>OX463232.1:75566502-80366502 GCA_949820135.1 Sylvilagus floridanus
GTGTCAGCTCTCTCTGACCATTGCAGCCCTAAGCAAGAGCAAACAGCTCATTCTCAGTTTCAGGGGGTTATTTTTGCAAAAATGATGGGTAAATCTTGGCATTGTTTTGTGTCAAAAGGAATTGGATACTATATTAAGTTCTGCATGTCTTTTAAATTGAACAAACAGCCCCAAATCTCAGTGCTTTCAACACCAAGTTTATTTCTCACTCATGGTGTGTGTTGCCTAATTGTCCAGCTGCTGCTCCACTCTTTCTAGGGTTGTTTTCATTCCAGAAGACAGCAAAAAGGGCAGACCCCACAGAAAACATACAGTTGTCCTAGAAAAGAGAAAAAACAATGGTCAAACCAAACAATTGCTCTTAAAGTTTCTGTTTTAGAAGGCCCGTGCCGCTGCTTCTCCTATTTCATTGGCCAAAACAAATTATATAGACAATCCAGAAGTTAGTGGACTTCTGTAGTAAGGGCAATTATTTAATTGAGAATGTTAACAGAGCATAGCATGGACGGGGTCAAGAAGACAACACAGGTTTATTGAGGACCTAAACTTCCCAGTCACACTGAGCCTGGTTCCTGCAGTGTCTCCTGAGGCTGGGGTGCAGTTGGGAGGTCCTCAAAACATCACAGAGCTTCCCTGTTCACGCTGAATATCCTGTAGGACCATTCCCATCATTCTTGGCGCTGGTCCTGAGGAGCTGACTGCACACCTGTGGGTGCCCATGTCATAACTACAGAGGAGCACATGAGTCTTTGTACCAGAGGGGACAAAGGTACATGGCAGATGCAGGAGCACCCCCTCTACCGTTGTCCAGTTCAGGCAGAGAGTGTGGTACCAACAGCAGGCTCTGCTTGAAGTACTTTGTATACTACCCAGAAATATTGGCACAGTTGTCTTTCAAACACATTCTTAGATTTTTCTTTCCCATAGCTCCTTGTGATGTTTAGTTGAGTCATTTAATACATATTTGATAATTCCGTGCTTGGGCCTGGGTGTATGTTAACCACAGTCCCTGCCCCATTCTTGCTAGAAGGCAAAGCCAGTGCATTGGCCTTCCTGATACGTTAAGTGTGGCCTTAGCCTAGGGACTCCGGTGTGATTCAGTGCAAAAACATGGGTACAAGCTTCAGAGATTTAAATAAATGTAAATATTGGCACTGCCACCATTTCCTGAAGATTGTAGTTTAATAACGTGATGAAAACATGGTGCAGACTGCATTGTTAGGTAGGATGCAGCCACTTTATAAAGTGCTGATCAGAGGTGCTAAGAGCCAGGCTGTGGGGCAGACTTCAGATCCTCTAAGTCATGGGCTACCTTTGCTCTTGTCCCCATAACCCAGTTGGCTCAAAAGCAGTTGTTAAAAGGAGTGGAAGGAAGAAATGCTGTCCTAGGAAATCAATAGGGTCATCTTCAAGAGGATGACATTAGTGTCCTCCCTGCTTCCCCTAGAATTCTGAGTCTCTGGCCTGGCAAAGGTACTGGTGATAACTGTCCTCTGCCTGCTGTGTGTGTGCATGACTGTTTGTGCACACTTTTAAAAGTCATTTTATGAGCAAGAAGGATGTTTGCCTAGGCTGCTATAACAAAATACCTTAGCCTGGGTGGCTTACAAACCACAGAAATGTATTTCTCATGATTCTGGAAGCTGGGAAGTCCACACTCAAGGCACTGCCAGATTCACTGTCCCATGAGTCATGGGTGGCCACCCTCTTGCTGTTTGCTCACATGGGCAAGGAGAGTGGGAGCTTTCTCAGCTTCTTTATTAAGACCCTGATCTCAATTGTGATGGCTCTATTCTCATGAACTCATCACCTCCCAAAGGCCCCAATTACTAATGCCAGCATCTTGGGGGTTAGGGCTTACATATGTGAGTTTTTGCAGGAACAGAAGCATCTTCACCATAGTGCTGTTTATAATTAGGTTTATTTGAAAGAGGTCGACAGGCCTGCGCTGTGGTTCAATAGGCTAATCCTCCGCCTCCGGCGCTGGCTCCAGGTTCTAGTCCTGGTCCAGGCACTGGATTCTGTCCTGGTTGCTCCTCTTCCAGTCCAGCTCTCTGCTGTGGCCCAGGAGGGCAGTGGAGGATGGCCCAAGTGCTTGGGCCCTGTACCCGCATGGGAGACCAGGAGGAAGCACCTGGCTCCTGGCTGTGGCTCAATGTAGCATGCCAGCCATAGTGGCCTCTGAGGGGTGGACCAACGGAAAAGGAAGATCTTTCTTTCTGTCTCTCTCTCTCACTGTCCACTCTGCCTGTCTAAACAACAACAACAACAACAACAACAAAGTGACAGAGAGCTCTTCCATCTGTTTGTTCACTTCGGGTTCCGACAGCAGCCAGGGTTGGGCCAGGCCGGAGCCAAAGAGCAGGGAAGTTAACCAGGGTTTCATATGTGAGTGGCAAGGAAGGAAGGATCTGAGACATCTACAGCTTCTCAGGGTGCACTTCAGCAGGAAGCTACATAGGAAGCAGAGTACCTAGAACTTGAACTATGCACTTGGCTGTGGTTTGAGGGCCTCGCCAGTGGTGGCTTAACTTCCATGCCAAACCCCCTGATTTTGACAAGAGATACACTTAAAGACAGTGAACATGACCAGAAGATAAACAAAATTTAATATGGTGATATGGACAGCCTTGTCAAACCATTTTAACATGTCCACTGCCAGATAAATAGCCTAGCAGTTTTGTTCAATTTAAGTCAGCTGGTCAGTTCAGTTTTAAAAACTGGTCAGACTTGTGGTTTTGCCAATTTGCCCAGTTATTTCATGGGAATTGATCCTCCCTTCAGGATAGTTAATGCAGTGACTCAGCATGAACACAGGTGGCGTGCCTAAGCAGCCATTGGAAAGAGACAACAGTGGTTTTATCTGTGGTTGTGATTGTGTGTTGGGGGGTAGAGGAGGAAGGTGCAGGTATATGACATGTTTCCCCTATCCCCAAGCTGGAAGTGGGTCTGCTACCACTCCAGTGGTATTCAACCCCCTAGTAGGTCCTATCCCCTCCTGCCCAGGTCCAGGCCATCTGTTGTGTGTGCCCATCACCTCTTTGCCAACGTGTGCTCCGTGTCCATTGCCCTATCAGCTCAGTGCCTCCCATGTTGCAGGGCTCAGCTGATGTTTGTTTGGATGGTGGAATGAAGCTGTCTTGGGATATTGTGATAGTCCTCTCACTCAAAATATTAATCTACCTTTGTATAGCACCTTGTCATGTAAAGTGTATTCATTTTTATAACCAACTTTGTGTCAGAAAGGATTTTTAATCCTCATTTTATCACCATCATATCAACAACATTAACAGTGAATATTCACACTTAGGACCCAGACATAACGTTCAGCACTGGGGCGCATTGTGTACTGAACTGTTCATGACAAGCCTGTGAGGTTGTGGCAGTACGCATTTTGCCTGTGATGGAAGCAGATCTTAGAGGCATGGAATGGCTCACCCAAGGCCACATGATGGGGCAGGATCTCAAGTCCCACTGTGTCTGCTTCCAAAGCTCTTGCTCTTGGATGCTTTCCGTTTCAAATGGGAAAACACCAGGGAGTTTCTCATCTTGGACCTTGGGTCAACCTGAGTGGGTACAGTAACAAATACCACTGACTGGGGGTGGGGGTGAGGGTGGGGCGGAACAATAGACATTCCTTTTTTTATCACAGTTCCAGAGGCTGGGAGGCCATGATCCAGGAGTGGGCAGGGGTGATTTCTCCTGAGGCCTCTATCCTTGGCTTCCAGATGCCTGTTGCCCGCCATGTGTTCACCTAGTCTTCCCTCTGTGTGTGCCTGTGTCCTTGCCTTGTCACCTGTGGACGTGGGTCAGCTTGTGTCATTTGTGCTAATGACCTTATTTTAGCATAATCACTCTTTAAAAGCTGTCTACAAATACAGTCCAATACTGGGGCACTGTGAGTTAGGACATGTTTGTGAGAACTGGTGGTGGGGATACAGCTCAGCTCCTAAGAGACCTTTTCTTGGACAGCTTCAGTGTTTACTCCAGGGAACAAAGCCAGGGTTGCTTTAATCCTTATAATCTGGCAGATGAATCATGACAGAGTCCTGTTCTCTCCAGTGATAGACCTGAGAGGGCTAGAAGGAAGCCTTAACTCGCTGCCCCGGGTGTGTGCATTCGCTGGGGACCCAGCCTTGGGCCGTCGAGCTTCTCAGGGCATGTCGGGTGTGCCCACTATGAATATCCTCCCAGCAAGAAGTGTGGAATTAGAGGAGGCACAGCCCCTGTGTTGCTGTGGGAACAGAGACTCCTGTAGGATGCCATAACTGCAGGGCAATGTTCCCTGGGGGTCTTTGTTGAAGTATACCACAAATAGAAAGGGTGCATACCCACAGGCATCCCTCAGGGGTACACAGTGAGCAGCCAGCACTGACATTGTGCACAGAACAATTCCAGTCCGCAGTAACTCTCACGTGTCTGCTTTTGGCTCTTGCTGTTGGCCACTGTCTAATCTCAATTTTGTGGTTCAATCTGTAAATATAAACACAAATAAAGGTGATGGGTATAGTTAAAATCTATGCCTTGTCTATTTGGATTTCTTTGGACCCAGTCCGGCTCCTTATTAACCATGTGACCCAGAAGAGGCAAATTAATCTCTAACCTCAGCTTTCTCTCCCATCAAGTGCCATATGTGCTTAATAATGAATATAGACTACCTAGGATGGTGTTAGGCACACAGTTGATCAGGATGCTGTATTTATTAGATAATGATAAGAATGAACAATGAAAAATATCATAATGCCCAGACCAACAAGCTGTTTTTCTTGACAATTTAGGGATGATTGTGAAAGTGCTGATGAGGACTGGCCCAGGGCTTTCAGCGAAGAATTTTGGATTGTCTGAATAGAGCCTTGAATCAGTCAGGGTGCTTGACCTTTGCAAGTTTGCCCTAGGAAGCCTTGTCTAGAACTTTCTTTGTCAGTTGAACCCAAGATTGTGGAACATTCAAGGCTCCAGCTTTGTCCCTAGAAAGGAGAAAGTATCTGCATCATTGGCAGAGGCACCTTAGTTAAATGTCCTGTCCAGAATGGGCATGTGGGACAGTTTCATGTCCCCAGTCACCTTCACTCAGACTCTTGTCCCCTGACAAGTTTGCATTTGGCACATTTTAACATTTATCAGTGTACTTCTTCCCGATGCACATGGACTACACAGAGATTGATTTTCAAGAGATTTGTTTGGGAATTTTTTTTTTTTTTTTGCACTCTGGTGGGTTGTTGAAATGCTTATTTGCATAAAAATAATATTGAGTGAGCTCTACCTGCAAGTGTGTCAAATCTATAAATATCACTACTGTAATGACATATTTTTGAGCATGAATATATCCTTTTCAGTTTATTTCTTCTCTCATTTGTCACGTCTGGGTCACCACGTACTGAACTTACTTGGTTGGGATTTTGTTTTTGAGCAATTTATTTACCCAGATTGTGTTGCTGGAGATTAAAGTGGCTTGCTGTATTTTATTTTATCTTTCTTTACATTGCAATTTCAAAATAAAATCATCTCATTCAAATCTTATTAAAGGCTCCTGCTGCTGCAGGTAACGCATGTGGCAGTCTTGGACCTCCTAGCTCTTTGCCCACTCCCCCCCCTCCGCCCACAATTCATCTTGGAAGACGCTGGGTTTTAATAGGCAGGATAGAGCGGGAAACCAGATGGTTCTAACACACCTGTGAGGATGATGGGCTCTGCTAAGCATTAAAATTAACGGCCAGAACAGGACTGCCTAGCTCAGTGCAACTCTCCTTCCCTGGCACCTGATTCTGGTTGACTGAACTTCCCATTAGGCTGTGTTTGGTTGTGCCCCTTCCAGACCCACTCCTCACCACTGCCCAGTTCTTCCTTGTGGCCAGCTTGCCTTATCTTCTTCTATGTCTCATTTGTCTCATCTTCTCAAGCTCATCCCTCCTCTCTCCCCTGTTTTCTCTTTCCTTCATGGTATTGCTCATTCTTTTCCTCTTCCATCTGCATTTCTCCCTCTACCCAGATAAATTCTTTTTTTTTTTTTCCCTTGTGTCTGGTAGCCTCAGAACTTAGTTTTCCTTGGATAGAGTTTTAACATTCAGTCATTCATTGCTTCCTTGAACCTTGTGTTCTTTTAATCTTCCAGACAACTGAACATAGCTTTGTCTTTGCACTTGTCTTGGCTTTTCTTGATATCTTTGAGTTCCTGGGTATGGAAGCTCTTTGTTGTGCTGGTTGCACAGTTACCAGCTCCTGGAATGAATGTTACATTTTGAAACACACCTGTGTTTCATCACTTAATACCTGCATTGCAAATAATTATAAGAGAACTTGCTGAGTCGTGACTTTGGAAAAGTGTAGCATTCTATTTCCATGTTTCTTTACCCTCCCCACCCCTGCTCTGTGTTTCTAAGCTCATGTTCATAAATGAAGTCATCTTGACCTTGCTGTCATTGAACTTTTAGAAGTAAACTCCCATGGTTTCTTCCTGTGTTTGGCAAACGGACCTCAAGTGGCCCTGGGGATTTTCTGCCTCCTGGTGTCCATGTCCTGTGTGACTCACACCCCTGTGAGAAGGAGTGGGAGCTGTGGCTTTACAGCTAACCCATAGATATGAGAAGGATCATGACATGTCTCTTCTGGCTTAGGCTACAATCCACTGCGAAAGGAAGGGTTTTTGCAGCTATGGGGAATTTGAAAAGGTTTATGGCAAAATGGAATTTCAGAATAAGTCTGTTTTGTTCAAAACAAGGCAAAACAAAACTGAAATCCATAGTTTTGTCAAAATGCATACCTCCCACGAACATTTTGAAGATCTCCCGTATAATTAAGGTCCAAGTCTGTCATGTTTGATGTCACTAAAGAGAGAAATAATCCTGAGTGGGTCTGGCTTAGAGGGAAACAAAGATCTTAAAGGAGGACTACAGCGCCTCTACAGCCGGCTCTGAAGAAGTGGGAGCCTCTGGGAGCTGAGTGCCCCAGAGCAGCGAGCAGGAGAAGGGGCTGCTGGTCCTGCAGCCACAGGAAAATGGACTCCGGGGGCCACCAGGAAATGAAATCTGCTCACAGTCCAAGGGAGCTGGAAAGCAGTGGACCATCCTCAGCCAGCGCTGTGAGCAGCTGAAAGGCAGCCTGGAAAGACCCAGAATTTGAGAACCACCTCAGCTGTGCCCAGAACCCTGTGGAAAATGTGAGATGATCAATGTGTGTTGATTTCAGCTACTAAGTTTGTAATTCTTTGTGACAGAGCTGTAGGAAATGGGTACATTTTGCTCAGTAGAGAGTCTTTGGCTTTCTTTGATGTTTGGCTACACAGCGAGTTCTGTATTACTGACCAGACCTCAAAGGACAATAGGAAGATAACAACCGTATAAAGAATACAGTAGTCATCCTTGTCTTTTGGGGAATATCTTCAAGACCCCGAGAAGATGCCTGAAATTGGGGATAGCACTAAATTCTATATGTGCTATATTTTTCCCTATATATGTGTACGTGTGGCAAAGTTTATTTGTAAATTAGGTGTAGGAAAAGGTTAATAATAATATCTAATAACAAAGTAGGACAATTCCAACAATATACTGTAATAAAATTGCCAGCATCCTGGGCACAGTGCTGTGGTACAGTGGGTTAAAGCCCTGGCCTGCAGCACCGGCAATCCCATATGGGCACTGGTTCAAGTTCCGTCTGTTCCACTTCCCATCCAGGTTCCTGTTAATGTGCCTGGGAAAGCATCAGAGGATGACCCAAGTCCTTGGGCCCATGTACCACATGAGAGGCCTGGAAGAAACTGCTGGCTTCAGGTTGGTTCGGCTCTGGCCATTGTGGCCATTTGGGGAGTGAACCAGCAGATGGAAGAAGACCTCTCTTTCTCTTTACCTCTCTGTGTAACTCTTTCAAGTAAATAAATATTTTAAAAGAAAGATTTTTAAAAAATTGTCATCATCCTTAGTCTTCTATCTTGAGACCATTAATAAGTAAATGAGGGGTGCTTGGACATAGCGCTGCAATGCTTGAGTTGATCTCATCATTGAAATGACCGCCAAGTGATTGGCAGGTCATATATACTGTGTAGATGCACAGAACAAGGGGACGGTTCATGTCCTGGGTGGGATGGAGCACAGTGCTCTAAGGTCTGATTGTACCTCTCAGAATGACACAATAGTTAAAAATGTGTTAAAAATTGTTAATAAATGTTGTTTATTTCCAGATTCTTTCATTTAATATTTTCAACATTGTTGACTGTGGGTGACTGAGACCATGAAAAGTGAAACCACAGATAGGTGGGAACGTCTGTATATATTTTCTTTTTTAAAAAATATTTTTTTATTTGAAAGGCAGAGTTACAGAGAGGCAGGGAGAGAGAGAGAGATCGAGAGAGAGAGATCTTCCATCCCCTGGTTCACTTCCCAAATGGCCTCAGTTGCAGGAGCTGTGCCGATCTGAAGCCAGGAGCCAGGAGCTTCTGCCGGGTCTCCCGCAAGCGGGCAGGGGCCCAAGGACTTGGGCCATCTTCTGCTTTCCCAGGCCACAGCAGAGAGCTATATCATAAGCGGAGCAGCCAGGACTCAAACCGGCACCCCTATGGGATGCAGGCACTGCAGGTGGCAGCTTTACTTGCTACACTACAGCACCAGCCCCCTGTATATATTTTCTAAGAAAGTCCTGTCTCCTCTTGATTTTCATTTATGAGCTCAGAGGAAAATAATGGACAGTATTGGGATTCCTTGGGTATGACTGAAGCACATTCTCACATAGTCACATGTTACATACCTTAAAATGTTGTGAGCAGCAGCTCATGTGGCTAGAATGTGGCCAGATCTTTTGTTCATAGGTGATCTTGAGACTACTTAGAGGAGAACTGAGGTGACTTCAAGGCACGGGTTGTGCCATGCACTTTGTAGATGAGGAAGGTAAGAATTCACAGCATCTCGCGGTAGAACTCAATATAAGTCCTCCGTCTTGAATTGCATTGACCTAAGAGGTCATATGATTTCCATTAGTTTGCACAGCAACCCAAGGGCAGAAGTGAAATTGGAATTTCACTTTGGAATTTCTTAAAGCTTGCTTTATTTATTTATTTTTAATACACTTTTTCTTTTCTGGCCCGGCACCATCTCCACATTTGAAATCTCCCTGGGTGCGCAGCACCATACGTTGCAAGGCCTGAATTTCCTAGTGGCTGGCCTGATTGGGCTGTGCCAAGTATTCCCTGCCTTCGATGTTCACCCAACCCTAAATAATTGTCTGTATGTTCCTTTTATTGTCACCTCTGAAACAAGATGAAGAATCCAATGGTTTGCTTTAGAATGCATTAACTTCTTTATCACATTAATACTGACTCATATCTTATTTCCCACTTGCAGTAGGAAAGCCATTCAAATCTTTCCCTCACAGGACAATGTCTTTAATAGCTTCTGTGTGTTTCCTATTTTTGGCTGTTTCTGTATAAACAGACTAATCTAATAGCATGCTGAACCCATCTAACTTGGCAGATATTCAGAAAATCACTCATTGCTGTGGCAAGCTGGAATGCCAAGAAGAGGGGGGTCCCTCACTTTTATTGCAGAAATATTTTTCTTAAAGTTGTCTTTCATGAACATAATATGTCTATCATTTGGAATTCGGCAGCTCTCTGACTGCAAAGTATTTATTGCCGAAAAGGCACAATGGTAAACGAGAAGGTATTATTCCCCACACAATTTCTGGCTTGAATTTGTTTGCCTGAAGGAGCAGATATCCTACACACACAGCTTCGAATGCTGGCGCAGTTATGAAGTGTGACGTACACCTGGAGGGCGTGTGCTGTTGGTCTTAAGGCCAGAGCATCACGGCAGCCGCAGAGTCCTATCAGTGGCCCAGGCCACCTGCATTTCTGACTGTCAGTGCAACAAGAGACCCTCTCTAAGGAAGTGCCCTCAATAATAACTCCTTTGCTTTGGTGTCACACACGTTGTGGGGTCCTGAGCTGTCCGAAGTCTTGGCTCCCATCTCTGAACTTCTACAGCATTGCTGGGGGCAGGCATGTGGCCTAGCAGTTAAGATGCTGGGGAAGATGCCCGTGTCCCACATCAGAGTGTCTGCTGCAGTCCCTGGCTCCGTCTTCCTGCTGCTGCATGTCCCGGGAGGTAGCAGTGAGGACTCGGCAGTTGGGCTTCTGCCACAGACCTAGATTGAGTTCACAGCTCCTAGCTTCTGCCTGGACCAGTCCTGCGCCTTGCAGGCATTTGGGGAGTGAACTAACAGGTGGGAGCTGTCTATCTCATTCATGTTTTGTCTCTCTCTCTCTCTCTCAAGTAGGAATTAAAGTATTGCTGGAAGACATCACTAGTCACACTGATGAGGGCCACAGACTATTTGGCTTATGGGGCCAGCTGGAGTTTCACCCTTAGAATGGGGTGCCTACTTGTCCCCACATATTAGCCTCCACTCCCCCTGCCCCGGCCCCTTCTTCTTGGAGAAGGAGTCCGTGGGACCTGCCCACTCAAGGCCCACATGCCCCCTTCAAGGGTAACTGGGACCCCAAAATTCCACATCCAGACAACCCTCACCCCACTTCTAGAATGTCATATGCCTTCCTATCCACTTTTCCTGGTTGTAGTGTATGAAATTTAAATATACTAGTGACAATGAGTTTCCATAGATCCTACAACCAGTGTCCCCTATTATGTAACACCTTACATTATTTGGTACATTTATTACAATTAAGGAACCAATTTTGATTTTATTATTATTATTAACTAAGGTCCATAGTTCATACAGATTTGCTAAGCTTTTACCTAATCTTCTCACTCCTGTTTATTTGTTGACTGAACCATTCATTTATATCAGCATGAACTCAAGGATACTTATTTCATACTTTGGGTTTTAATCCCATACTACTTTATATATTGTTTAAGATTTTATTTATTTGAGAGGTAGAGCTATAGACAGAGGGAGAGATGGATAGCAATGTCTTCCATCCACTGGTTTACTCTCCAAATGGCCACAATGACTGGAGCTTCCTCCAGGTCTCCCACGTGGGTACAGGGGCCCAGGCACTGGCGCATCCTCCACTGCTTTCCGAGGCCGTAGCAGAGAGCTGGATCAGAAAAGGAGCAGCCGGGACGTGAACCAGTGCCCGTGTTGCATGCCAGCACCACAGGCAAAGGCCTGGCCTGCTGTGCCACAGTGCTGGCCCCTTATTTTGTTAATTTTGTCTTTCAAATTGTTCTACTTGTGGCTGCTGAGAAATCTTTTTGTTGGCTCCTATGTGCTTTTATTTTGGTCTATACAGTTTTAATACAGTTATAGATTTCTTTCCTGAATATTTTCTTTCATCCGTAAAAAATATTTATTTATTTTATTCTTTTGAAAGAGGGAGAGAGAAAAAGGAAGAAAGAAACAGAGCTCTTACTTGCTGGCCTGCTTGGCTTGCTCAAGGCTGGTGCTGCAAGCCAAGAATCCAAGCCATGTCTCCCATATTGGTGGCGGGGCCGAACCACTTGAACCATTACCTGCCATCTCCCCCAAGGGTACACAGCAGCACAGGCATGGAGCTGTGACTTGAACCCCAGTATTCTGATGCGGCGTCCCAGCTGTTGGCACAACTGCTAGGCCCAGTGCCCAGGCCCTTTGTGCTGTTGATATGATCTCCTCATTGTGCACTGCATGTTTATTTTTATTTTTTTCATTTTATTTGTTTTGTTCTGACCTTCATGCTCCTATGATTTCTTATATCTCAGTGACACTGTTCCCTCTTTATAATGTAGTGGCCCTCTTAGACCACTATTTCCTGGATATATTTACTATTATGCCTGTCCCAGGGGATAACCCCAGGCCTGCTTGCTATCAACAACCGCTCAGCCAGAGAGAACACCTGTGTTCTTGCTTTGGCTCAGCTCCGGGTTTGGGGAGCTCAGATTGACCTGACCTGTCTCTGAATCCTAGTTACTTTACATTCACACTGAGGGGTTTGCCTTGGCAGCTCCACGAGACCCCTTTAAACGTTAGCATTCTGTGGTTATGCAGCCCTTGGAGTAATGCCTGAGATGTCAGCGTAAGGCTGTCAGTGGGACCTCAAGTCTTCTGTAGGAAATCACAGTAAATCACAGATAAAGGAACGGAAGAAGGAGAGAAACAGGACTCCTGTACATTCAGAAGAGGGTGAATGTGGGCCAGAGGTGGGAGAGGAGTAGTTGACAGGGACAAACATTAAATAACCTTAATGCTGATCATAGAGAAATCCTGGAATATATAAGTAAACACACGAATTCTTAAATGTTTTAAAGATTATTTACTTATTTGAAAGGTAGAAAAAGAATCTTTGGTCTGCTTGTTCACTCCTCACTGGCCAAGGCTGCGTCAAGCCAAAGCCAGGAGGCAGGAACTCCATTCCTGGTGGCCCACATGAGTGGCAGGTCCCAGGCACTTAGGCCGTCATCTGCTGCCTTCCAGGGCACATTAACAGGTAGTTGGGTGAGAAGCGGAGAAGCAGCCCAGAGTCATAGCAGAGCTCCAGTAGGGGATGCAGTTGTTGATTTGAAAGAGGAAAGGGGCCTTCTCTAAGACACAGTGTGAGTGACATCACACTCTATTTCATTTTTGAAAAGGTTCCTAGACAAACACTCGTAAAAGTTGCGAGGTTAGGTCTGCAGCTGTCCTAGTCCATTTCGTGTTGCAGTCACAGAATGCCCAGTGCTGGTAAATGGGTAGTGAAAAGAAGTCCCTACGGTTCTGTGGCTGGCAGCATGGCGGTACCATCTGGCTGTCACAGCACAGTGGTGAAGGGAAAGGGAGTGTGTGAGCAAGAAGGAGAATGGGGAGGGGCCGCGCTCGCTCTTGCCTAACACCCTGTGATCCAGGAACTAACCTGGTCCTGTGAAAATCCCATTCATCCCATCAAAGAGGAGCCCCGTGTCAGTGTGGGGACACAACTTCAAACCGTGGCAGTGGTGATTCCAGATCATTTTGGGCTCTGACAAGATTGGTGCAGCCTATGACAGAGTTAATCACCATGAAATGTTCAGGTCAGATTCCTGTGTGTATTTAGTTAAGATGACAGGAATAGGCATTTAGGTTTGCGATTAGCATCTCCATGAAGACACTCACATTCCACATCAGAGCACCTAGGTTTGATACCTGGCTCTGCCCCTGACTCCATCTTCCTGCTAATTCAGCTCCTGGAAGGCTTCAGGTAATGGCTCAAGTTATTGGGTTCCTAGTACACAAATCAGGACCTCGTTAGCACTCCAGGCCCCCAGGGTAGGCATAGCCCAAAATTACTCTGCCAAGGTCATAGCAGGCATTTGGGGACAGGAACTGTTTCTGTGTCTAACTCTGTGTCTCCTCTCAAATAAAATAAAAATTTTTAAAAAATGCTAATAACCAACTGGAGTGTGTCCTAGGAGGTGGCATGGCTGACATGAGGCCTGGGGCCCAGGGCCTGGTGAAATGGCGTTTGTCTAAGCTGAGGAAGATACAGGAAGTCCCTGAGGGACAGTCAGTGGTTGTCCTCCACACACAGGGTTCCTCCGCTTTGGTAAAAGTGAAAAAGCAAGGGGCAGATGCCTGAGCACTGGTCCTGCCAGCTGGGGTAGAAGGTGCGCCGAAATAAGCCTCTCGTCTCAATGTGCCCAAGGCCCCTCCTCCCAGCAGATCTGTTGGCACTAATGTTTCCGGCTCGGTGGCTGTGATTCTCATCCCAGTCAGCAGCCCTTCCGTTGGCCTGACTTAGAGATTGCCAATCCCTGGGAGCCCCTCCTCCTACACTTGGGCCAGCTGCACGTCTGTCAGCCTCCCCAGGTGATCCTGCTACACACCAGGGCGGACAAGCACTGCCCCCCTCCAGGATTGCCAGCTTTCTGAGCAGAAGAATGCTGTTTCCTCCTCATCTGTGTGCCTTCCCCCACAAGGATAATTGCACCGCGCAAACATGGAGATGTTTGTTGGTGGATTTATTCCAGAGTTTTGTTTTTGTGTCCCCCCCCCCCCCTTGTATGGAACTTTGCAAAGTAAACACTGAGCTGCCCATGCTTTTGTGAGCGGCGGCATGCGGGAATGGAATTTCACTGTTTGAAATGGAGGGTTAAGTTCTTGGTTTCAAGTGAATTGTGAAAGGAAGAAGAGAGACCCTTGGAAAAGCATGAACATTGGTGCCAAGGACTGGCCAGGAGCTGGCCTTTCAGCTGGTTCCGTGACGGCTGAGGAGTCTGGCTGCTGTGACGCTCCCATTGGAGATGGTTCCAGACCTCTCCTCGTTGTGCATTTATCTTACAAGGGGCCTATTTAGGAGATGTTTCTATTCTACTTCATCTGCAGAATTGCTTTCCATTCTGAGGACTTTTATATAAGTATTCCCTTGAACCTATTCCAAAAAGTGGATTTTTAACCCAATAGACCATAACTGCAGTGTTTTATCGTGCATACATATTTCAAAATGTGAATGTAAGTAGATTTAGCAAAGTTGAAATAAAATTAAAACTTTTCAAAGGGCACTACTGCTTGGTTTCCCGTGTTGGACTTGTCGTACTGGGGTCCTTGTGCCATTTGAAAGACTCTTAAATACAGGAAGCCTTATTCCCTTGGGTCTTCTTTTTTTTCTTGTTCCCCTCCAGAAAGGATGGGGTTCAGGAAACACTCCCTGCACACACTGGACAGCAGAATCAGAGCTGGTGCTGCATGTGGCAGTGTCAGCAGTGTGAGTGCTCCGCGCATCTCTGCTGCCTTTCTCTTGAAGTCCTCCAGGCGGAAGCTCACGTCCTGTCTAGCAGACGGAAATCTGATCTTGCCATTGTGCTGTTTGCCTTTCACCGTGTAATCCCGTAACTATCTAGCCCTGGAATAAGAGAGCAAAGTGCATGTGCCACGCTCCTGCCCGTCCCTGCAGCCTGCTTGCTTTTCCTGGTTCCCGGTCAGTGCCATGCTTCCTGTGGCAGGGCCTTCGCCCCGTCTGTTGTCTCTGCCTGGGGTGTCTCTCTCCTGCTGTAACTGTGAACTCTGTCTTTTCCTTTAGGACTCAGCTGGATCATGACTTCTTCTGGAGGGGGTTCCCTGGCTACCTGGACCCAGCTGATTTTCCTCCTACACCCCTCAAATAGCTGCACCTCACTTTACGTCCCTATCGTCAAGTTGCTCCTTAGTGCTTACTCCACCTTTCTCTTGTGTTGGTCCTCTTCCTCTCGCTAGACTATGAACTCCATGAAGACAGGGCTTTTATTCTTCCTCATCATTGTCTGTCACCTTTGTCACCAGTGACTAGCCACTGAAGAGTCTTCACAATGAATGAATGATGTAGGCATGATGCTTGTCTCTCCCTCACCAGGCTGTCATGTTTATTTTTTGTAGAGTTTTATTTATTTGAGAGGCAGAGAGAGTGAGAGGTCGGTCTTCCCTCTGCTGGTTTACTCCCTAAATGGCTGCAGCAGCCAGAGCTGTGCTGATCTAAAGCCAGGAGCCCAGAGCCTCTTCCAGGTTTCCCACATAGGTGCAAGGGTCTAAGGACTTGAACCATCTTCCACTGCTTTCTCAGGCCATAGCAGAGAGCTGGATCAGAAGTACAGCAGCTAGGACTCAAACTAGTGCCCATATATGACGCCGGCACTGCAGGCAGCAACTTAACTGCTGCATCACAACTCCAGCTCCCAGGCCGCCATTTTCATAAGGCCAGAGTCTCGTTTTGTTCACTGTTGTTGTGCAGGCAAGAATTGCAGCAGCCTTACTTGCTTACAGACTTGGTTCTTGGCTACTGCCTGGGAGCGAGCAGCAGGATTGTCGTGATTCCAGAACTGCCGAGGGGTTCACTCTACCTAGACCGTGCAATGTGATCCACATTACATACCCCCTTTTGTTCTGGGAGGCCAGAGTTTTGGTGCATGCTAAGCAGAGCTTGCCTATGTGACCAGGCCCTGGTTCAACCCCGAGACACCAGGTATGTAATGAGCGTCCCTGGTAGTCACCAATGCACCCGTGCTGTCATGATTCGTTGCTGGGCCAGTGATCAAGGGCGTCCTGCACGACCCGGGAGAGAACTGTTGGAGGCGCGCACCTGGTTGCCTCTGGACTTAATGCTTTGTGCATCTTTCCTGTTTTCCTCTTTGTATCCATATGCTATGAGAAGAGTGTGACAAGGTGCTCAGTTCTGTGAGTCCTCCTAGCACATCACCAGTCCTGGGGCTGGTGTTTCAGATGCCAGTCAGAGTTGTATTCTTAGGTCCTTTTGGGATCAGAACTCAGGAAAATGCTCAACAAACATTGCCAGGATGAATGTGAGGACCAGGCTGCACACTAACCACCGTTTGGACATGAAACACTTGCCGGTCATTGGCATATCACCCACCCCTCCCTAACCCAGGGGTCTTGGTATGGAGCTCCTGGCTCCTGTGAGCCAGATACCATTTGTGTGCATAGTTGCTAAGGGAGAAACTGTGGTGCCACTGTGGCAGTTGTCAGATCACACACTGGACTGATGCTCATCAGGATAATCCAACCATGGCAAACTGCAGAGAATGTAGGACAGAGGATGTGGTGTTTTGTATAAAGCTAAATTACGTTTATTTAAAGGATGGGCTTTTATTTGGGGATTATTTCCAACAAGCGTTTTCACTGTTCAAATATTCTTTATTTTATAAAATCATGATGATTAAAGGTGGGCTGTATTTGCGGTCTGTTAATCTGCACTCCTGCCTTATGTGTGCTTATGGTTTTCAAACATTCTATGTTTTATGCAATGACACTGATTGCAGCTGATAGATACTTTAAATCTCCTTACTTGGAAAAATGAAAAATACAGAACTGATAACCTTATTTGAGATGTCGGATTTTTCTTTTTAAGCGTATCATTGGCCTGTGAAATCCAGGGGCTGGAGAGTTAATTTGCAGCAGTTAAGTAGATAGAAGCTTGGAGCCAAGAGTCAGAGAGACCTGGTGAGATTTCCAACCCACTCATTGTCAGTGACAACTCGCAGCTACTTCATCATTCTGAGCTGAGCTCTGTTCTTTGCCCATTGGTAGGACTGCAAGTTTTCTCTCCCTAGGATGTTCAAGAGGGCAGTGAGGAATACATGGTGTTAATTCACTAAAGCATTTAGCACAGTACTTGACACATAACAGGTGGGCATTCTCTCATAGTTGGCGTCTATATAGGGCTGTTCTGCAACCTCTGTCCTTCAGTCCACTCTTAGGGGTTTTCTACTCCTTGGGCTGAAGGCGCTATTTTTTGAAGGGTGGGAGTAGGTCATATAAGGGAGGGGAGATGAGGACCACATAGATAAAGCCTCTTGAAGCTCTCAGAACACCACTGAAAGACCTTGCTCCCTCTCTCACTGGCCATATTTTGACCTAATCACCCTTCAGAAAAGTGTAAGGGAAAGGAAGAAACATGTGGGAGGGATCCAACATGTGTTATGCCCATTTTACAGATGAAGAAAGTAAGACTTACAGAGCACAAGTGCCTTCCATGGGTCCCTTTGCTCATCACAAACTGCAAAGGGATCTAAACTCAAGAGGTGCTTGGAGTCCAAAGGCTCATTGTCCACTCGTTCCTCAGCCCTTTCCCTCTTCAAGGCGAAGCAAAGGACTGCATAGCATGCAGCTTTTGAACAGAAGCTTGGGTATGGGGCTTGAGTTGGGTCCTTCCTGTGTTTGCCAGGACACACATGAGGATACAGGCTTTGACGAATGTGAGCGCTGGCAGGTCCCTGCCTCTCATCAACAGGCTGCTGCCAGGCCTGCAACAAGAAGGCAACTTGTGCCACCTCCTGTGTCCTTCTGTGCTTTGCTGTGGAGTGTGAGGCTGAGCTGGCAGGCCTCTCTCTTCTCTACTTTATGTATGATTCATAAGGAGAGCCTCGGCAGGGCCTGGCGTGTGCCATGCCACCCGGGCTGCGCTGTCAAGTGCAGCCAGTGGGGGCCGGAACGCATTTCTCTCCCCCTCACATGCAGGTCACCCGGTGGGGGCAGGAGAGGGATCGTCCCAAGCAGGTTTCTATTTCCTTTGCAGTTTCTCTTTGCTGAGAAGAGCCCTAGCTCTGCTGGCCAGAGGGTCACGTGTGCTCTTAGTAGTCTAACCCTGCTGAGGCTGCAAGGAGGCAACCACCAGACCAACTGACAGGCAGCCCTTGGGGTTCTGCCCTGGGCTTCACCTATGCAGGAGTACTCCTGAGCCCACAGAGGGCTCTGTCTGGAGACACAGCTGTTTTCTTCTGACCACAGACCTTTTATTTATTTATTTTTTCAGTTGATGGCACAAGGGGGAGAAAAATTTCTACCATTAGAGATTGACTTTTTGAGCCTTTGAGATGCTTACTTCAAAATAGAAGTGTCCGGGGAGCAGGCCTGCCATCAGTAGTTGCCAGCTATGAGCATGCAGTGAGTTCAGTGTACAACAAATATCTTGGTAAAACTAGATATTAAAATACTCAAATTTGGAAATGATTTCTTCTACTTTTGTTTGTTTATTTGCAAGGCAGGGAATAGAGAGATACACAGTCAGACAAACAGGAAGATGTACTTCCACTGATTCACTCCCCAAGCAACATGTACACCTGGGCCTTGGCTGGCATGAAGCCAGGAGCCTGGAACTCTGTGTACGTCTGCTGCATGGGTGACGGGGACGCACTTGAGCTGTCACATCCGGCCTCTCGGGGTGCCAGTGATCCAGAACCTGGACTCAGGAAAGGAACCAGGAATTGAACCCAGACACTCTGGTATGATATGCAGGTGTCTAAAGCTGCATCTTAGCCACTGCACTGAACACCCGCCCCTGCCTATTTAAGCTTTATTTATTTGAAAGTCAGAGTAACACAGAGAAAGAGGGAAGGCAGAGGGAGAGAGAGAGAGAAGAAGGGAGGGACGGAGGGAGGGGTCTTCCATTCGCTGGTTCACTCCCCAGTTGGCCGCAATGACCAGAGATGTGCCGATCTGAAACCAGGAGCCAGGAGCTTCTTCCCAGTCTCCCATGAGGGTACAGGGCCCAAGGATCTGAGCCATCTTCTACTGCTTTCCCAGGCCCCAGCAGAGAACTATACCGGAAGTGGAGCAGCAAGGTCTCGAACCAGTGCCCATATGGGATGCCGGCGCTTCAGGCCACAGCGTTAACCCTGCTGTGTCATAGCACTGCCCCCCAACCTTTGTTTTTAAAAAATCTGTGTAGGGGCTGCCACTGTGGCATAGAAGGTAAAGCCACTGCCTACAGTGCCAGCATCCCATAGGGGCTCCAGTTCGAGTCCTGGCTGTTCTATTTCTGATACAGCTCTCTACTATGGCCTAGGAAAGCAGTAGAAGATGGTCCATGTTCTTGGGCCCCTGCAACCATGTGGGAGACCTAGAAGAAGCTTCTGGCTTCAGATCAGCCTAGCTCTGGTCATTGCAGAAAGTGGAAAGTGGACCAGCAGATGGAAGACCTGTCTCTCTGTCTCTCTCTCTCTCTCTCTCACTGTCTCTCTGTCTCTCTGTCTCTCTCTGTCTCTCTGTAACTCTGCCTTTCAAATAAATAAATACATATTTAAAAAAATCTTTCTAATAACTCGTTTAAGTACCACTCCTCCATGTACCACAAATCCTGTTAAATTAGGAGAGCACGTGGAGGTGTTGAAAGGTTTAGGGACATCGTAAGGCTGAGGGCCCCCACTTACAAACACCATCCACAGAGAACAAGGCTGAGGGGCAGTAGCTCAGAGGTCCAGTGCTGGACTGGAATGTACAGTGTGTGCCTATGTGCAGGTGGGATTGAGAAACGTGCTGAACTGGCAGAGGTGGGCAGGGGAGAAACCAAGGGCAGGAGGCAGCCTAGGAAGTTCATTGTGTAAAGCTTCCACGGCGTGCCAGCCTCAGCTCGTGGTTCCATCTGAGAAGGCCCAGATTCTCCTGTGGCATCCTGCAGTACACATTTCCCCACCTGGTAGGTGGGTGACATCCAGTGTCACCATCCTCAGAAGTGACATTTCAAACCTAAACCTACATGATGCTAGACCTGGAGCTCTTCCCACTGCACATGTGCAGTTGACGGTCTGACTCAGAATCTGCTGGAGTCTGGTTCTGCGCTACTGGAATTAGGTGCGTGCAACACTTTGAATCTGAAGTGCAAGTATTTTGCCTATTGGACCGGTGCCTAGCTGTGCTTTTGTGCTTTTGATCTATTGCTCAAGAAGCCTGCAGAAGGATGCCAAGTGGACTTGGATCTTGACCATGTCCTTTGAAACTGAACCTCTGCAGTAGCTTATGTAGGAGGAGTGACAGAAACCCTAATGTGTTCTCCTTGAGCAGTGCTCAACGTTTAGCTGGCACCTGAGACATCATTCACGTCCTCCCCATCCACAAGCACCCATGTCTTCATCCCCATGAAGCACACCGGTTACCTATCTGCCCTTGACCTGGAGGTCCAGGCTGGAAAAACAGTGCCCGGACAGTATGCCCCAAATCGGAAGCTGGCCTTTCCATGCCACTTCATGAGGAAAAGATTCTTTGGAAACCAGGTCACCGAGGAAACTGCCTCTCACCGTACGGAGCTGGGGAAGTAGGAGGAAGCTGCTACCTAATTGCATTGGTAATAGAATTCCGTAACTCATTCTGCCAGCACGAAGGTGCAGGGCCAGTCCCCATCCTTGCCACCACACGTTGCCTGTGTTTTCCTAGGAGAGACATCTGCACTCCAGTAGTGATTAAAGTGCCTCAGAAAGGCCCTTGCTATTAAGAGTTTGTGGTTTCAACTTAATAAAAGGTAGTATATTAAAATGGAACCCGTGTCATTATTGATAACGACAGACTATGCTGTGGGCCAGGTGAAAGCTTCTGGATACCCCACCGACGCAGGGACAGGGCTCAGAAGCTATTGAAAAACCTACTGTGTGTCAGCTTCTCTGCTTGACACCTGAGAGCCATGCAAACATCTCATGCCTTTGAGTAAATCCAGCCGAACCTCTCTGATATATTAATATATTTAATCATCAGACTTTCAGTGTGAAGATTACAAAGGAGGCGGCCAGTGGCTGGGGAATCGTTGCCGCCGTCTTCTGAATCAACTGCTACTGACTTAATGAGGTTGTGCTGTTCATTATTATTATTATTGTTCCTGATAAAAAACAGAGTGGCTGCCCTCCTCACCTACCACCCTCAGTCCTTTTGCTTACTAGCAGTGACCATCTTTTCTCTTGCTCCATGGGAACGTTTAAAATTTTAACAAATGGACTCATTTTGACCTCGAGCTTCTAGAATCCTAGGATGGCCTGAAAGACAAGTGCTCAGCTACCTAGGTGTGTGGACTAAAACAGATGGCTTAGTGAGGAAAGTAAAACTGGGTGGCATCTCCTCACCTACTCCTGAGCCATGCGTTCGTTTTTGGAAGCTGATCAAGGACTCAAGCTCCAGATCATTTGGCCACTCCAGATAATTTCTGTCTGGTGCCAGCTTGAGCCGGATCATTTAAAGAATCCATCAGAGTAATCTGAGGACCTGTGCTTTGGATAAAATACCTGATCTGCCCATAGAGGTTGGTGTGGCTCAGACATCTTCCTTTTGTCCACTTCTAGATAGATGCATGCTCCCATTTGAGACAGGCTACTGGTGCAGGCTACACAGCCTTGCACATCCACAGCACACCAAGGAATCTGAACCAAAAACACACAGGAAACCGAAGAGCACACAGGGAGTGCCCGCCACACTTCCTGACCGGTCTTTCTCATGTTCTCAGTAACGCAGGATCACAGGTGCCCCCTGCCCACACTTGGAGAAGATGCTCACGAAGGTACATAACAACTGGTCCTCAGTCAGACTCCTCACCAGGGACGCACTTGGTGCTTAAAATCAGGTCTTTTTTGCACCATGCTCGCCCAGTCCCCACCCTCATTCTCTGAGCAAGAAGCAAAAGAAGGGGCTGGAGAGGTGGTTTTACTCACTGCTCTTAGGTAAACACTATAGAATTAAGCGCCTCATAGATGCTCAAGGCCTGCTGTTTGAAAGAAATTTAAGCAACTTCGAGGGGTGAGGCATCCAGGGGGAGCCACATGTGGGTGACCTGTGATATAGGCCACGGGTCTGCTGCACTGTGTGCGCCCCCTCTCCCTCCTTCAAGGCCCCTGTCTTGGGTGACAGCATCCAGGACACACCTCCCTGAATGGGAGTTTACCTCCCTGCGGGGCCTGCTCCTCCTCTGAGTTGGGGGGTAAGGGAGGACCCCCATTACCAGGTTGTCCCAGGGAGACAGGGGTGAGTTGGTGCTGCTCGCCTGTCTGTGCAGTGCTTGGTCTCCACCCTGGGCCGGGTGCTGAGTGCACAGTCCCGCCCCGGGTCTGCACAGCTCTTCCCCTGCAGGCCGCAGAGCTCTGCTTTCCTCCTGCAGCCACTCAGTCCTCTGTCACATGGCCGTTTTAAAAAGAGGCAGGCTCTGTAAGTGCTCCCATTTGGCAGAGAAGCCAGCCAAGGCCTGGTGGGGTGGGGTGGCTCGCCAGTGCTTCCTTAGTGGCCGGGGCAGAAACAGAATCTGAACCCCAGAGATGGGCCGGGGACGTCTGTGTGCCTCTCTGAAACCTGTCTGCACCGTGCCTTTGCTCTTGTCACTCGCAGACCCTTCCTCCCCCGCTCCCAGGGTGTCTTCTCTTCCCCTCCACCACTTCTGCCTCCACCTTTTTCCCCTGTGCAGGCAGCATCTGAAAGGCCCAGCCTGTTGGCCTTGTGCTCTGATAAGATCTGTCTGTGCTCTCTTTGTCTGCCCTGTACCTGCCTTCTCTGAATGGCCCTGTTAATTGCAATTGACTCTCATAGAAGGTGGATTGCAGTGCTTCTTGACACCAGACGGATGCTCTGACTTTCCTGCGCTGCCCCCAGCAGCAGGCTGGAGAGGCCGGGGGAGGAGGGGTGGACGGTCAGTGGCAAGATAGAGCACTTCTGATTCCAATAAAACACATTAGAACCGTGCGGCTTGTCTGTTTGGCAAGTCTCTCTCTCTCTGTCAGGAGGAGATGTCATCATTTCTAGCGATTCTCAGTAAAATCAGAAATCATTAGGAAATTTCATAGTTGTGGCTCCTGTGAAGACACAGTGTTTCTCGTAGTGTTTTTCCTTCCGTTTCCAAACTTGAGCTCTAAGTGCCACAGGGCGTGGCTGGGCTGGGCTACATGAGGCTGCAGTCTCCTCCACGTCTGACGACACCTAGGGTGGCGGGGGACCTTGGAGGAAGGCGTTTGAGGGTCATAGTCTGCGTGCCTTTGCAGTGGGCATGCTTGGGCAGCGTCTGCACAGTATTTGCAATCTCAGCTCAGATGCTTTCACCCCTATTGGAACGCCTGGTTCAGATCCTGGCTCTGCTTCTGATCCAGCTTCTTGCTGACATGCACCCTAGGAGGCAGCAGGGGATGGCTTAATTACTTGGATCTTTGCCACTCACATTGGAGACCCAAATGGGTTTCCCAGCTCCTAGCTTTTACCTGGCTCAGCCATGTCTATTGAGGGCATTTGGGGAGTGAACCAGAGAATTAAAGATTTGTCTCTGTCTTCCCACTGTTGTGCCTGTAACATAAACAGAAATAAATAGATGAAACAAATATAAATAAATAAAATACATAAACCTGCGACTGTCTGGACAGGAGAATGACACAGCAAAGCTGGCTCGCTTTCAGTGAGGAACTCGAACTAAAAAGACAAAGTATTAATATTGAGAAAAGTGGATCTTAATGAGTCTAAGGAGGAAGGTAGAAAAGCACCTCTGATGTTTAAAATGTGTGCTCCTTACTCAAGTAGTGAATGTCTGGTTTTAGTGCCTACAGAGATTTTTTCAAAAACAAGATCAGTGAAGGAAGGTTTCATATAAAAGTCCAGAAGTCTGACTTCCCTTGAAACTTTGCGGCACCACCAAGTCCATAGCGCTGAGCTGGAGTCCTAACATCCAGAGCTAGCAGGCAGGCACAGCACAAGCCCAGGGCTGTCCCCTGAGACGGTGGGCTGCACAGCCCCTCTGGGCCGAGCGTCCGTTTTCTCACCTGTGAAATGGAGCTGTCAGGGTGGGATACACTGGAGAGGACTGAGTCCTTTTGTAACCTCCCCTGCACCCCCTGCCCAGTGCAAGCACGCATGTGCACACACACACAGCACAGTGGTAAAATGTATGAAATATAGGAAGCCCAGAAAGGGTTGGGAGGCGGGAGGGAGGGGGGAGTTGGTGCTGGGCAGTTGTGAACAGGTTCTTGCTCCCCAAACCATCCTTTTCCTTGGATTTCTGAGTAACCCCTGTGGAGAACAAAGCCTTGCACACTGTGAGGATTTTTTTTTTTTTGCATGTCTAAGTTTTCCTCCAAAGGTTTCCCTACCAGGAACAGGCTGAGGAGCCCCTCCACCCCCGCATATTCAGAACTGAATGCAGATATGACAATAGCACCCATCCGGGGTAGGAAAAGGCCCATTTTTAATTAGAAGCCTGGAAAGGACACCCCCTTTAATTGCTGCGCTTGTAGTGTCGGGACTATCAATATCAGAGGCTCTCTCATTAATAAACTGGCAAGTCAGAAAGCCGCAGGAGCAGGAGCCCCTCCCCCAGCCCTCTCCTACCACAAGCTCTACTTAATCAAAGGCAGGCTCAATCAAACAGGGAAAGAGCATGTAAATCAGCCGCATGCGTTCCGCTGGCCCCACACAGGTGGAATGCAGGCAGACATGAAAGGGGGCCTTCATCCCCTCCCCGCCGACGTCCGGGCTGGCAGTGAACCCAAGCAAGAGGTAGTTAAACGGCCCCGCAGATTGCGAGCGACTCAGGGAATGCCTGGGTTTATGTATGGATTAACACAGTGATAGACCCTGAGTAGCAAAAGACGAAGACTAATTACCTGACAGAGCTCCCCTCCACTCGCCTGGGTCATTGAAATTAATTTCTGCTTTCAGGCTTGGCAGAAAGCAGCTGCAGAATCTCAGTTCAATACTCAAATTAACGGGGAGCCGAAATTATTTCTCTGCACAGGCGGTGTTAGAGTGGTGGGTTACGCGATAGGTCTTGATCGCAGACACCAGAGAAAGGATTACTCCTCCCTTTTCATCAAGACTCTTAAGTCCTTGGAAAGTGCAAAGGAGTGGTGGAGGGGCGAGGAAAAACAACAGCCGTTTACTGGAGAGTTCACAGTTCATTCCCTAGTAAATCGGGCATGGCATACCCATGTAGGAGACCTGCTACTCTCGGAATAATTGACAATTTCTCTCCGCTTAACCAGAAAAAAATGCATTAAATATGTGGTCTTTTCCTGAACCCCTGAATCAAAAGTCTTGATCGAGAGACAATTTGTGGATTTCTCTTCTGCAGCATCTTCTGTTGTCAGGAAGAGAGTGACCTGTTTCAAGGCTAAGGAAATGGGGTGGGGAAGAAGAAAGAGCTGTGGAGGGTTGGGGGAGGGGATGGGAGTCAGGCGTGGGATTTGAACCCAGGGCTTCTATCTCTGAGTTTAGCTTTGTGTCCTTTAATGTTGACTCTCTGTGCTTAAAGCCCCTCTAATTGTTCCTTCCTCTTTCACCTCAGTCAATCTGTTGATTTGTTGAGCCCCACTATGTGTGTGGCTGGTTCCACTCAGGATATGCTCAGTCTTCACGTCCATGCAGCTCCTGCCTCGGCCAGTGACTGTTGTGTTTCTGCTGAGTTCTGAGTCCACACTCAGGATGCCCCCAGAGAGGCGCACTCAGCACAGACGAAGGAAAATCGCTTCTTTCCAGACTTTTAGCATTGGGTATAACTAAATTTTAGAATCCTGTTTTCTGGATTCACACTGTGACACCTGTGCTTGCAGGTGTGAAGACCCTGGGATTTCCTCTTGTCATCGTCCCCAGTACCTGATACATGATGGATCTGATTGAATCAGTTACTGGACGTGAAAGACTGAGAAAGTCAGTGTCAGTGCCACTGTTAGCCATGCCACTGTTAACTGGAGCTCAGTAACCCAAGGGGTGGTCCTCTTCATGTGTGCCTAAAATCACAGAGAAGCTCCGGTGCAGTGCAGCCAAACAGACCAAGAGGACCCAAACCTAGTGACACTTAAAATGGCCATGGTACTACTTGCCACTTTAATGTCCAAGAAGTCAAAGGAAGCCACACGTTCTTAGAAGAGATCAATAGTCATCATTGATTAAATATGTGCATTTGATATTAGGAACACAAGGGTACTTCAAAAAGTTCATGGAAAATGGATTTAAGAGATATTTATTTTGGTAGAAAATACTTTGAAATCTGGAAAAAATGAAGGGTCTTCGTGAATTTCATAGAAAATAGGTCCTATAGAAAAACTTAGCATAAAAATAAAAAAGTGTTTTGGACCAACATCAACTTACCTTTCAGTTTCATTTTCTGTCAACTTTTTGAATTGCCCTTGTATTCACCTAACAAGAGAAAATCAGCCTTGACAAGGACTTATAAATCATGACACTGAGACTGCAGGAGGATGTGTGACCGGCTAGTTGAAGGCAGTACCAGGACTCGAACCCCTGTCTTTGTCTCCAAGCCCACAAGGTGTGCTGCCGAGTCACCCATGAGTAGCAATTAGGCCCTTTCTAACATGTCCAGCTTTAAACCTGTGACCTCGAGGCAAATGACTTCCACATCTCATTACCACTCCCTTGAGCCACCCAGCCTCCAGTCGGATGAGGAGGTTAATCAGCCACGCACTGAATCTGCTTATAAGGCTGTTTCCTGTACGATTTTTATATCTTGGCTCCTAATAATGGTCCCATTATAAATGATTGTCTCACTATGATATACTGGTTCCTTGCCTTCTAGGAACTGATTTAAAAGGAAGCTCTGGACTTCTTGTGCCTGTAGAGTTTATTCATATTGCTTTTTGCTTGCTCAGCAGCTCAAGTGGTATGGAGGACAGCTCCCCTCCAAAAAAAAAAATTTTCTTCCCAGCATGAGACAGTTGCCATAATTAGTAACCTCCAGTTCACTTGATGTCTTGATAATCTTTAAGGGCAAAAATCATGGCTCCTTCCACTCCCCTCCCCAGCCCCAAGCTTCTGATCAGGCAGGTAGTACAGTTGCGGCAATGCTGACTGACCCCTGGGTGTGTCACCTTCCTCCTGTATGCAACTAAAACATTTCCATCATTTCTGGGATGATTTAGGAGAGCAGGTCATGGGTGTGTAGAGCATAAGGCAGTGTACATTCCCAACCAAAAACCCGAGTGTGTTTATCCAGCCAGTGTTTATTTAGTCCCTACAATATACTGCCAAGTACGACAGGACAGAATATATGAGAATAGGACACATCCAGAAAATCTGGAATGCATGTTAGGAATATAGATAAGAAATACAAAGGAAAATTGCACTTGTTGGAATCCTTTATGCTAGTTATGAATATATGGATGAGTTTTGGTCTGACTCCTCCATGAGTGTAAAATAAAGGAAGAACTCTACCCGTATCTCTGCCTTTCAAATAAAATGAAAATACGTAAGAGAAATAAATACAATCAAGGAAACCATTAGAGAGTGCTTTGATTCCTGCAAAGTTAAAAGGAACAGTTGAAGTTCTTTAAATTCTTCTTCAAACCTCAAGCAGTATCCATTCTAGGCCCAGTGCCGTGCTTGCTGCTCTTAGAACACATCATGCTATTGCCTACTCCGGGGTCTCGCATATGTGGTTTCCTCTCCTGCTATCGTCGTCTTCAGACCCTGGTGGAGCTGCCTCCTCCTTTCCTGTTTGCTCTCAGTGTCGTTGCCCCCTCCCCTAAAGAGCTCATCCTGACTGTCTAAATAAGTTTCCTTTTGATCCTGGAACAGGCCCATGGCTTCTAAACATGAATAAGTTCCTTTTACTCTTCTGGAGGCCAGAATTCCAAATGGATCGGTCTCCCTGAGCTGCAATTAGGGTATTGGCAGGGCTGTGCTGATTCTGGATGCCGAGGGGAGACTCTCTTCCGCTTGACTTTGCCATCTCCTACAGGCTACCTGCCTTCCTTGACCCCTGCCTTCTTCCATCTTAAAAGCCATCCCTCTTTGAGTCTGCCCCTCCAGTCTCATTTTTCCATCTGTCTTAGGACCTTTGTGATTCCATGGGGCATGCTTGAGAAGTTGAGTGTAGTGTCCCTGTCTCAAGAACTCTCACATACTGCTGCCAAGTTCCCATTGTCACGCCATGTCACTGAGTGCCAGCTTTCAGGATTGGGGACATGGAAATGATTTGGTGCCATTGTCCTACCTATTGTGCTGCTTCATCCAGAGGAAGGGATGACCCTGCATTCTCCGTCTCAGCCCTCCCTTCCTTCACCTTGTTAAGCCCATCTCAACTTAGGTACTTTATATTTTATTTTGGAAGTGGTAGGTTTTGTCTGCTTCTGGAACTAGAAATGAGCTCTCTGAAGGCGTGAGACCATGCCCAATATCTTCTTCCTTTTATCTCTACTCAGCTCAAGCTCACTGTGTCAGTCAGGCTGTCTTCGTTGTGGACGAAAGAAATCTTACTTCACTGAAGGGGAAAAGATGGTGAGGACAAGGGCGACATTGCCTTGTAAGTGAAAGCTCCTGGGTGTAACAGGCTCCTGCTTGGCTGGACCCTGGTGTACTGAAGATGGCTTTGACTGTGGACCCCCCCTTCCTTGATGATGGCAAAGCCATGAAACCTTAAAGTCACAATCTGGAGCTGACTATCCTTGGTCCAATTGGCCTGCACCCCCAAATCTACATTTGAAAGCGATTGAATCAGCCTAAGCCACTTGCTGTGTGAGGTTCCGAAACATGCATTGGGACTGCAGGAACAGCTCTTTGCCAAAGATATCCAAGTGCTTGGCCAGGAGGGGAATGAATGCTAGTCAGGCACAAGTGATGGATGAGGACTAACAGCACATTAACCTCTGGCTATATCCTTTCCATCTTGGAGACTGCTTGGTTACTCTGATTGTTTCTGTCTTTCTACACAGTCACATCATTATACACATTAGCACATGGCTCTATGAGAATGACCCTGAATCCCTTTTGAGTCTTTGAGAGAAGGGAATGGGTTTCTCTGTCGTGCTAGGTTCCATGCATGGATTCATCTGTATTTTTACTGGTCTTTACTACCACTGGCTGTGGGGGTGGGCATCTTTCTACCATTGTATAAAATAATGGCTCTGTTTCCTGAGTGCATACTAAGTGCAGACATCAAACTAAAGCCCTTAGACTTCCATCTGCCTTATTACCCAAATCAAACCTAGGGGTTACTTAGAATCTCCTGATTGGTGAGTGTAAGTGCAAAATTTCAACCCTATCTAACTGGACCCCAGGCAGAAGTTTCTAAAACACACTATGAGTTTTTTGACTAAGGCTGTTCCCTTTGAACAGTGTATTTCTGCCTTGGGAATCTCAGCTCATTTGCCCTCCAAATCTGAAGAGCTGGAGGATTTGATTGCTGTTTTTCTAAAAGGCAACATCAGTAATCTCTTTAGCAGAAATTTTATACAAATGACAAGCCTTTGTCTTTAATTTACTTTAGCCTAGTCTTTTCCATTATTCAGTTGTCTCATTGAACATTCCTATCTGTACCCCGTGTTTATTCTTACTCACCCAGAACAAGTGAGTGCCACCTTGGAGAAGATGAAACCAGAGAGAAAATGGGCCAAATAAGAATTATGTTGAAAGATAACTGAACATGGGGGCTGGTACTGTGGCATAGTGGGTAAGGCCACCGCCTATAGTGCCAGCATCTCATTTGGGCCCCAGTTCAAGTCCTGGCTGCTCCACTTCTGATCCAGCTCTCTGATATAGCCTGGGAAAGCACTAGAAAATGGCCCAAGTCCTTGGGTCCCTGCACCCACATGGGAGACCCAGAGGAAGCTCCTGGCTTCGGATCAGCATAGCTCCGGCCATTGCAGCCAATTGCGGAGTGAAACACGGAAGGAAGACCTCCCTCTCTCTCTCTTTCTCTCTCTTTCTCTGCCTCTCCTCTCTCTGTGTGACTGACTTTAAAATAAATAAATAAATCTTTAAAAAATAATAAAGATGACTGAATAAATTACTACCTCGCAGAAGTTCTGTGAGAAATGGCTATTTCTATAGGGCCTCAAAGCACCTTTTTTCCTCTCTAATTCATGAATATCCTATACAGTGGCCCATGGTGACAGAGAGCCAGTTTCTGTACTGCCCAGGGCCATCTGAGAACGTGATGCCTGTATCATATGGAAGCCTGTGGTATGGCTGCGTGCTTCTTCTGCAGTCAGTCAGTGGCCTTGAACTTGCTACTTTTTCATCACATCATGGACTGCTCTGGAGTACATGTGTCACTGATCACTAGGCGATCTTGTTAGTGAGAGATGGAATATACACAGAGACAATAGCCGTTTTGTACTGGGCAAAAAACTCTAACCCACAGTGAAACGATAGCCACTGGAGCATTCCACCCAGAAAGCTCAGGACTTGGTCACTTAAGCCAGCTTCCCTAAGTTTTGTGCCAGCCTTTAACTCAGGATCATGCAGACAAAGCTAAACATGCTCCCCAGAGTAATCAGGCAGGATGCCTACTTCTGGGTAGACTGCCTCTTGCTTCCCTGTGCAGACAGCTTCCAGTCAGAGCATGCTGCATGTCTTCCCTTGTTCTCGCTTTGTTTCTGCCTCCCATGCCTGTCTTTGGGTCTCTGCAGGTGCAAGTGATGGTAGCTGGCTGACTGGCTATAGCAAGTTCTGCATACATGGCCTTCACTTGTTCTCACTCATTTGGGTGGCTTTTTTTTTTTTTTTTTACATTAGCTTTTCCCTGGGCTCATTTGCTGTCCCCACAGGACCCTTCCCGTGTGTATGAACACATGCTAGGACATTGATCCTTCCCACCTCTCAGTTTTCTTTTACTTTCTCTTCTGCCCAGCACTCACAGCTCTGCCCACTTTTGGCCTATGTTAAAATAAATTGTTACTGTAACTGCAGCTTTATATGTTGAGTATCTCTGCTGTTCAGGTTGGGCTCATTCATCAGCTCATTTAATCTGTAGGAAAACCACACAAATACACTCAAAGCCCGGATTTCACGGGTCTGGTTAATGGGCATTTGGAGGAATTAAATGACCTTGGCTTCCCAAGATGATAAGTCATAACAGTAGAGACAGGATCCAAACTCAAATCTGTGGTTGAACCTGAAACCCTGGCTGACATTTTGAGCCACTGCTTTAATCTATCATTCCTTCGAGGAAGGTACTGTTGTAGGTGGACCTGTATATCCTTCATGCGAGCTTGAGGCTAGTGGAATTCTGAAATGTCTGAGGAGAGTGGGAAGAGAGAGGAGGAGGAAGAAAAACAGAAAGGATGAGTCCAGATTAAGAAAAAAAACGCAAGTTGGCATAAAAAGGATCCCATTTTTCATTTTAATAGAGTAGTACATAGGGCAACCATGGTATTTCTTTCATTTCTGTAGGACATACTGTGAAGGTGAAAATGTATGTGTATCTGGTTACCATTCTGTCTGCCTGTCAATCAGAGAAGCATGCACACGTCTGTAAATTCCCTCTTTAAGTCTGTGCAGTGGAAGAACCACCCATGTTCCAAATGAACACAGATTCAGTTTTGGCTACACAGTGAGAAATCGCTGTGCTAGTGTCCTGCTTTCCACGGCCATCCACCACGCAGTTGGATTCTTCATGAAGTGTTCACCATTTACCCGTGACTCAGCCCGAATCTATAGCCGTGGCCATATGAATCCAGGACACTGTGCAAATGCATTTTTCATGTATAGGTTGTTCACTCTGGTCTTTGAGATTGTGTAATTAGCATATGTTGTCATAGTGATGTATTTATTATAATGGAGGTGTTCTCAGGAAACCAGATTTAATAGTTTTAAATCAGAGGCCAACATGGACTTTTAGGGATTCCATTCACAGTAAATTTTATACATGGTGAAAGGTTATGGAATGGGTTTCCATGCCACGTCTCCCCTGTCCCACAAATCTCAGTTGGTCTACAAAAGTTCCACTGTAGATCTATGCGAGCCAGGCACCCTGATGTAGACAGAAAATTTCAGAGCTTATATTGTCACCTACACAGTCTGCCTTCCATGGCAAATAGTTGGAAAAAGATGGCTTGGCTGTTGGGCTTATATCCTAAACCCTTACAGCAACATGGTTCTGAACACAGGGTCTGTTAAGCCTTGGACTGACAGGAAATTGGCTTTTCTTGTGTTCGATTGATAGCTTGTTAACTGCTGAAGCCATTGCCCATCTGTTCAACTATCAGGCTCGGGAGGAGGTTGGACACCAACCCAAGGCCCACATATTTGTTGTTCCTCAGTTGCTCTCAGGAGCCCACAAAGGTTTCTTGTATTTTAAACATCAACATGGTATGAATGTACACAGGGTTTACTTAATCTGTTCTATTTCATGTGTGTGTGTGTGTGTGTTCGTGTCCCCAGAATACTTAAATAGCAAAGGCGAATGAGATAACCCCAAGGTGCCAAAAGTCTGCAGTTCCTTTGTGTCTACAGAAAAGATGTAACGATTGAATTAGACTCTTAAATATCTGTGGGTGTCAGGTTGAATACAACAGCTATTCAGTGTTGTACTCTGGCAGGAGAACAAGTCCCCTGGAGGTAGAAGCTATGCAGGTCCCTGGAAGTGTGAGCAGATTGTTAAAACTGTATCAAGGATTGGCTGGAATGATGCCAGATTTCACTCTTGGTGCTCACCCAAGTTCTAGAGGTAAACCCTTGCCTTTACCTGTTCTGTACTCAAAAGTTCTTTCTTGTACAAAGAACATCGGTGCTTGTACTTCCAGAGATTCATCTTCAGGCTGTGTCCCGTGTCTCCCTTCTCACACAGTGTGATGATGAGCATCAGTGCATGGAAGAGGAATGTAGCCACAGCATATTGAGCTCCTGATGAAAAACTTCTTCAGTGTGAAAGAGCTTATGTTGTGGAATCAGTTGCAGCTGAGTGCCAATCTGAATTCTACCAAATTAATTGGTTGGATTTGTGACTTTGAGTTTTGTCGCTTGTAGAATGGGGAATATTGTTAGCTGCTTGCATGTGGAGTTAGATATAGCGAAAATAAAGTGTCTGGCAGAATGGTAGGCACAGAGATGATCACTATTATCAACTACATCATTACAATGATTATTTTTACATTGATCTGGTAAGAGGAATGTATTAGTGGCATTTCTGAACTACTTTAAACAAAGTACAAGTCCTCATGATAAACTATATGTCTATAAGGCAGGGTGAGGAGAAGGTGAAGTGATGTGAACAAACACAAAATCTGTGAAGATGCCTACAGAGGGAGGAGCAGAAAATCAGAGACATGCCGATTTATTTAAGGTCACTGCCAGTTTTGGAAACCCCAAAGTATTGCAAAAATTTCTTTTTTAAAATAAGATTTTTTATTTGAAAGGCATCATGACACATACACACACACAGAGAGAGAGAGAGAGAGAGAGAGAGAGAGACAAAGAGAGAGACAAAGAGAGATATCAGTGTATTAGTTCAATTCCCAAATGGCCTTGACAGCTGGACTGGGTCAGACAGAAGCCAGGAGCCAGGACCCAGGTACTTGGACCATGTTTCATTTGTTTCATTGCTCTCCAGGAGCATTAGCAGGGAACTGAATTAGAAGTGGAGCATTGGCGTCTTAAATGGACACTCAGATAAGAGATGCAGACGTTGCAGGTGGTGGCTTAGCCTATTAGGCCACAACGCTGGCCCCAAAAAACTTATTCTCTTTGCTGTTTTAAGAAAAGCACGTTGCATTACTCACCAGTGTAGAGAAACTCTCAGAGGCCCAACTGGTGGTACAGGAGGAGCCCAAGATGGAGTCCAAAAGTTCATGTTGTCTTCAACCCTGCATGAAGCTGTGCTTGGAAAGAACTTCCTAACTCTTCGAGTGGCCAGGATCCTTATTGGTAACTGAAGTTAGTATACTGATGTGATAATAATGAGCTGTGCATCTCTTTGTAAAAATGTGCAACTATGGGGCTGGCACTATGGTGCAGCAGGTTAAATCCCTGGCCTGAAGCGCCAGCATCCCATATGGGTGCCGGTTCTAGTCCCAGCTGCTGCTCTTCCAATCCAGCTCTCTGCTATGGCCAAGAATAGCAGTAGAAGATGGATCAAGTCCTTGGGCCCCTGCACCCATGTGGGAGACCTGGACGAAGCCCCTGGCTCCTGGCTTTGGATTGGTACAGCTCTGGCCATTGTGGCCATCTAGGGAGTGAACCAGCGGATGCAAGACCTCTCTTTCTGTCTCTACTTCTCTATATAAATCTGTCTTTCAAATAAATAAAATAAATCTTAAAAAAATATGCAACTATATTAAAGTTACCACTGTTACCGTTGTTCACTCATACCAGCAATGTTTATCAAGCACCTACTAAGGGCTAGGTCTTGTTTTAAATGTTAGTGATATAGCAGTCAACAAAACAGTAGATGCCTCTGCCCTCATGATCTCTATATTCTGGTAAAGGTGGCAGAAACTAAATAGGTGAGAGATAAACTCAATAGATATTATGTCTTCATGGTATAAATAGTACTTTTAGATGAGCAATTATTTATTTTATCCATCTTTCTATTTTCCTACCATTTACTTACATATTCATCTATACCTCTCTCTATGCATATATACTTGTAGATGTGTGCACATATATGTAGAATATTTGGTTTTGGCCTGTGAATGTTAACCTTTCATACCCACATCTTGAATAAATTATTTGATTTGACATTGTGATAAAACTTAATTTTGCTGTTGTCCTGATATTAGGAATTAGACTAATGTATTTAAATCTGGGTTCCAAGATCCCCTGGTTGTTGAGTTATATTCCTCTATGTGTCTGTGTGTGTGTATTTATCTCAGTGATACCCCAGAAAAAATTATTCAGATATGCACAACTCATTTATGTGATCACCTTACAAATTAGGTATCCACACATCAGAGTGTAGATGTTGGCATTTTGTGTTGCTTGTTACATTGCCATAACTCTGTGGATTTCCCCACATCTAACACAACCTTGTCAGGGATCCTCGTCAGTGAATTTTCCTATTTGACAGACAAGAAAACTGAGACTGAAGCAGAGTCCAGTGATTTGTCTGGGCTGCGCATTTACTGGCCTGAGAGTTGAACTCAGGTCTCATTCCATTCACGTTCTGTTCCCCCTCACAGCTTCTCCCAGCTTTTCAGAGTGGTGGGACATGAGCACTAAATTTGATTTGATTACTCTGATAAAGCAGCTTATAAAATGCTACAGAGCAGTGCCTTTCCTTTCTGAGAAGTTGATAGAATAAAATTGGCTTGATCTCCTCAGCCTGCATCTTGAGGGAACAAGTAAATTAAACAAGTAATTATATCCATAATGTTTTTAGAAGTTAGAAGATTTAAATATGTGAATCTCATCTGAGTGTACAGCCTTTTGTCTGCGGTGTTTCCTGCCAAAAGATCGCTTGACAGGAAATAAACATTAAAATAATCTTTAATCCCTTGTCTGGTCTATTACCATTAACAATTGATGCACTTTAATTTTGTGGGATTTTAACTACAAAATGGAACAGCTAAGTAGTGATAATTGGGTTTGGAATTATACGGTCATTTATATCAACAAAGATGCAAGAGGCTGGAAGGGAGGGTGATTAATTATTTACTATTTCCTGGCTGTGGTCCCTATTACAGAATTTTCTGATATGTTCTGCTGTGAACAATTACACTAAATGAAAGTAAACAAATCTGTGATTTGAAGCCGAATTTAGAAGTGAGACTGTTGAGATGATGTGGACTTGATTTTCCTAGACTCTGGCCTATGTGTGTTCCTTTTCTCATAGTCCCACCAGTTTTGTTTCTGAATGTGGTTATCTGTGTGCATCTTACACTCCAAAATGCACTGCCCAGGGGAAAGCACTTGGATTTTCAGGGAAAAGGCAAACTGAAAAACAAAACAAAACAAAACAAAAAACCACTGAGTCAGATCTCAGTTCAAAGCCAAACACATGCTTGGAGTAGGGGTGTAGTTTGTTCCTCCTTCTGTCTGGTTTACTTTATTACAGTGTGGCGTGGAGGAGGAGCAAAGTTACTATGTCAACATGAGAAAAAAATTGTGCTCTGCTGTTTCTCCTCAATTTGTGTGTGTCTACGTGCTGGTGTGTGTGTTCTGTGTGTGTTAAAGGCAGCACCACTGCTCTGTGTCTCAGCCTCCCCATCGTTCCTCAAAAGCACAGGGCAGGATCTGAGATGTCGCTGTGGGGGTCGCCCTCTCCAATGCCCGTTCCCTATCTCTGTCTCCTCTTGGTGCTGCTGTTCACATCCCTAGGTATCTTCCTGGCTGTCCTTACAAATGGCTCCTTCCAAAGCTGGGAGTGCAAATTCTCGGGTAGATTTTCTGACACAGGAAGGTAGATGGGCGCTTCCTGTGACGGACTTCCTGGGGAATAGGAGGGCTTTTAGGGATAGCGTACAGATAGTAAGCCAGCCCAGAGTCTCTGAGAGTCGTGGCCTCTGGTCCGTCCCAGACTCTGGAGGATGAGGGCCTTCGAGCACAAGCTTGATGAACTCATTTTCCCTCTTAGCTAATGGACGCTTTTCAGACTGGAAGTAATGACACTCGTTTTTCTGTGTTTGGCACCACTGTTCTTGCAGTCGCACAACCCAAGCACCACAAGGCCTCCTGGGCCTCTCCCTCATTCTTTTCCCACCTACTGTGTCCTGCCCATCGTAGAAGTTTTTTGTTTCCACTGCCTGGAATCTGTCCATTCCATCGTCTCGTCTGCCGTTGTCTCTTCCTTGTGCGGTTTCTCCCTCTCGTCTCTTCTCTCCTGGCTGGGCCCACATGGGAAGGGAATGGAAGAATCAGGGGGGTCCTCACCTTCTTCCCCATATTTCTCTTGCATTCCCTCAAAGAGCCTGTGCTTCCTGTTACCCAGGTCACAGGGTGCCCCAGCATGTCCATAACGATAACTGATGAGCTTATTAACGACAGAGTCCCCATGGTTCCCTGCCCCTGTGACGCCCAGTGATGTCACTAAAGCAAGAAGAAGGCAGAATTACTGCACTCAGCTCTGTTTGAAGGTAAGGCATGTCGCTGGCGGTAGCTAAAGCCAGAAGCCTTCCCAGTGGCGTACTTGGCCTTCATACTTTGTAGTCCAGACCTGCTGAAGGATTTTACACCGTTCCTGAATCTCCCTGAATGTAGTTCCTACTGGAGATGGTGGCCATCTTGCTTTCCTTGCTTGGGAGATGGGCATAGAAGTACTTGAGGCTCCCTCCCGTGGGCCAAGCTTAACTCTGGATTTTTGTTGTAGGCTTTGTTTTGTTTGTTTGTTTTTAATTAACTTAGGTTTTGGGGGCTATGAGGATGGTGAGTGGAAGATGGTAATGGTTCTCATTAGAAAGTTGGCAAACATTTGGCTCAGTACTTAACAACAACTGCTTAAGATGCCTGTATCAGAGTGCCTGGGCTCCAGTCCTGGTTCTGGCTCCTGAGTGCAGCTCCTGCAGATGCAGATTCTGGGAGGCAGCAAGTGATGGCTCGAGTGGATGGATCCCTGCCACCCACATGCGAGACCTGGAATGAGATTCTGGCTTCTGGCTTCTGACTTAGGCCAGGCCAGGCTGTTGCGCACATCTAGGGAATGAACCAGAGGTGAGAGATCTTTTTCTCTTTGTCTGTCTTCCTCTCTAATAACAAAAATATTTGAAAAAAAGGAAGAATGGTGTAGGGTTGCATAAATTACTCTGACCTTGGGAGATGGACTTAGTGGCCAGGTGACTTTGCTCACTTTTTAGGTTTTTCAGCCGTGGCACAGTTGACACTTTAAGTCAGATGATTGTTACAGAGGATTGTCCTGTGCATCGTAGGACGTTGAGCAACATCTCTGGACTCCACCTGCTGGATCCCCATAGCAGCTCGCTCCATCCCCAAATCCTTGAATAACATAAAGATATCCACAGATGTTGCTAAATATCCCGAGGCGTGGTGGGAGAGAGGTCAGAAATCACCCTGCTTGAGAAACTCAGTCCTGTACTCTCCCTTGAAGTTTTGGTTTTCTTGACATGAGAATGTGCTTCCCATGGCAAGATGCCAAAGCCAGGCAGTACTGATAAAAGCAGGATACGAGGATGGACTACGACATGAGTGATGCCGACTGTGTGCCAGACCCTGCTGTAAACACTGGCTCTCATCGCTAACTGAGCCCTAAAACAGTGTGTTAGGATGAAGGGCGGCCATGCACCCTGTGGCCTAAGGTGACAGTTCATTGTCTCACATACTGGGACACCAGAATTGAGGTGTTAACAGGATTGGGTCCTTCTAGGGATCTCAGTGGGCATCTTTTCCAGGCTCTTCTCTCTGCTTCTGAGAGTTGCCATCTGTCCTTGAATTCCTTGGATATCGCAGTGTCACTGTAGTCATGGTCCCCATCTTCGTGGCCATCTTCCCCCCTGTGTGTGTCTGTGTGACCTCCTTGTGCTTTAACTAATTATATCAGCAAAGACCATATTGCTAAGTCAAGTCAGATTCTGAAGCAGATACTTACTTGAGGACAGTGATATTCAGTGCTGTCCAGGAAGGTGGTACTTGTGTCCCCATTTTACAAACAAGGAAACTGAAGCAGAGAGACATGAAGTGACTGCCTGGGTCACGGAGAGAACCAAGAAACAGAGGCAGGACTTAGACCACGTTCTGGTTAAACCACAGCCCTTGCCCTGGCAGCCCCTGAAGTGTGGCCCCTGACCAGCAACAGCAGCACCTGGGCACCTGTGAGGCAGATTCCCAGGCGCCCAGGCAGCAGGGCCCAGCAAGCTGGCTTTAATAGGCCCTTCAGGGGGTTCTGATGGACCCTGGATTTTGAGAATCTCTAATCAAATGTGCAGCATGAATAAAAGCGCTTTTAAGGCATCATTTTTGTCAATTACCTGACATTTCTGAAGTGCGCTCAGTGGGCTCAGCTCTGTCCTCATTGGCACCGCCTGTCCATGGGTCAGGAGGGTTCCATGGCTTTTTCTAAAGGAGCCTTCTCTTTTTGTTCGCCTGCCCCAAGGTACTGGAAAAATGACACTGTCCCTATCTTTGCCTGTGTGGAGGCAGCCGGTGTCATGTCACAGATACACGAGTTGTGTGAGCCGCTCTTCTTTAAACAGATAGCACGGCTCTCCTCACACGTGCCTGTCACACGTGCAGACCCCTCTTCCTCTGGCTCGCTTTTATCAGCTTTGCTCGGATCCCAGGGGCCTGCACTGCCAGGAACTTCACACGCTCTTAGAGCACCTAATAAAGCCAAGTAATTTTTGGCTCATCTGTACAATTGTTAATTGATCTTCATTTCCTATTTCACCTCGAAGCAAACACATCAGTCACCCCATGATACCGGGGTTGTTTATCTTCTCTGGCCAGGAGCTCACTGTTTTGAGTATGCCTTTAGCATTCCCTCTTTCAGGATTTCAGGGGCCTTTCCCCAGCTGTTTGCTTTGCAAATTGTGCCTTTTCTTTTTTTAATTACAGATTACTTAAAATCTCCCCATCAGCAGGAGGGAAGTCATTACCATAGACATAAGTGGTCAATGTAGATGGGTCACTGAGAGCCCATCTCCAAAATGCACTTCTGTGTGTGAAAGGTCCCTCTTTGGGCAGCAAGTGATTCTGTTTATTTGAGGAGCTTTGGCATGGGCCTGGGGACACAGAGGAATAGACAAGAGCTAGAGCCACTTCCTGAGAGGTGGGGAAGGCCACTTCGCACAGCATTCACGTTCCCCTGTTCCTTGGGAAAGGACATGGCCTGGAGACTCAGTCCTGAGCACCTCTGTTCTTCCTTGTCCTTTATGGGATGTTTCGTGACATAAGCCAGGGTGCTCCTGAAAAAGTCTTTATTGCTGCTTTGCTTTGGTCCTGGTTGTTAGTATTGCTTACCACTCAGCTCCCAACTCACGTGGTGGGAATAAGCCACAAAAGATAAGGAAACTCCTGCAACAAGTTTCAAATCTTGTAGTGAGGCTGAGCAATAGGAGAGGGTGTTTGGCACAGCAGTGAAAACAGCACTTCGGGTTCGCTGATACCCAGACTGGTACACTTGGGTTGAAGTCCCAGTCCTGCTTCCATCTACTCTTACTTCCTGCTTCCTGATAATAAGCACTGTGCTAAGCAGCAAATAATGGCTCAGGTAGTTGGGTCCCTGGCACCCAAGTGGATTGAGCCCTGGGTTCCTGGTTTTATCCTGGCCTAGCCTTGGCTGTTGCTGGCATTTGGGGAATGAACCAGCAGGTAGAAGATTTCTTTCTCTCTGTCTGTCTCCCTGTCTTTCTCTCTCTGCCTTCCAACCTAAATGAAAATGAAACAAATTTTTTTTAAAAGAATGGACAGTGAATGTTCCCTCATTCTTACATTTTTCTGCAAAAGAAGCCATTATTAAAGGTTTATTGTGGATTCTTTAAGAAATGTTATATATAATCACTCTTAGATACTAGCATGAGTAGCCTTTTGAAAATACATACAATTAATACTATTAAATGCATCCCATTCATTGTCTTGCTCTTTTCATTTAATATAGTTGTCTTGGAGATTATTTGGTGCAGCTGGACCTCCTTATTTGCCAAGACTTCACACTATTCCAATGCATAGACATTCTGCAGTTTTTTATTTGTTTCTCTATTGACCGTGTTTTGCTATCACACATGACTCAGAGATGAACGATGCTGTGCGTGTGTATTGTCTACTTGAGCAAGGATAGTATCTGAAGAGATTTTTCCAGTAGCAGAAGTGCTGGAGCAAAGGGTTTGTGTACCTTTGAAATAATTAATTTTAAAAGAATTGCCAATTTACCCTCTAAGACAGTTAGGTCCGTTGCCTCTCCACTCTGCACACACGGGATGTCTGCCTCACCCCTGAGAGGATCTCCAGAAGCAGCAGAGGGGACTGCAAAGCCATCGACAGGTCCAGCAAGGCAGGCATCAGTGCTCGAATTTTAAAAATTCATGTTCTGTTATATTGTCTGTTTCTTCTGCAATGACCACCTCATAACAGTGTAGAGCCCAGTCCCCAAGCCTGGCAGTTTCCCCCCTTTCAATATATCACATTGATTTTCTGTATGGCTTTATCTGCTTAATACAAAGAGGGATTGAACAGTTATTTGTCTCGATTTGACCATTTCTTATCAAACATTTATGATTTAGCTTTCGCCATGCCATCTTCTTGTAAGGTGTTTCTTATTTTTATCTTATTCTGTGAAGGTAAGATTGTGTTGACAGCCCTGTCATAAATCTCTCTTGTAAGAGATGGGTGGGGCTCTGTGTGGGAGATGTTTGGGGGACAGGCTTCAAGGAGGGCTGTGAACTGCTTCTAGACCCGTGTCATTGTTGACCCCCTGACTTTGGGGTTTGCAGCGTATTAGGATTCAGTACTTCATCAGGAGACTTCGTGGGGTGCTGCTCCAAGCGTGAGTTGTCTACCATGTGAGCAAGGTTGGGATGGCCAAGGCCAAATCTCACAGCCACCTCCCGTCTGTCCATGAAGTGGTGTTGCTCTCAGGTCAGCTCACATTTGACAACGTCTGGGACATCCTTGTTCAGAATTAATCCTGCATGTAAGGGATTGGAAAATAGTGAAACATGTTGAGATTTATGTATTTTTATCATTTCCATTTGTTCTGTTTCTCATGAGCATTTTCTAGCTTCCTGTGGAGAAACCAGTATTAGAAAATTTTCCTCAGTTCTAGAAGACTGTTGAGCACTCATCTGTGTCAGGCATTGTGCCTTTTGGACCAATTTCAAGAGTGTGGCAAAATGGGGGGAGTAGCCAGGCGGTCATCGGCCTGGATCCTAGTGCTTTGGTACTCAGTGATGAAGGCTATCCTTTTGTTGTTTGTTGATCTGAAAACAATGTATGTTTGTCACCTTGGTTTTTGTGAATGAAGAACTGAGCTAGGCTCAACGTCCCTCAGAGGCTGTACCGAGGGGGCTGTTCTCATTGACAGGGCAGATCATGCTCAGAGCTCTTGGCAGGATGCAGTTACTTGACAGTTGTTGGGACCAATGGCCTCAGTTCCTTCTTGACCAATGATTGTTGCCACTTGTTCCCACCCAAAAGGAACTCTGTGGTGGCTGGTTTACCTCTGAGCAAGAAAGTGAAAGAGAAGGAGTTAGTGAGAAAGACAGAAGACAGAGTCTTTTTTGAACTTAATCCTGGAAGTGACATCTTATCACATTAATTATTAATGAGTTATAACTCAATACTGTAATATTCTCCCTTTTACCGGGAACAAATCAGTGGTTTGTAGCATATTCACAAAGTTGTGTAGTTGTCTAATTCCAGAACATTTTATCACCCCATAAAGAAGCTCCGTACCCATTAACAGTGACTCGCCATTCCCCAAGCCAGCCTCTGGCTGCTGTTAATCTGCAGTATCCGATGATTTACCTCTTTGTACAATTCATGGAAGTGGAATCATATACCCCTTGGCCATTTGTGACTGGTTTTTTTTCCACTTAGCATAATGCTTTCTAGATTTTTTTTCATGCTACACCATCTATTAGTGTTCCTTTCCTTTTTATAGCCAAATAGTGTTCCCCTGTATAGATACATTAATCAAATTTTTTTTAATCCAGTGATCAATTCATGTTGTTTGACTTCGTGGCTATAATGAATAATTCTATTGTGTGACTGTTTGGCTATTTCTGACTGTTATGAATGGTGGTGCTATGAACATTTGCAAAGCTTGCTTCTGCTTTGTGGCTGTTATGAATACTGCTGTGATGAATGTCCCAGGCAAATTTCAGTGCAGACTTAATATTTTCATTCCGTTACCCTTTTATAACTTGTCTCTGATACAGATACCTATGATATCAGGGATATGTCTTGAAATGTTCTCATCACTGTAAATACAAATGAAGTAGGAGAAAGAAACAAGTAACGTTTTTGTATGTGATGAGAGATGGGTTTGAGGAGGTGGCGTGTGAACTGCACTCCGAGTGATGATAACCATTCAAAGATCCCAGCAACTAAATTCGCAGCAATACTGTAAGTGCCCAAGTCCTGGGTGGAAGTGCATTTGACCTGCCTCTTCAAGGGAAGGAAAACAGCCACTGTGTTGGGAGTCAGGTGGAATAATAGGATAGGAGTTTGAGTGTTAGCCACACCCTCAGGTTGTGAAGCCGTTGTGAGCAGTCTGGATTTTGTTTGAATTTTGATGAAAACCAATGGAAGTTACTTAACAAGAAGGTGATACAGTTTGATGCTCTTGAAAAGATTCCTTGGTTGCAGTGAGAAGAGCATTCTGCAAGGGCTTGGGAGTGGAAGCAGAAAGATGGGTCGAGAAGTGACATAGGGGACTGAGAGAGCAATCTGGGGACTGAGCCAGGTGATAATAATGGGTAGAGAAAAGAGGTTGGGTCAATGACACCACTGAGCACGTTTGCATGTGCTTGCATGTTGGCTGTCTGTCTCCTGCTGGTTCATGTTCTGACATCAGTGTGGACTGGCCACTCAGTAGGCACCCAGTGAATGTTTGCCACGTAGATGCCGTGGAATGGGCTTGTGCATGGGGAGTGGCTGGTCGGAGGTAGAGTAGATAGCACTTCAGATTGGGAATGTCCTGAACTCTTCTTTGATCAGACTGGCTCATACAAACCCTGCTCTAACATAACTTTAGTCCTGTACCCTTCCACTTACAGGGATTCCAAACTCATAGATGATGTTTTTCTTTGACGATGTATGCAGAAAGAAGAGCCAGCAATGTCCAAACTGTGTGTACAAATATTTTATTCTTTTCCCTTTTACAAATGAATGCAGTATATCAACATCAATGCATCTGGGAAGAGCAAGCCAGTCGGGCGGCCAGTGGAATGGAAACTCTGTATGGCAATCCGTTATACTCTCCCTACATTAGGCTTGTTGAGACTCTGTTATTAAAGTGGGATTTTTCTTAATTATTAACAGTTAAAAATAGGAAAATAAATTTCAAGGGGGGAGGGAGTTGCCGGCAACAAGAGACCAATTCTGAATGTGTGCATGTGCGTGACATGGAATTTGCCAAACATGAATAGGCACTTACAATGTGACTAGAATTGGCTCTGTCATGTGTCAGCCTAATAGCCTAAACCCTGGTTCAATACAATGAACTTGGGAAGGTTTGCTTAATGAAAGAACTGACGTTTTCTGTGCAGTGGCTGCATCCATCAGCCTGCATCCTGTTCATTACACTACAAAGGGCTGCCAATGGGAATTGGTAGGATCATCTATTAGGTAAACGTGATGGGGACAAAAGATAGCAGAGGCCAGGGCCTTGTGGAATTTCCTGTGAAGGTTGGGGTTACTGGAACAGGGAGCTCTTGGTTACAGACAATGTGTTTTCAAGGTGGCATGAGGGTCTCTGGAATTGTGCATTGAATTCTGGCTCTACCCCATCCATGCCTGTGGGATGCCAGAGAAGAAAGTTTTCAGTTGTGAATAGCACTGCCCGTTGTGGAGCCATTGTGTAGGGCTGTTCATAATCACTGAGTTTTCTGTCTGGGTACATGGCTGGGGGCCAAATGGCCTGCCCTGCCAGCTGACTGCCTTTGGCCACTGGAATCTGCGTGGAAGTGATATGCGTCTCTTTGAGGAAGAAACTCTAAGAACCTACAGGGTGCTACCCCATGACCTCTGTTCTGCTGGTCCTGCGCCCTGTGCTAGTCCACACAGCAGCTGCCCTGTCAGGATGGGTCTTGGAAAAAGGACAAAGACAGGAAGCTCAACCGGTCTGAGAGGGATGTGGAGAAACACACTGTGCTTCTGTGTTGTGTTGTGGCCGTAAGACACTGGCATTTGTGGTTACTTGTTACTGCATACAGGCTGCCTATCCTGACTCATCATACCCAATCTTACACCTAGAGGGGTTCCATTTTGGCTCTAGAGCAGTAAAGCCCCGGAACAGTGCATTTCACAGCATGCTTAGGGTCTGTTTAACAGGGTTAGGACATTACACTAGCCTTTTAAGAAACCACGATTTACATCTGTGTACGGCTGTGAATTTTACTTAGCCTCTAGAGCCATGGGGTCGGGGTGCCTGTTTGAGGACTAGCAGGGATCCCTTCAGATGAGAGCTGGGTCTTGAATCATCAGAAAATGCAGACAAAACAAGATGCACTGATTGGCAAGGTCATCTGGGAAGGGGCCGTTGTGCGTAAGGAGCAGGTCCATTAATTCAGTGGGGATTTACATCAGTTCTATCTGCCTCCTGCCTAATGGGACTGCTTGGTTGTGTTCTTTCCTGGGGAGATTAGTGATTGAAAGGAGGAGATTTAGAAAGGAGAGATAAAAGTTTGCATTTAATTCTCCTGACAGGCAGACTTCTACAGAAGGCTTCCTAAGGAGGTTCCATGGTAATGCAGGCTTAAGCCAGAGGTCAGCATCCCCTAAGACAGTGCTGATGTCCAGAGGGTGACATTGCTGTAGTGAGGGGCCTTGACAGGCCTTGCGAGAAGTTAAGTCGTCTTCACGAGATCTCCTATGCTGGAACCCAGCAGTTGGCTGGATTAGAAGTCCCTTCTATAACTGCAATGGGCGTTTTGAATCTGGAATCTTGGTGGGTGTGTTCCTAAAATTTATTCGTCTCTAAAGCCGTACTTTTCACTTTCTCCTCCCCACCAAGCCTAACCATCTTCAGTTCCCCAGGTGAGAACTGTGGTGTGGACCGTGATCTTTCAGTAACCCACGGCACATACTCTCTGTTCAAAAGGTCACTCATTGTGGGTGTCAGACAAGAAGAAGTGCTGCAGTGCTTTGGACAGTGGCCAGCAAACAGTCTTTAAAAGCTGCCTAGGAAGATGGGGAGAAGCCATGGGTCTTGCTTGGCGGACAGAGAGTGTTCAAAGGCTGCCTCTGTCATTCAGCGGCTGTGCAGCCCTGCTGCTCTTAGCTAACCTTTGTCAGTTTCAGTCCCCTCTCCTGTGAAAGGGGGATCGGAGGAGTAACTCAGTCCCTTCTCTACCATGTGGTCGTGAGAGCCAGTGAGCCAGTGCTTGCAGTGGTATTAGCCCCAACCAACCTCTGCCACTGTCAAAAATTGCAATGACTGTCCCTTCCTGTTAGTAGTTGTGTGCTAAGGGTGATGCTGAGGGCACGGTCTTGGCCATGCAAGCCCTCACTGGAGAGTGAGTGAGTGAGCAGTCAGGGAGCTCCCATTCACAGGTTTTGCTGACTTGATGACTTCATCAAGGAGGCACTGTTACCTCTCAGCCCAGGCACTGTGATCGCAGTGGCTCATGTGGGGGCATCGTCAGTTGCTGGGCTCCAGCCTGACTTAGCCTCCCCATGATGGATGCCTCTGAGGCAGGGCACCAGAGTCAGACAGAAATTGCCTCTGAAACATACTGCCAAAGCTTAACAATTACCTGACCGCGACTTGAATTTATATTCTCAGTTTCCTCATCTGCAAAGTGGACAAAGCAATGCTGTTGACCTTACTGCATGGGATCCTAGTTAAGGAGGTTTGTATTAAGTACACAGTATCACATTCAGCACAGTGGACTTTGGGTTTCTCAGGTGTAGAAGATTTATTCAGCATCACTCGCTGGTGGCCAGCCAGCACGCGCTCAAGCTCTCATGGCTGGAGGTCACTTCTCCGTTGTATTCGTCCAATGCCACGGCTCTGGGACCTCTGCTGGAGGACATAGCATGAGAGAGTTTGCTTTCAGATTCAATTAAAACCAGTTTCACAAGAACCAAAGCTTTTAAAAGCCTATATCAATGTTTAATATAAACACAGTCTCTCATTAAAAGAATTTAGTTTATTCCAGTCTTATAAAGCCCCATGCATATAAATTTTGCCCCTTTGTCTAAAGGGAGACAGAATCACTACTTTCTTTATGTTTGCTAGCAGCTTCCATGAAAATCCATGGATGAACTTATGTGTTGATCTTTGGCATTTCAATGTTAGGTTCCTGCTCCTACTAGCAGACTGTTTTTCTAGAAGCAGTGCTGTAAGTCTCTTTTAACACCATTTTTAAACTTGGAAAGGTTTACATTGTTATTCATTGGGTTATCTCAATATAAATATACTTTTTGGGGGTTATATCTTACAGAAAATGAAAGGTGATAGTGCTGCAAATAATAGGATTCTGATCTGAGTTCTCATTGCTGTCCATTAGTGTTCTAGTAGACTGATTTGAAAAATCTCTCCTTTGTTTCCTTTTGGTTTCGTTCCCTCCCATCAGATTGAGTCTGTTTGCTTCTCCTTGTGAGGCATTGGTGGTGACTAAGTGGTAACCCCTGACTCCCTGCCGACTCTTCCAAGTGTGCGTCTCATTGCTCTCCAGGGTGTGCACTCTGCTCTCCTCTCCTCCAGTGCTCTTCTTAAAAATGCTAGACTTAAACCATGCAGCTTAGTCCTTTGACCTCCAGATGGATCTGTCCTTTTCTTCGTCTCAAGTCCCCTTGGGCATTCTCTAAGTATTTCAAGGGCAAGGACCATGAGACAGAATGTCATTAGGCATCCAGGAATGATATTACAAGTTTCCATCCGTTCTGTTATCTATCCATTTATCATTCAACCACCACTCATAGTCGTCTTACTCTGAACTAGGCACTGGGCCACAAGGATGAATTAGGATCCTTCAGTTTATTGTAGACAAAGCCTATGAGTGAACCATGAGAAAATTCAGTATGATAAATACAAGGGCCAAGTACCGTGAGTGGTAGGCGAGAGAGAGTAGTAGTTATCTTTCCCAGGGAGGGAGTAAAGGTAGGCAGAAGAGTGTGAGGAGGTATGCAGAAGGAAACTTTACCACCAAGAAGGCCCCACATCAAATGGGCCTAGGATCTAAGTGGAGTTTTGTAGGCAAGTCGGTTTGGGAAGCTGAGCAGTTTAGAAGGCAAGGAAAGACAGGCTTTGGAGCAGAGAGAACAGCACATGCACATAGAATCAGAAGCCTGGGAGTGGCAATCGTGTGTCCCTCTCAAAGTGAGCTGTGGTGAAGAGGTTAGGTACCAGAGCTACAGGGCCCGACACCTCTGGGTTTAAACTCCAGATGAATGCTGCACTGATTGAATAGTATTGCTCCTCCTAATTCATGCCTACCCAGGACCTCAGCACATGGACTTAGTTCCACATAAGTTACAGATGTAAGTAAGGAAAGGGTTCAGAAATGATTATACTGGGTCACAGTAGTTTTTAAATCCAATGAGAATGTCCTTAGAAAACAAAGGACATAAACACAGAAAAAGGTGATGTTAAGACAGTGGCAGACATCAGAGTGACACTTCTACAAGCCAAGGAAGACCAAGGAATGCAGGGAACTGCCATCAGCTGGGAGAGAGGCCTGGCTCAGTTCCTCAGAGCCCCTAGAAAGGACCAACCCTGCAGACACCCTGACTTTGGACTTCTGGCTCCTGCACTGTGACAGAGTACATTTCTATTTTGTTAGGTAAGTCCATTTGTGATAGAGACATTATTAGAGTTTTGGCTTGTTTTAACAAGTCTGTAAGGTGGGCACTAAAACCATTCTCCCAAAGCTGCCACTTCCAGTTCACCTGGTTAATTACTGGAGCTTTCAGAACCCTGGTTTCCTCAGCCTCAGAATGGAGATTTCCTATCTCGCTTGGAGGTGGATTTCAGTCCTATAGGAGACGGCATATGTAAAGGACTTGGCCCAGTGCCTGGTTAAGAATAAGTGACCAATAAATAACTCTCCTTATTATTATTGCTGTTATTTGGGATGTAAATATATTTAAGGATGCACTGTCAATATTCAATTATCCTTGCTAATAAAAGGGAATGGAGTAAAGATTATATGGTATGAAATGTGTGGACAGGTTGCTTCACATTCTTAAGAGTGGTAGGGTGGACTCCCAGGCACTGGGCTTTTAGGGACCTGAATTCACTTCTTCTCTGCCTACCCCTCCAAGGTTTGGTCTTCAACTGGGAAAAGGGAAGAAAGATGATCTGTGAAAATCTACAGGGAAAACCATTTGCTTTTGGTTGGCTTCAGGATCCTGATAAAAACGATTTTGTCATCTTATTTAACAACTCTGCCTCTCACAAAAGTTTAGAATACCAGCAGGGCAGCAAATATGTTTAAGTGATTTTATTCAAATGTCAGATTTAATTAAATCTATAACCAGAAGACAGGCCAAAAAGACATTGCCAGGGAGCTTTGGAATTTTCCATTTTCTTTTCTTTTCTTTGTGTGTGTGTGTCTGTGTGTGTGTGTTCGAGGTGATAACTACAGAGTAAAACCTTCCCAAGCACATGCAAATACAAGGAAGGGCATTTATCATAAGAATATAGCACTGGAGACTGAAATGACTCTTAACATTGTACGCTTTGAGTGTGGTGATTAGAAAATGTATATATTGAGGCCGGCGCCGTGGCTCAACAGGCTAATCCTCCGCCTTGCGGCGCCGGCACACCGGGTTTTAGTCCCGGTCGGGGCACCGGATTCTATCCCGGTTGCCCCTCTTCCAGGCCAGCCCTCTGCTGTGGCCCAGGAGTGCAGTGGAGGATGGCCCAGGTGCTTGGGCCCTGCACCCCATGGGGAGACCAGGAAAAGCACCTAGCACCTGGCTCCTGCCATCGGATGAGCGCGCTGCGCCGGACGCAGCGCGCCGACCGCGGCGGCCATTGGAGGGTGAACCAACGGCAAAAGGAAGACCTTTCTCTCTGTCTCTCTCTCTCACTGTCCACTCTGCCTGTAAAAAAAAAAAAAAAAAAAAGAAAATGTATATATTGAAGAGTGCACAAATACTGCACAGGGTGGTTATTTGAGCTGAGACTGGAATGTGTGTGCACGTACACATGCTACTTACAGTCAGGTTTCTGTGATCGTTCAGGTGTGCACAGGTGTTCTGATGGAGAACCAGGTTATTAGGCCCTCAGTAAGCAGCATAGCATGGCAAAAGAAACCATTGTGTCTCCGAACTATACCTAAATTGCTTGTAATTGGTTCATTCCACCTAGTATAACTGGACTTTTTCACTTGTCAAGGGAACGGTTGAAAAGAAATGTGAAAGAAAAGTGACTGGATAAAATCTTCAAAGCAGGAAGGATCAAGAAAGATCCCCAGAAGCCGTCACTGGCCTGCAGCCCCCCATTTCAGGGTCCGGCATTTGTACTGATTATGGCCTGGCAGCTCTTGAGTTTCCAATGATAACAGCCATCTGACTTGATCGGAGTTCAATGGATTTTCACTAAAATAGAATCATCGCCTTGGTGATGGATAGAAAAAGTAAAGCAATACATCCTGATAAATGCTCTGCCTGCCTCCTCCTTCCCCCCGGCGATGACCTTGCACAATCCATAAGAGAGCAAGGCTCAGAGCCCCGGCCACGCCGCTGCACGTTGGGACGTGGACATTTAAGTAGCTCTGAAACCCATCAATGGGGTGAAGGGGGAATGGCCCGAGAAAGCAATGGATCATGCTTAGAGGGCTCGGAGGAAGCAGGGTGCGCTGAAGGTCAGCGTGCTGCCAAGTCCTGCTGGGACAGCTCCGGCCCTCATTCTCATTCACGGGAGGCGGTGGCCCTGGGAGGCAGATGAGCAGAAGAGTACCATACAGCAGGCATCCTCAGAGCGTATCCTTTCTCCTCAGATGTGAGAGGCACCAGAGAGTCGTGCAGCATAATTGGAAACTCGGAGCACGAGGGTGCCAGGCTCCAGTCTCTTCCTGAGGAGCAAGGAGCAGGCTTGCTCAGGTGCTTCCGAAAGCTGGAGCATAATGAAATAAAAGGGAAGTTTATTTTGGTTTAAAAAAAAAGTTTGAAATCTGTGCATCAAAAAGTACTTCAAAAAATCATGAAAAACACATATTATGTTAAAACTATGAATTTCAAGTTTTTTAACACCCAAACTAGCACCTTTTAGCTGTATTTTCCATGGATTTTTAAGTACCCTTTACAAGGAGATCCTTAGCTGTTAATTGCTATGTCTGTCTTCCAAGTTTCCCAACCCATTTACCTTAGCCAATGGTGAATATTTTGAACAATATTGATCATCAGTAACATAAAGATGGCTCACTAGAACAAGGCATCCAGGGAGCTCCCCGACCACGGATGCCCCACACACCCCCACCCCAACTCTGGGCCCCATGTGCTTGACTGGTAGAGAAGTTTCTGGGATGTTGGAAGGAGGAAGAAGTTCCATGTTGGCAGGCACCCATTAGTATTGGTTACAACTTGCTAAAAGAAATTATTAAAATAAAAATTAGATCATAAATTTGGAGCCACAGTAACCAAGCCTAAAGTGCAAATTGCCAAACAAGTCAAGAGACTCATTAGCATTTTATGTAAATCAGTTATTACTGTTCTCCACTTCCTTAATTATCCATGTTATTTCAATACAACCCTTTCTTTGATGTCCCAATTCTATATTTAAATAGTGCAAGATTTCTATCGTATCCTCCCGCAGAGGTTTGTGCCATGCAAAAAACATGCCAAGAGCAGCTATTTTAGAGACTATAGGGAAATGTTTAATTGGTTCATCCCATTTGAGTTATGAGGGCATATTACTGAGCACATAAAATCAGAAACATGGAAAGGACTGGCTTGGAGAAGTTTACTAAAACCTGCAAGAGACCGCTTGAAATTTTGCCCCCAAGACTTTTTGGATTCTCAATGGGAGCTGATTCAAAGGGAAATTTTGCGAACTTCATTGAATTTTACTAAACGATTGATTTATAATTGAAATATTTGAAATAAAATCCATCAGCTCTTTTTCTTTTGGTGCTGAGGGTTATTCTTTGGATGAGGAACGCAGCACATAGGTGATGGAGAGATGGAGGAATGTGGGATAAGAAGAGGGGAGGGAAGTGTTCTGATCCAGCTCTTGTTCAGTGAGTTCATCCTTGCTGGAAGAATCCCCATCACTTATTTGAAGAATAATTTTACTGATTTCTTATTTTCAAATTATCTGAAATTGAAAAAAAGTTCACAAGTTGCAGGTAAATATTTGGCCTTTCTCTATTAAGTATGCTTTTGAAATAGCAATGTGGCCACCAAGAAATTAACAGTAATGAGGGCACTTCACAAAATCTGCAGAAAATGGAATTAAAAATAAGTTTACTTTAGCACAAAAAACTTTTTGAAAGCCATGCAAAGTTTCTTCATTAATACACATTTTCCATCAACTGTTTGCCTACCTTCATACTTACTGTTTTCTCCTAAGCAATGGGTCTTGTACTCTTAGCCATCTGTCTTTCTCTCATTGCTTACTGCTGCATAAACTGTTTTTCAATAGATTGTAAAAAAGCAAAGGATAGGGAGAGTCTTTGAACAGGATTTGGAACTGGAACCGAAGAAGTACATCTATTTTTCCTTTCTATTGTTTCAACAGTCACTGTATCAGATTTTTTTTTTTTTCCTAGAAGAGAAAATCTGAGGTAAAGCCAGTGGCAATGTAGGATTAGAGGACAAAACCAAGTTGAAGACTACGCTGTTTGTTGCATATAGCCTTGGTCTAGTTGTTTACCCTGAGCGTCACTTCAACAAAATGTGGCTGACAGTGCTGACACTGAAGGATCCTCATGGAGAGCTGTGTTAATACTTTCAGACTGTTGAGTGTACAGTAGGTGCTCAATAAATGACAAGCTTGAACCCCTGCTGTAGGCCAGGCACTGTTCTAAATGTTTACATAGATGATTAGACAATCATATTAAGTCTGTAAACATTTATCAAAGTAAGTCGGATTATGGCTACACATGTTTAACAGATAAGGAAGGTGGGATGTCTGGAGGTAAATGACTTAACCGAGGTCACAAGGAGTTGAGTGCATTAGCTGGAGTTTTAGTCCAGAAATTCCCTAAGTCAGAGGAATGTTTTAGACAAGAACCTTCCAATGTTAGTAAACTTAATACTAGATGGTTAAAGGATAAAAAAAAAAACTGTCCATCATATCTTTTATGTATCTCAAGAAATAATATTTACAGAAAACTCATCTCTGTTGACTGGAATACTTTGAATATTTTATCTGCTGTACTGGTCATTTATTTAACAAATACTTATATGGGCCTTGCCACATTCCGGGCAGTCTTCTAAGCAATTAAAACTAGTAACTTATTTAGCATTTCACAAATATTTACTTCATTCACAAGCATGAGGGTCTCAGTGAGAGTCCCCAGCTACTCTGAGGCAGGGTCCCTCTTACCTCACACTCTCGGGTGCCACTGGGCACTAGCTCACAGATGCAGCTTTTAAAAATAAAGTGAATCACATGTTTTAAAAACAAAGTTTTTTTTTTTTTTTTCAAATCATGACATACTCATGGAAGATCTGGAAAATCTAAGAAGTTGTAAAGGTGAACAAGAAACGGTAAAGCCTTTGCAGTCCTATCAAATGTTGTTACCTTCAACCCGAGCGTTCAGTGGATAGAGAAAGCAGGTGCTGTAGTTACAGGGGCTTTGCCCCCACTGTGCTTGTCTTGAGAGAGTAATTTAGAAGCACCTACTCCACAATCAAAACTGGGGCGATAGCTGGTCAGATAGCCACCAGGGATCCAAATTCCCAGGTTGGTGTCTTCTCTAGACCTTGCTGCCTTATTCTCTATGGACATAAAACAAGCATCAGCCGGAACATTTCCTCCATAACCCCAATCCCTGCAACCCCCCAAAAGAAAACCCACAATAAAGTAGCATGCCCCCATCTGCAAAAGGGGAAGCTCTCAGCTGCCGTTGCCCCTTCTGTCTCTGAGCTGCCCTCCCACTCGCTTGAGCCCCGACAGTGTGAACCGTTAGCAGCCCTCAGTATTTGATTACGCGTCTGAACAGCTTCTGTCGCCCTGACTGGTGGGTGTCATCACCAGCGAAGCGCATTGTTCGTACTCCAAAAGTCTACAGTCTAAAATCATCATCATGTATTTTCATCAGGATGAAATATCGGGCTCTCTGCTCAGTGCAAGGTTTTATTAATGATGTGCTGTCAGGGGCTGGATGTTCTGCATATTTGCATATTAAACAGCTGAGTGAAGAAACATTCCTTTTATTGCTGCAGGGAATAAATCAGTTTAAAGCAAGTTCTCATCATTTATACTCCTTTCAGCTAAGTCTTCTTTTATTGAAATAAATTGTTGAAGTGCTTTGCTCATTCTTTGAATACTGATGAAATTTACCTTGATAGGACCTCAGGAAAAATAATATTTTCTTAAAGGTGCAGTATTGTTCCATTTTTGAGTATTACTTTAATACATTATTGATAAGTTAATTTAGAAATATCAAGTGAAAGGGGAAGAAAAACTGTTTAGAATAAAGATGGTGTTTTCTCTGGTTGATTTTGCCAAATGCATTTTTATTGGTAGACAGCAAGCAAATAATAATAATAAAAAGAACCAACAAGCAACAAAAGCAGATTTTTTTTTGATGCCTACATACTTAAAAGATAATTCATGGTCTGCTTCTGCATTCCAACCCCAACGGGCAGAGCATTCCTTCCATACACAAAGTCCCCGTGTTCACCGGAGTCCAGACTCTGCAGTCCCCTGAGCGGGTGCAGGAGAGGACACAGGCGGCCGGGCTCCGGGGCAGGGGTAGGGTAACTGCAAGAACAGGATCTTGCCACATGTTTTGGGTTCCTCTGTTAACTCATCACCTGCTCTCCATGCCTGAGGTTGAAAACTGACTATTCACACCAACTGTGTCCTGAAAACACTTTAAAAAAAAAGAAAAAAGTCCTATCTAAAATTTTGGAAAATCTTTAATTGCTTACCGTCATCTTTCAAATTAGAAGATTTTACATAAAAACCAGATTTTCAGCCTCTCTTGACAAGATGGGTGCCTCTGTGGCACGTGTCTGCCCTAGGGAGAGAGGTCCATGCAGATGCCGGCAGTCTCCTCCGCTCCCTGTTCTGTTGTACCCGGTCTTAGCCTCTTAGCGCAGTGACTTTTTGTCTCCCTGATCTGTACCCTTTCTTGAGCTGACGGATGCTGTTATGTAAAGTGCTCGGGTAGTGCGTGGCATGTAATAAGTATCCAGTAGGCATTAGCTGTAATTAAAATAGATGAAACTTGGAAACGGAGGGAAGTCGGTGAAGTAAAGGTTTTATTTCCTTTATGCTATCCTTCCAAGTATAGAATGGAGCATTTCTTAGGCCTACAATTACCTGCCATCCAAATTAATTTTCTTTCTAAAAAATGACCTCTGCTCTTGCAAATCTTCACCCAAATATCCCCTTTGCAGGGGTGCCTTCTTTGAGCACTGTGTAAATAGCACATTTCTTCCTGAATTCTGCCCTCCCTCTCTTCCCAGCTCTATGTGTCTCTATAGCATGTATCACCACCTAGCAGCCACCAGTTCTCTGTTTCATCCACTTGTGAGCTGTCACACTCCCCTGGCCCCCACAGGACAGTAAGTGCCGTGACAGCTCAGGGTCTTGTCTGTTCTGGTCCCTGCAGTGTCCTCTGTTAGCAATGTCCATGCCTGGTCCTTAGTAGATAGAGTTCATGCTTAATAACTGTGGAGTGGATGGATTTGGTTTCGACAGTTTGTATACAAAACTGTCTATAGAAATTTGGTGAAACAAATACTCACTTGAGTGGCTGGGCGCAGGGCCATGGGCTGGCTGCAGCAGGAAAATGTGGGTGAGGCCGAGAATCAGTGCGTAGGACGCAGAGGTCACATGATGAGTCCATGTCCAAGCATGTTAAGAACTGAGACATGCTTCCTCAAACTAGAAGAGAGATAGGTAAGGATCCAGAAATTGGGAGAATGCATGGAAGCTTAGAGGATAAGGAAGGCATGTTGAAGAAGATTGGGTCTGAGATGAGCCTGGAGGAACTTGAGGATTTGGAGTGAGTGCTGGAAGGGAAGCCTGGCCCGTGCATGTGACTCACCTGAGGTTAAGTGCTTCACTCTCTTCCCCTCCTTGAATCCTCAGAGCAACCCATGAAGGGTCTTTATTCTTCTCATGTTAGCCTGGACGTGGCTGAGGCTCAGAGCTAAGTCACCTGCCCTGGGTGACACTGTGTTGGCACAGAAAGTGAGTTCAGTCTGGTCCTACACCTGTTTCCCCTGTCCCAAGATCCTCCTGTTCCATTGGACCTAGAAGAGAGAACAGTGATAAACGAGTGCCATCCAGTTTCTAGAATCTCAGGATTGGCCCCTGGCGAAGCTGAGCCTGCTGCTGTGACTGAGTGGAAGCACTAAGGTATCTTGAGTGTGGAGGTGGCTGGGGGAGGATCACGTCCCCTAGCCTGCTGTGAGAGGTGGAGGGTGCTAAGGCATCTGAGACCTCTAGTCCGCACTTGAGATGGCGGTGCACACGGGGTGGGGCATAGAGAAGTGACTGGCCTCAGGGAGTTTACAGTAAGGCATGTGTATAACATCCACATGCGCTTTTTTTTTTTTTTTCATTCTGGGAAGAAACAGTAGAAAGCCCCTATAGGTGTGCTCGCCAGGAGGAGTATTGTTTCCTTATAAATCATTTGTGACAGAAGCTTCTTATTTTTAAGTGGAAAATGCACATTTAATAACATGAGAATGATGTTCAAACATCCTTTCACTGATGGCTGCCAAAGACTAGTGGCACTGCTGCTGCCTGGAGACGGAGGCCCGCATGCACCTTCCAGAGGCCCTAGGGTCACTGCCCTCACCACTGCCATTGCCTGGCAGACCTCTGGACCACAGCTTCCCTAGGATTCTCTAATGACAGCTGAATGCTTTCGTGCCTGGTAATTCCCTGAGTAAAAGCAGCCCTGGCTTACGACCCCAACCCTACCACTAACTGGCTGTGTGTCCTTGGGCTCACGATTTTATGTCTATAGCCTCAGTTTCCCTGTCTGTAAAATGGTGACAGCATTGGGTTGCACCCTCATAGGCTTAAGAGTTTAAAGAGGAGATGGCATCCAGAACTGGGCTATCAAATAATTAAGGTAGCCAGTGTCTACTAGGTGCTATTTGAAGTTAAATTAATGAAAGTTTAGGTAAAATTTACAGTCAGCCCATGAGTCATACATTTCAAGTGGTGCATAGCCACATGAATGGCTAGCACAGTGGGTAGCACAGGTACGGAAGGTGGGTCAATGTTCTACCGGTGCTGGTGCGGTGTTTGGCACGGAGCACACTCCCTGGGTTCTTAGTTTAATTCACATTGAATTGTAAAGAAATGAAAGGAAGCATCCCAGCCTATTGAATCAAAGCAGTTTTAAACTGGGACTGGTACCATCCAGATGTCTGTCTAAACACAAGCGGGGAAGGAAGCAGGATTGGCAGCGCAGGGCTCTGCCCGTTAGAGCCTCTGGGGACACACTGAGTTCTGCAGGCTCCTGATCCTGATCTCAGGGGAATCTTGCATTACAGGTGTTAACCTGATTAGCCCAAGCCTGGCTCCTCGTTAATTACCTGAAGTGGATAGGACAGTTTCCAACACTCAGCACAAACCCTCGCGTGTTGCCTCGGCCCCTTTTTACTTATTTGGCCTTGGAAGTTGCTCGCTAAGTCAGGGTTTCTTTTTTAAACTTTGGCTGTTCTGAGAATTCCCTGAAGGGCCTCTTAAAAGACCATTCCTGGGCCTCACCCCTATTTCTCTAGGTCCAGACTGGGGCTCAGGATTCTGCTTTTCTACCAAGCTCCCAGATTTCACAGATGCTTCTTAGGCCTTGAGGTGGAGAAGCCACGTGGGGCCTCTCCAGATCCTTCCTGCTAAAGGCCGGCAGGAGTTCTCTCCTAAGTAGCTGGCATTGGGGGATGGGGGAAGCAGTTGTTGTCTGAGATTAGTCTCAATTCTAACTGGTTTGGACTATAAATGTAAGAGGCCACATTATGTTGAACCGTAAGAGGTGTCATAGTTGTCACCTATGCACTTCTCTTTGTTTGCACATAGGTTATAGCCAGGGGAAGTTATATCTTCAAGAAACAAGGAGACAGGAACATCCTCTCACAGCTGGAATATAGAGATCCATCGTGTGAACCAGAAACCTGGCAGTACGTCACATAATAAGCCAGTGTCTGCAGAGACACATCCTGGGCCTCCTTTGAGAGTGGTCTCCTTTGGATTTTTATTCGGGGCATCCTTTGACACCAGTCTGCGGAGGGGACTTTTTCTCCTTGGTGACTGTTGGAACATGGTCCACCCCCTGAGATATTGCTGTAGAGCCCGCTGGGGAGTCCACTCCTCCCTGCAGCAGGATGACGGGTCAGAGTTTCCATTCTCATTTTATGACCCTGGGAGGGATGAGAGAGATCTATGAGGTCATCCTGTGTGTCCTCTGCCAGGGTAGGATTGTTCTCTAATGGTGTAGTCAAGCATTTGCTCCATCTCATTTCAAATGACTCAAGTGATGAGGCCCTGGGACCTCCCTTGGGAAGCTGTTCTGCAGTCTGATAACTCTTGCTGTGTGAATTTTTTTGTATGTGTCTAATATTCAGAGTCCAGCATGACAAGGCTATAAAGACAAAGTCTCCTTAAGGTATTTCTTCACCCAGGAATGTTCTCATAATCGCCACTTTTGTTATAAATCTTCATCCAGCATGGCAGTTAAGTGCAAGTTACAAGTAGACCAAGGGACTATTTAGCCTAAAATGCAAGAATAGCCCCTCAAATGAGAATTAATGCCAAAAATCTGTGCAGTGTGCCAGCAGTATGTGCACACAGTAACTGTTCTGTGTATGCTATTTCACATAGCCTTATGAGCTTAGCTTATGAGATGCTGAATGCAAAAGCAGAGAGCTTCTGCTGTTGAATGCTTAGGAAGGAAATCGTATCTTTCCTGTTGGAAACTGCTCTGAAAATTGCACCTCATTCTCCTTGCCAAGGAATGAGATCTTAGCCGTGCATTTCTTCCACGTTGGATCTGTCTGTAATCTTGCTCTCTAGTGAGAGCCTGGTAGGAGGCTAATTATTACTGAAGGGAAGAAAGAAACTACATTTAAAAAAAGCAAGAGACAAGGAGGAAGGGCAGAGAATAAAAGAAATAAAAAATGGAAATGCAAATAAAACAAAAGGGAGGAGAGATGAGGGAGGAAAGGAAGAAATAAAGGGAGTGAGATGAAGAAGGGAAAGAAAAGAAACTGGAAGATCCCAGAAACCCTGGGGTCTAGACTGGGGAAGACATTCACACCAGAAGTGCCCCTCGAAGTTTCACCTTCTGGATTCTTCCTTTGCTGCAGCAATCTGATTCTCAAAGTGCAGCTCCCACTCTAGCAACCTCCGTGTCACCTGGGAATTTGTTAAAAAAGCAGATTCTCTGATTGCACATCCTGAAGTGGAAATCCTGAGGCTGGGATACAACCGTTTGGGTTGCCCAGGCCCTCCCGTGGATTGTGGTGCACACACAAGTCTGAGAATGGCTGCTGCATGATGTTTTTTGTAGCTTCATGGGCGTTACCAGGGGACACAGCTGCCCGTTAGCTCCGTGTCTAAAAGAGACAGAGGTTGATGGGCAGATACTATTTACTCTGGCCAGAAGACAGACTTCATGTCTGAAACTCACCCAGGAAGGCAAAATCCTCTTTTTCATATAGCATTTTTCTCCTGGCTACGTCTGACTTGACGTGGTGATAATGTACAGGCACCGTATCTGAGCAGCAGAGGCCTGAACTTTGCAAGTTAAGTGGAGCATCAGGATATATATATCTCAGTTTTCCTTATGTTTCCCCAGTTGACACCTCATGGCCAACAAGAGAATAGGACTCATTAAGGAGTTTATTTTCATCTTTATTTTGTCATTTAAAACACATTTTTCCAATGAGAGTACTGACGATATGAAAGGTTATCCATTGAATAGCCATCCAAATTAGCACTGTTTCATTTACATCCCATTCCCACAGTTCTCTTGTCTTAACTCACAATATAACAATAAATCCAAGTGTCTCTAAGTAGATATTGGGAGTATGAACCCAACATTCCTGTGATACAGTTTTTTCCTGTGATACAATTATACCTTAAAATCAAAGTCCTCGTATCTCACAGGTCATTTCTTAGGTTAAAGGAGTGCACTTATGAAAGGAGGAGGATGGAAAACATGAAAGTCCCCCTTCATTTTCAACATGGACTCCAGGTGTCTTAAGGATGTGTTCTATTGCATGCTGATAAATATTTATCACGGTTAAGTGAACAATCATTTGGAGACAGATACCATTTTATGATGTGGCTTCTCAGGGTCCTAATTGTGACTCTGCCTTGTTGTTTTGTGTTTTATTGGAACATGCAGACATACACTTTATGAGGTTGGGTAATGAAGAGAGAGAGACCCCAGTAAACATCTTTGCTAAGAGTGATGGTAATCTGTAGCTCAACATCCTCAGTGAGCACAGCCTGTGCTACACAACACAAGGCAAGCAGTTCATAGCTCAATTAGACCTAACTGGCTTCATTTTTAGGCATTATGTTATTCTAAATTAACACTATATTTCATATTCTGCAGGTCTGACTATTAACCAGATTTTGGAACCTTCAGGGTTTATTATTTAGTAATCCCTGAAGCTCTCAAGTAGGCATTTTTAAACTCATGTATTAGAATAGATTAAAAATTAGCTGGAAAGGCATGTTAAATATTCTACTTTTTTTTAGTGCTAATTATGCTAGAAGAAAAAACAAAATGCAAGTGAGGTCAGATCTGGGATGGTACAAATGAACTTGCTACCTGGACTGCTGTTCTTTGTCATGGAAATCGGGGTTATTTAAATTAGAGAAAAAATTTGGAAATCTCTGGAGAATGTCACACATTCAAGCACTTGGGCTAGGAATTGTTATTTTTTTCTTTATATTTTAAAGTTGTGTGCAATAGGAATATATTTTGAAAGTAAACAAGAAAAAAAATTTATGAAACTTCCACAGGCAAAGGTGACAAGACATGCAAATACTTTGAAAATGGTGATGAGTTAAGCCCTAGAAAACATGGCTGTTTCTGTCGCACCCTTTTCATGATTAGTTATTAGTCAGAAATGGGGTACTTTTCAGAGCATCCTGATTCACAGAGATCACTCGTGGTCAGTCAGTGGTCATGTCAGTTTCTCCAGGTGCTTTAAAGCAGGACTCTCCAGCTCCCCACTTAACAACTCACTTCCATTCTTGTGCCTTTTCCTGCCTCTCTTGCATATGAAATCACTGCATCTGGAGAACGGGGAATCCGCCCCCACGGCAAGCACTTTGCCCCTCCCGTGTGCATCTGCGCAGCTGTCCTTCCTGTGTTGCTTGCATCCTGCACTCCTCCTTCTGGCTGCTGCTGCTTAACCAGGGACAATTTTGCCGCCATAGGATATTTGACAGAATCTGGTGGCATTTTGGTTGTCAGACCTTGAGGGAGTGACAAACAAAGAGTGAGGTGGGGCAACTGGCATCTGGTGGGTAGATACCAAGGATGCCACTGCAAGTCCTGCACCCCCCCAGCACGCACGCATACACACACACACACACACACACACACTCACTCCACTACCACCACCAAAGAATCCTCCAGCCCCAAGCGTCAGTAGTGCCCTGAGAAGGAACCTGGCTCAGGCCACAGCTGACCATTGGAAAGTTACCCCACTGTGTTTAGCACACACTGCAAACCATCTGCTTGCCTTGCATTTCTGTTTGCCGATTCCTGCACACGGCCTCTGAAGCGCTTGAGCATCATGTCTCTTTAAGAAATCTTTGCTAAGTGCCAGAGTATCCTCTGGCTTCTTCTGCCTTCCCTTCTCTCCCTGACCAAGTCTGTGTCCTTGACCAAACTTTAGTTAGGCCCCTTTGAGGCCCCTTCTCAGTTTGGCTTTGACCTTGGAGCCCTGTCCTTGCTGCATTGGCATAGCCGGGTCTTAGCAAGATTCCTGCTAAGCCACTTTGGAGAGAATCCCCTACCATTTATATGTGATCATCCTGGCCTTCTTTGAGCAAGCATCCCATTACATTAGTCAAGATTGAGTCCCCTGCCCTTGGTATTTCCTCTTAATAACTTCTTTTGCTATACCTTCACCCCCATTCTGCTCCTTGGTTGTAAATTCTCAGCCATCTTTAGTGTATTCAGAGCTGTGCCCTGTTTCTCTCTCCCATTGCTATAACCTTGACCCTTATTGCAAAAGTCCTGAATAAGGCCTCCTTCTCTAAATCTTTGTCACTACATCGCCAGCTCTTGAAGGGTCAGGATCCTGTGTTGTCTGGAGCAAGATATACAGTGTGCATGGTGGTCACAGAAGAAATGTTTGTTGAATGAATATTTAAAAGCATTCAGCAGACACAGGATGCATACCTGAATGTATTCATAGCCTCACATTCAAAAGGATACTCCTGACCCGGTTTTTCGTGTTCTCTCTTCCTGTAGGCATTTTCCAGTTTCAACCGAGATGCATGTATGAATAAACTTCTACCATCGCATCTCTGAATTATTTAAGCAGTGCCCGTGGTTCTGCATAAACTGTACAGTAGAATGTATTGCGTATGTGTATATTTCAAGAGCACCCGTCAGCCTACTGAGGATAGCTTGACACTATCTCTTAGCGCCGCATCAATACTTGGGGATTTTCAAATACTGCAGGTGGCTGAAGCCTTTGTGTTGAGGTTTCTGTCGGCACTGTTTGTAAAACCAGGCCTCAATCTATATGTCCAACGCCATGCCTAGACCCTCTTTGATAATCCCCTCTAAGCAGACACACTCAATACAACTTCACTAATGGGTTCTGACTTCATAAAATGTACTAATGACTTCTTTTTGAAAGTAGGAGTGCTTTGAATACAAGTCTTTATTGCTTTAGAAGTTCATAAAAGCAAAAGCATGCTGTTTTCCCTGGTGTTGGTTCAACAGGGGAGCGGACAGCCACCAGAGGCCTCGTTTCTGGCTGTGCTTCCGTTGTTTGTGATTGCACAATTCCAGCTGCCTCATAGGCAGGAGCCGTGTCTGGTTGTCAGTCCTGTCCACCTCATTTTGGTGAACGCTTAACTTGCAAACAGCTTACAATCATTTCCTTTTCAAAAGAGCTTCCCCGAAGCAAAGATGCCAAAGAAAAAACATTCCACAGACCTATGGGGTGCTTGAAGAAGCATCCTCTCACGTCATCCTCACAGCAACCCCACGAGAGAGAGCTCCTATTAACTTCCAGTTTATAAATAAGGAGACTCGGGTGCTAGGAAGATGGTGTCATCAAACTGGAACCCTAGCCTGTCGCATTCCACATGATCTGTTTCTCTCAGTCATAATAGAGAATGGAAGGGAAGCAATGACTTTTGTCTTCCAAGAAACAAAGATGGCCCAAAAGACCTGAAGAAACGGGGGCTTTCGTACCAGTGTCCCAAGATGTAGCCGTCTCCTTAGGTGGACATTGCCCTTAAGGACATGAGTCTGCAGCTAGTGTATAGGCAGCACCATAGAACCACGCGCACTGTGAAGTGTCCTGCACCTGGCTGACATCTGTTCACTGAGGATGCCTGGTTTCCTATCATGAGACATCTAATGAACTCTTAGGGTTAACACCTGTAGCTTTATCAGCCTTCCTGTCCAGCTGCAAGAGCCGCATGCCTAAATTCCTCATCCCCTTGCTCATAAAACTTAGAATTGAGGAAACAGTGAGTTGAAGAACTTAGGGCACCAGCAGAACCCCGTAAATTTATGATTTATTATCCCTGCAAAACTGGAAGGTAATCTTAATTTCATGGTTCTCAAACTGGGGCCTCAGGATGTCCAGTTTTCCCTGGTAGGGCACCAGTGCTAGAGTTCATTAGAAATCATAGAAATGGAGGCACATTTTCTCAAAGAGTCAGCTTGTGTAGTGGATAAACCATGTTTATGGTAAAAACAAAGACAAATGGTACATAGCAGAAGGCATCTTTTGTATGACGTTTTAAAGACTGAATGTGAGTGTTGAAACTCCCATGCACCCCTGGGGATGCCCTTTGCCATGAGCGATGCATCCATGGAAGGGTTTGAAAGCCTAGCCACATGGACATCATCTGGCTGGTTTTTATTTGCCTTTCACAGCTTGCCAGCAGCCTTTCAGGTATCTCCCCTCTGAAGGTCCAGCAAGACACGTGTTAGTATCGGTTGTTCTGTTGTACAGAATGTGCATGTTAAAGAGCAGTTATTTGTCCCCCTCATGGGTTGACCACTCACGTATTAACTGCCTTTCTGGCATTGTGGCTGGGCATTGTTGACTGCACAAAGAGCCCACTCCTTACATCACTACGCACGTGCACACACACATGCACACACTCACACTCACATCTCTATACTGCAGGTGTACATCTGTGTTTCAGTAAAATTGCCCAATGTGTTTCCTTTCTCACATTGCACAGATAGGCTGCCTGCACTGTTAGCCTCTATGTATCACTCTTGCGATCCCAGTTTTTCAGCTTTTCTTTTTCAAACAGTCCCCAACTATGGTGACACATATGCACTATGGCAGAAATACACCTCTTTGTTTGAAGTGTACATGGAACTTTATAGTCGTAGAATAGCATTGCAGGTTGTGGGCAGTGCTCTGGGGTAAAGTGGAGGTGATGTGCCCTCCCAGGGGACACTTGGCAGGGCCTGGAGATGTTTTTGGTTGTCACAGAAATGACAAGGCAGGAGTAGGAGGCTCCCACTGACCACCTAATGGGCAGGGGAGCAGGAGTGCTGCTAAATATCCTATAATGCACAGGACAGGCCCACAGCTGGGGGTTGTCCAGCCCCGAATACCAGCAGCACCAAGGTTGAGCAAAGCTCATCCAAGGGAATATGTGATTTCATCTTTCTCTTCACTATTGCGAATCACTAGTCAAGCTGTGTATACCCCTTCCTTGCACTCCAAAGTTCCAGTTTAAGGTACTCAAAGCTAAATCATGTGATATTAGATGAGTCAGTAGTGCTCACTGATCAGAGAATTTACTCTTCCCAGCTGGCAGGGAGGCAATCTTCCATAAAAGCATCCAGATTTAGGGATGGTTTAGAAACAGGAAGGTCATGGGTTAGGACCGGGTTCAGAGGGATCCCCTAGAGACCTGTAGAGAGTGCAGTCCCGTACACAAGCAGCCACTGTAGTCTCTCATGCTTCTGCAAACACTCTACAAAAAGAGCCACACTCTTAGAAGGCGCTGTCCTTCCTTCCCTCAAAGAATACCCATGACTTGGCCAAGGCAGAGACGCCTTCCCTGAGAAATGTTAGCACATCATTCTTGCTTTCTGATCCTTTGCTCCTATATCTATCTGAAACTCAGTGCAAACTCATAAATTCCACTTTGCTTCTGGTAGCAGCCTGCATGGTGTGTATACTGAGCATTAGAAAAACAGTAAATCCAGCCCATTTATTCACATTACCCAGCCAAGGCATCCTGCATGCCCATGTAGGTACTGGAAATTACTGACATGGCCTTCTGGACCATGAAAAGCTGGAAGCATATGGCAGAATTCGTTTGTGAACAGATTGCTTTTTCTCATCAGAACGCTTTATTAGAATATCAACTATTATAGCTTACTGAAGGTACTCTGCACGCTCTTGATTTAAGCTTGGAATCACCTACCACAGTGTCACTGAGTCCTGTGGATCTTCACACCTGCTTTTAAATTTCTAAATGGCCTGCTTAAACCTTGGGGTGGGTTCTTCTGTTTCCCATAAATTAGTAACACATCTATGAGTATTTCCCAACCACTGTGAGAAGCCCCAGTCTACTGCAATCCCTGAACTGTAAAAACAGGGGAGAGATAAAGCAAGCTTCTTCCTCCAAATGCTCTTCCAATAGGAAGCGAAATATTATTAATCTAGACTGCCTGCTACTTTGACTTCCCTTTTTGCTGCTCATGGGATTATAGGCACAAAGGTTTCATAAATTTCAAATGAAATACGAGCATTTGTTGTCAAAATACTGCTACACTGCAAAGCCCGGCTAGGCTTGCTTCCACTTCATCGTCATTGTGTTGCTATTGCAGTGTGTGTGTCCACAGGTGTCCCGTGGTCTAGGTCCTGGAGAGCAAAGCCTTCCCCTCTCCCTTCTCCCACTGCTTTCAATTCTGTCTGTGCCTCTCCCCCCTCTGTAAGCACGAGGCGCAAAGTCGGAGTGTCAGTGAGTGGGTCTTCGCTGTCTTGCCTATGTGCCATTGTCTCTACGCTATGACGAGGGGACGCTTGGATGCCCTTGTGCTGGCACAGAGTGGTTTGTCTTTCATTATGGAGCTAGGTCACGGGGGTTTAGCTGACTTCATCAGATAGTAACATGCAGATCCCACCTGCGAGGCTGTGGCCTGCCAAGGAAGGTTCGGGGGCCTGGATCCGAGACAGCAGAGCCTAGCTGGAAAAGCAGTCTTTGTGGAAAGCAGCCAAGGTCACAGCTGGAAAGAAAACAGGGTATTCCAAGTTGGGGGCAGTGCACAAATGGATCAAGGGAATGAGGCACAAAGTTGTCAGGAGGAGGAGCAAGAGCCAGGAGCAGTGAATCTATGGCAAAAACATACAGCTGAGTCAAATAAAGTGACATAGACTGGCCATTGAGCCTTAAGCTATGCCAAACTTTTTTTTTTTAGTTATTTAAATAACAGAGAAAGAGACAGATTTCCCATCTTCTGGTTCACTCCCCAAATGCCTGCAATAGCAAGATCTGGAGCGGGCCAAAGCCTGGACCCAGAACTCAGACCAGGTCTGCCACTTGGGTGGCAGGGACGGAAGTACTTGAGCTGTCTTCTGCCACCTTCCAGGGCACCCATTAGCAAGAAGCTAGAATCGGAAGCAGAGTTGGCACTTGAACCCAGACACTCGATTATGGGATCCAGGCAATTCTAAGCGGTGTCCTCACCGCTAGACCAAACACCCACGTGGCAGACATTTTAAATGTTCGTGGCCTCCCCCATCCCAAGCATACATCAGGTGTACTGTAGAAGGGCAGGTGTGATACTGCTGAGCTGAGACCAGCACTGACAGCATCCACTCCACCTGGTAACTCGCTGGACAGAGATTCTTGGATGCACTTCCAGACTTCTGAGTCAAACTCTGGGGTGGAGCCTGCCCTGCATCAGGAGTCCTCCCCGAGATTCCCATGCAGAATCACATTTGAGGTGCAGCAGGAGAGGCGGAGACTGGTGGGGAGGACCCTGGGAGTGGGCAGCAGAAATATAGTACTCCCCCCACAGGCTGCCTTCTCCTGCGAGAGCCCCTTCAAACCCTCTCTTCCTGGTAGCCTCCCCCCACAAAACTGCCCTGGAGTTTTCTAGAACCAATGCTAGTCATGGTGACAGTTGCCAAGGTCCACACTGCTCTTTCTGTGGGCTGAACAGCCTCAGATACTGTAAGTTTTTTTTTTTTTTTAAGGTTTGTTTATTTATTTGAAAGGCAGATTTAGAGGGAGACAGAGGAGAGAGAGAAAAGGAAAAAAGAAATCTTCCAACCTCTGTTTCACTCCCCTTATGGCTACAATAGCCAGGGCTGGGCCAGGCCAAAGGCAGGAGTACCATCCGGTCTCTCAGGTGGGTGTAGAGGCCCAAGAGCTTGGGCCGTGTTCCACTAGCAGAAGCAGGGAACCAGATAGCAAGTGGAGCAGCTGAAACTGGAACCTGCACTCCTGTAGGAGGTTGACATTGCAGGCAGAGGCTTTACCCCCTGTGCCACAGTGCTAGCACCAGACACTGGCAGTTTTCATGCTGACAGTGACCTATTAGGTTATTAGGAGGTGTTACTATTAACCCCAGCCTACAGATGAGAGAGCTGAGAGGTTTAGTCATTTGCCCAAGGTCGTGCTACTGATGAACACCCCAGAGTTTCCTCATTGCAAAGCTCATGTTAACCACTGAGTTGCTACATAAAAGATGGTGCGTTTGAAAGGGATTTATGAATGATAAATGCTACATAAGTTACAGTGGCATCCTCATCTTCATCATTATCGTCATTTTATATGTTTTATATATATTTAAATTAATTCTCGCATCAACATCTTGATGTTTCCCTTATAAGGGATCCTTTAGCCTGCCATGGTTCCCTTTATCAAATGCATTGGCAGTGTGGACTGGGTAAATGCCAGCGTTTGGGTGTGGGGCCGGGCACTTGCTCTCCCTGGGATCTCCCACTGCCCTGTGACCCACGAAGGATGAAGTGAGGGAAACAAGGGGAGTGATGACGGGTAGCTGGGCTCTGCTTAGGTCTTTGGTCTTTGTGGGCAGAGACAAGAGTGTGTCAGGAGGTTTAGTGAGCATTGGATATTTTTTTTTAATTTCATTTCATTCACACCAGAAATTCCAAACCTTAGCAATTCTTTAAGCTTTTAAGTTCAGTTTACAATTCATGTTACTTTGTTTACAAACCTAACACATTTCAGCAGCATTTTTCAGGAGCTCTGGAATACTGTTTCATCTATGTGTTTAGATATAGACATAAAATATATTAAGCTACATCTATAAGTTCAGTATTTTGATTTCCTGTTAAAATTCTTTTACTGACAAACTTATTATGTATACATATGTGTATATATGTGTTGTGTGTGTGTGTGTGTGATTTCTAATATGATGACCCTTGTGTTTTCTTAATGTTATGGAACATTTATAAATCTAATAGCATGTCCGCTTACAATCACCGTTCTGTAGTTATTACCATTTAGACACAGAAAATGGAAACCACAGGGTGGTGGCTTGGTGTAGTGGTTGTCATGCCTCTTGGGATGCCCCAATCCGTACCAGAATTCCAGCTCTGCTTCTGACTCCCCTTTCCGTTACAGTGCACCCGGGATGCTGCAGGTGAGGGCTCACACCACCCACCTGCAAGGCCTGGCTGGGTTCCAGGCTCATGGCTTTGGCCTGCCCCAGTGGCAGCTGAAGGGGGTGGTGATAAAGTGGAAACAGTGCCCCCTACCTTGGAGGCTGATGATCTGCATGCAGCGAGGTGGGGGTCAGCAGGGGTTGCTCATTTGCAGCACTTTGTGAAGCTCTGCCAGTTAACAGAGCACCCACTTCCCTCACCCTCTCGTTGACCGCATTTTCACATTACTTGGTTCTACTTTTTACCCAATGAATGTGCACGCCGTGAAGCGCCAGCAAGAATTACAGCTTCTGTAAGTACTATGTGGTGGCCCACTGTTACTCAGTACCTCATTAGACGTTGGTGGGTTGATGTGAGCAGCAGCAAGACCTGGTATCTGTTGCTGCTCCCCATACAGTTTACGAAATTCTAATCCACAAAAGCTGTTTGAAATTTCCATTAGGAGATTTGCACAAGTGGTTAAAATTAGTCATGCATTCTTGGTCTAAACTGCAGGAAGGGTATCTTTACTGTGAAAATGATTATGACATGTTAAAACTGTGTAATAGTAAGCAGACAGTTTTCCGAGCTGCTGGGTGAGTTCTGGAAATGCTCTATTTATTTTCTCCCTATTGACTCCTTTCTTTCAGGCAAGACTGCCAGTGCGTTGACTTGGAAAACAACCGAGGCCGAGCAATTTCAAAGCACTGACATTGCGTGGCTTCGTTTGGGGGCCCCACCAACTCTTCATTTTTTAATGGGCTCGGCCCCCTCTAAAGCACAAAGTGCATTTGGTTTAGTTTTGTTTTTTTTGAAGGAGTCTTATAAAGAAGCAACATTCTTGGTTCTTTGAGTTTGTCCCTGATTACACATTTCTAGAAGAACGACTTTGCTTCTAAGGTTAGGGCAAAGGCAGTGACTTTCACATGCTGAAAATCAGCTGCCTGGTTTAGTTAGTTACTGACTGCGTTTTAGTGCAGCAGTATTTTAGTATTAGAGAAAAGGCTGTGATTTCCTTTGATATTAAAAATCCAACCACTTATATTTTCCAAAGCCATTTGCATTCAGTCTGGCGGCCGCTAAAAATGTATGTGGATTTTTCATCTGAGAGGTTTTCTCTATGCATATTGTTTACATTTATCAAATGTTGTCCTGCCCAGCACTTTATATTCATTGTAGCTTCCGGACCTCCCTGACAACGTAGTGTGTATGAAAAACAAAACGAAGCATGAAACAGTCAAAGGGACTTCTTTTGAGCGAATAGGAAAACAAGACCAAGCAAATGTGGTTATAAAAATGAGCCATGTTTCCAAGCAGAGGCTCTGTCTTTGTTCTATCATTGGTTTGTCAGTTGTCAATCAAGCTCCTCTCCCCCTTAACACTCGATCATGTGAGAAGTGCTGGCTGTGCTCTTAGCCTGCATTTGTGCAGCCTAGAGTTTCATGAGATAAATACTTAAAATGACAGGAAAGGCCTGGAAAAAAAAGCTGATACTGTTTGGGGTTACCCATGCAAAAAAGTATGATATTGATTTGCTTTTTTACTTCTGGTTCTCTGTGTAAAGCAACACAAGCCACCAAGGTGTGTAGCTTTTGTGTGCACATGCTTAGGAGAGAATAAAACAAAACCCCTATTCCTGCAATTCTGATATGTAGCCACAAGGTGGTGGTAGTGTCTCTTCATTGAGTAATATGACCTGCTGGACATAGGTATCCATTCACTTACTCCCTACGTAATGTTAAGTGTGTGAAGAGCCAGGTTTAGATGCCGTGTCTACGGCAGTGGGTTAGATAGCTTTGTGTACTGAAGAATTTTATATCTGTGAGACTATACTTTGTAGTCAGACAGCAGATGGTTTTTGACTGAATTAACCCTCATCATAAACATTACACCTTGCTAACAAAAAACATTTCCTGCTTACAAGCTCCATGTTTACTAAGAATGTCAAAAAAGGAAACAGCTGAGGTATGTGTTTGCGTGTATATATACAGATAGATAGATGTATAAGTAGGTAAACTGTTTTGTCATGAGTCTCTCCATCAGTACAGCTTTGTTTCTTTCTATGGCATCAGACTCTATCTGGGAATCATCTTTCTGGGGACATCTTGAGCCCATCCTAAGTCTGTCTTACATTTCTTCCTCTCTCGAATTCATAGCTGCATTGCTTGCTATAGCATTCTCTGGATCTCATCTCTTTTTGAAGTTTTTTTTTTATTTCTCAAACCCTAAAGCATCCCCAGGGAAATCCCTCTGACCTGGTAGCTGGGCCCAAGATGGAGGCTTTTCCCACCTTGGGAGGCGCTGAAAATCCATCCAGGAGAGGCCTTGGAGATGCACTTTCCCAGCCTGCCCTCACTTCTCGGCCTGTGTTCACCAGGGCACTGCTGCAGTCATCACCTCCAGTGGTTCTCCCTGGTAGTAAACCTTGCAACCCACTCAGGACACAAGGCCTTTGGAATTTACCAGTGTGTTACCTTGGAGTTCCCAGGAGGCCCTGGGCCACATAAATCATTGAATACTTCAGACAAAACATCAACTTACTGCCTTCCAAGAACAAATTATTTAGTTATCACACAACCTCTCAGCAGTGTTGATTATGATCATTCAGAAAGTTTTGGTGCTAAGGGGGTTTTCTTCACCTCTTGGCACCCTGCACCCCCTACTGAATGTCATTGGAGGACAAAGGAATTCCTCGGGTATGTTAAAAAGCTTGTAGTAGTCACAGTTAACTTGTGTGCAAATTTTTTTACTTTTTTTTCCTGAACGTCTGAGTAAAACCCCTGAAGATCTTAGAATAGGTGTGCCGTAAATAAAACACCAGCAAGGTGTGCATGTCGGTGCCTCCTCGTCGGCAGCACTTGCCCATCTTTAAGCACAAGCACAGAGACACTGAACACTTGCTGCGCTGCATGCTGTAGCTTCCTTCTCAGCTCATTCTGCAGAGTTTGCTGTGGGAAATTCAGGGAATCCAAACTCTGCTCTGCTGTGACAGGGATCTGAGTCAGATGTAGGGCTGCTCATGCTGGAATCAGGGCATTAAACTTTGCATCCTGGAGGGTCTCCTCCGCCATATTCTGTAGTTGACCCTCTTTTAAGTGAGAATATAAGGCCAGTGTAACCAAGCACCTGACATAGTCATGGATTTTATTGGTTAATGTGTTTACCTACATTAAAAAGAAAAAGTTAATAGACATGTCCTGTTTATCATGGAAGAATCGAATGAGAAAATGCTTTACATATTTACTTATGTAATGTTCCCGAAGGAGCTATCAAGTTAGCTTTACTACCCCTTTTGGGTAAACTGTGGGTCAAGGGAGCTCAACCGAGTGACACAAGGTCATCCAGCGAGGCTGTGATTCAGCCAGGACTTAGACCAAGATGCTCAAGCCAAGTGCTTGGGCAATGGTTGGAACACATAGACATTTTCTAGCTGGCAGTGTCTTCCAACTCCAGATTATAATTGCTGTCTTAAAGAATAAGAAATAATAATGTGTATGAGAGGACTTAAAAATATTCATCGAGAAATAGAACTAAAAGGTGAAAATTAAAAATATTAACTTAATCTTTCAACAAAAGCTGGCTCAGGTTCAAGATGCTTTTGTAGGTAATTATACCAACTATCTAATCCATCCCTAAGGAGCTGAGCACCGTGAGAATTGAACCACATTTTTGTATTAACTGAGAAGAATATATGCCTTTAAAATTTTTTTTTTTAAGATTAGGAAACAAAAAGAAGTCAGAAGGAGCCAACTCGAGAGTGTTTGGTGGATGTCTGCAGCTTTTCCTGGGAGACTTTGCCCTTGTTTGCTGAGAGGAGCTTTGTCGTGCTGAAGGACTCTCCAGGGTGTTTTCCTGCTCAAGCTTTGGCTGACTTTCTCAAAACACTGTCATATAAGCCCATGTTGTCATTCTTTGACCCTACCCAGAGTCAACAAGCAAAATGCCCTGAGCGTCCCAGAAAAGTGTTCACGTGACTTTTGCTCTTGGCCCGTCCAAGTCTGCGTTGACTGGGCTGCTTCCACTTCTTAGTAACCGATGCTCAGGTCGTGCTCTGTATTCAGGACCATACTGGTAAAGCCGTGTGTCTTCCCCTGGCTGGAATTCTTTCAAGAAATGCTTCAGGATCTTGATTGCTGTTGTTTAAAATTGACATCGAAAGCGCTGCTCTTGTCTGCAGCAGAACCAGACACACACAACAGTTCTGGCACTCGATAAGCAGACAGTTTGTTCCACTTTAATCCTTCAGGCAGATTTGGGTGAGCTCAGTGAGTTTAGACATCTGCAATGCTGGCTGTTGTTTCTGCTGTTAGCTTGGTCCCCTTCAATTAGGATGTGAATAAGATTAACATTTTCCTCAAAAATTGATGTGGATTCTCTGCTGCTAGGAGTTCATCTTCAACACTGTCCTATTCTGTTTGTGTTTTTTTTTTTTTTTTGAAATTTTATTTATTTTGAAAGAGCTAGAGAGAGAGAGAAGGGGGAGTGGGTAAGAGAGATCTTCCACCCACCAGTTTACCCCTTGGATGTTTGCAATGACCAGGGCTGGGCCAGGCCAAAGTCAGGGGCTTCATCTGGTCTTCCACGGAGGTGGCAGGTGCCCAAGCAATTGGTTCATCTTCTATTGCTTCTCCCAGGCCTTTCACAGGGAGCTGGATCAGAAATGGAGCAGCTGGTACATGAGCTGGTGCCCATATGGGATGCTGGCATAGCAGGCCACAGCTTAACCTGCTATGCCACAATGCCAGCCCCATGTCCTGTTCTTTCTTAAAATGAGTTGTCCACTTGTAGATTGCAGAATTCCTGGGGACATTGTTCCCATAAAACTCTTGTAAAGCATCGATGACCTTGCCATTCTTCTGTCCAAGCTTCATCATGAACTTGATGCTTGTTCCTGCTGCAGTTTCAGCAAAGTCATGTTGCTCTGATAGGGGCTGTTTTCAAACTGATGTCTGTTCCCCCTTAGTGCTTCAGACCAGATCTTGTTCAGACGTGTGATAACAAGTCACTGTCAAATTATTTTGATCCAAAAAGCCTTTCGAATCTATGGAAGGTTTTTTGTTTTTTTGTTTTTTTTTTTTTTTTTTTTTTTTTGCATAAAACACATTTTTGGTGAACAGTTTATAAACACCATTTCCTCTCAGGAGCTGCTGAAACCTAAAACATGTTCCACTGGGAACTTCAGATTCCACAGGCATCATCCAGAAGGCCAAGGTCATCCTTCTGCCCCAGGCGGCTCTCCTGCGGCAGAAGTCACGGGGATTTCAGAGGTAGTTACTCAGAAGATGCTTCAGCCTTGCCAGGCACTGCCAAGGTGTTGTGCTGGACTGGAGAAGCATTCTCCTCTTTCTCGAGTAGTGAAGATGCTGTCAGTAACTGTGAAGGCAAGTCTCGGATGGAATCGGCTCTCCGTCAGCAGCCTTGGCGTGAGACGAAGGGATGGCTTAGGTGAGGAATCCGCTGAGTTTCTGTTCTGAAGTAATCAGTTTGCAAAGGAATAAAAATATGTGAGTGGTACTGTAATGATTACAAAACACGTTCACATATGTGATCTTTGTTTTTTTAAGATTTACTCATTTATTTGAAAGGCAGAGTTAAAGAGATGCAGAGAGAGAGACAGACAGACAGACAGAGACAGAGAGGTCTTCCATCTGTTGGTTCATTCCTCAGATGGCAGCAGCAGCCGGAGCTGGGCTGATCCAAAGCCAGGAGCCTAGAGCTTCTTCAGGTCTCCCATGCAGGTGCAGGGGCACAAGGACTTGGGCCATCTTCCACTGCTTTCTCAGGCTATAGCTGAGCTGGTTCTGAAGGGGAATATCCGGGACTCGAACTGGCACCCATATGGGATGCCAGCACTACAGGTAGCAGCTTTACCTGCTACATCACAGTGCCAGCCCCCATGTATAGGCTCTTGAGTGTCACCACAACCATATGAATTAGCTAAATATTATGTTGACAATCAGCCCAGCTTCACAGATGAGGAAACTGAGACTAAAATAATTAAGGTATCCACCCCCTAGTCACATAGTGAGGAAACTCACTCTGTAGTCTGCCAATCTTAGATCCTAGCTGGGGTTGTCAGGTGAAGTACAGAATACGAATTAAAGGGCATGTTTTGGATAAAATCCTATCGCTGGGACACACACTAAACAGATGACTGTCTGAGTTACACTAACACACTCTGTTGTGGTTGATGTGAAAACAAACGCACCTGGGATCCTGTGTTTCTCTGTGCTGGATCTGGCGCTTGCCCGTGCTGTCTTTTTCGTCTCTGCCCTGCTCTATCATGTGCTCTTGGTATCATTCTGTGATTCTATAACAACCTTGGGAAATAATTATTTTTAAAGTTACTCTGTATTAAACACTTGCCACCTGCTCGCTGCTTTGTGTACTTTATTGCCTGTCCTTACAGCCACTCTGGAAGCTAGGGATCATTATTATCCTTTTTAAGATTAAAGACAAGAGCAGAAGTGGAACTCAGGAGGTTCAGTGAGAAGGCCTCACGGTGGAAAACAAGGCCCCAGCTCTCTATGAGCACCTCTGAGGGTGTTTATTATTGTCTACACTGTGACGGGGTTCTAAAAAACAAAGGAAAGAACGAAGTGATGTTTGTAAGCAGTCACAGTGGCATAAAGCGGCTTGAGGGGACAAACCAGGTGTTGGCCTTGTTTAAAAAAATTTTTTTTACCAGCACCCAGCAAACTGCGTTCCAGGTAATAGGGCCTCATCACACACCTGTGCATCAACTGCTGTGTGTCAAGAGCAATTCAAAAAAGGGGAGAATGGAACACAGGATGTGGTTTACACGTCCATTTTTGCCCTAGAAGTGTGTGAAATTTTGTCAGGATCATGAACTGTGTTTCCAAATGTGAAGATAAATGGTTCCCCTGACCTCTCATGAAGTGACATAATTCATCTGAAAGGTTCATCGCCCTGCTTGCCATGAGGCTGTTCCCTCCCATTCTCCCCATTCTCCAAGTCCATCAGAAATAGACAGAGGGAGGGAGAGAACAGGAGAGGAGAAGCTGGCTGGTTCTGCGTGTGTGGAATGTGAGGCCGAAACCTCCACCCCTCCTGGTAACACAATACTTTTATCCCGTAATCACAGCCTGCGGGAGACAAAATAACAATTCATCTGGAAAACGAGATTAACTCATTTAAGTTAAGCAGTGATCACAGGGAGAAGCTTGGAGTTGTCTGGCTGGGGGAAATTCTGCAGACCCTCAGCCGTTCCTGTTCGAGGGCCCGGGGAGCAAGATGGGCCAGGTTGGGGGAAGTCACCAGTGGTCAGAGCCAGCCTTTATGAGATAGGAATATTGCCCGGGAATTCTGTTAATCTCGGACACAGCCCCTTTCATCTGAGAAGGGCTGTGTGCATGTCTGCTCCGTCAGAGCAGCCTCTCAGCCACCAGCCTGTGTGCAGGGCGGCGCCGCTAGCAGCTGCTCAGTGAGCAGGCTCCGGGAGCTTCAGGTTCAGGACCTCTTAACAAAGCATACGGACAGACTTCCCTACCACCCCCGAGCTTATGGGCGTTTGCTGCACATCAGGCCCCATGTTCCGGAGGGACAGTTTGCTTTCTTGCCAGCCAGGGTCAGGAGCCGTGTATGTGATGCCTTTGCAAGTGTGTCGTTTCCCAGATGGTGGTGGAGCCTCCTCCCAGGTGGACTCCCCCGACGTGGACTCATCTTTCCCACCTGGAGAACACGTTTTTCACCCACACCTAATTGCCCCCCAAATCACCCCATGGCTCGTGCATTTGGGGTGGCTGGGGACTCACTTCCTGAATGGCACCCACAGTTAACTGCAGAGAGCCTTGCTTCCGGAAGCAGCACGCTCAGGAAATGGGGCAGCTGCTTCTGCCTGTCCATCATTCCCGCCTCCAGCGCACCGCCACCCTCCGCCGCCTTCTCCTTGTTCGCTTCGCAGCCTTGGCCACACTTGCTGGAAGAACTCACTCTTCCTCTTGTTGTGATGGGAACTAAAGGACCTTAGAATGTGTTTCTCCGCTGGGCACACACTTTTTTTTTTCTTTTAATTTTCTGCTCCTTCATTAACTGACTTGCTGACCATTAGAAGTGTATCTGTTAAAGCGAGATTTCAGGACCTAACGAAGGCTCAACAGAACTTTTAGAAAATGCACAGTGTAAGTCATAACGGGAGACAGTTGCAAACGAATTGCTTCAAAGCCAACTGGTCAACTTAGGAAAGACTTTTTCAGTGTCCTCTGCTTTTGCTAACCTGGCCTTTGTAGGGTAGATAAGCAAACGTAAGGAGGCTTCATAAAATACATTAACTTTTAAATGCATTTCCCGTTAATCCTTCTGAACCCCATATAATGCTGTGAAACTTAGTTCTGCTTCATGTAAGTTATTAGGAATGTTCAAAGTGATATATGCCTATGCATATATGAATATACATATATGTGTTAAAAGGTATCACTCTCCTCTGTGAAGATATTTACCAATTCTGTGGCTTGTTGAGTAATATCCTGCTAAATAATTCTTCTACAAACAGGAGTAAGATGTTCCTGTTTGGCCATTCCATGTGCTTTGGAGGGAATTGTCAGAATAGTGGCTGCAGCCACTCAGCACTTTGTTGAATATTTAATACTTTTTGTGGATCCATCAAGGAAGAAGACTATCAATTTTAGAGCATGCAGCTGTTCGAGAATAATGGTTTGAAAGACCAGCCCCAGAGATCTTGGTGATTAAAGTATGAACAGATGACGGAATGATAAACCTTAACACTTAGAAACGTGTTTTTATAGTGCCATCCTTACATAACATTGTCTGATGAATGTATCTGAGACGAATGGAGCAAATGCAAGAACATTCCGTCAGGGGACGCGACATGGTTTGAATGCAAATGTTCATTCAGATTCCCACGTTCGCTGTCGACTGTGGGAATTGATCAGCATTACAGAGTGAGCTAACAGGAGCCTCCTCAAGGCCTACTGTGCACACACTCCCACTATAAGCACATGAGTATTGATCACAGTTATTCCATAAACGTATCTTACAAATTCCCTCTGTGCACATGCCGTTTAAATTAATCCAAATTCCAAACAAAGCCCACTTGGAAAGAGAGCAGCTGCGCTCCCATACACTAAACATGCACAGTCTACACTAGCTCGAAGAAGAAACCACACACTCTGCCTGTCCTGGGATGCCTGAGCTCTTGAGTCCCTGTCTCTTAGACGGTGGATGCCCCATGTTGAGGTCTTAAGTGAGAAGTGCTCTGAGTGCTGAGCCAAAGCTCACTGGACTTCAAAATGTTACATGGATGAAAAGCAACTTAAGCCTGTAAATGCAATGTGTGAAGTGCATTTGGACGTGAATTTAAACAGCCCTACTGTCAAACATTCAGTTTTGAGACAGAGGCATTTGAATATGGGTAAGGTAATAAAGATATTAAGAAACTATTGTTCACTTGTTAAGTATCATGGCATTTTAAGTAAAACTCATTTTATGTGGGAGATACATTCTGGGAAATTTACAAGTGAGATGATGTGATGTCTAGGGTTTACTTTAAAATAATTTAGAAAAAATAATCTAGTTGGAGGATAAGGCAAATTAGTTCAAGATTGGAAAATGTTGATAATTATTGGCTGACTATGGGTTCATTTAATTAGTTTCTCTACCTTGGGGTATGTTGGAAAATGTCCAGAATAAAATATCGTCTGAAGATCTCAAAAGTCAGACTGCCAAAAATAGCAGTCAAAAGTGGCAAGGGCAATATCTCAGATACTCTAGGCAGGGCATGGTGTGAGCTGGAAGAGCCAGATAGTTCCTGATACCTGGACCAACAAGGCTCAGGCTATTGTTGACCATGAAGGACTAGATTACCTACCCTAGTTGGAACCTTAATTCCTAGTATCACAGAATGTTATTGTTTGAGTTAGACCCTTTAAAGAGGAGATCCAGTTAAAGCAAGACCTTTAGAGTGTCCCTAATCCAATCTGGCGTCCTTACAAGAAAAGGAAATCTGGATGCATAGACACGCGAATATGCATGCACCGAGTAGACCGTGCAAGGACACAGTGAAACATTGGCCATCTACATGCCAAGACAAGAGGCCCCAGAAGAAACCAAACCTGCCAACACCTTGATGTTGGACCTCCAGCCTCCAGACAAGAAATCTCTACTGTTAAAGCCACCCAGTCAGGTATTTTGTATTGGCAATCTCAGCAGACTTTATGACCCAGTTCTCTGGAGAAACACGCTCCAGTAGGGTCCTCTTTTGAAAATGTGAGCTGATATGATGGAAGAATGACCTGTCTGTGATTGTAGTAGTCAACCTTCTCTCACAATAACAAAATGCCTGGTATAGGGTACCTCCATAAAGACTCTGGAGGTTCGTAGTCCAAGATCAAGTGGGGCATATTGTTTTGGCCTCCGGCAATGACAGTCTTGCTGATGGAGTCCCAGGATGGCAGAGGACATCCCATGACAAGGGACAGAGAGAATACTTGTTAGTCTGTTTGTCTGTCCTTAAAAAGTTGGTAGGACTCAATCCTAGGGATTCTACCTTTGTTACCCACTGGAATGTTAATCACTTCCCACGGGCAACTTAACTGGATTATATTCCCACCTTCTTTATACCATTATCTTATGACTTTGAGGCTAAACTCCTGCATCAGTTTGTGGACCAAATCCTATTCAAACCATTATAGTGGCTCCAGCTCTGCCTTCTTAGTAGGACTGTGAGCATCGTTGTTCTATTTCTGTGAGAGTATCTTTGATAAAATTGGAAGGGAAGTTATAAAAAGGAGATGGAATAGTAACTTTAAAAGACTGGATGAAGCCAAAGCTCATTTGTAGGGGCCCCTTCTGAAAGGAGTGCATCTCACACTATTGTGCTCGATATATGCTAGATGTTCTCTCCTTTGTTCACAGCTCTCCATGTGCAAGACACTATTCTGACAAAGAGTTAGTTAGAAAATATGTGAATTCAGTGTTACAGGCAGAGGACATAGTAATTGAGACTTCTGGAGTTAAGGAATGTGGCATGTTGGAGGCACTAGGAGATTCGGAAAGAACAAATGAAGAGAGAGCTTGAAGGTGAAGGCTACGAAGCTGTCATAAGCCTTATCACAAAGAGCTTTTTAAGCCATGGTGACAACTTGAGATTGTATTCTAGTTACATTGAGGAGCTACTGGATGGTTTTGAGCCAGAGAGCATGATATAATATGATATGGTGTGATACGACTTGATGTTTGAAGTTATTTAATGTTGTTGTGACTCGTGACAATCATAACTACTGAGTAGAGAATAGATCATCATGGATTAGGGTGGGAAATACAGGGACCACTTAGAAGGTGAGTTAGGAGTCCAGCTGCAAGTTAAAGGGAGCACAGGAGGAAGTATAAGGGGGTAAGCAGTTTCATCACACTGTGATCAGTCATGGTTGCCAGAGCTGCCCTGGCATTGACTGTAAGCTCCCAGAGGTCAGGTGTGCTTTGTAGAAATATACTCTATCTCTTGACATTTAATGTTCTACCCAAACTATTCCAAGAATACTGGTGGAATTTTTTGGTAGTTAAACTTCGTTTAATTCAATTCTAGACCTTGCAATACTGAGTACCATGGGAATATAGAGATATGCTATGGGAGATAGATTACATTGGGATTTCCTCAAGTGTGGAACCTGAAATGATGTAATTAGAATACTGTGATATAACCATACTTGATATTTTGCTGTTTGTTTATTGACCATAGGCTTTTTTTTTTTTTTTTTTTTTGACAGGCAGAGTTAGAGAGAGAAAGAGAAAGGTCTTCCTTTTTCCATTGGTTCACCCCCCAAGTGGCCTCTGTGCCAATCCGAAGCCAGGAGCCAGGTGCTTCCTCCTGGTCTCCCATGCGGGTGCAGGGCCCAAGGACCTGAGCCATCCTCCACTGCACTCTCGGGCCACAGCAGAGAGCTAGACTGGAAGAGGAGCAACCGGGTCAGAATCTGGCACCCCAACCAGGACTAGAACCCGAGGTGCTGGTGCCCCAGGTGGAGGATTAGCCTAGTGAGCCGCGGCTCCACCCCGATCATAGGCTTCTTGGCTGTCTTCTCAGTGCCTTAATTGTATGAACTTGCAGAGTAGGGAGAAGAGAAGTACTTTGAAGGATGTGAACTGTTCTCTCAGGTGGTAGACAGGGAGAAGAGCTTTCTGTGGGTGGAGCCCATTGAGTTAGGTCTTGATGAATGAGTACTGGTATCCCCACCCACACGGAGGGGGCACAGTCTGAGGGAAGAGAAGCTTTCCGAGGAGGCCCTGAAGGGCAGCACTCAGTAGCTTCTTTAGATGCCCCAGCACAGAGTTCGATGTGATTAGACCCTGGTGGATCTGCTGGAGGATGAGGATGATAGCGGTTGGCAAGTAATTGAAAAGGTCCCTGATGCAGGGCTAGGGAACCATTTTTTTCTACCAAGGAGCCATTTGGATATTTATAACAATATCCTTCAGGCTGCACAAAATTATCAACTTAAGAATTAGCTGCTATGGATACATTGAATCTAGAGTCCTGCCTGTGGTCGCCCTAGCGTAGCCAGATCAGAGGATTGATCAGGCGTTCTAGGCCCCACACCCTGCGGTACAGTTTCCTCCTTCCTCTTCAACCTCTCTCTGTCCTTCCCCGCTCCTTGTTGTTGGGACTCTCTCTGCTTGTTTGAAACCTCTTCAGAACATAGTGGACTCAACACCAAGTGTCTCCTTGAAAATGGATCCACTTTCTCTGCCATTACTTTAATGGTGCCTAAATGATAGATGTTAATAAAAAGCATTTTTGCTTGGGAAAGCACAATGGTATTTGCCTGCCAGACTGCAAACGTTATTTGCTTTATGGAAGGGGATTTCAAATAAGGGGTTTTGGTGGTTGTCTTTTTGCCTCAACAGTTATTTATAGAGAAAGTATGGGCCATTGCATGTTTATAGTATCTCTTTTTTATGGCTGCCCAAGTTATTATTTTTTATTGGTTTGGGTAGTTATTTTGCACATTTGTAAACAATTATGCAGTTATGCAGCTGTTGTTCCATAGAGGCCATATGCATTTCCATGTTAGGAGAAAATTCCAGGAGGGATTCTTACTGGATACCATCACAAAAGAATTATTGTGGTGCCAAAATAAAAAATAAGACTAGCTCAGAAAGGATCAGTGGGTTTTTTTTTTTTTTACAGAATTTGGAGCTAAATGAATTTATATTCTTTTTTTTTCTAACTTCAGAGTTGGAGTGTCAAACTTCATAACTGGATAGGAAAGTTTGGCCTGTTTTCCATACTTGAATGGAAAATATGGTATATGACAGAAATGCAATAGCCAGAAAAGCATGTTGCTTAATAAATTAATACATGAATAACTTGCAGGCCCTTCCTCATATTCTTAATGATGGAAAATACACATATTTGTGTGTGTACGCATGTGTGTGTGTATATCTTAGGAGACTTATGGGTTTTCTGAGGGATTGTCAAAATACATTGTTTATTTTTAATTGACGAATACTAGTAGTATGTGTTCATAGGTGACGGAGTGACGTTTCAGTACATGCGTACAAGGTGTAATGATGCGATCAGGGTAACTGGTGTATCCATCACCTCTTTGTGTGGAAAGCATTCAGAATGCTCCCTGCTAGCTGTTTGGAGATATGCAAGTTCTTTATCGTGTTCATTCTGCGCTGTGGAGCGTTAGGAGCCATTCTGCCTGTCCACCTGACCCCTGCTGAGGAGGTTTTTAAAAAGGAAGAATTCACTTTGGTGACAAATGTTTATTGAGCTTCTAATATATGGCAGGAATTGTTAATGATTCATGGTCACGAAGAGTGGATGACGGTGGCTGGGGCCACTCCACGACATGGAGAAAATGGTAACCAGAACTCTTTGGAAATAACTTGAAATAGCATTTCTTGAACCAACACAATCGATAAAAGATCTGTCAGGTGCCAGGCCCTGTGGGAAGCAGTGGTGTGGAGTGGGTGAGTGGATAACCAGATTCTTCTCCGGCAGAGCTCAGCGATGTTCATTGAGATTACTAACCCTGCCCCTCCCATCACACAACCTGGTATCAAATCTAATCCCATCATATATGCTCCTTGGGGTTGTGGGGAATCACTTACTTCTGAAAGCCAGCTTTATTTCCATGATGTGTGGTAAGTGCACAGATTGTGTTATCACGATACCTCATCCCTGTCCATCACTGCAATGTGAGTGACCGTGGCTGAGGGATCACTCTGGGGAGGCAGCTCCCCCAAGTCATAGATAGCCTCCCTAACCATCCCTGCTCATTCTGTTTGTGAGAACATTTGAAAATCATAGGGCAAGTGATGTGGGCTCAGGGAAAGAAGAGAAATCAAAAGATACCAAGGTTGCCTTAAAAGGATGCACAGCTTCTGGTGTATAGCCCCACAAGCACTGAAAAAGTCTGTAGCTGTTAGGACAGCAACCCAAGGAAGAGTGTAAGATAAAATTCCAGGGGCTGGTGCTGTGTTGTAGCGGATACGGTTGACGCCAACCTCCCACATAGTTGCTGATTCAAGTCCCGGCTGCCCCACTTCTGATCCAGGTCCCTGCTAATGGCCCAGGAAAGCAGTGGAAGCCTTGGCCCTCTGCCCATGTGTTTGGGTTCCATGTGTTTGGGTTCCTTCCACCAATGTGGGAGACCCAGAAAAAGCTCCTGGCTTTGGCCTGGCCCACCATGGCTGTTGTGGCCATCTTGGGAGTGAACCAGCAGATGGAAACATGTGCTGTCTGTTGCTGTCGCTCCCTCTCTTTGTGTAACTCTCCATTAAAAAAATAAAATTATAATAAATGGGAGGAGGAGTATTTTTAATTGAGAAAGAGAAGAAAGAATGTTAAGTAAAATTTCTTTTAAAGGAAAGATTCCCTGGATGCATTGAAAGAACATTTTAAAACAATCATTTCTATTGAAATAAGTTAGTTTGTCCTTATACTGATTCATAATATTTTTTTAACTTTTATTTGATAAATATAAATTCCCAAAGTACAGCTTATGAATTACAGTGGCTTCCCCCCCAATAACTTCCCTCCCACCCGCAGCCCTCCCATCTCCCACTCCCTCTCCCATTCCACATAATATTTTCTTACATGCTTATTTTCTCTGAAGTATATTGTTAACATTTATAATTTACCAAATGGAAAATAACACTTGGCTTTGGGTTGCAGCAAATTAAGAATGAATTTTTAGCCAATGATATTATCTTTTTCTCTTAGTATAACAGGTAACAATCAAAAACAAACATATAAAAGCAAGCAAGAAAAACCTAGCATTTATTTGCACTATTTTTCTGCAAAAATATTATTTGCTTCATTTTGCTGTTTCATTCATTTTAAGCACTTTTCTCCAAAATGTTCTACTCTAAGCTACTCTCAATTCAATTTAAAGTGAAAGGTTTTTTGAATTTAGATAATTTACATATAAAAGCATTGCTGTACATTTTATAAAATGACTTGTGTTCAGAAAACAACTATTTCAATTTAATCTTATTGTTATTCTGCAAGTTGAAACACTTTCCTTTTCTTTTCAGTCTTACTAACAATATTCCTTCTTGTCCTAATTTTAAATTGTTAGTGTTTGAAAATTGATGTGCTTCTTTTAGACCCCGACAGTAAGACTTAAGGCCCATTGTGGTTTGTCTGATAGACTTGAAGATTATGTGTGTGTGTGTGTGTGTGCGACACAGAGAATCTTAATAATAATCTGAGCATGACAGGTATATAGCTGTTTCTAAATTATTTTCTTCCTTCTCCCAAGAAATTTTGTTTGCCAGTGGCTGTATCTATTACAACAAAAACAAAGCCAAAGAAATATATATCTCATTTTATGTTTAAGAATTTACAATGCTCTTTTTTTAAAAAAAAAAAAATCGTTGTTTCCCTTTTTCTGTATATATAGAAAAAAAGACACTGTTATTCTGGAGAAGTCCTTAGGAACCAAGTACTCTACCTCAGGATCTTACATCGTTATGTGTCTTTGAGAAATAAAGCCAGATGTTTAAGAATTGAGACCACCGTTGTCCTAGGACGTCTGGCAGTGTTCAAATTCCTAATCCTTGAATTGAATGGGAGGTTCTGACTATATAAAAGGAAACCCCGAAGTTTATGATTCTGCATGCTCAGGTTACACTGTAAATTTCCACTGGTCTCTGCTTCCGTGTCTCTTCCAGAGTTTAGGGTTTGTCCCCAACTGTATTATACAAGCAGTGGCCCACTGGCTTCCTCCAGAAGTACAGGCAATAATTTCTTAGGGAGAGAATTCACAGCTGTTTAAGCAGGAGCCACAAAGCATCAGCAAAATTAATTTAGTCCTAACCAAAAGATAAGTGTACCCCCCACCACCAGGGTGAAACCCAGAGCCCCTCTCTTGTGGATGGCAGGTCATTGGGACCCCAGGGAGGATTACTCCAAGGTGGTTCCTTTCTGTATTAGTAGCCACTGTCACCTGCTCCTGTGTCTCATTCATTTCTGTGGGTGAAGCCATTTATTGGTGATCACTTGGAGATATGCAGGGTCTTTCCAAAGTTCATGGAAAATGCATTGTATGAAAAAGCTGTGCATGGATATCAAAATTGTTTGCATCAGAAGTAAATCTGTCTTTTAATTCTATTTCTCCATAAATTGCTGTTCATGATTTGGGTACCACATGATTTGGGTCCAATAATTGGCAAGTGTCATAAATATATTACAGCCTATTTTGCTTTCTACACTTTGCTTAATTTAAATTCCATATGTCTGTCTAAAAAAACATGTACTTTTTCATGAAGAAAATGATTAGCTCTTTCTTCACAGTATTCTTTTCTCTTTCTCCCTCAGGCTTTACAGATATCACAATACCATTTCACATTTGCTTGTTAATTCCTAAGTCTGTTTTAAAAATAAGTATTGTGCTAACAGCTACTCTTTTTTTTTTTCTTTTTTTTTTTTTGACAGGCAGAGTTAGAGAGAGAAAGGTCTTCTTTCCATTGGTTCACCCCCCCAAATGGCAGCTATGGCCAGCGTTGCGCTAATCCGAAGCCAGGAGCCAGGTGCCAATGCGGGTGCAGGGCCCAAGCTCTTGGGCCATCCTCCACTGCCTTCCTGGGCCACAGCAGAGAGCTGCCTTCCTGGGCCACAGCAGAGAGCTGGACTGGAAGAAGAGCAACCAGGACAGAATCTGGCGCCCCAACTGGGACTAGAACCGGGGGTGCCAGCGCCACAGGCGGAGGATAAGCCAAGTGAGCTGCAGTGCCTGCCCTAACAGCTACTCTTGATACTAGCACATAAAGATATTTAAGACTATATATTGGCGGGCGCCGCAGCTCAATAGGCTAATCCTCCGCCTTGCGGCACTGGCACACTGGATTCTGTCCCGGTTGCCCCTCTTCCAGGCCAGCCCTCTGCTGTGGCCCGGGAGTGCAGTGGAGGATGGCCCAAGTGCTTGGGCCCTGCACCCCATGGGAGACCAGGAGAAGCACCTGGCTCCTGCCTTCAGATCAGCGCAGTGTGGGCTGCGGTGCAGGCCGGCCGCGATGGCCATTGGAGGGTGAACCAACGGCAAAGGAAGACCTTTCTCTCTGTCTCTCTCTCTCTCACTGTACATTCTGCCTGTCAAAAAAAAAAAAAGACTATATATCATTCAGCTATTGGGTGAAGTGTTCTCTAAACTGGTAGAAAGTAAGCAGTATTTTCTCTTCTTTAGACATTCTAGGTAGTAGGTTTAGGGCAACCTGAACTCCTCGTTTAGGGAATCTGCTCTATAGGGAACAAGCCTGTGCTCTGAGATCCGATTGCACTCTCCACTGACTGTGTGACCTTGGACAAAGGACTGAACTTCCTGAGCCTTTTCTGAAATACTGAATAACTGATAGCATCACAGCAGAGTTCATCTAGGGGGTGACTGAGAGAAGGTTTACACAGAGCTGGGCACACGGCAGGTACTCCCAAGACTCCCCCACCCCTTGCCTAGGAAGATGGAGGTCCTACTTCCTGTCCTGTCCAAGTGTGTAGGCCAGTAGAGCAAACGCATACTTGCATAGAAGCTGGAAGAGCTGATGTCGCCATGATCCCAGGAAATGCCACCCTGTGTATGTGGTGTTGCTCTTTAAGGAGCTTTGTAAATAAGTTGTTAAACAAGTTAGGATCCAGCCGCATTTCTTCCTCACGTAAGGTAATGTGTTCAATATTGATACTTAAAAAAAAGAAGGATGCGAGATTTTAACCAGTATCATTGCTTCACATGACTTAATTAAGATACCCTGGCCTCAAAAGAGGGTCAACAGTTAGCATTTGTCACACTCTTGGTCTGTCCAGTGGAGTCCACTGCAGAATGTGAGCAAACATAAGGATTACAGCGTCCTGCTGTGGGTATGGTCAGATGGACTTGGGGTTCGTTCCTCACTCTGGCTCTTACTAGTCCCCTGATGTGAATTTAGGCAACTTCACTCAACCCTCTTGTTCTGTTTGCTCATCTGTGAAATGGAGGAGGTGTTTGGGAATGGAGTCATAAAGACTGTATCTGAAAAGCGACTGCAGGAAATAAACAGCTGTCATGTTTGGCATAGCTCCTGGAACGTAGGAAGCGTCCCATAAACAGGGGCAGCTATTGTGATTTTTCTTGTCTTTAACTTCCCCACATGAAGTAGGAGCACGGAACAAGGAGTCCCTCTGCCTGTTCAGTAGCTGTGTTCTTTGTGCAGCAATACGAGTGTTTGTCCGCCGGTCACTGTCGTGGAAACATGGGAGCAGAAGACGATGTAAGTGGAGCAAAACTTAGAACTTCAGTTGCTGTAAATAAACAGAGGAATAGAAAATGATGCCAAGAAGCCAGGATTAGGAGCCGGGGTTAGATGTGATGCAGACAGTTAGGGGCAGAGGAGGATAACACGAAAGGAAGAGGCGTGCCAGTCCAGTGCCCGCTGCCCTGCCACTTGGGTCACTAACAGCAGTGCAGAGCAGGGCAGTTTCCTCTGATGGCCAAGCTTTCTTTGCAGCTGCAGAACGTTTATTTTCTGGTGTGCCAAGTTCATTCCACAGCAATATCTTAAAGCCACCGGGGAAGCTTTCCCAAAAGCCACAAATCATTCTTGCTTGCCTTTGGAGTCCAAGTTTGTCGGTGTGGCCATTGCTGAGGAGTCTTCCCCAGGGACCCGGGGCAGAGAGTGCAGGCTGATGGCAGCCTGCTCAGGTTGTCCCAGGCTGTGATGCCCTGGGAACTTAAGCCATAGAACAAGTCTGCCACTTGGTTCTTAGCTGTACCTCTCTCTCTTTCCAGCCTCTACTCATTCACTGTTTTCTTCCCTTGCTCTTGGGCGTTCTGAGACAATCTGCATAATCTTGGCAGCCTGTCTGTGAATGACCATTGGAGCCATTAGGGAGTCATTCCAGACACTGGCTATTGCTTGCCCATCTCTGTCAAGGTCAGAAACAGAACCTGCCCTTTGTTGTTGTATCAGTCAGGCTAAGCCGGTTGACATGGTGGATATTCCTCCAAATTTCAGTGCATTCATATTGAATCCTTAACATAATAATGAATTCTTAATAACTCCAGTTATGGACTAGGGTGGGATGTTCGAGATCCTGCAGTTTTCTCCCAGTAGCTTCACTCCCAGTCCTCCTGGGGCCTGCATGATATGCCCTCAGCCAGGCCCAGCAGGGGAGGAATGGGATGTATGGAACCACCATCTGGGAGGTTCTGTGGGCCAGATCCAGAAGCAGTGTATGGCATGATCACTCCCATTCCACTGGCAAGAATTCAAAATGCCCAGGAAGAAGAGGGAAATGAAGAGCTGTGTGTGTGCCACATCCTCCTGTGCTGGCCCTCGCCTTTCATTGGTAATCTGTAATTAAATCTTCAACAAGAGCCCGTCACCACTTGGGTATTCTTGTAGGGTATTGGGTTACCAGCAATGAACAAAGAACCAGTTGATAAAATATAGATTCCATTATCTCTGCAGTTAACTTGCAGCTTAGATTTTCCACTGTGTTCTGTGGAAATCAGAGAGTGTTCATTGATGCAACTTTTAGCGACAATTCCTAAGAATAATCTTTTGCTCATTGCTTCATTCACACCCTTCCTTGTTCCAGGAGAAGTTGAGGAGGGTGGTTACATTTTCTTGGCCCCTACTATATCTTGACGTTGTTTCATAAGGTGGGTCAGAGCCCCCTGGCTTACACAGTTGGAGGAATCAGACCTTCACATGCATCTGCCAGTGAAATGACCAAAATGTCTACCGTTGGGAAAACTTCTCCATGCTGTTATCTCTTGGCTTACAACTACATCATCTAATTGTCCTTGGAATTGACAATCACACTGTGCAAGCTCTGAATCAGTTTTGCACCACCATCTCTTGCGCTCTCAAGGAGATCCTGTCTGGGGAGCAGACATGGTTTGATGAGGTTTGACATAGTACAGTTTTCTGGACACATCCCATGCCAGCACTTTCCCTTAAGATTTCTTTAAGAGTTGGCTGTATATCTCTGCAGGCCAAGCAGACAGGAAAGAGCTCTAGTACAGAGTAGGTGTTTAACAGGTACTTGTTGCTTTAATGCGCTGTATTGGTGTTCCCGTGGCTAGGTGGTTTAAAACAACAAGAAGCTAGAGGTTCAAAGTCAAGGTACTGGCAGGGCTGCACTGTATAAAGGCTCTTATGGGACCATCTGTTCTTTGCCCTTCTCAGAGCTTTGACTTTCACTGGCAGTCCTTGGCCTCTATGTAGACACATCTTTCTGTTTCTGCCTCCATCATCCTTGGTGTTCGCGATGTGTGTCTCTGTTTTCTCCTCTTCTTAGAGTCACACCAGGCATTGAATGAGGGCCCACCTAACTCTAGCATGGCCACATATTAACTCAATCACGTTGCAAACACCTTGTTTTCAGGTCAAGTCCTGTTAAAAAGTACAGGGGATCGGGACTTCCAGCCACAATATGCACCATCCTTACCCAGAAAAGCACCTCACCTCCTGATTTTTTTTTTTGGGGGGGGGCAGGCTGAGTTAGACGGTGAGAGAGAGGAGAGAGAGACAGAGAGAAAGGTCTTCCTTTTTCTGTTGGTTCACACCCCAACTGGCCGCCACATCAAGCATGCTGTGCCAATCCGAAGCCAGGAGCCAGGTGCTTCCTCCTGGTCTCCCATGCGGGTGCAGGGCCCAAGGACCTGGGCCATCCTCCACTGCCTTCCCGGGCCACAGCAGAGAGCTGGACTGGAAGAGGAGCAACTGGGACAGAATCTGGCGCCCCGACTGGGACTAGAACCCTAGGTACCACTGCCGCAGGCAGAGGATTAGCCAAGTGAGCCATGGTGCCAGCCTCCTGATGTTTTTAATACTGATATTTGTTGGAGTACCCAAACTAATCAATATGTAATGGATGACGGCAGAAAGACATTGATTTGCTTATTTGAACACTTGAATTAAAAAATGAAATGGCTAGGTTTTTGGTGGAGACTTGACCAGGGAGAAGGAAGGATTGCCCAGAGGAGAGGGATCAGCCCTCATCATACCTAGGTTGGACTCCCTACTCAATAGTTGTTTTGGTGAGTGTCCTGAGACAAGAAACTCAGCACTGCCAGGATTGAGTTTTTCTCATCTCTAAGGTGAAAATAATGCTATTAGTTAAGTGATGAAGCCATGCTTATAAAGTAGTTGACACAGTGCCTGGCACCCAGTAGTTGGTGACACCAGAGAAACACCTATTCTCACACCCCACATTGCCACAGATGCTGCCCTTCTTGTTGGTGCCAAGCTCCAGATCTTGTGCTGGTGCCTGGAGTGTGGATTAGATACGGCGTGAGCTCTCCAGGAACTCTGTTCTGCAAGCCTCTTTTGGGATCAGAGTCAGTGTATACTCCTCCCTGTCCCTTTCCCGGCCCTGTGAGGAATCTATAGCCTCTGGGGCTCTTTGCATTTCTGATTGTCAAGGAATTTCTAGCAGTCTTTGGTTTGATTTTCTGTTTTTGCAGCTGACAGAGCTCATGTCCCCTCCCCTCCCCACCCACTCCCATTTTGCTAATTATTTTGTTCTGTCAAGCTTATTGTGGTAACAGAGGACATTGTTAAGGGCATCTGTCAGCTTAATTTCATATTTTATTCTAATTTTAAAGTGCTTCAGCGTTAAGAGGTGAATCAAGAGAAGAACAGGCCATCAAGGTTTATTCCTCCTCTGTACCCAGCACCACCAGTGTCCACTTTGTTTCACAGTGACTCCTGGGCATTACCAGTTGGCAGGTTACAGTCTTCAGCAGCCACACACTGGGAGATGGGAGGCACCCCAGCCTTGGTTTCCTTGTGGGAAAAGAGGGGTGATATGAGATAAGCTTACTAAGATTGCTTACCACAACAGTATTGGTCCTCTTAATTTTGTTGTTAGACACCGATCTGACTACCAGAAGTTCTTGAGATGTTTTTAGCATTTTTGGATATTGAACTAGTTGGCCAAGAATATTTGTTTTTTAGACTCTGGTTGCATATTGTCACATTCCTCCCCCAAAAGTGTGTATGTTAGGGTTATCTTACAAACGAACCTGGCACCTCAAATATATTTCATGACCTTTCTTTCTTTTAATCATATTTTGGTAATCTGTGTGCCATGAGGTGCTACACGCACCAACTCTGTAATTCAGACTAGGAGAAGTGAATCTTTTTGTTAAAAAACATGATCAGACTCTGTCTTTGGGTTTTTCACCCAGGATGTGGAGTGTGTGTTCCTTTAGGGAGCCATGGGAGTTGAGAATTTTTGGCACTTGACAGGTGCAGGGGATGTTGAGCGTGGACAATGATGAAAGAATATGAAGTCCCTCCCCACTTGTTCCCCAGAATACCACTCATCATTACTGAGTTATCTGAATTTGTAGTATAAGGTCAAACGCAGTGCACGGATGTCACTGTAGCATCCAACACATTGTATTTCATATTAATTACAGAAAATGTAATGTAGAAATCATTCAGTATACTGATGGGGGATTCCTTTTGTGTGTTTTGTAAGTAAATGCAGCTTGACGGGGCTGTGTAGCCCCGGGGGTATTGTGTCTTCTCAGGTCACGTAGACCTTGACTAATATTCCATCGCCTGTATTCAACAGAAACAGGGCCTGGTGCTTGACATGGCACTGTGACATGTCCAAGGCTAGAGTTGCGGCTAGAACTTGGAGCAAAGAGGCACACTCACATTAAGTACCAATTGATCTGCTTTTCAAGGTACAGGCTCAATGATTTCCAAGCCCTTTTATAGATTGTATGACTTCAAAGATGTTCACTTAACGCTGTAGCTCCTTGGGAAATCTTTCTAGCACTGATTCCTTTGAATATCCAACGTTTCAACATAGAGTTGTTACAACGAAAAGGAATATACTCTCTGTTCTCTCTGTATTTTTTCCCCTTTGTTAATTCCTTTTTCCTTTCATGCTATTCTTTTCCATCCCTTTCGTACCTCTTTTCTTCCTTGTTTCTTTGGACTTTTTCAGTTGTGAAGGTCAGTACTTTGAACTTGAGAAGCAATGGTGTAAAGCACTCCAACCAAGCATTCATTGGGGGGGAAGACCCTGAGAAGAGGGGGAAGGCCAGGACTCGGGGTGGCCAGTTTTCCCATGATTGATCCACTCTGCGATGGCTTTGTAACATGCCTGCAAATCTCTCAGCTGCTCGCAGCAAAAGGTACAGTCTCATTCCACAGCCCTTCTCCCATTCCTTGCATCCCATTGGCTCACTTTTAAGTCACTACGATGTGGTACGGGTGATATTGTGCAACTTCTGAGGTTAGGTCATAAAAATAATAGAGCTGCCATCTGGCTCCATTTTATGGGATGCTTATCCTTGGAACTTGGCCACCATGCTGTGAGGAAGCTCAGTCTAGTTGCCCGAGGGGAAACCATGGGAAGAGCCGGCATGTGCAAAGGAACTGAGGCTGCCAGCCAGTCGTCAGCTTCAGTCATCAGTCATGATATGAATAACGGAGCCTTCCAGGGAGTCCAGCTTCTAGAAGTTCTAAGGCAAAGCAGACTGTCCCCTTGGTTCCTTTCACATTCCTGACCTAAGGGTTTCATCAGCAGAGCTAGTGGTGGTTTTTCATCTGTGTCTTGGGGTGATTTGATATGCAGATACAGTAACTGAAATATGCTCTAATCACTGTTCTTAGCTAATATGTGTCAGGAATTTAAACTTTATTCTTAATTAACCATCTGAATCTGGTACTGGCATTTCTGAAATAAGGAAATTTGACTCAAATTCTTTAGTTGATTTCAGTAAAATAGAAGTGAAAAATGGAAATTAGTTTGGATACTCCTATCTTGGATTATTTTCCCATGGTTTTTCAACCTGTGGCAAGTAGAAGCAATCACTTCTTTTATCCCTAGAGAAAGCTGAGGAATTGACTCCCAAGCATGATCTTAGGTTAGACGTTTTCTTCCTTGAGAATTAGAATAATATTTTTTGCAATAACAAAATGTGGCACTTCTTACTCTATGGTTTTATCATTACTGAAATTGATTGGCTTTTAATTTTATTTTTTCATCTCTTCTTGTTAGACTTTTTCAGGATTTCCCCCTTTACCTTCTCCCCATTTTGGGTATTTTCACGTTGTGTTTATTGTTTTAATTATTTTTAAGGTGTATTTATTTTATTTGAAAGACAAAATTACATGTAATAGAGAGGGAGAGACAGAGAAAGATCTTCCGTCTCCTGGTTTGCTCCCCAAATGGCTGTGACTGGGCCAGACCAGAGCTGGGAGCCAGGGGCTTCGTCTGGGTCTCCCATGTAGGTGCAGGGGCCCAGGGACTTGGACCATCTTCCACTGCGTTCCCACATGAGTTAGCAGGGAGCTGGAAGCAGAGCACCGGGACTTGATGCAGTGCCAGTAAGGGATGCCAGCATCATAGGCGGCAGCTTCACCGGCCCTAGTCTTCACATTTTAGGGTGATGCAGTGCTTACTGACTTGCTTCTTATGTCACCTTCACAATTTTTGTCCTTGTTTTTCCTTTGTTACACGATTTCTTTTTCATTTATTTTTATGGAGCTGTATCTCAGTATCCTTGCAAGATTGATCAAAGGACCCCCAAGGATCCCAAAATCCATGGATGCTTGAATCCCTTACATAAAATGGCACAGTATTTTCATATAACCAATGTACCTCCTCCAATATACTTTAAATCGTCTCTAGATTGCTTACAAGACCTAAAATAATGTAATGCTATAATGAGGGGAAATAATGAGGGGAAACGTATAAATATGCAGTACAGATGGAATTTTCTTTTCCAATTAAAAATTTAAAAAATTTATTCAAGAGGCAGAGAGATCCAGAGAGATAGACATACAAAGATCCCATCTACTGGTTTACTCCCACAGCTGGGCCAGCAATCTGAGTCCATTCATGGCTACCCCGAAGTCCTACACCCACTTGCTCTCTTTCTCCTCCATCCCCCCCGCCAAAGGTTGCCCTTCTCAGTTTACTTGTTGGACAGCTGGTGAACCCAACTCAAGAGATTGTGGCCTTTGTGGACTCTCTTACCCTTCAGTCTCAGGTTGAGCCCCCTGGAAGCAGGGCTTGACACAGGGCTGTGGTTGCACATGCCTGATCCAGGGGGTATTCTCAGGGGACACCTGTAATAGGTGAGGAAAACAAGACAGGAAAGGGGAAGGTGTTAAGAAGGTACGTTCTCTTAGATGAAGCCTGGCTTTGGCCTCATCCTCAGGCACTCTGGAGTATACGTTGTACTTGAAAGCTGTCCCGCTAGAGGCCTCAAAGCCAGGCTGTTGTACCCCTGTGTTAGGCAGCCACTGCCCCCTCCAACACATACGGTAGGGACTATATGTTGCCAGATGACTTATGTGAGATAGACAAGGACATCAGCCAAGGACAGTCCTCCGGAGATGGTCATAAAAGTCAGAACATGATATAGCAACCTCTGACTGGGCACCAACAACCCCACCTCCCAACATCACCTGCGCTCTCTGTCCTGACCATCTTTGCTGCCTCACAGTCTCTGAGGAAAAAAAATGGACACATATTCAAAGCTGTGAGTGTGCATAACATAAAGTGATTTTCATGTGTGTACCATACCTTGCATTATTGCCTTGGTCTCAGAAGCCCATTAAACAGATTCCAGGACAGGAACAAGATTGGCAGAGTTAGGAATGCATATCCATGAGATACTTAAATTTACTGAGTCATGTTGAAAGAAGGAGGAGGGTATAGCAGCGTCAGTGTTGCCCAGTCCCTCGCTGATGCCCATCGTTCTTCCTCTGGATCCCTCTTGCAGCCACATGCAGTACATCCCGGGCAGTTCACCATGGGTCCCTCTGATCCCTCGCCTGTGCCTCCCACAGTCCGTGAGCCCCCAGCCGCTCATCTCCCGTTCTCAGTATTTAAATTGCTTTAATCACGTCTTCTCCCTTCCCTCCCCAGAGAAAGGCGCTCATGTGATGTCTCAAATGCTGCCCTCTGTGGGGCTTCGCTGTCACTGCCCTGCTCACCTCTCTGGCCTGGAGCCACACAAGCTGGGCTCCTAAGTGGCAGTGGCCAACTGCCAGGAGAGTTGGAGGTGCTCCTTCTGTCTCCCTGAAAAACCACCCTATTAGGTGGAAGTGAGTGTGTGTTTCGCTCGTAAGAGTTCAGAAGGCTGTCAGAGCGATGAGGCTGCAGTGAGCTTCCTGTGGCAGGATGGTAGAGTGCAGGTGATAATTTCCTCTCGTCCTGGTCTTCTGTATGAGCTGTGCTCCTGCCACTATGATGCTTTCTTGTTACTATAACTGTTAGACATAAAATCAGTATTTATGTGTCAAATACTGAGAATCTGAAGGTTCTTCTTACCTGTGATTTTGGACTTAAGAAATGTACGTGTATACTCAGTCGACCAATGAAATACCATGATGTAAAGAGAATGTTGAAATAATGAGACTGCTAGTGCTTTGGGACTATTGACATAATAAAATAGGAGTATATCAGTATTTTCTCACTTTGATTGGATGATCACATGTTTGCTTAAAACAACTGTTGGGCTGTCTAGTCCGTGAACAATCCTTCACATTTTTCATTCTTATAAAAAAAATATTGATTTTTGAGGCAGAGAGACAGAGACCTAGATAGATCAGGTGGTGGAGATAGGGCTCCCAGCTGCTGGTCACTTACACATGCTGGCAATTGCAGGGCTGGGCCAGGGCTGAAGCTGGGATCCTGGAATGCAATCCAGGTCTCCCATGTGGTTGATGGGGACACGATTATTTGAGCCATCAACGCAGGCTCCCACGGTCTGTGTTAGAAAGAAGTGGAGAGGCTGGTGCTGTGGCATAGCAGGTTAAAGCCCCAGCCTGCAGTGTTGGCATCCCATGTGGCCACCAGTTCAAGTCTTGGCTACTCCATTTATGATCCAGCTCCCTGATAATGTATGTGCCTGAGAAAGCAGTGGAAGATGGCCCAAGTCCTTGGCCCCTGCACCCACCAGGGAGACCCAGAAGAAGCTCCTGGATTTGGATTAGCCCAGCTCCGGCCATAGTGGCCATTTGAGGAATGAGCCAGTGGCTGAAAATCCTCTCTCTCTCTTTCTCCCTCCCTCCCTCTCTCTCTCTCTCTCTCTCTCTCTCTGTGTGTGTGTGTGTGTGTGTGTGTACCACTCTCTCTCTCTCTAATGCTTTTCAAATAAATAAAGCTGGAGTCAGGAGCCAGAACTGGGAGTGGAACTCAGGCATCCCTGTGTGGGACATGAACTTCTTAACCAGCAGGCTAGACACCCACACTGCGTGATGGTTTTCCAAAGTATCTTCTACCTGGCTCATGTTTGTTACTCCCATTTGAAACAGGCAAGAGGCGAGCCAGAGGAGATTGCTGGTTTGGGGAATGACCAAGGCTGCCCTGCCCTGGAGTCTGAGCTTCTGTTCTTACAGCCACACCACTTCCATATTGAAGATCAGGAGGTAGGGAGCGAACAGAAATTGTCCCCAAACATTGCTGGATTCTGCGTGTTTTGTAGCCATTAGACAGTGCTGTTTGATGGCTTCACCGCTGGAACCCCTGAATGCCTCCTCCTGCCCTACCAGTGTAGTCTGGATCCTGAAGAGACGTAAAGTAATGGAGCAAAATCCAGTGACTGGAAGTCATCATTCCCCGATGGGCTGTACTTTTCTGTCTTCTGAGTGAAGTACAGAATTTGGCACTTTGCTCCATGGTTGAAAAGCCACAAGCCAGCAATGACCTCTGCATTCCAGATGCTATGATTCACCTCTGCATTCTTGTTGTTGTTGTTGAATTTTTAAAAGTTATTTGAGTGGCAAAATAAGAAGAGGGATATGTGTGTGTGTGTGCGTGCACACACACACACGCACGCACGCACACGACAGAGAGAGGTATTGAGATCTCCAGACCAAATCCAGGAGCCCAGAGCTCCATCTGGGTCTCCTGCATGGGTGGCAAAGACCCAGTACATGAACCAGAACCTGTTGCCTCCCAGAGTACATATTAGGTGGCATCTGGGTTGGAAGTTGAAGCAGGATTCGAACCCCAGCAGTCTGATGCTGGATGCAGGCATTCCAAGCAATAGCTGAACCACTGTGCCGCAGGGCACACTCCTACCTCTGAGTTGTTGAATACCCACCTCCAAAGTATTTGTTGAATCATTGTGTGACATTGAAGACTATTCTTGTTTTGGTTCAAAGAAGGAAGTTTACTCAGTCAGCATTGCACGATGGGACTATGTGCTTTTGGTACCCAGCGCTTGTCCCTAACACCTATGCCCAGCATTAGGATCATCTTTAGCCAGGAATTATTGAGGTTCACAACAGTTTTTGGGTGCTGTGTGCTTTCAGAAGACAAAGTACCCAGAGTTCTGGTTTCCTCCAAGCTCTGAGAAAGGCTTGGGGGACAATAGGCCCCCGTCACCTGAGGTGGGGCTCAGATGGCCGTGAGAGATTTCTTATCACAGAAAAAGAAATGTAAATGTGTTTTTGAATAACTGATATCAGACTGAATAGGAGAATTATGTTTTTGTTGTACACACATGCGCACAAAGCTCAGTACATCCCTTTCTCCAAGCACTCTTCTCAGTGGAGACATCACTGCAGGAGCAGCCTCTGTGCCCCCCGCCCGTCACCACCACCTGCTTCAGCTCCTTGACTCCACTCCAATCACCTTGCCTTCTGTCCTGCTTCCCTTGGGCTGCTCCCCAGGTCTCCAGCCCGCCTTGGCCCCTATGCCACCCAGTGTTCCTGAGTTGAAAACAATCGGCTCTTCTGAGAGTTCCACTTCACAGAAGTGGCCTGAGGCAGAAAAACAGGAATTCAGGCAGGGCTGGGGTCTCAGGGCGTGCTACGACACTGATGTGGCCGAGACAGTTGGCTGTGCCCCTGAAATTGCCCATCAAGGGGTTCCTGAAAGTTAAGTCCTGCAGCTTCATCTGGAGCCAAGCAAGTGCCGGCATGATTAGTGAAGATTGTGCTGCGCTGTTCAAGGAGGTTGGCAGCATCTGTCTGCTTGGACCTTGACCCCCACCCCAGCCGCTGCAGAAGGGAGGGAAACGGCCTCAGAAAGCCCTTTTCTGGAGCTCTCTGATGATAAGGTCCCTGCTTAAAGGCTGGGGTTCAGAGTCTGGGGTGGGAGGGGATTCCAACGAGTGTGATGTGGAGCCAGTGCCCCTCCTGCCAGGCATGGAGGTGCCATTTAATTTCTCTTAGTGCTGGAAGGGGACTTGGTGGAATTGATTTGGCAAAAAGGTTAATGCATTGTTATTGCTGCCAGTTGGCCAATTGAATCGCTAGTAATTGAGGCAGGGGAAACATTTAATTTGACACACAGAATGCAGGTTCACCAGAGCTGGTATCTTGGTTGCAGCAATTCGTGTGTGTGTGTATCTTAGACATGCTCTTCCTTTACTCCTGTTAGCCTACCCTGGTATAAAAGGAGTTATCATTACCATTCTTTGTGTACTCACCCTCAACCCCTACAAAAAAACACAGGAGTTCATTTGTTAGAGCACTGTTCAGATATAGTCCTCTGTCTGTTATAGATCAAGGGTCTTTTAAGTGGCATACATCCATGATGATTCACCAGGACAGGGGTTAGCAAACAATGGTCCATGGCCATGTCCGGCCTGACACTTGTTTTTTTACAAATACAGCTAAACCCATTTGTGTAGGAATTGCCTGGTGCTGATCAGACACTGGGAGAGTTGAGTGGCTGTGATACAGACAGTCTGCCCTGCCAAGCCCAGACTTGTTTGCTGCAGTCCTTAGCAGAGAGCTTTTACTCACCCCTTAGGGTTGCTGTGCTTAGCAAATAAAAATACAAGAGACCCACATAAATTTGAATTTCAGATAAACAGTAATTTTTCATGCACATTTGTGTGTGTAGGTAGGTAGGTAGGTAGGTAGACAGATAGAAGCATGCACACTCTGGCCACTCTGCAATCCCTGTAGTGGAAGATGGGAAGGAGATGTTGTCTTTCATCTCAGCCCTTTTCAGTTCCTACTTGTTAGCATGTTGTGTCGTATCACCTGTAAGGGCAGATACATCATTTGAAGATAAATAAGTGGTCAAACTCTGGGGACTATGTACAAAATTTATTTTTATCGACCGTGGGGTGTGATCAAAGCCTGGGGGCCACTCTGAGAACAGGGAAACCTCAGACCCACTGAGGGTTTCTGGTGTGCCCTCTGGTGACATGTGGCAGGAAGGCAGAACCCCAGTTCCAGCTCTGGCTCCTCTTAGCTGTCTAAACGCTCTAGTTTCTGTGCCCGGTAAGCAGATGGCCATGATGGTCAGTTCCCGGGCCGGGTTGCTGTGAGAACCCCATGGAAGTGTGCATCTTCAGGGTCAGCTAGGGCCTCTGGTAGAGAGTGAGCGCTCTATGTACTTTCTCTTTCTTCTGCTCACATGGATTAAGTCTGTAAGGAGAGGACAGGCCAGGAGCCCCCAGATCGCCTGAGTGAACTTCCTCAGCTAGGTTTCCTTTCTTGCAGTGCCCCAGCTTCCCCGGGTGACTCACCCAAGGGTCTTCCTCAGATGGGTCTCTTTTCTCTAGTGGTGTCCCGCTACTTGGGTGACTCACTCAGGACTTAAACTGTTTATGTCTGCAAAGTCAGAGCATTTGGCCCTGTGGTTTCAGTTCACACGGGGTTTGGCGACAGAGTTTTGTTTTCACTTTGGTTTGTCGTGTGAGTTTCCATCCAGTTATCTCTTTGGTGTCTGGTATACTTGGGAAACATGGTGCAGATTTGTTTGAAACTATCCAGTGATTGACAGCTGCTGAGACTGTCATGGTAAGAGCCAGGGGGCTTCCAGGAACAGTGTCTGGTTAAAGGATTGACCACTTCCCAGACCTCCTGTAAAGAGGAAGGAAAAGTACAGGCTCGCAGGAGAGGAGGAGAGACTCCACGAGTGTCCTCCAAGCACAGCCTCCGCTCCTGCCCTTTCTTCTTGAGGTGCACGCCTCTCCCCAGCTAGGTGTGGGCAGGTTCCTGAGCAGGAAGTGAACTGTGTCAGCCCTCAAAGGAAACGCCCACCCTTCTCTGCGGAGTAGACACTGGACGACAGGGCGGGTCTGTGCCTGATTGCCATCGTGCCCCAGGAGGGCCAGGGCTGCCTGGGAGGGCCACCCTGTTGGCACAGAACAGCAAGAGGCGTATCTACTCCTGGAGGTGAGAGAATGAAGATGAACTGCAAGAGGCACAATGAGTGTAGACTCAGTGGCCACCCTCATTAGACAAATAAGAGCTAACCCACCTTCCATCCAGCTCCCTGCACATGCATCTGGGAAAGCAGTGGAGATGACCCAAATGCTTGGGCTCTTACCACCCCTGTGGGAGACTCGGATGGAAATCAAGGCTCTTGGTCTTGGCTTGGTCCAGTCCTAGCTGCTGTGGCCACCTGCGGAGTGGACAATGAAGGGAAGATCTCCCTCTCCTTCTGTCTCCCTCTTTCTGGCTAATTCTCCCTTTCAAATAAATAAGAACAAAAAGTAAGAAAAGAAAAACAAGAGATATCTAGAATGTGGAGCGAGGGGTACTGGGGTACACAGCAGCATGTGCTGTCACAGCACTGTAGAGGGCCACGCAGAATAGACAAGAAGTCCATGAAGGTGGTGTTTGAACTGGGTTTTGAGGGCGGAGTAGGAGTTGGCTAAAGAAGAGTTTTGGGGAAGGATATAGGAAGCTGAAGGAACAGGACTTAGGAAACACATAGACTTAAAGCTGCAAGATGTGTCTGAGAAGCTGCCGTGAGTTTTGTTTTTTATTTATTTTTATATTGAGTAGCTGTGTAAGTACCATATACAGGAGAGGCAAGAAAAGGCCCCCAAGTGGGATGTGCCCATGAGCTGTACTGCACTTCTGTGACCTAAAAACAAGGTGGGAAATGATCATTACAAAGGAGATAGAAAGTCAAAGTAGCATCTTGGCCTGGAATCCCACAGGGTGTCTTAGCTATAGTCATCAGTCAGGCACACAGAGCAAAGCTCGAATGTCTACAGCCCTCTGTTTCCTGCCACATCAAGTCTTAATTCCTGTGCCCGATTCAGCCTGCCCAGGTCTGGCTGCCTCCCAAGGCCTGGCTTCCCCAGCACATAGCATGTGTTCTGAGTGGGCCGGTGATGCTTGCCACTGGCACTTGATTGATGAAAAGAACGGCACTCCTGAGAGGGTAAAGAACTTACTATAGGAGACAGAGCCAATCCAGAGTGCAGTTTGAACCTAAACCTGTGTCTCCCTGTCAAAACCAGAGCCCTTCCAGCCAGGCCAATTCCTGGAAGAACTTGGCCTAGGGGCACTTGATCAGTTCCTCCTGTTGTAGGACTGATTAATTACAGTCAAATCTTTTAGCAAGCTTTTGGCTGAGCTGGGCATCTTCTCTCCTTCCTTCCATCGCTCCCTTCAAAAACTTGAGCTTCCAAGGCTTCACGCCATGGGTACTTGGCTTTGCAGAAACAGAGCATGGTTTTCATTCCTGCTGCCAGTCTGCCCTGTGTCATGGCCATCATTATTCCCCTCCCCAATGCGCTGGGCTAAAATACACGATGTGCAGGGAGTTCACTTCAGTGTCTAGTGTTGGGGGGCACTCTATAGAGAGGGGCTTGTGGGAACCTTTTCCCTTTGCCTGATTGCTTTGGATCTGTTTGGAAATGTAACATTTTAAAGCCCTTCTTGGCTGAAGGATTTTTTATTGTAAACATAAAACGTTCATTGAAACATTAAATATTTTACAGCTGTTGTTGAGCACATAAATTTCATAGACACCCCCCCTCACTGCCACACCCCCCTCATGTATTTCTCCTCCTCACCCCTGCCGCCTCTTTGCTCCCCCATACTGCCATGAAAGTAGTTCCGTGACAGGACTCGAGAGTGGATGGGGGCTGGATTACAGATAAAATGTCACAGTTGATAGAGATCATCCCGTTTGGGAAAGCGCATCATATTTTAATACCAGGAACATGAGTGTGCTAGAGACCTGCCAAGGAAAGAAAATACTTGTGCTACTCCTTCCAGCCCTGACTTGAGCCACCAGGAGTCTGAACTCTACACCAGGCCTTAGGAAGCTACTGGAAGACTCCAAATATGCTTCGACTCACAACCGGAGTTGAAGGAGGACTAACTCAGAAAGCCTAGGGAAAGCCAGCACAGAAGCAGCACCAGCCAGCGTGTGATGTGTCCAGGGCCATCTGTCTGACCGGATGACATGTGGGTAGCTAGGCCACTTGTCAAAAGGAGGTCTAACCTTTCAGCCTGAACTGCCGTTTTCCAGTAATTCACCAAAATGACCTACAAAAAGTGAAAAGGACAGGCTCCCGATATTGTTATCTAAGCCACTTAGAAAACATGAAGTTGTTCCTGTGGCCACATAAATGTGACTCTACAAGAAAGGCAGTGTTGCAGACATCAAGGGAATGAGCCCTGTTCAGAAGGAGTGCCCCGCAGATGTCACCATGAGCACCGCAGGAGTCCACAGTGTTCGCCGGCGTGCTGCTGGCCTTGTTGTAAACAAACAAGTTAAGGGCAAGTTTCTCGCCAGGAAAATTAATGTACGTGTTGAGCATATTAAGTGCCATGAGAGCTGAGGCAGCTTCCTGAGTCGTGTGAAGGAAAAAGATCAGAAAGGGAAGGAAGTAAAAAAGCTCCCAGGTTCAACTGCAGCGCCAGCCTGCTCCACCCAGAGAGGCACCTTGTGAGAACTGCAGGGAGGGAACCTGTGCCCTGTAAATTCACGATGCAACAGGTTAAAAGCTAGCGTGGTTGGGTGCAGAAGTGCAGAATAGGGCAAGAAGACGCTGGAGCTCAGGGGTCATAGGGTGGGGAGTTGGTCAAAATATGCTCCCTTTAACTCTCACAGGCCCTCAGGGCACCCAAGGAATGCACACCCAGTTTCCTTTGATCAGGGGATAGCGTGGGCTCTTGGGTCCCCTGTTAGTCACACTGTATTTGAAGACTCTAAAGGTAGGTAGAGTGCACTTCCTCGCTCCAGGATATTTGGCCTTGGTCCTGTGATTTTCTTTTGCTGGTTGGGTATTTGTCAGCATAATGTGAGCAGAGTCTTGAGATGTACTTACACAGGTGGGTTTGTCTCTTGAACTTCTAGCATGGCCAATGCCTCTTCTTCAGCTTGGGTTGTAGAGTGAGATCCATGAAGCTGATTTGAATCTGACTTTGAGCATGGAGCCAAGTTCAGCCATACCCAGTCAGCATAAGTCAAACCTTAACCAATCCATACACAGTGGGTGAGAAAAATAAGTATCTCTTCTATAGTAAGAATCCCCCGCTGAGGTTTTATGGTTGGTTGTTACACAGCAATATCATGGCATTGGCTCAACAGTGTATTTACCCAATGACTTCATACTCTATTTGGAGTAGAAATCCTCACTATTTTTTTTTTTATTTTGTTTTATTTTACCAAGGACTACATGTCCTAAAGACCTGAACCCCTGTATACCCCCAAGACATTATTTTATATCTCTTGCAGTCTTGTACAGTGCCCTCCAGCCTCTCTGGTTGTCTTTGTATTCTGTGGATACATAAAGCATATACCTGCCTCAGGACCTTTGCACACATTGGTTTTGTTGTCTGGAAAGAGCCATAGATTGTTCATTCTCATTCTTCTGACTTGGTTTAAATATCATTTCTTCAGACTTAGGCTGCTTGACTTATCTAAATAATAAAAAAAAACCCCATTATTTACTAAAGGTTCATTATGTGTCAGTTTGTTGGCATCTCAAACAGCCCTATTAGAAAGGTAGTACACAGAAAAAGAAGCTGAGCCCAAGAGAGGCTTAGCTTAGCAAGTTGTCCAAGCTAGAAAGTGGCAGAGTTGGCTTCTAACCCTGCCTCTCCCCGACCTGCTCTTACTTTCTGCTGTGCACTTACCACTATTTGAATATGTACATTAGTCTTCTCCCCACCACCATTCTGCGGTTTCAGTTAGCCATAGTCAACCACAGTCCGAAAATATTGAATGGAAAGTTCCAGAAATAAACAGTTCACAAGTTTTAAGTTGCATGCCCTTCTGAGTAGCTCGTGTTGTCCTGCTCCATCCGGCCCAGGAGTATCCGGTTTTTCGGTGTACATACGCTTTATACGCCGCATCTCCATGAATCACTAAGTAGCCATCTCTGTTAAGCTGACCCTCTCGGGACCACAGAGCTTGCGTTCAAGTAACTTACTTTGCTTAATAATGTCCCCAAAGCAAAAGAGAAGTGAGGCTGCCAATTCAGATACGCCAATGAGAAGCTTTCTTTAAGTGAAACATACAAAGCTTGGTATGAGGGCACTTCAGAGGTTTGTGGAAAAATGGAATTAAAAGTATGAGTTTATTTTGGTGCAAAAATTGTTTTCATAATAGTTGGGAAATGCGTATCATGAAAAAACTGACCAAGGATTGCAAAAAGACAATTCTTTTTGCACCAAAATCAACTCTTAGGTTTAATTCTATTTTTCTATGACTTTTTTGAGGTGTCCTTGTATTTTACATTGTTTAAGGCATCTGCTGGATTTCGGGGAATGATTCTCTGGGGGTTAGGAGGTGGGACCTGCTATGGATAATTGTTTTCTCCTCTCTTGCCTTTCTTTGCTTGGCTCGTGTAAGCCCACGAGCTTGTCCAGCCCACAGGGGGCGGTGCTGTACATGCAGCTTGGCAAGGCATAGGTTGTTCCATGTCCCAGGCTCCTCATGACTGAAGCAAAATTGAGAAGTTGGAACCCTTCTCTCTGCCTCAGTTTTCACACCTGTCAAAGGAGGTTGTTCTTAATCTCTTGGGTCTCTTTGGGATGAAAATCCCATGATTCTCAAGAGACTCCCACAGCCAGTATAATAGTCCGTCATGTCAGCCCTGCCACACAGCCACCCAGGAAGCTCCAGGCCCCTCTGAACCAGAGAGTGTAGAACTTGGCCTGGGCACATGCGCTCTGCAGACCCTCAAGAGATCAAAGAAGAGTCTCCTCCCTGTCAGGGAGTTCACTTTCCCATTTCTGCCTTTCCTCATTTGTTCCCCATTTGATGTTGATCCTGTGCGCAAGTCATGTGTGCTGTCTTCCTGAGCAATGAAGGGGAGCAGGCACCGAACCTCAGGCAGAGCAGCCACTCACCAAACAGTTGATGGATGGATGATTGGATGGATGGATGGATGGGCCTTGTCTGTACTCTTCAAACAGCTCATCCCAAGTATCTAGAAAATTGCCCAAACAACTAGATGCAAATAATCAGCTTTGTCTGGTTGTGGAACTGCTTAACTCTTTCTAGCTAGTCATTCCTGTCTGCAGCATTTACTGGGCGTCCCTCCATGCCAAGTGCTGGGGTTACAGAGTTAAATAAAACAGGAGCTTGACGCAGCCACACTGGCTAAATTCACCTTTCGGCTCCTTTCCATCAGTCTCATTAGGGTCTTGCAGCATCTCGGCAAGAAGCCTGCTTCACCATCAGAGACCCCAGCTCTAATTACAGTGTGGCCGCGATCAACATGTGCTAACCGCTTAGCAGATGGCAGCTGCGTGAAGTCACTGGGCGCAGATAGGAATCAACAAGGGAGATTAGGTAAAGTGCTTATTTGAGGTGCTGTCAGAGCCTGTGGCAAAAGGGTTCCCTGGGACTCGCAGTGTGCCCTCCACAGTTATTTTTCATGCATGCTCGGATTACACCGTGCGCTGATATTACATCTGCATGCACCTTGCCCTCTGACATGGCAAACACAGATGCTGCCCAAATCCTTGTAAAGCCGTATATCTTAAGTAGAAAGGCACATCTTAGGGGGAGGTGAATTGATTTGCAAAGCAGCCTGACACACCATCTCTTATTTCTCTTTGCAATCAAATAATTCATCTTTATACCCCTCAGGCCACAGTGAAATCTGAATCTGGATGAAACCAGGGACTGCAAGGTTTATTTGTAGCAGTGGGATCAGAGAAATTATGCAAGTATATTTTAAAATCGTCAGTTGCTGATCACATATCCTGGATGCGTTTCAATCCTTGTGGGGTGGATGGACCAAGGCTAGGGTTGTATGGGCCTTTTGCCCAACAGCTGCCAATATGGGTTCAGATGCAAAGCAGCAGTTCTTCAGTGGGTTAATCTCTGTCTCCAGTGTGTACCACATGTAGGTTGTCTTTAAATCCTCTTAGCCACCTGCAGCATACACAGTATCCCCATTTTACAGATGAGGAAACAGAACCCTAGAGAATTAAAATTCCCTACCCAGTGTGGATTAAGGGGAAAAAGGGACTTCTTAAAGAGTTAAAATTGACAACAGTAAAATGTTTTACAATCCTACATATGCTTCTGCATTTAAATTATCATTCTAATAATCATATTAGTAGTTTTTTTTTAAGAGACCCAAAATGCTCAAACATGACTTTTGGTTCCACTGATAAAATATTAAATCATAATGAGGCATTTTCTGTTTTATTCTTCTTCCTTAAGTTTTAGAGTATTTGAAATAGTTAAGAGTTTATTTATTTTAGTGGGTAAAAACAAAGGTGGAGACACATATTTGGATAATGATGGAGCATGAATTAGGCCCAAGGAAGTGTTTTCTGGTGTACTTGAGAAATAGCTAAGGAAGGAAAATTACAGATCTTAAAATAGGTGTAAAATATCATATATCTGTGAAAACTGGCCAACTAGATTGCCTCCATTAGAGTCATATTGGATGTTCAAATCTCAAGTTACCTGGAATGCAACTGTACTTGCTATATTTAACCAGCTTTTTTATAAACTGTTGCTCTTAACACCTAAAGCTGACAACCACATCCTGGGTGGTTATTTAATACCGAGTTTGACTTTCTTCACTTTGAGGGTCCTCAAAATAGACGGAAGGCCAGAAAGTAGCCTGTTAAAAATCTGTACTGCTTACAAGTCAGTGCTTTTAGACAGAAGGGCTGTGGGCTGCCCCTTTCTCCTCCTCCCCTCCCTTCCCTTTTTCTTCCGTTTCCTTTTTGTTCCTTCACAATAACTAGACCATGATGGGTCAAACACAAGAGAAAAATAAGGCAGCATATGGAAAGCATTTCCTGCAGTGTATTTCACAGCTTAAAAACAAAGAAGAAGAAGGAGAAAACAAAACAGAGACCAGTGTTAGCAACACCTCTGTGAAAATAGACATCTGGAAGGACAGTTGCTACATTAGCTAAAAGCAGGGGGGAGAATCCCATCGCTCAAGTCAGCCTATTGGTCATCTCAGTCCATAAAAGAAATCCCCTACATGTCTGTATGGCACTGGAGTTGATTCACTTGTACGCAATTTGATAGTTGAATGACTTAAAGTATTTTATTGTATTTTGTGTTTTTCTTGTAAGTGTTGAAGAATATCATATTACAAGAATATTCTTCCTAATATAATTTAGCTGATTCAGCAGTTTTTAACACACTCTTACATCATGATAAAATCTATAAGATAACATATCTGTCTTCTGTTCATAATAATAGCTGTCTTAGCTAACATTTACTGAGTACTTACTGTGTGCTGAGGTCTGTATGTGCACTTTCTTGTTTGATCTTCATGACAACTGTGTGAAGTGAGATCCAGGAAATACCAACACATAATTATTTAAATGAACTGGCAAGCCAGCTTCTTTAGCTGGCTAGGAAATCCTGGGGTCAGTCTTCCTGACCCAAATCTGTCCTGGTCCCAGTTTGCCTTAGTGATGTGTGCTGGCAACCGTACTTCAGTTTAAATATCAGTGGGGACAATGCCGGGTCCTTTGGTTCTTCCAGGACAGGGGCAACAAATCGAGGAATATTAAACTGGAAGAGTACTGGGGGGTGGGGTGGGACAGAGACATCCACCCGTGCTTTCTCAAGGGGATTCTCAACCATCTTCATCACAGCTTTACTGCATGATATTCTGCTTCTTACACAAGAGGAAACGAAGGAAGCATAGAATTGAGGGGACTTGTCAAAAGGCACACAGCCTGTGAGTGGTAGAGATGGAGAAAGTCAGTCTAATGCAGTCTGACTGATCCATCTCAGAGAGAGAGATGTGCCAAAGAAGGTGATTATTAACTTATTATTCATGTGAGCCCTTGTAATTGCTCTCATATTTCCTTTAGGCTTATCCCATAGGACATTGCTAAGTATGATGAGGGTGTGATAATAAACAGATCTGGCCAAGGCCTTGCCAAGGCAGCTCTCTCTCGAGAAAAGTCATCCCTGGACAAGCAGCTTCCCCATCTCCCCTCGGAGGGATGAAGCTCGGGTAGCCCCACTTCCCTTCCTGATACTCTGGCTTCCTTCACTGGGAAGGGAAGCTAAGGAGAGTCTTGGCGGATTTTCAGGACAAAGGCCTTCAGAGGGATTGCACACAGCCATGGAGCCACGTTGCCAGTCAGTGAGTACCCACGCTGTGTTTATTGAGCAGAGGAGTGAATGACCGAGTAGCTCATTGTGGATCCCTAGATCCATGTTTTGAGGAAACTGGCACAATGCTTGGAAGTTCTCCAACTTGAACCCCCCCCCCCCATTCTTGGATTCCATATTCTTGAGACTTTTCTCTCCTAACAAATGGTGTTTGTTACCAAAAAATTCGTTTTCTCATTTAACAACCAGTGTTGCAGCCTTTAATGTTTTAATTACCTACAAAAGCACGGAGACGGGCATTTTAATTAATGAGCTCAGCTTTGACACAAATAAATGCGCTGTTTTGATTATTTTTTAATGAGCTCAAAGAAATGTGTCCTTCATCACCAGGGCCTCTGACTGGCAGTGTGGATGGGATGACCTCCAAGGCCCCTTCTTAGGGAGCTGAGTCCTCAAGTCAGGGGCTCGCCCAGCTGACGGGCAACAACTTCGCTCACAGTGCTGTTGGAGCCGTGTCCGTAGTCTGCCAGTATGGCATCCTGGGTCGACACAGGGAAGTGCGCCGCACAAAGGGATCACCAAATCTATCATTAAAGAATACACTGCCAGAAAAGAGGCCACTCCTTGAATGGCTGAATCCCAAGGGTTTGAGGAGGGCATCTTTCACACTTGTAGGAGGTCAGGAAGAAGGCCTTAGGTGGCATAGATTCCTAGTGTAAAAAAAGCAGGCCTTGTTACTGTTCCCTGGACCTTGTCGTTCTGTTCTGGGAGGCTGGGGCCTTGTGGTACTGGTGATGCTAAGTGGTGCATAGCAGTGTGAAAAGAACAGGCATGTTCTTCAGCCAGGACCTTCTAGGGTGGCCATGCTGGGTTATAGCATCAAATACATCCACTGTTTTTTGCAGAGAGCCCTTCCCTAAGGCCCTGAAGTGCCCCACATCCCACTTGGATTGCTGGGTGATTTGTTGCCTGAAGCAATAGTAGCTTCTTCGGTGTGAGAAGGAGAGAATTCAGACCCTACTCCGAGCATGGGACCAGTTCCCCTCAGATTGGTCAGTGCTGCCTGGTCAGTGTGTGGAGTGTCGTCCCTGAGAGGGGTATGGGCATAATTACCCACTTCTGCCATTTAGTAGCCTCATATCCTCAAGTTACCACCTGAGACTTCCCCAATCTACACACTTGTCATATTAATAATCACTACATGGCCGGTGCTGCGGCTCAGTAGGCTAATCCTCCGCCTGTGGCACTGACACACAGGCTTCTAGTCCCGGTCGGGGCGCCAGATTCTGTCCCAGTTGCCCCTCTTCCACTCCAGCTCTCTGCTGTGGCCCGAGAAGGCAGTGGAGGATGGCCCAAGTGCTTGGGCCCTGCACCCCCATGGGAGACCAGGAGGAAGTGCCTGGCTCCTGGCTTCGGATCGGTGTGGTGTCGGCCACAGCATGTCTGCTGCAGTGGCCATTGGAGGGTGAACCAACGGTAAAGGAGGACCTTTTTCCCTGTCTCTCTCTCTCACTGTCCACCCTGCCTGTCAAAAAAATAATAATTACTACAACATCAAAAGAATGTTCTCAGTGCTAAATGATGAGAAAAATACATGCCAAGGATAATAGATCTGTGGCAAATGGTAGCTTTCAAATTATGTGGCAAAGCCCCTAGAGAAAAAAGTCTCTCTCATGAACCTTGGGACTGAGAAGTCTCGGAACTCATTCTGTCTCCAACCTTCTGTTGGAAAAAGGAAGACTTGTATAAAGGGAAAGAGAGAGAGAGGCCATGAAACCATACTTGAACTTCAGGTATGAACCACTTTTGACAAATAGGGAATCTTGGACATACGGACTTTCTCTTCCCAATTGTCCTTATTACTTCAAGTGGCAAAGCAGGTGTCATGTTTGTGGTCAGTGTCGTTCCTTTCCAAAACTGAGTTTATTAGACACATATTTGGAACCAGAAAAAAAAAGGTGAATAAAATGAGCTGTTTCGGAAGCCAGATTGAAGGCAGTTGAGGAAGGACAGGACTCCAAAGAAGTCTCAGACATTTTTCAGGAAGCCCTGAAGTTAACTCAGTCTGGGATTCTAGAAAAGGATTAGTTAGGCAGTAGTTTACCTTAGACCATTAAGAGATGGACTTCAGCCAAAACAGGCTGCCAAACACAAGAGAAAAGTTGGGGAAAGGAATTATTTTTAGTGTTCTGAGAAAGCTTTAATGATATTCCTAGGAGAGTCTCATTAGTCATTTGCACTTGTACTGATTGGATAAATTTCAGGATTTTAATACCCTTCCATTTCACCCTCTTTGCTCATTCATCCTTCCCATAATGATGAAACTACTATACTTAGCATTAAGGTGATGGACGAGAAATCTGACATAAGCTGGGTAACCAGGCTGTTGGTGACTCTCAGTCCTTATGAGTCATGTCTAAGTGCAGTCCCCTCTCCCTTGGAGTATTTCAACCTGTGCAGCCAGTAGGATATTGTAGAAATCAGAGGAGACTTGTGAGTCCAGGCCATGAAAGCACTGAGGCTTCTACCTTAGTCTCTCTTGGATCTCTCACTCTGAAAACAGCCAGCGGCCATGTTGGAATGGTACTCACACAGGAACAGGTAGGGAGCTGAGGTCTCCTGCCCACAGCCAGGCAGGTATGTGAGCCCTCATAGAAACCAGTCTTCCAGCCCTAGTTAAGCTTCAGAGAATTTGAGGCCTGGCTACTATCTTTCTTGGAATTACATTTTGAGACCCTGAGTCAGAACAACTGAATTTATTTTATTTATTTATTTATTTATTTATTTATTTATTTTTTATATAAAGCTTTCATTTGAAGAATATAAATTTCCAAAGAACAGCTTATGGATCACAATGGCTCCCCCCCCCCCCACAACTTCTCTCCCTCCCCCTCCCCTCCCCTTTCAGAACAACTGAATTTAAAAAAATATTTATTTACTTTAGTTACAGACAGAGACAGAGAGGGCTTCCATCTGCTGGTTCACTCCCCAAATGAACAAAACAGCCAGAGCTGAGTCTCTCCAAAGCCAGAAGCCAGGAACTTTGTCCAGGTCTCCCATGCAGGTGCAGGGGCCCAAGCACTTGGGCCATCTTCCACTGCTTTCCTAGGCCATTGGCAAGGAGCTGGATCGGAAGTAGAGCAGCCAGGACTCAAATCAGCACCCATATGGGATGCCGGCACTGTAGGCCATGGCTTAACCCACTGTAACACAGTGCCAGCCCCCAGAACCACTAAATTTTAAGCTGCTTCCAAATTTCTGACCCACTGAAGCTTAATTGTTGTTATTGTTACTGTCTCAGTCCATGTTGCTTTGAGATCATTTGTTATACATCATTGGATAAGTAACACAAGTAGGAGCAGTGCATCTTCAGCTGCGCTTCTGGAATGTCCAGACCATCCACAATTTATTCGTTACAGTGAGTTGACATTTCCCAGCTCCTGCTCCACTTCCATTTAGAGTGAGGTGAGCTTTGGCAAATGAGCCCTTATACCAGGCACTGTCCATTGCTTCTAGATTTCTTCCCTCATCAGTTTTCAGCTTGAGGTCTTCCAGGACCCAACTACATGAGTTTGTTGAGATCACTGAATTTTACGTATAGTTGGGGTTTGACTGTTTAACAAATCAGTTAATCTTTTAAAAGTGTTGGTTATAAATATTTAAATTTATCTTAGTGTACATCTTTCAAAAATTTACCACGTGCTTCCCTGTCCTCTCCAACAGCTTAGTAGTGCCCTTATTGTGAGGTCTGAGAGGCAGCTATGTAGACAGAAAGCCAGCATTAGGGGTTTAGCACATGCTCTGGGTAACTGGTAGATAATGGTCCCTACAGCATCGCTGGGGGCCTTTTGTGTGACAGCACCTCGGATGCCAGCATGTTTCGTGGAAAAAAAAAAATACAAGAAATCCCACGGCCATCAGAGTCCTATGATGTAGCCAAGTGTCTTCCTCTGGGCTGCTATAACAAAGATGTTATAGACTGGGTGGCTTAAGTAGAAAACAGTGATCTCTTACAGTTCCAGAAGCTGTAAGTCCAAAAGCAGGGGGCCAACCTGGTCACGTTCTCGTTGAGTGTTTGCTTTTTGGTTTACCAGTGACCACCTTCTTGCTGTGCCCTCACATGGTGGGGCGGGGAGGAGAGGAAGGAGAGGGAGAGTAGGAGGGGGAGAGGGAGAGGGGGAGAGAGGGAAACAGACCATCTTACTTATGCCTCTTTTTTACTAGGGTACTAGTTCTATTCATGAAGGCTCCACCCTCATGGTCTAGTCACCTGCGTGAAGCTCCACCTCCTAACACCAACCCTTAGGAGTTCATGTTCCAATATATGAATGGAGGGGGGGCATGAAACTCCAGCCCACAGCACTGAGCTTCTGTTGAATCAGTTAGGATGCCCCTTTCCAGACTTTCTTGTGCCCCCGTTATGATTAAATATTTAAAACATCTCAGAGGCCAGCGCCGCAGCTCACTTGGCTAATCCTCCGCGACACCAGCACCCCGGGTTCTAGGCCCAGTTGGGGCACTGGATTCTGTCCCCATTGCTCCTCTTCCAATCCAGCTCTCTGCTGTGGCCTGGGAGTGCAGGAAGATGGTCCTAGTGCTTGGGCCCTGCACCGGCATGGGAGACCAGGAGGAAGCTCCTGGCTTCAGATCAGCACAGCGCGCCGGCTGTAGCGGCCGTTTTGGGGGTGAATCTACGGAAGGAAGACCCTTCTCTCTGTCTGTCTCTCTCTCTCTCACTCACTGTCTAACTCTGCCTGTCAAAAAAATCTAAGATTTAATTAGTATTGAGAGTTTTGTAAATCAATTTATAGATTGATTAACTTTGTTTTAGAAGGAAACTGTCTCTATCATAAAGGAATGATCAATATGATTTGCCAAAAATAGATAAGGATAAAACTATGTGCTGTCAAAATGGAATGATATTATTAATTCCAGGTAGAAGTTATTACTAGAAAGGACCATGAGCTACAAGATTTGTGCTCTCGTTACATAAATTGGAGATTAGCAACTTACAGAGTAGCATCAAAGATAAACCAAAAAAAGTAAAAAAGAAAGATCTCCATCTGTCTCTTCCTCTTTCTCTGTAACTCTGCCTTTCAAACAAATCTATTTTAAAAAAATGGGGCTTGGGTAGGGCTGTGGCACAGCAGTTTAAGCCACCGCCTGCTATGCTGGCATCCCATATGGATACCAGGTTGAGTCCTGTCTGCTCCACTTCTGATTCAGCTGCCTGATGCTGTGCCTGGGGAAGCAGCAGCAGATGACCCATGTGCTTGAGCCACTGCCAACCATGTGGGAGACCTGGATGAAGCTCCAGGCCATTATGGCTACCTGGGAAGTGAACCAGCAGAGGAAGATATTCATTCTCTCTCTCTCTCTCTCTTTCCATCTCTCCCTCCCCTCCTCCCCTCCCTCCCTCCCTCTCTCCCTCCCTCCCTCCCTCTCTCCCTCTGTGTGTCTGTCTGTCTGTCTGTTTCTGTCTCTCAACTTTGCCTTTCAAGTATGTGAGTAAATCTTTAAACAAATGAAAGGTAACAAAACTGAAGAAGATTCTCTCCAACCAGAAGGAATGGATGAAACAAAAGAACAAGCTATCTCACCAAAAGCCACCTAAAATCATTCACAGATTGGTGAAGCCACATTTATTACATGAGATGAGAAGCAGGCTTCCCCCAAGTGTGTCTCACTCTGCAAAGCCAAGATCCTTTGATTTGTTGACATCCTTCCAAGCTGCAATTCCAGAGATCTGCATGGTGGAAACAGGAACCATAGGTTTGTTCATCTTAGCTTGTCCTACCCTGTTCTACAACATGCAGCATAAGAATTCTGGCATTGGCCCAAACCCTGTCTCCTCCCCTGACTGTGATTCTGAGTAAGTTGGTTGACCTCTCTGAGCCTGTTGGTAAATGGAGATTTCAATATATACTCTCTAGGTTGTTGGGAGGGTTACGGGTGATGATATATTTCAGACAAGGGCATTTTCAGTAAAGTAACGATCAAAAAAGACTTCAAAAAGTTCATGTGAAATGAAAGATAACTTTATCTGAGTGCAAAAGGAATTTGAAACCGATCTGTAACTTTCCAGCGTATGTCTTTTCCATGAACTTTTTGAAGAGCCCATGTATCTCAGCTGCTGTATTTGTTTCGTGGTTTGAGGATTTTCTTTTTAAGTTTTAGGAGACAGTCTTCCTTCCAGGCTTGCATTTTCTTCTTTAATAAACGAAGAAGAAACCCCTTTGTAGACAAGACCAATGGCCATTTATTCATTTCCTGATCTCTCTAGCTAGAAGCTGGAACTTCTTGTTCATGTCAGTTGATTCATTTCTACCGGTGATTTCAGGTGGTACAAGTAGTACCCATTTCCAACAGAAGATCCTGGCTGATCTGAGCACTTTGCTTCCGTGAGGCCATGCATGATTCTCAGTGGGGATTAAGGGAGAATAACACACAGAAGTGTTAGAGCAGGCTGGTCAGCTGGAAATGCACTGTAGGTGCATACAAGAGGTATTGAAGGTAGGAATGGAGGGGAGTTATAGGGTGCCATGCTCAATGAGAAATGAGTTCCTAAATTTGCATCAACTGCCTATAATAAGCCAGTCAGGGCATGGAATATGCCCCACTGTGGTCCCTTGTTCCTGATAGGCACCATCTCTTTGTATTCTTTTTTTTTTTTTTTTTGGACAGGCAGAGTGGACAGTGAGAGACAGAGCGGCCGGCGCACTGCGCTGATCTGAAGCCAGGAGCCAGGTGCTTCTCCTGGTCTCCCATGGGGTGCAGGGCCCAAGCACTAGGACCATCCTCCACTGCACTCCCAGGCCACAGCAGAGAGCTGGATTGGAAAAGGAGAAACCAGGACAGAATCCAGTGCCCCAACCGGGACTAGAACCCGGGGTGCCGGTGCCGCAAGGTGGAGGATTAGCCTAGTGAGCCACGGTACCGGCCCATCTCTTTGTATTCTTACCTCTCTATGTTCCTTCTTCCATTATTGCCATTAAAGGGAGACCCTGTCATGGTAAAACAAGCTAATGAGGGTTTTGGTTCTATTTGCCCTTCAGGTCCCTTGACTTAGATGTTGCTAATGTGGCAAGTCTGCCTCTGTCCTCATTTGAACCCTTGCTACTAACCCTCTACAGGGTCCTCATTCTGTGGACAAGAAATGGAAACTCAGGGATGTTCTTCTGTGTGGCTACAGTCATCCACTTGGAAGAAGCAGGGCTGAAATTTAATACATGTAATTCATGTATACTATAGACTCAATGGCTTAAAATACAAAAATTTTATTTTTCCAAGATTCTGAAGGTCACAATTAGAAATGAGTCTTACAGGTGTGAAACTAAGAAGTTGACAGGGTGGTTCCTTCTGGAGGCTCTAGGGAGAATCTACTCCTTGTGTTTCGCAGCTTCTAGAGGTGTTTCTTGGCTTCTAGCTACGTGCTCCAGTCTCTGATTCCATTACCACATCTCTAACTCGGACCCTCTTGCATCCCTTTTAGAGTAACCCGTTATTGCATCAGACCGACCCAGGTGGTCCAGGATAATCTAGGATCCTTAAGTTCCATCTGAAGTTGCTTTTGCTATGAAAGGTGATATGGCCATCTTTGGGAAGGAGTATTCAGCCTCCCACACCCCTCAAAACTATGCACATTCCTAATCAGTCACTCAGTCTAGAGGAGATGCCCACAGTGGACCCAGTGGACCAGGAGTGTTGTGTTTGCATCTTCCATCCAAGAGCAGGTACTTGGATTTGTCTTTGGCCAAGAGTCACGTAATGGAGTCAGAGTCAAATGGTTCATTCCAAACTCCCAGTTCTGTGGAACAGACAGAGTATTGATTGTGGGACGTGAAACTCTTTGAAGAAGGTACTCTGCTGCTTGGACAGCATTGCAGACTAATGGCAGTGGGATGGCATTGTTTCTGGTGTTACAGCGTTTATTACATTGTATTTTCTCTTCTAAAAATTGTTAAAGGGTTTGTCTTATCTGGACTCAGTCTGCAGTAGATCATTTGCAGAATAAGTCAGGAAGAGTCACCTTGATCTCCTTGTCTTTATTAATCTGTTTGGATTTTCTTAGCCCATTTAGCCACAAATTTGAAGACACAGTGAATTTTCAGGGAGAACTCTTTAGCATTTACATTTTCTATTTAGTTTTGTTTGCTTGTTTAACACCCTCTTAGCTCCTGGTCTAGAAAACATGCTTTGTGTCACCAGGGAGAAATCTGTGTTGGCTCAATCTGTGGTTGTTCTGTTGCTTTTCTTTGTCCACTCAGCTACCCCCATAGTTTCTCTGCGGTTTGTGGTGGGCTCACAGCCCTTGACCTCAGCACTCTCACTGGTCTAGATGAGATTGGTTGGTTTGGAACGACTGACACACTTGGGTTCCTTGTGACATCTGGGCCACCCTTGTTTAGTCTGACAAAAAACACTAATCACTTCCTTGGGACCACTAGATCATCTTCAAAATTCACACACTCCTTTTTAGATTTAGGTATTAACCCTGTTTGTTTGAGGAAAAAGAGAATTGTTGATAAATTAGAGAGGGAAATCATAGGATAAAACTGGCTCAACACAGACTAGCTTAGTATTAATTTAATCTTCCTTTCTTCCTTCCTACCTACCTACCTACCTACCTATCTACCTTTCTACCTTTCCACCTTTCTTTATTTCTACCTTTCTACCTTCCCAGTGTGTGTGTGTGTGTGCGCACGTAAGGGGACTAATTACATTCAAAAGATAACCCAGAAATGGTTTGAAAAGCTTGGAAATGAGTTAATCAGCAAAGAAATATCATGAAAATGCTTCAGATTACAATTTTTCTAACTTGTACTTCATTTTGGATCTCTGCTGACCTTTTCACTGAGGTTACCTGATTTAACCCCCCCCCAGAACCCTATAAGGTAGATCTAATTGTTCCCATTTTATTGATTAGGAAACCAAGGTCAAAAGTAGTGAATTGATTTGTTCAACATCACAGACTCAGGCATGTTTTCAGCTAAGAGACCAAGGCAGCTGTGTCACTGGCCTCTGCTCTTGGATTTTTTTCCCTTGATACTCAAAAACTGGTTCTTAGCCCAGAAGCTTTATTATTTGTAGGGAACTAGTTAGAAATAGAGAGTTGTGGACCCGACCTCAATGCTGCTGAGTCAGAACTCTAATAGAAATTTCTTGGTGACTCATGTGAACGTTAAGAGAGGAGCAGCTTGTGCCCCCCTACCCCAGTGAGTAGCCTTCAGTTGAGTGCTCTCTATGTGATAAGCATGTAGTGAAGCCAACAGGACAGTAGTGAAACCTCAGAGCATTGACCAGCAGACTGCTGCATTGGTAAGTGGCAGTGTGGCGGCATCAGTAGTCACAGGGAGCTCTGTGCAAGTAGAGAAGGGGTACTTAACCAGGAAGACTGTTGGAGTGTATTCATGAGCTGAGAGTCAGTCATCCACTGGGGTTGAGAAAAACAGCTCTGAGTTTGCAGTGTTTGACTTCAAATCCCTATTGTACTGCATCTTGCTTGTGTGACATGGGGCAGGTTACTTAATATCCCTGAGCCTTGGATTCTATATCTGTCATGTGGGGAATCACAGTAGCACTTGCTCACTGTGGAGAACAAATGTGATAGCACTTGGCAAGCACTCACACAATGTCTGACGCTCAGGTTGATAAATGTCTGTAGTTACTGAAGGCTGAGAGTACAAGAAACAATAGGAGGTGGGAAAGGTTTTGCTTGGGGGAGGGGAGTCCGCATAAGCAACAGCTCTCCCAGTGAGGAACGCACCTGAGGATCACTTCTGGGACCCACATTAGAACATTTGTCTTCGCTTTAAAGCAGAAATAAGTATTTTCTGAGCATTTACTCTCTTCCAAAGCACTATACTAGCCTCAATGGATGCAAAACTGAATTTATAAAAACAGTTCCTACACCTAAACACCTCATAGTCCAGACCCACACAGCCTTTGATCATATGACATGATTTTTGCATTTATCACAAAGCTATACAAGGCCCTCTAAGTACTACCTTTGCTGCATCTCACCAGTTTGCATGTGCTGTGCCTGCATTTGAATAAGCAATTGAGATTATTCTCTGGTTTCTCATGTGGTCTCTTCTTTGACCCTCCTTGTTTACTAGAGCATGTACTTACTTCAGTTCTGCCAATACTCACTGCATATATGCCATGTTCCAGGGAGTGGCCCAGCTATGACTTTAACCTCAAGGAGTTCATAGTCCAGAGAGGCATCTGCCATCTAGTTGGGGTGGAGAGACATGGACACAAATTTTACATGGAGTCTAAGACTGTTCTGAATCACTCAACCCAGGTTTGATGTTTCTTCACTGCTTTTTTGCTGCCACTGGGGCAAGGCTTGTCATGGTTTCCAATGTATTAACATTGAGTACAGTGCCTTGCACACAGTAGATGCTTGTGAAATATTTGGTATGCATGGATTTTGTCTCAATTCCTTTGATTCTCCTCTTCACTCATATGATTTTGACTAATCTCCCCCATGTTCAGTAAGAGCTATCCAATGCATATTTGTTGGTATTGTGAAGCTGCTCTCTTCTTTCTAATAGAAACTCCAAAGTTTTTGGTGAGTCTGTGTGTACTTGCGCAGAGCCCAGCATTCTAAAACACTCATGTGCTCTCTTTGGCACTCTCGAGCCAGAGAAGCCCTGTTGTTCTCTCTGCTTTCCATCCACTGCATGCTGAGTTGCATGTTGGACCTCTCCCCAAATTGTACTCAGAGTGTCATGAGCTGCACAGGATAAGTGAAATATTTGCTCCATGTGATCCAGAATTTACAGTCTGCATAGGATCAGCTGGTGCTCCAGCATAAAAATCATTTCACCATCCCTGCTGAAGGGACTCTGCTTCTCTTGCACTCAGCAGTTGACAGGGTGCCATCTTGTTTTCCATCATCTGGCCATTGCCTGATGTGTAATGTGTCCAAGTGGTATTAAATAGCTCCATGTTCCTGTCAGAAAGACGTGTTTCCATGCAGAGGGGGGCTGCCATGTCGTCCTGCCAGGGATGCCTTTGACTTGGCATATCAGAATTCCCTATGGACCTGACCCAATTTATATCCTCTTATTGGAGGAGGATTCATTACTGTAGAGTGATGCCTCTTTGGGGCATGGGTTTGGAGGATCAGGGCTGTTTTATCCAAACCTGTTACCCACTTCTCTAGAAATTGTGTCCTCTTCATTCTGCCTCTGGGCTTGACGTTTCTCCATGGACTTACTCACGAGTATACTCATTGCAGTGAACAAGGCAGATTCAGAATCTCTGCTGCTTAGTTTTGATTCCTAGCACTGCAACACTATGAAACCTTGGAAAAGTTGCTTGGCCACATTCCAGCACTATACCTTAGTTTTCTCATGGGCAAAATGGGTGCAACTCTAGTCTCTACGTCCTGAGGTTGTGAGGATTCAGTAAAGTAGTACCTTGAAGTGCTTATTTAGCACAGGTCTGGAATACAGTAAACTCCTACACACGTCTGCTCTCATTGTGCTGTTGTTCACAGCAAAGGTTTGTTGGATCTACTGTGGGTATAACAGCATTCTTAAAGAACTCACTTTCACAAATGCAAGCATTTGAGTACCTGAAGTGAGCCTTTACAGAATAGGTTCGTGTTTACAGTATTCTTTGAGTGCTCATCATACTTAACATTTGGCTAAGGGGTGGGGGAAGCAGCAAAACAAGACCCCGGATGCCTACCCAACAGCATAGGGTAAGGCAGACATGCAGTTGTACCAGTAAGCACTTGGAGCCAATAAATAGTAGGTATGAGGGAAGTGGGGGGATGGCACCTGAAGGGTGGATTTGGGGTGCAGCATGGTGGGACAAGGCCACCCCAGGCAGAAGGTCCAGCATTAGCAAAGGCAGGAAATCCAGGATGCATCAGGAACCCGAAGAGCCCAGTAGAGGCTGCACTCCGGAGTGATGATGTGACACGGTGGAAGGCCTGGAAAGCAGGATAAAACTTCACTGCGACTTCAGGAAGCAAGTGGGAGGCCCTGAAGATTCTAAGTAAGATCTGGGTCACATTCAAGGCCAGCTCTGGAAAAATCACCACCTCTGTAGGAGAAACCGTCCCACTGGGATGGCGGAGCCAAAGAGAGCAGGGAGGGCAGCCCAGGTGCCGGTGGCATCAGGAAGGTAGACACTTACCTGACCTGGGTGTTGAGAGGTTTTAAGGAGTGAAAGTTGATTAAGGGTCCCAGTTATTAAGTGACTCTACACTCAAAGGTGAGGGATCCAATTAATAAAGTTTATTTGAATTATTGGTAAAATGAGAGTAAACAGGCCCGGAGGAATGGCCTGTGAAGGTTCTCTGGGTTCTAAGTGCTCAGGTTATATGGCAGTGTTTTTGTTGTGGTAGTATGATATGCTGAAAAGTATTTATCATTGTAACCATTTGTAAGTATTCAATCCAGGGGTATGAAATACTGTCACAGGGAGGGCATTTGGCACTGTGTTTAAGCTCCTGCTTCAGGTGTCTGCATCTCACATCAGAGTGCTAGGGTTCAAGTCCTGGCTCCACTTCCAATTCAGCTCCCTGCTAGTGTGCATTCTTGGAGATATCAAGGGATAACTCAAGTAGTTGAATTCCTGCCACCCATCTGAGAGACCCAGATTGAGTTCCGAACTCCTGGCTTCAACCTAGCCTACCCCCAACTACGGTTGCATTGAAGTAGTTAGCCAGCGGATGGAAGATCTTCCTCTCTCTCCCTCTCTTTAGCTTTCAAATAAAAATAAATATAAGAAACACAATCACAGTGCTGTATAACTGTCACCTAAAACTTGTTCATAATCCCTAACACACACTCTGTGCCTATTAAAAAGAGCTCTTCCTTTGCTGTTCTCCCAAGTCCCTGATAACCTCTGTCTGTTTCCTTCTATGAATTTGCCAACCCAAGGAATCCCACAGAAATGCAGTCCCACAATATTTGTTCTGTGTTTTCAAGGTCCATCCATGTCATGACATACTTCAAGAGTTCATTCGTTTTTATGGCTAAAGAGGAATCTTGTATATGCATTGACCACACTTAGTTTGTCCGTTCACCCCTTGTTGGGTACTTGAGTTGCTTCCACATTTTGGCTAGTATGAATAAAGTTCTCAGGAACATTGCTGTACAAGTGTCTGTTCAAATCTCTGCCCTGAGTCCTTCTGTAGAGAGACCTAGGAGTGAGGCAGCTGGGCATGTGATGGTTTGGTGTGTAACCTCTGGAGACGGCGGCCAGACTGCGAACGGCTGTGCGCGAGGGCTCTGGTGTCCCCATGTCCTAGCCGACACTTGTGATTCTCATGTTGCAAGACATTGCAGCCATCCTCATAGGTGTGAGGTGGTCTCTTATGGTGATTTTGATTTTCATTTCCCTACTGACTAATGAAGTTGAGCGTCTTCCTGTGCTGTTGGCCATTTGTGTGTTTTGGTGCAGGAAGTAGCAGTCTTCACCCTCATTTGCTTTCTTTTCTTGCTTTCTCTTGGTTCATGGCCACATTCCAGCACCATGAGTGTTGACTGTGCTAATTTCGTCTAGTACTGTTCTAGAATTTGAGGTAGAAAAGAAAATAAGCAGCGGGTTGTTATTTACATCGGGGGGCTGGTACTACACACTCCTGTGCTCTTTCATTAGCTGAGTTATATTATTATTATGTTTTTCACTAGGTAATTGGAATTCTTGGCTTTGGGATTTTGTAGCTTTCTTTTTGGTTTATTTTGTTAGCAGACATGTATGGACAGTATAATTCTGAAATGACTGGGTCATAGTTGACAGAAAGAGAATCCAATCTCCAGCCAACCAATAAGTGATAGGTCAAAAAGTAAGATAAATCCTTGAGCTTTCTAATCTTCAAGTAGTTTTTCTTTATAACTTTCTGAGGTTATGAAATTAACTCTGTAGATTGGAATATAGTTCATCACTCTAATTGCTGAGCATTTTAATTATCAGACGTGTTTTATGCTCTCATGAAATGCTTGTTTCACAGCTTGCTGATAGGCCTTTTTATGGAATGAGAAAGTGAATATTCAAGCCAGAAATTAGGTGCTGACCCTGACAAAGCTTTCCAATCAAAGAGAAAGAAGTCCATGGCCCACCACTGCCACCATCCACAGAAAGGAGCCTGTAGGAGCACCACAGCAAGGGGAGGCAGATGGCTTCCATTCTGTGTTCAACACCAGAGTGAAAATAAGCACGAGAAGTTGCAGTTTTAACCCAAAGATGCTTTGCTCTTTCGACCTCTGCACATGTTGTTGCTGTTTCTCTTCGAGCAAGTCTCAGGACAAGGCCCAGTACTTAGCTGTTGGCATTTGATGGGGAGGTATGTTGATATTCCAAATTATTGATGGACAGAAGATTTCACTGGAAGGGCTACACAACTGAATGAGTGTTTCATAAGCATTTACTACATACCAGGTGTTGTTAGGGGTTATGTATAGGCACATGGGAGTTGGAAGGTCATCATGCATCCATCCCTCCATCCCTCCTTCTGTCTTTTCTTTCTTCTTTCTTCTGCCCTTCCTTCCTTTTTACCTTCAAAGATTTATTCAGTACTGATAACATGTCAAGCATGTGTTCTAGACATGGGGGCTAAGGGCCAGCATTGTGGCATAGTAGGCAAAACCACGGCCTGCAATGCTGGCATCCCAAATGGGTGCCCTTTCGTGTCCCAGCTGCTCCACTTAGAATCCAGCTTCCTGTTAATTGCCTGGGAGAAGCAGCAGAAGATGGCCCAAGTGCTTGGGCTTCTACCACTCACGTGGGAGACCGGAATAAAGCTCCTGGCTACTGGCTTTGGCCTGGCCTAGCACTGGCCATTGTTGCCCTCTGGGGAGTGAACCAGCAGATGGAAGATCCCTACCTCTTTCTCTGTCTCCCTCTGTTTTTGTAACTCTGACTTTCAAAATGAATAAATGACTTTATTAAAAATAGACATGGGGCTATAATAGCAAGAAGAGTCAAGTCTTGTGTTCTATGAGGAATGGGGTGAAAATGGGTAATTGACAGATTTAATCCTCCCACTTCTCAAACACAGTTACTCACTCCTTTATTTATCTGCTTGTTTCTAACACATCAGTCAGGATCCACTCAGGAAACAGAAACCAGACAGTAACGTAATGGGGCGGGGGGGGGGGGAGGGGGGAAGGTGTTATTAACAGTTACTAACCACAGTAAGGAATTGGCTGTGAAAGGCAGATAACTCTGAAGAATCCAGGAATATAAATCTGTGGGCCACCACTGCCATGAGATCTAAGGCAGTGCATCCCAGGAAGGAACACATCTAGGGTCTGCACTCACCAGGACTGGGCTCCTGATGAGCCCTTGATCTACTGGATGACAGCAAGATTCTCTCTGAGGTTCCGTGCAGGTGGGACTCAGTGGAGTTAAGCCTGTCTGTGTTGTCCAGGAAGGATGTCTGGGGGAGGGGCTGCAACATGGAAGTCACTGAAAGTCTGCCAGCAGGATGTTGTCCTGGGGAGAGTGTGTGTGGGAGGAGTGGGTGGCAGGAGCATGCCACCCAAAGGGTGGTGCCTTTCAGAGAGCTCCACCGGGACCTGACGCCGCCGGTGTCCCTCCAGCGCCCTCTACTGGGTGATCTTGACATGGTGCCAGATTGCAAGGGGAAATTGTTCCATGATCCCCAACAGGGCAATGATAGCTGGCTTTGGCGCTGAGAGGCAAACTGTTGAGGGCGGACATAGATCTATTAAGTCATATGGGGTAGGAAGTATTAAAGGCTCTGTTGGATAGAGAAGTCCCAGGGGGGCTCTCTTGAAAGGTGACATCTGAGCGGAGGTTTGAAGGAGGTGATAGCTGGTAGCAGTTTTCCAGGCTGAGGGGAGAGCAAATGCAAGCACCCAGAGGAGCAGGGGAGAGCTGCCACTTGGTGTGTGTGGATGAAGTATTGAGAGGATGATACCTGAGAACTAGCATCTCACCAGAGCAATGCTGCTGGGAGACAGGATCTCTGGGGAGACTCTTGAATGTGGAAGCAACCAGAATTGATGATTCCTTTGGAAGGATCATGCTGGCTGCTCTATGGAGTGGATGAGTGGAGGGTGGGTAGCGGGTGAGGACTGAAGCAGGATCCAGTTAGGAAGCTACTCCAGGGATCCAACCTCCAACACCACCAAGGCTGAAGAACCTCCAGGTCCCATATAAACACATGTTCAGGATTGGTTACCATTGTATTTGGGGTGGTGATGGAGTTTTAACAATCAGTAGTAGCAGTGGTTACAGAGCATCACAAGGGTAATTGTTAAAACATTTTATTTTGTACTTGAGAGGCAGAGACACACACACACACAAACACAAACACAGGCATAGAGACAGAGAGATCGTCTATCACTGCTTCTCCCTCCAAATGCCTACAACAGCCAAACCTGGGTCAGACAGGAGCCAAGAGCCTGGAACTCAATCCAGGTCTCCCATGTGGGTGGCAGGGACCAAAGTACCTGAGCCATCATCTGCTGTCTCCCAGGGTGCCCATTGACGGGAAGCAGGAAGTGGAAGTGGAGCTGAGCCTCGAGTCTAGGCACTCTGATATGGGATGGGGATATCCCAAGCAGCAACTTAGCTGCTGTGCCGAACTCTCACCCCTATGTTTTACTGTAGTAAAGAGAAGTTGAGGAAAAGAATAGCACAGAGATGATGCTACTTCCTTTTCGATGCATCTTATTAAGGGACCAACAGTCTACATGGATCCTCTTCCTGGAAAGGTCCTCTGGCTCACCTGGTGTGAGGTGTGTGTGTCCTCTCCTAATAAAGCTGCTGTTTCTCCCTTTGAAGGCAATAAACCCCGAGGGAGATTGACAACCAGTCAAAACTCTGGTGGCTGTTAACACCAGCACAGTGCTACCAGCTCACCTCCGTTCCAAGCAGATGGGACTTAGGTGTGTTATCAGCCCATTTCACAGGCAGGAGCAGAGATTCAGTGAAATTAGTTAGCTTGCTCCAGGTAGCACTGCTGGAGAATGCTAGATTATAAACTCCATGTGCCATGGCCTTGGACTGTTTTGTTCACCAGAGTATTCTCATACCTAGAACAGGGCCTGCACGTGCCCTAGGCATTCCAGAGGCATTTCTTATATTAGTGAGATGAGGCCTGAATGTGTGTTTTCTGAGTGCAGAGCCCATTCTTTCCTCTACAGCTCCTGACTCAGGCTCCTGACCTGTCATGAATTAACACTCTCGGTCCCTAAGAACCCTGGAACTCCAGCTGCTTCCGTGCATGGAACGGACTGCCGCAGACCCACCCTGCTGTAGTCATTGGCTGCAGACAGATAGCAGACATTGGCTCTCCGAGGGCATTCCTCCCGCGCCTTCAACAATGGCGCATGGGTACTTTGTCCTTCATGTTGGCTGAAGCTGTATGATACTGTGTTTATGGGAAAAATGCTGTTACTATTCTTAGCCTGGTGGGGGTTCTCACTTATTCATAGCTCTGCTCTTGTGGGTGGAATGCGAAGTTATAATAGAGTGCAGGTGCCTCTCATTGTTTTCCACTCCTCACTGGATAGTGTTTATTAAAAAGGAAATCACAGTGGTGTGTCTGGAGCTGAAGTCTGAACAAATAACCCACAAGGAGGAGTCCCAGGAAGGTGGGCAGGAGGCGACGCACAAAGAAAAGCAAAAACAAGTTTGAGCTAATTGGGATCAGGCAGTACTTTGCATGTGAATGTTGAACAGGGAGCTGGGCTGCAAAATAATTATTGTATTCAACCTTTGTTGGCATGCTTCACACACTTTTATGGAAGATCCAGAATTTGAATTTCACACATTTTGCCCAGTCCTGTAACGGAATTTGAAAATATGATTCTAAAGGCATGTGGCTGAAATGAGATCCTTTCCACATGTTTAAAACTGCATTTGGCTGGTTTGGTGTCTACACACACATCCCACTTAATTTTAAGCTGTCCTTGAAAGAAACTATTGCAGGTCCTTCTAGAAGGAGGACTGGAGACTAATTTAAAACAAGTTGTGCACTATGATAGCAGTTGGAATTCATGTTGGCATGTCTCTTATCAGTTCTTTGGCTAGTTCCTTGAAAGACCCATTGAATGTTTGTGTGTGTGTGTGGGGGGTGCCTGTGTGCTTGTATATGCGCGTACAATGGTAAAGGCAGTTCCTGCATATGGCATTGTTCTAGACTTTGAGCTACCCCCACGAGAAGCTCTATGCTTCCTCCGACATGGACATCCGGCAGATCTGTTCCTCTGTTCAGCAAATATTACTGCATAGTACAAAGATGAAGTGGCCCTCACCCTTGCCCACAGCACTGCTGGCAAGACAGACCCATGTCTGAATGTGTAGAATGCTGGGGACATGTGCCACAGTGTACAGAGGAGCAGGCCTGAAGAGAACAATACATTTGGCGGCCATGAACATAAGTGGATTTTTATTCCAATCAGAGAAGGGAAATAAAACATTTTCCAGGCAGAGGTAGGAACTGGACCTACTCAGAGAGCCTGAGTATGTGTGAGACATGCAGGGGATATCTTAGGTCCCGCTTGGAGGCTAGATCCAGGTTGTGCTGGCAGAGGGGCTCCAGCTCAGAGCAGGAAGGTGTGATGGGCAGAGTGCGAGACACAGCACAAGTGTCACCTGCTAACAGTGGGAAGCAACTCCAGGGAGGGGAGGAGAGGAGACGTGATCACCAACTCCCTCCATCACACACAGTCGTATTTTTAGAAGTGTCTGGTTCTTGAAATACCTCAATTCCTCTTGCCTGCTTGGCTCCTTGCCTCTCCTCTGCCTGTTCATTGAACTGAAAGATTATCAGAACTATATTCAGCTGTCGCCAATAATATCATGAAACAAAAATATCTCATGGGTTTGTGACTTACGGGTGTTTTGACTTTTCACGGCAAAGTCTTAGAGAGCCGCACTGTGGTGTTCTGCCCCCACTCTCCACCACCGTGTACTTGTTTGGCAGCTTTTGGATGAGTAAAACTGGGCCTGACTTTTGCCACAAAATGATGCTCTTTTGTGGCTTGTCTGCTCCAAGAACTAGAATACCCAGACTCACTGCTCATCTCTTGTTGAAACAGAGAAGTCACTGCACATCTTCCTAGGGCATTAAGGGAGTACTCGGGCTCTGAGACTGCCCTCCCCCTCTGTCGGCGGGGTGGGAGGGCACAGCCTGAGTCCTCCCAGGCCACCTTGTCCCAGGGAGGACTGAGCTTTCTTCTTAATGGACTGGACATGGGCCTTAGGGCAATGGTACCAGCAGTGTCTCATATAAGGAGTTAGTGTCCATTGAATGGGGACTGTCAATGTATGATAATTCACATCACTACCCTCGCATTTTTATTTTTCCATCACTTTTTTTTTTAAAAAAAGATATATTTATTTATTTGGAAGGCAGAGTTACAGAGAGGCAGAGGCAGAGGCTGAGAGAAAGAGGACTGCCATCTGTTGGTTCACTCCCCAAATGGCTGCGATGGCCAAGGCTGGGCCAGTCTGAAGCCAAGAACTGGGAGCTTTCTCTAGGTCTCCTACATAGGTGCAGGGGCCTAAGGACTTGGGCCATCTTCCTCTGCTTTCCCAGGCACATTAGCAGGGAGTTGGATCAGAATTCGAGCAGCTGGGACTCGAACTGGTGTCCATACAGGATGCTGGCGCTGCAGACAGTGGCTTTACCTGCTGCGCCACAGCCCCAGCCCCTTTCCTTCACATTTTGAACTTTTGTTTCTTTTAGCAGATGGAACATTGCCATTTGGTTTACTACTTTGTACTGAGCCATGAAGAGATAGGATCTTCCCTTACATCTTTGTGTTATTGGTCATTGATAAATAGTATGACATGAACCTCTTCAGGAGCTCAGTCAAGGTCAGCAATGGCCATCACTACTCTATCTATAGGACCAAGTGATGGCACTCAATAGTTCCTTATTCACGTTTCTCGGCTGGACACAGTTGTGTGTTCCATCGGTAGTCTTGAGTCTTGGGAGGACCCAGACTCAAAAGATACAGTTAGTCAAGGGGAGGAAAGGGAATATGGAGTGAGGAGGATACTGAGCTTGGCTGAAAGCAATGACCCAGTGCTCTTGGAATGAGCCCTTCTTGACCTTCTCTACAAACGATCTTGGCACGTAAGGGTTACAAGTGACCAACAATGGCAGTGTCCTAGACCAAGCATGCCTGCTGTCACTGGACAGTCAGCCCAGTGGGTGGGACCATAACAACTATGGCCAGGCCTCCGTGTTCTGAGTCCAGCCTCTGATACTTGTACACTGTGTGACTGGAGAAACTCATTCATCCCGTTTCTTGGTTTTCTTATCCGTGCAATGGAGAGTCTGACGTTACTCAGAATAAGTATGTTGATACACAAACAGTGCCTGGCAAATGGGGAAGAAGTCATTAAATGATTTCCCACATAGCACTCTGGGGTGAGTGTCATGCCAAGTGTACTCTGTGTGGGTTGACACCATTTGGAGTCAGTTTGGGTGTCTAGCTCATCAAATCCCATTTGTATACAGCACTTTTGCTTTGAGAGTTTGCATAAATTTTCTTAGATAAAATTGAAGAAAATAAGAAACACTGGACATGAAGTTCAGTTCAGGAAAGTTTCCAGGTCTGTTTGTTAAATCTGTGATTCTTGGTTTTTGTGGTCCAATCTTGGTTTCTTTGGTTTCTGTTGTCCATCCTGCTTAGACAGCGACTCTGTCCCTTCTGGGTGTCAGCGCCATTCAGCAGGACTTACAGTGATGAAATGAAGCACTTTTGGGGAATTTTCTGTGTGCTAATTCAGTAGTCACATGTAGCTACTGGGCACTTGACGTGTGGCTAGTGTGGCGAGGGACTGAATTCTTGGTTTAGTTAGAGTGTGTCTGTCTAGCCGTGGCTGCATGGAATGGTAACACATAGGGATTGCAGACACAAATGTAAAAAGCACACCGTGCCCCTCCTGAGAAGCTCCTGGTCACACTTGGGGTCAGGGTCACTCTCACAGTGGCACGCAGTATTCTGTGGGAAGCACGAGCTAGAAGATAGGCGTGGATGCTGAGCAGCTGACTTAGCCAGGGTAGTGCAGCACACAGAGCCTCTGCTGAGAGACAGCATTGTTCTCTCGGCACCAGTTCTGTGGCAGGTACTGGGGCAGGCACATGCCATGGATGCTGTCAGTGTTCATCCCCACAGAGGCTGTTGCCATCCATGCCACATGATGAAGTGTCTGAGGTTCATGTTGGTGACTATCCCACACAGCGTAGCTTCACAGTTAGATCAAGGTGTGCTTGAGCCTACGCCTCATCAGGCCACCTGTTTCTTACTTCACCTTCTCATGTCCTGCATGGGCTCCTTTCAGGATGGCAGCTGAGCACCATGCGTGCACCTCCCTCCATCCACACTGCAGGAGAAGGCAAGTTTCATGTAACTGGCTTAGCACTCGGTAAGGAATGAGGTGACAGCAGGACCACAAACGGTATTTACATAATGTCGGACTTCAGTAAGATTGATGCGTGTGTTGTTGACTAGGGTGTCACATGTTCATGCTCTAATCCTGGTCTCAGTATGACTGTGAGGATGGGGCCAAGTCATTTCACAATTTGGGTGAGTGTTCCAAGCTTCTGAGAAGACCGACGCAATAGAAATTCAAGGTATGAAATTTGAGGTGTGGTCTTAGAGTCATTTTATTTAACACCTTCTCTACTGTGTTTTCTCGAAAAGTAAAATGAGAGCATCACTCGCCATCTACTTGCCTCCTGCCTGAGTGTTCAAGGGAGGTTTTACAGGTTGGTTTGAAGGAAGACCTCTCTTGCAAATCGATAGGACTGAGTTCATGGCTTTGCCTAGCCCTGAGCGCTTTCTGTCTCATTCATTGAAAGGGAAGCATGCTCACTGGCTCCTGCATCCCTAGCATCTCTTCTTAGCTGCAGGTTGGCTCTTCCAGGGAATGCCCACATCCACCCAGCAGTGTGCGGCTCCCCACAAGGTGGCACTTTACAGGGACATGGTTTCTGTCCTTGGCAGAAACCTGCTTGATTTGCTCCACATCCTACTTCAGACCTCCAGCTATTTTGGCCTGAATTAAACCGAGGAACTTAATCTGCTTGTGCAATGTTATAGCTGAAAGCGATTCATAGAGATCACCATAACAACCTAAAATTATCTTCTACATATCCCACCGTTGAGAAACACAAATGTGGCTGCAACCTGACTCAGTTTGAAAATGAGATATTGAGGACCAGAATAGGGTGTTGTTACCACTGCTAAGAACGGCTTACACTGGTCACTTGTTCTGTAAAAGGCTCTGTACTCAGAACTTTCTATAGGCCATCGAACTCTCCCAAGTCTATGAATAGAGTGCATCATCTCCATTTTAAGGATGAGGGAGTGGAGGCTCGGAATTTCAGCATATGACAGGAGTTTACACATGGAGTAAGTGGTGAAGAGAGCACACTCTCCCAGTCTGTTCCAGGAGCTGTTCTCTATGTCGGAGTGTAAGAAGCATTCTTACCCCAGGCAGCAAGTTGGTGGCAAAGACAGGATTTATACTGAGGTTCTCACCTTATACTGATGCTGGCCTATGGAAAAGGAAGTACCTTTGGAACTGCATAGATATAAGAAATTGATTCTTTTAGCTTTGTGCCTTCTGTAGATTATTAAATCAGGTGCTAGATTACAGCCAGAAGGCAATAATGGGGTGGCCGGCACTGTGGCGCAGTGGGTTAACGCCCTGGCCTGAAGCACCGGCATCCCATATGGGCGCCAGTTCAAGACCCGGCTGCTCCACTTCCTGTCCAGCTCTCTGCTATGGCCTGGGAAAGCAGTAGAAGATGGCCCAAGTCCTTGGGCCCCTGCACCCATGTGGGAGACCCAGAAGAAGCTCCTGGCTTTGGATCGGCGCAGCTCCGGCCGTTGCGGCCATTTGGGGAGTGAACCATCGGATGGAAGACCTCTCTCTCTCTCCCTCTCTCTCTGTCTCTGTCTCTCTCCTTCTCTCTCTGTGTAACTCTGACTTTCAAATAAATAAATAAATAAATAAATAAATCTTAAAAAAAAAAAAGAAGGCAATAATGAGAAACCACTGGACTAAGCCTTTACTGGTCCCGTTGAGTGTCTGCCAGGTCAGCATCTTTGGGACAGTCAGTGTTCTTCTTTCAGTTGTCGAAATAAAGTAATGGTATGGCCAGGGTTCCCGACCTTCTAGTCCCTGTCAGGCCCCTGGTCTCTTGAGTCCAGGGCAAGGTTGTTCTCATGTGGATCTCCTCCTGTGGCCCCTCTGAACAGGTTCTCTGGTCCTCTCAAGAAAAACAACCACAGAATCTTCTCTTTTTATTAAAAAAAAAAAAGATTGATTTATTTATTTGAAAGAGTTACAAAAAGCAGAGAGAGCAAGAGAAGTCTTCCATCTGCTGGTTCACTCCCCAAATGGCAGCAGCAGCCGGAGCCACATGGATCCAGAGCCAGGAGCCAGGAGCTTCTTCTTGGTCTCTCATGCGGTTGCAGGGGCTCAAGGACTTGGGCCATCTTCCACTGCTTTCAAAGGCCATAGCAGAGAGCTGGATTGGAAGTGGAGCAGCCGGGACTTGAACCAGCACCCATATGGGATGCTGGCACTGCAGGCAGCAGCTTTACTGCTATGCCACAGCGCTGGCACCAGTATCTTCTCTTTATTAACTCTGAAGGCTATGGAACAGGGCAGGGATGTGGTCAACAAAGGCTTGTCTAAATCATCTCAAGAAGTTCAAGGCCACATCTACTCATTCATGTTTTGAGTGGCTGATTCATTGAATGGATGATTGGTTCACTGAGGTCTCATTCTTGGGTGTAAGATAGTAAGCGAGTCAGAAGAAGAAAGCCGTCTGCCTTAAGGGCACTTACGTGATCAAGAGAGAAGACATTCCACAATTAGACAAGTAAACATGCAGGAGAAAGACTGTGGTGAGTGCAGTAATGAAATTAAACTGGACCTTGTGGTAGCAAACGGAAGGAGAGGAAAGCTGGTGAAGACCCATTTAAAAGAAGTGATACTTGAAGTGAGAAATGGACAACTGCTTGCAGTTGGAAGGGCTGAGTGAGGGAGAGCTTTCCACGGGAGGTGAGCGGACGTACAGAACCCTGAGGTGGAAAGGAGCTGGGCCTTGAATGCCGTGGGGCCCGTATGACTGAAGGGGCACAGGACGGGGCCTGGTAGTGCACGCCGGCCAGGACTGGATTCCAAAGGGATAAAGGGAGCTACTGAAGTGGTAGAAGCAGGAGAAGGACAGAGTCCAGCAGTGTTTGCATAAGATCCCTCCAGCTGCCTCAGGACTGTGGGTTTTTAAAGAGGACGTGTGCAGGTGACTTAACCCATAACCGCAGAGCCAGGCTGGAGAGCGGGCTAGGCAAAGGCATGCCTGTTGTGTTCTCCCTCTGCCCCACGTCCTTACGATTCTTCTGCACCTGCAGCTTTGTGAATAAGAGAACACCCGACCCTAGGCAGCCTTCTAGAGCCAAACACTGTCGTTTCTGAAAGGTAAATCAAGACAGGGAAGTGATGACACATTCACCACAACTGAAGTGTTTATGGGGTGTGTTGGGACCCCTGGCTTGTTCCAAAGCCTACGTGATTGGCGCTTCTTTCATGTGTGCCGGTAACTGGGCATTTGACTATAAACAAAGCTGTTTTGGAAAGTTGACATCTCCCTTTTAGAAACTTGGAAGGAAAGGAAAGGGGAGCTGTGCTTTAAATCTCAAAAATACACACCCCACCTTGCTACCTGGCAGTGGCATTGCATCCGTCTTGCTCTGCCCTCCCACCATGACCCAACTCTGCCATCTGCCCTGAAGGAGACACTACCATTTGAAGAAATCTTTGTGATTCACATTTTTGTTTTCTCTGTACATACGTATCCCCAAGTGTAGGTGATGTGACTCTCCAAGGAGCAGTCGGCTGCCTCTGCGTGCTCCCTGCTTAGTGCACGTTTGTCTTCATCTCTGCATGTACTGTGTTTAGTCCTTCACAATGACGTACACGTTTTCTTCTAAATGATGGTGATGACGGTGACGATGTCACGATCAGGTAACGGGTACCGAGCACCTACTTTGCCCCGTGCAGTGCTCATGTCTCTGTATATGTGAAGGCACACTGAATCCCCACAACCACCCCGTCAGGTGACTGCCTGTGCTATCCTTATTGTGCGTGTACACTGAGGCAGGCGGTTCAAGTGCAAGCAGGCAGCATGGCTCCGAAGCTCCCTCTCCTAACCACACTGGCAGTCTCTCTCTATTCTGTATGTGGGGGCAGGGGTAAGAAGTAGATGAGGGTGATGCATTTGCGAACAGTACCTCTCCTTTTTTTTTTTTTTTTTTAAATTTTGTTTAAGTAGAGTTACAAAGCAAGAGACAGAGAGGTCTTCCATCCACTTGCTCACTCCCCGAATGGCTACAATGGCTAGACCTGAGCTGGAGAGAAGCCAGGAGTCAGGAGCTTCTCCCAGGTCTGCCATGTGGGTAAAGGGGCCCAAGCGCTTGGTCATCTTTTATTGCTTTCCCAGGCCATAGCAGAGAGCCGGATCCGAAGAGGAGCAGCCAGGACCTAAGCTGGCCCGTGTGTGGGATGCTGGTGCCGCAGGCGCAGATTTAGCCCACTGTGCCACAGTGCCTGCCCCTCCTTCATTTATTTTCATTCCCTCCTCTGGCCTTCTTGCCTAGCTTTCCCCTTCCCTCCATCTCTCCCTCCCATACCCTCGGCATGCCACGCTACCTCTGACTTCCCCTGCAGACTGCTCTCCACTGCTGCCCTCTCAGCTTCTTGGGTGCTGCCTTTCCAGGAGCATCCCCATGAATTCCTCTCGATCCCTCTCCATTTTCCTTCCTTTCTCCGAGCACTGCTTTTGCCGCAGCCTCCAGCTGCTCCTTTGAGGGTTTCCCTTCTCTGTTGTTGGGGAGCCAGGATAAAGCTCCCCTTACTTGTTCTGGGGCAAAGCTGCTGATGTTTGTACTCAAAGCACTCCAAGGCTGAAGGGAAGGTCATAGATCATCCCAGCTACCTGGGAACCAAATTGCAAAGCGAGGGACCGAAACTTATTAAAGTACCTACCCTGCTTCCCTCTGCCAGCCAGGGAAGACTCTGTCTTTACTCTTATTCCCAAATCCAGGCTCCATGAAATTTTACACTTATTTCTTTCCATCCTTCGCTTACTCTATTTTATTTTATATTCTTTCATTTTTTTCTAATTTTGATCATACTATGTATACAACTTAATGAATTTTTGATTATACTATGATAGCATTTCAGGGGTCTTATATACTGTATTTTATGATTAGATGATGCAATTGTAAGATATGCTGTTACTTTCTATTCCACTAAGAAGGATCAATTAAACAGTGATCCAAAGCCCTCTTGTCTCTCATAGCATTCTTTATGCCTATTTAAAGTTTCTCGGGGGGGGGGGGGCAGCACTGTGGCTCACTTGGTTGATCCTCCGCCTGCGGCACCGGCATCCCATATGAGCACTGAGTTCTAGTCCCGGTTGCTCCTCTTCCAGTCCAGCTCTCTGCTGTGTCCCAGGAGGGCAGTGGAGGATGGCCCAAGTGCTTGTTCCCCTGCACCCACATGGGAGACCAGGAGGAAGCACCTGGCTCCTGGCTTCAGTTCAGCGCAGCGTGCTGGCCGTAGCGGCCATTTTGGGGGTGAACCAACGAAAGGAAGACCTTTCTGTCTGTCTCTCACTGTCTGTAACTCTGTCAAATAAATAAAAAATTAAAATTTCTCAGACTTATTTAGACACATTTATCATGTATTGGGGTGTTTCCATGTCTCTCCTTGGGTACAGTGGAATTGAGTTGCAATGCTGAATCTTAGTATGATCTAACTGAACACACTTTTAAAAATGCCAATCAAATTCAGTGTGGATAGCAACAACCATGCTCTTATTTCCAGAAAATTGGAAGCTATGGTCAGGTTTTCACCAACAAAACATACATCTCAGTGTGGATAAGGGATAGTTTATCTTCTGTAATGGCTGAATGACCATTGGGGGTGTTTGCCCTAGTCTTTGTTTTGCCGCATCAGACTTTGAAATTTCAGCAGACTTGTGGAGCTCTAGTCCTGATCCATGCAGCGAGTGAGGACAGGCCCGAGCAGGAGACAGCTCAGGGTCAAGGCCCTGAGGAGGAGGTGAACTGTTAGAGAAGAACAGGAAGGAGTTTGCACCCACAACCCAGTTGCACTTTGTATGGGCTCCTTCTGGGAAACAGACTGCTCTTCACCAAAGCAAAGGCCTCCCACTCACAGCGGGAGAGACCAGAATGAGCCTGGCAAGGGTTGGCACTTACAATACTCCCAGCCCTGGGACAGAGGGAGGCCGAGGATAGAACTGATGATCGCTAGGGCTTTCCCCATGTGTATTACAGAGACATAAATGTCTTCTAAGTAAAAGTGAAGGTGATGAGAAGGGAATGGTGAGCATGGAGATAAGGATATTGGAGTTGGTGCTGCTGCTACTGCTGTCTGTGGGTAACATGTCCTCAACAGGAACTTCGTTCCATGTGCCGTGCATGCACGTTGCATCCTGCGACCACCCATAATGTCAGGGTCATTGTTGCTTCCATTGTATCTGCAAATCAGTCCCTCAGTCCTTAGAACACATAGGTAGTGGGATGGGGAAACACAGGCTCGCCCAGGTGAAATAAGCTGAAGTTTGTACTCAGAGAAGGATGACGAGTCAAGCCATGATAGGACCACAGTTTCTTGGTTTCCTCACTGAGGCTGGAGAGTAAAGAATGAAAAGTCTGTGACTTTCCCTGGCTTTTCCACACCCGGGCGTCCCCAGACAGCTGGTAGGTGAAGCAGTTACCCAACAGGGCACTGATGTGACCTCGTAGACCGTGGAGCCAGGCTGCTCACTGTATGAACTTGAGCAGATTACGTCATCTCTTTGAGCCTCAGTCTTCTCACCTGTAAGGAGGAGCTAATACCAACTGCTGCAGTAAGGGACTGTGAGGACTGGGTGAGTTCCTGGAGCATGCTTTGGAGAGATCCTAGTGTTACCTAGACTCAGCCAGTAATGGTGATGACTGTTGTCCCTGGTTGAGCTGCCCCAGGGCAAAGGGGCTGCTAAGGCAGGCGGCGTGATGAGAAATCTGCAAGTACCAGAAATCTCCATCAGGCCTCATGGCTCCCCGCCCTGGTCTTAGTTCTTAGGAGCTACATTTGTCAGTATCAAGGGCCACCATGAAGTACTCCTGGCTGACGGTGCCCTGCGTTTTCTGCAGTGTCCAGCCAGTGCCTCTGGGCTCGTCTGAGGTCATACAACAAAGACCCCCACAAAAAGCAAGGTGCCCCCTCTGCAGCTGCCCAGAGGGTCCCCTACATCCAACAGGCTGGGCAGGGGCAGCCAGAGGAGCATAAACCCAGCTTCCAGGCAGTACAGGTGGCAGCAGTGATTACAGCTAAGGAGAAGCTGAATTCCGGAGGCTTGCACTGTCTCAAGGGGATATACTAATTGAAAAATAACATCCATAAAAACAATTCAATACTAGTATGTAAAATTGAAAACAATAACCAAGTGTGACTGGCTGTCTAGGCACCGAACAAGTAAGATGAAGTGCCTTTGCCAGCATACACTCCCACAAGGGAGAATGAGGCTGCAGCGACTTGCACACCTCCCACCTTGGGGGCAGGTGCCACCTGCGGCTGCAGCAATTCTCGCTTCTCAGCAACAGTGTGGGCACCTTACACTGAATATTTCTTTGGGTAACAGCTGCTAGAAGAAAAACTCGGTTAAGACTGTCCCTAGAGGCACAAGGTGGTATCTGGAGCACATAGTCCTACAGTGGGTGGTGTGATAAGAAAGGGTTAACATGCATGCATGTCTACCTCCACATAAGGAAGACACACATAGTTTCCTGTATGCTTTTTCTGTTTTTTTTTTTTTGCTATGATGTTGCATCCATTGGCAAAGCATCATTGCAGTGTATGATACCAGTGTATATCTCCCACATGAAAATTGCTTCATACTGTCATTTGCATTAACAAGCAAGATGAAACAGCTAACATGTATTTTGGAATTTCACTTATCACTGATGTGATGTTTTTGCTAAGTTTAATACTAGTTTTTAAATATTAGAATATTTCCTCAATTTGTTAGACTATTTGTAATACATCATATATAGACATGGCAGTGTTTTTTACCTTACTTTCTTAGGTCCATGCAATCGATAAAACATTAAATCATACCCTGGATTGCAGCTGCTGCCTATCTCCATGGAATAAATACTAGTAGTATGGCTATTTTCAAATGATCAGTATGACATCACTGAATGTGGAGTTGGAAAAAGATAAGCAGTAGTAAATCATTTTGTAGCATTTCCACCATACATAACAGTAACAATAAATGACCTGAAGACCATAGCTAATAACAAAATATAGTGCAATAATTCAGCAGTTATGAGTGTTGTGTATTTATTACTTTGTTTTCAGTATAATTTATTTAATTATAGTCTCCTATGATTTAAAGTTTCTTTTAGTTTTACGTACATCTAAGTAATATGCCTTATAATAAGCCTATTTAAAGCCTATTTTGGTGTATTTACATGGTTCTGTAACCACATTCTAATTTTAGGACATTTTTGTCCCCCTAAAAAAGGTCTTACTCATAAATATCAATCCATCACGTCACTCCATCACGGTTTGCTTCGAGGAGCTTATTGTTATATATAATTGGCATTTGGGGTGGGCATTTGACCTTGTGGTTAAAACATTCCCATCTGATATTGGAATGGCTGGGTTTGATTCCTGGCTCTAGCTCCCAATTCCAACACCCTGCCAGTGATGACTTTAAGAGTAGCAGGTAATGGCCATGACAAGCACTTTGGGTGGGTGGGGTGGGATGGAGGGGAACCACTGGATGGGAACAAGTGCTCATTCCTGTTCTCTCTCTCTCTCTCTCACACACACACACACATTTCTTGAATGAATACATGCATGCATGAATGAATACCTGGCACTTAAACAGGATTTCTTACATGCTAAGACCTTTTAACAAGTGCTTTATATATTTTTATTGTGATAGAAATTATGTAACACAAGATTCACTGCTTTAAATATACTAAATCAAAAAGTCCAATATATATATTTATAGTAGATTCACAGTGTTGTACCATAGTCACCACTATCTAATTCTGGAATATTCTCATCATCACCAGAAGAAGTCACATCTCCATTAAGCAGTCACTCCCCACACCCTGCTTCCATCTAGCCTCTATGAACTATTAATCTAAGGCTTATAGATTTACCTGTGGTGAATGCTTCATATACATGAACCACATGACGTTTTGTGTCAGGCTTCTTTCTCTTAGCATGTTTATCTGACAAGGTTTATCTGAAATCTGAGATGCCCCCCTAAAATTTATACAAAAATGTGGCCCTTTAGAGTTCCCCAGAAGTGCCAATCCGCGGTGCCACGTATGCTACCGGAATTTGGAATGCCATACGATATCACTGTATGCTTATTAATAAGTCCCCAATATTAATAAGTATGAGAGTGTCCTTGCCTAATATTTAGAGAAGAATTCTAAATACTGGCATAGATAAACGAGGCAGCATGGTACATTTTAAGCCTTTATTTAATGAGAAAGATGCATAGGAGAGTGAGAGCTTTATTAAGGGAGAAAGGTAAATCTGGGTTCATATCGAGCACCAGGAACCAGCCACATGGAGGAGCATCTAGGCCAGGAAGCCTACGACGAGTGGTCCCTAAGGCCACGTGACCTGGAGGTGCAGAGCTACAGTAAGCCCTCTCCTGGCAAGAGAGGCCAAAGAAGAAGAGAGGGGCCAGGACACACTGTCTCCCAGTCTTTTAACCTACTTCCAAAGGGGAGTGGTTAATTAACCTGATTGGCTGGTGGGCATCCAGGTGTGGCCAGGTAGGGGGATGAGGTCACACAGGGGTGTGGCGAAGGAATGGTCTTCCAGCTCACAAACCTAATCAATTTTAACCTGTATGCCTGCCTACTTCAAATCCATGCTGCGAAATTTATCAGCATTCCATTCTTTCATTTTTTTTTTTTATGTCTGAATAGTGTCCCACTGCATGAATAGACCACATTTTGTTTATAGATTCAGCAGTTGGGCATTGCTCTTCGTTTACCACTACTGTGAATTCTGCTGCCATGATCATTCATCTACTAGTGTTTTTGTGAGAACTTTTTGTTTTACTCTTGGTTGTATATTTATGAGTAGAATTGCTGAGTCATGTGGAAATTCTATATTTAAGTTTTTGAGAAAATACCAAAAGGTTTTCCACAGGGGCTAAACCATTTTACCTTCCCACCCCCATTTCTCGACATCCTTATCAACACTTGCATTTTCTCTGGTTTGTTCTTTTGTTGTTGTTGTTAGAGCTATCCTAGTAGATACGAAGTAGTGTCTCATTGTGGTTTTGATTTGATTTTTCCAAATGATTAATGATGCCATGTGCCCTGTTTTGTGCTTGTTGATCATTTGTATATCTGTTTTTTCTGGAAATACCCATTCACACTTTTGCCCATTTTTTGATTTCATTGTTTTTATTACTGAGCTGTAAAAGTTGTTTGCATATTTTTGATACTAGACTCTTATTATATATGTGATTTCCCTATGTGTTCTGTGGGTTATCTTTTCACTGTTGATACTTTGCTTTCATACATAGAATTTTGAATTTTGGTGAAGTCCTGTTTATATTTTTTGCTGTTGCTTGTGCTTATGGTATCATATCTAAGAATCCATTGCCAGAGCCAGCATTAAAAAGGAAAATTTATCCTTGTTTCTGCTCTGAGTTTTATAGCTTAGGGTTTTCGTGTAGGTTTCTGACTCTCTGGTTGATTTTTGTATATATGGTATAAGGTAGGGGTTCAGCTTCATTCTTTTACATGTGAATTTCAAGCTCTCCTACCACCATTTCTTGAAAAGATGATTCTTTCACCATTGAATGGGCTTCATACCCTCATCAAAGATCAATTAGTCATAAACATAAGGGTTGCTTTTTATACTTTGAATCCACTTCCCTTGATCTATATGTTTAGTCTTATCCCGGTTCCACACTGTTTTGAATACTATAGCTTTGCAGTAAGTTTTGAAATTGCAAGAGGTGAGTATTCTGACTTAACTCTTCTTTATAAAATTATTCTGGGTCCCTTGTATTTCTGTATGAATTTCAGAATCACTACAATTTAATTTTAAATCATGGTTAGGTTTAAACTGCCTTGTCCAAGTACTGAACATTTAAGAGTCAACCCTTGTGATGGAGTGTGAGTTCCCTCCTGCACAACATGCTGGAAAAGGCTCATTTCCAATTCTGTTTCTCACTGATGAGTATTTTTGATAATTCCCCCTTCTATTCAGTCACTCACTCAGAGGAAGGTATCATAGGGCTGTAATTAAAATGTTGGGTTCTCAAATCAAAGAGACAGAACTCAAACTCCAGTTCTGCCACTTCCATGTATGACTTTGGACAAGTTATTTGCTCTTTCAAAGCCTCAGTTTTTCTGATGTTGAAATGCTAACAATCGTTGATCTTCATTACTGAGCTCTCAGGAGGATTGAAGATCACCCATGTAAGGCTCTTAGCATAACACTGAGACACATTCAATAGATACTATCTAATTCTTTGAGTAGTTGAGGATTGCTATTTTTACTCTACATGCAGTAAACTTGAAATCCGTTCTAGAGAAGCCAGCTGTTCTGTGCTTGATTGGAGGAATTGAGCCAAAACAGGCAAATGTCTACAACATAATGGACTTGAGGAAGCTGAGTAGAAATGTGGAAGGTGAACCTGTTTTTCCCCTGGATGATTAATTTTATTTCTTTTTCTCCCATGCTTCAGATAGGAAAGACAACTACAGATACTCATAGAAACTCACCATGAGAATATGGATTATGAATAAGTAGTACTAAAAATGTCCTTGTTGGTCCTTCAGAGCCTTCAGAAAGGACCCATGGGTCCCCAGAAGGAGGGGTAGGGAAGGTGTTGCATGAGGAGTTCAGGACAGAACTAACTCCTTTGTCAGTGCTGTCCTGACCACCCGCTGTGCGTGGGCTGTATTGTGTTCCTGTAGAAGGTGGTGAGATTGGACATCATCACGATCTCCTGTTAAGCATACATAACTGCGCTCTCTCCCATCCTCCAGACTCTGGGGTCTAGTGTGTGTCTGGGGATATGCTGGGTGGTATGGATCCAGACTTGACTCCCTAGGAGTACAGATAAGCCAGGAGCAAAATGTTCAAGAACCAAGAATGTTTCTAGTTCAAATACATGGCATCTTTTACTATTCAAACTTGATGTGGTCCAGCCCAGACAGTATGGCTGTTCGCCATTCAAGAATACAAATTAAACGTTGAGTTTCCTCATTTTTTATTGAATTTTCCCTTCTAGAAGCCCAAATAAGACTTCATTTTTAAGATGAAATTTTTCAGGTCATTAGCCCATAATGATTAAATGATTCTGGTTATTAGCATAAAACACAACTGTAGTATATGAGAGGTAACCTTTATTGTTTAAATATTATGTAGTGTGCTCACACAGCACACAGCAAAATTGTGTTTTTTCCATATTAGTCAGCCACTATGGAAATGACTTAGGATTTCATTCAGAAATGCAGAAATGTTACAGATGTAGTTCAACCTTTCAGTGGGGTAAACATGGCCTAAGAGAGCTCCTAAGACTTCAGGTGAGAAAGAATGACAGGGAAGAGAGGACTCAGAAATGCCCATGCATTGGTACAGTCCTCAGTTATAATGGCCTGGATTTGAATCTTGTTATCCGATGAATGTGTCCCTATTCCTGCCAATCTCATTTGTTCAGGGAGGGTGCCTTTGGGGGGGTGATTAGCTCTTATACTAGAGGCCCCCTGTGTGAGGACCAAGGACAAAGAACCGCTGTGAGGAAGTGGGGCCCTTGATGTTGGACTTTCCAGCCCTCAGAGTGGGAGGCATGGGTCTCTGTTGCTCGTAAGCCACACATTTTGTGGTATTTTGTTACAGACATCTGAAAGCCCTATCACAAATATTTCTACCTGCGTCCCCTTAGGCAAAATACTTAATGTCTCTGATTACCAACTTCCCGATCCCCAAAGCCGTTAAATAGTACCTACCTTTTAGGGTTACTGTGAACATTAAGTAAGGTCGTCTTCCTGTGTGGTCAGCACAGGGCCTGACCCATAGTGAGTGAGCACTGCTGTTATTTTCTTTGCCTTTACTGTTAGGATGAGACTTAGGCTAGAGAGGGTAGAGCCCTGTATCTGCAGGCAGTGAGCCCAGCAAGACCCTGTCTAGTTCAGAACGTGCATGGGCGGGGAACAGGCCTGTCCTCTGTGTCCGCTGGTAACTCTGTGCCCGTGGCTGGGCCAGTGACCAATGAGTGACTTTCCTTTTGTGTATCAACACTATGCTGGTGTACTCGTAAATACCCATGGTTGGTAAATTAATCACATCGTTATCATATGAGTATTGTAAGTCAACAGTGGGAGTGGGAGCCTTCAGGCTGACCTCTGAGCTGGCCATTGTCCAGCCAACCCTTCTGTACCTCAGAGGTTCGGCAGATCTTGCTTTGGAGGATGGTGCTGGTGCTGTTGGAGGTGATGGTGAAAAAGTTGATAGTAATTGCTGCTTGAATTTATGGAGTGCTCCATAGTTACCAGGCGTTCTGCTGTGTGCTTTGTAAGCCGTTTACACTTCAGAGATACTCCCTTTCTGCACGTAAGGGAAATGAGGGGCTGGTGCTTTATGTTACTTGCCCGGGATCTTAAATGGAGGTCTTGAGTCCAGGCAGTCTAAGCCCTGGAAGCTTGTCTCTGACCACTAGGCCTCCACTTGGCCGTGCTATTTGTGAACGAGCGGGGCGACAGGGAGCCCTTGTCTTCTGACATCCAGCACCGGACTGCAGCAGTGTCCTTCAGCTTCCCCTGGATGTAGCGCTCACCACGTCTTCTCCATCAAACCTGGGGCTTGGGCCACTGCGGGAGTTTGCTGGATTCTCAAGAGGAATACAGGGCATTGTTTCTCATACAGGTTTCTGAGAAAATGCCGCCAGGGAACACCATGCCTCTCTTACCAATGTAATGCTAATTGTCAAGCCTCTATCTTAATTTCCGTTTTTTACTTCAATAAACTTATACAACCTATGTAAGGCAGATTTTGGAGATTCAGTTGAGATACAAGTTTGTTATGTTCTTGACTGTCAGTGTGTACATCTGTAAAATGGGAACACTAATAACATCGAATGATGTGTTTGAGAGTAGAATGAGGCGTTGTATATAAAGTATCTAATAGAGTGGCCAGCTAATAGAAAGGATCTGATAAATATATGATATTAAGTATTTTTGTCATTATCAAATAGAAGAAAAATAAAAGTTTCGATAAGTGAACAAAATGAGATATTGGAAGAAGAAAATTAGATGGTGTGTAAGACAAGGCGAAGAAACTTTTGTGAGTGATTATACATAAAGACCCAAGACCTATTGGGAGTTCCTTGCAGTGTGTGCTCAAAGAGCATGTATGAGTGTATAGTAAATTTGTTCAGTCAGCAATGAGAATGGTTCTGAATATCACCCCAACTATCACATTTAGAAACACTCCTTGTCTTCTTTGCAGAGCCTTTAATCAGGATTGGCCAACTGCTGTAACAAACAGCTCCCAGAACTGAACTTGGTTTCTTTGTTCAAGTAACGTCAAGGTAGATACATTCAGCAGCCAGTCTGATAAGCTGTGATTTAGGGACCCAGGCTGACCTCTTGGGCTTAGCCGTCCCTCAGAGCCTCCAAGTCTTCTGCAAGATCCTTGAAATCTGGACATGAAACAGAGTAAGAGGAAAAATGAGTCTCCTAGGAGATCTTACAGGCCAAACCAAGGAGCAGTGAGATGACTTCCACCTACTTAGATTGGCCAGATCTCAGTCACATGATGGCACACAGCTGCAAGAGAGCCTGGGAATCATAGTCTAGTGATACCTCCAAGTGGAAAAGGAAACATTTCAGTGAACACATTGCCTTCTCTGTCTTGCTATCTGATATTGGTGGCTTATTGTTGCTGTGGAGTTGCACAGTCTTAAGTTACACTAGTTTTATTTGGCCTTTTGGAAAAAGTTATTATCCGTACTTATCATAGGTATATCTGTTTGTTAGTATCATTGCTGTATATTAGAAAGAGCCCTGCCTAGGCTAGGAGCCAGAACTCTGCTTCAATTCCAAGCTCGGTGTCCAGCCATTCATTGCTGTGTGAGTTCAGTTGGTCCACTGAATCCTTGACCCCAAATTTCTTTATCATTGGAGTTGAGGAAAGTGTCTACCTTGCCTGCCTCCTTGGGTGTGGATGAAGTGGCAGAATCTGTGACAGCAATTGCTTAACTAAAGAGCCCTTGCTAAAGGATGATATTATCTTGGTGGTAGCCACCAGAGAATAAGATAACAAAATTAGAGGATTATGTTGCTTAGCTATGCATCACACAGGTGTGCGTTTTTGTCTTTAAGTATCAAAGTGTAAAAATAAATAAATGAAAATCAGATTTACAAGGTGGCCTGAGAGATACCTGCTTATGCTCCTTTCTCCAAACGCCTGATCTCAATGATTCTCTCCAGCCAGTCAGGGGAGGGTGCTGGGCAAGGTGGCTGAGGCTCTGTCACCTGATGGCTCTACTTTTCCAGTGTGGGACCTTGGTCCATCTGGAGCTTGGATTTGCTCATCTGAAAAACGGGAAAATCCACCTTCTTGTTGGCACTGTGATAGGGAATGAATGACACAGAAACATCTGCAGGTCACAAATCACTGTGGGACTGTAAGGGATCTTGGCATATTCAACCTGACCTTCTCATTTGTTTCTGAGGAAACTGAAACTCAGCCTGTCAGAGTGACCTGCCCATTTTGCACAGGGAGTGAAGGGGGGAGGGCTGGGTTGGAGCACAAGGATCAGGAAGACCACAGCCTGGCCGGTTTGAACCCATGGCAGGGAGTCTGCATTGTGCCAGCAAGACTGCTCTGTGGAAGCGCTCAGCCCAGGGAGGACCCATCACCATTCGTAATCTGAACTTGAATTACATCGGCTTTCCTGGAATCTGGGTCAATAAGAGTGGAAGCCAGGCTGAGATTGACAGTGCCTTTCAGAAGAAAGACTGGGGTGGGGGTGGGGGAGCTTTCCTTTCTCTAGCCAAAGGTCAAATGTCAAAAAAGCTAATAACAGAAACAAAGGACCCCACAAATGGAAAAAAACAAAAACTGGTGATATGAGGGAATAAAAAATAAATTATCATGAATATGTCACTTTTTTTTTTCCATCCTTATGCCCCGGGAGTTATTGGAGAGCCCATGCCCGTGTCCTTAGGCAGAAAGCATGTTATCATTCATAAGCTTCGGCACGTGCTATGTTCCCCTCACCCCCAAGGGAGAAGTTGGCTTTTTTTTTCCTTAAGAAATTTGCAGCAGTCTTTTCCCTATAGGTTTTTTTAGAAACATATATATTTTTAATTTCTCACCATCTCAGGGGTAAATAAATATATTATAATAAGCTATGGGATGCATAGCAGAGTATAACAATGATAAATGATGTTGTGTGTAATTTTTCTACTATTAACATAAAGTAATATAAACTGAAGGACACTAGTCTATTGAGAGACTTAGAAGCTAATGTTCCATATCAGATGCGGCCAATGTCAGGACTGAATACAGATTAGGCAGTGTCCTTTTCTCCCCAGGGGAATTAAAGTTTGAGACACCACTCACTGCCAGTGGCTTTATGGCATTTTGTTGGGGCCGGTGGTGCCTTTCTTGGTCTATTAATTCAGGAGCCGTAAATGACAATGTGAGCCAAATGCTTTTCCGGTGGGATGCATTTCATTTATGTGTGCTTGTGTCGCCTGTACCTCCTCAATCCATTTTGTCACAATAAGTGTTTTTAAATTGTGCAGATTACCTCCACTTCATTATGGTCCCTGGCATTTGCGTCTTACGTGAGGCCCTTATGTAAAATTAGGAAATGTTTGCAACACTGCTTTTCTATGGAAAAGGGGAGGCAACGTCAAAACTTCGTGTGGAGTTATTCTTCCTTTGCGATCTCATTTCAGCGGAGTTCACAGCCAGGGTGTGCTTTGCAAGGAGAAAGGAAAACCCAAGGGGAGACGCTTAGAGAAATTCTCTCCCTTTCTCTGTCTTCTGTCTCTCCCACCCCCACCCCAATTTCAACATGTCCTTCCTCTCTCTCTCTCTTATTTCATTTTGTCCATCTGGGTTTGCAAACTTGGTCAAACATTGGTGGTTGCTGGTTTTCTTTTTTTAAGAATTCATAAGCATTTAAGATTTTCTTGTAAAAATGGTATTCTCACTTGGGGAGTGAACCAGTGGATGGAAGACCTCTCTGTCTCTTCCTCTCTCTGCAACTTCTGTCTGTCAAATAAGTGAAAGTAAATCTTTTTTAAAAATGATATTCTCACCAGTGATAGTCTGCAAACTGGAGGTATTTTGTTTTGTTTTAGGTGCCATTCTTGGTTTTAGAGCCCAAAGACTGACTCCAAATCCTTCCTTAGGAATAAGAGGAGAGCATGGCTCAGAGGGGTGGAGAGGGTCACCCGAGACCACACAGCTCTCACATGGCCCAAGTATGAACCCTGAACCCCACTTTCTCTGACACTTTTTTGCTGTCCTTTCTGCTACCCCACTCTGCCCCTTCTAATGTCTTCCAAAAACACCCAGTAATGGGCATGTGGGAAAATATCAAGGGGGAAATAGATGAGTCACTGGGAGAACAAATCCAATTAGATATGTTTGTGTTGACTGAAGCTGCCACAGTGGTACCCAACATAAAAATGTAAATTGCTAAACAAACAAACAGCAACAACAACAAAAAGTGATATGCCTGCCAGTCAGTGTTGAAGTTACATAACTTCAGAACAGTTCTGTGTGAACGACTTCTTTTGCTGGAAATGTGTCCTGAATTTCAGCCGTGACTTGGGAGCCTGTTCTGCACCTGGAATTCAAGGATAGGGGTCCCACAAAGTCTTCTCTGTCTCTTTCTGTGTTAAAATGGGCAGGAGGCCATGAACACTTGGGTTTCACCGCACACATTGTTATCCTTCGGGTTGGCTGTGAGAGGATACGTTTGTTACGGTTCATAAATTTTATCTTTGCACTAAAAACAGGGTTAGAATATCTTCAATGCAATTATAAAAATGTATTAAAACTGAGAAGGAGAAAAAATATGGGAGTAGATGCGATTTTAATGATTGTATAAATGTTCACTGTTCCGTGGCAAAAAGTCGCACTTTGCAGCCAGAGTGTTTCAGAGAAATGCCAAGGAAGGGCCTGGTTTCCCAGAACGTGCAGCATTTGCTTCTAGCACAAAGGGAGATGCACCACTCTGAGATGTAGCTGGGAGAGGGTGGCCAGGAGGAAGTAAAAGATGTTGGCAGCTTGCGAGTCCATGGGACGCACTGGGCAGTAGGTAGGACAGCACACGGAAAAAATATCTCTCTACGCATCTTCGTTCTCCTAGGAATTTAGAGGACTGGAGAAGGGGATAACTGTGTGGGATGAGAAAAAATGAGCATGGCACAGGAATTCCTGTGCAGAGCCTGACTTGCTGATACAAGATTTGCTGTTCACTTTGTTTCCTAAATGGCCGGCAGAGGCAGCCGTCAAGCGAAGGGGAAGCCAAGAACAGCTGAGGTGAAACTCACGGATTTGAGGAGGTTCTTAATTGCAGGCCTTTGTTGACTAAGGGCACCATGTCTCCCTCAGTCCAGTACCTGGCGACCACGGCAAGTTTCCTGCTAACGGGCAGCTGGGAGGCAGCAGTGATGGCTCAGATGTTTGGGTGTGTGCCACCCTCTCCGGCTCCTGAGTCCGGCCTGTCCTAGCCCCAGCTGTGCCAGGTATTGAGCAGTGAACCAGCAAATGGAAGATCTCTATTTCTCTATCTCTGTCTCTCTCTGCCTTTCAAATAAAATACATAAATACATAAATGATAAATCTGGGACAATGTGTTCCCAGTATAAACCATCAAATGCCAAGCTCTCTGATGGACGTTTTGTTAAATAATAAAAAAGTGAGCAAAAAAAAAAAATTGTCACATGTGACAGTTTATTTCATTCTGCAGTTTTTTGGGTAGTTTTACTTGTAATTCTCTCTCTCTTTCTCTTTCTATCTCTCTCTGTTTCTCTTACTCTCTTCCTCATTTTTTAAAAAAAAACACTTGCCATTTTAACTTCTGGCGAGGATATTTATGCTGCTAGCATTTGAATACAGTTAAAGTTGATAAAGGATCTGGTCCTTTGGGGGCAATTATCAAAGTCCCAACCCCCACTAACGGTTTCTCCCCTTCACTTTCTTTATGAGTGGCCTTCTCCAGAGTCTTGGGGTGACTTTTGGATCCAGACCTTTTTGGAGCACTTGCACACAACCCTGTGTTGCTTCCTTGGCTGGTATGGGGCGCTGTCATTTCAGGCTCAGAATAAGGGACATGTCAGTGTTCACTTAGAAAGATTAAAGCTTTGTGCGATTTATGACTTAACTTCAGGCTGCTATTTCATGTTTTTGAGTCAGATTCCCCTACTTCTGTCAACCTCTTTTCAACAAAATGAAATAAAATTGGAACCTGACTTGCAGAGAATAAGGTGAGATGATGCACGTAAAGAATCCATCACAGTCGCCGGCACGTGGTGCTTTGGTTCTTGTAGCTGCTGCTGCTGCTGTTGTTTGCATTTTGATCATTGTGAAGATGCCCAAGTTTGGGCATATACGTCTCCCTCTAAGACCAGATGTGCTTTTTAAAGACACAGTTAAGGCCAGCGTCGCGGCTCAATAGGCTAATCCTCCACCTGTGGCGCCGGCACCTCCGGTTCTAGTCCCGGTCGCCCCTCTTCCAGTCTAGCTCTCTGCTGTGGCCTGGGAGTGCAGTGGAGGATGGCCCAAGTGCTTGGGCCCTGCACCCCATTTGAGACCAGGAGAAGCACCTGGCTCCTGCCATCGGATCAGCGCGGTGCGCCAGCGGCAGAGCGGCGGCCATTGGAGGGTGAACCAACGGCAAAGGAAGACCTTTCTCTCTGTCTCTCTCACTGTCCACTCTGCCTGTCAAAAAAATAAAAAGAAAAAAAACCAGACACAGTTAAGCATAAAGGGAAATGGTTTTTGTGTTTTATTTGGTCTTTGTGACTGATCTTTACCCCACAACATATAAAACATTCTTACACAGGCTCTGTGTAAGATATTTAATGTACTTTGTTTGCTAGCAGTGCTGTGGGCCATTGACATGGACCTGAACTGGCACAAAGAGAGCAAGGGTATGAACGGGAGTGAACAGGTGGGTCAAAAAAGGTGAATACGGGGCAAGCCAGGTATATTTAAATAGCAAGACAGTAGTGGTTTGTGGAAGGCTTGGGAAATCTACCATATTAATCTGGAGTTTTATATCCCACTGGAGTCTAAATTAATTGAGGGCAGACACCAACCATTTTCCCCTGAAGTTTTTCTATAACTTTAACACCGAATTAGTAAATCTTTGAGAATGTAGTGAGTGACCAAATCAGTCCATGAATGGTTGAAGAACTGCATCTGTGGCGAAGCATGTCACAAAATTCCTGGTGCCTGCTGCTGAGGCAGCCTGCGTACGTGCTCCACACTAGGGGACTGTAAAAAGCTCGTGGAAAATGCTTACAGAGGAAATGTCATGCACAAATTTAAAAAAAAACAAATTTTAATCAAAATAAACCTATATTTTAATTAGATTTTCCATGAACTTTTTGAGGTACTCTTGGATAAAATAAAGTATTGAAATCAATTATAGTTTAGTATCAAATATAAAAATTGTTCTTGGAGGTTCCAACAGCCCTAATTTAATTTGTTCCACTCATGGGACATGTCCCTAAAACAAACTCTCTACAATTGCCTCTTTAAATTAAAAGGTGTGGCTACGAAAAAGTAAGATTTTGTTTCTTTCCTAAACCACCACTTGCTGACGTATTGCAATTGTGCCTTTGCAACACATTTCTTTGGGCCAGAGAACCCATGGTCAGCTTGCCCTCCATTTTCTAGTGTAGAATCTATCTGTCAGACTCACATAGAATTCTGTGTCAAGGGGAGATTTTTGCATTTGTGTGGAAATGGCTTGTGTGAGTTTACAGGGTTCTCCTGGGAGCAAAGTCATAGGAAATCTGGGGAAAACGGTGCAACAGAGAAATCTTTGAAAATGTACAAATAAGGGTCAGAGCTCAGAAACTGAACAGTGCTCCGTGTAGCCTAAGTCACCCTTGCCAGACTGACAAAGGTGTGTGCAGGTGGTGGAAGGTGGAGCTCAGAGGTCTCACAGGGAGCTGGGGCACTTCCTTCTCCACTGATGGATGGGGGAATGGAGCTGCTGCGTCGCTGTACGATGGAAACCCTTCTTTCCTTCAAGTGACTTCTCTCTCCTTCACTCCTCGCCAGGCATGACCTGCAGCAGTGGAGGCTGGCCACAGCCAGGTCTGATCGTGTGCGCCCTGTTGCTGTCACCACTTTTTAATAGAGGCCGGACTCCTCTGGAAGAGCCCGGGAGCTCCAGGCCCTCTGGCGCGTGCCTGCCCCCGAACACAATGAGCCCTCGCTAATAAATCCCGAGGGCTGACACCGCCTGAGCCTGCTGGTCTTTGCCCTCAATTTCATTGAGATGGGCCATTGAAAACTCATTACAAGCTGTTTAGACTCTGACTTTGACTTTTGCTCAGCAGCGAACAAAATTAACAGCTCTTGGAGGTAGCAAAAAAGGCACTCAGCCAAATTAAAAAAAAAATAAAAAATGAAAGAATTGAAATGATGAGAAAAGACTTTTAATATTATCTCCATTAGTCATGCAAACAAGCACACATCCAAAGCACATATGTTCTGCACGTGGCTCCCATTTGGAGCCTGGTGTGGATTGTAGTCCCCCACTGGAGAGAGATTCATACCCAGGTCTTACATGCAGCTCCAGATTTTTACATGTCAAGCAATGAGCCTTTGAGTGTAGCAGAATTGCTTCATAAATTTAACTATCACTTTCGAATTTCTGTTTTTTTCTAATTTAGTGCTTGATAGTTTTTATGTGATAATTTTAAAATGCTGTTTATAGCAAAAGTTACCTTGATGGTACAGGTGTGCCGAGAAAATTCACAGCCATCAATAAAAAGGAAAAAAAAAACCTGTTTATACCTTAGGCATTTTGTGATTCTAAGGATGTAACCATGGCAGTATTACAGGTTTTTAAAGCAGCCCAATTAATCTGAATTTTTCCAAAAGTTACAGCTCCTAAAGATTTAAATATTGCTTCCAATATCTATGGATGGCTTCCATCTGTATTTGGGAAGCTCATGCAAAATGTATCATTCTCCTGATGTGTGTAGTACATCTTTAAAAATATTTATGTGCATATAGTCATGAATGAAGTTAGGAGTTATCACTACAGAAATATCAAGATTTAAGAATTGGACTGGGGAATGTTTGAGATGGGTAAAGAGATGTTAAGTAGGAAAGAAAAAGACATACTTAAGAGAGACCTGATAGGTTTCCCCAGGCCTCTGGACGGTTGGACCCAGGATGACACAGCTGTGAGCCACTTTGAGAGTGGGCAGAAAGGGACGAGCTGCGCGTTGTTGTCTCACAGCCTCATTTGGTGAAACGTGTGAATGTCAAGTACAAGTCACTGTCACCCTTGGCCAGCCTTCTTTAAATTTAGATGTTTGTGCGACTGTACCTCCAGTTTTAAGAATCGCCTGGGTTGTCTTGTCTGTTCGTTTGTCTTTTTTTTTTTTTCTTCCAATTCTCCTCCAGACTACGAGGGGCAGTGCCAAGGGCTGTGCACAGAAGCACCAAAAGCTTCTGGAGCCCGTGAGTCTCCCCCGAGCATATCAGGAACACTTTTCCCATCTTCTGGACCCGGTGGATTAATACCTGCTGCACAGCCTCTTCAGTCCAGAAACCTTTCAGAGCCAAACTTAACCCCAAGCTATATGACACTCCACATAGATCCGAGACAGTCAAAGCCCTACACATAGAATCCTCTAAATCTCATCTTTTGCTTATACTCACTAGGCAATCTGTTTTCTTCTCTGTCAAATGTTCCATTTAATTCCCTGATACAGTCAGACTTCCAAATTCGCAGTGTTTCTCCATGGCCAGGGCTTTTATCTTTTTCCTCCTAGGATTTCTTTCATGAGAACTCATCATCAGGCCATTGGATATCTTTGATGAGGGCATTCAAGCATTTGCCTATTCTGTCGAGTTTCATTAAAGTTTGATTATGTTCCAGTAACTATTGTAAAACAGACCACCCCAAAATGCATTGCTTTCAGCACCAGCATTCATTTGCTTCTCAAATTTGTAGTTTCGGCAGGGCTTGGCGGGAACAGGTTGCTTCCCACAGAATCAGTTGGAAGCTGGGGGACAGAGCTTATCTGCAGGTAGTTCACGCATGCATCTGGAGATTCGTGCCAGCTGGTGGCTGGACGACCCACATGTCATCCCAGGCAGCATGTGCTTGCTCACAATATGGCAGCTGAGTTCAAAGGGTAAATATCCCAAGAGACAGAGAGCCAAGCGTACAGGATTGCTTTTGGTCGACTAGCCACAAAAGTCATGTCACTCTGATTTTCCTACATTCTATTTTTTCTAGCCAATCAGAAAGGGCCACAAAAGTTAATAGGTAGAATATATAGACCCCATCTTTCGCTAAGACAGCTGAAGGATTCTGGGAGAGAATATGAGACTGGAACTATTGCCATGGCCACTTTTGAAAACCAGTCTTCCACAGACCTTATGTAAGATGTTAATGTCCTGCACTAGTATGTTGGGAAAAGAAGTGTTTTGTGGCAGAGTGTCAGACAACCCGGTTTTCAACTCCATATCTCCTTCTTAGTGGCTGAGTGACTGGGCCTCAGTATGCTCATCTATGAAATGGGGAAAATTAATGCTGACCCCCACGTGCTCCTGCTGAGGGATCATGCAGATACAGTATTGAATTTCTGCTGGTGTCTACCAGGTCCCTGGTGCAGACTTGGGCGCTCAATAAATCTTTGGTGACACAGTGTGTTGAATCAGAATCTGCACATTATAGCCATTATTTAGGTTTATTGTATCCTAATCTATGTCACTGAGTAGACCCTTGCTGTTTTTCATGAATTTTCCACTGAGTCGCAACATGCTGCTGGCCAACGAAGGTCAGGGAGGAAACAGATTAACAACATCTCATAGCACAATGTCAAAATGCTTAAAAGTGTTTACAGAGCCCAGTGACACCCAATGAATTTAAAACAAGAAGATTGGAGAAGTGAAACTATGCTTGTTCTTTTAAGCTTGAGCAAGGGCCTTGATGTTTTATGATTGTTTTAAGGTCCATTAATCGTTGAATCATGAGGCCATGTAAAAAATGACAGCTTTAACATCCAGGCCTGAGTTTATTTTAAGTGTTTTTGCTTCTACACGGTTCCTAATTAATGACAGTGGCTAAAACCTGATTTAAATGTGGCAAAAGCAGAATGCCATGAGATAAAGCAACTCAATCTCATCCAGGATCATTTTATGACTCACGGAAAGAAATATTCCCTTAGATGGAAGGATGCTTAAATTTAATGGGCATCAACTGATGGCCAGAGGGAGACACCTGTTTGCTGTTCTATAATCAGGATCTCTTCAAACATGCCTGAGCAAACTTTAAGTCGATGTTGTCTAATATGGTAGCCAAAAGCCATATGCGGCTAATGAAGCTAAATTTTGTACAAAATTTGGAAAAGTCACTTCTTCAGTTGCACTATTTTCAGTGCTTGATAGCTACACGTGGCTACCACACTGGACAGCACACAGAGAGCATTTCCGTCATGATGAGAAGTTTCACTGGACAGTCCAGTGGCTTTTGAGGTTAGTTCTCTTCTTTTTCCCATGTTCCTCCAGAATTAAAAGCAACTGGAATCCTGCTTGCCCAAAGGAATCCATCCCCACTCTGGGGAATCTTCTAGGGCCTGGACCCAACCAACCAGAATTTCCTGCAGTTAAGTTCCTCCTCCCGCCTCCCCATGCTGCCACCACCACCACCATTTTTAGTTCAAGTGGAAATCATCCTTAGAATCAGGTCATCCCCAGCACCTCTAAATCTCCCACTGTCACGCACAGGGAACCCAGATTTCTAGTCTTCCTTGACCTTGACAGCAATGATTCCATTCCCAGACCATGGATCCCTTTCAACCCAGGAGTTCCCGTGTCAGTTCTTCCAGCCTACATATACACGGGTACTGCCAACATTGTCTTCTGAGTCTCGCGTGTAGTTGAAAATAGTCTTCAAATGTGGGAAAATGTGACTGTGATATGTAAAATAGAAAATCATTTTAAAGTGTCGTTGATCTCATATCACATCATTATGCATTTCCTTCATGTTACTAGAAGTGTTAGTTTTTGTGCATTTCTGATGTCATAGAAGGATGTTTTCATATTAGAAAAGTCAGAACCACTAGGAGAAGGCTGGGGTCTGTTTGTGGATGGGGAATCAGAGGCCTCTTTTGCAGTGCTCCATTGGTTTAAACATAAGCTCCAACAAGACCACCCATCATCATCTCTAGATTCCCCAAGAGACAAGCAGTAATCTCATAGTCTTTACCCCAGAACTGTGTGTCCTTATTAATATCTTGCCTCAAAAATGAGTAAACTGAGACCCACAGGGTCTGGTTTGCCCCATGCCCTGTTGTGTGTTTCTGACCACCAGCCCAAAACACCGTTTTATACCCACCCATCGACTTCAATGATTGGCCTTCATTAGAACATAATGAGATAGTTGTGGGGCTTGGTGGAGCTGTCTAAATTCTGTTGGGCTATTAGCCAATGCTGCTATTAGGGGGAAATGTCATGCACTTGATCTAAATGTACTTAGGAGAACTCCCAGGACCTGATGAATTATTATTGGGAGTTTTATGGCCCCACAGGTCGCAGGCTTTGTACCAGCTGTAGCTAATGAGCTATGGGCACCAAGGGGCACCGAGGACATACCGCGTTCTCTGCACAGGGAGAGCAGTTCCTCTCTGTTCTCCCCCTGCACCCTTCTCAGAGGCAATCCCCAGTCAGATGAGAAAATGCACAGTGCCTCTCCTGGACGGCTTTCTTTAGACCATGTGTCCCATTATCTGAAATGGATGTCTGAGCAGAATGTTTTGAGAAATCAGTCTTTTTAAGGAGAACAGAAACAAAAGCAAAGCCAACAGAGATCTAAAAAACCTGTGGTATTCCAGGAAGGAAAAAATTACCTTATTTTAGTGAAAAAACTGTGTATTATATGTTATGTGATCTGATTCCCTAGTAGGTTTGACTAGCATTGCTCCTCAGTTGTTAGGTAACAGCTCATCCCCACCTCTGCACCCAGCTATGCCGATCGCCCCCATCACTCCCCCTTCATAGCTTCCCCTTGCCCAGAGGGGCCTAAGTCCAACTCTCCTTTGTGCTGCCTCCTCTTCCTCCTTTGCTCCCATCAGTTTTTCAAAAACTTCAGAGCTTTAACCTTGTACAAAGGGGCAATGCCTGCTTCCATATGCCTTCTAGGAAGAGAACTAGGGATAGAAATGAAGCTGCCACTGTCATGACAGTTGATCAGAACTTGAGGAATAGGGAGGGAGGGAGGAGAGTAGTGTGCTCTCTGCATGGAAGGTGTCCATGTGTGAGCCCCGGTGAGCTCTTGGCTCACAGCAAGGATGGCCATATAAACAGTAGCTCACACGTGCACCTGAACTTCCATTTTCCCCAGGGCAGCAGTCCACATTTACCCTCCAAGGTGATTCTTCCCTTGGGGACCCTTCATGTCCCATTCATCCAGTGAATCTCCTAGCACCGGGGCGGGGGAGGGGAGTAAGTGCTGAGAACATGGATCTTCCACAGGGAAAAAAAAATCAAGGTCTCAGTTCCCCCTTAGCCCTTGTGTACACTTACAGAGCCCAAAACTAGTGAGTTCTCATGTAGTTTTTTAGATGGCCCTTCGATATTCTTCTCCCAAGTGATGAGTGTGCATCACCTTCTGTTTTCAAAACGTCTCTTAGAACAGAACTTTACCCCCAGCTGATAAGAAGTCTCCAGCTGGATCTGTCAAATGGCAGCTTACTTAAGAAACACCAGCTTATGCCCAACCCCATACCCTGACTCAAAGCTATGTGGGAACATTTACATGCCCACAGATAACCACAATTGTTTTCCCCATTTGGTGGCATGTTGGCAGTTAATCAGGAACAATCAAATGTGACATGTTAGTGTTGGAAATGTCCCCAGGGATCCTCCTGCATCACCTAGGACGGTTGGAAGCCTATTAGCTGTTGCCAAAACAGATGAACAGTCAACAACCAATTCAAGTTCACTGTAGCCCCATGGCCTTCAGAGTCACTGTGGCAGTGAAGAGCAAAGCTGTTCTCCAGCCACTGATGCCCACTGTGAGGACACCCAGGTCTAGCTCTTAAAGCTGCCCAGGCTTGCTTGAGGTGGGCTGTGGGAATATAAACTAGATTTCCTCTACTCAGAAGGAGTAACTCTATTAAGACTTTGTTTTTGGAGACAAATCAGCATAGGCAGAGGGGGAAAAAAAAACCATAAAAAAAGACAAATGACAGCCTAAGATCCAGAAAGACAAGTGCTCCGTCATTTTGTCACAATGCCAGAAGAGACGGTAAGGCAGTGTGGACTATGCATTCAGACACTCAGGAAACACTGCAGGCAGACATTGCAGGGCCAGAGGCGGATTTCGTGAACTCGGGGCACATCAGGAGCCTCTGTGGTCTTTGGTAACTTGCACTGTGTTTCGGAGGTTTGCGAAGAAAAGAGACAGGGCAAGCAGCATGCCAGTGGGGAGGTGTGACTTCTCCCTCCTCAGAGGCAGATGAATGCATGTGAATGGTCAGTGAAAAAGTCTGAAAAGATTTTGATAATTCACAATCTGGAAGACAGTATTGAGCCATTCTGAGTTGTGCCCTGATGTAAGTGTGTGTATATGGGCACACGCAGAGGTATATAATTTAAAGAGTTCTGAAATTGATGATTAATTTCTGATCCAATGTGATCCATTGGCTCACTGACTAGATAAATAATTTTGGAGAATTATATCTACAATTCCGTTCATGTCACTCAAATCCCATTTGTGTATTCACAATGCCTGCTGTGTTTCTTTCCTCCCTCCCCCAGGCTCCCTTTCTCTATCTTCCTTTTAATTCAGACAAGAAAGGTTCAGGTCATTTCCTAAAGTTGCATTACTTATTAATTTCAGGGCTATGCACTTTATTCCTGACTCTGTATGCATGATTTTTTTTCTTTTTTAATTAGTAAAGCCTCAGAAGACTTTAGGGAGTACCAGACATCACCTGTTGATTTTAGGGCTCTGCAGTGTATTTCTGTGCCACCGGTGGGATCCCAACAGGAAGCAGAGGACACATTCAATGAGGATGCCATTTGTCATGGTGGGAGCTAAATGTAGGGGAACAGCATAAGAAGCATGGTACCCCAGGGGAGTAACAGGGGGAGCTGGGAGGGAGGAAGAAAGGGCAGAGTGGTATTGAGAGGGCCACCTTGACAGGCTGTGTGACCTGAGCTCGTGCAAACCCTCCAGGAGGGTATCAGGGTGCTAATCTTTCCTCCCTTGGGTCTCCTGTGATTGTCACCCATTGGCATAACCCAAGCAGAAGCCAGGGGCCGGAAAAGTCCACTGACGCCAATTCAGGACAGCTTCCCTGTACATAGGTAGAGCAGGGTGGAAGATGTGGACGAGATATTCAGCACCAAGTCCGTTCCAGGAATGTTGACTCCAGTATGGACTTCTGTATGTCAAGTCTTTCTCCGGTCCCCAGCCTGAGCCAGGAGAAAAGCTTTGAAAGAGGCAAGGAGAATATCGAGAACAGTGTCAGTGGTGGGCCAAGTATGGGAATCCGAAATTTTTGCCACTACAGGCGAGAGTAGGCGCTTGGTCCTCATGAATTTGTTTTATGTGACTTTCCGACATTTCTGAGACACAGGGAGGTCTTCAGATCCCCTAAGTTGTACGTGTATCTGCTTTTATCAGTTTTCTCTTGCATTTGTGCTTACCTGCCCTCCAGGTAGACCATAAGTCCTTACTTATTTTAATACTCTCTGTGCAGCCTTCTTGGGTGCTTCACAAATGTTGACTGATGTTACAGAAGCTCTACAGAACACGTAGCTATGCTGAATATGTAGCAGTTCCTCAGTGCCGTGCAAACGAGTGTTCAGAAACTCCAACTTGAGACACCAAACTTCTTTCTCCAGCCTCCCTTTCTTGGCTTTCCCGCCCTCCCACACACAGACACACAGACCTGCAGTTGGTCAGAACTGATTGTGGGTAGCTAGTACAAGCATCCTGCTCCTTCCTGCCCTATTTGTTCAGTTTCCTTTGCCTCAGTTCTTCTCTTTATGTTGTTCACTGCCTGCCCTGCCTCAAGGCTGAGCCAGAGGCATCTTTGTTTGCCCCAGGTCTCTCTCCAGTGGTGAATGTTTTAACATTGAACTGGTGGGCACTCATGAGTCAGAATGAAGCAATGATGAGTCAGCCATCAGATGGCCACTTGGCTCAGATATTCATAACACATATCCTGCATTGCCTGTGCTATCCAGTGGGTTGGAGTCAGGCCATTGGAGTTCGAACTTTGGCTCTGCACTTACTGCATGTAAACCTGGTATCTTGGCCGGCGCCGTGGCTCAACAGGCTAATCCTCCGCCTTGCGGCGCAGGCACACCGGGTTCTAGTCCCGGTCGGGGTACCGGATTCTGTCCCGGTTGCCCCTCTTCCAGGCCAGCCCTCTGCTGTGGCCCAGGAGTGCAGTGGAGGATGGCCCAAGTGCTTGGGCCCTGCACCCCATGGGAGACCAGGAAAAGCACCTAGTACCTGGCTCCTGCCATCGGATGAGCGCGGTGCGCCGGCCGCAGCGCGCCATCCGCGGCAGCCATTGGAGGGTGAACCAATGGCAAAGGAAGACCTTTCTCTCTGTCTCTCTCTCTCACTGTCCACTCTGCCTGTCAAAAAAAAAACAAAAAAAAAAAACAAAAAAAAACAAACCTGGTGTCTTAGCCTGAGCTGCAATAGCACAAAACCATCCACTGAATGGCTTAAACCATAGACATTGTTGATCATATTCTGAGATCTGGGAGTTCAAGATCAAGGTCATGTCAGATTTAGTTCACGGGGTGACTCTTCATATCTTGTAAATGGCCACCCTGATGTGTTCTCACATGGTGAGGGGGCAGGAGGAAGCAAAGAACAGAGAGGGAAAGAACATGGATGTATTCTGGTCACTCTTCCCTTGTAAAAACACTGCTGGCCTCATGACCTCATATAAACTAATGACCCTGTCTCTAAATATCACCCCATTCAGGGCTGGGGCTCTAATATATGAATTTTGGGGACAGATGGGGCAAACAGCATTTACTCCACGAATGCTAGTCAGGCTGTTTAACCTTTTTCCTTCTCTGTATTCTCCTCTGACTGGTGGGTATTACAAGATTCTCCTGCTAGGTTTATTTTATAAAATAAATGGGCTTTTAAAAGAACAGTACCTGGCGTGCAGTCATTACGGGGTAAATGGTAGCTGTCATAACAGGGGTAACAAAGCTGGCTTTCTTGCCCTCAGCATTATTTACCCTGCCACACAGTGAGATTGTGAGTGGGACTGAGTCTCATCCTCTTTTTACCCCCAAGGCCAACCAGCACAGCACAGAATCCCAACATATTATAGAAGCCAGTGCATGGCTCTATGTAACTGAGCTGGGATGCAGCACCCATTCCAGTTTTCAAAAGAGGCAGCATCACGTCCACAGAAATTAGGATTATTCAGGAGGATGCCCGTCTGGGGGAGCCGACATGATGGGACTTTGGTACCCAGTCACAGCCTACCTCTTGGCACCACTGGGTTAGGAGACCTTAGGTTGACACAGATTTAGAATGGCAGGTTGTGTGTTCTCATGCACTCTAAAACAATTTCATTTGTATATGTATTTATTCATTTATTAATCTTACTAGCTTCCCAAATGCTTGCAATAGCCTGGGGTTGGACCATGCTGAAGCCCGAAGTTGGGAACTTTACCAGGATCTCACATGCGGGTGTCAGGAACATTGTCCTTGGGCCATTACCAACTGCCTCCCTGGGTGTGTATTAACAGAAATCTGGATTGGAAGCAGAGAAGCCAGGACTCACCCTGGGCACTGCAGTGTGAGATGGGAGCATCCAGTAGCATCTTTGCCACTACAACACACACCTGCTCCTCAACTTCTTGAAGATACTTGGAGAGGAAACACTGCTCAAAGGCCTACACTAACCCATAATCGGACTAACTAACCGATCTTGGAATGAACAAAATGGCCCGTGTTTATTTTATAAATAAAACATTTTGGCCGGCGCCGTGGCTCAACAGGCTAATCCTCCGCCTTGCGGCGCCGGCACACCGGGTTCTAGTCCCGGTCAGGGCACCGGATTCTGTCCCGGTTGCCCCTCTTCCAGGCCAGCCCTCTGCTGTGGCCCAGGAGTGCAGTGGAGGATGGCCCAAGTGCTTGGGCCCTGCACTCCATGGGAGACCAGGAAAAAGCACCTAGCACCTGGCTCCTGCCATCGGATGAGCGTGGTGCGCCGGCCGCAGCGCGCCATCCGCGGCAGCCATTGGAGGGTGAACCAATGGCAAAGGAAGACCTTTCTCTCTGTCTCTCTCTCTCACTGTCCACTCTGCCTGTCAAAAAAAAAAAAAAAAACATTTTGGTAAAGAAGACAAGATGGGGAAAACACTATCGTACTACCGGTCCACATTTTTTTTTTTAAATATAAAACATCGGCTTTGACTCACTGTTGACTTTGTTTTAAAAATAGAAAAAATAAAATGAATTATAAGAATATTGTTATGAATCTTTGGGGGAAACCCTAATAGGTAAATCTATGCTAAATTTTTATTTCCATCTAGTTAGAGGAAAATATTTAAATACTTGTGAGGTATTTTTTCATTTTGTATACATTTTTTTCCATAATTAGTTGATAGTTTTTTAGGAAAATAATATTCAGCAGCTCAATTACCGTAAATATTGTCTGATTTTTGCTGTTTTGCAGCCATAGTCATCTGCCTCACAGAGCTCTATCAGAGACTTTACCCCCTAAGTACTTTTCATTTGGTTTTTCCCTCTTTAATTTCCTCTTTCTCTTCCCTCCTAAGCTGTCCGTGCACAGCCCTTATAGGAACCCCTCAGACTTTAAAGTCCGAGAATCAGCTCCAATGCTTTTCTTAATACCTTTCAAGTGTTAGATTAATAACATTTTTATAAGGTGGTGACCAGAACGGAGTGTGATACTTCAGCTGACTTTTGCCAGAGTCTGGGATAATCTATCCTCATTTCTGGGGACACACATTCTGTCCTGGTTAGAAAGAGATGTAATTATGCCCATGTAATTCTGCTGTGCTCAGGCTTTGATCTATGCACGTGTGAGTGGGGGTATGTGTGGGGACGGGTGTGCTCCAGGGTCTGTGCGTGCGTGTGCTTTGTAAAGTGTCTATTGTGATCCCAAGGTCTTATCCACAACAATAGGAGGCCCTCTTTGAGATCAATCATATCCAGTCCCTGTTTGTTTTCTACCACCTCACACTTGTTGCATTCTCTGTGTCACCGTTAATTTTGTTTGTCATCTGTCAGACCAGGATGAGTGAGGCACGTTCAGATTCGGTTCATTTTATTTTTTTTCTTCCTTCCTTAGTCACCACCTTTGCTAATTTCAGGCGGTCAGCACATTTAGTAAGTTGGTAGCTGCTTGCCTGAGCAAGCCATTAATCTATATTAGAAAATGGAAAGGCCCCCATTCGAACCTTCCTGAGAGTCAGCCCCCACCTCCACCCTGACCCCGCTAACTCTGCAGGTTATTTTACATCTCCTTGGGTTTAAGGCACCTGCTCTTTCATGAGGTTTGCTTTATTCTTGCTTGAATATCTGCATGTAGTAATACTGTCCTGGCACTGTGGCATGAAGTCCCAGTGCCCAGGAGTGTCTCATCACCAGAGATAACCTAGTGTGACTAGACCCTTCCATGGCAAAAGGAATCACTTTCCGGATAGCCACGCTAGTTTTTCTGCTAGAGAATTTTGGCAGAAATGTGCCTGCTCATTTAGACAATCATTTTTCATCTCTGCAATTTTATTTCCCCTGTCTTTCTCTCTCCTTTTTATCTTCGTGATGAGCTGTTTCCGTTTTCCTAAAATTTTAGCCGGGGGGCAGATTTCATTTTTCCATCTTAATTCAAAGGATCTGTGTTCAAAAACTATTTATGTTTCCCTAATCCTTCAATTCCCCCATGCCTCATTGTTTAACAAAAATGCCAAGAAATGGCCTGTCTTGAAAAACAGTTGAAAGTAAGCTCTTCTTCAAAATGTGGGTTTTCTACACATTTGCGAAGCCAAAGCAGTTGTGCTAACATTCAAGATTTGACACAGGCCCTCTGGAAGTGATGCTGGTTCTTCCTGAGCACTTCTGCACCTTTGACCTGCGAGAAGCCGGAGGGAACATCCAGGCCAAAAGCTTCCAAATCAGATCTTCAGACAAAAAAAGCTCCACCTTTGGTCAACATCTGACATGGTACGCCAACATAGGAAACGCTCCAGTCAGGGTCGCGGTGAAGTTGGAGAAAGATGAGCAGTCTCCTGCCCGCAGAACTTCTCCTTGTCCCTCACAGAAGCCCCACAGGGTTCTCTAGAGCATGGCCTGTGCACCAGGTACTCTGTCCCCTCAGACCCTCTCCTCCCTGCTCCCGAGGCTGACCTCAGTGTGCTGTCTTAGCCTCTCTGCTTCAGATCTGAGTTAGCAGTGATGACAACAGCACAATTCAGGGTGGACTACTGTACCCTCAGCTACCAGTTGACTGCCTGCCTTGTGGAAGGTTGCCTCCATTCTGCTGACAAGGGCGCGGCCTGTTCCTAACACTGCTAATCCCAGGTCAGTGCCTGGAACCTCTCAGGTTCTCAAACCCTACGTCTACTTAAGGCACAGTCCTCACATCGCTTGTTTCGAGTGTGCCATCAGCTTCTTCAAAGGATCTTGACCTAAAGTTTGAAGTCTCAGATCACGGCCACCTTCTTGGCTGTTGCTAAACCTTCCACCCCAAACAGATATTTCGGGGGAGCAAGACCTCTGGAAGAAGACTTCAGATGAGTCACGGCTGCTTTTCCTCCCCCTGGATTTGAATTCTCTTTCCTTCCTGTTCTTTTAAAGAAATCTGGCAAGTGAAAGCTCTTTGGAAGTACGATGTATCTGTCTGAGGCCAAGGGCAGTCAGAGGCAGACCCTCTGCCAGAGTCTCAGTGCCTCTCATCTTGCTGCCTGGCTGCCTGCAAGTCTACACGTACAGCTATGGCTCCTACACGTACAGCTATGGCTCCTACACGTGCAGCTATGGCTCCTACACGTACAGCTATGGCTCCTTCCGTCTGAAAGTAACCTTGAAAATGACTTGCAAGATATCTCCGGGGCCGGAAGCCCCGAGCCCACTCGCTGGCCCTTGCCATCTCCGAGATGTTCCGAGACGCCTGGGCAACCTTGCTTTTCCTTGCTGGGGTCCCGCTCAGTCATCTGGAACTGTAAGCCACAGGGTCCCAGGCAGAACATGGCAGAACTATCAGCAACCCTGTTCTGCCCTTGGTGTATGGAATCCCTCATGCTTCCATATAAATGAATACTCCTCAAGAGAACATAGAATTGACTGTTTATCATTTTAATCACATCCTAAACCTGCATCTTCTAATAAACCCTTAGACACAGAATGCATAGAAACTTGGGGCACTAGTCAGAACCAGGAGAAAGAGGGCACCCTTTTCTAATGTTTGAGTTCCCAAAGAAATGAGTATTCCCTTCACTCTGCCTGATGTATCAAGGACTCCAGATGTAAGCTCATTGATAGTCTTGGTGTGTTCTTCAGTATTTGTGCTTTTAATAGATATTGCAAGTGTGTTTAATGTGAAAATAGAAACCGAGGGCTCTTAAAAGAGCTTACTCAAAATCCTGCCAATTACTGAAGTCTACCAGACAAGAAGGAGCCACATTTTTTTTTTTTTTTTGATACAAGGGGAAAAGTGTTTCTACAAAAGCCCAGCCTTTTGTCTTTAAAAATATTCATCCCCTGGGTACTGAGTTATAATAGTCAATACAGATGTAGCACTGTCATATGAAAAGCACGACCAAACTGCAGGACAGTGTTGTCACTTTAAAATGTATAGTATCATCTAAAATCGTGCAATTGCTTTGAAGAAATGTGTGCCAGCTCCAGTTCTGTGGCTCAGGACTTTTTGGTTTCTTAAGGAGATGGCACTCAAGTCAAAAAATATGCTGTGCCAGGCTCATCTGTGTAGCCTATCCTAGCTTCCCAAATTTCTCATTACCTGGTTGCAAACATCCAAAGGCAAGAAATAGCCAAGATTCCATTGCAAGTACTGAAGTAAGTTAGTATTAGGCAGAAACGAACAAGTACATTCCTTAGTCCTGCAGCATTTCCCAAACCAGAACGGGGTTGGCTTGGGGTCTGGCTAACTGTTTCTGATCCCACAGTCTGAAGTACCTTTGTTGAAATGCAAAGGTCAACTCTTCTATAACCCACTGCAGCTCCTGCTGGAGCTAAGGAATTAAAACTAGCTTAAACCTCTTTCCCCAGTTGCCAGGCTCTTCTTAAACATTAGTTCTGTTCCATATTTTTTTCTTCAACTCTGACTCTGATTCACAAAGAATAGGGAAGCTTAGCCAACTGCAATTTCAAAGTATTGCCTCTTAAGCCCAGGCCAAGTGTATAGACTTGATAGAATTCTGATTAATGCATCTTATTACATTAATTTTTGGAGGAACCTGAAGGCATTTCTCCTATTCCTAGTGCAGGCTGGCCTGCCAGAAGCATTTGTCTACTTAAAGAGCTAATATCTTCAGCTACCAACGACCATAAAACTGGAAATCTATCGAAGAGTTGGCTTCTCTAGATGTGCATAAGGCACACTACAAAATAGATATAGAACTTGGCTGAACTTTGCTTCAAATTTGCCAATCAAAACTCAGAAAGCCACGCCAAGTTGGCTACAAAACCTCTTTCTTAGAGCCAGCACTAATTATGTCAACAAGCAGTTCAAGTTCACCCCCGTTAAGTCCTGCCCCCATGGGCGTTGGGGATGAGGCTTCAGCGTGGAAGCAAACTGTCCCACTCAAATGAACTCTGTCTTCTCCTGGTTTCCTCCTAAAACTCCCAGGACCTCCTCAGATCCCGTGGGATACGCCTCTCTACTGTCTGTGTTGGATGGAAAGTATTTCAAGGCAGACAGATCACCCTAATGAAAGGTTTTCTGACAAAGCAAGACTGCTTCTCATGGTAGATAGTTTTCCTTAGAAATGAGAAACCCAGGGTCGGCACCATGGCTCACTTGGATGATCCTCCGCCTGCGGCACTGGCATCCCATATGAGTGCTGGGTTCTAGTCCTGTTGCTCCTCTTCCAGTCCAGCTCTCTGCTGTGGCCTGGGAGGGCAGTGGAGGATGGCCCAAGTGCTTGTTCCTCTGCACCCACATGGGAGACCAGGAGGAAGCACCTGGCTCCTGGCTTTGAATCGGTGCACTACTAACCGTAGCAGCCATTTGGGGAGTGAACCAACAGAGGGAAGACCTTTCTCTCTCTCACTCACTCACTCACTGTCTATGACTCTACCTGTCAAATAAAAAAATAATTAAAAAAATAAGAAACCCTTGAACTCTTAACACAGAATTGTATTTAAATCCAATTGAAAATTGTTAAAAATAGAAGTGTAAATAAGAGAGGGAGGAGATGTACAGTTCAGCACATTTTCCCTTGGACTTACCCCTAAGTGTAAAGCTAAAAACTTGCCATGGGATGCCAAATCCCATTAAGTTGGCAGGTAACCAATGCCATCTTACTAGTTAAAGTGGTAAGTTTAAGTATGTAGCTGATTATAAAGATAGGAATAAGTGTCAAAGGGATCACATAAATAAGACCAAGTGTCTACTAATAATTGATAGAATTAAAAAGGAGAGAATGATCCACCATGGGAAGCAGGCTGGACAACAGGCTAATGGAATAACAAATGCCCTAAACAGCACTCTGGCCTCAGAATCAGCCCTTAAGGCATTTGGATCCAGCTAAAAAGCCCATGAGAGCATTTCAGGCAGGGAAAGCCAAGACACTGTGGCAAAATAAGACCTCCATGAAAGATCTCTGTGAATGAGATCCTAGTGGAATAAGGCGCCATCCAAGAAGGAGGTACCTTTATCAGCAGGGAGGAGAGAACTTCAACTTGGATTTTGGCCCTGTCTAAATAAGGTCAGAGTTTGTAGACTCAGGAGGCTTCCAAAGCCTTGGCAGTTCATGACGAGAACCTCGGGTGAACAGTGACGTCATAAATAAGAGTGTCAATTGTTAAATCAACAGGAGTCACTATGCACTTGCTCCCCATGTAGGACCTCTGTCCTTAATGAATTGTACTATGAGAATTAATGCTAAAACTAGTCTTCAAACGGTACTTTATATTTTGTGTGTCTCTGTGAGTGCAAACTGTTGAAATCTTTACTTACTATTAGATCAACTTAGAGTTGATCTTCTGTATATAAAGATAATTAAAAATGAATCTTAATGACGAATGGTATGGGAGAGGGAATAGGAGGTGGGATGGGAGTGGGGGTGGGAGGGCAGGTGTGGGGGGAAGAATTGCTATCATTCAAAAGCTGTACCTATGGAATTTATTAAATGAAAGCTTTCTAAAATGAAAGAAAGAAAGAAGAAACCTTCCCATTGTGCTTTCCAGGAAGTAGACTGTCAGGGGACGTTGGTCCTGTAGAATGGTTCCATGGTTGTACTCTGGAGTTAACACTTGTAGAAAGAAGGAGGATGGAGATGGAGTGGGTAGAGAGAGAGGATGAGCTGAGAGACCCAACAAGGGTATCAGCCAACATCATAGAGAGCTTTGAACGTAAAAGAGCCTGTCAGAGTTCTTCAATTATGGCCAGACTTTCATACCTCTGTCTAGTCATTGGGTAGACTTTCCCTAGAAACATGTGACCTTGAACACAGCAGCTCTCTGCACTTCAGACTTTCCCTGGAGGAGCTGATGGCTCAAGGATACAGGGCTCCCCTGGAATGGAGATCCAGATTACTAATCAGAGTCCGTCAACTTTCCAGCATGGCTGTGTTCCAGCTCCTGCTCCTTGGACTTCTAGCCTCCATCTCTCTCACACCATCACTTCCTGCAGCTCACAGTTTAGGATCAGAGTCCATGTAAACTGTCATGCAGCCCTTGTTGATTCAGGCCTTGAAGTGTGCTAGAAAGCCCCAGTGTAAGGCAGGCCTGGGCTGAGTGCTGTCTGCAATATTTCAGTAGCTTCCAGTGAAGTCATTAACTAGTTGACACCTTAGTTTCTTCTTCCTTGGAGTGGAGCCAAACTTAACATCAAAGGTTGCTCAAATATGAGTGGGAACACTGGTACCAACTCATTAACAGCGAGTGAGAGAGAGCGAGCGTGTTAAGTGGAGATTCAGTGTATGAGTGAACAGCAGTCGGGCAGTCTGGATTTGTGTCCTGGTTCCTTAACTGAATGTTCCTGGCCAAGTCACTTGATCTGTCTAATCCTTGGTGTGCTCAGCTCTAGAGTGGAGCACTTTTATGAACATCAAGTGAGAATCACGATGGTGAAGCACTTAACGCTGGACTTGCCATAGCACACAGGTGTTCTGTAACAAAGACTTTCTCTTCTTCTCTGTTCCTACCCCGTCAGTTGGCCTCTCTGACTGGAGGCTCAGCTCTCCCCTTTCATATATTCTCAGCCTCCACACAGTCCTGGCTGAAATGAGCCAGATTCAGGCCAGTGTTGGAGAGAATGATCTCCTGAGCCACCACTTCACTTTGTCATTAAATGTCTCCAGCGATGCTTGACATACTTGAGGGCCACAAGCCCCTAGAATTGTTCATCCCTATGTCAAAGCTTGAATATCTCTCTAATGAAAATGCAGAGTTCAGGCCTTTGCATCAGTGAGACTTGAACTCAGCACTGGGTCTACAACTTCCTAGAAGAAGTAGTTATTTTTCTAGTTCTTAGTCAAACACCAATGTCTGTAGAATGAGAATGACGCTATGGCAATGTAGAGGGAAGAAAATAACACAGGCAAAATATTCTTTTTCGCATTGTTTGTCTTTCCATTGTAATCTTTGTCATTGCTTTGGCAAAGTGTGAGCACCTAGTGTCTTCCTAGCTCTCTGGTGTGTTCTCAGGATTCACAGTGGCCTAGTCCCTGCTTGCTGGAGATGTGCAAGAGGGCCATAGCTTGGTGCTATAATATAAGGAGATAATGACTGGTGTCAAAGAGTGGAATTTTCAAGGCAGAAATGTCCCTTCTCTTGTGTGGCCTGCAGTTTTGGCCACCAAGGACCTTACACACTGTTGGCCAGTGAGAGATAATGTTAGGGGCAACTGATAGTACAGGACCTTGTTCAGGGATACCTGGTGTTCTGTGATCATTCTCTGCCCTTAAAAACTTCCATGCCAGTAATGTGAGATCTGAATGTCTTAAAACAGCATTCAAGGCCGGCGCAGTGGCTCAGTAGGCTAATCCTCCACCTTGCGGCGCCGGCACACCGGGTTCTAGTCCCGGTCAGGGCACCGGATTCTGTCCCGGTTGCCCCTCTTCCAGGCCAGCTCTCTGCTGTGGCCTGGGAGTGCAGTGGAGGATGGCCTAAGTGCTTGGGCCCTGCACCCCTTGGGAGACCAGGAGAAGCACCTGGCTCCTGCCATTGGATCAGCGCGGTGCGCTGGCAGTAGAGTGGCGGCCATTGGAGGGTGAACCGACGGCAAAAGGAAGACCTTTCTCTCTGTCTCTCTCTCTCACTGTCCACTCTGCCTGTCAAAAATAAACATAGAAATAAAAACAGCATTCAAAACTCTGCACCCATTTTCCCCATGATACTCTGCTCTGATTCTCTGTGTGTCCTCTGCAGTCTCTTATAAGGAACAGCCACTGGAATGAGGTCCCACCCTAATCTACGATGATTTCACTTTAATCCCCGCCTCAATCACATCTTCACAGCTCGTATTTCCAAATAACGTCACCTTCTTTGGTTCTGGGTAAACATGCATTTTTCAGGGGGCCATCCTTCAGCCTTCTTGACTGCGTGAGACCTGTGTGGGCCATTTTCCTTGGGCTCTCTCCTGTTTGGCTTTTGTGTGACAGGGATTGTGGTCTCTCATCCATCTGCCCACCCACTGTGTTGAGTCCCCTTGCTACCTGATGAGCAGATGAAGGATAAAAGTGAGGAAACTGAAGCACAGACTTGTCTCAGTAATGATGCAGTGATGGGTAAGCTGATGCCTGGCTTCCGGTTTACTTCTCTCCACCCACCAACTGCATGGCCTCTTGTTTTTAAAACTCAGAAACAAAGAAAATGAGCTGCTAGATTGTGAGATGCTGTGGTCCTCACCGTTGCCTCCTGTGCAATTTCATCAGAGGCCAGAGTGCCGGCAGCATGGCTCCAGGAGACTCGTGCCTTCCCAGTGGTGTCCTTGGGGGCAATTGCAGGGATTTTTGTACCCGCATGTTCACACGCACAGCTTTTAAAGCTTCCTTCAGGAAGCACTGGGGTGTGTGCCACTTCATAAATGAGGAAGAGAGGCTCAGAAAAGGTGAGTTCCACGCTGAGATTTAAACCCACCTCATTGTTAGGAGCTAGGCTGAGTCTTTGGGGAAATCCAAAGAGAGCACACAGCGCAGTGCCAGACACCATGTAGATGCTCAGTAAGTACCACCATCCATTCGGGTTTCCGAGCCCAAAAAAGGCATTCATATCTTTCAGAGGAACTTTAAATATTAAAACAAACTCTCTCCTGGAGTAGGCATTTGGCTTCATTGTTAAGTTGTTGGTTGGGGTCCCTGGGTCAAATATAAGCAGTTCCAGGGTTAAATGTCTGCCTTCCACCCTGACTTCACTGGGTTCTGGCCATCTGCATAGGAGACCTAGATTGGGTTCCTGGCTCCCAGATTTAGCCCTGTCCACTCTGCTGTGTTCATTTAGGACAGTAAATCAGCAGCTGGGGGATATATTCATACATACTCTCTCCATTTCCTTTGTCTCTAAAATGAATAAATAAACTGTTTTGTGTCTGAAAATCTACACACATCAACTGAAGTTCCCATCTCCAATCAGAATTTTGAATATTTTCACAATCTTCAAAGTGTAGATAGTCACCAGAACTGAGAGACACAGTGTTCCACATTGTGGGGAGGAGGGGGAATCATTCTGAGTCCTCCTAACACTTGTTCTTTTAGAGAGTCCCCTTGCAGGGCTAAGGTGGTTCTTACAACATCATCACTTTTGAACAGACACTTAGCATGTGTGGGTTGGAATCCAAAGGATGCAAATGTTGGGGAAGATTCCTAAGGAAGCCTGTTTTCTCTTCAAAAAAAAAAAAAACCTGTAGTTGAATTGAAAGGCAATTCCTCAAGGGTGGCCATTTGTAAATTAGGAAGGAAAGAAAGAAAAATTGCTAACAGGAAACATTATCAAGGGGCTGGATTAAGCAGAAAAAAATAAAAGAGAAAAGAGGCATTCACGATATTTGTAAATTTGTAAATAAATCTGTTAAAGAAATACTGGATTCATATTCAACTTGAAAAACAGGGAGAGGCCTTTGATTGCATGCTTAGAAGTTTGAATACACTTTCAGTAGCTCTTCGTTATCTCAAATTAAATCTTAAATTGAGCTTGTGGTTCTGCGAATTAATACTCGGGCCTTTCAGCCCCGCTGCGGAGGTCATTCAGATCTAATGGTGGAACTGGTCACAGGGTCAGGCTCCGGTTGGCGCTGTATAGAAATGCCCTAATGACGCTGGCAGCTGTCTGGTGCTGCAGCAGCAAGGGAGGGGTCCGTGGACCACATTGTTGTAAGAGGCGCCTCTGTGAATGGGGCAGGGAGCATACAAGCTCCCTGTATCTCATGGTTCTGCATGGAAGGAAGAGACAGCTGCTCCCTAAAGCAGAAAGAGGTAAAGGCAGTCATTGTCACTTGGCTGTTCACCAGGCTGACCCACACCTCAGAGTGCTGTGGAGGGAGAGGGGTCCCCATCTGTGTCATCTTGTGCAGTGTTCTAACAAAGTGGCATTCACTGAGCAAATGTCAAACAGAACCCTCATCTGAGGTGCGGTAGACGCTGTTGGGCAAAACAGACATGGCCCCAGGTGTCAAGTGGCTCACTAGGCTAATCCTCCGCCTGTGGCGCTGGCACCCCGGGTTCTAGTCCCGGTTGGGGCGCCAGATTCTGTCCCAGTTGCTCCTCTCCCAGTCCAGCTCTCTGCTGTGGCCCAGGAAGGCAGTGGAGGATGGCCCAAGTGCTTGGCCATCCTGAAACACCTGGCTCCTGGCTTTGGATCAGCGCAGCGTGTCAGCCATAGCGGCCACTTGGGGGGGGGGGTGAACCTACGGAAAGGTAGACCTTTCTCTCTCTCTCTCTAACTCTGCCTGTCCCCCCCCAAAAAAAAATTGCATAAATGTAGGCACATACCCTTGCACAGATGCCATGTAGCCAGGTGAGCCCACCCTGGAATGACTGTCCTTTTAAGAAGGGAATACTGTGCACCCTGAACTTTCTAGACTTTTTTTTTTTAAGATTTATTTATTTTACTTGAAAGAGTTACTCAGAGAGAGGAGAGGCAGAGAGAAAGGGGGTGGGGAAGAGAGAGAGAGAGATCTTCCATCTGCTGGTTCACTCCCCAATTGGCCGCAGCTGCCGGAGAGGCACTGATCTGAAGCCAGGAGCCAGCAGCTTCTTCCAGGGCTCCCACATGGGTGCAGGGGCCCCAGGATTTGGGCCATCTTGTACTGCTTTCCTAGGCCACAGCAGAGAGCTAGACAGGAAGGGAGCAGACAAGTCTTGAACTGGCACCCATATGGGATGCCAGCACTTCAGGCCAGGGCATTAACCTGCTGCGCCGCAGTGCCAGCCCCTCTAGACTTCTTTTTTGTAGTTTGCTAGCTCCCGCATCTTGTGTTTAGTTATTTTCCTTACTCCGTTTTGTTTTACTGAAACAGAAGTTGGAAAAAGTCATTTGACTTTAAACAAATTTTGAGCAATATATAAAGGTCAAAAATGACTTCCACTTTAATTGTGTGAATAGTCCACTCTGACATATACTCATAAGTATGTCCAGATGTTTGATCTGCCAGCTGACAGTTTTTCCTAAGACCAAATGGCCAGTGATGGCCATTTTTATTTATCCAAAGGTGTGATTGCTTAATTTACTGGAGTCAGCCCACACTCCTTCCTAAGGTTTGCTTATTGACCCAAGAACTCTGTTTTCCTTACTCATTAATGCATTCATTCATTCATTCTTCTGCCATGGGTGGGGGACCCTTTTACTACCAAGGGCCATTTGTATATCTATGGCATCATTCAGGGGCCCTATGAAAATTATAAGCTTACAAAATAGCCTGCTATAGATTTATTGAATTTTGAGTCCCAGAACAAATGATTTTCTGGGACTTTTATGGCCCGTGGGCCAGATGTTCGCCCACCATGGCAATATGTATCGTACACCTGCTGTATGTGAGATGCCCTGCCAAGTGCTGGAGAGAGACTCTGCCTGGTCAGTGAAAACAGCGCACGCCAGGTCAAGAGGCGGACACACGTCTCCTTCAGGGGCAGTTTGTCAGTTGCTTTTGCTTTATTTGCTGCTGTTTTGTCTCCAAGAATCACAGCACTGGTGGAAGGGTACCATTGCAGTCACAAACCCAGGGCCATGTGCATTCTGTCTAACCTTCGTCTACACAATTACAGGCCAGAGAAAGTGGCATTGATCCCAAACACCCTCGCTTTGTAGGTGAGCGTGCCGTGTGTTCAGAGAGGTCACGTGGGCTTCCTGAAGTCACAGAGCAAGCAGACAGACGGCAGGGCCGAGATTGCCTCTTGGGTCTGCTCCTACACGTGGCCTCTCCTTACTGCACCATCCTTTTTTTCATATTTTTGAGAGGGGCAGAGGCCCCCTAAGGCCTGAGGGGAAGGTAAGGATGTTCTTCCTGCTCCCTCAATTCTAGTTCATGCGCAACAGAGAATGAAAACTGCTCAGCTCAGAGGAGCACTATTTCAATGTCACTCATGACCTCTTCAATCCCCAGCTCAGAAAACCAGGAAGATCTCAGGCCACCTTGGGAAATGGGGGAGGAGAAAACTACTTTGATCAGAATCAGCAAGTGAGCAAATCACATCCAGTCTTTATTTCAAACTGGTGGTTTGTGTCGTGGATCTTCTGGCATTTGTCTTGACTTTTAAAATAGCCAATCGTAATATTTCAGTGAAATATTCAATGCTACGGGTGTTTTCATGCCGTCTTAAATCTCGTGACCGAAATGAGTGCCTCCAGCTGCTCCCAGTGTTCTTTCCTCGTGGCTGCCGTAAGAAATGACCACAAACTCAGCGACTGACAACAAGGGAGATTTATCCCCTCACAGTTCTGGAAGCCTGCAGAGGCTCCACTGAAGAGTTGTCCCTTGCTTCTTTCAGTGTCCCGTGGCTGCCAGTGATTCTGGACTTACGGTTGCATCCTTCCAGGCTCTGTCTCCATGGTCAGGTAGCTTCCCCTCCTCTCTGTCTCTGTGTCCTCCTGATTTAGTCTGTGTCACATCTCTCTCTGCCTTTCTCTTGTCAGGAAACATGTCTTTGGATTTAGGGCCAACTTGGCTGACAGCCTTATCTAAGATCCTTAACTTAATGACATGTACAAAGACCCATTCCAAATAGGTTCACATTCTCAAGTTGCACAGACTTGGATATAGACATCTCTCTCTCTCTCTCTTTTTTAAAGTTTTTATTTATTTCCATTTTATTTGAAAGGTAGAGAGGGAGGCAAAGAGAGAGGGAGACCCACAGAGTTCTTCCATCTACTGGCTCACACCCAAATGCCCACAATATCCAGGACTGGGCTGTACTGAAGCCGGGAACCCAGAACACAATCCAGATCTCCCATGTGGGTACCAGGGACCCAGCAACTTGAGCCATCACCTGCTGCCTCCCCGGGTGCTCACTAGCAGAAAGCTGGGTCAGAGCGGAGGGGCTGGGACTTGAACTAGGTGCTCTGAAATGGGTTGTGGGTATTCCAAGAGACAACTTGCCCCTTACCTGCTTCATGGCAATTCTGTATTTTATTAAGTACTTCACCTCAGTCTCTCTGTCTCTTTCCGTGGAAATAGTAACCCCTCAGCACCAACAGTGGGCCAGACACAATCTTGGCTTCAGATACGTTCCTTCCTTCCCTCGCTAGCCAGCCAGCTTCAGATGATTCCCTCGCCACACCCATTTCACAGCTGATGGAAGGAGACCTGAGAGCTTGTGGTGAATAGCATCATCGGGGCATTGGATCCCTCGTCTCTGCAGTCACAAAGCTGCTGTCCTTTCCGGGATCCCAGCCTGCCTGTGCCTGGGGGCTGCTGCATACTTAGCTGTGCCCCCAGCTGCAAAGCACGGAAGCACCCACCAAAAGGATCAGTGAAAGGAAACCTTACAGCCAGTCCCCTAGAACAGAGCATCGCTGAGCCCTGGCCAAGCTTTATACTGGCGACATCAGAGACTCTTTAGGGGAGAAGGGCAGCCCCGCCCATTTCACATAGGAGAAAAGCAAGGTTTGTGGCATAAATTGGCCAAGGAAGTAATGCACCTGGAGTCTGTGAGGCTCCAGGGCCAGGCTTCTGTCTCTAAGACCCTCCCTTATTTATCACCTTCCTCCCTAATGTTACCTCGGGCTCCATTTCAAGCCAGTGAGACCCCAGGACTGAAAGGACCTGGCAGGGAAGGGCTAAGAGAATCAGGCGGACCCCACACGTCCCTACCTGGCAGCATTGTTACTGTAGGAGAGGAGCAGGCCCAGCTCCGCCTCCCTGCTAGGCGTGAGTGTGAGCAGAGTGTTTCTGTCAGGTGAGGGGCTGGCTGGCTGACTGGGTGGTCGTGGCGGTGGCGACAGCAGAGCGGCAGTGCAAGCTGTCAGGTCACGAAGGGGAATTGGCTGCTGGGTGTCAATCGGTGCAAATTGCTGTAGGCACTGGCGACTGGCAGCCCTGGTGTCTCTAGTAGCTCCTCAGGCCAAGAGGCCTTAATGACACCCCTGCCAACAATACAAGTGACAGTAGGGAAGAGGGATGCCAGCTAATCTAATCTGAATACCCCACTGGGGCCAGGGGCCTGGGGACTCCAAGGCATGGCTCCCTTCTCTGTCACAGAGGCAGAGACAGTGATGATAAAAAAAAAGCAGCCTTCAGAGAGAAGAGCCTTCGAGGGACAGATGCTGGGTGTTAATCCAGCAGCACAGTGCGATGCAAAACAGGAAAGTGGGTAAGAGGGAAGGGGGCTCTATGTTGGGATCAACGTTTAGGTAACACCTGCCACAAACAGGGATTGACATCAAGTCCATCATTGTTCCTGTTGCCTGCTGTCTACGGGGTGTGTACCACACACCCAAAGCTGTGCTGGCTGTCTTAATGACATTAACATATAATTTATTCACAGTGATATCATTTGCAACAATACATTTTGTTTTAAGGTCTTACTGTATGCCAAGAGCTACTGGACACTTATACACTAAAAATAAATATAATACAGCCTGTCATTATAGACAAACCCCATGCTTGCCCTTGGTGAATTGTGATATCATAATTCTGGGCCAGTTATGTGCAGAGAACTTTCATTAATTGTTGTTACCATCATCATCTCTGGTCCTCTAACACTAAAAAGTGGGCACCGTTATTCTATTTGTTTTGCAAATGAGCAGTTGAGGACTCAGCTGAATTTGAAGCTGTGTACTGGGGGCACACCACTGGCCGTGGAGCAGTGTTTTCTGCACTCTATACACATCTTTGTGTTCAGTCTTAAGGTGTAGATGTGCTTCTCCTCATTTTGTAGGTGAGGAAGTTGTAGCTAAGAATGGCAGAGCTGGGCTTTAAGCCCTCTGCTCTCTTCCCGCTGACTTCCTACCCCATGATCACAGGATGCTCTGGCTGATGGGAATGAGGACCTGGTCTGTTGTCCCAGGCTGAAGAGGGCAGCTGCTGTGAGGCTCCAGGCAGGCGCAGGAATGGGTGTGGAGCTGCATGGAGTCAAGCCCAGGTTTGCTGGATATAGAAAGGCATGAGGCAGGGGCCTCTGACATTCCCATGCGGAGGAAGAGGATCGGGGATGGTGCTTTTATGAGTGGTTTGTACAATAGAACAACCAACGTCTGTGCATTTTGCAGACTAGAACCTTGGCCTTAGTCCCTGTTCTACATGGATTTGGTGAGTTGTTAAACCTTTCTGGGTATGAGAGTAATGGGAGTCACAATTGAACCCATTTCCTGGGTTTCCATAAGGATCAAAACAAATGAATAATTGTGAAGTGTTCAGAGCTCAGCACACGTCCTCACTTTCCAGAGTGAGAGTTCCAACTTTCTAGCGCCTGGCCACCCCCTCACCCTGCTGCTCGACCCCAGAGCCTTCCAGGGTCATTGCTCTTCCTCTGGATTCGGTGCCTGGCTTCCCTCTCCTGGTAAGCCCTGAGGTGCTGTTCTCTGTAGATAGGCAAGGTTCTGAACCTGTGAGAACAAAACACCTATCCTATCCTGGGGTAGTCAGAGCTCTCTGATAACAGTGTCTGGAGAACACTGGCTGGTCGTTCAGGCTATGCAGGACTCTAGGAAGAGGATTTAGCCATGTCAAAACCCATTGCCCTTTTTTTTTTTTTTTTTTTTGACAGGCAGAGTGGACAGTGAGAAAGAGACAGAGAGAAAGGTCTTCCTTTTACCATTGGTTCACCCCCGCAATGGCCGCTGCCGCCAGTGCACCACACTGATATGAAGCCAGGAGCCAGATGCTTCCTCCTGGTCTCGCATGCGGGTGCGGGGCCCAAGGACTAGGGCCATCCTCCACTGCACTCCTGGGCCACAGCCGAGAGCTGGACTGGAAGAGGAGCAACCGGGACTAGAACCCGAGGTGCGGGCGCCACAGGCGCAGGATTAGCCTATTGAGCCGTGGCACCGGCCCCCATTGCACTTTGTGCTTTCCTGCTCTTAGCTTGTTTTCCCAGGACTGAGTAATACAGATCAGAACAGAGGTTCTCAACTGAAGTGTGTTTCAGGGTTACTCCAGGCTACCCCTCATCTCATCTTGAACGTTCTGATGTCCTTGGTCCAGGATGGGACCCAGGAATCCCCGTATCCTCTACTCTCCTTGCCCCACCCCTGCCAGCCACATAGGAGAGTGTGAAGCTGGTGGTCTGTGTCTTGAGAAAGGTCGTTTGAGTGCAAGTTTCAGAAAACAATAACCATAGGTCAAATTGTGCTGATGGCCTGTTTTTTTTGTTTTGTTTTGTTTTGAACAACTTGTTACTGGACACGGCCCTGTGTAATTACTTACCTGTTATCTATAGCTGCTCTTACACCACAGCAGTAGAATTGAGTGGTTGCAACAGAGGTCAACAGGCCTGTCAGACCACTCACTGTTTAGCTCTTTATGTTATAGTTTGCCAACCTGTGGCCCAGAGAATTTTCTAGAAGCCCAGTCTGAAGTTCATTGGGATTGCATGGAGCATAAGTGGCAAAGAATGAGTGACATTTTGTATTAGGATGTCTCCGTTGTTTTCCTGATGCTGTAAGTGAATGCCACAGACCTCAGTTTTAAAGAAAATAGGTTTATTTGGCTCATGGTGGTAGGCCAAGGTCAAGGGACCTCATCCACTGATGGCCTCCTTGCTGGCAAAGTCTTAAAGTAGAGCAGGGTATCACATGGCAAGAGCCAGAGCACCTAAGAAGCCTATCCGAACTGACTGTTAGAGCAGAGCGACTCTGAGATAAGCCATCAACCCATTCACCCACTAATTCTACGAGTGGATAGATTCATTTGTAACAGCATAGCCCTGACCACATCTTAAAGGTCCTACCCCATAATATCTCATAATGAGGACTCAATTTCAATATGAGTTTCAGAGGTGATAAGCTGTATTCAAACCATAGCCCAGGGTACCAGCGAAACAGGACTAATAGTGGAGATAGACCTAGAGATATAAAGATAGATGATAAACACACTAAAAATAGGTGATAGACTGATGAACATAGAGATGGATACATGATAAGTAAATAGGCACACACACACACACACACACACACACACAGAGGAAGACAGGCATACATTAAACTAGGTGTCTTTCTCCCTCCCTCCGGCTCTCTCTGTTTCTCACTTCTGTAAGAAAATAGTTGCACTTATCTGGCTATTTTCATAGCTCCCCGAAGAGGCCTGAAAATTAGAGTAAACAAATTACCCATTACCAAGGAGGCCCCTGCCCCACCCCCAGCAGATTCCCAGCATCTTCTTTCACCTCCAGGAGATATTTTCCAAGGTCACTAAATTAAGCCTTCAGACAATCGAAAAATTGAATCTCAGTACATCTATTTTCCTAACGAAATTTCTGCAGCGCGGATTGGGGCTGACAGGTGCGGCTGTGCAGCTTTCTGGGCTGTTCAGGTCGATTTGGCCAAGCAGGACGGCATCAGCCTGTATTGGAGGGAACATCCGAGCAGCCGGGGCCCCCCGGGAGTCAGAGAGTTCCTTACCTCCGTGCCACTGCAAATGACTATTTCTGTCGTTTGTACAGAGCGTCCTTTTCCTTCTCCTCCTGCAGCCCCATCCACACCCCCTGCAGCTGCCAGGTCAGGCTCCTCTTCTTCAATTATATATCAAAAAGGCACTGCAATCATTGCAAACACGTTTAGGAGTATCTGGAAACCATCTTCTTTTTGAGGGCACTAATGATGCAGCCGTAATCACAATCCTGGTCAGAGGGGAGGGGCAAGATGCGATATTCACAGAGAGAAGCCTGGAAGAGAAAGAAGGGCTTTGCTCTAAGCCCTCAGGCCTTGAACCTGCCACAGCCTGGCTGGCAGAGGGGCTTGCAGAAAGGGAGCCGCCCTAGGTTGGGAGGCCAAGGACCCTGGCTCTCTGACTGCCAGCCCTGGGATTTGAAGGTGGCTTCCCCTCTCCTGCCTTCATTTCCTCCCGAGTGAGCTGTGTCTTAGCTCAGCACCCCCAGTAGTGTACGCACTTGTGCTCCCGGAGGCCTGGCCTCCCCCAAAGGAGCCTTCCCCGGGCCTCTGAGTTTCAGCTTAAAAGCTCCCGGGGAAGTTTGCATTCTTCTCAAAATATCTTTGTTCACGAAAATGTAAATGGAGGTCTCAATTTGCTTAGCAGAGAATAAAACTTGTGCCTTATAAAGACACACTGAGTTTGTCCTGTGGTTTTAAGTATACAGTGGCACCTGCCTGAGCCCCAGGTGCACCTGCCCAGCTGCGCAATGCCTGCTTCGGGGGCATCCAGGGTCGGGGGGCAGAGTGCATGATTGTTAGGTGCATGTCCTTGGGTAGATCACCTCACCTTTCTCTTCTTGGATGTTTTCTCATGTGTGAGTGAGTGATTGTAATGCTATTTCCTTTGTTAGGAGACGTTGCCAATACCAAATAAGACCATTTATGGGAGAATAGTACAAAATCCTTGGAAAGTAAAAAGCACTCAGCACGTTTCAGTGAGAAGTATGGTTCTTGCTGTTAAAATTCACAAGTTTTCCAAGCGCGCACTCTGTTGGCTTCCAGGCCAAGGCCTGACTAAGTTGATGTCTCCTAGAAGATGTGCGGGATAGATGCCCTTGGCAGGTCCCAGTTTTGGAAGCCTGTATGTAACGTTCGTGTCTCAGGTGTCCTCCCTCACTCGCTGCTTTCAGTGCCAGCTGCTACACTGCTCCTATCTCTTTTGCCTGAATCAGTGTGTTCTTCCCTAAGTTTTTGTGGTGTGTATCTATTGCTGTCTGATAACTCTTCCCATGGCTTAGTGGCTTACAAAAATAACCATTTAGTATCTCACAGTTTCTGTGGGTCAGGAATTAGGGAGTGGTTTAGCTGCATGATTCTGACCCAGGGTTTCTCCTGAAGTTGCCACAAAGCTGTTGGCTGGATCTACAGCCTTGGAAGCCTTGACTGAGATTGAAGTTTCCATCCAAGATAGCACACACACATGGCCTGGGTTCTTCACCCTGTGGGCCTCTCCGTCTGGTTGGTTGAACAGTCTCAAAAGATGGCAGCTATCCTGCCCAAGAGTGACCTCAGAGGAAGGGCAGGGAGGAAGCTAGAAGGCCTTTGAACCCAGCGTGGGGCATCATGGACCCTCTGACACTGTAACTTCAGCTACGTTCTGTTCATTGAAAGTGAGCCACTGACAACCATGCTTAAGAAAAGGGGAACTGGCTCCATACTGTAAGAGGAAAAACTAGCATGGCTTGGCTGGCGCCGTGGCTCAACAGGTTAATCCTCCGCCTTGCGGTACCAGCACACCAGGTTCTAGTCCCGGTCGGGGCGCCGGATTCTGTCCCGGTTGCCCCTCTTCCAGGCCAGCCCTCTGCTGTGGCCCGGGAGTGCAGTGGAGGATGGCCCAAGTGCTTGGGCCCTGCACCCCATGGGAGACCAGGAAAAGCACCTGGCACCTGGCTCCTGCCATCAGATGAGCGTGGTGCGCCGGCCGCAGCGCGCCGACCGCAGCAGCCATTGGAGGGTGAACCAACGGCAAAGGAAGACCTTTCTCTCTGTCTCTCTCTCTCACTGTCCACTCTGCCTGTCAAAAAAAAAAAAAAAAAAAAACAAAAAACAAAAAAACTAGCATGGCTGTTCGACACGTCGTAGTCTGCTACTACTTCCATACTCAGTGGCTCTCATGAACACCCACTGGGTTCTCTGGTTCAGTCCTTGGCAAGGGCATGCAGGCAGTGCCCTCCTTGTGAATCTGTGTCCTGTGGTAGCCTCCTCAGCAGTGATGATGTATGGAAAGTGGGCAGCACGAGGGGACCCATCTGTGAGAGTAGAGATGGAGGGACCAGGAGACACCTTTCCTGAACTCCCTCAGTCACATCTTGAGAGAACTTCTCCAAAGACAGATTATGTCCGTTTATGAGCATTACAGCAGTGACTTTTCAAACTCAGGGTTTTGTTTGTCTTTTTCCTCCCATCCACCCCCGAGATAAGAAACTGTCCTTAAATGATAGTTGCTTTGGACAGTGTGTAGGCTCCTGTCATTGTCATCAGTTTATGGGAGACAGAGAAACTAGGTGAGCATACTCAACATTTTCTCTCTCTGTTTTATACTAGTCCTCAGCTGTAACCCTCTCCTGTGAACAGCCTCTTCCTCACCTGGGCTTCACAGCCTGGCCATCCATCTCCTTTTCCATTCTTGTCTCTTAGTCCTCTCATTCTTCTTTTCTGTGAACAAGTAGAACTGTGCTCACAACGTGTGACAAGGACTCTATGAAACTGGATATGATTATACCCATTACGCAGACAATGAAACAGAAGCTTAGGAGTATCCAGTATGTTGCCCAGAGACACAGCTCAGAAATGGGAGAGGGAGGCTTCAAGCCGGGATTTGCTAGTCTACCAATTCGGTGCTTTTCCTACCATATCATGTAGACACTGTGTCTCCCAGTGGAATGTAAACTCTTTGAGTCCAAGTGTTGTATCTCCTTAGGTTTCGTGTCCCTTTGGCTTCTGCCTCAGGGTCCTGCATGTATTAAGTATTCAGAACATTTCAGCTGAATGAGTGAATAAGTGAATGAATGAAGCCATCATTCAAATAAAAATTCTGCTCATGCATGCATCCCAAGTCGAACTTTAGAATGTCTGGATTTAGCAATGTGGAGCCTAGTAAAACTGCGGCCTGCATTACAACGGCTGTGCACATTTCCTTGTTCTCATAAATCTTAAAAATCTGCATTGTTTGTGCTGAACATGGCCCATGGGTTCTGGTAGCAAACACCGAGCGGCCCCAAAGGCTGATCTGGGACAGCGTCCCCATTGAATGCTGCCCTGTGCTAAGTCTGCAGAATATTTAAATAAGGGGTTAATTTATAAAGTGAACCACAGGAAAGTTTCCAGGATTGTTGTGCGTGTGTCTCATAAATCGGCACAAATTGAATCTAGGTTTCTGTGCCCGTCAGCTCCTAGGAAAACCAAAATTTATTGAGAGGTGTATAGGTTGCCAACTGAAGAAACATAGCAAATGAGAAAAGTGTATCCTCAGGAGGTCTGTAAACAAGGAATGAAGGCTGACAGCAAGGACAACAAGGGTCCAAAATGCAAAATCCCATTGCCAATGATTCAGAAGCACAATCTGGTTTGTTGCAGGTGGAGGCAGGGTTCCAGGGACTCTTGTTATTTACTGAACATTCCACTGACTTCCTAATAGACTGGTGACTTTATATACTGCAGGGAGAATTTGTAGGTGCAGGTATGGAGGTGATACAGAGAGGGATGCTAGCCCCAGTATTTTTTATGTGTCAAATTATTAGTTTATCCAGAGTAAAAAAAAATTGTATAAATAGGAAGCTTTCATTTTATCACTACATTGATGGTCTGTGATAATCCTGCATACTGACAGTCTGAGCAGTCTTCATGGCAGTTCTTAGGCATTCCAGTCCTAGTAGGGACTCCCATCCCTCTCTGAATTTTGGAAGTAATTGTTGATGTTATATACCCATTATATAGAAGTTCCAAAAATGAAGCCCAAGGATCAGTGTTGGATTTGAATTCAACTTCTGTCACTCCAAAGAGCTTTCTTTTGCCCTGATATCCAATATTGCCTCTTATTAGCATAGTGATTTCCTCACTGGCTAGAAAATCAGTGCTAATAAATATCTAATGTTTCATTCTAGTAATATGTGTCTGCCTCACCAAGATTATTTAATATTTTATTCTGTACCTTTTAATCTTGTAGAGATAGCATTCAGAATATTCTAGTATTAAGTAGGCCCTTTAAACCTACACATGATAGTGGTCAAATCCTCTTAGAGGGGAATAGCAACAGAAATGACTTGAAAAGGAAAACATCCTTTAAAACAAAAAATGCTCAGGAGCACATTAGTGAAGATGTTGTGCACTAAAGAGAAGAGAAGACAGGGCCATGCCGGGCACATCGTGAGATCAAACAATCAGAGTACCTAGGCATGTTCACACATTCACGTGTGTTAAAAAAATGTTCACTCAGTTTTCTGCACATGGGTTGGCATCAGACCTTGTAGCAGTCCTACTGGCTAAGGCAGTTACTCTGAGTGCATTTTATAGAAGAAACAGATGGGAAGTGACTTTGCTAAGAATACATGGTACCTCCAGAATTCAACCTGTGCTAATCTGACCTCATGAAGAGGTGAAGTAAACCCAGCTAGAGGGAGAAACTAAAGTTAAACATATTACTTAATATATTTATTGTATTGAAGTATTTATAGCACACATTGTGAAAAATCCCTTGGACAGACTTTGGTAGGAAGAGGCAATAATCAAATCTTAATATAGTTAATTTTTGTTTCTGACTTCTTTATATAATTAGAGATCTCGGTTGTATCTTCGTAAATACTTGAGAACAACAAGAGAATGTGAAATTACGTTACTATCTAAATAATCACTTCTTCTTGTTACTCATGTTCCCTTCAATGTATTTCAATTCCAAAATACACAGTGACATGAAAATTGTGTATGCAGATTGTTCTATTGATTCATTGAGAAGGTGACCTTGTGTGCACACATGAAAATGAAGAGATCTATATATACCACCTGGCTGCTTCTTTGTAGGGGGTATGAGGAACAACCAGATGACACGGATTTTTTAAACAGCTGGATTCACTCTTCCTTTAAACCTAGTAGTAGCATGTTCATGTGAGGCCAAGGAAAGGCTAGGTGTGAGGGCATACGCGTGCGACCTAGGCCAGGACAGCTGGCAGGGAGGGCCTGTGGGACCGAAGTCCTGTGCTCCATTTGCAAAGCCGGTGGTGCCAGCCAGAGATAGGAGACTCTTTATTTTTGGACGGCTGTTTCTATGGGATTGATTTTTCTTAAACTGATTCATACCAGGGCTTACCACCATGGACCCACTTGAGAGGCAGTGTCCATTCTTCTAGCAACTGATGGGACTCCCTTTGGTATTTTCAGACCCCCCTGCCCCTTGTAGGGTTAAAAGAGGCATGCACGTCATTTGGAAAGTGTGTCAATCACAGAGCATGAAAATGCAGTTCCACCTTTAATCCTCACTCCAACCCTTGAGATGGGTGGTTAGGCCCTTAGCCAGGTATAGAAGATGACATGCAGAGACCCTTCCTGCCGCAGTGGTCGGGAAGCTGCTAAGTGACCAAAGTGAGGCTGGAACCCAAGATTTCTGCTCTAAATTCAGGTCCACTTAATTATTGTTTATACCCAAAGCCTCTCTGGTTTGGATTCCTAATCACAGAATTGAGATGAAACAGTTTCTCAGCTTAATTTATTAGGTAAGTGTATGAGTTTTTGCCAAAGCGTTTTTTATTTACTTCAAGTGCCAGAGGTCAGCAGCAAAGAGATGCGAGCTAGAAGGTAAAGTACAGTAGAAGAGAGAGAAACAAGGCGTTCAGAGGCTGTTCTCCAGATCATACGCGACCCCTTCATCCCGCTCAACAGAAACCCGAGCCTGGATTTTGTTAGCAAGACATTCTAGAAGTGTGCACTCACTTTGCTGCGTAAGGAGGGAGGAGAAGATGAAGAAGGAGGAGGAGGAGAAGAGAGCTAGCATGTGGAAACTTAAAAAATGGTTAGCTGCATGCAAATGGCTAGGCCTCACTGGAGGACTCGAGCTGTGTAAAATGTCACTTGCTCTTATCACGGTTCAGAGAGATTACCTTTCAACATGAGTTTCATTCTCATTTCTTCCAACACTTATAGAAGTGAGCAAGGCAGTGACTCCTTTATTTCCTAATCCTCACCAGCAACTGGCTCCTTCCTCTGTGTTTTGTGTCACTCTGTATGATATTGCATCAAGGCAATTCTCGACAGTGGTTGAACCAAAAGCAATTTAAGTCAAAAATGGACAAATATGGATGCCATTTATAAGGCTTGTTCAAAGGCCTTTGACATCACTTAAAGCCTGAGCACTTCTCAGGAGTGAGATGATTTTTTTTTTGCCCCCCTCCCTCCCAGCAAATCAAGATTGGAGATTGAATATGGGCTTCTCAGTGGGGTGTCTGACTGGCTCTTTCCTAGAAACCACTGCATGGTGAAGGGATTATTTTGTGTTAAATGCAAAGAAAGAGGGCCCCCAAAGATTCAATGATTGGAAACCAGACTGAATTCCCTTGGCTCAATTATATTTATTATACCAATAATAAATTATTTGGTTATTTGTAATAGTAATAACCCTTCATATTCGTATTTACTGTATGTAGCCACAGTATTAGGAGTCATATTTGCTTTTATGAACCTTCATAATCACCCTGCACACAAATATGGATAAATAAAAGGCACCTGTTATTGTTCCCATTTTACAGATGAGACTCACTCAGTCTCAGTGGCCTGCACAGAAATCTTTTTTTTTTTTTTTGGACAGGCAGAGTGGACAGTGAGAGAGAGAGACAGAGAGAAAGGTCTTCCTTTGCCGTTGGTTCACCCTCCAATGGCTGCCGCGGATGGCGCGCTGCGGCCAGCGCACCACGCTCATCCGATGGCAGAAGCCAGGTGCTAGGTGCTTTTCCCTGGTCTCCCATGGGGTGCAGGGCCCAAGCACTTGGGCCATCCTCCACTGCACTCCTGGGCCACAGCAGAGGCTGGCCTGGAAGAGGGGCAACCGGGACAGAATCCGGCGCTCTGACCAGGACTAGAACCCGGTGTGCTGGCGCCGCAAGGCGGAGGATTAGCCTGTTGAGCCACGGCGCCAGCCAAGGCACAGAAATCTTGAATGAGAAGTTCACTGTATGTGGTTCCAAAAGGGTGTCGTCTCATATTGAAAAAGACTAGGAAAATGAGAAGCCAGAGCCGTGGGCTTGCTGTGCACCTTCCTTCTTCCGGGTTGCTGGGGAAGGCTGCTGGCTTGGGAGCCTTCTGTCCACTTCTGTCAGGCTGCCCTTTGGAAGATGGTTCTTCAGGTTGTGTGGGTGGTGCTGAAGCAGAGGGATGCAAGGCAGGGAGTGGCTTGGGGGGACTCTGCCTCCGTCACTCCCGGAAGCAGAGCAGAAGTGACAGGACAAGCAGGAGTGACGGAGAGCCAGGGTGAAGGCTGCACAGGGAGGAGAGGGCAGAATCTCTCCCCGAACCCGGAAGGCCAAGGGGCTGGTTTCAGAAGAGGATGCTTCAGCAGCTGCTGTGGACAGCTCAAGACACAGCTGAGTTTTCTCGTGGTGAGGCTTCCCACATGTGGACACATGCTTAGATGACCTCTGAGTGCGAAAGAACTTCAGCGCAGTGGGAAAGGCCACTCCTGAAATGTCCCGTACCACAGGATTGCATTTCCTTAATGTCCTTGAACTGACAAAAAAGTGGAGAACACATGAGTGTTTTCCGCGGCTGGGAGCAGCTGGGTTGGGGTGGAAACAGGGGAGCCATAACTAGGCACCAAGGGCCCTGGTGGGGCTCAGAATGCCCCAGTGCCTGCCCGTGCCGGTGACACTCTCCTGGTGGTGACACTGCAGGAGAGTTTTGTGAGATGGCAGCAGTGGCAGAAACTGGGTCAAGGGTATGTGGGAGTGATGTGTTATTTCTTACCACTACATGTGAATGTATGATCGTTTGAAAATAAAGAGTTCAGGGGCTGGCGCTGTGGCACAGTGGGTTAAAGCCTTGGCCAGAAGCGCCGGCATCCCACATGGGTACTGGTTCTAGTCCTGGCTGCTCCTCTTCCGATCCAGCTTTCTGCTATGTCCTGGGGAAGCAGTAGAAGATGGCCCAAGTCCTTGGGCCCCTTCACCCATGTGGGAGACGCGGGAGAAGCTCCTGGCTCCTGGTTTCAGATCGGTGCAGCTCCAGCCGTTGTGGCCATCTGGGGAGTGAAACAGTGGATGAAAGACCTCTTTATCTGTTTCTACCTCTCTCTGTAACTTTGTCTTAAAAACAAAACAAAAAAAAAAGTTCAATTTTAAAAGCACAAAGAACTACCATATACTTGGGGGAAAAAAGTCTTGGAGAAAATTTAAATCACTCATTAAATGGAAGACCTCTCTCTCTGCCTTTCCTTCTCTCTCTGTGTAACTCTTACAAGTAAATCTTGAGAGAGAGAGAGAGAGACAGAGAGACAGACAGCGCTCCCAACTACTGGTCCACTCACCCACCAAATACTCAGAATGGTCAGGAGTCCAGAACTCAATCCAGATCTCCCATGTGGGTGCCAGGCACCAAGTTCCTGGAGCTGCAACCCCTGTCTCCCAGGATTTGTATTAGCAGGCAGCTGGGATTGAGAGCAGAGTTGGGTCTTGAACAAAGGTGCCCTGATATGGTATGCAGACATTTTTACCACGAGGCCAAATACTTGCCCCTTTCACGTTGATTTTGATGAAAAAGTAGCAATGAGATCTGTTTCCTTGGAGCACACATGGATAAGAATGGATGCATTTTTTTTTAAACCACAGAGCTGCAGTCTTTTATCCTCTTTCTCATGCTAACAGGCGTTAAGATTTTGCAGTAAGTATTACTTATGGCTGTTAATTGAACTGCATCTCAGCTTGTCAGTACGTATTTATTTTCTCATTTTAATTTCTCGAAGTTCTCACAGTTAAACGGGGTGGGGAGTGGTAGAATAAGGTTAGGTTGGGGAACAAACTTGATTTGGAATCTACATCCCTGTTTGATGTTCCCAACAGAATGGCATGCCTCTTTGGGAAGAATAAACTGGGAATGAGGACTGCCTTGGGAGACACTTTGAAGAACCCAGCTCTCAATACCACCCTACTGTGCTCAGGAAATCATTTATTCAGGTGCCTTTGTTTCTACGCATGTCAAAGTTACCTCCCAATCCCAGGCACCTGTACTGTATTTTCTTTATATTTTTTCTGTTGTAACCACGCAGTAACTCAGTGACTGGGGGAAGTTTCTTCATTTTTCTGATCTTCCATTCCTGTACCTTTGTGAACTTTGTTGTATTTAAGTCACTGGCTATGCTGAAGTGCACATGACAAAGATGCACATGCTTTGCAAATACAAAATTGTAGGCCGGCGCAGCGGCTCATTTGGCTAATCCTCCACCTGTGGCGCTGGCACCCCAGGTTCTAGTCCTGGTTGGGGCACTGGATTCTGACCTGGTTGCTCCTCTGCCAGTCTAGCTCTCTGCTGTGACCTGGAAGTGCAGTGGAGGATGGCCCAAGTGCTTGGGCCCTGCACCCACATGGGAGACCAGGAGGAAGCACCTGGCTCCTGGCTTCCCATCAGCACAGCGTGCCGGTCACAGCATGCCAGCCATAGTGGCCATTTGTGGAGTGAACCAATGGAAAAGGAAGACCTTTTTCTCTGTCTCTCTCTCTCACTGTCTAACTCTACCTGTCAAAAAAAATACAAAATTGTATGCAAGACTAAATTGTTATCATTGTGAGATGAAAGTAACTCATTGTGGATAGTGTCTCCCACTTGACCCACAATGTGTTCATGAAATAATTTTCTCATATGAAATAATCATCACATTCCTAACTGTCACACTGAATGAAGTCCTAAACCTCTCTGTTCCTTGTTGTTGTTGTTGTTGTTGTTTTCATATCTCATTCGTATTTTCAAGAGAGACTGCCATGTGAATTCGTAGGAGGAAAGTGTGAGGCATCACACATAGTAAGGACTCAGTACATCTGTGGTCAACAAATGCAATAGCCCTACAAACAGACCATGCGGAAGTCCCTCAAAGCTGTGCAGTATGGTTGTAGAGCAGACGGGTGATGGCATGGATGATACTACTACTGAGCCGTGTTACTCAGCGTAGTTCCAGAGCCAGTGGTTTATTTTGCATTGTTTATATTAGCTTTGAGCAGGATTCCCGAAGATTTGGTCATTCCTGAATGTCACTATCTAACCCAGTGCTCTCCCATTTGCAGTGTGCCTTCTAATCACCTGGGACCTAGGAATCTTGGTGAATGTGGCTTCGGCTTCCATGGGTCTAGTTGGAGCCTGTGAATCCGTGTGTCTTACACACTGAAGAGCCCTCAGGCAATGCCAGTGCTGCTGGTACAAGAACCACATTTTGAGAAGCAAACATCAGATGTAGTTCTCAACAGAGATACTGCTTCTGGTGAGGAGACATTCTGGAAATTTATAGAGGCATTTTATTGGCTTGAGGCACTTAACACTTGGGGTCCATCCTGGGATGCTGTGAACAGTCTAATTCAGCAAGGAATTGTCCATACCCTGATTGTGTACAGACGTGATCCTGGACATTCATGTTAGTGAAAATTCTGTTCCAGTGATCTGAGCCTGTGGGCTCACTCTTCTTCATACAAGAACACAATATACACAGTCTTCCAATGACGTGAGGACCTCCTAAATCAAAGGAAGGTTGTGCTGTGTTCTGTGTAAAACGTCAGTGTGCTTTGGCTGCCGTTCTGAAAAAATCATTCATTGTTGCCCATGGAATTTCAGACACTATAGTAAGTGATTGTCTACATATATAGCTTTGATATTTGTGGTGATTAACAGTTGTGTACCTGGGCTGCCCACAGTGGGTCTGCAGGACAGATCTTGTCTGTTTCTCCCAGATCAGCATTCATGAAGTCATGTTGGTTTTTTTTTTTTAAAGATTTATTTATTTTATTCAATGGTCAGAGTTACACAGAGAGAGGAGAGGCAGAGAGAGAGAGAGAGAAGTCTCCCATCCGATGTTCACTTCCCAACTGGCCACAATGGCCGGAGCTGCACTGATCTGAAGCTGGGAGCCAGGATCTTCTTCCATGTGGGTGTAGGGGCCCAAAGACTTGGGCCATCTTCTGCTGCTTTCCAGGCCGTAGCAGAGCGCTGGATCAGAAGTGGAGTAGCTGGGGGCCGGCTCACTTGGTTAATCCTCTGCCTGCAGCGCCAGCATCCCACATGGGCACTGATTTCTAGTCCCGGTTGCTCCTCTTCCGGTCCAGCTCTCTGCTGTGGCCCGGGAGGGCAGTGGAAGATGGCCCAGGTGCTTGGGCCCTACACCCACATGGAAGACCAGGAGGAAGTGGAACAGCCGGGTCTCGAACCGGCATCCATATGGAATGTTGGCGCTTCAGGCCAGGGTGTCAACCCGCTGCGCCACAGCACTGGCCTCCACGTTGGTAGTTTGAATGTGACCAAGATGAGAAAGTTTATGCCAAAGAAATCGGTAGATGCCACCAGTCAGAATGGTTGCTTTACTTTTTGTAAATCAATTTCCAGAGCTGGTTTACCAGTACAAGGTCTATGTAAAAATATATTTAACTCTTAAATAATGTTAAATATATTAAGAGTACAGCAACAAAATGCTGCTGAGTTTTGTTTTGGGTTTCTTGACTATAAACCTACAAGTAGGTACAAACATCTAATGATTGCATTATAGACGTCTGGTATAATCCAGCCATCTTTGAAAACTTATTGTCAGTTATTTTTGTCTAAAGTTGGACATCATGTATTAATTTTTCATTAAATATGAGTGTGGGTATATTATGTTATTCATGAACTTTTTTCAGGAACTTAATAGGTTATAAAATATTTCTTTGAAAAAGAGGTCCTTGGGGTAGGGAGAGTTGGCATAGCAGTTAAGATCATCCCCAGGAATGCCCACAACTCATACCGGAGTGCCTCGCTTTGGGTCCCAGTTCCATTGCCCTTCTAGCCTCCTGCTAAGGCAGCAGGTGATGGCTCAAGCACTTGGGTCCCTGCCACGCTTGTGAGAGACCCAGGTGGCGTTTCCGGCTCCTGACTTTCGCCTGGCCCAAGTTAGACTGTTATGGGCATTTAGAAGGTGAACCACAGGATGGGATATCTATATCTCTTTCTCTGTCTCCTTTTCAGATAAATAAAAATTGTTAATTAATTTTGAAAAAAGCATGTAAAATTGCTGGGCTGGCAGACAATGTGGGACACCCAACTCTGCTCTTGCAGAGAAGAGAGGTAAGAGCACACTGTAAAGAAAATCACAGTCAGTGTCTCCCTTCCTGGATGTCAGGCAAGGTCTGAGTTGACACCGTGTGCCTTGGTGGAGTTTATGTAAAACCAAGATTCGAATGAGCAGCAACACTGCTCATAAAATAATGCAGAAGGTGCGAATTCTTGCCAGGTGGGGTAATGTAGGAATTGGAGAGAAGGGATGGGAAGGAAGCCAGAGATGGATGCGGGCAGAACAGGATCTAAGATGACTGGAGAATATGTGCGTAACATACAAGCAGGGGATGAAGGTAGACTGCCAATAACATATCCAGTCCCCCAAAAAGAAATACAGGGTAGAAACCCAGTCTAGAAACATGCATGTACACGCACATGTTCATAGATTTCATGGGACTGCCAGGTAGAATAGCAGCTTTTAACAAGGCTGGCTATTTTACCATAAGTACAGCAGACATCACGCTAATGTTTCGGTCTTTGCCTTTGGCAGTTGTTCTTCTTTTAATTTTTTTTTTTTTTGGCACCGTAGAAATGTTTCTATAAATAGTGCATTTAATGGAGTGTGTTACTTTATTACTGTCAGCTACTTAAACGGTAGAGAAAATTCAATAAACACAAAAGCTAAGATCAGAACATAGAATGCTTCCAATCCGAATCCTTTGTGAAGTTGTTCTTGAAGCAATAGAGTCTGTTTCCTCACCTGTGCAGTTCGTACCTTGTAGAGTCGAGAAGCAACCCAGTTCAGTGTCTGGTTGATGGTAGATGTCCAACCAAATTTGGGAAATACTGATTATTGCGGGGGCTGCTGTGCTGAATTAGAAAGCCAGCTGCTCCATCCTACATGGCTAACACGTGAACACCCAGCTCCAGAATGAGATAGCTGTCAGCTTTGCCTAAGGTTTGAGCATTTGCAGCCTTCGCATGCAGCAGACCCGTGGATGCGATGCCGTGGTTCTTTGCCACGGATAATTGGAAGTCACTTGCTCAGCTGGAGCAGGGATGCAGCGTAAAGGAGGGAGTAAAAATAAAAAGACACAAATACGTGAGAAAGTGAGCAAATCAAAGTAATTGAGGAGCCAAATAATTCATTCTCTCTCCCTGGCTCAGCATGGATGCAAATGATATATCATTAAGTAAGTCCCCAATACAAAGACAGCCAGCGTAACTGTTGCATCAAATGTTTAGCCAGTGCCAGAAGCAATTTTTTTATTATGTTTTTTTATAAGTTTGATCTACTAAGTGTCAGTGCAATCCCTATTTTTAGCGATTGGCTCATGTTTTTAATTTGTTGTCTCCGAAGCTCTGGGCCCTTCCTCATGCTTCAGCTGTCCACTCAGTTCCTAATGGCAGAGTAACACTGAAAAGCATAATTACATTTCCTAATTATGTGTAATTAGGCAAAACCCAGATGATGTATTCAGTGTGCTCTCAGAATAGCCAAGGGTCAAGGACTGTTGGAATTCAGTGCCATTTTTATAAATAAACTGGTGCGTTATTTAACGTCGGGGTCCAAGGTGGTACTGGGTACCTTGTAGACCAATATAATGGTTAAAATATATCACATTCATTTATTTAGCCATTAAAACTGTAACAGATTCCCCACCTCTCTACCCTCCTCTTTAAAAATAAAAAACAAAAACAAAAAAATACTCGAGTTCAGATTTGCTATTCTTAGCCCAAGAGAGGCCCTCTAAACCCTGAACCATAAAGTTCTGCTTACTGACAGCCTAAGTGATCTTTATTTTTTCAAAGCTTAATCCTTTTGAAACATGGAGAAATAAATACATCCTCTTATCTACCATATGCCTGGGACGGGAAATAAATTCTTATTTTCCTGCGGTGTGGTACCCGTGGGCTACAGTGAATAATTTGGGCAGTCTCGCTGAAGATAATAGGGAAGGCTTCTCTATTACCAGGGATAATTATGAATCTCATAATAGAAAACATCCCGCGCCTGAACATCAATCAGGGAAGATAAACAATGGGAAATGATAGGTATACAAAAGGGGAAATGGCAACGGCACATATGGAGCGAAAGACCGGAGAATTCTGGCGGGGTGATAAATCACGGAGTCAAATAATTTCCATGCAATTAATATCCTCAAATTAAAACATAACGTTCTTAAAAAAAGACTTTGCAGTCTTTTAAGCTGGGCAGCTGGCTGCCGTACAAGATTCCTCTGGGAACCCAGGAGCTTTGCTCCCTCTTGAGTCTTGTGGATTTGTCCCTGGCCTGAGTTGGCCAGAGCACCAGCTCACAATGTCACTGTGCGAGCTGACCTGGTGACCTCACTGCAGCTCCCCAGGGACTGACCATACACCAACAAGGCCCGAGCCGCTGGTGGTTGACTCTTGGGATCCTTGGCATGGACAGGACAACAAAGACTGGCCTATTAAGGCAGGAAGTCTGACTTCCCTTGGCCAGCCTAAGAGGCCATCTCCCCCCATCCGGACACAGCCCAGTGAAGCCCTTGGCAGAACCAGACAAATGAAAAACCTGCATTGCTGAGGGTCGTCTCCTCCTGCTTAATCGCCCTGCATTCCCGCTCTTTGTTACCCTGCTTCGATTTGGTTTGGTTTATTTTCGTTTTAATCAAAAACAAGGTATTCTATGGCTGCTTCTTTGAAAACAAAAGCAAAAATGAATCTGTTTGTATCTTTGAGAAAATACTGCCCATTAGTCTACTCTCTCACTATTCACCATGAAACTCAAGATTGTAGTATAGTAATTTCTTTACCTCATCTTGGGCAAAAGCCAGCCAGGTCTTCACCCTTTTCATCCCTGTGTATAGGCCAGAGTTCTCATTCCACAGGCCTCCCAGATAGAATCTTTGTATTCCAACCCCTCTTGGTAGTGGCTTAAAGATTTGAATCAGTTGTCAAAAATGTCCTGGAAGCCACAAAATGTGTTCATAGATTTTGTTTTATAGGCTTAGTATAATATTTTGTAAAATATATTTTTAAAGAAATTCATACTTTCTCTCCCAAACCAAGGGTTTTTTCATGCCATATAATTTGCTAAGTGCGGCTTTGCTGCCGTTGTAGCCCACAATTTGTAGTCAGCCTCCACAGGGCAAAAAAATAACTGCAAGCTATGATTAAGTCCGTCATGGACAAGGTAACTAATATTCCTGGAAGGGTGGCCTTCCTGCCACTCACTTTCAATGGCAAAATGGTTGAAGGTTGAGATGTATAGTCCTGTATGAATTTGCCTGGGCTGTGGGGAGTGAAGAAACCACATAGTAAAGTGGCCCCTGTGGGCCGTTTAGACATGGAACCCAGCAGGGACATGCTCTGTGTGCCCGGGTGTCCCTGTTTAAGATCGTTAAAGTGGCAGCCTTATTGTGCCACCTGTGTTTCCCACAGAAGAGCCATGTGGAAGGAAGGAGCCCCAGTCCAGTCTTGGCCAATTCTCTGGTGACAGTTTGTACAGAGAACCTGGGGCAGGCAGGGCTCGGAGGAATCGGACACAGCTGGATTTAAATTTAGGTCTAGCCATCATGAGCAGTGAGACCTTGGAGGAGTCTCTTCCCCCACACCCCTCCTTAACTTGTATCGTTTGAAGCAATTCTGACTTACAGAATAGTCAAAAGAGAGTTTCTGTGTACCCCCTCCCACCCGTGCACCTTCCCCAAATACTAACACAAGCCGTCAGCACTGAGAAGTGAGCACTGACATAGCTAGCTGTCAGCTGAACTCAGATCCTGGTCATCACTCACAGACTCCATGTGGATTTGGCCAGGGTTCCCACTAACCTCTTCTTTTGTAAATTAATATAAAGAGAACAGAGATCATGTATTTCTTAGGTACAGTTCTAAGAAGAAAGCCATACTTCCCTCTGTCAAAACCCCTCCAACCTTCTTTTCTTTTTTTTTCTTTAATGTTTGCAGACATACTTTAAATCCAAATGCTTAATTCACTGCTATTCATAATATTCAACAAATAAAAAGTAGGATGACCACAGTTTCCCCAGGAATTTATACAAGGGCTCATATCACAAGAATTCTGTTTCATTCCTATACATTTTTTGGTGTTATATATTTACTGCCACATGTCAGAGAAAACATAGGGTGTTTGTCTTTTTTGGGTGAGTTTATTTTACTAAGCATAACTGTTTGTAGTTGCTTCCATTTTATTACAAAAGATAGGATTTCATCCTTTTTATAACTGAGTAGTTTTCCAGTGTGTGTGTGTGTGTGTGTGTGTGTGTGTGTGTGTGTATCACATTTTCTTTATCCAGTCATCAGTTGACAGATGTCTGGGTTGAATCCATATGTTAGCTATTGTGAACTGAGCTTCAGTAAACGTTTGGATATAAGTAACTCTTTTGTATGCTTATTTCATTTTCTGTGGTTAGATTCCCAGGAGTGGGATGGCTAGGTCATATGGTAGATCTATTTTCAGATGTCTCAGAAATCACCTTACTGTCTTCCATAATGGTTGTGCTAGTTTACATTCCCACCAACAGTATACCAGGACCCAGCTCAAGGCACCACACTGTGCATATTATTGTTTCTCTCCGATCTCCTCGGTTCTGGTACATCTTCTCGATTACTATTACTATGTTTTATGATCTTGAAATTTTCTGGTCAGTTATTTGAGTTTGTCCAGTATGCATTTTTGGCAAGAGTGTACAGAAATAGTATTTCTTTCTAAGGCTCAACTCAGAGGTTGCATAATGTGAAAATATCTTACTGCTGATAATGTTATCCTCGATATCTTGGTTATAGGGGAGTCAGCCAGATTTCTCCATTATGAAGTCACCATTTTCTTCTTCGTAGTTACTGGGTATCTTGGGGAAGTACTTTGAATCTCATCTCCTTACATGAAAATGCGCTAATCCTGGCATCCATCTGTGGATTTTACCTGTAACAATTAATACCAAGGTGTCCCAGTGGTAATTTTCTATTTCCCTCATGTCTTCTATATCTACTAATTGGATTTTTTTTTCTATATGGAAAGCTGTCCTGCATCCATTTATCCATTTAACCATTTTATCATTTCTGTGAGTATGGGTATGTGAATATGTATTTTATTCTGCAGATCACAATATAGCAATGTTCTGTTGCTCCAGTTCTTCTAGATTTAGCCACTGAAGCTCTTTCAGGTTGGCTGCTGTACACTTTCAGCACATTCAGTTCTTTTGGACATATTTCCTTGTTTTTTGGCATTGCAAGGTACTGCAGGCTCATCTTGTATTTCCCTGCCACAATCTTGGAATTAACTCTTCTCCAGAGTCAGTGTTTCATTAGAAAATCATCTTCAGAGCTAAGATCTGGGTTGTAGGTATACTTGTTACTATTGGGCATTGTTGTGTCCAGAGCCTCTTAGTGGACAGGTTTTGGAAATAGATGTGTATATAGTGACCCAGGCACATACACTTATCTCCCTTTTATTTCTGGATTGTATGTATTATATATTTAATATTTTTGTATCTAAGACACCTTTCATTTTTCTTTGTTTTAGGTGTTTTATATGACAATGTATATTAATGTGAATTCATATCCAATTCTAATCCAACACAACTAGGTTTGTTTCAGCTTTTCTTGACCTTCTATGCCTCATTTTCATTTTCTAGGCGATAGAAATAATAATTGTTTAAGGTTTGGGGAACCTGTAGGTAAATTATGATAATTGTAGATTATTTAAAATAACAACAACAACAAAACTACAAGAAGATAAAGAGTGGGCCTTTGGCCAGTACCGTGGCTTACTTGGCTAATCCTCTGCCTGCGGTGCCAGCACCCCAGGTTCTAGACCCGGTTTGGGCACCGGGTACTAGTCCCAGTTGCTCCTCTTCTAGTCCAGCTCTCTGCTGTGGCCCGGGAGTGCAGTGGAGGATGGCCAAGTGCTTGGGCCCTGCACCCCATGGGAGACCAGGAGAAGCACCTGGCTCCTGGCTTCAGATCAGCACAGAGCGCCAGCTGTAGCGGCCATTTGGGGGGTGAACCAATGGTAAAAGGAAGACCTTTCTCTCTCTCTCTCTCTCTCTCTCTTTCTCTCTCTCTCTCTCTCGCTGTCTATAACTGACTCTGTCTCTCTCTCTCTCGCTGTCTATAACTGTCTCTGTCTCTGTCTCTCTCTCTCTCTCTCTCTCTCTCACTATCTAACTATGCCTGGCAAAAAATTTAAAAAAAAAAAAAAAGAGTGGCGCTTCGTGTTCTCCCTGCGTTGACCTCTATCCTGTAGAGTTGGGCCAGTCCTCCCACTAAGAAGTAGAATCTGTTTCTCCACCATTTAAATCAGATTGTGACTTGTACTGCCATGGAACTTATCAAAGATGGTGCAAGCAGAGGCATGAAAGGCATTTAGATGCGGAGACTTGATCTTCTGTGTACAACGCTGGAACCATAGGAGCAAGCCAGAGCTAACCTAGGTAGATGACAGCTCACATGAAGAGAACGTAGTTGCCCAAGCTGGTAGTCTGCCAAGCCCAGGCACATGAGGACAGTCATTCCAGAGTTATCTAGCTAACAGCCAAGTTACCAGCTGCCCTCAGACGTCAGTGAGCATCCGCTAGAGGAGACCTTGGCCATGCAGAGTCTTAAACTGAAGTTTCAGCGGCTCAGTGTGCAGTAATTGTCAGTGAATCGGGAAGAATTTGAGTTAATGTATGGAAAACAAGCAATACAGTAACTATTTTTAAAAAGATTTAATTTATTTCTTTGAAAGGTAAAGTTACAGAGAGAGGGAGACAGGGAGAAAAAGATGATCTTCCATCCGCTGGTTCACTCCCCAAATGGCCGTAACTGCCAGAGCTGGACCAATCGAAGGCTAGGAGCCAGGAGCGACTTCCTGGTTTCCCATATTGGTGCGAGGGCTCAAGCACTTGGGCCTTATTCCACTGCTTAACCAGCCCATTAACAGAGAGTTGGATTGGAAGTGCAGCAGCCAGGACACGTACCAGCACCAAGGGCAAAGACTTTGCATACTGTGCCACAGCGCCAGCCCCCAACACAGTAACTTTTGACAAACATGGTTCTCAGTAAGTACTGCTTTTAGCTGATTATGTTGTTATTAGGGATAAAACCTCATGTCTTTTTTACCCCAAACACATTCCCAGCTAAATCTAACAGAATGATCTGTGATTGCCAGGTTTGGACCAAGTCCTTTGAACTCCACCAGCACCTTCAAAACGGGTGCTCACACCAGGATGGACATGGGGCTCCGAGGACAAGGGGCTCAAGGTGGAGAGAGTATTGAGAGCTGGGGAGTGAAAAGGCCTTTATCTGGTGTTGCCTAAGGGTGTGGGGAGCCTGACCTGGTGTAGCAAGGGGAGAGGGTGCGGGGGAGGAAAGCAGAGGAGTATCTAAGCAGGCCAAATTTAGCCTAATTAACAGATTTGCCTAGGGCTGACCCTGAAGCAGAAAGTGAAGCCAGCATCAGTCTGCTCTCCTCTTACCAATAAGGTAATGATGAGGTTGAACCACCATTTCTCAATCCCAAAGAAAGAATTCCTGAAATAGAGAAGTTAGACAAAGAGGCCACTACGTTTCTTACTTCCTCTGAGATTCTGTTTCCTTAATGACCCAGTGCATCTGTTTAGCAGTTTTTGTCCTTGCAGATAAGTTAGTGCACTTTTGTGGTAGTTTTGATCATGTTTCTATTTGGTGACAAAGATGTAAGGAATCATTTGCTGGATTAACTCACAAAAGCCGTGAGCATAAGTGGACCGTGGCTACCCTGCTGCAGTGACCATGGTCACTGCGAGATCTGCACTGACACAGCCGCCCAGGCATCATTGGCATCCTGTAGAGGACATCTCTGTAGTAAGCCATCATGAATGGCACAGCTCGCACCCTTCTGCCCAGTGCAGACCTCTGTTCCCATTCAGAGCAAGCACCCTGAGCAGGTTGCTGCTGAGTCACCCATTCCTAGGAACTGCACACTCACATGAAATTGTTTGGAGATAGACCATCTTCAGTCAACTTGGGTTTGCTTCCTGTGTTTGATAATAAAATCCAATAAGCTTATTTTTCGCCCCACTAGGTTTTTTTAATTTGATACTGTGAGCAAAGGAGGAGGTTTGTATTATTCCTTCTGGAAACACAGGGAACTTGATTTTATTCTACTGATGTTTTCACTGTCAGTTCCCAAGTGTGTGTGCATGCATGAGTGTAAAATACCCAATAGGAAAATACCAAAGCTGGAGACCTGGGAACACTTAATCGATATATCATCACTTACAGTCAATATCTGATTAATCAGATATTAATTCAGATCATCTCCTATGACTGGATTTATTTTTTCCTCCATAACATGAATTGTGACAAATTCTGTCTGATGCTATATCTCAAGTTTTTTTTTTTTTCTTAACATTATAGCACAGACATTTCCTGCTATTTTAACGTAGTCTTCACCAGTGAAAAGCAGCAGACAGATAAAAAGACAGCAGGTAATAGTTCCTCTAGATTGTCCGCTGTTCAACAGTTGGAACGCGCACTGTTCGCACTGTTTTCCCGCTGAAAGCAGCGTTCCGGTGAAATTGCACCTGGTCTGTCGCCGCTGCTCTCCTCCTTCACGGTCTCATTACTACCTCCTGCTAACCAGCCACCACCAGCCTCCACGGTCCCCACCGAGAAGTCTCCCCCAGGGACGAGCATTGCCTCTCGGGCCACTTGGTGACTGTGAAGCAGGGGAGGAAGGACTCTGTGCTCCGTTTGAAGAAGAACTAGACATACTGGAGCAGCCAGCTAGTGGTGTGCCAGGTTTGCAGAACTTCCTCAGCCCACAGCGCTGATCAGTTGTCAGCGTCTGCTTGTGGTGCAGTTGCTGAACAGGATTCTGAAGCCAAATTGGCTCAACATGGAAGATTTCTGTGAGCATTATGGATCGGTAATGAATAAGGACTGAGGGAATGGCCATCACATTGGTGCCACACCTCTCTTAGAATGTGGGTTTGTCTATGTGTAACATGCCCTGAAATTTTTCAGAAGTATCAAGTGTCAGTTATCTTCTGAAAGAGCAGGACAAGCTTGGGCTGAGAAAGTCCCGTGTCTGAATTTCCAGGAACTTCCCAGGCGGAACTTACCTTGGTGAGTTCGAAACAAGTTATCCTCTTCAGTCAAATTTGTTAACAAAGAAATTAGAGTTGAGAGCCCATCAAGAGCAGATCTTTCTATCATACAGACTCACAGTAATTAAACTTACAGAGACTGATGTTTAAGCCAAGTGCCACAAATGGTAATTTCCAAATGGAGCTAAACTTAACACATAGTTGGAAATGCTTTTGTTAATTTCAGTTTGGAATCTCCTTATAGGCAGAAACGTGGAATAAAGAAGTTAGACAAAATAGTAGGCACTAATCGAAGGCAGAAGAGGATGGTAAACATACTTGGGTTCCTGCCATCCACATGGGAGACCTGGATGAAATTCCTGGCTCCAGGCTTTGGCCTGGCCTAGCTGTGACTGTATGGAACATTTAGAGAGTGAACTAACGGATGGAAGATCCCTCTTTGTCCCTCTGCCTTCCAAATAATAAGTAAATAAATATTTTTTTCCAAAAAGAGAAACTTTTACAAGTTTATTAACTTATTAGTGCATCCTCACTCCCTGCCATTTTCTCCTGAAGTTGTCTGGTGGCAGGATTTTTTCACCTTGTTGTTAACAGGCATCTAGGAGATCAGTCATGTGAACTGCAGTTTTTGTCTTGGCTTGACCAATATTGGTTTGCCTAGGGCCACACAGATACTTAATGATGTTGTAACTTAGTCTTCTTGTCCGTGAAAGGAAGATAGCTGATACAGTTGGTGTGCAGATTTGCTGTCTCCCATCTACTTCGGTGCTACGCACAGCCGTAGCAAACACATGAAAAACAGTAGGTGCTGTTGGCATTGTTGTTTTCGTTACTGTGATTCTCACTGTGTAGTTCCTGACAACTGAAAGCCACAGATCCAGTTACAGCTAACTTCGCATAACGCTAAAACCATCCAACTGGTCTGCATTCTTCAGGACTCCTGTGTACCATGGGGTAGAAGCTTTGCATGTTCTTCCCATCAAAGATTTTATCTAAAAACCTGCACTACTTCACCCTTCCCCTTGTGGCTAGCAGGGGAGCAAAAAATGCTCCTAAAGTAATTTAGCATGCATTCCACAGTGTGCTGGGGATGTGGCTGCCTTCCTGTTAGGAAGCCCATCTTGTAAGAATACACCTGGATCCCAGGGAGATTCTTGGTGAAGCGAGAGATGGCATACGCAGCCTTTAGTGTAATAGTTTGCTAGCAAAGCCCTCAATGCGTCCTGTCTATCACGGGAAGATGCGGACACTGCTTCCAGTTGTCTCAGATGCAGACGGACGCCTTTGTGTTTCTGAAGGAGTTTCCAGAAGGTTAGACTGAAAAAATGAATAGAGAAAAGAACCATAAAATTGTGCGTTGTACCCTCATCCGAAAAGAGCTGCTGTCACGTTGCCGTATTCCCTTCTCTGTCACAGAGATTTGCAGGATGCTCCTTGCCTTGTAAGTCCTAGGGCCTTTTTCTCTCAGTTAAATTAGAACTGTGGACGTTGTTCTTTCTACTCTTATTTTTCCAGCTTATGATGGGCTTATGTCATAGTTAGAATTGAATTTGCTTTAGAGAAAGTGAAAAGATGTTACCATGCATGTAACTTCTTTTATTATGCATACCAACCATCAAATAGCATTCCTCTGTTCAGTAAGATAGAATCTGTGAGTCTTTTAGTATCAAACACTTAAAATGATCATGAAAGAAGTTCAAAGTTATAGTTGTTCTAGGAGATCAGGAGGACTCATACATACAGCATCACTAGTTTGCTAAAATAATTATTTCATTAATATTTTCTTTCCTGGGTGTGCATCTGTCAAGCTATAATACACCACAGAAGATAAAAACTACTACACCATGTTACGATGAACCCTTTATGAAGCCTGTATTTGCTAATTTTTGAAGTTTTTTTTAAATAAAAAATAGAAGTGTGTGATACAGGTTTAATTTTCTTGGTGAACTAAGAGTTTTTGAAATTTAGACTTCATTATTTCATTTTTTAAAAATCAGGATGATACATCATCCATAAATGAGGACTGTGACTGACAATCTAGCTGGAAAGATTAGGCAATTGGGGGTGACTACACCCACCCCCAATTATTGCCTTTGTTCTTACAAGTGTGTTTAAATCTATTTCTGTTAATTTACAATTTGAAAGGTGGGTGAGGAGCAGAGTTTGAAAAATAGATTACTGTCTTCATTAATACAGGTTTGACCTACAAAGTCTTCACGTACTTAATGATTAAAAACCAAAGTACTAAATAATAAATTATAAGAATTTATAGGAGTCATCATCTTGAAATTAGCTTACTGAATGTTCTTATCATAATAAATCTGAGTGGGTGTCTAATTTAGTGTTAGCTGACTAAAATTATATGTTGCGGGTAGGAAAAAAAAACACTTTTGTTTGAAGACAAATGCAGTGAGTTTAATCACAGGTGATCTGAAAGGCACCTATCTTTTGCTATGTTCACTCTGCGGAAACTTTAGCGAAACTAGTTGAATGAAGATCGATTCCAATTTGTAAATCTGGCAGACGATAAAATTTCCCCAAGCACCACCGTGATGTTTGTGTTAGCGCTTCCTGCGTGGAGCTGTAGCCCAGCTGGTTCTAAAGATTGAGCTGCTTAAACAGAACGCAGCCTGCGCTGTCTCCATTTCAAGTCCGCAGAGATGGAATCCTTATCCAGGGGTCAGGGTGGTTCTGTTTGTTGGATGGTGGAGGAACGGTAGGCACCCTTCTCCGCTCCCCTCTACTGAATCCCCGCCCCTCGTCCTGTGTCCCTCAGAAAAGAAAGCTGTAATTCGGTCAGCAGTTCTTCGCTGGTTCTACCCTTGCTCAGGGAGATCCTGTGCTGAGCCCAAGGGATAAAGAAAAGATTAGAATTCAATCCTTACTGTCATGTAGCTCAGTGTCTTTTATGGAAGACAGACTTGGGAACAAGTAAATTAAAACGAGCTTCATATGGAAAAATAAGAGAGTTTATCACCTGGAAGGAAAGGTGAGTCATTAGGGAAAGCTGCCTCCATCAATGGGAAGAAGGGTGGGGTGTTCCTGGAGGAGGGATCTAGGAAGCCAGGCTGCTCAGACGAAAGGGTCCCTCTGGGCTGGTAGCCACTAGACAGAATATCATTCAGGAGGAAGGGCTGGGCCACGGGGTTGAGGATGATGGTCAGGACTTCGGCAGGGCCACATTTTGAAGAGGCTTGGAACAGGCCTGGAATTACTTTGTAGGGGGGACGGCAACACAGAGCTCTTTACAACAGAGACTGCAGAAACTACGTCAGAGTGGAAGTGGAATAAATCTCTTTCCAGTCTCGTGGGAAGCTGACATATCATTCAGCGAACTTCTCTCAAATTAAGTTTCTTGTGAAATGGGACAAATATTGCTGCACATATACAAGAGGGAAAAAACCCCACCTATTCATGAACATATACATACATACCCACGCCTAAGTAATTCACTCTAAATATGCAAAGAGTGTGTGCAAATCAAGAAGAAAAACTGTGAACCTCACGATAGAAAAAAATAGGCAAAGCTAATGAACAGGAAATTCATTGAAAAAAACTGACAAACATGAAAAAAAAAAACCTCAACCTTATTTTCAGTTCATGGGAATAGAAATTAAACAATGAGATAGCACTTTGCAACATGACTTGGGCAAAAATTGCGAGACAGATAACTTCACACTGGAGAGCTAGTGGAGTACAAAAGAAAAGTTGTCCAGAATCAGGTCTTTTTTTGCCTGATGAAATGCACAGCCTCATTCCTGATAAATTGCTTAAGCAATTTTCTGATAAACTTTAATGGGATTAAGACTTGTTCTGGGAAATCAGTCACCCATCTACCCAGCTGACTGCCAGTCAAGACTCTAGCGACCTTAAACCACAAGTTCTTTTCTCTTTGTATCTAGCCTAACAGTGACTATTTTATCATTCCGTTCCCCTGTAAAATGTCTCCACCAAGAGTGAGTCTTTGAACTGATCAGCCAGAAGCTTTTTCTATAGTAGTGAAATTATCATAAAACTTGGACTTGTACTCATAACTATATTTTCTAAAATATTCTCTTAATAGAGAAAAGAACATGCCCCATTCATAGGAACATAAGCTGGTTTTGGCCATTGTGGAGAGCAAGTTGGTAATCTCAACCCATATGAAACATACCTTTTGATCAAGCAGTTCCACCCTGAACCAGAAAATATAGCAATATAAATAGGAATGCAAAGTCACTCAATTAGAAGAATCAGTGATTTTTTTAAGCATTATTTTGTATGTATGCATCCAAATGTGTTAATCTATTTATTTGACCTGGGACATTCTAAATTCCTAACCATAGGGTAACATTTGAGTTAGTTTTTCTAAAGAATTAAATATTTTGTAGCAAAAAGCAAAAGAAACTAAAGAGAGATCTATTTTTATTCAATATGAGACAGAGATATACACAGACTCATGCACAAACAATGGCTATTCATTATATAATGCTGAATGAGAAAAAGTAAATTGCAAAACAATGTCTGTATAACTAGTCTCTGCAAAGTTCATGAAAAATGCCATTATGAGAAAACTGGGCATCAATTGCAAATTATTTTGCACCAGAATAAACTTACCTTGTAATTCCATTTTCCATAAACTTTGTGAAGAGCCCTTGTATCTCTCTACTCTGGGCAAAGAAAGCTAAACCTGTGCCTGAGTGTTTGTGTGGGTGGTTGCGTGTGCTCCTGAAGTGGTCTGGGATTGAGGCGACAGGCGTGGCCTGCTAACCCAGGACCCCTGAGGAAGTGCCCGAGAGGTGTGGCAGTGGAGAAGGCTTGTGCAGCAGAACTGATCTTCTGTTCTTTTGCTTCGTATGTCTCTGTAAGTTTTTATTTTTCCCCCATCAAGAGGTACTATTATTGAATTTATTTTAAAAAATAACAATAGATTGACATTTCACAAATACCAGTTGGTGGAGTGTCCCCTGAAAGATGAACCCATAGTCGTTCTCATGCCAATCTGTGCCTGGAGGGGTCCTGGTCAGGTGTACACAGAGGAGGACTGGCCTGCAGTCAGCTCAGCCATTTCAGCTGTTTATTTCTGAACAAAGCTCTGCAGAAATGCATGGAAAAGGAAGTGGGAAAGGCAGGAATGGATTTGATTTTTCACCCCCTCCTGGCTTCCACCCCTGGGCAATTTCTAATTAATTAGAAGAGCCAAGCTACCTTTGGGAATCTCACCAGGAAGAAGTGGGTCTTGTGGTGCAAAGGAAAAGCTTTTTTGAATATTAAAAATTAATTAAAAATAGAAGTGTTAAAACTCAACTTTTATCATTAGCACCCATTCCAGAGGGCCGCTTACTGCTGATAATACTTGCGGTTCTTTCTGTCGCCATAGGTTTTATGGAAAGTGCCTTACTGTTCAACATTTTGTATGTCCGTGCCTAATTCTCCTGACCCTCTGTGGTTCTGTTCGGTTCTGAGAGAGGAGGGTGACGTGGTTCTCAAAACATGTGGTCTTGGTCGTTATTGATGGTTGTTTTCAGATGACAGCCAGATAGTTACTCTCAAAAGGGGAAAAAAAAAAAACCTGTAAAGGGGCAATTTAATGTGGTATAACATCAAAATTTTTCTTTCTACTTTTTAAAGACAGTATTTGCATCCTGTGCCTGCACTAACTTACAAACCAGCGATCTCCAGGTAAACCTGCTTTGCTCTTGCTCGAGTAAGAATTCATAAGGAACACAGTGATTTTAGTGACCGATAGTTGTAGTAGTACATAACTCCAGTGGCTTAGATAAATAGGATTTTCATGTGTATACTTTTTGGTTAGCTCTCACATGAGAAATTAAAATGAATTTGCAGCCACATGTTAGCATTATTAACAAATACATAACTTTCTGGCTGAAATTGTGGAATGAAAAGTAGCTTCCAGCCTTATCCCATCTTTCATGTTCTGAAATGTAAAGTTCATTAGCAGAGAGATTTTTGTCAATTATTTATACTGTGCTGTAATTTGTACTAGACCCTTTCTGCTTGGCATTGAGTCCACCATAGTAGATATTTAATAATTATTTGTGAGTCAGTGAATGGAGGGATGCATGAATAGTGGTCACATGAAGTAATTGAAGAATTTCTACGCTTTGTACTCCTTAGGTGTGATCCCTATTCTGTGCACCTCCCATTCACTATTTCAGTGTCTCACGTAAGACTTGGCATGTAGTAAGCAGTCAAAGAAGGTCACAATGAATTGGTCAGAAGGATGTATCCCTTTATACAAATTGTCTGCCATTCATAAAAATGCGGTATCTATCATGTCTCAGGCATTGTTCTAAGAAGAGAAGATACATCACAAAAGAAAAGTCCTAAACTTGGATACCTTACTTTATCATGGGGAAGGTAGGCAATAGACACAAAATAAATAATACCATTTCAGATATTGATAACATGGCAGAAAGAAATGTTGTTCCTGTCAGTACTGCCAAATACACATTCATTAATTTTCTGCCATGCCACCAAATGCCTGTATGTTCATGAAAAATTCCCTGAAACTTGGTAAAGTTAGGGAGTTACAATGATCTAGCCTAGACTGGTATGGTAAGGAGGATTTATCTCCTAGGTTATATCTGTTCATGTTCTGCCTCTCTCGCCCATCCTTGTTTACTTATATTGTGTTATAATTATTTTCCTATGCTTCTGTCCATTAGATTATGTAATATAAAAAATTGTAAATTGACAGAGACTATCAGTAGCTCCCATAAGCCTACCATCCTATTTCCTATTTGGCCAATTTGCTTTGTTTCTTCTACTCCTACTTAGCTCTATCTGATGTCTTGCAAAAGCATATCTAAGATATAACATATTTTTTAACCCATATTTTTATTTTTAGGAGCTACCTATAATGTACTCTTAAAGTAGTAGTTCTCATGAAAAATAACTACAATAGCATTATCACAATCCTCAAATAACACAAATGAAAAAGGCAGTAAAGAAGTGTATTTCTAATTGTCTCTTAAAGATTATGACACTTTTTTAGTTTCTTTTGAACTTTGCTTTTTTCCCCCCACTTATTCATTTCCTTCTTTTGGGTTTTCAAAAGTTGATTGAATACTTAGTTTCTTAAAAAATCTAGAAATTTTGAAAATAGGTACAGAAATAGTTTTGAAGTAGGTAAAGAAGAAATTAAATACACTGTGTGTCCACGTTCCTATGTTTTTTAGTCAGAGTTGTAACATCCAGGACACGATGAAACTTGCTTTTCAGTAGTAATTGTTTTAAAACTGTTTGGTTGTTATTGATATGGGTGGTTGTATTAGTCTGGGTTCTCCAGAGAAATAGAACCATTATGAGACTATCTATCTAATCTGTCTATAAGTAGATTTATTATAAGGAATTGCTTCATGGGATATGAAGACTGAACAATCCATATCTGGGACAGCCAGTGGTATAGTTCCCATATGAGTCCAAGGCTGATTCCAAAGAAGATTGATGTCCTAAATCATCAGAGTCAGAGACAGCCAATTCTTCCTCACTCAGCCTTTTAATGTATTCAGGCCTTCTACAGACTGGATGTTGCCACCCATGCTGGGGAGGGTACTCTGCTTTACTCGGTCTGCTGATTGATATGTCAGAGTCATCCATTAACACTCCCTGCATACATCCACAGATAGCATGTAGCCACATAGCTGGGTATTCCATGGCCCAGTTAAGTTGACACAGAAAGTTAACCATCAGAGCAGTGATGCTGAGTGAGATTTAGTTTGGAAACACTGAGTAGACACTGCTAGTTCATACCCTCCTCAGTAGGTTGTTTTATCAAAGATTCATCTCAAGAATCTTTAAGCCAAGTGTTCTTAGCTATGGGCCAGCAAGAAGGGCCCTGGGTATCTCAATCTTCTGAAAGAAGATGGAGCGTTATATCCCGTTTTCCCCTTTCTGAGAAGAAGGTGCTGTAACGGCAACGTCTCCAAGGCCCGTTGCTCCTGCTGCTTTAGTGCCTCTGCTCGGTGCCGTCTCTGCTGCTCGTGACCTTCCATCTCTATGGTGAGGAGCTCCCAATGTGGATCTCGCAACTGTAAGCTCTGTGCAGGCAGGCACGACGTCTGTTTTCTTTTTTCCTTGTCCCTGGAGCCCAACACGGTTCTTTGCAGGCAGCAAGTACTCAAGAAGTAGCTGTTGACCTACAAACCTACAAACAAATTAATAAGTTCTTCCTTGCCAATTTGTCAGATGAAGTGAGACTCACTGTGTTCATTTTCTTTGTCCTCATAAACAGGTTACCACTGAATCAGTGGGTTGGATAGTGGTCCTTAGGAAGATACACATCCATGTCCAATAAGTGCGCTCGTAGAAGCTGGGGTCTCTTGACGGACTCCTTCCCCGGTAGCAGTCACAGTTTTGAGGTCAGCCACAGAAGCACATACGAGAGTACCGCCCCTTGTATGATAGAGTAATAGAGCATGTATGGATATACTGTTTGTTTCTCCTTTCTCCTGTTAGCAGACACTGGTGTTTTCATCCTTTGCCTGTTGTAAATAGAGCCCCTCTGAAGATTTGTGCACATGTTTTCCATTCTTTGGCATATGTATACACACACACACCATTGAGTAAAATTGCTGAGTCATGTGATAATTCATTTAACTTATTAAGGAACCTGTTGTTAGTTATTTGGGAATAATACAGAATGATTTTGATTTTAAAAGAAGCTGATCCCAGCAGACAGAGTATGGATTCTGCCTATGGCTGTTGACTTGGGCAGCCCTGAGATTGCGCTCTCATACAGGCTTTGACACACAGCAGATGATCGCCGAATCTTGGGTGAATAAAAACACAGCTGTGTGGGTGTGTTTCCCCCCTCCAACTGCATTTTGTGGAACTAATGCCTTCTTAGGTTAAAATAAACACCCTACATTTAAAGTGCCGGAGTTGCTCTGTATATATGTATGGACTTAGTTTAGGATTGAGATTTATGAAGTAGTTGTTTCTTTTTTCTTCTCCATTCCATTTTTCCTTCTTCATCTTTTTCTAAATGTTATTCCTTACCAATCCCACAAATTAATTAAGATTCTTCTGTAATTACTGATTTTTTTTTAAAAGAAGTTCTCTCATTTTACTTGAAAGGGAGAGACACACAGAGAGATTTTTCATCTATTTGATAGCCAAAATGCCAGCAATCACAAGGACTCATTTAGGCCAAAGACCAGAGCCTGGAACACGGAACTGGTCTTCCATGTGAATGGCAGTGTCCCAAGTACTTGAGCCATCTTCTGCTGCCTTTGAGGGTGCACCTTAGCAGGAAGCTGAGTTGGAAGCCGAGGAGCTAGGACATAAGCAAGATAATCTGATATGGGATGGGGGCATTCCCAGGCAGCATCTTAACGTTCATACCAAACACCTGCTCCACATAACTGATTTATTTTTTTGCAGGAAGAGCATCAGGGCAAAGGGCAAAATGGAGGCAACATCATAGATAAGTCTTCACATCTTAGAAGACTTGGATGCACATCCTGTCCTCCTTGTCCTACAGGCAACTTTTATTTTTTTTATTTGAAAGGCAGAGAGAGAGTGAGAGGTGAGGCTTTGTGACAATTGTACAAATGCTCTGTGAACCTCAGTTTCCTTTGCCACCAAATGACAATGCAAATGCGTACTTCCTTAGATTGCCGTGAGCATGAATTCAGACAAGGTAAGTCTGAAGAAAAGTGCCTGCTCTATAATAGCTGTTCAACAAATCATCTCTGTTATTTTTTTGTTTTTAAGAACAATGATTTTTTTAAACCTGAAGGTGAAAGCATTCCATGCAGAAAGGAAGCACAATTATACTGTTCAGAGCATCCGTGAGTCAAAAACACAACAGGTTATTAAAAAAATACAGGTTCTTGCTTGAAGTCTTAAGTTCTTCAGAGCAATGAAAAAAAAATTGATGTCTCTGTCTTCCATTCCATGGATTTCCCATCTATTTCCTGGCTTAACTTTCCTATAATGCTTGTGTTATGAAAACACTCAAGAATCCACCTGCCCATCTCCATAGCAGTGGCCGAGATCAGAACCTGCAGCTTGGCAAATGCCCGCTGAGCCGTCGAGAGTCTCGTGGAGGAAGCTGCAGGCAGATTTTACATGGCCATTTCACCCTTCCTCCGTCCGGGGGCCTGAGACATGATTCATTTGCAATAATTGTGACTCCCTCATTAAAGGAAAGCTGTGGCAAGGGAAAAAAACTGAGACTGATCAAGACGTTCCATGGTGTTCTTTTTCTTGCACGTCAGCTGTGTGGGCTCTTCTTGTTCCTCTGTCCTTCAGGTTAGTAAAATCAAGACCAGTTATCAAAGCTATGAACCATTAATAAAAGTTAATGTACCACAGGAAATCGGAAGGGGAACAAAGTCACGGAAGTGTTCAGGGCCACCACGCCACCCGTGCATCCGCTGTGAGCTGGTCAGCTCCTGCCAGTGTGCTTGTTGCCCTGGGTTACAGCTTTAGTATAACTTTCCCAGGTCAATGACAGGGTGTACATCAACGATCTTGGAGGTAAACCGGGGATGCGCTGTTTCAGCCATGAGTACAGCCATGGAAGCGGGGGTGGCAGTGATGTATCTTGGGTTAGGACCATATCCAAATCTTGGTCTTTCCACTTTTAGATGACCATGCTCAGAAGCCAAGCATGTGCCGTCATGGGTAGGAAGCACTCTTTGATTTCTGGTTTAAAGATTCAAATCTGTGCCCTACCCTGGGCTGCGTAAATGTTAACAGCCAAAAGGTTTTACATTTGTTTTTGTCATTAAGGCCCCTAGTGCAGGCTGGCTCCCTCATTTTTTTGACTCTGAGCTTAGTCTGGAAGAAGTCTTGAGGGAATGTTTACTTTCAAAGAAGGGCTCTTTCCACCATGTGTTTGCTCACTAAAAGTGGTTAGTGATGAAAAAGACTAGGTCGGTGACAAGAGAGAGAGACAGAGGAGATGGGAAGTCATCTTCTTTATGCAGTAGTCAGAAGGAAGCATGGGAGGGACAAGGAAAACTGAGCCGACATCTCTGCTTGGTTAGTGGAAAGAAGACTGCAATTCCTGTACAGTGCCACATACTTTGCCATTTCATGTCCCTGCTGATGCACCCTTTGTCTAGCGATGAATGTGGGGTTAGCCTCAGTCCTGCAGGTAAGTCACTCAGTGACTGTTCATATTCAGAAACTGTTAGGGCTTCCAGTTGCACACAGGGACACTGAGACTCAGATAAGTCAATGAGTGTCTTAACGTCCTAGGGCTGAGAGGCTGTCACGTATATTACAGAAGTAAGTTTCTCAGGCTGCAAGTATGAGGCCCTTTCTGTCACTTCTGTACTGCCACTGCAAAATGAACCCCAGACCACTACCTGGCCCCTGGGTGGGCGGTGATCAAAAAGACCGACTGTAGCAAGGGAAGTGAGGATGTGAGCTAGAACTGGAATCCACTGCCAGTGGGGATGCAGAATGGCGCAATGACTTTGTGAAACAGTGTTCTGCTTTCTTAAAAGTTAAGCATATACATATCCCATGATTCAGCAGTTCTGCTTGTGGGAATCTATCCAAGAGGAGGGAAAATGCACGTCCCCTGAAAGGTCATCCATAAATATTCATAGCAGCAAGTGTCCATCAGCTGGTGGGTGGATGGACAAATGTGGTTGGCCCATACGATGGAATACTACTCAGCAATGAAAAGGAATGGTGATGGATAGACTTAATGACGTGGAGGAACCTCAAAAGCACTAAGCTAAGTGAAAGAAGTCAGTCCCAGAAGACCACCTATAGTACGTCAACATTTGTATGAAATTCCTAGGGAACATGGAACTGTCGAGACTGGAAGCAGAGCAGTGGCTCCTTCGAGCTGGGAGTGAATGGGGGAGAACTGGGCATGGCCATGATGGAACTTTCTGGGGTGATGCAGATGGTCTTAGGAGATTGTGCTGGTGGTGTGCCACTGCATACAATCACTAAAAAGTGACTGAATTCTGCACGTAAAGTTGTTAAAACGTATGGTATGAGAATTATACTTCATTAAAATCATAAGGAATGAATCCCAGGACCATTAGGTCAGCCAACTGAGCCAATAGCTGTAGGGACGTAGGAAAATTTTCACTAGCTGTGTTCAACAAACTATGGTCAGTCCCCTAGTTTAGAGAGAATCTCTCTGAAATTGGACAGGAGAAGACAGTATCAGAAGGCAAGAGGGCATTCCTAGGATGTGGTACATCACATATACTCAGGTCAAGTAGCCCGCACCCCCACACGTGACCATCAGGTGCGTTTGAGGGGAGAGGAGAGCACTGCAGGTGCTCTAGTGCGCTGTTACTTGTTCTGACGTGGCTTTTTGTTCATTTGCATCCTTAAGGAATCTGCAGTTCTTTTTTTCTTTTTCATTAAAACAGACATGTATGCAGACACACATACACACACACACAATTTGTGTAAAACTAAAACAAAATTTTTAAAGGAAAATAAGAGTAATGACCTATAATCCCATCCCTCAGCAACTGTAAATATTTATTTATATTAGGTTAGATTACGGTAGTTTAGAATGAAATTATATATAAATATAATACACATAAGATTACATGTATATTACTTATACACTAGTAGAGATCATTAGAATTATATAACTTTTAGTCAGCCATCAGCTGCCCATCTATAAACTCTGGTAGCCGTGCCCCAACCATCCTGGGTGCTGAGGAAGTCAGAGCAGAGCTGTCCCCTGGCTGTCTCCTCGGGGTGAAGACGCCTGGCAATTAGAAGGAGCTCCGAGAAGGCTGCATAGTTGGTTTAAGCGACTTTCCTTCAGTCATCTGCCAGTTGTGCCCTCTTAACCAGTCATCCCACTGCCACATGTTCGCGTTCACAGTCGCTGTCTGTGAGTTATGTATGTCTTTGTTTCACAGTCTCCCAGACTACAGTCCTCAACAGGGGTTTAAACACAAATGCATCTCCTCTTCCCTCTCGCTTCACCTGGTAAGCACTTGGGTTAGACATGCAAGCTGGCATCCATTTCATGACCCACATCTCATCTGTTTAAACAGCTGACTGAAGAGGAACTTAGAGCCACCCAAGGCTCCCTGGGAAGGGATCATAATAGATGAGCTATCCTGTCGTGCTTGGTACGCATGGGGAGGAGTGGTACCCTTATAGTGCTCCTCACCACGTGACTGAGAGTTGTAGATTTCTGGATTTTTAAGAAACTATAAAAATTGTCCCCAATAGCTCCTCAGCAGAGCCCAAAGCCAGGTTAGGAAAGACTTGATGTTTTGCTCTTTGGTAAGTTTATCTCCATCTTACTCATGGGGTCTCTTTTCCAGCACATGGCATTGACCATTGGCAAAACAGTCTCAGGAGTCTGTGTTTGTGTGGGCTTAAAGGTTTTGAAAGCTGAGTGACACAGATCAAAGTCTCCCTGACTGATCTGTCTTCCTGTCCTCGAGGGGACTTACTCTGTCAGCTACAAATCATTGATCAAAGTGTCTGTCTGTCACCTGTCCATATGTAAGACCAGGCCTAAGTGCTTTGACAGGGCAAGGCTTCAACATGAAACAGCAAGAGGGAAATCCCTTTCCTGCTCTTGAACCCCGACTCCCTGGTTGGCAGATGGCCGGCTTCCTCCACAGTTGCTCACTACCCATCCCAGACTTCAGTTTCTGTTTTGTTTGATGATGGCAGTGACCCAATTTCTCTTCAGCTAAATAGAAAGACATTATGACTATCTATTCTAGGAATCATAAGCCTTTCAAAGTCTAGGTTCTCAGGGAACCAGTAAGGGACATCCCCTCTGACTTTTCCATTTCACAGAGACTGAAACAGAGGCCCAAGCTTTGGTAACTTAACCCTCATGGTGATGGCCAGAACAGGGCACACTGTCTCCTGATTCCTGATTCAGTGGTCCTTTTTCTGTTTCAGATTATCTCTATAAAATTTTATTTAAAGAAATCTTTTAAACATGTAGTTCTGCTTCCTTTCCCTCTTACTCTGCTCCATCTCCAGCAGCATAATCAGTGCTGTCAGAACTAAAACTGTTTGCTCAATTCTGGTTGAACGTCTCAAGTGTCCCCCCAGCCAGGTTCCCATAGACCCTTTGTTTCTGGTTAATTCATCTGAGGAAATTAATCTCAAGGCAAAAGGATTTAAAAAAAAATTCCCAATTGCACCTATACATGGTTCAGTAAATATTTGTTGAATATTGAATGAATGAACAAATGGAATTCTACATGGAATGCAATAATTTCCAGCATTCCTGGGGCCTTTTTAAAAAATGAAGCATCCAGGAACAACTCCAGCTGCTGTCATCGTAAGACAGGAAGAGAAGGGATTTCTTCACCCCACGGCTCTGCCCTTGTACTTCTAACCTGTGTGCACTACTGAACTTCCTGAATAACCATGCCAGGTTGGCAGGAGGAGGGGGCACAGTGACCTTGGGCCTGGATCCCTGGATAAAAGCCCTGTTAAAAGGGATATAAGGCACCATGGGAACAGCTGAACTGTGGCTCAGGCTTTGATGAATCTCACGGTTGTGTCCAAAACAGCTTCCGGTGCTTCTGTACCTGGGAGGCCTGAGGTGACATGCAGTCTGCAGCAAGCAAGTTCACACTCGGATGACTCTGGAGCTGTGGTGACAATCTCAGCCCCAGGTCGAGGCTTTGGAGAAATGAGCTTGGGAGGCAGGCTCTGGAGACAGAGCTCTTACCAGGTTGCCTGGGTCATTCCTTTCTGGCTTGTGGACTTGTCTTCTTCCCATAATGTCCTGTGCGGAGCTGGCTGTAGTCTTGCAACCATTTCCCAAATGCCACTCCTCAAAGGCCTATGACCTATGGCATGCTTTCCAGGGGCCCTTCTGACCAGTGTTTGAAGTGTGCAGGATGTCCCACAGCACATCCAGTGAGGAGTTACAAAGGAGTCGGTTAGCTCCTCTGTTCCTAACTGCAGCTGCTTTCAGAGGTCTGTGAGTGGTAACAGTACAGCCTCCACAGTAAGGTTGCCTTGGTTTGAATTCCAGCTCCACTGTTAATATGGCTTCTGCAAGAGCTTGGAAAATGACCCAATTTCTCCAAGTCTCACTTTTCTCATTTTTGAGGTGGTGTAATGAAATAATGTAGGGAGAATGCTTTTTACAGAGTAAGCTTTCAGTAATTTTATTGTAGCCTTATGAGTATCATCTTTATAAAAATACCCATTTTATTACTTATTTGTGTATGTACTTATTTCATTATTTGAAAGGCAGAGAGAGAGAGTGTGTGTTCCCATCTGCTGATTCACTTTGTAAATCTACAGCAGCTGAGACTAGGCCAAGTCAAAGCTACGAGCTGAGAACTCCATCTGAGTCTTGCACATAGGTGGCAGGGATCCAGCATGTGCTGCTGCCAGGGTGTGCAGTAGCAGGAAACTGGAATTGGGAACAGAGTCAGGACCTGAACTCATGCATTCCCAGTATGGGATATGGGCATGTCGAGCAGTATCTCAACCTCTAGGCCAGAAACCCACCCTGCCCCTGCATCTTAATTGAAAGCAGGAAGTTAAAGAAAAGCCAAATTTAGAGACAATGCAGTTCATTAAAGTGGAGAACAAGGAGACTGTGGTGGCCTGTAGACCTGGCATCTGCAGCCTTGACAGGTACATTAACCTCTCTAAGCCTCCAAAGAGAAAATTAACTGAAATGCTGTAGGGTGCATGGTAGGAATTTAGTAAATGCTCATTTTCTTTCTCTTGCTCACATCTCCCATTTGCTGGGAGCTAGTGTCCAAGACTCTTTCTTTGTCCTCCAAAGCTGCCTTCTTGGTTATTACAACCACCATGCACACAAACGCCACTATAAATGCTGGTCCTGTTCTGTCTTGTGTGATCTGGGTCTTGTGTGTGTGCAGTTTTTGAAAAAAATTGGGCTGTACCCTTAATACACGTGTACTTTTCTGTATGTATATTATGCTTCAATAAAAAGGGCTTACAAATCAATTTTAGAGAATTTGAATACAATTAGTGACTTCTGGCTCCTAATTAGAATCAAGAAGGAGTCAGCTCCTGTTGGTTGAGTTCTAGTCATCACCCTTCCAGTTTACTGTCTCCTTACCCTGATTTTTTTTTAAGTATTGGCATAAATATTTGTCATCTAGCAGATGTGGTAATGATGTAAGTTGTCTGACCATTTACAATTTTTGTTTGGGAGATTCATTTAAAATACTTGGAGAATTATTTCCATTTTCCAGGCCACGCCTTTAGGCCCTGGGAGTATATTGGGGAACCATCACAGGTAAGGCCTCAATCTCTGTGAAGGCTTCATTCTTAAAGCACCAGCCACTGTAGACCTGCAACAATAAAGGTAAACAAAGAGCCTGTACATAGCCCTAGGGTAGGGTGCTTGAATGGAAAGCTGCAACCTGCCTGCACTGGCATCAGCTCCAGTGACTGAAAAGCTTGGGTACAGAGCCGACGTATGGGCGCCGGGTTCTAGTCCCGGGTGCTCCTCTTCCAGTCCAGCTCTCTGCTGTGGCTCGGGACACCAGTGGAGGATGGCCCAGGTGCTTGGGCCCTGCACCCGCATGAGACCAGGAAGAAGTACCTAGCTCCTGGCTTTGGATCGGAGTATCTCTGGCCGTAGCAGCCATTTCGGGGGTGAACTAACAGAAAGAACACCTTTCTTTCTGTCTCTCTCCCTCACTGTCTAACTCTGTCAAATAAAAAACAAACAAACAAACAAACAAAAAAACTTGGGTGCAGGAGAGGCTAGAGGGAAAGCCGACCAGAGAGAAGAAACAGTGTTTGCAAATGCTTTCAGATTTTGCTGTCTTGGCTTGCGGTCCTGGTTCTGCTACCTATAGGTTGATCACTTTGGGTAAGTTACGATTCTCCGAGTCTGAGCCAATACCTGCTTAGGCCCCACTACAGTGCCTGGTACACAGGAAAAACTTGGTGTTATTAATGGCAAAAGACACCCAGACACTGTGGAGGGTTCAGACAGCGAGGAAGTAGAGGACACAGTGATGCGCAGGAAAACCGAGGCACCTTCAGTGTTTGCGCATGGAGGGCTTTGTGAGTTTTTTGTTTGTTGGGTGACATTTCTTGGCTAAACAAGTGACCCAGTGTAAGGCCATCTTAGGGTCGCAGAGCGTCTACCCAAGTGTTTCAAGCATAACCTTCTTTGCAGATCTTTTACATGAGAGTGTGTTTGACCAGGACTCAATACTAGAAGTAATTTCCACTGGGCATTCCTGTAGACAGTGGTGAGAGTCCCTCAAGTAGGCCTCCAAGCTTTCCTTTAAGCTCCTACATTCAGCCATAAAAAAGCATGCATCTGAACCATGAGGGTCTACCCCAGTGACTTCCCGTTCCATAAATGCCTTTGGCAACTTGACCTTGACCCTGTGCTCTGAGGAAGCTATTAATTAATTCTCAATAAGGTGCTTTCAAAGCACTGCCTCCTCCTGCCCTGCAGGGTTAGTGCATCTCCAGGGAGGATCTCTGGGGCTGGCTATCTCCTCCTCCAGTCTGAGTTCAGGGATGGGGAAGACTGCACAAGACTGAGCAGCTCCGAGGACCCTCCTGTGGAAGAGCTGACTCTGTCCTCCCTGGCCCCTTCGCTGGCCCCTTCAGACTCAGCTGCGCCTGGTGAATCAAGTCAGAGATTGCTGTAAAAGATCCTGGTGTGTTGGCCTCAGCGATGGCTGCCTCATTTGTAAACCCTTCTCCATTTTTATTTCTCTCCCTTTGTATGAGAATTTTCTGGTGTCTCTTCCAAATGAGTATTCTTGTGATTTTCAAGTGTTTCATCTGCTTGCCTGAGACGATTTGGAAAAAAACTAGCAACTGAATTTGACAGGTTTTTCTTTAAGGGAGGGAAGAGTGTTTTAGTTATATATTTAAACTAACTCTCTTCTTTTTTCCTATTCCTTATCCCAAGGTGGATACCCTCAGAATTCTAGCAGAATTCGCCTGCCCCCTTCTGTGGAAGCTTAGGAAGATGGAGGAAAACCCATTTACAAGACTTGGTTTTCCTAAGCCTCGATAGCAATTTCCTGCTCAATTACAACCCTGTGTAGCCTTTCAACCTGCCTGTCAGCATAGGCTGTGCATGTCCTGGATAATCCCAGGATCGGTGACAAGGTTATTGACTTCACGTTTCTAGGACATTCAGTTCGTGTATTTTTTTTTTTTTTTCCAAAAGGATTCTCCCACCTCCTTATTGCTTTGTTGAAAGTTGTTCTGGTTTTTCCTCTGGAGACTCTCACCTGGGAGCAGCATGGAGGAATTGCTCTTTCTTATCTAGCCCTACAGATTTGTTGCGTTCTGAGTTACACCCACCTCAGCTCTCCCGCCCTCTCTGTATCTATGAACAGACTCAGTGGTAACCCATACACTGTAGATGGTGGCAGCCAACACAGTCCCTCTGGTGCCCAGGAGACATTCCTATTTCAGGTAGTTTACATGGACTTTGTTACTTATGCTACTTTATGAGTTTCAGTTTGCATTGTAACAGTGGAGATCACTTAAGGTCCTTCTTTCTCCTACCAGCAGTCTTTAAATAGCAGTCCTCATGGGTCTTGTTTAAAGGTTACACCTCCTGGGCCTCTAAGTCACAGCGTTCTGTGGTGGCGTTCTTTCTCCTGCGCCTTGAGTTTTGTCTGAATTTTTCTCTGCTCTCCTTTTGCACAAAGGATGAATTTCCTGTTACTCTCATATGAGAAAAACTCAACAATTCTCTGTTGCAATCAACAAATAGATTGTGAATGTTTGACTTTTTATTTTTTAGAGAGTTTCAAGGGTAAGATCCGCTGTCTTGTGAATGTCAAAGAAGTTTTCTCATTGGTCCCTTTCTTCTGTCTCTCCCACTCTCTTTAATTTGTTAATGCTTTCGACTTATTTTGGCTTTGGATAATTTTCAAAGTACTGCTTCCCCGAGAGATCTCTAAAAGGAAGAAGTTCTGGCGATTAAAGATTCGCCATTCTCAGAGCAGCCCAGTTAGGGTACCCTCAGGTTATTTATAACTGGATTTTATCTCAGAAAATTAACTAAAGGAAGATTAACCTAAAATCTAAGGGAAAATGCCTTGAACACCTCATCTATTATGCCATGCTCAAACAGATATTTTCATCTGAACAGCTTGGCAAGCCCAGTGGAATGCTCTTTCTAGTTTGGGGCATAAAATAAGATAACGCTTGGAATTCCTGCAGGAAATCTGGCAACTCTACTTAAAATTAAGGCATAAAGTATGAAAATGTGAGTTTCCTCTGTACAGTCTTATTACTTTGCCTGTTAACCTAAGTGGTTCCCGTTTCTGCTGGTTCGAAGAGCCCCCGGACATTTAAATGCCTCTTCCGGAAACATGAACTTCTCCTTAAAAACCCTCCCAGGTCAGCGCTCAGATCAGTAACATAGAAGGTCTTGCATTCAGATATTTATCTTTTCTTCTAATACACCCAGATGTGGAGGGAAGCCAGAAGAGTTAGTCCTGCTTCATCCATGTAGGACTTTATTCTGTATTTTCTTTATCAGGCCAATTAAAAGGCATAATCTTCACAATAAGAGAGGAGGCCCTCCCTGTCTGCCCAGCCTGCTTCCTCCCTCTGACCTCCCTGCCTTCCCTCTCTGACCCGATTGCCTCCTCCCTCTAATGTGTGTATCTCTTACCTCTGACCTGCTTGTCTCCCACTGTGACCTGTCTCCATCTGTACTGTCACTCTAGTTAAGCCTTTGCTCAGTTGTGCTCCTGTGCCTACAGCTGTTGGTCTGCTTGGAATATACTTCCCATACCGTGCCACGAGCTATTCACATTCAAGTGTCCTTTCTCTGTGAACCATCTCCTTTCCACTGTGTAAAACAACACCCTGCTTTCTGTCTCTTGCAGCACTTGCCCTGTGTGTCATGCAGACACAGACATGGACGTGGCGCCAAGTTTAGTGCTCATTCCCCACCTGGTACAAGAAGGGGCACTCCTCAGTACCTCGCTGCTTGTCCATTGCATTGACTGTCATACAGCTAGTTCTGTGGCCTGGAAGAGTGCTCAGCACTCTGGCTGGTGCTGACTATTTGTGACTGAATGAATGAATTCACAACTATCCCTGCATACTCCGTGTCCGACTTGCTCTACCACAGCAGTGTACACAGTCTTCCACTCCTTTTACAGCTTAACAAAACCATCCCGAAAAGTTGAGCAGCTCACTTAAGAGCTCACGGACAGTCTTTCGGAAAGGGTGTGGGGTAGGGGGCGATGAAACAAGTCTTTGTGTTTTTTTCCCCCAATTCTAAATGCCCTCACTTGCCTCCTAGGGCTCCCAGGGATGCTTTCTCATGTGTATCTGTCATCAGAGAGGGCAATCCCTGAAGACAGGGCCCTCCTTTGTTCTGAGCATACCTGGTACTGGCTCAAAAGTACCCGTGGAGGTTTTGAGCATCACTGCTGGCTTCCGGGGCAGCCATCGTCTTCTGGGGGGATGGTGTCACAGCATTCTGGCCTGTACTCCAGCCGTGCTGCTGAAATTAGTTCTTGAAATTTGCCAGCAACAAGTATCTGCCACTATCAAGTGACTTCCACTGTTACAATCCTCTGCATTTAATTCAAACAGGAAGACCCAGGAGAGAAAAAATAAGGAGTTTGAGCGCAAAGAACAAGGTATTCAAAGTTATAAACCTGAGCTTCAGCCAGTGGGAAAGGGCCCGATAGTGCTTGCTTGACAGGCATTGATAATGTAGGGGACTATGAAGCTTGCATTTCAGTTTGAGACACAGCAGGTACTTGACAAACAGTGTGGCCTTTCTTACGATGACAACCAGGGTAGTGAAGATGGTGTTGGCTGTCACCTCCAGCATCTTACTTTAAAATGCCCATTATGTCATTCATGCCTTAAGAACAGAATCTACAGCTCATCGTTCTCAGGATGTCCCCCACCTCCCCAAATAGCTAATGCCATTCTGAATATAAAGTCAGCTATCAAAAAACAAAATTAGCCACTGATCACGTGACCACTAAACCTGATCTCTGTCCAAGAGGCACATTGCTTACCTAGAAGTGATTCCTAAGAGTCTGGAATCTCTTAGGGTCTCTTGTTCTGTTCTTTTAGTTTAAGCCTCATATTTTTCCAAACCACAGGAATTCTGATGTGATCATTTCCACTGATGAAGAATTTATACAAAAAATAGGTGCAGTGTGAGAGTGAAAATAGACATAATGCAATTGTTGGCACTGTATTCAGCTTGCCACAGACTCACTTGTGAGTGAGAAAACTAAGGTCTGTCTGTGGTTGATTTCCTAAGCTTGCAGACATGTTGGATCAGATGGGGCATCAGAAAAGACACCGGTGCCAACGGAGATGTCTTTGCTGCGTTTGCAGTTTTCCCTCTTATTAACATGAAAACACCTTAGATGGTTGGAAACATCTAAAGGCTATTTTTTATTTTGTTTTCCATTACTTCACTCTAATGCTTTAACCCGTACCTGTGGAAATTAGACTGTCACCTGCTCTTAGCATCCTGTTTTCTTTCACGTTTGTAATGAAGCCCTCTGGGAATTATGCGATTACAAAAATGAGTTACAAATCCTCATTCAGTATACAAAAGTATGTAGCTGCTTTCCTTCTCTGTTTAAACAGTGTAGAAAACAAGAAATAATTAGTCAAGCACTATCGGTAATTAAGCACATAAGATGAACATTAAACAAACTGCAATCTTGCATCATTTTGAAGGTGGATAGGCAGGTTTCCGTGTTTGGAATCCAGCCAAAATGCCTGTCTTCATTCCCTTTGCTCCTTATTTATTATTGGCCAGGGAATTCACTTGCCTAACTTGCTGATGTACTCTCGACAGCGGGTGCATCTGAGAGTTCACGTAAGCGTGAGTGGCTACTTTTTTTTTTTTTGACAACACTGCCATTGGGAAAGGATGATTTCAAAGAACTTGATCTATTGAGTACAGAGACAATTAGTTTTCCCAGCGTGGGCTTGTGTTTCAAATTTGAGATCAGTTCATGATCCACAGAAAAGCCCTGCCTTCTGAAATAGGACACCCACTCAGAAGTACCTACAGCACCTGCCTCCTATGTTCCAGAACACTCCTTCTCAATAGGAATCTCCCCATTAGGCCCCCCAGGGCTTCTTCTAAAACGTTGACTTGAGAGTCATTGCTACCTAGGCAAAGTCTGAAAAATTTTAGTCTAATTTAATCTGATTTTTCTTGATGATCAGAACTCATAGGAAACTGATGTTTAGGTTTCCGCCGAAATATACTTTCAAGGAGCATCAAGAGTTTAATGTTTCCAGTTCATTGGTATTGGAAAATTAGCTATTCATTCAGCCATCTCTTTTGGAGTGCTTACCAATTGCTAGCCTCCTTGCCTGATGTGATAGCGGCTATTCCATATCCTTAAAATAACTGTCTAGCTTTGAAATCAAAACTACTTATGATCTGATAATGAGATTATTTTTTGTCTTACTTCACTGCATTCATCTGAGTCCCACAGTATGAAATCTAGACACACCATACTGTACCTGATATCTTGGGTCTCTGTTAATCATCCAAGAAGTAATGGAAGTGATTTTTTTTCTTCCAGCTTTTCTCCTTCAAAATCGTTCTTGGGCTCAAATGGTTTGCATAGTGACTCTATGGGTGCAAGCGTTTTCTCCTGGAGTTAAAACTAGTAGTAAATAGCGTTGTACATTTTACCTGTCATTTCTTTTGTATTATTATTAACAAAGATAAATGTCATAAGGCCAATGTTTCCTAAAATGTTTATAGCATATTATAGTTTCTAGACCCTTTGATAAGCATACCTAGAGAACCAGGACAGTTTTAGTATCCTGGTTCTGGAACTCTGGGGTAACAGGTCCAGAGAGATTGGCTGACTGTCCTAAGATGACACAGCCATCTCCTGGAACCAGGATGATCATCTGTCCTGTCTTGTGTCATACATGCTAACCAATCAGTGATCCCAAGCTCCAGTAGAGATGAGGAAGGATTGTATTTATACCATCCATCTTCGATACCAAATTTTTACAGGAATATATATATATATATATATATATGTAGTCAATGTTCAGGCATGCCTAAATGTAGCACCAGTTTGCTGAGTGCCTGACTGGGAGGTATGGGTGACACAGGCCTGAGCAGGGCACAGTCTGTCTTCCAAGGACTTGTTCCAGCAGAGTGGTGAGACGAAGAAGCAGTGGCTGCGCTGTGAGGGATATGCTTCTCTGGCTACTCCCAACACAGGAAATTGCTAACCTGGAGGTTTGAGGCCAGGAAGAGGCTTAGAGATAAGGCACAGATCATTTCAGCATAACTTCTGTCAGTATTTTCTGAGTCATCTTGTGTTCCAGGTGTGATTGTAGTATCTAGCGATGGAATAAACTTCTCCTGAACACCTCTCATTTTCTGGGCGCTGGGGACAGGAAAATGAAAGGCGAACCGCAAAGGCGCTTCCTGTGCTCAAGACTCCAGTTTACTACTTAACCCACCTGGACCTTCCCCTATCTACAAAACAGAGATGAAGCTCTGGATGCTGTTGTTTACTGAATAGTTGTGTACGAACTAATGTTAATTGCTTAGTTTCAACACACCTAGCCCTGGTCATAGGAGATGTTGACATTAGAGGGAAGAGAATGAACAGTATACAGGAACTGCACATTCTCTCTTCAGCCTTTGTGTGAAACTAAAATTATTCTAAAATAGGAAGATTGAAGGAGTAAAAATCTTTGTTAATAATTGAAATTGGTACAACAATTTGGGAAGACTTGAAGATACTACGTACATAAAATTGAACACAAATATATCTGATCAACTAGCTTCTCCAAACCTAATTATATACTTGGTTGAAATATACACATGCTTCTCAGAAGTCAAGTGCAGCAACACATAGAGCAGCATCATTCATTATAATTGAAATCTGTAAACTGTGGGCATGCATTTGGTGCATCGGTTACATTGCCAGTTTAGATGCCTGCGTTCCTCTTTGGAATGCCTGCTTTCAAATCTTTCCCTTAGCTCCTAACTCCAGCTTTCTGCTGATGCAAACCCTGTGAGGAAGTGGTGACAGCTCAAGCAGTTGGCTCCTTGCCATCCGTATGGGAAACTTGGATTGAGTTATAGGCCCTTGGCTTTGTGAGCATTTATGGTTTGAATCATGGGATGGAAACTGTCTTTATCTGTGTCTCTGCCACTCAAACACACAAGTATTAAAAAAAAACTATACAAATATGCGGAAGAGGCAGAATGTATAAATGAGTTGTACCATAATCACACAGGAGAACACTAATCACCAATGAGAATGAATGGCCTATGAGTAAGCCCAATGATAAGGATTTATCTCACAAAATTATGTTGAAAGAAAGAGAGGAGACAGAAAACAACCCTCACTGTGTGTGTGCTTACACTGATCTCAGCAGATGCATGTATTAGATGTCGGGATGAGGATGAATAGGGGCATGCAGAGGGCGCTGTCATGTGGCTGATGTCCTGGTTCTTGATCAGGGTACTTACTGCGAATGTTCAGTTGGTGAAAACACATTTATGGGAATATGCAAATTTTGTGATTTTTTTGTTTGTTTCTGTGTATATCAGTCTAGTAAAAAGTCCATAGACACACAGTCTCACCTCAGCTGTTGAGAGAATAAAAGGAGATAATGTTTGCGATCCCCTCCCTGGTCTCCCGAGCCTAGAGGCTCTACCATAGCACGGCATTTTGAACTTGACCAAAATGTCAGCCCTGGTGCTGGGGTGGGGGGTGCCGCTGAGGGTTGATGCAGAGTCTCTGGACTTCTGTTGGTTTGTGTTATGAACTAAGTGAAGGGTCAACTCCGAAAGGAGTGTGCCCAGGCTAGCGGGGAGGGGCTGAGGTGTTCCTGATCCTTCCCCATCTTTTTAAAATAGCTCTTGTCATTTGTAAATGGGAAAGCAGTTCTGGAAGAAAAAAAAAACACTCTTGCCTTTTCCATCTGTATTTTCTTTACTAAATTATCCAATCCTATAAATATTTGAATAACATTTGGTCAGGATAAAATCTTTCCTGTCAGCGTAGTACAAGAGCACTTTTTGGCTCCTGAGACCATAACAGTCAGATAAATTAATATTGATTTGTTAGAAAATAGTTTTCACTCTGTCTAAACATCTTATTCTGGGCTCTTGAACCAAAATTATGAATTTAAAAGCAGCAAAATAGTTCTTCACAGTTTTCCCAGTGAAACTAATTATGGGCAGATTGTGAAAAATGTATTGGATGCGATTTCCAACACAGAGTTCTGCTAACCAAAATTCAGACAAACCAGAGGCTCAGTGTCTGATTTATTGGAGCAGGTTGCAATTTGGTAGCCTGGAGAATTTATGTAAATAGTTTTTGCAGTTTCCATAGGGATAACTCAATATATTAATATGTCAGGAATAGTGGAAGAAGAAGGGGGAAACCTTTTTTAACTGATAATTTGATTTGCCTAATAGAAGGATCAGATTTTTTTCCCTCCTTACTTAGGTCTATATATTAGAGAGCATTCATTCATCTGCTACAAAAATACACAGCAGGTAGATCTGTACTTCCACATGGCTTTTAATTACATCCTTGTTTCGGAGTGGGGATGGGAAAGTGTTTTTAAAGAAAACTCCATTTAATGCATTCTGTGTATTCAGAATATTTCCTCAATGTGATGTGAGAAATAAATCCTAGATACGTTGTTTGAATAGTGGCTCAGAAAAGGGACAGTTCTTCCCTCAGTCACTTAAGTTGTGGCTAGTTTTAAATAACACGGCATTGAATATCTCTGTATGTAATTCCTGCCCTGATTTGCAGAAAACTTTTCTGAAGATTTATTTACTTGAAAGGCAGAGTTACACGGAGGTGGAGGGGAGAGCTCTGCCACAGCTGGGCTGAGCCAAATCCAGGAGCCAGGAGATTCTCCCAGGACTCCTACATGGATTCAGGGGCCCAAGCACTTGAGCCATCTTCTGGTACTTCTGGATTGGAAGTAGAGCAGCCTGTCCTTGAACTGGCTCCCACATGAGATACCAGCATTGCAGGTTGGGGCTTACCCAGGTACACCACAATGGCAGCCCTGAAGATAATTTTTTTAAGATACATGCTAGAATCTTACCTTACATCTCAAATGATTTTAAAGCCCCTGACACATGCTGTCTAACTGCTTTCAAGAAAACATTTAAGATATTAAAAAAAAAAAGATGTACATAGAGGAAGGAATTTATATAAATGAAAAGAAAAGCTTGAATAGAATGAGAATATATATAAAAGGAACAGCAGAGGCAACTATAGGTAAGGTCAAAGAAAGACTGTGAAGTTCTGACTCCCACCTATAACAGCTGTAAGATAAAAGATTTTATTCCAAGTTCCTCCTTTTCAGAAAGCATTGTTAGAGTCTTAGAAGGCGGTAAAGCCGAGCTATAGGGTCAAGGCTACTTTTTCCTTGAGCTAGTTCAGGTAAGCACCTATAATATGAAAGTGAATATGAAATCCTTAAAGTTTATGGTGTCTGCTGGGTTGAGGAGAAATTTCAGTTTTCATATTGTCAGTCTCAAACCCTTTCTGAAATTGGAAGTGACAGTCTGGCCGTATATATAGACACATAGGCTTCCTGAGTCTAGCGCTCGGTTTGGGGAATGAACTATTTTCTACCATAGATTAAGCTGAACTAGACCGTATGTCAAAAAAGAGTCTCAATGTCAACTTAATCCATTGTCATAGCTGTAAAATGCTATTTCATTATACAAGCAATTCCCTTGTGTATTCCTCCTGACTTCCTATGCAGCTCAACTCTATTTTAATCTGTTGTGGCTCTCTCCCAACTCCAAGCAATTTGGAATCATTAAATATATTTGCTTCTGAGATACCTGTTTGATATTTATACAAATTACAAAAGTGAGGTAGGAAAGGAAGGAAGGCAATGAAGTGTGTGCATGTGCGCATGTATGTGCGTATTTATTTACTTTGAAGAAACAGCTGGGAACAACTTAACAGTTCTCCAGGACACTTTAGTCATTTTCTTAGGGAGCTGAACAAGTGGTGGAAAATCCCAATTTCATTTCAGGAGGCGTGTGTTAAGAAGGAATGGATGAGATATAATGATACAAGCGCGGATCCCATACAGTAAGTTGTATTTGAATTCCCCGGAGTCTTTTAAAGGTGACAGTTTTCCAGATGTGACAAAAGACAAGGAAATTCCCAAATCAGAATTCCCGTTTGCCTCTCAGGGTGTTGAATTTTCTCCACATTTGTGCAATTAAGGGTTTTGCTGAGTGAGCTCAGGATTCTGTCTCTTTAAGTGTTTAACAGTAATTGGTTCGTGTCCTGGTGTTCATTGAAAATCCTAGACATTTCATGTAAAATCTTCTTAATGAGGGAATGAATTTTTCATTCACATTAGAAAGCTCACTCTGACAAACAATTTCTAAATAAAACTTTGGCGACATGACATCCCACATTGGACTTGACAGAGAGGACAGGTGCATTAGAATATAACTGTATGGCGATCCTTCAAGCTGTCAGCCATGAATATTTTATTTCTTAATGAATCATCTTTGTGAAATGAACTTTCTTGTTGTAGTGTCAGTGCCATTTACAACAAAAAGCTGGCTCCTTTTAAAAGGTGAGCTTCTTCAAGATGCTGACGCCTGCATAAAATGCTTAACCCTGCCTGAGGTGTGGGGCAATTCGGGACTCCAGGTTTCCCTTCCTCCTCCTGAAAGGCACTTCCGGGCTCACTTCAGGGGGTGTGCTTGCAGGGCGGGGAAAGCTCTCCTGGCTCCCCAGAACAGAGAGCCCAGGTCGGCACCCAGGGCAGCAGCTGTGGCCCTCCGCCCCGATTGTTGGAGGCAGCGCCCCGGGCCTCTCCGTGCTGTTCTGCTTTCCAGGTTCCCTCATCCTGGGGCCCAAGAGGTGCTTTGACTGGCACTGACACAGCTCTAGGCAGAGAAGCTTTCTCTAGATGCTGGCTTCCGGCATCCGTTCACCTCTCCATCTCAGACACTTACAATTTTTGTTTATTTTTCATTGTTCTGAAAGGTGGAGAGACAGATAAAAACAGAAAGACAGAAACAGAAATCTTCCATCCACTGATTCACTCCCCCAAAATCTGTAACAGCCAAACCTGAGCCAGACTGAAGACAGGAGCCCAAACTCAGTCTGGGTCTCCCATCTAGGTGGCAGGGACCGTAGTAATTGAGTCAGCACCTGCTGCCTCCCAGGGTGTGGAGGAGCGGGAACTTGAACCAGGCATTCTGAAATGGAATGTGAGTATCTCAAGGGTGCTTCACTGATTTGCCACATGCCCATTGCTTTCAAGGACAGTTCATTTTGTTGCTGTTCGAAGGATCCACTCTGACAATGGATTTCAGTATCTCCCCACTGAGTGAACCAGGACTTAGTTCTAAGTTGCCACTACGTTTTCCAAGCTGTTCCCATGTTTTGGTATGGAATCATTCTGCTCATCTCTGAGAGATATGGTTAAGACGACAAAAATTTGTCCCCGAAAAATAGCCCAGGGTTCTGTGCCCCCTGTCACTGTAGGTACTGTTGTGGGATGATACTGAGTCTCCTTTTCTTCTTTCAGTTCATGGTCTCAACACAGGGTCTAGCAATCCTTCTGCCTCCTTGACCTGGATTCTCATTGTTCCCCATAGCCACGCTCTCAGGTTCTCCCTTTCCCCCAGGTCTCATCACGTGGTGCCTCCCCCCCCACCATGGCCTTACCTCTTAATTCAGTGAGATCAAGGAAAACTGTGCTGGGAGGTCCCCCACTCTCCCCAGAAACTGACATTTAACCCCATCCCAGGCTGCCTTTTGACTTTCGCAATGGAGATGTCCATCTTGGAGTTCAACTCTGGGTCAGGGTCACTGCCTATGCAATGGACCCTCCTCTCCATCCTCCCCTCCAAGAATATGGCATCATCAATGAAGCAATAAGGATTTGTTCCAGGGATGATGATGATGATGATGATGATGATGATTCTTTTTAAAAAAATATTTTACTGTATTTATTTGAAAGGCAGAGTTACAAAGAAAGGCAGAGAGATCTTCCATTTCCTGGTTCACTCCCTAAATGGCTGCAACAGCCAGGGCTGGACCAGGCCAGAGCCAGGAGCCAGGAGCTTCTTCCAGTTATCTCGCGTGAGTGCAGGAACCCAAGTACTTGGGCCATCCTCTGCTGCTTGCCCAGGTGCATTAGCAGGGAGCTGGATCAGAAGTGGAGCAGATGGGACTCGAACCAGGTGACCATATGAGATGCTGGTGCTGCAGGTGGCGGCTTAACCCATTAGGCCACAACACCAGCCCGTACCTGTTTTCTTGCGTAAAAATTTACCAGGCAGCAGCCTCACTCTTTGGTTTATGTGCTGTCCGTGGCTGCTTTCATGCTCCAAGGGCAGAACTATGTGTTTGCAGCAGACACTGAGAGGCTCACAAGGCCTAAAGAGAGCCTCTCTGGCCCTGGGAAGGAAACGTTTGCTGACCTCTGATTTACACCCTGGGTCACAACGCCTGAACCCTGCAGGCTGCGTCCTCGTCGAAGAGTCTGCAATGACACCCAAGTGGCATCCGCGTGTCTCAGAGTAATAATTCTTGCTCTTGGCAGTTTATGCCACACTCCTACGGCTTCAAATAGATTTTAGAGTGATATGATAACCACAAGAACTGGCTTGTGTCCGCATGGCTCCACGCGGGAGAAAACCAGGCCACGGCTGACGGCACTAAGCAGGCCCAGAGGAAATGGAATAAGCTAGAAATGTGTCGTTTCCTTTGCGTTTGCCTTAAGTGAGAATTCTATTTGTGAGCGAAATCTCGATGTGGGCAGGTGACAATTTCTGCAGTTATGTTTTTCTTCCTTCTCTTTTAACTTGCGCAAATGTAGCTTCGTGTTCTGTTTCACATTGATTGCAGTAGCTGTCACCCGAGGTTCAGAGAAGTGCCATGTGGCCGCGCACCATCTGCAGGCTCTGGAGAAAGTCCGTGTTCTCTGGTGAACTCTCTGTTACCTCGCACTGTTGACAAGTCACCCGAGTTATTTGGATTAAATGAGATGTACACCATCTTAAGTCTCTGCTTGCAGAACATAGATCTCTCCATGTCTCTGCCTTTTCTGTATTAGGAATTCTTTGGAACCTAAAACCAGGTGGCACAGAAAAGTTACATTTATTACACAGTTACTGCAACAGAACACACACACAGAGTTTTTTTCCTACGTAAAAATCAATATCCCAGCAGTTAAAAACAAATAAACACACAGGCAATACCTATAGTAAAAAAGAGACAGATTGCTATTGAATGGGGATTGCTTTACAGATGAAATTTCTAGAACCTAAAATGGAAGCAAATACATGGAAACACTATTGGCATGTTCTTCTCTGACCTCTTGGGCATCCCTCCTTTCCTCTCTGGATCCTCTGAGGCTGCCCCCCACCCCACCTCTGGCCCAGTGTCAGCACAGCTCAGCCACAAGTTGTGGTCTGACCTGGAAGGGTCTCCTGATTTCCTAGAACTGGGACTACTGTCTTCACATCTCTTGCCCTGGGCAACCCCAGGAGTTGCTCTCTCTTTGCCAGGGGAGGCAGAGGGAGGGAGGGAGGGAGGGAGGGAGTCAAGGAGCAGTGGTGTCTGCATTCGGTCTGCTCTCTCCGCCAGGATTTCCCCATTCTGTCTTCTCCAACCCAGCATCGTGAGCGTGCCTTGTGTAAGTACCCCCTGCGCTAGTGTTTCCTGATGACATTCCTGCTCACTTTGTTTATCTAAATCCCAGCCTTAGCTTTGTTCAGCGTAACAGTGTATAGAAAGATCATGGTTTGCGTGCTGTTTTTGTTACCCAGTAAAATGTATCCATAGATGTTGTCCTAAAGTGTTGACATGCATCCCTGTACCTCCTCATCCTGTATCTCCTTCTGCCAAGGGAATCCTGCGTTGGTTCACGGTGTCTGAGGCTACGCGAAAGCATACAGTGGGCCTCATTCCGGCAGATTTTCAGTAAATCATAGCATACTTGCCGACATGCCCCTGAATGACTGCTAGTCTGCTTCATAGCAGATAAAAAAGTATACCAGGGGATGACTGTAGTGTTACTCAGACAGCTTTGCTGCAGAACAAAGTTATTTATGTCTGTTTCTATTAATTTGCTCTTTTCTGCCCTCCTCATCTCCATTTACCCTGTGTTCCATCCTGTTGTCTCAGTCCCGTCTGCTACTTGAATGATAAAATCTGATTTCAGATTTAGGATGTTATCTACGAATCACAGCATAATGCTTTCAACTCCTGGCTTCCTGCTAAGTTCCTGTCCCCTCTCCCCTGCCCCCGTTTCTGCAAGGACTCTAGAAGATTGCACTTCATTAAATTATTTTTATAATGAGTTCCTGTTACCAGGGAATACAGAGTTAAAAAGGTGATCTCACGGCAAGTAATTAGCATAAGACCTGCTGGACCTGTAGAAGTGGCTGGATCGGAATCAATAGCAATATGATTACACCCATGCAGCAATTATAAATTATTTAAAACACTACCCCTAGGTTACTGACTAGTTGCCTTTAAATTAAATTCTCTGTCAATAATTGATGCAAAGAATTAATGTGAGAACACCTTCAGTTACTGAAACTTTTTTAAGGTGGCATAAAATATTGAACTGTTGCTCGTCATTAGCAGCTGGGCTGTCTGTTTGCTGTAACATCCTTCTCTTCTAAATTGGTCCAGAAAGATTCTCGGATCTTGAAAGGTGACAAAAGATCCGGAATCCACTGCTGGATACTATTCTAGGCTACTGAAATGCCCCAGTAGAAATGTTGCATATGTAGGCAAAGGGATAAAATTAACCTGTAAATAATAACTTTTTATTTCCTGATCAATTCTACTAGATGAATAAGCTGCTTTGGTTTTCCTGACTAAGCTTCTGTCGTCTGATATAACTGGTGTAGCTCAGAGGAGGTCTTAACTAGCTTGTGAAATCAGAATCTACGATAGCTAAGCAGTAAACAATGAAAAAAAAATTCCAGGCCTAGAAGAACATAAAACATGTATCTTTAATAAAATGGGCTGTTTTCCCTTTTCTTTCTGAATATTGTCACTTACATGACATTGGTTTCTCCTCCATATGAATTCTCCGTCAGCAGTGAGAACAGTGGCAGTTATGTAGGACACTCGGGGACTGGACAGAAGCAAGAAGCCAACCTGGAGCGCTCCCTGGCTCCTCTCTGATCCTTCCAGGCAACGGATGCTCGCATGACAGGAGCACCGCTAGGCCATCCTGGGCCTGTGTTCACAGCGGGTACAGAAGGCCAACAAGATGCCTTGAAGAGGTTTACAGACTTAGAAGGGGACTAGATCGTTGGGTTCTGGTATGAGAGAGATGCTAGGGCTGATTCTAACTTTATTAGAGTTTAGTGAACTTGGACAGATCCCCTCAACTACCCAGTCTGAACGTGAAGAACAGGGATCGGGACCATATCGCTGTTGTTCCAAAGCATTCCTTCCTACATTTTCTCTCACTATGTTTTACATACTGAGAACTTCCCAGCACCCACACTACACAATTTGGTTAACAGTGTGCTGGGTGAGGTCTTTGGGGCAAGTGATGGTGAACCTTGGGAGCCAGTGTTCGGCTCTCAACAACACTGCAGCTCCCTTCCCTCTGTTTCACATGTCGCTCAGCCAAGGTTTGGACCAGGCCAAGGACTGTGGCCTGGGCTCTTGGTCATCCCATGTCAGGGAAGGTGCGGTGCTCTTCCGGCGGACTGGCTTTGCTCGTGCTCACATTCTAAGCCAAGTGCTGGACTTGATGTCCTCTCCATCCTTGAGCACACTCAGGGGACAGGCAGTGCCCTCGACTTCATTCCAGAGTGACAGGAGGAAGCTCAGTGTTTTCTAAGAGCAGGAGCGGGCTCCTTAGAGCAGAACCTGAGGTGCAGGAGCTCTGGCTCCAGGAGTCACCCTGTCTGCTGTGGTGGTTGCACGGCAGTTACTCTGACCGACAAGGAGGCTGTCCAGGCTGGCAGGGGCCTCACGGACAAAGGCACACAGATGTGAAACTAGATGCCCTGCGAGGACACTGTGAAGGTGGAAAGAGACCCCTCTTGACCCCCCTGTGCCTGAAATGAGGGGTGCCATCATTTTGGCTCTGGCGAGCTCCCAGAGGCAAGACTCAAGGAGCACCCCAGTCCCCGGGGCCTTGTCCCCCCTTGTGCAGCATTTGAATTGGTGAGGTCATTCTGAGCTCCTTGTGTTCAGTATTCTTCCTTTATTTTCCAGTAGTCTAGACTGACTTGGCTTTTATCTCTGTCACTTCTTAGGAAACCATCCCCAAGCCGAGCCGAATGCCAAAACAGAGCAGGGTGGGCGACTGCTCAGACGTTTCCTCCCCCACCCACTCCTCTCTCAGACTCAGCCCCTGCCTCCTCTTCCCACATGGCTGCCATTTGAGTTTCTGCCTGCAGCTGATATTTCAAACGCTGTTCCTTTTTTCTTCCTTGCCTAGGGGATTCTGTAGTCGGGGGCTACAGACCCCATATCCTGCAAGGGTCTTTCTGGCACTCTTGCGAACTCAATGGCCTCCCGCCTTGTTACAGAAACTGCCCATCCTCTGCTGCTCCTGAGTGTGCCCTGTCCGCCTCTCTCACCTTCTCCCTTCACACTTCGGGTTCACACAGGTGAGAGGAAGCTGCACTCAGATGGCGCCTTCCGTTTCCCAGAAGAACAGGACACTTCCGAGAGGGACCTTTCGAATCGGTGCACAATATTTTCCTTGACAGATTTAGCACTGGCTGAGCAGATGTCTTGTTTCCAATGTCCTTGAGTGGCCAGGTACCCCAAATGCTGCAGAGTCATTTCTCTTCCTGTGTCAATTTTTAATTGCAGTTGTTTATATTTACCTTTTAATTTTAAAAAGTTCTGTTTCGGGAGTAAAGCAGAGGATGGAAAATTTCTCTCTCTTTCTCCCTCCCTCCCGCCTTCTCCCTCTCTCTCTCTTTCCCTCCTTCTTTCTCTCTCCCTCTGTCACTCTGCCTTCCAGATAAATAAATAAATCTTTAAAAATAAACCCACATTCCACATGCGCACACACAAATGCAGCCGAACTGTTGTGTTGCTGAGTTAGTGGGAGTAGAGTTCCTACTATTCCAACCTGGTTCCTTTGTCCCTTCCAGCCACACCAAGGATATCCTCCCCCAAATGTACTATTGAACATCTAATTTATTGATTTCCAGTGGTGCTTATCACTGTGGAAAATAGATCCCTAGACTATTTTTCATCTAGATGAGTTTACAGTCAATGTCTGTACTGGCTGGGAGCATGCCTGCGACCCAGGCTGAAGCCAGGAGCTGGGGACTCAGTCTGGGACCCATGGAGGGGTAAGAACCTGGTTAGCGGCCCACCTGGGGCAACGTGAGCAGCAGGCTGGACGCAGAAGCCACAGCAGGCACTGAACAGAGGCGTGCAGTATGGACGTGGAAGTGCTGAATGCCAGCACACGGGTTTTTGAGGTCGGCTCTCTGCTCCACCTAGTTCTTTGCCACAGCTGCAAACCAAGCGAATCCTAATTCTTTAGTCTGTTCTTCCACAGAACAAACGGTTCGATGTGTCTAGCGAGCAGCACAGTCCTCACACTTGCCCAGCCCGTTCTTGTGTGTCTCAGAGCAGAGTGAGGCCATGGGAAGAACAGATAGAAGACTGTGGAAAGCCGTGTTCAGGTTAAAGAAGACTGAGCCGGAAGACAGAATTACAACTGAGTCTTGAAGGTGTTGACAAGCTCCCAGAGTTGACCTCAGGACCCCTCATACGGGCAGCTCTTTTGAGAACTACAGTGACTTACTGAGCACAGTGTGTAGCTCACTTCTCAGAATGTTCGATCAGAAATTATCTGATGACAGCACCCATTGCTCACCTCGTTGCAGTGGATCCGCCCCGGTACCCTGCGATGAGACATGCGGAAGCCAGCGGCCCTCCGCCTCCTCGCTTGCGGCTCAGAGAGCTCGGGCTTCCCATCATGCCGCCTGGAGCCTGTTTACGAGAACCCTGTGCCTGTCTTATCTCGGTCGGACGATTAGGAAAATAAACCCAATGGTTTGCCTTCATTGTTTCCACACTGAGGGCAGTTATTAGCATGTGCTAAAGTGTAATATCCGCTTTTTGAAACCACATTTCAAAGTTGATAGCATCACCGCCTTGAGAACAGTTTGTGAGAAGCTGGGCTTACCCAGTTAGGAGAAATGAAGTCTGCTGTTCATCAGGAGGCCTGCCTTCCTTTTCCGTGGGTTTCTTCTCTTTTCTCAATTAAGTGTTATTTAGAAAAATGGCCCAGTTTCAGGGCGTGCCACCTCTTCCTTTCTGATTCCTGGTACCTTGGAAATGCAGGCGTTCACGGAGGAGGACCTGCGTGTTTTCTCAGTCGGGGCAGACACTCACGCCTTGTGCCCTCTGCCAGCCGCGTGGCCGTGGTGACAACAGCCTCGTGCGATCCTGTGGCTCCTTGTGTTCCTTTCGTGCACCTTTCTGCCCATCCTGTATTTGTTGTCAAGTTCTCATTGTACACAGGCAAAGGCCTGTTCGTCCTGGGAAGTTAACTGAGGTGTTGGAAAACCATTCCCTAGAAATCCTGATCATTCTGATACTGCAAACCCCACCCAGGAAGTAGCTGTTATTATGTTTTACTTCTACTCTTAGTATGTTCCCCAGCGATCTTTACAAAGCGTATTAGTCAGATACGTTGACGAACCCCCGATTTGAGTGTTCTGCGGTTGTACTGACTTCGGAGATGCTAACAAAAGTAAGTCCTCTCCAGCACCATGCCGCTTGTCTCATAGTACCTGGCCTTATGCAGTGCACAAGGTGCAGTGACCTCCAGGCCTGGAAGCTGATAGCAGAAACCCTCAGTCTTCCTCTCCAGTTAGGCAGCGTTCTCTTTAGGAAAGCTCACGTCCTGGGTCCTGAGCATAATTGAACACCCAGCTTGTACACACTGGATTTGGCTCTTCATTCTGGAAAAGAACAGTTCTCAACGTTTACATAAATGTCCTTTCCACACAGGAGTACTCATGAAAGGTATTCTTGAAAGGGCTCTGAAAACAGATAAATGCTCTTTAAGAAAAAGATAGAAAAGGAAATAGAAATACTCTGGAAAGGAACAGAAGTTGTGCTAAACTGTGTCTCACAAATGATCACTGGGGCTGGCGTTGCGGCACAGTAGGTACAGCTGCTCCCTGTGACGCCAGCATCCCATATGCATACCGGTTCATGTCCCTGCTACTCTGCTTCTGATCCAGCTCCCTGATAATGTCCTGGGAAAAACAGCTGACGAAGTAGTTAGGGCATTGCCACCGACTTGGGAGACCCAGGAGAAGTTTCTGGCCTCTAGGTTCGCATCTGGCTTGGCCCCTGTCATTGTGGCTTTCAAATAAATAAATTTTTTTTATTAAAAGGATTATTTCTGTTATGGACTTACTGACTTGGTTTTCTTAAAGGACTTGTTTATTTGAAAGGCAGAGTGACAGAGAAAGAAGGGGAGACAGAGAATGTCTATGAATGTCTCCCATGTGTTGGTTCACTCCTTAAATACACACAGCAGCCAGGGCTATGCCAAGCTGTGTCCCCCACATGGGTGACAGTGGCCCAAGCACTTGTGTGTCTTCCATTGCTTCTCAGGTGCATTAGCAGGAAGCCATATTGGAAGACGAGGTGCTGGGATTTGAACTGGTACTCTGGTGTGGGATGTCAGTGTCACAGGCAGTGGCTTAACCTTCTCTGCCCCACATTGACTCATTTAAAAACAAAAGTCACCAGATTGTTTTCATAGACCCACTCGGTCAGCTTCAGAAACAAGAGTTTGGAAAGCTTCCCAAAGTCACTCCCTATTTACAAAATTACAGAGAATAGGACGAGACTGTTACGTTAATAACAAGACCTGGAACCCTTAATTTTGTGCTCTGTATCCCTCATCACATTGGAATTGCACCGCAGCCCTACAGGGCCACTGTGGTTTCCCTCCCTTCTCCAGATCAGGAAATACTGAAGCTGAGAACTCGCCCAGGGTCACACAGCTAATGAGAAGCAAAGCCACGACATTTGGTTCCTCGGTTGGTTCTCTGTCCACAGGCTTGATATACGTAGATAGGAGTTAATAAATAAGCTCAAAAGTAATCTTAAAATAAGACATCCAAGTTTTCTCTGTTTTTCAATGCTGCATAATTTCCTATTATAACAATATATCACAGTATGTTTATCCATTCCTGGTGATGAGGTTTGCTCGTCTCCATTTTGCAGCTATTACAAATACAGCTAACCAGGCATATTCTTGTATAAATCTTTTCGTGCACTCATGTTTTTATTTCTTTTTGATAAATACTGAGTGTAGAATTCTTAGCTCTTAGGACGTGTGTGTCTTATGTTTTTAAGATGCTGCTGCACCGTTGTGTGAAGTGTTCGTACTACTTTAAATTCCCATGAGAAGCGAGTGAGACTTCACGTTCTCACCAGTACTTACTATTTTCAGTCTTTAATTGTAGCCATTCTAGTGGTGTGACATGCTCTCTCTTGCTAGTTTTGCTTTCTATTTTCTTGATGACTAATGCATATTTTTATGAATTCATTAGCCTTTCATAAATTTTCTTTCTTTGAAGTATTTATTCACATATCTGGCCTCTTTTTACAAACTTCGATTATATTTTTAATATTGAGTTATAGGAATATTAGCTACCTTTTGGATACAAGGCTTTTTTGATATATATTGTGAATTTTCTCCTAATCTGTATCTTGCTTATTTGTTCTTTAATGTCTTTTGAGGAGCAGTTTTTAACCATGATAGTGTACATTTTGTCTCTTTCTTTACATTTATGGTTAATGATTTTTTTTTTTTTGGTCCTGAGAACTCTTTACAGATTCTGTAATTGATAAGACATATTCCTTTAGAAACTCCGTAGCTGTCTTTTCTTTTTTCTTTTTTTTTATTTAGAAAACTTTTATTTAATAAATATATTTCCAAAGTACAACTTTTGGATTATAGCGATTTTCCCCCCCATAACCACCCTCCCACCCACAAACCATCCCATCTCCTACTGCCTCTCCCATCCCATTCCTCATTATTATTATTATTCATTTTTAATTATCTTTATATACTGAAGATGAACTTAGTATATACTAAGTAAAGATTTAAACAGATTGCACCCACACAAACACACAAAGTGTAAAGCACTGTTTTAAGACTAGTTTTACTGTTAATTCGCATAGTACAACACATTAAGGACAGAGATCCTACATGGGGAGTAAGTGCACAGTGACTCCTATTGTTGATTTAACAATTGACACTCTTATTTATGATGTCAGTAATCACTCAAGGCTCTTGTCATAAGCTGCCCATGCTATGGAAGCCTCTTGAGTTCACAAACTCTGACCTTATTTAGACAAGGCCATAGTCAAAGTGGAAGTTCTCTCCTCCCTTCAGAGAAAGGTACCTCCTTTGCTGGCCTGTTCTTTCCAGTGGGCTCTCACTCACAGAGATCTTTCATTTAGGTAATTTTTTTGCCACAGTGTCTTGGCTTTCCATGCCTGAGAAACTCACTGGCTTTTAATCCAGATCCGAATGCCCTAAGGACTGATTCTGAGGTCAGAGTGCTATTTAGGGCATTTGCCACTCTATGAGTCTGCTGTATATCCCACGTAGCTGTCTTTTCTACTTTTAGAATTGTGTTCCATCTCAAATTACTTTTTGTATATGGTGTGAGGTAATGGTCAAGCTTTATTTTTCTTCCCAAATAGATGGCCAGTTGTTTTAGTACCGTTTGTTCAAAGACTAATCCTCCCATTATTGAATTTCTTTGGCACCTTTGTAAAAAATCATTTGAATGTTTATGTGTGTGTGTCTGTCTACTTCTGGACTTTCTATAGTGTTGAATTGATCCTAGATTTTTTTTTCTCAAATATTTACTGCACTGATTGCTGTAACTTCACAGTTTGGGAGCTAGATAATGTAAGGACATTATTTGGTATAGCATCAGATTTATTGATCAATTTGAGGATAATTAAAATCCTAACACTACTGATGGTTAAAAATCCACATGTACCTGCTTCTCCGTTTATTTAAATCTTTATTTTGTAAATATATCAGTGATGCTTTATGATTTTTGACATGAGTCTTTATTTTACTTTTTATGCTTGTTTATTATAAGTGGCATTCTGAAATCTTTCTTCCAACTGCTTGTTGCTACTACATAGAATTTTAGTTCTAACAGATTGGTTTTATGTGCAGTGACCATAAAATTTATTTATAAGTTCATTTCTTTTCTACTTTTTAAAAGCTTCCACGGGATTTTCTGTGTTGCCTGAATACAGACAGGTTTACTCCTCTCACTCCAATTTCTGTGGCTTGTGTTTCTTTTTCTTGTCCTAATGCATTGGCTCACAGCCATCCAACCATGTTGATGGAAGTGTTGAGGGCGGATCAGTTTTTCTTCACTGTGTGTGACATTAATCGTAGGATTTCTGTGCATGTTCTTTATCACATGGAGGCCATTGCGTGTATTTTTAGTTTGCTGAGTATCTTATAAATAAGTGTCTGGCTATTATTATTATCTGCTTATTAGAGGGATGAGACTGGACTCCAAATCCTTACGTTGTTTAGAAACCTGGCCTGAGTCAAGTTCTTTTCTCTGTGTCTGTCTGGCTCCTCACATAAGACCTTAATACTGTGACATACCATTGAGGTTAGCTGGTGTCTCCGTATAACAGCATTAATGGAAGCAATGGGATTTAACCTTGTAGACTTTAAAAGAAACACCTATTCTGAACACTTAGAGTATCAGTTATAGCATGGTCAGTCTTATGGACAAGAGATAGCCAGTAGTTTATGCTTTGATCTTGTGAGACATTTACAAATACCCCAAATGATTCTACTTTTTCATATTCTACTTTTCTGTTTTTCAAAGTCTAAGTAGATCTCTGTGATCCCTGAAGAATTATGTGCAAACCAGCATTAAGATGAAAGTCTTTTATATTTGCTCTGTACCCTGGAAAACCTGCCCACGGTCTGTTTTGTTCCACTGGCTCTTAAGGTTCAGGTATTAACATAAATACAGCCCATTAACACTTGTTCCTCTCTGTCAGGACATAAATTAAGTCTGCAGGTGTTCCATGAAGCTGTACCCTTGGTACTAATTAAGTCTTGATAATTAGGTTTGTTAAATTCAGGACTTTAAGCTTATATTCCCTCTTTGGGTTACCAAAACGAAGATGTGTAATATGCAACACACACATACACACACACACACACACACGCGCGCGCGCTTTTTTTCTGCAGAGTTTTACTGCTGCTTCTCCATTTTCTTTATCACTACTTTTTTTTTAATGAAGAAGGGATCAGTAACAGCACTTCACCAATTTATTATTATGGAGTATAAATGTTGAGGTAGGCTTGGCCTGCCTGGTTTCTCCATCTACAGGACATCCATGCCCCTATCTATGCCTCCAAACCAAACGTACTGTTACTCATGAATGCATGCCCACATGGTTAAGAACCATGCATGTCATCTGAGAGATTGCTATTTGCTTTCTGTAAAACTGAGATATTCCTTAGACAAGTATGTTTGAAAATGAAGCTACCCCCCACACCCTGTGCCTACACGTAATTTTCCAGAGAGTCCCACTTGGAAGGCCACAGGAAACTTTGTGGGCTTCAGATTATTTTACATGAGTGCATGCACCAAAAACTCTTCTAGTCAGAATAGCTTTTCTCTCCTGTGTCTTTCCTGTTTCGTTGCTTTACAGATCTGAAGTCATTGGATCAGATGTTTGGCAAATGCCATTTCGTGTTTGGAATAAATGCTATCATCAAAGCAACTCTATTAGTATTATTAGTAGTAGTATAATATTCATGGTGATCACACTAACTAATAGTCTCTCTTCTTTCATTTGAATGATATTAAATGTCATAATTTTAGTGAGAAATGAGAAGCATTTTCTTGAAGCACAGTGTATATGGAAGGAGACTAGTCTCAGGCAGTTGCATTCCATGTTTGCTTTAGTGATCTCTTCCAGAGAGGGACACAGATAATCTTTGGAAGGGCTTCCATAAGCGTTCCTCTCGTGAGGTGTCCGAGAACGGGTTTTGTGGAACGGACCTGTCTTCTCTTGTCTGTCACAGTGTACTCACATCAGGAAGTTCCCATTTTCTCGGAGGCCTCTTTTCTCCTTCAGGGTGGCTTTCGAAGTCCATGTTCCTGGTGCACAGTGCAGAGCACTGCTTGCACCCCTCCTGCACTCCCTGACAGCAGCAACCCAGGGAGACAAAAGGATGGAGACAAGGACAGAGAGGAAAGTAGTTTGGCTGCATGCCAAAGGGTGAAAGATCAGAGGTTTGGCTTTGCAAGGACAAGACAATTTAATGACAGTTTCAGAATAGCCAACATGTCATAGGTTACCTTTGGAGAGAGATTTTGCATTGGATTTTGGTTTGAATTCTTAGACCTTTTTCCCTCCCTCCCCATTTCACCTCTCTCCCATTCTCCTTCTCCCTTCCCGTTTCTCTCCTCCCATATTCATACCTAGCTGGCAGTCAGGACTCCCAGCACTGATGTCCTGTCCAATTCTGTTCCTTCATGGCACAAGGCAAGGATGGCAGGAACCCTCACAGATCCAAATGGCATCAGTGGATAAGTGATCCACTGGACCTCACTTTTTGGAGGATAAATTTCATTCCCACTCGATGAATTTTTAAACTGCAGCCTTCACCGTAGAATAAGGGGGAGGGAATAAGGGAATAATAAACCCTGGTTATTGGGAAGCTAGCAGGAGGGATAGGGCAAAAACCTCTTGTTATACAGCTACATGCTTGCTGCATATTTCAGAGCCAGCAGGCAGGCTCTGTGTCAGAATCTGGAGGAAATACAGGATGCATTGCTCTTCTGCAGAATCGGGCAGTCTGGCAGGAGACCCAGCTGGGTTGGAAGCAGTCAAGTGTACTGTGCCGGGTCACCAACTTAGCCTTGTTGCTTTGCAACCAGACTACACCAAATCCCTTTGTGTCTTTGATGGAACTCCTCTTCCGCTGCATAATTGATACTACAGGGCAGCGGCGGATGGGGAGAGTGTTCCAAGTAACATTATTCCCCAAGAAAAGAATCCCCGTTGATTAATTACCTAAAGGACAAGATGATGACAACTTTTTCATCTAGCTTGGAGCTCCCCTTACATCCCGTAGCTTCATGCAGGCTGCAGAGGCAAGGCCAGGGCTACACAGCATGGGGAAAGCTGGGTGAAAGCATTTCAAATGTAGATGCAGCCCGGTATACCACGCCTTCCCCTATGACTGCTGCGCAAGCCCTGCCAGAGCTCCCCCCAGGCTGACTCTGACACCAGGTTCTGAATTTTGTCTTGGACTGCAACCCCTATGTCACTGGAAAAGCATCTGACTGGACTTCACAGGGTATGCAAGACCCAAGCAGCTCACTCTTCCCTGCTAAGTGAAAAGGGCCAGTTCTTTTCTTCACAGAAATCCCCTCTCCCACCCACTGTCGTCTTCTATGAATGAAAGCAAATCTCTCGTGGTCCCTTGTCCTTGGCCCCCTTCAGCAGCCTTGCTGCACGTGTTTCGGGGCCCCTCCACCTAAGCGGAGCTGATCTTCTGAAGTGTAGGGGGAAAGGGAGCAGAGACTGGACTGTTTCTTGATGTCTTATAGAACAGCAAGGGAGTCCCAGCAGGGTCTGGCGTCCACCTTCCTAGGTGTGACCTGGAGATCCATTCACCCGAGACACTGCCTGACACACACCGCTTCTTCCCTCTGTGTCCTTCAGCTGGTAGGTAAAGGGGTGGAGGTAGGTCACTTGGGAGTTCCTTTCCAACCCAGCATGTTCATAACAAAGTTCATATAGTGTGATAACTGCTCCTTCAACAAATGCTCACCAAGGACCTAATAGGCAACGAGACTGGCAATTAAGATGGACAAGTGGAATCCAGAAAACCAAGGTTGGAAGCAGAGGGGGAGAAGATCTATAAACCCTGCTGATGGGAACCCAAAACAGGCAACTACAAGTGCTACCCCAGGAGTGAGTGGAGTAAATGAGGGAGAAAAATCCAACCATCCCGGCCAGAGAAGCCAAGCCTCGTGGAGGGACACAGAGAAGGAACTTTTATGTGGGAATTTCCAAACAGCACTGTTAGCCTTACAGAAATGAGGCCAAAAAAATAAAGACGGCGACCATCACACATTCCTTTTAATACTGAAGGTTTTTGTTTTTATTTTACTCTGTTTTATTGCAGAAGCATTAAGTTTATGAAATAGAAACCTCTGGGGAAAGACCTGTCAGTTTCAGATCAGGTGCTTTGCAGCTCTGTTGAAGTTTCTGGACAGAATTTCATGCTTCTCTGCTGCACATTCCATCCTCTGCTTCTCCTTCGACCCCAGCAGTAGGAGACAGTAATTACTTCTGCCCACTGGCGCCGACGTTGTGGCACAGCATGCGAAGACTATGGACCAGCATCCCATAGGATTACTGGATCAAGTTCCACAAGCTCCAGTTCTAACCCAGCTCCCTGCTAATGGACCTGGCAAAGCAGTGAAAGACGGCCCAAGTATTTGGGCCCCTGCCGCCCATGTGGGAGACTTGGAAGCTCCTGGCTACTAGCTTTGGCCTGGCCCTTGTGGCCAAAGTGGAGTGAACCAATAAATACACAATCTCTGTCTATCTCTGTCATATAACCTCCCTCACCCCCTGTCTCTCTAACTTTCTGCCTTTCAAATAAATAAGTAAATAAGTGAATCTCTCTCTCTCTCTCTCTCTCTCTCTCTCTCTCTCTCTCTCTCTCTCAATGTTTCTGGCCTCATGGGCAGATAGAGACTCTACTGAGTGGAAGAGGCTTACCACGTCACCTGGCAGGTGTTTATCAGCCAGTGATTGCTTTAAAAAAAAATCCCTAAACAAATAAGTTTCTCTTACCACTATAAGTGATGGATGTGTCAATTTAACCAACACACAACCACATTCTGTGCCATTACTAATTCCTAGTAGCCCAAATGTGGAAGCTGGCATGGTGAAAACAGAGCCCTGAGAGTTGAACACAATTCAGTCTCTGCCCAACCCTGTCTTCTTTACCTTTCAGAGTTTATTTTCTGCAACTACACACTGCACTTGATAATAGCAAGCATGAAGCATGCAGACTGAGGAACTGGGATAATGACAATAACAGGCATAGTAAAAATTGTAACCATGAGAGCATCTTGGTCCACATCATGTCTTGGGTTCCTATGGTATGCCAGACTCTGGGAAACATCCTGTTTGGTTTCAGAACTCTATGGGATGGGTACTGTTGTCCATCCTGATAAACGGAGGCAGGTCTGATGGTACAGGGCAGGTGAGTCATTTTCTCTGGCCACCTAGAATCAGCAGAGATTCGCCATGCCTCACAAATGGTTAGAGCCCCATAAGCTGTAATCATCACATCAACAACATCTGAAGCCAGGAATCACCCCCATGAAAGGTAATAGGGAAACACTTCCTGAAGGAAATGGCTGTTGAACTCCTGACAGATGCAGAGTCAAACCATTGTTAAGGTCTTTAATCAAAAGTTGCCAGTTGTGTTGGTGGTGTAGTGGTGAGCATGGCTGCCTTCCAAAAGTTGCCAGTTGTAGGTGCTTGTGATGTCATTGCTCAGTTGGTCTTGTGATGTCCTTGGGGATGGGGAAGAGCACAGTCATTAGGAAGGTTAGTACTACCCATCCCAGGTTCGCTGTCTCCTGGGCATTTGTGCTGTGATTTGAGTGGCCAAGCATTGAATCAAACTGGGACCTGTGGAGAGAGGAATGGGGGCAAGTAATTCACTGGGACAGTGGGTGTGAGTCAGGACCTTTGGTTACTCTGGCTGTGGGCCCTCCTACTTACCACTTTCTAAAAATCTCATGCTTTTGTATCAGGCCTTTTCATCAACATTTGGTTCAATGCCACTGAATGTTTCTCAGTTAAGTACAGGGAAGAAAACAACCATTTCTTTTTTCCTTTAAAAAAAAAAATCACCTTTCTCCTCTTTGTTGATGTCACTTCCTTTTCCCGCTTGGGGCTCCTCCCGGTTCTCTGCATTAATTGTTCCCATACTGCCAGCAGAGCCCCTTGTCCTGGGCATAATTATAACCATGTAACGCATGAAACATACACATAATGTAAATGGTCATAGATTGTGCTGCATAAAATATATTTTCATTTATTCTAATTCATGTTTTCAACTGGAAGACCGAATCTCTGAGACTTGCATTTTTGGGATCAGTTTTAAAATTCATGCAGTGAGATATTCACTGACCCTGGCTTGGGATGGTTCTAGATGAAGACTTGTACCCAGGAATCCAAACTGCTGTCCTGGGCATGGGGCTGATGGCAGACCCAAGGAGAAGAAAAGAAGAGAAAATTGCACACTAATCTCAGTTATGCATCGTGGCCACACATATTTGATTCCAAGGTGAAGCAAATTGAAAAGAAAAACTCAGCACTTAAAAAAGAAATGTAAATCAAATGACTGTTGATGGCCCCTGAAAGAATCTTTCTATTAATAAAAAGATGGACCATGAACTCCCTTTAGCATAGGATATAACTGAAGGCACAAAAGAATCGTGTTCTATTTATAGAATTTATTTGAAAGAGAACATGTTAGAATGATGGGCCAAGGGGCTTCCGATTTCACATGTTCATGGCATCAAAGGCATTCCCACCCCAATTGTCAAAAGGCAGCCCAAGTTGTAAGTGTTGGAGCCCCCAGCCATCTCTGACTCCTCTTCCCATGTCTTAATTAATTAAAGGACCAAAGGACCAGAAAGAAGAAATAGCTCTGCATTAGGCACTTTGATGTCTGAGCGATGAGTACAAGCATAAAAGGATGAATGAGTGCTGAATGAGTGAATGAATGAATAAATGAATGAGTGACATAAGCGACAATGTTTCTGCCTTTGTAGTTAGGAACCTTGGGTGAATTTAGGAGTCTGAGGGGGAATCCCACCGATGCCCTGTCCAGCCAGGGTTGCTCTGTGAACCTTCAGCCACCTAGGGGTGCATGGGGTGGCTCCAGCCCCTCCCCCCTCCCCCCCACACCCGTGCTCCCAGCCCTCAAGGTGAGTTACCTCCCAGAGCCTTTTTGTAACTGTGCTGTTTTGTCTTCATCAAGGAGAAGTGGGAGGCACAGCAGAATTCAGCTGGCGAGGGAAGCCTCCTGGCCTTAAATCAGTGACTTTGTTGAAGGGCTAGGGGAGCCCAGCAGGAAGGAGGCTTTGATGTGCAAATGTAGCTGCTTAGGATTTCCTCTCATTACCCCTCCCAGCTGCGGTTCTCCAGGGTCCTCCCAGCCCCGCCTCCTGAGGAGCCTTGTGATCAGACTGGGCTGGCTTAGTCCTCTGCCTTCACCTGTCCTGTTACAGCTTCAGGAAAGAGAGCACTAAGACCTCTTCCCAGGATGATGGAAAGGGGAGGGAAGTCCCAGAGAAAGGAAAGGAGCAGAAGCCCTCCAGCCAGCTTAATGGAAGAGAAAGGTTGCTAGGGTATGGGAAGGCCCTCACCCATTCTCTTCAACTCCAGGAGTTCCTCCTCCCACTCTTAATGATGTGACAAGGTCTCCTGACCCTTTTCACCAAGCTGTTTCATTCAGTTGCTCAAAACCAGCTCTGGGTTCAACCAGGAACAATATGCCATGCTCCCTAACTGCATGCTGCTGTCCTCCTCCTGTGTGTGTCCTCAAAGAAACATTCACAAAGATGCTGTTACTGTTTAGCAAAGACAACTGGGTGAGTTCATAGAGGAGATGGCCACTAATTTAGATACAGCCAGGAGGGCATCTCCACAGAGATCCCAGTTAAACAGAGCCATGGATGAAATGGAGCAAGTCTGAGGGTGGAGAGACCCAAAAAATGGGGAAGAGGGAGCAGCAGCAGGTGAAGCCCAGGGCAGGACAAGGGTGGTCAGAGTCTCCAGCTGCAAGGGCTGGGGCTTGGGACCACAGTGAGTAGGTGAGAGAGAGGAGCCGGCAGCTGGGAGCAGCTCAGGCACAGCTTTACAGCCTTGGGAAGGAATTTGGACTGACTTCTGCAGTTATTGGGGTCATGCCCTGACAGACTAACCCATGGATGGGTTCGAATCCAAATTGCAGGGTGACCAGGCTTTGTGGTCTTAATCACAGTTGAATCCAGGCTGGTAGGGCCTCGCGTGTACCAACCTCCCTGTTTAAGAGCCAGCAAGCACCTGCTGTGTCCACTTGTGCCACGTGATCGTTCTGAATGAGAGACAAGAAGTGACAGGCACGCACACGTGGTGAGATGCCACGGTGCGGGGGCGGGCAGGGACTAGAAATCCGGATCCCCTTTGGTAAGAGTGGCCTTCGAGCCTCGTGGGCTCTCTATTCAGCTGTTAAGATTGTTATTAAACTTTATGGACCATAAACCCCACAGAAACAAGGAGAGGGAACAACCATGCTATTAGAGGAGTGTCAAAACAGGAGCCGTATTTCACAGCCTGAGAAGTCCGCACCACCAGCCTCCCGCGGTCCCGCGCATCTTTGGGCTGATTTTAACCCTCAACCTCTCTTTTGCCTCTGAGTGAAACTCACCATTTGGCACAGAGTTTTTCTGGAAAAGATGCTCCTCTTAGGTGAATGTCCCCTTTGAAAAATCCAAACCGAGGGTCCCTATCCTGAAAGGATGCAGGTGTCGACCCCTGTGCCCAGCCTGCCCCCACATGTGTGTCTCTTACCAGGAGCGTGTGGTTCATCCCTCAAACAAAAGCATGCCTCCTGTTTGGAATGGGACATGGAGATTGTCCAAATGTGAAGCGTCAGGCAAGCAAGACTGTGACAAGATGCCACACATATCCCAGGCCTGTGAGTGTCCAGCAAACAATAAATGCAGCTTGGCCGACCATCCCTTGCCTGCATGTGAATTGCAAGGAGATTCCTGGGGTGTCATCTCCTAACATCCAAGCGTGCAGTTTCACCCGTATTTTGTATTTAGATCAAGTTCTGCAGGCTGTAGTTGCATTTCAAACCCAGATATCACAGATTTATATGATTTTTTTTTGTCCTGAATGAAGGCAGTAATCCTTGGTGCTTTTCCACATGTTCCTTTCTTCTGAGGAGGCCTCTTCTCTGCCTCTCCAGTGTCAGCCATTGGCAGGTGACTTGTGCTGGTGAAAGACCCCTGCACACAAGTGTTACTTCCTGGGGAGACGGAAAGTCATTTGTGGGAATTCGACACTTTCCCCTACAGCACAGTCAGGGACTCACTTCCTCAGGTGGATCCTCCATCATGCAGGGTCCCTGTGCGATTACTATCAACAGAGGTCCATACCCATCTGTTCTGGATTTGTGGCAGGCATGCACAAGAGGGAAGCTTTTGCTATGTGAAGTCACTGAGACGTGGGAGTGGCACCTCACTGCCACAAAACCATGCCCATCGTTATCAGAACAGGGTGGGCCGTTGCCTTTCAGGAGAGGGCATCACAGGCCTTTTATTCCCAGAGCAACAGCAGTGCTTCCCTTCCCAGGAAAGCATTTTATTCCCATCATGGGTACCATACTTGCCTGTGGGAGCCTGTTCCCATTCCAGTGCATGGTTGACCTTGTGTTGCGGGGCATCCTCGTGCTGTTTTGCTAGGCGTGACAAAGTAATCTTTTCTTTTTCTAGATAACTGAGGAAACACAAAGGTGCCAAAATTACAGTGGTTGAAATGTTGAGAAGTTGGAGAGGTCTAAGGAGAGAGGCAGGCAACATGTTTGGCAGTGGGGAACCGTAAGACCCTTGGGACATTTCCCCTCGATAGTAATGTAAGAGACACCACCACGTCCTTCACTCCCAGTGCAATGTGTGCAGGAATCACGGATCTCTTGTGGGAAACATAGGGAGTTGGTCTTCATTGCCAGGGATCTAGATAGTGAGCCAAAGGCAGAGGTTAGAAATCCAGATTATGAACAGGTAGCCCACACTGGCCTGTGGACCTTACACTGACAAACCCTGAATAGAGTAGTCAAGTGTGCTGGCCTCCCGAGCCCCAGCCACTCCTCTCCCTCCCGAAACATCTGGGTTCTGAATCCAGTCACATGACCTTGAAGTCACATGCACTTCAGGCATGTTTTCTGCAGTCTCTGAGCTATAACTTCCGTATCTGTGAAGTGGAACTGATGCCATGAAGGGTTGCTGACACATAGCCATAATCAGTGTTAGGTCTTATTTCTAGAAACTCAACAAATCACCGAGTTGTTTAGAAGCTGCAATGACAGTGACTATATGAATTGAAGACTGAATGTGCGTGGGGCACCCCGCGTAGGGCATTCTGTGTATTATTGTTTTATTGCATCCTTACAGCGACCCTGTGAGGTGGTGGCTGTTATTATCTGCATTTTGCAGATGGCAAATCTGGGCCTCAGAAAACTTGCCCAGGGTCATGTGATGAGCAGGTGGTGGATCTAGGGATTTTCGGCTTCTTTCACCCACACCGCTTGTGGTGCCTGCCATCCAGAAATGCCAGTTCCTCCTCTGTCCCCTTGATGTCTTGTCAGAGGCATAACCGGCAGGCCTGTGTTCCCAGCGCTGTAATTTAGCATGGCAGTCCAGGGAAAACACCTTGTGGAATTTCATTTCTTATCATTTTATGTCCCCTTTAATTTTCATTTAAGTTCCCCTCTGTAAAAGGCAGTCCCTTCAGCTCTCATAAAACTTTATGGTCTTTACTTGTGATTAGGCAATGGTAAAATTGATTCTCTAAAACCAACTTGTAGTCAAGTTATGTAATTAGCCAATAAGGGAGGCTGTGCGAGTAAGATGTACAAGGATCTCCCTCAAGAGGTCAGACGTACTATCATTGGTTAGATGCTGTATCTTTAAAACACCATCAGCTTGGAAAACACTATCCATTAGCAAGAGATCAAAGCAATGAGAAACCTCAAAAGGTCGAATGGTCCATTCTACAGGCTCCACAAAGAACTCAGCGTCCCAGAAGGACGATTAGCCTTCCGTCTCTGGGGCTGTCTGAGAGCACAGCAGGTCGGAACATTGTTTTCTTTAGTGAATTAACCCATTGGATTTCCGTGCTCACTTGTGCTTCTGACAGATGCAGCATCGCACGTTACATCGTAGCAGAAGGGGTCTGGGTTTTGATCACGCACCCACCAAAGCTGAAGCAGCAAAAGGCGATCTGAGGTCCCAACCTTGCAAAGAGATGGGTTTGTGATTGCTTCCCTTGCGGGTTTGCTTATTTCCTCTTGGAGGCAGAGTCCCCAAGACGTCGGCCAGCCCATTTCTGCCTCCCCATGGCATGTGACCAAACTTATTTATAGCCTCTCTTGCATTAAGTGTGACCATGTGACTGAACCCTGGCCAATAGGATGTTAGTAGAAGTGATGTCAGGCTCTTGTAAACCTGACCCATGAAAACCCATCATGCAAGCTCGGTGCAAGCAAGCGTGATGACTTTGGGAGCTAAAAGGTAAAAATGGTGGGGCCACAAAATGAGCAGAGCCAGCGATCCTGAGTCCCTGCACAGAGCAAAGGCACCCAGTGATCAGAAGCAGTCATCTGGGACTTCACGTGAAAAATCTTTGCTTCACAGCAGCCGCCGCTGCCCTGAATAATCCCTGAACTCCTACTGGAGTTCTGGGCAAGAACTGGAGACAGGAAATTCCCTGGTATTACAGATCAGTCTGAGGATCATGAGCCCTGGGGCTTGACATCCACATGGGAAGTGGAGTACATGGAGTAGGGACTTACCGTTCCATTGTGTGTTCTCCCCTTGCAGGAGTCCTCTCAGCTCACCTGTCCCAAGTAACCACTCACGTGTTCTCTCTCCCATGACTCTACCTTGTGTCTCTGCCGAGGACTTAGCACTTCCTGATACTCTTCAGCCATCGCTTATTGTTTCAGTCTTCCATGGACAAAAGGCTGCAGGAAACCAGGAGCTTTCGTCGTCTGTCTTGTCCACTCTTAGGTCTTCAGCCTTAACATTGTGCCTAGTACACAGCAGGAGCTGCTTAAAGACTGACAAATGCATGAATGGGGTAGTTGAGGCATGAACACCAAACTTTTGAGACAGTTCTAGTTTTATGTAGTTTTCTCTGTTTTCAACGAACAGAGTTGCTTACATAACTAAAATGAGAATTGACACTGTTTAACCAGTACATAGTGCGTACTGAGTACGAGCCAGGGGTTGTGCCAGGCACCCGTGGATACAAAAGGGAAAAACCACTGACTGCTTGCGAACAGCATTTGGGCCAGTAGTGGTGCAGAGATGTCAAGTCAGGCAATCCTGGGTGTATGTGTTAGCTGGTAACACAGAAACGTGGAGAGTGAATGCTTTAGCCTAGTATAGAAGCAGAGAAGTATAGAAGCAGAGAAGGACTGGGGTGGCAGTAGGGATGGATAGGCTATCCTGGGTCAACAGAGATCAAGGTACAGCCTTAGCCATGTTGCCATTAAGAAACTGCAAAAAAGAATGCAAGACCAGCCACATTTTCTTTCATGCTCTTCCTCATTCCTTCCACAACGTGATACCCAGACTAGATCTTCGATCATGTGTGTATTACTCCTGTACACATTGAGAGCATTCCCTCTGCAGGATGGTTTCAGTTATCAGTTATTAACAGAGTTGGGTTACCTGGTCTGTATCTTGGCTGATCCAATTCCCTAAGAACTGAATGTTGAGTGTAATTCAAAAGGCCCCTTTCATAGGAGCCTGGGGGATTGTCCCATCTAAATGTCTTAATTGTTCCTCTACAGGGCAATCATAAGTGTAAAACAGCTTCATATGGCTTGATTGTTGATAATGACCCTGTCCTTCTAATGAGGGTGGCTAGTGAGCCTGCTCAGAACCTCACTGAGAAAATGCTACCCTGCAGATCAGCATGCCAAATGTTACCAGGGTCCTGGGCATTTCAGATTTTTAACAAATGAAAAATTGCACTGTAATGTTGCTGGTTCGTATGAGCACGGTAACAGCTGATGTCATTCATGGTTTAAGAAGAGAAGCAGGGTGCTCATCCCTTGAGGAAGGTACTGTCAGTGTCTCCCTGACCAAAGCCGTTCCTTCAGCATTTCTTCACCAGCTCACAAACCGTCATCTGCCTTGATTGGGCCTTTGCTTCTTGCAATAACTTGGAGAAGGAACTCAGTAACTCGCCAGTCTTCAGCCTCCGATTTTCTGTCTCTGTCACCACAGCTTTATAACAAGCTGGACATTCAAGGAAGAAAAATGGAGGAAGCCTGAATTTTAATTTGCTGTTTCTTCACACACACACAAAAATCCCCTAACCTCAATCAATGCTCTGAAGGCCAATAGATAATGATGGTGGGGCCTGGATTTCCCACCTATTGTTTCCAACTCTAATTAGGAAAAAGGAATTCGGGACCATTGTCTTCTGGCAGTGTGCAGACACGATGTTATCATTGTGTTTACAGAGGTGGTCAGCCTCCCCACAGATAACCGTCCCATCTCGATAAAACAATGCCCTTAGCTGCATCCTAGATGCACGGGCCACGAGGAAGACCTTCTGCTGACAGCAGGGCGGAAGCCACAAGCTCACAAACAAGTTTGCAGGTCAGGAAGTTTTAATCAGTTCGTTCTACTACATGAGCTATGATGGATGGAGGCCCGTTTCAGAAGGGCTTCCTTTAGCAAAAACAATAATATCATGCTTTCAAGAACCTGGTTCGACAGCTGAAAGCAGTGATTAATCCCCAAAAGTCAAACATGGGAAGACTGGCAAGATGAGATTATTTGCTGAGTATAATTAGCCACAATTATCACAGTAAAGAATTGGAGAGTGGGGGAGGGAGGATTGTGTTCTCAAGGAAAAATATTTTGTGAAGGAGACCTTACCAGTATTGTGGCCATGGCCATGTACTTTACCTTCCTGTCGATCTTGGAAAGGGGTACTAGCGAAGAGACACGTAAATGAATTATAGCAGGGCAGCAGATGTAAATTGGGATTGTCCCAGACCAGAAAGGATGAAACATCTCCCTGTCTTTCAGTAAGAATGCAAGAGCAGCCACATACTCTTAGATTTGGAGAGAACCGAAGTGGTCACAGCTGGCATGGAGTCCAGACTAAAACTCTGATAAATTATGGGAGCGCTTATCCAACTATAACAACCCAGGATCAGGAAAATACTCTGCCATTTTCCACTGCTTGGGGTTGCCAGTGTTAGAAAACATTTATTCTAAGTGGAGAAAATATTTTCCCAAAGAGGCTTAACTACCTGGAAAATGCAGGTGTGACAGAGGACTGCAGGACAGCGTGCTCCAGGGCCTAACAGTCAGGATCTGGTTTCCCTCTTGTCCTGTCTTGCGTTGTTTCCTTCAGCACTGGCACCGTTTTCTGATGAGCTCACTCTCTGGGTGCCAAGATGATAGTCAGCAGCTCTGTCCAGGATCCATACAGTAAGAGAACAGGACTGACTCCTCCGGGGATTCAGCCCAGCCTGGCGGGGATCACCTGCCTCTCTTGGACCAGCTCCTGGCCAGGGAGACTGGGGAGTTTGCAAAGGCTAGGGTCTCCGAGCACGTGCTGTGCTGGGTGCTGCACATCCTTTGTCTCTGTCCTGAACGTGTCCAGGGCTCTGGAAAGAGCTGCCTGACCGTTACAAAGGCTTATTCTAACCTCGCAAGACTGGCTGCAGAGTGCTTGCTGCAGTGGCATCTGTTCATGATGGTGTTCTTATTAGGTTTTATTTTCATGATAATAGCTAATGCAGTTCTCTGGTGTCAGCTTCATCTTGAGAACACTTCATACCTTACCTTGGCCTATCCTTAGGGTCCAGAGGATCTCCTTCTCCATTCCCATTTTCCGGATGAGGAAGTTAATGTTCAGAAGACTCAAGTTACTTGTCCTAAGCTCAGGGTCCCCAGTTGATGTGGACATTTGTCCTCATCTGGTGGTTCATTAGCAGTGTCTCCAAGTCTGAGCGTTTCTTCTTGTCTTTCCTGAGCTGCCTGTTGTGGGAATACAGAGATGGAGTTGATATTGTTACCTGTAGTAAGACGAGTAGCTTTCTGGTTGGAATCTGGGTAGAAAAAAGAACTGTGGTCTAAGGTGGAAATGTGGTCCTGACACTGGCCGTGCAGCCTCATTAATGTTCAGGTGTAGCAGCAGCGTCCAAGCGGCCGTTCCTATTTGTCACTTCCAATTCAGAGTAGTAACTGAAAGTCTACTGAGGTCCCATCCTGGTGCTAGCAATGACAGCATCAGGAACCACAGTAACCCACAGATTTTGAGTAATTACATGTGGCTAGGCTCTGTGCTGTTCCCATAGGTGCATTTAATTCCTTCAGCATTTCTCTTAGATGCAAGTACCCTCTTAGCACACTTTCACAGATGAGTAAATGCAAGCTCAGAGAAGTTAGGCAGCTCGCCCAGGATCAAGCAGAGGGCAAGCTGTGGCTTCTAGAATTGGCCTGCGGAATCTCTGCCCTTGCGAACTTTGCTGTGTTGTGGAGTATAAGATTGCTATCAGCAGAAAATCAGTGTCTCTCTCTCTTTCTCTCTCTCTCTCTCTCTCTCTCAAGATTTGTTTATTTATTTGAAAGGCAAAGTTATGCATACAGAGATGAAGAGAAAGATCTTCCATTCACCATTGACTCCTCAGATGGCCACAATGGTCAGGGCTAGGGCAGGCCAAAACCAAGAACCAGAAATTCAATCTATGTATCCCATGTGGATGGCAGGCAGCCAAGTAGGTACCTGGGCCACCTTCTTCTGCCTTTCCAGGTCCATTAGGGAAAATGGACCAGAAGGAGAGCTGCCGGGACTCGGACCGCACTCCAGTATGGGATGCAGTAAGGCAGATGCAGCTTAACCTGCTGTGCCACGACACCAGCCCCAGAAAAAAAATCTCTTGAAAACATTAGTGGGGCGGATGTTTAGCCTAGTGGTTAACACACTGATTAAGACTCCCATGGCCCACAGCAGACTGCTGGGGTTCAGTCCCTCACTCTTGCTGCTGACTCCAGCTTCCTGCTAATGTGGACCTTGGGAGGCTGAGGTGACAGCTCAGGTCAGTGAGTTCCTGCCACCCACGTGGGAGACCTGGATTGAGTTCCTGGATCCCAGATTTGGCCCCAGCTCAGCCCCGGCCATTGTGGACATTTCGAGGTGAGTATGAACCAGCAGTTGGGAGTCCTCTGTTTCTGTCAAAGGGAAAAGAAAAAAAATTGAAAGCCATAACTTTCCTCCCACAGCTGTCGTTGATCTTAGGGGCTTTTGTTCCCTACGTGATGATGCAGGGGACCAAGCGTCTGTTAACATTTCAGTTACCCAGTGTATCCGGTTGGGTATGCTTCTGTTAATTCCTGCTCCAAAGCTTCACCATGACACAGTACTGAAGACCACAGAACAAGCACACCTACTTAAAATTTTCATCCTTCTCATCTGTCATTTTAACCCTTGCTTCCTTGGTCAAAACCAGTGTTCTGGCCATTGCTGGGCAGGGATGTATAATCTCCCAATGGAATAGAGAAGTAAACAGGTAGGCAGCGTAGCACACCTCTTGTGGGTGCTGATGGGAACTTTTCTTCCTTGTAGCCCCCCCTTTTCTGTCTTGGCTGCACCAGGTTCTGAGGTCATGGCCGCCAACAGTTCTCTGAATCTGTGCTTCTTGTTGACCCCAAATACCTGCAGGGTTTGTGACCTTCACCTGACTCCAGCCCTCATAAGTCACATAAACCCCCAGAAAGCAGCCCTGTTTCCAAGTCTCTTGCCCTTGTTAAATGTCAGCCCTGAGTGAAAATGCTCCTACTTTCACTCAGATAGCAAAGAACACCCAGGTTAGGCGCTTGACCTGCTTCATTCATGTCTTCGAAACCCTCCTTTGTCTTTCAGAGAAAGTAACAAGAGATGGAGACAGACAGAGAAAGTGTGACCTACTTTTTATTATCAGCACCATTTCATCTGCAAAACATGACTTTTCTCTTCTTATTACGCTGAGCATGAAAATAAAATGTTTTCCGAAAGACCTGGCTTTGGCTGTCACGGGGAAGGCCAGGGACACGTTCAAAACTCTGATGAACTCTATGAGCAAATGATTCCAATTTTTTAAAACCATAATTGACTTCCAAACTGCTCTCACTGTCCGTGAATAATATGTGGTACTCTGCTACGAATATCAGCAGCAAGGAAGGACAAAACCAGCTCCCAAACTAGCTGTTTGCTTGATATTAAGCTGTGCCAGTCCAATATAGGTCACATTACCAACCAGATTTTGTGCTTATCTCTACATTACACCTTGTAGCAAGGGGGGAAAAAAGAGCTCCTTGACATCTTTTTGAAGAATGGCGCTCTTTAAAAAAACATAAGGGAACTTTTTTTTCAAACACTATAATGAGGGTATTCAAGTCTGCAGGCAAAACAGAGCTGTTTGAAAAGACATTAGCCTGGAAACCGCACTGTGCCAGAATAGATACAGCTACGTCAAAATGTCGCATTTGTTTTGCCATTACTTTTCACCGGCTAAAATCACTTGCTAATGAAAGTTCTAGCTGACATAATTTCAGCACCTGCCGATGGGAGCAAGATGAGTTTACTGGTCAAGAGAAATTGGGAGAGTAGATATAACTTGGAAGCAGTTAAACTTGAAAATAACCCTAACAATAGCTCTTAGTATCTTATAATTGAAAAAGAAGTTACTGTCTCGAAAGAGCTCTCATCGTCCTTGTCTTTGTCGAGGTCCATAACAACGGTTGTTTACGCTGAGCGGCTTCCTGGAATCCTCATTTTCCTGATGCCGAATCTGGCGCTCAGAGAGGATCTATAGATTCTGGACAACTGACGGGTCATGGAGAGAAGACAGGAATGGACATCCTGTCAACTCCTCCTAAGTGCCCGTCTTTAGAGTAAGCAGAGTGCGTTTCTGAGACCCTCCTCACTGCTGACTCCAGGGCACGTTTAACGGGCATGCCAGAACCACCTCCCTCATAAGAGCTTGCCAGAAGGACTTCCAGAACTCACTGAAAGTGTCACACTCATGGTCATGGTGTACTGCAGGGGGAGGATCCAGGCTACAGCCTGCTGAGGGAAGAATTCAAGAAAAGTACCAGACTTGGAGCTTCCAGTCTGAGGTCAGGGCGGATTTCTCTGCAGATGTCCGTGTGGGACGATACATGCTGGAATCAGGCCAGCTGGGGAAGCTCAGGGTCCAGAATTTTTCCTAGGGCTTTATCATATAGTCATGATTGATTGATTGATTGACTTCCCACATAGTTGGTCAACTAACCAACTAACAGGTCAGCTAACACCAAATAATGCAACATTCCCCTTCTAAATCCTTGGTCATCTTTCTGAAATGGCCTGACCCATCTTAGTACTCTATGGGTTGGCCAGTCCTTAGCTTAAATTGCATTTTTAATAATATTCAGTGTGTCCAAAGTCCTTCAGGCAAACTGAGACTCTTGTCTGGTCTGTGTTCTGCATATGTTTAAGAGGAAATACTGTTGTTATTATTACTATTTAAAAGGAACGGATGGCAACCCTTCAGTTTGCAGAGCAGAAAGCTACGGTTCGCAGGCTTAACTCAAACCATAAAGCTGGTTAGGAGCTGATAGAGCTGGAGTGTGGAGCTTCTGGCCCATGGCCTCCTCACTCAACAAGGGGGGCTATTTTAATAAGGGTTTATTAACTGAATTAAAAGAAAGAACTTAAAGCTAACATTTTATTTGGCTAGAAATACAAAATCTGTAGAGAAAAATATTCCACATTCGAGAGTCATTAAGTAATTTTTCTTCTCCTTGCTCCCATTGCCTTGCACACTCTGGCCTCACCCAGCCACAATAGTTTTTTCTTCTTCTTCAGCATCGCTATCATCATTTCTACTCCATACCATTCCAAAAATAGAGCAGGCATTTCTTCCATGTGAATCCTTAATCTACCCTGCTATTTTTAAAACTACATTTCCTAGTGTGTAGTTAATATTTTGGTTATTATTTTTTTTTTGAGATGGGAGCCAGAAACACAACTTCTTTAGGAAATAGCCTTGGAAATTCTACATGACTGTCAAATGTCTAAGCTTTCAATTCATAATGAGTTAACAGCTTTTCCTAGACATCTCTTCTGAAAAAGAGAAAATTTTAGCTTTCTCTGAGCAAAATAGTACATTTGTCTTTTCCTTTTGGACAAAATAAGTCTTATGAACTGTATTCTTCCAAAATAATTTTTGTCTGCTTTGGAAGAGAGGATTCAGGAGCTTCACAAATGGTGGTATAGCTTAATGCTGGGAATTATGAACCCATAAGCAAAGCTCTTATTATTAAAGTAGAGATTTGGACAGCCTGGAGAGATACCTGGAAGGTCCTTTGAAGCTTAAATGTGGAGTTAGGAATTCACACGTGTGTTTAAAAGGAGATTTCTTATGTGATTAGACAGATTTTGTCACACCCTAAGGTTAGAACTTTATTTTTTTACGTTTGTTTTTTGAGTTTTGTGTTTGAAAGTTTGGGCTGGCATTGCGGTGCAGCAAGTTAAACCATCTCTTGCAACACTGACTTGCTTGAGCACCTTTTCAAGTCCCAGCTATTCTACTTCCACGCCTGGAGCTCCATGCTCGTGCTCCTGGGAAAGCAATGAAGGATGGCTGAACTGCTCGGGCCTCTGCCAGCCTCATGGGGGACCCAGATGGTATTCCAGGCCCCTTGCTTTGGCAACCATTTAGGGAGTGAACCAGTGGATGAAAGTACTCTCTGTTTCCCCTCTCTCTATCACTTGAACTTTTGAATAAATAAGACAATGTCCATGTATGTGTATTTATGTATTTATACATATATACACACATGCATGTATGTATATACATATATGTACACACATATAAAAGGTGGAACTTATTGTAATCATGCCATCTAAAATGGAACTCATTTATCAAGAAATACTTGGTGAAAAACAGGATAATGTGCTAGTTCAGGGAATCCACACTGTGGAGTTAAAATACTCACTTAAAAACTTGTCTCTGCCATATTCCAATTGCTTGTCCCTGCGTAAATTACTAAAATTACCTACAGTCCAATTCCTTTAGCTGCAAAATACTTCCAAAGTTATTAGAGCAGGGGAAAGCAAATGTTGGCACAATTCTCATTCTTTCCAAGTGTTTAGAAAGTACTTATTTCCTCCCCAATTATTCATCCAGAAGTTGTTGGTTTCTGTGTGTGGAAGTGACCATATATGCTTTTAATAAGCTTACACTTGGGGGCTGGTACTATGGCATAGCAGGTGAAGCAGCTGCCTGCAGCACTGGCATCCCATAAAGTAGGCACTGGTTTCAGTCCCAGCTGCTTCACTTCCTATCCAGCTCTCTGCTGTGGCCTGGGAAAGCAATGGAGGATGGTCCAAGTCCTTGGGCCCCTGTATCCACGTGGGAGACCCAGAAGAAGCTCCTGGCTCCTGGCTTCTGATTAGCTCAGTTCTAGCCTTTGCTGCCATTTGAGTAGTGAACCAATGGATAGAAGACCTCTCTCTCTCTCTGCCTCTGCCTCTCTGTAACTCTGCCTTTCAAGTAAAATAAATAAATCTTTAAAAAAAGAAAAATATAAGCTTACAGTTGGGTCTTTCTGTAGGGTTTGCAATATAATATGATCTGTTTAGGTATCTTGCTAATACTTGAACCTTGTATCCTTCTCTTTTAGACATTATTACTGTTCATTGTAAGCATTGTGTGTACTTTTGTCTGAGCATGCATTTATCTATCTTTAGACTATGACAGATAATGACTTCTTGATTTTTATTTTTCGAAAAAAATGAGTTCATTGTGCATCTGCATCAGTTGGCCAAGTTTGTGTAGGCCACATGCCCAAGGCTGATCATTGCTACCACTGGGTGGCAGCACACTGGAATTGTGAAAACACCCCTCAGCTGCTCAGGATATAAAGGTGGAGTTCAAAAATGACACCAACGTGACAGCCACACTTCTCAGTTACTGTACGAGAGGACAGCTCCCAGGATCAGGGCACCGATAATGCGTCCCGAGCAAGAATGGCCAGCCTTGCTGTTAAGACCTTCATGCCTCCAAAGCACCCTGCTCTGAGTTCCCAGGACCCTGAGCAGGGACTCTCTCGTGCATGTTTTCTGCTCACTGTACGGGAGAGCCGTCATTATAAAGCAGAAAGGCTAACATTACAGGGAGGAGTTGCACAGGTTTAAATACAGTCCCACTTCAGAAAACTCTGAGAAACTCTTTTCCTCGGTGTGAGTCCGACTTGTACACCTGCCTTTTGTCAAGGTTTTAGAAGGGAAACCTCCATTGTCAAGAGCGTCAGTAACACAAAAGAGCCCCTGTACCCACGGGTTTTGCATCTCTGAATTCAACCTCCTCATAGATGAGAAGTCCTCAGAAAAATATTGTGTCTGTACTGAACACCTACAAGTGTTTTCCATGTCATTATTCCCTAAAGAATACGGCATCACAACTCTTTATGTTGCGCTTACGTTGTATTACGTGTTGTAAGTAATCGAGAGATGATGCAGACTATACAGAAGGATGTATACAGGTTGTATACACAGATATGTCACTGTTTTATATAATGGACTTGAACCTTTTTTTTTTGTATCATCAGTGGTCCTGGAACCGATCTCCACAATTACCAAGGGGTGACTACATCTTGTTGTCCTTAAGGGTGAATATGCTCTGTGCTCTTACAAAGTGATGCTTTGCTCAGTAATAAAGCAGTATTTAAATCAAGGTGCCATGGCTCAAGCCCTGGCCACCACCTAACAACTTTTAATCATTTTCTCCTTCTTTCCCCTTTCTTTGACCACCCTTGCCTGCCTTGAGAGTGAAGGTGAACTAAAGGACTGTTGGAAACATTAACGCCAGGGACCAACAGGATGGGGAGAAAGGAAGGCAAAGCAAGAGAGCAATTGTAATTATACAAAGGGGCTTCAAAAAGTTCATGGAAAGTACACATCCTATTTTAAGAAAATGTGTTACTTTTATTTGAAAGGCAGAGTTACAGAGAGAGTGAGAGAGGGAGAAACTGAGAGAGATCTTCCCTCCTCTGGTTCACTCCCCAAAAGGCCCCAGTGGCTGGAGCTGTGCCGATCAGAAGCCAGGAGCGAGGAGCTTCTTCTGGGTCTCCTATGTGGGTGCAGGGGCGCACGCATTTGGGCCATCTTCTACTGCTTTCCCAGCTACATTAGCATGAAGCTGCATTGGAAGTGGAACAGCCAGGACTTGAACTGGCACCCTGATGGGATGCCTGCTCCTCAAGCAGTGACTTTACCACAATGTCACAGAGCTGCCCCCACACAGCCTATTTTAATTCCATATTTCCATTAATATTTTGAAGCGTCCTTGTAGGTTCTCAGGGGGAGGTAGAGGACAGTTAAGGAGAGACTGTTGCTCTTGATTGTTGTTTTAAACTCATTATAGGTACTAAAACAAGATGGCATGGCCCATGCCATTTACATGAAGTTTTCCGTAATTTCTTTGGGCTGCCGAAGTTTGAAGTTTGTCTTTTTGGTTAGAACTGTTTGTCTTTGAGGCAGAGCAGCACCGTGAAGTTACAGGCAGTGAGGGATCTGTGTCCACTCACTGTGCAGTAAGCTGACACGCCCCCTGCAGGTGCTCGGTTACTGCTGGAGTGGTTGTTTGTCCGATTCCTTCGGCCAGGGTGACTTTTGCCATCGGTGATTGTTCACGTGTTGCTGGGAAAATGGTTTTCGTTTCTGAAAGACTTGAAAGAAGCAGTCTGTATGTCTTCAAAGAGCCTGGGTCTGGACACCAGGAGAGCTGAGTGCCAATTTTGACCTTGACCACAGCTACCTGGGGAGCTTGAGGAAGTCACAGTGGTACTTCCTGGAGCCTGTGTTTTCTCCTAGATAAATCAGCCCTGTGTGTGGGGAGGGATGAGATGTGTACTACCTGTGCGCAGATTTTTCAACGCTTGGTCAGGTGTTACTCGGATCACTTGATTCAGACTTGAAAGAAGCTGCGCAATGCCATCTTGGAGTGAACCTTGTCCCTCTGTCTACTCTGTATCCAATGACTTCAGGCAAGTCCTTTTATTTCTCTGAGCTTCGGTTTCTTCCATTTTCTTTTTTTAAGATTTATTTATTCACTTGAGAGGCAAAATTACATAGAGAGGGAAGGAGGGAGAGAGGAAGGAGGGGGGGAAGAGAGAGAGAGAGAGAGATCTTCCAATGGTTTGTTCACTCCCCAAAAGGCCACAATGACCAGGGCTGGGCCAGGCTGAAGCCAGGAGCTAGGAACTCTTTTCTGGTCAACCAAGTGGATGGCAAGGGCTCAGGCAGTTGGGCCATCCTCCACTGCTTTCTCAGGCACATTAGCAGGGACCTGGATCACAAGTGGTGCAGCCAGGATTCGAACCAGCACTCATAAGGGAAGCCAGCGCTGCAGGCTGCAGCTTTAAGCCACATCTGGCCCCATGAGCTTTGGTTTCATGGTGTGTAAAACAACAGTAAGTTTAAGATACCCTGAGTGGGTTATTTCAAGGATTGTCTGTGATGACATTTGCCAAGCTTTAGCAATGTATTTGGCACTTAACCCGTCCACACGTTTCTATTTCTGTTGTCGGCATATGTGCCTGTCTGCGAGTTCCCTGGGGACGGATGCTGTCTTCCCCTTCCTCTCTCCAGCAGGGAGCCCGATGCCTGACTTACAGTCAGGACTCAGAGGATTACAGATAGTATTCACAAGCACCACAATGCTGGTGCTGCTGCTCTGTTCCTTGACACAGTATTTGTGGTTGTGTGTTTTCCTTTAAATTCACATTGGAATGAAAGAAGGTAATTAAGACATAATTATAAGACTTAATCAAGCAGTTATTGAGCGTCCTTGATGCCAGGGCTTGTATATTTTGTTTCTGAAATTTAGTTTCATTTCATTGCCTCAGTGTGGGGGACTGTGTTTGTGTCTCCTTGAACAAGTGACTTTCTTTGGGAGGCAGATTAAGTACGGACATCTCTTACTGTGTTTGTTTTTGTCTCTAACTCTAAAGTTCAGTAAATTACTCTCTTGTCCACTTACATATCCTCAGCCCTCAGCCGTCCTGTTTGCTTAAGTTTACAGAGATTTGTGCTTAAAACTGAAAAAACGGTCTGTGTGTGTGTGTGCACACGTGTGCATTAGATGGAGCCTTGATAGACTGCATAAACAAACAATCACAGTCCCAGAGCCTGGATACTGTGGTTGCCCGGACTTCAAAAGTCCTTTGTCTGTGTATATTTACATAATGTATTCTCCATGTTTGGGTTTCATTAAACCCACGAGTTTAATAATAAAATATCTGGACCTATGCTTTTCCTACCTCTTTTCTGGTTGTGAATATTTTTTCTCCTCCTGAAGTGAATACTGATTTTCTGGTACAAATATTTGATGCTGTGGGAGCCCGTTAAAATAGCTGTCAGAGAAGGCATTTGGCCTAGCAATTAGGGTGCCGCTTAAGATGCCCATGTTCCGCAGTAGAGTACCTGGGCTCCCCTCCTGGCTCCATTCCTGATGACAGCTTCCTGCCAGTGCAGTCCCTGAGATGCAGTTGGTGAGGGCTCAAGTAGTTGGGTCCCCGCTACCCACATGGAAGACCTGGATTGAATTCTCCACTTCTGGTCCAGCCCTTGAATTAGCAAATTAGTCTCTCTCTTTCTCTCTCTTTCTCTCTGTCTCTCTCTCATTAAAAAAAAGTTCTCAAAAACACTTCATAAAGAGATGAAATATAAGGAAGTTTGAGAAGAGTTTTCTTTGTTTTACTGGGGAAAAAAGTAACAGACAAAATTGGAATGCTTGGTGTCATCTGTCTTTCATCAGCGTATTATGGAATCACATTGCTGTGGTCTGTAGCATGGGACAGTTTAAGTGATCATCCACCCTCAGTTTTAGGGAATAAAAAAGGTATGAACTTGAACCCAGCTTCTCAATCAAGAGAATTACAATGTGTTTTAGCCCTTGGCCACATTTGAGTTAAATTTATTACTTTTTCCCCTAACAGTAACAACAACCAAAAGTATCTCTTTAAGTGGAGATGTTTGTTAAACATACCACACATGCATACATATAAATTCAGGTCTCTGTGTATATAATGTACATTCACATAGCCATTTTTTAAGGAATTTCCTTTTGGCTTTCAAATCATCCCACAGAATATCCAAGCAGACATCTTGTCAAAATAATCAAAATGTATTTAACACTCTCTCTCTCTAACTCTCTCTCTCAAAAAAAATTTAAGAACAAGAACGTGGTTTGGAGATAATTTTGAAACCATAAATTAAAGTGTAAATATTCAAATTATTTTCATAAACTATTGAGTTCTGTTGGGCTTTTATGTTATACAGTGATTTTTTTTATATTTAAGTTTTCTAGCAGTTCTCTTTTTTAAGAGCCTCAAGTGTCCCATAAAAAGCAAATACTTGAATTTTCAGTTCCTAGGTACTGCATATTTTTCCTTCTGCTTGCCTTATTTTTATAACAGTGATTTATAAAGATATTACTAAAGAAAAGGAAAAGAATATTTTGAAGAGCAACTGCTATATAATACTGCTTGAAAATCTATTTCCAATGCTAAGGAGAGTAAAAAATATCCTGCCAGTATATCCGAGTGTGATTTGGACTCGAAGGTGGCCCTACCTTGGGTCATCCTCTCCCAGAAATATTGATTTAGCCTGGTGAAGAAGAAAAGCAGGATAGGAGTGCCAGACTACATTTCCATGTCCAGGGTGTGGGGGAGAGGGATGGGCAGGGCGACCAGAAGGCCAGCGTGGGCTGCCTGCAGGAACAGGCATCCCAAGGACAAGCCACCCCTAAAAGGACACCTTTGAAAAGGGAATGGAGAATGAGGGTCTGGCAGGGTGAGTTGGGGGTCTGGGAAGGCTGACCAGAGTCTGACCTCAGGCGCTGGCGTACCCCTGGGAAGACAGAAGTGCAGGAAGTGCACTGTGCAGGCACTGTGGTAGTCAGTAACAGGTTTTTGCAAGGGGTACTTGAATGTTCAGAGTAAAAATTGTGTCGTAACTTTGTCTCGGCTCTGAGTGACCAAATTCTAGACAGCAAGGAGGCTGGGAGTCCCCAGAGGCCTTCCTGGAGGAGAGCTAGATGAAGGCAGCCTTCATGCTTTCTCCGTGCTACTCTCTCCCTGCCAGCTGCCTGGAATGCCATCATGGGGCCCGGCAAGGGAACAACACTAAAAATGGCAGAGCCTGGGTTCCTAAAATCATATCATACCCCATAGCCTTGGGCTTCCTATTAATTGTAGTCAAGTCTGTTGAGTAGATTTATCAAGAACCAAATAGCAGAATTAAAAAAAAAAAAAAAAGGGAAAGTGAAGGAGAGAAAATCATTGACAAGCCCTTGAAAGGCGTCATGGTGCTGCTGAGCCATCTGCCCCACACTCTGCTGAGTGCCCACTTTGCCCAGGTCAGTGACTGTGCCAGGCCCTGGGATGACAGGGACAAGCAGAATGGCAGGTAAATGCAGCGGGGACCTCTGCACTCAGTTTTGGGTTAATACACGGGCCCCATCACACATTAGTACCGATTTGGATGTGGAAAAGTCACTAGCTGCCTCAGTTTCCTCATCCATAAAATGGAAATACTAACATCTCCCTGTGTTTGAGGCGGTGTCACATGAGCTGCTTTGCACAGTAACCAGCCTGTAGTGGGAATGTATTTATTAGAGTTTGGTCCTATCATTGCCCTGAGGCAGCTCAGTCTCAGAAGGAACTTGGAGCTCTAAGCACTACGTGGGCAGTTCTTAGACTCAGCAGTGTGGAGAACTGGACAGGCCCTGGGGGTGCTGTGCAGTGAGGAAGACAGAAGTGCCGGTCAGCATTCCCTGGGAGCAAATTGGAAACCCCCCACCCTGAGAACAGTGAGGGCAGGCCCCCTTCTCCTCTGAGCCTGGAGATGAGTGGGCACCTACCAGGCTGAGAATGCGAACAGGAGGGCCAGATGGCAGAATGAGAATGAAGGCCCCAGCACATAGACCTTGGAGCCAGAAATGAAACATCCAGCTATCCATAGTCAGAACTTTTCGCTGAGCTGGGCCAGGTTAGCTCAAAAAGGATTGTTGGTTATCTGCAGTAAGGTCAGGATACAAAGGAAGTCAGTAAATGATCCTTGACCTTGAGAAGCCGGTAATCCAAAGCAGCAGGAAGATGTAAAAGTAATTAGGTGTAGTAGGGTATGCAATATGCAGTCATGGAGTCATCTACAGATGTGGCTGGATTGCAGAGACAAGTGTTTAGTTTGGGCCATGTGGGCAAGAAGGGTTCACAAGGAAAAGACTCTTGGGCAGAAGTTTGAAGGCAGTTCCAGGTTGGCAACACCTACTTAAGTTGTTGGCGTGCCCATACTGTCAAACATAGACAAGTAGCCCTTTGTCTAAGCTGCTCAGAAAATACTGCTTCCAGCTCTGGAGGTACGAGTGTCTGAGGGTGTCGACCAGACACACAGGTGCTTCTTAAACTGACCGCGCAATGACCCGAGGCAGCCCTCGAGGCCATTCCAGGTGCCCGGCAGGCCAGTTTTCCACTGTGGCATTTTTTCCCCATATAGACATATCCTATGTCTGGATAAGAACATGCTGTGTAAGACAGTTCTTTTTTACCTCACCCCTCAAAATGTGCAAACCAACAACCACAGATAGATCCCAGATGCCGTTTTCCTGGTCTCACAGACCTTGAAGTGGGTCCTGCCAGCAGGCGCACCTGCCAAGGAAAATGCTGTCCTCGAAATGTTCCTGGAACCATTTTCAAGAGGTGCCGACCGTGTGCTGGAATCGCTGACCTCCCTGAAAGAGAAGCCTGCAGCTGTGGCCTCTGGGGCGAATTCCCCCCGTGGGAGGGCCCGATGGCATTAAAGCCTGTCCACATCACAGAGAGCTGGCCCATCACTCCCAGCCCGGGAAGTGGTAGTTTCTAGGAGGAACCTTCCCACAAACGAGGTGACTCAGGATGCTCCCAGGCCCCTCCTGGAGAGAAAATAGACAAGGTGTGGAGGTCATCCAGCCCAGTTTGCTGTCTGGAGGTCAGAGGTGATCTACACCAGGTCACCCGGTAGGAGGACTGTACCCCTCCCTCCGGTTGCACCATTGTTGTCCAATTTGCAGACCACTTCCTAATCTTACCCCGGCAGACCATGCTAAATAGAATCGAAGTAGGAAGCTGTGGCGGGGTGGTGCGAGGGGGGAAAGAGTTGGAAGTCAGAGGCATCGGTTGCTGTTCCTGAGTGCTTCCTCACAAGGCATGCTCTTCGAGCAGCTTTTTTGAGAGACAGATTGTTGATATGATGGCTGCAAAGACCTGAGTGGCTGGGTGGGGGAGGTCAGCATGGCGTAGAGGAAGTGGCATGAATGGCCCTTGGGAGTACTTGTGTGCCCACTCAGGTGATACTGAAGAGGCATGATTGGGATGGACCCACTTTCTTCCCCACCCCCCGTCAACCACCACAGAGGCCTCGTGAATGTGGCACCATTATGGAGGTACCTGAGGGCTGAGCCTGAGTTTCAGTTCCGTTTGGTTGGCAGTCGGACCACAGCAGATTTTTTAAAAAATATATTTTATTTATCTGAAAGGCACAGTTAAGAGAGGTGGAGGTGGAGGTAGAGAGAGAGAGAAAGAGAGAGAGAGAGAGATCCTCCATCTGCTGGCTCACTCCCCAAATGGCCACAATGGCTGGAGCTGAGCCAATTCAAAGCCAGGAGCCAGGAGCTTCTTGCAGGTCTCCCACGTAAGTGCAGAGGCCCAAGGGCTTGGGCCATCCTCTGTTGTTTTCCCAGGCACATAAGCAGGGAGCTAGATTGGAATTGGAGCATCTAAGACTCAAACCAGCACCAAAATGGTTTGCCAGCGCTGCAGCCTGGGGCTATAACCCATTGCACAACAGCACCAGCTCCAACCACAGCAGATTTAATAGAAAGATTGCATTAACATGTTCCTGGGAGCTAGCTGTCAGTGTAGGTCTGTAGATAGCACACATCAAGGAGGAAGAAGCTAGAGGGCAGGACACAAGTATGTAGGTTACGGGAGTATTTACACTGAGGAATGAAATGATGCTAAACTCATTTCATACAGTGGGTTTGCAGAATAAGAAGATTGGGAGGGGACAGTGGTGATAGTAGGACAAATGAGTCAATGTTCATGGCAAGGAAAGAGGAAAGGGACAGTAGTGATGTTTGGTCTGCAAACCAGGAGAGCAATGGTCCATGGGCAGAAATAGGAGTGGCAAGATGGGAAACTGGAATAGGTAGAGTTGGTCAGTGTAGGGGTTGGCTTTTGATGTTGGCTGCTTGTGCCCTCCATATGCGAGTCCTCCCATGTGACTGCCTATCATGGTCTCTCCTGAGTGACTTTTCTCAGATTTGCTCTGAATAAATTTGAACTCTTTGAAGACCCCAGAAAGCAACCCAAGCTTTGCACAGTCTCTCCAGACTGGATAAGACTTCTTATTGTGTAAAGCCCCTTCCTTAATAGGTTTAACTACCCAGTGAGTAAGTGAAGACCATGTGGTAGGATGCTAGCAAGCTGTGTGAGCCACTCATGAAAAGCTCATGGCAGCCTTGGGTCTTAACCTGCTTTCTGTTAAGACTTTAAGGATTTCAGAACTTCTCAAATTCCTGGCTGTTGGACGCTGGGCAACATAGGTTTGGGAATGTGTCTCGCTTGTAGTTTTCCTCTTGGTTTGGAAACCAGCTCACCTTAGGCAAGGGGAGATTTCTGACAACAGCTTTACCATTATAGTTTCCAGCAAATGGGTCCAGTAAAGTTAAGAAAAAGTAAGTGCTACTGTTTGAGGTGTGTCTACACTATGGTTTTAATCCATCACTGTCAGGCTCATATAAAATTCCAGGTTTCTGTAACTCTTTAACTTGAAGTGTTACAGGGTGTCACATGCTAAATGGAAGCCAAGAGAAGCACAGAATTTTTGTCCATGGTTAAATCTTATAAGCATGCTTTTTAAAGCATATTAATCCATTAGTAATCCATTTGGATTTTAGAATATGGTCACATATTGTTTGGTACAATATGTACTAAACCTGGTCCTGGAAAATTCACTGGGAATATAGGTTTAAATTACATAAACTTTAAAGCAGCTTCTGAGTGATTTCTTTGCATCAGCAATCTCCATTCCTAGATTTGTAGAAAGTTTTGGTATGTCAACATTCTGTTAAGAGGAGCGCACATGTGGGTTTTTTCTCTGGGTGGGGTGCCGTATTAATTTTAATAGCATTTCACTTTTACCAAAAAGTTATTGGACTAATATGGGCAACTTTATACTCCTGTTCGCCAGTGTACCCGTATTTTTAATTGTGCTAATTTGATACAGGTGTAAGGATCACATGCTGACAAAATGATCCTTTTTCTTTGAGTGTGTGTTTTCTATGGTTCTGTATGTATATTAAATGGAAGTGCTAAGCCTGCATTTATTGAAGTTGTAAATGTGCCAGCCTCTGTGTTAGGCACTTTCTTTATCCTTAGAAAATGTAATGCTCCGAACCCTCTTGTTATCCTCTGGGAGAGCAGGTGACTTTCACAGGGCTGGGCCATCAGCAGCACAGCGGAGACGGCCCGCAGACGCCGTGATTTCCAATTTTGGGTCCGTGCAGTATCATCATGTGACATTGATGTCATGACCGCCTTGGACTCTGGGGAAGACAGAGGATGGCTGTTTGGAGAGAAGAGTAAAGTAGAAAGGCAGGATTTCCACATGCCTAGAAGTGAGCTCGGTGAGACAGAAAGTGGGTCAGCATTGGCTTCCTAGCACATGGGCAGTCCTTCCACGCTTCACCTGCAGGTTGTCGACCTCTGACAGTGTCTCCTGGGCAAGTGATATTTCTCAAGCATAAAGGCCTGAAAACACAGAGGGCCATCACGAGGTAGTAAGAGCATCAAAGGCAAGTGTACTGCTTGCTCACCTTGTCTGTCTCCCGCCGCTGTCTTGGTTGACCTGCCCCACCAGTCATTCAGCTCTTTGAGCTGCCTTGTCACTGCAGTATTCAGGATAACCAACTGCTGGGCTCTTTTCAGTACAAATTAGAAGTTATTTCTGGGCATTTTGGTTCACTTGTTCATTCCACAGGGGTTTATTATGCTTTACTTTGTACCAGATCTTAGAGATTTAGCCAAGAAGTCCAATGAAGGCTGCATTCGATGAAGGTTGTTCCAGTCAACAGTTGAATGGCAGAGCAAGATGCAAGTGAGAGAAAGATGATACTGGGTAAAGTGAGAGGGGGACTGAGGATGAAAGCAGGTGAATTGGAATCAGGGTCAGAAAGTGCTCACTGAATCTGACCCCTGATTTGCCAGAGGTGGATGCTGGGGAATGAGAGGCTGAAGCAGGGGAAACAGCAAAAGCCACGTGCCACTCATGGAAGATGACATACAGTGACCTGGGCTTAAACTGAAATGGGATGGGGGAGGAGGGCCTTGCAACCTTTCAGTCCAAGGAGAGAAATGCGGTGGGCAGCCACAGGTGAGGTTTAGACACCAGTGACCCCAGCTGCCCACCTGAGTGGCCTCTAGGTCATGTTCATGTTGCTCATACATATGCCACTGGGAGCCAGTGCAGTCATGTGGCGTCATCAGGATGTGTTTGGGGAGCAGCTTGCTTTCTGTTAGGCAGTGCACTGGGGACTCAGCAGTGCCTGGTCTCCGGAGGCTCCGATGGGAGCATGCGATCACCATCCTCTGTGATGTTTCCCTCAGGGATGGTGCACAATAGCTGTGCAATTGCTGGGAGCATTTTTTTAAAATTGCCTTTGATTCTTAGTTTTTTCTTTGGCATTAGCTTGCCAGAGGTAAATGTTTACCCTCTGAGGGCTGACCCAACTTTCTGGGAAATGGACAAGAGTCATTTCAAGTCCAGTCTAGTGTTGACAAAATGATCCTTTTTCTTTGAGTGTGTGTTTTCTATGATTCTGTTTGTATATTAATTAATATAATAATTATTAATCCATTTTTAGTAAAATAAGGAATTAAGTGTGTATGCATGCCTTCTGAAATGGCTTAGGATGCCGTTTCATTGCATTGCCAAGTTATTCAGTTATCAAAGATTGTTATCAAAAATTATCTAAAGCAGTTCCTTGAAATACAAGTGTTTGGACTTTGGGGGCTCCCGTATGTACTGGGAAAATCCCCATTTCTGGGTAACCCGCCTTATTTGATAGCAGCCTTCAAATTCCACTCCTTTGAATCCACCTCACCCAGCCTGTTCCTTCGTGAGGGTGAGGGTGACGTGAGTCTGATGGGCCTTCTGACCCAGAAGTTGTGGATGCTGTCTGTGATCTTTGTTCATTCCTTGAATCTCATTAGAAAGACTCAAGGTTACCCAGTCCAGCTGCCTCCACCCACATGGGATAGTCATGGCTAGACCATAGAATCTATATAACGGGAAAATGTAAATCTGTTTATATTTTAAAAACAGCCACAGGCCTAAAGCTTTTAAAAATAAAATCACTTCTATTCCATTACACAAAAGTGCATTTGAGGTGGTCATCATTTTATTTGGTCCATGGTCTTCTGAGACTTGGGACAATAATATATTTTTTTCTGTCTTATGCAAATATATGCAGATTTTTAAAGCATGCATGCATGTATTACACACTTTATAAATTCAAGTCATAGAAATGTTTATGTGTATAAATAGATAGAATAAGGAGTATACATTTTGTACAAAATAACCTTTGTGGATTTGTTTACCCTGATTTTTTGATTTATGAGTCGTCATTGCTCACTACAGAAGAAGAAAAATAAATATGCAAAACACCAGGAGACTTTTAATGGGGTTACTTCCCATCTTAGCTCAGTGTTTCTCTACTGAAGCTGACCTTGAAATTGCTTTTTAAATACAAGTCAAAATATGCAAATTCCAAAGTATCAGGATGAGTATCCTGTGTTAGGAGTCCTTTCGAACGGGCGTCTTTACAGCGTTTCCATCTTGCACCACATGCTCTACCTGCTCCTTAATCCCAGTGCTGGGCCTCTGGGTTTTCTCAAGTGCACTCATCCCCAGGGAGGTCAAGATAGCCTTACCCTTGCATGCGCGTGTGTGCTTTTCTCTCCTTGCTTTTTAAACTTGTTTTCCTTTTTTTAATGAGCATGGATTATTTCCTGCCCAGTGGGTTTAATTTCTTTCCTTTCCAATATCCATGACACCAAGGCACTGTGTGTCCTCTGTAGCCCACCCTCCCCCTCCATCGTCTTGCTCCTTGGAGTCTTTCATGAGGAGCAGTTGATCCCAGTGTAACACCTGGCTTCAGCCTAATGAGTTGCATCGGTCATGCCTCTGCAGTCACTCCTCATCTCCGTGCTGTCCCTTTCACTGGATCCCAAGGAGGTTCCTTGTGTCCCCCGCTCATATTTCACAAGACACTTCCTTAGCCCGGGTGCTGTTGGTACCTATATATCACTTCCCCCTTGTTATGACCAGAAAGTCTCACAACCATGAATTTCACTGAGGTTTATGATTGGTCCCCAACTGCCTTTGCCATCGCATTTGGCAGAGAATCCTCTTCTGGAAGCTTTCTTGCCATTAGATAAACAAGCAGAAATACTGAACCGGTGCACGAATGAATAGGAAATATCTCAGTTCCAAAGGATAAATCTATCATGGGTGGAGAAGGTATTCAGGCAAAACATTTGGTTCTGCAGTCGCTCGGAGGATTGGGCCCATGCTATAATTAATGCCACTAGCAGTAAAAGGACATTAGGGATGTCGCGCATGTTGATTATTTCTTCATTTTGTTTATCCAAGTTTCCCCGCCTTGGAAGCTCTGTGGCTATTGCCAAAGAAAGCCCTGGAGACAGAACGTTAGCCGCTGCTCCTTGTATGTGCATCATTACCTTGCTCCAAACAAAGCCTCCCCCCCCCCCGCCCGCTTTTTTTTTTTTTTTTTTTTTTTTGTCAATAGAGGATGAAAACATTATTGGATTCAGGAGTTCATAGTAGTCCTGTATGCAGCTGGGGACAAGGGGATAGATTTATGAAATGGACCATTTCAAATGGCATTATCTTCCCACAGTGAGGTACACCTTTCATAAATCATGGGAGAGTGCTCAGGAAATAGAGCATTTGTTATTCCTACAGTACATTGTATTTGCATCCCCATAATCTCAGTGAGGAAGAAATTCTCAGATTTTCCTTTCCTGGACTTGAAAAGGCAATTAATACCCTTGCAGTCAAATTATAAAGAAGAAGAATTTAAATCAAAAGAAAGCATATTTCAGAGAAGTCAAGGGCTGTGCTTTTACTACTGTTTATTTTAAATCATGGTGACTGCTCGGTTATTTAGGTTTTAATTTAGTGATGGTGCTAATTAAGTTCTTTGGTTTTATTTTTCACTGTAAACATGACATTGTATTCCACAGAATAAGGTAGATGAATGTGGCTCAGGTGCGAAAGAGAGTAGGGTGCTGGCCGACCTTTCCTTTCCTCTCCTTGCCTCTCCATGCTCCACAGTGGATGGGTAATTATTTTTCAGTATGCCTAGGTCCAGGCTATGTATGGTAGTGTTTCTAACATGGAGACTCCCTTCCTTTATGGTAGCCTGGATGTGATTTGCATGGAGAAGCAAATGGTTCTTTTTTTGCATACCCTTGATACAGTTAAACTACCTGGTGGTGGTCAATTTTCCATAAAGTATTAGGCTTTTTAAATATCTAGCAATTTCCAGCACTGTCAGTGTACCCTGAAGAATTACCCATTGCTGGTCAGGGATTCAAAGTCATCATCCTGACTGAAAGTCAAGAGCCTCTGCACAGTGTGCCCCTCCCAGGTTCCTTCCACACCCAGGAGAACAGTCCAGGGACAACTTGAAAAAGTGTATTGCATTCATTTACAAATAAGTCTCTTTCCCCAAATGAAAATAATTATTATTGTAATAGAAGAAAATTTGACTTCTTTATCCCTTTTTTTGTTTTGGAGGGGACATTAATAAAAGCGGCCATTGGGGGGTGAGCCAACGGAAAAAGGAAGACCTTTCTCTTTGTCTCTCTCACTGTCCGCTCTGCCTGTCAAAAAAATAAAAAATAAAGTGCATTCTGTCAGACAGTTGAGAGGAAAGGTACACTGCACAGGCATCTCCATCTCAAAAAGTTCGAGACATGCTTTTTCATCCATGTGGCTTTGGAAATTAAAATTGAATAAACACAGATGAGGACCTTGAACTTGGCTAGCTGAACTCGATGGTCATCACAAGACATGAGAGGAAAATATCTCATTGTTGAAATATTTTGGGACATCACTGGGCAGGCAAACATGAGCTAAAGATTGAGAAATCTATTCCTGCACTTCTTTCTTGCTGCCGAGAAGGGGCTGATTCCAAAGACAGTGGCTGAAGGCCAAGGTCAAGAGCGGCTCCTGAGGACATATCCTGCCTGCCCATCCCCTCCTCTCACCTAAAGAAATAAGGTGTTCATTTACAAAGATGCAGTAGGGCAGTTTGCGATCTGTATCAGACGTTGGTGTGACGCTTCTGTTTTTCTTTGCCTCTTTCGGTTCTGTTTCCTATTTTGTAAAATGAGGACACTGGTAACAGCCATTCGAAGTTGCTCTAACTGTTAGCTAGACAACGAGTCAAGGTGGAGGCACACGGCAGTTACTATAAACTAGTTATCATTTATCAGGTGCTTTGTAAATGACATACGCTCAGTGTTGTGATGTACAGATAACCTCTGGCCTTTTCTCTTTAATCTTCAAGATGAGTCTGTGAGGTAGTCATTATTACTAAGATACACTAAACTCATACAAAGCCACCCAGGAACCAAATCCAGGTCTCTGACAAAACAAAGGATGTCTTCTTATTCACTACCTATTTATCTCCTGGGGCTGCAGATCCATTATCCCAGGTCAGTTACCTGTCCAGGACTGGAGAAAACCTAGAGGGAGAAACAAGGAAACACTCCGGCACAGCAGTTTGCCACGCTGCTGAGATACCAGAACTTCAAAGCAATGTGCTTACCCAGCTTTGTGAGATCAGCTGAGCCCTGGCTGTCTCTGTCGCCTCACAATGGATCAAGTCTGAAAATCAACAGAATAGTAGGAAAGGTCTCCCTTCGGCATGGCCTCTTCAAATGCCTTGGGCCCAGCTGGGGAAAGTCAAGCACAGTGAGGGACCCCGAGCAGTAGCAGGTGTGCAGTTGTGCTAGTGGGTCCAGCAACGAAAGGCAGGCCTGCCCAGCTTCCCGCCGCCCTGGTGAGGCCCATCATTTGAAGGGGAACTCTCTTCTACTGGTGGGTTAAATGGCTTCTTCGAGGCCCAGAGGAGTTAGCATAGCTTCTGAAAGTGTGGCATGTGGTCCCTGAGTGGAGACAAGTGCCCAGGAGAACCCAGCATCCCTCTTACCTAAGACCAGTGCTGTGGACTCCAGAGGCTGGATTCTCTGCTCTCAGAGGGTCTGTTTACAGGCCCTTTGCCAGATAGTTTAGAGACCCATGAAGAAAAGGAAATTTGAAGACAGACAACAAACAGAGATATATCGATTTCTGAGAATTTCTCCTGAATTTTCCTTACTATGGTACTATCAGCCTAGAGGGAGACTTCTGTTGAGTTTGGATTGATTTGTGCCTCCCGAGACTCATCGCTAAGCATTGCACCCTCTGAGTGGTCTTTCCTACCCTTCCTTTCCTAGCAGAGTTGGCCCCTGTAGTTGGGGCTGTCTGCTTCATCCGGCTCTACCTTTGCAGCCTTCTCACATTGAGCGGAGATGATCTCTTGTTGGTTTCATCTGCCCAGCTGTGAATTCCTTGCAGACAGGAGTTATCCTGTCTTCACAGTGCTTGAAACATATTTGTTGCATCAGTGACCAGAATCAGATTCTAAACAGGTGATGGGAGCAAAGGTCACAGTAATATTACACCTAGAACACCTCTTCCTGGAAAAGCTGGTGGTAGAGATATGTGAGCATCTAATTTTGACCCGTCTCGCTGCAGCCAAATCAAGTTGTAATCTCAAGTCTGGTAAATAGCCACGCAAGCGATCTGAATGCAGTGACTTCTTCCACTTTGGAACTAATGGCGGGTCACCGATCCGCTTACTTGGGGAGGGGTGCAAGCATGTGGGGATTGTGAGTCAGGATAACCTCTGATACACTTGAGCCGCCCTGGAGGAGCCCTGCTGCTTGTGAAACCGGCCCTCCCGCACCCTGGGAAGAAGGCAGCGTGACCCTGCAGGCGAAAATGGGGACACCTTGACATGCCCGTGTAGCTGCTGCCCCCAAAACTCGGCGTTTTCCAGAACATGGGATGGAGAGCTGATGGAGAAGTGCTGGGCCTGAAAATCTAGATCAAGAGGCAGATGAATAACAATTTGCCAGTTCTTCCCTCATTTTCTATGGGATCTCGATGAATTCTGATTGTTAACGCTCGACATCCAGGAGTGGATGTGTTTGGGAGCCAAGAAGTAATTTCAATTGAGCAACTTGAAGACATGTCTGGGTTGATTTTTTTTTTTTAAAGGAGAATCTCAGATGTCAGAAATAAAAGCTGTTTGTACACATGTCAAATTTACTTTTTTCTTAAATTTCTGCTTTCTGAAGTCTCCCTTCCCAAAAGATCAAATTAACATTTGAAAGTTGATACCCTAACCAAAAGTTGGGGTTTGGGATTTTTTAATTTAATTTAATTTTTTTAGTTTTTGCCTGAAAAAAACAAACAAAACAAAAGAACCTCTTTTAATGCCACTGGTACAGCTTACCTAGCCTGCCACCCCTCCCACAGCATCTTGACTGGTTTTCTGTTCTTGTTTCTTCGGTTGTGTTCCCTATTTGGTCTGAGCTCTGGCGTTATTTCTCAGGAATTTCTACGGCAGGCGTCTTGTGGACTGCATGTGTGCCCCCTTACGCTTCCCTGGGTTACGGTGCCATCCCCTTCACTTGTTTCATTCAGTGCTTTCCGACACTCTGAAAGTTATTTTTCTTGAGGGTTTTTTTGTTTGCACATTTGTTATGTCTTTGCAAGACAGGAGTTGGCTTCAGTGAATGTGCTTTGAGCATGGGAGTGGGGTGGCAAGACTTCATCTCATAGTCGCTTCCCTTGTGACCTTGAAAATACCATTGCCTCTGACCTTGCATTTTCTCATCCTTCCCTTCACCTTCCTCACAGGCTTGTTGGGGAACACAAGAGAACAACTGAACTGTACCGTGCTTCCAACATAAGGTCTGTCTAGAAACATAGGGCCGTTTAATTGACTTCCTTAAATGAGGTGCTCACATACTAAATTCATCAAATGTTAAAGGTTTGCTTATGTGGAAGTCAGAGGAGGGAGGAAGGAGAGAGACAGAGAAAATCTTCCATCTATCGGTTCACTCCCCAAATGCCTGCAACTGTGCAACACCCAAGGCTGGCCAGGGAAGCAAATACTCCAGAACCGCATCCAGACCTCTCACTTGGGTGGCAGGGACTCCAGTACCTGAGCCATCATCTGCTGCTTCCTAGGCACATCAGCAGGAAGCTGGGTTGGAAGAGGGATAGAGAAGACTCAGGCCTGCACTCCGGTAGGGGACGTGGGTGTCTTTAATGGCAGCTTAACCTGCTGCGCACAACGCCTGTTCCCCAGAGGTTTCAAATTAACTTCACTTTATTTTTTCCTTTCTGGAAAATGTCAGCCTATTTTCTCTTCTGTATAAAGTTCCCAGATGGACAGAAAAGGGCCAAACTAATTCTTACACTTCTTTATACAATGGCAGTCTCTCTCTCTCTCCTTCAGGAGAAATGTAGCAGTCCCTTAGCTTTTGGTCTGAACACAGGCTGCAGACCTGGAAAATTGCTTGGTGCCTTTGTTTTCAGATTGTTAATGACTAGCTGGGCCTCATGGATGAAATAATCCACAGAATTTTACAACGGGCTCCAAAGCAACTCGCGTACCAAGTTAGGTTCTGATGTAAGGAGCGAGTATCAGGGCAGGTGTGGTGGTACAGTGGGTTAAGCCACTACATGGGATGCGCCTCTACTCTCTGCTTCTGCGCTTGGGAAGCAGGAGATCCTGGCTCAGGTACTTGAGTTCCTGCCAGTCCTGTGGGAGGCCTAGATGGAGCTCCTGCCTCTTGGCTTCAGTCGGGCCCAGCCCTGGCTGTTGTGGTCATTTGGAGAGTGAACCAATAGATGAAAGGAACCTCTCTCTCTCTCTTTCTCTCTCTCTCTCTCTCTCTCCCCTCTCCCCTCTCCCCTCTCTCCTCTCTCCTCTCTCCTCTTCTCTCTCTCTCCCTTTCTCTTTCTCTTTCTCCTTTCTCTCTCTCAAATAAATAAATACATCCTTAAAAACAAGAGTGAAATGCAGTTTCACCCAGTGAGCTTTGGGAAAGTGGAGGCCGTGTCCTGCCTGGAAGACCCAGGTGAAGTCACGCCTTAGGAATTGTTGGGGCGCACATTGCGTGCGTTCTGAAGAGGTGCTTTCTGCTCCTCGGTCCCATCTTTGCCTCCATAAGCGAGTAAGTTAGAAAAGAAAGGTTCTTTTAAGAAACATTATACTGCTCAATAAATCCTTGCCAAAAAAAAAAAAAAAAGAGTTGGGGAAAAGAATGCACATTAGTCTTCCATTAAAAATAGATCAAAAAAGTACCCAAAAGTAAAAACCCCACAACAATGAAATAAATTAGAATAATACAACTGGAGGCCTGCAAATGAGTTTGCTAAATATTGTGTTTTCTCAAGCCACTCAGATTCTTAACTTCCTGTTTCTGCCTGAAGCAGTGAAGGCAGGAACATTGTCATTAGCTTCAAAACCCTTTTTTTCCCCTTAGCCCCTAGCTGCAGTTTTTTCTCCCCCTGACACCACCCCTTACCCCCAGCCATATCCCTGCATTCTGATGGCACAGGTGCACCTCACTGGGAATGTTAGGTGAAAGGAGTGAGCTACGTTTCTTTTGCTACTTGCAGGAGAGTGGCGGGTGACCAAGGCAGTGAATGCGGAGTCGAGGGTGGGAACCTGTGGGCTGGGGAGCCCTCGGCTGATGAGCTGTCTGGACCTGCTTTTCAGGACAGTAGCGCAAGTGTGGGTTCATGTCACGCTCTGATCAGATAACTCCTGGTCATAATAAGCCAGAGGATAATCCCTTGCATTGTTCAATAAAGTAATTGCCCTGTCCTCTCACTGAGCTCCTAAAGAAGAGCCACAAAGAACCTGCTACCCAGATGCTATTTATAACAGTTTTTACCTCTTGCCTCCAGGGCCTAAATTGGAATCCTAATTTTAGATCCATAAAAATGAAAATATATGTAGAAGAAACTCCAAAATACAATATTCCAGGATGACTCATAAAACATCCTCTGAACAGGTTCAGGTTGATTTACCTCTCTGTGGCTATTTAATTATGTCATTGAAAAAACACCAGTAATTAAATCATCATTTCCCTGGCGTTCATTCCAAGGGCGTTCTGAGAAGCAGAGGCAGAGGGAGGAAGGATGGGGCAGTGGAGGCCCGGAGGCTGGTGTGGAGGGAGGCGTGGAGGCCGTGTGCTCAGAGGAGAGTTCACATCTGTCTGTGCACCTGCATCATCTCCTCCTACTTGGCCTCTTGTAGTCTTGATTTGCTCAAAATGGGGGTAACAGCGCGTACCTCCGTGGTTTGTAGTGAAGCAGACGTGCAGACTGCTCAGTCCTGCCGAGTGTTAGGCTAGCCCACAAACAGCTGCTGTGCTAACTATTAGATTCCTGTTGTTACTGTTCCAGACACCTGTCACTGTGACACCAGCAAAGCCCCTCCCTTTCAGAATTTTCTCGAGGGTCGTCACAGTGTTGCATGGTGCATTCACACCTAATGGTTTTCGGAAGATGTGTTGTTTGTGGGTGGCCGGACTGGAAAAGTGCTCTTTCTTATGAGTAGCCCAAAGCTTGAACCAAAGTGGCATTTTGGTTTTTGAAAACTTCCCTCAGCACGGGGCCAGACTTGTGGCACAGTGAGCTAAGCCACCACTTGCAATACTAGCATCCCATATTGGAGTGCTGATTCAAGTCCCAGCATTCTGCTCTCCATCCAGCTCCCTGCTAATGTGCCTGGAAAGGCAGCAGAAGATGGGCCAAGTATCTGGTACTTGCTGCCCGTGTGGGAGACCTGGATGGAGTTCCAGACTCCTGATTTTGGCCTGGCTCTGACCAGGCTCTGTTGCAGCCGTTTGAGGAGATAACCAAAGGCTGGAAGGTTCTCCTTCCCCCTCTCTCCCTCTCTCCCTCTCTCCCTCTCCCCTCTCTCCTTCTCCCCTCTCCCCTCTCTCCCTCTTCCCTCTCTCCCTCTCTCCCTCTCCCCTCTCTCCTTCTCCCCTCTCTCCCTCTCTCCTTCTCCCCTCTCTCCCTCTCTCCCTCTCTCCCTGTCTCCCTTTCTTCCTCTCTCCCTCTCTCACTTTCTCCCTCTATCACTGTCTTTCCCTCTCTCCATGCCTTTCCCTCTCCCCCCCCCTCTCTCTGCCTCCCCCTCATCCCTACTTCCCTCTCTCCCTCCCCCGGTCCTCTCCTCCCCCTCCCCCTCTCCCCCTTCTCTCTTCCCTCCTGTCTCCTTCCTTCCCTCATTCCCTTTCTCCCTCCCCATCGTTCCTTCCCTATAATCCCTTCCCCACTCACCCCCTCCCCTCTCTTTTTTGCTCTGCCTTTCAAGTAAATAATTGAGTAAATCTTTAAAGAAAAAAACTAAACCCTCCCCAGACATGAGAGTTCCTAGCCCCCATCATGGCTCTGCTGCCTGTTTCATGGATGTCCATGACATGGCTGATCAATGTCCTTGATCTCCTCATCTCTCCAGTTCTGCTCATCTGAGAAGCATGCACTTTGGGGCTCCCCACTCTGGGAAAGGTTCCAAAGCCAGTACACCAGAGGAGCCCCCCGGGACCTGTGGTCGGCACAGCTTTGGCCCTTCCACATTGCTCCTGGTGTAGTTCCCATGGCTGTGTTCTGTGTCATAACAACAGTGACTTTGCAGGTGTAGTTTAGGTGACTCATCAGCTGTGTTTAGGAATGGGAGATCCTCCTGCGTCACCAGGGTGGGCCCAAGGTACTCACGGAAACTAACTGTGGCTGACAGCAGAAAGGAGGGACGTTGGCCTTACAGCTGCATAGAAAACAGGGCCCTCATCCTGTTTCACAGGCTCCTGCCAATGACCTGGATGAGCTTGGGAGCCTCTCCGAAAGAGCCCAGGCTGGCTGATACCTTGACTTTGAACTGATGAGAAACACCCCTCGAGCCCCAACGCTGCCTTGACTTCTGACCCCCACCAGCTGCATGATGGTGATTGGATGTGGTGTTCAGGTTCATCATATCTGCACACATTGCCACAGGGACCTCCATGAGGTGGGCTTCATCCAGGCTGCAGCCTGCTCAGATATTTCAGTCCTGTTCCTATTGTCCCCTCCCAAGAGAAGCTGCTCCCTCATTTAATACAATTGCTTCTGCTTGATTGTGAGTGTGTTCAGAGTCCCACGCAGCCTAATTATTGCTTTTGACTAACCCCAACACATAATGTTGCATGTCATGCTGTACTACTTTTAATTTCACAGATGAACACATTTCTATTCTTCTAATCCCCTTTCCGAGTCTCATGTTAGCTCCATCTGGACAAAGCATTGAGGTGTGCGTATGGCTTCTTCCCAGCTTAATGCCACAGCTACTCCAAATCCACTCTGTGAAGCAGATACACAAGTGAAAGTTTTCTCTATTAAGAAAAGCCTTGTCGGGTGTACCCTTCATTGTCTGACCTGAGAAATCTCAATTGTGGATTCCAGCACAGCAGTCTATACCTCTATAAATTTACAACACTAATGCTTACTTTCTTAATAGCATCTGGGAAATGTATTTGATGTTTCTCATATCCCAGGTAAGGGATATACTAAGGGCTTTTCATGCATTGTTTAATTAGTACACCCCCATTTAACAGATGGGAAAACTGAGGCTTGTGCACTTTCCAACACAATGCAGCTCTAAGTATAGACATTTGAGCTCAGACAATGACATCAGAGACAAGGTTCATTTTCCTTAACAACAGCAACAACAAAAAGAATGATTCACTTATGTATTTGAAAATCAGAGTTACAGAGATAGAGACAGACAGACAGACAGACTGATCTTCAATCTATTGGTTTACTCCCCAAATGAGTACAACACCAGGACTGGGCTAAGCTGAAACCAGGAGCCTGGAACCCGATCCTCATCTCCCATGTGGGAAGGAGGGGCCGAGGAACTGGAGTCCTCTCCTGCTGCTTCCCAGGTGCACTAGCAGGAAGCTGGATCACAAGTGGAGCAGCAGGATGCTGGCCTCGCAGACTGTGACTTAAACCCTTTGTCCATGATGGCCCCGGAGGCCATGTTCTTAACCACAAAATACCACGTGTTTTTTCGTTTGTTTTGGTTTGGTTTTTGGTTAAAAAAAAAAAAAAAAACCCGAGAATGATTTCAGTTTGCCTGACTTGATAGGCTGCAGATTGCCTGTCTTCTCCATCCTTTCCCAATATTGCCTCAATCTTTCCCTGGAGTTGTCTCCAGCTCAGTAGTGTTGTCAAGTGTGTGGGGGGTGGCATTCATCCATCAGTGGTCTTTTCCTTAAAGAACGGTGGCCTGCCGTTGTTCCGGAAGGAGGCGGCTTGTTTCCTTCTCAACTCTTGATGAAACTGGCTGTTAGTTGGGAAAGCCAAGTTATCGCAGGTGCAGTTTAATTAGAGAAAAGACAAAGGAGAACCCTGACTAAAGTGAGGACTAATCTTTTGCTGCTGTTCAGTTCAAATATTGCACAGGCGCACAGTCACATACTTAAATCTGGATCTTTACCTATGATACACACACACACACATGAACTTACAGATTTCTAAATTCACAAAAGGTGGGACTTAAAATGACTTTTGTTATACTGTTCTATGGGATAACAATTTAGAGTGGAGTCCTTTATCCTTGGGTGAGTACTTCCTGTATGTATTTTAATTATGGTTCCTCTTAGACATTCACAGTGATCAGATTAAGAGTTTTCAAAGGAAATCTAACGTGATCTACTGGCATCAGTCCCAGCACTTTGGGGAAGATGAAGACAGTTGACAGCTTTGGGGAAAGCTAAACCCTTTGCGGTTACTGCTCCGATTGTGTCCTCTTGTCGTACAAGGTGTGTGTTGGTGGTATTGGTTAGCCGGGGCCCAGGGCCAGCTGGTGAAAGCTTGCATCCCATTTGCTATAAACATCCAGTTCTTCCCAACCCCTCTTGGACTTCTCCCTTGACTTCACATCGTGTGAACTTTGTTTCGGGAAAGGAACAGGTAGCAAGTGTGGACGGAAGTGAGGGGAAGAGGCCAGACAGAGCTGAAGTTTTTATTTTCAATTCTCAGTGACAACTAACCCAGCCCTAACTGGCTTAGGCTAAAAAATTAAAAAAGAATGTTTTGGTTTACAGGAGTGGGAAGCTCGGGAGTGTATCAGGCATGACTTGATCCAGGTGATCGAGTGGCATGCTCCTAATTCTGTGTCTCCCGTTTCTCAGCTGTCTGTGCAGGAGGGCACACAGCCACTGGATCCCACATCCTGCAGGTTGCAGGAAACTGATGATGGAGAATAGGTCCTTCTGCACAGCTCCTGCGAGAGTCCTGTGGGTGACTCTCGTTGGCCCCCAGTGCATCCTGTGTGTACCTCAGAGCCAGTTGCTGAGGCCCTTCCTGGACCTGGGATGAATGCTACCTGCAGCTGGTGGATGGGGTCTACTTGGCCCGAACCATGAAGGCTTGCGGGATGGAGTCAAGAAGCCAGTGCCTGCCCGGAAAGCGGAGGGATGGATATTAAAAAAGGAAAATCAACAGGCATCTGTTGCAGCAGGAGACAGTGGCAATCTTGATTTTTTTTTTTAACTCCAATCTGAGCATTCTGCTCCCACTTTTCCCTCCCCAGTTAAGCCACTCAGTTCATAGTAATGACGGACTCCTAGACAGAATCTGCGGTTCCTTCACTCTGTGATCCAGCCCCAGCTTTGCCTCCTCAGTCTCATTTTTCACTGTTCTGGTCTGAACTCCCTGCCCTCCCTGTCACCTGTTTGAAATCTCCCCGATGTTCCCACCACAGGATCTTTGTGCAAGCTTTGCGTCTACTCGTTTTTTTAATAGTTCAACCCAGCAGTCACTTGTTGCAGAGAACCCTCCCTGATCATGTTAAGTTATTTTAGAAGTTCTCACTCTTCTATGCATTTCTGCTTTACAGCAATGGACAAAGCTGTAGCTTCACATTTACTCTTATGTTTATCAATTGTTTTCCACCAGACAGTAAGCTCCACAAGGCATGTGTTCCCAGTGCATCCTTAGTGCCCAAGAGAGGGCTTAGTGGACAACAAGTGTTTATTGAACGAGTGAGCCACTGAGCAAGTGAATGAATAAGATACTTGTTGAAGCTTCTGGACTAATTGGAGGGAAGCAGGAGCCAAAAGGGAACCTGAACCTGGCTCATGGGATCTTTGGGCCAGTAAAGGCTTCATCAAAATGACACAGTGCTTGGGGCGAATCACCCATTTCCCTGATCTTGCTTTGTTTCCTTACATTTTTCAATCCCCAGTTGAAGTAGTTGGTGGTGGTGATAGTCGTGGTGAACTTGGACATAAACCCTGGATTGATCGACTCACTGACATCCAAAGATGAAGCCCTGTGTTATGACCAAGCCGAGGAAGTCCATTCTAAGTGTTGGCCCTGGACTGGACTGAAGTCTGTGCTTGGTCTACAGAGGATAACAGATGGGTGCAACAAGTCAACAGTGCAGCTACAAGTGTGTACATTTGCTGGGGTGAGGGGAGGGTGTTTAACCTACTTTAGAGAACAAACTCTTTTTAAGGGCTTCACATACTAATTGTATGCAAATAGATGCTGCTAATTGCAAACACAAGATTCAAACCTCGTCAAATTAGAAACCTATTCATCAACAGTCCCTTTAGGACCTCTGCTCCCTCTTTGCAGTTTAAATAGCTGTTTTATGGCTCCAACCTATTGTCTTTCTAACTCTCCATTTAATCATTGGCTTCTTATGGCCCCAGGAGACTCCTGGAGACCTGGAGACTGTATGCCCCTGCCTTTTGCCTCAGTGCCCGGCTCAGCCTAGCTTCAAAACAGAAGCATTTACTGAGGCCCTCCTCTGTGCCGAGCATCCCCATAGGCAGTGACGATAGGGAGTGCACGCATGAGTGGATCAAGTCCTTCCTGGAGCATCTGCTCTTATAACCCAGTTTCAGACATGAGCCAGCACTTCCATCTCAGCTCACATGCCGCCTACCCTGAGGTTGGCTCAGCTGGAAGGGTGATCAGTCTACACTCTACGCTGTCTGTTGGATTTGCTTGGCACTTTGCATTTCTGCCTTAAATTGTATTTGCTTTATTGATTAATTCAAGAGTCACTTACTGATTGATACTGAATGTGAGCCCCTGTGCAAAATGTTGTAGGGCACACAAAGATACAAAACACTTGGTCCTTGCTTTCATATCTTACTTCTCTTATTCACTTGCAACGTAAGTCAAGGCACGGGCCAAATCTTATTCATTTTCTAGTCATCTTTTCAGTTTCATTTTTAAAATCTTCCATAAAAAGTCTTGGCAGAGTAGGTATTATTGCCTATTTTTTGGATGGATGGATGGATGGATGGGTGGGTGGATGGTCAAATGAATGGATACATGGATGGATGAGTAGATGGATGGATGGTTGGATGGATGAATGGATGGATAAATGATGTGTAGATGGATGAATGGTGAAATTATTATGTTTTACTGAAAATCTGCAATGATATCCTAGTGGCTTGCTGAAAATAATGTGGTCACCCAGGCATACACTTTCCCTTATGTGGTTGTGGAGCATCAGCTAAGTGTCAGGCCCATGCCAGGGGCTAGCAATAGACACATAAGTAAGAACAAATAAAGGATAGACCTGACTTCAATGAGTTTATTATATGGCAGCATAGATACATTAACAAATTCTCGAAAGGAATCAGGAGTACATGGTTGGCACCATAATAAAAAATGGTGTCAAGTGCTATCGGAGGCAGAGGTACTTACTGATTTTTTCCTTCTTGCTCAAGAAATTGTAGAGAAGAGGTGACAGTCGAAGTCTTTACTGGATTTTGCCCCATAGATAAGGGAGGTTCTGCAGTTAAGGTCCTTGGGAGGACACTGCAGGTATCAGAGACCAGGACTGATGTGGTAGAGCTGGAATGCCAGAGCAGGAATGCCGGGGCTCAGGGGATGTTCAGGGCGTTTCTCATAGGGGCCACGCAGTGTCACTCTGCCTAAAGTAGAAGCTGCTCGCACAGGGCCAGTGGATGCTGTCCAGAGGAGCACTGAGATGAGGCGTGCTGCGACACTCAGGTCCAGTGTGAGGCAAACAAGGGGTCCCAGTTCCAGAGACAGAAAGCTTGATCCAAAGAGTCTATTTTTTACTGAAACACAGGGGAGTGGATCGGTCAGGACCAAAGTTAACCTCAGATATGGACTTTGTGCTGAAGATGGGCTAACTACACTTTTTGCAACAAAAATTTTTCACATTACCTTTTTTTCAGACTTGATTTCACTTTTAAAAGTAGTGTTTTTTTAAGGATAGTTTTAGGTTCAGAGGAAAATGGAGCCAAAAGTACAGAAAGCTCCCATATTTGCCTGAGTATCCCCAGCCTTCACTGTTTCCAATGTCACATACCCATGAGCACATTCGTGAGAGCCCGTGAATCTACACGGGTAGATCACTGTCAGAGTCCACGCCCTCCATGTTGTGCATCCTGCAGATTTTCACAGTGGATAATGACGTGTATGCATCATATAGCACATCACACATCACATCACACATCGTTGCGGACTTCCCCACTACCCTGAAAGTCATCTTCCCTTCGCCTTCCAACCTCTTGGAGCATGCATCAAAAATGCCTTTCAGGTCTTTGAACTTTGAAAGTATGCCACAAGCACGAAATCTGGGAGCTGCTGAGGCTTGCCCCAGACCTCCAGTGAGAAAGAGGAGGCAGCAGGAGGCTGACGGGGGGTCACGGCCGCTTTTGGGCACTATGAAGGAGAGCATAGATCTGAGCCACTCTGGGAAATGGGATGTTTAGTTAAGAGACTTTGCCATCACTTCTGAATAGCTGTGATCCCTCTGAGTGCACAGGTGTCTTTGTTGAGAACGAATTTCCTCGTCAGCCTTAAGGACCTCAGCAAGTTGGCGTTTGCCATCCATGTGCGTGCTCAGTAGACCTGCCTGATGGGACTTTTCTGTCACCCTTTGTCTCCAGGTGATTTACTGCTAGGAAGACAATAAACTCTCTAGGCTGATGCTCAGAAAGTCAAATACGCCATGAATGTTACATTCTGGGGTATTTGTGCTTAAAGAGGTGATATTTACTGAGATGGAGGATACATCTAACATAACACACCACCATGCATTTCTGTGAGAAAACGCTGATGTTGAAACACTGACCTGCGTGATGACCAGATGAATTATCTGCGAAAACTTAGCATCTCCTGGTGTTCTTTTGAGATCACAGGGCAGAATTATATCAGCATGAGCTGATGTTTTTTCCCCTCTACTTGTAAAAACAGTCACAGCATGAGTGCTTTAGGCTTGAACTTGTCAACAGCCAGAGCCACGCGATGGAGATAGAGTTGTCACCTGTCTCCGGGGCTGAAGCGCCAGAGCAGGTGTTTCTGTGGGAACCGGGACCCTCCACTGCCACGCAGCTTTAATCATGGATCTTCCTTCTACGGAAGTGCTCGCAATCCATAGCTCCTTCATCTTACTGAGGAGTGTCTCTTCACATGGAGTCCGCCTCTAAGAACTTAAGTCAAGATATTTTGCAAACAGTCATTTGATTTATGTATGTGAATCTCTGAGTTGGAAATGGAACTTGTATTTGGCAAGCACCAAATTAACATTGAAAAGAAAAAAAAGAGGGCTCTCTTCTCTCTGTTTAATCTCAAGGCTTTTCCTCCTAGAGCCTGCAGTGCAATTGTGTAAGCTTGTATTTTACAGGGAAGATGGTAGTGAGGAAGGGTGAGTAGGGAGGTGAGGATGGGAGGTGGGGGGGCACACTAATCCTCTGTTTCTTTTGTTTGTGCAACAACTCAATTTACTGTCACCACATCAGCACATTTTGTTGCAAATCTCAGTACCCTCTCACTTTCGTTTTACTTAATGCATTTCTGCGTTTTCCCAAGGCCACATGAGTTGTTTTCTTGCAAGTGGCACGCCTGCCTCAAATAACTAAAATTGCCTGGGTCTTGGAATCTGAGCTTTCATATTCTCCCATATATTATTTGGTCCTATTGTTCCTTAACTTGCTCATCATTCACACTGTGAAGGAAATTCCATTTGGTCCTTTTAAGACGGCCAGACCGGCTGACTTAAACACTCGGCCCCGGTTCCTTCTGGAGATTTCAGTTCTTTATTGAAATGGCCCTTTTAATGTCATCTTTAATTTAATCAAATAGTGTCATCAAAATAACATTTACTCTATTACTGCAAATTCACTGCATTATTAACTAGTGTAACTAGACAAAAAAAGATGGTACAAACCCCCATGGAAATATATACTTACTGTAAAAATGGATACAGTTCATAGATGTTCTATATTTAATTTGCAGTTTCAAAGCACTCTCTATGGAGAGGTTTTATGGTTCTGAAATAATTTAAAAACACACTTTACTACAATCCATAGCAGGTAGTTTTTTGCCAATTTGAGAAGTTATGGTATCTTGTACTTTCCAAAGTAACCTGAATCGTGATTTCCAGCAGTGACTATACCTTCCTGCCATTAGAAAAGGGAGTCCAGCCTGCCTGAGAGGTGCTCCAAGCAAAGATTTCCTAGTTTGCCTTTGGTACCCTCAAACGACTCAAATATAAATGACCTGGTATGTGCAGGTGTCACCAGGATCCAGTTAGTTCAGTGGAAAGTATCTACTCATCAATGCCATGTTGAGTAGTTTGATCAGAAAACAGGGCATCGTTGGGGCATGGGATGCAGAGTAAGAGGGTTGAGTATTTTAAAATTTTTACCTTTGACTAAAAAAAAATGTCTGTTGCATTCAGCCCCACAGGTTTGGCATAGCAGAGTGGTAAGAGCCCAGGACCAGGAAAATCAGTATGGGTTCAAGATCTTAAGTAATTTTCTAGGCCTTACTTTTTCTACTTGTGAAAAGCAGTTCTATGATACTGAGAGACTTAACATCCAAATCATTGAAACATTTAAAAAGTGCTCCTCCTTCCAAGCTTTCTTGAAATCAACACATTCATCTTCCATTAGAATTTGTAGCAGAACTCACCGTCGGCTCTTTCTTGGTACAGTCTGAAAGTGAAGCATTAGTGGAGCATCTGTGCTTCAAGACTTTCATTCTTCTCATTACTGAAAAATTTTTTTCCTAAAAGGATACTGGATAGACTTAGAAATAAGGATATTACACTAAATTCACTTATTTTCAAAAGATATATATTTTTTACAAATTGCTATACCTGCCACCCATCAAGTGCTAACCTGCATCCTGTGAAAACACAGATAGAAAAGACAAAGTTTCTGTGTTATTAAAGTTTTAGTCTAGTAGGGGACACTGCATTTTAAAGGTAAGAATAATAATTCAAATGTATATTAGAAACCTTCACAGGGTTAGCCATCCATCTGTCCACCTACCTGTCCATCTATCCAGCCATCTACCCAATTGTCCGTCCGTCCATCCATCCATCCATCCATCCGTCCATGACCTTCTAGAATGTCAGTACCAGTAATGCTAATTCACAGTGTAATATGAAGATAGATGTATTGGTTGAAGAAGAAAGAACTTATCAAGATTTGCAGGATAACGTGGAGGTCCATACCCAGATGAGACCCCAAATAAATCTGAGGTAAGAAGAGCAGAAGCCTTTTTAAGGCCAGATGGGTAAATCCAAGACAAGCGATGAGAAGGTGTGCTCCACCAGTGGCTCTCAACCCTGCTGCAGCCATCAGGGGAACTGGCAAATATCCAGATGCCTGAGTGCCTTTTCTAGAGTCTGGCTTAATTGGGTAAAGGTACACCATGGCATCTGGAATTTTAAAGCTCCACACGTGGTTCTGATTTGCAACTAAGGTTGAGAACAAGTGGAATATGTGAGGGGAGATCTTTCTGGAAGAGTAACAGAAGCACCACTGTGTCTGTGCTTAGGTCTGTCAGTTAGTGGGTGTGGTGTATGGTGGGCCAAACCTTTTTGAAGGTTAGAGTTTAAAGAAATTTGGCCATATGTCATGGGGTAAAGGGGGAAGGAGTTGTGTTGAGTCTTTTATGGTAGGGACCAGACTGTGCTGGTAATTACATGTTCCAGGCACCTGTGTCCCAGTATAAATTGTTGCTAGAACTTGCCTTGCAGTGTTGGACTTGGACACTGGCCGTAATTTGGATAATAGGTCAAAGATAGCCCCATATTCATCTAAGAAAGACAAAAAATGTTAGGAACAAGGGCTCCACATCCTTTAAGGCAGTGGTTTGCTGTGGTACATTCAAAACCAAGTCAGTGTTGTTGGCTGTTGATTCATCCTTCAGCTATCTGGACTTCTTCTCTGAAAGAGAATGAAAGGAGACTGTCACCCAGTGGAAATCATTTACTTGCTTTAGATTAAAACCATTAGAGATCACAACAGCTGTCTCATTTTGTCACATTATTACCATGGAGAGAAATATATCCTGACTTAAGTATTTATGAAGTCAGACACAGAATAGATACATGGGTAAGAAAGAAAGAGATGATCCCTACCTTCAAGGTCTTCACAATCTGGAGAGGACCCTGGATTAAATAAGGAAGGTCAATCCAGCACAGTACTCGTAATAATTCCCTGTGTCATCAGCTATGGTAGAGGTACACAGCAGTTAGTTTTAAGAATGTATCTAACTTAGGGAGTTGTTTTCTATTTGGTTATCTTATTTTTTTCTTGTTAAACCAGCATAATCTTCAGTTGAATCTCTGCCTTCATTGTTGCATTTATTATATACATGTGTAGCTCTTTTGAAGAGTTGATGTTAAACGTAAAGAACTTCAGAACCTCTGGGGCTTGCGTTGGTACCTCAATCCCCTTAGCTTCCTGGAAGTAAAAGAATCAATAGTGTATTCTCCACTGAATATCTTTGGAGGAAAGAAATGACTCACATGTAATTGGACATCTCAGAAGGTAATCAGCTCCATAGATCTGTGCTTCCTGACCTGTAGGCATGAGTTTTCTTGAAAAAGGAACTCAAACCAAGCATCCAGTGGTTATGGTCCAGATCCTGCTCCCCTAAAATCCAGTTGTCCCTTCATGCAGGATATCAGATAATATAATCTTTATATAGGTTAGTAAGAAAAAGTGAGTAAAATTGCCATTTTTAACTGTCTTTTTTTTAAATAGCAATTATGTAATTAGACCGATGGTCCCATATTGAATGTGGCTAAGGAGGTGTGGTTCTCTGTAAAACTAGTTGGGGTAAGGAAATTTTGTCTTTGACCTTCAAAGAATCTGTGGTCCATCCTGTGGCCCAAAGATAAAGCTCAGGAGATACATAGTTACAGGGTGGATGCATGGCTGGGTAAGTGAAAGTTAGGTGTATGAGTAGACAGAGATGTGGACAGATGACCTTGGTCCTCCAGCTGTTATGTGCAGGAGCACCCTTGTGTGCATGTGCTAAGTAATCAGCATGTTGTGGGGTATCACTCCTAGAGATTCTGATTTGGTAAGCATGGACTGGAATGTGGAACCTTTATTTTTTAAACCAGTGTGCAGGTTATCATAGTTAGAGGTAACTTTACCATATTGGCTCCTAGTTCATCTCTGTTCTTTGCTAAATCTTCCATTTTATTGACTGCAGAAATTATTCCATAGTTCCATATTGTCTGCAAGTAGAAGGTGCTGCCTTCAACTTTCTGTCAGAGACAATTTATTAGGCATTGGAGGTGTACCTGGAAGGTCTCTGTTACCAGAACCAGCTCTCCTGTCTTTGTCAAGGCCATCCTTCCAGGATGCTCTTTGAACAAGCCTGGATGCCCTTTGTCCTGTAATCCAGTGGATCAGGCCACAGGGGAGCTTTGAAAAGGGTGAGCAATGGAGAAAGTTTTGCCTTCTGGTCTGGAATGTCTCCCAGAGGAGAGTCAGTGGGCCTGACTGTCCATGTCTAGAGGTGATTTAGAAAGGGATTCTCTCCTGTCTGTCCTAATGGCCAAGTATCACAACAGAGGGCAGATATTTGAGGTCAGGGGAAGCATCATTTATTTGTTCCAGGAGGAATCTGATTACAAAGGAGAGAAGAAAAGCCCCGGGGACTCTGGGCAGGGTGAGAAGGCTGAGGAGTTTCATGTTTCATCATTTCCTGGTTTACTTTCAGCAATAGCATTGTTTACTAAGAAAGTGATACCTTTCCCATTGAATTTAAATGCTTAAACAGGGGCTGGTACCGTGGCTCGCTTGGCTAATCCTCCGCCTGCGGCACCAGCATCCCATATGGGCTTCGGGTTCTAGTCCCAATTGCTCCTCTTCCAGTCCAGCTCTCTGCTGTGGCCTGGGAAGGCAGTGGAGGATGGCCCAAGTGCTTGGGCCCAGCACCTGCATGGGAGACCAGGAGGAAGCACCTGGCTCCTGGCTTCGGATCAGCACAGCACCAGCCATGGCGGCCATTTGGGGAGTGAACCAGCGGAAGGAAGACCTTTCTCTCTGTCTCTCTCTCTCTCACTGTCTAACTCTGTAAAAAGAAAAAATGCTTAAACAGTGTATTCTGGTCCAGGTGAAGGCATCAGAAAGTACCTATCAAGGAAAAAGAGGGCATTCAGAGCCACTTGAATCAGAGTCTAACTTGAAATGTGTTGTACCTACTGTAAGGCGCACACACAACAGGCTCTTCAGAATGTTTGTGGAAATGCATACTCTGAAGAAACTACGCATGGCTCGCAAAACATTTTTGCACCATATTTATCTCTTAATTCCATTTTTCCATGAACTTTATTTACTTTTATATATTAAATGAACAATAATGTTCATCTGTGTACTGCGTAGATTCTCTCTGCTTGGATCTCTATCCATCGTGGGTTTTGACTAGTTTGAAAGTAAACCACTGAAGCAGGTGTATCATTTTTGCATTGTGGGACTGGAGTTCGACATTTGCTTATGGTTGTTTTCTTGGGTATGTGCTTCTTTCCTAGTATTTAGGGTGATGCCAGGATAAAGCTATTAAGAGCCACCATTTGTCGAGTGTGGGTTTCATAGCAGACATTGCGCTGAGCACTTGACACATTTGCGTATTTTGTTACTTGCATTTTAAGATACATAAACTGAGCCTTAAGGATCCCAGGTACTTTGTCTAGGTTTACAGAGAGACTGGCTCAACCCTGGATTCTGGCTGACTTCTACAGCCAGGCACCCGTCTGCAGTTCACTTCTGCTTCAAATTCCATTGTTGCCTCTTTCTGGTTGTGTGCCTTTGGGCTAGTGAACTCACCTCTGTGAACCTCAGTTTCCACCATCAGTAAAATGAGGACAGTAATAGCAGTGCCAAAGAGTTATTTCTGATGACTGAGACTTTAAATGCCTAGTAAAATTCCTTTCTCATTCAGATTCACAGTCTAATGCTTTCCACTAGATGACTTGGAAACGGTTACCATCTGGTTACTTAGCCCAGTGTTGCGGTGCTTGGTGCTGGTTTTTGTCTTGGCCTTGTCCTTGCTGCTTTGTGATACTCCATCTAAGCAGCTCCCTCTGCAAACACAAACTCTGCTCTTCTTTCCATCTTCTCTCAGTGATGTTATAATATCTAGAGGCTTATTGATTATTTGTTTGATTCTATTGTGGGCACAGGAGCAGTTCTTAGATTAACACTATTAGATTTTCCTCAACAGTATTGCCATGGTTTATACAATTGGACGAAACGGGTGATCTAATTTGGACTCAATTTGCTCTAAAATAGAGCTGCAGCAGGGAGGTGCTGTGATTCAGTTCTGAGACGAAGAACAAGTATGGAAAAAGTTATCTGCAGGTGCTATCTATGTGCCTCATCAATTCTGGATACACTCTATGAGCAAGTCTGAGGATTCTAAGACTTTTTACTTGGTTTCTTTTCTTTCCTGTGAGCTAAAGAACCTACCTTTGCCTATTCATCTGAGGTATTAAGCCCACTGATATTATTTATTTTTCCACATGAAATATCTCAGAAAAAAAAATAGGCTGAGTTTCTTTGAAGCTCTGGGTTGAGAGTGTGGGTTAATGGGGATATCAGATATGTCAAAAACAAGTACTTTTGGAGTAGCTCCTTCAAACAGAAGCAAATGGAAGAAGTTGCTTGTTTACTTTCTCTGTGCACCCCCTACACTGGCATCTAGATAAAGTTGTGATCAAACTAGCTGGAAACGTTTGGGTTCTGCTTTCTACTCTACCTTGTAGCACAGCTTCATGGTATTAGCAAATCTTCATGTCATTTTTAATGATGGCTTATGTATTCCATTTATTGGCTATCACTATAGGTTTCTAAATTTTTTTCAAAAACCATTCCTCTAATATTAGAAATTTAGACTGCTTATTTATTTTCCTCAATATAAATAAGGCCAAAAAGTAGCATGTCAGAGTGTTACCCTAATAAGTATTCAACTACTTCCTGAGATGAGATTTCCAGAAGAGGAATCACTGTCTAAGGGTATATACTCCTTTAGGGAGCGTAAGCATACTGCAGTTTGGTTTTTCTCATAACCTTGTCAGTATCATTGAAAATGGGAATCTGAGGGTGAGCGTTTGGCCTAGGGATGTAGATGCTGATTGAGGTGCCCATGTCTCATATCCCATGCCTGGGTTCCTCTCACAGTTCCACTACACATTCCAGCTTCCTTCTAATGAGCACCCTGGTAGGCAGCAGGTGATGGCTCAAGTGGTTGTGTCCATGCCACCCTCGTGGGTTCCCCAGCTTTGATATGAACCAGTACCAGCCATTTCAGGAATTTAGCCAATGGACCCACAGATGGGAGTTAACTCTGTCTCAAATAAACAAACAGAAAAGAAAAATGGTGGTCTGGATTCAAATCCTCTGTGTACTACCTGTTTCCTGTTCTACCTTGGGGAAATACTTACCTGCTCCATGCCTCAGATTCCAAATCTGTGAGTTGGGAAAAATGATAATGCCCACCTCATAGAAGTGTTGTGAGGACTACATGAGTGAACATATATAAACCATATAGACTGTCTGTCATGTAGTAAAGGCTTGGTAAATTTTAGCTTTTTAAATTACGAACTATTGTTATGGTCTTTACTGGAAGAAGGGTGTATGGAATACACAAATCAAAGTCTCCCTTGATCTAGTATTTTCTTTTTTTCCTTCTAGAACTCTCCCCATAGTCATTCCCCAGGCCCTAAGATCCCTGATATTTGCTTTGTGGATTTCCCCAAGTTTACCAACCTCTTTGAGAAGCCCATCAACACTGAGGTGTCTGGAAGCAAAGGGACAAGTTTCTGGTCCAAATTATATTCCATGTGAATAAATCCAGCCCTTACCAATTGGGAGGTGACAAATCCTGCCCCACTAGAGTTTTTCAAAAGCAGCTGAAGAGAGGACGTAGCTGACTGGAGTCATGCAAATTTGACTTGGAAAGGTCTGGTGGACATTAGATTCCTACTGGATGCAGGGTCCCCATGCACAGCCAGGAGCTGACTCAGGGGGCCTCAGGAGCCAGCAGCTTCAGACAGTGGCACAGAGGTTGGTAAAAGCAAGAGGCAGGATGGAAGACGGTGGGAGTGCCTTGGCATACAGGAGCTCTGTGGGAGCATCCTGGGACACAGCAGCAACAGCAGGAGGAAGGGGAAGCAGGGACAGGACACTTTGCTCCCTTTCCCCACCCGACTCCAGCTCTCTGTTCTCACTGCTCATCCAGCAGGTAGTCCCAGATGTTAAAAAATAGTGTGAGTGTGTCTGCATGACCTCCTTTCCTCTGGGTTCTGTAGGAGTAAGGAGTGGGTGTATTAATCCCCTTGTTTCCATCTCCTAGCACAGTGCATGGTCTGTGGGAGATCCATATGTATAAGGAAATATATGAATGAATGAATATATGCCTTCCAGGCTATCCAGAAACTGTACCCCATAGGCCTCTTCCAGGGACTATGACCACCAATCCAGGGACCATGTGCTCTGAGCCAGGGACGTTCTGTGTGAGTGGACCCAAATCATCATTGCTGATAGCAAGGGAGAACAAATCCTGGTGGTGGCCAAGTTGTTCTCCAGGAGTTCTCACCGACATCACAAAATGGGGGCAACAGTTACAATTATGGATACAACATTGAATGCATCCTTGTTAACCATCAGAAACTGAGGGACGTTATGTTGACTGCTGTAAGTTCATTTCGTGTGCAAACTTTGACCTCAAAGCAATGGCATGGGCTTTCCCAAGGACCCTGTTGAGAGGTTCAGGCTGGGGATGATAAGCACGAACCCCAGCTGCCATGGCGGTTGATAACCGGGTGAGCAAAATGTGTCTTTCTTTTTTCTTTCTTTCTTTCTTCTTTTTTTTTTTTTTTAAAGCTATGCTCATTGGTTTCAGGAATCATTAGCATGGTAAAGATTAAAGCTATTGGAGATAGCACAGATTGTTTCATTTTATTATGTTCAATTGGATTGGATCCGAGCCATTTGCAAAGTGCAGTATTACCATAAGAAGGGACTTGGAATGTTTGTCACATAATACCCCTTCTTGGAGAAGGCAGTTTCTTAAAATTGGAAAAAGGAAAAAAAAAAAAAAGACTTAAAACAGCACGGCTTTCTTCTGCTTTCAAATGTGCAATGGAGTAGAACTTCCTGGGTCCATATGGGCTGCCTGGAACCCGGAACGAGCTCCTTGCCTTTTCATGTCCTTCATGGAGAACTGGCATACAATTATAGGAGAGTGGCGTCTCATGGAGCCCAGAGTCAGACAACACTCTTACGGCTGTTTCTTGGTCTAGTCTTCCTGGTTTTCATGCAGAATCCACTCACCAAACTTCAGGGGCCGAAGCCAGGAACATAAGCTCGGAACCCTGCCCTGGTCTTTCTGGTCTTTCAGCCAGAGCTGGTTCCTTTTTACTTTATGTTTTTTTATTCCACCCTAGGCACTGCTGATGAAAGAGTAGATTATATTATGTGATTCCATTTATATGAATAACATCAAATGAGACAAAGTTATAGAGACAGAAGGTATAAGAGTGGTTGTCAAGAGCTGAAGGCAGGCAGAGAGGTTGTGGGGAACAGCCGGGGGCAGCAGGATTCCTTTTGGGGTAATGCAAGTATTCTAAAATTAGTTATGGTGATTGTTGCCCAACTCTGTGAACAGACTAGAAATGATTAAATTGTATGCTTTAAATGCGTGAAGTTATCAAATAGCCTTTAAAAAAAAAACTCATTTGAAAAGTGTGTTGTGTTTCCAATAGTCTGAGACCCAGAGTCCCCCCAGGTATCCCCGTTCCAGTGTGGACCAGGACAGAAAACCCAGATGAGGCCTGAGCAACCCACCGTGGAACAGACTTGTCACCTCCCTTCAGGCATCCTGACTCTGTTACTGCTGCCTCTGAAAGCCATTAGTCGTTTCAATGGCAACAGTGCTGTGTTGGCTCTGCATTTTATCATTGGGTAGATCCCTACATGCTTATGCTTCTCTTCTCTTTGGTTTGTTGTTTACATGTAAACTCCTTGAGGACAGTCTCTGGTTCCTGGGAGTTATTTTTAAATACTATCAGTTACAATGACCTCATGCCCAGAAGAATACTTGTGGAGAACATAACAATGAATAAGACGTGACTTCTGCTCTTGAGAAATCACAGTCTATTTGGGGAAACCAGGGAGGACTGAGTCCAGGGGCTTATGTGGGAGCAAGTCTGAGTGATGCCCAGAACCTCTTCAAGTATGGAGTAAGAGCGAGACATTCAAGGTAGCAAGAAGAGCATGGGGACACCCATGGAGCTAAGAAAAAACATAGTGTAATGCCAGAGTCATGAGAAACTGCTGATTATTAATGTGAGGACACAATTTGGAACAATAGTGAAAGGATACTTAAGTTCATGGAAAATGCATGGTTCACCCCACCAGGAGCCAGGTGCCTCCTCCTGGTCTCCCATGCAGGTGCTGGGCCCAAGCACTTGGGCCATCCTCCACTGCCTTCCTGGGCCATAGCAGAGAGCTGTACTGGAAGAGAAGCAACCTGGACAGAACTGGCACCCCAATCAGGATTAGAACCCAGGGTGCCAGCGCCACAGGCAGAGGATTAGCCTAGTGAGCTGCAGCGCCAGCGTATATATTGGTTCTTGTACCAGAAAATCTTGGAGTGATGCTTCAGGCATGGCTGGAAGCAGGGTCTCAAAAATACAGTTGAATTATTTGTCCCTTTCTGTGTTTTGCTGTGATGGGCTCTGTTTGACTTAATTCTATTCTAGGCTTCTCTGCCTGGTGAAGAGATGGCTGGCAGGGGAAACTCAGGTTCTTGTATGATATTAGCAACAGCAGACGAAGACACCCTCACTCTGTCTCCCAGAACAGCAGTGTCCTCGGTAGGATCCGAGCCTTTGTCCCTGAGCCCATCCCTGCAGTGAGGAATTAGGGTATTTAATTAGCTGTGCAAGGTCACATGTCTACAAACATGGATATGAAACAGAACATTCTGTTTGACAACCAAGGTCAAATGGAGTAAAGAATGCTTTCCAGAAGAAGGGGAGGGGAGGAGCTAGTGGGGCCACAACTATTACTAGCAAATCTCATGCATCTCCCAGGATTTTTTTTTCCTGAGTTCTGGCATTAAATAATGTTTCTGGTACCCTGCTTTTGTGATGTTGGACTCCCAACTCTTAGCTAAGGAGTTGACACACACATCTGCTAGATTCCATAGAGGTAGGGCACTAACAGGAGCAAACTAGTTCATTTCTCCTCCTGGGACCTCAGTCTCCTCGTTAGTCAAATGGGGTTAATAGTGTGGACCTGCCAGACCCCGGAGGAAGATCCGTCAGGACCATCTGAGAGCATCACCATCCCTAGGCCAGGGTCAGAGTTGGTCCACCTGCTGTAGCCCTCCCCCTGACATTTTAGCAAACGTTGTCTGGCAGAAGCTCTCCCCTATACCCGGCCCCAGCACCAGCAGACCTCTCCCCAGAGAGCAGGTTGTCCCCAAGTACCCAGGAGGGGGCAGCTCTGGGCAGGTGGCAGAGCCGTGATGCCTCCAGCTGAAGCCAGGCTCCCTGGCCATCAGCTGCCATGCTCGGAGGGGCGTTCAAACAAAGAGCCAAATTTACATTCATGTAATGTTGCTGTTTGTAACGTTGAATACTTAAGACATCTGCTCAAAGTCGCACATTAGAAATGAATGGAAGGGGTCCAGCAGTGCTTTATGAGACGGGAGCTGTTAAGTGAGTGCCACATATTTCAGAGCAGGATCCTAATCAGACATTATTTATATCTACAATATTTTACAAATTAAAAGCAGTGGAAACCATCCCTAGAAGGATGTCGGCGAGCAGGGATGAAGGAAGGAAAAGAAGCAACAGCAACAAAAAAGCCTGAAGCCTCAGACAGAGTCTGGCTGATCATTCCTGGGTCAGGGGAGGGCTGGCAAGTAGGAAATGCACCGTCATCGGCCGGGGTCTGAATGTGCCGTGTCATAAAGGGCGTCGCTGCACACCACACCCTCTTTCCGTGTCACCTACTCAGCCGGTTTCTCTTTCCCTTCCAGCTCAGCTATCTTCTCCCCACTACCGGGAGCAGACTCCTACTTTATGATTTCTTTTACTTTAGTTCATTATGCTCTGAGATTCAGTGGAAATATTAAAAAATGGCCCTTAATTTTAATTAATGGCAAACTTAGAACAGACCCATTGAATAAATATGTTCTCTGAACTTAACAAGTCTCCTCGCCTGTAAGGGCCTGCTGTCATTTTATTAGCACCGGAGCCTTGCAAAGGAACGGCTGAGTAATTGACAAAAACGGCAGGTAAGGCAGGAGACCCATAATTGATTCATAGGATCCCTTCCTCAGATCGCGCTGAAGAGTTAATTATTTTTCCTGCAGTTGGGACTCAGCTGTTGTTTCCACTGGGATTAAACAGCTGTCAGCATTGTTAATAGCATCAAACTCATGCATTAAAATCCCCTCATTCCCTTCTCCTGCAGAGTGGGGGAAATCGCCGCCACGTCCCCCTTTATGAAGGAGTGAAAATCCTAGGAAAGATAACGGCCCTTATTACAAAACCACAGACCGGAGCTTGTGTTGATGGAATCGCGTAATGAGTAATTAAGCCGCTTCGCACAAGTCAGGCAGTTGCGCTGGCATTTGGGTACTTACTTTGCCTGGTGGAAGCAGCTGGGTAGACTGGGAAGGTGATAAAGGGAAGAAAAATAGAACTCATCTGGAACTCTCTGCACTTAAAAAAATACAAATCAAAGTTCCCAAGTCATGGAAGAACCGAAAATGAATTCTCCTGCATTCTTAAGACAGCTGCCAATTTCTTCAAACATCTGTAACAACGTGTCTGATGAATAGCAAGGTGCTTCTTATTTTACACGTTTTTGCGGGGTGAATTTTTCTTTCCTACTCTTCCAAATTGCCTGAGAGTTAACTTTGGGGTTCTAGCTTTCTTTGTCCTGCTTCGTTTCATTTGTTTCTGCTTTTCAAAGCACCCTCTCAGCAAAACAAAGTTTAAATCATGAGCTCCATCCCCAAGAGAAAAATAAGTGCAAGTGTTGTGGGGTGTCTCCAGCAGCACAAACCCGAGCAGATGTGGGAGCAGGGGCAACAGTATGGAGGGAAGAGCACCAGGACTAAGGAGCTGAGAGTGACCACTTCTCTGAAGAACACAGGATAGGGAAACGTCTGTCTCGAGCCAGAGACAGGTGTGTGTGTGTGTGTGTAGACCCTTGTTCCTGCCTTCAGTTTGTCTACTTCCTTGCCATTAGCACTCCTGGACATATTCTAAGACCCTCCTGTGGCTAGTAGGCTTGCTTTTCCCCAGCAAGAAAGAACTCAAGCAACATTTCAATTGAATGTTTAAAATTATTTTCTAACATGATTCGCCATTCTGAAAAAAAAAAAAAAAGGTCTCACATTTAGAACGTGTGGACGACTCCCCTCCTTTCTGCCTCTGCAAGTGCAGTGTGGTTTCACAAAGGAAAAAGATGAGGAAAACTCAAGGTGGTTAATGCTTTCTGATGGAGAGGGAGGGAACAGAGTGCTCAGAGAGCAGATTCTTTGGGGCTGTGTGAGGAGTAACTGTCTCTAATGAACCCACAGCTCAGAAGCCAAGCAGTTGTAAATGAATAACCCCCTTCCAGTCCAGATAATAAACTCGCAGAGTTTTATGTGTCACATCAATAAACATCCTAATTGACTAGCACGCGGGTCTCCCCTCACACGTGCCTCACGTAGCCCGAGCTCTGCAAAGAATCTCAGTGAGCCTCAACTTGGCTTTGCAGCAGCAGGCTGGTTTAAGATGGGAGAATTGATTTTGGCTAAAATGATTAACCAAAATAAACCGTGTGTCATTTTTCTGAAATACCTTGTGAGGCACTAGGAATTCTTTCACGGTTTGGTTTTGGGTTGAGCACCAGCCTAAATCTTACTGACTCATAGGGAGCATGACCTAACGTCAATGGCCAGCCTAAAGGGCAGGACACATTTTCCTTCTGCAGAACACAGTTTACACTTACATTGGCCAAACCTGGAGACCCTCGCTTTTGTCTCTAGGCTTGGGAGTCTCAGCTTTCAACCCTTTGGAATGGGATGTTTAAGGTGTAACCTTCCACGACCCACAACCCAGGCTGGGAGGCAAAAGTAATTTATTACCCAGTTTCCCATCCACCAGAGACCAGGGAGGCCTTGAAATGCTCAGATGCAAGCCAGATTCCACCAGCGCAGTCAAGCAATTTAATGAGGCCTCCCTGGACACGGAGAGAGGGACACTACCAGGCTTGTAAGGCGGGGCTTCCAAAGCCCCTCCTTTTTCCTGGTGACAGTCTCTGAATGTCAGCGGCCTCTAATTGTGGCCTAGCTGGGATCTTCTTTTGGCCTGGTCTTTCTGCCTTTCAACCCTAGAGTAGAATTCATTGTTACCGTAAGAGACACTCCGCCCCCTTAAAAAAAAAAAAAAAACCCACACTGTCCGGCTTTGTTAAACAATTAGCATTCAGGGAACATTTATAAGAAAACATCCTGTAACCCTGGGGTTCTCTGGTGGACCTAATGGTGCCTCCAGGAGACATTTGGTCTTGCCTAGAGACATTTGTGGTTGTCACAGTTTAGGACTGGGGGAGCTGGAGAGCTACCAGCACCGGAGGGGTCGAGGCCAGAGATGCTGCTCACCAACCCACCACGAGCAGGCCTCCCAACAGAGGATTATCTGGTCCTGAAGGTACAGAATGCCAAGGTGAAAAGCCTTGGTCTAGACTGTTGCTGAGCCCTTCATCTCATTCTTAGCCCCAACCCTCGGCGTGTTTTAGACATGAGTTTCCTGATTGACTTTGCCTCTCACTGTTCATAGCAGAAGTCTGCTGTGTAGCCACCGTGTACAGTGTGCATTTGCTGCACTGGATTCATGAAGAGTGGGTAGTTTTTGCACCACCGTCACCCCCACCCCCCCAGCCCTAAGAACTGATTTTGATGTCCTTGGAGGTATAGCCACTCCTCTTGGGAATGCATCACCCCAAAAAGTGCTTGTATCCACAGCAAACATGGAGTAAGGGGATGTAGTGATGCAGTTCATTTTTAAGAATGATTCTGGCCGCAGCCGTGTGGTGGGTGAGAGGGACCAGGCAAGACCCGTACCTCCAGGGACCACAGAGACCCTCACCAAACCTTCCCTTCTGGCTTTATCGTAGGCAGCCACATGCCACCCCTCTTGCCCACCTTCTGCACCTTCCACCATTGATGGCTTGGCTTCTTCCTACCTTGTCTGCTGCCAGTGCTTGGAAACCTTTGTGACCCCCCTGAATGGAGAGGCCACATCCTTTCCATGGTGTCTTTGTCCAGTGCCCCTTCTGGGTCCAGCAACGTCCTAGGGTATGTCATTGAACCTGAATACAAATGTCAAGATCATGTCTTCGTTGTCTATCTTTGTTTGTCTTGTACACTCACTGTCACAGTAGGCACCTGATCGTTATTTCTTGGATGATGGAATAAACAAATGAATGGATGAATAAGGGCTTTTCTCTTTGCAAATCTCCTTGCATACTTTAATCTTGCTAGCATCTTGTGAAACACACCTACTTCTTTCTGATCTTCATTTTTAAGTAGTTTTGAAATGAGAACCCTTGAGACTGCTTTGGCTGCTGGGACCCCGAGTCCTCACACACTCCCAGCACTCAGAGCTGTGTGGTCAGAGTCTCAGATCCGGAGCTCATGATGTGCGTGGGCCTGTGACTAAGAGAACCACACGGCACGCGACAGCGGCAGCTTGGGAGGCCGGAGGAGCAAGTAATTTCTGAAGAAGGAACCAGCAGGCAGAGGAGGAGAGGCTGATGCGGTCGGAGGAGCCTGCACTCCGCCCTCACAGCTCGATCTCGGTCTCAATCAGGAATCCTCAAGTCGCAGGTGGTGGTGGCCTCAGCATCTCTGAGCCTTAGCGTCAGCAGCTGAGACAGAAAGGCCAGCTCCTGGATTCGAGTGAGGCCAGAAGAAAATGCAAAGAGAAGGAGGGGCTCTAAGAGACCCTACTCTGTCTCCCACACACGAGCTATGTCTCTTTGCCATAACTACTATTTTAAATGTTTTCCACGAGCCTAGTATTAGTGAGAATGCTTGTGGTGTCTGTCTGATGGCTGGATAAGATGTGAGTATGGAGGGAAGAGGGTTGTGAGAGCAGAGTGTGTGTGCCCACCTCTACCCCCAGCCCCATTTTGCCCAGTGCCACCAAAAAAGGAACTCACTGGCTGACATTGGACATCTCTTTTTGGTTAGCTTTCTGGTTTTCAGTGTAGTGGTTTTGCTCAGCAAAGTCGCCTGTGATTTGGAACTGTCAGATTCCATCTGAGGCTCTCGCACACATCAGTACCAGAGGCCTTTCCACTGGCTCCAGGCAGTTTCATGAGAGCTGTTATCTTCCCCCTCCTTGCACCCGTAAGTGGGATCTCGACTGCCCTACACATCTCTGAACCAAGTGTTTGTTTTGCACCCATCTGGTTGGCGAGATGTAGGCAGATGAGCCCTGAGGACGCAGCGCTGTCTCGGAAGAGGAAGGAGCAGGAGAATGGTGTCCAGTTAAGCGGAGAGGTGTGGCCTCCCGCGGGGAGCTTAAGTCCTTGTAGAACCGTCCAGGGGGCTTGGAATGCTCCAGAGTGTATTCACCTGCCTGATTCATTACGACCAATGAAGCGCCTAGGGTGGCCCCATTTCATTTTCAGCTCCTGGAAGCAAACACCAGGAACCATAAGGATAGCGGCTTGATGAGCCTCTCTCTGTGACAGGACCCCTCTCTGGCCCTCAGACATGCACTCCCATCTTCCCCTCACTGCCCAACTTGTTCCGGGATGAATTCCATCTGGGAGCTACAAATACACAGAGAAGCACAGCAGCTTCGGGTATTCTTGCTTTCCTGCTTTTAAACGCTGAGACGAAACGCACGTAACACCAGGTGAGCTATCTTCAAGTGAACAGTTCAGTGGCAGTTAGTGCATTCACTGTGTCATGCCATTGTCACCTCTGCCTAGCTTCTGCTTTCTCTCTCTGTGGATTGGCCTTTTCTGAGTGTTTCATGTATGTGAGGTCATAGATTTTCTGATCTTGTGTGTCTAGCTTCTATCACCCTGATGATTTTAAGGCTCACCTGTGTTACAGCATCTGTCCCTAACTGGTTCCTTTGGTATGGCTGAATAGTACCCTGTTGTGTGATTATTTTCATTATTTTTTTAAATTTATTTGACAGATTGAGTTAGTGAGAGAGAGAGACAGAAAGGTCTTCCTTCCGTTGGTTCACCCCCAAATGGCCACTTTGGCCGAAGCTATGCTGATCCGAAGCCAGGAGCCAGGTGCTTCTTCCTGGTCTCCCATGTGGGTGCAGGGGCCCAAGCACTTGGGCCATCCTCCACTGCCTTCCAGGGCCACAGCAGAGAGCTGGACTGGAAGAGGAGCAACCGGGACTAGAGTCTGGCACCCATATGGGCTGCAGGCACCACAGGCAGAGGATTAACCAAGTGAGCCACGGCACCAGGCCCTATTTTCATTATTTGTTTATCCATTCATCTGGTGGCATTGGGTTCTACCTTTTGGTCTTGTGGATAATGCTGCTATGAACATTGATGTACAAGTACTTGAGTCTTTGTTTTAGATTGTTTTGGGAATAAACCAAGAAGTGGGGTTGCTTGGCCATCTAGTACTTCTTTGTGATGTTTGAGGAATTGTCGGAGTCTCTTCCACAGTGGCACACTTTATGTACACTTTGGCTTACCCTCCCCTTTCACGGGCTACCACATGGAATGACTTCATTTTCAGTGGACCACGGGGCTGTACTGTCTTAGCATCTCATCCCCTTTGTGGGAAGCCTTGAACTCTGATCTATTTTTCAGTCTGGATATAGCAAGTATATACTTCCCTTTAGAATAGTCCTGGCACCTCATTTTGTCTTTTGCTACATGGAGCGTGGACTACTCTTTACAAAAAGAATTCCTATTGTTATAGGACATGTGGAATACACTGAGCAGAAAGCACACAGAATTAAAACAAGCCCTCACAGTCCTGCCACCCAGAGCGGGAGACCCTGCATTGAGTTAATTTTTGTCTTTTTTTTCCGTATGGCACATTAGTTAGGCATGAGTTTGGCTCCATGCAAAAGCTACTGTGGTTGCTACCAGCATCATCATCAACAGGGTAGGATTCGTGTCTGGTCAGGAAGGATGAGTGATGAGCTTCGCCATGGAGCGGCTCCGATGCTGTGGCCTCTGTGCTGGGGATAGGGCCCCTGCCATGCCGGCTTTTGCCCAGGACTGGGTTGGGGCAGGTCAGCGTTCCTCACTCCTACAGATGAGCTGAATCTGGCTGGGGTTCCTGCTTACAAAGGTTCCACCCAGCCAGGCAAACAGAGCAGTGTCCAATGTGAATTAGGTTCAGAGAGACTTGTTGCTTGGACATCACGAAGACAACGAACATTGCCCATCTCCTAGAGCACAGTGCAGTCATCCCTGAGGCGTGAGATGCTAAGGAACCTGTGAGGATCCCTGGGGGCTCAGGATCTTGTTTCTTAGCTTAGGAGCTGGCCCTTGTGTCCTAGCAGGAAAACCCCATTGATCACCTTGTCTCCTGACTCCAGCCCTAAGACTGTGCTGAACCACAAGTGCTCTTCACCTTGACAAGTACCTGGTTTATATTTTTAGTTTGTGCTTGTTTATCTGAGATAGAGTCGGAGGAGAAAGAAAGATAGGCAAAGCTTCTGTCCACTGATTCAACCCTCATGTGTCTGCAGTGTTCAGGACTGGGCCAGGCCGAAACCAGGAGCTGGGAGCTTAATCCAGGTCTCCCATGTGGGTGACAGAAACCTGATCACTTGTGCTGTAACCACTGCCTCCCAGAGTCTGCATTGGCAGAGAGATGGAGTCAGGAGCCAAAGCCAGTCATCCAACCCAGTACTCCTATATGGGACATGGGTACCTAAACCAGCGTTTTAACCATGAGGCTGAACACCACCTTACATAGGTATCTATGTGAAGTAGGATATATTAGCTCCATTTTACAGATAGGAAAACTGAGGTAGCTTGCCAGACATGACTCCTTTCCTTTAGAGTTTCCATTTCTTTATTTTGGATGAACCCTTTCACTGTTGATGCTGCCACACCAGTGTACCCGGAATGGTTTCAGTTCTTCTGGCTATAATCAGGTCTACACAATTCCTCCTTGAATTGGCAACATTACAATGAAACCTCTGTTTTCACAATTAATTGTGCCTCCGTTAATTAAATTGGCTGTCTGGAAACCCAGCTTCAATTAAAATACTAACATTCAATTACAAGGCATTTTTTTACCTTCCCCCATATCTCAGGGTCTTATTTGTTGATGTTGCAATAATAATAATAATCCATAGCGGTGGGAACTACACGTGGCAATTTCAAATAAGGGTTAGACTTTTGACCTTGGAAGAGAGGCTGGTTCTAGTTATTCAGCTCATGTCTCTTGAGAAGACAGAAGTCATGGTCCAGCTATGAGATTTGTTACTTTCTGATTAAGCGTTTTACAGAGCTTAGTTTCATCAGCTGAAAGAGGAGAGTGGCATGGGATTATCTTGAAATTCCTCTCTATTTCTGAGAGAGAAATGACTCTAACTCTGAAGGACTGGGCTCCCTGAGTGATGCGCAGTGGCCCCATTATCTCAGGGTTGGTGTTCCAATCCCCCCCCCCTTTTTTCTGCCTTCAAAATACCAAGGTAGAGTCATAGGAAGTCTGGAGAGTGGCTCCACATTTGGTTCTTGGTTATGGAGAGGTCCGTGCTTTATCGCCGTGTCGTGTATGTCAGGCAATAGAACATCCAGACCCGTGGAAGCCTCGCTAAGTCCTGCCTCTGGCTTCCCGGGTCTGGGTGTGAGGCATGGTCCTACCTGGGAGGGCCCCTGTGTACCGCTGGACTCACTTGACATCTGCATGTGGTCGACATGCAGGCCTGGCTGTGTCCGCCATCGGAAGTGGCTTCAACCACACCTCCTGACGCTGTTCTCTGACCAGGATTTCTCTGTGCATGCCAGCGCCTGAGCCAGCCCATGATCTTCACGTGGACTTTCAGAAACCCCAATGGAGAAGAATACCAACAGGGGTCTGTCGAGCAGAGTCGAGAAAGCAGGCAGTGGCCCCCGCAGCACCCCACGTTCAGGATGCTCTCCACACGGAGCCACAGTTAAGCCGTGTGAGGTCAAACGATGTGCTTCATTGGTAGGGTGAGACCTAGAGTGAAGAGAGTAGGTTCCCTGGGCTGACTTGGGGGTTCCGTGATTTCAAAGGCCATGCTCTGGGCACTGTGCCAGGTCCTACTCAAAAAGTTAAATGGCTTCAGACACTCAGCTTTGGGATGCTGCAGGCCTCTGCTCTGCAGGAGCGATCCTCAGCAAACACCAAGGCCCCCTGTTTGGGACTGGCAGCATCTGTTTCAACATCGCGCGCCCAGGGTGCTGGGCTGACGCTGGGTGCAACCTGTTCTCTGCAGGATTTGGACCCATAGGAGCCACACCAGGGCTGGACTAAACTCAGTAAGATTTGCATTCCTTCTCCTTCAGTGCTCTGAGAGTAAAAAGAGAGGGAGGGAGATGGAGGGGGAGAGGGAGGGGGAGGAGAGGAGAGGAGAGACCCAAAACCAGCCTCTTCTGTGCATCCACCTAAAAAATAGGAATGAACATTTGCATTCCTTTCAAGTGTGTTTGCAAAATACAGACAGGCAAGTTTGAATCACTTTGACTTTGAAAGCACGATTTGGAGCAATTATCTGGGGGAAAAATGCCTCCTCTTCACTAAATAGGCCTGTCCAAACAGAGCAGTGGTGCAGCGTGCTGTGGCTGGGGTGCACATGTGCACTGGTGAACTGGCCCCAGCCAATTAAGTAGGAGAATGGTGACTGCATCCAGGCCCTTCCTGGTCCACAGACAGATTCGTGCAAGTTCATTTTCATAGTATTGTGTGTGTATCCTTAGACTGTAACTGACAGATCCCCACAGTGAGTAGGATAGGGAGTTATCAATTACATGGTTAGCTAGGCGCTGCACTTGGATGCTCCGTGGCTTCTTGACAGAGCAGGCAGAGGAGGAGGCATGGACTAGTATTTCTGGTGCAAAAGGAATGTTAATATTTTAGGCTGGGATCCCCCGAATAGGTATGCTTATTCAGTTAGGAGAAAATGGGCATTTGAATCCAAACCCTAAAGAAGTTTGCATTAATAAATAGTGATGACCAGAATATTCTCTCCTAAGATCTATTTTCCTTATCAAATGAAAACCCTAAGGAGCTTCACTTTATTCCTCCTGTGATGGCTAAATTAATTTCATCAGGTTTTGATTTCCACATGGTGATGTCGTGAACAGTGCCTGAAATAATGAAATTACCCTGAGCAGATTGCTTATAAAACCATTTGCAGCCGGAGGGGCAGTGATTGGGCCCATGCTTCCCTTTGGCTGCAGTGTAATGTATTCCTTTGTTTTCCTTTGTGAGATGTTTTCTTTGGGTCTCCTGGAGCCTGGGTCTGATCCGGTAGTGGACCCATCTATAGCTTTTATAGGCTGACGCCGAGAATGACATCTAGAAATCTACCCTGACTGAGACGTCAGTCTCCACCTTCAGGGATTCCTTCACAGAGTCACAGAATCCGAAAGAACTAAGAGGTGGTCCAGGAACCCCCAAGCTTTTGACCTTTAACTAAATGGGGAAACCTAGGCTGAAAAAGGCTGGAATGGGAGAACAAGCTGGGAGACACCAGGATCTAGAGCCAGGGGTCCCCCAAACTCGGTCTTGGGCTCCTTGCAAAACATTCTCTCCTGGAGTATTTCATGGTCTTCTCTTAAGATAAATGTCCTCCGGCCAGCGCCCAGGCTTACTAGGCTAATCCTCCGCCTTGTGGCGCCAGCACACTGGGTTCTAGTCCCGGTTGGGGCGCTGGATTCTGTCCTGGCTGCCCCTCTTCCAGTCCAGCTTTCTGCTGTGGCCAGGGAGTGCAATGGAGGATGGCCCAAGTGCTTGGGCTCTGCACCCCATGGGAGACCAAGAGAAGCACCTGGCTCCTGCCATTGGATCAGCGCGATGCGCTGGCTGCAGCATGCTGGCCGCGGTGGCCATTGGAGGGTGAACCAACGGCAAAAAGGAAGACCTTTCTCTCTGTCTCTCTAACTATCCACTCTGCCTGTCAAAAAAAAAAAAAAAAGATAAGTGTCCTCCTAGGAGTGATAACACATTATTTGCTGACTGCACCTTTTCTACTGGGAGAAGCCATGTTACAGTGACAGAGAAGGGAGGGAAGGAAGGATGCAGCCATTCAGGATGTTGGGCTTGTCACCCAGCTAAATGCTCAGCCCATCTGCTTGTCTCCTGGCCATACCAGAGGGTTGTATCTCCTGTGCACCCCGCCCCATGTACTGTCAAGTTTGACCATGAGTTCTAGCCTCGTGAAATTAGTCTCAGGATAGAAGTGGCCTTGATCCCTGAATGACTGCGTGGAGCAGGACTCCATGGCCACTGCGATGGTCAGTTGTGAAGTCAAGGTGACTTTGGGAGTCAGCAGTTGCAGAGTTACTTAACTAGTACATGAGGAGGGGCCTGCCGAGGCGTTCCATCTTTTTTGAGAGCTGTCCCTTGTCTGTTTTTGCAGAGTCGTGCATAATTCCTTGTGCCGAGTTTGTCAAGGTTGCTATATGGGAAAGCTTGGCCTGCTGAGGAACTGCAGTGGGTGCCTAGATAATCCATAACCCTAAGCAAGCACTCTCGAGGTCAGCCATTGGCACACTCTGTCTACACAGAGCCAGGTAGCTGGTATTTTATGCTGTATAGACCACACCTTCTCTGGCGGTCATTCACACTTTGCTATCGCAGTGCAGAAGCAGCTCTTGATAATATGTGAGCAAATAGGTGCCAATAAAACTTTATTTACACAAACAGGCAGCAGGCTGGAATGGGCCTCCAGGCAGCAGTGTGATGACATCTGCCCTCTGTGGTGACTCCCAGGGCAGTGAGGGAGAGAGAGATTTACATGTACCTGCTCAAGAAAGTCAGCATTTCTGTTTGAACTGGTTTAACAAATAAACCCTGAGGCATCTTCTGCTCACGATGTCGTGGAAATCCTCATGCTGTTGTACAACACTCAGAAGTAGGCAGTTTCCTGGTCCACTTGTCCTGAGGTCCACTGTATTCCCAGGGGTCCATACCTGGCCCTTCAGGTATGGGGTGTGTGCAGGCACGGGGTGTGTGCAGGAGAAAGCCGCGTGGAGAGTGGAGAGGACTGATATTTTGTCAGAGTTCCAGCACTTAAGTCTGGTCTTTGCCAGTTGAAGAAGCTGCAGACTGAAACTTGGGTGAAAAGAAAGAACCCTGGCCCCCACCCCAGATCTAAGTGTCACTGAGCCCCTGGCCCCTTGGCCACCGATCTTTCAGGAGGTGCGTTCTGGCCGCCCATTCCTTGGGCTCTGTGACTTTTGTTCTGGAGCTGCTGAGTTGTAGATGATTTCAGCCCCAGCGGCAGAGCCGCCTGTGATACCACGTGTGATTCCTTCCAGATCTGAACTGCAGAGAGAGCTCCATTTCCTCTGGATGGCAATTGTTTTATGGGCTCAAATGCTGTGTTCGCTCGCTCTGTCACAGCGCATCATGTCAGGAGAGAGGAACCAGTGCAGCCTGTGTCACCAGCATGCGGGTGTTGTGCTGTGTTGTGTTAAATGTGGCTTGTCAACACCACAGGGCTAATAGCAGTGTCAGGATCCCCGCGCCGCTAATCACATCTCTGGCTAGGAGCAGATCTCTCTGTCACGAGCAGGAGTCGCCTGGATGACATTCAAAGCCGGCAGGGACAGTGTCCACGGATCCTCACGTAGACCACTGCAGCAAGAGTTCACAACTGCGTTCTGACCTGCTGCCTTCACTGGTTCAGTGAGCCAGGAGCCATCCAAGAAACAAAGCCCTGGGCTGGCCTTGGGAATGCAGCAGCTGAGTCAGAAAGCTCATCGCTCTGAGCTAAAGTTGCACTGTGCTGACCTCCACTTCTCCTTGAGAGGTGGGTTGGAAGGGTGTCCCAGGGTCAAGAAGATATCCAGTGCAAGCTTGGCCAAGGTGGCATGGGAACCTGGGGGAATGTAGAGATGAATTGGGGCCCAGGGGTGCATTTGCTGAAACAGGAGAGCACACACACACACACACCCTGGCTCCATAGGCATTTTTCCCTAGGCAAGATGAGTCAAACGTTTATGTTTTTACAAATGCAGCCCACCATAGCCAGCGCCGCGGTTCAATAGGCTAATCCTCAGCCTAGCAGCGCCAGCACCCCGGGTTCTCGTCCTGGTCAGGGCTCCGGATTCTGTCCCAGCTGCCCCTCTTCCAGGCCAGCTCTCTGCTGTGGCCCGGGAGTGCAGTGGAGGATGGCCCAAGTCCTTGGGCCCTGCACCCCATGGGAGACCAGGAGAAGCACCTGTCTCCTGCCATCAGATCAGCGCAGTGCGCCGGCAGCAGCGGCCATTGGAGGGTGAACCAACTGCAAAGGAAGACCTTTCTCTCTGTCTCTCTCTCTCACTATCCACTCTGCCTGTCAATAAATAAATAAATAAATAAATAATAAAATAACAAATGCAGCCCACCTGCAGTTTTCAACCAGAGATGATATAAACACTGAAAATAGTTAATCAGTTGTGTGAGAAGCCATAGGTAGAGGCACCAGCAGACCTATCATTTGGACGTCCCTCGGGGGAAACCTGGCTGCCCCAAGCCTTATGAAGGCATATTCCTAATGTCCTCTTTGTGCACCACAAAGAACAGTTAATTTGGGTATAAACTTGTGGTTTCTGTGCTTAGACTCTGGCTCCACAGTAGCCTGCATAGGTTGGGACGGTGCTGATTGGATCAGCCGTTGAGTTCTAGTAGCTTTGGTTGTGATGACTTCATACAAGTGGCCTGCAGGAGTGAAGATACGTGAGAACAGGAGTGTCAAACACACAGTCTGCTGGGCACCACTGCCCACTTCCAGGTCCACAGCAGACACCTGTGACTCATCCGTAGCCTCTTTTCTGTCCATGCCTGGATATAACACCTGAATTCTCATTAATATAGAACTTCAGGTCACTGATAGCCTTGTCCGGGGGTCCTGTGCCTGTTGACGGTTGTTTTCTATCTCTTGATTTCTTCAAAATAGATTCAGTCCTTCTATTTTGATATAATTTTTCAGATATTAATTCCACAGAGATTTACCAGGGCTCTGCGATAACAAGCATGGTGCTAGGTGTGGGAGTTTCAGGATGAACAAGGGACTCCCTCTGAGTGCAGAAAACAGTAATTCAAGATCGGGCTAAGAAGGCTTCAGGAGGAGGGTAGTCAGGGAGTTGGGCGAAGGGGCCCTGAGCCCACGCCGAGTGGTGAGGGATCAGAGCAGGCTTCCTGGGGAGAGAGCCTAGAGCTTTCTTAAAGGGCATGCCTGCCACGGTTCCTGAACAGCTTTCCGAGAGAACCAGCTTCCCAATTTGATAGCAGCGTTAAGACTCCAGTATTTGGAATTTCTATTTTCCTAAGGCACACCACTCTATGCTGCTTTGTATCTCCTTGTATTGTGAAAGAAAGATTAATATATTTATAAGTGAGCTGTGCTTATTAATTCAGTGCAGACTTTATTGATTGTTTTAGACACCATGATATTTGACATGTGAGTGGTTTTGTTTTGTTGGCAGTGGTGGTCTACCTTGTAGCAAGGTAGGTTGGAATGGGTTGGCAAATTAAAAATACTCTCCAAGCGAAGACAAGATTTTTCAAGCAACCCTTGCAACTAATTGTGTCCCTTTCTTCAAGCAAATCTTGAGAGGATGAGACAAATGGATTGTGAGACTGGAGGGAATCTCATTTTTTAATCCATTGTTTTAGTGAGCATTTCGAGCCTTCCTGTAAAATCTGAGTGGAGGGAAAACTGCTGCAGACCTCTTCAAGGACTTTTCCATGGGCTCCCTCATGTGTCAAGATGCCTTTTGCATGACGGTGCATATGTCTTTGTTCCTGTACGGGATCCTCCATGTACAGTGAATTCATTTTGTGCTAATGAGAAAGCTGCTCTGCGTTGGTCCACACGCTCTGTGTCCTTTTCTTCTTGAGCTGATGAACTCATCGCCTCTTTAAAAATGTACTCTCCCAAAATCCCAGCAGGTCCTTCCCCAGCTGTTTCCGTAGGGAGTGTGGCTCTGTGGCCTCTGCTGCTTAGAGCAGGATCCAGAGGTCAGCAGAGGCCTCTCCCTGCCCCTGCTCTGTCCCTTCCGTGGTCCCAGCAGGGAAGAGATGATCACTGCAGGTGGTGATTCAAGGAAAGTTTAAAAATAAAAAGGCTATTGATAAAGGTAAAATCAGAGCGTATAGCAACTAGAGGAGACACCAAGTGCCCAGGGAATAGTGATAGGGATGGCTGCTCTGTCCTGGGTCTGTGGAGCAAGGAGAGGGAGGAGGTGCAGAAGGCAGGAGAGAGTATCTGGTTGGAGAGGACCACCTGGCAGGAACTCGGATCCTTGGTTGAGGAACTCAGCCCGCCTGTGGTGGTCTCCCTTATCTTCAGGCAAGGTTCTAGGGAAGTATACAGCCTCCTGCCTCATTGGTCAAGCCCCGCTAGAAAGTCGATAGAGAAAGGTACTCATTGATAGGTTCTTACTGGCTAGCTTCTCTAGGCATGGAGCCAGGAAGAGAAGAGGAGAGGATTTGTGTAAAGAAATGGAAGATTGGCCGGCGCCGTGGCTCAACAGGCTAATCCTCCGCCTTGCGGCGCCGGCACACCGGGTTCTAGTCCCGGTCGGGGCACCGGATTCTGTCCCGGTTGCCCCTCTTCCAGGCCAGCCCTCTGCTGTGGCCCAGGAGTGCAGTGGAGGATGGCCCAGGTGCTTGGGCCCTGCACCCCATGGGAGACCAGGAAAAGCACCTGGCTCCTGGCTCCTGCCATCGGATCAGCGTGGTGCGCCGGCCGCAGCGCGCCAACCGCGGCGGCCATTGGAGGGTGAACCAACGGCAAAGGAAGACCTTTCTCTCTGTCTCTCTCTCTCACTGTCCACTCTGCCTGTAAAAAAAAAAAGAAAGAAAAAAAAGAAATGGAAGATTCCAGCATAGCTGTCATGTGAGTTTCTTTCCGGTGTGAAAGGCCCCTGGCTGTGGTCTACTGTCTGTGCTGTACTTCCGTCTTGTCATTTCTCAGCTGGGTGCCCATCACCGGGGCCACCATGGTGATACATGGGCACTGATTTATCACCGCCCCGGCTGGAGACACAAGCACAGTTAGGCAAAGAAGATGGATGTGCTGCTTTTCAGCTTTGTCTGAAGGATTTGTTTCGTGTTAGGAACTGGCCAAGAGGATCCCTGTGTTCCTGTGCAGGCTGATTTCTCTGTAAAAGCAGGAAGGTGTCATCCGGAGTTCAGTGATTTACAGAACTGCTCACCTAACTTAGAGAGCTTTGGGACCGGTAGTGATAGCCTTCTGGGGGACCTTACGAATCCAATTCACCAGTGTATTTGCAGTTCTATACATACTGAACGATTCCCATAGCTCTCCCAGATTTCTAACGAATCAAGAATAGTGTTTGATCTTGGGTGACCCCAACCACTAACCATCTTTACTCTAAGTGGCTCTGAGAACTCTAAATTGGAGGGCCTGTTTTAGTTTGATTAGTTCAATATCCTGAAGCAAATACTTAAGCTTATCCGTAGGTCTGCTTCCTCAAACCCTGGCAAGAATATAGCCCTAAAGCAATAAGACCACATTGCACAATCTTAGCATCCCTGCAGATCCTCCTCCAGCCAGCCACACAGAACTTGCTCTGACTTGGGGGATTCAAGTTTAGTGGGGCCAGCTACGGATGGCTTGTTCAGTTTGTAGGGATTTGACATGGGTCACAGAAACAGACCGAGAGTTGGGGGTCAGTACCAAAACTGCGAAGTCTTGTGGATTCAGGGATTGGGCATCGATTTAGACTCCAGGGAAGGAGGGCTGCTGGAGGGCAGAACCCATAGATCTGCAGGAAGCTGGCCAGCTGGAATGATTCTGAGCCAGATATGTAGCAAGGAGCTACCCCGAGAGAAAATGTCAGGAAGTCAAGTCAGAAAAGAGTGTGTGTGTGTGTGTGTGTGTGCGTGCGTGTGTGTGTGTTTGGGCACCCAACTAGTTCTAGGAGCCTCAGCTAGTTCTGGGTCAGGAGTGACTGTCTGACTTCAGTGGAACTTTAGAATCCTGAGCTACTAAAGGTCAACAGCTGTGTTATGGCAAGCTCCTTGGACTGCATTTGATCAGTAACAAAATGCACATCACACATAATAGCTCTTTGTTAGCCCTGGGGAGCCCCCAAAGCCCCAGGGTAATTTCATCACCACCCAGGTTGTGAGATGGTTTAGTGAACAAGCCAGGATGCAATAGAATAAAATGAAAGAAAAGAAAGAAAGAAGGACGAAAGAGAGGAGGGGGTGGAGGGAGGAAGCGAGGGGGGGGTGGAGGGAGGAAAGGGGGAAGGAGGGAGCACCGTGCACCTTCTAGCCCACAGGACTCCTCTGCTGTCTCGAGCTCTGCCTCGGTCCCTTTGGCCCTTTGTTTTTGCCTTCACTTGGCATTTCTTAAAATGGAGAAAAAAACAGGTGGCGAACACCGTGTGAGTGGTTTTCCCTTAAGAGGGAGAGGTGTCATGCTGAGAAAGGGACCAAAAACTCGGGAAGGACAGTCTATTTGGCTCTTGCTTATTTCATTAGATTCTTAAAGTGCCTTTGAAACAAGCCAGGGCGCTCTGGGGATAAGTCAAAACATGGCAGCACTCAGCTTCCCAAAGAGGAGTCGAGATGGAAAAGTGAAGGGAAGTGCGCCAGAGTCGGCGACAGCAGAGTCAGCCGTGACTTTGAACTCAAAGTCAAAGAAGAAATCTGGAGCAATCTCACCGCTTGTCCAGGAGTCACCCTGAGCTGTTTCTCAGATGGGCTTCCTGCTCTCCCGCTTCTGGAAGTAGGGAGCTTCAAGCGTGGGTTGTGGAGTCCACGTTAAATCCATGTCCCTCCATCTAGTGGTGCCGGGGTCTCAGGCAAGTTCTTCTACCCTTAGGATCTCCATCTCCTTTTTGATAAAATGTTAAGTACCGGGTCAGCCCCTCTGAGTGGTGATGTGAAGTCCCAACAAGCCCATGAAGAGCTCACCTCCTGCAGAGCTACCCCTGGCCTTGTCCCCATCACCATTCAGTAGACATTCGCTAGAATCCTCATCTTCGTGTTCATTTCTGACATCACCCACCTCAGGATTCAGTCCACGAGGGGCCCCAGAGCTTCAAGTTCAACCAGAAACTGTTCCTTTGTTCTCACCTATGCGTGATGCAGGATGTAGGAAATGGTGATTAGAAAGCTTCCCCTTGGGGGATCTTCTCTGCCTATTTTCCAGAGCTTGCCTCTGCATGCATGCATGGATTCATTCGTTCCTGACACCTGCATGGCAGCGACATGCCTGGCACTGAAGATGCAGTGATGAATGAAAGGCAGTCCATCCTTGAGGCGGTCAGGGTCCGAGAAGCCTGCTGGCGTGCTGGCCATGGACTCTGGGAATGTCAGTGTCACTCTTGTCTCTGCGTGCCTTGGGTCCCCCTCTTCCATCAGACCAGCTCCCGCCTCTGTGTGTTCCCTGTTACGTGAAGTGACTGTGGCCCTCCATCGCCGTGCACAGTGTTGCCAGTTTTAGAATTCTCAGAGTGGTGGTGGTGTGTTTCCAGCTTTCTCTCCCTGCTGCTCCCATCCATCCCCCACCCCGCCTCTTCCTCTGAAGTGAAGCAGGGCATCGTCTCCACCCAAGTTGGGTCTCGGGAGGAGGTAGCTGTTTTATATGTGTGTCCTTGATTTAGCTACCAGGTGCCCTCTTGGGTTGTGCTATTCCATACTTCCAGTGCTGCCATCAACTCCTTTTCCTAACCCTTTGCAATGCTTCAGCTTTCCACGGACTTAAAATTTTGTGGCTTATTAATTTTATTTATTTGGAACTCAGAGAGACAGACACCCAGAGATCTGCAGTCTGCTAGTTCATTCCCAAAAGCCTGAAAGAGCCAGGGCTGGGTTAGGCTAAAGCTGGGAGCTGGGAACTCAATCTAGATATCCCTGCCGTGTAGCTGACAAAGACCCAATTACTTGCGCTATCTCCTGCTACCTCTCAGGGCGCACATTACTAGGATGCTGGAATCAGGAGCAGAGCTAGCGTGTGGACCCAGGCACTCTGGTTTGGGATGGGGGTGTCTCAAGCGTCAGCTTAACCACCCCTCATAGACTTCTGTCCAAAGAAAGACCTTCCCTTCTCTGGGGAGGCTGTGCTCTTACAGCATCTGAAAGTCCTTTGACTGAGGGGTGCTGGAAGAAGGACTATCAAGCCAGCTGACCTGATCAGAGTTCAACTGTCACGATCCATGGGCACAGAAGATCAGAGTCAGGGGCCTTCCCTTGCTGTTTGTCATGGTGTCCTGGGTTCCAAACCAGAAGGCTCTGAGCTCCATTGGCTGTGGAGTTCACCCACTCAGAACAAAGTGATCTTAAACACGTAGAATCCAACACATTTCCATCCCTGTCCACAGACATGGATCTAAAAATAATTCTGCTTGGGATATGTGTGTGTTGGGGTCTCAGTTAAGAACATGTAGGTTCAGAGAAGGTCATTTCACATCTTGTATGCCTGTGTGTTTAAATGTTGTATGGCTATGTGTATCTGTAGGGTTGTTGTTTTATTTTCTCCTTCTTGAAGGAAAGATTGAATTAACATCAGATCCTCATCTCTTCCCATTATTGCAGCCTAATGACCATGATGAAAGTTGACCCAGGTAGCCTCAATCCTGTCCAACACAGGGACGCAGGGCAGAGAGATGACCTCTTTAAGAATTAGCTGGAAGGAGACAAGAAGCAGTGGCATCAGGCCCATCTTCCCAGGAGAAAAGCGTCCCCTGGGTCCTCCCCGAGGTACAGAAGTAGCCAGGAGTCCCTAAACACTACCTTGGCTTGCTCCCCAGGCCTTGTAAGTAGGCAATCAGGATTTAACGACCCACAAATTTCCAATTTTTTAGTTTGTGGAAAAAAATATATATATGCACACATATAATTTTTGCTTCAGTTAAAGATTCATCTTTAAAAAATTTTTTTTATTCAGTGACTTCCTCCCTCTCTTTCCGATGAGGAAAACCGGACTATTTATGCTGCAGTTTAGGCTTTTTTTCATGTATAATTTTTCATATAAATGCACATTTTCCCCTTCTTTCGGGGCGGAAATTTAACTTTTGTGGAAATGTGATGTGTGTTTAAATGACCAATTTCGTAGGCAATATGTCTGATAATTGCGGGGAGATACTGAGGTAACTTGTAGCAATGAGTTTGCGTGACAAAGGGAAGTCAGTTTGTTTGCAGTAAGCAGAGGATAACAGCGCACATGGAAACTTTACTATTTGGGGGGTTGGGGGGAGAGGCTGGGGAAGGGAGGCCCTGAAATTGCTTTTTATAATTAAAAAGGGAATCTCGGATGTTTTATATCTTGAATATTTACAATGAAACCTTTAAGTGCTTGTCAAGAGGGTAATGTGTCATTAACTGGGGACTCTGCCTTGCCTCTCCTCTCGGACATGACAGTACGGCAGGATAAGAGAAGAGTAATTATAGTTCAGCACGGCTGCCAGGTGTGATAAATGACTAATCAGCGCGCAGGAGCCTCCGTCCTCAAAGGACGACTATTACAGTGTTATCAGCTGCAGGCCTGGGTGCACGGGGCCCCAACAGGGACGGGGACAGGACCTTGCGCCGTGCGGCTTGGCACGCCGCTCGCGAGCGAGCCCGTGGCTGTCTCTTAGTTCTGTCACCGGCAGCTTTGTGTGGCTGCCACCGGTGGGGAAGGAAACACACAGGGGCTCCAGCAGGCTGCCGCCCGCTAATATTTATATAACACATTAGCCAGCTTCCCTGGCCCAAGGTGGCTTTTCCGGGGGCGGCTTTGATGGCGGAAGAACCTGCAAGACGCTCATTGTCCATGAAGGAGCCAGCTGGCCCCTCTGGGTCCACTCGCGTCTGTTGGGTCCCAGCGCAATCGACAGTGTGTTTGACCGCATCCAGCATTGTTCCCCGAGCAGACTGACAGCTCAGCCCTGTCCGAGAGGACCTGGGATGCCACCATGGGGACCCTTGTCCCAGATGTTCTTTACTCTGCCCAGTGGCTCAACACCTCCGTTGTGGATTCGTTTACTCATTATGATTCGCAAATGTTACCTATCAGTGTAGGGAGAAGCTGTTGGAGGGAGATTAATCATAACCCCTCTCAGACAAACTGCAAAACATCGATTCTCTTATAAACCCTCTTGTGGTGGTAGGTTTTTGTTTTCCTCCCCATAGTATGCTGAGGGGGTGGCATTGGAGTAGTGATGGCGTTTATAAAATAATTGCTAAAAAATGCACATCAGGAAACAGACATCTGCATGTGAGGAGGTGCCTCCCACGAAAAAAGGGTGCACTGTGCTTTAAAGAGCGAAGAAGGAGCTAGGACGACACTTTGGATGCGAAGGTTATTTTTATAATACTTGCATTTTTATCGGTTGACATATTTTAACAGGGAGCCCTGACTGAAGTCACAAAAATTATGACTCCGGCACCAAGCTACTTATCTGACAAATGCAATGCGAACGGTCTTGTTCTTATCAATGAGATCAGATTTCAAAAATGAATGCGAAGACCGAGGAGTTGCTTTGTGCACAGATAACCTTGCAGGCGCGAACTCCCAAACCAGAATAAAAGAATCCTCTATGAAATAATGGGCCAGGAAGCCCAGTCGCGTCACACTGTAATAGACAGTGGGGGGTGGAATCAAAAGGGGGAAAAAAACTCATTTCATCTCAGTTAATGGCAGGGAAACGAAGGCAGAGAAGGACTTTCTTTGGAGCGGAGCTGGTTCGACAAAGACCGGGGTTTCGCCGTGTCACGCACCATTCGCCGTTGCACGGGGCTCCTTTCAGGAGCGGCGAAGCCATTATTACAATGTGAAAAAGGTGGAAAGAAATACTCCCTTCTGGACGCTGGAAGGGCAAAGGAGGTGCAAGGCATTTTTTCTGTCTTCCTTTCTTTTCCTTTCTTCTTTGCTCCCAGTCTCTCTCCGTTCCTTTTATGCACAGTGCACTCCAACAGGACACCCCCCTCCCCAAAAAGGCTGAGGATGCCAAGGAGTTCACAGTGCCCTTAGATAAACAGTTTGTCTTGGCTCTGCCCCTCCTTCTGTGACTGAGCTGGCTGGGAAGTAGCACAAGCATGTTCCGACCTCAGCTCCTCTCTGCTCGCATGATTTTCAAATATGACATTGCAACATCCACACCCAGCCCTTTCTCTAAGTTTGGTGTTTCAGCAGGAAAGAGGAATCTCTGGATGCGTGGTAGCCAGCCGTCCTCTGCCCAGCGCCCTCTCTGGCCTGTGACCCTCTGCTGAATGGGTCCGAGGAGCACTTGCCTTGGGGCAGTGCACAGAATAGGAAGTCCCTTCATCTGGCTTCAGCTGAAAGAAAGAACAGTGTCTTCACGGTGCCGATGGGTGAAGCCAAGTTCTTTGTAAATGACAGAGCCCAAGCTGAGAGTTGGTGGCTGATTAAAATAGGCTCACTTGTGACTGAAAAATAAGAAAGGTTGCTACTGTCTCAGAAAGCGAAAGGGGTGGGAGAAGGAAGGAGGAAAGGCAGGGAGGGAGGGAAGGAGGAGACTGAGAAAGACGGCAGGCAGGAAGGAAAGGCGAGACTGCAGGCTGGTTTGTTCTTAGTGTGGTTGATGGGGACAGCAAGATTACATCCACAGCTCGCATTTGATTCTCAGGACTGGCAAAGTGTGAAGAACAGCAGTGACATTCTCCTCTTCAATAAATCACTATAAAAATGTTTATGAACCCTGCAATTTACTGTCTTTTAAATGCAAATTGAAAGGGGCACCATTGCAATGGTAAAGGAGACCAGAGGTGGCCTGAAGGAATTAGCAAAAGTTGCAGTAGGTTTTGCAGATGGTGTGATCCTGAATGGGACCATTTTCAAGCGATTTTGCCTCTGTACACCTGTGACAGCTCGGTTACCTTATTAACTGGATTGCTGTGAGTTGCGGGAATCGCGTTAGAGCCCCACATAGAATCAAACACCGATTTTGAGTCATGGCGTTTACAATTCGCTGAAGGAAGGGAGAAAGCAGTGATTCACAGTTTAGATCTCCAAAGTTATTTTGGCAAAACAAAATCAGAACCTGACCTTTCTGTGGAAATGAGTTCAGATTCAGATTTGCTTGTTGTTGTTTTGTTTTTGATCAAACATTCATCTTCCTTGGATACAATCCTCATTTAGAAATTCTGAAGACCCGTGGACAGACAGGTAACTTTGAAAAGGGCAGAACTGAGCCAGACCTTTTTTCTGATTGCTCCCCAAAAGATGGCTGTGGCCTGGCGGATGTGTGCCTACCTTCACAGAAAGTGCCAGGCGCAAGAGTGAAGCAGAAAGAGTGAGACAGACGCCATTCCAAGTCTTAGGAGCCAGGTGACCTTGTTCAGATTATTCCTGCACTTGACCCCAACTTCCCCGGCTGCAAAACATTTTGATCCAACGAGCTGGTGTATATGTGAAGCACTCAGCCCAAGGCCGGACCTAGAGGCAGGGATCTGTGATCACTGGATCCATTCTCTCCCTTGACCTCGTCTCTCTAGACCTTTCCCTTCCTGCTAAGGAATGTGCAGGGAGATAGGGAGATTGCAGCCAGAGACAAGGCCAGTTGCCATCAGTAGCTGGATTAGCAAAACGCTTAGATCCATTCAGAGAGACTCCAGTGTGCAACACATCCCCAAAATTCAGAGACGATGGGAAATCTGGACAGGTACAGTGAAAGAAAGCAAACAGCCCATGAAAACAGGTTGCTCTGCAATTCTCCCAACTGTTCCCTTCCTACTTCCCACCTGACTCAGATGGAAAACGCCCAAAGTAGGCTCTGTTTATAGAGTCATTGCCTGTAGAACATTCCCCCGGCCTCCAACATATGTGCTGTAAATGCCACAGAGCTGTGTCTTCACTTGCTGCTCCTGCAAAAAAAGCATTTTGCTTGTTTTCAAACACAAACACTGTCATCTCCCACGCCTTGGAGGGGTGAGGAGTGGATCTGTTTGCCTTGGCAGCCCCCGCTCAAATGTGCATCTCTGGCAAGTCCTGTCTGCTGATAGTGCTGCCACTGAGCAGGCTGTCAGATTCCAAAGGCATTCTACCATCTGCCTTTCCCATCTAATGCTCTTCCGTCTAGACATATGTTCCAGGGCCCCGTGTGCGCACGTGGTGAGGGGGTGCATTGCACCGGGCAGAAGAGGGGAAGGAGGATGCCCACCTCTACCCCACTTCCCCAGCATACCCCGAACCAATCTGAAATACAATTTTAGATGATTCTAAAACGAGTTCCCATAGCCAAGAAATTTTACGGGATGCAGACATCTCCTTAAAACCATTCCAGTATCAGCCTCATAGACAGTATACCTCTCCTGTGTAGATACTCCGGGAGATTCGTGGGGTTTGCATCTATTTTTATTCTTACCCTGGTGACATTCACTGGAATTTCTTTGTGATAGGTTCATTATTGTTTCTGTGTGTCTGTGGAGCTTGATTTCCCTGTTTCCTGGGCTTTCTCTTCCAGGTTTTACACTTCTATAGTCCTTTGTTCTTTCTGACTTTGACCTGAAGAATCATGTGCATATACAATGGAACCTATAAAATTGGCTCTGTGTTACTGGTCGCACCAAAAAGCCTAACATATGGTGGACTTGTGCTCATTTTCCTCTGCTTCCCTCCCCTGCCTTTCTCTCCCCTCGCCTCCCCTCCTACCCTCTCTCTCCCCATTATTCTCCTGGAAGGAAACTCTCTGGCTGGTTTGAGGGGGGATAGCAATTGTCAACTGAGTATGGGATGGAGACCGGAATAGATTTTCTATGCAGATTTCGCGCTGCCTTCCTGGGAATCTCTGAATGTTTTGCAGCCTTTTGCTGAGCTTCCAAGGTTCTTTAAGAAAATTGCACGTTATGAGTAAAACAAGGGCATTGTCCTCTTCTGCTTGTGCCCCACGATGTCGTGAGATGTACATTCGTTCACTCTATCCAATGCGGTGTTGACTACTCTCTGCTGTCACTGTTAGATTCTGAGCTTCTTGAGTGTGGGATCAGTTGTTTTCATGCTTTGTCTTCAGGGCCCCAGCAGAGCCTGCCCCTGCATAGTGCTCCATACATGTTTGTGGGATGAACTTGCGATGACCGGGGTTTTAAAGACTCTTCCAAGGAGGGACCAAGACAGAAATAGAGGTGGTTGAGCGCACTTGCAGTCATTCTGAGTTCAAATCTTGGCTCTCTCATGGATGACCTGGATGCTATCAGACAGTTGATTTAGTTGAGCCCCAGTTTGTTAACACACACATAATGGTTGTAATAATAATAATAAAAATTACCTCTCACTCAGAATTTAGTTAAGAATTAGATGACTTTGATGTATACAGGAAAGTGGTTAGTGCAGTGCTGAGCATCAGTGAAAAGTTCTTTCATGCTTATTATTCATTGAAGCTTTTCAATTTCCAACTTGAAATGTAGGAAAAAACCTTGCTTCAGTTGAGTGATCTTGTGAAAGCACCAATCTGATCCTTGAGCTCTGGGTGCTTCTCTGAACTCTGAATGTGCCTTTAAATCCTCAGCCGGGCAGGGAGGTGCTGAACTTGGTCATTGCCTGTACATATACCAGGGTACTTGACATAGTTCCTGGTGGGGCAGAGGGTTTCTAGGCCTAGTGGTTAAACTGCTGACTTGGATGCCTGCATCTCATATCAGAGTCCCTGGGTTCCAGTCTTGATTCCAGCTTCCTGCTCATGTGTACAGTGAGAGGCAGCAAGTAATGACTCAGGTATTTGGGTCCCTCTCCCACACAGTAGACTTGGATTAAGTTCTTGGCTCTCAACTTCAGCCTGGCCTAGTCCTGGCTGTTTCAGTCATTAGGGGGAGTGAACCAGTGTAATGGAGCTCTTTCCATCTGTCTGTCTTTCAAGTAAATAAATAAACAAAAATTTAAAGACAAAAAAAAAAAACAAAGATAGATACCCGATAAATTAATTTTGATGCAAAAACGTTTTGGAATCCAGGCCTGGTTTTCTTTATAATACACCTTTTCCATGAGCTCTCTGAAGACTTCTGTCAACATCCCAAATGCCAGGAAAGAGACCTGGAGAGTGGAAGGCAGCAGCTTCCAACAATGTCCAGAGATAATACCGGGCACTCTTATAGGAGCTGAGTGGCGGTGGGCAGGCGGCCTCATTGTTCTAGCAACCTAGACCTTGGATTCCAGAAAGGTGCAGCCACTGGAACATTGGATTCCAACAACGGGCATCAGGAGATGTGCTTGACGCAACTGTAGAGCCACTCAAGAGCCCAGTGCCAGTGGCTTTTCCTATTTTGCTGGATTCTTTTAAGAAAGTCTGCATTGCCTAGGCTCTCGATATCGTGGAAGACAATAACGTGTAGAGAAATATGGACGCCAATGATTCCATGTGTAAAAGTCACCCAAGGAGGGAGACCCTTAACATGAAATCATTTTAGGAATGCTCTTATGTATTCTTTCTCATTTATTATCCCACTGATTTTTTTTTTTATTGTGGCCAGAAGAGCCAACTGTGACACAAACAGAGGTCTAATTGGGTGTTAGAGTTCTTACAGGAAGTATGCAATAAAACTTCCAAGTGAGAAGAAAGCATTCTGATAGATTATAGTTTGCAGCATTTTTTCCCTTTAATGGAAAATAAAACAATAGCAACCATCACGTTAGTCACTGAAAAACAGAGATTTATATCCCAACTGAAATCTTTAAAGGTTTGTTCATGCCATAAGCATAAAGACCAGCGTAGCCCATGGGGCTGCCTGGGCTCTCCAAGGCTGGACCTTGTGCACCTGTACAGCTCCATTTAGCACCAGTTCCCTGCACACCTCCATGGGGCCTCCAGCTGTACCCACACTGGTACCTCATGGGCACCTCACCTCACAAGGCTTCACATTGGCCTGGAATATTCTCCTTTCCCTTTCTCACCCTGTACATCCCACCTGTAGAAGGAAAGGTAGTGGCCCCCAAAGAAGTCCACATCCAGGTGCCCAGAGGCTGTGCCCACGTGAGCTTCCATGGTGAGGGATAATCAAGGTGGCAGATGGAATTAAAGTTGCTCATCCACAGACCTGAAAATTGGGTGATTGTCCTGCATTAGCCACGTGGACCTAAGCCAGGCACAGATTTTATTAGATGGAGAAAAAGAGGCTGAAGAGTCATCCTCAGAGAGATGGAGTATGAGAAGGACGTGGCCTGACGTGGTCAGCGGCGAGGGTTGGGAGGAGGCGTGGGCCAAGGAATCCAGGTGCCCTAGATGCTGGAGAAGGCAACGAGACGCACTCTCCCCTGGAGCTTCCAGAGGGGAGGCAACCCTGCCGACACCCTAAGGCTAGCACCGTGGTACCCATTGTGGGCGTCGGACCCGAAAGAAAACTCTTTCTTTCTTTTAAGCCACGAATTTCAGCATCGTTTGTTACAGCCACACTAGAAAATCAGTACACCCTGTACATGCCCCATCCACAGGGAGAAGCCTCTTCTCTGGCGTCCCCCAGGGGCTCGTGGGCACCCTGCACCTCCCTTCCAGTGCACTGCCCCAATCTGTCATGTTTCACTTATGCTGTGCAACTTCACCAATGCCCATCTCCTCTTCCAGACACGGGCATAGTTCTCAGTGAGATTCCCAGGGGCCACCACTGCCCAGGGGCCCAAGGGCAGCTCAGCAAGTATTTGTGGAATGAATAAATGCATGAATGAGTCAGTGAATACATTAATTAATTAATGTGCAGGAGAAAGAAGGGCAAGCCTCTATCAACTTTAATTAAGCACATAGCCTGCATCCACGTGCCAGGGAGAGGGTGGCGATTTCATTTGCTGCTGTGTGCACCTGTGAATAAGGGGTCATGGCTATGCAAGCCCTGTCTCTGGTTAGAGACAGCCTGGCAACTCAGCCTCCTCTCTCAAGACAAAGGCCTCCCTCCCCCGCTCCCGAAATCCAGCTCACAATCAGCTGCTCTCCCACCCCCCATCTCAGCAGGAGAGGAAAGGAAAATATTCCTTTAAGGGATGCTGTTGAGTTTCTTCTGGTGGAGCGAAGGATTTGTAGCAAAACCCAGCATGTACCGGGAGTGCTCTGTGAAGCCAGATATCGGTGCCAAGCTAAATTTGTGTGCGCAGCTTCTGTTTAAGGCAATTATATAGTGTGTAATACCCAGTAGAGAAATTAAGTCCAAGTACATTTTGCCCGTAGAGATTATCCTCTCAGTTGGATTTATTTTAAACAAGTTTTGCCCCTTATACATTAAGGTGCATGCAATAAATCACTTATGTAATAAACTACACTATATTACGTAGGGGAAAAAAAAATAACGAGCCAGTGGTAAGGGGAGAGACTTCATATGGAGCCAGACCTCAGGCTGGAAGGGAAGGGAGGGGCGGCGGTGCAGGCAGAACTGGAGAGGGCACACACGGGAGCCTGTCCACCGCGGACCGCCTGTGCCGGCTGCAGGGAGCGGCTTATGTAAGATCTGCAGTGGGGTCGCCTCAGCCGCCGCTCCACAGCCTGTCTTTTCTGGAGCAGGCGCTCGGCTTATCTTAATCACCAGCAGCCCACAGGGAGACGGGGCCAGAGTGGGGGGCGGGGGCAGGCAGGATGGCAGATTGTCCTGAGGGTGAGAAGACAGGGGGATGAGGGTGTGATGCAGGGTCTTGAGCAGCCAGGATCCAGACCATAGGATCAGCTGAGATTGCAAATCATTTTGATGATAACGGTGGAACAAGTACAGGACAGGCAATGAAATTTGAATGCTGAATGAACAGTGAATGGTTTTTAGTGGAGGGCTGGCCCCTCGAGTATTCGGACCTTCGCACCAAGGGATTAGTCCTTGTACCTGAGATGCAAATCTTACCATGTTTCCTGTTTTTTATTTGCTAAATCGGACAACTCTCACACAGTAAAACTGAAATGATGATTGTTATGATAGTAGATGAATCACTTCCAGCTCTGACTTCGCGGGGGCCTTAGCGTAAGGGCTGCGTGTGCGTTGACTGACTCAGTCTTCACAAGCAGACTAGGAGGGAGACACTGCGTTTATTTCCATTTCTTTCTTTCTCTCATTTTTAAAAAAGATCTTCTTATTTATTTATTTAAAAGTCAGAGTAAGAGAGAGGGAGAGAGATACCTTCTATCCAGTGGTTCCCTCCCCAGGTGGCCTCAATGGCCAGGGCTGGCCCAGGCCAGAGCCAGAGCCAGGAGCTTCGTCCAGGGCTCCCATGGGGGGCACTTGGGCCATCTTCCGATGCTGGATCGGAAGTGGAGCAGCCAGGACTCACCCAGCGCCCACATGGGATGCCAGCGTCACAGGCAGCGGCTTCTCCTGCCGTGCCGCACGCTGGACCCCGTTTATTTCCAGTTCACGGACACTCACAAAGGTCCCACAATTCGCCCAACTTCTTCCCATGTGTAAGGCAAAGAGCCAGGATTCACCCCAAGGTCTCTCCCAAAACTCAAGCTGATAATCACCAGAGTTGTGTGAAGTTACTTCAAAACATCCATGGAAAAATGGAATTAAAGAATAACTGTATTTCTGTCCACAAATTTTTGAAATCCTTGTGCAGTTTCTCATAATACACATTTTGATGAATTTTTAAGTTATTTGAGAGAAAAAATAGGAGAGAGAATGTGCACTACCATCCGCTGGTTCACTCCCCAAATGCCCACAATGACTGAAGTTAGCTGGTGTGAGCCAGCAGCCAGGAGCTCACCCAGGTCTCCCATGTGGGGTCCAGAGACCCACTTACTTGAGCGAGCACTGCTGCCTTCCAGGGTGTTTGTTAGAAGACGAGCCAGTTACGGAACCGCGGTCCTCCCATGTGAGACACAGCAGGCATCTAAACCATTGCCGTAGCTGCTAGGTACTCACCCGCACCTTGTCAACCTTTGAGGATCCCAAGAATGCATGGATTTCAAACAATGTTTGCACCCAAACAAGCATAACTTTTAATTCTGTTTGTCCCTGAACTTTCTGAAGTCCCTTCATACAGCCTTTTATGGGTACTGATTCGAAAAAAACAAAACAAAAGAAAACTTCATGATGACATATGCCAAGGAGGACTGCCGATTCTCCTTAATGTAGAAACACATCAGAGCTCAAAAATCCATGCTGTTCAGTAAAGAGAAAAGGTACAGCTCAGAAAATCATTTAAAAGCCTCCTGACGATTACACCCGTCTTGCCATGGCGTGTGTGCCACGGAGCCCCACAGCACCCATCAGGAGCAGCGCCATTCCAGATCGGAGCCCACTCTTTCCCACTGAAGAACCTCATTTCAGAACCTTTCTGTGCGGGAAGGCAACAGAAGCCACCCCAATTTACATGTTTGTCGTTTTCTCACTTGGAGAGCCCAATAAAAACCAAGTGCTCAGTGAGAATCAGACGTGGGTAAGCTGCTTGTAATTTATGATTTAATGTCGCACAGTATAAAAATAGGAGATGAAGCTGGAAAGCAATCAAACTGTATTGTCACCAGGAATGGGAGGAACAGGGACGTGATCTCGCACTCTCTGGGAGCCGGCTGTACACCAGGAACTTGACATGTATGTTTCATTTCGTGCTGCTGGTGGCGGCAGGGCCCCCTTCCGTTTATCTGCTGATGAGTGACAATGGACCCCACAATCTGTCAGCCTGAAACAACTGTGTTTCATTAGATCTCCGGGTTTTCACGGTCAAGACTTTGGAATCTCCTGTGTTAGTGGCCAGGGTGAGGTCACTGAGTGGTGTCCAGTTGGTGGGAGGGCGTCCCATTGGGCCGGAGGGAGTAGGATGGCTTTTCTCACATGTCTGGTGCCTCACTTGGGGAAGCTGGGGAGGGGTGGGCTCAGGGGGCTCAGGGGGCTCAGCACACTGGTCTCAGTCTGGCCGGGTTCCTGTACAGGAGCTGCTCCAGCTGCACAGCAGAAGTTGCCTCGTGTGTTCTGAGCTGGCCTCGGAAGTCACAGGGTGTTCGCACTGGGAGTACAGGTGTATGTACCACTGGGAGGAGCACCTGCTACTGTAGTCCAAGAGCAGAAGCCGGCTCAGAAATTACAGGACAGAGGATGTAGGTGCCGTCTCTTGCACAGTATTAAGAATCTGCAGCCTACTTTATAAGGAGTTGAGGGAACTTTGCTCTCTGTTCTTCTCTTTTCCAAGAAAGACTTGCCTCTCTGTGTCTCTGCATTGCCAGCCCCCCTCATCCTTGAGTTCTCTCTCAACTGTCACCTCCGAAAAGAGCTTGCCGAGCTGGCACTGCGGCTCAACAGGCTAATCCTCCACCTGCGTCACCGGCACACTGGGTTCTAGTCCCGGCCTGGGCACCGGATTCTGTCCTGGTTGCCCCTCTTCCAGTCCAGCTCTCTGCTCTAGCCCGGGAGTGCAGTGGAGGATGGCCCAAGTGCTTGGGCCCTGCACCCGCATGGGAGACCAGGATAAGCACCTGGCTTCTGGCTTCGGATCAGCACGGTGCACCAGCTGCAGCATGCTGGCCACAGTGGCCATTGCGGGGGTGAACCAACGGAAAAGGAAGACCTTTTTCTCTGTCTCTCTCTCTCACTCTCCACTCTGCCTGTCAAAAAAAAAAAAAAGCTTACCAACCCAGCGTGCACCCCATCCTCAATGTCCTCTGGCTTCGTGGTCCCTGTATTACTGTTGTGGTCACAGCCTATAGCATGCCTCGGTCTGTATCCATCCATCTACCCACAGCAAGCCAGTGGAAGAGACAGAGACCCTGGGTTTGTTTGACTCGTTCACTGCCTGGTGCAGTGCAGGCATCCAGCTGCTTCTCCCATCTGGAAGGCTCTCCAGGTATAATTATGGAACGAATTCAAGTCCCTGGCACTATCCAGTGGTGAGCCAGCACCATGGATGCTGCATCCTCCAGGGAGAATTCCTGGGATAACAGAGAAGCCATTCATGCCTGCCAGGCAGACCTGACTCTTTCTCATTTTCCACTGGCCCCAGAGTTGCGGTCAGAGGCAGACCCTGTTAACACTGGGCCCCTCGGCTCGGTTCTGCTGGTTTCCATTATAGCCGTGGTGTGGCAAGGGACACCAAGCAAGTGTGGGCACAGGTCAGCATTCCGATCCCTTCAGGCCCTCGGGCTCATGCATTCCCTTCCCTCTTAAAAATCCTTTTGAAGCCCATACATCGGGTCCACCCCAGCTTCTGTTTATCCTGGTGCAAAGGGAGAGCTGCTCAGATTCTAGGAGTTTCACGAGAAAGTATTAAATGTGTTTTGAAAGAACTTGAAAGTCGAGCTGTGTATGCTTTAGTTTTATATTTAGCCTTAAATTAGAGACTCTCTATACCTCAAGTAATAAAAGGGCACAGCGGGGATTTGGGTTTTCCTTACGTTTGCTGGGGCTGGGCACCTATGTGAGATTTTATTATTTGTAATTTTTTGGGTTTAATTCCACAGCTAAATTCTGGCCTTTCTGCTTTCAGAGGCCCCCTCTTGTGTTGGAGAAAGGAGTTATTGTGGTTGTTTCCCCTTCACGGGAATTTCATAAAAGGAAATGGGGAAGGGAGAGGGGAGGAGGGGGAAGGGAGAGGGGAAGAGGGGGAAGGGAGAGGGGAGGAGGGGGAAGAAGAAGCCCGAACTCGCTCGCTTTTGCCCTGGGCCCTTGTGCTGGGTGGCAGAGGCTGCCAGCACCCAGCACACCCTGGAGGCAGGACACTGAGGCTGGGGCAGGCTGGGGGTCTTCTCGTCCTGCCTTTCTCGATGGCTCAGCCCTTGAACACCGTGTCACTCGTTGTGTGAGAACCCAGCACTGTGGGATGCCACCCCCTTCCACCTCCAGTGAGGATGCCCAAGAGCCTATCTCAGGCCAGAGTCCAGGGCTCCTTGCTGACCTCTGAAGGAGGTAGAGCACTTGAGTCACCGGTGTCCTTGCCTGCTAAGCTAGGGGCAAGGCCACAGGAGCAGGGGCCAGTAGCCAAACAGGGTGGCGGGGCACGTTCCTTTCCTCAGGCTGCCACGACAAAGGCCCACACACTGCGTGGTTTACCGCAGCACGACGGTGTGGTAGCTTGGGAGGCTAGATCTGCCCGTCACAGTGCTGGCAGAGCCACACGCTCGCGGAAGGTTCTCGGGCACACTTCTTCCTTGCCTCTTTCCAGCTTCTGATGCTTCCCAGCAGCCCTTGGTGGTTTGTGTGGCTAGCCACGTCACTCCCACCTCTGCCTCCATCTTTACCTGGCTATCTTCCCTGTGTCTCTCTGTTTCCACGAGGCCTCCCAGTAAGGACACCAGGATCAAGTATGGCCTCATCCCAACTATCCACATCTGCGAAGACCCTATTTCCAAGTGAGGTCATGATCTGAAGTTCTGGGTGGTTGTGCCTCATGGGAGCCTACAGGGGTTCTAGAGCCTCCATTGGGGTGAAGGAGGTATCACCGACATGAATCTTTTTAAGCTCAGAAGGCAGCGCTGGTGCTAGGAAGAAATCCATCCACCTGTTGGCCCACTGAGCGAAGGGAAATTTGTTTGCAGGGCTAGGAAGTGCGACGGTGGCAGCAGGAGGCTGGCGCGATGCGAGGCAGAGGTCGTGAGCCCAGGCTTGCCGGTGCCCTCTATGAACAGGAAGAGGCAAGAGAACCAATTGTGCACTGGAGCCCTCAGGAGGAGCCAGCCCTACTCACACCTTGACTGGCACCCAGTGACACTGACTGCGGCCTCCACCTGCAGGACCATAGGTCTGTGCTCATCTGCTGCGGCTACAGTGGGGAACAGTGCACCTTGCCTGGGATGCGCTGTTGAGGATGGTGATGCAGAGCCCGACTCCACTGTGGTGTGTCCACAGTGGAGTGTGGACGTGAGTCCTGGACCCCTACCTTATGTGACTGATTGGAGAGCGGTCATATTGTCGGAGCTGGAGAGGAGAAGAGGGAGCAAAGAGAGCTAGGATTGGGGTGTGTTGAGATTGAGCCAAGGGGTGGTGTCTAGCAGGTCGTGGACATGTGGATCCCTTGCTTAGTGGGTTTGGGTCGAAGACCCCGTGTCTAGCCCAGGGCCTGGAGCACGGTAAGCGCTCCATGAATGAATGAACAATTGATATTGATGTGCAAATTGTTACCGGTTGGTGGTGACTGACACCAGTGGAATGAAGCAGGTTGCTTAGAATCCTGATACTTCTGTCAACTTTTTACTTTGAAGAATACCCCCATGAAATCCTGTTCTACAGAGAGGAAGCTTCATTTTGGTTTTATCCCGCACCCCTATCCTGTGAGTTTTATTCTCTGGAGTCTGCCGTTTCTCAGCACCCCGTGTCTCTACCAGCGGGGTGCTGCCTTTGAGTGCCGGCAGTTTCTGGGCCAGCCAATGGTAGGACAAGTCATCTTGACCATCAGTATGCACTGACCTTAATAAGTAGATGTTGCACTTTGAAGTATGATCTCCTTGCTGTGGTTGGAATGTCCCCTCCGGAGCCCGTGATGAAATTTAATTGCCATTGTTAACAACCTGAAGAGACAGGACCCGTGAGAGGTGACTGGGGGGATTGGGGCGGTTACTGTGGGAGTGGGTTCGTTATCACAGCAGTGGGCTTCTGATGAAAGGATGCATTTGGCCCAGTTTTTCTCTGTCTCGCGCATGCTCACTTGCCGTGCTGATGTTACGACAGCCCAAGGACCTGGCCAAGTGCCAACACCAGGTCTTGGTCTTCCCAGCCTCCAGAGCTGTGAGAAAGGAATGTCTTTTTTCTACAGATGTCCCATCTGCAGTATTCTGTGATAACAGAAGCAGAGCAAGATACTCCTTGAACCCTCCTGTAGTGTGAAAGGAGGGCGCTGGGTGACATTATCAAATGAGGAACCAGACTCGGTCAGGTAACTTAACCAGTGTCAGCCAGCTGCTAGTGAACAACCAGGATGTGAGCTAAGGACTCTTGGTGGGGCACTAAAGCTACGTGGTGTTTTTCACTGATAACTAACAGTGGAGAAAGCAGTCGTAATCACAGTTGCCCTTTATTTGTCACTCGGAGTAGCCCAAACTCTCCTCTAAGGACATCCAGTGCAGGTCACTGCTCACTGCTACCTTGGGAGGTAAGGACTTTCTTTGCATTGGCTATCTGTTACTGCATAAGAAATTAACACAAAATTAGTGGCATAAAAGTCATGTTTCTCGGGGCCGGCTCCGTGGCTCACTTGGTTAAACCTCTGCCTGTGGTGCTTCCAGCCCATATGGGCGCCGGGTTCTAGTCCCGGTTGCTCCTCTTCCAGTCCAGCTCTCTGCTGTGGCCCGGGAAGGCAGTGGAGGATGGCCCCAGTGCTTGGGCCCTGTGCCCACATGGGAGACCAGGAGGAAGCTCCTGGCTCCTGGCTTTGCATCGGCATAGCTCCGGCTATTGTCTGTAATTCTACCTGTCAAACAAATAAAAATCTAAAAAAAAAAAAAAAAAAGTCTCTCTCTCTCTGTGAAAGTCGGAGAGATCAAGAAAGATAGAGATTCCCTGTCTGCTGGTTCAGGCACCAAATGCCTACGATAGCCAGGGTTGGACCAGGCTGGAGCCAGGAGCCTGGAACTCAAGCTAGGCCTCCCTCTTGCATGGCAGGGACCCAGCTACTGGAGCCATTATCTGCTGCCTCCCCCAGCGCACATTAGCAAGAAGCTAGAGTTGGGAGCAGGGCCAGGACTCAAACCCAGGTACTCCAGTATAGGACACCAGCATCCCAAGTAGTAACCACTGTGCCAAGTGCTCACCCCCAGTGTATCCTCCTTATCTCCCAGCCCTGTCGATCAGAGTCCTGGGCGAGCCTGCGTCTTCCTCTCAGGGTCTCTTGAGGATGAAATCAGTGTCAGGCAGAGCGCGAGTCTTGCCGGAGGCTCAGGGCTGTTGACAGGATGCGTTTTCTTTTGCCCATCGGACTCGGGACCCTGGTTCCTCACTGGTTGACTGGCATCATCTGAGTTCCCCGAGGCAGTTCTCAGGCTTGCGGGCACCATTCATGGACCCTCACGTGACTGCTCCTACAGTGTAGCAGGAGACTTCCTAGTGCTCTGAGTCTCCCTTCTCACGAAGAGCCCAGAACCTTTTCATGGTTCACCTGATTAGGCCAGACCCAACCAGGGTCATTTCTTTTTTGGTTAACTACTTTGGGGCCTTAACTATGTCTGAGAAATCCCTCCCACTTTGCCACATAGCATAACCAGTGTGTAAGGGAGAGCTAGGCCAACACAGTCACAGGTTCTGCCCACTCTTGGGAGGAGGAAACCACATACAGCAAGTCTGAAGGGGTCAGGGGAGGCTGAGGGACCTTGTTGAACCCCGTCTGCCTCAACCAGTACAATCTCAAGTTCACAGTCATTGAACCTGAGACTTGAAGGCATTATGCAGTCTGCACAAGGCCATCGAAGGACAGAGCTCAGACTCCGTTCTGAGCCCATCATCCTTGGAGCCCCTGCTCCCGACACCAGGTAGTACCGCTGTCATCTTCCCTGCTCCCCAGCCTCTGGCTTCACCTGGAGGCACTGACCTTGCTGTGTGCTGCCGCCAGAGACAAGCACAGGTCGCAGCTCCTGTCCCAGGCTTTACTCCCCAGCCCCACGAGCTTGTACGTGCACACGGAGACCAGAAGGGCCTGGAATAGGTGCTAGGGCTTTTTAATGGAGCCACCTCTGTGTAGCAGGCACCACATGCACAAAGACAAGCTAAAAGTGCCCGACCCTCTCAGTATGGGACGACTTGGCCAGGTATTGAGTCAGCTCCAAGACACTAATGTAATTATCCTGATTCAGGACCAGATTCATTCACTATTAAGCAAGTTTTAACTGGGTCGCAAATAAGCCTGTATTCTTTAGAAGGCTCAATGGAGTGGCTGAGAGAGGTGGGGCTATCCCCAGGAACCCTGCTCCTCTAGACTTAAGAGAGGATCGTTTTGGCTTTAAAACAAACAAACAAAAAGTCACTTTCACTACATGCGTGATTTGGAACTGCTCAGTGGAGCCAGGGCTGTGGTGTGAGTGCCAGTTCACGTGAGTGTTGCCGATGGTTTGAGCTGCAGGAACTCTGAGCTGCTCCTGCTCTTTGCAGACGTTGGGGCAGGGTGTGCGTCTGGTCTGGACCCTGGGTGGCCCAGGCTGCCGATGTCAGGCCAGTGTTCCTCCTCTAGGTAGGGAAGGGCAAGGTGACCCCAGCTGAGTGCGGGAACTGTGCTGAGGCCTGGGAGAGAGCGCGGAACCAAAGGAAGCCCTGCGCTTCCTCTCTAAGAGGTCAATCCACTTGTCATACACAGAAATGGAGTATTTCAAGGATGGTACCTGTCGTGCAGGAGACACATGAGGCATATGGCTGGGGGTGGGGATGGGCTTGGGGGTGACCTGGCCTGGGAAGGCTGATGGAGATGGACATGGACAGGAGCCTGATAAGTTCCTTGTAGTAGGTGACACCTGGGACAAGTCCCTGGGACTCTGAACTTCAGTGTCCTCTTCAGCAGAGGGAGGACATGGGATGGGTCTTGAGTGTAAAGAGTATTAAGGAGGCTGCTATCCCAGAAAGAGCCAACGGCAGTCCCTCGCCCTCCGTCCCATTCCTGTTTTATCTTTAAACCCTTAAACCCTCTTATGATTCCATTCTATCTCACTCATTCTCAGATCTCTGCACTGCCAAAGAATAACCATTCTGTGATGGGAGCGTCTATTTACGTGACCCGAACTCCCTGGAGGGCTTAACTGATATGGTTGGGCACCTGCGATATACGGGGCAGGACTGTGGGCCCAAGCATCATGGAGGGAAGGCTAAGAGGGGCACACATGTTTGCTGAGGGAGGGGCCCAGCACCAGGGAGAAATGGGATAGGCCTCTTACCTCTGCCCTAGGTGTGCAGGACAGAGCTGGGAGGGCACAGTCTCTTCTCCAAGACTCCAAGGACACACATTTGTTAATTAGGTGAAGAGTGAGTGAGATTCCTGTCCTGAGCAATAGTCTCTGACCCATCTTATTTTCTTTTATTTTATTTACCCAAGGTAAATAAAAGACAAAGTAACATCCATGATAAGTAGCAGCCGGGCAGGTGGACGTGAAGCAGGGTAGGAGAGGAAGTGTTTGGAGAGGGTCCTGGGTTGTTTCACCAGGGGCCAGGGAAGGCTCCCTGAGAAGGGGCTGAGGGCAGTCGGGTGGAACTGTGTGGGTGTGCCGGGGGAGCTGTCCCAGCACAGTTACCAGTGGACATCCAGGCCCTGCCACCAAAGCACACCCTGGAGGCGAGTGAAGGTGGGGACAGGCTGACGGCCAGTGCAGCGAGAGTGGAGCAGACGGACACAGAGCGGACAGGGTCAGGTGTGGTACTTCATGGGCCTTGGCAAAGGCTCTGGATTCTACACGAGAGAAGCGAGGGGGTTCAGGAAGGCTCTAAAAGTAGGCGAGGATCAGTCTTGTGCTGACGATGCTAACATCTTGCCACCTTCTCTCTTCTTATTTGCAATAAATGTGTCTGTATATATGATGTAGAGTTTTATGTATGCCGTATATGACTATATGCACCTATATTCATATATTCACACTTAGACACCTCTCTTTGGAATCACTGAAAAGTGGCCGACACCATAACAGGATGGAGAATGAGGCAATTGTTCTCCACAACCAAGTCACACCCAAGAAAGTTAACACTGTCACAGTCATGCTACCTGATAGGCAGTCTCCCATTGTCCCCAGTGGCTTTGCTGCTGTTTGATCCAGCATCCAAGAGGGAATCATGTGGTGTTTGATTTCCATGCCCCTTCGCCTCGTTGGCTGTGGAACTATCTCAGTGGATGTTTGGTTGCTCTTGGACTTGGCATTCCTGAAATGCTGGTGGCCAGCACCGTGCCATAGAACTCGCATCCGTGGTGGCCGTTTCCATCTCTGCACCGTCCAGTACAGGAGCTCCCAGCCGTGTGCAGCTGTTGAGCGCTCCATGTGTGGCCAGTGTGACCGAGTAGCTGGAATTCCATTTCTGCAGTTAATTTTAAAAGCTGCTTGTGGCTGGTGGCTACCATCCTGGGTAGCATCGCTACAGCTGGGAGATGACCAGGCGTGGTGAGGGACGGAGGGAGTGAACATCCAGCAGAAGGAGCAGGAGGTGTGAGGGGCTTTGAGTTCCAGAAAGCAGGGTGTACACCTGTGTTTCTCCTTCCCCACAGGCAGTCACTGGGCCTTCTCTTGTCCTCCTGGTCCTTCTGCCCCCGCCCCTGCAATGCGGCCTTGGCAGACCTTGTAAGCCTGGATGAAGGCAGGCATCAGAAAGGGCACCCCAGCCAGCAGTGACTGCCGCCTTCCAGCAGGGGCGCACCCATGGCTCTTGGTACCCTGATGCTCCCCTGCCTCTGACTTGCGGGTCCTCTGCCACAGGCAGCCCCAGGACTCAGATCTGGGGTGAGCCACCTGGACAGCATTGGCTTTGTGCCCAGGGGGCACAGACGGGGCTGCTGTCAGCTGCTGGTGCAGGAGGAGCTCTTTCTCCCTGCCTGCTTCCACCCAGGCAAGAGTGCTCTGGGATAAAAACACAGGTGCCTGTCCTCGTGGGCTCTGAGGCAGCCAGGCTCTGCTGGGGAGCGGTGAGCTGCACAGTGAGATCTGTGACCCCCAGAGAACTGCCACCATCCTGTCTTGTCTCTCCTCAGTTTTGATAACTCCTTTATCTTCCCTACAGTTGGCTTATTATTTTTTTCTTTCTACTTTTCTGCATGTTCTTAAAGTAAAACACAAGTTCCCCACGAGGTAACTCAAGGCTCAGGCCTCCGTGACAAGGGCATTGCCTGGGACACAGCACGTCCCTTTGGTTTTCATCTGGACATGCCATTCTCAGCGCCCTCACCAAGGGTTAAGTCCCATGCTGTTGGGGTCCGGTCTCCCCGGAGCCAGGTCTGCATCACACGGATGCCTTAATCAGCCTGTGCCGACTCGGAGAACCAATCTGAAATCAGATGGGAACTCCCGGAAGCAAAGCAATTGCAGGTTCATTTGTTACTTTTATTATCTCGTTTCTTCTTCTTCTTCTTCTTCTTCTTCTTCTTCTTCTTCTTTTTTTTTTTTAAGCCAAATTGCCTGCTGCACAGGGAAGGCTGGGGGTCCTCTTTATCCCCCCTTTTCGTTCTCGCGTGGCTGCCCTTGCAGGTGTTTTAATCACATCTTGTTCATCTGGATTCGGGTCCGATGCCACGAGCCCCAGCAGCACGTCGTCCCTGGAGAAGGAAAGAGGATGTGCCCGGATCCATAAGGATTCAGCCTCTCTCCCTCGTGTCAGCTGGCAGGCGACGTGCCTCTCGGGCAGTAATTTAGAGCCTGTCGGTTCCTGAGAGCCGCTGGGCGGCTGAGCTGGAGCTGGGCCTCAGAGCTAGCAGGGAGCGAGGCCCCTTTCTGGAAAGGGGTGGTCCTGGTTAAGGACGGCCCTGGGCTGTGTCAAGCCTGAAGGGTTTTCAGCAAATCCCCACACCGGGGGTCGTGGGAAGTGTTGTCATGACACATCAGGCCAGGGAACCCGACGCCCGGCGCGTGATTTATTCTAAAACAGACTTTCCTGGGGAGGGTTCCGCTCACAGGAGGGCACTGACACATTATTAATGCTTTCCTGTTTTCTATTGTCCCTGAATGGAAAAACACTGTGGAGCCTTTAAATTTTCTCAAGATGTCTGTGTTTTCCCGCACCGTCCCTCAATCTTCCACGGCACAGACAATGTAAATGTTGGCACGCTTGGCTCAGGGAAAGCCAGCAGAGGCGGCAAAGGCGGCTCAGCTCTTCAGTCCCAGAGGGGCTTTCACCCGGTGGACCCCCGCGCTCGGCAGACACGAGGCAGTTCCCCACCACTGCTTCTCTAGCGGGATACTACGTGCTGCAGCTCTGCCTGTGTTGTCGACAAGTGCTTAGCGCAGCACCCCTTCAAAGACATGCTCCGCCCTAAGGGGCCCAGGTGATGCCTTCTCTCAAGACTGCACCCCTGCCAAGTGGGTTCCCGTCCAGTTCTCCTTCATTCTGAAGCTCCTTGTGCTGTTCTGATTCCTACTTTATTCTACACACATGTATGTGTGTATTTATTTATTTTTATAGAAAGCTTTTATTTAATAAATATAAATTTCTTAAGTACAACTTTCGTATTACAGCAGTTCTTCCCCCATACATGCCTTCCCACCCCCACTCCCATCCCACCTCCTACTCCCTCTCCCATCCCATTCTTCATTAAGATTCATTTTTAATTGTCTTTATATACAGAAGATCAACTCTATATTGAGTAAAGATTTGAACAGTTTATACCCACACAGACACCTAAAGTATGAAGTACTGTTTGAATACTAGTTTTACCATTAATTCTCATAGTCCAGCTCATTAAGGACAGAGGTCCTACATGGGGAGCAAGTGCACAGTGACTCCTGTTGTTGATTTAACAATTGACACTCTTATGCCATGAGCTGCCAAGGCTATGGAAGCCTCTTGAGTCCACAAATTCTGACATTATTTAGCCAAGGCCATAATCAAAATGGAAGTTCTCTCCTCCATTCAGAGAAAGGTACCTCCTCTGATGGCCACTTCTTTCCACTGGGATCTCTCTCACAGAGATCTTTGATCCACATGCATTTATCGCCCTCCTTTATAAACAGTCAGTAAGCACCCACTGTTTGCCTGAGCAGTTATTTAGTAAATACTCCTGGTTGTAAACAGGCCAGGGTAACGCTCTGTGATGTGCAGAAGAAAGACGTTTCCACCCAACAAAGGCACCTTTACATGACCAGAGACACAAATGCAAAAAGCCAGGGATGAATGTGGCAGGAAGGGGGCGTCTGCTTTCACCTATGTCATCCTGAACATCTGTCCCCCAAATTTGGATGCATCAGAGGCCAGAGGATGTCCCTGTCTATTTGTGACCTGCTGCTGGGTTGATACAGTGTAGAATAATTCTCTGATTTCTGTCATGCTCTGGGTACTGTCCTGGACCTAGACGGACAGCAGAAAACAAACCTCTCCAGTCAGAAGAATTTTAGCTGCAGAATTGTAGTCCTGACTGTTCGCCAGCTCTTTGGCCTTCCTTAATTAATTAGACTATTCTAGAACTTCCTTTCCCCTTATTTGGAAGAACAGTAGCAGTACTCCCTGTGGTTGTGGTTGTGAGGATTCACGAGTTACCTGCGTGTCTGCTGCATGGCGGGTACTCAACAAGTATGGCCTTCTCATTTCTCTCCCTCCGAGGAGCCGTGACTTTTCCCAAAGGAGAGCCCCTCCCCGAGGCCGGCTCAGCTAGCAGGTCGCCGGCTGCGGTGGTGATCCATCTGCACACGGAGCGGGAAGCACAGCAGTGAGTCCTCCTCTGTGCGTGCTCACGTACACTGGGTATTTTGAAGTGACTAAGCTAGCAGCTACATCCAAATGGCCCTGGGTGTTTCAGAAAGAAAGTTCTACAGGCTTCCGGGATACCAGTGACCTGGTGAGGTGTAATGCAGTCCAGGGAGCGCCCTCCCCCACCGCACACCCTAGCCTGGCCCTCTGGGACGGAAGCCGCTGTTCCACTTTTCTACCACTGGGGAGAAGCGAGGGCGTTACAACAATTGGGTGCTCCCTGCTTTATGCCAGCCTCTTCCCGTCTCACGTCCACTCTCTTCCCCCGTGAGCAAGAACTTGTGTTTCCAGTTTTGTCCACTTCCCAGGTCTCCAGGTCCACCCAGACATTTTTTTTTTTTTTTGACAGGCAGAGTGGACAGAGAGAGAGAGAGAGAGAGAAAGGTCTTCCTTTTCCCTTGGTTCACCCTCCAATGGCTGCTGCTGCTGGCGCACTGCGCTGATCCGATGGCAGGAGCCAGGTGCTTCTCCTGGTCTCCCATGGGGTGCAGGGCCCAAGCAGTTGGGCCATCCTCCACTGCACTCCGGGCCACAGCAGAGAGCTGGCCTGGAAGAGGGGCAACCGGGACAGAATCCGGTGCCCCGACTGGGACTAGAACCTGGTGTGCCGGCGCCGCAAGGCGGAGGATTAGCCTGTTGAGCCACGGCACCGGCTCACCCAGTCATTCTTACAGGATAACCTCGATGAGGCCAGTGTTTTGGGATAGCAATAAAGACACTGCCTGTGACACCTGCTGCACTTCCAATCTGGCTCCCTGGTAATGGCCTGGGGAAAGTAGCAGAAGATGGCCCTCGTGCTTGGGCTCCTACCACCTACATGGTGCCCAGATGAAGCTCCTGGCTACAGGCTTTGGCCTGGCTCAGCCCTGGCCTTTGTGGCCTTCCAGAGAGTAAGCCAGCACAAGGAAGATCTCTGTCTCTCCTTCTCTCTCTGTAACATTGAGTTTCAAATAAATAAATAAAACTTAAGCAAAGAAGCAAACAAACAAACAAACAAACCAAACAGAAGATGAGCTCGTCTCCTGTTACTGAAAGAGGACTCTGCTCAGGCAGCTCAGGCCCAGGAGTGTCCCCAGTCACTGCATATTTTCCAAAGTCTTCTCTTCCAACTCTGGTCTTGACTTAGTTTTCATGGCCCCTCTTCATCGCGTGCTCATCAGATAATTCTCTATTTCTTTTTTTCAAAAGACTTATTATTTATTTTTATTTGAAAGACAGAGCTACAGAGAAGCAGAGGCAGAGAGAGATAGAGAGAGGTCTTCCATCCACTGGCTCACTCCCTACATGGCTGCAACAGCCGGAGCTGCGCTGACCCGAAGCTAGGAGCTTATTCCGGGTCTCCCACGTGGGTGCAGGGACCCAAGGACTTGGACCATCTTCTACTGCTTTCTCAGGCCCCAGCATAGAGCAGATCGGGATTGGAGTAGTTGGGACTCAAACCAATACCCACATTGGATGCCAGTACTGCAGATGGCGCCTTTACCCACTACGCCACAGCACCTGCCCCTAATTCTCTATTTCTGAAGTTTTGATATTTCCCCTTGCCTGCCTCCTTCTCATGAGTACACCTATGAGGCTGTGTACTCATGTCCAGTTCACTTCCATCCTTAGGACTGTGGACCCTGTTCGCCCTAAGGCAGTGTACCTGTCACGTTTCCTTTGAGATTTGGAGCAACCAAAGCAGCTACCATCAGTACTCTGAAAGTGATTCCCTGGATAGGATCACTTCCACAGCTTAATTTGGAAGAATGAGGTCAATGCTGACATGAGCAGAAGCTAGCTGGGTAATGGGCGTCTGTGTCATCTGGTTAGTAAACTGTCCATCCATCCCATGCCTAGTCCACAAAAATCGGAAGTGGCCTAAAGAAGGGATACTGAGCCTCTTTATGCACAGGGCAGGTAGTAAATCCTTAAACACTGTAGGCTTTGCCAGTCATGCTGTGTCTGTCCCAGCTGCTTAATTCTGCTCTGCTTCTACAAAAATAGTCACTGACAATCATAAACTCTAGGTATAGCTGTGCGAAAATGAGGCATTACTTATGGACACTGACATTTGAATTTTGTGTCTTGAAACTATATTAATTATTCTCCTGTCTTTTAGAAATTATCCTACAAAAGTCATTGAGTCTTTTTTCATGGCAAGTTTTGACTAGGATACTTCTTCCCTGCTTATTGGCAGGACCAATCACAGTTGTACAGCAACAGGTACACTGTGAATAAGCAGGCTGGTAGGCCTGATTTGCCCTGTGGGCTCTAGTTTGCTGAAACCTGGCTTAAAGAGTTGTATAATAAAGTAGTAAAATAATAAATACAGAAAAATGAGACAGAATACAGTAAAATGCACATTTGCATGCATCCCCAAGACTATCTGCTTGAACTAAGTATTTGGTTCTGAGTTTCCTGGTAGTCAATGTGAAAAAGAGAAGCGAAATCAGTTGCAAAATTTACTGACCAATAAGACTAAAAGGAAGTCGATTCCTCATGGGAGGCAGAAGTATTGTGGCCTTCCAGAATCTTCTGGGTTAAAGATGGAAATGAAATTTAAGTTAATTGTCCATCATTGAACCCCCATTAAAAATTTTGCACTTACCAAGGCTAGTTGCTGACTATTTGTTCTGTTATGTAAAATCAACAGTCAACCATTTTCTGGTCATTGCAGTGGTGTAAATTATATCTGACAATTGTTAATTAAATACCTAGTCATGCTCTGGAACCAAAGCCAGATAGTGCTCTGTAAACATTATGATTTGTCAGTAATCAATGTGATTTGTATAATTTGTGAACGATCAGATACTTTATCCAAAAGTAGATTATTGACTGCCATGCCTATCCTGGGAGAAATTGCCACTTGGTTTGCGTCTACACAGACCCAAGAGGAGAAGAGATTTGACAATGGTCTGATTAATTGAATCAGTGGTTTGGGGGAGTGGGCTGTCTGTATTGATCCAATTAAATAGATAATTGTCAGAATTGAGGTCATGTCTATAAGACACCACCATTTCAAAGCCAAAGAGATTGTTTCAAATATATAATGCTCCTTCAATCAATGCGGGCTGCCTCTTCCACATGAAATCAACCAGAAAGTGATTGATTCCATAAACCAGGGTCTTCCCTATTTTCAGCAAATGGTTATGTGCTAAATACAGTGCTTCGAACTTTTTGTTCCCCATAGACCCAGGGGTGGCAATTCATTATGCAAATAAAGGGGATAGAAATACCCAAATCAAAAGTTGAACTGACATGAGACTCAAAATAGTCCCTTTTAGGGGAGAAAGCGAAAACATAAAAGAGGGCTGGTTGCTATCCTCTGTGTGTGAGAGCTCAGGAAAACAGCTGCACCCGTGTGTGGGGGGTGAACGAGGAAGACACAGGACCTTGCCCTCTGAGGGTTAGTTGTCTCAGGCACAGTGCGAGGAGACCTCTAGCCCCTGGTATGCGGCTGAGCAGAAAAGGCATAGGACAAAGGTAGAAGGCTTAGGTTTAATCTCTGTGTCGTAGTTAGAACTCACTAAGCAGCTGGTGATCCCAGACAGGTGAGGCAAACTCTTAGGTCCTCGGTGCTAACGGAGTACATGTACTTAGTTCACTGAGTAGTTACGAACCCATAGCAAGCACGCAGCCAAGGTTAGTTAGCCCCCCACGTACGCCCACCTAGAAGAGGGGCTGATCACCAACACGTCTAACATAGGGCAGTAACCCCTGCCTTTCTTGGCTCACCTGCACTGTGACAGTGGATATTCGCGGCACAGATGTTGCACTCCTACAGTGTACTGGTTCTTTCTCCGGGGATAATGCTTGTCTCTGAGGTGGTCACCAAGGCAGACAAATTATCTAATAGAGCAAGGGAGCATTGTCAGAGAAGTATAAACACTGTAGATCCCAGTGCTGGAGAGCACAAGGACTGTTGTCCAGGGCAGTCCTGAGAGACTTCTCAGAGAGCCGACTTTTGAAGGGGCTTTGCAGTTGCAGGTTTGGAAGGAGTCTTGTCTGACCAATGAGTGTGATTGCCCACCCTGCCACTTGCTTGCTGTATCAGGATCAGCAGTGATGTCACTCATCTTTGTGCGCCTCAGTTTCCTCATCTCTAAAATGGGGATGATGGTACTAAAATGGGGATGATGCTACTATCTACTTCAGGGTAGCTGGGAAGAGTAACTGCACCAGTAACACAAAGACAGCAGCACAAGACAGGCCAGCACGGAGGAAGTCATCTATGAATTATAGTTGCTATCATCTTTCTTATGAGTATATCCTTGTTCAGGTTTGCTGCTTAGGAGCAGGGAGGTGAGGGGGAGGACACGCAGGCAAAAAGGAGGCCATGAGATCCAGCAGGCAGAGAAGAGAGAGTTGTGAGTGACAGGAGGCTCCCTGGGGGCTGCGGATCCGGGGCTGATATCAGGCAGGCTGCGTGCCTCTCCCCTGTGCCACGCCACGCCACGTGGTTTCCTGTTGCTCTCCAGCGGTGTGGAATCTCCCTGCAGTAAGTGGCCCTGTCTCCATCTGTGGCCCACAGTTCTAACGCAGAAGTGTAAAAAGCAGGCAGCCTGCTGTTTACAGATTTTAAGTGAAGGAATATGTTAATGAGCTTAGCTCAACAGGGAGCTAAGGGGATTCCTGACATCAAATGGTGGATAACTAAATAGGTCATCCTGAGTTACTCGGTGTGAACAGAGGAGCAGAAGGAACCAGAGGCTTCAGAAAGTTCTTTCCAGGGCAGGCACAAGGTGTGCTTTTGCCCCATTCCCAGGTGCATTTCTGGTGCTAGTCCAGTGCTTGCTAAACACAGGCTTTTGATATGTATTTATTGAATGAGTGGTTGATCAGTCCATAAATAGGATCAGGGGTGGGTGTTTGACTCAATAGGTAAGCAGCCAGTAAGGATACTCCCCTCGCATGTTGGAGTGTTTTGGGTTCGAATCCCAGCTCCACTCCAGCTTCCTGCTAATGTGTACCCTGGGAGGTAGCAGGTGATGGTTCAAGTGCTTGGGTTGCTGCCACCCGTGTGGGGAACTTGGATCGAGTTCCTGGCTTTGTTCCCAGCCCACCCCACCCTTGTGTTGTGGTCAGCTAGTGCGTGAACCAGTGAATGGGGAACTGGCTCCCTCTCCCTCACTCCCTTCTTCGCTCTCTCTCCCTCTCTCCCTCTCTCCCCCCATCTCCCTCCCTTTCTGGCCCTCCTTCTCCCTGCCAAATAAATAGATAAATAAATGTAGACGATGAAAAGTCGCTCTGCAGAACTGCATGCAGCAAGATAGATTTTCAGGAAGTGTACCTTCAACATGTCTGACATTTTTGAAGGGATGCAGAGAGAAGATGAGTGAGGTGTAGCCCTGCTCTGGAGGAACTCCGTTTCTCAGGAGTCTTCAGCTTCTTTGTCCCATGGACCCCTTGGACATCTGGTGGAACCTGCAGACTCCCTTTCAGATGAATGTTTCCAAATGCATGAATACAATGCGCAGGATCACAAAGGAAACCAGAGATACTGAAATATGCTCATCAGAATAGTAAAACATGATCTAGTAGTAAATACTCCATCTTAACCCATGTAATACCATGTGCGATGGTGAGCCCTTTAAGTACTAGTCATCAAAGCAGTGGGTGAAAATGCATCTTGAGATATCAGCCGCAAGTGTCGTGTGATATGAAAATTTCTATTGTGAAACACTCACAGGTAATTCTAGTACTATAGCAATTCATTGCCTAAATGAAGGAGATGCTAAATTCAGTTAGAGGTTAGGAAAAAATAAAGCTGATTTTTTTCAAAAAATATATTTGTTTATTGGAAAGGCAAAGTTATAGAGAGAGAAAGGGAGAAAGAGAGGGAGAGACAGAGAGGGAGAGAGATGTTCCGTCCGGTAGTTCATTCCCCAAATGGCCACAACAGCAAGGGCTGGGCCGGGCTGAAGCCAGGAGCTTCTTCGGGACTCCCATGTGGGTGGCAGAGGCCCAAGCATGTGGGTTGTCTTCTGCTTTCCCAGGTGCTTTAACAGGGAGCTGGTTTGGCAGTGGAGCAGCTGGGACTCCAACCAAAAACCATAAGGGATGCCAGGGTTCTAGGTGGCAGCTTAACCATAACACCAGCCTCAGCTATAATGTTTTTTCCATCCTAGTGTGCCCTACCGCTACAAATTTCCCTACAGACTCTCAGATAAAGGACTCTGCTATAGTTCATGCTTGGCCACTAACAAAGTAGCAAGAAAGAAATAGGCACCAGTGTTCTGGAAGCAGGATCAGCTGACGCCAACACCAGGCAGCTTGCAGCGCCCGGTTCTCTTGAGAGTTAAGGTTGTCCATGCACAGCCCTCTCTATAGCACCGGGTAAGTGCTGGATAAACGTTTGCAATTGTTATTGACCAGCTCTGACAGATGACCAGGAGAAGGACGGGCAGAGATCAAACCTGCTGGAGGTGTCGGGTGTATTCAGGGCAGAGGGAACTCGAGCCTAACACAAGAAGGGAGCCCCAAGCAACTTGCGTTGGCTGGGGAATGAAGTAGGAGAGGGGGGAGTCATAGGGACTGTGGATGAGCTCCAGGCTGGACCAGCTTCCAGTGGGCTCAGTGACGAGGGCATATTGGCAGCCATGGAAGGTTGATCTGATGCCTGTGTGGGGACAGATTTGGGGCAGGGCCAGGGGGGAAGCAAGAGAACCTTCCAGCGTTCTGCTGCAAAAACATCCTGGTCAGTACCAAGCTTTTGGCCCTGTTATTTCTTGGACATGGACCGTTGGCTAGTAAATAAAGCTGTCTCCTTTAAATTTTGTCCCTGTGCCCTCTCACAGCCTTTTCTCCGAGGAGCTGAGCCCCATTATATTCTGGAAGCATATGTTCCCGATGATTGTTCATTCTCTTTCCAATAATATCGTTGCAGGACAAAGAGGAATGGGAAGGGAACATACTCTCAGGATGTCAGTCCCAGTTTTAATTACCAGTGTTCGTGGCTGTGGCATTCATGTAATTGGGGGGCTGATTTATGCCAAATAATAAGTACTGATGTAAGGGGCTGGAGCCCAGGAGGGAGAGGAGGCCAAGCAGCGGTAGCGGCTCCCCACCGGCCCGGAACTGGAGCGGCACATGTCAGCGGCTTCTCTCCCCAGCATCCAGGGAGTGCAGCAAAGATGCTCTCTGGCTCTGTGACCTTTCCTTTCTCCGAGCATCAACTCGCTTGGCTGAGAAATGCATCTGATGATAGTACTTATGTTTTTGAAACATTAAAGAAAATAATTCAATAGAGTTTAGCACAGAACCGCGTGTTAAAGAAGCGCTTGATGGTGTTGGCTTGTTGAAGAAGTAATAATAAACCTGCAGTAACTGTAGCAGCAACAGTCATGCTCATTGCTGTATCCAGTTGAAGGAGTAGGGCGTGCCCCAGGGAGCTTGTCATTAGATAGATGCAAGCTAAACCCCATGAAAAGCTTGGAAGCAACCAAGTGGGAGCACAGTCCATCCTTCCAGAGTCTGCAGGGTAGAGTGACCAAGAATTGTCATCTCTTTGCATTTATTCATTGCATTTCTCTGCTGAACTCAGATTGTTATATAGACCCTTGGCCAGCTTCTAGTCTCCTCTAGGTAGAAACTCTGGGAAAGAGGAGGGATGTACAAGATTTTCTTGTCTAATTTACTCAACCATGCCCTGGAGTCACGAGGGCCGAAGGATGGGGCAGGCTGGGAGTGGGAGTGCTCAATCCTAAGTGCTCATGTTGCAGCCAGGAGCCTTGTGAGCTATAGGCTAGGCATTTGTAGCAGGGCCTCTGATTAGGCCTGAAGTGGCCAGTAACCAGCTGGTGCAGGCAAAAGGCATATCTTGAAGAGGAATGAGGTTGTGATTCATGCCACAGTATGCATGAACCTCAGAAACATTATGTAAGGGACTGATTGGCACATCCCATGTTAGAGTGCCTGGTTTGACTCCTGGTTCTTTTGTTCCCTTTCAGCCTCCTGCTACTGCACACCCTGGGGCACTGCGGGTGATGGCTGACGTACTTGTGTCCCTGCCACCCACATGGACCCATGGGAGACCTGGATCGAGTTCCAGGTCTTGGTGGCTTCAGCCTGGCCCAGCCCTGACTAAGGCAGGCATTTTGGGAGTGAAGCAGCAGTTGGAAACTGCCTGTCCTCTGTCTGCCTGCAACTCTGTGTGTATTTCACACGTATTTCCATGGAAAGCAAATTGAGTTGAGTTCATTCCCTAAGACAGTTTTCCTCAGGGGTAGATTTAGAATTTTCTTTGTTTACATTTTTTGGATAATTGCATTGGGTTTGCTTGCATAGATGCAAGCAAATGGTTTTCCAATCTTAAAACCAACCTGATCACGAAAGTTTTCTGAAAACTGGCAAAAGAGTACTTGACAGTTTCCTGAACCACTGGGAGAAATGTTGCATGTCAGTTTACAGCCTCTGACAGTGAAGTTAGGAAGAGCATAGCTGGACACATGCGGATGTTTTTGCATTCTGAGATACGGAGAATGCTTACCACGTTCTCAGAAAAATAAGTGGGATAAAAGTTGAGTTTGAGAATAATCTGCCAAAGGACTGATTATCCTGGGGACACATTTTAGGTGATGCATTTGGGCAAGCCAGCCAGCCGAGGTGTCTCAGGATGGCAACAAGACAGAAATAATTGATTGATGAGGAAGGGAGCCTGTGTCTGCAGGCCCCAGACTGGGACTCTGGGTCCAGATGTGTAGGAGCTGTTTGCCCCGCCTCATCACAGCTGGGCCAACTCAGTTCCACATCTTTGAGTTTTCTTGCAAGAACCGGACGTTCATTACATGCTCACTTGCAAGCATGGAAAAAGGCACGTCAGCCACTGAGAGAAAGGCATGCAGTCTGAGTGGCTCCGAATTCCCTCAGTACACACGGTCAACCCATCCGGTTGAATCTGCTGTTGTAGTACCAGAGCTATAGCAACCAGGTGTGATGTGCGATCAGTTTATTTAGCTGCAGCTCACCTGAAGCTAGGCTATGGTAGAATCTTGGAGCCGTGAAGGACTTTGGCAATGGAAAAGGGTGCTGCCTGAACTTAGGGTGAAAGAGGGCTATTAGATCTGTGTTCCCATGTTGCTGCCCCTTCCCCCAAGGTACGGCCGTATATTCTGACATCAGACTGACATTTCTGACTTGAATGAGCGATTGCTTGTCCTTTAAACTTTAGGCATTGAACACTTAATTATGCTTTTCAACAAGATTTTGCATATTTAATATTTCCTTTTAGAGCTTCCAGGAATCTCAATTATTAATTCTGCTTCAGATATATTGGTCTTTTGACTCTCCCTTTCGTATAAAGATTGTAGATTGATCAAAGATTGTTGGCTGTCTTCAACTCACAGCAGTGTTGTATATGAAATAGAAAATCCAAAAGGAGGTCTAGACGCACACAGGCATGTGAACGATAGAGTGGGGCTGATAGCCTGTGTTCTGTGTGATTGCTCCATGATCCTCTCGGTGGGCGGGAACTGGCATGAACCAGGACCAACACTCATTTACCCCATAATCCAGCTCCACAATTGTTCTGACATCGTATGACTAAAAAATAGCATCTGCCCAAAAGATGCTATTTATAAAAGTAAACTGTTACAAATGGAGCTTAGTGTTAACCAGAACTTTATGAATAAGTAATGAAGTCTAATTTTCCGTTATTATAGCCATTGTTTAAAAATGCATGCCTGCCAGGACATTGTAATGATTTTGTATTACTTAGGAAAACTTTTATGGTTCTGCTCTTTTTATTTTTTTAATAATTACTTTATTACTTCTTCATTAGGGTTTCTCTCCTCCGGTGCCTATGTGGATCTTCTACAAAGCAACTAACCAGTGTGTTTTTCTAAATTGCCCTCAACACTCTCCCCAGCGCTTCATTCCCTTTTTCCCCAGTGTTCACCAGGCTGCCCTCTCATGTTCAAGTGCGATCCCATTCGCTGTGATGCCTGAGGTTCCTGCCCATGCTCTGCCACACAGGGACTCAGGCGAGCCTGGGCATGGTCCTGGGGAAGCGTGCTTCTCCAGCTCAGCCTGGAGGGCCGCCTGGACCCGTCGCCTTTTAGGTTTGGCTCCTCCAGAGTCTAGACACTCTGTCCTGGCACAGCAGCTGCGTGTCTGAGAAGGATCAGGCCCTTGGGTTTTTAAACCTCTGGCTGAATGTTCAGTGCTTGCGCCAGTACATTTTATGATCTGCGTGTTCGTGGCCCTTATTAGGAAGCACCGTGCCAACCAGATTGAAATGCCGACTCTGGAATTCTGAGGAAGCCAGCGGGCAGCTCTGTGAACCCTCCATCCCGGGGTGGCTTTCCATGTGAAGGGCAGCTGTCAGGTCTGCAGAAGCTTCTGCCTTCTTGAGGACACATTCGGCTCATGTGAGCTTCCCTGCCGGGTATGCTGTGTGTGCAAGGTCCATGCGGGAGGTGCTTAGTGGCAGGTACAGCCAGCGTCTACCCGGGGGCACTCTCTGGTACTGACCAGTGCACTGCATGGATATCCCCGTGCCAGCCTTCCTGTTCGCTTACCATCTGCAGGGCTGCAACCTCTAGGCCCTTGTTTCACTCTTGGTTGGTTTGAGTTGCTTGGCAGAGTGAAAGGCACTAGACATCAAGTGAGCTAAAGAACCAGTGTGTTGATTTCTGTGGGTTCAGGTTAATGTGATTTCTTAAAAGTCTGAGATAAATGGAGACAAAGTTCTGAAGGAACAGAAAAGCTACAAACACACCATGGATGTGAGACCTAAGCGCAGTAAATCTGGGCATCTGTGGGTTTTTTACCATTGTTTTGTATTCACTTACAAAAGGCTGGTAAATTATACGTTCCATAAGATCTATCATCTAATCCTTTTCAAATGATGACGTTATTGGCGTATTTCTTTCTAGTTTTTAAAATAGCGTTTATTTTTAGAGTTTTTAGGTTCACAGCAAGATTGAGCAAGAGATGCAGAGATTTCCCACAGTTCTGTTGCCCACCATGCATACACCATCCTCTGTCATCACCATGAGTGTTTTAACCATTTTTAAGCCTAAGTCCAGTGTAAATGCGCATTGCTGCGTGGCATTCCTTCTCCAGAACGTCTTCTGTCTTGCAAACCAGAAACTGCCTTCCCATTGAACACTGACCCGGCATGCTCTTCTCCCCTAAGCTCTTGGCAATCACCCTTCTGCTGTCTTCCTCTGAGAATTCCTCCATTCTAGGGCCACAGAGAAGTGGGAGTCTCCTGTAAATGTAGCTCTGCAGTAGATGTCCTTCCGTGACTGACTTCCCTCACTCCACACCAAGTCTTTAAGGTCTCCATAGTCTCAATGTAGTGTACCCCCTCAACTCATGCACAAGTTTAATCCCCAAAGCTATTTGTTAATGGCATTAAGATGGTGGAAACCTGATCTGGTTGTAGTATTTAGAGTCAAGGCCTTTGGAAAGTGATTAAGATTAGATAAGGTCATTAGGCCAAAGCCTCTATAATTGGATTCAGTAGCTTTATAAGAAAGACAGAGACCCAGACAGACACCAGCATTCCCTGTCACTTGGAACCTTGCCGACAAGAAGGTCATCACCAGGTGAGGCCCCTAGACCTTAAACCTCCAGAGCTGTGGGCCAGAATGAACCTCTTTTATTTACAAAACAGCCTGTCCCAGGTATTTTGTTATCGTGATGAAAAACTGAATAATACAAGGTGCATCCACAACGTGCGTTTTGATTGTTCTGCACGAGAGCCTCGAGATTATCGCTGTCAGTCCCCTGTCAAACAGATGACAGCTGTCCTGGAAGGTGGGGACTGAGTGGCCCTGACTGGCCTGGCCAGGCGACCGTGCACCGGCCTCTGAGTCAGTCTGGGAGCACGCGCACATGGTAAGAAGTGTAAGGCCGCCACAAAATGCACCAAACACCGGAGTAAGGGAAAGAGTTTACTGGGGAACCCCGACAGACTGGAGGGGAGGAGTGAAGACGAAAAAGAGGGAGAAGGAGAGTGTAGGAGAGAGAGACAGAGACAGAGGAAGAGAGAAAGCCACGTGTCAGGAACAGGCCCTTTTAAAACTTTGCCCGGGTTCGGGTAGGGAGGTAGGAGCAGCGAATCCCATTTGGATGGGGGTGAGGCCATGTGGCCCCTGGCTTCCAGCAGTGGCGGCGGGCGCTAGAGCCTAGCATGGTGTCAGGGTACAGATCGCACCATGGATAAGACTGTGTCATTTTACTAACAGGAAGCACAGGCCATGGCTCCCCACTATGGCTGTGCCCACGTGGTCTGCGTGGGCTGCGGGAAATGCGCTAGGGGATCCGCACAGAGTGTTTTTTATTGTGCACTCTTGACATTTTCCTTATTAATCTTTTTCTGTCCACGTTCTAAAACATTCCCCACACACTACACGAAAGGGATATTTTAAGCATTAATTCTCCTAAAAAGCCTCATGCCCAATGTAAAAATATTTCACTGTCGCACGAAAAGGCACTCTCTATAAATAAAAAGCACCATTATTCGTAATGACAATAATTTTCCTGACATCCATTTGGGCCTTCTATATGTTGTGGTAGGATTATGTAAATAACGCAAGTGTGTGCAGACTGAGAACTGGAAGAAGGAATCCTCTCCGAGGTGTCCCCACCCAGGCTTGCACCATCACCCCATTTTTCTAGAGCAGTTGCATGCCCTTTGGGCTTGGTGATGAGGTGCTGCGGCCTTCAGCATTCTGACTCCTAACTGCACTGCGTAATCACAAGTCTGGCTTCCCCAGAACTCCAGGCTGAATTCCCAGATATATATTCTGATGCAGAATGAGCCTCCCTTCCTGGATTGTCCTGAAGGCGTTTATCTTGTTCAACATCAAACATCTTGAATGCCTCTGTATCATCTTCTTCTTTTCCTAAGAAAGAAATGTAATTATTTGAAAACAGAAATACTTCTCTGATCAGAACATACCTGCAGTGCTCAAAGCATTTACTTACTGGAATGCCATAAATTACAGGAAGGTGTTAATCATTGCAACACTAAGCATACCTTCCATGCTCCTGAGCGGTTGCAGGGTCTGAGTCCACCCGTACAAGGATGGACTGGGTCCGAGGAAAGGTGAGTGCGCCGCTCGCCCGTTCCCCAGCCTCCCGATCCAGATGCAGCGGGGAGCCAAGTCTAGCAAGGACTCATTTATTCTGTGTGTAACAGAACCTTTTATAGCACAAAACTGCAGAGTCATTGAGGCAGGGCTAAGGACCAACCCATCACTTAAACAGTCACTTTACGGGGGGATTTCTATAGGACTAGCCTTATGTCTATACACTTGTTACTAGTCTCGTTACCTCCCCTGATGTTGCGTAGCCAGTTACCTTTCGAGTTCCGCCCATCTTACTTCCTCTGGGCACCATCTTCTTTGCCCCTCCTTGGCGCCGCCCTGTCCAGGGGCTGGAGCCGCCACCGCCACACACCCCGCGGGGTCGCTGTCTGCCATGGCGGTGGCCGGGGCCACATGCACGCGCGCTGGGTCCCTCCCTGCGCTGCCATCCCCAGGACACCCGCCGGCTGGCTCTGTGGGCCCTGGCTCAGGTTAGTTCGCGGGCTCGGCTCTGCGTGGCTCCGTTCCACGCAGCTTGGGCGGGGGCACTCGGGGGCAGCTGTGCATATGGAGCCCCCAGGCGGTCTGCTAGGCTAAGTGTGGTTTTTTAAATTATTATTGAAAAAGTGAAAGATAATGCAATGATCACATTACATACATTCTGTAAATGATCAGAAGGAGGATTATTGGGAGATAGTAAAGACAAGTATATAATCAGAAGGAAAATAATTTGTTTTCCTATAGTACATCACCAGTGGATAATTGTATTGCTTTTTTTTTAAGTCATCCACATTTTCTGCATTAAATATTTGACTGTAATATTCAGGAAAATAATAAACAAGTAAATATGCTTAAAAAAGAAATTTCTGTAATCCGATCATCCCATCGCCAGCATTTTCATTTTTTCATGTACAACATGAATTTCCCTAGGCAACACCAGTTGGAGGCCAAAAAGCCCTTTGAACAAAGGCATTATCTTTCTAGAATCATAGCCCCTGGCTGAACTCCTGGAAACCCAGTTCCTCCCTAATCCCTTTGGTTTCCAGCTGGAGGGGGCAGGAGGAGTGCTGGAGAGTTCTAGACTGTGTGAGACATTGAACCGGAACCACGAGCAACCAGGTGGCCAGCAGAGGCCAGCTGAAATGGAACCTGAGGCAATGCTGATGGTCCGTCATGTATCACTCATGAAGGGAGTGTCCTGGCTCTTCCACTAATATTTTATGGTGGAGGTCCATGGATTTCTGGTGGCAGGAGGGCGCAACTACTTAAAGCACCGTCTTTGCTCTGTCCCAGAAGCCTCAGAGGCCACGCACTCATTGTCGCCAACCTCAGAAATCTGTCTTTGTCTCACCGATCCTTGCAGCACGCCCAGCGCAGTCCCAGGAACCCCGCTTTCTGCCTCTGAGATTGTCCCATGCTCTTTCCCAGGCGCTGTGCTCCTCGGTTCTCCTCTGCCAGGCCCTGAGCTGTCTCCCACTCTGCAGAAGAGCCTTGGATTTAGAAACTGGGGACTGACTTAGCTCAGGTTCTCCCTCCGCAGGTGGTGTCTCAGATGACAGCCCCTTGCCACTCCCTCCCCAGCCTAAAAGCCATGCCACTGGGCCCACTCTTTGCCCAGACTCTCGCCAGATCCTCCTCTTCTTTGCTGAATAATCCCCAAATCATCCCCCTCCCGCATTAATCAGACAATGCCCTTCATGTTCAACTTTACAATTTAAGTCCCAGTCTTGCCCCACAGAATTATTGCCAATTGATCTCCGTATAAATGTCGGGGTTTGCTGCATTATTAATGACTTGCTAGGCTTCTGCCATGCCTTCCTTTGGTGCAGCTTGTTCTCAGCACCACTCACAAAAGAGCCAGAGGCAGGGCTTCCCCTCTGCCCGAGTTATCAGGACCCTGGCTTAAGGGGTGCAGGGAAGATGATACACCTGAACCTTGAGGTGTACCAAGTCTATCACATTGGCAGTGGCTACCTGGAGCTCTGTCTTGGGAAGGACTGTGAGTCTGTCCTTCACCTGATGGAAAAAATGCTGGGATTGATTAGCAATGTCTGCAGCAGATGGAGATCAGGATGAATAGACTGGGCCTGGTGCATGTTGGCCATGATGACTCCAAGTTTCTCTTATCTCAGAAAACTGAACCTTGAACTGTCTTCTTTTTAAAGAAAAAAAAAGAGTGTATTTTTATTTTAAAGAGAAAGGGGGATGGGGTGGGGGAGGAAGAGAGAGAAAGGGAGAGAATGCACTTGGGTCCAGTGCTGAATGCCCTGTAGAGGGCCCTGCTGAGGCCAGGTGCAGGAGCTCCATCTGGGCTTCCCACGCGAGTGACAAGGACCCTAGGACTGAAGCCAGCCCCTGTGGCCTCCCAGGATGTGCATTAGCAGGAAGTTGGACCTGAAGCGGAGGCAGGATTCAGTCCCAGGCACTCTGACATAGGATGCTGGAGTCCCAAGCAGTGCCTCAGGCCACTGCACCGCAACACCCAGTCCTCAAACTGTGTTCTAAAGATATTGGTGTCGGGTAATTATAAACACGAGGACTAGGTTCGGTGGAGGTGCCAAAGGGTTCCTTTTGCAGGGGCAGTAAGTGGTTTTGATTGTTCGTTGATTTTCCTGGCTCAGCTCAGCCACACAAAAGGCATGTAAGCGCCATGACGTGTCCCTCTTGGCTCACATGTCAGCTGCAGGTGCATCCCGTTGAGCGTGCGGGGCTCCCCTTCACCCTCAGGCCAGGATCTCGGGATCTTTCTCAGTGATGTTTCAGGTTATTCTCCGAAGGATGGGAGAGGAACGTCAGGCTGCCCTGACAGCCAGCACCCTCAGAAAAGCAGCAGCTTTTCTTGGAGTTACTGGTGGCACTTTCTCTGGCTCTGAGGGACACCTGTTTCACTACCCTGCCTAGCAAGGGCCAGGACAGGGTCAAACAAGACTGGCTTTGACTCTTAAGTCAATCGGGGAGCAAAGATGAATATTTATTCCCAGGGGCAGCTGATTTGGAGGGGCATTCTTCCTGAAGGTGCTGTGTGCTAGGTACCAGATGGGGAGTTCTCCAGGTAATGGATGGACATCGGTGGTGGAATATAGGACTGAGCCCTCGTCACCTGCCAGAGATCACACTGCTCAGGAGGGGCAGGGACCAGATGTAAATCCATGCGTATTAGAAGCCCATGGCCATGCCCTGCTCCCTCCCAGAACTGGAAGCAGGAAGGACACAGTGACCACGGTGCTTTCTCCCAGCCTCTCAAAACCCGACTTTGTAGTGAAAGGTTCTTAAAGGGACCCTGCAATGCCAAGTCAGGAAAACACGCTTGTGGAGAGGTTGACTTTGTCTGCAGTTCTGGTCGGCGTGTGCTGTTTTAGCCCCTACAAGGTCACCTAGACATTTCATTGCCAAGGTCAGTAGATCTTCTGCCAGAGATCAGGATCCTGCCTGGCTCTAGCCTGCCCTCTGGGGCAGCTGTGCCAATTGAAATGCCAGCTGCCGCCGAGAGGGCGGGCTCTGCGGCTGAGAAAGGCACGAGGATTTGCGTTGCTTTTCCTCCCCTACGTCATGAGAAAAAGCTAATTAACACACGATGGCACCCAGGCTGCAGAGTCTGCCAGCTCCCGAGAGCAGAAGCCTCTCGGCATTCTCTCTGCTTCCCGCCTTAACAATAAGTTCAGATTGGCGACTGGGAGAGCACAGCACCCAGACCGGGAAGAGCTGTCCCTATTGCAGGGGGTGGGGGTGAGAAGCCACCTGGACCTTTTGTTGTTGGTCACCTGGCACCCTGTCAGCTTGTTGTCAGTACTTCTGCTTTCTCCTGCATGTGGTTCTTCTCATAAAGAGCCACTGGATTTTCCCCCGAAGATAAAATACATAAAAGGGCATTTCAAAGTGTGGATAATCGTGATGATGAGCCATGATGAAAAAAATGCTGGGGATATAATGTTGGGTGGCAAAGGCAGGAAATAAAATCGTATGATTCCACTTACGGAAAACATTAGTAGAACATGCATTAACACGAGCTAGATATGCACAGGAAAAAAGACTGGAAGGAAATTTACTGAGCTTTCATTAGTCTTTCGGTATTGCTATGATTTTTAAAAATATATTATCAGAGTTGTCTGACATATAGATAACACTTCAATCCGAAACATAAGCTTTTAACAAAGAAGCAAAACACATGGAAAGGGTAATTCAGAAATGTGCATTTCATTAGCATGTATTTCTGTTAGGTTATTTCGAGTATAATTCTTTTTCAAAGCTACTGCCTATTATAAAAGGAATTTTAATGTCTTATAATTAATCTGTCTTGATGTTTAGCCTCTATGTTGACTTTTCTGCATAAAAAATATTTAAAGAAAATGAAAATGGTGGCTGCTCTGGTGTTACTATAAAAAGTAATTGGTGTTACTATTTCGAACCCTTGGCACTGTGTTGCGGTTTTGTGCAGGGATTGCAGAGTGCAGGAACTGCTGTGTCTTTGTGGACGAGCCTTTCATTTCTGGGGCCTGTGCACGCCTTCATCCCTTCCCAGCAGAAGGGAGCGCACTTCATCAGAAAGCGTTGAGCTGAGGAGGAGCAGAGTGAGCCTCGTGGCACCGCAGGAAGCCGTGGAGCGGCCTCTCAGGCCTGGGTGTGTTCCTGCAGAACCAGAGGCGGGACGCTTGCTCGCGGTGAGGCAGATCAGAAGTGGCAGGGACTCGGGCACTACTCCCCTGCCGACAGCCGTGTCCATCTTCACTTCGCTGCACTGGTGAGCGTTTTGCCATCCTTGAATAGGATTCTTGCCTCAGCACAGAACCGAGTCCCGACAGGCCGTTGTGCCGTGCGCCATCTTCTGTACGAGACTGAGTGGGTCTGGGAGAAATGTGTGCTGAGTCTGGAGAGCCTGGGGTCCTGCTGCAGCGACCCTGGCCGTGCTTTCCTCGTCCTGAGCTCTGCCTTCTCTGGGTCTCCATGCACCCTCTTCTCTCTGTCTGAAATCACACTGCCCTCCATTGATCATCTCCCTTCTGCTGGCTGGGAATCATTTCTTCCAGGAATTTACGTCTGCTAGACTGGCAGACTGGGCTCCGCCCCATCCTGGGTGATCTCTGTCCCAGCGCGTTTGCAGAGCATAGTGTGTGGGAGACACTAATTGGCCCTGTTTGCTCCCACCTTCATGTTGCTAAAAAGGCTGAGCTTCCATCCCCAGCTGTGTGGCCCTGAGCAAGCATCATCACCTCTCTGTGCTTTGGTGTCCTTGTCTGCAGAAGGGATGTAATATAGTAGTTCCTACCTCCTGGGTTGTCATGAAGATTAAGGGAGTCCCATCAGTAGCATACCTGGAGTGGGCCCCAGAGTAATGCATAAAAGAAGCATTTGGAAAATGTCACCTCTTAAGATTTCCAAGTTCCTTGAACCTCAGACCAGAGGGCCAGATGTCAGATCCATTTCACTTAATCCTTCCCAAGTTGATATTTTACATCATTACCCTCTGGCCTTTCTCTTGTGAGTCACAACCCTGATCACCCTCACCCTCAGCCCCCAACACCTCACCGCGGAGTTTGAAGTCATTGGTGTACCCAGATGGTAGTAATCTCCCTAGACCTGTCAGGGAGGGAACTGAGACCCTCTGCTGGCATTTAGATCCAGCCCAGAGAGCTTGCGGAGGGACAGGCTGTGTGGGAGCGTGCCTCGGACAGCACCTGTCTACAAGGTGCTTGGGGAAGAAGCTCCTTGTGGGGCAGGTTGCATCCCTGCGTGGAATGTGGATTTTGGAATCTGGGAGACGAGGAGGTGATTCCAGACGTATCTAGGTAGTAGCTTTGCTCTCTTACCAGACAAGTGCATTTCATCTCTCTGGCGCTCAGTCTCTCATCTGTAACTGGGCCACGGCAAGAGTACAACGCACTAACAGGTAAAATGCATTGCAGTGTGATGCAGTACGCCTACTGACACTGTTGGACACAATGTAAATACAGACCCAATGGTCTTGCTCCGTAGTAAATAAAAACAGGAACCAGGGGGGTGGGTGTTGCGGTACAGCAAGTTAAGCTGCCGCTTCACATGCCTGCATTCCATGTCACTGTGCCCGATTTGAGTCCTGGCTCCTCCACTTCCCAGCCAGCTTCCTGCTGTTGTACCCTGGGACAGAGCAGATGATGGCTTCATTACTTGGGTCCCCACGACCCCCTTGGGAGACCCAGATGGAATTCCTGGTTCCTGATTTTGACCTGGCCCAGCCCTGGTTGTTACAGACGTGTGTAGAACGAACCAGCAGGCAGAAGCTCTCTCTCTTCTCAGTCTCTCCCTTTCTCTCTGTCACTCTTTCAAATAAATAAATAGATCTTAACACACACACACACACACACACACACACACACACGGGTAGAAACTTCCTTGCACTCTCATGCAGGTCCTTGATTTTTGGTTTTCTTCCATTCCAAGTTCACCATCTCCTCCACCACCCCTCCTCCCTTTCCCCCAGACTCCAGTTGTCACCCCTGTCTGTCCACACTCTGGGAAGCCTTCTTTGCTTGAATTCCCACTGCCCAGTGGAAGGATTGCTTCAGCCACCCCTGTTGCATTCCCCTGACAGCGTCCTGTCCTGCTGAGACCCAAGCCCCACATTCCAGTGTCTCATTGGGAACCTGGACGGAGGGAGCAGAGTCCGTGCTCATTAAGCCCACAGGCATGGTCACTTGGTTAGCGGGGATCAGAGAGGGCTGAGGCCTATGAGGGGTGAAGGAACTCTGTCAGCACCTGGGGCAGGCAACCAGAGTTTCAAATGACTAGGTTCAGAAGCAGAGGCCTCCAAGAGCCATCCCAGCTCAGAAAGACAGAGCCTGTCAACACAGACAGCAAGCCCACGACGGGACTCTAGGTAGGCCTGAGGTGGAAGCCAGGGCTTGAGTGTTTCGCTTTTCATTTTTGTTTGTTCTTTCATTGGAAGCACCTCTGGAACATTCAGGCAAATCTAGAAATGAGGAATCGCATCTTCCCAAGCTCTGCTTTCCCTCCTGTCCTGCTTTCTCATGCACATTTTCAGAGACTGTTGGAGCCCAGGGACAATTTTCCCCTCTCAGAGGATCTTTGTGGTTTCTTTTAGGGAAATGGAAATTTGCTCTGTTTACTTCTGCAAAATGCACATGAAATGTGAAGTATGCACTGCTTCTTTTTTAAAGCATTCATTTACTTGAAAGGCAGAGTTAGAGAGAGGGAGAAGAGAGATTGATTTTCCATCTGCTGGTTCATTCCCCAAATGGCTGCAACAGCCAGGGCTGGGCCAGGCTAAAGCCTGGAGCCAGAAACTCCATCTGGTTCTCCCACATGGGTGGCAGGGGCCCAAGCACTCAGGCCATCTTCTGCTGCTTTCCCAGGTGCATTAGCAGGGAGCTGGTTCAGAAGTGGTACGGCCAGGACTCACACTGGCACTCCTATGGGATGCCAGCACTGCAGAAGTCAGCTTAACCCACTACACCACAGCACAGGCCCCAAGAGGGGCAGCTTCTATCCTGCCTATGTTCCAGAACTTTCGGGAAGAAATTGATTTACTCTCTACCTACTACCTGCCAGGCATCTTCCCCTGTGTCCTCTTGATCAACCTGCACCCTCAGTTCTTTCACCTGTTTCCAGCTGTATTCATAGGTGGAGTCCAGATGCATCTAGTGACTGTAGCAGAGCTGAGGTCGGACATGAAGGCCACTGACTGCAAGGTCCATACTCCTATACTTTCCCAAAAGTTGAGGCTCTCCTCCTGTCGTAATTAGAGACACGCTTCCTGCCTGACCTTTTGTCGTGGAGCTGGGAAGTTCTTTGACTCCGTTGTCGAGCAGGGCCCAGAGCTGGCCCTCTCTCCCAATCAATGCATATCCTTTTGCCAAGAGATGGAGTCTGCTGCTAGAGGGATTGATTCCCTGGTTATTTATCTTCCTTTGCCCAGTGTAAATTGGTCAGCCTGATCCTATTCGCATGATAAAAATCATAATGTCTCAAATTACTTACTCAATAAAATGTGGGTTTGTCTATTATTAGTGATCATTAGGGTTATAATGCAGCATGGAAATTTGGAGCAAATTAACTACACATGCAAGCTGTTGGGCTCATGTGCAGTTAATCATATGCACACAGTTCCAGTGGGCAGAAGGTTTTGCAAGAACCATTTCAGGAAGACTTAGTTGAGAGGAACTGAACACCCAGATTTTTTTTCCTCTTCTCCCTTTCCTCCTTAACCTGGATTTCTCAAAAGCATATTTCCTTAATAAACTGATGAGCCCCTTGCAAGTGCTGAGAAAAAAAAAAAAGATCCAGAATTACAGCTCAAATTTAAATAGCTTTTAAAGCCTCCATCCATCCATGGGTGCCTGAATTGAGAATGATGCCCAGAACTGCATGGTGAACAAACACCTGTGGCCCCCTCTGTCCCATGCATTTTGCCTGTCTGCCAGGCTTCACTCTTCCTTTCTGCTCCATGGTATCAAGGGGCAGTCTGTACTGCACAGAGACTTCCCATCACACCTGGGCACTGCCACTTCCCCTGTGGCACTTGCTTCGTGGGCATGGTGGGCAGGTGCGAGGTGCTGATTGCGGCTACTTGTATCTGAACATGAGAGAGATGTAGCTTTGAATGGCAGCATAAGTTAAAACAAAGAAAAAGATCAATGTATAATTTATTTCCTGTGAGGATGCTGGGAAACTTTGCAGAGAACTTTGTGAATTAAAATGTTGATGAACTTTATAATGAACTTGGTGAATATGTCTTCCAGATAGATGGAGGTGGTACCATGGTAGCAGAAATTATGATTTTTAATGGGTTTTGTGTCATTTAAAGCTTTCCTCTGGGTAGTTTGACTTGTTCTTTGTGAATTGTGAGGATAAAACTAATACTACTAGTCAGAGTCTTTTGAGCTGGGGCTGGACCCAACCCAAAACAGATTGAAGGAGAAAAGGGGAATGCATTATTGGCTTAGTAACTGACAATTCTTGGAGCAGATCTGACTTAAAGCATAGCTGGACTCAGGTACATAAGTGGTATTAACAAAAACTTTGTATTTCCATTTCTCAGTTTTGATTTCTCCTGTGCTGCTTTATTGTGAGAAGGTCAGCTAAGGAAGCAGAGTACTCTGGCTACCACTGCCAGTGATTCCAGCAAAAGGTCAGGGCTGCCACTCAGTGCCTCTGCTTGATTCATCCTGATTACCTGCCCGCCGTAGTTCAGTCATGTGGCCAGAGGCTATGAAACTCTGACTGCTTAAACTATGTGCTTACTCCTGGAGCCAGGAAGTGATGTCATCTCCACCTAGACTGCTGGCCTGAGAGTGACATCAGGGCTCCAAAAGGGAGGTCGGTGTATTCTGAGCAGAACGAAGGAAGCAGGTACCAGGAATCCCCAGACAGCAAATGTCTACTGGTTCAAGGAAGGGTATTTAGGCCCACAGTTTGGGCATTCGACAAACACTTCTTAAGGGAGAAGAAAACTTAGTATTGGAGCCTATAGTTGACAGTACTGAGGCTCTGGCTGGCAGTGTCTCATGAGGAACACCATAGGGAGGACTGATGTTGGGGAGAGGATGAGAGATGGAGTCCTCCAGTATGGGAGAACATGGATTTGGAGTCTAAGACTTGACTTTGTGATGCAGCACTGCCACTTTGAATTCTTTGACCCTGGTAAATTTACTTAGCCTCATTGAGGCCACAGTCTTTCCACTGGTAAAAGGAGGCCAGTGATAGTGCCCATTTCATAGAGTTGGTTCGAGAATCGGTGAGATAATATGTGCAAGGACTTACATAGGCAGCGATTACTCATAAAGGGTAAATGTTAGAAGTAGCACCAGTGAGCACCACAGGCAGGCACTCATGAGAAGACCGCCGCTGCTCCTGTCCCAATGGTTTTGCCTCACATTTTAACCCTGGGGGAGAACAGTGTGTTGACCCAAAATGCGTGAGCATCGAATACTTGGTTGGAACATGTGCCTCATTTCAGAAAGAGCTTTCTGAGAGAACCAAATTAAATACACAGCCTCTGAGACTCATTGAAAGCCCATTGGACATTTGACCTAAATGGAAAGCAGGCTGGAGTCCCGTCGTACTTGGCAAGGACCGGCCCAGTTGTCCAGCTTGTAGCTCAGCGTGTGTCCTGGCTAACATTCTGGAGAGATGTTCTTTATGATCTGCGTGGGTGAAAGGATTCTCCCAGGAAGTGGGCACAGGTACCAGCTGACCTCTCCAAAAAGAGAGACCACGTTGCTAACTTCCCTCACTCAGGTTGGAAAATTCTCCATTTCTAAATAACAATTTTCCACTAGGACATGGAGGCAGGATTTGAAGCCACAACCCATAATCCATCAGTGAAAAAGACTGACGGAAGCACAGGAACCTGAATTTGCTAGTTCTGTGCGGTCACCATCCTCGTTGTGTTAACATGGGGCATGCGCCTCAGTTTCCTCTCTGGTGGGAACAGTAACTCCTCTTCCAGGGCCATATGTGGCACAAGTTCTTTACTTGGTAGAAGATAGCCATTGTTACCATCATCATCATCTGTCATGCACATCCGTTTCTTTGTGCCTTTTCCCCTTTTCCCACCTCCTTCTTGCTCCCTGCCTTGAACTGTGAAACTCCTAGTCCAGGATATAGTAGGACCAGCAAAGAGTAGATGATCAAGAAAAATTAGTCATTGTCTCTGGTTTTCTGCTTCCTCACATTTTCTTCTCTGTCCCTTTGTCTTAGTTCAGGCTGCCACAGTGGAGTATTGTAGCCCAAGTGGCTTGGATGCAAACATTTATTTCTCACCCTTCTGGAAACTGGAAGTCCAAGACCGAGGAGCCAGCAGATTGTCTGGCGACCCTGGTGGCCATCTTGCTGTGTCCTCACTGTGTGCAGAGGGAGTGAGCTCTCCTCAGCCTCCTGTATGAAAGGCACTGATCTCATTCCTGAGGGCTCCACCCTCATGACCCGTCATTTCTTCATCCCCTTCCATGGCGAGGGAGATTTCAACCTGTGGATCTCGGGGGACACACACACTTAGACCGTCACACCAATATGGATGAGAAGTGGCATCCTACAGCTTCTAACAGCTGATGACTAAGGCACTTTGAATCAATTTTCCCTGACCCTGTCCCTGAAAAATGGGTCCTGAAGAAAGGATTTGAGTGAGTAGAATTGGCTGAGGAGGGGTCAGCCTTGTGGTGAGGTCAGTTAAAGCCCCACCTGCCATGCCAGCATCCCTGTTCCTGCTGACGCGCATGGGAGGGCAGCAGCAGATGGCCCCGGTGTTGAGGTCCCTGCTACCCACATGGGAGACTGGGGTGGCATTTCTGGCTCCTGGCTTCATTCTGGCTCAGCCCTAGCTTTTGCAGGCGTTTTAGGAGTGAAGAAGCAAACGGCAAATAGCTCTGTGTGTGTGTGAGTCTGTCTGTCTCCGACATTAGAATAAATAAATAAGTAAATCTTTAAATAATAATAAAAACAGGATTAACCAAAAACGTGATCCCAGGAAGCACCAAGAGAGGACAGATGAGGTGGGTAGGAGAGAAGCGAAATGGTGGATTAATGGATGGGTGACTGTTGTGAGCAAAACTGGGAGCTCAGGAAGGTGGTGCTTAGTAGGCCTCAGAGTTATCCCACCCATGTAGGGAGGGTACCGGGGTATTTTTGTACCAGTGTCCATGCATCATCGGTTCAGAGCTCCTCCAGAGTCGCTCCTTGGTGCGCTCAGCTCTCTGTTGCCCTAGTGGAGTCTTGGCATGGACTGAATAAAGCCCTTGGGTAGAGTCCCAGGTGGTTGCAGAAGGAAACGTTGAGTCTGAGGAACATGCAAGGTAATAGTCAGTATCTGCTCCAGTCGTGAGGAGAAGGGGGTCAAAGACACGTCAGCATCCTGGAACATACTGGAAATCTATCTGCCCTGCTAGCTCATGTCTTGGGTGTCGAGGAGTACAGTCAGAAGGAGCTGGGGCTAGCTGTGAGCTCTCCTGCTTCAGTGGTCTGAGCAAGCTGTGTCTAACCTTGGCGTTCTCGGGTTCTCGTCCTTCTCACCAGGTGATGCACCTGTGAGAGCCTCATGTGGAACTGTTTAGAGTTGGTCACATCCAGGGCCCAGGACTAGATTGGGTAGATAGATGGAGCCTATTTAGAGGCTCAAATGAGTTGTACCATCCAGGGTTTGATTAAGCATTATAACAGATTCTTCTCAGCTTCTCTGCTCTGTTCTCTGGGCCATGAGCAATAAATAGCAAGCAGGTCTCATAAGAGGGCTCATACAAGACGTTTCCAAGAACTCTCAGAAGCTGTGGGGAATTCAGAGCTCTGTAGTGGCGCCCCCTTGTGTAATGGGGAGATTAGAACTGCCTCCCTGCCTAGCTGCTCCACACCCAAACTACTAACGAGGAAGATTTAGAAATCCCTGCTCCAGCTGAAGATGCAGGCCAGGTTCACGGGGCCTGGGTTAGACCCTTCATGGTTGTGGTAGAAATCTACATTGTTCCAGAGGTTGCTGATTGCATCTTGCAGCCTGCAGTGGCTCTCTTGCCCAGATTTCACTTGCCTTTTCCTGTTGAAAAATGGAAGCAGACACTCCTCTGGTGACCACTGTCTGCTGGTTGGTGCCACAGCTTTGGTAGGCAGCGTGTGCTGGGAAGCGCTTTATCGACCAGCTCTCCCGTGGGGCACATCTCCGATTCGTAGCACTTGCCAGCTTCTGTGTTGTAAATATTTCCTCCATGACTGAGTTCAAGCTACCAAAGTGACATCAACTGGTTTACAGAATTTCTGTAAACGGAACAGTCATATCTCATGCGTTGGTAGCATCCCACTCTGCAGTGCTGTGCATGCGTGCGTGTGTGTGTGTCTGTGTGTGTGTATTGGGGGAAGTGGCTTCCTGAGGCGTAAAATACCTCTGTCATCAAAAAGCCTCCTGTATGAGATCTCGCCCATTCCATGAGCTCTGCTTTGACGTCCTTCGTTAGATAACATGAGCAGCCAGAAGCCACTGTAGTAGAAACGGACAGGCCACTCGGCAAACAGTTTTTCTAGACCCACATTTTGTTGTGGCTGTTAATTCTTCACTCTAAAGCAGTTTGGAGAATAAGAGACAGTAAGAGATAAAGAAGTTCTATTTTGCATTGATTTTTTTTCCTTGCAGCATTTTTTCTTCTGACTCAGAAACAGTACTTTAAGAACCGATTGTGGTGTTGGAAGCTGGAGTCTGTCTTTCCTCTCTACTTGAGCAAGATTGTGTGCAGGAGGACCATTCTGTGCACTTGTGTCTACCTATACATGTTCAGTTTTACCTGCAAGAAAAATCTTGGCCTTGAAGATGACTTCAAGTAATCTGTAACTTGGACCATTCTGCGTGGTCATGAGAAATAGCAACATGAGTGTAGCAGAAAAGCTTGGTGATCCACACTGAAATACTTAGTATGACTTAGGAAGACACACCTGCCTAGGAGTCTGTCTCCCAGCCTCCCCCCAGTACACAGAGTTGCAGAAGTGTCTGCCACCTATGAGGATTCCACAGCCAGCGTAGCTTTGACTCAGCCCAGCAGACTTTTGAACTGGCTGCAGTAGCCCCTGCCCACAGCCATTTGGCTTCCAACTCCCTGTCAAGCAGAGACAGGAAGGTGCCTTGAACATAGTAGTCATGGAAAATGCAATTAAAAGATGTTTATTTGGGTATAAGATTTTAAAAAAAAATTATTTTATCTTATAGGGAGAGGAAGAGGACTGGGGGCAGGGACATAGAGAGGGACAGACAAAGAGAGAGGGACAGGGAGAGAGATGCCATCCACTGGTTAACTCCCCTCTGGTCAGGGCTGGGCCAGGATGAAGCTAAGGCTTAGAACTAAGTGTGAGTTTCCCACGTGAGTGTCAGGGACTCGGGTACTTGCGCCATCACCTGCCGTCTCCCAGGTTGTACACTAGCACAAAGCTGGAATTGAGAGCAGCTGGGACTCAAATGCAGGTACTCGATATAGGATGCAGGCGTCGGAATGGCATCCAACCAGCATGTCACATCCTGCCCCCCATGCAAGAATTGTGAAATCCATGCATGCGAAGGGTTTTCAAAACATTGACGGAAAAGTGTATTATGGAAAACTATGCATGGATTTCTAGTGTTTCTTGCACTAAAATTGATTTCTAGTTTCAGTTTTTCCACCAATTCCTCAAAGTGATTGCCGAAGTGCTGGATGTGTGTGGTCAACATTGGCCTCCTCTGTCCATCCCAGGATGCATTAGGGAAACGTCTCCTCCTGCCCTCCTCTTCCACTTCTGTTCCCTCTCCTCTCACTCTAGCACATGCTACTTCACCAATACCATGTGTTACTCAAATTCTTAGACAGCTGACAGCCCACCAGTTGCCTTCCACAGCCTGAAAAGTCATCGCCCACCTGCGCTCCCTGACTGCCCGGTTTAAATGATAAAGCAGCTGACCTTCCACCCGAGATGTGCAGAGTGTTTAAATTCCCCGTGCCCTGGGGATCCACAAATACTACTCGTTCTCACCCAGCATGCCCCGCTTCCAGCCATTCACTCACGCGGGGATTCGTCCTTTCATTTGGTGGTAAATACTTCTTGACTGTTCCACCTGTGCTAGACCCTGAGGATGTAGGGAGAACAAGGCAGGTGAGCCCCTCCCCCAATGCACATCACTTGCTATGGCAAAGCCAGACACAGTTGTGTGAGAAGAAAGCCCTTATAGTTTGAATTATTTTCTTAGATTGCCATAAACAGCAGTGCTGGAGAGCTTGTGGTGGTTTTGATAATGAATTTAACAAGGCCAGAAATGGGCCAGATGGAGATTGATCCATCGGTTGGCTGATGAATTGATTGATCAGTTGAGCGATGTCTGTCTAGGCTACCGAAGACTCTGAGAGTGTGGTAGAGGGAAATGATGCAGCCAGGGCACAGACAGCTGCGTCTGCTCTGGGACCCCCGCCCCCGAGAGCTGCTGTGTGCATGGTGCTACCTCAGCTCGCTGGTTAAAAAAAAAAAAAAAAAAAAAGGAAAAAGTTTGTTTTCTGTCAAAAAAAACTGAATTCCAGGCATAGTTTTCCTCCCCCACAATCCACATTTTTCCATGAAGAGCTTTTTGAAGAGCCTTGGTATCAGATTCCCACTGCTGCTGTAACAATTCCCACAAATGTTGTGGCATAAAAACCAGCACAGGTTTGTTTCCTTACAGTGCTGGAGGTCAGGTGTCCTGAAATCACGGTGTTGTCAGGGCGAGAGTGGACTCGTTGCCTTTCCCGTTCCTCCATGTGTGGCCCCTTCTCCCCCCTCAGATGTCGCCCAGCCTCAGCTTCCGGGGCCAGACGTCTGCATCTTTCCTCTGCGCTGTCATCACAGCACCTTTTCTGATGCTCCTCTTCCTCTTTTATGAGACCCCCTTATGTTAGGTCCACCCAGATAACCCAGAATCATCTCCCCGTCTCAAGACCACTAACTGAACCTGAAAGTGCCCCCTCACAGGTTCCTGGGATCAAGGTGAGGATGTCTTGACACAGGGTGGCGATGAGAGACATTGTCCTATTTATCACACCACCCTTGCTTGTGCAGTGTCGACATAGCTTGCAATCAAGGATGCTTGTTTGTGGTGATGGCATCTGCCACTGGAGACATGGGGTGTGGCCCATGTCCCTCCTCTGACTTTGTCACCTGAGTCCATCTTCTTCCCCCAGAAAATGAAAGTGTTTCTAGAAGATGTGTAAGATCCCTCCTTAAGCCTGGAATTCTACCATTTTATTATCCCAATGGCCTTGTATAGTTTCCAAGAGAGTCCCTAAAACAGTTTCCCAAACTGGTGGCTCCGAACAACAGAAGTTTGTTCTCTCCTGGGTCTGGCGGCTGCAGGCAATAGTCATGGTGTTTGAGGGTGTGATCTCCCGGAACCACCTGAGAACAGCCCCTCGATTCTGCTCGTCTGGCGGTGGCTGTCAGTCCGCGGCTCGCATCTTTGTCTCCAGCATCACAGAGCCCCCTCTCTCCCTGTGTGTCTCTGCCTCTGTAGCTCTTCTTCTTTTTTTTTTTTTTTTAAGATTTATTTATTTATTTGAAAGTCAGAGTTACATACAGAGAGAGAGAGAGATGTTTTCCAGCTGCTGGTTCACTCTCCAGTTGGCCCAAATGGCCAGAGTTGTGCTGATCCGAAGCCAGGAGCTTCCTCTGGGTCTCCCACGTGGGTGAAGGGGCTCACAGACTTGAGCCATCTTCTACTGCTTTCCCAGGCCGTAGCAGAGAGCTGGATCGGAACTGGCGCCCACATGGGATGCCGGCATTTCAGGCCAGGGTATTAACCTGCTGTGCCACAGCACTGGCCCCTCTGTATCTCTTCTTAAATGGACACCACTTCTATTGGACTTATGGTCCACCAGACTCCAGTGCAATCTCTTCTTAACTATTACACACGTGCAAAGACCCTGTTTCCACATAGGGTCACATACTGAGGTTCTGGGAAAGACAGGGATGTAGAGGAAACTCTGCTTAACCTGGTAGAACCCAAAGTTTCACAGACACCAATTCTCTCCACATCCTAAAGAAAGCGATTAGAAGTAGGGGCAGAAAGTGACTTCCTTCGAGGCCTGTGTTGGTTTCTGTGGACACAGTGGAAACAGGCTGACCTGACAGCTCTGCCCCAGGAACTCAGTGCTGCTCACTTGCAGCTGAGAGTGGGCTCACAGGATAGTCATGAAGGAAGCAGACGTGCAGTTCTGCAGAAAGCAGGGGGAGAGATCTTAAAACTCCCTGATCTGGATTCACCTACTCTATGCATGCAGCCCGGAGGTACCTCAACAGTCACCTGGTTCAGTGTCTTCCCCTCTCCCGAGGAGCTGCAGGTAGAATTCATAACTCCAGACGAGCTGATCTCTCAAATACTCCTGAAAACCTCAGCCCTGTGATCTGTTTGAAAATGGACTGGCCACCTCCCCTCCCACAAGGCCAGGAGCACACATCTTCCAGGGCTTTTGGGTGAAGAATGGGGGTAATGGGCCTCACATGGCAGACATGGACAAATCATTTCTAACTTCATGTAGCATGAAGACGCTTCCTTGGAAGAGCTTGTCTTCAGCTTCCTGTTGTTGAACGGGAGGGCAGGCCAGGAGGGAGCTGACCTGTGCAGAGCTGGGAAGCAGAGTTTTCAGCTGAGGGAAGGGATCCTGTGTGTTTCTACCCTCGAAAGCCCAGATGGAAGCCCCGGCCCCAAGCCCTGGCAGCCGCACACACATGCCGCGCACCTGGACCACACTCTACCTGTTTACAAATTACCCCCATTTTCTGCTTGGTTCAGCAGCAACTGTTTACCCTCCCCCGTGATGTAATTAGGGCCTCAGAGTTCACGTGTGCCTATTATGCACTCTCCTGTGTTTTGTCTTGGTGCTTCGTTTCTGTAGCAGTAATCATATATATATATTAAAATTTGGTATCAATTGTTTGGCTAAATTATGCACAGTGGGCCATCCTAACCTGCCATTAACATAACGTATGCTAAACAATGTGTTATGTTTCTTCTTTTTTTCTGATAATTATACTCTAAAGCATCAATTGCTTATTCGAGTAAATTAAACTTTGGATTTTTTTTTCTTATTTCTTCAAACTTTAAATGGTCTCGCCTGCAGCAGATGGAGACCACAGACCACGCACTCCTGCTGCCGCCGGTGGAGGCAGCCTCGCTATTTGCTTTCTGAGAAATGCAGGTGCCACATAGCGGTCACCATCACTGTGGAGGCCCTGGGGACCCATGCTGACCTGCAGTTTGGGACATCCCAGCCGCCTGTTCGAACCAGGGGACCCCTGGCCTTGGTGCAGAGATGGAGATAAACACAGGTGTCTGAGGGCGCAGGCCCTGTGCCCGACACAGGAAACACAAAAGTGACAAGGTTCCTACCCTCTGGCAGTTTATCATTTAGTGCAGGGATCAGCATTACATTGGACTATTCATTCTCTGTCAGTACTTCTCAACTTGGCCATTGTAACTTGAAAGCAGTCTTAATATATAGCGGGATAGGTGCGGCTGTGTGCCAACAGACGTTATTTACAAAAACAGGACTTGGGCCGGATTTTTCCACCTCATAGCCTAGTTTTTGAAACTAAGTGATAAGGAGGATGGAATGCCATCATCCCAGGGCACACAGAATAAATGAGTGTAACACAACCAAGTCACCTGGCTGTGGCTGCCCAGGAATGGCCCCTGGATGATCCAGTTCCCTGGATGGGGCAGGCTGGGGTGGGGGGTGGAGTCAATGTCCTGTGTGTCTGCAGTGTAGCCCATTTGCACTACACCTAGGACACTCCGTGGAGAGTGACCAGAAGGCTTCAGCTTAGACGGCATCATTGGGGTTTCTCCTGGATTTCAGCGGAGTTAGATGGGGGTAGTTAGCCGTGGAAGGGAGCAGAGGGTGCAACCATCTGCCTTTACAGGGCAGACAAAGCAACGCCATGTCAGGGACTGAAGGAAGGCAGCCTCACTGGAAATGGTGGAGAGCAGATGAGAGCCCTGGAATAAGACAAGGTTGTACAGATCGTCAGAGCTTAGGACACACATCCCTGGCCAGTAGCTTGGTTGCTGTGCTAGGTAAAAACCATGTCCCAGTCAGTGGCTTACACTGGTCAGTGTTGACTTCTCCCCTGTCTGTGTGGATCAGGAACTCCTGGCTGAGCTGGCCTGCAGGCCTCGCTGGGCCAGCCAGAGCTTCCTGCTGTGTCTTTGGGTCAACTGTTCTGCTCTTGTATCTTTTCATCAACCAAAGCCTCTGTCCTTGGCTGGGTGCGGGTAGGGTTCTCCTCCGTGTCTCTCATCCTTCAGGGACCAGCAGGTTAGACTAGGCCTGAGTGTCTCGTGTCAGCTGCACAAACATTAAGGCAGCGTATCGAGACACACATGGCTTCTTAAGGACTCAGAGCCGCAGTGCCCATTTCTCTACCACATTCTGTTGCCCTAATAAGTGTCATGGCGCTGAGCTCAGAGTCACAGGGAAGGACAGCACCATGAAGGGCGTGGATCCAGGGGGAGTGTGAATGGGTCTCCCCTAGACTTTGCCCTGTATTTGAGTTGGATAACAAGCTTGGAAGCATTTTAACAGCAGCAGCATTGTGATTGACATTGCAGTTAAAATATTCATCTGTCCAAATTCATGGAGACAGACGGGTTGCAGAGAAGGAGGTAGGATGGGGAGCAGGGAGGACAGGGGCAGTTGAACCTGCTGGAATCCTGAACTCTTGGTCTCTTGGGCTGCCTTTAGGAAAAACACAGGCTTTACCAGGTAGGCTGACAGTTATCGTCTGCATCCATCAGTGTAAGTCCCACAGAAAGTGAAGCAGTTGAGGAGAAATGAGAAACCACAGCCCAGATAGGCAACCATGAGTGCCCCTTGTGAACCCAGGAGAACTCAGCCAAATCACATATCCCAGGGCTTCCCCCAGTAACGCTAACAGTAAGGTGATTGCTGTGGAGGGTGGCGCTGCCGTGTATGTTACATCACCACAATCTAGTAAATGGACACGAATTCCAGCCTTGCTCCTTTGTTTCCTGCTGACCAGTAACTATATTTGTGACTCTGATCCCATTACCTTTATAACAATAAATGTGGGAAAGAAAGATATTCATTAAGAAATGGTTTCACCAACTATTTTCTGTATTCTGCATGGGAAACTATACTAAGACGCAAGTGCACTGTGCCTTAAAGCCAGTAAAGTTTGCTTTTCATTGACATAAATTCCAAAGCGTATGCTGTAATCAACAATGCACTCTCGCCCAAGTGGTTACCCAGGGACCCACACTCTTTGCATCCTGTGGCTTCGCCGTGGTCAACCAAGACCTTCTGAAGATCGGCACGTTCTTCAGTAAAGCTTTTGACCTGCGTGGGTGTCACTTCCACTCGTGCTTGACAGACTGTGCCTCAGTCACACAGCTACACCTAACTGCAGGAGCTGGGAGTTTGCTGTGTGCCTGGGAGGGAGGAGAAAAGGATTAGTGAACCACGAGCCAGTTTCTGCCGCTAACTCCTTTAGTGTCATTGTCTCATCCCAGCAACAGAGTGATACACAGAGCTTTGCTTCTCTGTATGGAGATAATCATAGCAAGAGTTACTATTTAATTTAGTGCCTTCATGAGCTAGGTGCTGAATATATATTATCTCAATTAAACCTCCAGGCAGCTATAAAAATGTATTACTCTCATTTTAGAGAGGATTGGAGAGAGTTTGGTTTTCTTATATCTTCTGTAAAATGGAGAACAGTACCTGTCCCACAGTTTAGTCCTCAGAAAGTGAATCTGTCAAGATTGGCTGTAATTGTTGGGTAACAACGTTCCAAATCTCAGGGACTGTAAAGTCGCTCAGTTTTATTTCTTGCTCCTGCTCTATGTCTGTGGTGGGTCATTTTATCACCAGGACTTGGGCAGATGGAAGAGTCACTCTGACTGTTGCTGGCTTCCATGCAGAGGATGCAAACCCTGACTATGTCCACTGTCTTATTGGCCTGAGGGCATTAGATGGCCGCACCTCACTGTGAGCTGACAGGAAATGGGCAGCTAACATATAGTTGGCAGTAGGAGCATGTTCTGATGACAGCCAGTCCACCCCAGCAATCCTGGGAAAGCAGTAGCATGCTGGAGTCCAAGGAGTGCCCACACCATCCAGTTGCATAACCACTGGATGGTCAGAGGAGAATCACCAGTGTATCTGGGATTGATCTGAAACGACAGTAGATCCAGCTGATGCAGAGAGATCCTGGGACTATGTTTGCGTATGGAGGGGGTTAGAGCAGATGGCAGAAGCAGAGGGGACACAGGTGAAGAACTTGATGCCTTTAGGAGTGGTCATGCTCTCCGCAATGTAAGGGAGAAGAGGAACTCAAAGCTCTCAGGAAGAAGTACCGGATTGTTTTCCTGTTTTATCTGCAGCAATGGAGGGGGAGGCCAGGGTGTATCTTATTATTGCACACATACATAATTACAAAGTCTTTACTTTTTCCCTACATAAATTTATGTTGAGATTTAATTTCCACCAATTAGAACCCAAATGAAGCCATTCTAATGTGATTCGTACATCACAGCACCGTGGCCCTGCTTCTCAAGGCACACGTAAGGAAACAATATGGGAGTGAATTTTAAGTACCTAAAGTTGTGTGAGACTGTGAATGAATATCCAATTCAATTTGTAGGAAACTTTAGATTAATTAGGTTTATAATTTGCACAGTAAGGTAATGTAAATGTGTTGCTACTGCTTGACTTTTTGCTTAATCCTCTGAGTGGATATTTAATCTTTTTAATATTAGAATTAAAGCAACTTGGAAGATATGAATATTAATCTAATTATATTCCGATCACTTTAATTTCTTTAATGTTTTAAATAACAAAACAACTTTACAAATTGGTTTAGGTTGGGGAACCCTTTTAGAGGATTTTGCATCTCATCAGTAAGTGCAATTTAGAGGATGCAAGCTTGGGAAGTCCTACCCTAAGTTTATAGTTATGCAAATAGGAGCCATTAATCCTTGGGCCCCAGTGGTCTGACTTGCAAGGTGTGCTTCCGGAATTTGTGGCTTCTGTGGAGGCAGAGATTGCCAGCAGGAAAACTCAAGTAGCACACAGCTTTTGTGGCCCTCCAGCCACAGTGAGAGCTTTCAGAACATCAGTGATAAGTTAGAACTAAGAGGATTTTTTCCCCTCCTTTTTCTGCTGTTATTATTTCAAGGAGAGAGGGGAAAAAAAAATCAGAGCAGGACATGAACAGTACTTGCAAATTTTATTACCTCATTATAATTGATACCTGCTCTCTGAGCCAATAAAAGAAGCTGTATTCGGCACTAGCTGTATAAAATCTTTAATGTTGCAGGCTGTCAATGGTGGCTGTGGATAGGCTGACATAATTATGAGCTGCATGCACCGATATATAGCTCTGTACCTACAGAAGCACCCTGCAAAGGGGAATCTTCCAGAGATAAAAGAATTCGTCAAGTGTCTATATGATAGCTACTTAGACCGCTGTTGTTTTAGTTAGGCCGGCAAAACATATCCCCTGGCTATCCCAGTTCCTAATCTTTCTTACGTGGCACTTCTGGAATTCAGGCTTTTGTACGGATTGTTCTTTTGCTTCCTAGAGGAGCTGGAAGTCTGGGAGGCTTTTCAAGATGAGAATGTGGGTGGGGGCCAGAGTTGTGCCTGCCTCCCGTGACTCCAGGATGCCCTAAGAGCTCTGTGTTGAGTCCCAGCTGCCTTCAGATCCAGTTCCCTGCTGATGTGCTGAGGGAGCAGGGAAGGGTGTGCTAAGCGCTTGATTCTCTGCCACCCTTGTGGAGGACCAGGGTGGAGTTCCAGGCTCTTGGCTTTGGTCTGGCCCAGCCCTGGCTGTTATCGCCATTTGGAGAGTGAACCAGTGGGTAGAGAATTGATTTTGCTCTCTCCCTTTCCCTGTCCCTCTCTCTTAGTCTCTCTCCCTCTCCCCCTCTCTCCTCCCTGCCCTTCTTTCTCTGTCTCTGACTCTCCCTCTCTCTGTAACTCTTTCAAATAGATTAAAATAAATCTTTAAAAAAAAGAAAAAGCAATGACATTGTGGGACAGCTCTTCCAGAGGCTGCCTCCTGGATCTTCAGATTGGATTAAGCAGAGTATGTTAATTTCTGGAACCAATTTGAGATTTTTAAAGGGTGATGGAAAATTCACCAAGGAAATGCAGTAAATTCTAGACTCACCAACAATCCCAAGGAATATCAGGTGAAGTTTTTCATATTTTGAGAGTTCCTGTGTGTGACGTTGCTGTTGATCAGGCTGGGAGAATCCTCTGGAAGGCTTTCCCACGGAGTCTATGTCTCTCATCAGAAACCTAAAATGGCATAAAATTTGACATTGCCCAGTACTGTGAAGCTAAATAATCAAGATGAGACAAAGTAGGTAAGAGAGCAGGGGGCGGGAGGGACCCTCAGATGGTCACCATTGAAGTGAATAGTAGCCAAGATTACCCGGACCCAATTCTGCCATTTTAGTTTATGCCATTTATTTAGCTGGACTTTCTGGTTAACGTAGTGCATTAGCTGAGTTCACACTGTGACACCTTGAAGATGAAAGCACGTTCTTTGCCGCTTTTCCCTTTGGACGGTAGAGCTGAATTCATCGCCGTTGGACCTGGGCTGCCCTTGCTGATCTGGGCTGTGCTTGCTTAACCAGTAGAGTTCAGCAGAAAGGGCGTTCTGGAACCTCCAAGGATGCATCACACGGAGCCTTTAGCTTCTGCTCAGCCATCATGGAGTCCTTGCTCTTTGAGCTCTGAGCCCCCATGTGAAGCTCCTGACCACCCCTCCCCCGCAGCAGTCTGCCATGTTGCAGGAAGCCCAACTAGTCAGGTGGAGGCCTGTGGAAGCGGAGATGTCTAGCCAGTCTGCATCCACCTGTGTGTCCTGCCACTGGAGGCCCAGAGGAAGGCAAAGCGAACATTTTAGTTAAGCTGTCCTGGGAACAAAGACGAGTCCTTCTAATTCCCCACCTCAAAGCCCTGACGTATTTGCAGATTCATGAACAAAATAAACAATTACTGTTGTTTAAAACAATGTATTTGGGTTATTTCTCACAAAAGGATAAATAACCAGAGCAAACACTCCCTCGAGTAGTTATGAATAATGAATTACATTAATTGCCTAAAGAATTAGCCTCTTTATGTTATGGTAGTACCAAGAATGTGTAGGAACCCAAAGATGTCTCCTTTCCTAAAACCAAGTGAGGCAAACTCCTTAAATTCACAGCTGTTGGGGACAAAGCTCTGCTCTTAATCGTCTCTTTGCAAATTTCCCTTTGGAAGCTGGGATAAGAAGAGAGAAACTACACAGATGTCAGTTTCTCATAAATATTTGAGCTCCAAATTCCCTAATTCTTCTATTCTCTGATATTTGCCTTATCTTCTAATTCAGCAGATATTTTCCATGAACTAGAAGGCTTTAATTGGTAGAATTTCTAATGTTAACACAGAGTTAATCTAAGAGGGTTATATGGGGGGGGGGGGTGGAGGAAGGATGGTCAACAACACAGGTGTGCAGCTGTATAGGAGGAATCCCTTCCAGAGCTTCTTAGCACAGTAGGGTAACTGTGGTCGACAACAACTAACGGAATAGTTACAAACATCTAGTAGAGAGGACTTCAAATGTTCCCAATACAAAGAAACGATAAATGTCTGAGGTGACAGGTATGCCAGTTGCCCTCATTTGATCATTACACACCATATATCAAAATACGTACAAACCACTTTGTGTCAATTGAAAATTTTAAAAATTAAAGAAGCCCAAACCTCCACTATCCTCATGAAATTCTCATCCTGTAAAACCACCCATAAGCACCTACCCATCTTTTTACCAAAGCTTTGCCTTATTTAGTGTCCTAATGCTGATTAATAGGTCTCATTTGATGAAAAGAATCTGCATTTATTTCCTTTGGCAGTGACCCCAAAACTCTCAAACTCCGTAGTGGGAAATAGAATTCCTAAAGAAAAGTGATTTCTCCTGAAAACTGGCACATTTTGAAATTTGAATTTTGAAAATTGGCACAGTGAAGAATGTCTGCCATGCATGGAGGAGCCTCCTTGGACTCAGGCACAGAACAGTGTCGTGAGTAAGGTCTATGTGCTGCCTTGTGGCTTAGGAGTAGGTAACTTCCATTGGGACATAGGGTTACACGAGGGAAAGGTGTTATAAGCTTATTCTGATAACCTGAATTCTCAGTCTCAATCTTAGCACTACAGAAATTCAGGGCTGGGTCATTCTTTGTGGCAAGAGTCCCTGTGCATTGCAGAATGAGTAGCAGCATCTTTGGCCTCTACCCACTGGGTGCCACTATCTCTCCTTCCCCTAGCTGTGATGTCACCAAGGATTTCCAGATTCCCCCCCCTCCAAGCCCTTTGAGACTCCTGCCTCTGGACTGTGCTAACCATTCCCTACCCCTAATCCTTGACTTCAAAAATCTTTCTTGCCAAGCTAATATGTTCTTGCAAATGGGACATTAAACATGATTTTCTTTAGAGGAAAAATATCTACTCCTTCCAAATTGCCATACAAACAGTTTAAAACTAAAAAGAGCCTTTCAAATGGCCTGTACCCTTCAAACCTACAAAGCTTGGTGCTAAAATTCAGAAGACGATAGTAGTGTGTTAATAGGGACCAGATGTCAGTGATCACTTTTGAAAAATGTCATTGTCAATATCGTCATGCACCATTGCCAATATGAAGGAGTTCTAGACAATGCTCAATGAGATTTTGCAGCCTTGGGACTGAACTGAAGAGCTTAACCCTGTAATCTGTTATGGTGTGTGTCCCAGTTCTCTAACACACAGAAAGTACTTGCGAGGCCTGTGTAGAACAGCATATAGTTGTGCTTTTAATGGTTGAGGCAAGAATTGTCTGGACTTCTTTCAGAGTCCATCATCAGGCTTCCCATAGCAAACTTGTGTTTATGCCACCCAGCACACCTCAGCATGGGTGCATGAATTGGAGTGGAAATCAATGGACTAGCATTTGGATGCAATTGCCCCAAATTATCAAAGAGAAAAGCAACCCACTGTCATTCACCGACTGTAGCAATTATTATTTTTTTTTTTGCTAAGCGTTGGTTTAGTGTGGTAAGTTCAATTCTCCAGCCCCTACTTGTCAGAATTTATCTGTAATCACCGTTATTACTGTAGCTGTGTTTGCTGTGGTGGAGGTGAACTGGGTCTGGAGATCTGATCCGCATAACTCGCTCAGTGCCTCCACTTTGTTGGTGACTCTTCAGAAGGGCCTCAGTGAAAGTCCTTTGATCCTTGAAAGAATTTGAATTTTCCCCAAGTTTTTTGTGAGTGAGAACCAGAGGAACCACCCTGCCACCGTATTCTAGGCTAATCCATGATTTGCACTCCAGGAAGCTCAGAATCAGGGAGGTGGGAGACATGGTGGTCAAGAACGTAGAGGTGAAAAGAGCTGAGCGTGACCCCGGCTCTTCTCCATCCCACTTCTGCCATCTTGCCAGGTTCTCCTGAGCCTTGTGTTCTGGACTCGATGCAGCCTGGCAGTTCACTCAATGGCCGTGTTGTGGCATGGACCTCTCCGTGTTATTAAAAATGCAGATACACCATCATTATCATCATGTGGGCCATTTGGATTGCCAATTGCATCTTCTTAGGTTCTTATTCCTTGGCATGAGGCTGCTCACATTGTGATTGCCACTTGAAAAAGGCAAAAAAAAAAAGTGATTTTTAAAAAGCTCTCTCTTTCCCACACTAAACTGGGAGCTTAGCCAGGGTAGAAAATATACTTCTTTATTGTATACCGCCTTCATTTGGTGTAGTTCTAGGGTAAATACTGGATCGAGAGAGCCAGGTAGACATAAGTGTCACCTCCTTTATCAACTTAGTGATGCTGGACCACTTTCTACACTTCCCTGAGCAATTCCTACTGTCCAGTGTTGTCGTGAGGGTGGTACAGATTGATGCTAGTGTAGCATCTGATGTGTAGTAAGTGCTTGATAAATAGGAAACTTTAGGATTATTGTTGTGTTGATTGTTCAGTGAAAGTGAGCTTGGAGTGTGGGGAAGGGAGGGAAGAAGGACAAAAGGAAAGAAGTTTATCAGCCCTGATGTACAGAATTTAAAAGAAACGCACGTCACTTTTTGGTGAAAGAAAATAAGTTGACCTTTATGAAGTCGGCCAGAAGCCTAGAAGGAAAACCCTTTCATAGGCAATCAGTTGAGTGTGATTGTGCCCAAGCTGAACTTGTATCTCTGGGTTTAAATTCCAGATGTTGGGGTGCATGTTTGGAATGTACTTACCACTAAAATATTATTTTATTCCATACTAAAAAGATACTTCAGATTCCACTAGGGATCCCATGTATTTATTTGCTATCTCTGGCAATCCTATTTACAGAACAATCAGCAAAGGGCTGATTATTCTCCATGAAATTGGGATGTGTTGAAAACTAGCAACATTAAGCAGTGGAGATGGCACATAGCACCATAAATCTGACTTAAAAGTAAAACAGTAACTCTTGAACAGATCTGTGATTTCTTGTCAATAATGCTTTGATTTCTAGAGATCGCTATCAGTGTCAAGTTTTGTAAGAAATGTCTCCTTTTGAAAATGACATTTTAAATTAATGTGAAATTATGTTTTAATTTAATTCACAGGGAGTCATAAACAGGTGGGAGAATTATGTAACAATAATGTGTTTGCAAGAAATTGATTTCATCCTAAAATTACATGAATATGCTATTACAGTTTGTTGTCATCTTGAAATGCACCGTTTAACCATAAAACATAGCATAAAAGACACCCTCATGTTGAAGTCCTTAATTTAGTGTGTAATTGCTTAAGTAAGCACATTAACTATATTGTCAACTACCTGTTCCCAGATACCTTAGCTACCAGCTCACCAGTATGGGTTTCAGCTTGACATATGCTTTGCATAAATAAGAAAGGCAACAGTGTTTTGGAAGTTGCTGTTGTATCTCTATCTTTTTGTCAGGTAAACACAAAGAGACCTTGAAAAATGAGCAAGCCTGAAACATTTTAAAAATTTGTTCCCTTAATAATGCTACTATGTTTGTCAAAGACAACCTTATGTTTTTGCTACTTAAAACACTCTGCACTGGTTCATACACACAAAAATAGCTTTATTAACAACTTCAGTAATTCATCATGTGGAGTTTCTTTTTTCCCCCAGAAATGTTGCTTTTGGTACACTGAGAGAGAGTTCATTCATTTAAGTTTGTACTTGGCAATTCTTTATTGAACAGATTCCATTTTTTAAAAATACAAAGCTGATAAATATTTGAGAGCAAACAGGCTCAAACTGATTATATTTCTGGATGCAAACCAGATGTGCAGTTAATCCATCATTGTTTCTGTGTCAGCTATCCTGGTCCTCACCTACACTTGGAAAACAAAAAAAGCCTACCAAGCCTGACTTTTTGCTTGCTCATTTCCTTGAACTTGGTGAGCGTCCACCTGCAATCATTTCCAACAATGGTTTTGGAAAATGCAGAAGACTTCAGTGCTAGTTCTGCAAGCTACATTGTGCCTACAGACTGGCCTGAGTTCTGCACATACCCCTCGCAGATGAGACTTTTTTTTTCCCATATTTTTGCTCTTTGAAAAGCGAAGAGAGAACTCCCACCTGCCGGTTCCCTTTCCAGATACCTGCAGCAGTCAAGGTTTGGCCATAGCGGAAGCCAGGAGCTGAGAAGGCAATCCAGGTTTCCCACAAGGCTGGGAGAGACCCAATTGCCTGAACCACCACCACTGCCAGCAAAGGTCTGCATTACTAGGAAGCTGGAGTCAGGAGCCAGAGAGAGAGGAACTGAACCCAGCACTGCAGTGTGGGGCATGGGGGTCTCAACCATTAAGATTTGCACTGAGAATCTTGAGAAGTAGCATGATGGTCTAGCATGTGGGAGCCCTGGCTTTCTGACACCACTGCAGATGGATGAGAGGCCCAAGCTCTGGATGGCACAGCCTGGATCTTTTCAACTTGTGCTTAATAATCTCTCATTATATCTGATCATCACTGACAGGTAATACATAGTGGCACTGCCCCCCCTTCTACCCTAGAGCTGGGCAAACCTAGAGTAATGTGGTGAAACACGTCTCGCCTCTTCCAAAGTAGCCAGGCAGCGGAAGTGCTTGCTGCTTTCATCGTGTACCCTGAATTACAAACTGAGCTCTGCTCTCATCTCTGTTTAATGTAACCGATGCGGCCACGGGCGCAGTGTGGAGAATGATTTGGCCTGTGTTCTTTCTGTTGGTTAAGATCCTTTCTGTCTCTGTAGGTCCCCTCAGAGAAGCCAGGCATGTGCTGTGATTTGAGTGGCAGTACCCAATCATTAGCAGACCCTGCATCCTTTGATCAAAGCTCACCAAGTGCGAGGGATCATTCTAGAACCCGTCTACATGAAGACACTGTGAAATAAATGTTATAATTTCTCGCATGAGAAAATAAGCACAGGGGGTAAGGAATGTGCTAACGGTCACATAGGCAGTAAATGGCAGAGCCCGAGGGTCACGGACATTGGCAAAGCTGGAGTCAATACAGACCGCCACCTCCAGTGCCCACATCCTTGTCACAGCACCCCCTCCTATCCGCTTTGGATCACTTCCTCTAAGGGGAGTACAGTGTGGGCTGCCCCACACAATCAGAGCTTCATGAAGCTAGAAAGTGCACAGGTGAAAAGACCTCCTGTCCCATCTGAGGCCACAGAACAGACAGCAGCTGCCCCACAGTCGAGGGGAGGGGAGGGTCGGAGAGCGAGAAAGCCAGAGGGAAGCATAAGTGAGTCTTAGGGCTTAAAACCATCCTGGAATGTATCGTTTTCTTGGTTCACCATTTATTAATAAAATGCCCAATACCTTCTGGCATGTGCTTTCAACTGCTTTTAATTATCTCCAGTTGGATGGAGACAAGGTAATGGGGGCTTCATAATAGTCGTGGAGGGACTATTGGAATTTTATTTCCGTGGGGAAGGTAGCAACTATTTGCCAGGGAACCAAGGCCTCTCAAAGTTGAGGACACTTGGCGGTGCCACACGGTGTAAATCACAGTGCAAACTATGCGATTATCCCCTGCAGAGGAATCGAGTGTGGCTTTATGGGATTCTTCACCAAGCACTTAGGAATAATCTGATATAAAACAGCAGGGGTGGAGAGTAATGACAACTTCAAATTAGTTTAATGAATGTTTACATTTTAAAAAAAGGCTTTTCTGCAAACCTGAAAATACAAAGTGACAGCTTCCTTTCCCATTTCCCCTGCAAGAGGCACCTCCAGGTTTTTCAACTGGAGCAGAAAGCAAGGTGGCTTGACTTAACTCCTTCAGCCCCAGCATGCCACGGCCCCTCTGGAGCTCAGCCTGGGTTCGAATAGCGCCTTGAACGGTGTTCCAGAGTATTTCCATTGTAAATGTCGAATTGGCGTTGGGGGAACATCTGTTTTAAGTCAACTCAGACTAAATCCAGGAAAAAATAAATTTCTGGCTCTCCACCTGCTCCAGAGGTCAGTTGCCCACCCAGATCAGCTAGGAATGGCTGATGGGCTACAGATGCTGGGATATTTTTAGCTGAATGTTGGCAGGTACACTGCTTGTTGAATACAGCAAAGAAGGGGGAGGTTGGGGAGGTGGATAAACCATTACAGTGTTTTAGTATGGGTGCAGTGCCAAAGCCCCTACCAAGTCTGTGGTGCTTCTAGGCTGTGCCCCTGCTCCTGATGAAGAAGTATTCGTTCTGGCAGAGGAAGCAGGACAGGAAATGTTGCTCACATCGCTGGCATTATGTGGAGCAGGCCGCAAGGTATTTTGCGCAAGGAATAACATTTGTGTTTCAGATACAGTTATCCAGCCCCCTCTCCTTCTAACAGTGTTTCCCCGAATGTTCTTTCTGACCTACAATCTGGACGTTTCCTTTTGTGCATATCCGGGTTCCCTGCAGGTCAAATTAGGCTGGATTCTATCCATGGGCTGCCAATCAGGACATGGAATGTTAGCAGAGTTATGCAAATTCACCTAGTTGCTCTGTAGAGAACAATAACTTACAAAACCAAAGCAAAAATCAGACAAAACCAAACAACAGCCTGAAGGGGTTTGGGCCCATCTCAGAAATGTCTGGAAAACCAAATGGAGAATTCCAAGAATTGATTTAGAAACAAGTTTGCATCTACTTTGGCTGGTTAAGCCACGGTTAGGAAAATCAAGTCGTGCTCACTAGGCTGGTGCTTTCCCTCCCCTCCTTTACTGACGTGCCAGCCCCTCAGAAAACCTCTGTGAAACCCACGAGCCTCTGGGAGCCACAGGAAACTGAATCAAAACAGTTCTCCAAGAGAGCAGAGTTCCATTTCCGTGGGAGGTGGAAAGCCTAAACAGGTAGATAGTGAGGCTGGTTATTCCACGTGCAGAAATCAATTTTTTAAGCAGGATTTGTCAAAGATAAAGAGACTAGCTTGGAGCAAAGAAATTGGCAGTTTTCTGGTAACCCAAATGTTACAGGAACCAGGACCCTGGATTCTTCTGGAGATTGCTATCGCTAGGCTGTTTGAGGACAAATGGCCACATATTTGTGCATCTTAGAGACTGCAAAAGTGTACACTGTTTTCTAGTTCCTAGTGAGGCACTAGAAAAACCTGATGCATGTGTATGTAGACAATCTCCATAAACCCTTTGAGTGACAAGGGTTTTCTTTGCTCAGAGGGCAGAAGTGTGGTGCACATGCAATTTGTAAAAGACCGTTGTTCTGGAGCAGGGTAGCTCGCCGACATCAACCAGGAGTCCCAGTGCCAGGCAGTGAGCACACCCACAGCCATTTAGAGACTACTTCAGAAACAGCGGATGGGGATGCTGAGGGGCATGGCTTGGAGGAGCTGAGTAGGTTCCACTCTGACTCAGTTTTATCTTCTATAAAAATAGGGATAATGCTTAGCCCTAAAAGGGTTTCTTTTTTATCTCTTTGAGTTGCAGGGTGAGACAAAGAAAGCTCCTATCTGCTCATTGCACTCTCCAAATGCTTGCAGTAGCACCAAGCTGAGCACCTGGGGCCAGGAGCTTGGAACTCAATCCAGGTCTCCCACATGGGTGGCAGAAACCCAGTCGCCGTAGCATCATTGTCACCTCCCAGGAAGATGGAGTCGAACACTCTGATGTGGGATGGGGGCATCCTAGCAGATGGATTAACCATAGGGTCAAATCCCAACTCCTGGAGGATTTTTGAGCAGATTAAATGAGATAATACATACAAAGCACCTGACATAACTATGATGCTGTCAGCATATCTGATGATAGGGACATACGAGCAGAGACACCTGGAACTGTTGGTAGTAATTCTTCTGTGATTTGTCATGCACAAGCAATAGTTTTTCCAGAAAGACAGAGCAAAGCAGGTATTTGGTCACCTGTTTGGCACTGCCTGCCTCTTGGAGTTGTATGAGGATTAAATGAGAGAAGATGACTGTAGAAAATCAGCCTTGAGTGAAAGGGCTCAATTCACGGGCTGCTGTTTCATTAAGCAGTCAGGAGATGCCTTAGGAATTCATAGCACAGGGGTGAGCAAGGTGAACAATTAACTTGGGGTGGACTTCTGGACTAGTGGGTAAGATACTTGTTAAGATGTCGGTATCCTAGATTGGAGTACTTGGGTTTGAGTATCACCTCCTGCTCCTAACTCCTACTTTCTGCCAATAGAGACCCTGGAAGGCAGCGGGTGATGTTAAGGGCTCCTGGCTCTAGCCCTGGCCCAGTCCCCAGCTACTGCAGGCGTTTGGGAACTGAACCACTGATTGGGAGCTGTGTGTGTATATGTGTGTGTGTATCTCAGATAAGTAGATAAATAAATAATATGTTTAACTTCTTTGTGAATTATCTGGCCTGGAATGGCATTTTTACTGTTGTGCAGGTGGAGGACTGAGAGAAGATATTTAGTTGGGGTTTGGATGAGCAGTGTAAATGGCGAATGGCACAGGGAAGCTGTTTGCAGAGGCGAAGCAGGTGTGCCAGGTGCGTGTGTGCTTCCGTGTGCGTGAGTGCTTGTGCAGGGTGAACAGATCGCCGGGAATCGATAGGGCACCCAGACCACACAGGCACGTGGGTGTGTACCCCGGCTTTTCCCTGGCAGGGACTGGCTGCAGTCCTTTACATCGGCTACCCTGTAAACTTGCTGCTGCTCTGCCAAAAACACCGGCCGTCCTCACTGCACTGCTCCCCGCGGCCGGCTCCTCCTGGTTCTCTTCAGGCGCTGGGCCCTTCTTCCTCCGTCAGCCTCGCCACAATCAGTAGCTGTTTTAATCCTTTGCTGCCTTCTGGGCCATGTCACGCAGTGGAGCACAATGGGGCCAGAAAGGAACCTGCCTTGGTCACTATTTTCATATCACCATGGAGTACACAGTCAGGTACATGTTGCGCTGCACACAGGATTCGTGGAGTGAATGAACGAAAGATTTCCAGGGTGCCTTGTTGGATTTCTCTCTCTCTTCCTCCTGAAGGCTCACGTCCTAGCAGTCGCCCAGGCCTGCAGCGTTGAACCCTGGCCCGGGAACAGCAAGCTCTCAGGGGCCTGCTCGTTTCACTAGGGCAACTGGCTTTCCTTGGACCCTGTGCCCCCGGTGCCTGCCGCCTCCAGGGACCGCTGGCTCCCTACCGGACGGACTTCACTCCTTGGCGAATTTCCCCCTGGGAACAGTCAGGTCACACAAGGCCCCTTACTTACATGGCTGTTGTCACTTTCCATTTACCTCCCAAGCAGTTGCTGCTTCCACTTCTCTTTGGACTACAGCTGTACCCACCATGGCAGTCCAGGTCACTTTTCAAATGGGAGTGGTTTGGTGGCAAAGTTGACAGCTCAACACCTGTGACCGTCTCAGGCGCTCTGGAAAGGAGCGGCAGGGAAATGAAGGTGTTTGCGGGAACCTCCCCACTGGGAGTCTACCTGGAAGTCACCTTGGAGGTTCTGCCTTCGCTGTCTGCTCTCATCCCTCTTGCCCCTTTAACAGGCAGTTCGAGACACAGACTCTCTTCCTTTTAAGAAATCTAAAGACTACCTCTCATGAAGGGGCATCCTTTAAGAAGGACCCATCCCACGGCCATCTACTGACTTATCCTTTCAACAATATTCACCAAGCAGTTTGATGGCACACACTGTGCTGGGCCCTTGTGATAAGCAGATGAGTTTCCTACGCTCCATGGATGTGGCTTGCCGTCTAGCAGGGAACTAGCCCCCAGGAGCAGAGACATTCACATGCACACGTTTGTTTGTAATGTTCTAGCTGTGTGTCATCAGAAAGGCCACTTAACCTCTCTGTGCTTTAGTGCCTTCATCTCAGCTGCTTCATTTGGGGTAACTTTGTAGGGATCCTGTATGACTGACGTCAGCGTGAACAGGGATGTAGAATCCAAACACTGGGAAAAGGGCTGTAAGTGTGCCTCTTCATCTGGGAGAGGAATTTCAAGGAAACAATGGAATGGAGGAGGGTGGGCGTGGGGCAGATTTAGATAAGAGACTGATTGAATGGAAGGCGTATTCCTCCCCACCCCATCCTCAGCCATAAATGCAGGAGTCCTAACTCCGGCTTCAGAACCAGTGTTCTCTATCTCTGCTTTTGCTGCATCTGTCAAATGCAGGTTGGGGTATGTCACACAGTGGCCTTCATTCCTTCCCTCCCCCGTGGAGTTCACTCCGTCGGAAGACATAGCTGTTTCTCTTAGGCAAGCGATCCATCCAGAAAAGGCTGTCAGCATTAGAGGGCAAAAACATGGGAGAGGTGAGTGTGTGTCATCCAAAACCAAACGGGAATATAAAAAAGAAAACCCCCGCACTCCGGTTTCCACATCTTTCTGACTACTAAGTAGCCCTCTTGAGACAAATCAAGCAAATAGGGTACCACTTCTAACAACGTCCTACGCTCCTCCTCGCCCTCGCCTTTCATGCCTCGCTGTCTTTGCCCACGAGCGGCGAGATCTTGGGTTTAGGGATTCCAAGTCCAATCAGAAATCACTGTACAGATAGCACTCCTGCGCTATATTGCTAGTAAAATACTGTTCCAGCTGAGGCCGCATTTCCCCAGCGAAACTCTGCAAGTGCCTGCATCTTTCCACCTCCATTTCCTCTCCACCGCCTCTCTGCACAGATGCTTTTGCCTCTGCCCCTCGGTCTCACCTAGCTCACCGCCAGCTGCAGGGCTCCCCCACGGTGATCTATCCCGTATCCTCATCTCTCTCAGAGGCAGCATTTGGTGTCACTGTAGCCCTCCCGTCCTCCCAAGAGGCTTCCTCTGGTGGTCTTTCTGAACATCACTTTGCTCTGTCCATGTGCTGAGTCCTCCTAACCACCTGACCTGTGCACCCTGCGACATCCCAAGGTGCCATCTCCTCCAGCTGTGGCTTCTCTCCTTCTCTCCTGTACCTACTGCCTGGGGGATCCCATCCATCCTGGTGGCTTTAAGCCATCCATGCACTAAAAAATCCCAAAGACTCCTCCATGCTACAGCTGCCCTGCACTCCAGGATTGTCTTTTGTCTGTTCAGTCTCTTCTTTCACTCGCTGAACAAGCTTCCCAAACCCAGTTTGTCCCAAGCCAATCTCTTGATAGCCAGCTGCTGCCCCTACCCACACTTTCTTCTTTCTCCATCTTCCCTGCCTCAGTGAATGGCAACTGAACCCTCCTCATTTTTCTACAGCCTTGGAGGTCCCCAGCTGCTTGGCTTTTTCACCATCCCACGTCCTGTGCATTAGCAACTTTAGTTGACTCTGCTTTCAAAATACAGCCAGTTTGTGTACGATTATCACCGCCTGCATTGCCACAGTCCGGATGCAGGCTATGGGCAGTAGCTTTTCACAGTGAACATTGTGCTGCTGCCTTTGGCAAGCACAGTCCATTCTCCCTACATCAGCCAGAGCAAATCTTGTACAGCAGTGGCCCCCAGCCTGTGATGGGAATTGGAATCCTCCCTGGACCTTGGTGAAAACACAGAGGCAGGCCTCTCTCTTTGCTTTGGCCAAGAACTGTGGTTTTAAAACATAACCCAGATGAGAGCCTCTGGAATGGGAGTAACATCTCGAGGCCTGTGCACGGTCCTGCGTGACCTGGCTACCTGCTGCTCCCTTCAGCTCACCTGCTCTGTCCGTCCCTCACTCCCTGTGCCCCAGCCACCCTCACCCTCCACGCTTGGTCTTCCTGAAATGCCTCATGGAGTCTCTACTTCTGTGCTCCCCCCACCTTCTTGTCCTTCGCTCCTGTGAAGGCTGCCACCTCCTTGCCCTTCAGTCTCTGCTCAGTTATCTCCTAACCCTGTCCACTGTTCAGTAGCACACAGCTTCAGCCACCTGCAAATCAGAGAATTTTTTTTTTTTTCAGATTGTATTGACCCTGTGTAGGCTTTTTTTTTTCTTGTCATTATTCCATACAGGCAACAAGTACTGACATAATGTTTACGTTGTATTAGGTTTTATAAATACTCTAGAGAGGATTCGCAGTCTACGGGAGGTTTGATGCCAGCACTGTGCTGTTTTACACAGGGACTTGAGCACGCACAGGTTTGGGTATCCGTCCGTCCCCCGTGGATACCAAGGGAGGACTGTGCCACCACTCGCCTTCATGCCTCTGTCCCCCACCCCATTTTTATTTTCTTCGTAGTACGCGGAGTGGCATGATCTGTTTGTGTCGATTTGGGGTTGGTCTACCCCAGTTTAAATGCACCCGTGCACAGCTGTATTTCCTGTGCCAACAGCAGTGTCTGGCAGACACACACAAGTGCTCGAGAATTCCCTGTTGCCTGAATGAAGTGCGTGTGCTTCTGACGTGGTGCGACCAGGCGTCTGCAAGTGCAAGGTCCTTCCTTCTCTTCCCTTCTCGTACTTTCCAAGGAAGCCAGCCTCACCACGTGACCGCTCCAGGAGGACTTTGGATCTCGAGTAAGTAAATAATTAGACCGGAGACAGAAACCTATAGAATTCTCAGATTTTCCGACTGGACTGGCATTCTAAGTGGACTTCCGGCCCTAGCGTGGGCCACAGTTGTTCTGTGGGGCTGTTGGGGGCACCTGTGCAGACATGCCATGAATGTGAGTGGAATCTGATAAGGGCGACTGTGGCAGGAGCAGTGGGCAAATGACCCTGTGATCCTTATAAAAATAGCAGCAAGAGTAACCACTGACATTTATGAGCTGCCTGGGAATGCCAGGTCTGTGCCAAGTGCTTCCCCCGGCTTAGCCCACATGAAATCTGTAACCGTGCTGCGAGTAGGGGCAGTTCCATCCCCCTGTGGTGTATGTGGAGAAACCGAGGCACGTGCCATGTGAGTGTATCTGTGGACTCCCGCAGGGATAAGCAGCAAGTCCCGTGCTCCTGAGAGCCTCTCTACAGTTGTCGTAGGCACCTGCGCAAGATCTGCCCCTGGCAGGGGGTGTGTGCCCACAAGGCGGCTGTTTATAGAGTTCAGAACTCCCCTTGGTGGATTTCAGAGTCACTTGATCTGGGAAATGCAGAACAGATACACTCCCTGGAAAGAAAGGTGCCTGACTCCCATGCCCCAGACCCCTCGCGACACCCTGCTCTCTGCCCTGCCATAAGCAAAAGGTGAGCGCAATTGGGGTATCCTCATGGCCTGCAGTGGGGAAAATAAAGCAGCCTCCAGGCGCCTTGCACCTGCCCGGCGGCAAACGTGATGGATGCCGGCTGGAGTTGCCAGTTCTCGTACGCCCTCTGCGAAGGCCGCGTGCGCCGCGCATTAATCACCACCAAGCCAGTGCCGGCTTCCAGCAGAAGAGCCGAATGATTGGGAACAAATTCAAAACAGCTTTATTTCATTGACAGACAGGACCTTTTTGTTAGACTCTGCTTTAAAAACCTTTTACATCTCTGTCTTGTTCACACATTACGGTAGTCATTCATATTTATGTAAACCGAGCAACGCAGAGCCGGCTTATTTATCACAACCCATTGGCAGGGAAAGGGTCACATAAAAAAGAACCTTTATTTGAGGTTTTCTTTTTAAGCTATTAAACAGTGCTAATGGGAATTAATGCCGTATCAACCATTATTGAAGCAAATGGGATTCTGAACTGAAAAAAAATATATAGGGAAAACTTCTAAATGTCATTGTACAAATAGAAAACAGCAGTTAATTAAACAAGGCAGTGTGTGGTCAGCAAAGATGGTCAGTGTCTGTGTTATTAGGGCAAGAGCAGAGGGAGGAAGCAACTGAGTTTTGGAGTTCTGATAAGTGGCACTCTTAGTGTTAGGTAAGCCCTGCGTGTAAATCAGCGTTGGCCCAAATCACCCATCGATTTGTTGTTGTAAGGTCTCCCCCACATAACCCAAAAGTTACCCAAACCTTTGTGTTACATACTCAAGCATATTCAAGGCAATAAATTAGTATTCGCGCCTCTAAAATTATCTTGATATATCTATGAAAAAGAATCTGGTTCCTATCCCAACATAGATTCATCTTAACCCTGGCATCTTTTGATTGTTCCTCCTAAAGAATTATTTATTTTTCCAGTGTTGAGCAGTTTGACTCCAAAGAGAAGAGTGAAGGTCTGTCCCAGTGCCGGTGCCAAGGCGATGGGTTTAGATGCAGTACCTGAGTCTATAAAATTCCTGAGCACTAAAATGCAGACTTGCTCCAAAAGTGTCCAGTCTCTAATTTATTCTTGGGAATGTGTATTTCTTTTTCTTTTTAATTTTCAGAAACCAATTGGGAAGGGAACTAAGTTGGGATAACTTCTGAGAAGCAAACTATGTTTATAACGTAGCCTCTGAAAACATGGGTGTGTTGGCTTTCTGTGGAAATGATCAATCAGTCAGATGCTTTTAATGTACGATGTCTTTGTAGGGCACTAGGGTTTTTAGTTACCTCTGGTGGAAAATTCCCAATGTCTGGAAGGATGGAGTTTCTGACTGCTCTCATGGTTGGACTTACGTGAGCAAAGATGCTTGGCACATGAGTGAGGTTAGGACCAGTGCAACACTAGGCTGCTGCTATGGAGGAAGGGGAACGTGATACCTAAAGCGAAAAATATTAATAATACAAGGTTCTGGCTTATTACTTTGGTCAGCAGTACAACGTTCAGACTGATAATTCATTTCACAGACTGCTTTAAAATTTGATTTGTTTCCTTAAATCAGCCCACATTAAATGTTTCTCCGTTGAACCTGTGATACTGTGTTGGTCAGATAGTGGCAGAGAGATGAGAATGTGATAACAATAATCTCCACAGGAGCTTTCTCAAATAGCGCACTCACTCAGCACACAAAGTTCAACCATGCACCTCCAGCTGGGTTACCCTTTATTGCCCTCTTAGGGACTTAGAATATAGAAAATGTGGCACTGAGGTCTGCGTATCACACGGGGACGTGCAGAGGCAGCACAGACAGTTGAGAACCACTGGCCTTGTTGCTTTCTGACTTCTGTTTAATTCGTAGACTATCAAATCTGCAGATGCATGCCCAGGTTAGTAGCTTTTAATCAAATGTATGTGTGCTGCATCCTGGTGCACACAATTAAGGGACGTTGTTCCCTTAACATACGTTCATCCCCTACACGCATTTATTATCACTTGCTACCTGTGTTTTTGATGACCTGCCAATGATGGTTTCTTCTTAATTTGGGGAAGACATAGTTTTGGGTTTTGAAACTGATATATTTGTTAAAGTTGTCAGGAAATCATTTCAGCCACTTGGGAGGTATAGAATACAGGAAGAACAGGCATTTCTTCCCCTCACCTCTGACAGTCCTGTTGCCCAAGACGTTTTGCCAATCACCCATGCCAACTTCCATTTTGCTTTCTCCACAGTTTGAAAACTGGCATTTTTCTTGCTACAACTCTCCATGTCTATTCTAAGCGAGCCATTTGAGGTCTCCACAGTTTCTTTGACAAGGCCGTGCTGGCTCTGCCAGTCTCCTGCCCTGTGCAGGCACAGGACTGTGGTCAGTAGCTCTCTGCTGATTTTCCTAAGCCACTCATTGGTCCTTCTTGGCCTCCAGCCCTGCATTCCCCTTCACATTGTAAATGAACTCTTGAAGTTGAGCCCTTGATTGCTGTTGGCCTATAAACTAGTGGTTCCAGTTCAGAGGTAGGAGTTAAACCAGATGATTCCCGGGATGAGCGTGTGGGTGGGGAGTCTGCCTCGCTGGAGACAGTGGTAAATAGTATTGCAACCAACTCCATGTCTGGGACAGCAGATGGTCTCATGAGGTGGTAGGGTGGCCAAGTCTCCTTTGGGCTGGTTGAGTTGTTCATTCATTCATTCGTTCACTCTTTTCTTAGTTTAGACGTTCTTAATCCTGTACAATCCCAGTTCTGCTGGAGGTCCTGGGTCACATTTCCTGTCAAGTCCCTTTGGCTCCTCTAGAGACAAAGCCTCCACGTAGACAGCAGTTAAGGGTGTCCACCTTGCTGTTGCTGTGTTTTCAGCAGTGAGACGGGGTATGGAGAGCCCTTTTCATACAGCGCAGCCGGGGCTCAGTGCTACGCTTTGATGTGCTCTTCTGTAGTTGACCCTTTTCCTTAATTAAGTTCTTCATAAACATCGGGTATTATTACTGAAGCTGTCATGGTTAATGATAAAAATTAGCAATACTTCTGTTCATCATTGTCATCCTCAAGGGGCAGTAGCAGCCTCACCTTCTCACTCGAGTCTTGCAGCAGTTCTTTGGATCTGTCTGCATACTTACACACAACAGAATCCTCGTGCGCAATACATGCGGATCTAGGATTTCTTCTTTTCAGTTGCATGTCTTTAGAAGCAGAATTTGTGTAGCTGTTTTCTGGCATGGACTTGGCCTGAGACGCTGACTGGTGTAGATGCTGTTTCTGGCTAAGATGATCTAGAACACAGCTAAACTCTGGGCAGCCTGAGAACAACACCAACAATCTTCTCTAGTGCTGCTGTCCCCAAACTCTGTCCATCTTAAACTGCCTATTGAAAAACACAACCAGGAAAACCGGGACAGCTTACTCTATTGCCCAGCAGAAGCAGTGGAGGGGGAGCATTCACAAGTATGTTGTGCCCTTTGCTCTTAAGATAACTGACCCAAAACCCTGGTGTTCTTCATTGAAATTTGTGTCTATGAAAGTGTTCATGCAGACACTGGTACCCAGTGAGAATTCGGGATCTGTGTATGTGTTTTCTTTGTCTGGGAGTCCTTATGTGGAATGCAAGAGAGCTTTCCATTGCTTCTTGACATCTTAGTAAGTTAATATATCCAGTCCTCAAGGAGATGCTGTACATCTTTATGATTCTTATTTTATAAATCCAGACACTAGGATATAGAGTCTCCATGAGGATTAGGTGAGGTAATGTTTGTAAAGGATCTGGGGCACAATGAATTGGTCAGCAAATGGTATTGATCCTTGTCAGAGATCCCCCAATGAGATACTCTAACTCCCCCAGTTCACGGCAAAGTCAAATGTTGATGTTTCTGGAATCAGAAAATCTAGTTAAATGCCTTTAAAGACTTTTGACTTTGGTTTTTAGGTGAAGAGCCTTACACTAGAATATTTATTCTGAATTTATTTATTTACTGCCTGTTAGCAAAAAAAAAAAATGTATATTCCAGCTATGAGCAACTATAGGAAGGGAGAAATTTCCTTTAAATTTCAACCACTGTGACCTAGAAACTTTTAGGGTTTTGGAGCATTTCATTTCAGCCTTTTCTTTTTCTTGTATGTGAGATTTATTTATAATGAGGGATGAGGCTTGGCCATCATCGTCATTGCTGTTTACATGTGTTAAATAGTTACTTAGACCCCTGTGACAGATAGTCTTACCGCCCATTGTGCAAGTGAGGAATCTGAAGCAAGAAAAGGTTTCCATACACGGTTGACCTTCACCTTGACATCCTGCTCTCTTCTCTTGTAACTGTAGAAGGCATAAGTTATTTTCCATAACCATATTTTTTCCTTGCTGTTTGGACTTATGGCAGACTATAGTTAACTTCAGCTCTAATGTTGGGTAATGTGTAGAGTTCCTACTTTTCAATATTACAAATAAAATATTTGTTGGTATGATTTTCTTCTTTCAGTATGTGGAATTCTTTTCTTAACAATTTGTCTTAAAAATTGAATCTTTAAACAAACGATTGAGTTCATGATACAGTGCTAAGATTCGTAAGAGTATCAAACCACACAGAGTACTTTTTCTCAAGTGAATATTATGAGGCACATCCCAACTTCATGTTAGGAAACAAGCTGTCACATTTTAGTGAAATTTTGGGGTTATGCCTTACCACACACAGTATCAGGTTTGCTCCTTTTACAGACATCTGAGTACAAGAATCACTTTTTCCTAGTAACTGGATGACTTGATTTCTCACCATCTAGTGGGCTTTCTTGGAAAGCTCAGGATGTAACCTTTTGGTCTTAATTCACAGAGTGTTCTTTCTCACCCTTTTCCTGCATCAGAATTCCATGAAGCCGTTGTTAACCTGTGGAAGCCTCAAGATTATATCTTTTGCAGAGAATTCAAAATAATAGCCGTGGCTTTTTGGCTGCCCAGCCTACCCTACAGGACAGTCCTATTGTCCTAGAGCCTTCTAGGATCTTTCTAATATCTAAGGTAACTTTCCACTGTGCTCTGGCCATGGCCTCGACCCTCAGTCCAAGTGATTCCATCTGTAGCCACAGCAAGGTAGCAGGCATGCAGTTAGCCCCAGTTTGAGAGTCAGACAGCTAAGACCTACTAGCCTCACCACTTAGGTGTTGTGTGACTGTGGTTAAGTTATCTGTAACCTCTTGTTGCTCCAATTTCCTGACCTGAACTATGGACGTAAGAACATCTAGCACAGGGGGTTGTCACAAAGATGAAATTGTCGTGTATTTAAATAATTCCGTATGCACCAAGCTCAGTATGGGGATGATCTCCTTTTGGATATTATCCTATGTCATCTTCCTCATCACCCTAAGAGAGAGGCAATATTGCTGTTCTCATTTTACAGATGTGGTTAGAAGAAGTGAACTGGTAGATTGAACCTTAGGAAACTGCCATTTTTGTAGGCAACACTAGTAGATTATCATTGGTTTTAAAGGATTCAACCTAAGAATCTGCCAGGGTTTATAAAAAAAAAAGTATTAAAACCAGTAGTTTAACCCACTGTTATCCAGCACCTAAACCCATACTCTTAAGTGTGAAATTGAATTGAAAAGTCCTTGACGCTGTGCTTGGCACAAATAAGGAACTTAAAACCTTTTAGTTTCTTTTGTGTTGCTTTTGCCCACTGTTAAACTGTATGAAAGTCATAATTCCAAACAGGGCTCTCGCGTTTTGGACCAACATCAGAATTCTGAATGTCCACGCAGAGCAGGATACCCAGCGCCGACACAATGGGGAAAATTGCCGTGGCCGGTCTGACAATGTGCGGACTCAAAACTCACGCACGCACAGAGACCTGATTTGAATGGTATTTCTGAGTGGAAGCTAAGTGGGAACTGAACATGGCCTTTTAAAATACAGAACATAAGGATGCAATTCACAGAGATGTTCTAAACTGTAAACACGCAGCTGTGGGGTTTGTGAGGCTCAACGCTTACATACCGACAGCATGCAAATTGTCAAGTACTTCAACTTCCATTGTTGCTGAAAGGGCCTCACCCACTGTCCTTAAATGGTCCCAGTTTTTTCTTTAACCATAGGATTTGTATCTGTCATAGCATATCATGAAATAGCAGTAAGAATTGTGTACCAGGGGGAACAAATAATGATTTTCCCCCAAATTCTTTGGTTTTATTATTATTTGCCAATAGGTTCTCAAAAAAACAAAAAAACTCCAAGATTAAAGCTTGCAGTCTTCTATATCCTGGCCAAAAAAAAGGAGTATAAAGATTGTTCACTAGTGTTCTGGACTTTTCTTCTTCCAGCTTTTTCTCAAGAGGTGTTGTAGACACCTATGAGGTTGTCTTCTAGCCCTGCCCCCTCCATGCCCACTCTGCCATGGAAACTCATGCTGTCGGTATGCACCTGCTCTCCTGTTGCTGTCTTGGGACTTGTCCTCTTAGTCTGCGTAGTCCAAGGTTAAGTAAACACAGGGGAGCTGTCAGTCTGCCTTTGGGTTCCCACTTTATGAGGAAAAGGCACATAATACTCATGTAATTCAGTCCCTGACTCTAGTATTCCTTCTTCTAGGTCTTGCTCCTTCCCTGATCTTTTCATATCGTGGTGACTCATCTCTTCCCTGGATTCCATACATAGACAAATTGCCCTTAGTTTGGCTTGGCTTTTGTCTCTTGCAAACCACCTGTCAGAGGGTTTCTCCGGGCTATGGGTGACTTTGGAGTCACTTGTCTGATTCTCAGGGCTCAGGAAGGAGAGTGTGCACTTATGTATTATGGGAGTGGTGATGGAAGGGTGGCTGGAGTTGGGGCAAGAGTGCCATGAATGCCTTGACTGCATAGTATCACTTTTGTCCATTAAACATCTCACAACATAAGAGGCTCAGAGCTCCTTGGAAGGTAGGATTCATCTTCTCAATAAATAAATCTCCAGCAGTTAGCATGTTTCTTGGCCTTGAGTAAAATCTTCAGAAGTATTTGTCGTATTGAACTGAATTTGTAGAAAGTATTTAAAGGAGTTGATGGATAAAAGGGGATTAAACAGTATAAGCCTCTGTTGGACCCAACTGTGATCCTTCTTGGTCTGGATTTTAGACTCGAACTTGCAGTCTGGCTCTTTGTTCCAACATGGAAGTCTGCTTTCTGCTTCAAGCATGCCCTCCAAACCTCTCTCACTAACCTCGAGAGTTTGAGTAAATTGTTGAGCTTTCCTTAGCCTTCATTTCTCCAGTTCACGTTAATGTGACCCCCTCTCTAGGTTTATCGTCAGTGTTACATGCTACTATCCCTGCAGTACACCTAGTTCCAATGCCAGGCATGTGATGGCTATATGGGTTCTTCGATTAATTCCCTCTTATATTCTCCCAACAGGAGATGAAAGGGTGTTGGCTCTGGAATTACTTCTCCCTCCTCCCCCACTGCCCACCACCTTGTGACAGACAAATCACTGGAGAGGCTAAAAAAAATGCATTTGACCAGCAGTGGTTAAAGTAGGCTAAGTTCTATAACAAATGACTCTAAAATTAGTGCCTTAAAATAATGCAGGATTGTTTCTTGCTCTTGCAGTACCTGGATGTTACCAGCTGAGAAGTTCTTTTCCAAGTAGAGATGTAGGGACACAGGCTTCCTCCCTCTTCCGTCATGGCCATAATTTCGTTTTGGTCTTAGCAATAGTCAAAGGAAAAAACAGAGATATAATGGTGGATAATTAACCGTGTATATCTGGAAATGACTCGTGTTACATCTGATTTCAGTGACTGGGATTAGTTGTGTCCAATATAGATACAAAGGGGCTAAGAAATGTGTGCAGTAATAGGGGAGTGAAATCCCAGCAGTACTTCCAGTGTGTGGAAGAGGTGCCTGAATCCATAGTGCTCCACTCGGCATCTCTGTTATGGGAGGAAAAATAATTTTTGTTTTCATTTTTTAGTATTATTGTTCCTTTCCCTCCTAACAGAAGTGTTGTTGGTCACAATGCCACCAGTCTTATAGATACATTAAATGTTTTTCCATGAAATCCTTGTTGATCATGTCAAGCATTTTGTGGTTGTGGCCCATTAAGTGCAGGTAAGTGTTACAGGGTGTGGCCTGGCTGAGCAGTCATTGTCTTTCAGCACACATTCAGGAGACTCCATACCTTGAGACTCACCTTCCAGCAGCACAGCCCTGCCTCCTTCTCTCACTCAGCCTAGGTCATTGCTCTATATCAACCCAATCATTGCCTTCTTTTTCTTCTTGGGTTATCCCAGAAAATATGACAGAAAGTCTCCCCATCCATGCATCCATCCCAGTTCTTGTGACCTTGGGAGATGGTTTTTCTCCCCCTAGGTCATCTACCCCTTCCTCTGCTACTTGCTTGAACCCTATGATCCCCCCTTGTTCCTATTTCCTCTTGTCACCAGTGTTTCAGTTTTTGCTGTAACCATCTGAAATTTTCCAAATGCTTGGCCTTGACCTCAACTCACCATCCTTTACTCATCTTGCTTCCTTATTTTGTGGCATTTCCTAAATTCAAGGATTGTAATTATGATAACCTATTTTTTATGTCTAACACAGCATTCACAACAGGGAACTATATCATTATTTTGCAGACACAACATATTCTTCAGGCATGTGTTTCTGGAATAAGGAGTGGGGGTTGGACACAATGTAATTACAACATATGTCTTCTTGGGCATAGCTTTGCCCATCGTACAAATACAGAAAATTTGGCAGGCTGAGAATAAGCAGAAAGACATCCTCAAGCTGTTACTTCCACCCCGGGGATGCTGTTTGAGAGTCCTGATTTTGCTCATCACATAAGTATCTGTTGAGTGTTTGCCCCTTACTGTTCAGAGCACAGTTCTAGGCACTGGAGATACAGAGGGCAAAAACAGAGAAAAATCTCTTCTCTCATGGATTCTTTTGGTTGCACTAATGGAAACACTGGAAGCCAACTTAAGGGAAAAGAGCTGACAGCTGCAGAGGAGAAGAGAAGGCGATGAAACATCAGGGTACAGGAAGGTCCCATGGAATCCACAGTGGTACACAGACAGGCTTCAGGAGGAAGGACAACAGAAGTGGGGCCTGGTAAGGAACCCACAGACGACACTTTCCCTTTCACCTCTGTTTCTCTGTGCATTTGGCTTACTCATTGTTCTCTTGTACCAGTTAGCTTTTCTCTAGTCCTCTGTGCCCATAGCAGAAGATCAGACATTCGGCCATTATTGTAATAACTGTACCTGGAACCAAAATAGCCAACACTGAACCCCAGTTCCGAATTCTTGGAATGAAGAATCGAACATGGGGCCTGCGCTGTGGCACAGCGGGTTAATGACCTGTCCTGAAGTGCCATCATCCCAAATGGGCACTGGTTCTAGTCCTGGCTGCTCCACTCCCAATCCAGCTCTCTGCTATGGCCTGGGAAAGCAGTAAGATGGCCCAGGTCCTTGGGCCCCTGCACCCACGTGGGAGACCAGAAAGAAGTTCCTGGCTCCTGGCTTCAGATGGGTGCAGCTCCGGTCATTGTGGCCATCTGGGGAGTGAACCAGCGGATGGAAGACCTTTCTCTCTCTGCCTCTCCTCTCTCTGTATAACTCTGACTTTCAGATAAATAAACAAATCTTAAAAAAGAATCGAACAGGCTCAATCCAGTCCAAAGATCTGGTCGTTTGTGTCCCGGCGCAGTGCCTTGCAGAACAATCATGCATTTTACTTGAAGAAAAAGGGGATTTGAGGCAGGCATTACAATGCAGGGGGTTAAGCACCACTTGAGATGCTACGTTGCACATCACAGTGTTGATTTGGCTGCTCCATTTCCAACCCAGCTCCCTAGCAGCGTGCCCAGAGAGCGGCAGCTGATGGCTCAGGTACTTGAGTTCCTACCAACCACATGGGAGACCCAGACGAAGTTCCTTGCTCCTAGCTTGACCTTGGCCCAGCTCCAGCTGTTGTGGCCCTTTGCGGGAGTAAAGCAGTTACTGGATGGAAGATATGTCTGTCTGTCTGTCTTTCCCCCCCTCTCTGCATTTCTAATAAATAAATCTTTCAAAAAGGAAGGAGGGCTTTGTAAATTGCGCAGATACCCCAAAAGATGGCGTCACAAACTCCCTTTAATTAAGATCATTTATTTGTCAAGTGAATCCTTCCAGTGCGGTTATAGAGTGATGAAAAGGATTTTTACACTTTTAAGTACGTGAGCTCGCTCGCTCGCTCTTTCTCTCTCTCACACACACAGGCTTTTTGTTGTTTCTCACTATAGATTTGAGAACAACTATTGCATCATAGAAATTCATCAATGTAGTTCCCAGGAGCCATTGTCCCCTCCCCTGTGTGGGGGCAAGAAGGTGGAGACCCGGAGTGGTGTGGAGTCGGCTCACCTGCATTTTCTGAGTGAGTGATCATCTTGAGTCTCCTGCTTCCTACAGTCTTTCTCGAGATGATGTGGCACAGATGGTCCTTGTACTTTGGAATCAGACATTCCCAGCTCTGCTGTCTGCTGTTTGTGGGGCCCCGAACCACAACTGTAATGTCTCTGAGCTTGAGATATTCTCACTACATTCCATGTGAGTGCGACCTGTATCAATGGACTGAGATTCTCAGAAATCCAAGGCCAGGAAGAACCAGCAGACTAAGCTACAGGAATGTAGACCAGGCCAAGGACACACTCGGAGAGGTGGGGGCTCCTGCTCTCACGCTAGATGGTTATCTGGCCGCCTCCGGGCTGCAGCAGACGGCCTGCTTCACTTGAGTGACAAAGCAGATTGCTTCCTCCCACTTCTGTGGGTTAGGACCCCTTTCTCCATCCTAGTTTCACTCTGATTGGCAAGTTCACTCAGAGTGAAACCTTAGCAAAACCTCAAGGTTTGGCTTAACTGCAGAGGGCTGGTTGAGATCAGATACATGCCCCAGAACCAGAAGACCACTCGTGAGAAATTCCATACACTCAGGGGCTTGGTTTCTGTCGAAGCCAGCCTGCTGGCATGAAGCCAGTCCATGCCAGGTGGAACTGTAGCCTTGTCAACTATATCCTCAGGCTTCAATGTCTCTTCACTCAGAACCAGCCAGGGGGCTCAGCACTGCAGAGGCTGTAACAAATCCAGCTCGCTGGCATCCCTGGGAAGCAGTTAAAGCACCATCAATCGCAGTGTTACACTGTGTCACCTCAAGAGAACAGAGGCAGAGCAGTGGAGCAGAGACGAGTCAGGTGGACTTCTGCTCCAGGCTCGTTTCTGCTTTTTTTTTTTCTTAGATTTATTTATTTGAAAGAGTTATATATAGAGAGAGATGGAGAGACAAAAAGGGTCTTCCATCTGCTGGATCCCTCCCCAAAATAGGTACAACGGCCTGTGTGGGGCCAGGCTGAAGCCAAGAGCCAGGAGCTTCTTTTGGTTCTACCATGGCGGTGCAGGGGCCCAAGCACTTGGACCTTCTTCCACTGCTTTCCCAGGCACATTGTCAGGGAGCTGGATAGGAAGTGGAGTGGCCAGGACTCCAGCTGATGCCCATGTGGGATGCCAGCGGTGCAGGCGGTGGCTGAACCTGCTTTGCCACCTTGTCAGTCCCTAATTTCTGCTTCTTAAGAAGGGATGCCTTAGCTGAGTTCCAGAGCCTTTATCTCCTTACATGTGAAATGCAATATTATCAACTACTTGGATTTGTTATGAGAATCAAACCAGGGCAGGTGTCATTAGGTAACCCTGCAGACTTAAGAGAAACAGATACTCAGTAACTGCTATTCCTCTGGCTGTTTCATAGAGTGATGGAGATACTGAAAGCAAACCAACACCAAGTGTGAGCCTGGCACCCTGACCTTCTGTCTAGGTTGCGTCACGCTGGTGCATAGAACCATACCATGAGCTACAGCCAACTGCAAAGGCCCCAGTTTTGTGATTTTGCCATGCAGCTCTAGGCCCAGGGTGGTTCATTTCATCTGTACGGTTTGTCCTTGAAAGATTTGCTGGAGCCTATAGATAGAGTTACAGGGATGCTGGGATGCTGCATTGTTAATGTGGTAGACACAAAGTTGATCATATAATGCAACCATTGGAGAAGGGAGATACTGGGAGAACAGGAAGGGCTGATGCCTACCATTTCATTTGTAGTCGGCAGCTCTATCTTTTCTCTATCTTACCTTTGCAACTAGGACTCAAAGAGGACATGAACTGTCCAGTGTTTTAAGTGTAATAGGTGACAGGAATACAGGGGAAGTTCAGACAGGGCTGACCGGGTGAGCGGGGACATTAAGAAGACCCCGCTACAGCTGTGAAAGCAGTGGCTCCTGACACTTCTCTGGCCATCCTGCCAAAGACAGAACACTGGAAATTGAGGGCCTGCTGCTTTTGGAGATTCTCATCTTGGTCATGAATTTAAACAGGAGAGTGAATAAGTCCTTGATCCATATTGGTGGGGAGCCCTGTCATTAAGGCTGGGCTTCCCCAGCTTGTGGGCACAGGGCAGGGCCCTCTTTTAATAATAGTAGGAGACTTCCAAAAAATCATTGAAAAGGTAAAAAAATAATCATTGAAAGGTGAGTTTGTTTTAAAGCAGATTTTTTTTTTAAATTCATGCATAGTTTTATTTGTAATATACATTTTTCATGAGCTTTTGTAGACGCCCTCATATACGGGATTTCAGAATTTTCTTGCACCCATATTAATCTATCTGTTAATTCTATTTTTCCCCCTCAAACTTTATGAAGTTCTCTTGCAGGCATGGCCATGTGATTTAGTTGGGCCAATGACATGTGCATGGTGGTGGGTGATGTGTCACTGCCAGGAGTGAATTTTAGGATCTAGTGTATGGTTCACCCTGTCCCTTTCCAATGCCCTGGCACTCAGGGTAGCAATGTCCAAATGGGGCCTCAGTCTTCCTGTGTCCCTGGATGACCACAGTCAGTAGAGCCTCCCTGCTGACTGAATTAAATCTGAGCATCAAGGCTGTGTTGCATCACTGAGCTTTGAGAGGTGCTTGTTACCGCGGTAGGACGGCACCCACCTTGCCCGACACAAACCTGTTCTTCATCATAAAACTTTACACCTGTGTTGGCTTCTTCATCTGCTTATGCATGCTTATGATTCTGGCTTCTTTCTGCTTTCTGTTTTCCCTAAACAATTAGGTTCCAAGCAAAACAAAGGTATGGTACAGAGGGAATATGCTGCTACGATAAACCAATCACTGACACCCTGGATGTGTTCTGAGTTTTCACCCAAGCACAAAGGGAGCCGTGTGAAGCTCTGCAGTTCTCATTTGAGGTCTTGTCTACCTCCTTGGCAACCTTTATGTATTCGTAGGAGAGGGTCTTTGCCAGATGGTTGAAGCGTTCATCATCCAATTTTGTTTTAACGCAAACTGACATTTCTTCATCTCCCTGCCCTGGGTTTCTTTTACGAGTTCGTGCTTTGCATTTTCACAGAAAGAAATTCTGCCTCCGTATCAGGAGCCCACCCTTGCAGTTTCTGTGGGGGCTGCCTTGGTTAACCACTGGCATCAGTTTTAAGGCGCCATGGGCAGATTCAGACCATCATGAAGTTCTTGATTTACACTGTGGTGGAGGAGGTCTGAGAAGCCAGAGAGAAACAGGAAGGAGCTGATTCGGGGGCCCAAGGAGAGCGAGCCACAGCTCTGGGTTGCTCTTGGCACTCAGAAGGCCAGCTTAAAGAAAGATACGCATATTTGCAAGTGGGTCTCCTGTTCCTTGTGAAGAACTTAGGGCTGACTATGGAATAAGGACCTGTACAGATAGAGGCATAGGTCTAAATATAGCTCTTTTATAAAGATCAGTAAATAATACCCAAAAGAAATAGTAACAATAATAATACCATGAATAAATGGTCAAAACTAAGGTAATCAATTCCTTAAAGAAGTAATGATACTAGATCTTATCAAGTAGTTGGTAAATAGAGAGGGTCTTCCAAAAATTAGCGTAGATGTTCATTATTAAAAAAAAAAAAAAGTGCCTGCAGCCTTCAGAATACTTTGCACAGAAATATTTCCTTTCATTCCATTTTCTAGGAACAGTTTGAAATACACAGTTACCCCATGGGTTAGGGTTTACTGCATCTGATACAAAGAAGTACTTTTTATATAACATACAGTCAAACAGGTATTCATTCGCCCGTTCAGCTATTCATGTGTTCACACACTGATGCTTAAATATGTGCGTGTGCCTGTTAAGACTGAGAACACAGAAGTACCCGCTCTCTCTCTCTCTCTCTTGCGCTCTCTCTCTCTTGCTCTCTTTTGCTCTCTCTCTTTCTCTCTCTCTCGCTCCTGCTCTCTCTCTCCCTCTCCCTCTCTCCCTCTCTCCCTCTCTCCCTCTCTCCCTCTCTCCCTCTCTCCCTCTCTCCCTCTCTCCCTCTCTCTCTCCCCGTAGCTGGAAGCTATGTTGATTGTCTTTTCTTTCAGAAACCACAGTCTAGGTCTTCTCAGTGCCCTGCACCAGAGAGCTACTCTCTGGGCCACTATGGTAGTGACAGTTGCCAAGAGAAAAGTATGAGCCTGAGTGTAGTCTCAGCAGCTGGTGGGCACCGGTGCTTTCCACTGGCCTGGGCGGTTCCCATTGGGTGGTCTTCTTTGCTGAGCTTTGAGAAAGAGCTATTCTGCTTCCCAGTTGGCTGGGCACATGTGGGCCCAGCCTCAGGTTTTGTTTAATTCCCTCTTGCCACCTCACCACAGAAAACTGACTGAACTAGAAAATTCCACAGAAAAGACCACTTTCTCAATAGAGTCTACTCAAAGACTAGTAGGTAAAAGGAATCCAAATAGAAAAATTATTTCTCTATTTTGATTTCAGAATTGTATCATCTGTACAGCAGCTCTTTATACTTAGGAAATTGTTGATGTCTGACATTTATGACTTACTAATAGCAGTTCCCCAGCAGTCAAGAGGGATTGAGACGTATCAGCAGAAATACAGGCAATAAGAAAGAAAACAAACTAATGTTCTATATGGTGACTGTTCTCAAAATTCTTTAAAACAATAACATTGGCACTTTATTTTTCTTTGTGAATGTGAAAATTCCCAGCATGTAGCAGTTGCTTAATACATGTTACTGTCCTTGTGTAAGAAGTTGAAACTTCAAAGGTAGTAAGTTTGATATTTTTTTTTAATTTGGAAGATTTAGAGAGAGAGAGAGAGAGAGGAAGAAAGGGAAGAAATCATGCGTCTCCTGGTTCACTCCCCAAATGGTTGCAATGGCCAGGGCTGGTCCAGCCTGCAGCTGGGAGCTTCATCTGGATCTCCCACATGGGTGTGGGGGCACAAAGACTTCAGCCATCTTCTACTGCTTTCCTAGGTGCATTAGCAGGAAGCTGGATCAGAAGCAAAGCAGCCAGGACTTGAACCAGTACCCATATAGGATGCTGGCATTTCAGACAGTGACTTAACCCATTGAGCCACAGTGTTGGCCCCAGGTTTTAGTTTCTCATTGCAAAATCTTACTGTTACTCGTCTAATTGACTGGTTTGCAAGGACCAAATTTGTGCACAGAAATACAAATTTCAAGACAAGAAAGGGAGTCTTCAGCCGCCATGTGCCTTGACATGTTCTGAGCGTATGGAGTGCAAATTTAACCTAAGTTCACCTTTTGAAAGAAACTTTACTCATCAAAACTTGCAGCAGGTGCAGGATGTGTTGTCAATATCAGCCAAAATCTAAACTAATGAACCCATCTGTCTTTGGGGGAGGAATGTAGTGAGCTGAATCTTGGACGGAGATAAGGACTTTTTGTGTCCCAGAGGGGAGCTCTGGGAGACCCCTTGTCTGAAAGGAATCTTGTGAAATGCTGCACACCTGGCTTCCTGAAGATACCTCACATAGCCCTGAGCCCCTCTTCTGGGGCACTGGGAGGAGTAGGAAGGAAGGGGTGGTTGCATTTTGTGGTAAGAAGGCAGTGGCATGATGAGGATTGAATTCATGAGTTGTATAGGACAGAATGGGGAAAATCCCGTGATTCCAAGCTCCCCAACTGACTCTTCAAGAGCGACAGGGGTTAGTACCTTTCTCTCCCCACCGTAAGCATGCAGACCTCTAGAATGACCCCTGGAAAAGTTTGTTTCTTCCAATGTTCTGAGAAAATAGGCTAGAAAGAAGCCAGAATGCACCTGGGAGAAGAAAACCCCTAACACATCAGAGAAAGCTTATCTCAGCAAGTGTCACTGTGTTTGGCAGTCGCATTGGATCGTGTGTAGGAGCTCTCAGTGTTCAGCACTAGGCCAGGGCTGGAATCCCTGGTCTAAGATTCATCACCCCTGTGCTGGGAGGACACGCCTGGGAGAAGCTGGCCACGAGGCAGGGTGCTTCTTGATGCCTTGCTGGACAGAAGTGCTGATTAATGGACACTGACTTCCTGCCTGGTGGAGAGGAGAGTTACCTGCAGATAACTGTTCACTCAAGGCAAGGCTGTCAGGTCCTGGAGTTTGTGGTCTCGTTGGAAGAGCAGACTTCGGTTATTGGTCTTGGCAGCTTCTCTGGAATCCGGCACTTTCTCTGCTTTGAGTAGGCTCTCTTGGTGGCAAGGCAGTCACGTTACCTTGCACACTGTGAATGCTCAAGAGGATGAGGACAGCAAGTGGAGGAATGTTCTGGGCTCAGGAGAGACTGGTGATCCTTAGCGGGAGGGGTAGTGGATCTTTAGTCAGGGCTCCACCACAGTGTGGCCCAGCTCTCTGTGGCTTCCCTCTTCCATTCTAGCTTTTTCTGCTTACTCATTGCTTCTGTTTCCTCTTACATTTGGCTTACGCACCCTGACCTTAGCCTCTTCAACCCTTCTCTATAGCATGACCTCCTCTGATGGTATTGAGTCCCTCAGGATCCTGAAAGAGAAAAATCTGATGGAACCAGCTCATCTCCCAAGGCCACGCCATTGGTTCCCAGCCAGGTAGCCTGGACTGGCATTCCTAAACCTGCAGAAAAGATGTCTTTAAGGTGAAGAGGAAGCAGAACGTTCACAACACAAATGAAACAATGAGTCTCGTTCCCTGGACGGTGGGCAGCACTGGTGTGACGCCTCGCCTTCCGTTGGTGCGTGGCACAGCACCAGGTCCGCAGTCACGAGCGTGTATTGGCTGGGCTACCGCAGGTGCAGCAGAGCCAGGAAAATGACAACCTAAAGAAATGCAGTGATTGCTCTTTAGGGGGTTTCTTTTTGAAACTAAAAGGGGTTTTCTGACCTAACCATGTGGAGACCACTTTGGTTTCCCTTTGTCTCAGCTGATAACACCAACAGAGGGGCTTCTCCTGTAGGCGCATCATTTCTCAGATGTGTGGTCCATGTTCACAACCACAGTTAGTACTTACTGTGGGCTGCTACACACACATCAGGCAAACTCCAGAATTCAAACAGAATTCATCGTCCACCCACTGGCAATGGCAGTAGAAGCCCGGGAAGTGGTCTGACCCCTACCCTTTAAATCTACATGAACGTGTTGATCACTTTCTCCCCAGTGTGTCCTTCCTGTTGGGGAACATGCAACTTCCTTTCTTTGGGATCCCGATGCTGAGTGTAGTGAGGGAGTGGGCAATGCGCTCAGTGTGCCTTCCTGAAGCTGAAGCTGATTCCTCTTTGCCAAGTTAGCGACACTGGTGATGTCCCCTTATGTCCTTTATTAACTCCTATGCCCCCAGGTGCCCATACCAAGAGTGTGAGTGCACTCTTCACTGGGAGGGCAGCAGGGGGTGGGTACAGGGGTGAGCTTTGCTACTCCTGAGCTGGGTAACAGACCTCTTAACGTTTTTGGAGTCTCTTATGTTTTATACAGAGATATTCTCTCTTAATCTTACAAGATTTTTCTGACAGTTAGAAATGATATCTGTAAAGCTATTGGCAACTGGTCAGTAGTAAAGCATCATCGCTAATATGCAATGCACTGATCTTTATCAATGAAAGTGGGAGTGACCCCTTTGATTAGGTGACTGACTGACTTTCCAGCTTTCAGGTATGGTAAGCAGATGGCTGCTTTAGCGACCAGAACTGGGGAACCTTCTCGGCATTTGCTTGTTTTCCCTCTGAGAAGTGTCAGAGGAGGAACCGACCATGCTTCACTGGCCCCTTGTCATGCTGATATGGGGGCGGCTCAAAGGGGGCTCGGGTGCCTGAGAAAAGGAGCGAAAAACCCAACCGAGAAAACCCAAGAGAAACCGAAAGACCGAACACTGGAAAAAGGGGGGAGGGGGCCCCAGCGAGCTTCAGGACCTGCGCGGTTAAGGAACTGGCTTCGACAGGAAGTGGGCAGAAGGCTGTTTTCAGTACGCTCATGGGAACCGAGTTGGAAAGTGCTGTGGTGAGTGTGTGTGGAAAAAGGGCTTTAATCGAGCTATAAATATCTGCTTCTTTGAAGTTTTATGACCAACAATTAATGTTACTGGAAGGCACATAAAGAGCTGTTTCTTGCCTTGATGGGTCTGAGTGGGCCGGGGTCAGGTTCAGATCCTTGTTGTGTTGAGTGGCATCCCTCCCGGTTCTGTTCTGCCTGTGTGTGACAGATCGAAGAGCCTCACACGTGTCTGAACGCATCCTCAGTGTAGCGTGGTGTTCCACAGTTTGCTTGTTGGCCCATTCATTCGTCCTTTTCATTCAGTCACTGAGGTTTTCTGAGGCTCTCTATGGTGACACGCAGGAGCAGTGAATGGAATCCCTGCCCTTGGAGAGTTTTCATGCTGTTTGGGGAACTGTATATGAAGCAAATTAAGACATGCTACGGAAGAACTGCTGGAGAGACCACCCATACCCGTTAAGGGGACAGAGTGCAGCCACCTAAGAGACTGTGTGACCGTCTCAATGAGAGAGGTTCCTTTGTGAACAGAAATCTGCATGAAGAGGGGACCATGGGCCAGAGGCAGGACAGTGAGTGCAAAGGTCCTGAGGTAGCCATGTGCTCAGCAGGATCCAAAAGAGCTCAGCAGGGCAGTGGGAAAGACAAGGGAGTGTTGGCCGTGCCCTCGCCTGCAGGTCTGAGGAAGGACTGTGAGTTTTAGAGTGCTGGGGACTAAGCGGTTCCTGGAAATGTCACTGGTTCTGCCAGATTGTAAGCCAAGTTTCCTAACAATAGGATTCTTCCATTTTTTCCTCCGAGAAAATTAAACCAAAAAAGAGCAAAAGCAAAACCACAACTTCCCTAACAAGTAATAGAGAGTGTTCATTTTTTATTTTTTAGAGAATGCTTTTTCTTTTCTTCATTCTCTCTATCTGCTGACGTCAACATGAGACATCGTTTGAAAACGTATTCCAGCTTTGAAACCCTTCTGTGAGCGTAAATGGACTTGAAGGCTGGCGGGTAGTGACAGTCGGTATCTGCTGCCACAGAGCGTGCCCATCCGGACCATCTTCCTTCTTGTAGATAGACATGGAGAGTCGGAGTTTATGACCTTTTGGATGGGAAACTTAGCTTGAGGTTTACCTGTGTGCTGGCCTGGGAGAAAGGGATTGGTAAGCAGAGTGAGTGCTCTAGAACAATCTGGAGAAGTGTGCTCTTTGCAAGAGAGTAGGCTTATTGCACCCTTGGCATTTTAGAAGTGCTTAATTACTCAAGGATTTTCTCACCTGTTTGAGCAGCTAACCTAAGGACTGGCTGGGTTAAAAGTTTATTTTCTGAAGATGTTTTCTGCATATACTTGACTGCATTTATTTCTTTAAAAAAATCCATAACTCAGGTTGGCTTTGTTTCTAGGTAGTTCAACTTGGAGAGGTTGGCCTGTGTGCAAGAGAGGGCTTCCTGTCTTCATTTTCTTGGTGCAGGGAGCTGTTTATGACGAGTAGGAATTGTTGCATGTGTGTTTAGCCTACATGTTGAAGTCTAGAGAGCTGAGAGAGGGGAGCCCTTGGGAGCCAGGAACCCATTGTGCTGACTTGAAAACAGCAGCTCCCTCATCTGTTTTCCTTATTCACATGAAGGAGGTCAAAGGTAATGTCACTTCATTGTTCTGAAGTGACTGGTTCCCCATGGTCATAATGTGACCCCCTGTTTGTCAAGATCTCACTGCCACACAGACCCTCCAGCTCCCTGTGCCTGAGGAATTCCTGTGTCCAGGAATCCGGGCTGCAGATCAGGGACGAGGCTGTGCCGTGTTACTGTTTTGTCCAGTTGGTTTCTAGCCTGATCTAATTCCATCTGATGATGTCCTGCTTGCAATCAAAGGGATGGCTGGCAGAGAATGAGTCATGTTGGAAACAGAGGGACTTGTGCACCTTTTGGGGACGTGATTCCACTGGAACTGGACAGCAAACTGAGGGATTTTGGAGATGTCTCTGGAGTTGACGGAAATGTCATTTAAAGGTTTCCCCATAAACCTAGGCCTGACTTGCTCAGGCCTCAACCCTTCTAGCTCCTGACTGCACAAGGGAAAAATTGGGTTTTAACTTCAGACAGTCCCATTCTCCCTGATGGACATAGGGACTTTTAATTGGTGCCATATAATGTTACTTTCTACCTCATCTGGCAGCTCAGCAGCTATGGAGAAAGATGCTGCACCACTGGTTAAACGGTCATTCCGCAGCTGCCGCTCATTGTAGACAGTCACTTCTAAAGGGAAAAAAGTCAGGACAAAAAGTTGTATGTTTGACTTGATCATTAAAAACAAAACAAAACAAAATGCCATGACATAGTTGGGAGGGGGTTGGGAGAGAGGTGGATAGCACAGTGGGAATAAAAAATACCCAAACAGTAAATACTAATATATTCCTCACAGTTGTGTTTGAAGGATGTAAGTCTAGATTTTTTTTTTACTTTGTACTTTCTCATTTAAAACAACAAGTCCTTTCAATTATGAGATCAAAAAGAATGTTCAGTGGCTTATTCTGACCCAATATTTTCCTATGTAATTTAGATGGCAGTTTTATTTCCACAAAATTGTTCTTGCAATGTATTTGATTTTTTTTTTTTTATAAAAAGAGTCATTTTACAATTAGAGCAGCTCAGCTAGCACAGCTCACGGAGCACTGGAGGGGCCCTCTGGCCAGCCCCCAGCACCCAGGACAAATGTTCCAACACTGATTTTGCCCGTGACTTCCTGTCTGAGGCCAGAGAGGGGCTTCGCACCCCGGGAACATGTGTGAACTGCAGAAGGAAGGCCAGGTATTAGTTACTCCTGCTCCTCTTTCTCACCCCAGCAATAGTTTTTTCCCCTGCCTCCTTCCCCGTGCCCTGTGGCAGAGCCTCAGGCCTGAGCAGAAAGGGAAAGGGGAAAGGGGGTGACTCAGCGGAGAGCCAGCCTCACCACAGCTTCCTGGCCACCCTCCGTGCTCTCTGCTGCCCAGAGCATGCGGGCAGTCGACTGTGGGATGGGAGAGTTTCAGCTACAGAATGGGTGAGTGAATGCTCAGTGGATGGACCCCAAGAGATTGCTCAGAAGTGCAAGGCTACTCTGCGGAACGCACAGAGACGGGGGAGTTCAAAGGTACTTGCATCTTGGTGCAAAACAAAACAGGAAACCCAATGCAGTTTTTCACAATGCACGTTTGCCATCAAGTTTCTGCAGACCCCTCCTATGCACAGATTTCAAACGTTTTGCACCAAAACAAATATATAAAGTAAGCTTAAAATAAACTTGTAATTCCATAAACTTAAAGTAAACATAAATAAATATTTTTTTTATTTGAGAGAGAGAAAAGATCTTGTCTACCCACTGCTTCACTCCCCAAAGAGCCATGTTAGCCAGGTTTGGGCAAGGCTGAAGCCAGGAATCTGAAGCTCATTTCCTGTCTCCTAAACGAAGGTAGCCAGGACTCAAGTCCTCTAGCCGTCGCCTGCTGCTTCCCAGGGTGTGAAATAGCAGGAAGTTGGATCTGAAGCAGAGGAGCTAGAACTCAAACCAGGCACTCGGATGTGTGATGCAGGAGTCCCAAGCAGCACTTGAACAGCTGCGCCAAGTGCCTGCTCCATTTCCCATGAGGCACCCTCCTAGTGACACAGTTTAGACAGGTAAGTCGTCCCAGCTCCACTCCTCAGCCCCGTGAACGCAGATCGGCATCTCCCCGTTCACACACAAACTCGCACTAGAACTGCTCTCCAAGGTCAGCCAAGCGCTGACACTTCATTACCAGCTTAGCCCATGCTCTGATCGGTATTTCCTGAGTTCTAAAGCACAAACAACAAAACTAAACAAGCAAAAAATGCAGAGCATTAGAATATCCCTTTCTAAAACCCAGATCTTTTTTTAAGAAAATTAACATTTTCTAGAAGTTCTTATCTAAAGTATGTACAAAGGTAAATGTATAAACTCACTGATCTCCTGAAGACCGGACTCTAATACAGAATAACAAGAGCCTTTCTCTTGTTAAGCAACTTCAAAGAGACAGTAAGGGAGGCGATGAGGGGAGAATGATACTTTTTTTTTTTTATTAAGAGTAATCTAAAATTTATTGATCCAACAGGTTAACACCATGTCTCCCCAGGAGTGCCATCAACCCAAACCAGACTGGCACCGTGGGCAGATTTTTCCCCATGTTCCTGCCAAGGGGATCTGCCAGATTGCCTTGTCAGCTTTGGAATTCTTTGGCCACATGGTTCTGGCTTATCCCTAAGCCCCTCTGAGGTGATTTCTGGTCCCCAAATTGAAGCAAGCTAATCCGCACAATTCCGTGGACATTCTGTGCTCCCGCCTTTGAACTGCAGGGGAGCCTCCTCCAGGAGCTGAGCCCTGCTGCCCCCAAGGCCCATGCTTTTGTCTCCCTTCAGCTTCCTTTATGCCACAGTGGGACTTTGTCCCTCTGGCGGTTTTATTTAGTGGGAGAAGACAGATGAGAAGGAAAAGTGGAGCCCTGTTTCATAACCGTCTCTGCAAGGGGCTCGAATTCCTCTCAGCCATATCCCCATCACCTCATTAATCCCTGTAGTGGTCCCTCCACAGTATTATTCCTATTGGGGGGATAAAGAAATCGAGGCACAGACAAAATCAACAGCAGGCAGAGGATTAGGGAACCAGGCAGCAGAAGACAGGAAGGTGGGGAGCAGGGCTTGTGGAGTCTGTCCTAGGCCATCTGTTGGTCCCACTGTCCCTTTCGCCTAAGCAGAGAGACAAGGAGGGGAGAGGAAGAGAGAAGATCAAATGGCTTAGATAACCAAACCAAAGGAGCCACGTTACTTACCACACTCATCCAGCAGAAACCCTTCTTGCGACAGTGGGTGGGCTGTTACCCGCCAGGTGCTTCAGAATGGAACCATTACTCACTGCATGTGCTCCGGATGCCAAGGACTGTGCGGGGCTATGAGGACGCAGCAGTTAACAACACAGACCTGAGGCTTCCCCTGGGGTTGGTGTTTGGGATGAGCCAGTCACAGCAGGAGTTCCTCCCCAGCTAGAACCTGGCTTCACCCTGGATACCACCCTCCCTTCCCACCTGGGCTATAGCCTGGATTACAGTCCTATCCTCATTGTAATGGCTCCACCCCAGTCCCACTTTTTGTCCCCTGTGGTCCTGGTCCTTTCTTAACATAGAACTGGAATCTCCTTGGAAAATGTAATTTAGGTCCTGTCTTTCCCCCTTCTGATTGGAATCTTTTCAAGTCTTCCCCTGGGACCTAGAGTGCAGGTCACCACCTTGATGTGGCCTCAGGGGTCCTGCAGTGTCTCCCCCATCCTGAGTGTCCTGTCCTTCCCCTCTAGGCTCTCTCTCTTTGCTCACTCTGTTCCCTATCTATGCTGATCACATTGGCCTGGGCACCTCTCCTTTTCTGTAATCTCCACCCAGAGGGCCGTAGGGGTGGCTGGATGTCCTCTGCCACCTCCCCAGGAAGCCTTCCTGGATGGCCCATTTATATCACAGTTGGCCTTCTCCGTGCACAGCACAGCAGCACCCTGGCCCCTCACCCCCAGGTCGTCACCTCTGTGCAGTGGACTTGTCCCCTTGCCTTGCCCTCCATGAGCTCCCCCTGTGAAGGGCGGGTATTCCACCCGCTCTATTGACTGCTCCATCCTGGCCCCAGGAACCTAGGAGGTGAAGTTGGTTCCCACAGAGTAAAGAGACTCTGAAGAGGCTGGAGCAGGAATTTACCCCCGGAAGATCCCACAGGAGTCCCTGTAGAACAGGGAGGAGAAAGGACGAGGAAGGGGTGCGACATGTAGGGACATCATTGGGGAGGGGGCTGTGGACAAGCTCGGGGCAGGGCCGGGCATGCTGTCTTCTGTGGGTTTTGCACTTTGGTGTTACAGAAGATACTGCAGGATTCCTTGATTTTAAAGAGTCAGGTGGGATTTTTTTTTTTTCTGCAACACAAGTTAACCTACCTGCACCTGCTGTGACCTGACAGGGCTGGTTATTGACAGCTGTGTGGCAGGCGGAGACTGCCTGTTGGGCAGTGGATTCATGGAGAAGTCGGAGTCCTCTTTTATAACGAGGCTGCTTTTCTCCATAATCGCAGTGACGTCTTCAGTTCCCAGGCCCTCATCCCCAGCTGTTTCCTTCAGCATTTATTCCAGCTCAGAGATGCCGTTCACAATCCAGCAGGATGTGTTTGTCTCTGGCTCCAAAACTTTTTTTTTTTTTGGCCCACATCACTGCAGCCCATGGCAGAAGATTCTAGCAATTAGCAGGAACCAAAAGTGATAATTTATTGCAACCAACACTGTGATCTAATAGTCACACATTACAAAAGCAAAATCCATATTTTTTTTTCTGCTGTGGCACCGCAGCGCTATCATATGCTCCACACACTCCCTAATGTCTTTTGTGTGCATGAGGAAAAAACATAACCCTCTCCCACTGAGAGCCAGAAAGAGCCCCTCAGGTTCTGAGAACAATGGCATTCCAAAATGTGCTCTGAAGGGGGTTAGGTTCCTGTGCTAGAGGTGAACGCTGTGCAATTCAGTTCTGTTTCCTGATGATCTGCAGAGGACAAAGGGTGGTCGCCACCCTTTACTTGGGAAGGACAACAGCCTTGTTGTGTTAGCCGCTGGCACCAGGTGTAAGAGGGTGGGGGTTGGGGGTACTCAGAATGAGAATTACGGAGCTTCCAGTCTTATGTCCGCTGGTAGCAGTTCAGATCTGTTGATTTTGATCTTTGAGCCTTGCCTCAGACCTAGACTTGGGGTGATTTCACAAACCACCCGGCAGAGGAGAAGCCAGCTCCTGCCAGGTGACTGAGGCAGCGTGGCAAGGCTTGAAGTCTTTAAAACCATATCCCAGTGGCCCCAGAGCCTGAATGCGTTTGGAACACGGCCTGTCCAGTGCCGAGAGAGGTTCCTGCAGAATCTGATTCCAAGGAAGGGGCGTCAAGTTGTTTGAGCTGGACAGAAACTGGAGACACTTTCATCCAGAAAATTCCAAACCCGTCCGCTCATCAGAATCACGTGGGAACTTAGGAACATACCTGGGCCTCACCCTCCAGAGATCATTGATGTGATGGAGAACTGGACCGCAGAAGCTCCACACAGAAGCAGAGTGGCACTTGGGGACTCCTCTTATCTCACAAAGGAGGAAACTGAGTCTCAGGCTTGCCCACATGGAGGGCGGGGATTGAACACACGCCCAGACACTCAGCGTGTGGCTTTGCTGCCGACCGTTTTTGGGGCTACCAAGCAGTCACCATGGTGTCCCTACCTGCTGAGCAAACCTGATTACCTCAGGGTCATCTTTTGTTACACAGTTTCCTAGTGATTCTTTCCTGAGACGTGAGGTTTAAGAAGGAATTGCAAACATGACCCACCTTCTAGGAAGGCCACATAAATGGGTCAGTTGGGGTAGGCAATAAGCCAGACATACTTTGTTTAAAAAAAAGGGGGGGGATACATAGAATTAGTCTTCATTTCTGCAAGAAAATGTGTAATTTTCTCTTGTTTTTTCTTGAAATGCGTGGCCATGTCCATTTATCTTCTTAACTTCGTAATTGTAAGGTAAGGGGTGTTTGCGTTGTATGGAATAACTGGGAATCGTAGCCTAGGCAATGGTGGCAGATAATGACCACTCCAGGGTGGACATTAAAACAGAAATCGGCTAAAGATCAATAAGATCAAGACCACTATGTCATCCTTTGAGAGGAGTCTTAATTTTTCTAGGTTTTCTTTTTTAATTCTAAAAAAACACAAATAAACAAAAAAGAACCAAAAAAAAAAAAACACCAAGATTGTTTTCAAGCACTTGAGAAATGAGACATTAGTGATCTGATGTTAAAAAGCAGCCCTGGGTTTCAGATGGGTTTGTGTCTTTAAGTGGCCTGTATTACCATAGTAATAAACAGCAAACGGGCCCAAATCTTACAGGCTTGTGTTGGCTTTGACCAATGAAGTAGAACAAGACCTCTGAATACCCCATTAGTTCCAGGCTGTGCTTTGATGGCTCTGCCCAGGCAGCGCTTTCTCTACACAGTCACCAGCCTCACCCGCATCTCCTAACAAATGTTGTCGACAGGCCGCGCTGCAGTTTTTCTGCGTGTTCTGACAGTTTAATTCAGTACCTCCTAGCTAAGCACTCAGCCTACGGGGGGCTTCAGCACCTTGGCGTCTCCGGGCTGCAATCGAAATAATTCAGGGCCTGGGGCCGGGCTTGCAGAAATAGTCCACCTTCCCTGTGGAACGCACAGTGCGTTTTCCACTCCCCTCCGCGTGGAGCACACAGATCTCCCCTTTAGAGGGGAGGGCAGTGGGATTTATTAACAACAGGGACCCTGGCAAGCAGTGGCTCCATTTGCAAGTTGCACCCGGCTGGGGTTGGGGTTCCCTCTACAGGGGCTATGGACAGCTCCTCCCGTAGACAGCAGACTTGTTCCTGTGGAAGGGAGGGCAAAGTGAGGGACCCAGGATGGGAGTCGGGCTGAAAACTGAGTTCAGAAGTTATGCTTCCGACACGGCATCGCAGAAACGTCCACCTTCATTCCGAATTTCACACAGGAAAGGCAGATAGGTAGGGACACCCAGCAGTTGGTCTAGGCTGAAGGAGAAACGCTTGGAGAGGTCTCGGAGAAGTTGCCATTCAAACGTGGTCACGGATGGAGTTAGGGCCAGTGTCACTGTTGTGATATGACCCGAATTCTGTTCACCCAGAAACTCTGTCAGGCCTCATCCCTAAAACAGGATTGCTCCTTGGTTTTGGGGAGATTTGTTTTGTCACATAAGGAACTTTCAACAGGTGGCAATTTGGTAAATTCCCCCAAATTATTTTATGGTACGGATCACTTGGAGGAGGCTCTTTTAAAAATGCAAAGCTGGCTGGCACCGCAGCTCACTAGGCTAATCCTCCGCCTGTGGCGCTGGCACCCTGGGTTCTAGTCCCAGTCGGGACGCCGGATTCTGTCCCAGTTGCCCCTCTTCCAGGCCAGCTCTCCTCTGTGGCCCGGGAGTGCAGTGGAGGATGGCCCAAGTGCTTGGGCCCTGCACCCCATGGGAGACCAGGAGAAGCACCTGGCTCCTGGTTTCGGATCAGCACGGTGTGCTGGCTGCAGCGTGCCGGCCACAGCGGCCTTTGGAGGGTGAACCAATGGTAAAGGAAGACCTTTCTCTCTGTCTCTCTCACTATCCACTCTGCCTGTCCAAAAAAAAAAAAAAAAAGCAAAGCTGCAGGTCCCCAGTTGGTGGAATGTACGTGAACAGGTCAAATCCATGTCTTGACAAAGTCCCCCTGGTGAGTCTTCCCCATTCAGGCAAAGCAGGAGGGACTGCTCCAGAATTCGCGTCCACAGAGCTCTGTGCACCCTCCAGAATTAGCAAGTGACAGAAACTTTCCAGAAAGAACAACCCACGATCATTGCTCCTGCAGTCTCTGTCCCGGTATCACTTGCTCTTAAAAGACGAATATTGAGTTACTGCTTCTGCACCGACTGACTAGAAACTCCCTTCTAGAGCAGAGCAGGGCAATGTCCAGCCCGCAGGCTGTAAAAGGCCCGTAAAGTCCTTCGGTCTGGCACTGCCAAGGCAGCCACAGGTGGCGCTTGAAATGCAGTAACTCCATCGCAGGTTCACTTTTAAGTTGGTAATTTTGTATGGCCTGAGGAGAATGATATAAATATCCAAATGACTGCTGTAAAAGCTTCCCTACCCCCATCCAGGGCTATGGAGTGCGTAAGAGAAGTGTGTTTCATGACTTTGTCCGAAGCAGAGGTTTGCAGAGGGAATGGGAGTTTCCTGCTGGGAACATGCAGGGAGATGAGGGCTGTGGGCTGCACGTGTTGGAACAGTTGTCTGGAGGTGATACTCTGTCAGGGTGGCACACTTTCTGTCCCCACAGCAGATAAGAACAAAAAGAAAAAGGAATCAGTTGGCTCATTTATTGAAGTCCCTGCGTTCTGAGAAATCTGTTACAGGGTGGGGAGTGAAAGAGGGAGAGATGGATCTTTCATTTACTGGTTCATTCCCCAAGTGGCCACAATGGCCAAGGCTGAGCCAAGCCGAAGCCAGGGACCAAGAGCTGCATCCAGTCTCCCATGTGGGTAGCAAGAGTCCTAGCACTTAAGCATTTCCACTGGTTTTCCCAGGCCATTTAGCAGGGGGCTGGGTTGGAAGTAGAGCAGCTGGGACACACACTGGCACCCATATGGGATGCTGGTGCTGTGGCTGACAGCAGCTCAACCCACTGCCTCACAGTGCCGGCCCCTGTTCTCTGATCTTTGGAGAAGATAGGCAAAGGGCAGAACGTGCCAATGGACCTGGGAGCCATGTTCACTTCTGACTGGCAAATCCTCTTGTTTCTATGCTCTTCCGCCCTCCTTGCCTTCCTTTCTTCTCACTCTCCTTCTCATTTGCCTCTTCTTCCTCCCCTCTTTCTCCTCTTCCTTCTTCTTTCTCTCCTCGTCCATCTGGACTGACCCAAGACCTTGACTTCAAGAAAGAGGACCAAGCTGGTCTCGTTTCCATTTGCATCTGGGTTCTGGCAAGTTCCCAGTACAACCCTCTTAGGCGACTATCAGCCTTTGTCAGGGAGGATCTAAGTGGTTAAATCTCAGGACATACTGGCTGAGTCTCTGCTGAGTCTCTCACATGGTTTTAGTCCCCCTTCTGCCTCCCCCTATACATTAACGAAGGCCTTGACCTATCGACTGTAGTCACCGAAGCAGCTGGATTCCCTGTTTGAAAGGTTTTCTGCAGAGGCAACTATTTATTTATGTATTTAATTTCTGTAGGAAGTGGCCATTCTCCTCCCAGTGCAGGTATTACAGTGCCTTTAGGAGAATCCAGCCACTGAAATCCTCCGTAAGGAAAAATGCTCAGAGTATCACAAAGCAAAAGCATTAGTGGGAAATGTTCAGAGGTTCGATGGAAAACCACTGGGATTCACGCACTCTTTGGGTCACATGACCTCTTCCCACTCTCCTCGGGCCCTGGCGTGGGAAGCGGTCACATGACCTCTTCCCACTTTCCTCGGGCCCTGGCGTGGGAAGCCTGAGCCAGAGAACACTGCTTCCCTTGCAGTACAGAGTAAACGGGCGGGTGGCTGGGTTGCAGCTTATGTTGAACTCTCTGGTTGAATACGCAGTCCAACTTTGCACACAGAGTTCATTTTTAACCAGGACCATTTCACATTACCTGTCCAGTCTAGTTATATATTAGCCACTCACAGAGTAGTTTTAAATTATTAAATACTAGATGTGTTACATAGAAAATTGAATGCATCAAAGGCATTCACTTTCCATGCAGTCAGGAGTGATACGGAGAGCTAACGTGGTGCTCCCTGTCCAAGCACAAGTGTCTTCATGATACCGACACGTGTGCACCCCTGACTGCATATACACGTTGCAGGACAGATCAGGTGGCAGGTCCCATAGGCAGAGAGTTCCATAACTGAAAACTTCGTGTGAAATTTCGAGAGAGAAGTCCACAGAGGCTCTGAGTCAAAAGTCCTTCTTGAGCAAATGTAGGAGCAACCTATGGTAGCACCTCTTCTTCCAAGAAAACTTACCAAGGACCTTGCTCAAGACAACTAACACGTTTTCTCTTTCACTCCTGAAGCTTCTAAAGCCAGAATCAAGGGTTAGACATTTTGGTGCAGAGGGTTAAGCCACCACTTAGAATACCTGCATCCCATATCTCAGTGCCTGGTTTGAGTCCCAAATGCTACATTTTTCTGATCCAGCTTCCTGTTAAAGTACCTGGAAGGCAGTAGATGATGGCTCAATGGCCAGGTTCCTGCCACCCATGTAGGAGACCCAGAGTTCCTGGCTTCTGTATTTGTCTATATTTGCTCTGAATGTTATGGGCATTTGGGGCATGAACCAGCAGATGGATGATACCGCCCCTTCCATCTCCCCATCCCCTTCCCCCTCTCATCTGTCTCTCCCTGTCACTCTGATTTTCAAATAAATCTGAAAACAAAAGGGATTCACTGGTTTAAAAAAAATAAAACTTGGGGCCAGCATTGTGGCACAGTAGGTTAACACCCTGGCCTGAAGTGCCAGCATCCTGTATGGGCGCCAGATCTAGTCTTGGCTGCTCCACTTCCCATCCAGCTCTCTGCTATGGCCTATGAAAGCAGTGGAAGATGGCTCAAATCCTTCAGTACCTGCACCCACGTGGGAGACCTGGAAGAAGCTCCTGGCTGCTGAAATCAGATTGGCACAGCTCCAGCCATTGTGGCCAATTGAGGAGTGAACCAGCAGATGGAAGACCCCTTCCTCCCTCCCTCTCCTTCTTTCCCTCCCTCCCTCTTTCCCTCCCTCTCTCTTTCTCTCTGCCTCTCCTCTCACTATGTAATTCTGACTTTCAAATAGATAAGTAAATCTTTAAAAAAAAAAAAACTAGAATCAAAGGAGGTCCTGAGCCCACAGATGGGCAGTGATTTTCAAACCTTGAAGTATCATGACACTTTAGCAACTGAGGTAGCAGAGGGTTACTGGCATCTTATTTTTTATATACAAGAACATTAGTAACTTCTATAAAACCTCAATTACTGTCTTCTATAACTATTGTTCTATAAGATAATTTTCCCCAAAGTTGAAAAAAATTTATATACATGCATCAAAGTTGAAAGACTTCACTGTGAACTACCATCAACATTTTATGTAATTGCTTTATGGTGTATTTACCATCCATACATCGTATTGTAGGGCAAATATGTTAATGCTCTAAAATAGGAAGGTCATTCCCAAGAAAGGTCAACTGCAAAGTCAATTTACATATTGTACACACTGAAATATCTATACACATGTGTGCACCCATAAATGTAAATACGCATGCATATATGCAAACACACACATGTATATACATGGATTTTTTAAAAGATTTAGTTATTTGTTTGAAACTCAGAGCTACACAGAGAGAAGAGGAGAAGCAGGGGGAGAGAGAGGTCTCCCATCCGCTGGTTCACTGGTTCACTCCCCAGGTGGCCACAGCAGCTGGAGCTGTGCCAGTCTGAAGCCAGGAGCCAGGAGCTTCTTCCAGGTCTCCCACATGGGTGCAGGGGCCCAAGGACTTGGGCCATCTTCTGCTTTCCCAGGCCATAGCAGAGAGCTGGATCGGAAGTGGAGCAAACGGAACCTGAACCAGCACCCATATGGGATGCTGGCATAGCAGGTGGCAGCTTTACCTGTTACGCCTCAGTGCCAGCCCCGTACACATGAATTTTAAAATGAATGTCATAGTTTTTAATCTCCACTAATTGGTTGATCAGGAAAAACAAATGTCAACAGACTCAGCATAAATAGTTCTCAGATATTATGGGACTCATGGAAAATAAACCAAGAATACATGCCACTAATTCATTCAGAGATTTAAAATTGTGCAAACACTGCATGTTTTTGTAATCCTCCCTTCACCAGACCTGTCCAAACCTCAGCAGACAGCAGTCAAGGGGGACTGTCACAGTGCCTGTACTGGCTAATCATCCTGGATTCTGAGTCTTTGGGGGCAAAGCGTATAATTAATGGAGGGATGTTGCCCATCGCCCCATCTCCTCCCATTGGATGGATGAGAGCAGTGTGGCTGGGTCCACAGTGTTCAGATGGTAAAGGTAGAGTAGATGACTTACCTGAGGAGCCACCACTGAGCAGCATCCTTGGGCTGCAGCAATTGCTACGGAAGTCCTCACATAGGTCATTTCCTTTCCCCAAAGCCTCTTGGGTAACTACAGACAGGACTGGAACAAACACCCTGAGAAGTGACAGATTCAAAAGGACCCCAAGTCATGACAATATGTCACTGTTTCAAACAATTTAAAGGAACTTTTTTATTATAAGGTAAACAGTTTACGTTCAGTGTTGAACCAGGTAGATTCATAGATTAGCAAAATAATAATAGCAAAACTGTCATAACCTCAAAACTCAGAGAAAACAATGGCAACTCTGTCATATCCACATACACATCCATCCCCCTATCTATACTCAGGCCCATGTCTCCATGCCTACCCTCATCCACATCTAGGCCTGTATATACATGCCTGTCTTTATCCACTCCCATATCTTTACTCATTGTCACGTCCTACATCATGCCTGCCCTCATCCACATTCATAGCCAGACCCACATCAACATGCCTACCCTTATCTACCCCCAACCTTTACTCATTCTTATACCCTACCTCATGCCTGCTCTCATCCACATCCATACCTCTTTACATAGGCATATCCATACATACATGCCTGCCCTCATCCTGTCCATATCTGTACTCAAATTAATATCCACATGCCTAAGCATATCCATACTCATATCTGTGTGCATACTCGTATCTGTGAGCCTGTCCAAATCCATACCCATACCCATACCCACACCAGTCCTTATCCATCTATAACTATATTCATAGCTACATGCCTATCCTCACCCATTTCATATCTATATACATATCCATATCTACTCCAGTATATTTATTTCTATTTATATCTGTACCTAAATTCACACCTATATTAAATCTGTATGTTCACTTGTATATTTATAAATGCATGTGGAATTGTTTCTACTTTTTCAGAAGAATCATAGAAACAGGATTACAGTTTATACTATCATATCTGATCTACTTGTTTGTATGATATTATTAATATATTTCTATGGTAATAAGTATTATTGTGTATCATTTTCTGTGGTTTCCCCAAGTGTGTTTCCCAGACCAGCAACATCAGCCCCAGCTGGGAAATTGTTAGAAACCAAATCCCTAGTGCCCACCGTGGACCTGGTGACCCAGGGTTGGGCCCCGCAATCTGTATTCTAACAAGCCTTCCAAGAGATTGTGGTGCCTGCTGACGTTCGAGGACCATCACTGTAAGTAAGCTGTGTGGTCCCTTCCTTACGGTTCTCAGGAGAACAGCCTGTCGGTTTTGGTTCAGAAGCTCATAGCTTTCCCTGTGCCCACCAGCTTCAGTGCCTGACGCCTCAGAATCCGTGCTCCGTGTTCACTCTAGCAACTTTTCCCGGTGCAATGCCTCTTCACCTCTGCATTCTGTTGATTGAGTCCAAATAAAGGGGTTCAGGGGTGACTTTTGGGAGCATCTGCAAAGTCCTTGAAATTGTACGCAAAATGTGCAGTAATATTGCCTAGCTGGGGAAATTATACCTATGAGATTTTCAAAATGTCTATGACCTGAAGATGATTTTTATTTATTATTTTTGTTCTTCTGCTCTTTTTCTTTTTTATTAAAAAAAAAATAAGGAAAAGAAGTCTACTCAGGGACATACCACCAGAGAAAAATGATCTTTTCACTTTTCATTTGTTAAGCACTCCAAATTCTAGGCCTTTCTTTTCTTTTCTGGGACCTATGAATTAATTCCAAGGAAATAATTAGGTCCACATGAAAGTTTATTTGTAAGATGACAGTCATAAAATTATTTATAATCAAAAATTAAAATAATCTGTCTAATGATAAGACATTAGTACATAAATTTGAGTCTGAGAATAAAATATTTTGTAACTAGGATAAAGGATATGGCAAAGTCATCATGGGATAATATTAAGTGAGAAAAGTAAAGATACAGTTTAGAATGTATTTATCCCAATTCAACATATGTGTTAAAAATATCTGGGAGAAATGAAACCTTTTCACTTTCTCGTTTACTCTCTTCTCCACAGTAAACACTTGCTTTATAATCAGGGAAATAAACACTAGATTAATAAAATAGACAGTATATTGGTGATGACAAGGTTCACTGACCCACTGCCTAGATGTTAAATGGTTGTAGCTGGGCAGTTCTGGTTATAACCAGACTTGTATACACAAGGTCATTTCTTCTACAAAGTCTGAACAGGGCGTGCAAGGCCTTCTTAACTGATCCATCAGAGTTGTACCCAGGGTCCTCACTTCATGGCATCAGTGAGGTTGGTCAATCTTGGGCACAAGTTCCACCTCTGTGTCCCTCTCCCCCTCTCTGCTTCCCTCTCCTCCCCTATACCCCCTCCTTCTCCCTCTCTCTCTCTCTCGCTCTCTCCCTCTCCCCCTCTCCCTCTCCCTTTTTCTCTCCCTCCTTCCCTCCCTTCATCTCTCTCTCCCTCTCTCTCCCTCTTTCCCTCTCTCATTTCCTCAATTTGTCTCTCCCTCTCTTCCTCTCTTCTTCTCTCCCTCCCTCCCTTCCTCCGCAGATGAGTAGCAGGCCAGCAATGAGTGGATTTGACTGTGGGTGAGTGTTCTATGACCTGGAGCCCATTCCAATTGGCCTATGTACAAATGCAAGCCATCGCAATGGCCAGGAAAGTCCCAAGACTCTTTCCCATTTATCCAATCATGCCTGGGTAACTGGAAACTCACAAGAAAGTCTCTGCCAGTCATATTCAGTGAACTATCTATTTCCTTTATATCATACCTGCTGCTCATAGAGCATACTTTACTTTTTCCCTTAGCAGTTAGTGTGATTTTAGAAACCGAAATCTACTTGTGGCGTGTAACCATGGTTGGTGGGCGAGTTGGTTAGCAGGTTAGTATGTTCAGCTGCTCCATCAGCAAATATTAGTGGACATTACCTACATGCTAGGTGGCATCTGCCTTTCTGAAAAAGGAGAAGGGAGCAGCTAGACCCTTGCCTGGTCTCTGGAGTCCATAGTTGGGGCAGAAGACAGTTACTCAACAGATAATCACAACTACTAATGTGTGGCTGCCACCTCGTGACCTTGGGGCGGGGTTTCCCACAAAGGGTCTGTTTCCAGCTGCAGGGCAGTGTTGAGATTTTCTGTTCGCATTAACCTGTAAACGAGAGCAGCTGGCGTCTGATGACAGTGCTCAGCTTGTTTGTAGCGTGCTTCCCTCATGGAGTACAGCTTCAGCACAGGTCCTGTGAGTCCTGCACACACTGGGGCTTCTTTAGAAGTGGGCTGAGCTCATTCAGTGTTTGTGTTGTGGCAGAAAATAGAAGCACTGGCATTACCATGGATCCTTCTTGGATTCCTTAACCCCAGGACTGTCACAGAGAGCAAGAGCTTCACCTTACGGCATCTCCACGTTCTCATCTGTAAAATGGATCAGTAACTGTCATCTGTGAAAGCTAACAAGATAACCCATGTGAGTGCCTGGGGAAGTGAACATTCAAAAACCATTTGTCAGCTTGACTATTTTGAGATGAGGATCAGGATGACCCCCTTCCTGTTTGTTAGCCAGGTCAAACTTCTTTACACAAAGGAGCAGTGTTGGAGGCCCAAGGTGGAGATTTGATTCATGTTTTGAGCCTGTGCCTTGTCATTGTTCCTTTTTTTGACATCATGGAATTAGCAAAGTTGAGCACCTACTGTGCTTCGGGCTGTATTGAAGGGGTGATGCATAGGGAGATCAGTAAGACATGCTGCCTCTCCTTAATGAACACCCAGTCTACAGGAAGCCTGTGGGTAGTAGGGCAAAGGGATTCACCACAGCACAGAAGGGAAGACACAGGAGAATAGAATCCAAGCCTGACACTGGGTCCCAAGGAGTAGGAGCTCACCTTAAAGCTAGGAAAGCAGGAGAGAGAAAGAGAGAGAGAGAGAGAGAAAGAAAGGAGGAGGGGGAGGGGGAGGGACTTTTTTTTTCCTACAAGTCAAGGTGTATTCATGTATCTAACTGTACACCCATGTGTTGTTCTGGAATGTTCCACACTAGCCACAGCTGGCCAACTGCTGCAGGGGAGAGGAGGGTGTGAAACAGTAGAACTGCAGGTGAGGGTGTGGTCAGATGGAGAGATCGTCTGGGTTGGTCCCTGCACACTGGCACTTGAGTTGTACACTGTTAATCCTTGAGTGTGTTGGCCATTTCCCTCATCAGGAAGGGCAGTGCCTCACAATTTGCAGTAGTCTCATGTTAGAAACTTCGACGTCTGAGCCACAATTCTGTTCTTCATCTCCCCCATCAGACTGCTATGAACTTGTCAGACACAGGTCCAGCCCATGACCTGGGTGTGTATGTTGTGTGTGTTCTCGTGTGCATGCATGTGTGGGCACCAGCTGCATCGGCCCAGTACTGACAGTTCTGGACCATAAAGGACTCACTGCATGGCCAGCAGCACTTTACACATCAGCTCAGAGCCGCGATCTGTGAAAACCATCCTAGGTGGAAAAGCGCTCTTTGTCCCTTTGGCCACTCTCCGAATCCACATCCAGGCTGCCAGGCAGTGTGCAGTGCAGCCGGGCATTGACTCCGATCCTCGTCTCCCACACCCTCAGTTCCTATCGAGCTACTGTAACTTTAAAAAGATTGAACAAAGACTACCTCCACCAGCTAAGCTGAAATAAGAATGTCTCCGGAGTTTAATGGATCAAGTGGCGGTGATAGGTTTTATGGCTCTTTTTTACTTTAGGGCATAGGGAAGAGAGAGCTGGGCAGGTTGGTTTTAAATTCAAGGATTTATGTTGTTAATCCTCCGGGCTAATTATAATTTATGGGATCTTGGCAAATTAATATGCGGTTGCTATTCAGAACTGAAGAGCAATGCGAGGCAGGCATAAACAAGCCTTGTTCATTTGTAATTTATTTCCACCAATGGAGAATATTAAATAAAATGAACACTAGGGTATTTCGCTCCAAGTTTGGTATTCATTATTTATCTCTAAATTATGAAATTCTTAGAACAACTCCTTTCTTTTTCATGAAGAATCCAGAATTAGGGTGCAGTAGGGTCACTTTACCAGGAGCCAATCGGTTTTTTTTCTCTCCACTGTGTCCGAGGCAGACCCAGTGAATGTGCATGCGAGCAGAAGTTTTCCAAGCAAGTGTATTGCGGGGTCGCAGAATGGGCAGCACGCGTTCCAGCACTGGTTAGCAGCAGAACTGCTGGGGAGTGACTGTGGCTGAAAATGCCAGATCCGCGGAAGCGGAGGTGCTGTTTGCCCAAAGCGAGAGCGCCGGCCTGTTGTGTCTTGGGGCTTTGGGGCATCACGCTTTATCGGTGGCCGGTGGATGCCTAGCACGTTCGGTGCAGGAAGCTCGTTGCACCAGGGCCCCCTTTTCATCAGTGTTCCCCACGACTGTTTCAGGTTCTCGTTCAGAGAGTTCAGCTTCTCACCCATCGACATCTGCCAAACCATCTTCACCCACTGCCAACCATGAGACTCACGGGATAATTGATTGCACCCCCAGGAAGACTGTGCCTCCCTCTTCCCCTCCTCCTCTTCCCCTCCTCTTGCGTTCCCTCACCCACTCCCCTCCCCATTGCAGCAGGGAGAGGCCATCCAATGCAGCTCCCGGAGCTCGGGAAACCTTAGGCACTGAGCCCAAGGTGCAAGCTGGAGTCCTCCCCCCAGCTGTGTAGCTCAGATAACAGCTGGAGCAGGGAACAAGCTGTTCTCTCTGCTAGAATATCTGACCCAGTTCTGACTGGTAACTTAATAGTTTGTACAGCAAGTCATTCTTGTCCCTGTGTGAAGGGAGGGAAGTCATTTTCCTTCCAGCCCCAGCACGCACCCCACCCCAGCACAGTCCCTCCCGGCAGTACTGCTTTGCACGCTGTCGGGCTTCCATTTAGCAGTCTGGACTGCAGCAAGATGAAGGTCCATTTTGGGTGATTCTGAAGAAGCAATGGGATGTCTTGTTCTGGAAGGGAAGCTCGAGCGGGGTTTCTGGAATCTGTCGGCCCCAATTCCTATCCCAGCTCTACCTTGAACAGCTGGGTGCTGGGCAAGTTGCCTCACTTCTCTGTTTTCCTCATCACTATAATGATAACGTAGTTATTGGTCTTTGGGGATTGTAATAAGATGTAAGATACTAAGCAGCACTTGGCACACGGCCTAACTTCTTCTTCCTGGGCAAGAAATTGTAGTTCTGTCTTCCTTCTACCCTACCCCACCCCCTGCCCTCACCATACATAACAGCTTTTTTTTCTACTCACATTTGTAGAATGAATCAACCAGGAGAGATCGTTTATACCTTTAGCGCTCTCAGTCACAGATAGTTTGACTCACAGCAGGTAGTCCAAGGCTCAATGGCAGTGTGTGAATGCAGCAAGTTGTGTATGTCTTCCCCAAGGCTGGAGAGACAAGTACCTCTTGGTCCTTGCGTCTTGGTGATATGAACAAGGGCTCATGAAAGAGGTGACTCTACACCTTACGATTTTTTTTTTTGTCATTGTTTTTCTGTTGTGCTTTGTTGTCATTTATGAAAACATCGGACAATCAGATGGATCTGTGGACAGCATTTCTGGCTTTGCATAGTTGCTGTTCAGGGCAGGAGGTCTTTTGGCTGACCATTTACTGGCAAGGAGACACTGTTTTCTATATTATTTATTAATGAAAATTCGCACCCCATTAAGATCATGCACCTAGTAGTCTATATTATTTTTAGCCCAGTAATAAATGATCATCATAGTTTCACTTTTTTATGTACTCTTGTGAAAGAAGTATTGTAGGGAAATAAAATCCAGAAAGTTTTTTTTAAAGAGACTGTAATTGGCAAGAGACTGAAAAGTGATAAAAGAAAGGCAGTAGATAATTTTTGGAACAAATTAGCATGGGTAATATGTAGGTAAAGAAAATCGACAAAGATCTGAATGTCACAGTGGCACAAGTCTTTAGACTTATCTGGGTAGAATTTTGTCCAAAGAAAAACTGGTTTGGATTTATGGACCATACCTTCCTGTGGACCTAGGTATGTGTGTCTACTAGGCCTGGTGGGAGACACATTTGTGTAACAGCCTCTATCCTGAATTCAAATTCCAGTCCTACCCATCAACTTGAGCTTGGTAACTGTCTCTTTCTTGATGATGAGTTGTCTGAGTACCTGCTGTGCACCTGTCACTCTCAGTTCTTTCTGTTGGAGACCCTAGCAAGCTCCCAGCTAGGTCTCGAAATCCACATGTGCCTGATCCCTAGGCCTGGACATAGAACAGGCTCTGAGAACCATGTTTCTCTCCCTGTCTTTCCTGGTCTGCTTATCTCACCAAGCTGAGAAGTTAGGTGGTTTCACCTTTAAAATTTAGTTCTTGGGAGCAGCCATTGAGCTGTGTAAGTAGGAAGCCTGTGTCCCATGTCAGTATACCTGGGTTGAATTCCAAGCTTTGGCTTTTCAATCCAGCTCCCTGCCAGTGTGGACTCTGGGTGGGAGTAGTGATAGTTTAAGTAACTGATTCCTTCTACCCACGTGGGGGACCTGGATTGAATTTTTGGCTCCTGGTTTTGGCCTTGACCCAGCCATGGTTGTTGTAGGCATTGGAAAATGAGCCATCAATGAAAGCATTGTCTGTCTGTCTGTCTGTCTCTCTCTCTCTCTGTGTGTGTGTGTGTGTGTGTGTGTCTGTCTCATCACCTCCCAAACAAATAACTAAATGCAAATACTTCGTCCTTCTTTTCTCTTGGAAAAGTATGGAAAGTACAGATTATGAACAAACTATGCATAGATTTTTTTTAAAATTTGCATCAAAATAAACTTATGTGTCAGTTCAATCTTCCACAAGCTTTTCAAATTCTTTTGTGTATGAACAGGAAGGACATCACCTTTATAAACAAATGAAGCATCGAGTCACCACCTGGTTATGATGAGCATTGTTGAGGCTCATGACAGAGCTGGAGAGCTAGAGAGATGAAGAACATGATGGGTTCCTTTTCCTTCGCTTCCTCCCTGAACCCAAGAACCTTTTCCAGGCAGAGCTGCACCCAGATCCATCAGGTCTGCCTTTTCTGTGATCCTCTACCCCACCAGTTCTTCCACAGCCCCTTCCCAGCCGGGGCAAGACACCTGGTGTCCACCAAGACATATTTCTCATCGTTGGTATCCCCGTTTTATTCTTCACTCTCCCACTATGTAAAAGACTAAGAAAGTATTTGCATGAATGTTTGCACATCATTTAAATATTCATTTTATTTAATTTATTCATAGCCATAAAGTTTATTACCTAGAATATAGAGTCATAGAATTTTAGGGCTGGAAGACGTGAGAAAAATCATCTCGTTTCAGTTCCTCATTTTACAGATGAGGAAACTGAGGTAAAGAGAGCTCAGGAGACCACACAGAGGTCAAATTCTCAAAGGGTGACACATGGGAAACTCACACGCAAGTCCAGAGAGTCTGGCCTGTGTCAAGCGCAGCTTTGCGCAGCTAAAGACCATTTTTGCTCTTGGCTGGCACAGGCAACTATGTTCCTGCTCATTATCTTGTTCCTGTTCATGATCTAGCAAGTTCTTACTGGGTGCCAGCCTAGTGCTTGGTGCTTGGGAATAATGGTGAATGGCACAGCCCTGCTGGGGGAACTCCCAGCCCTGTGAAGCCGAAGGACTGAGCAGACAGTCAGTCATGTGCACGTGTAGTTACACACCAGGACAGGCTCCGAGGGAAGGAAGTAAACGGCCAGTGGGGATAGTAGAGGTGGCCAAGTACGGGCAGAAAGACCTTCAGTTGTGTTTTCCATGAAGGAGGGAGAAGGGAAAGGGTGGGGAAACAGGCAAGCCGCAGGGTGCTTTCGAGACTGGTCACTGCAGGGGACAGCTGGAGGAGGAGTCACTGAGGACACTTAGGGCGACCGTGGAGAGCATGCCACCCCTGAGCCATCCGAGGTAGGGGCGAAGACCCAGAGGGACTGAAGCCAGCTCCCCATCTGTCACTGAGCACTGCTCTCAGGGCAGTAACTTCTGGCCCACGCCCGGTGCAATCCCTGGAACGTGCTTACCTTAGGGAAATCATTCACTGTTTATCTGGAACTCTAGTTTGGCTGGGTATTCTGTGCTTCCTAGGGGCTCCTTCTCTACTCCCACCATTGGGAAGGAAAGGACTGAGAGGGAGCTGCACCGAGCTGTTCTCTGCAGGGTGCCTGGAAGATTGTGGAGGAGAGATGTCGGTTGAGGCAAGACTAGTGGCTTTTTTTTTATTTGACAGTTAGAGCTAGACAGTGAGAGAGAGAGAGACAGAGAGAAAGGTCTTCCTTCCATTGGTTCACCCCCCAAATGGCCGCTATGGCCAGAGCTGCGCCGATCTGAAGCCAGGAGCCAGGTGCTTCCTCCTGGTCTCCCATGCGGGTGCAGGGCCCAAGCACTGGGGCCATCCTCCACTGCCTTCCCGGGCCACAGCAGAGAGCTGGACTAGAAGAAGAGCACCTGGGACTAGAACCCGGCACCCATATGGGATGCCGGCACCGCAGATGGAGGATTAACCAAGTGAGCCAGGGCGCCGGCCCCGACCAGTGGCTTTTCATACAAGAAAGGCAAGAGTGTTGGGGAAGACAGAGGAAGGGCTTCCAGGCAGCATGTCAAGCATCGTGTGTAATGAGCCGGACTCAGTAATGATTCGCTCTCTGCTGTCTTGAACCAGGGTGGCCCAGCGTTTGGAGGTGATAGGTTAGTGGGGTGGCAGGGCTGGTTGACACCCCTAAGGCAGGGCTACTGCTCGCCCTTGACGAGCAGTTTCTGGAGGCCTAGACGTGTGATTCTGTAGGACTTGATCTTCTCCCCCCAGCCCTCAGAGTAAGTGCTGGAATCAGGTCCACTTTCCAGATGAGGCTGTAAGAGGTTAAATAGCTGCTAGTGTGGAGAGGGGCAAGATTTGAACCCAGACCGCTCCAAAATCCCCGCTCCAAACTGCTGCTTACTTCTCATACACAATGTGGGCTGAATTGTGTCCCCGGTACTGCCCCCCTCGCTACCCACCAAAGGATATGTTGAAGTTCTAACCCCAGTGCTTGCGAACGTGACCTTATGTAGAAAGTCAGATAAAATGACTTCTAGGCGAGGTCATACTGGCTTGAGGGCTCCACATCCAATGACAGGGAGATTTATAGGAGAACAGAGAGAGGGAACGGAAGACACAGACACTCCTGTGTATGTGCACACAGGCACACACACACACACACACACACACACACATGCTTACACACGCTCACGGGCGTGGAGGAGGCTGTGTGAAGACGGAGGCAGAGACGGGAGTGATGCTGCCCCAAGCTCAAGGAATACCAAGCACTGCCTGCAGCCATCAGAAGGCGGAAGGGGCGAGGGAGGCCCCTGAATTGGGACGGAATAACCGCTGTCGTTTGAAGCTGTCCGGCAGTTTCTGGGACTGTGTCACAGCACTAGGAAATGAATACAGCATCCTTTCTCCACTTACCAAAGTATCAAAAATGTGCCCTTTCGCCGAGTTAACCAGCCACCCTGGGCAGGGACACAGCAGCTGGATGGTTCACCAAGGGGCTGTTGCCAAGGGTGACAGGGGAGCCGGCTGCCTCCCTGTAGTGGGCATAGACGTGGTTGTTCGTGTTCTCGGCCCATTGGCGCTGACACAGAGGGAGGAGCTGGGGCTGCAGACACAATTATATACATCTCAAGGGCAGTTAGACAATTAGCTCGCCCACAGGAACACTGCAGTATGCACAATATTTGCTTTCCCAGCAAAGCCAAGTGCAAGGTCCTGCCTGCTCTGATGGCCCTGCGTGTCTCCCTGCAGGAAGGGACCAGGCCCCTCGAAGCTGCCAGCTCCCACCCTCTGCTGATAGGAGGATTTAACTCCTTCCCGGCCTGCGTGCACTTCCCTGTTCAGGACAGTGGTTACAACAGGATGGGCCTTTCCTTTACTGGAATTCTCTCCAGCAGTCAGTGGAAGACTAGCTCAAAGAGGTGCACATAGCCTGCCCTACATGTAAAACTTAAAAATTTTACATCTCATCTCACTCCAACAGGAATTTGAAACAGCCCCTGTGCACTTAGTTGGTGTAGGGTGATCAGTAAGTAGGAAGGCAGCTCAGAGTGTGCAAAAGGACAGGAAGTGGAGAGGGCTGAGGACCCAAAATGCGCAGGTGCTGTTGTCACGCTGAACCACACATTTGTGTCGCAGCCTCCGAGCAGTCTCCATGGGAGCAGGTCTCTGGTAAGCAGCATAAAGTACCTGTAGACTCAAAGCAAGCCAGCGGTTGTGGGAGGGACCTGTGCTTCTCCCAGAGGACCCAGTAGTCACAGGAGCAGAGCGTGCGTGCATGGAAGTTCTGCCCTGGCTGTACAGGGCCTCTGCCTGCCCCAGCTCTGATCCCACGGATAGCGCCGGACTGGGACCTGCCTTGATCTGGCACATGTTTATAGGCACAAGGAAAAGACTACATAGGACCAAAGTGTCAGTCACAGAGGGTACAGAGAACACTTTCTCGACCTCATTATGATGAGTTAGAATGAAGGGGCTCACATTTCTAAGTGAATTTTTAGCCAGCAAAACATAATCCAGGGGCAGGCATTTGGCCCAGCAGTTAAGATGCAGCCTGAGATGCCTCCCATATCAGAGCACCTGAGTCCAAGTCACGTCTCTGCTCCGGATTCAGCTTCCTGCTGTTGCATAGCCTGGGAGACGGCAGGCAACGGCTCAGGTGGCTGGGTCAGTGCCTCTCGTGTGGGAGACCTGGAATGAGGCCCTAGATCCTTGCCCAGCCTCAGCTGCTGTGGGCAAGTGGATAGAAGCTCTCTTGTGTGTCTCTCTTTCTTGCTCACAAGTAAATAAATAATTTTTTGAGATAATACAGTTAAGTAGGGGACATCTTAAACGTCTCTAACAATCAGTTAAAGATGCGTTACAACAATCAGGTAAAGACGCATTATAATTCTGTTGGCTAGAGGTAATGACAATTATGCATGCCTTCTAACCATTTTTTTCCCAATGTGTTGTGGCTGTGTGTGTTTGTGCCACATTGAGATCGCTACTGTATACAGATTTTGTGTACGGCAGCTCATTTCTCCGCAGCATTATATATTTTATCGCGTTGTTATAAATGCTTCCTAACTGCAGTTCTTTTGGCTGCTTGATGGTCCGTGGATGGGGCTGCATTGCCATTTATTTATCTACTTCTGTGTTGTTGGGCATTTAGATGGTTTTAAATACTTTCACTGTCAGAAAGAGTACTCTGATAAACATCTTTGTGCATAAAGCAGTTTCCATAGTTCCCATTATGTCTTTAGGATGGATTCCCAGAAATGGAATTACTGGGTCAAAGGTGGAACACAGTTTTTAAAGGTTCCTGAGACATTTTGCCAAATTGCTCTCCAAAAGGTTTGTAGCAATTTCAGTGATCAAAAGCAGCATTTGAGGGTTCAGTTTCTTCTAACCAGTATTGAGTGCCCATTAAAAAAAATCATTGCTAACACAATAAACAAACAAATGGTGCGTTATTGTTGGTTTTGGAGGTCTGATTATTCAGTGCTTGAAAGAGGCAAATTTGGAGAATCCAAAGAAACACAGCAGAAATTAAATTTATGGGCTACATTAACCTGGCACTTTGGGATTGGCTGTTTTCTGAAGACTCTGCGATACATTAGTGGATGACAAGCTGACCATAAGAGAGCGCATTCTGGAGAAGTCGGTGGTGATACCTCCTGGAGGTTGTCTCCGCCCTCCAGATCCGAGCACCCTCTGTCCTCCATGAAGCCAGTACTTGCTAGATGTTTTATAAATACGCGGTGAAGCAAATAATCGATATTCATAGGGCGTCTTGCAAGTGTTTCAGGGTATGCTTCATGTTGAGACTCTCATTTTACTGACAAAGTAACTGAGACATTGATTGACCTGTGGAAGTCACACATGTGTGGCCCATGATCCAGTCAACGTGAGAAGTGGACTGTCTGGCAGGGAGAGTGGTGCTCTCCCTGTGTCCGCATCTCTGGCACCTGCTTACTCTGTGTCACCACCACAGTGGTGGCTTCCCCAGGGTCCTGAAGTGCCATTTCTGCTAAAAGGACACTTGTCGTTGAGTTCTGGAGCTCCCAGCAGCAGCTTAGCTCAAGATCCTTGAGTTAATCATGCCTTCATAAAGCCTTTTCCCATATTAAGCCACAGAATTGAGGTCTGTGACATGGATATCTTTGCAGGGGCGGGGATGCACTTTTGTGCTTGCCACATACCCAGAAGTTCATTGCTAACCTCATGATACCTGTTCCGTGGTCACACTCGATGGTGGCACCCTTCCCCATTGTGCTCATGCCATGGCTTAGAGAGACAGTGTCTACTGAGGGTCAGCTGGTTGAGGTCTGAGGTCTGATGCAGGTTTTGCTGTGACTTGGGCAGTGGCGTCACTGAACTGTTTTCAGGGTTTAGCATGGTCCACGGACAGTGCACTCCAAGATTCCCAGGCCCTGGCTGAGTCCCCGGGGAGTGAAGTGAGACAGTGTTCGTGAGTGGTGCAGACTGCATCAGGAGTCCAGATGCTGGGAGGTGTGTCTCAGGGGTCAGAGTTACTCGAGAAGGGAGCTTGGCTGTGGAGTCCAAGGTAGAGTCTGATGGGAAAACTAGGTTAGTGCCCGCAGAAGTCCATTCCTCTTTGAAAGTGGCCACTCACCTCTAATAATAAATATACCCAACGTAGGGATATTAAAACAATTTGTCCTCAGCTTCAGAAAAGAGGTCATGTGTATGAGTGTGTGTGTGTGTGTGTGTGTGTGTGTATTCAATATCACACCCAGCCCAAGCCCCCAACCCCAGCAACTCTAAGATTGAACAAAATCCTACTTATGTGCTACGGATTTAATATAGCATCAGGCTCCTCCAGGTACAATAAAACACCAAGTTAAGAGTATTAATTCCTTACCAGGCTGATGGGTCCCAGCTGTGCACACGCGCGCAGGGTGTGAGGGTGCGCGCTGAGCGGGCACAGGTGCTGACGGGGCTGTTCCACCTCGGAGCGCCGGCCGGGAGCACAGCTGTTCCTCAAATCCTCCGCCACCCGCTTCAAGCCCTCTATGAAGTTGCGCTGCCTCTGGGCACAATTAAAAACTGTATACTACATTTCATCAGGTAGTGTGAGAAATTTAGGCTGAGCCAAAAAAGAAAAGGGAGAAGGTGGGAGGGAGGAAAAAAACGACTCCCTTGTTCGGGCAGCATTAACCTCCTTAGCCTGGCTATTGCAACAATAAAGCTTCTAAACACCTTGCAAAATCCTCCCATGCTGAACACCAAGGGAGGGGGGGGACGGACCACGTGTGGCAGAGCGAGGCCGCCTGCCTTTATCTTTCTTTCCCTTCGTTCTCTTGTTTCTCCTGTTTTCGTTCTTGCTCTCTTCCCCTTTTGTGCCTCTATTCTCTCTTCTCCCTCCCTCCCTCCCTCTCATTCTTTCCCTCTCTCTCTTTCTCCATCCTTGGTTGTCTCAGTGCCCCCTCCCACCCCCGTCTTACCAGTTTTCCTTTTTCAAGAGCCCCTAGCCAGGTAACTGAGATAAATGCAAGCAGCCATGCTGAATGGCGTCCGGATGAGACCAGGTTTCGTTCTCCCCTCCGGTCAGGGCACTAACATTGGTTCCGCTCTGAGCGTGGAGGCGCGGGGATTAGCTTGTTTCAGTGCCATGGCGTCTCAGGGAGGGAATGGAGTGGAAGTAAATGCCCATTCTAGGGAAGAAGCAGCTGAGGCCCAGCCTCCTGAAGCTCGGGGTGGCTTCCCTTGGCTGTCAGGTGGCAGAGGCCATGGCTGAACCCTGCCCAGGGCCCCACTGTCCACCTGGCCACTGCCTCACCCTTGGGGCCTGAAGGAGAGATAGGCACTGTCTCCCTCCTTGAGTCACTGCCCTCCATGGGGGAAAAGTCTGGTACTCCTTTCTTATTTTGGCCTGGCCACTGTTTTAGACCAGATCCCCTGCTTTGTAAGAGAGTAGGAGGCTGGCCTGGTGGGTGGCAGAGCTCCAGAATGCCCGCCGAGGAGGGAATGGACCTGTGGACCCACAACCCTTCCCTAACAGCCCTGCGAGCCCCGGGCAGGGAGAGCGGGGTGGGAAGTCCCAGTCCTGGTCTCGGTAGGGGACAGAGAAGCCAAGACTGCAGAGCTACTCGGCTGATGAAGGCAGGTGCGACCAAGCCCATGAAGAGCCCAGCATCCACCACTCTGCCTCGCTAAGGGCGGGGGGACTGAGACTGCCGTTGGCTGAGATCCTTTTTCTGTGTATCTGGCACTGTTCTAGGCTCCCTGATAGACCAGACCATTGGCCATCCTAATAGCTCCGTGACTTTGTCCGTTATTGTCCCAGTGCAATGATGAAGGCATTGACACTGGAGGGGTTTAGTAACGTGTGCCCTGTCACAACTAAGAGATGGCAGAGCCCTCAATCAGAGCGGTTTGAGCGAGAGGCTCTGGGCTTTTCCCCCACTCTGCCTCTCACTCACAGTCCACTGGGATCCAGACCCTTGACCTGTCAGCTGCAGGAACATGAAATCATGTGAGTGGGGTGAAATAATGGCTGTTTCAAAGCAGGCGCATTATAAAGAATTATGTCAACTGATTCCCTGAATCCCAGGAAAATTCATATCCCTCCTCCATCGGATTAGTGAATCAAGTGAAGCTGATTGATATACGGCAACAATAGTGAAGAAACAGGCAGCATTGACAGAGGTTTGATTAAACCGATACCCTGGATCTCCTGCTGTATCAAATCACGAGCGAATTGGTGCCATTAGGATAAATTACTACAAGAGGCACTGCAAAGCCAAGCTAAATAAACTCTGCCTTCTCAAGCCCCCTGATTGTCTTATTAAATAATTTCTTTGCCTCTTAAGTGTGGACTTGGAGCACTCGCACTCTGAAAGCCCTTCTGATTAAGTATAGCCTTGGCCTCAAGTTGATTTTATAAACTTTGGTTGGTGCCCCACAGGGTGAAGCTTCCTGTTGTCAATTCTGCTTGTTGCTATAGATACTGAACTCCACAATCAGTAATTAGAGCGTGCCCCCTGCCCCAGAACTGGTCAAACAGTGCGGAGCACTCTGCAAATGGTCTTAAAAGCATCCGCGCTAGCATGGAAATGCATCTACAATGGTGATGGGGTTTGTTTTATTCATGGACTTTTTTGGAAAAAAAAATCTCTGGTTTATTGGAAACCATAGCAAAATATAAGTAATTATTATGCTCTTTAAAACACAGCTGAGTTTCCTCATCATGATATGTGAAGGATGAGGCCCGGGGTGGCGTACAGCAACAAAGAAGGCTCTGTGTGACATGGAGGCCAGAGCTCATTCTTACAGATTCCCTTTCTGCATGTAAGACCCCAGGGTCTCCCATGGCCCTCCCCCAGCCCCACAAAGAAAAGCCTGCATTTGCAAGCCGGAGTTTGAGTAGAAGTAAGTTCAGGGAGACTATGGGTAACAGAAAGGGAGGCTGCAGAGTTGCCTCTGTGTTATTCAGTGGAGCAAGACAAATGTCAAACATTTGTGTCTTAAAGCATTTTGGTCAAGAGAGAAGTAAATCCATTAGCAAGTGTGCAATTCCGCAGGTGTTAGGAAAACAGAAGCCAGTGAATCTGCACTCTGCTCCGTAATGGGGCGCAGGAATGGAAATGAAGCTTGGCACAGACACTTTGTGGACACTCGTGTCCTGTAATTTCAGGTGGCTTTGCTGTCCTCATTTTAAAGCTGGAGAAACCAAGCTGTGAGTCTTGACGATTTTCCCCAAGTCCCTCTGTTTTTTTCACACTGCTGGGATTATATTCCATGTCTGTCTGACTCCAAAACCCACCTGTCTGTATGTTTTTTAAGGAAAGACTTTTCCAAAGGGACAGTTGCCCCTCTGTTTCCAGGGAACTGAGTGTAGAAATGCCCCCTCCAAATTGCTGATTCCAAATCTGTGGTACTCTAGTCCTTGCTTTAACCAATATGGTTCTTTCAGATAACTTAACACAGTCTCCTGTCTGCTTTGAATCATCTCTAGCTTGCTTATAATATCTAATAGAATGTAAATTCTGTGAATGGTTGTTATGCTTGAATTGATCATGGATTAGAAAAAAAAGTCTCTGCTTGGGATGTGAATCCGGGGATACTGAGGACCAACTGTATACATAGAGCCTGCACATCACTCTGCATATTACATAAATGAGGCATATTTATGTTTAAAATATCTTAAAGTTTCCTTATAAATGCATGTGACAGCTGTAGTCAGCTAGGCAAAGAATTCTGTTGCCATTTCCAAAGTACTGTTGATTGTATTTTTGATTCCTTTAAAGCCTCCCTAATTGCCTTGTTGATTTCGGACTCCCTGAGAACACTTCCTAAATGCTCACAGCATCCCATAGCATAGGAAAATAAATGATTTATAAGGATGATTTTTGGACATGCAAATGAAGCTTTTGAAGAGAACATAGAACCTCAAGCCTGATGTCATAACAGCTAGATAATCCTGCCGTCTTTCATGCTGTGTTTCCCTGGGACCAGGATCTCCTGCATTTCAGTGTAGGGAGTTCCGCCGTTGACCACAGTGAGTCCACTGTGTGGAGAATGTAGCTTGGCCCCTGGCAGACCACGATATCCCTGTCCTTCTAAGGGGATGAATTCTGGGTGATGACTCTGGCTCTGTTCTTTGGGCCACAGACAGACACAATGTCCACAGTTCAGACAGCTTCTGAAACTTGCCTCCAGTTTAGACAGCGAGGTCCCAAGATACTCTTGTTCATCTTTCTAAGGGCATGGTGGAAATCAGCCAGCATTATGTTATTATTGATAATAGCACCAATAAACATTTTAAACACATTTTTGTGTTTCATGCATTTTAGAATCTTTTGAAGTAGGTAGCATTCTTTGTCTGTTTTCAAATTTTTTTTGGTTTTTTTATGAAGAGCCAACCACCAAAGAAACCCACAAATGTTGAGTTTGCCTGGACTGATGGCTCTCAAGGGGGGGGGGGGATTTTGTCCCCCAGGGACATGTGGTAATAGGGAGAGGGTGCTCTTGGCATGCAGTGAGTAGAGTCCAGGGCTACTGCACAGCATGCCACAAATGCAGAGGACAGCTGCCCATCACAAGGAACTGGACTGGCAAGAACCCCTGACTTGGGGTTCTCGGGCAGCCTTGAGATTTAAACGTGGGTCTGCCAGCCTGGAGAGGCTGCAGATCTTCATTGCAACATAATGGTGTTGCCCTGGGCAAACAATTAGCATTCTGATGGAGCTTTTGTCTTCCCTGTTTTGAAGTTGTTAAAAATTGTCACCAAAGGATTGGGTTCCTGTTTGCTGTCTCCCCTGGAGAGTGAAATCTCCCTGGGAGCAGGTGCCCTACTGGAGTTGCCTTTCCTGCAGCTCTGGCACCTCTTTGAGTACCGAGCATGCAGCAGGGATTTGGAAGGTGTTTATTGAATGGCTGGATAAATGTGCACGAAATTAACTATGATCTCTTCAAAAGCAATAACTATCCTAAGGGAGTAACAAAAATGTTCCCTGGGGTCTTAAGCAGCAAGGGGATTTCTTTTCATTCGTGGAGATGAAGCTGGGCTGACTTGATGGAGAGAGAAGATTGAGCTGAGGTTGAGATTAAGTGGAGCTTGTGGGGTGGGCGATACTAGGGTGGTATGCATGGAAGCATGGAAAGGCAGGCGCAGAGGATCCACTACTGAACCCCAACTTAGCTCTGCAGTCCACCCTTTTCCAGGATCTTCCAAGGCATGGAAGGTGGGCCCTCATGGATTTCAAGGCTGAGGAACCCACACTGCATCCTGTAGGGCAGGTTAAGCGCTGAAGCATTTGGACACAGGAAGTTGTGCTCAAAGCTGCTTTCCAAGAAGGGAAAACGTGGCCTCTGGGCGTAAGATGGGGGGGGTGGGCTGGGGAAGCCACGTGTGCATCTCCGTTGTCTGGAGAAGACGCGAAACAGGCACCGGGCTCATGTGCACTTCTTTCTTCAAAAATAGATTTTTTCATATGAAAATGTTTTAAAAATCTGTATTTGTGTATATATAAATAAAATGTTTACTTTTGAATAGGTAATGCCTTGCATGGTTCTAAATCAGAAGTAGAAGATGATAAAGGATTGTGTCTATGTGTATCTATTGTGTGTGTGTGTGTGTGTGTGTGTGTATAATCTTTGTATATACATGCACACATATGTTTTTCTTTAAATGTCCTTTCCCCTTTCCCCAAGAGCCTGTTTCTTCTCTTGAACCAATGTTAGCACTTCCTGTGTGTCTTTCTGGACACCTTATGCATTTGCAAGACAGTATGTCTAATATATGTACACATATATTTTATAGGTACAATTTTTTTAAAGATTTATTTCTTTGAAAGTCAGAGTTACATAGAGAGAGGAGAGAGAGAGAGATGAACCATCTGATGGTTCACTCCCCAACTGACCACAACAACTCGAACTGCGTCTATCCAAAGCCAGGAGACAGGAGCTTCTTCCAGATTTCCCATGTCGGGGCAGGGACCCAAGGACTTGGACCATCTTCTACTGCTTTCCCATGTGGTAGCAGAGAGCTGGACGGGAAGAGGAGCAGCCAGGACTCAAACCGGCACCCATATGGGATGCTGGCGCTGCAGACTGGGGCTTTAACCCACTGCACCACAGCACCGGCCTGTTCCCAGTCTTTTGCTGTGGCACGTAGCCTGCACCAGCATCATTTTCTTTGTCATGGGTATATATGCAACACTTAGTTCTAGAAGTCGCAGCAATGGCTCAGAGTAGACTCTTAGGTCGTTTTCACAGACCGTGCCAAATTGCTCTCCCCAGAGGTTGTTCTGATTGACATTGTCACTAAGCAGCGTGGTGTGGTCAGCGTGGCTCTGTTGTCTTTGAGAACACAGGGATGGGAAGCTGCAGTGCCCCCAGTGTGTCCTGGAAGGAGGAATATTTTGGTGGGACCACAGAAGTTGGACTGCAGGAAGGGGAAGATTATATTCAGGGCAGCAAGATGGCTCAGTAAGCAGCGGTTCTGATGAAAGTGTACAAGGGCCTGGGAAGAGGGGGAACAGGAGAGACGAGAGGCATGGAGGAGCTTCATCACTGATGGGCGACTGGTGTTGGGGTGAGGTCAGGAAGGCGCTGATCCGTATTTTGGCACCCTAATGCCATCATTCACTAGGAACCAGGAAAAGAGACTGAGGAAGATGACGTTGGTTTTGGCTTGATGAAGATATTCCCACCCACCAGAATGATTGGAACAGGAGCTCAGTGTTCTTTCTGGCAACTCTGCTTTTTCCCCAATCCTACCCAGAAATCTTTCCTGTCACTCCAAATCCATGTGGGTTTGGACAAGCACCTAGTTTTATGAGTTCAGTAATCTAATAGCTCAGAGTATAAGAAAAAAAAAAAGGAGGTTTCAGAAGCTTAAAAATAAAACTAAACGTGTCTTTTAAATACTCCCAGCAACCCAAGCCTGTAAATTCATTATCATTCCTCTGTTACAGGTAAGAAAACCAAAGCTCAGAGAGGTTAAGTAGTTTGGCCAGCATCACACAGCTATTAAACAAAGGTATGAAGACTTGGAACCAGTTTACCTTTAAATCCCAGGCTTTATAACTTAATACAGTGGGATAGAAGGGTCTGGATGCTTACTTCCAAAAGCTGATTTCACTTGACTGGGGAATTCTAATCTTTTAACAGCATCCTATTTATTTCTGAAGTGTTGGGGTGAATTTGCCAAATGTTGCAAAGTGCATTTGTGAGCCAGAAGGATTCGATTTGAAGTCAGGGATAATAGAGCTGAGGTTGGAGGCTAGGTCTCCTCCCATATTTTAGTTTGCAGTGGGACTGGAAAAAGCTCCAAGCATGAAGGTTGTGATTCAACTGCCAGAGCAGTAAGGCCTGGCTGGTGGCTCAGCCCCACGACCACACAAAGACGCCGTTGTTACCCAGGACGAAGGGAGCTGGGGCGCCACCAGTGGGGGCAGATGTCCCTTCTCTGGGTTAGAAACGTGGTTTTTCCGTTTGCTGGTGAAGAGCAGTCCAAGTTCATTGTCCTGACAAACACCCCTGTTTCTTCCTTTATGCTGGGAGTTTGCAAGTTAGGATCCTGATAGAAATGCCTCTGAACAATGGGCATTATAAAATGTTATCTAGTGTATCTCTGCAGGACCCATGCTACCTTTTAGCCTTGGAAAATAGCAAAACAAGTCTAGCGGAAGGCGGGGAGAAAGGATCAGCACCTAGGCTTGCAAAATGTCCCATGCAAACCTGGGATTCACTTTGAAGGTGCTCCCCAGGATTTTTTAATTTGTTTAATGAGAGGTGCATACTCCCTACTGTGTGGTTACACAGCTGGGCATACACCTCTCAGTGCCTCAGAATTCCAGTATTGTGCAACCAGTCCTCTATGGAACAATCTGGATTTATCAACACAGAGGCTTTAATCACTGTAAAAATGAGTATTTTTTTTAAATATTAAAGTGAATTGCTGGTTTTGTTTTGAAAGCGGCATACTCTAGGTTTAGACTGTGGAAGAATTGCATTGTATCTTTAAAGGCTGCTATATTTATGCTTAAATAATTAGGATGACTTTTACCTGGGCAATTTTCAAAGCTTTCATTGAAAATAAATTCTTAACTGAAATTCATTTCATGTCAGTTGCATTCCAGTATTCCCTGGTGGACTGCTTTCTACTCCTGGCACTGCACAAACCATTTGTTAAAATCTAAAGCCATGCATAAGTTAATCAACTGTTCACTCAATGAATGAAATTGTCTAGCTTTTTCAATGTCTCAAGCCACAAGCTGGGTTCACAGATAGTCACACTTTGTTCCTCAAAGAGCTCACGGATCACTTGAAGGAGAGGGGTGGCGTGGGTCAGATGGGTGCCGAGTTCAGGCTGCCTGGCCTGATGTGTCATGCAGTACTCACTGGCTGAATCATCTGCGCTTCACAGCTTGGTTTCTTGGAGTCTCAGTTTTCTCATCTGCACAAGAGAGACCGTTAAGACAGCTCATATTTGTGGAGAGCTTATTCCATGATAGCCCTTTCCACAAATTAGCGGATCTGTCTCTCAGGATAACCCTGTCAGTTTGCTATGTTACGGACAGAGTGTAGAAAGAAAATTTTGTCCTGGCCTCAGGAGTTCAAAGCCAGAGCATCCACTTCCCAGTGCTCCTCCCACAGTGCAGAGCAAAATCAGTCATGTCAAGTGCTTGGTACAGTGCCTGTCACTGGCTTAGCCCTCAAAAGATTTCATTTTCATTGAACCATTAAATGCAAAATATTGTGCGACATTATGGTGAACACAACTAATAAATAAAGTGCATTAGTGTTGTAGGCGTGGAGCCTTGTGTAAGGCACAGCTCAGGTGCTGGAAAGAGTGGGTTTCCTTCTTCTGACGGGCAGTGTCAGAGGCTTCCTAGGGGTGTGCTTTGAGCTCAGTCTTGAGACCCAGGAGCTCGGTCAAGATGCAGAGTAAACTCAGAACACTCAGCTGGCATTGCCCTCATGGAGCTTGTATTTCAGTGGCTGATCTTTGAGGAAGTCAAGAACGGGGTAGCCAGGGCAACCCAAAGGAAGCACTAATGAGGCCCTGATGAAGTGCCCCGCCTTGGGGTTCTTGTAGACTGGGCTGGCAGTCAGCGCAGTGTGGATGCAGGGTCTTTTCTCGCTGGGCCATGGTCAAGCCCACATGCTCGCTGGTGACTCTCATGGATCTCCATGTTCTCCACACAGTGACAAGCTGCTGTTGGTGTGTCGGCCCAGGATGCCTTGTTGCCTTGCCCTTGAGACAGTGAAAGGGGAAATGGCCAAGTGCTAGCCACAGACCACTGTGGTCTTGGTCATAAGTAAAACTACTGAGATGTACGGGATATCATGAAAAGGACATTAACGTAATCCTCTGTTGGATAAAGGCAAGTCAGAAGCAGAGCACATGGTGGCCAGCAGACTTATCTGTTTCATTTTGACCTTGAAAAATGGGCTCTGATGAGCACTGGGCCCCCGACTCCTAGGTTCTGCTTCCCAAGAGGGGCTGACATCTCCTCCACAGATAACCGGGAACGTGATTCCTGGGGACCGGTGCTGCTCTCTCCCTTCCTGCGTGTCCACTGGTGAGATGGACACACTAAACAGGAGAAGCACCCGTCCTCCTGTGAGGCATGGACCTTTGCATGAGGTCAGATGCTTGGAAAAAATAGCTTGCAAATGAGGAAGCAAAGAAAGCCTGGAAGACAGAATGCTGAGGTGTTTCAGAACCAGGGCCCTGTTCAGGGGGAATGCATTAAAGTCCTGTTGGTGGGATTTTATACAAGCCAGGCCTAGCAAACACCTCTGTGTAATTTATAGCATTTCACCCTATATCTCTGAATGTCATAATCCCAGAAATGTCTAGAGTGGCGTACAAGGGGGCATCCAGAGCCCATACATCAATTCATGAATGATGGGGCAGTGAGTGATAACCTTGTCATACTTGAAGTCACACAGGAAGGATATATTGAGGTTTTGTTCCTTCCATAGCCTCAGCATCAGGGAATTAACTCAGGGAGTCTTAACTTCTCAAGAACAGGGCATGGATGATCAAGTCCCAGAGTCTCCTTTTGCTGCCCAGCCCAACACTTGCAGACACACACACACACACACACACACACATCCCACACATGCATCCACATGCCAGCATTCAAGAAGCAAACGTTTTAAATCATGACCAGTGGCACTTGAGCTGACTTTATAAATTTGCATTTTTTTAAGAATGCAATGTGGGGAAGTTGAAAGAGTGCATGGAGGCTTTGGTTTCAGGCAGAAACACTGTAGGGCCAGGAACGGGGATGGATCCTGTTTGAGAATAACTCTCTCCATGCAGAACTGTTCACGAGAGACATTCCTGGGAATGCCACATGGGTGTCCAACCAGTGGCGTTTAGTGCTTGAAATGACAGTCTGTACCAGCGTGTGATTTGGAGATGGGCTGGGCGCTCCTCGGGAATGTTCCGAGTTTGTGTGTCCCGGCAACACCCTTTCTATAGTGCCTCTGTCTCTTTGTCCCTCAAACCTCCCTTTTTTTCTTAAAAAAAAAAAAAAGAAAAACACAAAAGAAAGAAGAAGTCATCCTTTAAGACCATGCTAAATTATTACTTACATTGTCGTACAAAACACAGAAAGCCCAGCTCTGGACGCAGACTTTGGCGTGGCTGCAGTGTTAAGCGCGCTCAGGCCCTTTAAACCTACATTCAGGTTTGCACATGCTCCTTGTGCCGATGTCAGTGGCCCTTCCAAGAGAGAGCGTCCCAATTATTTAGGTGGCCAAGAGAAACAGCTTTAGTTCTTTATCACATAAATTTGCTTCAAGCTGTGATTTAAACCAGATGGATAAGGACTGGATGCGTGGTGGGGCTTCCTGGCCCATCCGGGAGTTACTGCCTGCTTGGTTGTTGCCTGGGTCTGTTCCGCCCCTTGGCTCTTCCCCGTCCTGGCAGGCGCATGGCTGCGCGAGATTTTCCTTCTGGCTTTTGTAGGGAGCTTTTAAAACGAAACCGCATCTGTGTAAGTGACCTTTCTAGGGTTGTTTCTGCTCTCTCCTTCTTACATAAAGCCCCTGCTAACTTAGCATGGTGCACGGCCGAGTTTATTTTCTTTTTAACAACTTTATGTAATTAAGTAAGTGAAGTCAGACGTTTTATTGATGTAATGAAACGCACGTCATGGTTTCTGTGGCCTTTCTTCTTCCGACTTTGCCCTGTGCCAATGTGGATCTGGAAGACCACTGAACGACTTTGCCCCTTGCCACATTTGAGCTCCCCCTCCAAGTTAATAGGGAACCCCAACATCTGCTTCCTGAGAGTGGTAGCTGGCATTGCTATGAACCGTGACACCAGCCTACATAGTGGAAGGGAAGAGAGATCCTCATAAAATGGGGTGCAGTTTCTAATGGGAAGGTAGAACACAGGTGGTTCTCATCTTACTACATTTAAACTGCAACTCCTTCAACGTGCCTTTCTTTTCCTTTTATTCCATTTTTTATTGTTTTTTTTTCTTTTTTTTAGAAAACTTTTATTTAATAAATATAAATTATTTTATAACGCTTTTATTTAAAGAATATAAATTTCCAAAATACAGCTTATAGATTACAATGGCCTCCCCCCCACAATTTCCCTCCCACCCGCAACCCTCCCCTTTCCCACTCCCTCTCCCCTTGCATTCACATCAAGATTCATTTTCAATTCTCTTTATATACAGAAGATCAGTTTAGTATATATTAAGTAAAGATTTCAACAGTTTGCCCTCACATAGCAACACAAAGTGAAAAATACTGTTGGAGTACTAGTTATAGTATTAATTCACAATGTATAGCACATTAAGGACAGAGATCGTACATGATATATTTTTTAATTGATTAATTTTCTATGCAATTTCCAATTTAACACCAAGATTTTTTTTCATTTTTAATTATCTATATACAGAAGATTGATTCAGTATATACTAAGTAAAGATTTCATCAGTTTGCACCCACACAGAAACATAAAGTGTAAAATACTGTTTCAGTGCTAGTTATAGCATTACTTCACATTGGACAGATCCCACATGAGACATAAGTACACAGTGACTCCTGATGTTGATTTAACAATTTGACACTCTTGTTTATGGCATCAGTAATCTCCCTAGGCACTAGTCATGAGTTGCCGAGGCTATGGAAGCCTTTAGGGTTCGCCGACTTCAATCTTATTCCGACAGGGTCATAGTCAAAGTGGAGGTTCTCTCCTCCCTTCAGAGAAAGGTACCTCCTTCTTTGATGGCCCCATTCGTTCCACTGGGATCTCACTCACAGAGATCTTTCATTTAGGTCTTCTTTTTTTTCCAGAGGTCTTGGCTTTCCATGCCTAGAATATTCTCATGGGCTTTTGAGCCAGATCTGAATGCCTTAAGGGCTGATTCTGAGGCCAGAGTGCTTTTTAGGACATCTGCCATTCTATGAGTCTGCTGTATATCTCACTTCCCATGTTGGATCATTCTCTCCCTTTTTGATTCTATCAGTTAGTATTAGCAGACACTAGTCTTGTTTGTGTCAGCCCTTTGACTCTTAGACCCATCAGTGTGATCAATTGTGAACTGAAATTGATCACTTGGACTAGTGAGATGGCCTTGGTACATGCCACCTTGATGGGATTGTATTGGAATTCCCTGGCACATTTCTAACTCCATCATTTGGGGCACGACTGATTGAGCATGCCCCAAATTGTACATCTCCTCCCTCTCTTATTCCCACTCTTATATTTCACAGGGATCACTTTTCAGTTAAAATTTAAACACCTAAGAATATTTGTTTGTTAATTACAGAGTTCAACCAATAGTACTAGAATAAAAAAATACTAAAATGGATAAAGTATTACATTGTACAACAACAGTCAGCACAAGAGCTGATCAAGTTACTTTTTATTGTTCTAATGAAGAGCAAGGTGCAGTCTTTTTGATGATATGCTACACGGGCTTACAGAAGCTAAGCACAACTATGTATCTCTACTACCCTTGCCCACGACTCACACTAGGGAGTTGTATATTGTATCAATAATTTTAAAGGCTGGCAAATGTGCTACCAGTTTTTTTTTTTTTAAACTTTTATTTAGGATATAAATTTCCAAGGTATGATTTATGGATTACCAGTTTTTGAAGTTTTCCTGATGGTCACTGGTCAAACATACTGCTTAGCTGGGCATGCAGAATTGGTATGAAACATGAGAGTGCTGAAGTGATGTTGGTCGATGCTCAGCAGACGTTTCTTTCCAAAGACTTGACAACAAAAGAATTAGAAAACCGTAGGGGTAGGATTTGTCTGGCAAAGGCCAGTATTTACCTTGATGAGTTCAGACAAGTCCTCGGGAAGGCAAATTTTAGGAGCAGGTGAATGAACCAGTCTTAGGCTAGACTGTCTAAGCAAAACTCAAGGAGGAGATTTGTTCATATCAGCTACAGCCGGATCTGGTTGTCTCCGGAAGGGACCTGTGTTCTGAAAACGGTGTGGACTGATCTGGGTGAGGCCACATCTTGCCACTGTCAACAGACGGAATAGTTAGAATTCCCTGATAGTCAGTTCACACATACACAGAGTAAGGTCAGGGTTACTTCAAGAGGATCATATTCTTATTGACATTTTCTGAGGGAAACTGGGCTCCGAGAAGTAAGATCACATGGTGCTGAGTGGGGGGAGTCAGGATTCCAGGGCTGCTCTGATTACTCATTTCTGTTCACTTGGCATGTGATGTCCTAATAGCCTCCATCAGGGACAGCGTGGAAAGTGGACAGCAGTGGCATCACCCCAGCAAGGGACTGAATGCTCACAATAGTGGGTTCAGAACAGTTCTGTGTGGTTAGACAAGAGCTGCTCTCATTTGAAAATTAGGATAATTTGAAATGGACTCGAGGACTTAGGCTGGTCATTGAATTTATTTTTCTCTTACCAAAAAAAAACTACAAATAAGTAAGACATATGTGCATGTTTAGACCAATTCAAATCGTGCTACTATCGACTCATTAACTTTGTTAGGGAAAAATGTAATTATATTTGTGGTTGTGTATATATCTTTTATATATATGTTTCAATTTATATACATTGTTCAACATCTTTCATTTCCCCTTATTTTATAAATTCTCTTTCAATTTCTGTTTGTCTACTTAAGTCTTTTAGATGACTGCTTATACCTTCATTTGTTTATCTAATTATCTATTAAGAGATACTTAAATAATTTCTAATCTTTACTTACTATAATCTGTGATTCAGTGAATATCCTTCAATGTGGATCTTGGCCTTCTTTGGCATGTACCTCAGTTGAGTAAATTCTAGACACCCAGATTTTGGATAGTTGTTTAAAAAAATGACTCCTAACATGTTCTCACATGTCCAGCAAATTTAAGTATCAGTGTCCTACACCCATTTAAAATAATACTAACAACCAGTGGTGTGAAAGATGGTTTTTTCGACCAGGATTTTTTTTTTTTTTGACAGGCAGAGTGGACAGTGAGAGAGAGAGACATAGAGAAAGGTCTTCCTTTGCCGTTGGTTCACCCTCCAATGGCCGCTACGGCCGGCGCGCTGCGGCCAGTGCACCGCGCTCATCCGATGACAGGAGCCAGGTGCCTGGTGCTTTTCCTGGTTTCCCATGGGGTGCAGGGCCCAAGCATTTGGGCCATCCTCCACTGCACTCCGGGGCCACAGCAGAGGGCTGGCCTGGAAGAGGGGCAACTGGGACAGAATCCGGTGCCCCGACCAGGACTAGAACCCGGTGTGCCTGTGCCGCAAGGCAGAAGATTATCCTGTTGAGCCACGGCGCCGGCCTCAACCAGGATTTTTAAATTTGACTTTGCAGTTATGAGTGAGGTTGGGTAGGTTTTTTATACTTTTATTAGCCATTTGCATTTCTTCTTTTTCTAAACTGTCTTTATGTTCTTTTTCCAAGTTTCTATTAGATTATTCTCACTTATTGGTGATGAAAGCTGTGTGGAGATTAAGGAAACCAGTCCGTCACCATCTGTTGTAAATATTTTTCTGTTTGTCACTTTTTGGCCACTTTGTGATTTTTGTATCCATGCAGCACTTTTAATTTTATGTGTTCAAATATAGTTTGACTACACTGTGGGCTTGGGAGAGTATCGTTTAAATCTTGCGTTTCATAGGCAAGCCCATGTCTGCCCACCAGTTTGCCTGAATGGGGAATATTTGTGCCTGAATGTTCCCAGGTGGGAGTCAGCAGTGTCTTGAGGGTGTCCTGTCATTCCTGGGCCATTTCTGACCTGCATGTGAAATCGCTACTGATAGAAAAGTAGCAAAAGCAGGGTCAGCGGAGGAACACTGACCTTCTGCCCTGACTGGTGGTGGCCGGAGCAGGGATTTCAGAGGCAGGCCAGAGCCAGATCCCTCACCCAGTCCTGTCTCCGGCTGTGACCTGGGGTGGCAGACTCAACATCTCAAAGCCGCCACTCCCTGCTGCACAGCGGGAGTAATGCACCCCTCAAGCCAGCAGCTCCCCAGGCAAGAGCCAGGCCTGTGCCAGGCTGGGGACTTCTGTCCAGAATACAAGTAATCCTGTTTGTCATATGTAGCATGCACTTACGTATCCAAACTCTCGAAGCTGTAAGAGATATTAAATAAATCAATTAAATTAGATTAATTCTCCCGATTACCTTCCAAGAGGCTGGGGGCGCCTGAGTAGAAGCTCTTGTGACACTCTGTTCCCGTGGAGTGAGTTGAAATTCTCCTTGCCAGATAATTCGTTTCGTTAATAGGAATATCCTTGAGCCGCAGGAAGGAAATTCCTTGAATTTTCCGGATCTCCGTGGCAGGCACACGCAACGTCTAGCGCTTGCCTTCCAGTGATGCAGTGTTTTCATTCTGCAGTGCCGGCGTTAATACCTCTGGCCTCCATGCCCGCGCTAGGCTTGCACCTCCTAGAAGAAAACGAGGGTGTCAGTTCAGCGCAGACCAAGGCCGATCCTCAGCAGAATGAAAAGTCCTGCATGTTCGCTTTAAATTTAACACGCGTTCCATTGGTATTTGTTTTTATCATCACTGATCAGTTGGGGATGTATTAGTCAATGAAGTGTTTACAGATGTCATTCGCTTGAGAATGTTCTAGAAGATCAGAAAGTTTGGGACGCTCTTCAAGTTGAGTCCTTCCTCTCAGGGTGATGTGCTGGACCCAGACATTATCCCAAGGCAAAATTGCATCATTTTTTCCAAAGTATTTGTTTGTCCCTTAGCTGTTTGTGTTGACGTTTTCACCTTTGACTCTGACATGTCATAATGGAAAAGACTGTTGGGGTGTTAGGGACAGAAGAGGGGGGCCATGGCTTCTCCTAGCTTCTCCTCCCTTCAGCTGCCCCCTCCTCCTTGTGTCCTTAATGACTTCCAGGTGTTCCTGCTGGGTCAGGCTCCTGGCTCCCATCCTGGGGATGCTGGGTCGGTGCCTCCACAAACACAAGGCCCAAGTTGAGGGGTGGGGGACATGACACAGCGCAACATCAGGAGAAGCAGGGGAAAAAAAAAACTTTGAAGTTTTACGGATGAAATTGTAAAAATAACTCTGGATGAAGACAGACCCGTTTACATTCCAAGCAAGGAAAACATTTAGCGGGCATGGTTTCCCTGGACCTGGTGGGTTCTTGGTGATGCCTTCCAGCGTGGTGATTGAATGCCATCGGCTGGGTGTCACGGCAGGGGCCGAGGCCACAAGTGATTCCCAAGAAGATCGGGGGTGCCTCCCAAGTACCCTCCAGGGTTTTTGCAAAGGCCAGGAATTGTTTCAGGGAGTTGTTCAAGAGCGGGAAGGATTTATGCTGTAAAAGCAGGTGCCGCTGCACTCGTAGGAAAATGTGTAATGACGTGGAGAGGAAGCCGTTGGCTCGCTTCTCAGCCTGGGGGTCTCCACGATCCAGGAGGGGACTCTGTGAGCCTGTGCCTGGTACTTTCCCTCTCTGCAGTGCCAGCCCCCGTGGACTTAGCCTTCCCGCCACAGTTTGAGTCTCAGCTCCTCCATGACGTCTCGCCTACTGCTTTGCTCATCTTCTCGCTCTTGCAAGTGTTGCCTCCTCATTGCTGTGGTCCCAATGCCACGGACAGCTTCGAGGACACAGACGTTGTGTCAGACTTGGCTGAGAAGCCTGGCCATGCCCCTTTCCAGAGTGGGTTCCCCTGACTCTCAGCTTTGCCCCTGACACACGGGCTGACTGCACCTGGCCACTCTCTCAGCCTCCCAACGCAGCAGCATCTTGTCATACATACTTGTGCAGCTGTCTCCATCACACTCTGCATTAGAGGGAGCCGGGCCTCTGCACCGCGAGACTCGCATTTCATTCCTCTGGGATTCTGCAGTCCGGCCCCAACCCTGCACACAGTAGGTACTCAGCTGATGCAGGAGGACGAGCGAAGTTTCCAGAGATGCCTTTGAGGTACTGTGTTCCCAGAGCCGAAAGTGTGACAACCAAGGAGAACGCCCCAGGGCAGAGCGCACGGCGGTCCTTGCGCAGCTGGGCCTTGTCCGGCCTTCACACTTACCTCCCTTCCTACCCATGACCTTCCTCGCCTGAAATGTTACAGAAACTGCCCTGGATGGAGATAGATGGGCCCCTCAGCACGCACACACACTGCCGTCTCAGCCACCGGCTGCCCAAGCCCCACTCCCCCCGTCTCTGCAAAGTAATAATAGTAACTCATAATAATAGTTCAAAATAATAATAATCCTAGCTGGGATTTATATATCAGCGCACCTCCTAAGAGGGCAAATAAACCATTTTACACAGTGCGGAGAGAAGGGCAGATCTGGGTACGGCTGCTGATCCTGGAAGGCAGCGAGGATTGACAGGCAAGTTCCTCGGAGCGGAGTACACTTGGTGCCCCGTTGGCATGGAGGGGTCGGCTTTGTGCTGTTCTCGCGGTTTTACTTGAACTGCCAAGTGGATTACTGCAACACATTTGCCTGCAAATAGTTTGACATCTCGTGCTAGCGAGCTGCTTCATATTTTTCAAGGCGTGCCAGCTTGAAATTTTTGCACAAAAAAAAAAGACCTCTTTTTTTTTATCTGATGTCTGAACTTGGTTCTTTATGATCAAGTGTGGAAATTATATGGACTTGTTTTTTAAAGACCACAGGAGCAAATAAAAAAGCATTCTGTGTATCTTGTGGAAATGTTTTTAAGTTCCCCGAATAATAAAGTAAGTTTTATGGCCCTTGCTTCTGAAAACTGACTTTTGCCGGAATGATTGGCACGCATCCCGGGAGGAGGCGGAGGGATACAGGAGGCAGAAGGGACTGGCCCGGGTCTGTGGCATTTGCCCGAATGACATCTGAGACAGCTTCTAAATCTCGGATTCGTCACGTGACCGTGCTAGGCCCCTCCCTGAGCCCCTCCCCAGGAACTGCTTGAGAGAAGGAAGGCTGTGAGATCAGGAGCCCCAGCGCTGGTGCAGACCCGGCCGCCTACCAGCGGAGCAGTCCTGCGCCGTCAGCACCGTGGCGCCTGCTAAAGCACTTTCGGGTTTTGCACCCTCACCGTGCCCCACGGTCTCCACTCTGTGGGAAGCATTAAGCTCCTTACCTGTCTCAGGTCATGTACGGGACTTTATCTGCAAAGTGTGTCAGTCCTGCCCAACAGCATCCTGGCTCGGTGACTATATGAGTCTTCCGTGACACGCGAGCTCTGGGTGGTCTCACGTGCAGTGGGGTGGCTGACGAGTCCCTGGCCCCGCTGCATTCTCTGGGAGGCGACGCGCGTGGTGGCCTTGCTCGCGGCCTCTCCCTCCGTTTGTATGGAGGGAGGGGGAAGCACAGCTCCCCCGCCCCCGAGGATCGCCTGCTCTTTGATGATGCGGCGTTTTTTGCTGGGTGCTCTCGGACCCCGCAGCGCTGGCACCTGAGCAGCTTCTGTGTCCCTGGGAAATCAGCAGAGAACAGTGCAGAAGCTTCTGGATTTCCCCTGAACTGCACAAACCTCTCCCTCACCGGGGCCGTGTTGGGAGAGGGCAGCAGCATGGCCGGTCATTAGGAACCGCCCAAAATTCCTGCTAGATTTACAGGGCAGTCGGCTTGGCCTCGGGGAGCATCTTTCTCACACGCAGCGAGACACTATCCTTTATCTATTAAACGTGGTTTTCAGGATGGGCTCTGCAGAGACACCCATGTCTGCTTGTGTCATTAAGGCCAATGATTTCCCTTCTGGCTAAGTCAGTCTCTCTCTCTCTCTCTCTCTCTCTCTCTCTCTCTCTCTCTCTCTCTCTCATTAAGATTTACTTCATTTACTTGAAAGGGTAACAGGGAGAGAGAGAGATCTGCTCCTGCTGGTTCACCCCCTAAATGGTCACAGTGGCTGGAGCTGGGCCAGGAGCTAGGAGCTTCATCTGGGTCTGCCATGGTGGTAGAGGCCCGAGAGCTTGGACCACATTCTGCTGCCTTCCGGGATCGTGAGTGGCGCAGCCTGAACTCAAACCAGCCCCCATATGGGATTATGTGCTCTGTGCTGCAGGCAGCGCCTTTATCTGCCATGCCACAGAGCCAGCCCCAGTCCATGTGGGCCTGAAAATGAGCAAACTGACACTTAGCTGGCCGTCCTGTCACTTGGATAGTTACCTTGCATCCCATTTGTGTGTTTTTGCTGTGCGTCTCCACCAGTCAGGATGCAGGTGCCTGGGAGCAGGGAACGACATGCCCTGACCTCTGACCTCTGACTCCCAACAGTGGGAGATAGAAAGCAAGAGAAGACAGCAGACTCTGGCTTACAAAGGGCCTTTGCATGATGACAGCAACTGTCTCCCTTCATCTCGTCTCAAGCAGAGAGCAGATTTACAGAACAGATTTTTCACAAGACCAAGTTCTCTAAATTGGAAAAAAAAAAAAAAAGGGGGGGCCCTGAGAAAGTTTGAGATCCAAATACCAGGTGACAGTTCCTTGTCTGCATTTGGTGGGAAGGACGCAGTGTGTGTCAGTGAGTGGTGGCTGTTGTGGTCGGCCTGCCTGGTGGGGGACAGAGGGCCCCAGGTCAGCACCCCGGGTGCTAAAGAGAGCAGCCAGGAAGGTGGGGCTTGGCCTCGGGCTCACCTGTGTCTTGTGCTCCATTGCTTCCTCTTCTTTCTCTCCTCTCCTCTCTCTTCCACTTCCTCCCCATCCTTGAATCATCCAGTCCACAGGTCCCTGGGGAGTGCTGGGCCTGTGTCAGGCCATGGTGGAGAGACGTTCCAAGTAGGGAGGTGACCGAGCACATGTGGCCTCTGAGGCTCCCAGGGCTCCCATTTTGGTGGTGACATGGGCAGCAGTCAAGGACGTCAGCAGTGCCGGAGATACCCTCGGGTGGTGCCGTGAGCCCCCGCCCCGAGTGTGTGGAAAAGGCCAGTGCAGCATCGAGTTGGAGTGACGTGGCTCCCGTGCTGTGCTGGAGCTGGTTGTACAGCAGGGCTCCCTTGTCCCATCTCTTGTATTCGGGGTCATCGTGTTGATGACTTGAATTCAGCAGCAGATGGAATGTTTACTCCATGAAAATGGTCAAGTGCAAAGCGGTCCATGAATCGCTCACCAGAGCATCCCTGGATGGCAGCTGGGACCTTTTGAGTTTCAGCATAAAAAGAAGAGCTCTCCCCTTTTCCTTTGTCTCTTTGAATCAGTTTGTCTCAAAACATTTCGTTAAGGTTATTAGAAATGCAAGAAGTACCTTGATCTGTTATTTCTTTAATGACATTTTGGAGATGACAAAAAAAAAAAAAAAAGGAAAAAGGGAGGGAAGCACTCATACATGTGCAAAGGACTATTTTTCGAAGAGGCTGGTCTTCGAAATTAAGTGCTCCACTTCAGGTCGCCGCACATTTTATGGTTTCTCTCCACCCCTCTCTCCCAGTTGAGGTCTTTCTCTACACTTTGGGGGGAGGCCCCAAACCTGTCAGTAGATATTATAAAAACTGTGACCACCTAACACATTAGATGTCTTTAAATTATTTGCTCTACTAAAACATCCGTGTATTTCTTGAATTTTAATTGTGCCTGATGATCAATCATTGTAACAGCTGCATGGGAGATTTTTATGACCTACCTGAGTGGTGGTGTGCTCTGTGGTTCAGCTAAGTGGGTGCTTGGACTTTGATCGGTTTTATTAGCTGGTTAGGACCGTTTGAGTGGCTTCTGTTGGAATTTTATTCCCGATACCAATGGTGATTTATTCGGAGCCTTTAGAAAAAAATAGTTTCGATGATGATAAAAATTGGGTTAATAATAAGGGCAATAAATAGAATAATAGCCAATATGTGTGGAGTGCTTACGTTGTCCCAGCCTCTAGCCTCTGTGTGTGTTAGCTCATTTGGACCTCATACAGGCCTGTGACATCCATGCTGTGTTTGCTTGGTTTTAACCATGAAAAACTGGGGCACAGAGGCAGTAGGTAACTGGCCCAGCAGTACCTAGCAAATTAGTGTCCTCAGCCAGTGTCCAAGTTTCCATCTGTTGACATGAAGCCCGTGCACCTAGACACCAAGTGATGACACCGGTATTCATCCAGATAGCATCAGTGTTTGGCTCGGACACAGCAGGATTTGCATCCCAGCTCTTAGGCTTTTCCAACCACATGGCACTGAGTAATCCCGAACTCCCTGGAGTTCAGTTCCTTCCTTCCACTGAGGAGTAGGGGTTGATAAGACCTGTCTGCCTGCAAAAGGGGTTTGGGAAACCCAGGAAGGAGGCTTGGCCATGCCTCTCAGTTGCTCAGTGCTGCTCGTTGCCGTGTTCAGGGGGAGCTGGGACATCCCGAGGACCCGGTGAGGTAATAACGTACGTCAAGGACATGGTATCATTTCTCCCCCTTGGTAGGATGTGGATGCTGGTTCCTTTTCCACTGTAGAGTAGCCTCTTGTTTGAAACATGATTTGACTGCTTTTTGAAATGCATTTTAAACTTTTCTTGCATGGAAAGGGAATATTTCTTAGCCAAAAAAAAATTCCCCTAGTTTTGAATTTGTAACATTAAAACCATGCTTCATCTCTCTCCTGAATCCTTATAGAATTTTATTCATTTATCTAATTCACTTCTGTATCTGCATTTGCCTATGTGTGCGAACTTGTTCTAGATTTTGTTCAAAGTTGCTTTTTGCTGTAGGTTGGAGTTTGTTGAAAGGGTATTAATGCATTATTTACTAGAACTAATTAAATTTTCATGTCATTTCTTTATTTACTTGTTTTTATTCTCTATCAATGTAATTTATTACAATAACAAATTAAAGAACAACTTTATGATCCTATAAATGATGCCAAAAAGACATTTGCTCAACTTCAGCAGGAGTTGTCAAACCAACCAACCAGTAACAACAGTAGCAACAATAACTTGAAGGAAAATACAGAGGGAAGAAAGTAACTTCCAGCATCATAGAGAAAGTTATGTAGACAGGCCGGCGCCGCGGCTCACTAGGCTAATCCTCCGCCTTGAGGCGCCGGCATACTGGGTTCTAGTCCCAGTCGGGATGCTGGTTCTGTCCCGGTTGCCCCTCTTCCAGGCCAGCTCTCTGCTGTGGCCCGGGAGTGCAGTGGAGGATGGCCCAGGTGCTTGGACCCTGCACCCCATGGGAGACCAGGAGAAGCACCTGGCTCCTGGCTTTGGATCAGCGTGGTGCGCCGGCCGCAGCGCATGGGCCGAAGTGGCCATTGGAGGGTGAACCAACGGCAAAAGAAGACCTTTCTCTCTGTCTCTCTCTCACGCTGTCCACTCTGCCTCTCTCTCTCCCACTGTCCACTCTGCCTGTCAAAAAATAAAAAAAAGAAAGTTATGTAGACAAAGCTACTGTAGATATTATTCTAAACAGTGAGATAGCATGATGAGCTGCCTTTGCATCAGAAAGCAGACAGGAATATTCACCAGGGCTGGCGCTGTGGTTCACTTGGTTAATCCTCCACCTGCGATGCCGGCATCCCATATGGACACTGGGTTCTAGTCCCGGTTACCTCTCTTCCAATCTAGCTCTCTGCTGTGGCCCAGGAGAGCAGTGGAGGATGGCCCAAGTGCTTGGGCCCTGCACCTACATGGGAGACCAAGAGGAGGCACCTGGCTACTGGCTTCGGATCGGCACAGTGCCTGCCGTAGCAGCCATTTGAGGAGTAAACCAACAGAAGGAAGACCTTTCTCTCTGTCTCTCTCTCTCATTGTCTATAACTCTACCTGTCAAATAAATTTTTAATAAATAGAAAAAAAGAATATTCACCATATTAATTAATATTCACATGAGTTTAGAAGCTTTAACAAAAACACAGGGAGTCAAAAAGATGACTTAATAGGAAGAATCAATAGAATTTTTCATCTTAAAATTATATAATTAAGAATCCTAGAGAAGCTAAATATTCTGGTACAAACTATTAGCAGCAAGTGAACTTGAAGAGTTGCCTAACATAAGGTAAATATTACCAATCAATTGATTTCCCCTGTAGTAGCTGTAATTAAAGATGGAGACCCCAGAAAACCCAACTCAGAATATTAACAAAAATATACAAGGTTTCAGAATCAGTTTTGAAGAGCAATTGAATATATATAAGAAAATAATATAATTTGTTGAAGGACATTTTAAAAAATCACTTGCTTTCCACAATGACACAATATAATTTACCCATAAAATATCTTCAAAAACAAGGATCAGTCAGCAAAAGCTAAACTTTGGAGTAAGAGTATCTTTCAGCTCATAATTCATTTGCAAGATACATATTGATAGGTCAAGGGATTTTTGAACTAGAGTGGCATGCTATGTTTTTTCTGAGTTAGAATACAACTAGTAACTTGCGTTTCCAGATAAGTCTGTAGTATGAAGTAGGCTTACAAGTTTGTTGGATGAGCTCTTAGGTTCTCTGGCACATAGCGCAGAGGAAGCATGAGGGGGGTCTTTTGCACCTTTGTTTCCTACCAAAGAGTCACTTCTGCTTGGGGTATCAGACTGCTCCCGAAGAAACTCTCCCATTGGTGGAGACTTCCCTGATGCCTCTTCCTCAGCCTGCCATGATTTCCCTTCCTAGAGGCCTCTGTTACAGGTCCCGTTCCTCCGGAATGGGCTTAAAGCCCCTGGAGTTGCTGCATCTGCTCCCACAGCTGATGAGTGTGCCACTGGAGAAAGGGTTTGATATTTGGAATCAGAACAAGTTTTGAAAACTTATAGCTCATAGTTGGAGCAAACCATCTAACTCGTCTGAAACCTCACAACTCCAGGTGTCTCCCTTCAGGCCTCTTCCACTGACTCATTCTTACTTGAAATCTTAATTAACATAATTGATGACTGATGTGCAATCTTCAGAAATGACAAGATCCCTTGTATGCTTTACCCTGTTCCTTTCAGTGATAACATTTTGCAAATCTACTCTGCAATGTCACAACCAGAGTGCTGACATTTCTAGAACACAATACCTTATTCAGAGTTCCCATTTTACATGTACTCAGGTGTACACATGTATGTAGGTCTGTTTATGTGGTTCCGTACACTGTCATCAGATGTCTGGGTTCCTCTATCTAGAACCTAATTTTAATATAACTTAAATCTATATGTTTAGCAATAAGGTTTTAGTAAGTTTAGGGAGAACTCACATATTTCCCATGTTGAATCTTAGAGTTTATGGGCATGGTATGTCGTTCCATCTATCTAATGTACACTCATTGAGTATATACCTGTGTATTTCACATTCTTTTGAGTAACGGAAGATGAAATTGTGCTTTTGTGTGATGGAGTTTTGTGGTGGTCTGATCCTATGACCTTGCTGGACTAAGTTATTAGTTCTAGGAATGTTTTTGTTATAGATTGAGATTCCTTGGGATTTTTATGTAGCCAGTCATGTAATATACAAATAGAGAGCTGTGTTCCTGCTTTCCAATGGGCACGCATTGTATTTCTTTTTCTTGCCTTATTGGAGTGGCTGGAACTTCCTGTAGTATGTTGAATAAGAGTGGTGAGAACATCCTTGCCATGGTCCTGATCTTTTGGGGGAAGTCATTCAATGTTTCATCACTAAATATGATGCCAGCTTTTCATAGAGGCTCTTTTATCAAATTGAAATGTTTGTCTTCTCCTCCTGATTTCTCTGGGGGTTTAAAAAATCATAAATGGTGGCCGGCGCTGTGGCTCAACAGGCTAATCCTCCGCCTTGCAGCGCCAGCACACCGGGTTCTAGTCCCGGTTGGGGCGCTGGATTCTGTCCCAGTTGCCCCTCTTCCAGGCCAGCTCTCTGCTGTGGCCCGGGAGTGCAGTGGAGGATGGCCCAGGTGCTTGGGCCCTGCACCCCAGGGGAGACCAGGAGAAGCACCTGGCACCTGGCTCCTGCCATCGGATGAGCGCGGTGCACCCGCTGCAGCGCGCCGGCCGCGGCGGCCATTGGAGGGTGAACCAACGGCAAAGGAAGACCTTTCTCTCTGTCTCTCTCTCTCACTGTCCACTCTGCCTGTCAAAAAAAAATCATAAATGGTTATTTAACTTTGGCAATTGACTTCTCTATACCAACACGACAGTCCAGTTTTTCTGCTTTAGCTGCTGATATGGTAGACTCTTTTGACTGAGTCTTGTGTGTTACACTGGCCTTGAATACCTGGAATAGATCCCATCCACTCATGGTGTGTGTGTCTTTTTAGGCACTGTTGTATTCAGGTTGCTTTTATTTTGTGGATGGTCCACTGACTTTCATTCAGTAAACATGCATTTCAAATCTAGTGCCTAAGAAGGCGAGGATGCTCAGTAGAGGTTTGTTGGGTGGGTTCCATTTCTGTGGTTAAGAGGATGTGAGAGAAGAACATAGCTCCTTGACTGTGGACTGGTCTCAGCTGAGTCCCCATCAGCCACTGTGGAGCTCAGCTTGTGTTACATAAAAAGCAGAGAGTTTAGCTTCATGTCTCATAAATAATCTGCCTGCCTATATTTTGGTTTTTACTTCTCTCTCAGCTGGCGTTCAGCCACAGACTGCATTTAGGCCCGCAGCCAGTGGGTTAGGGCAGAAGGCCAGACTCCAAGTCCTGGCCTCAGCTTGCTTAGCGTACATCACTGAGTTCTATTAGCATGGCTGTGCTCTGTCTGTACTCAATCAGCCATCTTGCAGAAGGAGTGTTTGTGGATTGTGTAGGGGTTCAGATAAGAGTTGAGATCTGCCCTTCCCCTATCTGTTCACTCACTGGAAAGGGGAACTTGACATCCCAGTGCCAAGCAGTATCACCTCTGTGGGCCAAAACATGCCCATTGGTGTTTGTTATGGGCAACTAAGAAGGGTTGGTCAAGGATTTTCTTTTCTCATCAAGCCTCTTACTCTAAGGACCCTGAGAAGATCCACAGATGCGATTCACTGATGATGCTCCTGGTTCCCCTAGCTCTGCTTGGCCCACCTGTAGTTGATGAGAACCCCTCTTATTCGTTGCAGAAAAGACACTTTCTCAAAATACACTTTCTTGGAGAAACTTTGTAGTTCAACATACTCGTTTTTCCATGAAGTGTGGAAAGTTGGCAAGTTGCCTTCTGTGACTCATGTATCATAAAAACCCATTAACTAACAATTATATAGCATCAAATAGGACAGCGCAGATGCCCGCAGGTACCGGGCAGGTAGAGTAAGTGAATGAAGTTGTCTGTGTGTAAGATGACAAATGGCAGGGGGTCTGTGTCCTCCGAAGAGGGACAATAAAGGAAATGCCAGAGACAGTGTCTGGGCCTCATCTGCTGAATGTTGTCTTGTGGGAATTTGACCCAGTTTTGCCAGAATCTCCAGTTTTTCTAGAGAAACTAGCTACCACCCAAGTTTTGAATGGTGGCCATGAGTGCATTCTGTGGGTCAACTTGGAGGGAGCCAAATAAAAACATCCACAGGCCAGAGTCACCCTGCACACCACCGTTTGGCTCTCACAAGTAGAGAACACTTCTCAGCCCAGTTTTTCAGCTCTCTTCATTTATGCCTGCTTTGAGGTTTTATACAACATCCCATAGGAATGCTTTTCTCTTTTTAAAGTTATTTGTTTATCAAAGATCAGCTCTGCTGTTGGCGTAGCTATTCAATATATCCATTTGCATCATTTTCATGCTAGAGAGGAAAAACCAATTTTCCCAGAAAATATACCCCCTGCCTTCTAAGTGTTACACAGTTAACTGTAAAAGTGGCGCCAGCTCCTGAACAGCCCATCTCTCCCTAGCGACCTGGAACATTCTGTCCTGCGATTGTTGACTTGTCACTGCTAAGTGAAGGCACTCCTCTGCAGGCAGCAGCCGGAGGACAGCAACAACCCAGGTCGGCCAGGTGTGATGTGGATTCCCCCCATCTGTGGGCTTTCGTTCCTCCTAGACACTGAAAGCAGGTGTCTCTTCTCTCTGTGTACCTGGGGCCAGACATTCCACAGGTGGGAGATGGGCGGGGAGAGGACAGCATGAAGCTGTGTCCTTCTGGCACACACAGTGCTGTGCACCCACGGTGCCGTAATCATGTTGAGATTTAGGGGGAAGGGGTGCTGGGTGTTCACTGCCTGCTGATACACTGCACGCCTCTCCCCTTGAAGGAACACAGAACGTGTAGGCCATGCCTGCAGGCCCCTGATGTCAGATGGCAGGCAAGATGGAAAGTGCTAGAGTGTTTGGTGTCCGGGGCAGGCTGGTCTGGGACACTCTGCCAGAGTTTCTGACACCCAGAGCCACCTAATTGGCCTGTTTGATGCTGGAGTTCCTGTAACTGTAAGAAAAACCCTGGCCTCTTGCCTCAGTGTTAAAGTTTCAACACTAATGTGATTATAATTCCTTTCTATGTGTTTGGATCATTGTTTTTGTTTCTCTTTCTTGTTATTTTAGCCATGGAATATCACATCTGAGTAACTAGAGGTGTCCAGAATCCAAGTCTTAAAAAGACATCAAAAGGCCTGTGTAATGACAAGAAAACCAGATTTGGCTATCACCATGTTAATCCTAAATTGGGGATCATAGCAGGTCACATCTATGCACACCACTTGTCTATTGCATCTCTCTCCACTGGCACGTTAACATATTTATCTTCCTCTGTCTCTTGTAGAATAAAGACAATGAGCAACTTTGTTTTCTTATTTTTTAGAGTCTAACTTGTGCCTCCAGTGTGCAATGGCGAATATTTATTTACTTATTTGGAAGTCAGAGTTACAGAAAGAAGGGGACAGAAAGAGAGAGAGAGAGAGAGAAAGAGAGATCTTCTAACTGCTGGTTCACTCCCCAGATGGCTGCAACGGCCAAGGCTGGGCCAGGCCAAAGCCAGGATCCAGGAGCTTCATCTGGGTCTCTGACATGGATAGCAGGGGCCCAAGTATTTGGTCCACTTTGCACTGCATTTCCCAGGCCATTAGCAGGGAGCTGGATTGGAAGTAGAGCAGATGGGACACAGACCTGGTTCCCCGATGGGATGCTGAGGTCACAGGTGGTGGCTTCCTGCTATGCCACACTGCCAGCACCAGTGATTTTATTTTTCTCAGCATTGTCTTGGAACTTCTGTTTGCCCCTCTGCACTGTGTAAGATCGGAAACCCTGGGGAGCAGGATTTGCTGACCCATTCTGACAGAACGGGTGATGGATGGAATAGTGCTGGGTACAGGCTGGCTGGACCAAAAGGGGAGTCCAGGCTGAGCGTTCCTCCTCCAGAGCCAGGAGAAGAAGTATCTGGGGCAAAGCCAGGTGGCAGAAAGTCAAGCCTTAAAAAGCAACTTCCCAGACGTGCCCACAGAGAGTGGCCAGCAGTCAGCTGATGGGTGCAGGACACAGAGAGCCGTGCTGCAGTCCAGTTAGCATCTAGCACCTTCCATGTGTGAGTTGGGCCAGCACCGAGTGGAGACTGTGACAGTCCTCATGAGCTCACTCCCCCCCCCCGGGGGGGGGGGCAGAGCCACAGGGACTCGGCTGCATTCTTTAGGAGAATGGGATGGAAGTTAACCCTGGGTTCACCCCACTGTGGAACAAGAATTGCTCTTGGCCAGAAAGGGTTGAGTGAAGCTCAAGGGGGAGATAGCACCAAGGGAGAGAGCACGGGCCAGCTCAAACTGCTCTGCTCTGCGAGGAGGCTTGCTGGCCAGAGGAAGCCGAGGCCTGGAGTCTCTGGAGCACCATGCCAGAACTCCCAGCATGCACAGAGCACCCGCTCTGTGTCGGGCACTTGCTGTGCAGTTCATTTAGATGTAAGGCCCCGGCAAGCAGGTTTATCATCGCCATTTGAAGCAGAGGGAACTACGGCACAGAGAAGTGGGGTGGCCGGCCAGGAAATATCAGTGGTGGGAGTTGGACTCAGCCCCACTGGGCTTCTCTTCTCCCGGCTTCAGGCACCCCTCCACAGTGTTCCTGGGGTGTAGAGGCACATCAGTCATCCCGCCCCGCCCCTCCAGGGAGCAGGAAGCTAAGTGGCTCCATCCCTGCTATGGGCATGATTTCATCAGCTGCTCAGCTGTGCTCAGGGTGCCACAGGTGGGTGGGGACAGCCCTTGGTGCTGCATTTCTGTGAATTCAGGCTGTGTGTTTGCCTGAGGATCCTGCCCGCACCCAGTTACCCAGCCAAAGAGCAAAGAGCAGCCTCCGAATTTCATCCTTACCACATAACTCATACGCTGGGGAGCACACCAGACCTTCATCTCACCATAAACACCTTTTTGTTCCTCCCAATACCATTTAGCAATTAGGTGAAGCCACCTCTAGAAGCGTCCGTTTTTTGTTTTGTTTTCGTTTTCTGTGGGCAGGGGAAAGCCCGCTTTTTTAACAAGATCCATTCCAATAAAGAAGCTGTAGCCTCCACTCGTAGTAGACACTCTTGGCCAAGTTATAGCCCCTGTGCTTGGTGTGGTTTCTCCAGGCCTGTTCATCAGCCATGCTGGACTGGCTACCCTCTCTTTTCCCATCTTCCACAGTCAGAGTTAGCAGAGTGTCCTGCCCTGACCCAGAGCAGCTCTGGCTCCCTTGGGCCCCTGTTCTGATCAGCTGAGTCGATGCGTCACAGTCTTTGAGTAACAGATTCCTGTTTGATCGATGCCAAAGCCCAAAATGGTATAAAAAGTAGGCAGCCTGGCTCTTGTCATAGCAAATCAATGAAATCAACACCCAGTCAACCTTCTGCATTTCAGGTAATACAACAAGTCTTTGTTTAAGGGTCCACCGGACCATGGCAAGGACCCTGTCAAATTGGAACTGGGCCCAGTTCCCAGCTGGCTCGCTTTTTCTGCAGACTGATGGACCTGGCTTCTGCTCTCTGCTCTCTCTGACTTCAGTCCTTGTCTCCTCTCCTTCTTCACTCTTAGCTTTCTTCAGTGGCCCCACACCCCGTTTTCTTGGCCAAAACCACCGCTCCAGAATACACATAGATACAGAAATATGCAAAAATGAAATCTCTTTTGCAAAGAATATGAAAAGGTTAATTGTGTTAGAAGGATTTAGCCAGTTTTCTTAAATGGTGGGAATATTAAATGGCAGTTTTGTGGTTTTATTTGGAAAAACTAAAAAGTTTACAACATCTTAAAAAAAAAAAAAGCAGAGCCCTTTAGCAGACGAGTGTGAATTGTGAAACCACACTTTTGGTTTGAGTTCATCTTCCTGGTGTGCTGAGATAGAACAGGTGTACCAGTATTCCTATTTCCTCAGTTCTTCCAGATCCGGGAGGAACTGCTTTTTAGGCCCTGAGGGATCTCTTAGGTTTTATCTCCTTGACCTGATACTTAGGCTGTCAGTGCCGATTTTCCTGTTGGATGCATGCTTTGGTTTGTGTTAAAAGAAAAAGCCCACAGGTGCCCCTTTGCCAGATATTTTCCGTGGAGCCCAGGTCTTGGTGTCATGCCTGTGCCAGGAGCTAAGCTTCACCTGTGTCTTCACCCGGACTTGGGGTTCTGGTATCCTCGGGATCACAGAGCAGAGGCTCAGCTAACTTTTGCCTCCAACGTGCAATGGCGAATATCTCAGACTTTGCAGGACAAGAAACAAAACTGAAGCTGCTATGTAGGGATACATAAAACCATTTAACATATAATCCTTTAAAATGGTCTTCAGAGCATGGCCTAAAACAAAGAATAACAGAACCGGGGCAGCTTTGGCCTCATTGCACTGACAGCCACCCCCTGATCTAGAGCAATGTTTACAAACTCTGACTTGCACTTGGACCAGGAGGGGATTTCCTTACAAGTGCACTTTGGATGCAGAGGGCCAGGGAGAGGGGGTAGGGCCTGAATTCTACATCCCTAACAAGCTCTTGGATGCTCATGTGGATGCTCCAGGACCATATTTTGAATGGAAAAGATTACATAGAAAGCTGGGATTCTTTTCTTTGCCGTATATCCAACCTGGTGGGTGTCAGGTTCATAGTAGCCCAATCAGTGTAAGAGAAAGGAGTAGAGTGGGGTGAAGAAGGAGGGAGGAAAAATCCCAGCCTAATAAACAGTCTAGGCACAAGTCGCTCTGATGACGTCTGTACTTCTAATGAAGCTGAAGGAAAAAGTTAAAGCACCTACGCCCTCGAAACTAACAGTCATACCACGATTAGAATATCTAGTTGACAATCTCTGTAGACAGTCAGGCAGGTCACTGCTTCAACAACTGGAGTCGGCTCATTCTTGCTACACAGAACTTCATCTGTTGCTACTAACAGGTGCTAATGTGATTGTCTGTAAGTCTAACAATTGGAATTTTTTAAAAGCAGAAAATATTTTAATGACAAGATGGGTTTAGATTTTGCACACCAAGTAGAAGGTGTTGGAAGGAAAATTACAGATTCTTAAGCACGGGAAGATTAGTAGTCAGAGTTAACAACCAGACAATTAACAAGTTAAAAAAAAGTGTGAATCACACACAGATGTTATTTCCCAGAAACATTGCTTACAAAGGTAATTGCTCACAAATTTTAGGGTTTACAGCAGGTATCACAGGATTTCAAATTTAAGGGAGGGCAAGGGAGGACTGTGTTCAAAGTCTTAAGAATATCCAAGGGATGTGTGCATAATTACCTGAAATTGAAACGACTGTAGTTTAAACACTTGCTGAATAGAAGACCTTTTATTTCATCTTCTCTCTGGGATGGTAGGGAGAAAGAAACCAACAACAACTAACAGGAAAACTTCGCATGTTGAATATGTAAATTTACAAGATGTGAATGATCATCAGAAGAGTGGAGCTGTTTGATGACTGTTGCCAATACCTTGAGGAATTGTCACTGGTTCTGGAGAAAATGGTACAGGACCTCGAGCAAAAGGGCCCTGGACACTTCTTTAGACATTTTCTTTGTATTTATAGTAACTTAGAAGGCATTAGGGAAAACAGAGGAATTCCGGAAAAATATGGCAGGATGAGACACGAGCCAGATATAAGGAGGAGAGAAAAGCAGTCGAGCAAGAATGTGTGAATTCCCCATCAGCTTGCTGGGGTGAGCCAGACGTTCCCAACGAGATCCTTCAGGAGTGCCTGGAGTAGTTCCTTCCACTCACAAGGAAACTGATCTTTCTCTGGTTTTCTGAGCTGTACCATCTCTATGAGGTGTAAACCCACAGGTCACCTAGGACGAGGGAGCCTCTGCAAAGTCCACAGTGTCTGTCCCAGTTTCCTCAGGGTGTCCCTTGAAGACAGTAGCGTGTCTGAAGCACGCGGCGCACGGCAGGACCTCAGCCAGTGGTGGTTACTGTTATTTGGTGTGTCGCCGGGTATCGGGTATCGGGAGAACATACGAGCTCTGTCACTACTTAGGTTTGGTAAGACTGACAAGTCGAGACCCCAGCTGCCACTGGAAGGACACTTGTGATCGCTGTGGTCTCCAGAGTTCACAGGTCACAGAGGAGGGGTGGTGCCGTGCCAGGGGTAAGGGTCTCGTGGGCAGCAGCATAGGCGAGGCTGAAGCTGTGGTAGGTTCAGGATTGGCTGGCTGGTTGCAGCATTTCATTGGCCGCCTTGGGCATGGGGCTGTCTCTAGTTGTCTGGAACCTGGGCCTGAGGTGCTTGGGGCAGGCGAAGAGTGGCTGAAGTGTGAAAGAGTCACAGTGAAGGTGGTAGGCGCGTGGGCGGAACCTCTTGGATTTTATGGACGAGAAGGACTGTGAAGGGGATAAACAGAAACATTTTCAAAATACCTAGACCAGCGCCGTGGTTCAGCAGGCTAATCCTCCACCTTGTGGCGCCAGCACACCAGGCTCTAGTCCCAGTTGGGAAGCCGGATTCTCTCCCGGTTGCCCCTCTTCCAGGCCAGCTCTCTGCCGTGGCCCGGGAGTGCAGTGGAGGATGGCCCAAGTGCTTGGGCCCTGCACCCCATGGGAGACCAGGAGAAGCACCTGGCTCCTGGCTTCAGATCAGCGCGGTGCGCCGGCTGCAGTGCGCCGTTCAGATCAGCGTGGTGCACCGGCTGCAGCGCGCCGGCCGCAGCGGCCATTGGAGGGTGAACCAACGGCAAAGGAAGACCTTTCTCTCTCTCTCTCTCTCTCTCTCTCTCTCTCTGTCCACTCTGCCTGTCAAAAAAAAAAAAAATACCTAGGACAATAAAGCACCATATACAGACAGGACAGGGAAGCCACATGGCAAACACAGTCTGCAGTTGGAAAGCACAGTTTAAAAGGAGGCTGGAGGTAAGGGAAACCGAACCAGACCTTGGGCCCATTCTTCATCCTGGCTGTAGAGTCACTTGTCTGGGTGGGATCGCCTGGCAGAGCCCTGCTCTAAACCCTCCGATGCCTCCCCTGCACCTGTTAACAATGCTCACTTCATGCTTGTGGCCCGCAGGCCCTCCCTTGGTTAGACTCTTCCTGCTTCTGCTGCATGGCCTCCACCCCGCCTTGGCCCGCCAGGCCCCAGCCCCTTCTCTTCCTGGAGTCCCAGAATGCATCTGTTCCCCACCCCAGGGCCTCAGCTGTCCCCCTGCCCCATTCCACACTCTTCCTTCTGGGTGTTGCATGCCCGGCTGATTCTTGGAGTCCTGATCTGGGTTTAGCTGTTTATTAAATATTTTCCTGAACTCCCCTGTCTAAAGAAGCCATCTATTCCCATTCTCTGCATTGTGCTTGTCCCTCTCTGTTAGTCTGTTGTTTCTATTTGCTTCTCATGATGCAAGTTTACGAAAACAGAGAGCCGTGTCGTGTTCATCACTGCAGTGGCAGGTCCGACACTGGCATCCAGGTCACAGCAGGAGCTGTGAATGAATGTGAAAACACAAAGTTCTTCATCCCACCTTCAGCCAGCTCAGGAGCCATTTCCTGAAGAGGCTGTGAAAATTACAGAAGAAATAGTGCATGGATTCCAGCCCCAGTAGGCTTCTGGGCTTGGTGTTTCTTTAATTTCATGTAAATTTCTCTAAGTAAATATTCCTTAAAAGTGAATAAAATTTTATTTCGCTTTAACAAGAGAATATAAAAGTTAAAAAGGTCACTGTAGTAATAGACTAATCTCAATTACCAGGGCAGCCTCCGAAACCCTCACTCCCACCTAATCTCATTCGGTGCATACGCAGCTCACCGTGTGATTTCCAACACAGCTAAATGAAATTATAAAGCAGTGTTAAATTTATTAATCATTTAATTAGCTAAATGTTCCTGCAAGTACTCGCGAGATGAATGGCATGTCATTTTCTAATGCAATTTGCCTCTCAGGCAGCCAGGGTCAGAAAGGGAAGCTCCTGGCATCTCCAATGAGCTTTTTATATCGCACCTTCTATTAAGAGACAGTTGTGAGACCAGTGATTGTATCTGAGACTTGTACACGAGACCAGGGCACTGTGGTGCTGGAATCAACACGGGTCCATTCCTCACCTGGGTTACGGAGAGGAGGGGCAGGGAAGCCGATGAGTCCCCCAGAGATCGCCTCTCCCTGCGTCTCCTTGCAGGGGCAAATCTTTTCATATTTAACAAGCCACTGAGCAGAGTAGGCAAAAGATAGCAGCCAGTATTAAACGCATGCTCAATCTAGTTTTATTTCTTTAAATTTACTCAGTCGAGAAAAATTTGTGGAGTGCGAATTCTCCTCATGCTAGGTGACTTTTTAATCCTCCTAGTTGAGCCAGGATTTATTTCTCCCTCCCAGTCCTCTAGCCTGTGCTTGTCATCTGGGGGTGTGTGCCACACATGCCCTTTGAAAGGGTCTTCTCACCATGGTAGGAGGGTTCTTGGGGGTGTGGGGTTCGCATGCCAGCCCCCACCACTCGACAGCATCAGAGTGTATACCTGGGGATCTTAGGGAAATGAGCTGCCTTCGACCCGTAATTATTTCTGGCTGCAAAATCCGTGACAAGCAGCTGCAGCCAGGTGCTTTGTGACTCTGCTCCTACTTGGAATGAGAAAGCTGGCATCGAGCACATTGTCTAAATTCACTGGGCAAGAGCTGTTGGGGTGGGGGGCCACCTGTGGCTAGGAACATCCAAATGAAGACTGGCTGATTTGTTCAGGATGGAAGCTGTCAGTTGTGTGAACTTCAGCAGGAGAGGCCTTTTGCTGCCTGGATGCCCCTGGTCCACAGAGCTACCAAGCAGAGGCCAGAGATTCCTGGTTAGGGAAAGTAGACTCGGTGGGGCACGATGCAGGAGCCTGGGGCCTGGTTTCTAATTCCAGTTCCACCTGCTATCAGCTGAAGCCCCAAGATAAGTCACAGTATCTCTGGGCCCTTGATGGCATCATTTATAAAATGAGGATCCTAAGAACACTCACCACTACTGTCAGCAATAGCTAATTGCAAGATCGCTGCAAGGAATAAATGAAATGAGGGACTTGAACGTGTTGTACAGATTGCAAAGTGGTGTAGATGCATAACAGAAGGATTTTGTTTTGTTTTGTTTTGTTTTTCTTTTCTTTAAGAGCAGTAGCTTTGAGTCAAGAAGATCTACATCCTAACTTTGGGCATCAGTTGCTTCCTCCATGATCCTGAGTGAGATAGTTGGCTGAGTTTCAATTGACTTTGTGAAGGATGGGAATGACAGTAGTGGTACAGATTATAGGGAACACTGGGTGTGCACACATCTCTTTCTGCATACAGACATACTTGTATACACAGACGTATGTGTATACACATACCTGTACATACACAGATACGCATGCACAGAATACACAGATGCCTATATGCATATACAGAATTTAGCACAGTCCCAGGTGCCAGATTCCACAACAGTACTAGTGGCTGCTGGTACAACTACTGCTACAACTATCTCCATTAATGTGATGACATTAACATTGCACATCACAGAGACCAGTCACCCTCCCCACCCCACCGCCAAAAAAAAAAAAAAAAAATGTTCCATGTACTCTTTAACACAGACCTCATGCAACAGGCTTAGATGAATTAGATAAGGGCAACCCGGGACTCACTTCCAGGGTGAAAGGAAAAGAGGATATCAACATCTTTGGATAAAACGTGGCCTGCTATCAACCACCAGGAAGAGCAAAGCCAGTTTCCAATCCTCTCTCTGCCTTCTAGTACCTCAATAACCTTGAACTGGTGATCTACCTTGCTAAGTCTCAGTTTCTTTGTCTCTCAATTTAAAGTCATTTTGGTGCCTGCCTTCCACCCCAGCTTTCTGTAAAGATTCACCAAAAAGCCCAAAGCAAACACTCAACACATGGAGTAAACACCCAGATGAAAACTGGCTAAGGAGAAAGCAGAAGCAAGTGAGAGAGAACAGGAAAGGCAAAACTTCTGAATAAGTTATTTCTAGATTTTTTTTTTTTTTGCACTCAAGTGAATTATTCTTCCCTATAGGAGGGAAGCACTGAGCCTAACTTTTGTCTTCCAGGCCCTAAAATGCCAACAGAAGCCTGGAGAGAGGAATTCACCTGTACAAAGCATCTCAATAGGTTGGCTTTGGCCAGGACTACAACCACCACACCTGTTTGCTGTATCTTTCCTTTCCTTGGACAGCAACTAGCCACTGACTTACCATCACACCATCCACCAATCTCTTGTCAAGTGTTCCAGTCTATGAATAGAAGTGCCTGGTTTTACACAATTATGTTTGTGAGCTGGAAAGTATTTTTTTTTTCGTATTTGTCTTTGGGTAGAAGAGATGTTGACATAAAACACTCATTTATCCAGTAAAGCGTCATGGAAGGCTTCTGTGTGAATGGTTCTCTGTGACAGATGCTGGGGTTTGAAGGAGGAATACACTTGCTCAAAGTAGTTCCTTTTCTTGCAAGTGTGGGATCAATGCCGTGCACATAGAATCATCTGCATAGATTGTATCACTCTCCTTTCACCTGCTTCAGGTTTGCCTGCTTCGTGTTTGGTGGCTTCTTTGGGATCCTATTCATTACATACTAACCCTCAGGTGTTCCAGAACCACTAGACATCAGTGATGGCAAACTTGGAGAGACATAGATGACCTCAGTTATCACTGCCCCTTGAGAAACAGGGAAATCTTCTGTGGCTGAGACCCTAGAATGAGGCAGGGCACAATTCATAGCAGACCAAGGGAGGGGTGAACAGTCTGCCCTTGACCTTGACTGTCATTTTCACCCTTGCGTTGTCTACAGACCACAGCAAGGCACTGAATTATCAAATGCTATGAGTTCCCCACTAATAACCTCAAAGTTTTACCCAAAGAATAAGCTGCAAATCTGGTGCACTTGAGGATGCCTGGGGGTGGGGCGAGGACTGGCTACAAGTCCGAGGTGGGTGAGCAGGTTCTTCCCTGACCCTCTGCAACTCAGGGCTCCCCAGTGAGCAATGCTGCAGAAGCAAGAGTGTAGCTTTCTGCCTGCTGTTCCCCTGCAAGTTTTCTCAGCAGTCATTATCCAGGTGTTTGGGAAGAGAGTGTTGTCCTCCAGTAAAATACTAATGGGTAGATTTTGTTATTACTTACGGTTTAGAGAACGTCCCTTTCAAAGTGAAACACCAGTATTCTTTCAGATGTTCACCCAGTTTCACACCTGCCAAGGCTCGTGTGGACAAGCGTTATGGTGTGAGTGCATGAGATGGGTCGTTGGGTGCCTTCACTGGAGCTGTTGCGTATTTTGATGAAGACATTGTCTATAAAGTCTTGAGAAGGAGTGTTGGGGACAGAATGCAGAAGGGAGGGAAGAGGGGGAGACCGTGAGCAAAAGATTTAGGAAGAGATGAGAGAAAAAAATAAACATACTAGAGTGATTGCTTATTAATCACGGCCACTACCTGAATGCACTGGTGCACTGCCCTGACTGGGTGTCCTTCAGTGAGACCGTCACCCTCCCTGAGCTGCGGTTCTCTCACTGGTGAAAATGAGAAGTCGTTCAAGCACCTAATGCAGAGTTGCTCTGAACACGAGAGCCCTGGGCGATGTCTAGCACACAGTCACTAATCGGTACCTATCCAGCATGTTGTGAAAGCAGAAAGAAGAGGAGCGAGAGGAAAATGGGAGTAAGAGCGTTCAGAGTGGACATCGGGGACAGGCCAAGGGAAGAGAGGAACCAGTCCGGTTGTGACTGTTGAGTTGGATTAGCTTTTGACAGCAGCACGGCCTGTGGATTTTTTTTCTTGTCTATAGGCATGGTTTACACATAAAGAATGAGACGCGTAAGCCAAGCGTATAGACATTAGACAGATATACTACGGACAGGATGGCTGGATTCACACATTCAGTTTGCCATACAGAAGAACTCTTCCTTAGTGCCACTTTATAACCCAGAAACCAGACTACAAAAGCTAACATGCCGTTTTGTATTTTAAAGAAAAATGTAAATCCGTGCTTTCACGTCTGTTTGATCAGTTTGGGAGCCACAGCAGCCGGGGAGTTCAGTGTCCTGGCCCTCCAGCTTGTTTCCTCCATGGTGTGAAATGGTTCTGGCTTAGCCAGTTACAATGGAAAGATGGGCGTGACTGCTTTCGGATTGCACTTCCCCATTGAGTGAATTTTCCACTAAGAAGCCATTTTCCCCCCGACAGGCTGCCCTTGTGCCCGCCTCTGTGACTGTGAGGTCCTCATTATTGTGGGTTCAAATGAAGGATGTTCATTCAGGCGGGGACGGGGGGGGGGGGCCGCCAGGCATCAGAGCTGTTATCAGGTCCTCCTATCAGGCCGAGTGACAGGCGTCCGAGCAGGAATGCAGAGCTCACGGTGGAGACCTCCGGCTGACACCAAAGGTGACTCCCCTCACTCTAACCTTGAGAGGGAAAGTTCCCACTTTATTAAAATGAATTTCGAAAGGGCCATTCTGACAGCTGCATAATTAAATACTGGAGTGTCAGCGATAATTTATTCCCCTCGCATGTGCTGGTCAGATCCTTCTCACTAGAGGGTCAGCAGGCACGATGACAGAGGCGAGGAGGCGAGGGATTCTGGGCCCTTTGTCATTCTTGAAGCTCCAGCCCTGAAACTGGAACTCGCAAACATGCACGCGCGTACACACACGTGCCCCAGAGAGGAGATAAAGTGTCCGTGGATACCCTGGGATTGTATGCCCGGTACAACTGTCTCATTCAAGTCTGGTGTGGCTTTGCTATAAAGAGTAAATGCAAAATGTTCAAGACCCTTGAGTACATCCTTTAGACCTGTGTTTGAGGGAAAATCCCTTCCCAGGGTGAATCTGATGAGGAAGGTTATCACAGATAAGAAAGATAGTTCCTGGACGTGAACTTCTGAACAAGTAACTTCATACACGCATCTTAAGGGCTCTGGGTGTCCAATGGCCCTACCTAATAACCATTGAATATACCGTTGCGGGAATCGTGTGTGTGTGTGTGTGTGTCTGCATGTGCGCACGTATGCACTTGCATGGATGTGTGTTGTTGAGAGAAACTTGCCCACGTTAAACAGCTATAGTGAGAACAACATGAGTTTTAAAACCAGACTTTGGATCCTTCTTATGATTAATGCAGCTAAATTTCCCACGGCAGCCGGTAGCATATCGCTTCATAAATATCTATAAAAAATATGAAAAACAGAGCCAGGGAGAATTCAGCACAGAGCTTCTTGGGATGTTTATTCGTGGTTTATGCTGGTGTTTTGCTTTGTTTTGTTTCGGCGGGGGAGCAGTTGCACTCTTCTCCCGCTTTGGTAGTTCAGAGGCAATGAGTTAAGGCTTCCAGAGGCTCAGTGTCCACAGAGTTTTGCCCGCACCATGTCCGTACGGGGAGCCGGCACACAAGCCCCGTTCATCATTTCTTATTTGACCCTGTCCTGTTTACTCTGTCAGGATAAAAGGGGCAGGCCAAGCTCCGCTGGTCAGCGTATTACTTCGTCAGAGGCAGGCTTGGCTACCCAGAGTCAGGCTGAACAAATTACATCCCTCACTCCGTCGCCGAGCTGCGAGCAGGGTTATAACTCAGTCTAAGCACCGGTCCCTCTTCTATCACCTTCAGAACCAAGGTCATACTAATCAACTCAATTACCAGCCCTCTCGGACATTTTCATAATGTTTTCTGCTAGTTGCTCTCCTGTGAAAATCTCTCGGTCTAAGCAAATTAATGCCATTTTTATAACTATCTACATTTCAGGTACAGTGATCTCCTTCGCAAAGGCTGTACCCTCAGCAGCATAAACTCGCCTTGCCTCCCAGCATAGCGTTCACACAGGGGGACTGCCACGATCCAGACCTCACTGCTTTTTTGTTTTTGTTTTTGTTTTTAAATGGTGCAAAAAAATCTTCAGGAAAACATGAGATTGGAGAAGAACTCACTTGAGTCACTTCCGGAAGCAGGGTGGTACATCTGCTCCCCACTCGCAGCTCAGCAAGCTGGACCCTTCAGCCCGGGCTCTCCAGGCCTGTGTGCTTTAACGCTAGAGGACAGTCGGATTTAAATCCTTATTAGTTTGCAGAGTTTTTTCCTGTTTTCCTCCTCTCTACCCCATCCCCATTGTAAAGCCTCCCTCTTTTGTCGCAGGGTCCCTGTGCACAGCCAAATGCATTCAGCTTTTCATTGGAGTTGAAAATCACACCATATGGGCAATAGCTTACATTTTCCAAATTTCCACACAGCACAATGGCTGGGTAGCTAGTGCCTTGAAGATGTAGAGTGGTTTTCAGAGCCATGCTGGTTAACTGCAGTCCAAGTTTAGAAAATGAACTATCAATTCTATGGAATACAGCAATGAGGATGACTGTCTTGTGGTATCTCTGAGCTCCACCTCCAGCACACACTCAGTCATTCCTTAAAACAGAGCTCTGCAATGCCGTGTCTGCATCCTAGGGGGATGCATTGTGCTCAGGGTAGTCCTGTTTTTGTTTTGTTTTGTTTGGCAGAGTCACAGACAGAGAGAGAGACAGAGAGAAAGGTCTTCCTTCCGTTGGTTCACCCCACAAATGGCTGCCACAGCCAGCGCTGCGCCAATTCGAAGCCAGGAGCCAGGTGCTTCTCCTGGTCTCCTATGTGGGTGCAGGGCCCAAGCACTCCCGGGCAACAGCAGAGAGCTAGACTGGAAGAGGTACCCTGGGAAGCAGCAGGTGATGGCTCAAGCCTGGGCTGTGGCAGGTGTCTGGGGAGTGAACTAGGGAACGGACGCTGTTTACATCTATTTCTGTCTTTCCGTCTCTCTCCACTTGAAATAAAATAAACAAAAACGTCAAAGAATATTTCAGTGCTGAAAATACTAAATCCAGGCATAGTTTTTTTTTTTCATAATACACATTTCTGTGAACCTTTTGAAACTTTCTCATAGAGGACAGAATAAATTTCAAATTCGTTGAAGTATTCTATTCACAGAACACTGATAATTCCATCTCTGAGTGGTGGGTGTAAATGTGATCAGCATATTGTTCTGTAAACCTTTTCTGTTTTCTCTTAAGATCACTTGCACAGTGATGTGGAAGATTCCATTAGCCCCTCTGCTGGGGGGAAGTGGACATTTAGTAAAGAAACACAGAGAAGCAGGGGGAGCTGGCATCGCATACACCCACCATGCACTGGGCCTGCACTAGCTGCTTGCAGTGCTTCATGGAACTCTTCAGGCTGAACCCAGCATGCCCAAGTCACTTTCTCAGGGTTTCATAAGTCTAACGAGGCAGAGATGAGATGCAAATTCAGGTCACAATGACTTCAAAACCCTTCTCCCCCCTCAAAAAATTGTTTAACTGAATGACATTCACATAACTTACCATGAACTATTTTCAGGTATACATTTCATTAGCATGTCCTGAATTCACAAAGTTGGTCAGCTACCACTTCTCTGTAGTTTTACATTTTTTTTTTGTCAACCCAGAACGACACCTCATTGCTATTAAGTAATGACTCCCTGTTCCTTTCTCCAGCTCACCTACGTTCAGTCCCTTTGTACTGGTCTCTTGTGGGCATGTCAGAGGAAAACGGTCATATCATGTGGGACCTCTTGGTCCAGCATCCTTTGCTTAGCATCGTGTTTGCAAGGTTCACCTTGATGCATTGTGTCAGCACACCATCACTTTTTATGAGCAAATAATATTCCAGCATATGGCTATATCGCATTCTGTTTTTCCTTTCATGCACTAATGGGCACTCTTGTTATTTCTGCCTTTTGGTTATCACGAACAATGCTGCTAGAAACACTTGTGCGTGAGTTTCTGTGTGAACTTGTGTTTTCATTTCTCTTGTGTATTTATACCAAGGGGTAGAGTTGCTGGGTCGCAGGATGACTCTCTGGTTTCCACAGTGGCTGCACCATTTTTTGTAAAATCCCTACTCTTCCCACTCCTCCGTGTCTCTTAAGGCGCTCGACTTTTCATTAAGTTCATTTCTGCAGAAAGAGTTAAGGAGTCTTCTCAGGTAACTCTAATCAACCCCCGGGGACTTATTCAACGTGCCCGTGTGCAACTGAAATAGCCAGCAGGCATCTAGCGACTGTTATTTCAGTCTCTCCCCTCTCTCCTGCCCGCCCCTTCCTAGCTCCATATCACCCAAGAATAGAGGATTGGTGGCCTAGAAAAGTGGAGGGAGGCAAGAGAGGGATAATTGTGCCTTCTACGAGTGCCAGCCAGCGTTTCTGGGTGCTTTCACCTCTAGACCCTCATGGCTTTCTTGCAGTGCCCTCGGGGAAGGACAGGAGGGAGCAGGGTCCCAGCAAAGCCATCCCTCCTGACCAGCACTCCGGAGCCGGTCTGTGTCCCAGCTGAGCCCCGAAACGTGGTATCCCCAGATGCCTCCATTTCCTGCAGCCGCTAACTCCTTCCCGTTTTGGAAAACTGCAAAACCCAGGCGTGTGGAAGTTAAAGGGTGTTCATTATATAAACTATCCAACTTTGGAAGTGGGCCTACTGTAAAAATCTTTCATCTTCGAGCTCCTTTAAAAATCTCTGAACCCCTCTAGAGAGAAAATGGTAGAGAATATGTTTCGTAAAAATTAATACGGGCCAGATGGGTGTGTGATAGCTGCTTTATAAATACGACCCCAGTGAATCCTCCTAGTCACAACTCTGAAAAGCCCACAGCTTTTGCTCCACAGTAGAGATGATGAAGCTGAGACCCAGAAACATGAAGGGAGGTGTCCAGAGTTCCCTGTGCGGAGACAGGAACACCAAGCTTCGGGTCTTCCTGCCTCGACAGGCAGCCATTTGTTTCCAGCACATCAGATGTCTGAGACTTGGTATATGTCAGGAAGTGCAAAGCTGTGGTGTCTCAAGACCAAGCACCGTGTCTAAATGCAGCGCTACCCTGCTAGGCAGAGGGTCTCACCATTCCTGGAATTCTTAAAAAGATGGCCTTGCAAGCCCCCTTTGCAATTTCTGTCACTACTGCAGAGCTTCCCTTTTGTTTTTGTTTAAAGATTTATTTATTATTTGAGAGGCAGAGAGAGAAAGAGAGAGAGAGAGAGAGAGAGAGAGAAAGAGAGAGGGGTGTCTTCCATCCACTGGTTTACTACCCAAATGGCTACAACGGCCGGTGCTGGGCCGATCCGAAGCCAGGAACCAGGAACTTCTTCTGGGTCTCCCACATGGGTGCAGGGGCTCAAGGACTTGGGCCATCTTCTATTGCTTTCCCAGGCCATAGCAGAGAGCTGCATCAAAAGAGGAGCAACGGGGACCCAAACCGACGCCCATATAGGATGCTGCCAATGCAGGCAGCGGCTTTACCTGCGCGCGGCAGCACCAGCCCCTGAGCTATCCTTTCGAAGCCAGGAAAAGTCCCCAACCCCCAGCCCAGAATCAAAGATGAGAAAGAATAAATTTCCAGTGCATCCTTCCTGCTTTGTGCAAACAGCTAAAGCCAGAACCAGCAGGTGCCTCAGCCCTAACCAACAGTGAGAAAGTAAGCTGTCTAAGACACATTACTGTCAAAGTGGGCCCACAGATCAGGTGAGTGGGCAGGATGCCTAGAGGGGTCCTGATCCTGGCTAGATGCTTGCCATGGAGAACTTCCCTTTTCCTCCCTGGACCCTTATCTGACTCTAAACAGTGAGAGGGGTGCAGATGAGATCGTTTAGGGAAATTCTTAGAGCAGGCCTGGGAAGAACTGGGACCTGGAATTAAAGTTGGGGAACATCCCCGCACTGGCCATGCACAGTGGCTCAGCAGAACCAGCTCTGCTGACCCGCAGGCCAGCTCTTTCTCACAGGGCACAGGAACCAGGGGGCCACCCTTGCTACCCCACTAAAGGGTTTTAAAATGAACCCAAGTCAGCTCAGACAAGTTGGATCTCCTGTAGATTTCACCTACTCGGAAAAGTTGCTATGGCATCCTTCGGGCCAGTCATGACATCCAGAGGAAATGATTGCCTGCTGAATGTCCTGGGTGCCTCTTGTATGCTTCTCTTTACAAGCATCTCTTCTAATCCCAGCCACAGTCCTGATGGTGCTGTGGTCTTCTCCATTTTCAGTTAATGAAACAGGGGGTCAGAGACATTGCGTGGTTTGCCCGAGGGCACCCAGCTAGCAAACAGCAGGGATGGGACTGGACCCAGGTCTGTGTGCAGAGTGTTCTCTGCTTCTCCCACCTCCCACCTTACAGTCAGACTGATAAGACCACTGTATTTTATCTTTGGGTAAAAATGGCACCAGTCTCATCAGCCAATGAGTTTAATTCATTGACTGTAATAATTTTGGATTAAGAAAAATAGATCTGTGACTCACTTCCATAGGAACAAATGATTGCATGGTTCTATCACAGAAGATAAAATTTGTTACTTAAAGAAAAAACCAGAACTCACTGTTCACCGTCAAGAGTTCCTCCTTCTTTTACGGTACATGCCCTCTTCTGTGATTTTGCAAGTTCACTTCATGTTTTTTTTCCCCTCTGTAAGTATCTTTCCAAATTTAGAAGTTAAATTTATAAGACTGTAATTTGCCAAGTCATCGTTTTCCTAAGAAGTGTAAGCAGATGAGGCCCTCCCAGTTTGGGGGTGATTGATTCTTCATTGACTTTGGCGGTGTTTTTGTGGATTCCTGTGAGCTGGCGATGGTCAGTGGCTCACCTCCAGATTTTACAAACATCAACTTAGCTAAATATTCCCCCCACACACTGCCCAAGTTAAGAAGGATGTGAGAGGTTGGGACATGCTTCCAAGAATAGACCAACGGATTAGCCAGCCTAGAAAAGTGAACATTCAAAGGAAATGGAATACGTTCGCTTGTACGGTGATTATTGGCTGCCCCGGTGCTAGGTACGCCAAGAGTCAGGTGGACGGAATGCGCACAGTAGCTGCCCTGGAGGTCACAGGGTAACTCGGGAAAGGCAGAGACTGACAGATCATTACAGCAGTGGGTGTGTGTACCCAAGGAAAATGCAAAGTTGTGGGGCTGCTCAGAGGGAGGGATTAACTCGATAGAGAAGAGTGTGGATAATGGCTTTCAATTACAGGACATATCTAATAAAAAGACGTATGCTTTCTCCATAGCGTAGCTCCCTTGTTATTACTTACTCGGAACAAATAGAATTATTAGATGCAGCCTTGCCATTATTAGCCTCCCTCGCTTTCTAATGAAAACAGTGGCTGGAGGTTAATAAGAGAAACTATTTTGTGAGCTCACACGTCCTCCTGTGCTCAGAATTTTATACTCTGCTTTGTTTGGTGTTTTCCCTGGCCCTTTATCTTCATGGGAGTGCCCACCCCCCAGACCCAGAAACAGTGGGTGCAGATTTCATGGTGGCCTTCCTGCGGCCCCCGGGAGCAGCTCTGTGTCGGGAATGAATTCACCCTCGGGAGGCCGGCTCTGCACTCTGCAGCGTGGCCTTTTACTGCCATATTGCTGTTTATCAACCCATCGGCGGATGTGTTCTCTCCATTCACATTGAAAGCGCTCTGCTGTGGAAACCAATAAGTTTGTTATCTCGTTTTTCTGTTTTGTTTTGTTTTCTGATGTCCTGACAGCAGAACCAATCTTCGGAATCCTTTAAGAAAATTACCGAAACAAATTCAATCACAGAAGCTTTTAAAATCTGAAATCCCAGGAAGCTAATTAGTGCATCCTTTCAGGATGGCTTCCTGCATTGTGCTGCACACATAAGCTTGGGTTTCAAATGCAGTTGGCGCTTTGCCACGAGTCAGACAGGTCACCCCAGCTCTTAGGAACACAGAGGTCCTGCAGGAGCCTGGAGAGGGAGAGCCAGCCCAGCCCCTCCCCTGCATCACTGTGGGTGACTATGCTGTCACCACGTAGCAGGTGCAGGCCTGGAGTTGCGTTTGCTGGGGCTCCTGGTGGGTAGTCACACACTCTGTGCACTCCTCTCACAGCCCCAAGGATGTCCTTGATTTGCTCTTCTCCCCACTTAACGTTGAGCCTTAACTGAGCAGGAACTGTGCGTACCCCAGAGCTCTGCGTAGGACTTGGCACGTAGGAGGAAGTGTGTGATGACTGCAGCTGCCATAGTGTGGACAGCACAGCGCTGGTCAGGGATGGGTTATTTTAGCACACCGAACACTCCTTGGCTTGTGTCTGAGTCATTTTAAGGCCTGTTTCTTCTCTGTGCTACTAACTCTTCCAAGGCAGTAGCTAGCGGTCTTAGTCTGCAGAGCCATTTGTTCAGTGCCTGGCTCAGGGAGGGCGCTCTGCATGTGCGTGGTCCTCACAGAGCGAATGCAGGGGTTGTGTCCGGGGTCCATTCCACACTGGGATTTGTGCACTTTCTTTAGGAGTAGTTTGCTTCTCCCTGGGATGGGATGATCTCACTGCCAGCAGCAAAGACAAACTGTGACAGTTTCTGTGTGTGTGTGTCTATGTGTGCTTTGAATGATTTGGGGAATTCGTCTCATTGCATTGGGGAGATATCCAGAATTCTCCCCAGAACAACCTTTTCCAGCGTAAAAACCATTGTTAATCACATTAGAAACACATGTGCAGTCATGGCTCCAGGCCAGTCTCCATGTGCGTCTGTGCCACTGCAGAAGGAAGTCTGTTGGCTTGTATCACCTGCTGCCTCCTGGACCTCCTGAGGGCCATGGGAATGGCACATTCCAGATGTGGACAGCCATCCACACACTGGGCAGAGGCACAGAAATGCCTGGTATGTTTGTGACACAACTGTGTAGCCCACTGTGGAGACTGCTGACTGTTAGAGTGGCCCACGTGTATGTCTCGCTCAGACTGGTGCATGAACCCGTTGGGTCCACAGGCAGGCATCAGGATGAGACTTGGGGTGATGCTAAGCAAAGAATTGAACTGGAGCCCCTGCAGGCCTCGTGGGCAGCTGCCTTCAGTCAGTGCTCAACAACCTGACAAGAGGCTACAGCTTCCTGGGCACCAGCAGCCGGTCATTGAAATCAAGTATTTCTTATAAAATAAAGCCCTCCTCTTTTTTTATTTTTTATTTTTATTTTTGACAGGCAGAGTGGACAGTGTGAGAGAGAGAGAGAGACAGAGAGAAAGGTCTTCCTTTTGCCGTTGGTTCACCCTCCAACGGCCGCTGCGGCCGGTCCGCTGTGGCTGGTGCACCGGGCTGATCCGAAGGCAGGAGCCAGGTGCTTCTCCTGGTCTCCCATGGGGTGCAGGGCCCAAGCACTTGGGCCATCCTCCACTGCACTCCCTGGCCACAGCAGAGAGCTGGCCTGGAAGAGGGGCAACCGGGACAGAATCCGGTGCCCCAACCGGGACTAGAACCTGGTGTGCCGGCGCCACAGGCGGAGGATTAGCCTGTTGAGCCACAGCACTGACCAAAGCCCTCCTCTTTTAAATAAGACACCCAATGCAACCTTAGAATCCATTTGAAGAGTCGAGGGCTCAACAGTGAGTCTGTCAATCGTGAGAGGTCTGCCTAACAGAATATTGGGCATCTGCTAAAATAAAGTGGCAGGGGACAAAGTACTCATGGTAAAAGTTTTAGAAGTGGAGTACAGAATAGAAATGACCCCTGACTGGAAACCCACAGGAGGAAAGATGCAGAGGAGAGAGAATGCTGGGTGAAACATAACTGGGGATTTTTCTCAAGTGTTTAGTGCATTGCACGGTTGTTAGGATTGGAAAACATCTCATTTGAAATGCCTCACCAGTAAAATCTTGTGGCAACTTGCGAACTGGAGGGAGCGTGTATTTTCAGGATGTGCTATCCTAAGCAGCCCTCACTAGAGCCAATGTTTATTTGAACGTGAACCTGGCCTGGTGAGGCCTCAGTTGCTATGGCTTTGTAGAGTGAAAGGTTGTGAGGGGCAGGTCAGGGGCAGTGCCGGCTCAAGTGCTGTGGTTTTCAGGTAAAGCCGCCATCCCTCGGCTCTGCACTCAGCGGCGAGTGCCCCTCGTTCATCAGTGCTGTGCACCTTCCTGTTGCCCCAGCCGTTAGACAGTTACTGAAAAATTGTCTTTTCCCCGCAAATACAATAATTAATGCCTTGGCCAGACAGCCATGACAAATCCTTCAAAATGAAGAGTGTACTCTTGTCTAGTGAATTTCTAGTTCCAGCCAAGGCACCGAGGTGGAAAAAAGCATAGGTGTGTTCTTTGAGAAAATTAGTGAGCATCACCCATGATTAATTTCAGAGGCTAATAAGCAATATATCTGATAACTTTAACATAAAAATTCATACTAATTAATTTAAAAAGAAGAAAGAGAGGAGGGTGAATAAAGCAGCTTTCGTTTGTGGGGCCTTTACTAGATGCCATTTTGCAAGTGCAATTCTTTTTTTTTTTTTTTTAAGGGAAAAGGTTTATTGGGGAATACTACAGACCGGAGTGAAGGGGCGGTGAAGGGAAAAAGAGACAGAGAGTATAAGAGAAAAACAGAGAGGAGAGGAGCTAGTGAGGAGAGACGAGAGCAGAGAGGAGCCGAGAGAGCCAAGAGACCAGAGGAGGAGGCTAGAGAGAAGAACCAAGAGAGCACCAAGTGTGCAGGAACAGGCCCTTTTAAAACTTTGCCCCAGGGCGGGCAGGGAAGCAGGAGCAGCGAATCCCATTAGGATGGGGGTGGAGCCTGGCTCAGGTAGCGGGGCCATGTGGCCCCCTGGCTACAACTGCCCCAGTTTCCTAACATTGCCCCCTTTTGTTTTTTATAAAGCAGGGTTTGTGTGGGATTACATCAGTTCCAAAAGTGCAGGAGGGGTAGAGCAATTCTGTCCTAAGACTAGTAGCTCGGAAGACCTGGCGTTCCTGCCGGGGTCTGCGTCAGATGCGCGTGCACGTGTTTCCTCCTGTCACATACTGTTTCTTGTGAACTTCCACCCTCAACAACACCCACCAAACTCTGCTCTCCCTCTATGTCACCCCTCACTTTCATTTCCCAGATGTTTGAGATTCTGGAGCAACCTGCCGAGTTCACCTGTCACCCCATGAAATCGCCCACGTCTGACGTAATAGCTCTAGTTTATAACATGCCTCCCTCCAGGCAGCTGCACAAAAGAAAGACATTAGAAAGTTGCTGGAGTTTATCCTCAGTGGCTAGATATTACCCATCAGTTTGAAATTTCACCTTTGTTGGATATAGTGAGACCTGGTTCCTCTGTAGCCTAAAGACAAGAGATTTTTCACTTGTTAGACTGTGTCTTCAAATTCTGTTGTGGGTTTTACATTTACTTTGGATGGGCTTCATCTGTGTTTCCATGTGGTCACCAGGTCAACCACAAAGCTGTGGTTCTGGTAGTGTGACCCCCTTCAGTGTGAATTGTGTGACAACCTTTGTCTGTTATTAGCTCACTGGATGTGACCGGGTGGATTGCTCCCTTGGCCTTGACTTGATCTTCGTTGCTGGGTGAAAACATCTCAGGGAGTGGATGCAGCCAACCTGGCTGTGGCCCCCACAGGATGAGGCTAGGCCCCCCACATGGTAAGGCGATGCCCTTATTCTTCTGATCAAGAACGGTTGGCACTAGGAGCAGGTACATGTGCCTGCCCTGTTTCCTGGCACTGATGCTTAACAAAAAAGTGGTCCATTCACAGAGCCACTTGTGTGAGTCTTCTGTTACCATGTGAGCCCCCGTGCTGTTGGGTCTGATGTGCCGTTTGTGTCTCACCCCTCCCTCCCATGCATGCTGCTCCCCACTGCCCGAGTACTCATGATCCCTCTGACAAGCCACATCCTTTCACACCTCCCAGCTTTGGGTCATGCTGTTGCCTCCACCTGAGTTCTGGTCCTGTCTCCACCTTGGCCTCTCAGATTCTTCATGTTTGATGCCTTTGAGTTTCATCTAAAATGTTACCTTCTAAATAAAACTATCCTGGCTCCCATAGTACAGTTCTAGATTCTTCTCTTGGATTTCCCTCCCTCAAGGTACATATCAGAGCACCTATTACAGAATTGAAATGACATTTCTGTCGATCTTTTGCACATCCATCTTGTGAATGTATAAGTCAGGATTGGTTAAAACAAGTAGCTCCCAAATGCAATACAGCTTAGGCCCCAAAAGCTGTGAATCTTCTTTAAAAAAAAAAAATATTTATTTTATCTATTTGAAGGAGTCACAGAGTGAGGTGGGGGTTGTGGTTTTCCATCTGCTGGCTCACTCTGCAAATGACTGCAATGGCTGGAGCTGAGCTGATCCAAAGCCAGGAGCCAGGGGCTTCTTCTGGGTCTCCCATGTGGGTGCACACGCCCAAGCACTTGGGCCATACTCTGCTGGCAGGTGCATTAGCAGGGAGCTAGATCGGAAGTAGAGCAGCCAGGACTTGAACCGGCACCCATATGGAATGCCGGCACAGCAGGCCCAGGGGTTTAACCCACTGCACCACAGCATCGGCCCCCAAAGCTGTGTTTCTTAGTCACAGAACAGCATAGGTAGCTGTTCTAGGTCCATGGATCTGTGCTCTACACAGTGATTGAGGCACCCAGGCCCCGGCTGCCTGTGTCTGCCTTCTCCCTGGTGATACCATCATCACCACACTGACTGCTATCGCTTGCTAACCTTAACCACATTCCATTGGTAAGAACTACTCACATAGCTCTCTCTGACTACAAGGAAACTCATCGAAGGTATTCTAGCCCTTTGTCCAGGAAGAAGAACAAATGAATTTTCCCTGGGAATTGGACAGTCTGGCTCAGTGAGCTGTGTGACAGCACAGACCATTTTCTCCCTCTTAGAATGTGTAATCTTTGGCATATATTCGGGTCACCTATTTAATCCCCAATCAATATAAATGGAATGCGAGGTTAGGAGAATGTTAGCTTGATTTCCACTTGCCATCCTCTCACTAAACTTGGAATCAGTGGCATGCCTTTATCTTTCCAGCATTGCTTGGAGGTCTTGATTTTGTGATTGAATACGGAAACGACAAGGGCTTCAGGAAGGCAGGATGACGTCTTAGGCTATATTTTCTCATAACACAGAGTCATGAAACCACAGCCTTGGCATTTTGCAAGGTGAAGAGACCCCTAGTAAAGAGTAATCTAGTAATTCATCTTTATGTTAAAAATATATCATCATCCCTCCATTCCCCCGCCGGCATCATCCAGGCGGAGGTGGGCTCCCTTCGCTATTAGATGCACCCTTTCTCTTTCATCAGTTTTCACTCCTCCTGTCTCATATGGAATACAATGAATAGATGTATAATAAAATCTTTTAATTGTCTTAGCATATGTTGCTTTTATTAGGTAGGCATAATTGCATTCATGGGATCACCTACAAAGTCCTTTCGAATATAAAATTGAAATGGCTTCACACTCCGTGCACAAGTCCTTCTGAGCCACTGTTTTCCCCTTCGCTGCCTCCTGTCCCCCTTTTGCTGTAAAGTTCACATTGAAGTGTGAAAAGAGAGACGTGGCAACTGACACATGCTGGATCTTATCAGCAGCAATGCAGTCGGGGCCTACTGAAGAGCGACTGTCATTTCTACACCATTTAGTCCTCTCTTGGCCTCTCTGCTCGCTTCCTTTCGGAGGAAATTCTCCTGTTAAAGCACCATACTTGTCATTTATTTCCCCTTTATGCGCTCTCCCTCCAATGGATGGGTTTTGATATGCATTTATCCCAAAGACAAGCCTTTTACACACTTCCGCCGACCTCTCAGGGTCAGGATCCTTGAGCTGATTCAGGCTCATAAAAGCAACCCAGCAAAGCTTTTATGGTGTCATTACAGCTCCCTTGAATCCCTCTCCTTCCAGCATCCAATAATTCTGTTGCCTCTAATCAATTCACCAGCTCTTTGATTTGAGAGTGGGTGACAGAGAGAATCATCTGAAGACGATTTCATTGAGACCACAGCTTCTCAGCTTTTGCTCAGGTTGTGGCTCACTCCTGACCCTCCTGCCAGCGTCCTGTTGAGCACTCCCGGCCTTAGTTGCTATTTTTGGAAGAGCGACCAGCATCCGTGAAAGGGCAGACAGTAAATATTTTAGGCTTCGTGGTCACTGAGTCTGTGTCAGAAGGACCCAACTTTGCCATTCACCTTGCTCCATTCAGGTTGCTAACCAAATACTCTAAGCAGGGTAGCTTTTAGAGCAGGAGTGTATGGAAGCCTCACGCTTCTGGGATCCGTGTCTGGCTGGGGCCTGTTTCCTTCTTCATACGTGGCCCCTTCTCGTGGTAGAAGGGGGTAAGGCAGCTTTCTGGGGCCTCTTTTTTAAGGGCACTAAACCCATTCACGAGTGCTCCACCCTCATTCTCATCACATCCCAAAGACCCGACCTCCCGATGTTCTCACTCGGAAGATTTGTTTTCAATATATGAATTCTGGCAGCACACAGACATTCCAATCACAGCACCCTGATAGCACAAAACACCTATAGACAGTATAAATGACTGAATGTGGCCACTGCCCAGTGCTGTTCTGTTTATAAAAACAAGCAGTGGGCAAGATTTGTTCCAATAAGCTGTGGTTTGCCAAACCCTATTTTATATATTAAAAATTCCATCTCTCCAATCTTTCAGCAGTTCCTAGTCCTCTTTTCAGTAATTCCAGTCTTCCAAAAATCTGGGATATGCATAGCTAGTGTTCTACTTGGATCGTGAAACAGTATAACCCCAAGAAATGTGATAGGCTAACTTTCAGTTTCCAAACACAATTTTTTTCTCTTTATTTTTATATGGCTTTTGAATACTAGAAGTTTAAAATTTTTGTTTAATGTCTCTTGAAGTACTCCATTTAGAAAATAATTTCATGGTGCTACAGAACTGTTCAGAGACTTGAATATTATATTTCCCATTTATTGTGCAAAACTTTCTAGGAAAATGTGCATTTTTCAGATCCCTGAGTGGTAAATACTCTGGTAAGAGGAAGAAATCTTCTGCCTCATCAGTTTCTGAGTCTGATGGTTGAGGCTAAGGGGACCAGTGTGTTGCTAAGATCTGTGGGAAGTGCCAGCAGTGCACAAGCTCATTTAAGCTTTGAAAGAAATAAAAACTGTAAGAAACATAAGAGTTCCCCACTCCAAAAACACGATATTAAATTGAGAGATGTACTATAACTTGTCTAACAGCCAGCTAAGCATTGTGTACCTGGCTTGGATCAGGGTGTTGAATAAATATGTAAACCCATCACAACATTTCTCCATATTTATGTTTTCACTGAAACCCAGTGTGATAGGTGATGCTAGCAAATCAACTCTTGTTCCTGGATACTTTTCCTGAGTGTGCTTCCCACCCTCCCTTACAGTAATACCCCCCCCCCCCCCCGTCCCCCAGTGACAGAATCCTAGGAGGAGATGCCAAGCAGCTCCGGTCAGGGCCAGTGGGAGACCTCCGAATACACAATCCTCCGTGTTTGTTGACTTGTTCCCTTCAGTCTGGCTGGAAGAAGATGACCCCTAGAGTGATCTTAGACTTTGGTGTAACAGACGACAGAACCTCCGTCTGGTTCCTTGAATGACTCTGTGGAACAGGGTTGTCCTTTCATTGTGTTTGAGCCATTATAAATCTACTCCTTGATCCTTCTTTAGCATGTGGTAAAGTTGGATATATCCAGGCCCTGTGAATTCAGGAGATGTTTGAATGGGAGAGGATTGGAAGATCCCAACCTTGGGGCTGTTGACTCCTGGAGGTCTATAATATGGGGAAGTGTAAGCAACATTTCTGCAAGTATCAGGGAACTTAACCAAATGAAGCAAGTATCCTGCCAACATATTTCAGTTTGGGATTTGAGTTGGATTACAATATAACTTGAAGTGACTTGGCCAAGGTCATTTGGGTGAAAACGTTGGGACCAAGACAAGAGTCCATGTTTCTAGCCGCCTAGACTAAGTTTATTTTTCCACATTGCCCCTGAGAAGATGGTTTTCCTTCTTTTGGGTTCACTGAGATACTTATTGTGAGGCAGGATTATATTGTGCCCACTTCAACATGGAGGAATCTGCAGTATGTTGGAAGGGATCGTGGAGGATCTGAAGGCTTGGTCACAGGGTACATAAGAGTCGAGTCTGACTTCCAGCTCCTATGAGAGAGAGAGAGAGAACAGTAATTTATAGGTTGACATTTTCTTGGGTCCTCATAACCCTTGTTTATTAGAGATAATTTGCTTAAGTGTGCATAAGGTGGAAGGTCACGCAGGGAAGGATTTTATTAGTTGTGTACTGAATGGATCAATAGTAATCTGAATACTATAAATCTGTCGTGTTAGCAGGTTTATTTCTTCATCAGATATTAATTCCAGAGGGTTTCACCCATTATAGAATGGACATAAACCCTGTGGCGCATCTAGAGGTTGCTGCCTCAGTAACCATGTTCAGCTTCAGGCACCCTTATGCGTACCTTCAAGTGTAAGACAGCAGACAGTGCTGGGCGGAGCTGGGTAAACGGGAAGATAGAGGCCTCAAAGAAGAGGGGGAAAATAGAGGCATCCATTCACTGGAACTCGACCAAGTGAGGCTATCGTGGAGTTGCTTGATTTTTTTCATTCACTCCCCAACCCCTTTCCTTCAGTCTCTCTGTCTGTCTGTGTGCATCCATTCACTCGTCCGTTTATTCTAATTAGAGAACTAATACAGCAACCCCAAATGGGAATTTTGAAAAATGCAAAGCATATTGATAAAACAGCACCCACTCCTAATTCCAGCACTAACTAATCCCACTACATATAAGGCCATTTAAATCCGGGCTTAACCCATCCGGATGCATGCAGTTGAAAATAGTTGAGGTGATACTGAGTATCAGATCTTGAAAACAGACTAGATGTTCTGACAGTGCTAAGTTAGTGCATGCTCATTGATGTTCTGACAGTGCTAAGTTAGTGCATGCTCACTGATGTTCTGACAGTGCTAAGTTAGTGCATGCTCATTGAAATAAATTGGTCTGATGTGTGAGAGGTCCCTGTCGCCAAATGGCAGTTAGGGACCTTTGGTGACTGCAAACATGCAGAGTGCATATACGTGTACGTGTCCAACATTAGAGCTTCGTTTTACATGTAGAGCAGATGTAGCCTTTTCAAAAGAGATGCTAGCATACTACTCTGGGCTAAGGAGTAGCTCTAGTTAAAGCAAACATTCCCCTACTGCTGGATATCCCAGCACTTCACAGCTTAGTGATACTGGCTGTTTTAGCTCCTATGAATACTGTAGCAATAAACATTCTCATGTATGTGTCCTAACCGCTGGTTTTCAACTGGTTTTAATTTTGTAGTGTAGATTCTCATGGTGGGATTCCTGAGCCAAAGGTCAGGTGATAGACTTTGGTACCCCACATTTTTACTTAACATCCAGTGGTAGCATTTACCCATATTGTTGAAAACTCTCTGAGAAGGATTTTTTTAATTGGCTGCAAAAATACTGTCTCATATAGTTATACCAAAGCTTTCTTAGTATTTACCTTAATGCTGGGCTTTTGGATGGTGTCCAGTTCTTGGTTTTTATGGGGATAATGCTGAGATGAACATCTTGCTGCGTCCATGTTTTTCCTGTTTTGAGCATGGAGTACTGGAAGTAACACGCTGGGTTGGAGGTCACAAATAGGGAGGCCTTTTACATCTTAGCCTCAGAGGAGTCCCTGGGTTGGGTACCTGGCTCCAGCGCCTGCTCACGAGGACCCTGGGAGACAGCAGGGATGGTTCAGTGGGCTGGGTCCCTGCCACCTACGTGGGTCCTGGATTGAGTTGCTGGCTCCCAGCTTCAGCCCCAGCTATGGGTCACTGAGGCCATTTGGGAGTGAACCAGTGGAAAGGATCTTGCTGTCTTCCTCTTTGTATGTGTGCCTCTTATTCTCTGCCTCCCAAATGAATAAAAATACTTTTTAAAGATTTATTTATTTGTTTGAAAGAGTTATAGAGAGGGAAAGAGAGAGGTCTTCCACCCACTGGTTCACTCCCCAAATGGCTGCAATGGCTGGAGCTGCATTGATCCGAAGCCAGGAGCCAGAAGCTTCTTCCAGGTCTCCCACGTGGATGCAGGGGCCCAAAGACTTGGACTGTCTTCTACCGCTTTCCCAGACCACAGGAGGGAGCTGGATGGGAAGAGGAGCAGCCGGGACTTGAACCGGCACCCATATGAGATGCAGGCACTGCAGGGGGCAGCTTTACCCGCTATGCCACAGTACCATCCGCAATGAAAATATTTTTAAAAATGAAAATAAGTTCCTGTGCAGTTTTAGGCTGCACATTGCATCCAGAATCGATTCCAGCACTTTACAAACCGCATTATAAACTCTCGGGATAATCCCACCCCCCACCGAGACGGCGCACCCTTACCAGCCCACTTCACCAACACCACTCTCTTGGAAACTTCATCTAACCTGACCACAGCTCATTAATGAGCCTGCCAACAGCCTGGGGTGTGTGTGTGTGTGTGTGTGTGTGCGCGCGCGCGCGCGGATTCTGCAGCAGAGATGTTATCGAAGGCTGGAGGGCCCTGCAGGAAAACCTTCCCCCATCCCACCCTCTGTACCCAAAGGATGATCCCCGCCCACACCAGCCAGTGGAGACACTGGGAAATGAGGGACGACCTCTTCAGTTCCTTCTTGAGATTCATTTGCAACTTCGGTGTGTGCCCAGTGTTCACCACCAGGGCCAGCCAGCATTTGGGGCTGCACGGTTCTGAGCTGTGCAGGGACGCGCAGCACGCAGCAGGGGATCCAGCTCGCCGGCTCCGCTGCTGCTCACCAGCGTCCCGCCAGTCGCTGTAACAGCCGGAGATGCCTTTGCCTGTCTCCCAACTTCCCTTGATCTCAATATTCAAATTTATATTTTCCCTAATCCTCTTTAGTATGTTGCATTTAAATGTGTGCCATCTTTGTGTATGAGCTTGTGCTGTGAGACCTCTGTGATAATGCAGTGATTGCCAGCTGGGATTGGAAGGGGCCAGTAGGAGGAAAAGTAATTAGCGGGGCCTATTATAATGGGGTTGGTGGGGTTATTCGTGCTTTTAAAGTAGAATAACAGTATGTTTAAAAGCCATGATTCTGAAGCCAGGAGCCCTGGGTTCAAATCCTGACCCCTCGTCCTGCAAGCTTGTGACCTTGGGCAAGTTATTAACCTCTTTTATGCTTTATTTTATGATAAATACAGGATAATTACAGTTCTGCATAGTTGTGTTATGAGCAGTAAATGAGTCACTATTTCTGCAACACTTTGTGCCTGGCACAGAAACGAAAGTGTGTAGTTACAGAAACGTGTGTGTCACAGAAATGTGCATTACAGAATTACATGTGTTACAGAAATACGTGTGTGCTGCAGACATACATGTTGGTATGTGGGTGTGTGTTTTCCATAAATCCACGTGGCTGTGCGGGTGCATACCAAGCACCTTCAGGGCTGGGGAGGATGATGGGAAAGCAGGTGGGAGGCTTTTGAGGAGCAGCACTCGGGGTGGGGGGCTGGCTCATACGGCCCATCTCCACGTCAGGGTGATCTTCTCTGGCAGCCATCGAAAGGACGCTACTGCTGTTCTGGGTGTGGCTAAGGCCAAAGCTGGAAGACCCCAGCCAGAAGGGAGAGTACTCAGGGCTAGTCACAGGCACCACAAGGGAGGGTGGGCTCTGGGCCTGAGACTGGTCCTGCTCATGGCCTACAGCACCGGGCTGGACTCTCTTCATCTTCTTGCAAACGTAGAGGGGCAGCAAGGTGAGGGCCACCTGTGTGGCTTAGGTAAGGCCTTCCACCTTCTGGTCTTCATTATCCTGGAAGGAAAAAATGGGAACCAGGAAGGAGGCAAGGAGGAAAGATGCATTTTGTGAGACCCTTTTCTGACAAACCTTAATAGATGCGACTCTCAGAGTGGTCCTGGGAGCAGACGTAGAGGCTCAAACTTTGTAAAGAGAGTAAATGCATCGTTTCTGCTACTGGGAGATGTACATTTTATTGTGTATGTACTTCTGAAACTGGTTTGAAAGTGATCATCGCGCCGGTGTGTTCTCTTCTGTCTCTTCCTCCCCAGTCCTGTGAGCGAGTCAGTGGTGCATCTTACACTTGATAACATAGCAAGTGGTGGTAATCATAGTTGTTAGGACAAACGTGTACGAGAAGCATGTGTGAATTCTTCATACTTTTTAGCTCACTTAATAATCACAACAACCTATTGAGGTGGCTTCTGTAAGGGAACCCCCAAAACCAAGGTAAATAGTACCAGTTACCAGTCTGGAAAGCCAACTCAGAACTGAACTTGGAATTGAATCATTTCAGTTCATTGAGTCGGACGTGGTTAGTTGAGACAGTCCCTAGTTGGGGTGGAGTGGACAAACAGCTAGTCATTCATTTATTCAGCAAATGCTTTGAAACACCCCCAACTGTGGGAGGCACTGCCAGTGTCCATAGGATGCAAGTATGCCTACAGCGGCAAAGACCTGAAATAAACAGTCACCATCTGTGAGAATGCCCCAGACCACGGATTTCCATGCCTGTGGGTTCCTGTTGTCTTTGCCACGGGTCGGCCAGAGGGCGTCAGCCAAACTCCCATCCACTTGGGTTTCAGTGCCTTTCCCTGACCATGTCTCTAACCCTGCAATCCCCAGCAGCGGTGCCAGCCTGGACCTGCCTCTCCCACAGTCAAGATGGTGCCTAGCCTTGGCTCAGCCTCAGTGATTCATATCTGACTGGGAGAATGTTCTACCTCTCCCAGAAAAGCCTTCCCAGAAAAGTGGGAGTCTACGAACACAAATAAAGATAGCAGCTTGAAGAGGAGGCACCAATAGCAATTGGGTTGATAAATCTTCCCACTAATTTCATTCTGATTTCCCCATGTTCCTGGCAATGAGACAGTTGGCTCCAGGGGAAGGTGGTGAGAAGGTAGTCAGCCAAGAAAGGATCCAGACTTTGTTACTTGTTTTGGAATAATTGTCGACTCCCGGGGTCTTCCTTCAGACTTTGAAGAGTTAGGAAGTTAGATCTGCCCCTAGCACTGTGAAGTAAACATGGGTGCTATTTACAACAGCTCAGGAAATGCAAAAATCATTTGTTCAACTTCTACTCCTTCTGTGATTCTAGATACTTGTAGATTAAAAAAAAAAAAAAAAAAAACTCCGCAGATGAGTGTTACTGAACTATTGACCTGAGCGCCACAGAGAAGGCCCCTCCCCCGTGTGAATCTAGGGGAAGTAGATTTCCTCCCCAGATTCGGCATCGTTGGGCTTAGAGTGAGGGTTCCAAACAGCCCGGTCTCTGGTCCAGCTTCTGTACTGGATGGGCATCTGCCTCTCATGCAGTCAGAGCAGAGGAAACCTCGGTGGGAACAGAATCCCCCCCGCCATGCCCTCTCAGGAGGCGGGCTGTTCACCCTGCCACCGCTACTTCCTTGCAGTTAAAAGGAACAAATGTCAACAAACTGCCCAAGTGCGTTTGACCATATTTTCTCTCTCGGAGCCACGCGCCCTTTAAATGTCCCTTCAGTACAGGTCACTTGTTAGTGAAAGGTGACGGTGACGTGCATGCCATCCTTGCTTCCTGCCACTGGCCAAGACCTGTGCGTCACCCAGCAGCCTCAGGACAGACTGAGAGCTCACCGAGAAATCTCGTGCCAAAGATGCACACGTTTATCTTTCATGGTCTGGGTCGCTCAGAGGAGGGGAGGGCCTTTTCTCAGATACCTGCCAATAAGTGTGTGGTAGAGGCTCCTGGGGAGCATGGTAGATTTCCTTCCCTGTCGTCCTGGGAGCCGAGGAGGTGACAGCCGAAGGGAACAAGGGAAGAAATGAGGATGAGGACGGATAAGAGTGTGTGCCGCTCACGGCCTGGACTGCAGCAGACACCTTGTGAGAGGAGGAATCATCTGTTTTCTAAAAACTGACATAATGAAGAGGCGTTTGGTACTCCAACACCTGGGGCCTGACATCATTGAGAAGAGATGCATGTGGGCATGTGTGTGTGTGTGTGCGCGTGTGTGATGCTTACACATGTAGACACTGTGATGCCTGTAGGGCCTGAGAATGTACATGCAGAAACTTTTCTGAATTCTTTCTTGCATGGTCTTATTGTCAATACATGAACTTGGCTCTTCTCTAGACTGCGTCTCTAGGCACAGATCTTCTGCTCGATGGCCAGGACCAAGGCAGTGAATCTCGGATTCATAACGAGTGGGCTGAGCTGGGTGACAGAAGTGATGGTGAAGGGTTTGGGTCTTGGGTCTGCCATGACAAAGTGCACCTGCACGGCTGCTGTTGCCTCATGGTCCTGGAGGCCAGACGCCTGAGGTCAAGGTGAGGCAGGCCAAGCTCGCTGTGCAGGCCCTAGGAAGGGACCCGTCCAGCCTTGTCGCCCTCTGGTGCTATCCAGGCAATGCTTGGTGCTCCTTGGCTCACAGCTGGAGCTTTGCAGATCTTACTGCTGTCATCACGTGATGGTCTCTGCCATCTCCAGTGTCTGCCCTCTCCTTTTTCTACCAGAGCTGCAGTCATGGTGGATGAAGGGCCTAGCTTACTCCAGTCTGACCGCCTCTCATCTAATTGTATCTCTGTTTCCAAATAAGGACTTGCACATCCACTCTGGGAGACACAGCTCAGCACACAGTAGTAATAGTAGCAGTCCGACGAATCCTAGCAGCTCCTTTGCCATGGCTGGAGCATCCACTGAACACTGAGCATCAGGCGAGGGCTCTTGTCTCCCGTCCTCACCATGGCCACTTTACAGATGGAGAGACTGAGGCTCAGGGAGCCGACTTCCCCATTCCCATCTATCCCCTTTTCTCTCACTCTTGCACTAGTTTTTCAAAACTCTCATTTTTTTTTTCCCTGCATGCTCACAGTGGCAATTGTCTATTCCCTATCCCAAGGAAGACATGAGGTCCGACCAAGTCACAGTATTGCGCTCCAGTGGGATTTCAAAACCAGGCCTGCTGGAGAAAATATCAAACCGCATCCCCCATGTTCAGAAGAGGCATTAGAACAACCCTCCAGGTGTTGTTTGGAGGGTGACGTTTAGAAACATCACACACTCTGAGCCCGACTTGCTGGATTCAAAGGCCAGCTCTGCTACTTGCCGACTGGGTAGGTGCCTCTGGGTAGGTGCCTGCAGTGCCGTGGGCTGTAGATTCTGCCTTGCACAAAGAGCTAATATCAGTACTTACCATACAGAGCCTCTGTGAGAGCTGAGTGAGCTTACTTAGAGTGGTTATTATTACTGGAAACAACGCTGTAGAGGCCCCACACAGTGTGTTTCACACGCATTTATCAGACGCCTCCTGTGGGTAAAAACACACGAACAAACAGAATAGCTATGAGTGAATTCCTCGGAGCTGGGAGCGCTCCCTGTGCGTTAGCCGCAAATGCCAAGCCCGACAAGGCGCAGTTGAGTGTCCCTTCGTTTCTCCAGTGGCCCTTTGTCTCTTCCTCGCCCAGAGTCAAACTCTGTTCTTCAGACACAAGATCTTTCTCCCACTTCCTGCGCCGTTTTGCTCTTTCCTCCCTGAAGCCACTACCTGTTGACACTTGTGCAGCGGGGTCACTTTTCCCCCTCATCTCCTTCCTGGAATGTGTCATGGCCACAAACCCACCGGGCCTGAGCTGGTGAAGCGGGGTAGGGGTGGGGGAAGGGACAAGGGCATGGGGTAGGGGCTAGAAGGTCACGCGTGACAAAAGTAGGGTCCCCGACTTCTGCCCTGGATGCCTGAGAGGAAGTGTCCGCGGAGGCACACGCTGAGGCTGGCCTCGTTTTGTGGTCTGAGCCAGAGCTTCGAGCCACGACTGCTGTGAGAAAGGCGTATTTCCCCTGCAAACGCTTGCTGTCTGCTCTAGTCCTCGTGTATGTCTTCTTGGACCCTTAGGAGATCTTCGCGAAGATTCCTTCCAAAATCCCTTTCTCAGAGAATATTCAGATGGGTGCCCAGTGAAACACATGTTGTTGGAGAAATTACAAATTACTAATTGAAGTGCCTCTGAGAATCATTTTCCTTTTGTTTTGCCTAATTTCCACACTTATGAAATCAAACTTGCATTTAAATGTTTATGCAGCAGTTCAGCCTTCTAAAGCCATCTGTCGACAGGCAAGATCTGTAGAAGTCTTGGTCACATGAGCTCAGTTGGGTCTTGCAAATCTCATAGCACGAAAGCCTGATGTTCAGTCCCACAAGCGGATGGCCATCCTTGTTTCCAAATTCTCCTCCACGATCACACTGTTCTCCCGAGACACCAGTCAGGATCAGTCTGCCCTTCCTGGGCCACGCTCAGCTCCCTCACCTTTGGCTTCTGTAGCTCCTTTGTTGCTTCCAACATTGGAGGTGCCCAGGTAAGCAGGAGCCACTAATATTCGTACTTGGCGCATAAACAGCCCTGCTAACATGACCAGAGGGAAGCTACTACATCTCACAAATGCTCAATAATGATAGTCTTCATTGCAACCAAATCTAGGAAGTGACACATAGTGGAATACTTTCGGAGTCTGCATGGAAAAGTTGATAGTGGCTGGCATGCAAAAAAAAAAAAAAAAAAAAAAAAAAAAAAAGGATAGAACTACCCAGAGAGCAACTCATGCGTGTAAAGCTAGAGAAAGAGACTGTGGTAGTCCTGGGGTATGTACCGGCAACATATGTCCACTTGCAAAACAGCATGAACTTTTTGAAAAAAAAAAACAGCAGAGCCTGCTGGACAGACTATTAGGAAAGCATACTTCTTTAATGGAAAAAAAAATTACTTGCGAGGCAGAGAGACAGAGAAAGAGAGCTCCAATCTGCCAGTTCACTCCCCAGATGCCCACAATCACTGGAGCCAAGAACACAAGCCAGGTCTCCCACCTGGGTGGCTGGAACCCCTCACTGCTGCCTGCCAGGGTATGTGTCTGTAGAAAGTTGGAGGGAGGGGCTGGATCTGGGAATCCATGCCCCAGGTACTCTGATAGGAGGCACGGGGGTCTTAGCCCCCATCTAGACCACTAGGCCAAATGCCCACCTCCGACAAGGGTGTTTCTTAAAGAATAATCATTCGTAGTAATCCCTGTTCCAGGCTAAGGGGTGAGAGGTTCTCCTGAGTGGGGGCAGGGTGTCATCTGCTGTTCAGATCTGCTTTTAGACACATAGGGTTGTTAGCTACTCCCTGCAGGAGAGAGTGGAGTGATAGTTCCATAGGAGCTGAGTGAACTTTCCTGGTAATTTAACTCTTTAAGAACTCCTAGTGGGTTCGTACACTCCCTAGTTTTAGGAAAGAGAGCCAGAGTAGGGTGTGGGAGGGGGATAGGATAGAAATGTTAACTTTGAAGCATTCGATTGCTTTGTTATTTTATCTTCCCACAGAAATGTTTCCTTACAAAGTATTTTTCATGGCAAAAAATTCACAAGGATTTGTGGATTTGTGAAGCCGTTAGCCATGGGTCCCTGCCTAAGGTCTGGATTTGAGTTCTAAAGACCACAGGACTTGTTGATGTGTCTCTAGGTACTCACACCCTCTACAGGGGCCTTCCTACTCCAGAGGGGCCCAAGGACAGAGGCCTCACCCCCTCCGGCCCCAGTGAAATTCTTACTGCATTACCCACTTGGATTAAACTGGCATCCAAGTTCAGTCAAATGTCAAATCCATGTTGTCAAGAGAGAGAGAAATCATTTAGAAGCTGAACTAGCTGGTGTTACTTAGACATTAAATACTTGGCGTTGCATAGAAGAAGGGTCTGCAAGCTGTGATTCATGGGCCAACTCCTGGCAGCTGTTTGGGTTTGTCACTTTGGTTGTATTGGAATGCGCCCTGTACGTGTGTCTTTGTATTGTCTAGGGCCACTTTAACCCTGCATTGACGGGGTTGAGTGCCTGTAACCATACAGGCTGCACAGCCTAACAGGTTGGCTGTATGCACCTTTACAAAGAAGTTTGAGCACACTTGAGCTGGAATAGTCACTCGCTGCTGGGATATACATTGTCCAAATGGCAGCAAACCTCTCACCTGTGGACGTGTTCCAACAGAATTGTGTAAGAAAAGCAAATTTGAGAGTACTTCAAGAAGTTCATGGGGAAATGTAATCAAATTTCTAATTTCAATCAAATGTAAGCAAATTACTTTGCTGCAGACAGTTTTGAAATCCGCATGTAACCTTTTAATTTTTTTCCCCACAATAAACATTTCCAGTGAACTTTTTGAAGACCTGTCGCATCTCTGATAAGATGCTGGGAAGATGAGCTAAGTGTGGCTTCCACTGATGGACAGGAGGGGCTCCTGGGTTTCCAGGTGGACGTCAGGGCGTGGATTCGAAGTGTGACACCCTGGTTCCTGCTTTCTTGTGGGTTTCATTGGTGGCAAAGCAGCTTCAGCCACACAAAGAAAGGGTCCGCCTCTCCTCTCAGCTGCTTTGCCAAACTCCAGCCTTGACTTTGAGCTTGTCACAGATCTTTGGGAGCTTATTTCGTAATTACTGAGGATCGTTGGAGACGTAATCTGGAAAAGGCCCTACCAGATCGTACCTGGGCTGGACAGAGACATTTGAATCTACAAAGCCATCGGGTGGGCCATGTTGAATGAATAGCATCCACCTTCAGCCGGGCCAGGTGGGACCCCTAGAAAGTCACGGAGCCTGGTGCTGCGAAACCCATGGTATAAATGTCTGTTTAAGAAATCGGCTGGGGCAGGAGCCGCGGGCACTTAAGCCCATTCTGCAGTGGAGAGGTACTTGGGTGCAGTAAGTCGTTTAAACAAAATTAGTGGAAAAACAGGGAGTCGGAGGCAGCAAGAGATCAGGTTTCCCCAGGCCTACCACACATCAGGTGATTGAAGCTAAAAATGGCTTAAAATACCGCAATCATTTGAAGCGCCTTACATAAACTGACCAGGAATCTGGGGCATTCACGCTAGGAACAATTTTCTTCTCCTCGAGATAAGGGATGGGGAATTAGTCATAGGGTATTTCCAGATAATGTAGTTAGCACCTCGTGTAGTATTAGGGGGCAGTCCCCTCCTCCCAGGCTCTCCCAGGGATTGTGTGTATTTTTAAAGCCTGGGTCGCCGTCGGGGACTCATGCCCACAGTTTGCCTCGGTTTGGTGTGGAATGGGGCACAGTGCCCCCTACCCCACAGCTGCATTATTTGTCCAGTTACTCATCCACTTCCTCGTTCATCACGTGATTTCTGAACGCCCCTGGGCGATGCACACATGCAGCCTCCTTTTCAAGGAGCGGGGTGGATATTTTGGCCTCGTGGCTGTAGGGCAAGGAATGGTTTGACCGCTGAGCGTGGTGCGGGGTTCCACGTGGGAAGGTCCGTATGCCCCAGGGAGGGTATAGAGTGGACAGTTACCTCTGAGAGCAGCAAGAGCCCCAAGAAGCACTTCAGAATCGACCCGCGTGCCCTCTGCCTCCAGGGTAGTCTGCCCATCACTTCTGTTTTGTGTATTGGTTTTTGTCTCTCATTTTTCACTTCCTATGCGCTGATTCTCAGTGCAGGAGACAGTATAGGGTGAAGAACTCAAACTTTTAGAGGCCATTTCCACCCCTTTTCATATTTGCATTCCCTCTCTGCTCCGTGACGGCTGTGTGTCCTTAGATAAGTCGCTCAACCTCTTTGGTCTTCAGTTTCCTCCTGTGGCTGCACTATTCAGCTCCTTTCTCTGGAGTTTTCTGCTGGAACTTGACAATGCAGTGTATAGAAAGCGCAGGCTCTGAGACTGGTTAGGCTGAAGTTCACACCCACTTTCCATGACTTCCGTATCCAACCCCTAACCTGGGGCTCCCTAGAATGGGAGTGATGGTCAGCACTAGAGAGGGCGGCTGTGAGAACTCCCAGCAGTCTCCACGGAAGCTCTGCCCTGAGCTGGACAGGAGACCTCGGCAGATGCAGGGCACGTCTTTGAGGGCAGGCCAGCCCGGCGTGTCTCGGCTGTGTCTTCCCTCCTATATCTTGCTGTCACTTGAATGGGGTAGCGGCCTGATGACGTGGGTGCTTCCGGGCAGTGCCTCTGGGTCTTGTATTTGCAGAGATGCCTCCCGTGAGAGCTCGGGTTAGGAAAGGTGCTGCACGTGGACGCCGCCCCCAGGCGGCTCTGCTGGTTGGGAGGAAGGAGGTGAGAGCTCTCGCTTGGTGGAAGACAACTCAGGATAGCCAGCGATGGCCAGGCCCAGCTCCCGACAAAGAGGTGGCACATGGGGGACGCTGGATCCGTCGGTGGATGGGATTACAAATCACTGCTCATTTGCGGTGGCCTAGGCTCACTTTGACACAGTGCTCTGTAGCCCACCACAGTCTCCGAGGGTGCAGCTCCGTCCCTTTCCCTGCCCACACGGTCCACTCACCCCAGCTGGGCTCGTGCTGGGTCCATCGGGCCACGGCCTCGGCTCGGTGCAGGTTGTGCTCCTCTGGGATCCCCACTTTCCCAGGGGTGAGAGGAGAGGGTGGCCGAAATACCCAGCCTCCTGTGGGCGCTCACCTGCTCTTCTGGAGTGAGATGCCACACACCTGTCCACCTGCAGAGGGGCACAGCACACAAAAGCTGACTCCACAGGCCCAGAACCTTGCCGAAGTGCACCTGGAACCCAAGGGCAGACACAAGAGAAGGTCCTCGGGGGCCTTGAACCCCCAGCTCTGCCACTTGGTAATCATGTGGACTTCAGCATGGCCTTGGCCTCTCCGTGCCTTAGTTTTCTACAAACTAGGGGAAATCCTTGCAAGTCCATTTCACAGGGTCACTGTGAAGACACCGTGTGTGTGTGTGTGTGTGTGTGTGAGAGAGAGAGAGAGAGCGTGCGCGAGAGCGAGTGCGCACGCCTGAATGGGCCCGAGAGCTTAGACTAAGCGTTACGTAAGCGCAGCCCGGCCGGCCGTGAGTCATAACTTGTGGAGAACAACCATGTCAAAACCGCACCGACAATCATTTGGAAAGGAAACATTTGACCACTTACTTCTGCGGCAGTTGAGCCTGAGTGAACTGTTTTTTCGTTGCTCTCTGAAGAGAGACCATTCACTCATTCACTCGCTCCCTTTAGGAATACTCACTAAACACCCACGTTCTGCCAAAGATCGGACTGGGTGCCAAGGGCCCCCCTCAGGGAGTCACAGCTCGCAGTGCTCCCCCAGCTATTCAGCTCAGGTGGGCTGTACAGGTGGGGAGCGAATTCTCCGAGGCTCTCAAAGCGGAGGTGACGGCGCAACTTAGTAATGACCCAAGTTGTGCAAGGAGGTCCTGCCCCGCGAGAGATCTCTGCTCGATTCCGCATGCGCCGTCAGGGAGCCTGGCCAGTTGTCCCCTCCGCCTTTTTGCCTTTGCATTGCCAGGTTCCCTTGTGTGAACTGGTTCAACCCTCGGGGCCATCTTCCCGTGCAGGCACCACTCCGCTGAGTAAGAGTTAGCCCTTCTGCGTCTGCTTCTTGTCTTCCAAAATTTTCGTTGCTGTCTCTTGATCACTGAGTTAACATTTTTTGCAAGTAGTGTGCATTCAATAGCAAGAAGGAGTGCAGACGCGACACCTGAGCTGAATCTACCACGTCTAACCAGGAGCCGCACTCGTCTCTGCTTGTTTTTCCCCACGTGGGAGGAGAGGGGACTGCCCGGGCAGATGCTGCCGGCTTCTCCTCTCACTGTCATAGCCACTGATGTTGGTGTGGATTGCGTGCCAGGTGGGAGCGCGTGAGCTGGTGTGGTGTCGTCATCAGAATGACTGGAGCGTGAGCAGATTGACCGAATCATAGTGGCCCCGTGCGTTTCTCCAGGGCACCGGGCTGTGGTAGATCGGCTATCCCGAGAAGCAGCCTCTGTAGCGGAGGCTGGCAGACAGAGGACTGCGGGGGTCCACACTTCTCGGGGATGTGGCCAGCAGGGCGGGGCAGCAGAGGATGGAGCTGGGCTCTGAAAGCAGAGAATGCTTCAGCTCAGTGTCCCTTCACAGATGCCCTGAGTGGGGCAGAGAGGCAGGAAGCCCTTCATGTGGGCTCCCTCCTGGAGGGGCTATAACCCGGGGGGAGACAGCTTGCTTCGGCCGGGGGGCGCTTCCCGAGGAAGGACTTGCCTTCAGCAAACAGCCTGGCAGCTGGGGAGATGAGTGTCTCTTGGACCAGAATGGGTGCGCTCAGCAGCACCCTCACTGTATCCAACACGGCATCACAGTCTCTCCCTCAAGCCAGGGCTCTCTGGGTTAGGGTCTACTCATGTAAGCAGGTGCGAGGATGGGGGGTCGGGGGAGGATAAAGCTGGAAAGGGAAGCCGGCTCGGCTGGTCTGGGAGCTTGTCCTGTGCGGGAGCTGGCACGAGAGGGGGTACCGGTTCCATCTGTTTGGAGAAGTCGTGGGTGTGGAGACCTGAGTCCAGGTGGTAACGCGTGGGATCCTGGTGCGGGGGCTGGGTGAGTTTCCCATTCCAGGCACAAGTGTGTCGGGGAGGTGGCTCGGGGACAGCAGGGTTTACTCTTTCCCTTCCTGTGTCTTTGCTCTCTATTACTGACTGGAAAATGTTACTCCTCCCCTATGGGGAAGATCTGATCGACTCGGGCGGTAAGGATCGCTGTGTGGAGCATATTGTTTTGGAAAATTGGAAAACAGGGACACGCATCTGTCAGGACGTGCTAGGCCAGACTCTTCTCACGCGGTCTGGTCAATAGGAACCTGTTTGCTTGCTCACTTGAGGAAGCGCTGAAACCAAAAGCAGCTTCGGGGTTTGGCAGCTTTGAGACGCTGCAGGAGTGCCGTGCGGAGGAACACCCCCTCTGCTCTGTCTTCCCCCGGGTGAACACACCGAACCCAGGACGTCAGCTCGTGAAATGTTCTCCAGGCACGGACCCGACCTGCCTACACATCCAAGGGTTCTCTCCGCCCGCTGCTCTCGATGATGTTGGCCCAGAAGACTAAATTCTGAGTCTCTATAGGCCCAACGTCTGTCAGTCCCCCCCCAAAATTCACAGTCCTAAGATTTCCAACACCATGAATGGCACCAGCTTCCCTTCTCCTTGGTGTCCACCCACCCATTCTCCCAAAGGCTTCCAGGTCCCCATTTCCTTCAATAAGAGGCTGGGGGAGAGGAGGTGCATTTCGTTCTTGTAATACATGGATGCTACTTGTTGCAGAAAGATGTGGTTTTCATGGGTGTTAAACTCACAGAGACCACAGTCCCCTGGTAGACCAAGGAGTGAGATCTGGAATGAGGCAGACCGGGACGTGGCTCCCTGCACTGCATTTCAGGAGTTCTGTGTGGCCTTGAGCACTCTCCAGCTCCTTGACCGTGAGCGCTGTCCACCTCTGAAGTGGGGTTCCTCTCCCATGTCATGTAACAGTGCAGAGTTGATGCACAATTAGATGAAGCCGAGCTTTCAAGGTCCCAGCTCGACGTGCAGGACTCATGACTGACACATCCGTGTTGGAAACCTCACTCGGTTCAGGCCAGGGCAACCTCCTGGGTGGAATTTGCCTTTAAAGTGTGGATACCAAGTCAGAAAAAGTTTAAAACCTACAAGGTCATGTCAGTCTGATCCAGTGCTTCCTACTGGGGTGAAAAATGGCAACACAGAAGGAAAACGGCAGGGGGCGTCTCCCCTAGTGATGGGAGATGGATGCACGGACTCTGGCTGCACCGGGCTGGGATCTGAGGCTCCAGCTGCCTGCTGCAACCTAACTGGTGACCCTAGTCACACCTTTATCTGCAGGAGTGGTGTGTGTCAGCGCGAGCACTGGCCTTCTGGGCTCCGGCTGCCTGCTGCAACCTAACGGGTGACCCTAGTCACACCTTTATCTGCATGAGTGGTGTGTGTCAGCGCGAGCACTGGCCTTCTGGGCTCCAGCTACCTGTTGCAACCTAACTGGTGACCCTAGTCACACCTTTATCTCATGAGTGGTGTGTGTCAGCGCGAGCACTGGCCTTCTGGGCTCCAGCTACCTGCTGCAACCTAACTGGTGACCCTAGTCACACCTTTATCTCATGAGTGGTGTGTGTCAGCGCGAGCACTGGCCTTCTGGGCTCCAGCTACCTGCTGCAACCTAACTGGTGAGCCTAGTCACACCTTTATCTCAGGAGTGGTGTGTGTCAGCGCGAGCACTGGCCTTCTGGGCTCCAGCTACCTGTTGCAACCTAACTGGTGACCCTAGTCACACCTTTATCTCATGAGTGGTGTGTGTCAGCGCGAGCACTGGCCTTCTGGGCTCCGGCTACCTGCTGCAACCTAACTGGTGACCCTAGTCACACCTTTATCTCAGGAGTGGTGTGTGTCAGCACGAGCACTGGCCTTCTGGGCTCCGGCTGCCTGCTGCCACCTAACTGGTGACCCTAGTCACACCTTTATCTGCAGGAGTGGTGTGTGTCAGCGCGAGCACTGGCCTTCTGGGCTCCAGCTACCTGCTGCAACCTAACTGGTGACCCTAGTCACACCTTTATCTGCATGAGTGGTGTGTGTCAGCGCGAGCACTGGCCTTCTGGGCTCCAGCTACCTGCTGCAACCTAACTGGTGACCCTAGTCACACCTTTATCTGCATGAGTGGTGTGTGTCAGCGCGAGCACTGGCCTTCTGGGCTCCAGCTACCTGCTGCAACCTAACTGGTGACCCTAGTCACACCTGTATCTGCATGAGTGGTGTGTGTCAGCGCGAGCACTGGCCTTCTGGGCTCCGGCTGCCTGCTGCAACCTAACTGGTGACCCTAGTCACACCTTTATCTGCATAAGTGGTGTGTGTCAGCGCGAGCACTGGCCTTCTGGGCTCCAGCTACCTGCTGCAACCTAACTGGTGACCCTAGTCACACCTTTATCTGCAGGAGTGGTGTGTGTCAGCGCGAGCACTGGCCTTCTGGGCTCCAGCTGCCTGCTGCAGCCTAACTGGTGACCCTAGTCACACCTGTATCTGCATAGGTGGTGTGTGTCAGCGCGAGCACTGGCCTTCTGGGCTCCGGCTACCTGCTGCAACCTAACTGGTGACCCTAGTCACACCTTTATCTGCATAGGTGGTGTGTGTCAGCGCGAGCACTGGCCTTCTGGGCTCCAGCTGCCTGCTGCAACCTAACTGGTGACCCTAGTCACACCTTTATCTGCATGAGTGGTGTGTGTCAGCGCGAGCACTGGCCTTCTGGGCTCCAGCTGCCTGCTGCAACCTAACTGGTGACCCTAGTCACACCTTTATCTGCATGAGTGGTGTGTGTCAGCGCGAGCACTGGCCTTCTGGGCTCCGGCTGCCTGCTGCAACCTAACTGGTGACCCTAGTCACACCTTTATCTGCATAGGTGGTGTGTGTCAGCGCGAGCACTGGCCTTCTGGGCTCCAGCTACCTGCTGCAACCTAACTGGTGACCCTAGTCACACCTTTATCTCAGGAGTGGTGTGTGTCAGCGCGAGCACTGGCCTTCTGGGCTCCGGCTGTGGGGCAGTAGAGCTGTCAAGGGCACAGCTGACTCAGGTTCCGTTCCATCACCTCTTCTTGGTTGCTCTGTGACTTTGGGCAAGTGTCTTAACCTCTCTGGACCTCAGATTCTACATCTGTCAGATAGGAGGAATATTACTAAATACTTACTACGAGCCCAAGGCCCTCACAGATGTTAGCTGCCTACGGTGGTTGGACGACCATGATGACAACCGAGAAGCTTGGCTTGTAGGTGCGCAGCGCTCAGAGCCACTTGCTCTGTGGACGTGCGCCTGTCCTTCATGTCAAGAGCGGAGGTCACTTGCTCTTGGCTCTGGGCAAAAGACTTGGCCTCCTTGGGCTTCTGTATTCTGCCTTTAATTGGGAATAGGGATGCACTGGCCTCAGAAAAGATCTGATACACACAGGGTGGACCCTCCCAAGAAGCAGTATAGGCATGGGCATCCCTTGGTATGAGACAGGCAGCTGGCACATAGTCAGAGTTCACTTGTTCACTGGAACTTATTTTTTTATGTCATCTTACATGCTCAAACCTCAGTTTCCCTATCAGTAAAATGGGATAATAATACTTCCAATAGGGTTTTTGTGAAATGACGATACAAATATATTCATATTTATTTTATTCGTAAGGAAGAAAGAGATACAGAAAGATAAGGCACCGAGTGATCTTCAATCCACTGGTTCACTCCCCATATCCTTGCAGCAGCTGGTGCTGGGCCAGGTTGAAGCCAGGAGTCCAGAACTCATTCTGGGCCTCCCATTGGGTCCCCAGTACTTGAGCCACCCCCCTGCTGCCTCACAGAGCGTGCAGTAGTGGGCACCGTGATCTGAAGTGGAGGAGTCAGGACTCAGTCCAGGCCCTGCGATATGGGATGCAGCGTCCCAAGTGGCAGTGTAACCACTGTGCCAAACACCTACCCACTGCAGAAGTGAAAGCGTGACCACCAGAACGTGCCGCCAAAGGCTCCCAGGCTCTACACGGGGCTCATAGTGGCGACTCTCTTGTAGCAAGTCGTCTGATTGGGCTCCTACGGACACAGCCGCTGGACCTGGAGTCCACACCAACAGACAACAGACTTTGGAGCACATTGGCAATGTGAGGCCACGGGGGGCTTGTATCCTTGCCAACACCTTCCTTTGTGGCAAAGGTGTATTTGTGCCTTCCTTTCTCCAAGCCAGGCATTTGCGAGAGGATGAATCCTATCGGCGGTGGCAGCCAGAGTGGGGGAAGAGAGCAGAGTAAGGTGTTCCTGGGTGTGCCCTGTTGTCGTGAGTTCAGCATTTCCCTGACCCACGAGGGCCGGAGAGTTCCAGCTGCAGTTGGCAGATCATGAGGCTGCCCCGCTGGGTGCTGCCAGACAAACCGCCAGTGCCTGGCCGTTAACCCAGGCGTTGCTGGGCTGCATTGCCATAAGCGGTTTGTGGAAGATGAACACTGCAGGGAGGGGGAAAGGATGCTCAGGTATTGTTCAAAACCACAGGCAGGCAGAAATGATGCCGCCAGAGCCTGAAGACACCAGGTGGGAAGTTGTGCACTTGAGGACCTAGACATGGGGCTGAGAGAGGAAGAGGAAGGCCCCTGGGGCCCTGTGCAGAGGGACTCAGCCACCAGGGCCGGGGGGCCCAGGCAGGGGCATGCCTGCCTGTCACATGCAGCGGGGCTTGTGGGTCAAATCTGCGCATGGTTCAAGATTGCTAAAGGGCATATGGGGTGTGGAATCTAACGCTGAAGGCGGACGTTGCGGCACAGAGGGCTAAGCTGCCACTTGGGCGGCCCACATCCCAGATGGGAGTGCTTGCTTCTAGTTCCGGTCTTTCTGTTCCCAGCTCAGCTTCTTCCTGTTGGTGAACCTGGGGGGCAGCACAGGATGGCCCAGTAGTTGGTTCCTGCCACTGCGGGAGACGCAGAGGGAATCCCTGGCTCCTGTCTTTGGACAGGACCTGGCCCAGACCGGTCTATTGCAGGCAGGGGTGAACCAGCAAATGGAAGATAAATTCAGATTCTCTCTCTCTCTGCCTCTGTCCCCTCCTCTCTCTCTCTGCCTCTCTCCCCTCCTCTCTCTCTCTTCCTGTCTCTCCTCCCCCTCCTTCCCTCTTCTCTTCACTCTGCCTTTAAAATCAATCAATCAGCGTTTAACAAAAGCGTGTCATCTTATGAAAAAACAGTTAACCACAGACAGAATATGAGCTTTGATCTGAGACACCCACAATTTGGACTCGCTTCATGCACTTTCCAGCCACATGGTCTTGAGTCCCTTCATCTCTTAGGCTGTGTTGGCCTCTGTCGTAATGCCTAGCAGGTGAGCTGAGCTGTTGGGAGTCAGCCCCTGGCACGTACAGGCCCCCAGACCCCAGCACCGTCAGTACCACGACTGTAGCTTTGGCTATTGCTGTTGCCGTCACATTGGGATGGAACTGATGCTTCCTGAGACAGAGGATGAGCTTCCCTCTCTCCCTGGACAAAGATGGGGTGAACTCGGGATGTGTTTGAGAGGGTGAGCCGGAGCCACCTGGAGCCTGGCAAGGGACTGCTGTGTGGACGGTGAGGCTGGGCTGGGGCGTGCGGCTCAGAGAGAACCCTGGGGTCAGGTGCAGGTGAGGCCCACCAGGAAAAACTGCAGGCTTCGTCTCTCCTGGGGTTTGAGTCGGCCAGGAAGAGGATTTCGGGCCAAGAGGGAGGTTAAACCTGGAGTCAGGAGGTGGTGTGGCCGTGGGGCTCTCTGGAGGTCTACATGGTTGTCTTTTACCTTCTCACATTGGAGCGTGCGCTGTCTAGATGAAGGGCGTGGGCAGGAGGAGGGGCTGGGCCCGAGGTTCCCCCACCATCTCCCTCCGCAGAAGGCTGTGCAGTGGCAGCCCTCGCCCCTCGGCCATGGAAGTGTCTGTTCTGCTTGACTGACTCATCCGCTTCCATGGTGTCATACCCCCCTCCCCCCCAGAGCCTGGGGTCCAAGTCACCAAACGCCCGCAACACCTGCAGACAGCAGCACTTCAGAATGTGTGCGCATTCACAGTCATGCATTCGCTCATTCATCTGGCTCCACAGCCCGTTGGTTTCGAGTCCCTGCATTGGGGACCCCAAGAGCTGTCCAACTGTTAGAAATAGTGTGTGGAAGGTAGCTTTTATGTTTGGAGGCACAGATTCTGCAGGTAGAATGACAGGGGCAGGGTGAAGTGATCGGGGGCAGCTTATAGGATGGAAATGCATATGGAACCATATGGAAAGAACACTGCAGCCAGGTGGGCAAAGACTGCAGGAAGGATTCTGCCACTTGTGGGTGAAGGGAATTAGGCCAGGCAGTACCACCTCTGTGCATCTTCTCATCTGTCAGATGCAGCTAATGCGCCACTCAGATGGATCCATGTGCTTCCCCGGTGTTCTGTGATGAACGTTTTCAAGGAGACAATCTGAAATAATACGGCAGCAACCGTCCACACCGAGCTGCTGTGTTTCTGACCACTGCTTGCTCCACTGGGCCCCGTCCGGATGCTCCGTTCTCCCACACGTCACGCACAGATGTGTGGGCATGGAGAGGCGGGCATACAAAGGGCCTGTGGAGGGGGGTGTCCGGAATGTGCTAGCACTTACCAGGTGATAGTGGCCACTGTCCAAATGGCAGTGCCCCAGGGATGTGGCCATGAACTGGGTTCTGGTCCCTGCTATGGCCAGGGGATGCGAGGATCAGTGGTGCTCACACCCAGCACGGTGCCCAGAGATGCTAGGTGGAACTAGAAGAGCGAGCAGCTGCCACCTGCTTCCTAGCCTAGAAGACTTAATTTTCTTGTGACTTTTGATCCTGTACATGAAGGAAAAGCCCGACCTTTTGCTGTGCGTGTTTCTCTAAACGTTTAATCAAGAGAACCGCATCCGTCTGCATTAGTATCTGTTGTGTACCCCAGAAATGGCCAAGGGTCATCACTGTCCTTATAAGAACCCCTTGAAGGGACTTCGTAGATGAGGAAACCGAGTCTCAGTGGCTGGTCACAGAGGGGCCAGGTGCACGCTGCCACTGCAAGCGTTTCTGGCCTCGGCTCCGGGACTTCTTCCACCTTCCCCTACTGCTCTCAATCTGCAAAATTGGCCTCGTGTTTCCTCCCGGTGCTGCTCTGTGCCGTTCCCTGCAGGACTGACGCGCTGACATCGATTCTTGTTCAATAGAGGTTAGAAAGGGCCTCTCCCTTCCCAAGGTGAACACAGAGGGGTTTTTAATGGAAAACTACAGGGAGCGAGGGCTGTTTCTTGGCTGGCTCTGCGGGGGAGTTGGAGTTGGGTTGGATTTGTACGCGCGATGCCTGAGAGCTGGCTCCTTTTTCTAAAGACCTAACTTTGCAGCATTCTGCAAGGGCTCCAGAGAGTTCCTTGTGCCATCAAATTAAGTTTGGAAACTTCAATAAAGAAGTCCCGAAGGAAACTGTCAATTAATGCATTTACACTGCAACATCATACTTGGGGAAAACATCTTCAAAAGCAAACGCTATTTTCCAACCATTAAAAAGTTTGCGCGCTGCTTGGTTTCCATAGATACCCGAGGTAATAGCCTCTTTCTCCTCATTGAAGGGTGAGTGTCGTTTGGCTCCTTTCTTTTCTTTGTGTTCCCCTACCTTTGTACTTTTCTCCTCCATCTCCATTTGTGAAAACAAAAGATAAATAAATTGAAACCTGGCAATGTAATTTGTCTAAGGGAGACAGCATGATGTGTTAGCACAGGTGATCTCATTTTTGCTCACCTCCTTATTTTCTCGTGTCTTCTACAAAGAGCCCTGGTACTTGCAGGGAGAAGATGGGAAATTTTCAATGGATCAAAGTGTTCGCTCAGCTCATCAAGTGCCTACACAGACCCAAAAGGGAAACGTTAATGATCTGTGGAAGAGCAATTGAGTTTTGATAGGGCTCGGGACAGAGGCTGGCAAACTCTAACCCGCAGGTCCCATCTGGCCCACTGCCTGATTTTGTGAATAAAGTTTTATTGGAACACAGCCACATCCACATGGGCCCATGTCATCTGTGGCTGCTTTCACAACCACAATGGCAGGCAGAGTGGCTGAGCAGAGATTGTGTGGGCCACAGAGCCTCCATTGCGTCATCTCTGGCTTTTTGCACAAAAAACATCGTGGCTTTCTTGAGGCTGTAGAGATGAGGATCTTGGTGGCACTGAGCATTTCTGTCACTTTGGGGAGTCCCTCACCCTCGCCCCCTTTCTGCCCCTCTGATCCCCTTCTCAGTGCTTTTGGGATGTGAGTCACTCACCTTGGCATATCAGGAATTTTTTACTCAAGGTTGTTCTGTTAGAACTAGGCAAAGAAGCATACCTTATGATCCTAGAAGCTGGTTTGGTGTGTTTGTTTAGAAAAGCCAAGTAGGAGAGATGTGTGAAAAGGCTTAGGCCAGTGGTTCAGCTGTTGGGGCAGAGCCGGGTGTGTGCCCAGTGTCTCTCCAGGGAGAAGCTAAGAGAGTCTGCAGGAAGGTTCCACTCAGGGAGGAGAGAGCAGAAGAAAGCAGCCACACACCAGTCTAGGAAGAAATCTTTAATTTCGATTCCACTTTAAAGAGTTTGAGAGAGCCCCTCCCAGCCCCTACCTTTTAACAAACCAGTTGGAGTACATGCCTTCAGATTATAAAAGTATCCGAAATTGCCCAGTGTTTCAGCATGCATAGCTTGTTAGTATTTACATATATTTACATGGGAAACAAGAGAAAGATCTACAGTTATTTACAGTCTACATAGGAGAAGAGAAAGGCAGCCTAATTGTATTTCCTAAAATACAGTAGATGAGTAGTCAGCACATGCATATTTAGATTATATTTGCATGATAGAATGCAATTTTTAAAAAAGACATACCTTCGTAACTTTCTATGCTAAGGTGTTGCATAATCAAGGTAAAATTTTTTTGTTTGTTTTGTTTCTAGTCTATTTGCATCAAGTGCTTTAAAATGCTCACTAACACCCAGGCAGAATTCTTTACCCTGGCAATTAAAGCAACAGCACACACCATCATTTCCTACTAACTAGTAACAAGCTGCTGGTGAATGAAATATCTATTGTCTCTTATTACCCATCGACCACTGTGAAGAGATCTCTCCATGTGAAGGCAGTGCCTATGCTATCAGCATTAATTATGGAAGTAATATAAATGAGACGCTCCCCACAGTGTGTTCTAAATGAAATATTAACAAAGCCGGTGTCTCTGCGCTTGAGGGATGGTCTGTTCAGGCGAGCGCGCACTCTGAACACACACACCTGACAAAGCCATGCCCGCGTGCGACGGGGGACCGGGCGGCGGCGGCCTGCTTCTCCTGAGATCTGAACTGCCGCCAAGTACGTCCTCTTAATTCCTCTCCAGAAGGCAGAGTTCATTTCTGACCAACATGTGGCCCCAGCAGAGACCCCATGGCTTTTTTTGGGGGGGTGTTTCCGCCGATGTCTTTTCGGTACTGTGTTGTAGAGTCTGTGTGTGACATAAGTGTAAATGAACTGTCAGCCTTAAAATCCAAACCAGCAGCTTGTTTAAGGTTTGCCCTGAAATCCTGTCTGCTCGCGAGTCAGCTCCTGGTTGTCTAAAGGAACTGAGCAGCAGGCCGACGAGGCGGAGTCACTCTCGGTGCAGGGGGAGGGAGGGGGGAGGTACTGGTAGCACCTGCCCTGCTAAGTTATCCTTCTCAGCATCATCAGGGAACTGAACCCAGTCATCCTGCCTGCCGCTAATTTCAAAGGTTTATTCCAGTATACATGGCAAATACAGATTATGCATTTATGTACAGTATACCGAGCTAGCTATATCAGAGGGTAGAGAGTAAAAGGGTAGCCATGTCAAATGTCCCAAATTAACACAAGCTAAGTCTTCATTCTGTTCGATGCTCAGCAGTCCCTCGGCACTGGCCTCAAGGTGGACCCCTTGTAAAATTTCGGCGAGAGGCCACCAGATCTGTCCCCTGTGGCAGGATGATGCTATCCAGAAGGTGTTTATTTTGGTGGCAAATTTCCCCATCTTTTGTGCTTGGCCATTTCAAACTCACCCCTAGACAGATGGGTACCCCAGTGCGATTTTCCATCCCAGCAAGGGAACTGCCCATTCGGAAAGAAACTGTACATTGAGCTGTGGGTGTATTCTGGGCAGCATGGGCAGGGCACGGCCAGAGGACTTGCGTGCATCTGAGACACGGCCGACAACATGAGCGGATGGCACAGGTCCCGGGGTTGTAGCACAAGCAGAAGGCGGAGCAAGCACTGGTCAATCACCCGTATGGGTTGTGCTTCAGCTACCCCTCGGGCCTTCTCGCATCCAGGGGACCCCACTCCCATCACTGCCAGCAAAGCAGGGTTCTCACAACAGCCGCAGGCCTTAGAAAGATGAAACAAATCTAGACCTTATGCCTCCACGCTTTCAAGACCAGACAGAAATCCATCTTGGGACCTGTGGACCATTCATGGCCGGGATTCAGGAACATGGAAAAGTTGGGAGGAGGGCTTCCCTGATTCCAAGGAAAGCATTAGGACAGGAAAACACAGGTCCTGACAGCCTGCACTCCAGGCCTGCGTGAAGTAGCCCAGGTTCAGACCACCCCGTGGCTGGAGTTCCCAGGATGAACGTGGCTTTGAACTTCCTTGGATGATTGGGTTTGCTGCCTCTTCCTCCCCAAGGAATGAGGAAGACATTCTGCCTTGAAAGAACCTTTCTAGCTTTCTGTCCTGCACCTACTAGGTCTTCCAAGAACACTTGGCCGAGGACTAAGAGCAGCAGGCCTGCTGACCTTCAGTGCATTCCACCCTGGGCTGCAAGTCAGCTCCTGAAACTCCTTAGTCATCCTGCTAGAAGGCAGTGTCTCCTGTCTGGGAGAACAGTTTGGCTTTGCACAGCGCTCCTGCTGAGCCTGATTCGGAAAGGTTGGGGGTGTGTGCGGGGGTACCGTAGTTGGGGGGCCTGAACTGCAACCAGGGAAGGCCCTTGGGTCACCTTCTAAGTTCTTCCTGAGTGGAGGTCTGCACAGACGCAGCTGTGACTTGAAAACCCTCAGACATTGCATTCCAGGCGCCCCTTGCATGTGCTCAGAGCAGCTGTACTTACAGTGCTGGGTGGGCATAGCCCATCCATCGCTTAGCTCCCCCTCCACACAGGCCATGTCCCCAGTGTCCCCTGGGAATCCCCCTCTCTGCCTATCGTGTGAGAACTCACTGAAAAGGAGCCTGAGGTTCTGCACACTCACAGATGTGTCTCTTAGCTAAGAAACTCTTTTCCTTGTGGCAAAAGTTAAATAGCCATTCCAGCTACGTGCGTTGGGTCAGGGTAGCCATTCTCTTCTGTAGCGTGGAGACCCGGGATGGGATCTCCGTGGATTCTAAAAACACTCTTTCCAACTTCTAAAGTCTGGTAACAAATATCGACTTTCCTGATCATCTTCGCTCTTTGTATTTGAGAAACTAAGTGCATTTCCCTTCCAGTAGTAAATGTTAAGAACAGCCTGTGCTCTGCTCAGTTACACAGTTACAGTGCAGTGCCCACAGGAGGTATTTGCACGTAGCTAAAGGCCATCCAGGCATTTATGGAAGTTCCTTTGGTAGGAATTAAGGGGGAGGGTCAGGGTCTCCTCTGCCCACGGGCGTTCCTACATGGGCTGCACCGGTTCCCATGTATGGAGATTTGTAAGGGGGGATTGCTTAGATTTCACTGGTTTTGATGTCCTGTCATCCAAGAGCAGGCTCCTTCGCTCCGCAAGTCTGGCACCTGGAGGTAGCGTTCTCAGTCAGACAACCTTTCTCTCAAGGGTCATTTGCTGTGGGATCATTCGAGGTGGTGCTGAGTCTTCATGTCTGCTAATCCAAATGGATATAATTTCAATTTAGCTCACTGACTAAATCAACAATGGGGAAATCTCCTTTTAACAGTTCCCAGTTGAACTCCTGAGAGCCTGTGCATTTGATTTGAGGCCACGTCAGGGTGTCACTCTGCCCAGGCGTAGCAGGAGCCAAATGGGAGACCTGTAAGAGGAAGCAAGCACTGTGCAAATATTTGTGCAACACATTTGGGAAGGAGGTTTCGCATATTAACGCCTGGGGATTCTGGGATTGGTCAGTCTTTGTGCTTCTCCATATGGCTTTGAGCAAGGCGCTTTCGATGGCTAATACTAAGGGGACTGCTCTGAAAATGAGTATATCTGTGCTCCCTGGTTCTGAGAGTGCTGTGAGGATCAGAACATAATGCTTATAAAAATTGCAGCCTGTTGCTAACCGTCATTGAACAGTCTTGCTCCAACTCACTGGAAAAACAAGTCAGCTGCCGCCTCCCCTGATTCCTACAGTGGCCAGCGTGCTTGTTCATTAACACGTATTCCAAATCGAACAGCACAATTGAATGATGCACGCACGGCAGGGGAGGCAGAGGGTGACCTGTTGGCTGTAGTCCTGTGCAGTGGGGAGGCCCTGTACAAACTGCATTATTTTATCAACTCATGGGATATGCAGCTAATTTGTCCATGGAAAAGATTGTCTGGTGGATGGACAACTCGCCTTTGCACATCTAAGTCAGATTGAAAATAGAGTTGTTTTTTGTAACGGCTGTGTCCCAAGCAGCAAGGTATCTGGAGATGAACTCGAGTAGCCCACCCCGCACCTTTCCGGTAGGGTGGGCTCTAAGCTCTCACATAGGACTGTTGCCGGGAGACAGCCGTTTATTCCATGCGGGACCCATGCGCTCATACCCCACGACTGGGTGATTAATTGTTCTGCTCCACGTGGTACTCACAGGACCACTGGATTAGGTGACTGGGTTTGCAATTTGGGGGTGTTTGCTTTGTCCTCCCCGACCCCCGATGAGTAATGATGGAAGCTTTATAGGTTGGAAGAGGCCCCTGTCTCTCCTCTGCCCAAGCTACTCACTCCAGATTCGCTGTTTGCTCTGGGAAGCCAGCTCTGGCGTCAATGCCCACGTCTGAAGGGGCCTCTCCTTTCCTGCCCTTGTGGGTCAGAAGTTAATCTGACTTCTTCTGTGGCATGTTCCCTTAGATAAGTCTACTTTTCTGCATAAAAGGGTTGATTTCCCATTTATCCTAGCATCGATACATGTGGAATAAGGCGATCTTAGAACGTCTCTTCTGATGATTGGATAGCTAGAAACGCCATGGTATTATGTCTATCTAATATACCTCAGAGTTACGCTACTGTAAGGCAGGATTCCACTATTTCTTTTAGGTAAGCATGCGTTTTAAAAGAGAGAAACCTGAAAACCAAGCATTGAATTATGTATCACGTGTCCTTATGAGAACATAAGTATTGTACCAGATCACTAACCACTGCATTTTAGGCATCAGTGTGTGTGGGTCCGAGGGGCATTCTTTATATGATTTTTTTTTTAATCAGAAACCTCTGTACCTTTTCCTTCAATGGAGTCAATAGTCATTTGTATTCCATGCTGACAGCTACACTGTTGATGAAAGGCAGCTACTTAACATTTTCATCCCAACAAAGGATTTTGGGAGGATGGATAATTTAGACTCCAGAACCTCAACTGTAAACAGCAAGTGCTTTCCAAAGCCCACGTTGTGGTAGTTGAAGCTTGTGCTGCAAATGTGACAAATGGTTCATGAAAAAGAATGATGAGCCCCTACTACCCAGACATTCTTAATTTAATCCCAAACAGGAATCCTGGGTAATTTTACATACACTGTCAGGATGGATGGCACAGTCCTCCTCTGGCCGTTCACAAATGCTTGACTGGATCGGAAGTAGCATTGGAACATGATCAAACACTCTACTGAGCTCCCCGGAAGTGCTCCGTCCTGGGTCTGCCCAGTTCCTGCGATTAGCACTGCACCCAGCCTCCACCATTCTGACAGAACGTCCTCCCAAACCCGGCTCCAGCCAGCATTTCTACGTCTCGGCATGATAATTCTATCACAATGGATCAGGAAGCAGTGGTGACCTGGCAAGCCAGCGCTGCAGATCCTGGAGAGCAGGCTCGGTACCGTTACTTCCTGTAGAGTGCTCTTGCATTTTTTTCTCAAACAGGTACTGACGATGGCCCGAAAAGTGGCCTGAAAGTCATTTGACGGTGATGAACGTTCTTAAAACATTTTCTAACTGATAAAAAAAAGTTTAATCTTGTATCAGCAGTACCGGCTTGTTTCCTAATGAGACTGCACTGAATGTGGCCCAGGCTGCCCGACGACATGCAGACGGGGAGATGATGCGCCAGAAGCGAGAACTTGTTATTAAACTGTCATCACATCTGCTCCTATAAGATGTCACTCAGAAGTTGCCATGGGACAGCTGAGAAGGTTATTCCCCAGCAGCCAAAGAGGTGGTAGGCCTGGGACCAGCATGATATTGTCACCACCTCATTGTCCAGCAGGGGAGGAGAGTGAGGCAACTGCCAGTCGCACTCGGCAGGAATCAGAGAGGGAGACCTGCCAGAGGTATGCCAGTGATTTGGGGAGTGCAGAAGGGAGTCTCTGCTCTCAGGTGCCCCCTTGTACAAGGCCAGAGCTGTGTAGGTTTCCCGGTAGTGGAATTGAGATTGTGAATCCCTTTGGTCTAGCCGCCAAAGCGTGTCAAGGCCAGCTTCTAATTTTCAAAAAATGTTTTTTTTTTCATTAAACATGTATGGATTTTAGCATCGTAGCCAAATGTGGTTTTACATGAAATGAGGCCAATTGCGATCGCTTTGCAGATTCCACAGAGGGACAGTGCATATCCGCAGCTCCCCCAACTCAACTCCAAATCAATGTGACTGCAGAATTCCTGTGCAAAACCCTCATTGGAGCAATGAAGAGAGCACCATGATATCATCTGAGATTACATTGTGTTTGGCAGAATCCCGCTCTCTGTGTCCCCAGAGTCTCCTGTCGGGACCATCGGAACAGCAAAAGGCCAGTCTGTCTCCGTGGTTGAACCTGGACTTTGGGATGAACTGACCGGGCTTTCGCGTCACCTGAGAGTCCACAGCAGGTCACCTGCCTCCTCCCTGGTGCTGTTGGCAGTCCGCAGCTGAGAGCCCCAAAAGGATGAAAAATACCATCTCCGTTCTCCAGTGTATCCTCAGAGGCACTTTAGCTTCCTTTGTCCTGACGTGGGATGTGGAGGAGTCAGATAAGCCACTCAGAATGCTTTCGCTCAGCGTGCCAGGTGCTACACTAAGGGTTATTAGGAATAATAACTCAGTGGAAGTAAATTTGGATGACATGAACTCATTTCCATTAGACTTGAACCACACAGATCCACTGGAAAGCAAACAGCTATATCCAAGGTAGTCACTGGCTGGGGGAATGGGCAGGGTCAGGGAGTTGGGGAGACAGCAGATCAGTCACTACTTCACTAAGGTCAAGTCATGTCCATTGTGCACCCTCGAGACTAGTGGGACTTGTCTGGGTCACTGTGGCAGCCAGTTCTTACCAGGACTCATGGCTCTGTCTCTCCCACCATACCCCTCCTACCATCACTTGTCTGCACTGGACCGTTTTGTTTTCAGACCGATTTGAAGGTGACCACAGACCCTGATGCTGAAGCCAAAAAACAAAAACCCAAGCCTATTTTATGGCACTTTCCTAAAACTGTAAAACCTTAGGATGCTGGGTCCAGCATGGCCTTGGCATCTCCTGCTTCTCAAATGCAATCAGAGAGAGTGCAAAACAAACCCTGCCCGGGGCGGCATCTCCACGGAGCGCTCTACCGCAGCACAGTGGACAGGTAGGGGCAGAAAAACGGAAGCTTGGGGTGCAGACAGAAGCCGCCCATTTTCCCTACAGTCACACGTCCCTCTCTGAGCAACCTTGGCTGCCATTGCCTTCCCTGGTCCTCTTCTGGACACCCCTTCCTCCCATCAGCTGATAATTAGTTGATGCAGCCAGGGCCGGGATGCACATAAATAATCATAAGATGCCAGAGCTACTGTATTGGTTTTAAATTAGAGCCGGGCCTACCGTGTCTCCCTATGAAGAGCAGCCTATTATTTTTAATTATGGCCTGCAAAGCAAAGTGATTCCTTGCCCTCTTTACAGCATCGCTGACTGTATCCTGTCAGTCCAGATGATATGGGGCTCCCGAGCAGAGGCATCCCTTGCCGCAGCATCAAGTGGTACCCGGAAGATGGAGCGCAAGTCATCCACGGCTGCTGTTGCAACTTGTATTTTGAAGTGGGCAGGGAGGAAATGCCGCCTTTTAGCCCCTGTCCCATTGCAATCCCGGGGCAAGTGAGAGGTTTCATCCAATATCTTCCAGGCATACCGATACATGTGCTGTGCAGCTGTGTGAGGCGTGTGTGTCAGACTTTTTAACGAAGCACTGCCCACTCTTCCTGTAGTAGCACTTTGGGCAAAGAATAACGAAGAGACCTGGCACCAGCCCCACTTAGGTTTTCTACCTGATAGGCCATGATCCAGTGTGGTTGATTTAATTCAGACACAAAGTTCTAAAAAAGAAAGAAAAAAAAGTTCTTGGTGTCAAAGTACATCTGCCGCTGAGCAGCCAAAGGGTTGGATGAGTTTGTTCTCGCATCCTCCAAAGGAGACCATCTTTCTCTCTGTGTGCGGAAGGGGAGCCCGCTCTGATGTATTGATACGTGTATTTATTTTCCAAGCCTTTTCCTCTATGAGGTGTAAAAAGTCACACCAGCTTTACGAGCGGAGTTTATGAACTCGTTTTTCCAGGATGGCCACATCATTCCTTTTACAGCCATGTGCTCCGAGCTCTGTACCCTCTGCCACGCGCGCCAGCGGCCGTGGAGGCAGGGAGGGCGGGCCGGGTGATTGCCCCACAGTCACAGGCCCGCGCCGCCTCACTCCTTCCTCTTTCTGCTTTGATTCCCAGCAACAGGGAGCCGCCACCACCGTCTACTGCGCCGCCGCGCCGGAGCTCGAGGGCCTCGGAGGGATGTACTTCAACAGCTGCTGCCGCTGCATGCCCTCGCCAGAAGCGCAGCGCGAGGAGACGGCCCGGGCGCTGTGGGCGCTCAGCGAGAGGCTGGTGCAAGAGCGTGTGGGCAGCCAGCCCCACTGAGGGCGCGCACGAGAGAGGCGAGAGCCGCCGCCACGCCACGAGTGGAAAATGCCAAGTACCCACGGGAAACAGAGTTCCGGGGGAGGGGGAGGGAAGAAATCACTTTCCTGGGGCTGGGGTACCTGTAGGTCCCGTTGCTTCGTGCTGCTGTGTTTGAAAGCAGAAGCTGGGTGGGTGGGTGGGTTCCTTCGCTTAATGTAGAAGCACAAGCAACTCTCTTGCTGCGTAGATTAGTCCAGTGCCCCCTTGTCCCACCACGGCAGCCGAGGGCTGGAAAAGCCCGAGTTCATCCTTCTGTGCTGCCTTGATTCAGGAAACGATGGTCTCAGTCATTACAGCCTGCTAAGGAAAGCAACCGGGGAACCTTCATCCTGCCGGCTGTGAGGGTGGCACAACTCAGAGACGGAGCCGAGCAGGGACAGCCAGTGGGTGGCACACGCACCGGTCTCGTCCTCCCTCGCCAAAGCTGTGCACATGATTCCTTAGAGGTTATAAGAAACAAATTTTGCAAAATCATTCCCCAGATACCTTGATGGGCAGGAAAGGAAGCAGTGTGTCCTTAGGAAAACACAGGAGTCTCCGGGGATGAGCAATGAAACTGTTCCCTCCACTCTCCAGGGCCAGCGTGAAGAAGCACCTTGCACGCTGGCTTTCGCAGCCTCCCTGTTCTCCTGAGCAAACTTCCCATTCCTCCCGCCCTAGGCTTAATAAAAGAACATGCTCGGTTATGATCACCTGAAATCTGTATCGTGTCTGTCAATGTTTCAGTTTCTTTGTTTTTGTCTCTTAGAAAAGAAATCTAGAGGAAAAATAAAGCGCTTCTTGTAGACGCCAGGAAAGCTCCATTTTTGCTTCTCGTCCGAGTTTGGGTTTTGTTGTTGTGCTTTGTGGCTGTCTGTGGGCCCAGTTGTCTCACGCGATTAGCATGCCAGCATCATATTTTCTGTGAAGGCAAAAGAGAAAGAAAAAGAAATGACCATGGTTTCTTTTCACCTTAAGGTAATTTGTTATTGCCTACAGTTCAGTTCCCGGGGTCCCCCTGTGGTTATCAAGCACTTAGTGATTGGAGGGTCTCTCCCCCTCTCACTCTGTATTTGAATGGTGGGGGGGTTGGAGGTTCATCCCCTCCCCTCCTTTCCGTTTCACACCATGGTTTCCACGCACGGGAAGATGAGGATTCCCCCAAGTCCTGCAAATCCAGTGTTCATTCGTTCAGGCAACATTCTGAGAGCTGTATTCTGCAAAGCTCAAAATAACCACACACAGTTGCTCCAGTCCCTGCTGTAAAGAAATGTGTATCTCTTGTCTGTAGGAGTCCTCACAATGCACAAGATCCTAATCAGCGTCATCACAGTGTCTCTGCGTTCCCTGAACGTGAAGCGGAGCCCTAGACCACCACCAGGCCTCCGTGCACCCACTCGACCTGCCAGGCCCTCCGTCCACTTCCCACCCTCTGCCGAGCATCTTACCATTTTGCCTAATTCTGGACAGGGGAGCCAGTGAGTAGCACACTTGCTGTTTTAGCTGCTCTGTGGTCAAGGCGATGTGTGCATCTCAATGTGTGTGTGTAGAGAGCTGTTACAGCCTCTGCACAGATGCGTGTATGTGTGTGCTGTGCGGCCTCATGCCCCCCGCCTACTGCCTGCACACCCTACCATTGTGCCCACGGATGGCGTAGGCAGGTCACCTCCATCTTGTCACTGAAAGGGAGGTTTAGAGAGAGAGGAACCTAACTGCAGGCCCCAGGCAGGTGACCAGCGGGATCGGGAGCCAGTTCTGTTTGCCTTGAAGCCCATGGGCCTTCTGCTGCATGTCGCCTGTTTGTGGCTGCGGCACAGTCACATTAGACATCCACAATGAGTGACTTATTCCTAAAGAAAGACTACATGGCTTCCCACCCAAGCCATGTGGGATCTGACCGTCCCGCTGCCGGCTCCGAGCTTTAGAAATCGTTTCTGTGTGTGCCATTTACCCAGCGACTTGGGCGCTTGAGCTCCCCACCCCTTCCCTACACATACATTGTCCCATCCACCCTCTGTCTGTCTGTGAACGGATCTCCTTTGGCTTGGCTTCCCATGGACTCCGTGGCCAGGCTTCTCCGTCACTGCCCCAAAGCCACAGAACCCATCCCTACCCATTTCTCTGTAGTCATTTTCAGCCAAGTCTTCTCTCTCTCCCTGTGTTTCTTTAAACCCAAAAGGCAGCCAGTTTCCACTTTCACGCCTGATTAAGGGAGACCTTGCTAGAACTTATCAATAGGAAACAAGACATGGAAGCATCCCTTGGCAATGACTGAAGACTGTGGCTTGTGGTTTCGCTCTTTACAATGGGGTTATGGATGGTTCTGTTTTGAACTTCAATGAAGGAGGCTCGATTGCTTTCATCAAGGTCAATGCTGGGCCAGAAAGCCTTGGCTTGCAAAAACTGCTGCCCGTTCTGGTCACTAGCAGGTACCATTTTTAGAAATTTATGTTAAAAAGGATCTAAAATAGCAATATTTATCCTGTGTATTAATTCTTTGTGCCTTTCAACATTTCCACAGTTTGATGGAAGTTTTTTTTTGAAACACTCAATAATAGCATGAAATTTATCCATACAATCACTGAAATAACTGCTTAGAATTATTGTATCTGTTGATGAAATGGCATAGCAACAGTACATGTCATTTTTGGAAAGAGAAAGCCGCAACGTCGCTATTTTAACACTGTCATCTGCTACCGATCAAATCGTCTTAGTATTTCGCTTCACGACCCCGTCCCTCACCCCCAACTCCCACTCATGCCCTTATTTCTTACAATCTTCGGTTACGTTAGCAGACGCCTAACAGGACATGTTTTACTGATTGGCCATCTTTCGGAAATTCATCCCCCCACTCGGCGACATTTATGGGTTTCCAGTTTCTGCTGTTCAAACTAATGGTTCAATTAGCATCTTTACACATCCAGCGTTTTCCTTCTATTAATTTACCTCCTCAGCATACATTTGCAGGAGAGCCAAGAGCTCCTGTTTGGCTTCTACTGCCAAGTGCCATGGGGCAACCTGCATGGGTTCCACGTCTTCTTGCTTGTTTACAGCCTTCTCAGCATTGGCTAGTGCCATGGCTGGTGGTGTGGTTTTTTTTTTTTTTTTTTTGCTTACTTTAGCATCATATTGTCATAACCTATAACATTTATATATAATATTCCCAGGCAGCCATCCTCCTTATTTAACGTGGACGCATTTGTCTTTCATTTTCCCGCAGGAACGAGTTCACGATTTTAATTAGAGTGTAAATTCAGAGTGAGTCTCCGCTTTGAGGAGGGGAAAAATTCTCGGTCCAGGCAAGCCACTTCATTGCCCCCACAAAGCTCCACTCCCTGCCCTTCTCCCTTTCCAGTGCCCTGCAGCCCTGCCTGGCCCCCAGAAGGAACACTGCCCGCCTCTGGCGTCCATGCTGGCCTGTGTGTGTGGTCCCGGTGCAGGGATTCCTTAGCGGGCCATGTCGTGGCAGCTGACGAGTCGTCCACTTCTATGACAATGTGCCACGCCACTCACAAAGACCTTGTTTCTCAGCTGATCGGTCTACCAGGCCTTGCCCCACTGCGTGTTGGCTGGGAGGCAGTAAGAGCTGCTTGTAACTTTCCAAAGACAGACACGGAGTCCAGGTGGCTCGTTCTGGGCGGGGAGGCTCTGCGTCTTCCCTGCTCTTATCTGGAGCTCACGAGGAGGAGCGGGTCCTGGTCCCTGGGGACGGACCACTTCCCGAGGGCTCGCCGACACGACCCAGATGCTGGATGTGTTCATTTACATGACATTTACATGCCTCAAGTGTTTGTGAGGCCGCGAGCGAGAGAGAAAACAGTGCATGCGAGTGGGCTCCCGGCCATGGGCAGTCAATGTCGCTGGCCTCTGCACACCCAGGGGGAAGCCATGCTTCCTGCGAAAAGCCCCAGCCCTTCACCTCCCCAGCCCCTGGGTCTCTGCTTCCCCTCCAACGTTACCCTCCCTTGCTGAAGCATTTACAGACTTGTTGAGGCTTCTCCAAGCTGCATACATGTGGGTTCTATCAGAAATTCACGTTCTATGGCTTTATCCTTTATATCCTTTAAATGTGATCTGTGGGCTTGGTTCCAGGAAAGAAAAGATCCTAACGTTGTATTTAAATATACTGCATCTCAGAAACAATGGCCAGACAATTGTCTTGCAAACAGTATTACTGGTTTTCATTAGAAAGTTCAAACGCCTGAGTTCAGCACTTAAAGTTGAGAGTGAAAAGTCAGAAAAATACCTGGGCCCAATATCCCGCCAGCCAATATGACCGGTACAAACATCCTGGTGTACTTTCTTCTGTTTTTCTTAAGAATGCATTTTAAAGTTCATTTGTATCATACAGTTTTAGTTTTATAGAGTTGTGATTATACTCCGTAAACACTTTTCTATGTTTCAAACTAAATAAATTATTTTTAAGTCTCTGAATGCCTGCATCATCCTCTGTTCAGGGCATGTCACAGCCACTGGAGAGGGAAGCTATCTCCCGCCACCGTCTCCATTCAGAGATGTCGGGTCAGTGCATCTACTTGTATGGGACTTGGGAGGCATCGCTGGATTATTTGCTTAACCTAGATCCCAAGGAGAACACCGGGGTCAAGCAATATGGGAAATTTCCCCGGCTCTGGGTGTTGGCTGGGCTGCTCCATGCGGCAGGCTTTCCCCCTGACACGGGTTTTCTTTGCGAAGAGCAGGTGCGTTTCACTCAGGTGGGCTTGCTGTTGATGGGTTTATTTCCCCGGGTGACCCGCCCGTCTGTCGGTATGGTCCTGTGTGGGAAGCACTCCTTCCCATCTGGAGCCAAGACAGAAGGGGACAGGAGCCTTGTGTCAGCGAAATCAAAAAGGCCGAGTGCAGAAAACAGCAAGCCCGTTTGCCAGCCTTGCAGAGCGCTCACTGTCCTGCGGCTCCAGTCCCCAAGTCGGGCGATGTGCGCTGCTGAGCCAGGACTCACCTGGACATTCACTTGGTCCTGGAAACGTTAGGGGTGGCCTAGATTGCAAGGCCTTGATGATGAAGTACCTGGCTGTCTGCTCTTGCTGGGACTGCCTTTAAACCCACTGCAGGGATGGAGGCTAAGCAGACCCTCCCTAGAGGATTTAAGAAAAATCCAAGCCCGTCAGCATTTGCCTGAACACGGAGCCAGAACTAACTCTCAAGAAATCTGTGTACAGCACCCGAAATGTTCTCAGAGCCTTCAGACCTTCCACAGGCACACAACATACGAGCAGAAGACGTGGAAAACACACACACACATGATATGACACACTGCAGATCATGTTCAACCTCATGAGTGACAGAGGATGTTATTAGTAACGCTACTTAAAATAAACCATTACATAACCTCACCATCATCAGTATTCATAATGCAAACCAGACCCTTTCACCCAGAAAGTCCAAGGTCCAGGAGTTAATACCAGAGGAGGGCAGTTCGCTCAGCTGGGATAGCTGATGCGAGTGTATGTGCACACCCTGTCTGTGTGAGGATCAGGAGTTCTGAAACTCAAAAACTACAGAGGGATCTATTACTATTAAAACAGTGTACTTAATTACAAGTTAAAATTATAAATGTAATTAGAAATTGTAAATCCTTTTTAATGCAGGTTTTCTATCAGGAATACCTATTTGTTAACAGGAATAATAATAATACACTCTAGGACATAGAGAAATTTGTTTCTTAAAACAATAATAATAATGTAAACCTGAAATCAAATCAAATTTCTAAAAGTGGGACGAGGTTCTCTGCCCACCAGAAAATAATGTGAAAGAAAGTTAATGGACTGAACTGAAGTGTATGATCTATCGGGTGGAAAATGTAGCTAATAAAGAAGTTTGTAGGGTCTGAGCCCATTTGCGTTAAGCAAACATACATCGGTGCATATGTACACAGAAATTATGCATTAAGAAAAAGAATGAACGGTGGAAACAGTGTTTATCTCTGCATAGAGAAAATGTGGATGACTTTTTTCCACTATGCTTATCTCTGTTTTCCACATTTTCAACAGTGAATGTATATTCTTCTGTTTTCAAGACAAAGTCACAAAAACAAAGACCAGGACATGACTGGAAGGGTGCCCCATGGCCTCCCTGAGTCTAACAGCTTTGCTGTGAACTGGCACCCCCTACTCCGGGAAGTTCTCTTGGGTTGACACTTGGACCGCACGGGAATGGCTTTGCAGTTTCCCAGGAACCACACGGGGAGCGTTAGGGCTGTGTCCCACCAGCCAAAGTCCACTTGAGAAACGAAAGCATGTAGATAGTGCTCACTTATTTTTCTTCCAAGAGCTGGCTCCACGTCTGCACTGCCTCTCAGTGCTGCGTGTGTACACGCACCGGCCCCCATGGCTTCCACCAGATGAGTGTTCAACCAGACACTCCCCCGCTCCAGTCTGACCCTCTGCCAAGGGTTGCTCCAGTTGCTCAACTCCTCACCTCTCCACCTCAGTGCGCTCGCATTACCCTTGACCATTCACACCCACCCTTCGCAGAACCTGCGGTGGGGGTGTGGCACAGGCCCCATCGGCTTTGGTGCTTTATATTTGAACTAAGTGACAAGCTGAAGGATGGGTTGTCTTAGCCTATACGATCTCTGCTCATTTGAGGATTTTAAGGCTGATTAGAAAAGTAGAAGAATACACCTGATGCTACTCTACCAATCAATCAAAAACCTTTCATGGAAATATTTAGTCATAAAAAATACTGGCAACATCAATAGATCTGTTGGGAGGACAGAGAACAATTTGCTCCCTGCAATCTGATAGCATCTTATTTCTGGCTTAAAAAAAAAATGGCCCGGGTTGTGTGACTTTCTACTGGGCGAGAGGACTGAAGGTGTGCCTTCTACAAGGAAAGTCTGAGGAAGGGAAACGTCTCAATGTAAGGTGCCCACTAACCATCGGTGTAAATGGCAACAAGGTCAGCACGGTCCCTACTAATGAAAACGTGCGCTCTTTCCATGACATTCAGGAGAGGTGATGCGACCCGGCCGCAGAGAGGCACCGCTCACCGTCAAGGCCTGGGAAGGCAAAGCTGCACCAACCGGCCCACACGGGTTTTCACATGCGTGCCCTATTCCCGTGGTTGGCATCTTGGATCGTGGCTGTTCTACAGACACGCAAAGGCAGGGGTGACTGGTAGGAGAAGGTTGGCAGCCTGTATTTGGTCCTCGGGTTTCTCCCCATTTCCACCGAGGCGGCGTTACCAGGCAGTCGGCACAGGAAGACAAAAGGAGTGGGGGTGGAATGGGGGAGCTGCGATTCCTCCCGTGGCTTCCACGCTAGAGGGGGCAGCTTGATGCAGGCGGGAACAGGAGGGTCCTGCACACAGACCTCGAGGACGACGGTACTGCCTGGAGTTCCAAGGGCTGCGCCCCTTCCTCCCCCTCAGCACCATCACCGTCCACCAATCTGAGCCTGTGCAGTCAGGACAGGGAAGCCAGGATGGACGCTGGTTAACAGCAGAAAGGTCACAAAGAGCAGTGCTGTCCTGGAGGAGAGAACACAGGGCAGGAGGAAGCGCCCAGGCAGATGCATTGTCGGCACCCCTGCCCACCTAGGTGCACGACACGGAGCGCACCATTCACTGCCCCCTTCCTTCCACTCAAACAACTCTGTATTAAGCAGGTCACTAGGACCATGTCCCCGTGAGGCTGCAGGGCCCTGCAGGGTGTGAGCACCTGTCACTCATCTGGGAGGCTGCCTCTGGTGGAGGGGGGGGGGGGGGGTTGGAAGAGCTGCCCTGTCCCTAGAGCCACAGTTCCGCTGTCTGTGCCGTTCACTGTGTACTTTGGGGGAGCTACCGGAGGGGTGGGGGCATAAACGTGTCAGATGCTTCTGAATGGCCTGAAGATGCAACTGCTCCCCTGCCCTGGCTTTTCTGTGCCTGCTGCTGTCCCCAGCGAGGGGACAGGGAAGCAGACAGACTGACCTGGGGAATGGGAGTCGCCGGTGTTCCAGTGCGGGGCTGCTAACAGGGCCCCGCGGAAGATGGCTCTGCCCAAAGGGTCCGGGGCAAACGCCTCAGGCCCCGGAATCCGTTCTTTCCATTTCACAGTGCGAGCTGCTGGGAGCCATGGGAAGCCCGTGCTCAGATCAGTCCTGAACATCCCCCTCCTCATAGAAAGACCTGATTTCCGTGACTCTGAGCTTGCAGCCCCCTGTGTACTGGTTTAAGTCCACTTTTATAGGCCTTCTGCTCGTAGGGTTAAGCACACAGCCGGGCCATCGAATTAAAAAAGACCCACCAGTTTGAAAGATAGTTGCTTACAGAAAAAAAAAAAAATCACAATACAAACACTCTGCTGAATGCGTCACTGTTAGGAAGTAAACATCAATCAACCCGTGAACACATCAGTGTGTAGTCACTGATCTCGGGACTGCTGTAAACACATACTGCAAGCGTAGACCAGTCATTGATTTGGGAAACATCCTTGGCACTTGACAAGATTAACTCTCTGGAATCGAACTGCACAGACCCTACATGAGGACTGACTAGGCGAGGCTGTTATGGCCAAGCTCTGTCCACACACTGGCTGGGCCATGACTTCCGTCCTTTGCCCTGGCTAAGGTGGCCTGCTTCTCTGAGTGGCAGCAGAAAGACAAGACAAGGCTGAGAGGCAGGTTCTGTAGCTCTGAGTGTGGGCCTCCCTCCCTGAGGGCACTGGTGAGCGGACAGCTGCAGGAAGGCCTGCCTGCTCCCTGCCTGCGCCTCCCGGGCTGGCCTTGAGCAAATTGGCCAAGTCCACTGAGTCCAGAGTGCTTCCATCGTGGGACAGCAGGCAGTGCCGTGGGCTGGGCATGGGTCGGGTGCGGGTTTTACAGCTGAGCAACCTCGGCGCAAACTTAAGTGTTGATCTGCAAAGCTGACCCGAAAACACCCACTCTGCTGCTCCTTTTAAAGATGGAAGCAATCCATCAAGAATGTGAAGATAGCTCACCCACAGGCTGGCTATGAATGCCCATTTCTCATACGCAATTTCCTTCCTGAAACTAGTATTTTAAGACGGTGCCTAACTTTCCTACACCAAATGCACCCATGTCACAGCAAAGGGAGCCCCTGAGATCCACAGTTGCCCTTTCATTTCGGGATAAAGCCAGGGACGCACGTGTCAGTGACGATGCTCACCATGAGGAATGTGGTGTGTGTGTGATTTCTGATGCCATGGGATAGGGCTGCACACTGCAGGATTTCCCTGCCCCCACCCCTCAATTGCAATCATCATTTGCCTGACTCTAGCTACAGCTTGTCAGGCTCATCTGGTTCAAATCTCTATTTTAAAAATCACCCCCAAAGCAAATGAACTATGTAGTCACATTCCTTTTGCCTCCAGAAAAAAATGGAGAGAGAGAGAGCTCCCAAGCAGAATGCTGGAGATGGCCCATGTACTGTTTCCACTTGGATGAAAATCCAGAGAACCTGCGACCCCATTCCAAGACCCTGAGGCTTTTCTGGGGGCCAGATGTGGAAGTCCCCAAATCGATGCTGCCTATCTGTTGACCTGGACTAGGAAGGGGTGCTACCATTTTGGTATTCTGGCCTGCTTTCTAGGGTAAAACTCAATGTAAGCTCTCGTAGCATTTTACTTTTTCAACTAATAGATTATGGACCAAAAGGAAGTCCTATCAAATCCTTCAAAGTACTTCTCTTCTCCCTACTCTGCAAGTTCACACAATTAAGGCACTGAGAAGACAGCCAAGAAGCCTATGGTCAGGGCGGAGCCCTGGCTCACTAGGCTAATCCTCCGCCTGCGGCGCCTGCACCCCCAGTTCTAGTCCCGGTTGGGGCGCTGGATTCTGTCCCGGTTGCTCCTCTTCCAGGCCAGCTCTATGCTGTGGCCGGGGAAGGCAGTGGAGGATGGTCCAGGTCCTTGGGTCCTGTACCCACATGGGAGACCAGGAGGAAACAACTGGCTCCCAGCTTTGGATCGGCACGGTGCACCAACCACAGCACACCAGCCGTAGCGGCCATCTGGGGGGGTGAACCACTGGAAGGAAGACCTTTATCTCTGTCTCTTCTCTCACTGTCTAACACTAACACACACACGCACACACACACACACTCCAGATCCCGAGAATTAAGCAGAGTGGAAACAACATGTCTTACATGATGGGCATAAGACTGCTCAGAACTCCAAACACACAGGGCCAACGCTCAGCCCCTTAGATTCAGGTGCAATTCTTAAAATCCATGTGTTTCTTACTGGCTAGCTTTAAGATATCTGCTCTCTTTCTACCTAACAGAAGTCCATCAATAGAAGGAATAATCATATTGCAAAAGGAAGAAGGAAGAGAACGGGTTAAGACTCCTATGTAGTGAACATGTTTAAAAAAAAACTTGAAGAAAATATAATGTGACCCATGAAAATGGTTGTGTGAGCAGGATGTGAACTTGGAGAGACAGACATACAGGCAGGATTTCTCCCCAGCACCACACTCATTTTACAGCCTCTCTACTTTCTCAAAATTGTACAAGGCCACGTCCATGTCATGACCTCCATACCTGGGGACACTTGCATGACAGTGCAGAATTTGTCATAATTAGACAGTTTCTCTTTGCTCTAAAGAAACAGAGTTCTCGTTTGCAGACCACGGAGAGGTGAGCTGAGAAGGCTTCCCACGGACATACTTAACCCAACATTAGGAGAAGATTTTAGGCTGACACCCGCCCAGCCTGGTATCCGAGGCACATGGGCATTGTGGGCAGTCTGGTTATAGGACAAGCCAAAAAAGTGAAATTGCCAGATCAGCGTGTGTCCGGAGTTTGCCATTCTCCTTGACACCATCTGATCTGTCTACTTGAGCTTTTCCTCCACATTACCCATGTATTTCATAAGCTTGGACATAACAGAAGACCCGGAAATAATATCCCAATTTAATAATGGCTGGAAAAGTGTTGCCATAAAGTCAGGTCTTTTTTGTGAGTTTCTAAAGCAATGAAGGATTTTTTGATTCAGTAACAGGAAATATGATGTACAAGATGGGTCTTTTATTCCTCAAAAATTACTAAGTACCACCTAACGTAAGTCCTAGTTAACATCCTGAAAAGCAGAGATGAAAATGCGTTCTATCAGCCTCACTCCTGAGGCCAGGGACAGGAAGAAGACCTATACGATGACCACCAGGGCCCCGTGTGCAGCTGTGCACTGACTCTAGTCAACGCCGTAGAGGCTCCCTTAGGGAGATCCAGTGTGGGTGTCTTCCCCAGAGCTCTCTACTGGGCATACCATAAACAAAGAAGACACTGATGAAAGGTTTGGTTGGGGAAAGCCACGTACTGGAGGATCACAGAACTGAGGACCAGGCTCTGCCTCACTGGGAGGTGATGAGATCCAAAGGAAGCTCCCCTTGAAGCGAACAGTGACGTGAAAAAATGTGCACAGGCAGATTGAAGACCAAGTATACAGGATGGCGTAAGATCAAACATCGATTTTTGCTTTCATCAAATATTTTCAGAAACTGATCACAGACCTGCCCAGCTTCTCAACACCTGCCTGGGGAAGCGACTTTCCTCCCCAACTGCCAGTAACTTCCTTTCCAGTGCACAAGGCTAAAAACACCTCCCTTCACACTGGGATGCCACGCACAGCGTTTCCCGCGGGGGCCGCTGATTGTGACACTCATTTGTAAACCACCAAGCATTGGTGTTTCAGTACAGACCACACAATTAACTATTTTTTTCTTTTTTGCCCTCAACCAGATTTCAAACAAAGACCCCAGAGATGTCTGGGAAATTAATTTATTAAAAAGCAATAGCTCGATAATACACATGACGATAGAAGCAATGAATATGTTCAATATCTTATACAACAGTTGGCAATCACATAATAGAGTGTTCATTGTCAATTTAGTAGCTTGTCTCATTATGCTTAGCAAATAGTTGTAAAATAGTGTATTATTCATGAACCAACCTGCTTTAATTACTTTTATGCACATTTATTTTTTCAAATGCAGTAGGAGTTAGATTCATCTGGAAAAGTAAGCCATTTTACAAAAGCCTGCATCAGGACTCTCCCAGAGAAGGAGCCACGAGTTGTATGTCTCAGGCTTGGAAATACAAGCTGGTCAAGGAAGCATATCTGTCCTAGCGTAAACCTAGCAGAGGCAGCCCCTGGCTTTGCTCTGCCCAGCCAGACTGACTGCTGCCCAGCACTCCCCGCTGTGGAGCCACGGCCTGAGCCCACAGGACTGAGGCGGAAAGAGTATGTTTGGCCATCTGACCCTCTTGATGAACTTAGCCTTGAACCAAGGCGGTAGTGGGATAGGAGCAGACGGACGAGCAAGGGTTAGAGACGCTCCCGCGTTGCTGAATGTGCCTAGAATCCTGGTGCCTTTCACCGTGAAGGAGGTGCCCCCAAGAGGCATCATGAGTCCAAGGAAGGCGAGAGAGCCACAGAGTAGCCTTCGACCCATCCTGGAATACTCGGCCTACAGCCAGCTGGGTCATTACAGTGACTGATGCCCGAAGCACCAAGATGTTGGGGTCAGCTACGATGCAGCCAAAGCCAACTGATGCCCGATGGACCGTGGGAAGCCTTAGAAAGATCCTCCCAGCAACAGGCCATCAGGTTACCTTGATTTCCTTTTCCCTGGACGATCTTTGGCCCATGGCACCACAAGCCCAAGTCAGAAGTCTCAGCAAATGCCTAGAGATGACTTTTCAGCTGCGAGCCTCGACTAAAAGGCCCAGGGACAGCCACTCCACTGAGGGCCTTCATCAGTCGAGCTGTGTCTCCTCTTGGCAACTCTATGCCTGTGCTCCAGGAAGCACTGCCACTTAGCCTGGTTACGCAGTTAGCCATGGCTGACGATCTGTCACCGTTAGGAGGAAGGTTGAACTCCGCCAACCCCGGACCCCGCAGGGTTTGCTAAGTATTAGAGGTAACAACCAAAATTGCCAGGTGCTGTGGGCACAGTTACTGGTGCTGGCAAGTCATGGCTGCGGTGATGGCCACTCACTGACACTGGCGTCCAAGAGCAGCAGCAAGGGCAGGAAGCACCTCCTCCCACGCCCCCTGCGAGCCAGGCCTTCCCAGGATAGGGAATCCCTCCTGCCCCTTTCCCAGTGCCCTAATGTGACCGTCCTCCATGTCTCCGTCACTCAGCACGCGTCTCTCAGAGCCCTTGTGGGAATCCCAGCCAGAAGCTGAAGCCCAGGTATTTGCACAGTCTGGGCTGACTGGACGTTGGCTGGAGCGCCTTGGAGTGGGCTTCAGCGTCTAGGAGACCCTGCAATGCTAGCGGCTGATCTATCCTCGCCTCTCTTCCCGCAGCCTGCAAGCCCGACCAGCTCTGTGACAGGCGGGAATGCTTGCACATCACGGAGCTCTGCTGAGCCACCCAGCTCACGTCTGTGTTCTGACCGCCATCCGCGGCTCCCAGTCCTCTCTGCCCACTCCAGGTGCAGGGGCACTCCTCCACACCTTTCCAGACCCGCGTGCAGCGGCCGTCTTCCACCTGACTGCCCAAGGCTAAGCGCAACAGGCCTGCATTTGGCCCCGGATGGACTCTTACAATGTTTCTCTGCGATGCAGGGGCCCTGCTGTGTGGTGACTAGTCCTTCAGCTTGTCCCGCTCCTCCAAGGCATCTCTGAGAAGAGAAATGACATCTCTCTGCTGTCAGGGGTCCCAGCCCCCGCCCTGCACAGCACGGAAACACAGAGGAGACCACTCAGGAGATAGTGAAGGACTTACTGGGAGACCCTGGCGAGGCCAGCCTCTGAGCCGGCCGGGAGGTCCTGGTCCCGTCCTCTGAGCTGTGATTAGGGCTCCCCCCGCCCAATCTAGGTCCCCAGCATTCCCTGTTCAAGACCCGGCAGCAAGCCGCAGCTCCTGTTCGTTAAGGGTTAAAAAAAGTGCGGGCCATCTCCAGCGACTGCGGTCCCTCCAGGGACAACCTATGCGAGGTTTACAGCGAGAGGGAGCACGCGAGGACATTTCTAATTAAATTCTTTAGTGCTTCTACTTGACCTCATTTCAACTGTGCTATAAATCTTGAAAAAAAAAAAAAAACCTGAAATCCAAAATTTTAAATAATGCTTAAGAGCTGGTTGAGAACAGAGACTCTCCTTAACCCAACAGCTGAGCGTACCTTGGCTGCCAGAGTGTATCTTGGGACAGGGTCAGTGAAAGGCCACTGACCATTTTCAATTAAAGTGTTTTCAAGGATTTCTAAATAATAAACTGGACTTGCCTATAATTACAGATGAAATAATAATTAAAAACAGCCCTCATAATCCTGTGTGTAATGTTACGGCACGCTGCTGGTGTCCATGTACCAAGATAAATTCCTCCCCGAGACGGAGCGCACAAACGATTGCAGCATAAATCCCAGGCACCCATTAACACCCAGGCTCTATTAGCCGACTTCATCTTTGGGCACCGCGGAGCCCCACGGAGCTCACTGGTGGCTTGCAGGGAGTGGTCCTGGTCCTACTTAAATGCAAATAGAATTCCACTCGGTAAATCTGTTCTGTAATTGGTTAATAAGCGCCTACTTGGGCCATGGCTGCTTAGAGCACTTCCGCCCCTCTTCCTCTCACCCCACATGGTCCTTCTAACCCTGGAGGTTCCCCTTCCCTCATCTCCTGGCCCAGCGGAGCCCGGGGACCTGGGAAAGCTGAGAGGCTGGGTTCCTAATCCCAGGCCACTCAGGCACAAGCTGAGCCCCTGACCATAAAGGGTCGCAAGGCAAGACTGACCGGCAAACACATCATGTTAGCACAACCTGAGAGCTGTATGGAGACAGGAGATGAGGGGAGAACACGTGGTAACACTCAGCACATCTGCAAAGGATTCACCCAAATCATCATTGTAAACGGATCATGGGGAGGGGGCACAGGACTCCCCGCTTTGCTTGGCAAAGAGCATCACAGTGCAAGGCTAACGGGGTGCTGAGTGACACTGGGGGTGCCAGTCCCGTGTGTCCACATGAGATGCACAGGACTCTGTGTAAGCCGGCTCAGGGCGGCTGCATTGACTTTCAAGGCCCAAGACGGTCAGATCCAGCAACTGTATTTTTTTTTAAATGAAAAAATACTCGGGAGACTCAGTTGTCCCAGTTGCACATGTTCTCTCTCGTCCGAATGCGCCGGGGTCCTCTTGGGTGCCTGCCTTCCTCACATTCCCTGCCCCTCTTCCTGCCATGTGTCTGGTGTCCCTTTGACAAACAACTCCTTCCGCACCAAGACCCACCAAGGCCCCACCTGCCCTTCAGGGCTTCTTACACAACAGCGTCTTCCCCTAAATAAGAAACCCGCTCCTCAGTTTCCAGGAAACCAGGGACACGCCTATATACACATTTTATACTAAATTGTGAATGACTGCTTTGGACTATCTGCATTGTTGAAGAGTGGGCAGTGACCTGTATGAGAGTCCCATTGCTTGACAATGTCTCACCCAGAGATGTGACCAAACCCACCACCCGACCTTCTCCCTTGATTCTGAAAACAACTGGATCCCTCACACAGGCACCACAGAAACAGCCCTGTGAAACAACACTGGAGTCCCCACTGCTGCGTGTCCTTTGGTTCTCTGGCTTGCTTTGTTTGCAGGGTGCTTTTGATGGATTCTCCAGCTTCCACTGATGAACAAAGTGAGAGGCAAAGCAGCAGACGACCCGGACGTTGGGCAGGAAATTCATTTTCCACCAAACAACCTGCTGATGGTAAAGTGGATTCCAGAAGATGTCTTGTGGCAAAGTAGCCAGTGGTGACCAGAACTGAATTTAAATATTCAACATGTGGGACTGGCACTGTGGCATAGCAGGTTAAGCTGCCACCTGCAGCACCAGCATCCCCTAGGGGCACTAGTTCAAGTCCTGGCTGCTCCATTTCCAATCCAGCTCCCTGCTAACGCACCTGGGAAAGCAGCAGAAGATGGCCCAAGACCTAGGGCCCCTGCACCCGCGTGGGAGACCTCGAAGAAGCTCCTGGCTTCTGACTTTGGCCTGGCTCAAGACCTGCCTATTGCAGCCATCTGGGGAATGAAGCAGCAGATGGAAGATTTCTCAATTTCTAACTGTGCCTTTCAAGTAAAATAAAATAAATCTTTTAAAAAAGTAGTTAACATCTGAACTTGACCAAAGAAAAATGCCCATGAGTAAGTCTTAGTCCAACTGGAAATTCCTTCCATTATTCATCCGTCTGTCCGTCCATCCATCCATCCATCCATCCTTTCAATAATCACTCATCTGCCTCTTAACAATTTGACTATCGACTCTGCGCCAGGTGCTGCCCCCTGTTTGCAGTTCCTATTCTAATGCAATGCCCATTCTGAAAACGGGACAGAGTGAACAAACACAAATCACTTGGTGAACAAGAAAGTTTCATCTAACACTTAGTCTATGACGATAATCCCAGGGCTGTGACAGAGTGTGATGGAGCAGTGGGGTGGCCAGAGGATGCTGAGGAACAGGTGGTCAGGGAAGGCCTCCCGGAGGTGGTGACATTCCAACTGAGCTGAGAAGAAAGCCAAGTGCTGCCCAGAGAGCAAACAGCCTGGGGGAAGCCCTAAGGCAGACGGAGCCTGGGGTAGTGAGGACTCAGAAACGAGTCGGGAGGACAGCAGAGGGAGGAACGGACATCTTCAAACTGCTGACACAGCCATGGGGGACGAAGAAACTCGGGCTGTGTGCCCTTGGATGCTGCAAGTCCACGCGTGTGCACAGAGACGCCCTCCCTGGGCTCTGCGTGCTCATCACGGAAACCGCCTGTCCCTGCAGCTCACCCGTAGGATGCGTGTCTGCTCAGCTGGTGACCCGAGGCGCCCAGCAGGCCGGCATCAGGAGGGGGAGAGGGGTCTGCAGAAGAGCCCACAGCACTCTTCACTGAAGTCTGCCAAGGCACCTCTTGCCCACGGGAAGTGGCCGTGGCCAGTGGCCAGTGGCAGAGTTCCTGGCTGTCCTAGCACGGCCACCAAGCCTCATCAGCAGCCACGAGAGCACAGGCGCCTGCCTGGAAGTCTTTGTTAAAAAAAAAAAAAAGTGTGTATATGTGCACACATCTTAATTTCCAACTGTATTTGCAAAAAACACAAAAAACTATGTACTCTTAAAAAAATGGAAGTTGGGAGATACTGCTGTAGCAGACCAAAATCAAACATTTCTTCGCTAAAATAATTATACTTAGAAAGCAGGCACTGCCTAGAACATTCTGGAAGGAACTAAAATTCCTTTGAGTTTTTCCCCTTCTACGAATGCTTATAATTTCAGTTAAGACATCTTTTCCCCATACTTCTCACTCTACCCACCCAGTTTGGGATGGATTTTTACAAATCTCAGTGTCTCCTAACACATCGCAACTAAAAATAAAAATCTGCCCCTAATCACCCTCCTAGAATGTCCACGCCAGTATCTGGATTACTTCTGTAACTGATTCATAAGACATGTGGACTACATGGAAGATACACTTTAAGTTAACCTCTTCAGGTTAAGACAGCATAGTTATCAATAATAGGTTAAGAAAGCCACTCAGAATTGCGCAATGCTACCTCAATGTTGCTCTTTGGAATAAAGCAATTTTCCCTGCATCGAAGTCTCACTGATGTGATACAGTGTCTAAAATAACAACTCTTGCTTCAGACAGCCCGAGTCCTCCTGCTGCTTTTAGCTTCCTAATTTCTTACATGATTTCCCTGGTTTTACAAGTATTTTTAATAGAGTAATGTTCCAGATTCTTCTACACAGTCAAATCCTTTCATAATCAGAGACTTGTTTTTCCATAGGAATCTAATTCCCTCTACAGAATTGTAACACGGCGCGCACTGAGCTGGTTTACATTTTCTGACATGTTTTCCCTCCCCTGAAGATTAACTTAACTATCGCTGGGCTCCTTCTCAATCCTTTTCATCTCATTTTCACTTAAAAAAAACCCTCTGATTTCATTCAGTAGGGCACCGCGCACTGTTTTCTGAAGATAGGGATTGTAGCTGTGGGAATGGGCCTTGACACCGCCACGCATTCCCCCCTGGAATCTGAGGGGATGTTCGGCTCCTCTGAATTTCACACGAGTCCAAGATTTCAAACAGAACAAAACAAAACAAACCATTCAGCTTGGTAAACTGAATGTCTCTATTAAGATCAATCACTCATGTGGTTAATTCAATAAAATCTTGTCTAAGACATCAGGTGTACTAGGCTTTTGTGCAAAATGTTGACCTTGGTAAGGAAAAGATGTTTTTAAGTTGTTTTCTTCTACCTAGAATGTTCTTTTTATTATTATTATTATTATTATTATTATTACTCTGAGAGATATAGAAAAGGAGGGAGGGAAAGAGAGCGTTCCCATCTGCTGGTTTACCACCTAAACGCCTGGAATGGCCTTGTATGGGACAGACGTCGGCAGCAGCCAAGAACTCTGTGCAGGTCTGCCACGTGGGGCAGGAATCTAGTCACCAGAGCCATGCCGCAGCCTCCCAGGGTGCACACTAGCAGGAAGCTGGAGCCCACCCAGGCACTCTGCTTTGAGCTCTGCCAGTCTTTAACCACGGGGTTGAATGCCCGCCTCCGAATGTTCCTAAGCACCTTCATAGGAGGGATGTTTCTCATTCCCCAGGACTCAGCTTCAAACCATCCACTCTGGAGACACCATCCCCGGCTGCCCCTCTGTGGAAATGATCTTGTTTCTCTCGTTGTCTCTTCCCTCTCTCCCTCCCTCCCCCCGCCCAGGGTTCCTAGGTCCCTTCGCCCTCGTGTTCCTCTCTGGCGCCTGCCACTCTGAACAGAGATTTCTCGGGGCTGTGTCGTCCTCACCAAGGAGACCATCTGAGAAAATAGGGCTTCCAGTCCAGTTCCTGGTCTTGGTGTCCATGCCTACATGTTCAAGGCCATCTGCAGGGTGCAGCAAGAGCACAGTTGATGCCCACAACCACTCTGCAGCCTCCAGGGCCCTGAGAGAGAGCGGGCAATCATCTCACCTTCCAGTGCTTGGGTTTTTGTTTTTGTTTTTTTATTTGAATGGCAGAGTCCCTCTCCCTCTCTCCCTCTCTTTCACACACACACACAGTGAGAGAGGCAGAGAGAGAGAGAGAGCGAGAGAGAGAGAGAGCGAGCACACGTGCTTCCACCCGCTGGTCCATTCCCCCCATGGACACAATAGCCAGGTCTGGGCCAGGCTTAACCTAGGAGCCTGGAACTCCGTCCAGGTCTCCCATGGCAGTGGCCAGAACCCAGGCACTTGAGCCATCTTCTACTGTCTTCTCAGGCACATTAGCAGGGAGCTAGATGGGATGCCGGACAGCAGGACATCAAATGGGCACGCAAGTACGGATACCGGCGTCACCAGCAGTGACTTAACACACTGTGCCACAACCCGGCCCTGGCACTGGGCTCTTTAATTGCCGGAGTGAGAGAATTAAACTAAACAAACTCCGTGGCTTCTCTTGTTCTAGCATTCCGCAGTTGCTTCAGTTACTTTGCGAGGCCACATCTCTTTCCCAGGTGGGACTCAGTCATTATTCTGGGGCTCGGGGGAGGCTCTGCCTCTGACCAGGAGAGCCGTGAGAGCGTAATTCAGCAGCGATGAGCACCAGGTCTGAGGTTCCTGCACATTTCCTGTCTATTTATAGAGGATCTGGGATCCCAGCCAGCAGGCCTGCCGATTGCATCAACCAGATAATAAACTCGGAGAAACCCGTTACGTGTCCGTCCATGAGCTTGGGTTACCAGCTCACTTTGTACAGTTCGCTAGCCCGGCCTGGCTTCCCTCGGGCGACCAGCCGTCCCAGGATGCCTGGACCTGAAGGGGGGTTCCCAAGGGCTGCCATTTCAGTCCCAAGGGAAGTGGGGAAGCAGTGACCCTCGCTCTCATTATTGCTCACGATGCCCTGATGGCAGCAGAGGGGACCACGCTCACCATGACAGCACACACAGCGTCTGATCTGCAGAGCAACCCTGGGGATGCTGGAACTGCCCCCATTCCACAGAGGAGCTGGACTCTCAAGCTAAGTGACAGTGTCTTCTCAAGGACTGGGGACGAGGCATCCAAACCCCGTTCCGCCTCAACATCAATCCTGTGTCAAAATCAGAAATCTGGAAGCGACTGGGTGCTCACGACATACAGGAATCATTTTTAATTGCTTTCATAGGTGTAGTGATGCTATTATAGTTATTCTTTTATAATCCTTATCTCTCAGAGATGCACTTAGGAATATTTACCAGTAAAAAAAAAAAAAACCAAACAGAGCCCACGTCAATCAGCCGTGTCAAGTTCAAAGTACTGCAACAGTGCAAGGCTACAGTCACAGCTGAGCAGACAGGAGCGGAGCTGGGCAGGTGCTGCATCTCCCCGACTTCTACTTCTTCCTCCCATGAAGGAGCTGGCGTGGACGCCTCCCAGAACCCTTCAGCTGCATGATTCTCCAGCCCGATGACATCACTCACCCAGGTCCTGGGCGGCACTTACACACAGGTTCCTTAATAAAGACTAGACTGGCCCAGGACAGTGGCTCCCCGATTTCCCCGAATTTAGATGTAAACTTCATCATGAATCTTCTCTTTTTCTTCCCATTCAAGAAAAGAATACTCACTGAAACTTCACCGTGGATGTTTAGAAATGGATCCCTTCCTTCAAGTGCAATGGTCCCCAGATGCCCGACTGTCAAATCTCTCGGGTGAGTTGCGGTGGACTTAGGGAGCGTCAAGAATCCCCAAAGTAGCATCCTTTCCAAATAGACCGGTCTGTGCCACCCAACTGGCCTGCATAAACCTAACGCTGTTATAAACACGTGGCAAGTGCCATCCCCGTGCTTCTTAAGGCAGAGTTAGCCAACTTACTCCGTAATGGACCCAATGATAAAGGTTTTAGGCCCAGCGTGCCACTGCTCGATGTCCCAGCTACTCAACTCTGCCTTTGTCACAAAGAAGGAACCACGGGACATGGGAAAGAGTGGACGTGGCTGTGTTCCGATAAAACTTTACGCAGAGACACCACGTAGAGTCTCGTATACTTTTCATGGGTCACAAAAGATTCCTTTGTCCACTCAACCACTTAAATGTCTTGAAGTCACTCTCTGCTGACGAGCGAATGGCCTCGGGCTCCATCCAGCCCCTGGTGCTGGCCCCTGGCTCTAGTTCTGCCTCCACACACGTGTGCGAGAGTCGCTCCAGCTTGCTAAACCTCCGTTGGGAAAGGAAATAAATTAAAATCAAACACCAGGGGGCAGGGGTCTATGGAGACTCTGGTCCTTCCCCTCAGTTTCGCTGGGAACCTGAAACTGCTCTGGAAAAATACAAATCTACTTAAGAATGGGTCCAGCCTCGCTCGTGAGCTTGTCGCGAGGACAAGAGAGGAGACTCCAGTCTCAGCGCGCGGTGGATACTCACAGCTGATACGCCCAGTCCTCCTGCACACCCGTGGACGGCCCTGTTGGCCCTGCTTCCCGATTCTCTTTCCAACACCCAAGACCATGGCAAGGCCCAGCCCTGCAGCCATGACCTTTCGAAGCTGGATTTCAGGTCCGTTTTGGCAGAACGCACTGACCCAGAATCAGCATGGATGAAACTCGCCTGTCTGTGCTCCTCTGCCACCCCCGCACCCCACCGTGGCTGCCAGCGGTGCTCCCACACCTCGGCCTGGGCGCAAGCCCCGTGTGCTTTTCCTTCTGCAGCGTTTTCCAAAGACAGGAGCCATGCGCACTTCAGTGTCTCCGTCAGCCTGGCCTTCCCCTCCTGCCCACGTTTCCCCGCCAGGGAAACGTAAGCCCTTCCGCAGACCCCCTGGCCTCTCTCCGCTGACAGCCTCCCTCCTGCTAGGGGGAGGGGATCACATATGCACCCGAAAACATGTGTCTGCTCCTTCCTTCTTCTCGGGCTACACTAAGCTTCCTCCTCTCCCCGCATCTGTTTGTCCTTGACCTTGAAACATGAAACACCTGCTATTCTTGGGGTGGGAGATGTGGGGACGTGATCCACTTGACCATATCCAGGCCTTCCAGGGCCACAGGCACTGGGAGTTCAGCTCCCCACCTGCCACTCTGCAGCCTGTCAGTCGTTTCAGACCCTTCCATTGTGAGGCTCTGTCTTCTTCGTGCCCCGCTGCAGTCTGCCTCCACTCACTGCCAAACGCTGCTTCTGCATTCTGAATTCATAGCGCATGGAGCTCCCATCACGGCCCCTCAGAGCCTTCCCAAAGCTGGGGCACCTGTAAAGTCCTTCCACGGGCATTTACAAAATCTCTCTGCTTTATTCTTCTTATTATTCAAAAACCAAAATGTGTCATTTACATGCATTATAAAAATAAATAGACTTATTGAAGGAGAGCAGTAGTTGAACAAAGAGGCAAAAAAAAAAAAAACCAACCACGTTCTGATTCAACATTTTGCAATCATTTTCTACTACAGGATTTGGGATTTAGGGTTGTACTCTCTATGTATCTGTCATCTACCTATCTATTGTCCGTTATCTATTTATTGCCATTATCTAATGAACGCATACGAAGGCATTTTAAACAGTTAATGAAAACCGTCTCTCTAACAGCATCCGGGGAAAGTGGTCACAAATGCACCTGGAAACCTCCCACCTCCTGCTCTCTTGGAGACCCCGCACATGCAGCCGAGAACTCTTGCAGGGGGACTTAGCACCCTAGCATCAGAGCTGCTCCTTTCTAGGCCTGTCTCTGTGAGCGTATCCCTTTATGACTTCAAAATATTCCAGCGAGAGATTGCGTTAGGTTTCACTTAATCATTTCCATTTCCCTGAACATTTGTTTCCAGTTCTCACTGTTATAAATACTCTGAGCGACAGCTCGGTGCACAGATGACGGTCAGTGTGCCCCACATCACTTTGTATGGTTGCCTGCTACAGGTGGAATGGCTGAACACTTTGGAGACAGCTATGTCTTCTTTTAAAGGAACAGGCGTTCAGTGCTGTGGTTGCTACTCACTTTCTGCTTTTCCTGACTGCTCTGGAATGCCAGTCCCTGCATTGCTGTCCCAGAGAGAATAATCCTCCAGCCACTGCCCGCTGAGCCTGTCACCTTTCTACCGAGGCTCGCTCTCCTTTCCTTGAGTGCACCTGGCTGAGCGCCATGCCGGACCAGCTCCATGGACCAATCTTTTGTTTCAGAACATAAATACCAACTCAACCATTTATCATCGTGCCTGACCTTTCTGAGTTCGTCAACTTGTCTCTGATATATAGCAAAGCCCAGCTGCTTTGTTTTAAGAAAAATGCCAGCAATGGAATCCCCAGATCAGCTCCTTCATGACGGCGCTCCAAAGTCAGGCAGTAATATTTCACTGCCAGAGCCTCTGGGAGATCAACAGTCAGGCTGGCTCCTCGTCTCCCACTGTCCACTGCTCGATGTCTCCTGAAAGCGTTCTTTTTCTAAACAGACCGAGGGCTAAGCCGTCTCCCGGCTCCCTGGGTGCAGTCAGGTAACTGCTGCACGCACGCCTACTTGAACGACTTCTGCAACGCATGCGTTGACCTCAGCGTGAGAACGGCTCGATTCTGCCCCTCCTGTTAACTCACATCGCTGCGCCTGCGCTGCAGGCTGTGTGAGCACAGGTGCACGGCCTCAGCTTCGGGCATAGGATGGACATCAGAAGCGACCATGGAGGCTTCTCTGCTCGTCTGGGGCGACGGCTGCCTCCTGCGTCCAGTGACAGCACTGCAATGCGCTACCTGCCCCCTCCAGGATGAACAAAAACCCGACGCCTCCAGAGGATCCACGTGCAGCCCACGGCCGTGCCCACCTCGCAGCAACAACACGCTTGCTTCCTGCCGCCAGGGCCCTCCCAGCCCTCTGCAGAGCTTGTTGGAGGAGGTAGCTGGGGTCTCAGCCAGCCACTTCAAATACTTCACGGGTGGCCCACCGTGGTTCCGGGGCAAACATCCCCTTCAAGTGTCTGTATCACTTTGGGAGAGAGGCGGGGGCAGGGGGAGGGAGGACCCCTGGCAGCCCTTAGACACGGGGTCTGGGCCCACAGGACTCGTCTCAGATTGACCACTTTGGTCTCTGTTTGTCCAGGGCTGTGTCTTCCTCTGTGGGCGGGAATGGGGACAACTTCCGTGTCACGCATCTAGGAAGAGGAGAGATGGGGGTCATGACCCAGCGAGAACGCGGATCAGCACCAGAAGTCGGTACTGCTGGCGAGAGGGCCTCCTTCACGAACTGCCGGGGGCTCCAGAGGGGCGAGCAGGTGGGCAGGCTCCCCTCCTCCCCTCCCCCCGGAACATCATCCATTCCTGCGTTTTTATTTTCCCAGACAAGAGGTCAACACCCAGGTGAGCTCCCGGCTCACCCCATGGTGTACTTAGGACCCACCTGCGGCGCTCCTGACCCACCCACCGATATTCTGCTGTGCATTCAAATAACTCTCTTGCCCACCACAGGGGGAGCCAGTGGGAGGGCACCCGAGTTGGCCGTGAGGTGACCAACACGCCACGACCAGAGGTTTCAGTCACAGGACAGGGCTCCGGGCTGGGACGGCCAGGCATCCCCAGGAGTCAGCCATTCCTCCCTAGTTCCAGGCTCTGCTTCCCGACTCTGTCCAGTGTGCACAACCATCCGAGCTACATTCCTGCCAGCCTGTGGTAAGGGGTGGGGAAGGGGGCATCTGAAAAAGTTCGCGGAAAATGGTTATTCTGAAAAAAAAAACAACTATGCATGGATTTCAAAAATGCACCAAAATAAACAGTGATTTTAAAATCCATTTTCCACTTACTTTTTAAAGTACCCTTGGACACTTTTTAAGCCTTAAAAAAAATCTCCCCAGTGGTGCTGAAGTGAGTCGGTCTGTGAGATACAGCATCAGGGAGGTATGCAACATTAGAAAAAAAAAAAAAGAGTGCATTCAAAAACTGATGAAACCCAAATTAGTCTGTCATTTAGCTAATAGCACTGTGCCAGTGTCAATTTCCTGGCCTTGCTAGCGGGCTGCAGTTACATAAGGGATCGTCCCTGCAGGGCGCTGAGACCTTTCTGTACTATTTTTGCTACTTCTCGTGACTCTAAAAGTATATCAAAATAAAAAAAAATTAAGCCCCATGCTCCGCTCCGTTCTTGCAGACAATTACCCGAGGAAACAGAGTTGCATATGGAAATGGCTGTCACGTCCACCACGGGAGGTTTCAGAGCGGGACCTGAGCCCGCCCCGCTGCCACCCACTAAGTGTGAATCCCGCCAGGGGGAGGGCAGCACGTCCCCCCGCAGGATGGACGAGGGCCACTCGCCTCGGATGGGCCTTGGACGCTGTACCTGTTCAGCCTCAGAGCAGCCACTCAACACCTCTGTAAGATGAAGGTGCCACAGGAACATCTGGCTGGTCAGATCGTGTTCAGTTTCTGCATCCATGCACGTGTAGAATGCAAACTGGCACTGTGTGTGTGCCCCCAGATGTGAGCGATTTTCATGTACGAAGACTACACAACTGTGTTTCTGCTCTTGATGCTGCTTCTTAAAGACCAGAGATGCTTCGGGTCCAGACCAGAACGGTTTGCCAGGATGTGAGCCCTAGGTTTTTATTTGCTTCTTCAACTCTGCCATGGTTTCCAAAATTAATTCAACGAGCACCAGCGTTGTGGTTGCAGAATTTTACAACACCAGTAAAATGCAATCCTTGGATAAAAATCAATGGCAGAGGTCACCGCTCAGTGGGTCTGCCCATTCAGGCTTAGTCCTGACGGTGACCTCAGGGCTGCCCTTGACCTCTGCTGCAGGAACCTATGGCGTCTCTGAGATGCCTGTGTTTGCCTAAGGAAGGCGGAGCAGCCCTGGGGCGTCTGGCTGTTTGCTGTTGCTGATGTCCGTGCTGGGTGGGACCTCTCCAGCCCCTGGGTTCAAGCAGTCAGCTCAGGGGAATACAGCCTCCAAGGAGCGGTCGCAAAGTGCTCAATCACCAGCTCCATGGGAACCAAGCCTGCCCCAGCCTCTACCAGCTCAGTCCTAGACAGGAACTCCAAGGGGCAACACTGACCAGGGAGTGGAGGATTTTCTGAGGTGCGACCCCATGTGCTTTGCTTCCCTGATTGCCGCTGGTCTCCGGGATGGAGCCACCCACCACGGCCAGGCCTCTCTCCCCAGCCTCCTTGTTCTCATGTTGGTCCCTGCAGGCCGCCTGTTCATTCCTCTGCAGGGTGCTGGCTCCTTCTCTAACCTTACCCATGACCCTCCGCAGGCTCAGGGGAGGAACAAGGAGCCGCCTGCCCCTGGGGTGCGGAGGAATTCAGGGGTCAGGCCAAGCAGGGCACAGTGGCTGCTGAGAGAGACAGCGGGCTTGCGTGTCTAAGTGAGCTCCCCCTCTGCCTTCCAAGGGCTGCCTGGCAAAGCCCTTGCCGATGAGGCCCTGGTCCACCCTCGGGACATCTCTCTGCCCTGCTGGCTCTTAGCCAGGGTGAGACCCTAAGACAGCCCACTGCCAGCACCACTGGGGCAGGGAGGGTAGAGAGGAGAGGGGACGCATGTTCCTGGAGGGCCCCAGCCTGGCCGCAGGAAGACAAATCCCAGCAGGCTTCACTTTGGGAAGTTAAAGAGTCTCCTTTTACACGGGTCCTTAACAAAGCTCATCAACAACAGAATACAAAGATTTTATGTCCATGCAAAAATTTCCAGGAATCCATGGATAGTTTGTTGGAATTCCTGTTTTTCACAGATTTTTAGAGGATCCCCAGACAGCCTCGCAGGTGACCCTCCCAGCCGCAGTGAGTCCCCTGTGGAGCGTCTCCACTTCAACCTGGGTCTCCGTGAATGTGCAGAAGCCGCCAGGCCGCCTGGCTCTAAGCCCCCGACCCTCAGCCTCATGCTCCTCCCTGCTTGCTCTGCCCAAGCCCCCTTGGCCTCCTTTCTGCTCCTAGAACATGCCAGCCCCCTGTCCACTCAGAACCTTTTCACAGGCTGTTCCCCATGCCTGGATCTCACACGTGCGCCCACCACCACAGAGAATGGTTCCATGAACTCAGAGCCTTATGCAGGTCCTGTGGAGCAGCCCGCGCAGGTTGCTCGTGGTCCTGACCACAACACGGCCGGTGTTCTACAAAGCATGAGTGCTATGACTTGGGGGCCTGGCCGTCATGTTTCCTGTGCTGAGAACTTCATCCTCAGGGTCCAATGTCAAGGATATTTGAGAGGTGGAGACCATTGAGTCAGGCTCACTGGGTCAGGCTAGCTCTGCTCTCCTAAATGGATTCGTCTGTTCACAGATCTGTAGATTAATAAGTTATTCAGGGAGATTCCAAGATGGCGAATAGGGAAATGGCGTACTACTCTAGACTACGGGGAAACAGTAAAAACAAGTAAAAGTAGAGAAACGGGGCCGGCGCTGTGGCGCAGCAACTCAATGCCCTGGCCTGAAGCACCGGCATCCCATATGGGCACTGGTTCAAGTCCTGGCTGCTCTACTTACAATCCAGCTCTCTGCTGTGGCCGGGAAAAGCAGTAGAAGATGGCCCAAGTCCTTGGGGCCCTGGACCCACTTGGGAGACCTGGAAGAACCTCCTGGCTCCTGGCTTCGGATCAGCACAGCTCTAGTCACTGCGGCCATTTGGGGAGTGAACCAGTGGATGGAAGACCTCTCTCTCTCTCTCTCCCTCTCTCTGCCTCTCCTCTCTCTGTGTAACTCTGACTTTCAAATAAATACATCCTTATAAAGAAAGTAGAGAAAGTACGCTTGCAGGGGAGAGTTGGAGAGAAAACTGCAGTGGAGATTCTGCGGAACGAGAAGAAATACCATGGATCTGTGTGCATGGTGCAGACGCAAAGCCATGAGCACGGACACAACACAGGACCCCAGCACCCGAGAGCTGGAGAAGACACCAGCTTTTGCGAGCAAGGTGAGATCAAACTACAATGGCCCAGTCAATGGTGGTAACAGCTGGAGGGAAAGCCTAGAAGACTACACTATGTTCGAGTCGGGCCTGGAGCCCTGAAGGGGACAGGGTGCCTGCTAACACAGCTAAAAGGATGGGGGCACATTTCTCTCTCCCCACTCCCCCTGACACCAACAACAGCAACCTGCAACCCGCTGAGAGGGGGCAGCCACCCCTGGGACACAAGTTCCAGCTGTGGCACCTCCTGTGTGCATGCCCAGCAACTGTCGGTCACAAAACAGCATCTTGACAGCAGCAGCAGCCATGGCAGCTCAGGTGCACACACCTGGCAACAGGCAATGTGAACGAGCCATTCGGACATCAGCTCTGGCTGCAGAGCCCTCTGTGGGTGCCCAGCAACCAAAGGGAGAAGGTGCTATTGTTAAACAAGTAGGGGCTGTGGCCAGCAGCTCTTGTGCACAAGAATAATCCAGGGCTTTTACCAGAGGGCAAAATGCACATTCCCCACTGACTTTGAGTCTGCTAGTTGGGTTGACAGGGGGCTGGGCATCCATGTAGGACTATGAGATACTCCCAACCTCTCAACATATCAAGGCTGAGACTGTGGGAACTCTATGACTACACAAGAGGGCGCAGGGTGTAGCTGGGTCTCTGGGCAGTCACTGTGTGTGGCTCCACACACTCACAAGTCTCTGATCGCCTAGGGTACATCATCGCAGCCAGCTCCATGCTCACACTGAGCACCTCACAGATCCTTTGAGGGTTCCATGTGGCAGCATGGATGAGTAGTACACCCAGTTGGGCTAACACCTGGGCATTGATCACCTTGGAAGAGAGGAGGTGAGCATGTGGTTACGCCAACAGAGGTGATCATACCCTCCTTTCTGTTAACAAGACCAGCTCCACCACGCCCAACTGGGGTGTCACTCTGGATACTTGTCCCACCCTGGGGCATGGACCAGGGTCTCCTGGACACATGCAACACATGCCTCTGGGTATTCACTGAAAAAGCAGATACTCCACTGAGCCACAGAGGCACAGTTCAAAGATTAAACCATCAGAGGAAAAGGAAAAAAAAAAAACAGCAACTATTTCCACAAATGCCTAAAAATAAACATAGAAAAAATTAAGAAATTAAAATAAGGAAGACAACATGACTGCCCCCCTCCAAAGATACACAACAACACTTCAGTATTAGAATGTGAACATGAAGAGACTGATGAAATGCCTGAAATGGAATTCCAAAGATTAACCCTAGGATTACTTAGAAGCCATGAGCAGCAAATTCACCAATTAAAGAAATCCAAACATGACATGAATGAAAAATTTTCCCAAATTGAGATTCTGAAGAGAAATCAAAATGAAATATTAGATATTAAGTATTCAATATGTCAAATGACAAGTATAGTAGAAAGCCTTAACAACAGATTTGGCGAGGCAGAAGAAACTATCCAAGCTAGAAGACAAATCTTTGGAAAATGTTCAGTTAGGTGGAGATTTATGGAATACTATAAAACAACCTAATATATGGGGCTTAAGATTTCCTGGGGGCATGGAAAAAGAGAATGCATTAGAAAGCCTTTTTAGTGAAATAATCACAGAAAACTTCGCTGACGACCAAGTACAGGACACACAGGGAACTCCTAATAGACATGACTAGAAAAGATCTTCACCACAACACATTGTAGTCAAACTTTCAAGAGTAAAACAAAGATTTTAAAATGTGCACAAGAGAAATACCAGTTTACTTTCAGAGGACCTCCAATTAGACTCATAGCTGACTTCTCATCAGCAACTCTAGAGGATAGGAGAGAATGGAAAGACATAGTTCAAGTCTTAAGAGAAAAAACTTCTCAACCCAGAATACTGTACCCTGCAAAGTTCTCATTTGTAAATGAAGGTGAAATAAAGACCTTCCGTAATAAACAAAGTGAAAGAATTTGTCACCACTTGTCCAACCTTACAAAAGATGCTCAAGGATGTGCTATACATGGAAACATACAAAGATAGTCATCATTATGCATGAATGTAGAGGCAAAAAATCTCCCAGTATAAAAGAAATCCAAAGGGAACAATAGGAATATTTATGGAAAAATGGCAGGGCCAAGTCATTACTAATTAACAGTAACTTTGAATATAAATAGTCTAAATTCTCCAATTTAAAGATACAGGCTGGCTGAATGGATTAAAAAATAAGACCCATCGATGTGCTGACTAGAAGGAACACACCTCACCAATAAAGATGCATGCACACTGAAAGTGAAAGGATGGGAAGATATTCCATGCTAATGGACAGTATAAAAGAGCAGGTGTAGCCATCCTGTTATCAGAAAAAAAAATAGACTGTAACAAAAAACTGTTAAAAGACACAAAGAAGGACACTATGTAATGATTAAGGGATCAATTCAACAGGAAGATGTGTCTATAATAAGTGTATAGGCACCCAATGCCAGATACCTGGCTATTTAAAAGCAATGTCAATCGATCTAAAGGGAGACATAGACTCAAATACAATAGTAATGGGGGACTTCAATATTCCACTTTTAGCAATGGACAGATCAACCAGACAAAAAATCAAGAAACAACAGAGCTAATTGATGCTATCGATCAAATGGACCTACTATCTACAGAACTTTTCATCCTACAGTTGCAGAATACACATTGTTCTCAACAGTGCATGGAACTTTCTCTAAGACCATTTGCTAGGCTATAACACAAGTCTCAGCAAATTCAAAAAAAACTGAAATCATCCCATGTACCTTTTCTGACCAGATTGGAATAATGCTGGAAATTAACAACTCAAGAATCTCTAGAATATATGCAAACATATGGAGACTGAACAACATGGTCCTAAATGAATAGTGAGTCATAAAAGAAATAAAAAAATTCTGGAATGAGCCAATATGACAATATAGTGTATCAAAACTTCTGGGGTACAGCAAAGGTAGTTTTAAGAGCAAAGTTTATAGTAATTGGTGCCTACATCAAGAAATTAGAAATGTACCAAATGAATCAGCTTTGAATGCATCTCAAGGACCTATACAAACAACAACAAACCAAACCCCAAATTACTAGGAGGAAAGATAATTAAAATCAGAGAATAAACAAAATTGAAACATAAAAACCAATACAAAAGATAACCAAATGAAGATTTTTTTTAAATAAACAAAATTGATATACCATTGGCTGAGTTAACCCACAAGCATAGGGAGAAGCCCCGAATCAATAAAATCAGAGATGAAAAAGGAAATGAAATAGCAGATACCACAGAAATAAAAAGAATCATCAGGAACAACTACAAACAGCTATATGCCAAAAAATTGAAAAATCTAGAAAAATGGATAGATTCCTGGACACAAGACATGAAGACATACGAAACCTATACAGACCAATAACCAAGACCAAAATTGAGTTAGTAATAAAGACCCACCAAACAAAGAACAGGACTAGATTGCTTCATTGCAGAATTCTACTAAACATTTAAACAAGAACTAATGCCAGTTCTTCTCAAGCTATTCAAAACAATCAAAAAGGAGGGAATCTTCCCAAACTTTTTCTATTCCTTGTATGAAGCCAGCATCACCTTAATTCCTGAACTAGAAGAAGATACAACAGAGAAAAAGAACTATAGGCCAATAAACCTGATGGACACAGATGAAAAACCCTCACCAAAATGCTAGCTAATTGAATCCAACAACACATCAGACCAAGTGGGATCTATCCTGGTCACAAGGAGGGTTTAACAGTCGCAAATCAATAAATGTGGTACATCACATTAACAAACTGAAGAACTAAAACCATGTGATGACTTCAATTGATGCACAAAAAACATTTGATAAAATACAATACCCTTTCATGATGAAAACCTTAAGCAAATTGGGTACAGAAGGAACATTCATCAACACAACCAAGGCAATATATGACAAATCCACAAATTGAATCCACTTATTGAATGGGGAAAAGGGGGCAGCATTCCTACTAAGATCCTGAATCAGACAAGGATGCTCAATCTCACCTTTAGTATTCAACAAAGTCCTGGAAGTTTTAGCCAGAGCCATTAGGCAAGAAAAAGAAATCAAAGCGATACAAACTGGGAAGGAAGAAGTCAAACTATCCCCATTTGCAGATGATATGATTCTATATTATAAGGGAGCCAAAAGATGCCACTAAGAGACTATCGGAACAAGTTTAGCAAATGGCAGGATATAAAATTAACACACAAAAATCAATAGCCTTTGTAAACACAGACAATGCCATGGCTGAGAAAGGACTTCTACGATCAATCCCATTCACAATAGCTAAAAAAAATTAAGTACCTTGGAATATATATAACCAAGGATGTTAAGTATCTCTATGATAAAAATCACACAACATTAAAGAAAGAGGATACACACACAAAAGAGACAAATCGTCCATGTTTGTGGAGTGGAAGAAATAATATCATCCAAAATCTCTGCACTACTGGAAGCAATTGACAGAGTCAATGCAATCCCAATCAAAATACCAGTGACATGCATTTCAGATCCAGAAAAAATGATGCTAAAATCCATGTGGATTCACAAGAGACCTTGAAGATTGAAAGCAATATTATACAACAAAAACCAAGCCAGAGCTGGTGCTGTGGTGTAATATAAGCTTGTGCAGCCAGTATGGAAGACAGTATGGAGATACCTTGGAAATCTGAATGTACACCTGCTATATGACCCAGCCATCCCTCTCCTGGGAATCTGCCCAAAGGAAATGAAATCAGCACGTGACAGAGTGATCTGTACCCCCATGTTTACTGCAGCTCAATGCACATTAGCTAAGATATGGCATCAACAAAGATGTCCATCAACTGGTGACTGAATGAAGAAATAATGGGATATATACACCATGGAGTACTACTCAGCGATAAAAAAAAAAAAATCAAACCCGATATCCTGTCTTTCGCAACAAAACGGATTCAACTGAAAACTTTATATTTAATGAGATAAGCCAATCCCAGAAAGATGAATACAATGTTTTCCCTGCTCTGTGGTAATTAATACAGTAGCTAAAATTCATGTATAGGAGTGAGATTGACATTTTTAGATTCACTTGTTCACAGCCCTTGTCATGATTGTTGAGGAACAATGTTTTTTCCTTCATACTATTTGCTGAACTCTTTATTTAGTGCAGAGTTAATCTTGTGAATATAAATTAAACTGAAAATAGATCTTTGCAAACAATAAGAGTGGGCCTAGGGTAGGAATGAGGAAGAAGGGTGGGAGCATCTGTGTGCGTGAGTCTGTGTGCATGAGATACAAGAACCTGTGTACCTTAAATGAAGTCTTACACAGTAAGTGACCGAGGGAGTGCCTGAGGTGTAAACACGCGCGCTCTAGGATGCGCTGGTCTGCCTCACTGTGGAGCCCTTCACTGCACCGTGACCCAGCTGCTGAGCAGATGTGCTGGAGCCGAGCTCAGGGAGATGCCCATGTCTGGAACTGCAGGCTGATCACCCTTGGTGAGCCACCCAGTCTGTGCTGTGCACTTTCAGCAACAGGAAAGGGACCAAGCGATGAGCGGATGACTGTGTGCTCCCCCTGGTCCTGGTGGGATCCAGCATGGTGAGGACCTGCCTGAGGTATCCAGAACAGGGCATGTGCTCCGTCAGTTGCTGGGGGAAGAGGGAGGTGATGCACGGATGAGACTTCTGCTCAAGGGAGCACAGCTTTCCCTTGAACACTTGCCTCCCCCAGTTGGAGTGGGCGTGCCCACAGCCTAGGGCGACTGGGTCAGGTGCTGGACCCCATGGCCTGATCACTGTGGACAGGAGCTGGCCATTCACCTCCCTCCCTGGGGCACACCACAGTGAGCAGTGCCTGAGCACCTGCAAGTACCCCGGGGCACCGGGAATCCTGCAGGTTGCTGGGCTGAGAAATGCAATGTGCAGATCTCCTGGGCCGCACTCTGGTTAGCAGGTGTGGAGGCACAAAGCCTCAAAGCGATGGTGGGAGTCAGAGATGTGAGACGGATAAAGGTTAACAGAAGCTGAGCTAGGAGGGCATCGACAGAAACGGCCCAGGGCACCCAGAGGAGAGAGGATGTCATTCTAATAGGGGCAGGAGCCAGGGAAGACGGAGCTCAGGTGTACTTGAAAGCATAAAGGGATTTAGCCAGAGGCATATGTGGCAGGAATGGTTCCGGAAGAGGTGACAGCAGGGCACACGCTGCGGCACTGCCATGCAGAGAGGGAGCGGAGCCAGGTGGGAGGGCTGTGGGCTGGAAAGGAAGGCAGAGCGCACTTAGCACTCCTGCATTTGTTTCCCGATTCCTTTGTTCATTTCTCTTTAACACCTGTCATAGCCAGCAGCCTGCGTGCACTTCACTCACGTGTGTTTCCTACCGTTCACTGTCTGTTTGACCACCACAATACGAAGTCCACAAGGTCAAGTCTTTTCCATTTGTAAACTGTATCCCCAACATGGAAGCATTGCTCTGCTCGTAGTAATCGCTCACTCGAGAGCCCTGGGGTGACTGGGTGCAAACAGCCTTCTGTCCCGAGGCCTGCAAGTGTTCAACAGGTGCTAGCATCGAGGCCGATGCTCTTAGACGTCACGTGGATGAACGGCATTCATTTTCCTGGAGATTCTTTAAACCTCACGTTGCTGTGAAATCTAACTGATCCAGTCTGTGACTACAGGGATGCTGTTGCTTGCAGCAGTGAGACCTTTGTTTTTTCGTAAGCGACTTCTTTTAAGGAAAATCATTTCTATCTTTGTCCTTGGGTATCCAGTAGGGATGGGCTCCAGTTTCTAGAACCCCTGCCAATACCCAAACCTAAGGATGCTCTAGGCCTTTGTGGAAAATGGTGTAGTGTTTACATATAACCTCCACACGTTCGCCCACGTGTTTTCAGTCATCTCTAGATCACTTATAAGAGCCAGTACGATGTAAATGCTGTGTAAATAGTTGATGTGCTGTATAGTTTGGGGACTAATGAGAAGAAAACAAAGTCTGTACACATTTGATATAGACACAACCATGTAGGCCTTGCTACATGTTCAGTGTGTGCAAAGTCCAGGTGGGAAATGGCACCCAAGACTGAGATGACCGGACTGGCAGTCTAGCCTGGCTTGTGCATGGGTCAGGGCAGCTGAGGAAGCTGTACTACCAGGCACCAAGACAGGAGATGGGGCCGAGGTCTGGGGAGGAACAAGGCCAAGGAGGGAGCTGGCCTGGGCTCTGAGCAGGCAGGAAGCTGGGAGATGGGAGGTTCCATGGTTCCCACTTGTCGGTCTTTATTTAAGACTTAGCACAAGTCCTTGTGCATAGTAGGTGCTCAGTAAATATTTAAAGAGGGGGTGAATGCATAGTCCTCTTGGAGGAAGCCGCCTGCACAGAGGGCATTAGGAGGAGGCCGGGGTTCCCCAGAGTGCGGATGCCCACTTGCTCCAAATGGCCACGGGGAGCCTGCTTCCAGCCGGCCGGTGAGGGCTTTGCAGGGTGCCAGGTCCCCGGGGTGAGAAGTCTCTGCAGCAGTTAGGGGAATGCTGGCAGGGCTGAGCTGGAAGACAAATTCTTTGGCTCTGCGTCCTGCCGAGGGGGCTGGCAGAGATCGACTCATGGACGTTCTCCCAGAGAGGAGAGGGTTTGGGGGGCCCACTTCTCTCGCAGCCGCTCATCTGGGCTTCGCAGGAAACGGCCTAGGTTGGCTGCAGAGGGCTGCAGGCAGCTCAGCAGATGGGACTTTAGCGGGCATCACTCAGCCTCCGCAATCACACTGGGTGCAGAACTGCCGGGCGGGGACTAGCACTGGGGGAGCTCCTGCTGAGTTCCGCTGGGGAGCGGGAGCTGCGTTCTGTGCTGTGCAGTGTGTCATTGTCCTGCCACTCATGCAGGATGAGCATTTTTGTGCAGATGAGGCCATGAAGTTGTGGAGGGTGGAGCTCCCTAGCTAGGGCTGTGCAACCAACAAGAATCCGAAATGGAATTCAACTGGGCTCCTTCACATTCTAATACTCACAGCCTTACACTCTGCCAAATAGACCTCTGGGCTCTGTGCCTAAAGCAATAGAGTGTGTAGACCGAGGACACAAGACTTGGGACAGAAATATTTGGGGACATTTTTGTGACTAAATGCTCTAGACCTGGGGAGAACACCTTGAGACAATGTCTGTTAGCTGGAGAGCCTTCTTTGGCAGATCTTGCCGCTGGTTACTCTCCCCCTGGGAAGGGAGCTGGTTGGGGGTGGGCCACAGCATGTGCAAAGGCACAGGGGTGTGGGAATGGCAATCTGCTCACCACTGCTGGAACAGAACATTTGGTCGAGGGAGCAGGAAGGGGTGCAACCAGAGGGACGAGCTGGCTTGCGGGGCGCTCGCTGTCTCCCTGTTCCCCCTGGACTGGATCTGCCCTGGCTCAGGCAGCACGGGATCACTCAGAGCCCCTCCAACGGTCATCGCGCCAGCACAGCCTGTGTGCCTGTGATGGTCTCACCAACTCCATAGGGTTGGCTCTCTTTCCCCACAAGCTGGTGGGCGAGTGGTGTTTAAGAGGGAAAAAAACAACTGTGCTGGTTTCTAAAGAACATCAAAGAAGTGTCTTGCTCTCTTGTGTGCTCCAAGGCTAATGAGGAGCAAAATGAAATTCACATTTATCCTGCAGCTTGCATCAAAGGGCAGGAGCAGGAATTGGGGTGGTCATTGCACCCAAATGCCATGGCTGCTGTCTTCTGTTCTTTCCAGCTTGCCCGGGTGTTACTGTGAGCCACTGAATACACAATGACCAAGTTACTACCGTGCTCGGGGCTGGGAGCTGCGGCTGGAGGTCATGGTAAGCTAGCCAGACACCACCCTTCATGGAGCTCATAGCCCGGCTATGTGCAGAGCTGGGGACTGGATGACCACTGCACCCGCGGTCCTTGGCCAAGTCATGGCCACCTTTGTGCTTTAGGCTGCTTAGTCTGCAGAACGGGGGAAGCTTTGCGAGTGAGGTCGGAACAGCAATGGGGACAGCTATGTGAGAGCCCTTCAAAAAGTTCATGGAAATGCACATTACGAAAAAAAAAAAAAACCAATTTTTTCCCCCAGTAAAAATCTCTGATCTGGAATTTGGACCCAATTTGTCATTGCTCAGACAAAGCAATGTCGAAATTCAACTTTGTTCCCCTGTGCTTCTCAAGGCCCCCTTTTGGGGCCCAGAGGCCTCTTTGCCTATACCCTGGTTTCCTTCTTCCTTATGAGAGTCTGCCTGTCTTAGTCAAAGTGTGCAGGCTGTTTTCCAAACCACGGGTTTCCGACCCAGCTGCTGTGCGTCTGCACGTGGAACGGGCCACAGGGCTTCTCTCTGGGCCCGATGCTCCCTCAGGGTTGCCATGGAGCTACTGCTGGTCAACCCAACACTTGCAACCGGTCTCCCTGGCCACACACACCTGACAGCTCCACTCCCAGGCTGCAAACTGGGCATCCGGCCACTGGGTTTTGATGTAACTCAGTCTAGAACTGCCATTTCCAGCTGATCACAGACCTCCTAATCCCTCTACGTCTCCTGAAAGGTGGTTTGTGATGCCTGGATGTGTGTTTCAGTCTAGAAAGGCCACCCCAGATACATCCTCTGCAGGTGAACGCAGTCCCCAGAGCACCAGAAGGCAAAGCACACACACCTGCCTTCCATGTGGATGGAGGAGGCCACTGGGGAGCCCCAGGGGACACGCCACCCGCAGCTCGTCATCCCCCACGCTCAGACAACGGAAAGGAAGGGGAAGCTTGGAGAGGTGTGATCACAGAGCTGGGGGTTGTGGAGAAGAAACCAGAGAGAACATTCCGGGCTGAGAACAGGACTACCTGCCTTGAACATCACCACGCACCAAACACGTTGTGTGGGTTCTTTTCACTAATGCAGATTGGAATTGACTTTCAAGTGGTGCCCATTTCACTGATGAACTTGGCTAACTTGACCATACTCTGCACTGGAAACACACAGCAGAGCCACGATTTCAACCGAAAACATCAGACCTGCACTACTGCTCTCTCTACTGATGGAGGACTTGGAGCACGTTTCTGCTCTTAACACGGAGTCGTTTCCTGCAAGTGAAACCAAAATTTCCTCCCGGAAGCCCTCCCTGAGCACCCCGAGCCACGGTGAGTGTGTCTCCCTACACAGATGTCAATTCTAGGGAACGTTCTCCCCCCCGCTCGGTTTCCCGTGGATCTGAACTCCTCGTCCTGCGCAGAGGACGCCGCTTTGCTCAGTTTCAAGTACCAGCTCCCTCTGGCCCGAAATTCCCAAATTTGATTTCAGGAACAAACTCCCAGGGGAAAGTCTCAGATCGACTTGGAAAGTCAGAAGGGAAACTCTGAGGAAGGGACGCTGTGGGTACCAGATTTTGCCTCTGACAAACCCTTGACAAAGAGAGAAAAAGAGAGAGAGAGAGAGAGATCTCCCATCTGCTGGTTCACTCCCCAGATGGCCACAACAGCCAGGCCTATGCCAATCCCAAGCCAGGAGCCAGGAGCCGCTTCCTGGTCTCCCACATGGGTGCAGGGGCCCAAAGACTTTAGGCCATCTTCTACTGCTTTCCCAGACCATAGTAGAGAGCTGCATTAGAAGTGGAGCAGCCGGGACACAAACTAGCACCCGTATGGGATGCCGGCACTGCAGGCAGCGGCTTTACCTGCTATGCCACAGTGAGGGCCCCCAGGAAGCTTTTTAAAAAATCAACTGATTTTAAGACCACGAAATCCTTTTACCTCTATGAATTGGCCCATCTGTATGGGACATACTATATTCAAAGCACCCGTGCACTCATGGATATTCCACAAATGGAATCATTATTATTGTTAGTTCTAAAGACGTATTACTTCTACTGATCACTTGCTAACAGCATGTATCCCCCTGTTCAATCTAAATTCACCAGGTATAAAATGATGGCCACAAAGTTATGGGGTAAAAACAGAACTTTAGTCCTGGATATCATTTTTACGCATATAAATCTGCCCTCTGTCTGAGTTATCTTCATGTTTTCCCCTGGGTCTCACTTCCCAGCACTTGGTGATGGCAATGGTGGCCTCACGGCTTCTTAGCGCGCTCCTCTTTCATCTGGGCCCATGATCTCGCCCCGTGAGCTCCGCGACTCTGAGGTTGAAGTGGGTACGCACAGAATGCCAAGGCTGAACACATGGGGTCTGAGAGCCAAGTCCTCAAAGGAGCAATAAGAGCCTCCCTGGCCACAGTGAAAAAGTCAGGGAGATGCAGAGAAAGAAGTTGCAACAGAGAAAAACAATATGGTGGTTCATGGAAAACTAGACAGGGATCGTCTCACTGGAAATACCTGTACGCGTAACTTCAAGACCTTCTCCCTGCCAGTGATGCCGGACATCTATTACTTTCACTCACATAAGAATTAAGTTTCTGAACTTCAATCAGATTGTTCATCTTAGGAGGTCACAAAGACTGGGGTAGGGCGGTGGAAGAGGTTATATTGATTCATATATATGTGACAGCATTTAATAACATTTATTGAGCAAATACCATGTGAGAAGCATGATATGGGGCTTGGCAGGTACAGCACTGGACACCATCTTGCTGCCTTCTTGCTAGAGAAAAGCACAAATTAATAATGCTCACATGGTAGAAAGGAGGAGATAGCTGTGTCCCTAGGCTGTTGTGGGAGTCAGACACATTTTCCCCGTTGATCCTGGGAGGATCAGCACATTCCTGCATCAGGGCACAGCAGGTAGCCCATGGTGGCTCTTGATGACCAGTTGAGCGAATAAATAAATAACTGAAGTTATTTACCACTGTGTCCCCACTATCACACCGTGAGTCCTTCCTAAGCAGTGATCTCTCCTCCCATGCAACGCACCATACAGTCAACAAGGCCAGGAGACCCCAACATCTCAGAAGCTTGAAAAAACAAAGCCTTCCTCTTCTCAGGTTGCAGCCATGGGTCAGTGGGCTCGTGGCCTGAATCTGTACTGGCAGAGCAGCCACCATCTTGAATGTGGCGAGTCATTACGCCCACCAGGGTAAATCGAGCTCCAGAGGGTCTGGTGAGCATGGGCCGTTAGAGAGGCCAGCCTGGAAATGGCTTACCTTGTTCCGGCTCATGACTGCCTGGCCAGAACAAGGAGGCAAGGAGGTACCTGAAGAGGTTAAGCACAAAGAGGGGGTGTGCTTGTAAATATGTGTGAGCTCCCGTGTGGTGCGGGAAAGCAGAAGGCAAAGGGCGAATGGGATGGCGTTCTCCACGGGAGACCAAGAGGATTCCCCTTTACACAACGCTGTGGGTTTGTCCTACTCAGGCCAAGTCCCAAGTGTGACGAGTCACAGATGGATACCAGACAAGATGGCTCATGGCCAATCAGCTGGGGCAGAGGAGGCCACTGGCTCTGTGATAGGCCAGGGGATTTGGAGTGGGGGGGATTTCAGTCTCTGGGTTTTGGACAAGCAACGAAAGCTTGGGGACCAAAAGCAGCAGCTGCTGTGGCGTGCCGGGGCCTGTGGAGAAGGCGTGTCTATGCAGTACACACACACGCACCTGGCATGTGCTCATGGTGAAGCCAGGAGCCTTCAAGGAGATTCCTAAATGAAAGATTCTTGCTTTTCAGAAAGACTGGGGGTGAGGGGGATGGTGGGTTTGGTGGAAAACGCTCCAGGTTGCCCATTCTCAGGGCCTGAGCAGTGTGGGTGAGGCTGAGCCCTGCCTGGCTCTTGGTTTCTGGAACGTGCTGAATGGTGCCTCAGTTACCAGCGGACTCTTACAAGGGAAGATGGATCTCTAACGCTCCTCCGCAACGCTGGCTGTTCTGACTCAAACAATAAATCCCAAGGAAACCCGAGTGTGGCCACAGCGGATGCCTTGGCATCCCTCATGGCCACGTGTCCAAGGGGTTGGGGTAGACATTAGGCCCCTTGATCCTGCGATTGGGGTAACTGCACCTACTCCAAGGTAGGTGTCGTGTGATTCTCTTAGCTGGGGCTTAGGACAAATCCGAGTTCATCTCCTGAGTTCTTTGCCCAGAACAAGTCACTTCGCTTTGCTAAGCCTCAAGTTCTTCATGCATCAGATGGGAACACCCATAATGGCTCTCGCCTTGAAAGAGAAGCCAGGTACTGCACACAAATGCTTTGCACAATATAGTCACGATCGTCCTCTGCCAAGGAACCACATGTCTGCAGTCAAACTGGGACAACAGGAATAGGGTCATTTAGAAATTAAGGAAGAAAGAGCCTGTATGGCTGGGCTAGCTGAAAATAATGAAGAATAAGTCAAAACTCTAGGGTGAGAGCAATCTACACAAGAACCATCACAAGTGGGATCTCACCAGCTCTGCCATCCATGTCACATGACCCCATCCTCAGCAGGAAGCCCCAAGGTGCTGCTAACCCCAAGAGTCATAGCACACTCACAAGCTGTGGCCTTAGACCCCTCTGCATCGGGTTCTCTGCCCGGGTTACTGGCCAGCAGTGGAGACTTGAGTGAGCTCACCAGGACCTCTTAGGGGTACTGGAGCGTGAGAGCTGAAGGAGTTCAAGGCCCTGGGCTGCTGCTTGCTCATAGTAGCCGTCAGTATTTGTTGGCTTCTGATCTTTCTGCCTTTTCTGGCCCGAACCTTTGTGGAAAGCAACTGTCCCTGAACCTGGGCTGTGGCCCTGGGTTGGGTGCTTAGTCTCCACGCACCCGAGATGCCTTGGTGTTCTCCTTAAAGTGCTGAAATCAGAGTGCAGCATGGACCAGAAGATGGAACAGCCCCGGGGCCTACTGGGCAGAGGAGGGACCAGAACAGGGGCCCTGCGCGCCTTCTCCTTGGATCCAGGCCCCGAGACAGTGTCCCCTGGCTCCTCCCGCTCGCTGTCTCCTGTGGCTCCCAGACGGTTGTGCCTCCAGCCTGAGGTCCAGATGGGTCCCCACGGCTGTACAGAAACGTCTCAGAGGGCATCAAGACCGTACACCTCCTTCCTGCTCCCTGGCCAACGGGGGTGCAGGGGGACGCGGAGCAGGGACCACAACCAGAGCCCCCGTCCCAAGGGAGCCCATGGCTTTCTGCTCCTTTTTTAACCTAAGATCCAGTTGTGATCAGCAGCGTCCTGAGGTTTGCCCGGCAGAAATAAGGTCACGGTGAGGAACCCAGCCGTTTTAAAACCCGGTGAACTCTGGGGCCGGAGCAGCGCGATGATCACTCTGGTTTTGGCTCATCGTCTTCCTCTGCGGCCTGTGACTTCAAGGCCAGGGGCTGTCCCTGCCTCTCAGGCTTCCTCTCATGCAAATCGCAGCCCCGGGGTGAGGGGTGAGGGGTGAGGGGTGAGGGGCAGCAACACCGAGAAGGAAACCACGGGATGCACTGAACCCCGACCTCCAGCCTCCACGGGCCTACTTCCTATTTCATAGGCGAGCTTTGCACAGGGAGGTCTGCCTTAGAGCCCTCAGCTCCTGAGCAGGGGCCCGCTTGCCTTCAGTAAAGTCAGAACTCGAGACTCAGGGGCTGGGGGATGAACCCAGCCGGCCGGGACTCAAAACATCAGTGCATGGACTCTGGCGGGTCAGTGGGTGGGTGGGTGTGCTGGGTGGGCTTCCTGCATGCCAGTCCTGCCCACCTGCAAAAGTACACATCTCCAAGCTCCCCCTCAGGTGCGGGAGCAGCAGAGGCCGAGGCCAAGCTGACAGCATGAACGTCTGAGACCAGGGGACAGCAGGGACACAGAGGGCAGAGGAAGCCCCAGAGGTATGGCCCCCTGCGAGGATTCTACCGTGTGCTAACCGAGGGCTGCACGGAGCTGTTTCCCTTGCTGGTCTGTGTTGGTGAGAAGCGCGTGTGACACCTGTATCTCCTAAGTGCCACAGCAGGCCTTGCACCAGGAAATGTGGCCGAAAGTGGAGCAGAGGGAGGAGAGCGCCCCGGGAGCTGGGTGTCCTGGCTCCAGCTCTCGGCTTGTGACCACCAGAGGCACTCAACTGTGTCCCCGGGCCTTGGTTCGCCCACCTGAAAGCAGAAGGCTCGCATGCGCCATCTCTCTGCTCCTCTCTTTGGCAGGCAAGGCACTGAGGGAAAGGTCTGTCATAGGCCTTAGGCCGGACTGGCCTGGCACCAACGTAACCCCACACTGAGGTGCAGTGGCTCTTGGCCCAGCCATCTCCTGAAGTATAAACATATGCCGGCTGTAGCAAGAAGGCTGGAGAAGGCACCCATGGGCCCTGGTCCGGGATGCGTGGACCAGGGAAGGAGCCCTTCATGCTGCGCTTCAGTGACTGTGGCTTGGGAATCCACCAGGCTCTGCATTGACGCCTGCCCCCTGCCCCCATCACACACACACTCGCCCCAGCACAGCCTGGTTTGTGAGTGACAGGGCAAGGCCACGTTTGAACTCTAGGCCCCTGGTTTACAAAAAGGCAAGCCGAGAACGCAAAAGGCCCCTCACCTCCATAGGTGACCGTTAAATACAATTCCCAAGGCTCTCGGGGTCCATCGGTGCCTTTAAATGTCACAGTACAAAGTAAGGCGGTGCCCTGCACCAGGCCAAGTGCTCAGTGACCTCGGGCACAACACGTGAAATGCGGGGATGGCATTCATTTAGCTGCAAAACCAAGAGGCTGAATTACCCGGTCTCTGTAGTTCCGTGCACGTACGGTACGCAGTCACAGGCAGGAGCTACGCCATTACGCAGGGAAAAGCCAGCAGCCCTCGGTCGCTTGTTTTCTGTCCCACATATGGGTCTGGTGACGTTGATAAAGATCGATTTTTGATACTGATAAGGGATTGTCAGTACACATCTCCACGGCCAAGGTTGCAAGTGGCCTCAAACAGGAAGCCGAACACAACGTGACACAACTCGCGTCCTCGTTCCAGCTCTCTTCCCGCCCGTGCCAACAGGACTAAATGTTTTCCTGCAAACGTGTTGTAACTGGGGAAGGAGGAGCGTTGTGGAAAATCCAGAGAGATAACACAGCATCCAGCAAACCAGGGTAATGAGGAAGCAGCCACGTTCTGGGGCTGTGGGATCAAGGGCGCACCCCACCTCTCTCTGCCTCCTCCACGACCTACACAGCAAAATAGGGATCCGCACAGGATGCGGGATTTTAACTGCCGAGGACTCCAAGAGCCCCCACAGGGCTCTTCACAGAAACAAGGGGGCTTTGTGCTCCCAGACACAGTCACGTGTGCGCCAGAGTTGGGAGGAGGTGTCAGGGGGGTCAAAGAACGCCTTGGCCCCAGGAGTGGCAGGCGGGGCCCCACCAGGGCGTCTCTGATGGAAACATCGGGCTTGATGTGGTGTCGCTGGTTCCTCTGAACGCGCCCCGGGACAGAGGCGCTGAGCGGTGCAGCCGCTGTTTGAAGGTGTCTCTCTACAGCAAACACCCAGCGCAGAAGAGAGAAACTCAAACCACTTCAAGTGGATTCCGAGTTTGAAAGCCGCCACATGAAAAGTGCAGAAACCTAAGCCCCCTGGAGTCCGGGCCCGAGAGTAACAGACGAAGCATGGGGAGTGCCGCCGGGTTCCGTGGCCACCAGCCGCCCAGAGCCCCCTGCAGCGCCTCCACGGCCAAGGGCACCCAGGGAAGGGCCGCAGACACTCTCAATCACTGAGAACGAGACCACAGCACCGCACCAAGTAGGACAACGCTCATGGGTGATCACGTGACCCCGAACTTCCTGAGGATTGGGGTAGACCTAGGAAAGGTTACAGCCTGCAGGGAAGACCATGACCCTACAAGAGCCAGTACTCCGGATTAAAGCCATTCATTCATTCACCCAATCCTCCCTCTCAATCCTGCTCCTTTTACACTGAACATAACCACTCCCCAGCCCCACCCCACACCGCTGACAACTGCAGAGGGAGAGGAGCCCTGGGTCTCCTCACCACGCCCTGTGCCACTGCCTGCTGACCCAGTTCCTCCGCCTTGGTGTTCGTTTACCGACTCCTAACGATTGCTTCTTGCAGGAGTCACCCCTGCCAAGCTTGCCCAGAGCCTTCCACTTAGATGACATTATTTTATTCCTCCTCTTGCCCTGCCTTTCACAGAATCTGAAATGTCTCAAAGTCCTAAACCACAAAACACAAATCTAAGAAGTGTGTCAAGACCACAAATCCATCCTTCTGCCTGATCCACAGTTACAAGGCTAAGAAAATGCAGCAAACGGGCCCTTGTCGTTCGGATATGTTTCGTGGGATCATTGCTTTGCCGGGGCCCTGAGACACCTGCCTGTGATCCGGCACTGCTCTGTGCTGCCTCCTCCCTGGGAATCTCCTGGGACCCTCGCTGCAGGGGGCGATGACCTACTCCGTCAGCCCTGGCTCAGACAGTGCCAGGAAAGGGGAGACCCAGGACCCACGGGGGACAGGGACACCGGATGCTGGGCTGTTGAATGCAGCCATGTGAAGCCGCTCTCCACTGCACTGTGGTATGATAGAGTCCTGTGGCTGTCCTAACACCTTACCCCCCCACACACACACACACAGTGGCTTCAAACAACCCATGGCTATTATCTTTCAGTTCTAGAAGTCCAAAGCCCACGCTGGGTCTCCCTGGGCTACGGTCCAGAAGTCAGCAGGGCTGGTCACTTCTGCGGGCTCCAGGGGAATCCACTCCCCAGTCTGCCAGCCGCTGGGGGCTGCCTGCATTCCTGCCCTGTTTACCTCCAACCACCTGCAAAGCCAGCATCAGCACGTTGGGCTTCACGGTGTCACCTTGACCTCCTGCCTCCCTCTGCACTGTAAAGGACTCGTATTTACCACACTGGGCCCACTCCTGCAGACAACCTAGGATAATCTCCCCGACTGAAGACTAGGGATGAACCATCTTAACTCCATCTTCAACCTCAGTTGTCTCTTGTCAGTAACAGGGCATACTCATAGGTCCTGGGGATTAGGACACAGGCATTTCTGAGGGACCCCGATTCTGCCTGGCACACCCAAAGATCTACAGGTTCTACATGAGATCCGGGGACTTCATGTCTGCTTCTTACTTTCAGTTAACTTTACCTCCCCTGTCCTTTGCTCCCTTCCTCTGGCTGTACTGTAGTTCTCAAGAATTCAGGGGCATCATCGTCACAGGGACACCAGCTACAGATATTTGGTTTGCCATTGGGGATTCAGACTTGGCAGGTGCAGGACAGGGTGAGAAATCTGCACTTTGACAATGCTTTGCAAGGTCCAAGAGCCACACCCTGGGAGACTCCAGTCTCCAGCAGGCCACTGATAGCACCTGGATTTCAGGGTCACCAGTCCACCTCCAGGGCAGAAGCCCTACTATGAAGGAAGGGACGATGACCCCAGTCATTCTGCTCTGCAGTGAGTGTCACGTGCGTTGGTGCTGGAGCCCAGGAAGACAGGGCTCAGGGGTTTGAGCTTAAGCTACAAAGAGCTATCTCTGTGCCACTAGCATTGTACTGTGTGTCAGGCTAGGGCATTCAGGAGTGTATCCCTTGTGAGGCCAGGGCAGAGTCAAGGTCTTGGGTCAGCATCACAGGGCAGTAGGGGCAGGGGCTTCATGTTTGGGATTAAATAAAACTGACAGTCCAACGTGCTATACAGGAAGGAATAGGACATAGGGATCCTGCCAGCTTAAATTCAAGGCCAGAGGACTAGAAGCTGTGTGATTTTTATGTTACTTAAATCTCCTGGGCTACAAAATAATGCCTACCACACACGTAGTAACCCTGCCTGGGACAGACGTATGTCAAGGTTCTGGCACAGAGAATGGACCACATTAAGGCCTTCCTTTCTGTGTGACAGGGAGTCTTGACTGACAGCTTGTATGGCTTTTCCTCTGCTGCACTCTTAATATTCGTCACATATTCATCTCCCTAAGATGGCTTTGATGGCACTGACTTTGCAAGGATGAATGAGCCAAAACACAGCCTGGGACATGAGTTGCCAAACTCACAGAGTCAATGAAGACATGGGATCCCAACTCAGGGACTGAGTCTTGAGTGGATCCCCATAGGTAGATCATCCAAAACAATGCAGACTTTAAATATCCTGTTCCATTGTGAACCACAGCTACTGTCTCTGTCTAGAAATTATTTATCATTTTCTTGAGAGGCAGAGAGAAAGAGAATGACAGACACAGAGTTTCCATCTGCTGGGAGCTTTCTAAATGCCTGCAACAGGCTGACCTCGGCTGAAGCCAGGAGCCGGGACCTCCATCCTGATCTCCCATGTGTGGCAGGGACCCAACTGCCTGAGGCCCCATCATCTGCTGCTGCCCAGGGTGTGCATTAACAGAAAGCTGGAATCAGGAGAGCAGCTGGGACTTGATCCCAAGCATTTAGATACGGGATGCGGGCATCCCATCTTCTATTTTAGTTTTTTTCAAGATTTATTTTACTTATTTGAAAGGCAGAGTTACAGAGAAAAGAGAAGGAGAGACAGAGACAGAAGTCTTTCATACATTGGCTCACTCCCCAGATGACCACAAGGGCCAGGGGTGGCCAGACTGAAGCCAGGGGCTTCTTCCTGGTCTCCCACATGTATGCAGGAGCCCAAGCACTTGGACCATCCTCTGCCCCATACCCACGTGCATTAGCAGGTAGATGGATTGGAAGTGGAGCAGCTGGGACTCAAACTGGCACCCCTATGGGACAGTGGCAGTCCAACCCACTCCACTGCAATGCCGACCCCTCAAGTGACATCTTAACTGATAGGCCAAATGCCCACCCTTTTTTCTGCTTTTTTTTGTTTGGAAAATACAGACCTTGAATCAGAAGAATTTATTGAAAGTGCCTTGATTTTTCTATTTCCATTTTTGAAGAGGAGGTAAGGTAAGGGGAGAACCATGGTTAAGTGTCTCATGGGGAACCTTGTACTGACTGAAAACCACATCTGAAATGGGTCCAGAGTCCACTTTGAATTTTTGTTCCACTGTGCAAGTCCTGTCTGTGAACTGTGTATTTAGGGACTTTCTAAGGGAGCAGGGCCCTGACCCTGTAGCTGGACCCAGGCAGGGCCTCCTTGGGATCTGGGGCCCCACCAGATCTGGCATCCAAGAAAGGAGGGTTATGAGAGCTCGTGTTCACCCAGCGTTCTGCGGCCACCATTTCCCCGTCTTTCTGTTTCTTGAACCACTTCCCCAGGGAGAAGCCTGCAGCACACGAGCCAGGAGGAGCTTGGGGAGCATCACAAAGCACAGGTGTGTGCGCACATGCAGGGATCTGTTTTACAGTTTGGGTGGAAACCAGCCCGGAGGATGTGGTCAGGATGGAGTGTCCACGGAGGCCCTGGGCGGGCACCATCTCTGGTGCTTGGTGGAAGGGTGACCACAACAGCACTGTGCTGGTGGTGGGGACAATGGTGAGGATGGGCGGCACAAAGCTGTTCTGTTCATTGCTGTCCTAAGAAATGACCACAAACTGGGTACCTTAAAACAGGAGGCGTCCTGGGGGCCAGCTGTGTGAAGTGTGGGGGTCATCCTGGAGCCCAGCCGTGTGAAGTGTGGGGGTCAGTGGGACCAGCCCCGCTCTGCTGGCTCTGGGGACTTTGCTCCCTCACATCTTGCTGCTCCCGCCGGTAGCGGCAATCCCAGGCACACCATGGCTTGTGGCGGCATCCCTCCAGCTCCGCCCGTCTTCCCTTCCCTTCCCTCTTTGTGTGCCTGTCTGTCCAACTATATTGATGAGGCCGTCAGTGCTTGAACCCAGGACCCAGCCCATTCCACTGAGACTTCCTCTAAAGACCTTATTTCCAAATGAGGTCACGTTCAAGGGGCCCAGGGCCCAGGAGGCCAACATCTCTTCCGTGAAAGGACAATTCTACCCGCAAGAGCTTCCAGTAGTGTTTGGCATGGAGGGAGCTTTGACTTTGTCCTAGGCACTGTACCAAGCACTTTTCAAGGACTAGGTCAACCCATAAGAAATTGCTGCTGTAGAGAGTCAGAAATGGTCGAATGTCTGCAATTTCATGTGGTTAAACCTAGTATCATCTTATTTAATCCTCAGTAATATCACCCTCCTATCTACCAACAGATGAAAAAATGGGCCACCTACATTTGTCACGCCTGTAAAGTAAGAAGACTTTAGGTATGGTAACATTCACACTAGTAAGACGCACGTCTTCCTCACTGCGCGCCCTGGGAGGAATTCTCTACTCCATCCGAGCCTGGTTCTGCGTCTATAAAATTAGAGACAACTGTCTGTAATAATATCTGTGTCTGCAAATGCGACAGTCACTCAGATCAATTACCTGAGGCGTTGAAGAGGTGCCTGGCAGAGTATCTGACCCTTACGGGGTGTTGTGCCTGTGCCTCTTAAAATGTGGTCCCCAGCACGGTACACTAGGGGATCCATTGAGGCCAGGGCCAGTTCTTAAGAGTGCACGTTCCCAGTCACAGCCGGAGCTACTGCACAGAGAGCTCTAGGAGAGGGAGCCTGGAAATCTGCATTGCAATGGCTGTCCTGGGTGATGTCTGGGCTTGCAAAAGTTAGCAATCTGATGCACTAAGTAGCTCTCCTTCTTCCCTTCCAATGGGCCACAATCTAATTAGAACTCCATGGCACTGTGTAAGCCCTACCCACTCCAAGTTCAGAGACAGACACGCCAGGGCCAGCTGACAGCCATTCACAGGAGGAGCAGGTTTCATGGTGACCTTTCAAGGGGAAAGTGAATCTTTAGCAATCTTTAGTTGCATGTTCATGACTTCCCCTTACTTAAATGAAAATAAATACCACACTTTGAAACTGCAGGTTTAAAAATCAATGCCGTCTTCCTTCCGGAAGTCAAACCCTTGTACCTTGGCCAGCAGAGAGAGGAAGAAGAAACAAACAAAATCTCTTTCCAAGATTTTTTTTCTTCCTCCTGCAAATCCTCGGGCTTGCTTTCCCATCAACTCATCCCTGCACCGAAGCACCATTTTCTCTCTTGTGCTCAGAACTAAGAGGCCCTTGACTTTGAAACTGAGCTTTGGAAGTAAGAAGCCTGTGTGAAGTGTGCTTTTTCTGTTTCTGAAAGCAAGGGAGCTGTTTATCGCCCGCGCTGAGCAGTGGTGCGGGGTTTCATGGGGAGAAGGGACCAGCAGCTTCAGAGACAAAGCCTCGCTCTCGGCGTGCGTTGCGTAGTCCTGAAGCCCCCAGAGCTGCCGGGCAAGGCCTGCCCAGCCAGGTCACAGGGCGTGGTTCCCCGGCTCCCTGCCTGGACCCTGTGCACCTGCTCCAGCCCAGGCCCTGGGTCTGGGGGTGACGCCACAGCTTACTGAGAGCGTCTGTGAAAATGGAAGCAGGCCGTGTGCCTCGTACAGCTTCTCTGTGGGCTGGAGCAGGAAGGGGCTGAACGCCGAGTCCCACCTCCACCTCCAGGCAGCCAGGGGAGGGAGCAGGAAGGCCGTCTGCCTGTTCCGCTGCCCTGTACCCAGGAGTGACTTTCCAAAAACATCACCTTTGGGAAAATCCAGGGAAGGTTACGCTAGTTGCATGTGCTGCTTAACAGGTGCAGCAGAAGTCGCTCCACCAACAGGACGTTCTTGACAACCCCAGCTTTGTGTAAGGGCTGGAGAAGCAGGTCCAGGACAGGCGGCTTCGTCCGGCACCTGTAGGCCCTGAGCCGAGAGGACGGTGGGGCCTAGGTTTTGAAAAGTTACAAATCAAACTAAGAAACTGTTCAAACAAAGCTTCTATGCACCTCCCATGGCAAATGTATGTCCACAAGATCCACAAAGCCAGAGTCAAAGGTCAAAGTCTTAGAACCTCAGAAGGTCTGCTGAAACCTGGAAGTGTGGGGGCCAATGTCAGCAAAGCTCATCCCCCACCACGAGGGGCGTCATGCGTGTCCTGGAGCGTGTCCGAAGTGGGCACCATGGTAGTGGGCTGACCTTGGGGCTGACACGGGGGCGGGGCTGCCCAGGGGGACTCCAGGGCCTGCTACCCGAGCTGTAGCTCCGATGGGAGTGTCCGAGTGCATATTTCTCCATCACCTCCTGGACTCATTGCTCCACAGGCATGAGTGTAGCCAGAGGAGGGCTAGAGAGAGGCCCCCAAGATACGGTGCCTAGGGCTGGGTGTGATGATGAAGATGGCCTGAGGGGAGGGACATCCCTCCCTTGGGGATGGGGGAGGGAGATCAAGGAAGGTGGATTTCTGGGCAAGCAGAGACCCCAGTAACATGGATTTTTCAAACAAATGCTCCCAACGCACAGACACAGAAATAATGAACAGGAAGTCCCTCTCTTACAGACGAGCTTTGAACATGGTTGTTAGAAACAGCATTTCGGTTCCTGAGGCAGCCCACAAATACCTTTATGATTTGCAATGCAGCTGGAATGAGGAGTAATTAATGAAAATAAACACAAAGCCAGTGAAATAAAAGAGTTCTTAATTCTCTTGAATTTCTCTGGTGCTTGAAGGGATCCACATGTGTTTTAGGGGAAGACGGAGCCCCCGCCATGCCAGAGGCAGTGTGCAGTCCCGCTGTCGGGGTGACAGCAGGTGCACCCACCCTCGGCTGCTCAGGGCTCTCAGCCACCTGCTCTCCTGAGAACGGCTCTTGGCCATCAGAAGTCGCCCTGTGTAAAATGCCTGCAGCTTATGCTGCTGAGAGGCAGCCTGCAGAAGGGCCTGGGAGAAACAGAAGGGCCCACGCTTATCACTCGCTAGGACAGCTCTGGCCGTCCACACTTCAGAGCTGCCCGCCGCTCCGCCACTTGCTCTTCCCTGCTTCTCTCATCCCCTCACTACACCTGCTACTTCCAGGGAGCTGCGCCAAGACAGAGAGGGCTTGTTGTCAAGGACTCCAATGCTGGTCTTCATTGGGTATCAGTTGGCTCTGAGACACTGACGCCCTCTCCACTGGTCATTTGTCACAGAGACAGCGGAACCCGATGACCACAGGTACGCATTGATGATATTTCCCCACCCCCCAAACAATACAATACAAAATATCAACTCTACCACCAAACAGTGGAAGCAACTGAATGGAGAGGGGTCTTGTAACCTGGAGTCCCAGTCCAACTATCCTCACGGACTGGCTGTAATGAGAGCAGTATGTGTCTCCCAGGACAGGTGTTAGAACATGTGTTTAATAAATAAAGGGGCTGACGCTGTGGCATGGAGGGCTAAAGCCACCACCTGTGGTGTCAGCATCCCATGTGATGCTGCTTTGAGTCTCAGCTGCTCCACTTCCAATCCAGCTCCCTGCTGATACACCTGTTAAACAGCAGAACATGGCCCAAGTACTTGGGCTCCTACGCCCACGTGGGAGAACCTGTAGAAGCTCCTGTCTCCTGGCTTTTGATTGGCCCAGCTCCAGCCATTGTAGCCATCTGGGGAGTGAACCAACAGATGGAAGATCTGTCTCTGTTTCTCCTCTCTCACTCTGCCTTTCAAATAAATAAATCTATCTTTAAAATAAATAAATACTCCAAGTACTTAATGGAGAGAGAAATAGGGGTTGATAAATAAAGAGTGTTAGAGGAAAACTGTGGCCAATCCCAAGGTAAAGAGAGATGGTGAGGCAATGTGGAAGAACAAGGAGCCCCTGGAGAAATCTAGAAAACACAATATTTAATAAGAGAGATCTGAGGTCATCACACACACACACACAAAATACCCACCCACCAGGGAGCCACACAACACTTAATGCTGAATCTTTAAGGAGAGACTTGGTTGTATTTTTGAAAAGATTTTGTGGATGGGTTGTTTGTATATTAAATCCTTTCTTAATCATATTGAGAGAGGTTACTCTTTGAAAAAATGTTTAAGGGCAAACCCATTGCAGGTCACTACACCTGAAACAGTCACTCCCCTCTAAGGGACTCATTCTAGAACTTTGCATTTCTTTCCCTGGATAGCAAGGGGCACTGCAAGGTTCCCAATCTGCAACATCCCCAGGACGCCAGGGTACATAGAAAGTCAGCGAGGAGGATACCCCCAACCGCAAGAAAAAAAGGGTGGAAGAAGGTCACCTCTGGGAATATTGGGACAAAATTACGCCAGCAGTCAAGGTGACAAGTCCTGCATACGAATTCTAGAAATGCCACCTGGGCGAGTGGAGTCTGCACCTAAGCTTGGCACACCAGTGGCTTCCACGTGAAGAAGAGACGCAGGGCGGGGTCTTGTCCCTGTCTAGAGTCTGAGCTTTGCATGAGTCACTTCAAGTCCCCCACGAGAGACGCCTCTACCACTGACTGATAGGAGCCTGGAAGATGAGTAGCTGGGTTCCCACTGAGACCACAGAGATAACAGAACTGAGGTGAGGACCATGTGTACCTCGGACCAGAGTCCCCACGCCCAGAACAACAAAAAAGTAAAACGTGAATTGCACCGCCCAAGAGGGCAAGCATCCGAAGGGAACGTCTGACTGTGACTTGGAGCCGCAGGAATCCCTTCTTAGCAGTGGGCTCCATAGCCACGACTTCTCCAGAGGCTGTGGTCATAGGGTAAAACCCACTCGAGACCTTTGATGCCAGCAGCGCTTATGTGCCATTTCTCAAATTGCTCAACGTTGCTTTGCCGAGTAATCTCTCCCAACAAAACTCTAAGTGCCTCTCTATTTTCCTTTTTAGTCCCTGAACAGAATGGGCAGGTGGTTTTCTCTGGGAATTCTACACTCCCCGGAAGACTCTTATCCCCTGGCGATTAGGGATGCAGAACCACAAAGCTGGTGTCAGGTTGGAACCGGGGCTGTCAGCGAAGCTCACTCGTTCAACCAAAGATTCCCTCTTGCTCACTAGTTTCATGGAGCGCCACAACTTTCACATGCATGCAGCAGCTACAAATTAGAGGTTGTGAAGTTAGAGAGCTTAGGGCCACCCACGAACAGAACCACAAATGCTGAGTGTGTACCTCGCAAGAGTCTGCTCCCCAGCCGTGAGCTCCTTCCTTGATGGTGGGAAGGGAATGTCCGGGACTCACAGCAGTGTCTCCAGTGCCTGGCCTAGCACCGGGCTTCGTGGATGCCCTCATGTATTCTTGGAGGTGTGAGGATGGATGCACAGGGTCTGTGTGAGGTAACAAGGGGTGATTCTCTCCAGCTCAGTGACAAGCAGACGAGACCTCCTTTCTTGGGAAGTGTGTTGTCCTACGTTAGACACAGCAAACCTCCTCAGGGCACAGTCACTGCATTCAAAGATGATGCACTCTGGGCTAGCGTTCGCAGCTTATTCTTCTCAAGGCTTCCTCAAAATCAGTAAAAAAAATTTCTCCTTCTTCTGGAGTAGTGCAAGCATCTATCTTTATGTTTTATTTATAAGTTTATTTTGTTTATTTGATAGGGGAGAGACAGAAAGGGAAGGAGTCCGAGGGAGGGAGGGGAGAGAGTTGTTGGGGGGTGGGGGGGGAGCGAGGTATCTCCCATCTGCTGGTTCATTCCCCCAAATACTTGCAATAGCCAGGGCTGGGCCTGGTCACAGCCGGGAGCCCAGAACTCAATCTGGGTGCCCCACATGGGTGGCAGGCACCCAAGAACTTGAGCCTACGTTGGCTACCTCCCAGGGTGTGCACTTGCAGATGGGTCAGAGGTGACGGAACTGGGACTCAAACCACGCATGGGATACGGGAGGCAGGTGTCCCAAGGAGTGTGTTATCTGCTAAGCCAAATGCTTCCCTCTCTTTGTATCTCAAAAAGACCCCAAAAGCTTAACCTATAGTCCCAAAACTCTACGTAACTCTCCTTCAGTTCACTTACATTGTCTTCCCAATTACCGAGACAAACACAAACTTTCAAAAAAAAGTTTAAACATATAATTAAAGAAAAGTCTCTCAGTTCTTTGAAGCTGTCACGAAAGCCGCAGGTAGCTCCTGACAGTTGCCCATATATGGTCACGTCCCCGCAACCAGCTGCTGCGCAGACCTCATCAGCAGGCTTGGCTCTCACAAAGGAACTAACACTCTGAAAACGAAAGTGCCCGAGACCAAGCCGGGCCACAGCAAGCCTGCTGCGGGGCTGGCGCTGCCTCTGGAGGCCGCTTGGGCACACACAGCCAAGGTTCCACCAAGCGCTCCGAGTCCACCCGCCCACACCATGCCCACCCTCCTGCGGGAGGCTCCGGGGAGCTTTCCCACCTTGCCTCCCTGCCACACGAGCGAGATAAGCACGCACCCTCTCCACCCTGAAACAGAGCGCGGAGGCACTGGGGGTGGGGGTGGGGGGGTGGGGATCCTTTTACTACCAGTTTACACGCACAACGCCTCTCAACTACAAGTCTACAAGTGGTCTTAACGGAATTGATCTCTGGATATTTGTGGCAAACACAAGAATGGAAATTGCCAGCATTACCTGGTGATGGAACAAAGCACCAGTGCCCTTCCCACAACCTTTCAGCCCACGAGCGCGAGGTAAACAGGCAATGGCACCCCGTCCACTGTCTTCACTGCCTGTGGAACCCCTTTCTCGACAGATGTGATCTTGGGACGTGCGCATTACTCCTCCAGGTGCATTCTTGCAACCAGAAAAGGTGAAGGGAGTGTGCCGCTTCCTAGGAATCCGAAGGCAAATGCCAGGTTCACTTCAACGTCAGCTCTGGAAGGGTCCCCCTAGAACAATTACCAGAATCTGGCGCAGCAAGCACACGCAGGGCCTCAATGAAGGCACCCTGAAATTTACCAAAACCCCTGAGCTCTAACTCCTTCCTAACACCTACAATAAAAGGGCACCGAGGAGAAAGGCAGGGCTATTTTCAGATCTGCAGATGTTCGCTAAGGGTCTCTGCACATGTTCACAATAATCATACTAATCGCAGTGACATAGCAGTATAACCACACTAAGCTGAAAGCAATGGGGTGGATTTGAAAATTGATAAATTTATTTGGGTGGGGGTAGGGGAGAGGGAGAGAGAGAGAGAGAGAGAGAGAGAGAGAGAGAGATCTTCCAGCTGCTAGCTCACTCTCCAAGTGCCCCCGTAGCCAGCAGGGCTGGACCAGACCAAAGCAGGAGCTGAGGACTGCATCAGGTCTCCCACAGGAGGGCAGGGGCCCGGCCCCACCTGAGCCACCACCGCTGCCTCTCGGGCTGTGTTAGCAGGAAGCTGGCGCCAGGAGCAGAGCTGGGACTTGAACTTGGGTACTGTGATAGGAAAGGCAGGCCTCCTGACAGGTGTGTCAGCCACTAGGCAAACGCCCGCCCCAGGGACGGCTTTTTAAGAAAGGTCGGGAAGTTGTTTCAAACCAGGCAAGGCTGGTGTCACATCAAAATGTCAAACTTCCCACTCTAACTTCCATTTTTCAGGCCCGGACACTTTGCTTCGGGGGAAATCTTGACACTACAAGGGCTCAGGCGCGAGCTGACTTCACATGCACGCTCTCCCTCCTATCTGCCCATCTCACCTGGACTCGTTAAAATACAGACCTCCAGGTCCAGCCAGACTGAAAATCAGCTCATCCCAGCCAACGGCCCGCGTCTGGCGTTCCACTGAGGTGCACGGCACTCTTACAGATTGCAGATTTAAGTGGTAAAAATAGAAACGCAGGGCCTTGCATGTCTATGCAAATTCACCAACCAAACTCAGTGCTGAAAATAGTTATTTACTATTTGGCTTGCATATTGGCCCAGAAAGCCCTCTATACCTATTTCATGCTCATTTAAATTCTTTAAGAGTTCCTGACCCATTTAAATTCCTTGAGGGATGCCTGGCTTCACATAGGCATTTGTCTGCTCCTCTTCCCAGCAGCTTTTTAAAGAAATACTGCCAGGCACTGCAAATGGGACTTGGGAGAAATATATTGGCCCCACTTTCGAAAGGTCCACTCTGGGCACTGCTTCGCCACAAGTGGCCTGGGACCTAGAAACACAGTCCCCTCTTGGGAGCTCCCTGAGTTGAGAGAGAGGCACTGCAGCTGCACTCCTGGAAGTCTGGGGCCCTTTTTCTGACAGTTTGGTCCTTGGACATCCACCGAAACGTGACCTGATGTGGGGAGCCTGGGCTGGGATGGGAGGACCGGTAACAGGTGCAAGCCCTCGATTCCTTCCTCGAGTCACCGAATCCAGATTTCTGGGAGTGGGGCTCCAGATGTCGTTTTCTCGAGAAGCTACTGGGGCGATTCTGGCCTCCAGGCACTGGGGATGCAACCGTTACACTGAGAAACCACCCTGAAATCCTGACTGTGCCAGGCGCATGATCGGCAGCCTGCAGAACCCCAAGCAAGGCCGCAGGGTGCTGCGGGAGTGGCTGAGAGCACCGGTGGTTGTACTGGACAGGACCACACACGTGATGCCTTTTCCAACGCTCAGTAGAGGAGTCCCAGTCCCCGACAGCATCGACAGCATCGTGGACAATTCTAGCCACCGCCACCTGGCTGAGCCAGAGGAGCGCTTTCTCAGCTGCCTTAGTTAGGACAATGAGTCGGTAGAGCTGTGGTGCTGAAGTCCAACGCAAGTTCAAGTCCTGGCTCTCCCACCTGCCAGCTACTTCAGCGGTCAGCTCCAGAGAGGTCGTCAGAACAGCTCCTACCTGGCGAGGATCAAAACCACAGAGCACTGGGAGCCACACTGGCCCCGTAGTGAGCAGCAGCTGCTCCTGGTTTTAATACACGGTGCCCCTCAGGTTTTATGACATTCCACTCCCACCCCCAAGTCCTTCCAGAAGAACCAGCAAGTTCTATTTGGAAGACAAAGTGGTCATGTGAAGTGAAGCAGGTTTTTTTTTTTTTTTTTTTTTTTTGAACCAGCCCCTGCTAGAAAAGGAAGCTGTGGTTGGCTGGCTTTTCAAAGACACCCGACCACCACGTAGCAGACAGCGCCAAATTATAAATTCACCACCCACCACTCCGAAGGCCTCTGCTGAGTTCTGCAATAGTACACGCTCTCTCATCTTGACCTACAAAGATATTTGCCAAACCATTATCCTTGTGTACATATACACAAGCACGCGTGCGTTTCAATTAGTTTTCACCAAAATAAACTTAATTCCATCTTGCATGAACCTTTTGAAGTACTTTAAGTACACAGCTGACAGTAATACTTCCCGCACACACTCAGATACTCATGCATCCCTCTGTACCTGCACAGGCAGACACACTGTGACCCCCCAGAGACGACCGGCCTGGAGCTACACACCTGCCTTTAACCCACACCAGTGCATGGCCACACACACACACCCTGCTGTCTTGTGGTTACACCCACGCAAACCCAAGGCGTGGCGTTCCACGCAGTTGTGCAAACATCTCCCGGTAGATACAACCACACAGTTGCCCACAACTCTCTTCCCACCTGTACATTCATGGAATTTGGGACGATAGTGAAGAGCTGACTTCCCGGCAGGGGGGAAAAAAAAAGGTGAAACAACCAACAACAAACCTCACAAAACACTCCGGAAATTCACTGAAACCCCAAAGCCAGAAGTGAGCATTCCCTGTGCGACGTGTCAGCAGGGTGCTGCCTAAGAGAGCAGGGGGCATGAGCACAAAGGAACATTCCAGAAACGGCTTTGTTGTCCTACACGTACTCTGCCTTCCTCTTTTTTTTCCCCTTTGGCAACAACAGAAGTCTGTGAGCTGAGGGTGGTTAATTAAGCATTGCAGCCCATATCCCACTGCAGTTTCAATTGGATATGGTGTTCTCTTTCACTTCCTGTTATACTGGATTGCAGCGGGCTGTTAGACACCTGCCACGCTCGCTCCCCGCGCAGCTGCCGATCTGCAGGGCAGGGAGGAAGCACCCCCGGCCCTGAGCCTTGAGAGGCTCTCGCTGCTCAACAGCCCCTTGCCGGTCAGGCCGGGGCTGGGGCGGACACAGCTGACACGATCCACGCTGGAAGCTGGAGGACCAGCAGCTGGCGGTGAGGACCTCGCGCCATTGTGAGCGCCGAGGCGGCCTGCCAACTGCTTTCCCCTGAACCCCCAAACCCCGAGCGAGTCCTGCCGTGACCCCGCGTGCTGACAGCCGGAGCTTCTGTGCAGGCCGGAATCGGATGTTGTTCTCGGGTTTGCTGTGACATCAGGGACAAGACCGGGTGCAGAAGCTTAGCCTCGCTCTACTCCACAGTGAGCAACAGAACACAATGAGACACAACGCTCATGCCAATAATACCAACTCTTCCCTCACCCACAGCTCCAGTCACCGAGAACCCACTGTAGGACAAACAACGCACCAATGAGCTCCAGCCCCCTTCTGTTGGCCAGAAAATCAGTCCCAGTTCCCTGGGGGGAGACTTAACACTGTTTGAAATTATTTTGTTCTTAGCCAAAAGCAGAAGGCTACCTGAGGGCAGAAGGTGGGTGAGGAGGAATCAAAGAGGCAATGACAGTGATGGATTCAGACAGCCACAAATTCTCTGACACTTCCGACACCCCAATGTGGGGTCTGTGTGCCCCCCCCCCCCCAAGCCTGGGCAGACCAGCTAACGTTCACGGCGTGTGACAGAGGCGACACAATACCAGAGCCGACATTTCAGGACAGTTTGTGTTTCCTGTCCCTGGGACACCTGACCTGGTGGCACAGCCCAAGTCCGCACCTGAGGACCCAGAGGTGGCCATGCGGTCAGGAAGCCCAAGCTAGCCCCCTGGAGAGGCCACGTGGACGGAGAGCACGCTTCTCACACTCTGAGCCCCCAGCTCTTGCAGGCATGACAATAACCTCCCTGCTGTGCCGCATGTGACATCCCGACCCCCACGGATGTTGAGATACGGTAACATATTATTTAGAACCAGTCAATGCTGGGGGAAGAGGCATTTGCCATGCAGAAATATACAACCAGCGTAATGGCTGGGCAGTGGGACCATTAGGTGAGTGATGGAGTTAAAGATACGGAAGAAGCACACTCTAGGCACGAGAGCCTGAGCGAAGGTCCAGACGCTGATATACTCTCGGGTCTCTGTGTGATCTGGGGTCCCTGGATGGAGAGGTGGAGGAAGGCCATGGGAAGACGTGCATCCCAGGTGAAGGGGGCTTCGCTGGAGGCGTTTTCCTCCTCCGGGGCAGGCGAGCCGTCACCGCTCCGTGCAGGGCAGGCAGGGGAAGTCTGCACAGGATGTGCAGGCAGGAGGTGGGGGAAGATGGCTGGGGAGCTCTCCAGGGTTAACAGCCAGTCTCAGAGAAGGCGTGGGGAAGGCACCGGGAGCCAGCACTGGGGGGGGGGGGCATTTGGTCACCCACTGAGAGGAAATACAGAAGCAGGTTTGCAGGGTTGATGGACATGCTGAGTAACTGATCAAACTGGGTTAATGTTTCTAGACCATTCCAGCACATGCCAGCATCTGTGTCTGATACAAGGAGGCAGGTGAGTGTGTAAGGTTCTCTCAGATAAGAACCTTTGCTGTGCACACAGCATTTTTTAAATCAATTAACTTATTTGAAAGGCAGAACAACAGAGAAGGAGAGAGAGAGAGAGAGAGAGAGAGAGAGAGAGAATGAATGAATGAATGAGAATATCTTCTATCCACTGGTTCACTTTCCAAATGCCGGCAACAGTTTGGACAAGGCAGGCTGAAGCCAGGAGCCAGAATTCCGTCCTGGTCCCCCAGATGGCTGGCCCACGCCCACGCACCAGGCCATCATCCACTGCTTTCCCAGACTTCAGCAGGGAGCTGGGTAGGAAGCAGAGCAGCCGGGACTCAGGCCAGCTCTCCGTTACGGGGTGCGAGGTTTAACCTGCTGTGCCCCAGCACTGGTTGCATATGTGATTTTCATAACAGCTTTACAAAGGACTTTGACTGGGGCACCCAGTACCCATTTCAGGGATGTGGAAACTGAGGCTTACGGAAGCCGAACCATTCCCACAAGGTGTCACAGTCTGCACAAAGCAGACGTAGGGCTGGACTCCACCTGCTCAGCCTTTAGGCAGGATGCCCCTCATGGGCGATTAAGAGCCAAGACACTTGTCCTCTTAAAATCCCAAGTCTGGGACTCCATGGAGAGGGAGCTACTTCCTTCAGATACAAGAGTTGTCTCCAGGGCGGCTTAGAAGAGAAGGCACCGGCTCTCACCATAGAAGACGGCCAGGCAACTTTACATGGCCCATTCTCTGACACCATCAGGGTCCCTCCCCAGAACGAGGTACCTGGGTCTCCCAGTCAGTGCCTACAAAGGAGAAACCTTTAACTCCTCAGCACCTACGGGTGAAAAGCAGGTAGTGCGGGGCGCAGAGGCCGCGTCCAGCCAGGAGGAGCTGTGTTTCTACTCAGGTGCAGAGCTGCCATGCACGTGGGTACCATTTCTTTAATGCGGAGTAAAACTGAGGCATTCTAGGCCCGGGATCCAGGCAGGAGGGTCGTCTAAATGGAGCAGACCGTCCTATTGGTCTGAGGCACTGTGTGACAAAGCTGTCACTCCTTCCTTGGGAAGCGAGAATAGCATCCAGCGCCTGGGCAGGACTCGGTGTTTAGGAAATTGTTGGCATTTAATCAACTGCATTGGAATTGCTGAGGCTAGCCCTCCAAGAAAAGGCAGGTGCAGCTACAAATGCAGATTCCCAGGCCCACCCCAAAGGGGTGTGTGTGTGTGCAGGCAGAGGAGGGGGTGGCTTGGGAGTTCCAGTTTCACGTTTCATCGCACAGGTCTATGTGCAGTGACAACTGAGGACCGCTGGCATCGCCCTCTGTAAACCCTCAGTGCAGGGGCCCGGGCTGTGTCTTAGCAGGATAAGCCACTGCCTCTGATGTCAGCATCCCAACAGGCCCTTAGCGCTGGACCTAATGCACAAAGCTTTCCGTATGTTATTTATCCCTTCAAAAGCATTATTAAATACTCAGCTGGTGCTCGGCACCCCATGTTGAGGATACCCTGGGAACAAGGAGGGCGCATCCCAGCCCTTCCCGAGATTCCCCTCTCCTAAGGAAAGCAGAGGACTTGCTGGTGTGACACACAGGAGCCTGCAGTGCTGTGGACACACTGTAAGGCCCAACTCTGTTCCGCAGGTAGCATCATCCCCTTCTCAAACAGGGAAAGATGCTCTCTCCAAGGTAAGCGTTTCCTCAGGACAGGTGCATCCATACAAACAACGCACTGGACTAAGGCTGTGCAGGAAGAAGCCGCAGGGAGTGCTGTGGGTCGAACTGGGTCCCCTAAAAGACATTTCGAAACTCTCACCCACGGGACCTGTGAATATGACCTTGCTTGGAATTATAGTCTTCGCTGATGCAACGAGCTGATATGAAGTCATATCGGAGTAGAGTGGACCCTAAACACAACTCTAAGAGGCGAGACACAGAGATACAGCCACATAGGGGAGATCGTGTGAAGATAGATGCAGAGACTGGGGGTGATGCAGCCACCAGCCAAGAAACTGATGCCAATGGCAACCACCAGAAGCCAGGGCGAGGCGAGAAGCATTCCAGTGGGCTTTGGGAGAGCGCGTGTGCCTACCTACACCTTAGTATCCAGCTTCCAGCCTCAGGGCTGGGCGAGAATAAACTTCCGTTAGTTTAAGCCGCTCACTCGTGGAACTTTGTGGGGGAAGCCCAGAGAAAGTCACCCAGGGGGAGAGGAAGAGCTTAGAAGTGTGCAAGACTAGGGCCCCCTCCTGGGATATTCCAGGCATTCCAGCAACATCCATGCCCTAAGAGAATGCAAAACAAACACTACATAGCGAAGAAGGACTCGGGCCTCACCCACTAGAAAAAGCCAATTCTTGAAATCCTTGAACGAACTGATTTATTTGCTAGACCCAGGAAAAAGGGAACACAATTGGATTATGTTTTTTAATGCTTATTATATAATATAGCTTTTCTATACATTAACTCTATTTTTGCATACAGTGTGTATATCCCTTAGTATCCCTTTGTATCCTTATGATACACGTACTCAGAGGTACAGGGGATGATCTCCAACTCTCAGATGAATGGGCATAGGACTCACTCACATCCCAGAGCTGGGAGATGGCTCAGGGAAGGCTCGCCTCTGGACCTAGGGTGCAGATCCCTGCAGAACCTGGCCCCCAGGTCCCAGATGTCTCCTGTCTTTTCCCTGACGCTTGTCATCATCTTGGTTGGTGCTTGCTAAGTAGAAACAGTGCGAGGTATCTCCGGGAAGGGAAAGTAATTTATCAGAACACACCATTGCTTCCACGTAAGAAGCAAGAGCCGCCATCCCTGTGCCGGATTATAATATCCAGCTGGCATCTCAGAATGAGACAGAGGAGGGGAGAGCACAAGTGTGCGAGGAGAGGCAGGTTTTGTCTCCATCTGAGAATGAGATCAGACCATTTCAGCCTCACGTCCTCCACGGTCTGTGGGTCGCTGCCTACGCGGGGCGCAGTGGAGAGGAACTGCCAACAATCAATGCCCTTGGAGGCGAACAATGTCTAGAAGACCACATCTTTGATCATGGGGCATGTTTGTGACTTCTTGCTCCTTACTGTGCTTAAGAGTGAGTGTGTGGGGCTGGCATTGTCATACAGCGGGTTAAGCTACCTCCTACAACACGGGCATCCACTATCAGAGTGCCAGTCCCTGTCCTGTCCTGGCTGCCCCACTTCCCATCCACCTTCCTGCTGATGCACCTGGGAAGGCAGCCACGATGGCTCACGTGCATGGACTCCTGCCACTCTCATGGGAGGCCCAGATGCAGCTCCTGGCTCCTGGTTTGGCCGGGCCCATTCCTGGCTGTTGTGGCTATCTGGGGAGTAAACAGTGGTTGGAACCTTTCTCTTTGCCCTGCCCTGTCACTCTGCCTTTCAAATCAATCAATCATACAAACAAAGAAACAAGAAAGAGTGAGCATGAGCTGATTTGGGCCAGCCCCTTTTCCCAACTGGAAAAGCTGAGAGTTGGCCCTGTGCCCAAGCCCAGGACACGGACAGAATCTGGAGCTGCTTGGGAATTAATAGTTACCATTTTGCAATCGTGGGAGGTATTTAGGTAGGTTTAATATTACCAAGAAGTGGTGTCTATTTTGGTCTCTGCCTCAATGCTTTTAGGTAAATATTCTTAACAGTTTCAGAGGAAATTAGTCTCAAAGAGCTTAAGCAACTCAGCACTATCTTACTGATAGTCAGGGGGAGGAGTCAGAAGGATATCTGGTTCCGAAGTCCAGGACTGTCGCCTGGGGCCAACTCTACCCAGTAACAAGCAACCATGACCTAGGCAGGGAGGAAAGCAGAGCCACACCAGGACAGTGCGACAGCAATCCCGTTTTAATGATCAACAGGGGGCCAGCGCTGAGGCTTAGCGGGTAAAGCCACCGCCTGCAGTGCCGGCATCCCATATGGGCGCCAGTTCAAGTCCCGGCTGCTCCACTTCCGATCCAGGCTCTCTGCTATGGCCTGGGAAAGCAGTAGAAGATGGCCCAAGTCCTTGGGCCCCTGCACCCACATGGGAGACCTGGAGGAAGCTCCTGGCTCCTGGCTTCAGATCGGTGCAGCTCTGGCCGTTGCAGCCAACTGGGGAGTGGCCAGCGGATGAAAGACTTCTCCCTCTCTCTGCCTCTCCTTCTCTGTGTAACTCTGCCTTTCAAATAAATAAATAAATAAATCTTTTTTTTTTTTTTGACAGGCAGAGTGGACAGTGAGAGAGAGAGAGACAGAGAGAAAGGTCTTCCTTTTGCCGTTGGTTCACCCTCCAATGGCTGCTGTGCTGCTGCCAGCGCGCTGCGCTGATCTGATGGCAGGAGCCAGGTGCTTCTCCTGGTCTCCCCATGGGGTGCAGGGCCCAAGCACTTGGGCCATCCTCCACTGCACTTCTGGGCCACAGAAGAGAGCTGGCCTGGAAGAGGGGCAACCAGGACAGAATCCGGCGCCCCGACCGGGACTAGAACCCGGTGTGCCAGCGCCGCAAGGCAGAGGATTAGCCTATTGAGCCACGGCGCCGGCTAAATAAATAAATCTTAAAAAAAAAATTAGGCTCCTCACTAGTCCATCACTTGCCCTCGACAGCATGTTACGTGAGCAAGCAAGATTCCCAATAATGCTGTAAGCGGATGCTGTAAACTTCAGACTCAGTATGAGTTTTGGAAGAGGAATGAGTATCTTTATGATTAAGAAAAATAAGATGGCTGGGTTACATACTTCACTCAAGTTCTAGAGAGCTGAGAGCTTCGGCCCACACTCCTTACTGTGTGTTCACCCAAGCTTTGGAGACGATTGACACACAATGGAAGCAAGTCCAATGTCAAAGGCTTGTGAGACACAGCTTGCTCAAGGAAGGCCAAGCAGGGGTCACACTGGGTAGTGATGGAGCCCAACACCAGGGGCTTCTTTTCAGACTGGCACCGCCCTAAGTGCTCCACAAACCATTTCTCCTCTCAGTTCTCCCAGTGACTCTGGTGGGGCTGCTGGCATCCCCATTTCCCAGATAAGAAACTTTCAGGACAGCAAACTAGCCAGGTTTGCATTTTGCTGTCACTGTGCTCTGTGCACTAAGGTCAACCCCTAACTTCCCCGGGTCTATGCCAGAACTTCCTGAAGACTGTGGGGTCTGGAGAAGCCACCCTTGCCCCACTACCAGCTGAATAAGGCACCCAAGTCAGCTGAGGGCTGTGCAACTGTCAAGTAAGGTCTAGACCGGTTCCAGCACCATCTGACTTTACTGTCCCTAGCCTCGTCTGTAAAATGGGACGATGCAGATTCTCCTGCACAGCAGCATAGAGGAAGGAGTAGTTCTTACAGATAAAGTAAGCACCTAGTAAATATAACGAACTTTACGAACCTGCTCAGGAATACAAGAGTTCGAGAAGGTAGCATATGCTTAAAAGTCCTACATGGAAGGGAAACATAAATTGATTAAAAATCAACTTCAAAACAGGCATTTCAGCTGCCTCTGAGTGGTGGCACATGCGCTCTGTTACACTGATTCACACTGTCTTGTTTCCAACTCTGACTCCTTTAAGTCCTTTGACCAAATTACGGCCTTGGTCTAGCTGCTCCCCTGCCCTCAGGGTCAAGGGCAGCAGAAACCGCAGGACCTGGGGTGGCCATGCCCAGCAAACACTCAGATTGATGGAAACTCGCTGCCCATTCTCCTGCCAGGTCTCCCTATCATTTCCCCTGCAGCTTGGGCTATTGAGAAGGTTCTGTTTTTTTTCCTCCTGTACTTTTCTGAGTGTGCAGACCGCCTGCTCTGGGGGTCCTACTGAGTGGACTCTCTGTGCTGGTAGAAAACCAGTGGGAGCCCTTTGCAGGATGAGTCCCTTGTCACTGGCCGGGGACGTGCACACTGCACGGCTTCCCCATTGCTGTCTGGTGGAGCCCCTGCGCCTGGCTGAGAGCTCTGCTTCCAACAGCCACTTCCCGCTCCCAACCTGTCACTTTTCTGGGATAATATTTGTGGGGATGCGGTCTGGTCATGTTAGCACGCGTGGCATGAGGTCTCGCTCCATCGTGTAGCTCAAGACCATCATAGTATTACAAGGTAGCAAAGGGGATCCAAGTAAGACAACAGGAAAAACTATCCTGGAGTGGTTTTTCTTGGCAGTTACTCTTGATGGCACTCAAAGCAGCATCAGGCCTTCCACCCAAAGCAAACTGCAAAGTCACGGCGAAGGCTGTCCATGAAGATGGATTCAGTATTTGCTGGGCCTACTGTGTGCTGCTGGGAGCACAGAGGTGTGTAAGGCATTGCCCATGTGATGGAGACTACCACAGCATGCAAGCAAGCCAGACTGATAAACGAGAAGCCCAAGATGTCCACGCTTGGCAGCGCTGGTTCTTTGGGTGAATTCTTGGGCTGCTCTGAGCTTCAGCTTCCGGTTGTCCCCAGGGAAGCAATTCAGACTCCCTTGTGGAGTTTGTGAGACCCAAAGGCCATGATACAGGAGCACCAAGCACCCCTCACATCAGTGCTCCGCTACCATGGTTCCAGTGCTAAGCAAGTTGAATTCTGCAGAAAAAATGAGTTGGGTATTTTGGGCTTCTTTCTTGTTGGGGTGCTGGGGAGCCCATGCCATTGCCTCCCCCCTGTCCCTCACACACACCTGGGACCCACACCAGAGGCACCTTGGCAGCCCCATCCGGTTCAGCCAGCCCCAAAGCTCGCATGGGGTCCTGGCGTTCACAAGCTTTGAAGCCTTCGAGGGGACTCCGAGGTGCACCTGCAGTCTTGACAGCTCTATAGCCGGCAGGGCTCAGTGCAGGGTGAAAGTGCACAGCTCCGCGTTCAAAAAGCTTCAGGACCCCCATACAGGACAGCAGAGAGCAAAGCCAGGACTGAGTGTCCCTGCGAGGGGGCGCCACCACGTCGGCGCCGGCTGACAACCCCGCGTCCGCAGAACCTTCCGGCCTCTCTCTGCCCACTCAGATTTTTGCCTCCGGGAAAGGAAAGCTTCCTGGCTGAGGAATCTGGGGAAGGCGGCCGCCCTCTTGGGCCCAGCAGCTCACTCTCCTGGGTCCCAGGGGTCAGGCCATCCGTGGCAAGCAGGGCTCTGCTCTGTCCTCTCCGTGCTAAGTGATCCAGAGGCAGCCCCTGCTGAGAGGCTGGAGGGGTCTAGCACATTCCTCCCTGGGGTTGCATTCCTCTAATGCCAGGGTGCGATGCCAGAGCCCAGTGTCTCCTGTGACAGTGGCGGAGCGAGCAGGATGCTGAGGTCTGTAAGGTTCCCACGCCCAGCTCTCTCTTCTATGTGCATTAGGACGCTGCAGACAGACAGACAGTGATGCAAGAAGCCCGCATGCACACCCACAGGAAAGAGGTCTCCCATCCAGGAAAGAACGGGTCCCAAGGCCCTAGGGATGCTACAGATGCACAGAGGTCGTAAGTGATGGACTTGCATGATGGCAGGATGCAGGGCATGAGCCGGAAACCCGCGCACACGCCTGGCAGAGCCCCACTGGCTGTGGAGGGCTCCCAGGCAATGTAGAGTACACCATACTGGCAAGGCCCTGCTTCTGTCTTGGGTGTGGTCCCAGAAGCCCCCAGAGCCAAGGGTCTGAAGGCAAGAGGTGGTGGCGGGCAGCAGGGAGTGGCAGGCTGAGGCCTGGGCCCCGCATCAGCGCTGGCTGCGGGTACAGTGCAGAACCCCCTCCCGGAACCCCCTTTTGGGGCAGCACTGGGGCTGGTGGGCCCCTCCACTCTGGGAGCACGACAAGTCCTACTGCTAACGTGAGAATCCCGAGCAAATATGTGACTTTTTTTTCTCCCTGGTCTCCCTCCCCTCTCTGTCACTTTACACAGCCCTGTGTAGACTGGATGCTGCTTAATGGGTGACCTTTGCCCTTTGGCTAAAAGCTGTGACCAGGACATCCCCCCTCCCATTAATGCAGGTTCTGTTCCGGAGCCAGGGGCAGGCTCTCCCTGCAGCTCCTGCTCTGGGAATGCATTGTCTGCCCGGCTTAGGAGAAGAAAGAGGAAAAGAAAAACAAACAAAGAAAAAGAAAAAAAAGCCTTCCACTTCCACTGTTGAATTAAAATGGCCAACTCCAGGCCCTAAGCAGGTTTCAGTCTCTATTAAAGCAACAAAAGTCTTCAACGCCAGGCCCCAAGCACAAAGAGTGGGGGGAAGGGGTGGGCAAGGAAGGAGGAGGTTGAGGAAGAGAGGGGAAAGCAATTAGGTGGCAGCGTTGGGAGCTCGCTCTGGTGGACAGCACGCGCGGGTGCCCGGAGCGTCTCAGGCCCACTCAGACCTGCGCAGCACAGCGCCCTGGCCGCGGCCTGGCTCATCCTGCTGCACCTGCACCGCTTCTCGTTCAGGTCACATGGTCAAAGTTGCTGGCTTCCTCTCCTCTCTCTCCTGGGTGGATGCTAACTAGGACTTAAACATTAAGAATCTGAGAGGCAGAGAGAGAAACAGGAGGGATTACTGTCATCTCCCTGTTCACTCCCCGAATGCTCACAATGGCCAGCAGGTGCTGGGCCAAAGCCTCGGGCAGGAGCCAGGCGCTCAGTCCAGGTCCCTCACATGGGCCCCAGCAACTTGAGCCATCATTACCTGATGCCTCCCAAGTCCACATTAGCAGGACTTTGCAATCCGAGGAGTCCCAGAAGGGATTCCACCCAGGTACTCCACCTACTGATAGGTCAAACACCTGCCCCAGAACATGACGTTGATAAAGCTAACTTTTTATTTTATGCTACCCCGCTCTAGTTCAGAGCCAGCTATTTCAAACTAAAATCCAAGTCCTTGGGAACCAGGATTATTTTTCCCCCCACTGTCCACTCTGCATGCATTGTCCCCTTTCTTACAGTTTCCTTGGGGCCTCAGCCGTTGCAAAGGGCGGGGAACATAATTTATGTGTGATGGCCATGGCTGCTTTTCCCAGCCCCCAGGATAGCTCCTGGTATGAGGGACATGCTCCAAAAATGGTTTGATCCTGGAAGGTTCAAATATCAATAAAAAGCTATTTGCGATGTGTATGGTAGCAGGCAAAATAGCAATGATTGTTCGAAGCCAGATAGGTGTGTGGGGGGGATAAAACTTGAAAACCAGACATTTGCTGACTGCGTGTTCATGTTCAAGACTTAACTCTCAAAAAGCCTCCTCTCAAGTCTCAGGTTTAGCCCAGGATTTTTGTGAGCTCCCAAAAGTGCTGACCAAAAAAAAAAAAAAAATTAGAACAATAACAAAAACAATGCCTTCATTTTTTTTTTTTTTTTGACGGAGAGAACATATAGGAGCAGCAATGATTTGTGGGGTATTTTTGGTTTTTGTCTTTAAGAGATTATTCAAAAGTCTATTGTATCACACATCAATAAAAAGTTTACTTTAAAAAATAAAACGAGCTTCTACCCTAAGTTTTGATAAGAATCAAAATGCCCGCATTTGGGCTTCCTTTTGATCAACACATGAAGAGGACAGGACAGGAAGGCAGAGGGGTGGGGAGTGGACAGCAGGGGACAAGGAGGTAGGGAAGGACACAGTTACAAAACAGGTCCCCAGAAAAATTAGCAGACTGAAGCTCCGCACGGAGGCGGCCCGGGGTGGGGGTGGGGGGCGTGAGGATGGGGTGGGGAAGGAGGTCCTAGCCTGGCCCTGTAGCCTGCTGCAAAGAAGCAAGCTGGAGGGCCCAGCGCCATGGCTCACTTGGTTGATCCTCCGCCTGTGGCGCAGGCATCCCATATAGGCGCTGGGTTCTAGTCCCGGCTGCTCCTCTTCCAGTCCAGCATCTGCTGAGGCCCGGGAGGGCAGTGGAGGATGGCCCAAGTGCTTGGGCCCTGCACCCGCATGGGAGACCAGGAGAAGCATCTGGCTCCTGGCTTCGGATCGGCGCAGCGCCGGCCGTAGCAGCCATTTGCTCAGACAGTTAAGGAAGTGCCCTTCCTCCCAGCCCATGGAAGACACCCAGATGTGACACAGCTAACGAGGCCAAGGAGGACGCCACGTGCTTGCCTCCTGGGTCAGCCTCTGGCACCAGGCTCCATGGCAGCACTTCACATGGACTGACATGGATAGCTATTATGCATGTATTTTAATTGTAGATGCTTCCAGGTGTCTGTTAACTCACAGCACTATATATATATCTATTTATTGACATACACATATGAGCATACACACACAACTCATTTTATTACATGATAGGTCTTCAAAAAGTTGATGGAGGGTTTGCATTATATGTTGATTCCATTTCCACGAACTTTTTGAAGCCCTGTAGTATATGCTGTATGAATGTATAAAGCACACGTCTGTAGCATATAATAAATCGCATATAAATCTGTGTCATACACACACACACCACCGAGTCATTCCAGTGTCCCAGACGCAGTTGGGATTTAAGGGTCATGACAAACCCGAGGTGGAAAGGAGGCTACTGCTGCCCTGGTGCGGGGGTGGGAACCAACTCAGAGAAGTCAGGTTTCTGAGAGAAGGCCCTCAGCCTTGAAGGACAGCAGTGAGACCTGAGTGATGCTTCATCCTAAGCCAAAGACCAGTGGCTTTGACTGCTAAGCCATTGGCTCTAAGTCCCTGCCTCTAACAGATCAGACATGAGCTGACCCAAGACAGCCGGCCGGGCGTCTCCCAGAAAGACTGTCACCTACGTCCCTCACGGGCCAGGCTGGGCAAGGCTTCCAACACCTGGGTGCCACAGTGATGGTGCCAGGCAAGGGCTGGGACCCAGCACCTGGTGTCCATGTGAACTCGGGCACCAGCGCTTGGCGTGACCTGGGACTGCCTGCCGGAGAGACCTCAGCAGCTGGGGCCCAGGAACACAGATGCTAAGACCCTGGAGTGCATTTCTGCTAGAGTTTCCATGGAGAATGGCCTTTTGGACTGTCTCGGTCTCGGAGAAAGCTTTGAATGAACCCACTGGTCGCAGGCTACTGGGCAAAGGGGCCAGTGCGAAAAGGACTCTTTCTGTCCCTGTATCTTAATACCTTGCACCCGAATCCAGCCAGGTGATGCACCAGTCACCTCCATCATGCATTCCGGGGCGCCCCCATCTCACCTGCAAGGAGCAGGTGCTTCTCCCTAACCCCTCCCTCCAGAGCAGCGCCCACATTTGTTATCTCTTGCAGAAAGTTTGGTAATGAATGTGACTTCTATGTTTTCCGCTGCAAACAGCAGAAATCCCCCTTCGGGCGCTCTGTGAGACCTTTTATCCATACTCAGGAAAAAGAGTTGATTGATTTTGAAGTTAAATGTTGGCATCTGCTGTTATTCAAAACCAGGACCTCGGCTGCAGACTCCACCATGCTTTCAGCATCGCCACCAGTGTGCGGCAAATGAAGACAAGCTGTTGTCAAATGAGAAATGCAAAATAGTCAATCTGTTTGTCTGTTTAATGTAACTGGGAACATAAGCTGCTAAAAGTGGTACCATTCGGCACTGTCAGATGGGAGACACTCTCCAACAAACAAAAGCCTAATGACCCATTTTACTCGGCTCTCCGAGTCGCTCCTAATGGTACTTTCCATATGCACTCAAACATGCTTTTATCTCAAACTGCAAATGGCACGATTTTCCATCCAACACAAGCGTGTGATCTGTGTGCGTGTATGTGTGTGTGTGTGCATGTGTGTGTGTGTTGGGTGGGAGGGGTGGGAAGCGTCCTCCCTCCCAGCACCGCAGAGAAAGCTGATGTTCTAGACATCTTAGAGCAGGAAACATATTGCAGAAGCAGCTGACTCTAATCTTCCCTTTACACCTGTCATTGTACTGTATTAAAGGGAAAAAATCAAGTCATTAACCATGATAGATATGTTTTTAATAAGTAAGTGTTGTGCCTCACCAGGCGGATAAATAGCAGGGCTTAAGATAGCTTCAGAGCCTGGTGTGGGATTACGGCGGGAACTGAACGGCACTGCCTACTTCTTCAAAGAGTGTGCACTTTGGGAAGCACTGGGATCCTGACCTCACCCAGGCTGCGCCTCTTCAAGAACGCCCCCCGCCGGGACGGGACTCTAACTTGCCTCTTAATTTGAGAGCTGTCTCGTGCTGTCATTTCTCGTAGCTTTTGGTGCCTGGAGAGCTATGTCCCCACCCCCCAAAGAAGATGCTGGCCAAACTCAACACCTTTCAAAGGCTGTTGAAAATGCTCCTCTCACTGGCTTGGCCCACAGTGAAACCTTTGAATTCCTAAGGACTTCCGGAACCAGTGTGCTGAGCAGGAATCTGAGGCACACCCACTGGCGAGGGTGCTGCAGGGGTGTTTAGACTCTGCTGCCACAAACCAGCGTGCACTGAAACCCAAACCAAAACACAGCGCGCGTTGGGGCAATCACAACCCACTTCTCCGTGTTTAGGATCCAACAAGGACTCCTGGATTTCGGCCAGAAAGTCAAAGCCACCTGCGTTCTAGCGACACGCGGGCAAACCGAGAGAGGGCCGGCGGCTGCACCGCACCAGGAAGGCCCCTCTTCGGAAGAGCTCGCCCGGCCCCCAGCAGCACTCGGACGCGCTCCGTGGAAGTAAGGCAGAACCATATGGTTTCCATTTCCTCTCTAAAGCAGCATGGGTGGGAGCCTTATGGGACCAGATGCAATAACACACACAGACACTTGACAAGGCTTGGCAGGCGAAGACAGAATATTTCTGTGTTTACCTGACAATGTGAGTGGAGTCCAGCCCACTGGGGAGCAATCCATTTGGCTGTGACCTGTCGCACCTTGGCAGAATGTCCTTGCAGAACATCAGTGTCAGCCCGGGAGCATCGCTCCCTCCCCCTCTCCAGGCGAGCGGAGCGGCCCCTCCAATGAGAAATGCTGAGCCTGGAAGGCGGTGCAGCTGCCCGCGAGCTGGGACAGTGGGCGATACTGTCTCGGGTTACTGTGTCCTGCATAGGGCTGCGCCGCTAGGTAGTGGGGACGCTTTTGTGTTCTTCCAGGCCAGAGGCTCTGAAAAACCTAAGTCTGACTTCTCTTCCCCGCGTGACCCCTGGGAAGGCTTGTGTTACCATGTATCTGTGTTTCCCTTTATTTATTTATTTTTGGTCTGGCCTCACTGCTCACCACTAGCCTTTTGGATTTTGCAAGTTGGGGACAAAGGAAGCAAAAGAGAAGTCAGTCAGAGTGAGGGATAGCCTGGGGTTTTCTGTGTTTGGATATATGAAAATCAATGCGTGGGGATCTGAAACACACAACCAGCCAATCAGACACCAAAACAATGAGCAAAGACCCTCACGTTCCGGCACGTCCACTCAGCTTCAGAGTAAAAGTGTCGCAGGTGAGCTGGGGGACTAAATGTTTATTTCTGTGTCTCCTTACACTCCTGGTCAGGAAAATTAAAAAAAAAAAAAAGTGAATACATATTTTTTCGCCCATTTCTTTTCATGGCAGAGCAAAAGTCACGGGAGTGGTGTTGCAATGCAGCTGCCCGGAGTGTACTTGGCCACTGAATAACAAAGAGAGAGTTTCTAGAACCTCCAGCTCATTAATGAGCACTGATTCAGAATGGACGGCACAATTCAGTAATTTAAGCAATGTGGACAATGAACGCTCCTCAACTCTGTACAAAGAGCAGCCTGCAGAACCGTGTGGAATGAGTAATTACAGCTAATATCCACTTTGGCTTGTATTCCGGTGTCCAAAGAAACAAGGTCACACCAACAGGCCGGGAGCCGGTCCCGCGGAGCCTGGCAGGGGAGCGAGAGTCAGCAGGGGCAGGTGCACCTTTCGAGTGCTAGGTCTCAGCAATGAATAAGCCCCTGACCGCTCCCCGCCAGTACCAGGGCAGCCGCGCTGCACCTGCCCAGTCACCCCGCACTTGCAAGTGTTCATCAAAGGCATACTGAGCATGCAGAGGCGAGGGCTTGAAACTCCTGTTCCGCCTGCTGCTGGAACAGATCGGGGGCAAAGTTCTGGGTGCTTTTCCTCCCTGAGGCTCAGGGCAGAGAGTGACTGAGTGGGAGAGGTGGGAATGGGACAGGAGGTCATGAAACCTCCAGAGGTCGCTGGCAGGGGTGGGGGAATGGGGATGTCAGATTGAAACTGGGGAGCTGAGGCCATCCTGGTACAGCAGAGAGAGGACAGAGGAGCTGGATACAATTGGACACTCCTGGATAAGGCATCACCTTGAACGTGAGCTGTAACAGACAGGGTTCTGGTTGCCAGCGATGAAAACTGACCCGGGAAGAGCAGAATTCACTGAAGGGTAATGCTGGGCATACAGCAAACCTGGAGGCTCAGTAGACAGGAGGGTAATGCGGAAGGCAGGATCTTGTTCCCACACCAGGTCTGCAGCTGCAGCCTTCAAGGCCACGGTCTTCACAGGGCAAGTGCCTAGCCAGTGCTAGTTTTGGGAACACTGTCAGCTTGGGGGGCAGTGTTTAGCCTAGCTGCTAAGAGGTACCTGTCTCTTAACAGATTACATGGGTTTGACTCCTAACTCAGGCTCCTGTCTGAGTTTCCTGCTAATGTAGACCCCGGGCAACATCAGCGATTGCTCAACTAAGTGTATCCCTGCCACCCACCGATGGTACCTGGATTGCGTTCCTGGCTCCTGCTTTCAGCTCCAGCCCTGCCTCAGGTGGTGTGGGCATTTGGGAAGGAGACTACGAAACGAGAGCTCCTTCTCTCCTCTCAAGCAAACAAAGAAAAATTGTCAGCTTGGTCATCATCACCACCATCATGTTTGTTTAAAAACGTTTTTATTTATTTGAGAAGCAGACAGTGAGAGAGCTTCCCCCCAGGCTCTGTCTCGCAGAGATAACTAACTGGTTCACTCCCCCAAAGAACTGCAACAGCCAAAGCTGAGCAGGGTCAAAACTGGGAGCTAGGGATTCAGTTCAGGTCTCCCACTCGAGTGGCAGGAACCCAGCTATTCGAGCCATCACTACTTCCTCCCAGCGTGTTCTAACAGTAGCAACAACTCCCGAGTCAAGAGTTGGAGCTGGGAATTAAAACCCAGGTACTCCAGTGTGGGATAGGGGTGCCTGCAGCGCGAGGCTAAACGCTTGCTCTCATCATTTCCAGCTTTGTTCCAGGCTCTGATACTCCATCTTAGGTAGGATCCCTCCACAGGAGTCAGACTGACCGCTGCGTGCTCACTTTGAGCAAGCCACTTCAGCTTGCGATGCCTCGATTTCAACCTCTGTCACGTGGGGCTAGTATGAGGACCCAAAGAGAAGACACTGAAGAGCTTACCTGGGACATCCTAAGCCCCGCCCCCTGACACACACACACACACACACACACACACACACACACCACACTCGTGCAACCTGCTGTCCTGAACGTTGTGGACATCAGCATTTCCCAACTTCTTCACTTTCACACCCATGCACCGCACCCACAGCATCTGCCTGCAAAATGGAACCAAACGACCTGACCCTCTTCTTCCACTTGAGAATCAAGGAGAAAAAGTAGATGCCCCAGTCTGGGCCACGATGCAAACCTCTCCTAAGTCCTACATGGAAGGCTTGTGGTCAATCTGGTGACTCACAGCCCCTGGCTGCTGACAGGGTGTGGGTTTCCAATCCCTGGCTTTAGAAACAGAGGCTGTGAGGGCTCAGAAACAGGACAGCTGGCCCCAGGGGCAAGGGGGAGACACAGCCCAGGTCCCCCGAGGCTGGAGTCCCGGGCTGAACTTCTGCTTTCGAGCCTGGCTGGAAATAACACATCAGCACCTTTCCGCACATCCTAGAATGCTTTCAGGAAACCGGAAGTGAAGAAATCGACACCCACTTCGCCACATCCCCCCAAACACTGAAAAAGGAAATTAGACAATGGTGGAGTCTGGAGGTGGGCATCTGGCCTAGTGTTGGGTTGCACGTGGACGCACTCATCCCAAGTCAGAGTGCCTGGTTTGAGTGCCGGCTCCTGCGTCCCATCTAGCTTCCTGCTACTGCTCACTCTGGGAGGAGCAGGTGGTGCCTCAAACACTTGGATCCTTGCCACCCACATGGGAGATCTGGATTGAGTTCTCAGCGCTTACCTTTCAAATAAAATGGATATAAATTAATTAAAAATTAAAAAAAAAGAAAATTGTGGAGTCCAGTGCCACCACTTACTTAAACACACACACACACACACACAGAGCAAATGCATAGATAGAAACCACACAAAACAGAACCACAGAGTGGACGTGGGTGCAAAATTACCAGCTGGACCTGATCAGCCATTCCTACCTCCCTGCCCCGGCTTGCCAGCACCTGTTTTTCTCGAATGAGCTCTTCATGCAGTCCTCAAACATGAAGAATCCATAAAACAACTGGGCCCCGACTGTGCCAGAGGAATGGTCACACAAGCTACTGACCTTTTTGGAAAGTCACTGCAGCACCCAGACAAGTCCCTGAGAGCGCTCCCTCCACACTCACCAACCCTGTACCATGACCAACACCAGGCTGGACTTTGCAATGGCAGATCCACCTCCTTGTCCTCTAAACCCGTCCATCCACCGTGAGACCACTGGCCTGTGCCTCAGTTTCCCTTGTTTTAATGACAGTGGTGATAACATTTGACGGGGCACAAGGAAGGGTCAGACGGTGTCATGTCTGCTGCGTCTCTGGAGACCCACAGCCCCGCTGACCCAATTGATGCGGCTGTCGGGATGATCAATACTGATCGCTGCAGCTGAATTGACCTGACACAGGCCACATTGATCATCTAAGACACCTGGAATGATCAGATCAGCTGGGCCATGGTTCAGGGACTTGGGTCCCTGTGGTCCTAGCTGAATGAGGACATAGCCTTTTAAGAGCGTAAGGCATTCACTTAAAAAAAAAAAGCCCTTGGTCAGAGGAGCCCTTGGATGCTGGGAGTTGGGCCCGTGGGAGGGACACTGTCACCTGCCAGTCAAGCCAGATAACCTGTCTGAGCCTCACGTGTTATCAGGAAAGTAGGGGTGAAATGGGTTGGCCTCATATGGGACCAGGCAATGAAAGAGACAGCTGTTGAACGCTCAGCATACAGTCAGAAAGTCACCCGGGGTTCTCCAAGCTCGAGTGTTGTTGGCATGACTGATTCTGAACAGGAATCTTCTCCCATGCAGAAACACCTTTTGTGGGCATCCTGAAATACCGGAACCTATTAATAGTTGCCTGGGCATTTATTAACAGATACCTGTCTCAGGCAAGTACGTCCTGGATCCGCAAAACAATGCAGTGGATTTTAGGAGACAATTCACATCACAGACCTAGGAAGTGCCGGACCCAGACACCAAGCCTCTGTCCTGCTGGCTCTGGGAACCCATGTTCTCCCAAGGGTCCAAGTTGCTGTTCTTTGATGCAGCAGGGAGATTGCGAGAGCTGAGTCCCACCCTTAGGGAGCGTGGGGTCCACTGAGCGATGGGTCCTTGCACAAACATATGAGCCATTGCATGAAATGAGCCCAACCCCGGGTGACACGCAGGATGCCGCGGGCAGGCAGAGGTGAGAGACGGGCAGCAAAGGTGTCAGGTGTGGCCTCTGAGCCGGGCTCCAGGACACTGAGGCCGGAGGAACCCGGGAACCGGGGTGTGGTGGTCGCAGGTCTCTGGGGTAAGGAGGGAGTGGCTGTGGCCGGCCGGGTGGCGCCCTGAGGCACCTTGTTATGTCATCACCTTCATTGGCTATTTGTAGAAGATCCAGCTAAGGTTTCCATCTCGTCCCTCCACACCCTCCTCTCATCTCATTCTCTCTCCCCTCTCCTCTTCCTGTCTTGACCCCCCCGGAAGTTCGGCTTTCTTCCCACCCCGTGTCTTTGGTGTTCACAGTGAGCAACCTGAGTGAGAACTTATGCTTTCCAATTCAAGTTGGTTTTTATGTGTAAACTGTTTTGCCCTAGATTTTGGTGCATTGCTTCGCGTTACGGAGCACGAATATTTTATACGGATGTGTATTTCATGTTTGAAGCAGGCTCATAACATCTGTCAAAAGCTACAATGCTTCCATTTTAATACACACTGCATCCCGAGCCTCATCCACACAGGGAATGAATGTGGGGTGTGTGTTCAACTTCAACAGAAAATTACCAAGTGGCCATTAGCTTCTCTCCCTCCCAGCTAGGCATGGGCTGTGTTTTCTCCAACCCTCCGTACCCCCTCCCCCACCAGAGGAGATCCAGCCCCATCTCCACACTGTGGGCAATTCACACACCTTGGCTCCAGACTTAGAGAATGGAAATAAAAAAATCTCAGTGGCTGCCTTAACTCCAAGGACTTAGGAAATTGACTAATAATGCAAATATTCAGAGGTTAATAGCCTGGTGACATGACTGTAACTTACATGGTGGCTTAAAGGGCATTATCCATCACATCGCCGGCTAGCAGGATGCATGGACAAATATCAGAGGAGCAAAGAACTCCTACAATCAGGAATTAATAAAGCCTGGGGCATTTTCCCCATTTTCCTCCCTTTCAAGGGACTGTGCAACATGCAATCCTGGTGTCATTTGCACAAGGTTCAGTCACCCTTTTTTGCATGTAGGCCAATCCCCGACTCAGTAGGAGTGGAGAACAAAACGCCTCCACGTTCTCATTTTGCGTGCGGGGAGAGAGAAGCCAACCAGAAGCCAGCGAAGGAGAGATCATAAATGAACAGAACGCAGTCCATGGGTGCCTTTCGCTGTAGCTGCTTTGGAAAGAAGAAAGCGAGCAACAAATCTCCCTACACAGTGGAAAACCAAGTTGGCTTGTAGCACCTGCCTCCAGCCCTTAGTCATTTATTGCCCTCATATCTGGAGTTTGGACCATGTGACAGCGTTCTCAAGAGGGGTCCTCTAGTGTCACTGGGCGGGGTGACACACAGGCGCCTGTACCACCGGCACAAGGTTCAGCAAAGCACTCCACTGTCCCTGGCCACAGGCTGAGACCCGTCCATTGTGGTAAATTTCTTTCCCTCTGCCTCCAGGCTGGGCTCTTCCAGAGGAGGGTGGAGCGGTGTTATCTTTGGGAGATTGTAGATTCTCTGCTCCTGCTGCTAAAAGGAAAATTACTGCCCTGAGCAGTCCCTGGTCGGGTTCCAAAAGAGTCTTGTCGCATTATTTAAATCCTGAATTGCGATATTATTGAAGTGGGGACCAAGTTGCTCTTGGCAGGGACTGGCCGCTGGCAGGTGCTAGCGCCAGGGCTGTGCTGCCTCAGCGAGCTGCCTTGGGGCTGCGGCTCCCGGGAGCGGGAGCTTCCGCCCTGACTGCTGCTGGGAGACTTTTATTCCAGCCAAATGCACCAAATTCAAACACCCACGCCCTCGGCCTGGGCCACCCCCCAGAGGTGTCTCGTGGGCTCCTTAACCTGGATTTCTCCCTGGCTCTCAAGGCAGCCCTCAGTGTAGACGCCAAGCCGCCTGAAGCACAAGAGAGCAGGAACTGCTCATCCACAGAGCAGCCCCCTCCTACTGCCTCTCTTCCGGTCTGCATTCCCCCTCCTCCAAACTGGCTTAGAGTTCACATTTTTGGACCCCAAGAATGGCCTCCAGGTTCTGGCCCTTTTTTGAAATGCAAAACACAAGGCAAACAGTCTTTTCCCTGATCCCTTTGGGGTCCTGGGAGTCCTGGAAATCTGCATGGGGGTGATTGGTCTTTCTTTTTGATTCCCCCTGTTTAGGAAACTACTTGGGGCTGGTCTTTGTTGCTTTTGGCCAGGTCTCCTGGTGAGATGGGTGCTTGGAACTAAGATGGGGTGCTCAGGGGGAATGAGGGGTGGACGGCCCAGCTCAGGTGGGACAAGAAACACCTTCCTCCAAGGTCAACTCAGTCCAGAAACCTCTGCAGTTTCACCCCAGGGGTTCCATGGTATATTTTTCCCCAAAACTCCTCAGTCCTATCTCCCGTCCTGGCTTGTTACCATGCCAACCAGTCCGGCATCACTAGCTCCTGAGCCATCCTGAAAACGGGCACAACTTCAGTGGGCTGGAAGAAGACAGCAAAGGCCTCCCCAAGGTCATGTGGACCTGGGCCAAGGTTCCAAGGTTGCAAAGCGCTCAGCTGGCCCACACGAGCAAGGCAGGCAGGACATGAGGACAGAGCAGTAGCCAGTGTCCCCATGGACTGGTTGACCTTGAGGAGCCTGGAAGATTCTGAATCGCGTTTTCACCCCTGTTCTTTTCTCTCCCTCCCATCTTCCTTCCCTTGAACTCTTCCTCTTCCTCCTCCTCCTCCACCATTCACAAATTGGAAGGGAAATAAATATGTAAAGCAGGACCCGAGGGCCCCCCTTACTCCATCTGTCCCTGCTGTAACCCCACTACTAACGTGTCTCCCACAAGCCCTTCCACACCTTCCCCGTGCAAAGCAACCACAAAGCCATTGCATTTGCAAAACAGAGCAAACTGCACCCACACTGAAGCGTAATCGCAAGCTTTAAACGAGAAAGTAGACGTGGAATAGCACTGGTTCCCATCTTTGCTGGTGTCTGACTAGATATGATTTTGGTAACCTCTACCTAGGCTTTTCACAGCAAGTTGCTCTCCACATTGCTTTCTCTGCCTTAGCCCTCTCAAGTCCAAAACCCTTGTCTGTTGTTATTTCGTTCTGATTTCTACAGCCATAGCAGAGAGACACAAATCCCTTCCTCCTGGATCTCATGGTCCAACGCCCATGCTGGACGCATGGGACAGCATCTACAGGAAACATCTCAGTTGTCAAGGTCAAGGGAACAGGACAATTATTCTGTGACCCAATGAGCCGCTACGTTGATATCCAATTGCAGGGCCCGTCTTCCTGCATGCCTTCCTTGGAAGAGGGCTTACCTTCTCTTATCTCTGTCTGTATCTCAGATAAGACTATCTGATGAGTCACTCTGTCTCCGCTGCTTACGCTGGCGCCTTTACAAGTTGACTTATTCTGCACCTGCGCCGGGGTCTGTTGTATGTGTTTGGTTTGAGAAGCTCTGTCTTACGGCACCACCTGCCCAGCGTGGGATGAGGGGAGGTGGGGAGCGTGGAGGAGAAGCCAGTGCAGCACGCATATTAAAAACCAGCGTGGAATTGGAGAATGCAGATCAGCCATTCAGAGCTGAGTGACTGTGTGCGCAATCTAAACTCCTGAGCCTCAGTTTCTTCATCTGTGAAAGGGGACGGTAACGCCCATCTCGCAGGTTTGCTATGCAGGCTGAGTACAACGAATGGGACGTGGTGGGGGGAGTGGCATCTGGTATGGGATCCAGGATGAATGAATCCTGACCACAACCACAGCAGGGAGGAGATGGCAGCGTTTTCCCTCAGCAAGGTGATGCATCTTTCTTGTACTTTAGTGGAAGAGGAAGGAAAGTGTCTTGCAGGATGGGGAGCAGAGGCACAAGTGTTTTTCTGAGGTTGTTTGATGAGAAAAGGTGAAAAGGGGGTTGGGGTCAGGTTGAAAGACTGACCCATCCACACTCTAAGGCCTTGGTCATTACTAGGTTCTGTGATGCTGGCTCCCCCAGGCAGCACGGCTCATTGCAAGAGTAGCAAACGGGATCGTAAAGGGGCTGGAGCTATGGCATAGTAGCTTAAGCCTCAGCCTCCGCCTGCAGCGCCAGCATCCCATATGGGTGCTAGTTCCAGTTCGAGTCCCGGATGCTCCTATCCTGACTCAGCTTATGGGAGACCCAGAAGAAACTCTGGACTCCTGGCTTCAGATCTACACAGCTCTGGCCATCGTAGCCTTTCTGGGGAGTGAACCAGTGGATGCAAGACCACTCTGTAACCCTGCCTCTCCAATTACACAAATAAGGGGGGGGGGTCTGTAAGAATTGACTCCAAACTTCAGTGACTATTTAGGTCCTTGATCAAGAGTCTGCCCTTTGGGGCTGGTACTGTGGCACAGAGGGTTAAAGCCTTGGCCTGCAGCACCGGCATCCCATATGGGTTTCAGTTCAAGTCCCGACTGCTCCGCTTCTGATCCAGCTCCCTGCTAATTGCACCTGGGAAAGCAGCAAAGGATGGCCAAAGTCCTTGGGCCCCTGCACTCACATGGGGTATCTGGAAGAAGCTGCTAGCTTGGGATCAGCTCAGCTTGGAACACTGTGGCCATCTGGGGAGTGAACCAGCAGATGGAAGACCTCTCTCTTTTTCTACCTCTCTAACTCTCTCCAATAAAATAAATTTTTAAAAAAAGACTCTGTCTCTGCCCATCCCCCATTATTGTCACCATTTCCTGTTTTTCTCTGGCTCCCAAGAGGTTGACCCCATCTCTGTCATCTTCTGGGTCACCTTGATCTTCAGTTTTTCTTGGCCCATTGCTCTCAGCACCCCTTAATGATTTGGGTGAGGGCTCGCCCATTGTTAGCCATCTGCTGCACACCCTAAGTCCAGTCTTGGAAATCTTCCCTGTTCGCACTCAACTCTCCAAAGAAGTAGAGACTCCTAAGATTTCAGCTCGTGCTGTCGACCAAGAGGTGCGGAAGGCCCAGCCTTGGGGTGAAGCAGACATGGGCACGAGCCTCCCGTCTGTGTCTGGGCAAGCCACACTAACCCAGTGAGCCTGCGTGTTCAGATGGGACTCGATCTCAGAGCACGTGTGTTCTCAGGGCTTCTGGGATGGCCCCACAGCACAAGAGTAAGTGGAAAGACTGGAAAACTTTGCAGTCGGAAAACAGAATTCTTGAGTGGGACCGTGGCTCTCAGCACCCAACTTCTTTAATTCAGACCCACGGGCGTGTCACATTTTACCCTTTTTAGAACCAGGATTGTGCTAAGACTGATGTGACCGTTTCACACAGTACAGGCCCTTCCTCATATTTCCCCAGGGAAGCTGCAATTAACCCCTGGCTCTCCTTGCGGTCAACAGAGTCTCTGCACTGAGAAAACTCAGAGCGCTGCAGACAAACCCTCAGAGGTTCTCCACCTTCCTGCAGGAGAAACCTCCTCTGCTAAGCATCGCTTTCCCCACGTCATTTCAGCGCAGGCCACGCTCCCAACCCTTACGCTCCCCGGGGACCTTTCCAAGGATGCTTTAAACAGGCTGTGACGTTTCAAGAGGATCCTGAACCTGAGCTGGGTTGCTTGGGGCCCCTAGCGAAACGTCCCATCAAACACGGGACATCTGTCCTCCCATGGGTCCGTGTCACCCTGCAGGGAAGTGGCTGAGCAGGAGCAGAGAGAGGCAGGTGGCTGGGCTTCCCCAAGGACGATGGACCCCAGAACTGTTTCTCTCCGAGAAGCCCCTCTTTGGTGAATTAAGCCAGAGCCACAGCCAGGGTCTTCGAAGCTGGAGCAAAAGTTGGGTAGCTCTCTGGACAGTCATCAGAATGGAGACCAGGAAGCTCCAGGCGACTCAGGCTCGCCAGTCCTGTAGCCCCAAGAAACAAGCAGACTCAGAGGCCCATAGGACACTGTACTCGCTCTCCCTGTGACACACCCCTCCGCCCACCTCTCTGCCTTCCCTGAGGGCAGTGGGACACAGCCCCACCTGGGAAACTCTGGGCCAGTCCTGGTGGAACATGGGAGTTTCCCTACAACACCTGTTTCTCTGGGGCAGGGAGACATGGGCAATTAGGAGATGAGGGCACGGGCCATGGTCTGCACGCTGCACTACGTTCTCTGTGTCTCCTATTGTATTTGTTTTACTCACTCAGTGGGCATTTATCAAGCTTCTGCTGTGCCAGGCAGTGTTCTAGGATCTGAGGACGCAGGCATGAGCCAAACAGCACCTCTGCCCTCATGGAACTAACACTGTGGTGGGAAGACCAAGCAGTCACGCACCAGCAACTGTGTCGTGTGCCGAGAGGTGACGGGACATGAGGAAAAATGAAGCCGCTGAGGGGACTGTGGAACTGGGGAGTGGATGGGGAAGAGCTGAAACTACCACTATGGTAATTCCGAAAGTACTTCCCAGTACTAACAGATGCTAACATATTTATTATAAAAATTATAAAAATTCATCCAAGTATATTTACACTTCTACAACTTCTACGGCTTGAAGCATCAATGAGCTATATACAGACGCCACACACTTATTAAACACTCTACATAGGGTCTAGGATTGAATCAGCCCGTTTTGCAGATGGGGATAGAGAGGCTGGACTTGGTTAAGTGGCTCTCCCAAGGACATAAAACCGAGTGGTGGATCTGGGTTTCATATCTAGTTCTGTCTGATTCTACACCCTGAGTCTGAACCCTGGATCAGTAATAACTCCAGGTGGGTGATACTCGCTCTTCTGGATGGAGAAAGTAAGGGTCGGGAGACATCAGTAAGGGGAGGATTTAAAACCCATCGCTGCCATATCCAGAGCCCAGGTTCCTTCCTCCTTACCACACCCTTGCCCATTAACAAGCAGGGCCTTCGGTGATCGGGAGGGGCTGCAGCGACGCTTTCCATGTGAACTGGAGACATGTGACACTCACTGGTCTTGCCGATCACCCTCAGAAGAGCGCCCGTGGCTCTGAAAATCTTATGAGTGCCTAACCTCTGCAAGGAGGACCCACTTCTGCTTATGTCTCAGAATCGGCTGTCATTTTCATAAGTTGTCACTAACATGTGTAACCTTCGTATGCAAAACAAAGATTTATTTTGGTGAAAATAGAGCCCAACTAGACCTCAGGGCGTGGGCGCCTTTCAGAACGTGACTCACCCCAGGGTGAGCTTTTTCCATTCCCAATTTGATGGCGGAGACTACTTTGAAGTTGCCGGTGACCTTACTTAGCAAATGACCAAAACAGTGAAGATCTGACTGACAAGCTCACCGCACTCTGTTTCCAGAGAACTTTGAGATTGTGCAATGTTCTAGATGCGCCTCTCCACAGAGCCACGTTCACTCATACGTGGAGAAGGCGGCTGCCCACACAGTGCGCTCTGGAGGACCCTGCTAAGGCGTTCGCACCTTCTCCCCAACCTGCACCTGCTGCACTGCCAAAAGCTATACCCTCTGGGATGTCATTTCTCGTCTCCAAGCCTCTGTTTCCTCCTGAGCTATATGAGATAGGTGATTTCCCCTCTGGGTTTCTGACGCCCAGGACCACTGGAAGCTGCCGTCCATCACTCCTACCTGGCGCCAGGTCAATTTCTATTCTTTCTAGCATGCCGAGAATTGGGTTCAGAAGAAATCGAACTGTTACTGGGGGATGGGTGGACAACGAGGGGTTGAGGGTCTGGTAGATCACACAGTGGGCACTACAGGGGACCGGGTGGGAGTGGCAGAGCACAGAGGACCCCGGAGAAGACACAGATCCGTACAGGTCACTTCACCCTGCTCTGGGCTGGCGGCCAATGCCAGACTCTGGACTAACTTCGAGGGGGTGAGGGTGGAGACAACTCTGGCTGCAGGCCACCAACGGGGCAGCGTCTTCAAATCCACCCTTGGGAGAATTTCCTCTCTCACCCACTCGGCCAGGCTGGCTGTCTTTACTTAGAAAAGCAGGAGAGCGCGTCTCAGAGATGGGAAAACACACATTTCACAAGCAGGAGACGGAGCCAGGGGTCACCTTGAACTTCACTCCGGCTCAGGCTGTGGTGTTCTCCCCTCCCTCCTCCCTCCCCACTGACTTCCCTCCCGCTCTTCCTCTCTTCCTCTGATTCTTACTTCCTACAGCCATGGGCAAGCCCCACGCCAGCCCTGGCCTCCCGTGTGTGTGTCTGCACCCATCGCTTCCTGCTTTCCGCCACTGCCGGTGCCCGCGGGCCTGGCTGCCGGTGCTCAGGGCTCCACCTCCCCGGCAGCTCCCTACACAGGACGCTGCCCGCTCTGGGTATGACGGCTCCGAGTTCGCTCACCAGCTCCACTTAGAGTTCGCCATCTGCAGAGTTTTCATGCACATACTCACTCACTGTCATCCCGAGCAACACGGCACATAGCAGGGAAGTGTGACGCATCTCTTTCGCTCTCCTTTCAAGGTACAGAGAGAGGAAAGTAAGGGATTTGCCTGAAATCCGTTCATCCCTTCATCCACCACGTTTGTCTTGAGCCTTTCTGAAGTGGCAGGAATCACACTGTTGAAGGCCCTGGGGCTACAGGGATGGGCAGCACAGACATCGTCTTGGCCTTAAAGAGCTCTCTGACCAGCAGGTGATGGTGACCCACCTGAGTGCACCTGCTCCCAGGTGCCATCTATAATGTGGCAACACACAGCTCTGCTTAAGGATAAGGCGCCAACTGAATCCCCAGGCCCAGTCATGTTTAATCAGGAAGGCCTCCCTGGAGGAGGAGAGTATGATCTCCCCTCCCTAACATGTGGCAATTTCCAGAGTGTCCACCATCCCCACACTTTTGATTCTCTAGCAAAGAGAAGACGTACATGAGCAGCAGCCAGGAACTTGACAAAGAACTAGATGGGATGGAGTCATCAGGCTAGCCCTGCACCTGCACAAGGAAGGCTCATGAAAATACATCGCTGGGGTGTCCACTAAGATGGGGGATGACTGACTGCCGACAGCCGCTGGCACAATGACAATGAGGGTGTAAACGAGACATTATATTTTAGCTGGGTATATCCATTTCATGCCTTCCTTAACAATCATCGACGTGACACGTTATATCACTGAACAGTGTTCGCACCTGCTGCCTGGGCATGCAAGACCGTTTCATAAAATACTGGCAAGGCCCCAAGGGACCCAGACTCCAGGGGAACTCGGGACAGCTCTGTGGGGAGACTCCCCTATTTTACTGAGTTCAAGGTTGGGATTTGGAAGACAAAGCCTGTAGCTTCATCGCCCAGCAAGTCTGTTAGCCCCAAACTCGACAGCCATCAGAACCATCGAACTTCATGCAACTCACTAGAAAGACAGTTAAGGAGTACCCATTAGTTGCAGCTGCAAAGATTAGAAGATTCATTTATGTAACCATACCATAGACTATATTTTCACTATCACAAATTAGCCCTTGCTTTATCAAGCACACTGTCCAAGGGCCTCGCCCACTCTGGAGACAGCATCCAGGCTGTGCCAGGTGTCAGTGCCTCCCGTCTGCGGGTGGGAGGTCCATTTCTAATTCTTCCATGACCACGCTAAAGCACAGCCAATTACTAAGCCATAGGAAGAAACAATGGCTAATTAAGATGAACTTTAAGGGGGAAAACTTAATTAATTTGAACTTTATCTGAAACTCTTTCTAATTGAAATAAACTTTAGAAGTTCTATGGATCAATGCCTCAGAGTGTTTATAGTGTACATACAGGGCTTCCTCACACAGCAGAAGGTTGGAAAACCGGATGTGAGCTAGTGCAGTAAATGAGTACTGACCCTCAGCCTGCTTCCCCACATGCACCTCGTGGAGATGCTCATATACATTTACGTCTCCACACACACACACACACACACACACACACACACTCACACACACAACGATGGCTCCACCAAATACGAAGTAGGTATACAGGTGTGGGACAGAATAAAACATCTGGATCCAGTGGGATTCCCAGGCTTCTGTTTACTGCTCTTAAATAATGAATTCTCGTTGAGCTATGCATCTGCAAGTTCATTCTTCCCACAACTATTTACTGGGCTACAAAGTGCTCGGGCCACCGAGTACAGAGTGGGCAAGCAGCAGAGCAACTGCCCGCTCTCCTAACATTTCTTCTCCAGTTGGGGAGAGAAAGGTTAGAGTGTGAAGTGTGGACGTCACGTTGCTCCGGCTGCAGGGTGGGCAGGGGTGGCTGAGTGATGGGAGACAGTCTCTCATCTGCACCGTTCAAACTGAGCTGTCTGCAGAGGTAGAAGCAAAGCTGAATCTGTAGTACCAACAAGGTACTTAGAACATGCAGGTCCCAGGGGATCCTAAGACAACGTGGCAGTGTTGCCTTTGAACCTGTGGCTTAGTTCAAGGGTATGGAGTCCAACTAAGCTTGGGTCATGCAGCACATGGGATGTAGGCCAATGTCAAGGTCTAGGGGAAAGTGGTACAGAGTGAAGTGTGAGGAGACGCAGCAGCCTGGGCCGGGAGGACCGGACGGAGCGTGGATTTCATTCAGGGACAATGGAAGCCACTGAAATGGTTTTGCAGCACTGTGACCTTGGTCTGATTTATATATTTTTTTTTCCAAAGGAAAACCACAGAACAGATTGTGGGAACTGAAGGTAAAGCAGAGTGTTGCTCATTTTCTGCTAAAGCATCAACCCCAGTGAGACCCTAAGTCTCCCAAAAAGGAGAGACAAATTTCTCACTCCTAGGACCGCTGTGAGTGTGGCCACAGGACACGGCACCGCTTCCCAAGGTGGAGTGGACAGTGATTGGCCAGCTGTGAGTTCAGTGGACGTTCCAGGCCTATCAGCTGCACCTGCAGGTACCCACAGGAGGCTCCTGCTGCTGCTGCCATCTATCTGGAGGCCCGGCTCTTACTTCTTACACAAGGTCATCTCTTGGACAACGGCCAGTCACCCCGCTCTGCGATCCGACTTCTCCATGTATAGTGTGGCCGTGGGCAGAATAATGAATGGCCTCAAGCTTCCACTATTTCATGGGAAAATGGGAATTTTGACATGAATCCCATAGAACTTTCTTGAGCATTAAATGATGTAACACTATTGAAGTGTCTAGAAGGGCCTGGAACTTAATAAATAACAGGTGGCATTTATAGAGTATTTCCTAGTCCCTGGGCTAGGTGTTTTGTATATCAACTCTCATTTAATCGCCCCAAGTACTCCCTGCAGGGGGGCCTGTTTTTATTCCCCTTTTAGAGATGAGCAGAGTGAGGCTAGCAAGAGGTGCAAGCTCACGGTCCAGCAAATGAAGACGGTGGGATTTGAACCCAGGAGTCGGAGTCTAGAGCCAGCCCTTTATCTTACACTCACCCCGCACTTGCACTTGGGAGCTGTCATCCGGGTTCACTTGCTTAGTAGGAGATTATGGAACAGCTCTTTGGGGCCCATCACTGCTTGGTGCCATCTACAAAACAATGGTTTGTCCAGTGCCTGTCCTACCAGAATTCTTCACTAGGGAGATGGCAAGAGCCCAGTTTTAAAGGGTGGGAGTAGGAGGCTGGGCGTGAAGAGAACCCACTGCAGTCCAGTCTGAGCCAACACAAACACACAGTGCCTAGTTTTGTCTGAGCTACAGATCAACAGTGAGTGATGTCCAGTAGTGACAGGTCCCAAACATCACAGCCTGCCTCTTGTCAGGAAGAGATGGGAGGGGGGCCGCAGGCACAGGGTGGCTGGCCAAGAGGGGAGTCAGCAGCCGCTTTCCAAGGGACAAGCCACGTGCTGAGCAGGAGGCTCGGCTGGCTGGGCTAGACTGGAAGGAAAGGCGTTTCAGAAAAGGAGGGGCCTTCTGGAAGGCACGGGGGCTGGACAGCACTGAGGCCCAGGTATACAGTAAGAAGGAGCAACGTGGCCCAAGGCCAGATCCAGTGACAATAAACTTGAATGTCACCTTAGGGAAAGGGACTTTGCCTCTATGTCTATCAGAACAGGCTGCTTTGTAGGTCCCCAGGTGACAAGGCATAAAGTGAATGAGTGACTCGAGACTGGGTTTAAGGAGGAGGCTACTCTTCTGGCCCTTGCTTGAGATCAGAGAGCAATGGGTTCAGTGCAGAGGAAGCGAAGAGGGAGGTGCCCAGGAATTTCTTTGTAGGAGATAAAAAGAAAGAGAGCAACCACATATCTGAAACCGCCTATGAGTCAGGCAGTGGGCTGGGTGCTGGGGAGAACACGGGGGAGTGGACACAGACCTTCCTGTTGGCCACAAGAGTCACAGATAAATGCAGAGTTGCACAATGCTGAGATCAACACTGCACGTGCCAAGCTTCGATGTCAATGGGTGCAGGATGGTTCTAGCAGGATTCAAGGAAGACTTCAAGGTCATGGCTGGTCATAGCCCAGAGATAAGAAGCCAAGAGGGAGAAGGAAGAAGGATGGGGCCTTACTATCAACTCACAGGGCTCTGTAGGTCCTGTGTTTGTTGAACTTGTGAAGTAGGGTGTTGGTGGCTTGATTTGAAAAAGCCAGTCTGGGCCGGAAGTGCAGTGGCAAGGAGGGTGGATGACACTGAGTGGTTGCACCAAGACCAGTTTAGGCTTCACTGGAGAAGCCCCGATAGAGAACAGAGGGACCCCAGTTGTGCTGGAAGGTCGGACTGCAGAAGAGCAGCTAAGTAGGCGGTCTTATGCATTGCTTTTCATTTCCTTAGATACCTCTTTGTTTCTTCTCACATGAAAAAGCGTCACCATTGCACCTTTTCAAGAAGAACCAAGAATATCAAAAGAAGGGAAAAGAGCACACTTGAGGTTGCAAGACCCAGGGAGAAAACGTGAGCCAAGATAAAAGCAGAGAGAAACAGAAGTGGCCTAGTTTTGAAATGCACAAGGCAATGTCTGGGGTGGGACCTTCTCCGCATGGCGCAGTCAGCACCACGGTGGGGGAAGGGCTCCTTGGGCCTCTCAGCTGCCTGTGCCTCTCCCTGGAGGCTGGCTGCCCTCACAGGGGCATCTGAGGGCGATGCCCTGCTGCCAACTGAGTTTCCCGGAGGGGGAAGGCGACGAGCAGGAGAAACGAAGGCCCCGAAGGAACCATTAGCTCATTAGCAGTGGCAGAGCCTCGGGAGAAGGTGACTTGTGGTTACTGAACTCCTCCCTACCAGGTTCCACCTCAGGGTCAGAAAGCAGCGGGCAGGCTTATCTGTTGACGCTCAGTGCATGTCTGTCCAATGCTCAGAACCTCGAGTGGGCATCTGCCGAGTGGTTAGGATGCCAGTGTCCCGCAGACGGGCGCCTGGGTTCCCTGCCCAGGTCTGGCTCTTGATTCCAGCTTCCAGCTCGTGCAGACCCTGGGCAGCAGTGGTGACGGCTCCGGTCGCTGGGTCTCTGCTTCCACTGAGGAAAGCTGTCATCCAGCTGTATCTGCTCCATGCTTACAGCAGAGTTCGTTCTCAATAAAGGTTTGCTGGTCACACACACACGAACTGTGCGTTTACGGGCTCAGGTCCACAACTGCTTTACACGAGGGCCTCCTCCCCGTCTCTCCTATCACCCTGGGCAACAGTCCCTCCCCCAGGATCCCTGTGAGGATGAATGAGGAGCTGCCCTCGATCATCGTGCCTGTCCACGGACGGAGCTCAAGCGTGGCAGCTGTTGATAGTGTTGTCAGTATTATTCCTGGAGTGGCCGTATGAGCAAGTGTTATTGTGTGCTAGAAAATTAAGAGATGGAGGCTAAGGAATCACACCAGAAACACCCAGTACAGAAGCAGCAAAGCAAGGAGGCTGAGCTCTGAGCACACCCAGCTCTGTGTGCGGGGAAGCAGGGTGCAGAGGTTCCGCAGACGCGCGCCAGTAATATGGTGGGATTAAGCCGTAGCGTCCCAGGCCGCCGTAGCCAATGACCACAAAGCGGAGGCTTGAAACAACACCAGCCTACGTCCCCAGGGGTCTGGAGGTCAGAGGTCTACAATCACAGTGCTCGAAGCATCTCGCTCGCAGCCTTTGAAGGCGCTTGGGGAGAGTGGTCCTTGCCTCTCCAGGCTCCTGGCAGGGACTGGGGATGCTTGGCGCCCCTTGGTTTGCAAGTGCACCACCCCAACCTCTGTGTCCATCTCCACATCACATCTCCTCTGGGCCCTCTCCCCGACTCTTATCTGGACCGCTGACGGTGGGATGTAGCGCCCACCCTCAATCAGGTGGCTCTCACCTTAAGGTCCCTCACATCATCACATCTACAAACACCATTTTTCCAAACAAGATCACATTGATTCACAGGCTCTGGGCACATCTCTTCTGGGGGTCCACCATGCAACCCACTGAAGAGCTGTGTGCATTCAAGAGTGCAGAACCGGCAAAGACAGGGGTCTGGGCTCAGCTCTGAAGTAACGACCGTACGTGTAGGTAGCAACACCACCTGCTTCTGGCACTGCAGGCACCCTGCGAGCACACCGCCCTCAGATGCCATCTCACCGAACCCGCCCACAGCCCTGTGACTCAGGCATAGCACAACCTGTCCTGAGAGAGGAGGCGCATGAAGCTCAGAGAGAGGAAGTTACTGGCTTTGGGCCCCACGGCTAGTAAGTGGGAGCCAGGATTTGAATGTAGACGGGCTGTCTCTGGAGTCCTTGCCCCGCCAAGGCTTGCAAGAGCGCACACACACACACACACACCCCTTTTGAGTTCTGGTAAGAACTAGAAGAACAAAGCAAGGTATCAATGCACTGCTCCAGGCGGACATGTCAAGTTCAAAGATAACAGAGAGAAGGCAGGAAGACCCAAGTCTTCATTTGTTTCTGTCTTATCCATCAAAGGCGACAAGCTTGAACCAGAAAGGACCAAAAAAACTCTGGCTGGGAAGGGAAGCCAAGACCAAAATATGTGAAAAGATCAAGACCTACTCCAGGAACAACGGGTTTGGGTCTTTGCTGGGGGGCGGTGTCTTAGCGGGATCCCCCGGCTTTGTCTATGAACATGGATCCCCCGTGAAGCTGAACGAGGAGAGGCATCACAGGGGAAGTTCAGAAAGACACGACCTTGGCTCTGACGGCCGTGGTGTGAACGCAGGCTCCAGCACCCAACCCGCTGTGCAGCTTTTGTCAGCCACTTGATCGATTTCAACCTCAACTGTTAACCCGTAAAACACAGCTTTGCCCATGAACTCAGAAGACTTGGGGATAGTTTTTTGTTTAGATCAAGGATCTCCTTGATGACAGTACGTTCATTTTTCTTTGGTCCCAGAATGCATTCCCCCCTGTAGAAATAATGTTTCAGCACCCTAGGGATACAGGGACGGTCAAACACACCGATAGACCTAAAGGTGCTGACGCCATGCCTGGCACCCTAGGAGCTCAACAAACTTCATCGATGACATTTTGCCTCGTTCACTCTCCAAGCAAGTTGATAATCAGGATTTCCCTCAATTTCAGTTCCTCCCCACTTTTAAATCTTTCCCATACCAAACTGAAAAATGTTTAAATTAACATTATCCTTAGTTCCGGTCGTCACAGCCATTTGAGGGGTGAACCAACGGAAGGAAGATCTTTCTCTCTAACTCTGTCAAATAAATAAAAATAAATAAATAAAATTAACAACATCCCCTTGAAACCTAACTGAGAATGACATTTGCTGAGATTCAACCAACTTAGGTGGAAATATTTGGGGAAAGAAAAAAAAGTACACTGAACATATACCGACTCCTCCTTGTCCCTGTTCCCTGGACAATACGGTACAGCAACCAATTATGCTCCATTTGCACTGCGTTAAGTATGATATGTCACCTAGAGAAAATTTAAACTGTAGGTTCCATTTATTGTCGGTTATCTAAAGTGCGATACTCCTGTGTATAAGCCACTGTGCATCCTAGGGGTTTGGTATCCTTAGTGGGTCACGGAGAGACAGTTGTTTCTTAGGGAATTTCTGTTGGTTATAAGCACATTTTACATCTTTCAACATAAACTTTCACCCTAGGTTTCTACACCCTAACTTAGTTTAGTGTTAGTTGAACACACTAACCCAGGGGGGAGCCTGGAAGGCTTTTCCTTAAAGGGACAGCCGCTCAGTGTTTTAGGCTTTGAGGGCCACATACAGGCTCTGTTGCAACTGCTCAGTTCTGCAGTTGTAGCGGGAAGGCAGCCACACGGAGTATGCAAATGAAGCAGTATGATTTTTTGTGCCAATAAAACTTTATTTACAAAGACAGGTGGAGGCTAGATAGGCACAAAGGGCAGTGTGCTGATCTGTGAACTACGGTGCTGAGAAATTTCGCCAATATCTTGAATAATCCAGAAGGCATCCAGAGAACGAGGGTCAGGTCTGGGATCCTCTGAGAAGGAATTGAGTACATTTTTAAAGGAGAGGAAAGCAAGGCCGGGTTCTCTCTGTGAGCAAAAACAGAGAAAGGTAAGTGAGAGAGAGAAAGAGTGAGCGAGCGAGCTTTCAGAGGAAGGACCCTAGAGACACACCCTTGATCTTGGCCTGGAGGCTCCCAATACCCTGTGGAAGGCAACTCATGTGAGAAGCAGTCACGGGGTTGAATTCTGGCCTTGGAGTATGTGTCGAGCTGCTCCGTGTCACAGCCCCGTGACAGAATGGGGGCTGCCGTGGCGGACAGGGGAGTCTCAGCATCTTCAGCAATGTCAGCGTTTTAAAATTTTCAAAGTCCACTTTTTGCAGAGTGGCTTGGAGTGGGAATTCTGCGGGGAAATGGGGAGACCATCTGAATGGTGGAAGATACAGCACCACTCCCACACTTTTCTCAGGGACGTTTGCTGTGTACGGCTTTACTGTAAGAGAGCGTGCTCTGTGCTCTTAAAGCACTTTCACCCTATAAAGTATCCCTATTCTTGCTGGGTCGGGGACGCCTGTGCCCATATATGGATCAAGCCTGGACTTACTGAAACCAGACAAAGCCGTGAGCTATGGATTCCACAGGGTCACAGAGCTTGCTTGGAGCCCCATCAGCTCTGCCCAGGGTGGCCCCAAAGCAACATAGGCAGAAATAGGGTTCTCTGGCCACCATCAAGCATTGTTCGTCTTCGTATCTGAAGCATAGGTGTTCCTGTTAATCAGAGCAAGGGTCTCAGGGGTGAAGCCTTGCGTTGCCTCAGGGACTGTGTCGTGAATCTTGGCTGCTCTATCTCTCCACTGTCCCCCCAAGTCCGTGAGGAGGATACTTTTAGACTCCCATTTTGAGGCCCAGTCTCAGAACCATGAGAATTCGCAATCTAACTCGTTAACTCTCCTTTGCTCTCGGTCACCCTGTTTGACAGCTATAAAACCTGTAGGTACCAATCAGACGTAAGTACAAGCCTTAGCCTCAGCGATTCCTTAAGCTATGAGAACCTGAGAAAATGCCCCAAACTCCTGGAGTCTCCATTTCTTTTGCTGTGCAATGGTTACAAGCATTCTTCTGATATGGAAAGCTTAAGTGAAACAGAATTTGTTTGCCTCACTGCTGCACGCATTAAGAGAGGCTCTAGAGGCCGGCGCCGTGGCTCAATAGGCTAATCCTCCGCCTTGCGGCACCGGCACACCAGGTTCTAGTCCCGGTTGGGGCGCTGGATTCTGTCCCGGTTGCCCCTCTTCCAGGCCAGCTCTCTGCTGTGGCCCGGGAATACAGTGGAGGATGGCCCAAGTGCTTGGGCCCTGCACCCCATGGGAGACCAGGAAAAAGCACCTAGCACCTGGCTCCTGCCATCGGATGAGCGCGGTGCGCCGGCTGCAGCACACGGGCCGCGGCAGCCATTGGAGGGTGAACCAACAGTAAAGGAAGACCTTTCTCTCTGTCTCTCTCTCTCACTGTCCACTCTGCCTGTCACACAAAAAAAAGAGGCTCTAGAGAGATGGTTAGCACTGGATGTCCAGTGGGGCACCTAATACTGCCTGAGAATCTCCTATGTTCCTCTCCCTGACTTTGAGAGGCTACTGCCTGGCCAAGGTCACCTTCATCATGCACAAGCTCACACAGGTGCAAATCCGAGCCCTACCAAAAAAAGAAAAATCAGGTTTTGTTCCTGAAACAGTCTATAGACAGGGGAGTGCGATAGGAGGCATTTAGGGCAACTCCAACTTGGTTGTCCCAGAGAGGAAAGGGAGAACTCCAAAACCCCAGGTTCTGGGGTGCAGTGGAGATCAGAAGGTGGGCTCCTGCGTGAGAACATACTTCTTGTTGTTTCTGAAATCTATTGCCAGGTTCTTAATGAAATGGGGGGGCGAGAGGGAGCTAATTCTCTCCAGAGTTGAAAACCCCCTGGGCCCAGCCGACAGCTGCATGAAGACGAAGCGTATTGCAGTTGGGCAGGGAAGTTGTCACTGTGCTCTGGGAGTCTTTCATTTGGCCGCTAGAGCTCCATTAAGTTTTGGAAGTGAACCCAGGTAGCAGGGAGGGTTCTGGAAGGAATATTCTCCAACCAGCTTGTAATTAAAACGGAACCCTTTGAAGAATCGCTCCTCTCTCGACTGCTCCAGCCGCCGCCATCTGACCGAACGCCAGGAAGCTGCTGCCTTAGGCTTTGGCCATTTCTCTCTGCCAAGTCACTTAACTTTCAGCACCGTGTTGCCTGTGTGGGGGCACTTCAAAAAGCTCATGGAAAATGCAATGAAAAAATTTCCAAAGTCATGCATAATTTTATCATGGTATCTATTTTCCAAGAGTTTTTTTTGAAGATCCTCTTGTGTATGGATTTACTTTTTTTTTTTTTTTTTATTTTGCTATTCAAAAGGCAAAGGGACATACAGATGCAGGAGGATGGGATAGAGATTTTTGATGAGCTGGTTCTTTTCCCAAAACACTGTAAGAGCCAGTGCTGGGACGCACTGAAGCCAGGAGCCTGGAATGCCATCCTGGTCTCTCACATGGGTGGCAGGGGTCCAAACACTTGGACCATCTTCTGCTTTCCCAGGCTCATTAGCAGGGAGCAGGATCGGAAGCGGAACAGCCAGGACTCACGCACCGATATGGGATACTAGTACGGCAAGCGGGGCCTTAACCGCTTCACCACAGTACAGGCGCAATATGCATGGATTTCAACCTTATCTTGTCAACACACTAAACTCTCTTAATTGCATGAATTTTCGGAGGGTGCTGTTCTGCTAAGTGCGTAGGACAGACCTGGATGCACAACAGATGCGTGCTCACACCCTTCATGCTGTCTTGGGCACCTCCTACTAACCGCAACTCTGAAACCGAAGGAGACGGTTGCGCAAGTTCCATCCACCACTCTCCCGCCAGCCCCACACGCTGTCCCCTCTCCTTTATGATGTTTTTAAAGCTTAGGTTTCACTTCCTGCATTCTGACTCTCGTTCTTCCTGAGGAACCAGACCAGGCAAATAACTCAGGGCACATTAGGTTAAAGCAGAGTCTATTTCCCCTCTGAGAGCAAAGTCGCAGGTACCGAAGCTGACGATCTTCATGACCCACTTTTTCGGAAGACGGGGGCTACAAGAAGGCAAGTGAGCGGGCAGTAGCTTGTAACCTGGGTCTGGCCTGACCACACTGGACTTTAGAGAAGTCTGAGTTGCATTAGACCTTTGCTTCCAGAAAGTTGCATGGAGGAAAATCATGGGGGTCAAAAACACAAGGGTCATGCAAATCAAATTCCCTACCACTGGTAGCGCTTTATCTGGGTCCATAGTGGAACTCGTAAAGAAAATTAAGAGGTTGGATGGATGTGTGACGCAGCTGTACATTTGCCTCCCAGGCTGCCCACATCCCTGTCGGCTGCTTGATTCTAGTCCCGGCTCCTCTGCTTCTGATCCTGCTGAAGTACAATCCTGGAGGTGGCAGCTGACAGCTCGAGTGTGTGGGTCCCTTCCCCCACATGAGAGACCTAGATTTGAGTTCTTGGCCACCCCTGACTTCAACCTTGCCCAGCCCTGGATGTTCTGGGCATCTGAGGAGTGAACTAATGGATAGAAGATCTCTTTGTCTCCCCATCTCTGTCTTTCAAATAAAATGAAAATAAACACAAATTTAAGAAAAATGCAAGAGGTAAATATTTGCATTAAAAGATTGACTTTCCAAAAACCCCCATTTAGTTGTTGACATACAATTTTTAAAGGTTTAAACACCAAACGGAAGGAACATATTACCCCCAAGGATGATGCAAGTTGCGCCCATCGGCGGTGGTGTCTCCCCAACCCCAGAAATCAATCCCCTCAGCGCTCCCACCTGAGCTGGGAATGAACACAACTCTTGCTCATCATCTGTAAAGTTGGAGTAAAAACAGCCTCAGAAGACCGTCGTATTCTTACTGATCTGTAACGTACAATCTAAGTAAACCCAACATGCTTTCTAATTAAACATGTCTTCAAAAAATTCAAAATCTGTCTTCCACCTTGATTATCTTTCTCCATCTCTTCCTACAGGGAAATGCTGCTTAAACAGGAAATAACTGTACAACACAGACAACAGTCTCACTAGTACCATACATGCTAAGTCATGGAAACTACTGAAAGGTTGTCGATTAGGGAACAGTCAACCCATCAGTGCACAAATGTCCAATCTTACTAGTAACCTAAGCTATCTCCATTAAAATACAGTCGCGCTGTTCCTTAGCAGGTTAGCAAGTTCAGTTTCTCCTTGACTGACTCAACAGAGGGGGAGTGTGGATACCAAAGCTCTCACTTGTTGCTCTGCTCCATGAGGGCAAAGGTCATCTACACGTGCAGCAAGGCAATCCAATTTTATGGTTCAACCAACTCCCTGCGTGCTGGGATCATTCCAAGCTTAATTTGATGCTAGCACACACTTAATTTTTCAGAGAAAAGTACTTGAGCACTGGAGTTTTAAATTACACCACAGCTTCAAGGCCTCTCCCCTGTGTAGACTCCTTCTAGGATGCTGGAAAAGGGTGTAGCAGTTTTGTTTTTATAATTTAGCTAGCAAGCCAAACATTTAATAAGCTCGGGGCCCAATAAGCCTGGGTCTACCTGTGGGCAGAGTTGGAGGAAAGGTGAGAGCTGTAGGTAAATGCCCTGGCCAGGCGATTGGGTGGAGCCGAGGGAGGAGACCAGACCCTGGGCCGCCACAGGTTGGGGAGGGGCCAGGAGGAAAGCCAGGACCACCTGCTGGGAGGATGCTGCCGGTGGTCTGCAGAAACAGCTCCTATCCAGAAAGAAAGGGGCACAGCACAGCGCTTGCGAACTTGACGCATGAACTTGAAAAGCTGCCTGGGCTCCTCCCAGCAGGGGCTGCCCTCCTCAGGGTGCACATAAGGACTTAGCCACTTTGGATGTGAGGGAACCCGTCCTGTCGCCCACGAGTAGGTAGCTGGCTAGGGAAGAGTTAATCCCAGCTGGGCCTGCCAGACTCCAAAGTCCCCTTCTCCTATCACACAGTGTCATAAACCCTGGAGATGAAGGCCACTCCCTCCTGAGTGACCACAATGGTAAGAAACAGTATGAAGTTGTAAAAAGAGCCAAAGCTGATCTCCGGGCTCACATGGCACTACAGCTTCAGACATTTAAGAACCCAAGTGGCGTCTTGGCAACCCTCGTCTCCCATGCACATTACCAGCAAACTGAGCCTTAATGAGACTCAGCCCCTTAACACATTAAAAAAAATGCAGGCCCAGTCCCACGTGGAAGTGGAAAAGTGTGTGTTCATCTTCTAGAAGAAACAGACGTTGGAGCGCATGCTGTCACCCTCCTGCAAGTGTCCATGGTGGGGAGGAGGTGTGGTCAGGTGTGGGATGAAGCGGCTCCACATGGTGTGGAAATGCCCGGTGCCTCTGCCCAGGCCCCTGCAGTCCTGGATGACCCCAAGAGGGCCCCCGTGGACCCGGAGAAAGCCCCATCTGCAGCCTCCCCCACGCTTCTCGGCTCTGTCCTCCGTCTAACCAGGGGGTCTGGCAGTCGCCTTCCTCAGCCGCAGACCCTGGGGAACGCAGCCCAGAGCACCTCCCACGTGGGCACGGCTCTCGTCCTGGGAGCTGGCGCGGCAGAACCACCATGCCCTGGCCCGTCACTGCGCGCTCTCGGAGAACACAATCTGAGTTGCCAAGGCCCTGCTCTCAGCCTCTGTCCCGGATCCCGCTCGTGCCTGTCGCTGGTCGCCTCCAGCCAGGATCCTCCCACCTTCTGACCCCTTTTGCCTGAATTCCCCCCGCTGGCTCCCTCCTTCCCTCTGCTCCCGACACCTCCTCATCAATGAGGCCTTCCGGGGCCACCCAGCCCAGCAGCACCCAGCCGACCTCTCTCTAGCCTCTCATTCAGCCTACAGTTCCTTTCTCAAAGTAACATCACCATTCGGCCTATTCTACCAGGGTACCTTACCACATTTGTGGAAAATGGAGTTAAAAGTTTATTTTTGTGCCAAACGTTTTGAAACCTGCAGTTTGTTCACAAGATGTGACTTCCGGGAGCTTTTCGGAGGCCCTTCCTTTGCATATGCATTACAAAGTGGATGGTGCTGAATTCAGTTCATCTTTTGAAAATGTTTGTTTATTTACTTTCATCTCCTTGAAAGGCAGAGAAAGAGAAATGACACACAGAAGACAGAAGACACAGAGAGAGGGGGCGAGAGAGACCATGTGTCCACTGGTCACTCTTCACATGCATGCACCTGCTAAGGCTGAGGCAGGCCCAAGTCAGGAGTCCGGAACTCGATCTGTCTCCCACATGGGTGGCAGGTTCCTGCACACCGGAGCCGCCCCCTGCTGCCTCCGGACTACATTAGCAGCGTCTGACTGCACACTCACTGCGTGTGAGATGCACAGTGCGTGTGGGTGTCCCGCGTGGCAGCTTAGCCTGATGCGCCCCAAGGCCTGCCCCAGTTTATCTTTCAGTTCTGTTTTCCATGAACCCTTTGAAGTATCCCTGTACACGCATGTGTTAATTTGTGTACCGCTTGTTTTTAGAACACTGGTCCTCCAAGGACAAAAGTTTTGTTATATCCATGGTCACATTTCTAATACCAAGAGGACTTCCCAACGACTTCCAGATGCTTGACTAATATTTGTCAAATTAATCATTACATAATAATAAGAAGAACTAAAACACACTTGTTCCAATGTGGCTACTATCTATTGAGTGCACACTCCTTCCTTGGAACATGCTATTTGAGTTATTTGCCTGCACATATTAACTCATTCATTTCTAATCACCATCCCTTTAGGGAAGACGGTAAAGAAAACCCCACAGGAATAATTTTGACAGCTAGTGTTGATCAAGCATTTACTCCCTGACAGACAGTGTTGTCACAGCATCCTCTTGGGTTCTTAGACTGCTGAGGTCAGCACTGGTACTAGTCCCATTTTACAGATGAGCAAAAGGAGGCACCATTTGATGACCTAACTGGCCCACACATCAGAGAAGCAATCAAGTCAAGCTTCAAGAGCCATTGTGTCTGTTTCCAAAGCTAATGCTATTCTGCTCTCTACGTCACTGCCTGGGCCACAGTCCCCTGGCTCGAAGGCAGCTCCACGCCAGCATCGACAGCAGGTGCTGCTGACGCCGCAGTCCACAGTGCTGTGGGCACTCAGCCCTTACCTCCCGGGCCCAGGCAGACACAGCAGGTGCTCCCCCAGCAGGAGGTGATGAGTCAGGAAGAGCCGGAGGTGAGTCAGCACCAGGCTGGCAGCTGTGGATGGGGGTCCAGGTCCCGGTCTGCACTGTCGCTTTGGCTCCTGGCACAAGAACTCTGAGGCATCACGAGGGACTCAGCTGTAGTGCCCTGTCCCGCCAGGGGACCCCGCCAGATCTCGGATCCTGGCGTCGGGCCGGCTCATCCAAACACACTGATATGCACTTGTTTCTAATGTAGCACCCACACTCTCTGCCAGGGAGAAGCCTTCTACACATTGTGACAGGCAGAAAAAATGCAAAAAATCCTACTGCAGCTTGATGTCCAGTGAGACTAGAAAAAGCAGACTCGACCTGATCCTGGATTCCAGCCCTGCCTGGGTGCTGGTGGCGTCACCACAGCCGGCGGCCTACCGGAGAGCTCTGGCCGGGGCATGTGCTCCTAGCAGGCAGCTCGCCGTCAACATGAGGTAGCCCCCTGCGCCCAACAAGGTTCCCCTGCCTGAAGTTTCGTTACACACACCACTGCAGCCCCAAAACATTAAATTCCAGAATATTCCAGGAATAAGCAATGCGTACACTGTAAAATGCACATACTCTGAGCAGCTTGATGGCATCCTGCGCTCTCCTCTCCACCACACCTGGGATCTAAATAAGCCCTAGGTCCAGCGGGTCCAGGCCCTGCACTTTCTTTTTTTAAGTTTTGAATGATTTTATTCACAAGAGAAATGCTGGAAGGTGAGGGCTTTATTTAGGGGACAAAGAGAAGTCTAGATGCTAAGTTGGGTCCATACCGAGCAGAGAGCAGGCCAGGAGCCACGTGGAGCAGGCGTTTGGTTGTGAGCAGCCGCAGGTGGCAAAGCAAAGGCAGAGAGAGCAGGCCACCAGCCGTGTGGAACAAGCATACAGGCAGGAGGAGCGCAGGGGGCGGCCAGGCCCTGTACTCTCTCGGGTGCCGGTCACTGTGGAACCATCTGGCTGATCAGACTGACTGTGTGCTGTCTCTGTGTCTGTGTTCACAAAACCCTCACTCTGAACCTAAAGTACAAGCATTGTGATTCTGGCCACTCAGATACGCCGAAGAGTAGCTCCTTTTGAATGAAAGGGTGAGTGTTGTTGACTAAGTAACACAAAAAAGCATGTGAAGTTGCTAAGGGCGACAGTAGGATGACACACGGCGTTGACACGGTTCCGCACGAGCTGCGCTTCAAGGCCGCCTCTGAGGGTCCTGGAACGCAGCCCCTGTGGACAGAGGGGTGACTGCCATCTCCCTCATGCACCTGAAATGGACAGACGGGACTACAGCTAACCCTCAGACTGATCCCGTGAGGTGCCAAGAGGAAGTCCCTAGGCCCACCAAACGTCACATGCACAGATGTTCACAGCAGCTTGATTCATAGAGCTGAGAACGGAAGACAGCTCAGAGGCGAGCCAATCAACACACAGGCCTGTCGTCACGTGATGGACACCCGCAGCGCCACAGCCAACACAGGGCTGCGGCATCCGGCAACTGCGGGCCTCAAGTGTCCAGACACCGCCGCACAGAAGCAGCTAGAAGTCAAAGAGCAGACACGGCTTGATCGGCCCCATATGCACACAGCTCATGGACAGCACGATGACAGAGGCCAGCATGGGGCGGCCTCTAGGAGGTACTGACCGAGAAGGAGCCCAGGGAATCTTCCTGGGGACTAGAAACATCTCTGTCTTGACCAAGGAGGAAGTCGTATAGACATACGAGATAATTCATCATTCTGAGGAGCAGTGAGACCTGGTGCAGAATGAAAATGAGCAGTCTCGTGAAAAACGCACTAAGCCTTTCAGGAGAGCAGGCCGAGCCTGTGACCCAGAGCGGGCCCTTCTTTGTGGGGGCCTGATCCCAAAGGAACATCTCAGGACAGAGGGCGAGCGTTTGAAGCCGGCTCCACCCTGCTAGGCAGAGCCGCTTTCTCTCGAGTTCTGCCTTGCCTGTTGCTCACAGGAGATAAGAGGGGCAGAGACAGGCGATGTGGGGCCTGCAGGGAGGAGCAGAGTTGCCCAGGACTCCCGCCCCGAGCGCGCTTGGAGATCATGAATTTCTGGAGACCAGGCAGCTCCAGAGCTGGGCTTCCAGGGACCAGGAGTGGAATGAGCACCGCTGTAGAGGCGGAAGCGCGGGCTATCGGAGCGGCGCTACCAGACTCGGATCAATGACTTCTCACTCACCAATCACCCTCTTCCCCCCGGTGCCGACCAGCGCAACCTTGGGCGTGGGGCTCCTGTCGCTGTTGGTTGTCTCAGACAAACACAGAACAAGAGGAACGTCAAGCGTTTGTACCAGGTTTTGCCACCCAGTAGCTCTGCGTGAACACGGTGTATCAGGACCTCACTGGAGCTTCCCAACCAACTCTCAAGGAAGTACTTCTGTTATCGCTCTCATTTTGCAGAGCAGTGAACTGAGGCACAGAAAGTGAGAGCTGCCTGCCCAGGATCACACAGCCAGCCAAATGGGGGAGCTGGGGTTCGAACCCAGGGAGCTTGACCCCAGAATCTGCTTCTGTTACCCTCTCTAGGCATGCTGGGAGGAAAATGGACTGAAATCCTAGGTCAAATCGCCCAGGAAGGGGCCGATACGTGACACGTTTCAAGGAAGTCCTGTTTCCTACCCTTTCTCGTTTCTCCGATGCACGGTTGTACCGCAGCATCCTTGAGCCATTCCAGCTCAGTGTTTAGTTCAGACGGGACAGTGCAGAAAGGTGACGCGATGTGGTTCAAGGTCACAGAGCGTGCACATCGGAGAGCTGAGAACGTACGCGAGCCTTTCATATTTTACTCCCAGGAGCTTCGTGACTTTCTACTTGGGCCCGAGTGTCACGCATTGTGCGTTTTCTCCCGTAATTTGGTGAGGATTTTTCTCTTTCTCAAGTCTGGAGAGGGTGTTGCCTGCTGGAGCTACAAGTTAATGAACGCAGACGTCGTCTTGGTTTGGATTTATTTACATCTCCCATAAATCATATTTATTGAGTGCCTGGGGTGTACAAGGCGTTGTGAGAGGCCCCACACATTAAAGCAAGGAAAAAATAAACATTTCAGACACTTGGTGTATACTGCAGACTACTTAAATATCCAAAGGCATCAAATAAATCACCAAACTGTTTAGAACTAGGCTCTGGCAGGCTCCCTGCAAACCTTCATACAAAAGCCTGCGATTGCGCAATGCACACGAAAGCCTGCTCTCCGCACGGCACTGGGGCCATCGGCTGACCCCAGTGAGTAGGGCACAGGGCCCTGGCATCTTTCCTGTTCTGGGGATTTTGGGGCTTCCTTCTCAGTCTCTACCACGACCAGCAATGGGACTAAGGCCACCACAAACCACGGGCACTGGGGCAGGCGTCGTGGCACAGCGGGTTAAGCTGTGGCTTGGGACACCATGGGACATTTCAGAGTGCCTGGGATGGAACCCACCTCCACTTCCCACCCAGCTGCCCACTAACACGTGTCCTGAGAAGCGGCAGGTGATGGCTCAAGTACATGGGTCCCTGCCACCCACTTGGGGGATCTGGCTGGAGTTTCTGGCTGTTGGGTTTGGCCTGGCTTAACCCTGGCTATTGTGAGCATTGGAGAAATGTAAAAAGCAAATGGAAAACAATCTCTCTCTGCCTTTCAATAAATAAAAACTGAAAAAATAATAAAAACATGGACACGATACCATTTGCACATGGGCTGACCCAAGCCACAGCTCAGCATCCCCAAAGACGTCGAGAGCAGGACTGTGTGAGGTGAAGGCAAACAGCAGGTGCACACACACAGCTCACAGACTCCCCTGCATGCACCCCCCCCCCACGGCCCACCCAGGCCAGGTGAAACTCTCCTCTGTGAACTGTGAAACCCTCCTGTGCAAACAAGCTGCCACGCCCTGCTGGAACACAGCTGATCCACACTGTGGAACCCAAGCGATAGAGCTGTCCTTGTCTGCCCTTGAAGTCTCCAGTGGGTGTGAACTCCTGTGCTCCTCTCAAACTTTTTACTGCTCTGGGGCAGGATGTGTTTCTCCTGCTATGCAGTGAAGAGTGAATGATGACCAGCTTGGTACATGGCGAGGCCATGCCCAGTCTCAAGGACGGGGTCTGCTGGGGAAAGCGCACACTGCCCACAAATCGCTCAGTGATCCATCCTGTGGCATGGTCGTCAGTGGGGCCTGCACTCTGCGCTAGAGTCCCAGCAGGCAACAGGGGAATGAGCGCATGGCAGCAGGGGCCAGGCAGACAGGGGGCCCGTGGTGAGAGTGGAAGCGCTGTAGGTTTTCCCTGATGCTCGGAAGGCTGGGTGCACGCAGAGAAGCCCTTTGGGCCAGGCCATGGATGTCTCTATAGGCAAAGCCACAGGGTGTGAACGCCACCCTGGAAGTCGTAAGGAGACAGAGTACTGGATGCGGGAGTGGCAGTATCAGATTTGCCTTTTAGAAACATCTCTCCTCAATCACTTTTCTTTCCACATTCCCTATGCTTTTGAGAGTAAAACACGCTCGTGAGCAACAATCTAGCAAGCTTCCGAGAGCTCCACTGGGTTAAAGATTATTCAACGGGGACCATGTTAGAGCTGAAAACAATTGCGCTGGAAACACACAGTGACGGAAGAAAAATGTTCACCCTTTGAAATGGTTTGGAATGAAAGGGGAGAAAGACAAGGCGTAACAGAGGGAGAGAGAGAACGAAGAGAAGAGAACAGAGAAAGCAGCGAGAGGAAGAGAGAGGCTCTATGAAGCGTGCACATGCAAACCTTGACTTTGCTCCTTGCCAACGACAGGGACCCAGATCAGTGGCTTCACTCCTCCTGGGCCTCCATTTGCTTATTCACAAGAAGCTGGTGAATCATTTTCCCTAGGGCTGGTGTGGCAGAGACTCCTGCCTGTAGCAATGATGGTTGGCTGCCCACTAGAGCCACAGCCCCTCCCCCGGCCCACCCCCTCCACAGTGCTGAGTGACTGCTGTGCAGGGATGCAATTATCGGACCCCTTTGCAGGCAGGCCTGGCATGTGCTTGGTTCTCACTAAAGACACGCAGAGGCCAGAGTTAGGTGTCACTTCTGGGCCCATGCTCGCAGAAGCTGGGTGTGCCTCCTCCATGCCTTTCTTCCACTGTCCTGTCTGGTGGCAGCGGCATCGAGACCCCAAGGGGTAATGGAACTACAGATGAGGGGAACCTGCATCCCCGCATCACTACATGGAACAAAGCCATTGTCAACCAGGGGCTCCTGACAGTAGTTCGCTGGCTTGTGCTAAGCATCTAAAACTGTGAGGTTTGTTTGTTACAGCAGCTAGCACTATCCTAACTAACTGATTGCATTAATACTAGACACACAGAACAAACAATAAATGTTCACAATAAAGGGAAAATGCCACACACTGGTTTTTGGCATTTTCTGTCTACTCAGAAGGAATAAAGTGCAATTTCAAGATGATGACCTTTCCCTCGTGTCTCTGGAGGAAACTTTTAATCAGTCAGCCTCTAACGAGATTATCTCTTTGAGGGAAGGCAGTGCCAACGCCCCACGTCTTTTCTCCCCTTTCCCTTCAGAAGCACCCTGCCAAGTTCAACTGCCTGTAGTTTGCAAGTTCTTCCATTTAAAGAGTTAGCGCTTCTCACCGACCTGGCGAAGCTGTCAGTTGCAGGGAAATGGAACACAGCCAACTGATTAGTTTTGATGGACTGTGGCGTGGAGGTCCAGCCTGCACCACTCAAAGGGCCTGCTCACCCAATTAACCAAATGACTGCGGGAGCCTGCGCCAAGTGCAACACTTAGTGGACAGCTGCTCCAGAGGTCAGGGATGGGGGTGGGGACCGAGCGCCTGCGCCTCCCTCCTCGTCTCCTGGCCCAGCAGAGGGCCGAGCAGAGAGGGCACCTCCACTACCCCTTGCTTGCCTGCCGTACCCACTTAGTTCTGAGCCTTCACTAGATGCCTTCGTATTATTATCGGCAGCAGTCATGTTTTTATTTCGCCTTCTAGCACCTACTTGAAAGCACCCCTCCGCACCAGGCACCACGCTTGCCGCTGGGAAGATGGCACAGAACAAAGCAATGGAGGCCAGGCCGTGTGGAGGCTGTGTTCTAGCAGGGAGAGAGAAAAACCGTCGGCAGGTTCAGCTCTTGACCTTGACACTACTGGCATTTGGGATCCTGTGCACTGCAAGGTGCTAAGCAGCTCCCTGGCCTTGAAGCCAGGAGCTCACCAGTACCTGCTGCCAAGTCATGAGAACCAGAAATGCCTGCAGGCATTGCCTGATGTCCCCTTAAACCCCTCCTCCATCGAGAACCACAGCTTACAAGTCAGGCAAATAAATGACACTGGTTATGATACGCGCCAGAAAGGGTAGAGACAGGAGAACGAGGCCGAGGAGGTGACGTCTATGCTGAGACCTGAAGACAGGAGGGATCTGCTACGTGAGGCACTAAAGACGTGAGGCACTAAAGACGTGAGGCGCTGAAGACTGACCCAGGCAGAGGAAGAAAGGCGTGAAGCCTTGCAGTGTCGGGTAGAGGGACAGGCAGCACGATGCCCGGCGCAAGCGGGGCAGCATGGGAGCAGGTGTGGGCCCGTGACCGGCTTGGAGAACAGGCACCGGTCCCAGGTATTGTCGCTAAGATAAGGAGTTTGGATTCTATTTTGAGCCAGACTTCTACGCTCACATCACTTTGGTGACTGGACTTGCAGTTAAGCACACGGACTCTTTACAACATGGCCACTGGCAAATGCCAGGAATCTGGGGTCCTCCCCAGCCCCCCAATGCCTGAAGTTCAGCACTTGCCAGCATAGCTCTCATTGTTGGCTATTACTATTAGATGGGCTATCAAAAGATTTTTAATGTTAGCATTTTTTTTTTTTCTAGAGAGAGAGAGCAAGCAAGCTCTCATCTACTACTTCACTCCCCAGATGCCCACAGTGGCTGAGGATGGGCCAGGATCAGTCAGGAAGCAGGAACTCAACACAGGCCTCCCACATGGGTGGCCGGAAACCAGTGACTTGATCGTCACAGAGTCAGGAGCCAGAGCCCAGGGTCAGATCTGGGCACTCTGATGTGGCGTGTGGATATCTTAATCCCCAGGCATTTAGCTCCTATTGATTGCTTTTGAGCACAGGAACGACTTGATTTTTTTTACATTTTAAAAACATAAAGGCTGGCGCTGTGGTGTGGTGGGTTAAGCCACCACCAGCATCCCATAAGGGCACTAGTTCTGAGTCCTGGCTGCTATACTTCTAATCCACTTCCTGCTGATACACCTGGGAATGCAGCAGCAGATGGCCCAAGTTCTTGGGCACCTGCACCCATATAGGAGACCTGGAGGAAGCTCCTGGCTCCTGGCCTTGGATTGGCTCAGTTCTGACCACTGCAGCCATTTGGGGAGTGAACTAGCATTTGGAAGACCTTTCTCTCTAACTCTGCCTTGCAAGTAAGTAACTCTTTAAACATTTTTTTAAAAAATAATGTGGTCATTGTATAGAGAAAAGATCGGGCAGTAGGGGAGGTGTGGAAGCATGGAGACAGCAGGAGGCAGTGACACAGGCAGGGAGGTCACTGACCAGGCACTGAGGGGTGGCTTGCGGATCAGGAGTTAGAACTGAGACGTATCCTGCAGAGAGAATGGAGGAACTTGGATGTGACCGAACAGCCAGAACAGCGGTGATACTTTATGCCCAGCAGCCAGAAGGGTGCCACAAGGTCTCCACACTGCTTCTACTACTGCCGTCCCTACTATGAACAACGCCCCAATTCAGGGTTGCTTAGTGTGAAGCACCCACACACTGGCTACAGATAATTCTATACACCTCTGCAATCCCTCAAACGGTGTGATTAGATTTAGCTAGACTTAGCCCCATTTTGTGGCTGTAACAGTGAGGCTCAGGGGAGTTAAGGACTTGACCAAAGCCAGCACAGAGTGGGTGGGACATCCGGGTTCCCAGCCAGCTATCTCTGCAGATCTACGCCTACCACACACCCTGCCTCCCTGTGTGCCATTCTGAACCTGCTCTACAAATGCCCCCACCCCAGGCCAAGAAAAGAGGGGCCTCCTTTCTACCGAGGTACCTCTGGTGTTGATGTTTAGGGGTGCTCCTTACAGTATGCCACAGGGAAGGAGACCCAGGAGGACCAGAAACACGGGGCAGTTGAAACAGGCTCACATCTTGGCTCTCTCACTTCTAAACACTTCTTCAAAGCTTTCTCGGTCTCTTTTTTTCCATATCAGGTTTTTTTTTAAGATTTTATTTATTTATTTGAGAGGTAGAGTTACAGACAGTGAGAGGGAGAGACAGAGAGAAAGGTCTTCCTTCCATTGGTTCACTCCCCAGTTGGCTGCAATGGCCAGAGCTATGCTGATCCGAAGCCAGGAGCCAGGAGCTTCTTCCTGGTCTCCCACAAGGGTGCAGGGGCCTAAGCCCTTGGGCCATCTTCTACTGCTTTACCAGGCTATAGCAGAGAGCTAGATTGGAAGAGGAGCAGCTAGGACTCAAACCAATGCCCATATGGGATGCCAGAGCCGCAGGCGGAAGATTAACTTACTGCGCCACGGCGCCAGCCCCCTCCATATCAGGTTGTATAAGGATTCAAAGAGGTGAGTCTGCTTGTCCCAGTGAGACAATCATCATTATCACTTCACCCTCGTCATTGCTATCATCATCACCATTGTCATCATCAATGTCACCATCATCACCGTCACGTCACCACTACCGTAACCATTACCATCACCGTCGTCCTCATCAATGTAACCACTGTCATATCACCATCGTCACCAACACCTCTACTGGTATACCCTCAGCATCCTCATCTTCACCATGAGCAACACCGTCACCATCAAACTGACATGTGCTGAAGGCCAACAGTGTGATACACACAGTGCAAAGTGTCTCACTTACGAGGCCTCTTAGATTTTTACAAAGCAGGTCATGTCTTTGACCCGAAATATAGCCAAAAACCTAAGGCTTAGAAAAGGTAAAAAGCAGAGGCTCAGATCATATGGCCAGAGAGTGACACAGCTGGACTTCAAACCTTTCCTGGGCTCCACAGTACTTGTTCCTGCAACCGCATTGCTTTCTCTCCCACTGACCCCTTAACCAGGCGAGGGTGTGCCCATGTCCCTAGGCTCCTTCTCATCAGTGTCGCTCACAGGACATGCCAACAGAGGAGAGTGTTCTTGACACTCAGCCAGGTGACAAGGGTCCAGGCTGCCCTCTTAGAGCAAGCGAATGTGGTTCAGGACCAGAGTAGCATCTGTGCCCGGCTGGACAGAACGATCTCCTAAGAGATACATCATAGCCTCACAAGTCAGATGATGGCAAAGTCTCCTTATGCAGTCTAATCAGTCGAAAAAAGGCAAAGCAAAAACACTTATTTGTGTGTTCCCGTTCTTAACTTTGTTTTTTTCCATGAGCTGTTCACAGCACAGGATTTCCTACGTTAGCATCTGCCTTGACCGGCTTGGCCGCGAGTGACCTCTTAGAAGGAATGGAACAAGTGCATTTGGAACCGGGCAATTATGTCTTATCGTTGAAAGCCACATACGTGCAGAGAACACTTGAAGTGTTCCGTGGAGCTGTCCAGAAAGTACACGCAGTACCACACCGACCATAATCATGAGCGGAAACACTTTTTTTTTTTTTTCATTTTGCTTGAAAACAGATCGGCTGGTTTGTATCACTATTTGTGTCAGTTGCATCGATACTTTCCTTTGCTTACAGACTTACCTAACGTGAGTATTGGGAATGCAAATTTTGTGGTAAAGGCCATTTATATTAGCAAACTCCTGACTTCTGATCAATGCTTTTTAAAATGTCTTGTGGATTATGTCTCTCTCTGGATTATTAGAATTCTCCCTGCTACACACAGGATGGCAGATTTACCCGTCTTTGGCAACTGGTCTCAAAGTTTCTAAATGGTTTATTGACGTGATCTTCCTACCCCACCTTCCTCAGCACAGTTTTTTTGTTGTTGCTAAGTTGGTACAGTGACATCTACCAACCATCAGGATGTGGTTCTGACAGTTACCAGCAAAACCATACTTCCTAGGTGAAATCAATCTGATGTTTGAGTTTCTATTCTGCTGGAAATTCAGACGTGATCGCATTTGCTCGCTAGACCCCAGCCCAAAGTCACTTGCTTACCACAGGTGTCCAAGTGCAGCAGAATCTCTGTGATCACGACCTCGCAGAGGCTTCTGGGGGCTAAGCCAAGGACTGTCCTGCTCCTGCCTGTTAGGCGGAAGCTGGCATTTGTCAAACACCGTCTAAACACGCTGCCTCATTAAGAGAGATGAAACATGTATGCACACCGCTTAGCAGCCCAGGAGTCAGAAATCCTTCTACCCATTTCGCAGGGAAGAAAACTGAGGCCCCGATGAGCTGAAGCGACCCACAGCTTCATGGCTAGGAAGTGACTGAAGGGGATTAGACTCCAGACACTGAGCGCCGTCAGAGTCATGTCCCAAACTGCCCTGTCCACACGAGTTGTTCGAGGTTCTGGTTAAACACTGACTGTATCTCATAGTCCAAACTGGGATGATTTTGCATGAGAAAGGGAAGACAGTCTCAGATCAGCCAGGACGAGAGACCCCTGGGGTTAGAGGGCAAGTTCTCACGTTCCGTTTCAGAGCCTCTGCCAAGTCTCCAGGTGGCTCTCTGGTGGACTGTAGTCCTGGGATCAGAGCTGACTACTGGGGAGTCATGCAGGGAGCATTTTAAATACCAATCCGTGAGAGCCGCAAGCCCCCGTTTAGTTGCATTAGGTCTGGGGTGCAGGAGTTTGCATTTTTAACACGGGCTTGCCCTGTTCCTGCTAAGTTCAGAAGTCATCATCCAGAACCTAAGAACGGAAATTCAAAGGCAGCCTTCCATCGCCTCACGCTGGGACAGGCACAGCCTCATCCTAAACTTCATAACCACTCTTTCTGGTGAAGAACAGATAATTCAAAAGGAGACAAACTCTCCACCCCTTCAAGCCCTGTTCCACCAAGGGAAGTTACTTTCTTTCTCCGTGCCTTAGTTGAAATTGACTTAGATTTACAAAAGACAGATTAATAGGAATATTCCACTTTAATCGCTTAGCATTTGAATTCTTTAATCATGCTTAGCATACAGAAAGAGCCCAATAAATGTACTACAGCCACTACCATTTTTATATATACCTGACTTTTCCCAACCTACCGAATAATTTTTAAATATTACTTTATATGATTATAGTACCATGTTATTCTGAAACTCTGACCCAAGTCACCCGTGGTCACCGTGCTGGGACATGACTTCATGGACTTCCCTTCCATGCCATCCGATGTTGTTCTAAAATACAATGGGGGCAGGAAATTGCTAAGCTAACAGCATACTTGAGAAAGCCCTGCTATCTCAAAAGAAAAAAAAGACATCATGAAAGGTATTTTTTCAACGTACTTTATAATGGGTGTATAATATTCTGTGTTAGGCATATACTGCTCTTTGCTCAACCAGCTGCAAGTGTTGGACATTTAGGTTGCTTTGCTGTTTGGATACTTCAATTATTGGATTTTTTTGCTTTGATTAACTATGATGATTTCTTGTAGATAAGACCAAAAGAATGATTTTAAATTTGCAAAATTAAACTCTGTTATGAGTAGTGTCTGAAATATGAATAAGTCACCTGTCCCAGGCTGTTCTAAGTCTTCATTCTTTGTAATTCTTTCCCATCTCAAATTGCTCTAAGGAAAAACAGGGCCGTGAACTGGCAACAACCAACACTAGCTAACCAACAAAAAAGAAGTAAAGCCCAGAAAACTGAAAAAAAAATGGGTCACTCTTTGTTTAATGGCAAAAAAATAAAAAGGTTTTTGCTTTCATGTTGAAATCTAAATAATGCTGCCGAGGCATTATGCCCCGGCTTCCCGGGAGGAAGGATTTCTAAGCTGTGGGCGGACTGTTTCGGTCTTACTCTTCGCAGGGAAAACAAAGGTTGCAGCAGATGTAAATGGCACAGAGAACACACGTGTCTTTCTTGCCCCATCCGTGTGTCCGGCACCAAATTCACACTTATCCCATACGTGCGTAACGGACACGAACTCAACACCATTGTCACTCGACGGGAGCGTCACTTGCAGAGCTGTCTGAACATTTCTGACTCTCAAACGCCCAAATATTTCGCTTTTGATCGTTTTGTTTGTCTCCTAGAGGGAATCGGCAAATGATGCTCTTAGCATTTGATAGGATTTAACCTGCTGTCAAGCTCGTCTCACTGGCTTTTAGTTATTAAGCCCACAAAGTCAGACCCGCAGCCTGTGTGACTCCGCGGAGAGCTGTGGAGACGCAGACAGCCAGACCTGCATCCACACTCAGCCAGGTAGCTGCTCAGTGAGCCCCAGGCTGGGCCACAAAGGCAGCTGTTATTGAGAGAAACTGGCCAGTGCCTGTCATTCCCAAGCCCCCTGCAGCAAGCCACAAGTCTCACGTGAAAGCGGCGCCCTCGCTGTGGGGACAGAACCTTCCCTCCGATTGCAGCAGCACGACTCACACGCGCATGTGCAGATGTGAGTGTGAGCAGTAGGCAGAGCCCCAGCCTCCCCCAGAGGTCACGGACAGCGACGTGAGCCGGGCATCCTGGCCGTGCCCTTTGCACAGCACGTTAGCACCGACCAAGGAGCATGGCTCCAAACCCAGAGCAACGCTGTCCCCTGGACCCGTTTTAATGGGCATCAGTGACTTCTGTCCTCAGCACGGCTGCAGTACATCTTCCCTGACACGGCTCCCAGCCCTCCCTATTATCGAGGAAACTTCTCGTGCCTCGCACGTGCCGAGAGAGGAACAAAAGCAGCAGGGGAAGTGTCAGAGCAAGATCTGAGCCGGGTTTAAAAACGATATGCTGGCAGCCAGCTCCACCGGGCTGCGGACCGACTGGCCATTACCGAGGTCCGATGTCATGCCCGCATCCCGATCCCACCCCTGTGGCCGCAGCTCCCTGGTCCCCGGCGCAAGCCCAGCTTAGAACACCGGAAGCTCTGAACTCCTGTCCTCTGTTCCCAGCTCACCTGCCACGGTCACACTCGGGAGCCAGGCAGAAACAGCGGGTTAAAGACATGCCCTATTTCCCCTCCCTGCATGAAGAAGACATGTGTATATATATTTTTAAATTAGCAAATATAGGGAATCCACTTGATTTTTTTTTTATTATTGTCCTTTCAAGGATGTTTCTATTTGCATAGTTTGATCCTCTTCCCCTACCCGGCACCAACTTTAGCGTGACCTTTTCCTGCTAATTGGAAAATCTTACGGAAATAAACCCTGTCAGAAAATGAGAAGTGACTCCCCCTTTGGATGGCCAAACGACCTCAGAGGGGGAAAGAAGTTCTGAATTTCTGCTCCTTTTGCACACGCTGCAAAATCTTTATGACTTCGGAGAGCCTTGAAGTTCCGTAATGCCCCTCCAGTGCAACGCGGAGTAAATAAATTTCTTCTTATGACCACTTTGGAGAAACACACAACCAGATTTACTCAGCAGGGATAGATAGTGGACAGGATAATGAAGAGAGAATAAGAATATGATCGGGGTTTACAGCCTCTTCTGTCTCTTTAAAGGGTTTTAATCCTTCAGAAACAGGATACGGGTCCATTTCCTTAAAGATACAGTGTCCCTTCTGGGACAAGTAATGTTATAAAAAGCTAAGAAGTAACATCTATCTCGCAATATTGATTGGCACTTTAGTGTGATAAAAGGGGTTGAACCTGAAGGGGAAAGCCGGAAGAAGGTAAGTGAGAATGACTCTTTGAAGTGCTCCAACCGTCCCCACGCGCTCAGGCCGAACTTCCGTGGCTCAGAGTCACGGGCACCCAAAGGGCCCCGTGACATCCACGGGCAGGGCTCCGTGACCTGCGCTGGGGAAGCCGCTCCGATGGCTCTCGTGGCCCACTCCAGTGATTCTTAAGTTGACCCAAAACGACTCAGGCCAGCTCTCTGAGCTGTTGTCGCGGGCGTAAGTGACAAGGTCCTGCCTCTTGAGAGGTCTGGGGAACGCTGTGCACACCCAGCGCCTTGGCCTCCACACCCCAGAATCAGGAGGCCGGCCTCACCAGGGTGGACCGGCGCTTGGATCCGTCCTGTCCCTCCCCAGCACCTGGGCTGAGGGAAGGCAACCACCCAGCCATGGCTCCTCCCCCCAGCCACGGCTCCTCCCCCAGCCACAGCTCCTCCCTCCAGCCATGGTAACTGGCTGTCCCTGCAGAAATGGTGATGCCTGGATAGGAAAAGGGGCCCAGAGCGGTCCTCTATCTGCCCAAGCACACACAGCAGGGAAGCGACAGAGCGGAGGCACACACCAAGCCTGCCCAAGCCCAGAGCCCACACTCTGTCCTGCTCCCTCTGCCCCAGCCAGGCACCAGAGGGGAAGAGGAGTCTGGGCTGCCTTCCCCGTGACAGCTCCTGAGAGCCGAAGGACCTTTGATTCCCGATTCGGGAAAGACCCAGGTGTCCCCCAGCTCACCCACTCGGAGATAATTTCTTCTCGATGCGGGGCCGGGGTGCTGCTGGTCCTTCGCCCTAGCACACTGTTCCAAATAACACACACCCCTGTTGCAGCCGTACCAGCCTCATCACTCCCCACACTCGGCACCCTTCAGAACACTCTGCCTTGACATCCATGTTGATTGGCTCTCCTTCAAAGCACCGTGAGAAGTCACCTCCTCTGAGAGGCCTCCCGGGACTGCCCCAGCCTCAGTCCCGTTACGTGCTGCTGTGCTCTGGCTGCCTGCTGTCCCTGAAGGCCACATATCCCCAGCCCAGCTTGAGTGGGGACGATTTGCTCATACGCTGCCACTTCTCCACTCGTGTGGGTTTGCCACTGCAGGGACCATGCCCATTTCATCGTGGGATCTTGTGCACCGACCCCAGGTACCCTTCATGCTTATGGAAACGCATGGTGGGCGAGTTCATCGGAATTCCAGAAGCCCCTCCCCACCCCGTGCCAGGTCGATGATGGACACTGGAGTCACTGAGCCCTGAGGGACAAAGCCCCGCCAGAGACCTCTGACCCCCAGAAAGGGCTGAGCCTCTGAAACTCTGAAGCGGATGGAAGGCAGCATGGCGGATGCCAGCTAACTGATCACCTAGCCATCTTCTCCTGTTTGTGAGCCCATGCCAGACTACACTTCCCAGCCTCCCTTGCAGCTGGGGGTGGCCAACAGGGCAGTCATGGGCTGTGAGCAGCCCATGCGGACTCCAGTCCTTGGGTCCCTGAAACAGGTGGGAGCCCGGGACCGAATTCTTGCTTTCGCCTGACTCAGTCCTGGCTTTTGCGGGTATTTGAGGAGGGAACCAGTGGATGAAACATCTTTCCATGTCTCTCTCTGCCTTTCAGACAAACATATAAATGAATAAAGACAGCTATTTTCCATAGAACTAGATCGAAGAGGCCTGGGCTGTCGGAGCGATGGCCGGGGCCCCTGCTGGCTGCGGCGTCCTCGCTTAGACTTAGCCGCAGACGACAGTGCAGTACTGCTGGAGTTGTCACAGCAGGCGGAGTGCCAAGGGAGTGTGCACACATGCGTGTGCATGCACCCGTGTTCAGACAGAAGCCCAGACGGGTGAGGAGCCCCGGGTCAGCTTCCAGACTCCAGGGTCCTACAGACACTCTGGGCGCCTCCGTCGACCGCCAGGCACTGGCCCCGCCCTGCAGCCGCCCTCACACGCGTCAGGCTCAGTGCAAACGCCACCTCCCCAAGGGTTCCCAATAGAACCCCTTTTTGGAAATGATTGCACTTCCTGTAGGTTCAACTTTTTCTCTGGATGTGGCTAAGAGCCCTGTCTTGCTCACACCGGCGCCACCTGGCTTGCCCTTGGCTCTGCATCCCTGAATCCCAGAAGGGTGTGCTACAGGCTGTGGATGACGGGGACTCGAGACCACCCCGTCTGACACGAAAAGGCCTCTTGCTTTGGGTTTGCCACAGAACCCTCACCCGTGGGACGGTGACGCTGCGCCTGTCCGCCTTCTTAGCGCGGGGAAGGATTCGGATCGCTGTTGCTGCGCTGTTCGCACTAGCAGAGTGCGTGAACAAGGAAGTGATGTAACTGTCTGTAAGCCACAGCTCCGTGCACAATAATCACGGAGCTCCAGGACGTCGGAGGGGCAGAATCCCTGGACTTGGGAATTCAGGGCATCTTGGAAAGGCGGGCTCCTTATTTAAAGCCGTCTCTAAGGCTACCAGCTCTGGGGTGGAACTCGGAGCAGCTGCCAGCCCCTGCAGCCAAGGCGTCCGTCCCCCTCCCCCCATGAGCTGTGGCGGGGAGCGCATGCCAGGTCTCCAGCGACGAGAGTCAGGCCAAGGCCCAGCGTGGCAGCCCGAGTATGCACTTGCCGCCTCGACCTGTTGTTGAGAGATCTGGCAGCTGTGCCCCGCGAGGGCTTCCTCTGGGGGTGCTGCCTTTTCACTTGGTTAGTCCAGGAAAAAAGGGCATCGACATGAAAAGACCACAGCGCCCGGGATTCACACCCACGGTCAGCATACCAGGACGCTGTCCAGCCATGCAATGTCACCTGCTGAGGGGACACTGTCCTTCCGTTTGGCTCTGCTTCCTGGCCCTGCACTGGGGCTGCCCGGGCAGTGTCCGTCCAGAGCTCTGGGCAGCAGAGACTCACTCCAGGCGGATTCTTAGGGGAGGTGCACCTGCCTGAGGGACCTGGGAAACTGATCGAGTCACAGAATGTCCTGCCAAGTGCTTGAGGCAGCCACAGCCTGGAGTCAGAATTAAGTCACCCTCTGGGCTCCAGCGGGGCTTGGGGCCAGCCCCTGGGCAGCAGTGACGTCATGGGAGACTCTGTTACCTGCCTTTGTCAGTGCAGGCCTCCTTAGCAGGAGCCACACTTGCCACCTCTTCTAGAGTTACAGAGGGTATCCTAGGGCACGTCGGTTCCTATCTGGAGCGACCGGCGCTGAGGGAAGATGGGTTGATGCCTCACTCTGCCTCTCGTCAGCTGCGGGGCCTTGGGCAGCTTCCGTGCTTCTCGAAGCCTGAGCGTCGCTGTAGAAACTCCATGAAATAAGCAGAGCTGATACCCGGGGCACACGTGCACCCCTGCATCTCTGGGCCAAGACGGGAGGCTGAGCAGGAGCCAGTCCGGGGGCTTCCTAGAACAGGGGCTGAGAGGGGGCTGCTGCAGGATGCAAACCACCTAGGCCAACGAGAAGGGGAGGGGAGGTGGGGCTGGCACCGGAACACTGCTCAGCACAAGTGGGGTTTTGGAGACACGGATGGATCGCGAGCATCCCAACAAGTCAGCCTTCAAGAACGGATGGGGTTGGTGCTGGGGAGGGGAAACGGGCCCTTTTCTGCCCATCCGTCCAGGAAAAATCCACCCTTGGGAATAAGCACTTAGCAGGTAGATCTTAATGAGTTCCCCTCCACTTTGGGTGGAATTTCCAAGTTATCCTAGAGCCCAGAGCCATGGGAATGGTAAAGCTATCTCAGAAATAACCAGTATTTAACACACACACACACACACACACACACACACACACACACAGGAAAACCCTCTACAGAACACACCACCTGTTTAAGACATCCAGAGGCGGCGTCAGATTGGGAAGAGAAAATGGGACAGAGAACCCAAGGCCTCACAAAGCTCTGGGGAATGAACTTGGGAAAGAGTCAGAGTTGTTTCATAACATTTTAAAACCAAAGTTGGCTCAAATATAAAAGATTTCTCCTTTCTTGATAAGACTACTGTCCCCCTCCGCCATTTCGACAGCGCTGAAGTAATCTTTCCTTTAGGACAGTTAATCCGAAGTCTGTCTTCGTGAAGGATCCTTATTAAAACTGCTGCAGGCATTCGCAGTGCTTGGCACTGTCTCCCCAATATTTCACAATGTTCCCTCCTGGAAAACGCATCCCCTGCTCTCGAAATAGGATCTGGCTTCTGGCCAGAGATCTGAGTGCACCGTGCAAAGGAGGCAGGAGGGACCCCGGCTGAGGGGACAGGGCTCAGGCTGGGCGCTGGCTTTCTCCAGGGGCAGAGCTGCAAGGACAGCAGCAAGGATCCCGTCTCATCGCCACCTTCCTGCTGGCCTCCAGGTTCCTGGCAACCCTCAGAAGTCTCCAAATTTAAAATGGGACAAGGTGCACCCAGTCCTACCTAAGGAGAGCCTCAACAATTCAAGGGAGGTGGCTTGGGGAGGGCACTGTGGCACAGCACAGCTATCCGAGCGCTGGGTCAAGTACCAGCTACTCCACTTTCAATCCAGCTTCCAGGTGCTGTGCCTGGAAAACACCAGATGATGGCTCCCATCCTCGAGTCTCAGCCGCAGGCGTGGGGGACCCAGATGGAGTTCCTGGCTTTGAGCTGTGGCCTGGCCCATCCCTGCTGCTGCAGCTATCTCGGGAGTGGACCAGTGGATAGAAGGTCTGTCTCGGTCCCGGTCTCTCTGCCTTTCAAACAAATAAAGAATCAATATATACATTTTTCAAGATACACTTACTTATTTGAAAGTCAGAGTGAGAAGGAGAGGCAAAGAGAAACAGAGAAATGTCTTCCATCCGCTGGTTCACCCCTCCCCCCTCCCATTGGCCACAACAGCCGGAGCTGCACCACTCCAAAGCCAAGAACCCCTTCCGGGTCTCCCACATGGGTGCAGGGGCCCAAAGACTTGGGCCATTTTCCACTGCTCTCCCAGGCTGTAGCAGAGAGCTAGACTGGAAGTAGAGCAGCCAGGACTCAAACCCGTGGCCATATGGGATGCCAGCACTGCAGGCAGTGGCCTTACCCTCTACACCACAGCGCCAGCCCCAAGAATCAGTATTTTTTAAAAAGAGAGATACACAGCTCTGGTGGCTGTGGAATCCTGATAATGAGACCGGGCACTCAAGGAACCCTCCTGGGATCTGGTGTGTCCTGGACCTGCCATGCCTCCTCCACCGTGGAGTACAGCTGATAGCCCTGCTTACAATCATTATGGAAAAGCACACGGTAGGAACTCGAGTGTGTGTTGTCCACCTCAACTGAAGCTGCACCTGGAACCCGGAGGAAGTAGTTGGAAATACAGCACCATAGATAAACTCCCCGGGAAGAGAGTCCACGGTGAACTTCTCAGTCTCACAGGAAGACCTGGGACTTTGTCACCTGCCGTGGCCTCCACCCACAGAGGGGCTGTGAGGTGGCAGGTGGGGAAGGCAACTCGGGGGCCTCCCTAAGTCTCAGGTGTCTGATCGCTGCATCTCCAAAAGATCAGGCCCTTTGTGAATGAAACTTAGATCAGGATCCTGAGAAACAAGACAACAGCTCCTTCAACTCCTTTCCCCGACTAATGCTTCCATAGAGTTCTCCACGCCACTCTCCCTTCACAGCTTCACACACGTACATGGACACTGTGTCACATACAGCACGTGCATACTCACACTCACGCTCTTACAGAAACACACCAGCCTGTACTCACATGCATACACATATACACACACACACGTGCTCTCATACACATGCACAGGACAGCTCTCTCCAAACCCCAATTCTTCTTGCAAACAGTCGGGTTTAACTAAAGTGCAGGAAACCCACAGGCTGCAGAATCGTCCTCAGATGTCCTGGCCTGGCCCGGCCCAGGGGCTTGGCTCTCTGGAGGCGCAGGCACCCAGCAGCCCTCCCGGGTCTCCGTCTTTCTTGAACACTCAAGCCTGAGATCCTGTGGTTTGTGTTTGATGGCCCTAGACACACTTGCATTTGTGACTATCTCCCACCATTCAAATACACTAACAATTACACTTGGCAAGTGGTATAAAAGCAATGTAGTTCAAGCTGTATTCATACTTATACATACATTATTCACTTTTTAATTTCAAAAGAAATCGAAACCAGAACATTTTCTCGGGCCCCGAGAGTCCCCTGGGCATGGCGGCGACTCCATGGCATGCCCTACTGCTCTTGAGGGGGATGTCAGTACACTGGGGCCTGTGCTCCACTGCACAAGTTCATGGTTCCTGGACTGACTGATCTAACTGCTGTCTGCCCCTGAGCTCGTGAGGCTGGGGCCATGTCTGCTTCCCCCACTGCCGAAAGTCCAGCTACTGGCCAGGACGGGTGTGACACAGATGGCTGTGTGGAGAACGGCACATGGAAGTCACTGTCAGGCTGATCTCCCCTACCAGCACCAAGCACAGCTCATGCGGGGACGGCTCTCACTCTCTTCCTCACCTGGTGTCTGATGTTGGAGCTCGTGTGAGCTCCAGAGACGGGGGGATGGGTGGGTGTTTCCCCCTTGCATGATGGCTCTGGAGCCTCTTGGGAGTCGGTGCCCCGATGGCTCGCCTGCCCTGGGCTGGGGCTGCTGAGCCAGCCACTTGGTCTGAGTACAGAATGGCCAACATCAGCATGGGACACACATGGAGGAACTGGGATGCCCAAGCTGTGGACAGTGTCACGCTGTCACCGGGAGTTCCTGGTGGCTGACTCCAGGCAGCTGTGCCGGGCACAGTTACCACACATCACAGCGCCTGTTTGCGGAGGAAGGCACAGCGGGCAGGAGACTTCTCCACGGGCACCTACGCTGCCTGCTGGTCGAATACCCACGACATGAAGAGAGCTGCAGTTGCTGGAGGCAGAGCCCAATGGGCCCCAGGGCAGGGGGAGCTCAAAGTGCACCCAGCAGGCCACAGGGCAATAATGGCCAGGACTGGCCGTGTTCCCACCGGCCAGTGTCCCAGGCACAGCAGCCTGACCTTCAAGTGATGAGAAGATGACAGGCAGGCTGACCCCTGACCTCCCTTGCCCACTGATCCCCAAGCCGTGATTATTTTTAATTTCGATGACGTTCATCTGGGAGAAGGCAGCCCAGCAGAGCTACATGATCCCACCCAGCCCCAGGGATCCTGGCCAGGAAGGGTTTTCTCAAGGCAGAGGGAGACAGGCTCGTCGGGTGATGCCAAGGTGGCATTGACGCCCACCTGGGCTGCCACTCAGGAAAGGCAGACAAATTAGAAGCCATCGCGCAGAAGGCGGCTTTGTCCCCGCCTGACACACAGTGGCACTGACAGGCGGCTCTGTTAGGAGGATGCGCACAAGCGGCTAAGGTCTGGCTCTGGCATGGCACACAAACATCTCTGCAGCTGGAAGGCGTGCACTGAACACCTGATGCTATCAGCCCCTCTTGCCTGAGCGCCTGTTCCTGGAGCCTCCAAGTCCCCATGGGTGGAGAAGCAGCCACAGGCCTGGCTGATGCCAGAAGGGTCAATGAGGGCTGTTGTGACGTGAGGGGGACCTTCCCGGTGGGAGCACTCAGTGTGGATATGGGCTTCGGTCCAGGCCACCTCTGGTCACAGACTCAGGGTGCGGGGTAGAACCGAAGGCTCCTGACAAAACACTCATGTCCAGGAGCAGGCTGAAAAGGCAGATGAAGGTCGGGAAGGAGCCGGTGCGCAGACCCACAGGGGCCCCGGATGCTACAGCAAGAGGGAGCCATGCACACTGAGAGCCGGGCAGGAGTTTGCGGCCACCACATGCCCCAGAGCCCCCAACCTTCTCCCTCCACACATCATCCAGTGTGCACTCCTGCCACCTGGGAGTGAAAAGTCAGGAAGTTGTCCTTTGCCAGCGCCTTTTCTTTCCTACACCAGGTCATCTTGTGTCCGCGTACCCCAAAGGGCACGGTGGCAAGTCTGCACCAGGAAGTGATGGTGGTATCAGTTCCCATAGCTTTTACAGACAGAGGGGTTTGTTAATAGCATCTAAACAGGAAGTCATAGAGAACACCAAGAAGTGTCTTTGGTGTTTGCAGACCACTCCTTGCTGAAGAACCTTCTAGAACAGCGGAGACTCTAATCCATCACCCCTAAGTTGTCCAGGGCTTCTACTCAGCAGATCAAGCTAACATTTAGTGAGCTGACAGTGACATGATAGAGGGCACGTTATGCCGGGAAGACAAAACCAGTCCTAATTCCTGTCCTTGGGTTATGTCCAACCATGGAGGAGAACTCGGATAGGAACTAAGCAATCATCTAAACCAACCACAAATTTCTCCTGGGCCAAGTGCCACAGAGGAGGTCCACACCAACATGCCAGGTACCCAGCTCTCGTCTTCCATCTTAAAAGACACATGGACACTCAGGAGAGATTCTAGGAGCAGACAGTAGTGGTGAAGATGGACCAACCGTTTCACATGGGGAACAGGTAGAAAGTGGGAGGAGCCTAGCTTAGAGCAGACTCAGGAACGCTGGTTATTAGGATATGGGACGGGGGAGGCCTGACTGGGCATGAACAGTGGTATCTGGGAAGGACCAGAGGAAAACAGAACGGGGGGTAGAGAGGGTGCGGGGGGACTTCCAGATGCCTCACTCCTGGAATGGCTTCCTGGGCACAGAGGAGCTGTTCACAGCAGAGGGCTCTGGTCTCATTTCTGCACCCAGCCACCATGCAGTCCCCATGCCACGGGCAGCTCCAGTGGACACGTGCTCAGACATTCTTGCTGCCTTCCCATCTTCGAGTTTGTTTGCTCATCTCTCTCCTGCCGTCTGTTCTAAGCTGGAGTTTCGGCTCTCCTAGATGATCTCGCCTAGTGCTGCCTCCTGTCTGCAGCTTTGCAAATGCCCTTGGATGATGCTCTTCTGGGATTGGTTGGGAAATGGTGATAGACAAAAGCCCTGGCTTTGGAGACAAACACATGTTCAAATCTCAGCTCCCCCTCTCGAGTCATGTGGGTGTGGGCCAAGGGCTTGTCTGAGCTTGCTTCCTTGTCTGTTAAACGCAGGTCAGGACACCACTCGTTAGGACTGTTGTGGGCACCAGGTGAAATCACGTGTGGATACGCACAGGCTCAGGGTAAACACTCAGCTTTCATTTTTCTGAAGCATCAGTTCTCACCAATTTGACTGAATTTTTGCACCTTGCAGCCTGGAACTCGAGTGTCAACAAGACCCAACGTTTGCAAGATCAAATTAGGGCAAGCCTTGCCCTTTCTGCTTGTTCTGCAGGTCTGTGGGCATTTCCAGCAAACACCAGAGAAGAGGCAGGTCCACTTGAAGGAGGAGTGGAACGAGGGCATGGCCTGCCCTGGAGATAGGCTCAGAGCTGACCCAGCAGGCTGCCTCCAGAACACCCATCCACCCCCCGCCACGAGAGCTGATTATGCACATCTCTTTGTAACTCTGCCATCACTGGTTTCATGGGGTTGTCCGCGTACCAGCCACAATGCATGTGGTTTTACTATAGATATTGGCCAAAGCTGCAAATCAAGACCCCTTCACTCCTGCAGAGCTGGTTGGTGAACCCAGGCCAGCATTCCACTGTCTTCCGCAGTAGGAAGACAAAGGCCCAACTCCCCCGAGTCCCCTCTGAGCCCTTGAGGACTAGGAGAGAACAGGGCAGATGAACACCAGACCTCAGGGCAGCTGCTTCTGCCCGGTGTTGATACGCACAAAACGTGTCTGGAGAAGTCTGCACCGATGCTAGTGTCCCCTCTGTTGTCTCCTCCCTGGAAAAGCAGAAGGCGCCTGCCTGGGCTGTGTCAGCCTCAGTCTACCACATCCCCAGCCAGCACCAGGAAGGCAGCCTGCAGGATGGGGGACTGGCAGTAAGTGGTACCTGTGAAGCCACGAGTCCGGCCTGGACGCTCTCAACAATTCGCCATTTCCTTATAGGGACCCGAGAAGGCCTGGGCACGGTTCTGAAGTTTGATTAGTAATAAGAACACAGCAGCTTAACCTCTAACATTTAGCACTCTCCCCTGGATCCGATTACTGATCCCTATCTGGGTGAACCCTGCTAGCCGGCTGTCTGGGAACATTACACCTCTCTAAGAGCTGTCGGTCTCCGTCACTGTCTTCGCACAATGGAGTCCACAGCTATTTTTAAAGGACCGTGTCACCTTTCAAGAGAAATGGTGTCTGCATGGAAGATTGATTTTTTGGGGTTGTTTTATATACAGCTCTGGTGGTCTTTCATCTCCCAAGGTGAAGGTGGGTGCTTTATTCCCCCACAAACCCAGACCGTTCTGTTTTTTTTTAAAGGAGGATATTAAATGGTCAAAGGAAATAAGATAAATGCTAAATGTCCGAGCTCCTGTAGAGAGGTAGGTTGTCTTTCGAAAGGAGACTGATTCTACAAAATGGAAAGGAAAGAAATGGAAGGGAAGGGACATTCGTCCTGTAACTGTCGAGTGGCAAGCATTGGACCAAAATAATCAGGAATCAGCGTTTTGTCTAATCCAATTAACCCTGTCTGTGGAGGACCCCGATGAGGTGGAATCCGACTGTCCAGGTCTGTAAAGCCAGCGGACTTGCTGGTTCCCTGCTAGCTGTGGGCCTGAGCATTCGTTTCCTCCTGTTCAAAGTGCTGATATTAACAGTGCTCGCCTCGTCATAAAGTCATTATGGGAATTCAATGGGTGAATCTAATTTAAGCATGGAGGCAAGTGGATGGAAAAAGGAGATTGATCAGGAGTTACTTCTTGTGTAAAACCTCCCGTACGTGGTAACTGGTCAGAGTCGTGAGACACAGAAGATGCCCCAGCCAGGCTGGGTTCCAGGGCTACCCACCCAAATCCAGGCGTGGAAGGACACATGGGCTTCAGCAAGGGACTGGAGAAGTATTTGGCTTTGAAACTGTCGGGGACATGAAGTCACAGACGTGGATCATACTTACAGGAAGGCTCCCTAATGGAGCGCACTTTCCCCAACAAGGTATCACTTAGCAGAAAGCCAGCGTACCCCAATCAAAACACTCCTGCCATCATTTTCCTGAATCTTCGTGTCTCTGTGCGCCCTGGGAGTGTTTGTATGTCTTTGAATCTATGTGCCATGTAATTACCTACAGAGAAACTCCTTAGGAAGGTATCCCATGCCTGTGGGGTCTTCACTTACCAGTACCATAAAGAGGCAGAACCACCGAGTAAGTAGAATGAAAGACAAACCTAATTTCCAATTTTCTCCATACTCACAACTCTACATTATTCTGTGCAGCACTACTAAAAATTGTGATTTCGCACTTCTGTCTTTCCTTGCTTCATGGCTGGACTTCCCATGAGAAAGTGGATAACACCTCTAGTGTTCACTGATGGGTTTCTAGAACCTAGTGTAGTACAGTGCCTGCAACATAGATGGGGCATGGTACACACCTATCAAAGGAATGCCTGATCTTTGCTGTGCAACTTTCATTCATGAATGCTTCAAGATTGCAATTTACAAGTGAGAAGAGCCCCAAGACGCCCCAGGAAATGCTATAGGCTTAGCAAGTCTGTGGCAATTTGGTTTGGTTTGTTTCGGGATGCAGAATGTGACTTGATTTCATCTGGGCTCGTGCACATGTCTGTAGGTTGGTTAGGAGGTGGCTGCTCTTGGCTGGATTGGTTGGAACCATTATTTGCTTATTTCTGTCTTCAAAAAGATGTCATGATACCCCAAGACCTATGAAAAGTTTCTTAGGAGCATGAAACTTCTGATGAGTTGAGTATTTTCTTCCAAGATATTAACAGGTACTGTTTCCAACCAGTGATGCTAAACCAATGCTTTTCCAGGCAACCCACAGATTGGTTTAAGGATCTGCTGGAGGCCAGTGCTGTGGCACAGCAGGTTAAAGCCCTGGCCTGCAGCGCTGGCATCCCATATGGGCACTGGTTCGAGTCCTGGCTGCTCCTCTTCTAATTCAGCTCTCTGCTATGGCCTGGGAAAGCAGAAGATGTCCCAAGTTTTTGGGCCCCTGTACCCATGTGGGAGACCTGGAAGAAGCTCCTGGCTCCTGGCTTCAGATCAGTCCAGCTCCAGTCATTGTGGCCATCTGGAGAGTGAACCAGCAGATGGAAGACCTCTCACTCTCTGTCTCTACCTCTCTCTATAACTCTGTCTTTCAAATAAATAAAAATAAACCTAAAAAAAAAAGGATCTGCTGTGCACTGGATCAGATGTCTTATCAATTGCAGCCTGATTGTTCTAGTCAACTTTTTAAAGAAGTACATTTTTGCAAAATATTTAAGAGATTGCCTGTTTATCTTGGTTTCTTTCTACATGTATACATTTCCTTCAGGAGAGCTAGCACTTGTTGACTGCTAAGCAGCCCCGGGTTTGTCAGGAGCCATTCTCGGAGTAGCAGGCTTTTCCTGTCTCAGGAATAGGGACAGGAAGCTGGGAGCTGGGAAGCTTAAGGAAGGGGAACACACAAAGCACATTGGGCTGTCAACAGTTCAACCTCTAGGAAACCACTTCAGGGCAGGTTCTTGTGGTATAAAACATCTCTTGCAAGTTCAAGTAGAACCCTTAGGAAGGGTTAGAGTCTGCAACTAAAGACCAGGGAGCCTACATTCCAGTTCCAGGCTGACCTCTTATTTGCTTTCGTGACCTTGAGTCAGTCTCCTAACATGTCTAACTTTAAGTTTCCTTGGCAGTAGAACTGGGTTAAAAATAACTATAAGAAGAACTTATAGTAAGAGAGTTTTCACATCCATGACAGCTTTCCTGTCTTAGATACACAGTGAGACTGCACCTTGCTGTTGGGTGTAGCTGTGTAACTTTCTTTGATCAATGGAATTTGAGCAGAAGTGAAGGCCTTGCTTTCTGGTAGAAGCTTTCAGAGTTGGGATGCTGTCTCCCTCACCCTACAATTAATGGGGACCTCCGGGTGCGAATTCTCCATTGGCCCAGGCCCTGGCGTGACAAAGATCTGGACGCAGAGTGGCCCCCACTGACCCATGAGGGGTAGCAACAGAAGCAAGTAGCAGGCCACTGTTTATTTAAGCCATGGACATTAGGAGTCATCGGTCACTGCGGTACAGCTTGGCCCGACCGAGAGCACACATACAAAGACGGGATCCATACTAAATGCCCCGTAAGTATCAGCTACCATGACAATGCTGCGAAAAACTCAAGAACTTTCTGCCCCTTGGACAAAGAATTTCTTCCCCATTATTTATTTGCTCCTCTCCACGCTTTGATGTCCTGGGGATGCAAAGAGCTGCCATGAGACTGGAATCTTCTGCACTTTGAGTCGAGTTCCTTCTCATCCGGAGACAGTTCTCCTGTTCCTGTCTATCCTGTGGGTGCTTCACTTTGCCCAACACCCACTTTTCAAGGAAGTCAGCTCTCCCAGCCTGACCGCCCTAATCCTGGCCTTGTTATGGATCATGGTAGTTGCTGGCTGAAGCCACAGGGGAGGCATCCTCCCTCCACTGGTTTGGAAGACCACAATTATCACTTGCAGAGCGAATGAAGCCAGAAAGCTGCATGGAGACAGTTCCAGGCTCTTCTGCAATTAGAACAGACCCAGTGAGGTCGAGCTGGAGCCAAGCACAAGCCCTGGCAAGTTCTGTTTTATCTACCAAGTGCTTGTATTAGAGGGAGAAAAGCTGAGCCCGAACTCGTGAGAGAATCGGAGGCTGAGAGGGCTGGCCGCCCACAGGGACGGTCATGGTCGACACGTGCGGTAGGAAGAGGAGGAAAAGGTTGTAGGACAGGAAGCTCCAGCTGTGAGGCTGAAGGCACTTCTCTCTGATGGGACTCTGCCAGACACCACTGAGTGTGGGCTCCTGCCTGCGAGCCATTCCCTCCTCATACCAACTCCACTTGAGATGTGTTGCCCATCAGCCCTTTCACACACAAATTGGAAATTGTGAATCAATTGCAAATTCGTTCAACTAAGGAAACTGGGGCTTCAGAGGGGTTCAACAGCCCGAGGCCACCCAACCCCAGGTGATCACCTCAGGTTTGCCAACTGCAAGAGCTGCTCCTCATTTGCTGTGCCAAGCTTGCGTTTCCCCAAGTTCCTGACTACAATTCATTGTTTGAAAACCCCTAAGAGTCAGAAAAGTCGGAATCCCAAGCCCCTCTCCGAGATACTCTGATTCTGCCAGGAGTCCGCGTTTTAGCAAGTCCCCATGGTGCTTCTTAGAGCCGAGCGGGTTTAGGAATCATCTGGCTGACAGGGCTCGGTGAGGCTTCACGAGCCGGCAACCTACACAGGACCACAGTTTTTAATGCTCTGCCACCACCGTCTAAGGCTTCTTGGTAATTCTGTCTCTGAACCTGGGTCTCATAAATGCAGCCTGACGATACAATGGAGCACACACGTGCGCAAAGGAGGTACAGACAAGAAGCATGTGTCTACTAATCTTTGCCATCTTGTTTGCCTATGGTGTTTCCAATGCCCCGTGATTAAAGGAGGCCCACGGGCCCCGGAGTTACTGAGAATCTAGACAAGTACAAGGTCCGTGTGTTATGCGTGCAACTGAGAAAGCAAAGATGCAGACCTGAGAGCTTTGAGCACAGAAGGAAAATGAAGGTGTTCTACAGAACGCGGAGGAGCAACGCGTCCTAAATGCGGATCCTTTTTCACTTGTGCCACTTCCCTGGATTAGGCAACAACTTAGGCTGAAAATGATGACATAGAAGGAAAGAGAAAAGATTGGGCAACAAGAGTTCCTTTTTCTTCCAGCCCTGCCCTCCTTACTGGTAACTCAAAGGTGGACAGTCCTGGCAGCATGTGCGTGAAATAAAGCAGCAGAATTAGTGTCGTGTACCATTTCCATTGTCCTGCAAAAGCATGAAGTGCAGGCAAGGGACAAGTTGAAATTCTAGCGACTTGACACATGAGTTCCACACTCGTGTTTGCATTTAAAAATTATATTCAATGATACAAAGGTGTGCACTGACAGGATAAAAATTACAATTGTATTTTTCCCAAGTATGACATTAAATAACAAATGAAAAAAAAAATATTGCATCGACAATTGAAGAAAGAGACCTTGGAGGAAAGAGAAGGTTTGATCCTTCAGCACCGTCAGTGAAACACGTTCTTTGCTTTTTTTCAGAAAGGGTCCCGTTTGTATGCCCTGCCCCACTGGATATCAACAAGCCAGATGTTGAATTCATGTTTCCATTTTTTGTAAAACACATGTCTAGACTGCACTAGCGCTTGGCCTTGCCACTGTTTGGAACGGCAGCCATGACCTCTGCAGAGCAGAGCACTGGCCGAGAGCAAACGGCTCCGACGCAGGCTGGCAGCAGCCCATTTCCCAGACACACCAATCTCAGATGGGGTTTACGTTTGCATCTGTTTTCTTGACTATTCAACGAAAAGAGTTTTGCCACGAAGGAGGCCTGGCCTCTGTGGAAGCCCAAAGCCAAGTTCTCGGTGGTAAGGAGGCCACGGAAGTGGGAACCAGGTAACCATGGGGAAATGTCCTATGGAATTTATGTCACAGCATGTGTGATCCGGCCGGATCAACACAGATCTGTGAGCAGTCACTCGATGCTGCCGCCTAGGGTAAGTCTGTTCCTTCAAAGCCCAGGTTGCATCGTCTGGGTAAGGGCCTGACAAACCCAGCTCATGTGTTCGCTGTTGGGATTCACAAAGGCAGCTCCCCACACGGTCTGGCATCAGCACCCGCGACTCTTCTGGTCCCTCCTCTCCTCTAGTGAAGCTGGTTTCACAGTCACTGCAGAGAATGGGGAGTGGAAAGGGGCGAGTGCTTTCCACCTACGCACATCTCAAAGGGCACAGAGAGATAAAGAAGAGGGGGATGGAGAGAGAAAGGGGCGAGAGAAAGAAGAAAGAGGAAGTGGAAAAGGAACAACTCTGACTTAGTTCAACTATTTCAATTTTCCTTGGATCCGAGCAAGGGAGACTATCCCCCACACGGCAATGCACTGAGGTTCAGGCTAGAAGCCATTGCCCACTGACTGCAGGAAAGAAAACCACCCGGACTCCAGAATCCCTCTTTGGTCACTGACCAGCTGGTCACTCAGTACTGGTTGCTCAGTACCCTCCTCATGTGTGTAGTACTAACAGAACCTTCTTTGGCAAAGTGGTGCATAGACTGAATGAATGCGTGCCCTGGGTGTTCAAAGGATCAAAGGGTTTGGTCAAGGTCAAGGGCTCGGCTCTGTTCTTCACTGCTGTGCTTTTGTTGTTACTGCTATTGTTCAACTCTTGCTCCTCCTACTCGCTCCGCAGTGGACAAGTGAGGAGGTGGCTCTTTACCACTACCATGGAGAGGGACCTGCGGCACATAGGGTCACCTCCCTGACTGCACAAGGCCACATGGACGGTGGCTCCCCTCCTCATCACAGCCGTCCCCACTGAAGCTCCTGGAAGCATGCATCCCCTGGGGGCACCAACATCCTCCCACGCTGTTCCATCTGTTCCAGAACATCCTGCAAACACAAGGATTTCTTCCACGTCCGCCCACCCCACCCCACCCCAGGCACAGGAGCTCGCAGGCGGTTAAGTACCTCGGAAGCCTCTGTCACTTCCTGGCTGTGACCAGTCAGGCTCAGTCCCCGGGGCTTCCCTTCTCATCTGCCACATGCTGGTTCTAGCCCTGCCTTCGGGGATCCTAGGGGGCCTCAAGGATGCAGGGCAGCACTGTCAACAGAATTGACGGGAGAGACAGAAACGTTCTCCATCTGCCCCATACGGAGCCCCAGTGACACTGTGCACCTGACACATGGGCAGTGACACTGTGCACCTGACACGTGGGCAGTGACACTGTGCACCTGACACGTGGGCAGTGACACTGTGCACCTGACATATGGGCAGTGCAGCCAAGGAACCGAATTCCTAAATTCACCTCATGTCAGCTAACTTAAATCTACATGGAAGGAACCACCTGTGCTTGGTGGCCGCCATCTTGGACAGCGCAGATCTACCGAATACAGAAGGTAGAGCCCCACAGGCTCTCAAGTGGACTTCTGTGCTGCTTCCCCAAGGCCTTTGCAAACCAGATTCTTCTCAGGCTCCTTCAGCTCTCACAGGCCTTGCCAGAGACAACACGCTTTCAAAAGAGAAAAACGTGTGACCAGGTGCTAGCGCAGTCCACGAGGTTCTCTGTCATCACACAGTCCGTTTGTCCAAAGAGTGACAAGCGCAGACAGATCTTGGCTGACTGGTCTGCCTGCTTAAAAGCTCCCCACTGGGGCCAGTGTGGTGGCACAGCAGGTTAAGCAGCAGACCGCAATGCCGGCATCCCATATGGATGATGGTTCAAGTCCTGGCTGCTCCACTTCCAATCCAGCTTCCTGCTAGTGCACCTGGGAAAGCAGCGGAGGATGGCCCAAGTCTGCTGCACCCGTGTAGGAGTCCTGGATCGAATTCCAGGCTCCTGCTTCAGCTTAGCCCAACACTGGCTGCTGCAGCCATTTGGGGAGTAAACCAGAGGATGGAAGATCTCGATCTTTCTCCCCCCCGCCACTTTCCTCTCTTTCCTGTAACTGCCTTTCAGGTAGATAAATAAACCTTTTTAAAAAAGCACAACAAAAGAAGGGAATGTGGGGGGCTAGGAGTAGAAGGTAGACAGTATATAACTGAGTCATCAAGACAAGACCACAGTTCTGTGTAGCGGTCACATTCCATGAGTGTGAGCTTGTGTGTTCTGCACTGTAAGCCATCTGAGAGCTGTGACGTCTTAGCACACGACCACGGGAAGAGTGATCTTGATCAGCGAAGCACTTATGCGGTGCCTACTATGTACCACACATGTCCCCGGATGCACCAGGCCCCTTTTCAGGGTAAACGCCAAAATCTTTCAATGGCTTTCAAGTCCACCCCAGGATGGCCCCCCCAAGCATTAGCTTCCTGGCCTTCTCTCTCCTCGCTCCAGCCACATGTTAGCCCATGTTTCTGGAACATGCCACCTAAGCACCGGTCTCAGGAGCTCAGATACGATACCCACCTTCCCAGGTAAGTTTTGACTTCTTCCAGTTTTCAAGTGGAATGCCCCACCTCTGACTCCATACCTCTCTCTGTCCCGCCTACATTTCTCCACTCAGCATCTCATTTTTCATATACCATGGGGTTTTTGTTTTCTTTGCCTCCTTACTAGAAAACAGGCTCCAGGAGGGCTGTGAGTGCTGTCACTTTCTCTGCCCCACGATCAGCTCTCAGGACGGAGTGAGAGAGCCTTACGGAATGAATGCGCTATCTCTCATTTCCTCTCTAGCATCAACTCTTTCCGGTCAGCTTCACCAGTGATGCAGCTACAGCCTAGAAGGATGAACTGGTTGAGAAGGAAAGCCGCGATCATTAATTCAACAAGCACCTGCGGAACATTCACGCATGCCGAGAGCTGCGTCACAGGACTGAACAAGATCCCTGTGTGGATGCGCTGAGCATTTGCGTGACGGGTCCTGAGGTCTAGGTTTTTCTGCTCCCCGACACTATCTTCCATGTTGACACAGACACTGTTGCTTGTAAGAAAGGTGGTCCTGCTTTTCTGCTTGAAGACGGGAGGCTGCTCTGACCCCACCAAGAGACGTCTTTCCATGATGCTTAGCTCACGGTGCATTGGCCAATACTCCCTTTATTTTTCCTGCAATGTCCTCAGAGACGCTGACACCCAAGATTGAGAGTTTCCATAGGTGGAAGCAGCTCGGGAGGAGAAACGGCAGTATGGCTGCTCGCCGACATTTGGAAGAGGAATTGATGAGGAAGCTGCCCCAAGCGCAACTCCAGAGCAAAGATGGCTCTCAGCTGCTGCAAATGCTGCCACCTTCCATGATGGGCTGAAGGCTGGGCATGAGGTAGGTGGTGCCCGGGCCAATGCTGAAGGGTGACAAGCGTGGATAACAGCAACTGCTGGGACCCAAGCCCTGTCTCCAGTAGTGCAGTCGCTTGAACGGGAACTGAAATTCAGCAAATTCTGGGTCTCTGAATGCTCCGAGCTGGCTTCCCCCACCAGCAGCTTCCCCCGACCCACTTCTCTTATCAGCACCCGCTGAACACGGCATGAGGGTGACTCAACCAGGCGTTCCGAATAAAATGCTGCTCAGAGCAGCTTGAGTCACCCACACAGCTAGTTACTGGGCTGACCTGAGCTGGCATAGGATGTCTCTCCCCTCTAAAAGGGGAACCTGGCAAAAGCATCCTTGCAAAGTTCCTATCGGGGAAAAGGAGTGGTATTTAAGACGTTTCCTCCAGGCCAGGAGCAGGCAGCGAAAGGCACTGAAACATAGATGGATTGAGTCCTTCCTCCTTGGACTAAGATTGGAGACCGGCTCCTGAGAGCACGGGAGGGACGAGCATCGTTCCGAGGTCGCTGACCCAAAGCTAAGACGCCCTCTATCCGAAGCCTTCGTTTTCTGGGTGGTCTTCTGTCGATGACACTCCCGCACACATGCAGGTCCTGATTGCACACACTGAGGTTCTCTCAAAGGCAGCCAACCTCTTACAGGGGTCCCCACCTGTGCTTCTTGGAGACAGGAGCATCCACAAGTAGCAGAACCAGCGCAGGACCAGTGTCTCGTCAGGGCACAGGAAGGCAGCGCCACCCTCCCAGGGTCTCAGGTGCAGAGGCAGCCTCCACGCCTTTCACCTGACTGTCTCGTGTGAGCCTGTCACTGAGTTCCGGGGCTTTACTTGTACCAAAGCACCTGTCAACTCCACCACTTTCTCCTGCTCTGCTGTCACCCCTCACCCTCTTGTCAGGGGACTGACATCAACTTCAGAATCCATCTTCTCAATTTCACCCATGGCCCCAGCCTCCCTCCCCACAATTCAGTCTCCACCTATTGGTCACAGTTTTCTCTCTCTAGAATACCCCATGAGCCACAGCTTCCTTCTATCACTTCAGTGGTCTCCTGTTTATCTAGGGCTACCTGCTGCTATGCAATGTTCTACTGCAAAACCTGGACGTGTAAAATATCCTCGTTTTATGGGAACTCTCAGTAGAGACCTATAGTTTGCCAGAAATTCAGAAAAAGCTCAGCTGGATGGTTTTCTGCTTCATTCAGAGCTGAGTGAGGTCATTTAACAATACTCAGTAGGAAGATGGTCCGATTTGGTGGTCCAAGGTATTCCACTCACCCACAACATCTTGGCATTTTGCTGCCTGGATGTTTGGGCGCGGACGGAAGTGTTCACTGGAGTGCCAACGTGTTGCATGCCCAGCATCGTGTCTCAGGGCGGCTGGACTTAGGGCTCCTGGAGCAATGTTTCCAGACAAGAAGGCAAAGGCGAATCTCCGCTGAGTTCAGGTTGGAAACTGGCATAGCACCACTTCTGCCATCTTCTAGTGCTCAAGAGTCACGGAAGCCCTCGGATTCTAGGGGAGGGGACACAGATGCCACCTCTCAGCGGGACTACGCTGATGTTCCGTTTGTCACACTCTCTCGGCTGACCAGCGAGTCCTTCACGACCCAGTCCCTGTATGTCTTCTTTCTCCTCCAGCCCCCTCCAGCCACACCAGACCCCCCTCTGCCCCACAAACACTCCAGACTTCCCTCTCGCACCTGAGGAACTTCGCCCATGCTGTTCCTTCTGCCTTGAATGCCGTTCCCTAGGCTCTCCCCTTGGCTAGCTCCTCCTGGTCAGGCAGGTCTCAGCTCTATCTCCTCCTTACTGTTGCTCTCAGCAGCCTGGTCTCCCACGAGATTCGTGTGCTCAGTCTACCACCATCCAGACCAGAAAGTTCTACAAGGTCAACAGGTTCCCTTCAGCGACTGAAAGAGTGAGTGTATTTCCTGGGGAGGTAGAAACATCCTGTCGTGGACAGAGATGAGTTTAAACTCTGCCTCCTGGTAGGTTATTTGCTCCTCCTCCTTGCTTTTTCTCATTTGTTAAACCCGGACAAACGGCATTCACATGAAAGCACTTCTATAAAAAAGAAAGTGAGGTTGCCTGTGTGTGAGCATCGTAAGGAGCCCCCGGGCATGAGAAAGCTGCAATAATTCTGATAAAAAAGACAACTTTTTTTTTTCTTTCTCCTCTAAGCACAAGGCCAGTTTGGGGCTATTATTTCCTTGTTACCAGACAGTCTGGTTTGGCCTCTTGATTCCAGATGGTTTTTTGTTTAACTTGAGAGCAGTTATCCCAGCCAGCGTAGGTCACAGAATTAGTGGCGCACCGTTCCTTGTGGGGAGGGCGAGGACGGAGAGACTCGCTCAGAGCAAACAAGCTTAGGAACTGGAGGAGCAAACACATACCAGGCAAGAAGGAATTTTTAATAATAGATGTTAAAAAATGAATCCAAGCAAGAGAAATATACCCACCGAACAGGGCTAAGTGTAACGTCTACCCTGTGCTGTGATATATGTCTGCTCAGAGACCAGCTCGACAAAACGCCAAATTTTCTTAAAAGCATGTTAAAATATTAATAGATATCTGAAACAGTTTTCTTGCAACTGCTGCCAGTCTTCGGAAAGATTACATCAGACTGGAAAGAACTAGGAGAGACGCAGTGATGCCTCGCAGTGGTGACCTACTGGGGCGCCTCAGAACCCACTCCGGCAGGGCAGGCTGCGGTCTGGCCGGGGAGCCCCCAGCACGCTCCATCGTGTGAATCAGTTACTGAGAAATTTCATGTTTGACCTCAGGAGCTGTGATTCACTCCCTCCAGCCGGTTCTGGGATCTCTCACGTGGCCTACAAAGGCCTATCTGCTGTGGCTCCCACACCCGCCACTTGCCGCTCACCCATGCCGCTTCTCCCACCGGCCCTCTCAGCTCCAGACCCAATTTTCTGTTCAAATTCGCACACACATCTACTTCCCATATTCCATTGGGCCTTCCAACTGCTCTTGCCTCTTTCTAGAACATTCTCTTTCCACTTTCTAGAACAATCTCTCAACACCCTTAGCTATCTGCTACTCATTTAGATCTCTGCTAGAGAGTCTGTCTCTCTCTGCAGCATCCTTAGACATATGTAGGACCCCTAAGGCCTCCCCTTTGGAACGGGCATGCCGGCCGGTCTACATGTGAAGAGGCGGGTTGGGGAGATTTAGGGCCCCCTATTATAGACCCTGCAAGGGGAGGGATTGTGTCTCTTTTTCTCTCACCATTACATCAACAGTTCCCAGTACCTAAGAGAACAAAACATAACTGAGGACAAATTAATAAATCCAAGAAAACTGCCCGACACGCAAGAGAATCAGGTGAATCCCCACAATCCTGAGATTGGGGGATTCATTGCCTTGCTTCATTAACCTTTTTGTTTTGATCCACCAAGCAACTCCTCCATCTCCCTCTTTGAAGTGCCAATGATAATAACTCAAACTGCAACGGGCACACTGTGTGCTGGATCTTAGACCTACCAGTGATGGGCACATTGCTCCTTACTTAACTCTCGCCCCACCTGTGCCTCTGAGAGTTCTTTGATCCATCAACTGTCCTCCTGTATTCCCTCCAAAACCCACTAGAATCAATGGCTCTGTTCCCCCAGAATCTCTACTTGACCTGTGCCTGCAGCCTTGGCCTCTGTTCGTGTTCCTTTCCATCGCTCCCATATGTTTTCTCTCCTGACTCCCTTCCGGTGCTGGGGAAGCCTTCTTCCTGTCTCACTCCTTGCAAGAATCCCTTCCGCTCTATCCTTTCCTAGTGACACCTGGTAATATTTCTAAGTTACAAAGCATCCATTCAGCACGTATTTATTGATGATGCCACGACAGCACAGCCACTTTGAAGGCACTGGGGATGTAAGATTGCTCACGACCTCCCAGGGGAGACAGACGTGTCGCCAATGGTAGAATTCTGGCGGGCACGGAGTGACTGTTAGAGCAGTGAGCAAGCAAGCGACGCGGGAAGTTGGAAGAGGTCATTCATTTTCCTCCCTCCCGCCCTCCATTTCTTCATCTCTGACGCTGTCTCCAGTCATTCAGGAAGCACTGTCTGCTCACAGACCAAAGATTTGTCAGTCACGGGCGCACAGCAGAGAATGAACATGCTGTGGAAGCACCCCGCCAATGGCTGACTTCCTAGTGCACAGATGTGTACATGGGGGTATAATCACAGCTCTCCCATGTCCGCTCTGGTGCACGCTTGTTAGCATCTGCAGCGCCTGTATTGTCCTCTGGTCCCAGTCACATCATTGCCCTGGGATCCTGAGTTCTGAACGAATGAACAATGAATACACGAGATAAAGGAAGCAATGACACAGTGTTTTCAGAAGACTCAGTCTGCCAGCAGGACCTTTGATGCCTCTGCCCGTGACACAGACGTGGGCCTCTCTCGAGTTCTACACGGACAGCTCAAGGCATTGACTCCCTACAGCTGGGAAGACAGAGTGCTCCTTCTCCTGACATCTGACCTGGTAGTCAGAATGGAGGTCTCACTGCTGCCTGGGACACAGAGAAACGAGGGTCACCGACTGTTCTGGTCCAGAGGCCATGGCGATGGCGATGACGGCGACAGTGGCAGTCACAATAGCTGCCACTTCTTATACATCTACCCTGTGCCAGGCGCTACCCTTGGCACCTGACTCTGGCAATCTAGGCCAAAAGGAGTTACTGGTACCACATCACATACATGAGCACTGAGGTTCAGAGACTTCAACATCTCGATGTGGTTTACACCTGTGAGAGTCAACCCTTTCTCTGCCCTGCTGCGTTTGGCACATTCCAGATCACACTCCCACACCAGATCACACCCCCACCCCAGATCACACCCCCATGGTTTCCAGTTGCTGAATCGAGAGGGACTGAGAAGAACAACATCCCGATGAAGAGATAAAGGCCTTCCCGGCAGTTATGTAAACACCGGTAGAATCAGTGTGTATCCAATGCCAGGCTGGAGACGTGGGTGAGAAGAAATGTGGGCCAACAAGGAATCCTTCGGAATGCAAAAACAAGTCAACCCTATGGTTCCTATCTGTATCCCAAGAAACTTGTCAGCAGACTTCTTTCAAAATACTGACACTGCATGGGGGAAGAGTGGAGCAGCAATGGCTCTAAGAAAGAGAAACTGTACTCCTTGATAGGCATCGGAATCTTAGTTTTGGTTTAGTGGATTTTATTTTTTTCTGTATGTGCTTGTATTCTTCTAAATTTATTCTAAGTCTTCTTGGTACTATTATATGAAAACAAGGCGAACTCTCCTCTTGATCTACAGTTCTGAAGTGGAAGGTGCCACCCAGCATACAAGGCCACACCACGAAATGGAAGACTATATACCAATGCCAAGGGATGTACAGTCACACAGATGGCTTTCAAAAACACAATAGAAGAAAGAAAAAAGCCAACAAGAAAGTACTTAGGTTTCCATTTCCTTATTATAAATTTCAGAACCAAGCTTGGCAATTCCAAGTTATGTTGATTTTGGTCTGCGGTACGTAGGGGGCATCCACACCTCTGCAGTGTGTTCAGTGAGTCACTTAGATGTGAACACTTTTCTACATGTATTTTGCATTTCCATAATAATTTTAATAAAAACTCATCACTTGTTAATGAAAGTAAAAGTAGTGGTAAGGGCTGGAGCCATGGCTCACTTGGATAAACCCCTGCCTGCGGCGTTGGCACTCCGGGTTCTAGTCCCGATTGGGGTGTCGGTTCTGTCCTGGTGGCTCCTCTTCCAGTCTAGCTCTCTGCAGTGGCCCGGGAAGGCAGTGGAGGATGGCCCAGGTCCTTGGGCCCTGCACCCACACAGGAGACCAGGAGAAGCACCTGGCTCCTGGCTTTAGCGCAGCGCCGGCCATAGTGGCTATTTGGGGGTGAACCAACAGAGGGGAAGACCTTTCTCTCTGTCTCTCTCTCTAACTCTGCCTGCCAAAAAAAAAAAAAAAAAAGTAGTGGTATGTAGAGCTAGGGCACAGTCATCCATAATCTTGCCACCCAGAGATAATCACTGTAAATATTCGTGTGTGTGTCCTTCAAGGCTTCTGATGTTTAACACAAAAGTCTTAGAATCACATTTATTCAGTTCCTGCACAAATCAAGTAAAAAGTAAATCAAATGAGTATTTACTTTCAATAGCTTTTTCTTATTGTTGGGCATTTAGATAACTTACTGATATCATAACTACTTCCATAATAAGCAACTTTTTCTTGGAACTTCCTGAATTAATATTTCTTTAAAAAATGTATTTATTATTTCTTTGAAAAGCAGAGTGGCAAAGGGGGTGGGAGAAGACAAAGAGAGAGTAAGAGATCTTCCATCTGCTGGTTCACCCCACAAATGGCTGCAACAGCCAGGGCTGGGCAGGGCCAAAGCCAGGAGCTAGAAACTCCGGACATGGTCTCCCACAAGGGTAGCAGGGGCCTAAGGACTGAGCCAGCTTCGGCTGCTCCCCAGGCGCGTTAGCACAGAGGCAAACCAGAAGCCGGAACACCGACCAGCACTCCAAGCACTGCAAGCGCCATATTAACCCACTGCACCACAATGCCACTTCCCGAATTAACATTCTTCAGCTTCAAGTATCAGCAATGGGATTACTGGGTCAGTCGGCATGCATTTTTAGTTGCTATTCATTAATAGTGAATACCTGTTTTTATTTGGATTAGAATAATAAAGTTAGAACTTCTCTCAGGACAATTACTAGGTTTTGTCCTGAAGAATAAAGTTTTCTCCTTGCCAGAAGGCCTAACTTTTTAAAAAAAATTAGATTCAGCTCACAGAAAGTTAAACTATTAGTATAAGTTGAGGATAATTTGGGTAAGGTCCTGACAGGTGCTGTCTTGAAGACTTTCTCCTCTCTCAGAGAAGGCAAAAAGCAACTCAGAAAGTTTGTGCAAAATGTGCATTTCCTTTGTTTTCTGAGAGGCAAACACACACACTCACACACACACACACACACACACACACACAGAGGAAGGGGGGGTGCTCCATCCACTGGTTCATTCCTGAAATGCCCACCATGCCTGGCCTGGTGCGGGTGGGGGTCGGGAGCCAGGAATATAATCCAGGTCTCCCCATGGTGGCAGGGACCCAAGGACTAGAGCGGTCACCCCTACCTCCCAGGGTCTGCACTACCAGGAAGCCAGATTCAGGAGCAGGAGCCGGAACGAAACTCAGGCACTCCGCTATGGGACATGGGCGTCTTAACCAGCATTTGAAGCACTAGGCCAAATGTCTATTTTTCTTCTAATTCAATTTCCCCACAACCTCCTTGGGGCACTCTCACACCTCTCGTTTTCCCCATCATCTCTAGTGGATTGTTCGTGTCTGCCTGCAGAACTAGGTTGGGAAGAACTCCGAGTGTCCCGATGCGTCCATAATGCCTGCCAGCTGTGTGTGTGCCAGCGCCCTCCTGCGGCGCGACCACAGTCCACTCTGCCTTCGTCAGGTTCTGTCTTTGCGCCTGTGCACAGCTTGCTGATGTTTCTCTCATCTGGGCACGGGGCAGAAACTGCAGAAGCAGAAGCGCTCTGTTTCTCGGTCTGCTTAGGTTCAACTGGAGACCCATGACCAACAAGGGCTGCTTTGACATGTAGGGAGATAGCTCAGGTCACACAATCCTATATGAAAGCATGCTGTGCTTTCGCTCACTTCCCAGGTCAACGCTATCAAAGTTTAGCATTCTTTTGCTAAGCAAATAATGTGTGTTAAGGAGCAGATGACTCTGAATAAGGCAAAATTGCTAATGCCAGGGACAGTCTTGCCCGGTCTCCCGGCTTCAGTGTTAGGAGAGAGGGAGAGAGCTGCCAAGAGGGGCCCTGCTGCTCGGGTCTGCATGTGCGTGGTGCATGGAACAGTAATGGAGACCAACTGCCAGCAGCCAGGAAGCTCTGGGCCAGAGGAAGCTTTTGTCCTGTCAGCCGGCAGGTGTCCCACTGAGGGCCCAGTGATGTCACGAGGCAAGTTCGCTTGAGCTCAGAGACACCTCTGGGACACAGTTGGAGTCTGTAACACAGCAAGTCACAAAATTTCCAAAGTTATGGGAAAAAAACAGAAGAATAATAAAAATTCTACTCCTAGAATTCTCTCCTCTTAGGCAACTAAGGGGCTTGTCTTCATGTCCCTAAATGTGCCTGGTGCTCTCTGGTCATCTTTGGCCCAAACATCTGCTTTCCTTCTTCTTAATCATTGGATTTAGTTATGGTCATCAACTTTCCAAAACTCAAGAAATCAACAAACAAACGCTAGTGAGGAAGTGGGGGAAAGGTACCCTAATCCACTGATGGTGGGAGTGTAAACTGGAACAGCCCCCATGGAAGACTGTATGGAGATAACCTCAGAAATCTGCATATAGACCTACCATATGATCCAGCCATCCCACCCCTGGGAATCTACCCAAACCAAAGAAATCAGCCTATGAAAGTCTATCTGTACCCCCATGTTCACTGCAGCTCAATTCACAATAGCTAGGATATGGAATCAACCTAAAATTCCAGTTCTAAATGGGCTGAATTCAACTTGGGTTTTTCCAACAGAACTCCATTTCAAACTCAAGGTAATGTGTATTCATTACAATTGCTATTTATTGATGGCCGATTGTCAGTTTCCTTGTCTATAGAACAAAATAACACTACACCTTCAAGAGCAGATGTGAGCCTCCAGGGAATGATAAATCTAACAGTGAAATGAACAACAGTAGATCACTTCTCAGCCACCAGAAACTGTGCTAAACATTATCTCATTTAGTTCTTAGAATGCAATATGAGAGAGCTATTTTATGTTTATTTTATTTGAGAGGCAAAGAGATAATAAGAGAGATGGAGAGAGGGAGAGATCCGATCCACTGGTTCTGTTTCCAAACACCCATTATGGCTTGGGGGAGGGGGAGGGACTAGAGTTGGAGGGAGGAGCTAAAAACGCTATCCAGTTCTCACACGTGGGTGGTGGGCGGCAGGAACCCAGTTACTCCAGCCCTCACAATTGCTCCTCAGGCTCCGATCGCCAGGAAGCTGAAGTCAGGGGCTCGAAGCAGGAATCGAACCCAGGCACTCAGATGTGGGATACAAACATCTTAACTGCTGGGTTAAATACCAGCTCCCCATAATCTTTATTTTATGAGAAAGAAATGGAAACTGAAGAACTTTCTTGTGGCTACCTGGCTAGTTATACCATTTTTCCTCTTTGTGCCAACTGCTACCACGTTTTCTTTTCATCATTATGTTTTATGAAAGGTGCATCTTTATAGTAGTACTGTGATAGAAAAAATCATGAATGACTTCTGACAAAGATCAACAGTACCACTGCCAGACTAGAAACTCTCAACCTACTCCCCACGGTTGGCATCGGCCCCATTGTACAGATGGGGAGACTGAGGCCAAAGCTCCAAAGCTGATGCATGACAGAGCCACACATCAATTTCAGGCCAACGACACCCACCTAGCAGCTATTGGTCCCACGGCTCTTATATTAGCCTGATTCTTTAATCAGATGTGTGGTGACCTCTTTGGGGTCTAACAAGTCATCTGCCAAGTCTGGGGTGGTTGCTGGCAGTCACTTGGGTCTTTTCTTTCAGGTGGACTGTGGTGGGAAGAGTCTGTGGATGGAGTTTCTCCCCCACATCTCGAACAAGAGCTGTACCTCTCAAGTCCCTTGGACTTAAGGGCTGTCAGGGCCACCCCCACACCGGGCTCCCTGGTAGAACAGAGGGCACGTGTGCACACCAACCCTCACCTCATTAGCCAGCAGCTGCAGCCGGAGATCAATGAGAAGGAGAAACCGTGTACCTCTGACTGTGCCTGCCTCCCCGCGCGTCACGTGACTTCCTATTACCCGTATCTCTCGTCTTACCAAACCGATATTTCCTGTAAAGGGTTCAGACTAATTGTGGTTTTAACAAGGGTTGCATTATGCATTTCTGTGAGAATGAGCAGCCGTGGGTCAGACAGTCAGACGGTCAGTCTGGAAATCAGATCCATATTCCGAATCTTTAAGGCTGATGTGAAGCCCAGATAAGTGTGTTTGTCATGGGGAAGTTACCCTGGGAAAATAGAATGGGAGGAAAATGAACTTGGGAGAGGAGCGGCGGCTCAGCTGGGGAGGATTCCTCCAAGATGGAGCAGCTGGTCCTCTCGGGTGTTTCTTGGAAAAAGCAACTTAGGAAGGTGGGAGACCCCAGCCTGCCACAGATGAGACTCCTGCCATTTCTGGCAGGCTCCCGGTGGCTGTCACTCTACCCGGGGCCCCCACACTCCACATGGGTAGCTGTGACAGGGAGGACGCGATTGCTAGTGGGAGCACACCTTCTCAGCTTCGCTGGTGCCCCATGGCACCGCACTCACCGCTCCGACAACAGCCCAGAACACTCTGCCCTGACCGGCTTGCGACTCCAGAGTGGCTATGCTGTGACTGAACCCAACCTGTGCCTTGAAAAGCAAAAGGAAGGCGAGAGAAGGGTTTGAACTTCCTCGTGTCACCCGCGCCGGGCTCTGCAGCCCCCTTGTCCTGCGCAGGCTTCACATGTGACATGACAGGGGGCCATTTATCACCGACACACCCGCCGCGGCTTCCTTTCCCTTCACCCTGTCTCTTCCACTTACTGTGGGTCACACGCAGACACTTTTCACAGGGGAGCTCTCAGCCTGGGTGACACATTCCTCATTCCCAATCTTGCTCGGAAATGCCACAAGCAAAGTCGCTGGCCGAGAATATCAACATGTCAGAGGGTTTTCATTTTTGTAGACACAACTCAATCATTCTTCCGGCAGTTCTAGGAATTTCTGCTGGTAAACCGGGGTCTGAGTCTAGGAGGGAAATCTACAACTACCATCTCCCAACTCTAAAATCCTCTTCCCTCTCCCCTTTTGTCTGACTTAATGAAGAATACATATGCATATATGTATTCTTATATACATATATATCGTTTATATCACTCATGCCCAACAAGATTTGCTGCAAAAATGGGAAGGATTCATGTTTAGGCTGTTCAACAGGGCCAACTCTAGCCATGTAGGCTGCTGAGCCATTGAACTGTGGCTACTGACAGTGGGTAAGTGAATTTTCAACTCTGCTACCTTTAATTTATTTGAATGTAGCCATTCTCTACACAAACACAGTATGTCTGACTGATAAACACAAGAAAACCCTAAGTCAACACCACTGTTCATGAAAAAGTGTTAACACTTTAAAAAAAAATGAGACTATCCATTAAATTGTTTGCTACAGGGCCGGCGCCGTGGCTCAACAGGCTAATCCTCCACCTTGCGGCGCTGGCACTCTGGGTTCTAGACCCGGTCAGGGCACCGGATTCTGTCCCAGTTGCCCCTCTTCCAGGCCAGCTCTCTGCTGTGGCCCGGGGAAGGCAGTGGAGGATGGCCCAAGTGCTTGGGCCCTGCACCCCATGGGAGACCAGGAGAAGCACCTGGCTCCTGCCTTCGGATCAGCGCGGTGCGGCGGCCATTGGAGGGTGAACCAACGGCAAAGGAAGACCTTTCTCTCTGTCTCTCTCTCTCTCACTGTCCACTCTGCCTGTCAAAAAAAAAAATTGTTTGCTACAGAACTAAACACTAGCAACATGTCTCCAAGTTGCACATGAGCTAAGTTTTTTTTTTTTTTTTGCCTCAATGTGATACAACGGCGAAAATGCTAACTTCATAAAAGGCTATGTTTATGTTAAAGCGTGGAGGGAGACAAAGAACAGGACAAATGACCCAGGGCATGAGTGACAGCGAGGAGGACACCATCACTCTTGCTGGGATGGAATTTATGACTTGGGGGGGGGTGGGGGTCTGTGCTCTGGTATTCATTCATCCGACATTTGCTCAATCTTCCCTACACACCATGCACAGCATCTTAGTTGCTTCATCTATAGGGACGAGGAAAATAATAGACAGTGATGGATAACGCCTGCATACACAGTCAGAGTGTGCTCTATGAACGACAAAGCTGCAGAGAAATCGGATCCATCGGTACACTGATATTTCTTCAGTCTTGTCAACCAGGAAGCAATGTTCAGACCGGAAGGGGTACATAAATCCCAGGGAGGGGTTGGGGTAGGGTGAGGAACAAAGCTAAGCAAACAACCTGGCCATCCTAGATGGTTCACATCCACGTACCGAGGGAATTCAGTCTCGATTTAGGGAAAAATCCACAGACGCTTATGAGATAGGCAAAGGGAAGAAAGGCAGAAAACCAGATTTTTAAGTGACTTAGCTTCAAAAACCAATGAAGAAAGGCTCATTTTTGGAAATGCCAGACTTCGTAATGGCACCATTTAAGAGGAGATTATCACTCAGGTGACGGGAAAAGGCAGACTGGGAGTCTAGCCCTCCGGGAAGGCAATGCAGCGAGTCTGATGTGGGTTGGAGAGTGGAGGTGTGGTGGGTTAGGTTGCCACTTGGGATGCCCACATCACAGACTCGAATGCCCAGGGTGAGGCCCAGCTGCTCCCCATGTGCACTCAGCTTCCTGCTGATGCGCCTGGGAGGCAGCGAACGATGGCCCAAGTACCTGGGTTCCGGTCACCCACAGACGGGACTTAGGTGGAGCTCCCGGCTCCTGCCTTTGGCCTGGCCTAGCCCTGACTGTTGCAGCCATCTGAGGAGCGAATCAGCAATGGAAGATTTCTGTCTCTCCTCCCACCCGTGACTCCTTCTTTCAAATAAATCAATCTAAAAAACAAAAACACCACCCAAACACAAGATAAAGAAATGTGGAATGGAGAACAGAGTTATCAGCATATTTGTGGTGACTAACCCTTATTGGAGGAGGGTTCATGAATTATGATTAGTATTTTTAAGTGTGGCTGCTGTAGGGGTGCTGTGGAACTCTGGGTAATCCTCTTTGAGAACATCACTACTTGGAAGGAGGCCCTAGAGATATGTCCATTAAATCAGCAGCTGATATGAGGACAGTGAGAACGCTGGACAGCGTCTCAGGATGCGCGAAGAACTTGTCATCAAGGTGAAATACCCTCAGTGTGTGTGTCAACACCTGCATTTAGATTAGAAAGCTTTTTTTTCTTTTCCCAGAAGTATAAGATATAGAGAATCCTGCCTAAAAAGCCACTTGTGTGCAAAAGTGCCATGGGTGTGAGTTAGCCCTAAGAAAAGAGTTTGACAGCTACGAGACATGTCACCACATCTCTGGCCAATTGAGGCTCCAATCATGAGAAAGAAATCCTGGGATGTGTCATTCAGATGGGGTACCCCGATCAGTCTCAGCACCGCTTGCCAAGACTGACGATGTGCACCTCGCACAAGTCAAGATTCCCGCGAACCATGAGTGCTGGGTTGGAACTGAAGATCTCGCATGTGGCAGGGACTCGGGCACAGAGAGCAACTGCATTCGCTAATCACAATCAGCAAAGATCTAGCTTGATCCCAAACTGCTAAGGCCGTTACTCTGAGACCGTGGTCTTGGCAAGGACCTGGAATCAGTCCCTAAGTCCTGGGGCACAAATTCTGCCGCCTTAACTCAGCCCCACGGAAGCAGAGCCGTGTAGACAGAAGCTGGGTTATTTCCTTATGATTTCAGAGCCTACGCAAGTTTGCAGTCACTGTTTCAGGGCGAGGCTCTACTGCTCACGGAATTCTCATTGGCAAAAACTTGGACCGTCCTGGCCCGAGGCTCTGGCTAAGACTCCTGCAGGGTGAGGTGGGCAGAGACTGGGGGGGGGGGGGGGGGCAGTGTGCCTTCCCAGGAGGAGGTTCACTTTTTTAAGTGCCTCGACTTTCATTTTGAAAGGAACCTAGAGAGCAGGGGCAGCACCAACATGTTCATGCTGCGTGATAGATTTCTACTCGGGAAGGAGTATTAATCACAGAGCAGCAGAGGACGTCGTCACAGTCAGTAGGCTTCTCATGTGGCTGCACGTCTCCCATCGCTGGGGCGGGGGGTGGGGGGGAATCGCAGATATTTTGCGATACAGAGTTCTGCCTGGGGAAGTATGGGTCAGACAAAGCTGAGAGGTTTTTTTGCAATTGTGTGTTGTGGGTCTTCAGGGGATGACTTACCTGTCTCTTCGCCCCTTCTTATCACGTAGATAGCCCTTTGATGGCCATATTGTTGTCCCCTTCATACCCTTCCCACTCACCTTCTCCCAGCAAGGGAAAGTGGGCTCCAGACTTTGAGGTATTCAGTCCCTCTAAAGAGGAGCAACTGGGAGCTCTAGCATGATTTTTTTTCTAATGAGGTCAATCCAACTCACATAGACCTATCTCAATTCTATTCACCCAAGGTCAGCCTGTTCCCACTGTCCTTCTTTCCAACTTCCAACAATAAACCTGACCTATGTGAGAGATAGCATTTGATTTCTGCTCCAGTGAGAGATTGATCAGTTGTCCATCAACAACAAAAGATCCTGCAAATAAAATTCTAAGGTAATTCTAACACTGTACCCTGGACTAGGAGAAGTGTCTCAAGAACACAGTGGATTCATGTTCAAAAATACTACAGCCTGGCTGTGGGCTGCTGGGAACACACCTTGGAGAAATGATCAGCAGAGGTGTGTAGAGAACGGATATAGCCACAGGCTGAAAGGGGATTTGACAGGTACCTGCCTGGAAAGATTGCTAGACACAGGTGTTTTCAATATCTCATCCAAAAGCACTTACTCTAATAAACACACTGAGATGAAATAATGATCATGTCACTGGTGCGTAAGAGGGATAATAAGATATTAATATACAGCTCAAATAAATTCAACTCCCTTTGAGGGAAACAGCTAACTTGCCAATATGTGTGAATCAATTTAACTTATAAAGGGAACAGAGGTGCTCATTGGATTACATTGAGAATAGTGATTAACAGACTGTCAATTCTAATACGAATTTTGTCTCTGCCCGAGAAGGTTTAAAATTCATTTCATTTTTATGCATAAAATTCTGCTACTGTTTTTTCTCCCAATTTAAAACTCTACATGTACTCTGTGTAAGGAAAAAGAGGAAAGACTTGAAATTAAAAAATGCAAAAGTCCAAACCTTCCTTTTTAATGACTGCAAGTGTATCTCTATTTATGTCTTTAAATAATAAGGTTATCCTTTACAACACTCTCCATTTGCTTTTTTTTTTTTTAACATTAATTGCTTTAAATAGTCACTTCCTGTGCACCTTCCATGCATCTGGCACATTGTTAGCCTCTGAGAGATGGAAACCATAGCTCTGGTCTCAGAGCTCAAGATTTTAGGAGAAATCAAAGAAAATAATCAAGTAGATAAGTGTGCAATTATATGCATTTGTGTAATATACAGTATGTAAATTACATAGTCATAGATGGTGAAGTGAGATGACGGAAGGAGCAGGAGTGGGTAACATGGTAGCGAGAGGGATAGGTCAGTGAGGAGGGGGTCATGGATGCCTCACTGAGATGCAGACGCAGAGGGGGAGACGCAAAGGATCAGCACAAGGCATTCTCAGGGTCAAATGGTGCTTCACTCAGACATAGCGTTCCAAGTTTCTATAAATAAAACTTACTTTGGTTGATATTATACACATCCTTGTACAGAAGAGGAAACCAAGACTCATAGAACCTAAGGACCTTCTCCAAGTCATGTATCAAGTGCGCTAAGAGCAGACCTGAACTTACAGGGAGAAAGATATTCACTCGTTCAGCTTCTCAACAGTTCCCCTGTCCCAAAGCTTTGAACGTCGATTTTCCAGAATACATTTTCTCTTCTAACAGTCAGATCTGTTGTTCTTGATTTTCTTCTTCTTATTGTCCTCTGTTAGGAAAAGCACTTGGCATTCCAGAAGCCAGTAGCACACAGCAATGGCAGCTAAAACCCCCTGGACAGTGGTGCTCTCCACGAATGCTACTCGATGCTACTAAGCACTTGCATTCCATCGCTCATCCCACATCTCTGCCCTTTTAACCCTTCCTATCAGCCCATCTAAGAGACAGACAACGTCATTTGAATGCACAAAGGACCAAGGGAGGCTGTTTTTGCTACCTATTTACATTCTTACTAGCTGAATAGAAAGCCATCCTTAAAATCCCAACATCTACTACTAACGGAATTAAAACAAAAAAGAGAGAGAGAGAAACCACCAGGTCAAAGTGTGAGTCCCAGTGGGAAGTTATTAGTGTCATCTTGGTATTAGTCTAAGACTGGTCTATCATCACACATGAATGTTGGGTAAGGCAAGAGTGGCCAGTGTGCTCCACTGTGTGTGCGTGTACGCGTGCAACCTTTATTAAAAGGACGTAATAATGGGTACTTATTGATCACCTGGATATGCCTAGACCTTTGAGGAGAGCTGAATGTTTAAACAGAATCAAGAGAACAAACTGGATATCTAACGTCTCTATCAAGCCTACTTGAGATATATTCCCAATACTTGCTTTTTACAAGCAATTATGGTAACCTAGATGAAACCAAATCTTTAAGAACGATAAACATTAGAGCAGACTACTTTCATCATAAGGATCCTCATGAAGAAATTTAAGCACTTTCTCAGGAATTAAATTCCTTAATAATAGAAGTTGTATTCAGTGACTCTCAAAACAGCAGAGTGCGTAGTAAGTTGAGATTAAATAATAAACAGTAATAATTATTTCATGAGTGGGCAAAAACACAGTGAACTTGTAACTGCTGAGATCTGTTGCCTCAGACCTTCCACTGGGTTTTGTTAAGGAATCCACTCAGGCTCAGTGCTACATTCTAGAACACACTCGCTGTTTTCACTTACTGCCCCTCTATCAGGCCTTAAGTGGCAGAGACGATCTATGAACAGGGAAATAAATAAATGCATAATTATGTTCATTTACAATGCATTAAAACTCAGCTCCATATATTTGCTCAAGTTATGTGTGTTAGTCTGGCCTGTGGATAAATAGCATCAATTTTATAACCTTTGCAGAAAGTTCGTATTTCTTGGCTGTTAAAATTTCTACATTGGCATAAAACTAAGTCATGGAAATGTTTCAAGAGTTAAATGCCTGCTCTTGGATGGGTTTCTTCCCTACCAAAGAACACTGTCCTGGAGTGGAGGATCTTGGGAGCAAGTGCACCGCCACCCTGGGCAGCCCACCTGACACTCTAACAGGCACGCACCACTTTACTATTTTTGTGTGTGAAAATGTGTATTAAATGTATTTTATGAACAAACAACTATGGATATTCTGCATGGCTCTCTATAAGTCTTTGGTTTTGTCTTTTCAAGAAACACTAGCAGATAAAATGGCTAGTATTAAATTACTTCCAAAAGGACTGAAATTTGCTCATCTCTACAGGACACAAAAGCATGAGAACATTTGTTTTGTCTTGAACAAAGAGGACTGGAGGAACACACTGTCGGTATTAGCATCTTTCCCCAGGCCCCCAGAGCAGGTGCAGGACCGGGAGCTATCCATTCGACAGCTGAGAAAGGTGTAGACCAGAGAAGTTAAGCCACTTGCTCAGCAGTCCCCAGCTCACCGGTCATAAAGCCGAAACTCGGGCAGCTGCACTTGCAACATGGGCCTCTTCCGACTCAAGGCTGGTTTTCTGACTCCACCGGATTCCCGCTGTCCTCCCTTACAACCTCTATTCCCGAAACAGTGTTTTCTAGCTAACGCCGCAACGCTCATCCAGTTACCGGACAGGCTGGGGCGGCAAACATGTAAGTGGACTGAGCCCAAAGCTCATCAACCTCTTATCTTCAAAATAGCCACGGGTCAGCCTCCCTGTAACTCCTTCCCAACCGCTGGGGGGAGGGTAACACCCCAGTCTGGCCCCTTGCCTCAAAACTGCTCATCTTTTGGCTTTGCCTCTACCTTGGCTAGGAGATAAAAGCATTTCATTTGTAAATTCAGGAAAGACAGATGACCTCTCCCACTCTTGCTTGTGGTGTTTGTCATCAAATCCGTATATGCTTTTTCTCACTTTTGCCAGAAAAACCTTCCCGTGGCTACTTCTCACGACGTGTGTGTGTGCGTGTGCCCGAGCGTGTGTGTCGGCGGCCAGCTGCACGCATATCCCTTAGAATGGGAGTGACTGTGGGAGCCCCAGCAGCAAATGGCCTTGGTGAATTTGAAGGGCGCCTCTGGAACGCCGGCTCATTCTGGCCACACTGCTCTTCTCCAGCTACCCCTGACCTCCCGAGTACTGCCTGTGGATTACTTTTCTACCAAGGGAGATACTTAAACATGGACTGGAAGAGATAAGTGATATGGCCAAATCACTCGTGCCAAAGCTGGAAATTCCTGGCCACTTTAATAGCTCTGCCTGACCTCCGAATGAAACGCCACCTTTGGTTATTAACATGTCTCTCTCCACTTTTATGATTTTTCGGAACATAATTTGTCACAGTTTTTATCTGCACAGAGCAAGCTTTAAGCTTTTAAAAATGTGAGTTATCTTTTTACAACTGCTAACAATTACACATCGCGGAACAGGCTGCTCTGAAAACCAATTATGAAAACCCGGCATGGAGCGGGCATTCAGCTCTGGAGCGCGCCTTGGCCGCTCGGAATCACAGATTTCTGAACTCTCGCCTTGGGGCTGCCGGGCTTGGGAACTGGGAGCCAGAAACTGAACTTGGAAATGGCTCGTGGGATGCGGGAGATAAGATCAGGGCTGACAAATTAATTGTCCTAGTTCTGCATGGTCCTTGGACGACCGGGTCACAGCACTGTGCCGGCTTGGGGCTACTGCAGAGGGTCTCTCTGTGGGCGAAGGGTAAGCTCACCCCGAGCTCCCGGCGCTGTCTGCCAGAGGCTGCCTGCTCGTCCTGAAATGCTTAGCAGAGGGATTCCGAGCTCCTGTCTCCCAGCCCTCAAGCACTGGATTTGTTTCATTGTCCCAATGACTGTTCCCTGTTTCAACATGCGGCCCTGGCCCACCACCTTGCCTCTGCCTCTTGCTCCCATCTGTGGGCTAACTGGGGGACAGCGTCCAGTTCCATCCATGTAGCACCCATCAGTCTGGAGCCAAAGAACTTGGGTTCAAACATGGTCCTGAAATCCAGTGCTCCGAGACTGTGAGCAGAAAACGTTCCAGCCTTCGTGCATCAGTCTTCTCATCTATACAATGGGCTTAATCATGGCACTCCTCTCAAGGATGCTGGAGAATTCAATAAGCAATGAGCAGCACTCAGAGGAGGGCCGGACGAGCTAGTTATTACGCTCGTTGATAAACTTACTGTGCTAGCTCAGGGATGTGGGGCCCACAGCACGGCCACAGAAACAAAGGGGTCAGGCTCACCCCAGGGCAGCCTTCTCACCATTTCTATTAAGGAGACAAGGTTTTATTTCATGGCTGTTGTTAGGAACGGACAGGAACGGCGCGAGGACTAGGGGCGGACTTTGCACTTACGAGGCTGAAGGAGACATCTGGGGTTAGACTACGGGGAACATCAGAGCAGGAAGTAAACCCGGGGCTCATGGACCCGTGAGCACAGGTGCCTTCTCCTGAGGCCCGCGAGGTCCCTGCTCAGGCCGCAGCCCGGGGCCAGGTTCCAGGTCTGGCAGGGGCTGGCTGAGCGCTGAGCGGAGGAATGACATGGGAAGGCAGGGCCGCAGGGCTTCACCCGGCACTGCTGCCGTGCAGAGGTCACTGTGTGCGTTTTTAAGGGGCTGGTGGCAAAGTTCACTCCTAGTGCCGGGTAGGCGGCAAGGCTTCGTGATAAAGGGAGATAGGAGTGTGTGCAGAGAAGCAGCCAACAGGAAGAGGAGGGAGAGGATGGGGTGGGGAGGGAGGGGGAGGACGAAGTACGAAAGATCCAGGGGAGAGGAGATCCATAGGGGGCCTAGCACGGGCCTTCATGCAGGAGCTCGTTTAAGCTGAGGGTTTTTTACAACGGAGGCAGAATTCGAATTTGTTGGAACCGGAGACTTGGAGAGTGTCTGAGACCCTCTAGCCACCACGCTAAGCAGGTGCACAGCTGAGACGCAGCCGAGCCACGCGGCTCTCTGCAAAGCTCCCCTCCTCCAGTGTGTGCAGGACCTCAGAGACCGAAGCCCCCTGCCCAGGGCCCAAACACCTGCGATGGCAGGGAGAAAGCAGGGCCGCACCGCCTGGACCTGGAGCGGGGGAGGTGCTGCCTCCCCAAGGCTGGGCCGAGGCGACACCCCAATAACCACGGGCTTGGCAGCTCCTGCCGCCCTCTCAGAAGAACAATTAAAAGACTCTCTTCCAGGAAGTGATTTTTTTTTCTCCTTTCCAGGACCACTGTCTGCCTGGGTCCCAGGGGCAACACATTCCCTCTGCTCCCGCCTGCCTGGCAGGAAATCTATCGAGAAAGGATGTTGATCATCCTCTTCAGCACTTGTTTCCTTTACATTATTTTGATTCCGTTATTTCTCATTATGCTCCCGATAGGTTTTGGCAGCCTGGGTGTGCAGATGGCAACCAACAAAGGCCTCCACAGTCCCTTGGCTCTACCTACACCCTCCACTCTAAAAGGGTTTCTTTGGAGGCTGTGGGGTTGGGCCCGAGCTCATCTGGAGGGCTGGCGCACACCCAGGGCTGCCCAGGGTCTGGAATAGCGAGACTTCTGGGCTGTGGTGGCCGAGCGTGGGACGCTAAGCCTGCTCTGTCCCCGCTGAACCAGGGTCCTGCCACCACGTGTATCTTAAGGAGGGGGATGACACAGGAGTGCACCTGTCTTTCGCTCTGCAGTTTTGCTCCTCATGGCCTTCTGCCAGATGAGTCCTCCTAACCCTTTCCCTGGGGGAACGGATCCAGTCCCAAAGCAGGTTCCCAATGGCCACGCTTGTGTCCACTCCTTCTTCTCCAGGGACCAGATCCGAGGGTCAGCCCTCGACTGACGGGCAGCTCATGCAGAGGCAGCCTTGCCACCTCAGACACGGAGGCCTGGTCAGCAGGGTTCTCTCTCTCTTGTGCCATCTGACCTGGGACAGTAAGAACCACAGGAGGATCTAAAGAACAAGAGGGAAGCTTACAGAGGATGCTGGGCCGGGTGAACCTGTGAGGGCACAGAGGCAAAGAGCTGAGGGCAACAGGGAGGAAGAACAGCGGTCGGGAAGCCAAACCGTTCGGAGTGTTCCCACCTGCTAGGCTCGGGCCTAGCACACTGCAGCCACCCTCTTGAGGACAAGTCACACATGTGGGCACCAGCCAGGCATCAAAAATATTAAAAAGAAAACTGATTGCTTAAACAATACAGTACAGTGCAGGAACTATTTCTCTAGCACGTGCGTTGTGTTAGGTATCACCAGAAACCAAGAGATGATGTCAACGATACAGGAAGACGTCCCAGGCTGTATGTAAACGCCACAGCATTGCACACCCAGGGAGCCTGAGCACTCTGCAGGCGGATTTTAGTACCCATGGTGGGGTGTGGGGCTGTGGCCACCTGCTACATCCACTCCCTTGTTTCCCTCCCACAACCACACTGTGCAGTGTGCGCCTTGCTCATGGAAATGGAAGAGAACTCTTCTAGAGCTTCCTGGTCCTGCTCTCTGGCTGCTTGTGGGTCTCCGCAGACAGAGCAAAGCAAAGCAAAGCAAGAAGCCAGAGGGAGAAGCCCTGCAGGTGCAGGTGGAGCAGCCCCAGCCCAGCAGCACACAGACCTGAACGCAGCACGCAGCCTCCTCTGCTCTCGGGAACTGAGCAGGGCCTCTGTTCCTGGCAGCCAGGAGCAGACGGGAAGTCATCCTCCCGGGCTTTCTGCGAAGTCCTCTCTGCTGGGGCTTGACTTCCTGCTGGTCCCACAGGCCAGGCTGGTTCATTCCCTGCCCTGGCCCCTGCCTCCACCTCACTGCAATGAGACGATCTGTTGGGAGATCTGTGTCCCTAACCCTCACAGGGCACATATTCTCTGAGGCCCAACACACAACACAGAGTTAAGCATACAATGGGTGCTTATTAAGTGCTGATTAGATGTACCCATTCCTCTAACTATGTATATTGTGCCAGAGGTCTGCCCTGGGCAGAGAAAATGGCCAGGGCAAGGGCCGGGAGGTGAACCAGTCCAGGGAGGGGCCCGGCAAGGTGGGAACTGAGAAGCTGGCTTTGGGCTGTGGCTCAGGGGACAGCTGGAACCGGGGTTCGTCAGGGCCACAGGCCAGGCCAAGGAGCTGCATCTGCTTCTGAGAGCAACAGCAAAGGCTATCAGAGGCAACACCACACTCCACGTGTATTTCAGGCCACCTCTGAGCAGCTTTGGTTTGGTCAGATGGAAAATGGGCTGCACTGGTTGACCAGTGTCTTCCCCAAACCTTGTCCACAGGAGCTGCACCATCCATACTTCTTTGGAAATAAGCTCCTTCAAGTTGTCATCTGTCAAGTGAAACCATGCAGGAGTGACCCCTAAGCCAAACCCTGGAGTCATTACGTGAAGGTCTTATGGAGGCAGCGAGAGACGCACAGGGAGGGAACGACCTGTGACTACAGGGACGCACGGCAGGGACACACCCACCAGCTAAGCACACCAAGGGTGCAGCGATCCAGAAGCTGGGAGGGAGGCCTGGGGAAGATTCTCTGAGTGCCCCAATTCTGTACCTCCTTGGTTTCAGGTTTCTGATCCCCCAGACCCTGAGAGTCAATGGGTGCTGTGTTAAGCCACCAGCAAAGTCTGTGGTCACTCATCAAGCTACAAAAGCAAAGTCATCCGGTCACAGAGAAGTGATCTGGGGAGATGCAAGGAGTGGAGGTGAGACAGACCAACCAGAGGGAGTGAGATCGACGGGAATAAGTGAGTTCCTGGGCTCCGCTGGCAGAACGAAATGTTCCCACCACCTGAACTCTGCCCAGGGAGGCTTTCCCTCAGGGTCCTGGAGTCCCTGGCAGTTTTAACAGACCAAGAGAGAAAATGCCCCAAACCCTGGGCACGGAGGACCTGTGCACCGCTCTGAGCACGTGGGCTGCTGCCCAGAAGGGTGCTTGTCCCGCAGGACAACCAGGCCAGGGCTGCAAGCAGCGGGAGGTCACATCCCAGGGGCTTGGATGCAGCAGCCTCCCACCCACCACAGTCCCACATGCACCAAGGTACAAGGTGGACATCTGGCACAGCAGTTAACACGCTACTTGTCAATCCCACATCCCGTAGCAGAGCCTCAGTTTGAGTCTGGACTCCTGCTAATGTGCACCTGCCCTGGGAGGCAATGGGTGATGGTCTAAGCACTGGGCCCCTACCAGCCACTAGGGAGAGCAGGACTGAACCTCAGAGCCTTCTCCCAGACGAGCTGTTCAAGCACTTGGAGAGTGAACCAGCAGATGAAAAGATCTCCCTTCTCTGTATCAAATAAATGATAATGAACTTAAAAGAAAGAAAGCACAACAGTTTAGTAGACTCACTGAGGGGCTTGACACTCCGGAGGAAATGTGGGGCTGCTCACAGCTCCCACAACTGTTCAAAGAAGTGAACACCACACCATGGGAGAAAACTCGATTTAACTTTTCTACATCCCCAAGGTTCTCTGCACTCTCCTGGAATAAGCCTGTTTTGACCCACTAATACTATCCCACTAGGAAGCTGTTTGTGGTTAAAGATGAGGGTCTTAGAACATTCTGGTGAAAATTCTAACACCCTGCGTGTCATGTGACCTCGCTGTTCCTCACCTGTGAAATGTGTATATAGCAGAGCTTTCTTCATGGGGCCTAGGGCACACTGGCGAGGGGCATGCGCAAAAGGCTCAGGTTCCTCAATGTGGCTGCACACTGGGGTCTCGGGGGGATAATGACGGGCTGCCCTCCACTGCAGACACCCTCTTTTAGTAGCTTGAGGGTGATCCTGGTGGCAGGTGTTTAAAGCTCCCAGGGAGATTATATGAGCAGCCAAGGTGGGGAACCACTGACAGAGTGTGAACACACCTTCCAAGTGTCCCACAGCCATCGGCTCCTCCAGGGGAGTCTGGTCCTAACCCTGCTCCACAGTGGGAGAGGCATAGACACCCTGGGCAGCTGGCTTTGTACTGAAATCCACCACTCCACAGCGAGGTTCCTGCCTTGGCCACTCATCTTCTCTGGAGTCAGTTTACCCCTCTGTAAAATGGGACCAAGCTGCTCACCTCACCCAGCCAAGTTGCTGGGATGAAGTGAACCAATGGATGGAAGTCATTTAGTGGGTATCTTGGAACGGAGCATGAGTGGGATACAGGCTACTGTTTGGGTTCCTAACTGCCCAGTTCCAGGCCTTGTACAATTGGTGCCTTCCATGACCTTGGGGCCGTGAGCACTGAGTTCACCATGGTTTTCTTGTGCTAGGGAAGGGAAGCACAGGGTCTTGGGGCCGCGTGGAGACCACGAAGCACATCAATGCCGCTTTGTTCTTTCCGTAGTGCATGGCCCACATCTCACTGTGTTTACCTGCCTGTTGGCACCAGTGGTGTAAACAACGCAGCCCTGTGATATTGGAATAGCTCTGCCGCTTGGATTTTTCACTCTAATTAAAGCTAGAGTGTTCCTTTTTAGAAGGCAGAGTGAGTAACAAACACCCAGCCGCCCGACTCCAACATTGTACTTTGCATTTTGTTATTTTACATCAACCAGGAAGGACTGTGTGGTGATGGACAGGAGCCGGGGCTGCTGGGAGTTCTCCGCCCAGGGCAGGCTGCTTCCCTCCTGCCCGGGACTGGCCGGCTTCTGGCTGTTTCGGCCACTGATGAAGACATTCTCCTGGGCTGGCACCTCTCCAGCTTCCCTCACGGGAGCGAGGAGGAGGCTGGCTGTGCTGAGGGGGGCACACACTGGGTGGCTGCACACACAGCCTCGCTATCTCACAGTCCTGCAGGAGAAGCCTGATGGGGTCTCACCGGGCTAAGAACAGGTGTTTTCCTGCTGGGAGCTCCAGCAGAGAATCCGCCTCCTTGCCCTTCGCCTTGCCCAGCGGCCACCTGCTTCCCTTGGCTGCTGTCCCCTTCCTCTGTCTGCACACCGCATCGCTCCAGCCTCTGCTCCCACCATCACCATTTCTCCTCTTCTTACAAGCACTCCTAGGGTCCAACTGGGCCCAGATAATCCAGAATAATAGCTTCATCTCAAGGTCAGGCGATTAGAGACTTTAATTCCACCTGCAACCGTATCTCCTCCCCACACAGTCATAGTGTGGCTGGGATGAGTCAGGTGCTGCCGAGAGGCACGGACGGTGGAGGGAGATGTTCTTTACGGCTCTTCCAACAGGGGCGCCCAGGCCCCTGGAGACAGGGGTCTGACAACAGCAGCACTGCAGGCTGTGGCTGGATTGTGTGTGTTTTGTTCATGTATGTGCATATATATTTGTGTGAGTACAGGTATGTGTATGTGTACATATGTTACATGTGTGTACATGTATACACATATATGAACATACACATGTATTTGTGAACATGTATGTAGAAGTGAATAAGCATATGTGCATGAATGTATACGTGTGTGTGAGTATGCATGTACATGTATGTTTTGGTGTGTGTAGGTGTGCGGGTGTATGTGTATTGTGAGTACATGAGTTTGCACATGTATATGTAAGTATGTATTATGTGCATTTGTCTATGTGCAAGTGTGTGTCTGAGTGTACATATGTGAGTGCATGTGTATGTGGAATATGCATTGTGGGAGCGTGGGTATGTGTGTCCGTGTATGAGCATGTGTGTAAGTATATGTGCATGTGAGTACGTGCAAGTATGTATATTCCAAGTATTTATGTGTGTGTGTCCAAATGTGTGTATGTGTGTGATGTTTGAGTCCACATGCGTGAGTATGCATGTACATGCATGCATGTGGAATGTGTATTGTGTGTGTATGTGGGGTGTGTACTGTATAAGTCTATGTGTGTGCGAGTGTGTGAGTGTTGCACGCTATGGCGGTGGCACAAGGCCCTCCAGTCCCTACCTCAGATGGCCCCTCCTCCCATATCAGCCTGTCCTGCTCACCTGGCCCCTCCACCTGGCGTTTTCCTCCCCATTTCTTGCCAGCTCCCACGTGACCCCCCCAGACTATCGAGCTGCTTCTTCCCTGATGGCCAAACCAGACAACCCTGCCTGAGTGCAGCCCTAGTTCAAGCAACGCACAGACCCCCGGCTCCTGTTGCCCTCCGAGAGCAGGCTCCAGGCCCGGCCTGCCGTGGTTCTGCCTCCCGTGTGTGACCCTGAGCTCCGGGGGGCAGAGCGGCATCGTCCTCATCCATCTCCCGAGTTCTCAGCACTTAGTGGCAGGCCTGCCACACACCCGTGCTCAGCGGACAGCTGACCCTGGCCTGAGCAAGCTTCTGCGGCCTGGGGCTCTGGAACGGGCTCGCTGCCCCTGAATTCCAGCTCTACCTTTGGGCGACCAGGGGACCTTTCCCAAGTTACTTTTCCCTCTGGAGCCTCGGCTCGCACATCCACGATGCGGGTCAAGGGAACACCACGGATGCAGTAAGGATGAAGTGAGAAAGCCCCCTGTGAAGTGCCCACGAGAACTCAAGCATATGCCAAGTGCTCCACTGTTGTCACATCCCACTGCTCGGGCCCTCCTGATCCAAGCAGGTTCAGCCCGAGTGGCTGGAAGGCCATCATCCCCCACACCACAGCTCCTAAGTAGAACCCGAGTCTCCACCATTTCGGTGATGATCCCCAGAACCCTAACACTGTGTACCAACGTCCCGGGATTGGTTTTCATTTTCTAACCAACGTAGGAAAACCAGGGGCTTGTCTGTGCATGTGGCCCAGTCAGGGGTCTCTCGGAGGGACAGGAACGGGTGGAGCGGACACTGCTGTGATTTCCAGACGCTACGCAGGTACCCCCTGGCCATCCTACCTGGAGAGAGGGTAGAAGGGGTTGCCTTCACCCAGTCGGCCGACAGTGACGCTGACACGTGCCTGCCACCTGACCTAATCACACGAGGCCCTGCTTCCCCCTCTCAAAGTGCTTGCTTTCAACAATGAACTATCAGGTCACCCAGCGAAGCTTAGCGATGACATCACAACCACAGCCACCTCTCCCTGACAACCAGTCACGGAAACCATCACGGAACCTGAGCGGAGACCCTCACTGGGGCTATTTGCCCTGGGGGGGGGGGCAGCTGCCAACACCGGAGATGGTTTTGGTTGCCACAAGAAGTCTGGGGGTGCTGGCCGGCATCTAGGGGGTCGAGGCTGAGGACACCGCCCACCCTCTTCCGGTGCACAGGACCACCCACACCACAGAGAACAATTTGTCCCCAAACATCATTCGTGTGCCAATGGAGAGGCCTGGGCTGCACGGCATCTCTTTGTGGTTCACGGGACGGGAACCTCGGCCACCAACAATTGAGTTTCACATTCTGGCTACACCTTGTGCTGGCTGGGTGGCTTCAGGAAATTTCCCAGGCTCTCCTGGCATGGTTTTCCCCTTCAGCCAATGGAGTAAGGAGAATTTCAGTCCCGTCACATCGTTTGGACGATTTAGGGAAGCCACAGTGCTCACGTTGCCCTGGACAAGTACTGCACACGGGAGCTCAGCTTTGGGCTCTGGGGGGAGCTGTTCCCCGCGTGCATCCTGGCGTTTGGCCCAGGTCTCCTCAACAATAAACCGGGCAGAGACGGGGCCTGTGTGACAGGTACCTGCTGCTGCGGACCCCACGGCTCCAGGGCACGCTGCAAAGGTACCAGGAGCGACATTGTTAGCACCCGCCCTGTGATTTGACAGAGACGTGACAGCTGGAAGGAGCAGCCAGGAGTGCTGGCGCCCAAGCCCTGCCTTGGCCTTGGCCTTGGCGTTTGTGAAACTTCAGTAGTTGACTTTCAACCCTCCCCTCCCCCTCTTTTTTTTTTTTTTAAATGGAGATTGAATGTTGAGAAACCAGCTGGGGTATCCCTGGGGAAGGAGGAGCTGCCTCATCTAAGCACCACTGAGTCCAAAGTCTGGCGGGTGCCCCACCCACTGCAGGGAGAGGCGTGCACACCCGTGCACACGCCCCGGGGCCACAACCTCACAGCCGATAGGGAGGCTCCACTGTGCTTTCCAGGAAAGCTGCAGAATCCACCAGGAAGTGCGAGGCCGGCTCAGGAGGGGCCGTGGACCTTGCCCTTCCCACAGACGCCCAGACTCCTGCCTCCCTTGCCCAGGACGCGGTGTGGCGCTGGGGCCTCACTGCTGGCCAGGCCCCTCCCCCTGCTCCACTTCTTCTTCCCTGGCAGATTCGGGCAAGCAAAGGGCATTTCTTTCTTGGCTTCCTCGCTCCCCGAGCTACCTGTGGCTTTTAACCCTCATTCCACTGCATTCTGAATCAGCCTTGGGTTAAGCACCTACTATTGCGAGGTATTGGCTTCCCGTGCTCACTGCAATCCCTCCAAAACCCTGTGAAGAATGTTCTGCATGTCTGCTGGTGCATGGCTGATTTGGAAAGGAAATACTGCTCAGAGATGTTAGGTAAGTTGCCCAGTCACACAGCACCTAAGTCGGAGAACTGGTATTTAGGGTTTAGGAGCAGGCATTGGGTCTAGCAGTTACAATGCTTGCATCCCATTTTAGAGTGCTCAGGTTCACGTCCCAGCTTTGCTCCCAATTCCAACTCCACCTATGCAGATCTTGGGGGCAGCAGGCAATGTCTCTAGTGACTGAGTCCCTGCCAACCATATGGAAGAACCACACGGAGTCTGTGCATCAGTCTGGCCCAGCCCCAGCTGTTGTAGGCATTTAGGAAGTGGACCAGTGGATGGGACTCTTTCTTTCATATTCTGTCTCTCATTTATTCTCCCTCTCTATCCCAATAAACAAACAAACAATTCAGAAAGCAAAGCCAGGGGCTGGCACCGTGGCTCACTAGGTTAATCTCTGCTGCGGCGCCGGCATCCCATATGGGTGCCAGGTTCTAGTCCCAGCTGCTCCTCTTCCAGGCCAGCTCTTTGCTGTGGCCCAGGAGTGCAGTGGAGGATGGCCCACGTGCTTGGGCCCTGCACCCCATGGGAGACCAGGAGAAGCACCTGGCTCCTGGCTTCGGATTGGCGTAGCGCCAGCCATAGCTGGGGGAGCGAACCAACAGAAGGAAGACCTTTCTCTCTGTCTCTCTGTCTATAACTCTGTCAAATATAAAAAAAAAAAGAAAGAAAGCAAAGCCAGAGTGTAGTGACACTGCACTGCACGTATTTTCTATGAAAGGGTGAGGAGAGGTCTCCACGGTGAACTGCCGGTCTTGTGCAAAGTCAGGCAGCCCAGTGGACGACTCTGAATCAGCTGGGCAAACACACGCATGCGCATTAGGAAGAAAGGACTCTAGGATTTCACCCCGGCATTGCAGCACCTGTCCTCGCAGCATGGTTAGCACGAACCACAGGGATCAGTTCAGATATCTGGGGTTTGATAGCACGCACAGTGTGGGGTCTGAAAGGATGCAAAGCAATTAGTGGCACTCAAGCAATGAAGAGCAGACAGACCCCAGGTCAAGGCCGAGGCAACAGCAGGAGGTGTGCAGGGCCTCCCAAGTAGCGCAGACAGAGCTGGGACACTGACAACCACACTTGCACAAACGCACACGGCCCCTAACCAGCAACCACCTGAGTGGTAAGCGCGGGCACGTCTCTGCCTTCAGTTGGTTCATTAAATCCTCATCAAAGCCTTGACTTCAGGGTGCTACTGCCGTCTCCATTCTACTGATGGGAACACTGGGGCCGAGAGGGGACAAGCTACGAGCCCAGTCACACAGCCAGGAAGTGGTGAGTAGTCGGACGAATCTGGGTTTGGATTCAGACTCATTCACTAGCTGCCTGAGGCTTTGAGAACTGCCTCATTTTCTCATGCCTCAGTTTACTGACCTGTAAAGTGGGGGAGCGTGGTGGTCCTCCCCTTTAGGAAAAGAGTGAGGACCAGATGGAAGGATGAGGGTCAGTTGAAGATGTTGCTGTTACGTCAGGTTTGAGCCCGGCAGTGGGTCTGTGTGTAAGACAGGCAGACCCAGAGGGAGCAGGGGCAAAGGCCAGCGTCTTGGAAAAGGACGGAAGGAAAGGCCCCCCTTCCCATTCTGGCTGGGACTGGTCAGTTCCACTCCTAACCTTCCCAAAGCTCCCTGGGTTCTACACCATAGGCCCAGCTGGCCACCAGGGGCACCTCTGGGAGAGGCTTGAGCTGCCTGTGAGCCTCGGCCACCAGCGGGACCAGGGAGAGGCCACACACGGGGCGGGGCCTGGCCCGGCTCCAGGCTCACGGCTGGCGCCCAGGTAGAGGCCAGAGGCAGGCCAAGGTCAGCCAGCAGGGTCGAGAGGAAGGGTTGGAGATGCCGGGGGGCGGAGCCGGATAAAGGCCCAGGAGGCCCAGCTGCCTCGCAGGGTGTGTTCTCAGAGTCTGTGTGAGCGGCACCAGACCCAGGGGAGTGAGGACTCCTGGGTGACAGGCTAAGACGGCAGCACCTGCCACAACAAGGGGTCCCTGAGGGCCCCAGGAGTCACACCCACGTCACCACCCACATCCTCAGGAGCCGGGCTCAGCTGGAGACTTCCAGCCTCTGGGTCTTTTCCCAGAGAAAACGGGGTCACAGCAGGGATGGGCCCTGGGCCCGGGGGCCAGCCAGACCCGGCGAAATCCTGACCAGCAGCATAGCCCGAGCTCTCTGATGCAGCAGGTGACTGCCTGCACTCCCCTTCCCTCATCTGTAAAATGGGCATCACTGCGGTACCTGCTGCTCGACGTGGCTGTTCAGGGCAGGGTGCGAGAGAGCCGACGCGTCCTGCTGTGTTCACTCGGTCCACGGGGCCTGCTGAGACCTCTGTGCGCTCCATAGGGGCAGGCCCTCTGTCCAACTCAGCCACGGCTCAGAGAATCTCCTGAGCAGTAGGGGCTTGTGTCTGCCAAGTGAGTGCTCAAGCAGGAATCACAAGCTCTCTCCTGGTCTATCAGACCAAGGGGACTGAGTGGCACAAGAGCCACTGTCTCACGGGGCGACATGGCCCCTGACGGTCTCAGCACCAGGATCTCTCCACTGCCCAGGCAGTCAGAGAAGCAGGGCTCGGGTCATGGACCAGGTCTCCCCGTTCCATGCCTTTGCACAGGCCCACAGCCGTGACAGCACCTGCCCCCATCCCTGCCTCCCTGAGTTCAAGGCCTTAAGCGTAAGCCTGGATTCCAGCTCCTGGAGGAGGAGCCATGCCTGGCCCACAAGGCTGGACAGGTGCCTGGTAGCCTCTGGATTCGAGCAGCACTCTCCGGCTTGGTCTCTGTGTGGGCTGTGAACTGCAGGGGACAGGGACTTTATCAGGAGCGGATCCTCACACAGAATGAGCAAGTGACTTACATTCCGACGCAAGTGAACGCAAGCCGACTCGCACCAAGCCTCAGCATGACGTCAGAAGACCGGCTCCTTTCCTGGCAAGGCCAGAGTTGGGGTGCAGGGGAGGGGGCAATGAGAACAAACTCGCTTCCACCCTCCCCACACTGGAAATTCTCCTTTCCAGCATGACCTGTCAAAAGTCACTGGTGAAGGGCACTGGCTGGTAGGGGTTCTTGGCACGCACGTTAGCGTCTGGCCTTTTAGAGGAATTTCCCCTTGGGGCTGGAGGAAGGCTGCTCTGCTGAGACGGACTCGTGCCCCGCGACTCCAGACCGCTGCTCTGCTACGCGCGGGGTGCCGTGGAGTCGGCCCCTCCGTGACGCACGTGGAAATGCCAAGTGCTGCGATCGCTCCTTTTTTAGCAGCCTGAACGCTATTTATGCTTAACTGTGAGTAAGACTGGAGATGTCTCCCCAGTGCATGACAGCAGGCAAGAACTGAATTTATAAAACCGAAAAGGGAAATCTCCAATTTACATGGAAGTGTCGGCTTGGCTTCCTGGTTCCTAGCACAATCCAGGGGGGCAAAGCTGCAGACCCCTCAAATCCGGCTTTTGCTCTTATACTTGGCTCCCGGAATTCCCCCTCTCTCTGGGCTCCCTGTGCATTTCCACACTCATCCGTGCATTCCATGGACATGAACCTAGCGAGGGTTTACACACCGTAAGTGCATGTGGTTGGTGCGCAATCATATACACACACTAGGAAGGTGCTACCGCAGCTCTAGGTGCAAAGAGATGAGGCATCGAGTCCCAGATGCCTGCCGAGTACCCCACTTCAGGGTCAGTGACACGGTGGGCGTGAAGATCCCAAGCACTCCCCAACCTAGAAGTGTGGCAGTGCCCACACCAGTGTCCAAGTGGGAAGCAGGAAAAGCAGCCCAGCAGGGCGAGCCATCCCTTGGCGCACTGGCACTCCACACTACAGTACATGGGATGGAATTCCAACTACGCTGTGCTTCTGACCCGGATTCCTGCTACCATACCCGGGAGACACCAGAAGACAGCCCAAGTGCCTGCTTGGGCCCCTGCCACCCACATGGGAGACTCGATTCAAGTTTCTGACTCCTGGCTTTGGCCTGGACTAGCCTGGGTATTGAGCGCATTTTAGGAATGAACCAGCAGATGCAAGAGCCCTCTTTCCGCCCCCCCTGCAAATAAATCAATTTTTTTTTTTAATGTCCACCTCAACTAGGAATCTATCAACACGCTGAGGGATTCCCACTGGGGCCCCAGGCGAGGGGCAAATGCTGAGAATGGAGGGGCCCTCTGAGCCAACTGCCCATCCAGGTATCTCCCTGGGCTGCACTGAGTGAGAGCGAGAGGCTCCGGGGCAGGTATGTGGGGGCATCGCTTCACCCTCTGGGTGAAGAAATCCCTCAACCTGCCACACTGCAGAAGCAAAGTTGCAAGTGACCTAAGAAATGAGGACCTCCTGGCCAGAAGCTCAGAGAGACAGAAGAATGGATACAGAGCCCCTTGGTCAGGAAAGTCAATTCCCCGACCTGTGGAGACCATGCCACCAGATCCATGGGATCCTTCTCTGTTCTCTGCTCCTGCTTTCCTGTCCCAGGGAGGAATACACATTGTTTGGCCCACAGCGTACAACACTCCAATCCCCTTTCATGTCAAACACAGAGTTTATTTTCCAAAACAGCAAAATGTCTAAGTCACAGCAGAGGCGTTTAAATGCAGGCAGTTCACCAGGTCTCTCGCCCAGACCCGAATAATGGCCTCCATCGCTGTTTGTATCCTCGCCCTTAGGCTGGTAAGGCTCCTCATGAATATTTATGGGGCTCTTGCGTTGTCTCATTTAATATACAGGGCAATGCTGGGAGGTACGGAGTACGCCTCACTTTGGAGAGGAAGAGCGTCAGACTTCAGCATCAGAATTCGCCCTTCTCATTTCCTCCTGGAACTTCATCTCAGGGTGCACACCATCCACGCTTCTGGCCCACAGCACCCCCGGCACCTCTGTCCCAGGCTTCCTCTGGCTGCAGGAGCCCACTCTACCCGTGGCCAGGGCCGGCCAGAGGCTCTGCAGTGGCCATCACCCAGGGACTGGCCAGAGTCGATGTGTGAATGCCTCAGCTCCCTCGTTCTCTGGTGGGATGACTCCAGTGCTTGGGTTCTTTCTGCCCCCACCCCTTAGAGGCCCCAGCTCAATCGCCTCCAGCAGCTCATGGTGACTTCCCACCGATGACATCCGTCCCTTCCCTCCTGCACTCCCCTGGCTCTGCTGCTGCAGTTCCCTAGCATCCCCTCCCAGCGCCATCACTTGTCTTCATTTCCTGTCTCGGGTGTATTTTGTTAGTAGACAAATCAAGACAGAGTGATCAGGCAACTTGCCTAGGGAGCACAGGACTCAGGACTGTGTCGTATCTGCTTGGGCTGCTGAAACAGAACAGGCCGGGAGCTTACACACAGCACAAACTTGTTTCTCACAGTTCTGAAGGGAGAGGTCCACAGGCCAGCGCCACCAGACGCACTTGCACTGGTAAGGGGCTGCTGCCCAGGTCCCACATGGTGCTCTCTGGCGGGGTCCTCCCGAGGTAGCAGCACCATCTTCCCAGGGTCTCATCAAGGATTCCACTCTCCCCCAGTCATCCTCAAAGGCTGAAGTTCTAAAACCATCACATAGGGAGGGTGGGATTTCAACATATGGAATGAGAGAGAGAGAGAGCATCAACTCCATGGACTGCATTGACTCCGGATCTGACTCATGACCGCAATCCACCTTCCTAACCACGAGGTGCATGGGTTACCTCGCTGTCCCCCAGACCTCCCCACGTGCACCTGAGGCAGGTAGAGAAGCAAAGAGGGGCACCAGGTCCAGAGGCACCAGGCCCCACTGCCCAGAGCCAGTAGGGGCCGGTGCACAGGCTCTCCCTGCTCCGGGTCCAGTGCTCTCTGCAAAGGGAGCCCGGGAGCCTGTCACCACCAGCAGCGATAGAAGCACCTAACTTGCCCCGATGTGCTCAGCCCCTTGCAGCCTGTGCTGCTGTGCGGGGTTGGCACCGGGGAGGGTGTCATGTGGCAGCCCCATCCTTCATACGGAACATTAAGCTGAGGTCCTGCACAGCCTTGAACATTAACCATCCCCTGGTGCCCATGAAGAAGAGCTACGGGTTTTATTAACCTCACTGTCCTGGACGTGTTGCACGAGGCACGCCATCATTAACCCACCTCCAGACGGGGGACAGGGACCTCTTCTAGAGCTCCGTTCCAGGAATGCTGGCCCTACGAAATGCCTTCAATAATTTAAGGAAAGTACCAAAATGTGGCCATAAAGGATATAACGTCACCTCAAGGATGGCTATCCGTAAAGATTTCTGCGATAGTAAAAACTGTGCTTTGTCCTCTGACAAGCCCTTTGGAAGGTGCCACGTGTGTGCATGCGTGCGTGTGTGTGTGTGTGTGCGCACCTTGTACATCCAGGGTGCTGAAAGCTGGCGGCCGTGTGCCGGCCGCTGGGATTTCATCATGCTCACCATTTAATTATTCCTAACATTATGACCGTAGCAATGCCCGTTAACAATAGCTAAGCTTGCTGGAGGGAGTCCACTGGTCATCTCAGAAACGCGTCGCATCCCTGGTTTGGCTCTAGTGTCAGGGCTGCCTTCACCCCGGGTTCAGACATACAGCTTGATTATAAAGAGGGCACAGACACACGAACAGCCCCTATGTCCCCACACAGCTCGGATTTAAAGACCCATTCGGTTTAGCCGCCCCAGGAAGACGGGTCGTTCACAGCTGCACTTCGCTGTGCTTCCCTGGGCACTCCCACGCCGGCTGGGGCTCTGTGACCTGCACCCGCGCACAGGCTGCCCACGGGAAGGCAGCGTTATTTCAAGGGTGGGAGCGTGGCTGGGGGTCCTAGGACAGCAGGGGAGGCTTCCTTCTCAGGAGAGACGCCCCTCTCTGCAGTGTGCTACTGAGAGGCAGTGCTGTCGGGAACAGATGATCAAGGGTATGGGAGGGGCTTTGCTTAGAGAAGTAAGCCAGGGTGGGGGTGGGGGTGGGGGCGTGGAGTTGGAGGCCTGAGGTTTCACACTGCAGGGACACAAGCCTGAGTTCGCATCACCCCGCCCCCGCCCCCGCCCTGCCCCTGCATTTTACAATTTGCGCACTTCACCTTCTTGATCTGTAAACTGGAGCTAACAATGACACCTCCTCCGCCCCAGCCTCCTCCTTCCCTCCTCCCTCTCCCTGGCTTTGAGATCTCTTCCTTGCCTCTCTACCTTCCCTCTTTCCCTTCCTCCTCTCCCAGCCTTTTCTCACATCCTCCCAGCCTGCTTCCTCCTTCCCTCTCTCCCTCCTTCCCATCTCCTTTGCCAGGCACCCACTCCGTGCCCGAAACTAAACTGGGTACCGGAGACAACGCACAGGAGGAGCAGGTGCCCCTGAGCGCAGACACTTGCAGAAGCGAACACCGTTTCGTGATGACTGTAAGCAGCATGCATGCTCCTTATGCTTTGGTTTTATAATCGAGGATTTCACAGAGCCCAGAGTTTTCAGATGGTGCCTGCCTCCTCCCACACAGGAGCTGCAGCGCCCTAGAGTGTACAGAGTGATGGCATTCAGGGGACCCAGCAGATGGGGTCTGGGACCCTGCCCCTCTCACCCTGTGAGCCACTCTTCTTGTGTGCTTTGTAAACTGGACCCATACCGGAGGGATCCACTTCAAAGAGAAAAAAGCATCGTTTGGAACTCACGGCTCATGGGGTTCAGTCAATGCCTTTGCCCTGCGTCAGAGAACTGGATCATCACACGGGAGGAAGGAGCCCCTTTCTGCTTCTCCCAGGAGACAAGCACCGGGGGACTCTGAAACAGCTCTGCCCGTATTCTGCCCACTCCGGGCATTTTCAATTAAAGGCTGGGAGACATCTGTGTTTCCACGCCTGCCAGGTGTCTGGAACCTCGCACAGCCCAATGAGCTGAGCTCAGCGTGCTCAGGAGTTAGACTCCGGAATTCCTCCTGACAGGTGCCCGTGTCTTTACACAACAGCCACCGGGCTGTCTCTGCAGGCCCAAAGCCCACCCACGAGGAGTGATTCGATTTACATCGGCTGGGAGTAACCCTCAGTAACCTAGCTGGCCACATCCCCCCGGATCTGCTGGCATTGTAGGAAGAGCCATACTCAGTCGCCCAAAGCATCAGTTGCAGCAAATTGGGGGAGGAGAAAGAGTGAAAGCAAGGAGAAGGGGCTTGGGAGGCAGCCGTTCCCTACTCTCGGAAGGCTACAGAAGCTCTGTCCCACAGAATGCAAATATCCTACGTTGTGCTGTCCAGTGCCTTTGCTACTGGCCATTTGTGGCTGTTGAACAGTTGAAATTTGGTCAGCGAGACTGAGGAACTACATTCTAAAACTTGACCTCATTGTAATTAATTGAAGCTTAAATAGCCACATGCAATCAGTGGCCACCACCTTGGACAGGCCAACTCCAAACATACCCCAAGTCTCTGGTTCTGCACCAGCTCATTGAGAAAGATACTCATTGCCTAGTTCAATGCCGTCGCCTACTCAACAGGTCATTAGTGCACCTTCCTGAGTTATGCCCTGTGCTCGGTACAGAAGCGGAAGGAAATGCAGTTGGTCCTCGGGACCCACGTGGAATTGGTTGCAGACTTCTCTGAGATAGCAATCTCTGGATGCTCAAGTGGCTTACACAGAATGGCACAGTATACACATTTAACCCAGGCACATCCTTCCTTAGACTTTAAATTATCTCTGGATACTTATAATACCCAGTTTTACATAAGTGCTCATAGTTATTACATTGTGTTATCTAGGGAGTAAAGGATAAGAAAAACAAAAAGAAGTCTGCTTGTGTTTAGTATAGACGCATTTTTTCCCCTTTCTACGATTGGTTGAATCCATAGGTGGGAAATCCATGGACACAGGGACTGAGTATCAGGTTAGCCCAGTTCTTGATCTCAGGGAACTGTTTACATTCTACCAAGGGAGTCAGCCACATAATCCTGTAACATGTAGGGTTGCGACATGGACCGACAACAAAGAGGACGGAACACTGCAACTACCGCAGGGCTGCATGGGAGCAGCAGCATTCACTGCTGACATAAGGGTAAGAGTTGTTCATCTTTCAGAGCAAAGGAAAAGCATACTCCTGGGAGTTCACCCAAACAAAAAGACGTCAGCACAAAGAGTGATCCATTCCCCCATGTTTATTGCAGCTCTATTCAAAATAACTAAGATATGGAATCCACCCAGATGTCCATCCATTGAAGACTGGATAAAGAAATCATGGTATTTTTACACTATGGAATACTACATAGCAGTAAAAAAAAAGAAATGAAATCCTGTCATGTGCAACAAAATGGTTGCCACTGGAAACCATGATACTTACTGAAATAAGCCGTCCCCAAAAGACAAGCAGCATATGTTCTCTCTTATCTGTGGTAACCAACAGAGTACCTAACAGGTCACCTACAGCAGTGACGATTTTGAACAGCCCTTGTCAGGGCTGTTGAGGAACAGTGTTTTTTTTCTTCATACTATTCGTTGAACTTGTTACTTAGTGTAGGGTTAGTCTTATGAGTATAAAGTTAACTAAGAATAAATCTATGTAAAAAATAACATGAATAGGAGACGGAGGAGGAAGAAGGGTGGGAGTGCAGGTGGGAGGGAGGGTAGGGTGGGGTGGGTAGAATTACTATTCCTCAAGTTATATATATGAATTTCATGAATTCTGTATACCTTAAATACGATTTTAAAAAATGTTAAGCCAGCTTTCTGTACCTAGAATAAATCTCACTTCGTTGTGATGAAAGAGAACAAGCAAGAAAGAAAAGTGTTCCCATAGACAAAAGGTCCTGGAGAAAAGACCAAACCATGATGTGACATTCATTAGGGTGGCCAGCAGGGGGTCAGGGTGTGGAGGCAAGGAGGCCCGAGATGACCCTTTGCAGGGAGGCTGACCCCAGACGATGTCTTAGCTCGGTGCTATCTTGGGAAGTGTGGACGTGATCCAAATTGAAAATCCCTTGACTTTTTCTGAGTGATCCTCACCTGCTCACAGTCTCTACCCTTCAGGACTCAGCTGGGGTCCACCCTTCTCCAGACACCTTCTTTGATCTGTCCTCTATAAACTGATCCTTCCCTTGTCCAGTTGGGCGTCCCACTGCACAGTCCCCTCGTGTCGATTTTCCACCATGCCCTTGCCGGCTTGCCTGGCAGGCTTCCCACAGGACTGCCAAGTCCTAGCAGCAGGGACCTCACTGGGATCATTCTCTCTGTCCCTTACATGTTCGGGAGCAGAATCGAGACTCGGCGGAGAACCTCCCCGGGTTAACCTCCTTATTGACTTGGGCCTCGATATCAGCCTCAATAATTGTCCTTCACGTATGATAAAGCACTGGAGCTGTCTCCCCAACATTCACACTGTGCACCTCCTATTTTGGATAACCAACTACAGTATTATTCAAGGAAGCTTCTGAAGTCTGCCTGAAAACGAGCATTGGGAATAGCCCAGCAATCACGGCTGGGGCAGGGACGTGGGGAGAGTTCTCTGTTCAGTTTTCTCTGCCAACTCGACTTGGACACTGGTGCTGAGTGACTGGGACTCTCTGTAAACTGGATGGGGTCACCCAACCTGTCATTGCAAGACTGTTCTGTGTGATGCTAGTCATCTCATCAACCCCAAATGCTGTCTGGCCACACAATTTCTTAGAACCTTCTAGATTCTCCATCACTTTGGCTCTCCCAGGCTTTTCCTCAGGCTGATCCTTCTGCCTGTTCAGCCTTACCCACATGGCCACTCCTCTTCCTAGGCTCCACCCAGACCTTGAGGTCATCTTTCTAAACCACTCAGGCAGCCTTGGGCACCTGCCTTTGTTCAGCCTTCAGTGAAACACATCTCTTAGGTCACTAGAGGGTCCTATGAGACAATGCCTGGATGATGTGGAAAAGCCAATGTCAACGGTTCTTGTTGTTGCTACTACTGTGTTAATCAGTTAATTGGTGCTATGTCTTGCTGTCCCTTTGCACAGTTAGCACCTAGCACAAGCAAGGCACAGAGCGGGTGTTTTCTGAGTGAGTGAAAAGTATCAGAACAGGCTCTGATGCATCCATCAGAGGTCTGTGATGTTGGGTAATTTAGAAATAAAGCTCAAAGCTATGACAAAGACAAGCCTTCAGGCTCACTGGTACAAAGAACCAAGGTCCACAAAGCTGAGATACAACTGTGTGCAGAGAATGGCTCAGCGGACAGTACCGAGGGGATGAGCAGGTGGCAAGCCAGCCCATGGAGACATCAAAGAAGGGCCCTGCTGACTTTAAAATCTGCCATCTATCTTTCCTCCGTGGGGAGGAGTGCACAGCCATTGTGGTTATGGGTCAAGTCCCAGTCCTTCAATGTTCCAAAAAGCCTTGAAGTCAAGATGTCTCCCCTTGGGTACTACTGGCATTTGAACTGGATAATTCTTTGTGCATTCTAGAACACTGAATGGCGTCGTCCTTGACCTCTAGTCTGTCAGCCACAACACCTCCATGTCAAGTTGTGGCTATTGCTCCCCGATGAGAACCACTGCTTCAAGGTAAGCTTTGGATTCCTCAGCTGTATAATTCAGGTAACAAACAGTTCCTACAGGCAGGGACAGGTGGTGGTTAGAATCAAAGGAGATCAAGTATGTCAAGGGGGCCAGCCCAGGGCCTACACAAGGCTAAGAGCCACATTAAAGGAGAGAAGAAAGGCTCCCTCCCCCCACCCACATCCAGGGAGTTCTGGGAGGCTGTACAGAGATAATAAGGGAGGAGGTGATCCATCAGTGCTTGTCCTGAAATCCCACAAGAGTCAGCAGCTCAGGGCTTCGCCTTGCCCTGTAGGTATGTAAATAGGGGAATTATCGGGGCCAGCATCTGTGAGAGTTACAGCAGGAAGTCCTTACAGCTTCCTGCAAAAACACAAGTGACAAACTTGGATAAATAGCAATTGAGTAGAAAAAAGATACCTCTGCGTCACTGCAGCCCTGAGAAGCTGTGCTACCCCTCTGCCTCACTAGCACACATACATGGCGAGCACACACGTGTTCCCTCCAGTAACACTCAACATTCCATAACCGTAAACAGTCTCCATTGCAGCATCAAACTCAGCTTCAGAACCCCGCTCTGCTACTTGCAAACGGCGTGCCTTTGATTCTGTTACTTTACGTCTCTGGGCTCACTTTTCTGATCTTTAACCCAGAGATGAGGAGGACACCTATTTCATAGGGTGATCATGAGAATTAACTGAAATAACATATGCCAATAACACGTGTTTTTTTTTCCACAGATAATATCCACTGTGGGACCAGATGCTTGGAATCTAGTAAGTAACGAATGTTGATTATTCTCCTTAATAATATGGACAGCTAGCTTTCCCATGGGCCGACCCCAACAACCCCAGGGGAAGGATGGTTTTGGGGTGAAGTACTTCATCACAACCTATCACCCACTGGAGAAGAAAGTTCACCAAACTGAGGTCAGAGCGCAAGAAGTCGGTGGGTGTGGCAGACCACAAACGGGATGGGCTTTGTGGTCAACACACTTGAGTTCAGACCCTGGCCCCCACTCAGCTGTCCGAGCTACCACCCCATCCTTTCTGGAGCCTCGGGCCAACGCCATTGGCCATGGCCTCTGTTGGCTCTGTGGCTGCAGTTTTCCTTTGAGTCACCCTCCTGCCCACTCAGCAAACATTTGCTGACCTCCTGTTCTTTGCCAGAATCTGACCCCCATGTGAGAGATATAGAGATCAAGAAGCCAGACGCCCTGCATTCAAAGAGCTCAGGATCTCGCAGGAATACCAAGCCCTCAAAGAAAAGGTATGGCTAGAAGAGCAGCTATAAAGAATGATGTGGCACAAAGTTGAGACTGAAATCCAGTTCTGTAAGGATAGACACCTGTGGTATGTGGGAATAAACACTTCCAAATCCCAGGAATCAAAAAGCAAAAAGTGCACACAGAATCCACTATGGGAGATTCCTGGAGACTCCTTGGGAACACTTATCCGTGCGCTATCTTGGTCCTCCCGACTTCCAGTCTCATACTGGCTCATCAGGGTGCCCTCAACCCCTTTCTGGGGCCTGCCTTGGGGTAATGACCCTATGTCCTTGACCCTCCTGTAAAGCAATCATTGACTTTTCCAAGTCACAGTCTCAATACCCTGACTCCTTGCCACGCCCTGGGATGCTCTGCTGCCCTCGGAATGTCCCCCAACCTATAAAAATCGGAGCTTCCCACCAAGCATCCCGTCGGGGGAGGCCTCCCTAGGCTCTTGTCAGCAAAGTGCCATGTGCTGGGTGCGCCCAAACACCTGTCCCTCAGCAGCAGCGCTGACCGTGGGGATGTACCCGGCTCAGGGCTGGCAGCAGCTGCCGTGTGCGCCCCGGAGCCACCACATGCCACACAGGGTGGAAGCAGGGGCGATTACTCACAGCTAATAATTATAGACAAGGACACCACCGGGAGATGGCTGAGCTGCCAGCATCAGAGCCCTGGGCAGAGATCCACAGAGCCCTCTAGATTCTGAGGGATCTGGGGTAATCGGGAGATCGGTGGATCTGGGCTAAATCCTCCCCTTGGCTCACGTGCCTCTGCATTGCAGGGTGACACCTTGCACCAGGCTCTGTGTCAACGTGCCTGGGAAAGATGACCAACACGCTTCCTTTACCAATGCCTCAAAAGTGACTGCTTCTGCTTCTCGCCATGGTGGCACAGATCATTAGGAAGAATTTTCTAAAAAGGAAGTGGTTTTTTTTTTTTTTACTATGTTTCCAGAAAGTCAAAAATTTATTGTCACTTTCATGGCATCATATATTTTCAGAGCTTGAAGTTTTAAATGTCATTCAGGCAGACGCACCCTCCCCTCCAATGTTAAGGGGAGAGAAATAAAAGCAAGAGAGAAGGTACTCAGACACTGTCCCTAGGAGCCCCATGCCCCCATGTCCCAGCGTGGCCCTAGTTCTGTCCCAGAGCAGGCGTTCGGGGCATCAGAGAGCCACAAGCAACCTGGATGGCTCTGCCAACCCGGATCAAGTTGGGGAAGCCGCTATGTTGTGCCGGGACTGTTTCTTGGTGGATAAAGTAGACATCGGGACGCTTCCTTGTTGCCATTGTTGAAGTGCGCACAGCACCTCGGTGTCTACTAAGCCATGTTATCAGAGTGGGCACACGACAGCTGCCCTCACCGTCCCCACTTCCACATCAGCTTTCGCTTTCCAGCTAGAATCCGGGCAAACGTTGTGTTCAGAACTCTTGAATTCCCCGGACTTGCTGAGAGCCAAACTCCCATACAGAAAAGATGCTTTCCCTCTCCTCTTTGGCAAATGTTACCAAGCGAGGGGAACGCTGCTCTTGTCTTCACTGGAGACTCAGGAGGTGCCTACGGCCACGCTCAGCAGACGCGGGCATTAATAGAACCTAATTCTTTAATGGATTCTGGGTGCATTGCTTTCTTGTATCTTGAGGTCTTTAAAAAGCCTGTGGTGAATTATACTGACATAAACCTTTTATAGAAACAATCAAATATCACTTGGTAAAATACTTAGCATAAGAATAGCACAAAGTCAGTCTGTCTGACACTTGGTGCCAAATTCCACAAAGGACTCCTGCCAGCCTCCCTCCCTCCCCTATTTTGGAGGGGGAGGGGGCAAGTGTTCTCCCTGCCCAGTCGGTCCCCAGCAGAGAGGCCAAGCTGGAAGCTGTGCTGTTCCCATGGGTTCTGTTCTCCCCGGGGTTGGGGGACAGACAGAACACAAAAGAGCTTCCTGCACAGAATCACAGGACCTGGCCAGGTTGGAGGGGGAACGAGGGAGAGGATCACGGTGGCTACAGAAGTTTCCTGAGAAGACCCCAGCCCACTGCCCACTGGCTGACTTCCCTGCTCCTGTGCTCATGCAGCCCTCCCCACTCAGCCCTTGAACCTCCTGCCCGGTTTTCCAAGCCTTCTCTCTTGTTGACTAAGTATCAGGATCTTTGTTTTGTATATGACTTTCGGATAAAGTATCTCAGGAAAGGAGTGTCCTCTCTGGGGTTCAGATAAGACAGTGAAGGAAGGCGCCCTGCAGGCCGGGGTGCACGTACTTCTGTCATACAGCATCTGTGCTTCTGCCTGGAATCGGGATTCTCAGAGAATGAGGAGTGCCGGGGTCCTCTCTCGGCCTCACGTGAGAGACCCCGGTGCCAGCGGCTTTGCCTGCGGGCCGTCTTCCACATGCGTGGCCCTGGCCCTGAGTAAGAGGTACCAGATAACCCAATGGTTGAACTGAAAAAGCATAAGGTTCTACACTCTCTCATCTCAAGGATGTCAATGGCCCAAGCAAGCAAACAGGGCCCTGTTGTGTGTACCGGCCTGCGGCCCAGTGACTTTATCTCATTGTGTCTCAAGAAGGCAGGCCTCAGCCCTGCTGGGCTTATGTGACCGTCTTCTCCTGTCTCCTTTAATTTAGCCAAGACACAGGAAAGGTAGCTGAACTTTAAAAATACATAGGCATTTCTCATTAGCTGGGGAGAGTTTTCAGGCTGGGGCCCGGTGGTCAGCAGGGAGCAGCCTGGGAGACAGCAAGAGTTCTTGTTCTGTATCCAAAAGACCCGGTTACCTGTGCCCTGTGTTGGCTGGTGGGGGGTGGGGACCACTGTTCACTTATTCTGTTGTGATGGACAGAAAGCGAGTTTAGTGAACTATACAATTTCCTAATTAGCGCACTGGGAATTCTCTCCTTGGTGATTTGGAACAAAAAGAGCCAACCCATGGCCAGGGGGTTAGGGAAGGAAAAATCATTCAATGGAAGAGGTGGAGAAACACAAGAGCCCTGCCCTCTATAGGCATGGGAAGCCATTCTGCAAGTTTTTCAAATGCTAACAACATTTTTTCTTTTTTCTGGAGGCTTCAACCCACAGAAGGCAACAGGATCCCCAGGCACCTACCATATGTAAGGACACAAGGTTGTAGGACTTCCTGTCAGTAAGATTTATGGAGATGATATATGATCAGCAATTTTTCATCTTCCGGTTTCAGGAGCCAACATGGACAAGCACAGGCACCATAGCGTGCCGTTGGGTGGACGGTGGGAGCCCAGCCCGGGGCCCCCAACAAACTGCGGTCCCTGCTCAGGCCCTGCCTTCTCCCTTAACAAAGGAACAGCCTGTGGTAACAGCAGCACCAATTTATTTGATGAAAATGGGCTATTCTGGAGCTATTTTGCGGTATGTTAATGAGTGCTATACCATACACATTTATTAAATGAGATTTCACAAATGTCAGCAGTGTTTGCACAGGAAATGCACCAGTCGAAATGTAGACCAAACTCGGGATTAATTCCCCCCTCCGCCCGAGCAGAGCGAGTGTGCGGCGGCCGGGCGGGCCGGGGCCAGCGCCCCTCACGTCCTGCTCACGTGCTTAGCATCAGCGCTGGTCAAACACACGAGGTCTGGCTCCTGGCCCGAGCCTCCCATAGAGGCAGAATCAGAGGAGGCTCAAAGGAAGGAAGTAACAGAACTCAACACTTCCTTGGAACGCGCTTCGGCTTTCGATGTCACAATATTTCAACTTTCCCTTACATTACAATCAGCACAAATCCGCCCGAGTTCGGGAAACAGAGGAAACGGACATCTGTGGAGAGCAGCCGCAGCGATTCCTCGGTGTGGGCCGCAGAGGGGCCCTGGGACAGCGGGGAGGGAGGCGGGCTCATGCATGGCCCGTCTCAGACTTGGCCAGGCTGAGCCTGCACCCTCCTGTCTGGGATCCTCCGGCTCTTATCTTCCAGGTCCCTTCTGCAAAGGCTTCGTCTGACGTGTTTCTCTTTGAAGAAACAAACAGGCCAAGAAAGAGCAGCCCCATTCAAATGCATCCCTGGAGCCAGGGAGATTCTCATCACAGAGCTGCTGGCCTTATCCCAGAGGGAGCCCACCTGGGTGAGGGCAAGACTCGACCTTCAGGTCCATCACCACAGGTGCCCGAAGTTTTAGGGGATCTGCGAGCCCATGTCACTGCATGCGTTCCATCATCCATTCATAGATGAGCCAATGCTACTTTGCAAAGTTTGTTTCCTTCTTCACCATCCCATTTTTAAGCCTTTTTCAAAAAAAAAAAGTTTTCCATTCTTACTTTCCTTGGAGAATCTGAGAGTCACCAGTGAATTCCAAGAATATTTTAGGATGTAACACATGCTCTTCTTTTAAAGCTATTTGACAACTCTGCTACATCTTTTTCAAGAAAAAAATATATATAACGCAACAGTGACGGTGGCTAGCATCTACAAAACGGCAGTAATCCAATCACACGACTATGGACTGGGGGACAGGGTAACACTTTGTGTTCATTCTGACAGAGGCACTTGGAAAAAGGAAAATCAATAAGATTGATCCTTCAGATGTGCAGTTTATAGATGTGCATTCATGTTCTTGGATGGTGAACAAAGTGTGTGTCACTTTATATGTGATTTTGTGGGCGCGAGGCCACCAAAGGACAGGGCACCCACCCTGGGCCACACCAGCGGCCAACAGATGAGCACGCAGTGTCACCTTCCCCAACACGATGAGGACGTGTGGACACTCCCTCCCCACACCCGGAAACGGGAGCAGAAAGCCAGGCTGCTGGGGGTGTTTGTAATTGCTTCGAGCAGTTTTAGGTTCACAACAAAATTGAGCAGAACACACAGAGATTCCCCGCGGCCTCGACCTCCCTCCCCCCACGCCTGCATAGCTGCCCTGTCGTCAACAGCCCTCACCGGAGTGCCCTGGGTGTTACAATGCATGAGCCCAAGTCTGGAGAGTAAGGGTCCCTGTGTGGGTCAGGACGATGGTGCAAGGACACAGTGCACTACGCAGTTTCAGCACGCTGGACATGCTCTGTGTTCCACCTGTCCATCCCTCCCCTTCCCTCCTCTCCCCACTGATGCTGGGAAGCCACAGGAGCCACGCAGAGTCTAGGATCTTAGAAGTGAGGTCAGTCCCTCTAACCCATCTCTGCCGTCTCCTACCTCAGAGACCCCGACCTGCTCCCTGGGATTCCAGGAGCCCATGTCTCCCCATTACACGGAGAATGCCCTTAACTTTGTGAGCTGCTGGAGCTCACAAATGAGTCAACGCCGGCACCGTCTGTGGCCCCCACTTGGCTCTCAGACACCGATTTAATTCAGATGGTTGTTTGGGCAGATTTAGCTTGGGGTGAGCACAATTTTAGAGTCATTCATTTGTTTACTTATTCAACAAGAGTTTACTGAAAATCTATTATGTGCCAGGTACTGTTCCAGGCGGTAGAGCTACACAAGTTGCAAATCCTGTGATCCAACATGCTTCCATTTCAGATTCTACACTTTTTCACATTTTAGAATATTTGCATATTTTATCAAATAGCTAGATTTGGGGCCCATACCAAAAACAGGAAATTCAGTTGTGTTTCATGTACATATAGCCTGAGGTAATTTCATCCAATGTTTTTAACGTGCCTGTGTTTTGACTATAAGCAGTCCCACGAGGTACAGGTGTCGAACTTTCCACTTCAAAAAAAATATTTTTTTAAAGGCAGAGTTAGAAGAGGGAGAGACAGTGAGCACACAAACTTCCATCTGCTGGTTCACCCCCAAATGGCTGCAGCAGCTGGGGCCAGGCCAGGCCAAAGCCAGGAGTCTATAACTTCATCTGGATTTCCCATTTGGTGACAGAGACTCAGGTACCTGTTTGGGGCATAATCTGCTGCCTTCCAGGCACATCAGCAGCTGGATTGGCAGTGAGCAGCTGAAACTCAAACCAGGTACTTGGAGACAGGATGTGGGCATCCCAAGTGGTGCCGTAACTTGCTATGCCCCAAAACCCACCCTAGAAGTTTTAGATTTTGAAGCATTTTAGATTAGGGATGCTCCATCAATACTAGAGAAAAAAAAGAGGTAAGACCCCCTGCTCTTACAGAGAGAAGACTGTTGTCAAATAAATAAGAATTTTACATATGAAGAAAAGGAGACAGCAAGATTGATAGTGTGCCTAAAACAGGAAGCCAACTCAAGCAGGTGGCTGCCTAAGGACACAGTGAGGAGGGGACATGTGTACCGGAAAACAAAGAGGCACCCAGGTAAAGAGCCAAAGCTAAGGTCCTCTATGGTGGGGTTGCCATGCAAGACACAGGACATCGGGTAAGCTTGGCTTTGCTCAGCAACACCATTATTTTCTGGTACAAGCAGCTCCCAAGTATTGTATAGGAGGGGCGTACACTAACAAACTTGTCAGCTGTTCCTCAGAAACCCAAAGTGAACCGGGCATCCAATGCTTCCACTTGCAGAATGCGGAGGGACTACGCAAGGTCGTGCCACACCAAGGTTTGGAGTAAATCAAGCACACGACTTCATCGATCGACCACGGAGTAGTGGAAACGCGCGTGGCAGCAAGAGTTACAGCACCAGGGGCTGGGGAACTACAGTCCACTGCTTGCCTCTATGCTTGAATTTTTTTGCAAACAAAATGTCACTAGAATACCGTCACACTGCTAAGTTTACGTAATGGCCACAGCTGCTTTCACAGTCCAGCAACAAGCAGAGCCTGCGAGCCCCCCCAAGTCATGCAGGTTTACTCTCTGATGCTTATACCCACAAGATGCCAACCCCTCAACTACAGCAGACCCAGGAATCAAAACTCAGAAGCCCCTGGAAACCAGCAACTTAACTCCACCCAGTCCTCACTTCCCAGCCCACTTTTCCTGGCCCATCTGCTTTGTGACTCACATTCAGTTAGAAACTAAGTTTTAAGATGGATGCTTTAAAGCCGTCTCCAGTCTTGAGTCGAGCGCTAAAACGGAAACAACACTCATTACATTGCGTCACGTGGCTGCTAACACGCTGCAGATTCATTAGCCAGCCACAGTGCAACCATTGACCACGACTTGTTTCTTTATCACAGACTTTCGCACACTAGGACCATTGCTTCCTCTGCAGAGGTGCAGACCAGACATGAACATGTACGGTCAGGTATTTATAGTTTGCACAAACCTTGTGGCCAGCAACACAGGACCTGCGCAAAATTACCTGTCTGCAAGGGCAGTCAGCAAAGGAACACAGCACCATCTCGCAAATACCCCTCCTCTTAACGACAATGAAGTAATACAGCTCTGCTGAGATGCTTAACAATCATGTTTTTAACGGTCAAGGTTAGAAGCAGAAATAGCAGTTTGGTGAACAGGCAACAAACACTAGTTAGAATTTGGATTCCACCACTTGCCTGCTTAAGCAAAGTGTATACCCTGAGTCTGCTTCTGTCTCATAAAATGCAAACGTCCCACCCAGGCGTCTGCGGTGTCCATGGATCCTGGGCACTTTTTTCCGAGTTGCATCCTTGATTTAAGAAAAAAAAAAACTGAAGTGATATTTTAATGACTGCATTGGCATAAAGATGGTTGTAATCTAGAATGGATTCCATTCTTTTTTTTTTCTTGTGATTTTAAAGAAAATTAAAATGCTTCATGGACCCCTATAAGTATCCTGAGCCCAAGACGTGGTGCCTGGCAGGGTGGGCCCCTCTCCTCACTGGACCGGGTGAGGAGCTCTAGGAAGCAGGTATGAGAGACAGCCCTGGTACGTAACCAGCACGGGAGCTGTGACTCGTACGGGGCATTTCTCTTCCTAAAGTCACAGCATTCATGTTACCGTCAATGTGTGGAGTGATGCCTTGAAAGATAAAACGCAATGTGTTTCTACCCACTCCCAATATTCACGCATTTTCATTACCGAAAATGAGGCGAACGTAGATGAACACACAAAGCAGGAAATAAAGGCCACTTGCTGTGGGCCGTGGGCCATGGCCCAGAACCATCACTCCCAACACCCAAGCGGCCACCCTATGACTCTCCGTGTAGATAAGGTGGCGGCTGTGACCGACAGAGTGCAAACACGCGCTGCACACATTGTGCTGTAACCTGTCTGTCCCCCATTTACTCAAAGGAGATATTTTTATCAAATCAATCACTTTTACAATATCATCTTTCCTAACATCATAACATCTCATCTTGCGAGCACTAATATTTATTTATACGATCTCCGCTCACAGGACATTCCCGTCTGCTTTTTAATGTTCCATAATAGACAACGGTGTGATGGACAGTCTTGTGGCTCCGGCTTGAGACACAGCTCCATGATGTCTTTTTTATTTTTAAAATGAAATTCCTGTGGGATTAATGCTATGTGGGATGCTGCCTCCAGGGGTAAAAACAGCTCTTACTACACTGTTTGGATCGGAAGAGGCCCACAAATAACGGACACGATGAAGGGTGCAGGCGCTCGGCACCGAGCTCTGTTGCCAGGGCTGGAGGTTTCTTCCCGCCACAGGTGGGAAAAACTGGGAAAAAATTTGCAAGCCCCCTCCCTATTCTTTCCCCCACTTGACTTTAGACTAGAGTTGCTGTGGGAATCAGTCAATATTTAACTAACGGATATGGTCATCGGTCCTCACTTACACAAAACAAAGATGACTTCACACACAGAGCATCACAGTGGAGTCTTGAGGTTCCGCCTGATCTGTTTTACTCGGGGCATCTGTGAGGCTGGACAAACTCCAGTCAGTAATTCCAGAAGCACGATGGAACCCACGCTAGGAAGGAGCCTTGCTCAGAAGGCTCAGGGGCCCCTCCCTCCGCTGCCGCGACGCCACGTTTCCCTTGTGCACCTGCTGTGTCCTGGGCTGCCCCAAGCATGTGCTGCTTCGTCAGCCGAGCTAGAGTGGCACCGTTCAGCCCTGTCTGCCCGATCGATTCTGCTCCTCCTCAGTCACGTACGCGTTCGTTTGCTCATTCCCGGCCCTGGAGCTGGTGACGTCAGCCCGGCTTGCAAGGGCAGCTAGGAGGAACGCGGTAGCGAGGCCACCTGTGTCCACGTACACCAGGAGGGACGCCTTCTGCTTTCCCCCACAGGAGGGCCCTGAACCGGGGTCCCCTTCAAAGGCCTGTCTCTCCATCTTCCCCTCCTCCGCACGTGGCCTTGGCAGGTCTCTGGTCTCCTTTCAGGACTGCCCTGCCTGGGAGGTCCCTCACTGCTCCCCCCGCCCCCACCCCAAGACACCCACCCCAGCCTCCACGCCGCCGCCGGGGGTCCCTGCTCGGCTCGTCAGATTGGCTTCCTATTGGACCATGCTCTCCTTAAGGGAAGGAACCACCTTTCGTTCAGCTCCGTGCCCACACGGCTGGAGCGACTCATGGGCGTAACACGTTGACTAACAGGTACAACAGAAATAAATGAATGAGTGTGAGTGAATGAGTGAATGAACCAGCGATCACCGTCCTCCCTCACAGCTTCCAATGCGCTTCACAGCTCTCCTGTGGCAAACTGATCTCCAAGAGGCTCCACGGTCATTAAGAAACACAGTTCCAGATGGACCAGGCGACAAACCTCCCAGTGACCCCTGCCTCCTTCACCCGTGTCCAGGGCCTTAGTTCCCTGTGTCCCCGTCAACCCCTGTAGATGCAATTCATCTTCCAAGGCAGTGGCCCACCTTCAGAGGCCTCACCCCAGGGGCTGGGCAGGGCAGCCCATGCCAACAGTCAGGCACTTGGCAGGACTTCAGTAGCCACCTCCAGTGGACACTCAGCTGTGTTCAGACAACGATGCACAGAACACGGTGCCTCATCGCTACCTTGCTGGCAGGTGCAGTTTTCTCTTTATTTGTTAGAATGAGCGAAAGGAGGGAAGAGGGAGGGAGAGAGAGAGAGGGCGAGACAACTCTCTCCGTATCAAAGATCCGGCAAACAAGGGCATGGGCCGGCCCTGGGCTTACCAGAGGCCAACAGAACAGCTTCAACCTGAAAAATCTCTGCCAATAGACAGGGCCGTGCAGGCTCCATAGAATGACCACGTCTCTCTGGTGCATTTGAAGCCCACCATGGGGCAGGAGTGAGGCTGAGAAGTGCCGGGAGGTGCAGATGGCTTGAACAACGTCTATTGCAACTCACTCGGCCTGCCTTTTCTCTCGCACATCGTGGCAGGTGACTTTTCGGGCTTCATCGTTTCCCAGAATTAAGAAACTGAGCCTCACACAGGACTGGCCCAGCCCGGGGGGAGCTCAGTGTATTTGTTAACCTATCAACACCGAGGCCTGCCCGCTGGTTCATACCTGCCCATGGAGGAGGAGCCGGCTGGCGCCCCCCTACCCCTCCCACCCCTGCTCTCCGGAGCACGCACCTCCTCTTCCTCTCTAGGCCTCAACTGTTTTTCTGCTCCTCGGTAGGGGGGCCTCCCCGTGGGGGGCCTCCACCCCTGCCTGATGCCACAGGTTTAGAATTTTCTTTTAATTAGCACTACAGCTGCTTCCCAAGGAAGCGGTGAGGGGGAAGCAGGGCCATGCAGGTCCTCTGCTCAGGGCAGTGCAGACCCCTCTCTGAGCAGCCAAGTGGAGGGAGCACCTTGTCTCGGGAGAGCTGGCATCCTTGCCCTGGTCTGCCAGCCCCTGGCACACGCCCAGCAACCACAGGTGCCTGAGGGGTCTCCGGGAGAGGCAAAGACCTTGACCCCTCCGTACGTGGTGCTGAAATAATACACAGGCAGCTCATCAGACCTGCACTCTCTGCACCTGCTGGAATCTACACAACATTGCAATTTCTCTGGAGCCCGGCCCCCTAGGAAGGTGTCACAGCAACGTGCCACTCTTGGTAACTAGGGGAGGAAGAGAAGCTGTGTGACACCGATGTTACCACCAGCCTTCCACCCTGCAGCTCTGGGCGGGGGACCGACATCACCCTGTCTCCCTCAGGTTCTGGGCCAGGCGTCCACCACGAGGCCGCTTCACCCCAGCAAAGCCTAAACCCAGGGTCTCCACGGGGCCTCCTGCTTTGGCTCCCAGCTCCCGCTTTCCTGCACCCACATATTTTATGATAATTGGGAAGGAAAGAAAGGTAGCGGCTTTGTTTACAATGCAACTCACATCTGAATAATTTACTATGAAATACACTGGAGCTATATTGAGCCCATAGAGCCTGCTTCCTTTAAAGAACCGACTTGAAATCAGGGGAGGGGCTGTCTGCTCCCTTCCCAGGGGTGGCTCAGAGGACCACTCCCAGTCTTTTGACAAACCCCACCTAGATGCATCCCGGAAGGCACCACACCCTGTTCTGTGTGCTTACTCACTCAGCACAACTGCTTCTGCCCGCCTGCGGCACCCACGGGCCCTCCTTCCTGCCCCTTCTCTCGCATGGCCACCGTGGGCAATGCCAAGGCCAGCTGGCCCCTCTGCTGGGCCACGGCAGGCAGTGAGCACACTGAGTGGGGGAGGGAGTGGCCCAGGCCCGCCCGTGGCAGGACAGGATGCTCTCTGCGTGGACGGCGCCCAGCTTGCCCGGCCATTGGCTCATAGTTGTGCTTCGGGTGCAGTACACTAGACCAGTCCTTCTGCTCCGTGTTGGGCAGAGCCCGGAGTCACTGCTGCTCACTGCCCAGCACACGGCTTCCCATGCCCACTGCCCTGGGCCTCAGCGCTGCCGCCTGCGGGCTACTTCCCGAGGGTGAAGGGCACTTGGGGTTTGTAGTGTGTGCAAGAGCTAGGGCTGGTCTGTGGGAAGTGTTTTCCTGGGAACAGGGTGCCAGGGCCCGGACTTCCCGGTTCTGTACAAGCCCTGGACAAAGGGCTTAAGTCCACGTGGGTAAAGAGTGGACAAGTCTGTGTTTAATCTCGGAAGCACGCAGGGTGCCTCTGAGTTAGAACGAGTCACCCTTCTCACAGCCACCTGCCCAAGCTCCACGTTCACATGCACAGACCACCCGCACCTGGCCACACTGCTTACAGATCCATTCACAAGCTTGATTTTCATCCTCACTTGATCCCTCAGCCAATCGCTTCTTGTGCAGTGAACAACCTGTTCAACCACACACAGCAGCCTCAGTACCTAGTATTTCAGAATGTGACCCTATTTGGAAATAGGGTCTAGGATCATCACAGACACAATCAGCTAAAATGAGGTCATTCTGCAGTAGCAATGCCCCTGATCCCATACGACCCAAGTCCTCGTCGAAAGGGGAAATCTGAACACAGACACGCACACAGGGAGAGCAACCCGTGAGCATGAAGGCAGGCGGAAGCAGGTGCGTCTCAGGCTGAGGAAGCTCAGAGCTGGCAGCCACGCCCAGCAGCAGACAGCATCCTGCGCAGGGTCTCCGTCTCAGCCCTTGGGTGGAACCAACTCTGCCGGCACCGTGGGCTTGGATTCTGGGCCCACGGAACCACGAAATGCTATGGTGCTGACGAAGCGCCTCAGTGGTGGTCTTTGGTTACGCCAGCCCCAGCCAACGTGCCTTGGCTGACAGAAGCCTTTCCTCACGTGTGCAAGACCCAGTCCATCCCGTGAGCCAGTCCGCGCCTCTGCAAAGCCTCACGTTCCGGTCCAGCAACGGCTCACGCATTGTCAAGGCCGAGAATCAAATCCCCCATTGCCAAAGGCAGTTCTGATTATTTATACCTCTCTTTTCCCACTGACATTCGAAGTAGCTTAAGGGGATTACAAAACCTAAGATGACACAGCCAATAAAAAGAGCAGCACTGGAAAGATCTGAACCGAGCTGACTGGGAGGTAGGGTTGATAGGCCTTCATCCTCTTGAGCAATGCAAGCTGTGGAACATATTGTGTTTCCCTTTGCGTTCTGGCCACCAGGAAGCTCAGACAATTTGCAGCTCATCTGTTTCCACGCTTAGGAATGTGGTTCTGAGCTTCCTGCCGGGTGACCAGAGGCCACTCCTGCAAGGGACTCTTCCGCACGGCATTCTGCAATAACGAGCCTCAGAGGAAAACCTAAGGCACTCAGCAGACAGGCATGGATGTCTCACTATGACAGGAGAGCCCCTGCCATGTGCAATCAGGTTACTGTTCAACTCACCGTCTCTAATGCCACTCCTGCCTTCCGCCTCTGAAATGCATGGCGGGGCCACAGGTGAGGGGCTCTTGGTATTTAAACATTGAGACGCTTTACTTTAAACAAAAATGCACACTTTTTTCTTCCTTTTTAATAACTAAGGAGGACCAGGCATCCCTGGTCTCCTGCACTCTCACACAGCCGTGACGGAGTGGAAGTCCTGCAGAAGGGCCGGCCGGCCCAGTTTACTGCCTCATCTACCCTACTGCCCGCAGGCTCCTCCCACCCGGCCCCAGCACCTGCCCAGCGTGTGCCCTCGGAGTTGTCTGCAGCAGGGACAGTGCTTCTCGTTGTAGACGGGGGGACAAAGGGCCAGAGTCAAACAGGCTTTGCTGGGAAGGGACCCTCTCGAGTTGTGCAGTCAACAACCCAACAACCAGCCCAGCAGCACATGGAGCCTGCAAAATGGAGCAACTTCCAAGATCACGTAGGTAGGAGACGCCAGAGCAGGAAAAGTGGAAAAATAAAGCACTGTATGCAAGGCAGCAGGTGCAGCTGCAGTGCACCAAGCTCCCGCCTCCACGCGCAGACACGCACACACATGCACACACACGCACACACACACCATGCTCACAGATGTCTACCCATCAGCTCCCGGTCAGAGGAAGGAGAACCCTAGTTTGTCAGGTTTGCCATTTTCTGTGTTGTGACTGCTTCCACGATGGCAGACTTCCAGCTACCAAGGTCAAATCCAGTGGTTTACCAGATACCTGTGAACGGGGCCAGCTCCCATGGGGCGAGACACTGGCTCCCAGCGCTCACAAGAGGCCATCTTACATCTGCAGGTTCTGTTTCACGTAGTATTATGGTATGCTACATATCATGTTGTGAAAGTATAAAATAATTCTTTTTTAAAAAAAGAATACATAAAGACAGAGTTACAGAGAGAGGTGGAGACAGAGAGGTTGTTCTTCCATCTGCTGGTTCACTCCCCAGATGGCTGTAATGGCCGGAGCTGCACCCATCTAAAGCCAGGAGCTTCTTCCAGGTGGGTGCAGGGGCCCAAGGACTTGGGCCATCTTCTGCTTTCCCAGGCCACAGCAGAGAGCTGGCTAGAAAGTGGAGCAGCTGGGACTAGAACCAGCGCCCATATGGGATGCCAGCACTTCAGGCCAGGGTGTTAACCTGCTGCGCTACAGCGCCAGCCCCATGTATTCTTAATACATAATATATATCTAATATATATACAGTTTAAGTAGATGAGATAAAGCTTTAATAAATCATATAGTTTTAATAGAACATAATCATAAATATTTCATTTCCTACTAAAGATTATGTAATAAAAGATAAAAATATAAATATGATATTCAAAGGGTTATAAAGAAACCAGTGTGACACGCAGAGGTAGATTTCTTCCTTTTCCACCCACAAGGGCCAAGCTTGCTTGGCTACGAATCCAAGGAGCAGGGGCTGGAGGTGTGTCTTAGTGAGTAGAGCTGCTGCCTGCAATGCCGGCAGTCTATGTGGGTGCTGGTCTGTGTCCCGGTTGCTCGACTTCCCATCCAGATCCCTGTTAATGTCCTAGAAAAAACAGAAGATGGTCCAAGTGCTTGGGTCCCTGACATCCATGTGGGGAAACCCAGATCAAACTCACAGCTCCTGGCTTCAGCCTGGCCCAGCCGTGGCCCCGGCGGCTATCAGGGGAATGAACCAGGAAATGCAAAATCTTTCTCTGTCTCTCCTTTTCTTTCACTGAGGCTTTCAAATAAATAAATCAATCTTTAACAAAGAAAAAATAACCCAAGGAGAAGCCCAGATCCAAGTAACAGATGCTTCAGTAGCAACTAAGCGAGTTCCAGGCAAGCAGCCGCTCACGGATCTCTGGGTCCAGGTTGCGCTGCTTATCTGATAGGAGCTGTCACTGCCAGGTCCAGGAGCATGGGGAGCAGCGAGCAAGCTGCTAGGCCCTTCCAGCAGACACGCCATCATGTCCCGCATGAGTGCCAGCATGCCGTCACCACTGAGACCTGTGTTGTGGAGGCCCCACTTGACACAGCACACCTAGGTCACATTTCCATGGTACAGTGGTCAGCACGCTCACCTCCCAGCGCACCTACACCTACACACACACACACACCCAAGGCAGCTGTGCATGCCAGCATATACAAGCACATGTGTACATGTGGACACACATGCACATGCATGTACCAACTCATTTGCTTTTTCTTTAGAGTCTGTCAATAGTCATGAGGGGTTCAAATCCTTGATAGTCCCCAAATTCAAGGCCAATGAACACGAAGCTGTTCTGTGATCAAACAGACGTCAACAACAGAGATCGTTTTGCAGCCATTCTTACTGGGTGAGCTTTTCCCGTGTTCCCAGACGGGCTGTTTCTCACACCATGCCGTGCGGTGGAGGCTACTGTTCCCCCTGCATTTCCCTGGGGGAAAACTGACGCTCTGGACACTGGGCCTTCTGGCCGACGGCCGCACGACCAGCCTCTGGGGCTTTTCCTGATGAGTCTGCCTCCGAGAGCGTTTGTCTCCTTCAGATTCTCCCGCTGCCTTGCCAGGAGCCACCTTGGTGATCCCGACACCAGGGTCGCACTGGCATCGCCCCCACGCATTATCCTTTGCAAGCAAATAAATACATAGACCCGGTCCTTTGGGAAATCTCAAAAACCATCCAAGGGCTTTAGAACACCCATGCCTCAGGCCTCTGTGCCGACACCCGCTGCGATGCGGGATGCCCGTCACAGGCTTTTCCTGCCCCACCTTCATTCCTACCTCCTCTGAGGTTTTTCAACCTAAGAGTTAGTTCGCACCTTACTCTACACTCGGCTCTGTAACTCACTTTCCCAGGCATCCCGGCCTCACTCGCGTCTGAAGCGTTTGCCACCAGCGAAGATCTTTAAAAGAGAAACCCCAGTTCGAGCCTCTGTCTTACAGGAGACACACCTTGTGTTTGTCATCTTATGGCCCTCTCCCCCCCAGAGACCTGACGCCTCTCTGCAATGTGGTGCTGAGACCCCAGTAGAGCTTGGCTCAGTCCAAACGCACCTGTTGGACAGTGGGGTGACTCCAACCCGCAAGGGCTGTGGCTGTTTTTAGCAATTGCCCAAGGGGACCCCCTTCCCCCGGCTTGCTCTGTTCGTTCAGAAATCTTGCACTTTTCAGTCAATCGCTGGGTGGTTCTCAGGATCTCTCTGAATGACCATGAAATGATCCCGTGGGCCTCCATGTGCTTAATGGCCACAGCACCCATGCCAGCCACTCACAGGAGAAGCTAAGTATACCGGGCTGTGTGTGGGGGGGGGGTGCCTGCAGACATTTGACTTCAAGTGTATGGAACAGATCATGTTTTAAGGCAAAGTATGGATACTCTGATGTTATTGAGGTTTGTCTTAGAATTCCATGCCGACCCCTCACCAACACACCTGGGGGCCAATGCCTCTTCAAGAGCTGGTGACCAAATCCATGAAATACGAGTACTGAGAGTAACGCACAGGTATGCCAGGGTGCAAGGCCACTGTGCGGCCCATTGCAGAGTTTGTAGGTGCTGCCCACATAACCTGTTGGATACACCTCAAGAAATTCTGACTTGACTCAAAGTCAGCTTCACGTCACCTTGGGTGGCTCTGGACACACTAGACGGACATGTGCTCAGAGCCAGGCTTTGCACGCACTCTGGCAGCCTGGGGAGGCCTGTGCGGCTCAGGCAAAGATGCCTCTGAGAGCCCGACCCACGGAGGCACTGCCCAGGGTCCCCGACTTCTAGAAAGCCCTGCCTTACCCCGTCAGAGTTCCCCGAGCTCGGCCCCCTGGGCCACAGCGCACAGGCGTTGCTCAATCATGGCACTTCCTTTCCTTTCTCCTCCTGGTGCAAACTTCTGCTTTGGCCATGTACAAACTTCCCCCTCAGCTCTGGCAGGACCACGGGCCCAGGCAGGAGGTGTCCTCGGCGGGCGCTGCAGCCTGGGTGCCCTGCGGCCTGCAGAGAGCGGCGGTGGGCCCAGAGCACTGGGAAGCAGGCACTGGAGCCGTGCGTGTTTCTGGGGCTGGAATGCTGTGCCTTGGAGAGCTGTCTCTTGGAGACGCCAAGCCTGAGCATACTTCAGCAAACAGCGGAGACCCCCTTGGCCTTGGGGGCTGGAGGGAGGCAGCAGGGGTAGGGGGCTCCCCCATGCCGGCGACAAGGCCCTTGGTAGGGGGGTACCCTCAGACATTTCTCATTACAGGAGTTATTTCTGCCTGGCGGGTTATGCAGTTCTTGCTCTTGGCGTGAGGAATGGATCAAGTCATTATTAACTCAACGAGTGAGAGCCCCGTTTGGAGGCAGAGCAGTTAATACACGGGCGGATTAGGTGGCTCTTAGGCCTGGCCACAATTAGAAACTCAGGACGTTTGAAATATTAACTGGGGCATGTGGGTAAGAGGCAGCGCCCGCCTCACTGCCAAGGAGAGAAGAGCCGGAGGAGGCAGTGGAAAATTATGCAAGGAACAGGCCGGTGGGAAGTGGCACTCACCGAGGAGTCGTGCGTCAGGAGCTCCGGCAGGCATCCCTGAAGTTATGTTCCCCAGAGCCCCGCAGATGGGAGGGAATGCTAAGGGGCTCAGAGAGGGCGGATCAGTGCCCAGGGCTGCACAGCGAGGGCACACAGGTCTGCCCTCTGCCTGAACCACCCTTTGCCGAGTCCCCAGGAATGTCTGTCCCTCCAGGGAGCCGTGGAGGTACCTGCATGAAAGTAGCGAGTTCTAGGAAGAAGGAGCACTGGCATCTGGCTGCTGGCATCCTGAGCACCTGTTATCCACTGTGCTGTGCCCCTCTGTGTGGACTGTTTTTGCTGTCTTTGGGATCATGGACACAGGTCCGTAATTACTGTCCCCAGGAACACAAACACCCTGAGACTGGTAAACACAGCCAAACAGAGCCATGATTAACGTCAGCTTGCAGTCTGCCTACCACCAAAGATGCTGTCGCACCCGCCCCCAATTCCCAGAAGCACAGGCAGGGACAAGGGCCAGGCCTGCACACCCCAAGTTGAGGGGTTTGGATCTTAGTGCCCTGCCTTGTCTCCATCAGCCATTCACTCACTATGAATTCACATTCATCACACACCCACCATCCACGGTGCATGTGCAAAAAGGACGGCACACAACGGAGCTTCTTTGACAATCCTGACGTCCATGGGCAATGCCTGCTCAGAGAAAGCAGGGTCCTATGGAACAGGACAGCCTGCACTGCTCCCATCCGCAGATGGTCACTGGGGAGAGAATCCACGTCACACCCACCACCACAACAGGGCGGCAGACGACAAAGCACACAGGGAAATGCCCAGACCACCAGCACGGACCCTGCGTGGGATGGAAATGGTGAGACGGCCCAGAGAGGCCCATGGTCAGATATTAATCATGGAAACTAAAACGCAGCCCCATCTGTGCCTCCCGTTTGTTCTTGTTGCCGATTCGCTCCTCTCTCATTTGTTTCTGGAGCGATCTTCCGGCCCCACACACTACACTGTGGTCGCTGCTGACAGTCTGTCCACAGACGGCACAGTCAGAACCGGATTCCTCGGCCTCAGTTCTATTTCCCACTTCCCTAATTGCCACATTCCTTCCCTTTGGACGCCGCTCAAGTTCTCCTTTCCTTCGAGCGGCCCTCCTAGCACCTGGATGAAGAACGGAAGCAATAGACGCTGTGATTCTAAGAACACGGAGGAAGGGAAACCAAAGTGGCTCTCCCTGCCCCGGGCCTGCGGCCTTGGTCGGCCCCATCACCTGCTGCCTCGGGGGGTGAAGCGCATCACAGGGCTAGAAGGTGGGCGGCCCCTGCACCAGGGCTGCCCATCATCTGCAGCCCTGGGCCCGGCACACAGTAGGCCCGCAGGAAATCCCAACCGAGATGTAACCCCACACAGGGCAGCACGCAAGTCCTTTCAAAGGAGAGTCATCAAACGCGCAAGCTTTAAAATGGGGCTGATTCATCTTGAACGCGGGATCTCAAACAGAGCTGCGACTGCCCCCATGTACGTTTCTGCCTGCTCCCTCGCATCCTAGCCATCTCCTGGAATGGATGAGGCCGGGACAAGCAGACAGCAAGCCAACCTTCTGCTGGTCCCACCAGACACTGTGCTCCACAGCCCGTAGCGGAAGCTTGGTCCTCACACTAAGACGTGGCGACTTTGACTGTATTGCTCAATCACCAGCTCGCGATTTGGGGGACGCGGGGAGGAGTGACCTACAGTCTGTGTCCATCCACGGGTGGAGTCACTCATCTGCGTATTGTATACCATCTCCTCCCAAGCCATGGACTGCTCCCACCAGGCAAGTGGTCCTAGTCTGCATCTCCAGGCTCAAGTGAGCTCATTTCTCACCACACTTCTGACTTACCCATCTCAAACAACATCACCACTCTGTGCCTTTGACATTAGTATCTAACTTCTAGATGCTATGAACCATCTATCTCCCCTAGGCCGGGATGGTCCGGGGACTTGTCTCTTTCTCCAAATCTCACTTAAAAATTTCAAGAAGGTTAAGAGCAGATTGTCAGCTTTTCATGGAAAATGGCAGATTTTCGTTAAGTATTTGTGATTGCAAGGCCAACCCTTCCTGTGGCAACAGCTCAACTCTGCCACTGCAGTATGAAAGCAGTGAGAGACAGCAGGTAAATGAAGGGGAGTGTGCTCTTATTTATGGACACCAAAACCTGAATTTTCCATCATTTCACAAGTCTTTATTTTTCCTTCGATTATTTTCAACCATTTGAAGACGTAAAAAAGCATTCTAGACTCAGCCATTTCACAACCGGCAGCTGGCTGGACGTGACACATGGGCCACTGTTTTCAGACCCCTGAGACTCAGCGCACCTGGTTCTGCCACAACCTCCAACTATTCAGGGGTACATCCTGGGCTCCCTCTGTACCTCTGGTCATCATCTTTCCGATGGAGGATTGGTCTCAGCCTGTGCCGTCCACTGAGACGGCCAAGAGCCGCATGTGGCGATTTAGCTGTAAACGTAAGCTAATTAAAACAAACCACTCCATTCCTCAGCGATACCAGCCTCGTTCCCAGAGCTCATGAGCTGCGTGCAGCTTCCAGCTCCCATATGAACAGCACAGATGTGGAGCATTGCCATCAGTGTGCAAAGCTCTCCTGGACAGTTCCAGGCCACAGTGACCTTTGATACCCCTTCTCTGTTCAGGAGTTGGCACCTCCAATACTACCAATCCCCAACTACAGCATGGAGAAGCAAACACAAGTATTCGTTCCCTTCCATAGCAAGAAGAAACATGTCGGTGGTGGCAGCGGTAAGGCAGTGGTCCCCCCAAGAGACGTCTGCAGGGAGTGTCAGAACATGGCCATATTTCGAGTGGCATCTTCTCACGGGAGGTTAGTCAGGATCGTGAGACGGTATCCTTCCTAGATTCATAGCTCGAAATGCTATCACCCTGGATTTAGGATGGGCCCTAAATCCAATGAGCATTGCCTTTGCAAGGGAAAGGAGTGACAGATTTGCACGTAAGGACCAAGAGAACAAAGTCCAGAGAAGAGGGAGCCGAGTGGACACAGCCCAGGGAAGCCCAGGCCACCAGCAGACACCCTAGACTGGGATAGAGTCAGAGAGTGAAGTCTCCCCCGGACCCTTCAGAGCAAGTGGATCCCTCCCCACACCTGGATTCCAGACTCTTGTCCTCCAGAATTGTAAGAGTCCATTTGTGTTGGAAAAATCTGTGGGGCTGTGACAGCAGGCTTCGGAAACGGATGCAGAGGGTTGAGCGTCGCTCAGAAAGAGGGGGACCAAGGCACGAGCGATTACGTCATCCTGGAGATTGTTTGGGACGCGACCCTACACATCCAGGCAAGGATTTCCAAACAGCACCATCGAGAGCATAGTGAGAACACTGATACCAGAAAGCCCGTCTCGTCGTAGCCAGTGTGGCAGTGTGCCGCTGTGGACATGCAGAGAGAACAGCCTGCTTCCCCCAAGGGGAAGCCCCCCCACCCCGACAGATCAGGGGGATTTGGTTCTGGCCACAGTGGGAGATGAGACAGTGAGCGAGCTGTGGGCTTAATCCACATCAATTTGCAGCAGGCATTCGCACAGCAGCCGGCAGCACGTGTGACAGCAGGTTGGTGTGTGTGTCAAAGTCCGTGTCTTTGAAGGAACGCAGGGCAGGGATTAGAGCAGAGTCTAATGAGGCCGGGAGGGGTCAGCTGGGAGGGAGGCGACAAGTACAAGATCATCTTGCTGGACGCACTCTCCAAGTAAAGAGGGTTCTAATGAAGGCAGGCAGGGCGAAGGGTCAGACGGGTACCTGATTCCCTGCCTGTCTCCTTGTCCAGGCTGAGCTGGAGGGAGTCACTTGACTTCCTGCTGGGAAGGTCCTTAGATTGAGACATGTGCTCCAACTTCAGAGGTCTGGGTTTCTTCTAGAATGACATTTGAAAGCCTTGTCCCCTGCCTTACGCAACTCCTACCCCTGCCAAACACGGGGATCGGAAGAGGGTCCCTGTCCCTGTCATCCTAGGTGATGGCCAGGGGTGTTCCGAGTCAGGGGGCATCCTGCTGGCGTGGCTGGAGCCTGGGCCACAGGGAAGTGGTACCCCACAGAGGGGTCGGTCACATCTCCTCGCTGGACTGAGAGTTCGTTTTACGGAGGCTTCAAACATGGGAAAGAACACCCATAACTGTTACCAACCCTTCCCTCCCAGGGAGGAGTCCTACCATACCAACTTCAGAAACAAACAAAGACGGTGGAGGCCTCGAGGCCCCGCTTCTGAGTCTGGCACCTGACTTATCCCCTCTCACTGGTTCCCAGTGTGCATCTGAACAGTGCGTGTCCCCTCCAAGATCTGCTTTTCATCAGCCAAAGGCAATCCCAGTCACACCTGCCTCACAGGGTAGCTTGGAGGGCCATGGTGAATTATGTAGGGAACAAGGGGCTGAGCCAGTGAAGGACCACCTGCCACTGAGGTTTTTAGACAAAGCTCTTCAGCTAAGTGGTGGTTATGACCAAGAAGAACTAGAAGTAACCAAAATGACTCACCAGAGAGGATTACCAAGTATTACACACAAATACGAGGGCCCTTCACAAAGTTTTTGAACAAATTTAAAGCGAAATTTATTTTGGTGCAGAATAGTGCTGAAATCCATGTGACTTTTTTCACAATATTTTTCTTGATCTTTGGGAGATCCCTCATACGTGTGAAGAAAGGTTACACAGCCTGGAAAACATCACTTTTGAATAATGTTTAATAATAGCTGATTACATGGGAAAGTCACTATGACTATCAATGAGTAAAGCAAAGTAAAATTTGTGGTGTAGGAAAATTTGTTACTTCTATTCACATGCGTGTACACACACACACACACACACACAGCCCTTTAGGAACAAAAGCAGGAAAGTTACACTAAAATGCAAATAGATAATTTCTAGGATCATGGACAGCATTTTCTTTTCCAACATTTGACTTCGTGTCTAACATTTCTTACAATGCATATATATTACTTGATCAATGGCAATTTGAATATTAAGGAAAGCTAGCATCGATTCCACAGACACAGATTCTGTTTTGCACTGTGGCTCTCTGTGCTTCTGAGCTGTGTGACCTTGGCTGGGTTCTTTAGCTCAGCCTCAGCTGCCTGGTATCTAAAAAGGAGCAGCGGGAATGTGAATGCATCGCGAAGGGCTGCACTGAGAATTCAAGAAGCTGGGAGACGACAGAGGCCCTGACCTGAAGGAAGGGTTCACGCCTTAGGGGCCCAAGGTCAGGAGATCCCTGGGGAAGACTGGGGCCTGTCTCAGGAGGACACAGGCCTGCACAGCAGCTCATCACGATGGCCGAGACAGAGACCTCGTGCCCAGGTGCCCCAGCAAGGACACTGTTTGTCAAACACAGAGCTCCTCGGAACAGCCATGCCGTGCGGCTTGGGAGGACTTTGGCAGATTATAGCCCGTATAATCTTCCCTTATCATGTTTCAGAGTTCATTGGAAATCTCAGATTGATTTCATTGATGAATCACACTTGCCTGTTGCATGGCTCGGGCCAAGAGCTTCCACCTTTGGGGGAATCTTTAAAAGCACAGCAACAGATAGGAACCCGGAACCCGGTGTGACCATGTGTAGTATCATTCAGTTTTGGCGAAAATTAATGCTGATTAAGGATAGTTTGCCATGGGGCCGGCATTGTGGCGTAGCAGGTAAAGCCACTGCCTGCTGTGCCAGCATCCCATATGGGCGCCAGGTTGAATCCCAGCTGCTCCACTTCAGATCCAGCTCCCTGCTAATGGCCTGGGAGGGACCAGGCTCCTGGCTCCAGGCTTTGGATCAGCCCAGCTCTGGCCACCGTGGGCAATTGGGCAACCAGCAAATGCACTCTTGCTCTCTCTAGTTCTGCCTTCAAATGAACAATTGAATCTTTAAAACAAAGTTTGCCAGAAACACATACAGATCCATTTTTATCGGTTGCTGTGACAAGTATCCACTGTTCATTTGATCCGTTTACTGTTTACAGCAACTCTGTATACAGATGAGGACGCCAAGGTTTAGGAAACCAGCAGGTCAAAGACATCAAGCAAACACGCTGCTGAGCCGGGACTCAAGACCCTGCAGGGCCAAGTCCAGTGCCTGTGGACTAACACGGGGACGGGGAGGCTTGTGTGCCCAGGGCCACTTGGATATTTATAGCAGCACGTGTGGGCCATAGAAAATTATCAACTGAAAAACTAGCCTGCTACAGATTTACTGAATTTCAAGCCCTGCCGGAGGCTGTCTTGGCAGGAACAGACTGAAGGATTTCATGGGTCTTATATGGCCCACGGGCCAGAGGAGAGGCCCCTCATTCCCCAGGGCTCAACACCCTCCGTGGCCACTCGGGTCCTTGCTGGAATTCACAGCGGAGTGTGGCCCCCGCAGAGTTGGGGGAGTGCAGGGGAGGAGACTGTAGGATGGTCTCTCCCTGCAGATTGAGAGGCGGCCACTACCAGTTTCCACCCGATGCCCCCAGCCCCATCTGAGCCAGGAGGTGGTTTTGAAACGTTCCCATTCCCTGAGGCCCTTTTGTTATCCTAACTGCTCTTCAATGGTTTTGATTGTGCTGTATTACAGATGTTATTTCAAATCAGCTTTCAGCCTTCTAAGACATTAATGCAGGCATACAAGGCCATTCTCTGGAGCAGACCATCCTTAATAAAAACAATACATCAGACACCGACTCCCATTAAAGGGGTATTTAATCCCAGCAGCCTGTCTTCAGACAATGCCCTCCCACACAATGTCAGGAACCTAGCTTAGGGTTCAATGCAAAATGGAAATGGGGGGAGACAAAGAGGGAAGGAGGGGGGTGTGGAAGAGAGAGGTGGGAGGGAGTGAGGAGGGCTGAGTTCTTTTATCTCCTTTTGATAAATACAAGGGAGTCTGTGTCTCTAGGATATTTAGGCAGCTCCGCAGAACCTCTGGCTTTGGGTTCTAGAGCACTAGACTGGAAATCCGAGAGGTCCAGTTCCGTGATCCCTGTGACCAGTCACCTGCCCTCTAAGGCTCTCCTGAGGAGATTGGCTCTGCCTCACCCAGCTGGGTGTTCTCTGGGTTTGCCCCATCAGCCTCAGGTGCACCTGCTGTCCTGGAGTTATTAATAGCACACTTTCACCTCTAGAATTAGCCCATTTGGGTGATACGTTATGTACTCGCTCTGTGCCTAACCAACAGTCTTAAGATAGCTGAAGACATAAAGGCTTGAAAATATTTTGGAAAAGTTAGAGTCATGTTTTGAATTAAAGTGATTCAGAGGCACGTTCTGGCACCTCTGACGGCTGCATTTCTGAAACAGAAGGGCTTAGCAAGTTTCCCCGTAGTGGATGGAAAGGCTCTATGTCCTATTTGGGGTAGACTGAGAATGATATGCACAGAGCAGCTCCTATACATGCACCCAGCGACAGCAATGGTTGTCTATGGTGAGGCTGTGGCTAGAACAGGGTCACAGTTTTCACCAAGTAGGTTGGCTTATGTTTGGAGAGGGAAAAAAACCTTGAGAATTACAGAAGAGCAAGCGACAGCTGGTGACCCATTCGCAGGGGACACACTGGGAGATGGAGCCAACAGGAGTCCCATTGTAGCTCTGCCCCAACAAGCAAGCAGGAGGGGCTGCCAGAGAGGAGAAAGCCCCCAGCAGGGATTCCTGTCTCACAGAGGGACACGCGAGTTCTCTGTACAACAGCCCAAGCCATATCGAGCCACCTCAGGGCTGGCTCACAGCAGGGATGGAAGTGTCACGGGACTGTGTGGGACAGAGCTGGCCGCTGGGACATCTAGGACTCGCTGCTCTGAACCTGAATGCGGCAAACTGAGTACAGCTTCATACGTCATCTGACAGGACAACTAGAGTCCAATAGGTTGATGTAAACCATGCTGTACCATGTCAATTTCAGCTGTTCTATCCATTGCTAAAGAGAAAAAAGGAAACACACGGATAGTTTGTTGAGGACATTGGACATTGCAAGGATTTTATTTTACGTAAGGCAAGCAGTAGTAACTCATTCCTGTCTCCAAACTCACGGCTACTGTACACCGTGGCTGGGCAGGGCCTATGGGCAGCCCGAGTCCCCTGAACATCAGAGAACAGCCTGGCCAAGAGCGCAGCCTCCCAAACACATAACCCCGAGGGCACTCTGCCCCGGCCACAGGCGAGATGCTGTGATCCTGCCTCGTGATTTTCTCAGCCAGACACCCAACTTCTCAGACGGCCTTGGCCTGGAAAGGGATTCTATTTTCTCCACTCAACTTTCTGAGCTCTCCTTCTGGTCTCTCTTCATTCTGGAGGAATTAAAATTCTACCTCTTTACTCAAGCATACAGCAAGTATTTATTAAGCAATTACTATGTGCAAGGCAGGACATGACAGCCTCAGATTGAGGTGGGAGAAATGCTGGGTGGAGGCACGGTGCACGTTCCCACCCTCCCAGTGGGTTACTCTGGGCTCCAAGACCCTGACAGCAGTCACTGAACCAGCTGAATTTGAAGCTCCCTTCTTCACTAACACCCAGACAGTGCCGATTCTGATCTTCTGGAAATCTCTAGAAGCCAAAGATTAGAATTTAACCTTTTTCCGATTTCTCATCCCAGAGAACTTCACGGTGGCCATGGCAGCTTATGGGCTTTTGACTTGTATGACACTTGCATGTTCTTTCGTAAGGTGGGCAGACACCTCTGTTGCAAGTAGTTCAAGAGGGTGGTTCTCGTGGACAACTCTGAAAGCCCTGGGGGAAACACACAGCCCTGTACCCACAGCATTCCTCTGTCACAGAGCCATCAGCGAGGAGAAGGGGACTTCACACTCCCATCAGCTCTCCCCGCCAATCAACCATCACCTCCGAGTGAACCTGCAGCAGACCAGGAGTGTGCTACGTAGAAACAAACACCCCATTTGCATTCTTACAGACTTGGTTTTAGTCCAACTTATACAGCTGGGATTCACTACATTTCCTTATGAGACCCTGCGTTTGATTGGCTTTATTTTTAACAAACACTGACTTGCCAGGAACAGGTTCTCATATACTGTACCTGCGCTGTAGGACTGTATCAGTGTGGACTGTGGTGAAGAACTCCACGTCTCAGACAAATTGTTTCCATTAAGCTGAAAATACCCCTTCGGGTGTGAGCTTTAATTCATGAGTTGCTGTAAACGGATTCAAACAACAGGAAGGCCTTTCCCAGCCTGGCGGCCATCTAGCCAAGGGTTTGCCGAATCCCTGAAGAAGGCATTAGCCAACGATGTCTGTAATTGTCCTCCAGTCCAAACACTGCAGTGCGAAAATGTGCTTTTTCTAAGGCTGTTATGTTGTCCAGCTGTTTTATTCCTAGTTTACAAAGAAAGGGTGATATTTGAGTGACATGTGGGTGGACACAAAGTCACCAGGACAAGGGCCCGTGGAGAAATTAAGAGAGAAACCAGAGCTGATAAAAAAAAAATCAAACACAGCCACACGGCCCCATTTTGCATGTTTCTATTTGGGAAAAGCTCCAGGCAGCAGGCAGTCAATGAGGAAAGAGCCAGATGACCAACTCTGCTCCTTACCAAGGCAGACAGACACTGACGTCTCTTCCTCATGCTAATGTGCACAGGAGGCGGCGTAGGATTAACCTAAATGAACCCTATCAGCCAAGGTCATCGCTCACCTGTGCTGTAGCAGCCCTCGCGTCTCATGGAATGTGGAGACACATTGGATCCTAGCAGGAACAACCACATCCCAAGAACCCGTAAGGAATGAGGCAGCCTTGCCTGTCAAACCCTGCCGACCACTTCGGGCAAGCTGGATCCCTCCAGCGAAGTCTAGTGTGGGTGTGTTGACTGTGCCTGGCATAGCACAAACCCCCCCGGGGGAAGGAAGCCTACGTAACTCACATAGTCATTTGCTGACAATGTTAAGTGGCGACTGTCTCCCCGCATAGGTACCCTTGCAGATAGGAACGCACACAAGGGCGACAGCACAGGGCTGTGCTAAAGGGATCCGAGGCAGCTCCTGAAACGGCCCTGCTTCCCGTCGATCAACGGCCCCGTCAGCTAAATTGTCAGAAGAGGAAGTGGTGACCTTGCCTTCCTCGAGGCATTTTAGGCTTTGCCTCAACTCTTTCAATGGTATTTTGTGGTTCAAGCTACAATCCCGAAACATAACTGCAGCTGGTGACTGAAAAATGCAAATAACGTACATGTTTGGAATTAAGAAGCATATTTCTGAGTCAGCAAAAAAAGTGAAATACATACATTTAACCCATCTTTATGGCAATAGTAAAATAGGCTCATTGAAAACAATTTGTCTAAACACCACAGGAGGAAATTATGTACAAAGTGAAAATATCCCTTGAGTTCTCTGAACTTTGATATGTAATGTTTTTAGAGTTTCTAGAGTTTTCTATGCTTTTCAGAACATGGAGCCAATGAGGTTGGAATGCTCAGAGGCCAAATAACAGTATTTAATTCAAGCTGAATAGAGCAAATTAATACTGGCTGATGGCTGCACGCGTATACAACCTCTCAATGCTTTGCATCTGCTACTCATATCTATCACACACTGCTGGTTGGAAAACCCCACGTCTTGCCCCTTTGTGCTAGACTGCAGTCACTCTTGTTGGTCCACATGTTGTCCACAGCTGCTTTCGTGCAAAAAAAGGACCAAATACCCTTGGTCATCCATATCCATGGGTCCCACGGCCATTGATTCAACCCACCACGGATAGAAGATTTTCTTTTTTCTTTTTTTTTTTTGACAGGCAGAATGGACAGTGAGAGAGAGAGAGAAAGGTCTTCCCTTGCCGTTGGTTCACCCTCCAATGGCTGCTCTGGCCGGCGCACCGCGCTCATCCGATGGCAGGAGCCAGGTGCTAGGTGCTTTTTCCTGGTCTCCCATGGGGTGCAGGGCCCAAGCACTTGGGCCATCCTCCACTGCACTCCGGGGCCACAGCAGAGGGCTGGCCTGGAAGAGGGGCAACCGGGACAGAATCCGGCGCCCCGACCGGGACTAGAACCCGGTGTGCCGGCGCCGCAAGGCGGAGGATTAGCCTGTTGAGCCACGGCGCCGGCAGAAGATTTTCAATAACAAAGTTGTGGCTGCACTGAACAAGTACAAACTTGTTTCTTGTCATTTCTCCCTAAAGAATACAATCTACAGTCTAACAATGGCTTATATAATATTGACGACTTTAAGTATCAGGGTACCTGGAACAGTTCCCGGAAAACTGCAATTAGAAGTTGTTTATTTTGGTGCAAAAAGTTAACCGAAATCCACGTACAGTTTTTCATGATAGGAATTTTTCACAAGCTTTTTGAAGTACTCCTGTGTACTGTGGGAATATAGGTTACACGCAAACATGACAACTCAAGCAACGGAGGATTGGGAATTGGAATGTGGGTCTTGGGACCAATCCCCTGTGGTTATCAAGGGGTGGTGGAGGCATCATGGCCTGCAGAGCCCAAAGCCCTTACTCCGTCCCTTCACAGGAACATTCGCTGACTTCTGCAGCATTAAGTATTGTACATGAAAAAGTGGATATAAAATAAACCATTATTGCATTGCTACATGTTACCTAGAAGTTCAATAATGATGCACTTATTTCTTTTATGTCTTGTTATATATACACAATTTAAGGAGAATCCATATTAACATGAATACAATTAAAGAACTATTACCAAAACACCTCCCAAAAATTAAGAATATTTCCAACTGGAATTTCCATTATTTGTATACAAACACAAAACTAACAGGCATTGTTTAACAGGAGCTTGCCTACAACGTAAAATGGAATTTCTGCAGTAATATTTACCCTATCTGATTCTCAATACATCTTTCTTCAGTTGATTTGAGACCTGTAGCAGAAATTGCTCACTGATCACCAGTGATCAGTTGTTGCTTCTTCTCCTGGGAAAGTAGACCACATTTCTCAGCTCCTTCTAGTGGGCCTGGTCATGCGAATGCGTCCTAGCCAAAGGAATGGGGCAAGTGTTGAGGCACTCCACTTTCAGACGCAGGCCATTCAAACCTCCCTTAATGCCTCCTCCAGTTGGCTGAAGTGCGGATTAGCTCCTGGGAGCACCTAAGAACCACAGAGCGCAGACAGCAGAGTCACAGGATGGAAACAACGTGTGTCCCAGAATCAATGCTTGGAGGAGAGCCACTCGGGAAGGCTGCCCGCGCCGTGGGAAGCTTTGCATTAAACCTCCGTGGGGTAGACATTTATCCATTACCTCTCCCAATCAGAGTTTGCTGTATGTAACAGAGCAAGCTACTGACAAATGGCTTGGGGGTGGAGGAGTGATTCGGACGTTCCTTTCCTAGGTAATGGATTCAATCGCTTCTCCTTGATGTCACAACACCGGGAACCCTTTCCAGACCTCGGTGAGGAGCGGTGTTGAGTCACAGTGAGTAAGTGCTAACTGCAGCTCCCACCCACGCCTTTATCTGTCTCCATTCCGAGTTCCTCACTCTAGCAGCTATGGGGCCCTTGGGGACCATCCCAATCTCTCTCCCACCCGCATCATATTCTCCATGCTTCCTGGTTAAACTCTTCCCTCTCTGCCACACAGTATTGGGTTCCATGTAACCCAAGATGGCATCCGGTAACAACTTTTAAATTTATCAACCAGGATACTTTCTCACCTCCTGACTCCTATATGTCTGGATGGAAGATAAAGGGCTATTCTGCCATCAGCAAGGAAGTAACATAAATTCCATGCCATGTATAATTCATCCCCTGTCATTAAGTATTCATACACTACTTATTGGCACATCACCTAAGCATTCCATGTAACAAAAAAACCAAATAGCCAGAAAAGAAACTGGGAGAGGTGAATTTTATTAGGAGATTGGAAGAGAGAAAAATAATTGATGTGTTGCATTCCTTATTCCAAATGTTTTCCTGCAGGAAGGATTTCTGGACTGGTCACCTGCAAGTGAATTTAGCAGCTATCCTGAGAGTCCACTGAATGGCACCAGTAGTGAAACCACTGCTGTTCGTGCTCACTCACGCATTCGGCCCCTATTTGTTAGGGATCTGCTCCAACATACCCTCAGAATAAAACCAGTATTCTCTTCTCCAAGGCTGGAAATCTTAAGCAGATCTTTATGAATTAAAGACATTGAATGCAGCCTGAAAACATTCACCACCTAGCTCCCTGGGAAAGAATGGTTTCTCTGATTACCTTCCATCCTGAGAGTTGCAATATTAAGTCATAACAACTCACCATCATTAGGGCAGCCAAATGTGGCGAGATGGTAAAACATGCCAACTACGACCTTAAGAAAATGTAGCATGTGCCATTTCATTTAATTTTTTTTAAAAAAAATTATTTATTTGAAAGGCACAGTTACAGAGAGACAGAAAGAAAGCGAGCTTCCATCTACTGGTTCACTTCCCCCAATGGCCGCCATGGCCAGGGCTGGGTCAGGCCAAAGGCAGGAGTCTGGAACTCCGTCTGGTGTCCCATGTGGGTTGCAGGGGCACAGGAGCTCAGGCCATCTGCTGCTGCTCACATGGGATGCTGGTCCTGCAGGCAGCAGCTCAACTCTGCACCACAGCATCAGCCCCCTTTGTCCCATATTGTTTTTGAAGTTTTTTCTTCTAACTTTTATTTAATAAATATAAATTTCCAAAGTACGGCTTTTGGATTACAGTGGCTTTTCCCCCCTCATAACTTCCCTCCCACCTGCAACCCTCCCATCTCCCACTCCCTCTCCCATCCCATTCACATCAAGAAAAAAAGACCTAAATGAAAGATCTCTGTGAGTGAGATCCCAGTGGAATGAATGGGCCATCAAGGAAGGAGGTACCTTTCTCTGAAGGGAGGAGAGAACTTCCACTTTGACTATGACCCTATCAGAATAAGATTGAAGTTGGCAAACTCAAAAGGCTTGCATAGCCTCGGCAACTCATGACAAGAGCCTCGGGTGATTACTGACGCCATAAACAAGAGTGTCAATTGTTAAATCAACAACAGGAGTCACTGTGCACTTACTCCCCATGTAGGATCTCTGTCCTTAATGTGTTATATTACGTGAATCAATGGTGTAACTAGTACTCAAATAGTACTTTATACTTTGTGTTTCTGTGTGTGCAAACTGTTGAAATCTTTACTTTATACTAAATTGATCTTCTGTATATAAAGATAATTGAAAATGATTCATTTAATTTTCATAGGCATCCTCAGGTTTAATCTATATTATTTGTGCTCACTTTACAGATCAAGACATCGAGACTCTAAGACATTAAACAATTGATTAAGACAAGACACTAGGAAGTCAATGCCTACCAAGAGGCTATGTCTCTGGATCCAGAGCCCATGGCTCATAAGCCCTTGGTGCCACAGTTCTCCAACACTGGATAATCTACAGGGAATGAACAGATGTGACGTGGCTTCAGGGTGAAAGGATGGCTAAGAGGAGGTCCCTGAAGAGCCCACAGAAGGTTGTGCTAAGAGAAGACATCAAGACCTGGTATGCCTAATTCGGGGACTTCCAGTATTGGCTCTGATGGCTTGTCATAGACAGTCCCCAAACCCACTCAATGTGGTGTCACAAAGAATGAGAAAAAGAGCATTTATTAGGTATTCAATGATGTCAAAGAGTTTACATTACTAGAACAATCATTCAGCGTTTTTCTCTTGGAAAATGCTCTTTGATTAAAAAAAAAAAAAAAAAAAAAAAAACAAGCTTGGGTATCAATTCACTACCAGCCAGAAACCTACACGCCAGGTCCTTAAAACACCTCTCTCTCCTAGAGTGGATTCTCAGAGTTTAGTCCACTCAGCAGGGTAGGCTGTCTTCAGGCCAGCCCCACTATGCAAAGCAACTGTCTCCTTCTCCATAGCACTGATCTGCCAGAAGTTCTGCTACTCCTTCAGTTTCCCAAGTCTCTTATTTCTTATTTATTTTATTTGAAAGGCAAAGTTCCAGAGAGGCAAAGAGAGAGAAGAGAAACAGAGAGAGGTCTACCACTGCTGCTTCACTCCCCCAGACAGCTACAATGGCTGGAGCTGCACCTATCTGAAGCCAGGAGCCTCCTCAGGGTCTTCCCATGTACGTGCAGGGGCCCAAGGACTTGGTCTATCTTCTACTGCTATTATAGGCCATGCCAGAGAGCTGGGTTGGAAGTGGAACAGCCAGGACTTGAACTGGTGCCCATTTGGGATGCTGGCACCGCAGGCGGTGGTTTTACCTGCTACACCACAGTGCCAGTCTCTCCTATTTCTCCTAGTGGCCAACTCGCAAACATTTCCGAAAAATGCTGCCTATGAATTCGTGTCCTCCAAGAGGAATCCTGATGTCTTCCAAGATGAAAGCTTAGTATGTATGAGCAGCTCAGAGGTTTCTGCTTGTGGTCAAAAACTGTAAAAAAGCATGCTTGTTTTGCTTTATCAAACACCATGACCTGTTAGATGCTGAAGACAAAATACAGACTAAAAACACGACCCCTGGCCTGGGTGGCTCAAACTCCAGGCCATAGTGCTCACGCGTGGCGAGTGCTATGGCATCAGGTAAGGAGAGGGACAGGGGCACAGATGGCAGTGAGGGGACACCTTCACACCCTCTAACACGCCATGTACCAGAACATAGCCTGTTTCTTTTTCCAAAAATTTTAATGGGGGTGGGTTTCATTCTCACTCCCTGTCATAAATGAGACACAAATATATTTACATTAAAAATTGATTTCAAATCAAGTAGGTGAACATATCTCCTATTAGTGCCATCAGTACTGTATGTTTAGCAATAAAAGCGAATTAATATAGGCATTCCTTTGCTGAGCGAGACAAATCATACATAACAGGGATTTAAGTGCTCTCTATGTCCGAATCATCTGCAGTCTGCTTACTGATCATCCCTGCCCAGGGCATGGCCGTGTCCACCTACACCAAGCCTCATGTGCCATCGTGCAGGCCTGGAACTCATCCTCTGTGGAAGCCTTCGCTGCTGGATTTACTGAGAACAATCTAATTACTCAACTCTCTTCCACTCACTCCCATTACGGCCCCTGCTTCAAGCCTCTATGGAGAAGGCCATTTATCGAGGGACAAATTGTCCGAGCGGTGTTTTATCGATAGAAATATATTCGTTCTGTTTTGACAGCAATCCAACCGAAAATAAACACATCTCCTTCTCAAAGGGTCAAACGAATGAGGACGCGAAGGGCCTGTGTATTCCAGAGGACTCCCCATGCATGCAAGCAAGGCTCACTGCAGGGCACTCTACTGGATTGCCGAATAAGGATCATCTCAGAACTCTCAACTTTATACTGCACTCAGGGATCAGGACAAAGAGCAGCTTCTAGGTGAACAACTGGAGAACGCCGTCTTTGCCATCCTAAGCTAAGCAACAGGTGACAGACGGCCCCTCTGCTGAGCAAGTGCCCTCTGCCCAGGACCTCAGCATGTGCCTGCCCACGGCTTCACACTCTGACAGCCAGCTCCCTACCAACTACTAACTCAGGTTTGAGCTGGCTGTGAGACACCTGTTGCTGGAGTCTCTTCTTCCTGAGACATTTTGCTAAAAATTCAGCTCTGAATAGGTAATTACTCTGTATACATGCAAATGCACGTTGGTCCCTTGCAGCATGCTAGAATATATTTTGTTGATTTCTCCCTATGCACACAGCTTGTAGCTTCTATTTGCCTTGGTGATTCTGTGAAGGGTTCAAAGATATCTGTGTCAAACGTAACCTTGCAGGGACTTACTAAGATCAGTAGGTGTGATGGCTACCATCAGGGAGAAAATCTACTTAGAATCAAATGTGCACTTTGTGGATGAGGATGAGGTTGAAAGGGGCCACTCATGAAAAGCTCTCTCCCTGAAACAATGTCCTAATCAGCTCTGCAGGAAATTCTCTGTGCAACAAGTGTGGCCTGTAATTTGCACCATAGGTTGGCATGGCTTCTCTCCCAAGCATCTCTTCAGAATCAAGTAGCCCTTGGATATTTTGTGAGCACGATCCTATTTGGACAATGATACTACTACATGGAATGAAATGACTAATAATAATACTAAAAATGTCAAGTACGATACTCAAAAATGTCAGTATTTTTTCATTCAACCATGTCAGCAGCAAATCCAATCTGAAATAATGCTGACAACAGTGGAGCAATGAAAACCAATATACTTGATAAGCCAGCCATCCACTAAATTATATATGTGTATATATACATGTGTATGCCCTTCCCCCAGAAATAAAGAGACACAGTAATGGGGCCCCAGGAAGGCATGGCAGAACACGCAGTAGTGAGCTTATACCAGATATTCTGACCTCCTGAGAGGAGGACCACGCCTAAAATGCTCTGCTGGGATGCGTACTCCGGAGTGGTCAAGGCATCCCAAGAAGGTCGCTGTGTCTTTGCACAGGACCAGAAATGACCCTGCCCATCAGAACTAGCCTGGTCCATGGCTTCCTCCCATAGTACAAACAAGAGAGCGGCTTTGGTGTAAAAGGCCGTATCATTTTGTTATCCCAAATGGTCTACCGCAAGATATTTTTATAGTTTTAAAGAAACTCACAATCATCCTTATCTTTCCCTCAATTGCTCGTTAGACTTTTTTTTTAAACTATGGTCTATCAAACAGAAGAAAGTAATGATCAGCCATTATCCCACCATTCAGAGAGTATCATTAAACTTCAGTGTGTGTGTGTGTGTGTGTGTGTGTGTGTGAGAGAGAGAGAGAGAGAGAGAGAGAGAGAGAGAGAGAGAGAGAGAGAGACAGACAGACAGACCAGCTAAATAGCAGAGAAAGAGCTCAACATCCTTCTCACTTCTCTCCCCAGAACCTCTCGGGCAGCCATCAGGTAAGATGAGGGATGCACACGCCATTTCTCATCTGTGACTTCTGCTCTGAGGATGGGTCTGTGTCTCTCCGGGCATCTTGGGAATGAACAAGGGCAAGCAGATTGTCCTATTGCACGCCGTCTCCAGCAGAGACTGCTCTGCCCATGACAGAAACCACTTTGTCCTCAGAGACACTGGAGTGAGTGTGTTTCACATGGGACCATGTTTGTATATGCTTTCGATTACTGAACAGCAAAGGGAAATATTTACAACAGACGATGATGTGAAAAACAGGCTTACAACACAGATGCTCATTTGACTTAACCCTGTTAACCAAAATATTCATCACGGCCTGCTCGAAGCAAAGGGAGAGGTGAAATTCTATTCTTCTTTGTGTAATTCACATTGTGAAATTTTCCAAATTTCAACATAATTTGCCTTTTTAATAAAAATGTTGTGTTAATTATAAAAATAACAGGTATGCTTTTGGTATTTGGATACTTGTCATTCTGTTATTTTTAGTGCACTGGTTAAAAAAAAAATACCAGGAAGGATCATGTGTGACCCTTGACGTTCGTCAAAGGTCAAAGGAGAGAGTTTTAGCCCTCTCCTCTCTTGGGCATTGTCTTAGCTTAGATTGACTGGGCCATGTCTCCCCACAGACGTCTCACTGTATGGAGATTTTGTGGAGATACTGTAGAAGTTGCAAGACAATGCAGGAAAAGATGTCCTTTTAAAAAAATTAAACATATGCTACTTTCTCTTCCAGCTTTACTAGCAAGAATATAAATGCAGAACATCTTCAACAGCAGCTAACATCTATGGAGCCGAGTTTTTCATGTGTTCAATCTATAAATCAGTTAACATTCTTCTTTCAAATGTTTAGGGCAGAAAACTAAGATCTGTCAGTCAAAGAGCTGATTCAACTAGCTTTGTCTGGTACAAAATGCATGGTTCTAACACTTTAAGAAAAATCATAAAAGATGAGAGACATCCCAATACCATTTTGGCATAGATGAGGGGTCTCTAGTCTATGGAAAATATAAGCTATAAAAAACCATGGCACGGATTTCAAACATTTCTTTGTACTACAATGAACTTCCCCATTTTTGCATGAACTTTTGGAGTTTGCTTATGTGCTTCTGCCCCCTTTTCCCACCTACTATGCTAGACAGCATTCTAAGGGCTGGGGTACTACAGTGAAGCGAACATTATTAAAGTCACCCTCAGGACACCTGCGTCCTACAGGATAGCTCCATAACACAGCAGACACTGCCTCTGCATTGTCACTTCTCTCACGTTGTCTTGTCCACAACAGTAACCGTATTCTTTCCTGTCCTATGCTTCACAGTAGATCTGAATACCTGTAAGGCGAAGTCTCTTTCCCTGGCTCTTCATTTCAGTAGATTCCTGCCTATTTTTATTCTTTTCCCCAATAGCACAAAGAACACCCTCAGCCATGTCCGAGTTCTCAGATTTTCATCTTGACAATCAAGGAAGCCTATTTGCTGAGTCAGTGGATATACGCATTTCTAATGTTTCATAGACTTTTGGCCATGTTGGCCTCCAAAAAGGCTCTTGTCAATTTTAATATAGATTTTAATATTTTTATTACCCAAAAAGAGAGCTTTACATAAGCTGGATATTAACATTGATTATCCAAGTGCTGCAAATATTTGTTTCAGTTTATCATTTCTGTTTTATACTTCGTGTTTTTACTATGAAAATGTTTTAGCATTTTACAACTAGTATTATTTTATTTACTTTAACATTAGGCATTATACTTAGATCTTCTAAGATTCAAAACATCTGACATATTTCTTTCTATAAAACTAATGTTGGAAACTATCAAAAAACTAGATAACCAATTTTCCCAACACTATGAGGAGTTCAATGATCTGTAATCCTCTCGCCTAAATGGAAATGTCACCTTCCCAAAATACCACATTCTCACAGAGGATCCATCCCATCAAGAACTGCTCATCTCCACAATAGTATTTGTCCATACCCATGACAGGACCCAATACAGTAGGCCAGTAAACTCTTCGCTTCCCTCATCAACTAGGGCCGATTTAAATCCCTCTTCTGCGTATGAATTCTTCCAAATGATCTTTGGGCTCAACCTGTCCTTTAAAAAATCATTTTTGATCTTGATTGAAGTTCCTCCGGAACAGTGTTGTTTATGGGATCCACCCTCCAAGCCCTTTGAAAAATAATAAATTTTCTTTTTCTTTCTGATATCCCGCTTCTCCCCACCTCACATTTTCTAGCTCTTTATTGCTGACATTTATGTGATTAATTTCAAAATATAGTAATACATTTTCCTTCCTTTTTCTGTTTAGTTCTTCACATTCGCCGTCATTTCTGTCTCCCTGGCTGCCTGCTCCTGACACACTCACACACTGGAAATGGGGGTGTGGAAATGGGGGTCAGTAACAGTGACTTTGACAGCATTCATGAACTTGAGCAAAGTTCGGTTTGCTGTCTGTATAACAAGTTTGACTCATGATTTCAGTGGCTCTTGGGAGAATTAGGGCTTATACTTTTTTTTTTTTTATCTGTTGACTGTTACTCATCATTTTTGGAATACAAATAGCCGAAACGTGTTGTGGTAGGGCACCTGACTGATACTTTCTTAGGGTGGTGTATTTAGTTAAAGTAGCTTAGTTGCTCCAACAGCCCTCAAAATCAGCAGCCTAACTGTAAATTCATCTCTCGCTCAACCAACAGTCCAATAGGGGTTTTTCTAGTTAGCTTTCTTTCTCGGATAGCTCCTCCAAGGAAGGCCCAGGGACCCGCACTCCTTTCACCTTGTGGCTCCCTTACGCCTTCAGGCTCTTGGAACCATCTGAGCTCAGCCAGTAGGACACCTCGAGGGTCTCATGCACCAGGCCCCAAGGCTCTTTCCCACTGCCCTTCACGATGCCCTGATGGTGGTCACAGGGTACATCTCGCTTCAAAGGAGGCTGGGAAATGTGCTTTAGTCAAAGCTCCAGGACAAAGAAGACCAGCTTTTGAGAGCAGAGCAGGCTGCCTCAGAGGCACTATTTGGGGAGAAGCAGTATTGGGAAAAGCAGAGAGAGCACTACCAACTGTGCTGCTCGTCTGACGAAAGTCCAGGAAAATGGCGAGGACTGTTGGTAAGCCACCTTCCTATCTGTGCCCCACGAACTAGGTGACCCACGGCTGCTTCTCTGTAAAACCAGGCCTACACACTTTTTTCTAGTTCTGTCTATTGAGAGATTGGAGGACACAAGGACCAGAGCCCAATGTGTTGCTCCAGTTTCTAAAAAGGCACCTGTCACGGTTTCCAAGAAACCTTGCTCCAAATGGAGGCTCTACGTTCTGTATATCCAAACAGCAGTGGCATCTGTCCCCTCCCTGCCGTCCTCACCAGTCCAGGAATATCAGCAACTCTCCACAGAAATTCTCCGTCCCACCTCAGTTCTGGCAAAGTAGTAATGCTAATAATAGCAGCGATGGTTAACCTTTAGCAGCAGGCAGTAGGCAGAAATAACATTCTCTGTGCCCATTTCATTTATTCTCAACCATGCTATCAGGGAGGCACCATGATGACTCCCATTTAAGGAGAGCAAAGTGAGGTCCAACCCAACAGAGTAAGTGACTCAAGGCCCCAAGGTGACAGCAGATAAGACTGGAGCATCGACCTCAATGTGAACAGCTACGCTATGAGTTCAGAAATCCTACTCATGGCTCTGCATTTAAAGTCTACACAGTTCATTCCAGCTAGTAATTGCCCCCTGGTCTAGCCTGTGATATCTTCTCCAGACTCACTTCTTGTCTTCAGTGTTTAGGTGCACACACATACAGACACACCAGCACAGTGAGAATTTCACCCATTCTGACTGTACTAAAACTTCATTCCTCTCGTTATCTGTGCTCACTTGCTTTTGGATCTGCACACATACACTTAATGAGCATCTACTAAATGACAGGCAGGATGCTAGCAGTGAGGTGTAGATCAGGGAACAAGATAGACCAATAACTCACCTCTGTGAAGTCCTATTTTTACCAGGGAGACAGACTAAGAGCAAGTAGATTAGAAGTGTGTTTTGAGGGACTGCTCATGGTCATAGAGGTGGGGGCTATTTCACACAAGGTGCTCAGAGACGACCCTCCGTAGGGAACGGAGGTTTCAGTTGATCAGAGTTTCCCATGCCATGAGTGGTGGCCCCACCAGGTCTGCAAAGAAAACCACTTGGCACAGAAAACAAACACCCGTGCAGGCCTGAGACAGGAATGAGCTTGTCATGTCGGAGGCACAGAGATCAAGTTCATGTAGTTGGAAAGAAAACAGCAAGGCAGAAGTGGGCTTGGAAAAGTAACCAGGACTGTCAAGGCCACGGTAGGAGTTGAGCTTTAATCTATAGGTAGAAGATACTGCACACTTCTAAGTAAGAGCAATGATAAGATCTGATTTACATTTTAATAAGATCATTCTTGCTGCTCTTGTTAAATGCCAACTTATCTTGACACCCTGAAAGCCTTCCTCCCAACTCTGTTCCGAGAGAGCAGGAGCAAATGTCATTAACATCCAATGACAATTCGATCTGAAAACTCTATGCTTCATAGGGACTATTGCAAAGCAGCCTTGTAGATAGCATCAACATTCCCCAGCTACCACTGCAGGTACATTCTCGGAGTCGGAGTACTATGGAACCAGGAATTGAGCACTCCTAAGGTTTTCATTAGGGCTGAGTCTGACATCTGATCTTTAGGTCAAACCTTACCTGGCCTTACTGCTATGTGATACACCAGAAGAGGCAGTCACATGCGACACCTGGGTTGGAATCGGATATGTAAATATACGAATTTTTCAAAACTGTTAGGCCCCGTTTTTGGAAAAATCTCACGATGTATCCAAGTTTTTCCCTACACTACCTTCACATTTTTTTCTCTTCACACAGTAGATATCACAACAAACGGAAACGTGGTTGAAGTTCTAATTTGTTTTTTGCAGGTGTGTTGCTCCCACGCTGAAACAAATGCACAGTGGTATTACTTCTTTAAGAACTGCTAGGACACAAAAGCCTAGCGAGAGCTGAGCCTTGCAAAAAGCGCACGGGCCGAGGAGGGTCTTCCGAGCTATGTTTGGAGTTAGAAGGAAAAGGAAGGGATCGGGAGCAGGTGATGCAACACCAACAGATGACAGCGCGAAAGCAGAAGTCCTCCGCTCTTATGCTGCTTCCCTTCCACCCTCCCCCCGGGGGAACAAGATTTTCAAACTGGCAAGGATCAAGTATACACCCGGACAGTGGTGCAGATGCGTGCAGAGAGCAGGCAGGCAAAGACGCGAGCCAAGTGGGTGCAGAGGTGGCTACAGGAAAGCACTCAGGGGACAGGGAGCTCAGGATCCCAGCTAAGGCCCCCGCAAAGCATTGTAGCCAAGAAAGCATGCAGCAAAACGCTGTCTGATCCTAACATTTTTCAACAGAAATCTGAAACTTGCAGGATAAACTTGAATTGCCTCGATTTTTAAACACTAGCAAGGAATTCAGAATTTTAAAAAAACACCATGCAGTGCACCAAAAAATAACTCTGCAGAGTGAGTTCAGCCCAAGGCTGTAATTTTGAAAATCTTGCTCTAAATTCTTTCAGTTCTGCAGGGTACCCAGCAAATGACCGAGTACTGCAACCAGCAGTTGGAAATGATGATTGGTCACAGAAGATGTTGTCATGGTTTCCCGAAGGTTCCAAGTGGAGTCCCCTAGGCAGACGATTCCCTGATCCTCATTTTTAGCAAATCCCAGTGCAGGATATTACAGGTAGTAGACATGATAGGAACCAAAGTCACGGGAGCCACTTCCCACCAAGGCTCAGTCACGCTTTTTTAAAAGGGCTACTAGCTCAGAACTCAAGGAAACAACGTAGGAGTGGCCTCAAGGGTGGATGAGGGAGCCACGTGGCCAAGTGTAGGGAGAAGTTTGGTGACATTGTGGCTGGATAATAATGCACATCCCAAAGACGTAGACTAATGAGTCAACAGCCACCACAAAGAAGGTCCTTAGCAAGCATTCCATGGGGCCTAACACATTACCATGGCAGAGTGGGTCTTAAAACATCCTTGAAGATACACGTTATTATTTAATAGGGCTGATCTGTGTGTACGTCTCTGTTTCACCATCACTCGCTGTGGGGCCTTGGCCAAATGACTTCATCTCTGACCTTCAGTTCCTCTCCAACAAAGGGAGAGCTGTCACAGGTCCTTCTCCATGGGTACCATGGGGAGTACTGGAATAACACAGGTTAAGGGCTTGCTGGGATGCCTCTCTGGGGCAGCAGGCGGGGGCAGGGGGCACACGAGATAGGTCGGAGTGTGAACACTCCGAGTGTGAACACTCACTCTTTTTACTATGTCTGATGCATTTCCAATATGAAATCTTCCTGCAGATCTCCTGGGCATGGCAGAAAGGGATTTCTGTTCGAGTCCTTCGGTGCAGGATGAAGGGCTCAGTGAGTGGACCCTACAATGATTCTGATATCCAACACAGGAACTCCAAGTTTGCCAGACAGAGCACAAAGGCACAGGACTTGCTCTTGTTTTAGAGACCAGCCTCTGCCAGGAGCTTCTGTGCTCTGGTGAGACCTAGAGTCACTGGGGTTCAGGTTCCTCTGGACCTCACTGCTTCTGGACTCACCTGCACAGGTAACTGAGAGGCACCTGGAGCCTGCCGGGAGATGTGCTCTGAACGCTGTCTGAGTGGGCAAGTATGCGCATCAACAACATGTGGACACAAAGCTGTCTTACTCTCAGTCATTTCATCCCTCCTATTTCATCATTCAAGACTGCTTTGGGGTATTTTAACAGGAATAATGAAAAATTTCAAGCACCTTGGGTGGATCCTGGCAAATAACAGTAGTAATAATAACAATAGCAATCATCCTGACTTAGAGCCAGCCTCTTGCACTAACCCAGGAGACCCTGAGGGCAGAAATTGGATCCTCCTCAGGGGGGCACTTTCACCTGCCTCATTCCGTTCACCCGGCTGGATATCACTGGACTTTTTGAATGCATGTGTTGATCCGCAAACATCCTGTAGCTAAATAATGCATGTGATATTCGACAGCGAGACACTTAAGATGGTGTTTTTGAGTGCTGTGGAGTCCTCAAGTATCACACCATGTGGTACCTTTCATGTCCCTTTCTCTCAAGGGACAGACAGGGTCATTTAAGATCCATCAGCACTCAAGTAAGCTTCCTCTCCTTGCCCCGTCACCAAATCGACAGCTCCACTCTTCCGTATGGACACGGACCTGTGGCTTTTACCAATCTGGGAGAGGAAACAGCATCTCTGTGCTCAAGGGCTGGCCAGTTCAGTGCACACTACTAGTGCATTCACTCTGACCCTCCAAGCCCCTCCCTTGAACTGCAGGTGCAAAGTCCTTTCCAAAATCCAGGCTTGGTCCCATAGCCTCCCCGTCGGTTCGGGATACTGATGACACACTAACAAGTCCTCCAAGGATGCCTACGAGGCCCATCACTCCCTGGTTACTTCCACTACCTCCTTCCACCTCAGTTGTGTTTCATCAGGCGATGTTCTCTGACCTCTTGAGATCAACTGCCTTTGGGATAGCCACTCATTGCCTTGGTCACGGATGGAACCACCCTTACACTGCCCAGCACCCCTGCAGCTGGGACGTTGCAAGTGGGCAGGAACTCGGTTGCTTTACTCTCCCCTACAAGGATGCACTAAGCACTCAGTTCACAATTCTCTCCCAGTTCCTGCACTGGGTTTTGGGAGGCATTACAGAAGCTCATTTATTGCTTGCAGCGATCCTGTGAATAGGCAAACTGAGGCGTAGAGAAATAAGTAACACACCATTTGTTAACAAACAGGTGACTCCAGAGCCTGTGCCCCAAACCTCGGAGTCACTGGGTCTTCAAGCCGGTCCCTTCAAGCAGGACCATCACCACCTGGACCTTGTTAGAACTGAGAATGCTCGGGCACCACCCCAGCCCTAGGTAACCACAAACTCTGGGTTTGAGGACCTGCAGCTGTGCCCCGACAAGCCTAAGTGTCCTGACTGTTCTCAGCCGATTTCCATCCTGTCACAGCTCCGCATCCTAGGCACTGGGTAGATGTTTAAATATGGAAAGGAGGAAGGAAGAGAGAACGCAGGTAGCCACACCTCCTCCCAAAGAATATTCTCAAGTAAATGGATAGGGGGTTGCCATGGCTTGACCATACTTTAATCTCCAAATTGCAAAAACATTAACATTATTGATTGATCAGACATCAATCCAACAGAAATTTAATTAAATTAGAATGTGTCACCGAGCAGACCTGGCTGCATCGTGCATAAATCTCAGGTAGTAAGTTGACAGAGGCAGCAGCCATTGCTGTCCGGCCCTGGCTGAATTTACCTCCGCCATGTTCCTGCCCCAGGCCGCCAGAGGCCCCTGTACACACGCGGGAAGGCACAGGTAAAATGGGGTGAGCGCTTGATTTATGACACCTCCGGAGTCCCCAACAGCTGTGGTATCCAAGAAGTGCCTTCCCTGTGTGATTTATGGCTGACCTGGGCCGGGCAGACAGCACCGGGGGGGATCCTCTGCCCGAGCCCAATCCGCAATGAAAATGCTGACCCACGCTGAGGTCTCCTGGGTGAGCGGATTAGCACTTGGGGTGTCCTCACAGCAAATGTGTCCTCCGGAGGAAGCCAAGGCCAGGGCGGGTGGGAGGCCTGCTCTCCTTCTGCCTGTCTGCTCTCTCCTCAAGAATGTTTCCTGGTGTCAGCCAACAGCTGCACCTGCTGTCCCAGAAACAGGTCTGGAGCAGCCCCAGTGTGCCCCAGCCTCCGGAGCCTTCTCAGCCTCAGCTCACCCTGGGCAGGCCAGGGGCACTGGGGCTAGGGGCACACAGAGCACGTCGGGAAGGAGCCGGCAGTGGTGACGCAGGCCCCCATGCCTGGAGAGGTCTAAATTCTTTGGGGTAGGAGAAGGGGGTGGCTAAGGACAAACTAATCCAGGGGGCAGAAAAGTAACCAGAGAAGCAAGCGCTCCGTGGAGCGTCATCAATCACCCAGGCTATTCTTATCCTGGCTCAGGAAGGCTGCTCGGAGGAGACCCTTCCAATGGTGATCTCTGGTACTTAATCCTCTCGCTGCCTCTGAATGCCTTCCATCAATCACAGGCTCCCACTTCCTTTTTAATAATCATTGCCCGCAGAAGTGACGCTGCTGTGACAAGCAGATGTTCTGAAGAGGCTACAGACTGTCCTTCTGCTAGTAGGCATCGATTCCTTAACCCCTCATGCTGGATCCCAGGCCTTGCTCTGTCACAGCGGCTGGCAAGGTACAGCCCAACCTGGCCGACCCTTTGTTTTCGTAAATTAACTATTTAAATAAACATAGCCTTGCTCAGTTGTTTACTGTAGGGCTGCTTTTATGTTACAATGCTAGAGCCGAGTGGCTACAAGAAGTTCTAGACCACGGGGCCAAAAATATTTACTATCAGTCCCTTCATAGAAAAAAAATCTGCCGCTGAACTGTTAGGAATAGTGGCTTAGGATTCGGAGAGATCTGGGCTCGAAGGCTGCTTCTCCCTTCTGCTGCCTGTGTGGCCACAGGCAAGAACGTGAGCCCACCTCTGAGCTTCAATGCCCCCTACCCCCAGCCTCTGGGAGCAGAGAGAGTAAAATCGTCTACTTTACTGAACAAAATGAAGACAAAATAAGCTACAGCAGACAAACACCAGTCAGGCATTATTATACACAAGTCTCACTTAACCTTACGGACTTCCTTGGGAGAAAGAGTCCCATTATACAGATCCAAGTCCTCTTGCATTTCAAACAGTGAAGGGCAGGAACACGCTATCTTGACCTTGCTCGGAAACGTGGTCTGTGGCTTCCTCTCCCCACCCCCACACGCTCAGCAAGTCAGTAAATTCACAGCGAAAGGCAGTTTCATCACAAGACCAGCACTGGCATCTTTCCGGGACGTGCTTACACGGGGACGTGAAGGATGTCCCAACAGATCATGTGAGGGAGGGAGATAGGAACGCTGGTTCTGAGGAAGTAGGGACTTCCTTGAAATGTCCCTCTCCTTTGTCCTCTGAACCCCAACACTTGCCGTGGTTGGCTCCTGGCCAACAGGGACGCCCATCCGCCCTTTTCTGGCACAGCTGGCCGGGGGGTGCAGGGCAATGCATGGTATTGGACCTGTAGCTCAGACGGCCCATAGCCCCGGGCCTGCTGCAGGAACTTGGCAAGAAGGGGCACACCCTTCTCCGGGGCTGGACACAGGGCTGGGCAGGCAGAGGAAAACAGATGTGCTCCTATCAGGGTCCAAGCCTTCCAATGCAAATATCTACACTATTCCTGCTAACAGCAGCAAATATTGACTCTAATTCAATTAAGTGCTACACAGTGTACTAAATTCTCACAGTAACTCAATGAGATGGGTATTTTTGTCCTCCCAATTTACCAGCCGACAAACACAGTTCAAGAGATTAGCTGACGTGCAATCAGATAGAGACCCAGGATTCCATTGTCCTGCATGATGCTTGGCTCACGCCAGGCACTCAGTTTATATCTACTGAATGGGTGGATAGATGGGTGAAAGGGGGAACAGGTAACACAGGTCTGTCCCATGCTAGAACCTGTTTTATGTCTATGCACTACTGTCTTACTCATCTCTGTATTCCAAGAACCTGATCATTGAGAGGCGCTCAGATTCTTTCGTCTACCAGACAAGAACAGGTTGGAACCATAAACCCCAGGGTTTCCTCCAAGTCTGCCCCAGATGGGCAAATACATCAACTATAAATGTAGGTAGTATTATCTACCACACGGAATTGCCAAGAGGAAAAGGGAAGGGGACCAGAGAGAGAGAGAGAGAGAGAGAGAGAGAGAGAGAGAGAGAGAGAGAGAGAGATGGAGAGACCAAGTATGCAGCTCAATGCCTAGAAGACAGTGACGGGCTAGTGAACAGGAACTACAATTATACTGATGCTCATCACCGTCACATTGCCTCCACCTGAATCATCACCATCATCTTGCATGCATTTGTCGACTAAGTTGCCAGGTGTGTGCCATTCAACAGATCCACATTTGCTGAAACTTTCCTACCTGGGCTATTCCCCTGCTCACAACTCTCAGGCCTGCTCAGGAAGAGGCGGTGACCGGGGTGACACAGTAGGAGCAGCCTTCTATCCTCTACAGCAGAGTTGCTCTGCCTGTCAACCTGCAAGTCTTGTCTTCCCTCCTCTCCAGCGCATCAATCCTCAGTCGCATAGCCGGTTTTTGTTCCCACTCTGCACATGTAAAACACAGGTTTGCCTAGGACGGACTGCTAAAGAGTGACAGTCTCAGGAAAGCTGCACTCTAGTGGTCCATCATCTCTATCGTCAGATTTCGCATCATCAGCACAGAAGGGGACGCGAGCAAAGTCACGGACAACCTTGCAGGAAATGGCCCTCTTGGGCACACACACGTCTTCTCCTTCAAACCAAAGACAGAGCAAGGCTTCCCAGTCAGGAAAGAAATGACAATTCCCTCGCTTCTCCCCCAGCCCACTGGGTACTGGCTTCAGCTTGACTTCTCTATTTCTTCCTTTTTTTTCCTGGCCTTTTTTAGAAGGAACCACCATATGAAAGCACCCAGGTCGAGTCCTGTAGGAATGTTCAGGCAACTCAGAGCCCCAACCAGCCCTCGAGCAGATCAAAGGCTTGTAAGGGAGAGAAAAATCCATGTATTCCTTAGAATAAATGACCAACTGCCATTAGGGGCCCACTCTTCTCACTCCCAGCAATCTACCCAAGACAAATGAAAATATGCATGCACACAAAGACTTGCACATGAATCCACTCACAGAAACATTATTCATAAAAGGCAAAAAGTAGAAGTAACCCAATGTCGGTCAGCCCATGACAGGATAAACCACATGCGTTAGGTCTGGAAAGGAATACTATTCTGCAACAAAAAAACACCTCCCCATGGAACATTATGAACAAACCTTGAGAGCATTCGCTACACCTAGCAGCAGCCACCGAGAGCACACAATGTGTGATCCCATTGATACCAAGCATCCAGAAAAGGCGCACCTAAGGCGGACAGGAAGTAGACCCGTGGTTGCCTGGGGCTGGGAAGTGGGGAGAAATGAGGAATGACGGCTAATCGGTGTGGGGTTTCCTTTCAGGGGAGCAAAAATAGCCTAAAATCAGAGTAGAGTGATGGATGCACGCTTCTATAAATATCCTAAAGCCCATTAAATTTCACACTATAAATGGAAGAATTTTATGGTATATAAATTATATCTCAATAATGCTGTTAAAAAAAAGAGAATAGAAAATCTGCCTTGGAGAGGAAACAAGCGGTTAAGGAACATCAATTCCTGTCATGGCGAGCCGGGGCCGGCGGTGACTGAGCAGGTGTGTGAGGGCCGCGCTCCGTGGCTGGCCACCAGCGGGAACAAAACCCCAAACAAAAACTGGTGCTTACCGCGCGTCCAGCGCAGGGCGAGGACCACCGTGATGACGGGACACACGCACTGCCGGCTGCGGTGCATCCAAGATGAGCGAGCTCCATCGGGATCCGCCGTTGGGAAGGCCCATTCCAGAGGGCACCGGAGGAGCCGAGGCCTGGACACGGCACAGCTGCACTCCCCTCTCTCCATCCTTGCCCCTGGCCCAGGGCGGGGGGCTCCCCTGTGACATCCTGGGAGAAAAGCCTCTGGGACAGTCCTGTCTTCGAAGAGGGAAGGCGTCCCCAGTTCTCTTCGCAACGCAAGCCCCGCATCTCCGCCTGCCAACAGCAGGAGGGAACGTGGAAGGAGCCCCAGGAAGCCAGAATCCAAGAGGACGAACAACATGGCCGTTTCTGGAGACCGTGGCTACTCCAAGCCCTTCACTCCTCCCCACAACCCCGAAAAGCCGCTGGCAGGACGAAGGCCTTTTCCGACAGGAAGGTAGGCCTCTTTTACCGGAAACAAAGGTCTCTTATACCCAGAGGGAGGCGATCCCAGCCATCAGTGGGGCTCTGGCACAGGTGAACATCACTAGCCATTTGTTCCCATTGCAAACAGCTGAGAAGCCCACGAACGACTCAGAACCTCTGCCAACAATGCCGGACAAGATAACAAGGAGGGAGGATGCTTCTCTGGGCCGTCTACACCACGGGCAAGGCAGGCTATGCAGCCCGAGCGCCTCCCCTGAGCTCAGCCGTGACAGAGCCGGCTGTGGACAGGGCACGGGGTGAGCGTGTCTTTATGACATTATTGATTCCTTCTCCACCTGCCGTTAAAAACCATGCCCAGACAGACAATAAAAATAAGTACTTAACGCTCATCGCCAGCTCTGCCGACTAAAATGGATTTTGCACTCAAAGATACAGCTGAGCTGAGTGAGGGTTTTAATGGCATTCTCAAGTTTTAAATTAAAATAAAAAATCAAACCTTTGAAAAAAAAGTCAAGTGAGAAATCATCCGTGTTGCTCTTGGTGGGATTCTTCTCATTGTGTGTCCAGGCTCAGGGGCTGGGGGATATCGTTTGTCCAATGGTCAGATGGGGAGGAATAAAAGAAAGTAATTTATTTATTTAGTAGAGATGGGCAGAACCGCGTCTCTAAGGAGAGGGGACTAAGCAAGGCCAAGGTAAAGGGGAGAGGATGATGGATGGAGTGTGCCCTTGAAGGAGAGATGGAGAGACCAGGAGGAAACAGGAGAGGGAACCGGAAGTGGCAAGGGTGTGCTGAGAGCACAGAGGACAACGGTCCCACTGGAAACGTACCTGCATTTTGTATTTACCTGCATGACCTCGGCCTGGTCCCCACCATTGTTACTTCTCAAAATGCCCATCTCCCTCGCTCGCTCAGGGTAGAAATCCTGTCTGATAATTTAGGGGCTGGCATTGTGGCACAGTGGATTAAGCTGCTTTGTGTGACACACTGGCATCCCAAATGGGATGTTCTGGCTGTTCCATTTCCAACCTAATTCTTTGTTAATGTGCCTGGAAAAGCGGCAGAAGTGCCCCAAGTATTTGGGCCCTTGCACCCATGTGAGTCATCAGGGTGCAGTTCCAGGTGCCTGGCTTCAGCCTGGCCCAGCTGTGACCATTTGCAGAGTAAACGCCTTTAAAGTAAATCTTTTAATAAAAGAAATCCTATCTGATAATTCATATATTTCTATCACTCATATATTAGGGACTGAGAGCTGACCCAGAGGGTGGCTGGTAGCTGGAGAGACAAACAAGTGAAGCGAAATTCCGACATCCAAAGCAAGGGAGAGGACACCGCCCGCGCCCCACTGCTTCGGCAAAGCACGGAGGACTTGTGCTCCATCCCCAGGAGAACCCAATGAGGGTGGGTTAGGAGACGCGGAGAGGGAGGCTCAGACATTCGAACAAATGCATCCGCTTTGGAATATTAGAGTCTGCGTAATGCCGCATACCTGTTTTCCCTCCAGATGCCACGCTGCCTCTGGTTATTCGATTTTGGGTTCCGACGCTAAGAAAGTCCTGAGCAGAGTCCTGACCCAGAATTGCCTTTTGAAGGAAACCAGGAAACCCAACCTGAGATTCGTGTGGAGCACAGTGCTGTGTCAGGAAAGCGTTGAAAGCGGTGGAGAGCGAGTTGCCAACCCACACCCCGCTAACCAGCAAGCTGGAGAATTTACCCAACAGCAATCCCGGCACCTCCCATGTTTGCTAGACATGGTGCTAGCAGAGAGCCGGGGATAGAAACACTGCACCCCGAGGGCGAGGCGTGCACACAGAGGGGCAGTGCACCCCACAGCCATCCTGACCTCCTCTCCGTGGGCACATGCAGCGTGGCTGTGCGTCTTTGCCTTTGCGGAATCTAATAAAGAACATGAACGTGAAGTTAGAAGAACTGGAAGGAAACCCACAGTCTACTGATTATGATACTAAGTATTTCTTAGAATTATCAGATTTTTTAAAAGGAAAGGACATATATGAGTGTTTGACTAGGGAGGAGCTTTCTAAGATGGAAATGCCCTAAATGTTACCTGTGGCTCATTTACTTGTAAAAGTGGACAGCTAAGATGTGCGCGTTTTAATGGACAGAGAAGACTTACCTTAAAACCTGTATAACTGATTAAGTAGGGGCGTGGATGAAATAGGAGTGGCAGGATTCTAGTCATCCTTATCTCTGTGTGAGGAGAATAGGAGGATTTTTTATACGCATGACTGTGCCCTCGTGTCATCTCTCCCCATGCAGCCGTGTAGAGTGTATGAGTATGACAGGTCTTAGTACTGTGGTTAGGCTACACACAGCACAGGTGAAAGGGTTCTTCTGATGTGACTAAGGTCTCCCATCCCGGAAGACTGCAGAGGTGGGCCTGGCCAAATCAGGTGAGGATCATGGACAAGAACTGAGCCATCCCAAGCTCCCAGACTCAAAGCAGCAGGGAGTGTGTCTGCATGACCTTGAAGAATTAAGCTTCCATGAGTTTTACAGTTGGAAAGAAACAAATTCTGCTGACAACCACATGAGCTTGGAAAAGGACCATGGGCCTGTGAGACCCTTGGATTCCATCTTGTGAGACCCTGAGCAAGCACAGCTGCTAAGCCATGTCCAGACCCCGGACCCCACAAACTATGAGAAAATACATGGGCACTGCTTTAGCTGCTAAGTTCATGAGAATTTTTCCTTCAGCCATGCACACCTATTTCAATATGAAGCTACTTGAGAAGTTCATGGGAAAAAGACTTGAACAACAAGCTTATTTTGTTGCAAAACATCTTGTTTTAAAGGCTTATTTATTTGAAAGTCAGAGTTACACAGAGAAAGGAGAGGTAGAGAGAAAGAGAGAGGTCTTCCAACCGATGGTTCATTCCCCAGTTGGCCACAACCACCAGAGCTGCGCCAATCTGAAGCCAGGAGCTTCTTCCAGGTTTCCCACGTGGATGCAGGGGCCCAAGGACTTGGGCCATCTTCTACTGCTTTCCCAGGCCACAGCAGAGAGCTGGATCAGAAGTGGAGCAGCCAGGTCTCAACCAGTGCCCAAATGGGATTTAATCCATTGCGCCGGCCACACAAAACATTTTGAAATCTATGTCTATGAAGCATCTTCAGAAAGTGCATGGAATCCATGTGTATAATAACAAAAAAATATGCAAGGATTCAACTTTTTGTATCAAAATAAACTTATCTTTCTATTCTGTTTTACTGTGAGGTTTTTGAAGGCACCTGCACACATAATCAAAATTTACCTGTAATTAAAAGGTTAGGCAAGGGGCCAGTGCTGTGGCTCACTTGGCTAATCCCCTCCCTGTGGCATTGGCATCCCATATGGGTGCCGGTTCTGTCCCGGTTGCTCCTCTTCCAGTTCAGCTCTCTGCTGTGGCCCAGGAAGGCAGTGGAGGATGGCCCAAGTGCTTGGGCACCTGCACCCACATGGGAGACCAGGAAGAAGCACCTGGCTCCTGGCTTCGGATCAGCGCAACACCAGCCATTGTGGCCATTTGGGGAGTGAACCAATGGAAGGAAGACCTTTCTCTCTGTCTCTCTCACTGTCTAACTCTGCCTGTCAAATAAAAAAAATTTTAAAAAAAGGTTAGGCAATTCAAGTGCACACATATATGCCAGTCCAATGCAGTGTTTAAGTACGTGACCATGGACCTGGGTTCGGCTTCCCACTCTATGCCATCCTTGCACTGTGGTCTTAGCAAATGGACTTGTTCTCTCTGTCCCTTGATTTCTTCATCTTCAAAATGAGCGGAACAAGTGGATTCAGGCGCCGGAGACGTGTGAGGTTAAAAGGGAAGTGTCTGGGGCTCGGAGTCTGCCTGCCCGTGGGAGGGCTGAGGGCAGATGCACCTGCAGCAGGAAGGCTGACAAGATGACAGCGAGCGGATCTTGAGTCACCTGGTAGAGGGCTGCTGTCACCCGTTTCCTGCGTAACCTTAGGCAACGGCGGCTGTCATCTCTGTGCCTGGGTGTCTCCATCACTGACATTTTTTAAAATGTGTAATCTCCTATGAGAACTCCTGCGTGTAGGTCGGAAGAGAGCTGCCTTTGAGATTCACATTATCATCCCTGGCCATCTTGCTCCAGAAGGTCAAGTGCAATCCACAGCTGCCACAGGCAACGAACCCCACCTCCAGCACATCAGGCATTTCTGACAAGGCCGACTGAAGTCCCCAGAACACTCCAGGGCAAGAAGGGAACAAGGACGCTAGCAACAGCCGAAAGGACTCCGAGAGGGAACTGCTGTAATTACTTTAATTTGAACTTGGCCATGGCCAGAGCTGTCAGTGACACTCCTCTTCTTAGGGAAAAGGTGCTGCTGGATCATTTTAATGACCGCAACGGCTTCTGTTGGGCATCGCAGCTCAAAGATGCCACTCCAAGAGCTGCAGGGCACAGATGGGAGAGGACCAGTCTAACGGGTTCTGCAGAGAAAGGGGGAGCCCATGCTTGGGGAGTCCAGCTTTCTTGGGTAGAATAGGTCATTTGCTTCAGTTCTCTTCCATCACAAGAAAACTTCCCTCAGAGCCTGTGTGCACCCCAGGAGAGGAGCTAAACAATGAGTTCCCACCATGGAGCAAGCAGGATCCCAGTTGCTATACATGTGCTTGACTCCTTCAAACTCCTACAACTGCTTTCATTTCCTTGTTCCACCCGGGTTTTCCCTTATTGAGCTATTTTTTCGCATCATCTTTATTATGTGACCTTTTGCAAGCTGCTCCAAGTTTATTGTGGAATGAAGTGACTTATTCAAAAAATAAACTAAAACTCAGAGCTAAGCATCATTAACCCCCTCTTACAGATGGGAAGACTAAAGCTCACTAAATAACTTGCATGGGCCACGGAGTTACTGAGTAGTGAGACTCAAATTTGAAACTTTTTTCACCAAAATTTCCAACCTTTTTCCCTACACTTCCACCTTCCAATAATAATAATCTCAGTTAGCCTTGAGTGAGTACTTACAATTTGCTTTTCAGATTCCACTGCTCTGGCACCTCTGTTCTATCTCTGATACCTGGTTGCCCCCCAAGAAGGATTCTCACTTCCCTATTGCACCAATGAGAAGGGAAGCTGAGGAAACTGCTCCAGGAGCCACAGCCAGCTGCGCTGGGATAGGGCTGGGCACCAGCACCTTTGTCCTCAAAGCCTGCATCCATGCACAGCTGCAGCTACTTCCAAGAAGAGCCAGATCAACGTTGGCAGCCACAGTCATGAGCAGTGGGGTGAGTCTTAGATGCGGCCACAAGGGAGCTCCCTCCAGAGTCCACTTAGCCTGTTTATCAAGTCTTGGGTGAACCAGCCCATATGCCAATGTATTGTGGAGCATCCCAGTATATCATCCCAGCACACGTTCTAGGTATCATTCCAATGTCCATCCCAGGCTTCTATCCTCACATACCCGTGTACCATCCCAGGGGACTATCGTAGTCTATGTCAGCTTAACTCTTCCACTGTACGATCCCACTATAATGAGGTGCCATCCCAGCATACGTCTCTATCATCCTAGGGTACCCTGGGTCACCTGGTACACCACTGTAGCATATCTGTGCTCCGTCCCAAGGTACCAGTGCACTGAGCTCCTCCAAGGCTTTATCAAATCAATAATTGTAATTATTTTGTTGGACATGTGTTCCATGAGCAAGAGAATGGTTTATTTTGAATGCTTGAATAAGCATCAGATTTAAGACTTGCGTTGCACTCCAGTTCATGTCTGTGCTTCTGTACTTGAATGGAATGGATCCAGAGGGAGAAGGGGCATTGTTAGCAGCTTCAATAGCTGCACTTGCAAAGGATCAACACCCTGTGGACGTGGGAATCCTCGGTCTCTCTCCCTCGAGCCAAGCAACAGGCCCAATTATGAATGGAAGCAAGACTGCTGCACAGACCACGGTACTGTCTTTGAAAACTCATCCTGCCCTGCACTCCAGACAAGATCCGCTGTTCCCTCCACACGTGAGAAAGGTGGGAAGGAGACCACCAAATGCTAAGTCTGTGCTGAGACTGTGTGTCTCTGGTGTAACTACGCTGATTGTTGGTGGAGTTGACCTAATTTTTAGAGGAGAAAATTGATGCTCACAGAAATTGGCACTTGGTTCAAATCATGGGTACATAGTGATGGGGCTGAGACACGAACCGGGTCTTTACTGCTCACATGTACACAGTCCTACACCACTTCCTGTAGGTTTTCAATACTCAACTGATAGGAGATGGGCGGCTGGTGGACAAGGCTGCTGGCGGGACATCAGCGACACCTATTCCACGCTCTCCTTAGGTCAGGCTCCAGGGTCCAAGACTAGCAGAATCTTTGGTCTGTCCCCCAGTACACCTTGAGTGCATTGCCTGGTCTGACATACTGCTCTCCATGTCTATCTCAGACAGGGTAAACCTGTGCGTAGTCGCTTGCCAGAGCTAGTCTGCTGAAACCCCAGGCCCCACACGGCAGGGACTGCTCCAACTCCCCAATTAGTAACATGTTGTCGGTTTCAATTCTTCTCCAGATGAAATCCAGCAGGCAGTATTCTCAGCTGATTCTCACAGATTTTTTTTTTTTTACCTTTTTACAAAATAGATTTTTAATTGGTTTGGATTTTGAAATAAAAAAAGGCAAATCCAAGCACAAACTCGTGTGACCCAGATTGGGACAAGCAAGGGAGGAAGGAGAAAGAAAGAGGGGAGGACCCCATCGAGGCCAGGGTCAGAGTGTGGACATCATTATATGGGAGAAAAAATGTCTAAGGATCTTTAGAAGTAGACTTCTCAGTAATTGGGTGATGTGCTGTATTTTGCACCTGACATTTAAATGTTCTGTATCATTGTTTACTATAGGAGAGGGGAAGGGGGCAGAAGCGGTAGCTCTGTCTGTGGTGGGATCTCAGGAGCCAGGGTGAGTCGGAATTGGACATGTCTCTCCTGCGGAGTGAGGATCAGGGTGCTGTGAACCAGTAGCTGTGTCTCAGCCAAGGGTGGACAGGCAAGGTGGCTGTAGCAGAGGAGAATATGTGTTCACAAAATCCCTTTCCTGTTCTAGGAAAGAGCAAGACTACATTTCCCAGCATCCCTTGCAGTTCAGATGGGGCCATGTGATTTGGTTCTGGTCAACACAATGTGAGTTAAGTAACCGACACCATTTCCAGCCTGAGTCATAAACATTTCCCACTTGAGCCTCCTCCTTTTTATTGGGGAAAAAAAAACTATCTTGGAGATGCTGATCTACCACTTGGAGGAGATGCACTGGACCAGGAACACCCTCAGCTTCTCATGTTGTTTGTATAAAAACTGCGGTTGTTTCTAACGGCTGTTAACCTACCCTGACCGAAAAACAACATAAGAGCTGGGAAGTGCAAGCTGGCATGCTGTGAGCAAGGGCCCTTAGCAAAGGCAACACGAAGTGATGGGGTTGTTCAGCAAACTAGGTGAGCCTCATAGCCAGTACAGAAGAGAGGCAGCACTCTCGGGATGCCCGGGGAGAGCTGTGCAGGCACGAGAGGATCTGGAAAGACCTAGAACAATGTAGACCCACGCCTGTGCCCCTCAGCACGATGCCTACTCTGCCATCTCCCCCTTCTGTTCATTATCATCCTGAGCACCATGCCAAGGTCCCAGCCTTTTCCCACAAGCCTGGTCTGATGGCGAGCACTTTCCGTGATCTCTCTCTCATTCTCCACAATCACCCTCTTGAGGATGCACTGCTACCATCCCATTTTACAGGTGAGAAAAGTCTAACAGGGCATGGGCAGTGGATTTGCTCCAAGCAGCCAGGCCACGAACACCGCCAGTGTGACCTGGCAGCCGGGCTCTGGATCTCTGTGAATACTACCCCATTTCAGCGTACCTCCCAGGTTTATCTTCCCCAGCCCTAACAACCTCTTCCATCTAACCACCCACCTGTCTCTCCAGCCATCCACTACACACCCACCCATGCAAAGATCCATGTATCCACCTACAGTTCTGAGTTCTTCATTCCAGACCCAATGCTGTCTCTAGTACCAGCATAGGGAGCAAGACCACTAGAGAAGCATCCGCCAGGGTAGGGGAGAGAGTCACTGCATGACACTGCCTCAACAGCTCACAGAAAGGCCACCGCCAGTTCAGGATACAGCTTGCTCAGACCCTGTGGAAACGATCCTGACACGAGCCCAGAGGGCAGCCTGGAAAGGGAGAGACCGAAGACAAGGGGAAGACGATGACAGCAGAAACTGCTGGGTCATGGGACGGGGTCCCAGTAGGGCTGCAAGAAGAGAGATGTGAAATGTGTCCCTCACTGGAGGGGGCTGCACAAATGGGCAAGGTCCTTTTGAAAGACACTCACGGCCCGCACTCCCAGTAAGGCAAGACCACAGTCACATGACGGTTTCATTTCCCCCACAACATTCGGGGCATCATCCTTCTCTCTGTGCCCCGTTCTCCGGGGGTTGGTTTCCTTGGGCAGGGGAAGTGCAGTGTGCATAGCTCTGGCTCCCCTGCATGGCTCGCGGAGCCTCTGGGCTGCCTCCTGCTCTCAACCTGAGAGTTCTGTGAGCACAGAGAGATTGGAAAAGCTACGACCTGCTCCTCTACAAAACCAGAACTGGCTGTTGGATGCCAAGCGATGCTATCAATTGATTAACACATGGCCCGCCAGCTTCCTGCTTGATAAGAGAGAGCCCCAGCTGCCGGGAGTCTGCAGTCCATTACAGGAGGAGCGCTTCACCTCTCCCCTGCCTCTGACAGGATTCCTGCGCAGAGCTTGCTCAGTGTAGAGCCCCGCCCAGGATGCAATCCCCATGTCCCAGCAGCCCGCCGGGCAAGGCAGAGCTCTGTGTGCTGGGAGAAGGACCCTGGGAGAGAAACACGGACATTGCACGGTGGACGCCTGACCCACTGGGTGCACACAATTTCTGTCCCTCCTACTTCCCACCCTTGCTTCCTAACACTAGGATACGTGCATCAGGCCTCCACCGTGCGAGAGGCTAGGGGAGAGGACAACACAGCATGGGACAGGAAAGGAAAGGAAAGTGAAAGAAGCAATGGGAGAGAAAGGAAGACAGGGAGGGTAAGCAATGAAACCATTGGCCATGCTGTCCTGGAGCGTGCTCACTGCTGGGCGAAGTGATGTGGAAGTCACACGAAATCCTAACAGGAAGAGGCACACAAGACTGTCTGGGCATGGACCAGGCGTGGAGGCGCAGGCCAACAGGCTTCTCTGTGGAAGCACCATCAGACAGTGACAACAGCTCCAGCTCTGTGCCAGCTGAGGGACCAGCAGGCGCAAGGATCCTGTCAGAAGAGGGAGGCTGTGGGTTTCCGTAGCCCGAAGAGGGTCAGCGCGGCCAGAGTGCAGAGAGAGAAGTCTTGCAGGGTTGGAGCTACTGAGTGGAAGGTTCCATCCCCCGATGGTCCACATGGGGGGGGTGGTGTTTGACAAGCACACCCTCACGGCCGTCTCCACCTGCTGTGCTCTCTCTGCTTGGCTCCCAAGTGGCAAGGCAGGGCTGTGACTACTCCTCACGGGACAGTGGCCATCTTGGCAAGTGGCAGCCAGGCCAGTGATGGAAGAGGGAAGTTAGATGGGGACACCAGGTTGTGATGAGAAGGCTCCAACCCGACAGCAACTAGCAGGTGCCAGGGGTTCCCCACTGGAAGCTTCCATTCCCTCCCTCTTTAAAAAGCTCCCTTTGTGGGGTCTTTGGTCATCCTTGACTTTGCTACCTGGGGAACAATAAGGCCAGGCCAAGGGTCTGCCACGCCACTCATCAAGCAAGCAGCAGAACTCAAGCAAGACATCAGATCCCCTGAGATTCAGGGGGTCCTCGTGTCATTTAACAGTTGGTGGTGATGACACTGGGCCAGGAACATGCTCATCACGCCTCCCAGAGAGGACGCCATGGATCGCTCTTTCCAGAACCAACAGTTCTGGCTTATTGCTTCCCAAGAGCCTGAGTGCTCTAGTGGCCCAGGCCCATGGCAGCTGAGAAATAGATCCAGGACGTCTATGGGTGACCCCAGAGGTGACTCAGGCCTTCTGGACCTCTGTGTCCACTGCACATTCACCAGGTGAGACCTCCACAAGGGTCAGCCAGGTTCCCTTCCCCTAGCTCTTGGATTTCGCTGCATGGGTTAGAGCAGGCAGCTTCTCTCGGGAAATGCCCTGGGCATAATCCAGGTGGGTGTCTGCCCTGGAAGTGAATTTGTCCCATTTCTTGGTTGCTCCAGGTCTGGACTAACTGCTCCATAGTGGGGCCTGGCTGAGAGCTGGACATCCTGGCTCCTTGGTGATAGTGATCCAGCGCCCCACAAACAGGTGCCTGGGAAAGTGGGGTGTATGAACGTGCGTGTGTGCATGCTGTGTCGGAATGCCTTTAACACAAAACTGTTCAAGCGGAGAAAGACGCTGCGGCTTGGCCTCACCTAGGCGGTGTGAGTGGTGTAGCTGAGAGGTCTGGGGTGAGGGCAGACCTGGATCCGTGCCTCACATCCGGCCCAGTAGGTTGCATGACTCTGCACGAGCTGCTCAAGTCTCCTGAGCCTTCATTCCAAATCTCCCAAAATGCTACCATGCTTGTTATGTGTCTGATAAGGTTTTCCAGAAAACTAAGCCATATCACATGAAAGAGGTACCTCCTATGCAGCAGGCACTCAATCAAATCCAGTTTCCCCAAGGAACAGGGATCGCTTCCTCAAAACCTGTCTTGAAACCCCGCCTCTGTCACTCACTAGCTGTGTGACCCCAGGCAAGTGTTTTGAATTCTCTGTACCCCAGATTTCTCAGAAGTAATAATACCAACCTCATGGCGTTGTTTAAGAGAAAATAACACGTCTAGCATGGTAGGTCACGGAGAGGAGCTCAGTAAGTCCTGCCCCCTCCCCGCCCCGACCTGGACCACCGTGTGCTACACAGTGATGATGGCTACTTATATATTTTTGCGTGGAGGCCCTGACTGACCAAACAGATGGATGCTCCTTGAGGACCAGAGCTGAGAGTTCCCGTTCTGACACGCCCCCACCGCGCCCCCAGGACCTAGCGTGTTTAAGGACAGCACTGTGCAGGGGCCGGGCTGCACGCTGCATTACGTGTGCTACAGGTCTGGAACAATACAAGTTTGTGAGAAAAAGCACTTTGTTAGAAAACAGCCCTTGAAACTTTGTCGACTAGGTGATTTAAAAGCACCATTAAATTTGAAATGCGTCCTCGCCAAGCGCTAAGACCTGGCGGGCCCCTCCTGAGCCGCCGTTCTCTCCAAAGGACTCAATAGGACTAAAAGCAGCACACAGACTCCGCGTCTCGCCAGACAGCAGCGAGCTGGAAACGGTCCGTGGGCAGCCAGCGGCTGGCAGGGAGCACACGGGTGAATTAGCAAATTAGCAGAAACGACTTCTGCCGAAAAATGAACAAGACATCCATCCGATGATGGGACGGAGTCTTCGCTGGGGAGACTCCATGCAATTCTTAGAGCCAGAACCTGGACCACCCTGGCTGGGGGAGGACTTTGGAGTGCGTTTATCAATTGCTCCGATACACATTCCCCAGTGGGAAAAAAGAAAAAGTCAAAAGAGAGACTGAAGACGGAACAGAGTGCGTCCCCCGCACGGCTGTCTGTAGCTATCGCCTCCTGCCCAGGGCCTGCCCCGCCAGCCCAGGGGTCCTCATTGGTGCCAGGTTCAGTGCTTTTGGCTCTAGGCAGGAGGTGATAGTTGCTGGCCCCTAAGTCACAGTGATTAGTTGTAGAGTAAGAAAAATGAACTTCACAGAGAACGACTAAACTTGTCTAAAATGGCCATTTCCATCCATCTATTGGAAGAGTTTTGAAAGTGAACTTCCATTCCCTATGATCATTCCAATAGTTTAGTTTTTGTTTTCTTAATTTCAGGACAATCTGAGCTCACACAGAGGGAGGCCATGTGTTTATCAGAACTAAAACGTAAACATAAAAGTCTTTTAACCAAAGACGGATCTCATGTCCACCTGCTGTCGATGCCCAGTTCACAGGAACCGTAAGCTCTGTGTGAGAGAGAAGTTTCCCCAGCCCAAGAGGAGGAAGACCACTGTCCTCGCACCATCAACAGAGTGCAGCGGCGACCTGGGGCAGGACTTAAGGACTTACCAGTGCCTTTGATGTGCTAATTAATAATGAGCAATTATACATCTCCAAGATGAAGACCGAGCATGAACCAATTCTCAAACTCACTGACCCTCAGCTAGCCTCTGCAGCACCATTTAGAAGAATCATGCACAGTCCCACCAACAATACATCCTACTTCTAGGTGGGAGACACCTGCCTGCAGCACAAGCGGATCTTCTCATAAACCAACACTTGCAGCGGCACCAGGGTCCTCTGACTCTGAGGACCCCTCCCCTCCACAGCGTTCTGAGCAGACCCCTGAGCACCGTTTCAGAGTCTCCCTAGCACAGGCTGCCCAGATTAATCCAGTGCTCTGCATTTTGTGGTGGGGGTGGGGAGGCTCCAAGTTTTTCTCCTTTTTTGCCATGAACATCCATTAAAATTGCCCCAAAAACACTGTCCCGCGAGCTACCACTAAATTCTTCAAATAGGGGCTGTCTGGTTGTAGAAGCTCCACCTCTCGGCGCTGACAACACGTCATCCATAGTGACCTATCCCCACACAAAACAGTCCTGAACTTCTGGACAGTCAACACCAGGCAAAGCTGCCTTGGGATGGCAGAAGTCAGAACAGGGCTTCTCGGGAGGAGGAATCGACCACCAAGGGGTCTCTTGGGTGCAGGAATATTCTGTTCTGGTCTGAGTGGTGGATGAATGGGACGTTGTGACCGTAAAACTTCATGCAGCTGCATCGCACTCAAGAATTGTACATTTACAGGCATTGCTTAATCTCAGCTTAAAAATTTTTTTTTTCTCTGTTTGAGGCAACTCTGAAATTTTTCAAATTGAAGAAGAAGAATAGGAACAAACTCTTAGATTTGGATCTGCTTCAAAGATACAAGTAACTCTCAGTGGGCCCTTTAGGGGGAAATCCTATTTTATTACCCATGATGCCAAGGGTGACTGTGAAAGGAAGGCAGGGAAGAGGGGCCTCGCTGGCAACACAGACCTGGGGGTTCTTCGAGACAGACACTGAACGCTGGGCGAGGACTCTCAGGGACTCGCGAACACCCGAGTGCCTGGGCGTCTTCTGGGCTCTCAGAGCGCCTCCCTCAATTCACGGTGGCAAGTGGCTCTGCTTCATCTTTGCATATGGATGAACCCTTCCAGCTTGCATCTGAAATGAGGCTCTCTCCACACCAGGGATAGGCCCCGTGCTCCCTGCACTCGAATCCAGAGGATACATGGAAATGAGACAGCCTGTCAATCCATTTATCCAAGAGGGATGCGGTAACCAATCAGTGGGAGAAGCGCCTGCATCAAGAATCAAAGTCAGTCTCAGGACTCACTCCCCGGAGACCTGCAGTGGTGCACTGGTACACCGGGCACCTCCGGCAGATCGCTCGTCCTGCTGTTCCCATTTGGAAGAGCAGCCAGTGGGAACTGGATTCTGTCTGGACTGTGCCATTTGCCAGCCAGGAAACCCTCCTGAACCTGCTTCCTCCTCCAGTCGATCCAGAAGATGAAACCACGGTGGTAACTGCTGGAGGACAGCATAGAGGAAAACAGCTGGCTCTGACCGTCCAGCAGCACGTCCTCCCCCTTGCTCCCTTCCCCTGCAGGTGCAGCTGGCTTGGACCAGCCACCTGGGACCTGAGTGACCTTGGACAAGTTCAGGAGCCCCAGAATCCCCCCAGGCATTTAAATGGGAAGGCGTCAGGTTACACTGCTCTAACTCTGGTTTCCCTCCTGGGGTACCTTAGCCATGCTGGGAACAGGGCAGGGTGAACATGGTGTCTGGACAGGGACTGCAGGCTGTGATTTTGTGTTGTTACCAGTATCACCATCATTAGCAGATGGGGATTCTGAAGAAGCCAGTCTTCAAGTTAGGCAGACTTCAAGGAACACACCATGGCCACTTGTAAATCTACTTGTCCTGGCTGCAGCCTGGCCCAGGTGCCTTGCACATGCCCTGCTAGGAACAGCCCTCCCGCTTTGCATTCGCCAGCCTTCCCACAGCACAGTGAGGGGATCCCAGGGGAGGTCTCTGGTATGAGGCCCCAGTAAGGTGACGGCAGGATTGACAATCCTTACAGACTTTTGCTGCTGCTACCCTCACAGTTTTCCAGGGCAGAAAACATTGTGTCATGAGGCCAAAGAGCAGGACGAGCTACCTCAATGTGCTCCGCTGAGTAAACTAATTTGTCTTAGACCAGGGTAGCACCAGCAGCCATTCAGAATCACCAATCCAGCCAGCCCCCCAGCCACCCATTTATCACCATCTATCCATCCACCCATCCCTCCATCCCATGTGTACCGAATACATGGCATGCGTCAGCTCCTATGACAAGACCCAGGCATACACAGCTAACTTGGGGGAGTGGCTTCTCTCAGGGAATTCAGAGAACACAGATGGACATTGTCACCCACACAAGGGAAGGGTGATGGTGGACAGGGACGGTTCTTTTGAAGAACAGAAGAGAATGCAATCCAGTCTAAGCCATCAGGAGGCTCGCTAGAGGACGAACATCTCAGAGTAAAGAAAGAGGTAGAGAGGTGGACAGATGGCGGTGAGAAGCCGAGTGTTAAACTCCTTTGCAGAGGGCTGAAGATGGTGATGGAAAGGAAGGCAGAGGGTCATGGTATGGATGATGTTCTAAATCCACTCAAGGCCTGGGGCCTTGCCCTGCAGGAGATGGAGAGCTGGGTGGACACATGTGACACGTGGCCAAATGACACAACTGGGGGCAGTGGGTAAAGAGAGGTGGGATGGACCCGTGCCACAGCTCAATAGGCTAATCCTCCGGCTTGCGGAACCGGCACACCGGGTTCTAGTCCCAGTTGGGGCACCAGATTCTGTCCCGGTTGCCCTTCTTCCAGGCCAGCTCTCTGCTGTGGCCCGGGAGTGCAGTGGAGGATGGCCCAAGTACTTGGGCCCTGCACCCCATGGGAGACCAGGAGAAGCACCTGGCTCCTGCCATTGGATCAGTGCAGTGTGTCAGCTGCAGTGCGCTGGCCGCGGCGGCCATTGGAGGGTGAACCAACGACAAAAGGAAGACCTTTCTCTCTGTCTCTCTCTCTCACTGTCCACTCTGCCTGTCAAAAATAAAAAAAAGAGAGGTGGGGTGGCCAGGGAGTCCCACTCTGGAGCAGCGATGGCAGGCCCGAAGAGCTGGGAAGGCATCCTAGAGATGCGAGGGGGTAGGGCTTGGTATAGACCACAAAGTCCACAAGGATGCAAGCCAGCATCTCACGAGGATCTGGCTGGGCAGGAATCAGAACCGACGTGACAATGGGCTGGCTTTGAACATGGTGCATACAAGTGTCCACACCTGTGCACGGCAAGGTAGAGATGCCCAGGAGGCGGTTCTATTTCAAATCAAAAACAGATGTAAAAGTCAAGGCCGTGGATGTGATTCTGTAGAGTGAAAAGATAAAAGGAGGTACCACCAAGGGGCCCCGTGTCCACGAGGCAGTGAGTCCGTGTGTGATCTCCATGAACTGTGCACATCGCAGCCACAGCTGGAAGTCTTCCTGGCTCCTGACTGAATAGCCAGCCATTCAAAGGAGGTCGAAACAAAGACATCACCCCAGAGACCAGATTCATCAAAACTTTCTATACCCAGGGAAATCCAAGACCTGTGTGGGCTGGGCGGGCGTCCCGTGGAGAGGCTGCGGAGGGAATTCCTCTGTCTGAAGGCACTAGCTGACCTCTCCGACTCTCTGCTTTTACTTGGATAAATACGTTAGGACAACACTCACACAATGCGACTGACCACAGCCATTACAAAAAATGAGACAGATCTCTGTGGACTGACGTGAACAAGTATTGTTATGTGAATGCAGAGAGAGCTGCATGCCCACGCAGATACACATATATACATGTCTGCAATTGTGCTGCTATTAGTCTTGAAAGAACCTATGACCTATGCGAAACTCTTGGAAAGAATAGGGAGAATCACAAAGTACTTTCACTTTCCAAGTTCCACGCACCACAACATAACAGGTATCATTTGGTCTTCAAATGAGAACCCAATGGTGGTGGTAAGGAGGTGAGGGTCTTCTAACCGAACAGGTCCTGCTCCTGAGCTGTCACATGCCCAGCAGTGGGCTCTGTGACAAGGGGAAGGATGGAGAAGGAGGAGGCGGTACCCAAGGATGCTGGATCCTGTTACCATCACACAAAGACTCCAAATGAGGATGCTGAAGGGGACCACAAGGTTCAAGCTACAGCACCTCCTACCAAGACTTGGCCAAAACGATGACTCGGATCTTTCCGTGGAAACATGTCACGAATAACCCAAGTTCAAAGAGACAGGAAGGGGACAAGAAGGTAAGATGGGGAGAGCAGATAGCTGGAGTAAGGCCATCTGAGCTTTGCAAGTCAGGGCAGTCCGACAGCTAAAGGCAACACACGGGACGAGAAAGAAAATCACGAACAGGGCAAACTCCAAATGGAACAGGCGGCCACAGGGAGGTGAGTAAGGAGATCAGAGCTATTTGGGGAAATGAACCAGAACACAGACATGAGGTTAAACCCCCGGTCTGCCAAACACCCAAGCAAATAAAAACTTCTTCCTCTGGGGGCAGATTGCATTCTAGTGCAGGCTCCTCTTTGGGGCACTAAAGAAGGAGGCAGGGCCGGTGCTTCGGCTCAATAGGCTAATCCTCCGCCTTGTGGCGCCGGCACACCGGGTTCTAGTCCCAGTCGGGGCGCTGGATTCTGTCCCAGTTGCCCTTCTTCCAGGCCAGCTCTCTGCTGTGGCCAGGGAGTGCAGTGGAGGATGGCCCAAGTGCTTGGGCTCTGCACCCCATGGGAGACCAGGAGAAGCACCTGGCTCCTGCCATCGGATGAGCGCGGTGCGCCAGCTGCAGTGTGCTGGCCGCGGCGGCCATTGGAGGGTGAACCAACGACAAAAGGAAGACCTTTCTGTCTGTTTCTCTCTCTCACTGTCCACTCTGCCTGTCAAAAAAAAAAAAAAAAAAGAAGGAGGCAGACAACCAACTTGCTGGTCCTGAGCCCCAAGCAGTTCTGCAGTTGTTCTGCTGCCCCATTCCCCCTCTTGAAATCAATCACCCACATTCTGCACAGAACCTTGCTTTCCCACTCCTGGTGGCCCTGGCCTCCCAGCTGTAAGTGAGCCTGGATTTGCACACATGGCAACCATTCCCAGAACACAAGCAGGGGGACAAATCAAAGAAGGCTCTTCTCTGGATGAGTCGGTTAGGATGACCAATGAATGGTTTTTCTTAAGAAGATTTGCTTACATAAACCCAAGAAGCCAAGTCCTGAAGAATCTCATCCTATCAGACTGACATCTCCTGAAATCCTTGAGGTAGAGCTGGCAGAAGAGATAGGAACCCAGTGACTCTGTGATCGAAGAGAGCAAAGGGAAAACTCAGCAGAGGGCGTCTGGACGGAACCGGCTGCAGTGCAGCCCCTCTGCCCAGCCCAGCCTCACCACCCACCATCAGCCTCCTTTACCTCTTTTCTCACAAAGCCTGCAACCAAGAACAAAGTGATTAATTTCTTAAAGTCAGATTCGGAATCTTGTTCCCCAGGCCAACACGTCTCAGCCAAGCTGTAAGCGTCTTTGTGAATAAAAGAAGACTCTTTGGAAGTAAAACCAACTGCCCCCATGACATAGAGCAGGCACACATGTGCCCCCATGACATAGAGCAGGCACACACACGACCTTTGAGACCCAGGCGACTTAGGGTCTTTTAAGCCAGTCCAGCTCCAATGGACCTTATGGATCAGACTTGTATAAGGCAGACATAAAGGCATTTGTTATTTTTCTTAGACCTGCTAGGAGCTGAAATTGGGTTTTGTATCTTGGGTACAAAATTTAAGAAAGAACCAAAAATCAAAAAATATAATTAGTACCAAAAAATCAGAATCAATGCAAAACCATCCATGAGGAGGAAAATATCAGAATTGCAGGTAAAGACAGGCTCTGCCCTTACATTTGCAGAATTCACTACATGCCCCTCACCCCCACCCTGCATTCACTGTATCTAGTGAAGAAATGAAAGGGTGCCTTTGACCCAAGAGCTTCCAGCAGCCCCAAACGTAATCCAACAGAACGAGTCCACCAGAAACACATACAGCAATTTCATGGCAGCATCTTTCACAACAGCACCAAAGCTGAAGCAGTTCACATGTCCATCAACAGGAAGACTAAGTAATGGGGGTCTATTAATACTATCGCCATTCAACAATGAGGATGAACCAACTTTTGCTCACAGATAACACAACTAAAGGGGCCAGACTCAAAAGAGAACATTCTGTGTGGTTCCACTGATATAAAAATGCAAAATTGTCAAAACTTATCTGTGGCGTTAGAAGTCAGAATAGAGATTATTCTAGAAGGAGTAGTGAGGGGAAGAGGGAACGGAACTCTATGCAGCTGGTTCTGATGTGTTTCTTGACACAGGTGCTAGTTACATAGGACTTTCACCTTGTGAAAATTCACCAATTCGTACTCCTTCAGCCAACTTGTCTTGGAGTAACACCTTCTCCTCATGGCAATGGTGTCTGTGTTCACTGGAGAAAGACTTCTCAACTCTCCAAGACAGTAAGTGTCAAAGAAAGACTCCTTCCTCCCCAAAGCCTAACAGGAGTGAGATATGCCCCTGACTCTCTGATCCTTTGTGATGGGTATTAAACATGCAATGCTCTCTCTTGAGGTTCACAATCCCTGCTTCTATCCCAACCTCCCTGACAATCAAACTACTGCAAATGACCCAGGAGTTAGGACGCTTAGATCATTTCCACGGCGACAGCAAATGCGGAACCTCTGCACTGCTGTGTATTTCCAAGGCCTTCCACCAAGCTTAGCCTAGCCTGGGATCCAGAGCTGTTGAACATGGCTGCATTTGTTTTCTACAACTGCCATAATACATTACCCCAAACGTAGGGGTTGAAAACAGTACAATTTGTTGTGTTACAGATCTAGATGTCGGAGGTCCCGTGTGGGGCCCACCAGGCTGTCAGCAAGCTTTCTCCTTTCTGGAGGCCCTGGAGGGAAAATGGATTTGCTCATTCGGGTTGTAGGACTGAGGGCTGTGTTTCCTTGCTGGCTGTCAGCAGGCTGGCTCTCAGCTCCTACAAGTCAGAGCTGACCATGGGGCAGCACCAACAACTTCTCAAGCTTCCATCTCTGGGACCACATGCAGAAGAAGTTCTGGTTTTCAGGTTTCATGTGATTGGAGTGAGCCCATTCAGCTCATCTCCCTTCTCAAGGTCTGTAACCTCAGTCACACTTGCAAAGATTCTGAGAAGGAAAACCATTTTTTTGTAATCGCACAACATTCTGACACCATGCGCATGGTCCCATTCCCCTACCCCGCCACATCAACTAATTCTCTCATTATCAGCAGACACCAACTAAGCAGCCTATGGTTTGATTCAATTCTGGAGTTCACGCAGATCCCACAAGTTAAGGGCTCAAACCCACAAAGACTGTCCCCACTTCAAACATCAGTTGCCCCCCTATACTTTGGATCAACAGGCTATAAATTGGAGGTTCTTGTAGCCCCCTCCTCAAGTTCAATCATTTGTAGAATGACTCACAAAATTCAGGAGAGCATCTATTTAAATTTCCTCTATATAAAAAGCACACAACTCAGGAACAGCCAAACAGAAGTGACCCACAGGGAAGGTACAGGAGGTAGCTTGGTGCATCAGCAGCCCAGAGGCACTGAGTCCAGTAGAGTCTGGATGGCAGCTCCATTGTATGAAGACAGTTGATCAGACCATTGACCACTCATGATGGAGCTCAATCTGTACTTCCTCTCCCCTCCCTGGAGGTCAGGGGGTGGGGCTCAAAGTTCTGAGCTTTGAATCACATGGTTTGTTATTTGGGTAGTGAGCCCCAATCCTCCATGAGGATTATTATGAAGAACAAAAGATGGTTCTCCTACTCCCTTCACTCGGGAAAGTTGCAGAAGCTCTTGTGCCAGGATCTAGTGTCAAGGACCAGCTACATGTCCCCTGCTATGTCACAGTCATTTTTGTCATATAAGACAACATATTCATAGGGCCCAGAGATTAGGGCATGGACATTTAAAGAGTCATTATTCATTCTGCATAACTGTTGAAAATGAGTCTTTTCTTCTAGTTTGTATACTACCTTAGCCTTTTCACCTTCAAAATTCTCCAGGTTCATTTACCCTGAAAAAAGAGAAAAAGTGAGACAGACATGGGACTCCTCCACGGAGCAGAAGCAGCCTCCATATTGGTTCATTCATTCGACAAGTATCTGAGTGCTGACCATGTGTGGAGCTCACTTCCGGGCATCTTGGACAAACAAATCAGAAAAATCTACCCTGTTATGAAGTTCCTATTTCAGTAGGATGGAGACAATACACAATCACCCATCATTAAAATATGTGCTTTGATAGGCAACTTCCAAAGTGGCTCCTAGTGATTCCTTCTGGAGCTTCTCCAGCTGAACCAGGAGATGACCACCGTCTTGGTCACCATCTTCCTCCCAGCTTTGTGTGATACCTGGAAGTTCAGGAGGGAAAACAGCTGGCTAAGCGCCACCCATTTTCCTTCCACAATGCTGTGGTTTCAAAGCCACCAAGGCAGGCAGTGTTTGTTACACAGCAATAGCTAACTAATACAAGGGTCATGTCAGATGTTGCTAACTCATCCGGGAAAAAAAATAAAGCAGGAAAGGAGAAGAGGGAATTCCAAAGCAGAGGGGGGCTGCATTTTGGAAAATCATCATTTGGGAAGACTTCAGGGAATAGCATGACAAATTCAGGCTCTCAAGAAAGGCTTCCGGTGGCAGCTCTCATTTCTACGTAGTGGCACTCACCGGCACGAGCAGCAGGCTCAGAAGGGCAACACACAGTGAGTTTCCAAGATGCAGCCTCGGTTCTCCTACTGTACTTTAGGACGCTCCTGGCGTGACACTCCCTGAGCTCTGTTATCACAGCTGCTACCAGGAATTCTCTGAGTTTTATTAGCAGAGTGGTTCCTTGGCATGGTCTTACATAGCACACCTCGTGTCTCTGTATAGTCGGAGAATTACATATGCATTAAGTTTTCCAATAGGGGTTCGCGTAAGAGAGGTCTTCTCTTCAAAATGCAGATGATGGGGCCTAGAGCGGCTGCAAACGCGAGTGCATTTAATAAACGCTCAGGTTATGAAAACAAACACTCGTGCAGAGAGAAGCAGGTTGAGCTCAGGACATCCAGCGTCGTTTTACTATGCAAATTCCTCCCTACAGCAAAGTGTGTTTTCATTTTCCAGAATCTGATCCTCCAATCACGATAAAACCCTCTGATGACTTCTTTTCCTGGCAAGTTACAATTTAAAGCAGCAGTGGGCCTCAGAGTATTGGTAGATGTAATTCTTGGTCTTGGTTGAGGTAGAAACTTAAGTGAGTGCAACGATTTATATGATCAAATAAAAGCTTCTGAATAGTAATAATAATAATAAAAACATCTTTTCTCCATCTCCCAACTCTCTTAAGTCATTTAACACCTCCACCAAAATGCAATGCTGATGACGGCATGGAAAAGGCATAAATGCTGGCACACAAATTCTCTCTCCTTTACAAAGAAAATTTCAGAAACTGGCCAAGGATTAATTGACCTCCCAAGTCTCTGAATTAAAACAATTACCCGGAAACAAACAAACAGCTTATGGTAAGACTTTTCGCTGCTGTAGGTGCCGGCCTCCCCTTAGAAGACTCTGCTTCTGAGACGTCTGTCTTGGCTCAACCACGGTGAGTCAGATGGTGTCATGTGCACCCCTCAACTCTCCTCATCCTGTGTCTCCCCAGCCCCTGTTAGTTATAGTGCTGTCATGTGCAGTTGTATGGGTTGTGCATTGAACAAGATCAGCCCCAGGAAATGTGTTTACCTTACTTCTAGGTCTTGCTGCATTTTCTAAGCCTCACACTTGGCCAGGAGTTAGGAGTACCTCTATCAAATTCATCCTAAAGGCTTTGCATGGCCTTGTTGCAACTGCAAGACTGGGAATTTGGTAAGGAGTAGGTCAGTGGGTCCATCCCGCTTGTTGTTTGAGGCCCAACATCTAAAATTCTAATTTTAAAGAATGTGTGTGTGTCATGAAATAATATCCTTTTAAAGAATCTGTTTTCAGAATTTAAAAGACTGCTAAAGCCACTCTTAACTCTAAAGCCATAGGACAGCGTAAGTCCCAGGCTGCAGTTTGCAACCCCTGGTTTGACCTGATGGTGGTCACTACCCCAGGTGCTAACTCATTCACAAATCACACCAGCCCCATGAGGTGGAGGCTGTCCGTATAGCCATGGGTCACCTGCAGGCTGGGCTAGGTTCTCACGGTCCACTGTGAGGCATTCTCCTGCCCTGGGCACATCCTAGAGTATACTGGACACATCTAGACAGTACCACCTGCAACACAGCTAATAGATGCTCTAGCCCACCGCTCCTGGGCTACACACAGTGCAGCATGTGACTGCACTGAATACTGTAGCCACTTATGCCACAATCGTAAACATGTGTGCATCTAAGCAGAGTCAAACACAGAGAAGTTACAGTGCAAACGCCGGGCAGTGGGAACTGTTCAGCTCCGTCACTGTCTGATGGGCCCACCGTTGCCTATGCAATCCACTGTGGACCAAAGCCCCATGATGCAATGCATGACTGTGGTCCTGTTCTTGCATAGTTTGGACAGAAACAGAGGGTGAGTAACCAGCTCAAGACCACATGGTGATGGAGGAACTGGAATTCATACTCTGTCAGGCTGGCTCCAGCACCCTTGCCCAAAACTACCACCCTCCCCTAGCCTAGTGAGCAGTTGCTTTCTTTTCTTACAGAAGAAATAAAAACTTTGCTTAACAATCTCTGATTATGCACACTTCAGTCATTTTCCCATTCACTATTTTATCCTTCCATTCACAAAATCCTTCCTTAAGTATGGGGTATACAGATACACTACTTCCCAGGATAGTATAAGGAAGGGGCAAGGTAAACGCCCAAGCGAGGAGTGCTGGGGACAGACGTTCAAGGCCCTCCCTCGGGATTTTTCGAGCCTTTTAGAGGTAAGAGGAGAGGAAGCACTGCCCAGGCCGGCGAGCTGTGCAGGCATTTTCAAGGGAAGCATCGCAGTGAGAGGCACGGAGTTCACAGAGCTCACTTGCCGCCGGCTCGCATCTCTGCTGTATTAGTGGGGATTTTGTACGCTGTAGCGCGCAGGGTGCGTCTACTGGCACCCTAGTCCGGCGCTTGGCTGCAGCAGATCGCCTGCAAGTTTCAGACCAGGTGGGGCTGTTCCCCTCAGGCCTCATTCTCGCTCCAGAATGAAGGAGCCAGCCCAGCCTGGGACACGCACTCTCGCAGCAAGGTGGCGGGAGTGCTGGCATGCTCAGGTACGGACGTTCAATGGCAGCAAGAAACCACAGGACAGCCCGATGCTGCAGGATGAATGGGGGCTCCCTGCTGTGGTCTGAATGCCAATGTCCCCACAAAACCCCCAGGCTGAAAACTAACGCAGCAATGTCATGACGTTAGGAGGCGGGGCCTCTTCAGGAACAAGTCATGCATGAGGGCATGACCCTCATGACCCGAATTGGTGTCCTGGTGGGGCTAACTTGAGGCTCTTAGGGGGTTTCTCTTAGATTTTCCAGCTTGGGGGCTAAGTACAATCACAGGTGTCTGTACTAGAGAGGAAGTATACAGGCAGACACACAGAGAAGGTGGTGTGAAGGCGCCCTGGAGAGCTGTCGCCGCCAGCCAAGGACAGTGCTGAGCAGCCAGAAGCAGGACGGGACAGAACAGACTTCGGCAGAGCCCGATGCTCTCAGACTTCCGGTCCCCAGAACCAGGAGAGAGTCAATACATATGGGTTTAAGCCACCTGACTTGTAGCCATTTGTTAAACCAGTCCCAGGAAACTAATGCAGAACTTAGAGAGTAGAGAGAGACAGAGAAAGTGGATAGAGAGTGTAGAGGGAGTAGAGAGAGAGAGGAGAGAGAAAGAGGAGAGAGAGGAGAGAGAGAGAGGAGAGAGAGAGGAGAGAGAAAGAAGAGAGAGGAGAGAGAGCGAGCTGTGAACAGGAAGCCTGTCTCCCACCCCATCACTACTCTCCCTGGAACAGTGGCATCTGGTGGGGGAACACACCCTTGAGGATCCATCCCACCTTGGCCTGCACAGGAGCCACCAGGCTGTGGTCACCCGGAGGTGAGTCCCTGTGGCCTCTGTCTGCAGAAGCATGACGTCACAGCTCACCCCGCAGTGGTCGCTGGCTGTCCCCTGCGTCAGCCCAATTCCTGCAGTGGAAACCATGGACCTGCCTGGTCTCCTCCATAAGGCTGAAAAGGGGCCCAAAGGCCTGTGCGTTCAGTTCCTCCAGCGCTCGGGGCTTGCTCTCTGGGAAGCACCCTGGGGCTGATGCTGGGAGAGCAGCACTGGGCCGGAGGATTCCACTGGGAACAGAGCCAGCACCAGCAGGAGTGCAGGCGGCTTTTCTGTGGGGAGCAGCTCTAGCCTTCACGACCCACCAAGCCTTCTACCTCTTGCTCACTGGAATCCTGTGCGCTAGACTTTCTCTAAGGTGTCTGAAAGACTCTCAACTGCAATTTAAAACAAACTGTGTGTTTATTATGTATTTGAGAGGCAGAGACTGGGACAGCCAGCCAGCCAGCCCGAGAGAGAGAAATCTCATCCATTGGTTCACTCCCCAAATGCCCACAGTGGCCAGGGCTGGGTGGGGGCCGATGCCAGGAGCTGGGAACTCAGGCCGGATCTCCCAAGTGGGTGCCAGCAACTCAGCCACTTAAACCATCACGCCTGCGTTAGCTGGAAGCTGGGGTCAGCAGCCAGAGCCAGGTGTCGAATGGGACACAGACATCTTAACTGGCCATGAACCACTCAGCCAAAACCCACCCCCTCTCCTCTTTTTATAAAGATGCCAGCCATTGGGTGGACGACCCCACCCTCGTCCATTATGACGTCATCTGAACCAGGTGCATCTCAAAGTCCCTATTTCCAAACAAGGTCGTATTCTGGTGTTCTGTGTAGACACGAATCCTGGGGGCAGCCAGGCCGTCCACAGCTGGTAAAACCCCTCCCGCTTCTCCGCGCACAGTGAGTCTGGTTGAAGTCTTTGTTCCACCCCCACCTGCAGAAGGCCACACTGCTCTCCAAGCCGTGCTACATGCTCCTGACGGGTAAGCCCTCACTCTCGGAATCTTCCAGAGACACTGCCATCCCCCACGCCACACCGCTGACGCCGAAATTGTGCTTGGGTGTCAGAATCACATCAAACAACTGAACTTATTTCCACCAGAAAAATTTGATTATTGCACTTTGATTTACACGGCATTCTCTCCCTCTCTCCTGTAAATGCTGCCTTTGAGATGCCCCGTGGCACTGGACAGCGCGAGGCGAGGCTGTGTTTTTGAGGGGAAGGAAGCTTTCATTGTATTTGGTACTGTCTCGTTCTCCCCTTGATTTGAATGCTATAATTGCATAGGTGAGATATTTATTAGAACCCTGCCCGCTCTCCCCAAATGCTTGGAGGGTGTCACTTAATTTGCTTCTCTCTTTGGACTTCTGAGAAATGGCTGTGAGGTATTATTCTCAACAAAACTCATTTCCTTCAAACATTTATTTAAGGGTATCATTTTCTTAATAATTCTGAAGATAATTCGGAATCATTTCCACCACCATTGCAGTTTTTCACTTCAATGAAAACTGTGCATCACTTCTCCTCCCAGTCGGCTTCCTTCTCGGGGGGCCCAGCAGTTAGAGTTCCGGTTGCTCAGGCCCAACGAGGCTCCGGTAATGCTCACTACAAATCTGTCACCTTTTATCAAAGGAATTGAGTCAAATATGTGAACAGCAGTAAACCATCTAGTGCTTTCTCGATGGGTTTCCTAGTACCAGCCTCATAGCAAAATGTCCACGTGTTCACATTCAAGCTATAACGTAGCGGCCAAGGAGAGCTTAGCTTAGCGGCTAAACACAAATTATTCCTGAATTTGAATGAAGACTTTCCAATGTTTTATTAGGTTCTTTCATTGTTTCTTCTTGCTCCACAGTCATCTCGTTTATATTCTATTCATTCACTCAACAAATTCTTATTGAGCGTCTACAGTGCTCCAGAAACTAGGCTAAGCAGTTAAAATTCCTCATTAAATCCCTCAATATATCAGCACCACCACACAGCTACCAGAATTTAGATGAGTCACACATTTTAGTAAGAGTCTATTCCTTTAAAAAATTCGATAATATAAAATGTTTACTGCAAAACGGAAGTAGATCAAATTTCCCAAAGATTGCGGATCTAAGTCACTGCACTCGCCAGTGTAGAGAGCGCCTTTCCCTCTCTTTCAGACGCACAAACCAAGGCCACGCTGCCTCCTTTCGCCCGTTCCGTGGTTCTCTGTGGCTGGATTTTCCGGCCCTGCTCACTGAGTGAGAACTCATCTTCATCTCTGCCTGCAGAGGAACTGCTTTGTTTTCCTGAACAAGGACAATCACAGGATGGATTCTGCTTCCCTTTTCCCACAGGTCACCAGGAAGCTCAGAGCCAAACGTGTGGCCCAGTCAGAGCAACTGAGTAGAACTGTTTGATCAGTGCCTTATGGTCACTCCACAGTCTTTTTTATTTTTTTTTTTATTTTTTTATTTGACTGGTAGAGTTAAAGACAGAAAGGGAAAGAGAGAAAGGTCTTCCCTCCATTGGTTTACTCCCCAAATGGCTGCCACAGCCGGCGCTGGCTGATCTGAAGCCAGGAGCCAGGTGCTTCTCCTTGTCTGCCATGCGGGTGCAGGGCCGAAGCACATGGGCCATCCTCCATTGCCTTCCCAGGCCACAGCAGAGAGCTGGACTGGAAGAGGAGCAACCGGGACTAGAACCCAGCGCCCATATGGGATGCCAGTGCTGCAGGCGGAGGATTAACCAAGTGAGCCATGGCGCCGGCCCCACTCCACAGTCTTGACCTCTTTTGATAATGTGCAAGTCCATCACTATCTTTTTTTTTTTTTTTTTTGGTCATTTCCTAAGTAGTGTGTTGTTTCTATGTCTCATGAACTATTATTGAATTAGGGCAAGGGGTAATAAATAAATGAGATCATCAACTCTATCATTTCCATCTCTAACATATTACTGAGTGCATTGCATGGACTCAGTATTGTCCCAAATTTCTGCAGTCCTCACAGCTTTCATGGAAGGACAGGGTCTCCCATTTATGATCTTTTAAATGTCTTAAAGTTTTACTTTAGTTTACATCTTATTGGAAAGGAAGAGAGAGAGAGAGAGAGAGAGAGAGAGAGGGAGGGAGAGAGGGGGAGAGAGGGAGGGAGGGAGAGAGGGAGAGAGAGGGAGAGAGAGGGAGAGAGAGAATATGAATGAATATCTTTCATTGGCCAGGCTAAAACTAAACTGGAACTCAGACTGGTTCTCTCATAAGATAGGGACCCAAGTTCCTGGGTCATCATCTGCTGCCTCCAAAGACGCACATTAGTGGGAAAACAGATGGAACCAGAGGGGCTGGGACGCCCACCCGGCACCCCGATTCGAGATGCTGGCATCTCGGGCACTGCTTCCCCTGCCCAGAACGCTGACCCCACCCCTCTTATGTTCTTCTGCACACAGTTTACCAGGGGGTGTTTCCTAGAACTTGATTTCCAGATGTTTCTTCTCACTTTAGGACCTTCTCAACTTGGCTATCTTTCTGTAGTGTGAACTGAAGCACACTGAAGCCATTTGAAATAAATCTCATGAGGAAAAAGGACTGAACTGGCATGCTCAGTGTCAGTTGTCCCTGTCCCCTCCCCACCTAACCCTCCCAGCTGCCACCCTGCCCTCACCCTGCCTCTCAGCTCTGCACAAGTTAATGGGAGGAGTGCACGCAGTGGAGTTAGCCAGGGAGAGACTGAACTCCATTCAGCCTCTTGGAGTTACATGATTTACACAAGTCACCGTGGTGGGCCTTTACTTTCTGACCTAGGAGAACACACAACAGCTTCCCTTCTGGGGTGATTTTTTTTTTTTTTTTGACAGGCGGAGTTAGACAGTGAGAGAGAGAGAGACAGAGAGAAAGGTCTTCCTTCCGTTGGTTCACCCCCCAAATGGCTGCTATGGCCAGCGTGCTGCACCGATCTGAAGCCAGGAGCCAGGTGCTTCCTCCTGGTCTCCCATGTGGGTGCAGGGCCCAAGCACTTGGGCCATCCTCCACTGCCTTCCTGGGCCACAGCAGAGAGCTGAACTGGAAGAAGAGCAACCAGGACAGAACCGGTGCCCCAACCGGGACTAGAACCCAGAGTGCTGGCGTTGCAGGAGGAGGATTAGCCAAGTGAGCCGTGGCGCCGGCCATCTGTGGTGATTTTAAGGAGTAAATAAGACTCCTACATAACTACAGAGCATAAGGTCTAGCGTAGAATACCCAGTCATTCTTAGTTGAAGGGAGAGGGGAAAGAAGATGAAGGAAACGGGAGACACTGGATGCAGGGATGATGAATGGATGATGGTACATAGATGATGGGCGGGTAGATGGACAATGGAAGACAGAATCAATGGACAGTTGGGTAGGGGGATGGATGGCTAGAAGATGGGTGGATGGTGAATGGGTGGATGGATGGATAATGAATGGAGGGATGGAGGATACATTGATGGGTAGATGAATGGTAGATACAGCATGAGCCTATGCTCTTACACAGGGCAGTGCTATACTTGGGGTCAAGGACCTGTCTTTTGTGTTTCCTTGCTAGAGTTTGGAGGAAAAAATGCCCCCTTTCCCTATGTCCTCTCCCTGTGACGACAAGGCTATGATTGTATGCATGCAAGTGCACATATGTGCACACACACACACACACACACACACTATTGAATAAGAGCTGCTCAATTTTGTTTTGATGTCCTCACATTAGCCATCTTGCAGTACGATCATGTGCAAGGATATACAGTTTTTTATACCTCAGAAAGGCAAAACTCCAAGGATAGCAAAGGCAGCGCTATTCCCAACTACATGTGTAGATACACATCTTACCTATAAGGAAAGTTAATTTATTAACTCATTGCTGAACTAAAATTCTAGGTAGGAGAAAACAAATCAAGGTCCTTGACGCTCATTAGCATTTCTTACAGCACTGGCTTTTTTTTGTGTGTGTGTGCAAAACAACCAACAATCAAACACAGTTCCAAGGGTCATTTGGAAACTTGGAGAACGGATTTCTTTCTCCATCCCCACGCTCCTTAGCAGAGCGAGGCAGCTACGTGGTAGCTACGTGGCTTCCCCGCTGCCGGGTGACAGTTTGAAGGGTTTCGTGTATTCTGTGAGACTCGTTCGTCCTGGGCCCTTGGTCATGCGAGAGGCGGGAAGTGTGTGCAAGAAGGAAGATTCACATTTATAAAAAGCCTCAGAGCAAAGGACCCGTTGTTCCGAGGGGAAGAATCTGCTGGTGACCAGTTTGTCCGGAAGCTCTTGCTTCCTGTCCAAACCCTAGAGCAAGGACAAACAGCCACTCGCGGGCACAGGGGCCTCAGGGGAAAGCTACAGCAAAGCCCGAGAGACGCACCGTGTGGGGACCCGGCACTGGCTCGGGGCCCACAGCGAGGGCTCCTGAAGCAGCACCAAGGTGGTCAGAAAGAGCGGGAAAGTGAGACCACTGGGTCTGTGCCGTGCTCTCCTACCCATGGGAGGGCTGAAGAGTCTGACAATGCAAGGTCACGGGCACAGCAGAAGGCATGGGGACAGGGAGCTGGAGTGAGGATGCACATGTAAGAACTGAAGTGGGAGATGTTCACACAGCAATGGGACACCGGCAGATCTCGGCCGATGAGACAGAGAACTCACGCCCCAGGAAAATCTGCACCCCCCCCCCCCACACACACACAAAGGACAGATGACTGAAGGAAGAAGAAAGAGAGAGAAGGAAAAGGGGGGGGGGAGGAGAGAGGGAAAGTGGGAGGGAGGGAGGGAGAAGAGGGAGGAAGGAAAGGAGTAGAGGAGGAGCCACAGGGAAGGTACTGTCTGTCCCCTACTTAACAGAATGATTCAAAAGAAACTTGCAATAAGGAGATTTCTTGGAATTGGACTAATGGCAATCAAAAGAGGTAAAATTAACCGAGCATTTCCTCTGTATCCGGTCATCGCCCTAACCCCTATCTTTGAGTCTGATTTTCAGGGCATCCCCCTGAAGTGGAGTCTTCCTTGAGCCCCCTTGCAATGCTAGGGAGGCAGGGTCTCAGCAGAGGCCACACCCTCTGGCTCCTTAGCCCACGGCCTCTTGTTTCCTTGGGGAAGGACTCAAGGTTCAACCGGAGAGCCGCCCAACCTCGGCGCGTGCATGCAGGACCAGGGTCTCACGGAGCCCTAGATAGGGGAAGCAGCTGTGGAAGCCCCCAGCCCAGCACCCAGAGGCGTGGGGGTCTTCTGATGAGCCATTGGAGTCTCGTTAGAGCCGAGGGGGTGGGAGCAAGGTGGGAAGCCCACGGGGCCGGTGAACCAAGAGGAAGATGGTGGCACGTGGAGGCAAGAAGTGGCCGCAGAGGAAGGCCAGGTGCAGGACCTGGGGGAACCTTCGAGGCCGGGTTCCCCAGGCCACTTCACAGAAAGCCCTGGCTGGACCTGTCGGGGCCGCTCTCAGGATGTGCCCGGTGCCCCCGGAGGTGTGCACGGCCAACTTGGGGCCTGGGGGCTTGGTGGGCGAAGAGGCAGCAAGGGCAGCGAGGTGGCTACAGCGGAGGGAGCGAGGAGAGGAGATCCAGCGGGGAGCCACACAGAGCCCCTGCGACGAGGTGTAGCCCAAGGGCTGAGAGTCAAAGATTGGCACAATCGGGCGTACGGGAGGACATGGAACGCTGGGTAACTTGTGCTCAATCTTTATAGAAACATGAACCTGCCCTAATAAATCTACAAAAAGTGTCTATCCCATGTCTATGTATCAATAATCGTCTATCTACCTGTTAACATGTACCATTAGAATTTGATTTTAAGGCCGGCGCTGTGGCTCAACAGGCTAATCCTCCGCCTTGCGGCGCCGGCACACCAGGTTCTAGTCCCGGTCGGGGCGCCGGATTCTGTCCCAGTTGCCCCTCTTCCAGGCCAGCTCTCTGCTGTGGCCCGGGAGTGCAGTGGAGGATGGCCCAAGTGCTTGGGCCCTGCACCCCATGGGAGACCAGGAAAAGCACCTAGCACCTGGCTCCTGCCATCGGATGAGCGCGGTGCGCCGGCTGCAGCGCGCCGTCCCCGGCGGCCATTGGAGGGTGAACTAATGGCAAAGGAAGACCTTTCTCTCTGTCTCTCTCTCACTGTCCACTCTGCCTGTCAAAAAAAAAAAAAAGAATTTGATTTTAAAATAAACCACATTTCATTAACTTCTTGGCATCTTGCTCTTCTACCCAACAGCACATTTTGGAACTGTTGGTGGAGTAGCAAAGTCATTGCAAGACTGCTAGATACCCCATCTGGTTATTTATTTCATAAATATTTTCTTTTTGTTAATACTTTCGTATTTGCATTATGAACAAATATAAAATTCAAGTAACCTTAAAAATGGGCTCCGGCTTCATAAACGTCTTAATCACTTTACATGAAAGAACCTGTCTGCTTGGGGCCCAGCACAGTCATGCGGGCACAAGAGGATGGTGGCCTGGACCACAGCCAGAGCAGGAGAGGCGGGGGTGACATCGATGTGTGTTCACTGTTGACCTAAGGGTGGCAGAACACAGCCTCCCCTGGGGAGGGGCACAGCACGGACTCAGCCGTTGGAAGAGGAGAGGGTACAAGCCTTGGGCCACTAGGCCAGGACGTGCATCTGGCCCCTGCCGCTGCCAGCTTCCTCCTCCGGGGCGGTCACCACCAAGTCTGAACTACGTCAGCAGCTCTCAGGTTCTGCGGCTCCTCTTTGGACAAGGGGGAGTCTGGGCCAGGGTTGGGGAGCATAGTGAAATCCTGGCATCTGCTTCCCTGACTCCCTTCCTGTCTTTGGGGTCGGCAGTGAACAGCCTTCCCTGGAAATCTCTCTCCGGGGTGCTGTTCGGCCCTGCCCGCCCTGGCCCCTTCAAGCCACGGGGGTCAAAGCTCCTGGCTGCTGCTGACCCCAGGGTGCTGTGAACCACCTCTGCCTGCTCTCCAGGCCATTTTTAACAGAACCTTCCCACACCAGAGCCCCTCCCCCACGCACACACACACCCCTACCCTCACACCCTGGAAGCAACCTGTGTGGCTGACGTGCAGCTCCAGGGAGCACCTTGCACACTCAGATGAACGATGAACGCTGGGAACACTGTGCTGAATGAGAGGAGCAGCCCTGTGCTGTGTGACTCCGTTTCTGGGGGATGCCCGGATGGCACAAACTCAGAGTGTACACTGGGGGTCGCCAGGGGCTAGGGTGGGAGGAGAAGGGGGTGGCTGCTCACGGGGACGGGGGCTGCTCTGGTGTTAATGAACTTATTTTGGAACGAGACAGAGGTGGTAGTCATAGACCATCGGGGAATGTACCAGATGCCACTATGTGTTCACTTTAAGCCGGATACATTTATGTTACGTGTATTTCACCTGAATTACAAAGCAAATAACCGAAACTTGTGACCGCTGCTGCCCTAACCGTCACACAGATCACTCTGCGTGTTCCCTTCGGAGCCATTACTCTGGGCACATGTAGTCCGCAGAGCTCAAATTACTGGGCTTTTACGCTGCCTGGGTGAAACCGTGTTGGAGTCCCAGCGGTAACAAGAACAAACCCCTGGTTAGCTAAGCAGCAGCAGAATCAGGACGGGGCTTTGCACGGGGAATGCAGATGTGCACTGTGCTCGTATGCAGAAAGCCCTCCAGCCCGAGGCTCTGACAGTCAGCCAGCGGGGCAGCGGCCACGGGCAAGGAAACCCGCACGGAGCGGAGCACACTCGGCCGCTTCCAGGCCTGCGAGGAGGGGCCTCTGTCTCCCCCTCCGGCCGCCAGCTCTGCCAGAGAGTGCGAATGTTTACACAGCTTGGCTGGCAAGCGTGCTGGCAGCTGAGGCCCCTGCTGGGGCTCAGAGACCAGCTCCGATGAGGCCCTCTCCTGTCTTCCCACCGTTCTCCAGTCCTGGCTGGATGCAGCTGGGTCCAGGCCAGCGCAGGGCAGGAAAAGACCTGGGGATATTGGCCAAGGCCTTTGCTACCTTGGCCCGAGCGTGTGATTCATTCGCAGTGGGGGCCGGGGCCCGGCGTGGCAGTTGCCTGGCCCTCGATTTCTCTGGGGAGGTGTGCTGTTTTAGCCCTGGCGCTGGGATCGCTCCACTTTCCCCCACAAAGAACCAGACTGATTTTGTTGCTTCGGTTCTGGTGAGGCTCCTTTGTCAGTGCCTCTGCTTTGAGTGCTGGTGAGAGTGCCCTTGGCCTGGATCACCACGCAGATGCACGGAGGGACGTGGCAGGAGGGAGACCAGAACATTCCAGGCAAGAGGCATGCGGTTGAAGGGCAGGAGAGGGTACCGACCTGGAAGCAGGCACCAGGGACCTGGCCCCTAAATCACTCCGGATGCGTCAGAGCAGCTACAGGGGGTCTCTGGGATCAGCTCATACAGATGGCTGTCACTTATCAGCTGTGGGATCTTAGGAGAGTGTACTTTTAATGTGCCTCAGTTTCTTCATCTGTAGGATGGGTACAGTGACTGCCTATTGTGAGTTAACTTCATGTAAAATGCTTAAAAGCACACTGGCCCATGGCAAAGAAAACCCAATATCAACTATTCCTTTTCCAGAAAGATCAGTGCCTCTTGTTGGGGCTCCAGAGCCTACAGCTGGAAAACGAAGCCGTTAGAGGAGATCATTTCTGGAACCCTGCAGGGCAGAAGTGGGGTAACTGAGAGACTTCAATAGGCACTTCAAATTGCTCCCTGGAGCTGGGCACCCCCACAACAGCCTCTACCTCCTTCCAGGCCCGCAGGACAGAGCTGCCCGCGGTGCCCCGACTTCCTGGGTTCTACAACAGAAGCTGATGTCACACTGACACTCACTGCTCAGCAGTTGCCGATCACAGGCACAATGGAAGCTGCGCTGGCTGTCACACCCATAAGGCCGGTGACCTAAAAACGCATAAAGCAGGGGACGGCCTCATGATCACGTGACCGTGCAGTCACACATGCCCTGAGCTGGCAAATCCCTTGCACACTGAATGCTCCGCTGTTGCTGTGGCCGAAGCAAGAGACCCCACGTTTTGCACTGGGTCCTCCTGCACACAGGTGCACCCCCCAAATCACCGCTGACAAGTGGGCGTGTGTGTGTGTGTGTGTGTGTGTGTGTGTGTGTTGGCGGGAAGGGAGTTCGAAGAACTTTAAGTTGCTATGAAGAAGGAGATGCCTCTATTAGCGCCCGCTGCTGAAGACAAGCACAGCTAATCACGAGCAGGCTCCAAAGCTAGCCCACCCCAGCCAGCAGGCACAGCCAACGCCGAGGCAGCGGCAGCCGGGAGGCCAGACAGCATCAGGCATGCTGACTCATGAAAATCTCCCAGCACACAACGGGGCGGCGATTTTTCTCTGCCTCACTCCTGTGTCTCTGGTAGATGATGTATGAATTGCCTTATTTACCTTTTCCCTCCAAACCGTCTCCTTTATTATTTTTATTAATGTTGTGCCAACTCTGAAAAGGTGTTTTCTTTGCAAAAAGAATAAAAAGGGGGGGAGTACAAAAATAGCTCCCAACACCTCATTTTCATAGTGAGGGAACATATTTTTTTAAATAGCAGCGTGTCCGTGTGTGTGTGTGTGTGTGTCCGTGTGTGTGTGTGGGGGGCAGGCTCAAAATGGGTGAGTCTTAGAGCTGTCCAAAACCTAAATTTAAATAGTAATAAATTCAAGTCTGTATTTTGGAAAAGGCCAAACTACCCAGGAAAGTTTTAACATCTTTACTGATAACAGAAACGCTGTTGCATTGAATATATTTTCATATTAAAAACAAAGGAGACACAGCATATGCAGTATGGTGTTTCCAAAGGAGTGTATTACTGGGGTTCCCACTCAGTCCTAGCACTCACTGCCATACCCATATACAGAGAAATATGTGTATACACTTGTCACCTATTGTATGCTCAGGACTTGGTACTCAGTGGGCCATTCAATCTGCAAAACTCCCTCAGAGATAAGCCTGCTCCAATTTATAGGACATGAAACTGAGGCTTGGAGAAATTCAGCAAAGTTGCCCAAGGTCTCCCAGCTCACTTCAGAGCCAACACTGGGACCCACATCCATCAAGTATCAGAGTTCACAGGCACAGGTTCCTAACAACCACCTCGGCTTGCGCCTGCAGACACAAGCCGCCTTGATGAGCTGTGCTGACAACAGCCGTGGGGTGACGTTGCCTGGGCTGCTGACGCATTACGAAGCTCAACGGCTCAGACAACAAAGAGCCGTGAGAAGTGATCTTCCTCGTCTCTCAACTGATGCATGCATTTCTTCTGCATTATTGCCTGCTATAGATTCTTCCTGATTGTTCCTGTGATAAAGAAGTCACCACTTGTTGAGGCAGCAAAGGTTGGCCCAAGTGTTTGGGCCCCTGTTACCCACGCAAGAGATCTGGAAGAAGCTTCTGACTCCTGGCTTCTACCTGGCCCAGCCCCAGCCACTGTGGCCATTAGGGAAATAAACCAGTGGATGCAAGATCTCTCTCTCTCTCCTCTCTCTCTCTCCCTCCCTCTCTCTCTCTCTCTCACTTTCAAATAAATAAATAAATAAATCTTTAAAGAAAAAAAGAAACAGATGTGTCCAACTCAGGTTTTGTGGCTGGAAGAAATGTGGGTTTGCTGGTATTGATTTCTTTCTTCCAACTGCCGAGGATGAATGGCTGCCTGTTCCCGGGCTGGGTCTCCTGGAGCCCAGTGCCCATGGCTACACAGTGCCGTGGGTGCTCCACCTCTGTGTGCACCTGCACACGCATCCAGGTGGCTGCAGATATCAAGGGCCTGGAGGGGGCCTGGCCTCCAGCGCAGAGGAGCTGGCTGCTCCTCAACTGGCGTGGCCACAATGCTGTACCTGCCTTGAGGGTGCCTTTTCACCTCTGCCCCTGTGCACAGAGTATCGGTGAGGTCTCGCAGCAGAGTTACATGCATGTATGCCCAAGTGCAGCGGAGTGTGCCAAGCTCCCACTCTCCTTATACCTCACCGGATTAGACAGCAACCCAGGCCCCAGTAGCTTGGGTACCAGTCCCTCATTGCAAGTATCCACAGTGGGCTCCTAGCTGACCATTCAGCTCAGCAGTAGCATAGAGGTAGCTTATCAGAGCAGGTAGAACACAGGTTTTAGAGGCAGAGAAACGTGATTTTGAATGCTGGTTCTGTGAGTGACGAGCTCTGTGGCCAGGGCCATGTCACAAACATCCAGCTCTCCAGGTGGAATATGAGCACAGTGAATGGTGGTTATCTCACAGAGCAGTCATCAGGATGTGACACAAGGTGGGAACCAACTTCCTGGGCTGTCCTGAGCTTCGTGGAATCTACCCCGCAGTTGAGGGCCAACCCACGGGAGAGAACCAAGCAGAGCAGCGATAAGAAGCGGTTCCGAAGTCCGACAGCTTGGGACAGGCATCCCAGTTTTGCCTCTTACCACTTGTAACACCGTAGGCAAGTTGTATCACCTCCCTGTGCCTTGGTTTCTGAATCTGATGGGACCACAAGAGCACCTGCCTCCTGAGCACATCGGGGAATGACGAAGCAAACCATTGCAGCACCTGCTGTGTAGGACACATTCTACACAGAGTAGCTAACATCACCATGTTAGCTGCTTTGTGCCCACACAGGCTGACGCCTCCCCAGGGCAGCTGTTATCCCAAGCAAACTGCCGGGCCTGTGAAAACCCCCATCATTCCCAGCACGCGACATCTCCCAGGCAATTAAAAAATGGGACAGTAAACCCCCATCAAATGAGAGAATGGAATCAATAAAAAAGAACATCTTCTCCCTACCCCTCACCACAAGAGTGGAACATTGGATATTTGTCCTCCAAGTCTACTTTAACCTGCTTTCCTCTGCATGTCAGTAAGTTTAATTTCGGAAATGTTTAATAGTTGTTTTTAGATAAATCACAGTCAAGCTTGCAGGCCCAGTTCGTAGGACCTGGCATTGCACGGGGGGAGACACGCTCTCCCGGCGTGTGGGAGAAGAGCAAATGTGCTCTCATTGCTATTCATAGCCATGTCACTAGGAAGAGACCTCCGCCATGGAGCTTGTCAGACTTCCCGTTACCTATCATTCAAACGTGGAGCGCAATTCATTTAAAAGTGGATTGCTATTCAACTTTTTTTTTTCAGGGAGGGAGTGGTTTTCAGGTACAGTTCCACGAGTAATAGCTTTGTAAAGGTGAGCTCGCCTAAAAATAATAGGAGAGTATTTGCAACATGAATACAAATTGAGTATATACGCATGATTTCTAAGCTGGCATCCTGAACTCCCTGTCCGCGGAGAAGCAAAGACCGTATCAGCTTGCTCCCCAGAACTTTGATTTTCCTAAGCACCTCTGGATGGTACTGCAGCCACTGGATTCTTCCAGCAGCATAATGCAAAATTCAGGCCGTGGTGGCAGCAAAGCCAAGGTTGGAAATTGAGATTTACCATTCATTCCTCAGGATCGTCCCTGTCTGCACCTGCATGTCCCATCGCTATCCCTTCCTACCAAGGTCTGCCTTGGGAGCCTGTCATAGGAGTCCTACAACATCCAGGGGCTCTACTGTGTCCCAGATGCTGGCTGGATTTGGCCAATGAGGATCACCAATGGGGGTCATAAGAGTAGCTGGGTACAAACTCTTCCGGCCCCCTCCCCAGTGGACTGCACACATGAAAAAGCTTTTTTCTTTTATAAAAGCCCACTCTCACCCTCAAGGTCTCTCTGGGTTCTGTCTTGATGGGTCCTTCATTAACCTGCTACCACGACTCTGCTCAAGTGAGCAATAAAGATGCTTAGCCAGCTTGAGAAGCCACCGTGTCAATGACTTCACCTCTCCAAGCCTCAGTTCCCACCTCGACAAATGAGGGGCAGAAAGATCACCTACCTCGCCCGGGCATGAGGAGCAAATGAGATGATGCAGGTGAGGTCGTGTCCCGGCACAGAGTTCAGGCTCATTAACTAGCAACTGCTGTTTGTCACCACCATCATCGTCATCCACTCTGCTGACCCTTGCCTCTGTCATTCTTGTGCCTTGGCTGTGAGACTGATTAGTGCCATACGTCAAAATATCCCCAGCTCTGCTCCTCCCAGACATGAGGTGGGGCTGTGCTGCTGTCCTTGGACGTGGCCATGTGACCGGGCTTGGCCAATGCCCCTTGAGTGGAAGTTGCACCTGTCACTTCCAAGGGGACATTTTAAGAGAGCCAGGGTGGGATTCTCACCTGAGTGACAGCAGCGATTAGACTGTACATGCCATCTTTACCTGAACACAAAGCAAGCCTCAGCTAAGTGGGATCCAGACAGGCCAAGGTTCTGAGTGCTGTGGCTCTGCACCGCCCTTAGGCCGTTTTACTTGACTTCGTCCTCTACTCGACCCTGGGGCTGCAAGCTGGAGAAACAGAGCAGTGGGACACAGCCCACCTAAGAAGGACACAGCAGGTAGACCACTCTGCAGGACCAACTCACGCTTGCCACCAAGGGACAGGCATCCCTTAGGAGTCCAGTGTTGGGGTTCAGAGCCGTTTTTACCATCTGCCTGAATGAATCAATTTCCCAAAGGCTGAAATTTCAAAATGCCCCCTAACAGTTGTCCCCTATTTGTTGCATAGCGGGACTGTCAACTTCAGCCCTATTTCCGAGTTCCAGTGATAAAAGGGGGAACCTTCTGGGTGTGGGTGAGGCGACTTACAAGCCTACTTTGTTTAAAATCCCAACACTAAGGCAAGGTAAGCATTTTGGTCCCAGTCTACAAAGAGGACAGTGGAGGCTCAGAGAGGTCAAGTCCAAATGCTAAGATCACAAAGCCAGGCACAGACAGAGTGACGATAATGACAACTAGTCTAAGCCATGATCATTTTAGTTGATGTTTATCCACTGTTTACTGCTTACTCCTTCCCAGACACTGCTGAGCCTGCTCTGTGGGTAAGTTCATCTGTGATAGGTCTGTGAATTGTGCCTGCGAAGACACGTATTAATACCAGTTCACAGGTGAGGAAGCTCTTTCAAGCCCTGTCTCATTTTCAAGGTCTTTTCCACAATGCAATGTTTCCCAGAACGCATTCTCTGGGGCATGGATATTCCATGGTATCCACTTCAGAGAGAAAGGGGGGGGGGGGAGAGAAAGGGAGAGGGTGAGGGAGAAAAGAGACTGAAGGTCCCATGGCCCACTTTCTTGACCCCGTCTCGAAGCAGTTAACCTGCTTTGCTGTTGTTTGTCCCTAAGATTTTACTTACATACAATCATTCATGGTCAGGAAAAATTTGAGGACCTTGGAGCTAGAGACTCTCTAAGGCATTTTTCTCACTGAATATTCTAGAATGCTATGACTGAAATCTTTGATTTTCTTTCTCCAGGACCATGAAACACTGCTTTTTTTTTTTTTTTTTTAGCCACTCAGCATCAGCTGACAGCAGCCAGTCTCTGATGCACTCTTAATACTATAGATTCTACAACCTTGTAGTTATGTTCTGCTTTCTGAAGTTCTTCACGACTATGATCTTGGTTACCCTAATATCCTTGCGGCAAGGCCTGCACAGTCCTCCTCTTTGGACATATGAGGACCAGAGAGAGTCAGAGATTTGCCCAAGAATACACAGCATGGACTGACACACCTGGAGATGGGACCCTGGACCCATGAACCCCAGGAACACTCGTGAGACCTCCTCAGGGACATCGTAAGACAAAGGAACCCCTGTGGGACAGGGTGCAAAACACCCCAGGTGCTGAAGATGGTGCTCTGGGTGTCAGAGTCAGCAGCTGGCACACTCCTGCCAAAGGTGGGAGACAAGGCCTTGGAAACAGCTCTCTCTGGAGTCGTGTCCTGCTGTAGGGACTCCCCAGAACACCCTATTTAGCCAGAGCCAAATGCTCCCTTGTTGGCTGACCTCACCTTTCGAGTTGCACCCTGATCATCCTCTAAAGCAACATGCTTTGGCCTCCCCTGCACACCACCCCCACCCCAACCCCCACCCCGCCGCTATCTGCTGCAACTGAAACCCAGTTCCTTATCGCGTGTCATCGCTAACCATGCCCTGGCGCTCAGGGACCAGGCGGGACTGTAACCCGGCTGGCCTGGCAGCAGTCCAAGCCAGGCAGTGCTGCTCTCGTATACCCAAATTTCCTGCCTGTGGTTTGCACTGCTGTAATTGTGCGGGTTCGCACTTCCTGTCCTAACCCATGGGCCGGTGTGACTGTGCATCCCTCGAGGGCTCTGTCTGCCGGGCACAGGTAGCCAGCAGTCGTCCCCTGACCTGTCCGCAGGCGTGAAGACGAACTAGAGCCCTGGACCTCCCGACCACTCCCGTGCCTGTCAGCCCTCGTGGCCAGGCCACCTGTCCTTTCCCGATAGCGTGTCTGTCCCATCACCAGGCTATGCAGGCTCAGCTGGGGAGAGACAAAATTGTACCGAACAAAACCTCTGGTGTGTGCATTCATATTTTGGGGGTCCAAAGGCTCACAAATATATTGCAGAGAGCCAGGACTCCTCTGAGTTCTGGAAATGAACTTGTGTGTGGCAAACCCTTTGGCAAGAGCCCGCTGACTGGTCCAACTTCCCCTCCTACCAACCACTCATGCCTTCCAATTCTGGCTCCACCTAGCAGCTAGGTGACTTTACGGCATAATTCAGATTAAGCCACACCCCTGATCTGAGCACCCCAAGGGTCTTTAGTTTAACCTGCCAAGAAGTGAAGCTTACGTTCTCAAGGTGGCCTAAGAGGCCGGGCAGTAGCCCAGCCCTGCTTCATCACACACGCGATGCTCACCTCCACTGCACCCGAGCTGAGCACCTGCTCCTCTCCTGAGCCAGCCCAGGGCCCGCAGAGCTCTGCTCCTTCCTAACCTCATCTCCCCCATCTAAAGCCAACCCCACCCCATTTCTTTCTATTGCTGTCTCATCCACAGGGCCTGAAATCTGGATACATACATAGAAATAGTTTCCCTTATTTACTTTTTCGGTACAAGAACAATGGTGGCCTATTGCAGAGAAAAACACTGCTTCGGGCACTGGTGCTGAGCAAAGAGCCCTGGCTTTGGAACCCGTTAGATCTGCTCTAAGTCCCAACCCTGTCCTTCGGTGCTTGTGGGCCACACTTGTCAGCCTGCTAGAACCTGTTCCCACACCTGAAGTAGCAATAACAGGACACCCAGGGAGGCTGCCTGCTGGGGAGGTTGGCGTTGCTCCTCAGGACCGAGACTGAGCGCCTGCAGGGTGCTAACCACGTGCCCAGGGTCCTGGGAAGCTCTCTGCCTGCTCATCTAAGAGTATCCTTACAACATCCCGAGGAAGTAGATGTTGTCATCATCGCCATGTCTCAGATGGGCACGCTCAGGCTCAGTCACTAACCTGAGATCATTCCATTACTAATGCAGGAGCCCGGCTCCAGAGAATTCTCTCGTCACTATGGCACTTTCTCCAGGAGTCAAGGAAATCAAAAGCAAGAATGCAGAGAAGCGCCGAGGCGCTGCGCAGGAGGACAAGGAGCCCAGACTGTCCGCGTGCCTACCGTGGGTTCTGGCGACAAGGAGCTTCAAACCCCAGGCCTGTGTTAGGTGCTGGCCCGATTTACATTCGGTTACTAAAGCCACAGGAGATCAGTGAATCTCAACGGGACCCCGAGGGGGTTAATTACATGGTGGGGAATTGTCCAGGAGCCCAGCCACTGTTGGCCTAACAGATGTACGGTCAGGAAAAAGGAATCCAGCGCATTGATCTCCAAAGAGGAAAAGCGAGCTGTCCCAGATCCAGCGGAGGAAAAGGGAAAACCCTGGCTCAGCACCGAGCCCTCCATTAATCCCCAGGACATGTTTCCTACAGGATCTCTGGGTTCTTCCTGTTGTGCACTTGCGAACTGTGGACTCAAGGCTTCCAGAGCGGTTCCCAATCGCTCTGAACATGAATACCCCATCCACCTTTTTGTTTTTTGACAGGCAGAGTGGACAGTGAGAGAGAGAGACAGAGAGAAAGGTCTTCCTTTTCCATTTGTTCACCCCCAATGGCCGCTGCAGCCGGCATACCGCACTGATCCGATGGCAGGAGCCAGGTGCCAGGTGCTTCTCCTGGTCTCCCATGGGGTGCAGAGCCCAAGCACTTGGGCCATCCTCCATTGCCTTCCCAGGCCACAGCAGAGAGCTGGCCTGGAAGAGGGGCAACCAGGACAGAATCTGGCGCCCTGACCAGACTAGAACCTGGTGTGCCAGCTCTGTGTATCTCAACAAAACAAAAAACCAGACTTAGTATCACCACCAACAACGCAGTCCATGCATCAGTTGGTTGTGTCTTTCCAGAGCAAGAACCTCTACTGTTCTTTTGTCTCTGGTTTCCCCATTCATTAAATGGGCATGACACCATCAATTTCAATACATTCAATGATAGCCAATAGCTTGCATGAGCTTTCTGTGTAAAAAAAATATATATACCAATATACCACACTAAGCACTTAGTTAACGCATCTCTACCTTGCAACCCCATGTGACAGGTATCACATTCACTTTCCAGAAACAATGCTGGGTTCCAGGTTAAAAAAAAAGTAGCCACTGCCTTGAAAGAGCTCAGCTTCCACTTGGGGAAACAGGTAGAGAAAATGGCACCTGCAGGGAAACTGAGTCAGGGCAAAGAGAAGAGTATCAGCTCAGCGAGTGCATGAGCATGGAATGTGAGACGTGCAGGAGACTGGAGACAGCATCCTAGCACAGGCAAAGGAAGCACCTGAGACTCAGAGACGTTGACTGTCATGTTCAAGGACACACAGCAACTACGAAGTAGAGCCTGGATTGAGACCAAGGAGGTTTCAGCCTCCAACCAGGGACTCTACAATTCCAGGGCTGTTTGGTGTTCTCAATCACACTCAGCTTCCCTGGGCTAGAAGCCCACATTTCTCTTGTGCTATGAGTCTTCCTATGTATACAAAATAATACCTCCGTGACTGTTACACACAAGAGCGATAACCCCGCAAGCCGAACCCCACTTCCCCCTCCACGGAGCTGCTAAAGGAGCCGCTCTGCAGCTCCACCTCCACTTTCCTGCTCAGGTGGAAGAAACAGCTGCAAAATAATCAATTCATTGCATAAACGGTTGATGCAGGTCAAGGGACAGCAACTCTCCTTCTCTCTGGCAGGTGGGTCAACAGCTAGCTAGACCTTGCCCTTGCCCTCTGGGAGTCTACCGTCAGGCCAGGGGGACAAATGCATAACAATTCTTGTGTCTGAAGGCCAAAAAGCGAGGAGGCTATGAGCAAGGCCCCAGCCAAGTGCTCTGGGAGCGTAGACATGCCCATGATTCAATAACAGAGGCTGCTTGGACAGAGATCAGCCCGATGATGGCTTGATCGCTGGGGCTTTGGCCAGAAACCACTTAATATTGCCCATTGTTGTGAGGCTGCGTTTGATCAATGCTGCAGACTTTCAGAGCTCCTTGGAGAAATCTGCTTCACAAATACTACGCAGTGGGACAACTGAGCACAGCGGCGTATCCACATGAGTATTCGGTTTGGGTTTTTCCAAATTCCAAACACGAGGCACCTCTCTGCAGCCCCAGAATCTCCCCCAGCACAGGGAAAAAGACAGAAGGACACAAGACAGAACCGTTAGGGCTTTCTGAACAATCGGAAGCACTGGAATCATCATAAAAAAACACTGCTCTTAAGAGATTTCACTCCTGGCCTCTGTTTTTCTTGTCTTGTTGGGCTTTCCCTGACCCCTTGGTCGATACTGTTTGACAGTAGACAGTGTTATGACATCAGAGCACAGGGCTGTGGCAAAGCCAGAGTGGCACCTCTGTGGCTCAGTGACCACTCACCTTCCAGTGCTGGTTGTTCTAAGAGGAATTCTCCAGCGTAACTAAGAGGGGAATTCTTTTCCATGGCAAAAATTCTCTAGGGTGAGTAGGCGGAATTCTTCTCCCACCAACGGCGTGGAGACAATGGAGGACTTTTCTCTGCACCAGACTAGACTTTCTTACAGGAAATGACGTTATGTTGCAACTCAAAAGTCTTAAAAGAACACTCCCAGGCATCATGTATTTCTGCTTTCACAACAGTCCAGATGCATGAGCTCATTTGCTCATTCATTCCTTCCAAACTATTTACTGCTGAGAGCCCACCATGCCCAGACTCTGCAGAGTGAGATGCTGGCTCCTGGAGCTTAGTGAAGATGACAGGGCCCCAGCATCCATGGGAAATGGGTTCCATTACCCCTGTGGACATCCAAATCCATGGATGCTCAAATTCCTTACATAAAACGGCATGGTATGTGCACGGGACCACAAAATCCTCATGCATACATTAAATCATCTCTAAATCACTTACAAAACCTAGCATAGTGTAAATGCTATGTAAAGAGTTCTTATGCGATATTATTTGAGAAGGAAACAAGAAAAAGAAAACCTCTAGCGCAGACACAGGGTTTTTTTCTTTTCAAATACATGCTGAATCTGCCGCTGCAGACACTGTGGGCATAAAGGGGCAAGATAAGGTCAGAAAAGCCAATTTTTGAGACCGCAGAGACAAAAATGGGGAGTGGTAAAGCTAACGCATGTTAGAAGCCCCCTTTTACAGCAGGGCAAATCGAGATACGTGGAGGCTGAAAAACTCAGGCTGCATCACACATCACTCAAGAGAGACACCCCTGGCTAATGCACATTGCTATCCCACAAGGCCAGTGGACAAACCAAATCCAATGCAATGAACCCATTAGGCCAAAAATGTCAATCAAATGATCACTTTTCAATGTTGAGGGGATTGGCAAGTTTATGGTGGCTGCTTTCATTACCTTGGAATAAACTAGTTGGGACCATCCCGCGCTCATCAACAGGAAGTGACCCCACAGCGTCGTACAGAGAAACACAAGCGTGCACACACACCTGTCTCGGAGTGTCCCAAAGCTGACTCAGGCCCTGAGGGATTTGGGGAGCTTCTGAAGGGGCTCCTCGGCACCCAGCTGCGCCCATCAGCTTCTCCAGTGGCTTTTTTCCTCTGATAAACCTTCTGATCCCTGTTCAGGTCAGTTTCCATGGACAAGCAGGAAGCCTAGCAAGAGATCTAAATGACTTCACCCTCTGCAGGGGACTTAATTTGCTGCATTAGCTGGGGGCTGTGCAATCCCTACTCGCTCAGATTTCCTGCTCTTCTCTGACCCATCTCTCATAGGATTATGCCTTCCTCTAGGATTGGACTTTGAGGCCAGTTTTTCAGAGGGGGGATTTATTTGAAACGGGCAAGTGAAACGTAGCCAGCCATTCGCCTGTTGCAATTATTCCTGTCTACTCAGCCAAATGAGAGCTCAGCTCGAGATCCCAAAGGTTAGAGTTGGTATCCAACCATCACCTGTGTCCTTGGAATTTCTAGGAATGGCCAGGGAGCAGAAGCCTTCCTCCCTCCTGCATCCCCCGTGGCTGCACTTGTTTCTATCACACGTTTCCTCTTGATTGAGACTTTGTGCTTTTGTTGTGTTTCGTTTCGAATGTTTCCTCGACAGATACCTCTTTGGAGAAAATACATTATTTTCCATTGACAAAAATCATTCAGTTCTCACCCTGCAAAAAAATATGTCATTACCTTCTTTCCCCCAAAGTCTTTATCCCATTGGATATGGGAATTAGATAAGATTAAGTTCTTAGGCGACATCAACTTATGGGCCAGACAGATTCTGAGCTGTTCCACTGTGTCAGGACAACATTTATATCTGCTTAAATGGAAGACAATGTGGCGACACACACACACACGGAGGCAGCCACGTGAGGTTTGCCTTAAGTAGAGCAGCATTAGGTTACTTTCAGGTGACAATTTCTAAATGAGAGCAAAACTGTGTAATAAGATTTTAAAAATTGGACCCATTCTTAGTCCACCAGCTCCCCGGCCAGTGACAAAACACACCATTAGTGGCCACAGCACGATTCTGAAAATATACCTTCCTTACGATTTAACGCTCTTTTTTTTTCCCTGTGAGCTAAAAATTACAAAGCCCCGGATTTCATCGCTCTTGCAATCTATTCTTTTCCCCTGACTTCCTGTTTTCATGAAATTTTAATCAGGCACTTAAAATAAATAGCTATGCAGAGCTTCTCTGCCTCCCCCAATACCCGGGATGGATGTTTTGGGTAAAGTGATAGTCCAGAGACCTTGAGAACAGTGAATTCCATTCTGATTTGGCACAACAACAAAAATGAAAACACAGCCCTGTCCACAGCCACGCACTCGGAGGGGACACAGTGGTCTTGCAGCATCAAAGCCGTAGCACCCTGTACGTCTTAACAAATTCTTCTTGTAAATATTGATGGCCATTTGATCAATTTAGGAAGGCAAGCGAGATAAAGCACAACTCAATTATTCCAGGGCAGACAGAACAAGGAGTAAACCACCGTAAACTTTTCCAGTCCCCTTACAGATGAAAACTTCAATCATGTAACGTGGGCTGCTGTTTTGTACCGCTCATGGTTTTCAATGGTGTAGACTTGAGTCCCCTTCATTTAAACAGAAATACACTTGGAGTTTACAACTTAGGAATTTTTAAAATCTTTTTCCATGATTTTAAATTTTAAATGGAATCTATTGTTGATGATGATGTTTACCCATGGCATTATAGGAAAGTTTAATGCATATGTCACAAAATCATTATCTTCAGGCATGGATGACCTTTCTAGTAACAACTTTGGGTTTCACAGAGAGTGCTGTGGAGCAAGAACAAGGCTGCAAACCTTTCTGCTCCGTACATCACAGTCCTGGAGGGCTGCAAAGAGGCCCATTGCAAAGCCAGGAGAAAGTCAGCTGCCCTCCCCTCAGGTCCTAGGCTTCCGCACAGAGCCGGTAGGCACCACAAAAGACTCGTACCTCATCCGTAAAAACCAGAGACGACAGGCGAGCGAGCACCATGCAGCCCCTGCTACGCATCCCTGGGAATCTTCTTCCTGTCTCGTCTCCGATGGAATTGATTCACAGTAACTGTGCGTTCTGGTGAGCAGCCGTGGACACGATGTCCAGGCACACAGCTCTCTGACTGTGGAGGTCAGGTTTTAAATCTTCTGCTAGGAAACGGATCCGCTAGGTCAGGGTGGGCTGGCAGATTTTTACAACTGGTTTTCCATTTCCAAATGGTGGCCCTTTTGGACCAATTAAAAAAAAGAAATACAGTTGGTGGGAGAACTCTGATTTCCAGCTCTTGCCATTTCTATGCTGTCTGTGTTCCAAACACAGCCAATTCCCAGCCACTGTGATGTCACCAAATGTGACACTTCCAAACGTGGTGTTGGAAAGAGAGGTGCAGAAACACCCCAGCAGAGTGCAGTAGATGAAGTAATAATAAGTGCATACATATGCAACAGCATAAAGTAGCAAAATATTTGGAAGTGAAGGGTTTTGAGTACTTACTACATTTTTAAAATAGCTTATTTGATTGTAGGTTTGCATGATTTCAATTCTTAATAATGACTGTGTATAAGAACTCACAGAATTTCTGAGAATTTAGCAGTGGGTTCTTGTGAGCCAACACAAGCTAAGTCCAACACATCAGTTCCGGGAGGGAGCTGGCTTTAGAACTCTGTTCAGTTGGAAATGCTGTGTGTCATTTGTGGCTTAGCAAACTTGCCTATTTCCAGAGAGAGACCATGCTTTTGGATCTGTACTAGTTTGCTCTTGGTCCCCCCAAAGTTGGCTTCAAATTACAACTGACCTCAAAATATCAGCACTGCCTGTTTTCTTCGATATAGGGTTTCCCCTCCTTCGTTGTTTCCAAATATATCCCTGAGCTGGCTTTCTTGTTTCAGTGGGATCTCAGGAGCTTGGAGAGAGAGAAGTCAATCTCTAAACAAAAGCAGCTCCGTGACATCTCAAGTCGGAAAAGCTTGAACACATTTTCTTTCCTACAGGCCCAGAAGATAAAATTCCACTAAGGGGGAAAAAAAAGGAGACTACATTTCCACCACAGTTCAAATGCCAACTCTGGTGACCTCGCAGAGCAGGAGTTAGGGGTGACTCTACCCTGACGGGGGTGGGGGTCTCACCCCCTGATTACATTCATCAAGGCCATTTCTCCGAGCATCTGTGAGACTGCCCACAGCGGCTTAAGAAGGAGAGAATATTGTCAGAGTGTTCAGAGGAGCCACGACAGAAAGGCTGCTTAGTAAGATGGTGTTCACAATATGTGGATTCACGACCAACAGAATTTAAAAATTAAAAGTAAAATCAAGGAGTCAGTTCCAGCTGCCAGGGGGCTCAGCTCCCAAGCGTTTTCCCTTCCCTCATGGGTTCCTTGGCCGCGTCCAGCTCCGAGTCCCAGCAGCAGTGGTACAATTTGCCCCTGCTCGTGGCGGCCCCAGTAGCAATGATCGGATTTTCTGGAATCGCACTCACGGAGCAGAAAGCCAAGCTCTTGCGGTTGGATGCATCCAGCTTCTGTGAACCACCCACACTATCAACAGACACTGTCCCAGTGGCCGGGAAATCATCCTGCTCTTGGCAAAAACCTTGCCACTTGGGTAGGAACTGAGCAAAATCGTCCAAGACAAGCAAAACGGAGCAAAGCAGCGCTCGCTCTGCACTGAAGTCCAGATTCAGCTTGAAGGATCTTGGCAGAACTACAGCTGGGCTCGGCCCTTGGTCATGTCACAACCGTATCTCAAATAACCCATTCTCTTAATAAAACACAGTTTGACTTAAGGCTTTGAGATATCAATTTGAAGGGAGGAAAAAAGGCAAGAGGGAAGCCAGTGGTGAGTTTCCTACTATATTAGTGCTATTATTGAATGCATATGCTTACGTGCACGTCTGACAGAATAATGCAAAACTCTGACATTGAAATTGGCCGTCTTTGGCTTCTTTATTTACAATCACCAACCACTCAGGCATTCTCAGAAATGCAGAGGTCCCTCGGAGCTGGGGGCCTGCAATAATATGCCTCCTCTTCAGTCCCATCTAGGCAGTTGATGACCCGCTGCACGATTTCCTCACTTGCATATTTTAGGGTCTCCTCCAGCTCCACCAAACAGGGCTTAGAGCCAGCAAAAAGAAATCAAGCTGTTGGGCGTTTCTATTTCTGTCCTTACCTGTAGTCTCACTACACTGCCTCAAGTTACTCCCCCAACTGAGCATAAGGCTACCCGGTGACTCCACTGCTGGTTCAGTGGCATCCCGGGGGAGCCGAGGGTGCAAGAAATCATCAACAGGAGCTCCTGATTCTAGAATAAGAGACTCTCAACTCCATCTGGGCTCTCACGCATCAGGCACACCCTCCCCTGGCAAATGCGAGCATTTATAGTGTCCCATGTGAAGACATCCTCCAAGTGTTTTCCTTTTAATCCTACTTTTCCTGACATTTCTTCCAGCCTGCGGCCACACCTGCAGACCCCCATTTCTCAGATGGGGACACTGTGGCCCACAAGATTATCTGGAGTCTCACGGAGCATAGTGGTCTCTCTTACCTCGAGTCCTGCTTTCTGAGGTTTAAGTTACCTACGGTCAACCATGGTCCAAAACTATCAATGGAAGTTACAGAAATAGAAAACTCACAAGTTTTAAATAACTTTTATTTTATTAGGATTAATGATATTATTAATTATTGTTGCTAATTTCCTACTGTGCCTCACTTCTAAATTCAGGTACTTTCTTCTTCTTCTTTTTTTTTTTTTTGACAGGCAGAGTGGACAGTGAGAGAGAGAGACAGAGAGACAGGTCTTCCTTTTGCCATTGGTTCACCCTCCAATGGCCGCCACGGCTGGCGTGCTGCAGCCGGCGCACCACACTGATCCGAAGGCAGGAGCCAGGTGCTTCTCCTGGTCTCCCATGGGGTGCAGAGCCCAAGCACTTGGGCCATGCTCCACTGCACTCCTGGGCCACAGCAGAGAGCTGGCCTGGAAGAGGAGCAACCGGGGCAGAATCTGGCGCCCCAACCGGGACTAGAACCCGGTGTGCCGGTGCTACAGGTGGAGGATTAGCCTAGTGAGCTGCGGCGCCAGCCAAATTCAGGTACTTTTTAAAATTGTGTGGAAGATGGAATTTAAAGGTAACGTTAGAGGCTGGAATCGTGGTGCATGAGGTTAGGCCACCACCCACAATACCAGCCTCCCACATGAATGCTGGTTCGAGTCCCAGCTGCTACACTTCCAATCCAACTCCCTGCTAATGGCCTGGAAAGCAGTGGAGGGAGATGGCCTGACTTGTTTGACCCCTGCCACACACAGTGAAGACCCAGATGGAGTTCCTGATTCCTCGCTTAACTCTGCGTTTCAAAAATAAATCTTAAAAATGATGATAATAAATATGGCCAGCATTGTGGTGTAGTAGGTAAAGCTGTCGCCTGGGATGCCTGTATCCTGTATAGGTGCCAGGTGATGTCCTGGCTTCTCCACTTCGGATCCAGCTCCCCGCTAATGGAAAAGTCAGCAGAGGATGGGTGAAGTATTTGGGCACCTGACCCCACAGGGGATCTAGAAGAAGCTCCTGACTTCGCCCTAGCCTAGCACTGGCTGCTATGGCCATCTGGGAAGTCAACCAGCAAATGGAATATCTGTGTGTATGTGTCTGTAACTGAATTTCAAATAAATCTTAATAATAATAATAAATAACATTAGGATGGGGAGGGTGTTATAACACGCTGGGTGCAGCCCCCTGCATCAGTGTGCCGGGTTCGAGTCCCAGCCACTCGGCTTCTAATCCACCTAATAATGTATATCCAGGGGTGGGGAAGTGTGGTGCAGAAAATGATGGTGTAAGTGCTGCAGTCACTGCCATTCACAAGGAAGACCTGGATGGAGTGCTGGTTTCTTGGCTTTGGAATGGCCCAGTCCCAGCTATTGTGGGCATTTCCGGAAGGAGCCAGCAGATGGAAGATAGCTCTCTCTTTCTCTCTCTCTCCTCGTCACTCTGCCTTTCAAAAAAATAAAAATACTTTATTTTAAAAATGATGCTTATTCCATGCATAGTTTTCTCATTGTACATACTGTGCACGAACTTTTAGAAAGGCCCTCATATGCATGGGTTTGAAAAGTTTCCGTGCCATAATTTTTAAAAGATTTATTTATTTATTATTTAAAAGGCAGAGTGACAGAAAGGTGGGGGAAGGAGAGGGAGTGGAGAGGGAGGGGCAGAAGGAAGAGGGATCAGAGAGAGAGAGAGAGAGAGAGAGAGGTCTTCCATCTGCTGACACACTCCCCAAATGGCCGAAATGGCTGGAGTTGAGCCAATCCAAAGCCAGAAGCCAGGAGCTTCTTCTAGGTCTCCCACACAGGTGCAGGGGCACAAGGACTTGGACCATCTTCTACTGCTTTCCCAGGCCATAGCAGGGATCTGGATAAGATGTAGAGCAGCTGGGACTCGAACCTGTGCCCATATGGGATGCCGGCACTGCAGGCGGTGGCTTTAACTGCTTCACCACAGCATTGGCCCCTCTGTGCAAAATGAACCTATCTTTTAATTCCACTTCCATGAACTCTTTGAAGTATCTTTGAATAAACATATAGGAAAAATCATAGTGTATGCATAGGGTTTGATAATACCATGGCTTTAGGCCTCCAGCAGGGGTGTGCAAATATATTCCCCAGAGACAAGTGGGTACCACTGAAGTTCAAATGGGCAAGGGACAAACACACATCAGTAACCATCCAGCACCTTCTCCATCTCATCCAGTGCAGTCCCATCTCATCAGCACCTAAAAGGGCAGGTGCAAATTCAGAGCCCCAGGGTGTTAAAGGAACCAGATGAGACTATTGGTAAGCATGTGAACTTAACTTTTCAAAAACCATTGAAATGCCTTTGGAAAATGTGTGTACAGCATGCTAAATAAAAAATCAGGAAGAAATACATCAAGGTATTCTCAGTTTTATAAAGCACATTTCTGGCCACCTTTACAAATAAGAGTGGACGTGGCTATTTGTCCCTCATCAAACAGTTAGATAAAAAGTCCACCTGTTTGCAAAGCTTGTTCACATGATCAAGAGTATGATTGAGTCATTATTACTTTCATCTTTGTGCTTTTCTGATTTTTATAACTGTCCACTAAGGTACTATATTAATAATAAAATAAATTAATAATTGTGGTTTATTGTCTCCTTTCAAAATAGTTACAACTACCTCTTTGCATAATTATAATCTTGGAGATGGTAAAACCACAGGTCAGGGCCAGCATTGTGGTGCAGAGGATTACATCACAGATCTGCAGCACCAGCATCTCATTTGGGCACTGGTTCAAGTCCTGGGTGCTCCTCTTCCAATCTAGCTCCGTGCTAACATGCCTGGGAAAACAGCAGAAGATGATCTAAATGCTTGGGCCCTGCACACACATGGGAGACCCAGATGGAATTATTGGCTCCTGGCTTTGGTCTGGCCCAGCTCTGTTAGTTGCAGCCATCTGGGAAGAGAACCAGTAGATGGAATCTCTCTCTCTCTCTAATCCTGGCTTTCAAATAAATAAATCATAAAAAGCAGGCAAACAAAAAAGCCATAAGTCAAAGGATGCCAGATGTGGTGATGGATTACTCTTGAGCCACTGTGGCCAGGAAGTGCACTTGGACCAGGCCAACCTACACTGGCAGTGAAGTGGTAAAGGCCCCATAGACAGCAAACCGGGAGAATTTCCCTAGACTTGCCCTGCTAGTAGGATTTTGAATAAAGTCACAACGCCCAGGCTCTCATTTCCTAAGATTTCCAACACACTGAACACTAGATGAGTCAGTGCGATGAAGTATGCCTCTTGAACACTCCAGGAGAAAAGCAGGTACCAACATGAGATCTTTGAATTTTATTGCTCAGACCTTCCAGGGATAATGACCTCATCTCCCCAGCTTACAGAATTCAATAAAAATGGGCTGTGGAATGGGCTTAAGGCAGCCTGTCTGCTGTGTACCTCTTCCCTCTTCAATGAGGGCATTTCCTAAGCCTGGAATCTCCAGGACCACAGAAGGTAAGAAACCAGGCACCAGGAGGACCCGGAAGGAATGATGTCCGTTCCTGTTCTCTAAGTGCCCTGTGTTGTGAACAAGCTTTGGGTGGGCTGGGGACCGTGGAATGAATACTCTGGAGGAAGGTACTCCCGCATACAATTGGTAGATAAAACATAGGATGCCCAGTTCAATTTGAATTGTAGATAAACACCAAGAGATCATTAGTGTAAAGAGGCCCCGCTATTTCATGGGACCCTATGTATACAAATAAATGCATATGTCATTTATCTAAAGTTCAAATTGAATTGAGTACTTTGTGATTCTATTTGTTAAATGTAGCAAACTTACCAGCTACCTGGACTCACTGAACTTACCATTACTTGGATGGCCCTGACACTAGCTTGAAAAGAACCAGAAAAAAGTTGCAGACAAGTAGGAGGGCACGCCCCTGCCTTTCTCCATGGTCTCTCATAGACACAGCATCGCCATGTGCTGAGACACATACGTGCCACTCCAGGACACGGGTTTCAAGCCACAGTTGGTCCCTGAGATGCAGCTTGGCTTTAAATGAAAGAAAGAAAAGTGGCGCAGGTGTGTAGAGAGGAGGACGTGCAGCTCAGGTGCACTTTAGTTCAGCTCAGATTCCCCACATCGATAGACTTTCAAGCAGCCAGAGTGAGTGCTCTCTACTCTGGAGAGAAGCAAAAATTTCTGGCCTCTATAAACTCAGCCACGATTTAAACAGTTCCGAACAGTTCGAAATAAAGAGTTCTAACCAGTTCGTTAGGAGCAATGAGAAGATCCCTACCTCACGCTCCTTCATGCTTTCTACAAAAGCAGAATTGGAAGGGTGTGAATGCAGGGGGCCCATTCTGGTAGAGAAGGAGCTTAGTAACTGCCCGTGTGTGTATGTGTGTGTGTGTGTGTGTGAGCATGTGTGGTGCCAGGCACACAGAAGACGGACACAAATAACACAGAGGAGTCAGGGAGTGCCTTACACGTCTTTGAAGAAGCACATGGCTCTTGTCTCACCATCCCCAAGTGGCCAACATATCCTGTGGTCAGTACCAGCTTTGCAGAGTTAAAATAAAGAAAACAAATATCCAAATATCCAGTATCATTGCTGTGAGCTGGCCTGTGGGTCTTTGCCGACATCTGAACTGCTTCACATAACCTCCTGGCCTCTAAAAATAGATATTCTGTGGTACATATAATTTTTATAAGATGACTAATACAGGAATGCCCTTTGGGATAATTTAGTGTCTTAGTTTCTCTTTTCTCTCTATATTTATCTATGTCTTCATTGGATTCCTTGTGTAGAACTTAGACTGTAGCCATGGACCAAGAATATTAGCCAAAGAAATTATCTTTTCCTTAAAGGGCTACAATTTTTATCAACCAAAGAGACAATTTTATCTTTTAAAAGGGGCCGAGTGATGGTGGTAGACCTGTGTTTTGTTCTTCTAAGTGTCATTTTCCCACAGCAAGGACCAGTCAGAAGGGGTTTCTAGCTACCTCACTATTTTTCTATTTTACATGCAATTGAGTCAAAAATAGAAGGGTAAATTATGTATGATGAAAAATTATATTTAGGCTTACTACCATTAACCCCAATAAGAAGGACTGTGTGGTCACTCCCAGCCACTGAAATCGCAGTCTGTTCTCTCTTACTATCTCACTCTCTTCTCTGAGTTGAGGGGGTTGGGTGGGGTGGGGTGGGGCAGGAGAGAGGTAGCGGAGGGAAAGGGTCTGACTTCTCCTTGGACTCCCTCCTTGCCCATCTCGTACGTAACTGAATCTTTTGTCCAGAGGTGAGAATTTCAGGAATGGAGTGGGGATCCATCGAGGAAAAGTAACAGAGGTCCACTCCTCCGCTCCTGTCACCTTTACTGCAACACCAGTGACCTCCAGGCCACCTCCAGGTGATTAACTCTGCTTGTGAGGACGTGCAGAAAGGAATTTTCTTATCCAGTGGTGTCCTCACTTCGGAAACCACACGCCCTCTCCTTCGCCATCCAACAACCGCTGCTCAGTCAGGGAACTAGAAGAGGCTGTGCCGAGTGCTCCCTCACCTCCCCGATGGGAGTACGTAAGAAGGGAGTGAGGCACCCAGAGGCAAGACAGAGGTCGGAAGGCCTGGGAACTCACAGCCCCTGAGCTCCAGGTCCCCTTTGCCCACCACTCTTCTGAGCTAATCCAGCTCTGCCTCCAGTCCCTCAGAAACGCACAGAGGGCTGACCCAACGTCCTCTACTGAAGAACAACTCGGAAACAAGCAGTCAGGTTGCACTCCTAACTTTGAGTTAAGTGTGAGTTGGTTTTACTCTTTCCAAAGAAAACAGAATTTGAACGTAAATCCTCATTATTCTTTTCTCTTAGAAAAAAAAAAAGCACAGAAAGAAAGAAACAACAGCTAAAACAGGTATCATGCAAATCTGGTTCTCCCTCTTCCGGTGTCTCCCTGCATCTCACCATGTGGCCCTGTTGTTCTGTGCTTGCAAACAAAGAAGTTAGGCCGAGGACCTGCCTTGTGGCTCAGCAGGGTAAGTCACCACTGTGACGCCAGCATCTCACGTTGGAGTGCCAACTTGAGTCCTGGCAGTTCTGATTCTGATCCAGCTCCCTGTTAATGTGCCAGGGGAGGCAGCATAATGTGGCCCAAGTGCTTGGGCCCTGCCACCCATATGGGACACACAGAGTTCCCCGGTTCCTGGCTTCAACCTGGTCCACCCTGGTAGTTGCAGCCATTTGGAGAGTGAACCCATGGATAGATTTATCTATTTATCTATCAATCTATCATCTATATCTCCCCCTCTCTGACTTACAAGTAAATAGATAAATAAATCTAAAAAAAGTTAGGCCAGCTGAGCACCTGAATTTAAAGGACCAATTATCACCCTGAGAAAGTGACAGATGACAGCTTCCCTGGAATGCAGCACAATGCCTCAAAGCCACCTACACACACACACACACACACACACACACACACACCTTCCACTCTTGCATCAAATTCCTGCTCAAAGCTTTGGACGCACTTTGGCAAAACCTCCCTTGGCACCCTTGGACAAAGCCATTTCTTCAATTTCCTGTTTTAGATCAATCAGGAAAGGTGAGGCTTTGCAAAGTCAATGAACAACCGCCAGTCTCGGTGGCTTTAACCATCCAGTGTTCACTTCTCATTCACACTAAATTTCTGCAAGGGAAGCCACACGCACTGCTCAGACTCTGACACTGGGGACTGACGCTGCCATCCCGCATGCAGCTTCCTGCTTGGATGGAGCAGGGGAGGAGGCCTGGACATTCCCGTGGTCTTAGATGCTTCCACTCAGAAATGAGACTCCTCAATTCTGCTGCTATGTGATGGATCACAGCAAGGCACAAGACCATGCCGTATGGCCAGAGGTGTTCAGGAATTCTTTGGAAACAGGAAGGAAAGAAGAGCTGGAATTCTGAGGGAATAGCAATACTATTTATCACACGTTTGTGTACATGAGGATTTAAAAACCTTTGTGTAAAAAATGGAATTAAGTAAATGTATTTTGGTGCAATCACTCTGCCTGAAATCCATGCACAATTTTTTCATAACATGCATTTCCCATGAACTTCTTGAAGCTCCTTCATACACAGGGATTTCAAAAAATTTTGGCACTGGCTGGAGCCATGGCTCACTAGGCTAATCCTCTGCCTGCGGCACCGGCATCCTGGGTTCTAGTCCTGGTTGGGGTGCCGGATTCTGTCCCGGTTTCTCCTCTTCCAGTCCAGCTCTCTGCTGTGGCCTGGGAAGGCAGTGGAGGATGGCCCAAGTGCTTGGGCCCTGCCACCCCATGGGAGACCAGGAAGAAGCACCTGGCTCCTGGCTTCGGATCGGTGCAGCACGCCAGCCATGGCAGCCATTTGGAGGGTGAACCAACGGAAGGAAGACCTTTCTCTATGTCTCTCTCTCTAGCTCTGTCAAAAAAAAAATTTGGCACCAAAAGAAACTTATCTTTTAATTCCACTTTCTATGAACTTGCTGAAGCACCTTCATATAATATTCATTATTCATGAAAGATTGGAGACAGTACTGAGTTTGGCTTTTTTCTGTCACCCTAAGTGAGATCTCCATTAAGGCAAGCATAGAGCTGTATGTTCATTTTCTGCTGGTATGAAAATGAACTCCACCTACTGACAGTATTTACAGAATCAGAATTCTGCCCAATCCACCTTTCCTTCTATGTGCTCAATAAATACTTAACAGATAGGCAGATAGATAAAGGTAGATGGATATACAGATAGAAAGATTATAGATCATACATGATAGATAGGTGGTAGATATGTAGATGACAGATGTATGGATAGATTACAGATGCTACATTGTAGATTGATAGGCAATAGATGTACAGATAGATAGACCACAGATGCTATATGATTGATTGATAGATGTATGGACAGATTATAGATATATGATTGATGATAGAACAGATCAACAGAAAAGCCTTTTTTAGCAATGAGATTTCATCATCTAATGGTACACTCAGCACGGTGTACATGTAGCCCAGCCCTTGCCAACACTATCTTGGTTAGCCAGCATGCTTTTTATAAAACTTTGGCCCAAGGAGAGCCGGTGAAATTTTAGAGCCTCACATTTGCTGCCAGTTTCTGCAAGTCAACAACAGTCACAATAAAAAAAAAAAAAAACACCCATTTCACTGTGGTGTTGGTAGAGAGACTTAGATGCATGCACCAGACATCTGCATGAAGGAGAGAGTGTGTGTGTGAGTGTGTGTGTGTGTGTGTGTGTGTGTATGAGAGAGAGAGACTAGGCACACACACGCTCCTGGAGTATCACCATGCCTGCATAGACTAGGCACACACACGCTCCCGGAGGATCACCATGCCTGCATAGACTAGGCACACACACGCTCCCGGAAGATCACCATGCCTGCATAGACTAGGCACACACACGCTCCCGGAGGATCACCATGCCTGCATAGACTAGGCACACACACGCTCCCGGAAGATCACCATGCCTGCATAGACTAGGCACACACACGCTCCCGGAAGATCACCATGCCTGCATAGACTAGGCACACACACGCTCCTGGAAGATCACCATGCCTGAGTATCCGTAACAGCCCAGGAAGACTGTGCTCGCAACCTGCCAAATCAGCACATTGTATTGGCTGATAAAACAGTCATTTGGTCAATCTGTTGTCAGCTCAGATCTGCCTCTGAGACAGCAGAGGCACACTTGGAAATGCTGTCTCACCTGGAGTCTCCTGACTCCTCTGTGTGAGGCTGCACTGACAGCTACATCCAAATACACATGGATCCTTGACAATGGCATTGTCATCATTAGTCTAGATTGATCACTGCGGACACTGGCACTCAGAGCTGTAGGGGCAGGCCTGCATTGCACAGCAGTAAGATGATGGCGCTGGGGACTGCGGCTGTGGCGTAGCAGGTGGAGCCACTGCCTGCAGTGCCAGCATCCCATGTGGGCGCCGGTTCCAGCCCCAGCTGCTCCACTTCCTGATCCTGCTCTCTGCTGTGGCCTGGGAAAGCAATAGAAGATGGCCCCAGGTCTTTGGGCCTCTGCACCCATGTGGGAGACTGGGAGGAGGCTCCTGGCTCCTGCCTTCTGATTGGTGAGGTTCCAGCTGTTGCAGCCATCTGGGAAGTGAGCAAGCAGATGGAAGACCTCTCTCTCTTTCTCTCTGCCTCTGCCTCTGCCTCTCTGTAGCTCTGGCTTTCAAATAAATAAATAAACCTTTAAAAAAAGAAAAAAAACCTGATAGGGCTGGCCTTTAAGCCCGGCCTCCTCATCCCTGTGTTCTGAACCAGAATTGGCCACAGAACACTGTCAGTCGGGCTTGGGTTTCACTCTGTAGCTCTCATCAGTCTTCCCCAACTAGGACCAGCTTGTTGTTTGCTGCACATGGACTTGAGACCACATGGTTCCTGGAAATTCTTGAGATGCCATGAGATCTGCTACCCCAAAATGTCAAAGCAGCAGAATTCAAACCCAGGGGCTCTGGGTGCCAGGGAGACAGATGGCATCATTTTTCCCTCCTGGATGAGGTCAGAGGTGGAATGTGAAACCTCTGAACCTTAGGATGACAGTTACCATCAATTGAGTATCTTCTCTATTTCAAGCCGCATCCCTGGCTTGCTATAGGTTCCCACAGTATTCACGTGATGAGGACACTATTCTATCCCATTTCACAGATGAGTACACTGAAGTTCAGGCAGACAAAGTAACTTGTTCTACAGTGAATGGTCTGAAAAGTCATAATTTGAGTCCTTATTCATCTGGTAACAAAATATGGATTCTGTCCTATATGAGGCACTGAGACAAAAAAGAGAAAGCACCACCTTTCAAGTTCAGGACACTTTTGAAAAAGAAGGGGAGGAGGATTACTCAGAGCATTTCAGGTTTATCATGAAACTACAACGAAGTTCTGTCCTATGAGAATCAACAGATAAATAGGTCAGTGAAATCAAACATCCTCGAAGAGCTCTGTGTGTGCGAAGTTCAAGCACAAAGGACAGGATTCAAACCCACTGGAGAGAGGCGGCGCCTCTGCCGAATGTTAGCACAGCAGTTATCCAGGAAAGGGAGCATCAGATTCTCATTCTAAACCTCAGAATGGGTTCTAGATGCATTGGAGATTTAAAACATAAACCACACAAGTCATTAAATTGAAGGAACTATGGGGGAACTGTTCACTGGTTGTTGGAGGAAAATTTGCCTACAAATGGAAGCAGAGAAAAAGTACATTAAGCTGGATTATATTTCACTTGCAATCTAAATATATGTAAAAACATAAATAGAATTACAAGCTAAATGATAAACGTGGAAGAATTTTGGCACAAGTTTGATAAAGGGGTAATATGCAATATAGACGGAGCTGTGAGAATTCACCAAGGAAAACACCAACACTTGCGGAAAAAAAAATGAATCCAGGATGAGATAGAACATACACTTCATCAAAGAGGGAATCAAAGCATTCAAAAACAAAAATGCAAAAATGTAAAAACAAAACAAAAACAAAAACAAAAATGTAAAGGAAGACACGAAGATAAGATACCGTGCTTGTCTACAGACAAAGTTCTACAAAATGGCTAATTCTAATGAGACAGTTACGGTGTAATGAACACTCTTGTATGGTATTTGTGGCAGTATAAACTGGCTCAGTTTCTCTGCAAAGCAATTTTAGATACTGAGTTTTAAAATCATGCTTTAATAGATAATTCCATTTATTAGAATTGATAGTAAAGAAATAATCAAAGTTTCAAAGATTTACATGCAAGGGGCCCTCCAAAAGCTCACGGAAAAAGTGCATTATGAAAAAATTACAGATTTCGGGGGCCAGCGCCATGGTGCAGTAGGTTAATCCTCCACCTGCGGCGCCGGCATCCCATATGGGTGCCTGTTCTAGTCCCGGCTGCTCCTCTTCCGATCCAGCTCTCTGCTATGGCCTGGGAAAATAGCAGAAGATGGCCCAAGTCCTTGGGCTCCTGTACCCACGTGGAAGACCATGGAAGAAGTTCCTGGCTCCTGGCTTCCAATGGGTGCAGCTCCAGCCGCTGCAGCCATTTGGGGAGTGAACCAATGGAAGGAAGACCTCTCTCTGTGTCTCTCTTGCTCTGTCTATAACTCTACCTCTCAAATAAATAAATAAAATCTTTTTAAAAAATTACAGATTTCAAAGTTTTTTGCTCCAGAAGAAAATCATCTTCTAATTCTGTTTTTCTACTAACTATTCTGGAGTATCCTTAGGTACAGATGTTCAGTATGGTGTTAGCTATAACAGGAAGAATGAAGACAGTCTAAACATCCCTGTTGAGTGACGCAGCCGTGTTGGTGACTGAAGGAGTCTGCCTGGTCCTGGCAGGGACTCTGTGCACAGTATTATTCCTCCAACCCCTCCTCCCCCAAAAATGCTGCCAAGCAGTCCTTGTTCTGTTTTTAAGGATGAGGGAAACTGAGGCTTGGAGGGAGGGGTGATATGCCCAAGTTCGCACAGCCAGCCCCGATGCAGAGCAAGTTTTAACAGGACTCTTACTATCAGCTAAGCTACGTTGGTTTTAAAATACTTGAAAAGGAGGTGTGGGCTCTGGCATTGGCTCAGTTTGCCCGTGGCATGAGATGGGTTTTGTCAAGAGGAGCCGAGCGGCTTCATGCCCCTTCTCCTGCTTCGTCTGCCCACGAATGAGAACTCACGCAGCAAGTGAGCATCCTGGGTGTGACACGCAGCCGGGGCAGGAATGCGGCTGAGGCACAAACAGGCCAGGGGAGCTCCAGGAGGCCTGGGGCTGAATGCAAACAGGAAAGAGTTCCTGGGCCTGAGGGGCCTCCCGCTAACTGGGCCTGGTGTCCCCAAGGTTCCCCGGTGCGTGTTATTTTTAGACAGGCCACGTGATGAGTAAGTGCCTGTTGGATTAGATAGAGTCAGGGCCAGCTTCCAGGCTGGTGTCTCCCAAGGTACCCGGCTCAGTGGCCCCAGGGAAGAGCCCTGGGGTGGGGTTTCAAAGCAGGCCTCCCCACCAGCCCCCAGACCTCTCCAAGGCCTGTGCATGACAGAGGGAAGCAGAGAGAAAGGGGAAACTGATCTTCCTCCCCCTCCAACCCGAACTGTGCAGGCTGCACACGCAGCGGCCGGATCTGATGACCTCAGCAAAGTGTCCACTGCTGGCTGCAGAATCTTGCAAGCTTGGACTTTCTGGGGCCTGGACTCTGAGGAGGAAAAGGGGTTTCCTGGGCTGGGAGGGATGCGCTTCCTTCCCCTTTGGGACTCAGATCTCGACCCTGCAGCAATTCACAAATCTGCCCTTGGCCTTGGCTAACTGTGCGATCTGACCCCGGCAAACAAACCAAGGCGGACCTTAAGGAGGAATTTCAGGGACTGAGGCTATGCTGCAGTGGGAGCAGCAGCCGCCTGCAGAGCCGGCATCCCCTATGGGTGCAGGTGGCGTCCTGGCTGCTCCACTTCCTATCCAGCTCCCTGCCAGTGCACCTGGGAAAGCAGCAGCAGATGGCCCAAGTGTTTAGGCCCCTGCACCCACGTGGGAGACCTGGGCCCAGCCCTGGCCTTTGTGGCCACCTGGGGAGTGAACCAGCAGATGGACGATCAATCTCTCTCTCGTCTCGCTCTGCCTCATTCTCTCTCTAAATCTGATCTTCAAATAAATCTCTTAAAAAAGAAGAGAGTATGCTTTTAAAATAAAAAAAAAAAAGACTTTAAAAATTGAAGGAATTTCAAAGCAGTTAACCCAATGCAGACTCTGGGTAGCCTTTCTATCAGAAATCAGCAGAACAGGTCCTAACATAGCAAGGGAAGCTCTCGTGTGAGACAGCAGGAGTGTGTGTGGGTACCTGTGAGTGCGTGCACTCGTGTTTCTTTCTTCATCTCCTCCCACAAACCATGTATGCAGTGAAAATCAGAAGACTTTTTACTTTTGTTGAAAGCAGAACTGTGTCACTGGGTATTCTGCATCTCACTAGACAAAGACACCCCGGTAGGGCACGAGCAGTGACAACAGTGAAGAAGGCGCGTTCCTTCTCCCCGATATTGGCAAGGACAAGAGACAGAAGCGGCGTCTGCAGACAAGCAGGAGTGGAAACACAATGGGATTTGCAGCCGCCGGAAACTGTGGTCCAGTTCCAGCCCTGCAGTGTGCAAAGGACATGAACCTTGTCAAGGTCTCGATTCTCACTTACCTCACGTATTGAATGGCACTGGTGCCTGCCCAGGAGGCCTGAGGCTAAGCTCCCAAGAGCTGCTCACACAAAGCCTCTCTGGCTCCGACACACTGGGTGTTCGGAAAATGTTTGTTCCCTAGACACGAGTTCCCATCTCTCTCTAACTCCCTAATCCCACCTTGGGCAAGAGAGGCCAGCATCGCTGCTAAGTTGTGTTCGTTTGTCCAAATGCCCCATCTTCTGGGCTAACACAACATGGCACCCGAGTTGACAAAGCTTCACTGGTAGCCCGAGAGCTAAGCTATCTCCATGTCCTTTCTCGTACCAACATGTGGAGCCGGATACTGAGACCCCTCACAGAGCGGGAAGTGTGGTGGAAGAAACAAGAGCATGACTATGGAACAGCAGAGCATACTCAAGAATAAGAAGCATAACTGCTGAGAATCATGCAAGTCTATACAGCAGGAACTAGCTACATACAGCTATTTGCATTTTAATCAATTACAACTCAGCTCAGTTAAATATCCAACTCCTCTGTCACATTAACCGCATCTCTTAAAAAAAAAAAAAAGCTTTGTTTGTTTGAAAGACAGAGAGGGAGACAGATAGAGAGATTGGTCTTCCATCCACTGGTTCACTTTCCAAATGATTTCAACAGCCAGGGCTGGATAAAGCAGAAGCCAGGAGTCAGGAATTCCATCTGGGTATTCCACATGGTGGCCAGACCCAAGCGCCTGGGCCACCACTGCTGCCTCACAGAGGCCTTAGCAGGACACTGGTTTGGGAGTCGACGAACTAGGACTGGAACGAGGCACTCCATTATGGAATCTGGGCATCACAAGCAGGGACCTAACCCACCAGAGCACAACATCAACCTCTAACCTCATTTCATGTGCTCAACAGTCATGTGTGTTAAGTGGGTACTGCAATGGACAACACTAATCTAGAACATTCTATCATCAGATGAAATGCTCTCAGACAGCACTGATTTAAATCTTAAGGGATCCTGAATGATTCTAAAATTTCATTGTCCTAAATGGTATTCCAACATTGTTTTTTCTATAAAAATTCTTAAATATCAACAGGCAAAAAAATACTAAAAAATACTATTCTCGTATGGAAATCACTTTTTTATCAATTTATATTATCTACTCAAAAATACAAACCTGAAATCTCAGAAAGAGGTGCTAGCCTAGTAGTAGATGAGACTGATGCCATTGTTTTCGTATCTGGTCACAGTTGAGGCGAGTTCCATAAAGGCCCAAGATTGTTCTGTAAAAACCTCAGCCATCATCTGGCTCCCTCAGAACAGGATGAGGCCCCATCGCTCCCCAAGAGCCCATCTGGCAGGCACTGCTGCTGTTGTTTCCTTCCTAATTCCTACGCTATTAACCAGACGGTCTTTGAATCTTCCCCTCCATAGTCTTAAATTGCACCCTTAAGTAATGTGTGTGGGGAGCGGAGGGTGGGGAAGAAGTAAGCCTGACAGGAGAAATGACAGAACAGACATGACAAAGTAGAACCAAAACTGGGAGCTATCTGGACCTCAACGGCCAGCAAACAGCAACTCAGACCTAGTGATGCATTCGCAGGATAGGTATAAGAAAGGTTGAATGGTAGGTAGGTAGGTAGGTAGGTAGGTAGAGAAAGAAAGACAGAAAGAAAGAAAGAGAGAGAGAAGGAGAGAAAGAAGGAAGGAAGGAAGAGAGAGAGAAGAGAGAAGAGAGAAGAGAGAAGAGAGAAGAGAGAAGAGAGAAGAGAGAGAGAGAGAGAGAGAGAGATGGATGGTTAAAAGCTAGGAATGTTTCTGAACTAGCTGCATTTTTGAGAGGGCCCAGTGCAAAATGACAATTCAAGACCCTTGGCCCAGAAATGACCAAGAATTTCAAGAGAGCATGAGGCCACACGTAGACCCTGGACACCTGCACATGTCGTGTCACATATCCATCTGGCTTAAGTACAAAATTTTGATTTTTCACAAATGACTGGAAGAAAGTAATTCCGCTATGTATTGCTGCAACCTCCTAAAAGAATCCTATTGTTTGCTCCTTGAGGATACTTGATAAAGTTTGTGAGAAAGCTGAATCAAGAGGTAAGTTCATGTTGTTGCAAAAAACATTTTAAAAACCAGGCATAGATATTCCATACCAGGCATTTTCCATGAACCTCTGAAGGCCCCTCAAATTTAAGTCTGAAACATCCACCTTAAAATTCGACATGCTAATGAAAGCAATGGTTAGAATTGTGACTATCTGAGGCCACAAAGGGGATTGGTAGATGTTAGTCAAAGGACTTAAAACTCTAGAGGGGGGAATAAGTTCAAGACATCTATTGTACAACATGTTGACTATGATTAATAATGTGCTGTACACTTGAAAACTGCTTGAGGAGTAGATTTAGATGTCTTTGCTACACAATACAATTGTATGTGATATAAGGAATTCCTTAGTAGCTTAATTTAGTCATTTCATAACGTAAGCATGTTCTAAAGCATCAGTGATATATACCATAAATATATAAAATTTTTAATTTTTAATTAAAAGCAAAAAATAAATCTATCACTCCATTGGAAAAAGCAATAATAAAATTTGGTATAAAGATTACCAACATAATAAAAGAGTTAAGGAGTCTAGAGGGACCCTAAAATTGTTTCATTGGTTAAAGGATAAGAAAAGTCCTTTGTGATTGCAAATCTATGATGGTCTTATAAAACCATCCAAGTCCCCTTATTTGAAATGCTAGTGCTCAGTAATCCAAGTGAAAGTTCCATCAGAGACAGAACTACGCTTTCTTCTGAGTGGGATGTTAGGAGCAAGCTCTCCAATTGCTGATCCGAATTTAAGCCAGTCCTGTATGGAGTGGTGGGAGTCTGGATGGGAAAAGTCAGAAAGCTTTGGCAGGTTGGAAAACGCAGGAACTGGTAGGCTCCCTTTTAAAATTCGAAGAGGGATCATCTATCCTTATAGAAACTTCTAAAAACTAAGCCCATTCCATTCCATTCCATATAGGATCATGACGGTGTCCGGAGAAGCGCCTTGCCCCCATCAGAACATGCTAACTAACTGCTAGCAGAAGCCAAGTGTTGACTATGAACTCTGCGCTTCACATCATTGCTGGTCTCAGGGGCAACACTCTCTGGCCAACAGCAAGATGGAGAATGATGACCTAAAAAACACTGCTGACGGGGTAAGGGGGACAGGCCCTGCCCACAAGCAGGCATTGTTTCACATTCTGCCTCCAATGCTCCACAGCTGTGCGACCTGGGGCAAGTGACGATGCCTTTATGCCTTGGTCGCCTCCTGTGTGAAATGCATGAAACAGGAGGATTGGCCTCGTGTGAAAATGTATCGAACAGAGATGAACGGCACACACAGAGCTCGGTCCAACAACTGATTATTCACACGGCCACTGGAAATGACCACGCGAGATGGGCTGTGACACATTATTTATGAACCGGAAACTAGGGAAGGGGGACTTTAAACACAGCACACGCGATCTTCCAAGTCAGACGCCGGGACATACTGTTTCACCATCACAAGGACATGTTTGAACGTGATAACTCAGAAGACTTAAATCCACGCCTATGTTGGGAAGCCCAGGGCTGTGACTGATGGTCACAAGACATGAGTAACAGTCTGAAGTTCTTTCTTGGAAAAGCTCTTTTCTATAGTGAGTGGGTCCAACGTTCTACATGAGCCAATCAAACAAATGGGAAAGACAGACTTGATGGACAGAACCACCCTCTACTCCTAATACACACATCCTACACACACATACACCCACACATGTATGCACCTATGCATCCATGCATATGTCTAAACACACACACAATTATACACAGGCACACCCCAACATGCACCTACCTACATTCACCAATACACAAGCACTTAGACACACACTTGCATGAATGTAACACACTCCATATACACATGTGCTACATCTGCACACACTTTCAAATACACCCTTCACACACACACATTCCATTGCTCCTGAACCTATACACACACAGATTCCTACAAACATGCACCTCTATCTCCATCTACACACAGTTATCCCATCTATACACTCACACACAAATGGTCCTACAAATATACACAATCACACACACACACACAATCAGTTCATTAAAGGTTCTTTTAAGGGGTGGGTTTTTGACACCACAGTTAAGATGCCTGCACCCCATATTGGAATACCTGGGTTCAAGTCCTAATTCTACTTCCGACTCCAGCTTCCTGCCCATGCAGACCCAAGGAGGCAGCAGATGTCAGCTCGGGTAGTTAGGTTTCTGCCACTCACATGGGAGCCACAGATTGAATTCCAGGCTCCTGGCTTCACCTTGGCGCAGTCCAGTGTCAGCTACCTCAGGTACCTGGGGAGTGAACCAGTGAATGGGCTCGCTCCCTTGCTCTTGCTCTTGCTCTCAAATAAATAAAAAGTTTTGCTTTAAAAAAGCTCATGTGAGTGTTGAACTTATTTAGTAAGTCCATGGGAATGTCCAAGTCTACATAAACACACACACGTGTATGCACTCAACTTGACATAAAAATATATTTAGAGATACCTTTGTGGAAACTCCTAAAATTAATTTTAGGTAATTGAAATATCATACCCTGCACATTGTCACAAGGATGCAAAAATACCTCTGTCTGGATTTGACATAACCTGAGGCCTGTGAAAGATGATTTAAGTTCATCAAATCGACTTTGGATCCCAAGAAGTTCGGTTGCTAAGTACAGTGTTGGGAGAAGGCTTACCCCACAAGCCACCAGACAAGCGTTCAGCCCAGAAAAGACATAAAAGTGAAGTTAGCCTTGGGCTACCTCTTGTCTAAAACTCATCTTTTCTCTCCATCTTCTCTGTTGATATCAAGGAAACTCACTTAGCAGTTATTTCTGGGATGGTGGCTAAGAAATTATATTTGTATGTGGCTGTGTGTATATGTGTATGGGGGGGAGGAACAGAGAGAGAGAGTATATATGTAAGTATTTTTGTTTCCTAAATGCATTCCTAACACAAGGGCTCAGCAAGGAAACAGGTTTGCAAGAAACTGAGATCAGTTGCTTTAATAAACATATCATGGCTTGATATAGTGGTTGTTTTCTTTTTTAGACTTGATTTATCTGTCACTTTCTTTCCAAATTTGATTTATTGGTCAATTTCTTTTCAAGATTTGATTTATTGGTCAATTTCTCTTCAAGATTTGATTAAAACACATTACATAAGTCTTTTCAGATCTATTTCTAAATATCATATATATTTTCTAAGTATGGATGTTTAAAGTCTTGATTCATAAATGTTCTTGATTGATGCTTGTTTTTTTTTCATTAGTTTTTCTTTGTAAACTCCAGGGAGTCATTTATTCCGTAATCAGAATCAGCATAAGCAAACCATGAAGTCCAATTGTGTAATGAATTACTCCTATCTCAGATTCAGACAGGAAGAAGCTGAAGATACAACCAGGTACAAACAGCTTGTGTGTGGAGGGGGTGGGAGCGAGCTGGGAACAATGTTGGTTGGTCTTGAACTTCTGGATTGGGGAGTCTACTAGAAGACAACCTCACAGAAAAGGATTCTATTTTTTTTCTTATTTTTTTTATTTTTATTTTTTGACAGGCAGAGTGGACAGTGAGAGAGAGAGACAGAGACAGAGAGAAAGGTCTTCCATTGCCTTTAGTTCACCCTCCAATGGCCGCCACGGCTGGCGCACTGCAGCCAGCGCACCGTGCTGATCCGATGGCAGGAGCCAGGTGTTTTTCCTGGTCTCCCATGGGGTGCAGGGCCCAAGCACTTGGGCCATCCTCCACTGTGCTCCCTGGCCACAGCAGAGAGCTGGCCTGGAAGGGGGCAACCGGGACAGAATCTGGTGCCCCGACCGGGACTAGAACCTGGTGTGCCGGCGCCGCTGCAAGGCAGAGGATTAGCCTAGTGAGCCGTGACGCCGGCCAGGAAAGGACTGTAGCAGCATCTCACTCCATGGCTATGTGGATGGCCTCGCAGATGGGCAGTCTTGTATCATTCTGGGAAACACTGTGTAGTTGCAGTGGATCCACAGAGCTCTTTTCCCTCTCTCTTCCACTCCCCTACAGACTTCCGTGAGAAAGCAATGTCCACCAGACACCTGCCCACCAGCACAGCAGGACCCTGGGATGCCAGGTGCCTAAAGCTGAGAGCCTGGATGCCCAGAGTCACAGTCCTTCTTGTTGGTGCTCCTTCAAGAGGGCTATCACTTGTTGGCTACCTTGAAGCATTTCTGGGGTGGTGGCTTTCTCCACCACAGGCATTATTTTTTTAGACAACAAGTCACGACTCTCTTTGCTACTCGCGTCTTTCAGCCTCGTTTCTTCATCTGTAAAACTAGCAGAAGGGAACCCAGCCTGGGTAAATGAGCTATGGTACGCGTTGTGCTGAGCACAGGGTCCGGAAGACAGTACTGCTGGGATCTATTCAGAGGGTGACAGGGATGAGCAGGGAGGACAACTCAAAGTGTCAGGTGGTGTTTGCTGAGCATGCCCAGCGCCAGACACAGAGCAAAGTGCTCCACCACACGTGAGCCCACTGAGCAGAACTACGCCACGAGGCCCACGCTGTAGAGAACCCCCCATTCCCAAACGGCTAAACCAAGGCAAGCTCCCAATCGTGGCTTCAGGACTAGGGCTGGGCCACTCTGCAGCACAACTTCCTTAAGAAGGGCTGTGAAAATACGTTGCAGCCACAGGTCACTAATGTCAAATTCAAGGCGAGGAGCTTGTGTGGTCTCAGGGAGGACTGACCTGAACCGATTCTCTGCCTGGCCCTCCACAAGGCCGCTGGAGCCCAGCTAAGATTACACCAGCCATAGCGCTGGTGAGGAAACCTCCCTCTCGGGCCGGCACCCCTCTGAAAATGATCCCCTCTGGACCCATGATGTCTGTTCGAAGCCCGACACCGATGTGGGTCATCTTGCAGCCCTTGCAAAAGCACCAGGCAGAGCTCCCGCTGGAAAGAGCACACAGAATCGCTGGCTCTGAGCAGCTCCAATTTCCACCAGCCTGGAGGGTTACAGACCACGCATGTCCTCTCGATACTGGATCTTCGGATGAAATGCCGTTTCCACGACAGCGCCTTGTAAAGCCACCGCTGCACCGATCAAGCAAAAACCCCTCCAAACAACTGACAAGCAGGCTGCTACGCGGCTCCATTTCAAGAGCTCAGGCTACACTTGAATGTGTTCCCACCTGTGCCACTTTCCAAGGCCGGAGGAGTCCCCTGCTGCTAGTGCTCCCCCTCATCTCCCTCCTCCCCAGGCACGCTGCACCCTGCCACGCCTGGAACACCAACCAGGAGGACAGGAAGGAGCTGAGAGCCCCCTGAAACACCTCCATATCTGCAGAGCCTTGTGCTCTGAGATGGGGCTTAATAAACGCGCAGGCTCAGTGGAAGAGGAACCATTTATAAAAATGAACTTTAACCTGCTCCAACAATGCTGGGTCAGGAGACGAGGGGAGAAAGAGAGGAGCTGGAGAAGAATGCCAGGGGAGTAGGGAGAAGGGACAGAGAGGGTGATTCTACCCCTGCAGAGAGATTAGCAGAGACAATGAGAGAGCGAGCGAGAGAGTGAGAGAGACCAACTCTTGTCTCACGGTGCCATCCATTTGGGCCACGGCTTCCCTTGAAACAGGGGGTCAGCAGCTGCCCCACGACTACTCCCAGCCCCCTCGTCCTCCATTCAGTAAAGCCTGCGGGTTCTCACTCCAAGCCCGCTCAGAGACTGTCCGGCTGCAGCACCAGCTAGCCGACCACCGGCACCCTGAAGGTGTAGGCGGCATGGAGTCAGCACAGCCATGGCAGAAGCCCCCTCCCGGGCAGGCTCAGCAGACAGCAGGGGGGCAGCTGTGCTCAGACGGCACCTCTGTCAGAGAAGCCACGGCCAATGCCCCTGCAGCACGGCCTGCCTCTTACCCAGAGCCTGTGCGTGACGCGGCTGGGGCGAGTCCGGTCAGGAAGCTGCCAGGCCCCAGCCTGCTCCCAGCAGCGCCCCAGCCTGGGGGGAGGCTGGGAGCTCTCTGTGTTCTTTGCTCTGCCTTCTTGGGAAGGGGGAGCTTTGTATGTAGCAAGGCACAGAGGGAAGGAAACACCACAGCTCTAGGGGTGATTTCACTCAGTGAAGGGGAGAGCCTTCAAAAAGGTTGGGGGAGGTCGGCACCTTGGCTCACTAGGCTAATCCTCCACGTGTAGCGCCGGCACACCGGGTTCTAGTCCCGGTCGGGGCACCAGATTCTGTCCCGGTTGCCCCTCTTCCAGGCCAGCTCTCTGCTGTGGCCAGGGAGTGCAGTGGAGGATGGCCCAAGTGCTTGGGCCCTACACCTGCATGGGAGACCAGGAGAAGCACCTGGCTCCTGCCATCGGATCAGCATGCCGCGCCGGCCACAGCATGCTGGCCAAGCCAGCCATTGGAGGGTGAACCAATGGCAAAAGGAAGACCTTTCTCTCTGTCTCTGTCTCTCTCTCACTGTCCACTCTGCCTGTCAAAAAATTAAAAAAAAAAAAGTTGGGGGAAAGTGAAAAATTAATTTTAGTTTAAACATTTTTAAGAATGAATGCATAATCATATGATAATAAGCAATTTTCCACAAATTTTTAAAGACCCCTATCTTCATTTCCTAGTGCTCTCACCCTGTCTAATAGTGACAGCCCAGACAGTAGTAGCAGCAAACGCACCATTCGCTTACCTAGGCACAAGGAACAGCACAAATTGCAGTGGAAGCCTGTCCTAATGTGATCCTAACAGTCTCCATTCGATGGATGAGGAACTGACACTCTGAACGGCCAGGGAGTCAGTCTAGCGTCCCAAACCTGCTTCGCAGGAGTCCTCTCCTCCTAATCTCACTGACCCTCACTCACTAAGAAGTCTAAGACTGAGCCAGACCCAAGATGCTGAGACAGAGGCAAAGGCTGTATCAGGGCACTTGAGGGTCAGCAGGAAAAGCTGCCTGGAGCCAGTAACTGATCAGAATTCTACAAACCGAGCTGCATTTCACGGAGCACTTGCAACAAGACAGGGGACCGGAAGACGTGATGGTGGTCACCCCCATGGCACCCAGATGTGGCCCATGAGCCCACTGTACAGAGTCCCCGGAGGCTCCTTGGAAAGGGAAAATCCGGGGCCCAGCTCCAGTTCTAAAGATGGAATTCTCCAGATGGGTCCAGAAAACTGGGCTGCAGACAAGTGCCCCTAAGTGAGACGCCTGTACCCTGAGGGCTGGGAATCCCGCAGGGCTGCACAGGTGCTCCCTCGGACTCTCGCCGCCTCCCTCTCTGCCCAGTCCCTCTGGGAAGGGAACCAAGTCAGCGTGGCCCTGCAGGTTGCAAGCACCAGTGTCCCGGCTCCTCCAACCAAAGGAAGTGCCCTCTGCAGGGCTGGTGGGCCGGGACCTGACTTCCCCAGAGGCTGAGACCCAGAAAGGCAGGCAACTTAGGTGTCCTGGGAAGACCCTTTGATCAGGGAAGGACGGGATAGGAGGGAGTTGTAGACAAACTCCTGTCCCGTGCCTCCTTCTGATGGACTTGTCTAAGGCTGTCTGGGAGAGGAGAGCTGAGGTGTCTATATATTTTATTTTATTTTTACTTGAAAGTCAGAGAAAGAGAGAAAGAGAAAGGGGGGAGGGGTTGGAGGAGGGGGAGAAAAGAGAGGCAGAGAAAGAGAGAAACAGAGAAAGAAACTGAGAAAGAGAGAGAGAGAGACAGAGGTCTTACATCAACTGGTTCATGGCCCAAATGGCCGGGGCTGGGCCAGGCCAAAGCCAGGAGCCAGGAGCTTCTGTCAGGTTTCCCACGTGAGTAGCAGGGACCCAAACACTTAGGCCATCTTCCACTGCTTTTCCCAGGTCATTAGTAGGAAGCTGCATTGAAAGTGGTGCACTCGTGACTCCTGGCAACCGTATGGGATGCCAGCATCACAGGCCGCAGCTTGACCCACTCCGCCACAACCCCGGTCCCTGGCTGTGTCTCCTGTGAGCTACGAAGCAGTGGCCACCTCGGCAAAGCCTCCCCTGGTGTCTGCTCCCCACCTCCTCTAGGTCACGTGCCCGTCCCCTTACCTTGGAGTTGCACTTCCTAGTGAAAGATTGTGCTGGATGCTTGCCTCAGGCTCTGGTTTTCCAGAAACCCGAGCTGATACAAGAAACAATACGCCACAGGTTACTGCCCGAGCTCTCTATGGCAGCCAAGTGTTCCTTTGATTTGATACTTGGCCTATTCTTTCCTCTGAGCAGTGGTGAGCTGGTAAGTGTTCAACAAGCAACTCTCCATGGAGAAAAAGGCTGGATGTTGAGTGGTTGCTGGTTTCTGTGGTGTGGTAACTCCCACCGTGGCTCATTTTTCAGCTACGTAATAATGCGGCATTACTAACTGCAGAGTTGGGAAGAAATGTGAGACACCATCCCAGTATGCAGCATTTCAACCAAATGGATAGGCGAGACATAAATGGCCTTAAGGGCATAAATAGGGAAACGTGGCTAAATAAATGAGAAGTGATGATTTGTTGATTACTTGTATTATAATGTGATGTGTTTTACTGTAATTTTGCATAGTTTAAATTATGGCTGTTCAAGAAATTCCTAAAAACGGACAATCAGATCGTACAAACCATATAAACTAACTTTAGCACACTACCATCTCTAGGCTTATCATATCATCTAGATAATATCAAACACAGTCTACTATCTCACACCTTTGATCTCAGCACTATCTTTTTTGGAAAATTCTCATCTCTCTTTGGGTACTCAATCATTCCTAGCTAGCCATTACCACTTAACTCAAATTCCTTTGCCCAGGAATATAAAGTATCTACAGATTTTCCTTGATCTAGCTCAGCATTTATTGATTTTAGATGCAGAGTTATGCTGGGTTGCCTCTTTCCATGGTCCCTGACCAACACTGCCTGAATTTGCAATAACAACTCTTTGGAAGATTACAAGCTTGAAGATTCTCCTATGAGGGTATCTAGGCTGTAAAACAGTTAAAACTGAAAAATTAGTTGGTGACATTTTGTGACCAGTTCAACCATACAATTATGGGGTGAAGGTTGGGATTAGATCCTTGAGTCATCTTTTAAAATGAATCTCTGCTATTCTTGACCCCAAGGCAAGTATAATTGGTACCTTCACATTTTAGCTAGTTGTTCAAGTTAGCTCATCTTTCTATGCCTCAACTTACTCATATGAATTAAAAATAATAATAACCACACCATCTTGTTGTTGTAAGGACTTAATATATGTGACTATCTTAGAACAGTGTCTTGCACAAAGAAAGGAGTTGATAAGAGCCAGTTATGTCAAAGAGCTTCCGTGACTGGCTTTTTGCTCTCCTTATACACATGCCAATTGTTTAGGCCAACCCTTCTTTGGAAGACTTCAGTGAGATGGTTGATCCTTTTTGTTTTTGTAATTCAATTCCATTGCAACTGGCAGCTGTATCGATATCTGGGATGTTAGAGAAGAACTAAGAAAGATTTCTGTGCCAAAGTAATTTCCCAAAGTTTCCATTTTTGGAGGAGAAAATTAGACAATAGCCAAGATCAGCAGTTTGAGGGTGGAGGAGGAAAAAATGAGCTTCTCTTTGCCAATGATCTTGTCACAGAATTTTCCAGGCTCCCAGGTGCAGAGGGTGAGTGAAAACTTTCCTGACTATGGACAAGAAGAAATAGGTCCACCAGTAGAATCAGCCCAGACACAGAACACCAAAGGGCTACAACTGCTATGGTTATGGGCATATGCTGTAGTTTATGATTTGTATTCCAGGCCTGACATTGACTATTGATGTACCCTTGAGCATCTGAGTCTCCAAAACTCAGCTCTTGCCCCTCTGCAAAGAAGTAATAGTGGCCAGCTCTCTGGATGTCACAGAACATGGGCCTTTTCAGTCAGGCTGGTTAAATTCCAAGGACAGGAGTCATGTGTTATTTTTTACTTATTCAACTAATATTATGGGATGCCCAGGCTCTGCCACATGCTGAATGAGAGGCAAGGATTTATGTGCATGCTATGGGATGAGAACACTGAGATTCAAAAGCTAATTTAGGCAGGAGAAGGTTTCCTGAGAGGAGGGAGATGACTACTCCAAGCAAGGGCAGTCAAGGTCCCTTGTTGTCATGATGGGGAGTGTTCCAGAGGAACCACTGGCCTCTCTCACACACACACCACTCAGGAATGTGCACCTGCCCCGGAACCCCAGTGTCACACTGAGCAAGCCAGCAGACCATCACAAACCAAGGGACCTGACAACTGGAAAGCCCACTTCTTGGGCTGTTTGCTCTATGGGGGCCATTTTATTAGCACAATGGTTGTTGGAAACACCCAGAAATTGTAGGAAAGAGAAATGTATGCGCTAATGCTTGAACTAGACCACACTGAGAGAGCAAATTGGAAAACTTTAAACTGAAAAAAGTAAGGAAGGGTGGGACATCGATTTCATCAACTCACACTCAAAGAAATACCGTGGCTTAACATCGCATACCCTTCTCTCTGGCTAGCTACATTTCCATGGCCACTGGTCAGCTCTTCTTCATTCTAAAATGGGAAAGCAGTGTTGGAACCCATTTTATATGACTGTTCATATTCTCACTTAAGAAAATGCTGAAGGTTGGAATCAAACTTGTCAGGGATCAGCTTACGATCCAGAGCCAGTGAAGCAAGGAGATGGCTGTGCCACTATGCAGATGACAGATTTCACTGAAAGATGAAATATCCTGGGGCCTGAGGATTCACCACTGAGTAACTCAAATACTCTCTGTCCTCTTCAGTCTCTCCAGTCCACTAGAGTTAAAGTCAAGAAGTCCAAAACTTCCTTTGGGAAAACAAGCAAGTAATCTCCCCTGTGGTTCTATAATTGGTAACTGGGTCACAGAAGCATGATAGGGGCCCCTGCTTCTTGGGAAACTTCTTAACTCTGAGAGACGATCGCCAGGTAGGCGGCACGGGTCTCCCCTCTGAAATGAAGCAGAACTCTCATCTACTCTCGGCTGGACGCATGTACTTGTCTGAACCACAGAAACCCCTCCCCAGGGTGTGTACTTCCGATCTCCCTTGGTCTGTGTGTCTGTTTAGGGGCTGTTGACTTTGATCTAATGGCTGTTTCTGAAACCACAGCGTAACTCACAGAACACAGTGTGGAGTCTGGGGACAGTGGCCGTGGTTTGAGTGGGTTTAGCTGTTAACAGAGTTCGCATCACGAGGAAGACACCCATGGAGAGCCCTGGACCCCAACTCCGGATGGTTTGTACATGCTCACAAGACTCTCATTAGACCCCACTGCTGTTAAAAGCTCAGGGTGGTCCACTTTACCACTTGAATCACCATGGCCATTCACATAACAAGGCCCCAGTCATTCTTCCTCCTCACTCATGTAAACTGCTATGCAAATTCCAAAGTTATGACACCTGGCAAAAATTAGACAGGGTCTCTGGAAGTCTAATTTCAAAAGTCACAGTATCCGCTCTCACATACCCTTCCCTGTTGCCCTGCCTCTCATTCGGTAGCAAAACCAGGAACCAAATATCGGGTGAACCTTCCACTGTTTTATTGACTTGTCACTGCAGATAAATTGACTATAATTTACTTCAAGAGTAAATTACTAGATGTTCATAAAAAAAAAAAAAAAGGTTGTGCATTACCATTCCTAATTAAGATGTTAAACATGATTCCATTTTTAAATTGGAGGAGCCAACGGAAATGAAAAATGCTGATGGTGCTATATTTCATTCTAATATTTTTTCCTTCCTCTCTATCAGATCAGTTTCTTGTTTAGTTATCTGATGGAAGTCCTCCTACCGTATCATTGTTTTGGTTTTGTTCACATTTTTATTTTTTCCCTCCTATGCCTATGTCACTAATGCTACTCTTTAAAGAAATTCCAGTCATATATTGCTGCATATTGCTTTGGAGATCCTGTTGGTTAAAACAGAGAAATTAGAAACATTTGAGATGAGAGAGGAGAGGAGGGATGCCTGGGTAAGTAAGTGGGCATTTCAAATTAAGCTGAACCAACGAAGTGTTGAAAAACAAACACCTACACACACAAGCAAAAAGGAAACTAAGAATAAAAAGCAACCTGGGGCATTTTGTTTTTCTCCAAACATGTGCAACAGTAGAAGATGTCTGAGGGCGAGGGACATAAAATATTCTCAGAAGCCAAAGAAAGAACAATGATCCACATCACTCAGAACGAAAGCCAAGGGTTGAAGAAAGAGGAGGTGGTGTGTTTTGAGGTTTGGTAAGATTGCCTTCTGAAGCTAAGCCTCATCAGGGTAAAGATTTGTTCCATTTGTTCAAAAAATATTTTCAAGCGCCTGTGGTATGCTGGCCATCAAACTTGGGAATAAGGGAGCCTGTACTGGTCACAACAGTGTCTCTGGTCCCAACATGAGCCACTTGCTCCCAAGCTTACAACAGCCCCCTGGTCAGCTTATAGCTCCTTTGTGTCTTCAGTATTCTAACACCCTCAGTGTTATACCCAGGTAACATTTCCCCTCCAATCCACCTACTTCCTCAAGACACGATCCGGCTCATCCTTAAATACTTATCCTAAATACTACAACTCCTGCTACTCAGACCTAGCCTGGCCATGGCACGCCGCTCTCAGCCTTGATGGTTCTTGGCACAATGGCAATGAGTCATCTGTTTAAGTCCTTCTACACCAGTGGGTTTTGAAGCTACAGGTGGACAGAGACAAAGCTTTTCTTGTTCCCGGCATCTCACCGCCTTTCACAATCACAGGTGATGTATCTAGGGAATGAGTGAATGAAAAAAAGGATGAGTGAATGAAAAAAAGAATGACTGATTGAGTGGCCCTCTTTGAGTCTTGGGTCTTAGAGCATGGCAAAGACTTGATTCTTAGCTCTGGAGAAAATCCCACATCATTAGCTTAAAGGTTCATTATCTAACCAAAGCTCATCACATTTTCTACATTATGTATACTCTGTATACCTAATAGCAGTGCAGGATACTTCTCCAGCTTATCCCCAACGACAGACGGAAGGTCAATTTCTCCACACCTGTTGACTTGGGACTCCTGGGTGCAATGCCAAGCTCTCCCAATACTTATGCTTAAGCCTTGTGTTTTGGAGAAGTGCCTCCCCTTCCCCTCATCACAAGGCCACTACCCAGGGCTCTGATCCACTATTTATTCCTAGGAGGAGATGTGGAGGTTGAAGAGGAGACCTCACTCCACCCCGGATGTGGGACTGGTTGTACAAGACCTGAAACTTGCCCGTGCATCCACCCCCTCCTTGGGTCCACAAAGTACAGTGGATGCTCCCTCCTCCTTCAGATCTAAATCAAGTAAACAAAACAAAAACAAAGCACAAAAGTCTTTCGGGCTCTTGTTGTAGTGTAGAGTCTCTTCTGTCTGCTAGACAGGAAGTTCTTCGTTCGCCCCTTCTTCTGTCCAATCATCTGCTCAGCAAACATTGAGTCAGGCGTTTACACTGCTTAAACAGAGAGTGGGACTTCCCCTCGGATGGATTTAACACGGGCTGAAGGCTCTGTCCACACGGCAGCGGATGCACTAGACAGCAAAGCTCAATCTCAAACTGGCAGGTGGAGGTTTTCAACCAGGCAACCCAGCTAACTTCCACGCTCCAGAGCTTAGCACTAGGTCAAATGGGGTAGCCACTGACTGCACGTGGCTACAGAGTACTTGAAATGTGGCCAGGATGCCGAAGAACTGATTATTAATTTTACTTGATTCTAACTACTTTCCATTTAAATTTAAAATCTAAAGTGGGGGCCAGTATTATGGGATAAGCTGCTACTTGTGACATCGGCAGCCGTTGGAGTCCTTGCTGCTCCATTTCCCATCCAGGTTCCTGCTAGTGCACCTGGGAAGACAGCAGAAGACAGCCCAAGTGTGGAATACCTGCCACTTACGTGAGAGACCCAGATGGAGTTCCTGGCTTGACTTTAACCTGACCATTGATATTTGCTGTTTCAGTCATTTGAAGAGTGTACTAGTGGATGGAAAATCTCTCTCTCTCCCTTTCTCTCTCTCTCCCTCCCTCTCTCTCTAATAACATAAAGAACATCAACAAAAAACTAAAACAGCATCACTGTTTTCCTGTGAAACACACTTTTATCCCCAGAACCAGAATCTTCTATCCACCAGCCAATGTTTCCTTGAGCTTCACTGATATTTCTATAAGGCTCTAAAGGTGAATTTTCTCCTGCACCAGAGAGCTGGAAGTTAGGCTTAACGTACAAACCTTTATTTTCCAAAGAGGCAGGTCGGCCTTCTTGTATCGACAGACTCCGGAGCTTAGATTTATTACAGAATGGTAATCAGGCAAAAGAATAAATACACTGCATCTTTAATTCATTAATCACCTCAGAAAGCAAAATGAACTACAGTAAAGAAGACAATATGTTTTCGAATATTGAGGGTGGGAGAAGGAGTCATTTTCTCAATAAAATCCAGTTGCTAAAATCCATTTCGTGTGCAGATTAGAGAAAGGACGTTCTACTGGGTGCTCAGCAACGAAGTCAGACAGAGCCGGGTGTCCACGCACGGTCCCTGGGCGCTCCATGTGTGTTCTGCTGGGTTCCATTTTAATTCACATACTGAACCACAGGTAGGTCAAGAGACCAGGCACTGGAGTCAGACAGGCTGAGGTCCAAATTCCTGCTCCATCTGGAAAATGGGGAGGCCTGGTGGTGGTGGTGGTGGGGGACCTCTTCTACCTCACTTCCTGCCTGGAGCCAGGTCTACCTCACGGGGGGTGGGTCTGAGAGATGTTCAGTCTTTTCAACACTTCACCTCATTCCCAAGGAAACAGCCCCATACTGACACGGGAAATGCGTGAGCAAAAATTCAGTGGGGGGTTTTCTGCTCAGCGTGTGCAGGTGGCCACTGCGAGAGGCGTCCCCTGGCTTTCATGTTGGATCTGGCCGCACACTAATGAAATGTCCCCAGCCTGCTGCAGCTCCTGAGGCCTGGCTACCAGCAACTAGCTGCCCTTCCACCTTCTTCATGAACCTGCCAATTGAGGAATACCAAGTCCTCCTCCAGAACCAAGGTCTATGTAAAGAGATAACAGAAAACGATAATAAAAAATTCTGTTTATTGAGAGTGCTTGGAGAATTTACAAAGAATATCCTCACTGTTCCTTACAACCACTCTTCAGAGTGCCGGCCTTACACCACGCCCATTGCACAGATAAGAACCAAAGTTTCGTCCCCTGGCTCCCATCATTCAGTGTGTCTGCTGGAGGACTAAGAACTACTACCCTTTACTGAGCACTCCCTGCCTACAGCACTGTGGTCGTGTCTCATTCGTTCTTAGCAACAATCTAGAATGACTGGTCTCAGCATTCCCTACTCACAAATGAAGCCAAACAGCCCCCAGAGTTTAAACAAGCAGTTCCCCATCTCAGTGTGGTTGACCTTGAGGCTGGACCATGCTTTGTGGTGGGGGTTGCCCTAGAACATTCTCAGATGTTGACCAGCATCCCGACTTGGATCCATCGGAGGCCAATGACACTCCTCCCCCATATCAAGACAATCAAAAGGTCTTCAGACATTGCCGGATGCTCCCTGGGGAGCAATAGGACCCCCCCCCCATGCTACTGCTTTAGACATACAGGTGAGGACACACAGGTGAGACCCGTAGCACTAGGAAGGACTCCTTGTCTACCCGACTCCTCCAGAAGAATATTTTCCAAGAGTTGCTTTAGTTACTCAGGGCAGTGGTTTCCAGACGCTCAAATACGGTCCCCGGGAACTGGTTAGAAACATCAGTTCTCAGGCCCAACCCCAGAGGCTGAATCGGAAACTCTGGAGGTGGAGATGAGCCTTTCAGGTAATTCCGCACCAGTGCCTGAGAGCGGTTAGTATGTCCTAGCCTTCACTGCCCACTAAAACCTCGTGGGGAGCCTTGACAAATGTACTGATGCCCAGGTAGTGCGTGGGAATTCTTATTTAATTGATCTGGACTGGGGCAGAGGCATTGGGGTTGTCAGAGCTTCCCAGATGACTCTCACGGGGGCCAAGGCTGAGAACCAGAAGCTGCCCGCGCTTCTCTGGGAGGCCCTGATCAAAGTAGAACAAGCTGCTTCTAAACAATGCAGGCTGGTCCCGTGACCCGTCCGCAGGGAGCTCAGGCTGAGGCAGCAGGAACAGCGTAGTGGTATGGTTCCATTTGCTGTCAGCCACAAGCCACAAAAGCCCAGCTCCTCCATTGTTCCTTTTTTAGATCCCCTTCCATGGTTGATCCAACTTTCTAAAGTTCTCTAGAAGCTGCGTAGTTAGACTCTGCGCCAGTCTAAGGTGAGGGAGGCCACTGGAGTTGGCAGGGTAATCCTCTTCACTGCCCTGGACACGTCTGCCAGGGGACAGAAGTACTCCCTGCTGGGGAGCAGCACTCGACTTTTCCCTCGCGATGCCTAAGCCTCCTTCAAGCCTCTGCCTAATCCCACCCTCCAGTCCTCCCCTTCTGCATCTGTCCCAGCGTGCACCTGTCCCTCCACAGCCCTCAGCAAGCTTATCCCCTCACTGTCCCTCCAAATTCCAGAGTCATTCTCTTCCTAACCTGTCTGTGTCCCCTTGGCCTGCGGAACAGCCTATTACTTTACCCCAGGTACCCCCATGCTACCGTTTTCTAAGGTCTTTCTCTGACCCTTCTACTGCCACCCGGGAGGTAACCAGAGCAGACAGCAGGCACCCGCATTCAAGAGGTGCCACTCTGGCTGGCTCTTTGTACCTGCATAGGATTCCGCCAGCCGGCTCCATCCCTCCCGTTTGGAAGATGAGGGAACGGGCGTGTGTAGACAGACGTGCCTTTCCCAAAGACACCAAGCTGGAAAGGTGTGGCCTGGGTGCTCTGTCCTGCGCTGCACCCCGGGGTGGGGGGAAGCCTTCAGTGCTCCCAGCAGGGAAAGTGGTCCTTTGCCACTCACATCTGCTTGACTTCCCCTGAGGGAGGACTGTTCCCCAAGATGCAAATTAGGAGCCCAGGAGCCAGGAGGGGCTGGGAGAAGGGCCAGGAGCTGGGAGGACCAACTCCACCCTCAGCAGCTTCTTCTCGTTTATGCAATGATCCCTCATAAACCTTCATTTTACAAATGGCTCCTCTGCTGAAACAAAATAAAATAAAATGGGTTTGAAAGCCTCTGCTTCTTGCCAAATCCTTAGATTTATGGCGGTGGAAACAGAAGCCCAGGGAGCGTGCAGGAGCTGTTTCCACCCCTCTGTACTGCTGCCCAACCTGGTACTGCATGAGCGAGCTACAAGAATCAAACAAGTCGGAGCGAATTTTCAGAGAAGGCACCAAAGGCCCATCGCCTCCTTCCCCATGAACAGAAACCCGCCAAGGCAAATTTTTAAGCATGCTGGGAGCCGCGCTGTCCTGGGACTGAAGCCACGGGTTCGGATCTCGCTGTCCTGTTCCTTCTTGGGTTCCTGCAGGGTGCGTCTACTGGGTTTCCAGGCCGGGCATGGCCAAGCTGTGCCCACACCCAGTTCCAGGCAGGTTCACACCGGAAATACTCCTGTGCTCAAGCACATCACACAAAACACACCGCCCTCCAGGCTTTCCTCCACAGTCAGTTTGCACTCCGCTTCGGGGGCGTCCCCCAAAGGCCACAAGGCCCAAAAATCAGAGCCTCCAGGTCTGACCCCTCCCCTGCCCCCTGCACCCCCTTCCTCTCCTCCTCAGCGGTGACTAGGGCTGCAGTGCAGTCCTCTACAATAGAACTCACAAATTAAAAACTGAAAAGAAGAAACACATTTTTCTGTCAATGGCTTAAGGGGATTCCACCTCTAAGCTGCTGCTAAAGCTGTCTTAGTCTTTTTTACATTTGTAGCATTTTGGAGCAATTTGCCGGAGTCAAAGAAAGCACTGAAATTTCCACAACCGACTTCAAAGGCCCCGAATCGTGTACGAGTGGAGGGGAGTCTGGTAGCGACACCAGAGGGGCCATTTTTCAAAGAGGTGTGAGCAGGACCGCGCGCGGCACTTTTGCCCCGCGACTGCGATTGATGTTAATGGCAGACACGTGACCCGATCCCCATGTAGTTCTTTGAAAAGTGCCCCCTCCTCTTCCTGCCCCCGATTCCTCGGGCTGCGACAATGCCGAGATACAGAAGGGGACTGCAAGAGCTGGCGCGGCTCCAGGGACAATACCGGCCCTCATCCAATTAACCCACGGAAGCGTCTTGTCGTCTGGTGCAGAGAGCACAGCACATTCGGGTTGATCAAGACGGGGGCTACCTGGATGCCTTCCCCCCTGAGAACTGAATTCTACGTAGAGGAGACTTGGGCCGAGGGGAGGGTGTAACATGCGAGAGCGAGGGCCACCTCGCTTTGCTCCTCTTCTTGGGTTTTGTAGCTTCTGGCACCCCAGGCCCCCCTTGGCCTTGGCATATTTCCCCTTGCACTGACCACCCTTCACCCATCTCCGCGCAGACTGCAGGCAGTCTCTGCTCCCCAACCCGCTACTGTTGCAGCTCCATCCCGAGGGCTGCACTGAATTAAAATCCCCAACACAGAAGGTGCACTGAGGAATGTCTTGTCTGTGACTGCTCTGTGCTGGATGACGTCAACAGCAGCCAAGAGGTCGCCCAAGTTACAGGCTCAAAAGGTGTGCGACACCACCTGCCCAGCATCCCACATCATAGCCAAAAAGGAACACTCCTCTTACCATCACTATTTTGGTCATGCAGGAGACTGACCATTGTTTCACAAATTATCAGTCATTTGCATTTACTATTGTTTTCTAAAAACTGTCCATCCTTTTATGTTTTCTTATCAGTTCATTTATCTTCTTATGGACTTACAGACTTAGAAGAGCTCTTTATATGACTTTGACTACCTTGTGGGGTGAAATTTCCCCCTACTTTGTTGTTTATTTACTGACGCTACTTCTAGTGCTTCGCTGCACATCGATTTTGAAAGCTCAGGTAGGGGACGATGTGGTGTCAGTGGGTTAAGCTGCTGCCTGCAAGGCCAGCATTCCATACGGGTACTGGTTCAAGTCCCGGCTGTTCCACTACCGATCCCACTCTCTGCTAATGCACCTGGAAAAGCAGGGGAAGATAACCCAACAGCTCCGGCCCCTGCTACCCACGAGGGAGACCTGGATGGAGCTCCTGGCCCCTGGATTTCCCCTGGACCAGCCTGGGCTGCTGTGGCCCCATCGAGAGTGAACCAGCAAATGGAAGCGCACGTGCCCTCTCTCTCTCTCCTCTCTCTCTATAACTCTACCTTTACATAAATAAGATGAACCCCTAAAATAAAATGCCTGGATAGTCAAACTGATCAATCTTTGCTTCATGCCATTTAAGTTTATATCCGGCCAAGGAAAATGTCTCCTAGACCAAGTTTTGAAAACACCCAGCTTACTTTTGATTCTTCCATAACTTTGGTGTTTGTGCATTTTACTTATAAAACGCCTACCCGCACCTCTTCACCTCACCAACCCCCCAACCCTGTATCTTCTGGAAAGCGATGCTCAAATAGGACGGGCATTTTTCTTTAACCATCTGTCTGCATTAGTCCTAAATCTTCATCTCAAGAACTGTGCCCTATTTGCTTCTGCACTGGAGACACCAAATCCATTTTCTAGTATAGGGGCAGTACACAGTAAGTGTTTGTGGAATTAAATCTTAAAATAGTTAAGCATAGTAACTTGGATGCAAACCAGTCAGGGTAAAAGGAAGTATTTCCCAGTAAACGTCTGCAAAGGGGAACTTTGAGAATTCACTCTGGGGCAGGGTACATTTAGCAAGCTGTCCAAGAAGTGACAACGAAATGTCAGGGTAGGGGTCTTTCCAAACGCTGGAAGACGATTAAGACAACAACTTCTAATTTTGACAGATGGCAAAGATATCACCTTTGTCATTTCCCCCAACTTGTACTGGGCTCTGAGCAACTGTTGGGTTGCCTGCTCGCGCACCTAATTGCTTATTTGGTGTACCCTGGCGCCTTCTGGGAAGGATCTGAGACAGAGCTACAGTGTGCTACTCACGGATGCAGGGCTATGTTGGACACAAAAATAAATGAGGCGTGAACTCCATGCTCCAAGAAGAGATGAGAAATTTAAAATGTAATTGTCTTACAATGCAGAGTGAGGACTGTCTTCATCGCAGGCCCGTTTCTGTGTGGCTTAATGCTGTGCGTTAGTGGAGAATCGATGTATCTGACAGCATGTGATCAAGCGTCTTGGTTCATCTGGCCAGTGCCGCTTTCCCTCAGCCCTGTTTCTGTGATTGCCCCAATCACACATGCAATAAGGACTTGGTGATAATGAAGACAAATAATATAAATATCTCATTGGTATATGCAAGAGCCCGGACGAATAATTCAGGAACGCATCTATCCTTGTAATGAAATAACTAAATACATTAATCTCTTCCCTCTGCAGAATATCTAAAAATGCTATCGCATTGTTAAAATTAGCCACTCTACTAGCTCCAACCCACACCATCTCCCTTGGTTCACATGCTAGCTCTTTAATGAACTGATCACTTAGCTGACAGGGTACACCGGCACAGGGACCCATTTCCCAGAAGAGAAGAATGGGGCCCAGCCACCCAGTCAGGTCGCATGGCTGTGTAGAGGCCAAATCAGATGTGAAATGGAGGTGTGTGGTCTCCAGCTCCAAACCGCTGGCCCTGGGTACTTTATCGGACAGCCTCAGCCTGCTGGGCCAAGAATAGAGCTGATGTTAATGGAGGACTGGGAAGGCCAGAGCAAGCAGGGAAAACACAAAGCAATTGTTCATCTCAGTTCTAAACTGGCCTCAAATGTGCTCAGCTGTAAGATGCCAAGAAAGGGTGGAAAATTCCCCTGTGGCTCCATCCCCTCTTGGGTTGCTGTGGACAGCTGCGTCCCCAGGATGCTTCTAGTTGGAATTCTCTATCTTGGTTGTACATCACCACTGGGGATCATTATTAGTGTTTTAATGCTGATGCCTGAGCCCTGCTGGTCCTTGGAGTTTATTTCTGGTTTAATTGCTCTGGGACAGCACATCAAGGTTGCTTCAACTTCCCCAGGTGCACCCAAGACTGACCACCTACCTCTAGGTTCAGAGGCCTGTTTATACTCCAGCTCCACCCTGTCTATGTCTCCACAAGGGGTGACGATGGGTCTCAGGTACCAGTTTCCCTCTCCCCTGTTGGGAGTTGAGCATTGTTTACTCCCAGAAAATCAGCTGGCCACGAGGACCCACCCTGGTCATTGCCGATTCGATGACATGAGCCAATAAGCTATCTCTGGTGAGAGTACAGTCTCCAACCGAATTCTGCTAGGCACTGAAAATAAAAGGCTTTATTTAGTGTGGGACCCAAGGGAGAAGGTGGCAATCCTACAGACTCTAAAACAGAGAGGAGCCGTTGCTGTGGCATAGTGGGTAAAGCTGCTGCCTGCAGTGCTGGCAACCCATGTGGGTGCCGGTTCAAGTCCTGGCTGCCCCATTTCCGATCCAGCTCTCTGCTGTGGCCTGGGAAAGCAGTAGAAGATGGCTCAAGTTCTTGGGCTGCTGCACTCATGTGGGAGACCTGGAATAAGCTCCTGGCTTCTGGCTTCGGGGCTCCAGCCATTGGGGCCAATTGGAGAATGAATCAGCAGATGGAAGACCTCTCTCTCTGTCTCTCTGTAACTGCGTTTCAAGTAAATAAATCTTTTTAAAAAACAAGGAACAAAGCCCCAGAGACCACATGTTCAGGAAGGTACTCTGTACCATCTGTGTTGGTTTGATAGGTATCTAATATTTACATTTTAGCATATAAAGGCTCTGGGATAGGTGATAGCAAAATTAAATGTTTAATTTAAACTAATCCATAATCTCCTTAAAATCCTCTAAACACAGTTTTTTTCAAGTGTTTTTTTCAGAGGAAGGCAAATAATAGCTATGAACTACTATTCTATTATTGGAAAACAGAGATGGAAAGGGGAAAGACCAATAACATAATGGCAAAATTGCTCTCGCACCCGGCTGGCAAGGTGTCATGGTGGGATGTGCATTCTGTATGCAACGGTACTGTCCAAGGCTGAGCGTGGAGCAGTGTTTACCTGGGGCTGGTGCTTTACACACATCATCATATTTAATCCAGGTGCATAACATACACTGTAGAATCCATCTTTCACACAGGCCTCAGAGAGACTGGCCCTGTCTTACAGACGTGGTAACCCCCCTGTGTTCTTTTTAGTGCTGTAGGTTTTGCTGACAACTTTTTATTAAATGGGGCTTTCATTGGAGTGATTTAAGGCTGATTTATCTTCACCATCCAACAATTTCCTGAGTGCCAGTTGTGCACCTGACACTTTACACATGACGGGGTATTAGGAAAATGTGTCATCTATTACTTTTAAAATGCTCTTGAAATGACAGTCTTTGAGGAGGAAAAGACTGCTCCATTACCTACCAAAATCGAACCACAAAATCATTTGTTTTTGTAAAACTGGAGGGCGTTCTTAGGGTCAAGACCACAAGAAGCCAGGGCTCTGGTCTTGCCGCTACTAATCACATTCTATGTCTTTCCCTCTGGCTCTCACTCAGGAAGTCACCCAGGAAGGAGAGCATAGCTGGGCTCATGCCACACGTGCAGAGGTTAGACCCAGCAGCTTGAGGGGACCCACTTGAGTTTGTTCAGAAACGTTTGTGGGGCTACTGGGAGGGTCAAATGGTATCCGAATTGTTCTGTGCCTCAGTCTGTTCATCTCTACAAAGGGGCTTAAATACCTGGCCCCTCAGGGCCAGCGCTGTGTCATAGCAGGTAAAGCCACCATTTGCAGTGCCAGCATCCCATATGGGCACCGGTTCGAGACCCGGCTACTCCTCTTCTGATCTAGCTCTCTGGTATGGCCTGGGAAAGCAGAAGATGGCCCAAGTCCTTGGGCCCCTGCACCCACATCAGAGACCCGGAGGCAGCTCCTGGCTCCTGGCTTTGGATCAACGCAGCTCCAAGTCGTTGTGGCCAACTGGGGAGTGAACCGGCAGATGGAAGACCTCTCTCTTCCGGCCTCTCCTCTCTCTGTGTGTAACTCTGATTTTCAAATCAGTAAATCTTAAAACCTGTCCCTCTAGCTGTGAGGTCAAAGAAGGCACAGGTCCTGGCTCCCACGAGACGCCCAATCCATGCTGTCTCATCTCTATAGCCCAGCAGGCTTTGGGTGACTTCCAAAGGACAAGGCTGGGTGGCATGTCCAGCAGGTCCAAACCACAGATACCTTCTCTAACACCTCACAAACTGGTGTAGCCCCCGAGTAACCAGAAGAAATGCCAAATAACTAAAAAAGTGGTTCTCGTAATGGCCTCTATAATGGCAGTATTAGAGAAAATAAAACCGTCTACCTGTAGTAAAATTTGGTGATTAAATAGTACAGTGCAAACTCCAAGAAAATAAGTCTAAATCTTTTTTTTTTTTTTTTTTTTTTTTTTTTTACAGGCAGAGTGGACAGTGAGAGAGAGAGACAGAGAGAAAGGTCTTCCTTTTGCCGTTGGTTCACCCTCCAATGGCCGCCGCGGCTGGCGCGCTGCGGCCGGCGCACCACGCTTGTCCGATGGCAGGAGCCAGGAGCCAGGTGCTTTTCCTGGTCTCCCCATGGGGTGCAGGGCCCAAGCACCTGGGCCATCCTCCACTGCACTCCCGGGCCACAGCAGAGGGCTGGCCTGGAAGAGGGGCAACTGGGACAGAATCCGGCGCCCCGACCGGGACTAGAACCCGGTGTGCCGGCGCCGCAAGGCGGAGGATTAGCCTGTTGAGCCACGGCGCCGGCCTAGTCTAAATCTTGATCGTAAATCTCCAAGCACATTTGAGAGTACACTCATAGACTCCTGCTGCTACACTGTCCTCTTCCTTTTGATCTTTGCAAAAACTGAGCCAAACACCCCAGCTGAGGAGCACGAGACAATTACTAAATAACAGGAGAATATCTGCTTTGGAAAAAAATTGTATTTTAATTACAGGGGTCATCTGGCATTATTTTTTAAATGATCACAGGTTTCACCAACGTTTGGAAATTTCATTCCTTCATGAACTGTTTTATCGTACGCCCATAATGCGCTGTGTTCTTGTGACTGGTCTTTATAGGATGTATTGACTTGCACTTTATTTTACGGGACTGTTTGGGGGTGTGTTTGGAGTTATACCAGGGCCTGACTGCACCCCAGAGGGTCACAGCAAGTTCTCCTCAGAATTAACAAATCCCAAGACTAAACGCACAAGACTCGGGTGGGCGCTATGTTTATACTGATACCTACGATCGATTTCGTCTCCACTTGCACACGGTGTATCATTTTTCAAATGTAAAGATTTTATTGTGCAGTGCCTTGTTTCTAGATAGAATTCCACAGCCCTATTCATCTCTCATATTAACAGCTTAATATTTAAAGTTGGGAAGACAGACATGGACGTGTATATTGAGAAAACTTCAGGACTCGCCCCATAAATAACACTTGTCTTCAGTTTGACAAATATTAACACAGGGTCTGACGTATGCACCCTTTCATAATGATGTCCATCCAGGTTCAGACCCAATGTTCTCCCTAAACAGAGGAATAATTTTTGTTCGATATTAATCACACATTTCACCCTTTAAAAATTAATTAAAAAACTCTAGATGGAATAACTACTTCAGGAGACCAGCAGCAAAATGGGAAAAAGCCATGTGTTTGGAGTTTTAGTGCCCTCTGAGTACAGAAATTTATTTGCGGCAAGCAGAAAACAGACAGCAAGCATAAAAATACAGCAGAGTCCCCCTAGGAAAATTATTTATCAAGCTAACAAGGGAAGGGCCCTTCCAGTGACAACAAGCCAGTGAGGAAAAGACATGGTTTTATATTTTACCTTTGGGTTAGCAAACCAGTAAAAATGCCAGCTGACAAGCACTTCACATAAACATTTCTTTCTAAATGAGCTTCCTTGTTAGGGGGAGAGGAAAAAAAAAAGTCTTGGGAGCTAAGGAGCACCATAGCTCACAGACAGAGAAGTCTAGCGCACACACTCTGACTCGTTAGCGCAAACATAAAATAGTAGGGGGAAAAGGTAATGTGAATTATGAATGGAGTTTAAATCACAAATTAGAGGTGCGTTAAGGAGAACGCGTTCACACTCTCTTCAGCGAATCCTCCTACTTGAATGTCTTTGGAAAAGTCACAGCTTTGGAAGATGCTTTTAGGATCAGCTCTAACAGTCTCTGAAACAAAACACATACATATATATTCACACACACCCATATATATGTACTGGCGCCGCTCCCACTGTACAAGCCTCGTTGCAATATTTTCTCCAATATTTATTTTATGAGCAAAACCCCAAAGTCGGTTTTTACAGTTTAGTTTAACGATACCAAACTTTGATTATAAATTACAAGTCACTTTCGCTGCAGCTTGCAATAGCAACAAAAGGAGGCAAAGAGAAAAAAAAAAAAACTAAGCGGTGGAGTCAAAACCACACGGCGGCCCCTTCCCAATTAAATTTTAAAGAAATAGTAAAAAGATGCATCCTCAGAATAAGCGCAGCCTCAATAACTCTGCAGATCAGTCCTGATGAATTTACAATGAAATCGCAAGCTAGAAGCTCAACTCTCCCGAAGTGCAAATCTCCCGGGGTAACCGCGGCAAACACGGGGAGGTGCCTTCTTCCTGTGGATGGCCATGATGCTGGGAGGGGGTGGGGGAGGGGGAGCACTGGATGTGGCTGTGGCCATGAAGTGCTGAGTGATGACAGGCAGAAGCTCCACAGGAGCCCCGCATCCCACCCGGCCTCCCCGCCCAATGCCTTGGAAAATAAAACTGTGCCATTGTGAGTATCAACCAGCTCACATACAACAGGAGGCAAAAACCCTAAAACAAATCCTTCCTTATTTTTTGCCCTCTCTAGAACAGGGTGACATTTCACCCCGCCTCTGTAAAACCTCCCACGCTCAGGCTGGGACCAAGTTGAACCCTGTACTTTTCTTCCAAGGCCAAAGTCCAAACTCTCCAATTCCAATCCCACCAGCCCCATCTGGGAGCTGGCTGTCCTGTGCACAGGTCTGTGGGGATGGCTGACAGCATGGTTTGTGTGCTACTTATTGACCATAGCCCTTTTAGCCCTTAGACAAAGCTCTCACCAAGACGATACGAAGCAATCAAAGATCAGAGCAAACAGACGCTACATTCCGCATGACCAGGTTCCCCCAACTACCCACGGAGCCTTCTGGGTTCAGCACACATCACGCTTCGACCAACGACTTTCCTGCTGACGTCTAAGCAGGGGCCCGACTGAGAGCGACACTTGCGTAAGTTCTGGGTTAGCAGAGCACGTGGAAAGGCCGTGAGCAAGAGAGAGATGCCGGGGACTCCAGATGCACCGAGAGATTCCAGGAGGCTCCTCAAGAAAGGAGCTGGGAGCTCTTGGACCTGGGCAGCCGAACTCATGAAATCCTGGCCTCATCACCAGCTGCTCGCTCTCCCTCCCTGCCAGGGCCCATCCAAGCTCAGGCCTCAAAATGCACAGGTCTTGTGCTGGCCCACATGGTTCACACTTTCATTCCACTGAGCATTGGCCAGAACCGGTTCTGGGGACTCTAAGCAGAAGAGAAGGAGGAAGACGTCTGGGCAAAATGAGTCGCAAATAAACAAAACAACCGCTGAGCATGGGGGAGACAGAACTTCAGGTCTGCGCTACCCACCAGAGCCGAGGAAGAGGACACAGCTCTTACCTTGGGTCAACAAAGTCAGCGCCAGTAGCGGGATTTCTGACCTCCCTGGGCTACCTCACTGCCCACTGCCGAGAGAGCAGGACAGCAACAAGCAGTCCATCCCCAGGACTCTGGTGCGCGCTAACGCAGCACCTGCCTCCAACCACCGATCAAGCCACCGCGTGCAACGTGCGATGTTTGGAGAGGATTCCATTGGCTCCATTAAAACAAGAGAAGGAAAAGAAGTAAAGAGAGCAAACACGCCATTCTGTTCTCTCAAAACGTTCAGCCCGGTTAACGTTCTCCTCCGTTCCCTATATATCAGGAGTGCACCTCATTCTCTAATATAAACAAGCCGGAGACGCACCACAGCTACATATACTGGAGCCCTTTAATTAACTCCCATCAGCAGGGAAAGGTCTCTATTTTGATTAACTTCGTGGAGGAGGAGTCAACGCCAGCCACAGAATCCCTTTAAATGATTACAAACCCTAACCCAGCTGTGCTGCAGCCAGCAGGCAGGAGCCAGGGAGGAAACGAAACTTTGTCTGTAGAACCGGATTAAAAGAAGAACGACCAGAGGGGCAATTTCTCAGAGTGTTTCAGATCAGTTCAATTCTCACCTCCACTGCCTACTGCCAGCAAATGAACTTGCTGCGCTTTTCCAGAGACTTAAGTCAGTAAACGGGACTCGTCACCAGCTGCATCGAATACTCACACTATTAGACAAAGCTGCTGGAGGGGCGATGGGAGAGAATGGACTCCCGCCAAGCAACCGCCCCTTCACCTGTGGTCTCACTAGAAGGTGGCCCTGGATTGTTGAGCAGGTGTTACTAGCTGCCAGTACCTTGCACCCGAGGTCCCTGCACAGCGCCACCTTGGCTGCCCTGACCTGTGTACCCCATGGCTGCTGGATTTTTCCCAATGAGCCCCTGAAACTCGGCCCTCCCCTCCCCGACCTGGTGTTAGTCCCCTTCCCGAAGGGTGTAAGAGCCGAGCTGCTTACTACACGAGTCTCTCCTGTAGGCGCTGCAAAGAGAACGCGTTTCCGACTGGCTTCCCCACCCCGTGCTAGCATTTTCCAAATCCTGCGAAATGGAGACGGAACACACACGCATCAGCCAAACCCCTCGATCCAGGTGCTTAGCTCATTTATTGCTGATAATTTCAATAGACGCCAGGCAAAGCACAGACGCAAAGCATCAACTTGACAGTCCTTTTCGGATGGAGAAAATGAAAGACTCAGCAAGAGACAGGTGAAGGGAGCCTGGACACTGGCGTCCGGAAGGGCGGCAGTAAATCTGAGATGCTGGCGGGGGACTGCGAGTGCCTTTCAGGACGACAACTCTTAACAGAAGCAGCGTTTCGCTTTAAGTCATGCTGCTGCGCCTCTGCAGAGATTCCTCCCGCCTCTCCCCCAATGCACAAAGTTTCTTTCTGAAAGTCCGCCCCTCCAGCAGTACCCCGGTGTTGACCGAAGATCATTCGCGTTCCTGCGGCATCATTAGGCTCCTTTCTCTGCATTGGCTCCTGTTCTAATTAAGGGATTAAATCCGGTCGGCCAGCGTCCACGGGAAAACAAACAGTAGCCCGCCCCTCCAGAAAGGGGTTGTCACGGTAGTTAGGGAGGAACATAACCCAAATAAGCTCCCGACAGCAACAACAAACCATTAGAGTGAGTCTGAAGAAGCAGACACTTTATAGGGACTTGCTTACCCTAATTTTCTCAGTGCCAAAAGATATACTGGCGCAGTTGGCTTGAGACAGACTCCTGGAGCTGGTGAGCGCCTGCTCGGCCCTGGCTCCAAGTCTGCAAGCGACACAGCATCGAGGGGAAGGGACGTGGGCTGCAGTCTGAGTGTTGGGACGCCTGCAGTGACCACAGGGTCAAGACCAGCCACTTAGGCCTGGCAGGTAGAGGCAGCAGGAAATTGGAAGTCATGGTGTTGGTTTCACCTGTTCTCTGCACGAGAATCCCAAGCGCCCCAGTGCTGCGAAAGTATTTGGATGACCTGTGCGAGGGAAACCAGGTTATGGTGTTTTACATTACAGCTGAACCACACAACCACGCACCTGTGCCAAGGCAGCGGCACTGACTTTGGGCCAGGGGAAAGCAGGTTTGCTTTTGGTTTCTGGATGATTTGGGGCATCATGGGAGGACAGGTATGCAAAATAGAAACAAGATTTCTGAGTCCTTTTGCTGTTTTTGTTTTGTTCACCTCAGTTCATAAAATAAAGGTCTTTTTTGCACCTGTAGACTTTTTGAATCAGCATTAGTACAGTCAGGGGAAAACAAGTGTACTTTGCCAATTGTAACATCAGAGAAAAAATGACAGGTCCTTAAAACCAGGAAGTACTGTTTATGCAAATTCCATCAGAGGTTCCGGTGTGCGACAAGGAGCTACAAATGGGCCTCTCCCCTCTGTATGTGTCCCAACTGCCCCGCCCTAAGCCAGCTCTGTAAGGCTTGGTTGCATCCAGATGGGTCTTAGCCAAGGTCAAGAGTATCTGAAATGGGCCGAGCGGAGACGTGGGCAGGCTGAGGGGTCACCACCCTCTGAGTCTGTGTGTCAGGGCTTACGCTGCAAGAACGTGTTAGGAAGGCCTACTTTCCACCTTGATGCAAACCATGAGTTCTGGCGTTAGCTCCTCGTGCCGATTCCAGCCTCCGAGGCTCATTCAAAAGCCACCCTTCATGGGAGGGTCAAGTAGCACCGTGACGTGTTTCCATGGCAATGGTCACTCCTCGGTCAATTGTGCTATCATGGAACAATTGACATCACACAGTCAGATCAGGTGAAAGACGGACACGCAGGGTGGACGTGGTGGACGCTGATCTTCACACGGGAAGATCTTGCTTGAGAAAGCACAGCCTTAAAAACCCATGCATTGCACCTGATTTGCATATGTGGAGCTGTAACATGCGCTAATGGAAAATGTTAGTTGGGAGCAAGGGATGCTGAATTTAATCTTTGTGAGCTACCACTTGGGATGTCTATTTTGTAATATACCAAAAACCCTAGTATGTGATTCACATAGACTGTGATTCTGAGAATAAATGAAAGTAATTAAATGGCTCCCCAAATGGCTTATGATTTAATTTTCATACCCCAGCCTAGAAAATTGCCAAAAATAAGCCACGGAGTTGTACATGGTTGAAATTAGCAAGAGAGCAGAAAAGCTAGTGGTTCACCATTTTTGGCTTCCACTACTGAAATCCTTTAGCCAAAATGACTTCTGAAAATAAACTAAGTAACTCGCTCAAGAGTACCAAGGACTGAGCTTTTCACATACCAGTTTATAATAGCTAATGTCAGAGAGACTTCAAGGAACTGTCCTCCTCACCAACTTCCCCGACTGACCAACACCTTTCTCTTCCTTACTCTCACCTGTCAATCATGTTTACAGCTGAAATTTGATTTCTCTCCCACCAGTAACCTTATATGAAATACAGCCGGGAGGTGGGGGTAGAGGGAACATCAGGAGGAGTAGAAAACTTGCCTTTAAAGTTTGGAAGCTCTGTGCTCAAAACGTGTTGTTTCAATGTCACAAATCCTGCTGCGGGGCCTAGAGCATCATATTTAACAGGTGGCTTTCAGGTTGCAATTATAAAGACAGGGACAAGAGAGGAAGGAAGTACTGGCGCTGCATGCAGACACGTGGACACAAGTCAACCATAAAGGTGTACACTGAGTTAAACTTAATGCATGGGAACTATTAAAGCAAATGTTAATTTTGAATAAGGCTAGCAAAGTAGTCATATTAAATATTCACAATCCAGTTATTCAAAGAAAGGCTCTCACCACAGCAGCGTGTAGGGGTAAGTAATCAGATACTTTTTTTGAACAGTGAGGAAAATGTGATTTTTGTCCCCAGCGCTCTCAATTCACTGCATATTTAAAATGCCTCTTCTGCAAAGAGTAGCAATTTGACAGTGTGATGTTTGCTCCTTTCAGTTTCTCTAGAAACCCAAAATTATATTTCATGCAAATTTCTCAGCAAGCAAACTTTGAATAAAAAAACTACTTTGTTCCATTAACCAATAAGAGGTAATAAGAATATCTAAAACTATGACTCAGAATAATTACTGATGGAAGAATATTGGTCTAGCTCTTCAAACGAAGAGAGCTCACAATTAAATTCACACTGGGCTACTCGGCATTGAAAGCCCATTTAAGTAGTTCAATTTCATTTTCTTAGTAGATGAAAATCAGATTGCTAACTCCATCCGTCTCCTCCCTTTGCCTTCTGCATACAATGGGAGTAGAGAATAGGTCTGTAGTCACATTTGGGCACAGAGAGGGCAATATCTGTGTTTGAATGTCTACTACATTTTCCACATGGAAAGTATGGATTGACTTCTAAGTGGCTGTCAATTGGGAATGTTGACAAGGTCCTGGTGACCAATGCTAGTGAATGCCGCTGGCACAGAGTCACCCAAGAGGCAGGGATGGTTGTTTGAGCGTCAGTAGACTCTTGTCTGAATACATGAGCTCTACTCAAATGAGCTTCGTTACTCCATATGCCACATCTACACAATGACATAAACACAGACACTACACGCATGCTGTTCCCACACATGTTGTGTCCCCTCTCTGCAGCACCTCGTGTCACCATTCACGTCACACACAAGACCCAAATACTCAAACTTCAAAAACAGCAAGTGCTCACACCTAAAGCCTTAGCATTCCTTGCTGCTCACTTTCCCCTTCATGTAAAACTAATTAAAACAAGCACATGCAGATCAAAAATCAAGATGTACCTCTTGGACTTCAGGCAACTGGATTTTTCACATCACTGATGTAGAGGATTCCCTTGGGTACCTGATTTAATAAATATATTAAAATAAACAAAGGGTAATTAATAACCATGAAGAACGTTCCGTGTACAGTATGCTAAAGGCAGGCTGACTAGTATGGAAAGGGCCGAAGGGGGCTGAAAGCAGGGTGGGTGAATCCCGCTTGCTTCGCTATGGTGGTCCCCGGCCCAGCCGGCCAGGCGAGGGGTGACATGGAAGGGAATGGCCGCCGGCAATGCAAGGCTGCTCCCACCCCCATCCACTGTGCCCACCGTGCGAGGCTGAGCCAGCCGCAGGCCCCCCTAAGCCGGCAGCCTGACTCAGCTTTGAAGCCGTCCTCAGATCAGAGGGAACCAAGCGATTCCCGGTTAAGATCCCGGAGGATCCGAATCATTTCTAACGGGCCTCTCACGGCCGGCTTTCACAGGCAGCTGAGTTGCTGGGACACGTTCTCTGCCATCTTCCCCACCTGGCCCCTTGCTCTGGTCTGCTCTGCCAGCACTGTGACCCTAACTGCAAATGTCCTCTTAGCAAACACAACCATTTAGATAGCACCACTTGATTTATTAACTTCTTCTCTGTCTAACTTAGTAGCAGGCAGTGCTTAGAACGATGACATGAAAATGAGGTTGCTTTTTTTAAAAATTAAAAAAGACTTTTTGCTTCACAGTGAATAACAAAGCAGAGTAATTCAAAGTAGTTAGCTTTCTGTGGTTCAAAAAACCCTTCCTGCTATTAGCTGTACTAATGTAAGTGGCAAAATAATTATCATTTACTGTACAGAGACCAATATTTTCTAGACAGCAGTTTAATAACAAAGCGGATTTGTCATTTCTTCCTATAGTTAGTCACACTATGCAAGTTCAGACTGTCAAAATATATTTAAAATCTAATTTAGAAAATTCAACACGGCTACAGCAAGTCTGTGTACAATGACTGCAATAAACTAGGAAATCAATCTAATTTTTTCCCAACATGAATATTCAGTTCCTTTTCTTTAATCCCTAACGCTTCTTTCTGGCTTATGTTACACAATTGGTATGTACAAATATGCTGTACTCACACACCTGCTGTAACCAAACATAAAAGCTTACTTTACTTAAATTTTCATTCAATGTATCTCTATTTCTTGCAATGCCCTTTCTCTAAATAGTAAGACTATGCCCCGAATACTGGGACAAACCAACGAGTACTTTGTAGCTGTCAAAGCTGCCCCCACACATTATATATCTTCATTCACCTTTCATAGTACAAATGCTTTGGAAACACAAAGGGACAAACTCTTCTTCGTGTCCTAGTACACATTACAAATTATTTTTATGCCAGGAAAAAAAAGGAATACAAAAGAAACAAGAAAGAAACGGAAATGATAAAACCTGCAGGTATATCAGTAAAAAAGTTATTCTCTATTTTTAAAGTTCAGATGGTAAATTCCTGCAAAATAAAAATAAAAAAAGTTCTCATATAAAATGATTTTTTTAAATGGCTAGAAACAACAGATTCTTTTAGAAATGCAAGTGAGTCAAGTTTAAAAGCTTAAGAGACTGTGGAGAGAATATTTTTGCAATTCCTTTGGGGTGTTTGCAAACGTATGTCAAGCTTCGGGAAGGAGTATTAACGTGAGATCATATACTTGTGAGGCATTTTTCAATTTTAGAAAAATATTACAAAGCAATATTTGGATGGAGGCTTTGCAAAATGCCCCTTCTGCCTTCCTAACCGTATCATTGAGAGTCTACATTATTTTTGGAGAAAAAGAATCAGGCCTCATTAAATGCGATATTTGGCACCTGGCCTAGAATCTCACAAAGCACGCTTCCTTCTTAGCTCATTGGGTCATTTTCCTCAAGACGACCCCTGCTCTGGCTACCTGGGGAACCCGCCTGGTAGACCTGCATTTACGTTCAAAGGGTTGTTGCAGAGGGATGTTTGCACACCAGAATGGCCGGTCATGGTGGGGGGTGTGGTGAGGGCAGTGAGGGCCTGCATCTGTTCAGCTGACCACTGAAGAGCATTTCTGAGATGGTCTGTGGGGAAGCACCGTGTCGCAGGAGGATGGAAGAGGAGCTCAGGACCTGCACAGCGCAGCGAGCGCGTGTGGACAGTGCACCCTGCAAGCCTGTCGCAGACGGTGAGCACGTCTCCACACCGCCAGGTCACAGGAAGTCCGGCAAAGGGAGCTGCCTGTCTTTGAGTTGGGAAGATCATTCTAAGACACATCTGTAGGACAGGCAGGTGTCTGGTCATCTGTGTGCCTGGGATCATTTTTATTTCATAAAGCGGAAACTACATTTTTGTCTTTTAGCAGCTTTGCCTCCCTGCAATGTGTCACTTCAAAGGGCTTCACCAAAATAAAATAAAATAAGAAAATAAAATGACAGAAGGCAAATGAAAGACTATGTCCAACTCATTGTCTGAAAACGGAAAGACAGAAACAACATCTTGTAGTAGATTTAATCTTGGCGTAACTACTCCAGGTTTCCAGAGCCCTTTCTATCACAACTGATTTTTGCAACTCTGACAGAGTAAAAATGTCCTATATACTCGTGTCACTTCTTAGTTTCAACACATTTATCTGCACCCTAATAGATCCTCCCCTAAGACAAAGGGAAAGAGAACAGCCGAGATTCATTTTCCTTTCTCGCTGCACCGCTCTCCCACACTGAAGGCTCCTGGAAGAGTCTCGCAAGCAAGGGACCGTTCCTGGAATTAGGCTTTTTAATGTCTGCTGCCTTCAGACAGTTCCTGAGCGCCTGGGCTCCTTCCGGAGCCGCGTTCACAGCTCGGGAACTCAAGCAAAGCCAGACCCGCACCCCGGCCCTGAGGGAGAATTCTGATCAGGTGTGGGAGCCGCCTCTGGTGTGCTGGAAAACCCAGAGAGAACCGAGCTCCTCGGAGACCGCAGCTTGCTATCTGGATTTCCTTCTTTGCTCTTTTTCTGTCTCTAACCAAGGCAGGAAAGATTAAAAAAAAATTTAGAAAAATGGGCCGGAAAATTAATAGAGCAAAAATGAAATGATCTGGAGCCGCGGATGATCTTACTCTGGGGAGATTGGGACGCTCGCGAGTGGGTTGGGGGGTCCACGGAAGGGCGGCCCCCGCTTCCTCCCTCTGTGAGCCCATTCTGCGGGGAGTTTTGATAACTCCCGGAGCCCCGCTCCGCTCCGCCCCCCAACCCCGCCCCGCACTTCTCCCGGAACACCTACACTAAATTCCAGCACAAACCCGAGCCCCCAGCCAAAGGCAGGGCGCCTGAGTCGGGGAGCGCCGAGCATGGTTGTCGTTAGCGCCCCCGGGCGCCGGCCGCGTTTTGGGGTCTGAGTAGCGGGCATCCAGGACACCCTAGGCTCCGGCGGCGGGCCTAAAGCTGAGAGCGGGCCCTGAGGGACCTCCGGGACCCTCCGGGCTCCAGTCGGCGCGGCCCCACTTGGAGCGCACCTGCTGCAAGCTCTTGGTGGACCCCCGTGCGTGAGCTGCGCACCGGGCGTTCAGCTCCAGCTACCAAGTCCCGGGCAGCGAAGCTCAACTCAGGGCGGCTGTGCTCCGCAGATTAGGTGCAGAAAAGGGCTAGGGGCGGTGGACCGGCTATGGGAGGGGAGCCTAGGCAAACCGGGAGAGGGCGCAGACTCGGCGGCCTCCCTGCCTTCATCTTCCCCAGGCTTGGAGACCAAGAAACTCAGCCTTCCAACGCTCAGGAACCACCCCCGCCTCGCCCTGCCCCCAGCCCTTCTCCCCATCCCAGCTTCCATCTCCACTTAAACTGGGGCTGGGTGACTCACTGGGTCCAGCGCCTCATCTTGAGCGACTGCTTCTGGGCCTCAGGGCAGTGCCCTCTGAGGCTCCCCAGTGGCCCAGGTGATCAGCAGGGAGGGCACTGGGAGGGGACAGGAGGTGTGATCAGGGGCCCAAAGCCTGGAGTGGAGAACTTCACTATTGCTTTCGGAATCTGTGCAGAGGCCTGTCTGTCACTCTGCAAACAGAGCCTATGCAGTGGGGGAGGTGGGGACCTTGAAAATGACCTGCCGCTGACCCCTGGTGATTGAGGGTCATGGCCAAGGTTGGCCTCTGTTGGCTGCTGTACACCGGCCCCTTCCTCTCCACTGCTTCTGGGCCTAGGAAGAGCTTTGCCAGTTGTCCTGGGATCTTCCGGCCCTCTTTCCTGATGGAGAATGCCCGGGAGGCCGTCAGGCACCCACTTCCGCTGGCCTCCCGAGGTGGACAAGGCAGTGCAGAACCAGAGCAAATATTGACTGCAAAAAGGGGCCCGTGCACCACTGGCCTGATGGCGCTGGCCAGGGCTCTCTTTGCAAACAGCCTTACTAGCGCTTCTTCAAAGAGCAGTTTTCACTGCCCCCACCCGAGTGCCAATGTTTCCTCCCATCTCAGTGCCCTTGGCTTGTGCCTGTCCCCCACCCCAAAGAACCAACCGCGGGGAAAAACCTCCTTTGGAATCTCTGAGCCTGGCAACAGGCAAGGTCGGTAATGGGGACACTTTGATTAGGGAAACCCAGAGCTCCAACCCCTGCTGCAGCTCCGGCCCAGGGCTAGGCTAGGGGTGAGTGGTGAGCCGGGGGGGGGGGGGGGGGGGGGGACCAAGAATGCCTCCCTCTCTTCTGCCTCTTTTCTGTAAACCTCAGCACACACCCTTCCCGAATTAACGCCCGTTTTTGATCGTAAGGAAGGATCCAAGATGAATCCGTGCAGAAGGGTGGGCCGTGGTTTCACAATCGCAGTCCTCATCCTAGGGAAGACGGTCATTTAACAAAAGGGACGGGCAAGAGAACATGTTGGACGAGGGGAGAGGTGCGCGGAGCAGGGCTGTGATGTGAGCGAGGAAACACGCATTCCAGTCCGAGCCTCCCTGCGGAAAAATGTGTTTTGTGACTTTCTTAAAACTGTCCAACTCTCATGCAGATTCCTGTAAAGATCCGATTCCCATGTGCTCTTTCTCTCTCCGCCTTGTTCTATCGGGCATATTTCTGGAAAACACTCAAAGGCTTCCAAGTGTCAACAATTAAAATCCACCAGCACGTCCAAAACCTATGGCGGTGACCGTACAAACACTGACACATCTGCCTAGTGCAACATGTCAGCACCACGCAACTGCAGCTTGGGATATTTATTTATAAATGCCCCCAAATGAAGACTTTCATGCCTTCCACTTGGATTTGGTCCCTAAAACCATCTCAGGGAGGATTTTTTAAGGAAACGGATTGCAGAACCAATCTTACTTGCACCTGACTCACTCGAGTGGCCACTGACCAAGCAGGATTCACATTGGTAAGGGGGGTTGTTGCTGGGTCTCGTCGTCTTTCCAAGTCTCTCTCTCTCTCTCTCTCTCTCTGTCTCCCTCTGTTTCCCTCATTTCTCGCCTCCTACAGACAGTACAGGGAGAGGGAGCCCAGGCGGTATGGATGCCTTTATGCTACGCAGAGCCATTTGATTTGTTTGTTTTGTTCCCCTCGAAAGGGCAAAGATGCCCCAATTTGCGGCAGGACTGTACTTCTTTATGCCCCAACAATCATGAGACAGCCGGGAGACTGAAATTCTCTCACCCTGTCCACTACCCCCGCTCAAGAAAAAATGCCAGACAGAGCTGGGTTTGTTCAGGAGCTGGGGCGGAGCAAAGCCTGGAGAGCGGTCCCCTTTTCTGGCGCTGTTTGATGTCTGGATTTGGAAGATTTATATCAAAAGCGAGAAAAGCAGTGTTATGGGAAGGTGGGTTAAAGCTCTTGATCTGTTTTTAAACAAATGCAAAAACAAACAAATCTTGGTTCAGATGGCTGGGCCCTGGGCCACCTCCCTTACAGCTGCCGTCCGCCCCGTCCTGGTCCTGGGGCATCTCAGAGATGTAGGCTGGGCTCAGGGTGAACAGAAACCAGAGTTTTTCTTATTTTCCTCTGAACAGGAAGGATGGAAACTGTTCATTCAGCATTAGAGGAATAATCAGAAGTGGTGACAAGCACAGCTCTCCATGCAGATAAAACCTCCTTAAAAAAAAAAAAAAAGGAACAGAACCACCCCCCCCCCCCAATGAAAAATCGAAATAGCTAAGGCATTGCTTAGGAAGAAAAAGGGGGGAATATTATCAAAAATTCAGAAGTGCAAACTGGCAGTCCCAGCCAGGTAAGTGTAACCTTTCGCTGGGGGTTATCTGATGGCTGTGACCCAAGAGCTGAGTTGTACGTTTAACTGGTACAGCCATCAGGCTGCTGAAGGCTGTCACTCATGCATTTAGTCTCCCATCCTAGCTCGGTTAGTTTTTAACTATAGGCAGGCCAAAAAAAAAAAAAAAAAGAAAGAAAGGAAGAAAGAAAGAAAGAGAAGAGCAAGAGAGGGAGACCGACTCCCGACTCTGTGGCAATCAGACTTTTTAAAATTTGCCACTGGGCCTAGGTCTTTTCTGTCTCTCCAGCCAGGCAGCAAGGTGGCTTACACAGAAACCATGGCAACACAGGGATAGCTCCCCTGTGTCCTGTCCTACACAACCCTCCGAGGTGCCATCGACAACTTCGGTCTCGTAGACCAGGCGCTGCTGGGGACGTGGCTCCCGGGACAGCTGCGTGCCGTGCTGGGGAGGGTGGCCACTGGCCGCCCTGTGCTCGCTGCTATTGCAGTCTGCTTTGTGGTTTGGCAAGGGGAGGGCCAGTTTAAGAAGTATCTAGAATTGATGTTACTAAATAAAAACGACTGGGGCAAAGGTAGACGGGAGGAAAGCTCCGAGCGTTCGCACGCCGCGCTGGGTAATAAATAGAGTATTTCCCGACGGGGCGGCCTGCTTGGAGAGGGGGCCCAGGTGGCGATGGCTCGGAGACAGTGAGGAAATGATGTCTAGAGAGCAGATTTATCTGCTGGGCAGAAGTCGGGCCGCTGAGCATTTGATGTCCATATATTAATGTGTCAGATTCATTGTAAAAAATTATGACATGGTTTTTGAGAAAGGAAACAAGCGAAAAGTGAGGGAATTAAAAGGAGGTCGTTTTTGTGAGTGCAGGGAGAAAAGGAGGAGAGAGAAGCCGGCGGGTGGGGCAGTGCTTCGGACTCCCGGTGTGTTGTGCCATCCATTGCTTGCGTTCACAACTGAACACGGTGGACAGCACTCACACACCCAGCCCGGGCTAGGGCCTGTGGGAGAACTGGGGCATTTGGCTCCGCGTCCGCTTCTGCCTGCGACATCTGTTTGCAGAGGGGGAGCCAGATCTTCCTTCCTCCTTAGTAAAATTATTCGCCAGAGAAAGAATGAAGTGTGAAAAAGTATTACATAGAGCAAGCACGCCCGTGCAGTCTTCCCAAGGCCCTGGGTTCCCGCTGCTACCTCCGGAAACTTTTCTCCCTGCAAACGGGCCTCTCTGTCTCTTTGTAGTTTCGGTGGATTTTAAAAACTGCCGGTGCCACTTGGGAACACTGGCACGTAGGCAGCTGCGTGCACCGTAAACGGAGGCGCGGGAGTGGGCCGCCCTGGGAGTCCAAACCGAAGACCCACAGACAACAGACAACAGCTAAGAAGTATGCAGGTTTTACATGTAGCAGCCTTCTCCAACACTATGGTGCTTTTTTTTTTTTTTTTTTAATAAAAGGAAACTAAACAGAAGTTAGGGGTAGGCTGTTCTTCAGGACTGAAAATCAAGAGTAATTTTTTTTAACATACCACTCTAAATTTCACCTAAATTTCATCTGGCATGCACGCTGGCACGTATACTTTGCTGGGGCTTCCCAGCAAATGTGGTATATTCCACCGACGGGGTCCATTCTGTAACTGGAATGCACGGAATTTTAACACTATTTGGACAAAGACTCAGATGCAGTGTACAGAGGAAAGCGAGTTTATGTTTATGATTTTTTTTTTTTAAATTTGGAGACTTCCTTGGAATGAAGTGCCCCCCTGCGGGATTTAGGAGTTCTTTGTAAAAAGAGAAGCATGCACTCATGTTTCCCACCCTTACACTATTTTTCAGTTCTTAGTCATTGTTGCTGCTAAAAGTGCCTTTCACTAGGAGTTCATCTTTTCTTAAAGCCAGCCAGCCACGCCCATTTCTACCAGCGCTTTCCACTTCCTTTTCTGCTGTTTTGGGGCCCAAACTGCCTTATGGTATTGAACTGCCTTAGAGTTTCCTATCCAAGCGCCTAATTGTTGCACAGACGTATTTTCCTCCCATTCCAGGCCCCATGCTCTGTGAGACACTGTGGGGACTGCACCCCAAATATCACCCTTATTTTGAGAATGTTTGCCCAAAATCCTTCATGGGATGCTAAGCTTCCTAGATGTCTCCATTTCTACTTCTTCAGAGAGAGAGAGAGAGAGGAGAGAGGGAGGGAGGGAGAGAGACTGGGTGTCTCCCAGCTGCGAGCAGAGGGGGAAAAATTCTCTGAAGCCCAGAGCGACTGACTTCCAGCACATGGGAGTAGGCTTACTGTTAAAACTTCCGTTAAGCAAAATTAAGTGTGGATTCGGGAGCCATATCCAAACTGGCATAGCACGGAAGGTCAAAGGCACCGCGTAAACACTGCCTGCGTGTTCTGTGCAAGAGAGACAGGAAGGCCAGATGATAAACTGGCCAGGGCTCCACAGCGCCAAGCACAACCTGTTTTCTTCAAAGTAAGGCTTCGTTCAGAGTTGCAATATTATCTTTCTTTTTTTTTTTTTTTAAGAATGGAAAACAAACTGAAACAAAAGTCATCCGTGTTTGGCTATATTTTCACAACAGTGCTGGCTTTGTCTCACATTCTACCAGGGCTCTGGGGGGAAGTTGAGGAAGAGTGCAAGCTGCAGGAGTTTGTAACACCAGTGGTATGAATTCGTGTCCATTTAAAATAGGTCAATGTTAGGAGTCATGCTATTGAAGATGACTCCAATCTTTCCAAATGATCTCTAACTCGGCTTCGAGACCAGCCTGTTCGGGGTAAATATCCATAAAGAAACACAGCACGGCCTTTATTCTACGAAAGCGTTCTTTTCAGCTTATATTCCGGGGCTAACGTGATCTGAAATCATCACCAGCCTGTCTTACTGGGGAAGCACTCTACCAGTGTTCACAGTGAAACACGATTTGATGCCACAGTTACACCTGATACGTACTTGGAGTTACGTAAGGCAGAGGTGGACTTTCTTTTTCCTATTTAAGGCCAGTGACCTTCAAAGTTAAAGGAAAAAAAGTAAAAACAAAAACAAACAACTTTGATTTGTCCAAAGTGTTTATATTCCATCTTGTCAGGTCTTGCTAACAAGAAAATCACGGTGTGCGAGAGAAGAAGGAAAAGTAATCCATTCTAGCCAAAAGGCAAGCGCAGCTGATCTGTCCCAGGAAATGCTCACCACACTTGCTGCCTGCCCTTTCTGAGACAGGTCTGTGTCTGGATTTCACCAGCGTGGGGCCCTGTTTGCCAAGTCCAGCACCACGGCACCCCCCCCCCCCCCACCGCCACCACCAAGGGGTAATGATGGTTCAACTGATTTGAAAACTGAACACTTCAGGAAGAAAAAAAAAATCAAGAGAGCATAATATGCATTTGTATGAAATATTACTGATTTCCACAGGGGCCAGCCTCAGCAACTCGCAAAACAGCCTCTGACTTGACCCTGAATGACTGCCTCTCTGCTCCTCCACCAGTCCTTTCACAGGCGAAAAGGATGCATTTCACACTCCTCATGCAATTGTTGGGCCCAGTTAAACTGTACACTAAGAAATTGAGTACAGAATCAAAAAAAATGCAGTTTATTATTGTAGATTATTCTTTCTCTTGATATAACCAGAATTGAAAATGAAAGGAAAGCACATAGGAACATCACGCGTGGTTAGTTAGTAACTCAAGATATAAAACAATTTTGCACAGCAAAATATGTAAAAGAAAAGTAACTGACAAGATTTTTTTATATTTATTGTGGTAAGATTTACTTTTCATTATTTTAAAGACAGGATGTCAGTCCCTGAAAATAACATTTACTGATTATTGCCTTTAAAACTGTGGATTTTTTTAAGTTACAGAAAATCCAGTTCTGCACCACAATACAACTGTAAAAAAATCTGCATCGTCTTAAAACTGTGCAGTAATGCCATTTTTATAACTGCATAAATTTTATTAGCGTTCTAAACAGTTTTGCAAATTTTTTGTATTATATGCTTGCAGGTTATATCTTAGTGCAATTCAGTCCCAAATACTTTAATTTTGAAAAAAAAAAAACATACATTTTGAATGTAAAATAATACCCCTACAGATATAAACAGGGGTGTTTCCCCTTTTAATACTTTGGTTTTCAATACAGTCAGTGGTATAGCAAAGACTACACATACCCAACTTAGGTTTAAGTTGCAAGCACATGCTGTATACGCTACTTTTGTTTTAAACAGTCCCCCTGCAAACTCTACCCCCCTTAACATCACAACAGTAAACAATTTAGTGCATCAATCTTTTAAAAAATCTACAGCTAAACAGACCTAACTCTTCCAAATTTATCTATAACATTCCTTTATCTGTAGCATACATTTTAACTGGGCTAACAGATTATAAAAACTAGAATTAAATTATATACTAGAAACCCATAGCATTCCACATTTGACAATGACCAAAAGCCAAAAAAAAAAAATATAATAAAATAAAATAAAACAAACCAAAAATAATGGGGCAGATTTCTCTCTCTCTCTCTTTTTTTTTTTTTTGTTTTTAAATAAATTTTAGACTGCTTTCTGGCAACAGCACGATTTTAGTCCCCAGAGTGGGGCATCATTCTTAATAAAAAGAAAACATTCGAGTTCTTTCCTGTTTGCCATGTTAAATTTGTAACCCATTCTGGTATCTGTGACAGGAATGCCTTCAGTGCACTGACAATGGAGGCTGAAGTTCTGAGGAACTCAAAGCGGTTTGGGAGCAGATGCAAACTTTCATGGGAAGAAGGTTCTAGGGTTGCACTTTTTTGTTCTGAACTCAAAAAAGTCGTGAGGCACTAAAACAAAAGTACGAATGGCATGCTCTACGTCTTCGAACGTCCATTTCCAAGCCAAAAGGAAAAAAAAAAAGAAAAAAATAATTATACCATACATGTCCAGCATGCAGGCTTTTTTTTTTTTTATTAATATAATGTCTTTTTTCCATAAAGTCTTTGAAACAGTTAAAGTTCATTGTTGCTAAGACGAAGTAGCAAGCATCATTATGCATGAGATGAGAATGAGTTTTCTTTTAAATGGCAGACAGAACGCTCAGCTTTGGCATCCTAAGGCCAAGCTCACAAGTCATACCCAGAAGGTGGATGCAGGCTTCACTGTGGCAGGTTCAGGAGGATTTTTCTCTAGTTTAGCATAACAATGCTAAAAAAAACCCCGATGGAACTCAGCACGTTGCAAGTCTATAATATTTCACATTTTTTTTTCCTTTGCAAGCTCAATCTCACATGAAGAACTCAGGAGAAGAAAAGAAAAACTTTTATCTCGGAGGAGATGAGTGGAGAGGGAGTGAGGGTGGAAGTTGGGCAACACAGCAAGCTCCAAAAAAGTAAAATTAAAAAAAATCCAAACAAAATAAAACACACACAGAAAATGAACACCAGCTCATGAACTGAAGAAGGAGGGGGAGGGGACAAAAAACACAAAACAAAAAAAAAAACAGGTGAATGATGCAGGCTTCAAAGGTGAGCAATGGTTCACTCCAAGGGCTCCGCAGAGATCTTTGAACATTGTGCAAGTCGTGGGGGGGGAGGGAGGGATGTTGTAAAAAAAAAAAAAAAAAAAAAACCAACAAGCTAGCAGGTTATGGAGACTTTCAGATTGGCAATCCGTGGGCCAGAAACCCCCTCCCTCCCCAACTTAAAACAGCCGCCACCGCCACCAGCAGCAGCACCTGGGAGCAGGCTGCGTGCGTGCGTGCGCGCGTGTGTATGTGTGTGCGCGCGTGTGTGTGTCAGTGTGTGTGTGCGCGTGTATGCCTGTGTGTGTGTGTGTGTGTGTGTGTGTGTGTGTGTGTGCGCGCGCGCGCGGGGGCCGGGGGCTCGGCAGGGGAGGGGCGCGGCGGTGGCGAGCGCAAGCCCACCCCCGGGCCGGACCCCCGCGCGGCGCCTAGCGAGGTGGCTAGCTGGGGTCGCGTGTCACACTCACATGAAAAACTCGGGAGAGGACGGGTTGTCGCTGCTCGAGCCGTTTTCTCGGAAGCCGCTGCTCACCAGCTTCTCGTACTTCTCCTTGTAGGCGTCCCTCTCGCGCACCAGCCGGGAGATCTCTTGCTTGAGGTGGTCGACCTGCTGCAGCAGCTGGTTCTTCTCGGACTCCAGGACGTGCCGCTGCTGCACCCTCTTGAAGCGGCAGGACTGGGCATAGCCGCGGTTTTTCAGGGTCCGCCTCTTCTGCTTGAGCCGGATCACCTCCTCCTTGCTGACCCCGCGCAGCTGCCGGTTCAGCTCGCGCACGGACATGGTCACCAGCTGCTCGTCGGAGAAGCGGTCGTCGAAGTGCAGGCCGCCCGCCGCGTGGTGCGGGTGCAGGGCGCCCCCCGCCCCCGCCGCGCCCCCGCCGCCGCCGCCGCTGCCGCCGCCGCCGCCTCCTCCTCCTCCTCCGCCGCCGCCGCCGCCGCCCCCGGCGCTGGCCGGGCCCCCGCCGCCCGCGCCGCCCGCGCCCCCGGCCGAGCCGGACGCGCTGCCCGCGGCGCCGGGCGCGCCGGCCGTCGGGTGGTGGTGGTGGCCCGCGGCGTGGTGGTGGTGGTGGTGGTAGTGCGGGCCCGCGCCACTCTGCGCGGCGGCCGCGGCGATCACGGCGGACACCACGGCGGCGGCGGGGCCCATCTCCTCGCCGCTGCCTCCCAGCGCGGCGCCGGCGCCGGCCCCGGCCGCCGCGGCCAGCTGCTGCGCCCCGCGCGCGTAGCCATCGAAGCCGCCCTGGAGCTGGTGGCTGTTGCTGATGAGCGCCTCGACCGCGTCCTCGGGGCTGAAGCCCAGCGCCTCGGGGTTGAGCTGCTGCGGGTAGCCGGTCATCCAGTAGTAGTCTTCCAGGTGCGCCTTCTGCTCGCTGCCCGAGCCCGGGCTGGGCGCCGAGAAGCTGGGGGAAGGCGGCACCGAGCTGCACGGCGTGCTCATGGGGGTGGAGGACAGCGAGCCCCCGGCGATGAGACGGCCGCACTGGCTGATGATGCGGTCGGTCTCCACCGGCTCCTTTTTCACTTCAAACTTCATCAGATCGAAGTCATTAACATATTCCATGGCCAGGGGACTGGTGGGCAGGTCGGAGTTGCTCATCGCCAGTTCCGTTGCCATCCTCCTGCCGCCGCCGCCGCCGCCGCTCCGCCAGATGGGCTGCAGGAGAGGGGCCAGCGGGCTGTGCTGGGCGGCGAGCGGGTGAGCCAGCTTGCCGGGCTGGGGCGCTTCTAGCTCGCGCGCCGGCGGCTGGCCCGGAACCTCCGAGCGCGCACACGCCCCCCCGCCCTGCCCGCGCCCCCCGCGCCCGCCCTCCCTCCCCGCCTGCTCACGCCAAGGGACTCGCTCGCTCGCTCGCTCGCCCCGGCCCCTCCTCGCCTGCTCGCCTCCGTGCGCGCCGGGCCGGCGGCTTCAGGCTGGGGGAGGTCCTCGGCGAGCTGCGGCGGCGGCGGCGGCGAAGCCGGAGGAGCCCGGCCCGGTGCGCGGCGTCCCCCGCTCGCCGCTCCGCTGCGCGCTTTGCATAAGGAGGGCTCGGCTCGCCGGGGCGCGCGCGGCGGCCGCTCGGGGCTGCAGGCGCGGCGGGCGCTGTCCGGGCGGTGCGGGCCTTGGCACGGGGGAGTTAACGCTTCATGCTTCTCGCCTCCGCGTCTCCTGGCTCGCTCGCTCTCTTTTTCCTCTTTCTCTCTCTCTCCTCTCCCTCGCTCTTGCTCCCTTTGAGCACAGTGCAAGACAGAGGTGCAGCCTGGCTGGAGGGAAGGGAGCGAGGAGTTAAGTTCCTTCTTGCCTTGTTTCTCTCTCTCTCCCTCTCTCTCTCCCTCTCTCTCAAAAGCAAAATCGCGAAGTCCTGGGGAAAGGCGAGGCAGCAGAGCCAAGGGGGAGGCCGAGCGGGTGAGCGGCCCGAGCTACAGCGCGAAGATGAAAAAAGATTTTAAAGCCTGTGATCCAGCAAGAAGAGTTTAAAGCAATTGCTGAGTTTTATAGCACTCGTGACGTCAGGCCCAAATGGGAAATTGACTGGCACTCTGGGCCAATGGCAGGCGGCGAGCGCGGCGGCGATTAGCATAATAGTATAGAAACAAGGAAACTTTTCGGAGCTGTCAATCAGGGCCCAATCAGCTGACTGTCAGCTGGGACGGGCTGGCTTAACCCTTGCGGCGCCGCGCTCCCTGGGCGCGCGAGCCAGGCCCCGTGCAAAGTTTGGCGCAAGAAGCGTAGGGGTTTTCAGAGGGGCTGCGGGAGCTCGGGCGGGCCCGGGAGCACCGATCGCTTCTCCTCTCGAGCGCGACAGGGGCCGGCCGGCCTTCCGGGGCCCCCAGCTCACCCTCTGAGGCCGGCGCTGGCACCCGCCGGACTCCCCGGCCCTGCCACCTCCCACCCAGTCCCCAGCGCCGCGCGTCGGCCTTGCGGCTTTTCCTCCTCGCTGCACCTCTGGCATCCAGGTGTCGGCTGGGGGACCCTGCTTCCCTGGACATCTCTGCGGCGCTCCGCGCTCAAACTTGGCTCCAACTCTGTCCCTCTCCCGGTGCCAGTGCGCGGGGTGACGCGCGCCGCGCTGGGGTAGGGGCTGCGCGCAAGACGCCGCTCCACCGCGCGCCGGCCCGGGGGAGCTGGAGGGATCCTGGGGGAGGGAGCGGCCCCGGCAGAGTCGCCTTCCATAGGCGATGGGTGAGCTGGGGCCGTGTGTGTAGGCCCCCGGCTGCAGGCGCGCGCGCCCCTGGCCAGGGAGTGCGGCCGCGGCTGGAACTCTGGGAGCTGGAAGTAGCGTTGGGGGTGCTGGGTCCTTGGCTCCCGACCCCGGCCACAGCGTGGCCTCCGAGACTCGCACCCCCAGCCCCGGTCGGCTCAGCCGCCCCCTGCCGAAATTGGGCCCCCCTGTTTTAACCAGGCCCTGCGAACTTTTGGCCGAATTCCTCCAGACTTGCCTTCGGCAAGACCCCAGTCCACACGGGCTACCCTCAAAGGGTTAAATTTTAAGCCACTTTTTCTCGGTTGGACCTGGAAATCTGGAGTGGGGGTGAAGTGGGGGGCGTTTCCCTCCCTCCCCACTGGAAATGCTAATAACCGGTTTAGTTTTTCTCAATCGATTGTTTTAAAGCTTAAGCAAAAAAAAAAAATTGGAAAAAAAGAAAAAGAACCCGACAAGTCTGTTTCTAAGATTTTAAAGCGATAGGCCAGTCGGAGACGCGGGATTCATTTGGGATTTAGAGACACTGCTGGAAGCTCACCCCGCGTTTGCGACACCGGGCAGCCCGCTTGAAAGTTGGCACTATTTGTGCAATTAATGAGACGCATTGGGCGTTAATCGTATTTGTTTGACTTTGCGGGAGAGGGGGGGAAACGCTAGGAAGGGATGCATTTAAAAAATTTTTTTTAAATTCTGAAAAGCCCGCAGGAGGATCGAAGAGCGAGAAGTATTGTTGGACCTGGTTTGTTTGTGCCTCAACAGCGCCACCTTTCGGCAAAGGTCAGTGGACGGCGATGCGCGGCGGGTTCCGCCGCCGCGGGGAGAAGCTGCCTGCCCCGGGCGGGCCCACGCGCAGAGTGGGTCCGCAGGCGGCGGGCGCGCAGAGTGGGTCCGCAAGCGGCGGGCTGCCCGGGCCTCGCACGCAAGGGGCGGGAGACCGGGCTCGCAGGTCCCGGGCCACAGCAGCCCGCGGAGTCCTTGCGGCCGAGCCCTCTTGGCGCGCGTCCCCCCGCATCCCCGAGCACCCCGTCCCCCAGGGCCCCCCAACCCCACCCCACCACCTCCCCAATAACAGCCCTAGACCAGAGCCGGGCTGGGTTTCCAGCGGGCTTCGCAGCGCTCTGGAGAGAAGTAAAGTTCTCTAACTCTGGGCTGTAAGATGAAGTGCGTTGCTAGAAAGTTGTTTATCTGCAAAGTAATTCTCGGGAAACCTGACTTCTGACACCGAGTCCTACATTAAGCCGGCTTCTTGAACCCGGCGCTTCGGCGCGCTCGCACCCACCCGCGGCGGCGGCGGCGGGCTTCGCCGCTTATCGCCAGGCCTGCGGCTGCAGGCTGCCTAGACCGGGGCAGCCCTAGCCTGCGCCGCGAGGGGCCTGGCAGCCCTGAGTCTCAGCAGACCCGGGCATCCCGGCTGGGAGAGGCCCCAGGAGGATGGCAGGGCCGGTGCTGGTCCTCAGGGGCCTGCGCCCAGGGTATTCCGAGTTGTCTGCAGAAGCAGTTCTGGCTTTGTAGGGTACAGAGCCGGGAGGAAGGGTGAGGACTGTCTCCGAGCTCCCCGGCTTTCCTCCTCTTTAACAGCATTGCACTTAGTGATGAAGTTAGGGGAAGCTGCTGGGTGCACACCATCCTCTGCCTCAATGACAGGGACGCTGCATTGCCCCGAGCCATCATTTCTTCCATTTTTAAAAAAGAATTATTAGACACAAGTGTCTGAAGTTTATATATATATATGTATATATAAAATTTATGTATAAGTTGGGGGTTTAGGGTAATTTTAAAAATCACCTATTTTTGTTGACAGCTCTAAGGTATAATCCATGCTTCTCCCTCCCCCCAAAAAGTAAAAATAAAAAAGCATTTCTGGCTAGGGACATTGAAACTTCTGCACTTGTAAATAAACAACATTTTTTAAACAAAGTTGGCTAATGAGGAAGCTGGGGCCCTACAGATCGGGGCGGCCACATACCCAGTCGTCTCCAGCACACATCATTTCTAGAAATGCCCATCTTTGGCACGATCGCTGTATTATCATCTGCGCATTTTCTAGGGTTTATTTTTGTGCACTGCTGTCAAGCCAGGGTGTTTTTCTTATTGTAGATTCTTTTATAGTTCTCTCGTTTTCTCTTGGGAAAAAAAAAGAGAGAGAGGATCAGGATTATTTTTCAGATGTGTAGCCCTGGTGCTCTCTCGGGCTTACAACTTAATTCTCACTTTTGTCCCTTTTACTTTATTATTTAGTGATTCACAGGGGTGTCTAAACATTTACAGTTCTCTGTTAGCGGCGTTTCTTTTATAACAATCGAGCTCTCTCATTTTAATTAGTACTATTCAGGTTTCTGAGTCTCTACAATTACAGCAGGACACATTTCTTTAGATTTCTTCCCTAACTTTGTTTCACTTCTATCCAAGCCAATCTAATCCAAATACAATATGAACTGTGTTTTCTTACAGCTTAATACCCCCTTGCTATATATAGCCCAGTAATCTCTGTAGAACAATATACAGTAATTCAGAAACCGTGTATTTGTCATTATTGACCAATTCAAACCAGTAGCTGTGAAGTCTCTGAAAGCGATGAATATTTATAGAAGATTTTTGAGGGGAGGCGGCCATGGGTCGAATCACGGAAAGGGTTGCGAAAGAGTCAGCATCAAAAACACAACTGTAGTTTCGTGCCAGTCCACGCGTAACAACTTCGTGCAAGATGAATGTAAAACCCTTACAAACAAATTACAAAGACTAAAAGCTAAAGGGAACATATTTTTCCTGATTGTTACACCAACTTAAGTGCATCACACCAAAATCGGACATAAATATGTGTGTGTGTGTGTGTGTGTGTGTGTATAAAATCAGCAGAGAACACGATGCACCAAACACGGCGGCTGAACTCTTTGTTTATCTGGGAACCGATTTTTCTAGGGCAGAGCTGACCAGCGTCCACTACATTTCACTATGAAACCACCTGAATTGATCTGCGAAAGAGTTCTTTAGAGGAACTGAATGATGAGGCGCCCGCTGTTCTTAGGGCTCCTGTTAGATAAATCCTTTTAACAGTCTTCAGTTAGCAGGGTAAGTAAGTCACAAATCACTGTTCGCAGATTCATGGGAGAAAATTAATAGAATCAGACGCGATAATCTGATAAGGGTAAACTTGCTGAGGAAACAGTCTTACCTCACATCGGAGGCTCTGAAACAACAGTCTGATTACTCTGAGTCGTCATGAATAGGTGAATTATGTGTTAAATAATCATCAGAGTAATTCAGCACTTATTAATTCTTTTTCTCTTTAAGCAACTCACAGTTGTAAGTTAAAGCCGCTCTCTCTTTGAAGACACATCTTTTATAATTTTTATTAGAGGTAATTTATTATTTGCATTACCTGTATTTACTTCATAATTGAACATTTTGCATTCAAATTTATGTAATGCATTATGCTTGAGAATATATTTCTGCCTGATTAGCATAAATAGTCACTTACCTCATGAATTACTAACAAAGTTTATCTTAAAATATAGGTTTTTTTATTAAGTGGAACGCAAACATATGTACAATAAATTCTGATTTTCCGGCGCGGTTAGAGAACAACTAACATTTGCTTACCGGGAGGAGGAAGCGAAATAGAGACAAATGAGGAGTGGAGGTTTCTTTCCCAGGGTCTCGTTTAGATGGGGGGTGAGCCTGGCGGGGGCAGGGGGAGAAGCCGAGGGGAGAAGGCGGCCCTGGGCTCCTCATGTATTGTTGCATTATATTTTGGGTGCTCTCAACATGAAATGTGGGTCCCATCATCGGTGGTCTCTCCCTTAGTGACAGCAGGTCAATAGCAGGGACAGAGTTTGGGGGGTTTGTTGATTTTATCTTGATTTCATGTATGTTTTGTTTTTTGTTTGTTTGTTTTGTTTTTGGTCTCCTTTTGTCTGCAGTGCTCTTCCCAGGCTGTGTCATGAAATGCGTGTTTGTTTTGCACACGGAGACGTGGAAGATCCAGGTGTGTTCCCAAGCGAGGACTTCTGGGAAGGTGGGCCAGACGGGGGCCAGCTCGTTCCCCCTTCCTTATCCCACAGAGGCCCCCACAATGGCCTGGCAGATGGGAGGCGCTTGGTGAATGGCCTTGTGTATGCTGCCCGTGAGAGTGTTAAATGAAAGGACTTCTGGGTTCAGGCCGTACAAGGGATGTAAAATGAGGGGGCCCGGGACCCCACTCTTGCCACCCCGCATCCACACATTTCTGTGCTGTTTCCGTCTCCCTGGGTTTCCCTTTTCCTTCGCTGAGGGGCTGTTGATGACCACGAGTCCGTCAGCATCCCTGTGGTCCCTCTTTGCCACTTAGACTGGTGAGGGGGTTTCTCTCCACGGCATTTATCCCTTCAACGAATTCTACTGTGGGGAGTTCAAAACTGACTTTAAAACAAAACAGGATTAGAACAAGGGATGAGTGCAGGCTGTAATCTTCCTGCTTGCTGACGAGAGGACAGATTCATGGACGACGGTCCCTTGTGAAGTTTTGCTCTCCGTTATTCCTGCCCCCCAGTGATGGGGGGGGGTGTCCACGGCTCCTGATCTGGGGACATCATGCTTACATCCTCCTTCGATGGGCACCATCAGAGGTTGACCCAGAGATTTTCTTAACATGTGTGCTCTGAACTCCTTTGGCTGGGACCCCTTATGGGGACCTTTATTTCTGTCCTTAGTGGGCGTGGCCAGGCTTTGTCAGGCATTGTTCTGTGCACTACAAACACCAAACGTGCCCAGGGACGCCCTCCCAGCACTGTGTCCATTGCGACAGAATGTTCCAGATCCTACGGAGAACAGAAATCGGGCTGAACACTTCCACCACCCACAATAAAAGTTAAAGGGACAGAACGGACCTTCTGTTGTTATCATTTCTTTATTAGTTTTCTTACAGTGATATCTTCTCTGGCAAGCACAACAGAAATAAGCTATCAAACAAAAGGATGGCTACCGTATCTTCATCAAGACCCCTGGCCTTGGTGTCAACTGTTACCATCTGCAATAATTAGGGTGCATATGTATACTTTTAACAGAGTGGCCTCGCTGCAGCTGCACAGTGAACAACCTTTAAACTGCACTCACGTTTACAGTCTCAAACACTGGTTTTGAGCACTTCTCTGTTCTTTGAGCAAATTCACCTCGTGGGATCTTAGACTGTGGTGGGGGTTGGGGGGCAAAGTCAGAGATCCGATCAGCTAATGTGGGCGCCTGACCCTGCTCTATGCTCCCTGGCGGGGGAGCTGGCTGCATGCACACCGGCTTCTCCAACAGGGCTGCAGACACAGGGCCCAGGGCCCGCACTGAAAATCAGTGCCTAATAAAGGGGTCGGCTGCAGCCCGGATTGCGTCTGTTAGCCCACCAATGCAGTCATCAAATATAATCGCATTGGTAGTTTTGTATGTTTTTACCGAGGGGGTTCATGGAGCCAGCGTGCCCAGGGCCCACAAAGGCCCAGACTCAGCCTGGACAGCATGTACTTGATCCCCTGCCGTGATGGGTGGCTCCCTACTTATCTGTACCGTTCCCAGCATCCTTAAGGCTGTCATGAAGTCGTAACCCCTTCTCCACGTTGATCCTGACATTACAGATTCTGCTGCAGGGCCTTTGGGAGGCAGAGAGAGCTACAGGATACCCTTTCCCTGTCTTTCATTTTGTAGCCTACGCCTGGGCCCTTCAACATTATGCCGTGATGCCAAGCACTCCTGCTTCCTGCTTGCTCACTCCAAGGCGCACTTACGTGGGTAACTGCAGCCCTCTGAGGGTTCGAGTCCCAGCACTGACGCCAGGTGCCCAAGGGGATGCCTGTCACCACAGAGCGAGCTCCACGTCCCGGCTCCTGAGCTGCGGTCGTCTGCCGCATACGCAGGCCATGATTTCATGAGCAGACACGCAACAGTGGTGACTCATGGTGCGTACATTTTGGACTCGCTCCCCTGGGCCCTTCTGTTTCCCCCATCCTAGGTTTGTGTGCGTATATGTTTGAACCCAAGCACAGACGTGTGTGTGTCTTACTCGATTCAGTCTTACTCTCCTGGTGCTGGGTGCAGATGACATTGATGTGCTTTGGACCTACAGCACCTGCAGACTGGGATACTGCTGGGTCTGGGAAATGCACCTGTGAAATGTCCCTAAGGGTGCAGGGCCTCAGGGGAGCTCCGTGAACAGTGCTCAACTGCTTTTCTTACCATGCCCGGGGTTGATAAAGACAATGGGAGGGACCAAGCCCCGTGGCATCCCAGGTAGACTGTTCCCCCAACCCTCATGAGCTCTGACTCCCGTAAGTCCCCTAATAGACATTTTAAACTGACCTACCTGGTAAGCAGGGTAATTTTAAATTAAATCGCCCCCATCTGGGTATTCTACATAGAGGAGAACTTGAAAAAGTTTGTTGAAAATGGAATCAAAAGATGAGTTTATTTGGGTGCAGTGTTTTTAAAAACTTACCATTTAAGAGGTCTTCAAAAAAGTTCATGAAAAAAACATGCATTATGCCAATACTATGCACGGGTTTCAAATATTTTTGGCACAAACATAAGCTTATCTTTTAAATCCATTTTTCCCACAAACGTTCAGACATACCCTCGCATATCCTTTGAATCAGTTTTCTGGGTCCAGGCAAAGCTCTCCGTGGAAGAGCCACGTTACTGGGCAACTGCTTCACGTTTCACACCTGTCTGTGTCTTTGTAAACCTTGGCTCTGTCAAAATATGTAGCAGTTGTCCAAAGTTGGGACCGTGGAGACTAATAAAAAATAGATGAAACCTGGCCAAACTCAGCAGAAGGGGCCCGCGTGCGTCTGGAAGTGTCTCAGAGCGGCTCTCTCGCTCTTGTTTGGATCGCCCATTCCCCTGCTGATTCCTGCCGCTCGTGCTGAAGCCAGTGGCTCCGAGGCATTTTCCTGAACAGAAGAGTTCAGAATTTACAGTGTCTGCCTTTGAGCTGCGGCCAGGGCCCCAGTCTGTCTGAATGCGCAGGCTTTTGTACAATCTCCCGTTTGAGGCCTCCCTCACCCCCTTTCAGAGAAACCAGGGAGGAGCGCAGGGACCAGCCCATGAGTTATTTATGACCTGTCTCCGTGTCCTGTGTGAGAGAGCTGGGCTCTGGCTGGTTCAGCAGCCCCAGTCCGGGATCGCCAGAGCTCAGGGGAGAAAGCGACCCCGGAGGCAGGCATCGCTGACTGTTGACTTGTGGCTGGGGGAGGAGCTGCTGATTAGGCATCATGGTGTCACAGTGAGGCACGCTTGGCTGGGGCAGATTGGAGTGTGAAGGACATGGGTGGCAGGGGGGGGAGGGGGCGGCCTGGAGACAAAGCTTGAGGTCAGTCTCCACCCAGGTCACTGTTCAGGCTGCAAATGGACTGAACTGCATGAAGGCGTTAAAAAAAATATCAATCCTGGACTGCATGGAGGGACTGCCCTCAGCTGTTTGGGGCTGGATAGGTGGGAACAGGGGCCAGACGGCCAGAGACACGGGTGAGAGCTGACCCTGGGATTGTCGTGGGGGTGATGACAAGGCATGAGCGCAAAGCTGGGCTATCTTGGAGGATGCAGTGACAGAGTCGGCACCTTGAGGCCGGGGGCTGCTGTTTGGGGCTGGTATTGTGTGGAGCCTCGGTCCTAAGGCAGACGGACCTCGCAGGTGCCTTGCTTTGGCGCCACGCCAGCAAGGGTGCGTGTCCTGCTCGATGCCACGCGTGAGACCTCAGCTACATTTGCTGAGCTCTCTGGGCCTCAGCCTCTGCTTTGGTCAAAGAGTTTTTGTGTTTTTGAAACACACAGATAGCGCACGCCCAGCAAACAGTGCCTGTCCCGCGGCGGGGGCTCTGCCACAGTGCGGTTAGTGCGTGCCGAGGGTGGTGTAGAGGGACCCGGGCACTGTCTCCCCTCTTTTGTCTTTTCTGTTCCTGCCTTCAGGTTGCACTTTACCTGGCCTCTTTCTTCCCTCTGGCCTGGGAGTTCGCTCACCTGGGATTCCTCCTGTCCCTCTCTGCCTGTCCTCTGCCCTGGCTAGTGCGGACTGGTCCTCAGGTCCTCGGTCTCCTCTGAAAAGCCTTCCTGGGTCCTCTCGCCTCCTGAGCCCTAAGGCATGCCCGGTGCCCCGCTGTCGGTCTCCCCGTGTCTGAGTCCCCGCGATGCTGTGTTAGTTCCCTACTTAGCTGTGGGCATTCTGAAGCCATGGGCATCTCCTCCACCTGCCACAGAGCTTGGCACACAGTAGGTGTTCAATGATATCTATTCAATGAAAGTGACCACGCAAAAGCTCAGATTCCTCTCCTCTCCTCTTGGGTTCTAGCCTACACAGAAGGTCCCACCAATGCCCCAGGACACATAAGTTTGCTAAGGACAGGGTAGCTGGCCACTCCGCTGCAATAGGACAGCTCTATGCTGACCTCTCTCTAGTCTGAATGACTCAGATGCCAGGGTGCTCTCCAGGTCAGTAATTAGACAGTATCTCCCCAGGGTGCAACTGGGTGGAAACTATGGTTGAGTTGTGCAGGCCCTGAAGCCAGGGTAGAACACATTAAATCTTGTGGGGGTGACTTTCTGGAATCAAGGAGAAATTGGCTTACATGCCTGGAAGCAAGCGAGCTGTATACTCCTAGTCCAGTGCTGCCGGCTGGTGTTGGGAGGGCCTTGCCCCACTTAGGAGGCACGGCTGCTTCCTTGTGCACACAGGCCCTGTTCTGCAATCTTCAGGTGACAAGGCCATGCTGCACCCACAGCTCCGGCACAGCGCATGGCATCTGAGAAGCCTTCAGGAAACGAGATGCTAACACTACGTCGCTGGCTCCAGGGGCCCTGCTTGGCTAGTACCTTCATTCGCGGACCCCACAGTGGCCGCTCAGCCCCTGTTTGGGAGCCTCAATGCGTAGCTGTCAGGTAAGGCAGCGACTTGCTGGTAGAGTGGTCTTGGAGCAGTTCTTCATGTTGAGTGAGTCCAGTGTCTTCAGGATTGGAACACATAACCCACTTTCCCAGGGACAGAGCTGGTGTTGGACGTGGCTGTCGTCATCAGAACGGCTTCCTTCCACCCGCGGGATCTCCAGGTTCCAGCCCCAAATACTCCCAGGTTTAGGTCTAGTGGGGGTCACTCGGAGTCCTCCATAGTCAGCAGAGCCATGGTTGGGTGGCGCTGGGCTGATTCATTTGACCAGTTATATGCCCACCCCCTAAGCCCACTGCCATGGCAGAGGGGTGAAATATGACAGGCTCATACTTGAACTCAGAAATGAGGCAGGAGAAGGGTCTGGGGGATTCTTTGAGTGTGATTCAGGAGCTGCCCCTATGGTGACCCCATGGAGCTGCCACACAACTGTGCCATTACTAACAACCAATGAGTACATGGCACTCACCCAGGTGTGTCTCAGTCTTAACTCACCGGGTAGTCACAGCGGTCCTCAGAGATGCGTGCGGCTGTCACCTCGTTCGCTGGCTTCCTCGGAAGGTGGCCCCTTGGCTTCCCTCATGTGCTCGGTTACGGGGCTTCCCCAAGGTTGCATGGCTGGTGAGTGACGCTGTGTAAATCCAGGCATGGCTACAAAGTCTGTACTCCTACTTCCCTTTAATTACCTATGGTAAGCGGGAGACAGGCAGGAAATAAATAGCCAAGTAAACATACCATATCCCATCATAAAGTATAATACAGTATCATATAACGTGAAGGTACTTAAAAAGTTCATGGAAATCAGAGTTAAAGGATTAGTTTATGTTGGTTACAAGCACTTTACGTGCACATCCCTTGAATTACAAGGTTCACACGACACGTGTATAGTGTAAAAACTATACGTGGTTTCAAAGTTGTTTTGCACAGAAATGAACTTACCTGTTAATTCCATTTTTCCACAAATGTCTTGACGTGCTGTCACGTGGCACATTGTGTAAGATGGGAGCAGAGCATCGTATTGCATCATACTGTAATGTGGCTGGTTGGCAAGCAGGCCATTCATCTCCGTCTCCATTCCGATGCCATCTATCACGGGCACTGTTCAGGGAGGTGTCAGCTGACCGAGTCACAGTGTGAATCCCTGGATCCAGCAGTCTCGTTCCTGCCATGGCAACATCGTTATTCTCAAATGCCTATGTTAGCTTCAGCCCCATAAGCAAAGCAAATGATTAAAGGAGGAAGTTGGGGCAAAGAGCAGGAGAGCCAGGATTTCTTGACCTGTGACTCTGCAGCTCCCAGTGCCAGTAGGAAGCTGCACTGTGTCCCCAGAACTACCGCACTGGACACCCTCCTTGGGGAGCTCAGAGCAAATCAGTTACAGACAGGTAGAAATAAAGTCAGGTGGCAAATGCAGATTATAGGAGTTTGAACTTGATCGCTTTCTTCCACCTTTCTTGATGCTTTCGGGAATTTCTTTAACTCTTGGGACACTGGTATTTGCTCCACGTAAACACGCATCGGTCTGTTGGCAGGCTGCTTGCAAGTGCGATGGTGCACGGGGGAGCTGAGCAACGTAGTTAATGCTGAAGCAATGCCTGCCTCTTCCTTCTCAAGACACAGATACGAAGGAACGCAACTCTGAGTTGCCTCACTTCACTTCTGCCTCTGTTTGCAGCCCAGTATTCTGGGAGGCATTTAATCAAGGCATAACAGCAATTATTTAAAAAAAAAAAAAAACAGGCTCCTGACATCACGTTCCCATCTGTAATCAGAATTGCTAATATCTCCCTCCCTCCACTATCCTGGTGTAATCTCGGTGCGCGTTCAGTTCCCTTGAGGTGACTAAGAGTCTAGTCATTAACACAGCAGCCACCAGCTTTGCTGGAATTTACCCTCAGAAAGCTCTGTTCCCAGAACTCCCTGAGCAGACAGCAGCTGCAGTGCCAGTCTCTCTTGGCCACTGCACAAGTCTGTGCATCTTCTTTGTATTGGAGTCGCTTCTCCAACTCAAGCTCCAACATGACGCTGCCGTCCGTTTCCTATGTCACAGGGGGAAAAGGCTCAGTCTGAAGTTACTTGAAAGAGGAATTCGACTTGCAGAGGCTTGCGTTTGACGCCTGCATTTTTACCTTTTCGGTAGCACTGGAATGATTTGAGAGTGCTGCTGATGGTGGTGCTGGTGCTCACAATAAGGCTAGCACAGTTCACAGGAAATGCAGGAGCCAGAGACAGGATACTAATTCCATGACAAAACAGGGGTCCAATCCAGAATTTGAGGAATTCTCTAAACAATGTTCTAGTTTCTTCAATAAATAAATGATCTACAAAAGGGAGGGGGAGAAGGGAGGACTGTGACAGTTCGAAACAGACCTTGTTCTAGGGAGAAAAGAATAGATCTTACTCAGAGTTGTAATGCGGTGGTAGGAGGAGCGGCTAGGAGTGACAGCAGCGGGAGCTGCCCACACCCTGCCCTTCACTTGCCTCAGAGGGCCACGCTGTCACTCAGCCATGGCGCCTGTGGCTCTGGAGTTCTCTCGGCTGCTGCGCCCTGGCTAACTTGTGTTGACCTCTGAGCCTCTCCGCCTTTTCTTAGGAGACCTTTGAGTGCTTCTCCCTACTCCACACTGCTGGTGAATCTCCACTGTGTCCCCAGGCCCCCAGATATGGCATATGTGACTTTCATTGCAATTATGTACACGTTTTCAGTTTTTCAGAACATTTTGTAGATTCACACGCATGTGTAATGAATAATAACAGACAAATCCTGTGTACCCGTCACCAGCCTCTCTCAAGGCTGACGTCTTCCATCACAAGGGTGTGACAGCACAACCAGGAAACTGATATTGTTAGAATCCACTCACTTTATACAGGTTCCAGTAGTTTGACCTTCACTTATGTGTGTGTTCGTATTTCATCCCATGTAATCTTATCACACCTGTGAATTCCTACGACCGCCACGATCAGGATACAGAACATCTCCACCAGAAAGGATTCTTGTGAAATCCTTGCGATTGTCTTTTTGCCTGTTGATTTTTCTCATGATTCTGGGAGTGTCTTGAAGCAGGCGCCTTCTGTCTCATCTCTGTGTCCTGGTTCAAGCTAACTCAATCCAGCGCCTGGCTCCTGGGTGGCCCTTTCCGAATGGCTGTGGAAAGGATTCAGCTTCTATCATAGAGAGAGAGGAGGACATCCAGAAGATTTTCTACAAAGGTTTTGGTCAAGAGGGAGAGAAAAGCATCCCGAGACACAGAGAAAAAAAAATTCCCAGGAACTTTTCTTCTACGTAGGATTGTGACGCTCCCAGAGGTAATGGTGGCTTTGTGGTTCCTTACAATATCACCTGCTCATGTGATCCAAACAGAAACCTGTTTACAGAGAGCAAAGGTTTCTGGGCAAGATCAGGCATGGACACCAGACGTTGATGTTATGGTCTCAGTTTGGTTCCTTTGCATCATTTGTCTGTAAATATGGGTCCCTGGAAGTGAATGCATTTGAGAATCCTGGACTCATCACCAGATTTTCTGGCCTGAGGCCTCACCCCCAACAGGAGTGAGCCTCTCTTGGTGAGGCTCCTGCTGGGGAGAGTCACATGGGCAAGGAATTGGGGTTTCTCTTCTCCAGACCATGTCGTGAAAGTCCAGGAGGGAGGAAGGGTCCCTTAACCCCACTCTGGAGTTTCATCCTGCGAATGGTAGAAGTTTCAGAAACATTTTTTTTTTTTTTTTTGACAGGCAGAGTGGACAGTGAGAGAGAGAGACAGAGAGAAAGGTCTTCCGTTGCCGTTGGTTCACCCTCCAATGGCCGCCGCTGACGGCGCACTGCGGCCGGCGCACCGCGCTCGTCCGATGGCAGGAGCCAGGAGCCAGGTGCTTTTCCTGGTCTCCCCATGGGGTGCAGGGCCCAAGCACCTGGGCCATCCTCCACTGCACTCCTGGGCCACAGCAGAGGGCTGGCCTGGAAGAGGGGCAACCGGGACAGAATCCGGCGCCCCGACCGGGACTAGAACCCGGTGTGCCGGCGCCGCAAGGCGGAGGATTAGCCTATTGAGCCACGGCGCCGGCCAGAAACATTTCTTAAAGTAGCAATGACTTTCAGGGCCGGCGCTGTGGCTCACTTGGCTAATCCTCCGCCTGCAACGGCGGCATCCCATATGGGCGCCAGTCCTAGTCCTGGTTGCTCCTCGTCTAGTCCAGCTCTCTGCTGTGGCCCGGGAGGGCAGTGGACGGTGGCCTGGGTGCTTGGGCTCCTGCATTCACATGGGAGACCAGGGAGAAGCACCTGGCTCCTGGCTTCGGATGGGCGCAGCACTGGCCGTAGCAGCCATTTGGGGAATGAACCAACGGAAGGAGGACCTTTCTCTGCCTCTCTCTCACTGTCTATAACTCTACCTGTCAAAAAAATTAAAAATTATAAAAAAAGTAGCAATGATTTTCAAAGCAGCCCTTGTGCCTCATTGATGCATGAAGCCACCCATGATTGCAAAATTCTTGTCTAGGTAGATTTTACCAGAAGACTCTTATGTCATGCAGCCAGAAGTGGAGGGAAAGAGAAGGCACACTATCCCAAAGACAGGGCAGGACTGCGGATACAGGGACAACCGCCAGGGCTTAGAAGTGTGATCATGCTGCTCTCTTGCGGGTATGGAGAGTGAGACATGGTGGAGAGTGTGAGGAACGGTGTCAGAGCTGTGGCAGGACACTGAGCTGTGTTTGGAAGTTCCCTGGGATAAAGTTGTCAAGGATGCTGGCATTCAGAGTGCATGTCCTTACTGAGCTTATACGGCCAAGGATAGTGACTGACGACACACTCGGGGGTGGGACTGTCGCCGTGTTCTGAGGAGTCCATACTGAACTAACCCTCTGATGTCAGGGATCTTTCCTGGGTACCTACAATGGAGTTTATGTTCATGGCAGTCTGAGGCTTGTCCTCTTGTTGGTAAAGTATCAGAGCTACGTCAAAGCACCGCTGCACTTTGGTCCTGGAAATCCACAATTCTGTGACAGCACGTGTATTTTCAGAGTTTTCCATGACAAAACATCGCACAGTGCCTTACGCAGCACCTGCCCCAGGTAGCCACCAAGTGGTGCCTAATTTTTTCCTATTTCCATCTTGGCAGGCCTCGCCATGCCTCCTGGAGTGTGTTCCCTGTTGTAGAAACACTTTGTTTTCATCAAATCATCCTCCCACGTCCATTTTATTGTTAGAGCTGCTAAATCTTTTGTCCACTGGGAAAGAAAAAAATCTTGCCCAAGCTCCAGCAGAGTTGGCAGCAGCTGGATAAAACTGCAGCCCTGCAGACTCCAGATCCACCTTCTGCCCGGGATATGGGCGGTGCTGTCCCCTCATCCTCAGTGAGATGTGGCTTGCAATCTACGAAGTGGGCTCTCCGCCTCTCCATGACACCCAAGGTCTGGGCAGAGTTTGGCACCTGCACTCAATAAGCAGATATGCTGACTGTTCTTATTAATCATCGGCTTATTGTGTGAATTCATAGAATTGTGTGACTTGCTAGTTTTGCTTCTGAGAACCGGAGGTTAGTACTTGTTCCTTGAAGGAAGTTCTGTGGCTTAGAAAGACAGAGAAAGAAAATCATATATCAAAGTGCCCTTTTCCCCAACTGTTGTGCTGTGCACAAAACTAATTAGCCAGGTCCTAACCAGGTTGAAGACTGAGAGCAATGGGAAAAGTTGCTCTGTGAAGATGACACAACCCACAGGGTTTCCTATTTAGTATCTCTGAGGCTTCTGCCTTCAATGTATGTAGTTTACTGCTTACAAGCTGGCATTTCAGATGGGATGGATTGGCAGGCAGCTCCTTCTAGGCCTGGAAACCCAGCTGTGGTCTCCAGGCAGCAGCCAAGGCTGGGAGAGGCCTCAGCATGACCAGGGAGATGACGGCTTTGAGTTCTTCTTTGATGCACCCATTCTGTCTTTGCTCCCGCAAAGAGACACAAATCATAGAACCACTTTGGGCAACTATGATGTGCCACTGCCAAGGAAATGGGCACAAGAGGGCCTGGGAAGGGTGTACATATGTCAGCAGAGTCTGGGCGATCAAGCCCCCTTCCCCAGGCACCCAGTCGTGAGGGGACTGCGGGGGAGTGCTGTGGGGAGAGGAGCCTGGAGCTCAGACCAGCCTGTGGCAAGCATCCTCCCACACCGAGGAGCCAAGATGACTACACAGCGCGAGGGCGGAGGTGCAGGCTTGGAAAACAAAACCGCCTCTTCTCTGCCCCCCTGATGGGAAACCAGGGCCAGTGCAGGAGTCTGGTTGAGGGCCCGGGGCCATCAAAAACATTTGGTTCCTGAATGATGGGAACTGAGGGCAACCTAAACCTTGCAAAACTCCACGAGGGCAGCTCCAGGCCCTTGCACTCCAGTGCAGACTTCAGATGGTGTTGGAAGATAAGAAAAGGAACTACTGATCCAAGTTACATATCTTGTCTTCCAGTACCTCCCACACATGGTTTATTTGGGCATCTGAGGCCACTTGCATCTCAGTCAATGCAGTGACTGGTGAGCATTGTGGTGGTTCAACAGCAACCTCCTCACAGCCGTTCTACACTTGAGCGCGACAGCTGGGTCCTTGTGGTCAGGGTCTAGCCACGACGTCAGATTTGGGAGCCCTCACCTGTAGATGCCTGTCTTCATCTCCTGAGACCTGTCTTCTGTTTTCTTACTTGCAGCTAGGGGCATTGTAACACAAATCTCCAGCAGTGAAGCCACCATCGCTTCCCCCAGCGCCCTTTGAGTACTTCCTGGGTACGGAGTTAATATACCCGACTGACTTCTTCTCCATGTATCTGTGAGCTCTTTGAGGGGAGGGATGGCAGCTCGTCCTCATTTCCCCCAAAGAGTTTGATGGCAAACAGTTTATTACATGAATGCATGGATGAACTTTGGAGGTTAGATATTGCTGTGAATGTAAGAGAGTGTGTTTCTTGGGGCTGCGGGGAGATTTCCTTGCTTCAGGATCCATTAAATAAGGTGAACTTATGCTGCAGCCTTGAGAACGCTTGTGAGCATAAAAACAAGCGCGTTATTTGCAGCACTATTTAAGCCAGATTAAGGCATGTCCTCCCTCCAAAAAATGACACAGGAAAACTTGACATCTAATGCTGACGCATTGTACGTGACTGGGTCTTTTTTTTCTATCTTCATTTCTCATCAGCACGCTCTTTCTGTTTTTGTCTTTACCAGAAGTCACACTTTTATGTGTCTGAGGAGCTAAATTTCTAAGTAAAGGAAACTCCATGATTCTCTCTCCCCACGCTGAGGATCCCCCGGGGAAGCCATGTGCCTGAACACGTACCACATCCGTTCCATGAAAAACCCCCAAACTTTCAATGTGTTATAGACCAGCTTCCATGGGGTCCAAGATCACAGCCTGCCGGCAATGAAGCATAAAAAAGATCACCAAAAATAAGAAAGTGCTCAAATTTGTCAAAACAATCCAACTCCCTCAAGCCTTTTCCCCTCTTGCACTCCAACTAGAAGAGGCAGATTTTGACGTGATAATCCTGTGTGAGGATGAGAGCACCATCCCTGGCAGAGGCAGCAACGTCGACTGGGAAACCAGGCAGGCAGCCCCCCTGCTCTTTCCCTCCCTGTAACCTCCCTTTACTGCCCAGGTCTGTGGCTATTGTCTGGAATCTGTTCCTATCCCTCCTTACCTGTCTTAGTGTGCTCACTACTTTATTTCAATAAACAGCTTTACTAAGAGGTAATTCAGATACCACACAGCACACACACTCAAAGTGCACAATTCAGTGCTTTCTGAATATACTCACACAATCGTGCAGTCATCACCACCCCTAAATCCTGTGCGTTTTCATCCCTCACCCATCCTCTTCCCTCTGGCCCCTGGCCACAAACCTACTTGCTGCCTCTGTGGGTGTGCCCATTCTGGAATAAATGGAATCACACATGGCATGCCCTTTGTGACTGGCTTCTTTCACTCAGCATACTGTTTGGAGGTGTATCCGTGATGTACTCCACATTGGATGCACAATATTCCACTGTCCAGATTTCCAGTAATTTTTTGACCCGCCCATCTACTGAGGGACATTTCGGTCCTCTCCACCATCCGGCTATTTTGGATAATGATTCTGTGAACATTCCCGTTCATGCTTTGGTGGCACCTGGACTCATTTCTCTCGGGTGTAGAGTTACGAGTGCAAAAGCTGCCCCCCAGGGGAACACAGCTTTCAGTCAATTTGAGGAACAGCCCAGCTCTGCGCTGTCTTTTCCATCTTGATCCCCTGGAACTGTGCAGTGGCCTCTTTGTTGCAAAGCTGTCTTCTCCAGCTCGGGTCTTCTCGTCACAGCAGTAGGGATCAAAGTCTCTCGTCCCAGTGACCCCTCCAGAGCCCGCATGGTGAGAAGGTCCTGCTACAAGTACAGCATGTGCTGAGATCTGGAGGGATGATCTTCCCTCGCCTCACTTTCTCTCTTGTGGATTATTTTCTGGTCTTCCTTGGACACTGCCTGGTGCCTTCACTAAGCCTTTGCACATTTCATTCATTTGCGTTCCTCTGCCTAGATTAGAACATTCCAGTTTTCATAAAGCTAGCCAACGGAATGAGTGAATAAACCGAGCTAAATTTATTCAATATATTAACTTGCTCAAGGCCACACAGCTGGTTGATGGCAGAGTCCCCACAAGATTCTCCCATGAAAGACTCTCTCGTTTGAATCCCACTCTCTAGCAGATGATCTGATGCATTAATCTGCGCTGTAGACCCTCTTCCATGTCTACGTTGGGGTGTCCCAACTTCAGCATTACTGACATTTCTGGTTGCATAGTCTTCATGGTGAGGGCTGTCCTATGTGGCTTATATGATTTTTGGCAGCATCCCTGGCCTCTGCCCACTGGATGTCAGTAGCAATACCCTATTCCAGCTGCAAACAATGTGTGCAGAGACTGCCATATGTCCCCTGAGGGACAAAATTGTCCAGTTGAGTACCACCACTCTGTAGCTATTGTCTTGTTCAATGAATATTGGTGCTGAGAATTGCCAAGGGCATTTTCCAGTCCTATGCACCAGAGAAAGAGTTTTATCCACTTTCCCCTTTAAAAAGGCAGGAAATGAGACTGATGCGAATTTAAAAGGAATTTTAACTATTAAGTTGGAATCCAAAAGGGTTTTATGATAAATTTGCAGTTAATAAAAGTATTTAATCTACTGGCTTCTTCACTGTCCCAGCATTTGGTCAGTAAATATCAATTTAACCAGATTTCTGACTGTCCTGGGTCAGGCAGTTGGAAGAATCTTATGCTAAGGAGCCATTTCCCTCAAGAATTTCCTGGGTTGCTTAGCTCCTTCTCCAGGATCAGAGCTCGGGGTTGCCATGGTGCCTTAGTTTGAAACTGGTTGTTGTTTGTTCCAGAAGGGCTCATAGGTTGGAAGCCTGGCCCGCAGTAAGGGAGACACAGAGTTGGGGGGGCCTTTAAGGCATGGGTCCTAGAGGTGTCATTAGATCTTCAGGGGAGTGCCCTTGGGAGAGAGGAGAGTAGTTCTCACGGACCTCGACTTACTTTTCTCAGGAGCTGTTACAGACACAGGAAGCTTGGCCCTGCACCCTGGCTCTAGTTTCCTGTCTTGCCCTTGATCTCTACCTGAGCTCCTCATCAGAGCTGAGCCCACGCCTGTGCCATGCCCTTGAGCCTGAAATCTTTGAGCTAAGCAAATGCACGTTCTTCCTAAGTACCCACGCTTAGGTCCATCTCTGTGCTAACAGAACATAGGTGAATACACAAGGTAACAAGAAGAGGGAGTTGATTATCAGAGAAGGAGACCCTGTAAGAAACAGGGCCATTTTTAAGCACTTCACATTCAATGCAAGGTCCCTTCATCATCAGCCTTAGGACTGAGTCTGAGAAGCAGAAAGGAACAGAGTTCTCTCAGCCAGTGGTACCCGGTTCCTGCTGGGCTCTTCAAACCTGGGTGGGGGTGGGACAGAAGGCCCCCGAATAACTCCCCTGAAAATGATAATCTTCTTTGCTGAAAATGTCCATTTACAAGATTTATCTTTTCTTCCCTGGCACAAACAATAAATTTGCATGATGCTTATTAAATGTTTAATTAAAACCCAATGCTTAAGCATTTTCAGGATGCTATAATAAAAACCCATTGGAGGTGGTCTGGAACCCAGGGAAGGCTGAATTTGCCAGGCCTGCCTCACCCATCAGACACCAGAGGCCACTTTTATTCCGCTGCTCTTCGGTACTAGGTTATTTTTCAGGCATCAGAATTGTTGACGTAACAAAGTGATGTTGGACAACTATCCATTGATCAACATTAGAGCCTTAAAGGGCAGAACCACCAAACTCCCTCCAGCCAGAACCCATGCTGCAGTCCGCCTGCTGTCAGCTCCCCCAGTGGGAAGGGAGCTGGGCACTTAACACAGAGTCTGTGTTGGAGAAACATAAAGATCCCAGGAGCAGTTTGGAGCTTACAGGGGAAACTGCTTAGAGACAGGATTTCGCTCTGTTGGCTGTAATTGCTCAGTGCTGGATGTGCTCCCGAGCAGGCACGCCGGGCTGGCCCAGATGATGCACCCTAGGTGCCCCCGCTCTGCAGGATGAAACCTTATTTAGTAGCTGTATTAACTGAATCCTCACTTTGGCTGGATTGATGGAATTCATACAAGACGTCACATCACTGTGGGAGAGACTCCTCAATGATGTCCTCGGCCTTCCAAGACACGAACGCTTCGTTGCATTCATGCATTCATTCCACATTGGACTCATTCATCCCACAAAAGTCTGTTTAGAACCACTTAGCCATTACATTGACTATACAAGGGTATTTCAAAAACTTCGTGGAACATGGAATTAAAGCAAGTGTATTTTGGTGCAGAAAAGTTGATATCAGTACATACAAGGGAGTCTTCAAAAAGTTCACAGGAAAAGCATATAAAAAAAATGCACATGGATTGCAAAAAAATTTACAACAGTTTATGTTTAATTTCACTTTTCTGCAAACTTTTTTGAAGTCCCTGTGTCTGTTCCAATAGATGACTTTTACTGAACTTCTACTGAAAGCTGTTCTAAGTGACTAATATATGCCATCTCTGCAGTCTCCCTCAGGCCCCCGGGGGGTGGGAAGGGTGGTCACTTCTCCCAGTTTACAATAGACACTTGCTGGGGCCTGTGCTGTGGCGCAGCTGGTTAACGCCCTGGCCTGAAGCGCCGGTTCTAGTCCCAGCTGCTCCACTTCTGATCCAGCTCTCTGCTATGGCCTGGGAAAGCAGTAGAAGATGGCCCATGTCCCTGGGGCCCCTGCACCTGCATGGGAGACCCAGAAGAAGCTCCTGGCACCTGGCTTTGGATCGGCACAGTTCCAGCCATTGCAGCCAATTGGGGAGTGAACCATCAGATGGAAGACCTCTCTCTCTGTGTAACTCTGACTTTCAAATAAAAAATAAATAAATCTTTAGGCCCTTGCTCTCCTGATTCTATTTCCCCAGCAGTTCTGGTTTCTTTCACCTCCTACACCTTTGCCTTTCCTTTCCCTGTGTCCTTAACTGACCCCCGACTCTTAACATGGTGGATATTCTGTTTTGAGTGCACACTTTGGTATATTTTCTTTTTAGATGTAGACTCTTGTCCCTCCCTCTGGCTCCAGCCTCAGCGTGAGCCACACCCTCACATCCCTCCACACTGGGCTCTGTTGACCCCAGTGCCTATGGATGCTTTTGTAAGTCCTGTGAGCTAAGAATGCTTTTGCATTTCAAGAGAAATCTTGAGATGAAAAGGGAGAATGAGGAGACAAGGAGGATGAGAAGGAGTTGTATCTGCAGCAGAAACATACTGTGCCTGAGCCACAAAGCTGAAAATCTCTGCAGTCTGGTCCTTTACAGTACTGTCGGCTGTGTCAGGGGGCGTTAAGTCCAAAGGAAGGGATGTTTCTGTCGTGTTCACCATTTCTTTCCCAAGAATCTAAGCCCCTGGCCAGCACACAGCAAGTGCATATCCAAGAACAGTGGGAGAACAGAATGAACGAACCGACGAGCAGTTCTCGTCTTCCTACCTCCGGAGTCTGTGGTGCTTTGCCTCTGAAGTCGATTTCAGATGTCCACACCCCCGCTGAGGTCACAGACTTCCTTCCGGTGCCCGACCCCACGATGCCGCCTCTTGCCGGTGTCTGATCTGCCCGGTCTCTCTCTCTCTAGTTGTCCTCAGTTTCCTGGTGTCAAAAATATAAAAATAAAAAACCCCTGTAAAATGAAAACGTGATTATGCCTTAATTCCATCTCATTTTCATGATGAGCCAGCAGCATGGATATTATTCTCTTTTGGTTCCAGGTGAAGAAATCGAAATTTGCAGCAGTGAAGATACCTGTTCAAACCCACACAGCTTGCGGGCAGGGTTGTCACAGAGAGACATTCAAACCCAGCTCTTCTGATTGTCATTCCTGGGTCTTTTGTCCAGTCCAGTGCCCTCAGCAGTGTCCCTGGAGGCTGTCCGCATTCACTGCCTCAGTACCGTCCAGCCCTGTGAGTGACAGACCAGATACTGGGAAGGGGCGGGCCCAGGGCTATTCCATGTAGAGCACTGGTGTGTGCAGAAGCCACCTGTGGGCAGCACGGAGACCAAACCAAGCTCAGGTTTGGCAGAAACTCGGCCTCTGCTCAGCACAAGCCAAACGCCCCGTGCGGAGACCTCCCAGCACAAGTGGGTGCTGCTTCATGTTTGACTCCAGCTGATCTCTTCCGGGGGGAGAAAGGCAGGTGCTAGGCACAATTTGGGCTGCATGTGGTTCTAAGGTTGGAGCAAGCTAGACACATAGGGTCGTATTTTCCCTGGAGGCCATCTTCTGGCTGGGCTACATACGGGCCACTCTTGAACAGCAACTTTTAAAAAATGATTTCCTTGTTTGAAGGAGAGAGAGAGGGAGAGGGGAAAGGGAGATAAAGAGAGAGAAAGAGAAAAGAGAGGGAGGGGGAGAAGAGAGAGAGAGAGAGAGAGAGAGAGAGAGGGAGGATGGAAGAGAGAGAGAGAGAGTATGGAAGAGAGAGAGAGACAGAGAGAGAGAGAGAGAGAGAGACTGACCTTCCTTCTGGTGGTTCCCCACCCCCCAACTCCTACAACAGCCAGAGCTGGGCCAGTCTGCCACAGGGGAGACTGGGAACTGCCTACTTGAGCCATCATCTGCTGTTTCCCAGGGTGTGCCATTAGCAGGAAGCTGGAATCAGAAGCCGAGCGGGAGTCAAAGCCGGGCACTCCAATATGGGAGCAGGCATTCCAAGTGTGGCCTTAACCATGCCCCTAACAGCCATGGAGGCATATGTAACAACATGTAACAAAATTCCCAGCTGATGCTGGCTCTCCAAAGATCTGCATCACTCACATCCCCTCCTTCAATTTTATTTCATTCTGAGTCTGGAGCCTGGAAGATTGCCAGGGGATGGTTGTTCTGAGCACCATAGCACACATTTGCACTTGGAACCTGGACTCCCATTCTGGACACATCCACACACAGAACTCAGTGCTATTCTTGATTATTCAAAAAAATTGTTCACAGTTCAAGAGATGGAAGCCTTCTGTGCTACGTATATCCACCCACTTTCAAGACTGAATTTGACACCCTAGAGTGAACTTCAGAATTAGCAATGAGGTGGTGTTTCTGTCTCGAATGGCAGCCATGGGAGGTAACTCAGAACTAGAACCAGATCATTCCTGGTACATCAGGATCATCCAGGTGCCCCCTGCCAGGCACGCCCCTTCCACGAGAGTGAGAACAGCTGATGGGAGAGAGCCTGTCCCAATGCTGGCCTCCAGGCTCTTGTGGTAATCACCTAAAGCCAGATCCTTAACTTGCAATGTCAAGATCCCTGGGTCTCTACAGGAAGCAGGAATGAAATGATCTCATGCACACATTCCTATTCGGAGGGTCTCATGAAACCCTTCTGATTCACTATGGCACCCATGGTTCAAGCAAAATGTAGAACCACCAATACAAAGAGAGGTCAGAGGAAGATTCATCTCTAGGCAGCAAAGGAGAACCCATCACAGTGACAGTGCCTGCTGCAGCCCCCACACCACACAGGGTACCTCCTCAGCAAAGCTCAGCAGTTGGCTGGCATCTCAGAAACCCAGGCCATGAGAAGGGTCCCGGCTGGAGAACACGGATGTGGAGGCCACAAGAGGAGAAGCATGGACAGGGAAATGCCACCCGAGGACAGAATCCGGGTAAGACACAAGGTGAGCATGTGAGGAGAGTGGTTTTCAAGCTCTTCTCACGGTCAAAGACGTAGCTCCAGAGGTCAGAAGTGGCAGCAGGCACCATAATGCTTTGCACACCCCAGTCCTCGGGAGACCACCTGGCCCTTCATGCTGTTTCTGACAGCTGTCACTCAAGGCCGTCACAATCCCCTCTTGCCCCATCTGCTTGGCTGTCTTCCTCCGTGTTCCCTCCTTGGGGTCACAGGCCATGCATCAAAGCACTTGTCTGGACTTTCTTGGGCACTGCAGCTGCCCTCACTGTTTTTTGGGGATAATCCAGCTGCTTTTTCAGGAAAGAACATGTTAAGGAAAAAGGACCAGGATTCTAAAATTTGGGTTTCTTAGCACTTTTACACATCATATTTATTGCTTCTTTGTTTGATAATGACAATTTTTTTTGCTAATTACAGCAAATTTGCAAAGTATAAAAATGGAGAGGGAATAAAGGTATGAATGAAGGTAACTGCTGAGAAACAGAGTGATCCGGTGTAGTCCATATATGAACACATGTACACAAGTATGCAAATGCATAACTGAAATATTTAAAAGAATTTACATTAGAATGAATGTGCCTTTTATATTCACCTTTTTACATCATGATGATACCATCAATACTTTCCCAAATAACTGAATATTCTTTTAGAGTTTTCAATCATGTGATTATAAAATCATTTATTTGATTAATTTGCTTATTTGGGGCTCTTCAGATGGTTTGCATTGTTAAAGTCATTTAATTACTGCTGTGGTCTATATTCTTGTACATAACTATTGAACATTTTTCTAAGATAAATATCAAAAATTGGGGTTACTGGGTGAAAAGCACATTTTAGGGTTTCGATAGGTCAAGGGGTTTTCTAGAAAAGTTAAGTTGTCTTCCCCCTCTCTTGCCAAGGTAACATGTTGTACAACTCTTAAACATCAACATCAACTTGAAAAATAATCTCTTTGAATAATCTGCCTTGCATTTTTTCCCCTTACCTCTGAGTTCTTGTTCCCAATTCACAACCCCCACAACCAATGACACCCTCCAAACATCTGCAAGTAGCAAACAAGGGACTAATCAGGCAATGCTTTTATCTAGAAAGCTAACCAAATGCATGGTCACCAAGTTACATGGTACATATGTCAAATAAAGAACAATAAAACGCCTAATGCAGTTGAAAGAAGTGAAGGGCATCTTTTGAGAGCCCTGTTTAACTCCTGAGTTGTACGAGGGGAGTACTAAGCCATGAGCTCTGACACCTGGTTCACAGCCAAGAGCAGCACGTGTTATCTGGCAGCCACTCTTTGGTGAAGAGAGGAAGTTAAGAAACCGGAATGCCTGAGGACGTTCCCCAGGCCACACCCTGTCCTGGGCTCCACTGCTTACCTTCTTTTTTTCACACTCCTAGACAGTCTCTCCTTCCTTTCCATGCCTACAGAAGCCAATGTCAAGGCTGATGCTTTGAAAACCTGGAGCCAGCACTGCAATGAGAAGAGAGTTAAGCCTTCTCTGCCCGTCCATGACCCAGGCTCCACGTCTCCACATCCTGTGACCCGTTCCCCTAGCACCCACGGACCTGTGCCTGCAGCAGCCCCTGGATAGCAGCATCTTCCACTGGCCTTTCCCTCTTGCACCTCAGGATCCCCACTCCTTTCCTTCTGCTTCCGTGTGCAGCTTCCAAGCAGACCACCTGGACACAAATGCTTAGCACAGACGTTCCTCAGAAACACTGAACTGGAGCCGTGGACTTAGAGACGGGCCGCTGAGGAAGGACCCAGTGGCGCAAAGGCTGAGCCCAGGTGCCGGCGTCAGTGTTCCCTTCCTGGGTCCTCACAAGGGCCCAGAGCTCTGCTAAGTCTCTCCAGGGAGCAACACCTGCTGCAGAGGTTTCGCCTTCCTCCCAGCTGGGCCCACGCACGACCGCGAGTGAGTCACATGTGAAAAATGGAGACGGCTCTCCGGGCTGCTAGGCTTTGGGTCCCCAAACCACATTTATATGTTTATATATGCGTTGGGATGATTCAGCGGAAACTTCTGGTCAAACGGATCACCATAGCAACTTTCAATAGACATCCAGCATGCAAATCAGAGAGAGGAAAGGGAGACTTTCTCAATAGCCCCAAACCACCGTCCTCCGAACCTCCCGGGATCAGAGGTGACACGAGACCCTTTGAAGGCTGAGCGCACAGTCAGCGGACGTGCAGGTTGACACCTGGCGGGGCTGGCTGGTGTCTTCAGCTGCAAAACTCAAGAAGAACAAACCTAAGAGTGGCTTCTAGATGCTGAGTTCTTGGTCCAGCTGGGAAGACACCTGAGGGCACTGGGAGACGAGGCTTCGCTCTCCTCTAGGTGAGCCTCAGGATCCTGGCCCAGTGACACGCCCGGGCCTCGGGGTTTTCATCAGCAGATAAGAATGCTGCTTAGAAGCGATCCTGGGTGTGTGCGAACTACTGATCAGAAGGCCTACGCAGTAACTGCTACTGTCCCGTGTTCTTTCTTCAAGCCCGGATGCCGCCGACAGCAATGTCGCTGTGAGTTCTCCTGCCAAGGAGCTCCGGAAGTTGCCGGGAGCGGAATGCAGAGGTCATGGGTTCTAGGCAATGCTGGGGGAAACCAAGATTTGGAACTTAAAAACATTTGTGGTACATAGACTACAGCTCACAAGGCTTATGGGATGCTGGGAGAGAGGACGTTACCTTGTTATTACAAGATTTACCACGTCACATACGAATTCTTTCGGCTACAAGCACCATAATAACTAATTAGCAGTGGCTTAAACAAATGAGGGTTGATATTTGCTCTGTCCACCCACCCACAATACTGACGGCAGTTGGCGGCTCTCGGTAGTTCAGTGGTTAATATTATCAACACAAGCATCTCAATAGTGCACATGCTTTTTCCTTATCACTTGTTTTCTCCTGCTCCTGAGGTGGCTGCTGAAGTTCCAGCCATCCTATCTGTGTCCCATACAAGAAAAAAAAAAAAGGGAGAAATTGATGGCACCATTGAAATACTTATATCTCATTGGTAAGAACTGAGCCACGTGACCAGTCCTAGGTGTATAACAGGCTAAGAAGGTGGTTTTGTTTTTTGAGTGGACACCCTTTGCCTGCCTCCCTGAAGTTCTAGAAGATCATCATTTTCCTTCTTTCAAAAAGTACAAGAGAGGAGCTGACTTTCGGCACAGTGGTGAAGACGCCAGTTAAGGTATCAGTGTCTCACGTTGGAGGACCAGGACTCACTGCTGGCTCCAGCTCAGGCTCCTGACTCCAGCTTCCTACTGATGCAGATCCTGGGAGAAAGTGGGGATGTTCCAAATGACTAGGTCCTGCCACCCCTCCAGGAGAGCAGAGTGAGTTCCTGGCTCCCTTCTTCCACCTCAAGGCCAAACCCCTTTGTGAGCATTTGGGAAGTGAACCAGCAGAGCGGCCAGTCAACCACAATTCTCTAAGTTCTGAAGCATGGCACTGGCTAGATGCTATGGAGGAATAGAAAACCATGTGTAGACCGGTGCCACAGCTCACTAGACTAATCCTCCACCTGCGGCACTGGCACCCCGGGTTCTAGTCCCAGTCGGGGCACTGGATTCTGTCCCAGTTGCCCCTCTTCCAGGCCAGCTCTCTGCTGTGGCCCGGGAGTGCAGTGGATGGCCCAAGTGCTTGGGCCCTGTACCCGCATGGGAGACCAGGAAAAGCACCTGGCTCCTGGCTTCAGATCGGCACAACGTGCCAGCCGTAATGGCCATTAGGGGAGTGAACCAATAGAAGGAAGACCTTTCTCTCTCTCTCCCACTGTCCAACTCTGCCTGTCAAAAAGAAAAGAAAAGAAAAGAAAACCATGTGTAAACCACCATTCCTGGCATCAGGTTTCCTAATCCAGCGGGGAAAGCTGCAGCTACATCAATCAAATGAACGTGCACTGTTATGTTCACTATGGCAACTTTTCAACAGTCCTCACGCACCCTTCACATATTTTGAGGGCCTGATGAGAAATGAGGCTTGGACTGTCATCTAACTTGACCAATGACCCCAAAGAGGAAGCCTGTGTGTGTCTCAAAGTTAAGGAGCAGAAAGGAGATCCTACCCGGACTGCTGAAGCTTGGCCCAATGTTTCATCCTTCTGCATAGCTCAGCCCTGGTTTTGGGGTCCGTGGTGGTGGGCTGGGGAGAGGAGCAAGCCCTGACGACCCTGGCTTAGGCTCTCCCAGGAAGGGTGCGAAGATCACTTGTGTTCTTCTGAGCTGAGTTCTGACTCAGTCCCGGGGAGAAGAGAATGGCCGAAAAGACTGTACTCTACCCAGACCTCCGAGTACCCAAGGGGAGTCAGACCCTTGGAAGTTCAGTCCGGTCCACAAGCTTTAAACCGTTTCCATTCTGGCAAGAAGCAGTCAACCTGGCTAAGTGAGGGAAGCTTCAGTAAGGGGAGTGTTCCCAAAGGGGAGCTGTGGGTACAAGGAAAACTGTCAAAGAAAGTACTCTTTCCTGGACTGTGGACACCAGGACGCCGCTGCCGCACCTCCTGCGGCTTTCAAGGGTAAGGGACTGGTTCCAAAACCCAGGAGAAAGTGGGAGGGAGAGGAGGAGACGGGGAGAGGGAGCACTGAGTGGACAGTGCAGTCTGACGCCAGCGTCTGATCCCCTTCCACTTGTCTCACGGCCTGACGCAAACGGAAGCCGCAGCGCTCGGGAGTGCCTTGATACTGTCTCAGTGGGCTTTTCTGTTCTTATAGCAACGTCCCACAGTCTGGGCCGTTTATAAGGCACAGAAGTTTATTTTGGTTCAGGCTCCAAGAGGCTGGAAGGCCAACATCGCGGTGGCCACATCTGGCAGGAGCCTGTGCTGTCAGCACATGGCAACAGGCTGACAAGCAGGTGGTCAAGGAAGCTCTCTGGTAGTTCCCCAGTTCAGCGAGAAGCAGAACTCACTCCACGAGAGCCAACCCAGCTCCCCGGGGAAGGCATTCGCCACTCACGGGTGGGTGCCTTGGCGACCTGGTCACGTCGCCTCTCAACTCGGCTGCACTGGGGACTGATTTTCCATTCCAGGGTCATGTTCAAGCTATAGCTGTGTGTCCACATAAATCTGCCTTCCAGAGCACAGACCGGTGGAGAAATGCAGAAGATGGATGGGGCCAGGCTGGGGGTGGGGTGGGGGAGTTGCAGGGAGGTGGAGTTGCAGGGAGGTGGAGGATGAAAAAAAAAAAAAACCACTCAATTCAAAACTGAATGAGAACAGGAGCCAGCACTGTGCTACAGCCCATTAAACTGCTGCTGGAGATGCTGGCACTCCATATCGGAGCACCAGTTCTGGTCGCAGCTGCTCCACTTCTGACTCAGATCCCTGCTAATGTACCTGGGAAAGCAGCAGATGATGGCCCAAGTGCTTGGGCCTCTGCCACCATGTGGGAGACCAGGATGGAGTCCCTGGTTCCTGGTTTCAGCCTAGTCCAGCCCTGGCCTATGTACCATTTGGGAGAATGAAGTAGTATAAAGAAGGTCTCTCTCTGTGTCTCTCCCTTTCTCTCTCTGTCACTCAGTCTTTCAAATAAATAAACAAATCTTTAGAAAATTGGTAGATACAAGAAACAAATGGCTGAGACAAAAGCAGTGAAGTAACTGCACATAACAATTATATATGCAACCTATTATGTGTCAATATGCCTGTGCCTGTTCACTTAATTACCTGTTTGACTCAAATGACCAAACAACCCAGTCAAAATAGAGGCCAGAGTAGATGCAACTATTTCTTTCACAATAGTGATGCCCAGAGATGTTAGGAGATGCTGTACCCTTCTTAGAATGCTCCTTCCCTGAGGACTAGCTGTAGGTTTTTGCTGCTTGGGAAATATATTATCGAGAGTGGTCAGGTGTACTCCTGGTGGCATTTGAAGCTATGTTTTTTAGAAGATCACCAAGAATTCCAACAGCAAGTTTCAGGTTGGGCAAGAGACACATAAAAACATTATCAAGGTACACTAGTTTAAAAAAGAGATCCAAGTTTCAATGAGGATCAGCTCTGCCTGTCCCAACATGCCTTCACAGACATGGAAAGGGTAGGGCCTGGCCTGGATCTCATGGAGCAGGCGTTGTCTCTGGCAGGAGATGCGGCGCCCCAGATAGCATCATCTGAGACATTAACATGGCGGCAGAGAGCTTGACACGGTGTTCACAGGGCTCCTAGCAGAACGATGGAAGCAAGTCAAGTAGTTCTGCAAGTCCAGTCACAGTACTCCATTCCTCTGTGGCAAGAGGGGGAGAGAAGGGGGGGGGAGAGAAGGGGGGGGAGGAAGGATGACAGAGAGAGAGAGAGGTAGAGTTAGAGAGGATAGAGATACATGGAGAGAGACAGACACTTGGGATTCCCCGCAAACTGAGAAGACGTTCTATAGGATTAAGTTCATTCATCCTACAATAATTGAGTCCCTTCTTTGTGTCTGATCCTGCACTGAATGCTAGTCCCTATCTCCTAGGAAGTGTAAAGACAGGTGGAGAGACAGACCAGCCAATCTGAGATCACAACGTGAAGCCACATGGGCAGCCACAGGGCCAGTGCTCAGTCGTGCACAGGCAGAGAGAGATGAGCTTGAGATAGCAGCACAGCAGCAGTTCCCCTACCAAAAATGTTTCTATGAAAGCAGTTTAAAGCACAAATAAAATTATTAAAGGAAAGGCAAAACTTGCTTGGACTTCTGTTGCTGCCCTTCCAGTCTAATTTTGTTTCCCTTTTAAGACAATTTTTAAAAAAATTATTGAGTTTTTTTATTTGAAAGAAGGGAGAGAGGGAGAGGGTGAGTGAGAGGCAGAGGGAGGGAGAGATGAAGGGAGGGAGAAGGAGAGAGAGAGAGCGAGAAAAAAAAAAAAAGAAGAGGAACAGGGAGAGGGAGAAGAAGGCTCTCATTGGTTTACTCTCCAAATGACAGCAGCTGTTAGGATTTGGCAGGTCTGAAGTTGGGAGCAGGAACTCTACCCGGGTCTTCCACGTTTGGAAGGAGCCAATTACTTGAGCCACTGCCACTGTGTCAAAGGATTTGCATCAGCAGGAAGCCTTGAATCAGCTCTCAAACCCAGGCTCTCACTGTGGAATGCAGGCGTCTTAACCTCTAGGCTACATGCCTGGCCCATTTCCACTTTTAACTACAAGTAGGGTGACCGTCGTCTTTCATTCTCTAGTTCCTGGAGCCTCCAGAAGTCTGAATCCAGCCACATTCGAAAGGACAGAATCCCTTTCCCCTTCCAAACATGGGAGTTTCGAGATTTCAAAACAAGACATTCTGCCAGACAAGGCAGGAAAGGGCCACGGTGACGGGAAGGAAGAGCAAATGGAGATGGCTTGGATGTTAGCGTCCTTGACCAGCAGTTCTAGGGCTTCCAAACCTCCTCTTCCCGTTCTGCATCCCAGGTCCTGGCGGGATGGACGTGAGAGCTCACATCTGCAAGCCTGTCGATGTGTTGAGTTAGGTGAAGCTGTAGAGAGCTCAGCAGAAAGCCTGCTCCGGGGTGAGGGTCCCAGAGACACAGTATTATCACTGATGTTAATGCTTATCTTCTTACTGTCACTCTTGACACTTATCTCTCGGAACACAGAGCATCAATATTCTAGGAGGCAGGAGGGTCTTCCACTCATACATCTAGTCATTTACAAGGCCTCTGTCAAATGCATGTGCCGGGTCTTAGGGCAGAGCCACCGTGTGAGCCTCACCTACCCTGGGGCCCTTTCTTCCCCGTGTAAAGCACTCTGGCAGAATATTAGGCATTGCTTCTGACACAGGGCAAGACTTCACAGGAAAAAGACACCAAGGAGAACTTTATGACAGAATCCGAGCTCATCAGGCAATGAGTACCGTGGCTGTCCAGCTACCTCGATCTCTGCAAAACTCTCCCAAATGACTCCTGCCCTAAAGCAGGTGCATTGTGTTGTGCTGTTTGCAAATTCGCCCTCAGGAGCCTCAGTGCCATTGCTGAGGGCACACCACAAGTTGCTGGGAAAGCCAACACTGAGAAGTAACATTTACCTTATGTCTATCATGTGCCAAGCATGTTCAACTCTCTTCTTCACATCTCTGGGGTGACTAGCGCAATTTCCTCCCCAAATTATAGATGAAAAACTAGCACCTAGAAAGGTGTACTTCCTGGGCACTGCAGAGCAGGTAAGAGCCTTATTAGAATGCAGATCTGCCTCATTGTATCCGGGCTTTGTTTTCTCCTGCTAGATAATGTAAAACTGGACCAGAACGACTTCAGCCAACGGATCTCTATGAAATCACATAGGAAGCAGAATCCATGCTAGCTCTGTACAATAGCAATTCCCCTCGATTTTCATTGGAATCTCCATTACTATGGGGAGAACTCCAAGCATAGTTCCCATCAGGTAAGTCACAGACTTCCAGCTGGTTGGACTGGAGTAGGTAGAAAGAGCTGAGGTTGGATGGGCCAGGGGAGGCGATGACACCAGCTGGGTGGGTGAGGATGGAACACAGCAGGGCCAAGTGCATATGTGCTAGGAAAAATGGAAACTGAGGATTACCTAGAAGGTTCCAGTGGAGCTAGGGTGGTGGGATACATGCCTAGGACATCATTTCTTATTTCTAGACCGCAAAGATCCAGCCAGATCGCCTCTAAAGGGAAGCCAGCCTGTGTTCAGAGTAAACAGTTAACTCTTCTGGGCTGGAAGAAATGATTATTCAAGAGTTGGTCCCCACATACAAATGCAAATGACATCCCGAGACACATGAATGCTAATTTCTCCAACGAAGTCTGTAGACAAATGCTAGTCATTAGAAACATTTCCGTGCATTTATATTAGGCCGTCCTCTAAAAGACTTTTCAGACAAATATGTCATCAAGATATTCAAAACCATGTAATCTTACCCAAAGTTTCATCTATCAACAGCACAGGCTTCATTTCTTGCAGCTGTGTGTCAGAATGCGCAGGGAGATTACTCAGCTGATACAGCCGAGCCGGGGAGGGGCCGCAGTCTTGGGGTCCATGGAGCGCTCCAACTGGAGGGTCTGGGTTTTCCTGGTGGGCCCGGCCATTGAGCTGCAGGTGAGAGATGAGAGGTGGTGACAGGTGACCAGGAATGGGTTACAGCAGAAAGGCACAGGGGCCCGCTCCTTCTATGCATATCTCCATCAGCGCCTTCACACACAAGCACTGCTGAGATGACAGATTAGGTCACAAGCGGAGTCACTGAGAGCTCAAGATCTTGTCTTCACCACCTTCTGCAAGGCGAAACCTCAGGCCTTTAGACGGCTGTTAGGACGGCTGGCGGGGGAGGAGAGCTGGCTAGGATGAAGGGACAGCGTTTTCAAGTGCCCAAGCAAGGCTGGCTTACAGTAATTGCTGTGTGTGTACGTGTGTGTGTGTACGTGTGTGTGTGTACGTGTGTGTGTGTACGTGTGTGTGTGTGTGTGCACGCGTGCTTTCTCCTCCCCTTTTCTCCCCTCCCCTCTCTTCCCTCTTCTTTTGGGAGAAGACGTCTGATGGAAAGCTTGTCCCGTTGCCCAGAGGGAACCTTCATGATATTTGCAGGGCTGAAGAATTTCCCGTGATCTGTTGGTTTCTTGAGGGACCACCTGAGCTTGGGTCACTTCCCTTAGTGTGTGAATGCTTGTTCACTTTTGGCAGTTATGGAAGCACATTTCTCTTAATTAATTATATGATCAAATAAAACCACCGTATAACTTATTGATTGATAATCCACTCATTCATCAACATGACTATTCATCCATCAATACACACATATATACATGCATCTATTCTCCACCCATGGGTCACGATGCCTGAAGAATCCAGGAATATGGCATAACTATTCCCACAGTTCTGTGACCAGAGAAACGGGAATAAAATAAGGGAATAAAATAAGACCGAGAATACCCGGATGCTAAGGGATAGTTCTGAAATTGAATCATCTATTCTCTGCTTTATCCCATTCAATCCCATTAGTGATCATTTCTTAAATGTCTGCCTTTTGCCAGGTATGAGGCCCAGGTCCAATGGGAGGGTGAAGCTGTCTCAGATTAGTTTCCATCCTCAAGGATCTCAGTCATGAATCAGAGCCAGGTATCAAGTGACTTTTGTCAATAGCATGTATCGAACAGGTGTGATCAAAATTCAATGGTAGCTGCAAGTTAATATAAACATTTTCCAGCCCAAGTGCCTGTTGTGGAAATGACATTGTCAAGGGTAACGGAGGGTCTTGGGCCTCATCATCCAGCTTCCACAAGGACATCGCCTAAAGCCTGTCCGTTGTAGATGTAGAGACTGTAAATCTCATCCTGCCAGCTGCTACTTCACAAAGGAACTGAAGAAAAGGCCCAGAGGAAGCCCAGCTCCTCTGCAGATGGCCATGGAATGGCCCTACCGGGCTCCTGTGACAAGGCCTCTCAGAGCTGTGCACATGAACTGTGACTCCTGGCTTATGCCCACCAATGGCAAGGAGGGCTCTAGAAAGCGTCATTAAATTGTGGAAGGCACTATGAGAGCAGGAAACAGATTGTGCAAAGACGCGTGGGCATGAATGATGATGGAATGCGAGAGCAAGGTGGTTTATGTTGTTGAAGCCCAGGTAACACATGATGAAGTGGGGAATGGAGGAGCCCGGGGAATATCCGAACAGTGCAAATGAGGCCTCCCTTTGAAAGGTCTTCTATGCTGGCTAAAGAGCTTAGACTTTAAGGAAGCCACAAAGATATTTGGGTAATGCATGTCTGAATTCATGCTCCGGGAGGAATACTTGGTGGCGATGAGCAAGTCTGGAGGCAGGAGTGCTAGTTAGTCTGCTATTGTAGAAGTTTCAATGGGGGCCTATCCTAGACTCAAAGAGTGAGAATGTGATAAGGACAGTAGATTCTGAAAAGCCATAAAAAGCAGAAGGGAAAAGATACGTGAGTGACTGGCATATTGGCCGAGGGGCGGGGAACAGCCCTCAGGTTTATTATCTGGACACTTGAGCAGACAATGGATTTTTAGACCTGGCTAAGGGTTGTGAGAGAAGAGGCCAGCCTTGGGGAGTTGGAGGTACCTAGAGGACATCCTGGTTGAGGTACCTCCCAGGCAGCTGAAAGTCTGGCTCTGGAGTTCAGAAAATTGTCGTTGAGCCGTGGAAATTGGTCAGTCATTGGCAAACAGGTCACATACATGCCACTACTCACCACTTTTACACACAGAGCAGGCATCACTAATCGATTATGTAATTTTTTCCCATTGAGCATAGCTGCTTCATCACAATGATTCAAGCACCAATTAGACATTGGATTCCACTTGATGGCTATCACAGAGGCACTGACTAAGCCACAGAGGGACTGCAAGTACACGGAGGACCACATCAAATAACATGCAGCTGCAGTTGAAAGGAGGTTGGCTCTGATGGAAGATGACCAGGGCTCAGATCCCACTGTCACTATTTGGTGGCTGTGGTAACTTACGGAAGATTTCTAAGCTCCCTGGGCCTTAATTATTAATTTGTAAAACATGTATAAAAACATAGTTGTTCCTTAGTATACATCGGGAACAGGTTCCAGGACCCTGGTGGATACAGCTTTTGCCAGAGACTCTTTTGTTAGTCAGTGTAGTATTTGCATATAACCTATGCCATTCTCTTCTATGCTTTAAATAACCTCCAGATTACTTTTAATACCTAATATAATTCAAAAGCTGTGTAAACAATTGTTGGACTGTGTTGTTTAGGGAATAATGACCCAAGAACCTGTATGTAAAGTACAGACTTTTTTTTAATGCTTTTGATCCTCTGTTGGTTGAGGTCCTAGATTCAGAATCCATGAATATGAGCGGCCCACTGTAGTACTTCCAGAGGTTTTGGGTTGAATTAGTCAGGTAAAGTGGTTCGAGCAACCTAAAGGTTCAACAAAGATCGTTTGGGAGCGCTGAGAAGAGCCAAGGAGGCTGGGTAGGTGAAGAAGGTTTTCTGAGTCTGCTTTCCGGGATGCCAGAGCTCAGGCAGGCTGATGGGCCGATTCTCCCAATCACAAAAGATCAGCTGGCATTTGGGGAACAACACGCTCTGCTGACTTCTAAGACTCAGCTCAACATAGGATGGTACGTAGTTTCTATGGCTGTGTTGGTGTCTCCTTTAACCAAAATAGGGTTTGGGGTTTGAATCTATGTGCTCCTAGGATGTTGTTTCTCTGCAGAGAGTTAGGGGAAAATGGTGGCTGACTGATTTAGTTTGGTGGCCACTGGGTCTGACCTTTCTCTGCTCACCCAGAGAAGCAAATGGGTGGGCGCTTGCTGCCGCCAGGTGGGAGATGAATGGGGCTTCCATTCTCTCAGTCCGAGAGGCCATGCTGCATTTCAGGTTGCCAAGCACGTGTTACCTGAGAAAGGCCTTGCAGCATGTCTAGAGAAGCATGTTAAAAAAATAAATACAAATAATTTATTGATTCGCCTGCTTTGCTGTTTCCCAATCATGCTCCTCAATCTAGAGGCACTGTTACGGTCTTTTGGGTGTAGTACAGCATATAAAGTGTTTAACAAAATACCCTCAAATTTATGTAGCAAGTATCAAATTTATCTGAGTAAATAAACGATTATGTTTTCTGAACTGCGTCCCTGCCTGCTCAGCCAGCCTTTCGGAACCTTTGCCAAGAAATGAGAACCGCGGTATATGGGCTTCATAACCACAGAGAGGTTGTTCCTTTTGGGGGTAGAGTGGGGTTGGGTCTTCAATGTGATTTGCACGGCAATTGTACTTTAGTCTGCATGCAAAGGATCACGTGGTTATTGGGCCTGCATAGGGAACTTCTGGTGACCTCAGCGGGAGGGCGTCAAGCCCTGCAGTTGGGACAAATCAGCAAATGTCAAGAAGCCATTTCTGACCGAATGTGTCTCAGTGATGGGCTCCGGATGAGTTTTTGGCGTTTCCTTTGAATTTTCCTGCTGTGCACTGGGGTGTGTGTGTGTGTGTGTGTGTGTGCGTGCGTACATTCATGTGTGTGTGTATGTGTGTGTCTTAGTGGGAACATTAGTGCATTGGCTTTTGTGCGAGGGAATATGAGTCCATTCAGATTTGGATGGGAAGAGAGAATCAGCCAGAGGAACAAAGAAGGAGAAATAAGAGGGGGAGGAAGAGAGAAGCAGAGCTCAGGGTGGTCTCAGAAGGAGGAGGTTCCCAGGATCCTCTCCTTCTTCTCCCCTTGCTCTAGGATTCTGTGTCTGGCACTGTTTCAGCGGGAATCATCAGTGACCCAGATCATCAAGGTCCCGACTGCATGGACTTTGGTGGGGACGCTATCAATAAACAAGTGGTTAAATAAGATAATTCCAGATAAATTGGCTAGTCCAAGTACAGGCTAAAATGTTACCCTTTCTCTTGGTAGGATGGACTGTGTTGTACTCCCGGGGCAGCTCTGGTCCTTGAATATCCCTTCCAGGGGGTAGATCGTGTCTGGAACACGATCACTACTTTGACTTAGACTATTTCATCCTTTACGTCGGGGTGGGCATTGTGGCACAGTGGATTAGGCTGCTGCTTGGGACATGCGTGTCCTAGACTGGAGTAAATTGGAACCCCAGCTCCTCTGCTTCCCATCAGCTTCCTGCTAATGCACCTGGGAGGCGGCACTGACATGATGGCCCAAGAACTGGGGTACCTGCCAGCCAGGCGGGAGACCCAGATGGAGTTCCTGGTTCCTGGATCCGGCCTGGCCCAGCCTTGTCTACTGCAGGTATTTGGAGAGTGAAGCTGTGGAAGATTCTCTGCTTCCCCACCTCCACTCCTGTCACTCTTCCTTTCACATACATGGATAAATACATCTCTAAAAAGTTTAACTTAAAAATTCTTTTATGATGGTAGTTTTTTAACCAGAGCAGATCTGCCCCCCCCCCCCCCCCCACCAAGGAACATTTGACAACCAACAAAGCAGGGTCAAGTCTGAGGTCCTCAATGCCCAGGCTGAGAAATCCTAGCTCCATAAAAGTTAGCGGCTGAGCCTGGGCACCCACCCCACCAGGGCCTGCGAGTGCATGAGTGTGCGTGTGTACACATGAGATTTGTCAGCAAGCCATATCCCTTTAGAAAAAGCCTTCAGCCTGGTGGGATTGGTCTCCCTGCACAGGACAGCGGCCTCCCCAGACAGTGAGTGTGGAGCCCACACAGCCTTTGGCTGGGGGCTGCAGGCAGAAGCTAACTGCAGAGTGGCTTACAGAACCAGGAGGATGGCAGCCAGGATCCTTGGTGACGTGCATGCCCAGGGAACCCTGTCCACCCCAGCTCTTCCTGTCTAAGAACGTTTGTTAAAAAGCAAATGCTAAGAAACAGCACAAAGGATCAGCCTGAACCCGAGGCTGCCTGCGAGTTCTGCCTCCACGCCACCTCTCGCTGGGGACGCACCCCCGGGGCCGTGGCTCACTACCTGAATGAGTTTACTGGCACTGCCGTCTGAGGCAAGGGGTGTCGGGAAGAAAAACAGCCATGCACGATCTGGGAAATCTGAGACATTGTTTTAAAACAACAGTTTTTTAGGGTGTTTGATTTACTATTCAACTGTGCACAGCTGCTGTTCGGAAAATAGGATGCATGCCAAGCCAAGGAAGCTGGTGGAGAGGGTCGGGAGAGTGGGAACAAAGGACTCCGCGGTGTTGTTTGCACACTTAATGTGTTAACTTGACTTAAAAAAATCAGTGCAGCTGACCGTTCCCGAGGAGCCACCGCTCTCGTCGCTTTTGGTTGCTATTTATCTGCTGAACTGCTGTTTGCCCCACTGCCGTTGTCTTCTTTGTCTTAATTAAAGAGATTTAGGGGCCTACCCTGCCCTCGAAGTGCAAATTTGTAATCATACTCTGACAGTCACCGCTTGCTTTTCCCTCTGGTTTTTCATTCGGGTACCAACACAGCCACACGTGGGGACTTCAGAGATTTTTCAAAATTGGAATACAATTAGCACCACACAGAAGCAACCATTTTCAAGTGTCCAACTCGGCGGCATTTTAAATACTCCCAGTGTTGGACAACCGTCAACTGTATGTAGTTCCAAAGCACTTTAATCACCCCCAGAGAAAATCCTGCAGCCAGTAAGTGGTCAGTCCTCATTGCTCCTTCTCCTCAGCCCCCACAACCACTCATCTGCTTTCTGTCTCTGCGGATTCATCTGTTTCCTAGGAGGAAAATCATAAGGATGTGGGTCTTTGGGTCCGGCTTCTTTCACTCAACTTGAGGTTCTCGAGATTCATCTACTCTACCATATGCTGGGGTTCTGTTCCTTTTTATAACTGAAGAATATTCCTCACTTTGTTTATCTGCTCATCTGTTGATGAGAAAGAGAGAGCATTTTCCACTTGCTGTCTCACTCCCCAAAAGGCCTCAACAGCCAGATCTGGGAGCTAGGAGCTCCATCCTGACCTCCCCCATGCGTGGCAGAGGTCCAAGCACTTGGACCATCTTCTGCTGCCTTCTCAGGCACAGTAGTGGGAAGCTGGATCAGAAGTGGAGCAGCCAGGATTTGAACTGGTGCTCCAGTATGGGATGCCAGCGTTGCAAGCAGCACTTTAATCGGCCACACCACGGGAACAGCACCTCTTTCTACCGTTCGACTCTTGTGAATAGTGTTGTTATGAATGCTTGTGTGTAAGTATCGGCTTGGAGACTTGCTCTCAGTTCTGGGGGGCATATATCTAGTGGTGGGACTGTTGGGTCATATGGTTGTTCTGTGTTTAACTTTTTGAGGAACTGGAACTTTTATTAAGGTGTTCGTTTTATAGATAGCCTTGATGGCCAATCAACTAATACGTCCTCCACCAGGATGAGCCCAGAGTTAAATGGGGGAGGGGGCATCACCTCTTTCCAGGTACAAGAAGGTGGAGGAGAGGCAGAGATCCCCAGAGAGCTCCTGCTTTCACTCCCGTGGGAAGTTAGCAGTGCACTCAGTATGGCACAGGGTGTTCAATCCCATTAAACTCCTGTGGAGCAGGCATTATACTCCCAGTTTTTGACCCACGTGCCCAGGGATACAGAGTTAGGAAACAATGGGCCTAATTAGGGCCATAAATCCATTTGCCTTCCTGAACATGTGTGATTGCGGCCATCTCACCAAACTCAAAAGGCTCTTGGTTCTCTGCCTAAGCATACCAAAACCTTTCAGAAAGGAATTCCTGTAGCTCAAGGAGAAAAACCCCTTCCCCCTTTTTCTTGGGGGGGGGGTACTTTATCTGATCCTGACCACAGGCAAGGGGAGATTAGAAACGGCCAGCTGAAGTGGGGACTGGGGTCACTTTTCTCGGAAAGGCTGTTTGGTGACTTGTATCACCGGGAATGAACTCTCCCCTGACAGTCACAGACTCCTGCCCTGACCCACTCTCCTGGAGTGTTTTCCCCTAAGGGGGAAGCAGCTGCTTTGTCATTCCTTCCCGTGAGATGCCCTCATTTTCAGTAAAGAAGCAGATGAAGACAATGAAGAAGAAGAAGAATGAAGAAAAGGAGGAGGAGGGGGAGGAAGATGGGGAGGAAAAGGAAGCAGAGGTGAAGATGTGGAGGGATCAGGAAGTGGGAGGAGATGGGGAAGAAGGAGTAGGGGGAAAAAAGAGCAGGAGGAGACCCCAGCCCTTTCTTCCTAGGCATTTTCCTTTCCTAGCCGAACTTCTCACAACCCATTAACGCAGCTCTCCAAGTAGCTCTGTCAGTTTGGTGCTGCTGCTACTTTTATTCTGATAGAAAACCTGGCATCCACAGAGGTTAAGACACTTGCACAAGATTTCTCAACCAACAGGTGGAAAAGTCAAGATTCAAACTCAGAGCTTTATCCATCCGAAGTCGGGGGAGGGGCATTTGGATGCCTACATCCCACACAGGAGGGTCTGTAATGAAGTCCCGGCTCCCCTTCCAATTCCAGCTTCCTGCTAATGCACACCCAGGAGGCAGCCAGTGACAGCTCAGGCAGCTGGGTCTCTGCCACTGTGGGAGAGCTGGATTGCATCCAGGCTCCTAGCTCTAGCCTGACCCAGCGCTGGCTGCCACAAGCATTTGGGGGAGTGAACCAGCCTATGGAAGCTCTCTGTCTGTCTCTCTTTGTGTGTTTCTCTCTCTCTCTCTCTCTCTCTCTCTCTCTCTATTTCAAAAAGTAAAATAAAGCAATGTAAAGTCTACAGAGTAGTACGTAGTCTGCCAAGACAATCATTAACTAACCACCTCCTTTTATTGGCTATCCTAGCACTCTGGGCTTGGTGGTTCCCTACATAACCTCTTTTTTCTTTCCTGTTCATAGGCATTTAACAAGTGGAAAAGGAGCTTGAGGCTGAGATGATATTACTTTCCCAAGCCCACACAGCCGGTGCCAACTGAAGACACTTATTGTAGAGCCAGCTGATTCCAAAGTCCTGTTGAGTCTATTATACTACACGACCGCTTTGTCCAGTGTGGTGCTGGGCTCCTTCCGGGACCAGAGCAAAGGGCAGCTGCCCAAAATTCCTGTTTTGTTGCACAACAGATTTCTGACCATTTCATCTACCTTGACTCTATCTGTTGTGGAGTGGGAAGATGGCCACACTAGGATGAAACTTTGGAGGGAGATGGTTTTCTGAATTGCTTGTGGTTGGTGATTTTTCCCAAGATGAATTAGAAAGAAAAATCTTTTGATGAGATGGTAATTTGTCCCAACCAGAGACAAGGGATGGTAGCTCTCTGTTGGGACATGTGGGCAGCAGGCATGCTTGCGAAGATGTTTGCCAGGACATTTTTGTTCAAGTGTGGCAGGTGGACTCATGGGGTGCTTGTGAGGCCCGGGAGAGGGATGGGCTGGTTAGGAAAGGTCCAGAGAAGACAGCAGGACAGGTTTCCTCCTATGACTGATCCCTACAGGCCTTAGACTGAAAAGTCATCTAGAGGCTCTCTAAGTGACGTGGAGACTCCAGGGACTGTACCGCTGGCTGAAAACTAGATTTCCTTGTACCAGCGACCTGGCCTCAGTTCTTCCAGATCTTGCTTCGCTGGGAACCCTCAACTCCTGTTTAGCAGTGACTTTCACAGCAGCCTTGAGACACTGGATCTCAAGTTCTAGTTGTTGGGCTCGACAGGAAGCAGAGAGAAGCTCCACAGGAAGTTTGTGAAGTCCCTATCTTCATTTCCAGATTCTGATCCACACGCTTTAGGTTGGGGCTGGGAACCGGTACTTTAACAAGCACAGGGGCGATTCGGATGCAGATGACATGGACCGCACCAGGAGAGTCTCTGGCTTATGGAACATCCAGGAACTGACTGACGTGTGTCCACTCCTACACGTCCATCTCCAAGAAGGCGCCTCTGGTGTGCTCCATGGCACTGGAAGGAGCCCACTGCCCGGACCTGCACTGTCCTGGCTGAAGTCTGATGCTTATCCAACACCGAAATTTGATTCTGTTCTTTTTTTTTTTTTTTTTAAACTGAGAATTGCCAGACATACACTCCAATCCTCTATTCATTTTGTGATAAACTCCTACCTTTCAGCAAGGAGACAAGCCACTGATCTAATTGTATTCCTCGTCTCTGAAAGCAACTGCAGAACAGAAATCACACGTGTAGCAGATGACCCTCAGCAAACCTCCGACTCCTCGTGTCTGTAGAATCCACCAAATCCAAGTATGTTTCCAAAGTTAAAATTCTGTCTTGCTAAGTGTATACTCTGGTCTTTTGAAGACCATCTTGGCCACAAGAAATGACTTTTTCAACTTCCCATAGTATCCTACCCTGGATAAAAGGATTATTTTTCATTCGTTTCTTTTAACCTCTCAAAATAGGTGAAGGTAGACTGACTTACAAAAACTGTTTGGCAATCCATTTCTTCATCCTCATCAACTGAATTCTGATTTCATATGACACTGGAATGCAGCCTACAACCCCTAAAAAAAGGTGTGTGTGGGAGGGGGATGGGATAGGAGATGTATTTGACAGTGTTACAAGGAGACACGCTGGAAGCAAACATTTGACACTCCAGCCCTGGAATGCTGTAAAAATTTAATTAGGTGGATCCATTAGTCATGCCCACATGGAGGTTTCATACAGGACTTACAAAAATGCAGGCTACTGAAGGAAAATTTCAGCCCTTCCTGTAAATGCCATTTCCCTCATTATTGGGAAATGTGGTCTCGGTGGGACCATTGAACCAGGCTTTGTATTTACAAAATATGGGTAGGACGAGATTAACATCATGTGCCGAAGGAGGGGGGTTTTGAATTCAAATAAGAGACCACTTTTTTTTTTTTCTTTTTTAATAGGGGAGTTCACCCAGCAGGATTACTTCTGAGTCAACTGGGCTGAGAGATGATGGTGGGGCCCACTGCCTTTTGTCACTTCCTGACCCGTGTTCGCAGGTTTCAAGGTGCCTGGGATGATGCACGTGACAAACCATCGTGGGACGAGCGTGGGTCTGTTTTCAAGTAGAAAACACACAGAGAGGTTCTCGAGTTCAAAAACAGGGTGTGGGGAGGGGCTTGGATGCCGAGAGCAAACTGGGGTTTCAGGGTCTGCTGTACTCAGGGCTCGATTTGCAAGCAGGCATTTTCCACTTACGAACACTGTTATTTTAAGTCCCTGCTTGCTCACTGTGGTTGCACGGAGGTAGAGGAGGACGGCACTCAGTACGATTAATCATATGGTGATATTTGAAAGGCATTGAAAATTAACTCAGGACTTGCAGCTCTTAATCAGTCTGAATCAGATGAAGCTGTTGACCACGGGTCCTCCGCAGCCTTCCACAGGAATCAGTCAGTGTGGTGCTAAGCATTCAAGTGCAAACGCGAGAGTTCATGTGATATAATAATATTGTTCTAGGGCCACAGGCCCCTGGAGAGTGGAGATAGGCTGTGGCCTCATCTGTAAGCACTCATTTATTTATTCATGTTATTATTTCAACAAACATGTATTTCTTTACACTCTCGATTGAGATGTAGAATTTAATAAGACACAGTCCCTGCCCTAGAGGAGGTCAGAATCTAATGAGGAAGGTTCATGTCTAAACAGCTAACCACAGTACAGTGTGATAATAATTACAGCATTACTATTTACTGAGTATATGTACCAGGCAATCTACATACATTAGTTCATTGATTTTTTTTTTTCCCAAGCAACTCAGTAAGACGGGCTTTTCAATTTTTTTTTCCCTTATAGTTGAAGAAACCAAAATCCAGACAAATTTAAGAACTTCTCAGATACACAGTCCAGAAATGACAGAGCTGAGATCTGAATCTATGGCCATCTGACTCCATCAAGCCCTGGTGCATCAGAGTTCAGGAGGATGTGAAATGGCAGAACAGAGCAGAAAGTGGCGGTCTCTCCAGGGAAGAATCAACAAAGGTTTTGGGGCTCTTGAGGGGTGAGTAGGAGCCTACCACTTAGGCCAGGAGAGCATCTTAGGAGGAAACTGTCACATTGTAACTAATGTCTGGGTCAGTGTCACTTCAAACCTTAGTGTGAGATCAAGAATCATACTTTGCCTAAGTTAAGATACCTTATCTCTAAAGGCTCTTGGGCTTGGTAGGTTATTGGAATTCTCTGGAGATACTGGTTTTTCCTCCTGCAAATTTGTCCCACGTGTTAAAGATGTCATGCATCAGGCCATGGCCTGTTTAGGTTGCTGGATGAATTAAAGAACCACTGTGTGTTTCTATGTGAGCAGAGCAAGTACCTAACTTTGAGGATACAGAACTCAATGGGAGGACATTAGCAGGTGTTGCGGCATGAGTCAAAGGCACAAAGAAGGTTCCTGAGTGAGAGATACGTAGAGGAAATGCATGATGCTGTTTGTGTTTTGGATGTTTTAGGTTCTGAAAATTCTGATTTTGAAATTTCTTGATTTCTCACCTCTTTGACCCCTGAACATCTTGAGTGCAAGTCACTTACCACCTTGCTTGAAAACATTGCTTGGGGGAGGGAAGGGGAAGAGCAGAGTGCACCCAGTATGCTAAAGTGACATTTTTCTAAATAATCTGGGAATTTTATAAACTTAGATTTTATTCTTTAAATTTCAAGGACACATGGTGATCTAAGTCTGTCACCTAAATTCAGCCACATAGGACAAAACTTCTTCAAGCAGACTCTTTATGAGCAAAGATGGACTCACCCTCTCACTTGCAGTGAGTCTTACACTGAGCTCCTTATCATGGAATTCCAAGCAGTATCTTAGAAGAGGACAAGGTGTGACTTCTCAAAAGGCAATGATCACAACTCAGGCCAAGACTACCCATTGAGTCCTATCATCAAAGCCCATCTAGGGGAGCCTGTGGTCACCACCTCCTTTTTCCTCTAGGGAATATACCCCAACTCCCATTCTTGAGGTGTGCATAGGTCTGACCTCCTATGGTCGTAGCTCCAGAGGTGACTCAGTCCTGCCCTAAAACATGTTCAAATCCATGGATTCAGTGATAAGCAGTGGACCACCAGCCTCAAGGCTAGGATGTTTTGGGACTATTTGAAAAGCAAATCTTATCTTACAAGGAATGCTGACTCTAAGGATGATTTAGGACTGGAGCTTCCAGTGGGCATATTTCTACATCAAAGGTATCCAGCCAAAAACAAAAGCAACACAGATGTAAGTGCATTTGGGAGACATAGGAAGAAGTTCCTGATGACATTACTGACATACTTGGGTCCAACAAAGCCAGAAGCCTGCACCACTGCTGGACTTTTCAGAATGTGAACCAATACATTTTGGTATGCTCTTGCACTGGGTTGAATCAAACCTCATGTTACTTTACACAAACGATTCCTGATACCATCTCTATTTAGGATGCCCCAGACTGCCTCTGGATATCTTAATGCACATTATGAAATCCTCAAAAATATATAAAATCTTATAATGAGTACATTTTAATTTAACCTAGGAATGTATATATGGAATGTATCACTAAGTCCAAACACCAGCAAAGGGCAGACTGAGATTGAACCACTCACGTCATGGTGTCTGGTGCTCTAGAGCTTGGCTGTCCACTTGCATCCAGGGAGCATTTGTCCATAGCTGGTCCAGGTGCAGATGTGCTGTAACTGTAAAGAACACACTAGATTTAGAACATTGAATACAAAGAGAAGAACATGCACTTTCTCATTAATGATTTCAATGCTGATCACCCATGCAGATGATAACACTTGGGTGCATTAGGTTACTTTTTGTGATATGGCAGTTAGACGACTGTAAATTGCCTCTATGACTCACGTTCTATCCCTATGGGGCAGTGCTGCACCAAGGTCACGGTTGTTGTAAGATTCCACCCCTTGTCGAACCCAAACCTCTGTCCCTGAGAGTCCTACCCCATTTTTTCCTGTCTGGAACCAATGTGGTCAACCTTGGGGAATAAAAAATGAATCCAATCCATTTGTCACAGTACAGCCCCTCAGCTATTTGAAGGCGGCTCCCAAATTCTTCCCATAACTTCTCTTTTCTAGGCCAAATGGCCTACATTCCTCAGCCACTTTCCAATTAGTCTAGTCTCCTCACTCCTCTCTGGACAGCTTCCAGTTTCCCCTTAAGACATGGTGCTCAGCATTGTTCCTGGCACACCAGTTGTAGTCTGAGCACTGAGGTGTTAGACACTCCATCTACCAATGCGGCTTTGCTGCTATTAACATCTTGAGATGTTCTTGGTCCTCCAGGGGTTTCTTGGCCACAAACTAGTGTCAGAAGTACTGGCTTCTACCATAGTCTTCTAAAACCTTCTGCCTTTTTTTCTAGGGGTTCTCTAACTTAATTATTGCATGTTTTGAACTAGCATACAGGGTATGCATTTGTTCCTGCTAGTGTGTTGTAACTCTGTCCCATGGTTCTAGCTTGTCTAAGTCTAATACAGTGTCTGCCAATTCTTCCTGTCTTGGGTCAACTTCACATTAAATAATGCTGCCTTTAGTCTCTCCATAGCACTGATAGGAAGGTTGAGCAACAAAGCTCCCAAGTCAGGATCATACTTCTCCCCCTTCCCATGCCTTGGGCCACATCTTTCCTTCTGCCTCTTTTGTTTCCAAAGCCCATCTTCCAGTTATGCTAGGTCCTGGATCTACACTCAGGTATCACTTCCACCATGAACACTGGGCTTGAGATTGTCCCCTGAGTTCCCATGTCAGGAGTGTGCTGACATGAGTGACTGTCTTCTCTTACAACACTGGTTCTCATTTGGGGTGATTTTGATCTTCCAGGGAGTACTTGGCAAAGTCTGGACACATTGTTGGTTGTCATACTTCAGGACTACCGGCATTCAGTGGGTAGAGGCCAGAGATGCTGCCAAGCATTCAACAATGCCAGGACAGGTCCCTCCCGTAGCTCCAGCCAGAAAATTTACCAGTGCTGAGGTTACTAAGTCCTGGCCCAGATCATAAGTTTTGTGTCTCTTTTGGTCACCAGTTACATTCCCAGACCTGACAGAGTGTATGGCCCAAGGAAGGTGCTGAATAAATATGTTTGTTCAGTGACTGACAGCTGGAAAGAAACACAAGGGAAACCATTTACCTGGAAGTTTCTTCTGTTTTAGGAAATAACTTGTTTTGGGGCTGACATAGTAGAGGATTTATGGAAATTGTCTTTATTGAATAGATAAACCAGCTTTACTGTTAGCAAATCTGTTGCTGATTAAAACATGTGCTTTCCAAAGTACTTAAAAACCACCGAAACATTTGTGTGTCTCCAATTCAGCTGAGATTCACCTTCTGCTACCCTTGCCCTATTAATGTGCTGTGCAATATGATTTTTATTATCTGTGTGAACTTGGGCTGCTCCTCCAGGCTCAGTCTGCTCAAGCTGGTGTAAAGACATCTGCACTTCCTGGACCCAGAGATGGAGAAGATGAGGACGGAGTCATGTGGTGCTGTTTGCGAGAGTCTGAGGGTACCGCTTAGCCTGTCTCAGTAATTATGATTGCCTGATTTAATTTTCACAATCCTGGGAAGTCAGTAGTCAAGCTAAACTTAGGACAAGAGACCATGAATCTCAAGTTCAGCTGAGGCAGTCGGAATTTTCATCCAGGGTTTCATCAGTGAAGATTCATCATGGAGTCAATGACTGATCTGAAGAAAGAAATCTATCTCGTGGATAAATCTTTTCTGGAAGTTTCTAAAACACTGAAAAGAATACCGTACCAACCACCCAGCATTAAGCCCCATGCTTGAATTCAAACATGGCCATTCCTTTTGGAGAGTTCTAGAAGAGAGAGCTCACAGGGGATGGGAGAATCTCATTCATGTTTAAACTGATGATATTTGAACTCTTGAAGGAGTTCTGTGCTAGACTCTAGGCCTACAGGGACTGAACCTTCTTCCTGTTGCATTTCCAGACTCACTCTATAGAACCACATGGGCCTGGGGCCAGATGGTGGCTGCTCTGTTGCCCTTTGGGAAGAAGGGCCCAGGCTGAGTGTCTCCCAGTGTGAGGCAGTGAGTCATGTGGTCTTGGCAAGAGGTCCTCAGGCCCTTGTGGGAAACAAACAGACTTTGTTGCAAGGGCACTCTCCTGCATATGAATGGCCCCCAGTCAACTCCTCTAAGGAGGCCTGCTAGCAGCACTGCCTCTCTTTGCCCTCCTTGGCCTGGAGAAAACAGAGTGACTTGGGGTCAGGGGTGGGTATTTGAAGCTGAGGCCTTTGTTGTCCAAGATGCCAGACCCTGCTGGACAAAAGTTCCTTGGGGTCCAAAAGGGGTACAGGTTTCAGAATGGCACTCAGCTGCCTCTCTCATGCCTGGGTAAACAAGAGCCAGCCTGGGTGCCCAGGTCCCTGCACCCTCTCTTCATTTAGCTCAGCATCACTCTTAATACTGCAAGTATCCCACTGACAGAGTTCAGCCCTTGATGTGTATTCACCTCTGTCCAAGGAACTTTGCTGGTGAACGCTCAGCTTTATGATGTGATGTTAGGGGAAATGTTCTCCTTTTTTTTTTTTTTTCTAAATTTATTTGACAGGTAGAGTTATAGACAGAGAGACAGAGAGACAGAGAGACAGAGAGACAGAGAGAAAGGTCTTCCTTTTGTTGGTTCACTCCCCAAATGGCCGCTACGGCCCGCGCTGCAGCGATCCAAAGCCAAGAGCCAGGTGCTTCTTCCTGGTCTCCTATGTGGGTGCAGGGCCCAAGCACTTAGGCCATCCTCCACTGCCCTCCCAGTCCACAGCAGAGAGCTGGCCTGGAAGAGGAGCACCCGGGACTAAAACCTGGCACCCATATGGGATGCAGGCACCGGAGGTGGAGGATTAACCAAGTGAGCCATGGCACCAGCCCCTAAATGTTTTATTTTCTTGGCAGCCATCATGAGATTTTTCCACAGGGAAGATACCCATTCTTGGGAAAGTAGAATGTCCAAAAAGATTTTTGGGGGGAGAGGTGATAGGAATACATCTGTCAGGACCTGTTTGTGAGCAGGTTGATGGAAAGGGGGATGGACTTTTGTGTTACACCTGAGAAGGAAGGAACAGGAAGGAATGAACGTGGCATAGAAGCTGGCAGGATGTCTCCAGTTCCCAACAGAGGCCCCTCCTGCCTACAGTTGTGAACTGTTTGGTAAAGGCATTAGATGTAAAATGTTTCAGACAAGTGGGTTTACTTTAAATCCCTGTAAGCAATAGGATTTTTGTTTAGCTTCAGGAGGTGGAATTTGAAGCCCCACACAGGTGCTCTGTGCTGGGAGAAATGTGCAGAAATAAACGTTGGGGAAATTCACTGCAGTTCTGGGGACAAGTCTGTGGAATGCAGGTTGACAGTAATTGTAAGCATGTCCTCTGGAACTGAGGGCCACGGATGACATCGGAGTTACGTTCTTAATGACCGAGACCACCACCTTCCTCTTTCTGTAACAGCTCAGTCTACATCTGCTGGAGCTTGTTCTGATTGAGGGCATGAAATGGTCTCCAAGGAGGATGCCATGCACCCAGTATGAGGCATGACCTGCTTTTGAGCTCCTTGCAGCAGGACATTGAACTGGGAAAATGTGGTAGGCACATGGTGTGTCTCCCACACATCAGCCCAGATGGAGGCCGCAGCTCCATCTTGGTTGCTGCCAGGAAACAACTACTTGTGAGAACTTCAGGCAAACGTGCAAGGCTCCAGCTCATTGGAACCCAATTCCTAGATGAGCACCGGCAGAAGAGGAAGCTGCGCATGACTGGTCGCAGAAAACTCAGCAGATGCTGTGTGGGACTCCTCTCTGCACAGCCCAAGTCCTGGCTGGGCTCATCACCCACGCTGGACCCCTGGGACGGGGGCTGATGAGGGCCCCAGCGCTGGGAGCTGCTGTGCAATGGCTCTGCCCCTCGCCCCTGGGCTGGCCTGGCCCCCTGCCAGCTCAGTTTAGGGGGAAGGGATGGGGAAAGGCAGTGAGTCTCACATGGAGAACTCTTGCCAAAGACCCAGCAGTGGTTTTGGATGACACCCTGCTGTCACAGGCTATGAAGATCACAGCAGGGCCAGATTGTATGGAGGCAGAAGTTGGGTGCCCAGGGAAAGCAAGGGTGCTCCCTGTTCTCGCACTGCCCTTACTCATGGGGAGGGAAGTGGATGTAAACTGTGTAATCCAAAACAGGTCTCTGAGCTGCTCTGCCTGCTGTGGCTGGGAGAGTAATCACAGCCTCCCTGAGGCCAAACAATTGCCTGTGTTGGAACACAAACACATTCCAGAAGGAAATGAAGAGTCTGTGTGCTTGGTCAAAGTGTGTGTCTGTGCGCACATGTGGCATGGCATGGCCCACTGTGTATTTTCTCAGTGTGTTTCATGACCATATGTGTGTCTATATGTGCAAGGTCAATGTGTATACTTTACATGCATGCTTGCATCTATATTCTGTGTGTGTGTGTGTGTTTGTGTGCATGTTTGGTTAGTGATGTATTTGTTTTGGGTACATATCCTATATGTGCATGCTTATGCATACATCCTGTGTGAATGGTTGGACTAGGAATGTGTATGTATACCAGACGTGGGCCCCAATGCATCTGTTAACCTAGTAGGTAAGTTGTACCCAAATCCAGTAGGTCTGCATGTCCCAGCTATATGTCTTATTTTGCAAAACCATTTCATGTGTACCTCATGGATGTTAGTTTGTTGAACACTCTAAAGAAGAAAAGCATAGAACTAGAAACAATGAATGTGTCTATGCCAACCATGTGAAGGCATACTGACCTGTTGACAACTGTCTCAAGCCATTCAGCCCTGTAGAAGGCCCCCAGGACCTTCTCAGTCACTAGCCCTCCCTTCCCCCATTCCAGCCTCATCACCTGTCATTCACCCTCCCTTGCTCCTTTTCTCCTAAGTCTATTCTGCTCCCTGAACAGGCCAGTGGGCTCCATGCCTCTGGATCCCTACTCCTGCCAGTCCCTCCCCTGGGCTGCCTGTCCCCTTTCCTGTCTTTCTGATACCTCCTCATCACTAAGATTCAACTTAAGGTTCCACAGACCCATGAAGTCTCCTTGACTGATGACCTCTTCCACCTTTGTCTCCCAGCTATGAATGCAAACTCATTTCCCTCGAAGATGGAGCTCTTGTTTGCCTGTGTGTCTGCCTGTCTGTCTTCAGTGAAGATGACAACACTGGCCCCTGCTCTTTGAACACTATTACATCCCTGGCCTTGTACTGAGCAAGCACTCATCCTACAGTGGCATGTTAGGCATGAGGCTTGATCCTCACTTTAGAGATGGAGTCACTGTGGCTCACTCAGTCAGCCATAAAACTGTCGGTAGTTAGATGAGAAATCAACTTTGTATGTGACTCTAGGGCCCAAGCCATATACTCTAGGCTGGAACGTCCTCTGATCAATTGATTTATTCATTACATATTTATTGACTGGTTGCAATATATATAGTGCTGTTTTAAGTACTTGGAATATGGCCCCATACTGGCTTCAGTGAGCTTGAATTCTAGTTCAGGTCCTCTTCATTGATTGGGAAGGATGGATGGATGGATGGCATGTGTGTGTGTGTGTGTGTGTGTGTGTGTGCATGCGTGCACGTGCACATATGTGCATATGTGCAGGTGCAGGTGTGCATGCTTTCTACTGATAAGCAGAGAAATCCTGAGAGCCAAGGTTATCTAGAAATAAGCTACTTGAAACAGGATTTGTGAAACCTCCAAAATGTGGAGATAAAGGCCATTCTCAGAAGACCAACCATGAGAGTCAGAGTGGTCCCCATAGCTGTCCGTCTCCTACTCTCCCAACCCTGGGAAAGTGTTAGGTTACCTGGCAAAGGGGAAATAGGGCTGCAAATTAGCTGAGTTTATAATAGAGAGATTATAGGATTATAGGATGGGCCCAGTGCAATCACGTGTCCTTAGAAGTGCAGGGGAGGACAGCAGAGTGGAGATACATGGTGAAGTGGTGTGAGAAGTACTAGGCCCCCCACTGCTGGCTTGGAAGAGGAAGGAAGGAGCCAGGAGCAGAAAAATGCAATCGGTTTCTCGAAGCTGGAAGAGGCAAGCTGGAAGAGGCCAGCAGGAATGCAGCCCTGCCAACACCTTGGGTATAGCTCCATGAGGCCCATGTTGGACTGTGGCCCCCAGAACTCTAAGATAATGAGTTAATGCTGTTTGAAGCTGCTAGGTTGGAGTAACCTGCTAGAGCAGTGGTTAGGAAATGGATACAGGAGCCAAAGTCTCAGATCAGGAAAAACTGGCTTTTGCATTGAAATAGGATTCAGATGGGGGCTTTAGGGGACAAAGGCACAATGAAGGTGGAAGCCCTGGAATGAGAGGCATCAAGGGCTAGATTCCAACTGGACACACTCAAGAGGTCGATGACCACTGACACTGACATCCGGTTGGCCTTGGCTTTCACACAGTGATAGGGGCGTTTCAATGAGCTACAGCAAGTTATCTAAAAGAACTGCATGGGCTGTTTTTTCTGCTGCTGATTGTAGGGGAATCAAAGTGAGACCACCACGGGCCCAGGCAATGGTTACCATGAGTGAAAGAAACATGCCAGGATGTGAACTGGAGTCCAGACCAAGCTTCCAGGGCCTCTGCAGGCTGGGCTCTGTTGATGATGAGCCTCAAGTCCTGTCCTGAAGGAAGGTCATTCTGACTCCAGACAGAGCCACTCTACTTGGATGGCATCCCTGCTGTCCAAAAGCCTCGGGTGGCTGTGGCCAGGCAGCGTCGGCTGCGTCAATAGCCATAAAATGAATAATTACATATTTCCCACTTATGCTCATTGTTGGAGGCTGAGAGAAAGATCCACAAATAGGACTGCTACTGATGAAGCCGAGGAGCAAGCAGGGGTGGGCTCCATTACTGCAATTAGCACCCTGTAGAAGCAGCACTCAAAGGCTCTGTCTGGGAGTACATGGTGCTCCACCTGAAATAGACAACTATTTTATGCAGGGAGGAAGGAGGGGACTATCTCCAAGTCAATTCAACAGTCCAGTCCACAAACAGTCCTCTTCCTCCTTGTTCACACACCGCCTTGTCTCTCCTCCTTGGCTCAGAGCCGGGTCCATCCTCAACAGCTGTGTCCCCTTGAATGGTACATCAAGCACCCTGAGAACCTGCTGTGTGGAGAGGCTGTGGCACCGCCTGGGCCCTGTTTATCCTGTGGTGGAGCTCTGCTGCACCCTTCCTTCCCCCCTCTCAGAGGACCACACGTTTTGTGTTGCAAATACCGGGCTGTGGAAGCCATGTTGGCTGTGGAAGGAAGGGGCTCTGCAAGGAATGTAGAGAGGTCCCAGGGCATCCCTAACCTGATTTTCCTTACCCTGCCGAGGGTCTATCAGGTTGGTTGGTTGTGTAAAGCTCCTGACTTCTCTGTCTCTCTTGGGAATCCCAAATGAAGTTACCATTTGTCGTGCAACTGGACTCTGGATAAAGCGATTCTGCTCAGAGTTGGGCAAAGTCTAATCACTGGATTTTAGAAACTGAAATAGGTTCTACCTTTTCTGATAACCTATTCTTTTATTTTATTTTTTCTATTTGGGCTCTTTGGGAGGAAGTAGCCAAACATTGTCATGAGGATATGTTAACCAAGGTAAAAAATGTGATGTTGACAACATGACAATGGCAGGACATGGGCTATTTGCCTCCCTCCCCACCTCCTGGTCTATGTAATTTGAGGTTATACACATTTTTTTTCAACAGAGATTTTGAAATGTTGAAAATGAATGCTTGCATTTTGACCAACTCAAAGGATTTTTCTGTCATGTCAAATACCATAGAGAAAGTGGTAAAGACAGCACTCGTGACAAATGAATGTGTCCCCAAACATTGCCCAACATCCCCCGAGCTGTACACTTGCCCCTGGATGAGAATCACTGCCTTCGACGAACGGAATTTTTGCCAGAGATCACCCCAGTCCTAAGGGTCTGGGTTCAAACTCAGATCCCAGGTCCTTCTTGGCTCTGCATTGTTTCAGAACATCCCAGTGGCCGGAAGTGGGGCTGCCCACCTCGGGCTTTGATGGTGGAGAAAGCACAGTGGGGCCTCCTTTCTCTGCATGCAGAGGGCCTCTAGATCTGGCTGCAAGAAGAACAACACAGTCTCTGTTACGCAGAAAACCACAGCCTGGAAACAGCAGGGACTCATCTGATTCATCAGGGTGACTCACACCTGGGATCACCGCGCCTGGGCTTGGGCTCCCGTGGCCTGTCCCGGCTTGCGAAGGGCCAGGGTGACTTGAAAAGAGAAAACTCTGCTCTAGAATGCTGGGGACGGATCCACCCGTCTGGGTACAAGCTGAGCTCAGGGATGTCAGCTGTCGTGATAGCTTTATCAGGGATGTGGAATCAAATTTCAGTTGGAAGGTGCTTGGAAGTTTCCTGTCCTGTCCTGGCCAGTTGAATGTGCCCTGCCATGGACAGCCTGTGGTCCTCGGGAGCACTGGGCAGCTATGGTGTGCAGTGGAAGGCATTCCCGTGATTGCTCAGCAAGGCCAGGGCCGGTGTGGGAGGAGGGCGACTGGATCTTCAGGTGCAGGCAGAGACAACGATAATCATCCCAATGAAGGCATCAGGCTGCACGGTGCACCTCTCTCGGATAAACCCACGTTGCCACTGTGATTACATCAGGCCCCTGGGAAGCCATGGGCACCGACTTCTATTATCTGTTGATAGGTTACTTCGTAATCACACTCACGTCATTTTCTTGAGGACAGGAGGGTCTAATCTTCTTGCCTCGTGTGTCTCACATTTCTCAATGCACAGTTAATCCCCTGATCCAGTGATGAGTGACTGGCTTGACAGAGGAGCTTGTGAATTTCCACTACCCCCATTAGGGGGTCTTTGTGCCCCTTGAACAGACAGTTGCCCAAATTCTACCCATTAAAAAAAAAAAGAATGGGCTAATTAAGCCTGCCAGCCTAATTTTGTGCTTTCTAATTTTGCCCTTTAAATGCATCATAATTATCAGATGCAAAATACATTTTCAAATGCACAGCCACTGACGGGTGTATTTTTAAATTTGCAGGGCGAAGATGGGAGTTCGCAAGAGGCAGGCAATATTTTTAACTTGTATCGTCGGGCAGGAAGAGGCCATTGTCTCTCTGATTCCCGCCACTGTATTTGGGATAAAAACAGCATTTACTCCATGTATCATTGAAATGCACGCCATTGTGGCCATTGTGTTGTCCTTCGCAGCAGGGCAGTTCTGCTGGATGCCATGTCCTTTGGGATGTGCTAGGACGAGGGACGTGGTGAGGTCACGGCCCTGGGACTCTGGGGCTAAGGACTGAGATGCATGCTTTTGCAGAAGTTGCAAGAAGTCAGGGTTGGCTGGAAGGGAACTTTAAAGAGCTCTTCGTCACCATGTGATACAAGGCCTCCATCATGGTTTTCAATAGCTTTGCTTTATTATTGACAAAAGCAGGTTCCCAAAGCCCTTGATTACCGAGACTTTGGGAGAAAACTGATTTTTCCTTCTCCCCAGCATATCCAAAGAGGCATTGCATAATTCTACTTAAAGTGAATGTCAAAAACAAAAAAGTCATAAATATTACATATCACATTCCATTTAAAATATACTGGTATTCTGTTTGGTGTATGCAATCCACATAAACTGTATACCATAAATTAATGTAGCATAATGCATTTGCATGGGTCTAGCTTTAAAAATAACCATGAACTCGGGTTACCATGAGACTCAGCACCGTGCAGTCTTTTCCTCTGCAAACATTCGCGCCCCCATTCCGTGAGGCCTTCTTTTCACAGAGGGGAATTTTCTCCTGCTTTTCCTGAAGCAAAGAACCATGCACTCCCTCCACATAGGCTCACTGCCCCTTCCTGGTCCTCGGGAGAACTTTCTAGGGGGAAATGGAATCTGACTGCAGGGTCTGTGCCGGCAGAGTTCTGGGAGCCACTGGGTCCTGTCTGGAATACCTTCTGGTTGGCTACAGTGGCACTGATTATGCAAATGCCCACAGCAGCATTATTCATAACAGCCGAGAGGAGGGAAGAATCCAGATGTCAACTGATGAATGGATAAACCCGTTGTATTACACCTGTGCAATTCAGCTGCAACAGGGAATGGAGTCCTGACTCAATCTACGGCCTGGATGAACCATGACAACACAATACTAAGTGAAATAAGCCAGATACCAAAAAAGGCCCACTCGACATGACTCAGTGTGTTTGTTTCTTGATTTAGTTGAGAATGCATGTTTTTATTTCTTTCTTGCAGTGTCTAATCCCAATACGGATCTGGGGCAACTTCCCAGAGTATGCACACAGAAGAGACAGCAAAATAGAGGCAGTGAGCAGTAAGATGGGGTGGGGGGAGCAGCGGGCACTGTGGAGGCACACACCTCCCAGTGCTGACCACATTGGTGCTGGCCAGGCACCACACTGCACCCTTCTGTGTGATTCCATGTATATGACATGTCCAGGGGCAGGTGTTTGGCATAATCCTTAAGAAGCTGCATCCAATATTAGAGTGCCTGGGTTCAAGATCTGGCTACTCCTGATCAGTGTCCTACTAATGTGTGCCATGGAATGCAGCCGTTGACGGCTCTGGTACTTGGGTCCTTGCCACTGGGACTGCGTTCTGTGCTTCTGGCTTCACCCTGGCCTAGCCCTGGCTGTTTCACGTGTTTGGGTGGTGGACCAAGGACTAGAAATGTTGTCTCTGTCTCTATGCCTTTCAAATAAATAATAAGTAAATAGAAGAAACCAGATACCAGTTTCAGTACTGATTTGGGGATGCTTGATGTCCTTACAGAGGACAATAGTTCTGTCTCTGAGTTCTCAGGTGAGTACAATGGACATTTTTATTACATAAAATAAATTGGGAATGTTTTTAGTTTCTTTTTGCTAGGGGAATAAATTATGTTAAATTTAGCAGCTTGAAGCAACACCCATTTGTTATCTTATAGTTCAAAAAGTCAGAAGTGTACAATGGCCTTGGGGGCAAAGGTCAAGGTGTTGGCAATGCTGTATTAGTTCTGCAGGCTCTCAGGAGGATCCGTTCCACTTCTTATCCAGTTTTTAGAGGCTACCGGCATTCCTTGGCTTGTCGCCCGTCATCTCTCCTACCACTTGCTCCTTTGTCTCAACTTCTCTACCTCTGGTTCTCCAGCCTCCCTTGTATAGACCCTTGTGATCAAGCCCACTTGGATAATCCTGGATAATTTCCCCTGAACTTAGTCGCACCTGCACGGTCCCTTTTGCCCCATCACGTTCTGGGGCTTAGGATCTTTGTGGAACCTCTACTCTGCTTACCATGAGAATATATGACATATGTGATATCATATATATAATGTATGTGATACAGGCAGATAGAGCCACGTGCAATTAGGGAGGGGATTAGGAAATGGTGGAAACACGGAGATTTCTCCGTAATTCGAGTATACCAATGCAACAGAGATCTGAGGAAAGCTGGGCTGGCACCCTAGGTCTGAAACCCCAAAGAGCTCAGTACTCTTCACACCAGCATGTGGGGACATGCTGTGCCTCACGCAGGTGTCCCTCCCACCCAGGGTCTGTTCCTTATGGCTGAAGCACACTTCCCCACAGTCTCCTTGCTCCTCTCGTCCACCACTGGTGAGTCTTCCCAGCAAGACTGGCCTCACCAATCTCTTGAAAATTGTAACCTTGCCTCTGCTCCAGGAGTGCCCATCTGTATTTTTGCTGGATTTTCCTTCATGTTACTAACAGCTCTGGAATACATGTATTCATTTTGGTTACTGTCCCTTTCCTCCTGCTGAAATATGAACCCTTGCAGGGGCATGATTCTTGATGACCTTCTCCATAAACATCTCAGTCATACATGCAAAAGCTAGGTGGCCAGACGCAGGAGTGCACTTCTGTGCGGCACAGACAGGCTATCGTCTGTTGTAGGAGGAGACTCCCTGTGTCTCTCTGGAGTGCAAACTGCTAGGGGGCAGGGCCAAGTTTGAGACCTTCCCCAAGCGTTCCTTGCACAGGGAATAACTTAAAGTGAACACTGCTAACTAGCTGATGAGTGGCCGAAAGGGGAAGAACGTGGGGTCTGAAAACATGGAGCAGAACACAGAACTACAGGAAGAGTGAGACGTGCTTCTGGATGTATCATCCAAGAAGATTCCATCACAGGTGAGGGCCTAGGTCATTTTGGCCTAAGATGCAAAAGCAGCAGATCCTCCTACTCAGTGAGTTGTGACTTCTAACAATCCCTTTACATTTTGTTTTACCCACAGGAGCTGACATGTTGCTGCACAGGGTGCTGTGTCCTGACTGGCAGCCTGCAGCCCTGTGGGACCTGGCACTTGCTGCCTCACCTGGCCCGTGCTGTGTAGGGTGAGCGAGAGGAAGTGCATCGAACCCCACTGCTGAACAACAGGCTGGCTTGATGCCTACGTGGGACCAGAGTGGCCTTGGTACACATCTGCGTTTGTGAAAGTGGCGGAAGCTGAGAGCCTCCAAGAACACATCCCACAGTGAACTGTGTGTACAAGTAGCGTCCACAGTGCGAAATAACAAAATCATCAACGCCATGATCTCCCGTTGCCATCAGAGACTGAGACTCAGAGAAGGGCGCATATCACAGAGGAGCTGGTGATATAGAGAAGCCACTGCTCTTTTCCGTGATTGCAAGTGAAGAGGCCATGGTCTCACTCACGGACACAACCTCTCACTCGATGAAGCATCTAACGTACCACTTCCCCTTTCTTCCCTCCCCACCGCTATCTTGCCTGCACACGCCTCCTCTTTGGTGTCTGTCCCCGCCACATGAATGATCTTTCACATTCTAGTGGATGCAACAGGACCTTTTCACATTTGCCTCCTTCTCTCTTAGCCTTCTATAACCTGCTTCAGTCACATTCAATATCTTATATCTCAGCACATCAAATGCCAGACATAGCTTCCACCTTTGCTTTTCTTTTGTTTACTTGCTCATTGCAAAGCACTATCGGATGACAGTCCACATCTCCAATGGAACCATGACGTCCACAAGATCAGGACCTGAGCATGTCCTCCATCAGTCATCCTGAATGAACGAGTAGATTATTGAACAGGAAGCAGATGCGAGGGAAGAAGATAATTAAAATGAGAAAGGAATGAATGGTGAAACGAACACATAAGAGATAGGAAATGTGTAGACAGGTAAGTGATGTCTACAAGACAGGCTGAGACTTATGCTATAGACTTCAGAGTTCAGAGCTCATTTTCCTGCTGGGATAGATGAGAGCTTGGTTTGGGAAGGGTCTCTGGAACTTTTTTTAAACTTCTGGGTATAACAGAGAACCTCACAATCTGGCAGAAAGGCCAAGGCAAGTAACAGAAGAGAAGTACATGAGGCCACTGAATCTGTGCTGGTGGTCCAGCACAGACTGACAAATCTGGGGAGTCTGCTAAACAGTCCTTGGGGGCCCTGGCCAGTGTCCATTCCTACAGAACTACCAGTGCTATGTAGGACAGGACTTCAGGCTTCCAAATTCACATGTGGGTCAGCTTCATCTCCTCACACCAAAATATGAAAGGGCCCAAGTTTTCCCACATGCTGAGATCCAGTAACTCTCTGGGGTGAAGTTCCCTACAGGGAATATTCCATCCATGATCACTGGGATGGAAAAGAACTTGGCCGAACCCTTGCCTCCCCACGGAGATCTGACATCCATAAATCTAATAAGGTTGACAGTTAGTAAACTTAACACAATGAAGGCTATTAGTAGGACACTCCCTTTCTTATCCACAATATTAAGGTTCAAGGGAAGGGTGAAGAATGTCAGTGTCCTGCGAATGGACAGTATCTCTAACTTACCTAGCCAGGGTGGGAGTTTCTCATCTAATATACTTTGTTTAAGGTGGTCACTCAATGTTAACCCACTGCAAGTGACTTCCAAATTTCAGAAATGCACATCTTTAATTGTTTCTGGTTCCATAGCTCAAGTCAAATTCACCCAAAGTTTCAGTGATCTGCTGACAGTGATAATAACATGACTAACAAGAGTTACTGTTAGTATCTCAATCACTTTGTGATTGGCACCATGCTTTTTGCCCTAGATGGTGATGTTGCCTCAGGTAATAATATCAATGATAGGTGGGATATACAGCTCTTTAAAGTTTCCCCCAAAGGCCCTTGCCTCCGGCTGTTCCTGTCTTCGTTACTTCTCCCCCTGAGTTTGGGCTCGGCCTAGGGACCGGCTTGTCCTGTACAGGATGCAGGCACAGGGATGGGAGATCACCTACTGCATCACCGAAGCCTGAGAAGACCTCTCCTGGAACAGTCAGTTAATTCTCCCTGCCTGCTCGTGTTAATGAAGCTGGCTGCTGTGGTGTGCGCAGTCCTGTGGAGGGGTCCGTGTGGACAGAAGCGGAGGACAGAGGCCACCACTGTGGCCTAGTGGGTGAAGCTGCCACCTGTGAGGCTGGCACCCCACATGGGTGCCAGTTTGTATCCTGGCTGCTCTACTTCCCATCCAGCTCCCTGCTAATGGCCTGGGGAAAGCAGTGGAAGACAGCCCGAGTGCTTAGGCCCCTGCACTCATACGGGAGACCTGGATGAAGCTCCTGTCTCCTGGCTTTGGCCTGGCATAGCCCTGACCATTGTGATCATCTGTGTAGAGAACCATAGAATGGAAGATCTCTCTCTCTCTCCCTCCCTCTCTCCCTCCCTCCCTCCCTCCCTCCCTCTCTGTGATCCTGACTTTTAAGCAAGTCAATAAATCTTTAAAAAAAGAAACTGAGGGGCTGGAGCCGCGGCTCACTAGGCTAATCCTCCGCCTTGCGGCGCCAGCACACCGGGTTCTAGTCCCGGTCAGGACGCTGGTTCTGTCCTGGTTGCCCCTCTTCCAGGCCAGCTCTCTGCTGTGGCCCGGGAGTGCAGTGGAGGATGGCCCAAGTGCTTGGGCCCTGCACCCGCATGGGAGACCAAGGGGAAGCTCCTGGCTCCTGGTTTCGGATCAGTGCGGTGTGCCGGCTGCAGCGCGCCAGCTGCAGCGGCCATCGGAGAGTGAACCAATGAAAAAGGAAGACCTTTCTCTCTGTCTCTCTCTCTCACTGTCCACTCTGCCTGTCAAAAAAAAAGAAAGAAAAGAAAAAAGAAAGAAACTGAGGAATAAGTATTGTGGCCCTCAGTCCAACACCTATGAAGAATTGACTCCGGCCACTAGCCAGATAGGTGAATACAGATATGGCTCCTACTCCAGTGGGGCTTGGGATGACCACTGCCCTACCTCACACCTTGATCGTAGCCTGTAAGAGCCCCTGAGCAGAGGATCCTGCTAATCCATGCTAGATGCCTCAGAAACTCCAAGATCTCACCTGTTGCTGCCCAAAGCCAGGATATGTTAGGGGTAATACTTTGGGCATCAGTGGGTAGTAAACACAACAGCCAGTGTTGATTGGAGACCAGTAGATACCGGTGTTGGTGCCTTTTGCGTATGAGCCTCTTTGATCCACAACCAACTTGCTAAAATTGATATGCGTATCCTCCCATTGTGCTTGGCCAAGTTCTGGCAAAAGAGCCAGAGTCCAAAGCCACGGTTAAACCGGCTGCATTACTTTCAGTGAGCTGAGTGGGTAACAGGCTCGGCCCCTTTGGGGGAAGAGCGGAATTTCAAGTTGTTATTGTAGGAACCAGGCAAGTATCTGGCTGGAGCCCCCATTTGGAGGACCCTCCCCTGGTGTGTTAAGGCACCATGGAAGAAGTAGCCACGACTGAGTGGATTCCCTGTGCATTTCCCTGGATGCCCTCATCAGGCTTGGACGAAGCCACGAAGGACGGGCGGCACTGTCAGACCTCTCACCGCGCAGTCACCCACAAGGTGGCTGGAAAGTCTGCCTCAGCCATGGGGCCTCCGGAGAGGAACTCTTCTCAAAAGACGATTTAAAGGGCTCTTGGAAGCCAGCCAAAGAAGCAGAGACCCAAAGGGGCTCTTTCCTTCCTAAGTCTATGCAAATCTGTGGTTTGCCCTCCAAACTTGAATGTTTAGCTCAGTTTCCTTGTCAGCTGATAAAGCGATTGGAGGACAGCAGAGAAGTGGTGACCCCATCTGCACTCTGCCCCTCTGAACTGCTTTGCTCCTCCCAGCCCTTGGCATTTTGACCCCAAAATCTCTTTGCAATGAACAAACCCAGGGCCCCCAGTCTTCCAGGCCACTTGCAGCACTCAGACAGCATCCTACCCAGTTCCCAGACCCCTCCTTTTCTTCGCAGAGAAACTGACTTTTAGTCCCCAGTTCAGGCTGCCATGGTGGCAAAAGTCCCTGACCACTCTCTTCAGCCCCCTGAAAGATGAAGCCTAGGGAGGAGCGTCAAGTCAGGAGGTTCATACTTGCAAAGTCTGTGTGAACACAAAGTTCAAGTTTTTAAGTCATAGACAGGAGCCCAGGCCCTGAGAGAAAGGGATTTGTCTCTGATGATCTGGGGACCACACAAAGGGCATGTCTGAAGGCTGCAGGCACACGCAGGAAGACTCAGCCTGTTGCAAACGTGGAAGGCTCACCTGGCACGCCAGCCAATTGCACAGCAGCCATGGTGGAGTCACATGTCCCCAGGCACTTCATATATGTTATCTCCATCTTCACAAAAAAGTCTGAAAAGAAAAACAGCGGTTTCTTTTTTTCAAAGAGGTCACTGACCCAGTTAAAAAATCTGATGAAATCCAAGACTCTTTCCCTCACCAAAATATGTATGTACCAAAATTATATTCAATTTAAGGGCTCCTTAAGGATCCATGGACATTAGGCTAAAAAAAAAGAAATCTCCCTTTAAGTACTGCTGTTTCCCCCATTTAGAAAGTGGAAAATTCGGGATGTACAGGATTTGTGTCCTATGCCCATGCATAGTACAGCAGCTCTTAAAAAGATATCAACAGGGCTCCACGGCTGGAGTCGGTTCCTTCCCCAGGATACACTGAGATCAGCAATGCTGCAGACTCTAACAAGCAAGTGTTTGCTCCTTCTTCACCCCATCAGCATGTTTCCTTTAAAGCAAACACCAAGCACCTGACACTGAACAGAAGACAGTCCTTTGGAGCTGACAGAGAGTTCTCCAGGGTAGGTAGTCAGGTTTCCTCTCTCCAAGACAGGCTTCCCCTGGGAACCTTCAACCCGCCTCCCTGCAATTTCTCCTTTCGGTAAGAGTAGACAGGAGTGGCCATCACAGAGCAGTGGCTAAATCACTGCTTGGGCACCCGGATCCCATGTCAGAGTTCTGGTTCGAGTCTTGGCTTCTCTACTTCTGGTCCAGGTTCTTACTAATGTGCCTGGGAAGCCGTGGATGATGGCTCAAGTTCTTGAGCTCCTGCACCCACATGGGAGCCCTGGGTGGAGTTTCTGGCTCCTGGCTTTGGTTTGGTGTAACCCCAGTTATTGAAGTCACTTGGGGAGTGAACCAATGGATAAGATATTTCTATCTGTGTGTTTTTCTCTTTGTCATTGTCCATTTTAAATTAATACATGAATAAATCTTAAAAAAAAGAGTAGCCTTTTGTGAAGACAGAGGTGAATACCCTACCGAAAATTTTATTGGCCGAACAAAGGAGTGGCTGAGAAATAAAATCAGCCAGAATCCAAATACACCCCATCTAAGTTGTTAAGAATTGAACTGAAATCTTCAGATTTCAATTTGATATATTTTTTAAATTTATTTATTTATTTGAAAGTGAGAGTTTCAGAGAGAGAAGGGCAGAGAGAGATGGAGAGAGAGAGAGAGAGAGAGAGATCTTCCATCTGCTGGTTCACTACTCAGATGGCTGCAAAGGCCAGTGTTGAGCCAAGCTGAAGCCAGGAGCTTCATCTGGGTCTTTCAAGTGGGTGTTAGGGGCCCAAACACTTGGACCATCTTCTGTTGCTTGTCCTAGGCTATTAGCAGGGAGCTGGATCAGAAGTGGGTCAGCCAAGACTTGAACCAGCACTAATATGGGATGCTAGTGTTGTAGGCAGTGGCTTTACCTGCTATGTGATATTTTTCTGATTAAGAATTTAGGTTCTGGGGCCGGTGATGTGGCATAGCAAATAACACCACTGCCTGCACTGCTGGTATCCCATATGGGCACCGGTTCAAGTCCCAGATGAATCTCTTCCAATCCAGCTCTCTGCTATGGCCTGGGAAAGCAGTAGAAGACGGCCCAAGCCCTTGGGCCCCTGCACACAGATGGGAGACCCAGAGGAAACTCCTGGTTCCTAGCTTCGAATTGGTGCAGCTCCGGCCATTGTGGCATATGGGGAGTGAACCAGTGGATGATTGACCTCTTTCTTCTCTCTGCCTCTGCCTCTCTGTAACTCTGCCTTTCAAATCAATCAATCAATCTTTAAAAATAAAAAGGAATTTAGGTTCTGCCTCAGAGTCATGGATGCTTTGGTTGGCCAGCATCCCTCTGCTGCCTTCTTAAGATGGCATGGACATGGGGACCACATCTCATCCTACCCATTCTCCCTTGCAGCTCTCTGCTCACTGCTCGAGAAGTAATGGCTGTGTTCTCTCCTGACTGCATCTTCTGCTAGGTTGGGTTTCTTCCAAATCTAGTCCCAGGGTACTTTCCTGACCTCTGGTCACTAAGGTTTCCTGTACTTTTCTTGAGACCTGCTGAATCTCAGTTTGGGGAATCTCTCCAGTGCCCATGGATGACATAAAAATTGGGGAATGCACACCCAGGCCTCCTGCAATTTAGTGCTTTCTAGCTTGTCTAGCTCTGCACTGACTGACATGGAAACCATCTGAAGGCTCCTGGAGTACTTCAGAAGCAGGGTGCTGGTGGGTCTCTAGGCCTGGCTGTCAATGACTGACAAAAGCAAAGCCAGGAGAGTGGAGAGCTGAAGTCACTCTCAGTCTTCCCGTTGAGGAGGTCATATAGAGAAACTCCCACCCCTGCATGAATTAAAGGTTCCAGTCCTAGTCCTGACCCAGCCACCAAGACTGCAGAATTTCCAACATGTCACCTCTCCTTTTGGGGATTTGTTTCTCCATCAACACAATGGGTGCCACCTTCTACCCTCCCCAGCACATGTGCTTTCCTAAAAACTTGAGTTTCTCTTTGAGACTTAGATGCTCATGGTGAGGATAACTTACATCCAGTGACATGCCCTTCAGTGCGAGCTGACTCAGTTTTGACAAATACGTTCACTTGTGCAACCTCAACCCCTCCTCAGGACACAGAATGTTTCCATTACCACAAAAACTTCCCAGTATCCATCATTTCTCCACCCCACAGGCAACCACTGATTTGATTTCTGTCATTGTAGGTTGGTTTTGCATATTTTAAACATTCATGTAAATGGAATTGCACTGTATGTACTTTTGTGTCTGACTTCTTACCCTCAGCATTCTATTTCTAAAATTCTTCTACATTGTTTCATGTATGCAGTTGATCCTTTTGTTTGCTCAGTAATATTCCATTGAGGAATGTATCCTGGATTATGCGCCCACTGTCATGTAGATGAACAGTTGGTCTCTTCTCAGTATCTGGCTGTTATAAGTAAACTTGCTGTGAATATTCTTTTTCATTCCTCTTGGATAAATACTTGAGAGTACAACTGTTAGATAATCAAGGAGATGTATAGTTAAGGTCCTGAGAAACTGTCCAAGGGTTTCCATAGAGGTTTTACCATTTCACAAGCTCACCCGCAATGCATGGCTGCTCTCCAGCATTTGATGTTGATTCTTCCTTTCTTTAAAGTTCTTGTGAATGTGTGCCACAGCAGAGAGCTGGACTGGAAGAGGAACAACCGGGACTAGAACCCGGGGTGCTGGCACCGCAGGCGGAGGATTAGCCAAGTGAGCCATGGCACCGGCCAGCATAACATTGTTAACCACTGGTGTTACATAAAAAATAAAACAAAGTTTTACAAAACTATTTGCAGCAATACTGATACACACAGGCATTTTTTGTTTTTGCTTTTGAAAATGTTAGGTGCCACATATAAGGGAGAACATGTAGTATTTGTATTTCTGTGTCTTGCCTCTTTCACTCAACATGATGTCCTCCGGTTGCATCCATTTTGATGTAAATGGTAGAATTCCATGCTTTTTCATAGCTGAATAATATTCCATTGAGCATATATGCCAAATTTTCCTTATCCACTCATCTGATGATGGACACCTTGGTTGATTCCAATTTTGGCTATTGTGAACAGTGCTGCTGTAAATACAGTAGTGCAGGTATCTCTGTGATAAAATGTATTCGTGTCTTGTCTGTATACACCCAGTAGTGAGATCATATGGCAAGTCTTTTTCTAGTTTTTAAAAGAAATGTCCATACCGTTTTCCACAGTGGCTGTGCTACTTTATATTCCCACCAACAGTGTATAAATGTTCCCCTTTCTCCACACTCTTGCTAGCATTTGCTACTCTCTGTGTTTTGAATTTTAGCCATTTTGACAGGGGTGAGATGATTTGTTTTGCTTCCCTTTACTACTAAATTAAAAAGAGATTAGTATCAAGGCCATTTTAAAGGACCAGAAGTATGATAAATCCTTCTTGAATATCCAAATTACTTAGCAGATAGCTAGTATGCCAAACCACACCTCATTTAATGAATCTATCAATACATATTCATTCCAGATCACTCCATTCTATTTCTTTTTGTAAGCATGGCTCAACTGCCCAATATAAGAGGTCTTCAAAAAGATCTTGCATGGATTTTGATTTTTTTTTGCACTCAAATAGATACTTTTAATTCCATTTCCCATGTTTTTTTTTAAATCCCTTTTCTTGTGTGTATAAGCTTCCACTGTTACATGTGCCTATGAGGATGATAAGGAAGTCAGACTTAACTCTGTGCCCGCAGTGCCCATTCAATGGAATGTGCAGACTCTAAATACAAAAACTATTGCATTATTGCTACAGTGTAACCTGGAACTGTGCCCCCATTGAAGAGGCAAGTACTTAGGGGATCCTGGATAGGAGGGGAATAATTCTTGCCATGTCAATTGGGGAAAGAGTTAGGTGTGTTCTGTAAAATTTTCATATAAAGTGATACTAATCAATCCTGGTTTAGAGGTGCCAAGAAGAGTGGGCAGGGTGATTCTACCAGACTGTGCCTCCCTAATTTCTCAATTTGACGTGAAGTAGGAGTTATGGCATCATTGGTGTCTACGGTGGAGACTGGGAAAGCAAGCCCAGGGAGTGTCATGATTGCACCACTAGACTGATGCCTGGGAGATGTCCTGGAACCGCATCTTAAAATGGGCAATGGCATCATAGTGATCAGGTGAAGAGCCTAAGAGAAAGGAGTGGTGGCTAGGCTTCTGCTCCAAGACCTGGACCTGGGAAATATGTTCAGTTTCTGAAGGAACAATCCTGTGTCTTGACAGGAACATTTCCAATGTCCAACTCATGCCCCATCTCCTCTGGGAGGTCAGGATTCTCCTATACCCCTAAGAGCTGTGGTTCCTGAAGTGGAGTGAAGAGTCTACCCAGGCTGGGGAAGTACTGAGTAAGGTTTCTTCCCATGTCCTGGCCATAGTTATCCCAGAAGGAAAATCCTGTAGCATGGGCCTGTCAGAGAGATCACCTTCTCCTCTTGGTTTCATGCTGAGAACAATGGGGTAGAGCTGTCCTCTCATTCTTTCATTACATTTATTAAGTACCCACTGTATGTTAACTCTTCATAAAGTTCATGGAAGAATGGAATTAAAAGATCATGTGTATTTGCATTGAACTTTTGCATATAGTGAACCATGCAAATGGTTAGGAATATAGAGATGAAAGCCAGAACCCCCCTAAATTTAAAGTTTACTAAAACACAAAACTAAAATGATTATTATGGCATGGGCAGAAAGTGCCCAAACTGGGAACTTTGGCAGGGATACCTAGGCCAATTTGTAGGTATCAGGATTATTTCACCCAGGAAAAATGGGAAAGATGAGTCAGCAAAAAGAGAGCTGGAGGAGAAAGAGAGACTTCAGTTTTCTGGGTATGAACTGGAAATAATTTACTGGGACTGGAACATAAGACTGAAAGATCTGTAGAGGTTTGCAAATCATCATTCACCTGAACCACTGAGCTGGGCACACACTGTCGGTTTCCGTAAATTTCTTTCTGAACAGTTATGTATGTCCTACAGTGCAGTTCAGTGTGTTTGTGTGTTCTGATTTTATAGATTCTGGAGCTTCGGGCTTTAGCCGTTCAGGGAGTGGGCAGTTTTGCTCTCCAGAGCTCCTGTGAATGTCCATTTTCTTCTGCAGGATATCACCTAGTGGCTCTTCTTTTGCGAAGTTTGGTTTTGCCTCTGGGGAGCAGTGAGAGATTGCATACAAAGTCCAGCAAAATTACCAGGGCTGCTATAGTGTTAGGGAATAGGGGTGAGGATACACTGATTAGAAGTCTAGGCCACCTGTGTTGGATAAAATCCCCAAGCCAGTTGTCATCCCCAAGAACACGCAGAATAGACCTCTTGGTCTGGAAAGGTGAGGATCTTAAAAGCTTACAAACAGCAAGCAGTAGATCCATAACATTTCCAAAATTCCCAAAGAATTCCATGCAAAGAAGGCTTCTATGGAGGCTATCCAGGAGTCAACTCGAAAAACTCATCTGTCATAAGTAGGGTGGGGTAAAGCAATCCTAAGGACAAATGTCACTCATGTGGCGGAATCTCCACACATGCAGGTTAAGGGCAACTGAACAAAAAGGAGGTGTTTTGTGCAATCTCTCATACTGGAAAAAATATGACTCAACTATCCATTGACTATGGCACCTAGAAACTGGAAAAACAGGTAGCTCTGCAGGAGACACATTCTATGGCTGTAAAACCCTGCTTCTTCTAGGGAAGAAGGCCATGGCTTGTAGAACTGGACCCTGATCCAGATATTGAACAGTCAAGCCATTCCTTATGGACCAACAGCAGTGATCGAAGGAAAAGACTCTTTCAGTCCATGAAGCTCTGGACCTCTATGGAGGAAGTCACTGAGCTAGCAGGGGTAACACTGTGTTCTTTCTCAGTGACTCTACTTCTACATCTTTAAACCTGGTTTTCCACGCATTCAGGACCATCCTGTACCCAAACAGCTGTATTTCCACAGCCACCTAGGATCCTATCTCCCTCCTATTCCATATCTTACCAACTCAAATCATTGCCAAATCTTGTTGATTCTACCTCGTAAATACTTTACAAACTCACTCAACCTCAGCTGTCTTGGCCACAGGTCAAGTTTTCATCCTCTCTTGTCTGTACCATTCCAGTATTTCACCAAACAGACTTTCTTTCTCTTGTTTGACCTCCTCCATAACAACTCAAGCTCTGGAATCAGAGGACATCCTAGGAACCTGAATCTGACTCTGCCATTGCAATACTCAAACCACTGTAGAGGAAACGGTTTACTTCCGTTACCGAGAGCACAACGTTTTCCCTGATATAACTTGGCCTTTTATTTCACATCCTTGCTTAACATCTCCTACTTTAGAAGTCTTTACCCACCCCCACAGCAGGCCGTTACTCACGTGCTCCTCACTTTCTCTTTCTTGCTTCTGTGATTTTTTATTTTTTATTTATTTATTTTTATTTTTTTGACAGAGTGGACAGTGAGAGAGAGAGACAGAGAGAAAGGTCTTCCTTTGCCGTTGGCTAACCCTCCATTGGCCGCTGCAGCTGGCACGCTGCCGCCAACGCACCAAGCTGATCCGATGGCAGGAGCCAGGTGCTTCTCCTGGTCTCCCATGGGGTTCAGGGCCCAAGCACTTGGGCCATCCTCCACTGTACTCCCGGGCCACAGCAGAGAGCTGGCCTGGAAGAGGGGCAACGGGGACAGAATCTGGTGCCCCAACTGGGACTAGAACCCAGTGTGCCGGCACAGCAAGGCGGAGGATTAGCCTATTGAGCCGTGGCGCCGGCCGCTTCTGTGATTTTACTCATCCATTTCCTCTCCCTGGAGTGTGTTTCCACTGAAGCCAGGCAAGAGGTGGCTCCTCTGAGTTCCTACAGCATTCTTGACCCATGCCACCACAGCACAAGGACTTGTTTATGTACTGCACCTTCCTCCCTGACTTCTCAGTGGGATAACACTGAGCCTCCATCATCTTTGTGTTGTAGTAATCCATCCTACTACACGCAACATGGTCGACACACAATGAATTACCCTTGAGCAAGTGAATGGCCATGTGTAGGACTCATACATTTTATCCTCAAACTAAACCTATGCATTTATTAACAGGCTTTACAGACATGAGTTCAAATCCCCCACTTATTTCTTTCCAGTTCTGAAGCCATCTGCTCAGCTTCTTACCCTCATGTGTAAAATGGTGAAAGTAATTGGATTCTTCTGAGAATCGTAAAAGAGAATATCTAACACTCTCAGCGCAGCACTTCACATGTGCGCAATAAACAGTCCAGTTACATAATAATAATTATTAGCAGCGCCCTCTCATCAGATTTACTGTTGGGGTTTTCATGCTTGTTTGTGTCACTGTTGCTCTAGATGACACTACTTCATCCTGACACAGAGTCAGAGGAGACAGCCCAATCCATATACAATATTTTCTTCCTCTTCATCAAATAATAGACAGGAAGACTCCCAGAGATTTCATCTGTATTTGTCACCATTAATGGGTGTGGTTAACTGTAGGCATTTAGAGGGTGTGCACGGAAACCAGGGGGAGAAAATAAGAGCAAATACTCATTTTAGTCTGATAAACACGTAATACATGTTACTCATTACTTTTTTTTTTTTTCTGACTGTGTTGGCTGTAAGCTAAAAAAGAAAACTCTGGCTTTTGTCTCTGGCCTGTAACAGCTAACAAAAGGGTATCTCTCATTATCTAGTCTCCTGGTCTCAATAAAGAAACCTCATCCCTCTATTTAGTGAAATCTAAAAACTATTATGTTTAAGAATCCAGGGAAGGTCTCATTCCAGTCACACTTATTACCACATCCAAAATAAACACAGTGATGCCTATTAACATCCAAGATGTCAACTTCTATGGGGGTCCTTGCAAATTCAGAAGTTACCACTGGCAGTTTCTTTCAAGGTTGACTACACTTGTCAGAAGAGGTTGAAAGATTTTCTCAATTTAAATCCTTTTCATGAACTTCTGGTCTACCGTTGTTCTCTACCTACCACAGACCAAAACAATCATTCCATTTGTCAAATACATGGCTGGCCATTGTGCAAGAACCCCACATTACGCAGCAAAGATCTTCAGAAACGATTATAGCAAATCCTCTGTTATTCTTGTCTCTGCTTTTGTTCAGAACCTTTCTCAAACTTTTGCCCTATCTTACCCCTTAAGTTTTTTCACACTGCCTTATTTCAAATAATGACACTCTTCTGCGTTTATAAAGTGATATATGGGTGTTGTATCAAGTATTTTTTTTCAAAAGGAAGGAACAGTTGTAGGATTCAATTTGTTCCCAGGGATAATACTAGTTACTCAGTCCATTGTAGGAATCTCATGTTATCATCACAATAACACAGTCATGAAGAAACTCAAGTTTGTAGGTGATTTAACTTACAGCACATTAATGGTAAACAGTAGAGATGAAACTAAAACCTAAAAACCTAAAAACCTTTCAGAGCTTAACCTGAATTCCAAACATTGCATTTCCCTGGCATTTTTCAAAAATACCTTCAGGGATTTTTTTTCCTAGTCACAATTCTAAGTGAGGCTTTCCACAATGAAGAATATCATTAGGGAAACTCAGCTAAAATCCAGAAGTAGAGAGAACTCTGTCTCCCCACACATTGGGAAGACATTGTTGGGCCAGAATTTAAATAGTCTCTATCCAGTTTCAATGAGAAAAGATTTATGATGGAGACATAGGGAAAACAGCCTACAGAAAGTTCTTTTTACAGTTATAAAAGCTAATAGGACATCTCCAAAAAATTCATGGAAAATGTATACTATCATAAAACTTTGTGTAAATTTCAATTTTTTTTGCCTCAGAACAAACATGTTTTAATTCCACTTTTCCATGAAAATTTTCAGGAATATCTGTAGTAGATAAAATTTATTTCCAGGTGCAGCTAGGATTGTTCATTGTGTCTCTGAAAAGAGAGAACTTCTGTTATATTAGTGTCTGGGCATTCCATTGGGCCCCAAGCTTCCAAAACCCTCCTGACCCCCTCCAAGAGCCCCTCGGCTCCGCTGCGGGGGAACATGAAGAGTCTCTCTTGAGTCTTCAAGTCTGCTGCTTCCACATGCGAGTCTGTCTTACTCAGAAGAGACTGTTTGTTCCCAGTCGGGTTCCAGGTAAAAGCTTTGCCAAAACTGCTGAGGTCTCAATGTCCTACAATCTGGAATGGTTACCAATGAATTGCATTCAATCTCTCAAGACTAGGTTATCACATATCTTCTAGGTAATTGTGTTTCCTTTTAGACACCAGTGTATAATTGGAAGCGTAATGCAAATTTCCATTTGGAAATCACAACCAGTCCAGGGGTCAACCTAATGGAGGCTATTTCTTTGCTGTTAATAAAGTTTAGTTTTCCTACACGTATTGGAGTTATACTTCTCCAAAGAGTCATTCTTGCCACAGCGGGTAAGATTTTGTCCTGAGAAATCTGTGACTACTTAAGCAATAAGGACATCTACAAGTTCCAAAACGTCCAACATTAAACACATGCTATGGAACATTTTTTCCCTCAGTGGAGAAGGGCGAACTAAACATAATAATTTTTGAGACTTAGCTCTCTCATCTCAAACTTATTTTGACATTTATCCTCTTCACAGACCAGTACTGAGGAACTACCCTTTGCTGCCAAGCCAGCCTGCTCTATAACTTGACCACTGCAAAACCTCCAGATCTGCAAAGAGAATGGATGAGCTGAACATGTTGCAAGATTCACTGGAAGATTTAGGGGGCCGTGTACTGTAACTGGCAACAATTTTTGCGGGGTTTTGGGGAGGCCTCAGCATATCTCCAAGTGTCACGTTATTTCCTATAAAACTAGAGAACTGACCAACCTAATTCTTAAGGTTCCTTTCAGCCTAATGGTGTATCCATCTAAAGCAAAGTGAAAAACAACCTGGAATTGCTCCAGATACAATGATGATAGGGTAATCGGAAGCGAGGGCAAGGGGCAACCACTGGAAAGGAGCCTAACACGGAGGCGATGAGGCAACGTTTGACACTAGAGAGCCCCAGGTTGGGTTTCGCCTCTGCCACTTAGACATTGTGCACCTTGAGCAAGGGACTCCATTTCTCTAAACTTCTAGTTCTTTCTTTGTAAAACATATTTAATAGTATGGCCTTGTGGAATAGAGGTGGGGATTAACTGTGATAAATACAAACTGCTTCTTAGTAGCTGCTAATCCCAAATAAATAAACTGGCACACGACCTGTGTCCCAGGTGCCTGCCTTTTGAGACTCTCTCCTTTCACCTCTTCTTCCTATGTCCTCTTCTTCCCTGTTTCTTGATTAACCTCTCGTATTTAGGTCTTTTGCCCTAAAGGTGGTGTCACTGTATATACTAAGAGCTGAATGATATGAGTTCCAACTTTGTCCTCCCTTTACAATCTCTGGGATTCAGCAACCTGGCAGGAATCTGTCTCTGTTCCATGCATGTACCCACTCATGTACCCAGCATGGTCTCCTCATGTTGTACACAGACTCCCAGTCCAGTCTCCACATACCTAGATGGTCACATCCTTCCAAAGTGCACATTTCTTTAATAGCTTCACATGATTTTAGTTACTGATAAAGTGAAAATCCTTAACTCAGCCCCGCCTCCTACCTGCCTACCACACTTGCTTTGTGTCTCTGCTTTGTTCAGTTAAGTCTTCTCGTGACACGGCAGATGGTGGGTTCCTCCAAGGACATTCCTGCCCACCGTTCAATGCCCAGTGAAAAGTTTCCTCTTCTCTGCACGTAAGCTCCAGGTTACCTGTGACTACTTAAATACACACTTCCTAATACAGTACCTGGCACCTAGTAGGTGTTCAACAATATGCAGTAAGTGAGGATGTGGTTCTTTGAATGAGGACATACACTTATAAAATGAGGAAGATTCATCTTGCATTGTAAGAGGTGGAATTGGACGCTCATAAATTATTTAAAAAGTTAGATAGTTGACAGGAACAAAATGATCCCAAGTTCCTGAGAGGCTCCGGGGTGTACAGTTGTTGAAATGTCACCTTTGCATCGTGGGTATTGATTTACAGTTTGCATCCTTCAGTACATAAGATTCTGTACTAGCAGGGGGAGAAATCCGATTTCTGCATCTCAGTGAAGGAGACGGCTAAGTCAGGTTTGGTATCAGCTGTCGGAAGGTTGTGGGGTGTGTGTGTGTGGGGGTGGGGGTGTGTATTTAAAGGAATCACATTGCCTGGCATTTTTGGTAACGACAAGAAAAAAGATTTATGACACATTTTTTAAAATCAGGGATTAGCTTTGCCTGTTTCAAAAGTTCCCCTGAAAAGGATCACACAGTGCTCTGTCCAGCTGCTTCTGCTCAGCATTGTGTTTGGGGGTTCATTCATTTGTGGGGTTTATTCATGGTTCACTACTGTCTTTTTCTTGATGTGTAGTATTCCATTGTGTGTGCTTGTCACCAGTGGTTTCTCCATTTCATTTTGATGGACATCAGGGCTACATCTAGCGATTCTTACTAAGGAAGCCTCTATAGGTACTGTGACACAAGTCTTTCTGTTGTATGAATGCTTTCATTTCAATGGTGTAGACATCCGAGAGTGGTGTTGCCGCGTCATAGGGTTGGAGCGTTTTTACTATGATGATACTGCGGGTCTTGTTTCCAAGGTACTCTACCATTTTTCATTCCTGCCCAGTCCACAGCAACATCTGGCACTGTCAGTGTCTTTTGTTTTATCTCTCCGTAGTAGGTGGATGATATTATCTCACGACTTTGACACAGATTTTCCTGATGACTAATGCTGGACACTTTTTTATGTATTCATTGACCATTGAATTTTTTCTTTGTTAAGTTCGTTTGAACTTTCTGTTGATTAAAAAACAAAACTCTAGATCATTTAAAATTTAAATATCAAAGATCAGGGGTTGTTTACATATTTATATATTTTCAACATGAATCCTTTGGTAGATACATTGCAACTGTTGTCTGCAAGCCTGTTAACTATTTAAAGTGCCTTTTGAAGAGCACATGTGTTTAATTTTGATGAAATTCATTTTTGTCATTTTTTGTTTTGTTTTACATTCAGGATTTGTCATGTCCTAAGAAACTCTGTCTCACTTTGATGTTGTGAAGACGTTCTCTGAACTTCCTTTTAAGACATTCACATGTGTAGGTTTCATTTGTATCTCAAATAACTTTTTATGTATAGCGTGAGCTACAAGTCACAGGGCAACTTTTCTTCCATAGATATTTCTTTCACCAGTGAACTGCTTTGGTTTCTTGTTGAAAATCAACTGAACATTTATATCTGTTGTCTATTTTTGAAATTTTTATTTTGCTCTATCGACCTATTCTTCGTGTGTTACAGCAGTGTATCAGTCTGTTATAATTATATCAGCTTTATACTGTCATACAATCAAGTAGTGTAATCCCTTCAAGTTTGTTCTTCCTCTTCAAAACAGTTTTGATTATTTTTGATCTTGTACTTTCACTTGTATTTTAGAATATAGATTTTTTTTTTTTTACAAAAACTCATACTGGGATTTTGATTGAGATTGAAGTGCAACTATAGAAAAATGTAAGAAGAACGGGCATCTTAACAATATTTTACCCGCCAAAGATGGCATAATCTTTATTTGTTTAGGTATTTAACTTCTTTCAGTAATGTCTTATGGTTTTCAGCAAAAAGCCTTATACATATTTAAATGAATTTGTCTTTATTTTATATTCTATAATGTTACTTATAATCTTTGGTGCTCTTATAAGCATTTTTTAGAAAAACATTATTTTCAGATAGTTTCTTAGAAACATAGGGAAACACAATTTATTTTTAGGTGTTAATCCTGTGTGCTTGATACATTTCTTCAGTTTTGCAGGACTTCTTTTAGTACTGCTTATTATTTTCCTACATACAAGACGATGTCAGCAGCTAATCTACATAGTTTTACTTTCCCTTCCTATTATGTTTGGTTTGTGTTTTTCGTGTCTTATTGCACTGTTTATTGTTGCTTCAAGCTGGTGAGGTAAGAGGTCTTTACCCTTTTGCTGATCTTAGGGAACGAGTATTCAATCTCCTGATTATAACACGAGCTATAGGTTTTCTATAGAGTCCACTTAACAGGTTGAGTAACTTTTCTTTAATTTCTAGCATACTAAGAATTATTTTAAAATCATGAATGCATTTCACATGTCAGCAACCTGTTTTACTGCATTTCTTGAAATAATTATATAAATTTTCTCTTAGTTTCTATTCATGAGACACGTGGTACTTTCAAATATTAAACCTACATTACCACAGTAGAATAAACTCCGTGTGATCATGATGCACTGTCCTTTCTACTGGTAACATGTTACCAGATTCTGTTGGCTAGTATTTTCTTAGAGTCTCTTTTGTGTTTATGACAAAAGTTTTTCTTATAATGCCTTTGGTTTTGTTTTCAGGGTTAGGTTGACCTCATAAAATGTGGTGTAAGTTGTTCCTTCTTCCTCTATTTTCTAAAAGTATTTGCATAGGATTACTATTGTTTCTTCCTTATATGTCCAATAAAATATACCAGAGAAGTCACTGGAGCCTGAATTTTCTTTTGTGATAAGGCATATCTTTAATATACCTTTTATCTTTAATATATTTTTTATCTTTAATATATCTTTAATAGATATAGGGCTATTCAAAATGTTATTTCTTCTTCTATACATTTTCATATTTTGTATATTCAAGCAATATGGCTGCTATTGCTATAAAGTTGTTTATGATATTTATTATCCTTTTAATGTTAGTAGTAGTATTTATAGTGACATCACCTTTTTTCATCCTTTATATTATTAATATATGATTCTTTTTTCTTGATTGGTATAATTAAGGGCTTATGAATTTTATTTATATTTTCAAAGAACCAATTTTTTGTTTTCTTGATTTTTCTGTTGTGAGTTTATTTTCCTTTTTATTTCTGTTCTTTATTTTGTTGCTTTTCCTGTTCTCTTTAGGCTGAATCTGCTATTTTTTTCTTTTGTAGTTTCTGAAAGTGGAAACTTAGGTCAATGGCATTAAATCTTCCTTTTATTTTAATGTAAATACTTAAAGATATAAATTTCCCTGTAACACTGCTCTAATTGCATCCCACAAATTCTGATATGCTATGATCTCATTATTATTATAGTAAAAGTATTTTTTATCTTCTCTTATTTTCTTTTTTGAGTCATGCCTTATTTAGAGGACTGTTCTGAGTTCAAAACATTCATGAGTTTTCCAGATATCTTTTTCTGTATTTTTTTCTTAATTCACTTACTTGTGGGTAGAGAAACCACTCGGTAACATTTTGATTTTTTAAAAACTTATTTTCATTTTTGTTTGAAAGGTCAAGAGATAGAGATAAAGAGCTAACGAGACAGAGACAGAGAATACTCTTCCATCCACCTGTTCATTCCCCTCATGCCAGCAACCACTGGGACTGGGCCAGGCAGAAGTCAGAAGCCTGGAACCCATTTTAGGTCTCCCCAATGAGTGACAGGGTCTCAAGTACTGGAGCCAACATCTGCAGCCTCCCAGACTGCACATTAGCAGGAAGCTCAGATTGGAAGTGGAGCTGGGACTTGAAACCAGACACTCTGATATGGATGCGGATGTTCCAAGGGCTATGTTAACCTCTTAGCCACAAGCCCATCCCGGGGGATTGACTTTATAAAAATCCACTGAGATGTGTTTTGTGGTCCAGCAAAATATGAACTATATTAGAAATATGGGTATCACCCAATTCACTGAGAGCCCGAGCAGAACAAGAAGTCACAGGAAAGGTCTCTCTCTCTCATCTGGCGCATCCACCTTCTCCTGCCCTTTGACATAGAAATCCTGGCTTTTGGAATCCTGGACTCAAACCAGAACTTACACCACTGGTCCTCCCTAGGTCTCGGGCTTGCGGGCAGGCCTAGAACCGCAACCCTGGCTTCTATGCACCTCCACCTTGCTGACTGCACATCGTGGGACTCCCTAGGCTCCACAATATGTGAAATGATTCCACATGATCCATTTTCATCTATCCATATCTATATCCCTATTGTCCACACTGTGTTTCACAACTTGGCCAGCATCAATGTATTTTTAGTAGCAAATACGGCTGCTAATAACGAAGCATCAACACCTTTCTGCCCAGTATCATCGTGGAGTCCCTTCTTTTGACAGGGCCCATCTGTATTCTCTCCACAGCTTACAGGAAGCCTTTGGTAGTTCTTCTCTTATTCTATTTATGTCACCTTGTTCCCATTTTGAGGCTAAGAGGCTAGTGGCTGGCTATGCAGGACCGCAGGGCCAGGTCAGACCTGTGCGGTGTGGGTGAGGAAGCTAAGCCAGGAGTTTCACTGCTCAAGTAAAGGTGATTCTCGTGGTCTCAGCACAGTCAGTTTTTGTCAGTCGTCTAGGGGTGAAGGACAAGACTGACAAAGACTAATCAAGCCACTCTCTGGGGTAGGCCTGGGAGCACAGAGTTGGAGAGGACAAACATGGTTCAGGATCTTCAGGAGCTGGGGCACTGATAAAATAATTTTGATCCACAGGGATTTAGCCACTCAGTCACCACCTTTGTGTTTGTATGAAAGAACTGTTCTGCATCAGTAAAAATGGGTTTCACCACCTCTTACTCCAGAGAGGTACTGGCATCACCTTGTGCCCATAGGTGATAGCCTATTAGTATAAAAATTCCAGAAATTTTGCAGGCCAGTAATTAAGCACCATCATATTTAAATATTACATTATATAAATGTATCATCAAATAAATTAAATGGAAACAAAGGTAATAAATCTGCAATATAATACGTTCCAGTTATTTTACACTTACCCATGTTCTTCAGTTTGCTTGGATCTACTGTGTCTTCATGATGGAAATATTATATAACGGGAGGCTTGAGCATCACTTTCTGGGTTGACGTTCACGGTCATCAGGTTGATAGTTAGAAAGCAGTTATGTGCGAACATTTACACTGCAGAAACAGGCAAACATTACAATTCAGGGGCTAATTTACCATTATTTATCATTATTTTGACTCTCTAGATCCAGGAAAGTCTTGGGAATGATGTTAGTAATGCTGATTAATCATAAACTTCCACAGTGTCTGCCATTATTACCTGTACATAATAAATAGCACAGAAAGTTACACAAATATTCCAGTGTTTGGAGGTCATTATCTGAGTGAGCAGAGAAGCTACTTGCTCCCAATGAAGGAAGTACCAACACAGCTCCTTTACAGCTCATCTCACTAATGAAACAGAAGTGTCAACAGCCACTTGTGCTGGAGCTACTCACCTCTAAAAACTAACCACAGATCAGCTAGAAACATAACTCCCTGACCAAGAAAACAACAGGCTTACCTAGAATTGACAAAAAGTGCCAAATAGTTCATTATGTGTAAATGAAACTCATCTCCTTTATATCAACAACATTTATAATAAATGCTGTATGGATATATCTTCGTTTACTATCTCCCTTCCCAAGCAGGACAGCTGGTTGGTAAACTTTCCCCAGGACACCACTGCTTACGCATTGCTGTCTAAGTTACACTGAGTCATGAGAGTGCTTATTGGTGGACAGGTGAGCTGAAGAGAGGATTACCTTTTGGTAATGTTCAAGGCCTTGGCCACTTGGAGAAAAGGAGAAACTGTTGGGGAAGGACTGCGACGGCTTGAATGGTGGAAGTGAATGGTCGCATGGTCCATGAGAGCTGAGCAGAGGCTCAGCCTGACAAAGGCTGTCCATCCCCCACGATGGACAGGCGATGGGAAGTCAAGACTAGTGGTGGGGGAAAGCAGGGACAGTCGGGATGTGTTACGTTGTGAAGAGCCGTGAATTCCAACGTGCTGAGCTTGTGTTTGCATCAGCAAGCAGGAGGGAGCCACTGGACCAGGGAGACTCTGCACAAGGGAATCACACGGTCAGAGCAGTGTTTCATGAATGGTCACCTGGCAGTGTGGATAAGACAGCTTGGAGAGGAAAGAGAATGGAGTTAAGAGAAGTCAGAGGGGGACTCAAGAAGACAAATGGAAACAAACGACATGAGCCCAAAGCAAGTCATGAGAACACAAAGGAAGACAGTAACGAAGAGATGCATCTAACGTAGAAAAGCTAGTACTTGGAAAAAATAACTGTACTGTAAAATGTTTTTCTTTTAATTTCCTTTAAGGTTTAATTTTTTTATATTTTTATGGAGGTTTCAGTAGGGTGGGAGGTGACAGCAGATCAGAAAAATTATAAAATAAGGAGACTGTTAGATTGAGGGAGCTCTCAGGAATATTAAGACAACCCCTCCCCTTTTATTCATCTGCAGGATTTGGAGTTATTGGGGGATGTTTTCAGTCTACTGAATACTTATATATTTTAATGACTGCACTTTTAAACTTATTTACTATTTCCTTTCTAGGGGATTTTTACTTAGAAAAAGGAATAAGGTTTTTTTTTTTTTTTAACCAGAAATATTTAAAGAATGTTCTCTGTTTGGCTTTGCCTGCATTCTGGAGAGGTGACTTTGGGCCATAAAGACTTGAGTGTTTGGGTCATGTCCCACCACAGAGCTCTCTGGCTTTGGCGTGTTTATTTGGAATACAGAGAAGACATTGTAGAGACCACTTCACCCTCAGGAACCATCCGAAACCAGTCAAACACAGTTCTTAAGGAAGAAATGCATTACTTAAAAAAATTGTATCTTTTTAAAAACAGTATTGTAGACATTTTAGAAATTTGTTTAGGAATAAAAAGTCCTAAAGAAAATATTTGCATAGACCAAAGACTCATAAAACTGACAAATTGGTATTGCAGCTAAGTTGGTCAAAGACAGGACATGTGTTTTGACAATCAGTTTGCTTATTTCAAGCCATAATTATTTCTAGTGTAATTACCAAAGACATGACTTTGTGTTGTCAAATAATTAAGCCACATTCAGGTGGGCAGTGGGATGCAGGGGATGGAGGGCTGCTGGTAGTGTTAGGGTATCTAGTTCTCCACAAACAGAAGAAACCTTGCCACTTCTCTATTGTGGGGATGGGGTTGTGACCGGCCAATGTCCCCGTAGATAAGCATATCTTAGACTGAATATCAAAGATGCTGTCCATAAAAGGAAAAATTAGCAAATCTAGCTCATGGCACTGGGAATGGTAATTACGAAAGTTCACACTAAGAGGTTAAACAAAGACAAGCAAGCTACAGATGGGAAGAAAATATTTGCAATCATATATGTAATCAAAGAATAGGATCTAGAGCGTATGGACAACTCTCAAACCAAGAAATATAATTAGAAAATTGACAAAAATGTGAACAGACATTTCATTGAAGATGATATACAGACGACTATAAACACATGGACTGATGTTTAGCATCATTTGTCATTGGGAAGTATAAATTAAAACCCCAGTAAGGGGCCAGCACTGTAGCACAGTGGGTTAACGCCCTGGCCTGCAGCGCCGGCATCCCATGTAGGTGCCAGTTCTAGTCCTAGCTGCTCCTCTTCTGATCCAGCTCTCTGCTGTGGCCTGGGAAAGCAGTGGAAGATGGCCAAGTCCTTGGGCCTCAGCACCCATATGGGAGACCCGGAAGAAGCTCCTGGCTCCTGGCTTTGGATCTGTGCAGCTCTGGCTGTTGCAGTCATCTGGGGAGTGAACGAGCAGATGGAAAACCTCTCTCTCTCTCTTTCTCTCTCTCTCTCTCTGCCTCTCCTCTATGTAACTCTGACTTTCAAATAAATAAATAAATAAATCTTAAAAAAAACACAGTAAAACATTATGAACCTATCAGAATGACTAAAAGAAAAAAAAAGATGACACAAAAAGTTGGTGAGGATGCAGAGAAACTAAGTCACTCATGTTCTTCTGGTAGGGTTGCAAAATGGTACAGCCACTCTGTATGCAGAGTCCTTGGGCCTCTGCGCACACATGGGAGACATGGAAGAAGCTTCTGACTCCTGGCTTCAGATTGGCTCAGTTCTGGCCACTGTGGCCATTTGGGGACTGAAGCAGCAGATGGAAGACCTCTCTTCCTCTGTTTCTTCCTCTCTTGTACCTCTGTCTTTCAAATAAATAAAATAAATTAAAAAAAAATAAAAAGCAATATGGCAAGCTGATAGCCAAATAAAATAAAACTAACAGTTCAGCAAGGGTTCTGTTCAATTCAACTGATTATGATGCTAATATTTTTTTTTTCTTTTAGGCACTCACTAGGCAATCATGGACCAAATTCTATTCCCTTTATTGTGAATTAGTCCAATGAGTTGTTCAGGGGCAATGAAGCCTGAGTGCAGTAGAAGGAAATGGTACCCGAGGAAAGTGGGTTAGAGGTGTGGAGCCAGAGCTGTGCACTGAACAAATTCGTTTTAGTAAGGCTCTCTGCTTGTCCACTGGGAATGGTAATTAAGTATGAACACTAAGTTGGATGGTATGGACCTCAGGAACATTCTTCTGGGTTACTACAGTGTTTACAAGACAATCAAGACTTAAGCAATTCACACCTACTTGGGAAATCCAATCCCGTTACCTCTTACTGGGGAGGCAGTAATGCCTGTCATGGAAGAAGGAGACCTCAATTTAAGCAAACAGCTGTTTTTCCTTGACAACAGCAGGGTAAACAGGGCTCAAGTTGGCCCTTAACGAACTGATCCATGGAAAGATAGCTTTCCTCTCACTGAGCACAATGAGAAAAGCACTTTGCATCACTCCCCATCCCTGCACAGGTAATGTAGAGTCTCAGAAACTCGTTTCTCTGAGGTCAGACAGGATAAAGGGTCTTCATCCTTTGCTACCCTCCATTCCCGTCCTTTCCTAAGGTTGCTTGTCTAGGGGCTGCACTTGGCTTTTTAGGGAAACGAGTGGAACCCAAACTTGGTACGGTTTGTGATCTCTCCACTAGAGCCTCTGTATCCTATTCTTACCCAATTATCTAAAACTTAACTGGGGGACTCTCTAGTCAGATCCCCTTGGCGCTGTGGGGTTCAAAGACTTTATTAGGAACCCTTGCAGTGGGGAGGACTCCACTGCCTCCCTGGAGGGCTGTGCAGACTCCACTCATCAGTGACAGTCAGCTGCAATTTTCCATCAGCTGCATCTCATTATCCCATCAGGGTTCCCTCACGACCATCGATGAGAAACAATGTGTAATCACTCCCAACTGATTACAAATCACTGTGCACTCCTGTGTGAGCCTTGGCCTGGGACCACGTGGCCCAGCCTGCCAAATGACCCCTGGGATCGTTCTACGGCCTCATGCTGCCTTCATGGTGGGGGTTCCAGCTTGCGTCCATCCATTCTTCCGAGAGTGGAGTTAGAAAGAAGGGGCTGGGTTAAGGAGGGACTGAGGTTGGGCATTTGGCCTACTGGTTAAAACACCAGTTGAGATACTGCACCCTGTATCAGAGAAGTATTGGGTTCAGGTCCCAGCTCTGGTGCCTGACTCCAGCTTCTGGCCCACGAAGACCCAGGGAGGCAGCAGGGATGGCCCAGCGACTTGGGTCCCTGCCAATCACATGGAAACCTGGACTGAGTTCCTGACTCTCAGTTTTGCTCCACCTCCACCTTGCACTGGGGGCAGTGCAGGCAAGTGGGGAGGAAAACAGTGCACGGGAACTCTATGTCTGTCTGTATGCCTCTCGAATAGACTCTGTGTGTGTGTGTGTGTGTGTGTGTGTTCGTTATATGTGTTATATATATGTTTTAAGGAGGACACTGATTAGTCAGAAACCTCATTTGCAAGATAGAGAATGGCCAAGTCTCTCTTCTCTTTATGGAGAACCAGTAACACAGTGGGAGCAGGGACCACATGGTTGGTGTTAGAAACAGTAAAGCATACTGGCTATAAACTGAAGGCCTTGATTCTAGTAGGCATTGCCTATGTGATATTGGACAAGTTAATCTTCCTGAGCCTCAGTTTTCTCGTCTGTAAAATGGGAACAATACACTTACTCTGCTTTTAGAGCTGTTTTAATAATTAAATGAGCCGATACATGCAAAACCTTCAGGCTTCACTGAATTACAACTGTCAATGCTAAAATGCAATGTGAAGTTGAGGAAGGCATCGTTTCCTAGTTTGGATGTCAGGACTCACACTGTAGCCTCTTTCAACCTCAAGACTGGGGAAGCGGCGGGCGCCGTGGCTCACTAGGCTAATCCTCCGCCTGCAGCGTCAGCTCCCAGGGTTCTAGTCCTGGTTAGGGTGCCGGATTCTGTCCCAGTTGCTCCTCTTCCAGTGCAGCTCTCTGCTGTGGCCCAGGAGGGCAGTGGAGGATGACCCAGGTGCTTGGGCCCTGCACCCACATGGGAGACCAGGAGGAAGCACCTGGCTACTGGCTTGGGATCGGCACAGCGCACTGGCCATAGTGGCCATTTGAAGGGTGAACCAACAGAAGGAAGACCTTTTTCTCTGTCTCTCTCACTGCCTAACTCTGCCTGTCAAAAAAAAAAAAAAAAAAAAAAGGACTAGGGAAGCAATAATGACTCAAAGATTCCTGGAGCACCGGTCACCTGCTGATGCTCTCCAGGGATGGGTGCAGAGGTTCCTCTAAGGAATGACTACAGCATGGACAGGAGTCTTGCTCAACAGTGAAGTCACTGACAATGACAATGGCGTAGGGATGCCATGACAACACAGTGTGGACAGCAGATTTGGTGAGGTGAGCTGTACTTCATTCTCACTGTCCAAGCTGGGTGCAGAGTGGATAGCTTGGCTTCTTACTTATACATTGATTTTATTATAATAACAAAGTATTTTATTTTCAAAAATATCTATTTGTGAGGCAGGGAGATAGAAAGTGGCAGAAAGACAGACATATCAACAGAGGGGACTCCTGTCTATTGATTTCCTTTGCAAATGCCCACGATGGCTAGGGCTGGGCTGGGTGAAAGCCAGGAGCTGAGGACTAAGACCAGGTGCACCAGGCGGGTGGCAGGGACCCAACTACAAGAGTCACCATTCGCTACCATCAGGGTGCACAGCACAGGAAGCTGGAATCTGCAGCAGAGCCCAAGACTTGACCCCGTATACTCTGACATGGGATGCGTGCATCGTTACAGGCATCTCGAGTGCTAAGGCAAACACTCACGCCCATGAGGGAGGATTTTTTTTCAGGCTCTGATCTCGATCTCATGAAACTGTCACGCTTTGCTCCCCAAACCCTTTGATTTTGCCTTTTGGATGTTGCGATGTTTGCAATGGGTCACATTCTCCTCCTTGTTTTGGCTTCAGAGGCAGTTCAGATCTAGATCACGCTGAGAAAATGTCAGTCCCATCATGTGCATGTTACATCTTCACCACACACTCACCTTGTCGTGGTCAAGGTCGGGAGGCTGGGTGGTCTGCAGAACGTGCAGCTGAGATTAGGAGAGCCGCTCAGTTTGTAACTCTGGGTTCTGCTGCACCATGTTCCTTGGTACAACGGCCTGAAACTTAATGGGAGAAAATCCCAGAGGTTATTAGAAGAAAAACTCAGCTTTTCCATTTAGCAGTTCTTTTCCAGGGAATTTCTTTCCCCGACCTTCTGTGTATCAGCATGCCTTTCACTTGGCACACTTGTGTACAATTGGGCTTTCATCCTTTAATGGTAACTCTCATAAACATGTCATATTCTATAAAATGTAAATATTTGTCTTCTTACGAAATACTTCAAGCACACAGAAAAATGTAGAGAATAATGTAACTTTGCCAGTATGGTCATCACTCAACTTTTTTTTTTAACTTTTCTTAAGCCATCTTTATATTCAATTTTTCCCCTATATAATGAATTGTGATAAGGAAGCAATGAATTTCCTCATTCCATTTTTCTCCCTCTCTTCTCCTAAGTAACTGCCCTGAATTTGCTGATTATTAGTTTACCTCATGATTTTTTTTTTGAGTAATCAAACAGCACAATAGCATTATTTTTATATTTCAAGCTTTACATAACCAACAGCCTCCCATGACTTTCAGTTTTCATTTAATAGTATGTTTGGAAGATGAATTCATTTTGATACATCTATTTCTGGTTGGTCCATTTTGTCTCCTACAGAGTTTTTCGCTGCATGAATACATAATTCATTTATCTATCCTCCAGTTGATGGGCAACTGGCTGGCTTCCCACCTTAGAATTATAAACAATCCAGTACACAGCAGTGAACGTTCTAGTACCTGCACATCATGAACTAATGTGCCAAGTTTTCTCCAGAGAATATTCCTAGGAGTGAGGCTCAGTTGCGCTCATCTTCAATTTCAATAGATTTTGGAAAACTGTTCTCCAGTGTGATTGTAAAACTTTTACATTCCCAACAGGAAAGTCCAAGAATTTATTCTGCTTCGTATTCTTGCCAGCATTCAGCATTGCTCTACTTCTCAATTCTAGACTTTCCTAAGTAGGGAATGCTACCTTCCTGCTGACTTCGTTGGGATTTGGGCTTCTTTTCACTCAATGGCCTTTGGGTCTTCTCTTCTGGCTCTCACCTATTCATATTATCTTGCTCTTTTGTTACTGACTTTTTTTTGCCTTTTTAAGTTGATTGTAAGACAGTCTGGATAGCAAGTCTTTGATAGTTATTGTGTTGCTAATATCTTCTCTGTGCCCTATTGGTTTTGTTTGTAATGTCATTGTATAGAATTTTCAAATTTTAATTAAGCCAAATGTGACAGTTGTTTCTTTTAAGGCTTTATGTTTTGAGACTAGGTTGAGAAGTATTTTCCTATTACAAGCATAAATACACCCTCCTTTATATTCTATGGAATTTTTGGTTTTGCTTTTTCACATTTAGGTCTTAATTCATCTGGAATTAAATTCTTGTGTACAGAGTGAGGAAGTGATCTAATTCATTTCTCTTCTTTTGGAAAGCCAGCTGCACCAAGACTATTGATTAGGTACTGCATTTCCCCCGAAGGATTTCTATGCCCATTATGCAAGTTTCCATAGATGCTTGGGTCTGCTTTGGAGCTTTCTAGTCAATTCCATTGCTCCATTTTTCTCTCTTTATAATGATGTCGTTATTACTGAGAATTTATACTAAACCCTGATACCTGGAAAGTCCCTTATTTTGTTCTGTTTATTTAAAATGTTCTCTAGTATTGCTTTCTAATTCAAGGTTTTATTAGCTTATCTACTTGAGAGGAAAATAGAGAGTTCCCATCCACTGGTTCATTCCCCAGCAACCTGGGACAGCCATGGCTGGGGTGGGGGGCAAAGCCAAGAGTCAGGAACTCCAATCATATTTTCCATGTGGTGACAGCAACTCAACTGCCAGAGTCCTCACTGCTGTCTCTGAGGGTCTGCATTGCCAAGCAGCTGGAGTCAGGAGACAGAGCTGGGAACTGAGCTCAAGCACTCTGATATGGGCTGTGGGTGTCACAACATCTAGGCTAAAAGTCCTTTCCTGTTCTTGAGTATTTTTGCCTCTTTGATCTCGCATATGAAATGTCAGTGTGATCTTCTCAAGTTCCTTATTGATGTTTTGACTGGACTTACTTTGAATTTAAATATAGATTAATTAGAGAAAAAGTCTTCATTTGAAATCTACTTACCTACGGCCAGAATCTAGATCATATATTAACTATTTTTTTTTTTTTAGGATGTAAGGTAGCATTTCAAAAATGTGGAGGATTAAGATGACAGATTAGGGAGGGAGCTTGCTGCCCGAGTCTAGGAGAAGATAGTTTAAAAAAAAAGTGGAAAGAGTGCAGGCTCAGGGAAGAGTTAGGGAGAAACAACAGAGGAAACTATGTAAACTGGAGGAACACAGTAGACCTATGTAGGGGGCCAAAACGTGCACAACTTAGGGCCCCACCAGATGAGAGCCTCTGCACCAGTGCTGGAGAGCAGGGAGAGACCAGACTGCAGCAGCCAAAGCCACAGGAAAAGAAGCTGCAGGAAGATCCTAGAGGGAATTTGTCTTGGTGCCCATGGGGGATAGTGAACCCACAAAACTAGAGGAGAAAAAACAAAGAGGGAGGGGCACATTTTCTCTCTCCCTGATCATCCTGCAAAGGTGTCCTGTAACAAGCTAACAGAGAGCAGGCGCCATTTTGGATTTATGCATAACAGCTGTGTCAGCTCAAGTCCACGCCCAACAGCCAGCCAATCAGAGACTCCTGAGTCTGGTAGGGAGAAAAGACAGGAGGCTGGGTGCTTGTGACTGTGCTAAGCTTATGTGTCTGAACTGTGAAAACACTCAGGCTACATGGGAGGACTCAGGGTGTGGCTGGGACTTTGGGCAGTCACCGTGGGAGGTTCCACACGATCAGGGTTCCCTGGTTACCTGGTAAGGGACATTGCTGGGGAACCTGAGCTTACACTGAACTACACAGATACTTTGCGTGGTCCTTGTGGCAGAGTACACAAATACTATATTGATGGCAGTTTGAGCCCAGGCACTGGTCTCCTCCAAGGAGAAGAGCTTAGTTGAGTCTATACAAACAGACAAGAAGAAACCTCCCCTCTGATTAAAAAAATAAATAAGTAAAGGAGATTTGCCATGTCAAATTTGGGTTTGTCACCTCAGACAGGCCCTTCATGCTGGAGCACTGAACAGAGCTCCCTGGACACACCCAACACATGACTCTAGGTATTGCCTGAAAACAGACACTCCACTAATCCAATAAGACATAGTCCAAAGATAAAAGCCAACACTGCAAAAAATCAAAGAAGAAGCCAACAAGTATCCCCCACAAATGCCAAATAACAAATGTACCAATCCAAGAAACAAGAACAAGGAAGACAACATGACACCCCTAAAAGAACACAACACCTCAACACTAGATTGAGAAGATGATGAGAATTAAGAAATGCCAGAAACAGAATTCAAAAAATTGATCACAGGATTACTTAGAAGTAATCAGAAGCAAATGTACGAACTAATGAAATCCATACAGGACATTAAAGAAAATTCCTCCCGTGCAATTGAGATCTTAAAGAGAAATCAAGGCTGGCACCATGGCTCAATAAGCTAATCCTCCACCTCAGGCGCCAGCATACTGGCTTCTATTCCTGGTCAGGACTAGAAGGCCAGCTCTCTGCTATGGCCCAGGAGTGCAGTGGGGGATGGCCCAAGTGGTTGGGCCCTGCACCCCATGGGAGACCAGGGAAGCACCTGGCTCCTGGCTTCGGATCAGCACAGTGCAGCGGACATTGTGGGGTGAACCAACAGAAAAAGGAAGACCTTTCTCTCTGTCTCTCTCACTGTGCACTGTGCCTGTCAAAAAAAAAATAAAAATAAAAAAAAGAGAGAAATCAAAACAAACTCTTGGAAATAAAGAATTCAATAGAACAAATAAAAAATATAGTGGAGAGCCTTAACAACAGAATCACTGAAGCAGAAGAAAGAACATTCGACTTAGAAGAAAAAGCACAGGGAATTATACAGTCAAGCCAAACACAAAAAGAAGAAATTAGAAAACTAAAAAAACACTGTTGGGAAGCTATAGGATACTATCAAAGACCTAACATATGAGTTCTAGGAGTGCCTAAAGATGTAGAAAGAGAGAAAGGATTAGAAAGCCTTTTTTAGTGAAGTTCCCCAGTTTGGATACAGAAAGGGGCATCCAAGTACAGGAAGCACATGGAACTCCTAAAAGACATAACCAGAAAAGATATTCACCATGACACACTGTAATCAAACATTCCACAGTAAAACATAAAGAAATGTCAGACTGAATGAGAGAAATGCCAGATTGCTTGAGGAGTATCTCCAATTAGACTCACAGCAGATTTCTCATCAGAAACCCTATAGACTAGGAGAGAATGGGGAGATACAGTCCAAGTCTTAAGAGCAAAAAACTGTCAACCCAGAATACTATACCCTGCAAAGCTCTTATTTATGAATGAAGGTGAAATAAAGACCTTCCTTGACAAACAGAAACTGAAAGATTTTGTTACCACTAGTCCAGCCATGCAGAAGATGATTAAGGACGTGCTACATACAGAAACACAGAAATGTGGACATCACTATGAGAGAAGGTAAAGGAAGGAAAGCTCCCAGTGAAAGCACAAAGGAAACACAAAGTAAAAAATGGAAATATTTATGGAAAAATGGCAGGGCAATAGTCACCTTGAATGTAAATGGCCTTAACTCTCCAGTTAAAAGACAGAGACTGGCTGAATGGATTAAAAAACAAAATCCATCTATTTGCCGCCAACAAGAAACACATCTCACCAACAAAGATGTATGCAGACTGAAAGTGAAAGGATGGAAAAAGATATTCCATGCCAACATAAAGCTAAAAAGAGCTTGCATAGTCATTCTAATATCAGACAAAATAGACTTTAACACAACAACTATTAAAAGAGGAAAAGAAGGACACTATGTAATTATTAAGGAATCAATTCAACAGGAAGATGTGGCTATTATAAACATGTGCATCCAATTTTAGGGCACCTGGTTATTTTAAATTTTTAATTTTTTTATTTATTTTATTTTTTTTTGACAGGAAAAGTGGACAGTGAGAGAGAGAGACAGATAGAAAGGTCTTCCTTTGCTGTTGGTTCACCCTCCAATGGCTGCCGCAGCCGGCGCACTGCGGCCAGCCCACCACACTGATCTGAAGGCAGGAGCCAGGTGCTTCTCCTGGTCTCCCATGGGGTGCAGGGCCCAAGCTTGGGCCATCCTCCACTGCACTCCTGGGCCACAGCAGAGAGCTGGCCTGGAAGAGGGGCAACCGGGACAGAATCCGGTACCCCAACCGGGACAAGAACCCGGTGTGCTGGCACCGCAAGGCTGAGGATGACCCTACTGAGCCACGGCGCCGGCTGGCACCTGGTTATTTTAAAGAAATATTACAGGATATAAAGGGATACATTGACTCAAATATATAGTAATGGGGGATTTTGGTACCCCACTTTCAGCAATGGACAGATAAACCTGACAGAATATCAATAAGGACATAGCAGAATTAATCAACACTATATACCAAAAGAACCTAACAGATATCTACAGAACTTTTCATCCTACAGTTGCAGAATACACATTCTTCTCACCTGTGCATGGAACCATCTCTAGGATTAACCACATGCTAAGCCATAAAACAAGTCTTAGCAAATTAAAAAAAAAAAAAAACCAAAACTGAAATCATACCATGCATCTTCTTTGACCACAATGCAATGAGGCCGGAAATCAGCAGCTCAGGAATCTCTAGAACATTTGCAAACATGTGGAAACTGAACAACATGCTTCTGAATGAACAGTGGGTCACAGAAGAAATAAGAAAAATCAAAAAAGTTCTGGAAACAAATCAAGATGACAATACAACATATCAAAACTTATGGGGTATAGCAAAAGCAGTGATAAGAGGAAAGTTTATATCAATTGGTGCCTAAATCAAGAAATTGGAAAGGCACCAAATAAACGAGCTATCAATGCATCTCAAGGATCTAGAAAAACAACAGCAAAGCAAACCCAAAACTCGTAGGAGAAAGGAAATAACTAAAATTAGAGAAGAAATCAACAAAATTGAAACCAAAAAGATAATGCAAAAGAACAGCAATATGAAGAGATGGTTTTTTGAAAAAATACACAAAGCTGACACACCTTTGGACCAATGAACCAAAAAAGGAGAGAGAAGAACCAAATCAATAAAATTAGAGATGAAAAAGGAAATGTAACAACAGACACCACAGAAATAAAAATAATCATCAGAAATTACTACAAAGAGCTGTATGCCAACAAACTGAGAAGCCTTTAAGAAATGTATAGATTCCTGAACACATACAATCTACCTAAATTGAGCCATGAATACACAGAAAACCTAAACAGACCCATTACCAAGATGGAGACTGAATCATTAATAAAGACCCTCCCAACAAATAAAAGCTCAGGATTGGATGGCTTCATGCTGAATTCTACCAGACATTTAAAGAGGAACTAACTTCATTTCTTCTCAAGTTATTCACAACAATTGAAAGGGATGGAATCCTCCCAAATTCTTTCTATGAAGCCAGCATCCCCTTAATTCCTAAACCTGAAAAAGATACAACAGAGAAAGAGAACTATAGACCAATTTTTCTGGTGAACATAGACACAAAAATCCTCAACAAAATTCTGGCCAATCAAATCCAACAACACATCAGAAAGATCATTCACCTGGACTAAGTGGAATTTATCCCTAGTATGCAATGATGGTTCAACATTCACAAAGCAATCAATGTGATATATCACATTAACAAACTGAAAAACAAAAACTTTATGATTATCTCAACAGATGCAGAAAAATCATTTGATAAAATACAGCACTGTTCCATGATGAAAACTAAAAGCAAACTGGTATAGAAGGAACATTTCTCAACATAATCAAGGCAGTTTATTTATGACAAACCCATGGCCAGCGTCCTATTGAATGGGGCAAAGTTGGAAACATTCCCACTGAGATCTGGTTCTAGTCAGGGAAGCCTACTTTCACCATTGCTATTCAATATAGTCCTGGAAGTTTTATCCAGAGCCATTAGACAAGAAAAAGAAATCAAAGGGATTAAAATTGGGAAGGAGGAAGTCAAATTATCCCTATTTGCAGATGATATGATTCTATATATTGGGATCCAAAAGACTCCACCAAGAGACTATGGAACTCACAGAAGAGTTTGATAAAGTAGCAGGATATAAAATCAGTACACAAAAATCAACAGCCTTTGTATACACAGACAATGTGACAACTGAAAAAGAACTTTTAAGATGGACCCCATTCACCATAGCTACAAAAAAGACAAATACCTTGGAATAAATTTAACCATGGTTGTCAAATATCTCTACAATTAGAATTATAAAACATTAAAGGAAGAAATACTAGAAGCTTCAAAAGAATGGAAAAATTTTCCATGTTCATGGATTGGAAGAATCAATATCATCAAAATGTCCATTCTTCCAAAAGCAATTTACAGTTTCAATGTGATACCAATCAAAATACCAAAGACATTCTTCTCAGATCTAGAAAAAATGATGCTGAAAATTCATTTGGAAACACAGAAAACTTTGAATAGCTAATGCAATCTTGTACAGCAAAAATAAACCCAGAGGCATCACAATACCATATTTCAAGACATACTACAAGACAGCTATAATCAAAACAATATGGTACTGGTACAAAAACAGATGGAAAGACCAATGGAACAGAATAGAAATGTCCGAAATCAATCCAAGCATCTACAACCAACTTGTATTTGAACAACGAGCTAAAACCAATCCCTGGATCAAGGACATTCTCTTCAACAAATAGTGCTGGGAAAACTGGACTTCCACATGTAGGAGTATGACACAGGACTTCTACCTTACACCTTACACGAAAATATATTCAAAATGGATTAAAGACGTACATCTACAACCCGATACAATCAAATTACTAGAGAACAATGGGTAAACCCTACAAGACATCGGCACAGGCAAAGAGTTCTTGGAAAAGACCCCAGAGGCACAGGCAATCAAAGCCAAAATCAACAAATCAGATTACATTAGATTGAGAAGCTTCTGTATTGCAAAAGAAACACTCAGGAAAGTGAATAAGCAACTCACAGAATGGGAGAAATTATTTGCAAACAATGCAAATGATAAAGGATTAATTACCAGAATATATAAAGAGATCAAGAAACTCCAAAACAACAAAATAAAGAATCTAGTTAAGGACTTAAGGGCCAAGGACTTAAACAGACATTTTTCAAAAGAGGAAATCCAAATGGTCAACAGACACATGAAAAAATGTTCAGGATCACTAGCCATCAGAGAAATGCTGATCAAAACCTCAATGAGTCTTCAACTCACTCCGGTTGGAATGCCTTTCATTCAAAAATCAACAAACAACAAATGCTGGCTAGGATGTGTGGGAAAAGGTACCCTAATCCACTGTTGGTGGGAATGTAAACTGATTATACCACTATGTAAATCAGTTTGGAGATACCTCAGGAATCTGAATATAGACTTACCATATGACCCAGTGATCTCACTCCTGGGTATCTACCCAAGGGAAATGAAATCAGCAAATAAAAAGAGTTATCTGCACCTCCATGTTTATTGTAGCCGATTTGAAATAGCTAAGACATGGAATCAACCTAAGTGTCCATCAACTGAAGACTGGATTAGGAAATTATGGGATATGTACTCTATGGAATACTACATAGTGGTTAAAAAATAAATCCAGTCATTTTCAACAAAATGGATAAATCTGGAAAACTTGATACTTAGTGAAATACACCAGTCCCAAAGGGACAAATAGCATATGTTCTCCCTGATCTGTGATAACTAACAGAGCACCTAAAAGGAAGTCTGCAGAAGTGAAATTGACAGTTTGAGAAGCAATGAGTTGAATAGCCCGTATCTTGATTGTCGAGGAACAATTCTTTAGTGCTCGTTTTTGTTTTTATTTTTCTTAATGGAAAATGGGACTGGGAATGGGAGAGGGAGGAGGAGGGTAGGAGTGGGAATGAGAGGGCTGGTATGATGGGAAGAATCACTATATTCCTAAAGTTGTGCTTATCAAATTTGTACTCATTAAATAAATGGTTTCTTTGGGAAAAAAAGTAACATTTCATGGTTTTTTCATAAGGATTGCAAAAAATATTTCTGTATTTATTTTGATCACCACTATGTGTCATGCCTAATTTAATAATATATTTTATAATGATATATATGAACACAGTTGATTTTTGAATATGATTCTCTTATTAGTTTCAGTAGCTGGTATCTGAAACATTTTTTATTCTGGCTCTCTTTCTTTGGGTGGTGAGAACCCACATGTTTGAGCTGTTATCTGCTGTCTCCCAGGCTCTCCAGCTTTAATAGGAAGTTGGATCAGAAGCAGAGGAGCCAGGACTAGAACCAGGACCTTGATATGGGATGGAAGCTTCTCACGTAGTGATGTCACTGCAGTGCCCAACACCTGCCTGAGTATCTGAAACATTTTTAAGCATATGAATGAGAGGGGGGCTTGGAAAATATCATATTTTAGGTAAGGTGATTATGGATGATTTATTTTTTGCCTATTATGCTTTTTAATATTTTGCTTTCAGTACAATAGATACCATCTCTTGAATAATCAGGTGAAAAATTAAATAACAATATTAAATATTAAAAATTAAATAATGATAGTATAGATAATTGCCATTATTTGATTGATACTTAACATTTATCACACACGTCCTTGGTACTTCATATTCATGATTTAATTTTAATCTTGACAACACCCTTTACAGAAGATGCTGCTTACCACATTTTATTTTCTGTTTTCTGTTTTTAATTTAAGATTTATTTATTTGAAAGGCAGAGTGGCTGAGAGAGAGGGTGAATCAAAGAGAAGTCTTCTATCCACTGGAGCCCGTAACTCCATCTGGGTTTCCTACATAGGTGTCAGGGGCCTAAGCACTTGGATCATCTTCTACTGCTTTCCCAGACGTATTAGCAAGGAGCTGGATTGGAAGCACACCAGCTAGCACTTTTACCAGTACTCTGATATGGGATGCCAGCCTTGTAGGCTGCAGCTCAACCCACCGTGGCACATGCTGGCCCCTTGTCACATTTTCAAATGTGGAAAGTGAGGCACCTAGTCCATGTACTAAATAGCTGAGCCCCACGGGTCCCACGGTTCTAGGCAGACACAGAAGGGCATATTCTTGCAATAAACACTTCTTTTTCACATTAAATCTTTGGAGTAACGGATGAGTGAGTTGGCATTGCTATCACTATTTGTCCTTGCCTACGCGCAGAGCCTCAGGGAATCCAAGGAACTAAGTTTTACAAAGACCTCCACATGGGGCTCTGGTCCCCTGGGTCCACAGGGGAAGCCAGGATACTAGGCAAGGCAGAAGATAGCTGGATCAGGATTCTGAAAATGAAAACAACAAAAACTTCAAAGAATGAGTGATGCCTATGGAGGCTGGAATTTTCCAGTTCCCCAACAAGCAATGGTCCTTACCCTGGAGAAGAAGAACTGGATCCAGAAATTACAGCGCTGGAAAGGACAGGCTGCCCATTGGAGGGTGAAGGTCTTCAGCTTCCCTAATGTGTGATAATCATAGATAGGACTTGGAAGGTAACCTAAACCCACAAAGTGTTACAACAGAGTAGGAAACATGGGGCGATTGCAAGTAATTTATTGTCTTCCTCAGTATTTCCCTAGTGCGTTAATGATCCCTGGAATGTTAGAGCACAAACTTTAGTAATTGGATCCATGTCTAGCTAGATAATGCATGTAGAAGCACCCTCTGGAAGAATCTTTAATCACCATTGTCACCAAGCACAAAATCTCAAAACTGTATCACATCTCTCTTCTATCTTTGGTTGTTTTTTTTTTTTTTTTTCTGCTCCCTTTGATTGCTCCCCTCCTCCTGAAGACTGACTTGTGACTTTTCTAGGCCCTGGACACCTTTGCCTTTGTGGACTGCTTTCTCCACTGAAACAAAGAAAGCGGCGGCAGAGCTGTGGCACAGGGAGTAAAGCAGCTGCCAGCATCCTATTTGGGCACTGGTTCGGGTCCCAGCTGCTCTACTTCTGATCCAGCTCCCTGCTAATGTGTCTGGGAAAGCAGTGGAGGAAGGCCCAAGTCCTTGGGCCCCTGCACCCTTGTGGAAGACCTGCAGGAGGCTCGAGGCTCCTGGCTCCTGGCTTCTGACAGGCCCACTCTGGTCATTGAGGCCATTTGGCGAGTGAACCAGAGGATGGAGGATTCTCCCTCTCCCTTTCTCTCTAACTCTGCCTTTCAAATAAATAAATAAAATGTGGAAGGAAGGAAGGAAGGAAGACTCAAAAATTATATTTTATGACTACACTGGTGACAATATTTAATGTTACATATTTATGATTTTTTTCTGACTATAAAGGAAAATAAAATAAGAACTTTCCTCATGGGCCCATAAAAGTAGCACAGGTCCTAAATACTGGGCCTCCTATGCTTAGCAGAGAAGGCAGTCCTGCTCCCTCCCTCCCTTCCTCTCACTTCCTTTCTGTCTCTCTTTCAAAATCCCATCTAAAGGTGTCCTACTCACTAAGCAAAACAAGTTTTTAGTTTTGTCTCTGTCTTGCTTGCCATCATCTTCTGCTCTAGAAACAAATGAGACATTTCCTCCACTGTCCTTTAAAAATGGTCGAAATCTAACTATGAGGTTAAGTTTACCCTGGATCCCTGCAGGTCTTTTTTCCTTTCGCCCCATCAGGAGTAGTTCAGATCGTCTGTGTTCCTCTTTGTTTCCACCTCACCTCCTGCTGCTGATACCGATGAGCCCAGAAAGACCTTTTGCAGCTTTTCTTAGCTCTAGCTCCACTTCTGGGTGCACTGGGTTTTCCCTTCCAGTTTAGAAATCCTGGGCTTCTCTGACATCGTGGATTACGTGGGAGGAGAGAGTGAGAAGTATGTGAGCTGTTTTGTCTTAGAAAACAGAGTCGTTGAGGTGCATGGCTCCCAGGGGAGTCCAGACAGGCCCTGCGGTTTCCCTCTTCCCACTTGCAGCAGCACCCAGAGTCCCACAGCTGTTTCCATTTTTCTTGGAGCAATGCACACGCATTCAGAAAGGGCCCTCAAGAGTCGGGGTTCTCCTTATTTGCTTTGTAAAAGATAACTTCCCCAGGGGAGCCCTGGACTTCCAAAAGGAATCTGCGGTCACAGACTCAGCCTACGAAATGGTGCGGAGCCCTTGTCTCTTGAGTTGCAGGACTGTGGGTCTTCTGGGGCTGACAAGGGACAGGCTCAGGCTTGGCTGTTCCTGGCTGTGGGTTGATATATAACCTCAAAACTGCTCTAGTGAAGAGAAAATCTGACATTGATGCTGTGACAAGACTTCCCCCGTGACACCTTCTTCCAGTGACATGATGCAGGCCTGTGGGCTCCGGCTGGTGAAGCTCCCTCTGGAGCATTCTGGTATACCTGACTGTGGACACTGGGTACCTGGACAATGGGAGCTAGAAATCAACTGGGGACACGGATGTCTGCGGTTGTGTTATTTTTAAAGAAATATTTATTTGAAAGGCAGAGGCAGAGAGAGAGAGAGAGAGAGAGAGAGGCAAGAGGAAGATCCCATTTGCTAGCTTACTCCCCAAATGCTTGTGACACTTGAGACTTGACCAAGGTCAGAGCCAGGAGCTGGGAATTCCATCCAGCTTTCCCCTGCGGGTGTCAGGGCCAGCACGGCCTCCCGCTGCATGCATCAGCAGGAAGCTAGAGTCGGGAGCCAGAGGCAGGTATCAAACCAAGGTACTCTGCTACAGGACATGAGTGTCTTCATTGCTAGGCCAAACCCTGGCCCCAGGGCTTCCACTGTTTACACAGCAGCTCCCCGGTCCACAGGGGGTGCTTCCAAAGATCCCCAGTGGACACCTCCCAAAGGGATGCCTGAAACCTAGGACAGTACTAAACTCTACAGAATGGTTTTTCAAAAAGTGCAAGTAAATGGAATACAGAAATGTTGATTTTCATGTTAAAAAGTCTGAAATCCATGCATAAAGTTTTAGTAACATATTTTCTATGATCAGTTTGAAGATCTCACATATGAATGGCCTTCAAAATTGTTTTTGCACTAAAATGAACTCACATCTTAGTTCCATTTTCACAAACTTTGTGAAGTACTCTTTCATATACTGTATTTTTTCTGCACACACATATCTTTGATAAAATTTAATTTATAAATTGGGTACAGAAAGAGATTAACAACTACTACTAATGAAATAGAACAATTATAACAATATCCTGTAACAAGAATTATTTAAAACTTATGAGTTATTTTTAGATTTTTCTACATTATATTTTTTCAGACTTGCAATCCTAATGGATTGACAGCCCTCTGTGAGTCCCTCACAAATGCTAAAAGCATTATTGGGCTGGACTGGGGTTCAATACCTTATTTTCTCTAAAGGACCAGGCAGTAAATATTTTCAGCTCTGTGGACTGCACATCCTGTGCTGCCAAAACTCAGCTGGACACTGAGCATTCGGTCACAGGTAACTGAAACAGCAGACAAGGGGGGCTACGATATGGTGCAGGGGTCCCTACATTCCACATCCTTTCACATCATAGGGAGTGCCAGACAAGGAGAATCCAAACACTCACTTGATTAAGGACTGAGGGGTGTTGCTGTATAGTAAATAATTTGGAGAAAATCTCCTGCCCCACTTTCCTGGACCTGCTTTTCCCTCCTCGACCCAGTACTCATCAGGACACGGCTGGGCAGCGACTGAGCCCCAGCAGTGCTGAGCCAGATGTCGCTGCTCAACACGTGCACAGCAGCCTGATTCAGCAGGGATCTCTGTTTTCAGCTCAGAGAAAGGTGTTCTCAAGAGAAGGGAGGGGAGAAGCTCCTGGTCATTTCTTAACCTTAAATCTGTGAGCTTGCTGGCTTCTAAATCAAACCTTAGAAGATGAGAAAATTAAACATATACTTTCTCCCGGATGTATGTGGGTAATCATCTTACATTTTCTTAGGTGAGGAAATCTAACAAACTGACAAAAAATTATTCTTCACTTATTTTCTTTAAAGATTGATTTGTTTGAAAGGCAGAGAGACAAAGAGAGATATCTTCCATCCACTGGTTCACTTTCCAAATGATGGGGATGGTAGGGGATAGACCAGGCTAAGCTGTGCACCCTCAACTCCGACTGGGTCTCTCATATTGCTGGCATCTGGGCCATCTCCTGCTGCTTTCCCAGGTGTATTGGTAGGCAGCTGGACTGGAATTGGAGCAGCCAGGACTAGAACTTCATGCTCATATGGGAAGGTGATGTCACAGGCACTGGGTTAACCTACTACACCACAACATCAGCTCCTGTGTTTCTTTTACTCAACACGAAGCCCACTGGTATTGGAATGGAGAAAATAGGGCCAGAATCCTTAATGTGTCCATTCCTTCCTGTTGGGGTCGAGATAGTATCGACAGGCATAATGCATCTCTTCTTCCTAACAAATCTAAGAGACTGCAAGGTTATTGTCTATTTGTGAAGGTTTTGCTATGGACTGCGGAAATTTCCAGCCTCACAAGAGTCATGAGAAAGGGGGCCAGGATCTGAAGGAAAACTACTTTGTTCATTTCCGAGGCTTATGCCCTCCCCAGTCCACCAGCTCGTCTGGAACAAGTCACTCTCTGAGTCCACGCTTCCTCACCTGTGGAGACACCTTCTTTGGCTTCTGTTGTGATGTGTGTGTTAAATTCTCTAAGATACACAATGATGCCCAGAAAAGCAGCTGACACACAATGGGAAGTGTTAACAAACTAACTGCTTTGAAATCCAAGTCTCATCTCTTGTCTTTTTTTTTTTTTTTAAGATTCATTTTATTTATTTGACCAGCACAGTTACAGAGAGAGAGAGAGAGTAGGAAGGAGAGACAGAGAGAGAGGTCTTGTACCTGCTATTTCACTCTCCAAATGGCCACAACTGCTGGAGCTGGGCTGAACTGAAGCCAGGAGCTAGAAGCTTTTTCCGGGTTTCCTTAGGTCATCCTCCCTGCTTTCCCAGGTGCATTAGCAGGAAGCTGGATTGGAAGTGGAGACACCAGGACTTGAACCAGCGCCCACATTGGATGCTGGCCACATTGGATGCCCTGCAGATGATGGCTTAATTGCTATGCCACAATGCCAGCCCCTTGTCTCTTGTCTTAAGCACAGCTCTGATTCAAGTTACAGCCATGGCTTATCTGTAGCAGAAGCTCAACAGCAGAGCCTGGGATGAGTGATTCTTTACATCCGCACTGCCTGTAGTGAGTCCTCAGGAACAGTGACTATGGAACAAGTGACTGTTGGTGATGAAGGAAGTCACTTTTTGTCTTTTCATTTCTTTTCAAGATTATTTATGTCAAAGGCAGAGTCAGATAAAGAGAGATACCTTCCACCCTCTGGTTTGCTCCTCAAATGGCTGCAATGGCTGGAGCTGGGCCAGTCTGAAGCCAGAAACCAGCAGCTTCTTTTGGGTCTCCCACGTGGATGGCAGGAGCCCAGACACTTGGGCCGTCTTCTGCTGCTTTCCCAGGCACACTAGCAGGGAGCTGGGTCAGAAGTAAAGCAGCCATGACTCAAACTGGCATCCATGTGGATGCTGGTGCTGTAGGCAGAGGCTTTACCAGCCACGCCACAGGGCCAGCCCCATGGAAATCAGTATTTTTTGCTGCAACCTCTAGCCCTGACTTTCCCATCTTGTCTCTTCACATGAACTTGGTTGGCTCATGAATAGAGCAGGTGTTAAGTCCCTCTGTCGCTTTATGTGGCTTCTGTCAACACCATGGGGACACTGGTGTTGGTGTGCAATTGGTTATGACAGATCAGCAGCCGCGGAGCAGGAAGACATCTGAGCAACACAGAGTCCGAGTGGTCCATACGAGAGGAGAGGGCACTGATGCAAATAGGAAATAATACCACCAGCACCAGCAATGGGCCATTGCTGCCGTGGCCACTACTCTGTGCCTCGCACGGGCTTGGCAGTAATCTGGGTGACTTCTGAGACAGGCGGAGACAGCAGTGCACCTCTCTCCCGCCCGAGTACTAACCAGGCCTGACCCTGCTTAGCTTCCGAGATCAGACAAGACCGGGCGCGTTCTCTCTAAAGGAGGCGCAGCTCCTGTCTGGAGGAGGTGGAGTTGCGGGGCTTCTCCCTGAGTCCACGCTGCTCCTGGCGTCAGTCCTGGCTCTCCACCTGAGGACAGGCCAAGGTTTCTCAAAGTGAGCTCCTGACCTACCTGCACTGATATCCCTGGGACTGTTATAACCTCCAGACTCCTGGGCTCCACTCCCAATGGATTGACAGCCCTCTGTGAGACCCTTGCAAATGCTCAAAACATCACTGGGATGGACTAGGGCTCAACACCTTATTTTCTCTAAAGGACCAGGCAGTAAATATTTTCAATAGTTCACAGCCTGTGCTGCATAAACTCAGCTGGACACTGAGCATGAGAGCAGTGACCTTTAGCCTGAAAGCCATAGGTTGTCACCTTTAGGTTCAACCGTGCAGTCACCCAGAGCAACCAGAAGCCTGGACTCCCGAGCAAGTCCCCTCCTAGATGCTCATTCGACAGAGGAGACTGCCTGCAGCGTGCTGCACACAGGCTGTCTGGGTGTGACTGCTCCCTCTGCTCCCTCCACCCTGGATGGCCTGGGCAAGTCCCTTTCCCCAAAGGATCTCAGATGCCCAATCTTATACCAGTGGCCCTCTCAGCCCTGGGCAAAGGGGCTGGCACTTTCTCTCTTCTCCTGCCTCTGAGGGTGCCTGGGGCCAGCAGGGCTCACCTACTGCTTGTCGCAGCTCTGGTGTTGGAAAGGAAGAGCAGAGGGGGCCCTGGCCTGGGCCAAATCTCACTTCTCACCAGCTTCCCTAAGGAACTCTGGCTTCTCTGCCAAGATTGAGCTCCAAGGGCCAAGAATGAGTCACCGGGTACAGGTGCCAGGGCATGCTGTGCTTCCTCCCTCTCTCTGGGTTCTGCTCTCCAAACCCCAGGTTGGAGAGCCTGGCAATGTGGGAAAAAGGGACGACTGTCTTCCCAGCCCTGCCCTCACGGCACCCTGATGGCTCACCAGAGGCAGGGTCTGCCAGGTTCCACTGCTACCTGCCCTCCTGTGTCTAGCAGGCCCAGTGGCCTCGGGCAAGTGCCCATGTGCACCACACAGAGAACAGATCTGAGTTTTCCTTCCCTCCCTTGTCCATAGTCTGGAATACTTTGTACCTACTTCGGCCATTGAACAAGTTCCTGCTCATTCCACTCATGCCACCACCTCGGAAAAGCCTTTGCAGCATCCCTCAGGGGCTTGCCCACTCTTCTTGGCTACCCTGGTTGCTTCTGTTGACCCCTTCTCAGAATGGGGATTGTGGTGGTTCTTGCTGATTTTCTCACTCTAGGCAAAAGGAACTACATCATATTATTTATTTTTATTTGATTGGTAGAGAGAAAGAAAAGAGGGAGGGTGGAAGGGAGAGAGGGAGAGAGAGAGAGAAAGAGAGAAAGAGAGAGAGCTATCTTTCATCAACTGCTTCACTACCCAGATGCCTGCAGCAGCTGGCCAGGGCCCAGGGCTGAAGGCAGAAGTTGGGACCCAATCCAGCTCTCCCACATGGGTAGCAGGAGTCTATCACTTCTGCCACCCAGTGTTTGTGTTAGCTGGAAGCTGGAGTCAGGAGTCAAAGGCAGGAATCCAACCCAGTCACTGAGGTGGGACATGGGTGCCTTAACTGGTATCTTAACCACCAGGCAAAATGCACACCACCTATACTAGTTTTTATATCCCCTGATCTCTGTGCAAGTCTTCTTCTGAACTAGGGGCTTAATGCACATTGAACAAATCTCATAAAGGTAGATTCCATCTTCTGCTCAAAATAAAATGAAGTCAGGTTTTCTCTACCAGGTAGCAAACTTATAGACAGTGTGATTCCTGAGAATTGGGACAGCAAAGCTACGAATTTACAGAGAGAAATTGGGATATGGAAGGTGTGTCCTGATCCACTTTTACTTCACCTGTCCCAGCTGCACACGTCCCATCTACTACTAGCGATCATTGTCCACATTTCTATCTTGGTCCTCTTTTGCTTTCATTTCCTTGTGTTTATCACAGCAGTCCTCACATTTGAGAAGGTCTCTAAATGTCTTTGGCAGCCAGGTAGAAATTCAGATTGCAGGGTTCACCCTGGGAAGTGGGAATTTCCTGGGCATGGGTGGGCCCTGGAGACTGTATTTCCAACAAGGTCTCAAGGGTGGCGGCCTTCACGTGGTCTTTGCATTGCTCTCCCACAGGGCTGTCCTACAATGCATGCCCTGGTCAATTCATCGTTCCCAAGTTTCACCTGGAATCTCCATGCAAATGTCTCCCAGCTCTTTGCTTCTTGAGCGAGTCTCCTCTGAGCACTAACTCCAACCCAGACATTTCTCTAGGAACCAAGAGTAGAGGGGTGAGTCCAAGAATTCCCCTTCCCTTGTGGAGGACACAAGTAAGTCTTGTAGGACATCGTCTGAGGTTTTCCAAAGTTAGGTTGTTTGCAAATTCAAGCTCAATACGTCATACTAACTGAACTGCCACTTAGGATACCCACATCCCATATCAGAGCGTCTGAGTGCAAGGCTCAGCTCAGCTTCTGATTCCAGCTTCCCGCTAATGCCTGCCCTGGGAGGCAGCAGGTGAAGGCTCAAGTGGTTGGGGCCCATGTGGGAGACCCAAGCTCCTGCCTTTTGTTTGACCCACCCTGGCTGTTGTAGGCACTTGGGGAATGAATCAGCAGTTGGAAGATGTCTTTCCTTCCATCTGTCTGCCTTTCCAATGAATGAATAAATAAAGTTTAAGTGCCATTTCCCACTCATTGTCTGCATATTAGCTGCTCCACCCTTTGCCTTTCCTGATTCTATCAAGGCGCCAACATTCTTCAGGCAAGTCTCCCAGTTCCGCTTTGCTTGTGTATCATCTATTGCAAACATCAGGTGTCACATCTGGTTGGTTCTCATCCACTGTACTTTTCTCTTCCCATGTTCTCTCCAACAAGAGCCTTAGAAGTGAATGCCAGATATCTGCTCCAGACTCTTAATTTGCTACCTTGTCTTCAACCCCTCCTTATTTTAATTCATTCAAGTTGGTCTCTTAGTGTCATGTTTCACAAACTACAGCATGAATCAGAATTACCTGGAAGGGTTGTAAAAATGAGATGCCAGGTCAGTGGATCTGGAAGATAAGCTGAGATTCTGCAATCAATTGTATTCCCCGGCAGTGCGGAGGCTGGTGGTCCGTGGATGTCACAAGGAAGGAGGGCCCTGGAACAAGCTCTTTTCTCTGTATAAGTCTCCTTTCTTTGTCATTGGCTGTCACCCACCAGCTTCAACCTCTGTATCTAAGATGGCATGTAAAGTCTAAATCTGGCAATGTTCTTCTTATCCAAGTTTTCTCTCCTACTTCATAGACTCCTTTCTTTGCCTCACTGGTCTCCTTCTTGTCCTGTCGCTCATCCCTGCCTTTGTTGTCTTACACAGCAAGAATCTACACACTTTCTCTCCATTCTTCTGGTCCTTACCCATCCTTAAAATGAAATGAAATCTCTATCTCCTCTCCTCCCCTGGGTCCCAGGTCCCTAGCCAGTCTCTGAATTCCTCTGGTATCCACTTTCCTTCTGGCACTCTTTCCTGGCTCATCTCTCTGGCTGCGAATTTCATGATGTGTGATTTCTGCCTAGCTAACTAGACTGTGAGTATTTTCTGCAGCCAAGATTGCCTATTATTTATATTACACATTACTTGGCACAGAGTTAATATTAAACAGATAATATTGCTAATAGTACTCATTTTTAAATTTTATTTTCAATTTTAAAATATTATTTTCAAAATTTAGTTGAGAGGGAGAGAGAGAGAGTTTCCATGCACTGGTTTATTACTCAAATGCCCAAAATGCCCAGAGCTGGGCTAGGGCCAAAGCCAAGACGTAGGAACTCAATTCAGTTCTCCCTATGTAAATGGCAGAATTCAACCACTTGAGGCATCACCTCTGCTTTCCAGGGACTACATTAATAGGAAGCTGGAATCAAAACCCAGAGGTAGGTATTGAACCTCAGCACTGAGATGGGACATGGGTGTTCTAGCTGGCATCTTAACTGCTAGGCTAAATACTCATTCCTCCATGAATTTTTGAAACCCCTTCATACTTGGTAATGTATGGAGGATAGATTTATTTACTTACTTACTTGAAAGGCAGAGCATGGGAGATGGGAGATGGGAGATGGGAGATGGGAGATGATGGGAGAGGGAGAAGGAGAGGGAGAGAGATTCTTCCATCCATTGGTTCACTCCCCAAATTTCTGCAACAGCCAGAGTTGAGCCAGGCTGAAGACAGGAGCCTGGAACTCCATGTAGGTCTCCCTCGTGGGTAGAGGAAACCCATGTACTTGAGCCACCGGTGTGCTGCTTCTCAGGTGCACTAGGAAGAAGCTGGGTCAGAAGCAGAGGTGGCACTCAAACTCAGGGACTCGAGGGGCTGGCACCGTGGCTCACTCGGTTAATCCTCTGCCTGCGATGCCACTTTCTGTGCTGCCTGACTGGTTCTGGGGATTGAACCCAGTCTCCAGCGAGTTGAATAATAAGGCCCAGGAACTGTCTGTGTTCCTGAACCACACACAACCCATGTGTTACTGAGGTCTCTCTGGATTTGCAATGGGAAACAGGGAAACAATTATGATGACATGCGGGGGATGTGCTGGAGTCTCCAGCCAGAATGATCTTTTGGAATGAAAATCTGACATCATTATGCTCCTGCTTAAACCCTCTCCATAGTTTCTTTCCTTTTCACTTGCTCAAAGTCTGAATTCCTCAGATGATTGAAATGATCCTCGTCCCTCTCTTGTTCTTTCTGCTTCTACTTCATTGTTGTTTCTTCAGATCTCTGCAGAGATTGCACATTGTTCAGTCGCAGAGCCTTTGCATGTGCTGTTCCCTTGGCCTGAAGTGCTTCTACCTCACCAGGTCTGATCAAAGCCATCCCCATTCCTTCTATGTTAGGTTGTCCCATCCTTGTCTGCATAATGCCCGTTATCAGAGCTCATGGCAGTCAGTCCACGTGGGCACTGTAGCTGTCCCAAATAAATCTTAAAACACAAGGCTCTTGTATTGTGTCAGTGATACTTCCCCCTTGTTATTCCTTATCTCTAACTGTGCTTATTTGTTGTCTTTGTTGCACTCTGAGCTCCAGCAAGTTGGAAAAAAATTTTGGGAGTATAAAGGACCTGGCACCTAAAGGAATCACAGTTCTTATGTTAACAGCTTATGCCACCTCATCCTTATAGCTCCACGAGATCATAGTTGTTTACTGTTTTCTTTTCTCTGCCATGGCTTCAACATATAAAAAGAGACACATACTAAAGGGAGAGGACAAGGAGAGAACCCCAGGGTTTAAGGCTTAGGGGCTGTACTATCCAAATTCCATCATGTCATCATGTTAGGGCATAAAAGGAGCTGTGAGGTGTCATGGGGGTTTCTCTTTAGAAGCACTTCAGTAAAATAGGTTGAGGCAAGGGAGATGTAGCTCAGCTCCAGTAGATGTGTCCTGTGGATAAAAGAAGTTTCTAGTGTAGATGTGTATGGGACTGTCCTGCCAGGTCAGGGAGCTCACACACTGGAGCAAGCCACGTCATGCTAAGATAGAGCTGGGCTGGGGATCACATCTTTACCCATTTTGGTTAGCACTATTGTGTCAGGCAGCCTGCCCTTTGATAGCCCCTTTGGCTCGGGCTGGACTTACTGGCTCACTTGGCACATCTAGATAACTGTTAGCATGACTGGACATGGTTGATCCTGCTCCAGTCCAGCTCTCTGCTCTGGCATGGGAAAAGCAGTAGAAGATGGCCCAAGCGCTTGGGCCCCTGCACCCACTTGGGAAACTTGAAGAAGCTCCTGTCTTCACATCAGCCCAGCTCCTGCCATTGTGGTCATTTGGGGAGTGAACCAGCAGATGCAAGACGTTTCTCCAGGTCTCTCTCTCTTTCTGTCCATAACTACCTCTCAAATAAATAAATAAATAAAATCTTTTTATAAAATGATTGGACATCATTTCCAAGATTATATCAAAAAAGGAAATGTGGCTTCTCTTTGCCGACTCAGCTGTCATTTTGTATACTGCCTTACGGAAAGGCGCATGTGTCCAGAAACTGACGCAACTGCCCTAGCCAACAGCCAGCAAGGAACTGAGACTCGGCACGGCCGCCACTGACTGCCCCAGGGAGAGCTCCCTCAGTCAAGCCTGCAGCTGAGCCTGCAGCCCTGGCCAGCTACGAGACTTCGGCCTCACAAGAGACCCTACAGGAGGACCACTCAGCCAAGCCTCACTTGAGTTCTAACCCACAGGAATAACGAGTTAATAAATGCTTACGATTTTAAGCCTTTAGGCTTGTGGGGACAGTTTGTTCTGCATCTGTAGATAAACCAGGACTGTGCTATGCCACTATTTCAACACAGCTTTTTGGCTGCAGGAAAAAAATTAACACCCTCACATCGACACTGAGATCTCATTCTGCAGATTTAGTCTGGGCTGAGAGTTGGATAGTTCTGAATCTACACATATCTACTGTGACTCTCTGCGTAGCTAATGGAGATCTACTGTGGATGAGACTGTGCATTGTGAGCTCCTGGCCTTGGAAATGCTGGCTCCTTGTTCCCTACACACCAGAGCCAAGCACAAGGCTTATCCCATAACAACTATTCAGCAACCATGAGTTGAACTGGATCGGCCCTCTGCAGGGTAGCTGCACTGGTATACATTTTACCAAGAGACGCACCTAGGGTATACATGATTCAGGGAAGGTCATGTGCGTGGCATCGGGTCCTCTTCCAGATTCCAAAGCTGCTGTCTATGTCCCCAGAGCTTCCACAGTGGGCCAAACAACCTACTACAGCCTCAAATGGCAATGTTTCCATTTTCCTCTGGCACCCTAGCTCGAAATAAGCAGATGTCTTCATGTTTTTGTTAAAGAATTTCATCCAAAAAGGCTCCGTTACTCCATTTTCTGCCCCACAAGTACAGTGAAATGGTCTCTACCTCATTCTGAGCACATTCCCGGGCCATAGTTCTTCCGTGATACCACGTTCAGCGGAAGTAACAGTTAAGTTATTTTAGTCTTCACTAATAATGCTCATGGAGCCATTGGTGTTTCTTTCTGAGTTAATAAGAAACATTTGCAGCAAAACCATGGGACTCTGCAGATAAAGCAATTGGCAAGCAATGGTGTTTAAATACCAGAAAACAGCCCATATCCAAACAGGTGTGCGATAACACAGGATAAATAAATGGCTCTGTGTGCAGTTTAGCCCAAGCAAAACTGTGTCAGAAACTTTCTTTCTATCCTGGAAAAAAAAAAAAAAAGCAACCAAACCAGGCCTCTTGTATCTCCCTTAGACCAGGCAGCTGGAAAAACAGTTCTAACTCAGAGAGCCGAAAGTAAAAGTTGTTCTTATTAAAAAAAAAAAAAAAAAAAAAAAGCCCAGATCAACAAAACCTTGCAAAGGGAATGATTATACTTCTGCAAAAGCGGCCTTGAGCTAGAATCTTGTTAAAGACTCACCTCTTCTTAACCTTGAAGAAAAATGTCTGCCTCTTGGATCAGTGGTGGCCTCTTCACGTTGTGCTAGAGTATTTTTAAAAGATGTTTTGTTGGTGCAGTTTTCCTAACCACATGGGCACTTGACTTAGGGCATTTGGAACATGGATGCCTAAAGAACTGTTAGTCTGTTTGCTTTCCATTAAGACCTGCTAAGTGCACAGGAAACATGGTTTAGAGCTGAAAGAGGTTATGCAAACTGTCCCGCTTTTCATACTGTTTCTTTCTGGCCAGGAACAGAGGTGAGACTAGGAGTTGGTCCATTCCAGAAAGTTTGAAAGAGCTCTGTGCGTGGGTTAAATATTTCCTACTGGGCTGTTTTTGGTGTTTGGGATTATTTGTTCTTTGCCAACCTGTGTCTAGGAGGGGGCAAAAAAAAAAGCAAAAACAATAAAGACATAGCCAAGTAGTCTCTGGAAATATCTGATCCATGACACACTTCAGTGGCCAAGGTGGATCATGTCTTAGTGGAGTGCCAGTGGTCCTTTGCATTCAATGGTTCCAATCCTGGCTCAAATTCTGGCCAAAGCAGCACTTACCCTTTCCGATCAGTCTTCTACCTCTAAAATGGCTTTCTATTCAAGGTGGTTATGAGGCTTGTATGCAAGTGCCTAACACATGCAATAAAAATTGAGCGTGAAGATCACACCCAACAGCACATGTGCAACCACACAGCACACATGAAGCTACACAGACAACAGGATGAAGGTTACGTGCAATAGTGTGTGCAGAGACTGGCACAGAGTGGATGGCCAATAGATTGAATTTTTGTTTTGTAAAAGATTTGTTTATGAAGTTGAAAGGCTGAGTTACAGAGGGAGGGAGGGGGTTCATTCCCCAAATGGTGGAAACAGAGCTAGCAGGATGAAGCCAGGAGCCTGGAACTCCATATAGGTCTCCCAAATGAGTGACAGGGGCCATCTTCTGCTGTTTTTTAAAAGAGAATTGGATAGGAAGCGGAGCAGCTAGGATTCATCCGGGATGTTTGCACTGCAGCTGATCACTGGCCCCTTATCTGACATCTTGTTACTGCTGTCCTCAAGAATTTCTCCCTTGAATACGTCCCTCCTTCAACACAAAAGCCAGTAGATCTCTCTCCCTTCCCTAGGACGCGCTATGTGCAGAATGGAATCTATCCCAAACGCATACACACTGTGTGCACAGTGGAATCTATTCCAAATGCAGCAGGAATGATAATGGTTAGCTAGGGGTCACTTGGTGTGGCAGTGAAGAGTGTGAATTCTTGAGGCAGGCCTGTTTCAAGTTCTGGCCTTGTTTTTCTTTTTCTTTTCTAGCTAAATAATTTTTTGAACCTCAGTTTCCTCATCTGTAAAATGGGAATAACATCAGATATTTTGAAGAGCACACAAGTCAGTGTGCACTCAAGGGTCTTCTGTGTTACTCTCTCCAACCACTCAGACTTCCAGTGGTGTCTTCTGAGCTCCACGGGCTGGACTCTCCCCCTTCTTACTTCTAACTCTGCTCACTCCCAGTGAGCTGCCAAACCACCTTTTCAGTGCCACAAATCACTGAATGATATTTCAGACCCTAAGAACAAACATTTTGACTTACGCTGAACTCTGGGTTCAGGAAGGCAGCAGCCCAGTTATGGCTGTATAGAGTGAGGTGGAAATCTACCATTCCTCTTGAAAGCATAGTTTTTTCCAAGGAAACCATGGATGGGCAATCAGGATAAAAGTCTTCTCTCCTGCTCTTAGTAGGGCTGGAGGAAGAGAGTTCACTGTGTGTAGCACAGGAAGGACTTTGGGTATCATTTATGCATCTCTTTCTTCCCTCTCCTCCCCCCCCCCCCCCGTTTCACTCTTGCTTTTTCTATCCTCTCCTACCCCATAGCAAGTTTTATAAATAGGCCTCTTTCTTATCTGATCCCCCCTAAATGTTTTTCATTTGAAAACCACAGTTAATTTTAGATAATTGTCAGAGATAATCTGAAATTTGTGTGTAACACAGGGCCTAGTTCTAAGAAAAATATGACATTTCTGGAGGGCCTTGTTTTGACCTCTCTTCCTCTGCCAGTACCACGGCCGATGTCTCCGGCTTTCTTAGCAGAGACCGGGGTGTGTCCTAAGCCTGCTGGCCCCTTTTCCATACACGGCGGTGCTGCTTCCCCTGGAGACTGCTTCTCTAAGCCCCTGGAGTTCCAGGTGTGATTCCGAGGCTGGGGAGGAGCTGAGGACAGCGGTGGAGGGGGGGGGGAGTGAACTCACCGACCCATCCCAAGGGTCAGGTTCACAGGAGTGCAGTGGCCTCTGTCCCTTGCTTCTCACCAGGCCGGGGCACCTCCCAGTGATCCCCACACAGATAAATGCAGCTGTAAATGTGCGCAGGCTGCTGCACCACGCTTCTAAACAGCAGCCCGTTTCTCAGAGCTGGGCCGTGTCTGTCCTGGCCTGAGTTAAGAGGTAAAGAACATTCCGGTTTTAAGCTTGAATGGAAAAAATATATTTGAATTTTTTTTTTTTTCTGCTAAAAAGGTATGCAGAGGACTCAAATTCCAGTAAACGAAGGTTAAAGACGGGCTGGTTTTCAGAACACTCATCGCCCCCTCCCCCTTGATTTTTCCATAAAGTGCCATAAAAAGCCACTGTACTAACAAACATTTTGGGAAAGGAACAGGCTCCAGGCCAAGAAGCCACAAACTGCAACGGGGGAAACCTGAGCCGGGAGGCACGATTTCCTGAGCAGAGTCATTATTCAGGTCGGGATCAGGCATCAGCGGCACCAGCCCAACCAAGAGCCACAACCGCGGCTGCCCTGGGCTGCTTGAGACAGGGCCGGCTAGCAGAGAGTCCCCGCCCCGGGCAGGAGCACGGGTCTTCACCCTAGCTCACAGAGCCTTGAGAGCATCTCTCCACAGCTTGGGTTCTGTACCTGGAAAGCAGCTGCTGAGAAACATCCTGACGCATCCAAAGAGAAGAGGCAAGTCCAATGCACGTGCAGTAAAATCACCACCTGTATCCATTTGTTATTTGTCAATTCATTGTGCTGAAATATTCTATTAAAATGGAGATGGACGAATAAAGTTACCCAGAGAGCTAGATCAGCCATGAAAGGGAAGCATATGGGGAGAGATTTAGCCTAAAAAATACTGACATCTACAAAGCCACCAAAATGAAATCAGTCTAGGACTGGCTCGAGAACAGAGACCCAAAAAGATAACATTTGCCTTGAAGAAAGACCTATTCACGAACAAAGACTTTAACTATGATGAACACAACTGATACATCATTGGAAACGGTGAGATTATTTAGTACATGGTATTGAGAAACTGGCTCACCATATGGAGAAGAATGACATCTATTTTCCTATGTTATGCAAAGTGTGGAGTCCAGATGAGTAAGAGATCAAATAGAAAAGAAAGACTTAGAAAGTCAACCTATAATTAAAATGTAGAAGAATATTTTATGACTTAGAGGTTGGGAAAAGCATTCTAAAAAAGACCTAAAATCACAAACCATAAGGCCAAAAAATTGGATGGGATTGATTACACCGAAATTAGAGATTTCTATTTAATGAAGGCTAGCAAAGTTGTAGTTACAAAAATAAAAATAGAATACAATATTTGCAACATCAAAAAGTGGCTAAGAATCAAATCTAAAATATGTGAGTGAAACCTATAAATTAACACAAAATATCACAAAATCCAATGGAAACAACAGCAAAGAATATGAGAGGTAATTCACAGAGAAAGAAATCCCAGTGCTAATGTGATATAAAGAGGTGTCTCAGCTCATTAGCAATCAAAGGTGAAACACATCCAGTGAGAAACAGCTTTATACCCAAGAGGTTGGCAAAAACAAGAGAGGTGGATAATGCCAAGAGTTGGCCTGAGATACAAGAACACATGTGCTTACAGTCTGAGAGTCTCCTCCAAGATTCATGATAAATTTAATTGCCATTGTGATGATGGTAAGAGGTGCAACTTTTAAGAGAGATCACGAGGCACTGGCCTCATGAATGGATGGAGGCCGTGGTTGTGGGTTACTTGGAAAAGGGGTGGCGGTGGGCAGTTCCACTTCCTTGCTCTCTCTCACTTGTGCCCTGTGATGCCTTCCTACAGGTTAGGATAAAGCAAGGATGCCTTCACCAGCTGTGGTCTTCATTCTTGGACTTTGTAGCCTCCAGCCACATCCACTTCCATGGCTTATCATCTAGCCAGTGTGTGGTGTTCCGTTGCAGCAAAGGAGAATAGGCAAAGATGACATGATGCCTCACACACTGCCCGTAGGAGGACTGATTAGTGAAGCTAGTTTTAAGAACAAGCTCATGGCCACTGCACATTCATGGCCATCAGGAATAGCCCAGAGAAACCTCCCTGGGTCCGTGAGAGGAAGTATGAGCAGATGTTGTGGAGCTGACACTTGTGGTCGCTGGACTAGGGAAGCAGCCAATGCATCCGTCGCTGAAGGAACAGGGAAGTAAAGGAAGTGCAGCCCACTATGGAATACTGCACAGCAGTTAGAAGCAAGTATCTGGAATTCCCCATCAGCAGCGTGAGAAGTTATTACAACTGCAATGAACCAACAAGGAAAACCACCAGCCAAGGTGCTTGGGAAGATTAAATGGTGATAATACAACACTCAACATGGTGGCTGACCCAAAGAAGGTGTTTGATTCTGTATACAGGTAGATGGGGAATCAAAGAGGGATGGATCCATCTGACAAAAGATTCCAGATCGTCAGGAAAGGGGCAGAATCTGAAGCTATTGAAACTAGCTGGGCTGTCTGGCAGTTTTTCTTCCTGCACCCCCTTTTCCCTCACTTGGTAGCTGAATCTGCACACTTACAACCAAGGAGTCTCTGGATGTCAAGCATCGTTGAGCATCACTGATCGCTGATCTGTCCTGATGTTAGTGGGGAGGTCTCAGGGTTGCCCCAGCCAATTACTGAGTTTTTTTTTTTTTTTTGACAGGCAGAATGGACAGTGAGAGAGAGAGACAGAGAAAGGTCTACCTTTTCCGTTGGTTCACCCCCCAATGGCCGCTGTGGCCGGCGCACTGCGCTGATCCGAAGCCAAGAGCCAGGTGCTTCTCCTGGTCTCCCATGGGGTGCAGGGCCCAAGCACTTGGGCCATCCTCCACTGCACTCCCAGGTCACACCAGAGAGCTGGACTGGAAGAGGGGCAACTGGGACAGAATCCGGTGCCCCGACCAGGACTAGAACCCAGTGTGCCGGTGCCACAGGCGGAGGATTAGCCTATTGAGCCGCGGCTCCAGCCAGGTATTGAGTTTATCAGTTATTTCCTAGCAATTTCCTTATGTGGGGTTCAGAATTGATTACTCCCTCGCTTGACTGAACATGTGTTCTGAGCCACAGCCATGCACAGAAGTTCTCCTGAGAACACTCTCGCCAGTATGCTTCACAAAGTACACTGAGTGATACTTCTCACAGGAGACGGAGGAACCAAATTTTATTTGCTGAAATGAGATTCTCCATCCTTTTCCTCTTGGCATCCAAAGGTCTTTAGGAGTATCCATTACACTAATACCCACAGTCACAGTATCAGTGATTGACACTGTAAAAATGAAGAAAAGGGGATGGGGCTGGCACAGTGGCACAGTAGGATAACCCTCTGCCTACAGTGCTGGCATCCCATATGGGCACCAGTTCATGTCCCAGGGGCTCCTCCATTGATCCATCTGTTTGCTATGGCCTAGAATAGCAGTGGAAGATGGCTCAGGCGCTTGGGCCCCTGCATCTACATGGGAGACCTGGAAGAAGCTCCTGGCTCCTGGCTTTGGATCATCTTAGCTCTGGCCGTTGCAGCCATTTAGGGAGTGAACCAGCAGATGAAAGACCTTTCTGTCTGTCTCTCCCTCTCTCTGTCTGCAACTCTACCTATCACATACATAAAATCTTAAAAAAAAAAATGGAGAGGAACTGGACAGCTTGTCTATCACTCTTGCTCTGAAGCCCAAGAGAGGATATTCCAGCCGACAATCCGGAGACCAGATACTTATGCTACATTTGTCATTAGCGGTCATAGAGAAGGGCAAAGAGCTGAAATCCCAAGGACAGAGTAGAATCCAGCTCTCTCCGAAGGAAATCCAGGTTTTGGAAAACTCCCAAGGAGCAATAATTCAGCTGAACTAAGCTGATGAGCCATCTTTTAAATGTTTGGAGAAATACAGTCAAACATTGAACAGCTTCCTAGAACTGAAGCCACTGGGCAAAGGTGACTTTTATTAGACCTTTGCAGTCCACCAAAGAACTGGTCACATTGTAGGGCTCAACTCCATCTGGGGGAGCGAATATTTGGTTTTGTTTCCTCATTGGAAGGTTCTCTAGAGCAAGGCATAAGCTTTCCACTTCCTGATAATTATCTATTAAAAGCTAAACCATTGACAAATGAAGTCAATTCAGCATACGGACTGCCTACTCTGTGCCTGGTGATCTGTGTGGTTTTTTTTTTCTATATTATCTCATGTAACACTGTCACAATCTTTTAAGAGATTGTCACTCTCCACTGTTCACAAGAGAACAGGGGGCCTCTGGGAAGTTAGGAACATTTTCAAGGTCACATGGCTTTTACAACGCAGATATGGATTCACACGCTGACAACTGATTCTAAACAATGTTCTTTAACCCATGTCACCGCAACCATGTCCTTGCTTCTAACAGACGCAAGGCAGCCACGAGGGATGAAGGGATGGTGTCCTCTTCACACCACTGGCAAGCAAGCGTGCTGAAGATGAAGCTGTGTGTTAAAATGAGCTGAGACAGAAATAGTGGTAATGAGGGTAGTAAACTTATGTTTACTTTTTATTATATTCCAAGTACTATGATCAATGATCTGCATCAGCCAGAACCCGATGAGCTGGTTCTGTTACTATTTTATTTTTCTACATGGGGAAAACTCAGTCTTAAAGTTTAATTACTCAAATTCAACTAGTAGATCCTAAATTTCTCAAGTCAATGTTTTTTGAATACTAATCAAAATTATTTTTCTCTGATATGGCAGTGTGGGCACAGTAGCAATGGCAGCTGGGGTGGTGGTCCCAGGCGACACTAGCATGGGTGATAATGGTGGTGGTGAGGCCGGGGTTAATGGCAATGGTGAAGGTGGTTGGGATGTGTGTTGATGGTGTTGATGGTGTAGAGGTGGTGCTGGTGGTAGTGTGATATTGACGAGAGTGCTGCTAGTGGTGCCATCGGGTGATGGTGATGGTTGTCGTGCTGGCAGTGGTGGCTGGCTCAGTAGAGCTGGTTGTGGTGAAGGCACTGACGTGACAGCAGGACCAGTAGCAGTGGTGGTGTTGGGGTGGTGACTGGTTATGGGGATGGTGACGCTGGTGGTGGTGATGACGGCTGTTACAATTATGGTGGTAGTACTGATGGGACTGGTTGGGGGGTGATGGCAGTGCTGATGATGGTGATTATTCTCATAATGAAGGCATTAGATATGGGAGTATTGGAGGTGGTGGTCATTTCATCCTCTCAGATAACACCTCCTTTGGAGAGTTATTAAAAATAGCTTTCTGTTTTCTCTATGCCTGGAAGTCTGATTAACTATTTCCTTTCAGTTCCATAAAGGCAAATTTGACCTTTCATTTCTCTGCCACCTTTAACTCCCATGCTGGTGACAAATACAACAGTTGCCTAGGATCAGTGGGGAAAGAGCACGTGACCATCTCCCTGAAGGCGGCCTTTGGTCTCTGAGCACTGGAACACATGACCCCCTGCCTCACCCCTGCCACATGAACCAGGGCCCAGCCCAGTCCAAAGGGATTTGGGATTCTCTGTCCCAAACAAGGCACTGATTAGCTGGTAACCAGGCAGTGATTAGCAGGTCAGATGACCTGCAGTTCAGTGCAAGGTGCCGGGATGTTTGCCACGAGGCCAGCCAGCCCGAGCATCTCAGGGTCCTGATGACTGCTTCTGCTGTGCGGGGCTGTGATTAGAACACTCCTCTGGTCCCCAAGCCCAGCCCTGCCAGGGGCAGCCCTGGGAATCCTGTCTGTCCATTACATACAAGGGATGTGGGAGACGAATGGCCTGCTTGAGAGCCCAGCAGTGACAGGGAGGCCCAAACCCAAGGATGAACCACAGGCTATTAGCACATTCCTAGTCAAGCATTGAACTGAGAGTTTGAGCAGCAGAACCAGGGAAAAACGGGGTCCACCTGGGATTCTGCCATGGACTGAAAATGTGACCTTGATCAAGATATTTAACCTCCAATCTTGGGTTACCTCAGTTTTTAAGTGGGTTGTTAATACTAGACTCTTCTGGTTGTTTGAAGTTTAAGTTTTTAAAGTAGATTTAGCGGACAGCAATGTAACATAGGCTAAGCTTCTGCCTGCAATGGCAGCATCCACAGCATCCCGGCTGCTCCACTTCCAATCCGGCTCTCTGCTATGGTCTGGGGAGGCAGTAGAAGATGGCCCAAGTGCTTGGGCCCCTGCACCCATGTAGGAGACCCAGAAGAAGCTCCTGGCTTCTGATTGGCCCAGCTCGGCTGTTGTGGCCATTTGGGGAGTCACCTAATGACCAGAAGACCTTTCTCTCTCTTTCTCTCTCTGCTGTAATTCTATCTCTAAAACAAATAAATAAAATCTTTAAAAAAATAAAAAGTTAATAAATAAAAGTGGATCGAGGAACAATCATTTGGTTTGGCAGTTAAGACACCCACATCCCACATTGGAGTCTCTGGATTTGATCCTCAGCCCTAGCTCCTGACTCCAGTTTCCTGCTAATGGAGACCCTTGGTGGCTGCAGTGTTGACTCAAGTACGTGAGTCCCTACTACCCATGTTGCGAGACCAGCATAAAGTTCCTGTCTGTAGCCTGGCTCAGCCGCAGTAGTTGTAGGCATTTGGAGAATGAACTGATGGGAGTGCTTGCTCTCTGCCTCTCAAATGAATAAAGAGAAACTCACACTTGTTGCCCTGATACCACAGGGCATTCTCCTGTGGTTAACACAGACTGTGGAACAGACAGAGTGCCCCATAAGTGCCAGCATCATCGCCCTCTGTTACAGGAGGATGATTATTTGAAATGTCATCATTACTTGAAAATTTTCAAAAGGCCTCAGGAGCATCATTTCTAAGATGAGAGCAGCCTCATCCTTTGTTGGGTCATCCTAAGAACGAGATAAGATAATTCTTGAAAAGTAGTCGCCACATGTCCTAGCATAAAATTAGCACTCAATGAATCACAGCAATAATAATGATGATTCTCACCATTGTTTGCACAAAGGTGGATATAAATGAATATTCTGTAGCATATTTCCCTATCTTTTCAGGATACAATCAAGATGAGGTAGATCGTGCATGATTTTGAACTGAAAAGGGATTCATGAAATTATTCATGGTACAGTCAAACCTTTGACTATGTACAGTTTTGTAATCCACAGACCCTCAAACACCTGGAGACCTTGTGAAAGGGCAGATTCTGGTTTGGTGAGTCTGGGGTTTGGCTTGAGACTCTGCATTTCTTATAAACTCCCAGGAGATTCCAGGGCTATAAGTTCATGGACTCCACTTTGAGTAAGGGGGGTTGTACAGTTTTGCAAGAACAAAGTATATGCATATATATTTGCATACACAAATATAGAAAAGAATTCCTAAACAATACTCAAAAGGAGAACTGTGTTTTCCCTTCACTAAACTATCTATTGTTTCCCAAAACTGAAAAATGAACATACAAAAAATACAATAAATTTTATTGACACAGAACATTCCTCCTGTCTCTTCAGTCTTGTCCCACAGCCAGGTTTTCAGCATGTTCCTTGCCAGGTCTGCGTGCCTGATGCCCTGCTATTCTCCTTCGGCCACACTGGGCCTTTTCAACGTCCTAACCACAAGGAAATCACATTAATGCGTGCTCATTCTGGAGGCTTCGGCTCTCTGAGGAGCAGGTGGGCCCCAGCTCAGATAGAGTAGCTGGCCACAATTCAGGGCCCAGAGGCGTGCAAAGCAGCCAGGTGCAAGATGGGCAGCTGTTCACTCAAAGAGTGCCTGAGGTTCAATCCTGGCTGCCTGGGGAGGGGGCATGCCAGCCAATGTACAGGGGTCCTCTCTCTCAAGTAGAAAAGAATGTAAGAAACTCCATCAAATAAAAAGGACAGCTCCATTGGTCCTCCCTCTGAGGGTAGGTGAGGGGGACCCCTGATGGCATCTGATGGTGGGTGGGCTGAGGATCTTCCTTTGAGTCCCCCCAAGGAGGAACTGTGCACTTAGGCCTAGCATCTATTTTAGCCTCATCAGAGTGTAACTGTCACGCTGTGGAGGAAAGAAGCCTACAAGGGCATGGAAAGACAGAATTACATATAGTCTGGATGAATGCTGACCCTGCTGTTTAAGCTAAGCTGCCTTAGATTCTGATTCCTTCCAGGGAAAATGGGACCATCAGTGCAATGGTATTGTCAGGATTAGGACTTAGGGAGATACTGATTCTGTTCCCTTTCCATACACAAAGCTAGCTTGCAAATGCCAATGTTAATAACAGCTGTTACGTTATTACACTGTCACTGTCCCCTTCACCTTAACAGATCCCAGGATCCTTCCAACTCACTCACTCATCTTTCTTAGCATGTGACACGCATAAATTCATACTAACTGCCTCACACACAAGTCAATTCCTAAGTGGACCATCAGATCCTTGAGCACAAGGAGGCAATGCCAGAGAGAAGACAAGATCCTGTGCTTTCAAACAGTTAACAGCGGCTAGAAGAATAATCTATGCAACCTCCTTAGCACATTACTGGGCACTTACAGAGGTGATGAATCAATAGATTTATGATTTCTCATTATTCTTCTGTTCTCCATATCCTCCAATTTACTGAAGAAATGCTTCCATTCCCACACCCCCAAAAAGGAAACAGCATTTCTTATGTACCTCCTTTGAGCCTTTTACTATGTATAATCTCACATGCATTCTTAGAGTGATTCTCCATATTAGCTATGCACAGAACTCATTTAAAGTTCAGGAAAAAAAATAACATTCTTTTAAGTATGATTCTATTTAAATATTTGGGAAATAAAATTCTGTTTAACTTCCTAATGCTTATTGCTCCTATGAAACTATAAAATAAGATAAATTAATCAATTAAATGCAAGCAATGCTATAGCATATTTAAAATTCAGCCTAGCAGTTTTAATTAAATGTGACAGATGGTGTGGTTTTGATGAAACTGGTTCAAAATTGACTATGTAAACGTGGTACTGAATGCTGTAGTACAGGCACATTTCAGTTCATTGTGCTTTCACACGATGTGTTGACTCACGTGTCCCATAATTGTTGTCCATTTACTCTGTAACGTCTGTCTAGTCACTTGGTATTAATTAAATTAACTAAAGTGACTGTAAAGTCACTTGGTATTAATTTGACAGCAGTGCATCATTTTCAATTTATTTCCTCTTTTTTCCTTTGTCATTAGTAAGGGCAATCAAATTAGGACTCTACATTGTCAACTTGTTGCACTCACTGGCATTACAACACAGTGGCAGTTCTTAAATGTAATGGGGTTTGTAGGGGCAGGTGTTTGGCAGAGTGATTAAGATGCTACTTGAGATGCCCACATTCCACATTGGAGTTCGTGTTTTGAGTCTGCGCTCTGCTCACACCCTGGGAGGCAGCAGTGATGGCCCGAGGGGTTGGGTCTCTGCTACCCACATGGGAGACCCAGATTGAATTCCAGGCTCCTGGCTTTGTTCTGGCCTAACGTGTTACAGACATCTGGTGAATAAACCAGGGGATGAGAGTTCTGTATCTGCCTGTCTATAGCTCCCTCTTTCTCTGTTTCTGACTTTTAAATAAATAAAAATAGATAAATAAAGAATTAACCAGAAAATCAAGAATAGACTTTATGAATTTTACTTTAGATTCCCAATGAAATGAGAGCAGAGTAGTTAACCATTCTAATAGAAAAGGTAATTTCCTATCCTTTCCCTGGTTCACATCCCATGGCATTGGAATGGGCATAATGTATCTCTACAGCTGAGTGAGGTGGGCACTGTCATTCCTGATTTCATTGTGAAGACATTCAGGCTGGGGTGGGGGTGGGATGCCATGGGGTGCAGTGTTCACACACTGACCTAGATTCATCCACCTAGCCGATAGTACCTGAGGCTCAGACCCATGGGTGTGAATCTACATTCAGGCTTTGTACTGACCTGGATTTATCCTTGAGCATTAGTGAATGCTTAATGCTATTCTGATACACACTGGTGATGAGAGATGGAGGAGACATAAACCCAGGCCATGGTTCTCTGTTTTACTGAGTGCTGCATGGACTAGATCACTAGCAGCAAGGAGTTGCAATGTATATGGCAGCCACATAGCCATACAGATGAGGCCTGCCTCCACATGGGGCCGCTCATGGTATCTCCACATCTGGCTTAGCACTAACCAACCCTTGAGGAGTGGAGACGCCTGGAAGGAAAGTTCTGGGTTGCTCTTTATCGTTTGGTCCACTGTCCAAGTTCTCAACATGTGCTGTTTCCTGCTTTGGGGATGAAGCTGGGCATTCTTTCCCAGAATCCTTTCTGTCAATCCTTTGCTATCTGAAGGAACTGTGGAAATGTTGGCCTTGCATTCACATCTATATTCCACTGGGAGTACACAAAGCCAGGGCCCTTTCTGTTTCCAAAAATATCAAGAGACCATGAAAGAAGTGTTGTCAAACAATATTCTTAAGGCCATGGGAAGGTGCTGTCCACCCCTCCAACTGCAAGTGGTGAGAATTTATAATTTAGGTAACTAACAGGCACATGTAACAAACCCTCTCACCAGAATCCAGTAAGCTAGCATTCAGTATAGTTTTTCCATGGCTTGCATTTCCTGCTAGTACCAATTTGTCTGCTACTAAAACTCTACTTTCCCTGAAGCAAGTCAATCTTTCTGTTCTTTTGGAATAGCAAATTGAATCATGTGAAGTGTCAGGAATCTCTCTCTTTCTCTCTTTCACATACACACACACACACACACACACACACACAACCAGGTAATGCCGTAACAAAAGTTCTTTTTGTTTTCTATGTGTTCTGAGGACAATGAATCCATTCAAACATTGCCCAAAATGATAATTATCCTTTTGGACACATGACCTCATATTCTCAATCTATTAAGCACACAAAATCTGAAAATGAGTGGTATTAGTGATTCTATTGAAATGGACACAAGGGAAGAGAAACAGAATAAAGCCAGCTCTAGTTCTGTAATCCAGGAAGGAGTACGTGCTAAGAGGATGGGTGACTTAGGACACTTACACAAGATAAAAAGGACATAGAAAAGTAGAATAATGGATGCACATGGATTTTCACTTACTAGATGTCTGACCTTCATTGCTTCAGGGCACATTAGCTGGGGGTTGAAGTGAGAGCAAGGACTGACAAAGCGTTGGTACATTGCAATGACCCATAACCAGATTCCCTGGTTGGAAGTAGTTGGAAATGGTTGGTTCCTCAACCTCTTCTCAGGTATTTCTGGTTTTTAATTTTTTCTTTTTTTAAGATCCTAAATAGCTACTAACATTCTTCTATTGGAGTCAATCCATAGAAAGGTTAGTTACACCATAAATGACTCATTTGGCAGGACCATCTTATTCCAATTTTTAGAAGCTTCTTTGTCTAGAAATCAGGGTGTAAACTGCACCAAGATGGAGCATGTTAGAAGATGTACTGCCATACAGTGTTGTTCTCACAACTGTCTTCACTGATACAGACCCTTCGCTTCAGGGCACCCAAGATTTTCTCAGTTAGGGTTAGCTCCCCTTTCCAGAACATTCTCTGTAGAGAAAAGGGGCCATGGTAGCCTCTTGATATGAACCTTAACCTCCATGTTCTGGAACTCACCATCCATGGATACTAAAGTTACTGTTATCACTTCTCCTTGAAAGACTAGGAGTTGATTCTCCGACAAAGTGAAGCCATGGGCAGGCCCCAGAAGTCCTCAGGTGGGAGTGCTGATCAAGTGTCTCCACTGCCTATCCCCTTGCCCCTCTTATGTCCTCTACTGAAGCCCCCTAGGGACCCACATAAAATTGCTTCAAAGCAGGAAACCTGGTTGATGGATTAATCAATCACCAACAAGTATTTATTGAGAGCACCTAATTTTTACTTAGCAAATGCTGACTGGGGCAGATGGTGCAGTGACAGGTAATGGAGGACTCTTCAAAGTCAGATAGAGGACTTGAAACTGATACTCCATTCACCATGCATTTAGTCAACAGATAGCTATCGAATACCCGTATGGGAACTGTGCTCTGTTCTGGGAAATGGGGATGGAGAGGACAGAGTAGACTCCTATTCCTTGAAGCTTATATTCTATCAGATTCACAATATTTTAAGCACTAAAATAAAGGTAATATGCACATGATTGGAAAACATGCTGCTTGCACAGCTTAAGAGGGTTAATGAAGTGAGGCAATGTAAAGCTCTTTTAGACTTGGAGGGATGAAAGCAAACAGTGCTTGGGAAGTCTGATTTTGGCAGCAATATATGAGGTGACGGAAGGATATGCTGTGTTGAATAGTGTCCCCCTTCAGCGCATTCCCCCTCAGAACCTTGGGATATGACAATATGTGCTAATAGTGCACTTGAAGATAAAATAAAAGCTATCATATAACACAGATGAGGTCAAAACAGTTTAGGGTGGGCCCTAAATCCAGTAACAGACCTCGTGAAGAAGACACAGACTTAGAGAGAGAGAGGAAGGCCTGTGACTGTAGAAGCTGAGGTAGGAGTGATTCAGCCACAAGCTGCAGAGCTTCAAGGATGGCTGGGAGAAGGTCATGGCTCAGACTCTTCTGCAGAGGCTTCAAAAGAAGCATGGTCCTGCCAAAACCTGGATTCAACTTCTAACCTCTAGGACTGAGAGAAAAAAAAATTACATTGTTTTAAGGCACCCAATTTGTTAGAACAGCCACAGGAAATGAATACAAAAGATAATTGTTTACAGTCAAGAATATTCCCAGACTAATTGGTGCGTGAGAGTTGACGTATGGGAATGAGAGCTCAGGTAGAAGAATAAGGTTGATTTCGGATCCCTGTGTACATGGAGATGGTTGAAGACCCCAGTGGAGCAGACAGGGCATATCATTCCAAGCTTGTTTTATGAGGAACAAGCCCTTATGGGAGCTTAAACAGACCAATACTGAGCTTCTAAAGGCATGGGACAGAACGAAAACGAAGCAAGGAGAAAAGTGAAGGAGTAACTGAGAATATTGTGTTCAATTCAACACGTAGTTATTGAGCCTGACCTATTTTATACTCTTCAGAAACCTGTAGTTCAAATTAAGTGCAAAGTAAAAGAATTAACTGATGGGATGGGAATGTTGGAGAGTAAGAGAGCTAACTGTCTTTAAGGGTGGCCAGGGTGTTGTACAGAAGATGACACTGAGCAGAGGTTGAAAGAAATGCCTGGAGTTGACAGTAGGTAAGGGCAGATGAAAGAGTAAAGAGCCAGAATATAGAGACTACTGTGTCTCAACACTCCTGGAGAAGGCCACGCCCTCCAGTGTCTCACTCAGCACACAAAGGATGAGGGGATAAATAAGTGAACTAATGAAGTGACCCAGAAGCCAAGAAAGGAGAGCACTTCAGAGAGGAAGAGGGGTTAATGTCCATCAACAAAAGCCAAGGAAAAGCTGGCAAGTATGAATAAAAAGCAACAATCAGGTTAAGAGACCCTCAGAGAGATGAGAACTTAGAAGAGAGAAGACAGCACCATAGAGTTAAGAGCAACAGACTGAGCTTATGCTGATGGAGGCTGAAGGAGTTTGACACAAAAAAATACCAGAGAATGGTCAATAATAAATGTCTAAGGGAAGAAGGAAATTTGAAGATGCTATGCATAGGAAGTGCACATTATCTTGTGAGCCAGAGGTGGACAGATAAATGAAATAATCAACATTCCTTGAACATCTACTACATGGCATGTACTGTACTAGCCATCTTTAAATACATTGTCTCATCATCTGAAATCTACACTTCACAGGAAGTGTGAGCTTTAGAAGAAAAAAATGAATTTTCCTCCAGTGATGTTGGTCCGAGAAGACAGGTGAATCATATCAGGAGATGAAGAGGGCCTACTCTCATTCACTAAAAACTCACTGGGTCACTTCCTCTATGCTGGATACTTTACTAAGGGCCCCAGAAGTTTTGTCAAATGGGAACCTATCAGCAACCCTAGAATATTCCATCATAATTCTCATTCTGGAGATTAGGAAGCAGAATCTCCACGGAATCTTCGCCAAATTATTTCAACATGCTGGCAGTTACTGGTGAAACCAGGATTCCAAGCTAAGTGTGTCTGGACAAACAACTAAACATTTCTCAGCCTCAGTTTCTTTATCTGTAAAACTTGACCTCCTGAGGATATTGTGCCATTGAAGCACAGAGAAAAATGACCACTCTTGTTTTCACTCTTACTTTCCCCCTTTGGAAGGAGGCCATTGGGTCCTTGCTACACCCTCTCTGTTCTGCCAACATTCTCCATTACTCTTTGAAGACTTCCTGGAGCCCGAAAACAGGTGCCAGAAGCATTACAAAATCAGATCCATCTGCAATCTTGGGCCCAAGATGTCTACTCTTTGCTCCCAGAAAAGAAGCCATGTTTTGGATACAAACTAAATACAGAACATGACGAAAAGGCAAAGGGTGTCTCCAAAAGGGATAATGCAAACCAAGACAATTGCTTCCCAGATCAATAGGAGACCTTTAAAGGCCCACTGATGAGATGGACTGTAGGGATGCTCCTCCTCTGTAAAAGGAAAATAAAATGGATCAATAGGAGACGAAAACTGATATTAATGGCTGAGACTGCCTCTGCCACCAGGCTGTTTTTCTAAGCTGGTCCTCTAGTCAGACTTGTTCATTCCTTTCTTGCCATCTGTGATGAGATCCCGGGGCCCTGGAGTAAGAGAAAGGGGTCTACAGATACTTCCTGGAAATATGGCCCCAGTAATACGAAGGATCATATCTAACTGCTCTGGTTATCATGTATCACAGTAAAGGATATTTTTCTGAACAACAAGGCAGCTAAGGGCAGAAAGTGTGTTTCTCAAACTCAACCCATCTTCCCCATCCTTCATTCTCTGCTTATGTCTAGGTATCAGTAGTGTGGTGCTTTGTAAAGTGCCTTCTTGTGGCTTCTAAGAATTCTTCTACCAATTGTACAACCTTGGGTAACTTTTTTACCCTGTGTCTTATGAATATGTTAGGATCGTAATGAAATAATGTACCTGTCATTGGCACCTTCCTCATCACCACCACTATTGCCACCATTACCAGATCAGGAACTAAAATTAATTTGATTGAATGCCCATGTGGCATCATAGAGGAAGGTTAAAGGCCAGAAGGACCATAACTTATCAGCTAGGCAGTCACAGTAAGTTGTACATCTCTCTGATCTCACACAATTCACTACAAGCCCAGGACTACAATATCTATACTGTTGTTGGAAGGCCTGGAGGAGACAGGCTATATTGTATCACAACGCCTTAGAGGAAATGGATACTTAGGAAACTTAGGAAGGGAGCTTACTCTTCTCCCCATTTCCAGTGATCTTCCAGCATAAAGCTTAGATTAACATCTTGGGGAACCTTGATAACATGTCAGAGTCAAGAAAAAGACATTTTAGAGAGGGAAAGAGGCTAGAAATTCCTATTATCTGGTTCAGCAGAAAGGTAAGGTCCAGGCAAGTTCAGCCTCCTCAGAGAGAAAACATCACTCCATCTCCCTCCACCTCCACCTCCACCTCCTGTTTCTCCTGCCCGAGTACAGAGCACCCAGCTTCACCCTTGGACTGCCTGGGTGGCAAGGGCAGTACAAGAATGCAGAACTTCTTCCTTTTGGCCCCTGAGCTCCTGTTCCAGCACAAGTTACTGGGATACTCGGGGCTTCCTGCTTCCCCACCCACCTTCTCCACTGCTGTCTTGTTGCTAGGGTTCTGGGCTCCATTCACAGTGAAGGCCATTAGTGGTCACAGATCAGGATGACTGCCTTGCTGCCGTGAGTGCTGATTCACTGATACTAGCTGATCTATGCCCTATTAAGTAGTAGCACAGTGCTGGGCACCAGAGGTCATGAGGTGGACAAAACAAACCTTACTCTTGAGGCCACTCCACACTAGTCAGCAACCGTAAACATCATGGAGTATCCTGGTCCCTATGACTAACGTTACTCTTTACAGAGACCCTGTCTTGAGAACTGACAATTCTATCCCATATTTTTAACAGCTCCTTAAGGCTTCTTCTACTCTAACTCTTAACCCCACAAAAGCCACCCTAAACTCTGACCCTTCCCTCCTTCTCCTCACCATCCTAATTCTTTGATCTTCTCACTGCCCTCTATGGCTTTCTGTCCTGCAATATTTTCTTTCTTGTGTTACACTTGGGCTCTCTTCCTTCATCTGTCTGGGTTGCTCGTTGACTGCTTGTCTCCAGTGGAGGGTGGGTACATTCTCTTTCTACACCCCACCTTGTCTCTGGATAAGTGGATATGTGAGAGCCTGGGTGTCCAACACATTTCCTACTTTCCCCATGGAAGAAACCTCATTAGACTGGCAGTCTACTGTACTTGTTGTGGGTGGCCCACATTGTGTCTGGGTGAGGCATATGCAGATTGTCAAAAACAAAACAAAACAAAAGTTGGCAGGCCAGGCCTACAGTCTAACAAATAGTGGATTATTCCACTCTAATATTTCTTCTGCCATCCAAGTTATTCTTATCGTGCAGATTGTCTGCTTCTGCCATCTCCATTCTGGATTCTTCTTTAGGAACTGTGTCTTTTATCAAAATTTCCCTTTTGAACTTAAAGACAACCTCCACAGAGCAATTTATTTCTCCTTCACCTTCCTTTTCTTGACACATGCCTTTCTTTTTATTTTAATTCCTTGGAAGGAGGAAAGGAACTGACATTTATCAAATACCTCTATATGCTAGATGTTATAAAATAATCTTATGGATAGACCTCATGTAGATGTGATCAGCTTTATTGTAGCAATAAGGAAACTGCAGTTCAGAAAACTTAAGACATGCATTGTGCTCACATAGTCATGTGACAGGTCTATAGGACTCCATGCTATCTATCTTTGGAAACACACATATGGGTGGCATATGGGAACATACGAAAACCCAGTTAGTTTGGTCTCTGTGACATCCACTGTAGAAAATATTTGTTTGATTATCTCTCATTCCTGACTCCCACTGAAGCACTTTGTGCTGGTTTTAGAATTGCTGTCCTCTAAGTGATTATCTGTGCAAAGCTGTACAATGAAAAGAGCACACATTTGAGAAAACTTGGGCCAGGGAGTAGAACCAGGATACGTGGGTTCAAATGCCAGCTCTTTCCATCTAGATGACCTCAGGCTACATACAGGTTTGATAGGAGTACCTATTTCATAGTGATTTCTATGGGATTTCTATGGGAAAGGAAGACCTTTCTCTCTCTCTCTCTCACTGTCTAACTCTGCCTGTCAAAAAAAAAAAAAAAAAAAAAGACAGTGCTTTATAGCATGCACACTGTTGATTTCACTAGCTGATATCCCACTAGCCCTACCACTTACTAGAGCTGTGAGACTCTTGAATGGAGCTCTTCACATATCCAAACTTTACTTTTCCCATTGTGAGCACAGTGATAATCCTCTCTGCATTGAAGGTTTGCAGCAAGACTCTTCTAATCTGAACTTGGCTGCCACACATGCTTTCTTGCCTAATACACACCAGTTATCTTTCTTACTATTCAAGAGAGCCCAAAGAATGGCCATCCAAGAAATGAGGAGAAACAACAAGGAAACAAACAAAAGTTGGGGCTGAGTCTGGCCAAAGATCAGCATCACGGGGACAGTTTCCACTCAGGGGTGGTCTGGCCTGGGTGATTCACTGGGGTCCACCCTACTCCTTTCCCAGGTGGTCCCCGAACTGCATGGTGAGTGGCCTCTTTAAGTACAACAGTGATGACGTGAAAGATAATTCATGTCTGCATTGGGCTCTCTCCAGAGCCTGGTGGTGACTGGAAGAAAACACCCCTGATCAATACCACATTTCCAGATTTCATTAGAGTTTTTAATAGCTCAATGCTCTTTTGGAAGGCAGCTTCGGGTGTGCATCAGTGTTTGGAGACAAAGAGAATTGTACGAGGCCACCCTTTGAGTTGGGACTTGAAGATACTCCAGAACCTCCAAGATGTTTATCTTGTTACAGAAGCTGTCGGGAGCACTGGTGTGGCCTTGAAATGAGATAATCTTCCTTCACATTCTTCTACACGGCCAGGCTCTCCCCAGGAAGTCATGAGCTTGGTCCCTGCATCTTTTCCAAACGTCTACACTTCTCACCCTCACAATCACCACGTTCTGTTAATATTTTCACTTGAATGTTTTACTTATCTCTGTAGTTATCACTGTGACCTTGGTCCAACCCTGGAAAGAAACTACAGCAGTCACTCAGCCTCCCTGTGGCCAGAGGGAAATACGATGTGAGATGCATCTCTCGCTGTCCAGCTCCTTCACTGGTTTCCCATTGCTCTCTGACCTACCCTATAACTAGCATCACTAGGTCCCTGTCCGTCTTGGGAAATGTCTTGCTCCTCATCCTCTCTCCCTCCCTCATCTAGTTTTCCACATTTCTGTTTTTATTGTATTCAAACGTGCCAAGGTTTCATATACCAATGGTCTTCATGCATGACATTCCCATGGTCTAGAAAACTCATTGCACCGTCTTCAAGGCTGATTATTTTGGATGTGTACATCTTGGCTGCCATGCCTCCTTCTTGGAGGGCTTTCTTGACAAGCCTGAGCAAGAATACATCTCTTCCCATCACCAACTGCTATCTCAGTTGTATTTCACATTCTCTCTTTCTGGAATTTGATCATGAACAACTGTGCTGATTTATTTGCTTTTAGTCTGTTTGCCCCAAGTGACTGAAAGCTTCATGCTTTTTTGGTTCACTACTGACGATCCAGCACAGTATGGCTGACACATGGCAGACACTTGATACGTATGTGCGAATGAATCAACGCTGGGAAGTAAAGCACTGGGTAGAAGGGCAGTTCTCTGTTATGTTCATGTGAGGGTCAGGGTGGGTTTATACACCCAAGGATGTGAGCATGGAAATGGAGGAATAATATTCTGGAGCTTGACTTGCTACCTGCCGAAACCTTTCAAAGGCTTCCATGGCCCCTTGCAAGGAACCTAACGCAGCTTCATCTGCCAAGCTCTTCATGAATGAACGCTGCCTTCCCTATCCAGTCTCTTCTCTCCTTTCAATCCCTGCTCCCTGCCATTCGTCTCCGCCTTGCTGAAGCCGAGATCATTTCCTGTGACTCGTTCTCCAGAAAACTGGAAATCTGCGTTTCAGCACTACCAGTGGGTTGGGTGCCCTCTCTGTGCCCTCAACACTTTGACCTAAACCGAGTCTCCCAGGAGGGGCAACACATACCCTTTTAGGCAACTGGGTGAAAAAGACAGGCTCCACTCCTACTGAGGACATACTGCCCCTTTTCAGTTCTCTGTTATTGTTGCTATTTGTGTAGATTGAATCCTTAGCTGCCTGTGGGTATGTTTCTAATATCTGGGGACAAAACTTGCAGGTTTCCCTTTCTAACAGACAAAGGCCTCTGGAAAAGGCCTCTTCTCTAGCCAACATCCAACAACTGGGCTTTACTTTTGCTTCTTTTTACTATTTGTTACAACTAAAATGGGGCTTTCTCTCACTGACTATGCAGAGTTTCTTAAAATATATCTATTCAAGGGGTAACTTTTAAAAATGTAAGTAAATCATTATGTATGTGCAACTTTAAGATGGCAATCTTGGGTCTGTTTGGGCAAGTTCAACTATATCTCATATATGTCTAGGGTGGCATAAAAGCATGATCTGTAAAATAAGAAGCTCTTACAAGATTTTTCATGGGGCCAACGCTGTGGCGTAGTGGATAAGGGCGCTGGCTGCAGTGCCGGCACCTCATATGGGTGCCAGTTCAAGTCCTGTCTGCTCCACTTCCAGTCCAACTCTCTGTTATGGCCTGGGAAAGCAGTAGAAGATGGCCAAAGTCCTTGGGCCCCTGCACCCATGTGGGAGATCCGGAAGAAGCTCCTGGCTCCTGGCTTCAGATAGGCCCAGCTCTGGTCATTGTGGCCAATTGGGGAGTGAACCAGTGGATGGAAGACCTCTCTCTCTCTCTCTTTCTCTCTCTCTCTGTCTGCCTCTCCTTCTCTCTCTCTGTAACTCTAATAAATAAATAAGTCTTAAAAAAATGTTTTTCACTATGGCAAGGACTAAATGTGCACCCATTGGCAAATTAGACAGTCCCTGGATCTGTCTAAAAAAGGGAGAGAAAAGTATTAAGCTTCTAGGGTTGTTTTTTTAGATGAAATTAATGTATTTTTCAAATTAATGTATTTTTTAAATTTTTAAAATTTATTATCATTGTCTTCGAAAGGCAACGAGACAGGGAGGGACAGTGAGACAAATGGAGAGGAGAGATCTTTCATCCATTGGTGCATTCCCCAAATGGCTGCAGCAGTCAAGGCTGGGGGTGTTTGAATTCAAGAGCCTGGAACCGTAGTTGGATCTCCCTTGTGAACTGCAGGGACCTGAGTACTGGATCCATCACTTGCTGCCCCCAGGATGTGCATTAGCAGGAAACTAGATTGAAATGGAGGACCCTGGACATGAACTGTGTGGACACAGTGACCTAACCACTGGGTGCCAAACACCCAGTCCTGAATGTTTACCAAATCAAGTCGTGAGAATCCCTGAAATTCACAGAATGGGGACTTCTCTCTTTAAAAGAAGCAATGGCATGTATACGGAGGAATAGCAGGGATCTTTGCTGCCTGTCCATGCAGAAATCTAGTGTACATACACAAGCAATTCAATTCATGAAGTCTAACATCCATTTCTGATCAACACGAGGCTCTGAGTATTAGTCGCCCCTGATTGCTGTCTAGAGATGTCTGTGGAGTCTCGGCAGCATCCCCAAGGATGAATACTCGGGACCTTTTTTGTTTTGTTTTGTTTTCATTTCCACTGAAGGAAAATGCAAGAGAAAATGGCGTCATGTCAAATGCAGTGGAATGCTTTTGTGTGAGTTAAAAAACAGTCTCCGTGTGCCTGGGTGTGTTTTGTGCATGTTTATTTGCCAGGGAGGTTAAGGGTATTTATACTTTGCATTCAGACCTTGTGCTCCCCTGCACTCAGTCCATGTTTTCCTGCCATGAAACCTTTGCCCAGATCATCCCTCATGCATGACTGACCTGCCTTGTACTCAAAAACCGTGCCTTTGCTCTTGTCTAATTAGCAGATCAAGGTGCACCCACTTCATTCCCTTCATAATGACTCTTCTAATAAAAACAAGTCTAGCCCTCTTGACCCTTCTCTGGTCTCAGAGAATTTAGAGAATGGATAGGAATTTGCTAGATGGTAGGCCAGCCCATGAAAGGAGAGCAGACAGACATGTGAAGTTTCAGATCAGGAAAAGGGAATGGCTGTGTTGCTATTGGACAGGGTGCTCCTATGGCCTTACTTCACAGTGAGGAGACTTTGGAGGGGCGGTGGGGTGGGGTGAAATGGGCCCTAAAAAGAATAATGAATGATGCACACACAGCAAAACTGCTAAGAAAGCATTTGTGGATGGTGACAACACAAAGGGGATGTATACGAGAGGAGGTTGACATTTGGTTAACTTGTTTTGAACAGGGAGCACAAACACTGAAATGACAGGGCACCATGCAGTGTCCTTACAATGATTTCTTCTTACTACATGCTCAAGGTTGCATCTGTCAGAATGCACCCAACATCACTTAACCGAAAGGGGGAGAGAATTTCCGTGTGTGTCAATATATGCGTAATAATTCTATTTATTGGATACAAACAGGGCCATCACTTTTAAAACACTGCGCCTCAGAGAACACTACTCCTATGCTCCTAGGAACCAGCATATCATCCCCCAGACTGGAAGCAGATGCTATAAAGTGAACATATCCCTTCAAAAACAATTTGACATAGATTAACCAAGAAAAAAAAGACTCAAGTTACTAAATCAGAAATGACAATGGGGGTGTCATCACTGACCTTACAGAAATAAGAAAAGGGTTACAGGAGAATGCTATGAACAACTGTATGCCAACAATTTGGATAACTGGACTACAATGGTCATATTCCTGGAAATCCAAATCGTTTCAAGAAGAAAGAAAAAACTGGAACAGACCTATAGGTAGGAAAGATATTGAGTCAGTAATTAAAAACAATCAACAAACCAATCAATCAACCTACTAACCAATAAAAATTTCCAACAAAGAAAAGCCCAGGACCATGTGGCTTTATGGTGAACTCCACAAAACATTAAAAGAAGAATTAGAACCAACCCTCAAACTCTTAGAAGTAGAAGAGGAAAGACTACCTGCTAATTCATTCTGAGAGGCAAGTATTACCCTGATGTGTTTATCTAGATTACTCAAGCAAGATTAAGACGTAGTAAGAAAACTATAGGTCAGTATCTCTTCTGAATATATTTACAACCCCACCCCTGAATACAAACCAACACAATTCTTCAGCATATTAAGGTATAACTCACCATTAACTAGTATTGTAGTCGTGTATAGTAGTGCTTATTTCAGGAATGCAAGGTTGGTTACAAAAACCAATCTAATACATCACATTGGTAGAACAAAGGGAAGAAAAAGCCACAGAATCATATCAATAGATACAGAATAAGAATTTGATGCAGTCACCTTTTATGTTAACAGTATACAACAAACTAGAAATGGAAGAGAACTTCTTAAACCTGATAAAAGGTTACATATGAAAAACACACAGCTGACAGCACAATTAACAGTGAAAAGACTGGACACTTTCTTCATGACATAAGGAACAAGACATTTCAACACTGTACTGGGGGCTTTAGCTGGGCCAACTGGATAAGAAAAAGAAATAGGCATCCGGATTGGAAAGAAGCAGTGAAACATCTCTATAGGCTGCTGACACAATTTAATTTGGAGAAGACAAGAATCCACAGCAATGGTACTGGAGCTAGCAAACAAGTTTAGCAAAGTTTCAGGATACAAGATCAACATACAAAAATTAGTTGTTTCTGTATGTTAGCAATGAGAAATAAAAAAATGAAACTAAGAGAACTATGCCATTTATAATAACATAAACAGAGGAAAATATTTACAAACAAGCTCAACCAAGAAGGTATAATATTTACACATGGAAACCTGTAAACCATTGTTGAAAAAAATCAAAGAACTCCCAAACTGGTAGAAAGGTTTCTTGTGTTTGTGGACTGGAAAAATGAATATTGTTAAAATGACCATTGTCCCCAATTAACCTACAGATTCAACACAACCCCTATCAAAATTAAAACTGCCTCTTTGGTTTTGTACAACTGAAAAAGATGATACTAAAACTCATAAGGAAATGCAAGATACTGATAGCCAAATCTCAACAATGAATAACAGTTAGAAGACTTAAACTTCTGATATCAAAAGTAACTTAAAAGCTACAAACACTCAACTGTATGGTACTGGCACAAGATCAAAGGGATAGATTTTAATGGAGTCCAGAAATAAACCCATGTATCCACAGTCAACTTATTTTTAATAAGATTATGGAGACTGTTTGGTGGAGGAAAGAACAGTCTTTTCAAAAAGTGATCCTGGGACAACTGGTATTTACACACTAAAAATCAAAGTTACACTCCCTTCCCTATATCACATATTTTTATAACTCAAAATAGGCAAAATATCTAAATATAAGATCTAAAACTATAAAATGCATAGGGGAAGTGGGGTATAAACTTTATAACCTTGGATTATGTTATGGTTTCTTAAGTATGATACCAAAAGCACAAATAACTAAAGAAAATATAATAAACTACATTCCATCAAAATCGATAACTTTATGTACCTAGGCATATTATCTAGAAAGTGACAAAGATAACCCATGAACTGGAGAGAATACTTTTAAACCATATGTTTTGATAAAGGTCTAAAATTCAGTCTATGAAGAATATTTACTGCTCAATAATAAAAACACAACCCTATGAAAATATCTGTAAAGGACTTGAATAAACATTCCTCTAAACAAAATATACCCTTGGCTCATAAACCCATGAAAAGTTGCCTAGTGTCTGTAATCATATAATGATCATTATCATTTACAATGACTAGAACTTTTTAAAAAGAGGAAACCAATATTGACGAGGCTGTGGAGAAATTGGAACTCTCATTCATTGCTGTCGGGATATAAAATGGAGTACGTCACTGTGAAAAGCATTGTGTGAACTCCTCAAAAACACAAACGTTTGGCCTAGCAATCCCACTCCTAAGTGTATACCACAAAGCCATAAAAACATATTCATGCAAAATTTGTAGACAAGTGTCAATATCAGCAATATTCACAATGCCCAACAAATAGAAACAGCCCCAATGGCCATCAGCTAATGAATGCATTAACAAAATTGTGGTCTGAATATATTCAGAATCATCAGTGAAATATTACTCAGTCATAACAAGGAATGAATTATTGATACACGCTACTACATGGATGAGTCTTGAAAGAATTACGCTAAGTGAAAGAAGCCATATTCAAAAAGTTACATATCATATCAATTCAGTTATACTAAATGCCTATAATGCACAAACCCAAGGAAACATAAAATGACTTAATGGTTCCAGTGGCTGGTGGGGAGGGAGAAATTGGGGGTACTTGATTTCTTTGTGGGGCTGAGAGATACATTATGGAAGTTGTGGTGAAGACTGTATATGTAACATTTGAATACTGCATATTGCAAATGTACCTGAAATTCACTGAACTGTATATTCTAAAATGACTCAAATGTGGGACCCGGGATGTGGTGCAGCAGGGGAAGCCACTGCCTGCAATGCTGGCATCCCATCTGGGCTCTGGTTCAAACCCCAGCTGCTCCACTTCCCACCCACCTCTCTGCTAACATGCCTGGGAAAGCAATGAAAGACAGCCCGACTCTCTGGGTCCTTGTACTCACAAGTGAGCCCCAGATGAAGTTCCTGGGTTCCAGGTGCTTGGCTTTTGGCCTGGCTCAGTCCCAGCTGTGGCAGCCATTTGGAGAATGAGCTTGCGGATAGAAGATCTCTGTGTGTCTGCTTCTCTCCGTAATTCCGACTTTCAAATAAATAAATACGTCGTTTAAAAATGACTAAACTGAGGCCGGAGCCGTGGCTCAATAGGCTAATCCTCTGCCTTGCGGCGCCGGCACACCAGGTTCTAGTCCCAGTCGGGGCACCGGATTCTGTCCCGGTTGCCCCTCTTCCAGGCCAGCTCTCTGCTATGGCCTGGGAGTGCAGTGGATGATGGCCCAAGTGCTTGGGCCCTACACCCCATCGGAGACCAGGATAAATACCTGGCTCCTGCCATCGGATCAGCGCAGTGCGCTGGCTGCAGCATGCTGGCCGCGGCGGCCATTGGAGGGTGAACCAACGGCAAAAGGAAGACCTTTGTCTCTGTCTCTCTCTCTCACTGTCCACTCTGCCTGTCAAAAAAAATAAAAATAAATGTCTAAACTGAGAAATTTTACCTTGCAGTGTATGTGTGTGTATATGACAATTTATAAAGTAATATTAAATATTTATTTAGGAAGGTGAGTCATTGACTGTTCCTCTCAAGTCCTTGGATTTGGGAAGATTTTCACCACTCTCAGTGTGCCAGTGGGTGATCCGTCAGGGCTGGTGAAGAAGGGCGGCAGACAGGGTGACCAGTACCCTGCCCCCAGAACTCACCACTTGCTTTGCGTGTTGCGGTCACATTTTTCTTCCTACTAGACCATGAGTATCTCCATGCCAGCGACCACTTTCACGGTTGACACTGCATATGAAAAGAGTAACAATGATGTATAATAAAACAATAGAAAGTGGTAGGAGTTAATACACACGGAGAGCTGACTACATGCCAACTTTTTTCTACATACTTTGCATGTATTAGTTTATTTGATACTCAAAACTGCCTGGTAACAGGCATTGTTATTTCCATTTTACGGATGTGGCCGCGAAGAGGTCAAGATTCTTGCCCAAGATCCCACAGCAAGTAAGCACAATGTGATAATCTGAACTCATGCAGTCTGATCTGAGACCGCAAGATCCTGTTCTTGAGGCAATAACCAGAAGCTTCCATTCTTCATTTAATTGCCCTAGCACCCTTAGCTCTTCAAACAGTGGCAGACAGCAAGCAAGGGTGGGAATATGAAGAATGAAACAGGGGTACCCCCCACACTGTCAGACCTTCAAGATGACAGAGGAACTGGGATGTAGAAGTTGGCTGCTTTGTTGGCATAGATTAAAAATGCCAGCATTCTATCAAATCGATCAATCTCTAACCTCTCACCCCTAGAAAGTAAGCCTCATGAAGGCAGGGCTGCCTTCTCTCCTGATTCTCTTCCGCCAACTGCTCTGTCTCCAGCACCCAGGACAATGTATAGAATACCTATCACTCACTCGTTGTCTGTTGAGAGAATATGTAAAAGCCAACAAGTACGCAGTGTTTACTTTCCCTGGGTACTGGTCATAGTGAGTTTCAGGAATCTGTTTATTATAATTTTATGCAGAAAGTATTAATATACCCATGTTTTAAGGGGGAAAACTGAGGCACGGAGGGATTAAATAACTAGTACAGAAACTGATAGAATGAGAAACCACTATCAGGTGCTAGTGTTGTTATTCTTAAGGGATAACTCTAAAGCTACATTATGAAGATGGGCACAGAACTTGCAAGAATTTGAAGTCAACACAGGAATCATCAGATTACATTGGACCCAGACCCTTGGAGGTACATGTTCACTGCATCTCTTGCCTCACAATGGGGTGGGATGTTAGTAAACCTTGTAACTAGAGCATATGGAGTATATAAAATACAGTTGTTGGACACTGGATCAAGATTTTACTCCATGGGTTGGCATGTGGCACAGTAGTTAAACAGCCCCCTGTGACACTGGCACCCTCTATCAGAGTGCTGGTTTGAGTCACGAATGCTCTATGCAGCTCCCTGCTAACACACCTTAAAAATCCACAGAACATGGTCCAAGTACTTGGGCCCCTGACACTCATGAGGGAGATCCGAGCCTGGTCCAGTCCTCGCAGTTGTGGCCACTTGGGGAGTGAATCAACAGCTGGAAGTTCTCTTTCTCCCTCTTTCTCTCCCCTTCTCTATCACTCTGACTTTCAAGTAAATAAATCAATCTTTTTAAAAAGGAAAAGGATCTCTTCTCCTGTGTTGGATCTTTGAGTTTTGTAAGGAGTAGGAGAGCTTCAGCCAGAAAAAGAAAATGGCTTTTTCCTAGTTTGGTTGGGGGACTCCACAATGTGCTTCGAGGGCCCATGAGGCCGTGATGGACTGGTGGACAACTCTGCAGTGGTCTGACAGCTCCACACGCCCCACGGTCTAAGTTTCATTTCTGCCGTTCAGTCATATCAAATAGCATATAAAATAGCATCACTAGAACAATTATCCAAAGGAGCAAGGAAGCAATTGTGAGTGACAGAGGATCTAAAATCTTGGTATGTCTGTGTAAAAATGGGCAAATTTTAGGCTCACCACCATGTTAACATATAATGTCTTAGCTAAATTCCCATCTTGGTTTCTTGTAGGAGTCAAAGAACTAAGACTCCAAAGTTACATCCCGCAGGTTCACTTAGTAACTCTACTTGGCATTTAGACAACTAATAAAACTCCTGGACCTTATTTTTCTCATATGCTAAATGGGAAAGATTAATCTAGCTACTGCACATGACATAAAATTATTCATTATTTTAAGCAAGTACAGTTCTATTGTCTATCTCCCTCTACTGTACTATAAACCTCACAAAGAGAGGTATCTGGTCTTCCTTGCTTATGACACAAATGTATCCTTAGTACAATGTTGATTTTTTTTTGCATGTATCGGATCATTTATTTGAGAATTTTAGCAGAAAAGCTGATGTGTTACTGATGAATCAAACTACCTACATCTACTGAGGTGATCAGTTTTGTCTAGCTTACTTCAGCTCCCAGGCAACAAGGTTTTCTGAGTTCATCTTGTTTTGTCATTAAGCCCTTTAGATCTGAACACTACAGCATAGGGTTATGAATTTCTTCTGTTACAGGCTAACAAAACCTATGAAATTACCTCCAAATAGCCAGAAATACAATGTGGGAAAAATGAGGAGACAGCTGAGAAGTAAGGATTTGAGTTTTCAACATTTATGTTTCCTTTCACTCCTGATAAATATTTAACTTAAATCGAATTTAACTTAACTTGATGACTACTTAACTTTAATAGTCCTCTGTTTATAGTAGTGCTCTCAGCAGATTTTTAGTTAAGAATATTTGGATCTTAAAATACGTTAGACAACACACCTTTCTCCTCCTACTATAAATTTATAACTCTGGGTTTTCTTGTGTGATTGTCATTTAAATCCAACTTCAGTTGTTTTTCCTTTGTAGAAAAACAAACAAGCCCCTAATTTGCATTTAGATTTCACTTGGTGTAATTTTACAGGATGTTAGAAATTGTAGCAGGTGGAAGTCCACGTCCTTAGCCCCAGAACCTGTGACTGTGTTGCCCTACATGGCAAAAGAAATAAAGGTTGCAGATGAAATGAAGGTTGTTAATCAGCTGAGTTTAGAAGAGAGAGATTATCTTGAATTAGCCATTTAGGTCTATACAATCACAAAGGTCCTTCAAAGTGTGAGGAGGAGTCAGAAGATGTTAGCATGTTGTGACCTGAGAATTGCGCTCACCTCTGCTGGATATGACGATGCACAGACTGGAGCCTCCAAAAGTATGCAATCCTGCTGACAATTTAAAAAATAATTAATTTGAGAGAGAGAGAGAGATGCTTCCATCCACTAGTACAATCCCCAGATAGCACACAAGACCGGGACTGTTGCAGCCAGGAGCTGGGAACCCAATCCACATCTCCCATGCGGTTGGCCTGGGCTCATGTACTAGAGCCATCACCTCCTGCTTCCCAGGGCGCTCACTGGCAGGACGTTGGAATCAGGAGCGGAGCAGGGACTGGAACCCAGTCATTTCTGAAATGGATGCCAGGCATTCCAACTGGTAACCATCAGCCCAGACATCCCCACTTTCGGACACTTTGATTTTAGCCCAGGGAGGCCAATTTCAAAATGGTGAGGGCAAAACCACAGGATAACAGCCTTGTGTCGTTTAAGCCACCAAGTCTGTGGTAATTTGCTACAGAAACAACAGGAAACTCATACAGGCAAGTAACCACTCCTCCATCTGGAAAGGCTGCCATATTGTCTTCTTCTACGCTAGACATCTTTATTTGTGTATAAATCTTCGATCATGCAAACACGAGTGAAGAGTCACTTTTTACTGAGCTTTCTTTTTCATGAAGGCATTTTTTTTTCTAAAAAAGGATGCAAGTATGATACACCCCAAGTATTCCCATCAAAAGGGGAGGTGCTCATAAATTAGATGTAATCTTTCCAATTCCCAGCTCTTTTGCAAGAGGTAATGAAGAGAAAATACCTGAAGCACCTAATGGCACATTGGATTTTGAAAGAATAGGGGAGCACAGTGCTTGCCTTTCCCCGTCAGCAGAGTGGGGGAACCCTAGTACCAGGGGTTCATGCCCCTGAATAAGATCAGACCTGAACTGCAGGGAAACAGTAGCTCCCAGAGCAGTATTTTACGTTAAAATTACATTTTCCTGCTTCTTGCTCTCTGCTTCCATGGTGTGAAGAGAGCTTGTACTCTCGGCATGTTCCAGCTAGCTGAGACGCTCTGAGGGAGCCAAATGACTCAGCCCCTGGACCACTACCAATGTTTTCAGGATTGAATCCTGCTCTTTTTTTTTTTTTTTTTTTAAGGAACAATGTTTAACTGGCCTCTGTGGCATTGTGTCAACTGACATCACCCTTTAATTGTAGATATGTCACGTTAACCTACCCCCGATATTGAAGGAAGGATCCCAAGGCAGGCTAAACAAGATGATGGAGGCTGCTGGTGCATTTTCCATACCCTCAGCCAACAGGAAGGGCCCTGTAATAAGGATATGTACATTGTGAGACCTCTCAAGTTGACCTTAAAAAATGCTAAAGCAGGTTAGGTCACATTTATCAAACAGCAAGCTGGTGTGAAAAACTCTCTGAAGGGAACACCAGTCTGCTTTCATCTATTTTCAGTAACCCTTGTAAATCAGAGAGTGCTCACCACACACCACACTCGATTCACACCAGAAGTGTTTCTATTTCTCCTTGTGATTACAGAGGTATGTACAATGAATTATAAGACTTTAAATAAGTATTCTCATCCTCTGCTTCAGGATTCTGAAAGCTAATATCTCCGTGGAAGATGATGAAGTCATCAGTCCGGCGGACCCTTAGCATGATTCTGTAAAACAGATCTTGTCCAATCTTGCATTAAGTACAAGGAGACCAGGCATGGATACAAAGAGAGTTGACCTTTGCACAGGTCCTTTATATAACTGTCCATCCAGATCTGGTCTTGAACAAAGGCACTGGTAGGCCCAAAATAAGACATTCAGTTTCTCTTTTACATGGAGAACAATATGTGCCTTTATTAACTTAAAAAAGTGAGAGTTGATGATCTCTTTCTTCCTTGTGAAAATGATGGAGGGGATTTGCTTGAAGACCTCCAGGAGGTCTTTTGAGTCTAATTCCCGGAGAATGAAAATTCACAAACTACAGGACGGAGGTATGGAGAAGACAGTACAAATGAAACATTTCCTCCAATGCTTTGAGTCTTTGGATTTTACCAAAAGAGAATTTAGTTCTATCTACCACTAATGTGTCCAGATTTACCACATTTTTGGGTATATGTATAGAAGAATGTGGGAAGGGAGCCAACTCTAAGTAGAAAACCAAGATGGGACAAACAAGAGGAGGTTATGAGAAAAACATGGACTTAGGGATAGGATTAAAATCAGATGGCAACAGAGTGGACCAGGAATGCTCAATGTCAGGAGGGTTCTTAAAGCTGTTCAGTGTGTGTTGGACTAATTTCATACAGGTGAGATTCCTTTTCTCAGTCCTATTAGGATGAATATTTGTTAGCTCTGAAGTTTATGGGGTGTGGTCTTCTATTCAGGTATTGATTGGTGAGCTCTGATTGTCTGCATGATCTGCTGCAGTGCACAGCTCTGAACTAAAAAAAAAAATAGGGTAAGCATGGAGGAAATGGGGAAGGGCTTTTTGAATAAGAACTGAAGGAGAAACAAAAGCAGAGACTTTGTGGCTTTTAAAAACAGTACATGTGTAGGTCGGTGCCCTGGCGCACTAGGCTAATCCTCCACCTTGCAGTGCCGGCACACCAGGTTCTAGTTCCTTTTGGGGCCCGGATTCTGTCCCGGTTGCCCCTCTTCCAGGCCAGCTCTCTGCTGTGGCCCGGGAGTGCAGTGGAGGATGGCCCAAGTGCTTAGACCCTGCACCCCATGGGAGACCAGGAGAAGCACCTGGCTCCTGCCTTCGGATCAGCGCAGCGCGCTGGCCAAGGTGACCATTGGAGGGTGAACCAACGGCAAAGGAAGACCTTTCTCTCTCTCTCTCTCACTGTACACTCTGTCAAAAAAACCAAAAAAAAAAAACAGTTCACGTCAGTCCTGTCGATGTCATCCTGTTTTCTGGCCTCTCCCTTCTAGTACCCCAGTGGAATGAGGCACTCTTCTTATAGTTTAGAGATTGTTTAAACACACTAGACATCACATGATGGGAATCTTGTTATTTTTCATCTCCGACAGAGAAAGCACTGTTCTTTTTATTATAATAATACTTGTTTCCAAGGCTGGTGTTGTGGTGCAGTGGGTTAAGCTGCCACCTGTAGAGCCAGCACACCATTATCGGAGTGTCAGTGAGTCCTAGCTCTTTGCTCTTGATCTAGCTTCCTGCTAATGTGACTAGGAAAGCATCAGAAGATGTCCCAAGTACCTGTTTCCCTGGCACCCATGTGGGGAGACCCAGATGGAGTTCCTGGCTCTTACTGTTGGCCTGGCCCAAACCTGGCTTTTGAGGCCATTTGAGCAGTGGACCAGTGGATGGAAGATTCCTTTCTTTTTCTCTCTCCCCCCTCCCCATCCTCTCCCTCCATCTCTCTCCCTCTGCCTTTCAAGCAAATAAATAAATCTTAAAAAAACACTTGAATTCTGGCAAAGTACTAAGCACTCTCCATGAATTACATCATGAATCCTCCCTGGTATATCCTTTTCGAAGAATTCCAGCCAATAACTCAGTCATTTAGTGAACATTGTCTCCTATCAACTGTAGTTGTATCTGTGTGCCAAAGTGCTAGATGGGGCTCGAGTGTCTACTGTTTGAACTGAGGTTAAATTTGAAAAAGACCTTGACATTCTAATGCTTGTATGCAAAACCTGTGCTGCTTAAGATGTCTTCAGAGTCTCCGGATAAAACAAGGCACCCAGACTGACAGATGATGATCTCTGTACATTCCAAATGAATTGATCAAAAGAAATTATCACCCTCCACCACTGTTAAAATCTATTTACTTATTAAGCTCAGATATGTTCTTAGAAGAGCTTTGAAAGTGGGGTTCTTGTTGTTCCTACCGGTCAAGGCTTTTGGGCATGAAACTCTACACATCTAAGCTTTGACACACCCTCCCAGGGAGACCTACTAACAGGAAAGCTGTAGAATCATTGTTCAGGAAGATAATGCCTGAAACACGGATTCCGGGGTCTTTTCCTCCTTCTCCTCTCCCTTCTCTTTTCTTTCCTGCCTTTCCTGCTTTCCTTTCAACTCTTCTTTATTATTCCTCCCATATTTTGTGCCAAAGTTTACTCTTGTCTGTATGCCAGGAAGAACCATGATAAGCACAATTAAATCAAAGTTAGTTAGGTAGTTAAGTTTAATTACATGATGCAAAAATGTTTTCACCAGACTTTGTTTCAGGAAGAACAGGATATTTAGAAAACTTTCTTGGCAAGTTCTTGGGATAGGAGCTGAGGCCTCCAGGGGGCCCTGATAGGAGCAGCCAGGCTCTGCAGGAGGCAGAGGGAGGAATGTGTTTATTGCTCCTGAACAGAGGACTGGAGATAACAGATGGTGAGGGCAGGAAGCAAGGAGAGAACCAGCAAGAAAGAGGGGGAGGGGCGTGCAAAGCCAAGGGTGGCCATTCCCAGCAGTGTTTGGGAATTTAAATAAAGCACAGCAAAGGCTTGTAGGATAAGCATCAGTTCAGTTTTCAAGTCAGCCCAATGAAAGCGGAATTGTGTATCCAGGTTGGTCACCGGAGAAGAACAGAATTCAGGAAGATGTAGAGAAGCAGAGGAGTGGTCAAATGCAGGAACTCGCGGATTTCTGTGAAATCTTGCAGGGGGGAGGCAGGGGCTTCAGACTGCTGCCAGGAGCCATGACATTGCTGTCCAAGCCAAGTTAAACGATCTCTCAGGAATAGAGTGACTGTATAATTTACCAGAAAATGGAAACACTTTTGACAGTTAAAGGGGACACTGGAAATAATTAATGCAAGGACAGCAGGCATACACTGGGGAGAACCATTGTTCTACCCAGGAGGCCTCTGCTATTCTGGGGTCACAGTGTGCAGGGGACTCAGAAGGTTTCCCCCAGACCAGGCTCAGATCATTAGAGAGAGAGAGACAAAGAGAGAGATTTGACAGCGGCTGGAGAAGGAGTGCAGGAAGTGATTCACACACGTTCAGTTCTCCGAGAAGATCAATGTGTGCGTGCTCAGGTAAAGAGGCTAGTGGATTCCGTTCTGATACGAGTGAAGAGATGCCCAGATAAATTATCACCACTGGTGAAGAAGGAAGAAAGGGAGGGAGAAGAGAACTTGGTCTGAGCTGTTAATTCCTGGCCTGTCTCTCTGGATGACCTGATTGTAAGCCTCAAACCTTTGTCCCCAGTGACACTGTGCAGAACTAAGGGGCGGCTGTCAAACAACTGCTCAATGGTGCGGCAGGTGCTGTGCTATCCTAAGAAGATTTTAGGGCCCCATATCAATTGGGCCCTGCCCTGCTGTCTTGGGGAAAGCAGTTGGGAGCCAAATAGAGTTGTCTGCATGGAAGCAGAGCTTCTCAGATAGAGTTACAGCTTCCATTAACACCCTCTCCCTTTGTTTTCTACCACACATCCACTAAAAATGTCTATTTCTATTACTACATCATTATATCATTTAAAGATAGTCAAACAGTATCATGAAATTCACAAGATTACCTTGATGGTATCGTAGATTTATGTGCGAGGGGGTAAATTGATGCTCAAGAAATAGACAGTTATCCTAACAGTCACTGATACTGAAGGTCAAGGGGAGGTCCCCGATCTCATGATGGGAGAGATGGTACAGATATTGGCGGTAGTATAAATGGGGGATGAGGAGGGAAAATCCTAGCAATAGGAAAAGACCCTGTATACCCAAACAGGAAAGCCATGTCAAATGTCACAATAGAGAATGTTTCAGGCTTGGGAGGAAGATTTGCAACTGAAGTTCTTCTCACATGGGCAAGTTGATAGTGCATATTCCAGGGGTTGTGTTGATCTAAAGTAACAGGGAAGACAGCTGGTCCAAATTAAGTCCTGCCTGCAGAGGCCTTGTAATATGTGTGCACATGAGTGGGAGTCAAGGGATGGGGATGTCATGGGGCAGAGGAATCAAACAAAGACAGGGTGTAAGGCCACAGTTCGTCACTAAGAACAGGGTCACTATGTGTTGGAAAAGCCTCCAAACCAGAACAACCATGGTTTAATGGAGCTCAGGACTAAAACTTGGTCTTTGGAATCCTTTATAGGTCTTTTCAAATCTGGAAAAAGTCTGTCACTTTGTATCTGCAACAGCCTTCTCGTAAACAGATGACTACCCCTTTGGGCACAGTATATAATTCTTTTGTGTGAGAAAAGTTACCTGGATAGGCCTTTTAGAGGAGCATATAAAAAACAGTTACCGCCGAACGTCCTTGGAACAGACTGGGAAGAACCTTCAAGATGAATCTAGGTTTTAGCTCTGCTTCCATGATTAGTGGTTTTTTGGAGGGTGGAGTAGGGGCTGGATTATTTCTTTCTGCTTAGTGATAGTGAGTCTGACCTAGGCCTAGGAACCATAGCTCATCCTTATCGACACTGGTGGATCCTATAAAGGCTAAGTGGCAGGAGGAGCTGACCCAGATGAACATTCCCCCGCTTAGGGAGGTGCTGTGGAAATCAGAAATGGCATCCTGGGCAAAGACAACCTCACATTGGTAACTTATGGGCAGTTCTTGAACTTGCAATGGCTCTGGCTTGGAGAACTGTTCAATGACCTACTGGGGTGAGATGTGAGTGTTGGTGGGAGGATGGCGACAGAGATGTGTTTTCTAGCTGTGAATGGAAATCTCCATTGCCAGTCATCCTGGGATGAGGTCATTACTGGAACAATGATGAAAGGTTGCTCCAACACTTGGATGCAGAGAGCAGTTTCCCTGCTCGGAGTCCCATGGTGGGCAGGCGGTGACTCTGGGGAGAAGGCATGCCCAAGGCTTTTCCCCAGCTGCTCTCCCTGTTCACAAGGCAGGCTGCCCTGCGAAGACTTCATGAGGAAGAGCCTGTGCGTAAGGATATCTTTATTCATCCAATTCAGATTCTTGCTTCATTTCACTTACAGCTCCAGCGACACTCAATCTTCCTCAAAGCAAAAGGAACATCATCAATGGCAAAGTTCTAACCATATGGAGAGGAGGCTGGAGGGAAGCGAGGGCAGCAACCCCCAAACCAGGCCCAGAGTCCAGGTTCTTGGTAGCAGTATCCACCAGAGGAGGGTGAGTAGAGGGCTTGGGAAAACGTAGGAGAGAGGAGGCCTCGAGGCAGTGGCAACACAAGTGCTGGAGGACGGTTGGGCAGCACCACTCCAGATGCACCAGAGAGGAGCAGGACCCTGGCAAGGGTGGCTGAGGTTGTGCAACTGAGCATAGGGGACTGTATCCATCCTCAGTCCAGCTTAGTGACCTCACCTGGACTTCTCAGCTGGAGGTTAGTGCAACCGACAAATTGCCATACCAATGACGATGATATAAAATAGCGACACACTAACGGCAAAGCCATGACGGCTCTCTTTCAAACAAAAAACAATAAAGGTGCTGGTCATAATAGATGAACAATTGACAAATGCTTCTCCCACTCTTCTCTTGTCTTTCTGAGCTGCCTGTTCCCTGCAAGTGAGTCATTTCACTAGGAATGTTAATGTATTTGACATGTGTCAACATCGACCTGAAAAAAAAAATGTTGGATTGTTTTGCTGGCTCACGCAGCCTGAGGAGGACGGACAATGCACATGTTTGTCTGGGCCTTGCATTTCCAAGACATACTCAGCTCTAACATCTCATGGAATCCTTACATCATCCCAGCAGAGTCCACTCGCCTCCTACGTTCCTGTTGCTGCTCCTTGGTGTTAAAAATGTGCTCTCCGTCGACTTGCCTTCTTTTTTCTTGAATCAGAAATATGTATGGAGTCCTGACCTCAGATTGAGTGTCATATCCAGAATGCTTGGGACCAGATATGTTTCAGATTTTGGATGTTTTTGGATTGGAAATGTTTTTGGATTTTGGGAATACACACACACACAGATACACACACACACACATAATGAGATATTTTAGTGATGAGATGCAAATCTAAACATGAAATGTATTTTATGATTCGGGTTTACCTTATACACATGCCCTGAAGGCTATTTCAGACAATATTGTTAGTGTACCTGTGTTTTGACTGTGACCTATCATATGCACGAGTTCAGGTGTGGAATTTTCCATGTGTGGCGTCAAGTCTGTTGACAAAAAAATTTTGGACACTGGATCATTTTGGATTATGGATTTCTGGATTAGGGATGCTCAGCCTGTGCATATACCAGATACTGGCAATAAAAGCAAATATTAGCAACAACACATGACATTTATGGTAGAGAGATGACACACAACAACATATTTCAACATATTGTTATTGGCACCACAAATCATTGTACTTTCTGATTTTTCAGTTTGCTCTTATGTAACAAGCATGAAAATGACAGGTAATGGCCTTGGTCATATGTGTGTGCTGGTCATATACTGACTTTGTCTTATTTCCTGGGACACTGATTCCTGATTTCCTTAGGACCTGGCTTCTGGTTGGTTTCAGCCAATGACAGGTCCTGGTAGGAGCAGGAAGGTGGGAAGCAGAGAGTAGCTGTAGTGTTTCTCCTCTCTCGAAGCTTTGACCAGCCTCTCCAGCAAATGCTTGTTTCTCCTTCACAATTCCAGCTCCACCCATGGAGCCTCTGCCACCCCAGCTGCTGTCACACAGCTCTGGGTTCTCAGTTTTGATAAAGTAGCATTCTTCAGTCTCCAGCCCTAGGAACAGGAGACTCCGCTGTTGCTAATATCTGGGTTGCTTCCTCATACCCTGTTGGTCTTTCATTAAGATCTCCATACTTTATAACATGATATCAGTCATGCTACATGTGATTTCCCATGTTAAAGTTTTACCATTGATTCTCTCAGGGGTGAGCCTTCTTTCTAACTAAAATGTGACTGATCCAAAACATTGCAGGCAGTAACACAAATGTAGGATGGGGTCTTCAATGTGCTGCTGTGTAACTGACCTGTGCTTTGTTAGTTCATTTCCTGTTGGCCCAAAAAATGTTCTTCAAATTACTCAGACCCAAAGGTGTTTCTTCACTACAAATTTCAGGGTGTGAGTTTTCTAGTAACGTTATTGGCACATGTATCTAATGGTTCTCGACATGAACAAAAACTAAACAGATGCTAAAGGATTTACAGTCCAGAGGTTGCAGGTAGCTGAGAAAAAGTTCACAAGACGATTCTCAAATTTGGTGGAGAAAAGCTTGTCCAAACTAAAAACATGACAGCAAATCTTGGTAGACTAACTTCTCTTTCACATCACGCCATGAGTTCCCTCCACCCAGGGTATTTTTCCTTTCTTTCACAAGACAGGCTCTGTTTCCCTCCCAATTCACACGGGAGCTTGGCAAGATGCTTGGATTAGGTGTTCCCTTGTTCTCCAGACTTGTTATGTTTGAGGGAGAATTTGGTCCCAGCCTTAAGGACTTGGCTAAGGGGAAGGTGAGGTCTGGCTTTTCTGGCACTTCAAGACTGCTCGCACCCAGGGAGAAGAGGCTCCCAGGGTGAAAAGGTCAGGAGGCTGCTTGTGGGAGTGTGACCACACCGTGTGCCACTGACACATGCACACGGCTTACGACTCCAGGAGATGCGGGAGAGGAAAACCGCAGCAGCGCTCAACAGCGAAGACTTGAGTTTCCCAGCTGCTAATGAGAGCGTCTTCCACAGTGAGGCAGACGAAAACTTGGCCAAGAAAATTAGCGATGGGCGTACCTCATAAAACATTTAAGTTCAGCCTCATTTCAATTAAGCTTCTCAGAGCCTCAGGTGTTTGTCCAAAGCTTACCTGAGCCTGAACTCTTGGAACCAACCAAGTTTGCTGAGGCCTGCAAGGACATGCACCTCTGTGCAAAGCCTGGTGATGGTAACCCCTGTCTACACCCCATGACATCTCCACCTCCAGTCCCAGAAGGTCCAGCTGAAGACTCTGAAACTATGGACATCTGGGTTTTGTTTGAACCAGATATGTCTAAATCTGGAGTAAGAACTCAAAAATGATCTTTCTGTCTCAAAGATCTCCCATAATATAGACACACAACTTCTCCATTGGACTAGCAATCAGTGAAGGGCATAGCAACAAATTTGGTGCGTTCTTTGTTTTTCTAGGCTGAATACTGTGGACTGGTCTAAGCTATATATAGGGGTCAGGCCAGGCTAAATGGAGTAGGCGTCCTTTTATTTCCTATGGTTATTATAAGCCTTTATCTAATACATTTAATAACAGTGATAATAATAATAATTGACACTAATGGAACCCTTACTCTAAGGTGATGCTAAGCATTTATAAGTGATTATATCCTTTCATCGTCACAGCTACACTACGTGGTGGTAATACGATTATCTATCTACAAGTACACTAAGAGAGAAGTCTATGGGAGGATATGTTACTTGAGTGCACTTACTTGATTATTAAGTGCCAAGAATTGAACTTGGGTCTTCCGGTTCCAGAGCCCATCCATGCTTCTAACCACTTCGCTGGTTGAGTCTTCACTGACATACTTTCCATGAACAAGAACAAAGCTCTCCTCTCCACAGATGAATTTGATTCTGTTAATAAGATAATGGGCATGAAAACGCTTCAAGAACTGGAAAGCCTCACAAAAAGGTTAAGAATTAATTATTACAAAGGAATTCTATAGTGTGGGAGGAACAGTAAAAAGGGGAATCAGGGAAAGAAATTGATCATGAAATTAAAAATCATATCTCAGAAGCATATCAATGTAATGATTATGAATTTGTAAAGCTTAAGTATTAAAGGCCTGGGAGGGAGAAATATGGTAAAATAGAGACAAGGATTAATTTGTAGGGAGGTATGAAAATAAGGACAGATCTTTTCTTTCTTTGATTCTGATTTCCACTGGATCATTTGTGCAAATTAAAAAGGGTAAAACGAAGACCATATGAATCTACGTTGAGCACTGGGCACTCAAGACTCTTGTGTGGTTAACCACAGCCCTCCAAGACCAGGCTTGGCACATCAAGACTTAGTCTCTGAAGAGCAGTTGGAGGGAGCTCAAATACTACAAGGCAAATGTCTGTATTTTTTCCTCATGGCCACAGTCTCAGACATTACTCTCACGAAAAGGAAAATCCTGGACTGGAATGGGAGGAAGGATGCAAACTTTGTGTTTTGACCTAAAAAAGGTCACAGACTCTTCTACTTACTCCTAGGGACATTAATTGTGGTGGACCTTAAATTCAAGTGTCCCTAAGAGTCTCTTAAGACCCTTTAAACTGCAGGTTCTCAGGATTCAGCCCTAGACACTGTGATTCAGAAGCCTGATGGGACCAGGAAATATTCATTGTTAACCTGGGCTGTATTTTACGAAGTTCTGCAGGTAGTTGAGATGTCAATGGTCTTTAAACCACACTGACAAAGAGGAATTCATAGCTTAGCATCTAGTTAATTCTCTCATTTTTACAAAGACTTGCAGTGATACTGTGGAATTATTAAATCAAGATCCAACCAATGTGGAGCCTGGTATTTGTTGTATGATGCTTCAGTATATGACCAGCACACACATTCTTAGAGTCAGATCTTTGGAACAATGGCCATGCATGAATTTAGGGCAGGTCATATGCCTAGCTTTATGTGAAAACCTGAATAGATGGCCTCATTTCATACAGCAAATAACCTTGGAAGGTTAATACTATTTTACAGGTGAGGGAGCTTAAGGTGGGAAGGTTTAATTACCTTTAATAAGGTCAGATGACTAAGAAGTATTGGAATCAGGATTCTAAACCTATCTATATCTATCTATCTATTAATTATACATCTATATTTCACCCTTTTCAGTATGCCACACAGCTTCTAAACCTCTGTCTTCAGATGAAATGTGCCATGGGTATTTTGTGATTGGAGCAACAGTTACCCAGGGACAAAGGTGGACATGAGGAATGAGTTAGTGAAATTCAGAGAGCTGGAGCCAGCCTTTGACACAAATTGGTCTTCGTGAATTTCAGTGCTGGGAACTCAGTGCTGCCCAGCAGAATTCCTGGGTGCGGAGCCTCTACTCTGGGTCCTGGATCAGCTCCTTCCTTCTGCTGAGTTACACTGTTGCTTCCCTTCCCGACTTGGGACTCAGTTGGTAGCTGCCCTTGATGACACCCCACCTCAGAGAAGACGCCTGAGTCAGCCTGTCCCCAGTCTTCACGTTATCATGGTCATGAAAATGAAGGAAGTCTCTGCAGTTATGATTTTCTTTTTTTAAATTCTGATAACATATGCATTTCTATAATGCTAAAATGGGCTAACAGTGACGCATAACAAATAAACAGCTAAATCAATGTATGTCAGACAGTAAGCAGCGTGCGGAGAACACATTAGGTTAAGGAAGGTAAAGAGGAGAGAGCGGGAGCCACTGTTGTGGTGGTGCAGTGGGTTAAACCAATGCTGGCAAAGTCAGTGTCTCATACGAGCACAGGTTCAGGTTCTGGCTGCTCCACTTGTAATGCTCCCTGCTAATGCACCCGGGAAAGCAGCAGAAAACAACACACAACCTTGGGCCCCGACTCTCATGGGAGACCTGGATGGAGTTTTAAGCTCCTGGCTTCTGCATGGCCCAGTCACAGCCATTGCAGCCATTTGGGAATGAACCAGTGTGGATGGAAGATCTCTTGATCCCTCTCTCTCTCTTTCTCTCTGTTACATGACTTTTAAAATAACAAAAATTTTTAAAAAAGAGGAGAGTAATTAGTTTGTGGTGTATATTACACACATACACAAATAATGCATATTAATATGCAGATAGTTTGGAAATCATTGAGCGTTAACAAATATATATAAGGAACAACCCATACTCCTCCTACATGGAGATAACTACAGTTAACCGTTTGTTCCATTTCCTTTGGGGCTTTTTTCTCTGTATTGAATTGGGATCACATCCTATCTCCTTCCATAATGCAACCTGCATTTTTTACTTAAGCATGCCATAATTATTCTCCCATGTCATTAACTTTGTTTTGAAAACATGATTTTATAGCTAAAGATTTGCTAAGCACCACTGAAGGCATGCACTGCAATTGATTTAGCCATTTCCTCTGTTGTAGAACTTTTAGAACATTTCCCATTTTTCCCCCACCAGAATGACTCTCACAGATGCACTTACTTCCATATAAATATTGGTGAGTATAGCTAATATTTCCACAGAATGCATTTGTGAGTCTTTGAGTCTGTTTCCTGAGGCTCCAAGTTGTCCCTCAGAAACGCGGTGGAGACTGGTCTATCTTATCACATCAGGGTGTAGTAAATTCTTGATTAAGCTCTCTAAAGAGTCCTGTTCCGGTCTTTTATTTAATTGGCTCCAAGCTGGTCCAGTTCTTCCAGCTCTGAGGCTTTGCATGCGCTGCTTCCCAGTGTGACACTCCAAAGCAGCACTTCCCCTCAACACCCTAGAGGGGAACATCTCTCCCCGAATGGGGACTTCCCCAGAGCCTGCAGGGGTCCGACCTTCATCCCTTCCCCCAGGCTGTGCTTGAGTCAGTCTTAATCTATTGCTGGGCTCTTAGGGACCCCCGTCCAGGATGCTGTAATCACAGCACTGACCTGTGTTCACATTTCCCATTATTGAGTACAGCCCCCTTGTGCATCAACACAGCCCTGTCTGCCTCCTAATGGCCCCAGCTCCTAACTTCTAATGGCCCCGGCTTCACTTCTCCCAAGAGCCAGCTCCTTTTTGCTAGTGTTTTAAGAATCCTGGTCCAGACGAAATTCCCCCTATGATGTCCATCTGGCCAAATTGAAGGTGATGTAAGCAATGAGACAGAGAGACGGGTGTGTCTGCGTCGATAGGACAGAGGACCCTCCCAGGGCCATCCATCTTCTGTCTCGTCCAGAGACATCAAACTGCTCCCTCCTTGTCTCTGATTTGGGGATGAGAGACAACATCCTTAAAGGTCAGCGCCATGCTCCAGAGACAGCCATCCCTTCTGGCTCAGACAACAACCTCTTGGGGGAATGCCACGTCCCCCTTGGTGGGTAAAACCCACTCAGAAGATGGGTGCTCTCCTGTACCCTGGATCCTGTGGGAGATAAAACCCTCAGGGGGATGCTAGCAAGAAGAGCAAATACCTTTCTGGATGTTGATCGGTTCCAGGGTCTGAGGGTTTGTGCCTGTCTCCCAGAGGAGGCCCTCACCCACTCTTGACCTCAAGTGCATCTTCATCAAAATGCTTAAAATGCAGTGCTGATACGGAGAATGATGATCAGAAGTGATTACAAAGCAAGCTGCAAGTACAAAAGTAATGATTGTTTTAAAAAGGGAAAATATCATAAAGCACCGGACAATGCCAACATCTCCATTTTTATTTTCCGGTTCCTATGCAGCCACCTGGGGATTAAACTTTCCATTTCTCCCTCCCTTGATCAAGGTGAGAGTTTATTCAGGTGCTCTCATGGCCAGCTGCTAAGTACACGGTTTAATGCTAGGCATCTATTTCTGGAAAGAGATAGGTGGACAGGGGAGCGGAGGAAAAGAAATAAAAAGCCCTTTGGTTGCAAAACCATGAAGTTATCTCTGCACTTGGATTTAATTGTTAACCAGTAATTAAATTATTAAAATAAAGAAGAGACTTGTCTACAAACCCCCAAAGGGTCCCTAGGGAGTAGACTGTAGCGCTCTGAATGCCAACAGCACACACAGCAGGTGGGCATCCCTAACAGGTACAGGTATGCAAATCCTCCTGCCATCACTCCTGCTCACCTTAATGGCAGGGTCTGTGCAGCATGTCTGCCCCAATCATGTCTGAGGGAAAAGTCATATGTTAGCTCATTAATATGATGTTGTTCCCACTTGGTCTCAGAGACTCTGCTAGGTGTTAGGGGCTCAGCAGTGAACGAGGTCAAGAGAAAGTTCCTCTTCTCCTGGAATTTCCATTCCAGTGGATGAACAGACCATCAAGTGGCAAACAAACTGACATAATAACCTTAGTGCATGTTGGGAAATAAATAGGGAAGATGAGTCACTGCTAGCAGCATTGACATTTGAGTGGGAGCAGTATCTGCTTCCTTGCCTCCCTTTTCATTCTAAGGAACAAGAGGAAGTTTTGGGGAGAGAAAGTCTGGTTGTACGTAACTGTTGGAATTCGGCGTTTCACTGTGGTCCTTCACACATTGTCTTCTTCCTTCCACTAAACTGTAAGCATCATGAGAGCAGGAACAAGCCTGCCTTGCTTGCTTCATCTCTCCAGTGAGATGACCAATAAATATTAGTTTGATGGGTAAATGGATGGATGGATGGATTGAAAACAGCCCTATCTGGTGTGTGGGGGGATGCAATGATGGATGCTTGGGATAGGCATAAGCTTATTCGTTTCTATTAAGTATGCACTCAACCAGAAAAGCAACATCAAGAACACAGGTTGCCTGTGGAGTTGGGAAGCTGCTACTTGGTGGGATCATTACTGTCTCTGAAAAGGTCAACTCCATAGCCCTTCACCTCCAGCCTCGTGAACAAAAGACTGAAAAGTCAACCTCAGGGAAACACCTCGATGCAATTAAATCTAGAAGGTTTCCACTGGAAGACCACTGCAACAAATTACTGCAAGTCGTAATTCAGGCTCCAGGAGATGAAGGAGAGGTTGTAGTGGCAACAGGAGATGAAGCACAACCCTCAAGAGATCTCAGGCATGAGACTGTGATATCCAGGAAGGCATTCTGAGTTCTGCCTTTATTTTGCAGAACGGATGGCACTGCTAAGTAATAAGCTTGACTGTTAGCAGCCCGATTCTGTTGATGCCCACTGACCATGTAAAGACTTTATCCACACGTTTCTTTAAAAGGTAACATTTCCTGTTTAGGCCAACACAATGTCTTGAGGCTGGAAGCTTTTCTGAATAATCAAAGATCTGGAAGTCAAACTGGCTTCATCAAAAAGGAAGTGAATTTTCTATTAGAGGGGAGATTCAAGTTGAGGCTGGATTTCAAGTGTGTTACAGATCAAACATTGGCAAAGAGTCGAGAAAGAAAATTTGCTCTGAAATTCTGTCCAACCCTGACATCTTGTGCGCCTGTGACATAAAACATTCATTCTGTGAGTGTTAAAGAGTACTTTATCCTATTATGCATCCATGACACATATTTGGAGTCAGTATGGGGGGGATTTCGGGACCTTGGTTTTCTTGACTGTGAAAAGGGGTTGAAAAGTCCTATCTCCTTGCATTGTTTTAAGGATTTCCAGGGGGTATAACTAAAGGAATACCAGGTTTCTAGTCAGCAGTTAATAAATCCTGGTTGCATTTGAATGTGAACTCTTGGTTCAGGGCACTGAGAGTTGAACATTTCTTCATAACACAAGCTACCTTGAGCCAAGGCAAAAATTAGCAGGACTCCAGTGTTCCCACTCCCTGATTACGGAAGCCCTGGAAAATGTGTTGATTGTATCCCCTTGGTGAGTTGTACACCCACCTAGCAAGGACACGGCTCAACATATGGTCCCAATTTCTTATCTCAGGGGAAAGACCCATGTTCTTAAGAGAAGCTAATTTTTACCAGTCTGCATAAAAAGTCATTTTCCATTAATAGAAGGAGGATCGAACTGAGCAGGCTCTGCTGACTGCTCTCAGTGCACACACATGGAGGCCAGGCCCAGCAGTGGACGTCTGCCATGCTGTTCTTCTTCCTGTCCACTCTCATCCCCAGTGTGCACAAACCCTGTTCTTCCATGAGGCCCCAGATCAAAGATCCTTTCCTCCATGAAGCCTGTCTTGATTACTCCAAGTGATTTTAAGTCCCATTTTCACTCTGTCACGAACACAGGACTCTGTTGTAGCACAGATGACAGCATGAGTTTGGATTTGTGATGATTTTCCATGACAGTGTTTCTCCAGCAGGGTGGAAGCCTGTCTGTGTCAGCTCCCCCGTGTCAGCCCAGCAGAGAGGAGAGTATGCTCCAGAGGATACTTGCAGAGGGAGCAAGGACACTTGGGAGGCTCTTGACCAAAAGGAACCCTAAAAGCAAGAGGGAGAGGCTCCGACCAGGTCAGCCTGCAAAGCATGGAAACCTGGGAGGGAGGGGTGCTCCCCGCAGGCAGGAGGGCCTTGGTTCTTGTTGCTAAGGGGGTGGGGAGAGTTGCTTTGCAGACACTCTTTAACAACCAGGGCTGCCGGAAGAGTTACAGTGGGATCCTAGGAAAACAGCCAGCAATTATATCAGCCTCCACAAACACAATAATCTGCTTTGCTCCAATCCCTACCTTTTTTTTTTTTTATTTTCTGTAAGTTTGAGAGAAAACTTTCAGAAGATAAACTTTATGGTAAAAGATTACAAGCAGGACTTCAGCGAGGCTTTTTAAGCTAGGGGATTTAAGGAAAGGAGACAGTACTATCTTTCTGGGACCAAGGAGTCTCCAGGGAAGGGTGGGGCTGGAAAAGCACTCACCAGCTGCTGGGTAATACTGTCCTGTGTAGAAGCACAAACTCATCTCTAAGCCATCAGGAGAGCGACGTCCTGGGCTCTCCCTGCTTTAGGGGAGAAACTGGGCATGTCTAGGTTGTCTCCCACTGGGAGGAGAAGAGGAAATCTGGCTGGAGCCTCTGTGCCGAGCCTATTAGGCAACAGCAGACTGAGTACAGACACGCTTCCCTCCAGTGCCAGCCTCTGACAAGGGCCGTGGGGCAGGCAGCTGACTGCCAGGCACAGACAAGCAGGCCGGCAAAGGGTGCACACTGGTCAATCCAGCTCCTGGCTGGGGCTGCTTCACATGCAGGTTCCAAACAAAAAATAAAATATATTTCATTTCTCCCTGCAGCCTTTTTTATTTTGTTTTGCACATTCCGATCCTTGCATTTTGAAAAGCATTTTGTTGTGCTTTCAAGTTGATAACTTGTCAGTTGCAGGCATTCATGGAGAGCAGACAAGTTAGCTCAGGAGCAGGGACTTCCATTCCAGTACTGGGTCTGCCACCAAGTTATGGTGCGACCTCCAGGCAGAGGCCCCGTGTTCTGTGCCTTGGCTACACACACCCAATAGGACAGTTAGCAAAATTAGAACAGAGTAACTCCCAGTACCTAGCTGAGTTCACCTTAAGTCTGCAGTCATCTGTTAGAGAGAGGTTTTTCAGGCTGGCGAGAACTGGCCTCCAGGTCTCACAGGTGTGGCAAGCTTTGAGCACCATGGCCTTGACCAAATCTCCTTTCCTCTCTGCACCGTGCTCCCATGCCAGTCAGAGGGACGCTGAGTATGGCCACTGGACAAACGGCTTCTCGCTCCTTCTTGGAGAAGACATGTTTCTATGTTAAAGTTAAAACTAGTGAGGGGCTAGGACAGGACTTGGTCACAAACACGTGCATTCTGAGGATGGCTGGGCAGGGCATGGTCGGGGGTGACATGGATTCTACTGATGCATCCCAGGTAGGGACGTAGGACCTGTCACAGCACATGGTTTGTCACCGAAGTACGCAGAAGCACAGGGAGTATTCCAGTCCTGCTTCTTCCTGGCCCCTAGGAGCAACGGCCCCACTGCTCTGCGCCTCAGTTTACCCATCTCTATGATGTGCTTGAAATAGGCCGAGGCTCACTGATTGCTTCACCAGGGTCTGGTGAAGATTAAGCCCTTGGAAAATGATAGCTATTATCACTAATATCCACAGTATGTCTATTAATCTAAAGTTCCCAGCACAGCCTGCCTCAACTCTCTTTCCTTTCTGGACAACTTGTACTTTATATTTTCCAGCTTTGAAGCAAAGAAACTGTGCCCTCCGATGCCAGCATATGTATGTCATGTGTAGGGTGCGTGTTTGTTTGATGTGTGTCTAGGGTGTGTGTGTTTGTAAGGTGTGTGTACAGGGTCTGTAGGGTGTAGTGTATGTAGTGTTTGTAGAATATGTGTGCGTCTATATAGTGTGTACGTGGCATGTATGGGCAGGGTCTGTGTGTGTATTCAGGGTATATTTAGGGTATATGTAGGGTGTATGTGTGTGTAGAGGATGTTTGTATGTAGGGGGTTTGTGGTATGTATGGGTAGGGTCTCTGTGTGTCTAGGCATGTGTGCGTATGTAGGGTGCAAGCAGTGTGTGTTGGTAGTATCTGGGTGTGTGTATGTAGGGTATGTATATGCAGGCTGCATGTGGTGTGTGTGGGTAGGATCTGGGTGTGTAGCAGGTGTGTGTACATAGGGTGTGTGGTGTGTATGTGTAGGGTCTCTGTGTGTGTGCATCTAGGGATCTGTGTATGTAGGGTGCATGGAGGGTGCATGTGGTGTGTGTGGGTAGGGTCTGGGTGTGTAGGGGGTGTGTGTATGTAGAATGTGTGTGGTGTGTGGGTAGGATCTGGGTGTGTGTGTGTGTGTGTGTGTGTGTGTATAGAGGGGTGTGGGACTCAAGTTGCAGAAGTGTGGAAAAGCCAAGTTGGGGCAAGGATGGTGGCAGGAAAAGCAGCAGGTGCTCTCGCGAGAGCTCACCAAGTTGTCATAGTTATTAAAACACAAACCACACACTTGCACCGAGATGAGAAAAAGCAGCCCAACCTGCGCGTCCTGCCCTGTCCCTCCAGGCTGTGCAAAGCCAGGAGGGACGTGCCTGACAGGTGAACCGCCCCGCAGGCCCAGCCTCTTGGGCGCGCCGGGCGGCGCCAAGCCGGCTGCGCCCCCGACCCAGCCCAGCCCCTCCGCTAGGGAGCCCTGGGCTGGGGCCTCAGGGTTCGGACACAGTCACGCCCACAGCGGGCAGATACGAACGCCCCTCGCTCTCCATTGGTCCGTCCACTTAGCAACAGCCGCGGCCGACCAATGGCAGCCCCGGAACACCGGTCCTGCTCCAGAAACTTGGCAGCCAGAAAGTTCGCTGTCCCAGCCAACAAAACAAACGCGGGGACTGTGCTGTCGCTGGAGCTGGCTTCTAGGTCTTCCTCTCCCTGCCCCCTCCCCTTGCAGCTGTGTTCACTCCGGCTGAGGCCTGGGTGAGCGCCCAGGACCGACGCTGACCTGCAGGACGGCCTTCAGAGGAGGTCACCTGTTGGTTTGGCCCGAGGAAGAGCCCAGGAGCCTCCTTGGAACAGAAAGGAGGGCCGGCCCGCCTTCCACAGGCGCTTTTCTTTCTCTGCAGCGCGTCTGCCTTCGCTGAAACACAGTGGCAAGTCTGTGCCAACCTGGATGCTGGAGCTCTTCCTGCGTTCCCTGCTGGGCCCGGTCCCCATTGACTCAAGATCAAAGGCAGAAGTAGACGTGTCCAAGGCGGTTCTGTTGGCACTCGGTCCCACAGGATCCAAACCCAGGCCTGGGCTGGGGTGGGGGGGTGTGTGGCCTGGCACTTAAGGGGAAGATGTATCTTGCATCGCAGAACCTGGGTTGGATTTCTTGCTGCAGCTCCTGGCCCGGGCAGAGTGTGGCAGGCAGCAGGGGGTGGCTGATGGCTCCAATACTTGGGTTCCTGCCACCCACAAGGGAGACCTGCCTTGAGTTCCTTTCTCCCTGATATGGCCTTTGGTGGGCATTTGGAGAGTGAACTAGTCGAGGACACTGCTCTTGGTCTCTGAATCTCTCTCTCTGCGTCTCAAAATAAAAACCCAGGTCAGTCTAATTCCAAAGACGACTTGTTTCCTTGATACCACATGCACCCAAGAGTCAGGAGGATATATCCTGAAGAAATGGTGCATGGTGGGGAAATTTGATGCAGAATATGTGTTATGGTCACATGGCCAGCAGCTCACAACCAGCACGCATGCACAGGACTTTGAACTAAGAAGTTCTCACACTTGATTTAACACTGCCATCACTGTTCGGAGATCTGTACGTTATGAAGAAGGAGCCCCGTGTTTTAAGGGTTGCAAACTATGAGGACAGCTTATTTAAATGTCCCAGAGGAATGTCACGTGTTGAGAATTTAGGACCACATGTCAAGGAGGAGGAAGCTTATAAGTCGACCCCCCAACACACATACACACACACACACACACACACACACACACACACTTGTACTTCTACACATACCCTACAGATAGCTTTATTAGACTGTAACTGTAATTGGAGTCCCTAGCCTATTAAATGGGAGTGTGTGTATTTATGGCTGTGTTGATGTGTGTGTATGCACGCGTGCGAGTGCATGCGAGAATCTGCAGAGGGAGAATGGGGTTGGAGAATTTACAGCATGCAGACACGGCCCAGATTACTGGCTCTGTTCTTTCCCCCTGGAGACATTACAGGGGATTTGGACAGGCCCTCCTTTTATGAAATACATACTTGGGAGGCTGTGGAGTGGCTGTAAACACTAGGCTGTGTGAGAGTGAGGTTGGGGTTGTGCCAGGTGCTCTGGGAGGGGTGCCTTGAACAGGCTCTACACTGGGCCTAGCAGAAAAAAAAAAAACATATTCTGGCATGTGTTTTAACCCCAAATCAGAATCTTCTTTCTGGCAAAGATAGGCTTAGTGTTTATTCTCTGGATTGTGCTTATTTTACTCTCTGAGTTCAAAGATGATTGGTGAATCACCAGTGGTGTGAAACCCTGGAATGAATGACAAGTGAGGCTGAATGTCTTCCGGCCAGCCACACTGCAAAGGACGAGTGTGAGGCACTCGGGAGACAGCTCACAACCCTGTGGTACTTCATTCGGGATGTAAGCCAGCCGAGACCCGGAGAAGCAAACTGAGTTACTGCAGCTTACAGAGCTGGATGGTTGGTGATATTTGGGTTAGAAGTCACCTCTCCTGACTTCCATTCCAGGGCTCTTTCTAGGTTTCACTGCAGCATGAATAGAGCAATACCATGAGCCATTACATAATCAGTCCATGTGAGGCAAGGCTGTTGATTAAATGAATAACACAATAAGATCCCAACAGAAGGTTACCAGCATTTGTTAGTGCTTGGTCTTTGCTTAATCAATGTTTCGGTACAACATCGAGATAATGGAAGCAGCATTATTCCATTTAAAGGATGGAGAAAGTGAGGTACTCCAAGTGGAGTAACTTACCTAAGGCCTTGCATCCAGGGATCAGCCAATATACGAATTCAGCTCTTAATCTTTGAGGAGCACAATTATACCATTCCGATTGCGGTGGCACCGTGGACGCTCATCTTAATGCCACTAAAGACGTGAGTCTTCTGCTGCCGAACAGAAGTCGACGTGTGTGGTCTTCATCAAGTTAACTTGAGTTCATTAACTACTCCTGACTTGGTTTTGCTTCAGTTTTTTGTGGGCTTCATGGCAATGATGTGCTGTTTCAATGTGGAATTGCAGACCACATTAAAATTCATTCGATATTAGCTAAAAATCTCAAGTCCAGCAAGATCAAGTTCAATGATTTTCATTTAAAAAAAATATCAGTAGTGACGACTGATTAAATCATCCGGCAACTATTCAGCACCCATTACAATGACCAGTGATTCTCTCCGGCTTCTTTCTTCCAAGTGAAGCTGGTTCAGTGCCATCCAAAACCCACAGTGTCAACACAATACGAGATCTCTGATGTGGTGAGCACAGACTGGGAGTAAGACAGGACCCCAAAATGATACATTTCTAGCCCTAACCCCAAGGCCCTGTGAAAGTGACTCTAAAGGTGTCATTAAGAATCTCAAAGAGGAGGTGATCTGGGATTGAAGGTGCGTTCTAAACCCAGTAACAAGTGTTCTTATAAGAAGAGATGGGGGCAGAAAGACGGAGAGAAGAAGTTGATCTGAGGATGGATACAGGAGATGGAGGAGGTATCAACAGGCCAGAGAACACCAAGGTTCACTACCACCAGAAGAGAAGCATGGAGTAGATTTTTCCCTCAGGGGCCTCCCAAAAGCAACCAACTCTGTTCACACCTTGATTTCAGACTTCTGGCCTCAAACAGTGTGAGAATACACTTCTGTTGTTGTGGTCACCTAGTGTGAAGGGATCTGTCAGGGCAGCCCTAGGAAACTAACACAAGTGCCGGATTATTTTACTGTAGCTTAAAAAGTAAGGAAACACAGGCATTGAAAAAAGGATCCCAAGAATTCCAAGCTGAAACCATCTGCCTAGAAATGTATTAGCAGTAGGGCCAGTACTGTGGCCCGGCAGGTTAAGCTGCTGCCTGTGATGCTGGGATCCCTTAGGAGTGCTGGTTCAAGTCCTGGGTATTCCACTTCCAATCAAAATCCACACTGATGCATCTGGGAGAGCAGCAGATTATGGCTCGAGTCCTAGGGCCCTTTCCACCCACATGGGAGACCTGGATGGAGTTACAGGTTCCTGTGTTTGACCTGGCCCAGGCCTGACTGTTGAGGCCTTCTCAGAAGTCAAACAGCAGATGGAAGATCTCTTTCTCTCCTTCTTGTTAACTCTGCCTTTCAAATAAGTAAACAAATCTTATAGAAAGAAATATATTAGCAGACATTTTCAGTGGGATTTTTGTGTCTATATATCAACAAATTAATCAATACTCAATTAAAATCAGTGCCTAAATATATAATTCAGAAAAATAAGCCTAATGGAATTAGTTGTTTGAATGACTGGCTGGACCATCAAGCAACTTACTGATATGGTCTACCATCTGTATGTATCTGACAGAATGGGCTATTTGCTGAATGCTTAGGACCTTTGTGTAGAGAGGAACCAGCATGTGGCACAGCTCAATAAGCTGCCACCTGTGACTATGCTATCCTATACTGGGGTATTGGCTGAGTCCCAGCTGTTCCACTTCCAACTCACCTCCCTGCTAATGCGCCTGGGGAAACAGTAGAAGATGTTCTAAGTACTTGGGTCCCTACCACCCATGTGGGAGACCTAGACAGTTTTTGGGCTCCCGGCTTCAGTCTGGCTCAGCCCTGGCTGTTGAGGCCATTTGGGGAGTAAACAACTGTTGGAAGATCTCTGTCCATCTCCTCCCTTCACTCTCTCTCTCTGCCTTTCAAAGAGAGAGTGAGAGTGAGAGAGAGAGTGTGTGTGTTTGTTTATACTTTGGGTGTAGGAACTGCAAATAATATTGTTCCTGTCCTAACAATAAGGAAAAGTGACAATAAATGAAGTCACAATGTTTGTTGACTCCATGAGCGAGTAGAGGTTTTCGGGCACTCAGTAGCCCAATTCTGAAGTGAAGGTAGGCTTCACTAAGGAGACATCGGATGGGAGCACAGTTCCTCCATGGCAGGCCACAGAAAAAATAATGCCAGGATCCATCCTAATCTTTTAACAAATGGCTAAAGATTGAATTTGGTAACATGAACATATGGAACCCTGGGAGGCATGGAAGCTCGCACTGCTTCCAGGAATTTCAGCATGGCCCTCCACCCAGGCCCACAGATGAGACTGGGACCCTGCAGGGGGCCGGAGAGAGCTCCTTCTGTGGTGCAACTCTGGAAGAGGGGGGCAAAGTCATCTGGGAAGGCAGAAAGACCCACTTGGGCCCTTTCCTCCCATGGAACTAAGTCTTCAAGATTCCTGAAGAGGGCTGATGTACCCAGAGCCTCCAGGGACCAAAGGAGAACCCATTATGCTAGAGATCAGGGAAGGTAATAGATAAATCACCCTATATCTGGGAGAAGGTCAGGAAAGAGTTCTGGGACCCAAATCCTGTGTCAGTACCAACACAGATGTCTTACTGCTAGCTGGGGTGCAATAAACTGCCCCACATGAGACTCAGCACGGATACAAAGCACAGTTTTGCTGCTAGGGTGTGTGGGGGGGAAGGGGCATCATCGGGAGATCCACACTCATGAGACTCAGAGACATAGGGCCTATCTTGATGGGGAATTGAAAGTTTATCTTTGGAATGTCCTTTCAATATTTTATGTGTAGGATTGAAATGTTATAGGTAGTTGACTACAATAACTTTAAAAACACATATGTTTCAACTGTAAGACAACTCCTAAAAATGAGTAGAAATTAGATATACATAAGGAGTCAATAGTGAAGATAATCTTTCAACATATAGAGTTGGCTTACTTGGACATCCTTATGCAAAACAAATAAATGTTGGTCTATTACACCATCTACAACAATTACTGAGGGCTCCTGGGATAGTAGTAATGTTCTGTTCTTAATCTGGGTGTTGGCTATGAGTGTGCTCAGAGGATCAGAGGATAAAAAATTCAATTATCTGTACACTATGTGCATCTCTTGGCATATATACTGTATTTCAATAATGTTTAGGAAAATGGATAACAGACTTAAATGTAAAATTTAAAAATAAGACTTCTCAAGGAAAGATAGGAGAAAATCTTGGGTTAAGCACAGATTTCTTAGACACAACACAACAAGTATAATTAATTTAAAAATAATTGATAACTTAGACATCATAAAAATAACAAATTACTGCCCTTTAGAAGACACTGTTAAAATGAATAAATCAGTCACAAGCTTTCAGAAAATACTTTCAAAATACATATCCGGTGAACAGTTAGTGTCGAGAATCTTTACTAGTTGAACTTTTATTTAGTGGAACATTAAGCCTTTGACTATGAAATAAATTTAAAACATGTTCTCGCAGAAATTAGGAAGGAAAAAAGGAATGGGAGAAGGAGGGAGACAGGGAAGCAAGGGATCAGAAAAGTATTGTTATATTCCTAGCACTGTATCTGTGAACTACATTAAGGTGTCCTCTTTATATTAATAAAAAAGATAAGCAAAAAAAGAATTCTAAAAGGAGAAAAATTCTTAAAAGTCAGTAATAAGGAAACAAGCTAATAAAAATGGGCAAGCTATTTGAATAGTCCTTTACCAAGGAAGATGTTCAATGATCGATAAGGACATGTAAAGGTGCTGAAAAACATCAGTCACGTGGGAAAGTCAAGTGAAAACCACAGTGAGGCACCCTGCATTCTATGGATGAGAGTGTCTAAAATAATTCTTCAAAGGCAAATGGGTAATTCCAGGTGTTAATAAGAATGGGAGAAACTGAAGCGCTCATTCGTTGCTGGCTGGAATACAACATGGTATAGCCCTTTACAGTGGAGTCTGGCATTTTCTGAAAATTAAACATATACTTACATATGATCAGTAGTTCCATCCCTGGGTATTTGCACAAGAGGAATGAAAATGCTTTCACACAAAAATCTGAGTATAAATGTTTATGTTACATGTATTTGTAATTGCCAGAATATGGGAAACACCCAAGTGTCAGCCCTGGTGAATGGGTAAACAAATTATGGTATATCCACACAATGAAATGCAACTCAGTGATGAAAAAAAACATACTTTGCATACACGAAACAACAAGAACTAACCTCGAATGCAGTACAGTAAGTGAAGAAGGCCAGATTCAGAAGTAAACATGCTGTATGAGTCCAATTAGATGACATTCTAGAAAGGAAAAGTACAAACAGAGAGTTAGAAGAACAGAAAACTTCAGTGGCTGCCAGAGGCTGAGGGTGGAAAGAGGCTGATTAAAAATGGACACAGAGAATGTTTTTGGGTAATGGAAATATTCTGTGTCTTGAGTGTAGTGGTGATACACAAACACATATTTGTCAGGATTCCTGAAACTGAACATAAAATGTTAATTTATTGTTTATAAATCATACCTCAATCAGCCCCACTTTAAAGAGAAAAATGAAACAATTTGTGATTAGGGAAAGGGGGATCCTGAGACAATGAAGACATGTATTGTTCATGTGACTGCGGAAAATGGTGAACGCATCACATGGAAATTACTCATGAATTCACAAGCTCCGATAAAGGCCAATGATTATATATATACACACATATATATATACAAATTCAAAAGAAAATATGTGTATATACATAAACATAGTTTATATTTTTCTTTCCACTGTTTAAAAACTTAAAATTCTTAGCTCCTAATGTGGAGTGGGAAGGTTACTCAGGGGGAAGCGAAGGCATTGGAATTTTATTCAACTTGGCTATCACCATCTACACTGATGCAGAATCCCTGAGAATGATCCCTCAGGATCACCAAGCTTCATGAAGCTCTGTTTGGGAATGAGCAGGGAACATCACAGGTGTGCCCTTTAGGACACCAGTCCTGTGGAATCCTCTGTAGATTAGACAGTCCTGTAACACGTGACAACTCCACCTATCACATGCTTGTGTTGGAGACTCCCATTACACACTGGTAATTAACAGCTCTGAGAAGGACAGCAGGAAAGAAAGCTGTTTTGTTGTCCTGTAAACTCTTATTCCTTTTACTTATTTAGCTCTGTTGCATAAAATCCACTAAATGGCAGGATAACCTCTGGGAAATGGTGTTTTTATCTTATCTTGTAGAATGGCCAAGAGTGGCATCTACTGAAAGTTTAGACCTATTTTATTATCCCATTTCACAATGTATGATGAGGTAAATACAGTTAATTTCAGAAGAAAAAAATGAGACTGGGAGATACTGACATACATAAGTCTACACAGCTAGCAGCCTTGTCTGTCTTGATTATCTAAGTTTGATCCTGGTGAAAGACAGTGATGATCTGATAAGATGGATTCAACGAATTTTTGCAGCCCATCAATCCACCTGCACTCTAGTATGCCATTCTTGATGCTATTTTTCATGAAATTAGTGGTTTCTTTTAAAAAGATTTATTTATTTGCAAGGCAGAGTTGTAGAAAGAGGAGACACACACACACACACACACACACACACATTTCCCATCTACTGTTTGCTCCCCAAATGTCAGTCAGGACTGGGTCAGGCTGAAACCAAGAGCCAGGAAATCCATACAGGTCTCCCACATGGGTGCAGGGGTCCAAACAGTTGGGTCATCTTCTGCTGCTTACCTAGGTATGTTAGCAGGGAGCTAGGTTGGAAGTGAAGCAGCCAGGACTTGAACCAGCACCCATATGGGATGGTAGGCATCACCGGCAGCAGCTTAACCCGTTACGCCACAATGCCAGTTCTAGAATTAGTATCTCAGATGTTTTGCAGATGCAAGAGAGAAAAATCCACTTGATCTGGAAAATGTAAAGAAGTGCATTGAAACACATAGAGAATTCTTAAAATAAAGAAGTGCATTGAAACACATAGAGAATTTAAAGGAGAATTTTAAGGAGTATCTTATAAACCTACCGGTAGAGCAGGCTCTTTGGCCTCACAAGGATTTTGAAGCAGGAATGGAAAGAAAGATTTTAGATACATGCGTACCTCTCCCTTTCTCCTTCCTTCCCCATTTTTCTCTTAATACCTTCTTTTCTCTCAGTTGGTCTCTACTATGTTTTTTTTCCTTCTTTTGTCCCAATTTCACCATGCAGGGATAACGAAGGCAATCCTGAATCTATTTTTTATCTTCTTACAAGAAAACAATCACTTGCAACCAGGGGACCCCCCTCTTCCTATATCCCAGGTGAGAGAATGTGATTGGTCAAACATGATCAGGAGTCTACTACTGGAGCCCAGAGTGAGTTCTGATTGAACAATAATATGAGAAATTGGCCTTTCAGAAACAATTCTGGATCTGGTGCCAAGGCTGTGGTCCAGCACAGGTTGAATACCCCTAAGCCAAAAATCCAAAATATAAAATGCCCCAAAGTCTGAATTTTTTGAGTACCAACATGACACCACATATGGAAAATTCCACATTGTAAAACTCTGCTTTGTGAATACAATCATTAAAGATATTCTATAAAGTGAACTTCAGGCTATATGTATAAAGCATACATGTAATGCAAATGAATGTCATGTTTCAACTTGGGTCTTAATCCGAAGGTATCTCGTTATGTATATATTAAAAATATTCCAAAATCTGGAAACACTATCTAAAGTCAGAAACACTTCTGGCCCCAAGTATTTTAGATCAGGGATACTCAACTTGTATTTTCCAAGTCACTGCATGTCAATGAGACTTACCTGGGGTACCTGTTGCTCATCCAGGTTCCAAGGTCCCAATGCAGACCTGCTGAATCACAAAGCCTACAGTGGCACTCAAACCTGGCTGCACATGGGAATCACCTGGGAACTCTAAAACTACTGATGCCCGCATCCCACACCCATGTTTCTGATGGAATTGGCCTGGAAGACAGCTTGGTCATCAGGAGTTTTAAAAGCTCCCCAGTTGAATCTAATGTGCAACTGAAGTCAAGAGCTGCAGGAAGGACTTGGGAAGCTGTGTGTTTAGTAAGCATCCTAGGTGACTGCTTTGCTGAGAGAAGTTTAGGAACACTCCCACAGCCCAGGCACTCTGTAGGGAAAAGGGTGCACGGTTTGCCAGGTGGAAATCATGAGCCCTGAACACCATCGGCTTCTCTCACAGGGATCAAGTACCTCAGCTACCATTTGCCATCTCCCAGGGTGTAAATTAATAGGAAGCAGATTCATAAGCAAAGGAGCCAGGACTTGAATCAGGCACTCGGATATGGGATGTGCACATCGTCCCAGAAGTCTCACAGAAACAGATCTGTCTGCTCTGGGTCTTGAAATGATGGGTAGGTGTGAGTGTGGTGCTCCAGGTCTGCAGACTTACATGCTACTTAATGTCCCCGGCACAGTCAGGCATGTTTGCCATGCCCTGTTCACCAGAGCCTCTGCACTCTTCGGAGGTGTGCAGTGCAGCAAGCTTTGTCCCAGTGCCTGCTAGAAACAGCCGTCACTCACAAGCCAACAGAGTCTGTTGGAAGGAACACATCTGGTGGCCCTGGCTGCTCCTGGCATCTTTGCTGGAGTTCGGCAGTGTGTAGCGTAGAGTCAGAGATTAAATGTGGAAGCCATATTTTATCATGGCTGCACGAACAGGGAGTCATTAAAAACAAGCATCATGGGATTCCGTTGCACCACTGAAAATTCTCATTCCTTATTGAACCTCCCTCCAGGACACACATACTTCCCACACTGATAGTTTGCTTAACAGGAAACAAACCATTTTGTTTTTAGGGAGGCAGGGCATAGATGATATGTTTTTTTAATTTCCAGTAAATGGTGTTTCCCTTATTTTTTTATGTATACCTGTGTGTTTAGCTATGCATTTATGAACCCTTTCATGTATATGAATGAAATTCTACCTGTATGTCTTTCATATATGCATAGTAATAAGTGAATTCAGTCTTTATTTTCACCCCATACCTGAAATTCAGTCAAAGGTTCTAGTTTGCAAAACAACAACAACAATAATAATAAATTGAATTTAGGCTCCTTGTTCTCCTATCTTTCTTCCCTGACTTTCTCATTCATCTCTCCCCAGCCTGCTCCCTGCCCCCATCACCTCTCCCACCACTTTCCTGCCCCTCTCTGCCCACACCAACTTGAAGAACCAGTTTTTCTCCTTGCCTTTACTCCAGGACCATAAACTTAAACCAAAACACAGTTCTCCAGGACAGCGCGATGTTTTGTTTCCCATTTCTGGCTTCTTGTTCTTTCTTGTCGGTTTTGGATTTCGCTCGCCAAACACCAAGAGTATGCACTTTCCAGATCTGGAGCACATACTGGCGCTTTCCTCCCATCAGCAGAATCTTGCTGCGTATGTAGGATGCAGCAGCCCAGTGGTGCAAGATGAGATTGGAAGCAGCAGGCACGGCCCAGCCATCTGCTGCCTGCACTTGCCCCAGAGCCTGTCCCTTGCGACAGCTTAAGAAAAAGTGTTTGTAGTCTCATGGTCACAACTGCTCCTATTTTGTCCTTGGAAATGCTGAATTTAGCTTGTTGCACCAAAGGCTGGGGAGAAGGTAACTAAGGAGAGGGCTATAGGCTCACCAGAGGAACCACAGGACTGTGTGCCATTGTGATCATCAACCTTCTAGATTCTTCCTCTTGGTCATAACAGGGATAGATGACCTTTTTCCCACCCTTCACGGCTGTTGTTATAGATGCTCACGATGGGAACTGTGGTGTCACTCTCAGGTGGGGCTGCTTCCCTGTTCTTCAGGGCACTGTAGGCTTCCTGAAGGGAGGCACATGCTACTAACACAGGGCCTGCACAGGTTAACCATTTGACAAGTCGTTCTCCTCTGCCCTTCCCACACAGTTAGGAGCACGGAGGCATGCCAGTGAGCACAGAGAAGTCTGGAAGCCGTGGGCCCACAGAGTCCTGATGGGTGACAGAAGGTTGTATCTTCAGACAGGACCCAGTTTTTGTCTGGGAACTTCCAAGATTTGAGGCTCCCTGGCCAAAGGGGCTCCAGGAGGGAAAGCAGACAGTCCAAGGAAGGGGACGTTTCGACCACCATCCTTCTGAACGCGTATCTCACTTCATCCACCTGGCGTGGGTTTCCCTTTATGTGGGCACGGCAGTAGAAGCATAATGCAGAGTCAGTAAGGTATCCTTTTGTTTGCAGTATGCGTTTGAAAAAATTACTTCTGTAATTTTTATTCATAGCCATTAAGGACAGTTTTTGATATACGAAGAAACTGGGTAGACTGTGCAGAGTTCATATGTCACTCACCTACCTGCTCCTGCAAGCAGTTTCTCTTATTGATGTCTTAGGTTACTATGAGGCATTTGTTACAATCAATGAACTAACCCTGTTATGTTATTATTAACTGAAGTCCATAATTGATTCCGATTTCCTTAGAATTTTTTTTCAGTCTAATGTCTTTCTATTCCAGGATCCCAACCCGGGCATCATGATGTGTTTAGTCATCATGTCTTCCAGAAGTTCCTGTTGGCTTGTTTTTGACCACACTGATAATTTGGAGCAATATGGCCAGTTGTTCTGTAGAATGCTCTTCTGGTGGATCTGTCATGACGAGACTGAGTTTGCAGGTTAGAGGGAGGAAGAGCCCAGAGGTGAAGCAGCACCAACCCAGAGACTCATGATCGACCTGAGATATGCCTGATGGTGCTGAATTCCATCACCTGGCTGAAGCACTGTTTGTTAGTTTTTTTTTTTTTTTTTTTTTTTATTGTGCAATTGCTCTTGTTCCTCCTTTCTATATTATGCTCTTGGGGAGAGAACCACAACATATGCATTTTGATCTCTGTCTAGTACAGGGATGTCCTTTCTTAAGGGTGAGTACTGTAATCCCTTACGTGGTCTTGGGTACGTATGCCTCCTGATACCTTTGGTGTTCTGCACGTTTTACCAAGCATAAAGAATTATAAGCAAGATTATTTGCATTCATGTGTATGTGTGTGTGTTGGGATATCTGAATTCTGTGGAAGAAAAGCATATTTATCTGTTTCATTTTAAGGAAAATAATAGTCATAGTACATACCTGTTTATTTCAGACACAGAGCATTTTGGTAGGAAAAAGGCAGCTAAGCTAGCATGGAATGATAGCAACTACTGACATTTTCATGTCCTTCGTAGAACCAGCCTCACCCTAAAGATTTCACCCACATCTTAGTTGATCTCATATCAACATTTGAAATAGCTGAGTGGCTTTGAATAATTTACTTAACCTCTGTATTCCTCCATTTCCCCATCTGTTCTAGGTATTAGAGAAATACCTATCTTATCAAATAGTTACATGGAAAAAACAAGATTGTATGCTTATAAGTCTCAGAGAGCTCAAGGTCATTCGCTCATCTAACAAATAGCAGAGCCATGGCCCAGATCCCCGTGGAAATCACCCCAGTCCTGAATTTGTGACCATGGCAATACATGCTGTCTCTTCTCGGCAAGGAGCCAACTCACTTGACTTCTGCTAGAAAGGGAGGCCCAGGAGAAAAGGGACATGGGGATATGGTGAGGCAGTTTCCCACTTTCTCGTGTTGTCATGCAACTTTCAGGCAAGGTTAGTTATGGATTTGGAAATTTCTATGCATAAATTTTCCAACAGATCCCCCTTTTCTCCTCTTCCCATAGAAGCATCCTAGAACATCCCAGGATCCTGGCTTTGAAGGTTTTTTTTTTTTAAAATCTTGTTACCCCCTAGAAGTTGACTAGTGGTACCAGTGAGGGTACTCACCTCTTTCTTCTCTGGATCACTGAGGTTGGGCCAATGGCCAGGAAGCTCACCTCCCTGCAGGTGTGATGTGCTTCTCTCATCCTTTTCATCTGGGGACAGAAACCACTGAATGTGAGCTGAAATTAGTATCATCATAGAAATTTCAAGAACAGCTTGTAAACCACCTCCACCCATGCCTGACTTATAGAGTTATCAGGATTTGACTTATTTTGATTTTACTGAACTCCCTAAGGAAGGGAAGAAAATCAGTCATTACTTTCTGTGGCACAAAAGCATGCTGGACCTAGTGAATTCCTAGTAAAGGAAAGGTGTCTTGAACAACTGGCTGAAAGGAAGAAAGATGGAAACTTCTAAGCTATGGGCTAGAAAAAACAAAACAAAACAAAAGAACGGTGATTCTTAGAGAAGATACTAGGGATAAAATTCCCCCTTCTCTTTCTGGATGATCTCAAGGTGAGTTGAGTTGTAAATATTAACTGATTTTTAACTGGCCCCCTAAGTGGCCTTGCAACCCGAGACCAGAACTCACCAAAGACTTTAATTAAAAGAATAAGAAGGGAAGGACGAGGGAGGGTGGGATTGTGGGCAGGAGGGCAGGTAGGGTAGGAAGTATTGCTATGCTCTTAACTCTGTATCCATGAAATACATGAAGTTGGCACCTTATATAAATAAAAAAAATTTTAAGATTTTTATTTCACTCGACCACAGGGAAGAAAATGAAGGCACGGTCACTAGGTGCTTAATCAGCAGGCGAAGTCAAGCCTTTTATTCCTTGTATACTGCAGTCAACAGAAAGTTATTGCTTAATTAACCCCTCTGAATGAATACCTGATAATTAATAAACCCAGGAAGTATACCCTAAGGCTTTAAGTTGAAGAAGGCTCCTCTCTTCAAGTGGAAAAGAGGGGGAAAAAACATGCTGAACTAATGGGAAAAAATTCCGGTAGAAGGCAAAGCAATTAGGATTAGTGAATTCCATTTCATTTAAAGTTTCGAGATATAGAAGCCATTTATCTAACAAATTAATAATGGGAGTGACTTGCCTAATACAGAAACAAGTTCTTATATTTTATTAGTGGAAATCCAAACAGTAATTTAATGATAGAGAAGTACACACATGCACACACACACACATCTGTATGTAATATTTGGTTAGGGTTTTTTTTTTTTAAATGTCACTACACTCAGATAGTTCTAGATTTATACATCTCTTCTAAATTAGTTCCCACTTCAGTATGGAATGATATATTTAATCTTATGGCTCTGAAGAAAATCAATATTTTTTAGTGTTTTCTTTCATGTTAAAGAACTTCATCATCTGGCTAATTGTGCCACTGTAAGAAAAGAGAAGAGTTGATGAGGCGGTTCGTGTTTCACAGGTATTATTAAATTTGCTGTGGATTATAAACGATGACTATTTTGAGTCTGATAAATGGCCTATGGAGAAGCTGGGTGGCAGGGCAGAAGGCGAGGTATTAACTCAGGACCACAAAATTAATCTTTCTCTCTAAATCGAGAGGAAATATGAGGTATGACTTGACACGAGTTTATGGTAATGATACCATGACAAAGACCCTCTGTGGTTGCATTCCTGTGGAGCCTCTGGGGACTGGCCAGGGATACTGGGCACCTGTTAGGCAGTCTCTGTCTGAGGAGGGACTCGCTGGTCATTTAGTGGACAGTGAGTCACTGGGCCATGTGTCTGATATTCATCCTGGCCTTATCCTCACAGGGCAGGGGCACAGCACCGAGAACAGTGCTTCCTCTGTCCTTCACTCTGTAGGTTCACTCTTGCAGTGACGGACCTCTGCGCTGATGTGGGGAAGGCCAAGCACAACCAGCTGGGGTCATGAGGAGTCTAAAGAAACTGGAGGGGCTGACGCTGTGGCAGAGCAGGTAAAGCCACTCACTGTAGTTCCTGCATCCCACATGGGCATGAGTTTGAGTCCCGGCTGCTCCACTTCCAATCCAGCTCTTTGCTATGGCCTGGAAAAGCAGTAGAAGTTGGCTGAAGTCCTTGAGCCCCTATACACACATGGGAGACCCAGCAGAATCTCCTGGTTCCTGGCTCCTGGCTTCAGATCAGCCCAGCTCCAGCCGTTGCGGCTATTTGGGGAGTGAAAGACCAGATGGAAGACCTCTCTGTCTGTCTCTCTCTCTCTCTCCCTCTCCCTCTTCCTCTCCCTCTCCCTCTCTCCCTCTCTCTGTCTGTCTGTCTCTCTGTCTCTCTGCCTCTACTTCTCTGTAACTCTGCCTTTCAAATAAATAAATAAATCCTTATTAAAAAAAAAAAGTAACTGGAAACTTTCAGGAAAGCGGGATGGCACCCAAGTCCCATCAGCTATGACCTTGAGCACATCTGAGCCTCAGTTTCTACAATCTGCAAAATAGGAACATAAATATTTTAGGTAGAGTTTGTGTTGTACGTGAAACTTCCAGCATGTAGCGAGCACCTAATAAGAAAAATAAGACCTGCAGGTGTGCAAAGTCTTGGAGAGGTCCAAAACTTTTCAATAATAGCAACAACAATAATAAATAATAGTTGAGTAGTACCAAGAGTGTATTCCATCACAGGCATCTTGCACAAAAATTTCTAAATTCCAGCAACACTAAGAGAAGAATATTATTCAGCACATTATAGAGATGAAGAAGCCAAGGCTTCATAATCCACTACTAACACTGTTGTTACTACTCACGAATGTTGAATGAGTATTCATGACTTTATGACAAGCATGCAGCACTTTTGTCTTCCTTATTCCTCACTTTCTAATTCAACAGGTACTTACTGGATATTTACTGAACAATATTTACAAATAGTTACTGAAAGCTAGGTACGCATAGTTGTCCAGTCAGTGCATATTGGTAAACAGGAGATAACACAGAACCACCCCAGGAGGTGGATGTTATCATTAACTTAGTTCATATCTAAGTAAAACGAGGAGCTACATTATGGCTAGTGAATGTCAAAGAATGGATGGCTTCAAATCCAGGTACTTCACTTTCTAACCATCATACCACATGGCTGCCAAGAAAATGGCTTGCACTCGGGGACACTGAGACACTGCGATATAGCAGCTGAGATGACCTTTCTCCAAGGCAGAGATGCTCAGTAGGGTGACAGGTCATTCCTTACAATCAACGGGATGTAGCTTCCCACACAGAGGAGCCAGGCTTGGAGCCAGCAGCCCTTGTTGCCACTAATAACCATGTGACCTTGGTAAGTTTGCTGTGTTTCCCTTATCAGTCAAATGGAGATAGCCACACCTGATCTAGAGGGAGTCCTGCAGGGAAAAAAAAAATCAAGACTGTAGTGAAAAATGTGTTTGGAAAGTCAACATTTCCCCTTGAGATACTATTAATTTTAGAAAATGGTGGGAGAAATATATTGCTTGGAAATAAGGTGAAATGTATTTATTTATTTGCTACGTTATTCTACTTTGATGCCTCTCTTGATTTTTCTTAACAACAATTGATGACAGATGTAGTATGAAGGAAAAATGCTCCTTGAAATGGAAAATAAAGACTATAAGAGGTTCAACATGACAGTGAGGATATTCAATTTGGTTTCATTCATCTTTGTCTATTTACATGGACAACACCTAGTTCTCTACTGATAAACTTCTTGTTGCAAACATCTTGTTCTAGCTTTGCCTAATCAACAAGATTTCCAAAACAGAATGTCTCTGACAACTGCAAATATATGCATCTGACCATGCACAGGTTCTCACAGATCAATTGTGTTCAATAATATAACGGGTATGTTTTTCATCTTTAAAATTCCTGCAAGAGTGGTAATCCTTCACAGATTGAATTAGCAAAGTAGAATAGATGAAGTCAGTTTGTCAACTGTTCAAATGCAGGTATGCGTTATGGAGCCAGATCACAACCCTGGGGTCTGCTAATGTGGGGAGATAAATCCCTACTCATAACATGAATATTGGTAGCAATCTACACCAATGCATTTAAGTCTCATAACCTTGTAAATCTTCAGAACTTGAAGGATTGACTCACTCAGCTCAGAAAGTTAAGGATCATCCTCAACATTCCTCTTTATTTTCCCAACCTGCTTTGTGTAATTCTAGAGGTCGGTGTCATCAACATTAAAGAGGACTAGTTAACAAGGATTTTAAGAAAATTAAAGGTGCAACCAAGTCTAGACATCCCAAAATAAGTGGCTGGATGAGGGGGGACGGTTATACAAGCGTTTGGTCCAGTTATTTCGGCCACCTTCTTAATGGACAATTTGGATCGCTGCACAGCCAATTCGCTTAATTGCATCTGTGTTGGCCATTAAAACAAATTGAATGCGCTATGGCCAATTTGATCATGTCATAAAGAAATGGCCTATAGGGCCCATCGAGGAGCAGAATTTCAGCCATTATTCGATTATATCTGATCAATGGAGACAGCCTGTATGTGGAATCCAGGAGCCAGAGTAGATCATACAGGAGCCCTTGTCCTACTTTGCTGACCACATTATTAGGATCAACTGTCAATATTAACAAAATGGGCCAGCTGGTTGACAAGGCATCATTTACTTTGTCCCAGGGAGACAAAAGTCAGTGCCTCATGACTCTGCCTAAAATATCCAGTCAGCAAACCAACAGGTCATCTTTTCCACTTTGAGTCCTGGGTAATTTGAGAAGGAGAAAAAAAAATTCAAAATCTCCACTGGCTTTGACCTCTAATGTTGGTATAAAAATAGACCTCGTGACACAGCCTTTGTGATTAATGCTGGGTAGAGGTAATTTAAGTGGGACCTAATTTTCTTCTTTTTCCTGGTCTCTTCTCCATGTACTGTAACTGTTCCTGTGCTTCTGCTCATCTGAGAGGTCTCAGGACCTCAGCTGCGGCCTCTACCTTAGCTGCTTCTGTCCTGTGGAGTCACCTTGGTCTTTAGCATTTTAGTGCAGTTGTAGAGGGAGAATAAGCCTGAATAAGGATATTTCTGTGTGATGCTTTAAGCCATACAAAATTACAGCTGGCAACAGTTACTGAACATTTGATATGTGGCAGGTACTACCCTTGCACATTAAGTATACTGTCTCACTTACTCCTCACCTCATCTTGAGGGGTAGGTGGGTTCTGGTATCTCTGCTGTATGTAGAGGCAAGTGACCCTGACAGCTGAACCTACATTGGTATCAATTCGTGACATAACAGAACACTCAAGACTAAAGAAGCTTAGATTGCCCCAGAAGAATTCACGAAGGCGAGTGTATGATGCAGGGACAGCTGGCTGTGTCACTTTAAGGCAGGTAGACTAAGCCAACCCAGAGGCCTGGAGCTTAAGTGGAGCTCTTCCAGGAGACGCACAAGGTCTCTGAGCCAGACTTCAGCTTTCAAAAAGGAAGGACATTAAACCACCCAACATCACACAGCAAATAACCTGCGGAGGCCAGTGCAAATATGAGCACTGCTCTGGTATGATGGTGTCCACAGAAGACAGTTCTGCAAGTATATAAAAGATGAAAGAACAGACGACACAAAAGAGGAAGGGGGAATAATTAAAACATAATGGTACTTGGCAAAGATACAGAGATACTAGTAATCTGAATTCAGTGGAACAGGTAAGATGGGCTTGTAGTAGGAGAATGCAAGCAACTTGGGAAGAGGGAAATGGCAGAGGGGAGATGGAAAAACAGACTTTTATCAGGTAGGTGGTTGTATGGAGTCACCAAGAGAAGGATGATGCTTAGAGGTTGAGTGGATTTAGGGAGTGGTGGGAGTGTAGAAGCTTATCCAGAGCAGCCAACACTTATGTATCTTAGCTCCAAAGGTATCACACTAGTAACTTTCACCATCACCCCTCCAGAGCCCTCACTACCACTGTCACCATCATTGTCCTTACTGCCACCATCATGGCTACCACCATCAGTGTCACCCACACTGTCTTCATTACAACCGGCCACCACCACCACCATAAGCACCACATCATCACCATCAGAAGAACCAGTACCACTACAGTCTCCACCATCCTCCTCAATGATACCCTCGTTAGCACTGTCACCACTACCACAACAACAGAACAAAAGTGACCACATTATTGTGTGCTTTTTAGACTGTGCAGAGCACCTAATGTCTATTTATTTAATCCTCACAGCAACCTTTATCTTCTATGTTATCATGATAAGAAAAGAGTCTTGGAGAATTCCAAAAACCATCTGAAAGAAACACAGCAAAGCATGAGTTATACTTTTACCATTAATTTTAGTTGTCAAAAGACAAAAGCAATGGAAAAGCAGAAGAAGTTGGCCTTCGGCCCTACACCCATGTGGAAGACCTGGAGGAAGCTCCTGGTTCTGGCTTCGGATTGGAACAGCTCCAGCCGTTGCAGCCCTCTGAGGAGTGAATCAGCGGATGGAAGACCATTCTCTCTGCCTCTGCCTCTCTGTAACTCTGCCTTTCAAATAAATAAATAAATAAATAAATAAATCTTATCTTGTAAGACAAAGGCAAATGAGCAGAACTGAAAAGCTTCAACATTTCTTATCAGCTTTTAGCTGCTCGGGGTTAATTGAGGATTCTCAATCAGGATTCGCAACCCAATGTAATTCTTCCAGCATTTTATGGAGGATTTTCTTTTGGTGGCAAGTTGGCCACAATCTCGAAGTCACTTGGCAGTGTGGTGAGTTGTGAGTCACAGTGCTACTGGGCATGGTCTCCTCTGCCTTTGGGAAGACCACTCCTTCCTCCTCTCAGCTTGCAGCAGCCTGGATCTGGATTCATGGTAAGAGGACATGTAAACTAACACCTTCTTTATTTCACTTCCACAATGTCCTCCATGTTCATCCATGTTGTTGCAAAGGATAAGATTTCTGTCTTTTAAAGACTGAACAGTATTCCTGTGTGAGTGTGTGTGTCATGTTTTCTTTATTGATTCAGCTGTGGACAGATACTTAGGTTAGTTTCATATCCTGGCTAATACGAATCATGCTGCAACGAACACAGGAGTGTAGATAGCTACTCATATTTGAGATAAGGATTTTATTTCCTTTGGCTATAAAACTAGAAGTTGGCTTGGTAGATAATATGGAAATTCTATTTTAAAAATTTTAAGGAACATCTGTGCTGTTTTCCAAAATGGCTGCACTAATTTTTATTCCCTCCAACAGTTTTCAAAGGTTTCCTTTCTTCCACATTTTTGCCAATGCTTACTATCTTTATCTTTTTTGGTAATAGCCATCCCAACAGATGATATTCTGGTGTGGTTTCACCTTGCATTTCCATGATTACTAATGGTGTAGAGCACTTTTTTTTTTCATGTATATTTGCCCATTTGCATGTCTTCCTTTGAGATATGTCTCTTCTTGTCCTTTGACTGTTTATTTTCTTGCTATTGAGTTGTTTCTGTTACTTTTACGTTTTGGATGTTAACCCCTTAGCAATTGTGAGAGTTGATAATATTTTCCCTTCTGTAAGTTATCTTTCCACTCTGTCATTTCCTTTGCTGTGCAAAAACATTTCAATTTGATGCAATGTGTGTAATTCAAAATAAGATTCTGAGATGCTTCTAGCTTTTGTTGCCTTTCTTCTTGATACCATGTCTAAAAACGTGGTCAGTGTCCAAAAGCTCTTTTTCCCTATATTTGCTTCTATTAGTTTTACAGTTTCAAGTCTTGTGTTTAGGTCTTTAATCCATTTTAAGTTTCATTCTCCTGTGTATCAATATCCAGTTTCCCTAACACTGTTTATTGAAGAGATTACCATTTCCCCATTGTATGTTCTTTGAATCTTTACCCAAGATCAACTGACTGTAAATTCATGGATTTATTTCTGAGATCTATGTTCTGTTTCATTGATCTACATGTCTGTTTTTACATCAGTACCACGCTATTATGATTTCTGTAGCTTTGCTATATACTTTGAAATAAGATAGTGTGATGTTTCCTGCTTGGTACATTTTTCTCAAGGTTGCTTTGAATACTTGGGATCTTTCTGTGGTTCCACAGAAAGAATTTGAGGATTTTTTCTATTTATCTGAATAATACCATTATAATTTTGATAGAAACTGCATTGAATCTATGGATTACTTTTTGAAGTTATGGCATTTTAACAATATAAATTCTTATAACCCATGAATGTGGGGTGTATTTCCATTTATTTCTGTCCTTTTCAATTTATTTCATCAATGTTTTATAGTTTCCAGTGTATAGATATTTTATCTGTGGTAAAATTTTCCTATTTTTTTTTTTATTATTATAAATGGAATTATTTTATTAATTTCATTTATGGTTAATTATTGGTATTTAGAAATGCTACAAATTTTTGCATATTTTGCATCCCATATTGTTATTGAGTTCATTTATTCTAAAATATTTTGTTGAATCTTATGATTTTCTACATATAAGATAATATATGCAAACAGAGACAATTTTACTTTTTCCTTTCTGACTTGCATGTCTTTTATTTATTTTTCTTGCCTGACTGCTTGAGCTGCAACTCCTATATTAAATAAAAGTGGTAAGAATGGATTTCATTGTCATGTGCCTGATCTTAGAGGAAAAACCTCCAACTTTTCACCTTCCAGTATGTTGTTACCTATGAGTTTGTCATGTATGACTTGTATTATGTTGAGATACCATCCTTTCATACCTAATTTGATGAGAGGTTTTATCATAAAAGTAGATTTTCTTTTAATGCCTGGAACTTCCACAGAGTCTCTGCTCCAGGGAGCAGTGCCTTGACTCCTCTCTGAGGATGCTACCAAGTGAATTACAGATTATCTGACTTACTAGTCCAAATACTAAAAAGTCTACAAACAAGACGGCTTCAGTTACCTGTTCATTGCCACTTTTTTTCTTTCATATTTAGATATCATTATTTTACGTGTGAGGAAAAAGCGGACTTTTTTTTTTTTTTTGGACAGGCAGAGTTAGTCAGTGAGAGAGAGACAGAGAGAAAGGTCCTCCCTCCGTTGCTTCACCCCCCAAATGGCCGCTACAGCCGGTGCGCTGTGCCGATCCGAAGCCAGGAGCCAGGTGCTTCCTCCTGGTCTCCCCTGGGGTGCAGGGCCCAAGCACTTGGGCCATCCTCCACTGCACTCCTGGGCCACAGCAGAGAGCTGGACTGGAAGAGGAGCAACGGGGACAGAATCCGGCGCCCCAACCAGGACTAGAACCCAGTGTGCCAGCGCCGCAGGCGGAGGGTTAGCCTAGTGAGCCACGGCGCTGGCCCTGATCTAAACTAAAAGAGTTTTTATCAAACACTTGATAGAGACTCAGTAGACTTACATCTCTTAATGTTTCGGGTTGATCAGCCTTAAATCAGAGATGCTTTCGAAGACAAGAATAAATAAAGAAGTGATCAACCCCATTAGCAGGTGAATTGTCAGTTTTTTTATAATCATGGTTTAAGAAATCACAGTTTGTTGGCCAGCACTGTGGCTTAGTGGGTAAAGCCGCCGCCTGCAGTGCTGGCATTCCATATGGGCGCCAGTTGGAGTCTTAGCTGTTCCACTTCCAATCCAGCTCTCTGTTTTGGCCTGGGAAAGCACTAGAAAATGGCCCAAGTCCTTGGGACCATGCACCAGCCTAGGAGACCCTGAAGAAGCTTCTGGCTCCTGGCTTCACATAGGCCCAGCTCTGGCTGTTGTGGTTATCTGTGGAGTGAACCAGTGGATGTTAGACCTCTCTTTCTCTGCCTCTGCCTCTCTGTAACTCTGCTGTTCAAATAAATAAATAAATAAATCTTTTTTTTTTTTTTTAAAGAAACTAATTATTGAGTGGACAGGTTACATACGGGCTATTCAATTATAAACCAAGGTGCTATAGTACTACTCCCAATAGAAACTCTGCTAGTGACTTTAAAAGCACACCAGATTTACCAATAATCAGTGTACAAGCAACATACAGCAAACAATTACTATATCCAGTGACCAATACCTATTAATACCTGAAACACATGCCTGGATTTTCATTCACCATGATAGCAATTTTCCTATTGAAAAATTGAGCTTTCAATGGGCTAAAAGATTGGAAAGCTTCATTTCAAGCTGTTTCTAGGGCCCTTTTCAAGAGTAAGGATATTATTATGGTTTCAGGGGTATATGAGTGTGTGTGTTAGTGTGTGTGTACACTGTGTATCTGTCAATAGAAAAATTGCAGGGAGAATCTCTAAGCTAATGGGTTTCAGAAGAGCAGAATAATTTGAAAAGGCTTTCTCTGTATTTAAGTCAATGAATGGCTAGACTATGGTTCTATTCTTCTGTGATCCACAAAGTAAGGGATATTATCCATCTTTAATCTTTTGGAAACAGTGGATAACAAAGTGCAGGTGAGATTCAAGAGACCTGTATTCAAGGTCTGTACTTGGTCACTTGCCAGCTGGTTCATCATGGACAAGGCCCTCAACTTCTTTGAGCTTTCACTTCTCATCTCTAAAAAACATATGATACTATCCGATGCCATTAGGATTAAATGTGATAATGTACAACTGTTCAACGATGTTACAAAAGCCTACCACAATGCCTCACATGAAACAGATACTAAAATGACATAAAATAGTCTCTCCATAAGCATGCTGAAAACATGAAGATACTAATTGGTTTAAGACTTAAAGCAAAGAACAATTCAGAATCGCAGCACATAATGATAATTAAGCTATCTGCTAAGTGAAAGCTAAGGCTTCAAAGAATCCCCTCCCTCTCTAAAATCATTTCACCTTCGAAGGGCCCCCAAGATTATGGCAGCAAAATGATTTTCCATTCTTTAAACTTAGACTAGGGTGTGGTTTATATGTGACAGCATTTTTCTTTTTAGTTTAAATTATATTTACTTATTTTCATTTTATTTGAAAGGCAGATAAAGAGAGGTGATGGGAGGGAGAGATCTTCCACCTGCTAGTTCACTTCCCGAATGCCTCCAACAGTTGTTCCTCAACTGCCATCTCTTCTTGTCACCTGGTCTAACCCCACAGCTCCTAGTGATCAACATGACACATCCTACTCTAATGCGTTTCCAGCTCCAGACTGCACAGTTGTTTGGCATCCAACGTCCTTTACAATTGAATCTTCAATCTTGGATACTTCATCCATAAGTTGGGGGCAATGATGCCAACACCATTGAATGTTTGAGAATGAAGCCAGATAGTTTTGTAGAGGGCTTGCCAGAGTTCATACACTCCAATGCATTTAACTGTGGAGATGGTGTGCGGAAAGTGCTCAAGAATTAACAACTGATAATAACTACTTGGAAAATAATTTATCCTACTGCCATAATTAGCATTCCAAGTAATCTGTATCCCAGTGCAATTGTACCTCTGGAAATTAATTAATTTAGGAATTAATTCTATGCATTATATCCCAAGCAGGTAGTAGGTGTTCTCATTATTTATGGATTTACAATACCAATTGGATTTGGTTAGTTGCACTCTATTCCTGCTTCCACAGATTAGCACATGTCAAGAATCAACAATAATAAAATGAGCCGAGTCCTTGCTTGGTACCAACTTATTTAATCACCAAATGCTCCGTGTTGACTATTGTTTCATCCTTGACACTGCTAATGAGTAACCAAGGCTTTAGGTCATACCAGGGGTGAACAGTGGTTCAACACGATGTTGTCTTTCTACTCCCACTGCATGGTGTAGAAACTCTTTCAAGATCTCGTCTCCACCTATGATTTCAGATTCCTTCCCTGCCAACATTCTGCTTCAATTGTCTCTTTGTTCCTGTTTTGTAGAATCCTTAGTGGTTCTCTGGACATGATTCCTCTATTCATGTTTTGGGAAGGTTGCCAGAGAAAATACATCACACTCAATGAAATTTGAATTCCAGATAAACAATGAATAAGTCTTGGTATAAGTTACGTCCAAATTGTTGCATGGGACATATTTGTGCTGCAAATTTCCCTGCAATTCAAATGCAACTTGGAATCCTATATTCTTATTTGCTAAATATGGCAACCCTATGCATCTGAGAGTTCCAACACCTAGGAAACCTCCCATGTTTTTTACAACTGGTGTTTTCTTGCTTATTCTTCAAAGTTTAATGTTAAGATCCTCTCCTTGGAGAAGGTGGCTTCACTGCCTCATCACATTGTAAAATCCACCATTAGCATCCTCATTGCTAATTGTATTACATTTCCACTGTTAATTACTCAATATAGGCCAAACTTTAAGGTCCCCATGGCAAGGACGATGGCTGACTCATCTTGGACTCCTTAGCACCTGGCAGGACATGCGGCATGGGGAAGGGATTCAATACAGGAGTTGTCAGGGGGGACGCTGCTCCATTCTTCAATTCCCTGTTGTATCTTTCCCCTTTATCTTTGGAATGCTGTGAAACAATGCTGGAATTTATGCAAAGAGTGTGCTTCTCTTTCTTACTTGGAGGAAAATTATCCAGCAAATGTAAAGGGGCCCAATCATATCAACCTTTGCATTTGATTCATAGGGCCACTGCAAGGAACTACCACAAACCAGGTAGCCTGAAACAAAAGCAATTTGTTCATTCATTGTTCCAGAGACCATAAACCTGCAAAGTGTCAGCAGGATCCTGCCGAAAGCCCTAGAGGAAATCTGTTCTGTGCTTCTGCCTCTGCTTCTAGTAGTTGCCAACAGTCTTGAGTCTTCCTTGTCCAGTAGGATGCATCACTCTGACCTCCATCTCCATTACCAGAAGGCATGCACCGTCTGTGTCTTTACCCAATCTTATTTCAGTGCAAGCTTGTGTTTTCACATGGCATGTGCCTCAGTGTGCTATCTTCTCTCCTTTTCTTTTGGTGTTACCAGTCATAGTGGGTTAAGGTTCCAGTCTATTCCACTGTGATTCTATATTAACTTAATTACATCTTTAAAGACCCTAGTTCAAATTAGGTTCTTCACAGGCACTAGGAGTTAGGACTAAAGTATCATTATGGAGGGTGCCAGTCAACCCACAGGAACCCTGGACAACTCACTTTTCCAGTCTGAGCCTCAATTCCAGCATCTCTACAATGGGCATAAACTTGCCACCTCAATGACATCTGGAGAGGTTTACACGAGGTGATGCACAGCATCATAGGCTTTGCCTATGATTTCTCTCCTCCTTTTCTCATTCTCTCCCAGGTGTTAGCAGTATGATATGTAGATAATAAAGACATTTCCAGCAGGTAGAATTTTGGCCCTCAGAGGTACTGCACTTTTTTTTTTCTGTTTCTGCAGAGCTTGCTTTCTCCTAGTTGGGGAACTTTTCTTTGTGATTAGTTCCTCTGCTTAACTTACTCTTCTCTACGTAGGATACGGGGGCTGGGCTTGGTCAACTGACTTTAATCAAAATTTCGGGTGATTCTAGTACACCAGGCCAAGATGTGTGTTTCTGGATGCTTTGCCCCTGTCATGAGTGGTTATTTTTTTTTCATGGTCAAAACAAATAAATACATAAAAACTGCCTAAAACCTATAGGGAGTCAAGTTTCCAAACTGTGTTTCTGTGGCTGACTTCTGAATCATAGTTTAGTAATTAGAAAAAGAAAACACTAAATTGCACTTGGCAATGAAACATAAATTGTACCTTTGTAAAGGTCAAATACTAGTTGTGATTAACTGGACAAGTCACACTTTATCCTGGTTAAAACAAAGCTGAATGTTAAGACTATTTATAGGATTCCACGCCCCCCACCGATCCTCTCCCCCTGCAGAAGTTCACAGTTGGAATCTGACTTGCAGTGGAGTTTTATTTTATTTTTTTAATTTGTGAGATGATTTCCATACACTGTGGTTTGGCAGTCTGCACTTGAGCGATACTATAGCATTATCAGGGTGCCGACAGCTGCTCTCGCATAAACAAGCAGTGATGCATTGAGCTGGCAAGTCCATATGGTTGGGAAAATAAAATGAAATAAAATAAAAACATTTGTTATCATCTTTGGACTTTTTGAACACGACCCGCTTCAGCACGACTCTAATGCCTCACATGGCTCTCTTTTTTAAATAAATAATTATAAACGGGAACATTTTGTTTTGCTAGGAAGAGTGGTTTACTGTGTGGATGGGGAGAGAGACAGCCTCGATTTCTAACAGCTGTTGCTCATCGCTGGTCTGTGGTCTCGTGATGGGTTTGATGTTGGCGAAAGCCTGACGCTGGATCCACGGATGCAAGGGACTTTTGGTCTGCTTATCATCTCAGACACTACAGAGCACCGGCCAGGCTTTCCCTGGCTTTCCAACCTCCTGCTCCCACAGCCCCTCCCACTGCCACAGGAGACTGTAACACTTAACATGGATTCCTTCTTCTAAAGATCCAGTATTGCATTCGGTACTGACGGGTCTTATGCTTTTATGTTGGAGCCATGATAATGTGGTAGTAATACTAATGTTTACCAGTAGCATCAGCAGGGGCCATTACAAAACCCTTTCTTCTTTACTAAGCACCTGGGAATATGCAGCCCCCTGTGAGGGTCTCATGTCAATCAGTCTCTACAATTATCCCACTTCCTGAAGACACAACCTTGCTTTGCCAGTGCAGCTCTCCGGATTTCTCACATACGAAGTGGGAATTTGGAAGCCTACTCTGGAGATTTAGCTCTGGGTGTCGAAGAACAACCAATAATAGGAATGGAGATCAGATGTGCCATGAGAAACCCCTACCCCACCCTGACCTCCCCCCACACACACATCATAAAAAAAGCACTTTGCTTTTGGTGACAGAACATTAGTTCACTGTAGTAATTAGTTCATTGCTTCTTTCCACTGATCAGAAATTCTGATAAGCAGTTTCACATGCCTCCCTGTTGTTGTAAACGAAGACTTTCAGATGTAAGGTTCTCAGGGTTCCATAGAAGCAGAGACCTGTCCATCCTTTCTCCTGATCTCCAGGGCCTGGAAAAGGCCTGGCACTGAGTGTTTCCAGACGAGCCTGCTTACTTCTCTGAATGTCAGCTTTCCCATATACAAAATGTGGATAGGATTTCCTACTCTAGAGGTCTGGCATGCAGAAGGAGCTCAATAAAATTAGTTGAATAAATGAATAATTAGATATGCAGCCTGAGGATGGGTAATGATGCATGTATCAGACATCAGTGTACTCAATGTCCAGGCATAAAGTTAAGTTTCGGCTACAGTGACTGTCGGCTTCTATGGTGTAAATACTCTCAGTACAGCTGACCTCAGGCTGCCAATAGGAGGCCCCTGGTGCTGAGGGAGGGAGAAATCTGACAATCAGCTCCCAGGAGTGGGGCCTCTCAGCTCTAGCACACCTACCTACAGCTCGAGTAGGGAAACCAGCACTCGGCTGTTGTTTTCAGGTAGCTTCTCTCACTGGACAGGACATTTTGAGAATGTGCACATGGCTTGAGTTACACAATTCTAACTCTCAAGGGAATGTTGTGAAAGTTCCTGATATGGTGGTGAAGGAGAGAGAGAATGAGCTGGTTGCTCACGGCTACAGACGGAAGACGTGGGGGGTCCACAAGGTGACCACTGGGTGGGACTATCCTGTAGCGAAAAGGCATCCTCTTGGCCTTCACTAGCATGACAACCACAGAACCCAAAACCCCTCCCCTAAGGCTGGCAGTGTTAACCCCGGGCATGTTAAAGTGGGCCATGCCAGGTGGCCCCATTGCGATTCTTGCTATTTGCTAGGCTTTACAAAGGCCTCAGAGTTTTGTTTTCTCCCCAAGACTCATTTCCTACCGGTTAGATCTACTATTTCCCATCCTCTCTGGCAAAATTGCGAGGAGTGGTATCAGCACATCTTTGTACAGTAGGCGAATATATTTGGAATGCTTATTTCTGAGAGCTGTAGAAGACGACTCCCAATTTCACAGTGCACAGAAGGACTGACAATGAATTCAGGAGTGGCAAATGGAACCCCTGTTCTGTCTCCCTCTCAGTGAATAAATAACGGCGTAACCTGTGCTCCAATGGCCAAGCAGCAACCCACGGAGCTCCGTTGATTAACACTGAAAACGTCTTTGGGAAGACAATACACGGAGAGGCGGCGGAAGGCTCACACCAAAAGCTGACCCTGAAGGTTTATTTTAATGTAGCACGAATCAGAGCAAACGATGCGAAAAGAGTTCTGTTTCTTCTGGAAGGATGCCACTCATTCCTACTCCCTGGGAAACACAACCCAAGCTCTTTTACCAAACCTGCAATCTGAACTGATTCAACCATGGCTACCTAGCCCACCTGAAGAACTGAGCGTCCACCAGGAGCCCAAAGGTGTCAAGCCAGTATCGAAAGATGTGTCTTTACATGGCTTGTGCTATGGTGATGGATTTCCTGTGGCCTTCTGATTTTCTTTCACACCACTGCCTGCCGATGTTTGCATCAGGTGCGTGGAGATGGGAATTTGGGAGCAGAGTGCCCCACAGCGCTTGTGTGAATCAAGGGCCCAGTGCCTAGTCCAGCAAAGACACCTGTTTAACACCACCAACAGCAGACAGATCAGTGTTTGCTAGCCACATTGGAAGAAAACAAGAAAGACATTAGACGGAGATGGAAAGAGGGGAGCTGGAGGAGAAACAGAAGGAACATGGATTTGTTAGAAAGTTTTGCCACCCTTTGAAAAAATGCATTTGCACATATTGTCTGCTTGCTGCAGAATGTCTTCCTCCCTCTCCCCCTTGGCTAAGTCCAACTCCATTTGTGGACCCCAGGGCAAGTGTTGTTTCTTCAGGGAACCCGTCTGTAAACTCTGCGACTGGGCCACAATCTCCAGTGTCACGGTCTTCTTGTCCTTGAGGTACACATCCTGACTGTCGTGATTGTAATTCAGCCTTTTAATGCATGTGATAACTTGCTGCCTGCTTGGCACCCTCTCCCCCTCCCCCTCCACACAGAGGTCGGAAGTCCTGAACTAGAAAGCTTCCAAAGGCTAAATGCCATTCTGAGCTCTGAGGACTTCAAGGCCTCCGCTGAGTAGGTGAGTGGGGAATGAGTGAATAGTTAAGACAACTCGATTTTATTATCTGAGCCTTTTGGGCCAGTCTTGGGAGATAAACAGGAAAAGGAGCTCTCATCCCCCAGCTTCACAGTGACATTTTGCAGGTCCCAAGGGGGTCACTGACTTGCCAAGAAGGGTCACCAACAGATCAGAGACACAGCATGGACAGGATCTATTTAGTCTCCCGATGCCAAATCTCCACCGCTCAGTGGACAGGCCTGTCTGCAGAAGGGGATGGGGAGGGTTGGGGGTTTGGGGGAAAGGACAGTGGGAAGGCAGGGAGAATAATCATGACAGAAAAGATTTACGCCTGCCTCCTTCTCCTTTCTTCTCGCATTAAGGACAAGCGTCGTCTGAGCACGTAAGCACAAATGGGAACTTGATGAGGCATCGCTTTTTCCAGGGCTGTGACCAGCTCCCCAGGGAGCAGGAGAAGCTGTCCCTCTGAGTTAGCCCTTGAAGTTTCCCTCCAATCTCTTGCTGTAGGGAAACCCTGCCAATCAACCCTGGGCTTCCACTCACAGCTGCAATCACATAGTCTCCAAATACTTTTCAAGGACCCACCACACGTGAGGTTTGTGCTGAGTCTGGGATGTTGGACCTGAGAGAGATGTGTAGGATACCCACCTGGCCCCACTACCCCAGAGGGAGGAACTTCCTGTTTGCAAACCAATATGGCTGTGAGCTTGAGATACATATGTGACATGATACACATGTGAGTTGGTGTACAGAGAATAATTTTCAACATTAAGATCACCTGAAAGTGCTTGCTAAAATGCAAATTCTTGGGGCTGGACTTGTTTTATAGTGGGTTCAGCAACTTTCTGCGATGCTGGCATCCCATATAGTTGCTTGTTTGAGTCCCAACAGCTCTAATTCCAATTCAGCTCTCTGCTAATGGTCTGGGAAAATCAGCAGAAGATAGCCCAAGTATTTGGGCCCCTGCCACCCATGCAGACCAACATAGGAGTTCTGAATGAAGCTCTTGGCTTCTGCCTGGCCTGGCCCTGACTGTTGCGGCCACTGGGAAGTGAATCACTGGGTAGAAGATCGATCTCTCTCTCTCTCTCTCTCTCTCTCTCTCTCTCTCTCTGTCTCTCCCCTACTCCTCTTCCTGTGTAACTCCAATTTTCAAATAAATAAATACAACTTTAAAAAAAAAAAAAGATGTCAATTTTCAGGCCCCATTCCCCATCAATGGTTCACAATCCTCCAGGGCAGGATCTAGGAACCTGCATGTGATCAATACTCCAGCAAAGTTATTATTATGCATATTTCAGTTTGAGAAGAGCGAAGCTAGTGTGTTAGGACATGGACTTTGAAGCCACTCAGCTCTGGGTTCAAATTCCACTTCCATCACTAAAGACCTATAATGAATATTGGTTCCAGGTTTCCTTATTTGCAAAATGGGTCTGATAATATAATCTTCATAGTGTTCTTGAATGGATTAAATAAGAAATCGCCTTACAGCCTTAATAGAATACCTGGTATAGAATTAAGTATACATGAGGGGCCGGCGCCGTGGCTCACTTGGTTTTAATCCTCCACCTGAGGCACCAGTATCCCATATGGGCACTGAGTTCTAGTCCTGGTTGCTCCTCTTCCAGTCCTGCTCTCTGCTATGGCCCAAAAAGGCAGTGGAGGATGGCCCAAGTGCTTGGGCCCTGCGCCCCCATGGGAGACCAGGAGGAAGCACCTGGCTCCTGGCTTTGGATTGGCACAGCACTGGCCATAGCAGTCATTTGGGGAGTGAACCAACGGAAGGAAGACCTTTCTCTCTGTCTCTCTCTCTGTCTATAACTCTCCCTGTCAAATAAACAAACAAACAAAAAAAGAACGAAGTATACATGAAATTACAACAATCAGTATGAGCACTGAGATTATTGCCTTGGTAGTTGCACTCACGGGTTTTTAGGCCTGGATTTAGGATCACTCTGTTCTTTTTGATCCAACAGGCAAAAATAAGATTGCATAAGCTATAGAAATGTGCTTGTTTTTCCTCTACCCTTTCTGTCCTTCTCCCAAATATACAAAGAGTGTCTTCCCAGTAACAGAACAAGCCACACTTTCTCACATGTTTGCTGTCCTTTGTGTCTGGCATATTGTACCTTCATTAGCCTGATGACCTGCTACTCATCCTTAAAAACCCAGCTAAAATATTTCCCTTTTGGGATGCTGTCTCAGTTCACTCTTCTCATTGACTACTCTCCCCACTCTTTATCCCAGTTAGGCAAACAAGTAACAGTAAGAAAGTATGATGTCTCTCCTAAATAAATACAAGCTCTATCTTACTCATCTGTAGCAGGGACTGCAAACTATGGCACATAGCCAAATCCAGTTGACTAAGTGAATTTATAAATAGTTTTGTTGGAACAAAGTGAATCCCATTAATTCACATTTATCTATGGTTGTTTTTATACTATAATGGCAGAGTTGAATAGTTGTGACAAAGATCTTATGGCCTGACAAGTCTAAAATATTTATTCTTTAGACCTTTATGGCAAAGTTTTGTAGACTTCCTACCCACGTAACAATCCCTTCCTTAGAGCCTATGACATAGTGTGCAACATAGTAGATGCTTAACAATGTTTTGCAGAAGTGAATTAACACACCCCTGGGTAGACAATGAATCAATGATGCTATGGCTTGTAGTACAAACTGTCTTCTCTAAATGTATTGTTTGACAGATCAGAGTGTTCCAGTCATAGCTGCATGTGGTCCCTGGTGCTTCAACCCACAGACGGCAAGTGTTCAGGCCAAAGCACTGGTGAGAAGGCTTAGCTATTTTTACTGCCGTCTTTTTCTCATATCCTTTTCTATGCAAATGTCAAGAAATAAAAGGTATCTTTCAAAGTGATCTTTGCCAGTGCTTAGCTCACCCAGCTCTACCTTCCCAACTGCCCAGCCTGGAAAAGTGGTGAGACACATTACAGAAATGAGTGTAAGTGGCTGCTTTCTGATGTCAGCTTGGCAGGCCACTTTCCCTTCCATTAGGCAATACTACTGATTTCAGGGCACTCAGTGATGTATGCAAAATGCACAATCTACAACTGCCTCCTAATGACTGAAGGGAGGTGAATCTACAGGAGACGGTGAGAGAGGGAGGCATACAAGCCATCTTTCAACCAATGCAATCTAAGATCCATTCCAGAGTCCAGGCACTAAAACACTTTCAAAAAGAATCTCTTTGTCCGCCTTGCGGCGCCGGCACACCGGGTTCTAGTCCCGGTCGGGGCACCGATTCTATCCCGGTTGCCCCTCTTCCAGGCCAGCCCTCTGCTGTGGCCCAGGAGTGCAGTGGAGGATGGCCCAGGTGCTTGGGCCCTGCACCCCATGGGGAGACCAGGAAAAGCACCTAGCACCTGGCTCCTGCCATCGGACGAGCGCGGTGCGCCGGCCGCAGCGCGCCGGCCGCAGCGCGCCGACCGCGGCGGCCATTGGAGGGTGAACCAACGGCAAAAGGAAGACCTTTCTCTCTGTCTCTCTCTCTCACTGTCCACTCTGCCTGCAAAAAAAAAAAAAAAAAGAATCTCTTTGCACTTATCAGTGTTCATGTAGGTAGTCCAGACATGAATGAGGTGATGACCTCTTGCGAAAACTCAGACTGGTGGGCAGAAGCAGAAAATTCATCGATGGGTGCTGCCTCTTGCTCAGGTCTCAGAAAGGATCGAACAGGAGAAGATGAGGTGCCACGGTCTGAACATCTGCATCCAAACTCACCTTGCAACTTGATCCCTAAATGCCAGTGCTTATGCTACTTGAGGTAGGGCCTATAGGAATTAATTAGGATACACAGAGTTACCAGGTTGGGGCCCCCATGATGGCCCTGGTAGTTTCATAAGAAGAGAAAGAAAGAACTGGATGACACAGGCCTGCTCCTTTTACCAAGTCATAGATTCCACCTTCTTATGGTGTGGCAAGAAGGCCACATGAAATGATTGTGGCAAAATGTTAAAAATGGTTAAAACTTAAAACTACAAAAACTTTATTTAAAAATAGAGGGATAAATAGGAAGATAGACATTGAAATAATAAGAGAAGCAGCCATGAACCACACCTTGTGCTAAGTGTCTCCACAGCTGACCGCACTAGAAGCCCTACAGCAAGCTGAGGAGTGGGTGTGATTGTTCTTGGCACTGGATCAGAAGAGGTGATACATACAATACAAGTGTCCTTATAAGAAGAGGGGAGAACACACAGGGACACAGGAGGCAACAAACCCCTTGGATGTTGGGTGGCCACAAGCCCAAGAAGGCTGGAACACTAGGAACTAGAAAGAGGCAGCGACTGAGGCTTCCTTGGAGCCTTAGGAGGAAGAATGGCCTACTGACATCTGGTCTCAGCTCCTGTTTCAATGCACGCTGTTTGTGGCAGCCCTAGAAAATGAACACCCTAGCTAAGCCCTGACTTATCACCCAGTGCCCCATCCATACACCTCCTGGTAAATTCTGAGCAGGCGGCGAGAACCCAGTTTTCTCAGGCTTGTCTGCCAAGGCTCCACATAGCATACGAAATGGAGATACTGCCTATCCTGGAAAAACTTGTAGGCCCAGATGGCAACGAAGTTTTATAAGAGGAAAAAAAAACAAAACAGCCAGAACTAGAAATGCAAGAGAAAAATGAAGCAACCAAATGGCATGGTTGCTTCTGCCTTTCCCTGAAGGTATGCCCAGCATCTCCCAGGTAGCTCAGTGGCATTTCCTGGCAATGTTGTACAAGTTTGTTTTGGCAGTGATCATGTCTTACTCTTCCTCCTGTGGCTGTCAGGGCTCAGGCCTGCGTGTGTGCCCTTCTTTCTTGATCTAGCTCACGTCCCAGCCCCTTGCCTGTTTTCGTTCCTCTCCAGGGCTGTCCCCCTCGGTTCTGCATCTTGTGGTCTCTCTTCTCTTCAGTCTGGCTGGCTTCTTTTTCATTGCCCTGGAATGAAAATAAGAAGATTCATTGTTCAAAGATGCTCAGTGCTCTGGGGAAACTAGTGAACAGAGAAAGTGGCAAATTGTCCTGACAGCCCATGGCTATCATTTGGATGTGATGTGGCCCCCAAAGCTTCGTGGGGTAGAATCTCTGAAGATGGTGATATTGAGGAGTGGAAGTTTTAAGAGTTGGGGCCTAGTGGGAGGTTGTTGGGTCACAACCACCCTCGGCAGGGCTTAATGCTGGTCTTGGGGAGTGAGTCAGGGGTTGTAGGAATAGATTGGTTCCTACAACTAAGAGTTGTTATGAAAAAAGTGAATGTGGCCCCTCACGAATCTCTGGCTTCCTGTCTTGCCATGTGATCACTTCCACATGTGTTCCTGCCTCTGTGATACCATCTGCCATGAGGCCTCCAACCTCCAGAACTGTGAACACAACAGACATCCTTTCCTTATCAAGTACCCAGTCTTAGGCATTTTGTTATAGCCACAAATGGAGACAACACTGATGGAATGCTTTTAACAGGCCTACAGCTTTCCATCTGCGGTCTTGTTTTATTCTCACAAGGTTCAAATAGCTGCTGTTGATGCCATTGTAGTTTCTACAACTGAACGGCAGGATGGTGAGGCTACAGGAGAGTAAGGAAGTTACTTAGGCTCACACTGCTGTTAGTAAGCCAAGAGGGACTTAGGAACACTTTCTTTTAACTTCAGAGCCCAGGGTCAGTGACCCAAACCCTATTTAGAACTTTAATAAAGTTGTGATTGTTCTCCTATCTGATGTTTTGACTTTCTCACATGCTAACTTGGATGGCAATGACAAGAAAGTCTAGAGTTTTGCTTTTATTTTTAATTCATTAATTTTTTTCGTTTTATTTGTATTCAACACACAATAAAGGTATGTATTTCTGAGGTATAATAAATATATAGCTACATGTAGAATAATTAAGTTAATTTAACAAATCCATCATTTTACATTCTGATCTTTCTTTGTGGTAAAGACACTTAAAATCTACTCTTTTCAAAAAGATTTATTTATTTACTTGAAAGGCAGAGTTACAGAGAGGCAGAGGCAGAGAGCAATAGAGAGGTCTTTTATCCACTGGTTCACTCCATAGATGGCAGCAACAGCTGGAGCTGCACCCATCCAAAGCTAGGATCCAGGAGCTTTTTCCTGGTCTTTTCATGGGTGCAGGGGCCCAAGGACTTGGGTCATCTTCTACTGCTTTCTTAGGCCATAGCAGGGAGCTGTATTAGAAGTGGAGCAGCTAGGACTCTATCTGGAACCCATATGGGAGGCCGGCACTGCAAGTGGCAGCTTTTCCCACTACACCACAGCGCTGGCCCCTAAAATCTACTCTTTAAGCGATTTTGGATTACTATGCAGTGTACTGTTATTTGTTACAGAGACCATTCTGTATAAAATATCACTAATGTGAATACTTCTCTAAGTTAAACTTTGTACCTTCCATCAGTGTTTCCCTATCCAGCATCTACTCCTTGCCCTCAACCTCTGGTAAGGCTCATTCTATTCTTACTTCTGTGCGTTTAGTTTTCCAAGATATCACATATAAGTGAGAGAAGGCCCTATTTGTCTCTCTGCACTTGGCTTATTTCACTTAGCATAACGTCCTGCAGTTCCTATTTTTCAAAAGGACAGAACTTCTTTCTTAAGGCTGAATAGTTTTCCATGATCTATATATACATCACATGTTGTTTATCCATCATCTAATGATGGACATCTAGTTTGGACCCATAGTGTAGCTATTTTGAATAATGCTCCCATAAACACATGAGTACAAATATCTCTTCAGCGTACTGGTATGAATCTCTTCGGATATATACCTAGTAGTGGGATCTCTTTTATTTTTGAGGATGGTACAAATCTAATCTCTTGTCTCTTTCCATGGAATAATTAATAATTATTGTTGGGTAGAAGCTATTCTGCAGGACTTCTGTTCAGAGAGGAGGACATCTCTGAGAACTTGGCTGGGATGTGATGGTTTCCTGGGCTCTGTAACAATGCATGTGATTTTGTCAGCTAGCATTTCCCATAACTCTGCAGGTAAAAGGTGTTTCTTGAAAAGAGTGACACAAAGGTTTTAGGACCTCTGGGTGTCGCAGACTTTTGTTTGCAGATGCACTTGGCAGATTGCTAAGATGGAGCTACACTCTGCATTCACTATTTCATAAAGATATCCTGCTTTTATGGAAGGTTCTGGACTTGTTTTCACAGAGCACACTTTGGGGAAACACTACCTTGGTCCCTTCCCTTGGGTTAAGTGTTTTCTTCTCTGTGACTTACAGAAGCATGCCCACTGCCTATTTCCAGGGAGTTCATTATTTTCAAAGCCTGATCTATGTAAATATCAAATCACTTACAAGACATGGCAGGCAAACCCGGTGGTGAAATCTGCAATGACTTCCTCTTCCCCACAATCACTCAAATGAGTCTTGAAGTGTGGGCCTTTAGCTGCTGGAAAATAGGAAACAGAGTCAAGACTGGCCCTATCTCGAATTGTATGTGACAGCTTCTGCTCAGTTTCAGTGACAAGAAATGTGTTGAGCTAAAAATATTCTAAGCAGATGTAAATCTGGGAGATGTAACTGCAACACACCCATGCCTGCCATTTGTTCTACTTCAAGTGTCTCTCGATGCACAGTTACTATAACTCTGGGCAGCTGTAGCACCCTCTCCACACACAACGTGTCTGGGTGAGAGTGCATCTGACTCCCACAAAGGTGTTTAGTGGAGAACACGCTTCCATCATGCAGGCACCATGACGCCTGGCACCCTGAAAGCAGGTGGGAAGAAATCAACCATTGCAGGATAGGCATTAGTTCCTCTTATGCAAATGCCTGCATTTTTGTATCTTTCCTCCCATATTCCGTACTATTATCAATAGGTAGATTCTATCCTATGGTTGGAAAACACACTGCTCCTTCAAGATTCTGTGGGAGAAGCAGGCTTCAACTTAGTCCAGGGGGATCGGCAGCCCATGAGCCACGTCAAATATTCCATCCATGCAAAACAGTGGCATGTAGGAACCTCTTGGGTGTTAGTCTTGTCTGTAAATGGAATTCTTATAAGAAGTCTCTTCGCACATCTACAGGAAATGACAACTAATACCCATCTTTCAGACAATGATAGTAGAAACAAGTACTATAGTTTACTGACTGCATCCCACATTCTTAGCACATAGACAGCTGTTCTACCTTTATGTATTGACTTCCGTCATCAAAAGTTCAGGATACTATCTTGGTATCAATATGGCACTTAGGTGCATTGCAATCTGTGTTTGCATTTTGGTGGAACCAACATGAGGTTTCACATCTTTAATTTGGAATGGCCTAGAAACATGAATATTTGTGTGAGATTTAACCTGCAATAGCAGAGGTTTTCTGAATCCTTAGATTTCTCTTTGTGTGGGCAGCTTCTCAATGGATATGATGTTTGGACTGGTCATCAAGACTGGCCTTTATGATTGGGGTGACTGGCTCATCTCACACACAGGTTTTTTGAGGAGAGAACTCATCATTTCTGGTCTTGAGCCCAGTCATAGCCAGCTAAAGTTCTGACTCTCACAGTTTCCAAGATCCTACTGGGGAAATCCAGTCTTAGGAGAGAGCCTTAACAGCGTTTGAATTCGGACTCTACACTTGTAAGCAAGGCTTTATTTATACGACTTTCCTTGCCACATGTTTAAAATGGGCATGAATTGTACCTAGAAAGACAGAATGATGGTGAGGTCATGCTGCACGTGGGAGCTGAGATGTAAGAGGTACTAAACAAATGGAGGCTTCCTTTGTAGTTGTCAATGGTAGGACCTGCTGGGAGAATGATCAGCCTGTCATCTATGTCCTGCTTGAGCTCATGGTTTCTGAGTGTTAAAGGTTTTTCCAGGAAGAGTGGCAACAGAATCAGCCTGGACCAGGCCTTGGCCACACGGCTTCCCTGGGCTGAGCTCTGACCTATGAGTCACATGCCTTCTCCATGTGGACACCGCAGCAAATCACTTTTCCCATTAGGAACAACCAGACACACTCCAGTGTGGTGACGGAAAGTAATTATGAACATAAATGATCTAACCAGATGGGGTTCCACCATGGTTTAACCCCTGGTTTTCTTTTTTTACACAGTAATCACAAACTGTGCTGTGGCAGCCACAGATAGGGAGTCATTACAGACAATTATGTGATCCATCTGCCCACTGAACCACAGGCTGGGGTGCAGACCAGGCATGGCACATCTGCTTTATTTTGGGTTCTAGTGACACCAGGAACGTGGGTAAACGTCTTCCCTTAACTACAGGGTGTCCCAGATCCAGGAGCAAGCGTGTTGCAGGCTGCATGCTCTGTGTTCAGAGCTATTCGTGTAGGTTTCCACTCTGACATGATACAGCCGCAGCATCATTAGCACTCGCATAACATAGTCCCCGTGCTGTGATGCACACAGCTCCAGACCCAGCATCCCTGCTCACAGTGTGGCCCAGCCAGTCTGACTGTATTCATCTCTACCCTTGCAGTTGTTCCGCATTTGAGCGCAGTCTCTACTTCTAAATCTGCTGACACGGTAACCAGCCACTCATTATACTGTGCTAAGCACTGAGTGATCTGCTTTACTCCTATTCTCTATTCTCTCGTCTCATCTCTATGAGGTCATGCTGATATTATTCCCACTTCCCAGATGCACAGACTGAGAATCAAAGAGGTTAAGGCAATGTGCCCAAGGTCACACAGCTAAAACCTGGCAAAGTCAGAATGTGAACTCAGCTCAGATGGCTGCCATGTCTCAGATCCTTGCTGTTCTTGGATGCCTGTCTATTAGGCTAACAGGTATGTGTTAGAAACATCAGAATAAATGAGCTGACTTTATTAGTGCAATACCCAGGAAACCCATCTAAACCAACTCCTTGACATTTAATGAGAAATATTCAAATGACTGTAATAATGAATAAAGTTAAGCAATCCTGGTATGTAGAGAATTCTGACATTTGTTGCTATTGTTTTATAAATGAGTGATAGTATACCTATAACAAAGGACATTCAATGTTCTAATGTTAAGTATACACATGCATCCTAATGACAGAAGTTACCCAGGCATCCACCTCTGAGAGCAAAGTAGAAAATATTTCCACTCTTAGAGATCCTTCATGTTCCTATTCCTCTCTCCACTCACTATTCAATCCCTAGGAAAAGTTCCATCATTGATTGACTTTTGCCTGTCTTTGAACTTCATACATACACACACATACACCAAACATATGTACTCTTTCATGTCTGATTTCTTTCTCTCAACAAATTATTGATGAGATCCTTGTAGACTAATTAAAAATGGGCAGTGCTGCTGTTATCAGTAGCTTGTTCTTTTTAAGTGCTATATGGTAGCACATTGTATGGGTCTAATGCTGCTATTTCTCTTTATTAAAATATTGACTTACTTACTTGAGAGAGAGAGAGAGAAATTCCCCATCTGATAATTCACTCCTCAAATGCCTGCAATGGCTTGGGCTGTCTCAGGGCTGAAGCCAGGAGCCAGGAACTCACTCTAGGTCTCCCATGTAAATAGCAGAAACTCAGCTACTTGAGCCAACAGCACTGCCTCTTAGGGTGTGTGTGTGAGCAGATGCTGGACTTAGAGCCAGGCCTCAAACCCTGATTGTCCCATGTGGGACACAGGTGTCCTAACATTATGTTAAATACCTGCAATCTATTTGTCTTCTGGTTGGGATGAATAAATCATTTATAAACAATCTTTTATATATTTTGAACATATACAGCAATTTTCATGGGTATACAGTCCCAGGAATAGAATTGCTGGGTTATAGTGTAGGTACATGGTTTCTTTAAAAAGAAACTGCAAATAGATTTCCAAAGCAGTTTTACCATTTAAATAAGGACACTTCAAAAAATATGTGGAAAAATGGCATCAAATATAAGATTATTCTAGAACAAAAGAATTTTGAAAAACCAATCCTGTTTTTTTTATAACATGCATTTTTCTATGAACTTGTTGAGATTCCTCATATGCATGGATTTCAAATTGTTTTTCACCAAAGTAAAGTTATAATTCCATGTTCCACAAAATGTCTGAGGCACCCTCCTATTCTAATAATGCAGGGGCGTCTCTCACATCCTTGCCAGTGCTCAAGGATGTCCTGATGTTATCTCTGATACGTCCCTTGTGCTTTCTCTGCTTTCTAAAATAAGGCCTGATTGTCTCTGTGAAATGCATCATACATCAGTTAATACCTTTTTTTCTTTTTATGAGAAAGCATTTAGTTCAGCTTTTTTATTTATTTATTTATTTTTATTTATTTATTTTTTTTTTGACAGGCAGAGTGGACAGTGAGAGAGACAGACAGAGAGAAAGGTCTTCCTTTGCCGTTGGTTCACCCTCCAATGGCTGCCGCGGACGGCGTGCTGCGGCCGGCGCACCGCACTCATCCGATGGCAGGAGCCAGGTGCTAGGTGCTTCTCCTGGTCTCCCATGGGGTGCAGGGCCCAAGCACTTGGGCCATCCTCCACTGCACTCCTGGGCCACAGCAGAGGGCTGGCCTGGAAGAGGGGCAACCGGGACAGAATCCGGCGCCCCGACCGGGACTAGAACCCGGTGTGTCGGCGCCGCAAGGCGGAGGATTAGCCTGTTGAGCCACGGCGCCGGCAGCTTTTTTTTTTTAAAGTGTGCTTCTTGTATGTACAGGCCTGTTAAGAATTTACCTAAATAAACAAATAAACAAACAAATAAATAAAGTGCTTGCCAGTATGGGTCTGTTCCTGAAGACATGTGATGTGGGGAGGTGGAGACGGAAGCAATCGGACTTCAAAGACAAGGGCTCCATGTCAGAATGGGGCATAGAGAAGCAGAGCCATCACGGAAAGCCTGCACGCATAATTTGGGGCTTGTTACAGCCCCCAAATCGTATTTCACAAGCAAACAAGATCAATGACTGATTCTTTGTCATCCGTTTAATGAATTGATGCATATGCCCCCACGTATCCGGCATCAACGACAAATCTTTCATTTAGCCTGAGACATGAAGTATTCACTGAACCACTCCGTAGTTCGCTCATTTATTCACTCTCGCATTCATTCACAACAGAATCCTTCATTAAGTATCTACCATGGACCAGGCATTGTGGATGTACTGGGGATACAACACCAAGTGCAACTGCTGCTGAGAAAGACACACTTGGCTGGCGCCGCAGCTCACTTGGCTAATCCTCTGCCTGTGGCGCCGGCACTTCAGGTTCTAGTCCTGGTTGGGGCGCTGGGCTCTGTCCCAGTCGCTCCTCTTCCAGTCCAGCTCTCTGCTGTGGCCCGGGAGTGCAGTGGAGGATGGCCCAAGTGCTTGGGCCCTGCACCTGCATGGGAGACCAGGAGGAAGTACCTGGCTCTTGGCTTTGGATCGGCGCAGCACGCTGGCCGTAGTGGCCATTTGGAGGGTGAACCAATGGAAAAAGGAAGACCTTTCTCTGTCTCTCTCTCTCTCTCTCTCTCTCTCTCTCTCTCACTGTCTAACTCTGCCTGTCAAAAAAAGAAAAAAAAAAGAAAGGTACACTTAATCATTATAACATGGCTTGCTGTGTCAAGTGAAAAGGAAGGCAATGTGTCATTATTCACTCATTCACTAAGCATGTAATGTGTGTCTCCTATGCATGCACACTGCTGGGCTCTGTATACTGAGAGTTGAGAAACTGACACAGATCCTGTAGCTGCTGCTCAAAGTTGGTAGTCCCGGGGTGAATGGAGACAGGCCCAAATGGAGAGGTCAGAGACAAGTGCAGAATGGCATGATGAGGATGACAGCAGTGTGATGATGAGTGCTCATCATTTGCTATGTGCCAGGAAAGGTATACACCATGACAATCATCTATTCTTATCCCATTTTACAGAGGGGTAAACTGACGTTCAAAGAAGTCCTTTCTGCAATGTCATGTCAAGGGAAGAAGTAGGAGGGGTGGAATTTGAGGTCAGGTGGCCTGACCCCAGGGTCTGAAGCGAGGCTATATTATCTTTGTAAGAGACACAGGCTTCTTTGAAGTGGGCATATCCACACAGGCACCAAATGCTTCCCATCCTGAAGGGGATGAGATTGATTCACTATAGGCTGGATGCAACCTGAAAGCTCCTGGGCTTAGTTTAGATTTAGGTGAGGCACAAAAGCACATTTCAGCTCTGCTATCCTTTAACCCCCCTCACATTCCAGAAGAGTGAGGTTGTCACTGTTTTGTGTGATGTCAGGATTTCCTTGCTGGGCTGTGTCCACTCTGGTGGGGCTCCTTTGTCCTGGGAATCAAATGACTTAGTTTCTTTAGGCTAGTTGGGCATGGAGCCCTGGCTCTCACGTGGCCGCTGGACACACTAAGCCAGAAACTGGGAGACTCAGTGCACACCCCCAGTTTTAACCCCGTCTGCACAGTGGGGGCATTCTGGACTGTGGGGATTCACTGTGGGGAAATAGAGGATAAAGAACTTCTGGAAGTATTTTGCTGTGGAGCACCTGAAACCCTGGTGTTTCATGTGTCCGTTTCTTTTTGAAGCGATCACTGTTGTCATTCCAGCTGGCTGTGTGTCTCACACGCACTACCATGTAAACAAGGATGCTGACTCTCCCGTTGGATGTCTTCAGTGCAGAACAGTGACTACCTCTCACTTACTGAACTTCCTTGTTTCTATTCAAAAGTGACGCGAGGTTACTAAAAATAAACATTTGCTTAGAAATCTAGGAACTTTCAGATGTTAAAATTCGTGTTTTTCCCCTACTGTATGCATGTGTGTGCACATATATATATATATATATATTTATTTATTTTCATTACAGATGACTTGAGACACCCCCCCCCCAGGATTAGAAACTGACTCTTTTCAAGGCTTTTTGAGGGTCATGATCCTAGTTCTAACAGGCAGCGTGCCACTTGGTAAGAGCAAGTGCCCGTGGACGGTCAGGTTCTTTGAAGACTCTGAGCCCTGCTAATTCCTCATCTCTGTGGCATGCCTCTGGGAGCTGGCTTCTAGTGGCTGCAACACTGGGAGACAAACTGCAAACCAAACAAATAATCCATTTCCAAGGTTTGCTTACAGAGAGAGGGATCTATTTATGAAACATATATTGTTCAGTCGTAGGGGAAAATCATGTAATCATTGCGAAGGGAAAAGCATGGAAAGTGCTTTATTTTGCATAAAAATCCCCTTGCTCCATGATTTATGTGACTCAGAGTTTCAGGCTGGGGGAGCACAGGTCTTAGTCTCCCGACCACAGGAAAGCAGAACCTAAAATGCAGAGAGAATTGCCGGTCACAACTGAACATTGGCATTTATTAGCCTGGTGTGGGGTGGGGACGCAGGGGGAGGAAGATGGAAACACACTTTGCTGGCAGGGGAGCTTTGGAAATGAAGATTGGCCTGAACTGTGCATCACTATCTAGAGCAGACAAATCACTTCCTGCAATTAATATTTGAGGACTCAGCTATGTTCTGCCGAACGTACGGAGGGTGTATGGGCTATCAGCATCGATTTAATTTATCAGTTACCGAGACACTGCGAGGAGCCGCCTTTCCCCTGACTCTGGTCGAGAATGTTTGATTGCAGTCGGCTCCTGTTTGTGAAATGCCCTCTGGGCACACTCACCACTTAAGTACCGTCTCCTAGGCTAGCAGAGCTGGAAGGAGCCAAGCAAGCCTTGCAGTGCACACATCTCTTCAAGGCTTGAGTTCTCACCCCTACATCCCAGGAAAGGAGCTGCTAAGCTTCTGCTCAGACACAACTGGAGACGGCGAGAGAAAGCCCTCCAGAGCACACTGTGGTTGTAAATGATCTCTCTCATTGAAGTAAAACTTGTAGTTTCAACCTTTGTTCTGCCCCATGGACCAGATTTTCGATTTAACTTCTCCATGGAGCATTGCAATTAAGTGTGTGGTTTGCAGTGAGACTGATCAGAATTTGCACTGCAACTCCATCACCTGTTAGGAAAGTTACTTCCTCCTTTGAAACAGGAAGGTGTTCATTATTAGCTGCATCAGGCAGGGTGAGCTCTGTTTTGCTGCAGTGACAGGCAGCCTTCCTGTCTCTGTGACTTTCAATAACCAAGGTTTCAGCTTCATTCACAGCTCATGTCCTGTGTGGTTTGGGTAGAGGGAGGCTTTCACCCAGAGGATGGAGCCTCAGTAGCTATGTGTGCTTCCACCCACAAATCACAAGGATCATTGGCACTCGTATTTCATTGGCCAAGGAAAGGTGTTTGGCTGTGCCTGATTGGAAAGCTCAATCCTACCACCTACCTACAAAGGCAAGAGCCATGATTTGGTGACCACTGCGAGCCTATCATCCCTCACAGTCTTGTTTTTCAGACTTCCTGAGGGCAATTCACATATGCATCTCCAAGTGTCAGCCACCTGCCAAGTGCTCTGCCCCAGGAACTGCAGATCATTGAAGACAGTCTCTTGGTGACCTGTTTAGCTCCTTTTATTGTTTCTGGTGCTACATTATCATACACATATACATATATACATATATATATATATATATATATATATATATTTACCATCTTGGTTTGCCTCCTTTAAAATTTTTTTCCAAATGTCCCTATTAATGTGTGGTCTGACAGAAATAAACCCACCATGCCAGCTGAGGACATAACTTCTAGACAATGCATCCTAAAAAAATATCATTCTTTGTGTCTTTTTTGGGACTCAGAGGGCACTGCTGAATTTACTGTTAATTCAACAGCCTTTACTACTACGTATTTTTGTGTGTGTGGCTGTTTCTCCCTTATCCCATCCTGGGGTCATTAACTTTTGAGTCACAAAGAAGTTTCACATTGTTCCTCATTAAATAGCATCTGTTCAATTTGGCCCATTCTTCCGGCCCAATTTTAATTACTTCAGAACAAAGTCTTTCTGATCCAACAGTCACACAAACACTGTGGAATGGGAGAGGTGTAAAAATACCCATCTCAACTATAAATTGTGTCTAATGGCTAAGCCTTGAAAATAATGGCCTCACCACTTTAGACATTTTTGCCTTAATAGCCTTATTGAGATGTAATTGATAGTAAACTGTATATATTTAAAGGGTACAGTTTTGACATTTGTATACACGCAGCAGACCATGACGACAATGAAAATGAAGAACTTGTATATGTATCACTCCCCAAAGCTTTCCTAGTCCTTCTTTCTTGCCTAGGAGACAATTTCTGTTTTTATCTATTCTATTGATACCTGCAGCATCCAGCACAGTGTTGAGCACATAAAAAAAGATGATTTATGTATGTTTGGGAGTACTAAGGAAGTGTCCAGAACATCTGAATGTTTGCCATATCTATACGGTCATAAACCCAGGTTTTTCCTTATGTGGAGTTTGTCATTTGTTGCTGTGTACCTCATCCATTGGGACAGAGATGGTTAGACAGGGGAGTGTTCCTTGTATGGAGACACCCAAGTTGGGACATCCAAGGAAGTGACCTGGTATGGAACTCTGCCCCTTGAAACGATGGTGCCTAATGGAACCAACACAATCCTTAGGGGAAGCTAACATCCTCTGAACCAGAAGTGGAGAAACACGTATTTCCATTCTGCAGGCATTTCATCCAATCCCAACTATATATCCGGATCCACAAATATTAACTGAGCATGTACTGTGTCTTGTGTACTAGAAAGGTTCAATGAAAGCCTGGGAGAAATATCTATTCCTATAGACAGAGAATAAGGTGATACAGGGGAGAACAGGGAAGAGGAGAAAAGAAGCCGTAAAAGACTCAGAGCAGCAGAGACCTGATCATTTGGGGAAACTTCAGAAGTGACTTAGAAGCCATAAGCATCTCAGCCTGGTACAGTGTTGATTTTGCTTTTGTTTAGGCACAAAGCGTGTTATCTCAAGCCCTCTTTGCAACTTTAACTTTTCCTGACTATGCAGCAACTGGAGCACATGTTCAAGCAATGTGCCTGGAAACCCAACTCTCATCAATTAATGACTAACTGTTGTCTGGAGCCCTGGGTGGTGTCTTGGACAGAGAGGGCATCATCCTGAAATGAAGAGGCATTGCTTTTCTTTTTTTTTTTTTCTGGCATCCAGCAACGTAACAGAGCTCACCTGCTGTCACAGTGGGACTACTCTCACAAAGGACTGGTTTCACGGTGAGAGAGCAAAGGGAAAAATGTTTTGGAGAAATCCAAATTCTATCGACCCATGCTGCACAAGCTCTGCATTATTCAGCTGTGAGAGCTAATGTATGATGCATGCTATTACCATCAAACTTCTGTTGCAAATAATTCATGCTTGGAACTTTTAAAAGATATATTATTAACATTATCACCAGCAAAATTGGACTGGGTGAATTCTTGAAATTTGATGGAGCCAATTGTTCTAGTGTTTGAAGTTCTCTTTAAATGTTTAAGTATTCAAGTGGCAGGTAAAATGTGGCTTGAAAAAATTTTAAAAAGGTTGTTAGGTTAATTACACAGCAACTATTGCTACATTTTTTCAAAAGAAATTTCAGAGGTGACTTTTGGTGTTTCTCAAGGATCAACAGTGTTGGTCGCAACCTGGTTAGTGTTTTCTTTTTCCTTTTTGCTTGCTTAATAGCTTTCATGGGGTATAATTTCTATATAAAATGGTTGGGGATTACCCTAACAGAAATATCTAGAAACTCAGGTCCAGAGTGGATGAGCTTTAGCTAGAGGTCTGGGTTCTGCTAAACATCCTGCAATGAACATCATAGCCTTCACCACAAAGAATTAGCCAGCCCTGAATATTAGCTGTACAATGCCTGAGAAACCGTTTCAAAATGAGCCTCGGTTTTCCCATCCATAAATGCTGATAATGTTGACTTCTCTGGATTACTGTGCAGATCACTGAAAACGCGCCCAGCACCTCGAATGCCCTGCCTGGCATCACTACTGAACGTAAGGTGGCTGTCTGTACACACACGATGATGAAAAGTGCAAGTTATTGGTCTGGGTCGGATCAGTTCTCAAAGAAATAGGCACAAAAGTGACTTCTGGCCCTCATATCATTAATCTATGGCAAAATGTGTGTGACCTTAAATTAAACCAAGGCCCTTAAGATATACAGTACAGCATTAGTCTCTGGGCTGTGGAGTGTTTTCGGTGGAGGCAACTTGTTTATACCTCACTCTGAATGTGGTCCAAGATCACTACCTCTTCTTGGACTTTGCTCTTAGGTCTTTAAGATCTTTGGTCACAGCCCAGAGGAATCTCTCACATTTTATGATTTTCTGGTGTGGTAGTCTCTAAGTGACCTCCCGTCCAGGACAATGCCCATAAAATGAATGATGCATGAAGAGAAAGTACCGCTTACATCACTAACTCCCACAGATCCGGCCTAAACACTATATGTAAATAGGTCGGGGTTGGGGGGTCTCAGTTTTGGTCCTTATCTCAGTCCAGACCCCTAGGATCCATCCAGCATATACTCTATTTCCTTCTTTCCTGAAAAAAGAACAGGAAGTTTTCAGGGAAAACCATTTGACTCCTAAACAACAAGAAAGGGGCTCACTCTCCTTGAAGTTTTAGCAGCTTCAGAATTTTGCAGGAGCAACTCAGAGATGTTAGAGTGGTTACTGCAGTAGGGCTAGAAGGGTCTGCAAGAAGAGCTTGAACAACAAGCACACTGTGCCTACAATATAAGTGCATTTATTTGGGGCAATAAGGTTTTAGGGGGGATGAAGGACACAATTCTCCAAAACATCATGTGATCCCATCGCTGCATGTAGAGTCAGCTTGATGTCCGTCCCCTCTCTTCACTATCCCCATGAGAGCTCATATGAAATCAGGCTAATGGCATCCCTCACTCAGTAACAACCAGTTGTTGCAATAAATGTGTCCATTATTTCATTCAGAAAATACAGATCAAAAGCTTGTTGTGCTAAGCCTAAGATAGTGACTAGAGATTATATTTTAATAATTATTACGATGCTTAATGTGTGCAATTGATGATCACTCTGGTTTAGTTCCCTTTGTTCTACTACATTATTTTATTCTCACAACATCTCTTTGCCATCCCACAATGGGGAAGATGGAGAAGATTGATTCTTTTATCGCAGATGAAGCAACCAGGGCTCATACAGAGTAAGGTAATGTCAAAGCTCAAATTCAAGTCTTTCAAACTAGATATCTTATCTGTCTCTTGCTCTCTGTCTCTTCCTTACTTCAGGTTGTTGCCAGTGCAAATTCCGAGAGGCAGCACTGATATGATGGCTCAAGTAACTGGGCTCCTGCTACTCAAGTGAGAGACCTGGACTGAGTTCAGGTCCTGTCCCAGCCATGTGGGCACACTGGGAACAGACCAGCAAAGTAAGCTCTGTATGTCTGATAGAAGTGGGAAGGTCCCAAGGGAAGTAGCTAGCCTGGACTTCTACTCATCCTCCCCCATGGGGAAATGGAAGGGTGGTGAGGACAGAAGTTACATTATTAATTTTATAACTATGTCCTGTGCTATCTTCATTTAAAATATAATCATACAAAGTAGAGCAGAAATGGGACCCTGAGACCTTTCAATCCAAGTTTTTTTCATTTTATAGATGATGATCCTGATGCCTGGGAAGTTAAAATATCTTGACCAAGACCTCACATTCCTAAGATCAAGTCTCCAGTTTTCTTGACTGATCCCAATTCACTAATCTTCTCAAATCTTTTCAAGGGTCCTGCTTAAAGTAAGAAAAATTATGTATTTAATGTTAAATAAGCCTATTTCTTTCCAAGCTCATTGGAGAGCATTTACAACATTTTAGGTCGCCATTTGAAACAGGCTACAGTCCCACTTACAAACAACACTGCAATGAAACTGGAGCGGGTTTCAAATCAAGAAGAAAAACAACTTGTTAGCTGCCTTGGGAAATTTGGGCAAATATGTGTCATGTGTGGTCAATTATATAAATTATCAAAGATGTGCGTGTTGAGTCACCACACACTTCAAAAGATTTACTAACCCCTGAACATCCTGTCCATGGAACCCTAATATTAACTTGATGAATGGGATGGTGTCTTCTGAAGTGACACTGCTTAATTTCCTGTAGCTATTGTGAGGCTTAAGTTCATTAGAGCTTTTGGCTCAGCGGTAACCACACTTCTCTGAAGGCATGAGTGGCGATGAAAAATTGGCCTGGTAAAGTGATTACCACGGTGTTAAACAGAAGTACAGTACTGTGTACACTGTATGTCACAGACTGGTAACAGATTTAGAGAATATCTCAATTAATTGGTGAAACTCCTCTAGGGTTCTGTTGTACTTGTCCAGTGGCAAAGGTGGGCCAGCTTGCTTATTTCTATTGACTTGCAGCTCTCTCCTCGAGAGGTTCCGTCCAAAGTGAAGATCCGCTTTCTCCTACTTGAGTTTTCCCACAAGTTGGTAGAACGCAGGCTTTGGTGAGGGCTTTGTACTACAGAAGCATTTTTGGAAAAGAATGTTGGTGAGGTGCCTCTTGAAATATGCCTGTCTACCTTGGTGCGCCCAAGGGGTCCCAAGAGATCCTATCTACTTGAGAAACAAAGGCACGGGAATTGTTACACTAGTTATTTGTTTTGAAGTAAAGTCTGTACAATATAAACAGTAGCTGAATGTAGTCATTTGCTGATAAAACTTTTTTTCAGCATTTAATAAACAACTATAAGATTTTCCTATAATAATAGGTATAATTTTCAAGAAAAGAAAAAGGTGACTAATTCTGTGTTTTATAGTGAATATTCCTGGAAGGCAACAAAAATACCCTATTCCTCCTAGAACTATTTATTGAGTTCTCACTGTCTTACAGACACAGAGCTGGGGAAACAAATATTAATAACATTATGTCTGTATTCTTGATCAAGTAGGGTGAAAGACTCAATAACAATCTCAACACAGTTGTCATGGCACCCACTGAAGACTAAGTGAGTTGAGTGAGCACAACCAAGATAGAGTTCTATTTATGGGTTCACCAGGGATGCAAGACAAGGTGTTCTCCAAGCGACTATACACGGAGAAGCTAGTGGAGCAGAGAGAACAGCATATTCAAAGTTGAGACACAAAGAGTGGGACAAATTCAGGAGCCCACCAAAGGAAATATATTATAGAAATATGGGCTAATGAGGAGAACTAGAGGGCATGGACTCTTCCCTCTGAGTGCCGGGAAGGATGTAAAGGCTTGCACGGTGGAGTCATGTGATCTGCTTTGTGAGTGAAGGACATCACACTGCAAAGGGCAGGGAGTAGTGTGAACTAGAGAAGGGTAGGCAAGGGGATGGAGCTATGGGACATCTGGTTAAGCTGCTGCCTGCAGTGCCAGCATTCCATGTGGGCTCTGGTTCCAGTCCTACCTGCTTCACTTCAGATCCAGCTCCCTGCTAATGCTCCTGAGAAAGCAGAGGAAGATGGCTCAAGTGCTTAGGCCCCTGCACCTATGTGGGAGACTCAGACGAAGTTCCTGACTCCTTGCTCCAGTCTGGTCCAGCCATGGCCGTTGTGGCAATTTGGAGAGTGAACGAGCAGATAGGAAGACTCACTATCTTTCTCTGCCTCTCCCTCCCCACGACTCTGATTTTCAAATAAATAAACAAATCTTTAAAAAAGACCTAAAAAAAAAGGATGGTAGGCGAGGAGGCTGATTGGGAGGTTGGGAGAAGAGAGTGGAGAGAATCTGAGTCCAACCAATAAGCTAGTGGAGTGAGGAGGAGGAGAAGGATCCAGACAAGCCTTAGCAGTGGGCAGTGGAGGCCTTCACTTGTTCCAGTGAACATGCAGCCATTGTTCTTGTCATTCTACTGGAATCTAGAGGCACATGATAGATGACACAGGCTTGCTCATGATTTTTGTGTCCTTGGTTTGCACATCATTTCTCGTGGAGCCTGCCTTGACTTGCTATATATGCCAGAGCTGTTGCTATGTGTCCCCACAGCACACTTTCATCCAAGTACTCCATCTGTTTACTGTTGTCCTTTAATACAATCGAGTATTTCCTTGAACATCTTCTCTCCCTGTATATGACATTCATCTGGACAAGGGCTCCTGTGTGTTTGTCTTATTTGCCATCAAGAGCACCAAGTGCATCATAAGTGCTCAACAATGTTGGTTGAAGAGCAGGAAGACACCCATATCCTAAATCAGAGTACCTGGGTTTGATACAAGCCTTTAGCTCCTGACTCCAACTTCCAGCTAATGCAGACCCTGGGAGGCACTGGTGATGGCTCAAGCACATGGGGCCCTACCACCCGCATGGGAGACAGGCAATGGATTTATTTTTCCTGGTCTCAACCCTGGCCCAGTCCTGGCTATTGCAGGTGCTTGGGGAGTGAACCAGCAGATGGAAGTTCTTTGGTTGTCCAGCTCTCAGAATTTCAAGGAAATACATACGTAAGTAAATGAATAAATTTTAAGAATTCTGCTTGAGAGAACTCGTGAGCAAAACGGCTTGCAGAACAACAGCAAGAGAGGGGAGAGATTCACCTGTGAGCACATGGTCTTAGCAGTGCATGGATGGAAGTACAGACAGGCAGGTGATGGAGGGCAGGTCTGCTCTAGGCCAAGCAGTCAACAAAGGGCTTCATGAATGTCACTGAGCTGCCGAGTCACGGTCATTCACTTAGTGTATCCTCCTCACATAATGGGGTCTTCCTCACTGGGGCCCGTTTCTTCCCAATCCAGGCAGAACTATGACTTTCTCCTCTACAGGAGCATTAGGGAGCTCCTCCCAGCAAAGACGCCATGAAAGCATCCCTAAGAGGAGGCTTTGCGTAAGAAATCCAGGCTGTGTCCCACCCTCAACTGTTGGCTAGGGCAAACCTGCACCTTCGTGGACAGTGTCGTGCCAGACTGTGCAGGCTGAAAAGAGAGAGGTGGGGAGGGAAAGTGCAGTTTTCTGGTAGCCAGAAAATCCTTGGATCTACCCATCAAGGTGGCTTTGGTGACTGACTCGAAGGGCAGTCTGACTGTGGAATGTAGCTTTTCGCCCCTGTCTGTGGTGCACTGGGGAGGCCGAGAAGAAACAATATGTTCATTATGTATTTAAGCCTGAAAAAATGAACTTCAATCATAGGCTCACAAATTGTTAGAACTTGGAGGTTAAAAGATTTTGTACTGAGTTGTTTATCTTTTTAAACAAAATTACACCTATGTTAACTGAAAATAAAACATAGACCAGAGAGGAGGTGCTCTGGGTGGGGGTGGGGTGCCACAGAGATTGGACACAGGTTACTCCTCACCCCACGTTGGGTTCCACCTCTGAGAGTCTTTTCTCCCAGAAACGGTCCCTGATTCCCCACAGTTGTATTGAGGAACCACCCTGGGGATCTGGCACCTTTCCTATGAAGGACACTCTTACAGACTGCTGCTTACTGTATACATCTATTACCCTCTGCTAGAATGGGGTCCACATGAAGATAATGCTACATATTCTTTTCAATACACAATTTACTCACTTATTTACTTCACAGGCGGAAAGACAAGGGGAGAGAGAGAGAGAAAAAAAAAAAAAAGACAGCAGCAGACAGCCAGAACTCTCTCATCCACTGATTCACTCCCCAAATGTCCACAACAGCCAAGACTGGGCCAAGGCTGAAGTCAGGAGCCAGGAACTCAATCCAGGTCACTCTTGTGAGTACCTGGGATCCCACTTCTTAAGCCATCAGCTGCTGCTTTCCAAGGTAAGCATTAGCAGAGATCTGGAATCAGGAGCACAGCCAGGACTCAAATCCAAGGTCGCCTGTATGGTAAGTTAGCATCCCAAGTGTGCTTGAGTTCTAGGCCAAACGTTCACCCCACATGCTTCATTTGATAAGCATGCTGTGATCCTCCACACGTTGTTCAACGTGAGAGGCTCTGGGGATGTCGTGGTGGTCAAGAATGATATGACTCCTGCCCTCCAAAAGACTACACTCTAGAAGTTTTACCTAGTCTGTAATTTTATACTGAAGTCCAGCACTCATAATCGGAGCCCACTACATATTTGTTGAATGAATGAATCAAGCAGCAATAAAAGGAGGCTGGGAGTAATATTGTTATTTATTGCTCCACAAATACATTTTCTAAAATTGGATCACAGCCACATTGAGAATAGCCCATACTGATTTTCAGAGTCCAGATAAATAATTCAATCTGTCTCTGCTCAGACAATTTATCAATGGGAAAAGAAGCTTTAAAGACATCTGCTATGGGGAGATGGAACTGTCCCTTTAAGTAGAGGTGCTGGCACACTTAGGAGGCTGCTTAATTTAACACCATTAAAGTGGGAGCAAGTCGCTACACTTTTTATGGCTTCTGCAGGACTGATGGGCAAAGAAGCCCCTGCATTTGTGAAGAATGTAAGTTCAAAGCACTGACCTGATACAGCACAAATTATGGGCTGCTTGGTACTCCTCTTCCTTGCTAATGGACCCTGAGTTTGTTTGGGAAAGCAATGTGCCCAGTTCCATGCAAGGCATTGGCTATCCCAGACCCTCTATGGGGTGGTCACAGTTCTAACCAGTCCTGTGGCAGTGGCAGGCCTCTCACCATTCCGGGAAGGGATTTCTTTTCCTGGTAAGTGGAGAAGGCACAACCATGCTAGGCACCATATCTTTCATCCCGTATTCCCATAATGAGCGGGGATGTGATTCAGCAGTCAATGTGGGACCATGAGGCAAAGACCAAGGAGATATGCACCTCAATGGCATTTGTCACTTGACCCAGGTGTCTCAGCCTCATCACCCTCAACATTTAACTCTTAGCTGTGAAGAGCTTTTTCACTGCACAATATTTAGCTGAATCCATGAACTTAACATACTGGATTCCAGGGCATTTAGCAATAATCAAAAATGTATCTCTCAGGCTGGCGCCGCAGCTCAATAGGCTAATCCTCTGCCTAGTGGCACCAGCACACCAGGTTCTAGTCCCGGTTGGGGCGCCAGATTCTGTCCCGGTTGCCCCTCTTTCAGGCCAGCTCTCTGCTGTGGCCAGGGAGTGCAGTGGAAGATGGCCCAAGTGCTTGGGCCCTGCACCCCATGGGAGACCAGGAGAAGCACCTGGCTCCTGCCTTTGGATCAATGTGGTGCGCCAGCCGCAATGCGCCGGCTGTGGCAGCCATTGGAGGGTGAACCAATGGAAAAGGAAGACCTTTCTCTCTGTCTCTCTCTCTCACTGTCACTCTGCCTGTACAAAAAAAATGTATCTTTCAGTTGTGCCAAAAATTGTACATTGCCAAATGTTCCAAGGCAATGCCTGTGGGGAAATCACCCTGAATTGAAAACTACTGTATTAGACTAATACCACAAACTACCGCCAACTGTATTTCATGCAACCAGAGAACCCAAGACGTTCATTTGAACCTCCAGATCTGGTTTTCAGTTACTCGCAGACAAAAGCAATGTTTATAGGGGCAGCACACGGCGCCACAGGGTATGCCACCCTAGTGATGCTGGCATCCCATTTTGGAGTAGCACTCTGAGTCTGGCTGAACCACTTCCAAGCCAGCCTCCTGCTAATGCACCTGTGAAGTACTTGGGCCCCTGGAAGTCATGGGGAAGACCAGGGTGGAGCTCCTGGCTCCTGTCTTTGACTTGGCCCAGATCTAGTTGCTGGAGCCATTTAGATACAGTATGCACATCCTGGCCTATGTGCAGTATCTAACCATTACCACTCCATGGTGTTGGATAATGGTGCCCTGTGCTCAACTGTCTACCTGTGCGTTCTATATGCTTCCAGAGCTTCTCCCAAGACCACAGCAGCTCCATTCTGCACCACCTTAGCACCTGTGTATTCTGTTATTCTGTGCATTCTATTCTTATTTATGTGAAAGCTTAGGAGAGTGTCTGACACTCAGTTAGTTGATTGGCAGCTCCATACAGTGAATGGCCAAAAGGACTGGATCTGGAGTTAAATTGCTTGGGTTCAAATTCTGTGTATTGAAGCTGAAAATGATGATCTGGGGAAAGTGACAGCGTTTCTGAGTCTCATTCCTCTCATCTGTAAGGGAGGATAATAATAGCACCTGCCTCTAGGACCATTAGAAGGATTAAATCTCTGGATCCAAGCAGTGCCTGCATCTTTAGAAGTGAGATGCTATAAAGATGGTGACATTATGCAGTTGGGAGCTTCTCATCTCATACAAATTAACGAAGAGATACCAGTTTGAGGACTGAGAAACAGTGAACTTTAAGATACTACAGGGCACGTGACTCTCATGGAAGATTTCTGTACTACCAGCAAGAGGTGTACTGAAGTCAGTGGAACTGACACTCTAGATTTTCTGCTGCAAACACTGAACCACGGATGTACACCTTTTCACTCACAAAGTATTTTGGTTTTGGCACATACTACAATGCAGAAAAATGGGTGAGTGACTCTGAAGGTCACTGACTACATGCTTCAGCCTCCTGTGAAAGTCTCCTCTGTAGAGCGTGGGCACCGTTGTGAGGATAAAGACTTTCTGAAGCAGAGACAGTGGTGGAGCTCTGCCTTGCTGTGAGGAAGCTCTTCCTTCTACAGAACTCCCATTTCTCACAGTGCCCTGGGAGACTATGTTCGCCCGAACCATCCTTTCAGAAAACAAATCGCAGCCCAAGAGAGTTGAGCGTCTCAAAATCGCATTTAGGATGTTAGATATATTTGGATCTTCAGGAAAGAATTTGTCCTGCTTGTGAGCCTCATGTTCTTGTCCCAACCCAGGGTCTCCATCTTCATTAAAGGAGACCTAGTGCATAGTCTTTCAAAATATGATACTGCCCACAATGAAAGATCCCTACAGGGATAATATGAAACCATTGGTCATGTCTTAACATAGCACAACCTCTTAAAAGAAGCAGAGTGGTTTTTCTCATCTTTCTCTTCTCCCAGCTACAAGAATCACAGTGGAATCTCTAAAAGCTGAAGTTTGTAATAATTACAACTCAGGTTCCGCCATCATGTTGGTATGGTGTGAGTGTTAAAAATGGGATTTCTTAATTTGAATTATTGATCAGCATGTTCACTCAGGCAACCATTCTCCTCCTCAAATAGGCAGTAAATCTCAGCTGACAATGATTCACACTTTGAAAAATATCAGCGAACTCTGGAGCTTCAAATACAGTTATGGGCTTTCTCTTTGAAGCTGAGAGCTGGCAACCTAAGCCATTCTTCACAGGGTATAGACAGAATGCAGCATTTTAAGGCATTAGGAAAGGAGTGGATAGTCCCTAAGGTAGGGGATAGCTTTGCTGTGTTGGTCTCCTGGGATAGTGCTCATTAATACTCTGCAAATACGTCACTGTGGGATCTTGCTGACATGCAGATTTATACACAATAGGTCTGGAGAGGGACCTGAGATTGTGCATTTCTGGTAAGTCGCAAGTAATGCCGACACTGCTGGCTCTGGCTGCACTCTTTGAGTGAGATTCTAGGACATATGATGGCCTATGGTAGGCAGGATCCTGCTATCCTTGATGGTAAACAACACCTGCATTGTACATCATACCCTAGCTTTCATCCTATGTTCTTTTTTTTTTTTTTTAAGAATTATTTTATTTATTTGAAAGAGCTACAGAGAGAGGCAGAGACAGAGAGAGAGGTCTTCCATCTGCTGGTTCACTCCCCAGATGGCTGCAACAGCTGGAGCTGCACTGATCCAAAGCTAGGAGCCAGGAGCTTCTTCTAGGTCTCCCACGCGGGTGCAGGGGCCCAAGGATTTGGGCCATCTTCCACTGCTTTCCCAGGCCATAGCAGAGAGCTAGATTGGAAGAGGAGCAGCTGGGATTAGAACCAGTGCCCATATGGGATGCCAGCACTTCAGGCCAGGCCTTTACCTGCTATGCCACAGTGCTGGTCCCCATCTTATGTTCTTGACCAGTCAATCCAGTGAGGCTGTCTCAGGAAAGCCTGGCACATACTTTGTCAAGAGAGTAACTTAAGAATGATATCTAAGAAGTGAGACCACAAAGAAGACCTACAAGAGCCCAAAGAATAAATGTAGAAGCAGTAGAGAAACTCAAGAAACCAAAGGAACTCCTCGCACAAACAGTGCTTTCAGGTGCCACTTTGGAAGACAATAGAAGGAGAATTTGTGCGAAATAATTAAGGACATGAAAATAGACTTGAAGCAAGTGATTAACATTAAATAAAAGGTGACAATTGAAAAGTATTCAAGAGAAAACGATATAAATGGGATAAAGTTTAAAATGCAGATTTAATGTAATTGACATATATAAAGAAATGAGAAAATATTAAAAGAGAAGACATATTCAACGATATAATGCAAAAATGTTTTCCTGAAATAGTATATTATGTTAATTTCAATTATAAACAGTTAAAAGGAATTAAAGTAAAATAATAATTCTGAGACATAAAAAAGATTAAACAACAGAACTTCTATGTCTACAAACAAGGACCTGAAGCTGGGGTTAGGTGTAGTGGTTAAGTGACCACTTGGGATACTTGCATCCCATACTGGGGTCCCTGGGTCCCTGTTATTGCACATCCTGGTAGGCAACAGGTGATGGCTTAGGTCCTTCAGCCCCTACCATCCACATAGGAGACCCTGAATGAGTTCCTGCCTTCTGACTGCAAGTTGCCCCAGACTTAGCTGATGCCAGGGCATTTGGAGATTGACACAGCAGACAGAATCAATCAATCAATCAATCAATCAATCTCTCTCTCCATGTCTTTCTGCCTCTGCCTCTCTGCCTTTAAAAAAAGATTTTAAAAACAGGACCCAACAACATGAATAAAATATAAAACATCGAATGGAATAATTTAATAGAGAGCATAATGCCATCCAAGGAAAAGCAATAGAAGTGTATCAGTTTTGGGAAATCCTTGCATAGTTCTGAAATTGAAAAAGAAAAAGTGAGAACTTCATAATAAAGTTAAATTATGTATAAGAAGAAAAAATTCAGACTAGTTACAGACTTCATGTCAATAATAAACCAATATTAGAGGACACTGGGGCAATGTATAGAACATCCTCGGGGGAAAAAGAGTGACTTCTAAAATTTATAACCACTCACTATCACTCAAAAATAAAGGCAATAGTTATTTTCTATGATGCTAGAACTCAACAAATGTAGTTCTTCTCCACTGGACTTGAAATGATCGTTTCATTTGGACATTTGGGTCGCAACAATCTGGCTGCTTCATATCTCTCTATATATCTCTCTCTATATCTATATCTATATCTATATCTATCTATATATAAAGATATAGATATATAGATATATAAATATATATATATATATATATATATAAAAAGATATAGATGGATAAAGAACCAAAGCACAAAGATATGGCTGCAGTTGTGGGCAGTGGTGTCTTGTGCAAATCACATGTCATAGGTGTTACTGTTTCCCTTTCTTGGAGTTGGCTTAGTTGAGTGAGTTGATTAATTTCTAATCACTCAGTCTCTACTTCCTCCTGCTGAGATTGGCATTTGGCCATAGTTGGCATAGAACCCAAGGCAATATTCCCAGCCCAGCCTCTACCTCCTTCCTCTTTTTATTCATCCTGACCAAAACCCACTTCATCATGTACAGTGAAATAAGCCAGACACAGAAAGATAAATACTTCATGTTCTCCCTTATGTGTGGGAGCTAAAATTTTTTAAAACTCAAAAAAAGGGAGAAATTTAGATGGTAAATCAGTTATTCTGCAAATATAATGTTTTATCAAATTTTATTTTAGATATTTGTCAAAAATTATACAAATTATATACTACTATAGTAATAATAATTTTGTGACTATTTTTAAATAATTTCTTTTATTTGGGTGAAGTTGAGCATCTTTTCATTAATTATTGTTCATAGATCTTGCCTATTTTCCTGTTGGACTATGATCTTCTTTCTTTTGATTTGTTGACCTCTTTATTAGTAGAGCTATTAAGCCTTTGTCCATAATATAAATTAAAAATGTTATCTCAAAACATAATAACAAGATATCCACTTCATCCCTCTCTACTGAATCCTCACTACATCTATGAATATTTAGCAAATATGATTATTGTGTTGAGCACAGAAGACACAGAACAATGAAAGAGACACCACACCTGACATCATAAAGGCTCAGTTGAGGGTGGGGAATAACTGCACTTTTACTTAATTTACTATCACTGCAGTGATAAGTGAAGTGAGAGCAAAAATGAAGGATTTAGGGGATACAGGGAAGGGGACATTCAAGCATTCAGAAAAGTCAGGGGAATGCCCAGGAGGAAGTAGAGCTGCTGTCAAGCCTGGAGGGATATGAGAGATGGATAGGAGTTGGTCCTCTTCAGAACTAAGGGAATATTTAATAGGAACAAGGCATCATGAGTGAAGCACTTGAATTCAGAGTATAGCCAGTTTGTACAACTACATGATCTATGCTTTAAAATGTCATGACAGGGAGGATGGAAGGAAGGCATTAGAGGATGCTAAGAAGGGAGGTGACCTTTAATGTCTTGATGAGGAGATGGTGTTGAAGTCTTTGGCAATGACATCCTCCATGATAGGATAAAAAGACAATAAGATATAATAATAATATAATAAGTCTGGGAGTTCTCAAATAAGATACTGTAACAACAACAGCATTCTGACTGCCAACTTGCCTCCATTCTCTTCCATCAATGCAATCTAACAGATAATCCTCAACTAATTATGATGCTGCTCAAAACGGGTCAAGGTATCGATGATGCTAAGAGAATTAAATATAGACTCATTCTCTAATGAGATACTCCAGGGCCTAGTCAACCTTTCCTCTCCTGCTGTGCTCTCCAGCCAGACATCCGTACTTACCAAACCTGGTCTTGATTTGTTTATAACTAGCTTTGCCAGTTGCCAGAAAGCTTCTACCTTTTCACTGAGTGTCAAGGACTTCAGCACATGGCAAGGCAATAGCAGACAAAAGAAAGATCATGGGCTTTGGTACTGTACATAAACTGAGTCAATTCTATCTTGCTATGGAGCAGTAAAGATTTAAAAGATATGTTAAGGGACTTAAAAGGCAACTCAGACTCCAATACAATAGTATTGAGAGACTTCAATACTCCACTTTCAGAAATAGATCAACTGGACAGAAGATCAAAAAGGAAATAGCAGATTTAATTGACGCTATAGCCCAAATGGGTCTAACAGATATCTACAGAACTTTTAATTCTACACTTAAAGAATTTATATTCTTCTCAGAAGTACATGAAACCTTCTCTAGGATTGACCACATACTAGGCCATAAAGCAAGTCTCAGCAAATCCAAAAGAATTAGAATCATATCATGCAGCTTATCATACCACAGTGGAATGAAGCTGGAAATTAGCAATTCAGGAATCCCTAGAGATATGCAAACACATGGAGACTGAACAAAATGCTACTGAATGAATGCTGGCTCATAGAAGAAATCAAAAGAGAAATCAAAAACTCTCTGGAAGTAAATGAGGATAACAACACAATATATCAAAACTTATGGGATACAGCAAAAGCAGTGTTAAGAGGAAAGTTTATAGCAATAGGTGCCACATCAAGAAATTGGAAAGACATCAAATAAATGAGCTTTCAATACGTCTCAAGGATCTAGAAAAACTGCAGCAAACCAGACCCAAAACTAGTAGGAGAAGAGAAATAATTAAAATCAGAGAAGAAATCAACAGAATTGAATCCAAAAAAATTACAAAAGATCAGCCAAACTGTAAGAGCTGGTTTTTTGAAAAAATAAACAAAAAAATTGACAAACCACTGGCCCAACTAACTAAAAAAGAAAAGACCCAAATCAATAAAATCAGAGATGAAAAAGGAAACGTAACAACAGACACCACAGAAATAAAAAGAATCATCAGAAATTACTACAAAGAGTTATATGCCAGCAAATAAGGAAATCTAACAGAAATTGACAGATCCTGGACACATGCAACCTACCTAAATTGAACCATGAAGACACAGAAAACCTAAACAGACCCATACTGAGACAGAAATTGAATCAGTAATAAAGTCTCTCCCAACAACAACAAAAAAAGCCCAGGACTGGATGGATTCACTGCTGAATTCTACCAGACATTTAAAGAACTAACTCCAATTCTTCTCAAACTATTCAGAACAATTGAAAAAGATGGAATCCTCCCAAATTCTTTTTATGAAGCCAGCATCACCTTAATCCATAATCCTGAAAAAGATGCAACATTGAAAGAAAATTACAGACCAATATCCCTGATGAACATAGATGCAAAAATCCTCAATAAAAATCTGGCTAATAGAATGCAACAAACAACACATCAGAAAGATCATCCACCCAGACCAAGTGGGATTTATCCCTGGTATGTAGGGATGGTTCAACGTGCACAAATCAACCAATGTGATACACCACCTTAACAAACTGCAGAAGAAAAACCATATGATTATCTCAATAGATGCAGAGAAAGCATTTGATATAATACAACACCCTTTCATGATGAAAATTGTAAGCAAATTGGGTATAGAAGCAACATTCCTCAATACAATCAAAGCAATTTATGAAAAACCCACGGCCAGCATCCTATTGAATGGGGAAAAGTTGGAAGCATTTCCACTGAGATCTGGTACCAGACAGGGATGCCCACTCTCACCACTGCTATTCAATTTAGTTCTGGAAGTTTTAGCCAGAGCCATTAGGCAAGAAAAAGAAATTAAAGGGATATTAATTGGGAAGGAAGAAGTCAAACTATCCCTCTTTGCAGATGATATGATTCTTTATTGAGGGGACCCAAAGAACTCTACTAAGAGACTATTGGAACACATAGAAGAGTTTGGAAAAGTAGCAGGATATAAAATCAATGCACAAAAATCAATAGCCTTTGTATACACAGGCAATGCCATGGCTGAGAAAGAACTGCTAAGATCAATCCCATTCATAATAGCCACAAAAACAATCAAATACCTTGGAATAAACTTGACCAAGGATGTTAAAGATCTCTACAATGAGAATTACAAAATCTTAAAGAAAGAAATAGAACAGGATACCAAAAAATGGAAAAATCTCTCATGCTCATGGATTGGAAGAATCAACATCATCAAAATGTCCATTCTCCCAAAAGCAATTTATAGATTTAATGTGATACCAATCAAAATACCAAAGACATTCTTCTCAGATCTGGAAAAAATGATGCTGAAATTCATATGGAGACCCCAAATAGCTAAAGCAATCTTGTACAAGAAAAACAAAACTGGAGGCATCACAATACCAGATTTAAGGACATACTACAGGGTAGTTGTAATCAAAACAGCATGGTACTGGTACAGAAATGGATAGACCAATTGAACAGAACAGAAACACCAGAAATCAATCCAAACATCTACAGCCAACTTATATTTATCAAGGATTTAAAACCAATTCCTGGAGTAAGGACAGTCTATTCAATAAATGGTTCTGGGAAAATTGGATTTCCACGTGCAGAAGCATGAAGCAAGACCCCAGCCTTACACCTTACACAAAAGTCGACTCAACATGGATTAAAGATATAAATCTATGAACCGACACCATCAAATTATTAGAGAACATTAGAGAAACCCTGCAATATATAGGCACAGGCAAAGACTTCTTGGAAAAGACCCCAGAGGCACAGGCAATCAAATCCAAGATTAACAATTGGGATTGCATCAAATTGAGAAGTTTCTGTACTTCAAAAGAAACAGTCAGGAAAGTGAAGAGGCAACTGACAGAATGGGAAAAAATATTTGCAAACTATACAACAGATAAAGGGTTAATAATCAGAACCTACAAAGAGATCAGGAAACTCCACAACAACAAAACGAACAACCCACTTAAGAGATGGGCCAAGGACCTCAATAGACAATTTTCAAAAGAGGAAATCCAAATGGCCAACAGACACTTGAAAAAATGTTCAGGATCACTAGCAATCAGGGAAATGCAAATTAAAACCACAATGAAGTTTCACCTCAGCCTGGTTAGAATGGCTCACATACAGAAATCTACCAACAACAGATACTGGTGAGGATTTTGGGGAAAAGGGAAACAAACCCACTGTTGGTGAGAATTCAAACTGGTAAAGCCACTATGAAAGTCAGTCTGGAAATTTCTCAGAAACCTGAATATAACCCTACCATACAACCCAGCCTCCCACTCCTTGGAATTTACCCAAAGGAAATTAAATTGGCAAACAAAAAAGCTGTCTGCACCTTAATGTTTATTGAAGCTCAATTCACAATAGCTAAGACCTAGAATCAAACTAAATACCTATCAACAGTAGACTGGATAAAGAAATTATGGGACATGTACTGTATAGAATACTATATAGCAGTAAAAAAAAAAAAAAAACCAACAAAATCTGGTCATTTGCAACAAAATGCAGGAATCTGGGAAACATCATGCTGAGTGAATTAAGCCAGTCCCAAAGGGACAAATATCATATGTTCTCCCTGATTGGTGACAACTAACTGAACACCAAAAAGGTAACCTGTTGAAATGGACACTATGAGAAACAGTGACGTGATCAGCCCTTGTCCTGACTGTTGATGAACAACTTAATACTATATCCCTTTTAGTATTTTTTGTTCTACTTAATACTATTGGTTGAACTCTTTAATTAGCACACAATTATTCTTAGGTGTTTAAATTTACCTGAAAAGTGATCCCTGTTAAATATAAGAGTGGGAACAAGGGAGGGAAGAGATGTATATTTTGGAACATGCTCAATCGGACTTGCCCCAAACGGTAGAGTTAGAAACGTGCCAGGGGATTCTAATTCAATTCCATCAAGGTGGCATGTACCAATGCCATCTCACTAGTTAAAGTGATCAATTTCAGTTCACAATTGATTGTAATGATAGGATTAAGAGTCAAAGGGATCACATAAACAAGACTAGTGTCTGCTAATACTGATAGAATAAAAAAGGAGAGAATGATCCAACATGGGAAGCAGGATACACAGCAGACTCATAGAATGGCAGATGTCCTAAATAGCACTCTGGCCTCAGAATCAGCCCTCAAGGCATTCAGATCTGGCTGAAGAGTCCATGAGAGATTTCAGGCATGGAAAGCCAAGACACTCTGGTAAAAAAAAAAAAATGACCTAAATGAAAGATCTCTGAGTGAGATCCCAGTGGAAAGAACAGGCCATCAAAGAAGGAGGTACCTTTCTCTGAAAGGAGGAGAGAACTTCCATATTTACTATGGCCTTGTCTAAATAAGATTGGAGTTGGTAAACTCAAAAAGCTTCCATATTCTTGGTAACCCATGACAAGAGCCTAGGGTGATTACTGACACCATTAACAAGAGTGTCAATTGTGAAGTCAACAACAGGAGTCACTGTGCACTTACTCCCCATGTAGGATCTCTGTCCTTAATGTGTTGTATAATGTAAATTAATGCTATAACTAGTACTCAAACAGTACTTTACACTTTGTGTTTCTGTGTGGGTGCAAACTGATGAAATTTTTACTTAATATATACTAAATTGATCTTCTGTACATAAAGATAATTGAAAATGAATCTTGAAGCGAATGGAATGAGAGAGGGAGAAGATGGGAGGTTCGCGGGTGGAAGGGAAGTTATGGGGGGGGAAATCCATTGTAATCCATAAACTGTACTTTGGAAATTTATATTTATTAAATAAAAGTTAAAAAAAAAACTAAATCTTATAAAGCTTCCATTTCCTCTTTATTGGAAGAAAGGAGCATGCACAAATGAGCCCCGTGACCTTCACTCACTGGTCACAAGGATTAAAGTAAATAATGAATAAGGAACGCCTGGTAAGCACTTAGCACCATGCCTGGTACCTAAACAGTATATACTGCCTTACTGTTACTGATTCATTTATTTGACACATGTGATAGGGTGTCTCCTCAGGGTTAGGAGGCTCAATCTCATTTTAGAAGGAAATAGTTGCTTGGGTCTCCCCCACCCTCCTCCTCTACCTGAGATCGTGATGAGATGATGACTTAGGTTCTGCTCACATCTCTTATCTGACCACTGAAGTCTGTTTCTCCACTAGATGTTTTGGAGAGTTTCTTCTTCGGGAGGGACACTCTTACGCATGTTGTTCTTTGTTGTCTTTCTTGGTGACCCATTCATTCCATGAGCATGAATCACCAATGACTTCAAGGAACCCAGAATATTCTTTGTGTGTAACACACAACTGGGAAGGATACTTGTGTCAGACAAAAGCATACAAGACAGGCATAGATGGAAAACACAGTTTTACACATTTCCTGGGACTGTGGACAGAAAGCCTCACGGTTTGCCAGAAACTTAACATGATGTGGGTCCTTCACAGACTCCAGAGCAATGGATCTTAACTCCTTATGGGGAAGCAATGACTCTATTTCGGACCCTTTTGAAAATCTGATATAAAATCTGAATTTTTGGTTTTCTCTGTAACTAAACAACAAGATCTGACTAATCAGAGTGGACATGAGCTATAAACAACTGGCACATTGTTTAATAGCCTATGTTGACTAAAAAACAATCCTACAATTTTACAAACAATATTCTGAGAATCATGGATCCCCTATTTCCAAAATATTAATTTCAACAGCAACCATTATTTCTACAATGTAAACTATCAGACCCCATGGATGCCCTGGTGTTAGAGCAGTGTGTATTACCAACTTGGTCCCCCATGTTTACACTGTGGTTGGGGAGGCAGACGTTAAACCAGTAATCATTCCAATTCCTCCATAATTAGAATTGTGGTAAGTGCTATGTTGAACATGAGAAGGGGCCATAAGCACAAATAACAGAGAGGACTGACACAGTTTGCAGACTGGAGATGAAGGATGAACAGGTCAAGAAAATTCATTGTTGGGTCTGGTGCTGTGGCGTAGCGGGTAATGCCTGCAATGCCGGCATCCCATATGGGCGCCGGTTCATATCCCAGTTGCTCCACTTCTGATCCAGCTCTCTGTTATGGCCTGAGAAAGCAGTAGAAGATGGCCCACATCCTTGGGTCCCTGCACCTCTGTGGGAGACCCAGAAGAAGCTCCTAGCTCCTGGCTTCAGATCGGCACAGCTCGGGCTGTTGCGGCCATCTGGGGAGTGAATCAGTGGATGGAAGACCTCTCTCTCTGCCTCTCCACCTCTCTCTGTGTAATTCTGACTTTCAAGTAAATAAATAAATATTTTTTAAAAAAGAAAATTCACTGAAAGGAGCCCCAAAGGATCAGCAAGAATCAGACAGTGAAAGTGGAAGAAGAGGCTGTAGACAGGGAGAGCTTCCAGATAGTTAGGAACCACGGGGTCTGGAAGAGAAAGAAAGACAACAAGGTGGGAAATGAGACAGGAGAAACAGGAAAATCAGACTTATCGCAGTTCAAAACCAAACTCACCCAGGATAAAGTCCAGTTACCAAAAACAAGTATGAACTCATAGTCAATTCATTGTCACTACTGATTCCTACATTCAGCAGGCAGATCCTACAACCAACCTACCAAGCATGTAGCTGAGATCAGAGATCAACTCTTCTCCCAACCTATCCCTCCATCTCTTCACCGGTGCATTTATTTACTCATACATTCACCAAGTAGTGGTTCAGTGTTTCAGGAACAGTACTGTGCTGAGTGCTGAGCGAAGGTCGTGAATAGAACTCCTTCCTTCAAGAGGTTTATAGGGAAATAAGAGAGATGACTAAAGAAGAAGGAATAATTGAGGAACTCTGGGCTAGAGGGAGGGTATTAACAGAGTGCACAGCCAAGCACGTCCTCCTAGGTGCCAGGAGTGAAGACTAAGCTGTGACAGGAACAATGAAGGGGGTGAGGGGACAAATGGGACAGGAAGTGCAGAGACCAAGAGGGTAGAGATGGAGGTGTTTGGAAAAGGTGGCTGGTTTCAGGGCGGCTGGATCACAGGTTGCAATGGAGTGGAATGGGGAGAGGTGGAGTTGCTGAGGTAAGTAGGGGTCAGCTGTGGGATTCATTCAAAGGTCAGTGTATTGCTATCCAAGATTTCTGTTTCTTTCTCCCATGCACTTTGGATTGCTTATTGTTGCTTTTATCTCTATGTGTTCATTTTCTTGATTGTTTTGTTGTGTTATAGCAAAGGAAAAACAGAGTTTAATCGAAGGTAGTTTGACAAATACGAACAACCAGGATTTTACTACAGATGATGGAAGGAATGCAGTGATTGAGAGCCTACTCTGTGAAAGACACTTAAACTAAAGAGAAGAGAAGGTGTTGCCAAGAACACAAGGGTAAGACTGGGGCCTACGGGTACAGGGATCTTTGAGAAGGCCACACAACTTGTCAGGCCCAAAGCCCCAGGGCAGACCAGACCGAGGTCTGTCTGATGCTGCCGCCTTCCCATTACACCACGCTACCACTCCATTTCCCTCCAAACCAGTCATTTCCAACTGTGTGGACTAGTGATTTCCTTGACTGACTCAAGGACACCCTAAATTATCCAATTATCCAAGGAGAGGATGTGCAGTCACCAAACTTTCTCTCGAAGCAAGTTGGTGTCAACTAGTTTCAGCTGCGGAAGAAGAGAGTCTTACGTGTCAGGAGTGTAAAGTGTGAAGGGTGCAGATGGAGTGTTGAGTCCTGTGCTCAGTGCTCTAGGGTGCGGATGGAGTGTCGAGTCCTGTGCTCAGTGCTCTAGGGTGCAGATGGAGTGTCGAGTCCTGTGCTCAGTGTTCTAGTGTGCGGGATGGAGTGTCGAGTCCTGTGCTCAGTGCTCTAGGGTGCGGATGGAGTGTCGAGTCCTGTGCTCAGTGCTCTAGGGTGCGGGATGGAGTGTCGAGTCCTGTGCTCAGTGTTCTAGGGTGCAGATGGAGTGTCGAGTCCTGTGCTCAGTGCTCTAGGGTGCGGGATGGAGTGTCGAGTCCTGTGCTCAGTGTTCTAGGGTGCGGATGGAGTGTCGAGTCCTGTGCTCAGTGTTCTAGGGTGCGGATGGAGTGTCGAGTCCTGTGCTCAGTGTTCTAGGGTGCGGATGGAGTGTCGAGTCCTGTGCTCAGTGCTCTAGGGTGCAGATGGAGTGTCGAGTCCTGTGCTCAGTGTTCTAGGGTGCGGGATGGAGTGTCGAGTCCTGTGCTCAGTGCTCTAGCTCCCTAACAGGCACCATTATGGTCCTCATTCTACGGAGGGAGGCATGGGATCTTATAAAGTAACTTAACCATAGGCACTCGTTCAGCAATGGAGTTGGGATCTGAACCCAAGAAGACTCATCACAAAGGCCTCTGTTTGAACTATGTGACAGTTACTACACATAGGCAAGTACTTCAAGAAGTGTGGAAAAATGGAATTAAAAAGTAAAAGTAAGCTTATTTTGGTACAAACAAAAACAACCAAAGAAATCTATACCAAGATGCATTTTCTATAACCTTTTTGAAAAATCCTCATATGCAATGTATTTCAAATTTGTTTTGCACCAGAATAAATTTACTTCTTAATTCCATTTTCTATGAGCTTTTTGAAATACCCCAGTACCTATAACAATACTCCTTACAAGCCCTCATCCACTAAAAAGGAGCCCTTGGGAGGAAAGGGGAGGCAGTGTACAAAGAGGAGTAACACACAAAGGACCTCCAAAACGACTGGGAGCCCAGGAAATGCATGCAAGCCCTGTGCATTCTAGCAAAGAGCCTCAGAACCCAGCTGCGCCAGCAGTTGATCTTCCCTCTGGCTGCAGCTCCCTTGCTTCTCTTTACTGAGGATGGAACTTTCCCTTCTGTAAAAACAATTTTCCTTTAATCTTTTCTGCAGAAGAAAACCCAGAACAGGCTTTATGGGGTCCGCTTCAATTTGTCGTGAATTTTCGAAGAGGTTGAAAAGCTCCAGAGTTATGCCAAGTGACAGATCTGCCTGTCCTCTTTTCTCCCTCTTTGCTTTCTTTTTCTCTTTTTTTCCCCTGTGTGCAGTTTATGTAGAACATCTGGTTTTAAAAGTGTCGCAATTTTAAAACATATTATAATGCTCATGGGATCAGAATATCAACAGCTGTCTATTGCGGTGAACCGCATGTCTGGAAAACATTCCTTGAAACTGAGTTCTTAAATAAACATAAAGCATCCATAACACATGATGCCAGCAGTATCCATTTGTAAACTGAGTATTTACACCAGATGAGGTGCAAACGATGGTTTTCTTGGTCTGTCAAAGTGGGAAGGGGCTCTCAATGTTGGTAGCTCTGAAAGTCTCTGGAGATCCAGGAGCCTTGGAGCCAACTCTGGCCCCTTGGGGCCCTCACTAAAACATTTCTGTTTATCTTCTTCCTCTCCTGTCTCTGCCATGGTCTGTTGCTTTTGACTTTATTCCCCTATCATTTTCTTATTTTCCCCTGTATCAAGGTCTCCAGAAAAGTAAATGATACTTGATTTTAGACTAGAGCTACTAGTTTTGCTCTCTTCATTCTGGCTCTGGTAGCCTCCAGGAAGAAAGCCACATCTGTACAAATGTATGTGTGTAAATCGCCAATACTGATTGAGTACTTAGTACTCCAGGTACTGCCCCAAGCCCTTGCAATGCACTGAACACAATTATCCTCTGCATAACTCATGTGTAAACACTATTATTATTCCCAGATTACAGGTGGGCACACTGGGGCATAGAAAGGGTAGATAATGTAGACAAAAACTATGCAGCATGTGTCTGATAGTGGACCAACATCTTGGATAACTTAGGCTAGAAACAAGTTCCCCATGGAATGCTCAGGGTTCTATCTGGGACATTAGGAAAGGCAGGATGAAAGGTTTCTGGTAAACAGACCAGAATATATAATTCTACATAAACAACGACCCTCATGTGCTTGGTGATGCAGGATATTTGAAGAACTCTGGAAAGTGATTCAGTTTTTTCAACAAGTTATTTGGATTTTTACAAATATGTCAATGTCAGTTGGGAACAGGATTGACTCAGAAATAGGTGAGGGAAAAAAAACACCTCTATATCATATGTAGATGTGGGTGTAGACACATATTTCCTCTCCCACTTTGATGGCCTATCAATAAAATGGGGCAGGAGTTTGCCTATCAAACTTCATAAACATCAGCTGAAAAGAAGCCTAAGTAGAGTAGGGGTTCAGATGTACAATGCTTTATGTTCTGTAACAGTAAAGCGCTCTTTGGAGTCTGTATATTTCATTCTGTTTCTTCCTAGTGAACGTGGCTCCTGAATATGGAAAAGAGATGAGAACAATTCTGGAGTCTCCCCTTTTAGTCATATTTCTCATTATTTCCAAAGCGTCACAGGCAGAGCCCCACGCTGCATCGAGATCAGTATGTAGACTGCCTCTGTGCTACCCTTCAGCATTCGATTTCCTTGACCTGAAGTCCTGTGTCACGGCCTCAGCAAATATAAAGGTCTGATCTGGGCAACGTTTGTCCCTGTGAGGCACAGGGCGACTTGTGGATACATGGCTTGGGATGCTTGAGGCAGACTTGCACAACTCTCCTTAGGGAAGCACAGCCTCACTCTCAAGCTCATATTTCCTCCTTGATGTTAATTCAGCAGCAGAGAAGGCTCTCACCTGCCTCTGGGGTGTAAAATCAAAACCTACATTTAAATGGAGACATTGCATGTAGTGCAGTCCAGGAAAGCCAGGAAACATGAACCCTGCTGCGACTGATGGAAATCAACTCTGGTAAGTTTTAAATAAATAAATAAATAAATGGAACAAGGGAAAGAAATGACACACAAAGCAATTCACGGATTTCTGTTGGAGTAGGTAGAACACCAAGCTAAATAAAAACAAACAGACTCTCACTTGGAAAACTTTCAGTTTCTGTCCTAAGTGTATTTAAATGCAGTAAGACGACATTCAAGGTACAAATACGATGGGCTTATCTTTGTATTAAAACAACAACAGAAAGAGGACAAGGGCAAATATGAGGGTATTTTTTATGCTCATATTTGCAAACCTCATAAAATATTAGTAGCTGCATCAGCTATAAAAATTAATGGCGCCAGCTTCTTTTGTGTTACCCTCTTCAATTTCATTTTATCACCATTCTTTTTTTCTCCCTCTCTCTTTCTCTCTCTGTCTCTCAGTTTTTGTCTATCTTCCTAAATTATTTGGGGTCCCAGTGTTTATGAGCTTTGTAAGTCTGATAAGACTTGTAAAGCAGGGTTTTTAACAAAAAGGGCTGAACAAAAGCTCTCCTGATTCCTTTGCATTGGAGTTTGTATGGCACAGTTAGATCATGATATCAGATGACGATAACATTGTCCAAAAGCAAAGGAAAGACACTCTGGCCTTCATTACTGAGTTTGTTGCAAACTCACTTTTTCTTTCTTTCCTTCTTTTTTTCTTTTTTAATAGCAATGACAAAAATTTCTAATTTCCTCAGGCCTAACCCGGCCTTTTAAAATGTTTGCAGGCCACTATGAACAAAAAACTCAATTCTGAATTTGCATTTACATAACATAATTTTTACCATCAATTAATCGATCACATTTAAACTTCTGAAAGTATTCAGTGGGTAATAACTACCCCCCGGGTGCTGTAAAAACTTAATATTTCCAAACACAAAGGCCACTTTGACTTTCAAAAAGCTGAGTTGAGTTTCCCATGAAAGTAAAAACAAAAAAGTTATGTGAGTTCTTTTTAACACGACCATCCTGAAGATTATTCCAGAATGTCATTTGGATGAAAGAATGAAGGAAACATGGGGGTCATGAGGCCAGGAGGCTGAGTTGAGTGGATCATGAAGAACTGGCTTTGGAAGGTCCTACTTCTAGCAATGTCCCTTGAAAATCCTACATCCACAGGCCCTCCTTTCTTGGGAATAGTCCGGCCACGTAATTTTAATCACAAAATAACTGCCCAGGTGACCCAGATGACCCTGTATCCAGATGATGGAATTTTGTTGTCCAATCATACGGTGACTTCAAAGTTAAATGTACAGTAGGGATCTGAGAAACAGCTAGGGTAGTGTGATTAGCCAGAACAGAGTTCTTGGAATGAGAAAACCTGGCTTAGAGACTCTGCTGTAATATCAGTGAGTGGGGTAGCTCTAGGCAAGTCACTTAACTTTCCTATAGATGAAATTGCCTATCTTTGACGGGTGTTGCCACGGGGCAGCAGAAGAGGTTGCTGCTCCTGGGATAAAAGCAGGGGCACTGGAAATGCTTTCTGTCCTTCCCTGATGATGCTGTTTCTGACATGAATGCATCAAGTAGACAAATGCTCCCACTTCCACTCGTCATCCTGAACTTAGCCTGATGGGCATCCAATTGGTACTTCAACCTCAGCTATCTAAAGATAGTAAATAATACTTCAGTTACTGACCCACTGGCAATACATAGTATTGGACATAATTAAGGCATCAGGAAATGAATGAATTTGGGATCTGTTTGAGGTGTTGGCTTGGGTTTTGCACATATCCTGAACCACTATTATGTGTTTATTTGTATCTGTCTCCCTGTCAAAACCATGAACTCCCTAATGGCAGACACCATTTCTTATTCATCCTTGGACAGGAGATTCTTCCAAATAAGCACCTAGCAACGGGCCAGGTTATAGTTGGTGCTTAATAAATGTTTAGTGAATGAATGGACAAACGATGGGAGAAACATAAAACCAATGAGGTGGAATTTAATTCCATAGCCTGCAAATCAAAACCAGTCTGCAAACGGAGGTCATTTTCACAGGGATATATCTCAGCATCACGTGCAGTTAATCAGAACACAGCGATTTTTTTTTCATAAGCAAAAGACAGATTATATATTTTTTTTGCACAGGGCCCCTAAATAGCATCTTCTTCAACTAATTTCAAAACCAAATGGGATGCTTGAAACACCACATCGAATGCTGATGTGGGTTGGCGTGTGGATAATTCACAAAGGCTGAATCTTCACAGCCAGACAAAATCAGGCATGGCCAAAAAATTTAGTGGAATTGATGGGGTGTTCTTGTGGCTATGAAATTGCCCCAAATTTTTCAGCAAATTACTCTAGCCAGGGTGCCTTGAACTGGGCAGCCTCAAATACAATTCTTCTCCAGTGGGACCCAACTTGCAACTGCTACTTGGGTGGCAGAATGCAGAGCAGAATGTATATTAAAAGTTTGTCTATTTACCATTTTCATAATGCAATCCATTTAATCTGAGCAGAGTCTAATGTAGAATTGAGTAGAGCTTTGAATTCCCTATAATTCTTTGGTCCTGGGTCAAATGCATTCTCTTCATGCAGCAAGTGATTTATTGAGTTGACACAGCCTCTTGGATTACCCCATTTCAGAGACTGTGGATAGGCTGAGTCCAGCGTCTGAGGCTGGAGCAGGCCTCTGGACACAGGCTGCCCTGAGGTAATCTGGGCTCTACCACCTATTGCCAATTGTGTGATCTTGGGCAAGTGACTTAGCATCCCCATGTATCTGTATTATGTGGTCTAAAATAAAGATGTTATCAACAGCTCCTATCCCAAATGACTGCCATGAGGTTGATACAAGCTGCTGTAGAAAAGACATCTGTAACATTCCCTTGCATGAAATACACCCTATGGAAGAATTCACTTATCTATACCAAGACTATAGTGACTACTCTATATTAAGATGACAAATTGCTTTTATTTCTAAAACTGACTATCTGCTTCCAAGGTACTTCTCAAAGTGAATGCTGTTCTCTCCCAGGATAAATGATGTTGTTTCAGAGGGGACACAAAGCCACAAGACAAAACAAACTCAAAACTCTCTGTGCATCTTCTTGGAGTTAAAATTTCATTTGATGACTCGAAGGAAAACAAATAAATGAAAATACAATAAGCTGCTATTTATGTTACAGCCAAAGTAGATATATGATGGAATGAAGTGAAAACTTCATGAATCTTCAGGCTACAAGAGCCTCTCAATTTCCTCTCTGTGTTTCTGAGTTTTTCAGCATCCCCAAGGTTCTGACCTTGGTTTCTCAATGTTCTGAATCTGAGAGATGCAGCTTAGAGCCCTGATGAAAGCAAGTCTTTGCACCATGAGCATGTCCGTGAAATTTTATGATGGGGGGAGCTCATTCCAGGGCAGTGGGTCTTCAGTTTTTCTGGACATTTCAAGTTTGACGGTCCACTGGAATTTGAAGCTCTCCTCCTTAGAGTTGCCCAGAGGCCCCAGCATACATACATGTCTATTAATAAGGGAACTCAATGATGGTCTAGAACATGTCCAGGTGTCCAGCATACTGCCCTCAGGACCATGAACTAAACTGAACATCTATAGACAGCCCTGCCAGGATACACTTGAACCTTCTCTTGATACTTTCATTTTATCGTCACTGCAGCCCTTTCTTGCTTCTCACATCTTTCTGACCACTTTGCTCTCACTCTTGCCTCTACTGCCCAGAATGAAAAGGTTCCCGTCTTTCAGGACTGGCATGGCACACTGTGATTAGCTCAGTCTGCCTTCTCACTGAGTCTGAAGCCAAACCGGGCTTGCCCAGCATGACTTCTTCATGGTGGTGCAGCCTTCAAAGATGGGCAGACAGGCGGGTCTTAGCCCTCTGGTTATGAGGTAGCGTCTCCTGGAGCTGACACCTCCACCCAAACTCAGAAGGAATTTAATGATGGGCTTCAGGTGGAGCATAGGTTAGAGATGGTATTACTGGGGAGAAGGGTTCAGAGCTGCAATTTCCAAATGCTTGGGGGAGGTACTTTGAACACCAAGAACCATCTCACAAACACAGTGGTTTTTAAATCATATTCACGTGGCTGGGATGCTGCCACTTAAAATGTTGAGCTGGAAGCTGTTAAAGGGCCCGAAAACTGACCTGGTTTGAGGAGTGGGTGACACAGCTACCTCCCTACATGCACTATCTATGTGTCTTTCCTAAAAGTCCCCCAACACGGTTCGTTTTCAGCACAATATAGCAGTAGCCAACACTTGTGTTTGCAATGCACATAGCACTATCCAGAGCACCTGCCTTTTATTATCTCCTTTAGTCCTCCCAGTAGTCCACAAGGTAGGCATACGATTGCCTTTATCTCACAGAAAAGGAACTAAAGACACAGATAAATCAATGATGTCTTCTATGATAGGTCTTCATAGAAAATTTACATTATCTTTTAATTCCCTTCCACATTTTCCTGTTAACTTTTATTGGTCTGGAGTGGAAATGCAGCCTAAGATGGACCAATCAGATGGAAAGGAAGAACTTTTGTCCACAGCTTGGGACAGGGTAGTCCCGTTCTCCCCACTGTTACACTCTGCAGGTAATCTATGCTCATGCTGGTGCTAACAGAGCTGAAAAATGGGGGGAAGTTCTGACTCTTCACTGACATCATCAACCACTGAATTAATGAGTCCTAGAATCTGCCCTACTTCTGAATGGTATGTGGTATGCAGAATAATGCATTTTCCTGCTGCTTAAGCTAGTTTGTTCCCACCACTTGTTACTGAAAGCATTCAAACTGCTACTGGCAATACAGCAGGTCTGTTCAAGTGGATATTCACTGAAGGTTGGGATGGTCATTTTGGGGAGTTACAAAATACCATATCGAGCTCAGGATGCCCTGCAGAGTCTAACTCTAAATCCTTTAGGGAGATGTTGTCTGGGTAGCAGGTACCCAAGGCCCTAGTCACTCTTCTTACATATTGTCTGTTGTATGTGCCTAAGCATGTGTGCATGCAAGTGTGTGTATCCATGTTCTTGTTCATGCACACAGTGGTGCCCCTTAAAAGAGAATTAGCAAAGATGGAGATTGGAGGGCCCACCTCCTGCATCCTTTGGGCTTCTTTTAGTAGTTCTAGTCAAAGTTGAGTCACTTACCCAGAATCCTAAAACTAGCAGATGGATGTCAGAGCCAGGATAACAACGCATGTCTGTGGCTCCAGAAAGCTTAGATCAGCTCTCCAGAAACAGAGCCTAAGACAGCATCAAGGCACAGGATTTACAGAAGACATGGGATTTCTCAACAAGGAAGGAAAAGGGAAAGAACTGGGCCAGAGGGAGTGGCTAAGCACGGATGTGGCCTCAGAGTCAAGCTCTGGCTTCATCCCAGGAGTAAGAATTTCACTAAAGAATTGGTCTAGCTAAGACTTCAAGTTAGCCCTATGTTCATAAGTGAGTAAATGGGCTTCCCTCTCTTGGGGGCTGGAATAAGCAATGCAGGTGGCTCCAGTTGATCAGGAAGGGAGTGGGGTTGAGCCCTTAACAGTGAGCTCAGCAACTGGGGGATGCAAGCAGTAGCCTAGTAGAGGAGACCTCAGTGGGCACCAAGAAGGTCCACCGAGCTTCTGTCAACAGAAGCTGTTCCCTTTCTGTCAAAATCCTGTCCCTAACCTTCCATGCACATGCAGAAGCACACACATCTGCTTCCTGACTCTCCACTTCCCACTGTCCCGTGAGCCCCTCAAGGACATGGTCTGTATCTTGTTTCTCTTAACATCAACATGCCCTAACTGCCTACTCTCCATGTCCCTCCCCTGGCTGGGCACCCAGCATATGCCTGGCACAAACTAAGGCTTTAATAAATGTTTGTGGGATGCATGAATGGAGAAATGAATGGATCTCATGAATCCACACACTGCTAATTTGGAATTTGTGATACTTTGGAGACAGAATATTTATTGAGTAAAAGTTTGGAAAAAGAACTCTAACTTGGGCTTTTATTGCTTATGTAGTTCATTACTAAGGAATGCAAGCCTCTAGTGCTCCTTCCCCCACCCCATAACTTTCCACATTTTATAATATGGAGAATAATTGCAATTCAAGAAACTGTATTTCTTTTAAAGAGACATCGAACCTCTGCTGTAATTAGACCCTTTGGTTAATTTGGAAGAATTTTCTTCACCCCCACACACCTCCCATCCCCTAAGCCTTCTCCAGAAGTTTCAGAAGACTCAGTTACTAAGAATTTCACTTTCAGCTGAACTTCTATTTGCAATACTTGAGAATGGAGTGTAGAATACGGATGACACCAAAGTGTGCTCTCTGCAAAATGCAAGAAGAAAGATATAACACTATTACTGATTATTTATTTTTATATATCTTAGAATCAGAACAACAGAAAGAGAAACAGAGAGATCTTCTATTTGCTGGCCCATTTCCCAAATGCCTGCAACAGCTAGGACTGTGCTTTCCGAATCCAGGAGCTCAGAAATCCACACGGATTTCCCACAGGTGTGGCAGGGACCCTACTTGAACCATTACCTGCTGCTTCCCAGGATGCACCTTAGCAGGAAGTTGGACTGGAAGCAGATTCTATCCCAGACCATCTGATGTGGGATGCAGGCATCCCAAGTAGAAGTGACTAACATGCTGCACCACAATACCTGTCCTAGGCCATTGATTGAACTTGTTCTCTGTTGCACGATGTCATTAGTGTTTCTCAAAGAGCTGTCCCTGGACAGAACATCAGTATCATCTGACAATTTGATAGAAATGCACATTGTCAGGCCTCTCCCTGTCCCACTGAATCAGGAGTCTAGTAGCCCATGTTTTAACGAACCTTCCATGTGGTTCCAATGTAGCTCAAGTTTGAGAAACACTGGTCTGAAAGTTAAGCATCAGGCATACCCTGTACAGATTTTCCTTGGCTGCCACATTGCAGCTGATGAATAATCCCCCAGCACTCACTCCCTCTGTGTGTGAAATGTGAACAGAAAGGCACTGCTCTGTGAATTGATGTATTTGCCTATGCAAGCTCTCAATGCTGCTGGATACAGGAGGCCCTCTTTGTCACTCCTATTAGCATGGAAGAGAAAAATGGAGAACAGGGGAAGCCCTAGCATTTCCTCTGTCATTGCTTAGGAGGCCAGAGCATGGAAATAAAGATGACAACTGAGAATAAGAGGGACGAGTTGGACTCTATGGTCCAGGACAGAGAAGGGAGGCATTCCTGGGCTGTCCAGGGGACTGATTCCTCCAAGAAATGTGAACAGAGGTACGTTCTAGGGTCTTCAGAGGGTTACAGACTGTGGCTCAGAAGTAAGGTGATGAATATGGTCCCCAGACCTTGAAGGGACTACTGTTTTGTAGATGGGGTGGGAGTTGTGATTGCTGAGGTCAACATTCCTTAGAGAGTTGTAACCAGGAACACTCAAGCCAGTTTTTGTAAGGCATATATCTGTAGTTTCTGATGAACAAACATTTGAGCTGCTTCTGCAGTTCAACATTTGAAGAATTCTGCAAGAGGATGGGAGGGGACAGAGCATGGGCTACAGGCTCCCATACCTTCCCTTGCTGGGGGTCTTCAGAGTAATTTGCAGGAAAAATGTTTCCCCCTGTCTTCCTGGGGATACTGCCTGCTCTTCCCCCTCCCAGTCCCTATTTCCTCATTCCCAGCCACTCCCACTAGACCTTGACTCAGAGAGTTCATCCCAGAATATCACAGATATGTTGAAATTTGGGACATCAGAGGAGAACATTGCTAATACAGGCAATGATAAGAACACACAGTATCTTGCTCCTTTGCGTGCAGCTTCCCGCATGGCAGATGTGGCTGTATCTTACTCGATTCTCATCACAACTCCAGTAGGTAAACAAGGTTCATTTGTGCTATATTACTGGTGAGGAAACAGAGACTTAAAAGACTAGTCAATGTGCCCAATGCAGGCAGTTGACACAGGGGTGAGGTTGGTGCTGGGGACACTTCCATCTCATAGCAAAAAACCTGGATTTGAATCATGGCTCCACTCCTGATTTCAGTTTCCCGCTAATGTACACCCGGGGAGGCAGCACTGGTGGCTCGAGTATTTGGGTCACTGCCATGCACATGGGAAACCCAGACTGAATTCCTGGCTTCTGGTTTTGGCCTGACCCAGCCCCTGCTATTGTGGTCATCTGGGGAGTGAACCAACTGATGAGATGGCTCTTTCTTTCAAGTTATTTTTTAAATGCTTTTTAAACTTGTCCACAGTAAAACAACAACAACCAGTATATAACCCTTCCACGCAAGTCCAAGTTTACACCTAGGGAAGCTGAGTCTGGAGGAATACAGAGCAGAGGCTTTCTAGGCATCCATGGCTACCCAGGACTGCAGTCAGGACTGAGGGCCTCTCTTCCAGAGCCCCTCCAAGAGCCTCACAAACACATGTACTTTCATTTATGGCAAAACCACAATACAATAACAGTTTTGCAGCAGATGGTTAAGGCCCCTTCAAGAAAATACAGGAAGATTATTAAAGCTACTGGTAACATTGGCTGGAAAGTCCTGGAATTTAAAATTTGTCTTAGCTGATTTGCAAAATCACCACAGCCGAGTTTATATAGAAAACGTATGGCACCCGTTCCGACTGCCACGGGTAGTACATCCACACAGCCTTCGCTCCTCCGTGCACCACGAATCCTGCCCCGCCCTGGCTGTTCAATATGCAGGGCGGCCTGGAACATTAGCAGTGCAAAAGGGTAAATAATCTGGTAATTGATGTGGGATTTGTGGATTTTTACCTCAAATTTCTGTTTATGGTTGAAGGTCGCAAGCTATACAAACCTCTATTGATCAGAGTGCTTTGTTTAAACGGAACCTACTGTATTTATTTGTGTTGCTCCTCCAAAGTCAAACAAAAGGGCACCATTGGAGCTAAACCTCGGCATGGCGCTGTGGACATGTGGCCCATTGCTCAGTGTACAGATGTTTTCAATCTGCACAGTTTGTCTTTCATATCCATATGAGATGAAACAGCCTTCATGGAGCCTGGGAGACGCGCCAGCACGAGAAGATGCATCCTTAACCCTTCCCAGCCAAGTTTCTCTGCTGCCTTTGGATAATGAAAACAGATTCCTAGGGCACAGAATCTGTTCCTGGAGCGAGAGACTGGGACTCAGAGTGTTGCTTCTGGCTTTGGCCACTTGATGCATCTAAAAAAAATATCCCCTCCCCCATATACTCTCCCCCACTCCCCAGCCTCTACCTCCCTATCCTTGACAGTTCTTCAAAGCTATGTTCCTCTTGCCAGAGACGTGTGGGATGGAGAATGGTTTCTCCATCATCTCTGGGCCTTTCAAACAACCTCGCCTGCAGGATGACAGAAGTTTTATGAAGGTTCAATTTGAGGCCTTGGAGTGCAGGCATGCTGCTATGAACAGGGACCCCCTTTGCTATGGTGGCCTTGTTTGGTTCTGATTTCCTTTTCCACAGCACTGATTAGCACACAGTTTTTCAACTTTCACACTGTTGACTGGGGCAGTGCAAATCTTAAGAGTATCTGTGTGTGTTGTGGGGTTGCGACTGTCCTGTGTATTGTAGGACATGGCCTTTGCTCACTACATGGCAGTAGCACCTCCAATCCCAGCTGTAACAACCAGAAAGAGTCCCCTGGTTGGTACAGTCTGGCTAGATGAGAAACTCTGCTTTGGGGTGGGTGGGTGTCAGGTTGAACACAGTGTAAACTGTGGAGTGAGTGTGTATCAGGTTGAATACGGTGTGAACTTTGGCACGAGTGTGTGTCAGATTGAACATGGTGTGTACTTTGGGGAGAGTGTATGTCAGCTTGAATACAGTGTGAACTCTGGGGTGAGTGTGTGTCAGGGTGAATATGGTGTGAATTTTGCAGCAGGCAGACCACTGTTCACTTCCTTCTGAATTCCTGCTGGGGTCCTGCCCTCTTGAGAGCTAGGCTACCTTGGCCAAATGCCTTCATCTTTCTAATGTCAGATTCTTCTTCAGTGATGGGCCAGTGAAGGGGCCTAATGTTCACAGCTGTACTGCGGACTCCACATGGAATTCTGTGGTCAGTGCCTTATCCTACAGAGGTGTCTGATGCATGTCCCTTAGCACTCTCACCTGGGAACAAAGCCTGGTGACAGCACAAATGCATGGAAGTGAGACCTACTCCAGCTAAGGCACCAATGGGTTTTTAACACTCTGTGCTAATAGTAGCAGCTCTGGATTTCTTTCTTTTTTTTTTCTTTTTTTTTTTGGACAGGCAGAGTGGACAGTGAGAGAGAGAGAGAGACAGAGAGAAAGGTCTTCCTTTGCCGTTGGTTTACCCTCCAATGGCTGCCACCGCCGGCGCGCTGCGGCCGGCGCACCGCGCTCATCCGATGGCAGGAGCCAGGTGCTAGGTGCTTTTTCCTGGTCTCCCATGGGGTGCAGTGCCCAAGCACTTGGGCCATCCTCCACTGCACTCCTGGGCCATAGCAGAGGGCTGGCCTGGAAGAGGGGCAACCGGGACAGAATCCGGCGCCCCGACCGGGACTAGAACCCGGTGTGCCGGCGCCGCAAGGCAGAGGATTAGCCTGTTGAGCCACGGCGCTGGCCGCAGCTCTGGATTTCTAGAGGGAATTGTATGGCTTGGCAATCAGAACCAGAGAGGGTCTGCTTTTCCCTTCCACCTGTGTTTCTGTTTCCCTCTTTTTTAGGGTGGGAGTTGAAGGCAGGCTCCTGCTAAGTACTTAGCAATGGCCCTGAATAGGTGATTGTGTTAAAGAAAGTCCTTCCTAGAATAGGGGTATTCTCAATGTGGCTAGGACATTGCTCTAAACATCAAATTTTTAGAAAATAATATATCTGGACCTTGATACAACATGACTGGCTATCTTCAGATTACATAGCATGGCAAATTTCCAATCAAGCAAGCTGACTTACTATCCCATGTCTCCCAATCCCCATAGATAAATGAGTAATGCTACCAACCTCAAAATGTTGCTCATGTGTGTACAGCACATTCTTGACATTACCAAACAATAGTTGCCATTATTATTATTACTAATAATTACTAAACTCTTCTTTACCAACTATCTAATAAATAGAAAATTCAAAATAATATGAATTCCACAATCCAAACATAAAACAACAGTTCTTTGTGACCCCTTGATACTTTTGTTTTCACTTCTTATGATCTTTTAAGTTTTGACAGAACCTATTGGAGAGGATTGCTGCTATCTCTTTCCAACCCTGACTTCCAAAATTAAGAACATACTCCTCCATCCAGCACAGTGTGACTTGTGCGAAGTGGAACGTGGGGCCTGCAAACTGAGGCTGGGGCTTCATCTGCAGAAGTGAGCCAGCCTCAACCCTGGGTCTTGTGCTAGTCACCACATCCTTTACATATGCATAGCACCTTCCAGCTTACAACAGAGCTCACACATCATTCCTTCAGATCCCACCGCTGCTCAGAGGCATGAACGCCCACACCCTGTCAGAATTTTAGAGCGAAAATAAGAGTGTGGTTTCCCCCTCTGAGTTCTGGTCATCTTCCAGCTTCTCCGCCTTCTAATGGGAAAGGGGGCAAGCCTCACCTCCTAGCGAGGAGGCTTCCATCTTCGCCCTTGTCCATGAAGCTTTAAAAATCATCTTAGAAGCAGAAAGATAAGACGATCAGCAACTGAGAAAATCTTATGACAAAAAGAGAAATGAAATCAAGAACTACAGACATGATTCTCACAGCTTTCCTGCTTTGAGTCTTTTTTTTTTTTTTCCTCTTCTTCCCAGGCTCTCCCTATGTCCCCTGCCCCTCTGGGCGCTTCCCCTGAGTATACCACATTGCTTATACGTTTCTTGAAGTTTGTATTTATTTATTTTCACTGAAGGAACCAGTTTGCCTTTGGGCCATTTGTGCTAAGCAGTGTCCCTCTTTGAAATATGTATTTTGAGATGTACAAAAGTACATGTGTGATCCGTACCTAAGTCATAAAACTGAATATAAAATGCCTGTAAAACAACATCTCAATTTAAGAACCCTGAGCCACTGTTGGTGAATATTCTTTCTCTGAGTTTTTTCCTTGTAAGTCTGTTGATTTCTTTAATGCTATACTTCTTGTGTAGGCATCCCACAATTATATGTGCATGTGTATGCATATGACTTGTTTTTTAGCTTCATTAAAATGTCACTGTAGTCTGTGTTATCTGAAATCACTTGAAATTTCTTTTCTACATTATATTTTAAAGCTTCATCCATGCTTTTTCCTATATCTGTTTGTAGTTCCTTTCTTTTCCCTACCAAATGCCATTCATTTATTCTTCTGTTGAAAGAGTCATTTCCAGTTCCTTGGCTTTGTTTTCCTTTACAAATCTGACTGTGTAACATTCTTGTACATGTCTTCTGGTGCGCATGCATAAGAGTTTTCTAGAGTACACTCCTAGGAGTTAAATTGAAGAGGAGTAAACAGACTATAGAACAACTCCCATTGGCCACTCTTCTGATCATTCAAAAAAAAATGCTCATTTGTCTACTACAAAGAAGATATTTCTTTCTGCTGAATCAATTTTCCAAAGGTTGCATTTCCACTCCATGACTTCCCAAAATATACCTGCTCAGCCTACATTCACCCCTCTCATTCTGACACAGGGACACTGTTTTAGAAAAAGCTCCTGGTTGAACCCTGGCTCTGTCATTCACTAGCAGTAACTTTGGACAAAACCATCGCTTCCCCTGTTTGCCTGTGAGGTTGCCCGGAGAACCACAGAAGTGACAGTGCATAGTCACCATGATAGAGATTTTCAGGATTAGGACACATGAAAAAATGGAATCAGATGGATATTCCAGACACCTCAGTGTGCTAGGAGATGGCAAGAAAAGGGGATTCTAAAAGAATTTCCAGTACCATACAGAGACGTCCTCTGTGTACCTAGGTAGTCTACAAAATTACAAGGATTTCCACATCTCAAGTTACTGTTGACTCCAACATATGCTCACTGGAGTGAGCAGGAAAAGGAGATGAGAAGACACACCCACTTGGTGAGATCGTATGAATCCCTCCAAAAGGAAGTACATTAATCTTATACATTAATCTTATTCCTGTTCCTTGCTTTTTCTAGAGGCAGGAGGAATTTCTCTCTTTTCCAAAATCTCTGCCTACTTTACCTCTCTCCCAGCACTTATATGTTCTCACTCACACATGAACATATAGTTCTACAAAAGCTGGCTGTAATTTAGAATTTATCACAACTTATGAGCAGATTAAGACTGGTACAGCTGTAGTAGTGCCTCGGCTCTTGAACTCCCCCCCCCCCCCCATTTTATAATCATTTGAGCAGCTTACACTTAACTGTCTCAAATGCCATGGAAAGTGACCACTCCCTCCAATCCGGAAGGAAACATGAGCACTGCCTAGAACTGAGAGAAGACAGACCCAAGTTACTGCTTTGTGATGCATTAAGCCTTCCTGTAAGGCTATAGGGCACTTGCTCACCATGGTGGGAGGGCTGTTCCTAGTCTGTCCTGGTTATCTACATTTAGGATATCAACTGTGACCCAAAGCCTCAACACCTTCATCTGCCAAACGGACATGTAGCAGGTAACTATTAAAAACACAACAGTCATTACAGTAAATTACAGCCTTTACAGCTGCTTAGGAGATCCAAGATGAAAGAAACTTCATGAAAGCAGATATTATGACAAGTGAATGATGCAATTAATGAAACCATCTGACACATAATCACCCAGAGTGTTCTTTAGCTGCTGGGAGGCAGAGCCTTGAGGGCTCCTACGCCTCTCCTGTATGCTAAGACTGAGGATCAATTTTTCCTCTCTCTTCCCTTTGTAAAAAGAAGATGACACCGGCATCCAGCTCTCAGGCCTTCTTTGGAGGCCACTGAGAGTTACCCACTGGGCCTAATGGAAAGTGCTCACAGACTTGATTTGAATTCTGACTCTTATTTACGAGCAAGTTGCCCAATCTCTCCTAGTCTCGTTTTCTTCATCTATAAAATGGGATAATAATAGTACATAGCTCTTGGAGGAGATATTGTTGATTAAGTAAGATAACAGCACAATGCCTGGCACACTGTCAGTTTTCCCCCAAACAAAAGCTGTTATCAATTTATCGCAAAGAATTGGCACTTTCTGTGAGTACAGTTAAGCAACTTGTGTAGGATTGTCTAGTACAGTATTTTATCCAGCTGGGGAACAGATAGCTATGATGAATATCCCCATAAATAAAACAAGCCTCTTTCATGAAGATAAAACTGGATTGGTGGATGCTCATCAAACTTAGAGGGCAAGTTTAAAATGACCTGGCTCAAAATATAGGCTAAGTCATACGTAGGAGGTCCATGTGGGCTGCGGAGTACTTTAAAAAAGTAGGCAGATACCTTCCAGAGTAGCTCGAACAGAGATAACAGTAGATGGTCTATGTGGCTCATGGATTAAGAAAGAAGTGCATGAAAGAGGGGAGGGAGGGGTTGGGAGTCCGGGTGGGAGAGACAGGGAGAGAGAGAGAATTTAGAAATCCCTAAGGCCCTCCTCAGGGGCAGGTACTGACTGAGAACATGCTGTTTTTTTTTTTTTTTACAGGGGTTAACTCCATCGAGACTGCAGGGGAAGCAGTCATAGATCTAGGTGTATTCATTTCAAAAAGATTACAGATTATTCTTAGCACCTAGTTAAAGATATACCCTCTAAGCAGCTGTTTTCATGTCCTGGGTTACTTACGCTAAAAACCCAAGGAGAACAGGCCTCTGTGGAGCTGACCCTGTGAAAATCCCAACCCTCCCGCAGGCGAATGTAAGAGAATCAGAACCCACGGAAAAGCGACAGCCAGACTGGGGTGGGTGAGAAATGTCTCTGTGCACACAGAGAGCCTGCACCATGCTCCAGAGCGCACACGGAGAGCCTGCACCGTGCTCCAGAGCCCACACGAGAGCCTGCACTGTGCTCCAGAGCGCACACGGAGAGCCTGCACCGTGCTCCAGAGCGCACATGGAGAGCCTGCACCGTGCTCCAGAGCGTGCCCAACACTTCCCAGCCCCACTGGAAGACCCTGCCAGCCCTCAGGTCCCTTTTGCTATCAACATGTCACTTGACTCCTACTGCAACACTATGAGGCAGGCAGTGCTAATGTTAAGTTATTCTCCCTGCCTAACTGAGGCCCAGTACAGCCAAGGGCCTTTCTGGAAGTTACAGGATATCTAAGGTGGCCTGACATAGGCGATGTGGTTTCAGACAATGTACCGTCTCAGGGGCTGGGCAGGTGGACAGGAAGGGAAGCAGAAAGATGGGTTTGGTGTGAGTGAGGCAGGGAGGCAGCAGGGGCTGAGTCAGGTATTCTTGTGCCAAGGGACAGGTAGATGGAATTCCCTTTTACTCCTTCATCTTTCTTAGGCCACAGCTCTCAGACCCCAATCGTTTTTCCACGTTTAGTGGTCATTGGACTGCAGGGAAGCAGAGAACACTTTTGAGTTGGCGGGTCTGGACTGGGTTTCAAGGTGTACATCTCGGAAGCAGAGAAAGAGGCTGGGCCTCAGCCCCTGGGCTTTGGTGCGCATTAGCTGGTCTCCACGGAGTTCACAGGGCCAGGGAGGCGGGAGGAGCTCTGAGCTTCTGGCTGATGACGGGATCCTAAGTGGGAATCTGGGAGCAGCAAGGTTACAAACGGCAGGCCCTGTTTTGCTTCTGCAGAGTTAGTACAAGCACTTCATATTTTTCCACAGCTGTCAAATCACTTGGTTTTTGGTCATTTTAACCCATTTAGGATCAGCAAGCCAGGTCCCCGAGGAGGTGGAGGAGAGTTTATCAAAGAAGTCATTTATCCAATTCTTCTGCAACATGGACAAAATCTTGGAGTGGCTTTTGGACAATGAATAACCAATTCCAAAGGGTGTTGGTAACAATTAATAGCAATTACCTTTTATGAAGCATCTATTATGTTTCCTTATTTTATACCCCTTTTATATTTCTCCAACAATCCTTTGAGGTAGATAATAGCTCAATTGATGAGTACTTACTTCTCATGCATTCTCTCATTAAATTCTAACAACTCAATGGTGTGTATTATTATTCCAATTATTTAGCAAATGAAATGCAGGCTCAAACAATCTTATGTAATTTGCCCAATCTCAGGCAGGCAATCACAGAGCTGGGATTCTGACTCAGTCATGGGTGACTCTAAACTCAAGCCCTTCTATCCTGCCCCTATGGGACCGATCACACTTTCTGGTACCTAAGCCCTTTCTCCCTTATCACTCTGCCATGGTTCCCTCCAAAATGTGAGCTAGGACTCTCAGGCAGCAGGCACAGTCTGGGGCTCTGTTTTGAAGCAAAGATACTGGAGAATGTGTCTGAAATATTCTTGACAGCAGGCAGGTCTGATTGCCTATCTAGGTGGCTAGAGTCAGGCAACAGAAATACAGAGAGCCCTGTTGTATGTGAAATGCATAAGCACAACAATCTAAGTTTAAGTCTGTCCTAGTGTCCGTCCTCTCTTCTGCGTTCTGGGCATGGACCTTCTTAGTCGCTGCTCCCATCCCATTAGAAGCTCAAAGGAAATATCTGGCAACATTAACTCTGGATACTTGGACCTAGCCGAGAAAATACAAGTTGCCTTGGGAAGAGCACAGTGTTGGTCCCCTCCCTTAGTAGGAAGATGTGGAGGAATCGGAGCCTGCAAATGTTGGTACTGATGATGGGAAGAACAGGTATTTCTCGGTGAAAGCCTTTGCGTGCAGAATGCTGCCATGGCAGGGCTTTCTGCGAGCGAATGTCGCTAAGTCCCTGCTGGGATCTCTCCTTCGAGACTCCGGCAGAGAGGCTGCTCAGCTTGACAACGTTGTGTCCTTGCTCTGAGGGCTCTGCAGCTGCTTTGTTCCCTTGCTGTCCTCCGTCCTGCTCTCTCCTCACTCGCCTCTAGGCTTCTCTCCCGCTCGATGTCCCGCAATGCACAGGGCAGCATCCACTGTAATCAACAGTGCCAAGGTTGACAGACCCAACTACTAGGATATCAAAAGGTCCACCTTCCCTTGGTGGGGACTTTGAAAAAACTCCCTCGCCCTAGCTGGCCTTGGCCTTCTCATCCTTGCAAGGAGAGGACCTGTCCATGTGCACCGTCAACAACATCCAGGGTGCTGTTCCTCCCACTCCTGATGCCAGCTCCTGTGGCCACCACGGAGGGTCTTGCACCGGAACTGATAGCCCCTGGATCCCTGTGGTCTGTATCTTGTGTCTTCCTGGGCTGTGAGGACGCAGGCAGCACGGCCCAACCCCACCCTTCTTGGTTATTCCCTCCTGGCCCTGTGCCGGCCTGGTTGTCAGGACTGGCAGCCCTCACCCCAGGGCCTCTCATGAATCCTGACACACCTTGCCTCCATTGCCCAAGGACTGGCAACAGATCAAAGCACCCTGGTTAGAGTAGCGTTTGGCAGCAGGAAGGAGATCAGCAAAATGGCCCCGGTACCAGAAGCTCTGCCTCCCAAGTGTGGTAAGAGCAGCAGGCAGCTCCTGCCACTGTCCATGTGGTCTTATCCAGACATCAGCGCTTGCCTTGTTCCCCCCACCCCCACCTCTGCCCTCACATCTTGTGACCCTTTGCTCCTGGTGCTATAGGACCATGAGTGGATTCCAGGACAGTTAGGATCTGGCCTCTGTCCTGCATAAAGTCCAATTTTTCTCCTTTCTCACTCAGATTGAAAACAAGAACAACAGCTACCATCCTACCCAGGACTTGTTTCAGGATTGGTGCTAGGTGTTTCACATGCATTAGCTCTTCTCTTCACCATGACCCATGCTAGAGTCACTTGAATAACCATGTGTTGGACAGCTATGTAAGCCCTGTACAGGATATGGCTTTCTATGAACTCAATTAATCCTCACAGCATCCCAACAAGGTGGCCACCTGTCTCATTCCGATTTTACAGCTGAGAAAAATGGAAACACAAACAGATGAGTAAGTAATGGACCTAAGACTCAGACCCAGATAATCTGGTTCTAGAATTGAATTCCCTAACCACTAGGCACACTGCCTCCCAACATAAGCAAAAGTAGATTCATGGAAGTTAACTTTTCCAAGGTCATAATCAAAGATGTGCTAGAGAGAATGGTAGGACCCAGGTCTGTCTGTCTACCTAGAATCCTCTTTACTTTGCCACTATATATAATTATAACTATAACTATATAACTATATATAAGAGAGAGAGAAAGGGAGAAGTTCCTTTTGTATGTTTTTCATTTTTGAGAGGAAGGATTTTTTTAAAAAAAACAGATATTAATATGTACATGTCTATGACAATATGTATATGTCATTATTAGCAAATACATTCAAAAGCACGTGGTGTTAACAATCGACAGTTGACTTAATAATACACAGAATACTATGCGAACTGGAAGATAATTTAAATCATAGTCTTCAATAGATTTAATGAGGAAGAATAGTCACATGAGCATACCTGTTCTGATCTAGCCTTAGAAACTTTTAAAACAAAGTTTCCATTCTGTTTGTTAGACTAGAGTTCTGGAAACTAATCAACAAGAATCAGAAGCCAAGATGGTCTGGACCCAGTTCCATCAGACTCCAGGGACTGCTGTTTCCACCGGTTCTGAAAGCTGGGGCAAAGCTTTGAGTGTGAGTTCAGCACAGTCTGGGAGAAGAAATGAGCTTTAGCAGGTGCCTTTACCTCCCAACTGGCCCAGGATTCCTGCACAGTGGACTTTCAAAACATCCACAGTGGTGCTTCCTCAGAGGCTCCCAGGGCTTGATTCAGTTGCAAAATATCTGTAAAAGTAGCATTTTATCCCTGGCCTCTGGAGCTTTTCAACCTGGAAAGAAGTGTGTTGACACATGTGGCAGCTGAGCCATGCGGTTCTGCATCTGGCTTCTGTAGGCCTGCCGCTCCTGGAAGCCGGTACAAGGCACCACAACCCCAAGACCGTGAGACTGCCTGCCTTGCATGCTTGAGGCGGGGCTGGGGCTGAGCCAGACCTGGGCTGTGCTTCTACAGGCTGTTTGCTTCCTAAGAACCTGTTGTACTCACAGAAGCAAAACCATCAACCAGTGGGCTCAGATGATGGCTCATCTGTCCCCTTGAACTGACCCCTTCACCCCCCTGGCCTGGAGGAACCTAGTTTCATTCCTCCTGGCCACTTGGCAGGTATCTGTCACTCACCCCGATCAGCTGCCCCAGGCCTGCCCATGTAGTCGCCTTGCCACTCCCAACTGTCTGCTCCCAAGACAGCAGTTGTGCAAGAAGCTACACTTGCAAGCAGGCACAAGGGAGACAGCCAAAGAGCTTCTCTGCATGGGACGCCAGGGTGGGGAGGCTACCAGACATCTCCAGTGCTGGAGCAGGTGACCTGGGCATGAAGCCTGAGCAGCGTAGTCAGTGGATGCCAAGAAAGCACCAGCTGAGAGGAGAAGTTCCCGGGGAGCTCATGGCAGGTGATCACACCCGAGCCGCAATACCAAGAAGAGACGGTGTGCACCTGGCACCTGCATGTTACTGCAGCCACCATGGCAGGGCACCAGGCACACCACAGACACTCTGAGGCCAGCGCCCTCCCTGCTCCACTCTCCGAAAGAAAAAGATAAAGTGACTACTAGAGAAATGGAAACTGATGTGTATTTGACAGAAGCTTTTCTGGAGAAAGGAAAGAGGGGGTTACAAGCAGCACAGGCAGACTTCTGAGACTCTCCATTAAACGCGCATTGCTCCACTTCTACCGCCGCTGTGTCTGCCCTCTGGCCAGCCCCTAGAACCTCCTCCAGTTGCTCCTGTTGGACGGCTTTGTGTCCCTCTGGACAGTCTCTCAAATACTCTTCAGCCTCCACGTGTCACTCTGCAAAGCTCAGCAGGAATGCTTGGTCTGCTTAGCAAATCTCAGATCAAAATCAAGTCCTGGAAGCCTTATTTCTTCCACTGGGAGATCCATTCCTCTTAACTTCACTAAATAAAAGCGCCAGCACCCTGGGTTCTGGTCCCGGTTGCCCCTCTTCCAGGCCAGCTCTCTGCTGTGGCCCGGGAAGGCAGTGGAGGATGGCCCAAGTGCTTGGGCCCTGCACCCCATGGGAGACCAGGATGGGGTACCTTGCTCCTAGCTTCAGATCAGCGTGGTGTGCCGGCTGTGGCAGCATTTTAGGGGGTGAACCAATGGAGGGAGGACCTTTCTCTCTGGCTCTCTCCCTCTCTCTCACTGTCTAACTCTGCCTGTCAAAAATAAAATAAAATAAAATAAAATTTAAAAAAATTCACATTGTATGCAAACAGAAAAAATCCAATAATCACATACTCACTAACCTAATCATATGCTAAGATTTCTCATTCCCTCCCTCTCTCCCTCCCTCCCTCTCCCTCTCCCTCTCCCTCTCTCTCTCACACACATACACACACACCTTCTATAGCTATTTCATCCTTCCTAATCTTTAAAATTGATTTGGCTCTTTCCTTATCCAAGTGAATTTTAGAATAAGAAGCTGGGAAATGCAAATTAAAACAATGACATATTACTCTACAGCAACTAAAATGAGTGGCTCAGAGGGCTCAAAATGAATAGATATGAATATAGAAGAGCAAATTGTACATGAAGTACATGTGTCAGCATGTGTGTGTGTGTATGTGTGTATGCACAGGTGTAATGCTATCACACAACTTGGGTAAATCTTAAAAACCCAGCAAAAACGACAATTCCATTTACTGGTTTTTCGATTGTAACAATAGCTCACACTTATTCAGCAGTTACTTTTTTTTCCAGATTTTGCTCCCAGCTCTTCAAATATATGAACATTTGATTACTGCACTTAGGATTGATTTACTATCATCTTCCTTACTTTTTTGAGGCATAAACAACTTAAGTAACTGGCCTTAGGTTACCCAACGAGTTGGTGCAGGGTGGGGGTTCATAGCCAGGCTGTGTGCCTTCCGACTCTGCATCACCACTACTCTGCTATCCTGGATTCCCAAATTCAGGCCACAGGACAGTAGACATGCACAGGACTGTTTCCAGAGATGGAGAGGAGCGCTACATAAGGGCGAGTCTCCTTTCCTTTTATTATGATATTAAGGATTACAGAAGTGCTGCCCCATAGGACTTTCCATCAACATGGCAATTTCTGCAGCTATGCTATTCAGTATGGTAGCCACTAGTCACTGCAGCTACTGAGCATTTGCAATGTAGCTAGTGTGATGGAGGGACTGAATTTTAACTTCGATTTACTTTAAATTTGGATATCTATATGTGATAATGACTGCTCTACTGGACAATACAGGTGTAGAGTAATAAAACATTGCCACAAAATAACAAATACCAAAGAAACAGAAGAGAGAATCTAGAAACAAAACCCAATGTTGGATGCATGACTAAGAAGTCAATGTAGGAAATGATGGGCATATTTTTGCTGAATGTTTGCATTTCCTATTCTTTGAAATTCTATTATTTTTATCAGTGAGGGCATTCCTAGTCCCACCAACTGGATTGTATATCTTTTATTTATATTAATATGTCAGAATTAGCTACATATTTGAATGTAACATAAAATGTTTCTCTTGGCATGTGAACTTTAAAGTCAATATTTTGTTTTACTTTCTTAAAGCTGCATGTAACGATTTTACTATTTATATCTATTTAAGAAGTCTTCCCCACTCCAAGTTCATCAAATTAATCTCCTACTTAAAAAAATCTATTAAATGAAAACTTTAACTCAATAAAAAGTCATTTTTAAATATTGTAAAAAGCAGAGATCCATATTAACACTTTTCCCTATTTGGATACCAAATGCCCCACTGCCTTTTATTGAACAATCTGCCCTTTTCACTCTATTTTAAATGCTTCTTTAATGTTTTTGTTTTCCAAATAAATTTTCAGGGGGAAATAAAGGTTTACTTCTGTAGCAAGCTCTTTAATTATTGATTATTGGAGTCACTTTGAACAATATATTTCAACTCACTTATTATGATAGATAGCTTATTGTCTCTTGGATTTTTACTCATCAACAACCATTCATTTGCAAAACACGACAGGTTTTAATCTTTGTTTCTCATTATGCTTTCATTTCTTTTTCATGCCCTACAGCATTGGTTACTACTTCAGGATGCCATCAACCAGAAAATGTGAAAGAAGGTAAACATATTTCCTCCCTAATTTTAGTTGAATGCTAATGCAGTTTCACTCTAAAGAAAGATGCTTGCTCTAGATTTTATACAGATATTATTTTAAGAAAAATTCTCCTATCTCTAGATCAATAACAATGAATAGTTGGTTGGTTTTGTGTCTTACTTTGTCTTTATTGCTTTTTTGAAATAAATGATGTTCTACTAATTTGCTTTTTGTCAAGATTATATTTTATCCTATAATCTATAATGTAATTAGCAGCATTGAAAAACATCTTTCCTTCAATGTTAAACTATCATTGCTTTCCTGTTATAAGCTCTGCTCAGCTAGAACATGTTACTGTTGCTTTTGTTGTTTTTATTATTTTTATTACAGTAATGCATCAATATTGGGTTCCTAATATGTTATTCTGGGTTGTGTGTCTTGTTCATAAGTGAGATTAAACATAAATTTTGCTTGAATCATTTGGCAAAACTTAGGATCCAGTACCCAGATCCCCTCACTTTGTTCCACCACTGTATGTCAAATTGCATTCCTTTCACTAATGTTGACACTTGGGTAATTTCCTTTGTTTCTTGCAAGTTCAAGTACATATATTTTTTAACATGTGGTCTTTAACCCAGCATTTTCAGGTGTTTTTTAGTGTGAGAGGTTTAGCTATCAGCTTTATTCTATCCACACCACACATGGCTTCTCTCAATCCCTTGAACTGCCGTAGCGGTATGTATTAAGGCACTTGTCCATGGATTGAGTTTTTCTCTCCTCTCTTCCCACATAGTCTTGTTCCTTTGTCAAGTCTCACCTTTATCACTATTTCCTTAAGAAACTCTCCTCAAGCCTTCAGCCTATGTCCTGGAATCCACTCCCATAACATCATGAACTTCTCCGTTACAGCATTTGTACTCAGGATTATTTAATCAGTGCATCATTATCTTCTGATTTAACTCTCCCTATAGACCAGGAGCTCCCTGAGAGCCAGGATTATATACCCTCAGCCTCACGAACATGAGTGGCCACATCGTAAGAAAGATGCTCAATGAAGAACTTTTGATGGAATGACATTTTGAAAAGAGAAACACAGGGCTTGGCATGCAACTGCCTGTGTTTAGGAGGCAGAAATGTGGCAAAGCTTCCAAGCTCTTCCCCAAATTACCACCCAAAATACTATGTGCCAGATGGATTATACACACCCCCTTCTGATCCCCCAACTCCGCAGGAAAGGTTATGTATGCACGTAACACAGACACACTGTAAAGAACGTTCTCCCACGGACAGCAAAGGAGGAAAAGGTGACTCCTGATTGGAGGACGTCTTGTGGAACAGGAGGCTTTTGACTGAGTTGGAGATAAGGAATCCCACCGTTCGGTCTATTGCAGCTCTTGGTGCTGTGTGCTGTGCAGATGTTGTCCAAGGGTGAAGAGCACTACAACCCAGATAAAAACACTAACTGTGCCAGGAACACCAACAACCATCCATTCAACCTTCATGCCGAAGACCTTCAGTGTACACAGAGGATTCGGGGCAGCAGTTTCAGCAGTGCTCTGCAGAGGCCAAATGAGATAACCTTGGAATGAGGAAAGCATAGTTGCTTTTCAGCAAGATGAACATGTAGCAACAGCACTGCAGAGCGAGCAGGGAAGCAGATCAACTAAGATCTTCCAGACAGAAAGTCGATCTGCAGGCCAGATGTCGTCTTTGAAACAAAATACGATGTGCGTGTGTGTGTGTGTGTGTGTAAGTAATTTGCACTATACAGTTTCTTCTCATGGAACTACTGACATCCTTCCTTGCTCTGTTAGCTCCTAGTATTTATGAAAGCGTTTTCTCAACCTTCAGATCTCCTGAGAAGTTCTTCCTGACTTCCTAGTCTATAATCCTGGTGAGGCACCTCTCCCCTGTGCTGCCTCCGATCTCATCCCAGAGCACATGTTTGCAGGTCCATTTTCTCTGGTGGACTTGAACTCCTTAATGGAATAACTTTGCCTGACATTCTTCTCTCCTCTCCTTTTGGGGTATACTGAGCACTTGGTAAAATACACTGAATGCTGTAAATGAAGCACTAATCTTACCAGCTGATAGCAAGCTTACAACATGAAAGGGTCCAGTTCCTTAGCTACATCAGGAATCCATGAGTCAGTCAGAATTGAATTTCTCATACCTGAATACTGCTTCCTTTTTGAAAACATGGACTGTAGCAAGCACTGAAGGATATCTTGCTCAGGTGACACCTATACTCTTCGTGACTGGCTGTAGGTTAAGGGGTATATCAGAGGTAACTGTGCCAGGGGATTCAAGAGACTCCCAACCCAAAACTGAAGGCACCAACTCTTCCAATAAAACCTAGTGGGCTGTGCCACTGTCCATCTTTATCTCTCCTAAGGGTTTAGGCATGCACTGCTTCTTCAGTCTGGAATACTCCCTATCTCTCACTCCACTGACACATGACACACATGTACATGCATGTGTGCACACAAGAAACACCCACGCACACATGCAGGCACAGCCATACGCACAGGATACATGAACAAGCACACACACACACACACACACACACATTTTGCCTCTGTAAGGCCCTTTATCTGGATGTCTGCAACTGTAAGCTCTACGAGGACATCTCTGTTTTTGTTTTTAATTTGCAATGGGTAGCACTTGGTATACTAGGTGACAAAAAGTTGTTAAATATGTATAAATATTCATGAATGCTCTTTAATAATTCTTATGTTGGAATAGCATACCCCAATTCTTTTCTATGCAATTAATAATACATGAGCTACTACTGTAAAGTTATTCCTGGCCTCAACTGTGGGGAGAGCACAGTGAATTGTGGGAAGAGTGTCTCAGACTTCTCTCCTAATAAGGCCCAAAGTTAGCCTCATTCAGGGAGACTCACATCACACTTAGGATCACAACTAGGGTTACCAAACTTGATCACCTCAGGTCCCAGAACTGGCCAGATCTCCTCCAATCTTTTCCAAAATAGATTTCTCCTTTGTTGTGTGACAATGATGTATGTGTTGGCCTGAAGGTCCCACTCAACTGTATAATCTGCAAGTGATATTAATATTCACTGCTCACTGCAATAGCCTGGGACTACAGAAGAGCGCAGGCTGGGTAAAACCCACGAGAATCACTCTCATCACTGCAACCGCCTCCATACTCTGTAACTGCTAGGGCCAAGGCACTGGACACTGCTGTTCAGGGCTACCATCCGCTCATCTGAAAAATGGGGATAAATACCTCCCTTGGAGGTTTGTCATGAGGATGACTTGATATAATTAACACACTGTGCTCAGCGCATCACTATAATGAGTAGGTGCTCCTTAGATGTTAGCACTGAAGTTATTAATATGCACATGTGATAAATCATAAGAAAATACTACTCCACAGCAGAGGATTTTAACTAAGTGAACTGTAGTAAATTGTATGATCGTAGTTCAAAAGTTTCATGGAAAATGGAATTAAAATGTTTATTTTGGAGCAAAAGTTTTTGAAATCCATGCATATAAGGGGACTTTAAGTCTGTGGAAAATGAAAAAACCATACATTGATTTCAACTTTTTGTACCACAAATAAACTTATCTTTTAATTCCACTTTCTTGTATATTCTTTTAAGTATCTTTGTATTAATACTCAATAAATATTCGCTCTTCCTCTCACCCACCATCCTACTTTGAGCTTGGTCAGATGTCCCACTTGGCCAGTGGAACACAGTGGGATGTGGTCACACTGCCAGTGAAAGTACAGACTGTAAGAGTTCCCTGGATTTCACCTACCTTCCCTGAGTTCCTAGCCACAACGACAAGTATAATATATCCCTGTCAAGTGTTGTGGGTCCTCAAGTGAGAGGCGTGTGGAGCCTATTAAAGTGGAGCCTCGCCAAGGCCATGAGCCACTGCCAGCAGGCAGAGCTGGCCCGGTTGTAAGTCACCCAGATTTGGAAGGTTGCCACCATGCCATAGCAGAAAAACCCCAGGCAGTAGCCCATGTTGTAATCAGCACCCTATCTCACACAGGCTTACTTGGAAGGGTGGAACTCTCCTTTAGATAGACAGGTTGTGGTGTTATCTGCAAAATAATCAGTCATGCGGCTTTAATGCATTGATCTCTTGTGTGGCTGTGGCACACTCTGGCCAACACCTGTGGGTAACTTCTGTCACCTCTATGGAACTCCAGTGGTTTCTATCCTAGAGGGAAAGGCCCAGACTGAGCTCACATACTTCCGTGTTTTTTAGGGGGAAATATGAGGAACTTACTTCAGAATATGAAGCTGGGTCAAGTTTCTCATTTGAGAGTGAAACATTCAGAAAGAATTAAAAGTTCCATTCCCTAAAAGGCAATTACAAAAAAGAAAAAAGAAAGTCCAAAGAAACCCTTTTAATGCTTGTAATTTTCCTAGTACTTACATGTCCCATTAAAAAGAAAAATGACATTAAAATAATTTTAAAGGTTTTGGCTTAAGCCTACTGACATAGGAAATTCCCCTGCTTAGAATCAAGTTCTCATTATCTCGGCCCAGCTCACATTAAGGATGGACTCCCGTGGAGATCCGATCCGGTGATTGGGTTCCAGCTGGGAACGGCCATGCCGAAATTAACATGGCGCCAACCCTTCCATAATGGGCCCTTCGTGGCTCTTAGCCTTGCACGTCTCGCAGGGCCCTTTGGATGGAAATCTGCCAGATTTCTTCCTGTAGTCACTCTATTTGGGGTTTGTTCCTGCATGCTTTCCTGATGCCAGTGCTGGCCTTTGCTTGTGTTTTGTTTTGTATTTTGAAACTAACGTATAACTATCCTTGCTTAACTCTAAGTGGCTGATCGACATAAGCAATTGCAGTAACTTTTTCATCTTTCATTTTTCATAATGTTCTCCCCTACCTCTCTCCAGTTTGAATCAGATTTCTTTCCTGAGAGGCAGCCCTTGGAATCTACTGGTAGGAAGTTACTTGTGAAACTGGTAAGAGTAAATCCTGTTAAGTAACAGCCTATTGAGGAAGGAACCCAGTACTTCTGTTCCTGTGTTTTCATTTAATCTTTGGTGACCCTTCTGCCACTAGCTGGTTTGCCTAAAGGGAACAGCAGGAATAGGGGACTGAGACATACTGGTCATCTGTCAGGCAGCTGTCAAATGGTAATGATTTTCAATCACTGCCAAGCAGGTTCTAGATTTGAACCAATGACCTAGGAAGAAAGTCTCCATTGCCTATTACCAAATTATTCCCTCAGCCCTTTGCTTTCTCAGCTAACACCCTTTCCAATAAAACTTCTCTTTTGTCATTGGATCTGTCAACATGCCTACAAATCCCTGAAGGGTGAAATTAATTTGAACTACAAAATCCGGCAAACAAGCTCGGAAGTGGGTTCTTCAGGGACAAAAGCCAACATTTCAGACACTGATCCATTTGGGAAAATGGCCTTGGTTTTCCTCTTGCAGCTTGGCAGCAGGATGGGCAGAGGCAATGGCAGACAGGATCAACACAGAAGTTGTTATGCAGTTCACTGTATGGAAAATCTTAACTACTTCAAATTCTAGTTTTATTATAGCTTTAAATGGGCGAATCCATCATGCGGATAGCTGAACCTCTTAGAGATGAAAAGCTGCATCACTGTGGAAAACAAGTCTTTATCTGAGCACATTACCTGGGAATTTCAGCTTAATTGAAAGTTTCAGAGTCTCCCTCCCCTCTCTCTCCGCTTCCCTGCTCCCTCCGTTTTCTCTTTTTCTTCCTTCCTCTTTTTCTCTTTCATCTTTCCCTCCTCTCCCTACTTTTTATTTTTCCTTCTTCCCTCTTCTTTCCTTTTCTTTCATTCATTCATTTCTTTGTTTCTTCCTCCTTCCTTCCTTTCTCTTTCTCCTTCCCTCCTCTTTTTCTTTTTTCTCTTTTTTCTCTCCTCTCCTCTCCTCTTCTTCCCTTCCTTCTTCTTCTGTTTTTCTTCCTTTTCCTTCCTTCCTTTTTTTAAAGTATTTTTTCTTTCTTTCAACCATAATGTACTAAGAATTTTAGAAGCTTCCTGTGACAGGAAATAGCTTATCTTATACTTCCTTACATAGCAGTATCTTCAGTTCTAAACTTGTTGGAAACCCAACACAATTTCTTAAACTTTAATAACAGCCCAGAAAATGACTAGGTATTTCATGAAGCTAAATCACATCTATTTTCTTAACTTGAAGGCAAGGGGGTGTGGTAGAGTGAGGGGAGCTAGGGACTCAGAGCAGTAGTTGTCTGAATCTCTTTCATCTACTCTAAATTCCGAGCATCAACTTCTTGAGGCTTTATACGCACACAGAAGTACAAAAACATTTGTCCAGATTAAAAGAATCCACATTTTATTCTATAACACACATTAGTCTTAAATGGAGGTGATGGCTAGTGGGTGGCAGAGTTCTGAAAATAGTTAAGACAGACACAAGTCCACACAGATGCTACATTGTGGAGTCTAGAGCTGAAGAGAACCCTTCGTGCGTGTTCAAGTCATCCATTCCACAAATGTATATTTACCACCTGTTATGAAGAGCGGATGTGCTCCACAGGCGAAGGCCTAGGTTCAGATTCTAGCCTTTCCCTACTGTGTGTCATCAGCCAGTCACCAAGTTTTTTGACTCTCCAATTTCTCATCTGTGCAGTATGAAATGCAATGCCTTTGACACAGGGTGGTTCTGTGGGTTAAAAGAGAAGTTAGTGGACCTAGCACAGTCCCTACCATGTGACAGGCACTCAGTAAATGGGTATTGCTGTGTTATTAGTGTCAGGATTGCTATCATCAATGTTCTGTACAAATGTATCCGTGACACAGACTTTTGCACCGTAGGAAACTCCGCAGGTGGCCAAACTGAGGACTGTTAGCTGCAAGTGCCTTTGATTCTCTCTCCAAAGGCCTTCTTTGCCCAGTTCTTTGTGGGTCATAAGAGCCAGGGTCTTAATATCCTAGGAACAGCCACGATGGATAAGGGCTCATTGATGAATATATTCCTGCTCTCTTGCTTCCTTGGTGGGATAACTCTGAAGTTTGTTTGGAAATCTCACAGAGGTCCCAACTGGACTGAGTCCTAAATCCCTACACATCCATGCATGTACCTAATATTGCTATCTTGTCTTCCCATCAAACTTGCCCATTTTCACATGAGTATCTGAGAATGCTTCCCAAATAAACCATTTGCACTCAAATCCTTGACCCCACGTCTCATCTTAGAAGAATCCAACTGAGGACATTTTTGTTGGCTATAGACCTCATGCATAACCTCATGCATAACTTTCACCTGTGAATGTCATAGGGGAATCAACTAGATCTCAGATGAGCATTGACAGTTAAGACTGATTTTGTCACTTCAGGTGGTGTTCATCTCTGAAGGCGCTTTGTTGGCTCAGTGAATTTGATACATAGGGCTTATAAGGTTTTCTCAAAAGGTTTCTCTTGGCTAGCTACTCTGGCGAATGTGTGAGTATCTCTTGGTGCACTCACCCTTAGTACTCAAAGGTCTATTTAAATATATATGCATATATATAATACATCCTATGTTGTAAGTCGGGTCATCTTGGATATAATCTCCAAACTCAGTGAAAACTGGGCAGCCATTGCACATAGAATAGTAGCCAAAATGTAATTTTATTAGTAGAAATATAAACTATCAACTGAAATCCTTTCCTATATTCTTCAATCATGCAGGGAATACCAAGAATTTTCTAAATATTTTTCTCTTGCAGAAGCCTATGCAAAGTAAGTAAGATAATGACCCAGAAAAAGTGACTGAAGTTAATCAGCTTCATAATTTGAGTGAGCTTAATAGTGCATGAATTAGAAATATGTGACATATCATGACTGACACTTTCTCTAAAGTCACTGCTAAAGAAATGTATTCTCGATGACCTCATAGTTTTTGTTTTAAAATAATTATTGCTCTTTGAATGGGTAATTGTGACCTGGGCAGTCAGGACATAATCGGTGCCTCAGTCTCTCTCCTCCAGGCAGAGCACAAGTTAGCAATCATGGCTCACGTGGTTCAAAGCAGCAGCTGCTGACATAGCACCTGACTGCCACTCTTGTCAAGGTGGGGAATGTGTCTTGGACTGGTGGTCGGAAAACCTTGGTGTGTGCACAAACCTGGCTGTGGTGTGCCCTGAACCAGAAATGGAGCTTCAGCTACTTCTACTCTCATGCCTGTCAACAGGGAGGAAGACTGACTTCATGAGACGGGGGTGAGTTTCAATGAGATAAAGTGGGAATAATCACTGTGTAAACTGTGTACACACTAGACAGAAGTCAGTTAATGCTTTTATTATCTCAGCCAATCTTGACAATTTCTGTGAGCTTACAAAGGCAGGGGAGTGTTTCCTTTTCAAAGAGGAGAAACTGGGAATTGCAAAGGTTAACTCACACTGACTAGTAAATGCCAGGGCCTGTGGTTCTGAAATGAAGCTTCTAGGGCCTGCTGAGCAGGAATCTGCATTTCTAATAAACATTTAAGGTATTCTGGTGCTGGAGACCCACGGACCAGGTTATCAGAGCACTTACTTATTACAACACATTATCAAACAGAACTATCAAGCAGAACCAGAATGTGAAAATGACATTTTGGCATTAAAGAAACTTCCTATTTGCTGGTGTGAGAGAATGTGGGTAGTTATTATGAATGATGGTAATAGCAATTACGATTACTTGAGTCCTTGATGGGGACCAGCCATCGTGCTCAGTGCTTTATGTACATTAACCAAATGGTTCCTTGTAAAACATGGCGGGGAGGGCTTGAAGTTGTGCGATCCCATAAAGTGAGCCCCATGACCCCTCCCATCATACATAGAACCTTCTGATCTCAGAGAATACCAATGTGTTCCTGTAGACCAAGGGTCTTCAAGAAGTTTGTGGAAACTGTGTGTCACATAAATATTATGCAGAATGTTGAAGTGTTTTACACCAAAATAAACTTGTCTTTTAAATCTATTTTCCACAAACTTTTTGAAATGCTTTCATAACAAAGAGCAAAGAAAGAACATGAATCTCAATTTCTCCAACTTCAAACCCATGGCAGAAACCATCCCATGGGCAGGAGAGCACAGGAAAGTGAGAGCAAGACATCAATCCTGAAGCCCCAGCCCTTTTCTGTTGGCATTGACCCATCCAGGAGGGTGGAGCCAGACAGGACCATGAGGCCCAGCCTCCAACATCCAGCACCAGGGACCCATTCAAAGCGGGACAGCATCCCAGCCTGCTACCTTCATTTCACAGCCATCTGAGAAGAAAGCTTTTGTGTTCTGGGGAACAATTTGATCTTTACGTTTTTGGGACCCCACTTCTCATCTCCAGGTACTTCTGATGTTCTGGTCACGTGTGTCCCAGAACTGCTAAAAACAAAGAGGGGCCAGAGTCGAAGCTTCTCACTTTCAAAGGGGGCATTTAGAAGGCCTCTGAGTGGCATCTCAGCTGGAAACACTATTAGCCTCTAGAAATCTACCCCAAACACTTTCTTATTTATACATGGACTGATTCGTTTGGCGTTCTGGTTTTGGTATGTGCAGGTGAGCATCTGTATGCTCTGTGCTCCTTTGAGCAGAGTTTGCAAATCAGTCAAGATGTGGAGCTAATAAGAAAGGAAAAAGGAGGGAGGGGGAACGGAGGAAGGGAGGGGAGGAAGTATCATTATGTTCCTGAAACTGTGTATAGGAAATAAATGACATCTGTCCCCTTTATATAAATAAATAAATATGCAAGAAGAATTCAACAATTAAAAGGCAAAAAAAAAAAAAAATATGTGGAGCTTACCAAGTGAGATTCTTAAAAGTAAAATAGTAACACCAATAGTCACAGAGAAGTGCCCAGCCCTCCCCCATGGCAGGGTTGTCTACACGATTAAGAGTGGTTACATTTTGATTTTCCAAGCTTGCTGCAAATGGGCCTGAATCGGACTCGATTTCCCGTCATAATTGCTTTCTGTGTGAAGAGGTCTTTTCCAGAACAGTCTGCTCCCGCTATTTTAATGGGAAGCCTGTCTATTTGTATGTTAATAGTTTCCTGCGAATTATTGGGCTTGTTGATGGAAAAGCACAAATCAGGCACCTCACTATTTTCAAGGTTTACTATTAATCTCAGACTTCGGCGCTTACATGAAGCCGTTTCAGCTTTCCCGGCTCTAAAGGATCCAGATGAAAGCCACAGGCTCCTTTTCACGAGGCAGGGGTATTCTATATGCACTCAGCTTCCTGGGTCCTTGGAACCCAGTGCCCAGGCAGCTCCACAGGTGACTTTGCTAGGGAGGATGCTGTATCTGGCAATCGTTTGCTTGGCTCCTCAGCTTTTACTCATGGCTCACATCTGCCACTTTGCTGAGCAAGGGCACCTGTACAGGTAAAAGGCATGTGGGGTGGGGCCTTGCAGCTGAGGAGCCCAGGAGAGAAAACCAATCACTTAGTGCTGGGAAGAGCAGGGCAGCGCCTGAACCCAGGCTCTGCAGGTGAGCAGCTGCACAACACACAGCCAGTCACAATCTCTCTGCGTTTTCTCATCATAAAGAAAACACACACACACACACACACACACATGCATGCACAAGGAGAGGGAGAGAGATTCTCTCATTATTTATCTCCTATTGATTATGTGTTTTAATAACATCATGCCCGTGAACATACTTAATGACTAGCCAACACTAGACTTCTAATCCATCATTAAAAGTCAGAAACTCAGAATCTAGTATTTATAATACATTCATTCATTGCTCCATTCATTAGGCAGATATTTCAGACCCTTTTGCTTCATACTGCTTCTTCCCAGTACCCAGAACAAGTTTATGAACCTGGAAGGTACTTAACAGCTCTGGACAAAATGACTAAATGGATTTTTTCGTCACATACTTAGTGAGCATCTGCAGTGTTCCAGTGCTTGGAGCAAACACTGAGGAGGTTAGGAAGGAAAATTTATTGTTCTTATTCCTGAGAGCTAGTGAGTTTTAAAGGATGGGGTGCAGGTAAAGCTTGACAGAGAGCAGAGATATAAACAGTAAACAAGTACAGCCATACAGCCAGATGCAGTTTCTTAAAGTATCAGGAAGCACAGGAATCAGAAACACTTGGAGCACCCATTAAGAAAACAAATGTGAGGCTCTGTGTTTTGGTGCAGCTCATTCCTGACAAGTCACATGAGCTCCAGTGTGAGTTCCAGCTGCTCTGCTTCCAATCCAGCTTCCTCCTAGTGCACCTTGGAAAGCAACTCGGAGCCTGCCACTCCACAGGAGACCTGCATGGAGTTCCTGGCTCCTGGCTGCAGCCTAGCCAGCCCCGGACATTATAGTCATGTGGGGAGTAAACAAGCAGGCAGATGGAAGACCTCTCTCTCTCTCTCTCTCTCTCTCTCTCTCTCTCTCTCTCCCTCCCTCCCTCTCTCCCTCTCTCCCTCTCTCCCTCTCTCCCTCTCTCCCTCTCTCCCTCTCTCCCTCTCTTTCTGTCTCTTCCCCCCACTCTGTAACTTTGCCTTTCAAATAAGTAAACATATGTGTTTTTTTTTTAATAAAAAGGAAGAAGAAAACTAACCTGTCAGCTCCAGTCTGGATCTAGTCTGGATTTATGGAATCAAAATATCTTGGGGCTGGGTCCTGGAAATCTTTATTTCTAACCAGAATCTCAGAATCCCGGACAACTCTGATTTGCATTCCCATTTGAAACCCAGCAGACAGGCATGCTGAGAGCTGGGTTTGGGTTACTGCAAACTGCTGTGTCAGCTATACTCAGAGTTGAACAGAGCCACAGAAGGCTCCTGTGGGGCAATGATGTCGGAACCAAGGCTGAAAGGACAGTGGAAGTGACTGCTGCATGAAGAAGTCTGGAGAGAAAGGCACAGTCACCAGGAAGTGGCCACAATTTCAGAAACAGGGATCAAAGAATCCCACAGGAGGACAGCAAGGGGGCAGTGGACGAAGTGTAGGACTGGCCATGCTGTGGCAAATGCATCCAGGGAGTATCTACTGACCCTGTGGTAGAACCTGGGAAATCATCAGGTTCTGGGGAACAAATGCACTGTTAAATTGAAGATGATCCCAAAGTCAACAAGGAGGCAGGTAGGAACAAGAGGAAATGACCATGAGTTCCTGAGCAAGTCCTTTAAAAAGGAAATGCGTGCACTATTACTGCCCCTGAATCCACTTACTGTCTGGCTCCCTCTGCTTTTTCGGAAGAGAACCTGGGACCGAGGGTCCATGCAGTGTGCTAGGGTGGCAGGAGTGGGGTAGGTACAGAAACAGCTGACCTAGCGCTTGCCAGGCATTCCCACTGTGATTGTTCAGGCCCTGGGACTTCCCTAAGTCTTGGCTTTACAGAGTACTAAGCATGAAGAGTGATAGATATGTCCCAGGGCCGCTTCAAAGGTTGACTGTCACAGAGACTGTAAAAGGTTGGGATACAGTGGGTACTTGGTGAAGGAGAGAGAAATAACAGAAATGGTTTCAGGGATAAAAATCAGTAACAATCATTTGTTTATTGCCCAAGGGGGCTGAGCCCACAAGCTTCCCAATCACATTTTTGCTTAGAAAAATTTTGGCCTGGAAAGAATCAAAGCTGGGAGTTTCCCCCTAGGCTAACGACTCTTTGGAAATGGCAGAGTCTCCTGGACTCCTCTTCCCTGTGACTCAGCTTGCAGCTTCTCCACACGGTGACCATCACAAAGCAGGTGCAGGCCGCAGCCTCTCCTGGCACCTGGTCTGGTTCCCCGGCTGCTGCTCCAGAGCCTAAGGGAGAAGCTGCCTCCTCCTACCAGGAAGTTCTCAGGGAGAAGTGCAGGCCTGGCAGACCCTTCCCTGGATGGTGCCTGCAGCGCCTCAGCCCACCTGACTCACGGCTCCAGGTGGGGCATGCCATGGCGTAGAGGCCTTCAAGGGAAAGTGAGCCTGCCCTGACACAGCTCCTGCACCCAGCGCTGAGTCACCGCCTGTGTGTCCCCAGCAGTCAATGCTCTCGTGCTCCCGGTCTCCCCTTAGGACCTAACCGTGCCCCTTTCTGGGAAGGCGTGAGGCCATATATACGCTGATGCCACACAGCCTGGCCTGGGAAGCATTAAATAATCACCCCCATGCTGTTAGGCAGATTCTTGACTTCAAGGACAACTCATACTTAAGTGTTTGCTGCATACAGATCCTTGAATGGAGGTGGAATTAGGAACTGGGAAGGGGTGGAGGACAGCTTGTCCCTGTTGGGTTTGCCTAACACTGGGCCTGCTTCCAAACTGATACCCACGGCTGCCAGGAAAGCCCTCAGTCTGGGGCAAAGAGACAAGGGTGTCAGAGAAGACAGGTGTTGGGTCCGAGTCACCGGCTGCTGAGGATGTACGGATGCCACCTCTTCAGAGCTCTGGTGCTGTGTGCCTGGCACTGCTCCACACAACCATCCAGCCACTCCGCAAGGCAGCTGCTATCAGGATCTCATTGTACCAGGGCGTCAACTGAGTCACAGGAGGTGCTGGCAAACTCTTGTGAGGCCACAGAGGTGGCAGTGCCAGAGTCTGTGTGAGAATCCTGGTAGTCTCACTCCAGACCAGGCCCGTGCTCTGGCTGCCAATCCAGAAGACACCAACACTGTCCCTCCTACCCACACATACAGGTATGCACACATACACAGATGTGTAAACACACAGGCATACAGCACACACACACACACACACGTGAAGATGTGCAAATAAGCATTCACACACAGTTACATGATGACACATCCAAATATACACATGCACACTTGAGTCCTGTGTAGCACAAAGTTGGCAGGAAATCTAATATAAAACAGTGCACCCCAGCCTTGAGGAATAGTTAGAAAGAAACTGAGATCTTTGCTTCTATTTTTTGAAGAAGACTGAAAAGGAAACTTGCCTTCTGTCCATGCCTTGCCCCGGGCACCCAGAGCCTCCTGGAGCTCCGGGCCTTTCTCCTCCTCTTCCTCCCTCTCTTTCCTTCTTGTTCCTTTCAAAAGCTCTCCCTTAATTCCCTCTGTCTCCTAGAACACACTCTGCCTGGGGACTGCCCCGTCTGGCAACAGCTTGTCTCTCTCCTCTCCCAGAGAGTCTCCTGAGTCTCACCAGTGACCATCACAGGACCCAGGACCCAGGCAGCCGTGACAGGACTTTCCTTCACAGGCACAAGAGAGGAAAAGCCAACAAGGAAGAGAGAGCTGGGAAGACAGGACGCCTCTTCCATGTCTCCTTCTGACGCAGCTTCCTCCCCACCCATGGTTGAGGCCACAGACTCTAACAAGCCTCTGCCAGGACACCGGAGGCCTAGGAAATCCTTCAGAGTCCACGTCTTCACCGCCCTTCCAACCCAACTCACTCCCTCGTATTTGTGCTAGCATTTCTGGCGTCTGACTTTCTGCGGAGTCCTTCAAAGGAATGTTTTGTACATTTTGCTTACCTTACACTAAATCTCATCTCCTGCCTAAGCGCATGTTCTCATCACCGAGTGTGCATTAGATTCAACCACTTGGGGATCTTTTGAAATGTACCACTGACCAGGTCCCAGGTACATGCAGTGACCCAGAGCCTGGGAACCCTGGGGGTCTGATGCGGTGATTTCTGTGGAGCCCATTTCACTCAAGTCATGGAACAACCAAGTTCAGGATCCTAGGAAGTCAATTCACTAATACCCACATTGTATTACTATGCCTACCCATGACTATTAGAGAAAAACACACAAAAAGAGTTTGCTCACGTGGCATACATTTTCTGAGAACAGTGTTGGGCTTACAAGCATCTGTAGAATATATTCTTGGCCTTTGTAGGGTAAGATCCTAGGTAAGGAGACAGACATTTCAGCAACAACAGAACAAAACAAGGGGCTAAGGGGTGACAGTGGACTGGGGATCACAGGACCATGGGAGAGGGCTGCTGACACAGAAGATCCAGTGACTGGACCAAGAATGATGCGGCCATGGAATTCCACCACAGAGAAGGGATGATTTAACCAACATGGTCCACTGCCCTTCTCTCTGGGCCAGCTCTGTGCCACCTGCAGAATGTACAGGCAGGATGTATCATCAGTGCCTGAGGTGGAGGGGGTCCCCTGCCTGCTTCAGGCCACAGACTTGGAAGACGAAACTGCACCTGCAGAATTACTATTACTAAGAAAGACAGGGTTGTTGTGGAATTCTAAAAGATGGAGGCAAAAACCTTAGGGGAGGGTGGGTCTCGGACAGTCTAAACCTAAAGGGCAGGTATGAGTTACTCAGATGAGGAATGGTTTAGGGGAGGAACAGGTCAGGCAGAAGGAACTGAGTTACAAGGAAACCAAGCCATGCACAAGTCTGCAGGATTGGGAACAGGTGGGACATGGCACTGGGAGATGAGAGAGGGCCGTAGATAGAGAGGTGGACTGGGCTGAGATGTGAAGAGGCTGTATGACATCACCCAAGTCTAGAGATTGATTTCGCTTTCTATAGACAAGAGGGAATTAAAGACAGTGGGTGTTTCTGTTGCAATTCTGGCAAAGTCAACAAAATGCACATCTGAAATTATCCATGCTACAGGGTCAGTTTCCAAACAACAACAAAGGCAAGGATGCCCTAAGCCATAAAAACCATCACTTCTATTCAGTTTTTATTAAGTGCCCATTAGGTAACAAATTGAGGCCCAGTCTAGGTGATGGGAGGGAGAGCCAAGGAGATGTGATCCAAGTCCTAGGAACCTACATCCTCACTGGGAGACACGAATTGATGGCCCAATCTACATGGAATCAATTTTGGTTATGGTGAGGACCATGAAGGAGGCTGTGACTAGAGGGCATGGTGGGGCTGCACCACGGCCAGGTCTGAAGGGCTGCAGTGCCCAGCAGCATGGTCTTGAGGAAGTGAGGAACTACACAGAGTAGGCAAATCCCACTGTGTGCATGTGATCATGAGCATAGAGATGGTATGCCTCTTCCCCAATCTGTCTGTCTCTCTCTCTCCCCTTCTGCCCCTCTTCTCCATATCTTTTTAAACTTTATTTTTAAATTTTGAAAGCATTATAAAGTTACACATTATAAATCCATTTCAGTTATAAGAAACAATACAGGGAGATCCTCATCCCCTCCATTCCCATCCTCATAGTAATACCTTGCAGATTCCTGGTAGAGTATCACAAACATGTGGCTACACTGATACAACGCTACTGATTTTGTTAAGCAAAAATAACTGTACATAGATAATAGAGCAACCACTTAATTGCAAGTAGCCCCTACAGCATCAAGGATAACTCATTAATTACTCCTGAGAAAGATCTCTATGTCTCTCAGGCTAAGTGTGTGTGTGTGTGTGTGTGTGTGTGTGTGTACTTACACATGTGTATACAAGTGTGTGCATAAATGTATGGACACCCAGATAAAAATGTATTATTTGAACATATATGGATTTCTATACCTCAAATCTGGAATTGTGAAATGATTGACAGATAAAAGATAAAAAGATAAACCTTAACTCTGATACAGGAGAAACCTAAAGTAGTCTCACAAAAAGTAGAAGTCTCACATAAAGTAGAAGACTGGAAAGAGGATATAAAGTTGTAAACATTTGAAAGGAAACTTGTAGTAATTACGCCGAATAGCTTCCTTATTTTGAGAAGCAAGGAGAGAAGAATGTGTTTTCCTCTATACTAAATGCCAAGACAGTACTGGACCCGTGACCACTCTGTAACAGTTCTATGTCCTCTCTCCACCACATGTGCAGAGCACAGCTTCAATTCCCTAAGGACCTTTGAAACAGATTTCAAGAAGTGGAAGTCAATGTGATGCCTGTTCTTAACACACCAATGTATTTTCTTTCTTGCTGCAAGTTTACATTCCAGGTAAAGATTCTGTCTGTGATACAGTTAGTCCTAGTTTTTCTGTCAGGAAAGAAAGAACGAAAAAGAGGAAGTAAAATGAAACATGCCTGGGGGCCGGTGTTGTAGCACTGTGGGTAGAGCTGCCGCCTGGGACACTGGCATCCCATGAGGATGCCAGCTGGAGACCTTGCTACTCCACTTGCAACCCAGCTCCCTGATAATGTGCTTGGGAAAGCAGCAGAAGACATCCCAAGTGCTTGGGACCCTGTATGCATGTGAGAGGTCCAAGAGAAGCTCCTGACTTCTGGCTTTGGCCTGGCCCAGCCCCAGCCGTTGCAGCCATTTAAGGAGTGGACCTTGGATGGAAGAACTCACCCCCCCAACCCCCACTCTCTCCCCCTGTGAATGTAACTCTTTCATATCAACAAATATTTTACAAAAATAAAAATTTGTACTTATAAAAAGGAACGTTACATAAATATCCACAGAAATTAAGAGTGACTGAATTTTTAAAAATTTTAATTGACATGTAATTGTCATTTATGGAGTACAATGTGTTGCTTTGATACAGGTATATAATGTGTAACGTCCAACTCAGGGTAATCAGCATACCTGTCATCATTTATTTCTGTTTGGGAAATTCAAAATCCTTTCTCCTAGCTGTTTGCAATCTACAATAAATTACTGTTAACTATAGTCACTCTACTGTGCTATGGAACACTGGAACTTTTGTTTCTTATCTAACCTATTCTGCACCCAATCACCAATCTCTCTATCACCCAGCCCACTCCACTATTCTTCCCAGTCTCTGAAATCACTCTTCTACTCTATTTGTGTGACATCGACTTATTCAGCTTCCAGATATACAAGAGAACATGTAGACGTGGTTGCTGTGCCTGCCTTAACTTCACTTAACACGATGTCCTTCAGGGCCATCCATGTTGCCATGGATGATTTTTCCTAATTCAGAAAACACAAACAGACTGTCTCACAAAAGCTACAGTTGTGCAACACCTCCAATGCATTAGCATCACGCTGGGTCCTTTAAAAAATAACCTGACAAAAATCTACAGCAAAAATACAAGCTGCATTTGATCTTGCCTATTTTCCAGATGGGAAAAACTGAGCCTCAGAAGGATAATGTGCCGGCGCTGCAGCTCAATAGGCTCATTCTCCGCCTTGCGGAACCGGCAAACCAGGTTCTAGTCCTGGTTGGGGCGCCAGATTCTGTAACGATTGCCCCTCTTCCAGGTCAGCTCTCTGCTGTGGCCCAGGAGTACAGTGGAGGATGGCCCAAGTGCTTGGGCCCTGCACCCCATGGGAGACCAGGAGAAGCACCTGGCTCCTGCCATTGGATCAGCGTGGTGCGCCGGCCTCAGCGTGCCAGCCGCGGTGGCCATTGGAGGGTGAACCAACGGCAAAGGAAGACCTTTCTCTCTGTCTCTCTCTCTCACTGTCCATTCTGCCTGTCAAAAAAAAAAAAAAGATAATGTGACTGGCCAAAAAGTTGCACAAGGAGGAAGAGAACGAGGGATTCAGTCACAAAATGCTATCATCATTCTCTTGCATCATAGCTGATTTTTTTTTTTTTTAGGTAACACATTGCTGAAGACACGAGAGCTTGTCAGTTGTTTATTTAAGCTAAAATCTAAGCCCTCAATATTGAAGCCAACTGATAGAGATTGACTATGAACCAGAACAGGGCCCTACTGGTAAATTCTGAAACTTAGGTAGATCATCCTCCATTCCCAGGTGGACTTTGAAACAAAAATCTTCATTGTAGATCCCACTGGCTGTCATGACTGACAAAGCCTAGGGACGTCCCTGACTGGCACACACCCACTCTCTAGAACTTCCCTTCTAATCGCTCCACTTTCACTTTCACTGTGATTTACTCCATCTGATGGGGAACCCACCACCTGCTTTTCCTACATCTACCCAGTAAATCCTTGCAACAACTCTTTGAGGTAAGTCTTAAGTTTAACCCATTTACTAACAAGAAAACCATGATTCGGAATGTGACAGTTCTGACTCTGGCTCACTTGAGTAAGAAGTGGCCCAGGTGGAGCTCTCTGTGCTAAAACTGGTGGCCCCAGAAGGTCCCCTTAACATCTGCTTTTCTAGCTAAAATGTCCCAGACCAGATCGTCTGACTGGATGGCTCTCCAGTGTCCCCAGTTCCTGTCCCCTGAAAGGAATGCCAGGGTTACACTTCATGTTTGCCCCACAGGCACACAAAGTGATCTCGCAAAATGTACAGTTGACCCTAATTATTCAGATTCCACATTTGCAAATCTCCCTGTTCACAAAACTATGTATAACTCCATGATCAGTACTCTATTTGTTGCCATGGTCCCACTTGGAGCAACACAAACTGCGAGTCCCCCGAGAGGCAGGTTCCCAGGTGAGGAGGAACAGGTGATGCTGCACTTCTGGGCTAAACTTGCACATTGTAAATAGCCTCCCTGTTTTGTTTTGTTTTGTTTTGTTTTGTTTTGTTTTGTTTTTGACAGGCAGAGTGGACAGTGAGAGAGAGAGAGAGAGACAGAAAGGTCTTCCTTTGCCGTTGGTTCACCCTCCAATGGCTGCTGCAGCCGGCACACTGTGGCCGGCGCACCGTGCTGATCCCTAGCCAGGATCCAGGTGCTTCTCCTGGTCTCCCATGGGATGCAGGGCCCAAGCACTTGGGCCATCCTCCACTGCACTACCGGGCCACAGCAGAGAGCTGGCAGGGAAGAGGGGCAACCGGGAGAGAATCCGGCGCCCTGACCGGGACTAGAACCTGGTGTGCCAGCGCCACAGGTGGAGGATTAGCTTATTGAGACACGGTGCCAGCCAGCCTCCCTTTCAAAGGCAGTCTATGTAGTGTCCATTTTTTCATACTTTTGTCCTTTTTCTTGATCATTTCATTTTTTAGAATTGCCTCGATGTACACTGCTGAAGTACTGTCTTGTGCCTTTGCAGGTAAGAAGGCTGTGAGGTGTCTTAGGGAGCAAACATCTATGTTAGATGAATTGTTGTGAGGTTGGCCATGAATTCAATATTCACGTATCAACAATATATGCATATTAAATAAGGTATCTGACCACAAGCACATAAAACAAGGTTATGCATGGATAAGCTGATGAAAACGCTGTGACTGGAGCCTTGTGGGAACCTAACCATGTATTTCCTCTAAGAGCAGGGATTCAGTCTTCACTATCTCAGTGTTCATGATGAACTGAACATCACTGCTGTGAATAAGGAAAAACAACTGTATTCACAAAACCCACTCAGGAAATAAGTCAAGATAATCTGTAAATCTGATGGAAGGACACTGTTAAATTATGCTTCATCCATATACTGAAGTTTAATGCAAGCATAAACACTAAGTGTTCAGAAAATATGATAATAACTCTTAGCAATGATAGAGGAGGAGGAGGAAGTGGGCTATTAGATTATGTGCATTCTACGGGTCAGAATTTACATAACTGGAATCTGTTCTAGGCACACACATGTGCACACACACATATACATACAATAAATGGTGGTCATCTCTGACTATTGTGTTTTGAAGTTTCTTCTTTCTACTTTTAAATATTTTCAATTTTTTATTTATTTGTAGGGCAGAAAGAAATATAGACAGAGAGAGAGACAGAGACAGAGAGAGACAGAAACCGAAAGACAGAGAGAGAGACTCCCCCACTTGCTGTTTCAAAATAGGACAGGCCAAAGGCAGGAGCTGGGAACTCATCCAAGTCTCCTGAGTGGGTGGCAGGGACCTACTTACTTAAGCCTTCACCACAGCCTCCCAGAATCTGCATTGGCAAGAAGCTGGAGTCAAAAGCCAGAGCTGGATATCAAACCCAGGCACTCTGATACACAACACAAGGATGGTAACTGCTAGGCTAACCACCCACCTTTAATTTTTAATATTTTAAGTTAAATATACTATGTTTATATTTATTTTATAATTATAAATGGTTCAAACAGTGTAATCTCTGTGCTAGGATATCAAGAATACTGCACCGTCAACATGGTGAGACACAATGTAACTATTAACCAGGTCCCAAGAAAAGGCTAATGAGCACCTTCCACAGATTGAGGATATAGCAGTGAGTTAAAAATGATACAGTAAGCTACTTGCAGTCTGAAAGAGGAAAAAGGATATTAATCAAACATTCATACACAAAAAATAGTAAAAATGAAACTGCGATTAGTGCTAAGAAAGAGAGAAAAAATGTGATGATCAAAATAGATAAAATTGACCAAGCGAGAGAACCAGAGTGTTCAGATAATTCCCGACAGGAACGGATGATTCTGCTGAGATGTGATGTCTATTGCAATTCTGAAAACACATGGGTCAAAGATACAGAAATAAAAGGATACATAATAGTTGACCTGTAATTACAATATGTAAATAAACATATGCAAATAGAGATGGGAAGGAATTACCAAAAAAACAGAAACAGATCCAGTAGGAAGACGAGACAGTGGAAATGATGGATAGTGATCTTTTTTCCTTAAAATGACTTGTAAGGTTTTTATATTATTTTATTAAAATACATACTTAAATATTTATTCATTTGTTTTTCATCTATTTGAAAAGCAACATCCAGGGCTGTGCCAGATTAAAGCTGGGACCTAGTAACTCAACTCAGGTCAAGTCTGCCATGCAGATGGCAGGGGCCCAAGCAATTGATCCATCATCTGCTGCCTGCCAGGAGCTTTAGCAGAAAGCTGGATCAGAAGCAGAGTTGCCAGGACTGCAATTGGTGTCCCAATATGGGATGCTGGCATTCCTGGTGGCATCCTAACCTGCTGTGCCACAATGCGTGCTCCTACATGTATTTTATTTTATTTTTTGGAGAGACAAACCACCATCATGTATTGTAAAGTAATACACCAAATAAAATATATAACAATAAAAACATCATTTTTGAATGCTTAAAAACTCCATTCTGATTACAATTTAAGGATTATTGTCTCAATTTTATTTGATAGTGTGTTAGCATTTTTTTCCCAAAGAAAACTTGTATTTAATGAGCACAAATTTCATAAGTACAACTTTAGGAATATGATTCCTCCCACCCCACTCCCATCTCATCTCCTCCTCCCTCTCCCATTCCCAGTCCCATTCACCATTAAAATTCATTTTCAATTAATTTATACACAGAAGATCAACTCTATACTAAGTAAGGGTTTCAACAATTTGCACTCACACACATACACAGACACAATAAAATTGTTTGGGAACAAGTTTTACAGTTGGCTCTCATAATACAACTCATTGAGGAGAGAGGTCCTGCATGGGAAGTTAGTACACAGTGACTCCTGTTGTTAATTTACAATTAAAACTCTTATGTATGACGTCAGTGATCACCCAAGGCTCTTGACATGAGCTGCCAAGGCTATGGAAACCTTTTGAATCCACAATTTCCGTCAGTATTTAGACAAGGCCATAAGCAAAGTGGAAATTCCGTCCTCCCTTCAGAGAAAAGTGCATCCTTCTTTGATGGCTTGTTCTTTCTGCTGGGGTCTCAGTCACAGAGGTCCTTCATGTAGAACAGTTTTTGCTACAGCGTCTTGGCTTCCCATGCCTGAAACCCTACATGTATTTTAAATGCAGTCATTTCTTCTCACATTTTTGACCTGACCAAATTGTACTTTTATACATATTCAAGGTTATCAATTTGTGCTCAAAATAACATTGCTAAAAGTCTATCATGCTTTTTTTTACATTTTTATCAACAGAATATTTATTTATTTGAGATTCAAATTAATAAATACAGGTTCACTAGGGCCTCAATAGTGAATTGGGACCATGAGCTGAAGGCAACTGCATTGTCCTAGTGCTCTCAAGCTCAATGGCAGAAAAACTGCTGCCCTCTGGGAGAACAGACAAAGGGGAGCTCCGAGCAGGTTCCCTCTAATGTGTGTTAGGTAATAAATGCAAACTACTCCTCTTTGTAGAAACAAGGGTCCCTGGCAACGAGTCAGGTGCTTTCCCCTGTCTCCATCCTCAGGAAGAGAAAAACATTTGAGCCCTTGCATCACCCTGGGGTGTGTCGAGTAAAACCCAACATGATAGAGGACCACCTGCCACCTCCTGTCACGTGCAACAGCCATGACTTCAAGGGCATCCTGAGGCTCTGAGCCTCCACCAGGCAATTCTGGAATAAAGATAATTTTGAAGGAAGTGAAGGGAGGAACCTGGCCTTGTTGGAAACCCTGAGATGCATGGTCTCACCGTCTCTGTCTTGGCTCTCATTTCTTGCTCTTCCTCCTCTTCCTCCTTCCCCTGATGCATCGCCTTTTCCTTCCTTCCTCTTTCGTGTTCTTTCTTCTTTCAAAGTTTCTTTTGACTTTGCTTCACAAGTGAGGGTGCGCTTGCCCTCACACTGATTTTCTACAACCACTTTTCTTTCTTTTTACCCTCAAAAGGAACCCCTTTTTGGCCCATCTCTTTAGGTGACAAAGCAGAAGACATGGCAATGAAGGTGCCTGCTGCTGACAGATCCACCTGAGGAGAACTTCTGACTCCAGAGCACAGCCAGAAGCCCAGTCTAGTCTCCTACATACATGAGATAACATCAAAGAGTTCTTGGAAAATGTAAATTCTGCAGAAGTTATTCGTAGCTTTCAAACGTTTTGCACTGAGATAAACTATCTTTTGATTCCATTTTCCACAACATTGGTGGAGGACTCTTGTAAATATCAGACACAAATGAGCACAGCATCAGAGAAACACAAATGCAGTCTTGCTGGGGCTCTGAGACTGGATACAAAAGCTTGACGGCTTTATCGAGATTGCTCCTTGACTCTTCACAGCTTCACTTTGAAGCAGGAGCAATTACCTTCTCCTTTAGAAGAGATGAGCTGAGGGTACCAGAATCAGGAAAGCCAACCGAGGTGGGCTGGGGGTCATGCGAGAGCAGGGGAGGGAGACCCACTGAGTAGAGACACATGACCCCTTCCCCAGTAGTTCAGGACTGAGCTTGGCCTCCTTACCTTAAAGCAAAGACCCCATGCAGCAGAAGTTAATTATCCTAAGAATTAAAATAAGGTGAGGTAACTACCATGTTAGGGATAGATTATGTCCTCTGAAGAGTTATGCTGAAGTCTTACTCCCTAGTATCTCTGAAAATGACTTCATAGGAAAATAAAGTTGTTGCAGATAGAATTAGTTCAGACAAGATCAAGGTCTTCTGACCAAATATGATTGGTGTCCTGATGAGAAGAAATGCATCTGGTGCAGCACTTGGGGAACAACTTGGGACACCCATCTTCCACATCAGAGTGTCTGAGTTCAAGTCCAGGCTCTGCTCCTGATTTCAACTTCTTGATAACGTGAACCCTGAGAGGCAGTAGCTAATTGTCCAGGTACTTGAGTCTCTGCCACTCATGTCAAGACCCAGACTGAGTTCCAGGCTTCTGTCTTTGGCTTGGCTCAGCCCTAGCTGTTGTGGGCCTTTGGGGAGTAAGCCATTAACTGGAAGACCATTGCCTGTCTGTTTCTCCTCTCTGTCTTCTTTCAAATACATTTTAAAAACTTAACTGAGTGGTTAATTTTAAGAAGAGAATTTGAAAAGCCAGAGAAAGAGACACACAGGGAGATTGTCATATGATGACAAAGGAAGTGACGGAGCTACAAACCATGGAACACCAAAGATTGCTGGTAACCAACAAAATCTGGGAAGAGGCAAGGAAGGATTCCACCCAGAGTTTCAAAGCAGGGCATGGCCCTGTTGACACCTTGATTTGAGACTTGCAGTCTCCAAAATAGTGACAGTCTAACTTTATTTTGGGTGGTAAGCCATTCATCCAGCGGTGTTTTGTTACAGCAGACTTAGGAGACTAATACAGCCTTTAGTAGAGCTCCCAGAACGAATAGATGAACCAAAATAAATTTTAAGAAACAAAAAAGTGGTATCAGTATGCCCCACAAAGTGTTGAGGAAATATGTACACTTCGCTGGTGTACTTTGTTCAATCTGGCAAAGCTACCCCCATAAACTATTTTGCACAGTATCAGACACAGCTTTGAAAAATGTTAGCTGTTCATAGAATATCACAATAGCTTAACTGGAAGAGGCAATACAGGTATTTATCTACAAATTATACAAATATTCTAATTGTTAAGGTATTCATAAAGAGATATAGTAATATGCATCTTAGCACTGACTTCAAAGCAACTCTGATATCTGACAGATAAAAATGAAATCAGATGATCATATGATAGAATTTTGGAGAACCTCTGATTCCTCAGGCTCTAGAGTTTCATGTGCACCACAACCAGGCTGCAACTTGTGCATGGGTACTGCATGTCTGAGCAGGCTGAGCTGCCTTGAAAAACCTCTGTCCTGCAGCCTCTTCCCTTCGTAACAGCCCATGCCTACTGCTCCCAAATACGACAACTCACTGCTGTTCCTGGAGCCACAGACTGACTACAACAAACCCTGTTGGTTTCATTAGCCAAACAGATGTCAGAAATATCTGGGAGATGCGCCCATCATTCTTTCAGTGGCATGAAAGATGTATCCTTTTCCGCCCTCTCCTTCACCACCACTTCCCACACTGAGCAGTGGGCTTCCTGCCATTCATCCAGGAGAGAGCTGTTCTTCCTGAAAGACTGTGGGGGGTATTCAGGGTACCATGATCTTAGCAGCAAAGATAAACTAGTCTGGATAGCTTATCGTCCTGCCTATGGGGAAAAGGAACTTCTGGGTGCACCAAGTTCAAGAAGTTGAAGGAAAGGAGAGGAAAAATCAAGAAATTGATGTTCCTGGTGTGTGTGTGTGTGTGTGTGTGTGTGGGAGTGTGCACACACCAGCACAGGATTATAATAATTATTTTATTTTCTATATGCAAAGCTCTTACTGGGACTTGATAAAACTAGTATTAATTGATAGCTAACTCCACCAATATTTATTAAGAATACACTATCAACCTGTGATTTAAATGCTGGACAAGAAAAACAAGCCCCTTCTCCTTATGAAGTTTGTCTATCAATGGGAGGAGAGAGATAATACACCAGCAAACATACACATTAAGTGTTATTTGCAACAATTATCAGGAAGGAAATAACTAGGCTCAGAGAATGATGGGAAGAGGGAGATTGCTTTAGGAGGGTGCATCTGACACTGGGGCATTTAGAGACCCAAAGAATGACAAGAAAATAGTCCAGCAAAGTTGGCAGTGAGTCCCAGACTTTTCAAAAGGGGATGGGCTGTGACAGCCAGTGCTTCCAAACTCCATTCTAGAAGTATGGGAAAGTTAGGGTTTGCAGGCGAATCATGCCCCATGGTACTTACTGAATGCGATAAATAAATTCCTATCCTCTGCAATGAGCATGGTTCTAGTTAGTGAATAGGTTTCTATTTTTCAAGATCTAGACTGGTTCTAGTTATGCACCATACTTGGAAGATTTGGGAAAATGTTCTCTTGGCTCATTTTCTGTGTGTTACAGTTCAGCTGAGGAACTCTCAATGAGGAAGACCCTGAACTGTAGAAATTATGAGAAGAATCCAAGTGTTGGTGACCTGGGCTATGGTGTAGAGACAGAGGAATCCAGAAATTTCTTACAAATGCACTAGGGTTGAGTTACCCCACCTGAGCCTCAATTTCTTCAACTATAAATGGACAGCAGAACGCTTACCTGAGGTCTTCAGGTTGAAGACACAACACATGTACAATTGCTCAGCTTAGTGGCTGAGAGCAGTGGGCATAAAGTCAATATGGTGTGTGTACTTTTCTTCTTTGTCCATGTGATCTACCTAAGCCAAGTCAGAAGGAGGCACAACCATCTGGGAAGCAAATGACAACCTATACATTATATTCCCACATTTTTCCTGGGGTTTAGAGCTATCTTGAGACCCAGAAATTCAACTGAGACAGAGAAAAGGAAACATACAAACACCAGGGCCCTTTATGTACCCTAGTCCTACCCCCAGTGACAAGCATGCCTTTGCCATTGTTCAGGCCATGGAATCGACAGTCCATGGAAATGTAACCATGGAGAGAGCTGGAGGTAAAGTAACTGTGACCAGAGAGTTGGGGCTTCAGCAGCCACTTAGCAAATCTCAGTTATTTTCCAAATGCACCAAAACACATATTTACCTGCCCTTACATACACTCAGATCAACAGAGGCACTCACACTAGAAAATTCACTTGCAATTAACTGCTCTGCATCTTATATTATTTATTTTCATTTTATTTGAAAGGTGGAAGAGTCAGAGACAGACTTAGATAAATCTTGCTTTATCTGGCTCATTCCTCAGTTGCTCACAACAGCCAGGGCTGCACCAAGCTGAAGTTGGTAACCTGGAACTCAATCAAGGTCTCCCATATGAATGGCATGGACCCAAGTACTTGAGGTGTCACCTGTTACCTTGCAGGGTATGCATTAGTAGGAAGGTGAAGTCAGAAGTGGGGCCTAGACTTGATCCTGCCACTCCAACATGGGATGTCAGCACCCCAAAGTACATCTTAAACACTGTGCCAAACTCCCACCCAGTTTGACACTTTTATCATACTAAATCATAACTGCCTAATTCATCCTTATTCCCATTACTTGTCTATAAGCTTTGGGGGACTGAATCTTGTTTACTCTGCTCTGTTTTTTTTTTTTTGCTGCTGCTTGGCAATTGCTAATTGTTGAATAAACAAATGAAACAATGACATCAAAATCTACAAGCAAACAAATTGAAACCCACACAAGTGAAATGAGCATATAACCTCAAAAATGGATCTGCATTTCATGGCATTCCTGGTCACACTCAGGAGTATATTCACACACAAGTGTGGAGCTGCACACAGGAAACAGCTCCTGTTTGGACTGTGTATCTCCTAAGTTCACCCACCGGTCTCTCAGCACCCCTCATCTCTACACACTTCTAGAGAATTCCAGGCACTTGGCTGGGTCACGTCATGGCTTCCCAGCCTGGAGCGGATAGAAGAGACAACATCAGAGCCCTAAGAGGCTCTTCAGAATTTGCTGCTGGTACCCAGACCTGGTGGTCAGCAGGGTTGAATGCAGTTCATGTGCCTGATTCTATTTTTATGAGCCAGAACTCAACATTGGCCACTGGGGGAAGACTTAATCTATTTAATATACTCTCTGCTCTGGGGTCCCAGATGGCAACCATGCCAAAGCAAAGGTGTCAAGCCATGTGTGGTCCTTAAACAGCCCTTGATGTTTGTCACCAGAGTTGAGCCCGGGGCCTGGACCCATTCCAGTCAGTAATTGATAATTCCAACTGGTAATTATGTGCTCTGGGTAGTTTCGGTTGGCATTCCGCACATCCTGTCCTCAATGGCAAGAGGTGTTCTGTGCTGCATGCCAGAGGTGGCTCCATTTCAAGCTCCATAAAGTTTCTAAATACCTTTGGAATGTTGCAGGATGAAAGGTGCTGTCCTCATTAAGCATATGTGCCTCTCAAATGGAAACCCATTACTCTCTGATAATGGCAATTTTTCCTGATCCTTCTGTTCCTTGTTAAAGGAAAATGTCAATTAATAAAGAATACACACACAGTTCTTTCCAAGAGTTAACTAATTATGTCAACAATGTCCTAGGGGGCTAAACAAGAAATCTGCCTGCAAGTTATCGTATTCTTCAGAATGGAGGGAGACATTCTAGATTGTCTGGGTTCTTTTGATTTTTTATGTTCTGATACATAATTTATAAACACCCTTGGGTTGAGGCCTGCTCAGTTGTCTCTCTATAGCTTATTCCTCCAGTTAGGAATACAGACACTTGCTTCTAATCTTTTTAGAATGGAAACTGGTTAGGGTTTTATGCTAATGGCACCAGTAATAAAACTGTATACTCCCTTTTCCCAATCGCTCAATCTTGAGACGCATTTGCAAGACCCTGAGAATGGAGTGGCTGTTTCCCAGATTTCCTTATTTCCTGAGAATATACTGAAACATGCTGTCAACATGTCTGGAAACAACACATACTCAGGCCAATACCTCTGTATTTAATTCTCTACTGTTAGGTAACAAATTACCCCCAAAACACAGCACCTTAAGACAGCAGCATTTTATCATTTCTCCATTTATGGGTTGACTAGGTTCAGCTTGGTGGTTCTTATGCCAGTCTTACCAGAGTCATTTGAAGACAAGGATCCTGAGATCTCCGCCCATCCTGCCCTTCCTCTCTCTCCTCTCAGAGCTACCATGTGGCCTCTGCATGCGTGTCTCCATCTAAGTGGCTGGACTTTTTATAAGGTGGCTTCAGAGGTGCTCAGAGTGAAGATTCCCGTAAGAAGAAGGGGCTGCAGTTTTCTTATAGGCTACACCTGGAGCCAACACTGTGTCACTTCCTTTGTATTCCATCACCTAACCTGAGTACAGGGCCAGCTCAGATTTCATTTGGAAGGAATTATTCAAGTGTGAAAACTGGGAGGAATGGTTCACAGGGAGCTGCCCCTGCAGAACTGCCGACTCATCATTCTTGTTTCTTGGTCAATTTCCAATGAAGGCTATCTGCCCCACACTTGACCCTAGATGCATCATCTTGTGTCCATCCCAGTCACTGTGGTGCTGCCTCTTCTCTGGCCTGCCTCACCTCTATTCAGTGTCACAGTTTGAGTTTTGGTATCCTGCCTTCCTTGCATGGCATCAACATTGTCCAGTTGCCCTGTTTTCAATTTCAATGAAAGCTCATTAGGACTTTCCTTCTTTTCACCTGAAATCTGCTGGGAATTCTTTCCAAAATCAAGTCAAATGTCATTAACTGAATAAAACAAATTGAGAAATGGCACAGGTAAATGATTCCCATTATCTAAAATGTACATAATGAAGCATGTATGTGCTTATAGATATTATATGGATCAATATACACTGAATGGTCAGCAGATATTTCCTCTAGAGAACTTTTGGGTGCTGAGACAGGGTAACAGATCATTTTATACTTCCCCAGACATTATACAAGATTTGTGGGAGCCAGAGTTGAGGGGGTAGGTTAAACTGCGCCAATCCATATCAGAGTACTGGCTGGATTCTTGGCTGCTTTGCTTACATTCCAGCTTCCTGCTTGGGTGCCTTGGAAGGCATGGGAGGATGTCCCAAGTGTTTGGGCCCCTGCAGCCCATGCAGAAGACCAGGACAGAGTTCCCAGCTTCTGACTTTGGTCTGGCCCAGACCTATTGCTGTTGCTATTGCTACCATGACCACATGGGGCAAATAAAAGCAAATAAAATATAGCTCTCTTTTTCTCTCTCTCTGTTTTTCTTTCTTGATGTCACTCTGTTTTTAAAATAAATAGGAAATAAATATTTTAAAAAATATTTGCTATTAATCTGTACTTCTTTTATAATAAAAAAATGCAAACACCTAACTCATATATAGCAAACACTTGCTGCTAAAACTTGACTATGATTCAGGCCCCAGTGTTGGAGTAGTAATTTGAAGAGCTAACAAACAGCCTTTTCCAAAGGACTATTTGAACAAACTCAGACACACACACAATCAAACACACATGCACACAACACAAACCCATAATTAAATAGCAATAAGTAGAACTGTCCAAAATCTTTTGTTCAGTGTTCACAAAATCTGAACTGGTGCTGAGAAGTTAATGTCCCCAATTTTAATATTAAAGGAGGGACAGGAATTTAGCCTAGTGGTTAACATGTCAATGGGATGCCCTCATTCCCCACTGGAGTGCCTGGATTCAATACTTAGCTCCAGCACCTGATTCCAGATTACTGCTAATTGCAGACCCTGGAGGTAGCAGTGATGGTCCAAGTAGTTGGGTTCCTGCCATCCACATGATGAGTTCCCAGATCCAAACTTCAGCCCCCTGGCTGTTGTGGGCATTTGGGGAGTGAATCTGTGGATGGGAACTCTCTGTCTCTCTCTTTCTTTCCATAAATAAGTAAATAAAGATTTTTAAATCAAAAGACCATGACCATCTCTGCTTTGCCCTTTTGCTTCTTGTGCTGAGCACAGAGGATCATCCTCTGGCAGATGACTCCAAGCTCTGGTTCACTCAGTCAACAGCAGCCAGCTAGAAATTTCACCCTGGGTGCTCAGGTCTGTCTCCCGCCCATTGATTGCCAATCTCCCAGAATGCCTTTCTCTGCAAGTGGGCAGGAGGCAGCCCAAGGGTCACTCCCAGGCGACACATATTTCTGAGAGCATGCTGCCTTGCAACAGTGAGGCAATGTGACGGAAGCTGATCAATGACTGCAAGAGATCTGTCGGGATGTGTAGTACTGGGCTCAGCTCAATAAATCTGAGCTTTGAGGGCAGGGAAGAGGCCCCCATGTTCTAAAAATGTTTGTTCAAAAACCCTGCAGAACCCCTGAGTCCTATGCCCAAGAACCGTATTTCTCTATTGCTAAGACTCATGTGAGCGGGATACATTGTGGGTGGGAACTTACTGGGTATTTTGAAATACCTCCTCATCTGCAGCCTTCTTTGAGCCTAAGATCCAGTCCCAGGGGCACTCTGAGCTCTTCTGAGCACATGTGTTTCATCTGCCTGCTGTGCTGGGGGACAGGCATAATCAGCCATGATCCTTGCAGCAGAAGCATAAGGGGTGTTAGGGAACATCTAATCAGTACTTTTATGAATTGGCTCCAATGACTGGTTCCCATGGAAGAAACCCTAGGGTCACAACAGTGGGCGAGAGCCAACTTTTCCTGAATAGGAAAGATCAGGAGAATGGGACCAAATCCAGACACTTTATAAGCACGAACGCCTAACACGCATCATTTCATTTATAATCCTCAGAACAACCACGTGCTGTGTGTTCTGTTCTAGTCACCTTATTTCAGAGGGGGAAACAGAGGCAGTGGGATTAAATTACTTGCCTAAACTTATAGAACTACTTAAGAGTGGAGCAAAGTTTCAGACTGGGGCTTTCTTGGGCCAGGGCCCAGGTACAGGACCACTAGGCAGTGCTGCCTCTAGGGATTCAGCATCTGGGGAAAAGAATCAAGCTGCCATGATGAATGCAGTGTCATCTACAAATACAGGTGCTCAGCTAACACTGGTGGAATTGAATGGAATTTAGGTACTAGATACAATACAAAATCCATGAATTTCCTTGTCATTGGCTGTGCCAGGTCCCCTTGGAAATGAACCATCAATGACTATGGGCACTTGGGAATACACAGCATCCTCTTCCAACTCCATAGGCCGAGTTTGACATTGCTAATCCTAACCAGTGAAATTCCAGCTCCTCTATAGAGCTCTGTGTCAGGGCAGCCAAGGAGAACTTCTGCTGGTTGCATTAGAGGGTACCAAACTCCAGTCCAGAAGTGCTGAGGGGCATAACACATTTCCACTATGTTGGTACCATCCAGAGTGGGGTCTGGCAGAATTCTTAAGTTGGTAGTGGATGCCAGTGGTTTAGAACTTGGTTCATGATGTTGAATGAACATGAATTTATTTATTTTTATTTTTTAATTATTGTTTAATTTTTTAACAAAGAGCATGTAATTCTAGATGTTCAATAGCATTTAAAGCAAAGACTGACACTACCTACTTCTCCTGCTCTGTAAATCTTGATTTAAATGTCAGCCCGATGAGCAGTGGCTTGTTTTGCTTCATGAGGCCTCAGTTCCCCAACTGCCAAGTGAAGGTAGTATAGCATTTCCTTGTAGGCTTATGGTGAGTACAGGACAAGACAAAGGCATGACCAGCACAGTTCTGGAGCATTAGAAAAAGTGAGCTCTGCTCAGTAACTCCCTGGTATGCCCCACAAGGTGCAAATGTCTTACTATAAAAACTGGAACCACAGAACTCTCCATATCCAGAAATTCTCACATGTTGAGTTTTATTTTCATTCACCATCTAGAAATGAATTGCCATCTGGCATATGCTGTTAACTTTGCTCTCAACATGTGTGTGTGTGTGTGTGTGTGTGTGTGCAATTATTAAGTGCCTATAAAAGAGCAATGACTTTGTTTTCCCATCAAGAAGGTCAAGTGTTTCTGAAACTTTAACAGAGATGAAATAGTTTATAGTCATTTGACCATGGTAGTGACCCTTTTGCCATCTGTATTGGGTACAATGTATACAATGTATACAAGCATTCATTTCTTTGGTGAAAAATTCTCTCCATGCCTCAGTCCTGTTCAGGGAAAAGGGGATAGGGAAGAGGTGGGTGAGTACAGCTCATAGCCTCTCTCTTCTTTCCATGTCCCCTTTTGAGTCCTTCTGAAATGTCACCTGTTGAATCGCACCAGGACAACCTGGTGTCTTCAAAAGTGGCCCCCTTCCTTCCACAGCCCATGGCAGGCCAGGGGCACAGAGGTGGCTAGAGAGAAGCTTGGTCCACTTAAAGGAACATGGTGATACCAGCTCCAACACCTGTTGCCTTTGGGATGCAGCCTAACCGACCTCTGTCCCTCATCTGTAAAATGGGAATTATAGCCTCCTTTACTGGGCACGGGTTTGTGTGAAGCTTCACGTGACCCTCCCTACCCTTAGACAAGTGATTTCCCCAAGTGTGGTTCCCAGACCAGAAGCACCAACATCATCTGAGAGATTCTGAGAAATCAATCATCAGGCCCCACCCAGATCCATAGAAAGAAGTGCTGGCCTCAGCAGGCTGCGTGTTAGTGCCCACTCCAGGGAATGCTGGTCGGCACTGAAATGTGAGGACCATTTCCTTAGACTACTGCACCATGAACATCACACAAGTCCCTGTCTGGAGGAAAATTTTTAAGTGCCTCTGGATCTTGCATCTGCTCTTCTCATGGGACACCATGCCCTATGTCCCTTGACCCTCCTTGCTCATTCCTGGTGGAGTCTTGCATTGTGGTGGCTGCATCTATGTCCCAGAGCTCTCTTGGTTTTCTCTTCTGTAATGTAATTCCATACCTTCCAAAAGGTATGTGGCTGTGGGTCCAGTATCCACTCCACTAACAACTTCTGGGATTTCTATGGCAGGAAGGGCTCATGTTGATCTTGTCCCCAGTGATAAGTAGGTGGCCAAGAAATGAAGGGAGAGTTCCCCAAGGATCCAATCTCAAGGGGAAATCCTATGTGTTTTCCCCTGCCTTTCTCCATTGAGTCTCCCCAGACACATACCTCTTCCCTTCCCTCACCCATGCTGTCCTTAAGCTCTGACCCAGGGAAGGAGCTCATGGATAGTGGGAAGGGACCCTCTTCAATTGGGAAAGGATCATCTTGGTGATGTGAAGCCTGCATCTCAGCTCAGGTTACATGCATCAGAAGAGCAGAACCAACTGGTGATTTTAAGTTTCTAATTATTATTTTTAGCTATTTGAGAAAGAGACACATAGAGAGAGTGCTCTCGTCTGCTGGTTCACTTCCCAAATGTTCACAACAGCTGAAGGTGGACTAGGCTGCAGCTAGGAACTCAACCCAGGTCCCCCACACTGGGGGCAAAGACCCAGTCATGCAAATCATCACTGCTGCTCCCCAGGGTCCGCAACAGGATTCAAACCTCAGCACTCCAGTATGAGATGCAGGTGTCCCAATCTGCAGCTTAAGTGGTAAGCCAAAAGTCTGTCTCCAATTTGTGACTTTGAAAAATATTTTCTACAGAATTTCTCTCTTAGCATTTGGTAAATAGATGTCAACCTGGGAATAAAATAATGATAAGATTGCATGGTATCTAAAAGTCCAGCAAACTGAGTTATTGAGCTTTGCCTTTCCCACACAGGAAGGGGGAACAAATTTGGTATTATGCCTTTTTAAATTGAAAGGAAAACTCATATTCCCCTTATGCATAACCAAAGGGGAGGGATGAAAGAAAAGAGTAAACATAAGAAAACATGACACTGGCCACGTTCTATTTCACTTTAACACCATAAATATGCACGGAATTCTTTTTAAGAGTTGACAAAATGTTATCAGCTGAACGACTAAGTGTCATGGAAGAGATGTCATGCATAAGTCTCTGTGTGCTACCAGCTAGGACCTAACCTTGTGGATGGCACAGTTCAGGAGAGGACGGAAGAGGACAAGCAGTTTCCATAGGAGTGCGTGTCCGCACAGCCTGTTGTGAGCTGGTGGAACACAGAATGCAGCCAAGAGGGCTTCCTGAAAGAGAGAGGGCATTCTTCATACCTCCACGGGGAGGCAAAGTTGGGGAAGGACGGCACATCCTGATGACAGCACTGTCTCCTTTGGCAAGGACCCATGCAGGGGCAGTGCTTCGGCAAAGGTTGAATGAGGACCTCAGAGGGAGGCATCTAAGGGACACTTCACATCTCTCCCACTTGTCACTGCCCCTTGTGTTCTGAAGAGGCTTAGGCAAGTGCCAGTCCTGCTTCAGCATCTACAAGTATCCCCCAGAGAGGCTGCTAAAACAGACTGCCAGGGCCACCCCTAGACTCTGGTTCAGTGGGTCTGAGGGATGGGGCAGGGAGTGGGCAGCCCGAGAATGTCATCTGTAGCAAGATCCCAGGTGATGCTGATGTGAGCAGGGAACCTTGCATCCTGGATGACTGCCTTAGCGTTCCCCAGGTACAGACACCAGGTCCCAGCAGAGACTGTTAGAGCAAGGTGAGGACGGTGGAACACGGATCATTGTGAGCAGATCCTTGGCCCAGGCCTCGTGCATACTCTGTATATGTGTTCAAGCCTCTCCCCAGTGAACTCTCACTTGCCAGAGCCAAGGATCCTAAGGCAAGGCCTAGGAGGTCCCCACCCAGCTCTTTGCGGAGTTTCACAGCCCCAAGATCTCACACCTGCCAGGAAAAAAAATTTGTTTGGGGCCTTGCAACATTCATCTAGATACCTGTGACCTGGCACCTCTTGAAAGGAGTTATGTCTGCCCTAATTATCCCATCACAGCAAGTGACTCAAAGAGAAATTGTGGTGGCTCATTATGAAGCCTCCTGCCCCACCACCGGAGTCCGGAATGGGAAGCTCTGGGTTCTAATTGCATCATTAACTCTGATTAGGCATGTGTGGCCCTTGAGTCTTGATGCTAACATCCTAATCTGCGCTTCTTCATCTTTGAAGTGGGGACGAGGTCGCGTTATTGTTTCAGGCAGGGATGCCCTGCTGCTGCTTATTAAACGCTAATTAGTACACGATAAGTGCAATTAGGGGGTCCTGAGCTAACTGCTAAAATCTGCCCAGCAGCATGGAGCTGGCCAGCACAAGCAAAACCAGTTGCCCTGCTCAGGAAGGAGTCATTGGGCAACCGCATGAGCCTTGAAGAGCTTGCTCGTTACCAGGGCTCACTTCCAGCGCTCTTGAGATGTCAGACCTACTGGCACTGTGCATTTGTCCGCTTTCTCTGAAAGCACTGACTGGAACACCTTGCAGATGGACCTTACAAGGTACACCTGCACCTGCTGTAAGAAGCAGGACATGTGGACAGTGAAGCAGACCGGCTGCTTGTTTTGCTTGTGCTGAGTATTGTTGCTGTGCTCATGAGAAATCCTGAGGAAGCTGGTTGCAGGAACTGTTGCAAGTGCTCAATGACCCCAGTGCTAAGGTCTCTGGAATTCTCCCCTCTTCCTCATGGGCATAAGAAGGCACCTGCTACTCCAGGTCTGAAAACTCCATTCTCAGACGGGGGGGGGGGGAGCAGTGGACAGATTGAAGAGGTCCCATTTTCTTCTTCCAGCAAAGTGAATGTGTGCCTTAGAGGATGCCCCCTCTCCTAGCTGGGCTTCCCTTAAGCCTCAGTGACAGCCCTATCCTGTGCTGAGCCCAGCTACATGGGGTTCTGGAGAGCAAGCACGTCCCTGGGCAGTGAGAACTTTGCTGTTTAGGCAAAAGCAGCAACTGAGCAAACAGAAAGGACAGAACGGGCTTGAGCTGCCCGACTGCCCACAGACTCCCTCCTGAGGGCTACCTGGAGACAGCCAGCATTACACGAGAAATCCCTTCCCTGCCACCTATTAGTTGCTCAGCATGGTCAGTGTCTACCCTTCCAGCTTTTCCACCACCCACCCCTTCTGGAGGCATCAGTTCGGGCTACATGATGTCACATATGCCACCCCCCTGCATATACCAAGTGTTCCGTGACAAGAGGCAAACATAATTGGTACGAGGAGTAACAGCCCCCCCCCCTTTATTCTACTGGCCTCATGGGCTCCTGAATGTGGTGCTGTGTTGGAAAACCAGGAAGAGCCCCAAAGTCCCTGTGGTTATCTTCCTACATGCTGGACTTTGTCCCTCCTGGTGGACTGTGTATCCGGAAAGCATACAGACATTGCAACCACAATGTCACTTGACCTTTAAGCTCTACAAGTATAAAACCTTCTAGTGTCTTGTTTTTCATGGTCAGAGTCCATGCCACCAACTCCGCACTCACATGGGCTGGCTCAGAGCCAATCTGCTGTCCCAGAACTAAGAAGCACAGGACTAATGACCCCCCCATTGATATATAACTTGCCCTAATATTGACCCTGGCCCTGTGGTTAGTGATTCCCACAGCAGGGTAAATGATTGGACTGTTTTGGCTTTTACCCCATTTGACTCTTCCATGGCCTTCACCACAGTCTTGAACAACAGAAAAGGCACCTCAGTGAAGAGAGTCATAAACTCAGAGCCACGCTATTGCTCTCTGGTGGCAAACTTTGCAGTGTTTCTTCTGAATTAATTAGGATGTGAGGCTATGCTTCACAGAACACGACAAGAGTAGAGAGTCCCCGTCAGAGATATATCAGTGTTATACCACCAAGTAAGTAGTAATAACAGCAATAATTATTATTGTTGTTACTATCAAGTGAACATCAAGAAATGCCTGGTGTGATTAGACTGGGAGCTATCATTTATTCGTCAGTTACTAAAGCCTACATTCCTGTGAATCTCTGTATTAGGACTGCCTTATGAGGGTAAAACAACACAGTTCCTGCCCTGTGTGGGGAGATAGGACCAGGGTCGTTAGGGTTGTGAGACAAAGATCATTAGTTGTTCTTAGCAGCAGTAGCATGTCTGCTGTCAAAGCTTAGGTGCTTAGGATACATTATATTGAGCACTGCCATCATTATTATGAACATTCAATGTCAGTTCTCTTTGTAATTCTGTTCTTTAGATCAGGCTGCTGAAGCTCAGAGAAGTCAAGTCATCTGTCCAAGGTCACAACAGCTGGTGAGAACCACAGGGAGGGGGACTCAAATCTCATTCTGGCTGACTACAAAGCTCACGCTCGTAGAACACAGCTGGAGGCCAGCACTGTGGCATAGTGGGCAAGCTGACCCTTGCCTGTGACAGTGGCATCCCAGCTGCTCCACTTCAGATCCAGATCCCTGCTAGTGGCCTGGGAAAGCAGCAGAAGATGGCCCAAGTACTTGTGGGAGACAGATTTAAGCTTCTGGCTCCTGGCTTTGGCCTGGCCCAGCACTGGCTATTGTGGTTATTTGGGGAATGAGCAAGCAAATGAAAGATAGTCTCTCTTTCTCTCTATGTCTCCCCTTCTCTCACTCTCCATATTCTGACTTTCAAACAATTAAGTCTTTAAAAAATTTTTTTAAAAAAGCTGGGCAGTTCTTGGCCAAGCCCCCATTCTGCCTTGATTTTTGTAATCATAGACAAGTTATTTAAACTATGGATTCAGTTTTCTTATTCACCTTTGATTTTTTGATAACATTATTCATTTCACAGGATGTCCATGAAGAATAGAAGGGTTTCATATGTACAACACTGGGGACAGTTAACATCTGCAAATCTTTGGAACCTACATGCACCTGCTATCAATCAGTCATCCTAGCAGGCTACATAGTGTGGACCTGTAAGATAGAGCCCCAGCAGAACAGGAGAAGGGTCAGCTGTGTTGAGGTTCGATAGGTAGGAGAGGGAAGATGGGCTCACAAACACAAGGAAACATTTTTACAAAGGCACCGAAGTCTGGAAGGTATGAAGTTTGGAGGAAGAGCCTGATGTTTGGGACCACTGGTGGGGTGCAGTTGTGTGGAAGGCTGTGGATAGGCTCCTCTCCAGAGGAGCTGTGTTCCAAAGGCCTGGGAAGAAGCTGAAGAATGGGTAACAGGGAAATGACTCCCCCTGACCAAGAAGAAACGATTCTAGAATCCAGCTCTGGAACCTCACTTTTGTCTGCTGTATCCCATGCTAGAGAGACGGAAATTCTGTTGAGAAAATTCCTTCTTCTCCATTCCCTTCCCTTCCTCCTCCTAGGCTGGCCTCAGGGGGAGGCCTACTCGGTCAGTCCAGAGCTTGCTACTCTGCAGCTCTCTCCCGCACTTCCTTCTGCAGGGCTTGTGGCCCTGTGCAGAGGCCAGCTGGGGTGAGGGGAAGGCGGTCAGCTTCCTAGTCACCTCATCTGTGGGCGCGGACTGCAGCCTAGGGCACAGTTCACAGCTGGGTTGCCCTGGCCTTGGAAGGGTCCTTAGTTTTTTAATTCCCTGGGCTCTGAGGTCTCTCTGAGGGGCTCAGGTTGCAAAGAGGAGCTTCTAACTGGACAAGCGGGAGCTCTGAGTTTAAGAGACTCCCCAGGTGCAGAGAGGCCCTGCTGGCCCAGCCCCAGACCCTCAGGGCACTGTGTCTGAGAAGGGCCAGGTCAGCAGCAGGCCCCTGTGACCTTCTCTCCTTTGGTTGCTTCTGTTTTCAGGAAGGAACCCCGGAGGTGGAGAATGGAAAATTCAGCTCTTGGTGGGCCCCGGCTGGCCTGCCCGAGGGAAGAGGGCCAGCCTCCACATTTTCCCAGCTCCATGTGGGCAGCTACAAAGGAGCTTTTGAGGATAAACAAATACAGAATTGAGAAAATAAGGAAGGAGCTGGCATCTGAAGAATGTGAATATTTAGAAAATGCTGGGGAGGGAAGACAGAGCAGGCTGTTCTCTGGCAGGTCTGGGACAGAACTGCAAGAAAGAAAAGGGTGGGGGGAGGGAAAAAAACCCTCATCTCGGTGGAGATGAGGTTCCCACAGGTGAAAATGAAGGCTGTGAAAGCGGAAGATCTTCAGGGAAGAGCACAGAGATCGGCGCCTCGTGCATGCTGGGACACCTTCCCCGTGAACTATGTTAATAGATACAAGCAGCATCCACCACGAGGCTCAACCTGCTCACATACCCGCCTCTCTCCCCTGCTCCTCCTGCCCTTCCTGCAGCTCTGCAAAGCATCCCCTTTACAGCCACATCTGGAATGCGTTTTCCCCGAGGCCACTGGAGGTGGAGAAATCATCCACACAGGTTAGGGGTGGAATGAAAACTCTCATGCCTTTGCCCACTCTCCCTCATTCTCCTTCCCGGGGTGAAGGCCAAACACTATTATGCACATTACTACCTCAAGTGAAGTGATCGTTACCTATGTCCAGCACTGTATATACATTGTTTCAGTTTAATAGTTCCTATAATTTAGCAATTAGATATTACAATAGCCCAGATGGCCAGGGATATATCAAGTAACTTGACTAGAAATTAAATGACTAGAAATTAAATTAAATGACTAGAAAGAAGCAATAGCCAGATTTAATCCCACAGTCACTCGACTCAGTTTGCTCTGTGAGTCCACCATAGCTCACTGGATTTGGGTAGAAACAGAGGAAATGGCTCCAGTCCGGCTCCAGACCTAGTACACTGAGCTAGATGCCTGCTTCTATTCTGAAGATTATGTATGTGTTTCACCCTCTAGCACGATAGAGAACTATTAACTGCCTCGTTAAACATCCTCAGGCATTGCAGAATATAGAAAAGAGAAATAAAATATCAACTTAATTTGGTACAAAAAGTTTTTGAAATATGGGTGTAGAAGTGGGTCTTTTAAAAGTAGGTAAAAATACATGTTGTGGAAAAACTACTTATCTTATAATTCCTTTTTCCCATGAAGTTTTGTTTCAGATATTTGTTTGAGAAACAGAGTGAGAAGGAGCTTGCTCATGTTCAGTGGTTCACTTCCCAAATGCCCAACAGCCAAAACCTGGAGCTGGGAACGCCCGTGTAGGTGGACCGGACCAAGTACTTGAGCCCTGCCTCCCAGGGTCTGCATTAGCAGAAAGCAGGAGTCAGGAGCCAGGGCTGGGTGTCGAACACAGGCAACTTAACCACCAGACCAAATGCCTGCCACCACCTGTGCTTTTAAAGTGTCGCTAATTTGTCTCAGGTATTTACAACAAAAATGCCCCTAAAGAGTTAAAACCTCTCAGCTTTGTAGTCTTTCAAATTTCATTAAAATTCATTTTCCATAATGCTGAGAGCTCCCTTGTCCCCCTCCCCAGCAATAGACCCTATGTTTTCCCAATCCATAATCCCAACCCGATCCTGGCAGAAATGTAAAAATGATAAACATGTCGCTTGTGATGTGTGGCTGTTTAATGACAATGGTATTGAGCAGGGAAATCAGACCCATGTCAGATGTGGTTTTGAAGGAGATACTTGCAGAAGAGAGAGATTTCAAAAGAAATTTTTCTTCCTGGGAAAAGCGTGTTGCTTGTGTAGCTCTCTTCCTGAAGTTTCTTAAAAACACATTGGCCTTTTCCCTTCCTTTCTTACTCATGTTTCAAAAGTGTGTTTGTCTATTTGCTTTAAGGCATCTCTTGCTGAATGAATGGTTACATTTAAGCTTCCATTAATGTCGCTGTTAACTTTGTTGTGGTGCTAGTGGAGGTACAGGCAGGGAACATGAGGTAGCGTACCCTATGCTTTTCTCATCTTCTAAAAGGCAATACAAATGGGATGTCTTAGTGCCATGCAGGGATGGATGTGTATATGGAGAAAGGGAAGGACCTCTTGGAAGCACTTCTCCAGGCTTCCATGATTATTGGGTGACCCTGGATTTGCCCTAAAATTAGGGGATACAGAGAGTACTCAAGGTCTCTCCTTTTTGCTAGGTTTAAACCTCATCCATTTCGCAGTCTCATCTCCCACATGTGAGCCTCTCTCCATTCAGAATCTGAGACCTCACCGCTCCCCCAAATGTTTTTCCTCTTCTAACACATTGATTTTCATCCTTTACATTTTAAAGCCTGACTTTCAATTCCTTTTCCTCGTTCTTCCTTCTCCACTGGGTAGGAGGTACCAGGGCCTAGGAGGTGATCAAAGAGAAGAACCTGCAATCTGTGGACCTGACCTTGAATCCCGTCCATCAAGCAAGCTTTCTCACATCTCCAGGTTCAGCTTCCACATCTGTTCCATGGGGTAACATGAAGGGAAGTTCTTACAAGCTAACTGTGACTCCACAGATCGTCTAAGCTCAGCGCTTAGTTTTTCATGAGTTCTCAAAAGTACTTAGCATTGGAATATATTTATTTGCATCAGTGTATCTTCAAAATTGTTATATTCATGATGTCTTATTACAAAACTATAGGATATGGACTCTCTCAAAAAATCCATCCATGGCTCATCAAGACAACAAAATGGCTGGAACAAAGCAGATACTTATGATATGTTTACTGAATGCATAATTAAGTTAATGAGGGGATATGTAGGTGAATGGATCAATGGTTCCATGGAAAAATGCTTGACAAGTTCATAGAGATGTCCAAGGAAAACAAATTTCTTCCAGGGCCAAGAGAATGTGAAAGTGACCATCCCATTCAGGAAGTAGTCCCCTGCCCAACACTATAGCCTGATTTCAGGAAAACATGTCTAATTATTTTAATCTCTTTGAAATTTTCACAGTTGGGAGTTGGGGATTGGAGGGGGAGGAGAGGGAGATAGGGGGAGAAACAGATCTTCCGTCCACTGGTTCTGTCCTCAACTATACACAACAGCCAGACCTGGGCCAGGCAGAAGCAGCAGCCTGGACCTCTCACTGGGTCTCCCATATGGGTAGCAGATGCCCAATTAATTGATTAGATAATCTACTGATTTCTAGCATGCATAAGCAGGAAGTTGAATTGGAAGTGGAGTAGCCGGGAATTGAAGTGCCATTCTAATGTGGATGGGGCATTACAAGCATCAGTTTAATTGGCTGCACCACAACATCCATCCACAGTCTTATTTTAAATTCTCTACCCATACCTTTAGTCTAATGAAAAGAACAAGTGCTGGGGCCATTGCTGTGGTGGGTTAAAGCCTCAGCCTGCAGTACCATCATCCCATATGGGCACCAGTTCATGTCCCGGCTGCTCCTCTTCTAATCCAGCTCTCTGCTATGGCCTGGGAAAGCAGTAGAAGATGGCCCTCCCTGCGTTGGCATGGGAGACTCAGAAGAAGCTCCTGGCTCCTGGCTTTGGGTCAGCTCAGCTCTGGCTGTCGCGGCCATTTTGGGAGTGAACCAGGGGATGGAAGATAGATCTCTCTCTCTCTCTCTCTCTCTCTCTCTCTCTCTGCCTCTCCTTCTTTCTGTCATATGCAAAATCATGCAGCAGTCTCCGTCAAAGCTGACTACGTGCACAGCCAGTGACTGGGTGCTTCTACTTGGAGATCCTTCCTTCAACAGAAACACACATCTGTGACCCCTCAAAGAAGCCCGTGAAAGGACAATCACAGCCACAGTGTGCTCTGGGAATAAAGACGGAAACAACCCCAATGCATCAACAGCAGGAGGGACTGCTAACCATCGTCTATTCACACAGTGCAGTGGGAAAGGGGAGGCTACAGCTCTGCTCAGAGATATGGGACTCTACTCAGTGAGAGAAATCAGGGGCAAAAACAAAAACAATAAAAAAGCACAGTTGGTATGACTCCACTCATAGAAGTGAAAAGCAGAGAAAACCGACCTAAGGTGTTAAACATGCCTTTCCTGAAGAGGAAAGAATAACAGGAATGAGGCAAGGGAAGGGTTCAGTCTATTCTTTCATTCAGGTGCTAGGCAAGTATTCATTTTAGGAAAAGTCACTGAGCCATATGCTTATGGTTTGTGCACTTTATTGCATGCATTTGTAAGTTTTAAAAACATACTGTAAAATATTTTTAATTTTTAGTTTTTGAAAGGCAGAGAGAAAGAGAGAGCTTTTCTTCCACTGGCTCCCTTCCCAAATGCCTGTAACAGCTGGAGTTGATCTAGGTTGGAGTCAGGAGCCTGGAACTCAATGTAGGTGACCCACATGGGTGGCAGGGAACCAATTACTTGAGCTATCACCTCCTGCCCCTCAAGTGTGCAGAAGCAGGAAACCATATCCAAAGCAGAGCTAGGACTCAAACCTATGTTCTCCAGTGCAGGATGTGGGTATCTCAAGCTGTGTCTAAACTACTGCACCAAATGCCAACCCCTGCTAAAGTATTTTTTACAAAATCCTTTTGTAAACTCATACTAACAGCTGCTAAATTTTCCACTTAGTTAATGTACCATAATTTACTATTTTTATTGCTACACTGATTTTTTTTTCCTCCTAATTTTTTCATCCTTTTCTCAATGCTTTGATGACTGTCCTTGCTCAAGATTGGAAATGTGGATAAAGGTGTATTTTCTTAACATTGATTCCAATGAGTGGAATTAAAGGGCTTTGAGGCTCCTGATGTTAATTTTGAACTGGCACACAAAGGGCTGCTTTTATTGTCATTTTTGCTGCTGGCTGGTTTGTTTACATGAACTAAATCCACCCTGTCAGGATTCTCAGCCATTTAGACCTTCAGGAGTGTTGAGTGAGCGTGAACGTTGGATCAGACCCCACCAACCGTGGACTCGCTCGGTAAGAAATACCATTTGAAGACCAGCATCCTAAGTGGGAATTCATTGTTCTCACTCTGAGTTTGGCTTTCTCCGGGAGGGCTTTTCCAGCACCAGGGCTGGATGAAGCCAGTTCTTCAAGACTCCATTTCCCAACTCCAGGGAGAGCCAAACACAGCCCGCAAGGTGGGGAGGGTGCCGGGAAGTGCAAGTTTCCATGCAGAACACAGGCAATTTCATGCACAAAATGGATATTTTGCTCCATTTGCTGAGCTGAAGGCAGGGTGCACACCGGAGGCCGGGCAGCTCTTCGCTGTCACAGCACAAACGTGCTGCTACAAGACTTGAAGACTGTTTTGAAAGATTTGCTTAGTTTTTCAAAAAGAATTGTCAGTTCCCGGCTAGCGCAAGGCCAACTGCTAAGGTGGGGAAGGAGAAATAAGCGTAGGCATCCAAATATATTCTTCATGCTAATGCCAGGTGGATTCGGGGAGCTCAAAGCTGTACTTTTATCAATACTGAAACACCCTAGGAGTCACAAGCAATCTGACAAGTTGAGGCTTAACACCAGAAATAGAAGGAATTGATTTAAGGCATTGCCTCTCACAGCCTGTTCACCCTCAGAATAGCTCTGGAATTGGATGATTAGTGCTGGAGGGTTGAGACAGACATCCTCATTGCTCATCTTAAAAACGGGAGACAAAGAGCAAAATTGTCCCTTAGGTTTTCTTACATGGTTTTATCAAGAAGATAAAGTGTCTTTTGGGGCCACTTCTTGGCTTTACATATAGTGACAAAGGAGAGCCTTTGGTTCCAGCAAACTTTGCTCAGACAGGGGAGACCTCACCAACCAATGGGGTCCATGTGCAGGGTGAATGCCAAGCCACCACTTCAGATACCCACAGCTGAAGACTTCAGCAATCACACTTCATGTGTACCAGAAATGAGCTTTTACTGCGACTATGAGTGAGAATAAGTGAAAGAGCTGGTTTGAGACAGAGCTGGTGATCTGGCCATGCCCAGGTGGTTTTGACCAAAGTTGGGGCTTAGCAAGGCATTTTGGGGAAGGGGCTGGGGAAAGGACTTGGGGACACAGGCAGGGAGTGCAGGGTCCCACTCCAGAAGTGAGGGTTTGGGTCTGGCAGAACTTCCTACCTCTTTCTTCCACATGTGAGGAAATGATACACCTATCAAAACCTCTCTGTGATTTTTCTACGTCAAATTACACATTGATGTTTTCTTTAGATCAGAAACAGTCATACGAGAACATACATGGATGTGTAATAGAAATACTTCTGTGCTTACTAAGGATGGCAGCAAACAAGTTATTATCAGAGGAGCAATGAAAGAATAACAGTGGAACCTCCACATAACGGGATCTTTGTGGCTATGGAGAAGAATGAGGGAGACCCACATACCCTAACTCGACAGAGTGTCCACGATGCACCACGGAGGGAAAGAGGCAGGAGCAGAGCCACATGCTTGGTGGATGCTCACTAACCTCTCATCCTCAGGAAGGCAGAGACCGTTTTTTTTGACAGGCAGAGTGCACAGTGAGAGAGAGAGAAAGGTCTTCCTTTTCCATTGATTCACCCCACAATGGCCACTGTGGCCAGTGCGCTTCGGGAGGTGCACTGCGCTGATCCGAAGCCAGGAGCCAGCTACTTCTCCTGGTCTCCCACACAGTTGCAGGGCCCAAGCACTTGGGCCATCCTCCACTGCACTCCCAGGCCACAGTAGAGAGCTGGCCTGGAAGAGGAGCAACCGGGACAGAATCCGGCGCCCCGACCGGGACTAGAACCCAGGGTGCCAGTGCTGTAGGTGGAGGATTAGCCTAGTGAGGCGCGGCGCTGGACTTTTATATGCTCTTTTTAATGTTTTCTTTAAAATCAACCAAGTAAAGGAAATGAAGAAAAAAAAAGAAAAAATATGAGCAATTTCCTGGATTATTGAGATTTGTTGTTGTCTTGTTTTGATTTTGTTCGTGTGTTGGTTTTCCAAAATGACAGCAACTCTTTGGCCACAAGTTAGAAATGAACACCTTTAGGGCTGAGCTTGGCGCTGAATGTGGGGCTCAATTCCTCATTAGGAGGAGAGGTCTGGGGAAGGTTTTCTATGCTTCTGGTGCACACGCACCTCGATTTCAGCTGTGATGTCTGTGCTGCTGGGCCTGTGTTCTCTTGCCTGTTCCTTGGCTTTGCCTGGGAGGCAGGTGCGATTGTGCCCAGAGGTGCCTTGTCTGGGATCACATCACTGCCAGCAGTGGAACGAACCCCAGCTAAAATCATCCAACCCTTAATCCCAAGATGAGCAACTGCCCGCAGCTATTCCCATCCAGTTATATCTTGAAAGTAGAGGTCACAGACTCGTCCTCTGCTATGGTGGGAAATGGGGAGCTGCTCGTTTTGTCTGAAGGGGGTAAGCTCAAAAATCACGTCCTCTGTGGACTTTGGAGAAGTTGCTTAACATCTCTGGGCTGTACTTTTCTACACCATGAAACAAGGGTGACAACTGCTTTTTCCTCGTCAGGGCTGCTGTGGAATTAAAACAATGCTTATGGAGCCACAGAGGAGGATCCTGGCATATACATACCTAATCAACACTAGTAATAATGACTAATATTAAAGCCATTTTGGAAACTTTGGCATTTCAGGAGCCTCAGTTTCCTCATCTATTAAATGGGGATGTGGCGTCAATTTCTCAGGGTTTTTACTGATGATTATATGAGATAATGTATATAAAGTTCCCAGCTGTTAGCAGCTTTAAAAATGTCAGCTCCTTTTCTGCACCTGACCTTCTGCTTATTGGGTGACCCTCATCAATGGAGTGGTAATGGAATTTCCATGAACTGACGGTTGGCATTTACGGGGAAACGATGCTCATCTTGGCTAAGGTGACCCGGAGAATTATTTATGAGTCAGGCAAACAGCAGTGAAGGAAGAGGCCTGGCCTCCCTGTAGCCGAATCTTCCTGTCCTTGAAGCATAAAAGGTGAAGTGGAACAGGACATTCCGAGTGTTCTGGAGGCCCCTGGGAAAGCAGAGGGCAGATGGGTGGAGAGGAGCTGGCTGGCATTTCACAGCCTGAAGAAATCCCAGGTCTCCCGGCACAGAAGGCCCTGGCCTGCTCACTGCAGGGAACAATGACACACATGCCGTCTTCACACCCAGGAAGGCCCTCCTGGGTAAGAAATGCATTAGGGGAAGTCAAAGACCCCTTATTCCTGGCCTCGTAAAACTAAGTGCTTTGGGCGTGAACTTCTGTGTGTGCTCTAAGTCTTAGGTGAGGAAACCAAGCACGTCCAAGGGCAAAGACTCACCAGGTTTCGAGAGAAAACATCACTGCTTTCCCTTAAAGCGACAGTGGCATGGATGTGAGTGCTAACTGTGAAATGTTAATGTTTCATTGTGTTCTAAGGATCAGCTTCCCAGCCTGCCCCCCCCCCCCCCGCATTCTTCCTGAATATTTTTTCAAACTAGCACATAATCTGTATTTGGGAGACAGCACCTTTAGCCAGGATGAACAGTTCTTTTCTCTTACTGGAAACCGAGTGGAGGATAGCCATTAAGATTGCAGGGTTGGGGCTACACTAACTGGGTTTGAATCCTGGCACTATGCTCTACCAGCTGTGTGGTCCTGGCCAGGCTGCCTACCCTCCCTGTGCTTTTGGTTTCTCATCTGTAAAATGGAAATAATACTAGTACTTCCCTCATGAAGTTGCTGTGGGAATCAAATAGGGCAACATGGCTGCAATTTGAGTAGCACAGTACATGGTGCACACCAAATGCTCAGTACCTGTAAATTATTATTTTTATCGTGGTAATTTTATTGTTATTATGAAGCCCTACAGTCCTCTCACAAGTGGCAGGGTGCCATCATTCACACAGTATCAGCTCTGCAGTAGCATTGACCATTTCTGCTGTCCAGTTACACGTCTTTGTGAGGTGTTATCGCATGTTTAGTTTTCCCAGCCGTAATCATACCTTGCAGAGTGTCAAGGGGATTCAGTGAAGTAACGTCTATGGAATGCCTGGCCAGGGGTAAGTACTTAGCAAGTGGCAGTGTCATTATTCCTTCTTTTTAAAATACTCAGCATTTTATCTCTAAGTAAAAACATCCAATTTAGAAGTATTTTATTTTAGTGTGTTTTTATTTTTACAACTGGTGAATTAAAGAAACTCAATTCCTTCAATATTACATAAAGTACATTGGGCAATCAAGGTGAATTCTGAATCAAATGTTTTGATGCCTTCATTCGTAATGCCTGTCTAGATGTAGTTGCACTTTTTGCTGTTTTTTTGAAATATTATTTGCCTGATTATACTTAGAAGCTCAAATCTGTCTTTGGTCTAACTACCTGAGAGTGAGACACACACACACATATGCACACATGTACACCTTTAGTATACCTGCTGTTTGTTGCTGAAGCCTGAACTTGCTGGCTGTGTTTTATATATATTAGGTGCTTGACTAAAGTTTGTTGAAGAAATAAAATAACAAGTTTGCTTGTATTATGTAAGCTTCCATCTCCCCAACTTTTCTGAGTCCCGTGGTTGCATGTTATGAGCAATGCTGTGTTTCCTGCTGGTGTAGAAGACAAGTGTGCTTTGTCTTTGCCAAGGACATTGGTGTGACTATCTAAATTGGGGACTCAGCCATGGTTCTGCTGTATGACCTGGGCAAGTTATTTGCCCCTCAGTATTCATTTCTGAATCTTAAAATGGAAGGCTGGGTTTAGAGCCACCCTTCATTCTGCGGCTCTGATGGATCTATGGGTGAAATACTCTTTTTGCAATTACTAATGTACACATAGGGATCTCTTCCTAACTTCTCTGTGTCTCAGTTATCCCCATCTATGGAGGAGGAAAAATGAGATTGTTTTCAAAGAGTTGTTGTCTTCAAAGGATGCAATGAGATACTGTCACAAACTTAGCATCGGGGATGGTAGAAACAAAGCATCCAGTAAACACTGTCTATCCTCATGTGTGTCTCTGTTGCTTTCTTGGCAACACTCTCTGTATTGCATGTAACTTTCACAGCTCTTTTCTTCAATCCTCTCCTGGGCTAATTTAGACCAACCTCTAGGAGGGACAATGCTGATGAAGCCAATAATATGAATTCAGTGTTTTGGGGATGTGCAATTAGGTCACTTACTGCACACTGGCCCTTCTCCACACATTGCAGAGATGGGGCATTTGATACCAGTACGAGGATCGGTTCCTTCCTCTCTCAACACTGCCTTTATTGATCTCCTTATTCTAATGGGGGCAGGGAAGGAAGGGGAAAGGAGGAAATGTTAGCAGAGAAGGAGGTTAGGTCTGCTTAGTTCTGCCTTCAGCCGGGGAAGCAGTGGCTGTGGAATGATTGGGAAAGAGTCCAGGGTTAACTTGACTCCCTGACTTTTTGTTCCCCCTTTCCAATCAATTCCCAGAAGGTAGCCATTTTTAATTCTCCATTTATCTCACTTGACCAGGGTCATGTCTGTTTGCAGGGCAAAGATTAGAGAAATGGCAGATCAGTGGCTGATAGCACTAGTAATAAATGAATAGGAGCTTCAAGCTTGGTGTAATTAAAAATGTATAAACTCACATTTTATTTCCCCTTAAAAGTTTACAATCTTCATTTGGAATCCTTCTGGAACCACCATTGAGCTTGCTTTTTAGTTATCTTTGCTGATAAGAAAAGGAAAGGAAATGGAGGGAAGACACCCCCTACTGTGCGAAATCAAACCCCTGTCAGGGAGGGAAGCGCATGAAGCCGGCAGGGCCTGTGGCTGGAGAAAGACGTCACCAGCCAATTTCACATTTACCTTTGCACATGTCCAGCTGTGAGCCACGGTTGCTCTACACAAACAAGGCAAGCCTAGGTCCAGAAGTAGGCAAAACCACCCAACAAACCCTGACCACTTCAAGCATGTCAGCTGGAGACCTCCAATCCACTTGCTCCTAAGGCTCCCAATGTACTGTCTGAGGTTTGAACTGTGCCAGCCACCGAAGTACACGATGAGTGTCTGCCTCTTCCCCAACCCAAAGGATCATCAGACTTCTAATAAAGAAAAGTCTTCCTTTGCCGAGGGCAAGACAAATTAGGGGAACAAAGAGAACTAATCAGGCACCAGTACTACCTTAGCTACTCCAAATGCCTTGTTTCACTCAATCCTTGCAATGGTGCTGTGAGCACTCTGGATTTTCCCATTTCACAGGTGTGGAAACTTTGGATCCTAAAAGTGACTTCCTGCAGGTCTTGCTCAGCAGGGAAGAACCTCTGCTAAGCCTCCAGCCCCTCTTCCCTCACAGCAGTTGCCTGGTGGGATGGGGCTGCACATTCCATCGGTTTTGTGTCCAAGCAGTCTATGAACAATCTGCAAGCATTAACTCTCAAGTTTACTCTGATGTGAAGATGAATCTGAAAACCTCTTCCCTGCAGAGTTTCCAGAGGAGACGCCCATCCTGGGCCACACCATGGCTCCGGCCTGCAATGGACATTCTTTGCCTGTGCTTTCCAAGAAATCGTATCTGAGAGATTGAAGACATCCTTTCCTGTGGCTCTGATGGTAAAAGTCCACAGCACTGAAGCGGTTACCAACCATTTTGTTCAACTAGACTATTTACAAGTAGTAACAGGGTATCTGTTTCCTGTCATCTCCATCATATATCTTAAGGCAGAGAGATTGGAAGCCCATTACAGTCTGATATCTAATCAATACACACCGTATTCCTACAGCAGGAAGTAAAAGAATAGGCCCTTGGGAACCAGAGTTCAAATTACTCTACTGTCGATTCCAGATAGCAGCTAATGATAGGCTAAGCTTGGATAGGGGTAGGATAGGAAAGGGATGGGGGAAGTGGAAGAAGTGACAGTTCATTCAAAGATCAGACATGTATTCACATTTGCCTCATTTTATAAAACAACATGTAGTCTCTTAGTAGGTGAGGAGACAAACGTGTTAATTCCAAAGGCTTCCTTCCAAATGGCTTCCTTTGGGCAGTGCCAAAATATATTTCAGACATCCATATGTATCATATACATAACAAGTATCACTCATGATTTAAATAAGTTTGAGTATAAAACTGTCTGGATACACTTCCATGTTACAGTGACTGGAGCCTAAAACAACTTGAACTTTGAGCTCATCTGTTTATTCAATGAACATTTACCAAAAGCCTCCGTATCTACGCATATGGTGCTGGTTACCCACATGCAGCTTCAAGCAGGCCCTGTGCAATGCTGGTCTCATGGAACTCACATGACAGTGGGAAAATGTAATCACTTAATCAAAGTTTAAGCAGGATAATGTGACCAGAGCAAGTGTACAGAGAGTCAGTCATACTTTTCAAAAGAGAATAATGGGGCCGGCGCCCTGGCTCACTTGGTTAATCCTCCATCTGCGGTGCCAGCATCCCATATGGGTGCTGGGTTCTAGTCCCGGTCGCTCCTCTTCCAGTCCAGCTCTCTGCTGTGGCCCGGGAAGGCAGTGGAGGATGGCCCAGGTCTTTGGGTCCTGCACCCGCATGGGAGACCAGGAAGAAGCACCTAGCTCCTGGCTTCGGGCCAGTGAAGCACTGGCCGTAGGGGCCATTTGGACAGTGAACCAACGGAAGTTAGACCTTTATCTCTGTCTCACTCTCTCACTGTCTATAACTCTATCTGTCAGATTAAAAAAAAATTTAAAAAGGAAATAATGTTAGTGTCAACACGCTCTAGGTTATATCCTGCATCTCCTGCCTACTAATACTGTCACCCTTCGAAAGTTACTCAAAATCCATGAGCTTCAAATACTCCGTTTGGAAATGTGAGTAATAATATTCTCTTCTTGGGTTATTGGGAGGATGAAATCAAGTAAAAATATGAATCTCTTTATCTTGGCATCCAGTTTACAGTGATTTTTCTTTTAATTCCAATTACCTTCCATCTCCATGCAGCTCACAAGCACCCTGGGCCTGCATTGGCCTTCAGGAATGCTAGACAGAAACCAAGTTCTGACGCCCTTGCTGCCGTTCACAGCCTCACTTCTCCTCTGGGCTGTATCAGGCTGGGGTTGTGGCTGTGCCCACCAGCTCAGGGTGACAGTGGGCTCCGCATTAGAATCTGTCAATAGGCGGCACTAGAGCCAGGTTGTGCGGCCATGGAAGAAGAGATTTGCTTCCTGTTCTAGTCTCATTTACCCCAGAACAGGGCCTCCTAGCAGCTGTCAACTCCGAGCTCCAACATCTCAGTTCTGAGGGTCTCTGCTTTGAGCCTTGTGCTAGGAAGTAACCATTCCATAGAGACTTGAGTCTCTGCTCAGCCAGGCCTCTCCCCTGAGCTTCTGGATTCTGAGCCCCTATTATCTTCCTTGTTTTCCCAGCCCTAGGTAGGGCAGCTACCACCTACATTTATTACTGATGTGTGGCTTTGGCATTTCTGTTTTTGCCTTCTAAATCTCCCGACACCTATGAAATCAATCCCTTTTATTGAAATAGCTAGGGAAAATACCTACAGTGGTTTGTGTTTTCCCAAATGAACCCTGCCTGATACAAGGGATGAGGACCAAAGGCCGTCACATCTCATCCAAAGAACTCTGATCTTTCTCTTAGTCTAAAGCAACTTTATTCTCAAGGACTCGCAAACAATGGTACATGCACACGAGAAACACACATGCACATATGCACGAGTGTCTATAAATGCACACACACATATGTACACACACATACCAGCAACATGTCTATTTCAAGCTCCTAGCATTCCATCCAGAGACAAACTCAGGTGCATGTCAGAGCCATACTGAAAACTGTTCTTGCACCTGGTCTCTTCCTAGACTTTCCATGAAACTCAAACGCCTCTTTGCAGCAATTGACAAAACAAACTTTCCATGATAAATTGCAGGCTCAGAGTTAAAGAATTTTCCATTAGAAATTTTGAGTCTTAGTTCTGCTGACCCAAAATATCTTATTACATAAAGCAACATTATTGATGATTACGAAGAATGTATTTGGGCCCCAAAGTATTCCCTCCTAGAGGTGAGTTTTTTCTTTTTTGTCTTAAAAATGGATCAAAAATAGGACAGAGCCTAGCACACAGCATCTGCTGAAAGTTAGCATGCCATTTAGCCCTATCAAAACCTCAAGGTAATGAGTATTGCAATTCTTTGCTTTCATTTCTTTAATTTGGTAGAGATGAGATTGGAACTCAGGGTCCTGGCTGTACTGCCAATGCTTACTACATCATGACATTCAGGACTACTGATGACTTTTGCTATCTCCAGCAGTCACGCTGTTCACCTAGCCCTCCCAGTTCATTTGTGATGCCTCCATCCAGGCCTTGACTTCCTCTGTACTGTACACTTTGCCCAGAATGCTTTGTCCTTCTCTTGTATTTATTCATACTAATCTATCCATTAGGAATCAAAGGTCTACCTTTAACTGAAACTCATGGATTTTTTTTACTTTTTAAAATAAATTTATTTATTTTTTGCTTTTAAGATTTAATAGATTTTAACATTTTGCCACACACATTTCACATGCAGATATTACATACACATATACTAGTTTTTTTTTTTTTTTTTCAGACAGGCAGAGTTAGACAGTGAGAGAGACAGAGAGAAAGGTCTTCCTTTTCCGTTGGCTCACCCCCCAAATGGCTGCTATGGCCGGCACTACACCGATCCGAAGCCAGGAGCCAGGTGCTTCCTCCTGGTCTCCCATGCGGGTGCAGAGCCCAAACACTTGGGCCATCCTCCACTGCCTTCCCGGGCCACAGCAGAGAGCTGGACTGGAAGAGGAGCAACCAGGACTAGAACCCGGGGTGCCGGCACCGCAGGCGGAGGATTAGCCTAGTGAGCTGCCGCACCGGCCATATACTAGTTTTTAAGAAAACTAAAAACCAGGATATGAATATCACAAAATGAGAAATTCATGATAGTGATCATAAAATACAAAAAAGTTCTACAGTCAGGACTTTAAGATTATACTGCCCCCCCCCTTCTGAAACCATTCTTTAAAGGTGTCTTCCCGACTCTCTTGGAACCAGGTGTCATTACAGAAAGTGTCTATGCCTGCATTCCTCTTTGTCCTTAAAGAGCTGAACACATTTCTGTATGTTTAGTGTTTCTTCGATCTAGTTTACATGAAAGGTTCTCTTAGGACTCAGAATTGGAATAAAATAAGATTTAAAAAGCATCTCCCGATAAAATAGTTTCTGATTTAATTCTACGAGCCCCAGATCACAAATTCTGTGTTCAGTTTCCAAAACTTCCCTTAGTCTACGTTTTCTGCTAACATTTCATTGCTTTCACTCTGTGCCCTACCCACCATTCTCCATTCAACTCATGCACTCCCCACCCATTTCATTTCCTGTGTCTTGAACTTTTACCTCCATTGTAATCACATTATTATTTTATTGTATCTATGTTTTTTATAAGCCCCAAATATATTTTGGAAATAAATGAACCAGAAGGGGAACTACCAAGCCCAGGACAGGGTACATAAAAATATGGTCCATATGTTTTAATTAATTCGCTGGAGCATAATTCTTTGACAGATAAGAGCTTTCTACTTTAGAATTACTTTGCATTATAAATTGGCAGGAAAATACAATAAAAAACATGCTATAGATTTCTGCTATATAGTTCTAGCACTCAAAGACAACCACAACAAGGATCTGAAATAACTTTTCAGATTAGGTTTCTGTACAATTGGCATAACAGCAGTAAAATGTGCATGCACATATATCCTGCTTTTCATTACTCAGTAAATATTCCCATGTTTGGGGAAAATGTTCACAATTTGTCTCTCTCTCTCTTTCACTTCCTGTCACTCTGCCACCCAAATAAATAAAATAATTTTAAGTCAATGAAGTGAAAAATACTACACACAGGATCAGCAATCTGCATAAAATATAAACAATCTAATATACAAATCACTTATGTCAAAGAAGGAGGTAGAAAAGAAGATTTCTGATAAATATTTGAAAATTCTACATATTTGATATAAACCATAAGCCCTCAGATTAAAGAGGCTCAACCAACTTCAAGCAGAATAAGCCCAAAGGAAACCACACCAAAGTTAAAGCAATATCAAATTGCTGAAATCCAGAGATAAAAGAAAATCTTTAAAGCATGACATTATATACAAAAGAAGAAATGTAAGAATCACTTAAGAACCTCTGTCAGAAAATATGTAACATAAAATGGTAGGAGATAAAACTTCAAATTTATACAAATTAACAGGGTGCTAGAAATACCAAATATAAAAATAAGTATAAAAGTCTTTCTTGTCATTCAAAAAATCTCAACATAATTGACTAAGGTAAAACAGCAGTTTATTGTAGAATTTACTAGATATGTACAAGCAAAAGATATTGCAAAAACAGCATAAGTCATTGTTAATAGGTATACACAGTTTAAGGGCCCTCTGAATGTGAAATGCTATAACACTTTCAGATGGGCTGTAATAGTGTATATACACACTAAGTCACAGAACAGCAATTTTAAATTGATCTTCTATATATAAAGATAATTGAAAATGAATCTTGATGTGAACGGGATGGGAGAGGGAGTGGGAGATGGGAAGGTTGCGGGTGGGAGGGAAGTTGTGGGGGGGGGGAGCCACTGTAATCCAAAAGCTGTACTTTGGAAATTTATATTTATTAAAAAAAGTTAAAAAAAAAAAAAGGGAGACGAGGTAGAAAAACTTAAGACACAATATACATCAAATAGAATTTCAAAATAATTAATGCATAAGTAAGCAAGAGGAAAAAATAATAAAGCAGATAATGAATAAATATAAAACAAGTAGCAAAGTGATAGAGGAGAGCTCAACCATATCAGTAACTGTATTAAATGTAAACGGTCTAAACACTCCAGATTAAAGTTACAGATTTCCATGTTATGTAAAAAAGTGAACCAAATATTTTAATAAGCGTTCTCTAGAGAAACAGAAACAACAGGATGTGTTGTATAAGGGAAGTGGCTTATGTGACTGTGAGGGTTTGGCAAGTCCGGGATCTACAGGACAAGTTGACAGGTGGCAAACACTGGTCAGAAACACTAGAGCCAGAATTACTTTTTCCCAGGGGATTCCAGTTTTCTCTCTCAAGGCCTTCAACTAATTGGATGAGGCCCATTTACATTATGAATGGTAATATGTTTACCCTAAGTCAACTTATTTAAATATTAGTCATTGAAGAACAGTTTTACAGCAACATCTAGGCTGGTGCCTAATGAAACAACTTGTACCATAGTCTAGCCAGATTGACACATTAAGATAACCCACACACCAAGTTACATGTATCTACTGAAACTCACCGTAAACACAGTAAAAGAAGGGGTTAAAGAAAAAGAAGGATAAACAACATACTCAGCCAACACCAATCAAAAGAAAGAAAGAAACTGTATCAATCGTAGGAAAACTAGACTACAGAACAAGGAACTACTAAGGACAAAGAAGGCTATGTCACATAGGCAAGCAGTCAATTCATCAAGAGAACGCAGCAATCCTAAATGGACTTGAATCTAATGGAGAGTTTCCAATTAAATGAAGTAAAAATGTGATCAAACTAAAATGAGGAATTGACAAATCTACAATTATATTTAGAAATATGAAGAACCTTCTCTCAGTCAATGATAGAATAAGTTGACAGAAAATCAGTAAGAATGTGGAAGACTTAAATACCACCAACAACCAACTAGAATTTTGAACATTATACAACAGTCAATCCATTACCAGCATAATATATATTATGTTTTGGTATCGATGAAATACTAAGATGAATTAGGTTCTGGACTATAAAATAATGTTTAATAAATGTATTCAAATTATGTATAATAAGTTCTTTTACAACAAAGAATTTAAATTAGTAAGCAATAGAAGAATATGTAGAAAATCCTTAGATATTTTCAGTTTAAACTAAAATGTATTAAAAATTCATGACCAGAAAAGACACATAAAAGATTTTAATTTTTTTAATTTTTGACAGGCAGAGTGGACAGTGAGAGAGAGAGAGAGAGAGAGAGAGAGAGAAAGGTCTTCTTTTTGCCGTTGGTTCACCCTCCAATGGCCGCTGTGGCCAGCACACTGTGGCCGCCGCACCACGCTGATCTGAAGGCAGGAGCCAGGTGCTTCTCCTGGTCTCCCATGGGGCGCAGGGCCCAAGCACTTGGGCCATCCTCCATTGCACTCCCGGGCCACAGCAGAGAGCTGGCCTGGAAGAGGGGCAACCGGGACAGAATCCAGAGCCCCAACTGGGACTAGAACCTGGTGTGCCGGCGCCGCTAGGCGGAGGATTAGCCTAGTGAGCCGCGGCACTGGCTAAAAGAAATTTTGAAATAAATGAAAATGAAAACATAATATTAAAAGCTATAAGATGCAGTGGCCGGCGCCGCGGCTCAACACACTAATCCTCTGCCTGCGGCACCGGCTCCCCGTGTTCTAGTCCTGATTGGGGCACCGGATTCTGTCCTGGTTGCCCTCTTCCAGTCCAGCTCTCTGCTGTGGCCTGGGAGTGCGGTGGAGGATGGCCCAGGTCCTTGGGCCCTGCACCCATGTGGGAGACCAGGAGAAGTACCTGGCTCCTGGCTTTGGATCAGCGCGGTGTGCTGGCTGCAGCGCGCCGGCTGCAGTGGCCATTGGGGGGTGAATCAACGGTAAAGGAAGACCTTCCTCCCTGTCTGTCTCTCTCACTGTCCACTCTGCCTGTCAAAAAAATAAATCTATGAGATGCAGCTTAAGCAGCACTTAGAAAATTATACTACTAAATGCCTATATTAGAAAAAACAAAGTTGTCAAATTAGTGATCTTAGGTTCCACTTTAATATGCTAAAATAAGTGAAAATTAAAATGAGCTGAATTAAGGAAAAAGATAAACAACCCTCAAGGGGCTGGCACAGTGGCATAGCAGGTAAGGCTGCCACCTGCAGTGCCAGCATCCCATCTGGTCACCAGTTCAAGTCCCAGCTGTTCTACTTCCGATCCAGCTCTCTGCTATGGCCTGGGAAAGCAGTCGAAGATGTTCTAAGTGCTTGGGCCCCTGTACCCGTGTGTGAGATCTGGAGGAAGCTCCAGGATCCTGGCGTCAGATAGGCCCAGCTCCAGCCATTGCAGCCATTTGAGGAGTGAAACGTGGATTCAAGATTTCTCTCTCTCTCTCTCTCTCTCTCTCTCTCTCTCTCTCTCTGTCTGCCTCTGCCTCTCTAGTCCTGCCTTTTAAATAAATACATAAATATATTTTTTAAAAAACCTCAGTAATATATAAAACAAAAACAATAAAGATATTCAGTAATACACAAAGCAGGTTCTTTGAAGACATCTATATAATTGGCAAACATCTACCCAGAGTGAACACACACACACACACACACACACACATCCTACATGTGTGGCCACACATGTGTACTTGACTCTACTATAGACTGTAAGGTGTGCTGGGTAAGATCTTTATCTTCCTTGTTTATTTTTGGATCTTTAGAGCCTAATACAGAACCTGGCAACAAAGAATTGTTTCACAAATACACACAGAATAAAAAAAAAATCAGACAAGCTTTCCTTAAACAGAGTAAATTTGAAACAGCCTTCACACTCATGATGGTTTCCTTGTTGGCTTTCAAATCATCCTGCCTCATGAAATCGGCACCAGGATTGATCCTTTCATCAAAGACACACTCTGCCTCCTCCTGACTGAAGCTCCCCATGACCACCAGAGCTCCGACTCTCCTGCTACCTGAGATGCTTCTTGACAAGAAGACTTGGGCCCAACCCTTGTTGAAAAAAGTTAGTTCAGAAAAATAAAAAAATAAAGAGAAACCAGAATGAGAAGGCTGCCTTTATTACAACTAAACTGTTGGCTTAACTTCCTAAAATACCACTGAATTTTCTTTCTGCATACAGCTGTGTTTATAGAAGGCAATATCATGTATGTAAATAAATTCAGATGCCGCTTGAGTTATTTTAAAACAATCAGTCTAACACTAATCAGCTTACTCAGAGACATAATCTTACCCCAAAAAAGTGACAAATCAGTACACAGTGTGCAGAGCAAAATGCATGGAGAGTAAGTCGAATATAAATGGCAGATAGCTGCCAATGTCAGAATCTGAGGTTGGTGGTTCCAGGTGCATTGGAACAGCAGCCTTGACTTCTGCTCCACTTCCTTCCTCCTTGCCTCCTGGATGTGTACACATGGACTTGAGGCATTATCCATAAATTTGTTCCCAACTCTGCATGAAGGCCACACCCTTTTTCTCCTGTTCCCTTTATCTAGAATCTGTTGGGCTTCCATGCCTTCCAAAAAGCAGCCTCTGCTTCAAGGCCCATCTCAAATATTCTCTCTTCTGTAGAGTTCATTGTCATGTCTCACAGTCTCACAGCAGGTTTTGCTTTTTAACTACAGGTAACACCTACTACTTACTTCTAAAAGTGCTGAGCAGTGTGTGTCACAAGTACCCAAATACTCAAACTGTGTGTTCATTCACTGAGACTTCACCCTGTGACTTCCCAATAGTATCACCCCATTTTTCAGTTGAGGAAACTGAGGCAACGAGTGGTTAAGATCCCACTCAAGGTCACAGAGCTGGTAAGTAGCTGGATTTGGGTTCTAGTCATCTGCCCATAGGTAGTATTTATTAACTGTCAATCCCCAAGTTGTGTAATACACATAGGTTATTTCCAAGCAGTTAGCTTTGAAGAGAAATGTGGTTGCTTTTGAAGACGTACACTCTGCAGCTCAGAGAAGCAGTTTGATTTTCTAGTCTCTTACTTCACAGATACTAAAGATGAGGCTGAATCTAAATCCATCTCTATCTCACTTCAGAGTCTGCACTCTTTCTCAAAAAAAAAAAAAATTCCAGGCACTCACTCAATTTCCATGATTATTTGTACACATCACTTTGAAGGTAACTACTAGCATATAATAGTTGAACAACCAAGTTCTGTGTTGTTTAAAGGGTTCTCTGTATGACAGGAAGATAGTCTCTGGTTCCTTTTGGGGAGTTTACTGCCCAGCTGAGGAGAAATCCATGCTCATAAGTTAGTGAGAGATTACATAAATATTAAGATTTCTGTTCTTCATAGTGCAGCTTGGCTTTCTGAAAAGCAACACATGCAGGAATGTGGGCAGATCCCCAATGGGAGGACCGACGGGACTGTAATCCAAGCTCTCTCTGTACCAGCTGTGTGACCTGGGCCAACTTTCTGCACATTCCTGGGCCTTTATTTCCTCGTTTATAAAATGAGACTGAATCCCCATCCCCTAGATGTTTTGCAGAGGAGCAAATAAGGCAAGTGGCAGTGCTTGGTAGGGTCCTTGGTAGGCACAAAATCGATTCTAATCCCTCCTTTCTTTCCCTGTAATTAAGCTTTTCAGCCTGCCAAGGGTAATGAATGGACTGAGGCGTTCGCCATCACTCAGATGTGTGCGCTGTGCGTTCCCTTCAGGAAACTCGCTGCTCCCACACGGCAGACCCCAGGGAGTCTCCCAGGACCTCTTGGAAGTCATTTAATTTTTTTTTTATAGAGCATGTTTTTCTCATTTTTTTTTTGAAACTTTATAATATGTGAGGGATTCTTCAAACTAACCAGCATATAGTATTACTAATATATCTGACTTGGGAACATCGAGAGCTTGGACCCAAGAAAAAAAGACACATATTTATGTTAAAAAATTCTTTGTAATATTATTACTATTACTTGTTGCAATTATTGTTACTATTAGTATGTGATACTACAATTTCAGACAATGTTGCTATTTCTTTTTCTACCACTATGAATAATATAACCATTATCATCACTACTGCTACAACCCCTCTTCCTCCTCATCTTCCTCTTCCTGCCACTATAACAATTATCACTGCCACTCTATTAAAATACCAACTTAGTCTTCTGTCACAGTAACTCCCACCTTTCTACAACTCCTCCTCTTACTACTGCTGCTGCTGCTACAATAGCCACAACCACCTCACTACAACTCCTCCTCCTCTATTACTACCACCCACCACGCAACTTTAGCTACTTCTTTTAATACTAGTGGTACTATTACTGTAGTATCACCACCATACAACTGTCACCATCACCAAAGTACAATTCATCTGCTCTTACTGCTGTAACTACCACTGCCACCTTGTTACAACTCCTCCTTCACTACTGCTATTACTACCAGTACTTACACTTCAATTACCACCACCATCCAACTACAACTACTTCCTTTACTATGAGGACTAATACTATAACTATAGTCACCACCTTGCTGCAACTTCTACTCCTCTACTACTTCTAGTAGTAATACCACGACTACCACCATCCAACTACAACTCCTCCTCTACTATGATAGTATTAAAAATACAACTGCCACCGCAACCCTACTACAATTCCTCTTTCTTTTATTGCCACTAGTATGAACACTACAACTGCCATCTCCAGTGTGATACAACTCTTCCTTCTCTCCTACCGCTGGTACTTACAATACAACTACCACCACACCTGCAACTCCTCTCCTTCCATCTCTTCCTATAACTACCTTCTCCTACTACCATCACTATTACTACAACTACTACCATATGGCAGTATAACAACCACTGCAACTCCCCTTCCTCCTACCACTACTGCTACAAACACTGTTACTACTGTGACTACTATAATCACCACCAACACCATCCTACTCTATTCTTCCTCTTGGTACTATTACTTTTATCAGCCTATAACTCCTCCTTCTCCTCCTATAGCAGTCACCACAATTATCCCACTAGTAATTTTAACACTAATATCTATTAAGGTATTTTGTGCCAGCACCATGGCTCAATAGGCTAATCCTCCACCTGCGGCCCTGGCACACCGGGTTTTAGTCCTGCTCGGGGTGCTGGATTCTGTCCTGGTTGCTCCTCTTCCAGTCCAGCTCTCTGCTGTGGCCCGGGAGTGCAGTGGAGGATGGCCCAAGTCCTTGGGCCCTGCACCCACATGGGAGACCAGGAGAAGCACCTGGCTCCTGGCTTCAGATCAGAGCAGTGCGCCGGCCGCAGCAGCCATTGAGGGGTGAACCAACGGCAAAGGAAGACCTTTCCCTTTGTCTCTCTCTCTCTCACTGTCCACTCTGCCTGTCAAAAAATTTTAAAAAATAAAATAAAATAAAATAAGGTATTTTGTAACACTGAGTACCTAGGGTTGTGCTACACACTTGCATACATTTTTCATTTAACCATCATTAAAGTTCTGTGACAAAGGTCCCTCTGTCATTTTCATTTGGGGGATGGGCAAACTGTGGCTTAGAGAGATTAAATGACATCCCAGGGCTACCCGCAGGGACTCAAACCAGTTCTTTCTGATACCCAGACTTTGCTCTTTCTAAATCTCCACACTGCTTCCATCTCAGCTTGGACATGCGCTTGTGATTTTTGCCCTTTTCCAGCTTCTTGCATGGGGAGAAGGGAAGTGCACCCAATGGGAAAGGACAATGACTGGTCACAGAGCTTCATGGTAAACAGGAAGTTCACACAAAGCAGCTGGTCAGCCAGGCAGCTTGCCTGGTGACCTTGGCCTTGGCAGTCCATTCTCCTCACATCCCCTTGAATGAACAGTTCCACACCTGAGATGATCTATGCAATGACATTTCTAGGTAGCTATTTGCTGCCACTTGAATGCACATAGCCTGGCTCACAGAGATCAAAGATGAGGATAATGATACATTTTTCTTCACTCAGAATCTTTGTGGAACGTGCCTTTTTTACCCTTCAATCCCATGTCTCCATTCTCAGTAACTGAATGGTCCTGTTTTGTCAGTCAATGTGTGGGGAGTGACCATTACCTCCCAAGTCTAAATATTCCACACTTTGTTCTACATATGAAGGCCCAAACTATTGTACTATGCATCCATGGAATGCGTTCACGGAAACATTCCTTCTTTCAATGAATATTTAGAAAAGACATAATGAATGCTAGGGCAACGATGTTGAACAAGATAGAGTTATCTGTACCTTTGAGGATACCCCTGCACTCACGGAAATTACATTCTAGGGGAGAGATGATTAAAACAAGAAAACAGGAAAATGAGGCAATTATAAATAGTGATAAGTGCTAAGAAGAAAACAAAAGAAGGTCAAAGAAAGACAACAAGGGAGGGTGTGGTCTGTGGGCAACATAGATTCCATGGTAGAAAAGCCTCTCTCAGGACTCAGTTCTTAAGATTTGGATGCAAAGTAGCTAATGCAGCAGAAGCGATGGCATGTGCAAAGCCTTCTACTTGGGAAAGATGTTGATAAGGTGCTGGGAAAATCATGGATCTGGAGCACAGGAAGAAATGAAAATTGCTATAAAATAGGACTAGGGGGTTAGGTCAGGCCTTAGAGAAAAGCTAGAATTTTATTTTTTTAAAATAGTGATATTATTTTAATATCTCAGATTTTTTTTGACAGAGTTAGTGAGAGAGACAGACAGACAGAAAGGTCTTCCTTCCGTTGGTTCACCCCCCAAATGGCTGCTATGGCTAGCACACTGCACCGATCCGAAGCCAGGAGCCAGGTGCTTCCTCCTGGTCTCCAATGCGGGTGCAGGTCCCCAAACACTTGAGCCACCCTCCACTGCCTTCCCAGGCCACAGCAGAGAGCTGGACTGGAAGAGGAGCAACTAGGACTAGAACCCAGTGCCCATGTGGGATGCCGGCGCTGCAGGCAGATGATCAGCCAAGTGAGCCACAGCGCTGGCCCCTAGAATTTTATTCTAAGCATAGTTGGAAAACACTACAGAAGTCTTAAAGAACATATTGATGTTTGACATTGATGCACCCAGATAGAAGATTCCCATCCCACAATGTTCCTGTTGAAGCTTTAGATAGTAGAGACTCAGATGAAATGACGTCGGAACTAAAAACTTGCTTTGGATAAGTACTACAGAGAAAATGCTGGAATATCCGTGGCTGTCTACATTGGACTTGTTGAAAACTAGTAACCTACTCTGGTTATCACTCACCCTAGCTCTTCATTTCAACTGTAAAGTCTCCTTGAATGGGGACATTATTTTCTTATTTTCCTCAATATCCTTTGTTCCTTGTCACTACTCCCTTGGAAACTAATGTGGTCTAATTCTTACATTTAAATCCTATATCTCATGTCATTCCTCATGTGAAATATTTCATTGTTTCTGTGGGATATGCTTTGTCTGTATGTCTGTGCTCCTCTAACCCTTTGCTATAAGTACAACTGTTTTCTATGCATTCATGGGTGGATGTGCAATTATTTACCTGAATAATTTTCTCTAATGATGTATATTCTTTATGTTTTAGGCCGGGGATATTATGAATATTTGAATTATAGCACTTTTCAAAGAGCTGGAAAAAAGTAAATGCTCCATAACTTCTTTTTGAATGAATAGATAACTATATTGGATAGGTGCCAGGGTATCAATTATGTTCTGGGGATAAAATGATGAGATAAATAGACACAGAACTATCCCTATAATCCTTATGTCATATCTATTTAATTGTAAATTATTTTAATCATAATAAGAGTAAATAATATGGTATTGTGAGAAAATATATGAACAGATCCAGGAAAAAAAAAGTTGGGATATTGCATTCCAGGAGTAAGTATCCTTGGTCAATTTCTATTCAACTGATTTTATTAAGCACTTATATGGAATGCACTATTCAAGGCACTCGAGATACAGGTGAAAAATATTAATCCTCATAGACAAGAAACTTATATTCCATGGGGAAGGGGCATAGAGAAAGAACAGAATGTGCCAATGAACTGGATATGGTGGGGGGTGGGGAGGGAATGGCCCAAATAACTGGAAATGGAATTGTTATTTGTTGAGGAAAGAGAGAATAAGGAAAAAGTAGGTTTGGATGGGGGATCTGAGCTCTGATTAAAGTTACGATGTTTCAGATGTTTCCTAGACAAGCTAGTGCAGATGCTGACAAGGTAGAACTCGGCATAAAGGCCAGAAGCTACAGAAGTTAGAAGCCATGAAATTGGATGACTTCTTGTTCTAAACAGATCTTCACTTTCATACTTAATTTTATAGTATTTTTCTTAAAGAGTGTCCCTAAAACACAAGCTTTAGTCCCCCCCGATCTGTAGTGTTTAGCTTGGCACCATACATATAGATACCGTTTACTACATGGTATATGATAACAACTCCATTTAATTTTCTAGAGCTTTATAAGGGTTTTCATATTAATAAATTACAAATCATTGTGGTAATTTTTAAAAACTTTTAATTATTATCATTGTTATTATTGCTAATGAAGGTACCTGAAAAACATGGAGACCACTTCTACAGGAAGCTCAGTCATTGGTGAATTTCCCACTGAATCTTCTGATCCCTTGTAACCAGAATTGCAAAAATTGTTGAAAGTATCTCAAACACTTTCAACAATTCAACTAATGAATTAGCTGAGGGCTGGGAAGTGGGGAAAAAGGTTCCTACTCATCAATGCCTGTTTAGTTAGTTAGTTTCTCATAGATCAATCTATCTGGGCTTTTTCATTCATAATAAATGTCCCTTTGAGGACAGTTACCAAGGGGCCCAGTAGCACCTCTCACCCACGCAGCTGTTTGTGCGTCTCTCCATTGTTTCTCACAATTGGAGTCTGAGAGACCGTCAGCTGTCCCCCTCTCCTCTGTACTGTGGTCTCATTTTTCTGCAGAGCTGGACTCTGAAGATAACACTGGTAAAAAATGTGAACACTTCAGGGCACATTAGAACACTCTTTGTTTAAATTCACTCCCACCCCGTTTCTCTGCAAGGAGCCCGGAGAGGGGGAAGGCATGAGCAAAGCGAATCGGCCAAGCTACATATTTAAAATTCCATCAGTTCGATTTCTTTAATGCAATATGGTCATTTTTAATCTTGCTCTGTTTGATAAATACCTGCATTTCAAGTAATTGTTAAGATTGTGTCTGTTTTTATTAGAACTTATTTGTCATTATTTGACAGTCATTTCTAATCACATTTGTCATGTATTCGGTTTCCTTTACGAATACTGATAGCTCCATTCATTCCTTGAACATACAAAGTGTGCCTACCACCCAGGATACCATTTCTCTGATCATTCAAAAATGAGCAAGTGAACAGAGGGGAAAAGTGGCAGGTTCAGCTTTAGATACAGAAACTAGAGTCTTGGGGAACTTTCTGGAATTTGCAAGACAGATTTCTGTGTAGTCATTCCCACTGGTTGTGTACTTGGGCAGTTTAGATATGTGGACAGTTTGAACACAACACTGACAAGTTTAGACTCAAAGCTGTCTGCTGTATCATTTCAGATTGAATTCTTAGCAGTGTGGAAAGCTTAGCACAGCCATGTCTGGTCACTCAACAAAAAGCCATCCATCTATCCATTCAGCTAACATTTAGTTATCCACAGTATTCATTTAGTCTACACATATTTCTTGATTCAAAAGATGTTTTTCACCCATTTGTTATCAGGAGTGGGGAACTATTTTTCTAGATATTTATAACACCATTTACAGATATGTGGATATTTATAACATTTGCATATTTATAACATCATTCCCAGGCCATACATAATGATCAACTTAAAAACCCCCCTGCTGTAGATTTACTGAATTTCATGTCCCTCCTGCAGGTGCTCTGGCAAGGCTGCTCCCACTGATTCCATGGGCCTCATACAGGACTTACACTGTTGCCACCGACAACTGGATGAAGAGTTAAGCTTTTCATGGCTGCCTGGTATCTCCACTGTTGAAAAGGCAGAGAACTGGGACATCTGGGCAGCTGCATCGTTCTCTGCCATCATGAGTCTAGCACAGTCCCCCAGCCCATGTGCCCCTCACAAAAAAGCCCTTACTAAGCCATTACGCCACATGGTTTGACAGCCAGGGTGGGGGTGGGGCTGAGCTGTGGAGTGGTTGGAAATACTCTAGGATGCAGACCATCGTCAGTCTCTCCGTTAATACTTTTAGTCTTTTAAATAATATGGTCTTTTAAAGAAGGTCTTTTATATAACAGGGTGCTTCAGAATGTTCAAGAAAAAAACAGAAGTAAAACATGTTTATTTTAGTACACCCAATTTTTTAAATCCTTCACTTTTTAAAAAATATACATTTTCTGTGAAATTTTAAAAGATAGCATCTGCCCCGCCCTGTCCATATTACAGCTTTCCACTAGGTGCTCAAAATAAAAGACAAAGAGTACCAGGCTTCTGCGAAGACTTTCATAGCCCAGAGGCTTGCAGGGTGCTCTGAGAACCCAAACTTGAATTTGAGAGGGATGTGGGAATTGACTTACGTAAATGAATGAATGAAGCTACATTTCGGAGCCACACCTTTATGTCTGCTCCAGAAAGTAAGTCAGGTAGAAAAGCTTTCTAGGGACAAGCAGAATTTCACGAAGCAGCCCACTCTGACTGCAGAGGTTGAATTCCCCATCAAAGCAACATTTAATTATCAAGAAAACAAGATGAGAATTTTCCAAACCTTGCTGTGAGTCGCTGGGGCAGAGTTGTGACCTGTGCTGGCACTCACCTATCATCATGGCAGGTCTGGCCTGAATGGATAGCAACAGTTGAGTCTGATTGTTCGTGTGCAACACAGGGTTTGTCTGAAACAAGGAGAGATGATGGGTGGGTTGGATTGTGTGCACTCTGAAACATCAATTATAATCCTACAGCCCCTCCAAACACTTTCCCTCTTCAGGTAACTTCTAATTAAGGATGGGTAATCATGAGCTTGGCAACTCCCAGAGGGGCACTTTGCAAACTGCACGTGACCAGCAACATCTGTTAACTCCTCTTAACAAAGACCAGTACGCAGTCTGCTCTAACTTACTGCTCTTAAGGTGGCTGATATTAGAACAAGGTGGCATGTCCAAATGCCCATGACTTGGCTTCTCGTGCTATGTGCGTGACAGTGGGCTGCAGTGGAAAGGTTATGGTGGCTGAAGTCAAAGAGAAAAGACAAGATACCCAAACTTGGTTGTGTTGTTAATGAGGATACAAGTCCCAGCAACTTAGTTCAGGTCTCTTACCCCCAGTTTCCTGATCTGTAAGGTAGGCAGAAGGTTAAACTTATTGCCAGGGTTGTTAGGCAGCCAGTACAATGCCTGTAGCATGCCTGTGGTGGAACCTGGCACACAACATACTTCAGGAACTGACAATTATTATTACTTATGGTAATAAAATGTACTAACATTTTTTACAAATAGAGATTCCAAAATCTGTATTATTTCAAAATTAGCATGGCCCTTAAAACTATCCGGTTCTTGGTAATAACCTGTTTATTTATTTTTAAAGATAAATTGGTTTATTTAAAGATTATTACACCAAGGTATAAAAGGACACAGAAGCTTTACTTTGGAAGGAATTTCTTCATTAAGGTAATTCAGCATCTCAAAAGAACATAAAATCATTTTCCAGTTTGATTTGGAGTCCAGCATCAGTTAATTCCTCTTTGTTTCTCTCTTCTAGTTGTACTAATGTCCCTTTTGTGTGTGTACATCTGTCCAATGTAATCTACGAAACAATCACCTTAATTGATCTGGTGTTAACCTCCAACAGCTTAAGACATAGGCTTTTTATCTATCGCTCAATCCTTCTGCAGATGTAATTCCCTATAGTGCTTACATCTTTGTCACCATCGTCACGGGTCCTTCTAAGGAAAGCATTTCAGTAAATAAATGCTGCTGCAAACAAAACAGACCATTTACCCTAGAGGCCCCATCATTGTGGAAAAGCCAGTTATGGCCTCATGCTTCGCCTGTTGGTGTACATAATGATAAATTTCATACAGGTGTCACCATTTTCAAGACCCTGGAAAGGATGGATGGTTTACAGTAGGCTGATCCATCATCCAAGGCAGGTGGCACCCTATTGGAATTTCAGAAACCTGTTCCCAATCACATTCACTGTTGGGTGACTCAGTAACGACCCTATTTGCGGTGTGTTACTGAAAATCAATGTGCTGCATTCAAGGTCAATGTACTGTTGGAAAACTCTTTAAGCACTGATGGATGGATTGTGCTCATTCAGAATAAATGTGAGAAGAAAGTGACAGCTGAGCATCTCGCAGTAACACCAACTTTCACAGACAGGATTCCTTCTGGAGAGGGCAGTGGGATTCCCAGAGGGGTGACATCACAGGTTTCCTCTGCTTGGAAGGATGTGTCTGCATTTGTCAGTGCATCTTTCCACACAAAATAAAAGCATCAACACCCAGCATCTCCGTGGATATTGCATAGTGCTCAACAATCTCCGCAAGTCCCCTTGGAGACAAAGTATTCAAATGAGCAAAATCAAGGCCAAGCACGTTGTAGACTACTTTAAACATCTGTCTTTGGAGAAATAATGTGGGAAATGGCCAAAGAGAATACATTCATCTGATTCAGCTTCTTCCACACACATAAAATCTTCAAATATGTGTTAGTCAATGAACCTGGAGTCAGGGATATAAATATTAAAGATATTTATCTTTAAACTCCATTCCAGAAGTTTAAAATCAAGGCAGAGAGATAGGTACACGACCAAATTATTAAATACAGTGAGATGTGTACACTGGGTTATGAGAGTTAGGTGAGTATAATGACATATACAAGGTATGGCACGTGGAAGAAAATTGTTGACTCTCTTCGAGGCCGTTTACCCACTGGAATGGTGGTGATTAACACTTGGGAAAGTGAAAAACAAAGTAAGCTGTGTTTAGGGATTTTGGGTTTCCACTAGATTTAAATTTAAAAATAAAATATATCCCCAAAGTGTTAAAGTAACTTTTGACAGTAAGAGATGCTAAGGACATAAAATAGATCACATTTTATCACCATAACACTTTACTCCTGGTGACCTATTTATCAACCAAGCAGAGATAATGCTTGACCAAGCTTCTCAACATTTTCAGTGTTTCCCATGGAAAGTTAGAAACCTTTTCTGGTGAATATCAGAAAATAAGTATGTGTCTCCTTGGATAAGGTATAAATTTTAGTAAAGTTTCTCTCTCTTTTTATGTGTGTGCATACAAAAGAAAAATAGAAATTATTGTCTATGGAAAAAGTAAGGCAAATATTTGGTAGCTAATAAGCAATACAAGTGATTTAAGGATTACTGAGAAATTTTTCATAGAAACAAAATGGTGATTCCAAAGATTCTCAAAAATGGATGAAATGGTAAACATTTCCTGGCCCTAACTAATCAAGTTAAATTAACTAAATGATATGTTTACCTGACCTCTCTGTCCTTCATAGGCGATGGCTGAATAACCAGTGATCTCTAGCACTTAGCCTGATGCCTGGCACATAGTCACTGCTCAATAAAGAGCTATGGGTGAATGCATTAGTGAGTGACTGACTGCATATTTTAGCAATGAGGGATGCAGCTACATTTCTGTTGTTGTTGTTGTGTGCAAATTGCCTTTAGTATTCATTAGCTTAAAATATCTTTTTTTGGTGGGAATCAAAGTTGCCTTTATCCAACCTTCCCAGCATTATCAGTAACTATTCTATCTGGAAACACCATTTCTCTAGAATATTCCAGAAATCCTGTACCCTGCATGGGTGATCATGTAAGAACAGTTTTATTATTTCGTACAGTAATTATCACCATCCTACGTTTTTTCTTTGTCAATCTAGTTATACACATATTCCAAGGTGTTATTTTAGCATGTGCTCCAGGATTCATGATTCAGGAACTTAGTGCCTACAACATGTGAGAGACTACTTCAGGCTCTGGGAAGATAAGTAAGTCTAAGGCAGGAGCTGGCACTGTGGAGCAGTGGGTTAACGCCCTGGCCTGAAGCGCCAAAATCCCATATGCATGCTGGTTGGAGACCTGGCAGCTCCACTTCTGACCTAGCTCTCTGCTATGGCCTGGGAAAGCAATAGATGGCCCAAGTCTTTGGGCTCCTGCGCCTGCATGGGAGACCTAGAAGAAGCTCCTGGCTCCTGGCTTCAGCTCCAGCCATTGGGCCAATTGGGGAGTGAACCATCAGGGGGAAGACCTCTCTCTCTCTCATCTCTCTCTCTCTCTCTCTCTCTCTCTGTGTAACTCTGACTTTCAAATAAATAAATAAATCTTTTAAAAAAAGAGAAGTCTAAGAGGAGATTTCTTCCTTGCCTGGAGTGTTAGGGACTGTGAGGGAGGACATCAAACATGTAATGTATAATTTTAAGTGCATCAAAAATAAAAATCAGAATGTTGGGGTGAGGATAGAGCAGTTGGAGATGATTTTCTGCTAAATATAACATAACAGTTGAGGCTGGGCATTCAATGAGAAGGGACACTCAAGATGGGGAAGTATAAAGGAGTATTTAAGGCAAAGAAACCACATTTATAAAATCTAGAAGATGGAAATTAGTGTGACATGGAGAAAGGAATGCTACTTTAGTTGGGCAAAGATTGACAGAGAGGGAAAGGAAATAAAGTTGAAAAAGTAGATCAGAACTTGATCCTAAGCAATTTTTTTTCTTCATTCTCAAATGGCAGATTTAAACTTGCAGAGATCAGTAAGCCCTTGACCACTGCACCTCTCTACATCATAAACACATACATCATACATAGAAACATAACACACAGATCATACACAGAAAAAATGTACAGAATAAATGAGCACATCCATGTGGTAAGTCTCAAAGCATTAAAAAAAATCAGCACCCAGAAAGCTCCAGACCAACTGTGGCCAGTTATTTCCTTACCAAATGTAACCACTATCCTTACTTCTGACAGTGTGAATTTAGTTTGCTTAGGTTTGCACTTTATGGAAACAGAATTTAAGGGACACTTTCACTTAACATTATGTTGGTCACTCATAATGTTACACTGTACAGCGGTAGGTCCTTTGTTTTCATTGCTGTGCAGCATTCAGTTACATGACTTATCCCAGTTTTGAAACCCAATCTACTGTTGATGGGCATTTTTATGTCATTTTCCTTTTGAAGCTAAGCTAAATGATGTTGCCAGGAACATTCTAATATATGTCTATTGGTGAATATATGTACACATTTGATTGGGCACATACCCAGGAGAGTTCAATTTTAATAAATAATGTGAAATTGATTTCCCTAGTTATTTTACTATATTCTTTGACCAGTCACAAAAGAGATGTCTAGTTGTTCTATATAGTCAACAACTCTTTTCTTCTGGTTCTTTGATAAAGGTTTTTCTTTTTTTTCTTTTTTTTTTTCTTTTACAGGTAGAGTTAGACAGTGAGAGAGAGAAATACAGAGAAAAAGGTCTTCCTTCTGTTGGTTCTCCCCCGTAATAGCCGCTACGGCTGGAACTATGCCGATCCAAAGCGAGGAGCCAGGTGCTTCCTCCTGGTCTCCCATGCGGGTTGCAGGGCCCAAGACTTGGGGCGTCCTCCACTGCCTTCCTGGGCCACAGCAGAGAGCTGGACTGGAAACAGAGCAACCAGGACAGAATCCGGCACCCCAATCAGGACTAGAGCCCAGGGTACCGGCGCCGCAGGTGGAGGATTAGCCTAGTGAGCTCCAGCGCTGGCCTGATAAAGGTTTTTCTTTTCAATTGGACTGTACATTTCACAAGGATGGAGAACATTTTTTATACATATACATATATACATGTTATTTCACCATTTGCATCTCTAATGAGTATCACATCACAGGAGAGGTGTGTGTACGTTCACACATACACATACACACATACCCTTACCTGAACAAATACACAAACAGGTGCTTATATTTTAGATGGTTTCTCACCTAACACACAGACATTTGTTTTTGGTAGATAAAGATTACAATCTTCATCTTAAAATCTTCCATTGTTTAGACAAAAGTAATATAATAGCTTATGTTCTTAACTACTGAATCTTTTATTATGGATGGAAGTGAAGAATTATAGATGAGAGAATAATTTTTTTATCTTGTACCAAAATACTTAGTAAATTCTGTAATTCGATATCCAAGAAGTTGTACAATGAAGAGAGAGATTTTTTAATTCTAATAAATGGTACATAGTGGACAGTAATCTGTGTCCACCTCCTTTAGAGATGTGTTGGCATTGTCTTAAGCAGAGCCTGTGTCTGCTTTTAAGAATTAGTCATAGGAAGCAATTTCAGAGGAAAACTGTGAAAGCAGTGCAGCTTTGTGCTTTCAATAGGACAGTATTCCAAGTCCAAACTCACAGACATCAATTAAAGTTCTGGCTCTCTCTCCAGTGATTAATTTTAACTTGGCCATTGTTAATAATGAGGTTAGAGAACTGTGTTTACACAGGACAGGATGAAATGAAAAGTACAATATACGTACACATAAGTCATCATTTAGAGAGCATCAAAGGTGAGAGGGTGGCTATATTAAACCCACGACCCCTGGCTTCCTCTCTGAACCCTGCTTGCCTATGGAGAAACCTTCTGTCAGTCATATTATATTAGTTGTAATGAATGATGGTGACACAAGCACTCAGAATTAGAAGTGGCTTCATGAAATATCAGCTTATGTCTTTCTCAGTCTTTAAATATGGTCAGTTATCTATTGCTGTGAAACAAATCATCCCAAGACATAGTTGCTTAAAACTTCATAATCATTAATTATCTCTCATGGTGTCAGTGGGTCAGAGTTTCAGGGGCAGCTGGACACTTGCAGCTCAGTGTGTCTCATGAGTTTGCAGTCAAATCATGTCCAAGATTAGGTCATCTTGAATCTTCATCACTCCCATGTCTGGCACCTGGGCTGAGAAGATGAGCAAGGAAGGCCAGAGCAGTTGAGAGTCCCTAGGTACATCTGTTTATGAGAGCTCTCCATGCAGCTCCCCAGCGTGGGGAGTTCAGGACACCTGGACGTCTCTTACCTACGGGTAACTTCATCTGAATGCATTGATGAATGAATGCTGTCAATAGTAATATCCTTGGGCTGCCAAGGCAGCGTAGTTCAACACACAGCCCTGGAGGTTGGGATTTCAAGGTCAAGGTGACAGCAGGGGTGGTTTCTTCTGCACTGCTCTTCCTGGCTGCACCCCTTTCCATGGCTGCGCTCTTTCTGCCTCCTCACGTGGCTGTTCTTCTGGGCCTGCTTGCTCCAGGTATCTCTGTTATTCCGCATAAGGATACCTGCCATATGGGATTAGCACCCACCAGAGGGCCTTGTTGTGACTCGGTGAGCTTTTTATTTTATTACTTGTTTGACAGGTAGAGTTATAGTCAGAGAGAGAGAGAGAGGTCTTCCTTCCATTGGTTCACTCCCCAAATGGCTGCTACAGCTGGCACTGCGCCAATCCGAACCCAAGAGCCAGGTGCTTCTCCCTGGTCTCCCATGCGGGTGCAGGGGCCCAAGCACTCGGACCATCCTCCACTGCCCTCCCAGGCCACAGCAGAGAGCTGGACTAGAAGAGGAGCAGCTGGGACTAGAACCCGGAACCCATATGGGATGCTGGCACCGCAGGTGGAGGATTAACCAAGTGAGCCATGGTGCTGGCCCCCTCAGTGAGCTTTTAAAAGATATTAACTCCAAGGACTGGCACTGTGGTGCAGCAGGTTAACGCCCTGGCCTGAAGCACTGGTTCGAGACCCAGCTGCTTCCCTCCCATCCAGCTCTCTGCTATGGCCTAGGAAAGCAGTAGAAGACGGCCCAAGCCCTTGGGCCCCTGCACTCACGTGGGAGACCTGGAAGAAGCTCCTGGCACCTGGCTTCAGATCCATGCAGCTCCGGCCATTGCAGCCAATTGGGGAGTGAACCATCGGATGAAAGACCTCTCTCTCTCTCTCTCTCTCTCTCTCTCTCTTTCTGTCTCTCCTCTCTCTGTGTAACTCTTTCAAATAAATAAATCTTTAAAAATAAAAAATATCTTATCTCCAAATACAGCTATACTGTGAGGTACTGGAAGCCAGGACTTCACCATATGAATTTTGTGGGTGGACACAATTCAGCCTATAATGCTGTTGACAAGGTCATAAAGTAAGCATTCCTTTGTCCCTATGACTGACTTGAAAATGGTGATCATGCTGCCACCCACACTTTGTTCAATCAGCATCATCAACATCAGTAAATTCTTGAAAAACTAGAGCAACTTTTTTTTTTTTTTTTTGCCCAGGAGCAGCAGTTAGACTTTGGCAGAATACAGCAAGGCTATCATTTCCCTGCCTTTGAAACTCTATGTATTACAAAGCCTTATATTAACAGTATCCTGTGTTCTGTTTTCCACATCTTTCATAAAACCTTAATTGCTCTTAAATGTCCTGGCATTTTTATTATTACATGCTTTAATCTTTATAACTAGTATGTGAACTCAGTACTGGAATACCCATTTTATTGATATAAATACCGAGGTTTAAAGAGTTCAGCAGAGGTATAACTCTAAGGATAATGTATGAATATGCATCCATAGTTGTATCATATATAGTTACATCATATTTTTAAAGGAAAATATTTGCTTTCACTGTATTTGAAAAGGGGAGAGAGACAGAGACAGAGACAGAGACAGAGACAGAGACAGAGAGAGACTGATTGATTCTATGTGCTGGTTTATTCTCCAAATGCCCACAATAGCCTGGGCTGGGCCTGGCTGTAGCCAGGAGCCCAGTTCTCTATCTGGGTCTCCCACAAAAAAGAGCATCTTGTTGTCTCACAGGATGCATATTAGCAAGAAGCTGAAATGAGAAATGGAGCCAGGACCTGAATCCAGGAGCTTCAATATGGGATGCAGATGGTATCTTATCACTGCACCTGTCTGCATTCAATACTTTCCACTCATCTCATCAAACTTTCAACTTCCATGTGAGGTTGGTACTGTGTAGTCTTCCCTTCCAGTGAGCCAGTGAGGTCAGAGGGCCTGGTAGTATTCCCCTAATATTTCCTTACCTGTTCTTTGTGTTGTGTAAATACACTTATGAACCCATTTACTACATAAATTCTGACTGTAAAAATAATGCATAACTGTTGTCTACAATCTGGAAGGTGTAAACACATTTAAATCTGTGAATGAAAATCACCCATTATTCCACAAGCTCGTGTTCTTTTTACCTTCCAGATACATGTGTATGCATATGTGTGTTTTATACATATGATACATACCTCTATCTCAATATCATAAAACACTCTTCATTAACTTGATTTTTAAATGACTGTTAAATAGCTTCACTGTGTATATGTAGCTCAGTTTATGCAATAATTAACCTTCCTTTTGAAAGGGGCAGAAGATCATAGTGTAATTCTCTTGATTCTATTAATTACATTTTCTTGTTAAGATGCTCATTCTGTTTCTTAGTAAAAAGCCAACTAATTTCTTTAGTTGAGAATGTGATGTCTTAGCCTAACACTATATGTGATGATATATAATACTCGTAAGCCACAGAATATTTCCACAAGGTTTGTGGAAACCATGTGCCCCACCCCTTTATCACCTGATGTAGAGAACTAAGCCTCACAGAAGGGAAGAGGCTCACCGAGGTCAAGAACAAAATCTTAGACCACAACTTAGACCTTCTGAAGTATAGATGATTTCTTCAGTCTTTTTATAATGAGGCTTCTTTCTCATTTCTTTATTCATTCAACAAGCATTGATTTTGTACTCACTAGAAGCCAGCACTGTATATAAAGAGAGGGAGGCAAGTACTCAGTCAGCTGTTCCGTGGAACTTGCAGTCACCACGTCTCCCCCTTCCACCTCAGCAGTCGCCCGCAGTTTTCTCAACGTGTTCCTGCCCCCCCTGCATCTCACTGCCCAAGGCTAATCTCTAGTCACAGGAACGTGGCCAACTCTTGCTGGGCATGCTTCAGCTTAAGAGACTTAACGTCAGACCCTCAACCAAGGGTGGGTAAGAGTTGATGTGACATCATCATCAGTTCTGATAGTTTTTAGGACTCCTTAGCTCAGTGACAAGGCAACTGTGAGGTCAGACCAGTGCCACAATGTGAAGTTCATTACCAATGATGAGCACAGAAAGTGAGGGTAAGCGCTTAGCATTTTCATTGCTAAAACATCCTGGTGCATTTTATAAGTGTTTACTTGTTTTGCATTTTATAAGAACAGTATCAATATTCTTATAAATAGTACCTGGGAGGATGTGAGGTATGGTTTGGAAGAGGGAAGACCAATTGGAAGATGATTATAGTGCTGATATTGACACAGGTTGGATCAGAAGCCACAGAGAGTAGAGACAGATTAAACTGAACATTAGATCAATTAGGCAGAGCCTGGTTTGAGTTGGAGGTAAGAAAGAAAGCAAAGTGAGCTTAGGGTTGCCTCCCAGGTTTCTGATTACAGAAACTGAATTAACAGAGATAGCATATAATGAGTTGGTAGTGACTGAGAAAAGCAAAGAAAATTCAGCTCAGGACTGCTTTGCATCTGTCATCACAGCTTTTGTCATGAAACTTCTAACAGTCATTAAAAAGGGGATACATTTAAGTCTAAGACATATTATCTTTCTATTTTGATTAGAGGCCACCTACAATATAGAAACAAGTCAACATAATTCACCTTTCTAATCAAAGAGAATTCTTTGAGAGCAGAAGAGATCTAGCATCCAAACAAATGCATTGTAATTTTCTTAATGAACTAAGTCATCATGAATCACCATGGCATCACCCTTGTGCAGTAGAGTCTGTGACATTTCCAACAATGCGACACTATTTGGTAAATATTAAGACGGTTAGCGAAAGGGGATAAGAAATGACCTTTCAGTCTATACAGAGCATGTTCATTACTAAAAAGGCACCAATTGGTTGTACAGGATTGTTCCGCTGTCGTCACCATTGAAGCATGTCCCGCCTGGTGGTTATGAATTATCCTTAGAAGAAATATGGATGTATGACATTTACATTTGCAATGTCATTTAGCATAAGCATTCACTCTTATTCATGTCTTTGGGCTCTGTCCAGTCTGAAATATGGGTATGTTTCAAAGCTCAAATATATTTGCATGTTTTCTCTTAGAAACCAGAAACAAGGCACCGTAGTGTAGCAGGAAGAGCATCAAAGTTATGTCATATGCCCCTTCCCTTGCAACATGAACCTGTCACTTCCTACCAGTGTGACCGAATGGAATCTTGTTTAACCCAGAATGTTCCAAACTTATGTGATCACAGAAGCTCCTTTCTTTTCTAACATCGTTTGGTATCACCACATATTTGTGAGTGATAGGTGAGTGATTCACAGCACATAGGTGCTGTGATTCACAGCACAGGAATTTGCATCACTGGACTTGGTTAGAGTTCCAGTTCAGTCACTTACTAAGTGTGGATATGAAATTCCTATGACCATTGTTTTCTTTTCTTCGTAAGAAAAGACCAAAACTTTACAAGAAGGATTGCTGCTGAAAATAATAAATAAAATGAGGGGAGTCATGTAAAGTGGGTGGGGCAGAATTAGACAACTAATTCAGTGCATAGTCACATTTTAATTCTGTAACCTCAGAACCTGGAACTTAATAAATATGCTTGTGATCTGTGGAATTCCTTCCAGACAGTATGACAGGCAAGCACTCCGCATCAGGAGTCACCTGGCATAGCAGAGACAAGAACCCTCATCTCCTGAGATTCGGATCCAAGTCCCTTACATGACAGACCATGGTGGCACGGGCTCACGTGTGTAGTTTAGAAAGGAAGAAAGGATGAGAGGAGATTTGAGTAAAGATGCTTATTAATAAAAGCAAAAAGATGAGCAAGGAAGGGAGGACAAGAGGGGAGAGATAGACCACAATGATGATCATGAAGATAGAGATAGACAGATAGATAGATAGATAGATAGATAGATAGATAGATAGATAGATTAAACAAGGAGAAAGGGAAGGGATGGAGGGGAAGAAAAATAGAGGAAATAAAGGTAGAGAGAAAGAGAAGGTGGCAGGAAGGAATGAAGGATGAATGAAAAGAGAGATGAAGGGAGGGAGGCAGTAAAAGGGCCCACTGTAGATGAGATTAACTCTTCAAATAACAGCCTATGAAATCAAAACTGAAATTATATTCACATCAACTAAAGCATAATCTAGCTTGTTAGTTTCTCATTACAAAATCAAACTAGCTCAGTCTTGAGTTGGCCCTTACGTACTTTGATGATCAAAAAGAATTTGCCTAGCCTTAGTTAGTCATGCTTTTCTGACAGACTTGGTGTAGTGGCTAAAATGCCACTTGGGACACCCACATCTCACATCTAAGTGTCTGGGTTCAAGTCCTGGCTCCAAGTGCAATTACAGCTTCCTTCTTTGCAATGCATTTTCTGGGAGGCAGTGGATGTTGGCTCTAAGTAGTTGAATCCCCAACACCCATGTGGTAGACCTGGATTGAGTTCCTGACTCCCATTCAGGGGGCTGTTCCAGGCATCTAGGGACTGAAGCAATAAATAGAAACTCTTTTTTTGGTCTATCTTTCTCTCAAATAAAAAATGATAAATAAAATTTTTAAAATACTAATTTGTGACTGTTGAGATGAGAATATAAAATAACCTATCAAGCATTTAGCTCAATATCCAGCCCATGATAACATTCCATCAGTATTAACCCAGTACATAATTACCATAATAATGATATGATCTCTGATGCCTTAAGAACTGATAAATCTCAGGGTTGGCTCAGTGCCAATAAATGAGATTGGGCTCTGAGGAGAAAATGTAAGGGTGAATTAAATATTTGTGGAATAGGATTCAGACCAGGAATGTGAAGGCTCCCACTGAACACTTCAGTGGGAGATTTTTCTAAGAGTAGGCCGATTCCTCACATGTCACAAAAAGGGTGATATTAAGTATATGGGAAATTGTATAAAGGTTGGAAGGAAAAACAAAGATGGTATTCCTTTAAGCTAATTATGCAAGACCTGGAATATAAATTGGAAGATGATGCAGTTTTTATAATTTGAAAGATGTACTGATTTATTTGAAAGGCAGAGTTACAGAGAGAGGGGTGAGAGAGAGACAGAGAGAAAGAGAGATCTTCCATCCACGGGTTCTCATCCCAGATGGCTGAAACAGTTGGAGCTGGCCTGATCCAAACCCAGAAGCCACGCAGGTAAAGGGGTACAACCAATTGGGCCGTCTCTGTGGCTTTCCCAAGCACAACAGCATGGAGCTGGATCAGAAGTGGAGCAGCAGGGACTCCAACCTGCATATGGGATGCTGGCACCACAGCTGATAGCTTCACCGGCTATGCAACTGTGCTGGTCCCAAGATGATTTAATCTAATACACCTGTTAGCAGTCTGAAATATTTGTTGAAATGAGCTTGATATTTGAATAAAATTAGAGGGTATGACATATATTCACAGGGGAACTTACGTTATTAAGCAATTCAATCAATACAGTCAGAATTAATTTCTCAAAATCTGAAAATTTGACAGAAATGGACAAATTCCTGTTCTCAAATTTAGGACATTTCAGAATGAGAGATGACCAAGAAACAAACTTTGTGTGCCTTTTAGATTTTCAAGACTGTGCAGGCATGCCAAATTATGTAGAAAAACGTTCATGAGGGGATCTCGGGGAAGAAAAAGGGTTTGGTCAACAAAGTATAGATGAGTACATGATATGAAAGAGAACAAGTTGAAAGAATTAAAGGCAGAGGAGGGATAAAATGGCTATGTTGAAATACTACATCACTCCAGTGATGAGAAATAAGGATACCAGTGTTGGCAAGAAGATGCAAAGAACAGTATTATCATAATTACTTTTAGTAATAGCTTGAGCCTGTCTTGGGAGGTATGAACTCTGCACCATGTGAGGTATCAAAGTGGACTTTGATACGGATCGTAATTTATTTGGAAGGTTGAACTGAGGACATTAGCACTGAACAGTGTGTTAGATTAGGTCATCATTCCCCATCGTGCTGCTCAAAAGATGCTGAGAGGATATTAATAGTTATTATGGAAAAATAAAGACATGGTAATCCCCTGGCAAAATAAGGTTAAGAAACATTGACAAAATTAAGCAGTTACAGGATCTTCAGCATTGAGACTCTCTGAGAGGGGATATTAGTAGTATGTTTCAATCCCAATAGAAGAATACAGTCTTTCTATACATGCATATCACGGTGGGGACAGGGGGAAAATGTGAGATTAAACAATCCCCAGGAAACACTGGCATATATGATCTCACCCAAATTCTTAACTTGAAGATTTCAGAGTCTGTAGAAGAAAGCCACTCCAACAATTCTAGCTGTGTTCTAGTTTAGTGCAGTACACAGAAAAACCAAGAGTCTAAACATTACAGCAAATTCGGAAATTCTAACTTAAAGAAGATAAAAAAGAATACTGAGGGACCTTGCAGAGAAGTTTCTGAGTAACTGGGAAGTGAACATAGTGATGGATTTAACAATGAAGAATAGACAATCTATATGTTGCTAATAGGAAAAAAGAACAAGAGATTTAAACAACAAAGGGACAGCCAGAAAGAATGGAAAAGGACATGAGATAGTGGTGGGTGTGGGTATATCTTTTATTTTTAAGCATAAGATGTACCTGGCTTGAGACCAGACCAATGTGGACATAGTCAACTTCCTTCCTGATGGGAAGAGGCCCTCAGGAAACACAGCCAGAACGCTTCACAGGAAAGTGGATTCAGACAGGACTGACTCTTCACGACAAAGGATGTCCCAAAGCACACTGACCTGGTGAAACCACAATCCTCTTCCCTCATGGGATGTGGTTGTTTGGTGAACCGTAATCAGGGTGTGTCTTCTTGGGCTAGAGACCTGTTAAGAGCATTTCTGATCTCGCCTTGAGGGAAATCCTAACACCCTCCTAATGCTAATCACTGCTTCCTAATTCCCTCCTGGCTAAATTAGCCTTTGTAGGGTTTGTTCTTTCATTGCATATCCAGTGCCCATGCAGTTCCTCACAGAATATGAGATCCAACAGCACTTCCTTGTCAAGTTTTAATCAGATTTTTCCTTTTCTTCTTCCAAGCTTTGACCTATCATGTCAGAATTTAAGCTCTTCTTTGAAGAATGAAATGTTCTACTCCTTATTTTTTTGTGTGTGATGCACTAAGCTGAATCTGAAGGAGGCCAAAAGAGAGATGCAGCTCTTTTAAATGAGACAATACCTGTCTCTTACTATGATACAGCACTGGATATCTGCTTCAGGACTTAGCGACAGCCCCAACTAAAAGAATCTCACATTTCCCACCAAATCCATAGCTTGAGAAGTCACATGTTAGCCCTTTAGTATATATGGGAAGATTAGAGCCTACAAAATCTGGCACAATTTAACACTCAAAGTTGTAACCTGTAATTGGTACATTTATCTCACTCTTTAATTATTGGTTGCTTTATTGATTTGATTGATGCCTAAAATGCAAACAAGCAAAAAAAAAAAAAAAACTATTGCGACTAGTTATTGTGGGCTTCCTACCTTTTGGGACTTCTATACTAGTCTTCAAATCTAAACATTTTGTTCCACCAATCAATAAGATTTAACGCATTAACAAAATCTAGCACTTGTTTCAACTGCTTGGTAACTTTACCCTCCTTGACAGGAAATGTCCCAAATTCCTTCTCTGGCAGTAGTTACATGGTCTCCATGAACATATTTTCCTTGGACCTTTAAAGTCAATTGTAACAGGCCAGTACCTGGAATTCTGTGTCCACTGACTTCCTAATTCTTCACAAACAGTCATTGTGCCCTTTTTATATTACCGTGAAGATATCATATCATTATTAAATCTTATATACTGAGTTGGGACAGTATTTCAGTACTGGCATGGAGACCCGAGGGCACCTGGATACTTACTCATGCCTCCTTACCAGGTCAGTCAACTGTGTCATTTTGGTAGAGATGCTTTCTAGATAATATTTACAGATGGAGAGTCTCAGGGGTTAAAGCACGACGCCACTTGTGAGAGTCATTTCCTGCTGGGCCACAAGCCTGACTGCTGGTTCATGAGTGTGGCTCCTGCCCTCAGCCCAGGCAGTTGGCTGCCTTCCATCTTGGGCTGTTGGCTATAAATGTAAGAGGAGGTGAAAGCACATCAAGGTCTTCACTACCATTACAGAAACAGCTGCATCTCCTCTGAAGGGATTCCATGAAGCAGAAACGCTGATTAGGCAGTCATGGACTTAAGTCAATGCTGAGCACACAGTAGGCACCCCATATATATTTGCGGGATGAACAAGTGAGCATCAATTGTGAGATTCCTCGCTGTCAAGAAACTTGTAATCTAATAAGGTTCCAAGTGAAGATGCCACAAATTCAGCCTCCCTGTCACTTTTAGGGCCCCTGGGGAGAGTCTATGGCATTCCCTGGCTTCCATACATTCCTCTAAACCCCTTTGAATATAATTATGGGTTCTGTTGTATCACCTCTTGGGATAATAAGGACCATATGTTTAAATTCTCAGTGGAAAGAAGAAGGATTACATTTATTTTGTTGGTTAAATCATCCACATGCCCTCAGGAAATCATTATGTTTAATATACACAGGGTGCTACAAGAAGGTTCACACTAACTGGATAGAGACAGCTCTTTCTTTGCCTTGAAGAACTTACAGTGCAAACAGGAAGTCAAGTCAAGTTGATCTGAACCAGATGAAAATATATATTTTCATTCTGTAAGACTTTGAACACAAAAAATGCTCAAACCATAATGCTAAATGCACACATTTCTAGTGATACTATTTGGGCTATCTAAAATAACACTTGATTAACTTTCAAAAGATATTCTGAATTCCTGGTCAATGATATTACCTTCCCTTCAATACAATACAATTCAACTGGTGTTTGAAGAGTAAGGCCAAGGGGTCATAAAGTACCAAAATACTGAAAAAGGACCAAAAAGTTTGGTTATGTTCCAAAATATCTATACCAAATGAACATCAGGAACACTGACAGGCTCTTTCAAAGATCTAGCATGATTAATTAAAAGTCAGTCTATATGAGTGCAATTGACACTTTGAGATGTGATGATTTTGAACAGCTCTTGTCTTGACTGTAGAGGAACAGTGGTATTTTTGTTTTTGTCTCAATAGTGTTTATTTAGCTTTTTACTTAGTGTAGGGCTAATTTTATACATATAAAGTTAACTGAAAACAGATCTTTGTGAAAAATAAGAATGGGGATAAGAGAGGGAGGAGGAAGAAAGGTGCGAGTATGAGCAGAAGGGAGGATAGGGTAAGGTGGGAAGAATCACTATGTTCCTAAATTTGTATACATAAATGCATGAGGTTTGTATTCCTTAACTAAAATTTTAAAAAATCAAAGATGGTATTATACGTATATTTAATATTGCCCTCATATATGAATCTCAGAAAGACTTGAAAACATTAGCATTCTAAAATTATATGATAAAATATGATTGAAATAGAATAAAAATTTTAATTATGAAAAACTAAAGTTTAGGCTTTATGTGTTTGTTCAAAAGAGATAATATTCTTTAAATATTGTCCTATACTTAATTTCCTGTCATAAATATACATTTATGTCTCAGGGACAATTGTTGGACCTGGCAAACCAAACAGAATTTTATGTAGTATGTAAAGAATGGTTAAATCTTTTCCCTCAAGATATATGGGAACCATAAAAAATCCCAGGAGCAGAGATGATGTCATATAGAAGACTAATTAACACACCTAGAGGATAATGTATGTTATATGGTCTTTAAATTTTTATTAAGGTCACTATGAAGAATTGCTTAGAACTAATGATGATGAAGACATTGGGCTCAAACACCAACTGTGGGGTTGAGTAGTTGTGTGGAAATTATGGGGTCTCCATTAGTGAGCTACCACAGAAGCTCCTCGTCCCTGAAAAAGAACCCTCCAAAGGACTGAGACTTCAAGGAGTCGTGGGAGGTTGTCAGGGAGCCAAGGAGGGAGATTGCATTCAGGTAAAGGGAAATAATGACAAAGGCACAGAAGTGGGATCGCTCACAACATGTGTGGGAAACTGCCAGCATTTCCAGTCAGGCGGTGAGAAATAGTGGTAGCTAGGATGCAGAGGAATGGCCAAACAGAAGCCATGGTGTTGCAGAGGGATTCTGTATTGATTCTGGAGGTGAAAGAGGGTATGCCACACAGAATGGTGATCCTGTCTCATTGCATTCACATTCACTCCCTCTCATTTCTGCACTTTTATATTTAGGGGCAGCTCTGACACTCGCTCTGGCTAATAAGCTTTCGGCAGCTGCTATGGAAGTCAATCCCAAACTAAAATTCAACAAGAGATGGCCCTGAAAACCATACTCTCATTCTCTCCCTCCATCCTTCCCTCCCTCCTTCTCTCTCTCTCTCTTCCTCTCGCTTCCCTCCTTCCTTTTTCTATCCTTATCAGTATCTCCATCTCTATGCTCACCTCCATCCTCCATCACCATCCCAACACTCCCATCTTTACCTATTTCTTTGCCCTAAGGACCCAAAGAGCATCCAGTTGAGAAAGCAATATCATAAAAACCATATTACAACATACAGGAAAACTGTCTTAGAACATTGCTTAACCCACAAATGGACTTTGTTTGAGCAATAAACAAACCTTTGTTGGATGAAGCAACCAGGATCTTCATGCACTCTAACCTACATTTCCTTAACTCACAAAGAGAGACTCTTGAGCAGAGATAAAACAGACATGGTTACATAGCTCTGTTAGGAAGACTTGGGTCCAGCTCAAATAAATAAATAAATAAATAAATAAATAAATAAATAAAAAAGAATAGTTCTGGAGAACTACAAAACTAATATTTATTGACACTTACAATGGACCAGCCTTATACAAATGGATTTTCTCAGCTGATTCTCAGAGCCCCTTACGGTGGGTGTTACTCTTATTATTTTCATAACTTGCACAAGGTTTCAAAGATCATGGCTGTATCTAGCTACAGACAGAGTTTGTGATACTCAGGAAAGCAAACACTTTGCGCTTCCATGTAATTGAGTCATTGAGTTCTTGTCATGCTCAGTTGTTACTGATGTCCCAGAAAGTCCTGGGATCAAAATGGATATGAACACAGAACCACACACACACACACACACACACACACACACAGAGTCATACACACATTCTATGAGTACATCTATGTGATCTTCTACAGGATGGTGATTTTGTTCAGTCCTTTCTTACTTTGAAACTACTGACACTGAAGCTGTTCAAGGCGGATTTTAAACAACCACCACACAACAGGATTGTTGTTGAACTACATGGAATACTGTATACAAAGGAAAAGATGAAACAGGCTAAAGTCTGAGGGCTGCTTCAGTGACCACAATGAAATCTGAATGTTGTCAAAATCTGCTAGCCAGGCACTGAAGTTTTAATGGGATATACTGATGAACATCTGTTAAGACAGCCAGTGTGTTTTAGTCCTCAACAACTTCCAGGCATTGTTGTGGCTCACAGGTATTCCAAGTCTGCATGGACAGTCCCTTCTCATTCCTCTTGGGTTCTAGACTGCCTCTGAGGACTCCAAACCGAAGAGAAGGACAGCCTCACACACATTCCACCTTCCATCTCTGAGTCCCTGTGACAGTGTTTCTCTTGAATAAGCATAGGAATGACTTAGCAACTCCATCAAAATGAAGGTTTAAGACCCTTCCAACTCCAGCAGATTCTAATTCAGTAAATGTGATGGCTAATTTTACATGACTTCTCAGCCTCTACAATCGTGTGAGCCAATCCCAGGTAATGAATCTTCAGATATTTATATTGTATTATATAATATTTAACCTGGAGAACCCTACACAGATACAAGGTAAGAGCCACAAATCATCATTTCTAAGATGAAACTCTAGATGACTCTGGCGCGTGTAGATCCTTCTTTGTGGTATAAATGGTGGTTATGTAACAAACTCCTATATGGATCTCTAATGAGAGTCTACATATCTGGCCTCAGAAATACTATAATCTAGTAGAAATATAGACATGAGAGCCAACACATTGCAACACAGCAGCAATCAGTATTTTTTTAAAGTGCTCCTGAGTAGTTCCATTGTCAGAGAGAATGAGAATCACCATTCCACATCTGTAGCACCCACATTCTGTGACTCCAAATAGTCACTCACATATTTAATGTTTCCAGCCAAGGGCTCATCCCTACTTTTGGACCTGAATATTGTAGAAACATTTTCCAGTAGCATCTCTGAATGTCTCTCCTTTACCTTTCTCTGCTTACTGCCAATTCTTTGAGATGTGTGATGCTTTTTGACTTATCTTTTTTCAGAAAATTACCAAGGGAATATTGGGTAAAGTAAAACAAGTAATGAAACAACAACACACACACACAAACAGGAAAATATTTAAGATTGATGATTGTCAAGAACTTGTAAATCCTAGTAGTTTATAGCTCATTGGTCACAACAGGGGAAATAAAATGCATTTGTCCTTTAACTCTCTTCTACCAAGTACAAATTCCTAAACCAGTTTACGTGAAATATCTTCTTATCCCACTCATGTTCCAGACTAAGTTCCTGAGTGTTCTCTACTCACACCTACCACTTCCCCTGGCCCCTTGTCTGCTTGTCTGTCTTCCCTATGGGCGCTGAAGTGCCTTGAGGGCAGGAGCTGTGAGTATATCATTAAAAGTTCTCAATTTAGCATTTTTATTTAAACTAACGAATTCAGCCCTTCCCATTATATTGTATTGTATTATACTCTGGTTAAAACAGAGCTTTCACATAGCTTATCTGAGTGGTATAGATACTGACATCATCAAATACTGATGCCCAGCAAATAAAAGACAGACTTGAAATCAGGTGGGTCTATCATGAAATCCGAGATTCCCCTGTCCACATCACCCACCCAGGTGCCATTTGGATTGTACTGTGTGAAAAATCAACAAATATTTAGCGACCCCCTACTCTGTGCAAGTCTTGTTTCTAGCAATGACACTGCATGTGTCCCAGGGAGGTGGGAAGCACTTCTGCTTTGTCATTCTCCTGAATAAACAATGGCCCCCGCTCTCTGGGCTTGAGACTTCTTGAGTGTTGAGCTGAATTACTTATGAAATGGCTATGTCTATCACGGCTGGGGGATCCAGGAGCCCCTGCTCTGTACCAGGAAGAACGTAGACTGCAAATTCTAAAGCCATAATTGCAATTACAACTTTTCTGATCTTTGCTTGGTCTAAGGAGGCTAAAATTCATTGGAATTTTGACAGCCCTGTCTTGCTGTGAAGAAACCTGGTACACAAAACCAAACTCTCAATACATGAATTATTGGGCCACTTTTTTGTTTATAAAGTGGTTTTTTTATTAAAGGACTTCTTGCAGTCATTCTTTAATTTTATTCTATTAACTGAAAAGGGGCTGCTATGAGTTCTTTACATTTAAGTATCCTACAGCATTTAAATCTTCAGTTTATCAAAAATTTATTTGAAGTATAAATTTGTGAGAACATATAAACCGTATATACCTCTAAGTATCCATGAGTCTTCTTTCCAATTTTCACAATCACCATTTATTTTGATGATTTTCTAGCTTTTTCATTAAAAGAAAGGTTTAGCAACTCTTCATCTTTCATTTTCCCCAAATCCATTGCCAACACTGTCCCCTAGGGACATTATCTCGGTCTGGTGCTCCCACCTAACATCAACAGGTTTGATCATCTCCCAGGGCCTCCAGCTTGAGGACACATCACATCAAGTCTTCTGCTGTCCTCAGCTGGGCCACAGCCTCCCTGAGACTTATTTAGATACTGAGGAGACAGGCTTCAGAAAGGATTCTGCGGCCTTGCAGATGCCAGGTGATTGTAAAGAGCCATGAGCCCACTCCTGGAGGCTTAGAAAACCCTCATCTGCACTGAGGAGCACAGACACCACTGCTGGGGAGGAAGGGATTGGCACCAGCCCCGGGGAGGAAATTGGTGCCAGGAAGATACTTAGTATTTCGTATTAGGCCCCTTGCCCAAACGCCCAATGGATCTGAAATTGTGCACATAAAGCAAGCACTTGGCACAGGGTGTGAAGTGATGAGTGTGCACGATGCCTGGATTGTACAGGGAGGTAGGCTGATGGGAAGAGTTTCAAGTCACAGATCTAGGCGATGTCTGGGTCTCACAGAGCCAGACAGCATCCCAGCCGAGGACTGCAGAGGTTTTGCTGCACAGAGTAAATAAATGTGCTGCCAGTATTGTATTGAGAGTGAAAGAGCCATTTGAAAGAAGAGCACTCAGGAGCATCTATCAGTTGGCAAGACCAATGTTCTAGGGCCTAGAAGGGTTGATGAGCTTTACATAGCCTGGATAAGTACTCAATGAGTCTAAGGTTCAGTGTGGTCTATGTCCCACCTTGCACCACCCCGGAGAGGAAGAGTAGGATAGCAAAGCTAGGAGGCCGAGAGAGAGAAAAAGAGAGAAGGAGGGAGGGAGGGAAGAAGGGTAGAAGGGAGGGGAATGGAGAGGGAGGGAGAGAGAGAAATATCTTACATGGTACAGGTTACATTGTAAGACTCTTTTCTTGGATTATCAAAGTGCATTTTCAGGACAAGTTTATCATGTAATGTTATTAGGTCCATGAGGACTGCGGCCAGGGTAAAATGAGTAAGACACTAGCTTCTAGCGGGAAAGTTAACAGAGCACACAACATTTGTGCAACTTGTATTCTCCACTCTCCCTACTCCTGGTCCTTTCTGATTTTGACTTTATTGAAAATTTTGATTTTTTTTTCATCCTGGGTTGCATACATTGATTTTGAATTTTATTACATGCTGTATTAAAATACTGTCTTGAGTTTTTCATAGTTCTTAGATTTTTAAAGTGTCTGATTAATCTTACCCTACTCCTAGCCCCAGAAAAGGGAGGCCCAGTTAACATCTGTACTTTATCCAAGATCACATATTTGGTTAACACAAAAGGATAGATTTTTAAAATTAATTATTTATTTCAATTTACTTTTCATTGACTTAAAAAGCAGAGACTGTTACAAGCAGAAATCTGTCTTCTATCTGCTTGGGTTTGAGCAAGGCTGAAGCCAGGAGGTTCAATCAGGATCTCCCCTCAGGGGTAGCATGGACCCAAGTATTTAAGCCATCACCTGCTGACTCCTGGTATGCACATCATCAGAAGCTACACCAGAAGGGGAGGTAAGACTCAAATTCAGACTCTCTGAAATGGGATGCGGGCAACCCAAGTAGTGTCTTGACCACCGTGCCAAATGTGCACCCCAGAGTAACACCCTGACTCCCAAACTGTATTCTTTCCACCCTGTCTGCAGTGTCTGTCAAATAAGTTTATCTATTAGTACTTGAGAGGTGACAGACAGGCAAAATGTTGGTATTCCAACGAAAGAAGTCCCTAAAGACAATGGGATTTTGGACAGCTAAATCCTTTTCAGTGCAAAAACTCACCTGTTACAGCACAACCCAGAACATCTGTTAAAATAAGACCTGCAAGAAGACCTGATTGTCTCCACAGATAGCTAAGGAACCCACTATGCTAAGTGACAAGTTCTCAACACCAAGTGATCATTGCATCTTCAGAGACAGACTGAGGGAAGAAAGAAGATAACTTCATTTAGGACTCTACTACAGTATGAATGGGAATGTCCAGAAAAGACATCAAATTATTACTGTGTAAGGATGATTAATGAGAATTAAGCATGTGATTAAAATAAATCAAAGACTGATGAGATTGTGCAGATGATATCATTTCTTCTGACCTGGAACATGGCCGTTCCCTGACTTTGTGTGAGAGACTTTGAAAAGGGACAAATTTAACAGTCTAACCAACATATGGTTATCAGGTATCTACTGCTTAATTAAAGTGCATTTTAAAATAGTCTCCGTCTCCCTTCAATGGCCATAAGCTCAATGAAGGCTGATACTAGGCCAGCTTTGCTTACCCTTTTAATTCTTAGGCATATTATATGGTTAATAAATACTTTCAAAAGGATAATAAATTTTGAATGAATTTCAAAATATTATTTCTCAAAGATAAAAAACTTCATGATATATCTGTTAGTGCGTAGGCGATATTTTAGACCCTATCCCTCAATAAATAGATATATGCTGCCTCGTGACTATGGTGTGATGGTGTCCACCTAATCCCTGAAGAAGCCACAGTCACTCCTGACTTAAAACACCAGCACCTGCTCTGCTGTGTATCTGGAACATTCAGCACCATGACTCTCCTGTCTGCTTGGTTCCCTTCTCCCGACTCCACTTTATTAGTATCGTCTCAGAAAGACTTTCTCCCCAGCACATTTTTTCACCGGCATTTTGTTTGTTTGTTTGTTTCTTTGTAGTCTTTTTTCATACTATCCATTGTCTCCGATTCATTTCTTCACAATGGTTCCTGTTCTCTGAAAAGATCTCATTCTTATACTTGCATTATTATTTGTTTTCTGATTTTCCCAGTATAATTTTAATCTCCTTGAAGACCGAGACATTGCTGGCTTTGTTCAGACCTGAAAAGGCACACTGTCTTTGGAAGCACTTGATAAATATTTGTTGGACGATTATGGGAGTTGATGGACAAATGAAAACCCTGCCACCTTACCATTGAGCCTTACAAAAGAATGAGGGAGACCTGCATGAATGAACAAATCTCCCAGACATATTAGACAAACATAACCCAGGGAAATATGCATAGAATGACTCAAGTTATTTTTGAGTTAAATGATACGTATGTATATTTAGACAGATGTAGTCTCCTGAGTTGATTCGAAGGAAGTCGCACAGGAAATGGCATGGGGAAGAAAATTTTACTTTACAGCAACACGCCTTTCAAACGTGGGTCATAGTTAACAAGTGATTTTTGCCAACTAGAGAATGGAATGCCATATAACCCTTCCAGGGATAACAAAACACTTCTTGTGTTGGAAAACTCAGAGATAGATTGAAGTTCTCAATTTAGGGTGTCGAGTACAGTACTGGGCACACAGCCGGATGCACAGCAGACATTCAGCATTTGCTCTTTGGATGAGTAAGATAAACTAATTACAAGCAAAGCAAATGAAGAAATGTTGTGTGCATCCCACTGGAAAGAAGCACAGGCTTTGAGAAATTATATGATGGGACCTCTGATGTGAAGCCTGGGGATTTGCATATGCCGAGGGTGAGAAGTATCCACAAATAGTGGGGAAAAAAGGTGAATATAAAGTCATTTAGCAGGTCAGTGGGAAGCAGATTCTCTGAGATGGAAATTCATATGCAGAAACTTGACTAGATAAAGTTCTCAGGGTCAGCATCTGCATAGGAGTGAACACAGCAGGACTGGGCAGAGCAGAAAGCTGGACAGTGGTTTAGCAGCAAGAGAAGCCTCAGCCAATCTCGTGGGATTTTCTAGGATTGCCCTTCAGAGTCTTCTTGAATTGGAACAAGTGGGCCAGGTCTTTCCATGACTGTATTTACCAGTCACTGGATGTGAGGCAGCTAGAATTGTGGAGGGCAACTCACAAACACACACTGTTCTGACATCTGGTGGACTGAATGCATGAGTATTTCAGCCCTGAAGGTTGTCTGATGGTGTACCTTTGTGTTAATCATCCTACCAATACAATGTAGAAAACATGTGTAATTATTCGAATATGGACATTGATAGAAATTATTATAACTAGCTCTCAGGTTATTGTATGAATTTATTTATTTATTTATTTTGACAAGCAGAGTGGACAGTGATAAAAAGAGAGAGAAAGGTCTTCCTTTTTCCGTTGGTTCACCCCTCAATGGCCACTGCGGCCAGCGCGCTGCAGCAGACGCACCATGCTGATCCAAAGCTAGGAGCCAGGTGCTTCTCCTGGTTTCCCATGCGGGTGCAGGGCCCAAGGACATGAGCCATTCTCCACTGCACTCCCAGGCCACAGCAGAGAGCTGGACTGGAAGAGGAGCAACAGGACCAGAATCTGGCGCCCCAACCAAGACTAGAACGCGGGTTGCTGGCACTGCAGGTGGAGGAATAGCCTATTGAGCTGTGGCGCCAGCCAATATTGTATGAATTTAACAACTCTGAACCAAGTCTTATATCACAAGACCTGAACTTAAATAATAGTATTATTCATTAAGCCATTTTATGTTTATTGACTGCCCACTACTAAGTGCTAGGTACCGTTCTCAGTGCTATGGATACAACCAAGAAAAAAAGCAGGTGAAAATACATCCCTTATTTCAGCTTATATTCTAGAGGGAAGATACAGACAACATAGATACACCTATCTGGATGATGGATGGATGAATGACTAGACAGCAAGATAGACAAAAATGGATGGATGGATAGATGGATGGATAAACAGAAAGATGGATATAGATGAATGAGTAAGATTGTGAAGAGCATCAGAGAGACAAAAGAAGGCATAAAAAGGAGTGAGATTGTGTTGGAACAGGGGTGAGATTCAGTGTTTTCTAACTGACCATGGAAAACCTCACCAAAGAAATTAGCTCTTTAGCACAGTCCTCAAGTGGGTGAGTGATCAAGCCATCTGTGTACCTAGGGAAGGGTATTCCTGTCTAAGAGAACAATGGCAATAGCTCGCACTTATTGAAAGCTTGCCATGTAACAGAAACCCTGAGAGGTGTTTTACACACTTTATCTTGTTTAAACATGTAATCTTTGTTTACTTTGAGAAAACTGAGACCTAGAGAGATTAAGAGATTTTTTTTTCTCAAGGTTGCTCAGCAATGAAGTGCGGACGCCAGGATTCAAAACCAGTGTGAAACTTCAAAGTCTTCCCTAAAGGAACAACAGAGAAGGGGAAAAAAAAACTACCCTTAACAATAGAGATATGTCCCATCACTGCTCTGTACAACCGATCATGACTGAGCAAGCCTGGACACCCTACCAGATAGCAGAACAGAAATGTTGACCCTGTCTACCTGACTCCAAAGCCTGGGTGGTTAACCACTTAGCTACATAGCCTCCTGATGAGCTAGGTGGAGCCCCAAAACAGGGGGACCAATTCCAAGCAGAAACCTCACAGAGAGCTACCTTGGCCAGGGTTCCAAGTAAACTCTTACACCCTCCAACCAACCCACAATGACAAAGCAAAACAGGAAACAAAGGACCCTAGCACACACACACCCACCCCCAGAGCAGCAGCAGGAATAAGCAGGGCTGGTGAAGGACCGACCCTGGGTGCCGCCATTGTTTCAGGGAGGCTTGCCGTTGGCACCGTTGTATTCCCTAGGGTCCCATTGTATTCCCTCACCTCTGATAGAATTATTGCTCTCTTTGGCACCTGTCTCCTGAAGCATCCTCCCCATCCCCTAGGGCCACTTTCCCCACCGGGAAGCAGCCTCAGTGCAGGGGGACAGACAGATTCAGCTGTGGATGACTTGGACCTCACGGTTCACTTTTCTCACACACGGTTAGCTGATACTGCATCAGAATACCCTTCAGCTTTTCTAGAAAATTTCTGAACGGAGGGACACCAAAATAGATCAATAAGAACAGGCAGAGTGCTGGTGTTTGGCCCAAGTTAGGTCTTATTTACCACAAGAGTCTTGCCAAATAGTTACACATTTCCATTTTACCAAAGGGGAAACTAAGGCAAGGAGATGGTAATGGCAGGTCAAAGCTATTTTCCTTCACATAGACTTCCATTGGAAAGAATTTATTGCTATATAAGGGATATCCAGTTCTATCAAATATTTATTGAGCATTCATTTGTTTCTCAGGCAGCGAATTAAGTCCTGAGTGATCAATATTTAGGTTTAAGACAGAGATCTGTTCCCAAGGAGCTCAGAATTTAAAGAGAGTTCTCAGTGCTGGCAGAATGGTGCTCTCTGTGTCACTGTCCATCCCTGCCAAACAACACAGGTCCAGCTGCTGGCGATGCTGATACAGTCACTGGCTGGTTTCTAAGCAATGCTCTGAAACCAGCCCCTCCTGATGCTGTCTCAGAGGTCAGGAGTGAAAACGTTCCCATCACAACTTTTCCTTCCTCTCTTCTAGTTTTAAAGCCTCCTTTTTGCACCTGGCATTGTCGTGCAGCAGGTAAGTCACTATCACATCCCATATAGGTGCCAATTCACATCCTGGCTGCACCACTTCTGATCTAGCTCCCTGCTAATGTGCCTGAGAAAGCAGCAGAGAACGGCCCACATGCTTGGGCCCCTGCACCCATGTTGAGAGCTAGAAGAAGCTCCCAGCTTCAGTCTGGCCCAGCCCCAGTTATTCAACAGTTTGGGGAGTGTACCAGTGGATTGGAGCTCTCTATCTCTCCCCTTCTTTCTCTGTAACTCTGCCTTTCAAATAAATAAATAAATATTGAACAAATAATAAAGTCACAGTCTCTTCTCACTCATTTCAAAGTTTCACCTAATGGTTGGCATTATGGATCTTTCTGCCTCCAGGCCTGGATAAAGTCTAAACTTGAAACTTTCAAAAGATGTGAGCTATTAAGACATTTCTGCTTCTATACATTTAAAACTTTCTGTTTATTATCTTCTTGAATTCTCTCTTCTTTTTTTCCCTTCTCCATCCATAAACGAATGCATGAGGTCTTACACAGTTGGATTTTTCTTTGAGGGAAAAAGCAAAGTGCATTCAGGGATGAATCAAATTAGTGGGAGATACAAACCTCCCTGGATGAGGGCTTCTGGCTCCTGACTTATTAAATTGCCTCTGATGCCTCCCTGATATCTTGCTCTGGTTCCTATGTACTTGAAAGCATCCAAATCAACCATCGCTAATCTCCCTTTTGCTTTGAATTGTTTAATCCTTTTGTAAAGTCTCTTATCTGACTCAGCAATCTTTAAAATATTTTGAAGAAGATATTTTCTTTCCTACTGGAGAGGTGGCATCAAGTATAAAAACAGGGCAGGGCCATATGTTAACTGGGCATCTAATTTGCCATTCTCAAGTGAGCTTTGATAATAGTTCTTCAGAAAAATAAAGTTTGAGACATCTCTTCCAGAAGACTTGGGTTGGCTTTTTTCTCTGGCCTTTTATAGAGTCTTCTCTCTCAAAATTCATAATATACCTGAAGTAAACCCTATCCAATTACAAAAATAAAATAAGACTGCTGATTTTTCCAAAAAGAAGTTATCAGACATTTTCTTATTTTTTCAATTGTATCTCCTCCTCCAGAAGTTGAAATTTCTTCATATTCTTGGAACCCACCCTACTATCACCACAGCTGTACCTATGTCCAAATTCCATCCGTTTCCTGATCCAGCCAGATGTTTCCTGGCCATAATTAGGACACCAGCCCAATGTCTTTTGGTGCATCCTTTGGCCTAGACAAAGCGTTTCCAGTCACCATGTTCTCACACAGAACAAGCACCTTCCTATGTGGCCTTCTTCAACCTTTTTTTCCTTTCTCACCATGGCTGCCAAAGGGGTTCTGAGCACCCTCCACCCATTCAAAGCACATAGTGTGTCCCACAGGGACCCCCAGAGCTGACCCAGGTCAGCAGCTTCCATGAGCCACCCTCTTCCCCTGCCCTCACTTTGTAATTCCTCTTCTGTGTGAGATTACCCTTTGGGTTCAGTGCCAAGGATAATGTGAAGCATCAGTAAGGCATCCTACAGGGCATCTCTCATTTAGCTTGAAACACATCACTCATGGGGCCCCTATGATGTCACAGCCTACATTTCCTTTCCACAAGGCATTAATGCATCCTACTTGGCAACTCATTTAAAATACATGATCAAGCCATGAAAGGTGGTGGTGTTAATCCTAGACAATGGGAAGGAAGAGACAGAAGCAAAATAAGATTCAGTCACAAACACACCCTTTTTTTACTCAAAAATTCCCCATATTCCAACATAGAAACTCAACTCTGCAAAGGTCAGTAATCACATTTACTGTCAAAATTGGTTTGAGACAAGGTGATGGTGTAGAATAGACTAATGCTCCTATTAATTTTATCAGAAGAAACATCTATTCTCTCATCTCTTACTTCTGTGCATACCCACCTGTCACGTACACGCACCCATCATACATAGTGTGGTGTAATGTGCTTCAGAATAAAACAAAATGCTCAGAAGTGTTGAGCAAATATTTTCTAAAAAGAGCTTTTAAATAAAGAATAACAAATATTAGCCAACCAGAAGAACTACAAATGCTTTCAAGCAAAGTAAACATCCCATTTGGAATTATTATTGGGGATGGATTAATAGGAAATACTCAAGATGACAAACTCCTAAAGCAAAATTCAATGTACTGGAAAAAAGAATGTTGAACTATGTGCAAGTGTAAATTTGATGTTTGTTATTTTGCCAAGAAAAGGAGTTTCAATGTAGGAGTTTTTTTTTTTTAAAAAAAAAAAAAAAAACATTGTCTGCTTTCTTAGACTACCTCTCAGATTGTATTATAGTTGAGAGAGAAATAAGTCATTAGAGTTTTCATGAGTTTCCACATTCTAGCCATCTTTTAAAGCCCTTCTCAATTCAATCTACTTTTCTTCCATGAGGATTTTCCTGGCTGGTCACAGTTAATGGTTTTTTTTCCATTCTTTTCACCAACTGCTGTTGAACTTCTTGCCAGGATGTATGGTATGGAACAGCCTTATCCAAGTTATCACTGCTGGTCCACTGGGTGACAGAGAGTTCCTCTGGCCATCCAGTGTCCTTTCCTACTCTTCCCCATTGGGTTTTCTCTACAGCAGCTGGTGGGATCTTTTTAAAACATAAACATATCCATATCACATTCATTCCTATACAGCTGCCTTGTTTCAATAAATGGACGTGAGTCCAGACGTCTTCTGAAGCTTATTAGACCCTGCGTGATGTGCTCTAAGCTCCTCCCTGTACTTCCCTCGTTCTGTCTGCTTCAGACAGAAGGAAAACCTTCTGTCCAGTAATAAGCCACCTCGTCCCTGCCTTTGAACATCTTATGTTCTACTGCAAATGCATCCAAATATCTTCCCCTTGTTCTTTGTAGGATTGGGGAAGGGGAAACTTTAAAATCTGCATTTTCCAATATCTCCAGGTGGTTTCTTTTTTGTTTGCTTTTATAATGAGCACTCCTTTATCCTGTAAAGGGCCAGAGAGAAAATATTTTTGGTTTTGTGGGCCAGACAATGTCTGTCAGAACTACTCAACTCTGCCCATTTGAGCTCAAAAGAAACCATAGATAATACATAAATAAGTATCCATGGCTGTGCTCCAATAAAACTTTATTTACAAAAGCAGATTTGGAAAACAGAGGAAAAAGAAAAAAGAAACCAGATTTGGCTGCTGGCCACACTTTGCTGCTCACTGGTATAGAAAGGTTCTTCCACAGGCAAACAGATCAAAATCCTTCCAGGGCCGTTCACAGAACATACACCTAAAAGCATGAACATAACTTTTCAAAAGTTCTATATGGAGACTTCCAAAAGGTCATGCAAAATTTAGTTGACTTTTTAATGCAAAAAAGTTATTAGATCCATGCATAGATTTTTCATCATATGCATTCTCCATGAACATTTTGAGAAGCCCAGATTTCAAAAATTTTTGCACAAAAATAAACAAATCTTTCAATTCCATTTTTCATGAAACCTTTGAAGCAACCCCCAAACACATGCATAAAGTAGCCAGTCCAAAGCCCGATCCTATAGTCAGTGTTCAGTAAGTTGCACGCATTTTTGGCATTAGGGTAAACATTTACACTTGTCTCATATTTCACTACATTGATCCTGTATCAGAAATTCCAGCCTGTAGCCTGGAATGTCAAAAAATGTATTCCAAGTATTAAAACACCAGATGACATCCCGTAAAAATATACAATCTTATGTACTGGTTAAAAATTGGATGTTATATATACTTATTTATATATATAAATATACATATATATTTAATGTGTTCTATCAATGTTCGGTTTGCATCTCTCCATTGAGTCTTCTCCTGGTGCTTTGACAAACAGAAGCCTTTGTCAAATGTTCTGACTCAACTGGTAGTTCCCACTCTCTTGTTCCTCACCTATGTATGTGTCACTCAGCCATTCAAAGTGCTTTCTCTGTTCGGTACCTGGAATGCTCTCCTGGTGCACCGAAACAACCCTTGCAGCGGGCTGGAGCAACAGCCTCCTTATCTAGATAACTATCCAGAGACTGTCTCAGACCCTAAGTAGAACTTTGACCAGAAACAAGTGGCTAACTGTTCATAATTTTTGCTTTTTTGGTGCTGTGCCGTAGACCCCAATCTTCCATAGAATTCTGCCAACTGGTGGGACCGTGTAAATCTCTGGGCCAAGAGGTCACCTTTTCTGACTCTGGGACACGTGGTACCTGTACATTCACAGGTCAGGCCAATAGCCCAGAAACCACTTAAAAAACATTTTGCAATATGGACCTGAGGACAAGAAGTTATCAGAGCGAGCCTCTTACACAGAGGTGTAAGAGGTGCTTTTCAGTACTTCAGCTTTGGGGGAAACCAGGCCCAAATCATTAATTTCCAGAGCCACAGATGGTTCAGATAAATCTCCAATCAATGTGTGCACTGATAAGTTCTTATCAGTGGGAATGGATCCTGGGAAGTGTTCACCAACTGATGTTATCACACTAAGTAAACCACTAATAACTCTGCTTCACATGTCATTTCTGCATTCTAGAAACTCAGTTGCATTACCAGTACTGGGCTGAAGTGCTGCAGATTTCAAACAGGTCAGTGTTAAAATAGAGTGAGGAGTAAATATCTCTTGCTTGGGGACCCTTCTTTTCTGTCCCCTTAGTCATTATGAGCCTTTGTCACAGAAAAACTTTGGAAAGAACAGCAATTAGACAATGTTCTTACTTGAAAAGTGGACATCTCCATACCCATAGAGAGATGCTGAGTCAACTAGCAAGTTGCTGATTCATCAGGACAGTTCAGGAGCCACCATGTCAGAGAGCTATCTTTCACTAAAACCGCATCCCCCAGTTAACTATAGCTGATTTTCATGTTCACGTAAATTAACGTAATATAAGGAGACCCTACTTTTAAACCATGGTTTTACAAAGAAGTAATGATAAAGGCTAATGTCTCCTATATTAGAGCTAATACATGTCTTCTCTGAAGCACACCATCTTTTCCACAGGGACATCAGCAATTTTCAGAGTCTAGGGATTATTCAGTTCATGTCTTCTAGAATTTTAGGAAATTCTCTCTATACTTATATATGTATCTGAAGTGTACAAAGTATTACTTAGGGCACAGTGAACTGGTTCAAAGTGGGTACAGGTTAGGATTCCAAATATGTAATAAATGTTGTAGGTTGTGTCCTTGAGTTTATGTGAATTCTACAAATGTTCATTAAATGTATTTTTAGCGTCAGATACCCTACTGGCCAGAGGGAATACAGCATGGAAAAAGACTGACAAAGTGCCAGGCTTGTGGAAAAGACAGGCCTGCTATATAAATAACTAACTGGCTCAATAAGGCTAGGACATTGTATTAAGCAACGTTCTCCAGAGAAACAGAAGCAATAGACTATGTGCATAAAGAGATTTATTGGAAGGAACTGGCTCATGCCATTGTGGTCAGCAAGTCTGATCTGTAGAACATGCCAGGTGGCTGGAGACCCACAGAAGAGATGATACTGAAGTTCAAGTCTGAAGCCACTCTGGAGGCAAAAATTGCCTATTTCTTGTAAGTCCTTTGATTAGATGAAGCCCACCACATTATTGAAGGTAATCTGCTTTACTCAGTGTCTACTAATTCAAATATTAATCTCATCTTCAAAATACTTTCAAGTGACATTTAGACTGGTGTCTGCCCAAATACCTGGGTGCCAGGGCCTGGTCAAGTTGGCACATAAAATGAATCACTCAGGGCTTATCACTGTTAGGAATGGGGGACCATGAGCGTGTACAAGGGAGGGACACGAGCTGAGTACTGGTTGTGGCTGGCAGACATTTCAGGTAGTCCTCAATGATCTCTGACTCTTGGTAATATCTTTCTCCCCACAGGGAGACTGGGCTTGAAACCAATAAAAGAAGACAACGGTGATGGAATATCACATTGTTATTAGATTACAAATGGGGTGATTTCCTTCATCTTAGAAAGCTCTCCCTATTGCTTTTGTGGATCCTGTACTTTGACGGAGCAGAGCTGTCATGTGAGAAAAGCCCATGAAACAAAAAAACAGAGGATGACCTATAGTGAGCAGTCACCAGAGGGCTGAGGTCCTCAGCCCATGCTGCCAGTAGCCACCAAGGAAATTTCCAATCACATCCTCCCCTAGTCCAGCTAGGGCAGACAACTTTTACAAATTCCTATGGATGTACTTTTATCTTATTTGAAAGGTGGGAGTGGGGAGGGGAGTAAAAGACACACAGAGAGAGAATGAATCCATCTGCTGGTTCACTCCTCAAATTCCCCCAATAGCTAGGACCAGACCAGGCCAAAGTCAAGAACCAGAAGCCGGGACTCAAGATCCAGGAGCTCAATCTAGGTCTCTCATGTGAGTGGCAGGGACCCAAGTGCTTGAGGTATCACCTGCTGCCTTCCAGAGTGTGGTGCATTAGCAGGAAGCTAAATCAGAAACCGAGGCAAGGTGTCAAACCAGGCACCCCAATACGGATGTGGGAGTCCGAAGTTTCATGTTAACTGCTGTGGAAATGCCTGCCCCTTCACTAGACTCCAAGACTCAGGATATTTGGAACAGGTTGTGGACCCCCTTATCACTGTATACTCCTGATGTCCAGCTCATAGCAGGCACACCAAATATGTTTGAACGAATGAATAGATGGAGGAAGAAGAATCCAGACCTGATTCTGACTGACTACACGTATTTTTAACCAAGTGAAGAATTTTAGCAGGAGTGATTTCCTAGGTATTTAGACACATCCTCTCATCCTGGGCTGCTGACAAGTCTGGAACGTGCCAAGGTCTTCAGCATAATGAATGATACCTAATCACAAGTTAGGGATCTCCCAACATTCATCTGTTCAGACTGACTTACTCAGCATTTTATGTTAGGAATAACTGTTGTGAACGGGAACTGGGATGGAGGACAAAGAGCGCACAGCTGAGCAAGTCACTTGACAATGCATTAGTCTGGTGCCAGGTCTTTCCTGCTGACGTGGAACTCTGCAGTCCACAAAGGGACCTGGATAGGGATGTGTGTGCCCCACATGCTTCTGGAATCTCCAGCAGGCTCCACCTCCCCAGTGACTCTGAGTGTGCCGCATGAAATCTATCCAGCTCTGAACCAAAATTTCAGTGCATCGGTATCACCTGTCAGAAGTGCAAATACTCAGGCCCACTCCAGAGCTGTTCCAGCTGAAATCAGGAAGGGGCAGAGAAGCGGTCATCTGTGTTTTAACGATTCTGAACCACATTCAAGTTTGGTTTCTTGTGAAGTGAAACTAACTTAAAGGATTCTGTAACAGCCTAGATAGCAGATAGCAAATAACCAACAGAACTGGAATGGAGATAGAAGAAACTATGTAAGAATTTCTTGGGTTGATGATTGATAAGGTACAAATGATCAACAGCAGAAAATAATTATTGACTAGATGTAGAAAGTAGATGTGTGGAAAGACTGCAGGCTGGCTACGGATTCTGGCTTGGAGAGCTGAGCAAATAGATTTGGCATTTAAAGCAATGGGAATTTCCAGTATGTGGGACTTGAAGTGCTAAAACCAAGAACATCCTGGGAAAATCCAGTCACTACCAGTAGGGTTTTGGGGATGGATAATAATAATGATGATGATAATTGCTATGGGTTGAATTGTGTCATCCTAAAATTCACCATGTTGAAGCCCTAATCCACAAGGTGGCTCTATCTTGAGATAGGGCTTTTACTTAAACAAGTTCATAAAGGATAGGCCCTCACATCACAGAACTGTGGCCCTAGTAAAGAAAGAGAAAAAAAGTCCTTTCTTCCTCTCTGGCATGTACTGATACAGCAAGAAGGTGGCCATCTGCAGCCTCGGAACAGAGCCTTCACCAGAAGCCAACTATGCTGGCCTCTGATCTCAGTCTGGCAGTCTGTAGCACTATGAGAAAATAATGATCTGTGTTAAAGCTGTCCCGTCTATGGTGTTTTGTTACGGCAGTCAAGCTGACAATGATAGTTTTATTGATAAAATATTTACTATGTGCTAAACACCATGAAATACTCCTTATAAACTACTTCATATAATTCTACAAATATTTCCTAAGACAGGGCTGATGACTAGTATCTATTCAGAGATTAGCAGACGGAGGCTCAGTTGGGTTAAACCCTTACCAACATAAGCAGCAGCATGGTTTGGGCAAAGTCCCTTCATTTTACCTGTGCACTGCAATCACTGGGGGTTTTAAAAAATACTGGTGCTTGAGTCCAACAATAAGGGGTTCTGATGTAGTCAATGCAGGGTATAGGATGCATATTGGGATACTCAAGACAGACAAGGTTGAGATCTACTTGTTAGAATTGCCTGCAGAACTTGTAAAGAAATAGATATGAAGTCTCACCTCAGACTAATTTAATCTCTAATCCAGACACTGTTATATGAAGGCACAGTTATAAATCCCCAGGCTAGAGAGGTAGATCTGGGGTCTACCTGAATCCATGTGCCAACAAGCTACTTCTCAGGACTTAATTTTAAATGCTTGCAGAATAGCCAGGAGGCATTGTTGTTGAAGTTATATAGTCTAACACCCAGATCTATAGAGCAGGCCAAGGGTGACACTAGAGATAAAGAGTTAAAATTCTCAATAGGAGGATGGAAGTTAGACCACGATTCTATCAGCATTAACTAAGGTAATGAATACAAAGGTGAAGAATCCTAAATAACATAAATGACTTTTGCGTGTTGAAAACTTCTTCTCTGTGTAAGACAGTCCTGAGACAGCAACTGGGTATCATTTTAGTCAGGACGTCGCTTGGTGCATGAAGACTAAGCCTGTGGCTGCACCCATGTAGCTCAACAGGGCCTGTGACTATAGTCAGAAGCTCAGTCCACGGAAAAATCCAGATTTGGGAGTTACTTCTTTGCAGTTCTATTCTCCAAAAAACGCATCAGATGTTGTGTGGATCTTGTGGTTTAACATTATTGATTAAAGAGTCAAGCCAATTAAGAAGCATTATGTGGATGCATCAGGGAAGAAACATCTAGGCCAAAGTAAAAGGGGAAAAATGCTCTATCTTTATTATAATAATCTTATTGAAAATAAATTTGTCTCTGTGTCATAACGAGTGCAAAGGAGATGAGTCAGATTCTATATTATTTCATTTTTCCCTTTTAACTAGTCTAACTGTGCTAGAGTCTAACTTGTGGATTCTATGGAGCAGTAAAGTATCTGGTGCATTTTCATATCGTTACACAGGACCCATTTTGACAATGGGAGCATTATCAATACCCAATAAATACTTGTTGGATGAATTTTTAAGTCAATGGAAGATGGGCATTGTGTATTAAAAGAAATGACTGAAGTATGTCAAAATTGATCAAGAAAGTCTTCACAGGTGGTGTTTTGTCTCAGTTCTGGAGATGAAATGAGAAGCCAGATCTAACCACACTTCTAGTTCTTCCTGATATATTAGCCACATAGGACGGCGCATCTTGCTTCCTTATTTGTTTGCAGCCATGAGATGTAATAACATCAAAAAGAGATGGACAACAAAAGGAGATAGCTTACTGATGATGGAAAAAGTGGAACAAGGGAAGAAGAAAAGTTTGAGGGAAAGTTAGTTTTTTTTCTTTTTATAGAGAAAGAAACACACACTGCTAGGCCTGGGGCAAAGCTGAACCCAGGATCCAGCAAAGCATTCCAGGTCTCCCTTGTGGTGGTAGGGGTAAATTACTTGCACCATCACCACTGCCTCCTAGGGTTCACATCAGCAGGAAGCTGGAACAAGGAGCTGTAAATTGAGTCCAGGCACTCCAATTTGAGATGTGGGTGTTTTAATTGACACCTTATCCTCTAAACACCTGCTTCAAGTTTACTTGTTACTCTAAGAATCAGAGATTCTCTTATCAATGCTCTTTCCTTTGTCTACCTGCGTATTGCTTTCTAATAATGAGGAAATACACACTGGACTTATAAATTTTTGAGAAATATTTATTAAAAATCCTTATCAAATTCCTCAGAAAAATACTCTTAAGAGAGCCGGGTTTAGGTGATGAGCACACCAAACTGCTCGAGAAATGGTTCCCATGTAATAATTACCTAGGCGAAAATGACTCTGGACTTTTTTCTTGCACATAGACAAATTTTGCTAAATGTCAAAAGTTTCTTTTTTTATAAAAATCAATAAACTGGCAAGAAAAGTCTATGAGCCTGCCAGCTTTCAGGGGGCTTTTCTCAGATTGGCAAAAGAACTAAATTGAAGAAACCACTTATTTGATGAAATCGGAGGATCCCTAAATTCATAAATCAATTTCAAAATTGCAGGAAAAAATATTGCTTTTTAAATACCCCTAATTGTTATTCATTATTCTAAGCCTGTGAAACTTCACTAGAACAGTTATTGATGAGGCAGCCTTCAAAGAACATTATTCAGGCAGAGGCAAGTGAAACACTCAGAATTACATCAAAATAATAGATCGTAGGATAGAACATCTTATTTGATATTTGTTTCAGGATAATGCAAGATATAGGAACGTGTTTTGTTTTGTTTGCCTATTTTTCCCCTTGGGTTTCTTCTTGCTTTTCTCTTAAGCAAAAAGAAAAGAAAAAAATTATGCAGAAAAAAAAATAAGGCTTGCTGCAAACAACACTGATATCAAGTCTGTTTTTGCTCCTAAAAGCAATCACAGTGTGCTAGCATATGTATGGCCAGGACTGGAACTAGATTCACCAGTCTGATGTCCACAAGGAAAGTACCAAGCCTCCCTGGGAAGTAAGTACTTTCCGAAGTCCACCTGGATCATCCAGGAAACACCTGGAAATGTCTCCAGTACTGAATGGGAAATTTATGGCTGTTTTTTCCATGAGGGTATTGAGAAATGGCTCTTTGATAAGCCAATGCCAAAACTGTGTGGAGGCCACAAGACTGGAGGATTGTTTGTACCACAGGCACACCATCAAGAAACTACCTTGGGGGCCAACACTGTGGCACAGCGGGTTAACGCCCTGGCCTGAAGCGCCAGCATTCCATAAGGGCGCTGGTTCTCGTCCTGGCTGCTCCTCTTCCGATGCAACTCTCTGCTATGGCCTGAGAAAGCAACAGAAGTTGGCCCAAGTCCTCAGGCTCCTGCATCCATGTGGGAGACTGAGAAGAAGCTCCTGGCTCCTGGCTTCGGATCGGCACAGCTCCAGCTGTTGCGGCCATTTGGGGAGTGAACCAGTGGATGGAAGACCTCTCTCTCTCTGTGTGTGTGTGTGTAACTCTGACTTGCAAATAAATAAAGAAATCTTTAAAGAAAAAACTACCTTTCTGCTTCACCTAAGGCTTAGCAATTGGATAATTCATTCACCCATCCATTCATAGATGTATTCATTCATTTACAGCTCATTCTCTTTTAAAATTCTTTATTTATAAAGAGGGAACAGACTTCACGTATTTCATATATACAGTTTTAAGAGCATAATGATATTTCCCACCCTTCCTGCCTTCCATCCCTCACTCCTACCCTTCTCCTTTTCTAATTTTTTTCTTACAATATTTACAATGGGCACCTGCACTTTGGCATAGCAGGTTAAGCAATGGCCTGTGGTGCTGGCATCCTATATGGGCACTGGTTCAAGTCCTGGGTGCTCTACTTCCAATCCAGCTCCCCTACTAATGTGCCTGGGAAAACTGCAGAGGATTTTCCAAGTGCTTGGGCCCCTGCACCCACGTGGGAGATCCAGAAGAAGCTGCTGGCTGCTGGTTTTGACTTGGCCCAGCCAGGGCTGTTGTGGTAACTCAGGGAGTAAACCAGTGCATTGTAGATCTCTCTCTCTCTCTCCCTCTCTCTCTCCCTCTCCCTCTCCTTCTCCTTTTCTGTAACTCTGCCTTTCAAATAAATAGATAAATCTTTAAAAAAATTTTACAATAACCTATTTTCCATTTTCTTTATAATCACTAGTTAATCCTCTACTAAATATAGAATTCAACAAGTAGTACATTGAAAAACCACTATTCTTCAAGAGTACAAAGGCTATAAACAATAATCATATCTCAAGATTTCCTTGTCGTTTTAACATTCAAGAAGCTGCAGTCGTCCATGCCTACATGCTTCACTTGCTCAATGTCCATTTTTTGCATGTCACTCACACTACTTTTATGAAGCCCACCAAAGATCTACACCTTGCCAATCTCAGGGATCATTTTCCTGAATGACTTTGAGACAGTGGCTCCATTTCACTTGATGTAACTGCCCACCTACTTCTAAAAGCACCCAGCTTTTCAAGGCCATCTCTATACAATGTTCCTCTCATTCGTAGTTCCAATTCCATCTTTTCTTTTGCCTCATGGATTATTTACCTATTATATTCCTGGGCTCCTACACATCAGCATCTACTAGGAATCTGAAACATAATACATCTAAAACAGAACTTTTCATTCACTACTTCATCTCCCAATCCGCCAGCACCACTTCCAAAGCATTCCTCTGCCAATTTCTTCCATCTGCGTGAATGGCACTGCAATCCACCCCATTGCTCAGACCTAAAATCCTAGAAGTCATTCTTCATTCTCACTTTTCCTCCCACCTTCCATCCAGGATTCTATGCCCAGAGAAGACCAGCAACCCAGTTTTTCCAGCATCTTCCTTTCCTCACTGGTTCAAGCTCCCATCCACCCTGGCCTCCTAGATTTCCTGTCACAACACCTTTACCCTACTGCTTCCATGGGCAGGGTATTTTAAAAGTGTAGATCAGATCTAGTCTGGAACACTGTTCTGGTGACATCCCCTGCAAGCAGGGTGACATTCAGCGCTGTGACTGTGCCGCATGACTTCTGGATGGTTCTCCCTCACCCTTCCTGCTCCTGTTGCCATCTAGCATCTCAGTCCCCCCTTCCTCCTCTTGGATTCTGAGTCTGTTTCTTGATCAAGACATCTGAGCTGCTCTGTTTCTGTTAGGAGAGATGGTCTGCTCTATCAGTGCATAGTAAATTTGAACTGCAGGCTAGAATCAAATGAGGATCTAAATATAAAATTCCTGGGGACTCAACTTGGGCCAATGAAATCAGAATCTCAGTGGGAATAAACTAATCATATGTATTTTTCAGGCTTCCTACATGTTAGAATTAATATGTATCCAAAGTTGGGAACACATTGCCATTACTCATCTCTCAGAGTATCTGCTGTCACTCCAAAAATGGTTTCTCTTGCTGCTGTAGCTAAGGGCTATCCCAGTTCTTCTGCCACTTCTTTGTCCTGTAAGCTATTACTCTGAATTTTTTAAAGATGTAATTACTTATTTATTTGACAGAAGAGTAATGGTGGAGTGGGAGGCAGGGGGAAGAGATCTTCCATCTGCTTGTTTACTCCCTGAGTGGCAGTAAAGGCCAGGGTAGGGTCAGGCTCAGGCTGATGCAAGGAGCCTGGAATGCCATTAGGGTTTCCCACATGAATGGCAGGGGCCCAAGTACCTTAGCCACCTTCTGGCGCTTTCTCAGGCATATTAGCAAGAAGCTGGCTCAAAAGTGGAGCAGTTAGGACTCACACTGGTCCCACTCTGGGATGCGGGAAGCATAAACTATGTAAGTTACATAAATGTAATATATAAAGCATATCTATTTTACAAAAACCAGGTCACTCAATCATTCTGTTCAGGAACTCAGAAGCATTTGTATGCATGCCAGATTCATAAGAGGGCAAGTGGCAGGGGACGCCACATGAAAGGCAGCTACAGGAGAGGCAGGCGTGCATGGAGAGGCTGTCTGAAGTGGGTAGAATGACCCAGCGGGGAGGACCTGCAGAAAGCTGGTAGGTGGCTGCACCAGAGCCAAGGCACCATTGCTGGGACATGGCAGTGGGCCCTACACAGGCGATGGCCACCTGTACAGATGTGGAAGAAGCCAGCAGCCTGAAGCATAGAGATGGAGCTCACGCAAAGCCACTGGGAGGTCATAGTGCTCGATATTCCATTTTGAGCAGCATGCTTTCCAGATGCAGCTTGCTGTCACGCAAGGCTGGTGCAGCGACACTGACAAGTAGCTCAGGGTGAGGTCGCAGTCTGCGGTGTGTGCCAGCTCTTCAGCCAGGGTGCGCTTCAGGAACAGCTCCTGCCCGTACATATCAGAGAGCTTGCGGGAAACCTTGTAGAAATGGGCTGCTGGCCATGTGAGAAACAGAGGGAGTAGTCAACTGCTCCTCATAATGGTAATTTTCTTGTTCACAAATTTCCTTGGTAGTCGAAGACAGCTTTTCCATTTTCACCTGTATTTTGCTCAAACCTGCCAAGGTGTCCTGCAGTTCCTCATAGGACTGTCTTTAGCTCCTTCTTTTATTTCAGATTCATCTTTTCTTCATTTTCACTAGAAGCTGGGCTGCTGCTCTCTAATTCTATCTTTTCTTTATTCAATAAACTCATTTTTAGGTTGGTGATATCATTTGCAGTGGTAAAACCTGCATCTTTGAGGGTTTCCGATTTCAGGATTAAAATTATGCCAATTGGCTACATTTTCCTTAAGTTTTGTTGCACTGACAGATAAAACAGGTTTTCTGAGTGTCATAATTCCAAGAGTCTTTGCTTTCCATGTGGTCTGCAGGTATCCTGCGAAGTCTGAATTTATTTACAGAATGTAATATTATCTGAGATTATTTTACTTAATTCCTTGTTTATAAACCATCTTCCCTTACAAATAGTGGAGACAGCAGTCACAGGGTTTGTATTTTGCTTCTGTTATATTCTTATTGCTCACCGCTTTGTCTGTTGGCCAAAACATCTTCGCACTGCCCATCAAATTGCTAAGGAGTCCAGGAAATTTAGGCTAGACATGATCCCAAGAAAAGAGGACACGAGTTGGGTGACATGTAGCATCTTTGTCAGGAAAAGGTTTTCCAGCATCCAAAGGAAGGGTTCCTATTCGAGATTCCTCAGAGGAAGTGACATCACAGGGAAGACCCGAGAAGCAAGTGAGAGCTGAGTAGATGAAAGAGAGGGTGAGGCAAGAAGGTTTCCAAATGGATGGTTCATTGTAACTGATACAATGTTTACAGATCCAGGCGGAAAAGCCTGGTGTGTTCCGGAAACTAAATTATTTCGTTGTGACTGGGTGGTTTAGGGGAAAGGACACTGGGAAGCATTCATAGAGACAAGGCTGGAAAGATGTGAGGGCATATTAGGGAATGCCTTATAACCATGAGAAGGGCTTTGTATTTTCTCCTGAGGTCATTTGGCAGAGGAGTGATGCCTTGTCTGATTTGCATATGAGGGAATTCATTTGGCTAAAGTGTGAATGCAGGGGATGGGGGCAATAGGTGGGCAAGATTTGAAGCCCCTGGGGCTAGGAACAAATTGCAGTAATTCAGGAGAGAGATACGTGATGCAATTTTCAAATGCCAGAAACAAAGAATCACATACCATGCCCATCTATTTGACAGACTATTCTATGTAATTAATTTTTGGAAATTGGATTAGCTGGTTGATGATTTCTGAGAGTGCCAGCCGAGGGCTCAGGAGCCCTTAGTGGTCACACTTGAGTGTAGGCTTGTTTCTCTGCTCTGCAAAGCCTCCTATTTACTCTGGCTTGTATAACGATCCTTTGGGTGGTATCAAAAGCCCAAGTCCCAATTGGCTTAAGCAGAAAGAGAAGTTTATTATTTCATATCATAAAACTCTGTGATGGGCCCTGGTTAATGAAACTGGACTTGGAAGTTTCTCTCCTTCAAAGAAGCAGAGGCAGAGAGTGGAACGGTAGAGTCAAAGTCAGGACCTCTCATGAAAACAGGGCTTATGTTCTGAGAGCACATCCCAGCAACCTGAGGACCTCCCACTAAGCCCTGCCTCTCAAAGTTTCCACCACCTTCCACCAATAGCACCCTGTAGACCAAGCCTGTAATCACAAAGGACCCTTGGGGAACACTCACATTGTGCGCACATCACAGCACCACCTCTGTCTCTGTGTATGTTCCAGCTGACCATGTGGCACAGAAGCTTACAGGAATGGGTACCTTGTTGCCTCTGAGCATGTCAGACATGGAGCCTACACTGTTTCCCCCTCTGACTGTCTGATTCATACCCACTGGAATCTTCCCTCTCTGGTCAACTGTCACCTATTCCAAGGAGCATTCCCTCTCCTTTTCCAGTTGATTTGGTGCCTTCCTTGGTGCACCCCAGCACCTGGCACACACTCCCACCTCATCTCATTAAAGTTTTCTATTAGTCTTTTCTCGTCACTTTATATCCAGAGAGCAGGCGGAGAAAACAATGAGGACTCGCAAAGGTCACCTTAGTCCTACGGATTTCTGCTCCTTATAACATTTAGGCTGCCATGAGAGGAATATGGGAGGCAGGCAATATTGCCACCCTATTTTGCAATTTAATAAGGAGAGTTTTCAGGATCAGTCGACATTGCATGTAACTTCATCTTGAGCTTAAGCCAGTGACGGTCTTTTATGGACTTGGTTCATGAACCCTCTGGGAAAGTGGTGATCCAGGTTAGAGACAAAGTAGAGCTCAGGAACTTAGGCAGCTCATCTGTGGCCACGTGGACAAGGAGTTGTAGAAGGTAAAACTAGAATATGTACCTCCATCATCTATCCATTAAGGTCCACAGAGATGGTAATCCCCTCCCCTGATCTCATTCCTCACCCCTACAGGTCATCTCCCACCATCCACACTCCCCCCATCAGTTCCCTGCAGCCTCACTGAATTCCCTCCACTCTGGAACAGCCAACCTTGACTCTTTCTCAAATCCTTCCTTCTCCTGATGTTTTCCCCCCAGAGACTTGACATAAAGGATGCTGGTGTGTGTCTGTTCATGTCACCTCCCCTGGGAGCCTCCTGCAGGCTCCAATTAAAACAGGCCATTCCACCTTCACATGCAAGGAGACTGCTGGTCTTCAGGGCATCCTCTCTCCCCCCTAAGCCAATTCAGCTGAAATCACACAATGAAGACTATGAAAGTTGTTTGTTTAAAATGGATATGCTTTTAGAACTTGAACATGTTTTGGTGTTCTGTTGCAAAAAGGCTTCACAATTAAAAATTTGCTTGATGCAAGGAAGCCACTTTAAAAGTCACAGCCTCTGGCATCCCTCCCAGGAAGCAGGTGTCACCTGCTGACCTTTGTGGTCTTCAGTGAAAAATCAGGGTAAGTCTACTCCATTCTCCCTATCCTGAGCAGGAATGTGAATGACAGAAAAGCCTAATGAGTAATTAGGGACATAAAAATGAAAATAATGAACTTCATACAGGAATGAAGATACACTAATGACTGCTTTGTTGGAGGTATGCTTTCATCCACAGTGATATCAAAACAAATATAATTCAACATTGGGTTTACATTCAGAAACCCAGATTGTTCCTAGCTCTGTGCATTTAAATAGAATGTACAAAACTTCGGTGTTCAACGATGTTTTGTGACCAAAAAAAGTCATCTTAACATGCTATTTTGCTTTTTGAAAGGGTAAGACCTTTCACTGGCTCACTCTCTGCTCCTCTTCTGGTACCTTTCTTACTGCTGGCATTCAGAAAACACATGGTAAATGTTTGTGCAATGAATAAGCAGGTGAGATTTGCCTCTGTGAGAATGATCTGCCCCCTCCAGAAATCCAGCATTGGATATCTGGCCAGCTGCAAAGACCACTCTCCTCCTACGTGAACAGGTGTCCTAGGAGGAGCCATACTCCCTGCCAAGGCAGAAAGAAGCCAGGTAGAAGTGATGTGTTTTAGTAAGTGAGATGGGCATCGATCAGTTCTCCCCTCCCTTTCATTTAATATCCATTATCGTTTAGCATGACTCACGGCCCCACATCTAAGATCTAAGGAGCCGCAGCAGAGCAGGTCTGGGTTAATGCACAGGGGCTGGATCGGGGGTTGGGAAAGTCTGTCTGTCTGTCTGTCTCTCCTCATCACCCTTTTCTTCTCCTAGCTTCTGAGCAACCTACACAGAATTAATTCTAGGGTAAGGAATGTGGGAGATGTGGCTCAAAAGACATGACCTTTCAGTCATAAGATCAATAAGTTGCGAGAGCTAATGTACAGCATTATGAACTTCATTGATGATATTGTATTGTTTACTGGAAATTTGATAACAGAACAGATTTTAAGTGTCCTTACCAGCTCCCTCCCCTGCAGCAAAACACACAGGCAAAAGGTGCATGTGGATGGTGTTAATTTGACTGTGATGATCATAATACTTCTGCATATCAAAATCATGTTGTACACCTTGAACACAGGCAATTTTCATCTATTATACCTCCATATAGCCACAAAGAAATAAACAGAACTACTTCTAACGTGTTAGCTTGCACTGTCAGATGGACAAAAGCAGCAGTGGAGCTGAGCAATGTGGCCAGGCCACCCGCTCCCCCTGTTCAGGCTCTGGGCTGGAACTGCCACCATCAATAGGCTCCTTGTTGTCCATCTCGGCCCCTGGGGGGCTAGCTGGGGCTCCCTGAGCTCAATGGGCTCCCTCTCTGCCATTGTCTCCTGATATCAGTTCATAGTCTCAAGGATATAGACTGAATTACAATTATTCATAATGCCCAGCAGCCCCTGGAACCTACTTGCCACACAGAGTTTATTGGCCTTTGTGACAGGGACAAAAGGAGGTTTGTTGGAAGCTGGACACAAAAGGCAAACACAATGTATAGATTTCTGAATAATACAAAAGCGGGGGAATAATAGAAGCCACACAAACGCTCTGTTATTGACGACATTGGGGCCCTTCCCCCAACCCTTTCCAGAGTTTCAGTGGATTTGCCCAACCTGGCTCTTCAAGATTTTTCTGGCAGGAAGGAGACAACCTGAATGGTGCAGGTAGCCTGACACGTCCCAGAGGCATGCTTCAGCCCAGAGGAATTTTCTGTGGGAGGTGAGCAGTGTGCATTTATGAGGCACATCCTGGGAGTTCTGTGTAAGGAAGGAAACTGGTTCCTGAGGCTTGAGAGTGAGTAGCCTGTTCAGGAGAATACACCTGCGTAGCTCTGAGTGCATGTGAGTGTGGTTGGGTGTATGTATGTGTGTGTGCAAAAGTGCACAGCTGTGAGAACTATATATGTCATTATGTGTGTGCACACACTTGGGTGTGAGTGCATGATTGCATGTGCAGGCGAGAATTTCAGAGACAAAGTGTGATGCATTTGCATGTGTGAGCATACAGGTGTGAAAGTACATGACAATGCCATGTCAGAGTTTTGTATGTGAGGGTGTGGACTGAGTATCTATGTGTGTATGAGACTCTGCACGTGAGTGTATGTGAGTCAGGATATGTACAAGAGTACTTTAAGAAGTTTATGGAAAACAGGATTTAAATGTTTGGGGGCAAAAATTTTGAGAACTATGCATAATTTTATCCTAATACACATTTCCTGTGATCATTTTTAGGTGCCCTGGTGTACCTGAGCTATTGTATGTGTGAGTGAGTGTGCGTGTGATCATGTGGGCTTGCACATTGTCTGAAAGGTCTGCATCTGTTCTGACTCAAGTTGGTCAACCCTTCCTAGAGGAGACATTGGCTCCAAGACCCACAGCCTGCCTATCTCCTGCCCACCCTGACAGCCTGGCTGCTGGGACTGAGGAATCCCCATGGGACCACAGAGGGATCACAGAGAGGGTATGCTGCATACAGGCAGCTTAATGGCTGCAGAGCCTCCCACCTCTGACAGGATCAAGTACGTTCCCTCTTGCACACAACAGCCACTCCAGCACATGAGAACGTTCCACTAGCTCCCTCCACAAGTGTTCCAGATTCTTCTACCTTCAATAGAGATTTTACACAGATCTCACACCGCTTGTCAAAGATACAATGATGAAAAGCCTCAGTTACTGCTGTGCCATCTCTGGCTGCCTCCATTTTTTATTGGCACACTTTTCCACTAGCCAAATCAACAGTTCTTTCTCTTTCTCACTCTCTTCCCTCTTTCCCCTCATCTTCTCCCTCCCTCTTTTCTTTACTCTTTCCTTCCTTCCTTCTTTATCCTCTCCTCTCCTGCCTGCCCCCTTCCCCACCTTCCAGTCACTCTGCATCCTTGCCTCCTTTCTTAGCTCCTTCCTTCCTTCCCTTTTTTCCTTCCTCCTCTCCCCCTGAAAGTAGACACACTGAGGCAAAACTGTCTATAGACAACTTTACTAAGTCTTCTGTCCCTCCCACACCAGCAAACCACCTCTTACACTCTTGTGCAGCTAATACTGATGGAGCTCTTCCTCTATGGGTTAGTTTGCCTAAAGTACATTAAGAGAACATGATGTGGTTGAGAAAATACCATTCCATGTCTTGATTATGGGCCTAAGTATGTCCATGAAGGTGGAACTGGGTTTTCAAACCATGTACTATTTTCTCAAAGCTTCCTAGAAATGCCCCTTTTCCTCTTTATTGCTCATTAATTTTATGCCAATGGTTCATCATACTTTCTTCCCAGTCCTTTTAGAGTGTCAGATTGTTAAATGAGATGTAGACACTTAGGCATTCTTGCTCAGATATTTAGTCTGTGTGTACTGGAAGGCAAGTTCCCTCACCCATCATTCATTTATTCATTCCTTCACTAATTCAGTTATTCCACAAACATATTTTCTAAAAATGTATTTATTTGTTATTTTGAAAGACAAACTGATACAGAGAAAGATATCTTATATCCACTGGATCACACCCTAAATGGCCACAATGGTAGGGGCTGGGCCAGGCTAAAGCCAGGAGCCAGGAATTCCAACCAGGCCTCCTACATGGGTGGCAGGGGCTAACACTCTTGGACCATCATCTGCTGCCTTCCAGGGGGAATTAGAAGGGAGCTGGATCAGAAGCAGACCAGACAGGACTCAAACTAGTGTTTCAATACAGGATGCAGGCATCCCAAAACTGGCCCCTTCACAAATATTTTAAGTATCTATTTCTGTACCAGGCACTGTTTTAAATTCAAGATATTTAGCAATGATGTAAACAGATGAAAATCCTTCCCTATGCAGTCTGTATTCTAAAGGTGAGAAGTGATGATCAACAAGAAAACAAGTTCAAGCTACTTCCAGAATGCCAAGCCCTTTCACCTCTGACCCTTTGTCTCCCATCTGCAGAATTGGGCTTGTTGCAGGACTTACCTCCATGTGGCCATCGTGCAGATGACACACAAGACACCCTGAGCACAGTATCCGGGCAAGTGCAGAGATCCAGACATCTTCACTTAGAAGGACTCCATACATTTGTTTGGCCTTGCAAATTAAATTCCTATGGGACACACAACTCCCTGAGTCATTAAGTTGCCAACTTTCTAAGATTGGTGGATTTGTTTGTGCCTCTGTAAATTCAGATTCTTCGTGTGAGTCCTGGAGCTGCCTTTTACCAGCTGGAGAGGACTGACCTGTCCCGGTAATCTCTGATTTTCTCAATAGCATGGGAGATCTAAATAAAGTACTGAACCCAGGACTGGTTTAAGAATCATCAAAACTCTCCCATGATTAAAGAATGAAAACAGACTTTGGAAGTCTACAATCCTGGATCTAGCTCCTAGCCCTACTTATAGTACTTTTAGTTGAGTTTCCCAGGTTGTATCAATTTCCTCATTTTTAAAACTGCAATGATGCTTATCTCTCAGGAAGATGAGACACAAAAACAGCAAGTCTTTTAGCACACAGTCAGCAGTCCAACGTTAATTCTGTGTCCACACAGCAGTCAGTCCAAGTGGCATGAATGAATGAATGAACTACAACATGGAACAGTCTGTATTTTAAATTCTAGTAAGAAAAAAAAATCAGCTCAATCTCCTGTCTTTCTTATTTCTTCCCTCAAAATTTCCACATTTTATCTGATTCAGATGGATTAAAAAAATACTCAATGCCATTTTTATCTCGAGTCAACAGACTATGGCTCCTAAGTCCTTCCTAGTTCACCACCCGCTTTTGTACAAAACATGAGCTAACAATGGCTCTAACAGTTTTAATTGGCTAGAAAAAAAAATCAAAGAAGAATCATTTTTCCTGATAATGAAATTACATGAAGTTCAAATACTGGTGTCCACAAGTAAAATTTTGTTGGAACACAGCCATGCCTGTTCCTTCTTGTGGTGTCTGTAGCTGCTTTCAGGATACTAGGGCAGAGTTGAATCATTGTGACAGAGAATTTATGACCCACAGAGCCAAACATATTGGCTCTCTAGTCCTTTCAGCAAAAGTTTGTCAACCCCTGCTCTAGTGCACTAATTGAACCTTTAACTGTGTTCTTTCTGCCAGACGTTTCCTTAATTCACTGATGTTTTTATTTCCAAGCACTCAAATTTTTAACAACGGAACTGCCCTTGTGTTGAAGTGATGCTATCCCACTGAATCACCCCAGGGTTATTATAGATACCTGCACTCATCTGTTTCCTCCATTAAGTCTACTTCCTGAGCATTGCCTCTTCTGCTGGGATTCTGTCCCTCCTTCCAAAGACCAGTTTCCTTTAAATGTTGTTTGACCTCTTTTGTCTGTTTCCCTGTGTAGTTGGGAGACAAGACTAATCAAGCTACATGAGAAACCCTGACCATATGTTGATGGATGTATGTTCGAAAATAAAAGTGTCTTCTTTTGGTACTCAGCGAAAAGGCAAAGCTGGGTCTAGAACTAACCTGCTTCTTGTATGGGAGGGGGAGCTGCCCGGGAGAACAAGACATCTTCTCTAGCTCCTTTATCCAGCCCTCAAAACCTCCTCAGTCGAGTCCTGTGGGCCACAGGACCTTATGGAAGGTACAGGGATGGTAAACGCAGGAATTCCATGAAATATTTAGAATTCCATATGGAGTAAGTACAACCTTCTGGAAGAAACTGAATTGTCTGTATCAGCTCCTTTAAAGAATCTCTGCCCACACTCCTCACAAATAACTAAAAAAGCTAAGATCACTAAACTCATTGTAAACATGAGAAATGACCACAATTGAGAGTATCTCATTCAGACACTGATGGTGAGCAACTATGGTCAAGAACAATGCCCTCCATACTTCTGAATCATGACAGCCAAATTAAATTAAATTAAACCAAAGGAAATTAAACCAATAGACCAGACGCTGTTCTCATAACATTATTGGAAGCCTGGGGTGTATGCCATGCCCTTCTGTATACGTGCTCTCATCTATCTACTCCATGGAAAGCCGACACGGCAATAGCGATATTCAAAGGTTATGCATGAAGACAGTAATGCTCCGAAAGGAGATTTTCTGGCCCAGACCTGCTGGACAGTCTTGAGCTCCAGCGGATGAGAAGCCGCCGACTACAGGACTTGATTATCCAATAGAACTTCAAGCACTTATAACTGTTTAAAAACCGGGGGAAATTGAACCCAGAGGAATTGAGTTTCCAGCCATTGTCCAAGCAGCAGCAGGAAGGGCCAATCAAACCTGACACTAGGTCCTGGACCTGCATATTAATCCCCAAATGCTCCTTCTTCCCCATAATGAGAGTCACCTTCCCTTTAATTAAAATTCTCTTACAAATGTAGACATTCCACTTTTCCTGATAATTACCCGGAGAAGATTTTTAGCAATCAGCACTACATAAATATCCATACCTCCTCGAAGACCGTAACAGTTGCAGCGCTCTCTTCCTCTAATTTATTATTTATATACTGCTGCAGAAAGACAGAGCTCTTTGTGGCAATTAACATGGGCCTTCCAGTCTCCTCTTGCGGAATGAGGCTGGAGACGAGCATTACTGCTTCGATCACAATTACTATTAATTGGAGAGCTCTCCCTTCTCTATAAAATATGTACTACCCAAAAGTGCGATAAACCGCCCAAGGAATATGAACTGCATGTCAAGAGATGTATTGTGAGGGCTCTGGGTTTAACAAGTCATTTACCCTGTAATTACTGGGGGGGGAAATCCTCTTAATGGGGCAGAGGACATGTTCCCAACAGCAAGATATCAGGCTCCAAGCTGAAGTGAGTTCCCCATGATAAAATGAACCACAGGCTGACAACAAATGGCCCCAAACATCTCTCTGGTGTTTTTATTTTTAATATGGTCTGAGGATGAGCAGGGATTCCTTGTTTCATGAAATCCCTTGATATACCTATGAGGAATCTAACTTCCCAGAGATTCATCATTTATTCATGTTTGCAAGTCGCAGGCTCTCTATGCTAGACACTGCTCTTGAATCTCGGCCCTGCAATAACAAAGGGAACATGCTACAGTCCCAGCCTTTGCGTAGATGACACTGGGTCAATTGATATTGAGTCGCACAGTGAAAGGTGTCATCCCACCATTCCCAAGAATACTGTCAGTCATGGAAATGTGAAGAAAGAGGAACGGCCGCTGACTGCAGAAGTTGGAAGTTAAACTCCAGCAAGGAAATGCACCAGTGAGGGGCATGCAAGCTGAGGACATAGCATTTCCAAAGACGTGTAGTCTGGGGATCACAGCATAGGTACAATGGTCAGAGAGCCCATCTGGTGGGTGGGGGAAGACAGTCTGAATGCTGAAAGTACGGTTCAGTAGGCTGAGCTTTTCATCAACCCCCAACCTGAGGGGACTTTTCCATCCTCCTTGGTTGTGAGGGTCTCTGTGCTGTGGTTCCATTCAAAAAAGGCTAGTCCCTGTAACGGAATTTTCAGGAAAGTTCTAGATAAAGAAATTTCATGTCTCCTCCACGGCCAAACATCATGGACTCCTTGGTCAAATAATTTTAACAAAATTTTAACTCCAAGAAATTCAGGACTTGATTCACCAGCAGAGGCACCAAGACCATGTAGATGTTCATGACCAGAACCGCATCCAAGCTGCCTAAGAAGAATGAGTACACTGAGAAGGACTTTTCTGGTAGGAGGCCTGGTGTTCAGGTACACTGAGGTCCAGGTTTTAAATTCACCCCTTACCAGTTGTGTCGATTTGTGTGAGAGAGTCCATCTGAGACTCAGTTTTTATCTGTGAAAATGGGGAGATAATATTCATTTTCTTTTCAAGATCTGATAAGCCTGAGCCTGTTTGCCATTGGCACTTCTAACATGGTCCTTGTTCAAATTTTCTCCAAAATTTTCTCAACTTGGCTGCCCACTGGAATCACTTTCATGTCATCAAAAATTACATGGACCTGATTTCACAAATCAATAACTCTTTTTTTCCCTTGCTATTCCGTTTTCCATATACCTGACATTCATCTCTTGTTTCTAGCCCTGTATTTTCTTAACTGATCCTGCATTATGGGTATTCATTTCATATTGTTCTGTGGTCTGCCAACTTTATGAGTGGAAAATTTTGCTGGACCTTTTTGCCCATCACATTTGGGTTCTCCATTCTCCTTCCCTCATGGACTGAGTGGCCTCAGGCGTGTCGCCAGCCCCCGAGTTCAGCATCTTCCTAGAGAAAACAATAAAGCTTTTCACGGCTCCAGCCCCACAGTGAACACTGGAAAACTTCTCTTGGGTCGCTTGATAATGTAAGAGGGGTTGTGCAACTTCAATTCAAATGAGGACTTTTGAAAAACATACTTTTACACAGATTCAAGTGAGATGTCTCAAGTAGGTACAAGGCAGAGGAAAAAAAAGCTAAAGTCTATTAGGGATCCTCAAAAAGTTCGTGAAAAACTGATCTCATAAAAATGGATTTCAAAATATTTTTACCAAAATATTTATCCTTTAATTTCATTTTCCACAAACTTTAAAATATATATATTTGAGAAACAGAGAAAGCTCCCATCTATTGGTTCCCTCCCCCAGATGCCTACAAAGGCTGGGTCGGGACCAGGCTGAAGCCAGGAACTGGGAACTCCACACCAGTGTCCTACATGGATGTCAGGGACCCAACTATTTGAGCTAGCACCTGCTGCCTCCCAGAATCTTCATAGCAGAAAGCAGGAATTGGGGGCAAAGCTGAGTGTTAAATCCAGATATTCTGATGTAGGATATGGCATCCTAACTGCTAGACCAAAGGCCTACCCCACCACCAGGTCTGTGTGGTACCCTCAGGCATCTATTAGTGTCACTGAGGGCACTGTCAACACAACTGTTAGCCTGTACTTCTGAATAAAATGAAATGAAATAAAGCAAAGAAAAAAAAATCCTGAGAGGAAGTAGTTTACTTTTTGACAATAAAGAAAAACTGTTATCAGCCAGGTTTCTGTGTCTTAAATCAGAGCTGTAGGATTGGGTGGGGAGTGTGCTTCTCTCTTTGAACTGTCAGCTCCTCCACCATGCCAGCTGCCTTCAATGCATTCTCACCTTTAATGGGATTGAATGAGTCACTCTGCAGGCCCATCTCCAACCCAGAGAACTCCATTCTCAGGGGATACCACCCATAGTCCAGTAACACAAAATGCCACTTGGCACTATGCTCAGGACCACTGACAGTGCAATTTGCATACATCACCAGGATACTCCATCCACACCCACGCATGCCGTGGGGCTCTCTGATCTGTAGGGGGCTTGCAGCAGCCTGGGGTCTGACAGGAAGCAAGCCTTACAAATAGTCTGCTCCTTGAGAGGGGATTTTGCCAAGTGCTTGAGATTAAAACAGACGGGGTGCAAATACATGCAACTTTCCCATTGAAAAGCAAGCCCTCACTAGTGCAGGCTGACCTCCCTTGATCTACAGACTCTGTAGCACCGCAGGGGCAAGGCCAGGATCCCCACCCAACCCAATTTAGACTCCACTTACAATGTGCTCCTGTGTCAGACTGGACAAGGAAGCAGAGGACGCACTGGTGGCGCTCTGCTCCCGTGCGGAATCTTTTCACCAGATTAACACTGGCCTTACTGGAACCCTGAGGCCTTTTCTGAGTGAGAAGCACGTGCATACACCTCAGGTGCACAAGCAGAGTGAGACAGCCCAGCACACACTTATGCACATAAGCACACATAACACACACAACTGTGTTCACTGACATGTGTGCACACAAGCTGAAGTGTGCACTTGCTTGCACACTTGTAGCAGCAGGGATTAGAGCAGATGTGCTTATACAGGATCTGGAGTGGTTCTTCTCAGCCTACAGTGCTTGCTTTCCTAAGCTATGTGACCTTGAGCAGATCATTTCCTGCTTTAATATAAGTAAAAATCATACTTCTGTGGTTATTCTGAGGTTTGAACAAACAAAAAATAAAGTGCATAGCACTGCAGAGCCCACCTTTAAGCATTCAAATGATCATCACTGTCATCAACAGTATCACCACTCTCCACACACATCCACCTATGGACGCCGGTGAGAGGACAAGCCTTGGACCTATTTGTTCCTATGCCCCTTCCTGGAAAGTCATACTTGTGGAGACAATAGCCAAAAGGAACTGAAAGTTGCCTCCTGCAGAATGATGAGTTGCCCAGACAGATGCATCTGCTGAAGAATCAGAGCCAAGTTTCTGTTTGCATGTCCAGCTTAAACTCACAACAGCAATGCAGCCACAATCACAATGCAAAACAGGACTCAGGCTGTACCTGCGAGCAAACTGACCAATGCCAAAGCATCTCCACAGCCACCTAGGTTCAGGAGAAATGCTCCTGTCACTGACATGATAAGGCCACCTTTAATGTTGAACACAAGAGACACAAAAGCAGAAAGACTTGGCCTCTGTACCTGAGAGAGTCTCCTGCTAGGCAAGCAGATTTGCAAACAGACCCTGATGGTGGCTTGCAGGAACTGAACCCTGAAGTCACAGGAACTCATGAAAGAGGGAGAGTTAATCAATGAAGGATAGGAGTTTGGCATGTGCCCGGGGAAGAGGAGAGATTCTAGCTGGGCCTGGAGAGTGAGAGAGGTGGGGAAGGTGTCCCTGACACATGACTGAGCACATGCAGGGTCAGAATAAGCTGCTTGGGTGTGGCTGCAGGTCAGGGCTTGCCCACAGGGCCAGCTCAACACAAGACTGTAAAGGCAGGTAGGGGGATTTCTCAACCTCCCACATCACATGCACGCAACCCAAAGGGCAAGTAACCTTCAGAATTGTCCATGGTGTCTTTCCCATGGCCTCAGCCCTGCTGTCCTCACAGCTGACCTCCCTCGAGTGTTCCTCAATGCCCCTGTGATGACCTTTCCACACATTTGTGTCTGCATCTTCAGCCAACTGCAGACAGAACACAGGAACTACAGTTCCCGTGTACTGTCCAGAGACCACCACATGAGCTCAAGGAGCAGGCACTCAATACAAAGAATCCGGTCATTGTCAAACGGCCCCTTGCTGCAGCAAAGGTGGTATCTCATTTGTTCATTGCTTTTTTTTTTAATTATTATTATTATTAAAAACATATACAACTGCAGCTCAGCGCAATGTGGCTGAGCACCTTCTTGGTGTCAGGAGTAATCTAGCCCTTCCCTCCTGAATGTCAGCTGTTGGCGTCACAAGGACCAAGGACGGACAGAGCTTGCTCCCAGGGCAGCTGGTGGGAGCGCAGGAGCCTGCCTCCCTCCCACCCTACAGCAGGAGGACAGGCCTTCTCCTACAATTGTTGCCTTCACAATTGTGAATTCAAACAACCCAGTTACATAACAGGGCGTCTGTGACGGGCCATTGTTCGGGGAAGCCCTCTCGGCTTTTGTTCCTTCCTCTGTGTGACAGACCCAGAGTGTTCCCCCATATGGGACCACAAGGCACTGTGCATTCTTTTTCCCCCTCAGCTGAAATGAATCTGCATTTGCCAGTTATTTACAAACATTCCAGCCTGCCCCTCCTCTGCACAGCAGGATGTTTCCTAACTTGCTTAAATTAGAGACAAGGGAAGTGGAAGAAGACAGGTAGTAAATGGCACTTGCACAGTAGTCCTGCAGATGGGTAAGGGGAATGGAAGCCAGCTGCCAGAAGTGGTTGTCACAGCACAGAAGCAGCTCCAGTCTTGAGTGTGGCTGGAACCCTCCTTCTTTCCCTCCAGGGTTGCAATTGCACACAGCTCTCATTAAGAGATCCATGTGCCATAGTGCTGCTTTGCCCCCCCCCCCCACCCGTGTGTGTGTGTGTGGGGGGGGTGGGTTTGTGGGTGTGAGACAAACTTATTTTAGTAGACTTATTTTTCCCCCCTCCTGAAAAGCATGGTAGCCCTGAAAAATTAATAGGCCAAGAAATGCTGCCTCCTATGTCTTTTTGTAAAGATTAGAAAGAAGGGAATAATATACACTCAATTAAATCACAAGCATATTTGTAGATTTCTGCCTTCGGGTCCTCACCAAAGCTTGTAATGAATAGTTGTCATAAATGAGGCTGTGGTTGGAGTCCGGTTTTGTCCACCTGGGGTTGCTGGCTCTACAGTTCTGATTCAATCAACAGTCCTGTTATTCAGAAGACCCTTTGCAAGTCACTCACCCCCTGAGTCAGCAGTCTGGATGACCCAGTTGTTGGCAATGATTCTGCTATGTTCAGGGGCTCCCCAAGCAAAGCCATCTGCCTCTCCTAGTTTCCAAGTGGAGCCTGCAGTTGAGTTGTTAACTGTTTTTCTTGGGGTGTGGTCCTGCATCCCAGGGTCTGGTGTCTGACTGATTCAGTAGGTTCACGAATCCAGGATGCCTACTGATCTGATCTAGCACAAAACATGGCCTGAGTTTGAAAGCCTGAGGCCTGTGCTAATGGTGGTGTCTTATCTCCTTGCCAGAGTTTATTCATTCATTAAGCCACCCAGGTAAGAATCATGTGTACTGGTAACACTCCCTCAGGGATCACTATGTGTTGGGTGATGCATCAAATAACTTCTGAGTATTATGTCATTCAGTCCTCCCAAAAATCCTATAGTTATCCCAGTTTTATAGATGAAGAGACTGAGGCCCAGAGAGGCTGATTAAAAATTAAAACACTTCAAGCCAAATAACATTCGAGGTTGGAAATTAGACTTCGAAGCGAGGAAGCTGATGCCAGAACCTGCAATTGAAAGTAGCACACTCTACAGCCCATCCATTCATTTATCCAGGAAACATATGTTGATCACATCTTACATTTACTTCTTTGAAAAAAAAAATGACATCCTCTGATTTCAAAAAATGATGCAGACAAAAACGGGAAAGCAGTGGTATACTGTAAAGTGTTCCTGAGAGTGGCTGTGTTCAGGTTCTGCTGCTAGGGGATGAAAGACTACCTTAGCAACTATGAACGACCTGCACATACTATTCCCAGGGGCACTTGGCCAGGTTCTCTGCTTAGGGTCTTACAAAGTCAATGTCAGAGTGTGGCCAGTTCGAATTCCTATCTTGAGGCTCTGCTACCAAATTCATTTGGCCGTTGGCAGAATCCAGTTCCTTATAGTCACGGGACTGAAGTATCAGTTTCCTTCTGTTGTCAACTTCAGGCTGTCTCTGTCCCCACTCTCTCTGGCTTCCCTTCCGCCAGCAGGTAGTGAAACTTGCTGCCATTACAGAGCTCACTGACCGAGTCAGGCTCACCTGCATTGTATCTGAATGTCAGGAAGTCACTCTCTCAACATTTAATGACATAGTCAAGCCCCTTTAATAGCAGTATCTACATCAAGGTTTTATTAAATAAGTGAGGGATGGAATTCTTGAAGGGCGGGGAGGGGTTTGGGGGAGGGCTGGCATCATTAGGATTCTGCCTACCACAGAGGTTCAAGTGGGAGCTGGTGATAGTTGTCCCAGCTGTTTTAGAGACAGTGGTGGGGACACTGTACAGCCTTCCCTTATGTCCTACTGAGTCCTATCTAGGTCTCCAAAACATGACCCATCATCAACAGCTTATTTGTCTATTGGACCTCAATTTCCTCATTTGTGAAAAAAATAAAAGGAGGTAACATTCAAAACCTGGTAAGGATTTTGAGGAAATTAAAATGAGATAACACTTGTAAAAGTTTCACACAGTGCCTGGCAAGTAATAGATGTTCAATAAACATTGCCTATCATTATTGTTTTTTTCTACGATTATGTAGAGGCAATAGTATAAAAAATGTAGTAATAAAAGGAGGTGATACTTTCAAACTTATCAATGAGGACAATTTTTTTAAGATTATTTATTCAAGGCCGGCGCTGCAGCTCACTAGGATAATCCTCCGCCTTGCGGCGCCGGCACACCAGGTTCTAGTCACGGTCAGGGTGCCAGATTCTGTCCCAGTTGCCCCTCTTCCAGGCCAGCTCTCTGCTGTGGCCCAGGAGTGCAGTGGAGGATGGCCCAAGTGCTTGGGCCCTGCACCCCATGGGAGACCAGGAAAAGCACCTGGCACCTGGCTCCTGCCATCGGATGAGCGCGGTGCGCCGGCCGCAGCAGCCATTGGAGGGTGAACCAACGGCAAAAGGAAGACCTTTCTCTCTGTCTCTCTCTCTCACTGTCCACTCTGCCTGTCAAAAAATAAAAAAAAACGATTATTTATTCAAAAGGCACAGTGACAGGTAGACAGGGAGAGAGAGGAAGAGAGAAATATCTTTCACTTACTAATTCACTCTCAAATGGCAAAACAGACAGGGCTGGGCCCTGCTTCCCAGGGGCATTAGCAGGAAACTAGATCTGAAACAGAGTGGCGGGGACTCAAGGACAGCGTATAATGTGCCTTGCTGGACATCTGCGTTCAGTCTCAAACACGAAGATCTTACTTCAAGTGTACGTGTTCAGGGAGGCAATATGTTGCACCCTGGCAGTCTCAGAGCAGCTGTATGACAGGAACAGTAAAGAGAGTCATGATGTCCAACCAGCTTAGGACCGACCGTGAGACAAGAGCTTCCTAAGCATCTTGTGTATTTTGCTATGTACTCCTCTCCACAACCTCATGCAATGGGTGCTGCTCCGTATGCTAGCCTCCTGGTACAGAGGATGATACAGAGGCTCGGGGAGCTCTTACAGCTGCAAAAATGCATCAAGGTCGAAACACCCACAGTCAGGCATTTCTCTCTGCACTTTTCCTTGCTTCCTTGTTTTTCAAATACTCACTTTTCCTGACCATATAGAGATGGTTCGCACAGAGCCCATTCACTGCCTGTGCTGCCAGCTCCCATTTTCCCCTGTCTTACCCATTTGCCTTGCTTTCAGATTTAAGTACCTACTGGAACTTTAATTTGTCTACAAAGCGCTTGGGGACCACCTGAAAAAGAACACTCCGATTCAGGTGGTTTGGAGTGAGGCCTGAGACTCTGAATTTCTCACACATTCCCAAGGAGGCTGATGCAGGAGCACATTGTGAGTAGTAAGACTCCAACAAAGAGTGAGTTCCATGAGAACAGAGTTCATGGCTGTTACTTCTGTTCTATAAAATGGGCAGAGTACTCTAGAACTTCACCTATACTTTAAATCGACATTTTAAAGCAAATGATAGAAAATGAGATCTTTGGCCGGCGCCGTGGCTCAACAGGCTAATCCTCCGCCTTGCGGCGCCGGCACACCGGGTTCTAGTCCCGGTCGGGGCACCGGATTCTGTCCTGGTTGCCCCTCTTCCAGGCCAGCCCTCTGCTGTGGCCCAGGAGTGCAGTGGAGGATGGCCCAGGTGCTTGGGTCCTGCACCCCATGGGGAGACCAGGAAAAGCACCTGGCTCCTGGCTCCTGCCATCGGACGAGCGCGGTGCGCCGGCCGCAGCGCGCTGGCCGCGGCGGCCATTGGAGGGTGAACCAACGGCAAAAGGAAGACCTTTCTCTCTGTCTCTCTCTCTCACTGTCCACTCTGCCTGTAAAAAAAAAAAAAAAAAAAAAAAATGAGATCTTTTCTTAGTTTTCTCCCTGCTCTTCTGTCCTGTGAAACAACATACACGCACACACACATTCTCTTTAAAGCGAGCTGTTTCTTTTCTCATTAATTTCCAGGGATCTCTTTAAGTTCTTACCAAATCTTTGTGGCTATTCCCCATGACAATGTCATCAACACAAGTTCACATTTTAGACCTGGTTATTATCTGGTTCAGCACCAGCCTACACCGGACAGCAGGAAGCCAGAGCCTTAAATACAAAGGGGAGTTCACTGTTCATTCTTGTCTGGAAACTTCTGCTCTGCTGGCTGCTCTTCAGCCTCTCCCACCCTGAGGCTGAGCTGTCTTCTCTGTATTTTCTCTCCCTCTGATTTTCAATCTTATTTTCCCTCTTTGATTGTGATTTGCCTCTTCTGGATTTTTGCATCTGACATTGTCTCATTGCCCCATGGGCATCGGCATCTGAGTCATGTTGAGTTTGAAAGCACTGATAAATATTAAAACAGTGACAAGATAAGACCTAATAATGAAACCAAGATGACCTGCTGACCTGCAGGATGAAATGAGGCTTACTCTGTTCTATAATCAAGCAGTAGGACTGATCCCACACCACACCTCTTCCTGTACTTTCTTCTTCTGTAACAGACCCATCACAGACCAAAGAGCAACTCCACTTGAGAGGGATCATTTTGTATGTGTTCTGGCCTCCCCACTGGAATGGAACCCAGGATGGGATCTATGGATCCCAGAAGGCTTCACAGTTTCTCTGGACATCAGTCTTTCCAGAACATTCCATGGCACCACCATTGTTCTTATTGGTGCCATTAGTAATGCAAATAGGCCAATCAAAAATCTGCAGGGATTGGCTCATGCTTTGGCTTCTACCTATTACTCCACCCTAGTGATCTTCTCACCGCTGGAGCAGAACTCCAGTCCTGTTCCCCCAGAACTGGCGGTGGAAGGCTGAGGGAGGCCCACACAAAGGACTCTGCACTGAGTTCACTCACTCCATCCTTGACTCCCAGTCCTAAACAATTTCCTATGTTTCCTGCTCTCAAATCCTACCTGCTAAAGATAGTTGTGCACTCATACCCCTTGGAATCCAGTAATCATCCCCTACACAATTCACTTCTCCAACTCAGGGGAATGGGGCCTTCTCACTGGTCACTTTGCCATATAAAATGAGCACCAAGGTAATACATTTTACAAGAAACACTTAGATTTAAGATGATGCTACAATGCAGATTATAAATGCAGATTCCCTGGCCCTACTGCATCTGAATCGGTGTTTTCACAAGACCTCTGGTTGAATTCACATGCATATTAGAATTTGAGAAACAACAGTCTAGAAATTTTCAGACATTTCCCTGTCTAAACAACAGAACTCTTAAAACAAACAAAAAAAAAGTGTCATGCAGACTCCCCCAAATGATCTGGCTTGGGGGGTGTGGGGGGTAAGAATCCCAGTCCCTCAGGGCCAGCTTCGTGGTTCAGCAGGTTAGTCTGCAGCCTGTAATGCCGGCATCGCATATGGGTGACACTTTATGTCCTGGCTGCTCCACTTCTGATCCAGCTCCCTGCTGATGCACCTGGGAAAGCACAGGAAGATGGCGCAAATGCTTGTGTCCCTCCACCCATGTGGGAGACCTGGAAGAAGCTCTTCACTTCTGGCTCCAGCCTGGCCCAGCCCCAGCTGTTGTAACCATTTGGGGGAGTGAACAAGCAGATGGAAGACTTTCTTTCTCTCCCTTTCTCTTTCTTTAACTCTGCCTTCAAATAAGTAAATAAATCATAAATCATTTTTAAAAAGAAAAAAAATACATCTGAATAAAAAATCTCTGTCTGAAGAACACTTAGAGCTCCAAGGGACACTGGCTTCTTAATTCATAGCTCAGAAAACGGGCTCAGAGTGAACAGGTCACTCCCCTGCCACACAGCAAGTAGGCTGCACGTCAGCATTTCCCAGAACGCAGTGGTCTGGCTCTCTGGAGGAATACCACTTATTGGACCAATTATAGGAACAGACTTAACTTGGGCAAGTGGAGCAAACAGCATTGACCAACTCCGTCTATTTTAAAATCTCTTTCTCACCAGTCCAGATAAAATTCACTTTCCCTTTGGTTTAAGGCTCAGACTTCCAGAGTGCTTTTAAAATGTTATCTTGGGAGCTTCCATTGACTGGAAGAATTTTGGTTAAAGGTTATTAGAAATAAGCAGCACATTCCTCTATCCCATCCTGTGTCTGGGTTCAATGTCACCATCATTAAGATCAGATTCCAGCTACTGGAATTTTGTCAACCATTAGCACATTGGTCCAGCGATTGGGAGGCCCCTTGTACCTCTTTGGTTCATTTTTAGTTGAGCCATTCACCATTTACAAAAGGAGACAAGGTGTCAAAAATGGTCACAGGAATGAGAGAGAATGGATTTGGTATGCGTAAGCATTGTCACTATTTCTTCTGGGACACCCAGGGTCCTCTGAGGTCATGGTTACCTAGGTAGGCTTCCAGGCTCAAAACATAGACCAAGAATATCAATTTCATTTCAAAGATGGGATACACTGCTCACCTACTATTTTTCTTCTCTAATTCCAAACCTACTTAATGTTTCTCTGGGAAGCTGACATTGGTTTCCCAGATCTTAGAGAAGAAATAAGGACCACTGGCTCTCTAGGTCCAGTGCAAGCTCTTTCATAACTAAGTGCTGCCCTTACTTGTCCAATCCTTCAGAAATATTAGCAATTATTAAAATTTTTCTGAATTTTCTTCATTTTTCCCACTTTCAGATATCCTTTTTTTTCTTTTTGAGATCTGTGTTATTGTTTTTCCCTGGATTTCCCAAAGAATGGGAGAAACCAAGAAAATATAATTCTGCTTCCCAGACAAAAGTCTAAAGTTTCCACCCACACAGATGGTCCGACTTAAGGGAAGTTTTTATAGCCAGCTCCTTACAAAAATGTATTTAAGTTTTCCCCACATGGAAGAAAAGTAAAGAGGAAAACAGCTCAAAACCTAGACAGAGATATCAAGTAAGAGACCACTGAAGCACACAAAAATATTGAAATCATCATGTTTCATGTGGTTTTACGGCAGAAAGCCCTGGGGCTGGAAAGCGTAATGTGAGCGGGGAGTCCCCCAGTGTGAGTGACACACACTTCTCTTCACCAAGAACCAAACTCCACGTTAAAAATGACAGAAATTGGCTTTGAGTAAACCCCTCCCTTGCTTTCTGTCAGAGAAGATCTGCAGCAGTCACACTGAGGTTGATTTTTAAAAGTCTCACAAGAGAAGCCTCCGCTTTCTCTCCAAACTAAACCAGATGGATCTCCAACAATCTTCCCAACCACAGCTCCCGCCTCTGGCCTTCGGTCACAAACAGGCTGTTAGGTGGTTTGGGCTTGACCAAAATGTCCCCAAGTTGACTGCCTTTGCCTCTGTCTCTGGCAACCAGCAGACTTTTCCTAATTCTTCTGGACTAAGGTTGGCCCTTTTGTGACTCCAACTGGTGGTTATTCAGTCATAATTGAGGCAGGAATCAGATCCTTGCCTTATAATCACAGCTGATCTCCCCTCATTTGGAGCTGACTCGGTTATCATGGGGCTCAGCAAGTTGATTCAATGTCACGGGGAAACTATATCATCTTTAGTTTCATTTTGGACATCTAATGTTTTCTGATTTCTTGTTCCTTTCATCTCCTGCTATTACCCAAAACCCCACAGGGCTCTACAGTAAAGCCGACTTACATGTGTACCTTGCCTCTACCTGTGTTAGACTGGAGAAACTTTTTTTTTTAAGATTTATTTATTTGAAAGGCAGAGTTATTGGTGGTGGTGGGGAACCAGACAGAAAGAGAGACAGACAGAGAGACAGAGAGAAAGAGAAAAAGACCTTCCATTTACTGGTTCACTCCCCAAATGGCTCTAATGGCTGGGACTGGACAAGGCTGAAGCCAGGAACTTGGAGCTTCATCCAGGTCTTCCCCATGGGTGCAGGGGCCCAAGCACTTGGGCCATCTTTTGCTGCTTTCCCAAGCACACGAACAGGGAGCTGGATCTGAAGTGGGGACATCTGGGACTTGAACCAGCATTAATCTAGGATGCTAGCACTGCAGGCGGAGGTTTAATCCACTGCACCACAAACCTAGCCCCAAGACTAGAGAAACTTGGTCACATTTCCTATGTTCCAAGAGCCAGGGAGAAAAAATGTTAAAATACCATCTCACTGAGAAGTTTTAAGCAATAAATAAAATTATATTATTGTGTGTACATGGAAAAGTGAAAAACTTCTTCTTTAAACATAGGTGGTCCATCAGTTAACTGTTTTTGATATTGCAATTATTTTTGTAAAAACTGAGAAATAACCCAAATTCAATGGGCTTCATTTAGCCATGAAATAAGCCATTTTGGGCACATTTCAGAAATGTTCAAACTGCAAGGCTTACATAGCAGAAGATAAGGAATGCTTTTTTGGGCTTCTGAAATGGTGACCCCAGTCAAGGTCAAGTGGGTCATTTGGATGTGGTCAGTTGGGACATGTTCCCTAGGCCTTCACATGGCTATCCCTCATGCCTATGCTCTGTCATTCATTTCTATGCTCATCATGCTTATTTCCTGCCTCAGGTCTTTGCTTTTGTTGTCTCTTTTTGCCTAGATCCCTATTCTTTCATCCAACAAATATTTACTCAGTGTCCATGAAGTGTCAGGCACTTTTCTAGGGAATACATTGCCGAGCAAGAATACACTCTCATGGGGTTTATGTTTTATATGTGCACAAGGAGGGCAACAGTCGTGGAAACACTGACAACAAGCAAAAACCTAATATTGGAATCACTTTAGAGTAATAGGATCATCAGAGAGGGACAGAGTAGATTCAAAGGTTGGTGAAACCCTTTAAGGAGGAGACAGTTTAAAATGAGGCCATGTTCTAAACTGGAATCTAAAATCTAAATAGTACAGGTCATATGAATATTCTGGGGGCATCCCTTCAGGCAAAGGAAATACCAAGGGCCCTAGGCACAGCGCTAGCTTGTTATCAAGGTGGCTGCCAATGATCCTTCCCTTCCCACTCATCTACTTGTCCCTGTTCTTGAACTTAGGCTGTCTCCGTCCATACCCTTGACAGAAGTTACATTCCAGGATGAGGCTAGGGCATATTAAGTGTGACAGCTCCTGCTTGAACTTCCTGTGCTACTCTCATAGCATGCTCCCCTCCAATAATCAGTTGCCCTGATGCAAGAATCTCAAATTCATAGGATGCTGCATGTATGTGTTCCACAGGCCCAACTGAACTCTCAACTCACAGGTAGCACCACCTGCCAGTTATGTGAGAAGCCATCTTGGTTGTCCAGTCCATCAAAGCCAACCTTCACCATATGTAGCCTCAGGCTGTACTAGACCAAAACTACAGACAAAAATCAACCTAGCTGAGCCCAGCCAACCACAGATCTAGGAGATGTCACCATCACCTTGTTTTGAGCTAGTAAATCTTGGGATGATTTGTTATACGGCAGAAGATAACCAGAGCTATGACCTTTCTCTGTTTCTCTCTAGCCCACTGAGATTCTTTAATTCCTTCTTATTTTTGAACACCACTCCTTATTCTAACATCACTCCTCTCCTGATGATGCTCATCCCAGATTCTCAGTTACCTTTCCTTATATTTTCTTAGGGACTTGTGCTTTTTCTTCATTGCACTTACAATATCTATAGCTAAATTGTTATAGTTAAATAATTACTATATGATTGTTTGTGATGGTCTCCCTTAGCAAAACCTATGTTCAGGGGCAACAAATTTTCATGAGACTATATTTTGCTCACCTTGATACCTCTAGCACTGAGCATGCAGCCTGGCACAGAAGTACTCAATTACTATTAGTTGGAGAAAAGAACAAAAGAACGAGTAGGCTATCTTCAAAGTAGAGATCCAGCTGCCCAAGGTAGCATACTTGGGTAACAGATATTGTCCCTAAACACTAACTCCAGTGACTATATTTGACTAGAGCTTCCATCAAAGAAGACTAACAAATTAAAATATCAAAAGTCCAGGAAGTGGGGTGCCCAGGAAAGGTGATAAAAGACTGTACCTGAAGTCTCAGGATCAGGAATCCTCAGCTAGCCATAACACTCCTAACACAGGATGAGCCAGATCCCTCTGGTTCTTGAGCTGCTCCCAGGGGATTCTGCTCTGAGTCTCCTCTAAATATCCCCAAAATTCCACACCAAAGCCATTAGCAGCATGCATGCAAAGTATAGCCAGTTCATTCCTCCTGACTTACCTCCCTCCCACTTCAGATGCCTTTCTGTTTTCCTGCTCATTGCCCTTCTGTAATAAAAATCTGTTTTATGTCTTTCTTTCTGGTATTATGAGCTTATTATTTATCAGGTACCACACCAAGTACTTTATACTCATTATCTCATCTAATCCTCTCAGCAGCTTACAGGGTACAGACTATCTCCCAATTAGAGATGAGTAAATTAAGGCACAAATTGGCTAAGAATTTTGCCCAAAGCCATAGAGTTAGGAAGTAGCAGAACTAGTCTTTAAAAAACCAGAAAAGAATCAAGCAAGCAAAAAAACCAGATCTGAATGTCTCCAAAACAAAGGTTCTTAACCATTTTGTCTCAGTACCTCATAAAAGAGAATGTATACTCCTTCTTATTTGCCCCATCTGGTCTTTGAAACCTGGCTCTGAACTCTATGATATGGCCCTGAGCCCAACAGAACACAGCACATGGCTTACAATGCATCCCACATTTCAAGGTAGGAAAATCTCCAGTGGTGGGGACTGGATTCCTTTTTCCCACCAATAACATCCAAGCCCAGGGACCCATTTGGATGGGTGCTATTCGCACAAAAGAGGAATTCAACCAGCAGCCTTCCACGGGGCAGGAAGAGCACGTCACAGGAGGCATTCCTGGATTTAGTGCAGTACATTGTCAAACTCACATCTGGGGAAGAGCTCCATCTCAGTGCAGCTGAAAGGAAACCTCAGGTGCAGTAGCGTATTGCTCTGGGTGGGCCAGTTTTGCAACTCAAAACTGATAAACATGTCTGGGAATTTGAAAGACTGACTCAAAAATCCCCAGGCCCTTGGCTTCGCCATTATATTAAGGCCATGGATCCCACAAGTGAGCTTACTATAATCTTCTTTGTGCTTTCCTAACTCGACCCCACTCCTCATCCCCGCCCTGTGAGATAGCTGCCTCATCAAGTGTGAATCATGAAACCACATAACTGCAACAAGGCCATTCTCCTGCCGACTTCTGGGAACATAAACAATAATAATGTAAATATGACTTAGTAAAGCCTTAAGCAAAACGCTTAAAGAAAATCTATATTTTTTTTTATGTAAACAGTCTTCTGTTTACTCAGCGTGGTATAGGGCTTCTGCTTTACTCTGGAAGATCTGAATGCAGATCATCATGGAACACATGATTTCAAGAGACGGCAAAGGAAAGACAATGTAAAAACTCACTTTTAAATGCCCCCTCACCTTTCTGCAGTGTTGGAAAACAATTTTTAATGATTTTTTATTAGGCGATCAGGCATTAAATTTGCACAGCTCTCTAAAAGAGCCCTTTGGAGGGCAAAAAGCTGTGGTGTGTGGGAGGGGTGAGGAGGAGTGGGGGGAGAGCTGTTAGAGAAGCTTAGACCCAGACATTATGAGCAGATTATGGACAATGTTCCCACTGTCCTTCCCTGCCCCCCTTGTCTCAGGGCTGAATAGTGATCCTAGGTGGTGATCTACACGTACGGAAGATGTCAGACAACCTGAAAATTCCTTATTGTTCCTAACCACAAATATTTGGGGTTTATGCTATCTAGCTTATAATGAGAACCTGCCAGAAAAAAATTCAGACATACAAATCTTTGTGTAAACTACATTAAGAGTTGTAAGCTGACAAAAGCCAGAGCAAAGTCTGAAATTTTGTCCTCAGAGTACCCATAATTGGGCTCTAGTTCTTTCTGTGTTGTAACAGGATTCCAGGGGAGTTTGGGTTTTCCACGTATGCTTTGCTATGTTCAGGCCCCAATGTCTTGCTTTATTCTGTGGCCTCCCCAGTCTAAAGCAGCACTGTTTTTCCCATTCTTAAATATGTGAGACCAATAAGAGTGATGGAGTAGAAGATTTTTAAGACTTTTGGGCAATGATGGGGGAGTTTACTCCCTTTGGGAAGGTGTGAAAATAACATGCACACTATATCCTTTCTCATCACTGTGGACCCCTATCATTCGTATTTCTCCAAATTCCATTTGCCTTCTACTAACAGCATAGACCAATCACTCTTTCACTTTCTGGAACTTCAATTTTGAGTAGAAAAAAAGTCACTACAGTTAAATCATTTCCAATGTCTTTGTATTAAAGTGAATTCTTGGCCATCAGCCTCTGTATGTCTCATTGGCTTGACTCTTCCAGTAATCTGCGAGCTACCTGGTGCCTTTCAACACTTCCCCTAATTTATGCACAAGTTCATCAAAGTCAGTTTCCATTGCTTACATTCAAAGCGCTCTAAAGACACCCTTCTTCCAGATGTACTAGCAGCTGGAGATTCAATGCTGAATAAAATCTCTCTTCTAATATTTTCAAAAAGACCAAAGTTTAGCTATTCATCTTTTAACAAATATCTTCATTGGAATCCTTCTATATGTGGGTTTCTGGGATCCAGCCATAAAAAATCAGCAATACTGCCTCTTCCCATCCAGATTTTGTTGGCTACTAGGGAGAACAGACTATACAAGCAATCATGATACAACATGAGAGTGTAACTGAGGGAAGCTGAGTGTTGTCAGAGCACACCAACAAAGACTAATATCCTGACTAAAAAGACTAATCCCTACCCTTGATGGACTTGGATAATCCGTGGGATAATAAACATGAGAAGTCTTCAAAAAATCATGGAAAATGTGTATTTATGAAAAAGTGATGTGTGGATTTCAAAATTTTTGCACCCAAAAATACTTATCTTTTAATTCTACTTTCTAAAATCATAAATAGCTATATCATTCAGCTCAATGGAATTAACGCTAAAATAGCAGTATCTATAGTAACTTGGATAAAGACCGTGTAAGGCTGGCTGCCTCTGCTTCCCAACTTGAAAAGTCAACTTGTGGTAGCATAACTCAATTATATGATGAATTTAACTAGGTGGTCTAGGCTGTCTGACCACAGAAATAGGGGTACAACCATCTTCATCTTTACAGTTTGTGGACACAAATCTTCAATAGATTAGATGAAAGGGCCCACCTGATATTTAACTCATGTCCATATTGCATATGGGTTGATACACCCTAACAATGGGAAAGAGGTCAAGCACATAACAAAAATTTGCTAACTTATCTAAGACATCTAGTGCTTGTGAATCAGGTACTAATTTTTTTCATATAATCTCTGTTCATTCTTAAAACAACCATATGAGACAAATGCTTTTAATCCCATAACCTTGCTCCATTAATGTTAGGAAAAACAATGTTGAGAATATAGAAGACTTCTCAAGGTCACTAAACAATAACATATTTTTGGCTCTAAGCCCCTTCTTCATTCCATGACACCAAAGCTCTTCTTGTTGAATCAGAACCCATATACATCAGAGGTAAACGATCCCAAGCAGGGAAATCATCCAGCCAGGCCTCTATTTAGGCTTGAACTAGGTGCTCAGGTGAAATTTCAAATGTCAAAGCAAAACATAAATGAGTTCCAACAAGCCTCTGTTCTCTAGACCTGGATCATCTCTGCTTGATAGTGACAAAAAGTGATGATGATGATGATGATGATGATAAATGAGGGTAAAAAAGAAGGAAATGACAGAGTGATGGAGGATGTGTGAGAGGAAGGCAGGAAGGTAGGAAGGGAGAAAGCAAAAGAGTGAGTGAATACAACACTAGCCAAGTCCATCTAATCAACAGTAGGTCTGCAACCTTGAGTCAGTCACTCATTCTTACTGGCTGCCTTTTTGCATGTGGCTATCCCTGCTGAGTGAGGTTACATCCCTTCTCACCATGGCCTAAAGGAACCCAAGAAATATACTCGTTGCCTTTTTGGTTATTTTATAAATAGTGCTTGAAAACCACAGGTCATTATCACTCTTCTGGCCAGCTAGTCAGACTTTCCATGCCCTTGTATGTGATGCCCTTAATCTTCCCTAAGTCAACAGCATCATTTCCCTAAACCAAGAGAACTGTTTACTTTGGCCACAATCAGGGCAGAGTTAAAGTCTCAGCCTATTCTCTCCCAGTGCCCAAAAGACTTTAGCACAACAATCTAAACATTCACCCCACCATCCATTCTTTCTTTGATTTACCCTTAAATTCTCTCAAGCTTTACTCAGTTATATATCCCAGTTATATATCCACATATTCACCTACCCATTCACCTACTCATCCATTCTCCAATTAACTGGTATAGGCATCCACTCATATACCCCTCTTTCCATTGACACAGTAACTAACCCAGTGATTTATTCACTCATTCATCACCAACTCAATCACCATCATTTCTGCACTCAGTCACCGAATCATTTTCTTAATAATCTAACCACCTATTTGCTCAATCTATAAATACCTAACATGAACCAGGAACTGTTGTTGATGTAGGAGGAACAGGATAAACAGTATAGCTATCATTTCCCCACCCATCCACAAACCAACAACGATTAGCATTAACTCATTAATTCTCTCTGCAGAATTCCACTCCTGTAGGCATCAGCTTGGGTACTGGGTGGATCCCAAGGGAGATGGGGAGAGAGAAATAGAGAAGAACCCTGAATCAGATCCATGCATATGCTCTTGGCTATGACCAGATAAACTTAAACCTCATCATATTGATGAAATAATTTGGCTGGCATTTGGGCTATACATAGGGCTCTCACGTTTCGTGTAAAGATTGCTTAATGGCAACTCGTAGGATTCGTCCTATCTCTGCTGGAGAAATTAACATTCCCATTTGAGGCCATGACTAGAAGATAGGAATTTAACTGTTTGATAAAGTGAATCCATCTCCCTCGTATTCTAACACACCACTGGAAAGGGCTAAGGCCAGATTCATGCATTAGGAGTTAATCAGCCAGATCTCAGGATTCAGTAGACCCAATTATTTCTGTATAACACTACTTGATGAGGTCACCACAGAGAACCTTCTTCACATTCATTAAGTTGGGGATAATTGCACTTACATAAACAAGATTGTGACTTTGTCCTGTATGCATACCAGCGGAGCAGGATCACCCCGTGAATTTGGTCAACACACTTATTTGGAGAACTCAGATGGAAACCTTTTTATTTCTTAAAAAAAAAAAAACAAAATAAACGTAAACATAGAGGTGATACAGCATGTTACTAGCAACATGGGGGACGGGGAAGGGAAGAATAAAGCCAGAGAGGTGGATGTTAGTCCAGTACCTCACTCCCTAGAACTGTCACACTGAACTCCAATCCACAGCTTCTTTCTCTGTAAAACGTGGACAAACAGCCTTTACTTCACCTTGCTGAATTCTCGTGGATAAGCTATAGGAAATGTCTAGCCCAGTATGCAAGTATCAAGGAGGCTCCCCCAAATTACTCATTACTTGAGTCTCTAAATAATTGCTTTATAGGCATAGTTCACTTTCCTTGACACCACTTACATAAATAAATGTTTTAAAACCTTCCTTAAAGTCTGTTTGGAATGCAGACCCTGCAAAGGGTTCCCATGCTGTTGCCTCATTTGAACTCCATCGTTGCCACTACTGTCATTATCATCAGAATTATAACTCTGCTATTCTGCGGAGAGGAACACCGAGACGCGAGCTGAATAAGGAACTGTACACTTCTTCTCAGAGTGAGGACATGTATCCATCATCTTCTGACTGAGGCCAGTTCTCTTTGTATCAGCACAATGGCCAATGGAAGCCTCAACAAAACGAAGAGCGCAGAGAAGGTAAAAAGGCCCCCATCCTCCTCCTCAGGGGTCTTGCTTCTGGAAGATAAACCACACAATTGAGGGTCTGGTTTTCTTCCCATGTAAGCTCTCCTGTGATCTTCTAACAGGCTGCTGACATACAAGACGCTGCTATGCACAAGCTTGCAAAGCAGATCTGTATGCCCAGATTCTTACAAGGAGACTGTGTTTTATTTCACTATTTTCCTGGGTGTGCTTCTATTTTCTTATTTATTTATTTGAACCACTAAATTATCTAATTAGTGACATATATCGTTGACACATGGACCACTATGAATATTTACTGCACACTTGTTCACGCATTTATCTAAATAGGTGGCATGCCAGAGCTATGTAATAAGGAATAATGATTCTTTAGGAGAGTTACAGGAAATTATAGAAGGGGGAAAAAGTTTTGCACAGTGGGTTGCAGCCTCCAACCACATCTATCAATTCTTCCTGAGATAGAGCAATTGCATAGTAATGACAAAAAATTTATAGTAATGAATAAATCAATACTCAGCTCTGCGGCAGTTTCAGATGTTACTTTTATGGGCCCTCCTGTGTCTATTATATATCCCTTAGGCTGGAGCTGAGAGAGCGTGGTGAATGCCAACAACCATGGGGAGGAAGAAGGCAGCTCGGGCTCCTAAGAAGAGGGTGATCCATCACCGTCCCCTCTCAAGCAGATCCATTTATATCTCTGAGCCCTAAAACTGAGCAGCTTACAGTGATCAACGACATGGCTGACAAGTGTTTGTTTTAAGAATGGAGCTGTCACTTCATGTTGAGCAAAGTGGAAATGCATAAATAAATAAAAAAACGAACAAACAAGTAGACTGGGCTGGCTAGGATGGGTTCTGACAGAGAGGGTTGGGAGAAACAGAGGGAAAGGGAATGCAGAAAGAGGGTTTTAGTCCCAAGTTCTGTCTTCAAAGACTTTAATGCAGCAAATATTTATTGAGCATCAATGATGTTCCAGGTACAGTTCTAGGCAGGAGCTGGTAAAGGTTTTCCATAAAGGGCCAGAGAATAAATATTTGAGGATTTGCAGGCCATAAGGTCTATGCTGTCAGTATGCAACTGTGTAGTCTGCAGTGCAAAACCGGTCATAGATGGTACAATAATAAATGGGTGTGACCCTGTTCCCATAAAACAGATAGTGGGCTACATCTGGCCCATAGGGCACAATCTCCCTACCCAGGATACACTGTTACATCTCCCAAGGGATGGGATATGTACTTGAAGACTGTGGGATGATTTGCTAGGCACATGCTTATGGTATAAATAACTTGGGATCACACAAGGAGCTGTATTTCCAATTATGAGTTTCTTACAATCTTCTTATTACACCAAGGAGAAATCTTTACCATCAGTCTTCATTATCTTTCTAGTTTCCCTGAGCCTATTTTTTTAACAAAAGGAGAAATTCAAGGTTTACAGTCTTGGCAAGCAATGGTTTATAGGGAGATTCTATTTACAGCAAGCAACACTAGTTTTTGTTTACCATTTAGAAAAGTCCAGCAGCCGAGAGCATGTTTTTTTAACCTCAGCACTGTTGACATCCCCGATGTACTGCAGAATACATATTTATCAAGATTCTGGATTTCTATTAGATGTCAGTATCACACACATCACCCAGTCATGACAATCTTAAATGTCTCCAGGCATTGCCAAATGTCCCATGGCAAGAGTGCTACTGGTCAAGAACCTCCAGTCTCAGATATAAGGCAGCAAATGCTGGCATTAGAACTTCTATCCAGACACTTATTTCTATGGTGACAACAAGCAACTACTCAAGTTCTCACACCTCATTTTCTTCATCTGTGAAATGGACACAATTGTGAAAACAGCTCCATCCTCATGGAGTTACTGTGCGATCAAATGAATTAATTCATGTAAAGCAATCAGGAGATGTCTCATCCCAGGGAAACTGTTCAAAAATACTAGATGTGGTTATTAGTCACAACAACAAAATATTTCTGCTTTGAATATTTTTTTGGTTACTCAAGTCAATTTAAAGAAAATGTTATTAAATAAATAATGCTTTAGTTAATATAAAGATCTGCCAAAATTTATGAAAATGTTTTGTGAGTAAAGTAAGGAAGCTAGCATATTTAAAAGTCTGACTTGTGCATGCAGATTCTGATTCTTAACCTTAATTCTCTTACACATTAGATGTGTGACTTTGGACCAGATACTGAGCATCTTTGACCTTCACTTTCTTCATTGTGAAGAAAACGGTATCACTTTAGAGAGCACCAGGTAAAATCAAGACAGAATTCTCAGAGGTTCCTTAACACCAAATAGGTAGTCAATAAACATTACTTCTCTTTCTCCATTTGTGTCTGTTAAATTGTTACTGGTTGCAGCAGTTATTTATTATCATGTAACCAGTCATCTCAAAACTTAGAGGTTTAAAACAGTAGTCAGTCATTATAACTCCACTGGTTGACAGTTTGGTCTGAGTTCAGCAGTGTGATTCTTCTGCTTGCTTCAAGTGTGATCATTTACATGGCGGAATCCTACAAGTGACTTAGTAGACACCAGATGATCCAAGATGGCCTTAAGTCACATGTCTGGCTGCTAGTACTGGATGTCATCTATGACTCCCACTGTACATAGTATTCATGCTCTAAAACACTAGCCTCTAGAACTCTATGGAAACAGCCATGGACCAGAAAGTCATGAACAAGAGCTAGAAGGTCATTTGAGGCCTAGATGTCAAAATCACTCCATGATACTTCTATCATGCATTTTTTAGTCAGATTAAGTCACAAGATCAGCTCAGAATCAAAGCATGGGATGTTACACTTCTTTTTTTTTTTTTTTGACAGGCAGAGTGGACAGTGAGAGAGAGAGACAGAGACAGAGAAAAAGGTCTTCCTTTTGCCGTTGGTTCACCCTCCAATGGCCGCCGCGGCCGGCACACTGCAGCCAACGCACCGCACTGATCCGAAGGCAGGAGCCAGGTGCTTATCCTACTCTCCCATGGGGCGCAGGGCCCAAGCACTTGGGCCATCCTCCACTGCACTCCCTGGCCACAGCAGAGAGCTGGCCTGGAAGAGGGGCAACCGGGACAGAATCTGGTGCCCCAACTGGGACTAGAACCCCATGTGCCAGCGCCGCACGGCGGAGGATTAGCCTATAGAGCCGCAGCGCCAGCCAAGGGATGTTACACTTCTTAGTGTAAGGAGTAGCTAAGCCCCAATGCAAAGGGGCTATGTATAGGGAGGTATGATTCACTGGGGCTAGTTCTGTAACAAGCAACCACATTGTCTGCTTTAGCAGTAGTCCACAACAATGTCCTATCTTATTTTTGCCAAAATTATTCATGTTAAATGCCTTCTGCATGATTAACAGGCATACAAAGGAGTGTCCAGATGTTTACAAACCTTCTTTCTCTCCAAAATTGCATGGTAAGTATGAAATTCCACAAAAATTCACAATCAACACAACTATTAACAACACATCAGTTCAAGCTCACTAGTTGTCAGTTGTCTGACCATTGGGGAAGATGTGGAATCTTAAAGTATTTCCCACTCTATTCTAAATCTCTCTTCTCTCACATTCAATAATAAGTGGTACACGGGCACCAGACACTCTGAAATTATGTCAAACCGTAAGTCTGTTTTCATTGTTTAAAAAAATCATTGATTCCAAATGTCACAACTACATTACTGGGAACAAACTGCAAGTGCAGACCTAAAACCTCTTCAGAAGAGGACACTGCATATCAGTGGGGCTCACCATCCACAATAACTAAGTTATTCAAATTAGGAATTCATCCTCAATCCCCTCTTTTTGATCTTTTTTTCAGTAGCCACAGTCTAAAAATAATATGTCCATATTTTCCTGTTGTATATTCTGCCCACTGGACACTGGCCTTCTAGTGACTTTTCCAGGACACAACAGTCATCCTCCTCCTAAGACATACCCTAACAAACTTCCAATATCTAGGTTTCGAATATCAGAATTTCTACCCACAACCATATCATTTCCTCTAATTTACTTACACCAACCAACAGTTCTTATGCCTTTTTTCTCCAGTTTGGAGTCTATTGTCCATCCATACGATAATTCCCTCTCCTACCCTAAGCTCCCTCTCCCTATGTTGCTGCTGTGGTAAATTCCAACCATGTTTTGACTCATCTTTCTTTCTTCATCACTAAGCCTAAGTATAATATTGTGGCTAGAGAAAAAGTCATGAATATGATAACTGTCCTAGCTCCACATTTAAGACCACATATCTCAGATGGGTCTCCAGTACCACCTGAAAAGTCAACCACAAACCCAGTCAATGACCCCTCCCACCCGTCAGCATGACAACTGACACCTTCTTCTCACTCTGCAAACAGCCAAGGCTCAGTCCTTGACCCTCATTTTTTTTGAGAAACTAAAAGTAATTAGGAGATAATTTTTTCTCTCTTATATGTACATCTCTACATATAGACTTGGATTATTCTTCTCTCCTATTATAATGGTCCAACATCCCTGCTGCTACCTAAACTCACCCTCTCTCATCCATCCAAGGCTTTCTTCCTCTCCCCTGCATCAACAACCTGCCAAATCATTTCCATCAGCACTGAATCACACCACAAGATTTCCCATCTACAAAATAAAAAAAAAGAAACCTTCCCTTCATCTCACAACTCTTCATAGTAGCTCTGCCCATGTCTTTGCCATCCTTTCAGCTCTCTTCAAAATTTTCCTCCCTGCTCTCCTACTAAGAAATATCTTGTTAATCTCCCTATGACCTTCATCCATCCAGTTCCTACATCTTAAGACTTCATTGAATTATCAATATCATTTGATACTATTATGTTATTTATTTCTCCCTGAAACATTTTATTAACTTGGCTTTTGAATCACAAAACATTCTTGGTTTTCCTTCTTCATCCCTGGTCACTGAAATCCTTTGAATTTTTCCCCAACCTGTAATGTTTGTTTCCTCAAAGATTTTGACTTTAGTCCTCTTCTCTTCCATATCTACATCCATTTTTTCAAGTGACCTCACAGGGTATCTAGGCTTTAAATAACATCGCTTTGCTGATGACTTCCAAATTTATATCTTGATATATCTAGCTTTGATGTCTTCCTAGAACTCTAGACACATATATTCATCTGCATACTTTGTATCTTCAGTTGGATGCTTAACAAGCATCTCAAATGTTAGAGATGCAAAACAGAATCGTGATTTACCACCACAAACTCATTCCTTCCTGTTTCAGTAAATAGCACTGCCATATACTCTGTTGCTCAATCCTCAAACCACAAAGTTATCCTTTTCTTTCAGTTCATCATTCTCACATTTAATCAGAATGTCCTATAGGCCTTACTTTTAAATTATAATAAAGTCTGATTCTCTTGACTATCATTATAATTTCTAAATTGGACCTACACCTATACTGTTCAACCTGCTTCCAATTGTGTCTCCACAATTATCCTCAAAAGTGAACTTGTTGTATACACACACATGCACACACTCACACACAAATTAAATAACATAATTTCCCTTTTCATAAAATTCTGGTGATTTTCTGTCACACATGCAACATGATCCAGATTCTTCTTCACCTTGGCCTTCATGGTCTTGCCTCTCCCCACCTGACTTGTCTCATCTCCTACAGTCTGCCTCACTTACCCTGCTTTAACACACTGTCTTTCTTGCTTATCAACATACCAGGTTCATTCCCACATCATAGCCTTGATATTTGTGGCTTTCCCTGCATGAAATCCTCTCCTGAAACTTTCCTATGACTCAACCCACTCACTTTGTTCATTTCTTAACCCAAATATTACCTCTTCAGAGAAGCATTCCTGACTCTCTGCCTAATACCAACCTGTCATTCTCATTCCTTGTGTTTTTTTAAAATCTCTTCAACACTTAAAATTCCATTATACATGTATTTGTGCACTCACTCCTATCTGTGTCTCCCACTGTAATTTCCATGAAATCAAGGGCCTTGTCTATCTTGTTTAATGTTCACTTCACAACACACTATAGACACTAAATATTTTTGAATAAATGACAGATATTGTTAGTATAAATAATTATAATGTTCTCAATACTTTGACTTTTTTTTTGCAGTCACGTTAGATGTAATAATTTGGCTTTGGAAACTGAGAAGGCATCAGTTAGTTTAAACATACACATTTGGCTTAATCTCTTTATCTACTACTTTCACCTGCTCCAGATTTAGATGGTGTTTAAGAAGTAGGGAGGTAGAACAGTGTCACATCATAATGCATACCAAATCCATAGCTTCTTCTCTTACAGCACTGCCTGTAAACTGTCTGTAAATACCAAACACATCAGAAGCTGGATAAACTAATCATTGTCTTCTGTTACTGTAAGATTATATATAAAAGCAGATTTAATTTATATGACATAAATAGTGAGGGTTACTAATTTGTTGTATAAAACTAATCACAGTGACTGATATCTGTCCAAAGCAAGATTTCAGGACATTGATCTGCCTTGTATAATTCAAAGGAGAATTCTGGAAGGTATTTTGACATGTTCTTCCATAAAAATTGCTATTGGTTTTCATATGCTAGGATTATTTGGATGTGATATCTAAGTTTTATTATTAACTATTCAAGCAGGGCTACTTTCTGATGTCAGGCCTATTTGAGAGAGAAGAGAGAAGGGCAGCCCAAGCCATACAGAGACTTGCCATCAAGCAATTGCTTGCTCATTGGTTCTAGCCTCTTGTTATGATAGCAACACTTGGTGCTGCAGCTGTACTGAGATAGGCCTTCTGGATTTCTTCGGTTTTCAGAACTTGCCATATTGAATCCGGTCCTGAGATACAGAACAACCATGCCTGAGATATAGAGCAGTCTAGTCCTAGAGTCTGCCCTCAACTAGGCTTTATGTTTGGCAGAGCCATGTCTCATGGACAAGAGGTGGGTATACAGTTCTCCACACTATTGTGAACAGCTGGAGAGGTCATGGAGCTCTCTGAAACACTTCTGTGCTCTTCCTTCTAAGCACATGGTAAGATTGTATTTCTCTAACCTCTTCAAAGACAGCAATGGTCACGTGGCTTGCTTTGCTTAAAAAAAAATGTAGGCATAAGCGAGATGCATAATTTCTTGGTGGCATCTTTAAGAGCCAAAAACAGCTTGGCTGCCATCTAAGAATGTGACTGTGCTAATGAAAGCAGAGAGGATACCTCCTTTGCCCAGGGAGCTCTTGTTACTCTGTAAGCAGCGACTTTCTGTTGATGCTTGCTGGAGACGTAGCATGAGACTGAAGGATGGGGTGTGGGCAGGAGGACCGGGGAGACAGACACAGACTTAGACTATATCACAATATTGAGAGCTGGAGGATATGCCTCCACAGCATGACCTTCCCCATCCTGACTGCTGTCACCTGCTCTTAGACCTGAGGATCTGAAGAAGAGCTTTGGCATTAACAATTTAGCCATGGCAGACTTCCTGACAAAGCCAGGGCTGTGCTGAGGCCTGAGGGAGGAGCAGGGAGGGAGCAGGTGCTGAAATTCAGCATGAGAACCCCTGCAGAGACCAAGTCACCTCCAAACACTCCCAGAATTCGAGGGAGGGAGCAGGTGCTGGAATTCAGCATGAGAACCCCCTGCAGAGACCGAGTCACCTCCAAACACCCCCAGAATTCGAGGGGCCCCCTACTCTCATCTCAAAAACGCATCCCTTGCTCTGCTCTTTTCCTCCCTGTTCCTTGGCCTTCTGCAAAGACCAGTGCACCTTCAGCCACAGCCTACGAGAACAGGACTCATCGACTCTACCAGGGAAGTGAGTTTAGTTCAGGAAACTACTGCAGGAGAGGGACTGGTACTTTTCACAGTCCATGCAGAGGGCTGTGAATTCTTCACTCCTAAGCAAAATGGTAAAGGGGAAATATAGGTCTTCAAACCAGTGATTTATTCTGTATCAGAAACGCATTTACCTGGCCTATTTTGCTGAACAGAAAAACCTCAGGTTCACTTAGTAAAACTCAATCTGAATATTTCTATCCTTTATTTCCATACAGATTAGCTTCATATGGCCTCAAGTATAAACATCACAGATTGGCTCGCGGCTTCTAAGGGGGGAAAGCGGTGCAGCGCACAAGGGAGATCATCGCTATTTTAAGTTGCTTCATGGTTCAGCAAGCGGCTGCTAAGAGTTCTAAAGGAGCAAACAAAATAAGAAAAGTTTATTGATTAGTTTACAAATAACTGTTGTATGAGGAGAGATCCTGAACGGCAGGCTGCCTACCCACAACACAGCTTACTTCTCACAGCCCGTTCGTTCCTCGCCCTGGAAGGGAGATGGCCTTGAAGCAGGGATAAAAGCAAAGCAAATGCGTTGTCTGGATAAATAAGAGTTTGCACCAGGTTAAAAAAAATAAATACGGAGGACCCTTTATTTGTTGCTCATTTGGAACTGGTCCGATGTTTTCCTCTCTTGAGAAAAGTTTTTCCTCCTCTGACCAACACAATAATGCTTCCCACATGACATTTCATGACATAGGTCACTTCAACAGGGCCTTGCACTCACTACTCATTCCCTGAGCAGTTGTGGACAAGGAGCGAAAGCACTGAACCTCTATTCCTTCCTGGAAGTCTCTATCTGATATTCTTTATATGCTGATATAAAGAATGATCATTTCAGGTGAAGAGTTGCACCTGGAGAAAACTGACACAAGAACAACACCCAGACTTCAGGTCCTGCTCTGCCTGCTTCCTCACTGCAGTGCCTCAACCAGCTCCTATACCTCTCTGAGGGTCGGTGTCCCCATCCACCTAAACAAATCCTAGGATCAGCTGAGGACATGGCAGGCTCCGAGTGACGCCACCGTGAGTCACTCAAATGATCAGCTGCACCAAACTTCCCGTGAGATATGCGAAGCAGCAAGACAGGGGCTCAGATGGGAGCCAGGCAGAGTGAGGTGCCTGGGCTGTGCAAGGACGTCAGTCCAGTGTCCACAGACTGATAAACAAAACAGCAAGTGAAAAGAGGTGAGATGATTTAAAGAAAAAAATCAGCACGTAGCAGTTGAGGAGCTGGATAAACAGAGGAAAAGTCACAAGGAGCAACAACATGACAAGAGCTTGGGGAAATGCCGAGGATGGAGACAGACTATGGGTCCCACCAACCACGTGGACTGCAAGTCAGCAACCACTGCTTGCACGGGAGAGGAGTGCTGGGAAAGAGCCTCATGCCTCACTGGTGGAATGACTGGTGGAGAGCTGAGCGACATCAGAGATTAGCCAGGCTAATGTATCAGGATATTGGTATTTCATTCTGCCCAGTTTCTTCTAATTGGACCAATCATTTGACATAAAATGGAATCTGGAGAGCATGCAGAAGGTGGGGGACTCTTCCTTTTACATTTTTGGGCAGAAGGCCAGAGCTCTAATGACATTCAGGAAGTCTTAGAGTGCCACTACTCTGTTTGCATTTGGGAATGCCAAAGAATCTGTTCTTTGGACATGTCGTGTATTCTATGGCCCAGAGGAACCCAGTTCATTGACATTTATTGAAGGGGCAAGAGAAAGGATGAAAGGGAGTGAGTATCAATTCTACTGCCACCCGACTTGATCTACTGTGAGGCCAGAACACTTGTAACTATCTTGAGTACAAGCTGTTGCCCAGCTAGGCCAGCAACAAGGAAATCCAAAAGAGTTCTTTACACAGAAATACCTAATCCATAAAGATTAATACAGCATATAATCCACACCCATATAATTATTTTCTTGTTTTTAACTTTCATTTAATGAATATAAATTTCCAAAGTACAGCTTATGGATTACAATGGCTTTTTCCCCCCCGTAACTTCCCTCCCAACTGCAACCCTCCCCTATCCCTCTCCCTCTCGCTTTGCACCATATAATTATTTTCTAAAGTATACTGTACTCTGTACTCAAGTTTTTTTTTTTTTTTTTTTTTTTTTTTAAACAGGCAGAGTGGACAGTGAGAGAGAGATAGAGAGAAAGGTCTTCCTTTGCCGTTGGTTCACCCTCCAATGGCCGCCGCCGACGGCACACCGCGCTGATCCAAAGACAGGAGCCAGGTGCTTCTCCTGGTCTCCCATGGGGTGCAGGGCCCAAGCACTTGGGCCATCCTCCACTGCACTCCTGGGCTATAGCAGAGAGCTGGCCTGGAAGAGGGGCAACCAAGACAGAATCCAGCACCCCGACCGGGACCAGAACCCGGTGTGCCGGCGCTGCTAGGCGGAGGTTTACCCTATTGAGCCGCAGTGCCAGCCCTGTACTCAAGTTTTAAACTGGCTAATCTTTGTTACCACTTGCACATAAATATAAAATATGATGCATGAATACAAGTACTAGCTATATAGAGTTCCCTTCCTTACTCACACAGTGTATTATCTCATATATGATATATATTATATGTTGATTTTATATTATGTGTACAACATATATTAATTATAATTTTACATATATGCATTTACATCATTAAAATAATGCTAAACAGAAAGTTTTGAAAATGTACACAAGGAAGGAAATGTCTATTGCACTGAACTGCTGCATTCTACTCTTTTATAGTTTGATGGGTTTTTTTTTCAGAGTCAAATTATTTGTTGTTATTAATGCATCTTTGAGCCTATAACATAAAAAGATCTTGTTTTCTACTTTATTATTTAGCCCAGTACTTCAACAATAGAATTTTCTATAGTATTGAGGACTATAAAAGCATTTTTCAATAGCAGTATGGCCAGTACATTTGCCACTTAAAGACCAAACCAAACTGCAAAGCTTGAGTTCAAAGGTGATTTGAATATTCCCTTATGACAGATGATAGTCGAGGAACCATTCCTCCTTTCATGAATCTGTTGTTTCAGATCATGTCTTCAGTGTAAGCCTGGAAGGTTCAACGTCACAGGCTTCCTAAGGTTGAGAGCATCCACTGATTTCTGCCACCCTTTCAGAATGGGGTATTCACGGTTCTGTGCTTTCTCAATCCCTGACACTCATATGTTAAAGGAAGAACTTAGTCAACTGAGTCTGTTTAAAAGCTACACTCTCGTGTTGGCTAAATACATTTACTTCCCTATTGAATAGCTTTTTAATACTTTTATATTGCTCTTAAGAAGAAGTTACTGGTCTCTCATATTTTCAGTGTTTGGATGCCTTTTTAATCTTTTTCTCCTTAAGCTAAAATAAGTTACCTACAGAATCTCTGTTGCCCTGAAAGGCAATTTCTCTGTTTCTGATTAAAACCACATCAATGACTATGATGAGGATGAGGATGATATCATCCTTGGGCATGTATGAAAGAAGGAATCCATGTGAAGTGGGGCCAATTTGTTTTCAAGATTTAGGACAAGCGTTTGGGTAACTCTCCCCCTACCCCCAACATCCCCTCTTCAGTTTCTGGGGACAGATTTGGGCTTGTGTGGCATTTGCATACTCTTGGTCTGTCCTTATGTAATAAGTATGACTCATGCTCCAGTGTGAGTCACCCAATCCCTTGCCTGGAGCATCTCTGCCAGGCCTGCTGAGCTCCCCACCTGCCCTGATCCCTGTCTGAATAGAGACAGCATGACTCAGCGCCGGGAAAGGGTGGTTCTCCCTGTCTGGCTGGTGTCCTCAGCTCCAGGAAGCTCTGGGCTTAGGGCATTCAGCTGAGAGGAAGGCCATGCAGCTCACGTCAGCAGTGCCCTTCTAAGGGAGCCGCGCACAGGAAGGGGCCACCTAGAGCCTGCTGGTGACCACCACAAGCTACGGGGTGTGAAGAGGAAACACAAGGGCACAGACCTATTTAGATCTTCTGTGTTCTTTGTTTGTTTCTTCATGACCTCATGGCCAGTCTTGGGGACCTGGATAGTAACAACTCCTAATAATTACTGAGCACTTATCATTTGACTAATATTGTGCAACGCGTTTGACATCTTTTAATATATTTAATCTTTGCAACAAGGCAATGAAGTAGCTACTACTATTCTGTTCATTTGACAGATGTGGAAACTAAGAGCCGTGGAGAGTTAAGTCTACACAACTTGGTAAGAAGCAGAGCAAGATTTCACACCTAGTCTCTTAAACTTTCTCTCTTAGACCAGTCTTCTCAAATGGCAAAGTGCACAGAAGTCCCCCAGTGATGTACTTTATGCGCAGATTTTGGTTCAGAAAGCCTGTACTGGGACCTGAGGCCCATGTCTGACAGTCGTCAGGGGAAGCAGTAGCTGCTCACCTACGGACCACATGTTGGGTAACAAATCTCAGTAATATACTGGTTTGCCTATGGCTTGGGCTATTCTTAAGGTGGAAGGTGGAAAATACTTCATTTCCTCCTTCCAAACTATTCATTCTCCATTTGATTCTGAGCATTCCAGTTCCAGGAAGAAGATCCAGTTTCCTGCCCATGGCAGCTGGCAGTGGGAAACACATTTCACAAGCAAAAGTACTCAAAATCATGGATCATTTCTTCCATCCTCAACAAAGTAGTATCCCTTACTACCCTGGGGCCTAGAAGAAATCACCAGGATCATTGTGCAGATCTGAGGGCAACAGATTGTACTATTGTTGATCCTAGTACAATGGATCTCTACAAGTGTGGTCCCTGGACATGTAGTGGCAACACCTGGGAAACAACTAGAACACAGATCTTTAGGGCCCCTCCAGACCTACTGAATCAGACACTGGGGGTGAGGTTCAGCAGCACGTGCTGCAACAAGCCCTCCAGGTGATCAGGATGCTTGTTCAACTTGAACACCCCTTCTCCTATCAGTTTTGAGGCTCCGGTGTCAGACACCTGAGCTTTCAATGCTGGCTCAGTCACTTGGTAACAGCTCCACAGTGTGTAGCCACTTCGGCTTTCTACACCTTAGTTGCCCCACCTGTAAAAGGGGCCACACATAATAATAACCACGAGACACTGTGAAGATTACCAGAAGCAGCCCACTGAAAGCATCTAATGGGAGGACACAGCCGTTGGTGAAGCTTAGTCCTGATTTTGATGGCTGTGACCTCATAATAGTGTGGGAAGCTTGGGACAATGCCTATCTGGGTCTCTGTGTACCATGGCAGCTCACAAAACTCCTCAGAGGGCTCTGCTGTGCCTCCAGTTGTTTGTGAACTCTTCACACTAGCAGTGATAAAGACAATGGGCACCAACTCTTTAAAAAGATACTAGAAAAGAAATTACAATAAGCATCATTTCTCGGCCTTTTGGTTAAGATCAAGTGTAGAAATTATAATAAGCAAAGATACCAGGATTGGTAAGGGACTGAGCATGGAATGACCAGGTACTGGAAGGAGTATAGTTGGCTCTTTGGAAAACAGCCTAGGAGTTCTAATTTTTATTCCATCAGAAGTGGGTGTGTTTTTATGTCTGTGACTTTTCTTACATGTCTAGTACTTTTATTAAAGAAATATTCAAACACTCTGACAGAAAATACTATAATGGGCCACGAAGTATAACATCTGCATCACCCAGTTTCAACACTTAGCAACATATGGCAAACCTTCTCCTCAACCCACTGGAATTCCCTGCTAGATTATTTTAAAGCAAATTTTAGGTGGCATTCATTCTATCACTAATGATGTGAGAGCAATCACTAAGAGACAATGGCTTATTTTAAAGCATAACCACCTAGTGGAACGTCCTACTTTCAACATTAACACCAACCCTATGGTCTGAAAGATTGAGGCAGGGAGACTGGTAGTAGGGCACGATGACCTGAGCATGGGCTTCCTCACAGATATAAGGGAAGAAACTTCTCCAAGCGCTCTCTGGTCAAATGGACTACTGAATTCACTCTAAAGCATGGTTTATACCCGCATGCAGCTCAGGGCAGGCTCTGCTTGCCATAATAGCAGAGTAGCCAAGGGTCTACACCGCTCACTGAGAATGGCTGGAAAACCTGAATACCATTACGATCCATAGAGACAACCAAACAGCAGAAGCCAGGATATGGAGAGAATGAAAACTCACTGAAGCTACCACAACACCCTGCATAACATTTTCCTCTGTGGCACTTACCAATCCAAGAATCCAGGACAGACACAGAGAGAGGGAAGCAGAGCAATGCTCGACGGTAGGAAGCAAAGAAGCGGAACAGAGAGTTTGACAGTACTGCAGGGTGAGGCGGAGAGAAGCTGAGGTGTAGCCTTCTGAAATAATCAAGACTTGAGGAGCTAAAATCTTGCAAAAAGAAACCAAGATGAAAAAGCCCCAGGTTTGAGCCATTTTTCCCCAGCAGGCAGTCTCCAGTTCACACGCTCCACAGACCGAGAGAGGAGGCAGTAGACCTGAAGGGACAATTAGAGCTCTCAGGCGTCTCTCGGGCCTGGGGAGGTGAATTTTGGAGCTTAGCTTCCACCAAGGAGACTAAGCAGAGATAAACACATGCACCCTATCAGAACTTGGAGAGAACCACATCCTAGGTACAATATGAAGAAGCAAAGGAGCAGATTTTTCCAAGGCTGAATTCTGAGCTTGAAACAGCTCATTCTCACTGCATTCCAAAAACTGAATGGTCATCTGGAACATCTATGATGCCTCTACAGTGTCTGTATCCAGGACTCAATAAAGAGTTACCAGGAGGGGCCAGCACTGTGGTGGCATCCCATATGGGTGCCAGTTCAACTTCCAACTACTTCATTTCCCATCCAGCTCTCTGCTGTGGCCTGGGAAGGCAGTAGAAGATGGCCCAAGTGCTTGGGCCCCTGAAGCCACATGGGAGACCCCAAGGAAGCTCCTGGCTCCTGGCTTCAGATTGACTCAGCTCCAGCCATTGCAGCCCTTTGGGGAGTGAACCAGCAAATGGAAGATCCTTCTCTGTCTCTACCTTTCTCTGTAACTCTGCCTCTCAAATAAATAAGAAAATCTTTGGGAAAAAAAAGTTAGCAGGAATAACAAGAAATAGGGCAAAGCAACAAATAAAAATGACTAACAAAAGGAACAGAACTCATCAGACAAATAGGGAAGTAATCAGACAGATTTTTAGGTAATCATGAGAAGATAGAAAATTTACAAGAGAACTGAAATATATGATAAGAATAATATGGAGGTCGGCGCTGCGGCTCACTAGGCTAATCCTTCGCCTGTGGCACCGGCACACGGGGTTCTAGTCCCGGTCAGGGTGCTGGATTCTGTCCCAGTTGCTCCTCTTCCAGTCCAGCTCTCTGCTGTGGCCCGAGAGTGCAGTGGAGGATGGCCCAAGTCCTTGGGTCCTGCACCCACATGGGAGACCAGGAGGAAGTACCTAGCTCCTGGCTTTGGATTGGCGCAGAGCATCGGCTGCAACACATCAGCCATAGTGGCCACTAGGGGGTGAACCAAGGGAAAAAGGAAGAATGACTTTTCTGTCTCTCTCTCTAATTCTGCCTATCAAAAAAAAAAAAAAAAGAGTAACATGGAAGTTCTAGAACTGAAAAATTAAATTGCTGAAATTAAGAACTCCATAGATGAATTTAACAGATATTTTGAGTCATAGAATCAAGGTAACTGGAAGAAAACAATCACTATCTAGACTGAAGTATGAATAGAATAAAAAATTAAAACACGTAAAACAGTATAAGACAGGAATGAGGCATGTAAAATGGGTCTAATGCATGTGTAACTGGAGACAAAAAGAGAATGAAGAGAGATGCAGTAGAAATATTTAAAGAGATAGTATGTGAGAACTCGCCAGAAGTGATGGAAAGACTTAAAGCCACAATACACAAACACACAGGCAAGAAAATACAAAGACATACACAACTATGGCTATCCTAATAAAAAGGCTAAAATCCAAAGATAAAGCAATCTCAACAAAATACAAGCAAATCACATCCAACAGGATATTAAAAGCATTATATATGATGACTCTGTGAGATTTATCTCAACAATGCCATTGTAGTTCAATATATGAAAATCAATCAATGTAACATACCATACCAATAAAATGAAGGAAAAGAAAACATATGGTCATTTCAACTGATGTAGAAAAGTCATTTGGCAAAATCTTTTCATGATAAAAATTTTTTCATGATAAAAACATTCAACGGTGAACAGAAATTAGTTTTCTCAATCTATGAAAGGACATATATAAAAACTCCACAGCTAACATCATACTCAAATAATAAAAGCTTTCCCTCTGAGATCCAAAATAAGACAAGGATGTCTTCTCTCACTACTTCAATTCAACAAGATATTGGAAGAAGAAAAGAACTAAAATCATCCAGATTATGATTAAAGAACTAAAAGTATGTCTATTTGAAGCTGACAACGTCATACACACAGAAAATCCTAAAAAAAATCCTTAAAAAAAAAGCAGCTGCAAAGAATAGAGAACAATAGTTAGATGGCAAAATAAAATAAGAGTACAAGTAGTATAATTACATTAAATATAAATGGAATGAATATTTTATGCTGCTCATAAGAGATATATCAAAAATATGAAGAATCATCAAAGACTGAAGGTAAAATAATAAAAAATTGTTATGATATTAATCCTGCTCAAATTGAGCTGTGGAGTGGATAAATCCTCAATGAAAATTAACTCTGAGATATACATGAAAATGAAAAAGTTCTGGAATAGTTGGGACAAATGCATGGTAATTAAATCATACTTTTTGATATAAAAGTATATGAACCAATTAAACAAAATACAGAATTCTTAAACAGCTCCATATATGTAAAAAACAATAGATTTCAATTATATAAAAGGTATTGTAATGCAGAGAGGAACTATATTTTCAATCTTATTTCTACAATATATAGTGCTGGATCCATTATTGGAAAACTTGAAGTTTTATTCCTCTTTCGTACCATACATAAACATAAATTCCAAATGGAATGTCAACAAAGCTGAAAATTAAATCAATCAAGGTCCTAAAAGATAACAAAACAACAGAAAAGTAAGCAAAAGACCTGACTAGGGACTTTAAAAAGTGAATAAGCAACTGAACAACATTCTTATGAAAGATGTTCAACTCCTTCAGTCCTGAGAGAAATGCAAATGTAGGAATATCACCACATGCCAACCAAAATAGCTAAAATGAAAAGAAATGTGATGGATGTTGTGAAATATCTGCAAAGATGGAGAGCAATCAGAACTCATCTATACTTGAGTGACTTGTTACAACCACTCTGAAAAACACAGTACCATAAAGAAGTTTACAATTAAAAAAATAAAAATCATGCAAATAGCTTCCCCCCAAAAAAAATCATTATACAAATCTTAATTAATCTTGTTCATATATCTATTGAATAAATTATTGGAAGTCAGTTTCCTGATTCAGAAGGCATGCTTACATAGAATTTTGTTTGCATTATCAAGTTGTCACTGAGAAAAAATGCAGGAGCTGGTGCTGTGAAGTAGCCAGTAAAGCTGCCGCCCGCAGTGCCAGCATCCCATATGGATGCCAGTTCGTGTCCTGGCCACTCCACTCCTGATCCAGCTCTCTGCTGTGGCCTGGGAAAGCAGTGAAAGATGGCCAAAGTCCCTGGGCCCCTGAACCCATGTGGGAGACTTGGAGGAAGCTTCTGGCTCCCGGCTTCAGCTCGGTGCAGCTCCAGCTGTTGCGGCCAACTGGGGAGTGAACCAGCAGATGGAAGACCCCTCTCTCTCTGTGTTTCTCCTTCTTCCTCTGTGTAACTCGGACGTTCAAATAAATAAATGAATCTTTTTTAAAAAAGGAAAAAAGAAAAAAATGCAATAATGCTAAGCCTCACCAAAAATATATGTCAGCAGTCTTTACTCCACAAACACTGGGTATCACCACAGATTAACTATGTCCAAAGGGGATTAAAATAATCTCATTGTCATTTAATAAAAAGAAAAGACAAATGCAATATCTCCTAAAGCCAAAAACACGCAACATTTATGATGGAGCAATTCCACTTTTGTGTATAAACCCAAGAAAATGTATATTCCAAATTATAGTGACAAAAATGTCCATGAGATCATTACGTAACAGTTAAACACGAAAAACACCAAGTGTCCATCAAACACAAAATGGGTCATTATACTAAAGTATGTACTTTAAAATGAGTCACTTGCAATAATAAAAATTAATAAATTACTGCTACACATACCAACATGACTGAATTTTAAATAAGGAAAAAGCAAACAAGAAATAATGCATCCATGTAACAGTCACATGAAACTTTAAAACAGGCAACACTGATCTAAGATGATACAGATCAAGATCATGGTGAGCACTGGGGAACAGGGAAGACAGTGAATGGAGTTTCTGGAGGTCTAATAAGCGCATTTCCTGATCTGGGTTGTGGGTTGGATATTAATATTCTTTTGGGTAAGTCTTTGTGTACCTATGATTTGTGCACTTTTTTGGAATGTTTGCTATACTTCAATAATACATTTTTGAAAATGGATCTGAGGTACCCAGCAATTCGTATCCACTGAACTTGCAAAAATAAAGATTTTTAAATGGCTCTGATGTGCCATAGCCTATGCCCACCGAGCTTACACAGATCTCCCTAAAATTCCGCTCATGTCCCATATGTAGAAGAATATATAATGTTTCTTTTGCTAATGACTGCCCTTTCTGGGGGAATTGCTGGGTCCTTATGAGTCAGCAAAACGCTGCTTGGAGTCTCTGAGCCTTGACATGGCCCATCCTTATCAAGAGTTCTCAGGTGTCCTGGGTTAGCTGCCCTTTTGCTTTGCGAATTCTATCCCCCCCCCCCCCCCCCCGACAGGCAGAGCAGATAGTGAGAGAGACAGAAAGGTCTTCCTTTACCGTTGGTTCATCCTTCAATGGCAGCTCCGGCTGGTGCACCACACTGATCCTAAAGCCAGGAGCCAGGTGCTTATCCTGGTCTCCCATGCAGGTGCAGGGCCCAAGCATTTGGGCCATCCTCCACTGCACTCCCTGGCCACAGCAGAGAGCTGGACTGGAAGAGGGGCAACCTGGACAGAATCTGGTGCCCCAACCAGGACTACAACCCCGTGTGCCGGTGCCGCAGGCGAAGAATTAGCCTATTGAGCCATGGCCCCAGCCTGAATCCTATTCTGAAAATGGATGCTTTCAAAGGCAAACTTGGAGCTGGGCCCAAGAGATTCACAGGGTAGACAAATAGCAATGGGAAATTGAATTTACTTTTCCCCCCAAACTTGGAGTTGGTAAAAGGTATCAAGGTTCCCGAGGCAGTGTACAAAGAGAAGGAGGATGGGGGCGATAAAATAGCCTTGCACAGAAGATCAAAGAAAGATATCACAGAGAGAAAATAATAGTGACAGCAAGCACAGGAGTAACAATGATGCTGCGAGACAGCTTCTGTGCACAGAGCCCTGACTGTGGGAGGGCATCCTGTTAAGCATCTCTGCTTTCTTACTTAAGTCTCACATTATGCTCTCTGTTTTAGACAACAAAATGGCGGCGTGCTCAAGAGACCCTCTCTCACATCATCTGATCACCCCTAAGCTTGCTGGAGCTACAGAACGGAAGAGGAGGAGATGCACTCAGGGAGTATGCCAGTCCTGGTAAGATTTCCAGGGGAAGCACCAGAAGGAACAATCAACTGCTGTAGAACAAGGTTTCCCAGTCTCAGCTCGCTTGGCTTTGGAAGCCTTTGTTTGGAGGATGTCCTGTGAATTGCGGATGTTCATCAGAATCTCCAGTAAGTACCCGCTAGACACCAGCAGCACCTATCCCCCAACACCTAGCCGCGACAATGGAAAATGACTCTGGATACTGTCAAATGTCCCCTGGAGTGGAAAACAAATCCAAGCTGAAAACCACTGCTCCAGAGAAAGGGGAAAGACTGAACTTAGAGGTTTTAGGGACATTTAAGTTCATGCAACGTAAGAAATCATGGATTTGCAGTCTGCTGGGAAGTTGCATGAAGGAAAATAGGCTAGGACATTTGCAGTAGAGAAATCTCTAAGAAAAGAGTCCAGGTGCCAAATGCCCTGAGAAGTAAGATTGGAGTTAACACAACTATGAGACTGAAATCTCCAAAGCCTCTCTGTGCTAAGGGTAGAGGAAGAGCAGTTACAATCTGGTGGGACCTGGTGATTCTGCTCAAAGGGCTTTTGTTTCTGAATTTCCAAAGGAGCTAGAAGAAATCATGTGTTACTGGCATGCTTGGCAATGAAAGTAAACAGAGAAAGGGGAGAGAAGCAGTTGCAGGAGCCCTTGTTGACTTCACCCCAGTAACTTCATCACTATGCTGCCCAACCTAGCGATCAACATTCGTTCACACACCAGTGAGGTCTTCGTGGCTACAGCAGCTTTCTGTGTTAAAGGGATGTTGGAGGTTGATTGCAGGCTAGACACAGAGCAATAGTGGTCTCTGAGCCTTTGAGAGGACTCGCAGGCCCACTGGGATCGACTGATAGTGTGCACAGGAAACACCACATTTAGAGGAGTGCAGTTCCACTCAACAAGTGGAAAAGCTGCCAAAACTGATGCTAATGGGTGCCAGGGACAAGCTAAGGTGAAGCAGGAACATCTTTGCCATCATAATTATGATGAATGAATGAAGGAATGAATGACTCATGTTTACTTTCTCAAGGAATCAGATAGAACATAAGCCTAACTATCTAATTTCAATGATATATTTGGGAAAATTTATTCACTCAGTTATGTGCTCAGTTTTTTTCTTCCATTACCAAATTTACAATGGGTGTCAAGTCACATGCTGGGCCATGGATAAACGGATGCTGTGTGGCTTTCGAGGCTTTGTATGAGACCAAAGTCAAACAGGCATGCAAATGTATCAGTAGCTTATTTATCAGTTATGACAAGTACTGGGAAGGAGAAGAAGGGACACTCTAAGAGAGGGAAGGAGGAGGGGGTCATTTAACCTGGGGCTTGAAGGAGTAGGGAAGCCATGTGACACGGAGGAGGGGAAGACTGGCAGGAGTGACATCCCTGATGGGCAGACGAGCTTGGAATGTTCCAGAAAGAGAAGACAAAGGTGGGCAGGAGTGGCCCCAGGTGCACCTGCAGAAATGTTGAGGAACAACACTGTGCAGAGATTTTGGGTGTCTTTGCTTAAGAGGAAACATGAAATGAGCAATGCATTTTCTGAGGAAAGAGACCACATACGTATATGCTATTAACTCCTCCTATCCCCAGACCTCATCTGGCTTCTGGAACGGAACATATTAGACCCCTAAACAATTTGTGATAAGTGAACATAAGTAAAGGAAAAGGAGAAAGGTGTTTAGATTTATTGACTGTCTACTATACTGGGTACTTTAAAAAGCAATCTCATTTAACCCCCTAATTACCAGGCGAGAAATATGCAGATGATGCTCCACTTGGGGTTACATCCCCAATGAAACCATCAGCAGTTGGAAATACTGGAGCTGGTATTGTGGTGCAGCATGTTAAGCCCCTGCCTGCAACACTGGCATCCCATCTAAGCATCCGTTTAAGTCCAGGATGTTCCACTTCCAAACCAGCCCCCTGCTAATGTGCCTGGGAAAGCAGCAGATTGCCCAACTGCATGGGCTCCTGCCACCCACATGGGAGACCAGGATGGAGCTCCAGGCTCCTGGCTTCAGCCTGGCCCAGTCTCAGCCGTTATGACCATCTCGGGAATAAACCAGTAGATGGAAGATCATTCTTTCTTCCTCTCCCTCTGTTTCTCATTCTCCTTCTCTCCCCCTAATTCTGCCTTTTAAATAAACAAACAAGCAAATCTTAACAATAAAAAAAAAAGTTGAAAATATCATAAGCTGAAAAGCCACCAAAGCCACATACCCTTCCAGACATTATGCATAGCTCATTACAACAGCACACGTAGAAGGTGAGTTCTCAACTGTGGGGCTGAACAGATTCCACAGCTACTGCGGATGCCCAGCATCAGAACCCAGGATGGGAACATGCAGCGCTAGTCTGGGAAAAGATCCAGGCTCAAAATTCAAAGGATGGTTTCTACAGAATGGGTATCCCTTTGGCACCATTGTAAAGTCAAAAGATCTTGAAATCAAAACATCATTAGTCAGGGAACATCTGTGTCACAGTCATTACACCGGGAAGAAGCCGAGGACACAGAGAAGTTAAGGAAATGTTGCAGGATCGGGTAACTGCCAAATGAAAAAGCTGAGATTCAACTGTGAATCTCTCCAGTTCTCCACAGGCAAAATGAAATTGTACTTGGAGTTGGAAGATCGTAGTTGGGGCCAGGAAGTGCAGCCATTGCCTGCACAGGACTGGACCTCTGGCAAGCTGCTACTCACTGCCCACTCTGGTAGACTCTGGACGGCCAGAGTCATCTCTGCCCTGCCCATCTCCCTGGATTCACCTGAAGAATAAGAGAATCATGAGAATGCTTCTTGACCTAATAATAATCCCTGAAATCTGTTCAGGCTTTGAAGCTTGTGTTGATCTCAGTTAGGTAAATTTGGCTTTCAGTGTGCCAGGAGGTGAAAGGCATCTAAAGAGATTTTCCATCTCTTGGGAAACAGCTCTACTTTCAGGTAACTTTTTGAAGTCTGTTATGATGCAGACTGTTTGGCAAGCCTTACAGTGTTCAGAGAAGCTTCTAATTCAGACACAAATCCCAGCTTCAGGCATTCTTTGAGACCAGGTCTGAGTCCTTGGCAGGTCTCAGGTGTTGACTGAAAGTGCTACTTTCCACAAACGACAGGAAAGGTGATGAAACCTGGGCTCTGTCTGTGGTTGGAGCCCAAGTCAAATTCCAGCCTGAGATCTGGAAGCAGGTTCAGAGAGAGGATGGGCACTGAGCGTGAAAGCATGCAAACCCCACGCAACAGCCCCAGTGGCAATGACTCATCCTGTTCAGCCACCCAAAAAATCTGGGAGAACCCCGTCTAGGAAAGGTAAGTGGTTTTTCTGGCTGTATAAGCAGAGTAAACAGAGCTGTGTCCCAAACAAGCACATGTGAGACTTGTCATGTCTATTGCAAGCACTTTTTTCATAATGAGAATCATTTTTCTTTATAAAAAAAACACACCTATTTATTTATTTTGAAAGGAGCAATTGCAGAGAGAGAAGACGAGATATAATCAGAGAGAGATCTACTATCTGCTGGTTCACTTCCCCAGTAGCCACACCAGCCTGGGCTAGGCTAGGAGGAAGCCAGGAACCCAGAGGTTCATCCAGGTCTCCCACACAGGTAGCAGGGGCCCGAGTAGTTGGACCATCCTCTGCTGCTTTCCCAGGCATATTAGCCGGGAGGCTGGATCAGAAGTGGAGCAGCCAGGATGCAAATTGGTGCTTACGTGGGATGCCAGCATCATAGGCAGGAGCTTAGCCTGCTGCACCACAATGCCAGCCCCAAGAATCATTTTTCTTACCTGGAGTTACTAGTTGTTGTGGCTAAGGAGAAAAGAAGAGGAGGAAACCACCCTCCAAAAACCCAGTCATACACTCAGTGAGGATCCAGTATGAGAACATGATACATTAGCCAGAGCCAGGATTTAGAGAAGATATTTTCAAAATTTAATGAGCATCATATTACTGTGGAGCTAGTTCATAGGAACCTTTCCCAGCCCAAGCCTTTGGATTTCTTATTCATTAAAGAATTCTGGCCGGCACCGTGGCTCAACAGGCTAGTCCTCCACCTTGCGGCGCCGGCACACCGGGTTCTAGTCCCGGTTGGGGCGCCGGATTCTGTCCCGGTTGCCCCTCTTCCAGGCCAGCTCTCTGTTGTGGCCCGGGAGTGCAGTGGAGGATGGCCCAAGTGCTTGGGCCCTGCACCCCATGGGAGACCAGGAAAAGCACCTGGCACCTGGCTTCAGATGAGCGCGGTGCGCCGGCCACAGCGCACCGGCCGCAGCGGCCATTGGAGGGTGAACCAACGGCAAAAGGAAGACCTTTCTCTCTGTCTCTCTCATTGTCCACTCTGCCTATCAAAAAAAAAAAAAAAAAAAAGAATTCCGCAATAGGTACTTGCAAAATCCCACTGCACAAACACTCTTTGGAAATCTTTCTTGTGCACCAGCTGCTTACAATCTTTTTTTTTTTTTTTTTTCACTTGGGATAGAGATTTTTCACTGCTTCAGTTCACCCTGAGAGAGACTCTGACTGAGGGGTCAGTAGAAAATACAACAGGCTCAGTGAGAGCTTCAACATAGGAGTGATCCAGCAATCACCATGGAAGTGGATGTGTCTGGAGCCCTTTTCCCAAAGTCTGCTTCCTTAAACCTTCCCCTTTAGTTCTTTTGTATTTTTAAAGATTTATTTATTATTTATTTATTTGGGGGCTAGCACTGTGGCATAGTAGGTTAAGCCTCCATCTACAATACCAGCTTCCCATATGGGCACTGGTTTATGTCCTGGCTGCTCTACTTCCAATCCAGCTCCCTGCTAATGGTCTGGGAAAGCAGTGAAAGATGACCCAAGTTATTGGGCCCCTGTACCCATGTGGAATACCTGAAGAAACTCCTGGCTGCTGGCTTTGGATCAGCTCAGCTGCTCTACTTTGTGCCCACAAAGGATGCCAGCGCAGCAGGTGGTAGCATAAAACTAAGCCACTCCCCCCCACACACTTTGTTCTTATAAATACTTCCTTTTCATTCTGAGACAGAAGCAAATAATGTGCTACTTCTTCCCATAGTTTCATACTCAGGAAGCTGCAAAGGGTTACTATTGCCTAAAAAAGGGAGTCGCTTCCATTGGGATGTCTTTCTATTTCGGTACTTGTTCTTTAGGCTATCAAATGTGGCCACTGGGCCAGGGACTGTTTGCCAACAGATATATCTGTCCCAGGTATACCTCTCTTTTGCAAGACCTCAAGAAACTCTGAAACAATCACCTGTCTCAGTCAAAAAAGGACAGGTTGTGCAACAGTAACAAATTAATCCTGACGTTTCACTGGCATCACTTCACAAAGATTCCCAACCCAGGTCAATGGAAATCTCTGATTCACACTGTCACTCAGGGATCCAGGCTACCAGAAACTCCACCATCTTGCAAATGACCTATCTAAAACATGTGACTCGAAGTTCATCTCAGCCAGAGGAGAGAGCAAGGAAAGGCACATACTAGTTTTGACTTGGCTTTTTCCATTTCAGTGGATCTATCCCAGTTCTCTCCTCTCACGGAGGCACAGGGACTCAATCTTTCAGCCCCTGTGCCTAGTTCTGCTAAAACTTGTCAGCAGCACTAGTCTCTCCCAAGCACCAGACTTGAGCAACTGGCCCACCTCCATGGCATTGACTATTAACACAATTGTAAATATCTCTAGCTCCTTAAGATCCCTCTAAGAACTTCCACTGAAATGTCCCCACCTTTACCATGAAGGTTGATATCAGATGCTAATTTTCAATGGACTACATTAATGAAGAATGGTCTCTACATTTTCTTAATTTTTGAAGGATATAGTAGCTTTGTCATAAAATATTTACAGCCCTTAAAAATGAAAGATATTCAAACCTGTAAATTATATGATAACCTAGAAAAGTATAGTCAGCTTGGTTAAAATTTTCACACTAATTTGTTGGTAAAACACTGGCTAGGTGTGGCTGGAGACCTGTCTGCTCTGATCTAGGTGGAATCTCTCTTCCCTTTCATCCTCAGGTTTCTGTGTCATGTAAGGATTTTGCATTGATTCCCCACTTGAGTGTCTACTTCCTGGTGACAGAAGCAGTATTCTAATGGCAGAGAATGCCTAGCTATTCAGCCTCTAAAGACCAGATTCTGTCTCTCTCCACCTTTGCTCATTGTTTTCCTAATGCCCTAGCATTTGTGTCCCAATTTGTTCACATACGCATTTGTGCAATGCCAAGGGAGGCAACAAAGTGAGTCTTTTCTCTCTACCACTCATCTAAAGGTCTATGGGTACCTTCTACAAAAGTCCATGACACCTGCCAAGAGGAGATAATTTCTTCCCTTAATTTTGGTAAATAAGAGTATTTTCCAGCATAGTTCTGCCTGAATAGTCTCCAAGAAGGCCTTTTATCTAACTACCCCCAATCTCCTAATTCTCAAGCTGCAGGAGGTAGAACTGAGAATCTAGGTTTGAAGCAGACAAACTGGCGCTGGGTGTGAACAAGGCAGCCACAAGAAAATCAGGATTGTCGTTGTGGTTTCCTACGTTCTGCCTACTGGTGCCTTAACCAGCCTCCACCTTGGGGCTGGGTTCCCAAGTGCTATGCCTGGCAATGGTACAAATGGGGACCAGGAATAGTGGAGCTGAATGAGAAAGGTAGACTTCCTGGTCCAGTGGGAAGAAGGCAGAAGCTTGGATTCAAATGCAAACCACGAACTTGCTTGCTATGTGAAATCCACTTAGCCAATAAAACTCTCTAGAGTTCACTGTCCTCATGCATAAGCTAGAGACTAGGACTTTGTGGTGAGACTTAAATGAGATATTGTGCCAAGCTTCTGGGCCAGTACCTGGCATATTAAAAATGCTAGGTTTCCTAAAAAGGGACTAAATGATTGATCTGCTTGGCTATAAAATGTTTCCCACGTCTGTTAGTTACAATGGAGAGCTTATAGCGAACAAAGAATCAGTCTGTCTGGTAACTAACAATGAACCAACACTGGAAAGGGGAAAAATGAGGCTGGGACCAAGCTAGAGAAAAAAGATAGACAATAATGGCATAGACAGATCAGCATGCTCTACTTTCCAAACCAACCCACAGGGCTCTGTATTTGCTAATGGATCAACTCCCAAGCATGTGCCTTGGGAAATCATGACATGCCTAATCATTTTAGCAATAATCCCTGAAAAATTAGCCATTACTGGAAGTGGCCAACCATTTGGTTGAAACGCCTGCAGCAAGATTATTAACAGCAAATGTGAAGATGATTATTTTAGCAAATTGCCACCAACTGGTAAATTCAGAACACAAAGGCCTCATGCCTGGCCACTCTGGGCAATCATTTACGGCCATAGTCAATGCCTACTGCTTGAGATAGAAAAGCCATTTAAGTCTGCTTCCTCTCTGTTTTGGGCAAGGGCAATAGTCATAGGCGGGAATGGGTAAGAATCTGCCTGGGGTGAGATAGAGGGTGCTGGAGAGAGCTAACACCTCTACCCTCAGGTTTGGGATCCCTGTTTTCAAATTTTCTGAGCCAAAGGGAATTCTGCAGGATTTTAAGACTCACTGTGGGCATAAGATGGTACACGCTGTCATCTTCATGGAAATTCTTATATTTGTAAATTAAATCTTTATTTGCAAGAGATAGGAAGCTTAACACAAACTATTTTAAGTTTTAAAAGGGAACATTGGGGCTTATTTAAATGGAAAGTCTTGTAATAGGTCCAGCTTCAGGCCTGGATCAAACCAAGGGGATCACTCAGTAATTCCCACTGATTTCTTTCTTTTTTTTTTAAGATTCATTTTATTTACTTCCCCTACCCCCAGAGTTTTCTTTATCTGTGTTAGTCCTTCAGTGAGACAAGGTAGGGCATGTTTGACTTGCTCCACTCCAGGTTCATATCCTTTTCCCAGGAGATCCAGCAGCATTGGATCATTCGGTTCCTGTTCTCATCACCAAACCAACCACAGTGACTTGGGAGTACATTGAGCTGACTTCCCAGGACAGAACTGTTGGTTCAGTTAAAGCAGATGAGCAGAGAGCAGGGGAGAACTTCACTCTTCTAAAAACAACTGAGGTGGGTTAACCAAAAGAAGCAGTCAAAAGGAAAAGACATGTCCCTCACATCCATCAAGAAGCTTCTAGATGGCCCTGATAAGTCAATCAGAGAAGATCCCTGAAACGGAACCTGTCTGCCATTTCTTTTTTGTTTTTCTTTAAGATTTTTATTTATTTATTTGACAGGTAGAGTTACAGAGAGAGAGAGAGAGAGACAGAGAGAGAGAGACAGAGAGAAAGGTCATCCATCCACTGGTTCACTCCTCAGATGGCCACAAGGGCCAGAGCTGAGCCAATCAGAAGCCAGTAGCCAGGAACCTCTTCAGGGTCCCCTAGGTGGGTACAGGGGCCCAAGCACTTGGACCATCTTCCACTGCTTTCCCAGCCACAACAGAGAGCTGGATCAAAAAAAAGAATAGCCGGGACACAAACCAGTGCCCATAAGGGATTCTGGTGCCACAGACGGAGGCTTAGCCCACTATGCCACAGTGCTGGCCCGCATCTGCCATTTCTAATCTTGGATTCCACCAACACTGCTTTTGTCTTGACCTAGTGGAACCCTTCATGAACTCCCTCACAGTATGGCACTGTGTGCCTGCTGGCTGTAGATCTCAGAGTCAAATGCATCTACACTCATGTATCAGAGGCAGACCCTGAGACAAGAACTCCAGTGCAATCAGTTTACTGGAGAGCAATCCCAGAAAACATGGAAGGAGAGTAGAGAAGTAAGACAAAGCAGGAAATGCAACCCCTTTTTAAAATTCACCATCAAGCAAGTGGTCCCTGTAGATAACTGGAGCATATTTCACCCGAGCACTCTGGAGGCCTGTGCAGAGCAGGCACCTCAGGACTGTCCTCCCATGCTAGGGACAAGAGGCACTCCCTCCAGGCATAGGCGAAGAAGACTCCAAGAACTGGACACAGTGGACTGTCATCCAGAAAATGCTCTTGGGCATCTAAATGAAGGCACTGGCACTGAAGATCAGCCTGGTGTACCCTCAAGTATAAGGCTGAGGATGTGGGCAGGGCTCCAGGGACATCTGTTATTCACTGCCACTCCCTGGGCTTAGGAAATGGGGAACATCTTCTCTTTTAGCAAGCTTCCTGTTCCTCACTTAGGAGACGGGGAAACCAGCACTTGTATGCAGCTACTCTGCAGCTCAACTGAAAAATGGATACTGAGCCTCTGGCTCTTGCACGATCCCCACACTGTGATGGTCATCTTTCCTCAGTCTTGTTATTTGGAATCTCCGAGGAGACACTGAATTTGAGAGGTCTCTAGCTGGAGAGCACAACACCTTCTCCAACCCAGGACACTGCATCAATTTGCAGTCAAACAACATCCAGTGATTCCTTGCTTTGGATACAAAAACAAATGGATGGGGTTCTCTTGACCAAAGTTTATGCAAGGTGCTTCATTTATTTAATTGGATTTAATCTTCATTCTGCTTAGTGAATACTGGAAGGAAACAATTAAGCAGAATGGTGAAACCGTTCATCAAACTGATAGAAGAACCAAGCTCAGGGATGAAGGCAGATTCCAGAGGAGTGGAGGGGAAGTGGGGGAGGGTTGGATGTCAGGAAGAAGGATCACTCTCGTTGGCCCTGTCACTGAGACCTTTCAGCATCAGCGCCTTGTCTCTCCATCATCTGCTGAAATCCACACTTAGGAATCCGCACAGTTTTGCACGCACACGCTTCTCCCCTTGCCTGGAATTCCTTCCCTCACTTTTCTAGGTGCCAAACTCCAATTCAACCTTCCAGGCTCCAGCTTCTCCCTACAAGCACGTGCCAACTCTGCGTGGCTTCTGGAACTGCAGCGTTCTGTGAAGATCACTGGGAAAGAGAAGTCAGCAGATGCAGGCAGTGAAGAGCTAACCCTCGCCTCCCCCTCCATGCCTGGCTTCAGGAGAAACAGGTTCATGGGGAGGCACTTGTCAGCAAACACTGGTGGAGAGTCCCTAATAGCACTGGCTCAGGGAGCTGGGGAGGAGACTGAGCCCTCTGTGGATGTGCGTTCTAAGAGACTTTCCTGGGAGAATATAGAGTCTGAGGGGAGCATTTGAGAAGAACCTGGGATTTAGGGCAACTCAGGAGTGGTGGGATTGGGCTGAAAGCCAGAGGTGGGAAATGAGAGGTAGACCCAGAGAGCAGTTCCGAAGCGGGGTAAGAGGCAATGGCAAGGTGCTGGGGGAGGAAGGGCACAGCCAGTCCAGGGATAATTGTTCCATATTTCCCCCCATGAGTACTAGAAAGCTGCCAGTTATCAAATGACTTGAAATAAAATAGGATTTGGGGGAGATTAAGCTGGCCAACAAGGGCAGCTGACTGCACGCAGAGCAATGAGTTGGGCAGCCACTGCCAAGACCATGGGTATGGTATAGAAGGTGATGTGGTGCAGTAGAAATTGCCTGGACTCTTGGGTAGTCAAGTCAGTGTGGCTAGCCCATGTCCAGGGTCTTCCATCTGTTGGACATGAGTGTAGGTTCTTCTGATGTGAGCACTCATTTAATCCTTACAACAGCCCTGCTGGGTAAGTATTGTTATCACCTCTGGTGGTGTATGTGTGTGTGTGTGTGTGTGTGTGTGTGTGTAGATGGGGAAACTAGGAAACTGAAGGTCAAATCTCAGGTCATTCAGTTACCACATGGCAAGTCGGGCAGTCTGACCTGAAGCCTCTGCATTCACCACGAATTCCAGAAAGAACTGCTTCAAACCCCAGCACTGTGAGTTTGGGAGACTGACCTCCAAGCCTTGGTTTCTCTATCTTTTCAACAGGAATAATGGACAATGATGGGGGTGGAATGGCTTTCTCCCCTGCATCCTCCCTGCACCCCAACCTCCAAGCCCATGCTTTTCTGAGATGAGGCTGATTTCTCCCTGAACTCAGTTCATTTAAGGTCTCCAGGCTGTGGAAGAAATACAGGATCCATGGCAGTGAACTCAGCAGCATTTGTTCTCCAACCCAAGAATAAACAGAGAAAGCAAGCTCTCTGCGTCTTCAGAAGTGCATTGACTGTACTGGAAACAGATGAATTCTCTCTGTTTGCATTAATCGCATGACTATTTGGTCCAATTATTCTTACCACTTCAGCAATCATGGTGTGCTTGTTCAAGAAGAAAGAAATAACAACAGCTTATCTTGTTGAGAGCAAAGAACAAACAGTGAAAAATCAGGGTCCGCTCCTAAATGCTACACTTGCTGTCATTGTGCTAAAGAGATGATTCATGTTCTCATAGCAACTCGGGTAAAGAGAAGAGAGAGAGAGTGAGTTCTGAAAAGGATTCAGTTGCAATGGTTAAAAACCTTTTCAAAATCAGTCCAAATGGAGATAAAACTCTATTTTTATCACTCAACTCAACTCTGCCTGCCCCCACCCCACCTTATCTTCTCACATTGATGGATTTATATGGGCTTAAATAATTCTTTCAAATAACACATTTCATTAGAATAGGGGAATGGACAAAGCACTTGATGCCGGTTAATCCCCTCTCTGCAGAACCCTTAAGGACTGCTGATGTTTGCCGGGAGCACACTGAACTTGGTGCTAAGAGAGCCACTGCAAAGAAACTGCAAGGCAGCTTCAGATCAGAGAGAGAGACAGTTGCAAACTGTCCCCTTCTCATCACACTGGGCAATCGGAGGTGCCTGAGCCATGAGAAGCACGTCTCCCCAGTCTCTGCATGGTCCTTACATATAATCTTCCCCACAATTAGCTCTAACAAAGTAAGAACCAAAGGGACATTATTATTTCTTTAACAGACTTGGTTGTAACCCAGTGTGTCGTTCATTTCCTGACCTGTGAATGGAATCCATGGCTCCTGACTTCACGCATCACTTCTTGGTGAACCCCTGGATAAGAAAACAGGTGTTTGTTTTGGTTCCAAGCCCTGGTCCTCTCATCTACTCTGTCTGCCATTGCCACCTTCAAGTAGCATAAAGCTTGACCCAGTTCAGCTGCTAGGAGTGAATCTTGGTACCGGGCCACGGAGGTTGGCTGTGGTGCCATCAGAACGGAAGGAAGCTGAGGGCTTGAGTCCCAGTGAACATCTCTGTCAGGCTGATGTCTTATTTGTGAGCAAACTAAGTGAGAAATGTGGGCTCCCTGCACATTTGATCCCAGAAGGAAAAGGAAGGAACCAGAAGACAGGTGGTTAACTATGTGAACCAAATCTAGAAGAATCATTGAGCATCTGTAAAGAGAATTATTCCATCATTAGCAGATGAGACTCTCTTGTAAGTGCAGGGGTTTAACAGAGAGAGATGGTTTTGTGGGAAGCCAGCACTTTGAAGAGGTAAGGGGTCTCTGCTGTACAAAAGATCCAGTTCAACAAATGAATAAGTATTTATTGGTGTACCCAAAACTTAACTTTGCAGCTAAAAGCATGATGAAAAAGACAATTTATTTCCATTTTTCATGGGCAGTTTTAAAGTGGAGACAAGAATAAATCCAGATTACAGATATTAAAAACAAACATCACATTGCTGGGTGAGAAACAACATCCCAGAAGACAGTCTAGGAGGATGATATCTAAGAAGGGCTTTGAAGGTTGAGTAGGAGTTTCCTGAATGTACAAAGGGAATGGAGCCATTGGGGGTCTTCAAAGCTTGTGGAAAGTAAGAATTATGGAAAATCCATGACTTTGAAAAATTTTTGCACCAAAATGGACTTATAAGCTTCTCTTTTGAACATCTTGGAGTACGTTGGTAGGTTCAGGTAGAGGAAACTAAATCTGCAAAGTCAGTGTGTGAGACATGCAAACAACGAGGCAGGTAAGGACATTCCTCAGTGTTTCTAATCTATAATGTTGAGAAAAGAGAGATGTGGGAAATACAGCTGAGGAAACAGAAGGGATTCCGAAAGGTGTTTTACGCTTTGTTTTATCTTGTAGAACATCAAGAGCTACTGAAATGAACAACATGGTGGGTTTCACAATTTAAATATGCAGAAATGGCACAGGTAAACAATACGTTTCTACTGAATGTCTCCAACATCCTGCTAAATACTATGGGATATATAAAGGGGGCATATGAAGTGAAATCCATTTCTTAAGGAGAGAGAGAATTACTAGCCTCTCTTCATCAACAGTAGCGTTTCTTGGAGTTTTCTATGCGCCAGGCTTGCCTATCTTAGCATTTTATAGAGACTAACTCACTTATTAGACACATTGACCCTAGCATATGTTATTTACATTATTTCTACTTTACAGTAGGAAATTGAGGCATAATGAAATTAAGTAAGTTTCCAATGTCATGTGATTAGTAAAGAGCAATACAACAAATGAGTTCAAATGGAGTTCACATGTCCCCTGACACCTCCAAGAAAGACAGAAAGGACAATGTCTTCAGCTCACTCCACTTCTGCCAGTAGACTTCTCTTTTCAAGACAGTATGGTGTGTTGGTGGATGAAGCAGCCCAAACAAGCATCCTACTGGGTCACTCACCCACAGCCCCTCAGATCGGTCATTTGTGAACACCTCTGACGTGGTCATTTTATACATACGTGAAACAGAAATCTTCCAGACCTTCCTAACATCTCCCCACACCTCACCTCTTTTCTTCCCCTGCAAACTTCATCTTACCTCAGGTGCTGATTTGCCCCTTCTTTAAATCAGCTCCTTATCCCAGAACATCACCCTTTCCTGCAGAATAGGCCCTTATTGTGCCTGGGATCACCCCACTGCATTCCTCCCTAAACTAAAATTTATACTACAAAAAATAGAGTCTCATAGTAGAAAATTGTGGAAACTGAAAAGATAAATATCACCAGCTTAACCATCACTTTAACATACTGTAAGCAGAGAATCATTACTTCTCATTCATAACATGTAATGTGGAACAAAATGCATGTGCCTGGTAAACATGCATGTGGATTTCTTCTTTATTCTAGGAAAGGTCTTCAGGGGCTGATGCTGTGGCGTAGCAGTAAAGCTGAGGCCCACAGTGATGGCTAGCATCCCATATGAGCACTGATTCTAGTCCCGGCTGCTCCACTTCTGATCCAGCTCTCTGCCATGGGCTGGGAAAGCAGTAGAAGATGGCCCAAGTGCTTGGGCCCCTGCAGCTGCCTGGGAGACATGGAAGAAGCTGCTGGCTCTTGGCTTCAGATCGGTGCAGCTCCAGCACTTATGGCTAGCCATCTGGGGAGTGAGCCAGCAGATGGAAGACTCTCTACCTGCCTCTGCCTCTCTGTAACTCTGCCTTTCAAATCAATAAATCTTTTTTTAAAAAGAAAGAAATCTTCAAAGAGTTCACAGAAAATGCATGTTATGAAAAAACTGTGAATGCATCTCCAAAACTTTTTGCACCAAAATAAACTTATCTTTAATTCCACTGTCATGAACTTCTTGAAGTACTCATATTTAAAAAGAAAAACCTAGTTCTGTACATGTGTTTTAGCTGGTCCAAGTACTATCAGTTGCCTACTAAGGAGCCACTTCTCCTTTCTCTACCTATGATTTTTTTAGCATCAATGTCAACATGCCCAATCTTAGATAAACAAGGATTTATCCAAGCCAAGAATATAATCCCATTATCCTTTGCCAGAAGCTAGTTTACTCTTTCAATCCAAGCTAGCTATGTGCACTGACTGTTACCAGTACATTGTAATGAATTTACTGCTTTGGTCTTTTTGATAAAAATCAAACCCTGTTTAATTCCATTTTCTGTCTTTGAATACAGAAGAGTTGATGCCCAGAGCTAGGGCAGCCATATTGTGACCATGATGCAAACATCTGAGAAGAAAAATCAGTAGTGGGCAGATGGCAGAGCAGACTTGAAGAAAGCATGAAGATTAGTTATTTTTCCTATCTTTATTTTTTTACATAATTCAGGCTTGGCAACTTATTCACCTTTGTTTCCTCATGAGGGATAGTAAATGTAACTGAGTTACAGTATAAAACATGTTATTTTGAAACATGTATACATCATGGAATGCTTTCATCAACATATGCTAATACATATTTATATTTCTGTAGTGAAAGCACTCAAAATCTATTATGTTCAAGTGTACAATATATTGTTATTAACTACTTCCACCATGATACACAATAGTTCTGAAATTTTTCTCTTTTTAACTAAGATTTCATATCCTTTCACCAACGTATCAGCTGGTAATAGGTTAGCTTGCTAACTATTATAATCGGTTAAAGAGCAAGGTTCATACCTTTCCCCCACTTAAAACCAGACAATGTGTTTCTTTCATTAATGCAAAGCAGAGTCCTATCTGACAAGGGGCAAGGAGAATCACTGATTCACTTCACATGCCTTGCCCAGGTAGTCAGGAGGACAAGGTCACACAGCCAAGGACTCAGTGGTGTAGAGCAAGGCTATAAACTGAGAAATGCCCACGTGAAATCAAGGGAGTGGAATTCCCCTAATTAGTCACAAGAAAATTGATGCATGAAGGTACAACGAAAGTGTACTTCGATATAGGCAAAGTAATGGAGGGCTGTGAGGAAGAGAGAGAGAAGAGTCACATGATGAGTATTCTTCACTGAGTCCCTAATGAATCCCTTAAAAGGGACCCCTCCTGTAAGATTCTATAATTGGAAGAATGGAACCAGGTGGGCAACCAGCTTAGTCAAGATTAGGTGAAGAAACAGACTGAAGAAAGGCAGAGGGTTGAAAGTGAACCAGCAAATTAAAAAGAAAAGTTCTGTTACTGAGTAATAAATGAATTTTCAAAGAAATTATGAAGATCAGAAGAGCTAATAGTTGAGAAATAATTTTTAAATGAGCCTGCAAATCAATATACCTCAACGTGATAGACTAAATATGACAAGGCCATACCTAACATCCGACTAAATGTTGAAAAGATTAAAGATTTTCCTCTAAGATCAGAAACAAAACAAGGACACCCACCCTCATCACTTGTGTTCAACATTCCTGGAAGTTACAGCTAAAGCAATTGGGAAAAAAAATAGAAATAGAACTCATCCAAATTGAAAAGGAATAAGGGAAATTGTCTCTGTTTCAAAATGACATGATCTTATATACAAAGAATCCTAACACCTTTTAGAGCAAATAAATGAATAGAGTAAAGTTGCACAAAACAAAGTCACTATGAGTCAGTAGTGTTTCCACACACTGATAAAGAACTACATGAAAATGAAATCAAGAAAACAATTTTATAATAGCAACAAAAATGACATGGAATAAGTTTATCCAAAGGTGAAATATATGTACCCTGAAAACCACATAACACTGATGAAAAACTGCAGAAGATAAAAATAAATAAAAAGACATCTTGTGTTCATGGAAGGGAGAAACTAATTTTGTTAAAATTCCAATAGTACCCAAACTATTCTCTAGACTTAATGCAATTCCTCTCTAAAGTCCAACGACATTTTCACAGAAATAGTAAAATCCATGCTAGGGCCAATGCTATGGCATAGCAGGTAAAGCCGCCACCGGCAGTGCCGGCATCCCATGTAGGCGCCAGTTCCTGTCCCGGCTGCCCTACTTCTGATCCAATTCCCTGTCCATGGCCTGGGCAGGCAGCAGAAGATGGCCTGAGAGCTTGGGCCTCTGCTCCTTTCCCTCTCCCTCTCCCTCTCCATCTTCCCCTCTCACTCCCCTCCCTCCCCCAACTCTGCCTTTCAAATAAATAAATCGATCTAAAAAAAAGAAAAGTCTAACTTAAAATTCATGTGGAACCACAAAAGACACTGATCAACCAAGTTGTGAGCCAGAACAACAAAGTCAGAAGGCATCACACTATCTGATTTCTTAAATATATTACAATGCTATCATAATCAAAACAATATGGTACTAGTATAAACACAGACAACATACCCATGGAGAGAATACAAAGTCCAGAAATAAATTCATGCATGTACTCTCAATATATCTTCAACAAATGTGCCAAGAACACACAATGGAGGAAGGATAATTATTTCAATAAATGGTATAGAAAACTGGATCTCCAGGTGCAAAAGAACGAAATTAAACCTTTATCTCACAACATATTACAAAAATCAACTCAAAATGAATGAAAGACTTAAATATAAGACCTGAAAGTATAAAACTACTAGAATAGAGGGAAAGTTTGTTGACATTGGTCTGTTCAACGATGTTTCATACATGACCCCAAAAGCACAAGCAACAAAAGCAAACAACAGGTAAGTCTGAGTGCACAAAACTAAAACACTTCTGCATAGGAAAGGAAACAACAGAGTGGACAGATAACCTCAAGAATAAGAAAAAAATTTTGCAAACCACACCCCTGATAAGTGATTAATATTCCAAATATACAAGGAACTTAAGTATCTCAGTAGTAAGTCAACAAATAGCCTACTTAAAAGCCGGTCAAATGCAGATGAATCGACATTGCTGAGAAAAGGTAGATAAATGGCCAATATGTCTATGAAAAGGCACTCAGCATCACTAATCATCATGGAAATGCAAATCAAAATCACACTGAGATACCACTTCACATCTGTTAAGCTGGCTAACATCACAAACACGAAAGACAGTGTTAGGCAGGAAGTAGAGAAAAGGTAACACCTTTACACTGTTAGTAGGAATATAAATTCGTACATCCATTATGGAAAACAGGATGGACTCTCCCAAAAATTTAAAAATATAACTACCATATGGTTGACCAATCCTCCCACAAGGGTATAAACTTAAAGGGAATGAAATCAGTATGTTGAAGAGACACCTATTTCTCTAGCAGTATTATCCATAATCATGCAGGTAACCTAAGTGAATAAGTAAATGTATGAATATTTACTGACATATACATACACACATATAATGGAATATTACTCAGTCTTTAAAAAAAAGAGAGGAGGAAATCCAATCGTGTGTCAAAGTATGGATGAACCTGGAAGTCACTTTGCTAAGAGAGGTGAAGAAAAGGACAAACACAGCACGATCTCACTCATATGCGGAATCTAAAATAGGCAAATGCCTGGGCTAGAGAACAGAATGCTGTCTCCCATCGTCATGCAGGTGGAAGACATGCAGAGTTGATCCATCAAAGGCCACAGAGCTTCAGCCAGGCAGGAGGAGTGGTGATCTGTGCACCCCATGATCTGTGGTGATCTAGTGTACCCCACGATGACTGCAGCTGGAAAGGTTCCTAGGTCTTGTCTGGTGAGACAGAACTCTTGCACAACAAGTTGGGCAAAGCAGATTTCTTACTCACACATAGACAGCAAAGGCGAGGACAGGCAGGAGCCTGCGATCCCTGGCAAGCTGGCTCCCAAGGCTAGGGAGAGATGTCCAGAGCCAGCAGGGTCTCGTCTCCATGTGCTCCACTTTTTGTTGCAGCCATGGGACCCAAAAGCTTTTCTGCCCCGGGTTTTTCACTTGGGCACCACGTGGCTCCCTGTGCTCAAGCTCAGTGGCATGTCCTGTCCAGAGGGAGGAGGACAAGCTGGATTGGTCTGTATACATCCATCTCAGGATACTGCATTCTCACTACATTCTGCCAGTATTTTTTGAACTACAAGCAGGAACATCAAAGAACCGATGGGCCAAATTCCTCCAGAGATCCCTCCTCCTACAACAATGAGTAACACCACAGTGTACACTAAATTCTGCCAAGAGAACAGATCTTCAGTATTCTCACCCTACACACACATAAATGGTGACTCCTTGAGGTGACAAGCTCTGATGAGCCTGATTGTGATAACCATTTCACAATGTAAGTGTATCAGAATACCACATTGTCTACCTTGAGGACATACATTTTTATTGTCAATTGTGCCTCAAAAATGGGGGAGGAGAATGGGGTTTGGTTTCATCTTTTCTCAGTGAAGCCTCCAGACACATGTATCAGACTCAGGGTCCTATTCCAGGTCAATGGAAACAGGGCCCTGAGTTTTCATTTTTTTTTTCAAGAACCTTATATGTTCCCAATGTACATTCAGATTTTAGAATGTACTGGGTTTTTAACATTATTTCTGGAATGCCACAAAACATTCAAAGGTTTTTAAGAATAATAAAGCCAGATGGGGCTCCTAGAAGCTTCTGAGTGTGAGAATGCAGTGGGAGGAGCTCCAACTTTGGAGCCTCAATTTCTTCACCTGTAAAATGAATGGAAAGTGCCACCCTTAGAGGATGAGCATAGCACGGGCAAGGGACCAGAGTTGCAGCTGACCTCGGTGGCTGTCAGGCTCCAGATTAGAGATCACTGCTTCCAATCAGTACTGAGAAGACAAAGCACTCTGCAAGGAGTCCACAAAAGGCAGCGTTCGCTGCGGATGGGGTGAACTGGGGTGACACAGACCTTGCAAAAGCTGAGGCAAGTCCCCTAATTCATGACAAACTCTGTTTCTGCAAACAGTTCAGCATCCCAAACAAAGCCCCGTTGTCTACCACTACTCCAGCTCAGCCAGATGCAAAGCTTCTTGTCCAGTATGTCGCTTCTCACCGTTACATAGATCTAGTTTCTTTTATAAGAGCATTAGAAACCACAGAGAGCTTTCTTCACTGCATCATCTCCTGTGTCTAGACTACCTCCTGACACATGGAATACACTGAATCCACATTTGGAGAGGGAATAAGGAGATGCATGCAGATTGGGGAAGGTTTTCCTCCCTCATTCTGGTCCCAACTCAAGGTGTACCTGGCTGGCCAGGCACGTGGTTCAATTGGCTACACCTAGTTTCTGCAGTTGTGGGGGAGCACGTGGTGGTGCAGGTATCACTCCCACACAGTTTTCATGACCTTGGAATACCTGGCCCTAAAGGAAAGAAAAGCATCGACAGACATCAAGGCAAGTTTAACTCCCAGCACCCTGGATGCTCACACTCCAGTGGAGAATGTGTTAGCAATGCTTGTTATGAGTACTTCTGCCAACTGGGCAGGTTGGGTCCACCGAAGAGCTGCTTTTTGCAGCAGATTCTAGACTGCCAGAGGGGCCTCTGACTCCAGTAGCTGTCAGTTTGTTTTTCTAACTCTCTCCATAGACTGCAAGGACTTAGAGGAAAAAGTCTCAATTTTTCAAGGGTAAAAAATTAAAAAGAGGGAAGGAGAGGTGCAAAGAAGTAGGGCAGGAAGGGAGAAAGGGAAGGAGGAAAAAGACAGAACCCAGGTTGCTGGAGGCCCAAGCAAACAGAGAAAGCAGTGGTGAGGAATCACACCCCAGACCACCAGCATCTGTTCAACCCCCTCTGCTTCTCCAGCAGCCCTCTCGGCCGGTGTCCAGCAGCTCTCACTGGATCCAGCCTCGCACAGAGCCCTACGGCTCCAATACCACAGTCTCAGGAAGAGCTTTTTCTTCCTTCTCAAACCTTGGCTTGCAGCCTCTGTTGAATGAGCTGTGGATGCAGGCCAGGCACCCGCTCACAAACAACTCACAGGAGCAAGCAGGGGCCCGCCCAGAGGCTTTGGTGTCCAACGAGTCATTCCTGGGACTGCATGTAGCGTGTGCTGTTTTATGTCCACAGACACACCCACAGGCTCTAAATCCAGGCTCTGTCTTACTGACAGCTGGACCCTGGGCTGGACTTCCCCCAGGGCCTGTGGACGCTAACATTTGGCAGAGTAGGGAGGAAGATTGGAGGAATCCATGGGAATTGCTTACTCTACCATAAAAATATGTACAGAGCTCATGGAGTGCAGTGGGTCAGACTGGCAGCCCTAGCAAGACCTGCATTGCAGTCCTTACTCCGACCCTGGTTAACTATGCGCAAATTATTTGATTGCCTGTTTCCCCATCTGATGAATTAAGATACTTATATATACTTAACATAGTTGGGGTTCTTTTTAAATGTATTTTTTAAATTTTTATTTGAAAGCAGAGCAACTGGTGAAGGGTGGGGGATGGGAGGGTGATCTTCTATCTGCTGTTTCACTCTCTAAAAGCCTTTAACAACCAGGATGGGCCAGGCTAAAGGTGGGATCCTGGAACTCCATCCAAGTCTCCAACATGGGTGACAGGGAGACCCAAGTACTAAGCCGTCATCTCTGCACATTAGAAGGAATCTGGGGCAGAGACGAGACTTGATTCCAAGCACTCTGATCAGGGATGTGGGCATCACAAGCAGTGGCTTAACCCATTGGACCACCCTCCCCTCTTCAAAAAGTTCTCTTGATTCATTTTAAAAGGAGAGAGAGACAGAGAGAGAGAGACAGACACAGAGAGAGAATGAATATCTTCCATCTGCCTTTTCATTCTCCGAAGAGCCAGGAATAGGACAGGGCAAAGCCAGGAGCCAGCAGCTCCATCTTGGTCTCCCACACGAATGGCAGGGATCCAGGTACTTGAGCCACCAATGGCTGCCTCCAGGCACAGGAAGCTAGCTTGAAGGCAGAGGCAGAATTTGATCCTAGGCACTCTGAGATGGGATGTAGGTATCCAAGCAATGGCTTAATTGGCTGTGCTACAACTGGGGTTCTTTTGAGGATTAAATAAAAACTGTCATTCATTTAACAGATATGTATTGACTACATGTTCTCCCCTAGGGATGTTCTTGGATTTTACTCAGGGGACAATAATAATAATAGATATCACACAGATTATTGGTCACAGCGCCTGTTGCACAGCAATCTGCGAAACGTTGGCTGTGATGAACTGAGGGCCTACTGTGCACAACAGACACTGCTGTATGCATGTCTTCATAGTGAGTCTCTGTAGTAATGAGGCAAAGCAGTTAACATTCTCAGTCTTTTACAAATGAGGGTCCTATACTCAGAAGGTGGAAGTGGCCTGCCTATGTCATACAAACACAAATAAAGGAGCCAGGCTTTAAGACACAGATCCCTGAGAATGAATCCCCTGCTTCTAAATCATGCGTCTCTGCGTCTATGCACCTGTGCATCACAGACATTCCTGGCTTAGGTGGAGAAAGAGGCGATGCTTTGCAGTTTTATGTCATTTGCTCCAGCTCTACTAAAGCCATTGGCTGGAATTCTAGTTCTCCACTTCCCTCTTCATGACTCCCAATATATCTTTGCAAAGTTAAAGGAAAAAAATTGTTTGTGTATGATCTGGAAATAGCGTGGGCCAAAACTTATCACAGGGAAGGACACAGAGGAAGGAACATCTGGACCCTCATCTCTGGAATTCTATGGTAGGCATTTGGTGTTCCCTTCACAAAGAAGCAAAGAAACAACTCAGCGAACAGTGAAGGATCTGAAAGGCAAGGCTGAGCTGTGAGTGTCGGAACCCAGGACCAGCGCCAAGCAGGGATAGAGCCAACGTCAAAGAAACTGGCTGGCATTGTTAGGTGGGGTGGTAGAAGGTGGAGAGGGGAGACATGAGATTGCAAGTGAACACACCACTTGGCTTCTTGGTTAATGGCTAAAATCCCACATCAGCTACTGTCAGATCTTGGCACAGACAACTTTAACTATGTGAAGTTTGTTATCACTAAATTAGCATTTATTTAAAGCCTATAATTATAATCCTTAATGTGTATGTGTGTGTATATGTGTGTGTGTGTTTGTGCAAGAGTCTCCTCTAAGTCCTCTTTATAAGCATCCTCCTAATTCGTTTTTGATCGGACTGAGCAGAGGCCAACCCTCTTTATTTAATATTGACCTTGGCTGGGTGTCAGGTGTCCAGGATTTGAAGAAACTGGAAGGGCTAGCTCTCACTCTGCTTTGCTTTTGCATTTAATGATCCTGAATCACCCCACAATTAAGATGCTACTTTCAAGTACGGCCCTTGTGCCTCATTTCTCCCTCTCCCTTTAGATCATGTAGTCCCGCCTTTGGTAGCTTTTTCTCTGAAATTATTTCACTTAAGCCACATTTGCTCCTAGACTAGACGTTATTCTCAGCAGAAATTAAACTTCTCACTTTCTTGTTTCCTTTCTTCCTTGGTGGATTTGAGATGCTGTTCTAAAAAAAAAAATCAGGTTAAGACAAATAAAAACTAAAATAAAGGAAAGGGGTGAAAATAGAAGATGGAGAAATCCCAAGAGCAGATTCAAATAGCACATACCAGGTGTACAAACTATGACCCTGTGCAAATTCTAGAAGCGGGGTATAAGCAGGACTCAGAGACACCTGGCTGTCAAGACAAGCACACACTGCAGTTAAGTTGGTACCACTTGCAAGATACAGAAAACTAAGAGGCACACAACATCTCCTGGGTGTGGGTCAAAGAGCAATTTCTGCCATAAGTCTACATACAAAAAAAAAAACTGTGATTATCTCAAAACCATCTCCAGGGACTGACATTGTGGCACCGTGGGTTAAGCCACTGCCTGCGACACTGGCATCCCATGTGAGCTGCACTTAGGGTCCAGCCATTCAACTTCTGATCTAGATCCCTGCTAATGTGCCTGGAAAAGTGATGGAAGATGGCCCAAGTACTCGGGCCCCTGAACCCACATGGCAGACTTGACTAGAGTTCAAGGCTCATGGCTTCTGCCTGGCCCAGCCTCACTATTGGGGCCATTTAGTGAGTGAACCAGCAGTCTGGATGACCTCTTTCTCTCTTTGTCTCTCCCTAACTCTACCTTTCAAATAAACTAATAAATCTTTAAAAATCATCTCCAATGCTAATATTTTTGTCAAAACAAAATTTTCCATAGAGTAACCTTACACAAGCCTCCAACCCCTGACTGAGGCAATGCTGTAAAAATGGGCCATTTCTGAAGGCTTTGCAGGGACTGGGTTTTTTTGTCTCTGGGGTTTTGAATTTGACTTCACTGGGACAATGCCTCCCTGACAACCAGCATTGCTCTCTAAGATGTCCAACTACTTCCATATCCCAGGTAAAAGTGACGCCTTCCACTCTTGCCCCCAGCACTCTCACTCTTTTTCTCCAAACGGTGCTCCTCATTCTCCTCTACAATGCTGCTATGTCCATCCAAGGCCTACCATCTGCCTCATGGTCCTACTAGAATCTATTCTGCTTTTCCCCTCACCTTCCTTCCTTCATCCCACATCCAAGACATTTTCAGTCTTTTTTGCATCCATGCTCTCTTGCTATAACTATCAATGCCTTGATGCAACACCATCATAACCCATTCCTCCCTCTTGTTGGCTGCCTCCTAACACATCCTCCACCACGGGGTCAGAATGGTCTTTCAGTCTCGAATGATTCTCTCATCACCTACAACACAAAGTCCAAATTTACTCAAGCCTTCTTTGGGTATCAGGAAATAACTCTAATCCTTCAAATAAATTTATTTTGTCTAAAAGACTCAAGCTGGCTCCTGGCATTTACAAATGTAAAACAATGGCAATAAAAATAGCATTAATTACTGCTTTCCTTTATAGTTTACTCATTTTTTAGTAAGGAAAATGTCAATAACGCTGGGAGGATCTCAGAAATTAGGAGGATGGAGGAGCATGGAGAGGCTGGGGGAAAGGGAGCAACTGAGAGTGCTTGGAGGACTGAGGTCCTAGAGCACACAGACTGGAAGGAATTGGAGGAAACTGGGTGGTCCGAGAGTAGCTGGGGTCACAGTGTTGGGAGTTTAGTCTGCAGGGGGAATGCCTGGGACGAACTAAGAGCACCCAGAAGCTAAGGCTGCATTCAAGAGTATTAAAGGAGGGGAGCAGAGAGGCACCTGATGGAACCTGCAAGGATCAAGGAGCCCCAAGAAAACGTGAGCTACAGAGTGTCCCGGATGAGATGGAATGGAATGGAACATGTAGACTGCCAGCCATGTGGCATTTCTACACACCCACGGAGGCAGGAAGGGGAAGGCTGTCAGGTGGGGCAACTCCAGAGGGCCTTATGTTGAGCAGTCATGGCCACAGAGGAAGGGAAATAGCCCTGAATTGGTGGGAAGAAGGGCTGTGTAGCCATCTTATAGCTCTAATGAGAAACACAGGGTGCCTGAGTGAAGACCAAGTCTACTTCATCCTTAGAGTCTCAGAGTTAATACCTCTCAGCATTAGCATTTCCTGGTTACTAGCCTTACCTGCTAGCTTCAATGTGGGTCAGGCAGGCACCTATTGGTGCCTCTGGCATCACTCACCCCTTCCAGATTCACTTGGGACACTTAATTCTCATTGCTAGTTTTCTTCTCTCCTTATTACTACACTGGAAGGGCCCTCAGGATTTGAATGGAGGTCTCCAGCTCATACACTTTCTGTGATCCCCACTATTCAGTTCTGCAGTCACTCAACAGATAGCAATGTTGAATAAGTGCACAGAGAAAGACATACATAGAAAAGAGAACCAACACAAGGGAACTTTTTTGGAGGAAAATCAACGTATCTATTCTAATGTCCAACTTTCATTGAGCAAATATTTATGCAGTGAGGATTATGCATCAAGCAGAGGGCCAGGTCCTGGAACCACTTCTGATTTGCCTCTTCCCTCCCACCTCGACATAGCCTGATTCAATTCAGCTGCTTCTCCATCCATGGCTCCACCTCCGTGGATCATCTTCATTTCCGTGCACTAAAACAGAACAGGGCAAATCCTTCCCACCATGGCCCCGTTCCACATAGTTTACCCAGAAGTACTCTTCGTCTTGAAAAAGAGCCTCCTTTTTCTTTCTACACTGGATGTGAAAATATTAATTTTTGTCCTTCACACACTGGACCTCTGGCCAGCAGTTGTTGGAAAGGCTAATCATCTGGCAACCTAGCCTCCCTCAGAGACTGTGAGGGCTCCAGGAAGGATTCAGCACCAAGCATCAATCGGGAGAGAGGGAGTTCAGCCTGCATTTTTCTCCTCATTTCCAAGCTGCCAGTATTTCAGTATTTTTAATGGAAAACAAGGCCATGTCAGACTCGAAGACAAGAGGACATTTTGAAACTGAGAGGAGACATATATAAACCAACAGGCTGACTACATTATCTAAACTGCTACCTTTTATCCATATTATGCACTCAATTAAAAAAAAAGTTGAAGGTAAAAAAAAAAAAAGGACAGTGATAAGGCACTAGTCAGAGGGAGGAATCCCAAAGAGGCCTGTCTCTCCCCCTACTATGAGATACTTTTCTTGATTCTGAAACTGAAAATGCTACAGTCAGCATCAACTTAATTCCACGTTGCAATTAGGGTTATGCATTAAACCAAGCCTCTGAAGATGACTACCCTAAAGGAACTCAGAGAGTAAATGAAAACCAGACGTGTGGCCGGAGCACTTGGCACCAGTCAGGATCCCAATATATAGCAACGGTATAGATTTAAAATGAAAATTAAAAGCAGTCATTACAGTTAAATTGATGTCATATTCCCCAGCTATGCATTCAAAGAGAAAAGAGGAGGAGTGTGTGATATGGGAATTCAGGAAGCTGCTTAAAATACAGAGCCTGTTCTTTAAAGGAGAAAAATTATCTAAGCTATTTGTATCCAGTGGTCTTAAATGTAGTGCTTTCTGTACATATATGTACTGAAAATCTACTCATCTCAAAGCTCAACTCCCCGAAATTATGATTTAATTGGTCCAGGGTGGGTCTCAGGAGTGAGTATTGGTTCAAGGTGGCCGGCAAAGCCTTCACTTCTAGCCACAGTTGAGAATCAGCACTCCGTTGTTTGTATAAAAGTCTGTGGGTCAGGCCATTTGAGGGAAAGTCTAAGACAACCATCTTGGATCTTGTAACTCGAGCTTCAAACCAACAGCCTGGACATTACCTGGGAGCTTACAAGAAATTAAACTGCTCAGGCCCTGCCCCAGGCCTCTGAGTGAAAACTGCCATTGGTGTATAGGTGAAGATTCTAGAAAATTGCTCTTGGAGGTAAGCAAACTCATACATTCTTACATAAACCATACTTTGAGGTTCAGACACAGAATATTTTGAGGTGGCTATGTCACTCAAATGATGGCATGCACATGTATAAACATCGATTTCTTCCATCTAGTTAAACAAATTTTTGTCTTTGGAGCTATTAGTCTGCAGTTGCATGTGTGTGTCCTTTCTTGGCAGGGGGCCTGATGCTCTCTTTCTCCCATGAGTCTCTTTCACACTAAAGTGTACACGACTGCCAAAAGTATAGGGAGTTTCCACTTTGGGCAAGGAGGGTTTTAGCCTTGGCCTTGCTACTCACCAGCTATGAAACCCTGAACAAGTCACTAGAGTCCTCCCTGATCTTTGGGCTCATCATCCATAAAAAAGAACAATAGCTCTTGCATGGCCCATCCTGCAGGGCTACTTCGAGGATCAAATCAGATCATTTACATAGACGAAGGTAGATGTAATTATCACGACTGTGTTTGTGTGACTCACAGCATCCTAAGTTCATAAAAACCTTGCTTAGGGAGGGTGGAAATGTACAGATGGACATGCAATGTCAGGATTGCACCAGGTAATAGTTCTTTGAGAATTTAGTTCTAGGAGAAAGGCTTTCTTTCCAAATTAACTTGTATTAATCCTACACCTTCTAAAAAGACCCATATGCCTTAGCTACCAGGGAGTGTGGGGTTAAGTTAGGTAATTCATCACACTACATGGTCTTCCCTTTTTCCTCTAGTAAACCATCTAGAGTATCTTTTCCAAAGCAGGATAGGAATAAATCAATAGGCATGGGAGTTTGCTACAGCAGTTGGGAAGACTGCCTTTCATATTGGAGTGCCTGAGTCTCAGCTTTGCTTCCAATCCCAGCTTCCTGCTAATGTGCATGATGGGAGCAGCAGGTGGTGGTTCAAGGACTGAGTTCTGAGCTACTGGATTCAGCCTGGCCCAGCTCTGGCTATTGTGGGTATCTGGGGAGTCAATCAGCAGATAGAAGATTCTCTCTCTCGCTCACTCTTATTAAAATATAAATAATTTTATGATGGAAAAGCTCTATCCATCTCTCTTTCCAAGTAAAAACTGAAAATAATTTTTTGAAAAGAAGAAATTAAAAAGTAACAATATCAAGAAATATCTTAAGTGTCAAAGGGATCACATAAATAAAACCAATGTCTGCTAATAATAACTGAAACAATTAAAAAGAAGGGAATGGTATAACATGGGAAGTGGGATACACAGCAGACTTATAGAAGGACAAATGCCCTAAACAGCACTCTGGCCTCAGAACCAGCCCTTAGGCATTCAGATCTGGCTAAAAAGCCCATGAGAGTATCTCAGGCATGGAAAGCTAAGACACTATGGCAAAAAATGACCCAAATGAAAGATCTCTGTGAGTGAGATCTTGGAGGAAAGAACAGGCCATCAAAGAAGGAGGTACCTTTCTCTGAAGGGAGGAGAGAACTTCTACTTTGATTATGGCCTTGTCTAAACACTGTCAGAATTTGTCCACTCAAGAGGCGTCCATAGCCTTGGCAGCTCATGACATAAGAGTGACTGTGCACTTGCTCCCCATGTAAAACAAATCTTCAAACAGTACTCTACACTATGTGTGTCTGTTTGGGTACAAACTGTTGAAATCTTTACTCAGTGTAGAGTTGATCTTCTCTAGATAAAGATAATTAAAAATGAATCAATGAAAAATGGGATGGGAGAGGGAGTTGAAGATGGGATGGTTTGCGGATGGGAGGGTGGATGTGGGGGGAAGAACCACTATAATCCAAAAGTTGTACTTTTGAAATTTATATTGATTAAATAAAAGTTTCCTAATAAAAAAAGAAATATTGCAGCTCAAAATACACACTCACATGATATTTTGGCCAGCATTCATTTATATAGAACAGTGTTGCCCAATAAAAAATATAATGTGAGTCTTTTACATATTTAAAATGTTCTAGTGACACAGGAAAAAAATGTAAAATGAAACAAGAGGCATTTATTTTAATATATTTATGCAAGTCTAGCCAAAACATTGTCACTTAAAAATGTAATCAATATGCAGACATATTGAGTTCCTTTACATTTCTTTTCACACTAGCCTTCAGAAACTGGTGTGTGTTCTATAATCTCAGCACTTCTCAGCCTGGCCACCATAAATGCTCCATGATCCCAGGGAGCCAGTGATAGCGGTACTGGGTCATACAGGCTTAGGCAATGCTGTTTTGGAGGGAGTTTTAATAACATCTTCTGTTTATTGCTTTTTGGTGCTTTAGAAACACTGTTAATTGTCTAAAGAACACTTGGAGTTTGGGACTACCACCTTCCATTTATAAATGAGACAACTATTCAGAGGAGTGAGATCATTCATCTAAATTCGAAAAGAAAAGCTGGAATATAAACCCAGATTCAGATCCAAGACCTGTAATCACCAGTCTGCCCGGTTTTCTGGTAACAACAGCATCACTGAGAAAAGGGGGCCTTCATGTGCAACCCCCTAGGGTCTAACTCTGCATGAAATCAGAATCATCTCCAGCCATATAATCCAGGCACCCTCCTAAAAGATGGGAGTGGGGCCTCCGCCCACCAAGAAGTATGCATCTCTCCACCAAACCACTGCCTTCAACCTGCACAGCTCAAATGAGAAGTTTGGAAGAAGCAATTATGATTTTATTGCACCCACTGTGCTGACGATTAATGCTGAGTGCGGGTAGAAAATGCACCCTCTCATTTGCTAACACGCACTGTAATTATGCATGCCTCTCCAGGTACTGTAATTTAAGACTTAAAAAAAGACCCATTTCGAACAAGTAGTGCTGCACTTGTAAAACATTACAGATGTGTTATCATATAAATGAGATAGCTGTGACATGATAGTGCGATAATAAATCCCCAACTTAGATTTGGAGACAAGATATGTCAAAAGCAAATCCACACTGCCACTTAATCTTCTACATAAACTGTTTATTTTTTCTGAGTCCTACAATAATACACGTCAGACGGCTTTGATAGTTTCCAGATTAATGTGCTTTCCCCCTTCAGGTCATCACAAGACTACTCATTTCATTAAATTAACTCTGCTAGTTGCAAGGTAGAAACGTGCTGCAAAACGTAACTGTCTGAACCAAATTGGGAGCTGGCAAGATGGAATTAATAATGAAAACCTATCCCCCCCCCTCCATTTCCGGGGAAGGCTGGAAATGAGGTTCTGAGTTGCATCTTGATTTCCCAAGCTCCTGTTGGACACAATGAGCCCCAAAATTATGGAGGTGCACGTTGCAAGATGTGTCCGTCCTGAGCCATGCCTTTGATGTCCCATGGCTTCTACCTCATTCCCGCGATGCCTCTGGGGTGGAGATGGGCCTCACCAGCCCACACCCTAATTAGAAAGAACGGCACCTGCGAAAGCAAAGCCCTCTCTGTAAAAGCGTCCTCCTGCCCTCCTCCCTCAGGTAGAAGCCACTGCCAAAAGAACAAGCTCTTCCACACCTGTGCGAGCCCTGGGCGCACCAGGCGAGATATCCACCCATCTCCATGCCCTGCCCAAAGCCTAATTTTCAAATTGGAAAACTCACAAAACTACCCCATCCCTCCCAATCATTTAATAAGTAGTCACACCAAGGCTGTGCCAATCCAGGAAATGTTTGACAGCGTGGGAAAGAGTTACTCTGAGCCTCAATTCTACAGACCAAGAGTCTGCACATTTTTCTTGTAAAAGGTAAAATAGTAAATATGTGAGCCTTTGTGGCTTAGCCAGCTCTGCCACGTGTCGCTGCAAAGCAGCCATAGATAATACATACACGAGTGAGCAGGACTGTGTTGATAAAACTCATGTACAGACACTAAACTATGAATTTCACGAGATTTTTATTGAATATGCCACTAAGTAATTTTTTGCACCCCTAACTATTCTCTCAATTTTCTTTTCCTTTTCTAAAAATGTTAAAGCCATTTTTCACTCCTGAGCTGTACAGAAACAGGTTGTGGACCTGCTTCGCTCTTGAGCTGTAGATTGGTTCCTCCTGGTACAGAGAGTACTGGACTGAATGATCTTGCCTTAGATGACTCTTCAAGCACCAAGATCCAAGGATCTTGGATCCAGAACTGTTGCTCAAGGTGTCTGACAATCACTATGTGTCACATCTTTGCTGTGTACCTTCTGCCTGTGTCACTCACCCTCTAGGGTTCAATGAGAAATCTCAGGAGAGAGACACTACTGACTTGAATCCCGGGACCCCTGCATGCATGTTTACTCTGCAGGCAGAGCACAAAGTGTGTGGAGTCACAAGAGAAGGCTCCACAGAAGTTACAGGCAAGGTATTATGCAGGACATGACAGGTGATAATGCTAAGGATTAATTGGCACTTTCTCCTACTGTGTTACAACAAAGCCTCAGGATCTTTCTCAATGCAATGATCCAGAAACACGAGCAACAATGGGAGGCAAATGCACAAAATCAAACCAGTTTTCCAGCAGGTATGAGGCAGCTTCAAAAAGTCTGTAGGAAGATGGAAGTAAAAGATGAGTTTATTTAGGTGCAAAACTTTGGAAATCTATGCATACCTTTTTTCATAGTGTGAATCTTCCTGGAAGTTTTTTTAAAGACCTCTCATATGCATGGATTTCAAAAGTTTTTTGGGAAGCTTCTGAATTTGAAGAATTTCGGGTTCAAACAGGGAAGAAATTGCTCTTCTATCTACCAAGCCAGCTGAGCAGACCCTGGTCCCCTCCTCACTCCACAGGGGATTGAAAACAGAATCCCAGCCTGTTCTCTTGCACCCTCTCGAAAGGCAAAAACCTTGTTCCTGATTATAAAAACACTCTTCTCCCACACAGCAGGATTGAAAACATCTGGTAGGACAGCCACTGAACAGAAACCTGGATCTTTGTTTAAATTAACTGCATATTGGTTATTGTAGAGTAGACTGAGTACAACCGACAGCAATGATCTCAGTGACCTAATTCAGCAGGTATTTTTTTTCTCCCATAAAATCTAATGCAGGGAATCCAGTTCGGCTGGCTCTCTGAGTGGCTCTCCTTCAGATGGTGACTCAGGGATCTGGACTCCTCCCATGTAGAATCTTAGCATCTTGGACATCCATGCTTCCCAGACCTGTGTGTGCACACCTAAAGAGTGACCCACCTACCAAAGCCTCTGATTCTGTAAGTAAGAGCTGGGATGAGGAATCTGCATTTTTATCAAGTTCCCAGGTGTTGCCTGTGCTGCTGGTTCAGAAACCACACTTTGAATAGCCTTTCTGCAAGGACATCTGCATGCGGCTGGAAGGAAACTTCTAAGGCAGCACAGGCTGTTCTCAGCACCCACCTCATCTTCAGCCTTAGAATCTGCGAAAGTTATCGAGCTCTCTTGCCTTTGCCTCGGAAATAGATCCTGGGTCTCTCTGTCCATTCCACTACTGCCTTGGATTTAGTCCTCCTTCTGAAAGGCAAACAGCATCTTTTCTAACTTTCATCTTGGCTGTTTGGGCCTTAAAAATATCAGCAGTGTCTTCATCTGCACTAGGACTGGAAACATCCCTTGGTATTGTCTAGAACCCTACCTCACAGGCTCCACAGCTTGCTTTCCCACATCCCTCTCCATTTGGACCCAATATGGCATCCACTGCACATCTCTCAAACTTGAAAAATTCTGATCGTGCTTGCTACTTTCCCTCTGATTGCATCCTTGCCTTGGCAAATATATGTGTCCAACAGAGCCTTAATCATCTTCTAAATCCAAGCCTGAGGTCATATATACAGCTCATGTATCTTAAAATGATGCTCAGTAAAAGAAAAGACCAATTAAACTGTGAGACCCAGACATCTTGTTGGAAAATAACTAAATTTTTTTGTCCATAAAGTGGAGTAAAATGTTTGATACTATCCTGTGTCAGCAGTAATGTGAAAAACATATTTCTGCAAACAACCAATGGAAAGGAACATGCATACAGTTATTTGGGGTGTGTAGAAGAGGGTTAGTTGTTTATACTTAATGAATCTACATAGAAATGCCTATCTATCTGTCCTCTTAAAAGTCCATACTTTTTATTCGACAGAAAAGAGATGTTTAGTGTCATATTGTTTATAATATGAAAAATCAAAATTTATATAACTATTCATCAACAGGACAACAGGTGTAGAGATTGTGGATCCACTATAAACAAACTACTCTACAGGGGATTAGAAGATAGATGGTGCCTCATGTACTCACCTAGAGAGTCCTTTGGGCAAGAAAAAAAAACAAGCTCAGTGTGTACAGTATAATACAATTTACGTAAGCACACACACACAACCTTTACTACGCCCTATAATAACAGACACAACAATTCACATCAAATCAATAACTGTGGCCGTGGGCTTGGGGATTGGACTAATGTGATCCTCCAGGGTCTTTAGATTCATCTATGAACTTCTCATTTATTATAAATGATTTTTAATTCTGGTATTACTTGTGTAACTAAAAGTTAATAATTGTTCAAAAGCTCAAATGTGTCTGAAGCAGTCTGAGTCATCCAGCAAAATCCACTTTTCAGACATTTTGATGCTTTTGATTGCTTAATATTCTATCCTGCCATTACCTGTTTACCTGCCTTTCTTTCTTTCTTGTTAAAAATTTTGATTAGTTTTAACAGATTCCATATAGTTCACAGATGTAATTCTATGAATATAATAATATTGCCCTCCTGCCTCCCTTTCTGCCTGTCTCACTTGACTGTGAGCCGCCTCGGTGCTGAGACATTGTCCCACCATTTTGACTTTGTGTGTAACCTGGTACTTAGTACACAGAAGGTGCTTGGCATGCTTGGCACACAAGAATCAGCCAGGGGGTCCCGCCAGGACCCTTGTGAGTGTTTGGATGATTGCACCATGACCCCCATGATTATGCCCCTCTCTGTGTGGGCATCTTAGCAAGCTGAGGAGAAGGCTGGCACACTTAACATCCCACAGCACCAAGTTGATGTTCAGCCTTTGTGGATTGACACAGTTGTCCCAGTTACTGAAGTACTGAAATACGTTCTGTGCCTCACCTTCTGCTGACTGGCTTCTCGTCCACACTCCTACAACCCAGCAACTCAAGGGTTAAGACCTAGACCAGTAAGGGGCCTGGAGAGGCCTGCTGGTCTCTGAGTATTCCTATTGGTTGCAAGGCATTGTAGGCTCACCCCTGACCCACACTGAAAGGCAACAGAGTAAGTTCTTGGTAGCTAAGTATTATCTTGTTGGATCTGCATTATCCCATGCAGGCTGAGGGCCACAGTCCACTCTTTGAGGCCAAGCTGAGACTTGGTCCCAATTCTGTCCAACCCTGGAGCTCCCATCATCACCACAAGCTCTGCAGCTATTGATGAAAGCCACTGGAACCACAAATGTACCAAGTCAGCAAGTGACATTCCAGCTCTGCATGAAAACGCCTGCCGAAAGGTCACCTTCCCAAACCCAGCCGTTTGAGCCCCATGTTCTGTTCACTTGTGAGCCCAGCCTGCCTGGCCCTGCTCCTCCAGGCTCTTTCCTTCCCTTCCAAGGGTTCACCATGTCCCCACACATGGGCATGAGGAGGCTACTGGTAAAGAGTTCAGTGTACACGTTAAACAGCAATCTCTTAGGACAATTCAGTGCCTCTGGCGTACTCAAGGAGATGCCACAATTGCCTCCTCCAGGGTCTCCACGTGCAGGTGCTTCTCCTTTCATGCTATGCCATGTTTACCACATGGGAATGAAAGGAAAACAGAGACATGCTATTTATCCACAAGACATTTAATCAAATTCTCCAAAGATTAAAACAAAATGTTGATTAATGTAGTCAACATCCCAGAAATGGCAAGTGACGTCTGTAATTGAAGCTAAATGCTTCAGGCTCCTGAGGGTGTTGGGAAAGGCAGCTGGCAAGGTGATAGGCATTGGTTATGACAATGCTGCACAACAGTCTGGGGGGTAGAATTCTTTGTTGGTATCAGCCCACTGCCTGCACAGGAGGGGCCTCACGTTTCCCTTAATCACAAATCAAGCTGAGTGACATCTGAAATGGTACTAATTTCCCCCACAAACTGCAGCTGCCCCTCTGCCTTCTGATATTCATTCCCCATCAGACTGTCTTTACCCCTAGCAAGCAACAGCTGAATTCAATGCAAAAGCCATCAGCAACCCGGCTGCAATAAAGCCCGGAGGGACATGGGTATTTCCCTGTTGAGGACTAGGTTTGCAGAACACGTGAGATGCTGTTCTTCTTTTGTTGAAAGAAAATATTAGTTTTCAATCCCCATAGAAACACATTTGTATGTTTCTCTGCCCAACAATCCTGAACTGGGGCAGAGGGCAGAATCTTCCCCTCCCCACCAACCTGCACCCTAACACACATCCTCATGTTTGCCTTGGGGCAGTATTCTCTCTTGTGGTCTGAGTCCCTGCACAGACTGTTTGAATACAGCAGTGAGGGGCAGTGGTAAGAGATGCACATTAATTCTTTTTCCCTTAAGTTCTCCATTGCATAGCCCTAGGGGTGAGAGTTCCCACAGGTGTGCCAAGGATCTGGAAACCGCTCTTTCAACTTCCCAGCAGTGTCAGGGATGTAAAACTTAAATCTGGACCTCAGAAACAGGAGATTAAGGGTGGGTTTTTTTCCCTGATTCTAAAATAAACTAATTAAAAACTTCCCTCATTTGATAAGGGTTAAATAACTTAAATTCCTCCATTAGAACTTTGTGAGTTTGTACTTTTATGTCTTTATTTTTGGAGTTGTTTCCTCACCTCTAGATGCAAACTTGAGAGATAGCAGTAAAAGTTGCCTGAGCTGAGACTGACAGAGAATGACAGAGGGACAGGGGGACCTGGGAACATCACAGAGCAGAGAAGGAAGGAGAACTTACAGGCCCAGGACACTACCCTCTTGGCAGAAGCAGGTACTCAAGAGACAGAGCAGGAAAATGGAAAGGTGTCTGTGGCAATTCAGTGACGGGTGCAAATCACCAAGGACATGCCACTCAAAGTGTGGTTGGAGGACCAACAGCAGCGGCAGTTTCTATAAGCTTCTTAAGAATGCAGAGGCTTGGGCCCCATCCTACAAGTACTGAGGAAATCTGTATTTGTGACCTACAATCAGCATTTTAATATGATCCACCCCCTAACCCCACCCAACAGAGGTGCAGGCAAGGTAGAGTCTGGGAAACAGCTGGCCAGCGCTGCCATCAGTTCCAGCTCGAGATCACAACACACACAGAGCCTGGTAAATGGGGCTAACATGCTTCTATCCCGTGTCTTCCTTACCTGGAAGTCTAGTAACAAACACACAGCTGGACTTTGCTGCCACTCAGGCACTTCTGAGCTGTTACTAATGCCCAGAGATGCTGCTTACTTTGCTCCGACTCAGGATGACATTAACATATAACTATCTAATTCATGAAGACAGTCATTTCAGAAGAAAACAGGAGACTCTTTGCCTTATCTCCCCAGTATTTCTGAAGATCCACTCTAGCTTTCTCCAGGGGCTTTCTACTTCTCTGCCAAGTGTGGACTGAGTGCATGCAAAGGTATAGCTGTTGGGCACACAGGATGTTTGCGGTCTCTGGAACAGGACCCTCAAGGGTCAAAACTAAGCATCATTTTAACAGTTGCTATTTTTGTATTAATTAATGAATTTGAAAGAGACTGGGACCATTCGTATGCTAGTTCACTCCTCCAATGCCTTCAATAGGTGAACCTGGGCCAGTCTGAAACCAGAAGAGAACTTAATCCAGGTCTCACACATGGATGGCAGGACCCCAAGTGCTTGAGCACCTTCTCCCTTCCCAGGGTGTGCATCAGCAGGAAGGTGGAATAGGGACTGAGGCCAGGACTCGAACCTAGGTACCCTGAAATGGGATGAAGCCTCCCAAGCAGTGTCTTCATGGTTGCTGCTCCAAATGTTTGCCCCCTAAAACTAAAAGAAGAGGGGGCTCATCATAGCCCTATAATTCCATTAAAACTTTTTCTGGGGAGTATAAGAACAGTGAAAGGAGCTAATATATATTAGTGCTTTCTGGGTTCCAACCTTCAAAATAACATTGCAGTGTGCATTCAACGGCTCCAGTTTACACAAGCAAACTGTGTAACCTCACCAAGATCACACTGACAGGAAGCGGCAGGCTGAGTTCAAAGCGGGTAACTGGCTATCTCTCTATCACTGCCCTTTCTAACACCTCTATCCACCCATGTCATTAAAAAAATAGACTCTATATAAAAGGCAGCATTATTGCAGTGGGAGACAAAATAAGTGAGTGTTACTAAGACCTTTATCCTCTTTGTTAATAGATTATTAAGCAAGGTTAATATTTCTGTGGTAGAGGAGAAAAGCCTCCATCAAAGTGCCTCCAGAGGCCACATGTAAACAATGCCAGGGCATCAGGATGGCATCAGCATATTCTGTTAACTGATGCCAAACGCACTGATGGAGTGAGGGGATTCCCCACCCCCGGTTAGGGGTGCATGGACACTGGCTTAGTGGCAAACTGCCACCTCGGCTAGGTGAACACAGTCCCTTCTAGCAGGAGGTGGTATCACTAGACCATCAGAGCAGAACTTTGGGGTATTAGTATGCAGGGAGACATGATAAACTGTAACCATAATTTGGATTTTCTTTGATGTGGTTCCCAGTATCACAGGAGCAGCTGACTGTGGGTATAAATGAAGAGGGACAGAAGAACTGATCCAAGAGCTCTGTTCTGCAATGGCTCAGTGGAGGGCAGTAGGAGGTGAAGCCTCAGTGTTGCATGAAGAACATGGAACGTGAACCAGGAAGCCCTAGGGATCATCCATCCTAATCACTAACCAGCTCTATGACCTTAGGCAAGTTCTATACTTCTCTGGGTTGAAATACCTTGCTCTGCAATCCTAGAATCAAGAGGTATATGCTGATATTTTCACTTGTTTTCGTTTGCATTATTTGTTGGACAGGAGTGACTTTGATGGAATCACTTCTCCAGACCTCAGTTCCTACATCAATGAACTGGGGATAATATTACCTACCCCTAACACTCTCTGTTGGAGGTACTAAAGATAACAAAAGGATTACACTAAAGAAGGTACAAAAATAGGATATAAAATGAGTGGCTGCTGGTGTGACTGAACCATTTTAAAGACATAACAACACTTAGTAAACTAAGTTTGTAGAATAACAATTGAGATTAGAGTGACAGACAGAGAGAGAGACATAGACAAAGACTGACTGGCCTGGACTGAAACCCAGGAATCCAGTTATTTGAGCCATCACTGCTGTCTCTCTGCATCTGTGTTAGCAGAAAGCTGGAGTCAGGAGCCAAAGATGGGCACTGGACCCAGGTACTCCAACATGGGAATAACTGATAGGCCCAACACCTGTCCAAACTTACTATTTTTGGTACCTTTGAGAAGATGTCAACCAGGAGCTAAGCTAACAACATTTTTTTGAATCTTCACAAATTAGCAGTGCTCAGAGTGGCTACATCAAATAGTTCATGAAAAATATTCATTATCTTTTAATTCCATTTCTCCACAAATCTTTTGAAGTATCCTTATATTTTGAAGTGGGGGAAAACACAGATCCACATTTCCTAGTGAGCCACCTTCTGAAAGGAGCCTGGAAATGTAAATTTTTTAAAAATATTTATTTATTTTATTTGAAAGGCAGAGTTACAGAGAGGCAGAGGCAGAGAGAGAGAGAGAGGAATCTAAATAACTAAGAAGTCCTCCAGGTGGTTCCCAACCACACCAAATTTAGTACAAACTAATGTAAATCAGGATTTACAAAAAAGTATGTTACATAATGAGTCAATAACTTTTAAAAAGCTTTAACAAAGAAAATATAAAAATTTCATTTCAAGTTATTTTAATTTCTACTCCTTTAAAATTCATTTTATATGTCTTTCAAAGAGGTGTATTTATTTATTTATTATTTATTTTAAAGGCAGAATTACCGGGAGGAGGGAAGAGAGAGAGAACTTCCATCACTTGTTCACTCCCCAAATGTCCCCAACAGCTGAAAGTCAGGATCTCAGAACTCTTTCTGGGTCTCCCAGATAGATGGCAAGGACCCAAGTTCTTGGGTCACCATCCACTGCCTTCCCAATTGTATTAGCAGTAAGCTGGGCTAGAAATATAGTTGCCAGGACTTGAACTGATATTGCAACGTGGGATGCAGGTATGCCAAGTCACTTACCCCATTGTGCCACAATGCTGACCCATATGTGTTATAATATATACTCATAATATATTATGATATAAATGTATCATTTAAAAACATTTGAATATACTACCCATCTAGAACACTGAATGAGTCCTTGAGGAACAGGTCTCAGCCAACCCCCCTCTCAAATTTATTTCAGCTCAACTTTTGCCACAACACATTCAGTTTTAAGTGTTACCTATCACACTGTTTGAGAACACAATGACAGATCCCTCAAGGAGAGGGTACCAGGGAGTGCCTGAAATTCAGGTTCCCTGTGCAGTTGCCTAGAAAGTGATCCATGTGCTAGAGATGCCAGGAGGACAGAGACTGCAACTGAATTCATTTCCAATAGAGAACCACATGCCCTGTGTCTTAAGGTTGGGCTACGTCATAGAAGGACCAAAACGTCTTCAACACCTCCTGTTCCACAGAGTTTCATATGTTTAACCAAGCTAATAAACTCATCAATCCTTTTATGCAGCAAATATTTATAGACTGTCTGTTGGATCTGTTATTGCTCTTGGCATAGGAGCTCAACAGCGAGCAAAGCAGGCAAGTTCCCAGCACTCATGACCTTACTTTCTTACAGGCAAGCCAAGAAATAAAGTAAGCTAATAAATAAGTATGAAGACTCACAGTTCAAGTGAGGATTAGGTAGAGGTCCAGAGAGAAACCAAGGTAAGTTCTCAGAATGTTAATTCCCATGCATCCCTTCTCTGAAGTTACTAGAAGACAAGAGATGTTCTACACAACATGGTGGGAAATGACAAGGAGAGCACGGGACTCAGAAAATGCGAATTCAGGGCAAGAGAAGACAGAGGGTGACTAGAATGATGCTCAAAGAAGATCGCCAGACCACGACAATGGGATCAGAACAAGTGGGAAGGCTCAAGGGGGTACCTGGATGAAGATGGCATTAATAGGATATCCTAGTTTTCAAAAAAAATTACACAAAATGTACACATATTTGGAGAAAGGATGATTAAGAACTAAGGAAACAGTAACAACAACAACAAAAACAACAACAATACAAGGATGGTCAAATTCCAAAGAAGTAGATCTCTAAGCAGAAAAAAGTCATCACACTGTCCACTACAACTCTCTGCTATGAACTGAGTTTGCCCAATAATTATTGCAAATCCTAGCAAATACCAATACCCACATGAGTACAATTAAAAATGAGTACACTGGGAAACTAAGGTCCAGGATGCATGGTAATGTCTCTAAATGAAAGGTTCTTTCTTATCTTGTGTTGCCAGAAGAAGTTATAGAGCACATACTGTTCAGATCTGGACTCTTGAGGTGATTTGACCAGTGGACCCGAGGCCCCCCATTCCAAACAGAGTCTATCACACAGCTATTAACAGATAGAAGACTGTGTCACTATTGTATTTCAATGTCCCCAAATCCCATGCTTCATAGTATCACGATTTCCTGATTGAACTGTGTTAGCAATAATACATATGACCATGTTATTTCCAGTAAGATGTTTGAAGACAAAATGACAGGGCCACTTTTTGCAAAGAAAGTTAAATTTGTACCATTCTTCCTTTAGCTTCTGAGGTTCTGCCTGAGGCCCCCAAATATCACAAAGATCAGTACTCCACTCTCTTCTTCTAGGGAACAGATGTGAGAGTTTATTCTCTTAAAAACAAATACTCAGACCATGAATGTTTTCATGTAGTGTAAGTCGTAACATTAGCTGGGCCTAACTTTTAATTACATGGTTTGGCCATGCAAATATCCTCAGACCCTTTTAGGAAGGCAATGGGCTTTTATTTAAATGTGTAATATAGAAGAGCTCTACTGCAATTGCTGATCATTGCTTCTTTCTTATTTATTGCCTCCACCCCACCTCCTTCTGCCTGGCCCCAATAATAAAATCTTACTTAGCACTTACTTTTTCAAAGAAAATTCATTTTTCACCACCTTAGGAGTGCAGAAAGGGGAAGATGATAGGAGCTTTCTTCTTTCCTTTTTTCCGTTCCCTTTTTAAGAGACTAACGTTCTTCTTTCTTCCCAAATATTTAATCATAATTATATTAAGAAACATTTATAAAAAGTTAAGTAATAAAATTAAATAGGTTGGGGGAAAACAGAGAAGCAGACAGCAAGGATTAAGTGTAGTAATATAAAGAATAGATTATATTTAATGAAAATTTCCTCAGTGTTCAACATTTTTATTATACTTAATAGTGCTGGGCTTCATTTTTGTCTCCAGTAATTGTGGGTCCATAATGAATGGTCATTCTTATTCCCCCATTGAGCCCTGACAGAAATTAATAAACCTAATTCTGTAGGTTTAAGTTTAATTTTGTTGAAATATATAAAGTAGTTACATATTCACTTAGCAGCAAACCAACATGCAGTGCCTTAAGCTTCTCAGTAACTTTAGAGCAAGCAAATCGTCCTCTGGCTCTCCCCAGCCCCTCTGTCCATCCCCTTCTGATCTTGGCCAGCAGCCTTGTTTGTGGTGCTTCCAGCTCCAGAGGACATGCATGGCCATGGAGGTGGAACAGTGGCCAGGGTGAATGTTGTAAAAGGTACAATTATATGATCTCGTCCTTTTCCAAGAATGGCTGTTAATGATTGCTAAGTGCTCCCTTGTTGGTTTACAGTTTGATCAAGAAACTATGTAATAAAAGAATGGGGGATGGGCATCTTCCAAGCTAGCAAGTCTCAAGCAATGAGTAACCTCCAAGCCTGGTTGTCTGAGCTCCAGGAGTGTGGAATCTTCACTCCGAAGCTTCAGGCACTAGAGTGGGCTTCCATGAAGATTTAATCTTGAAGAAGTAGAAGGAATTCAAAGAAGTCATATTGACTTGAGATCATAACTGATCCATCCATCCACCCATCTGTAATTCAATGTCTTCTCAGAGAGAATAAGCTACACTTGGTGATCGACCCTCCTTCTATTTCTCTGTCTTTTCCTATCCTCCCTCTTCCTCCCTTCTTCCCTCCATCTGTCTCCCAGTTCCTCCCCTCAGCTGCCCTTTTGTTCATTCAGTTGATGAATGTCTGGCTCTGTTACATGCTCTCCAAGGAGACAAAATGGACAGAATAAACCAACATGATCTCAAACTTCCTGGAGTTTATCATTGTGCTTTCCTAAAAAAGATAAATCAAAATCAACATAAAAGCATGATTACAGGAATTATAGGGAAAAGGGAAGAAAACATGTAAAAGAAGGGGAGTTGAGGGGCTGGCGCTGTGGTGTGGTAGACTAAGCCTATGTCTGTGGCACCAGCATCTCATAAGGGCACCAGTTTGTGTCCCAGCTGCTCCTCTTGTAATCTACCTCTTTGCTACGGCTTGGGAAATCAGTAGAAGATAGCTGAAGTGCTTGGGCCTTTGCACCCATATGGGAGACCTGAAAGAAGCTCTGGCTCCCATCTTTGGATTGGCCTAGCTTCAGCTGTTGCAGCCATTTGGGGAGTGAACCATCAGATAGAAGACCTTTCTCTTTGTCTCTCTCTGTATCTATACCTCTCAAATAAATAAACTCTTTAAAAAAAAAAAAAGGTTGGGGGGGGGGGGTTGAGATGCATAAGTAGATAAAAAAAATGCTTTCCTGATCAAATTACAGCAGAGCCAAGATCGGAGGGAGAGGAAACCTTGGCCAGGAAAAGCGTCTGGGGATGGTGTTCCAGGTACAAGAGGCCTGCTGAGGACAGAATGAGAAGGCAGGAAGGGAAAGAAGATGAGACTCCAAAGATAGCCAAGGTCCAGAGGAGGAGGGGTCCTAGAGGGTGTCTCACAAGAACAGAGACCATTTCTCAAAAAGGCCTGAGGTGGCAAGATACCTGCTCAGGGCTACTTCCTTTCTTCCTTCTCTCTCTGCCTGCCTTCACCCTTTCCTTACACTGTCTACCTCAGAGGGCACCCGCATACCCATGAGCTCCATTTCTTTGTCCAAATACAAACAGGAGCTTCCCACCACAGGCATAATCTCAATGGCTGGGGCAGCCAAGAGCCTTCCCAGTGATAAATACCTCTGAGGGTCTATGGTCACCTCTGAGAACTTGTTTAGAAGGACAAGGGGCTGTGCTTAAGGCAGCCCCCAAGTGACATTACAAGGAGGACACACAGGAAGGGGGAAACCTGGGCTTGAAGAGAACTCCGGGATTTATCTCTGGTCAGGCCCTTTCAAGAACACCAGAATCTGCTTCCCTGGAGCTCAACAGATTGAAGCTGTTATTTGCTTTCCAAGGTTACAAGTTCAAGTACACTGAGTATGTGTGTTGGGGAAACGTGCCATTGATAAGAACAGGAGATTATCTTGAGAGGATTCCTCTAGCCCTGCCCACGCTCACTCCTCCCTGAACCCTGACCTCTCCCCTGAGACCCTGTCCCTGCCAAGCCGCGGCCTCATCCCTCACGGATACATCACTCTGCCTTTTGAACCACCAGCTCCCCACATACACATGGCAATGAAAGACCATCTTCTGATAAGCTGAGCAATTAGCAGCCTGATTATCAGGGGTTATCAGTTCCCCTCCTTCCATCAGTATCACACACCAGGAAAAAAAAAAAAAAGGAGTCTCAGATTCCCAAAGTCAGAAGCAGCCCCTCTTGGCCTGCATGAAGGAAGTTGTGGTAATGAATGAGTTTGAAATTCACTCTTGACAAATAGCCTTTTTTTCTCATAAGTTTCTAAAGAAGGAAAATGTGTAGGAAAAGCTTTTATTTGTGGGAGTTGGGCTGAACAGTGGCCCTTATCTCCTTGGGCAGGGCAAGCCTTGGGTATAACTCCTGCCTACCCCAGGATGGCAAAAGCCAAAGAGTTAATGGTAAACAGGACAGTGCTCTTGAAAACACCGGTGTGTACACATGCCATATAGAAAGTCATAAAGGAAGATCCTGGAGTTAACCATCTATATATCCAATGAACCATCCGTTTCATTCATTCACCCATGCACCCCTCCATCCACCCATAAGTCCATCCATCTGTCCTCCTATCCATCTAACCCTCTACCCACTCATCCATTCACCCACCCATCCTTTCACAGATATTTAATAAACACATTTTAGGCTCTCTTTTAGCACTTTGAGATTCCACAATGAACCAGGTGGACACATTTCTGCCACACCAAGTTCTTGGAATATATAAATAATTAAACAATCTTTACTAGAGTGTGATAAGTATTGAGATAGGAGAGGTTCAAGGTGCAAAGAGAGAATGTCCAACAAACATATAGTTCAGAGTCTCTCTGAGGAAATTTCCTGGGCACAAGGAATTAACCCCACATGAAAATCACGTTTAACTATGCAACAACAGAAAAGTAAGGGTTCTAACACTGACTGAGTTTAATGCATGTCAGATACCATGCTTGTCACATTACACATATTTCTTTGATTACTTTTCACCACAGCTTGAAAAAAATGGGGGCTCTGTGTTGTGATACTTCTTGGCTTCTCTGATTGCGTGTCCTTGTTCATGGACTTCTTCCATGAGCTCTCCTTCCCCCGACCTGTCTTCAGGATTATCAAGGAGCTGGGGATGCAGAGATTTCTGTCACACTCTCTAAACAAGATAGATTAAGAGTACTGGCTCTGGGTGCAGTAAGCCCAGATTTCCATCCCTCTCCGATATCTACTAGCAACGCAACTTTGGACAATTTACACATTTCTTCTTTAAGCTTTAATGTTGTCTGTGCAATGGAGATAATAATAGCTCCTGGGAGCTTTAAGAGAAATTAAATACGCACAGTGTTAGGTTAGTACACTCTCTGGCCAAATAATACTTGAATGCGTTTTGTTGCTATAACGTTCTTTTTTTTTTTTTTTTTTTGACAGGCAGAGTGGACAGTGAGAGAGAGAGACAGAGAGAAAGGTCTTCCTTTGCCTTTGGTTCACCCTCCAATGGCTGCCACGGATGGCACGCTGCGGCCAGCGCACCGCGCTCATCAGATGGCAGGAGCCAGGTGCTAGGTGCTTTTTCCTGGTCTCCCATGGGGTGCAGGGCCCAAGCACTTGGGCCATCCTCCACTGCACTCCCTGGCCACAGCAGAGGGCTGGCCTGGAAGAGGGGCAACCGGGACAGAATCCGGCGCCCCAACCGGGACTAGAACCCGGTGTGCCGGTGCCGCAAGGCGGAGGATTAACCTGTTGAGCCACGGCGCCGGCCTACTATAACGTTCTTTTCATGACCTGCACGAAGAAGGCTTGTGCTATATGAGGAAAGATACAGGAGATGAGACAAAGAGGGAAAATGAGCAACGCTTTAGGTAAAAGCCACACAGAGGAGGCCTTTGTGTGTTCATTCCATCAACCAGAGGGAGGCCTGAGGGGACCAAGACCTGGAGGTAGCTCAGTGCTCCTCAGAGGGTGCTGTGGAGCTTCTCTGTGTGTCCTAGCACCTCAACATAGTCTTCCAGCCTCGACCCTCCTATTTCACACATCTGATACTCCCGACAGCCTTCTGGGGCAGTCCTTAGTCCTCAGCCTCTTCCAGCTCTTTAGACCCCTCATGACCAGGGACTACTGACTGAGACAGAGCCTGGAACCCCTAACAATGCCCCACACTAGGCAGTCTGAGGGTAGAGGTCCTTGGGACGCTAACTGCCTTCCCAGATCTACCAATTCTCAGCTCCTGCCTTGCCACACACCTGAATTTGGAATGGTTTGGGGTCAAGGCAGATGGTGCAGCAGAGGCTACTTCACATAGACCTGGGTGGGGCCTGCAGGCCTGGCCCGTCCCCTGAGGGGCTTTCCCCAAGGCTGTCCTGTGAGCTGATTCTTTTCCCACACAAATGTGCTACTCAGATTCCTGCCAACACACTTCGGTTCTGCAGTGTTGTTTAACAACTCGAGCCACCTTTATGAAATATTTATACTCCTTTCTCCTTTGGAGCATTCACTCGGGTCCCCAGAAATTTCTCTCTCTCTTGTTTTCCTGGACAGCCTCCCAGGAGGAGGCCCCTGGGTAAAGCCTGGGAACCCTGGCTGAGGAAGGCACAGGGGCAGGGAGAATTCTCCACAGAAGAAAAGGTTGGGAGAAACCGAGAGCCGTAAAGAGAAAAGCTAGGGGCCAGAGTATGAGCACTGGGATCCAGGGATAAGCCCCCAACCCTGGGGAATGGAGAGACTTGGCCCTTCAAGATCAGCACCCTGGCTCCAGCTGCTGTACAAGCACAGCCCTGCCAGGCCCTGCAGCATCCTCACACTGAGCAAAGAGTGCCACCTGTTGAATGCTCAGGATAGAGGCTCCTTCCAAGGCTCTGGCTTCAGACAAGACATGTCCTACATGCTTTGGAGCTCAAACTGGGGCAATCCAGTCAGTGCTGACTGCAGGGACCTTCTGGCACCCACCTGTAAAATGAGGCCATGGCCCTCAGTGACCACCTCAGCTCAGAGAAAGGGAGCTGCTTGTGCCCTGGTCACAGAGCAAGTCAGAGTCCCTGTCCTCTCTGATGCCCTCCGGGATACTGCTAACATTATACTCTCGACTTTTTGTTTGTTTTTAATAATTTAAGTGTTTTTGAAATGTAAAGCAAAGAGTGCAAATTAGTAACAGTGCAGTCCACACACCTGTGGACCCTCCCTCCCCAGATTATCAGTGTGGAATGTTGGGTATTGGTCCATTCACAGGCCCCCCAGCCCTGACTTTCAGCTGCAGGGAGTATGGCATTAACCAAGCAGCTGTGGGGAATCTGTGAGCCATGGGATGCTCACCTGTTTTCTCTATTGGGGCACAAAACCTCTCTCTCTCTTCTCATAGGAACTAATACAAAAAGAAAATAAAAATTTCCTACGACCCTTCCACCCACAGAAAACAACTTTAACCTTTCAGAATATTGCCTTTTAAGCTTCTAGCTATGCACATTTTATAATACAGTTCAGGATTTTCTATTGTCATTTTTATTTCTAGACTTCTTCTACTTGCTGCAACATTGTATGTGTTTTCCCAAGCTAGTTAATTTTTTTTAAGATTTATTTATTTACTTGAGAGGTAAAGTTACAGAGAGAGACAGAGACAAAAAATTTTCTATGCGCTGGTTCACTCCCCAAATGGCCACAATGGCCAAAGTAGGCTCAAAGCCAAGAGCCAGGAGTTTCTTCTGGGTATCCCACATGGGTGCAGGGGCCCAAGGACTTGGGCCATCTTCTACTGCTTTCCCAAGCACATTAGCAGACAGCTGGATGGGAAGTGGGATACAAACTGGCATGGCACTCATATGGGATCCTGATGCCACATGGGGAGGCTTAACCCACTATGCCACAGCGCTGGCCCCATTAATATTGTCCTTTGATAATAACTTTAATCATTATATGATCAAATCATAGAGAAATATCAAAGTTCATAACTCTTCCTTTTTAGATTGTTTTTCGTCATGTTGTAATATAACAAGCAATTCTGCTTTATAAGGATAGGCTCTGAATTGGCTCTCAGAGTTTTTCATCATTTTACTTTGCATGTATTTGAAAAGAAAATGGAGTCTTTTCCTCTTGCCAGTGCTCTTACTCCCAAACTTCCCAGAGAAAAGGGTGAGCACGTCAAGCTGATGCTTAGCCACTCAGCTTCCAACATTCATCCCTGTCCTCCCTCCCTCTCTCTCTCTCACACACACACCCTCAACCCGCAGCCATACTAAACTACTTGCAGTTATCTCAATATGGCATGGATATTGTCACCAAGAGTTTTGTACATGTCTTTGACCTTCAGGATATGCTTTCTCTTTTCTGTCCTTGGCTACGTTATTTTTCTTTCCAAGACTCAAATATGACCTTCTCTGTGTGAAGTTTTCTCAGAGCTTCTAGGCAAAATGAGCCACCAACCACCACCCCCCGACTTGACGTTCCCACTGCAACCTGCATACTTAATAATAATAATTAGATTGATCATAATCGTAATCAAGATGTATTGAGCCCTTGTCATGTGCTCAGACAGTATTCTGTGTACTTTTCACAGATTACCCCCGCATTCACCGCTTAGTGGTTTAATGATCAATTAGCACGTACACCTGCTCTCCAGCCCCGGACCATGGCAGGCTGCACTCTGAGTTCTAGCGGAGGCACAACGCCCAGCACAGAGAAAACTGAATAGAAATAATTCAGAAATGCCTATCTGAACTACCCCTCTACTCATGACTCAGCCAATTTAGGGCTGTGTTAAAAAATAACTGCAGAGATGGGGAAAGACTGGCTAGATGCTAAATCCCCTAGATGCTTCTCCTAGGTAAAAAAAAAAAAACTGAAAAGTAAAACCATCCAAAGGGTCTTGGTGATCATTAAAAGGCAAATGCCCAATGCCCCTCCCCTTCTCTCTTCCAATGTTTATGCCAAGGTATTTTATAAACATCTTGCCTTTAATCCTCTTATTTCAGATCTTGGAAACCGCCACAATCTACAACGCTTTCCTTGCAGATTGCTTGAGAGGGAAGAGTAACAGCTGCTCAGCACCAGACATAGCCTTTAACAGACCCAGGGGACTGACCCATGTCCACATGTAATCAGCCTAGGTTGCCTGCCCCTAGTTTTGTTCCTGAGCACCTGAACTCCTGCCACTGAAAGCACAGATCCTCTTGTGGAAAATGAGGCTCAAAAGAGTGACGTTTGCCACCAAGAAGGCAGGAGACTAGGCGGGCAATGACACGTTACTGGAATGATGCTGCAAACTTGCGGACTGGACCTGCCCTTGATCTTCTCAGACAAGGCCACCCACCTGATTTCCCTGGAAGGTCAGTACCTCCTTTGGAATCACTCCAATCTTGTCCCAGGAAGCCTGTGCAGCCATCCTCTACACAATGTCTGTTGCGGGCTCATCACAGACCTTCTCTCCAGTTCTTTTTTTTGTTGTTTTTTAAGATTTATTTATTTGGAAGTCAGAGTTAAACAGAGAGGAGAGAGAGAGAGAGAGAGAGAGAGAGAGAGAGAGAGAGAGAGAGAGAGAGAGAGGCAGGGAGGAGAGGGGGATAGAGGGGAAAGGGGAGGGGGGGAGAGAGAGAGGCAGAGAGACAGAGAGAGAGAGGTGTCTTCCATCCACTGGTTCACTTCCCCCAACTGGCCGCAAAGGCCAGAGCTGCACTGATCTGAAGCCAGGAGCCAGGAATTTCTTCCAGGCCTGCCATTCAGGTGCAGGGGCCCAAGGACTTGGCCATCTTCTACTGCCTTCCCAGGCCACAGCAAAGAGCTGGCTCGAAAGTGGAGCAGCCAGGTCTCAAACCAGCACCCATATGGGATGCCAGAGCATTAGGCCAGGGCGTTAACCTGCTGTGTCACAGTGTTGGCCCCTTCTCCAGTTCTCAAAGACTCTTCTATGAGTTACCAACTTTCTTCCAATTTAATCAATAAAGACATTGAGGTTCCCAGAAGTGACCTGCACCAATGGACTCAACCTAAAATGAACATCGCTATAATTTGGATCTGGGAGTATTTGAACCGCACATACAAGCACTTTCCACCATACTGTTGTATTAAGCTGATGCCCCATGGAACACTGATCTGCAGAACATGCCCACTGAGATGCCAAAAAGTGTTCTGTGTTCAGAGTTGGTTAAGGAAACATAAATGGCTTTGTTAACTATGATACTTGTCAGAGTTGTGAATATACTAGTGCCGACTGTCCATTTCCAAGAGGGGATAGAATATGCCAATAATTGCAAAATTATTTGGCTGCAAATCACTGGAAAGTTTCACATAGAACTAGTATGTGGAAAACAGCATTCGGGAAACTTTTTTTTTTTAATCACACTTGGATTCTCATTCCTCCAAATTTAATTCAATTCTTGTTACCTATTTATTCCCTTTCCTTGTTCCTCTAGGTCGTGGCTTTTATCCACATCTGATGTTATTAATGCTCCTTTATAAGATCTTTGAACTGCAGGTCCCTTATCTTCAAAGCTGGTTCTCCTCTGCTGGGGCTCCATGACCCTGTATCTCTCCAGCTCCCCCTGGTCCACTTAACAGGAGTGTGGTTGCAGACCAACCCTGCAAGTCTGGTGCCTGCTGAGATCACACAGGTTCTAAAATCAACTTTCTGAACATGACACCTGGTGCAAAGGGGGTAGGTCAACAGCCACCATAAACAGAACCACCTCCTGCATCTAGTCAAATTCTTTTTTTCTGGTTTGTATGCAATTTCCCAATTCTATACGCTAGTAAAAATGACACCCGAAAATCCTTGCCCAAAACTTTCCCTTGATTTACAATTACCTTGGGAGTTCTATGTGCAAAATGCTAACACCAGACCCATTAATACACTCAGAAGAGGTAAGCTTAAAAAATATATAAGGAAGGAGGGAGAGCGAATTTATTCTAAGACATAGTTTATTTAAAAACTGATAGGAACTAATTAAATAAAATTTTATTGAACTTTAAAACAAAATTCAATTTTTAAAAAAATCCCATTTCACTGAATCCAAAAACAGTGAAATTCTTATTTAAATTAAAATGGATGATTTCACGCTGTTCCTTTGAAAATCAAAACAGAAGTTCTAAGTTGCCATTTTTCCTCATTTTAAGGACATAAATATTTGCCGCTATACAGCAAAAGCAAAATCTTTATGTGTAATATAAATCATGTCTTCACCATTTAGAAGGTAAAGACTGTTACCTGTCTATCCTAGGATGTCGTAACCTTGATGAGGGGGAGGGGACTGACTTATGACTTCTTCCAATGTCCATGCTGTAAATACTCTCACATGGCTCATGGCTTCTGATTTTGAAGTCCAAGGTAAATGATGATAATGGAAAGGGGGTTAGGAAGGGATACACACAATTTGCTCTCATGATGGGCAGTTGCTGGTACATTGGTGCTTCTTCTTTTATAAGTCTGATCCCACCAGTATTTTCCATCTAGAATATTCTCAACAAGCTGACAACACATGTACCACACTTCACACACACTCAGTTGATTGATGGTAGTGATGACTTCAGAAGAATGATGTATAAGGGCCACTCCCGTCAAATCTCCCTTTTGGGTATTACTCTATGCATGCAGCCTCATTTGGAGCCAGAATATTATGCCACATGTCTTTGCACTTCACTTTTGATTAAATATCATATTCTTAAGCATTCTAAAAAAAAGTTGTAACTGGAAGATATAATTGCAAGAATAAAGAGTCTCATATTTTTAGTGACAATTTCTGTGTTCTAAGAATATTACATAAACCAAAATGCTAAGAAGGGAATTGTTTCCCATGCCACAAACCCATTGTTAGCTCTCTCTCTCTGCACTTCTTTACTCACCAATAATATCACAGGAAAGGAAAGAAGTTGTCTTAGAGCAAATAACACAGTATGTGGTTTAGAAGTATTTACCTTATATAATCATGATACTTATTAAGTGTTAAATAAATACTTGTTGATTTGGCTTGGCCTGGCTATGTCTGGTACTTCCCAAAGAAAATAGTATGATCAGAATTGTAGTACTTCGGGCCAAAGACTGTCGAAAGGCATACAAATCAAAGACCAGGTACAATGGAGCCTTCATTTTTAAAGTTTAAAACAAAACCAAAAGGATATCTGCAAGTAAAAATAGGTAGCATTTCAGAGTTAGTTTTATTACGAGGGATCACTAGACTATTGCCTCATTTGAATGTTTTTTTTTTTAATTGGAATGTCTCAAACAACTTTAGCTCTGTAAAGAAACTGAATTATTTTGTGTATACATCTGCCAGTAACCTCCTTCCTTCAGAATAACAGTGTGAATGCTCCTCAAGTTCAGGCTAAACATTTACCTTTGTTCCAAAAGCTGAACATAGAGGAAAGGTGGATGCTGATCTGGGAATCACAGAAATTGCAATGCCCTTGGGATTCATCACTATGGCTGCTGCCAGCCAGTCTTCTCAGGCCAGCATTGGCATCTCTTTGCCTGGGGGCTTTCTCTGTAGGTTGGAGCCTATTCTGCTCCCAGGTGCTAAAGAGTTAATGGCCCCAGTTAGAGCCTCAAAAAGGGACTGCCAGGAGTCTACCTCACCTGGAGTGAGAGTTCCCAATCACCCACAAAGGTAATCTGCTGCCCCTTGACTCTTGTTTCCTGGGACCATCTGGTTACACCATTTTCACTTTCACTTGAGTTTATCTCTGGAGTTAGCTTTTGGAGGAAACCAGACTAACACAGGTTGTATTTGCCTTAAACAAAGGATATCAATCATCAGTCTCCAAATCTCCCTTCCCCTTTTATTTAAGAAGGTGGCATTGTCCGAAAAAAAAAAAAAAATCACACATTCTCTAAAGGAACTTGCAAATTCTGCAAGAAGGTCATGGAGGACTGGAAGCAATTATGTGGACAAGTCAAGTCAAAGCCACTGTCAAGGAAAATCGTGGCTCATTGGAGCACATGCATGGTTTTTTGCTCGACTTATTTGCATAATTGCCTTACTTTTCAGCACAGTGTGTGTAGACCTAGTGAGGAACAATTAATGATCTAACACAAGGGGAACCATTTTTGTGGCTTCTGGCCAGGCGGGAGACCTATCAATGTCAAAGTTCTCTGGGGAGACTCTCTCAGAGGGAGCAATCTCCCTTTCAATTATGACCACTTAAAAACAAACGATGAAAATTGCTTTTATGAAATCAATTGATGGAAATTAAGGTTAGGGGGAAATAGTTCTATTTTAGCTTTGGAGCCCTACACATTCAAAGTTTCCAGAGCATGCCAGACGTAGCTATGGGATTCTACAGCAGACTTGCTTTTCTGACATTTCACCAAATTCAGGGAATGCTTGTATGAACACGGAGCATAGCTTTTGGATGGGGAGCGTATTTAAATTCCATATTCATTCCTGCTATGGGAGAATCATTGTAATAAATCAGACCATGGTCTTAGTTTTGCTCAAATAAGAATATTATGCAGAAAACTTCCCAATAATTAGTGAATACAAGTTTCAGAATAATTTCTTAGTCTAGCAGCAGGGGGCTTGCCTTGACAGTGACACACAATGGTAACAGATGAAGACTAAGAGACACACAAACAAACTTATCTTCTCAGTTTGTTTCTGATTTAAATTAATTGTTGGATGACTTTAACAAGATAAAGAGTACATGTATTGCCTTCATTTCTTTACTTTTCAGCTTATCCAACTGGACTTACTGGTAAGACACATGCACACACTTTCCTCCATTAGTCAAAGGTATTCTACTTAAGTGTTCCTAAGATCACTCAATATAACACTGATAAATATGATTTAATGAAAAAGAATCAAATGTCAATTATTATATATTCTCTTATTCTAAAAAACATAGATAAAAATAATATTGTTCTCGGGGGGCTTCAGATAGTTAACACCAGGAATTTTTGCTTTGTTGCTGTTTCTAATAAAGTATGACCCAGAAAAACGAAGTAGCGCTTTCTTCCCTTACATAGGAGATTTTGCTCAAATGCTTGTGGCTGACACATCCCTGTCAAGGGTCTATCTTAGAGATGACCTGAGAAGTTGTGTCACCAAGAGTGAGGACAGGTTCACAAAGTTTTCAAACATACGGATCCACTTGAGTTTCTTTCAGTCTATTAATCACTCCCATCTTTTCTGGCCTTGGGGCCTTTGCATCCACTCTTCTGCTTGCCAGTAACACCCACCAGCCTGCAATCCTTCCACCTCCCTCACCCCCTCATTCACTTTCTACTCAGATTCCCACTGCAGATCTTAACTTGAGTTACCAGCTGGGATGCTTTCTGATTCTTCTGCTATCTAAACCTTCACCCCTCCCTGCTTCTCATCTGACACTGTGCACTTCCCTGAGCACTTTTCCCTAACATTATTTTTGCCAGACTTGGTATTTCATTGTCAAACATTAAAGTGGCTATTTTTTTTCTATTTAAGTCACAGAGATTAAAGCCAACTTTAGCCTACAAGTCGGAGCTGCTGTCCCTGCAGCAAGGAGGACGTCCCCTTTCCAGATGACTGCCACCTGCAGGCCTTTCTGACATCCCCTCTGCCTCCAGCTGGAGAAAGCTACCAACCTCCCAAGGGCAGCTTGTAAGCAAGCTTATTACATATGAAAAAACCCTATGCCATGCAATGTGATTTGTTAACTACAAGCAGCAAATACTTTGTGTTTCTGTGTGGGTGCAAACTGTTGAAATCTTTACTTAGTATATACTAAACTGATCTTTTATATTAAAGATAATTGAAAATGAATCTTGATGAAGAATGGGATGGGAGAGGGTGTAGGAGATGGATGGGATGGTTGAGGGTGGGAGGGTGGTTATGGGGGGAAGACGCCGCTATAATCCAAAAGTTGTACTTTGGAAATCTCTATTTATTAAATAAAAGTTAAAAAAAAAAAAGAAAGTAATCAGAGCATGGTTGGGTGTTATCTCCTTTGTGAAGGGATCTCTGGACACTGCAGGGGTAAAGAGGGATGGAGGATGTGCAGGAGACAAGGGATGATGGTTAGGTGGGTTTTTTGTGGCAGCACAAAGAAGAAATCCGCTGCTCAAGGCTGATGATTAAGGAAGAGACGCAAGCCTTGCACAAGGATGATTTTTAGGGAGGAATGTTTCTTAACTCCAGATATTTCTTTCCACTTACAATTAGTTGTATTAGTCTACCACTTTCTCTTCTTTCTGCCCCTTTACTCAATAGTATCTCAAGAGAGAAGAAAAATGATTATTGGACTGGCAAAGCTGGGAAGAATAAACTGAAGCTTGGCTCAGCAATTGCAGTTTTCCTCTCAGAGTGAACCTCCTGCTAGGAGGAGAAGTTCTCTGCTTCCTAATCCTATGACTGTTCCCTAAGCAGGTCCCACACATAGGAAAGTCTATCCAATTCATCACAGCCTGTAACACGTGACTATGTATATGTAATTCAGTACAGTGTTCAGACCTACTTGGCTGTCAAACCAGACACTGATAATAATGGTGGGATTTTTGTTCAGCATTTACTCAAGGCCCAGGAAAAAAATCAATCCCTTACAAAATTCCTCAAAATATCCAAATGTTAGAAGGAGGAAAGACTGACTTGGGATTGCTCAAGTTTTCTATAAGTGATGCTTATTGACTCGTTCTGTAACATTTATCCCCTTATAATGGGGCAGATCCGGGTGGGGGGGGTGCTTCCAATACAATGCAACCAGCTCAACCGATGGCACCCAACCATGAGATGTGGAACAGAACACTCCAAGCTTAGGCAGAGCAATCTGCTCATGCATGGTCTGAGCAAAGCAGAGAGCACAGCAGGAAAGAAAGATGAGTGCCAAGGAGCTGGACTGTCTCACCTTGGTTCTAGTTCTGCTAGTTAGCGATTCTGTGACTTTAGGACAGTTATGTCATCACCCCTCCATGAAATGGGGTCAATAATGCTAACAGTGTAACTGCGAAAAGACAAAGAACCTCCTAACTATGAAAGGGCTTTGGCTATCATGGCATTCTAAAGGAGCCTTATTATAAAAAATTGACATAAAAATGACTCCAAATCTCCTTGGATGTTCTCATAAGAAGTTGGTTATCAAATGGATAATCTGGTGGCAGATGTGCATCTAGATAATTATGCATATGACATGAAGAACTGGTCTTCAAGGATTCCACCAGTTCCATTCTAGTCATCTGGCTTTAGACATAAATGAGGGAGAACAATCTTCCCAAGTCCCTGTTGTGATAGTGGCAGAATCACAAGGACATCTTGACTGACAGATGAGGAATCAGTGCACCCATACCATGGTGTCTGGTAAGTGTTTAAGTTATCTGCTGAAATTGTACCCATTGCATAAAGTCAACCAAACTTATAAGCATGGGATGCACACCTCCTCCATCTTAATATGGATAACAGAACTATTTTCAAGTTACAGACATTCAACTTAAAAATGACAAAAGCAAAAGTAAAAGGTTCATATAACTGAACATCTCATTATATTACTGGATTCGGGTATGGTTGGATCAGGACTTGCTTTATCTTTATCCATTCTGTTTTCCTTTGTGTTTGTTTCATTCCCAGCCAGATATTGTCCAACTACTGGCAAAAAGGTTCATACAATCTTTATTGCTTAAGAACTCAGAGACTATTTCTCCAATAATTTTCATTTGCCTTACATATGTTAAAGACTTACCCCTGAACCTATCAGTATGGCTAAGAGGATGGAATCCTGTCATTAGCAAGACTTTGGTCTGGTGCTAACTCCTAGGGTAGAGTGGGAAAACAATTAAATCTCAAAGGAGCTACTGACTGGTCAGAATTATTATAGAAAAGTGCAGTTTACAAAAGATAATGCTCTGAAAACACAATCATATGTGCCCTACAATACTTATTAAGTCATTGCCTGCCTTAATGCTTTGATTCCCACACCAGTTTCCTATTACTGCACAGAAAATGGCCACAAACTTAGCAGCTTAAACAAAACACATCTAGTAGTTGACAGTCCTTTAGGTCAGTGGTCCATTATGGATGGCCTGGTTGGGTTCCCTACTCAGGATCGCCCAAGGCTAAGGCAAGATTTCAGCCACATTATTCTCCCACCTGAAGGTACCAGGGAGAAACACATCCATCGGCTCCTTAAGGTCTGTGGGCACAGTTAAGTGCCTTTGGAGGAGTCCTTGCTCGTCACCAGCGAGGCTTGCTGTCAGCCAGAGAAACTGTACTTCTGTCTTTGTCCGTGGCTCCTTATATTTTCAAACCCAGTAACAGGGCACCAAATCCTTCTGAGTGGAAACTTTCTGATTTCCACTCTTGCCATCAACCAGAGAAAACTTCTCATCTCCCTATATTAAGGCCAATGAGTTAGTAAGCTTAATTCCATCTGCAAAACCTCTGTGTCATATAACATAACATAATCATGAGAACAGTATCCGTCATGTTAGTATTCCTGAAGATTAGAGCAAGAAATGATGGGGACCAGGGAGAAATATTCTACTACAATTCTGCCCGCTGCATTTCCAATGGCCTTCGTGCATTGGCCCTTGACTTCAGTCTAAACCCATTAGGTGTTGACCTGGCTCTGACGGTTCCCTCCACTGATGTCCATGGCTGGCATCTACCTATTGACTGCAAGCCTCCTGACCCTGCTGACGAGGTGTCTGTCCCTACACTTTGCCTGTGATGCCCAGTGTTCTCTTTGAACCTCATTAATGTGAAGAGAAGAACTGGCAGAGCAAGGAAGTCATATGGAAGCCCATTTCTACTTTCCTCATACTCTTCAAGTGCCATGCTGTAATCTGAGATTATTTTTTTCCTCCTCAAACAATCTCCTCATCTTCCAGGTTAAGAGAGGATGTCTCCCCTGCCAGGTTTCTCCCAGATTCTCCCTGGACCCCAGAGGAAATCAGTCTATGTCTTCTGAGACTTCTCAGCATCCTGATGACTGCTTTGGATCTGGCTGGTCTTCAGGGCCATCGCAGTCTAATTTTACCTTCAAGAGTGGCTCAGTAAAGTGCACCACAGCCAAAAAGAGCTTTCTTCAAGATGAGTCACATGAGAAACCATGGATAGAGAACCAACCAAATTCATTATGTCATTAGAGGTGACTTTGGCTCTACGCATCCTTGCTCCTGGAAAGAGAAATGGGGTGTAACTAGAGCTGAGACGAGTTCTTGAACTCACGTCTCACTGGGAGATTTTTAGAGGCAGCTTTGGACATGTGTGTGGGGGAGTGGGGGTGGGGAATGCTTGCTCTGCTGCAAGTGCAGTTGGAAGCCAGAAGGCCAGGGTGGTGACCAAACTGCAGTAAGAGGAAAAAGAGAACCTTCAGGGCCGAACATGACAGCCTAAGCTGATTCGTAAGAGCGGGTCCTGTGATCAAATACATTTGGGGAAAAATGGACGAAAGAAAATTAAGCAAGTTTTCTGACAAATCTGTAATGGAAATTTAGAGTCCTTGGTGATGGAAAAGAGTAGGGGTCAGCCTTTTCTGTACAGGGCCAAAGAGGAAAATTTCCAGATCTTGCAGGACCAATGGTCTTTATTGCAACTGCTCAGCTCTGTGGCTGCAGCAGAGCAGCCATAGAAACTATGTGAGTAAGCAGGCACTGCTGTGTTTTTCTGTAAAACAACTGGGGCCAGGATTTAGTTTTTAGGCCATAGTTTACCAATGTCCTGGGAGTACAGCATTAACAATATTTACTAGAGTACAGAACCTTTCCTTCCTTTGCTGGTTCACTTGTTGAGTCATTTGTATGGGACAAAAATCAAGAGTCCTACAAGCAAGAAACTATTCTGTTCACTACGGTCTCCAGACCTATAAATGAATTTGGAACACAGAAAACTCTAAACCAAAACTTGCTGCATAGAAGATACTACATTAAATAGTGAAATAAAGTAAAAGAGTTCTTCTAGGAGATAGGAAAACACATTGAGACTGGTCAACATATTTCAAACAGTATCTCTGAACAAGAAGCAACTATGTTTTGGAACTACAGAAGAAAAAGAAGGAAACAGAGCTGAGGATGAAGTGGAAGAAGAGGAAACACACTCATGAAAAAGAAGGAGATGAGGAGGAAAAGGAAGAAGTGGAAGACCAAAGACGAATCTCCACTCATGAGATGAAGACTGTCTTGGGCCCTGGCTGTGCATGGCAGGCAGCAGCAGTGTCCTGGAAGGGAAAACCTTTAATGAGGTGCTGGAAAACCCTCCTTGGCATTAATTAACAAGATCACTAGGCTGTCGTAATTGCGGAAAGAAAGATTAATCATCAAGAGATATTTCCTAACAAGAATACAGGTCATTACAAAATATTATCTAAAGTCGCATTTACATATAAAAAGAATCAAATGGATGTTGTCCCACTCAGCACCCACGTCCCCTCCTCTCTCTCTTGTGCCTGATGCGCAGGAATCAGCACATGGCTCTGGGTGAGCTCAGGGCTTTGAAATCTTTGCAGAACCTCTTCCCAGAGGAGCATGATGGATGCAGAGCTGTGAGAACCAAAGGAAATCTTAGCAGGCAGAATCTCAGGGCCAAAACCAAGTATCTGACACTTATGCTGCTAAATACCTGAATCCCCTACTTGACAGGGGTCTCTATGAGACCAATGACCTGGTCTGATTGCTTTCCTCCATTATGTTCTCAATTTGCAGCCTATGTTAGGACACTCAGTAGATGCAAATTAAAAGCACAAATCAATTCCTTTACATATGAGATAAAGGACCACCTCTTTTGAGAGCCTCCCCGCATGTCCCAGCTTAGATGGAGGTCCTGTCCTCTGAGATATTGTGGTATGAACGCTCCCTTGTGGGGTGGCACTTAGAGAAGAAATCAACAATGGCAATAAGGACCAACTCTTCCTCCCCTCCGACACCCTGGTTAGACACAAAGCTGTACTAGGGACAGAGACACTTGAACTATTCTCCATCTCCCTACCTAGGTATGCAATCATCCTTGAATGTGCAGTGATACCTCCACTGTGGTCCAGAAAGACAGTGGCTGCTGTGACAGATCTTGGGAAGACTGGATGGCTACCAATGGGAGCTGAGCTGGGATATGACATGTGGGAACAGCCCAAGACACTCACTGTAGCTCTAGTGTAGCAGCCTTAGAAAGGACTTCCTGTAACCCAGAGTATTCCAGTGTGTTCCAGGTGAGAGACATTGCTCTGGTTATAAATGGGCATTACACAGAAATGGAGCCCCCACAAGGATAAAGGTTCATTTTGAAGCCCTTCTATGTACTTATGTTGAGGTTGGATCAATAACCAAATGGATGGCAGATGATGGGAGCCCGACTTCTCACTGTCGTAATGGAGTACAAGGCTATAGATAAACCATGGGAAAAGCTAGAAAGATCCTTGAAGGGGGTCAGCATTGTGGCACAGGGAGTTAAGATGTTGGCTGCAATGCCAGCACCAAATGTGGGTGCCAGTTTTTGTCCTGGCTGCTCCACTTCTGACCCAACTCCCTGATGATGCACATTGTAAAGAAAAAGATGGCCCAGTTGAGTCCCTGCCAAACATGTGGGAAACTCAGATGCAGTGTTGGCTCCAGGCTTTGGCCGGGCCCACGGCAGTCCATTCAGCCATTTGAGGACTAAACCAACAGACAGATGATCTATCTCTCCCTTTCTCTGTAACTCTGCCTTTCAAATAAAATAAACAGATATTCAAAAAAAGAAATATCCCTGAGGTAATGAATTCGAGTTAGACATTAGTATGGGCTTATGTTTAGTTGACTATAGAGTGAAATAACATAGACAGAGAGATGCGTATACAAAGACTAGTGTACACAACTATATGTCCTAGTTTTGTCCTCCTTCTGGGAGGGCATAAAAGCAAAGACTTCACAGCAGTAACAAGTACACCCAACATCCAGACCTTAGTCTAAATATCATTCTCTAATAGAAGAAAAAAGGTTCCTTGAGAAATGTCTTACTCTAAGACTGGAATGGGAATGTACCCAAGAAGCCTAGAGCATTGTCTTGTGTTAGAAAGTAAAGTAGTGCCTGAAAAGACAAAGGTATGGAGGGTTTGTCAAAGGAAGACAGGAGCCAACTGAACAAGGTCTCAATGATCAAAGCTGTAATATTTTGAGCAAAGAAAAAAAAGAACAGCACGGTATTGGGTTACAACCCAGAAACATAAATTATATCTATGATTTCATACAGATATAAATGAAGAAGAAAATACAATTCTCTCATAAAGAACTCCAAAGAATGTACCCAAATACTTCTTGTACAGAGGTACAGAGGTCAAGTTCCCCACCCTTTACCTGTGGGCTGCACACAGCAACTTCCTCCCAAAGAAAGATTAAAAAGTGACTTTACAGAGGGGAAATCTGACAACCACTCCTGGCAGGGTGATCAAGGTCAAGATCAGTAAGTCATGTTGAGGTTTATTCCTTCAAAGTGATGCGATAACTGTGCTCACTTCGGTGGCACATACACAAAGTGATGTGATGATGGAAAGGGAAGTAATGAAAGTGGTAATTTACCTCTGCAGTCTTCCAACTTCTCCCCCATCCCAAAGTCCCAGTCTAGTTATGACAAAAACATCAGCCAAATCCCAGCTGAGGTGTGGTCTACAAGATACCTGACCATGGCTCCTCCAAACTGTCAAGGTCATCAAAATCAAGGAAACTCTGGGTAGCTCACTTATAAGAGGGAGCCTAAGGAGACGCAGTGACTAATCATGATGCAGTGTCCTGGGTAACAAAAGGACACTGTGGGAAAAACTAAAAAAGGCAAAGTAAAGTGCAGGGATTAGCAAATAATAGTTCCTCAATACTGATTCATTAATTGTGACATGTGTATCACACTCATGTTCGATGTTAAAAATCAGGGGAACTGGGTCCAAGATATATACAGCATCTCTGTGCTACCTTTGCGACCTTTCCTTAAATTTAAAACTGCTGCAAAATGAAACAATCAAAGCTATGAAAAACATTACAGCAGAGGGTGGGGAAAAGCCCCCATGAACACCATGGATGGAGCCACTGTTGTGTCCAATGTCCTCGGGATGGTGCAAGCAGGCCTGGGTCCTGTTCTGCCTTCCCCGACCTCCACAGCTCTCTGAGTGAGGACCCTGACATGGCACCAAGTGGAACCCTCACCACAGTTTGCTGGATGTTTCATCTGATGGGTGCTGCATTTCTATGGCCACTGTTGCCCGATGCTCTCACATGCGTGTATTTCATCTAGGGAGGCAGAAATAGCTGCTCTCAAATGTGAAAGTGCTAACAGTTATCCAAAGGAAGCTTGCTAGAATTCAGATTCCAGGGTTCCACTGAGATTCAAATTCCATCTGTCTGCGGTGAGTCTAATCCAACTGCACTTTTAACAGACTCCAGCTACTGTGCTGGTTCACAAAATCTGCACCAAGAGGCTGAGCATCATTTTTACTAAGGACCATTCTTTGATTTCTCACACTTAGCACCACAGCACTTGCTATATACCATGAACTTGGCTTGGCAATATATTATTGTTTTTCTTTTAAAATTTTTATCTCTTTATTTTCATTTTATTTAAAATGCAAACACACGCAAACACACATGGTGGGGGTCAGAGCGACAGAGGGTTATCTTTTACCTGTTGTTTCATTCTCCAAATGCCTACAACAGCCAGGATCCCAAAACCCAATATGAGTATCCCATGTGTGTGTAAGGGACCCACATCCTTCACCCATCACCTGCTGCCTCCCAGGGTGCACATTAGTAGGAAGCTGGAATCAAGAGCAGAGCCAAGATTTGAACCAGGTGCTCGATACGGAATGGGGGTGTCCTAAGTGGTATCTCACCTGCTTCACCAAATGCCTACCCAGTAACTGCTTCTTCCTGTTTAAGAATTTTGATACTGGGTGTCACATCCAAGATCTACCACTGTCGGGGTCACAAACCATGCAGAATTATATAAACAAAAAACATCCCCAAATATCTAATGCCATGCCATGTGCAGCTCATGACTGAGATCCAACATGGTAAGAAAAATTTTCTTCCAAAATGTGAGAGGGCTTCTTCCTCTATGTTGTTCTCTAGCTAAGATCATCTTTAGAGGATTTCTCCCCCGAGTTTTGCAGCTTCAATGTTTGTGTGTGTGTGGGGGGGGGGAGCTGTATTCTGAATCAGCAGCTCAGTAATTAGTTTGGTTTCATTTGTAGGTAGCAAACTGGAGGCATTTTTTTCTTCCCCCACAGGCAGAAAGGTGCATGTGCAATTAACTAATTGCAGGTTGATGCACACCTGGTATATATGTTACACACATGCACTTCAAACGCACACACCTGGATATACAAAGCGCAATCTCTGGTCTGGAGGACAGGGAATAGAGACACAGAGTATCTTGTGTGTGAAGAGAGGAGGTGCTTACCAGGGGAATCCCTCCCTTTCCACAGGGACTCTGCAGAGGTCACTCCTCGGGGACCCCCAGGAGCAGGACATGTGGGAAGGTAGAATGCTCCTTGTTCCCAGAATTCTCTCAGAATGGCTGTCATTGTGTAAGTTAGAATATTGCCAGTTAATTGTTGGCTCCGAAAGAAAAATTATGAGCAGGGGAACGGTTCTGCATGGATTTAGTGTATTTGAATAATTTAGACCCCCGCCGTTAATTTGACAGGATTGTTTTTCTCGTGCAGTAGCCTGCTGCTACAAGAATTAAAACTGTCGGGAGTACCAGGGGCTGTGCTGGAGCTTAGTAATGAGGTTTATCAGTCAATAAATGATTTTATACAGCAAATTACACTGTAAATTTCGTTTGGGGGGGTAAATATTTAGAGAATAAAGATATCTTATTAATGAGGAAGGTTGGGTGTTTAAAAAAAGGACAAGAAGAGGAAAAGGAAATCTCAACCTTTTAAAACTTGAATGTAGTTGGCACTAAATGACAATTTGCTCACTTGCAGCTCTTTCTCTTTCTCTTCTCTCTCTCTCTCTCTCTCTCGCTCTTTTCCTCTCCCCCCAACACATAACAGGATGGCTTCATTGTTTTATATACTTAAGATTGCACTGGAAAACCCTCACATCTTTCCTGATGCCCACCACAAGGTGAAATAATACTTCCCTCACAAAGTTCTTACAAACACTTAAGGAAAAAAAAGAAAAAAAAAAAACATGCAGAAAGCTCACAAAAGATCTGGCCTAAATATTCCTTCTTTCTATTGTGATTTGTAGACCCATGTAGTCCAACAAGGTTGCCTCTCATCACATGTAGTTATTTACTTTTATATGTATTAAAATTAGATGTGCAAACTTCAGTTTCACAGCTGCATCTGTCTCATGTCAAGTACTCAGTCACATCAATACACCACCTGTGGCCAGTGGTGGCTGGACTGGGCAACACAGATATGGACATTCCATCCACATACACAGTCCTGCCAGGTGGGGTTGGTCTTGAACCTGACAATGTCATGGTTTCTGATCTGGAACATGCAGAGCCCAGATGTTAACTGGAAAGGCCTAAATGGTGCATGAATTTTCTTACTCTCAATATTAGTTCTCTGTTTATGTAAAAGGAATTGCTAGTGTTTGGATGAGATTTATCCCCCAAAGACTTGTGTGCCAGATTCTTAGTCCTCAACACAGCACTAGTGAGAAATGGTGGAATCATCAAGTGGTAGGACCTAGCAGAGTTATTTTGGTCCAGGGGGCACTGTCTTTGGAAGGAAGTAATATCTGACTCCTTGCAATAGGTTGTACCTCTGGATTAGTTAATATGAGCATGAACACCCCATAAGGTTTCTCTCACACAACATCCTGCTGTGTGATGCCACCTACCACATCATGAAGCAGCATTAGCCCCTCACTAGATGTGACTTCCTAAGTTTGAGTTGCTTGACCTCTAAAATTATATGCCTTATAATGGATTCAGCCCCACGTATTTGTTATAGCAAGCTAAGATGGACTAATACAGAAACATTATAACTGTAACTCACTAATCACATATGTGCTTTCCTTTAAGCGGTCTTCAAAAAGCTTATGAAAAACGTGCATCATGAAAAAAAGGCAAGCATGTATTTCAAGATGTTTTGTGCCAACATAAGCTTACCCTTTAATTTGATTTTTCCACAAACTTTTTGAAGTATTTCTATATTTCATCATGTAGGACTGGGCACTTGAGAAATATAAAGTTTAAAAAGACAAGCAAATTGGTTTTAAAAATATTAAAGAAATAAATAATGGTTATAATTACTGGGAAAAATCTTGAAGCAGTGCTTGAGAGTGAAGAAGTGATTGGTGTTTAAAAAATACTGTGTCAACAGACCTCAAGGATTGGGAAACTTGATGGATCAAAGAAAAAATAAACATAATAGGGTTGAGAGGGAGAAGTAAAAGCATACAAATCAAACTTTTCTAACTCTTCAGTTCTGCTCAGCCTGAACAAGACCTTGTCAGTTGGCCACCTGTCTGAGTCGTCAGTAGTCAACATATGCTCCATAACCGTGGCTTAGTCTTTGTAGTATCATCAGGGATCTCAGTCCTGGTGAACTCACTGTATATTTTGGAAAAGGGTTTGAGAGTCTCTATGAAGCAGTTTAAAGATCTCAGATATGTCTGATTTGTATGCTTTTACTTCTCCCTCTCAACCCCATTATGTTTAAATTTTAACTGAAAAGTGATCCCTGTTAAGTATAAGAATGGGAAAAAGAGAGGGAGGATATGTGCAATTTGGGACATGCTCAATCGGACTTGCCCCAAATGGTGGAGTTTGAAATGTGCCAGGGGATTCCAATACAATCCCATCAAGGCGGCATGTACCAATGCCATCTCACTAGTCCAAGTGATCAATTTCAGTTCACAATTGATCACACTGATAGGTCTAAGAGTCAAAGGGATCACACAAACAAGACTAGTGTCTGCTAATACTGATAGAATAAAAAGGGAGAGAAAGATCCATCATGGGAAATGGGATACACACTCATAGAATGGCAGATGTCCTAAATAGTACTCTGGCCTCAGAATCAGCCCTTAAGGCAGTTGGATCTGGCTCAAGAGCCCATGAGAATATTTTAGGCATGGAAAGCCAAGATACTCTGGCAAAAAAAAGACCTAAATGAAAGATCTCTGCGAGTGAGATCCCAGTGGAAAGAACGGGGCCATCAAAGAAGGAGGTACCTTTCTCTGAAGGGAGGAGACAACTTCCACTTTGACTATGGCCCTGTCTGAATAAGATCAAAGTCAGTGAACTCAAAAGGCTTCCATAGCCATGGCAACTCATGACTAGAGCCTAGGGAGATTACTGACGCCATAAACAAGAGTGTCAAATTGTTAAGTCAACTACAGGAGTCACTGTGTACTTACTCCTCATGTGGGATCTGTCCTTAATGTGTTGTCCAATGTGAAGTAATGCTGTAACTAGTACTGAAACAATATTTTACACTTTGTGTTTCTGTGTGTGTACAAACTGATGAAATCTTTACTTAATATATACTAAATCGATCTTCTGTATCTAAAGATAATTGAAAATGATTCTTGATGTGAATGGAATGGGAGAGGAGGTGGGAAATGGGAGGGAAATTATGGGGGTGGAGCCATTGTAATCCATAAACTATACTTTGGAAATTTGTATTTACTAAATAAAAAAAAGAAAATTTTACATCAATTTGAAAGGAAAAATAAAAGATCTCAGATGTGACTGATTTACAGAGAGATCTGCAAGTCACAAGCCAAGGAGGAGATCAGGACATTATGAACTACACTCCCTGGATTTCCATCTTGACTTTCCAAAATCAATACACCATCAAGTGGAAGGATCTACCTCCTCTCCCCTGTCCCAGGAGATTCATTCCTTGAACCAGCTGCCTATTCTGTCCCAGGCCACTAATCACATTCTCACTCTCTTCAAGAGGAGATTGGAAACTGGAAGTATGAGACCTTGGCAACTTTATAATATACCTTTGTCAATGGAAAATCGTGGAAGAAATGGAAGCACCAGTAATCATCTAGAGTTTTCAACGGTACAGATAATCAAAATCAATATAGGTCATTAGAAGTGAGTTTAATAAAAAGACTGTGCATAAAGTTATGATCAGGGTATAAGTGAACCACAAGGTTTAATAGCAAGAGAGCAAGTGAGAACAGGATGAGGTATGGCACTTGGAGAAAGAATTGCATGATGGGAACGGATCTTAAGGATGCAGCCAGATTAAGCTGACTGGCAGGAAGGAAGCCAGAAGAACAAATACTTTTACCACATGCTCTTCCCTCTTTCTCATCTCTTGGTGGTAGTCACTATTGGCTGAACCCAACTGACAGCCAGACAGAAAAGATTTTGTTGATTAATCCTCCCTTCCAGAGCAGGGACTGGGCCTTAAAGGATGGAAAGTGCCAGGGAGGGGCAAAGAGAAGCAACCAAATAATTCTCCCTGTTCAGAGTGACTAACACTCATCTCCTCTGGGTGTTGGTGGAGAGGGGCTGAAGGCCAGGAGACCCATGCTTTGTGTTTGCCCCACAGGCCCCTTTAGGAACTTACCCTCAGAAAAGGTTCCTAGCTATAAGGCATCAATGATTTTTTAGCTTCTAGAAGCATCTTTACATTTCACTTCTGAGAGGCTGAATCTACTTACTCTTTCAGGGCTTGGGCATACACTTGGTGTATGCCAGGCTTTGTCCTCCCCATTCTAGACTAAACACCCATACCTTGGTATATCTGCTTCCCCAAGCTCTCAGGACACAATGTTCCAAAGCATTTATCAATATTAACACTTTCAATAGCAAGCAAGAGAAACCCAATTTCAAACTTAAGTAGTAAGGATTTGCATTGGGTCACTAACAGGAAGTACAGAGGTCCTCTGAACACCAGATTTTGGCTATGTCTCCTCACTCTGTCCTTTTCCCTCTCTTGGCTTGTACCTATAGGATGATAGCAAGATGGCACCAACAGTCCTTGGCATTTATCTGCACAAAACTACAATCAGAAGAATATAGGAATTCACTCTAAAAAGCTCTGTCCAGTAGAAAGACAATGTGAGCCACAGACAAAACTTTAAATTTTCTAGAATTCATGTTTTAAAAAGTAAAAAAGTTAGGTAAAATTAAATTTACTAAAATATATTTTCTTTATCTCAATATACTTTTAGTACCCTTATCCTGAAAATCCAAAAAATGAAATGCTCCAAAATTGTAACTTTTTGAGTGTTGACATGATGCCACACAAGTAGAAGTTTCCAAAGCTGACCTTACATGATGGGCCTTGGTCAAAATGAGGTACACTACAAATATTCTGTATAACTTCCTTTAGATACTGTCTTCTTCCTCGTCCTTCTATGTATTTGCATACATACATGAAACAAATACTTTCACATTTAGACTTACTCCCTTTAAACACACACACATACACACACACACAAATTATTCCAAAATTTGAAATCTGAAACATGTTTGGCCCCAAGCATTTTGGACAAGGAAAAGTCATAATCACTTTATAAATACAAAATATCAGTACTTCAACATGTGATATTAAGTATTGGGAAATTCGATAGAAATTCAGACTTGCTTCACTCTAAGTGCTCAGTGGCCACATGCTGGACAGTCAGTTCTAGAAAGTTCTCCCAGGAGAGTGAGGAAGACCTCAGCAAGCTGCTTTCTGTATACTGTTGGCCCAGTAGGGTCATGTGCTCTTCATGTAACAACCACTGTTATAGAAGGCAGTTTCCTTAGTGTTAATCAAGATCCCCTTTGGTGACACAGAGTCATTTCCCTCTGCTGTCCATTTGCTGCTTAAAGAAGCTTAAACATGAAACATATATAAAAAGTACAATAAAGAAAGTTCTGTGTTGGCAAGGGTGTGTTGGATACCTGATTGTTTACCAACTATGTCCACAGCAGACTAGTTCCTCTGTTGAGAGCCTTCACTGACTCCTTTCAATGAGGGCCCATTCTCTCCTTGAAAGAGGAAATCTGAGAGTTACGATGTGGGGCAAGTTTTCTCTTCACTGGATCCAAGAAAGCTGACAGGGATGTAACAGACCCTGCCATCCAACTCCACGGAGATTGATTTAAGGAGGCATTTGCCTCGTGGGGCTGATTGGGCCTTTTTGGGCTTAAAACTGCTTTGTCAAATAAACCTTATCTGCTGTTTATGCAACTTCTGTGCCCTTTATGTTCAAAGGAACCAGAATAGACATTCAAGTGTTTTCCTTTAGGATTGGGAGAGGCTAAAAAGCATCAAGAGTTTGAGCATGGATGTTAATGGTGAAGAATACCAGCAATTAAGCACAAATGAAGTGCTCTGTATGTATCAACTCTTTTAATTTTCTAGAAGGTGGTAATGAGCAAGTGATGGTGAGATGGAAGCAAATGAGTTCATATGCTTTACTCATGGAATGTAAGTCATGAGTTTCCAGTTTCTCACTGTTCATCCCTGTGAGACAGAGAAACACTTGGGGAGTCATAGCAGGAGAATACAGAATACAGAACGGCTCTCTGAGCATCACTGTGAAGAGGGCCCATTACTCAAGAATGAGAATTAGATGAGGCACCTCTGAGCCTGAAGCCAGGGTACTACTGAGGTTAGGTTAGGATCATGAATCCCAAAGCAACCAGTTCTTAGAGGAAACAGTTTCTCATCTATGTTCCCTGTGCCTAAGTCAGGTCAGGGAGTGATCAGGCCCAGAGAAAATAAGTATTGAATAGAACTGAAGTTCAGAGTTACCCTAACAGTTTTGAGAGCCAAAGTCTGCTACCAGAAAACCTGGGTTGAATTTAGTGAGCCTTTGGTTTCTAATCATGTGACCTTGGAGAAGTTTCACTGGATCTGCAGACCTCAGTGTTCTCATCTGTCCAATATGGATGATAGCTACTACCTCGTGGTGTTGCATTTTCAAGTAAATTTGATGATGCAGGTCAAGTAGTTACCACTCAGCTTGCCATATGCGGCAAGAGCTCAATACATCTAATACTGTTCACCACAGCTGATACAAGAACCATGATAATGAAATATACTTCAAGCATTTTAATAACGGACTAAACTTTGCAAATGCTAAAAATAATGCCCAGGGTGTGGTGAGGGGTGGAACTTAGTAAGTACTTATTGAAGGAACAATAAGTGAATAAGCACATGGAAGTAACGGGGGAGTTGCCATCTTTTGGATGGAGGCAAGGCCCTACCAGCAAAGTCCAAACCAAGGGTAAGCAGTTAATTCTGAAAGGACCAGAGAGTAAATATTTTCAGCTTTATGAGCTACAAGATTTCTTTTTCTAATCACCTCTGCCACAGGAATGCACAAGAAGCAATAGCTAGTGAAGAAAGAAATGGGCATGGCTGTGTTCCAATAAAACTTTATTTATAAAAACAAGCATCAGGTCAGACTTGGCCCAGGAGCTTTAGTTTGCTGACCTCTAACCTAAACAAGCCTGCTCCTGCAGCCTCCCTGACTGCTGTGCAGCCGGGTGCCTTCTCTGTGGCAGTCCCAGAGCCTGTTGGTCATCGTCTACTAGACCCACCGTGTAGGTACAGAGGTGTCCTCTGGTGCGGCTCAACATGTTTCCCCCTCCCACATTCATCTCTGATTTTAGGTAAAGAATCAGCACTTTATCAACTTCAGTATGGGCACAGATCTGGCCCTTTAGGGCCTTGTCTCTTCAGCAGTGACTTTGCACCTGAAACTGAAAGAAGCTTCTCTTGCTGAACAAATGCTCCTAGATGGTTTGAGGAGAAAGGCATGCTTTCTCTGTGACTGCAGTGACCTCGCACAGGCCTACGCGAGGGCTACGGCAAGTGACTCCCAGAGAACTCAGGGCCCCTGCTCCCAGCTGAGCCCAGCCAAGTCTGGCCCAGCTATTTCTCTAAACCAATACACGCAGCATGAACCATTCCTTTGTTGAATATGACATCTGTTAAACAGCTTTTAATAATGTTTTAAAAAATCTTATTTTATCTGAGAACATCTGTGGCCATCTGGATACTCTCCTAACATTTCACTTTTAAGTTTGATGCAACTATCAGATGTTCCTGCACAGATTCTGGAACAGATCTGGGTATTACTGAACAGACATCAATTATACTGATGTCATGAGGCATGCCAATCTCAGCAGGGAAAGTGACAGCTTCCTTATCATCAAACCAGTGAGCTTCTTGATTAATTTGCTGGTGTTGTCAATAACACTTCATGGAAGAGCTGAATGTATGCATATCATTCTCTGCCTCATTCTTTCCAGTTGGTTCTCTCTCTCAGAAAAGAACTGAATCTTCACTTTCTATTGTAATTTTCCCATTGTAGACATTATCCCTCCTATAATTAATTGCCCATAAAAGAAAGATAAATTCTTCCTTTAAGCATGCCTTCAGTACAAGGCAGACTTTCACTGAACTTTTACAATTTAATTTTTTTTATTTAGTAAGCATGTAACTCAATATCTCACCTTTTGGGCAGGTCCTTGGAACCTGATGCAGGGATAATCTGCAATTAGGTAAATACTCAGATGATCCTCCTACAGGTAATTGACTAGGGCTTACCGATACTAACTTGTTTTCTATCAGCCTGTTAGATTTAGTTTTTATTCCTTTCAAATAGTTTCACTGCAGTTTCTGAAAGCTTCCCCACTTCCTCTACATCTTGGTATGTCCCTTACATTTTCTTTTTTTAAAATGAGATAGATATACACAATAAATCTCTACTCTGATTTCACACAATGAGAATACTAGTTTTCCATGTATGGTTCTTTTCATTTCACCTTTTATTTTTACAACATATATAATTTGTTTCTCAATGAAGACTTGAACATCACATTTAATGGATTAGCATGAACCATAATAGGCTCTGTCATACTTTTCTAAATGGAGGAAATCTTTGAAAAATGCCTTAAGACATGTTACTACCTAAGCTTAAGAGTGACTCTTTGGCTCTCAATAGCTAAACCCTGCTTTGCCAGTAATATCAAGTCTATTAATCACCTATTTGAAAACTTCTTTTTAAAATTTTTATAATGACTTCTATCCCTATGGGTTTATGATTATGAAACTAGAGGTTAGCAATGTCCCCTCCAGGAGTTTTGGGGAGTGCCTTTGCTTTTATGCTAATACTCAGCATGTCCTTGACCTGTCAACACTGAAGTCAATGGGCTCTGGTCTGTGTCATAATGATGGTCCCCTCCATGATTAATAAAGAATGTTGCTATTTGGAAATACTGACATGACTGGGCAGAAGTTTTACTGAAGTAGATACTGGGTAGTGGCCAATTAAGATAGTCTTCATGTTAATGCAAGATATGACAAAGAATCTATTTCTCCAAAAATAAGGTCTATAAAGTTCCATTTTCTTACCCATCAAATAAGAATTGCAAGCTTAGTAAGCATTTTAGGAACTCTTCCCATCCATCCCACAACTGTTTTTCTGAGAACATCTCACCAACAGCACACATTCTGGCAAGTGAATTCCCCATTTTCTACCACAGTGGATGGGTTCACTGGACTGTAAATGACCACAGGACCCTAAGAGAAATATTAGACTAATTAGGTTCTTTCTCTTGGGGATATTGAATTGAGATATAAAAATACTTGATCTTAACTTGCATGCATGGAGATTGCAAAGTTTTCCACAGTATAGTCATGTTGGGGTCACATGAAATCAGGAGGGAGGAAGTGTGGGAGGGAGAGAAGGCATCAGAGGTGTGTGTATGTGTGTGTGTGTGCATGATTACACACAAAAAAAAGCTGAACTGACTTGTTTCCATTGACAATATTCCAATCCCAGCCGCCATCCCTTATAAGGCTTCCTTATCCTTCCTCCCCTTGGATTCCCTAAGAATCCTCTTGTCTACCTTCTACTTAACCCTCTTTTCCTTTTACTTAAACTGTTGTTTGCTGCTAAATACCTTAAGTCATTAGAGATAGCAGGAGATGTGCATCTGACATACCTAGTAGGGTGAATGACTCAAATTCAACCAACACTTTATAGCTTCCCTTGTCCTGCTCAGGTTGACATATGACATATGTATGGCAGACAGAGTCTTCATCCTGGAAAATGCTGTAGCAATGTATGTTTAAATGGGTGATATTATCAATAAGCTTCTAGGGAGTCAGTGTAGCTTAGACATGGGTAAAAAGTCTCCTTCAAGAATGAAGTCTAAGTCCGATCTTCTAATATTTTTCTTTTTTAAAAATAGATGCATTTATATGAAAGGCAGTGTTATGGGGGAGGGGGTTACATCTCCCATTCACTGGCTATTTTCCAAATGACTGCAATGGCCAGAGCTGGGCCAGGTCAAAACCAAGAGCCTAGAACTCCACCCAAATCTCCCACATTAGTTGTAGGAACCCAAGTCCTAGGGCCATCTTTTTTTTTTTTTTTTCTTTCCCAGGCATATTAGCAAGGAACTTGATCAGAAGTGGTGCAGCTGGGATTCTAACCAGTGCTTATACGGGACATTGATCAGTAGCTTAACCTGCTGCACCACAACATCAGCCCCTTATTTTGTGTTCCTTTTTCTTTTTTCAAAAGTCTATCATTTTTAACTTCATTGTGCATACTGTATGTGCGTGAGTATAAAAAATTGAAAATAATATTTTCAAAATTTTTAAATTTGGTTCAAGCCATGGGTCCTGCCCTCTTGTCAATGATGCTTGTAAAAACAACTCTTTCTTCTTCTTTTTCTTCACCTTCTCCCACCCATGGTACTTTATGAGCCTGGAAGTTGAAATAACTCAATTCTGAGTCTGCTGGAACAGACACAAGGAGCCATCAGAATTGGTTTTTCCAGAAGTAGGTGATGGCAGCAGGTAGGGAACAATGAGAAAATAAAGAAAATGAGCACTTTCTAAACATAAGCCCCTATATTGCAAGAGTATGGCAGTTTGAAATTGAGCAAACTGAGGCAAGATTGTGAGGGACCTTGACAGTTATGGTAAGGAATATAGATTTTATTTCAAAAGCAAAAAGAGTGCCCTTGAAATGATGTTATGATCCAGATTAGTGACAGGTCTTGTGATAGCCACACCCCAAAGAGTCTCCAGGGAACCTCACCTGCCGTGGTGTTGCCTCCCACACAGAATCTAGGCTGTTCCTGTATTCACATTCACCATGAGAATGCGGTAGACGTCACTCTGCACGGCAACGTTCACTTTAGTGCTTCCTGAGGGCTGCCAGGTGAGAAGCCAGGCTTCACAGAGAGACCATGTGAGGAGGATACAGGGAGGAACCCAACCATCCCAACACCCAAGCTCAGCCCAGCCTTTTCAGCCCTCTCTGTTGAGGTACTAGACATGTGAGTGAAGCCTCCTTGAGCATTCTACCCGCAGTCACTGTCTGCCTAGAGCTCTGTGGAAGTTCTCAAGTGAGATCGGTGGAAGAACCTCCAGCTGAGCCCTCTTTAACTCAGAGGACTGTGGGAAATAACAAGACTTTGTTTTAAGCCTCCTCCACACCCACTTGGTTTTTCTGCACTTGTTCTAGACAGTGAAATTCATTCAAATCTCAATTCCTTCCAATGACACATTTATGGTACTTATTCTCTTATACATCGGCTTCCTGAAATAGACTTTTATTTACGCATTCTCCTATCATTGTTTCACTCTCTTCTACTTCCCATTGGTCCCTTTAGGGGGCTGCAAGGAGCAGGGGGAATGTTGGAGACAAAACACAAAGAGTAAACTCCAAAGAAGGAGGAACACAATATTCTTGAACATTCCACGTCCCACAGTTTTTAGCAACATCCAGTACTAATTTCTAGGTAAAATCATAAAATCAGTTTAATGAAATGAGAATCAGACATCCACAACCCTGAAAGGATGGATTTTCTAAAATATAGCAGAAGTCTCCTGCCACTGTCTTCATACAGTGTCTTGTTTCAGGTGACTGTGTTCTCCAGATCTGCTGGCAGTCTACACACAAGGCAGAAGAACATGAACATATATCAAGTATCTGGATACTCTGGACTTGAGCTGTGACTCTTCACTTAAGAAAGGAGTAGGGGCTGGCACCGTGGCATAGCAGGTAAAGCCACCACCTGCAGTGCCTGCATCCCATATAGGCACCAGTTTAAGTCCTGGCTGTGTCACTTCCCATCCAGCTCTCTGCTATGGCCTGGGATAGCTGTAGAAGATGGCCCAAGTCCTTGGGCCCCTGCACCCAAGTGGGAGACCTGGAAGAAGCTCCTGGCTCCTGCAGATCAGCACAGCCCTGGCCTTTGTGGCCAACTGGGGAGTGAACCAACATATGGAAGACCTCTCTCTCTCCCCCCCTCCTCCTCTCCTTCCCCCTCTCTCCCTGCATCTCTTTCTCTCTCTGTGTGTAACTATGACTTTCAAGTAAATAAATAAATCTTAAAAAAGGGGTATGCCTTTCTCCCCACATACCACACAATCAGTCTTCAGTCTCCCCCTTCTCTCTATCCTCCCACGCAGTCTGCTATCTGTGTTTCAGCCTGGTTCTGCCCACTGAGCTCCTTTTGGGAGTTTGTAATTTTTGTAACTCTGTAATCTTTGGTGATTGTATTAACCTCTAGATTCTCAGTGTCATCATATGGAAAGTATATGAGACCTCTCTTAAATATTATAAAGCATTATAAAGGAAGAATATAGTATACAAGAAAGTAGATGGGCTTTCAGCATTACACTAACCTTAACCTGCTTCCCAAATGCCACTGGCTACTTGAGTTTCTTTTGAATGAAAGAGTGTCACCACCTGAATACAGGGTTTGATGAAATATGTATGACAAATCCTTAACAAGTGCCTGGTACCTGTAAAACTCTTAATAAATGTTAACTACTGTCCATTATACACAGTTGTTCATATTTTTAATGAAAACCAGAATCTTAATGTCATTTTGCATGGCAGTGGGTTTCAAACCACCCAGTTGGTAAACATTTCTCTCCAGCTGGAGCTCCCAAGTCGATAGAACAGAACAGATACGGCAAAGGAGCTTTTATCAGGCACTGTTCTACTCCTGACCAGGACTTCAGACTACTCTTCATGAAAATTATCACTGTATTCAAAGCTTTTCAGAATTGTCTCCTGATTTGAGAAATAACCAGTTTCAAGTATTTCAAATGAGAATCTGCTGACCAGGATGTTGAATTAGGAGACCAAGGTATGGGTCCAGACTGTATTACCTGGCGACTGTGTACCTTCACTCAAGTGTGGGTGTGTGTTTAAACTTTTCTAGGCCTTTGTTGTCTCTTTTGCAAAACAGAAATGTAACAAATGAGATCACAATAGCAAAAGACTTCACAAATTAAAGTATGAGTAAATACGACTTAATTGTGGCAGGGACCTTTACCATTTAAACGAGCATTGTTTACATCATGAGACTACGAGGGATATATGTGTCTGGACAGGTACCCCCTCAACCCTGCAGAAGGAGCCGGCAAGGCAAAGATGGCCTGTCAACTCTGAATGATCAGTTGTTGACTAACTAAGGAACTACGTTAAAAAGGCATTCTGGGGTTTTATCTGGTTAAGTGTGGTAGTGTTGAGATTGGTGGGTGATGTGTGCCAGGGCATGGGAGGAGACATTACTGTTCATGTACGATTTTCTATTTCAGAGATGGAGCCAGATGACTTGAGAAAGTCCTACTCCATGGACATGGGCGTGAGGAGAAGCATTCTGATCAACCTACTGCCTTTCCCTCAGCAGAGCAAAGTGCCAGGTGGAAAGAAGACAGGGAAAGTTGACATCTGATGCAAGAATTCTCCCTTCATTTCAAAGCAAGAGGCCCAGATCCCCCAGCCATAGTAAGAAGCCACAGCAACAGGTCTAGGCAATCTTTCCTTCACACTGCCCCACACTGCTCTTTTCAAGGGGGATATTAAAGGGCCCGCCGGGAGCCAGTCGAGCAACTCCGAAACCCATCAGCTCCCATTGCTCGGAAAACTTCCCTGGCCATCTTGCTGCCTGTGGAGATGCTGGAGCCACAGTACCTAAGAAGCTCTGACACAAAGCAGTGAGCTCACTCACCCACAGCCAGCGCTCCTTCCTGGGCCCTGCTGGCCTTGTCTGCGCCTTGCTTGGTTCCCTACACTGAGATGAAAAAGTCACACATGTGACTCTGGGTGAAACGCTCCAAGCTTCCTCAAACACCTGCACTAAACACATGGGCCTGACCATGTTTATCTTTCGGTTTAGTTTCCTTATTTCATACAACCTTCAACGAGGTGTAAAGCAAGACGCTTGTTTGTAAAACAACCAAACCGGAGTGGCTCAGCTGTCTGGCTTCATTATTTCAAACCTGAGACTGACAATAAAAGACATAATATTTCAATAAAATAAAAGTATCGTCAGCAAGAAAAAGTATGATGACATACTGAGATGCAGCACTATGATAAACTAGTAAAAAAATTTTGACGAAAACCAGAAACACATAAGACTGCAATTTAATCTTTTTATTTGAAATATAAATATTGTTACTATCAAGCTTGACAGTATAGAAAATGTGTGCCCTGCAGCCTTCTGACAAAACAAAATTTATATTTAAAACTTCCTGAAACAATGCCTTTCATCCATAGGGTTTTGTCACATGGCAATGGCTCTAAGCCTGCTGTATGGCCCTGCACCTTTAATTATTTTATGCCTAGAAGACACATTTTAAATAGAAGAGGCGGGTTACAAGAGTTTTGACAGCTGAAGCTGATTAAAATACTGACAACATGCACTCTATAGAATTCCCTGAGGATTTTGTCAAAGACCCATAGGAAAGCAGAAGATGAGATACCAAAAAAAAAAAAAAAAAAGCAATTTTTTTTAACCCCACTAGCATGAAACATTCAGGCCAGGCTAGTGTCATTTGTTGCCTGGCCCTGTCAGAGAAACTTGCAACAAAAATTCCTTTTTTCAAGTATTTCAAGGCCCCAGACTGGAAAACCGGTCAGCAAAGTGAGTTTCCTAATCTGTTCCCAGTTAACAAAGCACAGGGCCCCTTTCCAGGGCCAGCTGTTTCATTTCACTCGCCAAGGAGAAGACAAGCTAGATGGCTTGCTTATTTATTTATCAGTCTCTTTTACAAGGGTGTTACCGAGTGAGCTGGCTTCCTGGATCATGGCTGATCTAGTCCTCACTGTGTCTAATTAGGGAGTGTGACTTTTACAACCTGAAAATCCAGTCTCTACCCAGGCAATGCCTGCAATGCCCAGTGTAGTGAGCTGAAAGCCACTGCGGTAAAGGAGCCAGAAATCTAAATGGTCTTGGAATAATGAAGGTCTCGTGATATCTGGGGCCTGAATTTTAGGGCTGGACTCCCACCTCCAAGTATTCAATCACTGCACTGATGTTGAAGGGGTACTTCTGGGTCCCCAACTTTGAGGAGAGCATTCGTCTAAACACAACAGCCAGAGGAAAACTCACAGGCTGCAGTGGTATTCACAGAGAAGACGAGGCCATTGTGTAGGGCCAGCCCCATAGACACTCAGCGCATTGGCTTGGTCTCTGCTTTGCAAAGGCTCAGAAAGGAAGCTTTGTATCACCTTTCAAGACATCACCAACAGACTCAAGGATCACACTTTGTAGAGAGTAGTGGATTCCTTCTGTGGACGCCACACATCCACCTCAGCCTGTGGCCTCTTAGCACTCACTGCTCAAGCTCATCTTGTCCTCCTGGTCTTTGAGCTTGCTCTTTCCTGTGCCTGAGATGTTCTTGACCTGATCATGACACACCCTAATCTCTCCCAATGTCATCCAAATGTCAATTCAAACATCACTGCATCATAGAGGCCCTTGTGACTCCATATAAAACACACCCAGATGTTCCCACATGCCTAGGGTTAAGTGATGATCTTTTTACATCATTTCATTGTTTATAGTTCTTACAATGCTTTGATATTAGAATATTTATTTTACTCTTTTAAAATTTTCCCCCTCTTTTTCTTCCCCAGCAGAACTTAAGTTTCATAAGATGACAACATTTGCCAATCTCATTCACTGAGATTTCTTGAGTGCCTAGAATATCTCTGGTACTATATGAGTGAGGGTTCAGCAAGAGAGGAATGTGAAGGTATAGGTATAGGTATAGGTATAGGTATAGGTATAGGTATAGGTATAGGTATAGGTATAGGTATGGATTTGGGTATGGGTATGGGTGTAGGTACAGGTATAAGCACAAGTACCAAAACAGGTAAAACAGTAGGATAGGTGTAGATATAAAGAAATAGATAGGTGATAGATATAAGTATATGCATGACAGATAGATAGATATAAGTATATGCATCTACATCCCCATTAAGGTATTTGTTAAAGGGAACTGGTCTCACACAATCGCGGTACTTGAGTAAGCCATCTCTGTAGTACTGTTATCTCCAGGTCTAAGTCTGAAGCTTAAAGTCCACAGGACAGGTAGTCACGAAGGAAGATGCATGGAAGTGAAGGAAATCAAAGAAAGCATGGAAGTTCCAAGTACAATCTGGGACATCATAAGGCTGAGCTAAAACCCATTTTATTGTTGTCACCTCCAATCTTAGTGACAACGGTCTGCTGCAGAAACTGAACCATGTACCAGAGCTAAACACATTCCTGGCTGAGGAGGTGGAGAATTTGAGGAATGGTCAGAGAGATAGAGCTGTGGCAGACCCAGACACTGCCTCATGGTGACACAGTCAGTCAGCAGATCAGTTACAACATGTATGAGTTCCAGGGGAGCTGATGCTTGCCTGTCACCCTCTGCACATACCAAGGACCTCCCTCTGTACCTCCCCTCATCCAAAACCATAAACATGCAAGGAAGAGGATTCTGGGAAATGTAGTTTAGATTAGCTTAGCACACACATTACAAAGCTATCACAGTCATCCACAGGACACTCAGCACTCAATTAATGGAAAGAAAGAAATAACTAAGGAAGAGAGGGAGGGAGGGAGGAAAGAAGGAAAAGGAACACACAGTTCTCCATTCTGATTCTACCATCTGATTTCCCCAAATTTTTTATTTTCCCCACATCTTTATGCCACCTCCTTCCAACTTTCCCAAAGTCCACTGTTCTCATACCCCTTCTCATTAATCCATAAAAACATTCTAGAATGTCAGTGAGCATCATGGTTCACCTCTAAGACAGCTTTTGCATTGGACTTAAATGTTAAAGGAAGGGAGAAGTGAGGGACTTCCAAACCTGAGTCAGCAGACTATGGGGACCACATGATGCCATCACTGAACACTATCTACGCTGCTCAGTGCCAAGAATGCAGACGCTTGCTCTCCACATGCTAATGACAGATATACAATGAAAGCAATGCAAGAATAAGAGCTTCAGCTAATGTCCAGCCTCTCCCCAGACAAGACCCTGCATAGGATATTTCAGACTTTTCAATGGTCCAGCCTGTGATGCAGACCATGATTACTTAACCCATAGATTCTATTGCTGTTCCCTACTCCCCACATACAATCATCAAAGATGTCATGCAGACTTAGGCTCCTTGGATCACCACCAGGGAAATACTTCTGCATTCCCCACATTAGTTTGTCTAGAGGCATAGACAGACCACCACAAGGAAATGCTATAAAACACTGAAGAATTAATAGCTGGGGCATTTATATAAACACCAAATACCACCCAACTGGCTAACACTTCATTGTTATTCAGGACCAACTCAAAGGAAATACCTGCACCCCCGCACCTAGACTCATAATGCCCTTCATATCCAGATATGATAGAGACTCCCACTATGCCTTGCCAATCTATCATCCACTCATTATCTTATAATACAGATGACAGAGGAGTATGGCCAATGGACATTTGCAAGGTGCTAAGCTGTAAGCTACGCACTTTTTTCAAGATTTCTATTTAATCCCTACAACAGCCCTGTGAGATGGACCTCATTGCCCCCAGTCAATTCAACAGAAATAGTTACACTGATATGTGGGACAAAGCCATGTGTCTCATGATGGTGGTGGGCTTTGTTTGCCTTCTGTACTTAACAAAATTTCTGGCTGAACAGCAGACGTCCTGAAAGAGTTCAGTAAATAAAGAATGTGATGGCCTGGCGCCATGGCTCAATAGGCTAATCCTCCGCCTGCGGCGCCAGCACACAGGGTTCTAGTCCCAGTCGGGGTGCCAGATTCTGTCCTGGTTGCCCCTCTTACAGGCCAGCTCTCTGCTGTGGCCCGGGAGTGCAGTGGAGGATGGCCCAGATCCTTGGGCCCTGCACCCACATGGGAGACCAGGAGGAAGCACCTGGCTCCTGGCTTTGGATCAGTGCAGTGTGCCGGCCGCAGCAGCCATTGGAGGGTGAACCAATGGTAAAAGGAAGACCTTTCTCTCTGTCTCTGTCTCTCACTGTCCACTCTGCCTGTCAAAAAAAAATAAAATAATAAAATAATGTGATGCTGAGATGAAAACTCTACTCTTTCCCCATCGGCATGTTGACTCCTGGTTCTTTTTATGAACAAATCATCCAAAAATATCAAGTTTGAAAGGAATTAATTTTCTCCTCTACAGACTAGCTACAGAGGTTGTGGGGTCCCTGTTCAGAAATTATTGAGCATTTCAAGAAGTGACAGAGAACACTGAGCTGCATGTGGGCCCTTTAAGCACAGGTCACAAACACCTACCCCCATAACCAGTCCTGCTTCCAGCTGAGATTACAGATGTGTCGGCAAAGGCTGTTCACATGAAGTTAACAGCAGTCCGTGACTGAGTCATACTTCCTCATTCCCATACTCTGTGTTGCCTCTGACCAAAAATAACGTCCATGTTCAGGGCCCAAGAGAAATCCACCACTCTGCCCTTTTGTCCTTTACACTATGCCCAAACATACTTGGTCTTGGTCTTGCAGATAAACCCCTATTTATCTCCAAACATGATGAGGACACAGTAAAGACAGTGGGGGCCATGATATTGGTAGTCACTGCCAATCAAGACAAATTCAGGGGTTTGATTTTCACTCAGAGGAAAAGAGAAACAATGCATTATACAAATCCAATTGTCCACAGTCAAACTGCAGAAATCTGAGAAATAGCACCTCTCAGACAGTTAACACTGGCCAACCTCTAGGTGGTAGTTATAGGCTCCACTTAAAGGTCTAATAAGAAAAACATTGGCTTCCATGGACTGAGGAAAGAGGAACAAGGACTAGAACGTCATTTACAACTCACTTAACCAACCAACCCTTCCCAGGGGACCCATCAAGCAAAGAAATACCAAAAGAGCAAATGGAGAAATGGACCACAGAACTTCCAAACATGGTGAATCCAAGACTACATATTTCCTCTGTGCAGCTTGCTGTGCACCAGGCAGAGTTGGGTCCCTGTATGGGAGGAGGTTAGCTGGAGCAGAGGCTACAGGGAAGGAGTCATATAAAGCAGGGGTGGGGGGGCACTTTGAGTATTCCTTCTGTTCTTCTTCAGGCTGTCTGATTTCATGACAACTTCCCCCACCATGTCTCAAGAGAGAACATACCGTGAGTGGCAATGACTGTTCTGTCAATCCACGCAAACCACTTACACATCACAGAAGGAACATTAAAACACTTTAAGTCACCTTCAAAACTATGGTTTTTTTAATGCGAATTCTGGAATCTCTAAAACAGTACCAAGTAATGTGGAAATCTGAGTCAGAAAGAGTTGGTGCTTTGAGTAGGGCCTGGAACATTTTGGGGGGAAAAGTGAACACCTGTTTGAATAAGAAGGTCTCTGTTAGGGCAGCTATCATGAAGGTATAGGTAACAAAACAGATTTGACATCTCAAACTCACCTGGCTTAGCAAAAGACACATTGACATTGATTCCACCTTCCTAGCAGAATGGAGATACTTCCTTGTAAAGGGATTTGTCTTATATTAGAGTCCAGGAAACCAACCCCTGATTCATAGCATCTAATACATTTTCCAGTTGGTTCATTTCACCCTTGTACAGGATCAATCTTGTCTCCATTTAAGAGATACTGAGTTGAAGAAGTTCAATGTTTACAGGTTTATCAGGGAGCTACTGAGTCAGAAATGAACTGTATGCTACTCTGTTACAAAACCTGGGCACTTATCCCTGCAGAGATTTACCTTGAAGACTCTACACACAATGTCTAAGTAGCCTAGCCCATAACCCTTAAAGGAAATAAGCACCAGACTCCAAATCTCCTCACCAGAGGCCCCAGGGTAAGAGACAATGTTTCCCCTTCGTTGCATTCCCCATGGGCTAGGAGTAGAAAAAAATCAGTCTTTGCTACTTCATGTACAATCATAGTTGACTTCTGCAGCTCACTCAATGGACCAAGAACTCAGACAGGCAATGTGACCAGTCCTGAGACTGATCTGACTGAGCACCAAATGTGTGCTTGAGCTTTGCAGGGTGCCTTCTGCTGTTGCTGGGCACTTGTATGGTTTTCAGATTTGGGCCCTTACAAAGATTGCCCCTATGACCATCGCAGCACTACAAGTCACAGCAAGCACATGCCCACATTTCTGTTGGTTATATATATATTCTTTAGATGTTGTTGCATCAGAAATTTTGCATGCCCATGTCACAGACACTGGTTCATTTATTGATAAAATGAGTGCCTTTTGTCCCAGGCTATGTGACCCTTCACCAGAACTCCCAGAGGCTCAAATAGTAAATCATGGACCTAAATCACAAGGGAGAAGAAAAAGAGGGGATGTTCTGAAAGGCACAGCTTCACAAACTAATGAGGAGGTAAGCAGGATTCAGGGAAAACAAACTTCGAACCTGGGTCAGAAAACCAGCTCGGTATTACTTTATTGTGCTTTGATTAACACTTAATATCATTCTGAATCGTCCCCATTAAACTATCCCTCTATGTCTCCTCTGCCTAATGTCTTAAATAGAAATAAACTGCAACATTAGCTCACAACATCACATCCTGTGAATTTTAAACACTACAACTTGGTGGAAATAAAGATTTATTAGGAGTGGAGTTATAAATCTGCACTGGACAAAGCTGCAGATATTTTTGGAAAGTACTGGTTATTTGAGCTACTGAAAGAAAAATCAAGGTCTTTGAATTCTCTGAGCTGTTGTGGTTTTCACTGATGCCACTGCTAATATCTCAGAGCCAAGTCTATGACACAAAGTAAGGGTATTGTAGACCTTGACTTCAGAAAGTTAGGATGCGGGGGAGGTTGACAGGCTGCAGCTTTATTAAGCTGAACTTAAAGTTGACCATAAGGAGGGAAAGCAAAGAGGGTCCCAGTTAGATGCAGAAGACAAATCTGGAGAAACCAACTCTATGCCTTATGCTATAACCAATCTTTGGAATTCCTACTTAGGAATTCCTACTTTGGACCAATAAATATTCTCGGTTAAGGACCATATGATTCATTCACCAGCAGGTAGTTTAATATATCAAAATAAAAAAGAACATAGAACTCAGAGTCCTGGCTTTAATTCCTGAGCTTGGATACATTTCTTGACTTTTATAAACAGGGTTATAACCTGCAGTTGTACAGGTTACTCACTGCAAAAAGTTACCCACCTGAGATCCTGCGTGTGCCCACTTGACAAGTTGTGGAATTAGGTCTACCACGGGTTTCATTTGAACAAACTTACTATCTAAGCTTATGTCAGCCTGACTCAGCACGGTTTATCTACCAGTTAAAAAAGATATCACAAATTGCACAGAATTCCTATGGGAATTTTTTAAAGGTCATAAAAGAAAAGGGTACAACACACTTCCTGATATTACATCAGTTTGTTCACCATATTTTTGCCTTTCTGAATGTGATCTGAGAACAGAATGTATCCACAAAGTAGTAGGGGTTGATCTCCTACCTTGAAAAGTCTCCTCCTGCCTTTAGTTGATGATCAAGTTTCTTGGAAGAACTTCGGACAGATATCTGATGCCAGGCAGCTGAGCTTATGTGCACGGGAACAGACACTGCCAACTTGTTGTGCCCTGTGAAAATAAAGCAAGGGTCAAGTTTCCTTCAGCCTCGTTTAATACCCAACTATCCCACGTTCACTTTTGTAGTTGCTCGTCACTTAAAACACACTGAGTGCCTGATACATGCAGTCCTTGTCCTGATCCAAACAGTGTCAATCATAAGAAAAAACACCTATTTTGTGGGAGGCTTAAAATGTGAAGGAAGGAGTGAGTGTTTTGGTCAGTGGTTAAAGTAACTCCTTGGGACACAAATGTCTCAAATAAAAGTGCCCGATTCTAGTCCAGGCTCCCTTTCTCATTCAGCCTCCAGTAATGTGCATCCAGGGAGGCAGTAGAGATGGCTGAAGTACTTTGGGTCTCTGCCACCTACATGGGAGACCAGGATTGAGTTCCAGGCTCTTAGCTTAGACCTGGTTCAGCCACAGCTGTTGCAGGCATTTGGGGAATGAAGCAATAGATGGAAGAGATCATCTCTGTCATTGAAATAAAAGTGAAAATAAATAATTGCTTTTAATTTGAAGGAAGCTTTTCTCTTTTCAGATCCATTATAAAAGTGACCTTTGTTTAGGTTTTCATTTTGCTCTTAAAAGCAATATAGTGAATGTTACAGGACTTTGAGGAACCGGGAAAAATAACTAATAATCACATAGTTCATTATCATCTCATATCTGTGGACTTATGTTGGCTGGTCTATGAGAGTGTACAAAAAGTTCATGTAAAATGTAGATTATGAAAAACCTATGCACAGATTGCAAAATTCTGCACCAGAAAGACTTTTCTTTTGTTTTCTACCTTGTAAAGCACCCTTGGATGACAGTATTTAACAATGAAGATTCATGTAAATTTAAAACCCAAATCATAACTGGTCATCATTGAAGGCAGCCTTGTGGTCCTACAGACAGAGAGATGATGCTTTAAAATAAGAACTATGTCTGGCTCTCACTGAAAGAATAATCTGACTGTTTTAGGTCAACTTCTATTCAGTGGACTGGTTCCCAAATATTCAACCTGATCCAGTTACAATTGCTGAACCATTACAACCACTGATGATGAGATAACTATATCAGCTCAACTATTCAAGCTACTGATCTATTTTGTGCCACTTGACAGTTGGACTAACTAATGTGATTAAAATGTGGTTGAGTTAGTGGCAGCATGGAGATACCATCTATGATTGAACAAAGAGGAAAGAACTACAGAATGTGGCTTTGTAAGACAGGAAAAAAGACTGATGATGCCTGAGGCTTGAGTCTGGGCCCAAGCTTTGCTTTATATCAGCAGATCATCTGCCCACGGGACAATTCACTAGACCAATAGGGGAGTCCCCAAGGGTGTATCAAACAGAGGTGACACTACCAGCTCAATCTGGAATGACTCCACACTGAAACAGGAGAGATAATCAAAATCTAGGAAATGGAGCAAAAAATCCAAAATCAGAAACACAGAAATTCAATGCATTTAGTTGGAGACATTAGGCAAAAGATGGCCTGGAGATTTTTTCTTTTTAACAGTTCTGTAGGATTTGCAGGGATTTGTTTTTTTAACATCAGATTTCATTATGTATTTGACTATATTCGTTTTCAGGCTCATTCAGTGTAGATTTTTTTTTACCCTCCCACTTCTATGCTCACTGCTTTTCCCATTTAGAATTTATGAGACATAAGGGCCTAGATAAAGCATCAGATACCAACAGATCAAAGGGGTGTTATTTTAAGTGGGTGTTTAGTGTAGTAGTTAAGATGCTCAAGTCCCACATCAGAGTGCTAGGGTTCTAGTCTTCTGACTTCAGCCTCCTACTAACACAGGCAGGCAGGCACCGATGATGGCCCAAGTTACTGGGCTCCTTGCCACCCACACAGGAGACCTGGATTTCATTCCCAGCTCCTGGCTGTGATCCCAGCACAGCCCAAACTATTGACTGCACTTAGAGAGTGCAATAGTAGATAGGAGTTCTCGTTCTCTCTCTCTCTCTCTCTTTGCTTCAAATAATTTTTTTAAATGTTGAAGAAGGGATTTTTTTCAACTGTAATTTTGCATGGTTACATGTCTACTTATAATGTCTGTCCTGAGATTGGGTTTGTGATAATTCATAACTGATGGAGAAGATTTTGGGCTGGAAGGTTTAAAAAGAATGAAATAAGACATAAAATAAACAGTATTTTAAAAATAAATAATACAACAAACCAAAAAACACAAAATAAACAGTATAAAGTAACACCAACACAATTGGTGTGTGTGAATGTGATACTAACAGAAAATCATCATCATCAAAATAAACAAGGTAAGTGAAAGTAGACACATTTGTGTTTTGACAGTCAATACATATTTTCACTCACGTCAGTTTTACAACATTTAAATGCCTGGATGAGTTAAAGAATTCCAAAGTTTAGAAATTATTTCCACTTGAGAAACAAAAATATAAACTCGTAAAGCAGATTACCTTCTACAAAGTAAAACTGCCAGTTTCATTCAAGGTAGCACAAACACTTTATCTGTAATATTTTATTATTATAATTTGCAATGATATTTATTTAGGAAACACATTTGTAATTAAAAATAAATTGTTAAAGGAAATTAGCGCTGCACTCATTTTCTGTTGTTTTTGTGTTTTTAATTATAAGGCATACAACTTTCAGGTACTTCCTATATACAGATTCAGAAGCACAGTGATACTTTCTACTCTAACTTCCCTCCCACCCACAATCCCATCCTCCTGCCTCGCCTATTCCCATTCTTAATTTTTACAAAAACCTATTTTCAGTTAATTTCATACTCACAGGATTAAACCCACAATAAGCAAAGAGTAAAACAAGTAGTATGAAGAAAAAAAAAAAAACACTGCTCCTCAATGGTCAATATAAGACAATATAAGAGCTGTTAAAATCCATACCAGATTTCAGGACACACTACAGGGCAGTTATAATCAAAACAGCATGGTACTGGTACAGAAACAGATGGATAGACCAATGGAACAGAATAGAAACACCAGAAATCAATCCAAACATCTACAGCCAGCTTATATTTGATCAAGGATCTAAAACCAATCCCTGGAATAAGGACAGTCTATTCAATAAATGGTGCTGGGAAAATTGGATTTCCACGTGCAGAAGCATGAAGCAAGACCCCTACCCTACACCTCACACAAAAATCCACTCAACATGGATTGAAGACCTAAATCTACGACCCAACATCATCAAATTATTAGAGAACATTGGAGAAACCCTGCAAGATATAGGTACCGGCAAAGACTTCCTAGAAAAGACCCCAGAAGCTCAGGCAGTCAAAGCCAAAATTAACATTGGGATTGCATCAAATTGAGAAGTTTCTGTACTGCAAAAGAAACAGTCAGGAAAGGGAAGAGGCAACCGACAGAATGGGAAAAATATTTGCACACTAGGCAACAGATAAATGGTTAATAACCAGACTCTACAACGAAATCAAGAAACTCCACAACATCAAAACAAACAATCCACTTAAGAGATGGGCCAAGGACCTCAATAGACATTTTTCAAGAGAGGAAATCCAAATGGCCAACAGACTCATGAAAAAATGTTCAAGATCACTTGAAATCAGGGAAATGCAAATCAAAACCACCATGAGGTTTCATATCACCCTGGTTAGAATGGCTCACATTCAGAAATCTACCAACAACAGATGCTGGAGAGGATGTGGAGAAAAGGGGACACTAACCCACTGTTGGTGGGAATGCAAACTGGTAAAGCCACTATGGAAGTCAGTCTGGAGATTCTTCAGAAACCTGAATATAACCCTACCATACAACCCAGCCATCCCACTCCTTGGAATTTACCCAAAGGAAATTAAACTGGCAAATGAAAAAGCTGTCTGCACATTAATGTTTATTGCAGCTCAATTCACAATAGCTAAGACCTGGAACCAACCCAAATGCCCATCAACAGTAGACTGGATAAACAAATTATGGGACATGTACTCTATAGAATACTATACAGCAGTCAAAAACAATGAAATCTGGTCATTTGCAACAAAATGGTGGAATCTGGAAAACATCATGTTGAGTGAATTAAGCCAGTCCCAAAGGGACAAATATCATATATTCTCCCTGATCAGCGACAACTCAGCACCAAAGGGGAAACCTGTTGAAGTGAAATGGACACTATGAGAAACAGTGACTTGATTGGCCCTTGTCCTGACTGTTGATAAATTCAATACTTTATCCCTTTTAGTATTTTTTCTTCTAGTACTATTGATTGAACTCTGTACTTAACACAAAATCATTCTTAGGTGTTTAAATTTAACTGAAAAGTGATCTCTGTTAAATATGAGTGGGAATAAGAGAGGGAGGAGACATACAATTTGGGACATGCTCAATCAGATTTGCCCCAACTGGTAGAGTTAGAAATGTGCCAGGGGATTTCAATACAATCCCATCAAGGTGGCATGTACCAATACCATCTCACTAGTCCAAGTGATCAATTTCAGTTCACTATTGTTCATAATGATAGGTCTAAGAGTCAAAGGGATCACATAAACAAGACTAGTGCCTGCTAATACTAACTGATAGAATTAAAAGGGAGAGAACGATCCAACATGGGAAGCGGGATACACAGCAGACTCATAGAATGACAGATGTCCTAAATAGTACTCTGGCCTCAGAATCAGCCCTTAATCAGATCCTTAAGGCATTCGGATCTGGCTGAAGAGCCCATGAGAGTTTCTCAGGCATGGAAAGTCAAGACACTCTAGCAAAAAAAAATAAAAACATAAATAAATAAATAAATAAATAAAAAATAAGAAGAAAAAGAAGAAGAAGACCTAAATGAAAGATCTCTGTGAGTGAGATCCCAGTGGAAAGAATGGGGCCATCAAAGAAGGAGGTCCTTTCTCTGAAGGGAGGAGACAACTTCCACTTTTCAACCCTGTCTGAATAAGATTGAAATCGGCGAACTCAAAAGGTTTCCATAGCCTTGGCAACTCATGACTAGAGCCTAGAGAGATTATTGATGCTATAAACAAGAGTGTCAATTAGTTAAGTCAACTACAGGAGTCACTGTGTACTTACTCCTCATGTGGGATCTGTCCTTAATGTGCTGTCCAATGTGAAGTAATGCTATAACTAGTACTCAAACAGTGTTTTACACTTTATGTTGCTGTGTGGCTGCAAACTGATGAAATCTCTACTTAATATATACTAAATTGATCTTCTGTATCTAAAGATAATTGAAAATGAATCTTGATGTGAATGGAATGGGAGACGGAACGGGAGATAGGAGGGTTGCGGGTGGGAGGGAAGTTATTGGGGTGGAAAGCCATTGTAATCCATAAACTGTACTTTGGAAATTTATATTTACTAAATAAAAGTTAAAAAAAAACAAAAGACATGTATAAAATAAATCACTGGTGAGAATTGTTAGGAAAATATTTTCTGTATAAAACTAGTACCTTGATAAACACTTTTTATCCTGCTTATTTCTGATTTGCTTTCTGAAAATGGAGTTTTTTGTAAATATATTTTTATCCTTTAGTTTCATATTAAAAATCCATAAACATATTTTATATTAACAATTGTCAACTTTTCTATATTTTCTAAGTGTCTATTATATTTACAAAAATAAAGTTGAAACTAAACAAAGAAAAATCCATACAGTAATGGGGCTGGTGCTGCGGCATAGCTGGTAAAGCTGCCACCTGCAGTGATGGCATCCCATATGGGCACCTATTTTAGTCCTGGTTGCTCCACTTCTGATCCAGCTCTCTGCTGTGACCTGGGAAAGCAGTGGAAGATGGCCCAAGGTTTGGGCCCCCTGAACCCACGTGGGAGACCCAGAAGAAGCTCCTGGCTCCTGGCTTTGGATTAGCTCAGCTCCGGCCATTGCGCCCATTTGCGGAGTGAACCCGTGGATGGAAGATCTCTCTCCCTCTCTTGGCCTCTCTCTCTCTCGGCCTCTCTGCCTCTCTGCCTCTCTGTAACTCTGCCTTTCAAATAATAAAAAAAAAGTAAATCTTTTAAAAATTCCTTATAGTAAATACTTGGATATACTTCTGTATATTTTAACACAGCCATAGATGCATAAAATTACTACCACAATCAAAATACAGAATGTTTCCATTTCCCCCCAAACCCAAATCTTTGTTCTAGCCCTTTGTAGCCTCTTTACTGCCCCATCCCCAACACCAGGTACCCTCAGACTGGTTTCCAGTCACTACAGTTTAGTCTTTTCAAGAATGTCTTATAAAAATACAATCTCACCTTTCAAAATGTTTTTTACTTTGTATAATGTCTTTTTAAAAAAGACATATTTATTTAAAGTCAGAGTTACCAAGAAGGAGAGAGACAAACATGCACACGCGCACACACACACACACACAGAGAGAGAGAGAGAGAGAGAGCGAGCGAGCGAGCGAGAATCTTTTCCATCTGCTGATTCATTCCCCAATTGCAACAATGGCCAGGGCTGGGTCAGGCTGAAGCCAGGAGCCAGGAGCTTTATCCTGGTCTCCCATGTAGGTGACAGGGGCTCAAACATTGAAGCCATCTTTCACCACTTTTCCCAGGGAGTTGGATTGGAAGTCGAGAGGTTGGGAAATGAACCAGCACCAATATGGCAAGCTGGTGTAGCAGTCAGCAGCTTTACCCACTATGCCACAATGCCAGCCCCCATACATTGTCTATTTTCATCCTAGTCATTGTTCGTATCAACGGTTTGTTCCTTTTTACTTCTGACAGATTTTCAGTTTGTTTACCCATTCATTCATTTTGTGGCATTTGGGTAGTTCACCAATTTCAGCAGTTATGAGTAAAACTAAATATTTATGTGCAGATTTCTGTACGAACAGGTATTATCATTTTTCTAGGATAAACACCAGCGAGTGGGCTCTATGGAAAACTACCAAACTCTTCCCCAGGGAGGTTGTGTCACTCTAGTTTCCCTTGAACAGCATCCAAGCATTCCAGCTGCTCCACACTCACATCATCACGTGGTACAACCGGTACTTTTAAAAATTTATTTCTCTCATCGTAATAAGTGTTTGGAGGTATTTCACTATGGTTTCCATTTGCATTTCTCTAATTCCTCATGATTGAACCTCACTTCCTAGGCTAATTTGCCTTCTATATCTCTTCTCTGGCAAAGTATCTGTTCAGAAATGTAGCTCACTTTTAGAGTTAGATTATTTGCTTTCCTGCTGTTGAGTTTTGTGAGTTATTTATATATTCTGAACATAAATCTTGTTATGGATGTAATTTGCAAGCATTTTTTTACTAGCCTGTGAACTCTGTTTTACCAGTGTCTTTCACAGAGCAAATGTTTTTAATTCTGATGAAGTCTAATTATAAATGTTCTTTAATGACCTGTGCCTGTGGTAGCACATCTAAGAACTCCTCCTAACTCTAAGTGATAGATTTTCTCCTATGCTTTCTTCTGAAAATTTTATTGCCTTGCATTCGACTTTTAGAGATACAATCATTTTTTAAAGATTTATTTTTATTTATTGGAGAGGTAGAGTTATAGAAAGAGGGAGAGGGAGAGGGAGAGAGATAGGTCTTTCATCTGCTTATCACTCTCCAAATGGCTGTAATGGCCACTACTGGACCCATCTGAAGCCAGGAGCTTCTTTGGAGTCTCCCACATGGAGCAGGGGCCCAAGCACTTGGGCCATCTTCTACTGCTTTCCCAGGCCATAGCAGAGAGCTGGATGAGAATAGGGGCAGCTAGGACTAGAACCGGCATACATATGGGATGCTGGCACCTCAGGAAGAGGCTTAGCCCACTACGCCACAGTTCAAGCCCCAGGACTGACATTTCACCATGTTAAGATTTCCAATCCGTGATCCAGGTATGCCTTTCCATTTGTTTAGGACGCATTTTACTTCTTTTGGCAGCAATTATTTTAGTTTTTGTGATACAGATTCCATGTATAGCTTTTAAATTTATGTCTAAGTATTTCATCATCTGGTATATTTAGTATTACTTTTGCTTGTTAATTTTTTAATTTTGGTTTTGTCATTCCTGGTATATAGAAATGCAGTGGTTAATATGTGTTAATTTTGCATCCTCTGATTCTCCTAACCTATCTTATTAGGACTAAGAGTTCATATTGTTTTTGCTACTTGTAGAACCATTGGGATTTCCTACAAATCCAATTGTACATTCTTCCAATAGCAGTTTTTCCTTCCAATCTGTATGAATTTTATTTCTTTGGCTTGCCTTATTATGCGGGCTAAGAACATCCACACGGCACTGATAATATTGGACCTCCTCCTTTCATTCTGAGTATGAGGGGGAGAACATTCAGCAGCTCCTATTAAGTGTGACGCTATCTTCATGTATCATAACATCAAAAACTTTATCAGATAATCTTATATTTTTGCTTTTAACCATCAAGCGTATTTAAAGCCTCAACAGGAGAAGAAGAATTTAGTTTATTGACCCAGATATTCAGCATTTCCACTGCTTCCCCTGCATTACTGATGTGCCAAGTTGCCAGCGACTACCACTTCCTTATGAGGAACTTCTCTTAGCAATTATTTTAGAGCAGGACTTGGGACAACAACTTCTCCTCCTTCTCTTTCACCTAAGATTATCAGGATGACCAACTGTCCTGATTTGCTTGGCATTAACACGAAAAGTCCAGCATACTGGGATGGTCCTCAGCCCTGGGTAACAAAGAGTGTGTTAATCCCAGGTGTTACCTTTTAGAGGATATTTTCACTGGTTATACAATTGCAGGACAACAATTTTTTTTCTTCCAGCCCTTTAAAATTTTTCTGCTTCCTCCAGTCTCTGTGGTTTCTTAAGATAAAATCAGTCATTTAATGTGTTATTCCCTTGAAATTGATATTATGTTTTCTTCTGGCTGTTCTCAGTATTTTCCCCTTATTCTTAGATTTGATTTGTTTTATTATAATGTTTCCAGCAGGCATTTCATTGTGGTTGTTCTATTTGGGTTCAGCGAACTTTGTGAATCTGTAGATTTTATGTCTTTGTCTTAATTATGGGGCATTGACAGCTCTTATTTATTCAAATCTCTTTTTACACCACATTATCCTATTCTTATGAGATTTGTACAAAACAATTTAAATCTTTATGGTATTGTCCACAGTTCCCCAAGGTTTTTTTAGATTTTTTTCTATCTACCTTTCAGTTTCGATACTTTCCATTGATCTATCTTCAAAAGTTAACACATTAATCTATTGCATTTTTCATCTTTAATCTCTAATTTGTTACATAATACATTTAGTTTGGGGTTTTGTATAATAGTATTGTACTTATATTTCTAAAATTTCCATTTGATATATATCTTGGATTTATTTATTGAAGATATCCATCATCCCATTCTTCACTAAAATGTGCATTTGTTGTGTCTGTGAGGGTGCTTCTGGATAAGAAAAACACTTGATCCAGTAGGTACAGCAAACTGCCCTCCCCAGTGTGGGCAGGTCTCATCCAATTCATTGGAGGCCTGATTATTAAAAAGCAGGGAAACAGAGAATTCTCTGATGCTCCTGACCCAGGGCATTGGTCTTCTGCTTTAGGATCCAGACTGGAATTTGTACAATTGGGTATCCTGGTTCTGCTGTCTTCAGACCCACTAGAAGTGACACCGTTGGCTCTACTAGTTCTCAGGTCTACAGAGTCAGACAAAACTCAGACCACCAACTTTCCCAGTTCTAAGGCTTTTAGACCGTAGGTCTTGCACTTTCCAGCATTCATAATCACTTGAGCCAATTCTTAACAGCAGATCTCCTTCAACATATTGTTTATATGTTCTACTTGTTCTGTTTCCCTAGAGAGCCTTAAAAACTACATATAGTAAAAACTATCATTAAATTAATATAAATATTTTCACAAAGATGCACTTCTTAGATTATTTAAATAGCAGCTATTTTAAAATTTTTTATTAAGTACTACATTATCTTGGTATCACATTTTATCTTTTCCCATCCAAGTTGATGTTTTTCTGGTCCTTGTATGCCAAGTAATGTTGAATTATATCCTGAACTTCAAGATTTATTTTATATTTGAAAGGGTAAGTTAAAGAGAGAAATAGAGAGGTCTTCCATCTGCAGGTTCACTCCCCAAACGGATTCAATAACCAGGGCTTGGCCTGGATGAAGCCAAGAGCCAGGAGCTTTTTCTAGGTCTACCATATGGGTGCAAGGGCTCAAGCATTTGGGTCATCTGCTGCTGCATTCCCAGGCACATTAATAGTGAGCTGGATCTGAAGTGGAGAGCCAGGACTTGAACCAGCACCCATATGGAGTGCCAGCCTTGCAGGTGGAGGCTTTACCTGCTATGCCACAATGCCAACTGATGCGTTCAGAGACACTGGATCTTGTTTAAGCCCTATGAAGAATGTTGACTTTTTTTTTTTTGTTTTACTGTGAAATCAATCCTGCTGGGTCAGATAGTAAAATTTCCCCAGACTTTTGTAGGTTGTGTCTTCAATTTTCAAAGACTTTGCAGTGCCTTTGGGAATTGTCCTCACAAGTGTCATCCAGTGGACTGGGACTTGGTGGCAGTCACTCCCTCAGTCCAGTTCTTAAAGTCTTCGGTACGCTTTTCGGGATCAGAAACATGCACACTCAGCGTAGGGGTTAACTCAGGAGTCCAGGCACCTCTCTTGGATTGCTTTCCTGAATTCCTCCTTCTTCAGAACCTCCTCAGCAGCTCCCACTTTTCTGAGGCTCTGCTTTTCTGTCCCTACCAGAAAGCATGTACTTTAGTTACTTTGCTGTGCTGCATGTTTCTCACACAATTCTGCCTGTATCAACAAATGAGTGGTGGTCACACAAGAGAGAAAAAAAGTAATGAGAATCTGGCACACCCTCTTGGAGCCACGGAGAGAAGAAAGGTCATCTCTTCATCAGAACTTCAATTACAGAATCTTGCTGCTGTCATTGTCACTGTGCTATTACCACCAGCAATGACTGGCTTGGCATTTGGGGCTCAAGAGTGTAAAGATATTTTTTTTTAATTGGAGGATTCCCCAGCCACCTCTGAGCACTGGAAATCTCCTTTCATGCTGCCTAAACCAGAGCTAGATGGCTTTTCTTGGATTTCTGTCTTCACTGACTTATTTAGTTAGTTAGTTACTTAGTTGTTTGAAATGCAGAGTGACATAAGGAAAGAAATCTGGAGAGGGAGAGTAGAGGGAGAGGAGGAGTGAGATCTCCCCCATTAGCTTGTTCATTCCCTAAATGGCCACAACATCTAGGGCTGGATCAGGCTGAAGCAAAGAGCCAAGAATTCTATCTGGTCTCCCATGTGGGTGGCAGGAATTCAACTCCTTGAGCCATCTTTCACTGCTTCCCAGGAGCACTGCAGGGAACTGGATTGGAAGCAGAGTTGCCAGGACTTGAATGAGCACTCCAATAGGAGACGCCAGTGTCCAAAGCTTGGGCAGCTTAATCTGCTGCATCAAAACACTTGCTCCAATGCACGTTTACTTTTTGAGCTGCCTTGCCTCTAGACTGGCAGAGTAATCTCACCAACGGTCAGTGGTACTTTGAGTTTTAATCTTCTGTCCCTGTCCACTTGCCACAGTTACCCTTCCAAGTCTTCTATCAGATTCTCTGGGCACTACTTTGAGCTTTTATAGCTTCATTCAGTGGAAGATACCAGATGGAGTGTGTGTACATCATTTTCCCTAGAACTGAAAGCTGCTGAACATTTGTCTTCAGGTTCATCCTTGGAAATGAATACTACCATGCACAGAACTTGGGTATGAAAGCCAGATTTGGTACTGAATTTTTTTTCTGATACTTACTGGCTATGTAAACATTATTAGTATATGTGCTTCTGAAGCAAGCACTGGCTATGTAAACTTGGATATGCTTTTGGCCTCCATAAACCTCACTTCCCCACTAGAAGAGCAACATGTGTCACTGTGTGGTGTTGTTCAGACAGGTGATGGTGCCCCGTTGCTATTAATTTATTATTTTCTCTGCTCTTTTTTTTTTGTCTCTCTATTCTTTCTGTTGCATAGCAAGGATGATGGTGACACTGAAAGAGTGAGGAACTATATTTAAGTTAAGTTAGCAACTTTTTAGCACTGGAAAGTAGTGGAAAAAGGGATGAAAACTGTCCATGGCTGGATAACATAACATTGAACATGGGAACCCATGACTCTATAAAAAAGGGCACAAAGAATTTTTCTAGAAGCATAAAGATATCAAGAGCATAAGCTTAGATGCCACTGTCCTGTTTATGTCATTAGGAAGATTCCCTTTAATATAAAACAGCAGCTATTGACATTTCTTTATAAATGCTTAAGACACAATAGCAAGAAATAATATATATATTTTAAAGCCTAACCTTTTATTTCCAGCACTGTAAGTAAAATTGAATATAACAGGAATTGATGATTTAGTTGATTTTTAAAAGGGAATCATTATTTACAAGAAGCAAAATATGGTTTTATAATACATTTAAAAATTTAAATATATTTATATCTGGTAATCAAATACTCATCTAAGGTATACAACAGCTAAAGTGAATGTTCTATAAATACTGAATATCCAAACCCTGCAAGTGGATATTTCAGGGTTAAGACAGTGTATTACACGTCAGTGGGAAATCCTCTGCTAAGGACCACATAGAAAGCAGGACTGCAAACTCTTAGCTGTTTTCTTCATTCAGAGCAACAGTCAGCATGTTTCAAGATTCCTCACTTTCAGAACCACAGAGGGAATTTGCTCTCTGTTGTCAGTCATGTTAGTGCCAGGCACTGAGATAGATGGTTTATAACAGATATTCTCAACCTCAGCTACATATTACAAATACCTGGGGAGCTGTTGTACATTCCAGTCTGTACCTTAATCTATAACAAAGGGATATCTGGAGTGAGACTCAGGCATCTGCCTCTTACAAGCTCCCTAAGTAACTTCAGTGTGTAGCTAAGTTTGAAAGCCACTACTTTGCACAGGTTGTATCAGTGTTTTCCAGATTATCCTGATGAAAACTATTGCCAGCAACACTGTTAAAAAAAAATAAACAACAAAAAACAAGGTCTTGGGCCCCAAAGTCACTGAGTCAGAATATCCAAGGGAGGGGCCTAAGAAATTCTATTTTTAACAAGCGCTAATCCCTGAGGAACAACAGAGAACTACAGAAAACACTGCATTGTATCATGTTATTTACACACACCATTATTTATGTACTATCAGTCTCACAACTTTATAGATAAACAAACTGAGGGGCACTGACCCCAGGTCACAGTGAACCAAGATTTGAAACCAGATGGTATTATGTTGGAGTTCTCATCCTAGACACTCCTGGATGGGGTTGGGCCGTGCTGAGGTTGAAGGAGGGGCAGGTGTTCAAGAGCAAAGAGTAGATAGCTTTTTGGAGGTTGGGGCCTTGTCTTATTTATCCCTGTACTCCCTCAACCAACAGAGTACCTGAGACCTATTAGGTATTTGTTGACTGCATCGAAGAAGTAGTTGGTAAGTCTAACTCAGCAAATGCTTCCTGGAAATACCGACCTCATCTGAAGACCCAATCACTTAGTATTTGGTTAGAAGGGCATGGGATACAGCATCTCCATTCAGGTCTCTGAAGCTGCCATCATCGTGCTGTGTGACTTGAGGCCAACATTTAGCTTGCCTCAGCCCCAAATCTATAAAATTCATCCACTTCCTTGGGTAGCATTTTCGAAATCTCAAGTTGCATACAGACACCAAACAATGATACAAATGTGTGCCGAAGGCAGACTGTGCTGCAGACCCCCCCACACACATGTGCACTGCGCATCGCTAAATTGCTCATTAGGAGCATTGTTGGAAAACCAGTGCAGCTCTCCCACCCTATGATTTCCGCAAGTTCTAGAGAACATCTTGTAACTTATCATTGAGTTTCATTCCCCCTCTATCTGTGTTGTCTGGGAAGGCTTCTTGGGAGGAGATGCAGACGAGAAGAATTTTTGAAATGTGCTAGAAAGACAGAGTCCAGGCATTTGGATTCAAATCCCCAGCTGGTTAACCTTGAACAGGCACTTGACCGCAAAAGTCTCAGTGTGTTCATCTGTAAAAGCAAAATGCCCAGGGAGGCAATGTCTGTGGTTTCTGTGAGAATCAAATGTTTCTATACTGTACACAGGAGTGTCTGGCACACTGTCAGAGTGAAATAGATGGCTGCCATTGCCATGCAGTATCTCCTCATAATGACAATGTGGATTTTGCTCTGGGAAATCAATATGTTTCCAATGTTGATGGAAGAGGACCCTCCCCAGCAACCCTGGACCATCAGCAACTACTACATATACTCATACACACGTTCCTTGAAAGAATGATACCCATGTATGTAGGATGATGGCAGTGCTGGGTGACTATGAGCAATACAATAATCCAAGAATTGAATTCAAGGAAAAGTAGCTATTTTTGACCTCCATGTTTAAAGTCCTTCAATAGCATTCTACTGTACGTAGAGTAGAATTCTAATTAAAAGCATAATACCATCCAATCCCTGGCAAACTTTACTCTCCTTTGCTCATCAAGATACAGCCACACAGGGCCCCCTCATCTTTTCTGAACCCACCATAGTCATTTCCTCCATAAGCCTTTGTGCTAGCTCCTCTCTCTTCTTGGAACACTCCAACCACAAATGTCCTGATGATTGATATTTTTTCCTCCTTCAGGTCTCCACTGAAAGTCTGACTTTCTAGGAGCTAATTTACCAACCCAAGACTGCATTCATCCTACTGATGGTTCAATAAGACACTTTCTCATAGAACCTCTTTCTTCAAAACACACACTGATATCTTCTTTGCTTTTTTAATCTTATTTCCTCCTCTCACTAGAATATACTTGCAAGGGCAGGGAATACACATGGCTTTTTCATCATCTGACTTCCGGAACTCAATGGTCTGTCTAGCTCATAATAGGTCCGCAATAATTATTTGCTGGATTAACGAAAGAATGTCAATTCCTCTGATGCACATGATGTATGTTGCCTCAACTCTTCACGTTGTGAAAATAGATATATTTGCTTTTATATGGACATAATTAAAGAAAATAAAACCTGGTTCATCATTCATTCATTCAATGTTGTAGTGTTGACAGCATGCTAGGAGCATAAATGAGGGCTACAGGATACAGGAAGGGGCAGTGTGAATCAAGGTTATTGAGCTCCAACTATCTGTCAAGTGCTGCCCCCAATGGTTAACAGAGAAAAACCCCACAAAATTCTCCCACATACCCTATGACAAGAGTAGTGATGTCTTCATTTGGCTGAGGTGAACATTCAGACAGAAAAACACTGAATAATTTAACTGAAATTTGATAGTGAGCAAAGAAGAGAACAAGAAAAAATTCAGAAATCCAATTCTTAAATTCTTCGCTCTGAAATTCTATACAACACTATTGCCCCATGTGAAGTATGTTTAGTTTCTTGGAAGAGTGAAAATTACTCAAGGAAATTGACAAAGTCTTCAGAGAGAGATAAAACAGAGTATATGGGCTGTCTGCAAAGTTGGCCACCAACAATTCTTCCCACCCTATTAGCCTGCGCCATGGTCTACATTTAGAGTTGGAGTATATTTTCTTATTCATGAAACCTGGGCTGGCTTACATCTTGCTATAATCCAAGTAACAAGGCATAATTGTGTGTGCAAGTTCTGCAATCTAATTATGAAGAGTTTGGAAGTTTCTACTATCATTCTCTTGGGATCCAGTGGTTATGTAAGTAACTTAGAGGAGACCATGTAGAGACAGAGAAAAGAGCAGTCACCACCAGCTATTATCTGGAGCGCCCAGATAAATGAATCACTTGACAGCTACATTAACAGAAACAAAGATAAGCCACTCCTACCCAATCTTGCCAAAACTTTAGAACTATGAGCCAATTTACGGTTGTTCTCTCAAGTTTAGTTTAAACATTTAAAATTCTGAGAGAGGTTCTATTTCAAACCCTATTAAACAAAGATTGCATTCTGTGGACTAAGTGTGGGTGGCTTAAGCATGGCATGTAACATTGGTTTCCTGCGCAGATGATCTCAAAGGCAAGATTGCCTTAAAGACAAGTGCTGCCTATAGCATGTCCTTTCCTTCCTTCCCTCCCTCATAGGAGATTACACGGAAGACTGTGCTGTGGAACAAGGCAGCATTGAGTTGTGGACAACAGGTGCTTTCCATACCAAACTGGCTGTGCCCCCAGTCAAGATGAATTTTATTTGACATGAAGGAGCTTTTTAAAAGGGAAATCCTCTTATTTCGTTCTCTCAGACTTTGAAACTGCCAGCTCAAATTCTATTTCTTCTTCAGGTGAGGGAAAATGATTATTGCTCTGGTTACACAATCACTATTATACTGGTTAACCAATCTATAGTACACATTAGAGTAAGTATTACATAATGCTAATTTAATAGAGAAGTATCAGAGTTTTCAACCAGACATAGAACTCCTAGTGCTTAGATGGTTCCAAAACTCAGGCCTAACAGCTGCCTCAAGTAATCTTTCCATAAAAGCCAAATAGTTCAGAAATTACGCTGTTATCCATATTTGATTAAACTAACTCAGAATCATAAGCCAGGACATGATAAGCTTTAGAGTGTAGGTCTATTCAATTCATACCAAAGTCAGTGCAATCTACATTATCTAGAAGCTAGCTTTGGAAAATTCTGATTTACATTTAAATAGTGCATAGTATTATTAGCTTCTGAGACTTCTTGGAGTTAACAAAGGTATAACTGATAGGCACAATTTTGAACCCAAAGAGAGTTACATTGCTATTATAATTTGGATAGTTCAGTGCAGTGAAAGGGACACCAGCTTTGAGAGCAGAGTCCATGGATCCCTGATCTTCTGTGAATCAATAAAACATACAAACTTGTGCAAATACTTAAAAATTTCTGAATTTGTCAAGCACTGCTGGTCAGCTGACTTGACCCTTTCCCTACTTCTCTTTCCCTGTCCTGTTCCCAGATACAGATGGCCAAGCAGGAGGCTCCAATCAAAGAAGCCAGGTGTAAAGGCCTGTAGCAAGGGCCTCTGGGTAAGCACTGGTTTTGCAGACACAGAAGGACACACTCCACAGATATGGATATCTATCCCTGCCCCTCTGCAGTCTATAGGATGGTGATGAGGCAAGAAAAAAGGGCTCCAGGGACAAGACCTTTCTGTTATTCAGGACAAACTAACCCCTATTCGTTTCATCACTTTATGTTCAAGTGTTTATTTCTTGCACGTGAAAGGATTTCTTTTTTTCTAATGATAAACGAGCTTCCTTGATTCCCCCAATCATTTGCTACGGTTTGTAACCTGAATTCACGCAGGGCTTTAAACCCCAAAGTTGTAAGCTAATGGTACTAGAAGAGAAACTTATCTAACCATGGTGTTTAGGGGTGGGCCTAGTGGGAGACCCTTAGGTCACTGAGGATGTGCCCTTGGAAGGAGATTACCATGAAAGGATTGCCATGAGAGCCTGAATTTAGGCACAGCATCTCTCTCTCACTCTCGCTCTCGCTCTCTCCTTCCTGGCTCATAATGTGATCTTTCCTTCCTGTATGCTCTGCCACTGCTGCTGCCACCCACACAGACACCAAAGCAATGGGGTCACTCAATCTTGAACCTGAAGCTTCAAAATGTGTGAATTAAATAAAACTTTTTCTCTTGTGAAGTTAGTTGCCTCAGTATTTTGTTGTAGTAACAAAAGCTGATTAATACATCTATGACATGGAAATAGCCACTTCTGTTCTGCAGAGATTTTTTAAAAGATTTATTTTATTTATTTGAAAGAGGTATAGAGAGGTAGAGACAGAGCAAGTAAGAGAGGTCTTCCACCTGCTGGTTCACTCCCCAAATGGCCACAACAACCAGAGCTGAGCCAACCCAAAGCCAGAAGCCAAAAGGGTCTTCCAGGTCTCCCACATGGTTGCAGGAGCCCAACACTTGGGCCATATTCCACTGCTTTCCCAGGTGCATCAGCAGGGAACTGGATCAGAAGTGGAGCAGCCAGGACACATGAATGGCACCCATATGGGATGCCAGCACTGCAGGATGGGGCTTTAAGCCACTGCACCACAGCACCAGCCCCTCTTAAGAGATTTTTATAGGAAATAAGATCATAGCAGGGAAAAAAATACATATCTCTACAAATTAAGGCTGTTGGCATGATGCTCCTAGATAAGATAATACAGGGACATTTTTAAGTTTTATTTTAATACCCTACTACTATGATTTCTTTTCCAAATACTCAGCAATTGTTTCACCTCAGGTAGGGAATCACTGTGGAGAGTAAGTTCTGATGAGAAGAGGAAAGTGGTGATTTTTGCTAATTTTTTAGATTCCTACATGTTCATATTTTTCCAATCTTTTTGCTAATGCCTAGCTTTTCTAGTGGTTTTTTAAAAAGATTTATTTATTTATTTGAAAGGCAGAGTTACAGAGATGCAGAGAGGGAGAGAGAGGAAGAGAGGGAAAGAGAAGGAAGGAGGGGGGAGGAAGGGAAGGAGGTGGGGAGGGAGAGAGGGAGAGAGGGAGGGAAGGAGAGAGGGAGAGAGTCTTCAATCTGTTGGTTCACTCCCCAAGTGGCTGCAACACCCAGAGCTGTGGAGATCAAAGCCAGAAGCCAGGAGCTTCCTCCAGGTCTCCCACAAGGGTTCAGGGGCCCAAGGACTGGTGCCATCTTCCACTGCTTCCCAGGTGCATTAGCAAGGAGCTGGTTCAGAAGTGAAGCAGCCAGCACTCAAATCAGTGCCCACTGGGGATTCTGGCACTGCAGGCGGTGGCTTTACCCACTAAGCCCCAGCACCGGCCCCCTGGTAGGTTTTCATAAATACACTTGCATAGCCACATCTAGATTGTGTACTTTTGTATCACTAAAAGCACACATACACACATACACACAGGCAAGTGCATACACAAGTATGGGTGTGCACACACACATTACAGAGACACAGGGAGGAGCTCTATCTGAATCAATCAGTAACGAATCCTAAATTTGAGCTTTAAAAAGTTTTTTTTTTGGGGGGGGGGGAGTGCTGGAGCTTGTTGCCAAATTCTAATTTTCTATAACAATTTGTATTTCTGTAACTTTATGCTTGACCCATTAAGTCATACAATTTTGCCCACTGAAGCAGAGTTTAACAGTATATGGACTGAGTGGTAAGCTGACCAAAGAGGACATTTGTTTGTTTTATTTTTAACAGCAAATGGGAAATCAGCTTATTCCATAAACTTGGCTTTAGGGAGATTATTTCATTAGATTGCAGGGTAATGTTATTATCAGGCAGAAATTCCTTTTGGCTTCCACACACACTTAATCCAACTCTGGGACTATAACACATTCCTAAGGTATTTTTCATTGTTCTCAATGCACTAAAAACATTGACTTCAACTTGTAAAGCCATAAAATATTTGCAGTTATTTTCAAGTAACAATACCAGAAAGCCTGCACCATGCTGGGTAAATTCTTGTTTCATTTTATTTGGTTTCATTTTATTTTTTCCAGCAAGTGGGTCTGAGATAAGCTCAAGCTACCAGCTACAGGAGATCATACAAAAGTGCTCTCGTATTCATTTAGCAGAGTGTGTGTGGCATGGATGGAGGTCTTCTGAGAAAATAAACCATACATCCATTAGGAACCCAGTAAAACACCCAACAGTACAGCCTGAGAGTCGGTTGCCCCACTGGGGATCAACTCAACCATTTCCAAGGGAAACCAAGAGTTCAGTGTCACTTGGACAAGATCCCTGTCCTTGAATTCAGTCTTGCCCTACCCAACCAGGAAGGCAATTATTGGTCCAATTTTGTATTTCCAGAGCTCAAGGCATTCTGATAATTCTCTGAAGAAAAATAAAAACTTTTTTTTTCAAAATGTGAATGTTCTCTGTGGAATTTCTTGAGAGCAAGAAAGGGTATTTAGGGTCACAATGTCAAAGTGCCCTTTGGACTCACTGCTATCGTTTTCTTTTGGTTTCCTGTTCCTGGAATCCTGCTCACTAGATTGTTTTGATTAAGCCTGGTTTGGGAAGCCAGATTCTTAGTACATTCTTCACCATATTTTATGATAAATCTCATTCAATTTCCCGTGTAGGGTGGCAAGCTTTATTGCTTAACAAACATTGCATCTACTTCGCCATAATTTATATCTGAATGGGTTTATTATAGGCGTTGCATTTCATTCATTGTGCAGCTAATTCCATAACATGCTTCCTGCTTTCTGTATGGCCCTTTGGCCATTATCAGCTTCCAAGACAATTGAATCTTCCCCTTGCAGTTTCACAAAATGGTTTATGAATATGTAATACAAACTGTGTTAACAAGGCAAATATACTTCATTTCTTTTATGGCTATTTCCAGGCTGTGGCTAGGAAGAAGAGGCATAACAGTGTGTCTCACTTAGAGTATGTGTGCCCTTAATATAGAAACACACTCCCCTTGGTGGTTCTTTTGGAAGGCCTGTATTGTCTTTGAGTGAGTCATGTGCTGTTGTGCGGTTCTCTGTGAAATGAGCCCCAGTCGACCTCCCATGGATTCAATTATCTTCTCTACACGGATGGCACACTCTTCCCCTTGCCTCTCCAAGCTCAACCCCGCCTCGTGGGGTCCTATATGGCAGTCTGACTACAAAATAGCACCATTTGGGTGCCACACCATCACAAGGGGAATGCAATGGCTCATTTTCTGCTTATGGCTCTTTCCCTCTGTACCTTTCCCCTTCACCTTCACACCCAAGGGCAGCTCAAGAACAGCAGTGGTCCAGTTGAGGTGGAGAGTCCACGACCATCCTCTGCTCTGGAAAGAGACAGCTCACCTGGACAGCAAACCATGTTCAGCTGTAGATTCATACAGGATTTTAGATATTTATTGAACACCCATTATGCCAAGGATTTACACAGCAGGACAGCTCTTTTGAAGCTGGGACTGTTCTCACTTCCAGGTGAGGAAATCAAGGCTTCAGGAAACTTACACAACTTATTTTATAGGTTTTTATTAATTTCATATACTTGAAAGCAGAATATCTCTCCCTCCCTCCCTCCCTCCCCCTTTCACACACACACACACACACACACACACACACACAGAGAGAGAGAGAGAGAGAGAGAGAGAGAGAGAGAGAATCCTCTATCTGTTGGTTCATTCCCTCAAATGCCCACAACAGTCAGGGCTGGGATAGGGTGAAACGGGAGCCTGGAAGTCCACCTGGTTCTCCCACACATGTGGCAAGGGTCTAAGCACTGAAGCCATCATCTGCTGCATCCTAGGAGGCATTAGCAGGAAGCTGGACTAGAAGCAGAGTAACGGGGTCTCCAACAGGCAATCTGATATGAGGTGTGGATGTTCCGAGTAACAGCTGAACTCACTGCACCACAGCACATGCCCCAGGAAACCATTTTGGATAAAGTATCAAATGAGGGGACAAAATGAGGGTGAAATTCCCAATACTTGAGCAGCAAAATTGATAGTCACTGGATAATTAGATTTCCAATCTATCCACGTATATCCATGTCCATCAGCATCCCCTAAAATTCTGGAATGTTCCTTCCAACTGACCTTGTACATCCACCTTATCTCCACCCATAGGTCACGCTCCACCTGCAGTAGCACGTCTCCACAACTGTCCACATGCAGCTGTTGTCCACATGCAGCATTTCCACAATGCTGGAAAAGTTCTGTGCCATCTTATGTAGTAGGTACTGCCACATGCAGCTTTCAAGCACCTGACATGTGGTTTGTGTGACTGAAGAGCTGGATTTTGGGAATCAATGCACATCGAGCCATTTGCATCCTTAAATAGCGGCCGAGGAACTGGGCAACACAGTTTCGTGGTTCTAAAATAGTAATCTGATTAAGACCCACTACAGCTTAACCTCACTCAGATGATTCCCACGTCTTTTTGGTTAAGAACCCAGATCCCCAACCTGGCTTGCAAAGACTGGCCAGATCCAACCTCTGTGGGTGTTTGCCAGGCTGAGGCCTCATCATCTCCAGCTGCCACGCAGTGCAACAAGCCCTGTGGCCTCCGCTCACTCCCTAAACTGGGCCATACTCAGAGAAGGTAGTCTGTATGGAATGTTCTCCTCACCTGCACTGTCACCAAGATGCCAATGTCTGTCTCCTCCAGTAAGCCTTCCCCATGCAGTGGCTCCCTGGACCTCTGCTGATTCTCACATCCTCCATGCTCCTTCCACTCACTCAGGAGCCACACTGGACCATCAATTTAGTCCTCCTGTCTGCTGACTGATGCTTCTTTACCTCTATTAGTTTCCAATACTGCTAGTGAGTTATCACAAACACAGCCTCTTCAAATAGCAGAAAAGTATTCTCTCTCAGTTCTGGACATCAGACGTCTGAAATGAGGCCACAGGGGTGTGCTCCTCCTGGAGAGTCCAGGTCAGAGTCCATTCCTGGACTTGTCCAGCTTCTAGAGTCTCTCTCATTCCCTGACTCCAGGCCCACCTTCCACTCCCCAGACCTCCTGATTTCCTGCCTCTCTCTCATCATAAGGACTTTGGGATGGCATTGTGCCCACTTGGATAATCGTCCCAGCTTAAGGCCTTCTACATCTGCAAAATCCCTTTAGCTACTTAAGGTAACATCTTTACAGATTCTGGGGATTTAGATGTGGACTTTTTAAAATTTAATTAATTAATTTATTTATTTGAAAGGGAGACATTCCCCCAATGCCCACAACAGCCAGGGCTGGGATAGGCTGATGCCAGGAACTCTCCTGGCATCCTCTCCTGACTGGCAGAAACCCAATCACATTGCCTCCCCAGGTCTACATCAGCAGAAAACTGGGGGTCAGGAGCTGAAGCCTGGAATCAAACTCAGGCACTGCAATGTGGGATCTGGGCATCTTAACCACTAGACCAAATGACCACCCCAGCCAACCAGACATCCTTGATGGTCACCTCTCTCCCAACCACACTTGCCTATCAGTGCAAACTTCCTAGAGCAAGGGCTTCTCTCTGCCAGGTAAAGCCTGGAGAGCTGTTTGAATGTGTCTGTTCAATGAATGAACAAGCAACGCCATTCCTCTATCGAACAGAAGCCACGCACAGTAGTCTCCCTGTACTGCTTCTACTCTGTTTATGCTACGTATTGCTGGAACTGTTAGAACAGGTCTGAAGGCAGGACGACTGGCCTGCCCAGCCCTCCCTTTATGAGAGGTTGTCCTCAGGTCTGCCTCAATTCTGCTTCAGTATTTTCCCTATCACACAGGCTTCTACTGCATTCTCTCTGCCCTCATGACAGGGCAGCTGTCACATGGAACTGTCCTCCTGAGTTAGCAAAGAGATGTCACTCGAACAGGTATCTAGTGAAATCAAGACAAATACCTCGGGAAGACCCACAGATCAGCTCTTACTCCTGAGCGGCACAGCCAACAAGACGCTTCCTTTTTCCCTCAGGATTTTGAGTGAGGGCAGCAGATTTTAAGAGGCAGCCAGAAGAAAAAACATATGATTATCTCAATAGATGCAGAGAAAGCACTCAATAAAATACAACACTCTTTCATTATGAAAACTCTAAGTAAACTGGGTATGGAAGGAACATTCCTCAATACAATAAAAGCAATTTATGAAAAACCCACGGCCAGCATCCTATTGAATGGGAAAAAGTTGGAAGCATTTCCACTGAGATCTGGTACAGGACAGGGATGCCCACTCTCTCCATTGCTATTCAATATAGTTCTGGAAGTTTTAGCCAGAGCCATTAGGCAAGAAAAAGAAAGCAAAGGGATACAAAGGCTGGCACCGCAGCTCAATAAGCTAATCCTCCACCTTGCAGCGCCGGCACACAGGGTTCTAGTCCTGGTCGGGGCGCCGGATTCTGTCCCAGTTGCCCCTCTTCCAGGCCAGCTCTCTGCTGTGGCCTGGGAAGGCAGTGGAGGATGGCCCAAGTCCTTGGGCCCTGCACCCACATGGGAGACCAGGAGAAGCACCTGGCTCCTGGCTTCGGATCAGCGCAGTGCATCGGCCGCAGCGTGCTGGCCACGGTGGCCACAGCGGCTATTGGAGGGTGAACCAATGGACAAGGATGACCTTTCTCTCTGTCTGTCTCTCTCACTGTCCACTCTGCCTGTCTAAAATAAATAAATAAATAAATAAATAAATAGATACAAATTGGGAAGGAAGAACTCAATCTGTCCCTCTTTGCAGATGATATGATTCTTTATTTAGGGGCTCCAAAGAACTCTACTAAGAGACTATTGGAACTCATAGAAGAGTTGGGCAAAGTAGCAAGATATAAAAATCAATGCACAAAAATCAACAGCCTTTGTATACACAGGCAATGCCACGGCTGACAATGAATTTCTAATATCAATCCCATTTACAATAGCCACAAAAACAATCAATACCTTGGAATAAACTTAGCCAAGGACGTTAAAGATCTCTACAATGAGAATTACAAAATCTTAAGGAAAGAAATAGAAGAGGATACCAAAAAATGGAAAAATCTTCCATGCTAATGGTTTGGAAGAATCAATATTATCAAAATGTCCATTCTCCCAAAAGCAATTTACAGATTCAATGCGATACCAATCAAAATACCAAACACATTCTTCTCAGATCTGGAAAAAATGATGCTGAAATTCATATGGAGACACAGGTGACCACGAATAGCTAAAGCAATCTTGTACAAGAAAAACAAAGCCAGAGGCATCACAATACCAGATTTCAGGACACACTACAGGGCAGTTATAATCAAAACAGCATGGTACTGGTACAGAAACAGATGGATAGACCAATGGAACAGAATAGAAACACCAGAAATCAATCCAAACATCTACAGCCAACTTTTATTTGATCAAGGATCTAAAACCAATCCCTGGAGTAAGGACAGTCTATTCAATAAATGGTGCTGGGAAAATTGGATTTCCACGTGCAGAAGCATGAAGCAAGACCCCTACCCTACACCTCACACAAAAATCCACTCAACATGGATTGAAGACCTAAATCTATGACCCGACACCATCAAATTATTAGAGAACATTGGAGAAACCCTGCAAGATAGAGGTACCGGCAAAGACTTCCTAGAAAAGACCCCAGAAGCTCAGGCAGCCAAAGCCAAAATTAACAATTGGGATTGCATCAAATTGAGAAGTTTCTGTATTGCAAAAGAAACAGTCAGGAAAGGGAAGAGGCAACCAACAGAATGGGAAAAATATTTGCAAACTATGCAACAGATAAAGGGTTGATAATCAGAATCTACAACGAAATCAAGAAACTCCACAACATCAAAACAAACAATCCACTTAAGAGATGGGCCAAGGACCTCAATAGACATTTTTCAAGAGAGGAAATCCAAATGGCCAACAGACTCATGAAAAAATGTTCAAGATCACTTGAAATCAGGGAAATGCAAATCAAAACCACCATGAGGTTTCACATCACCCTGGTTAGAATGGCTCACATTCAGAAATCTACCAACAACAGACGCTGGTGAGGATGTGGGGAAAAAGGGACACTAACCCACTGTTGGTGGGAATGCAAACTGGTAAAGCCACTATGGAAGTCAGTCTGGAGATTTCTCAGAAACCTGAATACAACCCTAGCATACAACCCAGCCATCCCACTCCTTGGAATTTACCCAAAGGAAATTAAACTGGCAAATGAAAAAGCTGTCTGCACATTAATGTTTATTGCAGCTCAATTCACAATAGCTAAGACCTGGAACCAACCCAAATGCCCATCAACAGTAGACTGGATAAACAAATTATGGGACATGTACTCTATAGAATACTATACAGCAGTCAAAAACAATGAAATCTGGTCATTTGCAACAAAATGGTGGAATCTGGAAAACATCATGTTGAGTGAATTAAGCCAGTCCCAAAGGGACAAATATCATATATTCTCCCTGATCAGTGACAACTAACTGAGCACCAAAGGGGAAACCTGTTGAAGTGAAATGGACACTATGAGAAACAGTGACTTGATTGGCCCTTGTCCTAACTGTTGATGAACAACTTAATACTTTATCCCTTTTAGTATTTTTTGTTCTAGTGCTATTGGTTGAACTCTTTAATTAACACACAATTATTCTTAGGTGTTTAAACTTAACTGAAAAGTGATCTCTGTTAAATATAAGAGTGGGAATAAGAGAGGGAGGAGACATACAATTTGGGACATGCTCAATCATATTTGCCCCAACTGGTGGAGCTTGAAACGTGCCAGGGGATTCCAATACAATCCCATCAAGGTGGCATGTACCAATACCATCTCACTAGTCCAAGCGATCAATTTCAGTTCACTATTGTTCATAATGATAGGTCTAAGAGTCAAAGGATCACATAAACAAGACTAGTGCCTGCTAATACTAATTGATAGAATTAAAAGGGAGAGAACAATCCAACATGGGAAGCGGGACACACAGCAGACTCATAGAATGGCAGATGTCCTAAATAGCACTCTGGCCTCTGGCTTCAAAATCAGCCCTAAGGCACTCAGATATGGCTAAAAAGCCCATGAGAGTTTCTCAGGCATGGAAAGCCAAGACACTCTGGGAAAAAAAAAAAAAGAGGACCTAAATGAAAGATGTCTGCAACTGAGATCCTAGTGGAAAGAACGGGCCATCAAAGAAGGAGGTCCTTTCTCTGAAGGGAGGAGAGAACTTCCAGTTTGACTACGACCTTGTCTAAATTAGATTGGAGTCAGCGAACATAAAAAGATTCCATAGCCTTGGTAACTCACGACAAGAGCCTAGGGTGATTACTGATGCCATAAACAAGAGTGTCAAATTGTTAAGTCAACAACATGAGTCACTGTATACTTACTCCTCATTTAGGATCTCTGTCCTTAATATGTTATTCAATGTGAATTAATGCTGTAACTAATACTCAAACAGTATTTTACACTTTATGTTGCTGTGTGGCTGCAAACTGATGAAATCTTTACTTAATATGTACTAAACTGATCTTCTGTATATAAAGATAATTGAAAATGAATATTGAAGCGAATGGATTAGGAGAGGAATCGGGAGATGGGAGGGTTGCGGGTTGGAGGGAAATTATTGGGGGGGAAAGCCATTGTAATAAGCTGTACTTTGTAAATTTATATTAAATAAAAGTTTAAAAAGAGGCAGCCCCATAACCCGTAGTTACCATTTTCAGCTGAACACACATACACACACACATTGTTTCTGTATAATCTATTTTTACAGCATAAAACAAAAAATCTCATGCTGACAGCTGCTGTCTTAATCACTGATTTTCAAAATATATATACTTTTTCCAAAATTGTTCCTAATTCCAGAATATTTTTCAAGCTGGATGGGCATGAAAATCACCTATTCCAATGCCCTGTGTCTCCATCCCCTTTGTGTCCAACGAGAAAACTGAAGCCCAGAAGAGGGACCAGTTTGTCCCAGGTATGTCCAAGTGCTAGTGACAGCCTGACGCCACAGCTCCTAGTTTTTATCAATCGCCCTCCCTAAGGTATTTCTGAGAATTTTGCCCAACCTTGCTGTGGCTCTGGATTTCTAGATGAAAACCCTGGCCCTGCTCGCTGGCTGTGCAATTGGCAGTGGCCATTCAACTTCTCTGGCCAGTTCTTTTCTTGCCACATGTAAAAGCAGTAATGAGATGTGTGTGTGTGTGTGTGTGTGTGTGTGTGTGTGTTTGTATGTGTGTGTGTGTCGGGGTACTTTCTCATGTGGCTGCCATAGGGGCTCAGTGAGAAAGTGTATAGCCACTCATAACTGTATTTACCATGATGCTGACTCAGTGGTCTCCTCACATCTTCCTTCCTTCTTGTTTTAGTCTCTACGAAAACTATTTTTCTCTGAGCAATTTGTCAGCTCACTTAGCCAATACCTGTCAAGGACTAACCTTGACAAGGCTCAGGAGTGGGACAGAAGTGTGTAGAAGGCAATGTTCAGGGCACCACAGTGCTGAGAATCGAGGGAACCGTCCAAAGGAGTAAACAGCTGGTGGGTGCTGGCCAGACTGGGCAATGTATGAGGCACTGAGACAAGAGAGAGCCACAGCCAGCTTTGATTTAAAAAAGCATTTAGGAACATGTGAGAGTTCATGAAGAAGACTGGGACAGGAGTTTCCTGCAGAGGACAAGCCTGTGGGAAAGGCAGGAGGTGGGGGCAGGTGCAGGCACAGCAGCTAAGAAGACACTTGGGGCACTGACATCTCACATCAGAGTACCTGCCTTCATTTTCCAGCTTCAGCTCCTGACTCCAGAAGACAGTGGCTGACGTAGCTGGGGCCCCGACACCCATGTGTGAGACACAGATTGAGTCTGAGGTTCCTGCCTTTGGCCTGGCCCAGCCCTGGCTGTTGCAGGCATGTGGATAAAATGAAAAAGCAAAAGACCGGGTGGTGAACAGCACGGCACATGGGGGATCTGACAGCAGTAAGCTGTGGCTAGACCTTAGATTGTGCAGTAGGACTGAAAGGTAGGGGCAAACAAGGCAAGACAGCGAAATGGCCACGCAGACCGAAGGGAGGGAAGGGTGTCCTGCAAGGCCAATTCATTCATGTACTTTTCCCCCAAACAAACCTTTTATTTAATGAATACAAATTTTTTAAGTGCAAATTTAGGAATATAGTGATTCTTCCAACCATATCCACCCTCCCACCTCTGCTCCTCCTCCCTCTCCCCTTCTCAGTCCCATTCTACATTAAGATTCATTTTCAATTAACTTTGTACACAAAAGACCAACTCCATACTAAGTAAAGATTTCAACAATTTGCAGACACACACACACACACACACACACACACACAAACTGAGAACAAGTTTTACAGTTAACTCTCATAAAACAACTCATTAAGGACAGAGGTCCTGCATGGGGAGTAAGTGTACAGTGAATCCTGTTATTGATTTAACAACTGACACTCTTATGTATGACATCATTCACCACCCAAGGCTCTTGACATGAGCTGCCTAGGTTATGGAAGCCTTTTGAATCCACAATCTCTGTCAGTACTTAGACAAGGCCATAAGCAAAGTGGAAGTTCTCTCCTCCCTTCAGAGAAAATTTCATCCTTCTTTGATGGCCCCTTCTTTCCACTGGAGTCTCAGTCACAGAGATCCTTCATGCAGGACATTTTTTAGACACAGTGTCCAAGTTTTCCACGACGGAAATGCTCTCACAAGCTTTTCAGCCAGACCTGGATGCCTTAAGGGCTGATTCTCATTCATGCACTTTGGACCATGCTGGATCTCAGGCGTATAACAGGGAAAAACAGACCAGCTCCCTGTCTCCCCAGCTTCATATTCCTTACAGGAACAAAGAAAAGAATGAACTGTGAAGAGAGGAGTGACCAGAGGGAGGTGGGGGCTCGCAGCCATGGGACACAGCACAGACAGAGAGGTTCACCCCTCTTGGGGGCTTTCCTTGAGTCTGTGGGATGCGTCTCACTGGGCCCTGACATCAGTGCTCACAGAGTCAGGAATGTGGGGTTTTCAATAAAAGTGCAGGCAATGGGTCCAGAGGGAGACACAGCTCAAATGAGCTTTTCTATTTTTATGTGGAACGTAATCACGTTTGGTCATGAGCGAGGCTGCCCCATTACTGCTATTAGAGCGTTTATGGTTCTAAGGGGGATATGAGACTTTGGTAGTACGTGCTTGCAACAAAAAGCAACAGGGTATACTGATCCTAGAAGCCACCATGAAATCCCAAGAACACATAACGGGCCGGTGGGCACTGCCTGTGTGAGCTTGGCTGAGAAGGGCTGGGGTGCCCATGGGTGTGCATGGTGCCCTCTCGGGAGGGACAGTGGGATCAGAAAAGTGGTAATTACCTGACATGCAGAGGCTCTACTCATGCTTTATCCAGCATCTTCAGAACCTCCACAAGGGAGCCTCTAGTCATTAAACTGATTTGTCCATGGATTCAACTTGAGGTACAGAGAACTTAGTGGGTTTCTCCTTTGAGGACACAGTCAGTAAGTGAGTTAATTTCCTAGGTCTGTAGTAACAAATTATCACAAACTGGGTGGCATTAAAACAACAGAAATTTATTCTGGCACAGTTTTGTAAGCCAAAAGTCCCAAATCAGGGACTTTTTGCAGGTTTGGTTTCTAAAGGAGAAACCATCTACTGCCTCCTAGAGGTGAGCAGGGATCCTTGGTGTGGCTTGGCTTATAGATGCATCACACCGATCTCACGCCTCCCATGGCCTCTGCTCTCTGTCTCTGCATTCTCTCTTCTTGTAACAAGGGTATTAGCCACTGGATTTGAGGCCCAACCTCAGCTGTGCTGACTGCATCTCGAGAGCCTTCACTAGCTTTATCTACAAAGGCCCTCTTTCCAATAAAATCACTTTCTAAGGCCTTGGGTAAGCATGGATTGGGAGTGTGTAGGGGTGGCACTATCTATCCTGTAACAGTAAATAAGAAAGGAGCTAATTCAGGTCTCTCTGGGCGTAAAGCCATCCATGCAGCAGGCACAAGGTTATATGATATGGTCATTGTTTATGGCTTCTCTGACTCCTCAGTCCACTGCTGAGTTCCTCTCAGCTTTTCTGATTTCCTGACTGCAGTCCAGCTCCAAACCAATTCTCCTAAGTACAGACAAGCCCTCCACACAACTCTCCTGGGCTGGAACATCAAGAATCCCAGAGGAATCACAAAGACACAAAAACTATGTAGACAAGCCCAACAGTACAGGAAACAAGAAAACTGTACTAAACTCGGAATGAGACTCAATACTGAGTCTTCATCTCTGCCACTCATAGGCTAGTAAATTTGGTTAAGTTCTTCTACCTCTCTAAGTCTCCCTTTTCCTATTTGTAAACTGAGCATATAAAACCTGTTTTCCTAGTGGAAATAAAGAGGCTGATGGACATACCATTTCTGAAAGTTCCTGGAAGAAGTTGGATGCCCAAGAAATACTTGCTTAATCTGAATCAATTCACTTCTCTTCAACATAAAGAGGGATGGGAATGAGGTCTCTACATGGAGAAAGCTTATCTAAACATCATCAAGGTCAAAGTGATAAAGCACAGGTAGATGTAAACATAGCTTTACATGTATGAGGCACAAACACAGCAATATACACGCATGCATGAATTTACCATTGTGACTGATCATTCTCTCAGTGGGACTATCTATCAGCATCCACTTCTCTTTACATCTGTGCACCTTTTTGTTTTCTGAGTGCCTACATAAAGTTCCAGACCCCGTTTTAGCACTTATATAATGTCACTGAACTCACACACCAAACCTGGTAGGTCTCTATTATGGGACCTTCGTTGCAGCTAAAGATAAACACAACTTGTCACAATTCCACAGGAGCTGAATGGCAAAGTTGAGCCTTAAAACTTGGTCTGCCTGGCCATGAAGTCAGCCTCCTTCACCAGCAAGGGCACCATGAGAGCGGCCACAGGGATGGCCACTTGTGTGTGTCTGGGGACCAGAGAACACTCCCAATAACTCTTATTCACTGTTCCTGGAAAGGCTGATGGGAGAGGTGGCATTTCAATGGCGACTTGGTGAAGCAGCAGCCACACAGATAATGAACCACGTGCACTTCGTCACATGTGTGGGGAGATCCTGGGCCACACAGCCAGAAAAATCTAAGTTCAGTTCCTGATTGCCAATGGCTGGCTCTGTGACTCCCAGATTATGTGCCTTTCTGAGCCCTTGTCTTTGCTTCTGTAAAAAGTGATGAAATGCATCACAAGAGTGATAGAAGAATGAAAAGAACAAATGATTATAAAAGGCACAGAGTTCGAAAACTGGTGAGACCTACCGAAGCACAAGTGAAGGTAAACATGAAATGCACGTGTGTGTGAAGAGCTGTTTACACACTAAGCACATATGTATGTGTGAAGAAACATGTGCATGCTAAGTCCATTGTGACACCATTCACAACTCAGACTAGGGTCAACCCCATGTCCACTCCAGCAAAAGGGATGGACTGTGCCATGTACACAGAATACTTTAGAGTGACAGAAATGCACTAAGGACCACTAACTACAGGCAGCAATACAAAAGGAGCTTGTGATATAGAAGGAAGAAGACAGTATTTACTATCTGTCCTGCACAGATTCCATTCATATTAAGTTCAGAACCAGCTCTCTGGGTTGGGAATTAGGTGAGTGGTTACCTCTGGTTCCCAAAAGGGAATGGTAACTATTAGAGGGCATGTGGTTGGGCCCAGAGTGCTGGCCACACTCTTTCCTGTACCGGGAAGGGTTCAAAAGGAGTTCAGGTTGTGAAATCCATCAACATCTAGAGTTATGGTCTGTGAAGTTTATGTATATTATACTTCAGTAACAGTTGTTTTTAAATCATATGGCGCACCATCTGGCTTCTAGAACATTTTCAGTGAGCATTGGTTCCCTTTTCTCCAAGTCTTCAATCACATCCTCTGCAAGAAAAGAAACCTCCATCCAAGTGTCATGTTCTCAGTGACATCTTCCCACTGGGGCACCAGCAACATAAGCAAAGAGGCCAGGGGAAGGGATAGCAGGGAGGGGGGTGGGAGATGGTGGTCACAAGTTAGAAGGGACCACTAAAGAGGGCAGGGCTCTATTTCGTGTCTGATGGTCTGATCCATGTGAAAGTGGACATCCATCCACGGTATCATCTGCTGTTCTCCCAGAGCTCTGAAAAGTCAAGCTGGGTTTCTGGCCATGCCCTCCCTTGCCCTATTGACCCAGCTGCCACCTACCTCACCCACTTCCCTTCCAAATGCTCTTCCTCTTGCCCACTGATCTTGTCACACTTACTTTGCTTGGTTTTTTCTAGACCTCCAGTTCTCAACCTGAATAATAACCCTTGGAATCAAGCAGCCTCCTCCTAAATGGTCCTCTTTCATACACCTGTTCTTTTATTACTTTGAAACTGTCTCAGATGCCATCTTCATTCATGTTAATTTGTCTCTTTGCTGGCTTATTTTCTGTCTCTCCTACCAAGTTTATGCTCCCCATCTTGTTCATCATTGTATCTCCAGAGTATGCCAACAAACACTTCTCATGCAGCAGGCTTGCAAAATGCATTCATAAATAAATGGTGCCGAGAGCATATTCGGTTTGTTAGTATAAGAATAATAGAGTCTTTCCCAAAAAACATTTACCCAGCAAGAATATGTTCGCCCAGATCATTCAGATTATACTGATCCTCAAAACCCTAAATCATTCTAGAAGAGTTTTTGAAATATATGGATTTCAACTCTAACGCAGAAATAAAGATGTGAATGAATCATTGAAGTCTGAAGTGCTGGGTACCGTGGCAAACTGAAGAACCAGCCCAGGGACAAGGAGAGTACAGCAGCTGCTCATCAGTCCTAGCCAACTGAGGCCATTTTAGAATGAAGATGCCTGGTTCTAAGAAAGCCCAAATGCATATTTTGATGTGGATTGCACCAATTTATTAGCACTGAAGATAAAGTTAGCAATGCTCGCCAGTGTATATCCAGGGCACACTACAATATTTTTCCAGGCTTCCTGCAGTTGACATCCTCAATTCTGACCCTAACCAAGCATTTATAAAAGTCAGAAAGAGGAAGCAGAGAAAAGGGGTGGCTCATCACAGATCACACAAGTTAGCAGGTGGCAAGGCTTGGAATAGGATGGAGGTTTACAGCACAAAGCTGTTTTCTATTCCACCCACCAGGACAAAGATGTCTATGCCCACATCTGACTTAACTGAGACAAGCCAGCCATCATAAAATTAAATTATGTCTTGAATTAAACACACTATCTTGAGAAAATCCTGTGTGCCTCTCTACTAGCATTAAATGAAAGCCCATAGCTCAGTTGTGAGGGCCCATCACCACAACCCTGGGAGCGAGGAGTTAGCCATTTTAACCTTTGACATTAATTTACAGCCAGCCTAGAGTCAGGGTGTCCACACAGGGTGCTGCATTGGAAAATGCTTCTTTGTGAAGCTCCAAGGCCTCGCTGCTGGCAGCAGCCTCTTTTTAATTCTGTCTCGGCAGCTTGGGCCTAACCCTGTTATAGAAAGAGTAATCGTAAATCTGCATGAAGTTTCTGATGATTAGTTTTGCTTGGAATTGGGCCAAAGAGCCAGACTTTGGCCAATTCTATATGTACATGTAAGTTCTTTCAAGAAAGAATTTGCTAATCCTCCCCACTGGGCTGGGGATAAGGAGTTTAGGGGCCTCCTAGAGGAGTCTCCCTGACTTTAGTTGTATGTTTAAAGGGTGCACCAGGCCTGCATGGCAGGCCCTTCTGCAAGTGGTCTAAAGACAGTACCATTAACATGTTGTCTCACCTTATCCTTACTGTCATCCTAGGCAGAATAGATTATGAACTTTTCACACACACGATGGAGCTGAGATTCAGATTTTAAGGGACTTGCCTAAGTGAATGCAACTAGTAGATGCTGAGCTGGGATATGGCCATGTCCTCTAATTACAAGGCCCCTGTTACAGTGTTACAGGGACATGAAACTGACACAGACACACCATCCTGCACTGAAGGATGCCAAGTGCTGTACTGTGCCAGCTTCCAGTGGCAAATGACCTGTGCTGATGACCACCAATCCTCTAGCTTCTTTCCCTCCTCCTTGTTGATAACAGCAAGGCAGGACAGCAGCTGACAAAGAGGAGAAAGAAAAAGAAAACAGTGGTAGAAAAAGAAAACCGCCCTTGGCAACAGTGTTTCCCATACTATTTAAAAGAAAAATAAAGGAGAAAATGGCAATGCAAGAGTTCAAAACTACTTGTATAAAGAGGACTTAAAAATGCATTGAATTAATCAGTCTTCAGTCCTGAGAATGACGCGTTGCTGTTGCACGGGTGATGGTCAGGTCGGGAACTGAGGTGAGAGAGTCAAGGGTCTGGGGTTCAGGCCTCTCACTAGATGTTTGTTATTGGGCACATTACCTCATCTCTTTCTGCCTCCACTTCCACAGTCAAAACAAGGAAAGTAAATTCCCAGTCCAACCCTAAATGGGAAAAATCAAAGCCTCGAAAAAAAATCCCATATCCTCCCACCTGCACCTGTAGCTGCACCCACAGTCCCCACCTTCCTCCTGACAGCGAGCCCTGGAGCCATGTCTAATGCTGCAGTCCCCCAGGGCACGGGAATGGGAACGGCAATCGTTAACAGTGGGCAGTGGGGATTTTATTTTCTCAGAAGGAAGATAACTTGCTGTTCCAAAGCTGAGATTGCTTGATTTTAGGACATGTGAGCTCCTCCCTGGCAGCTACACCACTTCTAGGTGGGAATCACGTAAGGTTGGGCATATCTGTGAGAAGACGTGTGTCTGTGTGTCAGAAACTCCAGTGGGAGGAGGCAACACCTCTGACCTCGTCTAGGAGCATCTCCTGTGTATGTCACAAACAGGCAGATGTGGTTCTGAGTCACACGGACAGCAGACAGGCAGAGGGGATGGGCATGGATGCAGTTGGGAGGCAGAAATAAAGGCCATGCAACTTCTCTGCTGCCTCTGCTCATCTGCTGGTGTCCCTCATACTCCTTACATAGCTGACCCCCTGCAGTCTAGCACGTGACCTTACAGTTTACCTAGTCAAGGTTCTGCCTCTTCGTTCTTATCTTAAACAGCTGATACTTAGAAACGTTGGGTATAATAATTACTAGATGGAGGTTTGTGGTTGAATTAGGAAATAACAAAAGTAAATTACTAAGAGAAGCTAATAAAAAAAAATTGGTTACTCAAGGGTAAGTTATGAGTTTAAATGAACTATGAGCTAAAATAAAGTAGCTTGATCACTCAACACAAATGGCAATTGTGGGTTGAATTTAGTTTAGGTATACTGCAGTTGCAGGTAAATACACTGAATGCTAATGGTTTTATAATAGTCTTATTAATTCACCATTCGTAGTTAATGTTTAAGATAAACTCTGTGTCTTTAGAGTAATTTATGCATTCCACTTTTAGAGAATTCCAATTGAATGAATATGAACATAATCATTTTACACAAATGTTCTCCAAGGAGGGAGCAGAAAGTGTGAACCAGGCAAGGACTCCCCACTGCTTTGTTCATAATGGATCAGCCAGTTCATTCCTTATTAATTTAATGGAGTACGAGGAAGCAGCGTAACAGCTTGAGTTTAGGAGGGTTTCACAAATGGGGCTTTTTGTCTGTAATCGCTTAATCCTGCAGGCTAGGCCTCATAAATTGAATAAAAGAGGGAACTGAGTTTTAATTAAGTCCAAGAATGAAGCTGCGTCAAAGACACAACCACCCCTGACAAACACAGGGGTGAAGTGTGTTTGGTTAATATCCCATATCTGGCTCAGGAGCCCCGACTAGAACCTTTTGATGTGGGGCTGGAGGGGAAATCCTTTTCCCTCCATGGGATGCTTCCTGAAGAGCAGTGAGATGAGAGCAGGTGACTGAGCCCTTGCTCACGGCAACCTCCCCATGGAGCTTGTGTTCAAGCTAAACCGGCATCACTGCCCCTCACTTTGCATCTGTCCACATCTGGCTGGAAAACAGAGACATTCCAACAGTCTGTGGAAAAAGTGAAGAATTCTTTTCCAGGAACTGTGTGCCCCATGAGAAAGAATCTGGGCTTCCCAGTCAGACTCAGATTCAAATCTCAAGTGTGCAATACAAACACCCGATCCTTGATCAGGAAGGAGGTAAAGCTTTTCTGGGTTATTATTCAGTGAATTTATGTGGTCGAGCTTTGCAAAATGAGTGGTATACTGAGGACACATGGTACATGGCAGTTAACCTCACAAAGATCACTTCCTACTAATTAGAAATGCTCTTGTAGGAAAAGTGTAACAATCAACTCAACTGCAAAATGTTTCCCCATGTTTTGCTACCAATATGCTCCAAAACCACGCACTTGCCAAAGCTGTCAGTGGATCACTCTGTACTTCTGTAAAACTCCAGCCAAGACACCTTGTGAGAGCTCTTGTCTTTCCCCACAGCACCTGCAATAGGGAGAAAAATGGCTCCTATGTTCCAATCCCCGGAACCTTGGGTGTGTTACCTTCCATCACTTTGCAAATGTGGCTATGTTAAGGATCTTGAAATGGAGAGGTTATTTGGGGCTGAGTCAGCCCAGTGTCATCCTCACAGAAAGAGGGAGATCTAGTGAAAGCATCAGAACATGTCACCTAGAAAAGCCTCCATCTTGGGCTTTGAAGATGGAGGGAGGGGCCATGAACCAATGAATGGAGCCAGGCTGCATAAGCTGGAAAAGGAAAGGAAACGGATCCTCCCTATAAGCTCCCAGAGGAACACAGCTGTGGTATCACTATGACTTGGACAAGTCAGGTGCAATGAGATTCCTATCAGACTCTGACCTCCACAACCGTGAGAAAGTAAATGTACGTAGCTAATACAACACAACACCCAAGCCAGAGATCCAAATCCCAGGAGCACTTATATTCTGTCTCTAGAATTCAAATGCTCTGTCTTTCGAGTTTAGCCTTAATCTTCGGCCAGCATACTGTGATTTCTAGTTGTCTAATTTAGGATTATAAACTGATGCATGACAAGCAGAGGCCAGCCTCAGATTCAGTTCAGGGCAAGGATCAGCGCATGTGAAAGACATTTTGCCAACTGGAGTGGCTGGCTAAGCTGCAAAGTTGCTGGGGCTGTGTGTTCTTTGAAGAACTGATACCACTGTGGTATAAAGAGCAAGAGTTCTGCTTTGAAGAAATACAGCAGTAGGGACGCCTGCCCCAGTGAGGGTGATGAGGACATTGCTACTACATACTGAACAATTCAAGTGGACTGTGCCATTTCCATCATTTGTTTCTCATTCTCACAATAGCAGCTTCACACAGCAGTTGTTTTCAACATCCACTTTAGCAATGAATACACTGAGAGCCTAATCATTTGTTGAATCAAGAGCCAAACCCAAAGTCTTTGATTCCAAAGCTTTGATCTTCCCATTACCCAGAAAAATTGAGACTAAAATCTGGTTTTGCATATAGTTATTGCTTAACTCCTCCAAGATTTTGACATTCTTGTTATTAAAGATTCAGGACAAATTCTAAGAAATATAGAAAAGCAGTATCATTTTAAATTCTACCAAACAAAGATAACACCCTCACCTCCTTCTAGTCTTTCTCTGCTGCTTTTCTCTAACTAATATTCATAACATGCTGTTCTGCAGTCAGTCCACCAAAAACTGAGTGGTTAGCAGGCTGGTCTCTAAGCTAAGAGGCTTACAGAGCAGTGGGGAGCAGTCCCATAAAGAGTAGATGACAGTGCCATGTGGCAAGAGCAAGGGCTGCTAATCCAGGCTAGGGGTGAGGGTGGAAGATGGGTGACAGCAGGCTTCTGGATTCAGATGGAGGGGAGGAGTGTCCCAGACACAGTGAACTGCTTGAGCAGAGAAGTGGAGGGCTAGCATGCTGGGGCATTTGTTTTATCCAAGTCTTCCCCTTTCTCATTGTGTTAACTGGGAGAAATCTCTTGTTTTATTTCTGGGCCTCAGCTTCTTTGTATCTCAGGTGGAAACACTGTTAACACACATAGTTCTTATAAGCATCAAATAAATATGTGTGCTTCCACAGGTGTTTTGGGCTCTTCCATCGTCCATGCTCTACTCTGGCCCTGCACATACTTTACAGCATCTCACTCTCACCCTGACTCAAGGAGTGAGGTTCTGATATTGCAACCACTTTGCAGATCATGAACATGAGTTAAAAATACACCAGAGAGGGGGACAGAACTCAGATTCAAGCTTAGGATGTTGGCTGCCAAGGTCAAAGCTGCTCCCTTGGCTGTGCAACTATCCCCTAAGATGGGAAGCATTCTTCTACTTGCACAAGAGACACTGCAGAGTGTAATGATAGCAAATTTACTCCTGAGCTGCCAAAATAGGTCAAATTTGGACCTCTTACACACCTGATGAATCAATATTCAGCTATTAACAATGGCTAAAATTCATTAAGTGGGCATTAGTTGCTATGCACAATACTCTGTCTTTAGCATGGATTGTTCAATTTAATCCTCAGATCACCACCATGATCATTCTTGCTTAGTCAAAAAAGGAACAGAGTATTCAAAGAGGCTACATTACTTTTCTGAGGTCACTCAGCTTGGAAGTGATTTTTTTTTAAATAGAAACCAGGCAGAGGACTAGAACCCACATGCTGAAGCACTTAGGTAAATGAGACATCAGATGCCAATGGGCTGATGTGGTAAGACGGGCTGGGCAAGCAGGGAGGCAGAAGGAGTTAATAGAATCACCCTCACCCAAGACAGGCCCATGCTGCACTAAATGCAGGCAGAATGCAAAACCTTGGGGCCAGCACTGTGGTGTAGCAGGTTAAGCCACTGCCAGCAGTGTCAGTGTCCCATATGGGCACCACTTCGAGTCCTGGCTGTTGCACTTCCAATCCAGCTCCTGGCTAATGCACCTGGGAAAGTAGGGGAAAGATAGCCCAAGCTCTTGGGCCCCTGCACCCATGTAAGAGACCCGGATGAACCTCCTGGCACACCTGACCAGCCCAACCCTGGCCATTGTGGTCACTTGGGGAGTGAACAAGCAGTTGGAATCTGTTTCTCTCTCTCTCTCTCTCTCTCTCTCTCTCTCTCTCTCTCTCTTGCAAACAAATAATCTTTTCTTTTAAGATTTATCTTATTTTTTTGAAAGGCAGAGTTACAGAGAGATGGAGAGACAGAGAGAGATCTTCCATCTGCTCATTGACTCCCCAAATGGCCGCGTCAACCGGTGCTGGGTGAGGCCAGGACCTAGGAGCTTCATCTGGGTCTTTCACATGGGTGCATCCTCTGCTGCTTTCCCAGGTGCATTAGCAGGGAGCTGCATCAGAAGTGGAGCAGCTGGGACTCAAAACGGGCACCTAATGGGATGCAGGTGATACAGGCCAGGAATTTAACCCGCTGAGCCACAGTGCCAGCCTTCAAGTAAATAATCTTTAAAAAATACACACATAAATAAAAATTGAAAAAGAATGAAACAGCTTTCCCTTGCAGTCATGCCATCAGGAGATCAAGGGCACACAGTGCCTGTAAATAGTTCATCCTCCAAACACCTCTCCAGCCACTTTCCTCTGCAGGCTTTGCAAATGCAATTGTGTTCCCACAGACCAATGTTCCCAAAGACCAGTGCCTGGTAGCCACATATCTCTTGTGGGCTTTCTTGTGCCCATGCCTGGACACCGACTGAACCCTGGACACTGGACTGAAAAAGTTCTTCTGCATCTGCTTGGGACTGAGAGACCTGGCTTTCTCCTAACTCTGCCCAGACCTTCCAATGGTTGGATCTTCCAGTGGTTCTCCAGGACAAGGAGAGTGAGAAGTGACTTGGTGTACAGCATTGAAATAACCATGCAGGGACCGGCGCTGTGGCACAGCGGGTTAAAGCCCTGGCCTGAAGCACCGGCATCCCATATGGGCGCCGGTTCTCGTCCTGGCTGCTCCTCTTCCAATCCAGCTCTCTTCTGTGGCCTGGGAAAGCAGTAGAAGATGGCCCAAGTCTTTGGGCCTCTGCACCACTGTGGGAGACCTGGAAGAAGCTCCTGGTCCCTGGCTTCAGATTGGTGCAGCTCCAGCCATTGTGGCCATCTGGGGAGTGAACCAACAGATGGAAGACTCTCTCTCTCTGCCTCTCCTCTCTCTGTGTAACTGACTTTCGAGTAAATAAATAAATCGTAAAAAAAAAAAAAGAAAGAAAGAACCATGCAGCTTACTTCTAGGAGTTGTGCTCAGTGGGTGGTTAAATGGGCTTGGTTTTCTCTAGGCCCTCTGTTGCCTACTTGGAGCTCTTTCATTACAGTTTGTGTAACGCATCCCAGTCATTAAAACAGCATTTAGTAAATGGCCTTATGCTGGGAGGCTCAGACACCCAGCGCAGTGGGGCACCTGTCTGGGCAGAAATGCCTGAGGTATTATTTACAGATTTATGTATCATACAAACCTGATCACCCTTTCCAATTCTATGGTGCAAACCCTTTCTGGCATCACCTGGAGAGAGGGACCCCTTGCCACAGGCTTGTGATGGTATGGGAAAAGAAGGAGGGATAATGGGAAGGAATAAAATTGCATCAAGCACCTCCTGCACACCTTAGATCTCAGAGTTCCCCAAACCTCAGCTGCAGAAAAATATCACTTCCCAGGGTTCTTATCACTGAAAACAATGATACCTACATCAAGGGACAGAGAACAATAGTCGAGAATCCTGCATGTCAAATACTGTGCTAACTGCTTCCTGTGCATCTTCTCACTTCAACCTTAGGACATCCCTGAGAGATAGGTACCATTTCACAGATGAGGAGATTGTGGAACAGAAGCTAAGGGAATTCCCCATAGCCTCAGAGCTACTGAAGGTCACAGATAGGATGTTGTACTTGGGTGGTTTATCTTGGAGAGCCTTTATGCTTAATCCCTGTGTAACCTGCTTTCCACTGCAAAGGGAAAATGATAGAGTAAAAAGTACAATAGTCAATGGAGTCAATTGTCAATGGAGGCTGGAAAATTATCTAACTGGAGAGGTAGAGAAGCCTTCCTGGAGGAGACGATCCCCCCAGGACCTTGCTTTCCCTATCCATGCAGGCCCTGCTCCAGGCATTACGGGGGATGCAAGTGCAGAATCCCATCTCCACTGGGCATGTTCTCCAGGGGAGAAACAAATACACGGGAGCTCTTCCCTGGCTTTGAGGACCTGCAAGGTGATTTCAAGCAGGATGCATCTATCGGAAACTGTGCTCAGACAGGGGAGGAACAGTGAGCTTCGCACAATCATTTCCACGGGCAGCCTGAGGCAATGCCAATAGTTTACTTGGTCAGTGATGTCACTGAGTCAGGCCTTTCACCTGTGAAGGCCAAGCTAAAATATCTCTTGGGACATCTCCTAGAAGGATATTCTTCAGAGCAAAGCTAGACCGCTCTATGTCGGAAAACACCAACTCCAGGAATAAATCTCTCCTAAGTGTTGCAGAAGCCTCTTTCATTAACTGCAGACCCCTTAAAAGTGTGCATGCCTTGCCCTCCAGCAAAAATAAACAAAATTTTAAAAAGATGACAAGAAAACCTGTTGGCTTTCACTCAAGTACTATTAAAGAAAAAAAAAAAGTGTGTCTTCCTTTTTCAAGTACAGACTTTCAGACAGATTATAGGACCCTGAATGAAATTAAGCAAAAGAGTGGGTGAATGAGGACACACTCTGAAAACATGCACTGCTTCCTTACCATCATGGGTTTTCTTTAAACATAAAATTATAGCACAATGCATGAAAGGATGGCGGCATTATCGTTTATCACAATACCCAGCCAAATTTAACTCGTCTCAAGTGTTATTATAAGAAATAGAATTTACTGCTATGGACTTCTCTTCAATACCATTCCTTTCCCGTTTAATGAAATGTCATTATTCCAATACAAACCCTTTCTTTTTGCAGCCTGTTCCCCCCACCCAACCACTATATTTCATTTCCTGCAGTTACGTGATATTATTGCCTTTTTTCCACAGCTATTGATTTAGGTGTGTATGGTTATTACAATGCAAAATAAAACAGCTCCCACATCCATTCTACCTTGTACCATTGAACATTAACTTAATTTGTTTCAAATCTGCATTTGATTTGGCAAGGAAACCATTTATCTTTATGAAGAAAGCCCTCATAAAGTAGAGAGTTTAGGAGATCACTGCTTTAAAAATTTAATAGCCTTGTGTCTTATACACTAGAAAAATGAATTAAACCTTCAAATAGTATATGTCTCAATGTAACCTTTTTGCATTTCACACTATGTTTAATTTATTATATTCTGGTGGGAGAAAAAATTAGAGGACATATCTCAGGATGTGGCTGGCTTTGTACCCAGTGAGTAGTCAGGGTCCAGCCCTCACTAGCATTGTGGTTTGCTGCAAATCCCCATTCTGTTCTAGCTGAAGTTGATGTTGTAATTCCAGGCTGTGCAAGGATGCGTTTTATTAAGATTTTTCCATAGTAGGAGAAGGGGTTCCATCTTTGGAATACCTAAAGTGCAGTCTGGAGGTAAAGGAAAGGAAGTATGCAGAGCTAATGGAGGCACAGTGCTGCTTTCAGGATTAGAAACAAGCAATTGCTTTTCCTCGGAAGTAACCTGGTACTGCTAAAGCAGGAAAGGATGCCCAAGCTTGCGTCTTAGACAGGACCAGAAGATACTGCCATCAACACTGAGCCATATACATTATATGTCATCTTTACTGTGAGCCGCCTCACTTTCGTTCTTGCCAATGAAGTATGATGTGTGCAGGCTTGAAGAAAAAGAGAGATAAACTTCTTAACCTGAAGTTGAATGAAAATATGGTTCAATCTATACTGTGGAATTTAGGGCCCCTCCACATATTGCTACATCAGTTTCTTGTTTCCTCTACCCCATCACCACCACCACTATGATCACCATCATCACTCCAAACAACACCATCATCACCACCCTACCACCACCATAACAACCAATCAGCACTGTCCTACCATCAACACTATCACCAGGGCTACCACCACACTCACCACCACAAGTGACATAGAGATTTTTGTGTGTCAAACATGCTACACGTATTACATACAACCTCTACTTCAGTAATACGATAATTCCAAATTATAGACACTACATCCGTTCTTTTTTGTTAGAGAACTTGGGAGGGTGCCAGAATGTGAAGTGAATTTCCTAATATCACAGAGCCAAAGAAGCCAAGATTCAAACCTAGGAATGTTGCCATCCCATATCGTATTTTATCACTGTTGTGTTTATATCAAACAACTTCAGCTCACAATAACCTCTCAGCATTTAGGACACGCCTCACTCCCCAAGACTCACTTGCTTCAATATTACTCTATGAAGTTTGAAACATAATCTATAGCATTAGTCATGCTCATACAAAGAGTGACAGGGCTCAGGGACTTGGCTGAAGGAGGTGTTCAGAGAAACACTCCTCTGCCTCTTTCAGGCACAAGGGACCTCCCAGGGCAGTTCTGCAGCAGTCTCTCCTCTTTGCTTCTATTGCCTCCCCTTCCCCTTAGTGTGGCCCCCTCTTGCAACTGAGCACTCCCGATTCCACCATCTCCAGCAAATCTTCTTTCCCTGAAAATACTATCTATAGTAAACAGCAAGTATATATCTCATGGTTACTATGCAGCAAGCTTTGTGCTAAGTTCTTCCATGGGGTATCACAATTTCCATAAGAAGAATACCATTGTGCTTATTTTAGAGATGATAAAAAGAGAAGCTTTAAAGTGAATCAGTGACTTACCCAATATCACACATGCAGACTTGCAGAATGAACCTTGAGTAGTCTATATCCCTATATGTATGCTTGCTTACACCTGAATACTCCATTCCTAAGAGTTTACCAACAGATTGCTTTTTGTACCTTTTCATGATAGGACCCCTAAAACCTTTAGCAGCCTCCAAGAGCACAGAGAAGAATATTGTATTTATGGGGACTGTTACATGGCATTTGTGTTTCACAATTGACAATGTCTTTCATCCAAAGGTACCCAGGAACAGACTTATAAAACAAAGTTGGGTTTATTGGCTTACTGAGATGAGAGGAACTTCATACAACAGGGAACCATATGATTGACAATAACAAGATGATGGAAAAGACTTCTGGGACTTGGGCTTATGTTGGGAAATTCTGAAGAAGATTCAAGGAAGTGGGAGTTTGCTCTCATTTTAGGACTGTGAGGAAGAGCAGGTAACTCTGTGGCTTTTGTTATATCCAGTTTATATGGAGGGCAGATAAGATGGAGGCTCCAGCTGTGATTGGAAAACAAGCCCAAGTGACTCATTTAGCTGGGAAAGGGAGATGGTTGGTATTTTGTGGCTTGGACAATATTCAACTTTTGTCTGCGTTGAGACATGATTACAAAGTGGTCTTGTTTTCACCTTTCTCTGCCATAGTCACTCAGTTGCTTTATGTGATATTGGTTCTACATGTTGTTCATGTGTAAAAGAAGAATGCCATGGTCTAGCTGTGCGTACCAGGCCAATTCCTAGAGTTACACAGATCTAGCTTTTCATGTTAGGGTCAGCTATCAGCTTGGAACGGCCACTTTTCTCTTCCTCAGCTAATGATTGGTTGTCCAGAAAATGTCCCTGGAACACCAACCAGTGAAGAGGTTTTCAGCACAAACGTGAGGCAGAATTCAAAGCAGATGCCAGATTCACCGATGGCTCATCTGTCACCTGCTCCAAACTCACACTGAGATCTACTTCCAAGAATGTGCAATATAGATGTTGAGGCAGAAAAGCACAAAAGTCAAGATAAGATGCTCCTACACAGAGTGCTCAGATTCATATTTTACCTTCACCATGTGTTAGTTCCATGACCTCAAGGTAATCTCAGCTTCTGAGCTGCCATGTTCTCACCAAGCAAGAGAGAGAGAATAGAACCTGTCTCATAGGGTTACGATATCTAGAAAAGAGCATCTAGAAAGTACTACATGGCAGGCGCATAGCATTTCCCCAGTAAAGGAGAGCGAGCATAACTCATTTTCTCTCTCTTCCTTGATCACAAGTCTATTGACACCGTCAGTCTTCTTTATTCTCTTTACATGTTCCTTTGAGCCCTGGATCTTTCTGGTGCCTCTACCTGGTGAGCTCTGCCCACATACTCTTAAACTGCAAGGTACACAGAAGAGTGGCCAACAAAGATGCCCATGTCTTAACACCTCGAATGTACTAATATGTTACTTTATGTGACAAAAAGTACTTTGCCAATGTGAACAAATTAAAGAATTTAAGATAAGAAGATTATCCTGGTTTATTCAACTGGGTTAGTTATAATTAGAAGGTCCTTAGAAGCGGAAGAGGAAGAAAGAAAAAATAAAAAAGATACAATATGAAAATGAAAAGACCCATCATTGCTAGCTCAAAAAATGGAGAAAGAGGCCACAAGCCAAGGGCTGGGGGTAGCCTCTAGGAGCTTCAAACTGCAAGGAATTGAATTTTGCTTTACAGCCTCCAGAAAGAAACACAGCCCTGATATTATTTCTACTTCAGCCCAGTAAGAAATGAATCAGATCTGTATGCTACAGAGCTATAATAAATTTATGTTGTTTTAAATCATCACATTCATGGTAATTTACATAACACCATTGAAAACCAGATCCTTTCCATGTAAATATCAGCAAAACAACTCAACACCTGATAAACACTTTCTGTTTATTTTAAATCCCTAGCAAACACATCACATTAACTTTGACTTAGTATTTATCACTGTTTGTAATTATCTGCAAATTTTTGGTTGATTCTGTCTTATCTCATATGAATAGAAACACCATTAAACAGCAAACTCATTTATCGCTGTATAAATAATCCTAAAAGAAGCCAGGCACCTAGCAGGTGCTCAGCAGGTACTTCACCTTTCATGTCTTGCAAATCAGCCTTTGGGAAATCTGACTGGACATACGGTTTAATAAAAGCAACAGAAAGGAATATTGACTTAATTTACCTAGAATTGTAAAATAATAAGATATTCACATATTTGGGGCATGAGTGTTACCATCTTCCTCTCAATGGAAAATATCAGAAGTTTATTTTCAAATTCTTTTCCATTAAACCTACACAGAGCCTCAGGTCCATGCTTAACACAAAGCTCAAGGCAGTCTTTACAAATCAATTGTAGTTAGAACACAAGAAGGAATTCATTTGCTATCCTTAGAATATTAGAATTAAATAATAAAAATGGTTCATAAAACTGTAGAATGAACTAGGGATATTAAGGGTGGGGTGGCTAATGATAATCCTAATAATTATTACTGATTGATTACTATGTGCCAGGCACTGTCCTAGATTTTGAGATCCAATATCTTACCCAGTCATCACATAAGCCTTTTAAATTGGGTTCTACTTTTAATCACACTTTTACAGGAAGGGAAATTGAGGTACAGATAATTTAAGTCTCCTTTCCAAGGTCATACTGCCAGTAAGTGGCAGAGGAGATATTTGGAACCCAACACTTTTTTAATTTTAAATAACTCACAGTGAGTTAGTAGATATATGTGTATTGTGGTGGAGTAATCAGCTTAGCATATGGAATGTAAGATCTCTTCCTCTGAATATTCGAAGGGCTGACAAAACACATTATATCTGTTCTACATGGCTTCAAGGGCAATGAGACAACTCTTCCCATCTGTATAACACATCCCCAGAATTTATGCTTTTCATTCTCAGAACAACTACATGTGGTTGGCGCCATGACTCACTTGGTTAATCCTCCGCTTGCGGCGCCAGCATCCCATATGGGTGCCAGGTTCTATTGCTCCTCTTCCAGTCTAGCTCTCTGCTGTGACCTGGGAAGGCAGTGGAGGATGCCCCAAGTGCTTGGACCCCTGCACCCACATGGGAGACCAGGAGGAAGCACCTGGCTCCTGGCTTTGGATCGGCATAGCTCCGGCCGTAGCGGCCTTTTCGGGGGTGATCCAATGGAAGGAAGACCTTTCTCTCTGTCTCTCTCTCTCTAATTCTATCTGTCAAATTAAAAAAAAAAAAAAAAAACTGGCCGGCGCCGTGGCTCAACAGGCTAATCCTCCGCCTTGCGGTGCTGGCAAACGGGTTCTAGTCCTGGTCGGGGCACCGGATTCTGTCCCAGTTGCCCCTCTTCCAGGCCATCCCTCTGCTGTGGCCCAGGAGTGCAGTGGAGGATGGCCCAGGTGCTTGGGCCCTGCACCCCATGGGAGACCAGGAAGGGGCACCCGGCACCTGGCTCCTGCCATCGGATCAGCGCGGCTTGCAGCACACCAGCCGCAGCGGCCATTGGAGGGTGAACCAACGGCAAAGGAAGACCTTTCTCTCTGTCTCTCTCTCTCACTGTCCACTCTGCCTGTCAAAAAAACAAAAAAAACTACATGTAGTTGCCCTAAAGTCATAGAAATCTGTGACTAGGGGAAAGGGATAAAAGGGAGTCATTCATCTGTCTAGGGGTAGGGATAAGACGACTAGGAGAAAGAGAACCTGTAGCTGGCCAACCATGACAAGGAGATATTTTAGTTCAATATAAGGAAAAACTTCTCTCTTAAATTTTCCAAACACACACACACAAAATCATTTATTCTGACATCATCATTGAAAGATTTCAACAGCTTTTTTCTAAGCTGCTGGGCCACAGAAACTTTAAGTATTCACTGAAATGTTGAATTTGATGGATTTAACTGTGTCACAGCCCAAAACTCTTATGAGGTCTTGGCTTTTCCATGAATTGTTAATTATTTACACAATTCAATTCTATTCCACAAGTATTTGGTGAACACCAACAACCTTCACACATTGAGGACTCAACCAAACCCTGTGTTTGAAAATTTCTCAGCTTAAAGGAATAGAAGCACATGACCACCAAACCCTTCTCTTGGTGAGTCGCAGGAGATACATGCTTACTGATCTCTCCTTCTGGTTAACAAGGGCTTTCTCTAAGACCCCACTTGCTATTGGGAAATGATCTAAGAAGATAAGCTGTTACCTTTTGAGCATGCATTTACCCATTAGTTCCATAAACATTTGTTGAATGTCAAGCCTCTGCTAGTTGCTAAGAGAAATTCCTTCAACCCAGTAAAATGCCCTTCTCACTCCCAAATGTGAGAGGAATCACCATCAAATAAGCCTTAAAGGGACACAGCTGGTGTCTAACATCCATGCACTGTTGCCAGGGAGTAAAAAGATAAACTGAAGGTTTGGTTATTAATTGTTAATAAAGTAGCCTTCCTTGGGAGATTTCAAATTGGTGACTAAAAATAGTAATAAAAAACAGGGTAGGTTTAAATCCATAACAGACAGTTATAGTAGACAGAATAACACCATCACAAAGACACCCACGTCCTAGTCCCAAGGGCTTATGAATCAACTACCTTATGTGCTAAGATGGGATTTTTGCAGGCATGATTAACTTGAGGATCTTGAGGTAGGGAGATTTTCCTGGATTACTCAATGAACTCAATAGAATCTCAAAAGTTCTGCTCTGAGGAATGCAGGAGGGTCAGAGTCAGAGACAGATAAGATGCTGTGTTGCTCACATTGAAGATGCAAGAAGACCATGTATATAACTTTGCAGGAACCAACTAGATTCTGGACAAGGTAAGGAAGTTGATTCTCCTTCTACAGCCTCTAGAAGGAGCACAACACTACCAACACATTGATTCTGGGACTTCTGGTCTTCAGAACTGTTAGATAAGAGATTTACGTAGGCTGAAGACAGAGTTTGTGGTAATTTGTTATAGAAGCAACAAGAAAATACAGTAGTCCCCCACCCAGATCTGTGGTTCCATTTTCCTCAGTTTCAGATACCCCCTGTCAAACAAATGGTCTGAAAATATTAAATGTTAAATTCAAGAAAGGAAGAATTCCTAAGTTTTAAATTGTATACCTCAGTGTGATGAAATCTCATATGTCATTTCACTCCATCTCACCCAGGACATGAACCTATTCAGAGCATCCATGCTGTATATGCTACATTTCTATTAGTACTTAGTAGCCCTCTTGGTCCTAAGACCAGAATCACAGTGTCTGTATTCAAGTAACCTTTATTTTGCTTAATAAGAACTCAAAAGCACAAGAATATTGGTATTGGCAATTTTGTTCCAATACATTGTTCATTGCTCTGCTTTATTATTAGTTATTGGCTATTAGTCTTATCTTCCTGTACCTAATTTATAAATTAAATTTTGCCATAGGTATGTATGTACAGGAGAAAACACAGGACATATAGGGTTTGGCTCTATTTGTAGTTTCAGGCAACTACTGGGATTCTTTGAATACATGTTCTGTGGACAAGGAGGGACTGCTATAATACAATTCTTGGGTTAAGTCAGACATGTCAAGAAATTTACATTCACTTATTTAAAAAGTAGTACTCACCAAGTAATTATGATGCTCCAGGAACTTGGCTGTGTTCTGAGGATACAGCAATGGCCCAAATAGCTTGTCTCACTTTGCAGGAAACTTATTTATAGTCTCCTGGAAATAGCCCACTAAGGTTGACATTGCTACGTCCATACAAGTGATGAGAAAACAAAGGCACAGAGGAGAAACTTCTCCAGTGTTCTGAGTTATAAATGGCCCAGCCAGGATCCAACCCACATGCTTCACAAAAAAGCCAACGGCATTCCCCCGCAGTCTCATTTCCTTGGGGAGAGCTCAACAACGCAGATCTAACATTCTTCCACGTACTTAACCCTCTTATTCCTTCTGAATTCCCTGAGAAGCTGCAGACATCCTGTTCTCTGATGGGACAGTAGCCATCTTTAAAGCGGCTTTGAACTGTGGTACTCCCCAACCCTCTCCTCTTTGGGATCACAGACATGTATCTCGCTTTATGCAGCCCCTAATATTTTGATTATTTTGATGCAAATCCATCACCCATATTAAATTCCCCTGCTTTCCAAATGCAATCGATTTTAGAAGCATGAAAGCAAAAACTAAGTAAGCTCTGACAGTCTTTACGAGTGTCCATGACAGGAGAGACCTAAGTGGCTGAAAGCTATTTTCCTCACCGTCAATCTGCCGAATGATTTTCCTTGCACAAATACATACCCATACGGTCTGACTAATGCTTGCCTTTTTGGACATATGTGAGCAAATAAATGTAATTACGAGCAAGATGTAATCACAATTGCTTTGCTATTAAAGCTGTTGTATGCTCTCATGACTTGGTTAACAATATATGCAGAAGGGTGGAATTGCTTGCTACTCTCCCAGAAAGAAAAACACGTGAGAAGTATGACCTCTTTTATATTATATCTGCAAAAATACAACATTTAAATGCAGAATTTGACTTTCTAAGAATCGCACCAGAAAACCTTTTAACAGAAACAGCAGGGAGAAAAAGCATTTTAAATCATGATACTCCATGAAGGATTATGAAAATGGAGGTCATCGCACAAGGCGGAATTGCAAATACAATGAGGAAAATCTTCTCCTCTGTGTAAATACATGAGGACAATTTATTCTTTTCTGTTGAGTTATCAGGGGATATTTTCAGCTTCTGGAAAAAGAAAAGGAAAGAAGGCACCATGTCCAAATGGATCTATTCAGAGGGATGTGCTTGGCTGGTACTTGGTAGGAATGGTCAATTTCTTTTGTATTGAACCAAGAAACCTGAGACAAGCTGTCCTAAGACTTTCTCATAGCCTTTTACGCACCTGGGAACAGAGAGGTTGAATGTGGGCTTTGACCTGTATTCAGTTCTTAAGAGAACTGACAAAGGGCAAACCCACCCATGCCAGAATGTCTGACATCTTATGGCAAGCCAGTGATATATTCATTAAAATTGGAGTTTTAACTGTATCTATCCTCAAATCATCTGTCAGAAATAACTGACCCCATCGGTTCGGCTAGGTGATGGCCTCTTTGGTGAGACTTTTGCAAGGAAAAGAGGTTGTTGCACAATACATTTGGTTTCTAAGCCCTAATGCAACATCTAGAAAAGTAGTACCTCATGTTAACAGGATTATGACTCATCTAGGGGTCCACACAGGTAAACATGATATAGATTGCAGGATAGAGGGGTAAATAGGATAGAAAGATAGGCATTTTCTTCATTTGATATTTCTTGGTCACTTACAATGAAATGAGCAAACATTTCAATACCAGGAATATAAAGGGTAATGTGACATATATCCATTCAGTATTATTATCCAGTTGAGACAGATAACAGATCACATCAATGAACAGAAGTACTATGGGAGAGTAGGTGAATGATGCATCAAACAAACTACAAACTACAGTATTTCTTATACAATGAATTTAAGTATGGTATATTTCTTTAATTCTAAACTTTATGTATTTAATGTTTCACATTTTAGCATTACTAAAGTAGATGTGTCCTCCATCAGGAGGACTACAAATTATAATTGACAGATCTATTTTTCTTTCTTAGATGTATATATAATTATATGATGTCTTACTTTCATATGCAATGAACTATGACCTATATGGATTTATTAATATGTCCTAATAAAGCTATATGCAGAAAACTGATTTTATAGTGGTGTGCTAGTGAGTGCTAATTATGAAGTAGTATGCTGATAAATGTTATCAGATCTCTGGGGAAAAGGAATCCATGATTTGCCATTTCCATGGTGTAAATATTCCTAACATAGTAGATTTCAAACAATCAAAGTAATGCCATTGAGTAACAATTAAGAAGACACAACAGCACTGGTTCTGGAGAGCCTACATAAGCAACCCCTGTGCACCACAGCCATGTGTAGATCTAGAACTATTTTCAAACTCCCTTTAAACCAGTGCAGGTCAGGCAGCAGAACAACGTTAACTGTAACAACCTTTTAAGCCCCATTAGAATGTTTTCACTGACTATCATCCCAACAATATCAACTTATAAATAATCTGGAGCATGATTTTGATATTGAGTCTTTTATCATTAGATTCTTAACCTCTGACGGTAAGAGAAATATGTCAGTCCTTAAGTCCTTCATTATGTTTAAATCCTTTTGACCATCATCTCATTTTACACATGGAATCTCAGATCAAATATGAACTCTTCATAAAGGATTCCTTACATCAATGGTCTAAAGTGTTCCCTCTGTCCATTCTCTCTGACATGAACCAGATTCCAGACAATCCTCACTATCTGAAATTTTCTTGCTGATGTGTTTACTTGTGTAATGTATGCCCTCCTCTAAACCTTAATGAGAGCTCCACTCCCAATAAAAACATGCCTTCCAAATCCCCAGCCTGCAAGTGTACCTGGCACCCTCATATAGTAGGACTATGATACACAGCTGCTGAATGGTTCATTAAACCATTCAGTACAAGATTATAATATCAACTAGATCTATACACTATGTGCCTGTATGCTTTTTTTTTATATGAGGAGCAAAACGTTATGCAGTAAAATAATGCTGATCTAACATAGGGCTGTTAAAACCTTCTGTTTTTATGAGAAAATTGCTTAGAGTAGACCTAGGAACCTCCCCTTCCAGGAAAGGTAGAGTTTCAGAGACTTGATTTATCCTCCTTTCTGAAACAACCAAAGAACAAACAATGATACATGCAACAATGGTTTGCAAGACACTGCATATTGGACAACGGAGGGCAGCGATTGGGGAGATACAGGAAACCCAAGAGGTGAGTGCTACTATGTTCCCATCTTCCACAACATGATTAAGAATGCATATGAATAATCAATCACTATTACCACACTTAATGGTCAAAGACTGAATTTCCCAATCCCCACAGATTATTAGGAAAAAGAAAAATTATACCCACTCTTACCACCTGAATTTAATATCATATGAGATGAAGTTTCCAATGTAAAATGGCCAGTAAAATATAGAAACTGGTCTCAATTTTAAATAATTAATTTTAAATGTTCTTATTATATGTAGGTAATCTGGTAAAATCCACATAAAATATTTAAAAGTTTGCAGGACACAAAATCAAATGCCTTTCTAGATATTATTGACAAACAAGTAGATTCCAATAAATACAGCACCTACTAAAAATGAATCATAAAGAAACAGAAAATCTGATTACACTTAAGTAAAGATATTTAACCAATATTGAAAAAAACTCCCAACAAAGAAAACACGAAGGCCTGAGGGTTTCACTTAAACACTTAAACACATACCAAACACTTAAAGAAGAATTAACACAAACACTTGTCACATTCTTTCTAAAAAATGAAAACAGGGAATAAATTTCCAACCTCATTTTATGATGTCATAGATACTCTTACACAAAATTCAGGCAAGAGCATTACAAGGAAAAAAAAAAAAAAAGAAAATTAGAGGCCATTATCCCTGAAGAACATAAATTCAAAAGTCCTCAAAAAATACTAGCAAATCAAATTCAACAGCACATTAAAAGTACAGTACTTCCTTCATGATAAGTGAGATTTATCCCTGGGATGTGAGGATGGTCTAACAGATGCTGAACACCATGTGGATGCAGGGGCCCACAAGCACTCGAGGCATCTCCACTGCATTCCCAGCCATAGAGAGCTGGGTCAGCAGAGGAGCAACCAGGACATCAACCAGCACCCATATGGGATGCCACTGCAGCAGGCAGAAGCTTAGCCTACCATGCCACAGCTATGGCCCCTGCAGTTTCTTAAAAAGTTAAATACTCATCTACCATATTATCCAACCATCCCTTTCCAAGTGTTTGCCCAACAGAAATAAACATTTTTCTACCCAGAATCTTTCACAGGAATGTTCCCAGAAGCATTGTTTTTAATAGCAGCAAACTGGAAGTTACTCAGTTATCTACCAATAGGCGATGGTTAGACAGGGGTGGATTCATAAAAGGGAATATTTCAAAAAAAAAAAAAAAACAAGAAGGAACTCTTGATATGCACTACAATATGGATTAATTTCAAAATAATTATGATAAGTGAAAGAAGCCAAACAAAAATGAGTAGGCACTTTGTAAGTCCATTTATGTAAAATTCTAGTAAATACAAACTAATACAGAGTGACAGGAAGCAGATCAGTGGTTACCTAATAGGAAGGAGTGATTACACAGAGACACAAGAAGACTTTTAGGGGGAATGGATATGTTCATTATCTTGATTTGTAACAGTTTCCCCATGGTATATATACATCAAAACTTATCAAATCTTACATTTCAAATATGTGCAGTCTATTTTATGCCAATTATACCTCAACAGTGCCAGATTTTAAAAATAATACATATAGGAATTACTTCAATTACAGTATTATTAAAATATGCTCATACAAAGTGATTTGATGATTGAGAAAAAGGAGGTGACAGACCAATTTGAAGAACCATTTTTAGCACAACTTTTTTTCTGGGTAGAAGAGACTGAGTATATAGATACCAAAGTATTTCAAAATATTCATGCAAAAATGGAACTGAAAGATAAGTTGAAATCCATGTATAATGTTTTCATAATATACATTTTCCATGAACTTTCTGAAGATTCTTCATGTTAAATAAACAGTCTGATCATCTTCTTCATTTTAAATAAATTTTGACTAATGTTAATTCATTTATTCATTCATTCATTACCTATAGAACAGCAAGCGGTAGCCAGTATTCTTGCAATGCAGTATTTTAAAAAACATGAAGAATCTATTTCATGGAGCTTGCATTCTAATGAGTAAAACAGCAAATAAAATGCAACACTGATTGTTAGATACCTTTCACAGCACAATTATTTTGCGTGCCTACTATGTGCCAGGCAATGTAGAATAGAGGTGAACAAGCAACTAAGATGCCTACGCCTTGTAATGTCCAAGATCTAAGATACGGACATCAAAGAAGTGATCACAATACAGGCCATGCCATGGAGCTAATCTACACAATTTACAGAGGGTCACAATTTACAGAGGACACAATTTACAGAAGGGTCATCTTGGGCTCCCAGAGAAAATGATGCTGAAACTGACATTTGGCTCTCCCAGGGGAATATTTTGCAGTTTGGTTCCTAGGGTTTGAGGGCTATGGCTCTGTGAAAGGTCCTGTGTGATCAACCTGGCAACAGACCTTCTCTGAAACACTAAGAAAGGAAAACATATTGGATAAATCACACAATATCAGGCTCCACATCGCAGAAATATGGAAAATAATAGCTCACTGCAACACAGACACTAAAATCGTGGTTGGGGCATAATTCGGTTATTGCTATGTAGGTGGAAATTCGTTCTCCCAAAGTTCCTATCCTCATGTCTTTAGAACAGTTTCTTAAGTGGCTATTTCAGATACCTCATCATAGTAATGGCCAATCAACTGATATATTAAATACTCAGTAATATCTAGCTACTAAGAGACCAAATTCTTTAAATGAGACAATGAAGGAATGTGTGGAGTCACTCCCAGAGTACCTAACTTCTTTTTTTTTTTAATATTTATTTATTTATTTGAAAGGCAGAGTTACAGACACAGAAGTAGAGAGAGGAAGTGAGAGAGCTATCTTCCATCTGCTGGTTTACTCCCCAAACAGCCTCAATGGCCGGAACTGGGCTGAACCGAAGCCAAGAGCTAAGAGCTTCTTCTAGGTCTCCTGCATGGGTGCAGGGGCCCAAGCACCTGGGCCAACTTCCGCTACTTTTCTAGTCACATTACTGAGTGTCTAAATTCTAATTCTAATTACCTTTCAGATGCCAGAAAGCACTGATACACTTACTACATCCATCAATATCAGATTTTGTGAACTCAGTTCTTTCTAAGGAAGAAACAAAGAGTTTTTAGCATGAATATCAATAGTGCTTCATGAAATAACATAAAACGATAAAGCAATTTTTTTCCCTACAAGGCAAAGTAGTCTTACAGGAAATTCACTGTCAGTTGCTTCCTATGAGACCAAGTCTTCACCAGCGAAGTCAAATAAAGTCAGCGACAGAAGCAAATAAACATCCTTCTAATCACCTGGCTTCAGGGACAAGAGCAATTTTAGTGGAGCCATAGTAGTCACTAGTGGTTCAACTGTAAGAAATTATCTATTCATCATCCTTGGTACCAGATCAGATGTTCACACACTTAGCATCCAAACTGGCCTCAAGGAATCAGATTATTCGAACTAGAAAGAATCTGAAGGCATCTAATCCAAATCTTCATTTTAAAGATGAAGAGAGTAAAACCTAGAGGGTTGGGGTTTTTCCAGTATCTCATTTCCACCCACTCAATAAATATCTACAAAAGCAATGTATGCACTAAATAATCCCCCCAGCATCATCAGGTAGGGATGACACTACCTTTTTAGATGAGATAAAATGTGACTGCCAAGTGATGTCAGTGATGGAATGCAGCGTCACGCAGATCTGCAGGTTCCAGTCCAGCTGTCTCCCTCAGCACAACTTGGGGATGTCAGAAATGTTACAAAAAAACTCAGATTTTTAAACTTTCCTCTCTCAATAAAGCAAGAGGATTTGACAATGCTCCAGCCATTTTGACCATTTTGCCATGGCTAATCCTAAGACTTCCTCTGTGTACCAATAGCCTCTGGCATTGGTCTTGGACCATGCAGCCAATTCTTGGTGGTGACCCTATTTAGATGGATTCCTACTACAACTCCATTCCAGTCCTTGCATAAATGGAATAAATGAAGCACACAGGGTATTTGTGGAAGAAAATATAAAAACTAAAAGGTACAGTTGGTTGGAGGCTGTTCCTGGGGGAAGAGTTACTGCACTTGAAATCTCATGCTGCTGACAAACGCTGGATCCCAGCAGGGCCAGTCATCTTCCGGGAGCAGAATATCCATGGCCATCTTTGCAAGATGTCTAGCTTGTCATTCCTTTCTGATCGCCGGCTACAGTCTTTACTCTACAAAGGGCTTACAAGGTTTTCTGGGGGTACTGCTCACCTCCATTCTCACCCTTTCTTGATAACTGGCTCACTGCTCTGCTTTCTTCACACCCGTGCACACTTTCCCTTCTCTGCCTCCTCGCCCGTCCCTCTCCCCTCTAGACCCTTGCATGGGCTGTTCCTATAGGTAAGGAGACCACTCAGCCATCAGACCTGGCTCAGAGGTGATTCCTTCTGAGGAGCCTTCCTCACGCCCTCAACTCTGTGCTGTAAGTTACCCAGGTTGGGCCTTCCATTCTCGCCATGTCATAGCCCTTATTGCACGCTAATAGGAAAGCCTGTTTAATTTTGTCACCACAGGAGGTGGCTTCAAAAAGTTCAAGGAATGGGCCATCAAACAAGGAGGTACCTTTCTCTGAAGGGAGGAGAGAACTTCCACTTTGATTATGGCCTTGTCTAAGTAAGGTCGGAGTTTATGAATTCAAGACGCTTCCATAGCCTTGGCAGCCGATGACAAGAACCTCGGGTGATTACTGACATCATAAATAAGAGTGTCAATTGTTAAATCAACAACGGGAGTCATTGTGCACCTACTCCTCATGTAGGATTTCTGTCCTTAATGTATTATACTATGTGAATTAATGGTAAAACTAGTATTCAAACAGTACTTTATACCTTGTATGTCTATGTAGGTGCAATCTGTTGAAATCTTTACTTAGTATATACCAAGTTGATCTTCTGTATATAAAGATAATTAAAAATGAATCTTAATGAAGAATGGGATGGGAGAGGGGGTAGAAGATGGGATGGTTTGTTGGTGGGAGGATGGTTATGCGGGGAGAAACCGCTATAATCCAAAAGCCGTACTTATGAAATTTATATTTATTAAACATAAGTTTTCTAAAACAAAGTTCATGGAAAATGAGTATTATAAAATAGCTATGCATGAATTTTTTTTTTGCTCCAGAATAAACACCTTGAATTGTGTTTTCCCACAAATTTTTGAAGGACCCTTGTATTATAAATTTGCCATTGTATTCACTCCATGTCAGGCTCACTGTCTGGTACAAATAAATGCATAACAATTATGTCAAATGAAAGAATGGATAAGGAATACCGTGATTTGTTCTAGAAGAAGTTATACAAAAGTTGCTTCCATTGTTGGCAACAAAGAATGAAAGGAAATTTAGATCAATTCTTTCCAAGTGATTTTGGGAGCAGTGTATTGGGGTCAGGCCAATGCAATGATCTGTGTCCCAAAGATGGCCCACAGATCAATCAAGGCCTATTGGCAGCACATACTTGAGGGTCTCCAGGAGATTTGTCTGCCCCAAAGCATCACCTACTCACAAACGAGGTGGCTCAAAAAGCAAATACACTGCCTGTATCTGCTACAAAATTTGTCCTTGTTGTTACTGAAAAAGAACCTGAGACAGACAGGGATTTAATGAACAAAGACACTCAGGGAGAAGTCTGTGGGTAAAATGGAATCACTCCCAATTACCTCCAATGGACAGCAGTTATGAGCTTCTGTACACAATTTAAAGGTGATATTGTAATTTAAACAGGAAAGAAAAGCCAATTGAACTTAACGGCAAGTGACATTTTGGCTCAGCTACAATGAGACTCCAGCAGGTTTACTCACTGTGGATTCCATGGGTTCACAGAGGGTTAATTCTGTGATCCTTGGGAATACCTTAATGGCCCCGGTTATCCCAACCTTGACTCAGAGCAGAGGCCGCAGATTATGTTTTCTCTGCACACCCTCAGACGTATTAGGACATGAAGTGAAGGCGACAGGAGGAGAATATTTCCTTTCTCCCAGGAAATGCCCCAGGAGAGTTTTCCACGGCGACCTCCTCAGACCTGGCTTTGCATTAGAGTTATTGTCCTGAGAGAAGATTCAGTTAGCGCCCCTGATTCATTTCTTATAGTGCTCTCTTGTTTATTCTCAGTGGCAGCTAACTTGTAAAATTTTATTATGATTTTTTTTCTTGGTTTGTGTCATGGAAGGGCTTAAAAAAAAAAAAAACCACAATGATTCTATCATCAGTCCTAAGTGCAGTTGTATAAATTCACACCAAGGCTGTGTGTCTACAGGGGAAATGCAGGTAACAGGTTGTTCTCTTCCCAGCAATCAGTCTCTGTGTTTAGATTTTATGATTCTAAAAGCCCAGAGGACAGGGGAAGGGAGGGGGAAAGACGAGCCTTGTAGGCAGCACTGGTAGAATGCTCATACTATTAGGATTTTACATTCCATCCTCTCTCCGTACTTGTGCTAGTGTGATGCTAATCAAACACAATATATTGCACTGACACCACCACCAGTTGGCAACTCACCTAAAGTCCCACGGCACATGGTAACTGCCACGCCAAGGGTTTTCTGAATTCCACTGCCCCCTGGCTCAAGTTATACATGACAGTATGCGAAGTACAAAGTGTTCCTGTAGATCCTGCACTGTACGCCTCCGTGCTTTGCTTACGCTGCTCCTCTGTTGGACTATCCTCCCCTAAATTGCTATTTGCTTTAGCAGAATTAACTCAGACTTCACTCCAACCAAGCTCATCCCAAAGCACCCTATCGAAATTCATCAGTTAGATGAAAGGATTGTTTTTATCACTTGCCCAAACTTCACCCTACATAAATATTCAGACCATGATCCACCGGTCATTATATTTCCAAAGTTTAGCACAGTGTTTGGGGACACAGAGGGTATTCCAATATATTCTCACTGAACTATCCTTTTTAAAATATTTCAAATAATACAGAAAATATAAAGAGTTTAATAAGCACATATAGATTTAACAGTGTTTAATATTTTGCCCTATTTACTTCACATGTAAACATATAATACACATACATGCTATTTTTCAAAGCAGAGGTATATTAGTACCACATAATGTGAGATTCACAATAAGGATCTTAAAATAAGCAAAGAGGTATACTATTATATAAAGAATATAATTCAGTAAAAACATAAATACCTATATGCCAAACAATAAGGCACCCACACACTGTTAAACAGGTATGTGTATTTACATACACATCCATATATGGTAGAAAAAGTGGTATTTACTTTTCTGTCTCTGACTTATTTCACTTAGCATAATTAGCCTTGGTGTCATCATCGCCAAGGTGTGGCCTTGTTCTTCAAACTTCAGGGACCACTCTCCCTATTTCCTTGTGTAGGACACTACTAACCTTATTTGCACAGTTCATTGCCACTATTGAAGTGTCCCTCTCCTATTTCTCCCTCCAGATGAAAAGCTGCTCGACAGCTGAAAGTGCATCTTCTTTTTCCAACAATGACATGGGTGCCTGGAGCCACACACAATGCGTAGCACAAATCAGGTGTTTAGTAAAAACATGCTGAATAAAGGAATGAATAAATAAAAGAAAGAAATGTCTTCCTTAACAACTCTCCTCAGTTCAATAGCTTAAAATGCCTTGACTGTCCTGTGAAATGTAAAAAAGCAAAACACTAAATACTGAAGATGGGACATAGTGAATGAAGAAAGGGGGAAAAAAGCAAAAGAATACCGTCCAGTGACTAAGTGAGTGCAAATCCTTGCTGGGCCTTGGCGTTTGTGACACCTCCCCCACCCCAAGTAACCTCTGAACCTTACGTTGTAACTATGAGGATGGCCCACAGGCAGAGCCTGGGTCAGCATGGGAAGGAAATGCAGGGGGAGGGGGAGAATACAGTGCCCAAGGGAAAGTCTGCTTTGTTTAGGAGTTTTCTTCAGTTCTTGGTCCTATATTCCCCTCTCCTTCTTCCCTGCTTCTCTCAGACCCCAAGAATAATGAAACAATCATGAAAGTCAAAAACCAAACTTCATCAAGCTCACATCAAATGTCCTCACCGTGAATCGCAGTATCTCAAAAAACCTCCCAAAACTGTAAGAATCCAGAATTATCCCAGCTTTTTAAACACTTTTCTTCTCTCTCCCCCACATCTTTCCTCTCAGAGTTCTCTCTTTTAAAAGGTCTCTCCAGGGTTTGGCATGATGACACAGTGAGTTAAGCCACCACCTGTAATGCCGGCATCCCATATGAACACTAGTTGGAGTCCTGGCTGTTCTTCCCATCTAGCACCCTGACAATTCACTGGGGAAAGCAGAAGATGATCCAAGTATGTGGGCCCCTGCCACCATGAAGAAGATCAAGGTGGAGCTCCTGACTCCTGGCTTTGGCCTGACCCAGCCCTAACCATTATGGCCATTTGGGGAGTGAACCAGTGGATGGAACATCCCTCCTTCTCTCCCTCCCTCCTTCTTTCTCTCCTTGTGTGTGTGTGTGTGTGTGTGTAACTATGCCTTTCAAATAAACAATTTTTTTTTCTAAAAAAAGTCTAACCCATTTTTGTCAACCATGATTGCATCTGTCCAGGGACTCTCAACCTTTTTGATGTTACTGTATTCTTATAGAAGTTTTTAAGACAATTTTTATATCTGTACCTTCATTTAAATGAAAGATTAATGTCACAGATAGATTGCTTATATGTTCATGGACTATATAGATTTAGTTTATACCATTAAAAAATAACATTTTATCGCCAGCACCGCGGCTCAATAGGCTAATCCTCCGCCTTATGGCGCCGGCATACCGGGTTCTAGTCCCGGTTGCCCCTCTTCCAGGCCAGCTCTCTGCTGTGGCCCAGGAGTGTAGTGGAGGATGGCCCAAGTGCTTGGGCCCTGCACCTCATGGGGGACCAGGATAAGCACCTGGCTCCTGCCATCGGACCAGCGTGGTGCGCCGGCCGCAGCGCGCCGGCCGCGGTGGCCATTGGAGGGTGAACCAACGGCAAAAGGAAGAACTTTCTCTCTCTCTCTCTCTCTGTCCACTCTGTCAAAAAAAAAACAACATTTTATCATCCCTCAAAAATCAAATTTTGCCACCTTCAGAGTGACATCATTGTCGAAGATGTCAGTTCACCATCACTGCATCCTAATTTAGTGCCATGTCATCAAGCCAACTCCTGCACTGCTCAGGCTCCAGAGCTCTCAGCCAATTCTATGTACATACCATGGCTCACAGCTCGTATTAGCCATGCAGGAGGCTTTGATTATGATCCACCACACATGAAAAAAAGAATGCCACTCCTCTAAGCCATGGGACACGTGTGACCTTGGACTGAAGATTTGGAGAGGCTGCAATTCAAAGAAAAATCTCAAAGCTACTCCTTGTCCCCTTCTCTTGTTCCCTCACTGTCCTCTTGTATAAACAAAGCATTTTCCTTCTTAGCTCCAACAGGTCCTCTGGATCTTTGCTGCACCCAACAGGACTCACCCTGGAATGCCATCTGAACACCCTGTGTTTCCCAGAAGCAGTTCTGACAATGCCAAGCGTCTCCAGTTTGTTACACCTGAGCTCCAGCAATAATCTCCTATAGTTCACCTTATCTTCCTGATTCTCCTTATCTTTCTAAAATATACACCTTTTAAAAAATATTTATTTGTTTATTTGAAAGGCAGAGTAAGAGACAGAGAGAGAGGAAGAGACAGAAAAAAAGACATCTTCCATGCTCCTGGTTCACTTCCATTTAGGCTACAACACCATTGCTGAGCCAGGCTGAAATCAGGAGCCTGAAATTTCACGCAGTTATCTCAGATGCCCACAGGAGCACAAATACCTGGGACACCTTTGGCACATTATCAGGGAGCTGGATCAGAAGCTTAGCAGCTGGGACTCAAATAGGAGTTCTGACATGGGATGCCAGTGCTGCAAGTGGTAGCTCAATCACTGTACCACAATGCTGGCCCCGTGTCCATGTTATCATTACATCCTTTGGTAGGGAACATGTTCTTTATAAACTAAAATTTTTATTCTTCTAAACTCCCTTAAAGGCTATCCTTGGCCATCCAGAGAAAGTTTAACAATATAATTAGCATATTATATAAGACCTATGAGGATATGACTTCTACCAATTCCTATATATATGAATACATACTATAATATATACTTGATCAGCTCTTGTGCTGACTGTTGTTGTACAATGTAATACTTTATCCATTTTAGTATTTTTTTTTATCCTAGTACTAGTGGTTGAACTCTGTAATTAACACACAATTATTCTTAGGTGTTTAAATTTTAACTGAAAAGTGATCCCTGTGAAATATAAGAGTGGGAATAAGAGAGGGAGGAGATGTACAATTTGGGACATGCTCAATCGGACCTGCCCCAAATGATGGAGTTAGAATCGTGCCAGGGGATTCCAATACAATCCCATCAAGGTTGCATGTACCAATGCCATCTCACTAGTCCAAGTGATCAATTTCAGTTCACAATTGATCACACTGATAGGTCTAAGAGTCAAAGGGATCACACAAACAAGACTAGTGTCTGCTAATACTAACTGATAGAATCAAAAAGGGAGAGAATGATCCAACATGGGAAGTGGGATACACAGCAGACTCATAGAATGGCAGATGTCCTAAATAGCACTCTGGCCTCAGAATCAGCCCTTAAGACATTTGGATCTGGCTCAAGAGCCCATGAGAATATTTTAGGCATGGAAAGCTAAGACACCCTGAAAAAAAAAAAAAAAAAAAGAAGACCTAAATGAAAGATCTCTGCGAGTGAGATCCCAATGAAAAGAACGGGCCCATCAAAGAAGGAGGTACCTTTCTCTGAAGGGAGGAGAGAACTTCCAGTTTGTCTATGACCCTGTCGGAGTAAGATCGAAGTCGGCAAACCATAAAGGCTTCCATAGCCCCAGCAACTCATGACTAGAGCCTAGGGAGATTACTGACGCCATAAACAAGAGTGTCAAATTGTTAAATCAACATCGGGAGTCACTGTGTACTTACGTCTCATGAGGGATCTGTCCTTAATATGTTATCCAATGTGAAATAATGCTATAACTAGTACTGAAACAATATTTTTACACTTTATGTTTCTGTGTGGGTGCAAACTGATGAAATCTTTACATAGTATATACTGAATCGATCTGTATATAAAGATAATTGCAAATGATTAAAAAATCTTGGTGTTAAATTGGAAATTGCATAGATAATCAATTTTTTAAAAAAAATCATGTAGGATCTCTGTCCTTAATGTGCTGTACATTGTGAATTAATACTATAACTAGTATTCCAACAGTATTTTCACTTTATGTCTCTATGTGAGGGCAAACTGTTGACATCTTTACGTAATATGTACTAAACTGATCTTCTGTGTATAAAGAGAAAAAAATATATATATGATATAATATATATATATACATATACATTAAAAGTTTCCTTTGCATTTTCAACAACTGACTTTGTCCTTGAAAATCCTGCTGGAATGAAAAAACCAGGTCAACGTATCAAACTCTGTACTTGCACAGCATTCCAAGTAAACATTTCTATTAATGCTCATTACAATGCATGGTAAACAATATCCCTGGTTCTCTCCATCAGGAGTTTTTGTAAATAAACCACAGTAGCTGCTCACTAATTATTTGCTGAACTGAACTGCTCTCTCTTACAGGATGCATAATGTAAGAAAGAGTGTCACTGATTAAGAATCCAACAGATCCTTACAGTGGCCTCTAGCAGTCACTCACTAGGTCTTGGGAGACCATGATCCCACAAGCCTAGCTTCCAGGACAGTAACAGAAGGAAGGCAAGTGCTCCTCAGGAGGATGCGTGCATTTCTGCCCCTCTGCTGCTGTAAAGTCCAAAACACCAAACTGTCCTAAGATGAAAAATGCAAAATGAGAATTTGAGCTTGTCTTCCAATGTTCAGTTTAGCGTTCTGTTGCCAACCTAGGAGGTGCTTACACAACAGCTTGAGGGTTTACCACTAATACCTTCCTTAAGACAGCACTGTCTTTAGGCAGTCAGGTCTCCACTAAATTACTGTTTTGGGTGGTGAGTGTGTTGGCAGACAGGCTAAGAGCAGAGAACAATGGGATTATTCTTGCAGGTGTAAGCTGGTTGGTAATTATTTTTGAGATTTTGGTTTTTTTTTTTTTTTTCAATTATTTGTTTGAAAGACATACTAAGAAAGACAGAGAACTCACATCTGCTGGTTGACTTCCCAAATGCCCAAAATGGTCAGGGCTGGCGAATTGGAAGCCAGGAACCTAGAACTCTACCTCGATATCCCATGTGTATAGCAGGGATCCAAGTACTTAAGTTGTCACCTACTGCTTCCCAGGGCACATATTAGCAGGAAGCTAGAATCAGAAGCAAAGCCAGAGCTCAAACCAGGCACTATGGTATGGGACAAGGCATCTCAAGTAGTATCTTAATCACTACACCAAACACCTGTCCCATTTTTGAATTTTAAAATAGCTCCCAATGAAATGGAGCCAATGTCTGTTGAAGGTTTATTTGAATATAGGCTTTATTCTCCTCTATTTGACCACAGCCATTCTTCTCATCTAAAGATAAAGAAGACTAAATTGTCTTCTCCTGCATCCTCTGCAGATCCCACATTTATATTTTATTTCAAGCAAGAAAAATAATCACCAAAGTCACTATTAGTATTAACTGCCTTTGACAATTCTCTCAAATATGCAGAAAATTTCTACCCAAAGTCTGATTCTAAGGAATCATCTTATCAGATGGGCACTGTCAATGAACTGGGAGCAAATTAGACTATAAAAGTAGGCATGAGCTTTACCTTAATGTAGTTGGGGAAGAGCTGAATGCTACACAATAAAAGATTGACTCCAGAATCAGTTTGATCTGAATCTGTCATTGGTATTTTGTAAGTTTTCTTCAAGTGGATTTTTTATTAAAGCATAACATACACAAGACAATATCCAAAGTTGCGCATGCGTGGCTAGATGAACATTCCCAAATTGAATACACCCATATAATTAGCATCTAGATAAATAATTATTACAAAATACACAGAAGCTCTGCCCAAGTACCCTCTTGGGTACCAACAAGCAGTAAAGTTAGCCTACATTATCCTAACTTTTATAACTCTACATTAGTTTGCTTGTTTGGATCATATAGTTCGGACATGAACATGTAGCATGAGCAAGAAAGAAACCTTTATCACTGTTATTTCTAGGGAACGTTATTACTGCACCATGCCATAGAGTCTCCAGATAAACAAAGCACCCAAGTGATGGGCTATGACTTCAAGCCAACAGAACTATTAGAATTTTCCTTTGAAGAGTTATATGACTCGAGCTCAACACAGATATCACATATTATTTCATTTCTGAATGGCAAGGAAATCTTTTCTTGCTGTGACTAAAGAGAAAAAATTGAAAGTGATCTTTTGCTGGAATATGCTAATTGAGGAAACTTTCTTCTCTGTTACGAAACCAGATTGTAATTCCAAAACTGTGTCTGATGTACCCCAAATACAGCACTGCCTTCCAAAGAGAAGGCCCTTGGTGATTATTAGTTAAAAAAAATAAAATCCTCTCCCACCAGGTTCAAAGCCAACCTCATTCTTTTGTTCCTGTAAAGACTTTCTTTCTTCGTGTTCCCTGGTGTCTACATGGCCTATGAGCTTTCTCCTAATGATTAAACTCCTAAAAATACTACAAAGAATGCTTAATAAGGCTTTTGTGTTTTTCTAGTTGCTATAGAGACTATTTAGTGTAGGACTTTAAGTACGTGTAAATATGTATTTTGGACAGTGTTTAAAAACATGTATAATTTACCCAGCCATAACAGCTACTTCAGACTGTTGTAGTGCAGTGCGATAAGGCGTATGTGAAGCATTTTAGAGTGTGTTATTTATAGTTATTTACTTAATAGCCTACAAGAGCTCCTTCCATTATGTAAAGGAAACAGGCATTTACCCTGTTTTAACAATGAATATCATTTACTCCATTGTAGCAGTTGATAGTCTTGGGTCCCATGCAGGCTGGTAAATAAGCAATTGGTATAATGTTGATGCAGGAAAGAAACCATGTTGACAGAGAATTACTAGGAAAACAAACGGTCCCTCTCATCCAGTCTTGAGCTCATTAGGGAAGTTGTTGACTGAGCTACTCTGGCAGGATAGGAAACCCTTGGAAAGAGGCCACTATCTGCTTTGAAGTTACCCCCAGGGAGGTACCCATGAGTGAAATAACACAGATAATAATAGCAACAACAACTAATCATTACTGAGCAAACTTGACTCTGGGCCACAGCCACAGCGCTAATTGCTTTACATTCATGATCCCATTTAATCCTCGTACCACCATAACTCTAGGAGATGGGTACTAGTATTATCTCTGCTGGATAAGGAAACTGAGGCAGCGAGGGTACAGGACTTGCCAAAGACCATCACAGGGAGATGGTAGACTCAGGTTAGACTCCTGGTAAACTTATGCTCCTAAGGGTTGCTCTAAACCACTGATGTTGCACTGGGAATTTATTGGGCCACTAAGAGGTTAGTTCTTTCTCAGTAAAATATCTGCAGCCCTGAAACACACATGTATTTTCCAAGCAAGTAGAATTTTTGGCAAAAGTCAATCCTTTTAGCCAAAGAATAAAGATGTGAACTATACTGTCCTAGTTTTACATACTAACTGATTTCCCTACAACTTCAAGTTATAGACTTCATTACCTACTCGGTTCAGACGAGGAACTGACTACCAAGTCAGGTTTGTCCAACATCACATAGCTTGTAGCAGAGCCAGTATTCAATATCAGATAAGGTACAACTAAAAAAAAAAGTTTCATTATTAAAAGTAAAGATGCATGTAATGCAGTTTTTCTCAACTGTGGGGGTCATTTCCCCACTAGGGGATACTTGATAGTGACTGGAAACAAATCTGATGGTCACAATTGGGAAGGTCTAAGCCAGGGGTGCTGATTAGACATCCTACAATGTACAGAACAACCTCCCACAACAAAAACTATCCATCCCCAAATGCCAATAGTGCCAAGGTTGAGAAATGCTGACTTAATGTGATTAAATACGGGCCAACATGGTATGGGTAACATTATGTCAGGTGCAATTAAACTGAAATGATGCTGGTTGCTCATTTATCAGCTTACTTGGAAAAACAGACATCAAGATTTAAGGACCTTGAATAGTCAATTCACCATTATACAAGCAGCTGTTTCATAAAACGTCTAAAATGTCCTCATACCCCAAAATATGATTAATGAAACTTGTGATCAGCAAGGGCCTTTCCAGCATCAGAGAGGAGATAGTAAGACATTCTGAGCTCATTCAGACACAGAGGGAAAAACAGCAAGAAAGAATGTTTAGCAGGATATTAAGTGTGATAAAGCCAGGAATTGATGAGTCTGTTTGCATTATTTGCCTTTCCAATGGTAATAGCTAGTGCATGGTCAATGCTCAAAGCCAGCCTCACTCCTTTGTTACTGTGGAATGCAGATTCATGCTCATTGCATAATCCAGGGAGTGACTGGCTCCCAGGAGGAACAGTGAAATGGCTCCAAGTGAATCAATCTTCCTGCTTTCTTTTCTCCACCTTTTCCTAGGATCCTAGGACTTCATATTCACTGAGAGTACCAGTTAACCAACAGATATCTACTGCGCGGGCATCCCTGATGGAATCTTTCCTGGAATGGAATCAAGATCTTGATTTCTGACTCAGTGAAAAATCTACTATCATTTTTACAAAACCTCGTACACCCTATAAAGACAGGGCCTTTTTCAGGCTTACTCAGCATTGCATCCTTGGATGTGTCCTATCGTGGATAGGGTCTGACATATAAGAGATGCTCACTAAGTTTTGTTGACTGACTAAATAAATGAAATTACCATATTCTACAATGATGCAAAAGCTGAGAACACTGAAATGAGTATTTAGAAAATATAAACATCAGACACACATTTTTGGGTGGCATACACAGGTACCAGCAGTACCCACAGCAAGGAGTCAGGACAGGTATTACAGAGAGGGAGAAGCGTACAGGGGGCAGGAGTCCCAAGTATGGAGAGACCTGAAGGCTTCCTTATATCTAGATCCGTGGTCCACTTACTCTCTTCATAGCCCTGTGTTTTAGCTATTTTAGCTATCTATACTTGACCCCCTACTGTACCCAACTTTTCTCTGCACTGTTAGAGATATTGGCCTGGATTCACCGACCCTTGCCTAGACTTCAAGATTCACCCTTTAAGAGTAAAAATACAAAAGAACTCTCATTTACAGAGCATCTGCCTGCGTCAGATCCTGAGCCAGGCACTTTATTTTGATAGTATGACATTCAATCCTAATTAAAATCCCACAAGGAGGTTGCAAACTCTTCCCATTTTGCAGTTGAGGAAACTGAGATTAGAAACTTCACATAATGGCTAATTGCTAATGGCTTTTCACAGATGCATTCTAAGGAGACAGCGCCAAGTTTCTGGGTGGGAACTCAAGCAAAGGGACTAGAGATGATCCTTATAACGCAATGCTGGTTGTTCCTGTCATCACTGGCCTGCCTCCAGCTTCAGCCAGGCAGCTTTGCTGGAATTTCCAAGTAAGGAAGCAGAAAGGTGTAAAGAGGTCTGAGAGAAGTTAGCTAAGCCAGAAAAACTGTGATAGAGAAGATCAGCCATGTTGACCACTGAGTCCAAGAGGAAGTAAGCAACCCCAGAAGTGATTTCCAGCAGGTGTGGTCCAGAGGCATGAGGTGGAGTCATGACATAGATGGAAAAGCACTCAACAGATGCAGATCCAAGTCTAGGAGCAGGCTCTGGGACACAGGCACCATCCCTGGATACGGGGGCTTTCTTACATCACAGGAGAAGTCCACAAGGCAGCCTGTGGGATGGAAGCAGGTTCAGGTTCCATACACAGCACTGAGCCAGAGGAACACAGGCTAATCTCACTCACACAAATCCATGGAAGAGGGAGGAATGGGAGGCATTTGTTTTACAAATATCTGAGATTCTTTTAAGTGCCTACCACTAGGAATACAGTTGTAGGCAATAAATAAAACTCTCCAGTGAGCGTAGGGCCCAGTGAGATAGACAGAGGCGGCCCAGGTAAGCCTAGCCCAGCCTGCTGCAGAATCCACCCTGGAGAGGTGCTAGTAACCCTCATTCTGCTAACCCAAATGTGGCCCACAGGCCAGGAAAACCATTTCCAGGGAGCTTAATAGAAAAATAGCAATCTCAGACCTTATCCCAGACCTCCTGAAGCACAGTCTACATTTTGGCAAGACCCCAGGGGACCCATAAGCTCTCTAAAGACTGAGAACCAGGGGTCTGCCAGCTTTCCTTTGAGAGCAAGGTGTTCAGTATATTCCACCAGGCATATGGGGCCTGTCACTTCCCCCCATAGCTGTCCTCAGAGGTAAGAAGGTTATACCCGATTCAGCAGAGAGCAGGCAAAGGGAAAGCACAGTGTATTCTCATGAGCTCCTGGAAATAATTACCGTTCTCTTAATAATAAATGAATAGGCTGCAGTCCCAGAACACATTGAGAACAAAGCAAAACATGTCAATATAAAATCCAGCAAATAAAACAATCAATTTAAAATAGATTTCTCTAAATGGTTTGCCTGCTTGGGCTAAGTGCCCCGCCCCTGGGCTTTCTTCGCATGGTGTGCTTACTCCTGCCTCAGCCCTCAGTTTGATCTTGCACTTTTCTGTTTATGCGTTTGCCTCCCATTTTGACCCTAAGTTCTTTGAGGAACCTTTTAACTGCAGTGACAAGAAAAGGGTCCTGACCCTGAGAAGAAAGATTAGAAGCCATTGTAAAAGAATCAAAGAGTAGTTCTCCATGTGAAATACTTTCAAAGGAGGACTAGTACACGCAGTGCTAAATTCCTTCATGAGTATGGTCTATAGGTCTACTCCCTTCCCCTTGGCCTTACCCCTCAGGCACCCTCATGGAAAGTTCTAGACTCTCAGTGCCTCATGCCAGCAATTAGCATTTGCCATCCCAGGGGGTGAAGCCTCTTCTCATCCAGGACTTTCTGCATGTTCACCAAAGCTGGTAGAAGGCACCCACAGAGGTGCCTTCCCACACTCTGGGCTCAGCCATGTGACTTGCTTCACTACAGTGGCTGAAATAACTATTTTCATTTCTCCTCTCTGTTCCCAAGTCTTCAATACAAGAGAAGGCATGGGTGTGCCTCCTAGAGGATGAGAAATACAGGAAAATGGAGTCCAGAGCATAAAGGAGAACCCCATCAAGGTCAGTAAACCTGTCAAATCAACCTACACCTGACCACAGAGAAACCGGTGAACTCCACCAAGTCCATCAGTGCAGTGGGAATTCATGATCACTTGCAAATTCATGGTTAAACAGATGTTCACTTTAAACCACTTGTTTGGAGTGCTGCTTACACAGTAGTAGTTAACTGCTTCAAATCACCAAGTGGAAGACACTTCCATTCAAAAGCATCTACTTCCTTTCACACACAAAACCTCTTTGCATTTGAATTCCCTACTGAGGCTGAGGAAGCTTTAGGCAAGGCTCAGTTAAAGGAGAAAAAAAAAGAAAAAATAGCAACAGATCCTGCCCTCAAGCATGCTTACATTTGGTGACAATCTGAAAGTCACTAAGAAATCACCTTAAGGGGCTGGCACCACCTCGTGTCCCAGCTGCTCCACTTCCGATCCAGCTCTCTGCTATGGCCTGGGACAGCAGCAGAAAATGGCCCAAGTGCTTGGGCACCTGCAGCTGCGTGGGAGACCCAGAAGAAACTCCTGGCCCCTGGATTCAGACTGGCCCAGATCCAGCCATTGTGGCCATTTGGGGAGTGGACCAGTTGTTGGAAGATCTCTCTCTCTGCCTCTCTAACTCTGCCTTTTTAAAAAAGCTTAATTTACAAATTTGGCACAATAAGAATAACAACAGCTAATACTAGACAAACCGTAACCATATGATATAATACAAATTAGTGACTATGTTCTCTTTCTCAAAATACCTATGGAACTGTATTTGCCAGTGGTAGTTGATCTCAGGGAACTAAAACTGTGGAAAGGTAAACCTAGGATAAAGGGGAGGTATTGCATGTTTGCTTATACTATTGGCACACAGCTCTGACAAGTGTGTGGGAGGGGAGCTCCTAGGCAGCAAGACCTCATCTAGCCCTTAGAAGTCTGTGTCCCTGAGAAGGAGAATTCTGGCATCATAGTTCTAGCCCACAAAGCCAACAGAGACTTCTGACTGACCCACCACGGGCTAACACGCCAGAACCAACTGTGATGGGCAGAAAGATCAAGGACTCTGATGAGGCAGGTTGCAAAGTGAGCCCCTCCCTTCTTGAACACAGTAAGGGAGAGGAGTGGTTTCAGCAGCAGCAGTTCTGGGTGCATTATGGAGGTAAATGAACAGGCAAGCTTTGAGAATGGTAAATACTGCAGCAGTCCTGAGACAGGTGGCCCCAGAACGAAACCACTGACATAACTTAGCTCCCGAACACCAAGTCTCATTTCAACTTTCATATTTTCTACGAAAGGAAAACTGATTGTCCCACAGTAGGTCAGATAAGCACACCTGACCTTATCTTCTGTTACATGCTGGGCAGGGGCCATGGCAAATCTGGCCGCTTGGTCCTGGGGGTCTTGTGCAGACATCCCCCTTGGCCTTCTGCCTTTCTCCTCTCTCTTCTCGCTTCCTTCTTTTCTTCCCTTCTCTTCTCAAGTCTTCATTTCCTATACTTAGATGGAGTCAAAAATGTTTGCAAACTGTAAATACTTATTTAAAAAAAAAAAAAACCATGGCACTGCTGTCATTTCATTTTCCTCTTATTTGTGTGTTGCTTTCAAGCAAATATATTCATCTCACAGCATGAGTGGGAAAGGGAAGACAAATGAGACAGAAATACCCAAAAATGGGCAGTTAATGAATCCAGGGGCTCAGCTCCCAACTAGCTGTGTGACTTTCTAAGAGTCACTTGACTTCTCAGATTTTCAATTTTCTGAGTGATGAAATTCTCAGCAGAGACTACAAAGTTTACCTTGGGGAGTTGCTGCCAAGAATCTTTAAATCTTGGATAAAAACAAGTTCTGTTCCTACAATAATGATGACTGCTATCACCACAGTTACTGTTACTGCTGTTGCTGTACATGATAAGAATAAAAACATACATGGAGCTCAACATTCAACAAGGTTCCCTTTGGTCAAGAGGAAAAGAAAAACGTGAAAGCCAATTCCCCTTTGCAGTGTCACTGGAGCCGACTCAGCTGCCTCCAGTCTGATAAGAGGGCTCTGCCCCCTCCCCAATTTCTGTCTCAGAGTTCTGTGTGTATGAGTCTCCGATCTCTGCCTTTTTCCTGCCTGCTCTCTCCATCTGTGTCTCTACATGCCCCTCTCCGTGGTGTGTTACTTGACTGTCTTCTACCCAGCTTCCCCACACCCCGGCTCCCTCTGTCTACTTCCCTCCTCCCTCCACTTTCACACATACTCCCTAGGGGCCTCAGCACTCTCCACACACACCTCCTCCTTGCCTTTGCCACCCAGCCTGTCCTGCACTGTGCTTTCTCTTCCCTGTCACAAATAGCTGTGTCCTGTCCTGACTGCTTAAAACACACTTAAAAAAACATAAACAGGTAGTTCCTGCCAACCTTTGGATGCTCAGCTAACACAGTCTCACTGATCTTCAACATGAGAGAGGATACAACACCCCACTTACCAAGCCTGAGGCCCCTCTGTGGGCATAAAGGTACCCAAGGGGTCACCTGGCAGCTGTCATCCACCCTCCATCCCCCAGAAACCCAAGGAGCACAAAGCCACCTGCCCTTATTTGTAGCAGGTCATTGTGGGAGTTTCTAAACCTGGCTTGGGTGAAACTCAAAGAGGTTGAATCATGAAACATGTAGGATATGAAGCTAGCACCAGGCCCTGTGCTATCCATCACGGAACTTACTCCTGGAGAACACTGGTGAGTGTCACCTGCTCACTTCTAAGCTGCAGGAGCAACCCTGCCAGGATGAAGGACTAACTCAGAGGTTTTAAAAGATGCAACAAGGGGCTGGTGCTGTAGCGCAATGGGTTAAAGCCCCACCCTGCAGTGCTGGCTTCCCATATGGGTGCTGGTTCAATTCCCAGTTGCTCTGCTTCCGATCCAGCTCTCTGCTCTGGCCTGGGAAAGCCTTGGGCCCCTCCACCCACATGGGAGACCTGGAAGAAGCTCCTGGCTCCTGGCTTCAGATCAGCATAGCTCTGGCCGTTGCGGTCATTTGGGGAGTGAACCAGCGAAATGGAAGACCTGTCTCTACCTCTCTCTGTAACTCTTTCAAATAAATAAAATAATTCTTTAAAATAAAAAAATAAAAAAGACACAACAATTGTCAGGAGAGTGTACCACCCCCTCCCTCCCCTGGACTGCAGAAGTTAAGTGGGAAGAACAGAGACAGTGTGAGGGCAGGAAACTTACATGAGAGCTGTTGGCTGTCCTCTGTAACTGACTGGATCCAAGAAGCACCTATTCTGTGGATGCTTCTTACTTCTAAGCTACTGGGCTTTCGTCCCATCTCTGGGAAGACAGTATAATTTCCATTTTTGCTCCCGTGCATACTCTCTATGCCCATCTGTGCACATGTCTACTGAGTGGGTATCTTCAAATCTGACCACTCCTCCACATTCCAGAATTTTACCCCTGATCACTTTTTCTCTTCTTCTTTTTTAAAAAGATTTATTTATTCAAAGGCACAGTTACATAGAGAGAGAAAGAGTAAGATAAAGAGAGAGGGAAAGAGAGATAGAAAGATATCTTCTGTCTACTGGTTCACTCAGATGATGGCAGTGGCCAATGCTGGGCCAGACTGACATCAAGAACTCCAACTGAGTCTCTCACACATGGCGCAATGGCCCAGGTACTTGGGCCTCTTCTGCAACTTTCTCAGGAGCATTAATAGTGAAGTGAATCAGAATTGGTGCAGGAGCCAGCGCTGTGGCTTAACAGGTAAAGCCACTGCCCACAGTGCCGGCATTCCATATGGGCATTGGTTCAAGACCTAGCTGCTCCACTTCCAATCCAGCTTTCTGCTATGGCCTGGGAAGGCAGTAGAAGATGGCCCAAATCCTTGGATCCTCACACCCATGTGGGAGACCTGGAAGAAGCTCCTGTCTTAGGATCAGTACATCTCTGACTGTTGCGGCCATCTAGGGAGTGAACCAGCGGATGGAAGACCTCTCTCTCTCTCTCTCTCTCTCTCTCTCTCTCTCTCTCTATCTCTCTGACTCTGTCTGTGTCTCTCTGTAACTCTGCCTTTCAAATAAATAACTCTTAAAACAAGAAGTGGTTCAGCTGGGACTTGAACCAGTGCTCACATGGGACGCCAGTGTCACAGGGAGCAGCTTAATCTGCAGGGCCACAACACTATACCCCGACCATCTCCTCACAGTCTCCACTGTCCTGCAGTAAAGGGCCTTAGACTAAAAATGCCTAAGATGAAAATCAAATTCTCCTCATCTTAGGTCTAGTCCTTGCCATCTCTTTCAAGAAATGATCGAACCTGTCTGTTGTCCATAGACTTTGAGAGGTTTTTAAAGCACATTCAAACATGTATAAAGATTATCATTTTCTGGCTAGACCCAAACATTGCTGAAATATGCATACGGACCTGCGCTTTGTGATTTGTTTTTAACAACATACCATAGAGATCGATATGTTTCAGAACAAACTGATGCTTCATTTTTTCCTCTACAGTTGCATGGCATTCTATTCCATAGACATCCTTTAATTTATATAAGCCAGTCCCTAGGCAATATATTCACATGATTCAAAAATCAGACTAAAATTCACACAGAATACATTCTCCATCTGACTCTGTAGCCCCTCTATCCACTTCCTGCCCCATACTCAATTCATGTACCTTAACAGATTTTTAAAGCATATTCAAGTCCATACTCACATATATTAGTGTCTCCCCAGTTTTAAACACAAAATACACACAGATTAGCATTGTGTCTCTTCTTTTATTTATTATACATTGGAGAATGATCCATTTCAATACAAAAACAGTGCCTCAATTTCACAGCTGCAGGGTATTCCTTTCAATGCATGTCCTATAATTCATGGGAGCCACTTCCCATTCTGAAAATCACATGTAGTTTGATTTTTTTTGCTATTTTAAATAATATTTCCATAAATAATGTTACATCATCATTACATGTAAGTACAGCTATTGAAAAAAACCCTAGAATAGTAATGGCTATAGCTAAAAGTTGCATTTGTTTGTTTTTTAAGATTTAGTTATTTAGGGCTGGCACTGTGACATAGTGAGTAAAGCCGGTGTCTGTAGTGTCCACATCCTATCCGGGCGCCGGTTTGAGTCCTGGCAGCTCCACATCCAAACCAGTTCTGTGTGGCCTGGAAAAGCAGTAGAAGAAGCCCAAGTCCTTAGGTTCCTGCACCTGCATGGGAGAACTGGAAGAAGCTCCTGGATCCTGGCTTCAGATCAACGCAACTCCGGCCGTTGTGGCCAGTTGGGGAGCGAACCAGTGGATGGAAGATCTCTCTCTCTCTCTCTCTCTCTCTCTCTCTCTCTCTCTGCCTCTCTTTCTCTCTCTGTGTAACTCTGAATTTCAAATTTATTTATTTATTTATTTATTTATTTATTTATTTATTTATATGAGAGGCACAGGCAGAAGCAGAAGCAGAGGAGAAAAAGAGAAACAGAGATCTTGCATCCTCTGGTTCATTCAAATGGCCAAAATGGCCAGGGTGGAGCCAGGCCTAAGCCAGGAGCTTCTTCCAGGACTCCCACAGGGGAGACCAAGGGGACCAAGGATTTGGGGCATCTTCTGCTGCTTTCCCAAGCACATCAGCAGGGAGCTGGATCAGAAGTGATGCAGCAAGGATTCAAATCGGCACGCATATGGGATGCCAGCACTGCAAACAATGGCTTTACCCGCTTCAGCACTTGCAATTGTGATAATTGCCGCTAAAATATCTTCTGTGAGTATTTTAAATGGCATTCTCAGAACAGGCTTTTTTTTCCAGTCTTACCAATGAACTATTTTTTTCTTATCAATCTTGTGGGTGAAAAATGGGTTCTGTCAGATATTTATAAGTGACATAAAGTCAGTTACTAGTATGACACCTGCACATGATGGCATTTTGAGTGGCACACTGGGGTCTACACATGAGACTGCCCAGGGCTACAGGTGACAAGATTGAGGATATCTATACCTGGATACACCATGGTCAGAAATGCCACAAAATCTTCAGTTATTACACAAAAAAATTTATTCTACTGGGATGATTTAAAAATGGATCCTGGGGCAGACAGTTAGCCTACAAGGCATAGTGCGTGTGTCCCCTATCAGAATTCCCGAGTCTGACACCCCACTACAGTCCCTGAACCCAGCTTCCTGCTAATGCAGATCCTGGGAGGCAGCAGTAATGAGATGGCTCGAGTGACTGGGTTCCTGCCACCAACTTGGGAAGCCTAGATTCTGCTCCTGGCTCCAGTCCTGGCCAGAGGCCATTGCAACCATCTATCTAGCTATCTATTCCTCAAACAATAAAAACAACAGAGCAAAACAAAACTTTAAAAGTAAATAAACTGGCCGGCGCTGAGGCTCAACAGGCTAATCCTCCACTTTGCGGCGCTGGCACACCGGGTTCTAGTCCCGGTTGGGGCGCCGGATTCTGTCCCGGTTGCCCCTCTTCCAGGCCAGCTCTCTGCTGTGGCCAGGGAGTGCAGTGGAGGATGGCCCAAGTGCTTGGGCCCTGCACCCCATGGGAGACCAGGAGAAGCACCTGGCTCCTGGCTTCGGATCAGCGCAGTGCGCCAGCAGCAGCGCGCCAACCACGGCGGCCATTGGAGGGTGAACCAACAGCAAAAGGAAGACCTTTCTGTCTGTCTCTCTCACTGTCCACTCTGTCAAAAAAAAAAAAATTAAAAAATAAATAAATAAACCACATAAAAATTGATTCTTATTTTGCTAAACATAAAGATAATTTGGGGGACATATGAATTAACTGAAACGATCAGAGAACACAGAAGAGAAAAAGAGGATACGGAAAAAGACTCCTGGGCCGTCCTAAAGAATAAAGACACGGTCTCTCTTGTGCTGTGCACACACAGGCGCAATCTAATTCTCAGCTACTGAGCAGAACTCCAAAGAGGTTAACTGTGGGACAGCCTCAGAAAGTGGCTGGGGATCAGTGTGCAGAAGAGCATAGAGTAGGGATTCAGAAAGCCCTGCAACAAACCCCATCTCTAGTACCGGTTCTGTAGTCTCACCAAAGCCACTTGACCTCTCTCTGTGCTCAATTTCTTCCTAAGTGATATGAGGGATGATAATTTTCACAAGTTCATTAAGAGGATTTTATAAACTCTGTAGAATGCACAGCACTGTAGCTGGCACACTTTGGAAACGACAAATTGTAATTATTATTATTATATTACTGCGTGACATTAGTGTGAGCTACAGCCCACTCATCGGTGTAAGGTTCATAGGTCTTTGATCAGACAGAAACTTTTTTCCCCCAGAGGCCAGCTTCACTAGTTGCTCTATCAGAATCTTTTATTTACACGGCTTCAATTCTTGGTTTCCTGGGGGGTAGGCATTTGGTCTAATGATTAAGAAACCAGTTAAGACGCCTGAATCCCATATTGGAGTGACTGGGTTCACATCCTGGCTCCACTCCCAGTTCCAGCTTCCTGATAATACAGATTCCAGAAGGCAGCAGGTGATGACTCCAGTAGCAGGGTTCCTGCCACGCATGTGGGAGACCTGAACTGAATAGCTGGCTCCAAGCGTCAGCTTGTCCCAGCAAGCTAATGCAGAAAGCAAACCAGCAAATAGGAACACTCTCTCTCCTTCCCTCGTTCCTTCCCTGTGTGTGTGTGTGTGTATTTCTGCCTCTCAACATAACTCTCAGTTTTTCCATCCATCAAAAGGAGGTGACAATAGGTACCTCATGTGACTGTAACAAGGATTGTGCGAATCCATGCAAAGAGAATCCTTACACGCAGAGACTGCTCAGTAAGTCATGGGTATCGTTTCAAGCCTCAGCATGCAGAAGACCTAGGCCCAAAGGAAGCATGAAGAAGTGCTTGTTTTTTGTTTGTTTGCAAGATTTACTTATGTACTTGGAAGGCAGAGTCACAAAAAGACAGGGAGAGAGAGTGAGGAAGAGAACAGAAGGGAAGGTTGGAAGTAGGGAGAGAAAAAGAAAATGAATGCTTTATCCACTGGTTCACTTCCTAACGGCCCACAATCAGCTAGGGCTGGGTCAGGATCTACTTGGTCTCCCATATGGGTGGCAGGACCCAAAGTACTTGAGCTACTGTCTTCTGCCTCCCAGAAGGCATTAGCAGGAAGCTGGACTGGAAGTGTGGAGCAGCCGATATGTGACATGAGCATCCTAAGTTGTGACTTAACCTGCAGCACCACAACATCTGCCCCCAACTCTTCTCCCTATGAGAATTTCATCTGGATTTCTTTCCCATGTAGCCTGTGGACAGACAGACCCTCCCAAAGACTGAGAGCCACAGTGCTTTCCTGTCTGCTCAGCCTACGCCCTGGGCCCAGTGGAACCTGCAGCTGCGGCCCCAAGGCCTTCCCAGTCAGCTCCAGAAGTCCAAGCTCTAATTCACGGTGAAAGGGCTTCAGCACCACCCCGTGCGGTTCTTAAATGTTTTATGAGCTCCCAGAAATGCTCAGATAATTAAAAACACTTTCTTAATTTAATAGCTTGGCTTAATGAAACCAAGACTTTATGTTTTATTTGGAAAGGGGTGAACATCCCAGTCCCACTTATTATTTTTAAAAGTATGCCCAATTGCATCCAGGGACTGAGAGAAATCTTTGCTTCAAGGAGGGAAGCAGGCTTTTCTGAGTCTATGACAAGTCTCAGGCTTATTAGAGCTCATTATATCCAGGAAGCCTGAAAACCTAAATTAGCAATCATCACATATGACGTGGCAGGTTATTATTAAGGAGGCCACTTATTATAGAAACATGGAATTATCAATTAAAAAGTAGTCCTCTCAGGCCCCAGAGGTCCAAGAGGATTACCTGTGCCATCCAGGCAGTCACTTGAAAGGCTGGCATGCAGAGCAGAATCCTCTGAGAGAGGCTTCTTCTGTCTAGTCCAATAAACATGATCCTCTTAGGAGGAAAATGCCGCAATGCAAACTCGTTGAATGCAAAGCCAATTGGTTTGGCTGGATGGAGGTATGCTTCCGAGGTAAGGGCTCCAGACTGTGGTGGTCATCTGAGGCCCTGCTAACTTCTTCCCTGGAGTGGCCATGTCACACAGGAGGGCAGCTTGGACTTCAAGGTCAGGTGCAGTGGTACACCTGAGCTGAATAGTCCCAGCTCAATGAGAGCAGACTGTGTGCATCTCTTCCCAACTCTGCAGCCAATGGCACTCTGTTAGCAACTTGCAATCAGCCATGGTGAGGGTAATTATGCCATGGAAATAGGCAAACACTATAGACCAAGGCTTGACTATTTTCTTTGGGGGGCCAGTTATTAAATATTATGTAGCAGAGCAGCAGATGTAGGATCAAATCCTGGAAGATCAACAGTGAATTTGATCATGAAGAACTTACATAATTTTGTTTCCCTATTAAAAATGGATATGAAACACTTGGCTTTCATTTTGCTCCATGGAACTTATCGCTACCACATATTTTATGAAAACTCTATTGATGTTGTTCTGTGTTTTTGTTATGTCTTTGAATGCTTGCTGTATTCCAGACACCATTTTTGGTACTAAAAAACAGAATTAAAAAAAATAAATATGGGTGCCGGCACTGTGGCATTGTAGACTAAGCTTCTACTTGCAGTGCCGGCATCCTATATGGGTACCTGTTCATGTCCCAGCTATTCTTCTGATCAAGCTCTCCGCTATAGTGTGGGAAAGCAGCAGAAGATGGCCCAAGTGCTTATGCCCCTTCCACTTACATGGGAGACTGAGAAGCTCCTGGGTCCTGGCTTTGGATGGGCCCAGCTTTGGCCACTATGGCCATTTTGGGGAGTGAACCAGTGATGGAAGACCTGTCTCTCCCTCTCTCGTAACTCTTCCTCTCAAATAAATAAGTAAAATCTTTTTTTAAAAAAAGCTCTATATTTAATAAATATAAAAACAGTAAATAAGCATGAAGAGTATGAATGTCACAAGTGGATAATCACTCCAGGGGAAATGGAGTACGGTGGGGAATAGGGCATGTCAGGATCAGAAGTAAACACTGCAATTTTAACTTGGGTAGCCAAGAGTGCATCCCCAGGGAGGTGACACTGCAGGACATCAAGAATTAAGTCAGGTGCCCGCAAGATAAGAGAATCTCAGATACAGGAAATGGCACACAGAGGGGTAGATCTGGAGCCACAAAGAGGACACTGAAGTTGGGGCACAGGAATCAAGGGCAACAAGAGCAGAAGCCAAGAGCAGGAGTATGTTCACATAGGGCAGATATGGCTAGTAGATCTTCATACCAGGATGCATTGGTTCTGTGTCAGTGTTGCCTTAAATTAGCCATGAGCTACACATGCCTAGGAAGCATATAAAAGGTGGCTGATGCAACTGTATTTTTAATCATATTTAATTTTAAATAATTTGCACTGGAAAAGCCACTTGTGGCTAGTGACTACAGTTTAATTCAATGCAACTACAGACCACTGTAAGTGTTTTTGGCTTTCACTCTGTTTGAGATGAAGAGCCATGAAGGAAACCAAACAGAGCAGCTCTACAACCTGCTTGAGCTTAGCAAAGCTTTACTCTGGTAGCTCTTTGGGGAAGGAGTTATAAAGCAAGACAGTGAGGAACCTACTGAGATCATCCAGCAGGGAATGTTGCTAGCTCCATGATGGATCTCTCTTCTCTCTTTCCAGCACCCAGAATATAGCAATTGTTGAATGAAATGTGTGGAGGTTAGAAATGTGCCGGGGCATTCCAACACAATCCCATCAAGGTTGCATGTACCAATGCCATCTCACTAGTCCAAGTGATCAATTTCAATTCACAGCTGATCACACTGATAGGTCTAAGAGTCAAAAGGGATCACACAAACAAGACTAGTGTCTGCGAATACTGATAGAATTAAAAAGGGAGAGAACTATCCAACATGGGAAGCGGGATACACAGCAGACTCATAGAATGGCAGATGTCCTAAACAGCACTCTGGCCTCAGAATCAGCCCTTAAGGCATTCAGATCTGGCTGAAGAGTCCATGAGAGTATTTTAGGCATGGAAAGCCAAGACACTCTGGCAAAAAACAAACAACAACAAAACAAACAAACAAAAAAAAACAAACACCTAAATGAAAGATCTCTGGCCAGCGGTGCTGCAGCTCAATAGGCTAATCCTCTGCCTGCAGCGCCGGCACACCGGGTTCTAGTCCCAGTCGGGGCTCCGGATTCTGTCCTGGTTGCCCCTCTTCCAGGTCAGCTCTTTGCTGTGTCCCAGGAAGGCAGCGGAGGATGACCGAAGTGCTTGGGCCCTGCACCCCATGGGAGACCAGCAGAAGCACCTGGCTCCTGGCTTCGGATCAGCGCGATGTGCCAGTTGCAGTGCGCCGGCCACAGCAGCCATTGGCGGGTGAACCAACGGAAGGAAGACCTTTCTCTCTGTCTCTCTCTCTCACTGTCCACTCTGGCTGTAAGAAAGACAGAAAGACAGAAAGAAAGATCTCTGCGAGTGAGATCCCAGTAGAAAGAACGGGGCCATCAAAAAAGGAGGTACCTTTTTTCTGAAGGGAGGAGAGAACCTCCACTTTGACTATGACCTTGTCTGAATAAGATCAAAGTCGGCAAACTCAAAAGGCTTCCATAGCATTGGCAACTCATGACTAGAGCCTAGGGAGATTACTGATGCCATAAACAAGAATGTCAAATTATTAAGTCAACAACAGGAGTCACTGTGTACTTACCCCTCATGTGGGATCTCTGTCCTTAATGTGTTGTCCAATGTGAATTAATGCTATAACTAGTACTCAAACACTTTATGTTCTGTGTGGGTGCAAACTGATGAAATCTTTACTTAATATATACTAAATCAATCTTCTGTATATAAAGATAAAAAAAAGAAACGTGTGGAGGTGAATTGAGAAAATAAGCTCATCATTTTCTCACTTAATTGAGTTCTATTTTACCTAAATGTTGTGGTTTGGTAACAACACATGACTCAGCTTACCTATTGGATATGTAAATAAGATTTTTGCTAAGCTGAAATATCATTTGATAGTCCAACATTTATTCTATACACATGGGTTTCATGGAATGTTAATGGGTACTAAATATTGAAAGAAAAAATAAGTCCTGGGATCAAAAAAATTTTGATCAACTGCTAGCTTAAATGAAATGAAAATGTCTTTACCACAGTAATTGTAAATTGTGTAGCTCCATCAGAACATAAACACATAGGATGTCTAATACAACTACTTTTAACAATAGATTATCCTTCGTTTTCTTCAGTGGCCATTCAACAGAGCACTCCTTAGCAGATACTGTGACTGCTGACTAGTAGGAAGAGAAGCTTCACTTTGGCTGATGCCCCCAGTCATTCTCTAACACATCATCCTGTTGTGTTGTCTCTTTAAAATTTAGCACTCTCAAGCTGTCACCTTCATTTATATGCTGACTTGTTTATTTGACTATATTTATGATACAATGAAACTCAACATAATCGAGGGGTCTTGCTATATGCTCACAGATGTATTCAGGTGCCTAGCAGATTGAAAGGTATTCATGAAAAATATCATTGAAGAATAACCTGGAATCTTTGATGACCAAGTCTCTCTGATTTTGTGAAACCATTCTTCTCCAAGCTCTGAGAATATACAGGAGAATCCACACCTGCAAACTTCTCACCATGATTCTGAAAGATTCAATCTGGAGATATAATGAGACTTCCAAAAGCTAGTGAGAAAGGATGCACTATGATAATTATGATCTCAGTAAGTGCTATAGGAATGCAGCACCTGCAATCTTTGAGGTTATGTGGGTCAACGGACTCTTTAAACTCTGGCCAATTTTCAAGTAAGGATGAGAATGCTACAAAAAAGCTGGGAAAGGAATGCCAAGCACATGCCCTGGTCAGGGCTGGAGATATGCACAGTGGTCAGAGGTCATTCACCTTGGTGGTGTACTGCAAGCTCCAAGCCTCAGAGCATGCTCACCTATGTACAAGGTGGGTGAACAAAGGGGCTGGGAGTTGGTTGAATGGACAACAGTACTAACACCTAACACTAGTTGAATGCAAATACTAAGCATCTTACCAGTATCAACCATTTCAGCAATGCAAGGGATGAATATCGGACCCTTTCTATTTTTTTTTAAAGATTTATTTTATTTATCTGAAAGACAGAGTTAGAGAGAGAGGTAGAGACAGATAGAGAGGTCTTCCATCTGCTGGTTCACTCTCCAGATGGCCGCAATGGCCAGAACTGCACCAATCCAAAGCCAGGAGCTGCCTCCTTATCTCCCACGTGGGTGTAGGGGCCCAAGGACCTGGGCCATCTTCTGCTTTCCCAGGCCACAGCAGAGAGCTGGATCAGAAAAGGAGCAGCTGGGACTAGAACCGGCACCCATTGGGATGCCGGCACTTCAAGTCAGGGCTTTAACCCACTGTACCACAGGGTCGGTCCCCGGACCCTTTCTACCAACAAGGAAGCTGAATCTGGATTAGAAGTCAATAGTGTCAACCACCATACTGCTCTGCCTCCCTGGTTGACTAGATGTCTGAAGTGGAGATTCATGCTTTAGTAAATATCAACGTGGCCCGGGAAGGCAGTGGAGGATGGCCCAAGTGCTTGGGCCCTACACCCCATGGGAGTGGGAAATCCAAGGTGGGTTTCCAAAGTTCACAGAAAATGTAGTTAAAATGTAAGTAGGTGCAATTATATTCTAAAATCCATGCATACTTTTTTCATAACATTCATTTTCCATGAACTTCTTGAATACTCCCCTTATGCATAGATTTCAAAATTTTTAGCACCAAAATAAATCTATCTTTGAGCTCCATTTTCCACAAACTTTTTTTGTAGAACCCACATAAATGTTGAAGCATTTCCAAAGTTGGGTGGAACACCTTTGCGCCTGGCAGGGGCATGAAAGGATTCAGGATAGTGTTCACAAAAGAAGTGCTTGACCAGTGAGTAATGAAAGAATGACTCTTCATTCACAAGAGGAGTTGAGGTGGGGAATTCTCTCAGCACAAACACACCATGGCCAAAGGCAGCAAAGCATGAGACAGAGATATGTTCGAAATCACAGGCAAATGCCAACCTCTCTCAATTCACATTTGAGTAACTTTGAATATTTAAATTAATCTTTTAAAAAAAGCAATGGCTGCACAACTTCCCAGGCCTTAAAAGCAGAAAATTTCTTCAGAATGTCCTGGCAAAAAAAAAGCCAATTAAAACCCTAGGACTTGATGTTTGAGCACACAATATCCAAGTCCTTCTGAGGCTACATAATCAACTCCTCTCCTCTGGTTCTTGCAACTCATGGAGAGTATTTAATTGGAAAATATGGCCACAGGTAAAGCAACTGCAAGACAAAGTATATTGCTTCAAATGGGTACTGTCATAATTACTGACTAACCTTCCATAGTAAGCCAGTTAATTTATCACCCTAACTTCGCCTCCTGAGCCTCATATCAATACCTATCTTGTGTTATGGTAGTAAGAGAATAAGTGGCAGGCACTGAGCACAGACTTCTGTAATACTTTATCCTTTGAATTCACTTTCTCCGAAGTATGCTGGCCATAATCAGGAGCCCAATAACTCTTGGTCAGAATACGGTATAGAACTGACAACAGAGGCAGAGCCTTGATGTTGAGGGGACCTGTCTTGGATAGTGGTCAATTCACTTATTAACACTTTCCGACTCTATTTTCCTACCTCTAAATCCTGAGTACAACTTTTCAGAAGTGTTGCAGCAACACAATAATGCAAATAAAAAACCTTACCTAAGACCTAGCAATACAGTAAGTATTTGATGTATAATTTGTGCTCTTTAAATCTTTATGCTGAGGCCGGCACTGTGGCACAGTGGGTTAAAGCCCGAGCCTGCAACGCTGGCATCCCACATGGGCACCCGTTCAAGTCTCAGCTGCTCCACTTCCAATCCAGTCCCTGTTAATGTGCCTGGGAAAGCAGTAGAGAATGGTCCAAGTGCTTGGGCCCCTGCACCCATGTGGGAAACGAGGAATAAGCTCCTGGATTCAGGTCAGCTCAGCTCCAGCCATTGTGAACATTTGGGGAGTGAACCAGCAGATGGAAGATCAATTCTCTCTCTGTGTCTGTCTGTATCTGTGTCTACATCTCTCTTTGTAACTGTGTCTTTGAAATAAGAAAAAAAAACTCTTTATGCTTCTATGTCATTGTGCATAGGGCTGGGTCATCATTTATCCCTGATGAGAGCTCAGTCCATGCTGTGCTCTCAGAGGCACAAGAAAGGATATATAAAATGGGGAAGATATGCCTTTGGCTATCAGGGGACTACAGTCTAGTGGAGGGCATGAGTTGTGCACACAGGACAACGAGAGGAGGATTCTCATTCAATGCCAGCTTCTAGGGTTCTTTAAGTGTCAGAAGAATTCAAAAGTTGCATGATGGAAGGATTGCAGAAGGAGGTGACATTTAATGGATCACCAGGATTTGGGTTGGTATAAAGTAAGGAAAGTTAACCATGAACAAAGATCCCAAAGTTGAGAGCACCTTGAGATGGTTAAGAAAATTTAACTATTAAACATGTTGATATCCAAGCATTAGTTCAGAATTTGGTAAAAGAGTGGGCTCCAGGAAATACTAAGAAGGACCAGATTTGACAATGGAAACTTTGATTCCTCAGACATCAAGATAGTGTTTTATTGGTGGCTGAAACTCTCTTCTTGAGAATACATGTGCTTGGACCTCTGAGATGGTGGAATTCACCTTTGCAACTTCATGTAAACATCAGTCATTTTAGTGAAGAAAAATCTACAGATGTTCCCTGGCTCCGCTTCAAAGGGATGCTCCAGCTGGCCCTGGGGAAAGGGATGCTGCCCCCAAGATACTAATCATTTCAGTGCTTCTTAATTCCTCCAAATGTCTGTCCCTATTTAGAAAAATTAGGATCTTATGACAGTATCTATACAGAATATGCTAATACATTTATCATCTGTCATGGCTTCACAGGACTCTAAGAAGAATGCATGTTCCATACAGGGGGCATCAAGCACGTCTGTGGTCTGGATGTTGTTGGATGTGGTGCCTTGTGAGAAGCCAGTCTGAGAAGATCAGGTTGAAGAGCCTAATCTATATGAGACATAGGCAATAAAGTGTCATTAAGTCATAATCAGTTTATGTAGAATGACTGCCAAGTCAAAAAAGGAACTGTTCCCCCATTATTCTGCCCAAGCTCTTTGCACAGACCCATGCCAGCTGAATCTGGATCTGTTTTACTTGTTCTTGAGAATTTCTTTTAAAAGAACAATATCCCACAACTCACTTTTGTGCCCTATTCTTTGCAACCAACCAACTTCTACTGCCAACATACATTCTTGTTTAGTTAGGGCAAAATCAACTGCCACATTAACACTTAGCACTATTGTCTACCCGCTCCATTTCCAACAAACAGAATGAGTTCTGCTGCATCACTCTCCTAGGAGGCTTAAATTATCAATGCAACTCAAAAACTTATGCCAGCCACTTTGCTATGAATTATGGGCATAATGGCACAACCAAGAGTTCAAAATACATTTTTTGGAGTAGGAACTTGGTATAGCAGTTAAGTTACCACTGGTGATGCCAGCATCCCATCTGGAGTGCCTGGCTCAAATCCCAGCTCTCCATTTTTGATTCAACTTCATTTAAATGGGCACCCCGAAAGGCAACAGATGATGGCTCAAATAGTTTCGCTTCTGTCACCTCCATTAGAGACCTGGACTGAGTTTCAGCCTTGGTTTTGGCCTGGCCTAGGCCTGGCATTGCAGGTGGCATGAGGAGTAAACCACTGGATGGAGGGTTGATAGAAATCTCTCTCCCCCTCATGCTTGCTTTCCCTCTTTCCCTCTCTGCCTTTCAAATGAATAATTTTTAAACATACTTACTGAGCAGCTACTATACCTAAGGCAAGATTCCTGGCTTGAAGCAGCTCAGTTTATTTATTTATTTATTTATTTTTGACAGGCAGAGTGCACAGTGAGTGAGTGAGAGAGAGAGAGAGAGAGAGAGAGAAAGGTCTTCCTTTCCTGTTGGTTCACCTCTCAATGGCCACTTCGGCTGGTGCGCTGTGGCCGGCGTACCGCGCTGATCCGAAGCCAGGAGCCAGGTGCTTCTCCTGGTCTCCCATGCAGGTACTAGGCCCACGCACTTGGGCCATCCTCCACTGCCCTCCCGGGTCACAGCAGAGAGCTGGACTGGAAGAGGGGCAACCGGGACAGAATCCAGCACCCTGACCGGGACTAGAACCCAGTGTGCCGGCGCTGCAGGCAGAGAATTAGCCTAGTGAGCCGCGGTGCTGGCCAGAAGCTCAGTTTATTAAACCACAAGGCATACCTTCTCTCTCCTCTACTATTAACTGATTTGAAAATAGAGCTGAAATCACTGAGTTCCCATATCCATTGCAATGTCTCAAAAGGTTTATCTATTTTGTTCCTTTCCCATGTGGCAAGCTCCCAGTCAGTGATCCTTCAAAGCAGAGTTCAAAGGCTGCATGTAGCCTGGGTAGAGAAGAAAAGTCCTACTTTCTCTTTTATGTCACCGCCTTGCTGAGTATTTACGTATATCATAGCCTTAATCTCTCCATAGTAAACTGCTTTACTGCAGTAGCTGCCTTCTTTACCAGATTTGACCTCCTTGAAAGCTGGACCTTGACTTTTTCATTCCAAACCCTGGTGCCTTGTCCACTGCCGGACCCAACATACACTCGTTTTCTGAATATGATGAACAAGCATGGTGGTTGCTATGACCCATATATGAGCCTCTGAATGGAAACACGTATTTACTCCCTTCTTCTAACTCAGTTTCTACTCTTTATTCAACCCCTGCTGAAAAGCCATTGCTTATGTAGTACTTTGATCTTACCACTCCGTTGAGGTATTTATCTAGGTGGGGAGACACACACTAAGGCAGTGTACAGGGCTAACCATCCATGTAGATACAGGTGTTTCCATGTGTCTCTGGAACTGTTCCTTTGCTGTTGCACATATATCTATCCAGTACTTTCAAAGCAATGTTCTCCTCATTATAAGACCTCATATTACTGTTATTATTATTCTTTGCACAGTGGCCCCATAGCTCTAAACTCCAGTTTACGTGCTTGCTTGTTTGAAGGTCAGACGGTACTTATTAAACCAAGACTTCCCTTTTCTGATTAGTATTCTGATCAGCATGGATAACCAGGATTACTGGTCAGGGTTAATAAAACTCAAATCCAAACAAAGAAAATGAACATGCTTTGTTAGACTGTGCTTCCTTTCTGTAGGTAAATGTGTGAATTGCTTGTGTGTCTGAAATATTATGTTTTAGGAACCTCACTAAAATCTTTGCAGACCTCTAGAAGTATGAAGACCATAGATACTTCACCGCCTGCAAAAAGATCAGCAACTATGAGTAACAGCAATTGTCTCAGTAATCACAGGTAACGTGATTGTCTGTTAACCAAATGCTCTGTCGTTTGCTTGTTCCGGCTCTGCCATTTACTATATGATTTTAAAAATGTTACATGCCTTTCTATGCCTCAGTTCCATAAGGAAAAAAAAAGAGAAAAAATTATCCTTCTTGAAAGAGTAATACAGATTTAATTATGTAATGAATGATCTCCTTCTCTAAAGTGTCAGTCAGTACAAACTTTGGTACAGGGTATTGCCTAATCAGTACTAGGGTGGCTATCACAATTTGACTTTGTTAAGCCTGCCCCCATTTTTTTTTGACAGGCAGAGTGGACAGTGAGAGAGAGAGAGAGAGAAAGGTCTTCCTTTACCGTTGGTTCACCCCTCAATGGCTGCTGCAACCGGCACGCTGCAGCGGGTGCACTGCGGCCGGCACACCACACTGATCTGAAGGCAGGAGCCAGGTGCTTCTCCTGGTCTCCCATGTGGGTACAGGGCCCACACACTTTGGCCATCCTCCACGGCCCTCCCTGGCTACAGCAGAGAGCTGGACTGGAAGAGGGGCAGCCGGGACAGAATCCAGCTCCCCGACTGGGACTACAACCCGGTGTGCCGGTGCCACAGGAGGAGGATTAGTCTATTGAGCCGGCCCTGCCCCCATCTTCAACTCTGCAACAACCCATGCCATTTCAGGGACTGAAGCACTAGATTTTAAGGAAGAAACTTCACAGCATCGTGTGGCCGTCAGAGGGAAGAATTAAGGCATTTAACCTTGTGTGTTTCCATATATCATGTTGATTTTAACTGGGAGCAGTGGTGATGTCTATGGCTGGAAGACAAAAGGCTGTACATTCCACTGATAGGTCATCCCTGATCATGTGGGATTGAGAGAGGGCCAGGAATGACTGATCATCCATTACTCACTGGAGTAAATCAATTAACTGTTGATAAATGCTCATGAGGAATCTACACAATGCTATGTTCATAAGTATTATTACTAGTTCAGGTAGAGTTGTTGAGTGTGGACCAATTTTCTCTATGAATGGCAACAGTCAAGCTCTCTCAGGTCAACACTGAGAGAAGGGCAAGGGGATTAAAGAGCCAGCAAATTAATACTCTACCATAGGGGCCAGCACTATGGCATAGCGGGTAAAGTCTCCACCTGCAGTGCTGGCATCCCATATAGGCACTGGTTCCAGTCCTGACTGCTCCACTTCCAATCCAGCTCTCTGTTAATTGCCTGGAAATGCAATGGAAGATGGTCCAAGTCATTGGGCCTCTGCACCCACATGAGAAACCAGGAAGCAGCTCCTGGCTCCTGGCTTCAGATGGGCTCAGTTCCAGCCATTGCAGCCATTTGTGGAGTGAACCAGCAGATGGAAGACTTCTCTTTGTATCTCTGCCTCTGCCTCCCTGTAACTCTGCCTTTCAAATAAATGAATAAATCTTTAAAAAGAAAATCTACCAGTTCAGGTCTGTGGAAGACTTTGGAGGCAGAGTCAGAGTGTACTTGGTTTGTTCTATTCTAAGTCTCCCAGTTCTATCATAAACAGAACTTGTAGTTAGGTCTAAGAAGTCAGGAATTTCCATCCACTCTGATTTTTGCCCTCATACTATTGTTCCTTTTCACCAGCCTTTTCCAACTTTCCCCTTCGCTCATTCATTTTCTCCCTTAACGAGGCCAGTTGCCACTGGGTCACTAACTCAGCACACTGTGCTGGGTTGTTTTCAATCATTTCATGACTTATGAATTGCTTGGCTTAGAATATACAGGCAATATTACAAATAGTTTATGTGAGAAGAAAAATCACGAGGGAAATCCTTCCTCACATCACATTTGTTGGAACCATAAGCCACAAACTTTGTGCAATTCTAAAATGAGCATATGATGATATGTCATTATGCAGATACACTGGATCCCACTCACCACGAATCTCTCGGGTTGTGCATTCCATTGAGAACCAAGATTTCCTTCCACAGCTTGCTTTGTCACTCTATTTTCAAGCTGCACAAGTTCAAATTTAAAGAGTTAGCTTCCATGTCACTTTACAGGAACATGGTAAGCACCTCTAGTACAAATATTTTGAAAATATTACTAATTACTAATCTATTAAAATCTTTCTAATGTATAGCCATTTTAATGTATAGCTAATTGTACTCATGTCTATGTCCTTAGGAATCAGCATTTACAAATTATCCAACAGGCCTGAGAAAACAGAATTCTTTTCTTAAACCTTGTATCTTTAGGGTAGACATATGTTATATTTATATAATGAAGCAGTTGTCTGACTTGCTATATTACAATTCAGGTATTTTTAAATAAGTAGAAAAAATGCAGCTTGGAAACTTAATTCTGCTCCTGGAACAGGTTGATAAATCTAGCCAAACATTTTTATTTTTTTTACAGTACATTAAGAGAACATTTTTATTTAGTACAGCCATAGATCTTCACATTATTGGGAAGTGTGTTCTTATATTGCTTTTTTGTCTTCAGAATTGCCTTAGGAGGACATTCATTTGCTAGGAGTTCTATTGATGTTATTCTTGGGAAGAAAACTGTGTCCAAACTTGATGGGAATTAATCAACGACTACAGAATGGTGTCCTTCTGGCCCCCGCTGCACAGACGTTCTCTGCGGAGGAGGAGTTTTACTCTCAAAAGAATAGCCAAGATCTTTAAAACTGGATGGATACAAGGTTCATCAAACTATCCTTTTAATTGTTGTGTACTTTGAAATTTTACGTAGTAAGTAGTTCTCTAAAAGGAACTTGCAATAGAAAGGGAAAAGGATATCTATGAGAAAACTATTAGAATTCATTTCCCATAGATCCATTAGCATTCACTGTGACGCATACTCTCAGATAAGGAGTATAGAGTGGGAACAAAAAAACTGTCCTCAAGAAATCCATTCTCTTGGTGAAGTGATAGAAACTTTCCACTGACCTGTGTAGAAGGCAAAATCCCTAATGTGAAATTCTTTGGAATTGGGCCTTTGGGCGGTAATTAGGTTCTTTCACAAATGAGATTCCTTCTAAGGGACATAAGACAGAGGAGATATTCATTCATTCTCTCTCTCTCTCTCTCTCTCTCTCTCTCTCTCTCTGTGTGTGTGTGTGTGTGTGTGTGTGTGTGTGTGTGAGTGTGTGTGTGTGCGTGTGTTCCTCTGTCTGTAAAGACAAAGCAAGAAGGCAGCCAACTGCAAACCACAGACAGGGCTTTCACCAGACACTGGAAATCTTCTGGCACCTTGATGTTGGACTTCTATCCCACACAATTACAGGAAACACATGTTTTCTGTTTAAGCCACAGGTCCAAAGTGTTCTATCATGGAAGTCCAAGCTGACCAATAGTACTGTGAAAACAGATCTACAGACTATGTAAGATATGGTGGTTAAAATGCTGCCATGGTCAAATTATTTCTGGAGACAAGTTAAAGGAATGATTTAACCATGGGTCCCTAGGCAAATTTCATACAGCAGGTGATGAGTGAGTGCAGATTAAAAAGATGATCACAGTTCTGAAATCCTAAGGAAGATATACTAGTCTACCAAACATTATAAATATTATAAAAGATGGAAATACAGGCAATGTCTTCATGATGCTATGGAATACCACTGATTTCACCCAAAATAATCTACTTTTGACACTAAAATAGGAAGAAAGTTAAATAAGAAGAAAGGAAAAGTTGAGGTAGGATAAAATTCTATTTGGAAAGATTGGGGTTTCTCCAATGATGACTGATCAGAGTGCTCTGGGGCTTTGTGATCACAGGCTTCTTGGCAGCTCCTCACAACTTGGTGGTAAGCCCTCAACTCTATTTGGTGGGTACTACTGGGAGAAATAAACAAAAGTTGATGATACATCTTCTTCATAACTCACTGTGGGACCTAAGACAAGGCATTTTCACCACTGAGCCTCATTTTTGCCATCAGCAAAAAAAAAAAAAAAAAAAAAAGACTCTCAGTCACTGGTATTACTTTGTTAAGGGACTGAACTTCCTCAGTCATAGGGTCTTTGAACGTGATGTCTCCTCTGTCCAGAAAAACTGTCCTTGTCCAATGACTTTCTACTCATTCTTTGGATCATGGCCAGTGTGTGCTTTCTATAGGAAGACCTTCTTGTCACTGTGATAAAATCACATCCTTACTTGAGAACTGTTATCAGTGTAAATAATTCTTGGGACTAAATGTCTATCATCTGTTTTTTTAAACTCTTAAAGAATAATAGGGATGATGTCTACTTTTATTCATTTTAGACATACAGTATCCTTTATCTCTCTCTCTCTCTCTCTCTCTCTCTCTCTCTCTCTCTCTCTCTCTCGGTGTGTGTGTGTGTGTGTGTGTGTGTGTGTGACAAAACTTGGCCAGCTGCAAGGGAAGGTATTTTCCCACATCTGCCTCTTTAAACATGATGCTGTTCAATTACAGAAATACCCAAACCACTGTAACTCAAAATGATTTGAGTTTAAACTGAATTGTAGCCAGAAGTTAACTCATTAGTTAGAGTATCTTCAATAATTTCAGGGCAAGTCAGTGAGTGTGCTCACAGTTAGATGCTGGCATTTCAAAGAGGGTGTGCTGTGTACAGAGCACAGAGAAAGGTTTAGACAAGATTCCACTCACTGGTTGAGGGGAATGATGTACATACAGCCCATTGCAACACCAGTAATTGTCAGACTCCAGAATTCTTCCCCATCCCTTCCATGTAAAGGGATTTTCTTGGTCTGCTCAATAGCAGTTATAAATTAAGTCCTGGTTCAATCAAAGGATGGAAAAGAGAGGGCAGAGAAGATTATGGGGGAAAAATTTCAGAAGAGAATGGACCATCTGGGATGCATTAAAGAAGGTTCCAAAGAGGAGAGAAGGTTAGATTAAGGGAAGACCATTTAATATCTCCAAGAGGAGAATGTACAGAGTTGAAGAGTCCAGGGACACGTCTTGTCATAGTAATACAACTTCCTCTTTCCAGCCAATTCTCTCATTACATACCAAGGATAACACAACCTGAGGGTCATCTGGGTCCAGATCCTTTTGCTGAACCTCCTGTGGGCCCACTTTACTACATAATGGCACCTGTCTAAGCAAGTGGCCAAGGCTAGTACATGCCTCAAAGAGAGTCACTAACAACAAATCGATGCCTCAGAGTGAACTGGGGGCTTTCACAATCACTGGATTACTGGTTCTTTGTGCTTAGCCATCCCTGAGATGTTTCTCACATTTTACAGATGAAGAAATTGAAGCACAGAGAAGTTAAGATTTCTCCTCCCCTCCAAGAGCTGTGTTGAAACTTAATTTGAGGCCGGCGCCATGGCTCACTTGGCTAATCCTCCACCTGCAGCACCGGCACCCTGGGTTCTAGTCCTGATTGAGGCGCTGGATTCTGTCCCGGTTGCTCCTCTTCCAGTCCAGCTCTCTGCTGTGGCCTGGGAAGGCAGTGGAGGATGGCCCAAGTGCCTGGGCCCTGCACCTGCATGGGAGACCAGGAGGAAGCACCTGGCTCCTGGCTTTGGATCTGCACAGCGAGCCGGCCGTAGCGGCCATTTGTGGGGTGAACCAATGGAAGGAAGACTTTTCTCTCTGTCTCTCTAACTCTGCCTGTCAAAAAATAATTCAAAAATAATAAATAAATAAAAGAAACTTAATTTGATTCAGGCCTGATTCAGATGTGTGGTATTCTACACAATCGTGTGACATTCCCCAACATGTACAGACCTTGAGCCAAAACCCATAAAACCGTTCACTCACTCACTCATAGTTGGTAAGCATATGTTAACTGTATGAACACCACCTAAATGCCAGGAATGGTGGGGGAAATGCTATGTACATATATATACAAATTCTGCTGTCATAGAACTTACAGTCTAATGAGGAACAGGGACATTTCTCTAACAAATGATACCGAAGAAAGAAAAAACTGAAGCCAGCATTGAAGAAAACACTGTCACATTACACTTTATAGGAAAGAAACTTGACCATAAACATTTACTAAAATCCTGCTCCACACCAAACCACCTACTAAACCATGAGAGTACGAGAAACTGTGATGCCAGGCGGATCCTCCAGACTCTGTCTAGGATAAGGGGAAACCTCCTAAACACAGAAATGCACAATGATGTGCACCAACATCATGAGGCCCCAAGCGGAGCACTTGGCTATCTGGAAATATAGATCAAAGCTCAGAGAACAGTGTCCAGAGTTCTGAATGGTCTGCAAAGACAGACAGAGTCAAAGCTTCTCAGACCCATGTAGCAAGATTCCTTCAACATAATGCATAAAATGCCAGAGTATTTGAATGGTGGGTCTAAAGAAGTAAACTGGATATCTGAGTTTATAATCCTACTATTTTTTCTTAAATTGTGGCTTAAGAGTAATCTTCATTGCCATATACCAGTTTTAGTATCTATTAGTATTCTTCAAAAATTTCATAATGCTGAAAAATTCAATTCAGACCAAGAAAGAATATTCAGATTAAAAAACTGAATTTTTGTATTAATATATTTGCAGAGGAGAAATTCAACACCATGTCCCTTGCCAATAGGAAGCAGTAGGTCTGGCTGTGGATGACAGAGGTCCTCAGATCTGCAGCTGGGGCACCCTGTCACGTTGTGTGGTAAAAGTCAAGTTCAACAACTCCTACTTGGTTGTAAAGAGTTCATTTTAGCCAGAGAAGCTGGGGGTCAATGGCCTCTCAAATGAAACAGATAAGGCAAACAGAGGGTTCTTGTCAGAAACAAATGTTAGGCCTCCCCCTCCTGAAAAGCTTGCAGACGTTATCAGTAGGAATCTAGCTGGGTCTAAAATGAGTCCCTGAGAAGTAATATTAACCAGATCCTTGGCAGATTGTTTATTTATCTCCTACTAAATTAAATAAAGTGACCCATATATAAATAAGGGAAACTAATATGACTGATAATAATTTATCACTAGATAAAGACCCACTGTTGTCCTTATTTCTGCAATGATATTCTCTTTTAAGCCGCATCCCTCCCTGTAACAGGCCAATAGAGCCAAGCTGTGTGCCAGCCCCCAGGAACTCCATGACAGTCATCATGTCATCTGCCTTTGGGTGCCTACCAAGGCGTGGAGTGTCCTGCCCACTCTGGGATAAATCAAATTATTTCTAAAAAGCATGCATCACTACCTTAGGTACTTCCAAGGGATGCAGGGTTAAAGGCTCATTAGTAAGGAAGCATCTTATTCATTAGTTCCAGAGTTCTCATATTCCTTCTGGCTGTTTGTGAAAGGAGTGTGCCCAACCTAAAGTTGGAGGAGTTCCTGAGATAACAATCAGAAATCAGAGAGTTTCAAGCCTAGGAGTCAAAATGGTAAGTTTCTTGATCACGGTGCTAATCTTATTGGCAGTGATGATGGTGATGGTGACAAGTAATATTTACTTAAGAAAGAGTATCCCGGGGGCCTTACGGGGATATTTGGGTCTTTTCTCAACCTTTTCTGACATTTCTAAGGAAGGGGGATCATCTTGAACCATTAGCATCACTGATGAATAGCCACCAATTGGGCTCTATACTTAGCAACTCTCCTGGAGAGTTGTCCCACTGCACACTCTGTCCTTCTGGCAACAGAGTTGGATTCCTGACTGAGATGAATCAGAACACAGGTGGCATCTGACACAATGACGGCTGAATCCCTCTAGGACTCCAGCCTCAACTCCAGCTTTAGTCTGTCTGATCTGCAAAGTACAAGTATGGGTCATTATTTTTAGTTATATGAACAGGTAAAGAATGTAAGAGATAAACTGGACAGAGAAACAAAGACGAGAGATGGATAAAGTCCTGATAACATGTCACGTTCAATTCGGCCTGACGATGATGCCACCACTGTCCTTCAAACTACGATGCACCCCACTGCCCCATAATTCAAACTCTCCCTCCCCCAGTTCTTCTAGTTACAGCTGATTTCAGTTGCTTTACACCAGAAGTCTCCTAAGACGATCCCACTGGCTAATTTGTTCTCTAAGTCCACTGGCTCCTTCCTAAGTCTTTCCCCAGCTTCTTCCCTGGGACCTCACCAATAACTTTTTGGAAGTGGAATCAGAGGGATGACAGAAAGCATATCCTCTGGGGGTAGCAGTATGCACTTCAGGCAAAATTAAAAGTCAGGCTCAGCCGGCGCTGCAGCTCAATAAGGTAATCCTCCACCTTGCAGCGCCGGCACACCGGGTTCTAGTCCCGGTCGGGGCACCGGATTCTGTCCCGGTTGCTCCTCTTCCAGTCCAGCTCTCTGCTATGGCCCGGGAGTGCAGTGGAGGATGGCCCAAGTGCTTGGGCCCTGCACCTGCATGGAAGGCCAGGAGAAGCACCTGGCTCCTGGCTTCAGATCAGCGTGATGCGCTGGCTGCAGTGCGCCGGCCACGGCAGCCATTGGAGGGTGAACCAACGGCAAAAGGAAGACCTTTCTCTCTGTCTCTCTCTCTCTGTCCACTCTGTCTGTCAAAAAAAAAAAAAAAAAAAAGTCAGGCTCAATTACTCAACATCTACTATCTCAGTCTTGGTACCAGGTACAAGTATAAGTGAATTATTTTTGCTTTCATGGGCTAATCTATGAATGTTCAGCCCATGTCAATTAAAACTATGACTATGTAAGCACAGACCATCAAAATAGAAGCCATCTTGCACTCTCTCTGAGCCATGCCATTGTGGCTTTGCCTGCTACTAGCTGAACTGAAGACTCTCCCCTGCACAGACAAGAAGAACCATGAGGGTGCCAGAATGCAATCTATCCCACCTTCACTGGCAACTTCTTCACCCTTCTGTCTAGGGGTTAAGAACTGCAACACACTCATCACTGAGCAAGGAACCCTCTTCTTTACACCCCTCAGAGTGCTGGGAGTACAATTTTGCTTTGACTTCAACATATCTATTAAGTCTCTTAACTTTTTATCAGAAAATACTTGTTAATATTTACATCCTTAGAATTGGCAAGTTCACCATTTCACAGACAAAAAACGGAGTATTCTATGAATGGTTCTTCCCACACTCCAGATCAATCACGAAACTGCATTAAGAACCCCCAGATTCTGGTTTGATCCTCGGTTTTCCCCACAGCTGTTATTTGTCTTAGTGTTTCAACATCATGAGATTTTAAGAGGCTATGTCACATACTGACCCCATGAAAATAATAAGGAAAAATAGAGTGTAATTTATCCTGACCCGAAGATGAGGACAAGAGAAATGTTCATAATTTAGCTGTCACTCTGGCTAAGTAGAATGACCTTGTTGTTCTGGGTTCCATAAAGCATGTGCCCCACGTTTTAATTGCCATGAGGAACACAAGGGTGGCCCTGAAATGTCTCCATGACTTGGACAACCCTTGCAGGTCCTACACACCCATTTTCTCTGCCTCACAATTGGGGTGGGGTGCTACTTAATATCTGAAGCTAGTCACTTCATGTAATTGTAGCTGCTAACATCTCTGGAGCACTGACTATAGGCTGCCACTATGTTAATACAGATGGCCTCATTTGTTACAACAATTTTATGAGTTCAATCAACATTTTACATATGAGAAAACTGAAGCACAGAGAGATTAAATAAAACTTGTCTCACACAGGACACCAGTACAACACAGCCTAAACTTCAGAACTTGTGTTTTTTACTACTTGTTCCCAATATACCATTCTGATACACTAGCACTAGCCAAGAGATCGCGGCATTTATGCCTGGAGAAAGAGATGAGGATAAAGGAACTAATATTTGAGTTACCTATAATCTACAGAAACTACCTTATGGGCTGGCCTCTTTATATTTATTATTCAGTTAATTTTCAAAATAATCCCATGAAGTATTAAGATTGAGCAACTTGTTCATGTTCCTAAAAGGAGACCATACGTGAATCCCTCTCTTTCAGGCTTCTCTCTTCAAGGGTTCTTTCTGCTATTCTATGTTTCCTTCTTTTCATTTTTGTCTTTTGTTTTTGCAGAGAGTACAGTTAGCTGAATTCTGTTAGCTGAATAAAAATTCTGACTTTTTAAAAAGCTCCTACACGGCCGGCGCCGTGGCTCAACAGGCTAATCCTCCGCCTTGCGGCGCCGGCACACCGGGTTCTAGTCCCGGTTGGGGCGCCGGATTCTGTCCCGGTTGCCCCTCTTCCAGGCCAGCCCTCTGCTGTGGCCCGGGAGTGCAGTGGAGGATGGCCCAAGTGCTTGGGTTCTGCATCCCATGGGAGACCAGGAAAAGCACCTGGCACCTGGCTCCTGCCATCGGATGAGCGCGGTGCACCGGCCACAGCAGCTATTGGAGAGTGAAACAACGGCAAAAGGAAGACCTTTCTCTCTGTCTCTCTCTCTCACTGTCCACTCTGCCCGTAAAAAAAAAAAAAAAAAAAAAAACTCATACACAGTATTTAAGTAACAAAATCAGACCTCTGGTATTTATTGAAAGGTTACCTAAGACAACTGAGATAACTCAATGCTATACTTCTTCAAATTCATGAAGACAGCCTCCTATGTTTTATTCGACAAAGTTACAGATGTACGCTTAAATCTTTGACACAGCCAGAACGGTTTTTGGCTATGGTGTGAGGTAGGGTGATCAAAGTTTTTGTTCTGTATTCTTATCCATGTGTTCCACAAAATGTCATTCACTGAATACTTGCGAATCTGTTTCTTTTTTTTTTTTTTCACTTTTTTTTTTTTTTTTGACAGGCAGAGTGGACAGTGAGAGAGAGAGACAGAGAGAAAGGTCTTCCTTTTGCCGTTGGTTCACCCTCCAATGGCTGCCACGGACAGCGCACTGCGGCCGGCGCACCGCGCTCATCCGATGGCAGGAGCCAGGTACTAGGTGCTTATCCTGGTCTCCCATGGGGTGCAGGGCCCAAGCACTTGGGCCATCCTCCACTGCACTCCTGGGCCACAGCAGAGGGCTGGCCTGGAAGAGGGGCAACCGGGACAGAATCCGGCGCCCCGACCGGGACTAGAACCCGGTGTGCCAGCGCCGCAAGGCGGAGGATTAGCCTGTTGAGCCACGGCGCCGGCCGCGAATCTGTTTCTGTACATTATTGTGTTCCATTTGTCCAGCTGTCTGCCCTTACACCAATAACATACTATGTTGACTGTTGTAACCTTATAGTATGACTTGAAATGATGAGACACTTCTTTTTTCTTCAATTTTTGAGATTTTGGCTTTCTAGGTCCTCCAAAATTCCAAGTAAATTTTGTAGTTGATTCATCAGTCTGTATTTCAAAACCTGTTTGGATTTTTATTAAGATTCTGTTAAACTTGGAAATCAATTTGATGAAAATAGTTATCTAGGTAATATTAAATTTAGTGATCTATTAACATGGTATAACTTTTCATTTACTAAGGACTTCTAAAATTTCCCTAGCAATTTTTATAGTCTTCAGTATATAAATGAAACAAATTTTTGTTTAAGTTATCCTTGTTTTTCATGCAATTGTACATTTTATTTTGCAGTTATTAGTTGCTAGTATATGAATATGCCAGTGATTTTGTATAGTGCAACTTTGATAAATTAATTCCGATTTCTGTATTAAAGATTCATTAGGATTTTATATGTACACAATCATGCCATCTACAAACAGAGGTATTTCTGCTTTCTCGTTTCCAATCGTCCATGTTTTCTGTTTGTCGTTTGTTACTGGCTAAGACATCCAGAAAAATTGTGATGCATTTCATAAACACCAGGCTTTAGAAACCTAGTGATTCTTCCCACCCTACCCATACTTCCACCCTTTTTTCTCCTTCCTCTCATTCTCATTCTTATTTTTTTTACTAAGATCTATTTTCAATTAACTTTGTACACAAAAAATTAACATATTAAGTATAGAATTCAACAAACAGTATGAAAAACAAACAAATAGTTCCTAAACAGTCAAGACAAAGGCTGTTCAAAAGTCATTGCATCTCAAAAGTGTCAATTTCACATCTATGGATTACCCTTTAGGCACTCTATCAGTTACCACAGATCAGGGAGAAAGTATGATATTTGTCCTTTTGGTACTGGCTTATTTCACTATTTGTAAATGTGATTGTATAAATTGATTGATATAAAATGTAAGCCAATCTTGGTCATTATATAGTATTCATTTAAATATAATTGGATTTCATTTAATATTTTAGAAAATATTTTTTTTCTTGAGTAATAGTACTTTATGATTTTCTTTTCTTAAAATGTTCTTATCAGATTCTTCTCTCAGAATTATGCTGGCCTCACAAAATGAGTTGTGAATGCTCCCTCTTCCTCTGTTTTCTGAAAGGGTTTGTGTGAGACTGTAATAATTTACCAGTGAATCCATTCTTACCTGTGGTATTATTCACAGCAATATCCCAAATTAGGAATCTCATTTCCTTAATATGAAAGATGTATCAAATGTACCATCACAATAGTCACAATATCCCTTGTATTATCCTATCTAATTCCCAATATTTTAGATATGTGGTTGTTCTCCACTTTTTTCTTAATGAGGCATTGCAGGACTGTCCTTTGACTTTGTTATTTTCTCCATTTTTGCCTTTCTATCAGTAATTCACACTCTTGTCCTTTTATTCCCTTCCTTGATTAAAAGGTGAAATTTATGTTGAATTTTGTCTGGTCTTTATATTATTAAGCTAAAAATGAAGTCATTGAGTCTTACACTTTTTTACTTTCCAATGCGAACAATTAAAGCTAAAAACTTGCTCCAGCCACATCTTACAAATTTGGATATGTTGTATTTTAATTATTATTTAGAGGGCCTGGCATTGTAGCATAATGAATAAAGCCTCGGCCTACAGTGCCAGAATCCCATATGGGCACTGGTTCAAGTCCCGGCTGTTCCACTTCTGATTCAACTCTCTGCTATGGCCTGGGAAATTAGCAGAAGATAGCTCAAGTCCTTGTGCCCCTGCACCCATATGGGAGACCCAGAATAAGCTCCTGGCTCCTGACTTCAGATCAGCCTAGCTCCGGCCATTGCAGCCATCTGAGGAGTGAACCAGTAGATGGAAGACTCTCTCTCTCTCTCTCTCTCTCTCTCTCTCTCTCTGCCTCTACCACTCTATAACTCTGCCTTTCAAATAAATAAATCTTTAGAAAATTATCATTCAGAAAAAATATTTCTCTTTTTGTTATTCCTTAACTGAATCCTGCCATGTAAAAATATGATGCTCAATTTCTGAGTATTTATTTTCTAGATATAGCATAGTTAGTTCTTATTTAATCTATTATTAGAGCATGCATTCCAAATAATTTCAGTCTCTCGTGTTTTATTATTTAGAGCTCAGCACTTGATCCACTTTGGTTAACAACTATGCATACCTGAAAACAGTATGCATAATATGTTTTCTGCTATTGTTATTATAATCTATTAATATAAAGTTAAACTTAGGCTTATGGTAATTTTGTTGAAGTCTTTCTGTATCCCTGTCAATTTTACAATTTTACAAATTGCTTATTTGTCCTATCAATTACTGTAAGAAGATACATATATATATATATATATATATTTTTTTTTTTTTTTTTTTGACAGACAGAGTGGACAGAGAGAGAGAGACAGAGAGAAAGGTCTTCCTTTTTTCACTGGTTCACCCCCCCAAGCAGCCGCTATGGCTGGCGCGTTGCACCATTCCCAAGCCAGGAGCCAGGTGCTTCCTCCTGGTCTCCCATGCAGGTGCAGGGCCCAGGCACTTGGGCCATCCTCCACTGCACTCCCGAGCCACAGCAGAGAGCTGGCCTGGAAGAGGAGCAACCGGGACAGAATCCGGCATCCTTACTGGGACTAGAACCCAGGATGCCGGTGCTGCAGGCGAAGATTAGCCTAGTGAGCCACGGCGCCGGCCATAAGAAGATATTTTAACATTGCCAATTAGGATTCTAGATTTTTCTGATATTCCCTTTAGTTTTGTCATTTTTTCTTTAGGTATTTTGAAGAAAATTGTGTGCTATTCCTATATAATCTATAATATATATAATTATAAATTATAATATATACCTATATAATTATACATATAATGTATAGATGTTATATAATATATAATCCAGGGGCATATTCCTGAACACTGCAAATTATTTCTAGATTACTTATAATTACACAATGTAAATGCTCTGTGAATAGTTTTTATACTGAATTATTTAGGGAATAATGGCAAGGAAAAGATCCCTGCATCGCAGACAATTGTAAATTTTTTTACTCAAATATTTACAATACATGATTGGTTGAATCCATGGATGGAGAACTCACAGATATGAGAGAAAGCCATATATCTTTTCCAACCATTTTATTTCAGTCCATCTGTTTTTACATTTATAGTGAGTCTCCTTTAGATAGAATATAATTGATTCTTATGTTAATAGATCTAACTTCACTATTTTTATTTATTTAGACCATTTATGTTCCATTGTTCATCATTCTGCATCCTGTTAAGCTCATCAAGTGGAAGTTTTTTCTCTCTCACATTACACTGTTAACCTCTGTGGATTCCATTTGCTTTTTTAATTTCACTTTCTCTGCTGAGATTCATCATTTTACTCACTGTGTCCATTATTTAAGTCCTGGAAATTACAGACAGTAACTACTTCAAATGTGCTAATTCTAGTATCTCGGATCATCTTGGACTCTTTCTCCATTGAGTGCTTTTTTGGTTATATCATGCTGAGTTGCTTCTCAGGATTTTTTTCTTTTGGATATGGTACTGTGGATGATACATTGTGGGTAGCATATATTATGTTGTCTTTCTTTAAAAGAAGGCTTTATTTGGTGCTCGCAGACAATTATATCACCAGCACATCACTTTGATTCTGGCTTCGTTTTATTCTCTGTTTTAGGACAGGTTAACTTGGCTTTAGAACTTAATCCTGCCGGCGCTGCAGCTCACTAGGCTAATCCTCCACCTGCACCCCAAGTTCTAGTCCCAGTCAGGGCACCAGATTCTGTCCCAGTTGCTCCTCTTCCAGGCCAGCTCTCTGCTGTGGCTCGGGAGTGCAGTGGAGGATGGCCCAAGTGCCTGGGCCCTGCACCTGCATGGGAGACCAGGAGAAACACCTGGCTCCTGGCTTCAGATCAGCGTGGTGCACCAGCCGCAGCGGCCATTGTGGGGTGAACTAAAGGAAAAGGAAGACCTTTCTCTCTGTCTCTCTCTCTCTCTCTCACTGTCCACTCTGGCTGCCCCCCCCAAAAAAAAAAAAACTTAATCCTAGGATATAGTTCTCACTCTACTGAGGGAGCCTTATTGCTTTAGTCTCAAGAGATCACAGTGAGGCCGTGCCTCTGACCAGACTGGAATTCTACTGTCTTCCAGCGCTCTATGACTGCTGGCACTACCTGTTCAGCGTTCAGCTCTGGAGCAGCCATTTTCAGCTAGATCCCAGAGATCCCACCTTACAGGTGCACACCCCTGCACTGAACTAAGGACCCATGGACAGACTCTAACAAACTCCCGGAGTCCTTCCTATGCAGCCTCTCCAACCCTTCTGTCACTCTGTTTTGTAAATCCCAGCCCCTTAAGAAGCCCCTAGACTTACTCTCCAGCACTCCTCAGCTCACTGAGACTCACCTGCTCTACTTCAGTTTCATCTACATGCAGGGCAATGTGAATCAGTTCTGCCATCAAGCAGGCTGGGAGCACACACCTCATCTTAAGGCACCCCTTCCCAGGAGGATCACAGTCCTGGGCTGCTTGCCCAATAGCTAGAAAGAGTTTCCTGGATATTTTGTTGATTTCTATTGTTATTTACAGTAGGATGGCTAGTGCAGGATATCACTCCATCATACCCAAAAACAGATTCAATTGTGTGCTTTCCAAAAACTTTAGTTTTATTAAAATTTTTTATATTCATTGTAGAATATTTAGAAAAGTTTGCTACCAAAAAAGCAAGCTTAAGAAATAACAAAAAGATGTTCAATATTTTAACATAACAGAACTTCCTACTATTTAGAAATAATACTGCCACAATTTTGGTCTATCTTCTCTTAGATACACACACATACATTTTAGCATAATTCTCATAGTACTCTATATAAAATGTTTATCTTGCTTTCTTCTTCTAACTTAACATTATAATGGGCAAATTATCCATGACATTAAATATCTTTCGGAGAGATCATTATTTATGGCTGTGCATATTCCTTCATTTCTATTTAACATAATTTATTTAACCATTTTTGGCATGCGTTCCATTCCCACATTTTTGCTATTTATAAATAATGCTGCAATGAACATACTTGTGCATAAATATTCATATGCTTTCTGACTTATTCCCAAGAAGAAAAATTACTGTGTCAAAGGGTATGAACTTTACTTAGGCTCTCTGTATATTTTACCAAATTACTCTCCATATTGATTGTGTAACTTACACTCTCCCCAGCATTTTATAGCAATTTTTATTCCTGCATTCTTGCCAAACTTAGTTATGGTCATTCTTAAATCTTTGCTAATTTTACAACAAAAATGCTTCTTTATTTGTATCCTAATTTGCTTTAATTTACTTTCCAGTGAGGCTGAGTATGTTTGCATATAGCTATTTGCATTTCCTCTGTGCCTGGTTTTACTTATATCTTTTGCTCAAGGCGCTATTAAGAGTATAATGATTTTTTCCTTAATGATCAACATGTGTAAGCCCTCTTGTTAATTAATTTTAAGAAACCCTTTGCAAGAGAAGTTTTGATATTTATTAAGTAAGCTCTAGGCATTAGAAATACATATTTATTTATGTTTATATATATGTGATGAGTCTTTAAAAAGTTCATGGAAATGTGTATTATTTAAAAACCATGCAAAAAAGCTATGAGTAGATTTTAATTTTTCTGCATCAAAATAAACTTATTTAAATCCATTTTCCCACAAATATTTTTAAGAAGTATTTACTGACCGGCGCCGCGGCTCACTTGACTAATCCTCTGCCTGCGGCCCCAGTGCTCCGGGTTCTAGTCCCAGTCAGGGCGCCAGATTCTGTCCTGGTTGCTCCTCTTCCAGTCCAGCTCTCCGCTGTAGCCCGGGAGTGCAGTGGAGGATGGCCCAAATGCTTGGGCCCTGCACCTGCATGGGAGACCAGGAAGAAGCGCCTGGCTCCTGGCTTCAGATCGGCACCACGTGCCGGCCATAGAAGCCACTTGTGGGGAAGTGAACCAACGAAAAAAGGAAGACCTTTCTCTCTAACTCTGCCTGTCAAAAAATAAATAAAATAAATAAATAATAAAAAAAAGAAACTTAATTTGAATCATGCCTGAGCCAATCAATTAAGATCCTGTCTCAGGATCAGCCGGGCTCAAACTAAGCACTCTGAAAAGTCATGTAGATGCCCCAAGTAGCTCTCAATCAATTTTTGAAGTTCCTTCTTCTGTGTGTGTTGGGAGTAGGGGAAGAGGGAAGAAGGCAGAGGTGCTTAACTTCCCAAGGAGCTCATGATGAACATGCCAGTAACTGCAGTGCCACAAAGGATAAAGTACCCTAAAGGCATTCAAACAAACTGCTATGCCAATTCAGGTAAGAAAATATTTTCAGCTAAGAGGAGCAGGAGACTCCACCCAGGGAGTATTATTTGCTGCCATGCCTTTGAGTATCCTTTAAAACAATGCATCCCGATCTTTGAACACAGAGGTTGGTCTAAGGTGGGGTCTGACAATTTGCATTTCTAATGAGATCCCAGTGGACTCTGCTACTCTGGAGTCTACACCTCGAGAACAACTGAACTAAGAAAACCTGAGGGAATGGGGGCAGAGGGAAGGCCCTGGGGTGGGGGGAAGCATAGAAAGTGAAAGAGAAAAAAATTCCAAGTACAAATGCAGTCTAAACAAAATTGTGGGTTTTCTTCAACCAGGAGTTGCACTCTCATGGGATCCTAAGTCAACAAGGATGCGGCAATTTGGGATTCTCCTCTGTTCTGAAGTTAAAAGAATCCACAGAAAGCGCTTTGAGATCCCTCAAGCTGATCCCGAGTGGTGTTACAAGTATTATGTGTCAGCCCGGGTTAAAGTAAAACAGAAGTCTCATGGTAGAAAAGGGAAAACAATACATCCCATCGTCAGTTATGTCTGGCCAACATTCAAGCTCATTCTACACTAACATTGTTAAACTCATTCAACCTTTTGGTAGCTAACGTAAATTTATTTCAAAATTAATTTAACATGAACCACTTTAAATGTATAACTGGTATTATCTGCCCTGAATTAAAGGGTACTTGTAGATAAATAAAATGAAAACAAAACTTCATTAGATTTTAATAAGCTATCATTATCTGCCATAGGTTCCAAGGGTGACATTTCCTGTATTCATATAGCTTCCACAAGAGAGACAACACAGGGGTATTTGACTTTCTGTGTCTGGCTTATTTCACTTAGCATGTTCATTTCTAATTCTATGCATTTTATAAATGCCAGGATTTCTTTCTTTTTTATGGTTGAGTAATAATCCATTGCGCATATATTCACAAGTGTCATCTTTATGAATTATACCCCTTACGTAATATACCATTCTTCTTCATTTGATGATGTTTCCTTTGAATTCCACCTTGCATGATATTAATATATCCATTCTTGCATTCTTTTGTGTGTTTCCCTGATGTGTACTGCATTCTCAGAGTTTCCAAAGCACTGCCTTTGGTTCTGTTACATGGAACACAAAATTGGGTTTGTTGGTGACTTATTCTAAAGCAATTTTTTCTTAATAAAATTTAATTTTATTTTTAAACAAAAAGAAAAATGGGGGGTTATCAGGAATCAGAAAAACATGGAGTTGTTTCTTGAAGGCATGATACCGTGTTAAATTTGGATTTCAGATAAACAACAGGTGCTTTTTTTTGTCTAATTCGTGCCCAGTGCACTATTTGTATTTATACTTTTAAAAAGTACATACTGCTTATCTGAAATTCAAATTTAACACTTCCTGTACTTCTATTTGACAGACCTGGCTGCTCTAGAAACAGGTTAATCTTTACACCAGTATCACACTGACTTTCTCTCCTGGATAGTCTCAGAAATATTGAGCAACTTAGAACAGAAACTGTTGCCTCAGATGTATCCTACTATGATTTAACACCTATTGGCAATGCTTCAGGGAGGGACACTACCAGGGACAAAATCCTTCACTTTACAAAATGCTGCCCAAAAACAGGAATCAGGGATTGGGAACAGGTTTTCAAAAACCATCTTGGACTCTCAGTAGCCAAGACAGGCCTCTTTGCTTCCAAGACAGCCTTGGATCTAACTTCTGCAAACCAAAGGAGAATCTAAATCCCTAAGGGGACCATCCAGGGGGCTTCAGGCAAGAAGAAAATAGGAGATTAGTAGGCAAGTCCTTAAGCAATTAGCTTGACTAATGGAGAAAGTTTACATACAAATGACTCGGCTTTCAAACCAGTTTTCTTTATGATAACCATCAAATCCCCAGATGTCAATGGAGGTTAATAAAGAATTGTAAAGTGTTTCTGCTTGCCTGCAAAAAATGATTCCTTTCTGGGTTAATATTAATTCCTTATCATCAAAATGCCTGCTAATAAGTAATTTCTCATAAACAATATGCAATCCAGAAGAGGAAGATTATGTTCTTTGAATTGTATGTTGTGTCTAAGTGGTGGAGCCCTGCAATCAGACATTGAGATTTCTTCTTAGATCTGTGTGTCTCTCCCACAAGACAGGAATGCAGGAAATCACAGCACTTGCTAAAACAGATAGCAGGGGTTAAGGACACAAGGTGTATCTAAGGTCAAGCAACTGGGAAATCTGATTCAGCCTAGATCCATCAGATCTCTCCACCTCCTGTTGTATGGTCTCCCCATTCACCCTCAGCTCTGACTCAAAAATCTGGGCAGGTCTTGTGGTAAAAAACCAAGTGAAAGAGACACAGACAGACTGGCAGCAGGTACAAAAGAATTTCAACCAGAAGCTGTTACTCTAATTAGGTTAACTGAAGTAACATATTGCATAACTGCCTGTACTGTAAATTCACAAAGAAGGAGAAGAAAACGTTCTTGTTAGCAACAGTACTGTAATGCGTCAGAAGAGCATTCCCACTTGATATAAAACTAAAGCAAGGGATACACGTGACTTGTCACAGGTCCACTGTTTCCAAGACCTACACAATAGTCAGTAGAAAGGAAAGGCAGTGCCTAGCCCCACTGTGTCTAGCTTCCAGATGCCTTGGCCACCCTCTTCTCCTAGTGGAGATGAGAGACTAACCTTAAAGGCATCAGTGGTTTCAATTACCCAATTTGTTTTGTTCTGTGGCACACTCAACAAACAATCTTCTGATTGCAATTTGGCTTCCCCTGCATGCTAGAAACTTGACTGATTGTGCCAACATGAACCTTTCAGTTTGCAATGCAGTGATTCTTCCGAGCTTGGGACGATGAAGACTAGACCTTGAATCATGATGATGTGACCAAGGTGCTGCCAATAGTGGCCTTTTGGACCAGTTTTTTCCCCATCATGCCTCCCATCCCAGCTGTGAAGAGAAAGGTGCTGGCGTAGTCTTTCATGTAGTCTGTTTCCTCTTTCTCTCTCTTTACAGGTCAGGATTCCTAAGGAATGGATTTGTAAGTGGAAAAAAAGTATTGTAGTGTGCTTGGCCAACCAATGTTGCTGTTGATTTCCAGTAAGGAATTTAACCAGGACTTGGCTTCTAAACACTTCTCAACTTTCTGTTCGGTCTCTGGATTATGACACTCTGTGGATTCCAGTGGAGGGCAAAGTCCATTAGTATTCCATGTCTCCATGAAGGCTTGAGCAAGAAGAAGTGAAGAACAAGCTTTGCAATTTCAGAATTCAAAGCCAGGGTCCAAAATTTTTATCCCTGTGAGTTTTTAAAGCACCAAAATCAAGACTATCTTACCACTTCCTCCTTCAGATTTATTTATTTCACCACTTTATAAGCAGTTGTTCTGTGACTTTATAAAAGAATTGGAATTAAAAATATGAAGTCATAGCTTATATTTATGGAAAGCAAGATTTGTGGTGGCTTATAGATTTTTTTCTTACTTTAGCATTTGTAGCTTTTAAATTGTCCTCAATCACCAGGGATTATACTGATAATATTCTGAAGTATTTAAAAACATAAATAAAAATGAAAGAAGTCACAGGCAGCATCTCACACTATATCTTGGCAACTGCTGACATTCTAGCTTCAAAAATTGAAACTAAAATGTCTAAGTTACACTGGCAGGAGACAAGGCAACCCACATGCTGACTTCTGACCAACAGACAGGAAAGGGGAGTTTACTCTTGGTCCGAGAGGACCACAGTGAAATCAGAGTGATCCCCAGCTGGCTCCACAGTGACACCATCACTGTGGGAAGGGATAGCAGGTCAACCTCAAGGTCAGACCAGGTGATGACAAGTCAGTCAGTTCCTCTCAGAAGGTAAAACCAATCCAACATAGGCCTCCCCTCAGCCCAGGGGTCCAGGCCTCGTGTCAATCAGCCCCTCTCTGAAGGGGCTGTTTGTTTGTAGGATGCCAGCCAGGAAGAAATCCTTGATTGGGTTCTTGGCTTATCTCTGGACTAACCTTGGGGACAGGCAATCTCCCAGCTTTGAGGGATTTTCCTTTAAATCACCAGGATAACAAACTCATAAAAACATCCAGCTTTGGGTTGAAACAATAACAACATTTTTTTTTTCCTGTTTGGTTAGGGAATTTTGCTAGGGGTGGAGTATGCGTGCTAGTTTATGAAATGCTCACAATTTCTTGAGTTAGTATTATGATGGTCGTTTTGTAGGCACAGATAACATAGTCTAAGATTGTATGACTTGCCAGGGACCTAAGATCAGAACTGGACAGAGAAGACAGCGGCCTCCAAACTGTCACTCCTGTTCCAAATCTTGGTGATCTTGAAAATTCCATTCCATGAGAGTGTGAGCCGCTTTCAGAACAGTCACATCCTTACTTCTATTTTTATTTCAGCCCCTCATTTCTTTATCCTTTCTTTCCAGCTCTTGCCTTCATTTCCCCATGACCTTGGATAAGTCTCTTCTTTGCATTTTACTTTCCTCAGCAGTACAAAGGCAATCAGGCAATTATTAATCACTTTAGGTGGGACTGTAAAAGCTGAAAGACAGAAAAGAGAGAGAGACAGAGACAGAGAGAGACACAGAGAGAGAGAGACATCGAGAGAAAAGAAACTTGTGTGTTCAGATCTTGGGGGCAGATGGGCCACACCAGACTCCAGGTCTGTGACTTTGGGTCTGCAACTCTGCTCGTAAGTGAACTATCGCATGGGACTGTCCGCCCTTTCAATGTAGTTACTGTATGAAAAAGAGCTTGATTAGGTACCTCACTTGCACTTCCTGTGTTGAAATGCTACTATTTTGTTCTAAACAGAATCACTTTAGCACAATCATCAACACGTGGTCATAGGGAGTGAGGCCTCTAAGTCTATTATTTGCAGAATACATTGGATTATCATTTTAGGGGCCATGATTTGATCTAAATTTCATACCAAACATATAGAACGTGACTCTGGAAAGGCAATGCAACAGCCGCTGGGAGGTCATTTCTTCATCTGGCGGTAATCCCTGCCCTCCCTCCAGCGCCTCCCCAGGAAGCTCGGCTGCCCTGGGGGCAGAGGCAGGGCTGACCTGGAGCAGGAGGAAATGCCCTGAGAAGTCAGGGCGGCCACCTCGGGATTCCATCAGCTTCTGGAGGGGCTGCTCCCCTACGCCACCCCTCAGGGCAAACTCAAAGAAACTTCACACACAAAAAGCAATTTACTTAGCCAGTCATTTTCTAGATTTGCTCAGCGATTATTTCAGCTATTTGTGTTTAAATGAGAGTTTTCCCGTGCCTGCCCAGTGTGTTTCTGCTTCGCTGGGTAGGGACGCCTCAGCAGCATTTTCCCTTCTGATGACTGAAAGTTCATAGGCACTGATGCTGGGGGATGGGGGACGGGTGGAGCAGTGGCTTAGATAAAGCAAAAGTTGCAAGTCTCCAGTTTCTGAGACTCTAATGCAGTGGCTGAAAAACGCAGACGGAGCAGCAGAACCACTGGGCGGGAGCTTTACTAACTGGTGTTTAGGACCCTTCTCTGCCAGTTTCCAAGCCTACAGGGCGGGGGTGGGGGTGGGGGCAGTGATGTGCTGCTACAAGCTTAGCAACCAGCTCTCTGCAAACATAAATAAACGGCCCTAGTTACGGAATTTTCGGATTTCGTGGAATAAATACTCCCCTCGTGGCTTGTTTCAAGCTATTAACACGATGCCACTGAGCAGAGTTAGGAAGAGAAGTACACACCTTGTGAGCTTTGGGTAAGAGCTGCTACCACAGTACCTCTGGGTCAGGGCCAGGAACTGCGGGTTCACAGGTTGTCCCCAGGGATCTGACCAGTGGAGACCAGCCTTTTCAGGATGACCAGAAATAGAGAAATAAAAGAGCCCTACAATTCTGAACCTAGAGCCAAGTTTACTTTGCTTGAGGAGGCAACACTATGGTCTGCAAACAGAAGATAATTTCAAAAAGTTTACGAAAAATGGAATTAAGAGTTTATTTCACTGCAAAAAATTTTTTAAAAAATCTTTGTAATTTTTAATATGCATTTCTCATAAGCTTTTGAGACCCTTATTTACATCTAGTTCAAGATTACTTATATCAAATAAATTTCTTTTAATTCCTTTTCCCACAAACTTTTTGAAGTGCCCCTTGTATTCAAGTACTTATTCACCATTGTGCCATATCCATGTGTGTATTATACTGTTTTGTTACCTATTTCTAATCTACTCACTATTTTACTCTTTTCCTTAATTATACTGTATAAGAAACTTTAATCACCTCTTTATGTGTAAAACTATTACAAGTTGCTATAAATAAAAATGCAAATATGGGGCTGGCTCATTTGGTTAATATGGGTACCGGGTTCTATTCCCGGTTGCTCCTCTTCTAGTCCAGCTCTCTGCTGTGGCCCAGGAACGCCGTGAAGGATGGCCCAAGTGCTTGGGCCCCTGCACCCACATGGAAGACCAGGAGGAGGCACATGGCTCCTGGCTTCAGACTGGCATAGCTCTGGCCGTAGCGGCCATTTGTGGGGTGAACCAACGGAAGGAAGACCTTTCTCTCTCTCTCTCTCTCCCTTTCTCTCTCTCTAACTCTGTCAAATAAAAAAAAAAGTAAAAATAAAGATATAATAAAAGCCATATTGTTAAATTCCAGATATGTACCATTTACTATCTGATGTCCTGAGCCTCGTGCCTGCTTTCCCTGTTAACATGGGTCAGAGAGGAATTCAAGTCCCATTGGTAGCAAATGGTGACACTCGCCTTCAGATAATTAGGAGGACTGAAAAGGAGTTGAAAGAGTAACATCCTTTCTACAAGAAGCAAGTTACATAAATCAGGATATTAGCACAACTTAAAAACATTCCCTATGCCAGGGCAAGCTAAATAACAGTGATCTCCAAGTCGATGAGCTGTCTTCAAATGGGATAATCAAGATTTATGGTGAGGATGATGGTGGTGGTGATGCTGGTGACGGAGAGTAGCTAACCCATTAGGAACCTTAATACTCATATGTACTGATTTCAATTTTTTGCATAAAAATGAATTTATCTTTTAATTCCACCTACCTTTTGAAGTACCCTCCTATATAACAGAAAACAGACTTTCTGCCAAGTACTCTACTTACATTGTTTGTTAATTGCAGTTGAGAAAACTGAGGTTTATGTGGCTTCAACCATGGGCTGATCATGGTGCCACAATCCTAATCAGGCTAGACCTCAAGTTTTTCAGCTGATTTTCTGTGCTTTCCTCTTAGCTTTGTTGAGGGTTAAATGTGGTGTACATGAAACGCTCACATAAAGCTCATCTGACACCCTGGCATCCATATTTCATATGATGATATATTTGTTACATCTTCAAATGTTCTATATCCCCCAGACAGAACCTACAGCTGATTCTTACCTTAAAATTATTCACAAAGCAGAAGGCTCTTTCGCCCCCATACACAGGCAGGGCTTCTGTGTAACACGCCAAATGCTGTGTACTGAGGTCTTGTTATGACTGCTACACCTGATTGGCTCCTACTGATCCCTCATTTAAAAGCTAAAATACATGGAGGGACATTAACTTGCCTCCCCGCTGCTGGTTTTCTGCTTACTCATTGACTTTCTCAAGATAACATTTCTGAATTTTTCAAGGTGCATTTTTTGTTTTCATAGAATCACATAGTTCTGCCAGAAGGGTTAATGAGAAGTCATGGTATCACATGTTTAAATTAGAAGACACAGCACACCTACAGACATTTTGGATGTTCTGCATCACTCATTTTGCAATGGAAAATCAAGATGGAAAAAACATCAGCTCACACAGACCTGTACCCACAACTAAAAGGTCTTGCTGATGATCTGTGTCAATGTCTACTCCATGTGGCTCCTGATCATACCTCTGATCTGACCTCCCAGATCTATACTAATGTTGAATTGTGACATGATCCACTCCCAGTGCCTGAAAAAATGCAAAGTTACCAGTGATGAGACAATCACCCTTAGTGATTGTGTTCACATCTCTAAAATAGGAGAGAAATAAAACATGCTTACCAACTTGTGTAATGAAGGCACTGATAATCATTATCTGTATCATACAATTTTTGAAATTACTAAGTGAGTTATATCTGAAAAAAGTCTTTTTCTATAATTGATTTTGTAACTATTTGTTGTTAATGTTATGCATCTCACAAGGAGCTGTTTGTAGTAGACTGGATAAAGAAATTATGGGACATGTACTCTATAGAATACTATACAGCAGTCAAAAACAATGAAATTCAGTCATTTGCAACAAAATGGAGGAATCTGGAAAACATCATGCTGAGTGAATTAAGCCAGTCTCAAAGGGACAAATATCATATGTTCTCCCTGATCGGTGACAACTGAGCACCAAAAAGGAAACCTGTTGAAGTGAAAAGGTCACTATGAGAGACAGCAACTTGATCAGCCCTTGTCCTGACTGTTGATGAACAACTTAATATTTTATCCCTTTTAGTATTTTTTTTTGTTCTACTTAATACTATTGGTTGAAATCTGTAATTAACACACAATTATTTTTAGGTGTTTAAATTTAACTGAAAAGTGATCCCTGTTAAATATAAGAGTGGGAATAAGAGAGGGAGGAGATGTGCAATTTGGGACATGCTCAGTTGGACTTGCCTCAAATGGTAGAGTTAGAAATGTGCCAGGGGATTCCAATACAACCCCATTGAGGTGGCATGTACTAATGCCACCTCACTAGCCAAAGTGATCAGTTTCAGTTTTCAGTTGTTCATAATGATAGGATTAAGAGTCAAAGGGATCACATAAACAAGACTAGTACCTGCTAATACTAACTGATAGAATGAAAAAGGAGAGAATGATCCAACATGGGAAGCGGGATACACAGCAGACTCATAGAATGGCAGATGTCCTGCACTCTGACCCGAGAATCAGCCCTTAAGGCATTCGGAACTGGCTGAAGAGCCCATGAGAGTATTTTAGGCATGGAAAGCCAAGACACTCTGGCAAAAAAAAAAAAAAAGAAAAGAAAAGAAAAAAACCTAAATGAAAGATCTCTGCGAGTGAGATCCCAGTGGAAAGAACAGGCCATCAAAGAAGCAGGTCTTTTCTCTGAAGGGAGGAGAGAACTTCCACTTTGACTATGACCTTGTCTAAATAAGATCGGAGTCGGCGAACACAAAAGGATTCCATAGCCTTGGCAACTCATGACAAGAGTCTAGGGTGATTACTGACACCATAAACAAGAGTGTCAAATGTTAAGTCAACAACAGGAGTCACTGTGTACTTACTCCCCATGCAGGATCTCTATCCTTAATGTGTTGTTCAATGTGAATTAATGCTATAAATAGTACTCAAACAGTACTTTACACTTTGTGTTTCTATGTGGTTGCAAACTGTTAAAATCTTGACTTAGTATATACTAAATTGATCTTCTGTATATAAAGATAATTGAAAATGAATCTTGATGTGAATGGAATGGGAAAGGGAGCGAGAGACGGGAGGGTTGTGGGTGGAGGGAAGTTATGGGGTGAAGAAGCCACTGTAATCCAAAAGCTGTACTTTGGAAATTTATATTTATTAAATAAAAGTTTTAAAAACAAAGAGTTGTTTGTGAAAGGTGAAAATCAGTGGTGAGTAACTATTATTTTGAATTCTCATTTCAGAAAAAAGAAAACAGAAGCTTGGGAAGATTAAATAATTTATTTATGACCACATATGGAAGAGTCAGAACTCAATTCCATGCATTATGGGCTGAATTGTGCTCTTTCCCCACTCCAATTCATACATGGAAGTCCCAAACCCGAGTACCACAAGATCTGATTGTATTTTTTTTTTTTTCTTTTTCTTTGACAGGCAGAGTTAGACAGTGAGAGAGAGAGATTGAGAAAGGTCTTCCTTTTTCTATTGGTTCGCCCCCCAAGTGGCCGCTACGGCTGGTGTGTTGCTGCCGGCGCGCTGCACTGATCTGAAGCCAGGAGCTAGGTGCTTCCTCCTCGTCTCCCATGCGGGTGCAGGGGCCCAAGCACTTGGGCCATCCTCCACTGCCTTCCCAGGCCACAGCAGAGAGCTGGACTGGAAAAGGAGCCACTGGGACAGAATCTGGCACCCCGACCGGGACTAGAACCTGGGGTGCCGGTGCTGCAGGCGGAGGATTAGCCAAGTGAGCCATGGCGCCAGCCTTGATTGTATTTGGAGATAGGGCTTTTAAGAGGTTATCAGAATAAACAAGGTCATATTGCATTTGGGTGGATCTTAAACCACTGTTATCAGTGTCCTTCCAAAAAGAAACTGGGACAAAGACATATATGGGAAACAACACAAAGACACGGAGAAGATAGCCACCTGCAAGCCAAGGAGAGAGCTCTGAGAAGAAACTCGTACTGCAGATACCTTGATCTTGGATTTCAAGTTTTTAGAACTGCAAGAAATAAAGGACTGTTTTTTAACTTGGTACCTATCTGTGGTACTTTTTTATGGCAGTCCTAGTAAACTAACATCAAGTCTCTCAATTCATGTTCAGAGTACTCTCTTCTTGCCATCTGGGTATGAGGGGTGAATGCATGTGTGTGTGTGAGGGGTGTGATTTTAGTCTAATATAAAAATCCCACTACAAGTATCACACATTATATTTTCTCACATCCAAAGAGTACACACAGCCTCAATCAGACTGATTTAGTCTGTCAAATATATTTATGTCGATACATTGAATAGGTATCCCTGGGCTTTGTTCCCAAAATTCTTAGTTATAATTTACCAAAATTTTTTCAGGGGCTTTCCAAAGGTTGATGGTCCTCTTTGCCAGTTCTGTAGGTCCTCAAGAATCTACATGTGCAATATTGGTCACTGGGAGAGCTCTGATCTCAAGGCACATCAAACTCAATTTATAGCACTAACTACTCCTAACCAGAGCAGACATCACAGTGACTCCTAATATTATTTCCCACAGAGCCAAATGTTAGCCTCAGATTTCTTCTCAACACTGGACTGCAGGAAACTGCTACAGAATGATTATACTCAACACGTGAGAGTGGAAGCACAGTCCCTTTTAATAGAGCCTGGACCGCTCCGAGGCTAGAGCTATTCACTCACCTCTCTGCCCTAGTGATGACGTGAATTTGTCCAGTATAACCAAATGAACATTCAACTCCAAGGATGACTACCTCAGGCCTAAAAACAAACAAACTCACTCTGCTTCCGCATTTTATAAAGCCATTTTGAAGCTAGGAAACAACAGCCACGTAGAACGTTAAATTGGGAAATTAGGTAACCAGACTGACCAGACAGCAAGAAATGAGGAGCTGCATGAAGACTTAGTGCTGGAGAGATAGCAAATGCATAGCATAAAGTCCCTTTCTCATTTTCTCCTACAATTACATGAGCTTTCTCACGGAGTCTGGAATCCCAAAAGCTAACAATTCTGTTCACCAAGTATTATAATTATTTATTGCTACATACCAAATGATTCCTGAACTAGAGACTTAAGCAGAAGACTTAAGTAAAAGACTTAACTGTGAACAAAACAACTTGGTGACCGATGAAGTTGTTAGCTGGGTGGTTCACCTCTGGCCTGGAGTGAAGCCTGTGGACAAGCACAGGAGGACCACTCCCAAGGCAGCATCTTCACTCACAAGCATGCAGGTGGGCTAGGAGGGTTGGCTCTTGCTGCTGTCTGCTGACTAAGAGTTCATCTAGGGCCGCTAAACCAATCATCTGCAGGCACACGGTCTCTTTAGGGCTTGGCCCCTGGGTTGGCAGAAAGAACATCCCTGGAGTGAGGCTTCTAAGACATCTGGGCTGAAATTCCAAGGCTTGGTTCAATGTGACCTCACATGTCCCTGAATGTCATTCTTTCGCCTTCTATCTATTACTTAAGCAAGTCACTATGGCCACTCAGTCAGAAATAAAACTGGACCTCTCTATGGAGGAACAGCAAAGCAGTAACAGCCATTTTTCATGCACTACACCAGGCACACCCATCTTGTGCTTAGGAGCAAAGTCATCAAATCAAAGAGGAGGAGACGAACCTAATGTCTGGTGCACATTGCAGTTTTGAAGGAGCACATAAACCCAGTCAGTTACTGGTTAAACCCAGGCAATGGGAAGGTCCCAGACACTCTGGGTTATGTGGAAGCAAAATTTCACCCCCCAACAACCACAGGGTTTTCATTTTCTTTCTGCAGTTCTTTGCTTGGAAGAAAAGGGGATGATTTTGGTGGTAAACTGCCCATCACCCACCCACCGAGAGAAGGACAGAGACGGGCTTTGCAAGAACCATTACCAGAAAACTAAACTACTACTGGCCACAATGTGGGGCTTGACAGTGCAGCATACCCACATGCTGTTCTGCCTTCCCCAGGAAGAACTTGACATGAAGAGCACACAGTGAAAATACCAGAAGATACCTGAGTGCATAAAAATTGAGAAGACATCCTCAAAGAGCCATCTGAGAAAATAAGTCATAATGACTGCATCTGCAAATCCCCGACCACTGTTGTGCATGCAGGGTGGAAATGTGTGGATCTCCCAGACTGCGTGACAATGCTTAGTAAAGGCACCACCATGGATGAAAAGGCCCACTCACCATAGCTGGCAACTTTCTTTTGATTGTCTTAAAGTCCTGAAATTATTTGCAGTTGAGTAAATAAACACCACCAACCACGTATCACACCCCAGGTCTGGCCTTCTGTCAGCAAAGCAGGAAAGAAGGGCATTCATCAGTTTTCAAGCGGCCGGCCCTGTTTGTAGACTCTGCGTGGTGCCCTCTATGACGGACAGCCTCGGGGCCAGGAGGTCTGCTCTTACTGTACCACTCTGGCTGTGAAAGGAGTGGATACTGATGACTCAGTATCCTACACATGAGAGGAGGGAACAGGAAAAGGGCTAACAGGCCATCCCACAGAACATCAAGTCCTATCAGAGGTGACATGCGGGCCACTGGGAAAGCTCCAGGCCCCGGGTGAAGCAGTGGCACCAAGATGACAGGTTACAAGACGGAAGAATGCTGACATTTGGACAGTCCCCCTCCCGGCTGTCCAGCACACCCATCCCTCCCTCACTCCTATAAACCACCTCCCACCTCAGGCTTATTCCCAGACATCCAGAATTTTTAAGTCAAATTAACCTTATCAGCAAAATAGAGGCCAGCAGTTTGCAACCCCACCTTGGTATCCAATAGCATCAAATGACAGGGAAAGGAGATGATTTCCTATCTACTGCTTCACGATCCTGAATCTTAACTCTCTCCTGTGTTTTTTCTATTACTCATCATCAAAGGCAAAAGATGAGTCTAATAATTAAGTGATCAGCTCAGAAGGGTTTCTTGTTCTCATCATCTCTGCTCTCCATCCCTTCCGTTCCCCCTTACTACAGAAGATCTCAACATGCTATTCCCTTGTGCCCACTGATTCATTACTAGTTCTTCTTAGCCACTAATTCAGCCCTGGATCAAGAATAAGACGCATCAGGCCACAATGTACGTTGATGGGAGGAGAATATCTGGACCTGGGCCAGCTGCATCACAAGACTCATGGTTTTGCCCTCCTATCCCTGTTCCTGGAACCACACCTCTCCCCAGGTGCTCCAAGAAGAAAGAATTTCTCAGGAAAGCCAAGAACCTGATAACAAATTCAAGGACGAGATCCCTAGCACCTTGAAAAGCCTATGCTTCCAAAAGGAAGTCTCAATATTTCAATGTAAGTTTGGGGTGGTTTTGACTGCCTGAACAACACAAAATGTAGTTTCAGGAGTCATGTGGGTCTGTGTTCAAATCCTGTGCTTGTTACGTTTCAATGTGAACCTGAAGCCAGGTACTTAGCCTGTAAGATGGGATGACAGTAATTATACTGTGAAGTCAGTGAGGAATTGAATCCAACAGCATGCGGAGGGGCCCCTAACACATTGCTTGGCACATCACTGGAACTCAACAATCACTGGTTTCCAGGGCAGGTAATTTACTACCCAGAAGCACCCTAGTATAAGCAACATTCATTTCCACTGCCAACCCTACTGCACCCAGGCAGGAAGCTCCTGGTTTCTCCTATCCCTGCAACCTTGCTTACCCAATCACTTCACCTACCCTTCATTTCTTAGTTCCTTCCATCACTGGTCAGCATTTTTCGAGTGCCAATTCTGCACCAAGTCTTCCTAGGACAGGTCAATAGAGGTATCAATCAGAACAAATGCTCGTTTTGTTCTTTTTGGGGAATCTGAATCTTCGGAAACAACAAGTAGCTGAAACAGGAGTAAGTTCTATGACCTCATTCTTCCTTTATTGCTATTGGCAGCGTTTGCTACGTTTTAATCATTACCTAACAGAGCTCTATGGTGTTGCACAGCCCATAATCTACTTTCACATTTCATAAAAGCACAGTGGACCAGAGATTAAAGGTCCAACAAAGAGTGTATCACAAGCTCATCTTGCTTTGTTTCTGATCAGTGACCTGCACCAGGGGCTGGACAATAGGGGCAGCAGGGGGTGTGTAGAGGCATTCTCTCTGCTGGGAGCAGGGAGGAGCTTGGCGCTTTCCAAAGAGTGCATGGGGCCTCTGGGACTGTTTTTGAACAGCAGGCTTCAGATTCCATAGCCTTTCCAGGCTGGGCCTGTTGCATTAGCCATGCAGGTCGTGCCATGCAGGCACAAGCTCTATTACATGGAAGATAATGTAAATAGCAACTCTTGACATTGCACAGTGCACAGTCTGCACAACTGTATGTGACAGCCATGCCACCCTTATCCTTGGCAGACAGGAATGCAGTTTGACTCTCAAACCTGAGAAACAAGCTACTGAGCCCTTGTCCCTCACTGAGGAGAATCAATGTCAGACACTGCTTAGCTTGGTTTTCCTTCAGTTTGCTAACCCCTCTGTGACTTGGATTTCTCCCTGTTAAAAAAGAGCTCCAGGAAATCAGACTGCCTGCTTTAAGGTGCTCCACACTGTGCCTCCGTTAAGGAAGGGGCGCACACACACACACCCTGGGAGTCTCAGCTCAACAAGCAGAGAACGGGGAAGACCCCATTCTTAGTATGGAAGCCTGCCTTTGAAACCTGGTCCTGGACCCATGTGTCCCCGGTTTTCTCTCCATTATAACGACTCTAATTATACTTCTTCAAAGGACTTTATAAAGATTCAGCGTGTGCACGTTTGAGACCCAGAAAACTGGCAAATCCTCATTTTTTTATTTTTTCATCCTCCTACCTGGCACCAGCAGCACGAGGATAGAGCAGGTTTGAGGGTCATGGTCAAAGCTCACATCAGGTTAACCAACACTGATTAGGATTTGCTGGATTTTAATTTTGCAGTAGCCTCTATGGAAAGAGAGATAAAGGAGAAAACGTTCTACCTCTTAGGACCTGCACTTCTCAAGTTATCTGGTATAAAATCTAGTCTTCCTCCACTTTACTGCATTTTTAATGAATAAAAAAATAATTGCTAGAAAATGAAATGACTAAAACAATGAAATTCAAGAAACAAGCCCAACTTGTACTTCTGCTAGATTCCACAGATGTAAGATGGCATCATCAAATTGTTATAGATGCCTCTCAAGGCTCTCTCAATCTCTTCTGCTCTTACCACGGACAGGTAGCCAGCAGGTTGCGCACAGACATCAGACGAAGAACTACACTCTCAGTAGCTCTCATCCAAAGCAATGAGTTGACAGGCATGTGTTTACTGGTTATGTCTGTGTGAATGAGCGGATTACATTACAACAGCAGTAAGTTTGGGGGGAAGATTGAAAATCATGCATGGTTTTCTCACAATATGCATTTTCTGTGAACTTCTGAAGACCCTTTGTATGTGTGAATTGCCCTCAAATAAACTTATCTTTTAATTTCATGTTGTACCAACTATTCGAGTACCTTTGAATCCCTATTTGGGCAGAGACTATATATGCCATCCACTATGGTCTGAACAGGATCTGGCTCCCCAAATCCCTGCAGGTGGTTAAACCGCAGAGTCATATGTTAATGGGTGATGGATTAATGTTAATGGTATGCTGGATTAAGGGTGGAGGCTTGATCCAATTGTGATGACTGGGGAGTGGGCCAAGAGGTAGGTCTGTAGGTGACTGGGAGGAAGGTAGGTCTTGCAAGAGAACTGGTTACATAAGCTGAGCATGCTTCCTGTCTGTCTGGTTCCTAGCTCATGTGATCCATCCTCCCCACAAGCACTGCCATTGCCAGGCTCCATCAGATGCAGACTCCTGAGGTTGCCCAAGTCTGCACTGCGAACCTCCAGACTGTGGGCCAAAATAAAACCTCTTCCTTCCAAAGTCCCTTCTCTCAGGTGTTTTAAAATAATGAAAAGCTGACTAAAACACTATCCTTGGCCTAGGATACATTTCTACTAGTAGTCTCCAGCAAACAAGAAAAACGGTGTAATGAAAGCATTGCAGGAAATAACTCATCTCCCCCCCACACAACCCCCAACACACAGTGCAGTGTTACTTTTCAATCTTTGGCATGGATTGGATCCTTCAACTTGATCAAAGTCCCACCCATACTTCTAGACAAGGGGTCTTCCAAAACTCATGGAAAATGGTGTGATAAAAAAAAAAAACTACACATGGATTTCAAAATATTTACACTAAAATAAACTGATCTTTTAATTCCATTTTCTACAAATTTTTAAGGTACACCTTCATACCCCTAAGCCCACATACATATTCAAAACAGAGTATGACTTTACTATTCCTAAAAGTTCAGGTTTTCCCTAAGGGAGGAGCTAGAAGTTAGGGGAGTTCAGAACAAAAGCTGTCTCTGAATACTAGCCCTGGTGGCCACCAAACCCTCCAAGCCAGTAGGGAATGCCTCTTTTAAATAAAAGAAGTAATTATACTCCTCTGACCAGGATGATAATAACAACAACAACACAAAAACCCTACAGCTTTCTGAAAGAAAGCCAGTCACTGCTTTTAATAAACTGGCTACAAAGATGAAAGAGGCAGACAACAACAACAAAGAAGATATTATTAACATAATTTTATGTAATTGGATAGAGGGGTAATATTTATTTTAATATTACAGAGGAAACATCCCACAATGCAGACCCCTGGATTAATTCTTTATATCTTTGGACTGCACTTATCAAATAAAATTGTACTTATGGAAAAAGCGAACACATAAATCTTGCCTCATTGTCAGCTGGCAACTCCTAGCAAGGGCTAATTGTGTTATACATCTTCCGCAGCCTTGCCTAGTGGTTGTCAGGTCCAGATGCATTATTATTTATTACATGGACAAATGCAATTTTCTTTTTGGAATCTGAGTTTAAAATTCCATGAAGGCCTAAAATGTGTCCATCTCCTAGGCAGGAGGGAAGACGACAGCTCCAGTGAGTGTCATCTGCTGCAGGAGTTTCCCAGGAATAGAAACATCTGGTTGCCTTGAGAGATACCACGCCAGATCTGCAATCAGTGTTCTGTGAAGAGCCCTTTGCATGGAGGTAGCGTTCTAACCTTTCTCTCCGAAATGCCCCCTTCTCTGTTAGGCTTCGCTACAGCTTTGCAAGAAGTCAGAACCCACATCTGACTCAGCCCTGTTTGTGGGCATGGTCACTGTGCACCCAAGTGCTACATTCTGCATACGGGAGTGTTTCCAACAGTTTGTGGGAAACAAAATTTAAAAATAAGTTTGTTTTGGTACCAAAAGATTTTCTGTTTTTTTTTTTTTTATACTGTCTTTTTTGTGGGTTTTTTGAAGACCCCATCATATATGTAATTTCAACATTTTCTGTACCAAAATAAATGCATTTTAATGACATTTTCCATGAGTGTTTTAAAGTGCCCTCATACTAGTGTCTCTTATTCTCACTCTGCTTATCCATTCCTTCTTGTAGGACCAGACTAAGCCCCACACTGAAGGCTGACTGATACCCTTCATTACCCATTTGTCATGAGGCCCAGAAATAGCACCCAGCTCAGGCCAGAGCAATGGCACTCTTTATTGCTCTCTGCCAGCATTCTCCACCTACTAATGGTATGGAGTCTTGTTCCAGAGCCTAGGTCAGTTCAACCACGCTAGAAAACTGAATTTCTGCCCCCACACTGAGGTTTGGGGGCAAATATCAGTTACAGTAATTTGGGATATCGTTGCTACCAAACTTTGTGTATAGATCTCCCTTTGAAAATTCAAAGGGAGGATGGGTAGAAAAATGGAACAGAATTTGGACAACACTAGTCTCCTGATTAAAGGCTGTTTAATGACAAGAACACTAACACGGAGCTATGTCACTGCTGTGGTTCAAGTAAACACATTTTGGACACTGCTAGGCACTGGGCTCTAGGTTAGGGATGGCTCCTACAGCCATCACAGCCACCCTGGGATGCACTATCTGCACCCCAACTCTTCTTGAGGATGGTGAGAATGAGACACAGACATTTCATAGCTATCACAGAGGTGGGACTTGAATCTTGACTTCTCCACCTCCTTCCTGAGACTCTTTCCACAATACCACAGTCATTCCTGGAAGGAGTCAGCCCCAGGTGGGAGAGACAGTGAGCCTAGATCAGTATGGCATTTTAAAACACTAAATTTCTTTTCTACCAAGTCAAGAACTGGTGAAGAAAAACAAAGAAATAGATAGACATAATACTGCCCAGAATTCTCCACCCACTCAACAGGTGTACTGCAATGAGTATTCTGCTGGGGGAGGATCCTGCCCCTTTGTTCCTTCATTGGCCCAATTAAAATCTCATCAATCACAAAAAGAAACCAAGATGGGAGGGAGAGAAGGGGGAAGGAGAGAGTGAGTGAGAGAGAGGAACTTACCACCAGTATGAACAGTCAGCTGATCTATTCTCTGCATTAATGTTAAAATTGCCCAAATGACTGTTTTTCCAAGGTGACCACATCCCCCAGAGAATGTATAACTTACATCTCCTTCAGTTCTGGAAAAAATATTCTCCCTGGTCCCTTAAGTCAGGGATTTCAACAGAAAAATATATACCCAGGTTGAGATGTGTTTTTAATGCGTGTATGCAAAGAGCTTCTTGCTGGTTTCCAGAAGGCAGTATATATTCAACTAAAGATTTGGAATAAAGGGATAGGAAAAATGAAAAATTATTGTTGTTGTTTACCACAGTCTAGTTTCTGGACATAACTTGTCCCATGGGAAGCAATGATCTATTATTTGGACAAAATTCACAGATAATTTCTACAAAGTGCAGAGGACACACAGAGAGCAACCAGAGCACAATAATCAGTTACATAATAAAAGTGAGACACAAGACCCCAGAGCAAACCTAAAATGACATCACCTTCATGGCTCCCAAATTTAGAGAGCTTCTCAGACAAGCCATTACTAAGTTCTCAGGAACTGCAAAGTTCCTTGGACCTTGCTCCATTTCATTCATAAAAATGCTATCAGTGAATGAAATTTCCACCCAATGCAACTATACATTCCATGTCATATTACATTAAATCAAATCACTGTTGAACTCAACTTTTCCCTTGGAATACTGGGGGATATTAATGTGTTATCACAGCCCTAGGGACCTAAGTACACATTCCTGACCTGCTTGGGATAAGGAGCCAACTACATTGGCTAGGTTAGTGACATGCAAAAGAATAGTTAGAATCTCATCCAAAGAATCAAAACTGTCTCTACTATTTCTGGGACCTTGTGCAAAATCAACATAGGGGATCTCTTGCTAGAAGATCACTTATAGCTTTAATATGGCAAGAGTGGTCACCTTCTGTACATGGGGCCCCAAGTGACTGGTCAAGTCGTATGTCTATGTGGCTGGCCCTACTGAAAAATATTAACAGATCTCTGAGAATGTTCTAAGAGAGCATGTATCAGGAGAATATTTTCTTTATGATAACTTGTCTTTTTAGGGTCTTTCATGGTGTGGGAGAGCCACTAGAGTGGCCTTTGTCCCTCTGACCTAAGGAACAAATGAAAAGACATGTCCAAAGATGCCACATCTTAGCCCCCGAGTATTTCCTTTCTGAGGGTACAAGGAAGAAAGAGATGACTGCAAGTCAGCTGATGTAAAAAAAAGGAAGAGCAACAGAAGGAAGAGAACACATTGCTGAGTCTTACAAGGAACTGACCTAACCTCCCCATCAGGCACGGTGAGTGGGCACAGAACTTAATCAGTATACTATTCCATGAAACTTCAAGAGAGAAAAGCAGTAGAAACAGGTTTTTTCTTTAATGGAGAACAAGACAAGGAATTAAAAATATCTAGGACATTCGCAAGTCACACCTAAGCTCTACCTGCAGCTTGGATAAAGCACAATTTAAGCAGCAGCACAGAGCTACAGTGGGGATCAAATTCTAAGGAAAAACTTAGAATAAAAATGAAAGAAATCATAAGGTAGGGATTCCTAAATCTATTTTGGCCCTGTAAATTTGGTAAGAGGTAACCCTTCTTCTAGTTGAGTAGCATACAAGTTCCAAAGCTGAACAATCAAGCAATTTAGCATATTTGCATTTTTTAAAGATTTTTTTAAATTTATTTGAAAGGCAGATTTACAGAGACAGAGAGACAGAGAGACAAAGGTCTTCCATCTGCTGGCTGACTCCCCAAATGGCCACAGCAGCTGGAGCTGAGCCAATCGGAAGTCAGGAGCTTCTTCCCAGTCTCCCACATGGGTGCAAGGGCCCAAGAACTTGGGCCATCTTCTACTGCTTTCCCAGGCCATAGCTGAGAGCTGGTTCGGAAGTGGAGCAACCAGGACTAGAACTGGCAGGCACATGGGATGCCAGTGCTGCAGGCAGTGGCTTTACCCACTATGCCACAGTGCTGGCCCCACTATTTGCATTTTTACCACATGTATTTTTACTTTATTTATTTTAAGTAAATGTATGGTAAACTTTATGTAATAAAAAATGGCCATTACAAAAAAGTCACAGTATTATCTCTGGACTTCTAGTACCCTGACCAAAAAAAAAACAAAAAACAAAAAACAAACAAACAAAAACACAGCACACAAGATGCAAACATAAAGAAGAAAAATTTAAATATTAGGGGAAAAAAGAGGAGGGGAATTAAAACACAGTGACCAATAACTCAATCAAAGACCCTCTTTCTTCGTTAGGGGCCAGGTGGGAAAGGCAATCCTTTTCTGGAGGGTTTTTTTTTTTCAACTGTCCCCTTAAGTTCAACTCCAAACTCAGATATGCTGACATATTACTGTCTCATTTCCCAGAAGGGACATTTAAGGAAGGTACCATCCATTCATTTCAAGCAGCTGCTGAGTATGATCGCCTCTGCATTTGTTTGGAAATAACATCTCACCCCTTGATATTTAACAGGGTTGGGGGTGGAGGTTGTATTGCAAGAACTTCTCTTTTCCCCCCAAAAAATGTATACTTTGACATTTAACCAAATTAACAAACATTAATTGCACATAAAATCCACTTTGCTGAATTGCAATGAGCCATTTAACCCTATGGACCAATCCACCAGAGAGTTTATAGGAGGAGAAGCCGAGTTGGCAATTCTCAAACATTAAGACACTCGGCTGCCTACAATCAAGCTCCTTCGAGGTCAGAGAAAGCTATGTTGCAGAAAAAGAACGTGAGTCCAAATTAGCAATTTGGCAGCATTCTTCAAAAAGAAAAATGTAACCTCAGGACTTTCCTAGTGCTCTCAATTCAGTCTTCCAGGGTGTGTCGATGGGTTGTAATCTTACTTGCTCCTGGCACAACAGAGTTCTCTCCCCATACCTTCCCCTTCCTTGCATATGTAAATATAAAATTTAAGGAAACTTTTTTTCCAGGTTCAATTTTTTTTTGGGGGGGAGCAGATCTCTTTCCAGCTAATTGCTGATTTTCTCTTAGCCCAAGGCTATGACACTGTCTGTCACATCATTTTCCTCACCAGCACTTCCACATCACAGAATTCACCTCTGTACTGCCTTCTCCAAGATAGGAGGGAGTCACAGGACTCCACCCCAGCCTCCTCTCCCAGGGAGTGGGTCCTAGGCACAGGTGACCCACAGCTGACCCACAACTATTTGTTTTGTCTGCCAGTGGGACAGGCCATCAGGCCCCTCAGGCAGAGCATGGGCCATATCTGTTTTATTCTTCATTCTTGTAGATTTTTTATATTAGATGCTCAATAAAAGTTTTATGAATCCCAGAGTGATAAGGTGTGATGACCTTTTTTTTTTTTTCCAAAACATCTCTTCGAATACACAGTGAGTTTCAAAGCAATCAACATATAGCGAGCAGGATCAATGCATACACAGCCATTGCTGATGTAGTGCATGCTGATCCTGATAATAGTTTTCTTTTTGTGCATACCCCAATGAGTGGCAGTGCAATGCACAACCGGAGTCCTAGGCTTTGGAAGTCAGCCTTCTGAAATATAGCTACTGGGGCACCCTTACCTCCCTTCTTCAGAGAGAAGGAAGCAGAGGATCAATGGTCCATCTTCAAAAATATGGAAACTATTGCTAAGTTTGTCCTGTTCAGGTTTCTTTGCTTGTTAGAAAATTTCAAAATTTCTTGATATCAGGGAAATATTAGTGGAAAATATCTCTTCTCCACCTCCAGGAGAGAATGCAGACATATCCAGACAGTGGAAAATAGGGTAAACAAAGCAGAATTAAAAACAAAACGCACTAAAGAGGATCAACAACACAATACACAAAGGAATTATGTAAATGTAATCTTTATGCAGCTCTGTGGGTAAATAACAGCCTCAAAATATATAAAAGCCAAAACCATTAAAATAGAAATAGACAAAAGAAGTTCGGGAGATTTGAATTTGCCAATTATAGAATTGTCTGTAGCCAAAAATCCCTCACAGAAACGCCAAAGAGACTAACCAGTTTAGTCTTTAATAACTCAACAGACAGCTAACAAAATGAAGTGTAAATTAATGATTTTATAAAGATTGGGAGAGATTAAAATTAAATGAAGATACAGAACATCTTAATTAATATGTAGGATTTATTTAAAAGGAATATAATAGTTTTGTGCCTTGTTTATAAAGAATATCTTTGTTTTCTAATGTCCCTATTATATCTACAAAAACTGATCATCAAAAAAAAGTTCTGAAAGCCCAAGTCTTCAAAACACTATGGTTTAACAGGAAGCAGTAAGATCAGAAATACAGAGCAACAGATTAAAGCAAAAAGGTACAATAATTTTGAGTAAGCCCACCTTTAAATTTCTCATGGGTCAGAGAAAGATTAAAATTATAATTTGTAGTTCTAAATAAATGGGGTTATATAATATATATAATGCCAGTATATGATACATAAATCCAAGAACAATATACCAAACACTGTAGTCTGAAGTTACTTCACAGCTTTAAGTCTTTTATGTGCTTACACATATGAAGGTACTCCAGAAACTTCATGAAAATGGAATTAAAAGATAAGCTTAGGGATGGCTCAAAATTTGTTTGAAATCCATGCAGAGATTTTTCACTGTATGCATTTTCACAAGAGATTTTAAGGCCCTTTGTATGCACCCATTTAAAAATATTTATACTAAAACTTTAACCTTTTTTTTTTTTTTTGACAGGCAGAGTGGACAGAGACAAAAAGGTCTTCCTTTTACCTTTGGTTCACCCTCCAATGGCCACCAAGGCCGGCGCACCGCGCTGACTGGAAGCCAGGAGCCAGGTGCTTCTCCTGGTCTCCCATGCGGGTGCAGGGGCCCAAGCACTTGGGCCACAGCACAGAGCTGGCCTGGAAGAGGGGCAACCAGGACAGAATCCGGTGCCCGGACTGGGACTACAACCCGGTGTGCCGGCGACGCAGACGGAAGATTAGCCTAGTGAGCCGCGGCGCCGGTCAAAACTTTACCCTTTTTTTTAAGAACATGTTATTTATTTATTTGAGAAGTAGAAAAACAAGGAAGAGACAGGAAGAGGGCCCATTGCTGGTCCACTCCCCAGTGTCCCTAACAGCCAGGCTTGGGATGGGCCAAAGCCAAGTTTGGGACTCTCCCACGTTGATGGCAGGAGTTCACTGCCGTCTCCCAGGGTATGCACCAGCAGCAAACTGCAGTCAGCAGCCAGAGCGTGGATTCAACCTGGGCATCCAGATGTGGGGCATGGGCTTCTTACTTTCTAGGCTCAGTCCATAAAATCAATGAAAAAGGAAAACTATAGACAAAGGTAACCTAGAAAATTAAGAAAAATAAAAGGCACATAACTAATCAATATATCTAAGAGATGATATTTTTATATAGGGTAGAAAATAAAATGGGCTCGGGGCTGGTGCTGTGGCATAGTGAGTAAAGCCACCACCTGCAGAGCTGGCATCCCATATGGGCGCCAGTTTGTGTCCCAGCTGCTCCACTTCCAATCCAACTCTCTGCTATGGCCTAGGAAAGCAGTCGAAGATGGCCCAGGTCCTTGGGCCCCTGCACCCACGTGGGTGACCTGAAAGAAGCTCCTGGCTCCTGGCTTCAGATCAGCACATACAGCCATTGCAGCCGTATGCAGAGTGAACCAGGGGATGGAAGACCTATCTCTCTCTCTTTCTGCCTCTCCTTCTGTGTGTAACTCTGACTTTCAAGTAAATAAATGTATCTTCAAAAAAAAAAAAAAAAAAAAGAAAATGGGCTCAAGAAATTCCTCCTGAATATAGGGTGGGTGTGGGTGATGAAATACAAAAGTACGATGTATGTACAAGAAGCAGGGCTGTGTTTCTTTTTTTTTTTTTTTAAGAGAATAAAACATCAAACTCAACTAATTAATTTGAAGAATCACAGCAAAATGTTAAAACATTTTCTATGAGGTTATTAAAATCGACCCATCTGCCTAGATCAGTAACTATTTATTTGGGTACAATTAAAAAAAAGTTTCATACAAAGACCTATGTAAAATGGCCCTTGGTCTAGCAGTTGAGTAGACAAGTTAATTCAAGTATTAATTAATTTTTACAATATATAACCCTATCCAGAACATATAAAGAGGATAGATAATTCTATTTGTTTGAGGAAGTTAATTTGACTGTAAGCTGAAATACTCCAAACTACAATCACTCTCACTTGGGAATACAGATCTAACAATTCTAAATAATACATTTTATCACAATGAATCCAGTCATGCATTTAACTGGTGTTACCTACCAAGGAGAGCATAACATCATGAAAGTATCATTTATCATTTAGCAATGAGTCCATGCATAGATTTATCCTCTTCAATGTGCCAAAGGAAAATCATTTTTTCTCAAAGCAGCTAAAAACACATTTGAAAAAATTAAGCATCAAACACTAGTAGCATTTTATCTAAATATTTTCTTAATACTATAAATATTATCTATCTGTAATGGCTTGAATAATTTTTTTTTTTTTTTTTTTTTTTTTTTACAGGCAGAGTGGACAGTGAGAGAGAGAGACAGAGAGAAAGGTCTTCCTTTGCCGTTGGTTCACCCTCCAATGGCCGCCGCGGTCGGCGCGCTGCGGCCGGCGCACCGCGCTCATCCGATGGCAGGAGCCAGGTGCTTTTCCTGGTCTCCCCATGGGGTGCAGGGCCCAAGCACCTGGGCCATCCTCCACTGCACTCCTGGGCCACAGCAGAGGGCTGGCCTGGAAGAGGGGCAACCGGGACAGAATCCGGCGCCCCGACCGGGACTAGAACCCGGTGTGCCGGCGCCGCAAGGCGGAGGATTAGCCTGTTGAGCCACGGCGCCGGCCATGGCTTGAATAATGTTACCCAGAACCTAGAACCAAAAATCTCACCTGAAACCTCAAAATACAACCATACTTGGAAAAAGGGCCTTTGCAGGTATGACTAAGGCAAAGATATAGAGGAGATCACATCAGATGTGGCTGGGCACTAAATCCTGTGACAGCGTCCTTTTAAGAGACAGAGAAGGTCACGTGAAGGTGGAGACAGAGACTAGGGTAATGCGGCTACATCACAAAGTATACCTAACATCACAGGCAACCACCTGGTGCTGGGAGAGAGGCCAGGGACAGTTCCTCCCTCAGTAGCTCCAGAAGACACCAGCCCTCCTAGCTCTTAGATTTTAGATTTGGGGCCTCCACAGACTTGAAAGAACAAATGTGTGCTGTTTTAAGGCATCCAGTTTGCAATACTTTTAGGGCAATTCCAGGAAACACCTTCTTAAACCATAAGCCAATGCCACATACAATAATTACTAAAGAATTAGAATAACTGAGAGTTTGGGCTGCTGAGAAGAAGCCTCATGGCAACCTCTGATTGCATGTAACCATCTTTAGCAGTGCCCGAGTCAAAAGTCTGCAAACCAGGAGGAGAGGGAGGCAGGTGCAAGAGATGCCAGTCGACAACGATGTTAACTTGCTGACTGTCACTGCCCCTCCTCCCATAACCACTCTGCTGCACCTGAAAAAACTGAGGCTTGGAAACCTTGAGACCATGATCATATCGGGGCTGGCCAGTCAATGGGAAGGCGGCTACCATTCAGGTCAGTCTGTCTGGTTCAGGTGCTCTGGTCTTCCTGCTACACCATGCCCACTCCTGGTCAGAACTAGGTGCCTCATTCCAGGTTTCCTATCAATGACTATTTACTTCCCACCAATTCCAGTAACTTAGAAATCGCCTGGAACAGGATACTGCTTTTATCTCTGTACCCATAGAAATTACCACAAAAAATTTACTGAATGAATCACTGGTGGAAAGGAAGAGGAGGGGAGGGCGAATGGTGGGAGGGGAAAAAAGGGGAGGGGAATGCTAGGAGGGGAGGGAAGAAGAGGAGGGAATAGTAGGAGTGGAGGGAAGGGGGAAGGGAAGGGAAGGAGGGAAAGAGAGGGAAGAGGGAGGGAAGAGAGAGAAGACAAAGTAAATTAGAAGGAGACACAAGGACAATCCATATTTCCCATATACAACAGCTCGTTATCCTCCCAGACTTGGTGGTAGGCTTCTTCTGTTAGCACGCCTGGCGCCAACTGAATAAATACCCATGTCCTCACTGTGGGGACCTATGGATATGTTCCCTGACACAGCCTAAAGGACTTGGCAGATGTGATTAAGGTGAGATCGTTGAGGTCAGGAGATTATTCTGGGTTATTTGGATGGGCCCAAGGCAACCACAATGGTCTTTACAAGATGGAGAAAGACAACGACCTGACTTCACCTTAAAGAAAAAGGCACTGTAATTACAGAGGCAGAAATTAGGGTACTAGGGCCAACAACCAAGGAACACTGGCCTCCAGACCCACAGGAGGTGAGAAATAGATCCTCCCCTAAACCTTCTTGAGGGGGACAGCTCTGCAGACACCTTGACTTCAGCCTGGCAGCAGAAATTCCAAACATCCGATCTTAACTGTGAAGGAATAATGTGTGCTGTATTAAGTTATTAACATTGTGGCCATTTGTTCCTGCAGCTGTCAGAAATGAATACACAACCTCACCTGTCAAACATCACCAAGCCCAAGTCCTGGCTCAACAGAGCCCTGGCTGCAGACTCAACTCAGAGCCAATAGAAATTCTAAGAACATATTAAAAATAGTCATGAGCAGAGAAAGAGAGGGAAGGAGAGAGAAAATGGATTGATTCATACTGCACAAAGCTCTTCAGTATACTATCATTTTAACCCTTTAAGGACCCTCATGTGAGTAAAAAAGTTCCCGGAGTAATCTTCCCAATTTATTAATGAAACAGCAGAGGTTCTAGGAAGTGATACAGTACAGAAAAATGAGTATTTGATGTTTATTGAGCACCTATTGAAATATTTACTCTTTTCTCTTTAAAAAGCATCTACTATAATCAAAATTACTTTGATAAACTCCATTTCCATTTTATGGAACTGAGGTCCAAAATTACAGACTGAATATCCCTTATCTGAAATGTTTGGGGACAGAAGTGTTTTAAATTTCAGAAGTTTTCAGATTTTACAATATTTGCATACATGTAATGAGATGTCTTGAGGATTAGATTCAAGTCTAAATCCAAAATTCACTTACGTTTTATGCTTACTTTATACACATAGGCTGAAAATAACACTATAGTGTATCATGTTGCTGCATAAAATACTTCGGATGTTAGAACATTTAGCTTTCACTGTTTTGGATTACAGATTCTGACATTGTATCTGCCTGAGATCAACCATGTGCTAACAAAGACTCAAACATGTTTATGAGCCCAACCTCCTACCCTCTAGACTAGAATCATCCAGAAATGAAGCCAGGGACTGGACATAAAACTGATAGCAGCTGGCAGTGCTGTTCCTGAAACCACAGCTCCTACTAAAAAAGCAAAGTTAACAGGCAGACATCAGTGTGAATCCTGAATATCTTACTTCTTATATAAGCCTCAACCAGTTATTTAGTTCTCTTGAGCTGCCCTTTTCTAATTTATAAGAGATAATAAAAATTTCAATACAGAAATCTCATGAAGATTAAATGAGAATGGATCAAAAGAGCACTTAACTTAATGCCTGGCACATAGTAGGTGCTCGACAAACATTGGTTTGTTTTCTGGATATTCTGAGTATCACAGGTGAGACTCAAGAAATGACAATTCTGGACAATTATGCCATTCATATTCTTCCAACTGTGGTAAAATTATACTTTAAAAATCATCAGGTAAATTCCTGTAAGTCTATTGAACGACAGAGAGGCAATGCACACACCAAAGCAAGAGGTTAGAAAGAATGCAGAAGGTGGATTATTATTATTGTGTTAGTTGTCCCATGAGGAAGAAGCATTGAGTTGTAGGCAGTGTTTCTTCACCACTCTCTCTCTGTTCATCAAGACAGTCAGGCCCAAGTGGCCTGCACCCACAAACACCAACGGGGAAAGCTGAGTTTCAGGTACTGAGTGGCGAATTTCACAGGTTGTTTAGTGTAAAGTTTTATTATTTTCCTAGAGGCCTCAAAACATTGGGTATATTTCAAAAAGTCCAATAAATATTTGCCATTTTATAGAAAGCCATCATGTTTTGTTGGTCATTTTTTTCTTCCCCTCCCAAATACAAATCAAGTGAAATACTTAAGGTATGATCTAAAGACCCAAGAGCTTATTAAAAAATGAGTCGGAATTAATTTGCTAGAAATTGCTGGGAGTATGGAAATAAGGCAACATTTAAGAATCCCCGAGTGGGGTGGAGAAGGAATGCTGTGCATGATGACCTTTAGGGTAAGCAAGGACTAGTAACTTGAGTAGCTGAGAACCAGCTCAAAGAGACATGCAGGGGCAGGGAGGGTCCAGGGAGAGGTACCTCCAAGGTCAAAGGTGAGGGAGCAGGAGAGATTGTAAGGAACCCATGAGCTTTAAACTGCTGCCCTCAACACCCTCCAACACGTGCGCATACACCCTGAGTCAGCTCTCTGGTCACTGGGAGATATCTAATTAGTGAGGTATAGCTTACAGCCAACTCCCCGCCTTCCTGCTCTAACCAGTTGTGGAATACTCATTTGTACGGAGGTCCTTCAACTTCACAAGAACACTTCTGGTACTTATTCAGCAAACGAGGGGGCTCTAAAGAGCCTATCGAAAATGGAATCAAAGGATGTCTATTTGTTACAAATCTTTTTTGGCATAGTACGTTTGTTCCGTGAACTCCTTTAAGATTCTGTAAGTTTGTGGGTGCACATGCATATAAAGGCACAAAGACGTCATGGAAATGAAATTAAAAGATACGCTTATCTGGATGCAAAAAGTTTTTGAAATCTAGGCATTATTTTATAACATGAATTTTCCATGAACTTTTTGAAGCATCATCATATACATGGTAGACTGTCTCTCTCTCTCTCTCCACACACACCCACCCACACACACACACACCCTGGGATAATTTAGAAAGACCATACCCACACATACATACGTACACACACACATACATCTAGATGACACTTTGTAGTCCCTGGGATAAAATGGTAAGCAAAAATAGACAGTCACTCTCACATTAAATCTGATATTTCACTTGAGTTCCACCTGCATGTCTCAGTTCTCAATGCCATAATTCAGATGAGCATTCCTCTTGTGAACCATGCCAATTTCCTTCCTTTCATTTTTATTCTCCTTAACCCTCCAACTTCAGCCTTTGCAGCTATGAACCTGATCATATCACCCCACTTAGAAATCCATGCTTCTCTACTGCCTACAGGACAAAGGCTCAGCTCCTTTTCAGGGTGTGCAGATATGGAGGGGCTTTTCTTCTTTTCCTTTCAGCCTCATCTTGACCTCATCTTTTCCTTCCAGGCACTACATGACCTCTTTGAGCAACACCAACAGAGACTTACAGCCCCCAGGATGGAACATTTGAGAAACTCCCTCAATGTGGCACTTCCATCCAACATTTTAAACTAGACCACATTGTGATGTCTTACAGTATTCCTACCTGCTCTAGGTATTGGACACTTTCTTAAAATGATCTTTTAATGGATTTCCTTCTATGCTGGAAATACTCAAAATGCTATCTATACCTAACAAGCTGTATCCTGCAGCTTGCACAAAAATTTACTGAAGAGTAAGCTGTGTTGGATTCTGTGCTTGGTTTGGAGGCTACAGTGTAATCACATACCCTCTCCCAGTTCAACAAAACCACTCTTCCATGCATCTCTCAGGGTGCTGGAAGTCAGACAGGCTGTGCCTCCCTTTCTGTCTTTTTAAAATGGTTTTCTTTCTTTTTTTAAAAGATTTATTTATCAAAAGGCAGAGTAACAGAGAGGCAGAGGCAGAGAGAGAGGAAGAGAGAGATTCTTCCATTCACTGATTCACTTCCCAAATGGCCACGACAGCCAAACCTGGGCCAATCTAAAGCCAGAAGCCTGGAGTTTCTTCTCCAGGAGTCCAAGGACTTGGACCATCTTCTCCTGCTTTCCCAGGCCATATCAGAGGGATGAATCCAAAGTGGAGCAGCCGGGACTCAAACCAACACCCACATAGGATACTGGCACTGCAGGTGGCGGCTTTACCTGCTGCACCACAGCAAGGGCCCCGTGCCTCTCTTTTTGGTTAATACGCCTAACATGGTGAGAATGGTTGACCCTATCCTCCTTAAGACTGGGGTCCTCCTCTCCCTCTGGCTTTCACTGTATTGATACCTGGCACTGAGCCCACAGTCTTTGTAAATTGCCCATTCCTTTTAAGATAGAGAGTTACTTTTTCATTTCCCCTGAATAACTAGGGAGCTTATCTTTCATTAAATTAAAATGTGCTACTCTGTTGTTCATCTCAATCTTCCAGAATGTGGAATTCTGGATGGTTCCTCCCCCAGTAAGGCACATCCTGCCCTCAGTGCAGAGATAAACTCCCTAGCACCAACATCAGAGAGGACTTGGAACTCAATCATGGAAACGCACACTTGTTGTTTAGGCCTGCTCCATTCACACTCTCTTTGCTTCTGTTAACTGGACACTTCCTCCCTGCAAGGAACCTATCCTATTGAGTTTAGCTGAGTAGAATTCTGCCATGACTCCCCAAAAACAAAGAATTAAGGAGGCGACCCATTATGAACAATCACTTTGCTCCATTCTCCTAACTGAAGATGCAGGCTTGGGATGCAGTCCAGTCTATCCTATCCTACAGCCCTATATTAATCTAACCCATGCAAAAAGCATGACACAGATAAAGTGCTCAGCAGGTGTAACTTACCTCCCACTGGTTTATTCAACCACTTTTAATGGGGTCAGATCTGATGTAATGACCACATGATCTAACTTGCAATTTACCCATCACCCTTCAAACTCAACTGCTTAGGCTAGAATCACCCTAGATTTTCCCCATAATTTGAACAGATCTCTCTAGTCTGCTTGGCTTAACATTTTCAGGCCAACTAAAAGCCACCCAATCCTTTACTGAGCCAGACTCTGACCTGCCTCCTCCTCAGATCCTCAGGAGGTCCCAGCAAGTCAGCTGCCCTCACCTACAGTGAAGCTGTTTGTAGTAGAAAAGGCTAAATGCAGAATCCACTCAGCACCTTGAGCACTGTTTATTCAGGACAAACAGCAGAGGCAGCCTTAAGGCAGAATCTGTCATTCAAATTGTATTTAGGAAATTCCACTTTCATGGCCTCTGTACTACACCAGAAGCAGGTTACTGGCCCTTGACTGCATGGTGAGAAAAAACAGAAGGCTTTTAAGACAGCTATTGTGTGTGGAAAAGTTTTTAAAAATGTTGAAATCAGTCATGAAAGACTCAAATATTTCCTGTTGTTGAATCCAAGACATGTATATGTGCAATGGGAATAAAGTTATTAAAAACATTTTTTCACTGTTTATTTAAGACCTATCATGCAGCTTGGCTCTGTATGAAGAAATGAGAAGGCGAGCCAATTATGTCCTTAAGCAGGAGGCTGGAGGATAAAGAAAATGGCCTTAGGTTAAAAGCCACATCTGCTGGTGACCTTGGACATATATGCTGTGTTTAGAATATGGGCTGTCCCCTCTGAAGCTCATGCTGGAATTATTCCCCAAGGTGAGGTATTGAGAGGATGGAAACTTAATCTGAATGTGGTATACAGAGGTGGGGCCTTTGGGAGGGATTAGGAATAGATAAAGTTGTCAGGGTGCAGATCGCATGACTGAATACTGGTGGCTTTACAAGAAGAGGGAGAGAAACCAGAACACGCACACACCCACACTCCCTGTCTCTCACTATGAGATGCCTTGGGCCAATTCAGGATCCTGCCAGAAAAATGGCCATCCAGAGATGAGCTCTCTCAACCTTGAACCTCAACCATGAGCCAAAATAAAACTCTTCTTTATTAACTTACCCAGTCTGTGGTATTGTGTGATTAGCAACAGAAAGGCAGACAGGACATTGTCCTACATGTTCATGGCTTCTATCTGTCTGCAAGATCTGGAAGACATTCAGGCAAGTTTCTGAGTGGTTTTGTCAGTGGAAGTAAGGAAATACAGCCTCTGTGATATGTTCACCAAAAAATTCTTCTTTCCACATGAAACTGCTTCGTTCTGTCAACTTCTGTTAGGTGGGATACTGGTACAGTTCTGAGCTTATCATCAGACCTAGATTTGAGTCTCAATTTTGCTACATACCTCTTACACTCGCTGTCATTATAGACAATTTGGCTAATCACTGAATCCTGGCATGCGCAGTGCTAATGTGGGAACCACTAATGTATCGAGTCCTTGTGAGGATTACATGAGATCTTACATGTGACATGCTTGGCATGAATCTGGGTCATGGTGGGAGCTCTGTGAATGTCAGCTGGGTAAATGGCTAGTAAAGATTAAGTCTACGATTGTTCTTCATAACTTTGCTTCCCCCTCACTCTCTGCACAGAAGAGTTCAATAGGAGTGTCTCTACACAGGCTCATTGTCTCCAAGAGGAGACACCACAAAGCTCTTGATGCCACAGCAGATGAGAAAAATCAATTTCCCCAGTCATGGCAACACATGGTAACATGTGACCCTCTGAAGAGTTGGAGGCTCTCTTTAGTTCGACCAGCAGGCAAGTCCTGCACACGCTCCCCCCCCTCTCTCTCTCTGGGACTGCAGATTCAGATGGGAAATCTCATGAGACAAGAACCTCAGGAGACTTGGGGTCCTTCCTATTTTGAGAGAGGCTAGAAATACCCCAGGAAGAGATGACCTCTGTCAAGACATCCCCTAGTGGGCCATGAGTGGAGATTAGGAGTGGAAGGAAGAAGCATGACACACCCATAGGGGTGAAGTTGGGGGAACTTGTTTAAAGTTCAAATATTTAATTTTGTCCTGATTTTGTTCAAGGCTAAGGGGTCAAGTCATTTCTTATTTTATCCAAATCAGCTCAGTAACCTCTAGAGAGAAGGCAATAGTGCTGCTTTAATATTTCCAAAACCTTTTACTAAATCAATGTCTTTAGATGATCTGACTCTATTTAGTAATTTTATGCAGAGATTGGGTTTGATCTGATTCAAAAGTTGCCTTGGGACTTAGGACTGTCTCCAACAGTCATTTTAACAGGAAATGCTTGCTTCAAGGTTGTGTGCACATGACACTGGTCTCCAAAACCAACCCAAGGCATCTCACTAGTGGGCATAGCCAATATTTCTCTCTTGAGGGATTCAGCTGTCTTGTATCTCATGAAACAGTGGGAAAGATGGGAAAAGCCTCATCAGCTCTCACAAGAATCTCCATCTGGGACATGAGTCCAGGTGAGGTTTCTAAGGAAGTGACATTTGAGCAGAGACCTGAAGGATGAGTGGACATTAAGTCAGTACAGCAGGAGCATGCATCCCTGAAAAGCGCATACAAGTATTTAAGAAGCCAGTAGCAGAGAGATGGAGTCCAAGAGGCAAGTACAATTCTTCCCTACTATATGTTCAGGGTCCTTGTATTTGTAGCTTTAAATGGGCCTTGGTGGGATCAATTACTCTATACAAATGCTACAGATCAGTACTTTTCACAGTCAAAAAAACATCTTCCTCTTCATTGTCCCTAGTAATCTGCCTGGCAGGTTATAGCAGCTCAGAAAATGTGGAGATAGGGAATTCAATAATCTACCTCCTCACCAACTGTCTAACCTACGACATGCAATAATAGAGCAAAAATCAAGCTGATAGTCAAGCATCTTGATTTTCATGATCAATTCAAGTAACTCTTCCATTCACTGAGAACATGCACCATCAGATACCTGACTCTCACTTTCTTCACAGCACTGACAAATGTTCTCAGTTACAACTTTTGTTGAAAGTATTTATGGGGTTGGTGCTGGGTTTTGACCCAATGACATTAAGGTATCCACCAAGACTGACAATGCCATCAGCTTGTATACTTGAACTAGAGGAGAAGAGGAAACCTGTGTCCAGTATTTCCTACAGAAGTAATAACACATGCTGGTATATACAAACAACGGGTATATTTTAACAGTGGAGCTCTGGAATCATTGATATTTAGATTCAGCTCTTGGCTCCATCACAATCTTTATGGCAGAGGCAGCTTTCTTTTCTTCTCTATGCCCAGCAGTCCTTATTTGCAAGGATTTTGGTAATATCTCTTAAAAATTATAATGATTTAATGAGATAATAATACAAACCTAACCCTTGGCATAGCAGTTGGTTTGTAGTAAGTTCTCCCATAAACAGAAGTTAACATGTTTGAAAAAAAATAGTGACAGTTCATGCAAGGGTCTAGAGATCATTTAGTCAAACATTCTCCCATGTAGAGCTGCCTCTTGAGAGATTGCTATGCAACAAGTTGCCTTCTAAATGTGTGTCATTATTTACAGCTCTTATGGAGCCCTATAAGCTGCATATTATCATCTTCATTTTTCTGATAAAATACTTGATGGTCACGTGAGCAATGTTAAGTGACTTGCTTAAGCCCACTATTAATCTGTTGCTGAAACAGATTTTATTCTAGCTGTGCCTGTCTTCAAAATCTATGTGATTTCTCTATACTATGCTGCTTCCATAGGCATGAAAATCCAGAGAGAGGGACTAAGTTACTCAAGGTTAGAAGAAATTAAGACAGGTACAACTCAAATCTTTACATTTTGTGCTAGGACAGTTTCCAGCCCTCCATATCTCAGATAGATTTAGATCATCTCTATTTGGGATATTTGCATGTCCAAATGAGATACCTGTTAATGTGTTAACCAATAACAGGATTTGAAGACTCCTGTTTGTTAAGTGGAACAGGGCTCAGTAAATGCTTTTTGATTATCCAGAGGTATGATTACAACTGTGGGTTTTCCCCACTAGCTCCACACATCAAAGATTCCCAGTACTACTTCTAATCCTGCTGGCCCCCAGATTTCTGCCTCAGTTTCCATATTTTGGGAGGAATCATAATACTTCACAATGAAATTATGAAAATTAAGTCATCTGTGAAGCATAACAACACAGGGGTTGTAGCCACGTTTAGATGCCTTCCCTACCTCCAGAGAGCTACCCTGTCATGCAGGTACATCTCAATCTCAGCACCAGGGAGGGCAGATGTTCTAGAGAGTATGCCCTGACCTGTGAGTAACCCCAAACCTTGTTTATACCTGAAGAGATCCCTCTAACAGGGACTCTCCAACTATGGGTGGTGGTGCATTCAGCAACATTTAGCAAACATTAACCACTTCACTAGTGATTATTTCACACTGAGCTCAGTACTATGCCAATTAATCATTTGCAAAGGACTGTGATTATGCCCAGGCCAGCCATGCCTGACGAATGAGCACCACTCTCAGTTGCTTTTACAAATGAGTCGTGTGAAACGAGGAGGACCAGGTTGCAGATCCTCATCCACTGACAAGTCTGTGTTCGTATCTGAATCTCTTCATTTGCCTTCAAGAACATGTGTATAGAGAGTGAGAGTACATTTCTAGCCAAGCTCAGCCAGCAAACAGCTGTGTGACCTTGTGCAGAGTTCCTATTTATTAAGAAGCAGAGTGGACATGGCCAGAAAGACCCGGCTTTGGATTCCAGCAGCTACACTCTCAAGCTATGGGCTTGATCTCACAGGCGGGCTTCCCAACCCACTGCATCTCCGCATGTTTCTTTATATTCCACAGCAGGGTTATGCCTGTTTGAATGCTTATGTCAGTGCCTTGGCTGGTTTGTTTGCCATGAACTATCATTTGGCGTAGTGGCTTAAATCAACACAACTTTACTGGCTTAAAACCCAATACCCTGGAGCTCCTGAAATCAAAATGAATCTCACGGGGCTAAAACTGCAGCATCAGCTTGAATCAGGCCCTCTGCAGGCTCCATGGGAGACTCTATCTCCTGGCCTATTCCAGCTTCTGCAGGCCAAACTTGGTGCTTGGCACTGGCCACTTGCTCCATCTTCAAAGCATATCATACCAATCTCAGCAGCTTTGCCCCCAGTTCTCCTTCTCTGACTTTTCAGAGAATCCTAAAGATTATGTTAGGCCCACCCACAACCCAAAGAATCCTCCATACTCAAGGTTTTCACTGTGACGTCAGCTACCATTTTCAGAGGTTCTGGGATTAGAATATGAACATCTTTGGGAAGGGCAGGGGACACTATTCTGCCTACTGCCTTCTTGCAGATCAAATTTCATGACACTCATCCAGGGAAACACATTGTGATTGCCATTGGAAAGTCACTTTGATGACAGCAAGGAAACAGAAGGCAAACAAGAACTTAGAGTGGAAGGAAATAATTTCACTGGGCTAAGTTAAGCAAGCTGAACCAATCGATACTGGGTTTCCATCTGTGAAATGCGCATGACAATTTTACCAATCGCATAGATGTGCTGTGGGGACTAGATGAGATGATACCTACAGAGCACTTGGCAGAGTATCTGGCACATTGTGGAGATATTAAGAATTGTAGCCCGTATGCCCTGCTTTCTTTGTGATTACTACCACACTCATGCAAAGATAAAAAGCGCTGCTTGAGGAGGCTCAAGGATAAGTGCCACTGAGACTTCCTGACCTGATGCAGCATCCCACACTAAATTTCAAGGGGACCTTGCACACATCTCTTGCCAAACTTAACTATGCGTTTCTAAATTTTATATCATCAGTAACAGAGATGGCAATTTAGAACCCACCAGGCATTTTACCCCAGCATATTCACCACAGCTTTCTACCCAGAAGTGTTCCTTCTCTCTACTCAGAAGAGACTGGGGGTCACAGCAGTCAAGCTCAAAGCCAAGTTACCAAGAAGTGACGACAGCCATTTTTCCAGCTCCAATCTCCATGCAGTCTCCAGGGTGCCATGCTGCATGAAGATTTTTGTTTGGTTGTTGTTTTGTTTTGTTTTTGCCATGTACCACATTGTTATGACTTAGAAAACAAGGAAAGAAGAATCCAACAGAAATTAACAGGTGAGTCAATTTCAAAACAGCAGAAAAGTAATGTATGAAAGGACTGATCACAATTTTTTTTATTACTAACATTTTCTTTCAAGTTGGAGTTGGGATGATCTGGGTGAGAGTCCTGGTTCCCTTGACTTCTCTGGGTCTAAGGGCTGGTTCCCACTCTGGTAAAGCCCCAAGTTACTGTCATTTGGGCACAACTGTGGAAGTGAATGTGACTGATGTGTGGAAGATCAGTGAGGGAAGGTTTGATTGGATTAATCCTTCTAAAACTCTTGCCTTTAAATGAAAACAAAGATAGAGTCTGACAGGCTTGGCTTAAGGTGAGCCCAGTTATCCTTCCATCTTCTTGCCCATATTTTCTAGGGGCATTTATTAGAGGAGATAAATATTTAGGTCTCAAAAAATCATACTCAATTTCTCTGGGGCCTTCTCACTTTAGTTGGATATGAAAAGCTACAGTTTGGGAGGTGCATCATAAATCCAGTGACAGCTATTCTCAAACTGATTGGAGACACTTTCAAACCTAATTAAAGTGGTTTTGCTTTTTGAATTTCCTCCAGGTATCCATTTATTGCCTGGACTAGAAACTAATTTGTAGCAAGATTTGGAATCTAGGCCTATATACTGGAAAGTTTGTTATATGTGATTAAGCTGAACCATTTAGTTTAATACTAGAGAAGTAATTTGAAATAAAAGAAATTGTATTCCATATTTGAAAAATAAAATACTCTTCTGACTAAAAATTGAATTAAATTACATAAAAACATATTTTCCAAAACCTACTATCTATTTCAGGTATTTTCTGAGCTTGGACTTGGAAATGTTCTCTTTACAATAATGTGTCCAACAATAAGCCCAGTTCCTTCCTACACCAACTCCATGACCTTCTCATTCTCTCCTTTCTAATCTCATGCTGAACTTCTCTTGCTGTGTCGCTGAAGCACAAATGTGATGTGAAGAATTTAGCACAGTGCTGTCTATGTAGAAGACATCCACTAAATCATCAGTACCTGTCTTCAATATAATCTTCGTTGTTGCCATCCTCATCATCGTTTATCTAGAGATCTCTTCTAGCAAGGAGATCACATTTAAAAACCAAAGGATCCCTAATTGAGGGATAAAATCTGTGTCTAACAATAGCTTTCCTTGAGTTCCAAAGCCACTGTTATCTGAATCTGGCTATCTCTTTGATATAAACGAAGAAATGAGGCATAGGGACATGAGGCATTAAGGACATTGCTCAGAAATATCTCCTTAAGATCAATTGGGTATATACTAAGTAAAGATTCCAACAGTTTGCACCCACACAGAAACACAAAGTGTAAAGTACTGTTTAAGTACTATTTATAGCATTAATTCACATTGTACAACACATTAAGGACAGAGATCCTACATGGGGAGCAAGTACATAGTGACTCCTGTTGTTGACTTAACAATTAACACCTTTGTTTATGGTGTCAGTAATCACCCTAGGCTCTTGTCATGAGTTGCCAAGGCTATGGAATCCTTTTGTGTTAGCCGACTCTGATCTTATTTAGACAAGGCCATAGTCAAAATGGAAGTTCTCTTCTCTCTTCAGAGAAAGGTACCTCCCTCTTTGATGGCCCATTCTTTCCGCTGGGATCTCACTCATCAAGATCTTTCATTTAGGCCATTGAAAATTAATCTTGATGTGAATGGGATGGGAGAGGGAATGGGAGTTGGGATGGTTGCGGGTGGGAGGGAGGTTATGGGAAGGGGGAAGCTGCTATAATCCGAAAGTTCTATTTTGGAAATTTATATTTATTAAATAAAAGTTAAAAAAAGAAATATCTACTTAATTTTTATCCCATCCAATCAATCAGCCCAACCACTGCCTCCTAAGAAAAACTTTCTGCATCCCTGGACAGCATCAACTCTTCCTGGTGTGTCATCTGTTACCATCAACCACTTGTTCCCCTTATAATCTTCCCCACAATTACATGTTTAATCCTTATTTCTTTTTTTTTTTTTTTTTTTTTTGACAGGTAGAGTGGACAGTGAGAGAGAGAGACAGAGAGAAAGGTCTTCCGTTGCTGTTGGTTCACCCTCCAATGGCCGCTGCGGCCGGCGCACTGCGGCCGGCGCACCGCGCTCGTCCGATGGCAGGAGCCAGGAGCCAGGTGCTTTTCCTGGTCTCCCCATAGGGTGCAGGGCCCAAGCACCTGGGCCATCCTCCACTGCACTCCCGGGCCACAGCAGAGGGCTGGCCTGGAAGAGGGGCAACCGGGACAGAATCCGGCGCCCCGACCGGGACTAGAACCCGGTGTGCCGGCGCCGCAAGGCGGAGGATTAGCCTGTTGAGCCACGGCGCCGGCCTAATCCTTATTTCTATCACCCTTTGATTACTATCTATTCCCCCCATAACACTGCTAGGTTTTACTGTCCATAATACCCACTCTCTAGCACATACAGGGCTCAGTAATTAACTGTTGAATGAGTAAATGAAACAATAAATGGATGAATCAAAAAGATCCACATAACAAGGGTTGGCAAGGATATAGTGGCATTAGAACTGTTACATATTTCTGGTGGTATTGTGAAATGGTGCAGACACTTTGGAAAATAGATCGGGCAGTTCTTCAAAGCATTAAACACAGAGTTATCATATGACCTAACATTTCTACTGCTAGCTGTATATCCCACAAGATGAAAACACATGTTTGGGGCCAGCACTGTGGCGCCTCAGGTTAACACCCTAGCCTGAAGCGCCAGCATTCCATATTGGTGCCTGTTCAAGTCCCAGCTGCTCCACTTCCCACCCAGCTCTCTGCTATGGCCTGGGAAGGCAGTAGATGATGGCCCAAGTGCTTGGGCCACTGCAGCTGCATAGGAGATCCACAAGAAGCTCCTGGCTCCTGGCTTTGGATCGGCGCAGCTCCGGCCGTTGTGACCAATTGGGGAGTGAACCATTGGATGGAAGACATCTCTCTCTCTCTCTCTGCCTCTCCTCTCTTGGTGTAACTCTGAATTTTAAATAAATAAATAAATCTTTAAAAAAAAAAAAAGAAAACACATGTTCCCACATACACCTGTACATCCGTGTTCATACCAGCATTGTACACAACGGCCCAAAATGAGAAAATTCTCCAATGCCCATAAGCTATTGAAAGGACTATATATATAGATATATATATATATATATATATATATATCTATATATCTATATATCTCCATGCAATGGAATGTTATTCAACAGTTAAAAAAATAATGAAGAACAGATACATGCTACAGCATGTATGAACCTTGATAATACTGTATTAGGTGAAATAAACCAGTTATTAAAAAGTTCATGTTGGCCAGTGCTGCGGCTCAATAGGCTAATCCTCCATCTGCGGTGCTGGCACCCTGGGTTCTAGTCCCACTCGGGGCGCCAGACTCTGTCCTGGTTGCTCCTCTTCCAGGCCAGCTCTCTGCTGCGGCCTGGGAGTGCAGTGGAAGATGGCCCAAGTCCTTGGGCCCTGCACCTGCATGGGAAACCAGGAGAAGTACCTGGCTCCTGGCTTCGGATCAGCGTGGTGCGCTGGCCGCATCGCGCCGGCTGTAGCAGCCATTGCAGGTGAACCAATGAAAAAAGGAAGACCTTTCTCTCTGTCTCTCTCTCACTGTCCACACTGCTTGTCAAAAAAAAAAAATTCATGTTCTATGCCTCCTTTTATACAAAATGCCCATAATCGGCAAATCTATCAAGTCAGAAAGCTGATTTATGGATGCCAGAGGGATATGGAGAACAGAAATGGGGGAAGGGCTTTCTCTTTGGGGTCATAAAAATGTTCTGGAATTAGATAGAGGAGAGGGTTGCATGACCCTGTAAATATACAGAAAATAACAAATAAAGAAAATGCATTGAATTATAAATTCTAAGGTTATGTATTTGAGCACAGTGGCAATACTCTATGATACTACTATTGTGGGTATTTGCTGCTGCACATTTGTATCAAATACCCAACACACAACACCAACATAGAACCCCAGTGTCAATGATGGACTCTGGGTGATTATGAGGTATCCTTGTGGGTTCATCAATTGTAACAAATGTGCCCTTTGATAGAGGACATTGATCATGGTGCAGGCTGTATAGGGGCAAGAGGTATACGGGAAGTCCCTGTGTCTTTCACTCAGTTTTGTTTCAAGTCTAAAACAATATAGTCTTCTTCCTAAAATGGTGACTATTATGATACGTAATTAACACTTCTGCAAAACTATTATTTAAAAAAGAAAAAATGTACAAGGAGCAGGAGCTTGTCATCTGACTCCAAAGCAGAGACTCCCTTCTCCACACGAGGCACCTCTCTTAGGCACTTGACCTTTCTAGGGCCTTGGCTTCTTACTCAAGTCTCCTATTCTGGGAGCTGGGACATCCATGGGGGACAAAATGCCCCCTACCAACTCTTGCCACAAATTCATCAAGAAGGTTCCACTCTAGGAATTTCAGCTTTGAGTATCTCAGTAATAAATCTGCGCTCTGTCCCTTGAAATAATAACAATAGGATGATGACAATGATGATGATGATGACCAATGACACTGCACCTTCAGCAAAGTCTGTATTGTGACTTACAAAGGAACTCCACAATTCAGCATTTGTAGTATAAAAATTTTTAACTGATAGGATCTTGCAATAGTTTTGTCTATGACAAACAGCACAAAGCTAATTTCTCACCAGAAAACACACACACACACACACACACACACACACACACAAAAAAAAAAAACCCACAAATTTTATCCAGTATTGTCCTGCCCTATCCCAGTCAGCTTATCCAACATCTGGAAAAGCCCTTGGTAAGAATAGGTAGATTCCACCCAAGATCCTATCATAGAGGGAATGAAAAAGAACCAACGTTTGCTGAGAACATAAAGGGAGTTTTCAGGACTTTTTTTTTTTTCATTTTTTTTGACAGGCAGAGTGGACAGTGAGAGAGAGAGAGAAAGGTCTTCCTTTCTGTTGGTTCACCTCCACATTGGCCGCTGCGGCCGGCGCACTGCGCCGATCCAAAGCCAGGAGCCAGGTCTCCTGGTCTCCCACACGGTTGCAGGGCCCAAGCACTTGGGCCATCCTCCACTGCACTCCCGGGCCACAGCAGAGAGCTGGACTGGAAGTGGAACAACAGGGACAGAATCCGGCACCACGACCGGGAGTAGAACCCCATGTGCCGGTGCCGGCCAGGACCACTTGTGAATGTAATCTATGAACATGTGGGCTCCTTTATGCATCTTCCTGTAGGACTGGCCATTGCAAGGTGACAGAATATGACTTTGGAAACTTAAACGAGGGTGAATAAACAAGCAATTACTTAGTTAATTTTTTAAGATGTAGTAGACAGGTTTTTATTACAGTCATAATTTCATTTTTAAAATCTTCAGATATTTCTATTTCTCCCCCAAAATTCCACAGCAGCAAAATGTTCTGGGTGTCCCCTTTTTGATTTAGACTTTATTACAAACATTTCATGTATAATATTTAAAAAAGAGTGTATGAAAATTATCATATTTTACAGATGAAGAAACCAAGGTTGAAAGTAGTAAAATGATTTGCTAAAGGTTATGTAGTAAGCGGAGGTAAAAGAACAGTAATGCACCATGATTTGATGAGTCTCTAACATCTCTTTGCACAATACGTTTATTACCCATCCCTTTTAGCCCCTATTCCTCATTTTACACTACAAAGAAACCGATATGTGTTAAGATTTTCCAGAATTTTAATCACCAGGTTTAATTTCAAGATTAAAATTCACACTACAAACTCATGGAGGAGGTATGTATGCACATCCTTACATAAGCATCTTTTCTGGGGTTGGCGCTGTGGCACATTGGGTTAACACCCTGGCCTAAAGCACCAGCATCCCATATGGGCGCCAGTTTGAGACCAGCTGCTCTACTTCCAATCCAGCTCTCTGCTGTGGCCTGGGAAAGCAGAAGATGGCCCAAGTCCTTGGGCCCCTGCACCCACGTTGGAGATCCAGAGGAAGCTCCTGGCTTCAGCTCGGTGCAGCTCCGGCCATTGTAGCCAACTGGGGAATGAACCATCAGAACCTCTCTCACTCTCTCTACCTCTCCTCTCTCGGTGTAACTCTGACTTTCAAATAAATGGATAAATCTTAAAAAAAAAAAAAAACTTCTCTATACCTAATGCTAGAAAGTAGTATAGAAATGACAGACCTGAAAACTTTAGGACCAAAAAAATGTTAAAATCACTGGAAAACATAAGCTCATCTTTTCCCAAGTGATGAAATAGTTCCAAGAAAAGATAAACTCTGTGATATACAGTAGCCAGAAACTACCTTCTAGGGCAGGGCTGCTAATCTGAGTCCTGAATGATGACTAGTACTTGGAACAGTTCCTGGGCCACCAACAGATTAACCAAACAGTGTGGCACTGACCTTCGGAACTTCCACCAGGTGCTTTTTATTCTTCCTCATGGGGACTGTGGTGGAAGGAAGGTGAATTTTTGCCACTCTCTGCATAGGGAAAGTGGGAGTTGTGATGAATTTATTTCTGAGGGAGTCCTGCAGATCAGACACTCTGGCCACTTCCTTTCCAAGCCTTCCCCATTAGAGGTTGACTGTTTGAGCTGCTGCTCATGTGTCTCGACAGCAGGCACCAAGTTCCACCCTCACACAACCCTAAAGCATGGGTTTCAGCTGGGGGAATTTTGTTCCCAGGTGACAACTGCTTCTGTCTGGAGACATCTGAGGTGGTTACAGCTTTCAGGCACCACGCAGGTAAAGGATTGGGGCTGCTCTTAATATCCCATATCATATAAGACAGCCTATCACAATAAAGAATTACCAAACCCCAAACCCAGTATTGCGGAGATTGAGAAACCCTGTCCAGAAAGGATGTACTCTTAGTTCTTCCTCCAGTCTCTGCTGAGGCCAAGCAACGTTCCCCCTGTGTGAAGAAATCCAACCTGCCAATTTGCCTTCTTCTACCTTCTCTGATCATCGAGGATTGGGCTTCTCAAGCCAACTCCATCTTGGTATCTGAAAGCATTATGTCATGCTATTCTATTTCACTTGAATTATAACCATAATATCACCCCCTGTCTGTGTTGGGGACAAAATAAAAGAGATTCAGAAAGGAGGAAAAAAGTAGCTTTTCCAAAGTCTTCCAGCTGTCATAGGAGTCCTACATTTCATTTTTAACAGACCTCTGCCCACGTCCATTCTCCATGTTTTCCATTCTGTCTTTGTTTACACAGCACCCTTCACTCAAGAGACCACAGAATAACAGGGAAAGGGCAGTAGGACTTAGGTGGCACAATCTGGCATAGAACTCCAAAATGCTAGTACCAGGCTTAAGCTTGTCTTCCCAGCAAACCCACCACCTATGAAACTGGGACTTGAGTGTCAGAGGAAATGAGGCACAGATATTTCATTTGCAGTGAAAATTCTAGATCATTCCAAACCCAATGGCTGAGACACATTTTCAAGAGGGAACATATGGGTGCCTGTGAGCATGGAGGGTTTAGGAACTCAGGGAGAAAGACATTTTAGCCAAACCTCCTGGGGGAGTCCATCTGGTCTAGGCCATGACAACTTACCCCATAAGGAGGTTACATGAGGCCTGAAAATGCCTGCAGCTCAGGACTTAACACTTGCATTGGCTCCCAGTCAGCTGATATCTTGATGGCAACCAAAGGGCCATCTCTGAGAAAGAAGATACAGCTCCATCTGAGGAGGTGACCCCAACAGTCAAGTCCACCTTTCACAGGCTGGGGAAGTACATGCACAAAACCCACAGGAGACCCTGCCTAGCTCCTGCAAAATGGACGGTTGACAGTTCCAGGTTCCATCGAGTTCAGGGTGAAACACTGATGTATCCAAGGGCAACTCTCAGCAGCATTCCACTCCCACAAGCTGGCTGATATTAGCTTTCGCAGCATGGCTGTCCATGCTGTAAGTCATTAAGCCTCCGAAATTCCAAATTCCTTAGCCCTGCAAAACTTCATCTCTTATAGTAATGCGATCATTCTCTGAAATGCAACACTCTCTGGGAGGTGCACACTCACAGGTGAAAACTAAACTAGCACATTTCTCTGGGCATAGAAGACAAAAAGGTGACAGAGGTGAAGGTGAAAGTTCTTAAACTTCTCATGTGAGGCTTCATTTTGTGTGCTTGCAATCTGTAAAGGTCTCCAAAGAGAGATAGTTTCCAATACTTTTCAATGCATATAAATTAAAAATAAATCCATTAAATGGTAACATAAATTACAAAGTTCAGTTTTTAAGAATAATCATAATCTCCAAAACAATTTAGTGAATTGACTGGCACTGTTTAATTTTTTTTAACAAATCCCTTAAATATTTGGCTTAATAGAAAACAGCTACACTCTCTCAAATCAGCTCCTGCATTTGGTCTGTTATAATTTATTATTGTGTTTGAAGTATATGAAGAAAATCCAGACTCGCACAGATGTATGGGTAGAAAGGGGGAAACTATCTTAACAGCTTTTTCAGATAATTGCCAATTGTATTCTTTAATACTACCCCAAAACTCAGCAAGGGGTGTTTCTTCAAAGTTAGTTGCAGTATGTAATCAGGAACTATGTTAATGGGAAAAAAAACTATTTTTTTGGTAAGTTACTCACTTGGTCCAGGTGCCAGTCTTGTGGCATAGTGGAGAAAGCCTCGTCTGCAATGCCAACATCCTATATGGGTGCTAGTTCGAATCCCAGCTCCTCCACTTCCAATACAGTTCCCTGCTATTGGCCTGGGAAAAGCAGTGGAAGATGCTGGCCACTGCCACCCACGTGGGAGACCTAAAAGAAGCTCCTGGCTCCTCGGGTCGTCTTGGCTAGCAGCAGCCACTGCGGTCATCTGGGGAGTATATCAGCAGGCAGAAGCTATCTCTCTCTCATTCTCTCCCTACCTGCCTCCAACTTTGACTTTCAAATAAATAAAATACATCTTTTAAAAAAATGTACTGGTCCATCCTGCACTTTGAGTGAATATTCTACCCAAGAATGATGTCTTAGTTGTATGGAAAATATGGATTCCCTGATTCATAAAGATTTTTCAAATATTTTCACATTTATCATATACATTAATTTTAAAAATATTAACACCAATCATCCCAAAGATGTTCAAGTATTAGGAAGTTGTCAAGCTCACAGCTCTAGATGCAAGTTCTTCAAAGTTCAGAGACAGGCTCACTGTCCTAATTTTTAAGGAAATGTCTGCACAACACCCGAGACTGGACATTCATAACTGGTGTGTCTGTTGTTCTTCCAAGGAAAAATTACGTTCCACGAGAAACTGGCCATCTTAGCTCACAATGAAAACAATCACACAGTTGCCATGTTTCTCCTAGAGCCAAACACTGTATATTGCTAGGTGACAATGTGGTTCTCTGTATTTCCTATTTTATCCCAAAAATATTCCAAGATGTGAACTCAAGGATTCAGACTGAATGGAATCAACCCTTTTTTATACTTATAAAGGCTTTCTCGAAGGAACCTGGCTTTTCTTTTTCTTCACTGTGAGTACAGAGGACGTGATGGCCACTGTACAGCTGGACACTGATGCTCTGATTTCTGGGAAGCTACCAGCAACTGTATCCCCCATTGCTCCTGCAGTATCAGGGCAATTGCCACCACAGTTACACAGGTAAATAACATCTTGGTATCATCGGGAAAATAATTCTGACCTCAAGCGCCTTCTCAAAGGGCCCTGGGAACTCACTGGGGCCCACAGATCACACTTCGAGGTGCATGGCCATGGGAATTGTGGAGCCCTAGGACGCGCCACTGACCTCAGTCCAGCTGAGGCAATGGCCTACCCTTGGCTTCAGGGGGCCTGCAGCAGACTTCTGGGATTCCAATTGTTATATTGGTCTCTACTTTTGTTTCATAAAGAGTATGCTAGTTGAAAACATGAAAGCAATGTAGATACATATGATGTTGACAGCAAAATGCGTCTTTAATCATAGCTGAGATCTGGGATTTTGATAGTTTATCCAAATTATTTTCTATGCACATGAGGTAGACAGGAAGGCATACAGCTAAGAAATGGAATATATTTTACATTTGCACTTATTTTGTTACACAAATGAATTACGCAACATACGCTGGATCTTTGTTTTACTGCCATCATTTAACAGCACATTCAGCTAATGACAGGGCAGGTATTTCATCTATTATTTGATGAATGCAGACAAAGAATTGCACTTGCTGGAGAGATTAAACACATTGCCATGTGTCCAGCCCCCAAATGTGAGGCCATGGCCCCTTGCTCTTCTGTGGTGGCAGCAGGGAAATGGTACCAAGGTCCTGCTGGGGTTGCCTCTGAGACGCAGTGCAGGTATATCCTACTGCATAAGCACCACCATCTCTTCCTCCTCATGGCCAGGGAGCCAGTGTCCAATCGCTGCTGTCAGAGTACCACAAACCTCATGGCTTATACCTCAAACCTCAGCAAGTAACATAGATCTGTTCCTGAAAATTCTGGTGGTTAGGAGTCCAAAGTGGGTTTTTGAGCCCTGAAATCAAGGTGTCAACAGGGCTGCATTCCTTCCAGAAGCTTCAGGAGAATACTCATTCCCTCACTTTTTCCAAATTCCAGAGGCCACATACACTCCTTATGTGATAGCTCCCTCCGTTATCATCAAAGTGCTTCATTCCAACCTCTGCTTCTATACTCACAGGTCCATTTCTTCTGTCTCATCCTCTTATCTCTCATAAATACCCTTATGATCCAGCCTACCTGGATAATCCAGAGTATCAACCACATATGCAAAGTCTCTCTGCCAGAGAGTCACAGGTCACAGGGATTAGGCTGCAGACATCTTTGGGAGTATCTTTATTCTTGTTCCAGATTCTTTTAGGACATTGTACTAATGGAACAAATAGGGAACCTCCTCAGACCACAAGCCAATTTAAAGAACAGAACTCAGGGAGTAGAAAACCTGGAAGCAGACAAGAGAGGCTGCCTAGACATAGATCTCACCTCACCCTCTCCCTCTCTCTCGTTGGGGCCTCGGATTTCTGCTTGTTCCAGAAGAACTCAGGTTCCCTTCCTCCATGACATGTATCCACCTTGCCACCCTCGCCCAGGCTCTCTGTCTCTTCTGAGCTCCCAAGTCATTCTGTGCTTCTCCTGTTACGTATTTAGTCCTGGGGCTTACCACCTCGGTTTAGGCTTCTCTGTTTCCTAACTGTGTGGCTGTGGGTGAGGAATTTCACTTCCTCAAGCTTGAGATTCCTTAGATGTAAAATAATGATCATTCTTGCCTTGGAAAAGCATGGTGAGAAATGAACAGGAAAACAAAGGCAAAGGGTTGCACACTGTCCATACTTTATAGAGACTCATTAAGTGCAGTGACTATTTTACTGTTATTATCAGAGTGGTTATCAAGCCTTGTATTGCTTTGTCTGTTTACTTTTCCTCCTCCATTTTTCAACTCTAAAGTTCCTTAAGAACAAAGACCTGGGCCGGCGCCGTGGCTCAACAGGCTAATCCTCCGCCTTGCGGCGCCGGCACACTGGGTTCTAGTCCCGGTTGGGGCGCCGGATTCTGTCCCGGTTGCCCCTCTTCCAGGCCAGCCCTCTGCTGTGGCCCCGGAGTGCAGTGGAGGATGGCCCAGGAAAAAGCACCTAGCACCTGGCTCCTGCCATCAGATCAGCGCGGTGCGCCGGCCGCAGCACGCCGACCGCGGCAGCCACTGGAGGGTGAACCAACGGCAAAGGAAGACCTTTCTCTCTGTCTTTCTCTCTCACTGTCCACTCTGCCTGTCAAAAAAAAAAAAAAAAAAAAAAAGAACAAAGACCTGATTCAATGGATTTCATTTCTGTGCATATTAGAAGTAATGCCAGAAAATTCAAATCTCTTTTCTCTCTTCAGGGACAGGAAAATACATATTGGACTCACGTATTTACTCATCAAGCATTTCTGGGGCCCCTGCAGTCTACTGGTCTCTGTCCCTGGTGTTCGGGACACAAGTGGGCAGTCCCTGCCCTCAAACTGCTGAAAGGAATGTTTACTGGCACAGCTGAGGGCCACTTTGGAAGCCAAAAGAGGAGAAATCAACTACTATCTTTGGGAAACAGACAGGAAGTGGGTATCAAGGAAGCTTTCACAGATGCCGTGATACTGAAGGTGGATTTGATAGGATGAGAGCATGTTGACAACAAAGAGTAGGAGAGAAGCAAGGATGCTGAGAACATAGTCTTACATACACTGGGCAGGTGTGACTGACATGTTTCAGTAAGAGTGAGGAGAGGGGTGGCAGAGAGGACAGAGGTAAGAGATAAGGTAGAAGAGGCAACTGAGCCATATAACCAAAGGTCATGGTACCCAGTAATAAGGGTGCTGACCTTTATACTGAGAGCAACAAGAAACCAGCGGAAGGTTTCTGGCAGGTCAGGGTGATCAGAGATTCTTTGAAAAATCTCCCATTGGTTATGATTCACAGATAATTTAAGAGAAGACCGATGGAGCAAGCACAGGAAAACCAACTGGGAGCTCACCGCATTCATCTGGATGAGAAGGGACAAGACGTGAACTACAGCAGGGGATGTGGGGTGGAGGGGACGCCTGGGAGTGCTGTTCAGGGCTGACCAGGTTATGAATCCTATATGCAAGCCTCAAGTCTTTCACCAGACAGGTCATTAGAACCATGCATTACAAATTAATCTTAAAAAAAAAAGAAGAGCAAGGGAAGAAAGTGTTGCCCGTGAATTCTTCCTCTGTCCTCTGAGTGTGGATTTGATGACTCTAGGTTTCCTCCACAAAAGTCAATGAAACAATTAAATCTCTGCCCATTTTTCCTCATCCTGATCTCAAACAGTGTTAAAAAGGCTTGCACTACACTTTTCACACCCAGGCCTGTTAATAATTCATGTGTTCATCTCTTCAGTTCTATTGCCCCTGCTGCTTAAACCCAGTGGAAATGTGGAGGTCCTCATTTGGTTTTCCAAATTCTACATCCTAACCACCATTCTAACAGTCATCTCTAATCCAGTGATTGAGGAATGGTTAAGTTTTCTTTATCTTCCACCAGCACCCCAATTAAGAATAAAAAAAAATCTTTACTGATTTTGTCCTTTACTTTGTGACACATTCTGCTTGCCCTAGAGCACTCTGCCCATGTCATTGTGGCAGAGCTGGGCCAGGGGACTCTGTTGTTGCTCAGGGTATGGTCTGGGCCAGCAGCAGCAGCTTCACACTGGAAATGGATTTCCCAGACTTGACACTGTTGATATTTGGGGCCAGAGAATTCTTTGTGGTGCAGGCTGTCTTGTGCATCAGAGGATGTTCAGCAACATCCCTGGCCTCTACCCCATAGACACATTCAGTGTCTGTATGTCAAGGGTGACAACCAATAATACCTCCAGACATCATTCAAGGTCCTCTGGGGCTCAACTCTTTCCACCTGAAAGCTACCACCTATAGACCTTGTCTGAGTTGTAACTCTCCATCCCTATCTCAGTGCCAGTGAGCCCAAATCTGCATTTTAACAGGAACAGGTGACACATAGGAATGAAGATGCAGGGCTGGAAATAGGAAGATTACAGGGAAAATTGATAACCATGAGGCAGAAAAGTTTGAAAGGGTAGATTCAAGGTATTTGAGGGGTAAATCAATGGCATGTGGTAGGAGGACACAGAAGGAAAAAAATAGGAGTAAAATAACCCACTTATATATAGGAGAGAGTTGCACATGGCTGTTTGAATGGAGACAGAAGCTTGGAATTCCATAGAAGTGTAGGTTATCGAGAGTCATGTTCTCTTCCTAATCATCACCCTGCTGCTTCTTAGGAATAATTGATTAAAATGTTTTGATATGTATCAGCCACATTGCAGCCTGCATCAGCTCTTCACTTCTTTTTATGGTGAAATGATACCCTCTGCAGTGGAGACATCACACTTTGCTTACACATTCAATGTGGATGAACGTTTGGGTTGTTTCAGCCTTCTGACCAGTTGAATAGTGCTACTGTGAACATGTGTATACATGTTCATGAGTGAGTCCCTTTTTTTTAAGCTCCTTTGAATATATGAATATACCTAGGCTTGGAATTGCTGGGCCACATGGTAATTCTATGTTGCACTTTTTTTTTTTTTTTGACAGGCAGAGTGGACAGTGAGAGAGAGAGACAGAGAGAAAGGTCTTCCTTTTGCCGTTGGTTCACCCTCCAATGGCTGCCGCGGTCGGCGCGCTGCGGCCGGCGCACCGCGCTGATCTGATGGCAGGAGCCAGGTGCTAGGTGCTTTTTCCTGGTCTCCCATGGGGTGCAGGGCCCAAGCACTTGGGCCATCCTCCACTGCACTCCGGGGCCACAGCAGAGGGCTGGCCTGGAAGAGGGGCAACCGGGACAGAATCCGGTGCCCCGACCGGGACTAGAACCCGGTGTGCCGGCGCCGCAAGGCGGAGGATTAGCCTGTTGAGCCACGGCGCCGGCTTCTATGTTGCACTTTTTGAGAAACCTCCACCTATTTTCCACAATGGCTGTACCATTTTTCTGCCTGCCAACAATGTAAGAGGGTTCCCATTTCTCCACTGCTGCTTCATCAACAGCCCCTGTCTCTCCTCTTCCTACTCAGTGACTGGAAAATTCAGCCTCGGTGCCCTTGAACTTAGCACAGGAGCTTTATTTACTTCCAATTAGCTCAGCCTGCAAATCAGCACTTCCTCCCAGCCTGTGTTCACCTTGACCAGCCATGGCCTCAACCCTATACATTTCCACAAACTCCCTTTATTTCCAGCAAACCTGGTCAAGTCAGGCACCCAACACCTCACTCTTTAGCACTTCTCACCCAGGAGGTACTCTCCTGAGGGGATACACAGTAGTGTGCTGATACACGCAGGTTGTTCTTCTAAACCAGTTTTATCTGATGGTTTGGGGTTCCCAGATTGGCTCTGTTGAGAAGCATCCTGAGACTGCATCTATGCTGAAATCATGTGGGCTATGGAACTGGAAAGACAGCACACACGTCCCACACCAACAGTCTTCACCAGGTTTCTATACACCTGCTCATTCTGCATCAGCCCCATTTGCTCACCCATGCTTACCAGGATTCCGTCTATGGAGTCTTCTCTCCCCCAGCTCAGCACAATCTCCCCTCACCACTACTCATCCCTAGTATCTTTCTCCAAATGTTCTCAGCTAGATGCTGAAACTCCCCAATATTGCCTCAAACTGCTCCTTTGGGGCACTATGACAAAGAGTAATATGAGATCTTCCAAGCAGAGGAACAAAATCAAGCATTAAGGTAAAGATGAGCCCCGACATCTAGTATCTCTTCCCCCAATGTGGCCACTGTACACTGACACTGTGATCCAGAAGAGGGGTACCCTGGGTGCAACAGATTTCAGGGTCTCTGTTGCTCTTCTCCATTGTCTGTTAAGTACTAGCATTGCAGAGCACAGCCAGTGCACTGGCACAACAGACTGAGTAGCCAGAGTGGAGTGTGCTGAGCCTTCTCCTGTGCACTGCTATGAGGAGCAGAAGAGAGTGTACTGAGCCCTCTGCTCTGCATTGCTGGGAGGAACAGAGTGGAGTGTGCTGAGCCCTCTGCTCTGCACTGCTATGAGGAGCAGAGTGGAGTGTTGCTGAGCCTTCTCCTGTGCAATCTGGGAGGAGTGGAGTGGAGTGTGCTGACCCCTCTGCTTTGCATTGCTGGGAGGAACAGAGTAGAGTGTGCTGAGAAGCAGGGATGAGCTAGAAAGGCAGGCATCTGGAAATCCATGCTCTCTTTCCCTAAGTGCAACCTCTGCATCCCTCTCCCAGACTAGTTCACAAATGTTTCCCCACTGCTAGTCACATGGTTCCCATGACCCTAGCCTGCAGCCAGAGCCCTTCTCCCCAAATGGCACTGCCACCTTTACCACTAAAATGACCTAAATCAGGGTCTTGACCTGGATCTATACAGGCCCAGGTTCTCAGCGATCTCTGGACACACAACAGCAAGCTATTTTGCTAAAGCCCTAGAAAGTAAATATTTGAAGCTGTGCAGGTCATGACACTGTCTCTGCCACAACCTCTCAATTCTGCCTCTGGGCAAGAAAGCAGGCATAGGCAATGTGTAAATGAACAGTGGCCGTGTTTCAATAAAACTTTATTTACAAAAACTCTGCCACTGGCAGGATTTAACTGACAGGCTGTAGTTCCCTACCTCTGTTCTCATCTGACTGTATGTGAAAAACGAGGTGCAATTGTGCATTTCTGCTGGAGCAGGTGGGTATTCTCAGTGGACAACCCATTCGAGCTAGAGTGTAATATTCTAGAATGTAAGTTTAGAGGAGTCCTGAACTGTCTGTATTTGCCCAGCCACACATGGAATAAAATGAGTTGGCAAATTATTTTATTCACTGGGCTGAGACACAATAAACTGACACTTTTGTAGCATAAATACAATTAGCTATCAGCCCTTTCATACATATGCCCACCATCACTAAGTTTATAACTCTAACATATCTTGGACACATGCGTGATGAACTCATTTTCTTGAAAGAAGTCCCATGTACTGGAGTCATAAACCTGAGTTCCAGTCTGAGCTCCACCCTCAACTTCCAGAGCAGTGAAATGTGGATGACAGCACCTGCGTCACAGCTCGGTGGAGAGGACTCAGAGACTTCCACAGCAGTGAAATGTGGATGACAGCACCTGCGTCACAGCTCGGTGGAGAGGACTCAGAGACTTCCACAGCAGTGAAATGTGGATGACAGCACCTGCGTCACAGCTCGGTGGAGAGGACTCAGAGACTTCCACAGCAGTGAAATGTGGATGACAGCACCTGCGTCACAGCACGGTGGAGAGGACTGCAGAGACTTCCACAGCAGTGAAATGTGGATGACAGCACCTGCGTCACAGCTCGGTGGAGAGGACTGCAGAGACTTCCACAGCAGTGAAATGTGGATGACAGCACCTGCGTCACAGCTCGGTGGAGAGGACTCAGAGACTTCCACAGCAGTGAAATGTGGATGACGACGCCTGTGTCACAGCTCGGTGGAGAGGACTGCAGAGACTTCCACAGCAGTGAAATGTGGATGACGGCACCTGCGTCACAGCTCGGTGGAGAGGACTCAGAGACTTCCACAGCAGTGAAATGTGGATGACGGCACCTGCGTCACAGCACGGTGGAGAGGACTGCAGAGACTTCCACAGCAGTGAAATGTGGATGACGGCACCTGCGTCACAGCACGGTGGAGAGGACTCAGAGACTTCCACAGCAGTGAAATGTGGATGACGGCACCTGCGTCACAGCACGGTGGAGAGGACTGCAGAGACTTCCACAGCAGTGAAATGTGGATGACGGCACCTGCGTCACAGCTCGGTGGAGAGGACTCAGAGACTTCCACAGCAGTGAAATGTGGATGACGGCACCTGCGTCACAGCACGGTGGAGAGGACTGCAGAGACTTCCACAGCAGTGAAATGTGGATGACGACGCCTGCGTCACAGCACGGTGGAGAGGACTCAGAGACTTCCACAGCAGTGAAATGTGGATGACGGCACCTGCGTCACAGCACGGTGGAGAGGACTGCAGAGACTTCCACAGCAGTGAAATGTGGATGACGGCGCCTGCGTCACAGCACGGTGGAGAGGACTGCAGAGACTTCCACAGCAGTGAAATGTGGATGACAGCACCTGCGTCACAGCTCGGTGGAGAGGACTCAGAGACTTCCACAGCAGTGAAATGTGGATGACAGCACCTGCGTCACAGCACGGTGGAGAGGACTGCAGAGACTTCCACAGCAGTGAAATGTGGATGACAGCACCTGCGTCACAGCTCGGTGGAGAGGACTCAGAGACTTCCACAGCAGTGAAATGTGGATGACGACGCCTGTGTCACAGCACGGTGGAGAGGACTGCAGCGATGGTGCGGGTCAACAGCTGTCCGAGGCAGGACACATGGGAGTTGGCTTGATCAATTAGAGTCCCCTTCCTGGGCCCCTGCTGAGTACCATGTCACCATTCTCAGGAGCATGATGAGCCCCAATCTCATTTTAGGAGGGAACCTGAGACCCTGAGGTCTGAAGTGGTATCATGGACCACCTGGTCTGCTCAAACAAAACACCATGAACTGGGTGGCTTATCAACAGGAATTCACTTCCCCCTCTCCACAGGCTGAGAAGTCCAGGAGTCAAGTCACCAGCGGATTCAGTACCTAGTGAGGGTCCACTTTCTAATTCAGACACACATGTCTTCACATTGCATTCACACATGGCAGAAGGCACAAATGAACTCCTGTGGGCACTTTTCTTTGGGCACTAATCTCATCCCCAAGGGCTTGGCTGTCATGAGCTAATCACCACCTCAAAGGCTCCACCTCCTAAAAGCACTCCCCTGGAGACTAGGATTTCAACATGTGAATTCTGGAGCAACACAAACATTCAGACTGCAGTGAGCGGATTCTCCGACATCAAGCTTATGCATTTATCTGTGGAAGTAGAGTCATTTCCCACCTCTGTGTTGATACAGAGCCCCTGAACAGTGCAGGCACGCACACCAAGAAACAGATCTGGGCTTCTAGTCACATGACCATGTGGCCGCGAGCTTCCTGGTGGAGGGAGGAGCAAGTCGTCGCCACTGCCGGATCTCACGGAGCCCTATATCCATGCCGGCGGAACAGCTCTGAGGGGCCGGCACCAGAACTCATCTTACTGTTAAAATGCAGCTTGGGCTGACAGTCCACAAGCCATTAAAGATCCTCTCTGGGAGTCTCAGGTCCCGTATTAAAAATGGATATTGAAAGTTAAAATGCCCTTTCCCAACACCACCAGTTACTTCTAAATGGGTGAATCCTTCTCTCCTGACACAGTAGATAGGCTTTTGCAGGCTCAGCCCTTTGGGAAAATGAGCACCCCAGAAGCCCCTGTGCAGGCTTTATTGTGAATCAGGTGTAGAAATCAGATGGCGCTCTCTTTGCTGCCTCCTGAAAACCTGCTGATTTATGATAGCAGGGAGAGATTGCATTGCAAGGTTGAAATCGGTGGCTCAAAGCTCTCTCTCCCTTTCCTCTGTTCCCCATAACACCTTGCAAAACTCAGAGAACGGTCCCGGCACTAAAAATGGGAAAATAAATAGCTCTGAATGGGTGTTTGAGGAAAGCTAACCATTTTCTCAACTGTGAAGATGACAGAAGTGCTGAGGATAGGAACGGCTGAAGGGAAGAGAACAGATAATAACAGTTAAGTCTATGTCTCATCCTTCCATGGCGCTGGACAAGCAAAGCAGGACTGAGGCAAGGCTGCTTGATGCTAGCTAATATCCACTGTCTCCTTTCTAAGCAAATGTCACTCTAATAGACCGTTCTCCCAGCCTCCCTTGCAGCTAAAGATAGTCAGATGGCAATGAACCATCAGCAGCAGCTGATAAAATGATCTCTAAAAAGAAGAGGCATGCCCTCCCACTATACTTTGCCGTGACCTAGAATGCACACATGACAGCTAGAAGTTGAACAGTCATCTTAGACCATGAGAAACAGAACAGCCAGGTAGCTGGAGCCTATGTAGCTAAGGACTTCATGAAGCGACTATAGCAACCTTACTTTACATACCCTGTTATTCTTTTGATTAGGAGAATATAGCTTTTGTGTTTAAACCTTTACATAAGTTTCTACGACATGAAGCCAAACTTGGTTGTAGTGATACAAATAGAAAATGTATAGGTTTGCTTAGAGCCTTGCAAAACTAACATGAGCATACAGTGCTTAAAAGGAACACAAACGTAAGATTCTTCCTCTCATTCACTTTCTTTCAAATGCATACATGTGTATATACCCATGCACACTCCACTTCAAAGTGAAATTGTTCATCAAAAGTCCATTGTGCATAAAAGGAAAATGTGAAATGTTTTCTTATTTTGGATGAAAACTCAAAGAACAAAGCTTGTTATTACACAAGGGAGAGTGTGGATCTTGTCAGCCTGGGTCATCCTAATTAGTTTTAGTTTAAACTTTGACTTTAGCCTCCTAGAATACCAACTAGTCTAGCATGATATAAAGGATTTCCCACTTGGCTTTTATACTTGTATGTCAAAACTGAAGTTAAAAGCAAAACTCTTGATTTAACTTAAAATCCAGATTCTCCTGTAGTTATCTTCATCCCTGTAATTTGCATCACCCTGCCCAGTGTCACACTGGCCCATCTCTCAGGAGCCCCCTTTATCCTTCTCTTTCCCTGCTGTCATGTCATTCATCGACGAGTCCCCTTTGCGTTGCCTCCAATGCCTCTCATAAGCCCTTCCAACTGTTCTCTGCACACGCCCCACTGCATACCACCTGCTGCCAGGATTTCTCCCTGTGACTCCACTATAGCTCCTTAACAGGCATGCTTGATTCTGATCTTATTGCCCTAAAGAGCCATCCAGATAATCTTTTCTAAAAAATGAATGTCAGATCATATAGTACATCCGATGAAAACCTTCCAAAGGCTTTCTAACACAGTTTAGTATAAAATCATTCCCCCTAAACCCACTCTTTTCCCAACATCATCTTCTACCTCTCTCTCCTTTGGTTCCCTGGTTCCTGTCCTATGGTTTTATTTAATTATTTTTTTCAAATACACCAAGTTCACTCCTGCATTGGGACTTTTTAATCTACTATTCTTTTCTGAAAATTTCCCCTCACACATCTTTGTATGCTGTCATCATCACTACTCAGATTTCAGCTGTCACTGCCTCCTACCTCAGTCTCTTATCACATCACTGTGTTTCTAGCAACAACGTAACACATGTGAATCCCTGATGTTTGAGGGTTTGTTGGAAATTCCCCCTGAACTGAAGCTCTAAAGGAAGAGGGGCCTCTTGTACTGTGTTCACAAACATAACCTCTGTGCTTGCCATATAGTGCATGCTTAGATGGGTGAGTTAATTGCCCATACGAATGGAAACATTAAAATTAGCAGAGTTTATCTGACTCAGCTACTGAAGTCAATATTACTAATACATATTAAATTTAAAGTGAATCCAAACTGAATTGCTAAGATTAAGCCGTTCATTGAGTATTCCAGATCCTAATAAGCTCCCCCATCCTCTTACTCCACGTTACTCCCTAGCACACACTGGGAGTACACAGTCATTTTGTTAGCTAAACAAGCTGAGAAAGGGCTAAATTAAGCATCGATAAGAGGTGGGGGTTTTTAGAGAGCAATAAAAATATTCCTCTGTTGACATTCATACCCTTTATCCCTCTCTCTATTGGCAGATGATAAGGTTGTTAAGAGATTATTGAACCACTGTAACCATCTACAGTTGATGGGCAAAGCTTTGCTCTAATTAAACAGATTGCAGAGATACAAGTTAGCTAAGGGGTTTCATTTCCGATGTTTGGCAGCCATAACTAAGATAGAATTTCTCCAGCTTTATTGGTCTTTGCAGAAGAATGTGCCAAGTGCAGTTCACTTCTGGATGTGCAGGTTGCCCCCCCCCCCCCACTTGCACACACCCAGCTATGAAGCCTTCTGAGCACAGCAAACAGAAGCACAGACAAAACCTGATGCTAAGCGTGGCAAGGCAGAACAACTGAAATATGCTAATACTTTTATTGAACAGGAAACCTGTGAGTTAAATAGTAAGTAGGCTAATAAACCAGATCCTATTTTCTTCACTGAACCAAAAGAGCTCAGATGAATTTTCTTATTGGGAACTCACTGTTTATCAATGCTTTTCCACAGTATTTTTAAAAAAGCCAAGACAGGCACATGGTTTAACAGCACAGAAGATCACCCAATCAGGAGCCAGGTAGTTCTGACTTCAAATCCCAATATAACCCCTTGTAACCCATTTAGTTATAGGTAAACTACCCAACCATTTTCATCTTGCATGTTCTCATCTTGTGCCACAAGGATGAGAAATACTCCTGGCTTCAGAAGATGCTGGAAGCAATAAAATGAGGTGCTACCAAGCACGAGGCAGTTTGCCAAGTGCAGAGCCTTAACAAGATTTGCAGCACACTTTCCTCCTTTCCTTTTATACCAATCTTTATTCTTACTGAAGCTCCAATTCTAGCTTTCATAGGCGATGATGATCATTCAGTTTAACAGATCTAGATAGAACTGTCCTGTAGTTGTAGTATGGTAGTTTCAGATGTTTTGCTTGGAAATGGTTTGGTTTCTCCACATGGGTTTTAACTTGAGTTGGTGATCTCTCCTGCAATAAAATGTCAGGACTTCACAATGTCCTCAGAAATGAAATTAAAGGTAAGTTTATTTAGGTGCAGAAAATTTTGACATCCATGCATTGTTCTGCTTGTTCTGTTTTTCACAATATGCCTTTTCCATTAACACTTCTTTTTTATTTTTTATTTTTATTTTTTTTTTGAGAAGAAGAGACAAAAAGTACTCCCATCGACCAGTTCACTCCCTCAATGTCCAGAACAACCAGGGCAAGGCAGGGTCTAAAGCCAGAAGTCAAGAACTCAAGCGAGGTCTCCCATGTGGTGACTGGAATTCAGTCACTTGAACCATCAGCACTGCCTCCTGAGGTCTGCATTAGCAGGAAGCAGGACAGGAGACAGAGCTGGGCACTGAACTCACAAACTCAGAGTGACACATCAGCCCCTGAATTGGTGTCTTAATTGCTGGGCTAAATTCTTGCCCCTCAGTGATCTTTTCTGAAGACCACTTGCATCCATGGCTTCCAATTTGTTTTGTGTGTGACAAAATAAACATATTTTCATTCCATTTTCCATGAACTTTTCTAAGTACCTTTCGTACTCTTGGGTAAGTCCCTCGCATAGCTTGTAAGAGTCTGGAATAATACAAATTCTGCCAACCTTCTCTACTGTGGTTCTCATATCAAATTCCCATCATTTTCTTGTGCTCAACAATCCACACTCAACAACCTGCTTTATGTTCTTTGCACACTTCAACATTCCTTTGAATTTTATATGTCTGGTTTCTTCTGATCCCCTAGCCTCAACTCAAAGCCCACCAGCTCAGAGAGGGGGAAGATTCATCACCACTCAGTATAAATTTTCTCCCATCACTCTCTCCTGTCACCTTACCTATATCCAGGAGGGCATGCAGTTAAAACCCAAAGCTTTCTTCTTAGGTCTGCTTGCTATTTTACATATGTCTCCCTTTCCTGAGGGCAGGGATTTTACCTGGTTCTCTTCAATGAGTAGGTTCCTAATAAGTACACTTAATAAATAAGCAGGTAAATAAATTAGCTTGTAGGATCATTGTTTTGCTTTGCTTTCCCTCTAAATGTCAAGATACGGATTTGGATGCAGCTGGTTTACTCCCAGAGTGATTGCATGAAAAACCAGCTAGAAATGGGAGAAGGAGACAGACAAGAGAAGGACACTTAGAAAAAGTGAATTTTAAGCTTGTTCCCACCCTCAGCAACTGGGGTTCTTGCTAGAGGCATAGATCATAGAAGAACAGCCTAGTGGACATCCATATTCCCTATACCCAACCCAAGAGAGGTGTTTCTGCAGCTGTCCACCAATTCTTAAGAGTTATTGATAGATACAGACTAATTCCTAAGCATTTCCTACTTGCTTCAAAAGTCAGACAGTGGATTCCTGTGGCCAAAGAAAACTCTCAAAACAATCCCAAGGGCTGACAGGTGGAAATCAGACAGGATGTAAATCAAAGTGCTAAGCTCCAATGGAATATTTGAAAGTGACCCAACTACTGAAACAAAACGCAGGACACACCAGCCAGCATTGAAAATAGGGGCCATTCTATCAAACTCCTGAACCATACTGCAAACACACACAAAGGGCACAAAGAGGGAACACACACACCAGACATGCACTGCCACTAACTTTTTTGCTTTCTTCCCAAATGACACCTTGAGCAAAACATCACCCAAGGAAATAAAATCTCTCTGGTTGCCGTTAAAGAGTAAGAGTCACAGCCACATGTAGTTAAGTACTACTTCAGGACATCTATTCAAAAACTCTCCAGCAGTGGTCTAGAGAATGACTCTTACTCAGGAATCAACATGACTCTGGAAAAACCAGTATCACATTAACAAGGTTTATGCTGTAAATTATTTTCTACAAAGAGCTTTTAAGTCAGTGATGAGCAAAAGTCGCCTTCAAAATTTCATGTCAACATTCAAACACTAGATTGAGTTTCTCCTCTCCAGTTTCCTTCAGATAATTATGTTCCTGGATTAAATGATATTTCTTTAAATTCAATTGCATCCCATAGCCATATGTTTATTTTATTTGGATGAGAGAGAAAGGTGTCTTAATTTCTCATAATAAGAGCCTTCGTAAAAGTTGGCACTTCAGTGGCATGGCAGTAATCAAAACTGAATGCTATACAAGAGGTAAATTATATTGCCTTCCAAATTAATTTGCAAATGGTCACAATACTAATAAAATGCAGGCAAGGCTATGATTTCCCTTTTGCAAAAGTTCAGCTCCTCAATAACTAGGAGAAGCAAAATCGCTGATGGGCACCATGTCAGCCGTGCATTACGTGATGGGAAGCCTGAGTTTAGCGCAAGATGTGAAATGCAAGTTGTGGAGGTTACTGCATGTCAAATTTGGAGGAAATCTGCCTCTCATTCCTGTCTGCAGCTTCCTTATGCTCTGATGCTGACCCAGGATGATGCCAGCATCCAGTCCCAAATATGGGAAAGAAGACCTCATATAGGATATGACTCTGTGGAACCACAAACCTTCTAACCTCCATCTTGAGGAGGGACTTTGAGGCTGATTCTGTTCTCAGTATATTCTTTAATTTCATTTCTGACAGATGGTTCTCTGAACCTACTTTGATGGTTGAATGGGTCCCATACTAGACTATAGGCAGCTTGAAGGCAAGGCCTTTGCAGACATGTTAGCTTTCTACTGCTGCTGTACCGAAGAGAAACTTAGTGGCTAAAAGCAATGAAAAATTTCCTGCAGTTCTTCAGGTCGCAGGAGAATCCTTATCTTTTCCAGACTCTTGAGGTACCTGCATTGGTCAGCATGCAATTCCAGTCACTATGGCCTCTGCTTCCATTTTCCCAATTCTTTTTCCTTCTCTGACCTTCCTGACTCCCTTCTATAAGAACCCTTGTCTTTGGGCCCAACTGCATAATCTGTAATCATCTTCCCATTTCAAAATCCTTAGTCAGGTCTGAGAAGTCCCTTTTCCAAGTCAGGTAACATTCATAAGTTCTAAGAATGAGGTGCCTTTTGGGAGCACTGTTTAGCTCACCACAGAAGTAATCATCAGTGTTCCCCAAGCACCTGGTCCAGAAAAACCTTACCCAGGTAACATGGAATCACAGGAAAATGGTAATATGGTGAAGGAATTCACAGCATGAGCTTTGTGAATAAAATGAGGCAGATCTGGTTGTCAATCTGGGGTCTACTGTTAACAGACTAGCCCCCTGAACTCCATGAAGCCTAGCTTTTCTAACCTGCATAACAGGACAGTCACTATTACCCACCCTGACTGGTTGATAAGTTAGGTAATTTCTGTTCGGAGTTCTGCCTGGGGCTTGCTGCACTCAGAACTCAGTAAGCTATCACGGAGACATGGAACTAAACCAGGAGTCAATAAATGTTTTCTGTAAAGGACTACATGGCAAATGCTTTCAGTTTTGAAGGCCGTTAAATCCCTGCAACAGCTATACCACTGTGTCATGGCAGAACACAGCAGTGGTAGCAAACAGGCAAAGCTACAGTCCAATGAGGCTTGAACTGTGAACATTCAAATTTGAATTTCATGTAGTTTCCAAATATCATGAGACTTTTTTCTTTAGAATTTCCCCCCAGCCATTTAACATGTAAAACACCCCTAACTCATGGGCCACTCAAAAACAAGAAGCTGATTAGATGTGGTCCACCAGTCATGAGTTACGAAACTCTGGGTGATCACCCTCAGAAGACTTAACCTCACCAAATGAGAAACATGTACCTCCCATGGAAACTGTGGAGATGAAAATGAGCTAATAACATAAGATAATGTCCAGCTTGGCCTGTCACATAGTAGGCACTCAAGCAAATGGTTCTTACCCATCATCACACACTCTGCAGAAAGAGTTTGGCTCTGAACTGACCTGCTTCTGCAGAGGCTTTTTCCCTCTTAACAGCACACCAGACCCGGGGATTTACCCAAGGCCTGCCTAAATCTGGAACAGCAGTGGCTCGGGATGATTCTGCACACTGCATTCACCTCATCCAAACTGGAGTCAGTATGGGGAAGAATACATCTGTTATGGTATTCCTTCCAGTGCACCCCTCTACCAGAGCTAAGGCTGGTGAGGAAGACCTGGGGTTGCATGCAAGGTGGACTGCAGTTGCGTTGAGGGTTAGGGATTTCTCAACTCCTCAACAGTAAAAGAAGAAAGCAAATGTGTAACACCTTGCACATCCAGTCCCCACATTCCCCCACCCCACATAACAAAACCCTTCTCCCTGCAACATCCACTGCAGTGAACAGAAGCACGCAGTGATAAAACACCAGCTAAGCGCTTACATCATTTTACAATCAAGCATCTCCAAATCTGTTTATCTGATCAGCCCCAAATTCTGTCAGAGCGTTGACATGTGCATTTCTAAATAATTTCAGGATGTCAACCTGAATAGACCCGCAGAATCGGAAAGTTAATTATCTTTGACAACTTTGCCAGCTAATTTCCTATTTATATGTACCAAACCGGGGGCCTCTTTCATCCCCTCTTGTCACAAAGGATTTATCAATCAAATCAAGGCCTAAAATTGTCTGCCAAGGCATTCCAGCTTCCCAAAGGGGCGTTTATCTGTTTGAAATCTCGCCGACTATCCAATGACAGTGAAGCTGACATGAAACAGAAGAAGAGCTGCTTCCCTTCTGTGTGAGGCTCTGCAGTCGCGGGCCCTGCCGGCCAGCCACCCCCTCCTGCCCCCACCTCGGCACCCCTACCCTCTCTTGCTCCTCTGCCCTTTATCTGGCTGTACTTGTCATGCCCCAATTTCCAAAATGACACCAGCCTCACTTCTGGATTTCATCTGACAGATTCCACCGAACACCAGAGCCCTGCCTGTCTGAGCCAATCCTCTGACCGCACTCGGGACAATGCACCCTGGGAAACCCAGGCCGGTGCTGACAGATGGTTTGATGGTGGCAGTTGGGGCTGCTGTTGTCACTGCTTCTGACGGTTCGTCATGTTCAACTTAATGGCCATTTCTGCTGCCAAGTTCTGCTGCTGCTTTACAAGACTCCAGCAGGCCTGGCTGAACAAGGCATGGGCCAGCATGGGTTATGGGGAGGACTGCCTGTGAGGCTGTTACTGGCTCCTCCCAACCATGCGCAACAGATCACTTTCTCTCTCCTCTCTCTCTGCCTCCTTCTCCATTAGGTTTCCACGTAGATCAACTGACTTTCATCAATAAATTCATCAAACTCAGCCTCTATCACCTATAGCACTAGACTCATGACACTATTTTCCATCTCAAAACTTTAGAGATGTCCCCAAAACAGACAAACTTTCACTGCCTGAAACCACAGCTTCCCCTCTGACAGACTCGTTGTGGGAGGGATTCCTATGAACACACAGGTCACTAATATCGCACCGTATTTGCCGTACTCGACTTCTAGCTTTTCCCTCAAAAGAGGTGAAATCAGAATCAAACCACAGTCCATGGTGCTGGCCAGAATGCTGCTTTCCAGTTGAAATGAAAAGTTAAGCAGCTGGACACACATGAGGCGAGAGGCTGTGTCAAGCAGACCTTGGAATCACAGAACAGGTTGAGCACACACAAAGGCTACATGTGGCAAAATGATGACACACGATTTGGGGCTTTCATTATGTAATTTCTTATCAACTTCATCTTGATCCTTTGGTACCTGGGATTCTGTATATCAAATCACCTGACGGAGTTCATTTGGGTAAACCTTAGGATCTGGAAGCAGTCAAGTGGTGCATACAGTGAGGCAAACAAAGCTGTGCACATAACCTCTACAGCTACTGCCAGATAAACTGAACTCTGTGCTGTGCGTGTATATGGTATCTCGATATTAATCTTGGACAGTAGGTAAATACCTCCTTAAATTAAGAAAATATCTTCAGAAATTGGTCTAGATTCTTTTAGAATTCATCATCTAAAGTTTTTTTATTTTTAAAGTTGTAAGTTTGCAGAAGAACGAAGCAGAGAGTACAGTGAACTCCCATAGGCTTCCTCTCTTGTCTCACCTCCAGTTTCCCCTATTGTTAACATTCATTGTGGTACCTTTGTCACAAGTGATGAACCAACACTGACACATTACTATTCACTGAAACCCATAGTTGACATCAGGGTTCACTCTTTGTGTTGTGTAGTTCAATAGATTTGAATAGTTTTGTTTTTAATACTACTTTTTTCTTACACTTTTCAGCACCTAAGGACTCTTTACAACTTTTCCTTGTATACCAGTTATAAACAACAGGACCCCCTTTTTAGTTACCTAAGGATTCATAACTGCAAGTGAACATGTCTGATAATTCAGTCCAATTACAAGTGCCCTGTATAGTGGGTGCTGAGGATATGTAACAGTGAAACAAATAGAAATAGTTCTCTCCTCATAGAAAGGTGACTATGTGTATGTCAATACAAGTAGGAAGCCCCTCAAAAGGGCATGCCCAGAGGCAGTGAAAGCCTAGCACACAGAGTGGGTAGAATGAGAGCACTGATTTCTGAGCCTTAGCGGAGGCAAGAACTTGGATGTTCTGGTTCACTTCGGAGCCACCTCTAGAGTCAGCTCCTGGTTTCCAGAGGGCTTTGTCTAATCCGCAGGCTGGCTCTGGTCCCCACGTCTAGTTTTCCTGGGTCCCACGCATCACAGAGGCCCCAGACTGGGAGGCCTCATGTCAGGCCTGTAGGGCCCAGGGCTGCTGCCTGTCACATCCCTCTCTCTGTGGGAGCAAAGCATTAGCTGCCTCGCTGCACTGACACCCTTTGTCTGGCAATGCTGAGCTGGCCAGTTTGTGCCCGGATTTATTTCAGTCACGAATTTCCTGAGTGGCAAGAACTAGATGGAGGGAAAGGAACATTCTGAGACCGTTTGCCTTGTGTGGGGGTTTCCTAGGGCAGCTGTCACAAAGTACCACAAACTGAGTGACTTAAAGGAACAAAAGTGTGTTCTCCAGAAGTCCAGAGTCCAAGGGGCCTACTTCAAGGCATGAACACAGCCATGCTCCTAGCCTTTCTCCCAGCCAAGCCACCCCAGGGCCTAAAAACACCTTACTCCAGTCTCTCTCTGTGGTGTTATGTGGTCTTCACCCTGCCCAACTTTGTATTTCTACCAATTTTCCCACTTCTTATAAGGATGCCAGTCATTACCTGGAGGCCTACCCTAATCCAGCATGGCTTCAACATCATTCAATCTGCAACAATGTCATTTTCAAATCAGACCACTGTCAAAAAATGCCAAGAGTTACAGTATGAACCTATCTTTTTCTATGGGGTACACAATCAACCCATGGCAAGTGAATCCTCAAAGTTGGTTCAGAACTAGTTTCCCCAGCATGGAACTAAGTGGAAGGAAACCAGAAACAATTTATCACTGACTGATGACCAAGTCTCAGAGCGTAAGCAATGTCAAGTGCCACACATACAGGTGGTTTAAAGGAAAAGGCAGCAAGTGGGGCTTCTCTGGGGAGCTGGAATACAGAGTGCAGTGATTCCACTCAGCCTAGGGAAGATCCCGTTCCCATCCCAAGTGAGTCCCAGATGTCAGATGACGCCTCCTGCTCTGTGCACGTCAATTATATATCACCCATCACCTGCTTCTTCCACCCCCTACTTACTAAGTGGCTATATTTCTACACTGTGTTGGGCATGGGAGACAGAGCAGTGAGAGATAGAAGGCCAAGTCCTCCTTATCCATAGAGTTCCGGTCCTATTAAAAGGAGACAAACCAAAAATGAGCAAGCACATGTAAGGTAGAAGAAGAACCACTACTGTAGGGCATGGAGTACACTAGGGTGAGTCACTAGAGAGTGAGGGAGGTCCTTCCTTTTGAAGTTTGGCTAAGAATCAGGATTCCAGATAGGCAAGGAATGTAGCAATGGACAGGCAAAGCAAAGTTGGCTGCATTTATGCTTATATGAGGGATGGGAATCACTTGTGCATGGTCAGGTGCTGATCTGGGGAAGAGATGTTAAAAAGCCAGAAAAGGGGGTTGGTATGGTGGTGCACAGGGTTAAGCCACTGCCTGCATCTCCCATCTTAGTGCTAGTTCAAGTCCCTGCTGCTCTGCTTCTAATCCAACTCCTTGCTAACACACCGGAGAAAACTAATGATGGTCCAAGTGCTTAGGCCCTGCCACCCATATGGGAGACCAGGATGGAGCACCTGACTCCTAACTTCAGCCTTACCCAGCCCTGGCTGTTGCATCCAATTTGAGCATGAACCAATGGACAGAACAACCCTCTCTCTTTGTCTATCTCTTCCTTTTGTCCCTAACACTCAGTCTTTCAAATAAATAAATATTTTTTTAAAAAGAAAATTTTTAAAAAAAGCTGAAAAAAAGAGCTATCAATGGCTGAAGGCACCAGAAGCAGTGAGATGTCCAGTGCTGTGGAAGATGGGAAGCAGATAAGAGGATACATGCAGTCCAGGTGGGGAAGGGGGAGCACATACCTGCATCCTCCCCGACTGTGCACCGATCTCTGTGCACTGGGTACAAGCGCCTGTCTTCCAGCTGGAGTTGAGTCAGGATGTGGGGGAGTCACAAAGCTTTCCAACTGTCCTGAATTAGAGGTGAAAAGGTGGGGAGAGGAAGGAGACAGGGCCAGCCACGTGGAAGTTAGGCACCACGACTTCCCTGAAGCTACGAAGTGAGGAACCCCTGAAAACACCCTGGTTTTCTTTCAAGAGCACTGAGTTTAAAATCTTGGCTCCAACACCACAGACAGGTCTTTTCTTTTACCCTCTCTGGGCTTCTGCTTCCCCAACTGTAGTCGGTGATAACAATATGCCAACCTCCCAGGGCTGCTCCGATGTGAAGTGTTCAGAACAGTCCCTGGTGCACTACAGGGCTTACTTAGTACAGGTCACTTAGGGCACAGAGAATCTCACCTCCTCTGGTGCTCCCGTCACTCACTGCATGCCTGTGGAGTATCTAGTGCATGCCAGACCTCATTCCAGTTCCAAGATCAAGATAAATATGACACAATCCCTGCCTTTCATCCCCGAGTCGGAGGCCTCTGCCAACTCAGAGCACAAATGGGGAGCAAATGAGGGGACAGGAACAAGAACCGCACTGCAGGAACGAAAAGACAGGCCCCGCGCCACCCTGAGGAAGGCTCTCCTCCCTCTTTTTCAGTATTAGCTGAAACATGAGAAACCATTTTCAGGAAGCAAAAGGCACCCAGTACAGCTTCTGTCAGCCACATCCTGCTTCCTGGCTTGAGTGGGTGCAGCTCTTCACTGCCACAATGTCTAATTCTGCATCACGGCAAGATGGTGGCTGTCTCCCTCTCTGTGTCTGCCCACGGTGGCACTTGGTCTGCAGGCTGCAGGCAGCAGTCAAGTGCTCCCCTTGGCAGACACTCAGATAACAAGCCAGCTGGATGTCCTGTGGGAGACTGCCTCGGACAAGGTCCACTTCAAAAAGTCAGTCCATAGACAAAACTCCATGCTCACTGATTCGTGTCAGAGCCTATGTGCAAGGGACACTGATGATTTGGCACAACTCTGCACAGTCTTCTTAATCATTCAGCTTTGGGGATTCACACCCCAGGCCCATACTTCCCTTAGATGAACATGTTTAACAATGACCTCGTTTCTCAGTGACTGCCCAATACAGGTGCAAGTGGACAACTAGTGTTTATGTGATGCTCTGACCCACCATGGAATTCAATGAGGGCTGGTGTGACTGCCCCATCTGCAAACCAGCAACTCAAATACCCACAGGCTCCGCAAACCCATGCCTTGCTCACTTGTAAGATGGAGCTAACACTCTAATCTTTCCAAGCCTGGCTAAGAGGACACGGTGAGAAACTGTTTCAGGAAGAGGGGTGGAAGCAATCTGGAAACTCTTAGATCCTGGTAACTCTGGGGCAATGAAATGAAAATCAGAGAATTAGCTGCCTAAAATCCACTCCAAACAAGGCAGAAATTAATGTGCTCAAGAGTCTGACAAGTGGCAAATGGAAATAAACCTAGAAATACTGCAATGCAAAGCTCTCATCAGTCAAGAAAACTGACCCTGATGGGGTTAAGTATCAGGACCAAGGTCATCCTGCAGAAAGACAGCTCCACCCTGGATCTCTGGGCTCTCGGTCCCAGCCTTTTCCCACTGTGTTGGCACAGCCTTGTCCCTGAAAATTTCTCAGAAGCTCCTGCTTAAGACATTCCTGCTGCCAAACTTCCAGGGTCCCTCCAATGGAAGCCACACAAAGACACTGGAGGTTTAGTGTCCGGTATCAACTGCTCTTATTTTAAGTCCTCCACGCTAGTCTTGACTTTGCTGCCTTTCCCTGTGATTCTGGTTCCTCACTGACAAAACATCCCAATGACCCAAACATGCTTCACAAACACCCTCGGTGTGCCTCTGTATCATCTACAAGTGACAGCCTCTGCTGCAGTTCCAAACACTGTCTCACGACACCATGGCTTCTCAACCATGACACACTGACATTCTGGTATGATAATTTGTGATGAATTGTGGGGGCTACCCTGTGCATTGAGGGATCTTTAGCAGTATTCCTGGTCTCTCCAACAGAATGGCAACATTACTTATACCTTCCAGATGTGGCAGTCAAAATATCCCTAAGCATTGCCTAATGTCACCCAGAGGGGCACTGTCACCCCTGGTTAAGAACTGCTCAAGACTGGGGCAGAGCACAGGACAAACAGCTCGTCTGAGCAGAGCAACCTTGGAGCCCACTCTGCCCTGACCATCACTCTTCATAACAGGGCCAGAGGTAAGCTTCTGACCATGACACCCTGTCTTGGTCCCACAGTTTTCATTATCCATGCCGTCACTGTTGCCTTTCAGAGCTTTGAGCAAGAAATAAACAAGTCTGAGGCAGGGGGAAGATGTTTGGCACTCTTCAACCCAGAGAGAAAAGCCTACATTAGGGGCCAGGTGCTGTGGCACAGCAGGTTAACGCCCTGACCTAAAGTGCCAGCTGGTTCAAGACCCGGTTGCTCCACTTCCAATCTAGCTCTCTGCTATAGCCTGTAGCCAATTGAAGAGCGAACAATCAGATGGAAGACCTCTCTCTCTCTGACTTTCAAATAAATACATAAATCTCAAACAAAAGAAAGAACCAGAAAAAAAAAAAAAAAAGGAAAGCTTACATTCAGGTCTTGGCTCCTGATTCCAGCTTCCTGCTAATATGCACCCTGGGAGGTAGCAGGGGACGGCTCAAGGACTCTGGTCCCTGGGGGCTGGCTCCGTGGTACAGTGGGTTGATCCTCTGCCTGTGGTGCTGGCATCCCATATGGGTGCTGGTTCTAGTCCCGGCTGCTCCTCTTCCAGTCCAGCTCTCTGCTATGGCCTGGGAAAGCAGTGGAAGATGGCCCAAGTGCTTGGGCCCTTGCACCCACATGGGAGACCTGGAGGAAGCTCCTGGCTCCTGGCTTCGGATCGGTGCAGCTCCAGCCATTGCGGCCATTTGGGGAGTGAACCAATGGAGGGAGGACCTTTCTCTCCGTCTCTCCCTCTCACTGTCTGTAGCTCTACCTCTCAAATTTTTTAAAAATCTTAAAAAAAAAAATAAAAAAAAAAGGACTCTGGTCCCTGACACACATATGGGAGACCTGGATAGAGTTCCTAGCTCCTGAATTTGGCCTGGACCAACTCTGGCTGTTACAGGCATTTGAGGAGTGAACTAGCAGATCGAGGATTGCTGTCTCTCTGCCTTTCAAATACATAAAAATATTTTAATTTTTTAAAAAAGCCTGGAAAGTGCTCTGAAAATTAAGCGATTATTTGCTCTTCCTTATTAAAGTATCATGCTAGTCTACAGTACATACAACACTATTTTTTTTCTACTTTGGAGCCACCAAAAAGAAGTAAACTGAAGTATAGAATATTTCCTTGTATCTTCTCTGAATAATTTTCAAGTCACTTTTCTATTTTTGAACATTATTTAAAGAAGAAAATTACTTAAAAAATGAAGTTGTATGGGATGGGAAAAGGTGACAAAATATTACTAAAAATGGTTGTTAGAAATGTTGCTGATTGTCATCATTATCAACATCCTAATTTTAATTTTCCTGGCTTACTCAAGAGAGCCACATTTCCCAAAAGCACAACAGCCAACTGCATCTAATGAGACACAACCAGGATGTACATCGTCTTAGTGTTTCATTTCTTGCTGTCAATCCACTGGAAACTCCAAGATACCACTGAATGAAGGAATCTCAACTCAATGCTGAAGAGCAAATCAAGATTTCCATTAAAAGAAAGAAAAAAAATCCAGCATGTTCGAAGGCTTTTATTCATTTGTATACCTATAAGCAGCAGCTGCAACTTTGCATACAAGTGATTTCTTTTTACACAAATAAAATGTTTTTGCCATTTTTAGTCACTGAAGCATTAAAAAAATAAATAAAATGGAAGCCATTGAAAAGGCCTGCTTTAAAAAATGACTTTGTTGGCTTCCTGAATGACTAGTTCTTGGTTTTTTCAGAAGTTTTCCGTACATCCCATTTCCAATTCAATTTACTTTTACCCTCATAGACCTATGTGCTTTTAATTGCTACTCTGGTTCTTGATGCAAAGATTTCTTTCTCTCAAAGGCATGCTGCTGCCTGAGATAAATGATATTCGGGAAATTTGAAAGCACTTTTTTAAAATGGCATTAGGAAATCTACACGTGAAGCCTGTGAGCATCAGAGGGAAATGTGTCAGCAAGAAGCTGCCCTGGAAGGAGATTTGTGTCTCTCCACAAGTCTTAGGCGACAGCTTGGAGTGAAGCTTCAGCCTGTGCCAACCGCCTAGCTGCACTCAGGATTCCATGCGGACTGCTGAGAATGTCCACCAAGGAAATTCTTGATTTGGGTATCCATATTCTCCCCAGGCCAGCTAGCACAATTTCTTCCCCTTCCAACTATGCTTCACCTTACCCACAACAGGAGAAGGTCGGAACTCTACTTACTAAGGTAAGAAGTCTTAGGGGCCAGTGGGAGGTTAAGCTCCCGTCACAATGCCAGGATCCCCTATCCGAGCGCTGGCTAAGTTCTAGCTGCTCTGCTTCAATTCAGGTCCCTAATGAGGTGCTGGAAAGGCGGTGGAGGTTGGCCCAAATACTTTGGTCCCTGCTGCCCACGTGCAAGACTGGGATTTAGTTCTTGGCTCCTGGCTTACTGCCATGTTGGGAGTGAACCAGTAGATGGATGCTATCTCCCCTCTCCCCACCCCCTCCTCTGTTTCTCTGCTTTTCTCTCTCATTGTTGCTTTCAGATAAATAATAAATAAATCTCTGTTTTAAAAACCTGGTTGAATAAGCTTGGGGAACTTTATTTCCATAATTCAACCTACACCTGTATGTACAGCAACTACTCTTCCTCATGGTCCCAGGTACTCACAGCCGCCACTGGCAAGAAGATACATGCTATCTCTTGAAAGATTACAGTGGGTGCAATCTGCTGCACCCATTTCTTATTTCTCACGGTTTGAGGCTTGCTGATAGAGCTTCTGATACAGACAAGGTTGGCTGGGATGCATGATCTAGGGTGGTCTCATTTGCATGTCTAGAGATGACCCCAAGGTTAAATGAGTCCTGGTATTGGCATCACTTGGCCACATGTCTCATCATCCAGCAAGCTGGCCAGACTTCATTCACATTGTGGTGGCTACACAGTTCCCAAAAACACCAAGTTTCAATGCAAAAGCAATTTCCAAGCCACTACTTTCTTTATGCTTGTTATCATCTCACTATCCATGGCTAGTTCTGAGGCCAACCAGCTCAGGAGTAGTAGAGGAGGTCATTATCAAAGGCTGCACTCAAAGAAGGGTGGTAATTTGTGGCCATTTTTAATACTTTATCACATTTGTTAAATAAATACATTTGATCCTCCTTATTGACAGATTCCACATGTGCAACTTTGCCTCCTTGCTGACTTACTTTTGACCCCAACGTCAACACTATCAGCACTTTAGTGGTCACTTACAGACATGTACAGAATGGTGAAAAACTGGAGTAACCTGACAAGCACACTCCCAGCTGAGGTCCAATAAGGCAACACTGCAAAATTCTAGCCTCAGCTCCCAGACTACAAACAGGTGTGGTTCTTGCAGTCTACTTAATGTCATGCATTTCACACCTTGGAGGAGGCAAATCCCTGTGGTTGAAGATAATCCTCAGAGAAAGACTCAACCACAGGAGGTGATTGTTGTGGCTGTTGAGGGTATAACTGTTAAAGTTGGAATAAAGTGAGAAGTATACTCCAGTATCTCTAAAAGGTGTTAGTGCCAAGGGCAAGAGCAACTTTGCCAAACAGGGGGGACAGCATGTGCACAGGTCCTATAGTAGAGGGAACATGGAACATGTGAACAGCACAGAGAACACCTATGTAGGGTTAAGGCATGGAAAGCAAGTACAAGGACAGGGGATGAAGCCAGAGATCAGGCCAGGATAGGCTCATGTTGGGCTTCCTGGGCCACGATGAGAGGCTTTTGGTCCTTACCCTAAGAATAATGTGAAGTCATGGAGATTTTTATAGTAAAGGAAGAAGAGAATAGAAATGAACAGAGTGGTGGAGTTGAATAGATATGAGATCACTCGTGTGCACTGAAATGGTGACTAAGGTGATGGTCAAAAGTGAACAGAATCCAGAATTCAGAAAGGGAAGTTAACAGAACTTGATAATACTGACACAGATGCAAGGATCTAGGGAAGAGGCCACGGGTACTGCTCTGCTCCTGGTCTCCCCAAGTGACTCTATAGAGACGCTCTATGCTGAGATGGAGATATACAGAAAGGACCAGGTCTATGTCACTACCTCAGATTCAGCTACATGTGCTCAAAACAGTAAAACAAGGGACCTTTGATTGACCTTCAGATCTATGTGTCTGCACTGGTAGGCCTGAGATGAAGATTTAGATTTAGGAAACATGGCAGAGATGGTAACAGAAGTCTTGATGTGGCTGAGATTGTCCAGGGAGCATTGAAGAGAAGGGGACTGAAGATCAGGAGCCGGGAACATCCCACATCCAGTGGCCAGGTGCGAGGAGACAGAGGCAATCAGGAACACCACCCAACAGCTGGATACATAGGAGGAAACAGAAGAGGAGGTCAGCACAGACCACAGCTGAAGACCAAGTGGACCAGGGTTAAGTGCAGTTGAGGGGATCCAGCAGGAGGACCGACAACTTCCCACTGGATTAACAGCAGATACCAGAGATGGGGCCTCAAATGTGAGAAAAGAAACAATAATTAAACAGAATATTTTCTTTTCCATTTAGCAATCCTAACTTTGGGTTTTATAGAGACTGATAGTCTCATGTAGCTTTTCGTGTTTGGCTCACGGAAGGAAAAGCTACAGGAACTTGTGGCACTTAGAGAAATGATTGTGTATAGTTTAAAGCCAAGGAAACACTCTGCCTTTGATTAGCTTGGAACAGCCATGTCTCCTTTGCTAGAAAGAAGATGAAAAGCTTGGAGAGAAACCAAAAATATGGAAATTAAGCAAGAGTGAGATACTCTCTGAATTTAACAAAAATTCACAAAATGTAACACCAAATTCTGGTGAGTTTTCACTGGACTCTGGGATCATTCACTCACTCATTGGCACAACCACAGTGGAGATTCCAACAATGTGAAACATGACTCATGAAAATAGTTCTATTCCTAAAGGTAATGATTCAGCTTCTACGCGTTTTATACAAGGTTTTAATTCAAAAGAACAGAGGAGAATAAAATAAGCATACATTAATTCAATGCATATTTTCTCTAAAACATGATCTTTTAGAAACAACATAAATAGTGAATATTCAGGGATAATTTTAATGAATATTTTTAAAACAACAGATGAAATGCTGAGGAATCATTAAAAACGATTTTACAGTTGCACAGGCATGGGTGAAGCTTTCAACAAAAGAGTGGATTTGGTACTATTTTATCTGTGTAAATTACATATGAATATGGGGATAAAAGCAAAGTCATTGACTTATACATACGTGGGGTCACAAACTCTGCACTGTTCAAGTCATTACAATTCTTGTTTTGCCTGTTCACTTAAAGCACGCAGGAGTAATACTGGAAAAGAAGCACCAATGGAAGAAAAATGCTTTCTGAAAGGGGCTTTGATGTAACACTGAACAGAAACAGACAAGTGTGCTCAGAACAAGACTACGTCTGGATCCACCTTGAAGGATTCAAGATGAATTAAATGGAAACATCTTACTCCATTGTGAACCTGAGCACTTACTGACAGGAGCTAAAACGAAGGCTCCAGTTTGCCTAGTGTTTGGATCTTAGCTCCATCTCTCACATCATCTCTGCAGAACGAATCATCTGGGGCTAGCACAGAATCCCACATAATTAAGCAAACAGATCCCACTTCTCAGTCACTGTTCCTAGAGGGACTGTGAAGTCCAGCTCCAGAGACCAATGATGAAGGTTCCAACACAAGGGTAGGCTGCTGCACTTTCTACCTGCATGAGACCAGGTGATAAACCCCAGAGAACTTATCAACTCCCTAAGTGCTTTGCTGCATTGCCCTGGGGCTAGGAGATACAGGGGCCAGACTGGTACCTAAGGTGGTTCCTTTCCTCCCTGCCCCTCCTTTGCTGTTGCTGAAGAAGCATGAGTTAGTTCACAGACACTTCTCTAGTAGGAGGGTCTGCCTCTCAGAGGCCAGCACTTGGGACAAGAGCTGGCTTCGGCTGATGGTGATCAAGTGCTTGGATTCCAAGCAGCCACTCAGCACTCATCCACTAAAATGGAAACGTCTCCTCTCGGTCTCACCTCACTGAATCACAGGGAGCATTCTAGCTGCTGTAGCTGTCTGCTTAAGAAACAGGTGATCATTAAGGAGCGGCAAGGATACTCTATCTTAGCTATGGGCATCTGGTAAAGAACAGCACCGTAAGGCCTGGCAAGGATACTCTATCTTAGCTATGGGCATCTGGTAAAGAACAGCACCGTAAGGCCTGGCAAGGATACTCTAACTTAGCTATGGGCATCTGGTAAAGAACAGCACCTTTTCTGTTCAGGGAAGGAAACGTTTGGCTGCTGGTCATGAAACAGGAGGAGAAAAGGCTCCCATAAAGTGGTGGCCCAAAGCCAGCTTCTGCTGGTTGCTACAGTTGGTCCAGGGCACACCATTCTCAAAGCAAATGCACATTAGACTGAATATGGTGCCTGCAAGTGACAGCCCCCACAGAGGGTAAATAAAGAAACTTGCTCCAGATACTGGACCAACTCCATGAATATCCCCTGACTCATACAGAGTGATGATCTGAGGATGATGGTAAAGGTGCCCAAGTCATTGTATTTGTGATCAAAATGACTAATTGGCCTCAGAGAGAATTATGACTTTTTCATGTATACTTCAAGGATCCAAAAGCATCTGGGGAGGTCAGAGAATAAACCAAGTATTATTTTCAGGCTGCTTCTTTGCAAACCTTTAAGCCACATCCCTTCCCCAACCATGAACACTGGGCTGCAAACATCGGCATCTTAAATCATGGTCTCGGACCAGCCAAGAGAAGCAGAATCCGTTTGCCAAAGCCTAGGTCTTGTTGAATAAATTCCTCCTTGACAGCAGAGAAAGGCCTGGCTAAGGAAATGGCTCCTTAAACATTTTAATTTAATTCAGCAAGGATTTACTGTGCACCTGCTATCAGTGGCCAAACCCCATGAACTGAAACTCACAGAGGGAGGGAGGTGCGTTTTCACTCACTCGCCTGGGCCAGGGATGCTCAATTCTGGACCCTCAAAGAGCACTGAGGCACCACCCAGGCATTTTTAAAATCGCCTCTATCCGCACCTTGATCTAAAACTTGCTCCCTTTATTCTTTTGAGCACCAGTTTCCACATCCAGCCAGTGTCCTTTTTCAGTTATGTCTCCAGCATCTTGCCCCACCCAGAACTAAGCCAACTTCTCTCCAGCTCACTGCCTCACAAGCCTGGGACTTGGCATTCACCTCCTCACCGTCTTCTGATCCTCCGGCCCCCGCTCATTTTCTATTATTATCTGCCTTGCCCTGGAAAATTCATGTAAGCCCCCCAACACCCATGTCATCAGGCACACATCTAGGGCAGTGAAGGACTCTGGGCCTATGGAGGTTGCCCCAGAAACGAAAGGCCCGACTCATGCATGCTGGTCTATACAGACAGCTACTCCTCACAAATGATCATCTAAGGCAGGGAGAGTCAAGGGGAGGCCTGAGCACAGTGTTGGTCAGGGGTATGGGTTCTACCATCAGACGGCTTGGGTTGATGGCTGGGTCCATCACTGTGTCTGTGACCCTGAGCATCTTACTCATCCCTCAGACCTTCATGTGTCTCATCTTTGACATGAACATCCCATCTATGTCAGAGGGTTTATATAAAGATGTAATGAAACTATCCACCTAAACGTGCATGGTATGTAGTTATCTCACAAAAACAGTGTTAGTTATTATTGTGAAACTCTTAACAATGAAAGGAGTCCCTTGCTTTCCTAGGCACATTAACAGGGAGCAGAGCAGCGAAGACTTAAACAGGATCTCCATTATGGGACACTGGCATTGCAACTGGTGGTTAACTCCACTGTACCACAATGCTGCCCCAAACTATAAATATTCTTATCTAAGAGATATTTAAATACTCAAGACAGAGAACATTAGAAAAAAATTAAAGGGGAAGCAGAAAGTACACAGTAAACTGGAAAACCTAAATTTAATCACATCAATAACTGAATAAAAGTACTAGTGGAATATATATAATTCAAAAGGCAGAGCCTGCTAGAATGGAGAAAAATGAAGGTCTAAATAATGTGCTGTCTATTAGAGATATATCTCAAGTATAAAGACACAGACCAGGTGAAATTAAAAAGACACAAAATGGTGCACCAGGCAATCAGTAAACCTAAGTGGGAAATTCTGATGTCAAACAAAGTAGACGAGGAGATGTGTGCATTCGGCACAGCCTCAAAGTTCTTGCTTCCAACACGCTGGTGGCTCTCATCCATGAGCTCTAACTAGACCTCCATCCCTGAGCTCTGACCACGGTCCACTCTGCGTGTGGCTCCTAGGCAGACCTGTGGCCAGGCCTAGCCAAACTGCACAGGGCCCAGGCAGAGTCAATGAGATTCAACCGGGGGCTTTGAAAGATTCTTTGAACCATAGAGAAAAATAAAGTAGTGGGCTTCTTGGGTAACAGAAGCTGGAATGATGCAATTGGCAGCCATCCTGCCTTTATGCTCCAGGGAAGCAGAGCACTGGCAAGGGCCGTGACATCACTGTTTGAGTCTCTGGAGACGGCCATGTCTGAAATCCTAACACCTTGGTTTTTCTAGTAACTAATAAACTCTTCTAAAAAGATTTATTTATTTATTTATTTATTTGAAAGGCGGAGTTACAGAGAGGCAGAGACAGAGAGAGAGGTCTTCCATCCACTGGTTCACTCCCCAGATGGCCACAACGGCTGGAACTGTGCCAGGAGCAGGAGCTTCTTCCAGGTCTCCCATGAGGGCACAGGGGCCCAAGGACTTGGGCCACCCCCCACTGCTTTCCCAGGCCATAGCAGAGAGCTGGATCAGAAGTGGAGTAGCTGGGTCTCAAACCGGTGCCCATATGGGATGCCAGCACTGCAGGCAGCAGCCCAACCTACTAAGCCACAGTGCAGGTCCCAATGAACTCTTTAACTTCACGTGGTTTAAATTGAGAATGTTCGTCTTACTCAAACCAGAGAGTCCCAATGAATACATCACACTAACCTCCCTATAGACACACAGATGCCAATACGCTACACACCTTGCCCCCAGGGATGTTGCTCAACTGAAAAACTGCTTTTATAGTGGGTATATGCCATGGACGAAAAGACAGCCAGTCCCTCTGGGTGCAGTGGAGAATGGTCCTGAGAATCACTGCTACCTCTGACATGCCTGGACTGTCCCTGCCATCAGAAGCAGTCCTTTGCTTCCTAGTGTCATCCTCTTCGGGTGGGCAAAGGGGGAAAGAGAGAAGGACGTGTCAAGAGTTTCAGGGATCTGAAGGTTCCTAAATCCCCTGCTCTGCAAAGCCTGGGGGCAGTCAGTGAGTGGGGACCTGAGGGACAAGGAGAGCACTCCAAGGGTGAGAGTGGTTGGGCCGACTCCAACTCACGGATGCAGACGGAGGCCTGGGAGGATCCCGCCCCCAAGCAGAGTCTGAGTCTGCAGCTGGCAGCAAAGTGGTCAGGGCAGCGTCTCCAGAAATGCAACTGTGCATTTGGCAGCCTTGGTGTAGCCTGGCAGCCTCAAAGCTGACGAAGGCCACACGATGGCAGAGCTGCCAGGTCAAGACAAGGAAGCAAATTAACTCGAGGAGTTATCGCTGCTTGTTTGGGGATTTGTTTGTTTCCTGAAACATGGCAGTGTCTAGGGAGAAATACTACCTGTCTGGATGGAGCAGGTTGGTGTGGGGGAGGACAGAAAAAGGTGAAGAGTAAGGAAGGACACAGGGAGTCCAAGAGGGCCACACTCATGGGATGAGTGACTGCTTTTTCCTAGGTTTACAAGAAGGGGAGCATTCTTTACCTGCCAGAGGAAGCAAAATGGAGAAGAGAAGTTGGAAGTTACTGGCAAATGTCCTTGAGCAATGCTGAGATTATGTCCTGGGCTTTGAGTTTACCACTTCACTCAACTCAGCTCCAGGGAGCATGCCCAGTGACACTATGAGACACTGACAAGGACGTCTGGTCTCTCAGGTGAGCAAAAGAAAAACAAAGAATACATTAAGAAGGAAGATGAGGAGGTGAGTGGAGTGATGGTGAGAGGAAAAAGAAGAGAACAAAGAAAAAGGAGAGGCGAGGAGGGGAGGAGTTCAGAGTGAAATTCTTTGAAGCAATGGAACTCCAGAGCCCTGAATTCATTAAGTAGCTCATGTATGCGGCAAACACTCAAGTGAATATTTTCTCTCAACCAAGTACTGGGTGAAGAACATGATCATCACTTTGGCAAGTATTTTCTCTGCAATCTTTCAAAAGTGAACCCTTGCTCATGGGAGCAACTGTTAAGTACTTACTGTATTATCCAGGACAACCCTCTACCATTCATCTAGACCACAATAGACACCTTCGAAAGCAAGAGACTTCACAATTCCTAAAAGGAAGAGTATGGCGTCTCCCCAGCTGCATGGCTCAACTCCCTTCTCAACCCTCAATGTTTCTTCAGGTACTCTGCCTCACTGCTCTCAAGAGCATGCAACAACAATTGTAACAAACAATCATATCAATATCCATTATACCACTACCTAGCATCATCTCTGTGTTCAGTTTTCACATAAGCTTCATGAATTCAATGAAGCTCCTGGTACGACAGGTACCATGGCAATCACCTAAGATGAAGTGGCCAATACTCACAGACAACAGCTGGGTAAGTGCAAAAACCCAGGGATAAATTCAGCCCCTAATTCCTAGACATGTGCCAGCCCTCTACTATACAGATAAACAATTGACCAGAAGGGACCACTGCATAGAACAGTTTCAAGAACGGTCCACACACACCCCTACCATATCAGCGAGATCGCTTTCAGAAGGACAAAACTAAAATAAACCAGGCATACAAAGACAAATACCACATGTTCTTACTCCTATGAGAAAACTAAAAAAGTTGGTCGTCTCACAGAAGTGAAGAGTGCAGCCGACACTGCGGCTCAATAGGCTAATCCTCCACCTTGCGGAGCCAGCACCCTGGGTTCTAGTCCCAGTCGGGGCACCGGATTCTGTCCCAATTGCTCCTCTTCTAGTCCAACTCTCTGCTGTGGCCCGGGAGTGCAGTGGAGGATGGCCCAAGTGCTTGGGCCCTGCAACCGTGTGGGAGACCAGGAGAAGCATCTGGCTCCTGGCTTTGGATTGGCGCAGTGCTCTGGCCGCAGCGGCCATTGGGGGGTGAACCAATGGCAAAGGAAGACCTTTCTCTCTGTCTCTCTCTCTGTCCACTCTGCCTGTCAAAAAAAAAAAAAAAGAAGAAGAAGAAGAAGTGGAGAGTGCAATAGTGCTCACTAGAGGTAGAAATGGCAGGGATAAAGTGGGATGGAGAGAGACTGGATGACAGGTGCAAAGCCACAGTTGGACGAAAGGAGGACATTCTAATGCTCTATAGCTCAGTGACTGTAGTGTTGTTATATGCCTCAAAATAACTCTCAGAGAGATCGAAGGTTCACAACACAAAGAAAGGATGATTGACAAGATGGAAATGCTCAAGACCCTGATTTGATTATTATGTATTTTATCCCACATACACAAACACATAGTTAAAATATTTTACATTCTTCTTTGGAGTTTTGAAGATGATAGTCCAAGCCTCAGTGATTCAACTAACAACATTTCAAGAAAAAGAGATTCCCAAGCAACCAGGAAATATAAAATTTTGCCTCTCTGTGATTCAGTGTGCTTGCCTGCAAAATGGGGGTAATAAAACTACTTATTCATATACAAGTTCAATAGGATAACCAATTAGATGACCCCATGAAGATTACAATTTGCACAGGACACCTCTGGCATTTGTCTCTATTGAGACCTGTGTCCACAGGGGTGGCAGGACACATACTACATAAGAATGATTTATTGCACAGCATTTGTTGTGATCTGAACAATAACTTGGTGTGCCCAACAGTCCCCCTTCTATGAAGACACTGTCCCCACGTCCAACCTCCTTCTGTTCCTCATCAGAGATGATAGGTGTTATCATTCAGAGTGGAGGGTCCTAGACAAAGCAATCACTAGCTATCTTAAAGGAAAAGTGGTCCAGCCAAGGAGAAATCAGTAAACACATATTCCATGGAGCTTGACCAAACTCTGTTTCTCACTAGATACCCCATTTGATGATGGGATTTCTAAAGTGCTGTGGGTAAGGGGAATTCTCTTGGGGGAGCTCCTGAAGCTGCCCGAAATTCTGCCAGAACACCCCACGACTCTTGGTTATCATCATCATCCCGTGTGTTTGCTGGGAGTTCATGGTGGTCAAACACTGTACTCAAGATCTCCTTTCAGGTCTCCTTTTATGCCTCACTTCAACTGGTTGATGTCCCAACCAGCAATGGGGAAACTGAGTCAGAGGCAGTACCAATATCCAGTTTAAGGTCACAGTCCTCAAATACTCAAAGCTGAGACCACATCTACATATGGCTTCAGAGCTCACGCTGTGAACACCGTGGTGTAGCTTCTCACTCTCTCTGGGCTTGGATCTCAGATGCCTCAACACACTCTCACAGCCTTGACCACCTCTCCCTGCAACCTCTTGCCCCATGTGGCTAGCAGGTGTCTACTTTCTAGAAGAGCCAAACAGAAACCCAGGGACCACTGAAAACAATGGCATTCCTAGCAGACACCTCCGTTCCCCTCTCCTGATCACATTTTGTTGTTGTTGTTGTTGCGCTGTGGATATCAGAAGGATATCAGAGAGATTTTAGAATTTTAACAAAGGCAAGTAAGAGGCAATTATCACTTTTCATATCTGGGGCACTCTAAGTTGGGAAGCCAGGCCAGCCAGTTTGCAATACCCCACTTGTGTTCCTCCCATGTGCTCCAATGTCTGTGGTTTTAAATAAACTCCTAAGGCTGCTCATGCCTCCTTGCCACCCCATGCTTCATGGGCAGGATGTCACAGGTTCTGATGCCAGGGTCACCTTGACTAGTCTCACCTCTGCCTGGCAGTGACGCTACTCATCACTGTCCTATGTGACTGCTTCCCCATACCTGTGTTTCACAGGTATGGTCTCATCAATTTCTGCTATCACTGCATAAGCCAAGTGCCATCTCTCCTACTTCACAGAGCAGGAAATTGTAGCTCAGACAAGCTAAGTAAACTGCTCCATACCACACAGCCACTGAAAGGGCAAAGCTGGGACCCTGCTCTGTCCAAATCCCAACCTCTTCTTCTCAACCCTCTGAAAACACAAGAATTGAGAATGTGTGTCTGTTTCTTCCCATTTGAAATATACAGGACCTCAAAGAGCCAGCCTTCACCTGCCGTCCTCAGCACAGGAACCCAACTAGTTAAATAACTTTGATTTTTCTCTGGCAAGAAATAATCGTAATACCAAGGTTCTTCAATTACTCTGTGCAATTAAGTCTTGAGTGCTTGTTTGAACAATTAACCAAAATAATTATAAATGTATCTCTGTTACTACAACTGCATATTAACAAAGGCTCAGGGCCAATTAATCATTACTCCATCAATATCCAATTTGCATAAACCTATTCTCTTTAAAGACTCCATGTTTGGGGGGACAGGGCTCCCTCATCGATTATGGAAATAGCCCCATCAAACCACTCTGAAGCCGTCAAAAGGAATAAAAGGGGTTGTCTGTCCTGGGCTGTTTAGCACCCCTGCCCAGCCCTCCCAGGGACAGGCAAGGATTGAGAATGAAAGGGTAGAGACACAACGGACATGAGCTTCCCCATGGGGAGAAGGGACCAAAAGGGCTCAGGTTCCAAGGATGACGGGGAAAGGGGGAATATCTGGTCCAAAGTTGGGAGAACATCAGCATCAAGACTCCTTTGTGGTCACCCAAATTCCTTCCATCACAGATCCAAAAGATACATCAGTAAGTATTTGCTCACAGGTATGTGATAGTGGATGCCTCTCCTGGGACCTCAGGGAGTCAGGGAGTCAGTTAAGGAGGTATCTCAGGGTGCATTTCCATAAACAGGTACTGGGATGGTGTTCAATGGGCTCAGCATCTGTGAGAGGAAGGGAAGGGGGAGGGGAAGGGCAGAGGAGAAGCTGGGCTGTGATGAAGGCACAGCAAAGCCTCAGCCGAGCTGTGGAGTGATTTGGGGTACAGCTCACCTGCCACAGCTGACCCAAACTAGGTTGAAATGGGACAATCCGTGGCCCACCCTACTTAGTCACAGAAAGTAGGTGGCTCCTGCCAAGATGATACGAAGCTGAGGGAGACTGGGAAGAAGACCACCATGAGCCATCCATCACTCTTCCAGCACTGGGCATCAAGTCCATTTTTTTTTTTTTAATTTTCATTTTACTTAAAAGGCAGAGACTTGGTGGTGGGAGAGTAGGAGGGTTGTAGAGAGACATTCCAACCTCTCATTCAGTCCCCGAATATCTGCTATAGTCAGGGCTGAAGGGAAAAGCCTAGGACCCAAGCTGGGCCTTCCACATGAGTGGAAGGGACTCAAGTACTTGAGCCATCATAGGGTGATGCTTCTCGGGGTGTGCACGAGCCAGAAGCTGGATTGATAGCAGTGAACCTGGGACTTGAACCAGGCACTCTGATATGGGATGCAGGCATCCTAAGTGGTCACTCAGTCTGACACCACTGAGCCAGACACAGCAACAAAGCAAAGGGACTCCTAATGCTATCTCAAGGGACAGGGAAGTCAAAATGGACTTCCTGGAGGAGAGGACACTGACGCTGAGATCTTCCAGATTAGCAGAAGTTAATCAGGCAAACAGGATAAAGAAGGGGAATTTCAGGCCGAACAAAGTGCTGAAGTCCAGGGAGCCAAAGGGCTGCTAGCAAGAAGAGCAAGACTGGACTGCAGACTCGGAGGCAGCTCAATGTTCAGCATGGGTTCAGCGCCATGAGCACTAGAGGGTAGGACCACTGCCCAAAGCTCTGTCCTCCAGGATCAGGCATCTGTTCAACGGGCTCCTCTATATCCGAAGAGGAGGACAGGGTTAGGCTCTACTACCACGGAGATGGGGATGTCAGCTACACCGGTAGCATCTTGACACATTCGACCACCTCTCTTTTGGATGTAAGAGCAAACCAGGCCACTGGGGTTGTTTCTAGTCAATGGTAAACAGAAAACACTGAAATATTCTGAAAAACAAACCACTACAATTTGTTTCTAAATTCACTATGCATCAGTGACCATTTCTTTAGAGATCACAGGGTAATAATTCATTAAGCAAGCAGTAAGCAAACTTTCCCAGGTGCTGGGTGCTGTGGGTATTGCAGAGAGACACCTAAGACCAACTCCTGGTCTCAAAGGGTTCGAAAGTCTTACTGTAGGGACAGACTTATTACAGGGCAAAAAGTGAACACTGATGTAAGAGCAGACAATAATGATCACTAAAAGAAAAAAAAAAACAGACACAGATAAAAGGAGAGAGGGACCAATGCCACAAAGGGAACTGACTTCAGAGAGGGACGGATGAACTGGCTCCCCCGATCTGCTGGACAAAGATGTCCCTGCATTGTGGTGGTGATGTGTGCAGTGGGATGGGGAGAAGCAACAGAGGAAGAGCTCACCCCCAGGTGCCCAGGTGGGTGCTCCCCCAGTGGCCACATGGGGACAGTAGTTCCTGTCCATGCAAGGAGGATTACTACCACAGCCAAGTCCTCCTCTTAAACATCCTCGACATCTCCAACACAGGATAAAAATAGAAGCCCCAGAAGGATTTAGTGAAAATAAAACAAAAGGTGAGAGCCCCAGAGGCAACCTTGAATCTGCTGGAGAAGCGAAGTGCAGTGCAGTCTGATGGACCCCAAGGTCATGGGCAGGGAGCTTTATTGGAGGTGAGAGCTTGACCTGGCCCCAGGGTGGACAGAAGGATATGAGAACCAGATGACAATAGTGATTACACTAGATGTTCGCAGATGCTTCCAGAAACTCTTAGCCTTGCAAAACCGCCACACCGGCCTGACTCAGGAAAGACAAGGGGAAATGGAATGTGTTGCACAAAATCCTACTCCATCTCCTCATGTGTAGACACCCGCCTTGCAATAGGAACAGAAGGATGGTCTTTCAAAAGCCTGGTTCCACAGGATACAGCCGGACAAGCACTTATGGCAGGCCTGCCGAATGCACATTAGTACTATTCAACTCAGTCATTTCCCGCTCTGTGCCTGACACATGGGCATCAAGAAACCCAGAAACATCTGTCTTTGAAACTGTAAGGCAACCGAGGGACTTGCAAACTGCCTCCTTCTTGTCAATCAGCTGGGGCCAATTCCAGGGCCCCATCCCCAGAAACCCAGACTTACTGAGTTTGAATCTCAGAGGATGAGCCTATGAATCCTTTCAAAGAGGCAGTTCTCTGGGTGATGCTATTGATTGGCTGGGGTCAAGGGGGAATCCCCATCTTTATCTTCAGAGAGAACACCTCCCAGCGGGCTTCTACATAAAGTCAGTCGGCCACCAGACTGACAAGTGGGAGGTTTACAGATGAGGGTCCAAAGACGGGCTACAGCACCCCTGCAGAGAAGACAGCTGATTAATACCAGCTGTGTTAACTCTTCGGCGTTCTGCTAGCCAAGTTTTAGGCATTTGACATTCTACCATGATCATGTGTTACATATACAGGTGGTCTGTCTTTGCTTTAAGACATTCATTTATAAAATTTGTGGTTGATGGATATGCCGTTTCATTTTTTTCTTTTTCTTTAAAAATCACAGGACAAAGGCCTCTGCTTAGCATATTTGAGCAGCATGTCTGAGGCTTGGGAGTAGATTATTGATGTTGAGAGGGAGACGACTATAATTGGAAGGCACTGAGGGGCTCAAAGCCTCCAGCCATTAGCACAGAGGCATCAACACTAGCTGTTCCCCACCCTCCTGGAAGCAGGAGATGAGAGCCCAGGAGGGGAATTCCGGGAGAAGGCAGGGACCTTTGAAGCAGCTTACAGACATGTATGTCCAAATATCTGTGTGACTATAGGAGAATAAAAGAGCTATAGAGCATTAATATCAGCTCCCTAGTAAGTAGAGATTGCAGAGGTTGGGAGTAATAATTTAGGTGTTTTCTTAGTTTAAAAAAAGCATTTTTTACAAATACTTTTAGAACTAAAACAAAGTGTTACAATTGCACACATTTGTAAAAGTGCTCCCCAATAACCCCAGTGCACACGGGCTTCTATTGGAGAATACACCAGAGGCCCGGGAACTGAGAGCTTACAAATCTTACTGTGTTCTGCTCCTAATTCCTGGCTGCTTGCCCTCCTTGGCCTCCTGTGACATGAGGCAGCTATCCCTCCAACTCATCCATTGTCACCATTTTTGTTTTGTTTTTTGACATCCTGGTTCCTGGGTTTGGAGAGACACTCACCCAACAAAGGTCCTGTATTCACTCTGGGCCCTGCTCTCTCCTCTGGTCAGTTAAATGTTGGATTTCCGTTAGGCCCCAGACTAGGGAAAGGGGAACTGCTGAACCAGAGGCTATCTAGGGTCCTTCTCATACAGCTCTGTGGCCACCCCAGTCACTGTCGTCTTCCTTAGGACTTCCCATGAGAGCATGGCGACAGTCAACAGGGGAGAGGGACTGTCGCCAGGCTTCCTGCTCTAAGTTCATCCAGGCATGACCGATATGACAAAGGCTCACAGAGATGCTCAGCTGTCCCCAAAGCATTGGTGTCTGGGCCCAGGAGGAAGGGGGAGGGGAGAGAGGCCTTTTGAGTGCAAGCAGCATTCTCGGCTCAAAAGAGCGAACTATGCTGATTTAAAAAAAAAAAAAACATTTTCAAAAACGCCTGTGGGTGAATTTGAGCTGCCCACAGCTCCCCAGGGGCATCTCGAACTTGCTGTCGAGCCAGTTCTGTGGATTTCAGTCAAATTCTAATTTTAGTGTTCATTAAACACGGTTATTCCCCAGCCGGTCCCCGCCTCACCTCGTACACAGAGTGTGCCGGCAATATAGGTCAGCAAGGCTTGGAGTGCTCTCCCACATCAAAGAGAACCCGTTTCATCATAAGGATTAATTTTATAAATAATGATGAACTTTCAAAGTTTCCCAGAGCTGCCTGGCTCGCCTCCTCCTTCCCGGGCTCACAGGTGTGGCTCCTTCATGGAGGTGAGTACTCACCAGCTGCTGTCTGGGGAGGTGGCACACAGCGGACACCCTCTGCACCGGCCCCTCCACCCAGGCCACTTCCATAGATGCAGTGGGGACGCCACCTGAGTGTACATCACTGGGAAGACGCAGAAGCTGACGTTCATGTGCACACACACTGCATACACACTATCATGGGCATAAAACCACATCGCTAACAGCAAACTGTCACAAACAGCATTTTATGTTTTCCTCTTCCCTTGCTCAAAGAGAACAAATTCCTTATCATAAGTTTCAGTTCACATCTTTTGATCCACAGGCAGCTTAAAACAAAAACAAGAGTGGCTTAGATTCCAAAGACATTAAATACTCCATCAAACACCCCAAAGGTGCTCGTTCAAACTCCCAGGCCAAGTCTCACGATCACAACATTACTGCTGCAGCACCAAACATCACATGTTAACACCACAACATCCACTAGATTTGATAAGCGCTAATCCTCATCACATTAGCTGATAGTCAAATGTTTTTGGCCTTGTTCAGCCCTTTGCATATGCTACTCCCTTTGCCTGAACAGTCTCTCCTCCCTTTCTCTGCTCAGGTAATTCACATTCATTGCCATCTCAGAGACTGACTCAGTGCAGTTTTAGGTGTCAGTTCCTAAAAGGCCCTCTGCATGACTCCTGTCCACCCAGAGTTGTCCATCCTGTCGTTCCAAGTTGTTTAAAAAGTGTTTCTGGCTCCTTGATGTAAGTGCTTATTTATCTGCTTCCCCGGAGACACTGTGGAGCAGAAGCGGCAGGAAGCAGGGCTGCTTGTCTCTGGGTTCCCTGCGCTCGGGGCTGCTTGTCTCTGGGTTCCCTGCGCTCGGGGCTGCTTGTCTCTGGGTTCCCTGCGCTCCCTGCACTCGGGGCTGCTTGTCTCTGGGTTCCCTGTGCTCGGGGCTGCTTGTCTCTGGATTCCCTGCACTCGGGGCTGCTTGTCTCTGGGTTCCCTGTGCTCTGTGTAGGGCCTGCCCTGCTCCTCCATGTCTGCTGACTGCGTAAGCAAGAAGCCAGAGAGAATTGCCCACTTGCCATCCTGAATCCCAAAGAATCCAGTTCTCTCTGTGTGGGGAATACAGACTCAATGTGAGGGGTCTGCCTTACCAAGGCAATCTCTGCAGGTGTGTGTCCCAGGGACCCTGACAGAACCAGAGAATGGTCTCTACCCTCCAGGTCCCAAGGTATTGGCAAGATGCTTAGGCCCAGAGGCTATGACAAGGCCTCAACGGGGCTTAAAGAGCCACATGGGCATGTTGGCCCTAAACTGTAGGACTGTGGAGGGAAACCAGGGGGCACTCAGCATGACACAGCAGGAGGGCATCCCCTGGCTGGTTGCCAGGAAAGACCCTGGCTCTGCTGCGGGGGGCAGAGCACCTCTGTGGGTGGCGGCAGGCCCAGGCTGTCAGAGCTCTTCCCCTGCTGTGGCTGGCTCAGAGCCTTGTAATTCTTGCCAAGTGAAGGGAGCAGAGGAAGCCTCTTCCCCCGCCTCACTCCTGGGCCCACCATGGGGCAGAGGTCAAGACCAGGCAAGCAGGCAGAATCCAGCTCTGACAGAGCATGAAGCCAGGCTGGCTTGGGTATGCCATCAGCTGCAGAGCAGCCAGAAGACTCTAAGTTATGAAATGTGGCTTCTAACCCTGTGCAAAGGTGTGTGGGCGGGGAACACCACAGATGACTCCATCTTCCCAGAGGAGGCAGCTCTGGATCAGGCCAACACTGAACGGTCTACATTTGGATCCTTGCTCTGCCACTTAAGAGCCATGACATTTGGCAAATTTATTAGCCTCTCTGTGCCTCAGTTTTTTTACCACCTAAACTGGGCTAAAAATAGCCCCTGCTGTGTGGGACTGTTATGAAGATTAAATGAGTTAATATCTTTAAGTGCTTGAAAGAATGCCTGGCACATAGGACGCGCTATATAAATAAAATATAAATAATGAAGTGAGATAATTCACAAAAACGCCAGGGAATGGATAGGCGTAGGGCATCCCGTTGATCCAGCCTCGGCCACACAGCACAAGCTGGGCCACTGGAAGCTACTCCTAGTTAACTGGAATTAATTAAATCAGGTGAGGGATGCTGAAAGAAACACTAAGCATGCTGAGTCAGTATCTGAATCTCTGTTACCTTTTTACAATATCGACAGGCGTGTGTTCCATAACAGTGCAAAACAAATCGATCTGATTTTATGCATGAGCTGGATATCAGAGTGCTGGCTATTTGAATTTTATTGCCATGGGCGGGCAGAAGGGAATCTGAATTCTTGTGTCAGGTCCAAGCAATGGGGGTATGAGCAGGGCCACAGCTGAGAGCAGATGTGGGCTCCAGGCTTCACCTGGAAGATTTATAAAAGTGTACAGAAGCCAAAGGCTGGAGAGGAGTCTCGGTGATTAGATGCACCAAAAAAAGGAAAAGAACATGGTCTTCCCCTCAAAATACAAAATGAAACTGTTACAGTCTTGACCTCCTGATCAGCATCTGCTGCTAATACAGAAGACACACCATCATACTGGGGCTTTGTCCAAGTCCTCAAATGTCACCAACAGCCCCTCTCTGCTTTGGATCCCCCCATTCCTGGAGTGAATATTGTCTATGGACTGCTGGTTTCCTTTGGTTATTTTCGTGGACATTCAGTGCTCACGAGCCAGCAGACTGGCAGCACCTCTGGAGCCAGGCTAACAGCTGGCAGGTGCTGACCTCTTCCCTTGCTCCACTGAGAGGATCCAGCCCCTAGAGCTCCTGGGGTGAGCAGTTGTTGGGAAATCCACAGGGGGAGGGAGGAAGCACTCAGGTGGGCATGGCTGCCACTGTCCTCCACACAGGCACAGCCCCTCCCCTGTGCCTCCCTGATCTGCCAAGCACTCCCCTGACACCTGCTCCCGTGAGTTTGTAAATGCTGCTCCCTCTGCCCAGGGCCGCTTTCTCCATCTCTCCTAGAGAGCAGTCATCCTATAGACACTTCTGCAGTTGCTCCTGGTCAGGAGAGCTCCTCCCAGCCCTCCCTCCATACTCTGGGTGTGATCCACACATGCCTCCGTTCTCCCACACCCACAAAGCCACCACAGGACTGCAGTTTGGCCGCCAGATTCTGAGCTCTTGACTTCCAAGAGTCTTCCTACATCCTGGCATGTCCTTTCTAGCACTGTTCTTTGAATGACTAAAGCATACTTCTAACTGTGCAAATCTATTAACCATCACACAGAGTACAGTCTCCTAAGACTGGCTTAATAAACGACAGCAATCTTCGTGGTTTGACACAACATAAATGTATTGTCTTACAGTTCTCAAGTCAGAACTCTGGGTCTTACAGAGCAAAAGTCAAAAGTGTAGATGGGGCCAGCTCCTTCTGAAAGCTCGGGAGGTGGTGAGTGGGGGGAGTTAACCAATGTCTTCACCTTGTCCAGCTTTCAGACTACCACGGTTCTCTGGCTCTTACCTATTTCAAAGATGCCAGCAGCATGCCACCTTTAACTCATTCATATTCTCTCCCTCTCTCCTTTTCTATTAAAATTTTGGTTACCTTTTAGAGTAAATCATTCTTGCTTCCCAACAACATTTGCCAGGATAAAAAATAACAACATAATGATACCATGTTAATAGTATCTGGAAGGGAAAAGAATGAGTGATCTGAAATAGCAACTATTATACCCAGCCAAATAGACAAGAGTATCTGAAAATGCTTAAATGGCACACAAGCTATGCCAATACACTTTTATGTTCATTTATTAATTTAGGGGAGAAAATTAATATTAAGAAAATATGAAATGGTTAAATCACATATTTTTAATTCAGCCTTGATTAAAATATAATTAACAACCTACTCACAGGTAACCTTGAAAGATTATAATTTGTATAACTTAAATAAAATTTTTAAAAAGACAAAAAAATAGAAAGACCTTGATTGTTGATACCAAGCTGTGAGATTGCACTTCATTTAGCAAACTATTATATCCTACAATATAAACAAGGATACAAGCTGAACAAGGATCAGATGACTTAAACATGAAAATAAAGATATTCACTAGTGTGAGGAGAAAGTCTTTTCTTGTCAGAATTATGTTTTTAGAAAGAAAAATTGAATTACACCCCATTTGTTTATTTGAAACAAATCAACAGCTCTGATATACGCTACTCTAAACTCTGTTGTTCATTGTGTATGTCAAACAATGATTTTTTTTTTGTCATGGAAACTTTGTATTTACTCATTGTGGTTGTGTTTAAGGGAACTGAGTTTTAGTTTACTCGTCAAACCTAACGGCCATGAATTCACTCAAATTGTTCTTATTAATTAGCTCAGCCAACACAAAAACCAGGCCCTATTTTCACGGGGTTGTGAAATAAATGAAACAACAAAAAATACCTCTTTGCAACTTGCATAAATTATGTTACAAGTAAACATAAAGGGTAACTGTAACAGAAATGCTTAAAAATAGCACAGCATGCTGATGATTTACTCATCAATATGCAGAACAAGATAAATCAAAAATAAAGAACTCAAACATTAGCACACATGATAAAATAATTGGTGATGAATATTGAAAACTTTCATATGGTTGTAAAGTTAAGTACACTAATATAAAGATAACCACTGAAATATACAATATATGCAAAAATAAGAATGATGTAGCATAAAAAAATAAGATTCTGTACCATCTCATTAAAAATAACCCACTTGTTGCTATGTAACAAACAACCCAAACCTTCATGCTTTCATACAGCCACTGGGCATTACTGCTGATAACCCCTTGGGATGGTCAACAGCTCCACTGATCAGAGCCTTCTGAGCTGATCTCAGCCAGACATGCTCACGCATCTGTGCTCAGCTGCAAGTCAGCTGGGCCTGGTGGTCAAGGACACCCTCACTTACCAGTTGGGCAGTCAGCTTGTCACTGCTGAGGCAGCTGGGTGATAGGGCCAAACTTCTCTCGGCATCCAGCAGGCTTGCCCAGCCTTGTTCTCAGGACCTCATCAGGTTTCCAACAGAAAACAGAGGTATGCAAAACCTCACACAGCACGTCGTCACTTCCACCCCATTCTGTTGGAAAGGCAAGTTCAGGATCCAGCATGGACTCAAGACCCCGTCCCCAGTGAGAAGAGCTCCATAGCCCTTTGTAGGAGGAAGATCGAAGAACTGGAGAATTTTTGATGGATGTTTGCCATCAAGTGACCTTAGGGAGAAAATAACAGGAAGAAGTAAAATGGGGTCATTTTCTTGTTACCAATAAAAATGTTATATTATTAGGATTATATTAACTACAAAGCCCAAATTGAGGAAATGCACGCTACAAAAACACGTCTCATATTTCTAAAGAACTCAAATAATAAAAGGATCAATACTCTAAATTTAAAATTAGGCAATAACACAATGAGTCAGTTTCTAAAATAATGTAACTGTTTAACCTGAAAAATGAGCAAACTCACTATGAAACGATTAACTGCCACTTCAAAACGCATAAATACACAATCACACAGATGGGTGTGTATATGTATACATATATGCACACATATATTCACACTTTACTTTTTATAAAAATAGTAAGTGCATTAATGCATTCTGAACACATTGAAAGAATTCAATTCTGTTCTCAAATTTGCAGAGATTGTTAACATGATAATACCCATTGTTGTGTGAATAGAGTTTCTCTTATAAACTACATTGGGAATATAAATTGGAATACGTTTTCTGGAGGCCAATTTGTCAATCTGTATCACAAGCTTCAGCAGTTGGTATGCTCTCTGGCAAAGCACATGAGGAAATAAGTAAGACATTCATGACAATTCAGCTACAGGTTGGTTCTTCAGTGTTACATGTAAGAGTAAAATATGTCAAAGCACTTAATGAGCAACCAAAGGAAGCAAATTCAATAAATTTTAGTATATTCAGGTAATAGAATACTTTATGGTTACTAATCTTATATTGGGAATGAAATGACTGAGAGAGGCTCATACCATAAATCAGGTTATCTTTTTGTGTGAGTGTACATGTATACCTACACAAGCCAAGAAAAGCATCAGTACTATGGTATAAGTGAAATGGTATGTTAATTTTCTTTTGGGACTCATTTCCCCATTTTCCTAAAACTATTTTGAATGCTATTATAAGACAATGAAGTTACCTAATCAATAGCCATGATGAAATATTTGCAGCAAATACAATAAATGAGAGCTCAGTATCTTCCACGTGTAAAGACTTCCTAAGACATATTTGGCAAAGAAGATGAGCACATAAAGAAGACAAACAGCTAAATAAAAATAGTGTGTTTGGATGTTGAGAACTATACACAAAATTGTTGTGTTATCTAAATATTTATTTATTCGTTTTAAAAGCAGAGTGACAAGAGAGGGAGATAGAGAAAAAACAGAGACATCCGCCATCCACCAAGTTACTCAGCAGCCAAGGCTAGGCCAGGCCAAGCCAGGAGCCAAGATCTTGATCCATATCTCCTGCAGAGGTGGTAGGAAACTAGTAGTTGGCCCATCATCTGCTGTCCCTCAACAACAAAAGGAAGCTGGATCAGATAGAGAGTTGAGATTTGATCACAGGCACTCCAATATGGAATGCAGGCATCCCAAGCAAAAGCTTGACCTGCAGTGCCCAACATCTGCCCCCTGCAACTTTGGACACCAGCTAAGAGATGGTTTCAAACATTCCATTACTTTCTGGTAGAATTAAAATCTGTACATTCCTTCCAGAACCCAATCTCACATGAATTAGGAGACTTTAAATGTAAACTACAACACTGTAAAATACTAGAGGAAAGCATAAGAGAAAATGTTAATGACCTCAGGATGGAGAAAATCTAAACAAGACCAGAAGACCACATATATAGAAACAAAAACTCTCACACACATTTCTACAGGAAAATTAGAATTATCTTCTAACAACAGACCTAATAGCTAAGCTAAAAGACAAGACACTGGGAGGCAAAGCAAGCCTTCCAGCTACGACTGGATGATGAGGGCCACAAACCTCTTCCCCAAAACAAACTCTAAAGCTGGATAAAATTGAAAAAGACAACCACTTCACTGTTCTTGTAATCACTAAAGCATACAACAATCCAAGTGAGATTTATGCTTGTAGAACTGCTAGACATGCATGGTGAAATGGCGGAACTCTGTCCTGGGATTCCAACTGTCACTCACGACCATCATCGCCAACAGCATCACTAGCATAGTTTCCAGTGCCACCACAATCACCATCAACACCACCACCAGGGTGGCATCACTGGGTCAGTGCCCCTCTGCTGGCTAAGTCTCAAAAGCTCTGCTCCATGTAGACAGGAATGCACATGGCCAACTCTGCCACAGCTCAAAGAGGGAATGCACGGGCCCAGTGCCTCTTTCAATGGAAGAGACATTCAGGTGGTAACGAGGGCCAGTGGGCCTTGTCTGCTTTATGGTGATGGTTGGGGTACCACAGTGCTGGCTGAGTCTCCACACATGCACAGTAAGGACTGGAGAGAACACAGACCCGGGGGAGAGTGCATTCCTGTAATGGAATCATATTCAATGGTAAAACACAACAACATCTTGGTATGTACTACAATGTGGATGACCCTAAAACTACTATACTGAGTGAAAAGATGCCAAATATAATATACTATACTATGTATGAATTATTCCATTTGACACAAGGCCTCCAGAAAAGAGTTTGAGACAAAGCAGATTAGTGGCTGCATATGGCTAGGGATGAGTGACTGGATAAACTGCAAATGGACATAATGGAACTCTCCAGGTTGTAGAGAAAGTCTAAAGCCAGGCTGTGGTGTTGATTTCAGAACTCTAATACAGAGACAAAAAAAAAAAAACCTCCACAAAAAAAAAAATCCATGAATTTTATAGTGATTGAAATTTTGGAAAACTTTTATTTGATAAATATAAATTTCAAGAGTACAACTTTTGGATTATAGCGGTTGTTCCCCCCATAACCTCCCTCCCACCCACAAACTACCCCATCTCCTACTCCCTCTCCATTCTTCATTAAGATTCATTTTTAATTATCATTAATAATTTTTAATTATCTTTAAATATATATAATATCAATTTAGTATATACTAAGATTTCAACAGATTGCACCCACACAGACATACAAAGTATAAAGTTGTTTGAATACTAGTTCTACCACTAATTCGCATAGTATAACACATTAAGGACAGAGATCCTACATGGGGAGTAAGTGCACAGTGACTCCTGTTGTTGATTTAACAATTGACACTCTTATTTATGATGTCAGTAATCACAGAGGCTCTTGTCATGAGCTGCCAAGGCTATGGAAGCCTCTTGAGTTAGTGATTGAATTTTACAATCATTAAATTATGTCTCAATACAGTTGTTAAAAACAGAGAGGGATGGAGACAAAATATGAGTACATGTGACAACAAAAATCAATATCTACTCCGTATTGCTCAGTTTTTTTTACTACTAAAATGAAATAACCTGAGACAAGCTACGTGTGAAGAAAGGCTTAGTTAGCCCACAGTTTTGGATACAGACTCTGGCAAAGGCCCCTGCTGTATGGCAGAGCACATGTGGAAGAAGGAGCAGGTGGAGAGCTTGGAAGCAGTGCGAGAGATCAGGGGGGGTTAAACTCAGGTTTTCACAACTCCCATCAGAACTCCCTTAAAGGCACATCACCAGTGTCCTAAGAAGCTTCCACTAGGTCTCACCTCCTACAGATTCCACTACTTACACATAAACACATTTAACACATGGGCCTTTGGGGAACATTCAGCATTCTAACCGTAACGCCTACACATAGGTCAGCAACTCCAAGGAAAAACAGGTACTCCACAAAATAGCTGCAGATAGCAAACCACATAGGAAAAGCTATTGAATGCCCCGGTTGGGGTGCCGGATTATGTCCAGCTCTCTGCTGTGGCCCGGGAGTGCAGTGGAGGATGGCCCAAGTGCTTGGGCCCTGCACCCCATGGGAGACCAGGAGAAGCACCTGGCTCCTGGCTTCAGATCAGCGCAGCACGCCAGCCGTAGCGGCCATTGGGGGGTGAACCAACAGAAAAAGGAAGGCCTTTCTCTGTCTCTCTCACTGTCTAACTCTGCCTGTCAAAATAAAGAAAGAAAGAAAAGCTTTGAATCCAAAGAGAGACCAGACAATCCCAGGTTTAAACAATGAGATCCCTCTTTTAGCCTTTAAAATAACCCTGTAAGACAGTATGATTGTCCCCATATTTGAGATTAGAAACAGGTTTAGAGTTTCAGTAACTTGTCCAAGTTCATATCTCTGGTTAGTGAGTGAAGGAACTCTAACACTAACTTATACAATCCTGCCTCACTGGTTTTCTTATTTATATACTTAAGAGACAGAGACTGAGAGAGCTCCCATCCACTGCTGGTTCACCCCCAAATGCCCACAGTGGCCAGGAATGGACCAGGGAAACAGCTGAGAGCTGTGAACTCAATTCAGGTCTCCCACGTGAGTGGCAGAACTCTAAGCCATTGCCACTGCCCCCCAGGGTCTGAGTCAGCACAAAGTGGGAGTCAGGAACCAAAACTGGGAATTGAACCCAGATTTCTAGTGTATGTTCCAGGTGTCTCAGCTGCTAGGTTAAACATCCGCCCCAGGTACAATTATTTTTAATCCAACAAACACAAGTATTATAAAAATATTGTTGCAGGTTCTGATGGGCTGGGCCAGGCTCACTTAGTGCAGTAATGTGCTCTGTTGTGCATCTGTATTATTTCTATTAACGCTTAATGGCCCATCAGGGCCTCTTATGGATTTTTTGTTTTTCTCTTCATGGGTAGATATTGAGATTTCATTAATGCCAATTTCTCACCAAAGCCCTAAATCTAGTTAGTATTGCCATAGTTTTCTGTAGAAACTGCAGTTCTGTCAGAGACAGGTTTTGGGAGAGTCTGTCCACACCTTCAGCTCTAACAAATATCAGAAGCCCCTGGACATGGCCCTAGCCACGGAATTCACTTGCCTGGAAGCCCTGAGCAAGTCACACCACCTTGCTTACACCTCAGTCTCTTCTTTCACAAAATGGGCCCTTTCAATCTTGCTGAACTAAGCATCTGAGGTGAGGCTAGACCTTAAAAGTGTAACCCAGAGGGCCACCTGCAGCACTGGCACTCCCCCATATGGGCACCAAGTCATGTCCCACTGCTCCTCTTCAGACAGCTCTCTGTTATGGTCTGGGAAAGCAATGGAGGATGGCCCAAGTGCTTGAGCCCCTGCACCAGCCTGGGAGACCCAGAAGAAGCTCTTGGCTCCTGGCTTTGGATCAGCTCAGTTCCGGCCATTGCAGCCATTTGGAAAGTGAACCAGCAGATGGAAGACCTTTCTCTCTCTCTCTCTGACTGTAACTCTACCTTTCAAATAAATAAATTACATATTAAAAAAAGAAAAAAGGAAGAAAGAAAATGTAACCCAGAAGCAGACTTCACAGGAGACAGAGCCTGTGCCATGTTTAACCCTGAGTCTAATTCTGACCCCACAGACCAGAATTCTTGAGCTGGGCTTTAAAAGTTTCAGGAAACTATATTCCTCTGGGTTTCAAAAAACAGACCCAGCCCAGAAAGCAAAAACACACTGTGAAGATGAACAGCAAATGCCCCCTTACCTCAAAAAGGCCTTTATCCCTAGGGCTTTGCCCCTAGATGTTGGGTGCCTCCGGCTGTTCCCATAGCAGACTGAAGACCATGGGAGGGAAGAGAGAACTGCAGTATTCAGGACTTATGGCAAGCAACCAACCTACCTCCTTCCAGTGCCTAAAGCACATAGCCAGCAGGGAGAGAGTGGCTGGCGGGCAGGATCCAGGATTAAAATCACCTGGACAGCAGTTTGTTTGGCACAACAAATCTCTCCCAGGTGATCCTGATGAGCCCTAACCTATGGCGCTTGTGCTCCGAGCACAGGGTCTCACACTTAGATTGTAGCAAGGTCACCTGTGTGGGCTGTTAAAGAACAGAGGCCCCAAATCCTTGAAGCAGGACAGAACCTGGGTCTTTGAATGTTTTCCAGATTCTACAGGTGATCTTAATATGACCAAAGTTTGAGAACCAATGGCTAGGAGATGTCTTAAATAGAAAGTGCAGGTAAAAATAACCACCATGAAAATCAAGCAGTGATACTAAGTTCTATCTAAAGGCTTTTACCTGCCAATGACAGAAACCAGCTCTCTCATCCACGCCACACAAGTTTTCATGAGCGTCTTCTATTTGTCAAGGTCTGCTCCTGGTGCTAGGACTACAGCTGTGGATGAAACCCACAAAATCCTTACATTTCTGAACCTTACATCTTCAGTGGCAGACACACAACACACAAGTAACTGTAGAATATACTGGATGATGAAAACTGCTATGAAAAACAGACACAGACCGAGCCAGGGAATGCCAGAGTTGGGGTGGGGATGGTCTCATTTGAAATAGGGTCCACAGAACCACCCTCATGGAGAGGGCATTGTTTAAAGATCACAGAGATTATGGTATGGATTAAGCCATGTGGATGTGCAGAGGAAGAACCCTCCAGCAACAGAGGACAGAGTGTGCTGAGTTTCCATGTGGAGGACATGCAGGGTGTGTGAACAAACAAGGATGGGTAGATGAAGCAGAGTGGGTGAGACAAGCAGAGACAGGGAGGCATATGGTGGGGTTCAGGGCAGAGGCAGGCAGAGCACTGGGGGCCTTTCTGTATTAGGTGAAACAGAAAACTTAACAGGAGTTTAGGAAGTAGTAAAGACAGACAAGATGCAACTTTCATCACATATAATCAGAAAGATGGTTAATGAACGTGCAGGGTTCCAAATGCCCTCAGACATAATTTAAAGCCACCTGATGCATACGAGCAAAATCTAGCACTATTCATGTTGCCTTGTTTTCCCCTGGATCAAAAGACATATCCAGTCCATGGGAGAACATGCTTCTTTGACCAGAAGTGACCGAAATTGATATTTCTAGACAAAAAATGCCTCCCCCCTTTATTAGTGTTTGAACAACTGAAGCCACTGATCTCAAAAGTGTTCTCTGATCAAAGCCTCCTAGGAAGGGTTCCCTAGCTCTCAGAGCTGTGTCTCTAACAGGTTATGCTTGAATTAAAAGGCAGAACCATTTCTAACCCAGGATACCCTCTGGCTCTGAGGTTTATCTCAACAAATAATGTACTTTTAGAGAATCTAGAACTGGAGAATGACAAGGAAACCTGCAACTATTCTCAAATGAACAGCTTGATTCAAGACAATCAGGGGAGAAGCACTGTATGGACAGTCTGTTTTTACTTTGAGCAAATGAAAGAAGAAAAGAGAAATGCTTTTCTCTCCTGAAACATTTGTCAAGACCGAAGTCATTTTTTTCATAAGCAAAGAGCTGTGACATCCTCAAATCATTGTGTGTGTGCATTTATGTGTGTCTGAGCACAGATGTTTACATGAACTCATGCTAACACACTTACAGTGTTGACACCAACTCTAGCAGGTACCTACACAGTGCCAAGTGAACAGAGGTTAGTAAAACTTGGCTTTACCCCACCCAAATTACTCACAAAAAGAGAATAAAAAAAAAAAAGGAAGACGACAAAGTGGAAATAGAAGCAAAAGAGGAAGAAATGGAAGGGAGGAGGGAGGAATAGGAGGCATAGGAGGGAAGAGGAGAGAGAAGCCACCTCATTTTCTTCGTATGCAAAATGGAAATAACAATGACATCTTCTTCAGTAGTGACTGTCACATACAAATGTCAAATAATGGGCGGGGGTGTTTGGTATAGCAGTTTAGACACCTCCATTCTACATGGTAATGCCTGAGTTCAAGTCTTGAATCTGCTCCTGACTCCAGCTTCCTGCTAGCACAGACCCAGGGAGGCAGTAGTGACGGCTCAAGCAGCTGGGTTCCTGTCACCTACGTGGGACACCTGGACACAAGTTCCCAACTCTCTTCTCAGTTTCAGTCTGGACCAGCCCTGACTATTGCAGGCATCTGAGGAGTAAGACAGCATACAGGATCAATCAGTCTCCAATCTCTCTCTCTCTCTCTCTCTCTCTCTCTCTCTCTCTCTCTCTCATTAATAACATTTTTTTCAAAAAATAAAAATCTTCTTGTCCTTTCCCCCCTTGCTCTTCATCAAGCCATGCCCAGCCCAGCTACTTATTGCTGGATAATCACTCCTTGGGGAAAGCTCTCCCTGACCTTCCCAGACCACATCTACATTCACCCTGCTCTGTCAAAGCACACTCCATTTGTATTTTTCTTCCCCTCGGTTGCCCGCTGTAGGATCTCTTGCTGCAGTACTGACTATCACAAACTTAGTGGCTTAAAACAGCAAAGATTTTATTTCATTACAGACTTGTATGTCGAACGTCTGAACAGAGTTTTACAGGGCTAAGTCAAGGTGTGGCCAGGGCTGGGTCCTTCTGGAAGCTCCAGAGAAGGGTCCTTTCCTGATCTCTTTCAGCCTTTCATAGCCAACTGCCTTCCTTGGCTTGTGGCTTTATCACTGAAACCTCTGCTTCCACCATCGGGTTGCTTTCTCTCTGGTAAAGAAATCGCCCTCTGTCTTACTGTAGAGACATCTGGGACTACAGCTAGTGCCCGTGCAAATAACCCAGGACAATCTCCCTGTATCAAAGTGCAGAGTGATGCCTGCCAAGTCCCTTTTGCCAGACAAGGTGGCATTAACAGGTTCTGGACATTCAGGTGTAGACATCTCTGGAGGCCATTATTCATCCTGTATATGTCCTATATTTGTTAGAAACGTTTTTCGGTTTAAGTAACAGCAAACCTGGCCAACCCTGGTTAATTTTTCTCACACAGAAAATAAATTTGGAGGTATCATTTTGTATAATGCTGTCAACACAGATGCCTCTGTCATTCTTCTGACCTTGCTCTTCTGGTCACAAGATGGTGCCTGTAGCGGCAGTATGTCTGCCTTGAAGGTAGGGAGAAGTGACACACTTGGTGACATCAGACACACCCCTTTATTATTTATTATAACTTTCAGTTATTTTCAGTTTATTCAAAAGGCAGGAAGACAGACAGAGGGAGAACAAGACACAGTCAGAGATCTCTAGTTCACTCCCCAAATACCGGCAACACCCAGGGCTGGGCCAGGCCAAACCCAGGGATGCAGAACTCAACCTACGTTTCCCATGTGGGTGGAAGATATGCAAATAATTGAGATATCACCTGCTGCCTCTCATGAAGCTGAACTGGAAGCAAAGGAGCTGGGACTCGAACCATGCACTCTAATAGAGGATGCAGGCAGCCCAAGAGTCTTAGCTGCTTTACCAAATACCAAACTCCACGTTCTGTTTTGATGCGGCCATATGATTGCTTTAGCCAGTGAAATGCTAGAAGAAGTGATGACAGGCCTGACAAACACTCGAGTAACAGGCTCCCGTCCCTCTGAATCCCTATGAGAAGGATGTGCTTTACCAACCTGCAACTCAGAGGAGCATGAGGGGCATGTGGAGCAGAGCCGTTCCACTCAGCTTCCAGCCAACCTGCAACATGGGGGTGAACCTGGCCCAGGTCTGCAGAACCACACAGCTAAACACACCCCAACTCCTCTGATGCACAGATGCAAATGGAATAAAGGCTCTGAGGCATTCATTTAGCAATGGCTAACATGGCAAGCACCATCTCCATCTTGCAGATGTGGGAATAGAGACTTGAAGAGGGAAATGATTTGCTCAAGGTCACACAGCTGTTAGGTGGCTGGAACAGGATCATCATCCAAACCTGTCTGCACTTCAAACCCACTCTCAATTAATTATTTTGAAGCTCTATTGGTTGTTAAATCAATTTGTAAATGTTAAATCCTTCTCTCTATAGCTTAAATCATTTCCTTTGTATTCAAGAACAACATCCTAGTGACAGACTAACAAAATCACAGAAAAGTCAATAAGGACTTTCTGGACCAAGAAAAAATATATAAACCAGTGTCATACAGCCCAAGTCCCTCCTGACAAAGCCCATCTGACAGAGCAGACACAGAAAGGATTTAAATTTTAATTTAACTGAATGGGTTTCTCTGGCTCAGGAACAACTCGTCTCCTTTTCATTTATCAGAAGACCCAGTAATAAAATAAGACAAAAATCTTCCAAAGTGTAAAATGCATCTACTCTCAGAAGGTTTCCAAATTGTATATTAGTTTGCATTGAATTTATTTCCTGATTAGATTGCTTTTTAGCTACCCAGAGCTAAAGGGATGCGATGCCAGAATCACTGGGCAATTTTGTGAACAAATCCATCACTCCAACAAGAAACCCAGTCAACCCAGCTTGCGGAGAGCTCTTAGTGAGGAGCTGTCAGCACCCCAGCTCAAACGGGGAAGTACAGCGCATGTCTTCACGAAGTGGCCAGGGTGGGACCCCTCAGGAGGTCAGAGAAGGGAAGAAACCTGACATGGTGCTGAACCTACCATGTACTGCACTGAGCCATCTCTGTTCTGTTTGTGGACTTGACTTGCCGTTCTTATTTAATTATCACACAATAGGGGTGGCATTTGGCCTATCAGTTAAGACATGGCTTGGGACAACTGCATCCCATATTGGAGAGCCTGGGTTCAAGACCCAGCTCTAGTTCCAATTCCAGCTTCCAGCTAATGAACACCCAGGAAGGCAGCAGGTGATGGCTCAAGTAGTTGAGTCCCTGCTACCCATGTGGGAGACCCCGACTGATATCTGGGCTCCTGGCTTTGCCATGGCCCAGAACCAGGTGTTTCAGGCATTTGGGGAGGAAACCAGCAGATGGGAGCCTGCTCTCACATTTTCTCTCTAATAAAATTAAAATAGACTTTTTAAAAACTGTCCCAATAATTCTCTGAGACATATAGTTTCACATTTTTATGATGCAGAAATTAGAGGTTTGAAAAGTTTTAAGAAAACTTCTAAGTTATGCAACTGGTTAGTAGAATAATTAGTACTTCAGACATTTTTCTAACCCTATATCTTACTGTGGCTTTTCATTAAAACACATAATTTATTAGCAGAAAAATGTAATTTCTGATTCAACAAAAACTTCTACTGAAGTTCTGGAATTGATGATTAGATGATTGCTTTTAGCTACAAGTAAGAAAAGGGGCTTAAATAGATGTGTTTTTCGCACAGGAAACTTAAGCGTACAGAGGTATACTTGCTCTGGGGTTAGCTGACTCAAGGGCAGGGAATGAACCTGCCAAAGAGAGCAACTTTCTTTACCCTTGGCAGACATCATCTCTCAACCACAGTATTCTCTCTGTTGAGCCCAAACTCATCCTCAGAGGCTCCCCTAATTTGAAATGTCAAGAAGCTATTATCAATGCACTGGAGTTCACAAATCACAGGACACTTTGTTTTCTGATTCAGACTCTTCCTCGCCCAGTGGGTAAATAACTTTTGCAGTACCTGTTATATCCCTAGCCCTCCTGACAACCATGGTGGTGAGAAATATAAGAGAAATGGGGCACGTGGTCCTTGCCTTCAAAAGCTTAAGTCTTGCTGTGGGGACAAAATACAGACATGAGAGAGTGAAGGAAGTTGTTGAACCACATTAGTGCTGACAGCCAAGAAAAGGCTGCCCTCATCCCTACTCAACATGATCCACCTTAAAGTGGTATTTTGGAGGGTCACTAACTTTCAGGGGTTGGGAAGCAATGCCCCCTAGCACTCTTACTGGTACACCTCAGTTCCCAATCAAGAATACGTTTTGCAGATTACCCTTTATTGTTCTACTTGTGAATTATGTTCTCCAAGATAGCGAATCTCTGACAAGAGGTAGGTTTTTCTTAAATAGAAAAGTAGGGTTTGTACAATAAAAATCAACATTTTCAACCATTAATAGAACACTTTTGATGTTTATTATGTTATAGCGTTTTTTTCAGGATTCTTTTCTGACTGTGATTGCCAAGGTAATTTTAACTGTCTACTGTTTTTGTTTATATTCAACCCCAAAGATAATTATTTAAAATAACAATTTTGGGCCGGCGCCGCAGCTCACTAGGCTAATCCTCCACCTGCAGCACTGGCACACCAAGGGTTCTAGTCCCGGTTGGGGCGCCGGATTCTGTCCCCGTTGCTCCTCTTCCAGTCCAGCTCTCTACTGTGGCCCAGGAGTGCAGTGGAGGATGGCCCAAGTGCTTGGGCCCTGCACCCACATGGGAGACCAGGAGGAAGCACCTGGCTCCTGGCTTCAGATCAGTGCAGCGTGCCAGCCACAACACGCCAGCCGTAGCAGCCACTTGTGGGGTGAACCAACAGAAAAGGAAGACTTTTCTCTCTGTCTCTGTCTCTCTCTCTCACTGTATAACTCTGCCTGTCAGAATAAAATAAAATAAAATAAAATAACAATTTTGTTCAACTAGTTTTTAGAAAGTCTTGCTTCTTCCCCCACAGCTACTTCCTTCATAAATTAGATAAAAGCTTTATTCACAATTTTGATTTCATGTTTCAGATTTTGCACTTTGCTTTTTACTTTGTTAAAAAAAAATTCTTGCATTGTAATTTGAAAACACCAAAGGCTGGAATTCCAATGTGCAGCACTATATTACAATGAGATTTACAAGTAATGATTTTAAAAAATTGATTTAAGGACACCAGGGAGTGAGTATCATTTCACTGAATATTCGCAACAGTGGTCAGTTCTTAGCAAAGAGGGGAAGTAGCATTTCTCCAACATTCAGAAACAGGAGAATCTAAAATTATGTACACACTTAAGAAAAATCAAAATCCAAGGCAGAGTGAAAATTCTCATCCATGTGGCTGCGAACCACTCCAGGGGCCACAGGGCCACTAGCTGCTGTTGCCCAACCCTCCCCTGAGATCCTTACCTCAACTCTGTCCACCTCACCCACCAGCCCTCTACTATGTTTACTTTCTCTGATACAGCCACACTCATATTTGGTTTTGATATTTTGTTTTGATTTTCAATGTGATCCAAATATGGTGCTTTCTTTTCAAATTTTAAACTTAATCTTTAAAATTCTTTGGCAATTTCATGATTTTCTAAATTCAATTTTTCTGTTTTATGTTCCTATTAGTATTCTACTTTAACTTGGCCAGTAAAGTCAAGTAACGAAGAGCTTTGGGAAATCCTGATAGGACATCATTTTTTATTACAATGAATCAAACAAAACAGTTTGCTATTAAATGTAAAAAAATTATTATTATAAAAACAAGATATGATCATTACAATACATTAAGACACTGTTCAAAAGTATAAGGCAGACTTCAAAGTCATTCTTCCATCTCTCCCTGTTACCATTCTAGAGTTTATCAGTAAAGACCCATTCAGTTCCACACACAGACCCACATGTACTCATATTTCCCTGTGATGCGGCCATGCATATCTGGTGGCCTGCTTCTGCCCAATCAGTAATACATGAGAATTTTTCCCACGTCAATAAGCATAGATTTTAATGATCATAGTAAATGCCACATAGGATTCCATCTTATTGACAAACCAAGATGTATTCTGCTAATCTGATGCTGGTGATCAGAATAAATAACTCCAGTACTTACATGTTACACACTAGTCTGCTATATGCACACATCTGCATCCTTGCCCAGTCATTACCTAGTTGATCTTTACAAAATAGAATAATGGGGCCGGCGCTGTGACACAGTGGGTTAATGCCCTGGCCTGAGGCGCCAGCATCCTATATGGGCATGGGTTCAAGACCTGCCCACTCCACTTCCATTCCAGCTTTCTGCTGTGGCCTGGGAAGGCAGTGGAGGATGGGTCCCTGCACCTGTGGGAGACCTGGAGGAGGCTCATGGCTCCTGGCTTCGGATCAGTGTGGCTCAGGCCGTTGTGGCCAGTTGGGGAGTGAACCAGATGGAGGATGTCTCTCTCTCTCTGCCTTTCCTCTCTCTGTGTAACTCTGACTTTCAAATAAATAAATAAATCTAATAATAATAATAAATGCTGCTTAAGAAAGCTTTTTTTTTTTTTGACAGGCAGAGTGAATAGTGAGAGAGAGAGACAGACAGACAGAACAGTCTTCCTTTTCCGTTGGTTCACCACCCAAGTGGCTGCTATGGTCAGCGCATTGCGACCAGCGTGAGGCGCTGATCCAAAGCCAGGAGCCAGGTGCTTCTCCTGGTCTCCTGTGCAGATGCAGGCCCAAGGACTTGGGCCATCCTCCACTGCACTCCCGGGCCACAGCAGAGAGCTGGATTGGAAGAGGAGCAACCGGGACAGAATCTAGCACCCCGAATGGGACTAGAACCCGGGGTGCCGGCACAGCAGGCAGAGGATTAGCCTATTGAGCCACGGCGCTGGCCAAGACAGCCTTTGAGCTCACCATTCTCTCTGGACACTGTGGGCAAGTTTTGAGTGCAGGCTTGTGAGCAAGGGAACACACCCCCAGGCTCTAAGAACAACACCAAGCACAACACAGGACTCCAGAAATACCAGGGGGATCTCAGGTTGGTAGAAGGGGAAAGACTACCAGTTATAGTGACTGCCTTTCAACCTGCCAGCAGGGAGGTTATAAAAGAGAAAATGAATGAACATCTTTTGGTGACATTAGTAACAAAGGGGACTGCTTATTTTAAATCTAACTCAATTCTGAAGCATTAAAATAAATGAAGAATAAGTCTCAGAATCACCACTTTCAGAAACCCTCCCATAGATGACCCGGAGCAACCTCATCAACCCCCAAAGCTTCCCTGGATTGAAGCTCAGAAGCCTCCAGAACTTGGAACAGCCACAGCCCGAGAGCAGTTTTATCCACTAGCTGATGCTGCCTCCTTCTGCCGGCCATTTGCAGGTGAACATTTTGGGTTTGGTTTTTTTTTTTTTTTTTTTTTCCCGCCCACAAGCAACGCAATTGCTAACTCTCAATGTTTGTGGCCAGGGTTTTAGGAGTTTGGGTCAGCAGCCCACAGCCACTCCCTGCAACAGGAAAACTGCAACAGCAGGTTGCACGGAGAATGGGCTGCATGGCCGTATGTGTGTTCTGCCAGCACCATCATGAACTGCTCATAATTGCTGTGATCTCTCTGAAATCAGTTGTTTCTACAATTAATGGCTGATTTCACAGGGCATTAACCATCCCCAGTAGCAGTCCATTAACTGCGGCAAGTGGGGATGTGCCTTGGACTGGAGTGCTTACGCTGCCGTCGGAAGACTTGCCGAAGGCAAGCACGACTGTGCCCACAGGAGAACAACAAGGAAGATGGCCTTTCCGGGCACCTCGAGTCTTGATGTGAGGTGGTGGATCTCAACACAATGCTTTCAGTGCAACTTGGGGTTGGAGCCAGGCAGCCAAGGAATGAAAGGAAGGAGGTGCAAATTCACCCTGACCTATTATGAGGAGGACATTGTAGAACATGGCAAAAGGTCTGGAGTGTGGCTGTCTCCATACTACTATGATAACAGATGTGGAGGACGGCAGCAGGAGGTTTGCCCATCAGGCAGAGGGAAAAGTGTCGAGTGTGGGAGGTCCACGCCACAGCCCTCTCCTCGACACTGGAGCAGCTGGAAGGCCCTGTTGGCTCAGCAAAGCATACACACACCTTTGCCCAATGCCTGTCACAACAAGAACCAATGAATTTTTTGTTGAAAAAGTGAAGGCGAGTGCCGTGGCTCAATAGGCTAATCCTCTGCCTTGCAGCACTGGCACCCCGGGTTCTAGTTCTGGTCGGGGCGCCGGATTCTGTCCCAGTTGCCCCTCTTCCAGGCCAGCTCTCTGCTATGGCCTGAGAGTGCAGTGGAGGATGGCCCAGGTCCTTGGGCCCTGCACCCGCATGGGAGACCAGGATAAGCACCTGGCTCCAGGCTTCGGATCATCGTGGTGTGCCGGCCACAGCGCGCCAGCCGCAGCAGCCATTGGAGGGTGAACCAACGGCAAAGGAAGACCTTTCTCTCTGTCTCTCTGTCTACTCTGCCTGTCAAAAAAAAAAAAAAAAAGAAAGAAAGAAAGAAAGAAAGAAAGAAAGAAAGAAAGAAAGAAAGAAAGAAAGAAAGAAAGAAAGAAAGAAAGAAAGAAAAAAAGAAAAAGTGAACAAACCAGACAGAGGGCAGTGCAAGCAAGGAGCAAGACCTGCTGCATCAGAACAGAGACTGGGGCCTGAAAGCAAACAGAGGCAAAACCCTTCTGTGTGGGGAAGTCCAAGGGGAGACCCAGGATGGGTCTGACTCACAGAGTGTCTGCCTTTGAAGTTCAACTTGGTAATGACCCCTATTGTGAGCAAGATCAGCCTGGGAATCAGAAAAGTCCAGGGAAGGCCCACATTAATGCATCCACAAGAGAGCAGGCCTAGTGAGGTAAACTTTCCTCCTCCATATAGGGGACGCCCTAAGATGGCCAACTAGACTGTCATTTTAGCCCCTACTACGTCTTCAGCCTCACCTCAAACTCGTCTTCCTCTGCCTCCTCCCGGCCTGGCTTCCTCCAGGTTCCTTCTTCTTGCCATGATCTTTCCTACTTTAGGGCCTTTGCGCACACTGTTATCGCTGCACTTAACATATTCCCCTCTTTTTTATTCAGTTGACCCCTAATCATTCTGTGATGCTGACTCAGGAAGGCCTCTCTCTTTGGAGACACCTGCAGCACCAAGGTTCCTTCCTAGCACTCTCATAACCCACCCATGTCCTGTTGCTCTTTGATTAATGTTGCCCTTGCTCTGTAACTCCAGAGTTTACTCCTGTAAACTCCAGAGGCCCACACCTATTGTATTCAGCTCTGTTCCCCCAGGGCCTAACACAGTGCCTGGAATGCAGTGGGTTTTCAGTAAAGGATGTATTATTATTATTTTTTATGAATGAATAGAGTTGACTGGAAACTTTTATTTGCCAATGGCAACAGATCAGAATGCATGACCTGGAAGGATCCACCAGATACACATCTTGGACCATCTTAGGGAGAGTGCCCCAGAGGAAAACAGCCGCAAAGGACAGTCTGGGCAGAAGTGACTTGGATTCCTCTGATGTGTTTTCCTTTGCCTTCTCTGGCTAAAACAGCACATTTCCTGGGGGCTGCTTATCTTTACAGATGAATTCACCACTTCCAAGCATTTGGCCAGAGTTGACTTGTTCCCAGCTCAGCTGACACCCTGATGCTGGGCCTTGGGGGTCTCTGGCCTAAGATACCTAAGAGAAACATCTTAAACCTTAGACTCTGGATCCACTGAGCTAATATCCATGACAGGCACTGTAAATCATTTTTAAGATTGGTGTATTCTGGTGTTTGCTTTTATTTTTGTTTGTGCCTCTTAAAAATAGAAACAAGAAGAAATATGCCCCAGGGATGATTCACGGCTGGCTGGGACCATTGCAGCTTTGTCATCTGAGGCTCCACTCAGGGCTGAAGGGGCCGGGATTAGGGGGGAAACCAGCAAATGAGCTCAGAAAGGCAGGAACAAAAGCTGAAAGAGATGATCTCACCTCGCAGCGCCAGAGGAACAAAGCTCGCACCCAGCCCTCTCTGGTGTTGCCTCAGCCTGGTCCCGGCCTTTGTGTCCACAGCTTAGCAGTTCACACGGGGCAACGTGCAAACACTTTCGTTCATTAACTCATCTGGCCCTGACAGTTCCGGGAGAGGTGAGCAGGGCATGACTTTTACTGGGAACACAGACGCTCAATTTGCGAATCAGGATGACCTGCCCACAGCCGGATGCCCACTCTCTAGAGCCCCGCCATCAGTAGCCCTGTCATCTTCAAACCTTCCCCTAGTTTCAAAATAAAATAATCACACTTGTTGCTTCCTACTGAGGGCCTGCTATGTAATACCAAGGACTATGCCAAGTGTTTGACACATGTCCTCTTAGAAAATCCTCTCTACAGCACCTTGAGGATATGTATAAGTTTCATGTGACTGCTGTGACAAACCACCATAAACACAGGAGCTTCAAACAACTGAGGCCGGGTACAGTGGCTCACTTGGTTAACCCTCCGCCTGCAGCGCCGGCATCCCATATGGGTGCCAGGTTCTAGTCCCGGCTGCTCCCTTTCCAGTCCAGCTCTCTGCTGTGGCCAGGGAGTGCAGTGGAGGATGGCCCAAGTGCTTGGGCCCTGCACCTGCATGGGAGACCAGGAGAAGCACCTGGCTCCTGGCTTCGAATCGGCACAGCCCAGCAATGGCGGCCATTTGGGAAGTGAACCAACGGAAGGAAGACCTTTCTCTCTGTCTCTCTCTCTGTCTCACTATCTGTAACTCTACCTGTCAAATAAAAAAAAAAAAAAAGGAAGGAAGAAAAGTGTTCTCTGTCAGTCGTGGGAGCCAAAAATGCAAAATCAGTTTCAGTGGGGTGAAAATCCAGGTGTTGGCAGTGCTGCTTCTTTCCGGATGCTTCCGAGTTTGCTGCTGGCCTCTTCTGGTTTCCTGTGGTCGCAGGCATTCCTCGGCTTGTGGCTGCGTCACTCCAGTCTGCATAGCCAGTATCTGCAGCCTTCTCTCTATCCCAGCTCCATCCTGACATGACCTTCTCTGAGTGGGTACAAAACCTCCACCTCCCTCCCTCCTGGAAGGACCCCTGGGATGGCATTAACAACCTACCTGCAGAATCCTGGAGACTCTCCCCATCTCAAACCCCTACCTTAATTACATCTGCAGAATCCTTTTCCAAATGAGCTAACATTTTCAGATTCCAAGAATGATGGTATGGATATACTCTGGGGAGCCATCTTTAGCCTAGGACAGCAGGCAGTGTTAATATTCCCAGCAGGAGAAGAAACCGAGGTACACAGATATGAAACTGGAGGCCCAGAGATCAGTGTTGTGGTGTAGTGGGTAATGCTACCACCTGTGACACTGGCATACCATATGGGCACCAGTTCGTGTGCCAGTTGCTCCACTCTCAATCCAGCTCACTACTCATGGCCTGGGATGAAGCTCATGGCTCCTGGTCACCTGTGGAATGAACCAGCAGAAGGAAGATCCCTCTCTTTGTCTCTCCATTTCTATAACTCTGACTTTTAAAATAAATAAGTGAATCTTAAAAAAATCAAGCAAGAAACTGCATGCCCATGATCATGCAGGTAATACAACTGAAACTAGGACTTAAAAACAGTCATTCTGACACCAGAACCTGCTAAACTACATAAATTGTTTTTCTGATTTGCCCATAAATTGGGCAATCTTGTCTTTTAGCTTTATTTATTTGAAACAGAAACACAGAGAGAGGTAGGCAGACAGAAATCCTCCTTTGGCTGAATTGCCCACAACAGCTGAGACTGGACCAGGCCAAATTCAGGAGCTTGGAACTCCTTCCAGGTCTCCATAAACTGTTGCCTCCAAGGGTATACAGGAGCAGGAAACCGGAGTCGAAGCAGTGACAGGATTGAAACCCAGCCACTCTGACATGGGACGCAGGCATCCCAAGAGGCACCCTAACCACTGTTAACAAACACCTACCACTTGGGAATGTTTTCAAAGAAAGAAAAGACTACTCAAAAGGCATTCTGGTCACTTTCCCCAGACATTAGTGTGAGGAATCATATGGGTTAACAGACAGTTAGGGTGGTCCCAGTGGAATTCGGGGTATAAAATGCTTGCTCCCCCCCCCCCCCCAAAAGGTTATCTTTAACAAGAACAAAATGTCTGCCCTGCTTTCTTTGGAATCTCCAAATTTACCATGAGAAAAGCAAGGGAGTGGTGATTACATCTTCCTGAGTTTATGCTTTATTGTAAAAACAAGTTAAATATCCCACCCTTGTGACCAGACAGGATAAAAAATTGGAAATCAGGTCTATTGTTAGGGTTGTCTCCACCTTACTGAATGACAGTTTCAACCGCCAAATCGTACTTAAAAACCCCAGGGCCACAGGGTCCTTTGGGTTTTTGTTTCTCTTGCAGCCTCCCTCCGCACCTCTTTGGCTGGAGACCTTTGACTCTAATACATCTGGCTTTTAAACCTTTAAATCTCACTTTTCTCTTTGCCTTGTCCACTTGGAAATTCTTCCATGTGAGACAAAGAACTGAGATAATAATAATTTCTCTGCTGCTGTTTTCCCATAACATTAGGTTTATAGTTACAGTGGTCACTGCCCAGTGAAACATGGTGACTGTGGGCTCAGGCCCTAGAACACAGTCTCCTCTCCCTGTACTTTGCAGAATGGCCTACCTTACTCTGTAAATAGGGAGACAGGTCTAAGGGGCTCTCATCTGCTTCCCACAGAACAACACTAAGGACACGAATATTCAACCTCTCCTTTCCTCCACACTGAAGTCTTTTACCGCAGAGGTTCAGGTGTTCCACCTTCGTTTCTGGGGGTATAGTTCCAGCAGAGTCTGAGGACCCATGACTCCTACATAAAAAGAAATCATTTCACTGTGGGACTACTTTCCTGCAGATATACTTTACAGAGAAGGTTAAAGTCTCATGACTCCAATAAAACCACCACCACGGCAGGTGCATACCAGTAACAAGAATGCAAAGGTGAACCACCTCTGCAACAGCTTCCATATAGACATGTGTACCAGATTAGTACTGTATGGGTATAGACATGGATGAGAGGGGTCAGACAGAGCAGTGTTCACTTGGCATGGGGGGAACTTCTGCAAAAGTCACAGAGAGGCGGAAATTTCCAGGTCCCCTTCCTGCTTCTCCATCGTAGATAGTTTTGACAGGCCTGAAAGGTGGGCTTTGTGAAAAATGCAATGACCATGCATGATGACTCAACCTCAGGTCTCAGGTCCTATGCCATGGACTGTAACTGATGGTACCTCACCGTCTGTTTCCAAATATAGCCCAGCATGCATACAATAGTCTGTGGCTGCAGCATTTCAGAAGGATAGAAGGTACAAAAGCATTGAGTGAGTGAGAAGACAGAATAAAGAATTGGATAGGAAACAAATAAAGGAACCATCACTGTGATGCAGCAGGTTAAGACACTATTTATAATGCTGGCATCCCATATCATGCTGCTTCAAGTCCTGGCTGCTCTGCTTCTGATCCAGCTCCCTACTAATGTGCCCAGGAAGGCAATGGAAGATGGCCTAAGCACTTGGGTCTCGACTACCCACATGGGAGACTGATCCAGATGGAATTCCAGGCTCCTGACTTCAGCCTGGACCAGCCCTGTCCATTACACCATTGCAGCTATCTGGAGAATGAACCAGAGGATGGAAAATTCTCTCTCTGTCTCTCTCACTCTCTCTGTCTCCCTCTCCCTCTCCCCTTCTCCTACTTCTTCTCCATCTCTCTCTGTCAAATAAACATCTTTAAAAAAAGTGAGGAGCAACTGCGATTAAGACAAGAAAAGGTTATTTCAGTCCCTTCTTTCTGTAGGCAGAATACAAGATATTGATATTTGGGATGAATATTATACCATCCAGGAATCAAAAAAGTCAACTTCCAAAGCTCAAGGAGCCTCTTTCAGGCCATCCTGGGTTACTGCAGTTGATTTCAAAGGATAAAACTAAATCACAGCAAAGGACTCCTCACTCTGCCATTTGCCTTCGAAGGGTAGGGCCCCCAGTTGATTACTTCTGAGGATTTGAGCATACAAGAGTCCTTTCTGGCCACAGGGGGCCATTGTTGAGCCAGGGAACTGACTGCACAAGCTCACTGTCTCTGCCTCTGTAACCACAATCACAGAATCAACTCTCTGCTCCTGGCACCCCAGTCACACATTTTCCCCAGCATACAAAAATGTGCCCTGAGGCCACAGTATCTCAGCAACAGAATGACATTCATTCAGCCCCCAAACCTTTGGCTTAGGATTTGAGATAACAGTTCAAATCCTTAGTTAACATGTTCTTTTTATAAACTTTAAATTTTTTTTTATTTGAAAAGTAGATAGACAGACAGACAGACAGAGATCTTGCATCTATTGGTTCATTCTCCAAATGCCCGCATGGCCAGAACATGACCAGGTTGAAGTCAGGAGCCTAGAACTCAATCCAACTCTCTTACATGAGTGATGATGAGCCAAGCACTTGAATCACCATCTGCTGCTTCCCAGGATACATTAGTAAAAATTGAAACCTGGAGTGGAGTTTGGACTCTCAGACATAGGTACTTTGATATAGGATGCAGGCATTTTTGATATGGGATGCAGGCATCCCAAGCAGCAGGTTAACCACTACACCAAAGGCTCCCTGACCCTGCCTTCATGAATGTCAATTCGCTTGTAGACCCTATGAGCCACTTCACACACCTCTGAAGAATCACAACAACTGAAGCATACACAAAGTCAGCCACATGTCACAGTATGTCACGGGATCTTCTGACTTTGCATTTTCTCACCTGTATACTGGGCTTAAGAATCTCTGCCCCTGAGCCTTAGGGAGCCTTGTAGAAAATGCATACATGAGAATGATGTGTTGACCGTAACTGCTTAGACTATCAATTTTCCACTAGGGGAAGGGTAAAGGGCACCAAAAATGGTAATTTTCCATGATAATCTCACATGTCACAAAAACATTTTCAATGTTACTCAAGTATAGCTTCATTGGAGGTGCATAAAGAGGTCTTTTAAAAATAAGGCTGTATGTCTTAAGTGTTAAAGTGATCATATCAAGTATTAAAGTGCTCATATAGATATAATTAAGTGTCAAAGGGACCATATAAATAAGATCAAGCATCTGGTAATAATAATAGATAGAATTAAAAAGGAGAGAATGTTCCAACTTGGGAAACAGTCCACAAAGGAGACTCATCAAATGACAATTGATTTAAATAGCACTCTGACCTCAGAATCAGCCCTTAAGGTACTCTGATTTGGTTGAAAAGCCCATGAGAGAATTTCAGGCATGGAAAGCCAAGACAATGTGGCAAAAAAAAATGTCCTACATGAAGGATCTCTGTCATTGAGACCCCAGTGGAAAGAAGGGGCCATCAAAGAAGGATGTACTTTTCTCTGAGGGGAAGAGAACTTCCATTTTGCTTATGGCCTTGTCTAAATACTGATAGAGATTGTGGATTCAAAAGGCTTCCACAGCCTTGGCAGCTCATGTCAAGAGCCTTGGGTGATCACTGACGTCATACATAAGAGTGTTAATTGTTAAACTGTGAGTAACTGTGCACTTACTTCCCATGAAGGACCTCTGTTCTTAATGAGTTGTATTATGAGAGTTAACTATAAAACTTGTTCTCAGTGTGTGTGTGTGTGTGCGTGCACGCGTGAAGTGTGGAAATCTTTACTGAGTGTAGAGATGGTCTTCTGTGTATAAAGTTAATTGAAAATGAATCTTATTGGAGAATGGAACTGAGAAAGGGAGAGGGAGGAGGAGATGGGGTGAGAGGGTACGTATGGTGGAAAGAATCACGATATTCTTAAAGTTGTACTTAAGAAATCTGTACTCCTTAAATAATGAAGAAGAAGAAAGAGGAGGAAGAAAGAGAAGAGAAAGAGGAAGAAGAAGGCTGGGGCAGGCATTGTGGTGCAGTGAGATAAGACTACATCCTCTATCGGGGTACCAGTTCAAGTCCTGGATACTCCACTTCCAATATAACTTCCTGCTAATGTGCCTCAGCAGCAACAGATGATGGTTCAATTGTTTACAGCCCTGCCACCTATGCACTGTTGTGGGCATCTGAGGAGTGAACCAGTAGATGGAAGACTTTCTTTCTGTGTGTGTCACTTTGCTTTTCAGGTAGATGGAAAAACATACATATTAAAAGCAAGGCTTGGGGGCCAGCACTGTGGCGCAGCAGGTTAAAGCCCCAGCCTGTAGTGCCAGCATCCCATATGAGTGCTGGTTCATGTCCTGGCTGCTCCTCTTCCAATCCAGCTCCTTGCTATGGCTTGGGGAAGCAGTAGAAGATGACCCAACTCCTTGAGCCTCTGCACTCATATAGAAGACCCAGAAGAATCTCCTGGCTCCTGGGTCAGCTCAGCTCTGGCCTTTGTGGTCATTTGGGGAATGAACCAGCAGAATGGAAGACCTCTCTCTCTGGCTATACCTCTGTCTTTCAAATAAATAAAAATAATTCTTTAAAAAATAAAGCAAGGCTTGGAGTCATTTCCATTTTAGGAGGACAGTGTTATATATAAATGAGAGCCACCCACCACAGCTAAATTGATCTTCCAGGACGAGGTTTATATTCTGACCATAATATTTGCTTGCCCCTGTTCACACTTTCCAACAAGGAGACGTCTACAATGTACAAACTTGCAATTGCATCTACTTTTGCTACCCAGAGGTGGGGTCTAGGCAACTTCAGTTCCTGGGCCTTAGGCTTGCAGAATTCTGAGAGCAACCAGATTTCTGCCAGAAGAACTCTTCGACTGTTTATCCAAGCAGCTGGGCAAGGCAAAGTCTGCTCAAGGCCAGACCAAGACAGCAGATAATTCCTTCTCTACCATACCAGCAAGGTGCTCTGTCTTCTGCATTTGGGGTGGAATAGAGCTCAGTGTTTTCATGGATATTGAATAATACACAGAGTATTAGATAAAGGGATCCCTCTGGGTGGAAAAATTAGAAAAAGATGCCCAGGTCTCTGAGTGAACACAGCCCTGAGCTAGGTATCATCTTTGATAAGATCCAAGGTGTTAACATTGGTCTACAGAGTTCTAGCTTATTGAGTACCCTAGTGCCTGGGGAAATGCATGGAATTTCTACTCATTCTTTAGCCATGCCAGTCACTTGCATATTTTGTCCCTGACTTTTCCCTGCCAAGAATGTCCTCTGCCCACGACTTACCCACATTTTTATCTGAAAAACTCTGATGCATCCTTGAAGACACAAAAAAGTTAACCCCTTAAGTAAAGCCTTTTTTTCTCCATAAATCTTCTACTCTATTCTAAGCCCTACAAGAATAGGAACCCATCTTTTTCCTTCCCATGACTCCCTGATGCCTGGAACACAGCAGGTAGTTGCTGGTTGAATGAATGAACAAATCATTTAAGTCCCCATAGCTTTTTGTTGGACCTTGATAAGCATGTATTACCTTGTACTATAAAAGTGAGCTCCTAGAGGGGTAGAAGTTTGGTCTTTTAAGTTCTGTATCCTCTGAATCCAGCACAAATCTTGGCTGAACCTAAGTCCTCAGAATGTGCTTGTTTATGCAAAGGTTCCTAAAACATGGTGTGAAATAACAAGCAGATTCAAGTCTTCACTCCCAGAAATCTGTTCCATATCCCTCACTCAACAGGCAGCAGTAGAGTGAAGTGGAGGGCAGTGCCCCACACTGGTGCTGATGCTTTCCTTAGGTTGGAGAGTTCACATCTGTTCCTTCTGAGCTACATACCCACATGGTCTTATTCTGAACAGCAGACCAGGCAGTGCAGACAGGATTAGGTTTTCTTACTTGCCCATCTGTAAACTTTGTTGACTGTAGCTTTAAATATTTATATCCAATGCAGGAAGTTTGGCTGGAATAGAGGAGCCAGAGTGTGTGTACATGTGTATGTGGAGGTGACGGAGGAAGGAAACTCTATTTCCTTGCAACTGAAGGAGCTTAGCATGGCATGTGGTGGCAACAGTGTGGGGATTTTAAATGATTGTTTTGTTCTCATCCACAAGCCATTTTTCTTATTCTAGGGGATATGCTACTGATCCAATCATAGAACACAGACACAATGCATAAGATTGCCTCGACACATCCCTTCACAGAGCCACCCAGATGTTATGTAAGAAGGGACAAAAGATTTAACTGGGGCCAAAAATTCCAAGTCAATGCCTAGTGGGCTGGGGAAGTCCAGTGTAGGATGCACTTTCTGTCTTTATTTTCTTTTCCAGGGGAGACAGAAGGGATCTTCCAGATATGGCCTGCATGATAGCTCCCAGCAGAAAGAGTATGAGGAGGGTAAGTCCCCCACAATCACCATTGCATATGCAGAATCTTGGGCGAACAGCTTCCAACTCAGCGAGTTTCCGAGCATGCATCATCCACCGCAGTACTGCCGCCCCCACGCCAATTCCCGCCAGTGGATTTTGTTCAAGATCATTTTCACGATTTGCACTCATTTTGTAAGCAATGTGAGGACTGACTCCAAAAGAAAAGCTAATCAGGGCTCTCCTCCGAGCCCCACCCATCGAAATCAGATGTGCTGAAGCAAATCTGACGGGAACAGAGAAAGGGAAGGGATCGTTGCTGACTTCATGGTGGAGAGGAGGAGCCGACAGGAGGGCATCATGGCTGGGCAGCGGGCCCATGGGAATTCCAGCTGGGAATTCCAGCCCACGGTGCTTATTGGGCACGGCAACATCTGGATAAGATACTGAACACCGCATGGTCCCAAACATTAGGGTAAAGAAAAGATGGTAGGGAAAGGGGTAAAATAGCAAAATGGTTTGTGCTGCCTACAAATCCAAGGATGCTTCAAAATGTTCATGGAAAAATGGAATTAAAAGGTCACTTTATTTTGGTGCAAAACAATTATTTATTTTTTTTTTTGCAAGCACAGAGAGAGGATTTATCTGCTGGTTCCTTCCCAAGATGCTGGTTCCTTCCCTACAACCAGTACTGAGCCAAGCCAAAGATAAGAGTTGGGTGGCAGGAACCCAATCACTTGAGCCAACACCTGCTCCCTCCCTGGGTCTTCACTAGTAGGAAGCTGGAATCAGGATCTCAAGATAGGTATTAAAAACAGGTACTTAATGAGGACTGGGGGTGTCTCAAGCACATCCTTAACTGCTAGGCTATATGCCCATGCCTCAAAACATTCTGAAACTCATACATAGCTTTTTCATGATACCCATCTTCCATGATTTCTTTGAAAACTCTCATTGGAGGTGAATGACCACTCCAAGTAGTGAAAGGAGAGACACATTCTAGCTTTGAGTCTTTCAAGTAAATCAGATTTTGTGAAAACTAGCTAGTCATGTGGTGATACAACCAAAGACACAGGATAATGCCCTGGAGGTCACCTCTACTTCTGGTTCAGTTTGTGAGGAACTTGGTAGGTGATAGTGATGTAGGCAGGGAAGTAACTCTAGCAGGAGTTGAGGTTTGATAGCCCCAGCCAAGCCCTGGTGAAAACCCAGCCTGAGCTGCTTAAATTACACCCCTTGCCCTGTATTACCCCTAAAACATCTCTCTGTATACCACCAAAGGCCTTTTCCTTGTACCCCCAGACATTCTCCTTCCATGCAGCAGAAAACCACAACTTCTACCTTTTTGTCATTTAGAACAAGTGCCAAATAGAAGTATTCAATATGGCTGCAGGAAGTATCGCTGCGATAACCTTTAGGTCATTAAAAAGTCATTGTAATAAAATTACCATGGCCAAAACTCCCACTCCCATCATGCAATGCACCTGATGCTACAATACTTCCAAAAATGGAAAAGGAAATGGACAGTACTTGAGCTCTACGCCAAACTCTGCCTCTGAAGATTCAATTAAGACCCATCCCAAACACCACCCTCTATGCCTCTAGAAAGAGACAGCCTTGAACTTTGTTAAGAGCAGTTCTTCAGGAGTTTTCCCTTAGTTCTTCCTGAGAGGATACTCTGCTTTGCATGTAAATAAATCTTGTCCCTCTGCTCACCTTCTCCTTGAATTCCTTCCTGGGATGAAGAAAGGAACTTGGACCCAGAATAGCCAGGGCCACACCACAATAAAAGTTGGACTTGGAACCTAAGGTCTAGAAACAAAAGTTCTACAACTGTGAGGACAGAAAGAGACAAAACGTTCTTAAATTCATGAATGGCACCATTCAAGTCTACTTAGGAGATTGAAATATTAGAAAAAGATTTTTAATCTCAAAAAAGTAAACTCCTTTAGCTTACCATAAATTATGCGATCCTAGCTAATCCATGTGTCAAGTTAAATCTGCAACTCAAAGATAGAAATGCATTCAAGAATTAGCAAATCCTCCACATTGGTGTTGTGATACAGTGGGTTAACTATAACAGTGCTGGTTTGAATCCCAGCTGTTCCACTTATGATTCAGCTCCCCACTAATAAGCTTGGCAAAGCAGCAGAGGATGGCCCAAATGCTGGGTCTCGGTCACTCATATAGAAAACCATATGGAATATTAGGCTCCTGACTTCAGCCTGGCACAACCCCGGATGCTGTAACCATTTGAGGAGTGAACCAGTAGACTGAAAACAGCTCCCTTTCTGTCTCTACCTTTCTCTCTCTGCTAATTCTGCCTTTCAAATAAATAATTAAATCTTTTTAAAAAAAGGATTTACAAATCCTAAACTACCTTCAGATAAAAATGTAACTCTGATATTAATCATCTTTGTATTTATTTTCCAGTGATCTCTCTCCTTCCACTTTTGGGTAAGCTAAAATAGCTCACTTTGTGATTACCACGTCTCCTGAGGCTGGCTCACAGCGCTATGGTCTTCCACTGGCTGTTTGTCATGTCTCTCTCCAGGTGTTTCCACATGGACAGTTCTGATAATTGCAGACACACATGTGCGTGGATAACAGGCACGTTATGGCCCATGTTTAGATGTTAATAGGTGCTGGATCCATTCACCCAAATCAGATTGGAGATAAGGGGTCAGTCTGCAAGTGCATTACAAAGGTGTTCTATTAAAGAACTCATTGAAAAAGGAACCTCAAAAGCTTGGATGCTGTGTCACCAGTTAAATGTCACATGTTTCACTCCCTGCAGCCTGTCTGCTGCCTTTAAAAAGCTAAGTAGGAAGCTGTTCAACTTTAAAACTCAATTTATAAATTGCTCTCCTCTGCCACCACAGTTAATAAATGATCATCGACTTCACTGTTCTGTAACCACCTTTGTTTCACTGAGGATATGTCGTCAATTATCTAGCAATAATGATGACTGAACACCCTTACTGCTTAGTTCCATAGGCCTGGGTGCATTTCCAGAGAGAGAATGCAGGCAAAAACTCCAAGTTTCCCTCTATATTTAATATTTCTCAGTTTCAACGTTAGCCTCAGAAGCTGGGGAGAGGTGGTCACGTTAGGAGCGGGCTGCCTGCACTTTTCTATAGGAGGCAGCGAGTGGAGTGCCAGGTGGGTGCAATCTGCCTGAACCACAGTCACCCAAACCACAGAAGAACATCTTTAGTGACAGCACAGCATCCCTTACAGCACACGGGGAAACTGGCCTCTGTGACCCCCCCAGACAACAAGGGAAATCAGACTCCAGCCCTGCACAGGCAGTGTGAACGTGACTCTGTTGAATGTAGAATTCCAATCCCACCCCTAAGGAGCTGCCTTTTCATTTCAGGGTGCCCTTTTCTCCTCACCCCAACCTGCCCCTCTGCATTCCCCAGCTGCTCAACTTTTATCTCTGGCACAGTACTGCAAGCCCAGAGTCCAGAGCGCACGAGTCTGGTTTTGCCCCTGCCTTGAGTTAGCATCAAGAGGTGCTCTGAAGTGAATGACGCCCCCCTCCCCCAAAGTCATATGTGGAAGCCCTGATCCCTAATGTGATGACATTTGGAGATGGAGTGTTTGAGCAGTAATGAGGTTTAATGAGGGCCCCCGCGATGGGAGTAGGGCCCTCAGGAGTTGAGACCAGAGAGTTTGCTCCCTTTCTCCCATTTCAGGGCACAGCATGGATAGCCTGAGAATCCCTTTTTCCAAAAAATATCATTCTGAGTGAATTAAGCCAGTCCCAAAGGGACAAATATCATATGTTCTCCCGATCGGTGACAACTAATTGAGCACCAAAGGTGAAACCTATTGAAGTGAAATGGACACTATGAGAAACAGTAACTTGATCAGCTCTTGTGCTGACTGTTGTTGTACAATGTAATACTTTATCCATTTTAGTAATTTTTTTATTCTAGTACTATTGGTTGAACTCTGTAATTAACAAACAATTATTCTTAGGTGTTTAAATTTTAACTGAAAAGTGATCCCTGTGAAATATAAGAGTGGGAATAAGAGAGGAAGGAGATGTACAATTGGGACATGCTCAATCGGAACTGCCCCAAATGATGGAGTTAGAAACAGGCCAGGGAATTCCAATACAATCCCATCAAGGTGGCATGTACCAAGGCCATCTCACTAGTCCAAGTGATCAATTTCAGTTCACAATTGATCACACTGATAGGTCTAAGAGTCAAAGGCATCACACAAACAAGACTAGTGTCTGCTAATACTAACTGATGGAATCAAAAAGGGAGAGAATGATCCAACATGGGAAGTGAGATACACAGCAGACTCATAGAATGGCAGATGTCCTAAATAGCACTCTGGCCTCAGAATCAGCCCTTAAGGCATTCAGATTTGGCTCAAGAGCCCTTGAGAATATTCTAGGCATGGAAAGCCAAGACACTCTGGAAAAAAAAAAGAAGACCTAAATGAAAGATCTCTGTGAGTGAGATCCCAGTGGAACGAATGGGGCCATCAAAGAAGGAGGTACCTTTCTCTGAAGGGAGGAGAGAACCTCCACTTTGACTATGACCCTGTCGGAATAAGATTGAAGTCAGCGAACCCTAAAGGCTTCCATAGCCTTGGCAACTCATGACTAGAGCCTAGGGAGATTACTGATGCCATAAACAAGAGTGTCAAATTGTTAAATCAACTTCAGGAGTCACTGTGTACTTACGTCTCATGTGGTATCTGTCCTTAATGTGTTGTCCAATGTGAAGTAATGCTATAACTAGCACTGAAACAGTATTTTACACTTTGTGTTTCTGTGTGGGTGCAAACTGATGAAATCTTTACTTAGTATATACTGAATCAATCTTCTGTATATAGATAATTAAAAATGAAAAAAAATCTTGGTGTTAAATTGGAAATTGCCTAGAAAATTAATCAATTTTTAAAAAAAATATATCAAAAAAATATATCATGTAGGATCTCTGTCCTTAACGTGCTATACATTGTGAATTAATACTATAACTAGTACTCCAACAGTATTTTTCACTTTGTGTTGCTATGTGAGGGCAAACTGTTGAAATCTTTACTTAATATATAGTAAATTGGCCGGCGCCGTGGCTCAACAGGCTAATCCTCCGCCTTGCGGCGCCGGCACACCGGGTTCTAGTCCCGGTCGGGGCACCGATTCTGTCCCGGTTGCCCCTCTTCCAGGCCAGCCCTCTGCTGTGGCCCAGGAGTGCAGTGGAGGATAGCCCAAGTGCTTGGGTCCTGCACCCCATGGGAGACCAGGAAAAAGCACCTAGCACCTGGCTCCTGCCATCGGATCAGCGCGGTGTGCCGGCCACAGCGCGCCGTCCGCGGCAGCCATTGGAGGGTGAACCAACGGCAAAGGGAAGACCTTTCTCTCTGTCTCTCTCTCTCTCACTGTCCACTCTGCCTGTCAAAAAAAAAATATATAGTAAATTGATCTTCTGTATATAAAGAGAATTGAAAATGAATCTTGATGTGAAGCAAGGGGAGAGGGAGTGGGAAAGGGGAGGGTTGCGGGTGGGGGGGATGTTATGGGGGGGAAGCCATTGTAATCTATAAGCTGTATTTTGTAAATTTATATTCTTTAAATAAAAGCGTTATAAAAAAAAAAGAATTGAGACAAGAAGTGCTTCAGATTTTAGAATGTGGAGGATTTTAGGGTATTTGCATAAACATAATGAAATCATGGGGATGCAACCCAAGTTAAAACACAAAATTCATTTTTCTATCATATATATCTTACTCACTTAGCCTGAAGGTAATTTTACATAATATTATTAATAATTTTATATACCAAATTTCAGAGTGTAAAATTTTCCACTTGTGGCATTGTGTTACCATTCAAAAAAGTCTTGGATGTTGAGGCATTTTGAATTTGGGATTTTGGAATTAGGGATCCTCAGCCTGCAGCAGCTGTCTGCAAACCAGCAAGAGAGCTCTCACCAAGAACCCAACCATGCTGACAACTTGATAGCGGAACTCTGAGCCTCCAGAATTGTAAGAAAATATGTCTGTTTAACTATCAAAGTCAAGGTAATTATTTATAACAGGAGAATCAAAAGTAAAAAAAAATAAATAAATTCAAGATAAAAATTTAGTTAAGAATGACAGACATCTGGTATTCATAGGAACAAATTTCTCATGACAAAGTGAAGTGACTACCAATTCCCACCATTCTTTACAATGCTAACTCAGCAAGTGAGTTGGCTTCTCCAGATCTCAGTTTCCTTGTCTACAAAACACACAAGATTGGCCCCCTGGCCTAGGTAATCCCCTCATAGGGTTGTACTGAGAAAGCAAGACAAGAGTCAGCATTTAGCACTGGGCCAGAATTTAACACTGTGTAAATTCTCAATAAATACAATCAAGATTCCCAGAGCTGAATACAACAAGTAGCACCTCAAAAACAAAGAGCAATTCCTGGTGACCATCTGGGGATAAGCACCTGGAGGGAGTAAGGCCCTTATAGCTTTCCCAAGACTCTTCTCTGTTCTGAAAGTGCAGCATCTGCTCCGACCACACCATGACCCCAACCCACCAATGAAGCTAATGATCTGGCTCTTTGATGCCCAAACATGAGCTCATCCCCCTGCCTTACCCCCACATCCTGCACCCTGCTATCCACCAGAAACTCTGTTTTCATTTCAGCATCAACATCTGGCGCCTCTAATTCTATCAACACCCAAACATATGGAAGGAACAACAAGACCCAGAGACATGAACCATTATTTTTTCAAAACAAACTGGGTCCTAAATACCAATTGATTGCTAAAAGGGCACTTACCGAGGTTTATTAAGTACATAGAACATAAATCTGTTTGGCATGTAATTAATTCAAAATTACAGGAACACTAAATGTGTAATTAAATCTACACGGGATGTTTAGGCCCTTTGCTGGCATTTACAAAGGAAGCTATGGGAAATTTATTAGCTAGCAATTTATTGCTCAAAATACTGGCAAATCAGGAGTATGTTGATTGAAATCTAGCTTGCTGTCAGTCTGCTGTTACAGGCCAATTAAGGTTCAAAGCCTTCCAAACCAGTGACCAAAGGAGGCTGCAGTGCTCGGAACAGAATGTGGACAGGCAGTTGGATTTGCTCTTCCGGTTCAACCTCAACAAGTGTTTTTTATTTCCCATACATCTTTTTTTTTTTTTTTGGACAGGCAGAGTTAGACAGTGAGAGAGAAAGAGAGAGAAAGGTCTTCCTTTTCCGTTGGTTCACCCATCAAATGGCCACTGCGGCCGGTGCACTGAGCCTATCCGAAGCCAGGAGCCAGGTGCTTCCTCCTGGTCTCCCATGCGGGTGCAGGGACCAAGCACTTGGGCCATCCTCCACCGCCCTCCTGGGCCACAGCAGAGAGCTGGACTGGAAGAGGAACAACCGGGACAGAATCCAGTGCCCCGACCGGGACCAGAACCCGGGGTGCCAGCGCTGCAGGCAGATGATTAGCCAAGTGAGCTGCGGCACCGGCCCCAATACATCTCCTTTGAGTGTCCTTAAATACCTAACTGACACATTGAAATGTGACCCACAGGAGACCTGCTGGAGATCACAGTCACTGCTTTTACACAAAGTGGCGTACTTCTATCTGGCTTGGTTAGAAACTGTGCAAAATGACAAGGACTCCAAAATCATCAAGAAGCTTCCCCGTCTCATTTCCGGGCTCTTCCACAGGTATGGGCTGGAGAGATGTGTTCTGCTGGAGCTGGCCTCAGATGATAGTGTGTTTCACACACTCTATTGGTCAGCATGGGGACAGGTGCTCTGGGGCATCCTTCACAAAAAGCCACCACGATGCCACCTCCACAAGCAGTTAGAAGGCTTTGAGAAAGGAGTACACGCTGGACAGAATTGTATTCCAGTGCCTTCCAGGGGTTCAGTGTCCAATTCTGTATTTGACGATTTTCTCAGAAATGTTTCTGCCTTCATTTGTTACATTCCTAGCAGCTGGAGGTTCCAAGAATCCTCCTTACTTTGACAATAGGAGGGACTGGAACTTCTTTCTATTTATTTCATATGCATGTGTTAGAATTGCATTTGCCTACAAATGAAGGAAATCCAACCTCTAATATATTTCAAAGCAGCATTATAATTGTTCTTCACACAGCAAGAAAACCAAACGTGTATTTTAGGTCTGAGGCCACAACATGCCACATCTCTCTCTACTGTATGCTCTATCATTTCATTTTGTTCAGTTATCACCTCATGCCACAAACTGACTGCTGCAGTTCCAGCTATCAAACTAACATCCAAGTAGGGAAGAGGAAAGACAACACCCTACCATCTGGCCAAATAATGTCATTGTGGTAAACCAGCATTGGAAAAGCCAAAGAACACTCAAGAATTTTAACGCAGATGTATACCTACATATCCTGGCGGCCACTGTGTGGTGATGTGTTTCCATCTCAAGCTAAAAGTGGGACTGGAGAAGGTATTAGACGTAGGCCAGTCAGTCAGCACAGCTGCCACACTAGCTCCTTCTCTTTCAGTCCCCATGACCACACGTTCAGTGACTGACATAGAGGCAGAACCAAATATCTGCCAAATACATTAATAATCCAGAGGCTCTGAGACCCTCCAGAAGCCACTTTCTTACTTTACGTACTCAATCACACATTATGCCAGATCCAGGCACTACAGAAATGAGCCAGTTCAACATTTGCTAGTTTAGACCAGAAAAAAAAAGTGAGATTTTGGATAAAGAAAAAACTTGGAAGACCTAATGCTCCAGACCAACATTGTGTAATAGAACACTCTACGATGATGAACGGGTTCTAAATTCGTGGTTTCCAATATGTAGCCACCAGCCATGAGTGGCTAGCAAGCACCTAAAATGCAGCTGGTGTGAATGAGGAACTGAATTTACTATTCCATTTACTTTTGATCACTTTAAATGTATATTTATATAGACACATGTGACCGCTGGCTGCCATATTAGACATCATATATCTGGTGTTCATGCAATCGAGTAGACATTTAAAAATGGGAGCCAGTTTTCAGGGACAGTGAGGGGGGAATAAAAGAAGGTGGATTATTTAGTCAGAGTTTTGTGCAACTGATGGGAGTCTGCCACTTGATAAAAGAAGGCTGGGGGAAAGCATCCCAAGCAGAGACAATCATTTGTAAAGAAAACAGGAAGAAAAAGGTCAGGAAAGGTCTAGAACCAGATTCTCTTTGTTAAACCACTCCTGAGTTCCTGGGCTATGGAAACTGAGACCATAGATGTGTATTATTTCACAGTAATCAATTAAACATCGACAGGCGATAAGAACAGGTTAAAGTACCTCCTTGTGTATGTGCTGCTAACTTCACCAAGTCAGTAGGGGAGGGATGCAGAAACCCTCTCAGACAGAAGCAAGAAAGGCCTGTGAACAAGCGTGCCATGCCAAGAGGACCACTGCCCATCTCCATCGCCCAACTCCCAGGAAAGCCTGCCAAGCCTCACTCCAGCCCATCACAAACCCTCCCACCACATCCATGACTGGACGGCCACTGGGATTCCAGAGCACACTCCCTGCAAACAACTGCCTTTTCTACCAGGTACTAAGGCTACAAGAATTTTAAGGGTCGAATTCATATTTGTAACTTTCATGTGCCAAACTGAGTAAAGGGGTTTTATGCATATACAGCAATAAAAAAATAGAGATCCACCCAAATGTCATCCTCATTAGACTTATTTCAAAACCAGATCTAATATTAATTCCCAGGCAATAGCACTCTTTGGAATGAAAAGACTTGATTACTCTATAGGGATTCGAGTGAATAGCACTGCCACTCCCCCGCTCCCACCCAGCCCTCTAAACATTTTAAAGGGTTTCTCTCTTCCTTTCTCCAAGTAATATAATCAACAGCAGCAAAGCACTAGGAATAGTTTTGGGCCCTGGCATTGGAAGATTCGAGCCTCTAGGTGCCACTGAAGACAGGAACAGCAGGCATTGTAAAGAAGAGCAGAAAGCGGCCACTGACCCCAGCGGAGGCCCGTGGGTCCACTGAGAGGAGACCCATCACAGCAGGAAGGCACCAGGGCAGGGTCTCTGGTGAAGAATACCTATGTGGGTTGAAAGTACCATGGAAGAAAAAAGAACAAAAACAGAGTAGCGAGATGGGAAACCTAACATAGTTATTAGAACTCACAGCTGCTGTTTAAATGATCGTAGCATGGTTATCTTCTTAGAGTTGTACCTATTAAATACATGAAGTCTGTTCTTTTTAACAAAAATTAAAATACCTTAAAAATGAAAGATACTAAAAATGAATTATCCTAATGTTTAAGCCCAGCCCACCCCCCAAAAAAAATACAGACTAGGAAATACTAGAAGGTGTCAAAGTTTTCACGGAAAACGTGCATAATGGAGAAGCTTCCCATAGGCTTCAGAAATGTTTGGCATCCAAATAAACTTTTTAAATCCATTTTTCCATGAACTCTCTGAGGTCCCCTCATATACCCAGGCATGTGTCAGGCATGTGTCAGCAGGACCACGCCGTTATCCACGCACTGCACAGATTTTCCCCTCTACCTCTTCTCTGTGCCTTCATGAAGTTTCCTAAAGCCCCAAGATATCAGCTCCAAGGGATCTCAGCAGTGATGGGGAGCAATGATCCCTTCCCCAGAGTAGAAAACTGAAGTCCAAGGGAGAAAGGTGAGTCACCCCAAATTGCACACATGCTGGTTGAGCTAGGACAAGAGACCAGGGCTGCTTTCAGTTCAGTTTTCTTCAAAAAATTCAGAAAAGGTACAATGCTCCCTCCAGCCTCAGAGGATTTACAACACAGAAAAATACTATGGGACCATTCATGAAACCTGTGACTTCTTCCAATCTGGGGAGCTTAGAAGAGGTATTTTTTTCCTCCTAAAACTGTTTCAGTTCAGGGAACAAAGCAAAAAGGTACAAATTTCACTGAAAGTCAACATTCCCATGAGAAAAAAAATGCATCAGGAAATTAGCAAAGAGGTAGTTCTACCTGCCTCAGAATTTGACAACTTATAGGATCTTTGAGGAGGGTTATGAAAGGGCTTGTGGAGGCTTAAGGGTTATAAATGGAAGCCTCCCCACCTCCAGCCACATTGCCTGCTCCCCACCCTCCACCACGACCTCCTTGTCACAGAGCAGGGGTTTCTTTGTCTGCTCTTTTTCTCCAGTTGAAAAGCACACACACATACACACACACACACACAATTTGGGGATATAGGCAAACATACCAGGAGAACATGTAAACTCAGTCCCTGTAAAACACCCCAAGCTCAGGCCTTGTTTTCACATAGAAGCCCTCTTGGTGGTATTTTGTGCATCTTCATTTGCTTTCCACCAAGGGGAATGCACTCATTATATTGCCTATGATATTTTCCCTCTCAACGAAAGATCTTTGCATGTTACTATATAGAGATTCACTTTACATTCTTCTTCCACAACTTTATAATAATCCATTTTTAAATGGACATTTATTTACCATTATCTTATTAACAGACATCTTGTTTGTTTCCAAGTGTTCAGCTTCCAAACTCTGCTAAACAGGCAGCTTCATATATAGGGCTAATCCCAGGAGACAGACTGGCGGATGGACATACGCATTTTAAAATCAGAGATGGTGTTTTAAGGCAGCCTAGGAATCACAGTGCCTCTGCACAAAGCAAGCAGAACTTTCATCTTTGTTTCCCCTCTGCCTGGCCTCTTTCACCAGCTTTCTCCCATCTATGGAGTCTTCCTTCCTGCCCCACATCATCCAGGTTCTATTTGTCTCCTCTACAAGGTCAGAAGCTCCATTGTGGCCCAAACCTCCAACACCCTGTAAGCTCCACCCAATGAGCCTTCCTCCCCATTTGCAGAGAAAGGGGATTCAATACATGTTTGCTAAAATCTCCATGATGCCAACACTGATGATGGCAGGCAAGGGAGGCCATTAATAAGGTCACATGCTCAATCCTTTCCACATGTGCAAATAAGTTTCTTCCTGTGTGAGCAGGGAAGCATGTATCTCCTTTTATGCCAGGCCGGTGCCTCTTATGGTGACCCTGCTGGTGCTAAAGGGGCAAAGAGCAGCCCAGCAGCAGTGGTCTGTGTGTGTGAGTGTGTGTGCAGGCATGCACACCTGAGCACAAAGCAGTCCATTCCACAAACAGCAAAAGCAGACTGCTCCTGACCTTCCAGAGAACTGAGCACTCCCCCAGCAAGGGCTATAGGCGGCACTGCCAAGTGCTCTTTTGTTCCCAGCTGATCAGAGCTGTCCTGGACACACTGCAACTCCCAGGAGCAGCTCACTGTGAGCCAGGCTAGACACGTGTTCTCCTGAGAACAGATGTCCTGGCCAGGAGTTCACTGTCACAAGAAGCCCAGGGCCTCACTGCTCTACCACTGTGAGGAGCTTAGAGGGCAGGGAATTATGGCCAGGAGAACTACACCAGGAGCCCTGTGGGATGACTGATGGAGTGCAAGGCACTATTCTGAGTGTGCTGCACAGCAATAGTCCATCTGATCACTGCAGGGTCGTATGGGACTACAGAGGAAGAAACTGAGGCACAGAGATTCAGTAACTCGTTTGAAGTCACAGAGCTAGCAGGCAGTGAGGGGCAGAACAGCCATCAAGTTATCAGCGCCAGAGTGTGTGGCTGGGGAATCTGTCCACACCTGTCTCAGGTGGTCCTCCCAGCAGCAGCTGTTAGTAACTCTACCTGCCGATGCAGACACAGGAGGGCCCTGCTAGCAATGGTAGGGGTGGTGCTTGGGGACCTCAAAGCTTGAAAGCCTGCCCATGCTCAGAACCTCAGCTCTGAGTGCCCTTTGACTGGCCACAGCCACCCTTAGTGTCTTCATGGGAACCACAAGTGGCACCTTTTGGTGCAGCTATTCTTGGATCCTTGGAAACATCAGCCAGACTCAAATGCTGGTGAAACATTTGGTTTTAAAAATGTTGACTGTTTAACATGGAGATGTAGATAAGGTACTCGCAAATACCATAAACTTGGATGTGGAGCAAAGACCACCAGGGATCCCTATTCCTGAGGGAAAACATGAATAGGTGTCCCTTTATGGCTGCCCATTGCTAGACATTGCTCCATGTGGTAGGCCTCTTCAAATCACTGCATCCTGACAACAGCCTTCCCAGGCAGGTAGCATGAGCTGTGTTTTGCAAGGGCAAGAAAGCACAGAGTGGTTTGGTAAATTCCCCAGAATCACACGGCTTGGAAAGAAAGGGCCAGGATGCAAGGCCAGGCTGTGTGTGGCTCCAGAGCACAGGTACCAAAATTAGAACATTTAAAAAAGAATGAAGTCATCTGCTGAAAGACAAAATTCAAGTAAAAGATAAACTGCTTTAGTTTAAGAACGTCCATGCGTACTCCCACGCCATGGTGTGGTCAGCAAGGGTCTGAGAAGCCCACCTGCAGCATGGATTCTGATCCCACCATGGCCCTGAGACCTTCTCTCCCACACCCCTCTTTCTCATCTGCCAGTGCAAGGTATAAACACATCCATGGCCCCCAGTAGGGCCCTGTCCCTGCCTCTCCATGGCTTGTGATGCTAAGACAGAGAGGAGTCTTTCATTCTCCTCCAGAAACAGGGCCCGTGAGTATGTGAACAGTGGATTAGGATGAAGTGGCAGCCACTCTCCTTGGCCTCTGCATCAAGTGGGGATGCTGACATGTGCCTTGAGCTTGAACATGGGTGAACAGAGCCAGGGATCTCCCAGGCCCATGCAGGGACCCGAGGCATGTATCCTTGAGCATCCCTCTGGGGTAGAAACACAAGAACAGATGAGGTTCCTTTGAAAACACCAAAATACAAAGAGCTTATGGGATGTAGATCAGCGGAGAAGGTGAGCAGAAGATTTTGTGCTGGTTTTATTTTGGCATGGGAGAACATTGATAACCCCTGAGGTTTGAGCCCAATGAGCAGTAAGTGGCAGATTCAGAGAGCAGACTCTTGCGATAGTTATGGGCCTGCTGCAGCATGTAGGGGTGGATCCAGATGTGAATTTCGAGACTGCCATTTGGGGTGTTTCTTGGGGCTAAGCACCATGAAGAAACACTCCCCCCTGCGGTTTTATGACCACGTTTAGCAATGAGTGATGCTGCCTGCATCCGCTTGGCTGCTCAGGACGTTCTGCCGAGCAGGCCCAGGCGGCTGCCTCCCCCCTCCCTGGAGCGGGGCTCCTCAGAGGCACAGATTTCCTCATGGCCCCCAAAGCTTTCTGTTTCCACAAAAGGGATTCTCAGCAAAACAGCATCCCGCATCCCAGGTAATCACAGGCCTCTTTCTCTTTAAGTAGCTTCTTGGTAACCACAAACATGTATGTTTTTCATAAAGCTCTGAAAATTGTACTAGGCCCTGGGGAGGTACCAAGTGGAAACGCGGGTGCTGGGAGATTAGAACTCCGCTACTCCAGAGGTACACTGTGCTGTTTGTAACAATTATAATAATACACCTGTACCACCATTGTCAGTGCGCACCAGCCACACGGGGGCTCATTAGTATTGTATTAGGGCTGCATGGGGAAACAGATAATGGCCCATAATGAAAAATGCCAAATTTTCTATATAATAAAAATGAACTTGATTAATGAAAATCACTTTCAGGGAAAGAGTTACAGCGTTGTTAGAAATAAAAAATGATGTATTAATCCGACATTCTTACAGATGGTCCCAACCTCCTGACAACTGCTATTCATTTGAGATGCTATTAGCATGCATAATTATGCTAATTAAGTTGTAATTAAGCACCAATTCTTCAGAGGGCTTTTTTTGTCTATCATTTAATACAACTCAGTTGCAAAGAGTGCTTAACGCTTTGTACAGTGTTTCATTCAAAAGGGGTTCCCAAATTTCTTAGCAAAGATTTAGCAGCTGAGACCCGGATAGGAGCTATAATCCTTGTTTTGGTTAAAGAAAAGTCAGTAAATACCAGCGGGGTCTGCCAGTTGTTGATAAAATAATGAACGCTTTCTGCTAAAATAAGCACAGTTCAAACCAGGGCAATTACAATGAGAACAAAATGTATAATTATCAGTAGTGATAGAACCATTGTCCTATTACATGGCCGATTTTATTCTTTTTATTTGAAAAAAAAGGGGACTTAAGGAGCACATTCAATAAGAGATAATTAGAGAAAATGGCATTCAATATTTTATTAAAAGGAAAATAAATCAGAAAGCTGAAGATAATTCCTGGGGGAGGAACTGTGAAGCTGAGAAGGAATCAGTGATTTTGTTTCAAGTTTCAACCGCTATGGAGATAAACATTTTAAGAACATCAGAAAATGATAAAGTGCTCATTAAATGGTTTCTTCAATGCAAAAATCTACAAAGACAAACAGGGTTTTTTTTTTTTTTGGATTAGTTAGTTTTAAACTGGCAATTTACAGATAAGTGTTTACTCGCAGATTTTACTAAATTTTACCACTTTTGAGTGTGAGGTCAGTTTGCTTTTGTCTTTTCGCTCCTTCAGCAGAGGAAGCCAGAAATAGCCAGAGAGCTCAGGATAAAGGAGGGTTAATAGAGGCTTTGAGAGTGGAGCTTTCTCCAAGAAGGAAGGACCAGCAGGGGCATTGCCCCCCACCCCCAATATCAGCAGCCTGCTCACCTTCCTTCCAAAGCAGAAACTGTTTCCTGTGAGTTGCCTCCTCATCTTAATTCTACCCTGAATTGAAGAAGCAGAAGCAAGACCTGGAGAAGGCCTTATTCTCCCACATCTCCACTGCAAATGACTTATTCAAAAATAAGTAAAATGGAGAAGAGCCTGGACCACTGCAACCCATCTCCAACTGCTACAGGAACATGACTGGTGCCAGGTTAAGAGACAACTGAGGAGGCAGCCTTAGAAACACTGGCATCCGCATCTTAGCAGCCTTTCTCCCTCCCTCTTCTAACTACGGCATTTAAACAAATTCTTTAAAATGAGCTTTTGCTTTCTTCTCTCTTCCCATCTCAATTTGGACTTGGTCTTTGCATTTAATTGTACTTAAGCCTCTGGAAAACAGTCCTCAAGTAGCCTGTTCTGCAGAAGTCACTGGTTTTGTTTAATCTTCACTTTCTCTGCCTCCAGTTCAGGGCAGGAGGGCAGTAACTCACAGACAACTATGGCTCTGGAGGTCAGAAGGCAAGCCCCAGGCTGCCTCAGCTGCAGTGTCACCTTTGGCAAATGGCTTGGCAGAGCGTCCTTCCTCATCTGTGCAATGGGACACTCACTAGCTGTTCTGTACAGCTCACATGTGAGGATTAGATGAGGCACAAGACATCATATTGCAATAGGATGCAGATGTTAAGTGCTGAGAAGAATATAAGACTGAACAACATGGTACAGAGTAACAGGAGTTGGAGGTTGCTTTAGACGGGGTGTTTGGGAAAGCCCTCTCTGATATGAAGGCATCTGAGCAAAAACCAGAAAAAGACAAACTAGCCACAACAGGATTCTTCATGAACAATCTCAAACCAAGGAAGTTGCCAGTGTAAAGGCCTGCAGCAGGAGTGAGCTTGGCTGGTTTGGAGAAGACAAAGGATAGCAAGGCTGGAGACACCCAATGAGTTACAGATCAGGAGCCCATGGGATCAGAGGAGCAGATGAATAACCAGATCCTATCAACCCTTGCTAGTATGTCAGGAATCTGGACTTATTTTTAAGTACAATGGAGGACACTGGGTTGTTTCCAATCAGACAGGAGGAGCTTCATTCACTTTAACTTCTGAAAGGAATTGCACTGCAGGTAAACAAGAACTGAAGAATCAGAAGCTCTTTCAGGAGCAAAGGTTGGAGAGCTTGGTGGCCTGAATGAAGGAGGGGTAGTGGCAAGGTGGAGAAGTAGATGGAGAGATAGTATGCTAGTTGGACTGACCCACCATACCCAGGGCAGGTCGACTTGGTCACACATTGCTTCCAAGAATATATATTCACTTTCTGTCTAACCATTTTATGGCGCAAATATTCTATATTAAAACTGAAGGTAAAAATTGGGCAGTAAGACAAGCTCAGGAAAAATATTTAAGGTGTACAGGAAAATCTTAGATAATGGGGCCATCATATCTCTCTGAAATAGACTCAAAGGTAGGCATGCTGGCACACCTACTGCACATGAGGCACTTGGAGTTCCAATGGCATGGCAAGATACAACATCTGTGGGTTCTGTTCCCTGGGAGGGGTGAAAACCGACAGGGAATAAAGGGCTGCCAAGAAGAGAAACAAACGGTGCTTTGCTGGAAAGCTACAGACTTCAAGGAAGGAAGAAGCAATTGCTTGTCCTCAACTAGTAGCGGAGGAAGTGCCCCGGACAAAGGCGAGTTAAGAACTCCTCTTGTGGGCCGGCGCTGTGGCTCAACAGGCTAATCCTCAGCCTTGCGGTGCTGGCACACGGGGTTCTAGTCCCGGTCGGGGCGCCAGATTCTGTCCCGGTTGCCCCTCTTCCAGGCCAGCTCTCTGCTGTGGCCAGGGAGTGCAGTGGAAGATGGTCCAAGTACTTGGGCCCTGCACCCCATGGGAGACCAGGAGAAGAACCTGGCTCTGCCATCGGATCAGTGCGGTGCACTGGCCGCAGTGCGCCGGCCGCGGCAGCCATTGGAGGTGAACCAATGGCAAAGGAAGACCTTTCTCTCTCTCACTGTCCACTCTGCCTGTCAAAAAAAAAAAAAAAAAAGAACTCCTCTTGTGCTGTGCAGAGGTTCCACTCAGCTTCAACCTAAGACATCTGGGGAAAATGATATGCAAGGCAATGGGACACCTCCACTTAGTGAAGGAAGTGACATGAGGCTCACTGACCATCAGTGGGATCACCCACGCCACACAGTCAGTAAGGGGCCAAACTGGATGTTCATGAGACCACTGTTCCTTCCACTTCAGGGATCACAGAAACTTGATATCTGCAGGACCCCCTCCCAGACAAACAAGAGGAACATGTCCTTCACGGACATGCAGTCCTTGGGCATCAGGATCTCTTTTCACCTGAGGTCATGAGGAACAACCTGGAAAAACAAGCCCTTCTCTGCCACTTCCAGAATGAGCTCTTATAAAATAACCCTCTGCTGGTGAGTGTGATTGTTCAGGTCAGACAGAAATGGGATGATTTCCTTTTATAAGGATGATGGGGGGCAATTTAAATACCAGACAAAATAATGGATTTTAAATGAATGGCAATGAAATATTTGCAACCTACATCACAGCCAAGTAAATATCTGGATTATTTAAATATCTTCTGCAAATAGAAAAAGAAAAGGCCCAACAATCCTATAGAAAAAGAGACAGGACATACAGGAGCTCACAGAAAAACAAAACAGCACCTATATGTATGAAAGCATGTTCATTCTTACAAATAAAAGAAAAATGAAAACTGAAACTGCAGCCAAAAAGAATTTCACACATATCATGTTGGCAAAGAAAACTGAAAGTCCTGCCATCGCTGTAGTGCAGTGGGTTAAAGCCCTGTCCTGAACCTCTGGCCTCCCATATGGGCACCAGTTCGAGAACTGGCTGCTCCACTTCCAATACAGCTCTTTGCTGTGGCCTGCGAAAGCAGCAGAAGATGGTCAGAGTCCTTGGGTCCCTGCACCCACATGGGAGACCCAGAAGGCACTCCCGGCTCCTGGCTTCAGATGGGCACAGTTGCGGCCAATTGGGGAGTGGACCATCAATGGAAGATTTCTCTCTATCTCTGCCTCTCCTTCTCTCCCTGTAAAACTCTGACTTTCAAATAAACAAATAAATCTTAAAAAACCCTGAAAGTCTGAAAAATATATGTTACATACATATGTATGCATATTGAATATTCATACATACAATATACTATGAATACACAGAAACATACATACATACAAAATGTATGGTGAAGTAAGAACAGAGACTTTAATATTTACTGTAGAATTTCCAAAAATACAACTCCTAAGGGTAGAAATTTTTAAATGTCTAGCAAAATTGTATATGCGTTTACCCATTTACTCAGAAATCCAAAAGACACGCTGGAGAAAGATAAGCTAAACCAGGATACAAACCACTGATACACTAGAAACAAATATCCATCATTATATGGTTACTTGGCTAACCTATGACATCCCTCTCCAAAGTGAGTTATATGCAGCTATAACAAGTAATAAAGTTATATCTAAACACTGCTATGGGGGGATCATCAGAAAATATTATTATTTTTGAAAATGTAAGGACTAGGAGGGCAATGCAGTATACTACTTCTCATGTAAAAAACACAAAGGCTTATGTATGTTTGCTTTTAATTACAAAACCACAGATACATCTACAGGCAGGGTAGAAAGCAAAACTCTGAATATATTTGTTTTTCAGACATGCCTTGGGAATCATGCAAGTATTTAAATTGTAATAAAATTCTAAATCAGAATAAGAAAAAGTATGCTAACACTGACAACTAGGTGCAAGCCTTTGGCCTAGTGACTGAGATGCCTGTGCTCACATCACAGTACCTGGGTTTGAATCCCAACTCCAGTTCCCAATTCCAGCTTCCACCTAATACAGGTGGAAGACACCTGGGAGACAACAAGTGATAGCTCAAGTGACTGGGTCACTGCCACCCACAAAGGAGACCCAGATTGAGGTCATGGCTCCCAGCTTCAGACCCTTCTTGGGGCTACTGTGAGCATTTAGGGAGTGGCCAATGGATGGGAGCCCACCCTATCAGTCTCTCCACTTCTCAGAAAAAAATTTTAACTAAAAACTACATAAAACAAATGAAAAAAAATTACTTTCAAGTGATTTAAAAACACAATAATTTGACAATGAGTTTTAAATAGATATATTCTAAGGTCAAAAAGAACCATAAATGGAGCAGGCATTGTGGCTCACATCCCATATCAGAGAGTGCTGAGATGGAGTCCCTTGTCTGCTTCTGATCCAGCTCCCTGCTAATGCACACTCTGGGAAGCAACAAATGATGGCTCAAGTGCTTGCTTCCCTGTCACTCACACGGAGACCCAGATGGGCTTCCTGGCTCCTGGCCCAGCCCTGGTTGTTGGGGGGCATTTGTGAGGTGAATTGCAAATGGAATTTCCCTCTTGTCTATCTTTATCTTTCTTTGCTGCTCTGCCTTTCAAACAAAAATAAATAAACTCTTTTTCTAAAAGCTATAATGCAGTTTTTTTCTAAAAAAAATTTTTTTCTGTATTTACTACTGGACAACCCAATAAAAAAGTACTCCCAATGTCACCTATGGTCTCAAAATATCTTTTCTCATAATTAGATAGCACTTCATCCTTGGAGAAATGGCTGATTCCATACCTAGCACAGGAAATCTGCAAGATGAGCCTGGGACCAGCAGGAAAGTAAATCACTAGGACTCCTGGAGCCATGTCAAAGGATTTAAGAGCCAACTCACAAGCTCTCCCATTAGCCAAACACAAGACAACATGAGCATAAATGCAACATTCTCTGTCATTGAAACATAACAATTGCATTAAAACATTTGCATTTATAATAATACTTTAAAAAATACTAGCCACCATTGGAGGTACTAACTCATTATTTTTAAAATGAACAAAAGAATAGGAAAAGAAAAATCCAAGATTATCCCTGTCTTTGCAACATGAATTCTGCCTTGAGGCAAATTCCAAAGAATAACAAAGAGAGAAAAGGAGGGAAAATGAGAAGAGGCAAAGTTCTTCCTTTGTAAAGAATTCTGTTTTAAAAAAATGAAGAAGAAATAAAGTTAGAATAGCATCAATATTTGAAACCTTCAGTAAAATAATGAATATAGGCAATGATTATCAGCGGCCAGGTAAATCAATAGGTAGAAAGCTGCAGAGATGCTTCATAAAAAAATGGAATGGGTAGACTATACCTGACCCAATCAATTTTAATATCATGAAAAGAGATATAGGAAATTTTCTGTCCTTCCTGACAGAAGCACTCAGTGCTGTCAATGAGATTTAGATAAAAGGAGAATCAAAAAGAATCAGCAAGCATTAGTGATTGATTTGTCTGTCAAATGTTATTGATAGTCTAGATAATCAAAAGATATTATAAACATACTTCTGGTCCACTGATAGCTTTCATGGCCCTAGGAAACAGAAAACAATACTGAGACCAAGCAGGTTTTTACCCAAGAAATACAAGGATGGTTCGATAGTAATAAATAATTATTTCAGTGATACTAGTAAACAATTTACTAAATATAATACTCATTCATGACAGCAAATTATGAGGAGAGAATAGAAGACAAAATTTTAGGCTGATACAGAATGGTTTCTAAAAGCCTATTATAAAACACAGACTCAAGTGTGAAATACTATAAATACTGCATTTTAATATTAGAATATAGGCAAAATTGTTCTCTATATTCATTTAATCACTTGTATTCTTTTGTCCCAGAGGCCTGAGTTCATAAATTAGGCTAAGGAATATAAATACTAAAAGATTAGAAATTAATTAATTCTATATATGAATTACATAGTTACCACAAAATTTATGCAGGAAAGTGACAAACTATTAGAACTAAAAGGATAATTTAGCAAAAATTCTGTACATGTACTTAAAAATTTTTTAAAAGTAACATTGCTACAAACTAGCATTAGCCATTTAGAAAATGCAAGTGTTAAAGAACAAGTTCAAGGTATTTTGTTGTTTTTAAGGAATGATGTCATTAAAATGTGCAAGACTTGATGGGGAAATGTAATAAAAATTACTGAAAGACATAAAATTTATAAATGGAATATACACGATATTTATAAATTGGAAAATTAACAACACTAAGAGTTCAAGTCCTTCCAAATTACCCATAAATCTAATACACCTACAATTAAAATCCCAACAGGGCTTTTCAAGGAAGCTGACAAACAAGTCCTAAAATTTATATTGAAGGACAAAGATCCAAAAACAGCTGAGAAAACTGTGAAAAAGAAAATGGGGAGAAATTGTCCCAAAATATATTACCATTTAATAAACCACCTCAAATCTAAGTTGCTTAAAACAACAATGATTTTGTTTTTAAATCTATAATTTCAGCAATTTTCAGTGGAAATATTTTATCTCTGCTCCAAGAAGCACCCTCAGGGGAGGTTAGAAGGCTCAATCAATCACTTCAGTCATTCATCTGCTTAGAGTTGATATTGACCACAATTGAGGTATCAACTACATCATCTACAAGTGCTTCCTCCACTTGGCTGCCTTTCTTCCTCATAGTATGGTGGCTGGGTTCTAAAAGTACGTGTCCCAAGAGAGAACCACATAGATTCTGTATCATGTCTCATGACCTAGCCTAAAAGTCACATAACATCACTTCTACCATATTCCATTAATAAGTAAGACTCAGAAAGCCAACCCAGAAAGAAGGAGCAGGGAATCAGACCTCCTGACAAAGGAAATGTTAAAGAATTCACAAATAAAACCGCTGCAGGTACATTCCTATAAGGTATGATATTTAAACTATAGCAATTATGAATGACTCAGGGATAAATAAAATACAGAATGGGTAAGGTGCAAAGGGGTGGGACAGGAAGGGATGGAATGGGATAGAACAGGATGGAGAATCAAAAAGTAGAATCAGGTGGACACAGACACTTGATATAATAAGGATTTACACTGATAAAGTATGAGGAAAACACAGACTGTTTATTAAGATGTGCTCTACAAATTATAGTCACCTAGAAAGAAAATAAAGTTAGGTCTTTTGCCACAGAATATAAACTCCAGATTAAATGGATGTATAAAACACAAAAAAGAAAAACAAAACATTAACAAGAAGGAAATACATAAGAATATGAAGCTCAGTAATATGGAATTATTTCTTAAATATGACATCAAAAAGCAATAACATAAAGAAACAGATTATTAATTTTGGCTATCATCAAATTCCCAATTTCTATGAGTATAATTAAAGACATCATAAAATTGTGAAAGATAAGCCACAGACTTGGAGTAGACATTTATAATGAACCAGTGATTTGTATCAAAATATAAAAAGAATATTTAATGCTCAAAAAGGCAGAGACAAATAATGTAACGGAAAAATTAGCAAAATCTACATGCACTCAATTCATAGAAAAGGCAATATAAATAGTCAAGAAATACATGGAGACTTTTTCAACATCGTGGAGATGTCACTAAGAGAACTATCAAATATCAATTTACATACAAAAGTCTGGCACTTTTCTAAGTGACAATACCAAACGTGGAAGGGACTGTGCATGAACTATGCATGGGTATCTATTTCAGTAATTTGACAGCATCTTGTAATATTAAAGATGCCCAGGCCTTGCCAATCAGTAACCCCACTCTCTAAGGCAAGTATTCTGATGAAATGTCATGCGGATATTCACACAAAAAATTAGCAAAACATGCTAATTACTTGTATGAGCAAAGTAAATTAATATACAAATAAACAAAACATCTAAGTGTTCACCAGGAGAGAAACAGGTAAATGATTTAGTACTCAAATAATGACAAATTCAATATCTAAAATGAAATAACACGGTTTATATATAAAGGTGGCCTTTGAAAAGTTCATAGAAATGCATATTATGAAAAACTTGTGCATGAATTTCAAAACTGTTTTGCACCAAAATGAACTTACCTTTAAATTCCGATTTCCATAAAATTTTTGAGGTGTCCTCTTACGTTGCAGCAGAACAAGCACTGCATAGTATGGCACAAATGCATTTCAGTGCCGTGTATTCCATCCTGGCAGGTGTTTATGTAGTGAACAACAAATGATAGATGTGAAGGATACTCAACTCCTGGGACACAGGAGACATGAACTTGGTAGGGGATACTACTGGGGCTTCAGTGATATCTGTCACATTACACGTAATAATTAGAAAGACAAAAATATGTAGCAAGAACATCAAAATGTTAAATCTTGTCATTTCTAATTCATGGTCAGGACTATTTGGTATATTTGCTTTATGATAAACTCAATCCTATTAAACATACTAAGTGCCTAACAAATTTCGTTATTGAACTCTTGGTAACAGGTGTAAAGAGAATTTATTCACTCAGAGCATCAAAGCGAATGTTGTAAGACCAAACCCTGAGACAGAGAGATTTGCAGCTGATTTTAGAAAGGAATTTGAGCCGAGAAACATGAAGGTCATCAGGATTCTCTTACCAACTCTGGTGTCCAAGTTTTTCTGCAACAACTCATATTCCCATAATTCTACAACTTCTGCTTATGCTGCTGTTACTACTAAAAACAATGAACATTTACTCAATTCTGCTGTATGCATATCATTGATCTAAGCACTTTACATTTATTAACTAATTGAATTTCCAGAACATATCCATTTAATGGATGACAAAATTGAGGTACACAGAAGTAAGATAATATGCCTAAGTCACAAAGGTGGTAAAGAGTAAAGCCAGGAATTGAACCCTAACAGGCATACCAATTTCTGATCATTACAAACTGCTTTCAAGCACCTTGCATAAATTGAGAATTGAGTATTTTTAATAATTTTATCTTATACTTTCCACTATTGGAGAAAGACAGTTACTGCTTCTGGCCTCAAGCTTAAAACTCCAAGGCAAGGACTCTAATTAGCCTATGTTGAGTCAGGTGTTGCTCCTAGATAGATCATCTCTGGCCTTGGGTAAGGACAGGAAGAGGAAGCAGGATAGGGGTCATGGAACAGAATGGAAGTTTCTATGGAATTATAAAGGTACAGCAGGTAACGAAATTACCAGGCAAAATACAAACTTGGTTCCCTAAAGGAGTGGGAAGAAGTAAAGATGAGAAGTCAAGTTGAAAAATAATAAATAGCCACTGCATTTTTAACATGACATTTAATATGTATGTGTTTATTGTCTTGTTCTACCTTATCTAAAATGCATACAATAAGCATATATTGTTTCATAACCTTAAAACATTAAGAGTGTATTTTAGAGCTCTTTTAGTGGTTGCCCCTTTTTAATTTTATTCTGTTATCTGAAAGGGGGACACAGAGGCAAACACCCAGAGCTACCATCCACAGAATCACTGCCCACGAGGACCAGGGCTGGCCCAGGTTTAACCGAGGAGCAATGAACTCAATCCAGGTTTCCCACACAAGTGGCAGGGACCCAAGTGAACTACCACCTGCTACCTCCAGGGGTGCGTGCCCAACCAGCATCTTAACTGCTAGGCCAAATGCCCACCATTCCTCTCTTCTGACTCCTTCTCCCTAGTTGATTTTCTCCCTGCTGCAAAAGATGCTGGTGCATAGTGTCAATGTATAAACGGAGCCAAAGTCTCCTACACAGTCCTTGAATTCCTCTTGAAAAGTTGGGAATGTTCTTTGTAAACACGCCATTGTGAAGAAATTAGGAAAGTTATTTATAGGTCCCATTCACATGTTGTTTTAAATGATTAATGAAATGTTTTTATTTCAGATTCAGGGTCAGAGAACATAAAGAACAGCATGTGATAGCCACATGGACCTAGATTCAAATCTTGGCTCTGATAAAAATGGAACTAATTCTGGACATGTTCTTTAATACCCCTTATCTCACACTCATCATTTTAAAAATAGAATAACTAATAACAGCCTTATAGGATCACACGCAGGAACACAGGGTCTGCCAGGGAGAACATCAGAATGGGAAGAGTTCGGTCCAAATGCAAAGGCAGTCACACATCTGCAGGAGAGTGTGTCAAATGTCCAGCAGAGCCTCAAGAGCCTTCCAAAAACTTGTCAAGGATTCAAAGATGGATTTCCAGGCTGCTGTTTCCTCGTTATCCAACGGGAGAGAGTTAATTCCAGGAAGTCTGTGACCAGAGAGGCCTGTGATGAGGATGACTGCTCCAAAGTGTTTCCTGCACTTAGCATTCTTGCCAGAAGCTGCATTTTTAATCAATTAATTAATTTTCAGTTTATTTGAAAGGCAGAGAGACAGAGATAGATCTTCCATCTACTGGTTCCATCCAAATGACTACAACAGCTGAGGATGGATCAAGTTGGGAGCCAGGAGCCCAGAACTCAATCCAAGTCTCCCATGTGGGTGGCAGGGCCCCAAGTACTCAAGCCATCACCTGCTGCCTCTTAGGGTGTGCATTAACAGGAAGCTGAATTGAAACCAAAGGAGCCAGGACTCACTGGTGCTTCCGTAGGGCATGCGGGTGCCTGAAGCAACAGCTTATCCACTATACCAATTGCATGTCTCAGAGTATTTTTCATATATTTCTACTGAAGAACATTGACCAGCTTTTCTGAAACTGGGCCTAGGAAGTACCTTCTTGTATCCTTCTCAGCTAGGATTCAGCTCAAATGGATTTTATGAACTGTCTTGGACACCATTTTCTTTTCTGCCCAGGAAGAGATATAGCAGAGAGCTGCCTCTTAAGTGAGTATCCAAAAGGAACATATTAGGTGAATTGCTTGCACATGTGGTGACCAAGGATATGAGAGAAGAGCATCCATAAACTAAAAGGGTCTGGATCCTTTATTGGGCAGGAAAGGATGAGAAGGCAAGTAGAATGCCCGACTCATCTGCAGGGGTCATTCACCTTTCAGACACAGGGAGCAATGATTCATTTCAAACATCTAACAGAAGCTCATGAGTTTTGAGAAAGGACCAATGAGAGTCAAGGGAGATGAGATTTAGAAAGTAATGTGATTGTACAGGTGACAAGGGATTTGGTGGGGGAGGGGGAGTGAGCCAACCTGAGAAACACGCAGGAGGCTGAACTTGTGGCATCTGGCTGCTGTCTGGATGCATGCAGCAAGGACAGGAATGTGACAAGGACGAGTTTTGAGTCACACACTGGAGCAGCCGGTGACTGGGGGTGCCATATGATTAAAAGGGGCGTCTCTCAGGACACATCGTTACGTTTCCTGGAGGAGTGCAAGACGGTATGCCTCACCCCATAGTCATGAAATTTTCACAGCAAATCAGTATTCTTACTTGTCTATATAATAATGTCTTGTAAATATGACCAGCAGAAGACAACCCCACAAACTCTAGATAATAAAACCAAGATTGGGGAACAGAATTGCTGGACTTAGAGGAGGCTTATCCTTGTGGTTCCTCCTTTTCAGATTTGATAGGGCTGCCAAGACATCTGCCTCTCCATCTCTGTTTTGTTTCAAAAGGAGCTTGGCGTTTAGGTCCCATAAATAACCATAGAGAGATGAAAATAAAATGCTGAGTGAATTCAAAGAAGGGGCAAGTTTCCCCTGCCTAAAGAAAAGAGAATGGGACCCTAGTGTCCAAGGAAAAGCAGCATTTGGAGTTTCAGTCCTTCATTTCAGAACAAAACAGTAAAATGTCTTGGACGGAAAACTCTGAAATAAAACATGGGAAACTCTAAGTGCACAATACTGGGCATACAGCAAGCACTCAATAAATGAGTCTTTGATCCTGATCCAAATCCTAGCACTGTCTCAGCAATCACATGTTGCTCCTTTGCTCCCACCTGTCCTTGGACTCATCATCTTAGGGCTAACGAGGTCATATTTTCATGGTGCTGAGATTTGTTTTTACATCGGGATCCATTTTTCTCTCTAATCAAGGGGGTTTTAACAGAAAGAGGATTTAGGAGACCAGTATGCAATGGAAAGAGTCTAAAGTTTCTCTTCAGCTGGTGGATTAGGCCCAAATTAGTGGTAAGAAGAGTGGAAAGAGGAACTAAAGCTGCCACATCTGTAAGTTGCTCAGTTCTCTTCTAAAGAAAATCTCCCCTATGAGTTTGTAACACAGAGTAAGTGTTCAGTAAATTATTGCCAAATGAGTAAGGGAATGCATGGTGCCCAAACATTATAATAGTAGCAGCAAATATCTGTAAAGGTCTTAGCATGTCATGGTCACTGTACAACAATGAGTCCATCCTCTTCTATTTTCTTCTTTTTGTGCATTCCACATTAGGTAAGTTTCTTAGTATCATACAAAGAGTAACAGACAAAACCAGAACACAAATTCATCATTGCACTTATTTTAGTCTCAGACTAATCCCGTTGTTATATCCTGTTTCATTCCAAATATTCATCCAATAGATCTTTATTGAACATCTATTATGTGTTACTGATTTGCTAGATATTGGGGATAGAATGGTGAGTCAAATAGGAATTGGCCCCTTAGTGAAGGGGAACAAACAAATGAAATAGTTAAAAAAAAAAACACTAACACATGAATAACCAATAACTTCAGGTTTTGGTAGGTCCTAGAAGAGCAAAACACAGTTGGAGTGATAGAAGATGAGGGGGATATAGGAGACTATTTTCAACAGGGGAGTTGGGAAAGGCATCCCTGAAGAGGGATCCATTTAAATCAAGTCCTGAGAAAAAGAAATTTGTCATACAAAGCACTGCAGGGAAAGAGACTTTCTTTAATACCCCATCAGCAAAACAATAAAAGAGTAAGCATTTCCAAGGTAATTTTTAATTTCTCTACACTTCTGCATGCATTATTTCACTGCACCCCAATGGGACAAGCCTTTGTCAATTATTCCTCTTCAGGGTCCTCTCCACAGACTGTCTCTGGTTATCTGTTCAATTTCCCATTGCTATTTTGTTAGTAGGTTAGTTAATAATTGCAGGTCATCAGTAAGGCTGATGTAAAGGTCAACTAACTCTGAGGGAAACAAAATCCTCCAATTAGTTAAGAGTCAGCGATGAGTGATGCCCGAAGCCAGGGTGAAGAGTATCAGAGAAATCAAAAGAAAAAGTTCCCTGACCATTGGCCAAAAAGCAACTGGTTGCTCCTTAGGGGAAGCCAAACTTGGCCTGCCTAATGAGCCTTGAAACTCTGAGAAAACAAATTCAGAGTCCACATTACAGACAAACAGAGGGCAACAAAGAGGGGATCATTAACCACACTGATTGGATGTAGCCCTCCCTCTACTGTGGAAAAGCTCTGCAATCCTGCCAGGCCATCATGGGGGAGATGCAGTCAGGATGGGCTGGCACACACCATCTCCTGGATGAGACCTACACAGGCCTCCCTTGCCTCTTCTCCCTTTTAATTCCTCCCTGCTCCATCCTTCTCTCCACACTGGACAGCCACAGCAGCTTACAGAGAAGACCCAGAGTCTACCAGTGCACGCAATGTGGACTGCCACTATAAACAGGGTGGTGGTCATGAATCCATCAAGGCACCATTTCCTCTGAGCCTGTAGGCAGCCCTCTGAGCCTGTAGGATCCCTCTCAACACAACAGACAGCTACTATTGTATAAACAGATTTGGAACTCAATAGGAAACCTACAAGGCATTGCCACAGTCTATACCACTTTAATACCATTTCTAATCTTAGATCACCACATAGCTCTCTAAATGGGCTGGCATTCTAGATTATCCATGATGTTAGTAACTACCTTTCAATGAGTATCCACTACACACAACAGTGCTTGTAAATTCTCTACAGACTCTACAAGCTCATGATTGCAACCCCATAAAGTAGAAGACAATATTAAGCACATGTTACAAAGAAAATGGACCAAGTCTCAAAGAGGTTACAAAACTTACAAGACATGGAGTGGGTAAAGTGACTGATAAAGAATACAAACCTGGATTTTAGCTGATTTTAAACTTAGGTCATGACACCAACTACATCACAGTCAAGTTTTTAAGAGATCAACATGGTGGGCTGGCACTGCTGCATATTGGGTAAAACTGCCACCTGCAGTGCCGGCATCCCATATGGGCACCAGTCTGAGTCCCAGATGCTGCACTTCTTTTTTTCTTTTTCTTTTTTTAACCTTTACTTAATAAATATAAATTTCCAAAAGTATATCTTTTGGATTATAGTGGCTTTTCCCCCCCATAACCTCCCTCCCACCCACAACCATCCCATCTCCCACTCCCTCCCACATCCCATTCACATCAAGATTCATTTTCAATTATCTTTATATACAGAAGATCAATTTAGTATATACTAAGTAAAGATTTCAACAGTTTGCACCCACATAGAATCATGAAGTATACTGTTTGAGTACTAGTTATATCGTTAATTCACATAGTACAACACATTAAGGACAGAGATCCTTCATGGGGAGTAAGTGCACAGTGACTCCTGCTGTTGATTTAACAGTTGACACTCTTATTTATGGTGTCAGTAATCACCCTAGGCCCTTGTCATGAGTTGCCAAGGCTATGGAAGCCTCTTGAGTTCGCCAACTCTGATCTTATTTAGACAAGATCTTTTTCTTTTGAACGATTTATTTATTTATTTACTTGAAAGTCAGAGTTACACAGAGAGAGGAGAGACAGAGAGAGAGAGAGAGAGAGAGAGGTCTTTGACCCAGTGGTTCAAATTGGCCACAACAGCCGGAGCTATGCTGATCTGAAGCCAGGAGCTTCTTCCGGGTCTCCCATGTGGTTGCAGGGGCCCAAGGACTTTGGCCATCCTCCACTGCTTTCCCCTGCCATAGCAGAGAGCTGGATGGGAAGTGGAGCAGCCAGGACTTGAACCAACGCCCATAAGGGATGCCAGCACTACAGGCAGTGGCTTTACCTGCTACACCACAGCGTCGGCCCCCAAGTTGGGTTTTAATACAGAACTGCAGAGCAGCTGAGTATATCCTTCTAGGCTTTCATGAAAACAACAAGTGTTTCCTGTCTGCCCACTTGGTTACCAAGTACTGTTCTGCACAGAGGTGCCACAATAACAAGCAGTATCACACAAGTCCATGTAGTTTACAAACTAACAGAGAATACAGACATGAAATAAGTAAGTACATAGAAGATCTCTGATTTATAGTCAACAGCTCTCAGGAACCTGAAATAATAAAATAATGGGCAGTACAATTTTGAATGGGGGAGGGGGGTTAGCTCAGAAAATTCTTCAGATGGGCCTGAAAGAGCAGGTCTGGTCAAGTACCTTCAGGCAACTCCTGGGCTGTCATGGCTTGAGAGTTAATGAGGCACAGCATTACTACAGGAGGTTGTTGAAAAAGGAAAGATGAATCACAGGATGAGAATATTCTTGGCTCACAATTTGGCCAAGAACTTGTACTGGGACCTGGGATGCTGGACTATGGTGGATGTTGAAGCCTCCATTCCTCATACCCTACTCAGCTGAATTTTGGGCAGAGAATGAACATCCTCCAGATTAGACAATTCAGAGCCCAGCTCTTGGCCTTGCAGCCTTAGCTTCCATTTAGTCTCACATGCATCAAAGTAACTCCTCTGCTGGGTTTTCCCATAGCTCCAGAGAGATGTCTGTCATCGGTCACAACAGGTAAACTGAAAACACAGAGTGACCAATGGTACTTTAAAATTGAGCCCAACAATGCATCTTTGAGAAGACTCCATGTACCATTTGTGTCCTAAGAAACATTTTTTGAGCACTTTTTTACCTGGGAAAAAATTAATTTCCAAACATTTTGTTTTCCATGCCGGGACAGGATGCTGTAAGGTTCCCCTTTGTGAGTGCTGGACCTCACAACTACATTTCAGCATTTTGTGTTTTATAACTAGAGAACAAGCATTTGAGGACAGCTATGGTTATCTACACAGGCCCACGTAAATTTGGCTGATTACTCAGTGAAGTGTCCACTGCAAGAAAAGAAGGAAGGACTCAAGAAACTCCAGTTGCCAACATTTTTCGATTTCCCCAATTTTAAGAATAAAGGATGTGCCCAGGATTTAATTGGACATGCTCAATGTCTTCCAACATAAACCAAGTTGATGTACAAAATGTCTAAATATATATATTATATTTTTAAGTTGAATTAATGAGGGCAAATTCTACTTCTGTCCATGTTGAAGTCAGTAGTATTGGGCTTTTCTAAAACAACTAGAATATGAGATTAAATAGATAAATGACTGTTTCCAAACACTGAACTACAAGCATCACAGGGTTTTAGACCCTGAGAGAAACAGAAACAAATGAAGAAAGTACTACAATAACCTCAGGTTTCTGCTTCGAGGTACTTTCTGGATGTGTCTATACTATGAGGAAGCAAGCAAAGCTTTAAGAGATTTGACTTGAGGATACAGAGATCAGAGTTCAGGAAGGTGGGTGCAGCTTTCAAGGCAGCACACAGAGAAGAGGCAGCTTTGTGCAAAGACAGAGCTCTAGAATTCCTCTGAGGAGCATTCTTGCATTTCTTTCAGGGCAAACAGCTATGCATGTATGTGGGAAAGTAGGAGGAGGTAAGATGACAGTCCTAGAGTTTCCCCATGGCTGGGAGATGTTAAGATTCTGAGGAGATACGCTATTCAGAACCTAGAACATTCAATAGAGACCCTGAAAGGGTATATGTCTTAGAGAAAAAGAAGCTTTAGGATGAAGACTATCATAGGTTCACCCTAAAAAAGGTCAAAATAACCCAAAAATAATCAAGCTAACCTGCAAATAATGGCCTGTCAAAACAAACTGCAGTATTTGAGTGGAAGCAACAAAATTTTATTTCATTGTGGCCATAGGAAATACATTATTTTAAAAGAACTGAGTATTTTCTAGGATAGATCTCAACAAATTTTTAAAAATAGAAATTATTTCCAGTATCTTCTATGGCCACAATGAAATAAAACTAAAAATCAATAGCAAGAGCCAGCACCGTGGCTCAACAGGCTAATCCTCCGCCTTGTGGCGCCGGCACCCCGGGTTCTAGTCCTGGTCTGGGCGCCGGATTCTGTCCTGGTTGCCCCTCTTCCAGGCCAGCTCTCTGCTATGGCCCGGGAGTGCAGTGGAGGATGGCCCAAGTCCTTGGGCCCTGCACCCGCATGGGAGACCAGGAGAAGCACCTGGCTCCTGGCTTTGGATCAGCGCAATGCGCCGGCCGCAGTGCGCCAGCCGTGGAGGCCATTGGAGGGTAAACCAATGGCAAAGGAAGACCTTTCTCTCTGTCTCTCTCTCTCTCACTGTCCACTCTGCCTGTCAAAAATTAAAAGAAAAAAATCAATAGCAAGAAAAACTTTTGAAACTACAAAAATACATAGAAATTCAACAACTTACAGTTAATAATCAATTGTTCAAAAGGGAAACTTAAAAGCTTCTTGAACAAATTAAAAGAGAAATACAACATGCCAAAACCTATGGAATACAGCAAAAGCAGTACTAAGAGAGAAGTTTATAGCAATCAATGCCTCTGTGTGTGTGTGTGTGTGTGAAAGATTAAAAAAAATCCAAAACTGATAAAAAGGAAGAGATAATAAAACACAAACAAATGACAGAGTGAAAAAAATGCCAAAAAATGAAGCCAAGAGCTAGTTTTTTGGAAAAGATACACAAAACTGATAAGCCCTCATGTAGACCAGTTAAGAAAAACAGAGAGGGTTGAAATATATAGAATCTATCTCTATGCTCTTAAATCTGCATATATGAAACACATAAAATCAGTTCACCTTATATAAACTTTAAAAATTTTGTAAAAATGAAAAGAATATTAAAAAAGAGATATACAGTTAAAAATAAACAAAAATGGAACATTTCAACTGACAATATAGAAATGTAAATTATTGGTAGAGGTGACTATGAATAATTATATAGCAACAAATTTGATAACCTAGAAAAAAGGGACAAATTCTTAGACACATATACTTTATCAAGAATGAATCATAAGAAAACAGAATACCTAAAAGACCAATAATGAGTAGTAAAACTGAATTAGTAATTTAAAAATATCTCCCATCAAGGGCCAGTGCTGTGGCATAGCTGGTAAAGCCATGGCCTGCAGTGCCAGCATTCACTGTAGGCGCTGGTTCAAGTCCTGGCAGCTCCACTCCTGTTGCAGCTCTCTGGTACGGCCTGGGAATGCAGTAAAAGATGGTCCAACTCCTTGGGACCCTACACCTGTGTGGGAGACCCTTCAGAAGCTCCAGGCTCCTGGCTTCAGATCCCTCCAGCTCTAGTCATTGCAATCATTTGGGGAGTGAATCAGAGGACGGAAGACTTCTCTCTTTCTCTCTGCCTCTATGTAACTCTTTCAAAAAAATAAATAAATCTTTAAAATAAATACAACACCCATCAAAGAAAAGCCCAAGACCAAATGGCTTCACTGAATTTTAAACGAACTTTTAAAGAATGAACACCACTCAAAAAAATAGAAAAATAAAAAATTCTTCCAAATTTATTCCATGAGGCCAGCATTACCTTGACACTAAAACCAGAAAAAGGCACAACACAAAAGGAAAGTTAAGGTTCAATGTCCTTGATGAAAATGATACACGAATACTCAACAAACTACTAGCAAGTCCAACCCAACTGCATATTAAAAGAATCATACACCATGACCAACTGGAATTCATCCTAGCAGTGTAAGGATGGTTCAACATAAGCAAATCCATAACTATTATACACCATATCAATAGAATAAAGGACAAAATTAAATAACCATTAAAAAGACACAGAAAAGGCATTTGATAAAATTCAACATTCTTCATGATAAAAAAAATTGACTAAATTAGATATAGAAGGAATATACCTCAACATAATAAAGGTCATATGTAACAAGCCAACACTTAACTTCATACTTAATGGGGAAAACCCGAAGGCTTTCTAAGATCAAGAATAATACAAGGATACAATAAAAATGGCTAGTAAATCTAAAAAGATATTTCTTAAAGGAAAACTTACAAGTAGTCAACAGCTAAGTGAAAAAGAAAAAGATATTCAGCATCACTAGTCATCAGGAAAATTAAAAAAAAAAAAAACCCACAATGTGATATCTCACTCCAGTAACATTGACTGTACTCAAAAAGATGCAAGATAACATGTGTTGGTGACAATGTGGAGATAAGAGAACCCTTGTACAGTGTTCATGGGAATGTAAATTAGTACAGCCATTGTGGAACACAGTATGTATGTTCTTCAAAAGACAGAACTAAAAATAGAAGTACCATGTAATCCAGTAATCGCACAACTGGGTATATATCCAAGGAAAAAGAAACCCATCTGTGAAAGAGACATCTACACTTCCATGTTTATTGCAGCACTATTCATAATAGCCAATAAATGGAAATAACCTCATTACTCACCCACTAATAAATTAGATAAGAAAAGGTAGTAAAATACACAGTGGAATATCACTCAGCCATATTAAAGAATGAAATCCTGTCGTTTCAACAACATGGACGGAACTGGAGGTCATCATATTAAATGAGATAAACCAAGCACAGAAGGACAAATATCACATAATATCACTCATGTGGAGTCTAAATGATAGGTGTTCACATAGAAGCTAATAATGGTGGCTATCAGATGCTGTTGAGGGAAATGGGAAGGAAGGGATAGGGAAAGGTTGATTGAAGGGTGCTGGGGTACAGCTAAATAAGAGTAAGAACTTATGGGGTTCTACTGCACAGTCCAGTGATTATAGACAATGATACTCTATTAAAATACCCTCACAGCTGGGATTTTGGATGCTTTCAAGGAAAGGTTAAATACTTGAAAAGATAAATATATGTATCCAGACTGGATTTTACATAACGCATCACAAAGTACCCCATAAAAATGCACAATTTTTGTCTGTTAACTTTGTTAAATAACAAAGGCAATTTGGTTTCAGCGTCCAGAGGTTATGACATTGCTATACATTGGTCATTCACACACTTTTTCCAGATGCGATTCATTAACTTCTCATCCACTCAACAGTCCTATGCTGAGCACCACAAGAAGCTCAGTGGGATTTACTGTTCTAGCACTGGGCATTCCAAGAGGCACAGGTTCAAATTCTATTAACTGCAGTCATGATCCTGGTTGTTAAATAAACCCTCAAAGAATACTTATGACCAAGAGAATGTATGTGAGGACAAATCTTTTTCTTCTTCAGTTCTGCCTGGAACAAAATAATGTGTTGGCTGTAATGTATCAATTTAAAATAACCCTATCAACCAATCAACCAATAAACAAATATTCATCCTAATTTTAACTTGTGTCTCTAGTTAAAATGATTGTCTAGGGAAATTCAGAGCTATTTAAAAACCTCTGAATCACATCATTTCAAAAAGGGGTATCTAAAGGTTTCACTTATTTGCTCATGGCCCCCATAACTATTTTGTTACTAGGTTGATTAATCAACCAACATGTCATCAGCAAGGCTGGTGTAAAGGTCAACCAAGTCCAAGAGAAATAAAATCAGTCAATTAACTAAGAATCAGTGAGGAGTGATGTTGAAACAAGAGTAAGAAATATCCAATAAATCAAAGGAAAATATAACCCAGCCACTATCCAAAAGGCAACCAGTCTCTCTTAAGAGTAAACCAATCTTAGCCCACCTAAAGAGCAGAGAGATATCTGATTTTGATACTATTACTATGTTATCCTACTGACACAACCAAAATCATAAACTTGAGCATCATGCTATTACAAGAAAAGGTTCATCATAATGCATTGTAATCTCTTCTCCAGCCACCATACCCTATCCTCTCATATGTCCTTCCAGCTTCACTGTCCTTTCCATGCCACCCTCGTATACAGCTTGCCCTTTCACCAAGCTGTATCTCCAATGTCCTCCAATAGAGATATGCCAGTTTTTTCAGGAGAGCAGTAGTAACCCTTTCCCCAGTGCCTAAAGCCCTTGCCCATGTCTAGGATAATCCACTGTTCAAAGGCTCTTATTTATCCCTCTCACTACATCAGTTTACCTTGTGGTAAACATTAGGAATATCCTGGGAAATAAAATGGTTTCACTTGGACATAATTCCCAGAAATTCCAACAGAATTTCTAAGAGGCTGTGACCCAAGCAAAGGAGATAGGAAAGTTCCCTCAGGTGACTCTTACGTATAGCCAAGGCTGAAAATTAGTGCAGAAGGCCAATGCTTCCCCTATGTTAATATGCATGTGATTCACCTAGGGGCTTATGAAAACCAAGATTCCGTTGTAGGTGGTCTGGGGTTAAGGACTGACATTCGGTGTTTCTAAAAAATTCCCAGGTGCCCCTGCTACTGATACTCAGATTTCATTGGGTAGTAAGGTAGAAAACAAACTCCTAAGAGCAGAAAGCTGACAGTGAGGCACTCAAAGATTATGTTGTCAAGACAGCACACACGTGGCAGAAGGGAGTCAACTGACCCAAACACTTGGAATCGTAATTTGGCAGAATCTCTTAAAATTAAAACATGCCCCAACATTTTTGCCCCAGGAGCCCAATTTTGGCAATTATGTAACAATGAAAACTACCAGTACACAAAGCTATTTTTATTATGATATTTAGTGCAGCCCACTGATAACAAAACAAACAAAACTGACCGGCGCCGCGGCTCACTAGGCTAATCCTCCGCCTTGCGGCGCCGGCACACTGCATTTTAGTACTGGTACTTTCTTTCTCTCTCTCTCTCACTGTCCACTCTCCCATCAAAAAAAAACCAAAACCAAAACCAAAAAAAACAAAACAAAACAAATCTAAAATAAAACAAAACTGAAAAAATCTGAATGTTTACTAAGAAATAAATGGCTGCATATAAAGTACTTTTATGCCTTTGTGAAATATTATGTAGCCATTGAAAAATATTTTAGAGCTAAGTCTATGAATCTGAAAGCTTCTCTCTCATGTATTATTCATAAGAAAATAAAGTTACCAAATTGTATGAACAGCATGATTCTCATTTCCAAACAAATAGTAATATCCTATAACACAAGTTCCTGTGTGTGTTTAGGGTTTGTTTGAGATGGAACATGTATTAAATACACACATCTATAAGTTGGTACCAATTTCTCTTAAATAGTGGTGGTGAGAATCAAGAAAGGATGGAATGAGTATTAACTTTAAATTTTTTTACATTGTTTTCTTGGAAATGATGAGTTAACTTCTGATATCTTAAAAGAATCATTAATAAAAGACAGCAAAAATGTTCACTAATATTGGACTCTATGCTATTAAGGGTAGGGAACATAGCCCGCATAGATATTCAACAAATATGTATCACATGGATGGCTGACCTAATACTGTGGTTGGATGCATGGATGAATGACAGGTATAAATGTACGATGACTTTACCCAGGATCATATATAGCTAATAGCTTCTAAAAAAAAGGTAAGTATGTGAGACTAAAAAAAAATTAGAAGAAAGGAGAGTGATCCTTTATTCCAGGTCTACTTAATTATTCTTCTAGTGATGTGAGAGTCACCTCTGGACAGTCCATGAATCTGAAAACGCTTTGGGGTTAGGCCGGACACTAGGACTATCATTTTTAAAACCAACTCTTCTTTTTTAAAGATTTATTTATTTATTTGAAAGTCAGAGTTACACAGAGAGAGGCAGAGAGAGAGAGAGGTCTTCCATCCGATGGTTCACTCCCCAGATGGCCACAACAGCCAGAGTTGTGCCGATCCGAAGCCAGGAGCCAGGAGCTTCTTCCAGGTCTTCCACGTGGGCGCAGGGGCCCAAAGAGTTGGGCCATCTTCCACTGCTTTCCCGGGCCATAACAGAGAGCTGGACAGGAAGAGGAGCAGCTGGGTCTCGAACTGGAGCCCACATGGGATGCTGGAGCTTCAGGCCAGGGCATTAATGCACTGAGCCACAGTGCCGGCCCCTAAAACCAACTCTTAACTCACAGTGTCTCTGCGGGAACCAATGAACACAAGTGACTCAGAGACCAGATTGGGTACCACATCTGTCCCTCTTCAAGCTCAGTGAGGCCAAAAACTTATCTCCATGGGTTTCATAATCCTACGCTTTTGCAAATGTATACACACATGCTTACACACCCATGCACACCTATAGGAAGTGAGTCAGTACAACGCAGGAAGAAAATGACAAGGTCTGGGTGCCAGAGAAGTTACTGCAGCTCATTTAACACTAAACTTCTGGCAATTGATCAGATCTGGCGTTTTCTCTCCACCTTTCTAAGGTGACCTAAATAAAGCTTCCACTATTCTAATGCTACTAAGAAGAGCAGTCATATACAAACACCTGGTTCCAACTGAGTCTGGAGGTAAGTGGTTTGGATGGGATAGTTCTGGGAATAAAGAGGTGTCCACTGGACAGCATGTGAGAACAATGAGAGTAAACTGGGGTGTCCATTATGGAATCATTCACTTTCCAGCTACCAGTATGCATTTGCCGAATTTTAGTGGAACATGAATTATTTTATTTTTAACATCACTTATGGGAAAAAAGTTACTCATTTAAATGTCTATTTCTATCTTCCTGCATGGCATCTGATATCTAATTGTCTGTTTAATGAATAAGCCATAGCAGTAACCATTAGTGTGAATACTAATGACTCAGCTCCCCCAGGCCTATACCCTGACGTCTCCCATCCAGGTCTGTTCTCTGCATCTTCCCAACCTGATTTGCATCCTCAGTCCATCTCCCTTTTTTATCAACCTCACAACCCTCCAGTATTTATGCCTCATCATTTCATCTATGAGGGTGTTTCCAAAATTTTTTGAAAAATGAGATGAAAAGCTTATTTTGGTGTAAAAAATTGAAGTTCATGCAATTTTTTTCATGATGAGCAATTTCCATGAACTTTGTGAAGATCCTTCATAACACCTAACATTTTTATTAAAGAAGCAGAAAACAGACCTCATAGCTATGATTCTAAAGAAGACACCAAAATGAGATCTCCAGGTCCTTTGGAACCATGCATACATGCACGAACGCACACACACACACAAACACACACACTGCAGAGTTCTTGCTCTGATGCAGTGCTCCTCCTCAGCAAGCTTTCTCTGTTGCAGAAGGAACATGCACACAAGCTGAGACTGACTGTGATCCTTCTTAACAAAGAACAAATGACTCCTCAGGTCATTTTGTTCTCTCTTGTCCAAACCATCACTCCATATGTGCTATAGCTTCATCTCCACAGCAGATCATAAACCCACTGAAATATTAATCTCTTTAAACCGTGAGAGTTTTTCACCAAGGAATACATCTCAGGATTAAGCAGGGTGTTGGCTGACCTTTATTAGTGCTGTTTACAGAAACATATGTAAAATGCTATGAATATTCTTTAAATTTACTTTTCCCCTTCTTGACATTTTTAGATGAATGTACAAATATTCCCAAGGGTTTTCATATATTTACTTTTCACCTTTTCCCCAAACATTTTTCATTCTAAAATCTCAAGTTTTTCCACCACAAATTCTCTGATCATAGGAGTTAATCATCCAGGATGAAAAGGAGTGGAGTAAGGAAAATATTTTATGTTAGTGATTCTCAAACTTGAGTTTCTATCAGAATTCACTAGAGGGTTTATTAAAACAAAGATTCCCGAGTCCCAGAATATCTGATTCCAGTTGTCATAGGTACAGCCAAGAATTCACATTTTTCACATGGTCCTAGGTGTTGCTGATGCAGCTGACCTGGGGACCACACTTTGAGAAACACAACTTGGGGAATTTCTAAGAGACACACAAGATACATATTCCAATAGTGCTAGAGTCAATATTTCCTTCAGTACAAATATTAAATGTAAGTTGACCAGACATAGGAGCCAATATTTTTACTGAGCACATACTATGGGTCAGGAATAGAGCACTCTTCATACATTTCTCAATTAATACTGCACAACTCTGTGACACATATTGCATTATTGTCATAGTCTAAAAAGGAGAACTCTGAGGGACAGAGAGATAAACTTCTGCTCAAAGTCACACAGATGGGACTCCAGACCCCATACCAGGAACACTTCCTATATTGCCTACACTCCAATATTACAGAATGTCACTCTACACGCACAACCTAGGGTAAAGTACCCAGGGAACATTCCTGGAGTGGAGCATTTGTGAGTTGTAAAGTATCACATCCAGGTCAAAAATCTCCTTTTCCACCCTTAATAGTCCAAACAATGTCATTGAAATACACACCTGCCTTGGGCTGGGTCCTTCTGAGAACAGATCCCAAGATAGGGATGTGGATTGTGTATGGGAAGTGGAGAAAAACCGATCAACTGTGGCCCACTGCAAGCAGATGGGGCTTGCTTCCTCTGAGATCATCTTAAGGTCAATTAAGAACAGACCTCAGAATTGAATCCCTTGAAATGGGGAGACTGGGGCATTTCTCTACTGACTTGCATCCACTGGTGGGTGAGGGTTGACCTTCTCCATCTCAGAGTTAGACACACACAAAAGAACAACCTGCATTGACTTCAGAGAAGACAAAGCACTGAGTTCTCACAATTGGTAAATACCAGCAATGTGGATGGAGCTGGCCACTGCACCCATCCTGAAATCAGGTGGGCCCAAGGGAACATGGAGCATCATGGGTATCTGTTATAGTGGCTTGTTCTCTTGAGTACAGGTATGGTGACTTCATAAAGAAAATGTAAACCAGGATGAAGTGACAGTGAGTGTCAGAAGCTTCACTGGTTGATATAGCAACAGTGGGTACTCCCAACAGACCATGAGAGAGGGAGCCAGGAGAAGGTTAAGGACAGTTATCTGAATTTAAGCTAGGACCACCCTCTCTAATTCAAGAAAGCACTTAAGAAAATAAAGAATAACAGAGTATTCTTAGAAATTATTTAAAAGACAGCATGAATTCTGGAGCCAGGACTCCCCCATGTTCAAATCCTCGTTTCACTACCTGCTAACTGGGTACTTTTTGGTAAATTACTTAAGTTCTCTTTGTCTCTGTTACCCACCTATAAAAGGTAGACATTATGAGGATTAAGTTAATATCCATAGATGCTTAGAAAAATGACTAGCACATAGTAAATATTGTTTTGAATATATTAACTAATTGTTCTGATTTACAAAATGGCTAAATTATTCATAAATTAAACTACTTTGTCATTAAAGTTATTAGTAGTCCCACACTTCATCATTGGGTACAAAACAGGAATATCTATTAACAGGGTGATAAGAAATTTACCTATTGAATGAGATTGCCATTTCTCAATCTTTGGTGACTTTATTATCTTATGATTAATTTAAATCCATGTATTACCTGAAAAATATAAGTGGTTACTAACAATTGAGCACTTACTACATTCCAGGAAAAATCTAGGCATTACATAGGGTCTGTTTGCCCAATTTTTGACAATTTTTTCTTCTTCCCCTCTAGTTAATAATACAGGTCCCAGGATGCCCTGAATCAAAGATATTGTGAATTATAATGTGCCCTTGCATCATTTTAACCAACAGAAGGAAAACAAGTCATTTGTAACATTATCCATCATGGACAGGGCAGAGGGGATAAATGAAACAGAAAGAACCAGGGCTTTGGAATCAAGGGTTTTCAAGTCAGACCCAGCTGTGCCTCTTATGTCTGTACAACCATGATACACATTAACTTTTTAACCTTCTGCATCTTCATCTCTATAATGTGAATGTTTATATTTAGCCCACAGCATTCGAAGGGAGTGGTAGTAAGGACAGTAGTTATGGGCATCATTTCCTGCAAACTTCCTGTGTACCAAGTGCCATTCAGAACCCAGGTACCATTCAGAATCCATGTGCTTGATCCTCACAAGTCTCTATGGGAGGTATTGCTGCTGTTGTGCCAGCAGATGAAGACTCAAGGGGACCCATGTGGTAAGCAGCCTCCCAGAGGCCACCAGAGATCCTGCTTCCAGGGATTCACATTATACCTTTGTGTGGCCCTTTCCCCAGCTAGGAGCTTGAGTGATGGATATGTCATCACTTCCAAGATCAGCTTATAAAAACTTACTGGATGCCCTCTTGTGGAGCTGCTCCACTGACTCCCATGGCATTGAGCTAGGGAAGACCTCCAGCCAACAGCCCCTGAAGAGCTGGTATGAGCACCCTGTGAGAAAACTCAGAAGAGAACTCAGAAGAAGAGACTCAGATCCTCTTACAGTCAAACCTCCAGACAAGACCACAAGGCCTGGCTGATGGCAGAAGTAGAGCGCCCAGCTAAGCCATGCTTAGATTCTTGATCCACAGAAGTTATGAGATAATTGATGCTTGTTTTTAAGCCACTTAGCTTGGAGGTAATTTGTTATTCAGCAATAGGACACTAAGACACATGATGTAAAGTAACTTTCCCAATGTTATTCAGACTATATAAGCCGACCAGTTAACTCAAAACGGCACCCACTACAATCTTAAGCTCTGAGAAAAGTGTAATGATTGTGATGAGGTTGATGACAGTGCTGCTGCTCATGATGGTGATGACAGTGACAAAGTGACATAACATTGATGAAGAGTAATTAAACAAGGCGATCAAAAATGTTAAATGAGAGTTATGCCAAAATGCGTCTTTGGATGAACTCTTGAAAATACCTTCTTCTTAACAAAAAGAAAGAAAGACAAAATCTACTTTTTTTCGGCTTCCTCTGGATTCAAAGAGGGTCAGCACAAAAGAACTTCACATCTACTCCTGCCAGACTGGATAAGACTGCCTCACTGTGTCCATGTCCCACTGGAGAAAGTTCTTGTATTCCTGTGATGAAAATATGCACAAGTGAGGAAATCCAAACTCCAATCAGTGAGTTTTTTTAAAAGCTCGTATTTGTATATTTGATGTGCAACCTAATTAGACCAGAGCATCTTTAATTAAGTGTGTCAGTCCCAGTGGAAGCCACAGAGTTCAATGCTAATAAAGCTGATAAAGGTTTTTGTTTCTCAGACTTCTTTTATTTAATGCCTCAACCATGTTAAGCCAATCTGTAACATATGGGCAGTTCTCCCACTATGGATTTATCATTTGGGTGTTCCTTTCTGTGAATTAATACAATCAAACGCCTGCCAGTATTAATTATTGTTCTCTAAGAAGCAAATCCCAGAATTTAGCAATAGCCAGCTGTGATTTACCACTGGCAGTGCAGCAGAACTATGGACCTAAGATGTCTGCCACGGTCCCGGGCAGATGGGGTGGGGCCTCTGTGCTCTGGGGCTGACCTCACCTTTCAGTGGTTCCAGATAAGGCAGCATTCTTGGCACCTGCCAGCCTCACCACCCTCCTGCAACATAAATCATGTGGTTCGCAGTAAGCTTTCCTTCTAGAAGTCTTGCTGGTCACTAGGAGACTACACGCCTGGGAGACTTCACTGGGTGGGGTGTACAACACACACCATCTGCCTGGATTCTCTTGTCAGGTCCTGCTATTAGAACAAAACTTCTTGGACCAAGGTCTTGCCTCCTGAGCCTTTCCAGGGCCCTTCCTGATGACTAGAATTCTTTTCACCACATTGACCCCTAACTAGCCATCGCCCTTCCTCTAGGTCTTGACTTAAATATCATTTCTCTGCATCCACCCCATTTAACCAAGTTCAAAGTCACACCAAAATTATTTAGCAGCTCCCTATTTAAGGTATGGCCCTTAGCACATGACTACAATTATTACTCTACTTATTCATCTGTTTACTTGGCCGTCACATACCCACCCACGAAATATGAGCACCCTGAGAGGGGCCAGGTGGCCTTATTTAGCATTGCATCCCAAGCTCCCAGCACAACACAGGGCCTAGGGTAATGCAAATAGTCAAACAGAAATCTCAAAGGATGCCTGTGTGTCTTTACTTCCCAAGGCCGTGTCTGTATCAGAAGAACTACAGTTTCTAAGTAATTATAAGAAGAGTAACCCAGCAGCCACTAACAGGACAAAAAAAAGAAGTCAACAAAAAGATTACGTAGCCATATTTGGCTCAATGGTGCAACATCAGAATTTAGAATAAATACACTAGGATTAGAATTCTGTGTTACCTCAACCAAATAATTTACTCTCTCTGAATTTTTATTTCCTTATCTGTAAGGAATGAACACAGCCATCACCAAGGAGGTGTGAAAGCATAATTAGTAAACACAATTGTTCAACAAAGAGTCTTTGAACCTGAACTGGAAGAAAACCAATCTCAGGAGAACAGTAAATAAATACCCAATTGGATTAAATTTATGACATGGATCCAAGGGATAATAAGGAATGTGGAGAGTCCAAAGACCAATTTTCAGCATAGTGTGTCTTGCTGAAGTTACTTTACCATAGTTTTATGTGGCATTTCATAAAGTTTCTGTATCTTGGGTATTTTTTTAAAAAGGAAAAACTAGAATTCAATCAAATTTATCTTTATATCTCTTTTTTCCCACTCATTTCAGCATTGTCCTATTTCCTGGAATGGCTTATATATTCACATACTGGTCTCAAAAAGCCAAGAGGATAGTTGAGTGGATACCAGAGGGTCTCTTTAGGTTAATGAATGAGTCTAGCAAGATGAACCTTGAGAACTGCACACTTCTTCCTTTCAACTCCATAATGCAAGAAAGCTCTAAGGTTACAAGAAAGCTCAAAGGAATAAGGGATATCTACTTGAGACTTAAACTGAGCCAAGCAACTAACAAATGTTATGTTACAAACTAACCGCAAAGGGATAATTTGAGAGTAGAAAGCCACCATAGAACAAGGAGAAAAGTTCCAATGCCTTACTGTTCTCCATTAATTCACCCACTCATCCTTTCAACAAACATTGATTCACTTTTCATTCTGCACAGAAAAAGAGGGTGCAGGCTATGCTCATGCAGCTAGGATCCACTCAATCCCATACCAGCACTGATGAAGTGAAGAAGGGAATTTGATCATATCCTCACAATTTTTAAAAATTTTCTATCAAGTACATTTGATAATATCCTCATTAAATTTAGAAAGCATCCAAAATCAAGGAATATCACCAGCACACTGAAAGGCAGAGTTAACCCAATTAGGGTTAGTCCACCTGGAAATGGGGTTTCTAACCCCACTGATTTCTACCTTGTTTGCAGTGGCTCTGGGGGAGGAATAGAGAAGAGAAAGTAGAACAGACAACTAGGCACTACTAGCTTTCAAATATACTCCAGAACCTGCTGAAATTATCCAAATTCGCCAATCTGAAGCCTGTGGAACTCTTCCTCTCAGAAACTACAACAAAAGCCTTGCTCATTCTCCTCTCTCTTCTTCTGCCTCTTTACTAATCCTTTTGCTTTCCTTTACATGGTGCACCTGTTTCTAGGGAACTGAGAGCATTAAAAAAACAAACAAACAAACAAACAAAAACTACTTCCTTCATGATAGCCACTGCCATCTTTGAGTGGGTTACCACACTAATTAAAACAAGCCCCAGGAAGCAGGTACCCTTAAAACAGACACAGGATCCTCTGGAACAGGAGAAGGGGCAACACACAGGGGAGGGTGTGGAGACTCTGAGTGTCTGCTGGGGTTTGTGACCCTTGTTAATGATGACAATCTAGTGGGCAGTGGAAACACACTTTAAGTTTTTAAATGAACAAATGTGATCAGACTGACATTAGAGCAAATATTTTTTCTGATTTCATCAAAATCAGGGATGTCCATTCTCAGTCTTTTGTCTCAGTAATGGAAATACCAGAAGTGCAGCTTCCACCATGAACTCTACTGTGTTGAGAAAAGAGGGTGCGGGAGGATTTAATCTGTTACTGACAAAGGAAAACTGTTATTCAGAAACTGAACATCCATGCTTCCATCTGAACATGTGATGGATAAGCCTTTTGTAATAGGCTCAGACACCAGCTCTGGACGATTCACAGGCATCTCTGTGATCCTTCCGCAGGTGGCCAGCTCCAAATTAAGCCTGATAAACAGCTGCAGACAGTGACTGATATGCAGCTCAATCTCATAATTAGGCTGACCCCACTGCATGTACCCAAAATTAGGGAGAAGGCGGCTGAGCACCCTTCAACAGCAAACAAACACAGGGCAAGAGTGACTGTGTTCCTATTTCTGCATCATACTCCAGAGGAAGGAAATGTTGACTGTGTGGCCCTCCTCTTTCCTAATGGCTTTCTGAGATTTTTTTTCTCCTTTACTCCCAGTTTTGAGAATTTTAAACTCAAGCAAAATTATATTTACTTAATATTGTGTATATGTTAAAAACTAAGTAGAGAGGCCAGCGCTGTGGCGCAGCAAGGTTAAAGCACCGGCCTGCAGCACCTGCATCCCATATGCAGGCCAGTTCATGTCCCAGCTGCTCTGTTTCCAATCCAGCTCCCTGCTAGTGTGCCTGGGAAAGCAGAAGATGGCCCAAGTCCTTGGGCCCCTGCACCCATGTGGGAGACCTGGAAGAAGCTTCAGAACGGCTCAGCTCCAGCCATTGTGGCCAGTTGGGGAGTGAACCACAGGATGGAAGACCCCTCTCTCTGTCTCTACCTCTTTCTGTAACTCTTTCAAATAAATAAAGTAAATCTTTTTTTAAAAAAAAAACTAATTAGAGCTTCATGGTGGTCATGCAACATTGACTATTTATAGAAATGCCTGTATATATCCCCATAATAAGTGTATGATGCTATGTTGTGTGCCATATACGTACATACGCAATGGATTCTGCTCTCATAGCACATGCATTCTCACATAGAAGCTAGGATGAGGAACTCAAGCAGTAGAAGATTCCTAGAGCAAGCAGTAAATTGCTCCAGGGAAACACTGGATATATCTGCAGGGAGGTGATGGAGGCATTTGGAAAGGGTCCGTTTCTTTGCAAAGCTAAAAAGTTTCTTTGGACTGAGATTGACAGATCCAGCCCTGCATATGTGGGCCAGGGAATAACTTGGGAATCAGATGGCCCCATCCTCACGTCCTCTCCGTATCATGAACAGCAACTCAAGGCTCCTCTCTGAGCCTTTATTTAATCACCTATTAAATGCAGGACAAGGAATCAAAGAAACAAAATTTTATCATAACAACATTCAAGAAATTCCAAGTTCTGCACATAATTACATGTATAATGGCCCTCAGTATCCACAGAGCCTATCAACCACGGAATGTAAATGTTTGAAAAGCAAAATTACTTGGGTTCTGAAATATGTACAGGCTTTTGTCTTTTCACTATTACCTAAACAATTCAGTATAACACTTTTTACATAGCATTTATATTGTATCACATGTTATATGCAATCCAGAGATGACTTACAGTTACAGGAAGATATGTTTAGGTTGCATAGGGAACTGAACATCCACAGATTGTGGCATCAATCCCTGGGACCAATTCCTCAGCTATATTGTGGGACAACTGCATATATTAGAGGTCTTCAGAAATCTAATATAAAATGCATATTATAAAAAATTATGCATGGATTTCAAAAGTTTTACACCAAAATAAACCTAGGCTTTAATTCCATTTTTCCATAAACTATTTGAAGTCCCCTCTTGTGTGTATGTGTGTATATTTCTATTTACACATACATATGCTAGTATGTTCTAAAATAACCCCAGGAAAACAGTATGTCTTTATTGTCATAGGGATCAGGTGTCTTTCTCTACAGAAACTTCCAGATGGTATAAATGGGACTCAAAGCAAGGGCATCCAGAAACCATGCCCTTGAATCTTCAAACCATACAAGATTATATAAAAAAAAAAGAAATAAAAGAACCATGCATATATAATGCCATGATACACTCTCTAAAATCAGGAGCACTGTTATGTTTTTTAAAAAATGAAAAAATAAACAAGGCTATTCTACTGCCATTTTAGATTATAAGCACTCTGTTTTTCTTCCTTTTCCTAGCATCTCCCATTGTGCATTCTGGAAATATCCATCTAACATTCACAGTTAAAGCTGAAAATCCATCCACTTCTCAAAAGCACCTGTAATGATTTTTCTATCATTGAATATGCTGTGCTCTCATAATGCCACCTCCAATGCATCTTTTCTTAGCATCTGTGTCCCGGTTTATCTTCTCCCCACATCCTGTCTGCTCTGAACCTTATAATGAAACCAAAGGTTAAATGTTTGTAGATTCACTCAACACCCATGACATTAAGACAATTGGATGGGAAATAACCTCATCTCAACATGATAGGGTAGCTGTGCTGCACCCATTAGAGTTAATGGGAGTTAACAGCCAAATCCAAGGTGAAGCCTCTGCTCCCAAGGGCACCATGGCAAAGCACAGAGCAGGGTAAGTCATTAAATGGGAAAAACCCCTCAGCTGCAAAAAGGAGTCCAGGGCTCTTGGGCCTGAGTAGCTCTTCCACATAGTAGCTATATAATCTTCCGAAAGCTGTTAATCCCAATTAGACCTCAGTGTATTCATCTTGGGAAAGGGCATACAAGTAACAGTCCAATTATGATGGCTTTTAATAAGGGATATTATACATACAGAATGCAATGTACAAAGTAAATACCCTGTAAATGAGCTAGGGATATTTTTGGTTATGCTCGCTATCATCATCACAATTAACAGCAACTTCAACACTTTTAAAGAACAGTGAATATCCTTGATAGTAACATTTTTTTCTCAAGAGCATTATCACTACAAATCGCCTTAACCTGACCCTATGGGTAAGTCACGGAGTGTTTACTTTGCACATAGTCAATGATCATTAGCATGTAAGATCCAAGTAGCTAACATATAGGGAAGGAAGCAATTACTATAGTCACAACAGGAAAATATACCATATTCTGTAAGATTACCTAGGACTTTAGGATATATCCAAAAATAAAGAATGACTACAAAATCAATATGCAGGAGAAACCTGGAGAAAGACACTATACACTTAGCGTGAAAATGACCACTGATCTCAGCCTCTACTTCCTACACTGCACTCTAGGCAGCCTCGCCCTAATTCCGTTTAAATATCTGTTTTCTGTGCTTCCTTAGGACAAAACTCCAAAGAGGAAGGCAAACCTTCATATTCCTTGTGGAATGCTGTGGGGAACTATTTCTTGTCCCTGTAAAGACAAAATTATTCACAACACCTGTTAACTGTAAGGCAGATTTTATTTAGAACCATCATAATTGGTAGAGGTACCCCCACAATGGGAGGAGAGAGATGGGGCTGAACTTTGAACATAAATAAATGGGAATTCAGAGCCAAGAAGCAGAGAGAGCTTCCTCTGATACATTACTACTAAGAGGAAATATCAGGAGTAAAGGGGGGGATCCTGGCCAAGCCAACCCAACCCAATTCTTGCTAATGTCAGACCAGGATGATCAGGTACCACCTGGGGAATGAGGAGGGTTGAGAGAATCTAATTAGATATCAAGTTTGATCAGATACCAAGGATGGGAGATTCTGGTTAAACAGATTTAGCAAGATTCTTGACAAAATAGGGCAATATAAAGATAAAGAATGAAGCCCAAAAGTTAGGCTTCCTTAAAAAGTTTATCAGGGCATGAGCAGAGTTTGATCAAGGAGGGAATCTCTGTTTGGACTCTTGCATGAATTCCTCTTCAGGGAAGGAGTGTTCCTCTCTGAGGAGTCAGGTGTGAAACAGAAGTAGAGAACAAACCTTGGAGAGTAAAACAAAAAGGGTTGGGGGCCGGCGCTGTGGCATAGCGGATAAAGCTGCCGCCTGCAGTGCCAGCATCCCATATGAGTGCCAGTTCAAGTCCTGGCTTCTCCACTTCCAATCCAGCTCTCTGCTGTGGTCTGGGAAGGCACTAGAAGATGACCCAAGTCCTTGGGCCCCTGTACCCACATGGGAGACCCAGAAGAGGCTCCTGACTTTGGATTGGCACAGCTCTGGCCATTGCAGCCAACTGGGGAGTGAACCAGTGGATGGAAGATCTCTCTCTCTCTCTCTCTCTCTCTCTCTCAGCCTCTCCTTCTCTCTGTGCATAACTCTTGCAAATAAACAAATAAATCTAAAAAAAGAAGGGTTGGGCATCTGACCTAGCAATTAGGACAGCTAGTGATTAGGAGGTCCTCATCCATATCAGAGTTCCTGATTCCAGCCTCTTACTAATCTGGACCCTGGGAAGGAGCAGTGGTGGCTCAAATAGTTGGGTCCCTGCCACCTCTATGAGAGACTTAGATTGTAGTCCTAGCTCTCAGCTTCAGCACTAGACCAGTCCCAGCCACTGCAGGTGTTTGGAGAGTTAATCAGTGCATGTAGATTTTCCTGTATAACTCTGTCTCTCCCTCTGTTCTCTGCCTTTCTAACACATTGGTAAATTTTACAATAAAATGAAACAGAAAGAAAACTGGCCAAACAACAACAAAGACCTCACAATCCTACCCCCATGGATAAACCAAAGTAACAACAGACATCACCTGTATGGGAGGTTCTGTGTATCTGCAGTCCAGATCTGGCCCCTCTACCCTCTGTCACCACCTTCCCTCGCCCACTGCCACTGCTCACAGGGGTTGCCTTTGGTTTGAAATGTCACTCTAAACACAATGCCTTTCACTCAAGTTAAATTTGGGTAAACAAATACCTCAATTACAAATGAAGAGTCAAATTCCATCTTAAACTAATGTAGTTGTCCTTGGATACAAGATATCCTCTTGCCAAGATTGTTGAAGTCCTAGATTTCCACAAATATTTATGAGAAAATAGTCATTCATGTAATTCTTGCTACAAAATTTGGGGTAGGTATTATCAGATAAGGAACCTGAGTCAGGAGCAGTTCAAGTACTCTGGTCCAGATGATGTTCAAATAGAAGAAATGGATTTAAATCCAGGTCTCCTAGTTCCAAATCCAAGATTTTCTGTACTCCATCACTAAATTCTCCCCCTATTTCCCAACAAGATACATCTTGCCCTGATGTTTCAACAAGCTGTCAACTTCTGGCTTCATTTTGCTTTATCTAAACTACTCTTTCTTCCCTGCATCTCTACCGCAGAAACATTCTATCTAAAATAAAAGGAAAACCCCCTTATATTCTCCTGTGGAAGACAAAAAAGATGGGTTTCTGTTCCTTTCTTGGACTCACAGGTACAGCATAGCCTCGGATCTCAGCAGCTATTGTCTTTTGTATAGTTTATTCTTTCACATACACCTTAATTTGCCCAGGAAAGAAACCGATATCTGATATGACAAGTGTATGTTTTTTTTTTTTTTTCTGGAGATCTGACTGCTCATTTTTTCCTGGGAAGGTCCAGAGTGTCTTTCAAAAGTTTCAGCCTTGGGTTTTTGAGAAACTTATCCGTGTGGCATGTCTGTCACTTTTCACAGTCCTCAAGTGAGTCCTGGCAATTTTCACATAATGGCATTTGTTGACAGGTTGTTAGGGCTGACAGTGAATATGTTTGAAAAACTGTCAAGCTGGTGAAAAAAAATTAAAGAGAGAGCCTCCTTACATTTGAAACAGCATGTTAAACTGTAAGTGCGTCTTCAAAACGCAGAAACCTCCATTCTCATCAAGTTACACGCTCACAGTGACAGCCTGAGAAGGTAGAATCCCAAAAAATTAATGTCATCTTGTCATTTCAAAGGTCATAAGGCACACTGCCACTAAACTCTATTTATCTGCATAAAATTGAGTTTGCCTTTAATACTCAATAACAGGCGAATAGGAGAGAGAAGCCACTGCAAGTGCAGTCAGGACAATGCAAAAGTGTTTAATTGGAGAAGCAGGACTGCTCACGGAGCTGGCAGGGAGCCCTGAAATGTCGCATTGTGAGGCTAGTCACTTGAGCCACTGGGGTGTTTTATCTTTAATCACAGATTTTCAAGGGATGAATTAACTGATGAACAGTGATGGAAGCAATGGAAGGATGGAGTGGCAATGTCAATTTCCCATCAGTTTTACAAAGGGATACTTACCATGTCCTCAAGGCTTCTATTACTGGGCACAGAGAATGACCTAAGGCCAAGTACAGGGCACTTTTCTATGGCCACTGAAATGTAGCAATGACTAAATCTGACTGTTAAATGCAAATTGAGGGACATTATATGCACAGTTCTGGCCCAGATGCCATACAAGAATTGCTCACTCTAGGAAGTTTGCAACCTGACCAGGAACCCAAGACCAGAGCTCTGCTGCTACAAAGCAACATACTGAGAACTCTTCAAAAAGTTAAGACACACGATGGTGAGGATGTTGATGCTGCCTTCTCTTGGCTTGTTTAATGCTAGCTTGCTGAACTCTTGTTCACTTATTAGGCTTTCTCCTAGCTTTCTGCTGTGGTGATCCTGGCATCAACTTCGCCAGTTCTTCAAGTATGAAGTTCATTTCACTTGTTATTTTGTTGCTGTTCATCTGTAGCCATCAAGAAGGTGTATCCAAAAATCAGCAATTCCTGACCTACTTAATACTTTTATCTGCCTATGAGCAACTTAATTAAGCTCTCTGACACTCAATTTCCTCCTCTGGAGGACAGGATAATGACATCTTTATCACTGAGCTACCTTATGGATAAACATTTAAGATGATACATATATAAGCATCATGTGAAGGCTGGTATATGCAAGGTGCTCAAACATTTTTGTTTGAGAGATATAGATCCCTGAAAAAATCAAGCAGGTAAGTGTCCTACAAGTTTCCACCCTCTTTGTTTAGTGTTTCAAATGAATTCCTTCCCTTAAAAGCTAATCAATCTCCTTTTTAAAAGCAAGCTGTCTCTCTAGCCAACAGTGCAGTTTATGCCTGCATCTCTGGATAAACTTTGGCCAAGAACACAGTTTTTATAAAACCCTTTAACTGTTGGGTTCAGAATGGGAGCAATCCCACCAGGGCCTCCCTCCAGCAGCTGAGATCTAAGCAGTATCCTGAAGTTTGCAAGCTCTGCAAGATGTAGAGTTTAATCAACCAAGAGCTCTAAGGGACTGGCAGTGCATCATGCCTGAGGGGTAGGGCTGCTGTCTCCTCCCTGCTCAGGAAGTATTTGTCGAAAGGATAGTCAAGTGTGATTTTGCAGGACTGTCTCTGAGATTACCCAGGGGGTGGGCAGGAAGCTGACAACAGAGGAGTTCTAGAGCTCTGGGATTTGCCTTTGCAGCAAGAGGCTTCAGCTAGTGCTGGGGTTGCAAAGGCAGGACAGTCAAAGCGAGCCCTGCCAGGAACAACTAAAAACAATTAAGATCAATAAGAGCCATATTTTAAAATAAGCCCTTTGTATTATGTAATTGTGACAAATAAAAAGAGAAGTATACAAGTTATAAATCTATCTTAGAGAATTTTCGCAAAGTGCCCAAGTTCTTGTTAAAATATCAAGAAAAGATTAAGAATATGCAGAATGTGATTAAGACCCTCTCTTATCACCCACTAATCACTATCCCCTTCCTATTTAAAGGCAATCACTCTCCTAACTTGTTACACATAGATTAGTTTTTCTTTTGTTTGAACTTTACATAATACAATCATACTGCTCCTGTGTGTCTGGCTTCTTCAACTTAATTTTATGCTTGTGAGATCTGCCCATACTGCTACTTACAGCAATAGTTCATTTTTCTGTCAGACAATATTCCACTATAAAAATATATAATCTATCTTTCCCTTCCAATGTGAACAGACATTTGAGTCATTTGACTAATATGAAGCATATTTCTAGGATCACTCCTATGCACTTTGTCTTGGTGTACAGCTGGCTGCAATTGCTGGCTATTCGGTATACAAATGTTTAATTGTAGTACAAGCACCAACACAGCTTTCCAGGTGGTTGTATCCATTTAAAACGATCACCAGAACAGTGTGAGAATTCCACCTGCTCCTTGTACTCCACAACACTTGATATTGTCAGGAAACATGTTGGTCATTCTGTTGGGCATGAATAAAAACTACTTTTTATTGAGGTCTTAATTGTATATACCAACTTCTTTTAAGCAGCCTATGTATTTCGTAAGTTTGACTCTTTCAGAAGCAATAGCCTCATTTTTCTGATTAAAGAAATTGGCATTTAAAGAAATTAAGCTATTTATCCAAAGCTACCTAATTTCTATGTGTCAGAAACAGGACACAATTCTAGCTTTGTGTCACTTTAAATAGTGTGTTGTTTCTATAGTATTATGTTATTCTCAATTGATTTATTAATTTAAAAAGCATTTTTGTTCCTGTGAGGATTTCAGAACTTTCAGTTATAACAAAATGTCTTTGTTCAGGCTGCATTAACCAAATACCATAGACTCAATAGCACAGACAACAAATATTTATTCCTCACAGTCTGGAAGTTCAGAGTCAAGGTGTCAACCCATTCATTTCCTGGTGAGAGTTCTCCTTCTAGTTTGCAATAGCTGTCTTCTATTTTCTAGTTGATTCAGCAGAGGAGATGAAATCTTTCCCCCTCTCTCTTAAAATGGCACTAATTCCATCTCCTGAAGGCTCCACCCTCATGACCCAAATACTTCCAAAGGTCCTACTTCCTTATACTATCACACTGAGGTCAGGGCTTCAAGATATGAATTGCAGGGAATGGGGGTGGGGGCAAAGCACAGTCAATCCAAACAGCAATGGCACTGGCCCAGTCACAAACCATTCTTCATGAAGGAAATAATGCCACTTAGCAGACAGAATATACCAGGAAAAAATGGTCCACAATGTACCCAAATGTGAAAATATTAAAGGTGGTGCCTTTGACATTGTGTCAACATGAGACAAGCTTTCTCTGTACTGGCTAGACTCTTGATCTTGTACTTTGTCGCTTCTTTAATTTCAAACACTGAAGGGTTACACCATTGCAGCCAAAACACAGTACGACTTGCTGAAGTTCTTGAAGCTGCTTTTTCTGGTATGGAAAAGAAAGCTAAAAGAGCAGACAAACTGATGTATTATCCTATCAGCCTCCCAACTCCAGTCCCACTGAGGAGCTACAGATGCTAGAAATGGGAAAATAATTAGTATATACAGTCTCTTCTCTTATTTCCATGAAGATTCTCAAGACCCAGATTAACCACAGAACCTTTGCTCTCTCCCTGCTATATTCCAGGCTTCATCATCCCCGTCAGCTCAAGCCTGAGTCTCTCCCCATTCTCAGATATGAAGGCTCCACTGAAAACCCAAACAGTACTTATCTTTGATTTCCACTTTGCTTTACCCCAAGCTGTCTTACAAAGCCTTCTTCAACAGCTCTGCTGCTCACCTTACTTCTCTTTTCTCTTTTTATCCCCAATCTCCCTTTTTTAGTACATAATTCTATCATGAAAGAGAATTACAGATCTGTGAAATATGCCTCTAACACAATCCAGGCTATTCTGAAAGTCCTTATAAATAAAATTCCTGCCGAAGATCTTAAAATTGCATATGAAGATGAACTAGAATTTAATAAGGATCACATAGGTGTCAGTCTTAGAAGAATACATCCTAGAAGCATGTATGTCATTCAACATAAAGTTAGAATAGAATCAAGGGAACACAAAATATTAATAATCAAGAGCCATTTCCATATCTTTCTCTTAATGATCAAAAACGAAATAGTCAAAAGAACAATGCCAGTATCTATAGAGTTGTCAAAATCAACAGTAAAATAAGAAAAATTTTTCTCTTAGTTTTTGAGAAGTTTAACAACCTTAGATTTTATACAGCCCAGAAATAAAATCAGACATAATTTATCTTCACCACCAAATTCCAACCAGGGATTTGTATAGAATGTCTGACCCTGGGTATAGTACTACTTGCAAACCCTTAGAATTCTTTCAAAAATTAAAAGGGTCAAGGTGGCAACAGCTCACATACCACTACTAATTGCAGCATATGAGTCAATGCCTACATTAGATGTCCCTGGATTCCAATTTTGTAATTCATCCATCCATCACCAAAGAGTCTGTGCAACTTGTTCACCACCTTAGTTCAGTTCAAGGATTAGCACAGTTTGTCGTTTATTCCTTCAAGTATGTAGGCCCTTTTCCAATATGCATGGACAATGTGGGGAAATTTCCCAAAGAAAAACACCATTCATCAATGACAGAATCACTTTCTATCCCATGTCTATACCTGATGCTTTCTCTCCTCAGTCTATAGTTCCCAGATATTTGTGCATTTCCCTTTAGCTGCCCATGGCTCCCAAATATGATGCCCCTTTTCAGACTTCTTCCTGACAAAATCCCATCATGTAAATGGCAGACCTTCAACAGAACATCCAGTGAACTACTCTAAATTCATCATTCCCTCAAGAACTCTAGCTCTTCTCAACACAGCTCTTCTATAGTACCAATCATAGCTGAGTAGCCAAAGCAAACCATGTCAATGAGATGAATTTACACTAAAGTCAGACAGCATATCACTGCTTCAAGGATATTTGCACTTTGAGTAGATACCTGTTAAGCCAACTGAGTCTTTCACCCTGGAATATGAGGCAACATGGCTACAGATTCCAGGTACTCCATAGGATGCTATTTAGAGCAGAAACACCTTCTCTGCACATCAGATCACAACATATAAACAAACACAAGCTCTACTTATGTAAAAGTGGGCTAACAATTGAGGTAGATCCCTATGTCTTAATTCCTAGTTTCTAACCACATTATTGTGCGAGGTCTCCAAAGAATAAAAGTGTGTTCACATGGGGAGAAGGGAGGACATACAGAAAAGTTGATGTGAAGTATATGCTGGATATCATAAGAGTGCAAAGGAAGAGCCTATCTGTGCTGCTACATCTATTGACAGAATGGCACCACCATAACTCTCTTTAAGGCTGGGAACTCTGTTTCTAGAATTCTCTTCTCAATATGGGTCCAGGATAGATATTTTCAATGAAAGGAACCCCTGTCAGTTTTGAAAGGTGGAATTGAAACCAATGCTTTGGGGACAATGTGGCAGCCAGACAGGTAGGTTTGCAGTCCTCTCCTTGAGTTCTGCTTTGCAGAACTGTGTAGATGCATTGAATTCTCCACCTCCTTGGGGGCAGTGACTCCCCTGTCTATACCAGTGCATCAAGCCTATGCCATTAGTGCCTGTGTCCTTGATCTTCTGGCTTCCAGATCATCACATCTAGACTTTCCCCACATTCATGAAAGCCATATTCCTACATTAAACTTCTTTTCCCATAATACATGTGGTGGTTCTGTTTTAACAATACCAGAATGATACAATAACTTTTTTCATTTCATGGAAGATTAAATATAGCAGTATTTGCTCCTCCTTCCACAGAGAAGCGGTCTAATTTTCATCCCTATGTATCAAGGATGGCTGTCTCTAGCAGTAATAACAGTGAAACTCAATGAGACAAGTCAGTATGTGTTAGCCACATGCACTCAAAGCCCGAGTACCTCCTTGAATTGGAAGTTAAAACTGTTTATAGATCACTATGGTTAACGAGCCTTTGCTGATGAGGCACTTGTAAATATCTAGTTTAGAGTTATTTGTCATCATTATGAATCGCAGTATGGTATATATCTACACGGTAGACTATTGGACTAAAATAGGAGGAAATGAACACTCTTGCCGCTAGAATCTAAGGGAGGATACAGGCTCTCCCCAAGACCTATTCTGCTAGGCTATGGACAAGCTGATACTGTGACACGGTGGCCTTAAGTTTAAGGTTTTCCCACAGGACATAGCCTGTCTGGGTGGTTATAGGTTATCTTGCTTGGTTCGATTCAGAGCAGGAATTGTTCCTTTGAGAGAAACATGTTGTAGTATCAGTCTGCTCCTCTGGCTGTAACAAGCTTATTTCTGGCTTCTGTACTTCTGCTTGCTTGCTTGATGATGGCCAAGCCCACCAAAATATAATTTCTGCCTTTAAAAACCCCCTGCCACTGCAACTCGTGGCTGTCTTCTCTGGACTTGCTCTGTGAGAGGGCAGTACTAGCTGGCTAATAAAGACTCCTAATTTGACTTCAAAAGTCTCGCTGCATTTTTAATCTGTGCACCCCACAACAATACTAAAGAAACCCTAGGTCTGATTTAGGACAGAGGGAAGTTTAACTTGCTAGGCAAGATGTGGAGAAAGAAAGAAAATGTTAGTGCATCTGGGTAAGAGCTTATTAGTCTCTTGATTGCACCAAGTAGTTACCAAGAAATAAGGTGTGCCAACACTCTGTAGGGACCTGAAATTTTGAAGAGACTAAATTTCTTCCTTTAAAAAATGTAAGGGTGTATGTTTTGCACAGCAGTGAAGATGTCAGTTGGGATACCCATGTCCCTAACTCCACTCTCAATTCCAGCTTCCTGCTAATAATGTGTGCCCTGGGAGGCAGCAGGTGATGACCAAAGAACAAGAGACCATGCCAGCTATGTGAGAAATCTGGATTCAGCTGCTGGCTTATCTCTTTGGCCCGACCCAGTCTTGGCTATTCTAGAATTTGGGGAGTGAGCCAGCAGATGGGAGATTTCTTTCTCTGACCACCTACTAAACTAAGCATACAAACAAATAAACAAATTAAAAAATAAAACTCAGTTTTTTAAGTAAAGTACACACTGAGGATGTGACTAGAATTTGAATGTCAGTTTGAAAGTGGAGCCTTAAGTTTAAAAATGGAGACAGGAAATGCGAGAGGGTATTCAATCTCTTATGAAATCTGGAAGTCTTAACAAAAAACTCAGGACACTCCTCAAAGCAGACATAGTGCACATCAGTAGATACTGCTGACATCATCAGTAGGCACTACTGATAACATATTTCATTCGGACACTAATCTCTGTTGCAAAACTTCAGAAAGCAGGGGTTTTGGTGTTTCTAAAAGATTTTGTGATGACCACTTTAAAAAAAAAATGATATTTGAGTTCTGACTATTGAGATTCTACAAGAATGGCAGGTGTAAGAGGGAAGCTTAGCGATTTTGATGAAAAGGTTTTTTAAAAATTACACAGCCTTAATGTTCAATTTTAACTGATAGTAATACATCTTGAGAAGACACCGAAGACAAAAATACACACACACACACACACACACACACACACACACACCAAGAGGTTTATTACAATTTTGGTTACTATGTCTGTTAATTACAAGGACATAAATGTTCAACAGCTAAGGAAGTATCTAGAGACAACTGACAGAAGTCAATTTCAAACAATGGGATTAAACTAGAAATCAACTTTAAGATATCCAAAAATACTCTTGAAAACAAAAAGTGTCCTTCAAAATAAGTCAAAGTTCAAAGAATAAAATCACAAAGGCAATAAGAAAATTATTTTTTCTTGAGATGGAAAACATAATGCATTAAAATTTTTGACAGCTACAATAAATAATGCTTAGCAATGTTTAGAAGTAAACTTGTAGCTTTGAAAGCCTCTGTTACAAAAGTGATCTAAAACCAAGAACATTGCTGGAAAGAAACTAGAAAAAAGAGAATAAATGTAAATCAAATAATCAGGAGAAAATAATAAAGTGTGCAGTTCAGTGAAATTAAAATCAGGCAATAAAAAATCAACAAAAACAAAAGGTGATTCTCTAAAAAGATAATAAAATTTGATATTACTAGCAAATCCAAGTGAGAAAACAAAACAAAACAAAAACATCAGGGTGTTCATTTACCTTGGTGGTTAATATGCCAGTTTAAGACACCCATATCCCCACACTGAATCCCAGGTTCAATCCCTGACTCAGCTCATGACTCTAGCTTCCTACTAACACAGCCCCTGGGAGGCAGCTACGATGATTATGAGTTCCTGCCATTCCTTGGGTAGACCTGCATTGAGTTCTTTACTCAGATTCAACCTGGTCCAACCCCAGAGAGGAACACTACAGGTCCTACAGACATTAGAATGATAATAAGGGACTATTATGAACAAATGCATGGCAATAAATTTATGATAATAAAGTACAGTAGCTAAATTCCTTGAAAGGTACTTTATAAGACGTCATGGAAAACTTGTTCCATTGAAGAAACACATTCGTAATTCAAACCTTCACACAGAAATTTTCAGGTCCACTATGCCTGAATAATGAATTGTATTACATACTCAAGTAACAGATATTATCAATATTACACAGTCTTTCAGAAAATGAGGGCAGTTCAGAAATGCACAATATAACTCTGATAAAAAAAGATTACAAATGAAAGAAAGAAAATTTCAGACCAATTACTTGATAAATTAGATGGAAAAACCCTAAGCAAAATATTTGCAAATCAAGTTGAATAACTTGTTAGAAGATTATATATAATAACTAAATTATCTTTATCCAAGGTGCATTTACAATTAGAATATCAATCAATGTAACTGTCCACATCAGTAGTATAAATGACCTTTGGGCTTTTGATCAGGCGTCTCAATAGATTTAGAACAGAGTGTGAGAAAATTCCACTGCCATTCATGATTTTTTAAAAGAAGCTCTCAGTAAGCTAAGAACAAAGATAAAACCCTCAATCTTATGAAAAGCATCTACAAAAACAAAGAAAATGAAAATAACATCATGCTTAATGGAGAAAGTTGCCCATTTCCCTAAGGAGAGGAATGGCAAGGGCATCCACTCTCACTACTTTTGCTTAACATTTAAGCAAAAGTCCTAGAAAATGCAAGAAGGCAAGTCTAAGAAATAAAAGGCATGCAGATCTGGAAGAAAGAAATAAAAATGTCTGTATTTTCAGATGATATAATTATGTATATAGAAAATCTTAAGTAATCTATGGAATAAGTTCTAGAACAAATAAGTGAATTAGCAAGATCATTAGGCACAACATAAACATAGAAAAATCAATTTCAGTGCACCAGCAAGAAAGAGTTACAAAAAGAAATTTAAAAATAATGCAATTTACAATATTACCAAAATACTTAGAAGTAAATTTACCAAAATATGAGTAACATACCCTAAAAACCACAAAACAATGCTGAGAGAAACTAAGGAAGTCCCTAATAAATGGAGATACATATCAAGTCCATGGATTTGAAAATTCAATATTATTGGGGTATCAATTCTCTTTCAAATTTACATATAGACCTAATAGTATAAATCATAATCCCAGGAGGTGTTATTTTTTAGAGGCTGATTATCTTATCTTGAAATTTATATGGTAATAAAAATGACACAGATTTGTGCACTATCAACACCGGATGAGCATGTAGAACAATGAAACAGAATAAAGTCCACAAAGGCACTTAAATGGTAAGGATAATTGTGTTTTTTACAAATTTATCAAAGTAACTCAATGGGAAAAGGAGTCTTTTCATTAAATGATGCTGGGACATCTTGATGCCTATGTGGCAAAATGTGTACCCTGGGGCTAGAGTTATGGTACAACAAGTTAAGCCACCGCTGCAATGTCAGCAAACCATAAATGCTTAGGAAGATAGCAGAAAATGGCCCAAATACTTTGGCCCCTGCCATCCATTTGGGAGACCTGGATGCAGTTCCAGGCTCCTGGCTTCAGCTTGGCCCAGCCCTATCTAATGTGGCCATTAGGGGAGTGAACCAGCAGACAGAAGACAGATTCATTCTCTCCCCGCCCCCTTGGTCACTCTCTTCATCTGTTGCTCCCTCTGTTGCCTGTCTCTCCCTGCTGCTCTTTCAAATAAATAAATAAATCTCTTTAAAAAGTGAAGTTTAACTTCTACTTCAATCTACACATGAAAATCATAGATTCAAATGCAAAAACTAACCATAAACCTACCAGAAAACATAGAGAAATATCTTTGCAAACTTGGAGTAGATGGGATGATGAAAATAATTATTTTAAAAAAATAGGTTAGACTAAAGCAAAACGAAAAGTCATTTAAAATGCTTTGAAAGTTATACAAAAAAATCTATATTCTAGAAGAAAATAACTGCAAAATATATGTCTGACATCAGACTGATGCATATCCAAACTATATAAAGAATTCTTACAAGTCAATAATAAACAGATAAGCAATCCAATCTTTATTCAGAAAACTGGATAAAGACCTGAGTAGCCACTTTATAAAGTAAGACAATCAAATGTTCAATAAGCACATGAAAAGGGTATATAAATCATTGTTCATTAGAGAAACACAAATTAAAACAAAACAGGTACCAAACACAACCATTAGAATTGCTCTAATTAAAAAGCTGTCACCTGCAAATTTTGCAAAGTATGTAGCCACTGGAATTCACACACTGATGATGAGAACATTAAATAGCACAGCCATTTTGGTAAAACACTTGGTAGTTTCTTATAATGCTAAGCACAGCTCTCTTCTATGACCCAGCAATACCAACTTTAGCTATTTCACCAAAGAACAAGAAAACACATATCTGCACAAAGAATGCAAATGAATACTCACAGTTGCTTTATTCATAGTCACCGCAGCCTTGAAAGAACTCAAACATACAGTAACAAGTGAATTGATAAATACAAGAAAGGGGCACACCCATGCCATGTAATACTATCAGCAACAAAAAGGAATAAGCTACTGGGACACAACAGCATTTGTACAACTAAAAAGCAATCTGCTGAATGGACAAAGCCCTGAAGGGTGTATTCTATTTGATTTCTTTTCTGTGAAGTTCTAGACTAAGTCAGAGCAAATCTATGGTGGAGCAATCACAAAATGGATGCCTGTGAATGATGGGGCTTGACTGGAAGGAGGCACAAGGGGAATTTCTGGAGCGATGTTAATGTTGTATATATTGACCAGCATGTCAATTACTAGGTGTGTATATTTGCCAAAACTCATTGAACCATATCTTTCAGATACACTTTGAGGTATATAAGTTATGCCTCCATATTTTCTTTTTGAAGACATCAGGCAGTGAGTGCCCCAAGAACAGACAGTTCCTCAGAATGCACCTCAGTTGTGTGCTATTGATCTTGCAGTCTTTGAGTGCATGCCCAGAGAGTCTAAGCCTAAGCTTCCCATCACAAAGTGAAAAGAACAGGACACACCTGAAAAGAGTAAATGTTAGAAGGCAAGTACAGGGCCTAGGATGTCGAACACCAAATAGGAATTTAATAGTCACTTGTCTCTCCTTCCTCATGTGACTTCGGCCTTAAGCCCATGCTGTAAATGAGGACTGTATCTCTCTACAGGACAAAATTATTCTTGGTGTCATGGCACTTAAGGAATAAAGCAGTTACTAACACATTGAAGTAAAAACAACACAATATTGAGTTTTAATAATTTCCCATCAATGCTCTGTAAGTAAGACATATATTAAGAGAAAGACCACACCTGTTTAATGCAGACTGACAATTTTTTTTTAAACAAACCAGTCTGCCTTAAGCTTTCAGCACTGTCTTTTAGCCTGTTTACTCATGGAAAAACCCTCACAAAAACTGAAAGAGTCAAAGCCCTGGAAAGCAGAACTTGACAGATGGGCTGAGTGGAATATCCACAAGATGGTAGGTTTTGAAGTTACACACAGGGTAGGTTCACATACCAGCACTGCCATTCCAAGCTGTGGTACTATGCACAAGTTGGTAAACAGCAGTGCATTTATTTGTTCCTCCTTCATAAACTCTTCCCTAAAAAACTAATCTCAATACTGTATATGGAATGAATAAATAAATGGATGAAGACTGTGCAAATCAAAGCATGTTTTTCATGGTAGTAGTATGAGTATTAAGTGAAATAAATTAGTTTAAACACTCTTTAGATCCCTGTCCTTTAGACAATTATACATCAAACTTATTTCCAAATGTGAATGAGTACTGCTGTGGGGATACCTTATATGTGGAGCAGATTTCTAACACACATTCTTGATCCCTGAAATCACATTTATTCAGCTTTAGAAATAATGTACACACATGCACACATACACACACACACACACACACACACACACACTTATAATTATCTCAGAAAGTCAGTGCTTGTCCTAAACAGAGCTGTGGACCAAAGCAACTCTGTATCCACAAGTCACTTGAGACGTCCCCTCTCAATAAACTGGTATTTTTCTATATGAGAAGCATCTTACCAAAAAACAAGCAATAGCTTCCAAAACCATGCTCAATGCTTTGTTAGCAGTACATGCATTGAAAGCATAACAGAATAATCATTGAACAACATTCCAAGATTCGCTCATAAAATCAGTAAATTTTTTGTCATTCATTGCCATTAACAAGTAACTTGCGACCTAATAAATGTCACTATCCATTTTCTTTAATTAAAATAATAAATATTATTCAGTGACACAGATTGGCATTTATGCCTTCATTTCTGTGATGTGGGATTTATCACCAAGGCTTTCTTTGAGGGACTCCACAAATAAAGGTTATTAAGCTGCCACAGGATGAACACAAGCTCAGGTTAATGAAACTGGACAAGGAAGGGCAGTGATGGATGAAGCCCTCACATACACACACACACACACATACACACACACACACAGAATCCCCATCCAAAGTAAGAAACATTCCTGGGTTGGTAACATGAATGTGCCTTATTCTAGACTGTCCAACTATAAATATTGCAGGAAGAACTCAGAGGCAACATCAACTTCACAGCCTTCCCTCTGGGGTGGGCTGAAGTGTGGCTTTCGCACCCATTGGGAATCACTGATGACCACGCTATAGTCCATTCTAAGACAGGGGAGCTTTTCAGTAAAGAAGAAACTACTCTGTGTTCTGGCACAGATGTCTGCTATCAGAGAAAAAGAAAGGGGTATTATAATGTTCCAAACATCTACTTTGAAAATAGCGTTCTCGGTTCTAAAAAAGAAAGCAGTGCCTTTCACAAAAACAAAAGCAAATGACAGGAAGATAAGCTTGATAGTGTTTCCCAAAAGAAAGAATCTCTTCTTACCTCTGAGACTCTACTCTTGCTCCAAGTGAAGACATGAATCCAATAACTCAACCTAAGATCCATCCCTGGCTCAGCTCCATCCACAGCTGCCCTGCCCTGCCACCTGCAATATCCCAAGAACCCAGGAAGCCAGCTCAGTGACATGGTCTCCAACTGCCCTCCTGGGTTAATGTTCTGACTGCTGCTGTTGGAAGCCTCTGAGAAGCACTGGATGAAGTGGCATTTCACCTCCACCCTTAAGATTCATCTCTGTGGATTTATTTACACCTCAGAACTGCAGACACCTCAACTCACATCATTCCATAGTCAGCTGAAAGCCACGAGATGGGCGCTGAGCTGACTGGGCAGTGCTCCTCATTTCTAGACCAGAAAAAAGCCCCTGATGCAGGATATAGCTCCCAGCCTCGCATGCCTCTAGTTCTACCTGCTTTTTTAGCTGTAGCCAAGTGAAATAGTGTATCCATCTACTTGAGGCTAAGGTGCAAATCACATTTCTAAGTTCATAGATATTTCAAAGAAAGGGAAGGAAATCCATCACCCTCAGATAGAAGAGTCTTGAATGCTAGAAGTGTCAGAGCTGAATTCAAAACTTCATTCTCTCACATATTGGAAAATGGACAAAATAGGGTTCAAAACATATTCCCTTCACAGAGAGAAAAGTTTCATCTTCGTATCCCCTCCAGAGCCTCAAATAATCCATCTCTATGTTTATCTCCTTATCTATCTTCAATTTTATATAACTAAATGCATACACACATATATTCATGGTTTCACTTACATATATATTTATATTACATATTTTATATTCTTAACATAGCTTTGGCTAAGGTATAAATAAGATGGGTTTACAGACCCAAATTCATGTGACCTCCTAGCAATAGGAAAGAGGAGTTCTCAAGGTAGGAAACCTTTCCCATCAACAAATTAGCAGGATATAATATCATCAAGCTTGAGGGCTAATAGGCAAAAATCTTCTCCTCTAATTCCTGGATAGTCTTGCCTTTTGAGACCCTGCTTCTCTGTATCTTATTTTTCATATTTTCAGAGCTGACTAATGCCAGCCCTAGAGTCTCATTTTGTCTTTGAGTATTGAATAGTCTCAACCACATTACAGATCAAACCTGTAGACTTGACAGCCACTGTTCATCTATAAAACTGACATAGTAATGCCAATCTCACAGAGTCCTCTTGAGGATTTAACAGACAATGAGCAGATGACAGATGATGAATGGATAGATAGGTGGTTGGCTGGATGTCTGGATAGATGGATGGATGCAAGGATGGATGGACAGATGGACAGTTGGAGGATGGATGGAGGGATGGTTAGACAGATGAAAGGATGGATGGATAGATGGACAGTTGTACAGATGAATGGGCGAGAGGCTTGGCACAGTCACTGGCTCAGAGCAAGTGCTTAATAACTTTACCTATTGTTTTTATTGTAAATAAGGCAACAATGACTTTAAAGATTTCTCTTTTGGTCCAATTATGGAATGAACTTACAATTAACCCTTCTGAAGGACCTACAATTATATTTAAAACCTATTAGTAGTATTGGGGCTATATAAAATACAGGTATGGCATCAGAAACTAGAGAAGGAGATCATAAGATCCTGACATACATCTCTTACAGTTTGAAAAAGACACTGAAATTTCATGACTTACGAGACAGAAAGATCACTCCTTTGTGAGACAGCTTTTATTGTTGCAAAGTCCAAACTGCTCCAGCACTGGTTTTGAGTCCTCATTCTAGGGTAATGTCAGCCTCATTTCCCACTGAAAACCTGCTGGATGCCTGAAAAACTATCACTACTTCGGCCACAGCCATGAGTATGCTTCAGAAGATGCTTGCCTCCAGTGCCCTCTTTTGCCGCGAGAGGTTCTCTTTGGACCCCAATGAGACCAACAAATCACAGTGCCATTTTCCATCCAAAGGTCTGGAAGCTGATCAAAGACAGGCTGATCATCCACAAATCTGTGACTGTCCATTCCTAGGTTCAGTGCTGGAAAAACACTTTTGCATGCTGGGAGGGCAGCCGTGTGGGCATAAGAGAAAGGGTGCAGCCTATGCTCGAATGCCAAGAAGGCCATCTGGATGAGGAAAAAGTGGATGCCCTGGCTGTTCAGAAGATACCAGGAATCTAAGGAGATTGACTGCTACATGTTTCACAGTTTATACCTGAAGGTAAAGGGAAATGTGTTCAAAATCAAGTGGATTCCCATGGAACACATCCATAAGCTGAAGGATGACAAGGCCTGCGAGAAGCTCCTAACTGACCAAGCTGAGTTCTGCAGGTCTATGGGCATGCATGCAAGCACTGGGAAGGGTCTCTTCCAGCCAAGCAGGACGAGATCATCAAGACTCAGTAAAAGAGGAAAGAAATAGAGCTGGCCCTCTCCTGACTGTGTATAGTGGCCTTAGTGATGACAGTGGGCCAATCATCAAAATAAAACAAATTTTACCTGCTTGCTAAAAAAGAAAAACTACCATAGCATCGAAGGTTGAGTCCAAGGCAGGGAGGATCATTATCCCTGAGATGAATAGGCACTGATTTGTTATATAATTGATGCAGTCGCAACACAGAACTTCTGGTCAATATGTTCATGGAATAGATGATACTGTTAGATGATGTTCATGGGATAGATGACCATCAGAACAAACACCTCTTTCCATGTGTTCTCCCAAATTTTTGCTTTCTGGCTGTGAGTCATTCTTTTTCAAATGTCTCCAGTCTATTTCCATGGTGTTACTTGAATTAGCACTTGTTATTTTGTTTTCTTTTTCATTGTCAGGCTTTACAAGTAAATGACACAGCAAAGCATCCCCTCATACATGACAACAAACAGAGGACAAAGCATGACTGACATGGGCAGGCTGCTGACTGGGCAATGCTCACTCTCTGGTCTCAACTGCAACAAGAGCTTCAATTCCATCCTTGAGAAAATTGAAAGTTACTGCAAATCATGAAATCCAAAGATGGCTGACAGATGGTCAAACTGTGGATGTTAAACACCTTAAAAACCTGGGAATCGGCCAGCGCCGTGGCTCAACAGGCTAATCCTCCACCTTGCGGCGCCAGCACACCGGGTTCTAGTCCCGGTCGGGGCACCGGATTCTGTCCCGGTTGCCCCTCTTCCAGGCCAGCCCTCTGCTGTGGCCCGGGAGTGCAGTGGAGGATGGATGGCCCAAGTGCTTGGGCCCTGCACCCCATGGGAGACCAGGAAAAAGCACCTAGCACCTGGCTCCTGCCATCGGATGAGCGCGGTGTGCCGGCCGTAGCGCGCTGTCCGCAGCAGCCATTGGAGGGTGAACCAATGGCAAAAGGAAGACCTTTCTCTCTGTCTCTCTCTCTCACTGTCCACTCTGCCTGTCAAAAAAACAAAAACAAAAACAAAAACAAAAACAAAACCTAGGAATCTGTTTTGAGCACTTACAACTCAGAGAGATGGCATTCAGAAATATTTATATATTTCTCCAGGCACAGCCTTGGAGTATTGCCTGTTGATTTTCAATCACCATTCTCTTAGCAAGCATTTGGACAGATTCCCAAGTCTCATGTTCACTTTCAGTTATTAAAGGTTGTTGAAAAGTCTGGCATACTTTAAAACTCTAAATTCATTTCCACTTTGAATCCCTCCCTGTCCTCATCACCAGTCAGGCTTACAGTTCAAAGAACTTGGAATGGAGTTACTTTCACTTCCACTCATCTTCCCTTTTTAGAACTAGGAAAGAAGGGAAGTCCAAGAGCTGGTACTAAGATTCTCCTCTCAGGGACCAAAGACTTACAGATTACACTTGCTTAGCATAGGGAGAACACAGGCCTCACTCTGTCATTATCTGAAGATTTTGTTGGCTGCCAATTACCTTTGCCATTATGGTATTCTCCCCATAAGAGAGAATTTCTGAGGACTCTGTAGATGGAGAAAGGTTTGTTCCTCTGCAGCCACACTAACACTGTTCTGTGAATTTCTGAGGACTCTGTAGAAGGAGAAAGGTTTGTTCCTCTGCAGCCACACTAACACTGTTCTGTGCACCTAACCACCACATCTAAGACCACACACCCCTAAGCTGCTACTTCTCTAACTCCATGTTCTTTCACACGGAGCAGGGGAAATACTTAGGTCCCTTTTCTGTGCTCCTGAGGGTCACAAGACCTCAGACGGGAAAGTTTCCTCAGTTCTGTTCCCAGACACATGATAATTTCAGAAATCCCTAGAGAAGCATCAGTCCCCAACCCCTGCATTCAGACATGCTCTCACACTCCAGGGAACACATGCCAGTATCTCCCAAGAATGCTCTAGTGCACCAGGCTCCACTCAGTCTAAACAGTACCACCCAACCAGGCTGGATCTGGAAGTTGCCCACTCAACCTACAGCCAATGCAGTATGATATGCATACTTCTAATTTCTTAAGGCATCCCCAGTCTTCAGAAAGATGGCCCTAGAAGTATCCTCTTACTTAGCTTGGTGTAGAAAAACAGAAAACACTAATAACACCACCACAACCACTTCACGCACAGATTTCTGCTAATTCAGAGAAGTGGAATAGAAGCCGGCGCCGTGGCTCAATAGGCTAATCCTCCACCTTGCGGCGCCGGCACACCGGGTTCTAGTCCCGGGTTCTAGTCCCGGTTGGGGCGCCGGATTCTGTCCCGGTTGCCCCTCTTCCAGGCCAGCTCTCTGCTGTGGCCCGGGAGTGCAGTGGAGGATGGCCCAAGTGCTTGGGCCCTGCACCCCATGGGAGACCAGGAAAAAGCACCTGGCACCTAGCTCCTGCCATCAGATGAGCGCGGTGCGCCAGCCACAGCGCGCCAGCCGCGGCGGCCATTGGAGGGTGAACCAACAGCAAAGGAAGACCTTTCTCTCTGTCTCTCTCTCTCACTGTCCACTTCTGCCTGTCAAAAAAAAAAAAAACATAACTTCTAAATGGTATATGCAAGTTTTTAAATAACCCAGCCAACTACTCCTCTGACATCATTTTACACCACACTTTGCAACAATACTAGAAATTGGGGGAAAAAAAACATGTGGCTTAAACTATAGATTCATGCTGACCTACAAGTTTTTGTCTACATTTAATATTTCATTGGGTTCTGCATTTCTCTTCTCCATTCAGATAACAATCTCCTGTTAGAGAAATTAAACTATTTTACCATTTTCCCTCAGTTAAATGGGCTCAAATTTCCCAGTCACTGCTAGTTTGCAGAGCTTGGAGGTGGCTGCTGTCATTCATGCCTACTTGAAAGTGACATCAGGTTGAGTGAGCAAAATGAACAGCTTTTTTCCAGGACCCTGCCAATTCACAGATTTTGACTTCTTTGGGTTTGAAGAAGGTGACATGAATTTACCACACACTTGTGATGAAAAGACATATCCCAAGACCTAAATCTTGTCCCAGATGCACATGCCTTCACAGAAAGTAAATCTTTAGCTCTATTTTTCAGACGATACAAGAGTGTTCTATTACTGAAAAAACAATCAAATCTATGGCTACTCCACAATTCGCCAGTAAAGGCTTTGTCAAATGTCAGGCACATTGTGACATTGTGACCACTTGACCAAAATTGAAACTTAATCAACAAGTAGCTAACCTAAGGAAATAGAATGTTCTCTTTTTTTTTTTTTTTTTTTTTTTTTTTTTGACAGGCAGAAGTGGACAGTGAGAGAGAGAGACAGAGAGAGAAAGATCTTCCTTTTTGCCGTTGGTTCACCCTCCAATGGCTGCCGCGGCCGGCGCGCTGCGGCTGGCGCACCGCGCTCATCCGATGGCAGGAGCCAGGTGCCAGGTGCTTTTCCTGGTCTCCCATGGGGTGCAGGGCCCAAGCACTTGGGCCATCCTCCACTGCACTCCCGGGCCACAGCAGAGGGCTGGCCTGGAAGAGGGGCAACCGGGACAGAATCCGGCGCCCCAACCGGGACTAGAACCCGGGACTAGAACCCGGTGTGCTGGCGCCGCAAGGAGGAGGATTAGCCTGTTGAGCCACGGCGCCGGCAGAATGTTCTCAATTGGGCCGGAGCCGTGGCTCAACAGGCTAATCCTCCGCCTTGCAGCGCCGGCACCCCGGGTTCTAGTCCCGGGTTCTAGTCCCGGTTGGGGCGCCGGATTCTGTCCCGGTTGCCCCTCTTCCAGGCCAGCTCTCTGCTGTGGCCAGGGAGTGCAGTGGAGGATGGCCCAGGTCCTTGGGCCCTGCACCCCATGGGAGACCAGGAAAAGCACCTGGCACCTGGCTCCTGCCATCGGATGAGCGCGGTGCGCTGGTCGCAGCGCGCCAGCTGCGGCGGCCATTGGAGGGTGAACCAATGGCAAAAGAAGACCTTTCTCTCTGTCTATCTCTCTCACTGTCCACTCTGCCTGTCAAAAATAAAAGAAAAAAATGTTCTCAATTATCTTCTTTTGACATGTATTTATTTTAGAAAATTTCAAACATCTACAAAAGAGGGTAGATTATTGACCCTATGTTATCCACTAGCTTCAATAATTAATTGACTCAGAGAAATCTTCTTCAGTTATACTCCTACCTTCACTCCTTCATACTTTTGGATTTTTATGAAGCAAATTTCAGATGTGGAATCATTTTACACATAAACCTCAACTATCTTCAAAATACAAATCTATTCTTTCATCTCCATATCCACTACCCTTTCTTCAGACTCTTATCATCAGTTGTAGTGATTTAAATAGTAGCCTCCAAAAGCTATATCCAAGCCCTAACCCCTGGAAATTATAAAGGTGGTGACCTTACTTGGGACAAGAGTCATTGCAGATGTAATTAATTAAGGATCTCAAGATGAGATCATCCTGACATTAGGATTGGCCCCAAATCCAATGCTATGTGTCCTTGTAAGAGAAAGGCAGAGAGAGACTTAAGACTTACACACAGAGGGAGAAGACCATGTGAGATGGAGGCAAAGATTGGTCCGATGTAGCCCCAAGCTAAGGAATGCTTACAGCATAGGGCAGGAGAGGCAAGAAAGGCTCCTTTTCCTAAATTCTCCAGAGAGAACATAATCCTGCTCATATCTTCACTGCAAACTTCTGGGTTCCAAGCAATGAAATAACTCTTATTGTTTTAACCCATCAAATTTTTGTTAATTTGTTACAATAGTCACAGGTAATGCATACACCTATCCTGAAATTCTAAATACACCACCTTCTAAACATCATGGATGTACAGACAGAAGTCAGGAGTGGGCCTGACAGGAAAGGGGTTTGGCTAAGTATTCTCTCCATCACAGTTCTTCTCACATCTCCCCTTCCACTCCCATTATCAATGTCTTCTCAACACCAGAGTAACTGTGATTGCCTTCCAGGTGATGGCTCTGCCTCTAGTTTCGTACCTTCACCAGCCTGTCTACCACACTGCTTCCCTGACAACATTTCCCAAATGGCAGCTGAACGAGGCACTCATATGCTCCAAGTCAGTGGATTCAGTCATGGAAAATACAGACCTGAGATTCCCTTGGCTGACATTCAAGGTCCTTCACTATCTGATCACTATATTTGAGTCTTATCTGTATTTCTCAACATGTCCCAACACTTAACTACACCAGACTGCTACAAAGTTGCTTGTCTTCCAGGGGTCCCTATCCTCTTTCTTTGCTCTCCCATCCAGCTCTTTTAAATATGGTTGCAGAGACTGTAGTAGTAGTATAGACAGCCTATGGATGCTTTTCTGGAAAAAAATAGAAAAGATACTCTGTTCCAGAAAAAGGAAGTAATAGGCCTTCCATGCTTGGGAGGGGAGACAATGAGATTACACAATGCTCCAAATGGGTGCACCAGAGACTGGTAGCATGCAGTATACAAATTAAAGGGACATTGTGGAAGGAGAGGTGACCACATATGGCCAGTTTTCTGATCCTTTCTATTGGGATGGGATTTGTTACCACTTCTTGATGAGCCTATGGACAGACAATAAATGCATAATTTTTGCTATTTGTGTAATAATACACAAATCTCAAGCTCATCATTGTGAACATCAAATCTTCCTGGACATATCAATACAAATAAAAGCATAGGCTCAGGACAGTGAGATGTATACAACCTCCTTTCCCACGGAAAGGATACAGAAGTTTGAGTCACATTTCCTCACAACCAGGCTCATGCTTTTCTCTCTCCTATAGCACCCAAATTTTGCATATTGGAACTCCACTATCCAATGTCTGTTTCCTGAAACCTATCACTTTGTCCAATTTTTAAACCCTCTATTTCTTCCTAGCTCTCATAATATGTCATCTATCTTACAGAATTCAATAATTTTCCTGTTCTATTAATACTATTTGTGCTTTGATTTCTCCCCTCATTAAAGGGAAATTCTGATCTATCCATGTCTGTGTCCAACTCAACATCTGGCACTGAGCAATCACTCCATAAATATTCACGGAACAAATGAATAAATGAAATATGATGTATTACATAGTTCGAATGTCTGTTTTTGAGACTTCTCTCTTATCAATAGTAAAATTACTTTTAGGTCTAATCAATCACTGTAAGTGTTCAGGACTCTTTGGGTGCTCTAAGTGAGTGCATACTAGAACTTCACTCAAGAACAGCAAACTAGCTCTTTCCTGGTCACAGAAAATAATGACAGCTAGTATGCACTGAGTGTTCACTATGTTCCAAGCATTGTTCTAAGTAATTTATATGCATTAGCACACGTAAACCTCATAAGCACACTATAATAAATACTATCATTTATAACCTCCATCTTTCAGATGAGAAAACTGAGGTACAGAAAAGGCAAGCTCCCTTTAATAAATGACACATAGCTCAGATGTGCTCAAAAAAGGCTCAAAGCCGACCAGGCAGGCTCCAAAACCCACAATGCTTCATCCTTTCTCTACAGAAAATGGAGCTGCAGGGTTTTTATGACACCCAGCTGCCAACCCTTGGGTATTATATACTCTCATCTCTAAAATGGAGACATCAGTACTGCCTACTTTTTCAGAGACTAAATGGCTTAATGAAACGCACTGCCTAACATATAACAGGTGCTGCAAATTGTAGCTGTTTGTATTGACCAGGAAACCATTGTGTATGTGTTGAAAAACCAACTCAAATCAGCTATGGGGAAAACAAGAATACATTGGTTTGTATAACAGAAAAAGGTAAGACAGCAGGGCCTTCAGACACAGTTGAATTAGAGGCTCAGATAATCTCATTAGCACTGGAATATCCGTTCCCTCAGTTTCTCAGCTATTGTATTCTCTGAGTTGGTTCTTTCTCTTGCTTATTTGTTCTACACGGTGGTGCCCAGAAATCTTGTGCTTACATTCACAGTAGAGAGTAAAGAATCTCTTTTGCAATATGTGTGCCAAAGGTCACAGAACTTTAATCATCTGCCCTTTCCTGAACACAATACTGTGATGAAGGGAATAGAGGATTAACATTGATTGATTAATCCCTGGAACCAGGAAACCAGGGTTGGTCCCAAGCAAGTCAAAGTACAGGTAAGGAAGCTAGCAAAAGGGAAAATGGGATGCTGTTACCAGGACAAGGATAGATCTGTGGCTGGCAAAATATCTACTCACCATGAGTTTTTCAACATCCTCATGTTTTAGGCACATGGACTCCCCTGGCCTACTGCCAATCAACCACGTTCTCCTCCAGCCTGGGCCCATTGCCAGTCTGCCTTACTCACTTCTCGCTTTAAGACTGCATGGGCCGTACACTTCTTCCCAGCTACTGCAAAGCTCAAATTAGTCACTCTGTGGGCCCCTTCCGAGGCATATCAGAGACCAGCTGTGCAACGACCTGTCACCTTCTTGTCAGCGAAAGTTTTCTGTCCAAAGAACTTTCGTCATCATTCCTTTCTCAAGTAGCTGGATGTCACTTGAAGAGACAGCTGAAGTCACTCACAATGGCTGGTCTCAAATCAGCACTCACTGGCCTTGTCAGTAAAAGTCTCACCCCGCAGCGAAAACTGTCACTGATCATGTTTAGATATGTACGCAGAGGTATTAGATTAGAAGAGAGAATGCACGAGATGGGAGTTTAAAAGAGGCCAAGTTGCAAGGGAAATCTTAATGGGAAGAAGTGAAGTCTTAAGGCTCGAAGTAGTGGGGGGGCATCTTTTCAAAAACCCAATTTATACTTCTCCTCCAAACCACCAAGAGTGTATGCAACACACACTGGCAGGCACGAAGACACCAACAGCCTTCAAACAGACACAACCCACTTCGTACAGCAGACACACGCTCTTTTTACCAACACACTTTATAAACATATGAAACTTGATGGCAGATCACTGGGTAGTTGCTGCATCCAGGCTATTATAAGTGGCTAGTTTTCACCTTCATATCAAAACACTGCTAATGTCAAAAAATCAAATATTCACTCAGAACTTCAATTATCTTTTGGCGAAATAAAAAAGAAGAAACCCACGTACTGAACAAGTTGCATTTGCTTCCTTTCTCTGCAGATGCTGTTTATGTAGGGGAGGATTTCTCAGTCTCAGTATTACTGATGTTCTGGGTTGAATAATTCTCTGTTCATGTGGGAGAGGGGGCTGTCTTGCGCACTATGTGGTACTTAACAGCATCCCTGACCTCCACCCACTGATGCCAAGAGTACTCCTCCACCCATGGCCAGCTTGCTTCCTTGAGAGAAAAGGCATCCTGGTTGAGAACCACTAATTTAATAATAGTAAATGTAAATAGTAAATGCTATCTTTAATATTACTATGATAGAATAATTGGCTAATTTGATTAATATGCATCAGCTAAGAACAAATGTTAGGCTTCAATTCTGGCTAGCTTCAGTTCGGATTTCTATTAATGCTCGTCGATATTTATAACAGAAACACCAACTGGACCTGAAGCATGTAAGTGGCAGACAGTCATTTCTACAGCTCTTCTGCCTAAACCTTGAGAGAGAGTAAATCACATGTAGGACAGAGGTTGGACTTTCAAAGCAGGCAGATTAGGTTTCAATCTAGACATAATACTAAGAGTCTGCATGATTGGGGCTATAACTTATCTCTCATATGTTTGTTTTTGTCTCTGTTAAATGGAGATTATAATAGTTATCCCACAGGGAAACTGTGCTTTATAAAAGGTGATGAGATTTAAGAAGGTGCTGACACATAATAGATGTTCAATCCATGGTGGTTCACCCTAATGACATACTTTTCTCCAAAAAGGGTCTTGCACTATGATTAAAAAGAAGTTCAGGCTTCCTCTGTGACAGGGATTAATCAAGCATTGCTCTGCCTGTATATCTTTTTGTTTTTCATGGACTTTTAAACTGCCCTTCTATTCTCCTACAAATATTTGACTTTACTGAGTGATCAAGTACCTGTCTTCCTGGTAAATCATGAGAGTATCAAAGCCTTTCTACCTAGAATCTCTCTTCCCTGGAGTCTTCCATCCTTCTGTTGCACACTAAGAAAAGAGTGTGGTAATAACATGGCCAGCCACATCCCAGAACGTCCCTCTGTTGTGATACTAAATTGGATCCATTTTTTCCTGGATTCTTGAGACCCTCCACGGCCCCTGCCATTTGCCAAGTGTGTCTACTGTATGGAAGATTAAAGTCTGAATGCATATATAACTGTAAAACCTATGGAAGATAAACAGAGCCACATGAATGTAAATAAAAAGTCTTAAAGTTGTATTTTTAATAAATGGGTCCAAAAATCACACATCTAGAGAGTGATGCTTACAAAATCCTCACCATAGGAGATGATACATTTCTCAAAAAGATGCTGCCATAGCAAAAACCATTTTTATTCTTTCCTTTTATGCTTCCATAGTCCATGTTGCATGCTTTAGAAACATTTACAGGGGAGAAAGATTTGACATGGGAAAGAATCAAAAGCCCTAAAGCCAAGTGAGATGAAGAATGAGGGTGCTTAACCATGGGGAATGGATGAGGAAAGGACAAACTTCTAATTTTTTTAAAGATTTATTGTATTTTATTTGAAAGGCAGAGTCACAGAGAGAGGGGTGAGGGAAGATACAGACAGAGAGCAATCTTCCATCTGCTAGTTCACTCCTCAGATGGACCCAATAGCCCAGGCTGAGCCAGGCCAAAACCATGTGGGTGGCAGGGGTCCAAAGACTTGGGCCATCCTCCACTGCATTCCTGGGTGCATTAGCAGAGAGCAGAAGTGGAGCAGCCAGGACTCAAATCAGCACCCATGTGGGAGGTCAGCATTGTAGGTGGCAACTTGACCCACTATACCACAACTCCAGCCACAGTCTCTAGTTTTCCACCTTTTACTCCTAATCTAGGGAACACAAACCTCCAACCTTTGGTTATATTGGACACTTGGGAGGAATCCTTAAAAAGTCATGAATCTTCTTTTAAAAATAGTGTTTTCATTTTTGGGAAAAATATATGTTCATGCTACTCTATAAAATATAATTTATATAATTTTATTATAAACTTTTCCCCTGAGTTTCTAAAATCATCTATCCAGTTCAGAAAGATACAGAGCACAGAGGATCATGGAATCATTCACGTCCCTTTAGGTAGGAATCAGGCTTCAAATTAAAAAGCACAGAGCTAATAAGTCAAGAAAAAGACAAAAGAATTAGCAGTCTGTGCACATCAGTCCAGCTGATCTAGCTCAGCAATGTGTAGGGGAGCTGGTCAAACTCTAACTGCACTCACTCCCTAGGGATCTCATCTACCCCGATGACTTTAACCATCGTATCCTAGCTCAGATCTCTCTCCTGAAACCCAATGCCCTCTGCCTACTCAATGTCTCCACCTGTAACCCTAATTAGACATCTCACATACAAAGTGTCCAGGAATGACTCAATAATCCTCAACCCCAAAACCTACTCCTTTCTTGATTTGCTCCATCTTAGTTGATGGCAGCCTCATCCTGCCAGATGCTCATGGCAAAAACTCTTGGCATTATTCTTATTTCTCTTTCTCTAAGACCTGACATTAAATCTAGTAGCAAACCCAATTGGCTGCATCTTCCAAACACATCAAACATCCAATTGTATCTACCCAGCCACAGTGCTTTCACCCTGAACCCGGCTACCATCACCTCAACACCAGTACTGCCAACATCTTGCATAACATATGGACCAACTCTTCTCTACAGTTACTTGGTCCTTTTGAAGCATGAGTTAGATCAAGTCAATCTTCTATTAAAGATGCTATGATCAATCATCCCCCACCCCTTCCACATCACTCAGAGTAAAATCTACACTCCTTGGAAAGTACTTGCATGGTCTGAACTCTTTCTTTTTCTTAAAAAAAAAAAAAAAAGATTTATTTACTTTGAAAGTCAGAGTTACAATGACAAAAGGAGAGACAGAGAGAGAGAAAGAGGGAGAGATATCTTCCAACCGCCTATTCACTCTCCAGATGGCCACAGTGATTATTAGCCCTGTGCCAGGCTGAAACCAGAAGCCTCATCTGGGTCTTCCACACAGCAGGGTAGCAGGGCTCCAAGCAGTCTGGCCATCTTCCATGGCTTTTCCCAGGCCATCAGCAGGAAGCTGGATTGGAAGTGGAGCAACTGGGACACGAACCAGCAACCCAGCAACCACATGGAATTACCCACTTTGTCACAACGCCAGCCTCCAGAACTCTTTCTTAACCTCAGATTTTATCTCCTACTATCTTCTTTTGTTATGCTCTGATCCAACCACAGGTCTCCCTGTGGCTCCTTGAACATAGCAGTTAACTCCACCTTAGGGCTATCACGTGTTTTCTTTGTCTGGGATGCTCTTCTTCCATATACCACACACCTACCCTCCTCACCTACTCAAGTTTTTGTTCAGACCTCACCTTGTCATCAAAGGCTAACCTGATTGTGCCATTTTAAACTGCAACCACCCTCCTACCGCTAATCCCCTTTACTCTGCTTTTTCTTTTTTGTACAGCACTATGATTTCTTTATTTGTTTATTATGCTTATTGGCCACTGTGTCTCTCCCATGGAATTCAAGTTCTGTGAGTGTAGTGGTCTTTTATTTATAGACATATCCAAACATTGAGAACTGTGTCTCACACAGAAGATACTCAACAATCAGGTCTCGAAGAACAATGATTCCACTTATGAGACTCCTTCTGGAACTGTTTCGATACATAAAATATCAGATGGGTTTATTGAAAGATTTGAGATTGACCAGATGGAGCAATGGTAGGTCAAAGCAATGAGACTGTCAGAGTAATGCTGAAGTGGCTACCCACCAATTCACGCTTGACCAGTGAGAACATCAACATTGTTGATGTAGAGTTGTGCAGTTTGCAAAGGAATTTCTTTGCCCAGGAGAACAGGATGGAGATGGGGAAATGCAGATCCCTAGGACTGCAAAATGCACCCTCAGATGGGGGCAAAGGAATGGGAAGAAGGAAATGGTTCAAAGGGCCATTTCAAACCAATTTGAAGAACACTAACCAATAAAAACAGTAAACCTAATACATAAGACAGATTAATACACAGATCAAAGTAATTTGAATTCTCAATAAATTAGATATAATTAGAATGGAGTCATTTCAGAACATAAAATGCAAAGATCTGGTGTCATATGAAAAATATCTCCTTGAATGGTGATTAAAATATGGTTACCAAGTGGTGATCAGAAACAAAATACAATATTTATGTATTATCACAGGAAAGACAAAATATAACAGTATATTTCAGTGAGTTTAATAAGACAAATATCCTTATTTTCAAGGCAGAATATAAATCTGATGAACCTTTATGAAATAAATATATAAAATGAATAAAGACCATTAAAATATTTACATGCTTTCACCAGGAATTCTACTTCTAGGAATCTATGCCAAGAAAAACTCAGAAACATGGATAGAATTTATGTATAAAGATGCAGTATCATGGAACCAAAAACCTGAAAATATTATGATTACATAAATTATGGCATTTCTATAGAGTAAAATGTTATGCAACCATAGCAATTACATCTATGAAAAATGTTAATGGTATGGAAAATTCTCTTGATATAAGGTCAAATGAACTGAAATAGGGACAATGCCATAAATGACAAATGGTCTCAGCCAATATTTTAATAATTCATTGTAAATCAATTGAGGAGTAGAGGTTTAAGAATTTAATCTCTACTATGGTTATAAAAAAGTTCATTTTTTAAGAAAAATTAAAACATACCTATCATTTTTTCTGATAAGGAGAAATTAAGAGTTAGAAGTATATAATTTTAGAATGGTTATTCAAGGATACCCTGCCTAGTGGTTCATTAGCATAGTCTTGCATGAGAGTGGCTTTCTATTTTAAAACATGCAGGACTTCTCCAGGTATGCATTTCCTAATTTTTCATATGAAGCTCTGTCTAGATCAAGGGTCAGCAAACTCTGTGCAAAAGGGTCAGATGGCAATTATTTTAGGCTCTGTAGGACAGGTGGTCTCTGTTGCAGCTGCTCACCTCTGCTATTGGAGTATGAAAGTAGTCATACGCAACATGTAAATGATGGCTTAATGCCATCAAACTTCATTTATATGTGTAGGAAGCAGGCCAGATTTGGCACATGGGCTATAGTTTGCCAATCTTTGGACTAGATGATTGATAGTCTTTGATTAGCTGATAGCACACACCCCTATGAAAGAGAGGTCCAAATGCCAACGTGACCTGAGAAGTAAGGAAAAGCAATGACCCATTTGATATTTTGAGCTGGAAAAATATGAATTTGAGACCTAACTTACCACCTATTCTTTTCACACACTTTCACTGCTAGGAGTCCCCTTTGTAGATGGGAACAGAAGCCCCCACTTCACAGGGCTATCATGTAGCTTAAATGAGATAATGGGAGTCAAAGCCCATTCTGGTAAACGAGGATTTCTCAACGACTTGCAGATTATTTCATTAGGATAGCTCTAAAATCCTATGAAACATTTCCCCCAGGGAAAATGATCTGGGGCCAAGAGTGAAAATGGGCAGGAGTAGCCAGGATCTGCTAGGTTATGCTGCACTAACAAATTACCCCCAAAGTCTCAGTGGCTTAAAACAGTAAGATTTCTTTCTCACTCTTGCTACAGTCCATGGCTGGTCATCTGAGGCCCCTGTCTGCACTGTTTTTCCTCATAAACCATCTGGAGCTTTGCTGGGTGTTAATGACTGATGTAAAAACTGCTGGAATTTTTGCTGAGCATCCAGCAAAAAATGAGCAGTGGCTAGATGGTGCCCTGGCTCTGAAAGCTCCCAACTTTATTTCACTAGACATTACTTTATTTCACTAGACAAACAGAGATAACTACACATAACTCAGGACGGAGCTAGAAATGCCAACTACCTTGCTCCTTGAATGAGGCAGAGGTGCACAAATATTTGATTAACTGTACTAGTAACTACCATAATAAGACAGTTAACACTTATTGCATGTAGATATACTAACATAGAGCTAACTGCTTTACTTAACAATTTAAGGAAACCAAGTATAGGGAGGCTAAAAACAGAGATGGAAGGGATGGGGCTGGAGAGAAAGACAAGGCTTCAACAAAACTGCTTATCCTGAAAATGCTTTCACCAACTCTCTGTCCCTACCATTCTCCTTTCTAACATTTTGGCCTTATCACTCTTAATAATCCTGTGAGCAGAATCTATACCTAAAATCATGCCTAATTAGGTGAATCCACAACGTAAAGATTCCATGAATTGAATGTTTGTGTCCCTCTAAAATGCATGTTGGAACCCTAATCCCCAAGGTGTCCGTGTTAAAGATGCAGTCTCATATGATTATGGTTGAGTGAGATAACCAAGGCAAATCCTGGACATGATAGAGCTGACTCCCCCTTCCCTTCCATCTCTGCTGCCATGTGAGGCAGCCATCCACAAGAAAGGAAGAAAGCACTCACTGAAATTCAATCCTGACAGAACTCTGATCTCGGACTTCCAGCCTCCAGAACCATGAAAAAACTAGTTTCTGATGCTTTTATGCCTCTAGTCTATGGTACTTTATTTTTTTTTTTTGCATTTTTTTTAGTTTTTATTTTTCTGACAGGGAGAGTGGACAGTGAGAGAGAGAGACAGAGAGAAAGGTCTTCCTTTTTGCCGTTGGTTCACCCTCCAATGGCCACCGTGGCCGGCGCGCTTCGGCTGGTGCACTGCGCTGATCTGATGGCAGGAGCCAGGTGCTTCTCCTGGTCTCCCATGGGGTGCAGGGCCCAAGCACTTGGGCCACCCTCTACTGTACTCCGTGGCCACAGCAGAGAGCTGGCCTGGAAGAGGGGACAGAATCTGGTGCCCCAACCAGGACTAGAACCCGGTGTGTTGGTGCCACAAGGTGGAGGATTAGCCTATTGAGCCGCGGTGCCGGCATATGGTACTTTCTTGTAGCAGCCCTGGAAAACTAACAGAAAGGTCTAGAGCAAGCAGGCCTTTTCTCTGGATTGGTTTTTCAAATATGAACTCGACTTGTTTCAAACTACATTATGACATTCAAACATATTTCTATGGATATTCAAAGCTAAGACCAGGTTGCTATGACAAAGACGAAGCCTCTGACAATAACAAATACTTAAATTCAAAACAAATTCTATAAACCATGTAGCCTTAGACAAGTTGTATAAGCTCTCCAAGGTCACTGTTCTCATCCATAAATCTTTTTTTCAGACCCTAAGTGAAGTCATGTGTAGGGACATGGAGTCATCTTGGGGGAAGGGGACAAGTTTTGTTTTCTTTGTTCCATCCCCCTTCCAAATCTTCTGTTTTGTAGCTCAAGGTTGAAAGACAGAGAAAGTTCTTTGAACACAGCATCCACATGAAATGTGCTAAGGGAAGGTTAATCTTGGCACACATGTCCCACTTTGCCCACTCAGTTTCCAGTTAATGCCTTGTAGACAACCCATGCAAGAGACCAAGCTAAACTGGGAGGCTCGTAGCTGTGAACAAGGGACTTATGACATGTAGAGAAAGCAGTCGGTTCAAATTGATGTCACATCTCTATGATCTTGTACTTGGTTTGAGTTGTAATGCACAGAGTTCTTCAAAAAGCTCACAGAAAATGACACTAGAAGATAAACTTGTTTTGGTGCAAAATATATTGAAACCATGCATATGAGGGGGTCTTCAAACAGTTCACAGAAAATGTGTATTATGAAAAACTATGTCTGGATTTCAAATTTTGTTTGCATCAAAATAAATTTTTCATTCCATTTTCCCACAAACTTTTTGAAGTACTCTTGTCTAATTTGGACAAAACAAAGGCCTGTTTTGACATTTTCATGAACTCCATGTGTGGACTTGAGTGGACAAACACTGAAGGATTATCCCACTCCTTCTTTCCATTGTGGAAAACACCCCAGGGTTAATCACAAGGTGGTCCCAGAAGCATATGGTCTGGCATACACTAAATGCTCAGCAAATATTTCCCTCCCCTCTTCTTCTGCCTGATTATCCCACTTCTCAACATTTCAGGAATCCCAAATATGAACATTATTAAAATGACAGATCTAGGCCTAAGCAGGAGGAGAAACAGGCAGCCACTACTGAGCAAGCACAAATTGCAAGCATTGCCACATTCTCTCATATGTACCTTATAGCCATCCCATGTTGCTCACAGCACTGATGAGAAAAACTAGGTGTCAAGAAAGGGAAATGTGCTGGCGTTAGCCCCACGGTCTTAGGTGACTGAGTTACTGCTCACATGCATGTCAATATTGGTTCCAAATTCCAGGCTCTGTCCCTCAGCATCTTGTGCATGTACCTGGGGCCTGGAGTGTTCCCTGGCCTATTTTATTACTTCCTGCCTCAAAAAATTAGTCCCAAGAAACCAGAACTCCAGAATATCTGTGCCCTACAGTATTATTTGCTTGGTTTAGACTTCAAAGGAAAATATGTACAGGAGTTAACACAGGGACACACAGAGAAGCAAGAGAGTGAGAATGGACCTGGAGAAATAAGCCAAGATTCTGAAATAGAACATGCTAGCAATTTTCCATGAGATACCAATGGAGTTCCTGACCCTCTTTGAGCCTCAGTATCCCTGCCTGTAACATGAGAGGGTGGTTGAATAACAGACATGCAGGCCCCAAGTAGAACATTTTATCACTGTTCAGTTTCCAGACACACCATGCTGAAATCTTTGTGGCCCACATTTTTCAGATAATTGGCTCAGTCACAATTCTGCCCATCCACACAGCCAAAACAACAGAAGCAATAGGCGTTCTCAAGTAAGCTGAATGGACACCAGGCAGGATACTGTCTCTGGTAAAGAAAGCAGCTCCAGCCAAGTGCAGATTGGATTTGCAAAGGGAAAAATCACATTCCGTAAGTTCCTGGAGGGGGAGGAGAGGGGAGGAAGCCTCTGCTTCCAATAAGGACTTCATTCCAGAAATCCCACATATTGGCCCCACAAGCACCATGGTGTGATAGAGATGACTATTTCAGTTGAGAAAATCAAGTCCTCTGGGAGAGGTGGGTGGAGGACAAGGCAAGAGGCTCTTTCCAAGACAAGTTGAGCTCAACTCTTCAAACTGGAATATTGACTCTTCTGTTTCCAGTGTAATGACTTTAACCTGGTGAATACCTTGGCCCTGCCAAAAACCTGTCGCTATTAAGTATGTTTTCAATTGGGAAATGGAAGCACATGAGGGCTGGCAGGAAAACAGGGGAGCAAATCTTGATGAGGGCCTCAGAGTTCACACCAGTATCTGGGGCTGTCAGTATCCTTTCTGCCAGCACAGGAACGCTTGCCCTGCCTTGGAAATGCAGAATTCAGAATCGGAGGACACCAAGACTATTTTTATTTCCTCAGTAAATTTCCAGGTTGAAAAAAAGCTCCCCATAAAACTTCCTTCCACTTTTTCAACTGAAAAAAATACATGCAGGCAATTCCACTGTTCTGATATTACTCCCTGCTAAGCTTTTCATGACCTTCCATGTCTCAGTCCTCCACCCGCGGGCCCTGGTGGGCAGTGATGGATGCCTCCTCGATGTCGCATACCTTCACATCCTGCTAGCCTCATGCTACACCGTCCCACTGAATAGGCTTGTGCTGCTGTGTCTGCTTCCTCTTCCTGCACCATCCTCCAACCTGCCTGATCCCTTCCATCAATGAACACCAGGAAAAAAGAGTACATGGTAGAAGACCATGAGCTGCAAAGTCAGGCAGAGTTGGTTCTAACCTCAGCCCCACCATACACAATCCTGGGCTAAAAAGTTTCACATTTATGTGACCGTGGAGGACAGGTGCTTGGGTTGACTAAATGAAAGAGCGTACAGGCAGAGCCCCATGTAGGCCTGCCTTGATCTCCTCTGCTCTTTCTCCTTCCAGGCTCTGAGTTTCTGTGGTATGACCACCACTACATCTCAGAACTGAGGTACATTCACACAGGAAGCCCTGAGAGCACATTTCGGGGGTAGGATGCCCGCCCTAGTCCAGGTGGCTCTGGGGCAGATTCCTACAACATGTGTTACCCCCATCTCAGACTTGGTTTTCATGATACTTAAAAATAAACTGAAAGAAAGAGGGGTGGCAGCCTCAAGGAGAGGAAAGGGGACAACTTGGTAAAGTGCAGGACAACAGGAAAAGCCTGATGACCCCAATATGAAAGAGGGTACTTTAGGGAGTGATCATGGATAAAGGTCCCTTCCATCACTACAGCTGGCTTACAGGGGTGCTCTAAATATTGAGGCCATTACACAGTGAACTAATCCATCTACAAGAGCATCATGTGGTTTCATCAAACCCTCTCTATCACCACTTTGACCTTCTGACATCTTTGCCAGGATGCAGAGAGAAAGGAAGTCCTGGCTTTGAGTCCTGCCAGTATTCTGCTCAGCTAAGGCCTCTGAGAGTAGAAGGCGGCTTGGCTGTGATGTGATGTGCAAGGGACATGAGAGCTGCCAAATGCAGAGCCTACTCATTTCCCCAAGAGGCACAACTTGTCTCAGCCCCCCATGGACGAGACACAGATTCTGATTCAGCCCAAGTTCTCTGCACAGTGCAGCCACCATCATCACTCCCTGTGGGTTCTCAAAGCCAAGTCGAACAAAACATGAGTACGGACTGAGATGCAACAGCAGTCTTGCAGCTGACTCCTGCAAGTGTGAGTGGCCAGGGGCAGCAGGCAGGCACCTGCGTTCAGAACTACAGTCGCACACCCCAGGCCCAGCCAGGCTAATGTGCTAGGCAGGAATAAGTAAGACCCTGAAGGTGTTGGTTGGTTCTCAAGACCTTGTCCCTGAAAGTTTGTATTTTAAAAACCAGGCAACACACTAAGGCAGTTAAATTTCCATTTTCAAGTTCCTGATGCAGTGTTCATGCATGAACAGACAGAGGCTTACAGGCCCTTGTGTGATCTGTGTGGATCTCCCAGGAGCAAATTTCCCAGGAGCAAGTAAATGTGGTCTACACTTCCATAGCTTGCAACTTAGGAGTGTGTTCTCTTTCTAAAGCCTTTTTCAAGGATTTCCTATTTTTTTTCCAAAGTCATTGACTTACTGGCATCTGAAGAAAAAATGACAAATGAACAGAAAATAAAGAAATGGTGCACCGAAAAGGGGTACATAAGTGGAAAGAAATAATTATATATACAACTAACCAATAAAAACTACGGTTTAATGCCAAGAAGATACTATAATTGCTCTTTCTCCTACACAGGCCCTTTAGTGGTCCCCAAGCTTTGCCCAGGAGCAAGTGAAGCTGGTCTGCACCCTCTGTGGCTGACACCTTATGGATGGATAATCAGTGGCCTTGCATAGGGAATCAGAGATCATGTGCTCACATCTCACACAGTGTTCCTTAAGATCCTAACCTCCAGGAGCACTTCCCCTGCTCAACAGCTTTACAAGGACATGGTGTCACCCACAGCCATGGCAGGGGAAATTAGGCATCATGAAAAAGAAAGATTATGTTGCTACTGTTGCGACTGCTGCTACTACTGATGTTGTTACACAACTAACACACAGTAATTGTAGAAAGACTTAAAAATAAACATGCCTAATGAACAACATGGCATAAAACCCGGCCACCCAGATGGCCACAGTTCACCTGCTTGTTGTACACCATTCAGATGTCCCCTTGTGTTCAGGCATGCAGACACACACACACACACACACACACACCCATAAATCACACACTTATACCCATCTGTGTGCTATGGGGGCATATGTTCTATTGTCCCTGACAGATTTGTCTTCACCATTGTGGCACATGTTGGAGGACCCTTGAGGCATAGCTGGCACACTAGCCCAGTGATAATGTCCGTGAAAGGTTTAGAACAGAGGCCAGAAAACTGACTAATCTGTCACCAACTACTCAACTCTGCTGCTGTGGGGAAAATCAGCCACAGACAGTATACCAAACAAGGGGCTGTGGTTCAGATCCAATAAAGCTTTATTGACAAAATAGGAAGTAGGCTGGATTTGGCTCACGGGTAGCTACATAAACAGGAAAGATTCAAGAGAAGGAGAGACCAGATTAAAAAGCATCTTCCACTGAAAGGCTTTTCAGTGGTCTGTCCTGCCCTGCATTAGCAAATGTTTCACAATAATGTGAATTCTCTAACAAAATAATGACTACAGATAATTAGAATAAGTAAAATTCCCTTTTATTCCCCAATGAGCTTTTGGAGGTAGCCAATTTTATAGCAGTTTTGTAGCTCCATTTCTGGGGAGGGAGCCAGAACAGAAGTCATCAGAATTACATGTGAGACAAACGTGGTAGAGTAGGGATACGGTGTGTTCTAGTCATGTAAAACACCCTGGGTCGCACACAATCTGCAAATGATTTATTAAAGACTACAAGATAAACACTGATAAAGACTTCAGATAGCGAGGCCCATGATGTCTGCTCAGGAAGAGACAAACAGAATGATGAATAGGAAGGAGACAGGTGACAAATGCAGAGGAATTTCCCCACCTGTGGGGAGGATCTGGTGAAAGCATTGCCTATCTGCAAACTCAGTTCCTAAAACACACCTCTAATAACAAAAGCCATTTCACACCATTTTCCCCTAGGTTTTGAGATGTAATTCACAAGTCCTCCATGGTGTCCGGATGTAAGCCGGTACAGTCTGTTCTCAACAGGCATCTACAAAAACAGAGACTCCGCTTCTCCCCCTCCCCCGAATCTTAATGACCAAGTGAATCTTAACAGGCAGCCCAGGGCCAGAGGTTCTGCTGATGCGCCTCGCAGGCATCCCCTGTGCTGCCCTCTCTCCCTGCATGCGCAGGGCCTTTCAAGGATCAGTGCCTGCACTGAACTCATGTTCTGCTCAGCTGCTCGCTCCAACCTTGCCCTTTCTTGCAGCTTCTGCAGAGACCAGAGCCGTCTTCTGGGAATTTCCGCCACCATGGGAAGGTGACACTCCAATTAAACCTTCCTCTTGTGATTTTCTCCTTCACTCTGCCTCAGGCCACACACTCAGCCACACTCATGGCCTACTACTCACACTCAACCACACTTATTTGCTAGACAGTCACCCCAGGAAATGCACTCTTTGTGTGCCTGGCTCAGTGCTGGGCCCTGGAGACAAGAAAGTTAATAAAACACAGTCAGTGCCCTATTGTAGCTTGTAGCTCATTAGGTAAGACAGATACAGATATAAACACTCAACAGAATGCAATCAATGCTGCTATCAGGATTTGTCCTAAAGACAAGCTGACATAGGAATGGCATACAAAAATACAATAGCAAAAAGTCTGGAAGGATGAATTCCCAATAGATAATAGGAGATACTCCCCTCTCATTCCAAAACTGAGTGTTGTGATCAGACTAGATGAGGAAGGTCTCCAGAGAGACCCTGAGCCATTTTACAAAACTGCACTTCATGGGATTAATTCTATGGCTGTATGCTTTAATTTTATTCTGAAATACCCTAAGTGCAGTAGGGTTGAGGCTAGGGTGAATTGAGGGAAGAACTCAGGACACAAAACTCAGGAGGTATCTGCTCTTCAGGTGAATGTAGGCACCTGGTTGGCTAAAAAAGAACAGAGATGAGAGCAGTAGGCTCTGGGGGCTTGACAAAACCTCAGGACAGAGTGACGCTGGAGGTATGTCATGAAGAGCTAGTCAGACATCCTAGAGAAAGAAGAGACAGGATCATTAGGGGAGAGAGTGGTCTGGGGAACAGGAAGGGCAGTGTGGAAAAAACGATGGAGGATAAGGGGTCATTATGAATGCCTGGAACATGGACTGTGGGATGGGAAAGAGAAAGAGAAAAATATACACTCACATACACCACACTCTGCACCTTAAAGCTAGGAGAGTCTTTGCACTGTAGAGTCCCTAAGATGAGACTTGAGTGACTGGCAGCCCTACCCCACGCTACCAGTCCAGACGCTGTGAGGAAACAATGGCTCGGCCACTGGAAGTAAGGAACGCTGCCTTTCTGGGGCCAGCTGCCACTGTGCTCTAAGTCTACAGAGGTGTTAGATTTCCACTGAGGGGGCATAGCAGGTAAAGCCACTCCCTGCAGAGCCAGCATCCCATATGGGTGCTGGTTGGAGTCCTGAGTCCTGGCTGCTCCTCTTCTGATCCAGCTCTCTGCTATGCCCTGGGAAAGCAATGGAATATGGCCCGAGTCCTTGGGCCCCTGCACCCATGTTGTGGACCCAGAAGAAGCTTCAGGTTCCTGGCTTCGCATTGGCACAGCTCCAGCCATAGCGGCCATCTGGGAAGTGAATCAGCGGGTGGACATGGCCCGAGTCCTTGGGCCCCTGCACCCATGTTGTGGACCCAGAAGAAGCTTCAGGTTCCTGCCTTCGCATTGGCACAGCTCCAGCCATAGCGGCCATCTGGGAAGTGAATCAGCGGGTGGAAGACCTCTCTCTCTCTCTCTCTCTCTCTCTCTCTCTTTCTCTGCCTCTCTGTAACTCTACCTTTCAAATACATAATAAATCTTAAAACAAATTCTACTGAGAAGCTGGAGCTGCTCTACTCATCTCCAGAATGATGGGGTCACCACGACCTGACAGATGGAGCCCTCTGCCCTCGGAAGGGAGACCTGGTCAGGAGGGGCAGGGTGGTAGGACACTAAAGCCTGAGGACTCTAGACAATGGCAAAGGAAACATCGCCATCTGGTGGCTCCAGGACCAACGTGCTACAGTCACTGCCTATTGTCTCAGGGAAAGATGAAGTTAACTTAGCCAAGGAAAAATTAAGAGCACTTGGAAGAAGAAGGGCAACAGTGCCTTTATTGACAGCATGTGGAGTCAAACCTGGCTCTGTCCCACTCTGATCTGAGAGTAAGGAAGAGAAAAGGGCAGCACAGTGAAAGTTGTCCTAACAACCACGGGTGCTCCAGAACAATGAGACATTCTTCACCTGGTCCTAGAGGGACCTGCTCTTGATCCAAGTATGGTGGCTTCTTTCAGACACCCAAAGGAGATTAAGACGGAAGTTATGAGCTCACATGGCAGGCAGGAAAATTCTGACATTAGTGTTGGCAGCTACACATGAAAATCTTAAAATCTGCAAGGCACTTTGTATACATTCATGAATAATAAAACTAATTAGTACTTAATAATAATAAATAATTAAACAATCATTTACAAGTGCCCCTCACAGCAACCCCGTAAGAAGTAAGGTGTCATTGCCCTCTCCATTTTACAGATGAGCAGGCTGAGATCCTCCGAAAGGACAGAGTATGCTCCGGGCCAGATCATGCCAGCAGCAAGGCCTCAAGCCACAGTTAAAACACAGGCCTGCTCGGCCTGAAGTCTCACACTCGTAATTGTTTCCAGTATTTCTCACCCAGCAGCCCATCTGTAGTGCACATACACAAGGTGCATATTAATAAACAGAATATTTGACCCCACCAAAATGCACTGAGTCAGAATCTCAGAGAAGACACAAGAACTGGCATTTCTTCAAGTTCCCCAGGTCATCAGATGAACAGCTTATGCTTCTGTGACTAAATTGTGCCCTAGATCCTCCTGTCGTGGGCTATGGGGGCTGATTAGTTTTAGAAGTGGTCGTGAAGGTAGGGCCCTCATGATGGAAATTATGTCCTTATAACAAAAGGAAGAGGGGCTGGCATCATGGTGCACCATGGTCTGAAGCTCAAGTTGCCCAAGACACTGACTGTCTCCATGTGCTGGCTCGAGCATGGTGCCCAGGAGATGCCTGTTAAACTGGGGACCATCAGGATACTGCCCCACTTCGCCTCTCAGAAGAGACAAGCTGAGGATGTGTGTGTACAATTTCCACAAGGTAGCCCCTTTTTCAACTTCAAAGTAATGCCTACTAGATTGTGTTTTCTGCCAAATTTAAAAAGAACAGGCTCCTGTCTAAACTTCTGAGGATTCCTAGGAGAGGCTTCTGTATGCAGATATGATAACCTGGTGTAAACACGGGGCCATAAAAATCCCTGGCAACTCTGCTTTGTGTTGTACTTCACAATTTACAAAGTGCTTTGGCACACATTATTTCTTTAGAGGACTGGAATGGTCCTGTGTGGCCAGGAGGCCAGGTACCTACCATCTTGACTTAACAGATGATAAAGAGAAGGCTGATGAGATTACAGAGCTCTGCCCAGGGTCACCCACTAATGACAAGGAGAGCTCAGCTTAGCTAGAAGGTGCAAGCCAGTAAGATAACAGATAAAGTTGGGGTCACCAAGGAATGAAATTGGAGGATATTATTTATCAGGGTACTAGCAGCAAGGAAATTAAATTCAGAGATCTCAAATGACAATGAGAAAGTCACAAATGAACAAACTTCGAAGGTATGGGCAGGGATAAGGGAGCACCCACAGAATCGGGTGGCTCCTGAGATCAGCAATAGGGCCAAATTGTTAGTACTCTTGAGACTGACACAGCCAGGAGAGGAGGCTGCAGTGCCTTGCACTAGGCAGAGGGCAGCAAAGTAAGCAGGATGTGCCATGTCTCAGAGTCTCTATCTCTCGAGAGCCATTTCTGGCTCAGCGACTCCACTTTCCCTTGAGCGCTGGGTTGGAAAGATAATTTCCAAAGCAGCAAATCAACCAGTGGCCTTCAGAGGGTCTGTCTGAAGGAGCCTGTTCCTCAACCTGGGTCCCCCTGGAAGAGGCCCTGGGCAGTGACTGTCCTGTGAGACTGGGGGACTACTCTCCTGGGTCACCCAGCGCAGGTTCTTCCTTTTAGCCCAGCCCACCCTGTGTGAAGTAGGCAATCAATGGCAGAGAAGTTCTTTACAGACTGGTAGGACTCTATTTCAAGAGAAAAAATAAGAGCATATCCCTGTCCCTGAGATTATTTACTGTCCTGTTGAACACTTGATATTTTTCTCAGTTATGTAGAGTTTGGAAAGGCAAAGGCACAATATTTTTAAGTACCTTTAAGGTGAGGTTTCTCAAACGCCAGCTCATCTGTGTTGTCAGGGGCTTGTGGTACACTAGGATCTCAGCAGCACCCCTGGCCTTGACCCACTAGATGTCAGTAGCACACCCACCTCCTTCAGCAAGTGCCACCTAAAACTGTCTCCAGATATTGGCAACAGTCCCTTGACAGAAAACGGAATAAGCTTGCTCCCCCTCTCTTTGAGGATTCCTGTTCTACATAACTACAATGTGACGAGCTATACTCTGTTAGCAATGGGAAGACCACAGTTACAATGAGATGAGGGATCATCTTAAAGACTCTGCTTTTATTCAGATTTAGAGCTTTTTCCCCCATGGTGGGTTTCTGTACCTTAATTTTTATTTTTTTAACATTGTGTTAAAATATTATCGGCATTGTTGAGTGGTTTTGGTGCCCCTTAAATTTTGCCCCTGAAACAAGTCCTTCACTTGCCTTCTTTAGTCCCAGCCCTGGACAAGGTGCTACGGGTGCTGCCAACACCAGAAGGAGAGAGTCATTCCCTTTCTCCCATCATCACAGGTTCATCTGTTCGTTCACTACTCCCTCAACAATATCTCAAAGTGTGAGTCACTTCACTGCCACAGCGTTTTCTACAGAAAAGAGAGGCATGAACAAAGTTGTTCCGGTTGCTGTGTAGAAATCATATCAGAGGGGAGGGACTAAGCACTGAAGACCAGTTACAAGGTAAGAAATTGCCCAGGGTAGAGACAATTGTGGTTTCACCAGGCATTGGCTGTGGAGATGGAAAGACATGGGAAGATTAAAAAGACAGAACCAACAAGTATTAGTAATTAACTGCATTCAGGGGGTAGGATGTGAACGTTGTCAAGGTTAAGTCCAGCTTGCTAACTGGGTACAGGTCTGGACAAATGATGAAATAAGGAAACCTAAAGAAGCAGCAGACTGAGAGACACCACACCATGAATGAGGGAAGTCAAGTTTGGGGGCCAGTCAGACGAGGTGCCTATGATGCATCTATGTGGAGTCCTCAAAAGAGAAAGCTGGGCTGGGGGTGTGACTGCAGGAGTCAGTAGTCTGTGGATGATCCCTGAAGCTGCAGATGGTTGGGCTTCCCTGGGGAGGACTGGAGAGTGCTAAAAGGCTGCAGGGCCAAGTCCTAAGGAAATCTTATACTTAAAAGACAAGTAGAGAATCAACAACAGATGCTGAAATTAGGGGGCAAAAGTATGATGTAAGGCAGGATTTTTGCATAATCTCAAAGAACCTCCCCTTGAGATAATCAGTAGTTACAATAGGGAAAAAGTTGTTTTAAATTGGAGAAGTCTAGCCAAAGCTACCTTAATCAAATAATCAAAATGAGCCTCACAGCAATGAAGCATTTCAATACCTTGTACCCCTCATCTAATGCACCATGGAGGACACAGCTCACTTCTGTGCTTTTCTTGCCAAAAGTGTATAACCTCAGGGCCAGCACTTTGGCACAGCCTGTTAAGCCACCATCTGCAGCACTGACATCACATATGGGCACCAGTATGAATGCCTGGAAAGCAGTGGAGGATGGTCCAAGTACTTGGGCCCCTGCACCCACATGCAAGACCTGGAAGAAGCTCCAGGATTCCTCCTGGTCTCCTGGTCCAGCTAGAAGTTCCTGGCTCCTAGCTTTGGCTTGGCCCAGCCCTGGTTGTTGTGGCCATTTGGGGAGTGAACCAGCAGATATAAGATTTCTTTCTCTTTCTCTCTCTCTCTTTCCCTCTCTCTCTCTCTCCTTCTCCTTCTCCTTCTCTGTTAACTCTATCTTTCAAATAAATAAATAAATATTTTTTTTAAAAAGTGCATAACCTCGGCCGGCGCCACGGCACAATAGGCTAATCCTCCGCCTTGCGGCGCCGGCACACCAGGTTCTAGTCCCGGTCGGGGCGCCGGATTCTGTCCCGGTTGCCCCTCTTCCAGGCCAGCTCTCTGCTGTGGCCAGGGAGTGCAGTGGAGGATGGCCCAAGTGCTTGGGCCCTGCACCCCATGGGAGACCAGGAGAAGCACCTGGCTCCTGCCATCGGATCAGCGCGGTGCACCGGTCGCAGGAGCCATTGGAGGGTGAACCAACGGAAGGAAGACCTTTCTCTCTGTCTCTCTCTCTCACTGTCCACTCTGTCAAAAAATTAAAAAATTTTAAAATAGTGCATAACCTCAGTCTCACTGAAAGCAAATGACAGAGAAACCCTAACTGAAGGACCTCCTACAAAATAATTTCCAGTTCTTTCGAAGTCAAGAAAGACACAGAAAGATGGAGTTGTTCCAGATTGGATATGAAGAGGAGGCATGGTGACTAAATGCAGTGTGGGCTCCTGGACTGGATACCAGGCCAAAAAAGGACATGAGTGGGCCAACTGGAGGAACTGGAATACAATCTGCATATCAGTTACTAGTTCAGTATCAATGTTAACTTCCTGGTTTTGACAACATTCTAGGAAGATGGATGAAGAGAATGCAGGCATTTTTTATAACAGTTTTGCAACTTAAAGTCAAAACAGAGTTTAAGAACTACAAAATGTAGTAGGTAGAGCAGAAGGAACCAGCAAGAGACTGAAGTATTGCTGGAGAGGAAGATGGGAACGGCACTGAGGAAGACAAGCAGATTCATATCAAAAACCAAAAACGGGGATTCAGCAAAGTTAAATCCTGCTGAAAGTTATAGAAGAATATAAATGAGTCTTTGGATTTTAATTCCATAGGTAAATTTTCTACTGGAATTTAATATAAAAATAGAAAGTATGTATATCACAACTCAACATCGTGGTAAATGGTTACAAAGTGAAAATATAAACACCTGATTCAAAATACAGACCTTTAGCACCACCAACAGATTACCTCCCGGTCATCTTCCAGCCACTGTCCTTCCTCTCTCCAAAATAACTGCTATTCTGAGGTCTACCAGAAATTAATTCTGCCTCATTTTTAAATTTGGATAAATGGAATCTTACAGTAAGTCTGCCTCTTTGCTCAAGGCAATGAAGATCTGCCCACGCTGCTTCATCTGGTTCATTTTCATTCCTAGATTGTGTTCCAGGATATGAATATACCATGAAATTATTTGTCCACTCTATTGTCGATGGCACTACTGGCTGAGCTACTATAAACGCTATTGCTGTGAATATTCTTATATAGGTCTTTTGGCACATACATGGATGTTTGTCTGCAAGGTATATATCTCTAGAAGTGAAAGATTAATTGGATTTTTGCACTATGGCTAACAAAGAGAATAGCAATTTCAAAGCATTAGCTGCTGAGTTAACAATGGGAGATGTCCACAACTGTAGAAAATGCTCATGTATGGGGCCAGCACTGTGGCACAGCAGATTAATGCCCTGGCCTGAAGTGCCAGCATCCCAGGTGGGCACTAGTTCGAGACCCAACTGCTCCACTTCCAGTCCAGCTCTCTGCTATGGCCTGGGAAAGCAGCAGAGAATGTCCCAAGGCCTTGAGCCCCTGTGCCTGCGTGGGAGACCCGGAGGAGGCTTTTGGCTCCTGGCTTCAGACTGGCACAGCTCTAGTCATTGTAGCCAACTGGGGAGTGGGCCATCAGATGGAGGATCTCTCTCTCTCTCTCTCTCTCTTTCTCTCTCTCTGGGCTCTCCTCTCTGTATAGCTCTTTCAAATACATAAATAACTCTTAAAAAATATTCATGTTCCCCCAAAGAAGCTACAAAATGCCATTCTGTATCTGACCCTCAGTGCTCATGTTTATGCAAGGAGGTAAGAAAAGACGAAAGTGTGCCATTTCATGAAAAATCAAACATGTGCAGGAGCAAGGAAAATACCTGAGTCAGAAATCCCTGGGTTCAAAACCTACCTGTGCCATGTCATTTGCTCTATCTCCCTAGGCAACTTATTCTGTTTCTCTTAATTTTGTTTGAGTCATTTTTAAAAAGCAAAATAACATCACTAATTCCAAATGTAATAATGCATTTGGAGCAAAGCTTGACCTGTGGTAGAAACGTGATAAATGTCCCTATGCATAATATCCTCCTGGAAAACATTGATCTAGCTTCTCCTAACTTCATACCAAAACACTTATGGAAAAAAGTACATGTTAAACCCTGCAAAACACAGTCAACCAAGCATCTCTGACAAATTTCACTATCTACAAGATTAAAGGGAAAAAACAAAACAGAAAATATCTTTGATGGGTATACACAGTACTGGAACAACCTCAAAGCTTCTAAGTATGGGGAGAAAATTCTTTCTTCATGGGGCCAGCGACGTGGCTCACTTAGCTAATCCTCTGCCTGCAGTGCCGGCATCTCATGTGGGCACCGGGTTCTAGTCCCAGTTGCTCCTCTTGCAGTCCAGCTCTCTGCTGTGGCCCGGGAGTGCAGTGGAGGATGGCCCAGGAGGAAGCACCTGGCTCCTGGCTTCAGATCAGTGCAGCGCTGGCTGTAGCAGCCATTTGGGGTGTGAACCAACAGAAGGAAGACCTCTATCTCTTGTCTCTCTCTCTCACTGACTGACTCTGTCAAACAAATAAATTTAAAAAAAAGAAAATTCTTTCTTCTTACATTATAGATCCTCATTGTTCAAAAATACAAAATCTGCACCAAATAGCAAACAAAAATTAAAACATCTCTATTGTTTCCATGCTGCTTTTGGGAGCATCAAGGAGGCCCTCTTTGCTCCTCTACCCACCCCTCCCAACCAACCAGAGTCTGCAAGACCAGAAAACAATGTCTCAGGACAGAAGCATTGAGGTGGTCTGTGGGAGACATAAAGCTTCCTAGAAGTGTGATCTCCACAAGGCAGAAATGACACAGCAGTCTTAAAAACCAGAGATTTTTCATGTCAGTTCTGCCTTTTCCATCAAAGAAGGCTAAAACTGGAGACAGAGCCAAGAAAATAAACAAGGATCCAACCCAAAGAGTAAGACTTCCTACAAAAGAACTGAGATTCGTGTCCCAGCTGATCCACTTGACCCAACTCTCTGCTATGGCCTGGGAAAGCAGGAGAAGACAGCCTAAGTCCTTGGGCCCCTGTACCTGCATGGGAGACCCAGAAGAAGCTCCTGGCTCTTGGCTTCAGATTGGCACAGCTCCGGCTGTTGCAGCCAACTGCAACCAGTGGATGGAAGACCTCTCTCTCCTCTGCCTCTCCTTCTCTCTCTCTCCCTGTGTAACTGTGATTTTCAAGTAAATAAATATTTAAAAAGAAGTGAGAACAACTAGAATAAAATGTGTCATCTAAGTCATAATTAGAGTTGACTTGGTTGGTGCCATGCGGTGGGGAGTGGTGGGATGTTCCTCATAATACAAATTAATGTCTGCACTCAGGTAATATCCAGAGATCTTCAAACAGACTGATCTGGACAATGCTACAATGATAAAAGTTAAAGGACAGTCCTATAAAGATCCAAGCAGAGGAGGAACAGCTAATATAAAGAAATAAATTAAGGCAGGTAACAGACTTTTCCTCTGCACATGAATTCTCAGGAAAGAGTTTAAAAAATACCAATAGCTTTAAGGAAGAAATGACTCCTACTCTTTATTGGGTTAACAGAAAGAAGAAATTCTCAGAAACTATAGAATAGCATGCAGCCCTCCTTCAAAACTATTGTTTGGAAACACATTCCAGCCAACAGAAGTGCGACTCAGTGAGAACAGACGTATGGCACCTGCAGCATCAAAGGAACTGAACTGAGCACTGACATAATGACAGCTACTCCTCGGGTCCTGGCAAGGTGTATTACTTTCCTAAGGCTGCTATGCATAACAGATTATGAAGCACCAGTGTCTTTAAATGATATCTGTTATCTTACAGTTCATAAAGTCAGAAATCCAAGTTGGGTTTCACTGGGCTAAACGCAGGGTGTTTGCAGGTCAGCCTTCTTTCTGGAGGCTCACAGCAAGGACTGCTGCCATGCTTTTCCCAGCTTCCTGCCATTGCTTGTGTTCCTGGACTCCTGCTCCCTTTCTCCATTTTTAACAGCAGTAGTACTGAGCTAAGACAGCAGTAGTACTGAGCTAGGTTGGTTTGGCTCTACCTTCACATTCCTTATTCCACTTATAAGGACCCTTATATGAGGCCAGTGTTGTGATGTAGCAGATTAACTGGCTACTTGCAACGCCAGCATCCCATATAGAGCCAGTTCATGTGCCAGCTGCTCCACTTCCAATCCACCCTCCTGGTAATGCACCTGGGAGAGCAGTGAAAGATGGCCCTGTCACCCACGTGGGAGATGCTTATGGAGCTCCTGACTCTGGGCTTCAGCATGGCCAAGCCCTACCCATTGCAGCCATATGGAGGAGTGAACCAGCAGATGAAAGATGTGTGTGTGTGTGTGTGTGTGTGTGTGTGTGTGTGTGTTGTGTGTGGTCCGTGTATATCTCCCTTTGTGTCTTCAACTCTACCTTTCAAGTAAATAAATTAAATCTTTTTTAAAAAGAATCCTTATTATAACCTTGAGATTACACTCACCTAAAGACTAAAGAATCTTGGAAAATCTCCCCAGATCCAGGCCAGCTGATTAGCAACCTTTATTCCATGCCAAACCTTCATACCTCTTTTGTTCTGGGGATTAAGATGGCACTCTCTTTAGGGAGACTGTTAATCTGTTTTACTACACAAGGTATTCTTAACTTGCTCGTTCAATCCTCATTTAAAGTTTTAGGAGGTAGAACTACAACTATTAACTGATGGTAGAGATAAGGAAGGAGAGATTTTAAAAAGAGGCCTCAGCGGGGCCAGTGCCATGGTGCACTAGGTTAATCCTCCGCCTGCGGCGCCAGCATCCCATATGGGCACCGGTTCTAGTCTCGGTTGCTCTTCTTCCAATCCAGCTCTCTGCTGTGGCCTGAGAAGGCAGTAGAGGATGGCCCAAGTGTTTGGGCCCCTGTACCTGCATGGGAGACTGGGAGGAAGCACCTGGCTCCTAGCTTTGGATCAGCGCAGCTCTAGCCGTTGCGGCCACTTGGGGAGTAAATCAATGGAAGGAACACCTTTCTCTCTGTCTCTCTTTCTTACACTGTCTGTAACTCTGCCTGTCAAATAAATAAATAAAATCTTTAAAAATAGAGGCCTCAGGAAACCTTCCTATTTAAAATCTCTCTCATCTATAGAGAACTTTCTTCATATGATTAGACTTCTAACCCATTATTGCTGAGCATAAATTTTCACTTCCATTTTACAGATCGAGAAAATGAGTCCTACGGTAGGTAAGTCACTTGCCCCAAGGTACTCAGGTAGCAAGCGGCACAGTGAAGACCTGGACTCTGAAGCCAGTGGTTTTCAACTTTACCACAGAGTTGTTTTTTTTTTTTTTAATCAACTATGTTCCCCTTTAAAATACAACTTTCTTATCCTTCGAAGGGAAAAAAAAAAGACAAAATATAGATCATTTATGTCTTGCTGAAACGTTCACCTTGGAGCTTAGTTTAGCCTACAATGCCTAGAACCCCACAATCACCACAAAATGGGTTTTATCACTCACAGAACAGCTCAATGCACAGACCAGAGAACCAATAAAATGCTAGTAAAAAAGAAACCACATCTTTAAATTTCATTACCTCTAAAATCAAAGGGTTTTGATGTTGCTGTAAGCTTGAATCATGGTATTCAGGAGGAAAAAAATGGATTTATATTCTCACAGAGAGAACAGTGTACCTTTTCAGAACTTGATCCCATAACAGCAGAAAAGCACAGAACTCTGGGCATTTAGCAAGAGCAATCTGTGGTTAATGGATCCAGCTTATTTAGAAAAGGTCATGAGGGGTATCTTTGCAAGATACACAAAATCTTTGTGAAAGCTTGCCAGAGGTGAGCTTATTAAATGGCCAATTGAGAAATATAAAATGTTTCTAGTCTCTTTCCTTCATTTTGAAAATAAAAAAGACAAGCAGATTTCAAAACAACATGCTATATTTTTGTTTTCCCAAAACAACATAAAGAGGACCTTTTCTTGTACAAAGAGATACTTGCACTGAGACTCCAAAAACAAATTAACTACCAAGTCCCAACTGCCCATCAATTCTCCAATTCCGGTTACTCAGAGGGTGTCTAAGGAGTGAAGTAATGAAGGGTGCAGCTCACAAGCTGGACAATTCTGGTCTACCCACTTCCTGGATCATTCCACGAGGCAGGTTTTGGGAAAATACTGCCTTAGAATTCACTTGTGGAAAACCTCTAGAATTTCTTGGAATCAACTAAATGATATATACATAGCAATCTGTTCACCTTGTTGCGAATATGCATGATAAATGATTAATTATTACCCATCCCATCCAGCTTGGCTGTTAATTCCCATCCTCCTATTCTCCTATTATCATCATCTGCCTCAGTCTTAAACAGAACACAATATGGAATGTATCAGACAGCCATTGCCAAAATAATGCTACAGAACAAACCAACCTAAAACTCAGTAGCTTAAAACAGCAATCACTTATTCCTATATTCATGGATGTGCCAGTCCACTGCAACCCATCTGTGCCCCCTGGAATGGATCTGCTCCGCACATCTCATTCTGAGGCTCATGTTGAGCACCCAACAACCACTCTCAAGAGGACTGCTTTTCCTGTTGGGTCCCTAGATGACACAGGGCACACTGAAATGTGCAAGCATATTTCACATTTCCATTCATGTTCATGTTTCTATTCATATTCTGACAACCCCTTTGCCAAAGAAAATCACATAATGAAACCCAAATTCAAGCAGTAGGAACGTTCATTTTATCCACTATGAGACTTTGACATGGGAGTGGATATGAAATATTAACATAGGATACTAAAGAATTGGAGCCAGTTTTCTAACAAACCACATTGAATTAAAATAGGGGATGTCATTATGAAAAAAAATAAGACAAAAATGGACTACTGGTCAGCAATAGCTAACACAGTAACATAAATATTCATATGGAAAGAGACCCCAGCTTCTCTGGAGTCCCTCCCAATTCCACATTGGTAGGGTTCCTAGCAGTGCCAGACACAAAGGAAGATAACAGGCAACCTCTTGACTGCAACCTTTACCAGCAGTGGTTGTACTGCCTCATGGCTGGTGCTCCCAGAACCCAGCAAGGTGTTGTGGAAAGAGCCAGGGCCATGGAATCAGTTAAAGTGGGGTTACATTTCAGGCACACGTAGGATCACTGGGTGAGTTCTTCACCTCTCTGGTCTTAGTTTTATCATCTCTGAAATAGGAAAGATGGACGTGGAGCTTCTGATTTCATGACCACTTGGCTGCATGGCTGGGGCTGTGATGCTCAGGGCAGAAGTGTGGTCACCAGGAAGTGGTGACGAGAGTATTGATGGGCACGGGCCAAGATGGAGTCGGCAGCAACACAAGAGTGTGTTCTTGGGCTCTGTATGCCTCCAGATGATCCCCTTCTCAGCCATCCAGAGGCCTAAGTTTTCCTCTAGATTCTGTCTTCAGGAGTAAGACATGATCTCTGAAAGAGCTTCCAACTCCCAACTCCACTCTTTCTGAGCCCCACAGAGGCCGAGTCTGTGTTCCACAGTTCTCTCTCACCACAGATAAGCCCACGATGACTGTTTTTCTAGCAGCCCAGGAGACAGGAAAAAATAATACTATATGCAATTAAAGGAATTTTTATACAGAAATGTATTTTGAGGCTACGATGTAAAGTCCCTTTAGCAGGAGCCACAATTTTCTTAAATAATCATTCCCATAATTGGCTACTTGTGGGAACAACTAATTGTGCATGTAATCATTTGCCTGTACAACTCAGCATCAACCAGTAATTAAAGGCAGAGCTGTCCTTGCTAAATTTGGCTCCAGAAATAATAGTAATATTTCCAAGAGCTGGATGTCTCCCTGCCAAGGAACTCTAAGCCTCATTCAAATGAGTATTGTTATTTTTTAAAACATCTTGAAAAAGAGAGACCTACATCCTTGCCCAAAGCAAACACAGTCAGAAAAGAACTATTCTGAATAATCCTCTGCTTGTACTTATTCTTCCAGCACATGTTGAGCACATATGCATATTAAGCATCTCCTATGTGTTGGGTCAGATTCTTTCCTAAAGTAGTGTTACCTTGATCTCCCCAAACTTTACCTCAAAAGGGGGTAGAGGATGAAAAACAATTTTGCAAAAGACCCAGCTAAGTTAACTTTTTCCAAGCCATTGACATCCTGATGAAGCAGCAATTCCCACCTACCCCAACCCCTCAGCTGGCCACCACATTTGAGCTCCCTTTATCAGCTTGCATCCAAAGCTTGCAGCAATCTTTCAGCAGGTCCCCCTGGTTCCATGTTTGTGCCTCTTTGGTCTTACCCCAAGAAAGTAACCATTATTTTATTATAAAGCAGATTAGAATATCCCCTGTTTTTGGTAGTCAGAACTGTGTCCCCCAGAGAGATCTGCCTGTGTCCTGATCCTCCAGTATATATGAATGGTATTATTTGGTATTATTTGGAAATGTTCTTATTTACAGATGAGGTCTTTGTAGATATAATTAAGAATCTCAAGATGAAACCACTCTGGATTGAGAATGGGCCCACAATCCAATGACTGATGTCCTTTTGAGAAAGGAGAGGAAGATCACACACACACACACACACACACACACACACACTCACAGAGGAGCTGGGCATGTGACGGCAGAGACTGATGGCAGACCTGCAAACTCCACCAGCACTTCCCCTTCTCTAAGTTCCTCTTTCCTTTCACCTCCCAACATTCAAAATCCCCTCACCCTAAACAAGCCTGCTCTGACACCCAGGTAAGGCTTCAGAATTTTATCCTGGAAAAATGCCCCATTCTTGATCAGCTTAAATTGAAGAAACAAGACTGACTGAATCATGCATGCTGTTATGCCATTTCCAGCACTGAATGATCTGCTCAGTATCTGGCCTCTACACCTAGCCTGTCCTCCTACCCTGCTCTCTAAGCCACTTAGACCTTCCCTCTGTCCTTTGAATGAGCTATTCTTTCTGCTACCGGGCCTTTGCATATGAAAGTTTCTGCCTGTACTCCCCACCCAAATCACTCTTCCCTGCCTTTTTTCCCAAATCCAGTAACCTAATTAGGAGTCTATTATAGCCATGGGACCTCATATTTGGAATATTTAACTTAGAGTCCTGAGTTCAAATTTTACCAAAACCCTCAAGGTTTGGTAAAGGGACATGAGATTTGGTTAAAGGACACAATATTTTAGAACAAGGGCTGGCAAACCTTTTCAATAAAAAAGAGTCAGCCAGGACAAATGTTTAGCTTTATGGGTCATATAGTATCAATTCAACTCTGCCCTTTGAGTGTAAAATTGTCACAAACAATATAAAAACAAATGGACATGGCTGGGTCCCAATAAAGTCCTGTTCACAAAAACAGACAGTGGGCTAGATTTTGTTGAAAAGCTGGTCAGAGTGCTGACTCCTGTTTAGAAGGAAAATCTTAACACATCTAAGGGCAGTCAACCAGTCTCAGCTTTCCTCTAACTCAATCTAGTTAAAAAGCAGTAGACTGGCACACAACTCTAGGACAAGGAGACAAATATGTGTTGGCAGCAATGGTTTGAGTTGAAAAAAGTTCAACAAAGAATAAAGTTTTGAAAGAAAACTTCTAAGATTTTCCTCCTGTAAAAAGTTAATATTTTAAGTGATTTCTCCTTAAATAAAGAGATCATCTTTGAGCCAACTAATCCTTAATAAATGAGAATCTTTACAACAAACTGAACCAAATATCTGTATTCCCACAGCTATGTCCCCTCACTCTGGACCTCCTTAAAGATCCATTGATTACTGCCAAGCCTCCATTGGTGGGATTAATTAATTTATGAACTTGTCATTACAATTCATTGATTAAAATGTCCCTTCTTAATGATTTAATTACGCCCAAAGATAAAAGATCTGCTAATTATTGTCCTTTATCTAATTGAAGTTTTGTATTACAAATAAAGTTCAAAGGTTTAAGACAGTTGCCCTTTCAAACCGTTGTGCAAAGATGAGAATTTAATTAGAGGCGAGACACCATTCCCTCTGATCTATTCCAATGGGGAAAAGACATCAGGATGGACAAGATGGCTGGACACAGTGGGAGGACCTGGAAAAGCTGTTAACCTTCATGGTCACTTAATGGTTTTAAGCCACAGCTCCAGTCACATGGTTGTCAGAGCAGTTTGTGTTGCTGGCACAGGCAGAGTTATCCACTGTGTCAAAGAGTGGGAATTTTTCCAAGCAAAAATAGACTGTGTATTTAAATTTTCTTTAAAATACTGAAACCTGAAAAACTGCCTGAAGAAGAATATTTTTTCCTAACCTCTATCCTAAAATTTTCAAATAGGAAATGAAAGTCATTCAGTAGACAAATCAGTGGGAGGCAGGGAAACCTATTGAAAAATATAAACACCCTGAAAACCTGGGTTCAAGTCTGCATGGGAGACTGCTAGAGGATCCTACTGTCCTCTGGAATTGTCTTCAGGGTTAAAGATACCTAGCGGAGGAGCCCTGCCATAGAGGGATACGCTCAGAATTGCAGGGCTCTTGTACAAGCTTGATGACTGGCTGAAGTCAACCTATTTAAATGAAGCAGATTCTGGGAATTCACATTGCCCTCTCCTCTCTCTCTCTCTCTCTCTCTCTCTCTCTCGCTCGCTCGCTGTGTGTGTGTGTGTGTGTGTGTGTCTGTCTGTCTCCCACCTACTCCTTCACCCAGATTAGCATAGAGCACCAAACTGCTCCTCAATTCCTAATTTCCCCTTTGATGGCCTCTGCCAAACTCTTAACTCATGAGAGGGAAAAGGAAGAAGACATTAACAGTTTTTCTCTCACGAGTTAAGAGGAAAAGGGAAGGAAAGAAGATGTCAACAGTTTCCCTGACCTTAAATCTATAGGAACATTTTCCACTATGCCTTATGGTACTAAAGGCAATATTTTAATTTTATCTGTTGATTTCTGTATCTCTAAACAATTTCTGAATTCATAAAAGCAAGAAAATATTATTTCTTGACCTGTTAGAATCTCAAATCTTAACATCTATGTGATTTTGTATACTTTGCTTAAGCTCTCTAACTTCCTCTACAGAGTTGTTAGAAAAATTATTATGCATTTAGAATTAATGGTAAAACTAGTATTCAAACAGTACTGTATACTTTGTGTGTCTGTATGGGTGCAATCTGGTGAAATCTTTTCTTAGTATATACTAAGTTGATCTTCTGTGTATAAATATGATTAAAATTAATCTTAATGAAGAATGTAATGGGAGAGGGAATAGGAGATGGGATGGTTTGCGGGTGGGAGGGTGGTTATGGGGGGGGAAAACTGCTACAATCCAAAAGTTGTACTTTCAAAATTTATATTTATGAAATAAATAAAAGTTTAAAAAAAAGAATTACAATGCATTTAGGATACTTTGTATGGTAGCTGGCACCCATTAAGTGCTCAATACACCATAACTATTAATGGTACATCCCACAAATCAGGAAGAGAAAAAGGAGTAAGGTAAAGTCCCTGCCCTTAACGACTTCCCAGTATGCAATTTCCACATCCAGAACATTTTTATACTGAAAATTCCATCAAAATCCATCCTGAAGAGGAAAGCAGGAGGCAAGTGGCACTGAACATCAAAGCAGCTCATGTTTCACATCTGTTCCTTTTTAAGTGGAATTTATCGGCAGAAATTCCCTCCATGCATGTCCCTTGAGGCTGGAGTGGAAGAAAAGCTCTGGAGAAGGGAAGATCTCTATATACTTAGTGGTGCGACTGTTGGCTATCCCATCAGAAAAGCAGGTTTTTGTTTGGAAAAGTGCAGAGGGCCTGAAGAGAATGAAGGCAAGGGCTAAGGCCACTCAAAATGGGCACAATTGGAAGCATATGAGAGAGAAAGAGAGAGAGAGAGAGAGAGAAGAGCTGAAGGGATGTGAATTACTATCTTGTGATACCAACATACTGGGCTCACCAAGAGTAGACTGAGAAGGGGACATGACACACACAGCATTTCAAACTTCCCACAGGGCTGTCATATTTAGCAGTAGCCAAATATCTTCTATGTTAGGTTTATGTCCAGTCATTATTGTAACCGTGCCTGACCTTTATTGTACTCTCTCTACACAAGCCACTTGCCTTTTATCTCATTAATATTCCTGGTAACTGACTGAGGCATGTGGTTTCATCACACACATTTCAAATGTGAGGAAAGAGAGCCACAAAGGTTTAGTACTTTGTCCTAAGTCCAGAGCCAGTGAGTAGGAGCCAGGACGTAGGCTCAGTCTACCCAACTCCGGATGCAACATCCTAAAGCAGATTCTTTTTTTTTTTAACTTTTATTTAGTAAATATAAATTTCCAAGGTACAGTTTATGGATTACAATGTCTTCCCCCCTCCCATCTCCTGCTCCCTCTCCCATTCCATTCATATCAAGATTCATTTTCAATTATCTTTAGATACAGAAGATTGATTTAGTATATATTAAGTAAAGATTTCATCAGTTTGCACCCATACAGAAACACAAAGTGTAAAATACTGTTTCAGTACTAGTTATAGCATTACTTCACATTGGACAACACATTAAGAACAGATCCCACATGAGACGTAAGTACACAGTGACTCCTGTTGTTGACTTAACAATTTGACACTCTTGTTTATGGCGTCAGCAATCTCCCTAGGCTCTAGTCATGAGTTGCCACGGCTATGGAAGCCTTTTGAGTTTGCTGACTTCGATCTTATTCCGACAGGGTCATAGTCAAAGTGGAAGTTCTCTCCTCCCTTCAGAGAAAGGTACCTCCTTCTTTGATGGCCCCGTTCTTTCCACTGGGATCTCACTCACAGAGATCTTTCATTTAGGTCTTCTTTTTTTTTTTCTTTCTTTCTTTTTTGCCAGAGTGTCTTGGCTTTCCATGCCTAAAATACTCTCATGGGCTCTTCAGCCAGATCCAAATGCCTTAAGGGCTGATTCTGAGGCCAGAGTGCTGTTTAGGACATCACTAAAGCAGATTCTAAATTACTGCATGGAAAAATATTTTTATAGTGAGTCTTTAATAAGCTCATCTGTAGCTTTCTGACTGGGCAAATTACATTACTTTAATGGAGAGGCTGGACCACCCAGGGATTAAGTTGGTTATAAATGACACCAAAAATACTAGGTAAAAATTTCCCAAACCACAATCAAGGTTTCTCCCCATCTGCATCTATGTCTCTGGAAGCCTTCCTCCTTTCTTCCCTGGCAGACTTCAGGGGTGCACAATTAGAGGTGCATCTAAGAGAATACAATCTCTAACATGCTCCTCCTCTAGAAAGAGCAGCAAGTCAATCATTAGACAATGAGGTTTAATATACTCATGCAGTGGAATACTATTATGCCATCAGAAATAATGCTGCAGGGATGGGCACGGTGGATGCAGCAGGATAAGTCACCATTTAAGATCCCGACATCCCATACTGGAGTTTAAGAACGGGCTCTGCCACTTCCAATCTGGCTTCCTGCTAACAGGTAAGGGCTGAGCCCCCCAAATCCACATGGAACACCCAGATGGAGTTCCTGGCTCCGGGCTTCAAGCTGACCCACTCTGTTGCACATATTTAGGGAATGAACCAATGGATGGAAGATTCTCTCTCTCTCTCTCTCTCTCTCTGTCTCTCTCTCTCGCTTTCTCTCTCTCTCTCTTCCTCTCTCTCCTTCTCTCTTTCTCTTTCTTTGACTAGGTTTTTAAATAATTGCTTTTATTTTTTAACATTTAATAAATCTTTTTAAAATGATGTTGCAAACACAAGAAACATCTCCAGGTTAAGAAAAATGATACAAGAGAGGGCAGGAGGAAGCACCTGGCTCCTGGCTTCAGATTGGCATAGCTCCAGCCGTTGCGGCCATTTGTGGAGTGAACCAACGGAAGGAACACCTTTCTCTCTCTCTCTCTCTCTCTCTCTCTCTCTCTCTCTCTCTCTCTTTGTAACTTTACCTGTCAAATAAATAAATTAAAATCTTTTTTAAAAAGATACAAAATAAAATGTAATATATATTTGTTATATACATATATATGCAAACACGTATGAGAAAAGAGGAAGAAAAAGAGAAAAGAAGAATATCAAGTTTATAATAGTGATATGTGTATATAGTACTTGTAGAATATTTAGGTTTCTTATTTATATTTTATTTTTATCATCTAAAATTTTTGATTTTCTATAATTACAATCCTTTACTTGCTAAGGAAAAGTAATATGCTCCAAATTAAGCAAGTTCTTATTTAAAAAAAAAAAACACAAAACAAACTAGATGTGGAGTTCACCTCATGTAGTTTACTCAGTGGCTAAACCTCATGCTGTTTTCAGACTGACTGATTCTTCACACCAGACTGTGGACACATCTGTTTCATGCATGGTCACTGTCCATACCCTTTCCGACTGTCACCCTGAGAATGGTGCCTGCTTCTGTCCCTTGCTTTGCCCAGTCAGCACTGGCCCCCCACTGGCCCATGTGACAAGTTCACCTGTCAGTTACCCAGACACAAACACTCCTCTGGAGTTTTCTGTTCTACGCACCTCAGATGGGAACCCCTATTGACCAGGATGTTTTGGTCCCCACTTTCCAACAACAGTAGCAGTCTGGGTTCAGTCACTCCCTCAAGTTTAATTCTCCTTATATCAGATCCTTTTCCTCATATCCTCAAGAATCCTACAGTCTCCAGATTTGACTCCCCCAGGAATCCTACAGTCTCCAGATCTGACACCCCCAAGAAGTGTGAGAAACTGCAGTCTTTCTGCACTGTCCAACAAAAACCTTTTCTCTTTTTTTTTTTTTTTTTTTGACAGGCAGAGTGGACAGTGAGAGAGAGAGAGACAGAGAGAAAGGTCTTCCTTTGCCGTTGGTTCACCCTCCAATGGCTGCCGCGGTCGGCGCGCTGCGGCCTGCGCACTGCGCTCATCCGATGGCAGGAGCCAGGTGCTAGGTGCTTTTTCCTGGTCTCCCATGGGGTGCAGGGCCCAAGCACTTGGGCCATCCTCCATTGCACTCCCGGGCCACAGCAGAGGGCTGGCCTGGAAGAGGGGCAACTGGGACAGAATCCGGCGCCCCGACCGGGAGACCAGGACTAGAACCCGGTGTGCCGGCGCCGCAAGGCGGAGGATTAGCCTGTTGAGCCACGGCGCCGGCCAACAAAAACCTTTGACTACCAAGATCCCTGAGGCTCGCCTAAAGCCCCTGTCTTCTCTTTTTTCTACTGTTGACTCATTTTTTGTTTTTATCTGTTTGTTGCCTTGGCTTGTGTTTTTTCACCCTGAGCACAATACCCTGCTTGAAAAAGATGGAAAAGCTTCTCTCCCTTACCTCCAGTGGGATGTGTGAAAGGAAAAGTAGAATGAGGTTGCCTGGCTTGGCAAGCACAGTGGGGATATGGCTCATGCTCCCCAACACAGCATGGTCACCTCTGTGCTGCTGGGGAACATCCAGCCCAAGACTCTCAGAATATTCCGGCCAGAGAGATCCCAGGACCCAATCGTGAATGATTGTGGAAGCACCAGAGCAGACCAGCGTGCTTCCTGACACCAACGTGGAACAATTCAAACACATATCTGCACTTCCCAGGCAGAAGTCCTCTAGAGCAGAGCAGGATCCTCCCCTCACCCCCTGCCAACAGCTAGAGACAACTTGGAAGCGCAGTGGTTGGGGGACACTTTAACCTGCCCTGTAGGATGGCCTTCTTGAACCTTCTTGATTCCAACAAACAGCACTACCCATATGACCTTCACCATCAGCAGTACCCGACTTCTGTAGGCAAGATGGGTGTTCCCTGGCTCTTTCACATCTCAAAACTGCCCAATATGTTGAGTTTATTTTCCTAACCTTCTGAGAAAACAACTTGATATTATGAGCTTAAAAAACAACCCTATTAATGACATCAAGCTATTGAGCAGCATTCACTGATTGTCAATTTACATTATATAACAAAATGTGAAGCTCAATTTCCTTGTGTCACATTCATAATGATTAAATTATGAACAGATGTAAAGTCATTCTGAGCTATAACAAGGTCCTAGAAGGTGTTAATTAACTTGGCAATTTTCTAAAAAAGGAAATTCTGGCACATTTCAATAGGAAAAGTTGCCACTTGGGGATACTCATTGGTACTTCAATAGCACATTTAGAACATATTTTGGAAATTTTTCTTTTTGTGATTGTTATTAGTTCCTGGGAGGAATAATAATACCATAATCATACTGATTCTCCCATTTAGAATCAAAACCCATATTGAAGCAAACCTTACTGATGCTAAAATAGAAAAAAAAAACATATTCTAACACTTAGGTGATGATTACTAACATTGGGAAGAGGGTTAAATCTGCAGCTCAGAAGAACACTTCAAATGTGCCTATGAATCTCCAGAACCGTTCAGCTCCCTGTTATCTTCACTGGATGGCAACAAACTCCATCAACCATTCCCAGGCTCAGAAATTAGCAGGGTCATTCCAGAAACTTCACTTCTTTTTTTCATGACTTTAGAATTTTCTGGATTCTTTTCATCTATAGGAAGGGGTGAAGGTCAAAGTCACAAAGTGCTCAGGCTTAGAAACCATTATTTTATCAATCCACAGTAGCTCTATGATATGCCATAACTACTACATATTTTTATCATTTTTCCCATTCAACTAATATATTTTTAAATTTTCAGATGTGATCAGTGCATTGTAGTTATATGGTTATAAGTGTGTTTATCATTCAAAAATATACATATTTTTCATGAAATAGTCATAGATTAAATACATGATGACTTGGATTTGTCCCAAAATAATCCAACAGTGAGGAGAACGTGGAAGATATAAATAAAACAAGACTGACCATGAATTGGTAATTGTTAAAGCTAGATACCTAAGATTTTATTGTACTATCTCTATTTTGTATATTTGAACTTTTCCACAATGGACAATTAAAATAAAATTTCTTCAATACAAAACTAAAAGAGGAGATAAGGAAGCAGTCCATCATACTCTGTATAAGATTAAGGGGACTGGATCTGCATTTCACCCAGTAGTTACGGTGATGTCAACATCCCACATTAGAGTACCTGTATTCAATGCTTTCCTCCAGCTGCTGACTCCAGTTTTCTGCTAACAAAGACCTTGGGAGACAGCAGGTGATGACTCAAATAACTGATTGTCTACAAGCCACATGAGAAGCCTGCGTTCAGATCCAGGCTCCCAGGCACTGAGAAGGGAGGGACCTGAAGATGGGAGCTCGCTCTCTCTCTCACTCTCTCTCTCTCTGCCTCAGTCCCATTTCCTGTCTCTGTCTCTCTGCTCTCAAATAAAATAAACTAATAATTTTAAAGAAAACATTAAGGAATAAATTTAGATTGATTTCTTTCATGATTAAGGTTATCCAAAAGTGTATCTTAGAAAAGACCACTATGTTTACGTGACTCAGCTTTGAGCAACATTAATCCACTTGTATAAAATAATCCAAAATTTCATTTTGAGCCATTACTGATTGGAGAGGTTCTCAAATATTCACATGGTATCTATTGCTTGTGAACATCATTTGTGCAGGAAAACAGCAATCAGACAGCCATGAAGGGTCTGTGTATTGCCCTTAAGCATATACAGAGAGCAAGCTGATGTGGAAAGCTTCACATACAGAGGCAAACACAACTCCAGACAATATTAGCAATAGATGGATTTAGGGTGAAGACTTGGTATTGAATCATCTTGCACTGTAGCCTGCAAAAATGGAGCAAGAGGAAGGTCACAGCTTTCTGAAGTGGTAGGTTGGTACTAACACTCTAAGTTTTTAGATTAAGAAAAAAAATGGTCAGACAGGTGAAATACCTTCTCAGACCCACAAAGTTGGGAAGAAATAGAATAGGTGTACGCAAACTTAAGCTCAGTTTCCCATAAAGTTCACACTTTTCTACTTGATTCCCAGAGTGGCTGATTCTGAGGGAAAAAGGAGAAAATGAACAGTCTTTTCAGGAATTTCCAAAGAAAGGTAAAGAAACCAATGTTCATGAAATCAGCTTAAAATGAACACAATTCTTAACATATCATAAGTAGAAGTGGGAATAGGTGTGGTGAACTTCTATTTATAAAACTATACTTATACACAAATATGATTGAAAGCATTCAGCAAAAACAAAAAGTTTACTCCATTTTGGCCTACTATTTGAGAGGGGAAAAGAATCCTTATGGTAGATGATAAAACCTATAAGAACAGAATTTGGTGAAATAAACTGAGTGTTGATTGCTGACTCATCTATAGGAGGAGCAGGAATTGGAAGATAATCAAGATCGATGAACTCAAGATCATTCCCCTGGTTTGTTATAACACAATGTATACATTATCAAATGATCACATCACACCCCATAAATTTGTACAATTATTATGGGCCAATTAAAAAATACAACTAAAAATTAATGAGAAATCTGAGATAGTCTTCCTCCAAAGTGAAACATTTATTGGGAAGGGAAGATGCTTCTGGAAGTCACTTAGTGAGCAACTGTAAGAAGGTACTATACTTCCTCCTAGAAAATCAAGGTGTCCCCTATTCCAAAGTACATACAAAACAGGTCAATAGACAATATATTAAGTGTTTTATATGAGGGGTCTTCAAAACATGCATGGTGTGGGAGGCTAGGCCCTCTCCCACAGCCCTCTGGACAGTGTACCTGCCGGTTGACCTGACTTCTGGCCGCAAAAGATAAGAACTTGCACATTAACAGGCAGCGAAGAACATACCAAAGACACGATAATGAAATACCAAGCAATGTATGCGACATGTAGAAGCAGTACGTGGACAGGAAGATAACTGGATGGCGCCCGCATGGTCAAAGAACTGATTGGTTGAGCAGACAATATATATGCCAAACAAAGGAGTGGCGCAGCAACTTTTTCTCTCTTACTGGCATAGCAGCTTCCTCTCTTTTACCTTTTATATGTTGTTCTTATTCTTTATAATAAAGCCCTACTGAAGGGGAATCAATAGCGTTCCTGGTCATTTTTCTGCAGGCGGGGGAGTGACAACACGACACGTGGAAAAAGCATATTACAAAAATACGGATATCATATCTTGCACCAAAATAAACTATCTTTTCACTCAATTTTCCCTTAAGTTTTTGAAGCACTCTCATAACTATACTCTCCTTTTGCAAAAGAATAAGTGAAAGGCTATGAAAAGTCCTGTGCTACAGAGACATGTTAAATTTTTAAGTTTCCCCCAAATATATTTCCACTTGATCATAGAGCAAATTTTGCATGTAACTTATAGTATCACATGAAACTACACTGCCTGGAGACATCTTTTGCACAAGGCTGGGGTATATTGGTGGTGTTCCTGGGGAGTTATATACTGAATCTGCTCTACAGACAAAAGATCAGGAATAGGGATGAAAATCATCCAGCTACAGATGCTACATCCCAGTAGTCTTAGAGACAATAAGTGGTAAACTTGGGCATACGTCCAGAAAAGAATATGTTCTGGGACTCAATTCTGTTGTAGCATGCAAAAACAACTATTTTGAATGGAGTAGAGTCTTAAGATGGCACTAAAGAATGGGTAAATCAAGTAGTAGCAAAGAATATGAGGAAAAGATTCATTTGGAACAAGTAGAATGATGTATTCAAACTGCTTATAACTTTAATTATTGATGATCAAGCCATGTAGAGGACTCATTTTAATTATTAGGTACTTTAAACTTGGTGTTTTTAATAAAATGGCAATAGTTTGACTGAAAACAACTCCATTACTTACATGCACTTAGAAGGAAATTATAGTATATGTACCCCATGGAATACTACACAGCAGTAAAAAATGAAATTCTGTCATTTGCAACAAAATGGATGCAACTGGAAAACAGCATACTTAGTAAAATAATCCAGTCCCCCCAAAAAATAGAGTACCTAAAAGGCAATCTACAGAAGGGAAATTGACATTTTGAGATGTGATGATTTTGAGCATCCCAGTCTTGACTGTTGAGGAACAGGTTTTTTTTTGTTTTTGTTTTTGTTTTCATAATATTTGCTGAACTCTTTACTTAGTGTAGGGTCAATCTTATATGTATAAAAGTAATTGAAAATATATTTTTGTAAAAAAAAAAAAAAAGGAAGAACGGGAATAGGAGAGGGAGGAGAAAGAAGGGTGAGAGTATAGGCAAGAGGGAGGGGAGGGTGGAAAGAATCACTATGTTCCCTAAATTTGTTTATATGAAATGCATGAAGTCTGTATATTAAATAAAAGATTTCTAGGTAAGGAAAAAAAACACTTTTCTTCAGTCATTTCTATATAAATGAGAGTGTAAAATAAACATTATTAGTATTCCCAATGTCTGTGAATGTGCCCAAATAGACTGAATCAAAATTTTAAAGGTATAATCTCTATGACTTCTCCTATGTGCACATGTATAACTTTATACCAGAAAACAAAGTTACTCTTATGGGCTAGTATAGTCTCAATATAGTGTTGCTTTGTGGAGTCTACTCAGAAGGCCTGGCCTTGTGGGTATTGCTTATGAACTAATTTTGACCACTCCATAGAAGTGGTCAAACTTTTCAAACTGAGAACCAGAGTCAATTATGATGCCCATGGTACTGTTATTTTATATAGATATCTTGCTTTCTCCCCAAGTCTTTGTTTATTCCTCTGCCTGGAAAGTCTTACCCACCTTAGACACTAGACCCTATTTTGCTTATGAATTCCCACTCATACATTAAGAGCCAGCTCAGGCATCATCTACTCCAGAAAGCTTTATGTACTTGCTACAGTAAAGTTTTACCTTAAACCAGATTAGGCGAAAAAGAAACAAACAAACAAAAATGTGTGGGGAGGGAGCAATTTGTTTCATCATATAATAAGAAGTGCAATGACTAACATTCACTGGCAGGCATGGCTAGATCCAGAAGTTTTCACAGTATTATTAGGACATTCTCTGCTCATTGGCTTCATTCTTAGATGCCTCAGCAGTTGAAGACACTGTCACAACTGTAACAGGATAGCCACCCTCTAAAACTTAAGGGCCCTGGGGCAAGTGTTTGGGCAGTGATTAAAATGGCCCTTGGGATGTAAGTGTTCCATATGAGAGTGCCTGGATTTGAGTCCTGGCTCTGCTCCTGATTCTAGCTTCCTGCTGAGGTGCACCCTAGAAAGCAGAAGATGACGGATAAAGTAACTGGGTCCCTGCAATCCATACAGGAGACATCAGTTGAGTTCCTGGGTCCTGACTTTGACTGTTGCACGCATTCAGGGTCTAAAACAGCAAATGGAAGGTCTCCTTGTGGGTGTCTGTTTCTCTGCCTCTTTGTCTATGTTGCTCTATGTATGTATGTGTCTCACCTTTCAAATAAAATTTTGAATTAAATAAATTAAAGTATCTGTTTTCTGATTTTAACATAAATCTTTGCATCCAAATATTAATTTCCTTAGATTGACTGGAGGGTGGTGTGTCTCCTCAGCTGATATACTGTATGTCTCATTCAAATGAAGACTTTTCCAAATGACAAAAGTGTTAAATCAATGGACACTCCAAATTTGTAATGTCTCAGCATGAGGTGAGAGAGAAGCCTCCTGCTAGTGGGAACATCCTCTTTGTGGCAACCCTCATGGAAGGAACTCAGCAATCAGGTGAGTAATCATGGAAAAATGAGTAGCTGTCAATGACTGTGACATAAAATTCTTATGGGAGACATGTACATGTCTGGGTCACATACCCACTGTCCTTGCGAGGGGATTCTAAGTCACCCCCACTTGCAACACACAGGATTTATTCTTCACAAGAAAGAGGTCTCAGGGATTATCAGGGGTGGATAAGATCTTAAATTTCCTTCAATATAATCAGCTCATTTTAAAAGCAAGGACACTGACTCAGGAAGTTCAATTTGGCCATAGTTATATGAGTATAGTTGCTTCCCCACTGAAAGCTGTTCTTAGTCATCAACATCATGGTAATCAAGTTTTTGCTTTAACCAGTATGCCAAATATTATTCACTTACAAAAGTGGATCTGTACAGGAATGTGACAATGGGATACACATTTAACTGATGTATCTTGAGTCATAAAGAGTCTACAAAGGCTCTAGATTCCATGAGTTCCAGATTTTGTTTATCTGGTCATTTTAAATGTATACAAACAATAGCATTTAACCAGGAGGTAAACGTTATGAGAGCTAGATGTTTTGCCAATATTTTCAAATATACCCCTGGAGCCCAGAAGAGTGCTTGGTACATACTTGGCCCTCAAAAAGCTACTTATTGCATAAACAGTTTCTGAGTATTGCTTTAAAGATTTTACATAATTCAATGCACTTAGTCCTCACAACTACTTTACGAGGGAAACCCAGTGCCTGAATTTTATATGTGAAGAGACTGAGACAGATAGAATTTTAATAATTTGCCTGAGGGTCACATGCTACTAAGTCATGGAGGCAGAGTTCAAAACCATGCAGTCTGTTTGAAGAGCTTCCACTTGCAACTGAGTGGAAGCCATATGTGATACACATTATTACATATCAATACTGTGACAAAGCACCCAACAGAACTTAAAACAACCATTTCATTTTGCTCACAGTTTTATTGACTATGAAGTCAGAAAGAATTCAGCTAGTTAGTTTATCTGGGATCCATGTGGCTTAAGTTGGGCAATTGGAGCTGAAGGATCTACTTCCAAGATAACTTCTTCATTATTATGTCTAGCACCTTATCAGGCATGACTGGAAAGTTGAACACAGCCGGGCTACTCTCTTTCCATATAGTCCCTAATATGTCCACACAAAGGCATAAGTCTCCCAGAAAAATTACTTTAAGGTAATAGGACCGAAAGCAGCCTCATACTGGACCTGCAAAAGGTGTAGTCCACCTTATCTGATGATTGAAGCAGCCACAGACCCATCCTCTCAATAGAACCCTACTTCTCCACAGGATCTGCATTGAAGAATGTGTGGCCATTTTAGCCCTCAAAATGGAAGTCCGACTCAATTTATAGTTTTGGACACACTTCACTGGTGCCCATAGTTCAGGATCATAGTCAGAAAGCACAGTCCTGAGCACTGAAACAGCAATGGTACCCACATGCCAGAAGATGATTCTGCATTGTGATGAGACCCTATCACCACAGAACCCGAATTAGCATTTCCTAATCTTAAAACAAATCTTGGAAACCAAACTTGTATTACTTTGATTGGGGGAGGGGGCTCTCCAGTCATTTTAATGTGTGTTTTATGTTTCCAGATGCTCTCTCCTCCTTTTCAGAGGAAATGTTTCTCATTATCATAAAATTTACATGCTCATACATTTCATTGAAAGACTTATTCTTTCTAGGTGATAATAAACAATTCAGTAATTTGGAGGGAAAATGTCACAGAAATAATAGTGAAATGCTGCTACAGAAATCTCCAGTAGAGAGGAGAGGCAGGGTGGTTAAGTATAAAGAACAGTATTCAGTTTTGCTCCTAATTCATGCCATGTCTTCAGAAGTTTGCTCTCCCTCTAAGAATCCAGTTTTACCAACATAAAATAAATGGTCTATGGTTAGGGTCCTCAACTGTGGCTTAATGCTTCTTATCTTGTTTTTATCCCTAATTCCACCAGTATCTGGTTCTATAACACTAAAAACATTTATTTCAATGCTTTGCATTTGATAATAATGATCATGATCATGACAGAGAGCTAGTTCTCACCAAATCTGGGTGCTGTTCCATACTTCCCCAGTTCCTTTAGTTATAATAGGTCCGTGTAACTAGCTTTGACTGACAGACTAATCAGAAAGAGCCAAATCACCTGCAGGCCAACACAGATGTGAACCCAAGTCTACCTACATTAAAGTCCAAATGTTTAATCTCTTTACAATAGAGTCACTTTAAACTCTTGATTTACATAATTAGGAGTCTTTTCCAACTTACCTACATGGTGCTACCAAAGTCTAAAATATTTGTCAATGATTTCAGCTTTTGTAAAAAAAAAAATGTGGAATTCTGAAACCCGTGTTCCATGTTCCACGGATCGACACTGGCAATAGGAGTTAGAGAAATGGAATTTATACTGATTAAAAAGAAATTACACCTGACTTTTTCTTCTTGCAACCCTGTTCATTGAGTTTGAGGGTTTTCTTTGCTGTTTCTTTGATTGATTGATTGATTGACTGATTGATAGTAAGTAGTCTTAAGGTTCTATAGATTTCAAGTCCATAAGTTTGAACTGAAATAATCAGATGCAAATCACTCAGGGTTGTTTCAGCTTTGATCAAAGCTCACCTTTTGCAGACACAATTCCTCCAGATTCAAACTTAAAATTCACCTGAGTTATATGAAAGCATCCCAAGTCTTGGTCCTACTAAAATCTCCAACTTTGTTTTTTCTGGTAAATATTTGTTAATGATCAATATGTTAGGATCATGGGCTACTTAGTAAGCACATATGCCACTCTCTTGAAAAACTATTGAGTTTTGACCACACAATCTTAAAAGGAGAAAGTTCCATGAGGCTCGAAAGTCACCAACAACAGCATATAGGTGAGAGTAGCAAGGAAGAGAGTAGGGTTAACTGAAGTTCTGCACATGGACTAGTCAACTCATGGTCAGATTTTTCTAAAGGCAGGTGTTTACCTGCAATTAAAACAGCCATACAGAAAGACAACAATAACTGCAAGGACTCCTCCTACAGAGAAGTCAAATAAAGACAGAAAATCAGGGAAGTGAGGGTGAGTACCGACATGGACATCCCTTAGGAATGCACTTCACAAGCTGGTATTCAGGTTCCAAAGCAAAACATCAAAGTTCTTGACGTTGATCCCCAGAGAGAAAGCTGCCAATTGCCCATCCCTGCCACACCTGCAATACCAGGCAGCTTTCTTGCTGCCTCCTTCTTAATTATCAATGAATGTGAGCCATCAGGCATCTGAGAAATGCCTGTAGCTTACTAGAGAAAAGATCAAGATAACCTACAACAAAATGTTAACAGAGAAGATAGATAAAGAACCACCACCACCACCACCCAAAGGTAAAGACACTGGCAAAATATTCACAGCCATAAAACAAGAAGAGGGAATTACAAAAAAGGAATATCCCCAAGGACATAGAAAGAGTAAAGGAAATTCCACAGACTGATATAGTAACCAATCATGGCTATGTGAGGCAGCCCCATAAAAATCCCTGAGCTAAGAGGCTCAGAGAGAGTCCAGGTTGCTGAACAACACAAGTAGAGGAGAGGGGAGGGTGGTGAGCTCAGCAGGTGTCTCTTTCATCTGGGTGCTTATCTGTATTCCTTATAATAAATCAGTAAACTGACTTCGCTAGTTCTCTGAGCCATGGTAGAACCTGAGACTGGAGTTGAAGGAACCCCAGCATATAACCAGTTCGTCAGAAGTTCCAGAGGTCTCTGAAGTCGGGGCAGTCCTGGGAGACCGAGCACTTAACCTATGGGATCAACTCTAACTTTAGGTAGTTACTGTTAGAATGAACTGAATTTTAGGACACGCAACTGGTATATTGGTTAGAGAATTGGAGTGATGTGGGGGTGGATGGTGGAGAGCTCACTTCTGACATACTTAGGAATATAGAAGGAAAGAACAGGTGTTTGTCTTTGTCCTATCTTTCACTCAGCAAACCAAAACTTCAAAAGATGGGGTCCTGGAAATTTTCTTCAGAAGCCTCTCTCTTAGGTGATGCTATTACACATCAAAGTCATGAGAACAATTATATCTGAGGCCAATGAATGATCATGGCTCTGCCCTCCTCAGGAAACCAGCAGCCTCCCTGTTCAACATTTGCTGGTTAGCTGTCATATGGCTCTTCTGATTTCCAGATCAAATTAATAGTTGCCTGACAACATCTCCAGATCTAAACTTGTGGCCTGATGTGGTTAGGATGCTGAAAGTCCCTCAGGCTTGGTCCCCAGGATGGCACTACTAGGAGGTGGTGGACTCTTTATGAGATGGGCCTGTGGGAGGTCCTTAGGTCATTGTCATGAGATGGTTGTTTTAAAAGCCTTGAGTTTGGCCCTATCCGATTTCTCTCTGCTCCCTAGCTTGCCATGTGATCCTTCCTCTGTTCTCACTTGCCCATCTGCCTTCATCAGAGCCTGCATTGTGCCCTTTGCACATACAGCCTATAAAATTCTGAGTTAAATAAACCTCTTTCCTTCATAAGAGCTATATCAGGTATTTCATTGTGATCTAATACATGGAATTTCTTAGTTTGGGAAGCTAACAGCAATACCGGATGGCTCAAACAACTGAAATTTATCACAGTCTACATGCTGTGAAGTAGGAGACACAGAGGCCAGCTGATTGGGTTCCTGGAAAAGGCCCTCTTCCTGACTTGTGGGTAGACACCTTCTTACCCCATCCTCACATGGCAGAGAAGGCCTATCTTTAGTCCCTTCCTCTTATTGCAGGGCCACTCATCCCACAATGGGGTTCCTCCCTCATGACCTCATCTAAACCTAATTACCTCCTACTATCTATCATCCCATTGGGGGTTATTGCTTCAACAGATGTACGTGGAGAGGAAACAAACATGCAGCCCATAGCAAGGACCTTGAATTGCAGAGGTATTGGGTTAGTGAGGGATGCTTAAACATGCACCAGACTTGGATATCCCAGATCAAGAGTACAGCACATAATCACAATGTTTGGGGACACTTCTGGCTTGAGACAGCCCAAGGTTCCAGGCTGTAGCTTAATGGATAAACCACAAACCTCATTTTCAAGACCAACATCATCACCTGACATACTAACAGAGACAAAGCAGGCTTCCAAAACCAACTCATCCTGGAGTACAAGCTCTTTAGATGCTGAGCTTTTGTTTACTCATGAATAAATTCAATAAAGTGCAGTAACCATTATAATAAATGTAGATGTCACTAATTACAACACTAGATTTTAAGTGCAAAGCTAGTGTCTCAAGTGGCCTTTAAAACTGAGTAAAATCACAGCCAATTCAAATTTAATTAAAACTATCAGTTTAATTTAGTTTGCTTTTACAATAAAAACTACACTAACCCATTAACTGCATTCTGAAACTCCCCTTACTGGGAGCAACTAGCAGCCTGAGGGCCTCTACTTCAGTGAATGGCATGATGCATTCATTTACCTTGTTATCCAGTGAAGTTTCAGTTGTACTGGATTCAACAACCAGTTTTTGTCTTTGAAGACGAGGCTCTTGGACTCTTTCAGGTAATTCACCATGTGGATAGAACATGCTTGCCTATGGCTTCCTGTGCTTTTGAAAATTTATCCCCAAGGTACCTTCTGAAGAGTTCTTGGCAAGCCAGAACCTTGAGAATCAGTCTGGGCAATCAGGATCACAGAGCGCAAACCTCTTCCATTTTCAGAGTCTGTCCCGTCACACGTTGCATTAAGGAGGCTGTAGCAGATCTCTGCTTCCAAAAATTCTACTTCTGTGACCCTTGACATATCCAGATATTACCTGAAAAATGCCTCTAACTCACAGGTGCTGGGTACAGCATCACTGCAGAAATAATATTTATGAGTTTACTCAGTTAGTGTGCCAGTTACTTTTTTTCTAATAGGATTAAAGAAAATACAGAACAAGTAGAATTACTTAAAATGCTTAGTTCACATCTCTTGTGCACTCCCCACAGACTACACACCACGTCTGGAGAACATTAGTTTCCCTGACCTTCGAGACCCCTTCCTGCTCCAGGGATCTGCAAGTCCATGAAAAAGAATTTCATCAATTTTGCTCAGGTGAGCAAACGTTTGCCACAAAAATGAATGGCCTGAAGAGTTTGTCTGCTTCATAGTAGAGAAGCAGCACTGATCAGACACAAGGTGTTGAAAGAGAGGTGATTAGAAACAAAATTCCAAGGGTTATGTGTTTTATTTTAGAAGAGGAGGGCATCTAGCAATTTTGCAGATTCATGACCAACTGTACAATGTAGCCAAATGTTGAGAGGAGAAAATAAATGCCAAAAGAACTAAACAAGACAAGACTTGGGAAAGAGTTTACAATCTTTTATGCACACATAAGGGAGAAACCAAGAACTCAGAAGGAACTGAGTTCTGGTTTGGCCTGGAAGATGTGCCCACTTTTTCTAGAAACGTCCCACACTGGGGCTTCCTGCCCATGTTGATGAAATTGTGATGAGAAAAACTGCAAGCCAATGAACACTAACAAGAGAACCCACACGTGATCTGGTTGAGACTATCTTTTGGGGGACCAGGCAAAAAACGGCAAGGGGATTGTGCTGCCATACCTTAAGGTCCGATTTTGCAGAGAATTCAACCACAGCTTCTCTTGGTGGCGGTGCTTCCATCAACGTTGTGATCATAAGGTGGCTGCAGATCCATTGTGAGTCACTGGCAGTCCTCACTGGCATGAAAGCATGGGTGAAAGGCAGGCTGGACAAGGCCACAGTAACTTACACACAATAGCACAGACCCGAGCAGCTGGCTGCTGAGATGCTCTTATGTCTTATCACCATCCAAGAGGGGGCAAAAGCCAGGAAGGAGAGCCAGCAGAAACTTACGTAATAGCAGAGACTGAATGAACAAACAGACAAGGACCAGCATAAGAGGATTCAACCACAAGACCCTGGCCCACACTCCCAAAATAGGCAGCCAGGGAAGCTAAGAAACAACCTCCACAGCCATCTACCCAAAGTACGCAGGACTGGGTCAATAATGCCAGCTCCCTTAACTCTTCTCTGCTTCCAACTTGGGACCAACCTGAGAAGCTCGGGATGACACAGGATGCCACGCCCCGGGGTAGCTGCCACCAGCTTCTTCACACCAATCAGGACACACCTGAAGCCTTCCAGCTTCCTGCTCTTCTTCTTCTCCTCCTCCTCCTCCTCCTCCTCCTCCTTCTCCTTCACTAAGAAACGTTCCCACTCCCCTGCCTGCCTTTGAGTTTCTGCCAAAAGCAAGTGATGGTGGCTGGGAAAAGGTCTGAATATTTGGTCTCTGTTCTCATTTGGGCAGACACTGTATATTTCCACAGAACAGATGGCCTATCATCCTGATCTCAAATGACACTGCCTAGATCTTTGGCTGCGGCTCACATGCACCTCAAAGTCTGCTGGCTTAACTAAGGGATGGCTGGCATGCATTAGGGCTGTGCCCATCCAATCCGCATGCAACTCTCGCACTGCCCTTTCACTCAGGACAAACAGCACAGCACACACACACTTGTGCACATGTGTGTACACTACTTGAATTGGCTTGAATCATTTATACATTTAATTGAATTATTTATGTTCTCATTTCATGTGTGCTAAAGACTTTTCCACGGTTTACCCTGGTGTGTGCTAAGCCTGCACTGTGGAGTTTGTTTCTGCTTACATGGCACTGGGGACAGAAACCAAGGAGACACAGGCCCTTACCAAAAAGATTTAACAGGGATATCACTGTTGTTATCTACTTCCACCTATAACTGAATGCTGGATCTAACATACAAATCATTTGATAAGTTTGAGATGTTTAGCCAGGGGTTGGCAAACTATGGCCTGTGGCCCACTGCTTATTTTGTAAATGAACTATTATCAGCACACAGCTGTATTTATTCATTTATATATTATCTATAGATGTTCTACTCTACAATGGCAGAATTGAACAGCTGTGACAAAGATTAAATGACTAGAAAATTCTAGAACATTATAAAAGTCTATTCTGTGGGTGGGCCAGTGTTGTGGCACAGCAGGTTAAGCCCCAACCTGTGATGCTGGCATCCTTTATCAGAGCACTGAATCAAGTCTTGGCTGTAACACTTCTGATCCAGCTCCCTGTTAATGCACCTGGGAAAGCAGCAGAAGATGGTCCAAGTGTTTGGGTCCTTGCCACCCACATGGGAGACCTGGGATAAAGTTCCTGGCTCTTTGCTTCAACCTAATCCAGTCCCAGGTATTGTGGCCATTTGGGCAGTGAGCCAGTAGATGGATGCTATTTTCTCTCTCTCTCTCTTGCTCTCGTGCTCTCTCTGTATTGAGCTCTCTATTCGTGCTGCTCCTTAATGACATTTCTTGCCTGTTTTTTGTTTTTTTATATTTTTAATGCTTAATGAAAGAATGGATGTAAAAGTTCTTTGTGAACCATAAAGACCTTTCTAATATAGGGGATTATGATGATGATCTCTCTCCATCTCTCTCTCTCTCCTCCTCTGTCACTCTGCATTTCAAATAAAAATAAACCATCTTTTAAAAAAAAGCTATTTGGTAAAAGACCATGTCATCTTTTATAGAATGTCAAGCTCTGTTTCGTTTTTCCATGAGCTTTAATGAACAGCTGTCCCAAGTTATTCTATTATTTTGTAAATGTCCTGGAGCATCTCTTAGGTGCCAGTCTGAGAGTCCAAGCTCAACTAAGGTATTTTTCCTGCCCTCAAGGAGCTCGCAAGCCAGCTTCAAGAAAGAAATACCATATATACAACAAGAACCACATGCTCAGGTTGGTATAAACAAAACTAAGACGTGATCCATGACACCAGCATCAGGGAGGAAGTCAGTGAACAAGTTCCACAGTCCTTGTGCTGATTCTTTTCCCATTTGGTAGCACCCAGATCCATCCACTACCTTTTACGCACCCTTCTGTGCTGGGGCCACTGGCAGACTGCAGCCCTGTGGTGCCCTTGCCAGCTACCACTCATCTGGGCTTCATCAATGGGAGGTTATTTGCAAGAGGTCAAAGTGTTTCTTCCCCTTTCACCTTATCTCTGGTAGAATCTGTGTCCCTTCATGACCACAACTCCTCCCTGGTGCTCCTCCCCCACATCTCCAGATATCACCATGTTCCTACAGTGCTATGGACGCGTGACATGTTAAAATAGCTTCTTATTTTTGCTAGACTACAAGAGCCTTGCTCATCTCCCCTCGTCCATCTTCATAACCCTGCCTACATCTTGGTCAACAAATTTCCTCCATTTGAACCACTTGGGAACATCTATTTTCATAATCCTACCTGTATCTTCTTCAATAACAGCCCACCACCTGACCCACTTGAACCATCTGTTTCTTGCTGAGAAACTGTGACCAATAAGGCCTTAGTCTTTGTTCATTAACTCACAAAGTTACTCAATTGGCCTAACGCACTCACGGAACACAAGGTCAAAACACATTCACCCAACACATGCATGCACACACAGCAAGATGTCACAAGGCAGACATTTATATTCACAAAAATGTCTCTTTACCAGCCTTGCTCAGCCCCCTTCTGATGTGTACTTTAAGAAGCTCCTTCCATGAGCACTTGGAGTTTATGTGAGGCCGTCCATCCACATGAGCAGTTGAACATCATTACAAGCCCACTCTTGAGACTGCAATGTTCCCAAACGTTATTGCTACGCAGTCTACAGTTATAATGAGCAAGGCACTCACTGCTCGCCATTAAGTGGCACTGGCCTTTTTGTTCTCTTCTGAGTCAATCTCTTTATTGTTTCCACTCCTTTGGTAGAAATTGTTTTTAATATGTCCCATTTCTGAGCAAATTCTCTCAGCTCATCTTCAAAATTCTGAAATTCCACTTGGGTTCCCACTGGGTCGTGTTTGTTTATAAGGTCACAAAAGGTTTCTTTAAGCTAAATCAAGCTGGGTAACATTTCTGTGCCTCAAGTTTACTATAAGCAATATCTGTAGCAAGACGCAGTGGGTTTTAAATCATTTGTAAGAGATTGAGCTCTGTATTCCAGCCGACCCTAAGGACATTTCTTGCCTGTTTTTTATTTTTTTATGCTGAATGACATAATGGATGTGAAAGTTCTTTGTGAACCATAAAGACCTTTCTAATATAGGGTATTATGATGATGATCTCAGAGTTTGGGAACATCCTGTCTTGGGTTTATTTTATTCCCCATTTTTCAGGGGTCATCAGATTCTAAAGGAGAGAAAAAAATTTTTTTTACCAACATCTCCTTTGTCATTGGGGGTGAAATAGAATCTAATTAATAACATAGTCATTCATCCATATATTTACTTAGATACCTTCTATGTACTAAGAATTGGGCCAGAGTTCTGGGGATAAAATGGTGTAAAAACAATCCAGTTTTTGTCTTTAAGGAGTTTAACATTTATTTGGCTTGTACTCCATGCCGGGCACAGCGCTAAATATTTCACACACATTATCTTGATTAGTCTTTACAACAATAAATTAACTACATTATCCACATTTTACAAACAACACATAATAACCAGAACAACCATGTTAATGATGAACATTTGTTGAGTGCTGATTGTGTGTCAGGTAACGACCTAAAGGTTTTACAAGCATTTCAGCTAATCCTCTAAATATTCTGCAGAGGATACCGTCCCTCTTTTCCAATAAACAACTAGCATTTACTGACCATGTAGTATCAATAAGGCATAGCCCAAAACACAAGATACAACTATTGTCCAACTGCTTAGGCACCAAGTGTCTGGGGAACATGCCCAAGTTTATATTGCTAGAATTGGTAGAGATGACATTCAAACTCACTACTTTTTAAAGCCTGTAACCTAAAGCATGACACTAGATTGCCTCTCAAATGAACAGTGTTGCTGGGATAACTGACTCTCAGAGGAAAAGCAAACAAAAAGATGTCAAGGCACACATCACAACCAATATTAAAAAGTGATGGTTGAGATATAAATCTAAAAGCATATACTGCCTTTTTTCACCTTATAGTCTTTGTGTGATGGCTGTTGGCTTCCAGCTTTCAAATATAGACTGCAAGTTTATTTTTATTATAGAATTTGTACTGTTAATAAATATGGCCAAATAGATTGCTAGCAAAAAAATGAATTTTAACCCCTGAATTTTCCTTAACTCGTTGCTAATGCAAATATTTTCTAGGTACACGTGTGTCCACCACTTCTGGTACAGTCAGATTTCCCAGGAAGTGATCTCATGCCAATGGGGAGATCCCAAAGAGACTAAGTGACTCTTTCTCCTAAATGTTATCTAAATGTAGGGCCCAAATATATATTTAATCATGCCCCCCTACAGTGCATGAAAGTGTTTCTAAAATGCAGTCAAATTTTAAAATGTTTTTCTTCCACCATGATTATAAATACTTAATACATTAATTAAATCAATGCGTACCTGAGGTTAGCTTTACATTGGTAAACACACACTTCAAATCTGAAACATCAATCAAAAGGTATTGGCATGGTGGTGTGCTGTAAATCTAAGACAAGTAGAACTTTTGTTGCATATTGTGGTCCACTGTAGAACCAGGAAGAAGACTACTACACTTCAGAACTTAAAAGCTTCTAGAAGCTTCCACCTGTCCACATGAGAACTTTTGATGCTAATGAAAATTCTGGTGTGGTATGTTGTCATGGGACCTGGACTGGGATTCAGGAAGTCTAGCTTCTATAGCAGTCACACGTTGAGTTTACATTGCATAAACTACTCTCCCAATTTCTAATCTGTGAAATGAGAATAAAAATAGTGGCTACATCACACAGTTGTTTGCAGCATCAAATTGACCAAGTGTTAATTATTACTATTATAATCATTATTATTTTTTTCCATCTACCAGAAATATGGGTGCTTTATATAGCAATCCCATCATCAAATGTCTAAAAATAACTGTATGAGGTAGGAACTGTTTTTCTCCTTACATTACACAGAAGGGAAATTGAGGTGCAGAGACACAGTTTTCACAACAGGACAGAGTTGAGATTAATGGAAAGATGCCAACATATACAATTAGAAGAAACAATGACAAGGGATAAAGGGCCCTCCTGAGATTTCAACAAAGTAGGAACTAACATAGCTTGTTCCATGATAGAGGTGGCTCATTCTTGTTACTATGTTCCCCTAGGACATACACCAATGGGTATCACCTCCAACAGAATAGGATTCTGTTAAGTGCAAAAAGCAGGATTACGATAAGGGTACAAAATCTAAGGGGGCACCAAAAACCTTAATAACAGAGATAAGGAATGCATTTTCATGTAGTATTTTAAAGTAAAAACTAATGCAAAAAAATCCATGATGAACAAAATGTCAAAAACTTAAATACAGACAAGATTTGACCTTATATGCCACAGCTAATCTCAGCCCTGTAAATGAGTAGATTTGTTTTTGTTTGTTTTTGCATTAATTTTGTTTTAACACTCAATCAACAATTTGAAGGATCTCCCTGTACCTCCTATCTCCATCGCCCCATATTTATGGTTCTCTTGTTTCAGACTTGCTTGCCTATCCGGTAAAAGTGACTGATGAAAAACAATCCAAGCACATTTCACCATTTACCAAGAGCCCACATAACGCTAAGGTCACCTTCCAGTCCTGGAAGGTGCGTCAGCAGGCCTAGAATGTGGGATTCTCCATGTAGGGTTGCCAGAAATAATATAGGAAATGTTTGTCTGAATAACTGGTCCCTGAGAGCCATAGCAGTTCATGCTGGGCTTTGCAGATCAAAATACAGTCCCTTCCATCTTTAGTTTTTTAGAAGATTTATTTTATTTATTTGAAAGTCAGAGTTACACAGAGAGAGGTAGAGATAGAGAGAAAGGTCTAGGTCTTCCATCCACTGGTTCACTATTCAGATGGCCATAACAGCTGAAGCAGAGCCAATCCAAAGCCAGGAGCCAGGAGCTTCTTCCGGGTCTCCCACACAGGTGCAGAGGCCCAGGGACTTGGGCCATCTTCTACTGCTTTCCCAGGCCATAGCAGAGAGCTGGATAGGAAGAGGAGCAGCTGAGACTGGAACCAGCGCCCATAAGGAATGCCAGTGCTTCAGACCAGGATGTTAACCCACTGCGCCACAGCGCCGGCCACAGTCCCTTCCATCTTGAAGTGTCTCAGTTTAGAATCTCTGACACTAATGATCTTCTCCTTTTATTTCCAGGTAGAAGAGGAGCTGGGATATCCTATACTATACATGATTCCTCTTCAAGTTCTGCCCTCCTTAAATCTGGATAACCCCCATGCTCCAGCCTCCTGCTGATGCTGGACATGAGACATAACACAGTATAGTTTGTGTTCTGGTTGGTCTATCTACAGCTTCAGTAACACTATGTTGAAGGAGTTGGATGTTGCTAAGGAAGTATGTAAATTTGTCTGATTCTTGGTTGTCTAATATCTTCAGGAAAAGTATAGATATTAAAAAAAAAAACAACAACACACATTTCCAATAGCTCCCCAGGGTCAGCTTTGGAGGCACAATCCTCCCAAAAGGGAATTTATACTGTATCACTATAAAACCCTTGGAGACCATGCTTAAATGGTAGGCTGTGAGCCTGGAAATTAAGAAGGGAGATGGACCCAAGAAGCTAATCTATTTAAAGGTGCTTGTGGATGGATGGTTTCTGGTGGAACAGCACAGTCAGAGTCTCCACGATAGAACCACAGACATCTCACCAACTCCTCTGCTGTGAGTTTATCCTTATCAAAAATCTGCAGAAGATAATAAAATCCAAATATAATAGGAGTATACTTAGGACAAACTAAAACCGAGTCTAGAATTGTAGCTGAGACAATTTAATAAATGTGATTGTGACAACACATGTATATTTTGTGTGTAATAAAGCACAGTGAATCTGGAAAGGAGTGTTGTGCTTTGGATATTAGTTGAGGTGTTCCCTAAAGGCAAATGTGTTAATGGCTGGGTCCTCAAAAATTACGTTAATGGTTAGTGGATTAATGTTTATGGTTAATGGATCAAATGTGGAAGCAATCCAATTATAACATCTTAGAGGTGGGCTTAGAGGGAGGTCCTTAGGCCATGTAGAAGAAGCATGCCCTCAAAGAGTAATTCTTGCAAGAGAGTTGGATATAAAATCCAAATTGGGCCTAGCTGTCTCCCTCTACTTCCTGACTCATCATGTGATGCTTCCTTTGCACACATTCTACCATGCTTACCACCCTAGGACACCACACCAATGGGGCTACCTGATCTTCGACTGTGAACCTCCAATCTATGAGCCAAAATAAACCTCCTTCCTTCAGTGAGTAGCTTGTCTGGGGTATTTAGTTGTAACAGAAAAAAGCTGACTAATACAATAAGGCAGGGGAAATCCAATTATTCTTATTTGTTAGATGAAGTGTCTAACAGCTATGTAATTGCTAGGGGCACAGACAGAACTAAGATTTGAATCTTTCAGCTGGTTTGCTTAGAGGCAATGGGATACCCCTTGCTACTTGTCATGGCACCTTAGAAAATAGACTTCATCAGGAAGAAAAACTTTAGACTGGGTTCAACCACCATCTGATCACCTGAGAGCCTTCCTTCTTTTCACTACACTGACCAGAGTTCCACTCGCACTAGCTGCTCTCAGCACAATGCCTTCCCCAAGATATTAATACATATTAGTCATCGATTCTAGACCCAGACTACCTTAGTCTGAATCCTGGCTATGACCATCATTACCTGTCTTATATTTCACAAGTTACTTAACCTCTCCTGTCTCTATAACAAGACAGCAGTACCCATCTCTTAAAGTTGTCATAAGCATTAAAGAGTAATAATATGTTAATCTCTGAATCAGGACTGGAAAGACACTAAAAGCTCAATGTTACTATGGTTCTACAGTATGTGAACTTCCCATTTATTATAGATGGTTCTGGAAAACCCAACACATCAAAACACGTTACTCATGTCTGTGAGTCAAAAGAGGGAAATGCAGGTGGTGATAAAATTCCGTGAGTGACACCTACTTCTCTTTTGAATCTTCATTGCCCAACAAGCCAATCATGTTTCACAGTAATTCTTACAACTTTTGAAAGATAGAAGGCAAGACCAAAATCAAGGAAAAGGTCAAAATATCTTTGTAAAACACTAAACTTGAGGACCCCTGCTAGTTTTTAAGTTATTCAACCCAACATCAGCAGAGCTCAAGATGGTAACTCTCCCACTCAGATGCCGCATTTATTGGTATGTTATGAGCCAAGCTCTATGATGAACATGTTACGTGGAATGTATGATTCAATCCTAATCATGACCCCATGAGTTAGGGAGGTTTTGTCCCATTTTACAGATATAAAAATGTAAGATGCAATTCACTAGATCCCATAGGTAGTACATAGCAAAACTAAATCCAAGCCTACATCTGTCTGACACTCAAAATCAGTAAGAACCATGCATACTACACCATCTCTTCTCAAGAATGACCTTGACAAATTCAGACATGCATAAAAAATTTTTTTAATAAAAAAATACAACTATCATTTTGTTGTATTGTGCAGTACTTGGTCTCAGGGCTTTTTTTATTTTATTTATTAAAAATGTAGAGTTACAAAGAGAGAGAGCAAGTGAGAGAGGAAGGGAAGGAGGAAGGGAGGGAGGGAGAGTCAGGGAGAGGTCTTCTATCCACTGGTTCACTCCCTAAATGACCAAAATGGCCAGCTCTGGGCTAGACCAAAGCCAGGAGCAAGGAGATTCTTCCAGATCTCCCACTTGGGTGCAGGGACCCAAGCATTTGGGTCATCCTCTGCTACTTTCCCAGGCATATTAGCAAGGAACTGGATCAGAAGTAGGGTATCTGGGACTCGAATATGGGAGCCGGCACTGCAGGTAGAAGTCCAACCTGCTATATCATAGCAACAGCCCCAAGACATCCAATTTTTTTAATTAGTATAATTTCACTTAATATGTGAAACATATTTTTTAAAGATGTATTTATTTTAAAGAGTTAGAGAGAGAGAGAGAGAGATCTTCCATCTGCTAGTTTGCTCCCCAGATGGCTGCAATAGCCAGCTCTGGGCCATGCTAAAGCCAGAAGCCAGGAGCTTCATCTGGGTCTCCTTTGTGGGTGCCAAGGGCCTAAATCCCTAAGCCAACCTCTACTGCTCTTCCCAGGCCATTAACAGGCAGTTGAATTGGAAGCAAGGCAGCCATGACACAAAGCACATCCATCACAAGCAGCACCTTTACATACCACAACACCAACTCTGAAATACATTTTATAAAGGAGCTTTGTGGATAAAGCAAGGACTGGACTCCACAAGAGTTCTCTATTGTGAGGCAAAAAGCTGACACTAACTTAAACGACTTAAACCAACATCCACTTACTAGCTCACAGCTCTGTAAGTCTGAGCTCCAAGAGGAAATGGATAGATTCTCTGATGTGGGCCTCAACGGACAAAATCAAGGTGTTGGCCATTCTTGGTCCTTATCTGGAGGCTCTCAAGAATAGTCCCCTCCAAGTTTCATCAGCTTGTAGGGCTAAGGACACAGTGTCTTTCCAGGTTCCCTCTGCTGGGGACTGCTCTCTGCTCCTAGAAACTACCCACATTCCTTCCCATGTGAGCTTCTCCATCTTCAAACCACCAATGTGGCATCCATTCACTTACATACATTGAACCTCTCTTCAGATACAACCCAAAGAAGATTCTGCTTTTATATTTTTAAAAAGATTTGTTTATTTTAAAGTCAGAGCTACAGAGGGAGAAGAAGAGACAGAGAGAGAGAAACTTCTATCTGCTAGTTCACTCCCCAGATGGCCACCAAAGCCAGTGCTGGACAACGCCAAAGTCAAGAGTCAGGAGCTTCATCCGGGTTTCCAATGTGGGTGGCAGGGACCTAAACACTTGGGTCATCTCCCATTGCTTTTGTCAGGCCATTATCAGGGAGATGGATCAGAAGTGAAGCATCTGGGACACAAACTGGCACTCATTTGGGACGCCAGCATCACAGGCAGTGGCTTTAATTGCTATGCCACAACCCTAGCCCAAAGACTGCTTTTAAGGGACCGGCACTGTGGTGTAACGGATAAAGCCACCACCTGCAGTGCCAGCATCACATATGGGTGCTGGTTCAAGTCCCAGCTGCTCCACTTCTGATCTATCTCTCTGCTATGGCCTGGAAAAGCAGTAGAAGATGTCCCAAGTCCTTGGGCCCCTGCACCTGTATAGGACACCTGGAAGAAGCTCCTGGCTCCTGGCTTTGGGTCAATACAGCTCCAACCATTGCAGCCATTTGGAGAGTGAACCAGCAGATAGAAAACTTCATTCTCTTTCTTTTTCTCTCTCTCTTCTCTCTTCTCTCTTCTCTCTCTCTCTCTCTCTCTCTCTCTCTCTCTGCCACTCCTCTCTCTGTGTAACTCTGACTTTCAAAATAAATAAATAAATCTAAAAAAAGTTTTCCCCTAAGACTTATACATTGTAGGTGGGAATATATATTAGTGCAGCCATTGTGGAACACAGTGTGGAGATGTCTTTAAAAACTAGAAATAGACTTTCCATGTGACCCAGCAATCCCACTACTGGTTACATAACCAAAAGTCATGAACATATTGCATCAAAGAGATTCCTGCACCACTCTGTGTATAGCAGCACTGTTCACAATAGGCAAAATCTGTAATCAACCAAGGTACCCATCATCAGATGAATGAATAAAGAAAATATAGTATACACACAGGGTGGAATATTATTCCACTGAAACAAAGAATGAAATTCTAGCATTTGCATCAAAATGGATGCAACTGGAGGACATCATGTGGAGTGAAATAAGCCGGATACTGATAGAACAATATCACATGTTCTCTCCTATATGTGGGAGCTAAAATTTTAAAAAAGAAAAAAACAAAAACAAAGAAAAGAAGAAAGAAATGCCTATCATTACTGTTGGAAGTGCAGATTTATAAAACTTTGCTTTATATCTTAGACAAACTAATAGCTGAAAATGTTATTCTACTATAATTTCAATGATCTGTGATCACTTTAAAATTTCCTGTATATGGGTGAAATGGTCATTTTTCCATTTGATTGTTGCTTGTAGCTGTTGCCTATATTCCCATTAAACTACGGTCTTTTTGCTTTTTACTTGTTAAACTTACTTGGTGAAGCATTAAGCCTTTTTATTGTACTATAAATTTAAAATACATTATTTCAAACACTAATAAAAAAAGAGAGAAGGAGGGAAGAGGAAGGGAAGGAGAGAGAAAGGAAGGAAATCTCATTATTCTTAGAATTCTATCTCTAAACTATATAAAATCTTTCAAAAACTAATGAAAAATTTAAAAATAAAAAAATAAAATAGGCCGGCGCCGTGGCTCAACAGGCTAATCCTCCGCCTTGCGGCGCCGGCACACCGGGTTCTAGTCCCGGTCGGGGCACCGGATTCTGTCCCGGTTGCCCCTCTTCCAGGCCAGCCCTCTGCTGTGGTCCAGGAGTGCAGTGGAGGATGGCCCAAGTGCTTGGGCCCTGCACCCCATGGGGAGACCAGGAAAAGCACCTGGCTCCTGGCTCCTGCCATCAGATGAGCGCGGTGCGCCGGCCGCAGCACGCAGATCGCGGCAGCCATTGGAGGGTGAACCAACGGCAACGGAAGACCTTTCTCTCTGTCTCTCTCTCTCACTGTCCACTCTTCCTGTCAAAAAAAAAAATAATAAAATAAAATAAAATAAAATAAAATAAAATAAAATAAAGTGCTCCCCTGGTTGGATTACAGTCATGTGCATAATCTCTACCTCTTAAAGTTAACTGAATTGGGACTTGAATTACACCTAACAATTCCCATCACAGCAGTAGCTAGATCAGATATTTGATAGAACAACTAGGAAATAGGAATCACAGGAGGCTGTCTTTAGACTTCTGTCCATGAAAGGCCCTAAGTCCACATGCCTCCCATCCTTAGAAGACCCAGCAGTGACCTGGAACAATCCAGAACAGTTAATAAACCTGCTTTCTCTGCTCTAGCTCATTGTTTCTCAACCCCACTACTACTGACATTTAGGACTGTATACTTTGTGATGGTGGCTGTCCTGTGCATTGCAGGGCATTTGGCAGCACCCTTGGCCACTGTCCACTAGAAGTTAGGAGTGCCCCCAGTCACAACAACCAGAACTATCTCCAGACATTGCCCAATGTCTCCTGAGAGACTGACATATCACGGACCTAAATTAAAAGGCAAAGCAGAAAATAATTTTACTCCCAGAGAGTTAGTGAATTCATTTGGGAGAAAAATGCATAAATTTGCAAAAATCTAGTAACATCACAATATTTAAATCACAGGAAAAGCTAAAGAAACAGCAATGAAAGATGGCTGTGTGCTTGGCTGCCAAGCAAGTGCTGCTTACAGATAACACAGGCAGGATGTGTTCTTCCCATTACAGTAATCCAGGCAAGACCCATGAAGAAGAGAAAGTCTAGAACTGCCTTTTAGGATGAAAAATATCACTTCCAAGTCAATCCCAGAAGTCAAGGATGAAGATACAGAAAAATGGTTGTTTGAAGCATTATCAGAAATACTGAAATCTTAGGGATAAGATGTGTGTTATTAATAGGGAAAAGGGATCAGCAATTGTGTATTAGGGTGCTTCAGAAAAATAGAACAAATGTACATCATATTGGAAGACATATCTCCTCAATGTATCTTTTATTGATTTATTTCCATTAACTCCCCAGGAGAGAAAGCCCGGGGTGGCTTCTGTCCCACTCACAGCTGAAATCAAGGTGGGCCTCGTGGATAAGAGGCAGAATGCCTAAGGAACGTTTCCTACACTACTTGACAATTGTCTGAAAGGGGGATCTTTTAAATCACGTTTAGTATTCTATACAGTTTGTTTTTCTAAGAAGAAATACAGAAAATAGTGCAGATATTCATTTCTGCCAACCTGACGGGCACTCCATTGACGTACACTTCTGAATGGATGTGACTAGGAGAGACAGGGCACCCCGCCAGCAGACAGGGTGCAGGGGAAGGAATCCACACAGGAGCATGGCTTTTGCATACAGGGAGACCATTCAGACACTCTGGGGAACCATGCATGCTCCACTGCTCGGAAGTGCGTCTGAACTTTCAACCGCTTTCCTCCTAACAGCTGCTGGGGGTAAGGATCCTTGTAAGTGCTTTCAGAGTTTTATTCATGTGCAGACAGGAGAGGAGGTGAGGAAACAATTCTGAGATGAAGAACTCCAAATTATGAGAAGAATGCCAACTGTCAATAATCAAAATAATTCTTCTCTGAATAATCAACACCGCATCAGCACAGCTGCTGACAGAGAAACAATAAACACCAAGTAAAAATAAAAATATCTCTACTTTTTTTTCATGCTACCTTACAAGGAAAATCTGTACTGGAGCAAGGCTTTGTGAAATAGTTCCTAAAGCATGCAATCAACATTTTCTTGAAATTACAGCTGGCAGTCTGTGTCTCACAAACTTCTTTCTATGTTATTACTTATTTATACCTACCCCAGGGATGGCTTAACACTCAGCTGATAGTGCCATGAGTTTGACAACTGGTTTTGTACTGCCTAATGGCACTCCTCACACTGGTGTACTGAGATGCTTATGACGTGTGTGTCTAGGTTGTGTGTGATGAGGGTCAAGTGACACTTGGCCGGAGCTACAGAGTCATTCAGCATGGTTCCCCAACTTGCTATTTCATACAATGGCATCGATCACAGTTAGGCTTCTGAATGAACCCAGAGTCACAGGAGTATAAAACGTTGGCTCTGCAATTTGACAGCTTTGGGTCTGACTTAGACCCACCATTTTTTATCATATGATATTGAGAACACCACTGGACTCCAGAAGGCCTCAAGGTTCTCACCTATAGAGCAGAGAATGAACCTTCAGATGTTTCTTGTGCCAATTTAATAAAATAATTTGTGTGACATGCCCACACAATGCAGGACTCACCATAAAACAACACAGCCAATGTTAGCTACTATAGCTGCTCTGGAGTTGAGGAATATTCCATTCTTCTAAATTTTCTTGTTTAAAGTAGTAATGGCCTACACTCCTGTTGACCTTGAAGAATTTCTACCTTCTCCCTGCTTACCATTTCATGTTCATTTGGTCATGAATTGCCTGAAGGGCTATCAATGTCTAGATCCTACAGGGTTTATGGGTAGCGGTCTGATAAGAGGGCGCTAGAAAAATGAACACAAGTCCCCTGGGTGACAGGGCAAAGTTGCACTGGTTAGTTCATTTACCCCTCTTTACTGAACATATTCCCTACATGGTTGTGTGGGTCAGGACTGAAACCTGGAGATGATGGGGAATTAATCCCCTAAGCAAGAGATTCCCTTGAACTCCAATGGTCTTGGAGTTTACAGTTGCCAAAGAGGCAGAATCAGGCAAGAATGGAGAAACTTGGGAGCCTATAAAATTAACTGAAGTTCGGCCAGTGCTGCGGCTCACTAGGCTAATCCTCCACCTGTGGCACTGGCACCCCAGGTTTTAGTCCTGGTTGGGGCTCCAGTTCTGTCCCAGTTGCTCCTCTTCCTGTCCAGCTCTCTGCCACGGCCCGGGAGTGCAGAGGAGGGTGGCCCAGGTCCTGGGGCCCTGCACCTGCATGGGAGACCAGGAGAAGCACCTGGCTCCTGGCTTCGGATCAGTGCAGTGCGCCGGCCGCAACATGCTGGCCGAAGCAGCCACTTGAAGGGTGAACCAACAAAAAAAGAAAGACTTTTCTCTCTGTCTCTCTCTCTCTCTCACTGTCTAACTCTGCCTGTCCATAAAAAAAAAAATAATAATAATTGAAGCTCTCATCCTTGGTATTAAAAAATCATACATCCCTGATGGGTACAGGGGACTAGGAAATGAAAAGAAATGCAACTTTAAGTCAATGTAACAACTCTTCTGGGTCAGTAACATCAAAGAGAATTAGGAGGAGAGCTTGCCTCTCCTACTGTCTTCAAAGTCAAGGGCAGAAAGCTCTCTCCAAACATCCCTTAGGTAATATTTAAGATGATGGGCTTTGAAACTGGAGGATCCAGGGGTGGATCCCATATCCGTAGCTTATTAACTTTGTAACTTTGGGAAAATTATTTTTTCTTCTTGAGTTTCCTCATCTATAAAATCAAAATACAAACAGTAACTACCACTGGTGCTGCGGCTCACTAGGCTAATCCCCCACCTGCGGCGCCGGATTCTAGTCCCAGTTGGGGTGCCGGATTCTGTCCCAGTTGCTCCTCTTCCAGTCCAGCTCTCTACTGTGGCCAGGAGTACAGTGGAGGATGGCCCAAGTGCTTGGGCCCTGAACCCGCATGGGAGACCAGGAGAAAGCACCTGGCTCCTGGCTTCGGATCAGCGCAGTGCACTGGCTGCAGCGGCCATTGCTGGGTGAACCAATGGCAAAGGAAGCCCGAAGGTAACACAGATAAAGTAGTGCTTTGCTCAGAACATCAATATATATTAATTAGTATTGTTAGTGATCCTTCATGAACTTATTTGCATATTTTACAAATTGGAAAATTCATATTATCTACCCAGAAATAAACTGAAGCCCTCAAATATAATAAAAGAGAACTGAGAGGTAAACAAAAGTAACCAAGTTCAAGAATTGATAAATAACTCAATACTTTACTCAAAAGAGAGCACCTCAAATTCTCACTCACAGTCTATTTGTTCTTACAGTGCATGTTTTTCCAACAAGTTCAATTATTTGGCTTCCAATTCCAGAACAAATTAGTGGCAGCTAATGTGATGGGAGCACAGGATGGCTACAAGCAGACACAGAGTCATCTATACACAGTCAGCTGTTCTACCCCCCCTTCCAATGCCCATCCACTTCTCACTTTATTCCCTTCAGCATTTCTCACATGAAATTATTTCAATTCCCCCTTCACCTTAGCTCTCTCCTTTAACTTACGCCCATATCCTCATATCCTCTTAAATCAAAATTAATCATAACATTGCCTGTGTGGCCCCATCAGCAGTGATTGCAGCCTGTGTTCTATGAGGTGGTCATAAACTCAAACACTTCTGGAGACAGACAGGGAGGGAATGTAGATGTGTGAACAAGGCAAGAATAAGATGACAAAAAGTGGTGTGCCTTGTGGTGTGTGAATGAAGGGAAAACAGCATTTTTGCAGCTATCACAAGAATATCCAATATTCTCACCCACATGACTAATGTCAGTCAGTCCTTCAGGACATGGTATTTTGGCCCAATAAGACTGAAGGAAAGGATAGATATTTCAAGTTTAGGCGAGAAGTGTGTTCATCTTTCCTTTTGCATACAAACAAGGAAGCATGAGAACCTAGCTTGCTTCAGGCCAAATCTAACAACCATGAGAGGAACAGGTGCCATGCTGAGAGAATCAGGAAGGGATAACAGAAGGAGTCCACATCCTTGACACCAGGAATTGTTGAATCAACCAGTCCTACAGTCCTTATAACTGGACCTCTGTAAGATAATACATGTGTTCACTGTCTACGGTAGTTTGAGTTGGGATTTCTTAACTCACTCTCAACAGCATTTTATAAAATGCAGAATTCAGCTGTTAATTTTTAAGCACTCTGATAACCAAGTAAGACCTGCTTTGGAGCAAGATGAGACCCTGCAACACTTCAAATATGAGATACGGTATAAGTGTAAAATACATAATTTTCAAAGACTTAAGTGTCAGAAAAAATGAACATAAAGTATCACGTACTACACTCTTTATGTTAATTGTATCTAAAGGATAATATTTTGGGTATGCTGTATTAAATAACACATTTTATAAAGTCAACTGTACCTGTTTCCTTGTTATATTTTCTTTTTGAATTTGGCTACTAGAAAATTGTTAATTACCTCTGTATTCACACTGTATTTCTACTGGACAGCATTGATCCAGTTATTATACTTTCACTCATCAGATGAGGTACCCTGTATCACACAAAACTCATATTTCACTTAGTGTCCACAAAACACTATTAACTTTTCATCTCCTTTCTTGTGCTCATTTTCTCTATCCTGTTTTTAGCAGTTACTTTCTCAGCCATCCTGAAGGAACTTATATCAATCCCAATCACAGCTTAAATCCATCACTAGAGATTATAGTTTGGCCAAAAGACAGAAATCTGTGGGGGCAGTTTGGGTTCCCACCTGACAGGGGAGGGACACTGCTGGGCATTTAGTGGTGAAGGGCTTGGATGGCTTATGGTGGATGAGAGAGACCTGTCTCACTTCTCTTGTAGATTCCACTGTAGTTACAGAAGCACAGGCATTTTTTTGCATAAGGCTAATATAACTGAATTCTCTAGGAAAGCAAATACTGTGTAAATCGCAACAAAAGTATAACCTGCTTTGTTCAGAACCTCAGAAGTTGTTTACCATTTTAGAAAATCATACTATTTACAACACCACCACTCAGGGAGTCACCAGAGAAATCCAACTGCATGGCACTGCTGGGTGCAATTTTCTGTGTTCATCTTGTGTTTCTTGTGGAACAAATAATGCATGAGCAACACAAACACTCAAAGTGTTTCTTAATAAGTCAGTTATGTGAAAGCAAATTTGTATTTTCTAAACAAGTGTTACAGTAGAACTGATTGCACATCATGATGTCTCCTAACGTAATCTTTAAATTATTTTTATTTCTCTTTTACATTACATTCAGGGCATAACATTAATGTGTAGAAATCACAAATATAGGTAACATATTATCTGCTGCTTTAATCTCACAATAATAAGAAGTAACATTATGAAAGATTTTATATAAAGAGAATGTTGTATCCCAAAGAGTTGAGAACCTGTGCTCTAACCTCCTGGGCAGCTGTGAAGGAACTGTCGCTGCGTGTGCTTGCTGTTCCTCGTTAATATATGGAATTCACAGATTTGATAAGTGTATCTCCCAAAGTGCCATGCAAATTATTGAAAGGATTCTTTCCAGGACAAAACTAATAAAAGAGCTTAGGTCATGCCCCTGGAAATCACCCTCTGATTTTTCTAGTAACCAGCCCCAGACATCCATTTGTTCCCAAAACCACCTAACCTTTCATATCTGTGCATTTTGTCCAAAAAAAGGAAAAAAGACTCTGTCTAGGGCCCTCCTGGGGCTAAGCCAGACCACACTGTTTGCCACATTCATGAAATCCTCTGGCCTGAAGTCCTCACCAAAGAAATTTATGACTTCGAACTTGTCTGGAAATGCCTGGATGTGCCATTGTTTCTCTTAGAAAATGGCACTCTGAATGGAGACCTGTGTTCTGTGGTTTGACCAGGACAGGATGTATCAGCAGGTGAATATCACACCTATTTGAAGCTTTATTTTTTTGTATTTATTAACGAGACTCTTCAAAAGGAAAGGTAAGTGTTCATCCCCTCAGGGATGACCTTGCCCACATGGAAAATGTGTGTGTGACAGAGGCATAAAGAAAACAGGCCAAGAGCACAGTGAAGCCAGTGACCAACTACCAACTGGCTAGGTCAGTCACGGAGGGCAGGAAGGAAGCTACATTCGAACCAGGTGTCAGAGGATGTGCAAGAGCTTGCCATCTGGGAAAAGGAAGGGAAGTCTGGGAGGAACAGCCTCCATGCACATTTGCCTAGTGTTCCTGAAATGCCATGTGCCCCCAAAGCTACAAAGAAACAGAAGTCGCAGGGCACTTGAAAAGGCAGATTGTAGTACAGTTTTAGTTACAAACAGACTCCTAGAATCCTCTGCTGGGAAGGCGGTGCTCAGGGAGCAGAAACTGGGAGAACACAGAGCTCATGAAGATGGATATTTGGGTCCTTTCATTCCAGCCTAGATCTCAGATGGACAGGCTCCTGAGTCATAAATAATAAAGCACACTTTGGGCAGAGTTCACCTACCACATTTCCAGACATGTCGAATACCATTCAAAGCCAGTCATAAGGGCCCTGATTAATACACAACACAGATCGCTCGCTCTCTTTACTCTCGAGGGTGAAGATACTGCTGAAGAGCCGTTCTCTTTAAAGCTGGGCAGCTAACACCACCCCATGAATGATAATAAATGTCAGGCTAAGCCAGAAGAGGGCAGGCTAAGCTGGCCCTCTGTCTGGGTCTGCAATTTTATGTACCCAAAAATTCACGCCCATTCTTCAGCCAAGAGACCAGGATCGTCTTCCGGTGAGATAAGATTTCCTGTGAGACCCCTGGTATTTCCCAGTTCCAGCTGGGGCAGAAATAGCAACCCCAACTCTCATGGGGTGTGTGCCTTTCTCTTTTTTCCTTCTTAGTTCCCATTCAAGCCACACCAGGAATGCGCATCTATTTGCTCTTAAAATAACATGGCAGTTATTTTCCTAAGGTCACAGAAGTTCAGGATTTTTCAACAACCTTAAATCATGCTGAATATTTAGGGAAAAGGGGTCTAGATAAGGGACAGAAAATGCTGTGATAAGAGAAAAGCAATATATTGCCACCTCTATCCCACCAGGTACAGGCAAAAAACCCTGTGTGGCCAGGGAGGCTCTCAGACCAAACGACGTCAGAAAGATGCCACTTTGAACATTCTACAGTTGGAACATACAGGCACCTGCTTCAGGAGGAGGTGTTCTCCCCCAGGTGGTTCTTCTGATATAGGAGAGAGCTCCTGGCTTCTCAGGGGCAGTGTACCTTTCCTATTTACAGTGCCTATAGCATGATGAAGTAGAACTGTTGGTAGCTGGGACACTTGCTTTTCTACTGATCTGAAACCAGAAGGAACAACCCTCTGGGGTTCAATGAAATAGATGCTGTCAGTGAATGCAATCCACAGGGCTTCGAGCAGTGGCCACTCCCTTTTCCTGGCCCTTCAGCTCTTAAGCAAAGATCTTTTACAGAGAGTTTGTATAACGTACAATAGCTGCAGTCACATCTTTTCCCCACCTTTTTAAGGACTTCCTGAAGGTACAACTCATGTCACCTTTATGTCTCTTGTAACTGCAAGAATGTAGGCACCTTATGAGCACAATATAAGAAACTGAGTGAAATGAATGCAACAATGGCAAGTGAGAATGCTGTCAAGCATGAAAGATATCACCCCACCTTGGGCAGGTAGTTAGGAGAGCCACAAACATCCAACCCTACAACCAACAGTAAAATCAGAGAAATTCAACCCCCCAGAACATCCTGCCCAAAATAAAAGCCCTTCTCCACAGAGGGGTTGTTCTATTCATGTTCCATCTACGCTGAGAGTAAGCCTCGGGTCTGTAACAGCTGCTCTGAACGAACAAGTTAGATGCCAGGTTTGCAAACCAGTGTAAGCAACAATGCTTACTTACAAGTTAGATACAAGCAATTTGGTCACCAGCAATGCAGGAACAAAACTACAGAAAAATTTAACAAAAGAATGCAAAAGCCTGAAAAGCTTCACTCTAATCTTAGTCAATTATTATACCAAAAGACTTCAGGGTAATAGTGAAATCCTTTCTACGTGCAATTTGCATTGTGCCCATTTACTTGTGCAGTATCTATGTTAGCCTGTTGAGCAGTTTATCCGTCTGCTTGGGTTGCCATTACAGAATACTACAGACCGGGTGTCTTGAATAACACACTGGGTGTCTTGAATAACAGAAAACTATTTTCTAACAGTCTGGAGGTTAGAGACCAAGATCAAGGTACTGGCAGGGTTGGTTTCGAGCGAGGCCTCTCTTCCTTCCCACAAATGGTCACCTTCAGACTGCGTCCTCACATGGGTAGATGTGTGGGGGCAGGGACAGGGACAGAGAAATCTCTGCTCTTTCTCTTCTTCCAAGGATGCCACCTGTCCTGTTGGACAGAGGGTCACAACCCCTTCATCTGTAAACAGCTGCTGCAACACTGCTGTGTGCTGCTCTGTGTGATGGAGCTATCGCAGTGGCCAACTCAGAAGCAGCCCCTTTCCTGGCCTTGGGGAAACTTTCATTCAGTAACAGACATATTAACTTCCAATGTGACAACACTGAGGGAGAATTAAACAGTACTCGTATATTACATAACGAACATAACTTACATCCTACAACTTCACATGCAAAACAGGATGTTTGTTTCTATGCAGGACATCACAAAAATATGGATGTATATTATGAGTGAGGAAAAAGATAGGAGTCATGATAAAATACAATCATGGTTGCTCTCTCCAATCTATCCGAATGAATATGCACTCTCCAACATCAGGTGTATTTGTTTACTTGGTCCATTTATTTACTTGATCCATGACGAGCCATGGGTCACATCTATGCAATATTCAAAAGAAGACACCAGCTCTGTGGCACAGAATATTAAGCTTCTGCTTGCAGTGCTGGCATCCCATATGGGCACCAGTATGAGCCCTTGCAGCACAACGTGCACATACACAGGTTGCCTTGAGAGTGGAGACAGGGTTATACAGATCTAGAGTAGTAAGAGACATAGTGTGCATTACAATTACTGTACCACTGCTGGTGATTCACCACATAAGGTTAGAGAAGTGATTTCAAACAGTATATGTGAAGAGAAGTCCTGTGAACCAACAATAGACAATGTTCATCTCTACCCTTCCCTCTCACCCAAGTGTATTTGCTTAACAGGATTTGCTAAGTGTCTAGAAATAAGGGGAGTAGAATCAGGATTCTCTATGTATCCAGAAATAGGAAAAGTGAAATCAGGTAGCGAGACTGCAAGGTTTAAGCACCAATGAGGGTAAGTTGGAAGTTGGAGAATAAAGAATTGGAGGTAAAAGTTTCATATGACCAGCAGGAAAAGACAAAACGGCTGTCACTCAGGAAACCAGGAGGTCAATCCTTCATGGCAGGCACAAATTTAGGTGGCATGATGACATTTCACTGGATAAAACTGATTCACTTACTGTGAAATGTACCATTTTCAAATCTTACTTGTATCTCCTAGACTCAACAAAGAAGCATTAGCTTGGTGCAAGTCTGTCTTCAAGATCTCTGAATATGCTCCTGGAGTTACAATGTGGCAACACTTTTAACTCAACACATACCCTTCCCAGGGCAAGTGACTTTGGTTTCCATTTATGGTTGTGAAACAAATGTTTCTTCTCAATTAAATCCATTAAACTTAAGTTGTTTAAAATGAGACTTTTAAAATGAAAATTCTAAGTAACTGAAGAGGTGTAGACAGACAGCAGAAACAAAACCAAAAATAGTAAAAGTGACCCAGGGGTGAAATCTGTCACCTCCTTCCTGCCAAACAACAGAGGGTTTTCTAGGGAGCTGTGGTTTCATTCTCGTGGCATTGAGTTGCAGCAAGAACATCATTCGTTCCCTACACCAGGTTCTTCAGGTAACTATGAGTCCTTAGAACCAAAAATGCAGGCACAAACTCTGAAGCCTGATTCAGAGGATGGGGCCTGCCCCAATGCCTAGCACTAACGCTTCCATACCAGGAGAGAAGAGGCCTCCACGGAAGCTGCATTTTCCCACCTTCTCCCTCTCCTGCACCACAACTTTTACATTAACTAATCCCAATTAGAACACTTTGTTACCAAAGCCATAAATCTCTGCCACTGTCAATAGGCACAAATTACATGGCAAACAGCTGTATCCAGTGTCTATCCAGAAAAATTAGAAATTGTTTTGGGTTTTTCTTTTCTTAACTTTTTTTTTTTTTTTTTGAGTCTTCAGGCACTTTAGTTTGGCTTTTCTGCCTCCATTCACTTGCCTGTAAAAGCTACACTTCTTTTGGGAAGGAATCCACCACTGATAGCCTTCTCTAAAATTAATGCTTTTTCTCCCTATTTCTGGTCATAGGAGAAGCTGGGATAGCCTGTTAAAATCCACTCGCACCCATTACTGAGGAAATGACTAGGACAACCATCAAGGTTCACACCTGTGCCTAAATCACAAGCTGAGAAAACAAGAACCCCACCACCAGCAATTTATTTCAAATTAAATGAAATAACAGACAGATTGGACTTAGCACAGTGCCTGGCACACAGTGTGTGGGCATCATGTAGAAACAGAAATGGTGATTCTATTTGTTTCTTTCACGGTCAGCAGTTGCTTCATCCCATACTTCATATGTTAAACTAATTAAAAGAAACATACATTACCCTGCGATTGATTTTCAAACTCATTTATTACTCATTTCTCTGTGGTTTAATTTAATTAAATTGAGCAGCATATCAAATATTGATTTTAATAAAATCTTGATTAAGATTCGAGCAATTATCAAATGCAATTTTTCATACCATTCCTGAATTTCAATGGAATCAACTGCAAAAACCAATTTGCTTTTAAATCAAAAAGTGATTTTATACATACACACACACACACACACACACACACACACATACACCCTCAGGCCACTTTTAGAAATAAAGATAAAATGTCCCCCAATCTTTTTTATGAGTAAAGATAGCAGTAATGTCTGACTAGGATTTTAAAAAGCTTAATCCAGTCACTTATTTCATCCCCAAAAGTAGTAAAAGAAGAAAAACTAAAAACATAAGTCCTCTGGTAAACATTATTTTGACACCTACTATGTACAAGGTACCCTTACATCCCACTCAAGTAGAGGTAAAGAGATAATTGTAGAGTCTGTTGTTATGTACATGGAAAAATCCATCCACATATGAAAGTCTTTAACTTTATTAAATAATAACTAAAGGAGGACATATTTTCCAACCCTTGAAGTTACTCTGTTGTGTAATTCATGAATACAGGCTTCTTCTTAGGAGAATATAATGGAAATGTGATGATATAAATTATCAATAGTATCATATTAGCAATTAATCACAAGTAGAAGACACTTAATAAGTTAAATATTTGGCTTGACCTGTAAGTACTTAAAAATAAAAAAGGAGGGGAAAATCTAGCCAATAGCTTTCACAGCAGCACCACCTAGAGGCTTCTTTGGGGTAACACAGGTCATTCCCCTCAGCTTCAACTTTTTTACAAATGGCAGAGCTACTGCATTTCCGCTTCCTATGTCCCCGAAAGCATTTCAAGTCTATTTGGGTCATTTACCGTCTTCTTGAATATTGACATTTCTAGGGAATGCTGAAAATGAGTGGAATAATCCCAAAATGAAATTCACTGGGGCAGAGTGTCCCAACTTTGCTTGAGGAGGAGGTGGATCTGGGTGTATGCTGGAGAAATAGGCCCTGGGACACTGTGACCTGATACACTGCTGTCCCCTCCCTCTCTCTCTCCCTCTCTCTCTCTTACACACACACACACGCACGCACACACACGCCTCCTGGTTTCGTCCTGATCCCAGACCTGTGAGCACCTAGGCAAATGACACTTGGGAGCCTTCAAAGCCACATCCCTGAACTACTGCCAGCTTGTGTCGGAGGACTGGGAAGATGTGAGCTCTTTGTTGTCAGCATTGTTTACACCAGCAGACCCACTTCCTAACCCCTCCCGCAGGCCAAAGTGGAATCCATGTCCTGGGGGTGGGGCTGAAAGAGTGATGACAAATCATTTCCCGTTGTTTATAGTTCTCATTCTCTCTGTGACTTTTGGTCATTTTTCTCGATTTGGAAACTTCTTTGGCAGCATATTAAAAGGACTAACATTTAGATAATAGAATAAATCAGCTCTTGGTGGGAACGAGCACTTGAATTATTTGGTATCAGAATTTCAGCAGACTTTTTGCTGACTCCCACCAACCACACATTCACAAGGAAAAGCAAAACTGCTGCGCCCAGAAGGGGTGCCCACCTTCACTTCCACTGGAGGGCACTGTGTGCCTCGGTGATGGGGGCTGAGACACATTCTGCCAGACCAAGTGTCAGATGCAGTGATCTGCACAAACAACTACTTTCCTGCCTCCAGATATGAAGTCAGGGTTCCCAGTTGGACACACCAGTGAGGGAAAAGCAGCAGCTCAATTCATGATGATGCTCTGAATTTTGGTCATGCACCCATGCCCAGTTTACAAAAGTAACACTAGGTTTTAGTAGAGGAAAATCTTCTTAGCAGGCTAAAGCCATAGCTATTATCACAACACAAATATTGTTGAAGGAATGACTGTCCCACAGAGCACGACTTATCTCAAATTCCATGTGTAGCCTCCAATTCTTTGCCTACCAAACATGGGCCTCAACACCCACCATCTTCCTCCACTCTTATCTTGTCCTCCTAACCCCCAAAGGAGTTAGAAGTGATTAAGATTCAACAAGGTCTGCTTATGCTTGACAGTTAAGGCTTGCAGCAATTTTGCTTGGCAATCCCTTACCATCTCCTGACTCCTTGCATCACTCACAGAAAATGTCTAATTCCTGAGTCAGCTGCCAGAGAAGAAGTCAACTGATTGCAGAGGAGAGTGCCACTATACAGCAGCACCCTCGATTCCCCAGGAGGGAGACGAAACCCCTTCCTTTTGTCAAGCAGACCATAAAGTCCTCTTCTGTCTTGTGCATGCAGGTGGCATATTAGCACAGAAGGTGGACAAGAGAGCTCAACTAGGTTTCTGGTCTGGCCACCTACAATGTCCATGGAAGGACTATGATATGCTGGAAGTAGAAGAGTATAGGACCACCTGATAACATGAAGTGTATACAAAACACACTCAAACACAGAGGCAGAGCCATCCTGGGGAAAGTTCCAGAGTGGTATGAAATGAGATCTGCCACTCTGGATTCTCACCCTTTTATTTGACTTCTTGGTTTCAGAGACTACAGGAGGTCCTAGCGGCATCTGAGACAGAGTTCATGGAGGTTATTGAAAAACTGTACCAGGTAACAACACAATGTCAGCAATCTCTTAGATATGTTAAACAACTTTTCTTGGTGCCCAGCTGTTGAACCTGCCCTTCATTTTGGCTTTTCCTCGCTTGCCTTTCTGTAAATCTGAACTCGCATCATCACTGTCTTTGCCCTTTCCTCAACAAATTAGACTGCCCCACCATCGATATCCTTTGTGTTTCATTTTTACAATCCTGATAATATTTCACTGCCTTCATCCTAATATGTTTAATTAGGAAATAAAACTGGTAGCAAAATTAGGCCAGCACCTATTAAGTGATGATCAGCAGACCTTGCGTGTGAGAACTAGGTAGACATCATTTAGGGTATAGCACAGGGGAAAGGGCATATCATGGTTCTATTCTGTTTGCCTTCATACTTACCACTTTGTGGACAGGGGTATATATGCAAAGGATGATACGTAAACATGTCTCAGCCAATTCATTCCTACAATCATGTTTTCAATTACTGGAAGTCAGCAAGACACAGGATGAGAAATGCTTAAAACTGACAGAGACGTCAAGCCACAGTTTTGAGACAGAACAACCCCCACACAAGATAAATACAAAGGAAATCACAGGCAATGGACACAAGCCTCTGTTTCTCTGCATCCTTGCCAGCATTTGGCTTTGTCACTCATTTTTATTTTACCCATTCCAGTAGGGATGTCTGATGTCTCATCATGGTCTCACCTTGCATGCCTTAATGGCTGATGATGTTGCCTGCCTTTCCCGGGCTCATTAACCATCTGGTATGTCCTCTTCACTGGAAGTCTCTTTCCATCTGCCCATTTTCTAACTGGGTCATCTGTATTTTTTATTGTTGAGTTGTGAGTTTCCGTAGTTACTCTAAATAGGAGTCTTTTGTAACACACATGGTGTGTAAATATTTGCCCCCAGTCGCTAGCTTGTCTTTCTTCCTCTTAATAAAGACTCTCAAAAAGCAGTTTTTAGCTTTGATAAAGTCTAATTTATCATTTTTTTCTTTTATGGATCGTGGCTTGGGTACAAAATCTAAGAACTCTCAGGCAAGTACTAGAGTATGAAGATTTTTTTTCTTAAAACTGTAGTTTTACATTTTACATTGAAGTCTGTGATATATTTTAATTAAACTGCATGTAAAGTGTGGTCCTTAAGTCAAGAGTTTTACCTTGTTTTTGTTTGTTTTGTGTATGGATGTGAATTCCTCCAGCAACATTTGTTGAAAATGCTACCCTTCCTCCGTTGTATGGTTCTGTGCATTTTTTAAAAAAAGAAAAAAAAAGAGTCTGATATATTTGTGTGGGTCTATTTCAAGGTCCTCTGTTCTATAGTGTTGATCTAAGCATCTGTCTCTTCACCATTACCATGCACTCTTGATCACTGAGGCTATATAACAGGACTTGATACTGGATTAACCCAATCATCTCACTGTATGCTTTACCAAAACCATCTGTATTCTATTTCTTTTGCATTTACATATAAACATATTTGGATAATATTCTATACAGAAACTTTTTTTAAAGATTGATTTATTTATTTGAAAGGCAGAGTTACAGAGAGAGAGAGAGAGAGAGAGAGAGACAGAGTCAGATTTTCCATCTGCTGGTTCACACCCCACACACACCTGGACCATCTTCCACTGCTTTCCCAGACACATTAGCAGGGAGATGGATTGAAAGCTGGGACTCAAACTGGTACCCATATGGGATGCCTGCACTGTAGACAGCAGCTTTACCCGCTACGCCACAGTGCCGGGCCCTCTATAACAACTTTTAAAAAGCTTGCGGTAATTGTCATAGGAACAATGTTAACCCTATACATTAATCTGAAGAGAACAGAGATCTCTCCATTTGTCTAGATCTGCATTTTCTTTTATCAGAAGTCTGCTATTTCAGCACACAAAATGTATAAAGGTTTTGTTAGATTTCTAACCAAGAATTCCATTTTCGAATAGTTTTTTTTTTTTTTTTTTTTTTGACAGGCAGAGTGGACAGTGAGAGAGAGAGACAGAGAGAAAGGTCTTCCTTTGCCGTTGGTTCACCCTCCAATGGCTGCCGCGGATGGCGCGCTGCGGCCGGCGCACCGCGCTCATCCGATGGCAGGAGCCAGGTGCTAGGTGCTTTTTCCTGGTCTCCCATGGGGTGCAGGGCCCAAGCACTTGGGCCATCCTCCACTGCACTCCTGGGCCACAGCAGAGGGCTGGCCTGGAAGAGGGGCAACTGGGACAGAATCCGGCGCCCCAACCGGGACTAGAACCCGGTGTGCCGGCGCCGCAAGGCGGAGGATTAGCCTGTTGAGCCACGGCGCCGGCCCATTTTTGAATAGTTTTAAGTTGTATTCTATTTTTTCCATTTTGGTATCAATGATTCATCATGGGTATATAAAATATGATTACTTTTTATATGCTCATCTTATAGCCTATGACTTTGCTGAACTCAATTATTAGTTCTAGGAATCTTATTATAGAATCTGTGGCATTTTCTTCATAGTCAATCATTTCTTTTCCCAAAAGAGACTGTTTAAATTATTTGTTTTCAATCTGTATGCCTTTTATTTCTTTTTCTTGCTTTATTGCACCATCTAAAAGTTCTAGTTGAGTAAGAGTAGTAAGAGAGGCCATCTATCCTTGTTCTCAATTTTACGAAGAAAATATTCAGTCTTTCAACATGAAGTTGAAAGTTAGCTGGAACATTTTATAGATGCTCTTTGTACATCCACAGAAGTTTCCTATTACTCCTAAAGACAAGATTTTTTTAAGATTTATTTATTTATTCAAAAGGCAGACTTAGTTAGAGAGAGGGGACAGGCAGAGAGAGAGAGAGAGATCTTCCATCCGTTGGCTCACTCCCCAAATGCCACAACATCCAGGGCAGGGCCAGGTAGAACTCAGGAGCCAGGATTCATCTAGGTCTCCCACGTGGGTGCAGGGGGGCCCAGCACTTGGGCTGTCACTGCTTTCACAGGTGCATTAAATAACAGGGAGCTGGACCAGAAGAGGAGCAGCCAGGATTCAAACTGGTCATATGGAATGCCAATGCTACAGGTGGTGACTTAACCTGCTACACCACAATGCAAGTCCCTAAGGATAGTTTTTAAAAATCATGAATGAGTATTGAAATTTTGTCAAATGCTTTTTCTGCATCAAGTAATATGATCATGAAATTTCATTTTCTTCCTTAGCCTGCTAATATGGTAGATTACACTGACAATTTTTATAGTCTTGTACCCCTGGAATAAACATACATTTATGAAGAACATTTTCCAATGTCTTCTTTTCTCTCTTACTTTATATATTCTTTGTCTGGTTTTGATGAAACGCTAGTGATTGCTTCACAAAATCATGAAATACGCTGGGAAAGTTTTCCCTTCTTCCATCTTCTGAAAGAGAGTGTGAAGAAATTTCTGATATTTCTTTTCTGAGGTTCTTGAAGTGACAGTTTAGATTATTAAGATTTTTTTTATCTTTTTTGAGTGTAAATATGTAATGCTATAAATTTCCCTATCATTACTGCATTAGCTATGTTCTAAAAATTTGATACAATTATTTTTTAATTTAAAAGCAAAATGAGGGAAAGACATAAATTGAGAGAGGGAGAGACAGAGACAGAGAGAGAAAGAGAATAATCATCCATCTGTCGGTTTACTCCTTAAATGGCTGCAACAGTAGGCCAGGCCAAAAAAGGAGCCAGTTTACTCCATCCTGGTCTCTCACATGGGTGACATGGACCTAAGTACTTAGGCCATCTTCCTCTGCTTTCCCAGGTATGTTAGCAGGGAGCTGGACCAGAAATGGAGCAGCAAGGAGGGAAATGTTGCTCTAGTAGGGGATGCTGGCATCACAAGCAGTGGTATAATGCTGAATCCAAATTTGATCTATTTATTTTCATTTTCATTCTATTTATTGTATTTCTATTTCTCTTGAGATCTTCTTACTGACTCATGAATTTTTAGAAAAGTGCTAGTTTTCAAGTGTTGGTAGATTTTCCTATTACTCATATTACTGATTTCCAGCTTGAATACACTTTAGTCAGACAACACATACTATATGATTTCCATCCTTTAAAGTTTGTTGACATTTATTTTATAGCTAAGATGCAGTGTAGAGAGATATATATTCTGTGGACACTTGAAAACAATATATATTCTGCTGGTGTTAGTTAAAACATTCTAAAAATATCAAGTACATATTATTGGTTGGTGATACACTATCCTTTCTGATTTTCTGCCTCATTTTTCCATAAATCACCTAGGGGAAGGTGCCAAAGTCTTCAACCACCAATGAGGATGTATCTATTTCTCCTTTCTTCTATACCACTTTTTTGTCTTACCATTTTGTGTCTGTGTTTTTTTGTGCAAGCAATTTATTTTTAAATTTTCTGTGTTATGGATGAATTAACCATTTTATCGCCATATAATGCTCCTTTCTGACTTGTCATTTCTTGGCTCTGAAGCCTATTTATCTGATATTCATAGAGCCATTCTTGTTAAGTGTGTGATAATGTTTATGTGAACTATTCTTCTATTCTCTTTTTTAAAATACTATATTTTTGTTTTTGAAGATTTTACTTATTTATTTGAAAGGCAGAATTACAGAAAGAGAAGGAGAGAGAAATCGATAAATCTTCCATCCACTGGTTCAACCCCCAAATGGTCACAACAGGCAGGACTGGCCTGAGTCAAAGCCTCCAGGAGCTTCCTCTGGGTCTCCCACATGGATGCAGGGGCTCAAGAACTTGAGTCATTCTCTGCTGCTTTCCCATACACATTATCAGGAAGCTGAATCAGAAGTGGAGCAACTGGGATTAAACAGGCATCCATGGCCGGCGCCGTGGCTCACTAGGCTAATCCTCCACCTGCGGCGCCAGCACTCCAGGGTTCTAGTCCTGGTCGGGGCACCGGACTCTGTCCCAGTTACTCCTCTTGCAGTCCAGCTCTCTGCTGTGGCCCGGGAAGGTAATGGAGGATGGCCCAAGTCCTTGGGCCCTGCACCCACATGGAAGACCAAACGGAAGCACCTGGCTCCTGGCTTCGGATTGGCACAGCGTGCCAGCCGTGGTGGCCATTTCGGGGGTGAACCAATGGAGGGAAGACCTCTCTCTCTCTCTCTCTCACTCTCTCTCTCTCTAACTCTACCTGTCAAAAAAAACCATGAAACAACAAAACGGGCATCCATATGGGATGCCAGCACTGGAGATGGTGGCTTCAGCCACTGCACCACAGTACAACCCCCTTGAATCCTCTTATTTTCTACCTGTAAGATTATCACTTTTGAAATGAGTTTCTTAAAGACAGAACATAGTTGTGTCTTGTTTTGTTTTGTTTAAAGTACTCTAGTAATCTCTTTTTTTTGTATAATTAGGCTACTTATAATTAATGTAGTTATTAATAGTCTAGGGTAGGGTGACAGTCTGAGCTCACTACAAGGTCTTCACCGAAACTTCTGGGGACCAGGGGAAATCTATCTAAAATTCATCAGGAATAAAAGTCCCAAGTCCCAATCAGCCTTCTCTGCCAATACTCTAGTGGGTGAAAGATGGAGGAAATTAAAAAAAAAACATGCAGGTGGAAGTCGACATTCTCTACTTGGCCTTTGCTAGTCTTTTTCTGTGGTGTTTTGCTGGAGTAAAGTAGATGTTTTCTAAAATCTCTCTCTTGCTGGTCATCTCCTCATCCTTAGGCTAGCCAGAGTAGGCTTATGTTGAGAGTTAAAAAACTATCTGGGTCAGTGTTGTGGCGTGGCACGTGAAGCCACTGCCTGCAACTCCAGCATCCCCTGTGGCACCTGTTCGTGTCCCAGATGCTCCACTTCGTATTCAGCTCCCTGCTCATGGCCTGGGAAAAGCAGCAGAAGATGGCCCAAGTGCTTCAGTCCCTTTCTATGCGGGAGACTCACATGAAGCTCTAGCTCCTGGCTTTGGCCTGGCCCAGCACTAGCTGTTGTAGCCATCTGGGGAATGAACCAGAGAATGGAAGAACCCTCTCTCAGCCTCTCCATCTCTTCTCTTTAACTCTGACTTTCAAAATAAATGAATAAATCTTTAAAAAAAAAAAACTTTCTGTGCCTGTTGACATTTCTGGATTAACAGTTTCTTTAACTCCAAGTCTGGGATATACGAGGAAAAATAAAACCTAGATATCTTAAGACCATATCTTTCCTCGGATACCAAGTTCCATAGCCAATCTGCCTGATTCCCTCCAACTTTCAGACACTTATATTTATTTAGGGTTTGCTGTTATTGTTCCTATATTTAGAGGGAAGAATAGAGAAAAGTCCATCTGTTCCATCTTTTCAGAAACAAACCACTGATCATTCTTGTTTTTAAATTCATTCTAACAATCCCTTTATTTTAATTGTGTACTAAGACAATTTATATGTATTGCAATTATTTATATTTCAGGATTTAATTATGCAATTACAATATCTGTTTCCTGGTTTTTCTATTTGTTTTCCTTCCTACTGTTCTTTCCCTTTTCAAATTACTTGAATAATTTCAGCCTATATTTTAATTTATCTATTTGTTTTTTTACTGTATATATTTATATACTTTTATTGGTTGCTCTAGGAATTACATATCTCATTTTTCACAGTCATCTTAGAATCAGTATACTTAACCACTTCAACAGAAATGTCCTTATGTTGTACTTACCTTAAATAGTACATTTATATACTTTTGAACTTCCAAACAATATTATAGTCTTTGTTTTTAACTATTAAATATGTTTTTAGAATACTCAAGAGAGGGCAGGCATTTGGTCTAGCAGTTAAAATGCCACTTGAGATGCCCTCATCCCACATCAGACTGCCTGGGTTCAAGTCTCGGCTCTGCTCCCCACTTCAGCTTCCTCTAACACGTGCCCTAGGAAGCAGCAGGTGATGAATTAAGTACTTGTGTTCCTATGGAGATCTGGATTTAGTTCCTGGCTACCAGTTTGTTCCTGGTACAGACCAGGGATATGGAGACTGAACCAGTGACTGGGAGATCTCTCCCTCTATCATGTCCATTCTCCATCTCTATCTCTATATCTCTGCATGTGTATGTGTGTGTGTGTGTGTATGTGTGTGTCTTCCTCTCAAATAAATTATAAAAATCCTCAAGAGAAGAATAGTTTATCATGGACCATACAATAAACATTTCAAGTTCTGCAAGTCACAGTGTCTGTCACAACTATTTCACTCTGCCAGTACAGAGTGAAAGCAGCCAAATGCAATGCATAAACAAATACATATATATGTGTTTTGATAAAACTGCATTTACCAAAATACAATGATACTTCAAATATTTCATGGAAAAAACTAATTAAAAAATAAGTTTATTTTAATTAAAAAATCAAAATCTGTGCACAGTTATTTTATGATCTGCATTTTCTATGGACATTTCAAAGCTTGCTCATAAATGATGAGCTGAATTTGGCATATGAGCTATACTTGGCTGATCCGATATTATAATTATCAAGAGATTTTTCATTTATTTTCTTCTTCTTTCATGCCCAATATTCTAAATCTTACTCTCATATCTTTTCATCTGTATCCTTTAATAATAAATCACTTGACTGTATGTCTACTAGCAACAACTTTTCTTCATTTTCCTTCATCCAAGAATGCTTTGTCTCTTCCTCTATTACTGAAGGGTATCTACTGGTCATAAAGTCCTGGGCTGACAGCATTTTTTTTCTCAGTTCTTTGAACACAGAGTTCCCCTCCAACAGTTATGGTGAGGAATCCACAGTCATAAGGATCTTTCTTCTATAAATAGTGCTTCATTTTTCTCTGCTTCCACATTTCTTATTTTCCAATTTTAGCATTTTAGTTATGCTGTGTTTAGACATAATTTGTTTCTGTTTATTCTCTTTGAGATTCGCTAAGCTTCTTGATTCTGTAGGTTTGGGTATTTTAAAATACAGACTCATTGTTATTTACACAAATATATTTTTTCTGCACTGCCTGTTTTTTCTCTCCTTCTAAAACAAGTATAACAACTCTTAGATTTTTTGCATTTTCCCACAGTTACTTCAGTTCATTTATTTAATATGTCTTCTCTCTTTTGCTCAGAGTGGAACATCTTTGTGTTCTAGCATCAAGTTCACTGGCTCTTTCCTCTACGATCTCCATCTTGCTGTATAGCCTAACTAGTGATATTTTTGTTTACTTTTTTATGTTCCTTCTTTACATCTTTTGTATGCTGAGTGATTTAGGAAAGTATCTTAGACATTCTGAATAGTTTGTAACAACAAACTGTCTTACCTAAAAAAACTAAAAAGAAAGCTGGCAGTCAATCCAGTATGGTTCTTGCTCCAAACTGTAACCAGCATTCTGTGATTTATGATTTCAATGTAAGGTCCACTTTCCAAGACTTAAGATTGTCTGGATCTGTTCCATATGTAGTCTACTCAGTCACCTGTCTGGAACTTGGACAGTGGTCTTCACCATAGTTCAATTCAAAAAGTCTACTTTTTGAGATCAGAAACACACATGCTCATTCTGCAGACAAGTCTAGGGGTGCAAAACCTTGTAATGTGGTTTTTACTCCTGGGCACTGCCTTCTCTGTGCCTTCCCTGATACTCTGAAATGCTCAGCAGTGCCCATATAGTCTTCTGACAAAACTGCTGATACTTTACATGCCCAGCTCTGCCATGCCCTTTATGTGACTGTATCCATGTCCAACAGAAAGTGGTAACAGGTTATAGGGAAAAGAACACAATGGAATTTGCCCCATACTCCTAGAACCTCTGATCAGACAATGTTCCTCTCCCCCTGTTTTGGTGTCTATGGGCTACCATCACTGTCATTGCTGGTACTGCTGCCACGGGTTCAACTGAGGTCTAGAACACCAGAGAACACAGAAAAACAAAAGGAAAATGAAGATTTCTCCTGACTCTTTCTGAATATCAGGAGCTCCCTTTTCCACCAGAACCAGGTGTTTTTCCAAGAACTCTCTCTGCCTACGTGCAGGGCCCACTTCTGGGTATTTTAAGCAGTGGTCAAGAGATAAAGAAGGAAAAAAAAACAAGGACATCATCAGTTTGATGTTTTTTTGAATTCTAGTCCTTCTCTACCTTGTACATGACACTACTTTTCTGAGTACTCAGATAAATTCCTTATGCATTAAGTAGAGGTTTTATTTCTGCATTTGTGAGAGAAATGGGGTGATTGTGCTTCCTCAATTTACCTAGAACCAGAATCTGTAACTTATTTTTTACAATAGTAAATAGTAAAGGCATGGGGATGGCGCCATGGCACAGTGGGTTAATGCCCTGGCCTGAAGCGCCAGCATCCCACATGGGCGCCAGCTCAAGACCTGGCTGCTCCACTTCTGATCCAGCTCTCTGCTATGGCCTAGGAAGCAGTAGAAGATGGCCCAAGTCCTTGGGCACCTGCACCCACGTGAGAGACCCAGAAGAAGCTCCTAGTTCCTGGCTTCAGATTGGCGCAGTTCTGGCCATTGCAGCCAACTGGGAAATGAACCATCGGATGAAAGACCTCTCTCTCTCTCTCTCTCTCTCTCTGCCTCTTCTCTCTCTCTCTGTGTAATTCTGACTTTCAAATAAATAAATAAATCTTTTTTGAAAATGAAAAACAAATAGTAAAGTAAACTGACTTCAAAGCAGTAAAACAAAGTAACCAAAGTTAAATTTCTGAAAAAAATCCAACTTTGTTATACTGTACTATTCTTATACATCACATATTTTCATACAAAGTATTATTTGCCAATTTTAATTTAGGATTTCTGCATTTATGTTCAATTGAAATTTGATTATATTGTCCTTCCTTGTAATACTCTGGTCAGTATTTTTAATGGTAATCTTTTTATTCACACATCTTTACTATTATTTGTCTGAGAGTAAGAGATAGAGAGAGAGATAAAGATGTTCCATTTGCTGGTCTACACCCCATATGCCTACAACAGCTTCGCCAGGCTGAAACCAGGAGTCAGGAACTTAATCCAAGTCACCTAGATGAGTATCAGGAACCCAAGGATCCCACCCACCACATGCTGCCTCCTAAGGTGCCTCCAATTAGCAGGAAGCTGTAACAGAGAGCAGAGCCAGGACTAAAAACCAGGCACACTGATATGGGACATGGGCATCCCAAGTGGTAGCTTAACCACTGTGCCAAATGCCAAATGCCTACTCCTCTCCTTAGGTTTTTTTCTTTTTCTTTTTTTTTTTTTTTTTTTTGACAGGCAGAGTGGACAGTGAGAGAGAGAGAGAGGCAGAGAGAAAGGTCTTCCTTTTGCTGTTGGTTCACCCTCCAATGGCCGCCACAGCCGGCGCACTGCGGCCGGCGCACCACGCTCATCTGACGGCAGGAGCCAGGTGCTTATCCTGGTCTCCCATGGGGTGCAGGGCCCAAGTACTTGGGCCATCCTCTACTGCACTCCCTGGCCACAGCAAAGAGCTGGCCTGGAAGAGGGGCAACTGGGACAGAATCCGGCGCCCCGACCGGGACTAGAACCCAGTGTGCCGGTGCCACAAGGCAGAGGATTAGCCTATTGAACAGCGGCGCCGCCCATAGGTTATTTTTTAATCAATATTATTATCAATATCATTAAATACTAATTTCATTAAATGGTAAATATTTCTTCTCATTCTATTATATGTGTGCTAAATGTAAAACTGTTATTACTTGGCCGGCGCTGTGGCTCAACAGGCCAATCCTCCGCCCTGAGGCGCCGGCACACTGGGTTCTAACCCCCGTCAGGGCGCCGGATTCTGTCCCGGTTGCCCCTCTTCCAGTACAGCTCTCTGCTGTGGCCAGGGAGTTCAGTGGAGGATGGCCCAAGTGCTTGGGTCCTGCACCCCATGGGAGACCAGGAGAAGCACCTGGCTCCTGCCATCGGATCAGCGCGGTGCGCCGGCCGCAGTGCACCGGATGCAGCAGCCATTGGAGGGTAAACCAATGGCAAAGGAAGACCTTTCTCTCTATCTCTCTCTCTCTCAGTGTCCACTCTGCCTGTCAAAAATTAAAAAAAAAAATTTTAAAAACTGTTATTACTTAAAGATGATTCTTAGGTATACAAACATTTGAACACATCTACAGATTAAAATACAGAATTAATAATTAAGCTGAGTAATGTTGCTATATATAAGATAAACAATATAAATAAAACATGTAATTACATATATTTAGCAAGTTTGCTAGATATAATGTCTATATATAATAACTGATCTATATACCAACAGCAAGTAGCAAATAAAAAAATTTAAATAAATAGTATCAGGGGCTGGCACTGCGGCATAGCAGGTAGAGCCACGGCCTGCAGTGCTAGCATCCCATATGGGCACCGGTTCGAGTCCTAGCTGCTCTACTTCAAATCCAGCTTTCTGCTATGGCCTGGGAAAGCAGAAGATAGCCCATGTTCTTGGGCCCCTGCACCCATGTGGGAGACCCAGAAGCAGCTCCTGGCTCCTGGCTTTGGATTGGCACAGCTTTGGCCATCACAACCATCTGGGGAGTGAACCAGTGGATGGAAGACCTCTCTCTCCCTCTTTCTGCCTCTTCTTCTCTATGTGTGCAACTCTTTCAAGTAAATAAATAAATCTTTAAAAAAGGAAAATAAGTAGTATCAAACATATTAAAATAGATTTGCAACTAAAATGCAAAAATGTAGCATTATTTAAAGAAATGAAAGAAAATTTTGAAAATAGAACACATTCAATGTTCAAAAATTAAAAGACTCACTGTAAAAATTTCAATTATTCATCACTGATCTAAAAATTTAAATTCCATTCAAAATATCAGCTATCTTTTTTTGTGGAAAATAAATACTATATGGAAGTATAGGGAAAAAAGTGACGCATTCACTATAAAGTAAGAACAAGGAGGGGATACATATTATACCAGATATAATGACTGTATTTACAATACTACATCAAATGGAGTCAAACAGTATTGGCTCCAAAACCAACAGAATATAATAGAGAGCCCTGAAAGAGAAACACACACATATGGAAATGTGGTGTATAACAAAGGCTGCACCTCAGAAGAGTGGGGGAAAGGTGGTCTCTTCAACACGTAGTTACCATAGTCCATTTCGTATTTTGCCATAACAGGAATCTACACACCAGGTAGTTTATAAAGGAAAGAAACCATTACTCACAGCTCTGGAGACAAGGAAGTCCAGGACAAGGTGCTGGCATCTGGCGGGGGTTCTTGCTGTCCCGTCCCATGGCGGAAGGCAGAAAGGCAGGAGAGCACTGCGTGAGGAAAGAGCAAGAGAGGGCCTAACTCACTTTTATAATTAATCTTCTCGAGACAATAAACCCACTCCTGTGACACAGACATTAAACCACACATGAGGGCAGAGCTCTCCCCTGCCCTAACCACCTCTTAAAGCCCCTGCCTTTATAGCACTGTTGCATTAGGGATTAAGTTCCCAACACATGAACTAGGGTTACACATTCAGCTCACAGTAATGGAAATGTGTCAATCTGAAGGTCATGGCAAAGTCAATGAAACATCTTTATGTCCTTCAGGTAGGGAAATGTTTCCTAAACAAGACATTAAAGTATTAAGCCCATAAAAGAAAGTAGTACTGATGACTAGAATTCACAAAAGAAATTCCATTCTTCAGAAGACAGAATTAAAAGAACAAAATGTGAGCCACAGAGTGTAAGAACACATTGGTAATATATAGCTACGCATGTGTATATATAAGTACACATATAAAGATAAACACAGAGATAAAATCAGCAAAGAGTTTATCTCTAGGATACACACATGCATGTGTATGTGTGTGCATGCACACATACACACAATTCAAAAAATTAGTCAACAGATGTATGGTGGAAAGTACTCAATTTCAACACCGATCAAAAAGATAAAAATTAAAACAATGAATGGCAGACTTTGGCATAGTGATTAAAATGCCACTTGGGATATCCACATTCTATATCAGAGTGCCTGGGTTCAAGTCCTGACTCTGCTTCTGATTCCAGCTTCCTGCTAATGCGCACCTGGGAGGCAGCAGGTGATGGCCCAAGTGCTTGTGTCCCTGCCACCCATGTGGAAAACCTGAATACAGTTCCAGGCTCCTGGTTTCAGCCTGGCCCAGTCCCACGTACTGTGGGCATTTGGGGGATTGAACCAGCAGATGGAAGTGCTGTGTGTGTACATCTGTGTGTGCATTTAGAGAGTGTGTGCATTTAAAAAAAAAAACAAGTAAAAATTTTAAAAAGAAAATGAGATACCACTACACATGTACAAAAATGGTTGAAATTAAAACTTGGACAGTATTTACTCTTGCTAAGACTGCGGACCAAAAGAAATCCCCTTGCACTAATACTGAGAACATCATTAGAACCAATTTGGAAAATAATTTGGCATTACTGATAATGGATCATACTCTGGCCCAGCAACTCAACCCCTACATAAGTAAACAAAAGAAACACATACCCACATGCAATAGATACAATGTGAAAGAATGCTTGTAGAAGTACTATTCTTAACAATCAGAGCCTACAAACAACCAAAGTATTAAGAGTAAAAGTAAAAATAAATTGTGGTGCTTTCCTACAACTGAGTTACACAGCAATAAAGAAATACAAATACACACAACAGGGATGACTATCACACGCACACAATGTTTAGCAAATTATGCCCAAAACAAAAGATTACATTCTAGGAAATTCGACTGATATGGTTTTAATGAGAAATGTATCTTGTCAGAAGTGGGTAACTATTGCTTCTTGGCCTTTTGGCTAAGATCAAGTGTAGAAGTGGGTAACTAACTTGTTGGTGGGGGGCCGATTACACAGAAGTCATGATGGGGGAGTGGCCACATGGAAATGTCTGGGGTGTGGGCAGTTTGCTGTTCTGATCTGGTTGGTGGGTAAAAAACAGCTCCCACTACAGTTACTCATCCACTGTACTTTGTGCACCTATTTTGTCTACTATACTTACCAATTTAACTAAGTAGATCAGAGAACTGGAAAACAAACAAACAAACAATTGCAGACCTTGGAACTGGATTGCCAGAGAAAAAGAAAGGGTGAATAATAGGATTTATTGTTCCGTTCAGCCTCTTCCTTCCTTCTTCCTTCCTTCTTCTTTGAACCAAATTAATAGACCAGGAAATATTTACTGGTGACCTCAACCCTGAGAGACTCAGAACAGCTAATAAGTGCCAAGTACTGAGATGAGAACAGATTTCTGGAGCCAGAATTTTTTAAATGGTAATTTCAAAAAAATAATGAGATGAGATATAGATGACAGTTTAAGTGACTAATAGGTTGCACAAGAAGAAAAAGGGAAAGATGCTGTTGAGTGAGAAAGTCAACATTATGAATTCTGGAGATTCTTCTAAGGGAGGCATGAAGGAAGAGGAAGTTGAAGGAAAGGTTGTTAACTAGGGAATAAGGGAAGAAACAGTGGAAGGAGGACAGGGTGGAGAAACGGATCTATAAAAAGGAAAGTGGCAAGGAAGAAAAGAAATGGGGGGGGGGGGAGAGAAAGATAATCCAAAGAAGGGAAAAGACAGATAAAAACATAGGTACATATTGGGCACCTGGTTTAAGCTAGACATTTCAGCCACATAATATCTTTTAAACCTCTCATCAACTCGGTAAGTTAAGTAATACCTTTCTCATTTTAAAAGTAAGGAAACTGGAACTTTGAGAGCTTATTTTACTCAAGGAAACACCTAGAACTGTCAGCCCTGCTCACATGCGACTCCAGGAGACCATTCAGTTCCAACAGAGAGGATTCCCACAGGGGAAATCAACATTTGTGTTATACTTTGGTCCTGCAAAGAATTGCCCTAGAGGTTGCCATCATTGTATCAAGGAGAAAAAGTGGCTGATCTCCTAACACCCTAAATCTGTAATTCTACAGCAGTGGTTGAGTTATGTGGCATACTTATTGATATCACAGACATCTCCCATTCTGTTGCAGAATTAAACATAAGGTCTATTTTCTAGAGGGAAATCAGTAGAGTACTAGCAGAAGTTCTGTTAACACTGAAAAACAATGGCTGATGAGAAAACAGGCACAAAATATATTTCATGGCTCAGTTCACAGTATTTTCCGATTGACAGGAATGCTGGGGGTAGGTGCACAAGGAAGTATAAAAAATTCCTGGAGAAAACTCAAGATCATGAAGTTCCCTGGATTTCTTTATTAACCAGAAAGCAGTAGCAAATCATTAAAGAGCACAAGACCTTCCCAGAAGGAAACCATCTCATTTTGACTAAATCACAGTTGAGGAAAAATGCAATTTATCTCTGCTTGTGCCACAGCTTCTGGAGTTCCATCAGAGCACTTGAAGAAAGTATTACTCACTAATACTTGTACTGAATTTCACAATTACTTAGCACTTGTGAGTCAAAAGGGTGAAGGGACAGAGGAAGGGAGAGTGAACATATCAGACACGCCAAGCCACTCTATTCAGCACTGCTCCAGATATTCATTAGTCCCAAAAAGGCATAAAAATTAAACCAACCTACCTCTGAGGGATAATTAGAAGTGAAAATCAATAAGGAGAAAATAGCTCATATTCTTCTCATTGATTTCCTGCGCACAAACTTGACTGTTGGTTGGAAGTCAGTTTGGCTACTTCTTATTTCGTTTTCAGCAGTTCGGTTCTCCTGTCAGTGACTTTCATGCTAGTCTTTCTTTGTTCTAATCACAGCTGTCAGCTATTGAATGAGTTTGACATCCTGACTCCTCGAAAGAAGGGAATTCACACCCCATGCATATGCAGTTGGTTCTTTCATTAAAGCTGATTGACATAAAAGATATGCACTGCCACTGATTTTTATACAAAAAACAAATGGCTACACAATCCAAGAACTATCCTTGATCAGAAACAGCCACCAAGCCTAAGTATCAGTCTTCATACAGCTCAGCCAGTTTTACTGTAAAGTCCTATAATTCTATGACCGCAAAATGGTAGAGCTAGTCAACTAGTTAAAAGGCAGATCAGTATGAGACACACGCTATACAGCAGACTTGGATTTGTCACCCACAACTCCAGCTGTCTTTTCCACATCACCTCAGTTTGGAATCCCAAGGGAAATCAGTTGCCTATTGTTACATGGCTTTTTGAGAAGTATAAATTTCCTTGAGGGGTGCAGGGATTGAGCCAAGTGATTAAGACATCCCCTACTGACCGCCTGCATTCAATTCCCAGTTCCAGACCCTGAATCCAGCTTCCCAACAACGCAGACCCTGGGAGGCAGCAGTGACAGCTGCTCAAGTTACTGGGTCTCTGTCACCCAAGCAGGAAAGTTAGATTACATGCGGCTTCGGGCTCTGGCTCAACCTGGTCCTGGCCTTTGCATACGTGTGGGGACTAACCAGTGAATGAGACCCTCTGCTTCCATCCTTCTGCCTCTTTCATATATGTATTTTTAATTTTTCAGAGAAAACGGAGGAGGGGAGATAAGTGAGCAGAATCACCCACCTGCCCCCAACAAAACTGAAGCAGATTTAGAGCCTCAGAGTTCCTGTACCAGCCTCAAGATTATACAACGGCAGAGTTGAAATGCATCACTTAGATCCAAGACACCAATGAGCTCAAAACTCAGAGCAGCTCTAACAGGGGTAAATCATTCCGACCCTATTTGGGATTCCTAGCAGTAGACCAGCCTAGTTTGGTGTGAGACCACTTTCTGGAAATGGAGGCATAAACCGAATCAGCATCTCAGGGGCCATGACAGCACGGTGCCATGGAGATACACTCCCACCTTACAACTGGTGTCCAGTCAGTGTGTGTCTTCTTACAACTGGTGTCCAGTCAGTGTGTGTCTTCTTACAACTGGTGTCCAGTCAGTGTGTGTCTTCTTACAACTGGTGTCCAGTCAGTGTGTGTCTTCTTCGAAGCAGGCCACCAGCCACAGAATTTCCCTCTCCCCCACCTCAGGCTTCCTTCCGGAAGTTCAGGCGACTTCTGACGGTCGCCGCCACCTCTAACTTCCGTGCTGTCTACAGCCAGCGGAAGGCTCTTCTGGGGAACTGTGTGGGACCCCCCCGCACTACCACTTCCAATTCCTGTGACGAGTCTGACGGACCTAACAGGACTGATCAAGGAAGGGGCACTGCCATTGACCTGGAAGCAGTACAGGCGCCACAACCGGGTGAGGGCTCAGGATGGGAGACGTCGCTTACTCTGCCGACTCGGAGCTATAAATTCATGTCTTTCTCACACACACGACACACAGGGGCGAACCAGTCACTGTGGGATCCATTTGTCTTCGCTATACGGGGGTGGGGGCTGCGCGAGCTAAAGGACGCACCCCGAGGCCCTGAGTCTGGTAAAGCAGCGACAGCAGCCCGGCCCCTGTTTATCCGCCCCTGAACACGTGCCACTCGTGGGTACCATTGCTTCGCCAGTTCCTCAGCCACGACGTGCCTAGGCCGGAAGGGGGCCTGAGACGTGTGCGCTGCTGCCACAGTGACGCGTACCTAAAGGAGTGGACGAGTAACACAGGCGGGGAGCTAGCCCACTGCCCAGGCCTCTCCTCTGCTCCACAGCCCCGCAACACTGGGCGAAACCCAGGTGAGCGCCCACGGGCCGCGCTCCACACGCTGCGCCTACGGCAGCCGGGAGGCGTCGCGGCCGCGGTCAGGGCGGAAGTGCCGCCCCCCGGCTGCTGCCCCATCTCCCCACGCGCAGGCGCGGCCCCAGGCTTCCGGAGGTCACCGCCTCCCTTGTCTCCTAGCAACGGCAGGAAGCGTTGTTGACACCGAGGCGGCGGCGGTGCCGGAGTCCGGGGAGTCTCGCCGCCCGCGCGATGGTAAATGTGGGGCTCCGTCCGCGCCCCGCCGCTCCGACGGGCAGGAGCCCTTGCTGCCTGGAGCCCGGAGCCCACCCAGCCCGGGGCGGTCCAGCAGGGTCGGCGGCCGCGGGAGCTTCCGGGAGGGGCGAGGGGAGACCCTGAAGAGGGCAAGGAGGATCCCTCGGTGTTTGGTGGGGGGCTGACTTCGGAAACTCGGAGCGCTGAGGTCGAGAAGGGGAGGACGGAAGCTGAGGGGATGAGAGAGGCTGACGGGGGTGAGAAATGCCGGGAGCCGGCCAAGTTTGCCAAGGGGTGGGGGAGATGGCGGGAAGAAAAGCTGAGGCGGGGAGGGGAGAGGCAAAGTGGGGCAGGCGGAGCGGGAGAGGGGAGCGGAGACGGGAGCAGCCCGCAGCGGTGGTGGTAAAGGCGAAGGAGACCTTGAGGAGAGGATCTGCGACGGGGCGGCGCCGTGGGAAAGGCGGGAAGTGGGAGCCGGGCTGGGCGCTGAGCTGTCGGGGTGGCTGACAGCGGAGCGCGTCTCCCCGCCCTGGCTGCACCGCTCCGGCGCCGACGTCCGCAGACGGCCCAGAAACGCCCTTAGCCGGCAGAATCACCTTTGGGAAAGTCACACCCCCCCGCCCCTACTCCCACCCCCGCCCTCGAACTAGACAGGTGGAAATTTCGGGCACTGTTAGGCCTTCAGTACCATCATCACGCGGCAGTTTCCATTATTTCACACGAAGAAGAGTGGATCTCAAGCTCACAGCTTTCCGGCGAAGTAGAATTTAACCGTATACTCCTAATTCATTTTGTTTTGTTTTGTTTTTGTGTGTGTGTGTGTGTGTGTGTGTGTAAAAAACGCCAAGTTTCCATTTGTGGTACGGTTTTCTCTTAAAATGTACTTGGGCAAACTGTTGTCAGGGAGATGATTCCAGGTACACGCTAGGTAAATAATATAGATGCTATTCATAAAGGCCGAACTCAGGAATGCAGTTCGCAGGATTCCTGAAATTGGACATACAGCTGCCATGGTGGTGAAACAGAGGAAGTAAGTGCTCGTGCCTGCACTGGGTGCGACATGAGAACTGTCTTGAAGAAACACAACGTTCACCTTGCAATGTTGGGTGGAAAAGAATCTAACAGCCCTTCAACAAGAGTCCCCGGAGATTAATGGTTGAATTCCTGATTTTGGCATTTCCAGAGAGGGGAAAAACGGGTACTGTATGGTGTATGCATAAAATTCATTCAGAAAGATGAATTTAAAAATACCAAAAGAGTTGCATCATAATTATTCAAGTTAAACATTCATTCTGTGCTATGGTCCAAGCGGTCATTGAGAGAATCCTGGAATATGCATATTCCACTGATTATCCATCTGTAAATATAATCATCTGAACTCTTAATTAGATATCATTAATGAAAATAAGATTTCTCGTGAAGGGCCCATTTTAGAGGGATGTCATGTTCTGGTTCTATAAATATTTGAAGAACCATAATAAAAGGATTTTTTAATGTTTATAAAGAAATATGTGGACAATGATCTATGGCAGACTTCTGTGCACTTTAGTCTTTTCTAGCAAATGGAGACAAAAATGCAGTAAGGGCCCTTGAGGCAGTTAGCTCTATGTTCCTGGAAGGATTCAAATCGAGAGATTTGCCAGAGTTGTGGGACGACGGTCTTGTGTAAGTGTATGTGACCATTTTCAAGCTGTCTTCCAAAAATCTGTGATGACAGCACCCAATACTTTAGGTTAAGACAATGAGGAACTAGGCATCTTTCCAAACATCATTCTCCTTAGGGTTGAGGTCACCACGAAGACCCCTGTGCTTTACTGCCATCCTGTTCTCTTGCAGGCAGAGGTGGAAGAAACCCTCAAGAGGATCCAGAGCCACAAAGGGGTTATTGGAACGATGGTTGTGAATGCAGAAGGTAAATATATCCCAGGCTGCCTCGTAGACATACAGGAGCCAACCAGGGGCCTCAACACAAACATCTTAAGAAACAAACTAAAATTGCATTTGCATATCAAATATCTATCATATGCTAAATGCTCTGCTGATAGCTAATGATGTAAATATGAACAAGACATGGCTAAAAAATATCCGTGTCTTCCTAAAAAAGACTACACCATGGACTTTCTAGAGCTTTGGTAATTCTCTTCCAGCATTAAGGACCATGTCATTGTGTCAGTTCGGTTTTAACATTATAAAGGGTATAGAGTTTTGGTCTTCATTTTAAATGAAATTGTTCCTTTACCGTATTTAATAAAAATCTTGGAGACCTAATTTTAATATCATTTACAGCATAGTTTCTGTGGATGTCCTTCTAGAAGGGCCAGCACATTTCCCACTGTGAAATCTGTAGTTACCAGAAACATACATTTACTACACGACCCTTATTAAGAATGCACATAGCCATTTCTCTGCACAGTGCTCCATGCTCAGCTATGGTGGTGACCTCTTAAAGGTTCCTGCTGGTTTCATTGCTAATTCAGGTATTTATCAAGGCAAGAGGTGCCAGAAATTCCAGAGCATTTGTTGAAATAAGAATATCTATTGGCCGGCGCCGTGGCTCAACAGGCTAATCCTCCGCCTTGCGGCGCCGGCACACTGGGTTCTAGTCCCGGTCGGGGCGCTGGATTCTGTCCCGGTTGCCCCTCTTCCAGGCCAGCTCTCTGCTGTGGCCCGGGAGTGCAGTGGAGGATGGCCCAAGTGCTTGGGCCCTGCACCCCATGGGAGACCAGGAAAAAGCACCTAGCACCTGGCTCCTGCCATCGGATGAGCGTGGTGCGCCGGCCACAGCGTGCCGACCGTGGCAGCCATTGGAGGGTGAACCAACAGCAAAGGAAGACCTTTCTCTCTGTCTCTCTCACTGTCCACTCTGCCTGTCAAAAAAAAAAAAAAAAAAGAAAGAAATAAGAATAGCTACTTCATAAAATTCATGGAGCAGTCATCAAATTGACATATTACCAACTCAGTAGCTGGGCAAAAATCCATCAATAAATATTTGTGTAACTACCAACCTTGGAACCTTCAGTTCTCTATCATTAAGAAAGGAAAATAATCTATTTTACTGGTACTTGTGAGAATTAAATTAGATAATAATTGTCAAGTGCTCAGCACAATAGCCGAACACTTAGTAGAATTCTAATTAAATGTCTCTCAAAATGTGGTAAGTTTTAATTGATGTATACAGATAAAACATTTGATTTTATAATACAAAAATTCAGTGCCCCTTCACACACAGATACTAGGTCTTCAAAAAGTTCATGGAAAATTCATCTTCTGAAAAAACTCTGCATAGGTTTCAAAATAATTTTGCACTGAAATTATCAATTTCACTTTTCCATGAATGTTGGAAGCACCCTCATATATATGTGTGTGTCTGTTTGTTATTAGTTCATCTAGTCTGAGTGACCAAAGAGAGGTCGGATTTCAGATCAGCCTTACAAGTTAAGTCAAGATCTACGCTAAACATACCAGGAATCAGTCCGATGCTAGATGCTAGTGGCTGGACCTGGTTGAACTGATTTTATCTCCATGTATTTGCTCAAACTCTCCCATACTCCCTACGATTGGGAGATCTTCCTGATTTCATAGACATGCTGTGTTAGCTACCTTTTACTGAGGTAACAAAGTACCACATGCTGGAAAATAACAGAAATGTACTCTGTGCATCTGGAAACCAGAACTTGCAGTCAAGACATCAGCAAGGTCATTCTGGGGTTGAAGATGCTGCACAGAGGTCCTGCCTTGCCTCTGCCTTGCTCCGGGTGGTTGTCACAGCTGGAGTTTCTTGATTTAAAGAACTCACTCCAGTCCCTGACTCCATACCCACACGGTATTCTCCCTGTGTCTGTTTCCTTCCTTCCTTCCTTCCTTCCTTCCTTCCTTCCTTCCTTCCTTCCTTCCTTTCTTTCTCTCTCTCTTTCTTTCTCCTTTTTTTTTTTTCTGACAGGCAGAGTTAGTGAGAGAGAGAGAGACAGAGAGAAAGGTCTTCCTTCCATTGGTTGACCCTCCAAATGGCTGTTACGGCTGGCGTGCTGCGCCGATCCGAAGCCAGGAGCCAGGCGCTTCCTGCTGGTCTCCCATGCAGGTGCAGGGCCCAAGCACTTGGGCCATCCTCCACTGCCTCCCGGGCCACAGCAGAGAGCTGGCCTGTGTCTGTTTTCTTATAAGGACCCTAGGGTGGGCCCTAATCCAGGATGATGTTATTTGAATTAATTACACCTACAAAGACTCTGTTTCCAAATAAGATCACATTCTGAGGTTTAGGTTAGACTTGAATTTTAGAGGGACATTGTTCAGCACAGTACAGGAACATCCGCCCATGGCACCCAGGACAACTCATGTAATGTGCTTCTTTGGAAGATTTAGTGTAAAACGAGTAATCCTGGTGATGCACACCAGAGGTCTGGATGAAATACCCATACCTTTAAACCTCTGACTCCACTCCTTGGGGGAGATGAAGAAGAGATTTAAGTACAAGCATACTCACTGATGCATCCTATAAACAATAAACACAAATAAAAAAAATAAGCCTCCCAGTAATAGGGAGATTTTTAATGACACAATGCTTACTTGATGAAGATGACTCTAAAACATGGAAGAATATTTAGTGTCCTGGGGGAACTACTCAAAATAGTAGGTGAAAAAAGTAAAGAACTAAGCAGTAGTCAGCATTTTTTAATCATTTATATAGCCAGATACACATGCTCTTAAAATACTTGGATACATGATGGTGATTATCTCTTGAGTGGTGGGATTAAAAGTGAGTTTTACTTTATTTTCCTGAGGTTTCTCAATTAACACTTCCCTTATCCACAGGCGACAAGTGTTATTTTTAATAACCATTAACTTTTAATTAACCTCTACCAGAATAAGGTTGTATATGGATTCAGGGCACTTTTCAAGGTTTCTGAGAACTCAAGAGTTTTTACCTGAAAGTCATATTAACCTTTCTCCCAAAAATATAAATGAGAGACTTATTTCTATGGCCAAATTATTATTAACCGGAGTACATGACAAGGATGTTTGTTACCAGCATGTGGTGTAAACTCTGTGACCAGAATGTAAATGAAATACTCGACCTCGGTCACCTGTCAGAAGAAGGGGCCATTTACTGCAGTGCAGCTTGCAGAAGGCCCCTGAAATCTGAATCCAAAAATATTTAACCAAGACGGTGTCTGTGTGTTCCTGCTCTCGACTAGGGTTTTGGTCTACTAATTCTGAGAAAATGATGTTAGCATATTTTTAGATTATATTTACAATTAGGTCGACCTTCTGTGCTCCTTCATTTAGGTCTCATCATATTCCATTTTAGTTTCACTGTTATTGAAAAAGACTTACACATGACAAGAAAGTAGATTCATCAATTTGTCAGTGCTAAATAGTTCAGCTTTTGATTGGAATAGATTCTTTGTTGACATTGGTTTCCCTAGTTTGCCTTGTTTCCAACAATGTCACAATGATCACTGAGTTAGAGACTATAAAAATATATTCCAAGCAGTCATATCTGCCATACATTCTTCTGTGTATAAGCCTGATTTCCATAGTCTATTTATTATTTATTTGAGAGGTAGAATTACAGACAGTGAGAGGGAGAGATAGAAAGGTCTCCTTCTGCTTGTTCACTCACCAAATGGCCACAACAGCCAGAGCTAGGCCAATCTGAAGCCAGGATCCAGGAGCTTATTTCGGATCTTCCAAGTGTGTGCAGGGGCCCAAACACTTGGGCCATCCTCTACTGCTTTCCCAGGCCATTAGCAGGGAGTTGGATCCAAAGATGAACAGCTGGGACTGGAACCACTGCCCACCCATAAGGGATGCCCACACTGCAGGCAGGGGATTAACCTATTGTGCCACAATGTCAGCCCCCCATAGTCTCTTAATTGTAAATATTCTTGGCATTTTTAACAATCCATCATTTGAGTTTCACTAGCTCTTATCAGCCATTCACCCAGTTCCTTTTATTTTGAAATATGATATATTAGCCAAAGAACAAGTGAACAATTGAAGATGACACGCTGAAATAATGAGTACCAGCTTACTGGGATCATAAAGTCATATTTTAAAGTAGTGCCATAAATCTGACAATATAACATTATAAAATCCATATACATTTTACTCTGGATCTGTTTTAGGAATTTATTCTACGCATGTGTACAAATGTGAAGGCACAGGGACATAATCCATGGCCTTGGTTACAGAAGTCAAAGGTTAGGAGCAGCCTCAGTCTCTGTCAGAACAGGGAACTATTTCAGTATATCACAAAACATCCTTTCAACAGACAATTATTCAGCCAGTAATATGAGTGATTTAGCATTATGTATACTGATTTGAATAGTTTCCCAAGTATATTAAATGAAAATAAATGAAGGCATAGAAGAGAAAAATATATAATTCAAGAATACAGACCAAAACATGTAGATTCTTTTTTTTTTTTCTTTTTTTTTTTTGACAGGCAGAGTGGACAGTGAGAGAAATACAGAGAGAAAGGTCTTCCGTTGCCGTTGGTTCACCCTCCAATGGCCGCCGCAGACGGCGTGCTGCGGCCGGCGCACCGCGCTCCTCCGACGGCAGGAGCCAGGAGCCAGGTGCTTTTTCCTGGTCTCCCCATGGGGTGCAGGGCCCAAGCACTTGGGCCATCCTCCACTGCACTCCCGGGCCACAGCAGAGGGCTGGCCTGGAAGAGGGGCAACCGGGACAGAATCCGGCGCCCCGACCGGGACTAGAACCCGGTGTGCCGGCGCCGCAAGGCGGAGGATTAGCCTGTTGAGCCACGGCGCCGGCCAACATGTAGATTCTTAAACAGGCCCAGACCCTCTCTGGAAACATACCTAAGAATCTGGGAGTAATGGTTGCTTGTTGGACAGAGAGAGGTGACCTTTACCTCATGGGCTAAAATGACATTTTTTAAAATATTTGTTTATTTATTTGAAAGAGTTCAGAGAGAGGAAAGGCAGAGAGAGAGAGAGGTTTCCATCCGATGGTTCACTCCCAATTGGCCGCAACTGCCGGAGCTGCGTCAATGCAAAGCAAGGAGCTTCTTCCAGGTCTCCCATGTGGGTGCAGGGGCCCAAGGGCTTGGGCCATCTTCTACTGCTTTCCCAGGCCATAGCAGAGAGCCAGATTGGAAGTGGAGCAGCCAGGTCTCGAACCAGCACTCATATGGGATGGTGGCACTTCAGGCCAGAGTGTTAACCCACTGCACCACAAGCAGGCCCCTAAAATGACTTTTTAATACAATTATTTTTCATGGCTGGCGCCACGCTCAATAGGCTAATCCCCTGCCTGCGACACCAGTACCCCGGGTTCTAGTCCCAGTCGGGGCGCCAGATTCTGTCCCGGTTGCTCCTCTTCCAGTCCAGCTCTCTGCTGCGGCCTGGGAGTACAGTGGAGGATGGCCCAAGTGCTTGGGCCCTGCACATGTATGGGAAACCAGGAGGAAGCACCTGGCTCCTGGCTTCAGATTGGCACGATGTGCCGGCCACAGCGGCCATTGGGAGGTGAACCAACGGCAAAGGAAGACCTTTCTCTCTGTCTCTCTCTCTCACTGTCCACTCTGCCTGTCAAAAAAATATATATTTTTCATTACCTCACATTATACCAAGCAAGGACTCAAAAGATATTTATTGACTGATTGCTTTTTACAAGTGCCTGTGGTAGATGTGAAGAACTCCAGTTGTTTCCACAGGGCACACGTAGTTTTCAGAAAGGCTAGAGCTCTTGTATTTACTGGCTTGGATCATGAGCAGACTGACTAAAAAACTTGAGCATCTGATTCATAATCTTGTCATCTGCATTCTAAATAATTTATTCTGGTTGTATGTCTTGTTTTGACACTGAGCAATGCAGACTTCTTAGGTAGTCATCATTTAGGATGCAAAATAAAACTATTCATCAAAAAGTTCTCTTCCAAGGTTGAATGCTTGGTACACTTGTTTCACGCTTGTTAAAAATCCGTGCCTCATGACCTTCTGTCAGGTGAGAAAGATAGCTGACTGCCTTCTGTGGGAAAAGTACCCAGCAGATAATAATGCAAAATCAACAAGGGATTTTATGTAAAACCTCATTTATTGAAAAGGTTCCCCTTTGAATATTCTCTTCATATTATTTCTCAAGACCTATTCTGAAAATAGCCATTATCTTAAAAGAAAAATACATTAGTCTGTTTTGAAGTCCAAACTGATAGTCTCCAACAGTTTCATGAAAACTTGACAAAATCCGAAGTTTGTAATACTGACCCTTTCGTGAAGGTGCTCACTTTACTTAATAGTTTCTGGTGCCATGAGCCATCTTATACTTGCCTATCAGTGGGCCATAATTCAGGTACCTAAGGAATTTGACAGCAATCCCAAATCCATCTTAATGTGTCCAACTAAATTAAAGGCATATTTGCAAATAAAATCCTTTGGTTCTCCTGGGTATCTGAGAGTACTCAGAATAATATAAAGGTTATCTCTGATTAGATAAAATAAATGTAAAATGTCTTCCATTGTGTCTGTTACATAATAGGCACTGTAACTGGGTGGCTGGAATTGAGCTAGATTGATCTGAACTGAATTGAATTATACTTGCATATTTGTCTGGCTAGAATTTTCCAGTTAAATTAATAGATTCTGTTTGAAATGCATAGAGTAAAACAGTAGAGTACTCAAGTAGCCAAATTTAATAATGTTTAAATCAGGAAAAAATGCAAACCAGGGAGTGCACAGCAAAACTACAGTATCTTTGTTATTTTATTTTCATATAAACTCTTGCATGTGCAGTAGTATTGCTTTATGTTATTGTCTCCAGGAAAAAGACTAGCACCATGTCCCTGACGAAGCCTTTTTCAAAACAGATCCAATGTTGATGGGACACTTGAAGCAATGCATTTTATATAAAAATATATTAACTTAGGACTGGAATAATCAATTAACATCTTCCAAACAATTTATGTATAAAAGTACTCATCACACTATTTGCTCTCCCAGATGTAAAGTACCAAGTGACCAAAGAATAGGGGATTTGTTATATTGTGATATGTCCATACAATAGTAAAGTGTGCATCAATGAAAATCGATGCTGATGAGATTGTCAATAAGGTCACCATATAATTTAATTGAAGAAAAAAGCAGTAAGTTCCTAAATACTATAATGGGTTTAACCCAATAGAGTTTGTCTCCTTAGGCAGAAACAAAAAGATAGCAAGGAAATAAATATTGATGCCAGTGAGTAAGATTAGCCATCGTTATTTTCTTCCTAATTACAACTACCAGTCTTCCCTGATTTGTCTACAATGTCCATAGAACTTTTATAATTGAAAAAACAATGTAACCCCAAATTAAATCTCTTGATAGGCATTCCAATCCGAACGACCCTGGACAACTCCACCACAGTCCAATATGCAGGTCTTCTTCATCAGCTGACCATGAAAGCCAAGAGCACAGTCCGTGACATTGATCCTCAGAATGACCTTACCTTTCTTAGAATCAGATCAAAGAAACATGAAATCATGGTAGCACCAGGTAATTTGGCATTTCACTTCGTATTTAAAACATGTTTCTGCTTGGAGAGCTGAAGAACTTTAAGGAAAATTACCCAGGCCTGGGACTGTACCCCAGCCTAACGAAACACAGTCTTCCTGGGGCTGGGTGGGGGGTATAGGTAATTTTTAAAGGCTCCACAGATGATTTCAATGTGCAACCAGGCAGAGGAACCATTGGTCGCCACCAGGCCCCTATGATGTTTTAAGGAAAACAGCAGACTAGCTGAAATGTTTATTATTGAATCTAATGTTCAGGGTGAATTAATTTTGTGTATGTCTCTCCTCAGACAAGGAATATCTTCTGATTGTCATTCAGAATCCGTGTGAGTAAGACCTACTGTGGCCAAGTCTGTCCCAGTGACTCTGGGTTGAAAACACTTTAATGATTACTGCAATTATATTCCAATCTAACTGATCTTTTGGAAATTCTTTTCTATTTTTACACTTAAAGTATTCCATGTGTTTCATTTAGCCCCTTTGTATTGTGAAGCTGTACTTTAGCTATATAATAAATTCTAGTGTGTGTGTGTGTGTATATATATATATATATATATATGTATAGTTTATAATACACAAACCTGAAAGATTCCAGTGGGAACACAGCCTTCCTTGCGATAGATCTTTTAGTCTAGAAGTAGTTGTCACCAAGTTTATAAGTCTAACTTTGCCCATTTCCATGACATGCCAAGGAGACTGAGTAGAGCACTGTGGAAGCTACAAAGGTGTAGAAGGTCCTGTCATTTGAAGAGTGAGTAGGTGCGCTCCCAGGTTAAGTCAGAAGTCAGAAACACGGTTCTCAGCTGGAGTCAGCACCACAGCTATGCATTGCCCCCGTGTCCTGCAACATGCTTCACACTTGGGCTTCTGACACAACAGCCTGATGCAACCAGGGAAATACACTGGGCAAAGTCATGCCCATATGTGGCTCGGCAATTAACTCCAGGGAATTTTATCTTTACTAGATATTTCAAGTATTCAGAAAGTAGTGAAAGTAGCATAAGAGGGGGCCGGCACCATGGCTCACTTGGTTAATCCTCCACCAGCAGCACCAGCATCCCATATGGGCTCCGGGTTCTAGTCCTGGTTGCTCCTCTTCCAGGCCAGCTCTCTGCTGTGGCCCGGGAGTGCAGTGGAGGATGGCCCACATGCTTGGGCCCTGCACCCCATGGGATACCAGGAGGAAGCACCTGGCTCCTAGCTTTGGATTGGCACAGCGCTGGCCGTAACAGCCATTTGGGGAGTGAACCAATGGAAGACAGGCCTTTCTGTCTCTCTCTCTCTCGCTGTCTGTAACTACCTGTCAAATAAATAAATAAATTTCTTATACTACTTTATTTATTTAACAAATTTCCATATACCCTAAACCCATCAAGAATTGATATATTTTCCCATATTTGTTTTATATCCTCTTCTCTTTTTAACTAAACGTATAGATATCTATCTAGATATAGATATAGATAAGAAACAGATCCCATGTGCTCTTCACCCAGTTTTCCCCTGTGGCATCATCTCCCAAAGCTCTAACAGGCACAACAGGAAGCTGACGCTGCTCCAGGGAAGATACAAAACATGTCCACCCGTGCTAGTATCCCTCAGCTGCCCTTTTGTAGCCACCCTTGAGCCCCGGAACCCACTACCCTGCTCTGTATTTATGTATCTTAATCAAATCAAGAACATTATGCAAATAGGTTAACACAGTGTGTAACCTTTGGGAGTTTTTTCACTCAGCATAATTTCACTGAGATTCATTGAAAAAAATAAGAAATGACACATTACAGATTCAGCTAAAGGCTGCTCCTGCTCCTATTGCCTCTGTCCTTATCCAGAGAGTCCTGCTCAGGAGTTCCAAGTCACCCTGTACAGGGGTCCACAGACACATTTACCTAATTGCTGCTGTTTTAACAACCACTCCCTTGGCCCCAACTTGCACCCTGTGAAGCTCACATGACCAGCCCAAGCAGTTGGTGACATGAGCAGAAAGGAAAGGCTGGGGCCAGTGCCTCCAGTGAGCAGGGTCGATATTACAAGTGTGGATGGGGAAGGAGGCAGGTCACAAATGCAACTCACCCAAGATTTAGAGGTGATGGAGGCTGAAGCCAAACAGCCAAGCCCATCCAGACGCAGGTTTTGAAAATGCTCCCCGGATAACTGCAGTGCAGCTCCAGGCTGAGATCCACGTGATAGTGGTCGGAAATGAAGGTTTGGCAGTCACTGGTCATGGATTCTTCAAGTTCTGGCTCCACCCTCGGTAAGCAATAAGAACCTCATAGGCTCACCTGGAAGACGGGCTGATAAGAGAACCCACCTGCCTGTTTGTTAGCATCATTTGAGCTGGTGCAGATAGAGTGCCTGAAACTAAAAGAGCGCTCAGCAAATGCTAGCCTCGCTGCCACAGCTGCTGCTGTTTGAACTCAGAGACAGCCTTTAGCTGGGGCAGTGGGGGGCCCCAGATACATGGAAATGTGTTCCAGGGAGAGCCCCCAGCTCCTTACATCATCAAGTCAGCACGTAACTAACAACCAGAATGAGTACTCCCACCCTTGTGAGATGAGTACACACAGCAGAGAGGAATTGCTGCATAGCGAGCCTACACTACTACACCATATATAGTAGTAGGGGGGTGTTCAAAAGGACCCTGGAAAACTTGTATTTTCTCTTAGTTCCATTTCCCGTGAGCTTTGGAAGCCTCCTTACCTCTGGTTTTTGAGCTGTTTTCCCTTTTTATTAGGAAAGCTTTCAAGCTTACAGAAGATTGAAAACCATAGCACAATGAACATTTATATAAGTGTCGCCCATATTCAGCAGATGTTACTATTTTACATTTGTTTTGTCTGTCTCCATTAATATATATCTCATAAATACATATCATATAAACGTAGATTTTATGTGTATAAACACACATTCAAAAAAAAGTTGCAGATAAGCCTAACATTTTAAATACTTCAGCAGGAATTTCCCCAATTCCATACTTAAGAAATTTAAGAAATATCATCTAACACGCACTCACATTCACATTTCCCCAGTGGTCCCAATAACGTCCTTGCTTTTTGTTATTAGTCCAGGAACCTATGAAGAGTTGCATTTGGTTGCCATATCTCTTTTAAGTTTTTTAGCTGTTTTTAGAAACCCTTATTCTGTACTCCTCTTCCTCTAGGTGGTATTAAATTTGTATTTGCTTTCCCCGGAGTCCCCAGTGCCATCTGTCTCCCATTTCCCTTGAGCCCCTCCTGATTGGCCCAGATGTAGGCTGTCACCATGGGAAATCCGGCTGAGGACCAGGTCTCCTCACAGGTGAATGCTTCCTATGATTCCAGCCTCTTCCTCCAATCCACTGAAGTCTGGGTACCATGCTATTCTCTCCTCCCTGGATGTCTTCAGCATCTGCTAACAGTTTCCAACATGAGAAAGAGCTCATCAGAATCCAAAAGGCAAGCAAATATATGAATGAAGGGAAGTGTGTTCTATTTGGAGCCCAAGTGTTTAGAGCTGGAAAGGACTGTGGATTCCATCTATCCAAATCCTTGGTTTTACCAGTGAGAATTTCATCTTAGCCGAGGGTAAGGCATCTTTCAGGCATTGGTTTGTGAGCTTGTATTGGTCTAGTCTTGCCTGTAGAATTGGTACTTATGACCTTATTGGGGAATCTTGTGAGAGCCCCTCCTATCTTCCCAACATGTTGTTTTTATGAGGTGCAGAATAGATTACTGTTGTAACGTGTAGAAGAGGTAACGTCTGAGTCCAATACCTAAATCTGTCTTCTCTCCATAGTTCCCCAGCCCTCCCAGAGCTCCCCACCAGACACATGGCTGAGTGGTAAAGCCACTTCCTTCCACTTGGCCCAGCCAGAAATTTCAAGCCCCATTTGAGATGGAACAGTGTGAAATCTCTGGCAGGTGCAGATGGCATTGCCACTAGTGGCAGGGCTCCATGTGGGCTCCTCTGGGGAGGAAAGCATTTCCATCCTACTGGGCAGAGAACTCAGAGTAGCCCTATTTTTATCCAGAGGAAACCAACCTTCTGTTGGGGCAGAGACTGTGACAGTAAAAGGTGGGATTGCCAGAGTCAGCTGTAACAGAGGAGAGGGAACAGGGAATGTGTACTGTGACTGCCTTCCAGCACACAGACCTTCGCATTTTCTCTTGGATTCATAAGAGCATAATTAATTAGTTCTATTTAAAAGATGTTTGGACCAGTCAACTAAAGACCCACCCCCTGATCCAAATCTGTGGGTAAAGCTTTCATATCCTATGAGGACTAAAAGTCTAGGCTCACGTGGTGCTCCCTCTTAGTTCAACTTGCTATAAATTGTACGTGAACAATAGAAAAGCTATTCACAGAGTCTCTGGAGGAACATATACCAACCATAAATATTAATGATAATGAACCTGGAGAGACCAGCTTAATAAAATAGCTGGAAATGCATTTGCACATCATTAGTATTGCAAGATTCCCAATCTTCATGTCTGGTGAGTGGGACCCAGCCCAGTAGAGTATGAGAAACTGCCCAGATCCCTAGAACTGTGCCTGCCTCCCATAGCCCCTTTGATTGGATCCTTTCTGGCTTTTTAGCTGAATCACTTACCTCTTCCAAAGCCAAAATTACCATAGACCGAGCTTTGGATTTTTTTTTCATTATTTCTTGTCCTTTGAAAAACCACAATTGTCTCCAATATGTGCTTGCTATGGGACAAATTATCCTGACTCTTCTGATGTTGGAAAATAATGTAATATTCTCAAAATGGAAACCATAGCACGTGCAGGTGAATTTGCCATACATATTCTTTCACCTGGCATTTGGTCTTATAGAACCATTTTTTCCAAAAAGGCAACAAAAAATGGGTCATGTTTGGGGGTGTAAGAGAGCTTTCAAAGCAGTGGCAACATCTCTACCCAAGGGTCTTACGAAAAATAAATTGGTCTCTCAACTTCTGAGAATCATGGAGCTACAGTACTCCCTCAATACAAAATCATCACTAACAATGGAAATTCATATTTTGAGTGGTTTACAATATTAAGGTTGGCAACACCCTCCTAGGGTGTTCCTTGGGCAAGACTTGACAGCGTTGGCTGTGCATCCATCCCTTCCTTGAACAGAGAGAAAAGAAGATGGAGCCGGCCGGCGCCGTGGCTCAACAGGCTAATCCTCCGCCTTGCGGCACCGGCACACCAGGTTCTAGTCCCAGTCGGGGCGCTGGATTCTGTCCCGGTTGCCCCTCTTCCAGGCCAGCCCTCTGCTGTGGCCCAGGAGTGCAGTGGAGGATGGCCCAAGTGCTTGGGCCCTGCACCCCATGGGAGACCAGGAAAAAGTACCTAGCACCTGGCTCCTGCCATCGGATCAGCGCGGTGCGCCGGCCACAGCATGCCATCCACGGCGGCCATTGGAGGGTGAACCAACGGCAAAGGAAGACCTTTCTCTCTGTCTCTCTCTCTCACTGTCCACTCTGCCTGTCAAAAAAAAAAAAAAAAAAAAAAGAAGATGGAGCCTAATTCCTCCTGATCTTACCCAGGGAACCTCCCCCCCTTGTTTCCTTTAACACATAGAAGTTCAGGACCCCCTGTGCAGATGGCACCAACCTGAACCCTCCCATGTCACATAGAATTGAATTTAAAATTATCATCCTCTGGTCAACTTTGCAACATGTAACCTTAATACTGTGCAACTGGGAAGCACAGGAGACCTAGAGCCCGACTCCATGACTTACTTATTTGCAGACACAATAACTCTGTACCTGTTTTCTTGCCTACACATGTAAAGCCTGTCCACCCACCATGTCCTTGCATGCTGAACTATATAGTATAGATGCCAATTATTATTATTAATAGCAATAGTAGCTAAATAAACTAAAATTGCAGTACAAACCATTTAGTGCATCTCACTGTTGTCTCTTCTCATCTTTAACTTCATGAGTAAATAGATTAATAGATTTGTAACCCTGTTAGGTACAAAATTTTATGTTTACTTTCTTACCATTTAATAAGGATTTCCACATTCCTACCTAGAGTGTTTATTGATGTATCTTAATATCTAAATGCAGTTCCATCAAACAGGTCAGTATGCTTCCTTGGTATATAGGGATATATATACATATATCCCTATATATATGTGCAGACAAGATGAGGGAATCCAATGTTCCTGTCACGTAGTAAATGATCAACGTGTTATGTCTCGCTCTGGTTTTCCTTGTTTTTCTTCCCCTTTTCCTTTTCCTCCAACCCCTCCCCGCTTCCTCATTTTTTCTCTGCTCCTTCTTCTGTTATTATTATTGATTGTAGGGCTGGGAGCCAAAGATGTGTCTGGCTACAAAGCAGTGTCATTTCTTCTGCACCAGACTGCCATCTGGGGACCAGGGAGTTTATATATATATATATATATATATATATATATATATATGTGTGTGTGTGTGTGTGTGTGTGTGTGTATATCTCCATATATATATATAGAGAGAGATATATATAAAGATTTATTTATTAAGCCGGCACTGTGGCATAGCCACTGCCTGCAGTGCCAGCATTCCATGTGGGTGCCGATTCATGTCCCAGCTGCTCCGCTTCTGATCCAGCTCTCTCATATGGCCTGGGAAAGCAGTGGAAGACGGTCCAAGTCCTTGAGCCCCTGCACCCATGTGGGAGACTGGGAAGAAACTCCTGGCTCCTGGCCTCAGATGGGCACAGCTCCAGCCGTTGCAGCCAATGCGGGAGTGAACCAGCAGATGGAAGACCTCTCTTTCTCTGCCTCTGCCTTTCTCTTAACTGCCTTTCCAATAAATAAATATTTAAATTTATTTATTGGAAAGGCATAGTTACAGAGAGGCAGAGAGACAGAGAGAGTGAGGTCTTCCACCTGCTGGTCAATCCCCAGCTGGCCACAACAGCTGAAGCAGCGCTGATCTGAAGCCAGGAGCTTCTTCTGGGTCTCCCACCTGGATCCAGGGGCCCAAGGACTGCTTTCCCAGGCCATAGCAGGGAGCTGGATGGGAAGTAGAGCAGCCGGAACTTGAACCGGTACCCATATGGGTTGTCAGCACTACAGGCGGCAGCTTTACCTGCTATGCCAACAGTACCTGCCCCAGTATGTAGATTTACAACACAGAACGTACCCATGTGGCTCTACCTAGTCTCAAAACCACAGGTATTGGGAAAGCCATGTTTTCCACGTCGGAGTAGCACAAAAAACCAGTTCTCAGAAGGAAAGAATACAGCAGCCATGGTTGTAACAGAGCAAGAGGTAGAATGTTCAGCTGTGAGGTGCTGCAAGATTGTTGGTCCTCTGATGCACTGATCTCTGGGTTTCATGGAGCCTTACAGTAAGACTTCTCTTTCGCGTATATCCCAGAGTGGATTTCTATGTATTCTGTACCCAAAAAGACCTCAGCTAACACAGTTGGCCTGTATTTGTGTCATCCCAGCTGCTTTAATCAGACACAGCCAAGGGAACAGAGCCAGGCTCAAGGCCCCCCAGGAAGTGTGTATTAGAGGCCCTGCACAGGGGGGACAAGGTCATCCACTCCTTTGTTCCCAAATATGCCCCATGGCTTTGGCTAGGCAAGGGGACAGGGCACTCAGGGAGCCTTCAAGAGGTGAGCTGAAGTGGACAGGGAGGCACTGGATGTTGCTGTCCCTGAGGAGCAGAGTCTTCAGTTTATGTAGTTTACCTGACCTTGACATCTGTCATTGGATGGAAAGACAACTGATTAGGTGGATGCTGAGCAGATGCATTCCCAAAGCCCCACTCCAGGTGGCCAAGGTGTATGGAGCATCAGAGAGTCATGTGAGAGACAAAAGGATTAAGAAATACAGTATAGACTCACCTGGCTTCCTAAAACTCCCTGGTCCCCAGATGGCAGTCTGGTGCAGAAGAAATGACACTGCTTTGTAGCCAGACACATCTTTGGCTCCCAGCCCTACAATCAATAATAATAACAGAAGAAGGAGCAGAGAAAGAATGAGGAAGAGGGGAGGGGTTGGAGGAAAAGGAAAAGGGGAAGAAAAACAAGGAAAACCAGAGCGAGAGCTAACACGTTGATCATTTACTACGTGACAGGAACATTGGATTCCCTCATCTTGTCTGCACATAAGAACCAGGGCTCAGAGAAGTATCAGCTTGCTCAAGCTCAGTCAAGCTCTGAAAGTGTGAGAGGAGGCATCCCAACCCCAATTCTTGACCACAGTACACACTCTCAACCCCTCTCTTATTGCCCACATATCATCTCTGTGGCAAGGAAATTGACATCTTTGAGCCTCAGGATCCTTACACTTAAAATATGAGAGTACCTATATTGTGGGTTGCTGGGAGATTAGAAGAAATTATATAAGGCATTTTACACTAATTTGTAGATATTAAATACGCGGTGGCGGAGTTATCATCACAATCATCAGTACTACCTAAAGAACCATTAAGTAGGGGCCAGTGTTGTGGCTTAATGGGTAAAGTCGGCACCTGCATTATCGGCATCTCATATGGGCACCAATTCGAATCCCGGCTGTTCCACTTCCAATCCAGCTCTCTGCTAATGATGATAGGGAAAACAGCAGAAGATAGCGTAAGCACTTGGGTCCCTGCAGCCACGCGACAGACCAGGAAGAAGCTCCTGGCTCCTGGCTTCGGTCTGGTTCAGCCTTAGCTGTTGTAGCCATCTGGAGACTGAAACAGTGAATAGAAGATCTCTTTCTGTCTCTATCTCTCTCTCCCTCTCTGTCTATAACTCTGACTTTCAAATAAATAAAATCTTTAAAAATGAAAAATAACCATTAAATATCGGGAGATGACTATAATGTACTATCATTATAAATGTGATCAGTATCACAATTGTTACATTAGCCAATATCCCATGAGTTCATGTTTTAGTCTATTACTCCTAATCCTTTCATCATGCCTCTGGAATCCCCAGCTATCAGCCATCCATCTGGGTCAACAGGATTACACTCATGCAGTATCATCATATAAAGGATTGCTTATAGGATCATTCTCCCCATCCAGGAATACATCTCCTCCTCTATATGTTCACCAGATCTATCCCTTATCTCCCTCCCCATTAGAACCAGTTTGAATCATTCCTTTCTTCCATTCCACTCTGTTCATACATACAAAGGTATTTCAAAAAATTCATGGAGAGCGCAAATTATGAAAAAAAAAATCTTGTGCATGAATTTCAAATTTCTGCACTAAAATCTTTTAATTTCATTTATTCCACAAATTTTTCAAAGTAACATTTTACAACTAGCTTTTCCATTTAGTCTGGACACACAGGTCATTGCAATCTATCAGACAGATTTGCTGGTCCATGTTGACTGTGTTGACCCAACAATCCAATCAAGAGAATATTTTGTGCATTAGACAGTCCTGTAGGCTTGAGAACACAAATTCTGTCTTATTCTCAGCCCCAGTGGCTGGCAGACACTCCGGCAACAGGGTGAGCTCAGTGTCTGAGGGGTAAACAGTCAACAGCTCTACTCCTATGCAGGTTCTGTTTTTGAAACACGGTTCCCTGGAGCATGAGATTGGTTTTAAAGGGGTTTCACCACGTTAATGAGCACTCTTGAAACAAACAGAATATGACAAATCCCCGGAGAATACTCAAGCCAGGATTCTGACCAATTAGCTTTAAACTTTGGATTCTCCTGATTGCAGTATGAATTGAGGCAGGTCATTGGCTCTCATGCCCCTCCTCCTGCACAACTTCCTGCTTCCTAAATAGCATGGAGGAACTAGCAGAGACCTCCAGATCAAAGCCAGGAGAGCAGAAAGTCCAGCTTGGCAGAAGCTTCAGAGCTCACAGCTATACCCTCTGTGGAGGGGAAGCTTGTGTGGGCAAGACCTGGACCTCTGGGGAACAGGCCGGCACCAGCATCACCAGACTGCCATGCCCAGACGGTGCCACCAGCCAGATCCCTTATCCAGCATGAACTTTGTTGATCACCAGCTGACCCTTTTGATTGGGTATTTGATCATATCTCAAGGGAAATATGGCAACATAAAGGTCTCCAGGAAGGAAAAAAAAATGCACACACTACTGTCAGGGAGGACAGGAGAATGGGAAAGGGCGATGTTATCTGAACATGAATACCTGTTCTTGCGAAGCCCAGCAGCTTCTGGGAGAGGCAGATTACAAGCCATTTATGAAGTCTCAAATTAATAAAAACACTGGCTGCATCTGAAGATTTAAAGGAAAGATATGTGCTTCTTAATCACACAACCAGGAACCAGGCGGTGCCCCACTCTGCCTGCATTTAACCGGAAATTACTTGATACCAGGCATGCTTAGCAATGGGCGGTGTCACCCATGCCCAGAAGAGCTCTGGGATACTAACAGGCACAGGAGTGCAAAGACACAGGTTTTTAATGTGCTGAGATCACAGCAGAAGGAGCACCTGTGAGGGATGAGGGAAAAGCAAATGCAGACCAAAGACTGGTACCGTGGGTGGTGTTTGAGGTAGGCCGCTGCCTTAAGGCAGACATGCATGAGCTGGATTTTAAAGGCTGAATAGGAGATTCCGGTGGGAAGTAGAGAGAAAGGCTGGAGAGGAGTTGACAATAGAACACAGACAGAAAGCACAGCCTGGGCGGAAGGAATTGCAAAACAAAGCTTGGCCCAAGCCAGTGGTTTTCAACCTTGCTTCTCTTAAGAAGAGCAGCCTTTGCTCACACAGAGCCTTGATCAAAGGCGAACACAGCCTCTCAACATGAAGCAGAATGGGCTCCTCCCCCACTCCACCTGCTCTGCTGCCCTTTGCCACCTCGCACACAGTGGCCCTTAAGGGGGAGTCCCCTGGAGCCCCAGGGCTACACAAGCAGACGTAGTAAACAATTGAACTAAGCAGCACAAATTCTGGATTTGCAGTGGTTCAATCCAGAATTGGGATGGCCTCAGAAAGTTTCAATAATTTCCAGCTGTGCTGGGTCCTTCCCGTTTCACTCCCATGGTCAAATCTGACAGCTTCATTCTTTCTGTGAAGGTGTGTAAAGTTGCCCTCATGAGTACCTCCTGCAAAATCAGAGAATTCCATCTCCCCTCGGTCTGCACACACATTGCATCTGTCTCCCTCTGCAATTGCACCCACCACAGACCAGAGAGCTGGTTTAATAACACACCTACAAGCACTCAGTCTGTGCAGCGTGGTTGTTCTGAGCCTCTCACAGCTGTGGCAGCACAGAGGAGGTACTTCCTCAGAGATAACCTGGTGAATGCAAACCATGCCTGCAAGTCCTGGCTTGAAGTTGTGGCTCAAGATGATCTATTCCAGGGCTTTCCTAACCATGGTGCTCCTTAAAACTCCAGATTCTCAGGATTCTGGGTCTTTTTCTTCCAAGACCAGTGATATTACAGTCAACTGGGAGCTTGTCAGAAAATGCATACTTCCTGGGCCCCAGCCCAGACCTTCTGAATAAGAACAGGCATTAGGCAAGACCCCAGGGCATTCTTGTCCCATCAGAGTGTGAAAAGTACTGTTCTGTTCAGGGATGAGGAAGTCTATTTCCCCCAACAAGTGCCCTGGAGGGAAGAGCCTGTGATTAGACAAGTTGGAAGACTGTTGCTCTACACCTCTCTCCACTGAGCCCAAGCCACCCAAACCACAGTCAGCAACCTAAAGTGAGGTATTTGGGGTGAGCACTGTGGCTAGCAGGCTAAGTTGCAGCCTCCCATACCAGCATCCCACATAGGCATCAGTTCGAGTCCCGGCGACTTCACTTCTGATCTAGCTCGCTGTTAATGGCCTGGGAAGGCAGCGGAGGATGGCCCAAGTGTTTGGATCCCTGCACCCACATGGGAGACCTGAAAGAGGCTCCTGGCTCCTGGGTTTAGCCTGGCCCAGCCCTGGCCATTGTAGCCATTTGGGGAGTGGACCAGCAGGTGGAGAATCTCTCTGTCTTTCCCTCTCTAACTGCCTTTCAAATAAATGAATAAATCTTTCATAAAAAGAAAGGGAATATTGAATATAAGATTATACCCCCCAAGCCCCATTCAAAGAAAAAGGAGACTGCCTGTAAAGTCCACTCATGTTGGGAGGGTCTTATTCCACAGCCACATTTCATATGCCAGGCGTTTAGGGGTTCTGGAGCACCTCAGGCTGCCAATAATCCAGTCCGGCCAGTTTCCATGTGGCATCTGCCTGACCCACATCTGCTGTAACCCACTCCCCTTGGCACCGCCGTGTCTACAGGATGGTGCCACTGGTGCCAGAACAACTGGTTTTGGAACCTCACAGACATTTATTCTGCAAGCAGAGTCGGGGGTACCACCATCCTCACTTGTGGCCAACACCGACCCCAACCCCGTTCCCCACTGTGGGACCACCACCCCAGTGGAAGGGAACCCCTGTGCCACCCACCTTTTCATGGCTCACGTTCCTGGTACAGAGCCTGTTCTATCATCAGTGGGGCTCTTCCCCTGAGAGAAGTGGGACCTTACTGGGCTAAGCCTGCTTGTCACCACTTCCTTTCCCTTAGAGCAGTTCCCTTCAGGAGGCTCCCAGACATCACACAGTCAGCCAGATGTGCAAGGGTTCCAGAGAGGGGACACCACATGGCCCTAACCCAAGTGCCTACAGCATTTATCAGTGCTGTGTACAGTCTGCAAGTCTGTTTTATGCTCTGGGCTCTATGAATCTCAGTCCACCTGATATCATATTAGCCTTGCCTTACAGACTTAGTATCCCCATGTTCCTGATAAGGAAAATGAGATTTCTTAAAAAAAAAAAAAAAGATTTATTTATTTATAAACACAGAGTGACACCGAGAGAGACGTCTTCCATTTGTTGATTCACTCACCAAATGGCCACAATGGCTGAGGCTGGGCCGGGTGAAGCCAGGAGCAAGGAATTCCATCAGGGTCTCCCATGTGGGTGGCAGGGGCTCAAGTACTTGGGCCATCTTCTGCTGCCTTCCCAGGTGCATTAGCAGGAAACTGGATTGGAAGCAGAGCAGCGGAAACTTGAACCAGCACTCTCGTACAGGATGCCGGCTGCACAAGCAGTTTAATGTGCAGCACCACGATGCCAGCTCCAGGAAAATGAGGTTTCTAGGGGGGCAGTGTCTTGGCCTGTGCCAGACTCATAGCCCTTGGAGATCAGAAACCAAGTCTTTTTCCTGGTTATGCATTCCCCGCTCCCAGTGTGTTCTTCAGCCTCTGCAGTTAACTTGTACTAAGCAAAACGCCTGTTGAATAAAAATCGATGAATTGTGAAAGTGAGCACAACCCACATTAGCAGTTTGGAGTGCAAACTGGGCCTCATGCTTTAAATCAGGCAAACTTACAGGGTCCCACCCTCCCAGAGCCCCAGGACCCCCAAGGTCGCCTGGGCCTCCTCCAGCCTAGCTCTTCCCAGGCCCCTGGCCCCAGCGTGCCCGCCACTCCTGCTACAGCCAGCACAGCTCACAGGCCGCACTACTCTCAAGGCCGAGATAATCACCCACACACTAGCACCAGGCCCTGTGTGGCTGTGGGTGTGCTTGCATGGAAAGATTTTGACAGATGCAAACCGAGACACTAGCCACAGTGACTCCTGAGTGAGCGAGATTTGGCCTCGTTTCATTTTCTCTCTTCGACTTCCTGTAATTTCTGCTTCAAATTTTCAGTTTTTTTTCCTCACTGTACATGCATACACAGGAGGATGACATGCAGCTACACACATAGGTACAGAGCTGGAGAAACTTTCACAAACTGAACACATCTGTGTCGCCAGCACCTAAGTTAAGACCCTAGTCACGCAGCTCCCAAGAAGGGCGCTTGGGCTCCCTTTTGGTCACAAATGCCCAGGCCAGGGACACCGAGAGCCTGGCTTTGATCCTCAGAGATGGTTCCTGGCTTCATTACCTTGTGGAAATGAATCTTTCAGCCTGGCTTTGTTCCCTCTCCAGGGCGCTGTGAGACTGGTGAGTGTAGATCACTCTCTCATCACCACTTAGTGCTTTGCAAGCACATGTTTTCAAAGAGGAGGAAAGACCATCCTTTCAGCCCTGCATCCCCAGGTCAGCAGTTCAGCATGCACACCCTGGACACACGACTCAGACCCGACTCAGCCTCGCGCCTCGCCAGGGAGGGCTGTTTCACACTCTGAGCCTCAGCATCTAACTCTGTGCAGTGGAGATCATAACAGTTCCCTATAGCAGACACTGGGGGCTTCCACACTGCTTCCTGGGAGCCTCTGACTTCCACCAGCCCTTGGGCCATGGGAGCCACTTTGTAGGCACAGAGCAAATGCCTGGGGGTTCATTCACTGGCCAGTGACCCAGGAGCAGAGGCAGGAAGTGCAGCTTACTCGCACACAAGGGGAGGTGAAATCTCTCTCCTCCACTCCTCCACAGCTCCACGGCTCCACGGCGTTTTCCCCTTCTCTACCCTCCCCTCCTTTGCCAGTTTCCTCTGGGAGTTCTTCCTTAATGTTCCACATGGACAGGAATCGCCGCACAGACTCTGTTTCTGGGGTCCCTGCACTCATCTGTACCTGGAGAGCTGCGTGTAAATCACCTGTAACTCACACCTGTTAACTCTGCCCACGTCAGTGGCAGGCCGGCCTTGCTGAGTGGCGACATGCCTCGAATCATTAAATCCCCAGGGTTGGGAGGAACTGTAAATGTTCTCGACTCCTGGAGTCCTGAATTACCCGAGTTACTCCTCTCTCTCCCTGAAGAGCGTCGCAGGGGCTCCTAAATGAGATAAGCAGGGACAGCAGGGCCCCGCACACCCAGAACGCCAGCTTTATTGCACTGTAATCAGCGCAGCCATCTCGGGTGAGAGGAAGCTGTGGAGAGCGGATATTAAAGCCACCAGCCGCTCTGAGCCTCTGCAGATCAGCAGGCAGATTCTGCCTGGTTTTTGTTTTTTGTTTTTTTTTTTTTTAGTTTTTTTTTTTTTTTAAGATTTATTTGACAAGCAGAGTGACACACAGAGATAGAACTAGACAAAGAGAGAGAGGTCTTCCATCCACTAATTCACTTCCTAAATGACCACAGAGGCCAGGGCTGGGCCAGGCTCTAGCCAGGAACTTGGTCTCCCACATGGACGGCACGGGTCCAGGTGCTTGGGCCATCTTTCACTGCATTTCCAGGAAGCAGGATCAGAAGTGGGGCAGCTGGGACTTGAACACGTGCTGTGATACAGGATGCCAGCATTGCAAGCAGCAGCTTAACCCGCTACACCACAACTCAGGTCCCAACCCAACTATTCTGTGCACTGTTCGCACCCCGCCCCTGCCCCAGCTGTGGGGAAGGCACTCTGGCTTTGGGCACTAGTGGGCACCCCTCTGGGAATGAGTCAGCACCCCCTCTTCCTGGGAAGGAGGTCTTCCTGCTCCTAAACTAAGAAATACAAGATATTAAAATGCGGGGTGGTGGCGACATAGCAACTCATTGGTTTTGAATAATCCATGACATCGATCTGCATCCTAACTGCAGGCTTTGGACTTGTTCCCCTTAGTGAGAAGGGATTCTGGGGCCAGAGACTGACAAGAGGCAGTTGTTTAATATTAATAGTTGCCATTTCTGTGCCAGGCGCTACCCATAAATGTTTAACAGTCTTTGAAGGGGGCCTGCTCCTCTCTGATTTACAGATGAGGAAACGGGGACTTCAGTCAGGAAAGCGCTGGCTTCAGCCTCTGCAGCTCAGCCTCAAGCCCAGTTCTGTCAGCTTCCAGCGCTGTGTTCTTAAGCAGAACTGTTGCCAGGAATTTTGGTACAAAGGATGTTTTAGCCTCCTTTACTTTTGCCTCAGACTGGGAACTTTAAAACAACAGAAATTATTCCCTAACAGTTCTGGAAGCTAAAATCCACCTTCCACCTTCCCAGCTCCTGGCGGGGGCCAGCAATCATCTACATTCCTGGCCTAGCAGGTGCATCACTCCCACCTCTGCCTCTGTCCGTGCAGCTTTCTCCCTGTGAGCATGTTTTCACATCACCCTCCCTCTTCTCATAAGGACGCCAGTGAGACTGGACTAAGGGCGCCTGCTACTCCAGTGGGAACTCACTGAACTAATCACATCTGTAACAGTTCCCAGGTGCTAGGGGTTAGGACTTGGACACTTTTTTTTGGGCAGGAGGCAGGGAGAGGGAGATGCAATTCAATCCTTGTTGGAAGACAAGCAGCCAGCAAGTAACTTGGTTTCTACACCAGAAATTCCAGAGTGATGGGGGAGGAACTTTTCCTCCTCCCCCATGGAGGGCACTCAATGCCTTTGGCCTTGAATCTCCATCTCATCTTTGTTCACCTGCTGCAAAGGAGAGGGTGTCAGAAGAGGCCAGCTTTCTCCGACACTGCAGCAGGAATAATGAAGAATAGGGCTGGAAGGGAGTTCAGTCTTCAAGCTGCGGCAGCCTCTAAATTGCAGTGTTCTGGGGCAAAACCTCTATGAACCTGCCCAGACTCTCTTAGAAAACACTTACTCCACACAGGATTCTCAGTTGTAAGCATGGAAATGAATTCTGAATGATTTTAGCTGAAAAGGAATCTATTTTAAAGATAGAGTCTAGGGGCTGGTGCCATGGCTCACTTGGTTAGTCCTCCGCCTGCAGCACCGGCATCCCCATATGGGTGCCGGGTTCTAGTCCCAGTTGCTCCTTTTCCAGTCCAGCTCACTGCTATGGCCTGGGAGGGCAGTGGAGGATGGCCCACGTGCTTATGCCCCTGCACCCGCATGGGAGACTGGGAGGAAGATCCTGGCTCCTGGCTTCAGATTGGCGTAGCTCCGGCCATGGCCACCATGTGGGGAGTGAACCAACGGAAGGAAGACCTTTCTCTCTGTCTCTCTCTCTCACTGTCTAACTCATCTGTCAAATAAATAAATAAATAAAATGATAGAGTCTAGCTTACCCAATAACCGGGGTGGGGGGGTAGAGGAGGAGCTCAAACAATAGGGTCAGTACAGTCTAAGAGATGGTCAGAACCACAGCCAGAATCAAAACCAGCCCTAGGGAGACATTGGTGCCATGAGGACGCCCACACCTTGGACGTTACTACTGCTGACCCCACAATTACCGGCAAGGACTCTCTGCTGTCCCTGATTTTCCGGGCCATAAATTCCAGATTGAAAGTCATCGGTTGAACTTGAACCTAGGTCACACACTGAAGCTCTAGCTGCAAGGGAGTCTGGGGAGACCCAGATCCAGCCTTGTTAGTTTCAATAAAGTAAGACAGCCACCACCTCCTACATTGAAATATGCACCAAGGAAGTCCACAAATACAGGAAGGAAGGTCAAACACTGGGCAAGCAATGCACAATAGCTCTTAGAGAAGATGCCAACCACTTACCCAGATGCAGAGGGAAGGCAGGGGAGTGCAAACTAATTCACTGCTCATAGACTGAAGATGTTGGTGCCGGAAGTCTCCGAGGGCCAGCGAGACACTGTAGGTTAGAGTTCTCTGCAGGCTGCACATGGGAGGCTGGCGACTGGCAGCTGGTGGGATCAGGGCTTTTTAAGGAAGATGTTATGAACAGACTAAAACCCACTGAACAGTACACATTAAAAGGGTGGATTTTAGGACACCATAGCTTATCTTCAATTAACAGAACAGTCTCAAAAAGGGATCGAGGCTCCTCAAGGTTATAGGAGAAAAAGGATTGGGGTCACTGACAAGTGCTAGCATGGGCACTGGGGCAGGTGTACCCCTCAGGGCCCCAGGTACATTCCCTCCCACGCCCTGTGTAGGTGACAAGTTTTGAAAGGTGGGTGTTCATGTGGGGACATGGCATCCGGAAGGGCCAATATGTCCGTGGTGCCAAACACCCCATTTTCTTTTGGGAAAGTGTCCTATCCCTCTGCTCACTGGGGCACAGTAGGACGCCTTCCCAGCTTCTGCTCAGGCCATAGAAAGACAGAGTCTGGCAGACTGGTTTTCTACCTGAGGTGGAAACTCTTTTTTTTTTTTTTAAATGAACTTATTTGGAGGCAGTAGGGGGATAAGGAATACAGAACCAGGACCAGAATACAGATTATCCCAGAACCTGTGCCAGGGACCACCCCACCACCTCCTCTCCCTACGTCTGAGAGGGCTTGTTGCCCTTTTGCAGGTGAGAAGCAGAGAGATTGTGACTGGCCTCTAGGCTGTGGGGCTTCAGAGCCCTTGACCCTCCCTGCCTCAGCTTCTGGTGGGGGCAGTTCAGGGAGGAAGGGCAGAGGTCGGGGGAGCTGAGGAAGAGGGTCTTTTAGGGACAAGAATGTTCAATTTTCAGGGTTTTATGGGGTTGCTTTCCCAGAACTTTAGCCAAGTCTGCCGTACAGACACCTGGGGTAAACAGGGATTTTTTTTTCTCTCGGCAGAAGGTAATTTACTGGTTGATAAAAGACAGTAAGTTTCCCATTTGTATCTGTGCTGGCAGAAATAAAGGAACAGAGATCAGATTTAGAGATGGGAGCTTCCTAACAGAAGCCAGAAGCCATAGCAAAATGTGAACTCGAGGTTGTAAAACCACCCTGGAATCCACAGGAGCTGCAGCTGTTCACTCCTAGACCGTAAGAGGCAGGGAGATCCCTGCACTATGCCGCTGCCACTTTTCTTACGCCCTCCCTTAGACCTGCGGCCCTTTCAGGCCAGGATCCAAATCCGATGTCCCTTAAAGTGTACTGTCTTGTACATGTAGGAACTCCATAAATGTATGTTGAATGAGTAAATTCAGGATTATAAGGTCTCATGGGAACAGGTCATTATGTGCCATACATTCTATCTTCCCACAAGTCAAAGAATTGATTTCAGTGTTTAAGTGGGTGAGAAGTCAGAAGGTGGGCAGTTCAAGTCTGCACACCACGTGTCACAAATGGGCTTCTGTCAGTCTGTTCTTTCGCCTTTCACATACATCCTTGTGGTCCCAAAATGGCTGCTGTACCTCTGGACATCACACTCACTTCTAAAGGAGGAAGAAGGAAGTGAACAATGGTTTTCTCTGAGCCTGGCTTTAGTGAAAATGGAAGCCACGTCCAGGAGCCTCTGTCCACTGGCCAGCATTGACTACAGGGAGGCCAGGAAAGTGAAGAGAGGGAAACAAGGGGGAAAGGAGTTGACGGATAAGGCGATGAGAGAGCCAGTTTGCCATGCCTGAGAGAGGGAGAGTCCCCCTTGCCATTCTTTTCAGCCCAGCTGGGTGTCTGTGTGGAAGGCAAGAATGGGTCATATCACTGCCATGGTCCGGCTGCTCTGGGAGACAATGGCCGGGGCCTGCCAATGAGGAAACAGAGACTCACAGCGATGACCTCACCTCCAGTCCGCAGCTGGGACTCAACTCTGACTCCGGGCCCCTGGCAGTCCCGGGTCTTTCTATTCCCCAGCCGGGCCGGACCCGTGAGGTTTCAGGCCCAGGGAGAGTCTGGCCTGGACGGGAGACCTGAGCAGGCTTGCCTCTTGCTCAGCTGCTCCCCAGGCTCCTCCCTGGGAGAGCTGTGTGTGTTCCCTCTCGGGGGCCAGGCCACACCAGGCCTTGCTGGCTGGCAGCGCACCCCGTCTGGCAGCAAGATCTGACATCAAACAAATTAAAGGCCTCTCAGCCCCGCCGCTCTGCTCCTGCCTCTCAGCCAGGGCTAGAGGGATGAGGCCAGGGCCAAGGGCGCTCTGACTCATCACTGGGGGCTGGCAGCTCCGCATAATGCAACAGTGACCTGGGGCAGCCCACGCTTGCACTGCCGGCCGGCCCTCACCAGGGATGCCGACCACGGTGGCTCCTGTGCCAGCTCCCCACCACTGCACAATGCTGCATTATCAGACAGGGAGCCGAGTTGGGGGTGGGGGAGGGTTTGTGACTCACTACAGAAGACCCGGAGTCAGGAGGAGAGAGGGGAAGGGGGGGTCGAGCACAGCCAGGACCAGACCGGAGTGGGTTTCATATCACAGTCTGCTCCCTCCACCTACAGCCCTGCGTGCGAAACAGGAACACATCCACGAAGCAAACCTCACCTCCATGGCATCCAACAAACTGTGACTTTCTCTCTGTTTTTCTCTCTGTGTGTCTCCCTCTCCCTCTCTGTGTTTTTTTGGCAAATGCAGGTCATGACCCACAAAAGTGATGTCCTGTTTTGACGAGGGAGAGCCTGTGGTTAGAACTTAGCACATGGGCCTTGCAAGACAATTGAACTGGGTTTGAACTTGCTGGAGGGTGATTCCAGCCAAGAGACTGAGCCTCTGGCATGGGCTCTGTTTCCTAACCGCCAACACCGTCATCCCAGTTCCTGACCCCTCTTCTAGGCTATGACGTGGCCTCCTGAGTGGCCTACCAGGCGCCCTGATAGCCCTGCCTGCACCTTCCACCTGGGGCCTGCGGCATGTGTGTGAGCACAGGCGTGCCAGCCCTTGCTCAATACCTTCTGCGCTTTCTCTTTGATCTCAGGATGAAGACAAAGATCCCACCTTAGCTGGCAAAGCCAGGAAAGGCTGAGTGGTCTGGCGCCTGCCCACCTCTGCAGCCCTCTCCCCTTAACCATCGCCTTCCTCCCCCTCCAGCCAGTTCCCATGGCTCTTGCCACAGCCTGCTGAGTTCCTGCTGAAAATCTGGTCCTTTGCCTCATCATGCCTCAGCCCTCCCTGCCCGGACACGGGGCCTTTGCCCTTGCTTCGTGGGGACACGTTTACCTGGTTCACTCCTATCCATCTCTCCTTCAGATCTTGACTTAGAAGTCACCTTCTCGGGGCCACCACGTGCAACACCAGCATCCCTTACCAGAGTGCTGACCTGAGTCCCAGCTGCTCTGCTTGCCATCCATCCAGCTTCCTGCTGCTGTGCCTGGAAAGGCAGCAGATGCTGACCCAAGTACTTGGGCTCCTGTTATCCATGTGGGAGACAGGGATGGACTTCCAAGCTCCTGGCATTGGCCTGGCCCAGCCTTGGCTGTTGCAGCTATTTGAGGAGTCAACCAGCTGATAGAAGACATCTGTGTGTGTGTGTCTGTGTGTGTTACTCTGCCTTTTGAGTAAGTAAATATTCTTTTAAAGATTTATTTATTTATCTGAAAGGCAGAGTTACAGAAAGGCAGAGGCAGAGAGAGAGAGATTTTCCACCCGCTGGTTCACTTCCCATTTGGCCTCAACAGCTGGAGCTGCGCCGATCCGAAGCCAGGAGCCAGGAGCCTCCTCCGGGTCTCCCAAGTGGATGCAGGGGCCCAAGGACTTGGGCCATTTTCTGCTGCTTTCCCAGTCCATAACAGAGAACTGGATTGGAAATGGAGCAGCCGGGACTCGAACTGGGATCCATATGGGATGCCAGTACTGCAGATGGCAACTTTACCTGCTACGCCACAGTGCCGGCCCCAAAAGTAAATATTTTTTAAAAAAGTCACTTTTCCAGGAAAGCCATCACAGACATCCCCAGCCCAGTCAAATTCCCCCAAATTGCCACTGGACTCCAGCCCCAAGCCCCATAGCACTTACCAGGGTTTCGGTTTCACATTTACTCGGAGAGCTGTGGGCTGAACCCACTGGCCTGCAGATCAGGACTTCTTGGCCCCACTGCATGTCAGAGAAAGCTGGAGACATCTCAAAGAGGCAGAATCCCAACTCTCCCCCCCCCCCCAGCTCCAGGAATTTCTCTCCAGTCTCTCTGGGGCATGGCTTCAGCACTGTGCTTTTCAGAGACTTCTCATGCACTTGTCCAGCCCAGAGCAAGATGAGACTCCAAGGCTCACGATGAAAGGGATGAGGTGGGCTTTCACGCCTCCAGTGGGCCCCAGCACCCAGCTCCAAGTCCCATGGCCCCATGCTTGTGAAAAGAGGGACAGGGGAGGGGGTGTTGGGGGAAGGGCACAGAAAGGAGAGAACAAAGAGAGGAGTGAAGGAGAAGCAGGCAGAGCTGCTGGCTGAAATGCAATAAAATGCTTAAGGAACTTAGCACTCTTCCTGGCATGCAGCGCACACCCAGTGAGGCCTGATACTATCTCTATCCAAAAAGTCTGCTGTTAAGGCTAATTGGTCAGGAGGCCAGTGTTGTGATGCCACAGGGTAAACAACACTGGCATCCCAAACTGGCGCCAGTTCAAGTCCCGGCTACTCCACTTCCGATCCAGCTCCCTGCTGATGTGCCTGGGAAAGCGGCAGAAGATGGCCCAAGTGCTTGGGCTCCTGCACCCATGTGGGAGACCGGGATGGAGCTCCAGGCTCCTGGCTTTGCTCTGGCCCAGCCCTTGCAGTTGCAGTCATTTGGGGGGTCAATCAGTGGTTGGAAGATTTCTGTCTCTCTCAGTCTTTTCTCTCACTCTGCCTTTCCAGTAAATAAATAAATCTTAAATAAACAAAAACAAACACAGGTACCTAACTGCTCAGAAAAGGGGAAGTGTATGGCATTGGGTCACCATGACCAGGGCTGTTTTAGAAGAGGTATTTTTTTAATTGGCTGAGTACTTTGGATGTAGTTCATCCCCCAGAGGTTCACACATTGTAGGCATGCTGGAAGCTGGAGCCTGAGATGCAGAGATGATCCGTGGCTCTCCGCATGGCCCCTGGGAACCCAGGTGCCCTTAGAAAAGGGCTGCAAGAAGGTCAGCGTCAGAGGACAGGGGATGATAAAAGGGGAGGAGGAGAAAGAGAGAAAGAAAGAGTTCTACAACTTATTTATTAATTTGAGAAGCAGAGAGAGCTGTGATCCACTGGTTCTCTCCCCAGGTGTCCACACCACCAAGGCTGGGCTGGGATGAAGCCAGGAGCTGGAAACCCAGTCTGGGTCTCCCCCAGGAATGGCAAGAGCCCAGTCACTTGAGCCATTCCTGCTGCCTCCCAGTGTGTGCATTAGCAGGAATCTAATCGGGAGCTGAAGCCAGGTGTCCAGCCCAAGTACTCTGATATGGGATGTAGGCATCTTAACTGCTGGGCATGATGCCAGGACATGAAAGATTTGAAGATGCTCTACTTCCAGTTTCCAAGAAGGGCATGGATCTGCAAGCCCACAGTGCTGGAGGCCAACAGAAACTGGGAAAGACAGTGAATAAATTCTCCCCAGCACCTGAAGAAGGAGCCCTGTCCTGCTGGCACCTTGACCTTAGCCCCATGGGACCCATCTCAGACTTCTGACCTACACAACCATAGCACAGTGATCTGTGTTTTTCTGAGCGATGCAAAGTCCATGGCAACTGAGTTTCTGCAGTGTTAGGAAACTCACCCAGTTCCTCACTGCCTTCACCTCTTAACTGGTCTCCCCGGGCTGCCTCGCAGCCCCTTAATCCATTCTCTGTACAGCAGATAACGTGGGCTTTGTAAAGGCTTAAATCAGATCACATGGCTTTGCTACAGAAAACCCTCCAATGGCTTCCGCCTCACCTAGAATAAAATTCCAACTCTTTATTGTGGCCTCAAAAGTCCTTCAATTCCCAGCTCCTGCCCGCTTTCAGAGCAAGCACATCCTCCATTCTGCTCCCCCTCCCCAACCCCGACCCCACTTCTTCTGCAGGTCCGGCCACCCTGGACGCCATCCTGCGCATGCTACTGCCACCGTCAGGCGTTTGCTGCTTCCCTCCCTGGAATACGTTCATTCCTTGTCTTGAAGGGCTTGGCCTGAGGGGTCCCTGATGACACCGGCACTTTAATGGAGCCCCTCTCCCCTTAGCACCCCCTCCAAGCCTCCCTGCTTTGTTTTCTCACTTGCATTTATCAATACCTGAAAGGATCTTATCCATGCATTTATTTATTTGGCTTGCAATTAATTGTATGAGTGGCAGGTGGTGGTGAGGTTACTTTTACCTCTCCTCATGCATCCCCCAAACTGTCAGCTCCATGGGAGTAGCCTGATTGTTTAACTGTTTCCACTGCTCCAGCTCAGTAAGGAAGACTGGGCTATTGTAGTGCTCAGCACTTCCATGTTTCAACGTCTAAAGGAATGAGTGAGTGAGTGAGTGAATGAATGAAGGAGTGAACACTGTGGGGTTGGCACAAAGCTGTGCTCAGTGTTTTTTTTCTTTGCTATTATCCTTATCATGATAATGACCACCACCGAGAGAGCTGTTGCTAACAGCAGAGCTCAGAGGCCACGTGCACGTGCCACGTGCTCATTAATTTCATTAGCTCCTCCCGGGGGGAATAACCAGCTGGGATAGCTTTCGGTCTCAGCACCCACCCTCCAGGGGCCAAGCTGGAAGCCACAGGGGCCTGGGAAGAGATGCAGGAATTATGGGCTGGCAGAGACCGGCTCTGGCAGCCAGAGAAGAGGGCAGAAACTTTCCTGGAGGAGGTATTTGTGTTATTACAAGTGCTAAATGCACAGAGGCAAGAAATCGCACTTCTCAGTGCACACAGACTCACACACACACACAGATCCCACCTTAGCCCCTCGGCCCGAACCCCTTGTGGGCCCTACCAGGCAGATCAGCAGCCCAGGAGCCTCAGGAGGATGGATTTCAGGTGCCGTCTGGAGCGAGCGTCCCATCATTAATACTATGTGCAGCTGAGCACATGCCTTCTGTTGGGATGAGTATAAATAAACAGCAACAGGAGCCTTGAAAGAAATGACCCCCAGAGGAAACCCGATCCTCAGGCAATTAGAGCACTTCTGTTCAGATAATTGCCGGCTGCCACAGCGAACGGGGTGCCAAACCTCAAAAGGCGCCAGCACCGCTGCCCATGCAGGCCTCCCTGCCTTTGTCTGCTGCTCCTTGAAGGGACGCCAGGAGTGTGGAGGGCGCGTGCGCCACCTTCGTTGCCTCCAAACAGAGGGTGGCTAGCGCAGGGCTCCTCCCAGGGACAGTTCTGCCCCCAGGAGATGTTTGGCAATTTCTGGGCACATTTGTGGTTGTTGCAGCTGGCATTTAGTGGGAGAGGCCGAGGACGCTGCTGGACGTCTTAGATACCCAGGACAGCCCCAAAGCAACAACGAGGCTGCGCTGCAGACACCCAGGTGCAGCACGAGGAGAAACCAGGGAGGGCGGAGTTCCTAATGGACCCAAAACTCCACTGGGGGCTCATGCTCTACCAAACGTAAGCCTCTGGGGCAGGTGTTTGGATTAGCAGTTCAGAGTCCACGTGGGATGCCTGCACCCCATTTCCCAGTGCCTGGGTTTCAGTCCCAACTCCACTACCAATTCCAGCTTCCTGTTAATCCACACCCTAGGAGGCAGCAGGTGATGGCTCAAGTCCTTGGGTCCCTGCCACGCACCTGGGAGATCTGGATTAAACTCCTGCAGGAATTTGTCAAGTGAAGTAGCAAATAGGAGATCTTTCTCTTTCTCTCTCTTTTTTAAAAAGATTTATTTATTTATTTATTTATTTATTTATTTGAAAGTCAGGGTTACCCAGGGGAGAGAGAGAGAGAGAGAGAGGGGTCTTCCATCTGCTGATTCACTCCCCAGTTGGCCTCAACAGCTGGAGCTGTGCCGATCTGAAGCCAGGAGCCAGGAGCTTTTTCCAGGTCTCCCATGCGGGTACAGGAGCCCAGGGACTTGGGCCATATTCTACTGCCTTCCCAGGCCACAGCAGAGAGCTGGATCAAAAGAGGAGCAGCCGGGACTCGAACTAATGCCCATATGGGATGCCATCACTGCAGACAGCAGCTTTACCCGCTACACCACAGTGCAGGCCCCTCTCTTCTAAATAAGTAAAATATTTAAAAATCATAATCCTCAACCGTTAAGGTTGTAAGACCTTCTTATAAGGCTTATTAATTAGCATCCTTATTTTACTGACAGGAAAAGTCAAGGTCCACTTTGATTTAATCTTGACTCAATGAATTTTGTAATTTGATTAGTCACACGTGGCTGGTAGCTTTCACACCGGGCTTTTGCCACCATGTGCTTCTCATGCCTCCTTCCACAGCAGCTCCAAGTGTAAGATCCCCCAGTCCTTGACCTCTCTGGCACGAGGGGTGAGGAAGCCTCCTGGAGGAGTGGACTCGTGAAGGAATTCCCCCACTCGTGTTTCCGGTCAGCCAGAGGTCACTCGGCCCCTGCACAGCCACACGCTGACACCCTACTGTGTGCAAGGCCTAAGCTGTGTACGAGCTCCTCCCTATGCTGGACTAGTAGGGGAACTGAAGAACGGCCACATAACGACAGGGTGACAGTGAGAGGAAGAGGAGGAGGAGGAAGATGAGGAGGGTGACAGTGGCGACGGCGATGATGATGATGATGAAGGCAGTGTAGATAGCAACACAGACTTAGAGTCATTCTGAGATCAAATCCACATTCCACCACTTATGAGCAATGAGTGCCCAAGTCACCTACCCTTACTTGACTCTCAGACTTCTAGTCTCAGACTGGGCACCGGATTCTGTAGCGGTTGCCCCTCTTCCAGGCCAGCTCTCTGCTGTGGCCCGGGAGTGCAGTGGAGGATGGCCCAGGTCCTTGGGCCCTGCACCTGCATGGGAGACCAGGAGAAGCACCTGGTTCCTGGCTTCAGATCAGCGCGGTGCGCCGGCCGTGGCGGCCATTGGAGGGTGAACCAACAGCAAAGGAAGACCTTTCTCTCTGTCTCTCTCTCTCTCACTGTCCACTCTGCCTGTCAAAAATAAAATAAAAAATTAAAAAATAAAAGCATATCTCCCTAAGGTGGCTCAGAGCATTAAACAAATTTTATAAGGTGCGTAGCAGAGCCAGACACAGAGGAAGGATCAAGTAAGTGTTAGCTTTTTATTTTTCTTTTTCACCACTGCTGTTTATTCAGGGCATAGTCTCTTTTTTAAAAAATTAGTTTATTAATTGGAGAGAGAGTGTTACAGACAGAGAGAAGGAGAGACAGAAAGGTCTTACTTCTGCTAGTTCACTCCCCAAATGGCCACAAAGTTCAAAGCTCAGCCAGTCTGAAGCCAGGAGCCAGGAGCTTCCTCCAGATCTCCCCAACAAGTGCAGGAGCCCAAGCACTTGGGCCAACTTCCACTGCTTTCCTAGGCCATAGCAGGGAGCTGGGTGCGAAGTGGAGCAGCCAGGCGGGCACTGCAGGCAGAGGCTTAGCCTACTATGACACAGCGCTGGCCCTGGGGCATAACAAATTAGACAGTTTCAACTAGCCATCCAACTGACTGGACTCTCAGCTCGTTTAACAGATAAGAAAGCTGAGGCTCAGGTGAGTTTTGAGGTTTTCTGCAGGTTCTCAGGGCAAATGGAAGTGCTAAGATTTCCACCCAGGCATCTGGGCTTCAGAACTTTCCAAGTTGCTTACTTGTCCAGTATGCTACAAAAGTCGCAGGGCAGGCCTGGCACACACTCAGGACTCTCCCAGTGCCCACTTCGTGATCTCTTCCCCGAGGCGCCGCCCCACTCCTGAATGGGGTGCCAAGCCCCCAACTCCGCTGAACGGGGCTGAGGAGACAGCCACTTCCCCATGCAGCTGTTGACTGCCCGGCTGGGCCAAGGGGAGGAGGGAAGCAGGTCGTGGGGCCACGCCTCTGTCCCAGACACCCCCCTCCCCTTTATCACCCTGGTGAATCCCAGTGCAGAGGCTCCTGGAGAAACCCTGAGGGTGACGGACGCTCCCCCGCCCGGGCTGGAGCTGCCAGGGAAGGGAGAGGGTATTTATAAACCTGGCGCCGGTGCCTGAGCCCTCAGGAACCTGAGAGGGAAGCAGCTTTCCTGCCCCGCGGGAAACCAAAGAGGAAAAACACCACCAGGCTCCCTCTGACTTTGGGCTGCAGTCAAAAGCCGCAGAGGGTGTGTCCAAGGCCCCTTCTAAATATAGAACATTCAGCCAAACCAGTTCTCCAGCTCACCCAGCCTCTCTCTCCTTAGCTGGACCAGGACCTTCTGCTGTGAGCCAGGGACACAGATGGAGCCAAGCCCAAACCCACCGAGTCTCCATTTTTGTTCCCATCACATCTCAGGGCCTCTCTCGCACCTGAGACAGCACTGCGGGGCACAAAGGGCTCCGAAACCAGAGAACGGAGTTCAGCCATTGGCGCTGGCTCGACACAGCCCAAGGGCTTGGACTCCCAACTTCAGCTTCCAGCATCTCCAACCCTTCATCGGTAAGGTGACTTTACCTGGGCGAGCCTTCATCTCAACACCTCTTTCAAGAGAAGAACAAGACGTTCTGGGAACCTTCCAGTGCCTGGGCCTCAGTTTTGCCATCTTTCATGGGGGCTTTCAGCCTCTGAAAAAAATGAGGATGAAGAACAGGGACAAGGGAAGAGTGCCAGACGCAGGGGCCCATGGCAGGTACCCGCTCCACGTGGGTTCAATCTGCAAGTTCCTATTCTGATCTCTCTTCTTCCCTTTGGCTAAATTCAACCCACTTATTGAAATATTACTCGTATATTCCTAGGCCCTGTTGTTAGTCTAGGGATAAAAACAGAATTCGTGGTGATTGTAATCAAAAGGTACTTCTCTATCTCTGACCCCGCTGCTGGCAGCTGAATGTTTGTGTGCCTCCCACCCCACCCCACAATTCCCAGTTACAACTCAACCCCCAGGTGATTGCTATCAACAGACAGGCGCTTTAGACACTGAGGTCATGAGGCCACGAGGGCAGATCCCTTATGGATGGGATCAGTGTCCCACGTGAGGACAGAGCTAGGAGCGGCTGTCTGTGAATCGGAGTCGGACCCTCCCAGGCCCTGCTGTGACACCTGGGTCTTGGTCTGCCCAGCCTCCTAAGCAGTGAGAAACAGACGCTGGCTGACTACAGGCTACCTCACTTACTGTATTTTATTGTAGCTGCATGGGGGACTGAGACACAAATAAACACCAGAGCGTCACCCAGCCTATTTTTAAGTCCTCGCTCTATTACTGGAAACACCACGTTCATTAATGTAGTAAAAATAGCTGGCAGCTATTGAACACTTACCACGTACAGACACTGGGGTAACGGCTTTACAGGAATTATCGTCAATAATTTAATTCAATCAACAGAAATACACAGAAGCAGACTGCAATGGTTCATAGAACATGGAACAGTTAAGTTTATTTTTGAAGCAAAACCTTTTGAAATCCATGCATAGAGTTTCCTAATCCACATTTCCCAGGAACTCTGGGAGAGCCTTCATGTAAGAGGCACATTATCCTTCCATTGCATTTTTCCAGGAGTACTCTGTGTATGTGTATTAGATATGATACAGATATAGACATAGATGATATACAGATACCAGAACCAAGGTGCAGTTGACACAACAAAAGACGCAGAATGCAATGCCATTCTGTACTTTCATTCTCTGACTCAGCCTTTTTTTTTTTCTTAATTTATTTGCATGCATTTCATAAATACAACTTTAGGAACATAGTAATTCTTCCCACCGCACCCGTCCTCCCAACCTCACTCCTCCCTCTCTTCCTCTTCCCTCTCCTGTCTTGTTTTTCACTAACATCTATTGGGACAGTTCTTTTTTTTTTTTTTTTTTTTTACAGGCAGAGTGGACAGTGAGAGAGAGAGACAGAGAGAAAGGTCTTTCTTTTGCCGTTGGTTCACCCTCCAATGGCCGCCGCGGCTGGCGCGCTGCGGCCGGCGCACCGCGCTTATCCGATGGCAGGAGCCAGGAGCCAGGTGCTTTTCCTGGTCTCCCCATGGGGTGCAGGGCCCAAGCACCTGGGCCATCCTCCACTGCACTCCCGGGCCACAGCAGAGGGCTGGCCTGGAAGAGGGGCAACCGGGACAGAATCCGGCGCCCCGACCGGGACTAGAACCCGGTGTGCTGACGCCGCAAGGCGGAGGATTAGCCTGTTGAGCCACGGCGCCGGCCGGGACAGTTCTGTTATATGCTACCGCACCTCCCTACCTGGATCTGCAGAGGGAGTTGCGCATTCCGGTGTTGGGCACTCCGAGAAGCCCAAGGACTGTCCCTTCTGGCCAACTCTAGTGCCCTCTCTCTCCTTGGGAAGATGCATTGTTGTGCCTCCAGCCCCCTATTAAAACCCTCTGCCCTCTTGCTGGACACCGCTCTGTGCTCCAACAGCCGCCTAGCTGGATGTCGCTGTACTCGGCAACATCCCCTTCCCCTGGCTCCAGAACTCCGCAGCTGTGTGTCCTCGAGTCTCGCTGAGATCTGCTATGAAACAGCTGAGGTTCGGGTTTTGTGCTCGGGTTCTATGGCAACTGCCTCGCTCTGAGGGAGTCCAGCACACGTTTGAGTTCCTCAGACACAGAACCCTGTCCTTGGCCCAAGCTTCTGTGCCTGGAGTCAAGGTTCCCTCAGGAGGTCCCTTTCCTGGGAGGCCTCCAGCAAATAAGCCCTTGAGGCCACTGCCTATCCCCAGACCTCTCCAGATGTTTCTGATTCCCTGGGTGAGCACAAGAGTTCGCAGGGCCCCACGGGACTTCACTCCGAGCGGAGGCGTGGATCTTCCCGTTGCCTCCTTAGTTAGTGCCGGGTTGGTTCTCTGATGATGCATCCCCAGCCTCTGCTGTCCGTCAGAAAGCTCATGCATTGTGGTAGCAACTGGCGGCGCTGGGTGCTTCTCTGTTCGTGATCACTGTTCTGCACATGCTCAGGGATGATGGACTTCCATCCGCGCATCGTGCATATGTCCAGTACTCCGTGCGCTTCTGCTCCATATACACGGAGCACGACACAACCTGCCCTCAGGGAGTGCACAGGGTGGTAAGGGGTCAGATGCTCATTTATCAGAAGTAGGCACACATGGGCTCAGCGCTATTGTGCGGGGGTCAGGCAGCTGCCTGCAGTGCCAGCATCCTATATGGTCACTGGTTCGAGTCCCGGTTGCACCATTTCTGATCCAGCTCCCTGCTGATGTGCCTGGGAAGGCAGTGAGGGGATGGTACAAGTGCTTGAACCCCTGCACTCATGTGAGAGACTCAGTTGAAGCTCCTGGCTCCTGGCTTCAGGCTGGCCATTGTGGCCATTTGGGGAAGTGGGCCAGTGGATAGAAGATTTCTCTCTTCCTCTGTAACTCTGCCTTTCAAATAAATAAATCTTTTTTTTTTTAATGACACAGTAATGCACAAAACACAAATCCCCTCTGTGGAATTTACATTTGAATAAGAGGTGTGTGCTGCATGCAATAAAGCATCAGAGGACAGCTGCTATCAGAGAATTCTGGGGAGAACCAAGCAGGGACAAGAAGAGGAATGTTCCTATGTGGGAATGGGAGGAGACTACGGGGAGGCTCCCTGGAGGAGGCGGCCCTTGAGTGACGTCTTGATGGAAGAATAGGTACTGGGAAGCCAGGATGAACAAGAAATGGATTTGAAAGCAAGCGTGCACTGTGAGCAAAGGGAGATGGCTGGCCGGTAGACGAAACCAAGAGTGGACTGTAGATCAGACACTGGGGTGTCAGGAGCAGAGGGGAAAGAAGGGCACCCTGGGAAGGGAGGAGACAGTGACACCTGCAAAGGTCTGAGTGTGGAGGGCCTCATCTTCATCCCAGAGTCAGGGAGGAGGCTCTCTAGGAACTGAGCCTGAGGGCCAAGCTTAGGTGCTAACATTTCATCAGGGGTGCAGTGCCTGGAAGTCAGCAAAGACAGCAGGAGGAACCAGGAGCAAGAAGAAGGACATCATTACGCAGCAGGCTGCAACCAGGTGACAAAGTGGCCTGCTCAGTGCGACAGGCATCTTTGCAGAGGCCCTGGGAACAGCAGGGGAGGCAGACAGGGCACTTTATCCATGGCTTCTGGAATGCCAAGTCAATACGTGCCCTCGGGGTGGCTGATTCCGGCATTTCTGAGTTGTCTGCACTAGGCGGGTGGATCCTGCAGTGTCTGGAGCCTGGACACAGCAGGGAAGCCCATGGGCAGGTGGCCATACAGGCCCCGGGCAGATGGGGTGCTGCCACACCGTGTCAATCAACAGCTGTGGTTTGTGGTAGCAGTGCAGGCAGAAGCTGGCTCAAAAGCCGGGGGACACTTCAACATGTGGCTAGGGCGGCCCCAACTGGGAAGCAAGGCAAAGGCTCCGAGACAGGACAGCGTCTAAACTGAATCGGCTACAAAGCCTTGGAAGGATGTTCATCCAGGGAGTAACGAAATCAAATCTCCCTTTTAGAAGGACCACTCCCGCTGCAGAAGGCAGAATGGTTTCAGAACTTCACAGAGTGGCACATGCACCCACAGGGAGATTTTAACAGCTTCATTTTAAAAAAAAACGTACATCAGATGTATATGTGTGTGCATTCTATAGGTATTCATTTACACAGAGCAATATCAAATTGTATATACTGAATGGAGTCACTGGAAGCTAGAGAGATGTGGTAAGTCAACGAGAGGAAGGTAGAAAATTCTGGATTAGACTAGAGTTCGGATGAAGGGCTGGGAGAGAGGACTCAGGCGGGTGCAAGGACACAGCGTAAGAAGAGGAGTGCATCAGAGCAAGGTGGAGATGGTCACGCACCCTGGGGAACTCGGAGAGAGATCGCAGAGCGCTGTGCTAACAGCAGGAAGGTAAAGTATCCGTGTGAGCTCAGCCTGCGGCCCCACCCCTGCGGTTCCACACCCCAGCCCCTGGGCTCAGTGCAAAGAGGACGAGGTTCTGAGCTGCCAACTGGCACAGCAAAGCCACGTGCACATGAGCTCCGCCATGGCGCCAGAGGGAGGCGCTCTGCAGCGTGCACCAACCGCTCTACACAGTGAGAACCGCAGGGCCCAAGGACAGCCGACCTGGCAGTGCCAAGAGGGCAGCCGACCGGCTGATGGAAGGTTCTCGTGGGAAGGAGCCCAGGCCACACTTGGCCCCCGGCCTGATGAGTCAGCACCCCAGCTGCTGCTTGTTACTCACCACAAAACTGCACATGTTTGGAAATTTGGTGACCTGTGGAGTTTCGGTTTTAATCAAGATGATCTGGGCATTTGCTTTCCTGGCAAAGAGCTGTTTCTGGGTGTTTTCCGAAATTGTGTGCAGGGAATACCCTTCACCTTGGGTTTACACAACTGGCACATTCGGGGCATGGTACCATGAGCACACACACCAAAATAGACTGCCCCGCAGACCGCGCAGGCGCAGAGCCAGCTGGAGCCAGCGGAAGACTTTCTCTGGCCTCCCGCCCTCAAGCCCCCTCTGTCTCGTGCCGAGTGTGACAGTGGGAAATCATTTCTCTGGGGTTCTCTCAATCTTCAAAAGAGGGGAAGGGGCGGGTCCTTAGCCTAGTGTTAAAGATTCTGATTTAAAAAGAGATTTTATCTATTTCAAAGTCAGAGTTACAGAGAGGGAGAAAGAGAGTGAGAGACAAGACACAGAAAGTCTTCTATTCACTGGCTCACTCCCAAATGGCCATGGTGGCTAAGGCTGGGCCAGGCCCCAGCCAGCAACCTGGAACACCATCTGGGTCTGTCACATAGGAGGCAGGGGCCCAGGCACCTGCTTTCCTTGGTGGAAAGCACATTAGCAGGGAGCTGGATTGGAAGCAGAGTAGCTGGGACTCGAACTGGCACTCATATGGGATGCTGGCATCATGGGCGGCAGGTTTAACCCACTGCGCCATGATGCTGGCCCCAAGATGCTGATTTAGATAGAAGTGCCTGGATCCAGACACCTGGCTCTGGCTCCCAACTCCAGCTTCCTGCTAAAACAGAACCAAGGAAGCAGCACTCATGGCTCAAGTGACTGGGTTCCTTCCTCCCACCTGGGAGACCTGGGGCAGCTCAGCTCCTGGAGGCTGCCCGACATTCTTTCTGTGCGGTTGTTTACACCAGAACGGCACATTCTAGGCCAACAGGAGCCAATCTGCTGCAGCTTTGAATCCCTCCATTTTTTTCATCTCCTATCTATAGTCCCATAAAGGCTCCCCTGATTAGACCAGGCCCTCCCCACTCAAGGAAAGGGTATTATATGCAACAAGAATAACAGGGGTGAGGATCTCGAAGCTGTGTCAGAATCCTGCCAACCACGGCCCCAGATCATGAGGCTGACTTCAGAGACCACAGAGTCTAGATCGCTACCTATGAAAACATCCAGGACAGCCAAAGATGTGAGATCATTACTTGCTCTTCCACGTTCAGGAGCAAGAAAGAAAAGAGTGGTCGAGAAAGGGGAAATAGCCGTAGCCTTTTAAAAAAAAATAAAAGGACAGTTTTCCCTCCCTCGTACCAGTAGGGAAACGCACTAAGGACTTAGTTTCCTGGACTCAAATTTAGCTGAGTGCCAGCTGTCTGCCAGGCACTCTCAAAGAGAAATGGAGGGACCAGCATTGTGGTGCAGTGGGTACAGCCGATGTCGGCATCCCACGTGGGAGTCAGTTTGCGTCCTGGCTGTGCCCTGATCCAGATCGATGCTAGTGGCCTGGGAAAAGGAGTAGAAGATGACCCAAGAGCTTGGGACCCAGGGTGAAGCGCCAGACTTCTGGGAGGGTGAACCAGCAGATGGAAGTTCTCCCCCCGCCCCTTTCTTTCTCTCTCTCCCCCTCTCTGTAACTGTTGTTACTATTTCTGCAACTTTTACCTAATTCTGAAATTATTTCAGGAGGAAACATTTCAAAATAAACAAAAAATAAGAGATTGGAATTCTGGTCCTTTGCCTACCACTGTAGATCCTTGGGAAACTCTCTGAGCCCTCAGATTCCTCTCCTATTAAATGAAGGCATTCAAAGATATGGGCATAAAAATACCTTACAAATAAGGAACTAACCCAAAATAAAGTATTTAATGGCATTTTGGCATGTGTTACCTCTTAATCCTTAAAACAACAAGGAAACAACACAACCAAGCAAGAAGTCTGAAGCCAAGAGGAGCTGTGCCATCCATCATTACACGTCCCGTGTCATGGAGCAGAAGCTGAACCCAGTTCTGTTCGGTTCCATGCGTCACGCTCTTCCCGCTACACCGGGTCTGTCACTACGCTGATAAGGTGAAGAAGGATGGGGCCACTGGACGAGAAAAGCCAAAGACTTTGCAATCGAACAGGAAATGCGGCCAAGAGCAGATACAATCTCAAACACAAAACCACAAGACTTCTAAAAACACTGTCAACGCAGGCTCAGTTCCACCAGGAACCGGCCTTCGAATCTCCTCTTCTTTGTCAGTAACTGCTTGCTACCACGCAAACGGCCGACAGACCAGATCATATGTCTCTCTCTTTGGAAGTGAAAGTGTAAACAGGAGTGGCTGTACAGGTGGCCCCCGAGACACTGTGCGTGCCATGAAGATAGGTCCCTTGTCACCTCGAGATGGCTCATTTGCCATCTGTGCTGGCAAAGCCTGGAGCTCTATGTTCTACACGTGCAGGACCAGCTTTCCCTACCTTGGCCCAATGTGTGTGTCCCTGAGCATTGCATTTCCACAGGCGTGAGTGTGAGTATTGCACACCACAGCTAAACCCTCCAACCCCAACCGTCCTACAGGCACAGATAACTTCAAAGTTTTTCATCCAGGAAGTTATTAAGTTACACCCCGAATCACCATCTGGCTGGGCGATTTCCCAAGGGAGTGGGGTCTCCTGGCTCTTCTTGAGTTACATCAGCTTGGATGTCAGTCCCTGGTGACGGCCACAGAGCTGCTCTCTGCCTCCCGGTTTGCTCCAAGCCCTCCCTTCCCCATATCTCAGCCAGGTTTCCATTGCATTTAAGGGAAAGGGGGTGAGGGCGATGTGTCATTTATGGGACACCCGCTAGGAGCCAGCCCCTCTTCTGGGCATTTGCTGCATCGAGCTCATGTAAGTTTCAATATCAACCTGTACTAGGGGTTCATGTGCCCTCTGTACAGATGAGGAGAGTCGAGTGACATAATCAAGGTAGTGGTATTCCTCAAAGCCAAGTCAGAGGTTCAAATACAAGGTTGCCTAGCTTCCAACTATGTTCTTTCCACAGAAATAAAAATCTCTCATCTTCTTGCTTTGGTCTCTCCAGCTGCTCCTCTCCACAAAATCTCGACACATTTGTTACAAACTGGCAGCCTTGATTCAGGCACAGAAAGGTGCTTCCTGCCACCTGCCGTTGCCCAAACAGCCTCCTCCTCATCCAGGGGCAAGATGGCAGCTGCCATATACCAGTGCCCAGGACGTCCCTCCAAGCCTCCTCCAGGAACTTTCCACGCTGTCCCTGGGTTCTGGCTCTTGGCCAGCCACTCCACTCTGATGTCCCGGTCAGACTGCCCGATCCTGCGTGCTGACTTCTGGTCTTGGCTCCCTGCCCCGCTCAGGAATACTTGCCATCTATCCCTGTCCAATGCCACTGCCTCTGTGTTTCCTGGAAGGAGCAGGAGCTGGGATGATGGAGCAAGACAGACCTCACTAGAAACCACAGAATCCCAGAGTTTCTGGGGAGGGCTGCTTTAAGGATACCCCAGCGAGCAGGACACCAGGTCTCACACACTCTCGGTCCTCACTGGCACAGCGACTGGGGCCACGTGCGCCCACGCAGAGCAGGAATCAGAGGGCTGGAGGAGGAGGGAGTGCCACACAGCAGACACAGAGCTTGTGGGGGGGGGGGGGAGAAGGCTTCGCATGTGCCCACCAGGGGCCCTGCTTGCAGGCACTTCTCTGGGAGGCTGTAGGGCTGTGCCACATCCCACCCAGCTGTCTGCGGGCCCTGTTCCAGCTGCGCCTGGACCTGCGTGTGCTTACAGGAAAACACCTGTGCTGGGTTCCGGCCAGCAAGCCCCAGCCCTGACTGCATGGGTGCTAAAATGACCACTATAGATGAAGCAGCAACACAGCGCCAACTGCTCTAGAGGTAAATGTGTGTGTGTGTGTGTGTGTATCTCTGTGCATCTATCTAAGCTCACCGTTTTAAACAACTTTCATACATACATCATCTCACGCGTGTATGTAAAGCTCACTGAATCACTGAAGAGTGGCAATGTGCCAACAACTCTTCTAAACATTGTACAGAGAGAGACACTCTCATGTACATATGCATATGACCTCATTTAAATATACACATATACATCAGTCAGGTGTGGGCTTTGAGGCACAGCAGGTTAAGCTGCCACTTGGGATGCCTACACTCCGTACCAGAGTGCTAATTCCAGTCCCGGCTACTCCAGCTCCCTGCTAATGCACTTGGCAGGCAGTGGACGATGACCCAAGTACTTGGGTTCCTGCCACCCACATGGGAGACCTGCATGGAGCTCTTGGCTCCTGGCTTTGGCCTGGCTATTGCAAGCATATGGGAAGGGAACTAGCAAGTAGAAGATCTGTCTGTGTGTGTCTCTCTGCTTCTCTAACACAGTTTTTCAAATAAATAAAACTTAAAAATATATATATATATATCTTCCATATGTTTGTATAAATCTCATATACATAAAACCTTACATATATATTTATGGATATCTATAAATCACTAAACACACACTATGTTCCAACAACTGTTCCAAGAATACATAATAATGACAGTCTAATTTATATGGCTATACATATTGAATCATAATTTATGTAAGATCTATATACATATGTATGAAAATCACATTTAATCAATAAACACTGACTATATGTTAGCAACTTATCTAAATACCATATATACATCAATTCATATATATCACATATAGAAATATCATTTAATCATTAGCAATGACTATACACCAACACCTGTTTTATTATATGATCTAATTTAATATGTCAAAGTCATTTATTTATTTAATACATCTCACACATATACAGGTATGTATAGGTATGTATCTATGTGTGAATCCTTAATTACTCAAGAAGTCCGTAGAAGTAGGCATAGTACTTAACCTCAAAGGTTGAGCATAGCCTGTGTCACAGATCTCGGTTGGGCTCCCGGTGCCCCACCCAGGCCAGCTCCCCTCCTGTCCAGGGAGGTGCAATTCCAACTTTCCCTCTGCCCAGGCCCCAAGCCGCAGGCTCGCCCTGGCCTCCGACTGCATAACCAAGCCGCCTGCAAATCCTGCTCTGTCTTCAAAGTGGTGCTAGGATTTTACTCCTTCTCACCACCTCAACCCTGATTCACGCCTCTGTCCGGGGCAGAGGGACAGCCCCAAGTCTCCTCTTCGCATCCTTGCTTCTGCCCTAGCTGCACTTTTGCCTGCTGTCAAGAAGTGGACCTGTGAGAGCGCAGGGAAGCCCAGGCTGCTCCACTCTCACGCCGAGAGCCTCCCATCTCGCTAGGAGTGGAAATGCGAGTCCTCACCCCTCAGGCCCGCAGCTTGAACTCTCATATGGAGAATCGCCCACACGCTGAAACCACCACTCTTGCAAGGGCCTGAATAATTTTGAGATGTGATTCGTGTATCTCATCTTTAGTAAGAAGGGTTTGTAAGGTTTTGTTTTGGGGACAACTGTGCTACCCACCACGACTCCCACAGGCACCCAGAAAGTCAAACAAGAGGCCTCACTTTTATTTTTAAATGCACTCCCAGAAACCTGGGGTACGCTGTGGCCTGGGGTCTGACTCATGCCTGAGGAACTTAAGGGACCAGAGCCCGGGGCTGATGAGTCAGAATTCACCTGCACCTCCTGCCTGTGCTGGGCAGAGGATGTGAGAGTGTTTCTCATGACCCATTTGTGGGCCAGCCAGGCAAAGGGCTGGCTGAGGGAACTCTCCTACCCCCAGCGGCCAACAGACCTCAGCTGGCACAGCAGGCGGTGGACCACTAGACTCCTAGGGCCTGGAGAGGAAATGAGAGTTCAGTGACATGGAAGTCATTTCGGGGGGTGAGGAGCTTACCAAGAAGCCCAAACGCGAGAGTCAGGTGCGAACAACTACCTCTCTGAAGCCCACAGAAAAAAACCCCTCCAACAAAGGTACCCATTATGTAAGATCTTCCCCCTCTTCTGATAGTGAAGATGAGAGAAGCCTCAATCTTTTTTTTTTAAGATTTATTTATTTATTTGAAAGGCAGAGTTAGAGAGAGAGAGAGAGAGAGTTCCCCAATCTGCTGGTTCACTCCCCAAATGGCCACAACGGCCAGAACTGTGCCAGTCTGAAGCCGGGAACCAGGAGCTTCTTCCAGGTCTCCCATGTGGGTGCAGGAGCCCAAGAACTTGGGACATCTTCTGCTGCTTTCCCAGGTGCATTAGCAGGGAGCTGGACTGGAAGTGGAGCAGCCAGGACTCAAACCAGTGCCCATGTGGGATGCCACTCCACAGACAGCAGCTTCTCTGCTGTGCCACTGCACCGGCCCCAATGCCTCAATCTTGAGTGAAGCTGGGAGCAATGTTTCCTCCACGGGAACACAGTCATTGCTGACTGCTGAAGGGAGGCTGTGTCTGTGACTGTTAGGAACTATGACTTGGGAGCCATGGATCCAGATCCAGGGCTATGGAAGGGCTGTTCCACGCAGCAGACTTGAGAGGCCCAAAGGCTACACCCCATTACTGCTTGTTCCTCACGTTCCTTTCTCCTATTCACCATGATACTATGACACCATGTCAAAGCCAATCTAAGAGATGGTCAGAATAAGAAGTCTTGGGGCAGGCATTTAGGCACCATAGTTGATGCCAACTGGGATTACTGGAGAGCCTGGGTTCAGGTCCTGGCTCTGCTTCCAATTCCTGCTGGTGTGCAGCCTGGGAGGCAGTGGTGATGGCTCAAGTACTTGGGTCCCTGCCACCCCTATGGGAGACAAGGATTGAGTTCTTGGCTCCTGGCTTCATCTTGGTTGTTGTAGGTATTTGGAGAATGAACCAGTGGACGGAAGATTCTCTGTCAAATAAATAAAATGTCATCAATTAAGACTATTTAAAGGAAGCAGAGACATTGGTTTAAAAAAAACCACCAAAACCAAAATGAGAAGTCTTATACATGCAGATGCTGCATTCGGAAACATTTGAAGGGCCTGGTCCAATCCACTGGAAGGAACCTGAGAAGCTAGGAAAGAAGGACATTGCAGGTGGGACCTTGGCCATTTATCGAGGAGGAGCTAGGGCCACGAAGAGAGGGCAAGGAGGCACAAAAAGCAGCCAGGTAGCCACTGCTGTCACTACCAGAAACCCCAGGTGTCTCTGCCTCAGGGGGCCCCAGGCATCTCTGCTCAGAAACCACGGAAGCTGACCGTGAACTTTATGTACATGCTGCAGAAACACAAGCAAATGGAGACGAAGTTTTGACCTTTTTATTCAAAGCAGCTTCTCACAATGTATAAATACTGCATATTAGCACACATGAAAAATACAACTTCTAAGGCACCCAGAAATGTGTTCATACACGTTACAGGACCATTCACAAAGAGAGTGTACGATTTGTTCTAGACAGTCAGCATTTGATAAACCAGAAGATTATTACCCTCAGTACTGCACCCAGTCTCGGTAAATATTTACAGCATGGTGAGAAAGGGTCGGCTGTACCTGCTTTATAATTCTATGAAGTACCCATACTTACAAATATTCAGAACTAGTGAAAGACTCTCCCATGATAATCTGGCAAAACAAAACAAGTAGCCTAATCTGCAAAGGTCTCCGTGGGTTTTGGTGTGGGTGCTACATCCATGATCAAGTCCAAGCACTCCTAGGGTGGGCTGGATAAGTTTTTGGTAGCCTGCTTCATTATCAGAAGTTTGGCAATAAGCCTTACCAATAGAATAGCACTCCTTCAGCATCAATCTTTCTTAACTGGTTAACGGATTAATGCTTTCCTCATCATGAGGCCGGAGCATCACCCTGTATGAGAATGGAAGAGAATTCTTCTCACGCCAAACAGGAATCGGAATGTTGTGACAATGAAGAACAAGAGGAGGGAGAAATCTGGCAAGTGCAGGATCCCAGTACTCAGTGTAGACACATCTGCAAAACTCACATTGGAGGCTCATCGTCTACACTGGTCAGATTCCCTGCAAGGAGGCCAGACCTCCACTTTTGATGATACAAATCAAGGCTCAAAACTACACAGCAGAAACACCCACCTGAGATCCTGAGTTCCCATCTTGGAAACTCATCTTTCAGAGCCTTCTCAATGTGACAACCAGTCCCTCTGTCTGGTCAGCCAGGGGGAGGAGCATGAGACAGTGGCAGTGAGCATCTTCTCCGTGCCCTCAAGCATGAACACCCCTGTCTAGATGTGCCCACAATCCATGAAACTCATGCTTGTTGGAATAATGAAATTCTTTGGTCCTTGGTTTTAGGAAAGGCAATATTTTCACAATCCTGTCAATGTAGACATTGGCAAATGACTTCAAGCCGAGACTAATGGCACAGGGACAAATTAAATACCACATGGAAAACTCTACACCCTCCAAACTTCCCAGAGTCAACTTAAATGAGCTCCAGCATCAGGCCAGATGTTGGGCCAATGAGGTCAAACAATAGACCCCAGAGCTGAAGCTTAAAACTATACATTGGTTTTCCTGATTTCCACACACACTGCAAAATGTGGAGCAAATCTCCATCCTAATGTCTGTTCATCTGGCATTAAGAACACTTACTAGACATGAACCACACTCTACTCCTAGACCCAAGAGCCCATATAAAGTATTGGGCAGGAGAATCAAGTAGCTGGTGACTCCTGAAGACTTGTCAACCCAAATGAACTGCAATTTCTTTGAAAATTAAGTCCAAATTCTAGTTGGTTCTATTAGATCCCAGACATCACACCACCCATGAGTTTTGTTCCACCAGAACAGTCCTGGACACACCAACTTGGTTGCTGTGTATGTTCCGCATCTAGCTTGCCTACTGTCCTGCTAAACTCTAGTTTAGTATGGCTTGGCACACACAGTTCATTGATAAAATAATGAGGACGCATGGGGATGCTTGATTACGTAACCAAAACTGACTTTCCGATTGTCTACACAGTAAGACTGAAATGTAAACTTTGTTAACATTTCTCAAGGAGTGCTGACCTCAGCCAGACTGGACATTTCCAAGTTATCCATCAGGACCCTGGGGCTCAACCACCAAGTCACAAGCAGGAAATGCCATTTGTTCAGAGCAAACGATGGACCAGCAGTCCTCCCTATGACCATGTGTAAACCATGTGAATAGTACGAAAAGTGGCTCCAGAAGTATCTGTCCTTGGTCCAGTCTGACGGCTAGCCAAAGACAGTCGCCAAGGTGTCTATGTGGTCCCTGCCGCCATCAACTCAACCAGACTCTCCAGGGTAGCCATGGATTGCCGACTGCACTGAGTCTAACAACACGGCTTACGCTGCACTGAAGAAACAACCCGTATTACCCTTTAATAGTTTATTTTTGCAACTCGCTTAAGGCTCTGTTCACAAACTCCATCAACTGCCACACAGTGAGAATTTATGGGGAGATCTGAAACTACATTTGTAGTTGTAAGGGATGGGAAATTTACTGATCCTAATGGTAAGGCTTATTCACAAACTCAACACATTTCCAAATTATATACGTCGAACTCAACTACTTCAAGGAAAAGAAAATTAACCTGCTCTCTCAGAATTTAAGAGCACTAGATTCTAATAACAATAATAATAATAAAAACATTGGCACCAAACCAGTATGCTATTTCTTGAAAGAACGGGTGATATTAATGGAAAAGATTGCCTAAAACGCATATCCTAACTTACCACAGAAATATAAAAGTTTATATTCTGAAAATATATATACTGTATTAAAGTCTGTAAGCATTTCAACCAAAATTTGCAGAAAGAACTAAGCAACACTTATCTACAACAAAAATATACATGCAAGACAACCCCAATGGTTTCCCTTAAATATCTACAAAGGCAAAGTGTAGATTTTTAAAGATTATACAAAACCATTTACAGAGAATAAAATAAAATACTTAAGAAATCTCATTTAGAGTCTTAAATACTGTGTATATTAGTGAGAATGTGTAGACTAATATATACAACAGACCTAAGTATCTGAATACAGAAACACAGAAGAGAAGCAATTCTGCATTTTAAATATTCACTTAGGGAGATTTGCAGATGTTTCTATTTGTTTCTCTTTGTTAAAAAAAAATCTCCACAGAAACTAGATTGGAAAATTGCATGAATGTGACCAAACTCCAAATTATTAAAAAAAAGTACAAACTTTTAAAAAGTTATTTTCAAAGGTTGTAAAGTTTTTTAAACCAACAATTAATAATGGAAAATGCAATTCAACATTTAATCAAGGCTATTTTTAAACACGGATACTCCAAGATATAGTTGCATTGTTCAAAGACTATTATGATTATTATTTTTCCATCCTCAAGCTAAGCTTCATATGGGAAAAACTTATTTTCATGCTTCAGAGAGAACATGTCCTAGTTTTAGTCTGTGCCAAACAAGAACAATATTTTAAATCAATTCTCTTCCTACCTTCTCGTCGTTATCCAATTTCATTCTTAGTAAGTGATATTGAGGGTATTTGTGCACAAATATTTTTTTCTAAACTGGAAGGGACACGTGAGAACATCCACTCCACGCTGTGGCTTCTAGATGGTGAGGAAGTATGACCACTTTAAAGAGAGTCGTGCAAAAACTCCTCCTGCAACAAGGCTGTTAGCTCAGATGGTCCCACTGCAAAACACCAGGAGTCAGCCATCATCAGCGGCTGGGGCGGAGAGGGACAGTCTAATGCACAGCTAATAGGAGGGCAAGGTGCAGACCAGGGAGGTAACACCCCACCCCACCCTAGCTTCCACCCCTGGCAGCTGTCCGGAATTCCAAACCCAAAGGCAAGTCTGGGAAGGGGTTGCCAAGGCCAGCTACGACTCCTTGGTGACCTGACCAGGCTTCAGGAAGGAGCGGATCCAGGGTGAAGGGGTGGGGTGGGGAGCAAGGAAGGCTAAAGAGATGGAGAAAAAGGGTCCCATGAGTGTAGCGAGAGCACGGGCACAGAGAAGATAAAGTCTAAGGAGCCCTATCTCGAGAAGGCTATTAGGATAAACCCTGATCTAATCCCAAATCAATTTACTCTAAATTACCTGGATTTTACTGACACACTGTAAAAACAACTATCCTGAAAATGAGAAACTCAGAGGTTCAGCACACCCTGTAGCAAACAGATTCTACCCAACTGGTAAAGTTCCCTCATTGAACCGGCTGTCTTGCAAAACACCCCTTCATACCCAGAACCTACAAATGAATTCCTCCCTAGCAATGTTCTCACGCTCCCACTCTAGTCATCAGAGAGCCTTACAAAGTGTAGACGTGGATCTGACGATGCAGGCAGAGCTCCAACATTCCCGTTCTTTCTGCAGGGAACAAAGGTGGATATTGATCCAAAGGAATTTCTAAACATCTCCTTCCATTTCCACCGTCCACCAGGAACAAGTGGCTGCTCCGTGCCAGCTGCCCACGGCCAGGATGCAGAGGCTAGAGGAGGACGGATGACGAGTTCCCTGCGGGCTTCCTGAAGGGGAGAGGAGCTCTGTAGGGGGAACCATTTGAAGGATCAGGAAATGCGAAATTTGCCGTTTGGGGGACCTCATCCCTACCTCTACCCAAACTGTTTTTCGAAACTCCACACACAGGTCTCTGACTCCTGTCCTTCCCAGTACACCTGCTCACCTGCAGAGAGAACAGGGGATGAGAGACAGACAGACATGGGGGCAGGAGGGGCAACTCGCGGGAAAGAGGAGGAGGGGTGAACAAAGGGAGCGCTCAGGGTGCCATGCGAATGATCGAATCCCAGCACCCTGAGTATCCGACTTACTCTGGGTGCCTGACCCCTAACGGGTCAAAGCCCCCATGCAGAGTGTGATCCTTCCACTTCCCTGCTCTAACCTTGAAGTTTACATCTTTGTCTGCAGAAAAAGCCAAAACCAACCCGTGCTCCCTGCGGCTGACCTGCTGGCTTCAGTCTGAAGGCCTGCACACACAGGTGGGGCTCCTGCAGCCCAGGGGCACTGGGGCTAGGGGACCGCCTCCCTGGTGACTGTTCCCTCACGAGGATACACAGCCAGAGAGAAGGACGGGCCCTCTGGCTTCTGGGGGCAAAAACACCAGACCTGCTATAGGAGCGGGAATGCACCCCCACCTCCCTCAAGGCCCAACCTGGGAACCACTGACCACTTGGAAGAAACAGTCTCTGAAATCCACAGACATTGGCCCCCAAAGAAAAAAGTCTCACTGCAGACACAGTGCCTTCCCTACTGGGTGGGACCGGTTCCCCGCCCCTTCCTGAAACAGTTAGGGACCATCTGGGCTTGGGCAGCCCTTTATCTCCCTAAGGACAGCAGAGAGAAAACACCTGCACGGCTTCTCCTAAGCACCAGCCTAAAGAGCTGGTATTTACGGCATTACAGCTGAGAACCGTTTTACATGCCCAGGAGCTGAGGCACAGCTATGCCTTTTATCCACAGAAATCCTTCTGTTTTCATCTCGCTGAATTCCATGTCTGTATGGTTCATTGCTAGAATGCACCAAGCAGCATGTACCTTGTATGGGATTTGGTCCAGGGCGCTATGGAAATACGATCTGCGTGAACAACAGAGATCATAATATATAAACAAAAATAAATAAATAAGTCTGATTAAAGGGAAAAAAAACCATTTTCCTAGTAGTTCATGTTTTTGCAAAACTAGCTTTACATATAATACACATAAATTATCAGAATTTCCACTTACATTGTTTTAAAAATATATATTTAACAAAACATTTCTAAATGTACAATATCTGGGTTTGTAAATCACTCAGTTGGGTTTCAAGACCAAGCCCTAAGAGTCACACAGATTTGCGTCGGAGAGGAGACCGAAGCCAGGTCTAAACCATCATTGTGCTCATAGTCTGGAAACCCCCCACCTTCCTCCCCTGGCAGCCCAACCGCACGGAACCGGAGAGTGCCCTGCCGGCCACATCTCCCAGTCAGAGGCACTGTGTAGACACAGCCTGAGTCAGAGGAGAGGAAGCGGCCTTCCCCTGCCCAGACCACGGGGGTGCATTTCAGCAAGTGGGGAGAGGACAGCGGGACCCGGCCCTGGGGAGCTCTCTGGCCAGCGGGGGCGGGGACACGGGGGAGGCCAAGTATGCTGCATTTCCCACTGCTACACAAAATCAAACCAATGCGGAACAACCAAAGGACATGAGGACACGGACACAACCCTACGTATAGAGAGACACCTTGACAAGCTCCTTGGCTGAGGCAGACACTGGGCTCTGAGTTCAGAGACGCAGGGCAGAGCTGGGGCAGGTGAGCCAGGGCTCTTCAGACTTCATAAATCTTGTCCTGCAGGTAGCTGAACAGCGAATCCAGGCCTTTGGACGAGCTCCACAGCTGCTTGAGCATGACGCATTCCTTCTCGTTCACGTCCTCCAGCACCGGCTTCAGGAAGCTCCGCACCAGGCATTTGGATTCCTCCAGCACCTGCAGGGGACGCACAGACTGGGTCAGCCAGGCCGCAGGGCTCTGCCCAGCTCGGCCTCCTGGTCAGCCCAGCTCGGCCTCCTGGCCTGCCCAGCTCGGCCCCCTGGTCAGCCCAGCTCGGCCCCCTGGCCTGCCCAGCTCGGCCTCCTGGTCAGCCCAGCTCGGCCCCCTGGTCAGCCCAGCTCGGCCTCCTGGCCTGCCCAGCTCGGCCTCCTGGCCTGCCCAACTCAGCCTACTGGTCAGCCCAGCTCGGCCTACTGGTCCACCCAACTCCTCCTACTGGTCAACCCAACTCGGCCTACTGGTCAGCCCAACTCAGCCTACTGGTCAGCCCAGCTCGGCCTACTGGTCAACCCAACTTGGCCTACTGGTCAGCCCAGCTCGGCCTACTGGTCAACCCAACTTGGCCTACTGGTCAGCCCAACTCAGCCTACTGGTCAACCCAACTCAGCCTACTTGTCAAACTCTCTGTGTTCAAAGTCAGGAGGCTGCCTCTGTTAGCCTGGGCCTTCCTGGTCCCATGTTTCTGGCCCTGCTATGAATGGATTCCAAGGATAGCAAGGTGTTGAGCCCTCAGTTCCTTGGCTGGCTAGATGGGGTTCATGTTATCCCAGACCAACAGAGCCTTGTCTTTGACCCAAGGGTGATATAAACACAGTCCCATTTTCAATAGGTGTCTTGAAAAAAACCCTGAAGAACACTATTTTAGCCTCTCCATACCTCATTCTCCGATCTGTCAGGAAGAATGACACGTAAGTTAAGGATCACTGGGCACACGGGAGAAGAATGGAACAAACTAATGGCTGCCCAAGAATCCACGAAGCCCACCCTAACAGCAGTGCCCCTTTGTCAGGCTCAGTCGTAATAACGGTCATAAGCATTGCAATAATGAGCAATAACTGTAATACTCAATCATAAAAATCATAATTGTACTAATGAATAATAATCACACCAATCATAGTAATAATAATCATAGTAATTAATCATAGCAACCATAGTAACACAGTAATGAGTAACAATTCTAATAACCAGGTAATAATGGTAGTAATAATGGGAGTACTCGGCATCATTGTGAGTAATAACAAGCACTGAAGTGAGCAGTAATAACCACAGTCATGAGAAATAATGTAGTAACAATACTAACAATGCCACAATGAACTCCAACAACCAACAGGCGCTAGGAGAAGTACTTTTTCCTGAATGCATTCATTGGCCCCCTGGGGTAAGTCCACCAGCAGGCAGCATTTATAGTCCCCTTGCTAGATGAAGAGCCCAAAGCTTGGTGAAGTAAAGCACCCCGAGGTTGTCCATGACTCCCTGGAGGACAGAGCAGAGAGCCCTGGCTGGGGCTGATCCCGCTGCCTCCCCCTGGCAGAGCCCCAGCAGGAAGCGAGACCTCCAAGCCTCCCCCTGCTGGCCTCCTCCACCCTCTGCTGACCTCCAGGCACAGGCTCACATCCTCCCAAGTGCCTGTAGACAGAAGCAGGCAAGGTAAGAGGATCCTGCCTGTCCCCTACGTCACCTGAGGATCTCTCACTGCCCAGAGTACAGACAAAACTCCTCACATCTGTCACCCACCTTCTCGCGTCACTCTGCCCCACACGGTCCCTGTGCAAGTGGACCATGAACCACCACGAAACTCCACATCCCCTCACTCCCACTGACCTCTGCTGACAATCCCCACAGCTGCCCAACCACGCCCATTTGCCCAGGACTATGGGGGTTTGCTGAGATGCAGGATTTTCAGGGCTACAACTAAGAGAGTCCCAGGCAAGGTGAGAGTCGGTCACTCTGGGAATCCACACAAGGAGATGAGCAATATGCGAGGCCGGGACGGGTACGCGGCAGCCTGTGGAGGCCCTCGGCGCCCATCATCCTTAGCCCTCCTGCTGTGCACCCAGGCAGCGGGACTTGCGTGCAGCAGGTGCCCGATCACGTGACCCAGGGCTTCCAGAAGGGAAGCGAGAGCACGAGTGCCCACAAATCCAGCCCAGCGTTTGTAAAGCCCAGGCCGAGTCCCCAGGGCTTCTGCTCCCAAAGCACCTGCCTTGGCTGTGGAGTTGGCCTGGGGCTGCAGGCACAGCCTCTCCTCCACCTCCCTCTACTGCACAGAGAGAGACTGTTGGAGAGAAAAGCAGCATTCGTATTTCTGATCTATTTTTCAATGCATCACCAGAGTCCAATGGTCTTGGTTAAAGGTGCCCAAAGCCCGATGGCTGGCATAGTTGCGGGACAGTGTGCCCGGTCTCTCTGGTCCTCTCTGCACACTTCCACACCTTATTGATCCTTATCACCTGTGCTGCTGGGTTCTCTGAGAGCCACGGATATATGGGCTGTCCTGTGTGAGTTTAGAACTTCCTTCTTCTTATTGCATTTTATTCATTTAAAAGTCAGAGTTACAGAAAGAGGGGTGGGGGGAGAGATCTTCCATCTTCTGGTTCACTCCCCAGATGGACACAATTGCCAGGACTGGGCCAAGCCCAAGCCAGGAGCCAGGAGCTTCTTCTGTTATCTCCCACATGGATGCAGGGGCCTAAGCACTTGGCCCATCCTCAGCTGATTTCCCAGGCACATTAGTAGGGAGCTAGATTGGAAGAGGAGCAGCCAGGACTCAAACCAACACCCAAATGGGATGCCAGCATTGCAGGCAGTGGTTTAACCCATTATGCCAAAAAGCTGGCCCCTAGAACCTCCCTCTAAAGCAGGGTCCCCTCCCCTAGGGTAGGAATTTCTCCTGGAGGCGTGGTCCAAACAAGACTGATGGAGAATACAGGATTACGCTGAGCAGTTCCCTCTGACTCGAAGTCCTAGAAACAGCATCTATTACCTGCACAGGGCCCTTCACCAGCTCCCTGCATGATGCCTGGCAAGTCACTTGGTCTCTCTGAACCTTGCTGTCCCCATCTGCAAGGTGGGCCTATTTAGAGACAAGCCCACGGAGCCACAGGACTCACCACGGCACTGCAGGACGCCATCTCCTTGACCCGCAGCATCACCTCCTGGCTGAAGGTGGTCGGCCAGAAGACCTGCGACACCAGGCCTCTGCTGCACGCCTCCTGCGCCGTGAGCTTCCGCCCACAGAACAGCATCTCGTTGGCCTGAAAGAGCAAAGAGGGGCAGGCTCAGGGCCCAGAACTCCTCCAGTGTCCCTTAGTGCGTCCGGGACCAGCCAAGTACGAGTGTCCCTGCTCTCCATGGAGGGACTGGCAGCCTGGGGTTGTGGGAGCCATGGGACCTGCATGTGTCCGTGGGCCTCTTTCTGAGCAGACAGCCCACATCCGCCACTCCATGCTCACACATATTTAGTGTGGTTTCATCTGCCTATGTCTCCTCCCCATCGCCAGCAACAGACCCTTGGGGAAGGTACCCGGAGCAGGCTGGGTGCACTCCAGTGCCGATGCCATGCTATGGGGATGGGTTCTGCCCTGGACAACAAAGCTCTGTGTGTGGCTTCCAGGTGCACATGGTAAATGGGGAGGAACTTTCCCCCTCTCTGGTTGCAGGTGAATGGCCACCCCTTCCCCACACAGGATCCTCCCTCTGTGCAGAGGTAAGTTCACAAGTGACGCTAGACAAGTCACTTCCCCTCCCCAAACTGAGACTGTCTCCCATCCAGGGGGCATGAAGCCCGCACTGGGCTCCCAGCAGAGGGGTGGGGTTCACCGAGACGGTGCTCAAAGTAGAGCCCAGCCTGCGGTGCAGGGGCCACGAGGGTTCACCGCCTTCATTTTCAAAAAGGAGCGAGGAGAATATCTAGGAAGCAGGAGGGATCTTGTTTATCACTCTCCCCCACTGCTGGAAGGAAACCAGGACTCAGCTCTCTGACAGGTACAACGGGCGACGGGAACACAAAGAGGAAGAAAAGCAGAAAGCATAAAACCCTTTGCTCTTTCCAAAGGGAACTAAGGCGGGCGGCTGGCCGGACGCAGGGATGGCAACCCCAGGACAACCAGGAAGGATGCCAAAGGTGGGCGCTCCCTCTCAGTGAGCCCAGAAGTCAAAAGAAACTTCCTGGAGCTCACTCCAACAAAGGGATGGTTCACGGCAGCTGCGGGGCAGCCATGGAGTGGACGAAGCAGCTCCACAGGGCCCTGGGAGGCAGCTGCTCTGCCTCTGGGGCAGCACTGGGGTGCACCTGTCAGCCGGGGTCCTAGTAACCTGGCGCTCCTACTCCCACCCTGGATGGTGGTCAGAGTAGGAGAGAGGCATTTTTGGTGTTCAGACCCCCAAGACTGTGGGTTGTCTGTTGGGCACCCAGGGCCTTACTGGGAATGAAGGAGGCAAGGTGTGCACAGCCTGTCTGAGCACCCGGCACACAGTACATATGCAATCAACAAACATCCTCGCCATCCTCTCCGAGCTGCCTACTCATCAGGCACAGGCAGCTTGGAGGTCAGGGATCGGCCAGCCTCAGCCCAGCTCCTCTGGGAAGGCTGAGGAAGCAGAGACAGACGCACTGGGCTGACGGGACCCCTGGGTTCCTGCCTCTTGGCCGTTCTGCATCAAGCAACAGCCTAAGCACAGGACCCAGACACTCACATCACAGGGAGGGAGGCCTCCAGAGCCATGTGGGCTTACCAGTGCCACGCCCAGTATCTGGGGGAAGGTGTAGGAGGAGCAGCCCGCGGGCGTGAGGCGGATGGTGGCATAGGGCGTCTGGAACCAGGCCTTCTCGCTGGCCCACACGATGTCACAGAGGGGCAGGATGGAGGCTCCTAGGCCCAGCGCTGGCCCGTTGATGGCCACAACGATGGGCTTCTTGAACTGGATGAAGGCCTTCACGAAGTCCCTGGGAGGAGAGAGAAGGTCTCTTTAACAGGTGCTGTCAGCCTGCTGAGTCCCCTCCCCCATGACATCCCTGACTCTCCCAGGCACTGGGACGTACCCTCAGGTTGTCAGAGGTGTGTGGGACCAGACAAGAATCTCGCTGGCCCAGACATGGAACCACAAAGCTGCAGATTTTTTTTTAAATAAAGAGTATTTGTTGATTTATTTGAATGGCAAACTTAGAGGGAGCGGAGAAGAGAAGGAGAGAGAGAATTGTCTGTCCGATAGTTTACTTCCCAAAAGCCGCAACAGCCAGACCTGAACCAGGCAGAAGCCAGGAGCCATTTGGGTCTCCCCATCAGTAGCAGAGCCCAATCACTTGGGTCTTCTGCTGCTGCTTTTCCAGGCGCATTGGCAGGGAGCTGTATAGGAAGTGGGACTTGAGCAGGTACCCAAGCAGTGGCTTACCCCACTGCACCACAACACTGGCCCCTGGCTGCCAGATCGTTAGGGGGATGCTGCTGGGGGGTGGCTGCACGCCCTGGGTTGCCAGCCTGTCCCAGTGGTTGCCATGGTTTCAGTGCTGTTCCTGTTTCCCATTTCCTTCCACTCTCCAGCCATGACTTGGCCCGTGAGTTATACACACACCCTGCACACTGACAATGTTGCATGTGTCTACGGAAGACAATCTTAGGCTATGGTTCTGACCCAGAAACAGACACAGAACCAAAGGAGGGGGCACACTTCACCTGGCAGGGAGAAAGATCCCGATGCCACCAGCTGAAGGTGGAATGGGCAGCCTCAGGAGCTGAGAATTCCTCGTTCCTGGAGCTTGTCCAGGGTCGGCTCTGTGATCACTCAGGGGAATGCTCGAGAGGGAATTACAGCTTTGGCAGGTGGGCACGGGCTGGGGTTGATGCCATTTAAGGTTCCCTCCAGTCCTGGGATAGTCCCATTGGGGAACTACCTACAGGAAGCTCATCAAAAGTGTGCTACAGAGCCAATGAGGGGATCTGTATTCGGGTGGCTTTGGATAAAACCGGCGACGGATGCTGGCCTTCCTTGTGGCCTGCGGCTTCTGGAATCATGGCAGTGGTATGGGGCAACACATTCTCCCCGCGCCCTTCCGCCCCAGCAAGGCTGCAGCAAGTGTGTATCCTTCCCCATGAAACACGGCTTCCAGCACTATCCTCTAGATGTACGTACTTCGGACACTGTTTGCCTTTCCTCTGGTTGCTACATAAGATCTATAAAATTTTAATACTCATCTGGATGTGCAGCAGAGAGAGAGAGCCAAGATTCTCAGATGGGAGACTGGGAGCAACCAAGAACTCACCAGAATGAAATAAATACAAACGCTCTTGGCCTTGGTCTGCCAGGATCCTCTCTCATCACTCCCGCCCCTGCTCACTGTGTGCGAGCCACAGGGGCCTCTGGGTTCTAAGAAAATGCCATTATCACAAAGTGATAAGCACCCTAACTCACTATCTGATTGTTTCTGAATGCTTCTCCTTCAGCTCCCTAAGGACACCCACAGGTCTGCCTGGCGGGCTGCTTGGCTTCCACCGACGTGGGGATCAGTGCTCGGCAACCACTGCTGAATAAACAGATGCCCCAGGAAAGAGCGCAGACCGCAGCGGTGTCTCCATGGCTACCCAGCTCCTGCACGAGCCAGCAGTTCTCGTCCCTCTTCTTCCTGGGCCTACTGGTAGACCACGTTTCCCAGCATCTCCTGCAGCCAGCCGTGGCCAAGTCAGCAAGTGCTGGCCAACAGTGAGTGGGGACCACGTGCACCACTCCCAAGTGCTCACGAACCTCCCGGCATGCAGCCCTGCAAGCCCTTTCATCTCAACCAGGAGTCCAGGTCCCTGGGTTACCCGGAGCACAGTCATGGGCTCAGGAGTAACACCTGTGTTCAGTTTCCCTTCAGGAGAGGCCCATTTCTTTCACAATGCAGCTGTCCCCTCCATCTGGCGCTGGTTACAGCAGCTAATTCTTCTTCTTCTTCTTCTTCTTTTTTTGACAGGCAGAGTGGACAGTGAGAGAGAGACAGAGAGAAAGGTCTTCCTTTGCCGTTGGTTCACCCTCCAATGGCCGCCGCGGCTGGTGCACTGCACGCCGCACTGATCCGATGGCAGGAGCCAGATGCCGGGTGCCCCTTCCTGGTCTCCCATGGGGTGCAGGGCCCAAGCACCTGGGCCATCCTCCACTGCACTCCCAGGCCACAGCAGAGAGCTGGCCTGGAAGAGGGGCAACCGGGGCAGAATCTGGCACCCCAACCAGGACTAGAACCCAGGGTGCCGGTGCCGCAGGCTGAGGATTAGCCTATTGAGCCATAGCACTGGCCTGCAGCTAATTGTTAATGCAAACAACCGCGAGGCTGATTTAGGCCTTCTCAGTTGATACTGTCCCCCACCCCCAACCCCGGCTCTTATGAAAGGATGTGGGTATCACGGATGATGGGAGTGGAATCCACCGCGAGAAGCCCACCCCTGCTGGGGTAGGGGTACCTTACGGTCTATGTAAGTCATCCTAAAGAAACACACCTTCGATCCTGACTGGACACGTCCCAATGCCAAGCTGATGGAGCTACCTCAGGCACTGCTGCCCACAGAAGAGATGAAATCCTGTCTGTCTGAAGCCTGGCTCTCCAGGGCTGCTCCCCGCTTCACTTCCCAGCCTCGTGCTTAGGTGCAGGTTATGTCACCGGCTGTGTAAAGTACAATTTGGGGGCTGAGGGGATGTAGCGCTTCTTTACAGGACCACTGGGCCCCAGACTTTGGGCGACTTTCAGCAGACACCCACCCTTGACCCTTGCACCATTCCAGAATCTTAGATCTCAGAGATCAGAAGGACTTTCGAGACCCACTGAGTCAGACCTTCCACTGGATGCAGAATTCCCTCCACGACTCCTGAGGCTGTGTCACCCCACCTTTGGTGCACATTTTCAGTAACGGGGTCCAAGCTGATCACACAGCCCCACTGTGTGCACCTCCTGTGGGCCTCTGTCATTCACAGGATGACCCTTCAGGAACTGACCGTGGCCCTCACCACCTCCCAGGGCCTTTCACTCTGTGGTCTCCAACCTAAGCTCCAAGCAAGGGTGTCAGGCACCCTGAGCAGGGCGAAGGGACCCGCCATGCAGAACTCCCACCCTCACCCCATCTTCCTGCTGCTCTTTTCATTTCTTTGATATAAAAGTGCCATGAGAAGCCCCTGCCCCCATCCTTTGTCCCTCACGTCCTGTGGCAGATTCTGTCAAAAGGACCCTGTGGCTGCAGGAGCCAAACAGCAAACAGGATATTGCATTACAGACCCTGCGGCTCAGATATCTGATCCTGCCAGAGACGTGGGGCTGTGCTCACCAGATCGCTCAGCACCTTCTTCCCCAGCGTTCAAGCCCATCAGACTCACTCTGGCCCTCACAGGTCTCGGCATGATCCCCACCCTCCGGGACTTCTGCCCGGCCAAGCTGCTGGGCTGCCCCAACCTGGCAGAAAAAGCAGAAACTTCAGAGCCCACAAGACCTAGGGTCAACTCTCTCCTCTGTCCAATCCAGGGGCAGATCTTGGACAGATGCCGGTTCTGGGCCTCATGCTCTCTTGAAGATGGGAAAGCCAAGGACAGCTCCCTGGAGGGCTGCATGGGAGTTGACTGAGATGCTCCACACAGGGCACCAGCGCAGTCCTGGCACACGGGAGCCCTCGGTGGCTGCTGCTGGTGTGCACTGGCCATCTGCCAGGAGGGTGGACACAGGATTCTACTCCCATCCCCCACCTCTGGACAAATGTGTTCCATGGGATATTTGATTTCCAGTGCCCTGGGATCCATTCCTCTAGCCAGAAGGACTCAGAAGCACTTGGGGGGATGTCTGGATTTCACCCAGGACAACTGATAAATTTTGTCTGTGTGACCCATTCCCTTGAACCAGAGCCCTCACGCGGCCACAGCTCAAAGCCAAGCCACTTAGTCAAGGGGAGCTGTGAGCAGACAGAACACACTGATAGTCATTCTGGGACCCCGCTCCATAGCCAGAGTCAACCGAGCTAGAATTCGCTGCTGGAAGCAACAGCAGCTGTCACTCCAAGAATTCTCACCATTCCCACGTGCTGACCATGTGCTTCCGGGGGGGGGGGGGGGCGGGATCAGTACTCTTGCTCCTAGTGACCAGCAGTGAGGCCAGTGCATCAGGCTGATGGCTCCCACTTTCCAGGTGAGCTCCCAGACTTGGGAAGGTCAGTGATGCGCCACCTACGGCTGCACCACCAGGGAGCACTGCCTCCCTGAGTCCCACAGCACATACAGCAAGCAGTTCAGCGGAGGGCAGCCTCTCTCTGGGCATGAATCCTGAGCTGTCCCCATGTCTCATTCAGCAAACATCCACAGAGTGAACATGGAGCCCTAGGCACGTGCATCCACGTTTTCCTTGAGCAAGGATGAGGAGGGGGCAGTATCCTGCCCAGGGCGTGCTGGAGCCAGGCGGCTTGGTAGGATCCTGGCGGCCAGCTCCATCAAGAGCATGTCCCAAGAGGACTGCAGGGTGCCAGCCGGCCACGCGGAGCTGGGGGATGGGTCAGTGTCGCCCAGATGTTGCAGTCCTGCTGGATTTGCACAAAGCTCTTTCCTGGGAGACTTCTCAGACTACAGATTTGTTGCAATGCCTGGGGAGTCTCTGCGGGAGGCTGTACCGCACTCACAGCATGGACTGAACTTCAACAATGGTGCCCTTGACTCACAGTGCATCTCTGGAAATGCAAACAAGCTCTGGCCCCACTGTGCCCCCGGCCCTCGAGGGTGGGCTCCAGGGCAGTGCTCAGAAGCTGGCACAGCCGGGTGAGCCTCTCAGGAGTTCTTTACCCACAGGCGAGCTGCTGTGCCTGTCTGAGCCCACGGCACCCATCCGCTGCGGCAGTGTCCACGCCCCCACCTCCTCCCTCGGACTCTCGGTTTCCCTGACACCTTGCACAGCCTCCTGCCTCCTGCTCCTCTCCTATAACCACCGTGCGCCTCTTGTGTAGGACTTAGGAATCTTTCTGTTCCTCTTTCAGCTCTCAACCCATGGAGTGAAAACGCCCTGGTTCTCCACCCTGGCTGCACACGGGAGCCACCAGGGCTCCTCAAGGCAGAAGAGAGTGCAATGGCCCCACCCGGAGAGCTCACCGAGAATCTTCTGGGTGCTGCCCAACCTCTGGGTCTGGGGAACACTCCCTCTCACCAATCTGTGCTGTCGGGGCTGGGAACCAGCGGCCCAGGGGACATCTCCTTTAATGTCCCCTGTGACCCTCTGCTCCCTTTGAGGCCTAGGGGAGAAACCCCTGGCCACCATGCCCTCTGCTCTGCACAGGGAAGCTCCCCTGCCCGCAGGGATGGCAGATGTCTGAGTCTCACTGGCTATGTTTCCCCTGACATCCAGCAGCTGCTCATTGGACCTCTGCTTGGGGCCACTCAGCTGGGAAACCCAGAGGCCGGTTTGGGCCCCGGCATGCTCTCCACTCTACTTTCATACGGCTGATGTTTCCACAATTACCTGTATAGAGATGAACTTCTGTGGAGAGGGGCCCTTGCTCCATCTGGTCCCATCCCTGCTGTGACCCAGTACCCACATCCTAGGGCTGCCCACCCCCGCCACGCTAGATGAGCCTTTGTGTCGCCCACTCATGGCAGATCCGGAGCCACCCCCTCCCATAGCCGTGCCAGACCCTGACGGACCCCCACAGTGGACACAAAGTCGCCCACCAGAAGGAGCAGCCCCCAGGAAGCCAGGATGCAGGTCGGGCTGGACCCCTGCCCAAGAGGAAAGCCTGGACAGACAGGGCTTTCTGGGCTGCTAATGGTTTCCTTCATGACTGCTTGAGTCTCTTGAATAGCCAGGCACCTGGCAGCTTAAACCAACAGAGACTAGTTCTCTCTCTGGATCCCGCAAGTCCAAAGCAAAGCTGTCGGCAGGGTTCTTGTCCTTTGGGGTCCCTAAGCGAGAACTCGCTCCAGGCCCCTTGGCCAGCTCCAGAGCCATGACCCAGCTGTTCCCCGGTTTGTGGGTGCCTCATCCACTCTGCCCCTGGATGGAGACCCTCCCCTCCCCCCAGTCAGTGCCTCCTCATCTCTACAAAGGCCGTTCTCTTCGGGTTTGGGGGTTTGGCGCTCACTGCACCCCAGCTTGGGGTCCTGGACTTCACGGCAGCCACAAAGACCCATTCTCAAAGTAAGGTCACATCTGTGTGCTCCAGAATTCAGGATGTGGACCTGCCCGAGGGCCACAATTCAACCCACGACATGGGGTCTGCACACCAAAGAGCCACGTGGTGTGGAAACAAGGGGCTGTGGCACACACGTTTCTCTGGGATTCGGGAAAATCGGCCAAAGCCAAAACTGAAATGAAGATTATAATCACGTCTCCCTGCAGGTCAGGGATGGGCACTTGGGTCCCTGGCGTGGGCTCTGGTGGCCCCACGGATGAGGAGGTGGTGGGTATTTGGGACCTGCAGCTCTCCTGCCCACGTGGAAAGAAAACAAACTCCCATGCATCCATCCAGGGCTGGATGGCCCCTGCAGAGGCCAAACGGCAGCCTAAAACCACAATGCCCCTTTAGTAACAGCGTTCCCGTCTCTCTGGCAGGACTCCTACAACAGGACTCCTCCATGGGCCCTCTGCCGCAGGGGCACCTGTGGATGCATCTCCCTGAAGCGCGACTCCGAATCCTACACACCCGGGCGTTGTAGCCACCTGCAGCCACGTGGGAATCTGTCTGTACCTGATGTTGCCACAAAGCAGTGACCCTGGAAGCCCAGGCCGGAAGCTCCACGACTCCACGGGCAATCTACCTTCCCTCTTGGCACACTGGGGACTGCTGAACTGTGACTGCTGGCTGCTTCCTCCTCAAGGCACATGGGTGAGCAGGTTCACCCTCCCCAGGCGGACATGGAGTGACAGCTGTGAACTGGCTCAGCAACCCTGGCTGGAAATCATGCTCCCTTGCTTTTGAGAAATCTATCAAGAATGGGGAAATAACCACCCTCTGGACCCCAAGAGGCAGACTGACGACTGGATGTGTTAGCCCAGGACCCCAACTTTCACCCCCAGGGTGACACGAGGGATAAACACTCCCCGCCCCTCTGGGTCTACAAGTGCCCAGTTGCCTGGGGCACCCTCCAGCCTCCTCCCATCACTGAGCCGTGTCAGCTGCGGGGCACAGAAACACCTGAACATCAAAGACCCCCGCGGTCAGGCAGAAAGCAGGCGCAGTGGGGAGAACACAGGGGAGCTCTGGACGAGGGCCCCGTCAGGATCACTTTTTGATTCAAAGAGTGAAAGTGGGATCTAACCTAGGGAGCAGGAAGCATCCTGAACTTCGGGAGAACTACATAAAATAGAGATGTCCAATTAAAATTTGAATTTCAGATATACAACCGATACTTTTTAGTATACGTATTTTCCAAATATCGCATGGTACACACCGAGGATAAAAACAGCAATTCCTTTTGTGGAATTCAACTTTAGCTGAGCGCCACTGTATTTTTATTTGCTCAACCTGGCGATGGTAGAAAGGACGCCAAGACGAGTGGGTGGGGGCGGAGCTCACCTGATGGCTTCCGCGATGCGAGTGCTCTCCTTCCGCCGGTCGCTGGACAGCCGGCCGATCAGGTAGGAGTAATCTAGGCCACTGCAGAACACACTGCCTACGGCGCTGAGCAGCAGCAGCTTGCTGTCGTCCGTGGCTGCGTTGCACAGCGCCCGCCGCACCTCCTTCATGATCTGCGGGCAGAGAGGCATGGGCAGGGAGGTTGAGTGTCAGCCCCATAAGCCAGCCTGAGGCCTGGTGCCCGAGGGGAGAGCAGCGCAGATCCACCTCTGCCTGTGCATAAGCTCGTGTCCAAGCCGAGCAAAGAAATACCGCAAGCAAAGCTCCCAGGCACTGTCCCCACAGCAGGCAGAGGCTCGGGTCTGGGAGCCTGGCTGGGGGTTGCTCAATCCTGGCAAATCTCTGCAAATCTTCCGACACTGGCTTGTTGAGCCTCTTACAAGGCGTGAAAGGTGAGTCTCACACACAGCCCTGGGGAGATGCACAAGCCCTCTCTAGAAGGCTCCGTGTAATTCTACTCTTGCTCCCTCTGGACCAGTGGTGACCCTTGCAGGTGGCACCTGGGAAGCAAGCTGTGGCGTCAGGGCCACGCCTGGGTTCAAAGTCCTGCTGGAGGCAGGGAGCCCCATGGGGTGCGCTGGCCCTGGGGCCTGGGACAGGCGTGTCACATGCAGTCTCCTCCACTGCCACACCCACTCTCCAGGGCTGGAGTGAAGAACGAGTGAAAACCAAGGGCAACACTGAGGCCACCTGCAGGCCCACATTCCTGGGAGGTGAAGACACTAGTCCAGGGCCACGCGGCCACGGAGCGCTGGAGGCAGACGGAGATCCTGGTGTGACTCACAGCAGTGAGTGATCTGTGCTCTTTGCCACTGCACACGCTCACTGCCTGGCCACGGCCTCCCCAGCACGCAAAGGAGCCAGCTCCAGAGCAGGCAAGGACAGACAGGCGCGGGCGACAGCCTGGACAGCCCAGGGTGCTGCTCACAGCCCATCAGCTTGTGGGAACGCCTTGCTTAAGCGAGCCCAGGGTCCCTGACTGCCTTTGTCTGTGCCATTCTCCCCATCCTCTTGGGGTGGACCAGGCTCCAGACACTGAAGGTCCTTCCTGACGCAGCCCATGCAGAGCCGGGCCCCCAGAACTCCCCCTGCTCAGTTCCCTTCATCCATCAGATACTCAGTGTGTCATCCACCTTAGCCATCTGCTTCCTTCCTGCCTTTCACTTGTTCGCACCTGCCTGGCACTATTTTAAGGACAGGAATGGCACCTTCTCTTGTTCCCCATCAGCTTCTGGGAGCCAACTCATACCCAGTATACAGCAGACACTCAATAACTGGGGTTTATTTATGCCGTAACTCTGGTGTAGCCCTTTCCCCCAACTCAGAAGAAAAGGGGCCCACCTCCTTTCTCACCTAGGAGCTGTGAAAGGACCATGGGCAAAGCACCTGAGAAAACCATGGGGCAGACGGGGCAGCATGCGCCCACGCTCTCCAAAGCCAGGCAGCATGGCTGTCCCTCTCCTCCATCCCCCAAGGAACCAGTGTTGGACTGGCCTGAGTGTTACAGTGCACTCAGCCGGGAGTACTTGAGCCCATGCCTGCAGGGTGGGCATATCATCAACTCTGTTCTATACAAGCAGAAACCGAGGCTTAGACAGAAAGGAGAGGTTTTTCAAGGCAATACAACCAGTAAGTGGTGCAGCCGAGGATAACAGATGGGCCGGCTCAGAGCATCCAGTGAGACGGTCCTTTGCAGTATTCATGAGGTGAGTGGAGGTCACCCCTGACCCCTGGGCCGCAGGTTCCCACACCGCTCTGGGTCATGCTGGGTACATCACTGCCTCTGTCTGCAAACCTCAGAGCTGCCGCACAGGTTCTGCCGACCACAGAGCGAGACACGTGTGGAGTGCTTGGCCCGATGCCTGCCTGACGTCCCTATAAGACGTCACCCCTCACACGATGACCCATGGGCTGCTTGCAGACTCAGGCTGTGCCCCAGGCACTTTAAAACCTTGCTGGCTCAAAGGCGTTCCTCAGACCAGCAGCCGTGCGTCACCAGGAGCTGGACAGAAACACAGTCTTGGTCTCCACTGAGATTCTTCATTGTCACAAAACGCCCAGGTGACCATGCACCTTCGGGTTGGTGAGGCACTTCTTCGAAATACACATCCGCCTGGCCTTACGAGGGAGTCGCTGCTGCCCGAGTCCCGTTTTGCTAACGAAGACACCCAGGCACAGAGAGTCTGCGTGTCTGCAGGTGGGTGGCAGCCCTGGGCCCTGCACTCGGGTTGGTCACTGCCTCTTGAAGTTCCTGAGCCTCCCCTCCAAACCCTCCATGGAACGTGCCCGAGGGAGCAGCAGGGAAAGAGCTGAGCAGGCCACAGGCAAAGGAGTTCCTTCTGCCTGCCTGCACTATGGGTCTCTCTCTCTCTCTCTTTTTTTTTTTTTTTTGTAACAGGTAGAGCTATAGACAATGAGAGAGAGAGAGACAGAGAGAAAGGTCTTTCTTCTGTTGGTTCACCCCCCAAATGGCCTCCATAGCCAGCACTGCGCCGATCCGAACCCAGGAGCCAGGTGCTTCCTCCTGGTCTCCCATGGGGTGTAGGGCCCAAGCACTTGGGCCATCCTCCACTGCACTCCCGGGCCACAGCAGAGAGCCGGACTGGAAGAGGAGCAACCAGGACTAGAACCCGGTGCCCATATGGGATGCTGGTGCTGCTGGTGGAGGATTAACCAAGTGAGCGACAGCACCGGCCCCTGCACTGTGGATCTTATGATGAGCAGGCATGAGCTCTTGCCACACACACTGAGTGCAGAGGTCAAAGCATCATCCAGAGCCTCCAGGTCAGGGCAATGCAGCACTTCCCCCTCTGACTCCCCCAGTCACACTCCTGAAGCAGACACTGTCCATCTGGCCTACGCAGTTTCTCTTAGGAGCCTAGGAATTCACTATGGTTCTGCGGTGTGGCCAGGCTGCAAGATACGGAATCTGTCGACCAGGAAGTCTTTTTTAGATTCCATCTCCAGCAGCTACCAGCACAGCCCCTCTGTTACCTGCTGTGGACGCCACATCAGAACAACCTGTTCAAGTAACCACTTAGAATCGTGGGAAATTAGGCTGCCAAGGCTCCCGGTTACCATACGCATGCAGGGGAGGAATCCTCAAGTTAAAAATGAGGCTTGAAGCCCTGTGAGGAGAGAAAAAAAATAAAAGGGAAGGTGCAGACATGATTCTCTCTCTCCAATCACTTTGCAAAGGTGTATGAGCCGACAGAGCAGGCGCCATTTTGGATATATGTAACAGCTGCACTAGCTTGGGGCTGCACCCGGAAATCAGCCCAGCAGAAACCCCTGACTCTGGTGGGGAGTAACAACAGGAGACTAAGACCTTGTGAATGTGTGGAGCTTATGAACTGGGACTGTGGAAAAAAAAAAAAAAACTGAGGGTGTGTGGGAGAACTCATGGTGTGCTGGGGCGTGAGTAGTCTCAGTGGGGGACACCACAAGCTTGGGCAGCCCTGGCTACCCGGTGAGAGACACTGCAGGGGAATCCGAGCTTACACTGAGGACTGCACAGATCCTTTGTGTGGTCCTTGGGACAGAGCAGACGAATATTATACCCACTGGGGCTAGGGCTCAGGCACTGATGGCCATCAAGGAGAAGAGCTCAGCTGAGTGGAATTACTTCCGTTCTGATGAAAAAAAATAGACAGAGAGAGAGAGAGACAGAGATTTGCCATGCCAAACCTGGGTGTGTTGCCTTTGGCAAACCCTTAACTCTGAAGAACTGAACAGAGCTCTCTGGCCACACCCACCACAAGCCTCTAGAGATTCACCAAAAGCAGACAGTCCACTTATCTATAGTCATAGTACAATGAGAAAAGCTGCCACAGTAGAAAATAAAAAAGAAGAAACCAACGAGTATCTCCACAAATGCCAAACAACAAACACAACAACTGAGGAAAAAAGTACAAGGAAGAAAACATGACGCTCCCAAAAGAACCTGACATTTCAATACAAGATTATGAAGATGACGAGACAGAAGAAATGCAAGAAATGGAACTCAAAAAATTTATGATAAGAATATTTAGAAGCAGTCAAAAATAAATGTATGAAATACTGAAATCCACGAAGGACATGAAAGAAAATCTCTCATGAAAATGAAATCTTAAGAAGGAATCAAAAGGAAATGAGGAATTTAATAGAAGATGAAATTAAGATACTGAAGAGAAATCAAAATGAAATGAAGAATTCAATAGAACAAATAAAAAATACAGTTGAGGGCCTTAAAAACAGAATCAGGCAGGAAAGAGACTGTCGGACTTAGAAGACAGAGCACAGGAAAGTATACAGTCAAACCAAAGACGAGAAGACGAAATCAGAAATCAGAAATCTAAAAAATATTCTTGGGGATCTACAGAATTCTATTTAAAAATCCAAAATTCAGGTTCTAGGAGTTCCTGAAGGCATGGAGAGAAAGGATTAGAAGGGGTTTTTAGTGAGATAATAGCAGAAAACTTCCCGGGTTTAGAGAAAGAAAAAGACATCCAGGTATAGGAGGCACTCCCAATAAACATGACCAGAAAAGATCCTTGCCACAACATTTGTAACCACACTCACTACAGTGAAACATAAAGAAAAGATTCTAAAATGTGCAAGACAGAAACGTCAGATTACTCTCAGAGGATCTCCAATTAGACTCACAGCAGACTTCTCATCAGAAACCCTACAGGCTAGGAGGAAATGGTGAGATAAAGCCCAAGTACTAAGAGAAAAAAACTGCTACCCCAGAATATTATATTCTGCAAAGCTCTCATTTGTGAATGAAGGTGAAATAAAGACCTTTCATAGCAAAGAGAAATTGAAACAATTTGTCACCACTCATCTAGCCCTGCAAAAGATGCTTAAAGATGTGTTACACACAAAAACACAGAAACACAGCCATCAATACAAAAGAAGGTAAAGGAAGAAAATCTCTCAGTAAAAGATCACAGGAAGTTCAATCTATATATTAGAAATATCTTTGGGAAAACGGCAGGGCAAAGTCACTACTTATCCATAGTCACATTGAATGTAAATGGCCTCACTCTCCAGTTAAAAGGCACAGACTGGCTGAATGGATTAAAAAACAAAACCCATCTATTTGCTGCTTACAAGAAACATATCTTTCCAACAAAGGTGCATGCAAACTGCAAGTGAAAGGTTGGAAAAAGATATTCCATGCCAACAGAAACCAAAAAAGAGCTGGCATAGCCATCTTAATATCAGGCAAAATAAACTTTAATACAAAAACTGTTAAGAGAGACAAGGAGGGGCACTAAATAGGAAGATATAACTATTATAAATGTATATGCAATTAATTAGAGAGCTATTTAAAAGATATGTTAAGGAACTTAAAGGGAGACTTAGCCTCCAATACCAAAGTATTGGGGGACTTCAATACTCCACTTTCAGCAATGGATAGATCAACCAGACAGAAAATCTACAAGGAAATAGATTTAATCAGTACAATAGACCAAACGGATCTAATAGATATCTACAGAACTTTTCATCCTACACTTGAAGAATACATATTCTTCTTAGCAGTGCATGGAACGTACTAGGCTTGACCATATAGTAGGCCATAAAGCAAGTCTCAGCAAATTCAAAAGAACTGAAAATTGAAATCATACCATGCATCATCTCAGACCACAATGGAATGAAGCTGGAAATTAATAACTCAGGAATCTCTAGAGCATATGCAAACACAGACACTAAACAAAATGGTCCTGAATGAACAGTGGGTCATAGAAGAAATCAAAAGAGAAATCAAAAACTTTCAGGAAGAAAATGAAGACAACACCACAACATATCAAAACTTACGAGATACAGCAAAACAATGTTAAGAGGAAAGTGTATGGCAAGAGGTACCTACACCAAGAAATTGGAAAGATACCAAATAAATGAGCTATCAATGCATCTCAGGGATCTAGAAAAAGTACAGCAAACCAAACCCCAAACGAGTAGAAGAGAAATAATTAAAATTAGAGAAGAAATCAACAGAATCGAATAAAAAAATCACAAAAGATCAGCAAAGCAAATAGCTGGTTTTTTGAAAAAATAAACAAAATTGACACACCATCAGCCCAACTAACTAAAAAAGAAAAGACCCAAATCAATAAAATTAGAGATGAAAAAGGGAATGTAACAACAGACACCACAGAAATAAAAAGAGTCATCAGAAATTACTACAAAGGGTTGTATGCCAGCAAACAGGGGAATCTATCAGAAATGGATAGATTCCTGGACACATACAACCTACCTAAATTGAACCATGAATACACAGAAAACATAAACAGACCCATAACCAAGTCAGAAATTTAATCAGTAATAAAGGCCCTCCCAACAAAGAAAAGCCCAGGACTGGATGGATTCACTGCTGAATTCTACCAGACATTTAAAGAACTAACTCCAATTCTTCTCAAACTATTCAAAACAATGGAAAGAGAAGGAATCCTTCCAAATTCTTTCTATGAAGCCAGCTTCACCTTAATTCCTAAACCTTAAAAAAATGCAGCAGAGAAAGAGAATTATAGGCCAGTGCCACAGCTCAATAGGCTAATCCTCCACCTGTGGCACTGGCACACTGGGTTCTAGTCCCAGTCAGGGCGCCGGATTCTGTCCCAGTTGCCCCTCTTCCAGGCCAGCTCTCTGCTGTGGCCCGGGAGTACAGCAGAGGATGGCCCAAGTCCTTGGGCCCTGCACCTGCATGGGAGACCGGGAGAAGTACCCGGTTCCTGGCTTCAGATCAGTGTGGTGCGCCGGCCGCAGTGCGCCAGCTGTGGCAGCCATTGGAGGGTGAATCAATGGCAAAAGGAAGATCTTTCTCTCTGTCTCTCTCTCTCACTGTCCACTCTGCCTGTCAAAATAAATAAATAAATTTTTAAAAAAGAAAGAGAATTATAGACCAATTTCCCTGATGAACATAGACACAAAAATCCTCAATAAAATTGTTCCCTATAGAACTCAACCATACATCAGAACGATCATCCACTCAGACCAAGTGGGATTTATTCCTGGTATGCAGGGATGGGTCAACATTCACAAATCAATCAATGTGATACACCACATTAACAAACTGCAGAAGAAAAACCATATGATTATCTCAATAGATGCAGAGAAATCATTTGATAAAATACAACACAACTTCATGATGAAAACTATAAGCAAATTGGGTATAGAAGGGACATTCCTCAACACAATCAAGGCAATTTATGAAAAACCCACAGCCAGCATCCTATTGAATGGGGAAAAGCTGCAAGCATTTCCACTGAGATCCACTCTCACCATTGCTATTCAATATAGTACTGCAAGTTTTAGCCAGAGCCATTAGACAAGAAAAAAGAAATTAAAGGGAAACAAATGGGAAGGAAGAATTCAAACTATCCCTCTTTGCAGATGATATGATTCCTTATTTAGGGGATCCAAAGAACTCTACTAAGAGACTACTGGAACTCATAGAAGAGTTTGGCAAAGTAGCAGGTTATAAAATGAATGCACAAAAATCAACAGCCTTTGTATACACAGGCAATGCCATGACTGAGAACGAACTTCTAAGATGAATCCCATTCACAATAGCTACAAAAACAATCAAATACCTTGGAATAAACATAACCAAGGATGCTAAAGATCTCTATGATGAGAAGTACAAAACCTTAAAGAAAGAAATAGAAGAGGATACCAAAAAATGGAAAAATCTTCCATGCTCATGGATTGGAAGAATCAATATCATCAAAATGTCCATTCTCCCAAAAGCAATTTATAGATTCAATGCGATACCAATAAAAATACCAAACATATTCTTCTCAGATCTGGAAAAAATGATGCTAAAATTCATATAAAGGCACAGGAGACCTCGAATAGTTTAAGCAATCTTGTACAACAAAAACAAAGCCGGAGGCATCACAATACCAGAATTCAAGATGTACTACAGGGCAGTTATAATCGAAACAGCATGGTACTGGTACAGAAACAGATGGATAGACCAATGGAATAGAATAGAAACACCAGAAATCAATCTAAACATCTACAGCCAACTTATATTTGATAAAGGATCCAAAACCAATCCCTGGAGCAAGGACAGTCTATTCAACAATTGGTGCTGGGGCCGGTGCCACGACTCAATAGGCTAATCCTCCGCCTTGTGGCGCCAGCACACTGGGTTATAATCCCGGTCGGGGTGCCAGATTCTGTCCTGGTTGCCCCTCTTCCAGTACAGCTCTCTGCTGTGGCCAGGGAGTGCAGTGGAGGATGGCCCAAGTGCTTGGGCCCTGCACCCCATGGGAGACCAGGGGAAGCACCTGGCTCCTGCCATCGGATCAGCATGGTGTGCTGGCCGCCGCGTGCCAGCTGCGGTGGCCATTGGAGGGTGAACCAATGGCAAAAGGAAGACCTTTCTGTCTCTCTCTCTCACTCTCCACTCTGCCTGTCAAAAAATAAAAATTAAAAAAAATTTTTAAAATAAAGAAAAAAAATGGTGCTGGGAAAACTGGATTTCCACATGTACAAGCATGAAGCAAGACCCCCACCTTACACTTTATACAAAAATCCACTCAACATGGATTAAAGATCTAAACCTATGACCCAACACCATCAAATTTTTAGAAATCCTGCAAGATATAGGCACAGACAAAGACTTCTTGGAAAAGACCCCAGAGGCACAGACAGTCAAAGCCAGAATTAACAAATGGAATTACATCAAATTGAGAAGTTTCTGTACTGCAAAAGAAACAGTCAGGAAAGTGAAGAGGCAACTGACAGAATGGGAAAAAATATCTGCAAATTATGCAACAGATAAAGGATTAATAACCTGAATCTACAAAGAGATCAAGAAACTCCACAACAACAAAACAAACAACCCACTTAAGAGATGGGCCAAGGGCCTCAATAGACATTTTTCAAAAGAGAAAATCCAAACAACGAACAGCCACATGAAAAAATGTTCAGGATCACTAGCCGTCAGGGAAATACAAATCAAAACCACAATGAGGGCCAGCGCCGTGGCTCACTTAATTATTCCTCTGCCTGTAGTGCTGGAATCCCATATGGGCACCAGGTTCTAGTCCCGGTTGCTCCTCTTCCAGTCCAGCTCTCTGCTGTGGCCCGGGGAAGGCAGTGGAGGATGGCCCAAGAGTTTGGGCCCCTACACCTGCATGGGAGACCAAAAGGAAGCACCTGGCTTCTGGCCTCGTATCGGCACAGCGCACAGGCCGTAGCAGCCATTTGAGGGGGTGAACCAACAAAAGACCTTTCTCTCTGTCTCTCTCTCTAACTCTGCCTGTCAAAAAAAAAAAAACAGTGAGGTTTCACCTCATCCCAGTTAGAATAGCTTACATACAGAAATCAACTAACAACAGATGCTGGCAAGAATGTGGGGGAAAAGGCACACTAATTCACTTTTGGTGTGAATGCACACTGGTAAAGCCACTGTGGAAGACACTTTGGAGATTCCTCAGAAACCTGAATATAACCCTACCACATGACACAGCCATCCCACTCCTTGGAATTTACCCAAAGGAAATTAAATTGGCAAATAAAAGAGCTGTCTGCACCTCAATGTTTATTGCAGCTCAATTCACAACAGCTAAGACATGGAATCAACCTAAATGCCCGTCAATAGAAGACTGGATAAAGCTATCATGGGATATGTACTCTATAGAATCCTATACAGCAGTAAAAAAAATGAAATCCGGTCATTTACAACAAAATGGAGGAATCTGGAAAACATCATGCTGCGTGAATGAGCCAGTCCCAACAAATATATGAGCACCGAAAAGCAAACATGTAGAAGTGAAATGGACACTATGAGAAATCATGACTTGATCAGCCCTTTTCCTGATTGTTGAGGAACAACTTGCTATTTTATTCCTTTCAGTATTTTTTTGTTCTACTTAATACTATTGGTTGAACTCTTTAATTAACACACAATTATTCTTAGGTGTTTAAATTTAACTGAAAAGTGATCTCTGTTAAATATAAGAGAAGAGATGTACTGTTCGGCACATGTTCACTCAGACTTACCCCTAATGGTAAAGCTAGAAATGTGCCATGGGACTCCAAATCCCATTAAGTTGGCTGGTAGCAATGCCATCTTGCTAGTCAAAGTGATCAGTTTCAGCTCATAATTGATCATAAAGATAGGATTAAGAGTCAAAGGGATCACATAAACAAGACTAATGTCTACTAATACTCACTGATAGAATTAAGAAGGAGAGAACAATCCAACATGGGAAGTGGGATACACGGCAGACTCATAGAATGGCAGATGTCCTAAACAGCACTCTGGCTTCAGAATCAGTCTTTAAGGCACTCAGATCCGGCTAAGAAGCACATGAGAGTTTCCCAAGCATGGAAAGCCAAGAAATTGTGGCAAAAAAAAATGACCTAAATGAAAGATGTCTACGAGTGAGATCCCAGCGGAAAGAACAGGCCATCAAAGAAGGAGGTACCTTTCTCTGAAGGGAGGAGAGAACTTCCACTTTGATTATGGTCTTGTCTAAATAAGTTCGGAGTTTGTGAACTCAAGAGACTTCCATAGCCTTGGCGGCTCATGACAAAAGCTTTGGGTAATTACTGACATCATAAATAAGAGTGTTAATTGTTAAATAAACAACAGGAGTCACTGTGCACTTATTCCCCATGTAGGATCTCTGTCCTTAATATGTTGTACTATGCGAATTAACAGTAAAACTAGTATTCAAACAGTACTTTAAACTTTGTGTATCTGTGTGGGTGCAAACTGTTGAAATCTTTACTTAGTATATATTAAGTTGGTCTTCTGTATATAAAGATAATTGAAAATGAATCTTAATGAAGAGTGGGATGGGAGAAGGAGTGGGAGATGGGACGGTTGCGAGTGGGAGGGAGGTTATGGGAGGAAATGCCGCTATAATCCAAAAGCTGTACTTTCGAAATTTATATTTATTAAATAAAATTTTTAAAAAATAATTAACATGGGGGCCAGTACTGTAGCACAGTGGGTTAAGCAGCTGCCTGCGACGCAGGCATCCCACATGGGTGCCAATCCGAGTCCTGGATGCTCCACTTCCAATACAGCTTCCTGATAAAGCACCTGGGAAAGCAGCAGAAGATGGCCCAAGTGCTTGGGTCCCTGCACTCACATGGGAGACCCAGAAGAAGCTCCTGGCTCCTGACCTCAGCCTGGCCCACCCCTCGCTCTTACAGCCATTTGGGGAGTGAACCAGTGGATGGAAGATCTCTGTCTCTCCTCTTCTCTCTCTGTAACTCTGCCTTTCAAATAAATAAAGGAAAAAAAATCTAAAAAAAATTAACATGGAAATTGGTCATGTGCTAGTGATATCCCTGAGGTACCTGATAGAAAGTAATGTAAATATATTTTGGAAAAAAACTGCGACCCGAGCTGCGTGAGAATTATACATGACAAAGATCTCCATGAAGATGAATCTGCAGTCAAAAATAACAAAACACTTCAGGAAATACAAAGCAGTATTCTCAATAAGTGGGAGGATTACATAACCATTTTATGTAACAGAATGAGCTAAGAGAGAGCATAACATAAGGATGTTTAGGATAATTAACCAGAGGAAAGGAAACATAACAAGACAGAAGAAAATGGGAACAAATAGATTGAGGGATGTAAAATAAACAACAAAAAAGCAAAATCACAGACATCTGCTGAGATTCTCATCAGAGTAGATACAGCTAGAGGGAGAATAAGTGAAATGGCAGATCTGAAGCCACTGCCCCGGATCTGGAACAGAGAAACGAGAGGGGAAAACCTGGACTGAGAGGTTACACGAAGATTTAAAACAGGCGCCGTAGCAGTGTATTTCAGGAGCTCACAGAGAGCGGGGAAAGACAACACCCAAAGACGCCAGGGGCAGTAACAATCACAACAAACCTAGCAGCGTAAAGCAACGCCAACTTGCTCTTGCAATTTAAGGTGAGCAGTCTGATGCATGCTTCACTGGGCTAAAATCAAGGTCTCAGCAAGGCTGCATTCCTGGAGCTTCTATGGCAGAATCCATTTCTTGCCTTCAGCAGTTTCCAGTCGTCACCCACCTGCCTAGGCTCACGGCCCCTTCCACCACCTTTAACAGCAAGCAGTGGCCGGCTGAGTCTTCCTCACTTCATGTCTCTCTGACAATGACGATGCTGCCTCCCTCTTCTATTCTTAAGGCTTCTGTGTCAACACAGTCTCATCCAGATGAGACAGGACAATGTCTTTATCTTAAGGTCAATGGTTAAGTGACCTTAGTGCAACTTAACATATACACAGACTCTAGGGATTAAGATGTGGACATCTTTGTGGAGGGGGTTTTACTCTGTCCACCACAGACCTGAATCCCAAAATAACCCAAGAACTGTAACAAGGGGGTGCATGTTGTGGTGCAGCAGATTAAGCTGCCATGTGGAATGCCCACATCTCCATGCTGGAGTTCCTGGTATCAAATTCCAATTCTGCTTCTGATGCAGCTTCCTGCCAGTGCACCTGGGAGGCAGCAGATGATGGCCCAAGTACTTGGGTTTCTGCTACAGACATCAGAGATACAGATGGAATTCCTGGCTCCTGGCTTCACACTGGCCCAGCCCCTGTGTTGCGGCCATTTGCAAAGCAAGGCAGTGATGAAAGATCTGTCTCTCTCTCTGTAACTCTGCCTTTCAAATACATAAATACATCTTAAAAAATAAAAAGATAAAAACTGACTATAAAAATCCTAACAGTGGCCGGTGCCATGGCACACTTGGTTAATCCTCCGCCTGTGGCGCCAGCATCCCATATGGGCACCGGGTTCTAGTCCCGGTTGCTCCTCTTCCAGCCCAGCTCTCTGCTGTGGCCCGGTAAGGCAGTGAAGGATGGCCCAAGTGCTTGGGGCCCTCCACCTGCATGGGAGACCAGGAGGAAGCACCTGGCTCCTGGCTTTGGATCGGCGCAACACGCCTGCCATAGCAGGCGGGTGAACCAACAGAAGGAAGACCTTTCTCTCTGTCTCTGTCTATAACTCTGTCAAATAAATAAATAAATAAAATCCTAACACTGACACTGCCTAAACGTGATTGCGGCTGTTGAACAAGGCAGAGCTGTTGGGCAAGGCAACAGTACTACGTACTATGACAGGAGGAACGACTGGAGACAGCAGTTGGGCTGTCCTGTTCAAAGGTAGGGTAGCAGTAATAAGTACGTTCAGACTTTGCTATACATAATTTAAAGACAACTTCCAAAATGCATGAACTACAATGCACGGGGGAATTACAGAAAGCCCCCTCAGTTCATCCATCGGCGGTCAGGAAAGGAGAGAAATCAGTGCAGTAAGTACGTGGGGACAGAGAGCAAGGCGTGGCACCCATCTGGACGGAGCTCAGAGCCTAAGAGGGCGCAGCCTTCAAAGGCCCATCAGTGACGATTCCACAGGCACCAGGGGAGATCCTACAGGAGCACTGCTTCTTAGGTTAGGCGTTTAAAAGAACTCTCACTTAGTAAGCACACAGAAGTCCCAGGTATCACATCAGGTCCCTGCCACCTAATATTTTACTCCAAACAAAACTCCTGTGAGGTGCAGAATGGAATCCCAACCTTGCAGGTGAAGCCAGGAGCACTCAGAGGTGCACAGCAGTAAGAGGCAGGACCCCGATTCCAACCCTGCTGCAGCAGCCCCTCCCTCCAGGATGGAGCTGAGTGAGAAAGAGGGCCAGGCCCTGCACACCTGTGCCACAACACCAGCAGGTGTAAGCCACACGGATTCATTCTGAGCATCACAAAAGCGAGCAGGCCACGATCTCACGGGCCCTTTAATCCACCTGCCTCCAGAAATAGACACACGCTCTCCCGTACACGGACTCCTGTCTCTCAGAGGCAAATCAAAGAAAATCCTCCTCTAAAGAGATGAGCCACAATTCCCCGTCCGAGGCCGACGGGCTCTTCAAGGAGTAAAAAGCAAAACCAGACAAAGCAGCCACCCCCCTTTGTGAATTAAATCGCAAATACATTTGTGTTTTATTGATAAGATAAAGTACAAACTATACTTTTCCTTTATCGTGAAAAAAAAAAATACAAGAAGTTGCATTTTATTAGTCAACTTCCCTGAGCCTTTCTGGTGCTGAGAACTCCATCTGGACAGGAAGCTGGGCTTCCACCTGCTCGAAGATCCTCACATTTTATGATGGAGCTGGTTTGTGTGCAGCAAAGTGTGCTAAAATCAGTCTGCACTGTTGCACCTTCTTCACAGAACACACTGCCCACGTGCGCTTCTCAACAGTAACTTGTTACATGGCCTCCAACAGGTCAGTCCCCTGTACCAGCTCTGTCCCCTGGGAGGCTTCCAGCACACAGCTCTCTAACAAATGGCTGCAGACGGCTCTGCGTTTCCAAGTCCTAAACACATCCTTTACATTTATTGCCCCTGTTATGTGCTTTCTGGCTGCCACCTGCCTTTAGCGCCTGCTGGAGAGAGCATGCTCTCTGTATGACTTCTAGATTCCGGTCTGCATGAGGTCTGGACCAGGTAACCGCATTCATTAGGACCAGGCGTCAAGAGCAGCAGGCCAGGGCCCCTCTCTGCATTTTGCTTGTATTTGCTGAGATCCACGCCCAGCTCAAGTGCAGCAGCTTGCAGAGGGGGGATGGCCCCCGCTTTCTGAGACTGGATGCAAACCCCCCTTTCTCCTGACCATTTCAATGCTTTTCCTGATGCTTCCGACGAGGGCCCTTGCAGAATCCACACATCCTCACCTTGGCGGTGACAGGCCACTCGCAGACGGCTTAGGTTACAGAGACCACAGCTTCTGTGTTGCCACCTGTCATTCTGGGAGCTCTGGCTCTGGGGGAAGCCAGCTCCCACGCAGGAAGCAGCCTGACAGAGAGGCCCACAGGACAGGGAAGGGGCGTCTCTGGCCCCTGGGGACTTGGGCCTGCCAACCCCTTCTTGGGTGAGCTTGGAAGTGCACACCCCACACCTGCCAAGCCTACTGATGAGACCGCAGCTCTGTGGCTGACTCTGCTTTGGGCGGAACTGCACTTCCAGGAGCTCATTCTGCCTGCTTTAGGGAGAGTGGACTTCAGGGTGGGAAACACGAGTGTGGCGGACTCACTGAGGCTGTCACAGCAGCCCAAAGGGAGAACACGGAACACAGTGACCCGGAGAGCTGCAGGCATCTTTCCAATAAGTGAACTGAGGGGCTGGCGTGCGGTGCAGCAGCTTACGGTGCTACCTGTAACAGCCACGAAAGCAGGCCCTTCCAGTTCCTCCACTCTCGGTCAAGGCTGGGTCTGCTGGTGGTCACTAGGGGCCTCTACTCCATCTGAGCAAGGACAGGAGCACTTATGGAATACCTCCTGCATGCTAGACACTCTGCACACGTGATCGCCAAGGAAGACACTGGATAACTTCTACAGACCAGAAAGCTCAGAGAAGCAAGGTCACTTCCCACGGAAACTGGTGGGAATGGGATTTGAACCCAAGTTTCCTGGACCCCAAAACCTGCCTTCCTGGTCTAACGCTGCCTCTTCATTTCAGCAGAATCTTTGTTTCAGGCTCTGTTACCCAGTCAGCCTGCTCACCCACGTGGACAAGCCACTTTGGTTGCTGAAACAGACGAAGATACCAGATCAACCACCTTTTCTGTCCCCCCCCACGCTGGAACCGACTGACACTGGTTAGCAGCACAGCTCCTAACTAGCCAAATCCAAGCCCAGGAGGTGAGGCCCTGTGCACCTGAAGCAGGTGGAGCACGCGTGTGTTCCCTGATGAGGAGGCCGACAGTAAACAGAAGCAATGCTCCAGAGAGACGGAGTGAACTGAGAGGCTCCACCTTTCTTTGATTTATTGAAGGAAAATACTGTGCCTTCCTAGAGCATGCTATTCCAAAGTAGTGAAATAGAAAAAAATACATGAATAATCAGTCTCAGGTGGATGTGTCACTATGAGCCTAAAATAACAAGGTCTCCAGGAGTGTGAAGGCATAAGGAGTTGCTTTGGGGTAAACCTGGGCTCTGGACTTCTCTGAACCCCACAGAGAGGTCTACACAGCTGAGGACCCAGGGGGTGCACCCGCTGCAGGTGGAAGAGAGTTCTTAGTTCTTGTCATGATAAGAGGATGGTGACAAGCAACCACCAGTCCCCCAGACTCCAAGGCTGAAGTCACGGCTGTTTGGGCTCAGATGGGTGGCAGTCAGTCATGCAACTGCCAGGCCACAACCCCGCAAAAGACCTGCAGGCCGCACAAGTCATGACGGGGAGAGACGCGGATCACAAGGTCAGGGGCACGGCACTTCCACCCCACCCACTTCCTGAGCCGCAGCAGTGTGGGCAGGCAGTCACCTGGACTGGGTCCCCCAAATACCTTGTGGTTAACCCTCCTTGCTTCCACTGTTTCTTGCGGGACACTGCGAGGACAGGTGGGTTCTGAGTCTCCAGCTCCACTGAGCCGAGCACTGGACTGTGGGAAAGCCAGGGAGGTGGGCCACAGCAGCAAGGGCACCGCCCCCATGATGCTCGCATTTGGTGGAACTGTGAAGCCTGGCCTTACACCTGGATGTCCTCCTTTGTAAGCTGAGGTTGTAGCGACGTCACAAGGGCGCTGGCAGATCAAGGGGTGCAAGTGAGACAAGTGTACCTCAAAACGCTCATGGGAAATGGACTTAAAAGCTTATTTTGTGCCAGCACTGCGGCTCACTAGGCTAATCCTCCACCTTGCATCGCCAGCACACCGGGTTCTAGTCCTGGTTCGGGTGCCAGATTCTGTCCCAGTTGCCCCTCTTCCAGGCAAGCTCTCTGCTGTGGCCAGGGAGTGCAGTGGAGGATGGCCCAAGTGCTTGGGCCCTGCACCCCATGGGAGACCAGGAGAAGCACCTGGCACCTGCCATCGGATCAGTGCAGTGCGCCGGCCACAGCACACCAGCTGCGGCAGCCACTGGAGGGTGAACCAACGGCAAAGGAAAACCTTTCTCTCTCTCTCTCTCACTGTCCACTCTGCCTGTCAGAAAAAAAAAAAAAAGCTTATTTTGCTGGGGGAAAAAAATCTGAAATCATGCAACTAAAAGTTCTTTATAAAGGAAAATGTCTACTATGAACCAACGGTCACGGATTTCAAGTTTCTTTGCACTAAAATACTCTTAGCTTTCAAATCCATTTATGACCTTTTCCCCAAAATAATAAAAACACAATTTATTCACCACAAATGTGCAATAGCAATTGCCTAAAAACACAAAATAATGCTGTAAAAATTCAGGACCAATTAACAAATGGAACTATAAACCACACTAACATGTCAATATTCAATATCAAGATGTTGAATATCACCAAATTAAAGATTTAATGCAAAAACAACCTAAATTCCATCCAGAATTTTTAGTCTAGACATTAACAAGCTGATTTAAAAAGTCACATCAAAATTCACAGAGACTAGAATAGCCAAAAGAACAAGAAGAAAATCGAAAGATGAACAGCATTTGATTTTAAGAACTACTAAGAAGCTATAATCATCAAATCTACAGTTAGTTGTTTTTCCTCAGGTAATTTTTAGTCACGGTGATTTTGTTTCTTGTTTTAATTCATTTACAAACTTTTGAAGCTACAAAGCACTGAGAAATGCTGCTCGCTGTCATTTTTTAATTTATTAAATTTACTGCTTTCCTATCCTGTCCCTGGTGGGCTGAGGAAGAGGGAATGTCTGCATGTTTCCCACATCTATACCATCAAGAATTTCTCATGGCTCCCCCACTGGTTCTGCATTTTGGTGATGTTGTCTGCTTAATTACGTTAAGTCCTCGTGGTCTGCCTATTTTATTAGCCTAAGAAATAAGCATGGTTTACATGTACAAAGTTATATGGAAATCTTCATCAACACTATTAAGAAAATACAAAGACAACCTACTCTTTCAAATCGTGTATCTGATGGGATCTGTTATCCAGAACATATAAAGAAGGCTTAAAACTCAGCAATAAAAAGAGCAAAAATCCACTTAAAAATAGGGAAAGGATTTAAATAGACATTTGTCCAAAGAACTAAGACAAACATCCACATGCATCAGGATGCTCAATGTTATTAGTCAACAGGGAATTGCAAACCAAAACCACCAGGAGGGGCTGGCGCCGTGGCGCACTAAGTTAATCCTCCGCCTGTGATGCCGGCATCCTATATGGGCACTGGGTTCTAGTTCTGGTTGCCCCTCTTCCAGTACAGCTCTCTGCTGTGGCCCAGGAGTGCAGTGGAGGATGGCCCAAGTCCTTGGACCCCTGCACCCACGTGGGAGACCAGGAGAAGCACCTGTCTCCTGGCTTTGGAATGGTGCAGCGCCAGCCTTAGCAGCCATTTGGGGAGTGAACCAACGGAGGGAAGACCTTTCTCTCTGTCTCTGTCTCTCTCACCACCTGTAAACTCTACTTGTCAAAAAAAAAAATCCCAGGAAATACTCCCCTCACACTCACTCATGTGGCCATCATAACAAAGAGAAGACAACAGCAAAGGCTGCTGAGGATGCTGGGAGCTGGAGCGTTTGCACACTGCCAGAGGGAATGGCCAGTCCTCTGAGGTCAAATACAGAGCTACCAAGTGACCCGGCAATTACAGGAATTCAAGTATAGCCAAGAACATTTTATTAGGAATAAGGACTATCTCCAAGAAAACTGAGCACACACCTTCACATAAAAACTTAGACATGAATTTCTGTAGCAATCAATTCATAATAGACATAAGTAGAAATGGCCCAAATGTCCATCAACTTGTAAAACTGATTCAAACAATGTGGTCTAATATTATCCAGCCCTAAAAAGAAATGAGGTAGTGACACCTGCTATAAAAAAGATGAGCCTCAAAAACATGCTAAGTGAAAGGAGGGAGACAAAAAAGGCCATGCATCCTACGGCTGCATTTGTAAGGACTGTACAGAACGGACAAATCTACGGATTCAGAAAGCAGAGGAGTGGCTGCTGGGGCAGGGAGAATGGGAATGACTGAATGGATGAAGGTGTTCTTCCAGGGGTAATGAAATGTTCTGGAATCAGGCAGCGGTAATGGTTGTACATCCTTGTGGATACGGTGAAAATCAATGAACCATACTTTTTTTTTTTTTTTTTTGACAGGCAGAGTGGACAGTGAGAGAGAGAGACAGAGAGAAAGGTCTTCTTTTCCCATTGGTTCACCCTCCAATGGCCGCCGCGGCCGGCACACTGTGCTGATCCGATGGCAGGAGCCAGGTGCTTCTCCTGGTCTCCCATGGGGTGCAGGGCCCAAGCACTTGGGCCATCCTCCACTGCACTCCCTGGCCACAGCAGAGAGCTGTACTGGAAGAGGAGCAACCGGTACAGAATCCGGCACCCGAACCGGGACTAGAACCTGGTGTGCCGGCACCGCAAGGCAGAGGATTAGCCTATTGAGCCGCGGCACTGGGAACCATATGTTTTTAAAGGGTGAAACTTCCGGTATGTGAATTGTTTTGCTGAAAGTATACACGAAGGTACTTCAAAGACTTTATGGGAAAAAGGAATTAAGATACAAATTTATTCTGGTATTTAAAAAAATGAAATTTATGCAGAGTTTTTACATGATGTGTATTTTCCACTAACATTTTGAAGACCCTGCACGTAAGTGAACCACTCAATCTCCAGCAAAGAAATGTGACTTGGTGACGACAGTGAAGTGTAGCTGTAAAGTCCGAGACAGGATGCTTCGATTCCTGGGCCTGCCCCCAACTCTGAGACCAGGACTGGGTCGCCAAATATGCCCGTGACCCACAGTCTATAAAATGGGAGAGCATCATGATCTGGTCATAAAGACCAAATGGGATCATGTATGCAAAGTGATTAGCCAATTGCGTCCAGCAGTCACGTTTTAATGAATGCATTATTTTTGCTGGCTCCCTGATGGAACAAGAGAGAAAGCTGATGTCCCCCTCTGAAGCAGAGGGGCACCTGGCTCACCACAGTGCTCCCCAGTCCACGCCCCTTTACCTCGGGTGTCAGTGCGTTGTTGTCTGAGGTCTGGCTGGACAGCAGGATATGCGTGAACCCCTCTTCCTTCCGCACGACGATGTCTCGAAACCGGCAGTTGCTTTCATTCTGGCGGACGCTGTACCTGAGCCTCTTGTCAAAGACGTAGTCCTTCTCCGTGTCCAGCTTCCGCTTCACCGGGCTGTGCAGGTTCAACGCCCCATTGGTCAGAGCTGAGCCTTCCAAAATCAGACAAACAAAATGAGAAACTGGCCGGGGACCCCAGCCCAGAAGAACATGATCAGAGAAATGTTGAGATTTTCTCATGGAAAAGCCAAGATGTGGCTCGGACCCCCACCCTGAGCACCTGGTGCAGTGGAGAGCCCAGGGCTTAGCAGGTGCTCAGGAAAGGCCCCCCCAGCCCCCGTCCTGATGCCCCCTCCCCCACACATGAGCCTGCGAGGCTCCAGCTTCTGCTTAGATTCCTTATCAAGGGAACAGTGACCCCCGGGAGGCAGCCCTGTCTGTCTGAGGACCCCTCCGACTGGCAGGACCACCAGCCAGAGCAGCACTAGGCTCTGTGCACCCTGCATTGTGTGCAGAGCCCCAGCCTAGAGCAGCCCAGGGCACTGTCCCCTTCAATATGAGGACCTGGGAGGCAGCTCTGGGCCCCCAGTGCTTCCTTAGGGTGGTGAGCACTGAGCAGGCAGGGTGCTTGTGTCTCACCTCGCTCCTTCCACAGCTGTGCATTTTTCTATTTTCCTATTAGCATCCTCAAATGGCCACAGTGCCCTGGCTGGAAAGGCGTGGAAACGAACAACAAAATGACCTAGGTTTCTGACAGCTGCCAACCACCCTCCTCCCAACTGCAGACACCAGGTGCTCTAAAAAGCACACCCAAGCTGCCAGCCCCAAAGCCGGCCTGGGAAGTGGCTCAACTGAGTATTCTGAAGACACTTTCCAGCCAAGAAATAAACGGATAAAATGCAAATTACCAATATCAGAAATGAGAGGGGTCATCCCTATTGACCCTGTGGACATTGAAAAGGATAATAAAGAAATACTATTAAAACAACTCTGCCCATTTGTTTGGTAATCTAGATGAAATGGATCAATTCCTTGAGAGTCAAAACCTCTGAAAATACACACAAAGAGACACGCATCAACTGAACAGGCAATCAATAATTAATCATCTCCTAAAAAAATTAACGCACAAGGCCCAGACGAATCGTAGCAAACAGTTATGGAGGGAATCAGACGAATTCTCCACAGTCTGGTCCAGATGAAAGAATCAGCACAGGTACACAGAGCGGGTCCACCATTTCAGATGAACCAGAGTCATCACCGTACCCACAGGCAGAAGCATCCGGCGACTGTAGCCGCTGCTGTAGAAACAGCATCCGGCAAAATCCAACAGAGGAGAGCGCGTGAGCCTTGAGAGAGGATATCTAGAAAACACCCACAGCCCGCACGGCGCTGAGCGGTGAGAAGCTGAACACCAGCGAGCCCACAGACACCAAGCAAAAGGTCCTGAGATCCTCAAAGAGGGAAATAAAACTGTCTTCTGGCAAGTACAAGACATGAGAAGAAAGCACAGCCACTTGTGGGAATGCCAAGTATGTGCAGCCAGGCTCCGGGATTCAAGGTCAATATGCAGAAGACAGTGGGTTCCCCACATGCCAGCAATGAACAGCTAGGATTTTATAGGTACAAAACCACACTATTTACAACAGCACCCCAAATAGAAAATGCTTGGGGAATAAATCTAATGAGATAAGTCCAGAATCTGCATGTGGGAAACCACAAAACCATGATGAATGAAATCAAAATAGATCCAATTAAATGAAGAGATAATCTGTGTTTATGAATTGAAAGGCTCTTTCTTTTAAGATTTATTAATTTATTTGAAAGGCAGAGTTACAGAGAGGCAGAGGCAGCAAGAGAGAGACAGAGGTCTTCCATCTACTGGTTCACGCCCTACATGGCCTCAACAGCTGGACATGCACCAATACCATGCAGGAGCATCCTCGAAGTCTCACATGCGGGTGCAGAGGCCCAAGCATTTGAGCCATCTTCTACTGCTTTCCCAGGCTACAGCAGAGAGCTGGATCAGAATTGGGGCAGCCAGGACACAAATCGGCACCCATATGGGATGCCGTCACTGCTAGGCGGTGGCTTTACCCACTATGCCACAGCACCAGCCCCTTAATATTTTTTTTAATTTTTCATTTATTTGAGAGCCAGAGAGAGCTCTCCCCCCATCCATTATTTCTTTCCCCCAGAATGTCCACAATAGCTGGGGCTGGGTTGGGTTTGCAGCCAGGAACCAGGAATGCCATCCCAGTCTCTTATGTGGGTGGCACAATCTAATTCCTTGAGCCATTACCACTGCCTAGCTGGGTCTGCACTGGCAAGAAGCTGAGTCAGGAGCTGGAGTCAGGAAATGAAGCCAGGTATTGACCATGGCACACAGACACCTTACTGCAGACATCAAGGGTAAACTATGGGGCCGATGCCATGGTGCAGAAGGCTAAGCCCCAGCCTGCTGTGCTGGCAGCCCATATGGGCACTGGTTCGTGTCCCGGCTGCTCCTCTTCCAATTCAGCTCTCTGCTATGGCTTGGGAAAATGGTGGAAGATAGTCCAAGTGTTTGGGTCCCTGCACCCACCTGGGAGACCCGGAAGAAACTCCTGGCTCCTGGTTTTGGATTGGCTCAGCTCCAGCCATTGTGGCCATTTAGGGAATGAACCAGGGGATGGAAGACCTTTCTCTCTGTTTCTCCCTCTCTCTGTCTATAACTCTACCTCTCAGATAAATAAATAATTCTCTTGAAAAAAAAAAGAGCAAACTAAATGTTTAGTTTAATACAGGTACAAAGGATTGTGTACAGAATTGTCTGTATACATACATATGCATATATCAGTATCAACACACAATGTGTATGCACACGCAGGTCAGTATGGATACACAGATGTGCACGCATGGGTCAGTACAAGTATGTAAGTGTGCTCACACATATGTCATTACTGAATGCACACACTGGCTGGGTCAGTTGAAAGGGCCTCTAATCAATGACATCCCAGTAGCAAAGAGCACACCCCGGACACAGATTTTAGTTTCCACTGCCATTCTAACCAAAGGAAGCAGGGCACCCTGGAAAAATGGCTGACCCTAGGAGATAAGCTTGTAGTGCCTGGACAGAAGGAAGTGCCCAAACGAAACAAGGTAAACTTCCACGCTGAGGGGGGCACGTCGAAAGGACACCTGAGCCAACCCAAAGAGCTTTCAGGATACTATGTGGGCAACACAATAAAGTCATCCCTATAATAAATGAAATTATAAAGCAACCGTTCACAAGTCCATGCTGGGAAGAATAAAGATCACATACCCAACAAACACACAAGAGAGGAAGCTCGGGTGCAGAAGAATTCCAAGCAATTTCTGTCAATACCCCACCCGCAGCTCTGCTTTCCTAAGTGTGTGCTGCACACTGCGACTTCCTTCCCGAAAGTACAGTGTGGAAAGGTAGAGGACTTAACTGCACATTGGGGAAACCTCACAAGCACGCCTTGGCCAGGTGATCAAGGTCAACGCCAACAACAGCAGGGTCTTGTGTGTAACAGGCATCCCTGATGTGATTCAGCACGAAAGGCCCTCCTGGGGTCTGTCTTCCAAAACTCCCAACTCCAGTCTAATTACGAGAAAAACATCAAATGACCCCGGCCGAGGGAAATTCTGCAAAATACCTCAGCAGCCCTCCTGCAAAACTTTAAAGCCATCAAAAAGGAGGAGAGCTTGAGAACTGAGCCTCAGGGGACGTGATAACAGCTCCTAGGTGGGATCCTGGGACAGGCATCAGGTGCAAACTGGAATACAATGCAGACTTTAGTTCATAGGAATGCATTAATACTGGTTCATCGATTTAACAAAGCTACTATACCCATGGAAGATGTTAACAGGAGAAAGTAGGTTTGGGGTATACAGGAAATTTCTGTGTTCAAGTCCCAATCTCTGTAAATCGAAAACTGCTTAAAAAGTGAAGTTGGCTTTTTCAATATAAACTATTTACTGAATATTTTAAAAATTGGTTTCATCAAAAAAGCAACACTTTGCAGCTGGGCAGATTTGAGCACTCTGACCAGTAGCTCTAGCCCTTGAGTGTGCATCAGCATCACCTGAGGATTGTTCAAAACCAGCCCGTGGGGCCTCCCCAATGACGCTGCCACTGGTCCAGGGCCCAGGCAACCCAGGCCTCCTCCATCCCCAGGAGTCACTTGGGGGGGGGGGGGTGTAAGTAGGCATCCTAAAGAATGCTGCCCCCTGGGGCCGCCCCACGCTTGCTCCCTGACAAAGGCCTGGAAATCACCGCTGTCACCATTTCAGCCAGGTGGGTGAGTGACTGCCCCTGCCGGGCGCAGGTGCATCTCAGAGACACCTCACCAGCTGCGGTGATACGGGCAGGGATACGGGCATGGAGAGTGCAAGGAGACACAGAGGAGTGCTTACTGTGTGCTAAGTTGGGATGGGAGAGTGCTTACTGTGTGTCAGGCTGGGATGGGAGAGAAATCAGCTCCCAGAGGCCGAGCCTCTGCCCCTGGAAAGAAGACTGTCTGCACGCAGCATGGACACACTCCATTTCCTGGTCCTCAGCACGGTAGCAAGATGAGAAAGAAGACACCATCAAAGGGGCCAGCAGACAAGTTAACAAACACAGGGGCTCTTACTTGTGTCATGATGGTCACATCCTAGCTCATCACAGATTGATTCTGGTCACACCTGCAGGGTGAGCCCCTCTCTCTAATCACAGCCTGTCTGGAAGCAAGTCTGCCGGCATGCTCTCTGGCCAGCCCAGCACCATGCCAGCAGCACCTGAAGGCCACAGGCTCACTTATCGGCACCCATAGCCCTGGGGCTCGGGCTGCTAATTAGCCGTGAAAGCCTTGGACCCCCAAACACCAGGCCAAAGGCAGAGACCAGGAACTGCTCTGGGGGGCCCCCTCTGCATGCCAGGTGGCCCCCACAAGATGAGCAGAGCCCCCATGGCCAAAGGGCTGAGAAGCTGTGCCTATGACAACCCAGGACTTCAGTGACACCTCCTCGTCTGTACTTCTCCATCACCCAGACATCTGGGCTTTGTCAGACAGGAAGCTGCCGCAGCTCCTGATGCTGGGTAGCGACTCAGGACACTGGCAGGTGACCACGAAAGGCCTGTGCAGATGAACAGACCCCAGGCGGTGTGGATGGGCTTCCTGGTCAGAGCACACGAGTTTCCAGGACAGCCTCAGCAGCCCCGGCCAATCCCTGGTTACAGATGCCCAGAGCTTGTGTGTGTCTGTGCTTTCCCAGGTGTGGTGCCAACCCGGCCACGTGCTTCGGAACACAACGACACGAAGGAACAACCTCAAGGGCTGCTTTTGTGAGCGGCTCTATGCTTGGCTCCAAATGACTCAGCAGTCCTACTGTGTCGCCAGCGTTCACCCTTTCCACAGGTAAGGAACAGTGAGACCACGTGCTGGAAGCCACAGGCATCTGAAACGGAAGAGCCAGGCTTGAAGCAGCCGTCTCTCACTTCCCTCATTCATTCACAATGGAGTTACCATCCTCCCGTGGGCTAGCTGTTGTACTAGGCGATGCAGATCACCACAGAGAAATCAGGTCCCTTCTGCCTGGAGCTTGCTTCAGGTAGGAAGAGAAACAGTTACCCGGCAAACTAATTCCCCAAATGATTATAGGCCAGAGAGCAACAGGGGGATGTGGTGGAGAATGATGGGGACAGGGGTCTCTGGGAACTCAAAGGCCATGGCGTATCCTTGGAGTACACCATGAGGCAGCCCCAAAGACGCGACAGCCCTGGGACCACCTAGACAAATAAACCACAGAACCACACAGGAAAGCAGACCTGCTGATTGTGTCAGGACACTAGACTGGCATCGTTAATGCACGAGCAGATGCAACAATTGTGGGTTAAAAAGACCTAAGAGGGCGGAGGAGAGAGGGAGCTTGCTGCTCGAGTCTAGGAGAAGATAGTTTAAAAAAAGTAGAGAGGGGCTGGCGCTGTAGCAGAGCAGGTAAAGTCACCACCTGCAGTGCCTGCATCCCATATGGGTGCCCGTTCAAGTCTCAGCTGCCCCACTTCCGATCCAGTTCTCTGCTATGGCCTGGGAAAGCAGAAGATGGCCCAAGTCCTTGGGCTCCTGCACCCATGTGGGAAACCCAGAGGAAGCTCCTGGCTCCTGGCTTTGGATTGGCACAGCTCCGGCTATTGCAGCCAACTGGGGAGTGAACCAGCAGATGGAAGACCTCTCTCTCTCTCCCTTTCTCTCTCTCGGTAACTCTGACCTTCAAATAAATAATTAAATCTTTAAAAAAAAAGTGGACAGAGTGTAGTCTCAGGGAAGAGTTAGGGAGAAAACGGCAGAGGACACTCTACGCAGACTGGAGGAACAGAGCAGATGTATGTGGAGGGCGTGGACGTGCACAACTCAAGAACCCAGCAGCCGAGAGCCTCCACACCAGTGTTGCAGAGTGAGGTGAGACAGGACCACAGCAGCCCAAGCCACTGGCAAAGAGGCTGCAGGAGAAGCCTAGAGGGAACCTGGGTTGGAGCCTGTGGGGGATGGTGTGCCTGCCAAACTAGAGGAGAAAAAACAAAGGGGGGGCACGTTTTCTCTCTCCCCAGTCACCCTGCCATGGCATCCTGTTACAAGCTGACAGAGAACAGGTGACATTTTGGACATACGTAACAGCTGTGCCAGCCCGTGTCCACGCCCAGCAACCAGCCAAGCAGAGACTCCTGAGTCTGGTGGGGAGAACAGACAGGGTACTGGGTGCTTGTGACTGTGGGAGGCTTGTGTGCCCAGACTGTGAAAACCACTGCAGCTGCGTGGGAGGACTTGGGGTGTGGCTAGGACTTTGGGCAGTCATTGTGGGAGGCTCCACACGACCAGGGCTCCCTGGTTACCTGGCAAGGGACATTGTTGGGGGAACCTGAGCTTACACGGAGGACTGCACAGATCCTTTGTGTGGTCGCTGTGGCAGAGTGGGCGAATAATTTACCCACTGGTTCTAGTGCCCAGGCACTGGTCTCCTTCAAGTAGAGGAGCTCAGCTGAGCCTATACCAACAGACAAGAACAAACCTCCTCTCTGATTAAAAAATAAAGGAGATTTTCCATGCCAATTCTGGGTTTGTCACCTCAGACACGCCCTTCACACTGGAGCACTGAACAGTGCTCCCTGGCTACACACACCACATGCCTCTAGGTATTCCCTGAAAGCAGACACTCCACAAATCCACTCAGAATAGCCCGCAAAACAAACAAACAAACAAACAAACAAAGAAGACACTGATGAGTACCTCCACAAATGCCGAATAACAAACACACTGATTCAAGAAACAAGAATAAGTAAGACAACATGACACCCCCCAAAGAACACAACATCTCAATACTGGATTGAGAAGATGAGGAGGTTAAAGAAATGCCAGAGATGGAATTCAAAAAATTGATCATAGGATTACTTAGAAGGAATCAGAAGCAAATGCACAAACTAATGAAATCCATACATGACATGAAAGAAAATTTCTCTCACTAAATTGAGATCTTAAAGAGAAATAAAAATGAAATATTGGAAATGAAGAATTCAGTAGAACAAACAAAAAATGCAGTGGAAACTCTTAACAACAGAATTGGTGAAGCAGAAGAAGGAAATTCCGACTTAGAAGATAAAGCACAGGAAATTATACAGCAGACCAAATACAAGAATAAATTAGAAAACTAAACAACACTGTTGGGAATATACAGGATACTATCAATGACCCAACATATGGGTTCTAGGAATTTCTAAAAACATGCAAAGAGAGAAAGGATTAGAAGGCCCTTTTAGTGAAATAATAACAGAAAATCTCCCCAATTTGGAGAAAGAAAGGGGGTACCCAATTACAGGAAGCACAGAGAACCCCTAATAGACATGACCAGAAAAGATCTTCACCATGACACATTGTGTCTGCTGGTTCACTCCCCAAATGGCCACAAAGGCCAGAGCTGTGTTGATCTGAAGCCAGGAGCCAGGAGGTTCTTCCAGGTCTCCCATGTGGGTGCGGGGACCCAAGCACTTGGGCCATCTTCCACTGCTTTCCCAGGCCACTGCAGAGAGCTGGGTCAGAAGTGAAGCAGCTGGGATTCGAACTGGCACCTATATGGGATATGGGCACTGCAGGTGGCAGCTTTACCCACTATACCACAGTGCCAGCCACAGAGCTTGTCTTGACTGTTGAGGAACAGTTTTTTTCATTTTTCTTTTTTAATTTTTTTTGGACAGGCAGAGTGGACAGTGAGAGAGAGAAAGACAGAGAGAAAGGTCTTCCTTTACCATTGGTTCACCCTCCAATGGCCGCTGTGGCCGGTGCACCGCACTGATCCAAAGCCAGGAGCCAGGTGCCTCTCTTGGTCTCCCACTCGGGTGCAGGGCCCAAGTACTTGGGCCATCCTCCACTGCACTCCCGGGCCACAGCGGAGAGCTGGACTGGAAGAGGGGCAACTGGGACAGAATCTGACGCCCCGACCGGGGCTAGAACCCGGTGTGCTGGGACGGCAGGCGGAGGATTAGCCTATTGAGCCACGGCGCCGGCCTAGTTTTTTTCTTTTTCTTAATGGAGAATGGGACTGGGAATGGGAGTGGGAGGAGAAAGTGGAGTGGGAGTAGGTGTGGGAGTGCAGGTATGCTGGGAAGAATCACTATATTCCTGAAGTTGTACTTATGAAATATGTACTCATTAAGTAAATGTTTCTTTGGGAAAAAAAAAAAAAAGAAGGGCTAAGAGCCTCTTCCAGTCCAGAACTCATCCCATGCTCAGCTGCAGGTGGCTGAACCACCTCCCTGGAGGTCATGTCAGGGCCCTCAGACCGTTCCCTTGTCGGGTATCGTGCCTCTGGGAGACCAAGGAAGAGGAGGAGGCACGGTAAAAAGAACATACCAGACGCATGGGAGAAGGAGGTCAGACACCAGGGAAATCCCTGCGCATCCGAACTGGGAGATGCTGGAAGGCATATGAGGTTCTGAGCCTGAGTCGCCCTGTCCCCAGAAGATGAGGTTAATGGCACTCACATTTCTGGGTTGCCTAGAACTTGTTAATTAAAGAACAGATTGGCCAGCGCCTCGGCTCAATAGGATAATCCTCTGCCTGCGGCGCCGGCACACCGGGTTCTAGTCCCAGTGGGGGCACTGGATTCTGTCCTGGTTGCTCCTCTTCCAGGCCAGCTCTCTGCTGTGGCCCAGGAGTGCAGTGGAGGATGGCCCAAGTGCTTGGGCCCTGCACCCGCATGGGAGACCGGGAGAAGCATCTGGCTCTGGGCTTCGGATCAGCACAGTGCACAGGTCGCAGTGGCCACTGGGGGATGAACCAACGGAAAGAAAGGAAGACCTTTCTCTCTTTTTCTCTCACTTGTCCAACCTGCCCGAAAAAAAAAAAAAAAAACCACAATGTCAGATCAGCAAATGCCCAGCACTTGGCCGATGTCAGCTGAGGGACACTAGGGTACACAAAGCAGGAACTGACAAGTGACTCCTTGTGATCATGGCTCTCCTACTCCACGCCCTCACCTGGGTCCAGGACAAGACAGGCATTCCAGGCACAGAAGGGACTGCCCGCCCTGCAAAGCCCAAGGATGGAGCCACAGCTATCCTTTTGCTCACCATTCTGCTGCCGCAATGTCCCACATACACATTTCTGGGACACAGAAAACCCCACATCATCTTAGTTCCCTTCAAACCTTTCCACCTTCCTTCCTTCAAAGTACAAAGCAGTATCTCCCACTAAGAAGGCTCCATAAACTCATGTTCCAACACAGACCTCTCTGCACCAAATCCACAGAGAAAATACAAAAGGAGAAATTCAACGGGATGAAGCTGGGCTCAGGGGTACCGGGCGGCCACTGTGGCACAGTAAACGAATCCACCACTTGGATGGCACTGGGATCCCAAATCAGAGTGTTGGTTCCAGCTGCTCCACTTCCAATCCAGCTCCCTGCTGACGTGCCTGGGAAGGCAGTGGATGATGGGCCCCTGTTACAGACATGTGAGACCCACAGGGAGTTCCTGGCTCCTGGCTTCAGCCTTGCAGTCAAGTGGGGAGTGCTCTCTCTCTCTCTCTCTCTCTCTCTCTCTCACACACACACACACACACACACACACACACACTACCCTAACCCCCTGCCTCTCCCCCACCCACTCTGCCTTTCAAATAAAGAAAACTTTGTTTCTTTTCTTTTTAAAGATGCACTGTCCACTGGGACCACTGAGACAATCGAGGCAAACACAAAACTACCAAAGAGTCGAGGGGAGGAAAAAAGACAAAGAAAAATAAAACAAAAGAAAAACTACTCAGCTGGCACACAAACATTGAAAAACAAGTAGCTGTCATGTGAGTAGAAAACTAGTAAACTAAAGAAAACCTGAATTGTTCCAAATAAAATAAATGAATATTATGAAGCAAAGCAACAGTGATTTTAAAATTGAAATGCTTCAAACGCTCAAAGTGCTAGATGCAAGAAAAACACTTAACATAAACAAGATACTTCCCAACAAAAACAGACAGGAGGAAAATGGGTAGGCAGAACAAAGAACAAATTAAAAGCAAATGACGAACAGGAAGAATATTTGTGTATCACAGATGAAGGGTTAATATTCCCAAATTATATATATAAAAAAAGGTAAACGCCAAAGATAAAAAAAAATTCTCCAAAACAAAAGGGACAAAGGCATGAACAGACAATCTATAACATAAAAATGACCGCTAAAAAATTAGAAGTAATTTCAATTTCACTCAAAAGAATAATGCAAATTAAAGCCCATCATAAAAGAAATGAAAATTAAAACTATACTGAGGTATCATTCCTTATCCACCAGTTTGGCAAAAATTCAAATTCCTGACAACACACTCTGCTAGAGAGAATGTGGGGAGTCAGACATGCTGGCTTGTGGGTGGGACAGGAAAAGGTACAATCGTTAAGGGAGGGAATTTGGCAATATCTGACAACACGGCTCATGCATTTACTCTCACTCCAGCCATCCTACTTATAGAAACCTGACATGAAAATACACCTCCATGGGGACAAATACATGCATGTGGAGATTCTTTGGGGCAGTATTCGTGATTGCAACATATGCACACCACTTAGATACACACGCGTAGATTACTGTAATAAACTATGGGGCATCCATGGTGGAGAACCATGCAGCGTGACAAAGACAGAGGAGAATCTATGCACTGACGGGGACAGCTGCCAAAATGTATTTTCAAGTGACTAGGGCACAGGTGCAAAAGTATTTTACCTTTAGTGTAAAAAAGAAGGGACACTAGGGCCAGCGCTGTGGCGTAGTGGGTAAAGCAGTTGCCAGCAGCGTCGGCATCCCATATGGGCGCTGGTTCGAGTCCCAGCTGCTCCACTGCTGATCCAGCTCTCTGCTATAGCCTGGGAAAGCAGTAGAAGATGGCCCAAGTCCTTGGGCCCCTGTAGCCACGTGGGAAACCCAGAGGAAGCTCCTGGCTCCTGGCTTTGGATTGGCGCAGCTCTGGCCGTTGCTGCCAAATGGGGAGTGAACCAGTGGATGGAAGACCTCTCTCTCTCTCTCTCTCTCTCTTTCTCTGTATTTGTAACTCTGACTTTCAAATAAATAAATAAATCTTAAAAAAAAAGACAGAACACTAATATAGGTAAATCTGCTCATTTTGCAAAAGGAAATATGGAAAAAATAAACTAGAAAAACCGACACTGCCTATCTACAAGTGGGTGGCAGGCAGGACAGAGCAGAAGGGTGGGGAGCCGGGACACTTCTCGGAATGTTCTTTCTGTTTTCCTTCTTGTAGTATGTTAAAGCATGTCAAAACGTGAAATAAAATCAACAATAATGCAAACACAGAAAGAAATGAACCTAATCATATTTCAAATACAAAATAACATAAACCACTTTGACGGGGAATGGGAGAAGAACCAATAAAAATAACTTATGGACAGAATATAATGACTATACACCCTTAAATAAATCGTTTACTCTTCTTAAAGGGCTTGATTTTCTTTTTTTTTCTTTTTCTTTCTTTTTTTTTTTTATTTTTGACAGGCAGAGTGGACAGTGAGAGAGAGAGACAGAGAGAAAGGTCTTCCTTTGCCGTTGGTTCACCCTCCAATGGCCAGCGCGGACGGCACACTGCAGCCGGTGCACCGCGCTCATCCGATGGCAGGAGCCAGGTGCCAGGTGCTTTTCCTGGTCTCCCCATGGGGTGCAGGGCCCAAGCACTTGGGCCATCCTCCACTGCACTCCCGGGCCACAGCAGAGAGCTGGCCTGGAAGACGGGCAACCGGGACAGAATCTGGCACCCCGACCGGGACTAGAACCCAGTGTGCCGGTGCTGCAAGGCGGAGGATTAGCCTGTTGAGCCACGGCGCCGGCCAACGGGCTTGATTTTCATAGTGGCGAAGGTGGAACAACCCTATGATTGTTTCATGGGTAGTACAGGGTTGAGAAAACGAATAAGCAGGTGATGTTGTAGAGAAACATGGTTTCTTTCTGTGGAGGAAGGGGCACACACTTAAGTAGGTGGGGAAGGAGAGGAAGAAGCTGGTGAGGCTACAAAGAAATTGGGGTCATCAGTACAGATTCAGGATTTTTAAAATTATATTTACCTCCTAGGTCTGCCAGCTGACATGCTCAGTAGAAACAAAGCCCCAGAAACCATACTCACAGTTAGAACTCATAGCTTGATTTCTAAACAACATAAAATAGGGATAGCAGAGAAACATCTGCTTGCAGGACTGGGCCAGGCAAGTAGAAACCTGGGCTAGAAAATCTTGTGCCTAGAAGAAAGGAAGTACTCAAAGGAACACCAGAAATGTGAAAGAGCTACAGCAGGCACATTGTCACAACACTGTTACTTGTGAGAACATCTTTTTACTTAGAAAATGCTGACACCAAATACTGAGGGGTAAACATGCATGACATATACAATATACACTTGGAGGGTTCAGAGAAAGAATACCAAAGTCATACTCATTTGAGTATGCTGTGTGAATGTCGTAGACACACACATACATGTACACACACATAAGCATGAAGAGTGCTGATATGGAAAAATGTTGAACACTGACGAATCTGTAAATCTGAAGTCACTTCACATTAAAAAAGTTAGATAATTTTAAATACAAATGTCCCAAATAAAAAAAAAACAATTAAAACTCTATACAAGGGATAAGAAAGGAATGTTCACAGAGATAATAGCTGAATATTTTCTAAAACCTAGAAAGAAAAGGTTCTTGGTTTGACAGAAAACTCTGAGTAGCAAGCAGGATGAACAGAAAAATAATAACACAACTGTAGAATATCATGGGCAAAGAGAAGACCTTAATATATAGAGAAATATCATTTAATCACAATGAAATGACAGACTGATAACAGCAGTAACCAGAGGCTTGAAGAGACACATGCTACTACCAAAATGCTGAGAGAAAATAACTGTCGACTGGGAATTTTATATCCAGCTAAAATAGCATGTAAATACCCAAGTAAATGCATATTTCAAACACCTTTACAGAGACAGAGTTCTTCAATGATGGACTCCATAGAAACATTAAGAGAAACTTCAGCAAAGCAAAAAAAGTAAATTCAGAGGAATAAACATGTGGGGAGTAGATAAAAATGTTTTAAGTAGAATTGTTGATGAAAAAATAGAATCTGATGTTTAACAAAATTAGTTACAGAACAGTACCAAGATATGAGAGGTACTTCTTCAATGACAATTTACAGCCAAGCAGACACACTTTGTTATATTCACTAGGAGGACTTCATATTTGTTAGAATAAATCAGAGTTAGGTACATGTGCTAAAATTTCAAAATATGAATACAATCCATTGCTATATTCCAAATCAACCCAGGTAGGGGAAATACATAAATTGTATCCATCAAATGAAAATGGCAGGGGACCTGGGTAAGAGGAAAAGAATGATCTAAAGGAAAGGCAGGGGTGGGCATTTTTTAGCCTAGAAGTTAAGATGCTGTTTGGGACATTGGCATCCCATCTCAGATTGCTTGGGTTTGAATCCAGACTCCACACACAATTTAAGCTTCCTCCTAGTGTGAACCCTGGAAAGAAAGAGATGATGGCTCAAGTACTTGGGACCCTGGCACCCATGGGAGACCTGGACTGAGTTCCCATCTCCTAGATTCAGCCTGCCCAAGCCCCAGCTATTGTATGGTTTTGCAGAATAAACCAGCAGATGGGAAATTGCTCTGTGTCTGTCTCTCTCTCTCTCTCACTAAAATAGTTTATATTAAAAAGGAAACACCAAGTAAAATAGAGGAGGCATAATCCAAACATATCAATGATCACATATAATCTGTGAATAGACTAAACTCATATTAAGACAGAGATAATCACACTGAACAGAAGAATCAAGGTGTGTAAATGGCTCCCCAAAGAGCCTCAGACAGACAGAACATGTGGAGCTCGGCCCACAGAGGAAGGAGCACCCTGAGTAGACAAAGGCTGGAGCAATAGTGCACAGCTGTAAGCATGCAGCAACAAAGGCCAAGATCAGCGCCAAGGAACGCACCAGAGCTTCTAAGACATAGAAAGAAAGAAAGAACCTTGTTATCAGACAGGTGAGGGGGCAGCTGCCCTGCGGGCAGGAGTGTGCTCTCTGGGAGGACAGAAGGCAAGGGGCTGGGGGTAGGCAGGAGGCCACAGAGGGGACCAACAAGGGACAACAGTTTGCAGGCAACAGGTCCATGTCTGAGTTTCCCTACCGGAGCACATTCAACCCAGGCACAGAAGAGTCCCAAGATCCCTTCAGGCAGTGCAGTGAGGGGTGCATTACCCATGGCGGCTCCACACTTAACACAGTCACCTTGAGTGACCGGCACAGCCCTTTGCTTACCATGTGCAGCTGCACTAGGAGCGATGGACACCTGCCCAGAACACTGAAACAGAGGCTCACCCTCAAAGTTCTTTGTTCCAGCTGCTCAGTGCAATGATGGTCAAGTTGCTGAGTGCTTGCTATGGGGTCTGGAGTAGCTGACTCAATCCTCCTCACAACCCTGTAAGAAACTGCTCTTACCCCAGGTCATGCGCCTGGGAGTGCCAACATGGGGGTCACACCCAAGGACCTGACCCCAAGCCTGATACTGGACTCGAGCCTCAGGACTCTGAAGCCCAGCTCTGGACAAGGGCTCTGCTCTACTGTTGGCTGTGATGGACACTCTGCTTTCCTTCCTCAAAGTCCGCTCTTTGCTGAACAAATCAAGAACGATAGTTCAGGTGCGACAGCTGTTTCCTGTGCCATGTGACGCTGTTACCAAGCAGAGCTCGGATGCTGCGCTGCCACCATTCGCACACCTGGCTGACATCCACGCCAGACGGTGGGCTCTTCGGGGCCGAGCCTGACTTACTTTCTTTGTGTCTTCAACACTGAGCACACACTCAACTGAGCATCTTTGTTTTTAAGATTTATTTATTTATTTGAAAGTCAGAGTTACACAGAGAGTGGAGTGGCAGAGACAGAGGTCTTCCATCCCATGGTTCAGTTCCCAATTGGCTGCAATGGCTGGAGCTGTGCAGATCCAAAGCCAAGAGCCAGGGGCTTTTTCCAAGTCTCCCATGTGAGTGCAGGGGCCCAAGGGCTTGGGCCATCTTCTACTGCTTTCCCAGGCCATAGCAGATAGCTGGATCAGAAGTGGAGCAGCCGGGACTAGAACCGGCACCCACACGGGACACCGGCGCTCCAGGCCAGGGCGCTAACCCACTGCACCACAGCGCAGGCCCCCAAGCATCTTTCAAGCCAGTGAATGAGCAAACACACTGGGAAATGGATCCGAGCAGCCCCAACGGACCCTATGCCAAACCAGGAAGTGACGCTCCTGACACCGGGCTCCATCCCATACTCGGTTCACTCCCAGATTACAAGGCCTCTGTGTGGGGGCCGCACGTGCCAAGCTCTGTATTTGTCTGGAGCATAGAAACCCTGGCTTCCTGCAGTCAGGCTCATCTGGAAGCAGAGGACTCAGCTCCCACTTGATCACATCTGGCCTCGGCCTCGCGACAGCCAGGTGAGATCTCACCTCTCAAAGAAGCCCAAGGAAAGAACACGGTGCGAGTCTGTGAACTTCCCTTCCCTTGCTAAGAAAATAGTAACACCTGGCGTGGCTGGCGCCATCAGAACTCAGAGGGAAGCCGGGGAGACAACAGTCACTGTCCCTCATGCAACACATGCCCCTCGTCTCTTCCCTCTGGCTAAAGGGTCTCACTCTTCTGCTCAGAGTGCCTCCAGGGTTTCCTGCCCCGGTAGCTCTGCAGGACAGTGTGTCCCTGCTCTCCTGGCTGCGTGTTCGCCCTCCTTTCCCACCCCTTACTGCACTGCCCTCCGTCCACTCAGCACTTAGTGAGAGTCCACCTCACGGTCAGCATCTGGGTGCCCACTGGGCAGAAAGAGACAAGACCCGCCTTCAGGGATCTTAGTCTGATCAGCGCTGCCCAGGAGAATTTGCTGCACCGACGGGAAGGCTGAGCAGCTGCACTGCCCGGTACAGCAGCCAGTGGCCAGATGGCCGCTGAACTTGTACATTTTCTTTTGTTGTTAAACTTTAATTAATTGAGATTTAACTTTAGTCTCCTGTGGCTGGAGGTGACTCTATCGGACAGTACGAGTAATCACAATGCAGGAAAATCACAGGTTGCATATCTTGGCATGGCTTTTCCCGAGTGCCTGACTCCCTGGTTCCCCTAGACACGTCCTTAAAAGTGACAGCTGTGTTAGCTCCATCTTCACAACCAGCACAGGGGAGGGCACAAGTCACTGTATACGCGTAAACGAATAAATGCTGGGCATACAGTGGAGGACCCGTGGGAGAGAGCGAGGGAGAGAGGGAGAGGTCAGAGGTCGGGAGGAAGCTAGCAGTGGGGGAAAAGAGCGGAACTCGGGTAGGCAAACAGTGGTGATGGGCCTCCTACTGGCCCCACAGAAAGACGCCAGTGCCAAGCCTGGTCTTCCCACCCTTTCTCCGAGCGTTCCGACCACCGTCACCATCTTGGGAAGCACACACACCTCATACAGAAAGGGGAGCGATTCAGACAGCTCAAACTCGTGCATGCCAGGTGGTAAATGGTGTCAGGTGGGCTGCAGGGAGGGTCTCCCGTAAGCAAAAGAGAAGACTCATCGGTCCCACAGCTGAGCAAATCCACGGCCTTGTGGAAGCTGGGGCCAGGGCCCTATAGGCATCTCACGACAGCTCCTGTTGGACGTTTGTTTCAAGCAGCTAAGCAAAGGCGTGCACTCAAAATGCAAATTATCTGATTAAAACGACCTTTGCCACAGGTAGGATCACGGCTTGTGTATGCAAACCCTCCAGGGCCAGGCTGACTCCCAAGGCACGGTGACGGTGACGTCAGAATCCCAGTACGTGCCAAAACATTCCGGAAGGTATTCCAAGCAGAAAGTGAAAGTCATTACCACCTTTTCGTGTCACTTCTCTGCTCAAAAATTTCCACACCTCCGTCTGCTGGCCTCGCCTTATTTTCTAACCTGAATTCCCACTCCTGCCCCTCGAACACCTAATTTCCAGGCCTGAGTTCCTCTGACACGCTGTTTTCCTGCCTCTGGGCCACTGCGTCGGCTGTCCCCTTGGCCAGGAACACCAATTTGTCTACCCCACGCAGAGACCTCCAGGGCCACCTGCAATGCTTCTCTCCCTCAACAGCTGTCGCTTCCTCCCCATCCCCAGGGCTCCATGGCAGCTTATCCTGGCCCTTTCTGACTTCGCACACTCAGCTCTGCAGCTGGTCACCTGGGACCAGCTGATCCCTTAATCGGCTTAATCAGCTTTGGAGGATGAGCTGGTCACCTCTGAGCCCTCAGCTCAAGCACACAGTGGGTGTAACACAAAGGCCTCGGGTGCTGAATTAAAGGGGAAGATGATGATCATGTGTGTAAAATTCATGATGGAGCAGAGAAGAGTAGACCACAGTGTAGGTCTGGAGTCGGAGCAACAAGCTCTGAATTTCTAGCACTCTCCACCCACGGACCACAGGCAAGTCATCTCACCTGCACGTGCCTCAGTTTCCATATCTGTACAATGAGAGGAGTAATGGACCCCACCTGCTAGGATTAGTGGAATTACAGCACACACAGCCCTGAGGACAGGGCGTGGCTCACAGCCAGCGCTCAGTAACTGCTGGCGATTGTGACCTGGGATGACAACTACTGCTTCATTGGTCCTTTCCTGATCTGTTGTAGCCCCTAAATTTTATCTTGTCTTATTCGTCATTATATTCCCAGAACAAGGCAGGCAGTGACCCACTTTTGGTCACTCAGGCAGATCCACTGTTCTTAGCAGTCACTTGGTAACTGTTCGATGTAAAAAGCATAAATGGCCTTTATTGATATTTGTGGTAGATGTGACATATCCTTCACCAAATCTTCTTAACAAAGTACAGTTCCTACTGTCCAGAATCTTCCCTGCCCAGACCAGTTTTGTGCATCCTTCAGGTCTCAGACTGAGAGGCACACCTCCACCTGGAAGTCCTTTCTCCGGCCCCCTCATTGTAGTGGGCACCCTCACCTCCCCACTATGATGCTGCGTGATGTCTGGCTCCTCCCTCGATTTCTCCCACCAGGGTCTGTGCTGAGGTACACCCTCAGCACCCACCACCGGACGTGGCCCGTACAGGTGCTCAATGAACCCTGCAGCCAGCTGTTTCCCATCACCACCCTGCGCGATCCGAGGAGCATCCAGGAAAGAGGAGCCTCATCTGCAGAACCCAGAGACAAGATATGGCACCACCCACCTGGCCCTTAAGCTAATCCCAGCCACACTGAGAATGCTGGTGCTGAGCACCCCCTGAGGGTCGGTTTAGGACTGGATGCCCCTCTATATTTTTTGTGAGGTGGTACCCGGCACCCAGGGACACCCCTGGATCTCTGCCTTTGCACATACTGCCGTCGCCCCACCCCCACTCCTACCCCCTGCCTGTTTCCACCCTCATTCTGGCTCACTCTATCAGCTTCAGCTAGTGCATCCCCTCCTCCAAGAATCCATCCCACAACTGACTTCTCCCCACCCGGCTTCAGTGCCCTGCCCATCCCTCCCACAACACCCACACATCTCCCTTGTGGCATGAGGCATTGCCATTATTTGCCCCAACGGATCCCAGCAGGTGAGAAGTCACTCACGAGTACTGGCTGACAAAGGATTAAGATACACAGTGTGTGAAGTGTCCAAAACACAAGACCTGTTAGAAAACTGGAGACAGAGGTGCAGGAGGAGCTAACAACCACCAAATGTCTGCTCTCTTCAAGTTCATTTGTTTATTCTTCACCCTGACCCCATGAAACACAAATACCTGCATTTTAGCAGCAAAGAACTTGGCTTAAGAGGTGACATGGCCCTAGCGAGGAGCAGAGGCTGAATGCCCCTGCCGTCAGCACACGACTGCACCAGGAGCTTCCCAGGGAGATACAAGGGCAGGAACATGAGAGGATGCCCCCTCTCATCTGTAAACTAAAATTAACACAGAGCGTGCAAAGGCTTCACGGAGACCAGACACAGCCAGGGCTGGCAGCGGCTGTGCCTCTGCAGGCAGCCTGGGTGTCCAGCACAGACGGGAACAGTTAAGTCCCTGTGTGCCATAAAATCCTAACAGCCAGGGAGGAAGGCAGACCCAGAGCAAGGCCCAGGATGGGCTGCACATCTAAAAAGCAATTTGCAGAACAAGGTGGCCTCACCACCTCCTGCCTGCCTGCTCAGTCAGCAGCTCTGGGAGGTGTTGGTGATGTGCATACTCACACAGTGTGCTGGGGTGACAGACATACTCATACACACATGCTGGGGTGACAGACATACTCACACATACCAGGGTGACAGGCATACTCTCACACACATACCAGGGTGACAGACATACTCACACACGCGTGCCAGGGTGACAGACATACTCACACATACCAGGTGACAGACATACACACACCAGGGTGACAGACATACTCACACACGCATGCTGGGGTGACAGACATACTCACGCACGCGTGCCAGGGTGACAGACATACTCACACATACCAGGGTGACAGGCATACTCACACACACATACCAGGGTGACAGACATACTCACACACGCGTGCCAGGGTGACAGACATACTCATACACGCATGCTGGGGTGACAGACATACTCACACACATGTGCCAGGGTGACAGACATACGCACACACGTGTGCCAGGGTGACAGACATACTCACACACACCAGGGTGACAGACATACTCACACACGCGTGCCAGGGTGACAGACATACACACACCAGGGTGACAGACATACTCACACACGCATGCTGGGGTGACGGACATACTCACTCACACATACCAGGGTGACAGACATACTCACACACGCATGCTTGGGTGACAGACATACTCACACATACCAGGGCGACAGACATACTCACACATACCAGGGTGACAGACATACTCACACATACCAGGTGACAGACATACTGACACATACCAGGGTGACAGACATACTCACACATACCGGGTGACAGACATACTGACACATACCAGGGTGACAGACATACTCACACATACCAGGTGACAGACATACTCACTCACACATACCAGGTGACAGACATACTCACACACACATGCGTACTAGGGTGACAGACATACTCACACATACCAGGGTGACAGACATACTCACACGTACCAGGGTGACAGACATACTCACACATACCAGGGTGACATACTCACACATGCATCTCAGGGTGACACACATACTCACACATGCAGACTTGGGTGACACACATACTCACACACGCAGGGTGTTGGACATACTGACACATACACATGCATACTGGGGTGATATGTATACTAACACAGGCATACTGGTGTGATGTATATATTCATACATGCGTACCAGCAATCTTCAAAAAGTTCTTAGGAATACATGTAACTATACATGGATTCCAAATTTTTTGCACGCAAATAAATTTATATTTCACTTGCATCTTTTCATAACCTTTTTGAGTACCCTTGTGCGTGTCTGTGTTGCAGGTGTGCAGAGAGAGAGGAGAGAAGGAATTATCCTTGTTCATCATTGCATCAGCAAATCTGGGGAGGAGGAAGAGGGCAATTTGAACTTTTTAAAAACTTAGAGTTCCCATATGAGTAAGTTATAATTGCATATGCAATGTTTTTTCAACTAAAAAATAAAAAGGAAGAGGAGAGGGGAGTGGAGGTGTGAGGTGCGAATTCCCCTGCCTAAGTCCCACCTCTACCTACCTGGACAGCCAGTTTTGGGGAAGGGGATGCATTCCTCAGGGAGCCCCTCAAGCCACTGGATGGGAAGCCTCATTCATCAGGGAGCATTCAGAAACATGTCTGTCACCTTCTCCCCTCCCGCAACCGCTGCACATGAGACACACGGAACAGGAGCTGCACCTGCTGAAGCAGAGAAGAGGCCCTGGAGTCCACCTGGTCAGCCCTGGTGAGGGCACAGAGAGCCCTGGGGGTGACAACTCATTAGGAACCCTGAACTCAGACCTGTCTCCCTGCCCATTTCACTCGAGCCAAAGTTCTTAATCTTCTCCCAGGAACAGGACGAAAGAAGCCAAGAGAAGCCACAGTGGGACAATGTATGGAGAAGAGCTTCAGGCTGGGCCACGCCACAGTTGGGATCCAGGGGAGGCGCCAGTACAGTGCCTGGACCACACAAGGGACTCGACACACAGCGGCCAACCCCCCGGGCTAGTCTTCCACCCCGGAACAGCATGCATGCCACAAGGGGACTTGGCTTAGGATTCTGTCTTCCATTCTCCAAGGTCTATCAGCTCAGGGAGAACCCCTGAGCCCCAGTGGGGGAGTTGCTCTCCTATCACCCCGCCCCTGTGAACTCCTTGGGCTCCCTACCACAGGCTCTCCAGGGAAGACAGCTGAGTGCAGGTAAGAGAGGATTTGGTCTCCCCAAGAACGGAGGTGGGGTTAAAGGGTGAAAGTGGGGTCCGGAGCGAGCCAGACGGAGACCACACTGTGGTGTCTGCCTGACCCTGCCCTGCTCCCACCTTCCACTTCCCTTTACAGGACCAGACTTTCTGTTTCTGCCAGTTCATCAATGATGCAGGATCAGAAAATCATTAGAAACCCCAAATCAAAACTTGAGATCAGTTCCTTCTGTGGATTAGAGCAGTTCCCTTGAGCAAACAAGGGACTGGCCTAGGGCACCCCGGTGTCCCCACACCTGACCCACTCCGCCTTGCAGCCTTCACCCCGAGTCCTGCCCCATGCAACCAGCTGCACCCCACCTCTGCTCCTCACCACCCTGCAAGCCGATTTGGGCTTCCCTCCTTTGCTGTCTCCTCCAACCACCAAGAGGAAGGGCAAAGAACCGACAAGCACAAGTGGAAAAGGCTCCACTTGGGTGATGGTTAAACAAAACGCAGAGGCCCCTGTACTCTCATTCAACAATGCTAGCAAGACGATGGCAGAAGCAGAAAACTGTACTTCGCTAAACAGTTGGACAACGTTTTTTGGTGGGGCAAGGAGGACATGTTAAAATTACAAATACTCAAGGTAAACTATTTCAGAGCAAATAAAAGACAAAACCAAAGAAGCTGAGATTCAACCTAACTACCCAAAATAGGAAAAGGACTCAATAGGGGAAAACTGTATATCCTCTTGAAAACATATAATGGCAGTACTACATTGCGAACGTAAAGACTCGTCCAGTGTGAAAACAGATGAAAACAGAGGCGAGTGCTACATTGAGTAGAAAAATAAAAAAATGCAACTACTTGGGGCCGGTGCTGTGGCACAGTGGATAAAGCTACCACTTGCAATGCCGGCATCTCATATGGGTGCCGGTTCAAGGGCCGGCTGCTTTACTTCCGATCCAGCTCTCTGCTGTGGCCTGAGAAAGCAGTGAAAGATGGCCAAGTCCTTGGACCTCTGTGCCCACATAGGAGACCTGGAAGAAGCTCCTGGATCCTGGCTTCAAATCTGCTCAGTTCTGGCCACTGCGGCCATCTGGGCAGTGAACCAACGGATGGAAGACCTCTCTCTCTCTCTCTCTCTCTCTCTCTCTGTGTGTGTGTGTGTGTGTCTGCCTCTCTGTAACTCTGCCTTTCATATAAATAACTAAATCTTTTAAAAAATGTAAATACTTTCATTTGTTTTACATATTTGCAAGCAAGCACACACATACACATATACTCTTCCCTCTGTGTGATGACATTCCTGTAAGACAGCTAGATATCCTAAGATATAAAGAGATACAAGAGGCTGGCGCCGCAGCTCACTTGGCTAATCCTCCGCCTGTGGCGCCAGCACCCTGGATTCTAGTCCCAGTTGGGGTGCCGGATTCTGTCCCTGTTGCTGCTCTTCCAGGCCAGCTCTGTGCTGTGGCCCGGGAGTGCAGTGGAGGATGGCCCAAGTGCTTGGGCCCTGCACCCACATGGGAGACCAGGAGGAAGCACCTGGCTCCTGGCTTTGGATTGGCGCAGCGTGCCGGCCGTAGCAGCCATTTGGAGGTTGAACCAACAGAAGGAAAACCTTTCCCTCTGTCTCTCTCTCTACATGTCTAACTCTGCCTGTCAAAAAAAAAAAAAAAAAAAAAGAGGTACAAGAAAGTTGTTTTAAAAGGTGCCAGATGAAAAAACACATTAACAACGAGAGAGCCGGAATTCTGGTTCTCCCACAGTACTACGACGGGCAGTTGCCTAACTTCCTCAAGCCTCAGTTTCCCTGTCTTTAAATGGAGGGAAAAGACAAGCCACCCCAGAGCTGTCAGGATTCACTCAGCCAAGGAGGTGAAATCCGCAGCCTCATGCCTGGCCCACAGCAAGGACTTAACAGACGCCCACGACTGGAGGCGCTGCTGTTATTGTCATCATGAACGGCAGCTCGAGGGGAGGAAGGCCAGCACTGGCTGGAGTGAAATACCACTGTGGGGAAATCAGGGTCACGCAGAAATGCATGCTAGAATCAGGGTACGCTTCGGGTCGTGCAGAAGCTGTGTCTGCCTCCTGTTCCCAAATCCACAGAAATCGGAAGTCAACTGCACCACTGACCAGCTGCTTCAAAGTTCAAATGGACCATCCCTTTCAGACACATGATCTAATGCAGATGAGAAGAATGAACAAGCCCACTGTCTGGTCCATTCAAGAATAGACTCTCATGTGGCTACACTTTCTCCCCCGCCCCCAGATTCTTCTAACTGCCGATGCTGGAATGAATGAATGAATCCCCACCACAAAGCTGCAGCCGAACCCCAGGAATCCATGATGCTGGTGGAAAGGGGCCTTTCAGATGTGGGTGAGTGACGGGTTTGCAAATGGGGAGGGGGCCACCGTGATCACCAGGGGTCCTAAGCAGGGTCCCAGATGGGGCAGGAGAGGTGAGGGTAGAAGCAGAGGTCAGAGAATGAGGGGCCATTGGCTAGGGGGTGTGGGCAGCCTCTAGGCACCAAAAGGGCTACAAAACAGCTCTGTCCCCAGGGCTCCTGGAGCAACACCGCCTCCCAACCCTTCGAGACTCCCCACCTCCAGAACATCAGAGAATACCGACAGCTGCAGGTGTCGGGAGCCACCACGCTGGCAGGCATTTGTCACAGCAACAGCAGGAGACGAGCATGTGGCCTTGGGCCACCCAGGGCGTTTGATTTGGAGGATGGGAGCCTGGGTTGGGTCCTACAGTTCCGTTCCGGCTCCATCTCCTGCTACACTCAGACAAACCTGAGCACCGAGCATCAGTTTCCTGGTGTGAGAAACAGGGGTTGTCAAGGAAGTTAAAGGTGCAGCTTCCAGGTGGGGCCCCTTGCACACAGCACGCGCTAGACAAATAGCAGCTCTCATCTTCCATTCTACTTCTTGCCTTCTTGTTTCTCTGACTTTAAAACAAGATGGTTTTGTTGAGATATGTGTCCTACGCTACCAAACTCACACGTTTAAAAGGTACAATTTGGAGCCGATGTCGTGGCACCGCGGGTTAAGATAGTACTTGCAACATGGCATCTCATGTTGGAGTGGTGGCTGGAGTTCCGGCTGCTCCTCTCCTCCCCTCCCCTCCTCTCCTACCCTACTCTACCCTACCCTCACCCTCCTTCCTTCTTGAAGATGTATTTATTTATTTCAAAGTTAGAGTTACACCCAGAGAGAGAGAGAGAAGCAGAGAGAGAGGGAGAGAGCTTCCACCCACTGGTTCATTCCCCAGATGGCTACCACAGCCAGGGCTGGGCCAGGCCACATCCAGGAGCCTCATCTGGATCTCCCACATGTGTGGCAGGGACCCAAGTACTTGAGTATTATATGTTGCTCTGCTTTCAATTCAGCTCCCTACTAGTGCACCCGGGAGGCAGCAGAAGATGGCCCGAGTACTTGGGTCCCTGACACCAACATGGGAGAAGTGGATGGAATTCCAGACTCCTGGCTTCACCTGGCCCAGACCTGACTGTTGGAGCCATTTGGGGAGTGAATCAATGGATGGAAGACCCCTCTCTCTCTCCTCTCTGTTGCTCTTTTAATCAAATAAACACTTTTTTTTTTCAAAAAAAAAATGGAGCAAATTAAAAAACAGATGCTGAAAATAAATAAATATACAATTCATTTTTACGACAGTCACAGTTGTGCAGCCATCATCAAAACCTAATTCCAGAACACGTCCTCACCCCCAAAGGGAGGCTGGTACCCATCAGCAGTCACCACTCCCCCCATTCTACCCTCCTCCCAGTGCCTGACAACTGCTAAGCTGTTGCCAGTCCAGCAGTCACGTGCTCTGGATATTTCCCATGAATGACATCATACAACACGGCCTTTGCGCCCGATTTCTCTCACTCTGCGTTATATTCCTTCGTGGCAGCACCCGGCTAGCTCCTTCTTATTGCATGGAGACGCCACACCTTGTTTATCCACATATCATTTGATGGGCAGCTTTATATTCTTCTTTTTTGATTCCTTCTAGTATTGCAATACAATTCAGGAAGTCCCCTTTAAGATTCATGGGAGTGGGCATCAAGCATAGTGGTTAAGATGCTGCCCGAGACACCTGCACCACATACTGCAATCTCTGGGATCAACTCCCAGCACCACTTCCGATCCAGCTTCCTGCTAATGGCACCCTTGGGGACAGCAGGTGATGGCTCCAGTATACTGGGGTCTCTGCCATCAACTGGACGCAGTTCCTGGCGCCTGTGAGTTCCAGGCCCTGGCTGCAGCCCAGCCTATAAACCTGTCTCAGTATCACCAGAGCCAGCTTCACACCCTAACTCCTTCCCTCAGTGCTGCCTTAACCTTGTGGAGCCTCAGTTTCCCCATCTGTAAACATAGTCAATGGCAGGTGGCCCTGGTAGGCTGCAAAGTCAGAGAACCATTGAGGGAATCTAGCGATGGCAAGGAGGCCCAACACTAAGAGCAAGGCTGTTCCCACAGCAGGAGCTTAACAGGTATCACTACCATGGTGCTCACCACACCCTCGGCCAGGATTTCAATCAGTAATGAAGACAGGAGGGCACTGGAGCTGGGGACAAGGTGGGCTTGCAGGAGGAGGTGGCCACACGGGCCTCCTCCACACAGGAGAGCAGCTTCTCATGGACACTGGTCACCAGACTGTTACTCTGATGTTGGAACCCTTTGTCCTCCCCGCATTGCTTCCATTGCCCACCCGTACCCTCGGTTCCCCAACATGGGTAGACACATGAAAACGGGTCCTCAGCAGTTTCCTTTTATTCTAAAGATTTATTTATTATTTTAAAGATTTATTTTATTTATTTGAAAGTCAGAGTTACACAGGGAGAGAAGGAGACGCAGAGAGAGAGAGGTCTGGTCTTCCATCCGCTGGTTCACTCCCCAATTGGCCTCAACAGCTGGAGCTATGCCGATCTGAAGCCAGGAGCCAGGAGCTTCCTCCAGGTCTCCTATGTGGGTACAGGGGCCCAAAGACTTGGGCCATCCTCTACTGCTTTCCCAGACCATAGCAGAGAGCTGGATCGGAAGTAGAGCTCCGTCGCCCATTTGGGATGCCGGTATTGTAGGCAGTGGCTTTACCTGCTATGCCACAGTACTGGCCCAAAGATTTATTTATTTATTTAGCAGAACAACAGAGAGAGAGAGGGAGATATGGGATGCTGGGGAGGAGGAGAGATCAATCTTTCATCCACTGGTTCACTCCCCACTTGTTCACAACAGCCTGGGCTAGACCAAAGCCAGGAGTCTGGAATGACATCCCAGTCCACCACATCGGTGGCAGGTGCCTACATCACCTGCTGTCTTCTCAGGTGCATTAGCAGGAAGCTGGATTGGAAGCAGAGCAGCCTGGACTCAAACACACTCTCCTAAATGCAACGCTGGTGTCAGACGCAGTGGCTTAGCACTGTGCGCCAACACACTGGCCCAAAGGCTTTTCTGAAGTGCTTGAGAGACAAACAACATCTGAGCTGGCAGGGAAAGCAATGACTTGATTTCCAAAGCTCGATAGTGGTCAAGATTCCACCGGCCTCTTCCGAATGCCAAAGTCAAATCGAGGACGAACAACCTGGGGAGAGTCAATTTCCCCCTTGGATCTGCCATGAGCCAAACTGCTCCCTGCTAAAGGCTCAGATTCTCCATCACAGTCTGGCTCGTCCCACCAGGCGCAGTGGCCAAGTTGGACAAGGTCGTTACATCGCCACATGAAAGGGTTTAACTTCATCCATCAGCACAAGTTATTTTCTCTCCACACTTTGAAAGACAAAACACTTAAGAATCCCTTTGGCTTTTGCTGTTGTTACTGGTTTGGAAAATCACCCACTTTTGAAAGCCCAAATGGTTGGCTGAGGTTTGTCGGCCTGGGAGTGCATACGGAAAATGTGTTAAAAGAACACCTGTGCTCAGGAAAACAGATACCTGCGTCAGCAAGAGGCCACCAGGCCGCACCCTGCAGGGCCTGGGAGTCACTCTCAGACATCAGAGGCAGCGTCCCCCGAGGCCCCTCTAGGACAAGCAGAGCACCTCAAAAAGCAACGGTGATTCTAAAGGTCGTGAGCTGAGGTCAAGTTCAGGGCGAGGAGCAAGAGGTTCCATAAAAAGCCACAATTTTGAGGAAGTATCAGGGGACCTGTCACAAGCCCAGAGGGGCTGAACAGGAAGGACTTCTCCTGCACTCTTAAGTGACGCCCACCTGTCATTTCCCTTTCACTTCCTCTCCTTGTCTGGTTTGGAAACTGAGATAACTGTGGACTCATCAAAGAAGTAGCATTTTCTCCTCTGTTGCCTGTGAGCACTTGGATGAGGGAGGGGCTGTGTGCCAGAACAGTAGGTAAGAATGTTCTAGAATGCTTAGGCTTGTCCTGTACAACCTTTGTTTCTTCTTTCTTGCTTCTTCTGAGAGATTTTTTAACCATGAATTCATTTTTTAAAAGATTTATTATTTTATTTGAAAAGCAGAGTTATAGAGAGGCAGAGGCAGAGAGAGAGGTCTTTCATCGCTGGTTCACTCCTTAGAAGGCTGCAATGGCCAGAGATGGGCCAATACCAAGTCAGGAGCCAGGAGCTTCTTCTGGGTCTCCCAAGGACTTGGGCCATCTTCCACTGTTTTCCCAGGCCATAGCAGAGAGCTTGATGGGAAGTGGAGTAGCCAGGACTCGAACCAGCACCAACATGGGATGCTGGTGCTGCAGGAGGCAGCTTTACCCACTACGCCACAGTGCTGGCCCCAACCATGAATTCATTGTAACAGCTACTTCTCTCTTCAGGGTTTTCAAGCCCTCCTTTCATCTGCTTGGCTATGCTGCATTTTTCTAGGAAATTGGTGATATTACCTAGCTTCTCAAATTGAAAGGAGCAGGGGTAACTACAATGTTGCCGGCTCCGGACCATGATATCCTTTCATCAGTCAGCAAGGAGGGAGTCAAAGAGTGGATCCTGTACCAGCAGCACTGCGGGCCCCCAAGTCAGAACACATGGGGTCTTCAACAAGCTCATGGGAATCCATGTTATAACAAATTATGCACCAGCGCCACGGCTTACTTGGCTAATCCTCCGCCTGTGGCGCCAGCACCCTGGGTTCTAGTCCTGGTTGGGGCACTGGATTCTGTCCCGGTTGCTCCTCTTCCAGTCCAGCTCTCTGCTGTGGCCTGGGAGTGCAGTGGAGGATGGCCCAAGTGCTTGGGCCCTGCACCTGCATGGGAGACCAGGAGGAAGTACCTGGCTCCTGGCTTTGGATCGGCATAGCACCGGCCGTAGCGGCCATTTGGGGGGGTGAACCAATGGAAAAAAGGAAGACCTTTCTCTCTCTCTCTCTCTCTCTCTCTCTCTCTCAATGTCTATAACTCTCTCTCTGTCTCTCTCTCTCTCACTATCTAACTCTACCTGGCAAAAAAAAAAAAAATTCTCTCCAAGAGACTCTGGGACAGGCTCCATACCTGGGAGGCATCAGGATCTCAAAAGTCAAAGGGCATTTCCCAGGCTTGAAACAGGACTCTCTGTTATAATCAATGGAGAAAACAATAATCACGTTGAAAACCCAAGTGAGAGGAAATAAACAAAGGTTCAAGAAGGGGAGCTGAGATCACGTGGAAAGATCCATGGAGTGAGAACGGCATTGTTGCACATGTGAGCAGGAGATGCGCTCCATGGCGGGAATCCTTTGGCAAACACCAAATTGCCTGGGATCTAGCTCCTGGGCCACATGACAACCACCATCAAGATGCAAGCAGAGGGATTCCTGTGAATCCAAGTACTGAGGGTGCAGGGCCACAGGGTCAGGATCAACAGTGCACACTCCTGGGCTTCTGGGTACTCTGGACAACGCAGGGGTCTGTGGGCTGTTCCTGGTCAGGATGGTGTGCAGGGTAAAGTCTTGTGTGGATCTGCACAGCAGAGGGGCTCTGGCCCGTGGACAGGGAAGCACCAAGTGGTTCTCCTGGAGAGAACCACACGAGGCTGTGGCTAATCCAACAGCATTCTGCAGCAGGGATAGGACAACAGCCAAGTCTCGGCACTGGTCTGTTTTAGAAAGACAGAGACACAAGAAAGACAGTGCACCTCCCCAGCAAGGAGGAGAAACCCTGTCAGGTCTTAAAATCCTGCAGGACCAAGTCTCATGCTTACTTGCAAGCTTCAAATCCGAGGAGTGACTCTGGATCTAGCAACATATGGCTCCACAAACCCCATCTTGCAACACCTCTGCAGGAGTTACTGTGGATCCCCACAGCTGTTAAAATTCAGCCTCTCACGTGTACAACCCACAAGCTGCCCCCTGAGATCCCTTTCCATTCACTGGGGTGGAGTGCATTTTAACAAGCTCCCCACGGGAGACCGAGGTGGACGGCCTCTGGATCACAAGGCCGTCTGTCGCTAGTGGGGAAGAATCCGAATCAAGAGTGAGGTTGAGTCACTGCATGCGCTCCACAAACACTGCTGCGGAAAAACGTAGCCCGAAACCAAAACACCACCCGCCCGAGCCCCAATTTAGCATTTGTTCCTACAGCACGGAGCAGGGAGTCAGCAGTAAATGAGTCGCCTGTTACATAAGCTGCTGTTCTGTATGCAGAACTTTAACTCACCAAAGACAAGTTGCAACCATATAAAAAGCAACAGCCCACCCCCAAAACAAATGCTGTGTGAGTGCAGCCAGGATCCCCCCGCCAGGCAAAGAGGAGCCTTCCTCTTGATGCAAAGCCACTGCCTACCCATGGGCCTCTGGGGAGCAGATCCTTGGGCCCAGGTCAGGGAGGGTGGGGTTAGGAAGGGGCTACGAGGAGCGTACTCAGGGCTTCACCTGGGTACGAACACTGCCTTCGTCAAAGCTCCCCTTGGACTGTGAACATGAGGGGAATCATGTTTTGCTTGGTTATACCTCTGACCTCTTGCTGGAAAGTTCTAGAACCTCAACCGCCATCTGATTTAGGTCATGTCCAAGAACCTCAAACCTCTCTTTGACATGACTCTGCTCTCCCTGGCAAGGACCCCCAGTTGCTTCCTCTCCCAGGTTCCTTCCGCCTGGATAATAAGCTAGTTCTAACTAGAGTGTTAGAAGCTGATGTGGCTGGGACACTTTCCCTAACAGGGACCACAGAAGATGTCAATGCAGACACAGGGGAGGCACACTGTGTATGTGGCATATGTGTTGCTCCTTCTACGAAGTCAGCCTCAGGCACCTTCTCAACACGGAGCCAGAGGCAGCTACTGCGACCCACTGGAAAAGCAGATGGTGACGGTCAGGGAGAAGCCCTAACTATCTTCACACAACTCTACCCTGAGCACTAGCACGTGACTGATCCGGAGGAAGGGCTCCCAAAATCAATACTGAGTTAAGCTGACAACCAATGAAGCCCTCCACTGCCACCACACATACAGCGCATCTCAAAACACACTGGAGTCACCTGGGTGTGGGCCACAAGCCCATCTTCTGGGCTCCTCCCAGACTCTGCAAATCAGATGCTATGGGATCTGAGTTCCTGACATACACACGTGACCTTCAGAACCATTCCCTGACCTCTGCAGGCCTCACGGCCACCAGAATGCTAAAGGGTCAGCAAAGAACGACATCAAGGTGGGCAGTGTCCCCTTGCCCCCATGCCAGGGGTCAAGTGGAGCATGGAACACAGTCATGGCAACACCAAACCAAAATGAGGGAGATGGGATCAGAATCTACAAGGTGTACATCAGCACTCGGGAGCTAAAAAGACCACCGCGGACCTCACCAGGCCAGTCTTCAGCTATTTCCCCTGGCCTTGGGGTCCCCTGACCACTGCCAGGGTCATGGACCAGGGGCCACCACGGAGGCCCACAGATAGGGAGAGAAGATGGCTGGCAGCCCTGGCCCACTTTAGAGAGCGGCTTTAGAGAGAGGCACGCCGTTCTTCAAGTCTGGCTCCTCTCCTCCATGCTGCAGCCTGGCAACCACAGTCAGCAAATGGTCCTTCCTCGTGCTTCTGCCCCGACACGTTTTGAGCAGGGCAGGCAACCAGGCCCGGGCTCCCCGCACCTGCACCCGGGGAGCCTCAGCGGCCGCCTCGCCACCCTTCCCGAGCCAGGGAACTCCGCGACTGCCGGCAGCTGTCACCGGAACATCAGACGGGGATGTTGGTGCCAAGCCTCATTTACACAAGCCCACTGCTCCCTGAGAGATGAATTTTAAAACAAACAGCTTTTACATATGCTAGTAGCACAGTCACATCGGCAACAGGCATCCCCAGACAGAAACATGAGTCAGTCTGGGGCAACGGCGGCTAAATAAATCCTGTTTGGGTGAAATCTCTCTCTGGGGAAGGAGGATCCCCAGAGTGGGGATTGCTCAGGCTCCCAGGCAAGAGTCCCTGGCGACACCCAGCTCCCCTGGGGATGGCATGCTGCAACGCTCCGAGCGCTCAGACTCCCGGATCACCAGCGTAACTCGGATGTGCGTCTGTCTCAGCACTGCTTCCTTGGTGAGCTCTTCCAGGTGGCCCATCCGCATCCCGGCGCCCCCACCCCCCCAACACACTCCGGCTGCCCCAGAGATGTCTGATGACCTTGCAGTGCTGGGGACAAGTTGTCCGCGCCCATGTAGGATCTCCTGACATCCCGAGATGCAGGGCTCTGGTGGACACACGGGTCTGAGAAACGAGAGTGTGCCTGTACCCTGCCCGGGGTGCTCACCAGAAACACAGGGCCAGCAGGGCCTCAGCAGGGGAGCAAACGGACTATCAAGGAAAGGTGCGGCTGCACAGCTTGAGTCACCCAGGTCGCTGTCTCCCTCCTCTTAATTTTCCCTGCACAGACTTGGAGGGAGGGAGGAATTCCATCCTCTTAACCAGCAGGGGTGCGGACCCTTTTTCCTGCCAAAGGCTACCTGGGTATTTACAACATCATTTGCGGAGCATACGAAATTATCAACTTAAAACTTAGCCTGCTACAGATCGACTGCTTGCTTGCGCTTGAGCTGGCAGGGCAGGGCCAATGGTTCCACAGGCTGGCTGTCCCCCATCCCTGAATACAACCCACAGAAGCCGCCTTGTTTGCCGGAGCAAACAAGAAGGTGCAAACCGGAAGAACTCGCTCTGGATGGGGTCAAGGCAGCATTTAGGATCCTCTGGGGTCTGAACTTGGGCGTGGCCCTAAAATGCCTGTGTTGAACAGGCCCCTAGTCCAACAGCATTAAGGAGGTTGCCTTTAGGAGGTGATTAAGCTGCAAACGCTCTGGCCTCATGCATGGAATCTATGCCCTTCGAAAACAGGATGATGGGAGCTGCCTCACCCCTTCTCCCAAGGGAGGACGCAGAGAAGCCACCATCCACAAGGAAGGGCCCCAGGGAAGACAACGCATTCGCTGGCACCTGGATCTTGGCACTGCCCAGCCTCCAGGACTGTGAGCAGTAGGTGTCAATCACTGACGGATTGCTGGTCTAAGGCGTTGCTGTTAGAGCAGCCTGACTGTACTAAGACAGGCCCTACTGTAAAAGTGAGGCCGATCAAACGTCCCAGTGACAGCTGATGGGCTGGGTAGGTGAATTTCAAGTGCAAACTGGGTCTGAGAAGGTGAAGCAGACCCCAGCCCAGCCACCCTCCCCCTGCTCCAGCTGTACTGCACTGCAGGTGAGGGCTCTGCAGGGCACCCTGGGAAGGTGCTGGCCTCTGGGGGCATCTGAGTATTGGGCCCTGGGGGCCGAGAACTCTGAGCTGCCTTTAAGGATGTGGCTCCCTCCTGGGGCAGCCACTCTGGCCTTAGGTGAGGGGGAGGGGGAGGGGAAAAGGGAGAGGGAGAAGATTAGGGAGAGGGTATCATGCCTTGGGTGCCATGCAGCGGAGTCGGCACCCTCTGACCCACTACAGACTCCACTGCAGTGTCACAGGCTGGGTCTTTCACATGCAAAGGGGGCTGCCACCAAGGAGAGGGCAGGTGATTAAGTTCACAAGGCCCCAGGCGAGGCCAGCAAAGGGCGACAGCTGGGAGTCAGGGGTGGGGGCGGGGCTGTCTCTATCTTCCCAGGCTGCACCCCAAGCCCCTGGTCTTGCCCAAGCCAAGAGAAAGAAAAGCCACAAACCGAGCCCGTTCTCCGCCAGCGCCGTGTGGTTCCCATCACACTCGCCCGCGTCCTGCTCGCCCATGTGGTCACTCAAATCCAAGCCGGGCTGATGGGAGCCGTTGCCAAAGGGCCTCTCGTCCTTCTCCGAGCAGGCGTCCCCATTCTCCACTCCGTTCTGAGCCTTCTTCAGGGGCATGATCTGCAGGCCACTGGGGGTAGTCCTGTACGACACGGTCTTGGCGGCCCTGTCGCCTCCCCCGGGGGGCTTGCCCGAATACCCCTTCTTCGGCTTGGACAGGGGAGGGTTGATGCGCTTCCGTTTGTGGGAAGTCCCTTTGCTCTTTCCGGGTTCGGCAGGCCTGTGTGGGAGCTTCTCCACGGAGGCGCCACGGCTGTCACGCAGGAGCTTGGCGGTGCCCGGCTGCTTCCCGGCCTTGACCCTCTTGTCCTTGCACAGGTGCAGCCCGTTGAATTCGTCGATGAACTCCTCACAGTGTAGGAGGTGGTGCTCCGGCTCCCACGTGTCCTCCGTGCTCCCATAGCCTTTCCATCGGATGAGATACTCCCATTTCCCTTTCTTGTTCTTCCTCTTGTCTACAATCCTTTCAACCTAGGATAAAAGGTGAGAGAGTCAGACACGAGAGAAAAGGAACAGCCCTCCTGGTCACGGGGCGGGCTGTGCAAGGCCGGAAGCCGACATTTCCGGGGCATTCGGGAAGCTGGACTTAATTATGGCGCTCGTGGAATTGGACCAAAGGTAGGCACAGTCACTGCCCACGACGACTTGTGACACTACATCCGGCTGGGCACATCCGCGAGTCCACCCATGCTTGTTCGCGTTGGAAACTGCACTGCGAGCTTTCACACGAGAAATCTTTGCCATTTCCACACACCATAGCAGACTCGGTCTTTCAAAGACCAGTTCAGGGTGGATTTTTCAGCCTCCTGACTTGTAAGAATAAGTACCGTGCACTGAGCCATTTCGAGGCTAATTTATGTTTGGTTATCCAACACTAACGATGAGGAACAGTCAAGGGGCATTGATGCAGCACACGCTACTAAACGCTGGGCACTGTCTCCCGTCCCATTATCTCCAACAAAAACCCAGCGGCGTCAGTGCTTTCTCATTCCCCATCTTACAGGGAGGGAAGCGGAGCCCAGGGAAAGGATTCCAAGACTGATGATGGCAGAGCTGGCGTTCAAAGCACTCTCACTCCAGACCCATCTCCCAACCACCAGACCACACTAAGTCTCCCAGCTATAAAAACATTCCATATGGACCAAAAAGGATTAAAAGGGAAAAAGCCCAATTCTACACTGTGCACCTCCCAAGATGCAACACAGGGACCAACTGGGAGCAAGGGGACAGGTAACTTTCGCTAGGAGCCAGCCTTGAGCCTCACAGAACCCCAGTGGTGCCAACTAACATTATTCCCACGTGTTGGAGGAAGAGATGGGTTGTGGGCAACCTGCCTCCAGGGCACGACCAGGGCAGCACGGAGGTGGGATCTGAACCTGTATGTGCTGGTTCTAAAGCCACTTGCTACTGTCGGAGTGTAAGAAAACCTCCTCTGTGGTTGTGTAATCCCAGGGAAAACGCACCTGGAGGGACGCCAGGCCTAGTGTCAACAACAGGTGTATGTGACAAGGACGTCTGAGGTTTACTTACGACTCTTTTGACGTTGCTGTGATTTTGAATATTTTTAAATTTTAAAAAATGATGGAAAACTACCAATACTCGACTCCAAATTTCAATAAAAACTAAACAATTATATTTTAAAATTTATTTAATTTAAATGTTTTTGTAATAGACATTGAGCGGAATCTTGACCTAATGAAATTGACTTTTCTAGAATGGAATTTTGACCCAATGAGATTAAATAACAAATAAGGAATATGCCCTTGAAACTTATGAAAAAAAAATATTGGAGGGGGAAGGTGGAAATAATTATAGTTGGTAGTATTTTGAAGTGGGTAATGGACATGTGGGAGTTCATTAGATGTTTATATGTTTGAATTTTATATGCTTAAAATTTTCATAATTAAAGGCAAGAATTTTTCAGCAGTGAGATCATCTCACTAGTGACTGATATACAACAGCAGATATGCAAAATAATCAGGGGTGGGTGCACTGGGTGAAGCCAATACTTAGGCACCTGCATCTGGTTATAGGAGCAACAGTTCTAGTCCCAGCTGCTCCGTTTCCCATCCAGCTTCCTACCAGTCACTGTACCTGGAAGCAGCAGATGAGGCCCAAGTACTTAGGTTCCTGCTACCCACATGGCATGGATGGAGTTCCTGATTTCAGCCTGGCCCAACACAGCACTTGCATGCACTCATGGAATGATAGGAGAACTCTCAAGTTATCTCCCTCCCACTCTCTCTCTTTCTCTTTCTTTCTCCTTCTCCCTCTCCCTGTCATTCTGCCCTTCAAATAATTAAATCTTTCAAAAACAACTTTCACTGCTTTATATTTAATAAATATGTAACAGTTAGGACATACTGCGTATTCATAATACAGCCTCTTCATAGACAATTTTATTTCCTTAATCAATTTATCTCAATTCAAATTGGATTGTGTCTATTAGAGCTTCTTTCTTTGAAGGAATATGCTCAAATAATGCTCTGTGAACACCTGGTTTGGATTTCTTACATAAATTTTTCTGTATATCATACAAACCCTGTAACAGTTTTGAAAAAGTAAAATCACACCTAACTACTCCAACTTCGCTCTGGGTCTACGATTTGGGCTGTTGAGCATGTATTTGCAATACAGCTTCAGAAAACCAAGAGTGTGCCTGGAAGAGTCTGGACTTGGCCCACTTTGAGGGTGTTGTAGGGGAAACTCTGTAGGTTTACAGAGGGAGGGGAGGGAAGAAGCAACCAGAACGGTGTGATATGGTGACTTCCCCAAGGACACCAACGAAGGAGGCCGGCAACAAGCCGGAAACGCATGGGAGCTAAGGGATGTGTGTTGGTGTAGAGCTCCCCAGCTCTAAAAGCAGATGGAGAACCACTTCCCCAGGGTGAAGCAGAGGGTCTGCGTCAAACAACCAGCACAAGTGGGTGGGCGGTGGACAGATGAACGGAAGGACAGACGGATGGATGGGTGGACGGTGAAAGGGCAGAATGAGAGCTGGGTTGGGGAGTGGATGGGTGGGCGGGTGGATGGATAGACAACAGTCACCGACCAAAAATGGGCTGAGTATATTATTTGAGAACACAGACTTTAGCCAAGACTGATTTAAACCCCCTTTAAGACTTTTATCACGTGTTTTTGAGAAAGTCACTAACCCTCTTCAGGCCTCTGATGATTCACCCAGCCAGGGGGAAGTACCAGCGGCTACCTCCCTGTGTGGCTGCGGGGAACAGACAAATACGGACTTTTTTTGCATTCCACAGTAAAGGTCACTTAACCCTACACGGCCTTCCTGTGGCCACAAACCTTGGTGGTATGAGAAGACATAATGCGTCCCCACCCTGCAGAATATGAGGAGGACAGTCCACTCTCCCCTGGATGAAGAAGGAGTCCCTGCACTCCTAAGAGTCCTCAGGTATGGAAGACAGCCAAGCACAGCAGAGTGGCTCAAGCAGCCTGCAGGAGGGTCTCCATGGCTCCTCGGGCCACACTGGAGACAGAGCTCAGTGCCGTCCCTGTGCGTTACTGGAGGTTTTAATTACAGAGTCACAGGTTGTTTTATGAGGGACAGAAAGACCGCTGCTTCCACCTACAGAGTCACAGGGTGGCGAAACAACCATTTCTACTTAAATTACCCATACCAATGACGAGCAGTATTAACAAAATCATCCCAAAGAATCTGGGGTTTATGGGGGTAAACGTAGCTCTACCCTATTCTGTCCCTGTGGCCCTGGGCAACTTGCCCAACCTCTCCAGGCCTCAGCTTCCCCTGCAGGGTTTCTGGGAGAACTGAAAGGAATAAGAGAACATATCTCCGACACCCCGAAGCACCACAGGCCAACGTGGGAGACCGCTCTGAAACGTGCATCAGACCTCAGCTGACAAGGGTGCTGTTAGACACATGCTTCATCCATGGCTTAAAGACAAACAAGACTTTTTTCAGTTTCCGAAAAACAAATGCTTTCTCTGAAAGACCGACATGCAGGAAAACTGGTTCTCAAATGTCCCATCCTGTTTTGATTCCTGTCTTGTCCAAGGCCCGAACCTCCTCCTCCGCACCTCTGGGTCGGTTTGCTAACCCTCTCTCCTCTCCCACTGAGGAGTGTGTCACCCAGAACCAGAATTCTAATGCGTTCTGTTTTAACAAAAGCCCAAGTCACTTAAGACTTGGCCGGACGTGTGACAGCAGCCTTCCGCCTGCGAAATCCTTTCTTCTGCACAAGTACCTGCAAACCTCCACCACTGTCTCCTGACTCCTTACCCTGCTGGAAACAGACCCGGCCCTGTCTCGGCAGCTCTGTCTCCCGATGCGGCACCTCAGTGGACCTATAACGCCACATGTATTACCCACAGATCAGTCCTTCCAAATGGCAATTAATTCCTTCACCTTCTACTTGCACATAGCAAGAAATGCATGAACAATATTAGAAATCTGTGTGTGCACAGCCCCACAAGTTTCTCTGTTCCAAGATGAGCAATCCGAGATGCTGCATCAGTCCTCAGAGCTCAACCAAACCATTACTTAACATTTACTGGCCGGCGCCGTGGCTCAACAGGCTAATCCTCCGCCTTGCGGCGCCGGCACACCGGGTTCTAGTCCCGGTCGGGGCACCGATTCTGTCCCGGTTGCCCCTCTTCCAGGCCAGCCCTCTGCTGTGGCCCGGGAGTGCAGTGGAGGATGGCCCAGGTGCTTGGGCCCTGCACCCCATGGGGAGACCAGGAAAAGCACCTGGCTCCTGGCTCCTGCCATCGGATGAACGCGGTGCGCTGGCCGCAGCGCACCGTCAGTGGCGGCCATTGGAGGGTGAACCAACGGCAACGGAAGACCTTTCTCTCTGTATCTCTCTCTCTTACTGTCCACTCTGCCTGTCACAAAAAAAAAAAAAAAAAAAAAACATTTACTAATCTCTGTGGTCCCAGCCAACCTGAGATGCTATTCTGTGGCCGATGGGTCAGAGAGATTCAACTAACTTAAGTTTGGCAGAGAAAACAAAGAGCAAAATGGGACAGAAGCACTAATCAAGGCCCAAGTACCCAGGTCAAAAAAAAGATCCCAGTAAAAGGAAAGGAGGGGCAGGAGTGGTGTTTGAAAATGTGTCGACTTTATTTCTGCGCTCACAAAACATCTTCATTTCAAAAACTGGAAGCTCCTCATCTTCACATGCCAACCCTCCCCCATTCAAAATGGCAGACATAAAAATCAGGCCAACTCCATAGAAGAGCAAATGCAGAGCACATATCGCATAAATGAACACTGAGAATTCCACCACCAGCCAAGTAGCCCTTCAGCTGAGAAGGAAGGAAGAAGGTATCTCATGTCTTCTGGGACAAAAGATAAGCCATCCATCCAACAGGTGCTACAACAATGGCAGTAAACTGATTTTTAACTTGGAGCTCAAGAAGGTGCAGAAAGTGTAGATACTAGGACCAGTGCTAAACGACGATACCAAAATGAATATCCAGAGGCTAAGTACAAGTTAATTATTTAACTCCAGATAGTTACTGAATATCTAGAAAGGATAAAACTGAAACTGAAGATAAAATGACCTTCAATGGGTTACATGCATAATATGAATACTGAAAGCAAAAGTATAACAATGATTTCTGAGTGCCACGTTAACAAGTGCAGTAAGTAGTCATACATAAAAGATGATAAAGACTTAACAGTAGATTTGTGTATTTTACCACTAAAGACACACAAGACTATGTGTATCATCAAAAGTTATTTCAAGAAAGAACATGATCATAGTGTTTTTATTTGTAAATAGAGAAAAACTGAAAAAAATGCAACTATTTCAAAAGGTAAGTAAATAAACTGGGGACTATTCATGCAATGAGCTCATTAGAAAAAAAGGAGTGGACTACTGATAGACACACACGTTGCCAAGACACTCAAGGCATGGTGCAGAATGACAGCAGCCACACGCAGAAGAGCACAGACCAGGCCCAAGTCATTCACAGTGGCCCAATCTGATGGGTGACTGCCGAGGCAGGAGTGGAGAGTTGCGGTGGGGAAACTTTCCAGGAGATGGAGAATCTGCCAGAGTGGAGGTACTGACATCTGTCAAGAGTCCCCTTTATACTGAAAGTGTGTGAGTTTTAGTGTATGTATACTATGTTTCAATAAAGTTTTTTGGAAAATACACATGAAATACACAGAAATAAAAAAGAGGAAACACGCATTTCAAATCAAACCAAAAATGGAAATAGGATCTATATTCAACAAGAAACTTTACAAATGAAATAGAATTAAAGCATGACCCAAAAGAATTCAGTAAGGAAGCAGAGATGAGACCAAATATATTTAAGCATACACACACACACACACACACACACACACAAGGAAAAACCCTGTATGTGAATGCTTACAGTGACTTTACTCATAGTTGCCAAAAATTGTAAACAACAAAGATCTCCTTCAACAAGGGGACAAACTGAAGTGCACCTGTGTCATGAGACACTTGACAGTAAAAGGTGTGCAGCAACACAAACGAGCAGTGCATTCGCTTTGCTGAGCGAGAGAAGACAGACCCGAAAGGCTGTGTGTATATTTGTGACTGCCTGTGTGATATTCTGGACCAAGGAAAACTACAGGTATGGAGAACGGATCAGTGGGGACCAGGAACCAGCGGAAGACAGCTCGGAGCTGTCTGTGGCACTGGGGTGGTAGAAAGACGACCGTGTACTTGTCAAAGCCCACAGAGCCACAGACCACGAGAAAGTGGCCTTTTCTGCATGCATAGTTTTTTAAACCAACCAGGATGTTGGGGGCTCCCAGGACAGAAAAAATCCTGTGACAACTCCCTCTCCCTGGGTCACAAATACAATGAAGGAACCTAAATGCAAAGGATGGGGAAAGGAGCTGACCCAAGTACCTCTGGTAAACAGCGCCTTAACTGGATAAAAATCAACGCAGGTGACAAAATCCCGTGTACAGAAGCAGTGTACTCTACTTGTTAAATGTGTTTCTCACATAGGTACCAAGACGTAAGAAATGGCCTGATGCTTGCTCCAGATAAGCAAATAAGGAAGCAAGCTGTTAAGTCCCGGGTGCTGGTCTCTGGAATACAACGTTAGAAACAAAACCATAAGCATGAACGCCTGTTTATGTTGACACACATCTACATAGAGATGAACACACAGAGACACAGGTTAGTGGGCCCATGTATTTCCTGAATTTCTCTTCTGAGAAGCTGAGCAGCAGTGATACCCCAGTAGCAATAAACACATTCTGCACACAGATAGCGGATTCTAAAAACCATTCCCTAACAAAAGGAGCCAGGGCTCCCCAGAGAAACGCCTAGGGCTGGGACAGGATATACACAAGGGGAGCCTGCAGGATCTGGTGGTACCAGCAAGAAAGGGAGGGTCCAAACAAACCAACCATCCCACAGTGATGGGAGGACGTCAAAGGCATCAAATGAAAGACATTCAATGGCTAAAACTGGAACAATTTGAATAACAACATAATGACGGTACTGCATTACAACTCAAAGAATAAAATAAATACCCATGAGTCTGTCTGACATAAATAACTTAATGAATTAATCAGCAGTTGGCAAATCATGGCCTAACTATGGCCCATTGCCGGATTTGCAATAAAGTTTTATTGGAACACGTCCAAGCCCAGGCATTCATGTACATCTGTGGTTGCTTCCACTGTACAGCAGTAGAATGAGCTGTGACACTGACAGTACAGCCTACAAATTCAAAAATGCTCACGATTCATTATAAGGGGAAAAATTACTGAATCTGAAATAAATAAGCCAGTCAGGCAGAGGAATAGGCATTCCAAATGACAAAGCAACAAATAAATAAATAAGGGAAACAGGAAGATCGTCATTAGAATACCACAGTAATAACGGCTGCAAGCAAGACCCACAGATGATGCTGCAACCGGTGGGTGAAACTAAAGAGAAATGACACAGGCACAGCCTCGAAGTCTCCCCACACACGTGTAGCTACCATGGCGGCTTTTACCGATGTGGACAGACTGATTCCCCTCCCTTCCCGAGGGGGAGCTTCATTCTCCTGGCCTTCAGTGACCGACTCAGAGGACTGCCTTCCAAGAACGCAACAGGAAGTGCACGGGGAGGAAGCTGGCTGACTCCAGTGACCCAGGTTAGCCCCTGGTGACCAGTCGCAGTGCACTGCCGTCACGGCGTGTCTCTGAGAAGACTCCCTGAGACGCTGCCTGAGCTCTTGGTCTTCCTCCCTCAGCCTGAGGGCTCGCTGCAAGTGCAAACGTCATGAAATGCAAGGGAAAACCGAGACACTGCCTCAGGTCAGAGGAGTGACAGCTAAACCCATAGTGGAACCCTAGATCATGTCTCTGGACAGGAAAGATGTTTCCGCAGAAAGCAGTGAAAGGCTAACGCAGCCTACGTTTTAGCGCCCAATGCTGCACCAACGTCACACACTTAGTCCTGCTAACTGCCACCACCCCCACCCTGCACAAGAAGTCAGCAGTCGCGAACGATGGTTAAGGGCCACATGGGAACCCTGTGTGCCTCCTTTCAAACTCTTTTGATGATCCATAATTATTTCACAATAAAAAGCTGTTTTTTCAAAGTACAATTGTAGGGTGTGCTGGAAAAATTGTAAAGGACCTGAACAGCAACAATAATCGTAAACTCTTAACAATTTGAAGCCCTCATTATACACTTACTTAGTAATAAAGAGTAGAAAGATAATAAAAATACACCAAATTTTGTAAATAATACTAAAGTAAAGTTGAGGTCAAACTTCAGTAAATAGGAAAGGAGGGCTTTTTAAAACAAAAACAGGCATAAACTTAATGAGTTTTTCTACACCAAATAATATAGATCAAAAAACATCCGAATTCCATGTAGCTCCCCACCATCTGCTTTGGAGACATGGTCTGCTGTCGCCCATGCCCTCCTACTCAAGGACCTTGTCTCATCTGAGAATGAGATTCTGTTTTTTTTAAGTATATTTCAACACCAAATCCAAATGCCGTTTGCAGTGTATTACTTAAGCTTATCTTTAATACTTTACCCTCAGTATATGAAAATTCAAGACATGGCTGTTGTGGTACATCTGAATAGCTTGGAGTATGTTTTCCCCCTTAAACTCACTTTGAGAAAGAAAGACAAATGTTCTGTGCAGTGGATCATTCTCTTTCTCTCTTTTTTTTTTTTAAAGATTTTTTTTTATTTGAAAGTCAGAGTTACACAGAGAGAGGAGAGGCAGAGAGGCAGAGAGGCAGAGAGGCAGAGAAGAGAGAGAGAGAGATAGAGAGAGAGAGAGAGAGAGTCTTCCATCTGATGGTTCACTCCCCAATTGGCCGCAACCACCAGAGCTGTGCTGATCCAAAGCCAGGAGCCAGGAGCTTCTTCCAGGTCTCCCATGCGGGTGCAGGGTCCCAAGGACTTGGGCCATCTTCAACTGCTTTCCCAGGCCATAGAGGAGAACTGGATTGGAAGTAGAGCAGCCGGGTCTTGAATCGGCACCCATATAGGATCCCGGCACCCCAGGCCAGGACGTTAACCTGCTGCGCCACAGCACCGGCCCCCATTCTCTGATTCTTGAACCGTGTTCCTCATAGTTCCTTGGCATGGCCTCCTCTGCCAGAGAAAAGAGCTCTTCCTGGTGCTGTGAGCAGTCTGATGTCAGTGGTGGCAGACACAGTATAATCTTACAGCAGGGGCCTTATATGACAATGTCCTGGAGTGTGCTGAAGAACTGGCCTCTTGCAAGGGGGACGTCCTGACCGTCGCAGAGCAGAAGCCTGGGGGACTAGAAGGATGGTGGCTGTGATCCTGACATGGGCAGCAAGGCACTGTCCCAGTAGCCGGGTGAAGCTCCTCAACGCTCCGTCCAGTCATGACCAGCCTACCCCTGCACTGGTGCACAGAGCTCTGGCCAGCAAAAGCCCTACCAAGTTCCAAACCCTCAGACAGCTCCTCATGACACCACCTACCACGGTATCACCTTCCTTCCAGAATCAGGAGATTTACCAGGTACCCGCTGGCCATTGGATCCAAGAACAAAATGTTTATCAAGTGCCACCATCAGTACAGAGAAGCATTGGGAGCCAATGGGCCAACTTAGTAAAAAGGACAAGAAAATGTCCCCGGAAGACAAAAGTAAAGATGCAGTTGGATACCAGCAACAGCGTGGGGAACTGCAGCCTAAGTACAGATGAGCCCTGCTTGAAGTCAACCTAGCCCTGCCTCAAGTCCCCCCAACGCAAAGTCTGAATTTACAAACCTGTGAAAGATAGGGAATATCTATTTGCATGGCATTGAAAGTTTTTGCTGCAAAATACAAGGAAGAAAAAAAAAGGATTTACTGTAGGATTCCTTTAAATGGCAAAACCACTGACACATTTTCAAATCACATTTTATACAAACAGGATGGTTTTCCAAACACACTCAAGAGCGCATGTGTCACCTGACTCCAGGGCACGTCGCTCAAGAGGAATCACTACAGCGGAGGTGAGCAGCTTCCTCACCTACGTGACTCAGGACAGGGATCCCAGGCTAGCGGCCCTACACTGAGCCATGACCTCTCAAAGTGCTTCTCACCCCAGCAATTTCACATTCAAAAGGAAAGTCAAACCTCACCTCTGTCTCCAGAGGGGAAGAGACCAGTCAAAAGGTGTAACTATAAATAACTAACTTCTCTGAAAAAAATTTTTAAAAAAATATAAAAGGTTAATAGAAAAATTAGCAGTAACAAGTTTAACTGAAGACTTAAACTCAAGACTTTCACACTTAAATCAAGCAAATAAAAATACAGATACAGAGTCTGAATTTATACATATAAATATGGTTGATCTAGTAAATACTGTATTTGCACAAATACAAAGTTTCATTTGCAAAAACTATAAATAAATAAATTTGGCCACACTGTGGCACAGTGGGTAAATGCCCTAGCCTGGGATGCTGGGATCCCATATGGGTGCCGATTCAAGACCCGGCTGATCCAGCTCTCTGCTATGGCCTGGGAAAGCAGCAGAAGATGGCCCAAGTCCTTGGGCCCCTGCATGCGCATAGGAGACCTGGAAGAAGCTGGCTCCTGGCTTCAGATCAGCGCAGATCTAGCTGTTGTGGCTAATTGGGGAGTGAACCATCAGATGGAAGATCTCTCTCTCTCTCTCTCTTTCTCTCTCTCTCTGTCTCTCCTCTCTCTCTGTGAGCATCTCTGACTTTCAAATGAATAAATCTTAAAAAAAATAAAGAAAGAAAGAAATTCTACAAAAGGAAATGAAAACCATTCATGGGAACCACTAAAAATGATTAAACACTAAAATCAAGGGAAAACAGACTGAAGATACAGACTGTGTTCTCTAAGCACACACAATACAGTGATACTAGAAGTTACAATTTAAAAAAAAAAAATTCTGGGCCGGCGCCGTGGCTCAACAGGCTAATCCTCCGCCTTGCGGCGCCGGCACACCGGGTTCTAGTCCCGGTCGGGGCACCGGATTCTGTCCCGGTTGCCCCTCTTCCAGGCCAGCCCTCTGCTGTGGCCCAGGAGTGCAGTGGAGGATGGCCCAAGTGCTTGGGCCCTGCACCCCATGGGAGACCAGGAGAAGCACCTGGCTCCTGCCATCGGATGAGCGCGGTGCGCCGGCCGCAGCGCGCCGACCGCGGCAGCCATTGGAGGGTGAACCAATGGCAAAGGAAGACCTTTCTCTCTGTCTCTCTCTCTCTCACTGTCCACTCTGGCTGTCAAAAAAAAAAAAAAAAAATTCTGTCCCCTTGCACAAGAAAAAGAAATGACACAAAGTAACCATCAATAAAAAATAGGAAAAATTTACAAGTTTTTAAGACCAATAAATAAGTGTACATACACATCACAGTGGCTAAGATGCAGATGAAGAATTGAATAAAAGGGGTGAGTCACTGCCTCACATATTCCGATTGCATAAAAGAACAGAAAGGAAACAGGAGAGGATATGCAGACGAGGGGGTAGGGAGGAAGCCAGGGGTCTAGGAAACACCCTGAAAAGTAATAGCAAAAATAATAAATATCAAAGTAGAAGTTAATATATTATAAAACTAGAATAAAAAGCTGAACTCACTGCATTAAAGAACTGACCCTGGGTTCTAGTCCCGGTTGGGGCGCTGGATTCTGTCCCGGTTGCCCCTCTTCCAGGCCAGCCCTCTGCTGTGGCCCAGGAGTGCAGTGGAGGATGGCCCAAGTGCTTGGGCCCTGCACCCCATGGGAGACCAGGAAAAAGCACCTGGCACCTGGCTCCTGCCATCGGATGAGCGCAGTGCGCCGGTCGCAGCGCACCGGCCGCAGCGGCCATTGGAGGGTGAACCAACGGCAAAGGAAGACCTTTCTCTCTGTCTCTCTCTCTCACTGTCCACTCTGCCTGTCAAAAAAAAAAAAAAAGAACTGACCCTTGAAATAAAGCGCAAAAACAGCAGGATAGAGGGGTTCAAGGCCTCCTTATCCACAGACTGAAAAAAAAAAAATCAAGCCAAAACTGTCCAAACGAATTGTATTGAAAACAACCCACATTTATAGCAATCAAGTGAATGCTGAATCAAGAAAAACACAATTGAAAAATGGTAGGAAAGCAACTAAGGGAAGACAAGGTACGAAAACTGGCAGAAGATGGCCACTGGAAGCCAGAGAGAGCCCCAAAGAGACTATACCTGCCGATACTTAGATTATAAACTTCCAGCCTTCTAGAACTGCAATAAAATACATTTCTGTAGCTAAGCCACCCAGTCTGTGCTATCTTATATGGAACCATTAACATAATTCCCTACCATATAACAAGGAGACATTCAACACATTCCAATGTCTAAACTGTATCATAACCCACTCCCTCCTACCTACCCCCTCCTCATAAGCTCCTAAATAATTCTCATCATACCTACACTGAAACCATAATTCATTCCCATCACACCTACACTGTAACCCCAATACATCCTCATCATACCTACACTACAATCCTAATACAATCTCATCACACCTACACTGCAGCCCTAATACATTCCCATCACACCTACAGTATAACATATTACAATCTCATCACACCTACACTATAACCTAATACAGTCTGATTACACGTGCACTGTAACTCTAATACAGCCTCATCTCACCTACACTGAAACTCTAATACAGGCCCATCACACCTACACTGTAACTCTAACACAGTCTTATCACACCTATACTGTAACCCTTATATAGTCTCATCACACCTACACTGAAACCCTAATACATTCCCATCACACTTATACTGTAACCCTAATACAGTCTCATCACACCTGTGCTGAAACACTAATACATTCCCATCACACCTACAGTGAAACCCTAATACAGTCTCATCACACCTACACTGTAACCCTAATATATTCCCATCATACCTGCAATGACACCCTAATACATTATCATACCTATACTGTAACCCTAATACAGTCTGATTGTACATGCATTGTAACCTTAATACAGTCTCAACACATCTACACTGAAACTCTAATACACTCCCATCACATCTACACTGTAACCCTCATACATTCTCATCACACCTACACTAAAACCCATCACGTAATTCCCATCACGCTTACACTGTAACCCTAATACAGTCTCATCACACCTGTGCTGAAACCCTAATACAGTCTCATCACACCTGTGCTGAAACACTAATACAGTCTCATCACACCTATAGTGAAACCCTAATACAGTCTTATCACACCTACACTGTAACCCTAATAAATTCCCATCACACCTACACTGAAATCCTAATACATTCCCATCACACCTACACTAAAACACTAATCCATTCTCATCACACCTACACTGTAACCCTAATAAATTCTCATCACACCTACAGTGAAACCTTAATAAATTCCCATCACATCTACACTGAAACCATAAGGACACAGTGTCACAAGCAACTCACAGTGAGTCTCTGGGTTACTTCTTCCCTTTTCCCATCTCTCTCTGTCTCTCCCTCTGTCTGTCTCTCTCTTTCTCTCTGTATGTGTGTGTGCACCCCCTCTCTGCAATTCTGCCTTTCAAATAAATAAAATAAACCTTTTAAAAATGCAGTAGAAGAATGCTGTGTTATTTCACTTTCCTTGCCCCACACACATCCCCAGCCTGGTGGCAGTCTTGACCATGGCAGCCCACATTCCCAGCATGGGATCAGAGCTCCTGGTTCTGCAGGGATGTGTTTCTGTAGAGTAGACCTTATTCTTTTTTTAAAAAAGATTTTATTTATTTTATTTACGAGGTAGAGTTACAGACAGTGAGAGGGAGAGACAGAGAGAAAGGCCTTCCTTCCTTTGGTTCACTCCCCAGGTGGCCACAACGGCCTGAACTATGCTGATCTGAAGCCAGGAGCCAGGCGCTTCTTCCCTGTCTCCCACGCGGGTGCAGGGGCCCAAGCACTTGGGCCATCTTCTACTGCTATCCCAGGCCATAGCAGAGAGCTGGATTGGAAGAGGAGCAGCCAGGACTAGAACCAGCGCCCATATGGGAGGATTAACCTACTGCGCCATGCACCAACCCCAGAGTAGACTTATTCTTAAATAACTGTGCCACTTCTGACTTATCTGGGAGTTACCTAAAGGAGTGATACAAGGCACTGGTTTTTGTTTTCCCTCCCTCAGGATTCACGGCATAAAAAGTGGCTATGCAGACATCATTCCTTCAAGACATCAAAGGCAAATGAACCAATTGCCAACAATGGGGGCAAGATACCATCTAGAAAAACAACACATGTCCAAAAGCCTGGGAGAGTTTCTCTGGGAAATCAGGACATTCAGCGTGTGTCTGACTGAAGCATTTAGAAAGCTATGTGCAATTCCCACAGAAGGACACTGGCTCCAAAAAGACTGGAAGACTCAAAACTCTCACCTCCAGCTGAGCTGTAGGCTCACAGCAAGCATGAAGTGGAGACTAAGGCAGAGCGTCAACAGCCTGGCTCTATGTCAGTCGACAGTCCCAACACGGAGCCAATCTGCAGAAACTGAGAGCGTCCCGTCCTCTCCTCTCCTCTCCTCTCCTCTCCTCTCCTCTCCTCTCCTCTCCTCTCCTCCCCTCCCCTCCCCTCCCCTCCCCTCCCCTCCCCTCTCCTCTCCCTTCCTTCCTTCTTCCTTTCCTCTCCTCTCCTCTCCTCTCCTCTCCTCTCCTTTCCCTTCCTTCCTTCTTCCTTTCCTCTCCTCTCCTCTCCTCTCCTCTCCTCTCCTTTCCCTTCCTTCCTTCTTCCTTTCCTCTCCTCTCCTCTCCTCTCCTCTCCTCTCCTCTCCTCTCCTCTCCTCTCCTTTCCTTTTTCCTTTGATTTAAAGAAAATCTCTGTCACAACATTAGTTTAAGATAAACTAAATGGGGGCCAGTGCTGTGATACAGCAGGTTAAGGCCTCAGTCTGTAGTGTCAGCATTCCATATGGACACCGATTCAAGTCCTGGCTGCTCCACTTCCAATCCGACTCTCTGATACAGCCTGGGAAAGCAGTAGAAGATGGCCCAAGTGCTTGGGGCCCTGCCCCTGCATAGGGGACCTGAAGGAGGCTCCCAGTTCCTGGCTTCAGCTCAGCTCAGCTCTCTGGCCATTGTGGTTGTTTGGGGGAGTAAACCAGTGGGTTGAAGACCTCTCTCTGTATCTGGCTCTGCCTCTCTCTGTAACTCCGTCTTTCAAATAAATAAAATTAATCTTTTAAAAAATAAAAAGATAAACTAAATAAGCAGAGACTTTGGAGACCACATATGGCAAAGAACAGACTTACAAAAATATTGTTTTTTAAAAAAAAAATCACTAAACCAACAGCTACAGCTATAGCTCCCAGCAAGGAAAAAAAAAAAAAAACACAGATGAAGGTGGAGAATTTTGAGAGTTACTGAATTGTAACATAAAAGCTGTCCAGTTTTCAACCAAAAAAAGGTGAAACATACAAAAAAAAAACACAAGAAATTACAGCCCATTCACAGAGAAATTAACAGAAACTGTCCTCACAGTAAGCACAGACCACGGACCTACTCAAGAAATGCTTTAAAAAACTATCTATATGCTCCAAAAGCTGGAATAAATCATGAGCAGAGAGTTAAAGGAATCCATGAGAAAACAAATAGCTCAATAGAGAAAATCAATAAAGACATAAAAATTATCAAGAGGAATGAAATGGTCACTCTGGAGCAGGAAAGCATAATAACTAAAGTAAAAATTGCCAGAAGGTTTAAGGAGAAGAATTACACAAGCAGAATAAAGAATCTGCAAACTTAGATACTTCCATTGAAATTATCCAGTCTGGGGAGCAAAAGGAAAAAAATAACTAAGTAAAACAAACAGAGCCCAGAGACCTGGAGGATAGTAGTAAGCACACTAACATATAGGCACCATGGGAATCCCAGAAGAAAAATAAAAGAATGGCAAAGAAACCATATTTGAAGAAATAATGGCCCAAAACTTCCAAAGATGATGAAAGATACAAGTCCGCACATCCAAAAAGCTCAAATTCTAAGCAGTATAAACTCAAACAGAGACCCAACACACAAAGATACGATATAATCAAACTGTCAAAGACAAAGATGAAGAGAGAATCTGGAAAACAGTGAGAGGCAAATGACTGAAAATGAAGAAAGGATCCTTGGTAAGATTAACAGCCAATTGCTCATCAGAAGCTATGGATTACAGAAGGCAATGGGATGACACATTTAAAGTGCTGGAGGGAAAACCTGTCAATCAAGAATTCTGTAAGAACTATCTTGTAAAAAAAAATTGAAGAATTTATAATATTATCATATTAACAAAAGCTGAAGGAATCTATCAGTACTAAAGCTGCTCTATGAAAAATGCTACAGAGACTAATTCAGGAGAAAATGAAAGGACATCTAATTAGATAGCACCAAAAGTCATACAAAGAAAAAAGAAACAAAGGGCTTCAATAAAGATAACTATATAGTTGAGTATAAAAGCCAGTATTGGTGAGTTTTTTGTTTACAATTCCCATTTTTTGCTATATTATTTAAAATAAACAAATATACAATTCAATACAATCTATGTAAATGGGCACAAATACATAAAGATGTAATTTGTGATAAAAATATAAATGAGGGGTAGTAGCTACATAGGAGCAGAGTTTTGCACACTGTTGAAACCAAGTTGGTATCAATTCAGACTAGACTGTTATAAACTTAAGATGGTAATGATAAATCCCATGGTAGTCACTAAGAAAATATATTCAGATATATATAAAAATATAAAAAAGAAGAGAATCAAAATAGTACACTGCAAAAGTTGATTCTTGGGGCACAACAATAAAACAGATCAATTTCTGAAAAACTCTATCAAAGCAGAAACAGACAAAATACAAAGAAAAGTGAAATAAGAGTATGATAGGTTAAATTATTTTTTGCAGTATCATGTATTCTAATAGCAGAAAACACATTCCTTTCCAGGGCACATGGATAATTTTCCATACTTCCGATTATGAAAAAAAAGTTCAAAATTTCAAAAGAATAGAAACCATGCAAAGTAGGTTCCCAGATTATAACAGAATTTAACAACAAATCAACAGCAAAAAGATATCTGGAAATCTGCAAATATTTGGAAACTAAAATCCAATAACCAAAGTATCAAAGAAGGCTTGAGGAAAATTTTTAAATGTTTTTAACTAAATTAAAATTAATATGAAGTATTAAAATGTATGAAATGCAGTATGCAGAGTATAACTGTACTAGAAAATAAGGAGGGGTCAGCGCTGTGGCACAGAGGTTTAAAGCCCTGGCCAGAAGCGCCAGCATCCCATATGGGCACTGGTTCTAGTCCCAGCTGCTCCACTTCAAATCAAGCTCTCTGCTATGGTCTGGGAAAGCAGTGGAAGATGGTCCACTCTGCCTGTCAAAAAATAAATAAATAAATAAATAAATATCTATTGTATTTATTTTAAAGAGTTACAGAGAGAGGTAGAGACAGGGAGAGAGGTCTTCTATCCACTGGTTCACTCCTCAGATGGCCTCAATGGCTGGAGCTGTGCCGATCCAAAGCCAGGAGCCAGGAGCGTCTTCCGGGTCACGTCTCCCATGAGGGTGCAGGGCCCAAGCACTTGGGCCATCCTCCACTGCACTCCCGGGCTACAATAGAGAGCTGGACTGGAAGAGGGGCAACTGGGACTAGAACCCAGGGTGCCAGCACCACAGGCAGAGGATTAGCCTATTGAGCCATGGCGCCGGCCACAATAGATCTTTTAAAAAAAGAAAATAAGGAAATTCTGAATTCAATAATCTATGCTTCCACATTAAGAAACAAAGAAGAAGGGCATGGGTGAGTGTTGTGATGATCAGGTCAGGACACGGTTTGGGATCCCCATGGCCCCACATCCCATATTAAGCTGCCTTGGATTGAGTCCCACCTACACTTCCAATCCAACCTCCTGCTAATGCCTGAGAGGTAGCAGATACTGGATCAAGTACTTTTAAGAGACCCCAAAGGCAATTTAGGCTACTGGTTTCAGTCTGGCCCTGGTCTGGCTATTATATCCATTCATGGGATGCAAGATCGATCTCTCTCTCTCTCTCTCTCTCTCTCTCTCTCTCTCATACACACACACCTCTCCCTCTCCTTCCCTCCCTTCCCCCACCCCCGTGCCACTTTTCCTTTTACATAAATAAAAATAACTAAATAAAATAAAAACAGCTACTTAAATCCAAAGCGAGATGCAGACAACAGTAAATAGAAAAGCAGAAATAAATAAAATTTAAAAACTGTAAAAGAGAGAAAAGCAATGAAACCAAGAGCTAGTTCTTTGACAAGCATAATAAAATTTGTAAACAGCCAGCCACAATAACCAAAAAAAAAAAAAAAAAAAAAAAAGAAAGAAAGAAAAAGCACAAACTACAAGAGGAATTAAACAGTGGATACCCAGACACAGTTACTGACAGGTAGTAAGTGAATACTATTGACAAGTGAGATGAAATGGACCAATGATTTAAAAGAGATAAACTACTAACATCCACTCAAGAGGAAACAAATACCAAATAATCTTTCTTGTTTCTTTTAAATTGAATTCAAAGTTTAAAAACTCAATAAAATAAACTCTAGACTCAGATGATGTCACTGTTGAATTATACCAAACACTTCAAGAAGAAATACTATAAATTATACACAATAGATTACATAAAACAAAAGAGAAAAAACGCTTCCCAATTTATTTCATTAGATCAACATTATTCCCATACCAAAATCAAATGGATTGCAAGAAAAGAAAAACTGCAGCTGATACAGTGCTGAACACCAACACAAGATTCCTCAACAAAATATTAATAAGTCAATTCCAGGAGCAAATAAAAAGGAAATATACCACCACCAAGTGGGGCCTATTCTGAGAGTGCAAGGATATTCAGCATTTGAGAATCAACAACGTGATTCAACACATTAACAGATTAAGGAATAAATCCACACGACCATCTCAAATGATTCAGAAAAAATTCTGACATAATTAGGCATCATAATCAAAACTCTCAGCAAATTAGGAACAGAAGAAAAACTCCCTTAATCTGACAATGGCATCTATGAAAAACCTATAGCCAACAACACATTTAACAGTGAAAGATTGAGTGCTTCAGCCCTAAAACTTTGCAAAAGGTAAGGATGCCCTTTCTCATTCTTCTTATTCAACATCACACCAGAAATCTTAGCAATTGCCAACAAGGCAAGACAAAGAAATAAAAGAAACAGAAATTTAAAAGGAAGAAATAAAACTATATCTGCTACAAATGACATAATTGCCTATATAATAAATGCAATAGACTTAAGAAAAAAGTTCCTAGAATTTAACTTAAAAATCACAAGACTTGATAGTCAATATATAAAAGCATTTGTACTTCCATACACTGAAAGTGAACAACTAGAAATCAAAAATGTTTTAAGTACTATTTATAATAGTAATCCCAAAATGGTATGGTTGAGCATAAATCTAACCAAACTAATTAATAAGCTCTAATATGCTGAAAATCATAAAACTCCAATGTAAAATATCAAATAAAAGCTGAATTAAATGATATATACCATGTTCATGGATTAGAAAACTCTTAAGGTGCCAATTTCCTCAAATTGATCTATAAATTTCATGAAAAGAAATTAAAATCCCAACAGTATTTTGTTCAAACTTATATAGAAAAAAAATATCTGGAATAACCATAATAATTTTGAAAAGAAAGACAAAATTTGAAGAAGTTATAGTAGCACTGCAGAACTCCAGATAAATTTAAAAAGAAAACAAGAAACTAACATATCAAATACAAAAATACTTTTTAAGTGTAGGAATAGTTTCTGAAGCAAAAAGCTAATGGCCATAAAGAAAAGAGACAAATTTCACTACATAGAAGTTTTATATTTCCATTTAATCAAAGACATCAAGAACAAAATTAAACAACAAAGGACAGAATATATTCACATTTGTAACAAAGGAATAATACCCAGAGTAGATAATGAACTTTAAAAGTAATAAGTAAAAAAAAAAATTAGTAAAAATGACAAACAATAAGCAGAAATCCAAATAAATAGAAATCGACATACACATATAAAAAAAAAGGTCAAATTTATTACTAAACAGGGAAATGAATATTAACTTATAATGATTAGCAACAACTTTAAATGCTAATAATATGCTTTGCTGGCAAGAATGTGGAGAATGAACAGTCATATATACTCCTAGTATAAACTGATGTATCAATTAGGAAGCATAATTCAACACTTCTCTATGCAAATTAAAAGATACAACTTCCCTCTTATACCTACAGACCCCATACACGGAGTACCACCTCTGGACACTGGACTTCCGTCTTATACATATAGACCCATACACGAGGTTACCACCTCTGGACACTGGACTTCCCTCTTATACCTATAGACCCCATACACGGGGTTACCACCTCTGAACACTGGACTTCCTCTTATACAGACAGACCCCGTACACGGGGTTACCACCTCTGAACACTGGACTTCCCTCTTATACCTACAGACCCCGTACACGGGGTTACTACCTCTGGACACTGGACTTCCCTCTTATACCTACAGACCCCATACACGGGGTACCACCTCTGAACACTGGACTTCCCTCTTATATCTACAGACCCCGTACACGGGGTACCACCTCTGAACACTGGACTTCCCTCTTATACAGACAGACCCCGTACACGGGGTTACCACCTCTGAACACTGGACGTCCCTCTTATACAGACAGACCCCATACACGGGGTACCACCTCTGGACACTGGACTTCCCTCTTATACAGACAGACCCCGTACACGGGGTACCACCTCTGAACACTGGACTTCCCTCTTATACAGACAGACCCCGTACACGGGGTTACCACCTCTGAACACTGGACGTCCCTCTTATACAGACAGACCCCATACACGGGGTACCACCTCTGGACACTGGACTTCCCTCTTATACAGACAGACCCCGTACACGGGGTACCACCTCTGAACACTGGACTTCCCTCTTATACAGACAGACCCCGTACACGGGGTTACCACCTCTGAACACTGGACTTCCCTCTTATACAGACAGACCCCATACACGAGGTTACCACCTCTGGACAGTGGACTCCCTCTTATACCTACAGACCCCATACACGGGGTACCACTTCTGGACACTGGACTTCCTCTTATACAGACAGACCCCATACACGGGGTTACTACCTCTGAATACTGGACTTCCTCTTATACATACAGACCCCGTACACGGGGTTACTACCTCTGGACACTGGACTTCCTCTTATACAGACAGACCCCATACACGGGGTACCACCTCTGAACATTGGACTTCCCTCTTATACATACAGACCCCATACACGGGGTACCACCTCTGAACATTGGACTTCCCTCTTATACATACAGACCCCATACACGGGGTACCACCTCTGAACACTGGACTTCCCTCTTATACCTACAGACTCCATACATGGAGTACCACCTCTGAACATTGGACTTCCCTCTTATACATACAGACCCCATACATGGGGGTACCACCTCTGGACACTGGACTTCCCTCTTATACAGACAGACCCCGTACACGGGGTTACTACCTCTGAACACTGGACTTCCTCTTATACCTATAGACCCCATACACGGGGTTACCAACTCTGGACACTGGACTCCCTCTTATACCTACAGATCCCATACACAGGGTTACTACCTCTGGACACTGGACTTCCTCTTATACAGACAGACCCCATACACGGGGTACCACCTCTGAACATTGGACTTCCCTCTTATACATACAGACCCCATACACGGGGTACCACCTCTGAACACTGGACTTCCCTCTTATACCTACAGACCCCATACATGGAGTACCACCTCTGAACATTGGACTTCCCTCTTATACATACAGACCCCATACATGGGGGTACCACCTCTGGACACTGGACTTCCCTCTTATACAGACAGACCCCGTACACGGGGTTACCACCTCTGAACACTGGACTTCCCTCTTATACCTACAGACCCCATACATGGAGTACCACCTCTGAACATTGGACTTCCCTCTTATACATACAGACCCCATACATGGGGGTACCACCTCTGGACACTGGACTTCCCTCTTATACAGACAGACCCCGTACACGGGGTTACTACCTCTGAACACTGGACTTCCTCTTATACCTATAGACCCCATACACGGGGTTACCAACTCTGGACACTGGACTCCCTCTTATACCTACAGATCCCATACACAGGGTTACTACCTCTGGACACTGGACTTCCTCTTATACAGACAGACCCCATACACGGGGTACCACCTCTGAACATTGGACTTCCCTCTTATACATACAGACCCCATACACGGGGTACCACCTCTGAACATTGGACTTCCCTCTTATACATACAGACCCCATACACGGGGTACCACCTCTGAACACTGGACTTCCCTCTTATACCTACAGACCCCATACATGGAGTACCACCTCTGAACATTGGACTTCCCTCTTATACATACAGACCCCATACATGGGGGTACCACCTCTGGACACTGGACTTCCCTCTTATACAGACAGACCCCGTACACGGGGTTACCACCTCTGAACACTGGACTTCCCTCTTATACAGACAGACCCCATACACGAGGTTACCACCTCTGGACAGTGGACTCCCTCTTATACCTACAGACCCCATACACGGGGTACCACTTCTGGACACTGGACTTCCTCTTATACAGACAGACCCCATACACGGGGTTACTACCTCTGAATACTGGACTTCCTCTTATACATACAGACCCCGTACACGGGGTTACTACCTCTGGACACTGGACTTCCTCTTATACAGACAGACCCCATACACGGGGTACCACCTCTGAACATTGGACTTCCCTCTTATACATACAGACCCCATACACGGGGTACCACCTCTGAACATTGGACTTCCCTCTTATACATACAGACCCCATACACGGGGTACCACCTCTGAACACTGGACTTCCCTCTTATACCTACAGACCCCATACATGGAGTACCACCTCTGAACATTGGACTTCCCTCTTATACATACAGACCCCATACATGGGGGTACCACCTCTGGACACTGGACTTCCCTCTTATACAGACAGACCCCGTACACGGGGTTACTACCTCTGAACACTGGACTTCCTCTTATACCTATAGACCCCATACACGGGGTTACCAACTCTGGACACTGGACTCCCTCTTATACCTACAGATCCCATACACAGGGTTACTACCTCTGGACACTGGACTTCCTCTTATACAGACAGACCCCATACACGGGGTACCACCTCTGAACATTGGACTTCCCTCTTATACATACAGACCCCATACACGGGGTACCACCTCTGAACATTGGACTTCCCTCTTATACATACAGACCCCATACACGGGGTACCACCTCTGAACACTGGACTTCCCTCTTATACCTACAGACCCCATACATGGAGTACCACCTCTGAACATTGGACTTCCCTCTTATACATACAGACCCCATACATGGGGGTACCACCTCTGGACACTGGACTTCCCTCTTATACAGACAGACCCCGTACACGGGGTTACTACCTCTGAACACTGGACTTCCTCTTATACCTATAGACCCCATACACGGGGTTACCACCTCTGGACACTGGACTCCCTCTTATACCTACAGATCCCATACACAGGGTTACTACCTCTGGACACTGGACTTCCTCTTATACATACAGACCCCATACACGGGGTACCACCTCTGGACACTGGACTCCCTCTTATACATACAGACCCCATACACGGGGTACCACCTCTGGACACTGGACTCCCTCTTATACATACAGACCCCATACACGGGTTACCACCTCTGAACACTGGACTTCCTCTTATACATACAGACCCCGTACACGGGGTACCACCTCTGGACACTGGGTGGGTACCAAAGCCATGTGTCACCTCTGAATAGAACAGGTAATTACACTGTTCCAATTCTAAAGGGAAAAGTTTAATTCTAGGTAATAATCTATCAAAGCAGAATGTTAAATAAATCAAGAGTTGTATGTCTTGATGTACAGTATAATCCCACTTATGCTACAGTACATATATGTGAAAGAATAAAGTGAAAGAATAAAGATCTAGAATAATTCACTGTCAACAGTCTACAGCAATTGTCTATTAACAATGGTTAACTCTAAAACTGGAGTAGGACCAGAGGGAACAACTCTGAGGGTCTTTCATGGTTATTCAATATTCTTCTGAATTGTTTGACTTTTTTCAATGAACATTATGTATCAAGTTTGTTATTTTAAATCAATAAAAGTATTTTAATTAAGATAATTCCTACATACATAAAAATGACTAGTTGGAAGATATGATGAAAAATTAGCAAATAAATGGAATATAAAGCAACCAAAAACATTAAATTGCCAAAGTTAACTGCCACAAGAAATATTAGGAAATTGTAATGAAATAACCCACAAAGTTCTACTATGCTATTTTCATGATTTTAGTGAATTGTACTGCATGTACCATGTTTCTGGATGAGAAGTCTTAATATACTAAAGCTGTCAGTTTGCAATGAATGGATCGATAAATACAAGGCAGCTACTATCAAAATCCCAGTGAGTCCGTTTTCAGAAATTTAAAAAACAATTTTCAAGTACCTCTGGGAGAATTAAACAAAAATAAGCAAGAGAGTTTTGAAAAATAATAATAATGGGGATGCATTGTACAATTATACAATAAAACACAATATAAAGCCATCTTCAGAGTGAGTACAGTGCTGTTCCAAGAAAAAAAAAATCAAGTGAGCAAGACAGAGAGCCTGGAAACAACCCTTAGTATTTTAGGAAACATAATCTGTAAAAAAGTAGCACCAAAATCATGTCAAATAGAAGAACAAATGGATAAACGGCACAGAGACAAATAGGAACAAAGCGGGAAACAATCCTCATTTTACGAAAGAAGAATTAGTTTTGGTTTCTTTAGAAAATTAATTTCAGTTGGTTGTAAAAGTCAAAACATCCAAACAGCACAACACACACACACACACACACAGAGAGTGAAAAATACAGAAGACAAAGAGAAATCAGAGGTAAACAGCATCTCATGTGTAACTGAAAGATACCTTACATTTAAAAAGAGCACTGTTTTACTCAAAAAAGTATATAAAACAGAAAACATTAGGAGGCACAGAATAAAGTGGAAACAAATCAAGGAATACATGCAGATCTTAAGAACATCGCTAAGAAAATCTATAAATGGGCGAAGGACATGAAGAAATTAATTTACAAATGCAATACGTAAATGGTTACTAAATAATAAAAACACTTAATCACTCTAATGACAAGGAAATGTGCGCAAAAACAAGAATCGATTTCTGGTTTTCATGCATCAAACTGACAAAGTATTTTTTTGAAAATCAGCAAACCAAGGTGACAAGCGGATGGTGACAAGGGATGGTGACAGACACTTGCAATGCTGACAACAGACATTCTTGATGTACCATCGGCGTAGTGGAAAAGAATTTCACAAAGCATTTCAAGAACCTCAAAATGTCTATACTCTCTGACCTAGTAATGTCTCTTCACAAAACTGGCAAAGGATCACACATGTTTATTACATCATTACGTGGAAATAGACGAAAAGTCATATTCTCTAACAAACAGGTTAAAATGGAACATGCATGCTCAAGAAACTCTGTCTCCAAACTGATTCTATCAATGTGGGAAATACATGGAATATTCATTGATAAACATGTTTTCCACATTTTCAGGGAATCGTAGATTGTTCCAGGAATGACCTCCAGTGAACCACACCTTTCTGTGCCCATATCCTTTACAATCCTGCCTTGCCTGTCTTCTCACTAAGGGATGGATGGTATTTTCAGATCGTTATATCTGGACTTGCCTTGTGCCTTGCTTTAAACAACAGAACACGGTGGAAGTGACTTGCTGCAATTTCCGAAGCTGGGCCTTTCAGAGATGCTGTAGATTCTGCTTTACCACCTTGGTTTGGGGTGACCAGAGGAGGAGAGCTGCCCCCAGCAATGCAGGTAATGCATGACTGAAACTTTGACCTTCCATCCCAGTTGCATGAATAGCAGACGAAAGTCACCGAGAAATTGCCCATCCCGCCCTCAGAATCATGAGGAATAATCACCTGATGCTGTTTTAAGCCACTAAGTTTATCACCGATGAACTAGGATATAAAATTTTATTGCAGAATTACTTCAATCATGAAAGTATACACATATACAAACAAAAGAAGGAAATATTAACAGGAAAATAAAGCCTTATTTATAGAATTATTTGAACCATGGAAAATACACACACACACACACACACACACACACACCCCTGTGCAAAAATAAAGTCAGGAATGTCACAAGGAATGTACTCTCCAGGGAGTAGTATGTCGGTTAATCACCTTCTTTATACTCTGTTATATTTACATAGCTTCCTTTTATTCTTAGTTGAATATATGTCTAGGGTACTACACTTTAAACATAGGGCCTGTCTGCCCAGTTACATTGTGTCTCCTTGATGGTAGCAGCTTTGACTTTGAACTGTATCACACAACAGATACAGGTGCCTGATGAATGAACAGACATGGAAAGCCTTAAGCTTGGTACCTCCCCAGATTCAGGATGGAACTACATCTGCCAACCTCCTCATTGCTCCCTGAGTTTCCTTAATTTCCATTGAAACAGACCTGGTGTCTATGAGTCTATGACCACTCACTCAAGTTGCTCTTAGAGCAGGTCTCCCAACACCCTGTGCTGGCTCAGGTCGCAGACAATTCCTGTGGGGTCATCTAGAGACAATGCTGGTTACCCTGCACCACACTCTGGCATGAGACCAGAACTGAAACCTGATTGCCAGGCCTCCTCCATGGCTGGCTCCTGCGTAGGGGCTCCCCTGGGCCCCACCTGCTACTAGAATCCATGGTGCTTCCTCACTGCTGACCCCCTTTCAGACCTGCCTCCAGAACCACCAGTCCTTGGATAACAACCTTGTGGAACTTTGCTGGGCTCAAACCTTGCAGCCAAGTAACAGAGGAACCCCCTTCCTTCTCTCCCGGAGCCACACAACGTTATGTGTGTCCATCACCACGCCTCATGCTCGAAGTTCACACAGGGTGATGTTTAAGCTACAAGAGAACAGAAGTAAGCATGGGGCTGGAGGCACTGGGCAGAAAAGGCAACCAGTAAAAGCCCTACTACCTGAGTTGAACAAAATAATACTTTCCAAGGAGTCAGTGAGATACATGCCATCAGCTGGCACCCTCTGGACACTCACCACCCACTCCCTTCTTATCTTGGGGCACACGCTGCCAATCAAAACAGCACCCACTCCTAATCAGCCTGGACCAGTACAAAATACTTAGTGCAGAATTTACCCAGAAGCACTGGCTAACCCAAACCGTTGTTATTATTTGCAACAAAACACTCCTGACAGCCACAGCTTCTCTCCCAGAACTCATGTAAAAGATGGAACTCATTCGTGCACGGAACAGACTCTGAGAGCTTATCGTGGGCTCCGTGGTGACACCGGAGGAACAGTGGTGAACACGAGCAGGCATGGCCCTTCCTCCCACGCGGCACAGTCTCATGGAGGAGGCGGATCCTAATCAATAACGTCACCAATCAACATCCAGTGACCAACAGAGTGAGTGCTCTACACACCAGCTCTCAGTGGCAGGAGCTCCTGTGGGAGCGACACTCTGGCTCAGGGTGGAAGGATGAGATGCCACTAACTAGAACCAGGGGGTGTGAGCAGGGCACAGGGAGAAAGGCAGGCCCGTCAGAGGGACCAGGATATGCAAAGGCTCTGAGCCAACGAGAACTGTGGTCACGTGAGGAAGAGAAAGAGGCTGTGCAGCTGAAATGAGGAGAGGGAGAGGGAGGTACACTCGCAGAAGAGGTTAAGCAGAGGGGCCGGTGCCATGGCTCACTAGGTTAATCCTCAGCCTGCGGCGCCGGCATCCCATATGGGCACCAGTTCTAGTCCCGGTTGCCCCTCTTCCAGTCCAGCTCTCTGCTGTGGCCTGGGAGGGCAGTGGAGGATGGCCCAAGTGCGTGGGCCCCTGTACCCGCATGGGGGGACCAGGAAGAAGCACCTGATTCCTGGCTTCGGATCGGCGCAGCACCGTCCTTTCCGGCCATTTGGGGAGTGAACCAAGGAAGGAAGACCGTTCTCTCTCTGTCTCTCTCTCTCTCTGTCTATAATTCTACCTATTAAATTAAAAAAAAAAAAGAAGCAAGAAGCAGAAAAGAGATCTTGCTGGGTCTCTGTGGACATGCTAAGAACCCTGGTTATACCATTATCCTAGCAGCAAGGTGGAGGACCCGACACAGGTTGGGGCTGACAGCTCCTCTGGTTCCAGCTTGACATGTTATACTTGGGGCTACAGCTTTTGAATTTGCTACCTACACTAAGCGAGTTCCTCATGGCCAGACCACTATCTCAGCCATCCCCACTGCCCAGCAGCTCACCAGTGCCTCGTATGTGCTGAGACTTCTGCAGATGCTGGGCCGACTCAGCCGTCTTGGAGACGCCCAGCCCTGACTGGAAGGCCCACCAGGACATAGGGCAGCACAGAACACCTGAGGAGGGGGCTGTCAGTCTCCTCTAGCCAGGTGGTTCACATCTTCCATTCTGCATACTTCTGCCTTTTGCCACCTGTCATCCCTGATGCTTGGGGGTGTGGCCAGTGAGCCTTCTCATCTTCACTCTGGCCAGAGACTACTCTGGAAGAACGGAGAGCAGACACTAGAGTTCTTAGGTCATCAGGACACAAACTCACTGACCCCAGGAACGTCCCCACTTGACAAGTCCTCTGCAAGAACATCTGCTTTCTGGAGTGTTCTAGAAGGTCTGGCCCAGCTCCAGAAGGCACAGAAAAGTTGTGCAGGCAGGTCTCCCTGGGGGAAATCTGTCCTCTCTGTCCCGGCAGAGAGCTATCTGCAGGGTCTTGTGCATCTTGTGAGTGTTTTCCATATTCCCTTCAGCAGAGATGGCATTATTTTTAATCCAGGGTAATCAAATTTCTTCTGTAAAGGCTCAGATTGGGGCTGGCCTTGAGCTGCAGTGGGTTAAGCTGTTACTTGCAACACTGGCATCCTATATGAACGCTGGTTTGAGTCTTGGCTGCTTCAGTTCAGATCCAATTCCCTGCTAATGTGCCTGGGAAAGCAGCAAAGATGACCCAAGTGCTTGGGCCCCTGCCACCTATGTGGGAGACCCAGATGGAGTTCCAGGCTCCTGGATTCAGTCTGGCTCAGGTTCCACTGTTGCAGCCATTTGGGAAGTGAACTAGTGCATGGAAGATCAATCAATCAATCTCTCTCTCTCTCTCTCTCTCTCTCTCTCTCTCTTTCCCTCCCTTCCTCTTTTTCTCTCCTCTCTCCCCCTCTTTCTCTCCCTGTCTCCATAACTCTGCCTTTTGAATAAACACATTTAAAAAAGACCCTAATGGTACACATTGTAGACTCTGTGGGCCACACGGTCTCTGTAGCATTGCTCATGTCTGCCTTGGTATGGCAAATGTGAACAAATGGATATGGCTGTATCCCAATAAAACTTTATTTATAAAAACAGGTGGTGGGCTAGGTCAAGCTTGTAGTCATGATTTGTCAATCCCTGTCTTAATCTCTCTAGTTCCAAGTTTATACGTTCCTCTTCTTTTTACCCATAAACATAAAATCTTCCTACAAGTTATCCCTTAATTCATTTCCTGGGGATGGGGGAGACATATATTCAGTATGTATCAAATGCTGGGGGGAGTAACAGCATAACAGACCCAGTCCATGTTCTCATGGAACTTTGTGTCCAGTGAGGAAGACTCAAGGGAAAGTGTCCATTCTTCTCAACTCTGTATAGTTCCCTCAGCTTCACACCCTAGCCACCAAGCGATTACATGCCCGCCACAAAAGCTACTTAAAATTCTGCAAAATACTTCACAAAGCAAAAGTCAATCACACCCATGGGTTGTCCTTTGGTGGCAGGCTTATTAACCTTCCAAGAACTACAGAAGGCTTGTGAAGAATGAACCCCGTCCACCCTCTTGCAGGAGTCTGAGCTCAAAAACAGGAAGACAGATCTGGACCCATCCTCTGGAAGCGGGTGACTGAGGACTTACCCTTGGGAGCTGATAAACCAGAGCCAGAATGTGTGCTCCTCCACTTGTGAGCCACACGAGACCCCAGTCAAGCCACTGTAGCCCCCTGAGTCCTGGTTCCCCCACATGGAGACTGGGAGTCATGATTAGATTGCTTCACGCTGTGGGGATCAAACAAGATGATGTTTGGAAAGAATTCAGTACAGAGTGTGGCTTCCAGGAAACAATTAATTGTCAGTGAATTATTACCACCCCGGGCACCAGGGACAGTCTAAGAATCATCACCTCCTCCATAAAATGCATTAGCCAAGGTGCCGGGGGTATTCCAACAGCTTACAGAAAATGTCAGGACAGGGGTCACCGCCAAAAAGGAAGACAAGGGATGGAGGAAACACGGCTGAAGCTGAGATCTGGCAAGCGACAATCTCCATCAGGGGAGGCAGAGAGCAGACAGGCCAGTCTCCGGGTCACGGCGAATGGGGGTGTGTGTTGGAAGACAGGTCTTCAGCTACCTGGCTAAGGACTCAGCTGAGGCACACAGGCAGACATGTGCAACTGACCACAAAATGAAGATCTGAACAGAAGTGCAGCGTTTCCACCTGTGTTCTCGGCAGTCTCATGAAGTGACAGAGGCATTACCAAAGCCACCTCAGAGCAGGGCCTGTGAACGCCCCATGTCCAACCCTGTTCACCCACAGCCACAGCCAGCCCCTATGGATTAGGATTCAACACTGGGGTTCTGCCTGGCTGTGCATTTGGTGCTAAAAAGAGTATTTTTAGATGATAAGAATAAAAGTGAAAAATCTTGACCAAGATGATCCTTGTTCAAAAATCCTTCCAGAAGGTTCCTTCTGGTTTTCTGACTCTAAGTGTCCAGATGGAGGAATTAGTATTAGGTAACCCAGAACATAAGGCTATCTTCAAGGCAGTTCCATCAACCCCCAGATGTCTGGGGCACCAATGTGAGTGTTCAGTCCCAGGCACAAGCCATAATCCCTCCCTAACTTTTAAAAGAATTCATGTGTGGGACAAAAAAAAGCCTGTGTGTAACAGAATGGCCAGATGTAGCATCCACAGAGGCAGCCCGCTAGTTAGGGGAACACAGAGTATCTGAACCTTAGCATGACTCAGAGGTTGGTACTTCAAAGGGGCTGTGACACAAGGGCATAAGAATTTCATTATCATTTTCTGGGAAAATTCCAGGGAGACACTGTTGACATTTCTTAAGCTACAAGATTTTTTTCTCTCCAGTAGGGCAATGAGTTCCTGAGGCTCCAGCACCTTAAAATTATCCAGAGAGCAAAGCAGGTGCTGGGGCAAAGACCACTCACTTCTCTCCTTCACAGGGTGGGAAGGCTGTGCAGGACGTGCTATCCATGCAAGAATCCAGGGCCCGGATGGGACATTAGGAGCAAAATCACATTTACACGACAGGATCTGGAGATGTCACCTCCACGGCTTGGTACAGCCTCGCCCCTTCCTTACGAGCACCAACACCATCCCAGCCTGAGCAGGAAGCTCAGAAAGGATTTCTATCAAGGAGAAAACTCAACATGACCCTCCCAACTGCCAAGGGCCTCATGGTACAACCAATAAATACTAGCTGGTAGTCAGACTTCCTTTTAAAAACAAATAAATAAAAAGCATTGGGTTGTTTTCACTTATAAAAAGTACTAGAAACTCATTCTGTAGTTCGAGTTGTTCTCAATTCCAAGAATGAAGACAGAGCAGGCAGGAAACAGGTCATGATGGAACCTTTGTCATAAAGTTGATGCAATTCTTATAAAAATAATTTAAAGTAGAAAATTACATATCATAAGGCAAAAATGAGGCAATTACCTATGTGCCTTTCTATGTCTAAATATAAAGATAAAAATGTTCTGGCACCACAGCTCCTGTTTGCAAATTGAACAGAAGCATAAAGCTGCAGTCAAACAAGAGGAAATACAAACACAAAAGTACAGTCAGTACCACGTTCACTCATTTTGAAAACACAGTTTGTTTCAGCACGACTGATAGACTAGAGAACAATCTGAGTGTCACACATATTTTTGCATTTGCTCGTACACAATTTCATTCAACAGAAAATACCAACAAATGCAGAAAGCCACACACAGCGGAAGGGAGCCATGCAGGACACACACACACCCCTACCAGCTGTCTCCATTCACCATGTGTGTCATGGGCCCTTTGCATGCTCACTTCCCCAGGCCCACTTCAGAACATTTTCAAAGTAAAGTGCCACATTCCTTGCAGTTTTCACAGATTTCACAACCACACAGCATGTGTAAAACTGTATACACTTTTTTTTTGACTGTGCTACTGACAAAATGTTTGAGTGTTGTATCCCAACACTTCAGAAGTCTTGTGGGCTTTTTACTGCATGATTCCGGATGGTACAGGGATTGTTAGGAACACATTACACATTACAGCAGAATTTACTGCTAAATGTCCCTCCATGGGTTATTTAATTCTTAAAGGTCGTACCATACGCTGACGCAACCCTATGGAAGTATTTATGAAGTTCCGTCCTTACCGTTGATCAAGTAATCTAATTCTGGAAAACTCACCCTAACGACATAATTCAACAAGGAAAGAGAAACAAGACGATACGTTAGGAGACACATGTGGCCCTAATATGTGTTTGTGTGTGTACAGCTTCCAAATTTTACAAAGCCTGTGTAACCAAACAGTAAACCACTATAACACACTGTTAAGTTAAAAAGGATATAAAATGCATTCAAACTGATTAGAAGTAGAAGGACAGGGGCATGCCTCTGGTCTACCTTTGATAAGTCACGGTTTAGGACCCTTGTGTCTTGTATCATTGTTTCTAGGCTCAACACCAAGCTCTAGCTCCTAATTCCAGAATGCAGACCTGGGAGGTGGCTCTGACAGCTCAATCACCTGGGGCTCTGCCACCAGGTGGGACACCTGGACCGAGTCCCAGCTCCCAGCTTCCAACCATTGTAGGCATCTGGGGAGTGAACCAGCAGATGGGGAAACTCTCTCTCTCTCTGCCCTTGCCTTTTCAAATATATTTTTCAAAAAAATGAAAACAAAGATCAGGGGACATAGCTGTATTTACAAAATAGGACTAGAAGTATTTATATCTTGGAGACTTTTTTAATGTTACAGTACTACATAACTGGGGCCGACACTGTGGTGCAATAGGTTAATCTTCCACCTATGATGCCAGCATCCCATATGGGCACTGGTTCATGTCCTGGCTGCTCCTCTTTTTATCCAGCTCTCTGCTATGGCCTGGGAACGCAGTAGAAGATGGCCCAAGTGCTTGGGCCCCTGCACCCGAATGGGAGACCCAGAAGAGGCTCCTGGCTCCAGATCGGCCCAGCTCCGGCCATTGCGGCCATTTGGGGAGTGAATCAGTGGATGGAAGACCTTTCTCTCTGTCTTTCCCTCTCACTGTCTGTAACTCTGTCTCATATAAAGAAATACAATCTTTTAAAAATACTACACACACAGAGCGGTGTTTTAAATTTTTCAAAAAGCTAAGTCACAAAGAGGGGTTTTTGAATATGCTAATTTTTGGTTTTGCTAAAAATTAGAAGTAGTTCTTCATTGCATCTCATATAGCCAGCACATTATTTATTTTGAGACATGAAGGAAGTAATTTGAAATTTTAGTTTTACGAATACATATTTTTATAACAGTACAAATCTGAATCCTGAACTACAGCTGGTTATCTTCAGTCTCTCACGAAAACTAATTTGCAGTCCTGCTGCTTGTTGTAAATATGGAAATCGTGGCCCCTTTGCAACACGCGAACGTGCGAAGCAGAAGATGCTAAGAGAAGATGAAGGTTGTGCCGTGCCACTGGCAGAGGGGACACACTCACATGCCCGGGGCGGACACTCCCAAACGCCAGGTGGGAAGGTTTGCTTCCAGCGGGGCTGTTACAGAGAAAACAATTTGTGGGCGCACAGATGGCCGGCAGGAAGTGGGGCATTCTCACACCGGCACAGAAGGAACCACCCAAAAGATTCTGCGAAAAGTCCAAGGTCCCTATCCTGACCCATTTGAGTCAGAATCTCAGAGCCAGCCCAAACATGCAGGCCAGCAGACGCTGACAGCTCAGGCTGGGGCTGGTGATGGGCGGGCACACCTGGGAGAGCCAAAGAGGGGAATATTTTAGGTGCTTAACAGAAAGTGCAGTTTTTATTAACATTGTAAGTTAACAAACGAGCTGGTTTCACCACGTGGATGAGATTTCTCCTCTGAATGCCCCATGTGCAGACTGGGAGAGAGAGCTCCAGCTCTGGATGCCAACGGACAGCCCTGGCACCTGATTGGAGGTGCGTGCTGTCACCCTCAGCAAATTCCTCTGTCCCTCTGGGCCTCCCTGTCCTCTTCAGAAGCGTAGAGACCACAAATGGCTGCTCTGAGGTTGCAGTGTTTGACAGAACACCCTGGGCCAGAGAGGGGCTGAACAAACACGCACTGGATCAGAACCGTGGCATTCCAGGAGATACTCTGACGATGGTGCTCCCAAACAGGACCCCCTGCCTCGTGTCCCCAGAAAGGTGACCATGCTCCCACCGATGGCGCCGAGGCACAGGACGCCCCCGGGGTCCTGAGTCGTCCATCACCCAGCCCACAGTGGGTGAGACCAAGGAGCTTTCCCTTGGTGGGGAGGGAAGGGGACAGCAAGTGCTGAGAATCAATCCTTCACACTCGGAAAAAAGGAAAAAAAAAATCCAAACCGCGGCTCACTGTGATTCAACCAAATGCAATTAAATTTATGGAAGTTTTAAAATAGTGTCTAGAAAGTCCCTCAAAAATAACCACTTAATCACCTGAACACTGCGTGAAGCCACTGGTCTAACTCATCGCTGCCTGGTGTCCTTTGTGTGCCCTTGTGAGCCTCTCTCTGGTTCGGTCGCCAGTGTCATGACAACGCTGGATTCCGGCTCCTCTGCGTGTCAGCTGACCCCTCTCGTTCCCCTGCTGCCTCAGTACCAGCAGACATGAATGAGGCAAAGATGACCCCATGGCGAGCAGGCACACCTGCACGGGAGAAGGTGGAAGCAGGCAGGAAGGGAAACTGCGGTCCCAAGCAGGGTGCTTGCAAAGGAAACTGTAATGCCCCAGACATATCTGCCTCCCTTCTCCTAATTTATGTAGGGTGTCTGGTTGGCTCTCAGTTCTCTCCATTTTATATTCATCAAGTGTCGCAAAGCTCAGTAACATGCAACCTAAAAAAAGGGTCCCAGCCTCTTTGGTAGCAAACGTGGACTCTCTGCCAATACCAGCAGAAGGAACGAGAGGAGAGTCGCACACACAGCAGAAGCCAACTGCGTGTCAGGCCCAGGGTGTGGCTTCAACAGATTGTTGAGCTGTAGACCAGAGCTGCCCCATGACCCCCACAAGTCTGACTTACTTGTGCAAGACAATCTCTTCAGACACAATGAGTTCCTGAGGGTATGAGCTATGATCTACTGAGCTATGTGGCTTCTCCCACTTCTCCTGCTGTTCGTACGGTTCCATGAAATCCCGATCACACCGTAGTCTTTTCATAATTGCTAGGTGGATGGATGGGTAGCTGGATGAACCTTGGAGACAAGCTATGGGGGGCTGCAGGTACAGTACAACAGGGGAGAAGTCCAAACTCATTCAGATGACTCAGTCAGATTGCCATGGACAACTTTCAAAGGATTGGGAGCGTTTTTTAAATTAAACCAAATAGTCACATGCACAGTAGCCACAGTCATGGGTTACTGTTCCGGATATTCCATTTGGACACTGAAGTTCAACCTAGAGATCAAAAGATCCTCTGAAACTTTGATGAGCTTTGATCAGAGATTCCAGTCATCTGGAATAACCACGACCTTGACATAAGTGTCTCCATCAGAGTAGGGTTGGGAAGGGGTATCTCACAAGGATGGCCCTAATGATCCTTCACTTCCTTAAAATGCAACCCTGACTCTCCTCTCAGACCCTCCCAGGAGTCTATGTCCTCTCCCCTTGAACCTGGATGGACATCGACTCGCGACCATAAGGTTTGTTGGAATGACTCTCCAAGGGTGACTTCCATGGCTATCCATAAGAGTGACAGTCATGTCCTCTGTGCTCTCAATGCGCATCCCTAGAACTGGGCAGCCATGCTGTGGGGAAGTCCAACCAAACAAGCCCACAGAGAGACCATGTGTAGATGTTCCGGCTGACGGAACAGCTCGGGTCCCAGCCAAGAGCCAGCATCAGCACCAGATGAACGAGCGGATATGCTCCCAGATTACTCCAGCCCTCAGCCTTCCAGTCACCCCAGCAGAGGCCTCAGACCCCAAGGAACAGACACAAGCCAATCCAACATCCTCTGTCTGAATTCCTGACTCAAAGAATCCAGGAGCATTAAAATGCTTGTATACTACTAATATATGGGTGGCTCGTATATTAATAGGAACACTGGAAATGAACCACTGCCCAAAACCAGACCACTCGGCTTGAACCTTGACAATGAGTCTCTATCCTTTAGCCCCTAAAGTGCAGGGAGGCACTTTCCTCTCATACCCTTAAGAGATTTTTCAGGTCTGACTACCTAACACCAGCAAAATAAATCAAGAGGCTGTAGCCCACCTGGCTTGTCACCCACCATTTATACACCTCTTCGTGTATCTCATGTTTTACGTCAGATTTCCCTAGATCTGCCATGAGGACTGGGCAATTCAGTAAAGTCAGTTATCCCATTCCTGATCCCAGCTTTCTCTGATTCCCCAACAGTCCAGGTTTATAAAACCCCAACATACCTCACAGAGATGCCAACCTGGGAACTCCGACAAGAAATACCATCTCTGCAATCCACACTCAATCTAGCTAATGCCAAGGCTCACCTGAGGCTGCTGGATGAAAGCTAAATTGGTCCAAAAATAAGCCTGCATCACATTTGATCAAAAAACTCCATTTTTAGAGATCAAAATAAAGATCAAGCATTTACAAAGCCCCTTTAGTGGACAGGCAGATTTCACAGAGCAGGATCAATGAGATGTTTCAATCCATTCCAGCAAGTGGGAGATAGCCAGAGCCCCAGACCATTCGCAGAGCCCAAGAAGTCACTCGGGGTCAGAGACAGAAGCAGCAAATAGAAGCGTCTGTAGACAGCAAAGGGGCAGTTAAGGTGATGCAAGTGAATGGACAAGTCTTACCTGGCTCAATGGTACAGCAATCTGGTGGGACTCCAAGTCACGATCCAATCATAGCCAGCAATGGCTTGGGGCTGTGAAGGACCAGAGCCACCAGCAGCCCCGCCTAAGCCAACTTCCAAGTGTAGTGGTTACCCTGATAACCCCAAGATCCTCTCACATCCAAGACTTGCCATTTTACCTCCTGAACTCCCTGTCAAGACATTTATGGTTTTCCCTGGGTACAAGCCTAACGCAGGCTCTCAGCTCACACAGCAGCCTCCAAAGGGCAATCCACGCATCCCCCTGGCCTTCCTCACTCCCTTCTCACACGTCTACTGAAAATATTATTGTGTCCTCACTCCTTCTCCCTGCTTAAAATTCTTCAATGGCTCCTTACTGCTCAAAAAAGAAATAGAAAAATTCTCAAAATATGGTTTAGAAGGCCCTGCACAGCTTGGCATCTACTGATTTACTTCCTGCCCTTTACTTTCCCATGTCCTCTTCATTCTCTGCCCTCTACCCACTTTCTGGAATCATCCACATCCCCAGTCCTCACTTCAATGGTCCTGTGCCCTGGAGGGTTCTTTCATCTTGCATTCTTCTACCTATTTAATTAACTCCTGTCCATGCCTCAGATGGAGTAAGTGGATTCTGAGCTAAACTTCATATTCTAGATTTGTAAATATCTTGTCAGACCCCGGTGCAGAAGTCTAATCATCTCTATTTCTTAGTTCTTCATGGCCATGATAGTAATAACTGCTTCTCCATGAGGATGAAGAGTTCACATATGTAAACAGGTATAACTAATCAAAGAAGGCCTAGCACATATAAAGCACTCAGTAACTGTTAGTGCCTTATTCTTATCTCAGTACAAATGTCACTGAATCAGACAGAAGATTCTTTCGTGGCTCCTCACACTCAGGTTTCCTTATCAAGTGCTCTTTTATCAAAGCACTTACTGTGTCATAATTATATACCCCTTCATGGAACTACCTGATTGTGTGTGCCTCACCCACAGTCACAACAACAGCACAGTACATGCTTGGCTTTGCCCACACTGTATTTCATTACTTACTATGACTCCTAACCCAATGGATGGATGAATGACTGTTTGGGTGGGTGGATGGATGGATGGATGGATCAATGAATATATGGATGGGTGGATAACTGGATGGACTGATAGATAGGTGGATGTATGGACAATTGCATGAGGGAGTGGGTGGGTGGGTGGGTAGATGGATGGATGCACAAACAGATGGACTGATGGGTAGATAGATAGATAGATGAAGATGGCCCACAGCTGACAAAGTGTGCAATCTCATTATCCAACAATGGGTCCAACAGTTTTACCTTCAGGAGCGATGCAGAATCCTGGGCTACCTTGCATTTCTTTTCTTTTTCTTTTTCTTTTTGACAGGCAGAGTTAGACAGTAAGAGAGAGACAGAGAGAAAGATCTTCCTTTGCCGTTGGTTCACCCTCCAATGGCCACCGCGGCAGGCGCACCACGCTGATCCGATGGCAGGAGCCAGGTGCCAGGTGCTTTTCCTGGTCTCCCATGGGGTACAGGGCCCAAGCACTTGGGCCATCCTCCACTGCACTCCCGGGCCACAGCAGAGAGCTGGCCTGGAAGAGGGGCAACTGGGGCAGAATCAGGCGCCTGGACCGGGACTAGAACCTGGTGTGCCGGTGCCGCAAGGCAGAGAATTAGCCTACTGAGCCGCGGCACCGGCCTGTATTTCTTCTATAATGATCTCTGATCTAACCAGTCCTCCTTCCCATCTCACTATTTTTGGCAGGCTCCACCTTACAAAAAGATAGCATTACAGAAACAAGAGGCTTGATTTCCAGATGGCAATGAAGTACCCTCGAAGGTCAAGACACTGAACACAGCCGCTGCCACAAAGGCAGGTGGGTAGAGACAGAGACAACCTGAGTGACAGCAATCAAGAGTCCTCAGCCCTGCTTCTGTTGGGCTGACATTCATGATGCCTGCCTAAGTGCAACAGTGGACAGATGAGGTACGCATCCTGGAGAGTTAGCCAGGATATATGCAAGACATTCAAGAAATGATAATAAAGTGATTAATTAATTTCAAACATACAAAGCACACACAGGGCATGAAAATAAACACTGGAGTAGCTTCATCGTACACTAGAAATTCCCTGGCATGCTCATATATGACAGGCTCCCAGAAAAGTTTTCTCATGAGATTTAGGCAAAAGAGGGACATTTTGAGCAGGCCTGATTCTAATAAGTTTCTTCACTTCCAAAGCCAAGTGTGCTATGTGGCACACTCAACGTGCAATTGCTGTCTGCTTCTTGATGGATGTTTTCCAAAGCACTGTTACTAACCCAAAAGGTGTTATTATCCCCACTCTAAAGATGTAGCAACTGAGGCTGAGAGTGGTTAGATGAGATTCCTAAGGTCACATGATCCAGGATCAAAATCCAAGACTGTCTTCAAGCCCAGGCCACACACAGAGTGAGAAGTGGGTTTTGTTTTGTCCTGACATAAAACTGATGGACTAATTTAAAACAAAACATTATTGTTCAACATTCACTGTCAAGACAATCTTCAGGCTATGGGCTAATAGGCTAAGCCTCCACCTATAGTCCCCACAGCCCAAATGGGCACCAATTTGTGTCTCAGCTGCTTCTCTACTGATCCAACACTCTGCTATGGCCTGGGAAGGCAGCAGATGACCCAAGTGCTTGGGCCCCTGCATACATGTAGGAGACTTAGAAAAAGCTACTGGCACCTGGCTTCAGATACGTTTGGCTCTGGCCATTGCAGCCATGTGGGGAATGAACCAGAAGATGGAAGACCTCTCTCTGTCTCTCCCTCTCTCTGTCTATAACTCTACCTTTCAGATAAAAAACTCTTAAAAAAAAAAAAAAGACAGTCTGCAAATGAAACATACGACTTAATTAAAGATGGATGGAAAACTTTTGCATACTAGTTAAAATGGTACTACATTCAAGTCCCTGGGTTCAATCCCTGGCTCTGGCTCCTGACTCCAGCTTCCTGCCAGTGCAGACCCTTGGAGGCAGCAATGATGGCTTGAGTAGTTGGGTTCCTTCCACCCACATGGGAGACCTGGATTGTGTCCCCAACTCCCAACTTTGGCCCTAAACCAGCTCTGATTACTGGTTCTTCTTCTCCCTCCCATCACTCAATAAAATCAATAAATATTGTTTTAGAAAACTGAAATTCAGTGTCATGGTCACTATGATCCATTTCCTTATGTACAAAATCCTAATTAATTCTCACAACAACACATAGAAGGTGAGGGTAGGACCATCATATCTGACTTGCATATATGTGCTTTAAGAGTAGAAAAAGCTTGCCTGTGGGCCAATAGCTGAACCCAAGTCCACCCACGCTGGTGCCTAAGATCTGCATCACTTGATCATATTAGAACAGAGCTGACTGCCCTTAGACACAACAGGCTGGGATGGTGGTTAGGCTCAGAAACTAGAATTAGCTACTATGGGAAAAGAATGCAGTGGAAGGAGTGAGAAGAAGCCCATTCTGGCAAGTGCAACTGAAACTCAAAGTTACAGCAGCAGATGGTAGGTGGTATCCCAACAGACTCATGCGCCATAGGACGAAGAGAGGGCAACACCAGGCCAAACCTGCCCAGCTAAGAGGGTTCCAGCAACCTTACTTTGTTGGAGACAGAGCCCCAGTACCTATGAAAAGTACTGACGAGAGCAAGGGAAGGCCTGGGGCCCACCACAACAAGGAGGCAAGGACTTCGGGTCAGGGAATAGTCAAGAATCCAGAGAACAGAACCAAGGAAGCAGAATTATTGGCAACGAGACCAAAGTTGTCAGAACGAGGGCATGAGTTCTGGACTGGGTTATTTTAAGACTTCTGGGATCTGGGCAGGGGAATCCTGAGATTCCCAAGGGATGCTCCATCACCAAGTTCTGACTGAATGGAGTAGGCCCTGGAGATTGAGAGCTCCTGGCCATTGTGAGCTCAACGTCTGGGATAACGCTTCTCAAACCGGAGTCTGGGGACCCCCTGGAGCACCTGTGAAACTGCAGATTCCTGCCCCAGATCTGCTCAAAGAGGTTAGCAGCAAGAGTCTGGGCCTTGACCGAGTCCTCCAATTTCTGAGAGCCTTAGTTTCCCCATTTGTAAACGGGCCTAGGAACAAGACTAGCTCATGAGTGGCTGCATTAAAAAGAATGTACTCAATACAGAATACTGTAGAGGCCTGGCTCATCACGATTTTCACTATTGTAATTCTGTGCATCCTCATCAAGGAATGGGACTTTATTTTAAGGGAGTCTTCCTGTTCACAAGACCCCTGGTTATTTGAATGCACTAAATCTTGAGAATCACTGGGATGTTTTTAGCTCTGCAAGGAGCTCCCACTTTTTCAATATGGGGATTAGGTGGCAACTCAAAATCATCCAGAACTTGAAGCTAATCACACACCAGAAAAATCATTCACCCTGACCAAGGGGGAATCACACCAGGGATGCAGGGATGGTCTAACATAACATATACAAATCAGCAAATTTCATATATCACATCAACAGAGTAAAGGGTAAAAATCACATGATCACTTTAGATACAGAAAAGGCATTCAGTGAAAGTCAATGCCCATTCAGGACAAAAACTTTGAATAAAATAGGTACAGAAGTACATACCTCAACATAAGAAAGGCTACGAGTAACAAACACAGCATCGTATTGAATTTACAATTCCCTCTAAGATCTGAAACCCAGAGAAGATGTCCACTCTCATCACTCTTACTCAATACAGTAGAAGGACTTATAGCCAGAGCCACTGGGCAAGATAAAGAAAGAAAAGACATACAAATAGCAAATGAAGAAGCCGACCTATTCCTGTTTGCAGGCAACATGATTCTAAATAGAGAGAAACCAAGACTCCACGAGGAGATGATCAGAAATAATTCAGTAGAGCTTCAAGACACAAAAGCAACACCATCAGTAGCAGCTGTTTACTCCAACCTAGAACTCACTGAGAAAGAAATCCTAAGAGCTGCCCCACTTCTGATGGCTGCCAAAAAGATAAAACACCTCAGAATAAATTTAATCAAGGAAGTGAAAGACATTTAGAATGAAAATTACATAACAGTTTTGAAAGATATTGATCAGGACACAAAAACAGAAAGACTTTCCATATAAATGAATTGGAACAAATAATATTGTTAAAATATCCACATTACCTAAAGCATTTTACAGATTTAATGTAATTCCTACCAAAATACCAATGACATTTTTCACAGAACTACAATAAACAATCCTAAAATTCATACAGAAACACAAAATACCCTGAATAGCCAAAGCAATTTTGAACAATAAGAACAATGCAGGAGGCATCATAAAACCAGACTTCAAGTCATACTATAGAACTATTGTAACCAAAACAGCACGATGCTGGCATAAAAATAGACACACAGACAAATGGAACAGAATTGAAATCCCAGGAATAAATCCACTCATCTATCAGCAGCTTATCTTTGAAAAAGAAGCTAAAAATGTAGCCCAGAGAAGAGACAATCTCTTCAATAAATGGTACTGGTAAGACTGAAACAAGACCTTGACCAGTCACCCTACACAAAAATCAGCTCAAAGTGGATCAAAGATCTAAATTTAAGATCTGAAACTGTGAAACTATTAGGGGAAAACACTTCAAGAGGTTGGCACAGGCAGCAGCTTTCTGGATAAGGCTCTGATAGGGATCCAGGGACCCCTGGAAAGAAAAAAAAAAAGACACAGTAGAGAACAATCCATGAGGCAACTCTCTAAGAGCCTTGAGGGAGGGGAGGACAGGATATGGGGAAAATATACAACATAATCTTCAGACTCAAGTCTGTGGCACATACCTGATTGAGAACTCTGTACACTTCAGTGCAAAACAGCCTACTGCAATGTCTGTTCCCTGATTGGTTCGCATAGCATGTCTCATTAGCATATACATTTAGTTCCCTGATTGGTTGTTATTTTGGCCTCCTGATTGTTTGTCATCCCTGCCTTCTGACTGGTTGTTATTCTGCCCCTCCTCTTGATTGGTTAAATCTGTACTCACTTTTTAGAAATGGGCCAATCAGAGAGACTCACTTTGTGTAAAAAAGAGCCAGCACTGGCAAGCTTCCTGGGCAACTCCTCCCTCAGAGCCCCACTCCTGACTGCTGCAGCAGTGGGCTTCTAGCTCTCACTAAGTCTTGTTTCCTCACTGTCGCTGTCCACACAGAAATTCTTCTTCAACTTGAGACAGAACGGAAAACCTCGTCGTCCTATAATCCCCAAACCCATGGACTCAGAAGCCTTTTCACACCAAAAGGAAGGGTTAACAGAGTGAAGAGACAACTAACAGAATGGGAGAAAAGATTTGCAAATTATTATCTGACAAAGGATGAATATCCAGGATATATAAGGAACTCACAAAACTCAACAACAAAATAATAACCAATATAATTTAAAAATGGGCAAAGGATCTGAACAGACATTTCTCATAAGAAATATAAATGACCAACAAATACATGAAACAACGCACAACATCATCAACAATCAGGGAAATACAAATCAAAACCACAATGACATATCATCTCACTCCAGTTAGAATGGCTGTTTTCAGAAAGACAAAAAAAAAAAAATAACAAATGTTAGCACGGATGTGGAGAAAAGGGAGCCCTATACACTGCTGGTGGGAATGTAAATCAGTACAGGCATTACAGAGAAAAGTATGGAGGTTCCTCAGAAAACCAGATCTACCACATAACCAGCGATCCATTTCTGGGTACATTAGGAAATGAAATCAGCATATGAAAAAGATACCCACACTCCTATACTCACTGCAGGACTATTCACAGTAGCCAAGGTAAGAGTCACCCTTGGTATCCATCAACGGACGAACAATAAACAAAATGTGGTATGTGTACATAGTGAATATTATTATTCTGTCATAATAAAGAATGGCATCCTAACATTTGCAGCAAACAGATGGAACTAGATATCGTTATGTTAAGTGATATAAGCCAGACGTTTGCTCTCATAGGTGGAAGTTTAAAACAATAATATGGTCCAGTAGGTAAGGTTGCCGCCCACAGTACTGGCATCCCGTATGGGTGCTGGTTGGAGTTCCAGCTGCTCCTCTTCTGATTCAGCACTCTGCTATGGCCTGGGAAAGCAGTGGAAAATGGGCTAAGCACTTGGCCCCCTACAACCACGTGGGAGACCCAGAAGAAACACCTGGCTCCAGACTTCAGATCAGCCCAGCTCTGGTCACTGGGGAGTGAACCAGCAGTCAGATCTGTCTCTGCCTTTCTACGTATGCCTTCCAAATAAATAAATCTTTTAAAAAATAACAACAACAACACACACACACACACACACACGCTAGTCAAGTTGACAATCCCAGCAGCTGAGAATGGTAGGTGGAGGAGGAGGGGAGTTTGCATGATGGATACTAAAACACAGCAGGGTGAGTCTAACAGGCTGTGTTTGCAGCACGCTGAGGTGACCATGGCTCATGACGAGGAATAACACGCTGTATAAAGAACAGGAAGAGAGAAGCTCCAAACACAAAGAAAAATAAGAAAATGAAAGGCCAGCTGGCTGCTGCAGTCTGCTGAAGCTATGTCTATGCACTGACAAGTTATACTGTGCTCCTTCAAAATGTGTAAGTATTGTAAGTTAATCTAAAATTTAAAAAAATGGCATTGAATTTAGAAACAAAGATTAAAATTTTACTTCTGCACTCCAAATTCTCTGTGCACTTTCCAGTATTAATTAAAGTGGTTGAAGGCTAATCCTCTGCCTTGCGGCGCCGGCACACCAGGTTCTAGTCCCGGTCGGGGCACCGGATTCTGTCCCAGTTGCCCCTCTTCCAGGCCAGCCCTCTGCTGTGGCCCGAGAGTGCAGTGGAGGATGGCCCAGGTGCTTGGGCCCTGCACCCCATGGAGAGACCAGGAAAAGCACCTGGCTCCTGGCTCCTGCCATCGGACGAGCGCGGTGCGCCGGCCGCAGTGCACCATCCGCGGCGGCCATTGGAGGGTGAACCAACGGCAAAAGGAAGACCTTTCTCTCTGTCTCTCTCTCTCACTGTCCACTCTGCCTGTAAAAAAAATAAATAAATAAAAATAAATAAAGTGGTTGAATGATAAAACAGTACAACACCTTAATTTTACTTTTAAAAACTGTTTGTACCCTGGGCTACCTGGGGTAAAACAGGTCACCTGGTACCCAATTCTGTACCTGTGTGTTGCCCTCTCTCCTGGGAACCCAGACATAGCGACAGGAAACAAGGAGGCTGTCCCCTGTGGGCTTCACGGTGTGCGGTCACGAGAACAGGAAGCACCTTGCTCAGAGTGGTGTCTGTCTGTGCCGAGATGATGACAACAGCATCAGCCCAGGGGAAACGGAGACGCTGCTGAGGCCTGGCTTTGTCACATGCTACTGCACCCCGGCCTTCCCCTGAGACCACTGCACCCAAGTCCCACTAACTCATGAAGGCTCTCAGAAGCACCACCACCCTGTAGCTGGGCCATTTTCTAACCCTGTTCCTTCTCCTAAGGCTGTAAAGTGACAAACCTTTAACGAGGGAGTAAAGAAAATGTAGGTAGATGCCGGTGGGTGGAGAACAAAGGGAAGGAACAGGAGCCTACTGCCACATCCACGCAGACCAAGGATATTACAGTCTCTGCTCGCTCAGGCCCTCCATGGACATGCCTGGAACCCATCCTGGATGCCAGAATACACCGACAGGTGCCTGAACTCTCAATGGCAGAACACCACGGAAGCCAGGAGACCAAAGCAAGGCATTGGGTCTGCACATGCAGATGCGATGCTGGGCCCTGCGTATGGAGAGTCACTTTAAGTGCCTGGTGACAGCACAGAGCGAAAGCAGCCAGGAACACAAATGCCCCAGTGAACTCTGTGATCTGTTCATCTCATCCCAACAGGAAATGTGATTCCCTGAGGGCACGGAACTGTGTTCTCTGCCGACAGCTGTGCACAGGCTAAAGGTGTACTGCTCAGGTGTAGCTGCCCCTCCTCCCCTTCAGTGTGGCTCCAAAAAGAGCTGTTCTTCCAGGAAAAGACGTCCCTGCTCTCTCTGCTGGGAGTCAAGATGCATTTTCCTCCTGGGCCACTGTACAAATAAGGGCAGGCTGCTGCAAAGCCATCTGACCACGGCTGCCATTCAGTGGCATTAGCGATTGAAGAGCGAGCCCTGTGGGCTGAGCCGGGAACCCAGCTACCACTTGCAATGCTATTTCTAGTTTCAAAATAAACTCTACGAGCCCAACTGCTTCAGAAATGGAGCGTGTGTGGTCACTGAAAGGCTCTCATCAGCCATGAGCGGAGTGACTTCTCTTAAGCCCGAGAACAGGCTAAAATAAGCAAAGCGTCACTACGAGGAAGTGGCTGAAGGTAGAAAACAGGTGCCCACCCCGAGCAGATCCTACACACAGTGAACACATCTCCACCAGGACCCCAGAGAGGGTCACCTCCTCCAGGCAGTCAGGGGCTCCCATCTCAGTGTCCTTAGTGTCTGGCCAAAAAGAGGAGCATACAACAGGTCACAGGGTGGTTAAGACACACTGACGCAGCAAGAGCACCGAGAAGGCCATCGTGGCCACGGGTGGCTGTGCGCCATGCACCACACAACACCAAACACTTCCCTTCCGGTAGCTTACACCATCCCCACAACAGTCCCCTGGGGTGACATTCCCATGGGACAGGTGAGACGACTGATCTTCCAAGGGTCTCCCCAAATCAGGAAGGTCACAGAGACCAGGGCCTGATTCACAAACATCGACTGACGCACACGTCTGGGCTGCACACGGCGTCCTATGGGGGAGTCTGGCAATTGCTATCCACTTGGCGACATGGGGTTAACAACTGTCCTGATGCTCCTTGGGTGCTGATTCCTTCCCTGTCCACTGGCGTGAAACACAGTCCAGGTATCCTTTGCCAAGCAGAGCCTCTGGGGACCGCTTCCTTCTGAACAGGTTCATCATCCACCATATTCCACAGAACCTAAAGGCATACAATTTTCCACTGTATCGTCTGTGTCATCAAGACAGCAGCCCGGCTCGGTCCTTTGCCAGGACTGAAGCTGAACAGCGGCCACAGGGAAGCCTTAGCTCCCACACATCCTCCCTCACAACTCCTCCACCCTGTCCTGGCACCACCTGGTTCCCACAAGCCCCGGGCCCTGTCCGCCTCTCCCCTGATCCACTAAGGCTGAGTCTAGAAGCCTCCAGGGCTGCAAACGCAGGGCTGTGCCCCAGGCAGAGCAAGGGAGGAATGGTGCCATGACTGGGATCTGCTGCCTGTTGGCTGAGACAGAATTCCCAGGAGAGAAGGTGTGTCTGGGGCTCTCAGGAGCCCCGGAAATGTCTGCCAGGGCCCCATCAACAAATAAAAATAAGACTCCCTGGTGATAAGGGGCAGTGAGTTATCTGCCTTTACTGCAATGATGCTCTCAGTCCTGGCTGTACCAGCATCACCTGGGAGTTGTTTTTTCATAGTGATTAAAAAGATACATAAGGAAGGAAACGAGTAAATGAATGTAACCAATGTGCAAACCTCAAGTCAGTGGTGTCACTGGTCTGGTGCATGAGAAAGTTCCCCAGGGGCTTCTAATCTTTCCTAATCTGTTTTATAGACATACAGAAAACAACAGCATCTTAGAATCAAAGGTGCCTTAGAATCAAGAATGCTAAACACAGTGCTGAGTCCTGAAAATTCACCCAGGGCCTCATCCTGATCGCCACGCACTCCCGGACCCGGTGTGATGAGACACCTTGCCACAGTCACCGCCGGCGATCGAACAGGAGCACAGCCTCATGTGTATTATATCCGTAAATCTAATCCAGTTTTATCAGGCCCATTTACCTGATGGGTAAACTCAGGCTCAAAGACATCAAACAACTTGCCCGAGACTAAAGAGGGAATAGTTATCAGAGACCAAAAGCTTATGCCCTTTCCAAGACAGCCATCTGACTCTCCAATCTATCACGTTCCTTCTAGGTATGAGAACGGTAGCTGGAATTCAAGGATGGATAAAAGCAGAAGCTGTGCACTCTTGAGATTCTTTAATCCACCCCAAGAGGCAGACTGGTGCCTCCGCCTCCTCCTTGATACACAGTCACCCTGAGCCCCCCCGCTGCAAAGGGCTGAGGGAGTCTTCTCCAAAGAGAAGAGTCAGGACGTGGCCCTTGGAAGGTGAGAAGGATCACCCCCAGCAGAGCAGGAGGAGCGGCAGGCAGAGTGTGACAGGGCAGGGGCCAGCCTGCAGCAAAAGCACCTTGCGTCTCCCATCCACACCTTGTTATGTCACAGCACCATCTCCAGCATCTGCTCCCACAAACCATTTGCTTCCAAGAGCAGTTAAGTGGGTGAGTTAGGTCCAGGAATTCATGTTGAGGAAAAATAGCCTGGAGACGCCGTCTGAAGCTGTCTTCTCCCAGGAGGCCATGCTGACTGACGCATGGCCCTATATCAGACAGCTCTGCCCAAAAGGTCTGTATCAATCAATCCCTGACCTGGCATCAAGTCCAGCTCCAGCCCTGTAGCACCGAGGAACTGGACGGAACAACAAATTTTCCATTGGCCTGCTGTCTGGCTGCATCTGAGGCCGAGGCAGGACACTCCCAAGTAAGAACCACCACTCAAACTGTCTCGGAACCCCAGGTCCCCAAACTCAAACATTCTAAGGGTCAGCCTTACCCAGGGGCCCAGGTACTGTGACTCATCCAGCAGGGCCAGCCCCCCAGGAACCTGGGCCTTATCTCATTGAGACACAGATCCTATGGGTTCCTTAGGCTAGGTCAGTACACCAGGTGAGCAGGTTGCACACGGCCCACCAGCTATCGCAGGGAATCAAGTTTCATTGATGACACAGCCAGGCCATCTGTCTACCAGCCACGTGCGGCCACTTCCACTTCTCAGCAGCAGCGGCAAAGACTGAGTGGCCTGTAGAGCTTAAAATATTTGTTTTCCAGACCTTTAAAGAAAGTCTGCCTACGCTTGCCTAAGAAGAGGGAAAGGAGGAGGAGGAAGGTGAAGATGATGGGGAGAAACCCTAGAGAAAGCATTTTTGCCTTGGTTTTCTGCACCATTAGGGTTCTCTCTCTCTCCAAGAACATATCTCAAACGTACCACTTCAGTCAAGATAAAGATCAGAGTTCCTTTGTTCTCAGAAGACCCTCAGTGCACCCTCACACACATAACATGCATGACCCCCACATGGCGTGGCATGAAATATATCTGCCTTGCGTGTAGTAAAGTATTGTACTGGGAAGCTTTCACGTCACACACATGCATCCGCACCCATTTGTGAACTGGGCCCATGATGCAGAGTACTTTTCTCTGGGTAGGTCACAGTGACGTAAGAGTCAAAGCCACAACACTCTCAGAGTTAGATCTCAGGTCTCTCCACTTCTCTGCATCACCTGCGCTGCAGTCTCCCGTGGGATCTTCCTGCTTCCTGTCTTGGGCCTTACAGTCTTCATACAGTGGACAGATGATCCTTTAGCGAACTCTGCAAGACTCCACCCCCAAACCCTTCAGTGGCTGCCCACAGCACTAACGATAAAACCCCGGCTTCTTATCCAGGCTATAGATTCGGTGTGGTCTGGAACCTGCCCACCTTCCCTGTTCCTGTATGAAACTCCAGCACAGCTGCCCTCTCTCAGTTCCTAGGTCATGTTCAGTGCTTTTCCACTGCAGACCCTTTGTGGGTAACTGCTACTTAGCTGGAACACTCCCAGTTCCCATGTGCCTGCTCCCTACACACACCCACCCACACACACACACACACACACACACACGCAGCTCTGCAACACTAACTCCTATTCACTTTGGTTTTTTTTGTTTGTTTTTTGACAGGCAGAGTGGACAGTGAGAGAGAGAGAGAAAGGTCTTCCTTTTTCCGTTGGTTCACCCCACAACAGCCACTCCAGCAGCACACTGAGCTCATCCAAAGCCAGGAGCCAGGCACTTCCTCCATGCGGGTGCAGGGCCCAAGCACCTGGGCCATCCTCCACTGCACTCCCGGGCCACAGCAGAGAGCTGGCCTGGAAGAGGAGCAACCGGGACAGAATCTGGCGCCCCAGCTTGGACTAGAACCCGGGGTGCCAGCGCCGCAGGCGGAGGATTAGCCAAGTGAGCCGCGACGCCAGCCTCCTATTCATTTTCTTAGTTGATCGGGAGTATCTTCTCTGAGAAGCAAGACAAACTCAGGGACTCCTATATCGGAGCGCTCTTTTCCACCCCTACTACCAGCCCAAGTGTGACAAGCAGTGTGTGTGGCTCCTGGTGACTGCTTCCTGGTACCCTGGAGCACCTTGCAGCAGGCTGAGCCCATTCACCACGGCGGCCCCATCACCCCACCCAGCCCACAGTGAGAGCTCAAGAAGCATCCATTGAATGAATGAGTTTCTAAATCTCATCCTACAACCGACAAATCTCAGCTCACACACTTCAAATTCTCATTTTCATGTGTAAGAACTGTCCCCGGGGACCTGGTGCTGTGGCACAGTACATTAAGCCTCCACCTGCAGTGCTGGCATCCCATATGGGTGCCAGTTCTAGTCCTGGCTGCTCCTCTTCCCATCCAGTTCTCTGCTATGGCCTGGGAAAGCAGTAGAAGATGGCCCAAGTGCTTGGGCCCCTGCACTCATACGGGTGACCCACAAGAAGCTCTTGGCTCCTGGCTTCAGATCGGCGCAGCTCCAGCCGTTGCAGCCATTTGGGGAGTGAACCAGTGGACAGAAGACCTTTCTCTGTCTCTCCCTCTCACTGTCTGTAACTCTACCTCTCAAATAAATAAATAAAATCTTAAAAAAAAAAAAAAAAAAAAGAACTGTACTCAGGCACTGAGACCGGACCCTGATGGGGAAGTTCCAGCATTCCACAGAAATCCTAGCAAACAGGGTGTCTGACTGACCTAAGAAATCTCAGCCCAGACAGAACTGGAAAACACCTGCAATATTTTCCTTCCGAAATCCAGGTCACGTGCTTTAGTGACGAGCACTCCTCGCTATTCAGGAAGAGTAGAATCCGAATTCTGACCTGGATGAGCAAATCGCCGTGGTTTTCAAATCCTGGCTATTGCGAATATGCTCAGTGCCACTCAGCTACAAGTTCCTAAGGCCCTGGGTCAGGAATCTTTCGTCTTTAGAAATGGGATGAAATGAGTCACTCATCTGCTCTTAAAAGGGCCAATGATTAAATGTCCCTTGGCATTCATCTGAGCTTCTTCCACTAGGTATGGCTGAGTCACAAAAACAGCAGCGACACCTATTTCAAGTTCAACTCAGAAAAAAAAGTCATGCTTAGATGAAGTAAGATGTGCCTTGGGTTCACAACGTTGAACCAGGTGATGGGTTCACCCCATCTTTGTACCTATTTGAAATTTTCCACTTAATTATTGAAAAATGCTTGATGAGAACTTAGTCAAACCAATACTCATCCATATTTTCCTTCTAAAAAATTTTGCTTTTAAAAGCAGCAATGAAATGAAGGAGTATATAAAAACAGATAGTATTTTAGTGTGACAAATAATTGTATGATCCTATTCTAACTCTTTTTTTTTTTTGTTTGTTTTTTTTTTACAGGCAGAGTGGACAGTGAGAGAGAGAGACAGAGAGAAAGGTCTTCCTTTTGCCGTTGGTTCACCCTCCAATGGCCGCCGCGGTCCGCGCGCTGCGGCCGGCGCACCGCGCTCGTCCAATGGCAGGAGCCAGGAGCCAGGTGCTTTTCCTGGTCTCCCCATGGGGTGCAGGGCCCAAGCACCTGGGCCATCCTCCACTGCACTCCCGGGCCACAGCAGAGGGCTGGCCTGGAAGAGGGGCAACCGGGACAGAATCCGGTGCCCCGACCGGGACTAGAACCCGGTGTGCCGGCGCCGCAAGGCGGAGGATTAGCCTGTTGAGCCACGGCGCCGGCCCCTATTCTAACTCTTTACTAAAATAATATTAGAATATGAATGAGGTCCTCATTACCATGTTAAAGGTGAATTTCTATTTATAGCAAGTTTCAAATAACTAAGAACACAATCCCAAGAACAGAAGTTGGCATTCAATATATATGAAGAGATTTCAGTAAGTTGGTAGAAAATGGAATTAGAAGTGGGGGAGGGGCAGGCATTTACCTTAGCGAGGGTTAAGATACCCGCATCCCACACAGGAGAGGACCTGAATTTGATACCCAGCTCCAGCTCCTGACTCTAACTTCCTGCTAACGTAGACCTGACAGGCAGCAAGTGATGGCGCAAATGACTGGGTTCTTGCAGCCACATGGGAGGCCTGATGTGTTCTTGGCTCGTGACGTCAGGCTGGCCTCGCCCCTGCTGTTACAGGTCTTTGAGGAATGAACCAGAGGATGAAAGTTTTTCTCTCTCTCTCTCAAACACACTCTCTCTCTCTCAAACAAAAATAAGCAAGTAATGGAAACGTTTTGAAGTCCCCGCATATGTGCTGATGAAGTAACAGCCATGAAGGACAGCTTTCCCAATTACACTGTGACTACTTTTAAATTAAGGACAAGGAAAACAAAGATTAGTAACGTTTGGTGTTCAGATCTTGGTTCTGATAACACTTTTCAATGAACGGAACAAGGGAAAATGGATGATTCTAGGGCTGAGACACAGAACAGGCAAAATGAACCTGGAGCATCTTCCACCATCAGAACGTAAGGAATGACAAACAGGAGGGAGGGGCAAGAGATGGAGGAAGATCGAAGGACCAGAGGAGCAGACCTGAAAGAGGTCCCAATGGCCACCACTGGAATGAGCACCAATAAACAAAGCAGTGCCATACGATAGCCAAAAGTGCAAAACATATATCCATGTGTCCATTCATGTATATAAAGGATTAAATAACTAAAACAAAGAAAGAGAGAAGAGTGAAATCTCCCATGCAGAAGAATATGAAGTAATTCATAGATATCCTCTCTCCAAGAAGGGAGAGCTCAGGGACAGGTATTTTGTACAGAAATTAAGACAAGGCTTGGGATGCCTGCACCCCCTATCCAAGTGCCTGCCTTCAAATGCGGGCTCTGCTCTCCATGCCAGCTTCCCGCTAATGCAAGGCAGCAGGTGTCGTCACAAATGCTTGGGTGCATGCTCCACACATGGCAGACGCGGAGGGAGCTCCAGGCTCCTGGCTTCAGCCTGGCCCAGCTCTGCCTGTTGAGGACATTTTGGGAGTGAATTAAAGGATAGGTGATCTCTGTCTCTCTCTGCCTTTTGAGTAAATTTTTAAAAACCAAATAAGGTGGACCTCATGCCCCCATCTGTGACCTATAAAAAGGGAGTGACCTCACAGTGGGGAAACTGGACAGACATGGCCTCAGCCAGGTGCCAAGGTCAGTACCATCAGTGAAGACCCTCGTCCACAATGGGATCTGCAACACAGTGTGACTGAAACAGCACTTAACCCCTGGGGTCTTCTTGCCCAAAACTCACAGATAATCCAACCTACCCAGAGAAAACACATCAGACAAAATCAAATTGAAGATCATTTTACAAAATGCCTGCCCAGAACTCCTCAAAACCGTCAAGCTTACCAGAAAGCAGAGAGGTCTGAGAACAGCACCACAGACCAGGGAAGGTTGGCAGACAAACAACACAGAATGCCCTACGTTATTATTCTGGATGGGGTCCCGTGTTACCGTCCTGGACACGAGCCAGACACGGCCTCTGTATTTGGGCTGCCTAGGTTTTGCTTCTTCAAAGAAGCATGTTGCTGACTATTCAGACTTCACCCACCATCTGTAAGTCATTGATTAGATAAACCCAGGCTGTGCTGCCCCTCAGAGCTGTCTGATCCAGACTCCCCACCGGGCTGTGGGCTGCTGGGCTCAGAAGCCTCTCTGCTCCCCAACTCGCTCGGGATCAACACTGCTCTCCACCACTTCCAGTAGTGCTCCTCTGCCGTGGCCCCCTGCCATGGCCTTATGATGTTGACATAGGGGAGAGAAACAGGGAAATAGGTAGGAATAGTTAAGCTGGACATTTTTTGTAATTTCTGTGTAGCTCTGCATCATAACTCCATCCCCTTACCTGTCAATCCAGTACCTCCACTTTCCCATGACACACCTGTGTCTCATCCGGGACCAAGAAGGAGGGGACGCCATGATGGCCACAAGGAAGTTGTGTGCCATGTGGAGGCACTGTGAAACTCCCAGAAATCCTCAAGCTCACGAAACTCCACCCCGTTTGTATAGTCAATTAGGGCACCATAAAAAGGACGACATGTATGAGATCAGCTTTGTGCTTTTTGGCTTCTGGAGCTTGCCTATGGGTCCTTCTCTGGACTCCTCTCATGTTCTTATGGGCAATTCTCTGACCCACTCTAACGGGTATCTCTCCATGTGGGGCTGCCCACACTCACACATGAAGGTATATTCACTCTCTCTTTTGAATAAACCCTGTGCACTGTATATATGCCTCTGCTTTGAATTCTTATCTCTAGGGGACAGAACTTGGAATAAAAATTCAGATACTTATGCCCATAACTGTGGAGGGACCTGCTCCACAAGCAAAGCTGAGCTGTCAAAGGAGCCAGAAATAAAGCACGCGTGTGCAGCACTCGATCCTGCCTTCCTCCTTGACCAGGCCTGAAATCCCTTGAACCCGCTACACAAAGGAGTGGAAAAAGGACATTAGGGAAGATTCGATGCTGTTCAAATGAAGTGTAGGATTTAGTTAACAAAAAGTCACCACCATGAAATCTGTACTTCAAGTGTATTACAGTAAACTCAGAAGTTAACAACAGGGAAACTGGGTGAGGTATATATGGAAATCCTCTGTACCACCTTTGCAACTTGTCTGTTGCAAATCTAGCACAATTCTAAAACGAGAGCCTATTTGAGTGGAAAGAACGAGTAGTATTCTGGAAAAGCTGTGCAAGGAGCTCAGAGGATACTCCCCTCACCCCACCCCCCTGACAAAATTTAACTGGTAAAAATTGTAAAAGAAAAATAGATACCTAAGCCTATGACAACTGTCCTAAATGCACACAGCAATGGAGGAACATTTCCAGAACAATACTCACTAAATATCAATGATCACTGTGACAGGCTGTGGCATTTGATGCGTGACCTGCCCCATTTCTCAGCCCAGCTCTGAGTTACAAGTCTCTACTCCATGTGGCGCAGCCAAGAAAAGGGACTAGAGATTCCCTCTCCCCTCAGCTCCCAGTCTAGAAATTTGGTTACATCTTAGGGGGTAGGTGAGGGGGGCAGGCCCTGGAGTCTCTGATCCTTCCCCTTGCAGCTTCTTGTTACATACGTTTGGGAACAAGTGAGACCAAAGAGCCTCCAACCCATATCCCATTTGGACGACAAAGGCATCATAGGAGACCAGTCAGGGGCACAGAACACTGGAGCTTCAGGCACCCCCTCACCCAGATTGTAGGGTGGAGCTGGCATTCACAGAGGGCCAAGCTGGGAAGAACCAGGGCTACCAGCCTTTCCCTGGTGCCCGTAGCAAACCTGTCACTCTAGATACCGAATCTCCATTCCTGCCCCAAGTCTCAGCACCGTGATGCAGAGGTTTTATCCAAAGAGACAAAAACCATAAGGACTGGTAAGAAGAGAATTGGGCCTCTAAGAACCTGAACAGGGTACAGAGAGGATCAAGCTTAAGGACACTGTTGAAAACAGAGGAGATCCGGATGGCTAAGCAGTTGAAACTAGCAGCTATGAAACCACAGGCCCTGACACGTTCAACTGAGAACCAACAGGGCTCTCCTGGGATCATTCTCATCCCTGGGAATCCTGAAACCTGGGCACCCACTCAGGAGCAATCAGAGCTGGGTGGGGAGCAGCCTGGAAGCATTTCCCATGTGGATCCATCAGCAAAGGGTGAGGGCCTGGATGCTTCAAGGAGATGACAGCACAACCTCTGACCACTCACTGAACAACAACCTACGCCAGCCCCAGTTTCTAAGGCACATGAAAATCCAGTGGTAAAGCAAGAAAGTGTAACTGCTTACAGCGATTTCAACCAGTGAATGTCTTAAGCTGAGCCAAGAGAAATACCCAGGAATTAAGGCTAAAAGGTGAAAATAAACAAGAAAAGCTGAGTGGGATATCAGAAGCTGCACACTGAAGGGCAAATAAGAATTTACAGAATTCATTCAGTCTAGTCATTAAACATATCAAACAAAAGCAAGTCCTGGCTGGAGACAGAGGGGTAAAATCCGCATCCAGAGTTCCCACAATATATTATCTGAAATGCCCAATTTTCAATCAAAACCCATGACACATACAAAGAAATATGGAAGCATGATAAATATCTAGGAGTAAAAAAGCAGACAAGATTACTATTTCTGAGGGGCTCAGATGTAGAATTAAAGGAAAGTATTATGAATATAAAATATAAAAGATATCAACAAGGAGGCAGAATTTTTTAAATGAAATGGCAATCTTGGAGTTGAAAAGTACAATAACCAAAATAAAAAATCACTTGCAGGCATAGCAACAGATTCAACAGATTTGAATTAGTAGAAGAAAGAATCAGTGAACTTGAAGGTAAGTCAACAGAAATTATGCAATCTCAAGAACAGAGAAAAAAAATGAAAAAAATAAATGAACTGAGCTTTAGAAAAATATAAGGAACCATGAAGCACATCAACATACACATCCTGGAAGCACCAGGACAGGAGAGAAAGAAAGAGGAAAACAGTACAAGAAATAATGGTGGAGTAAATCTCAAATTTGAAGAGAAACACTAGTTCACACATCCAAAAAAATTCCAAGTACAATAAATGCAAGCATGTCCAACATGTCCAAAGACAAACCATGGTCAAATCTTGAAAAGCAAAGATAGAGAGAATCTTTATAACAAAGCAAACCATCATGTACAAGAGCACTATGTCAACATTTGTGGCTGATCTGTCATCAGAAACAAAGTGCTGAAAGAAAAAAAAAAGTCATTCAGAACCTGACGCTTTGCAAAAATAACTTCTAGGGGCCAGCAATGGAGCCCAGCAGGTTAAACCGCTGCCTGTGACACCAGCGCCCCATACTGGAGTGCCAGTTATTGTCCCAGCTGCTCCTTCCTAATGCACATGGAAAAGCTGCAGGAGATGGTGAAGTGCTTGGCCCCTCCCACCTAAATGGAGACCTCGATGGAGTTCCAGGCTCCCAGCTTCAGTCTGGCCTAGCCCTGTTTCAGCCATTTGGGGACTGAACCTGTCTATGAAAGATCTCTTGTGCACTCTCTCGCTCTCTCTCACTCTGCCTTTCAAATACATAAAATAAAAATCTAAAAAATACTTCTAAAAAGTCAAAATAAAGATGAAGTTGGACAAATATATTCTAAGGAGATTTTTCACTTTTTAAAAAATATTCAAAAAAAGTAGAAAAAAAAAAGTAGAAAAGGAACAATGTACAAATAGGACAAATAGAAAACCAACATTAAGATGACAGAATTAAGCCTCGTCACATCAAAAAATAAATAAATATAAATAGTCTAACTACCTGAATATAAAACTGTCAAATTGGATTAAAAGGCAAAAGCCAATCGTATATTGGTTGAACAGGAAACAGTTTAAATATAGAGCTAAAACTCGGTCAAATATAAGACAATAGGAAAAGACAGGTCATGCAAACATCAAGCAAAAGAAAGCTGTAGTGATCATTTCAATATCAGAAAAAGTAGATGTCACACCAAGGTATATTGCCAAGGAATATGAAGGTCATTTCATAATGATAAAAGAGTCAGGGCCGGTGCTGTGGAGTGATGGGTAAAGCCGCTGGTTTGGGTCCGGGCTGCTCCACTTCTGATCCAGCTCTGGGCTAATGCACCTGAGAAAGCAGCACAAGATAGCTCAAGTTCTGGACCCTGCACCCACGTAGGAGACCTGGAAGAAGCTCCTGGCTGCAAGCGTCAGACAGGCCCAGCCCCAGCCATTGCAACCATTTGGGGAGTGAACCAGTGGATGGAGGATCTCTCTCTCTCTCTCTCTCTCTCTCTCTCTCTAACTCTGCTGTTCAAGTAAAAAAAAAAAGAGTCAATTCATTATAAGAACATAGACTTAACATTTATGTCCCGACAGAACTTCAGAACACAAAATGTAAAAACTGATAGAAGCAGAAGCAAACAGATCCATAATTGTTGTCCAACAGCTAAAATATACCTCTCTTATGAATTATAAGGAGCAACATGATACTAATATAAAAATGAAAAAATAGAGCAATGGAATATAGTCCATAAATATAAAAGCACTTCAAAAAGTTAAGATATGTTTATTATAGTACAAAAAACTTTTGAAAACCCTACATACTCACAGATCCACACATAACCTGACAACTGATTTTTGACAAAGGAGCAAAATCAACTGAGTAGAGCAAGCAGGTTTTTTTCAACAACTGGTACTGTAACAACTGGATACCCATACACAAAACAATAAAAGAACTCCAGGCCATACTTCACATCATATACTGAAATTACCTCAAAATGGATCACAGATTTAAATGTAACACTGACACCTAGAAAAGCTTTAGGAGAAAATACAGGAGGAAAACATGTGACCAAGTCAAGATTTCTCAGATAAGACATCAAAACCAGACTCTCCAAAAGAAAAAAAAATCATAAATTGGACTTCATCAAATTTAAAATTTGTTTTGATTGACATTAAGAGAAAGAACACAAGTCCCTGACTGACAGAAAGTATTTTCAAACATACATCTGATGAAAAGACTTGTATCTAAAATAAAGAGCTCATAAAACTCAAAAAAACCCTAACTTTTTTAAGTGAGAAAAGAATTTGAACAGACATTTTTCCAAAGGCGATACACAGATGGTGAAGAAGCACATTCTTATATCTTCATTGATCATTAAGAAATGCTAATTAAAACCACAATAAGATACCAATGTCTCTCTATAAAAATGTCCAAAATGAATAACACTGATCATATCAAATATTAAATGTGGAAAAACTGGAACTCTCACACATTACTGGTAGGAATGTGAAACTGTACCACCTATTAGTTTGCCAGGTTCTCAAATCTTAAACACATATTGACTGCATACTCCCTCCATTCCACACATGTACATCTGCTCAAAAGAAATGAAAGCATACATCTTTACAAGTACTGTGCAAGAAACAGCCCATATGTCCATCAAGAAGTGAATAGATAAATAAATTATTGTATATGTAGGCAACAGGACACTGCTTGGCAATAAAAAGGAATGAATTACCGATTAAGAGGAGAACATGGATGAATTTCAAAATAATTATACTGAGAGAGTACATGTTATATGACTGCATTTATACAAAATTATGGAAATGCAAGCTAGTCTGTAGTGGTCCAAAACAGATCAGGGTTAACGGGAGTAGGAGGAAGTGGAAAGCAAGGAAGGACCACGAGGAGGTAACAGAAACATCTGAGAGTGATGGGTAAGTCCATGAGATAGAGGGGATGCTTCACAAATACACGTATGTCAAGCCATCAAATTTCCCATTCTAAATATGTACAATTTACTGCATGTATAAATGTCTCGTTAAAGCTGTTCAATTATATCCTCAAGAGATAAGATATAGATGATTCACATGCAAAATAAGAATAGAATGCAATAAAAAAGGAATATCCGCAGAAGATGAGGTTGTTAAAAATTAAAAACATAAGAGCAAAAATAGAAGGATTAGGAAATAAAGCACATTAAATCTTCAAAAATATAAGATAATATCCCAATAAGAAGGGGAATAGGAGAGAAGTTTAGAGGAAGAAGAAATTCAGCGTCTTAACAACTAAAGTCTGAGAGGTGAGAACAGAAAAACTAAAAGAGAAGAAACGGACAAAACAACTCTGGAAAATTTCTACAACAAAGAATTTAAGTTTTAATAGATTCAAAGACCCCTCCAAGCACCCCATAAAATGACCCAAACCAGGCCCAATCCAAGGCATATTCCTACAAAAACGCAGAACTGGATTCCAAAGGTGAGAATCGGAAATCTCCCAGACAAGAAAACAGTCTTGCAGCCTAAGGGTCAGAATTAGAACAGCTTCAGATTTCTCAACAGCAACACTGAATAGAAGAGCAACGAGCAAAATTTTGAAAATCTTAATTACAATGATGCTCAACCTAGAATTCCATAGTTAGTCAAATCAAGTTGCAGACTGGAACAAAGGCATTTTTAGAAATGTGAAATCTCAACCACTATGAGGAGTCACCAGAATGGCTTTCACACAGATAGCAACAAACAACAAAAGCTGGCAAGGATGTGGGGGAAAAAGTACCCTAATCCACTGTTGGTGGAAATGTAAACTGGTATAGCCACTGTGGAAGACTTATGGAGATAACCTCAGAAATCTGAATATAGACCTACTATATAGCCATCCCACCCCTGGGAATTTACCCAAGGAAAATGAAATGAGCACATGAAAGAGTTATCTGTACCTCCATGTTTACTGTAGCTCAATTCACAGTAGCTTAGATATGGAATCAACCCAAATGCCCATCAACTGAAGGTTGGATGAAGCATTATGGTATATATACACCATGGAATACTACACAGTGGTAAAAAAAAAAAAAAAGAAAGAAAGAAATCCTATCATTTGCAACAAAATGGATCAAACTGGAAAACATCATACTTAGTAAGATAAGCCAGTCCCAAAAGGACAAACACCGTATGTTCTCCCTGATGTCTGATAATGAAGAGAGCAGCTAAAGGGAAATCTACAGAAGCAAAATTCACACTTCGAGATGCGATGACTTTGAACGGCCCTTTTCTCAACTGCTAAGGAACAGGCTTTTTTTATACAATTTGCTGCACTCTTTACTTAGTATAGAGTTAATCATAGGTGTATAGAGTTAACTGAAAATAGATCTTAGTAAAAAATAATAGGAATAGGAGAGGGAAGAGGAAGAGGGGTGGAAGAGTGGGTAGGAGGGTGGATACGATGGGAAAAATCACTATATTCCTAAAGTTGTACTTATGAAATGCATGAAGTTTGTATTCTTTAAATAAAAGGTTTCTGGGGGAAAAATAAAATAATTAAATAAATCTTTTTTTTTTTTTTTTTGTGACAGGCAGAGTGGACAGTGAGAGAGAGAGAGAGACAGAGAGAAAGGTCTTCCTTTGCCGTTGGTTCACCCTCCAATGGCCGCCGCGGATGGCGCACTGCGGCCGGCGCGCTGCGCTCATCCGATGGCAGGAGCCAGGTGCTAGGTGCTTTTCCCTGGTCTCCCATGGGGTGCAGTGCCACTGCACTCCCGGGCCACAGCAGAGGGCTGGCCTGGAAGAGGGGCAACCGGGACAGAATCCGGCGCCCCGACCGGGACTAGAACCCGGTATGCCGGCGCCGCAAGGCGGAGGATTAGCCTGTTGAGCCACAGCGCCGGCCTAATTAAATAAATCTTAAAAAAAAAAGAAAGAAACCAATGTAAAACCCCAAAAAGTTAACTTCTCATCTTACCATTTTCAAAAATCTACATGAGAAAGTGCTCAACCATAACAAGGGTATAAATTAAGGGAACAAAAACAGAACCCAGTGTGTAAGAGATGCACCAGATTTAAAAAGAAGGAAATTCACAAGATGATACTGAAAGAGCCCCAGGGAGATTAGATCTTGAGAAGAATCAGCTCAGACTGACCAAGGACAGTGCAAGGTCCTGTGTTCACAGCCACTTTTCTCTCCAAAACAAATAAATAGATAGGCATAATGCAAATCACGAGAGGCATCATCTCTATTGATCAGGCCCATCATGATGACTATCTATACAAGGGATACTTGAATTATGAGAACAAATAGTACTGCATTTCACGGATGCTAAGACCACATTTTTTTCACATCTCAACATCTCTGAAATCAGGGGTTATCATTTTTTTAATTGGCTGCACTCAGAGCCTCTTACCACTGACCACATCTTATCCTTAGTGAAACACAGTAAGGTCCCCAACAGGAGAAGCTACACTCAAGCCTGGGATCTCCTTTTAATTAGCATTTTAGTGAGAGTTTTCTGATCTCCAGAGGCTGCAACATGGGGAAGGGCACACACTTTTCAAAGAGGAGAAAGAGCCCTCTCTCCATACCTAAGCCTGAATGTGCCCTGACTACCTCCAGGGGAACGCTCATGATGCTGCTGGTCAGCCACAGCCACGCCTGGAAGACTAAGGGATACCTGGTCCCCATTTGTCCTTCTGCTCCTCTTGAATTCTGTACTGTGGGCGGGTTTTACCTCTAAAAAAAACAAAACATTCAACATACCTGAGTACAAATGCTGAGAAAGAAGCCTAACATTTTGAGATCTGAAGATGACTTTGAATTGAAGACAGCAGTAAAAGGACCTCCCTTACTCATTTTTTTCAAAAAAAAAAAAAAACTAACATTTCCTAAAGTTCATATGCTTTTTTTGGCTTGATTATAGTCCTCCTTAAAAAAAAGTCAAGTTGGAAATGCTGGGGAATGGAACACACACACACACACATTTCCATTGTGTTGTCTGCCTTGGAGACTCATGGCCTACTCAGTATTTCAAAAGATGTGGTGTGACCATTGAACAAACCTGACTCAGCGACACACAAATGAAATGGTGAACATTGTAGGAACAACCAGCGGACGCTCTGCCTCCTTATAATGTCCTTCCCACAACCATTGCTACCCCACAACCGATGTCTCTTGTGGGAGGGGTGCAGAGTTTAGGAGTATAGGGTTAGGAGTAGATTAGGGAAGCTAGATGCATAAAATCAATTGTCTTTAACAAGAAAAAAGCTTCTAATATTAATCCGGAATCTGTAAGGCACATGTTTGAAGTTATCTTGAGACCCTCACATGGGCCACAGCCGCAGCCTGGAGAGTGGGCAGGGGAACGGCTGGGACCATTTTCTGTACCCGCTGGAAGGACGGGGAATGGTTCCATAATGGCCTTCCCTCTTTCAGCATTCTGAAAATGCTGCACATTCTCCAAGGCTCCTGAGACGGGTTTATGGCAGGTTCCTCAGGTATTTGTGTCCCCTCTTAGTATCCAGTAGGAAGTAGCCATTTTTTTTAAAGATTTTACTTAGTTATTTCACAGGTAAAGTTAGACAGTGAAGGGAGAGACAGAGAGAAAGGTCTTCCATCCACTGGTTCACTCCCCAGATGGCCACAACAACCAGAGCTGGGCTGAGCCGAAGCCAGGAGCCAGGAGCTCCTTCTAGGTGCAAGGGCCCAAGCACCTGGCCATCTTCTACTGCTTTCCCAGGCTATAGCAGAGAGCTGGATTGGAGCAGGAGGAGCTGGGACTAGAACCAGTGCCCACATGGGATGCCAGTGCTGCAGGTGGAGGATTAACCTACTGCACCACAGCACTGGTCCTGGAAGTGGCCATCTCTGAGCATCCATCACTCTGGGGACATCACCACTATGCCACATGAACCAATGCCTGTCTGAGCAAGAGGAACGGAGCATTCTGGAAGTGCTTTTTCCCTTAGTCCTTTGTCAACAAACTCAGTAAGGCAACTGTCATCCAAAGAACCTACCCTTAAGTCCTCTGAAGTAGTGCCCCTTGTCCAGAATTGTAGAAGCTCTCCTATCCGATCACACCTTGATTACTTTTTTAGAGAATTTATTTATTTGAGAGGCAGAATTACAGACAGTGAGAGGGAGAGACAGAGAGAAAGGTCTTCCATCCTCTGGTTCACTCCCCAATGGCCGCAACGGCTGGAGCTGAGCCAATCTGAAGCCAGGAGCCAGGAGTTTCTTCCAAGTCTCCCATGCAGGTGCGAGGGCCCAAGTGCTGAGCCATCTTCCACTGTTTTCCCAGGCCAAAGCAGAAAGCTGGATCAGAAGAGGAGCAGCCAGGACTAGAACCAACGCCCATATGGGATGCTGGTGCAGCAGGCAGAGGATCACGGCAAGGACTCCTGCCCCCTTCCTCCAGTCCTGTCTCCAGTCAGAAGTCAGGCTGAGCTTTCTGACACACAACTCTTACTGTCTTATCCTTAAAACTCTACAGCTCCTCCCCAATGGGATTAGGTCCATCCCAGATAGAAAGGCAAAATTTCCCAGAAATTGACCCAAAGAGGAGGCTGGCTTTGCTAGGTAATGAACCAGCCACATTCAAGAAGTTAATACCAAACCCTCACACTTCATTTAGACACCTGGGTAGACATTCCACAGCAGCTGCCTTCTGATAAACTATGGTAGGAAACGCCATGAGCCAGAGCTTAGTACGTCCACCCGGTTACCTTGAACTTGGCCAGCATGAAAGTCTTGCTGTACCTACTGGATGGAGGAAGGGCAGGTGGCACCGTGCAAAGGAACTTTCAGGTTAGAATCATGGTAGTTAAGCTACCTGCAGTGGAACCATGGAGTCACAATCACTCTCGTGCCTGTTCCACCAAGTTTCAGAGGAGCATCGGACGTGGGCATGGGGTTGGGAGAGTTAAGATGCACTGTGTGAAGGGAACGGACTGCTGGAGGCAGGTGTCCCGAGGGTGAAGACGGAGTTGGGAACCAGACACCCGGAGCATCTGTCACTGGAGGACGCTGAGGTAGAAAACAACTGGACGGAAACTCGGGTAAAGGAAGTGGGTACGGGAGGAGAGGCAGAAGGGAGCCCTGCTCCTCGGGAGATGAGCCCCACCGTGTGAAAGGCATTGTGCTACGCCCTGAAGGTACAAAGATGCCCACCGCGGCCTGCAAAGCACTCCAGGAAACAGAGGCAGGGCTACAGCAACTCCCACCATGAGTCGGCTCCCAGAGTTGCCACCTGGTGCTGCTGTGTCTTCTAACTGAAGCTGGGGACTCAGGATGGCTCTGCCACCACTGTGTGTCCTGACCACGGACAATTGCTGGGCCTGCTGGTGCCCCGCCATTCGATGGCTTCCCAGAGACCCCTCCACATCAGCTTCCCCATTCCCCACCAGTGCCACAAAGGGCACCCCTGCCTCACGCCGCCACTAAACTCCTACGTCTCGGCTGGCTCAATCCTCTTCTTGACCTTTGGTTCTTCCAGCCATGCCACTCACTCACTGGCCACAGAACTCTTCCAAAGAACAGCAGAGAGAGACCCCAGTGAAGTAAACGGTCTAAGGTACAACAAAAGCAAAGAACTTGGCGGCCAGGAATACAGACGGTGCTCAAGGTACTGCACTTGCAAATCAGCCACAAGGAAATTTATATTGCTTGTGCTACACATACTAACATATGTCTCACTTTATACTGTAATAAATTATATACTTAATAGTATTTCTGAGAAAAATCAACACAGTCTGAGTCATACCCTTACAGGGAGTTCAGGTCTCCCCCACCCACACATCAGAGTCCCCATCTGTAAAATGGGGTTAATAGCGACCACCTCGTTGTCAGAGTGAATGAAGTCACTCATCCAAAAGTCCTCAGCTCCATGGAGGGCACAGACAGGCACTCACCCAATGGGAGTGATGTTGACCGTCCCCAGGAGTGACACAATAAGGCCTCAGTAATCTGGCTGGGGAGAGGCAAGGGGTTCTCATGGGCAGCACGGACCCCCAGAGGACTGCCACAAGGGTCAGGTCTGAAACAGCACTTGGAATTTCACGGTGACATCTGTTTCCCAGGGGCCTCGTGCAAATCTGCTGTGCAGCCACACAAGGCTTCAGACCGCCCTGGCCGTCCGCCCAGTGTCCCACAAAAAGAAACGCAAGCCAGTCCGGGAGCCATGATCCGCTCACTTTAAGGCCACACATTTGTCCCCCACTCCCACTAGCCTCCAACACAGCCTGTCCCCAAGCTAGGCCAGAGCGGGTAAGGATAAAGCAGGGACCTCGCAGTCAGGGAGACCTGGGTCTGTGCTTCCCAGCTCGGAGGCCTTCAGCAGGTCAACAGCCACGTTACATTCCACTTGAGTCTTCTTTGACCTTTGGACTAACAGTCACCTGCCCAGCTTGCCCTTCGGGATGAAAATCAGCGACCTTGAGACTGTGGAATCCCTAGCTATCAGAGCTGGCCATAGGCCGGGGCAGCATGTGCAGACTCCCTCTTGTGGGCTAGCTGTCCATCAGCTCCTAAACCTGACTGCACAGGGCGGCACAGCCCCGCCATCAGTGCACTGACGATTCGGCCCGTGTCAGAGCCCTTTAATGAACACATTCTTATTGGCGTGTTCTCATTTCTAACAGAAAAACACAGCACACCACTGTCATACATGGAATATTAACACAAATGACACTCAGTGTGCAGCCCTGCCCCACACACAAGCACTCCACAAGGTAAATGCAAACTTTTTACGTTACTGATTTATAATTGACTGCGTCCTTATTGGGTACACTCCAACAGTGGGCAACAGAGGAGCACAGATGAACCCCGGTCCTGGAAGATGAAGAAGAAATGGGACAGACACAGCCAGTAAACATGACTGTGTCAACAAGGTGTCGGGGACAGCAGGACAGCAACGTGGAAGGACACTGGGACTCTGGACTCAGACTCCTGGCTTCAGAAAGCAACTCTAGGCCTCAAAAGGAAATCCATCTGCCTTAATTTGGATGAACTTGAAAATGTGATTCTAATTGAAAGACACCAGACACAAAGCCTACACATTGTGCACTTCCACTGATTTAAAAGCCCAGAATATCACGTTGTAGAGACAGGAGGCGGACGAGAGGTTGCTTTGGGCCGAGGTGGGGATGCAGGAATTGGGAAATAGGGGAAGGTCCCTGAGGGGGGTGCAAGGCTTCTTTCTCAGGTGACAAAAGTGTTCTGAATTAACAATGGTGAAGGTTGCACATGTCTAAGAACACACCCAAGGCCACTGACTTGTATCCTGACAGGGTGGGGCGGGTGTGGAGGTAAAATATATGGTAAGTCAGTTATAACTCAATACAGCTCGTTATATATTTTATTCTTTTAAGATTTATTTACTTATTTGAAAGTTAGAACTACAGATTGAGAGGAAGAAATAGAGACTGTCCATCCTCTGGTTCACTCCCCAAATGGCTGCAATGGGCAGGGCTGGGCTAGGCTGAAGCCAGGAGCCGGGAGATTCTTCCAGGTCTCCCACATGGATGCACTGAGACCATCTTCCGCTGCTTTCCCAGGTACATCAGCAGGAGCTGGATCAGAAGTGGATCAGCCGGGACTCAAACTGGTGCCCGTATGGGATGCTGGTGCTGCAGATGGTAGCTTAACCCCCTGTGCCACAGCACCAGCCCTGATTACGTATTTTTTAAAAAGCCAACTTTGAACAAATTACTTAACTCCTGCAAGCTGCAGTTTCTTCATCAATAAAAGGGAGACAACAACAGTGGCAAATTTAAAAGTATTGTGAAATCCAGAGGGGTGACTGACTACAAAGCATAAGCTGTTCTGGCCTCTGCTATTATCATACATAAAAGCCCAGGGGATTGCTCACAACAGCCCCAAACTGGCACTGACTCAGTTTTCTATCAGAGGGTGAATGAGTAAACAAAATGCAGTACAAGCATGTCATGGAATATCATTCAGCCATATAAAGGAAGAAAATTCCGACACGACAACACAGCTGACCTTTGAGGACATTAAAATGAAGGAAGCCAGTCACACAAACACTGCACAGTCCCACTTATGTGAAGCAACTGCAGTGGCCAAGTCCACAGAGACAGAGAGTAGAGCGGTGACTGCCAGGGGAGTGAGCACTGACCGCCGGGCACAGGGACCCAGTTCCACAAGATGACAAGAGCACTGTGGATGGAGGAAGCTCCACAACGTCCATGCCCCTGCCTGCACACTTAAACCTGGCTATGCTGGCGAAGTTCATGTGATACACATTTTACCATTATTTAAAGAGATGCAGGGAGATGCAAGAGTTGGGGGAAGGATTATTCCAGGAAGGATGGGGAAACCTAGAGGTGGTCTCAGAGGAAAGAAACCAGAGTGAAGCCCCTGCAGTGCAGACCCTGGGGGGCTCAGGACCAGCAGTCCCAGGACACTGCCCAGCCACCAATGAGCACCCGAGGCCGCCTTCCATAACTGCGCTGGTTTCATCACACTCTGCCATCCTCAATGCCACCCACACCGGCCCCCAGGAAAAGAAGCGCCAGCTCAGAGCTCGGGGGTGGGGGGTGGGAGCCCGAGTGACTCACAGGAGCTGTGCAGGGAGAGCACTGCCTCACTCCCTGCCAGCCCAGGAATCTCCCCAGGCACAGGAGCCCCGCCTAGGACCTCCTGTCCACACAGGCTCCACGACCCACTCACTGGGAATGCCGACCTGGACCATCCCAACAGAGCAGCCCCAGTCTGCTGAGCCTGGAGCTCCATCCGCTCAACACTGCAGCCAAAAGACGCGGGAGTGAGGCCACAGTTCCTTTGTGTTCTGGGGTGTTCCCCTGGTTGCCGTGGAGGGCAGCGTGCTGAGGACAAATCACATAAGGCAGGAGAGCCGCATATCAGGTCTCTGACTCAGAGGAAAGACAGACTGCGTGAGTTAAGACTGGCATCTGTCGGGACAAGGCAGTGGGTGCAGTGTCTGTCGTTAGCCTGGGCGGAGAGCAGTAGAACCCATGTGTCCAGGAAGATGCAGCCAAAACCAAAGCTGAGCTGCGCCACAGGGTTCCCAGTCGCTCCCCAGCATGTAGACCCCCCCCCCCCCGCCGCCCAGTGGAGACAGGTTCTCACACTTCACCTTTCACTTCTAGGGTGCTGGCAGCCGAGGAGTGGGTACGCAAACAGCCAGACATACGGACAGACGTTACGCATCGGAGAAGCACCTCGTGCCTGATCCCCAAGTATGGCTACGACCAGTGCACAATCTGAGCTCTGTTGTGCATAAAATTTCAACATTAAAAGTTCTGGCTTAATAAAACATAATTAGGAAAAAGGGTTGAGCATCAGGCCAAATGGGTACGGTGGTGATTAAGACACCCATGTCCCACATCCGAGTGCCTGGGTTCAATTCCCAGCTCCAGCTCCCAGTGTCAACTTCCCACCAACGCGACCCTGGGACAGGCAGGAGTGAGGCTCAGATAACTGGATTCCTGCCAGCCCTTAGGAGACCAGGACTAACTTGCCAGTTCCCAGCCTCAGGCTAGCCCCAGCCACTGTGGGCATTTGGAAAATGAACCTGCAGATAGATGAAAGTTCTCTCTCTGTCTCTCTCTCTGTCTGTCTCTCTGTGTCTGTGTCTGTGTGTGTGTGTGTGTGTGTGTATCTGTCTCTCTTCCTTGTGAATAAGTAATTATTTTTTAAAAAAATTCTGGCTTGATCTCTAAAACCAATATTTGGATATTATTTTAGAACTAGCCAATGTAATATGGCAGGAAACAAAAATAAAAGGTAATCCACACAAAGAATCTAAAAATATACTATTTGCATATATAATCACATATCTTAACAGTCCAGGAAAATAAAAATGAGAAAATAATAAAAATGAGAAAATAATAAGAAAATTCAGGAAGATCTAGTCAACAATCAGAAATAATCAGTTAGAAAATACAGTAGAAAAAATCTTATTTGTAGGGTCACAAAAATATAAAATGCCTGGCCATTAACAAGAGATATGCAGGATTAAATGAAGAAACCCACAAAATTTAACTGTCATACATTTTAAAAAATGGTTTCACCAAATGGAGACACTTCTATATTTGTAGATTGATAGCTTCATTACTATAAACATGTTAATTTTCTCAAAATTAACTTTAAACTTATAGCAATTTCAATCAAAATCCCATCTGGATTTTTTAAACTTGACAAATTTATTTTAAGTAAAAAAGAAGCAGGAATAGCCTAGAAATTCTTCAAACAAAAAATTCAAGAGTTGCACTACCATTTATTAAAATATAAAGCTACTCACTTCTAATCCAGCTCTCTGCTATGGCCTGGGAAAGCAGTGGAGGATGGCCTAAGTGCTTAGGCCCCTGCACCTGTGTGGAAGACCTGGCAGAGGCTCCTGACTCCTGGCTTTGGATCAGTTCAGCTCTGTCCATTGCAGCCATCTGGAGAGTGAACCAGCAGATGGAAGACCTCTCTCTCTCTCTCTGGCTCTACCTCTATCTGAATCTCTTTCAAATAAATAAAATAAATCTTTAAAAAATAAATTAAAAAATAAAATATAAAACTACAATAAAGTACTAATTGGTCTTAGCACAAAAAATTGAATTACATAAATGTATATTTATATAATTATTATTACATAAATGTATATTTATATAATTATTATTATATATACATAATGTATATTACAATATACATAATTTGTATTACATACATATGTTAGCATTTGCATATAATTAAAATGGTATTTTTATATTCTAGATTAAGTAAAGTGAATTTGTTTAACTGGTTAACTACAGGAAAATGCCCTCCTCATACTGTCAAACACAAATCCTGTTTAGTCCAAGAATTAAATTAAAAATAAGTAAATGCATACACATGTGATTTAGAAATAAAGATCTTTCTACACTTACAGAAAACATGAAAGCTTTTTTACAGAAATATTTTAAATTTATATGTGCATGTATCAGACAGTGTCACAATCCGGATTTGAAAACACATTATGGGAAAAATACACATAACAGAAGTGGCAGATAAAGTTATTCTTAACATTGAAACGAATCTTACACCAGTAAGAAACAAAAGAATACATGGGTGGGAAAGGTTGGAGAAAGGAAGAATGAGGGGGGAAAACATCAGTCAGCAAAGAAAGAAAGGATACTGAGACTCACCAGTAAATAAATAGATTGAAAAACAAGGAACTGATATTTTTCACAAAATTTGCAAAAATTAAGCACTGGTGGCTGTTCAGGTGAAATGCATGTTCTCAGGCAATGCTGGGAAGACGCAAATGCGGGACTAACTCACAACATTTGGCAAGGGCAATTTGGTGACCCCCATGAAAAACGTCTGGGACAGTCACATCTTTCAGTCAGTAACTCCACTTTCCATAAAGCAATCAATGGCAAACAATCACAACCATGGCAAAGTTCCAACAGCATCACCACATCACGGGCACCACGTCTAATTATGAGTTCTGATTAGGCACAGTTCTAGATCCCAATGGATTATAAAAGTTAGCCCTTAAAAAGCAAGAGAGTGATCAGGTGCTCAGCTTAGCTTTAAGATGCCCGCATCCCACATCAGAGTGGGATGTTCTGTGTTCACGTCTCACTGTGGCTCCCGACTCCAGCCTCTCACCAAGACAGACCCTGGAAACCAGCTATGATGGCTCAAGTACTGGATTTCTACTACTCACGTGGGAGACCTGGATTGCATTCCTGACTCCTGGCTCAGCACAGCCCCAGTGACTGCAGGCATTTGGGGAATGAATCAACTGATGAGAGTGTGTGCACTCCTCTTGCTCTCACTGTCTGCTTCTCAAATACAGTTTCTGAATAAGACGTAGATCATAGTATGACCTCTGTTGTTATAGATGAGGAAACTGAGACAGAGAGACCAAGAAAGTTATCTAGGGTCAAACAACTAACATGCAGCGGAGTCAGCATTAGCACCCAGGCATCCAACTGTCTAGTTCAGATTCTTAACCACTAAGAAAGCAACAACATCAACAGCAAAAACTTTCTCACTAACTGCTGTCCAACAATGAGGACTGATCGCACACGTTCCGGCAAATACACATAAAACAATTAACATGTAGATGGACAGGTGGGTGGGTGAATGGACGGATGAATTAATGGATAGATGGGTGAGCAGGTGAACGGCTGAATAAATGGGTGGACGGGTAGCTAAGTGGAAGGAAGGAAGGGAGGGAGGGAAGAAGGAAGGAGAGAGTGAATGGATGAATGGATGGATGTACAGGTGGGTGGATGGATGGGTGGACAGATGGGGTAGGTGAATGGTGGGTGGATGGACAGATGGATGGCCCAAATCACAAAGCACTCATTGGTGAATGTTCTAAATTTTGTTTTCACTCACATATACTGAACATGTTCATAGTTGGAAAACTTCCAGGTATCACTTTAATCCCTCAATAAAATGATCAGGAAAAAAATTAAGCAGAAAAAGTCAATTCTTTGGCTCCCAGAGCTGGAGCCTCAATTGGTAAGCACATTGTGAGGTCATCCTCAAACCAGGAGGTGTTATCTCTCTCAGCTGTTGAAACGTCTCTATTTCATAAAATACAAAAAATCCAAGAGAAGTCACAAAGCATGAGTCTTGATTAAGGGATGGGTCCCAGGAAACCACAGAAAAAAGCCCGACAATTGTCCCAGACACCAGCCCCAACAGAAGGCAGTGTCCCCACGTGGGGTGGCGTGTGCATGATCAGGAATGCAGTGAATGTGAAGGCAGATACGAGGATTCAGGACGAATCAAGGCAGGTGTTTCCTAAACCTCACCAAGCCACTGGCTCACCCACAGCCTGCTGAGTGCTGGCTGAGACTAGCATTAGCCCTGCAGGAACTATGATGCCAGGAGCTCCACGCTAATTCTTTGTTTTCATGTTAATCCAAGTAATAATGTTTTTACAGCATATATTATGTAGATGAAATTTTCAAAATTGATTAAGAAAGAACCCAACTGACAACTGAAAGCCACCTCCTGCTGACCAGAACAAACAGTGGTGACAAAGTGCCTAACACAGGCTTGGCACCTGCTCACTGGTCAAGGGGTGACAGTGGTTATGGGGAGGGTGAGATTACCTGATTCCTACAGTCCGTGCTGGTTCTCCTAAGGGAGAAAGGTGTGTGCCTCGCAGACACTTGATACCCACTGGCTCATTTATTCACTCGTGTCATACCTGCAAAGCCCTGGGAGCTGGTTTCTAGTATTCCCACTTGGAAAATAAGCTGAGGCACAGAGAAGTTAAAGCTACACATCAAAGTCTCACAGAACCAGCAAGAGACTAAGATGGAGCCGGTGTGACCCTAAATTCAGGGAAGCAGGAGAGGTGGACCCAGACAAGTCGCTGCAGCTGAGGTACCTGCTGTGCTGCTGGGCCCTCCCTGCTGTGCCTCACCGTTCCCACCTCCCCATTCCCTGAGCTCCAGAGCTGCAGGGGTTCCCTCGCCCTCCGCGTGCCGAGTCCTCTAAGAGCAGCCTCACACTGGACACCCCAAAGACACCCTCCCTGCAAGACGCCCTCTTCTGAGATCCTGACCTGAGAAAGCAACAAGCTGCTCATGAGAAGGGCAACCAGAAAGGAGTGAGCAGCAGCACCTTGTACCTACGACACCATTTGATCGAGTTCTCCCAACCACCTTCCAAGAAAACTCTGCTGTCTCCAACCCAGGGCGAAGAAACAAGCTTGAGGTCAGGTGACTTGCCCAAGTGATGGGTACTCTTCAGCTCTGCCCGGGCTCCAGCGAAAGGCCATGTGGGGGTATCCACAAAACTCAGCTTCAGCCAGCGTGGGTCAGAGCAGCAAAGGGACTTCCTGGGTAAGTGAGCTGTGGCAGGCTCTCTTCCTGGCTGGTCACTGTCGTCTGGGACAACCAGCAGGATCCCTTGTGGTCGTCAACACTGCTCCCTGCAGTGAGCTCCACAAGTCCAGCAGCAGGAACCAGTGGCACTCAGCCACCTGTCCCAGGAGACCTTGGCCAACGGGCAACTGGTTGGTGGTCCTTCCGGCGCCACAAACCTGCACAACCCCTGACCTAGAAAGTGGGTCTCAGACACGGGGTGACAGAGGGCCCTGCAGCGAATGAGGGGCCTGTCACGACCCTTTCCTTTCAGCTGCACGGGCAGCCCGGAGGCGGGTGGTGCTGGCACCCTGTCTGTTGGACAAAGGACTCCAGGTGCGAGGATACAGCAGGGTGCCAGAGGCTCCCACACCCAGGTTGTAGGGGTCTGGGGCGTTGTAACTAAGACCTTCTGATTTCAAGTCTCACAATCTGTCCGTGACACCCAGAGAAGTCTCTGGAAAGTCGGATGTCCACTCCCCGTGAGTCAGTGACCCTGCAATCAGGAGTTCAAAGGAGAGCCAGCACAAATACTCTCAAATACCCCAAGACAGGCCACAGCCAGGCAGACCGTGTTAAGCCATTGCCTGTGAGACCCGTATCCCATCTGAGTGCCAGTTCAAGTCCCAGCTGCTCCACTTCCAATCCAGCTCCTTGCTAATGTTCCTGGAAAAGCAGCAGAGGGTGGCCCACATGCTTGGGCCCCTGCCACACACATGGGAGACCCAGACAAAACAGCTGGCTCCTGGCTTCAGCCTGGTGGGACCCTGGCCATTGCAGCCATTTGGGGAGTGAACCAGTGGATGGAAGATCTCTCTCTAACTCTGCCTTTCAAATACATAAATAAATCTTTTTTCTACAATGACAAAAAGCAGTCTAGGTGAATGAAGTCAAGAGCACCCGCACACCCCAGCCTGCTCACTTACTGGCTAAGGGACCTCAGGAAAAGCCACCTCCCTTCTCTCTGCCTTCAGTTCCTCGGCCACTGAAAGGCAACGACAGTAACAACCTCCTTCGCTACTTGGAATGAGGCCGAAGAGAGCTCAGACCCACGAAACACTTCCAGTGATGCCTGCACATTGTGGGTAATCAATCAGTATCAGCTCTGCCTATTATCATTACTATCGTTACAGAGCACCCACCGTGCAACGCACACATTTACAGAGAGAGATGACAGGCACAAGCCATCAACCTGCCACAAGAGGTGATCTCTGCTTAGATCTGATTTCTAGGAGCAAAACACCGACGGTGTGGTGCCTGCTGGGAGTCTGAAATCAACCCTACCCATGGCAGGTTTTCACCCCAAACGCTAAGGGTGGCTTGGGAAGGTTCCCACAACAACCTTCCATTCGTGTTGCCCCTCTTGCCCCAGGAGACAGGAAAGGGAGGGGCAACGCTGTGGCGCAGGGGGTTAAGCATGGGTTGGAGTCCTGGCTGCTCCACTTCCCATCCAGCTTCCTGCTAATGGCCTGGGAAAAGCAGCAGAAGACAGCCCAAGTGCTTGGGCCCAGGCCTTTTACATGGGAGACCCCGATGGAGTCCCACCCAGGTTTCAGCCTGGCCCAGTCCAGGCTGTCACGGATATTTAGGGAGTGAACCAGTTTATGAAAGATCTCTCTCTCTTTCTCTCTCTCTCTCCAGCAGCCTCCCAATCCCGTGTGATTCTGCCTTTCAAAGAAATAAATCTTCAAAAAACAAAAACGATGAGGAAGGGCAGAGTACCACTAAGACCTCAAGTTTGACAGAACAGGGAACCATGGCCACCACTGCTGTGAGCCGGAGGTGGGGTTCTCACCCGTATCTGAATCATCCGCACACAGCTGCTGGGGGTTTGAAGAGTGAGGTGCAAAGATGGACCTCACATGACCAGGTTTGTTCCCAAGACCGTCTTTCTACCCTGGCAATTCTCCACCAGGGACCATGCCGCACCTGTGTTCTCCATGCCCACATATCTGCTAAGGTCAGAAGACTAAAACCCAGCTCTGTGTCTGAGTGAGATCACTGGCTCAGGGCACAATAAACTGACACAAAATCATCCCAGCCCGCTGACCAGAGGGATCTGACGTACGGTCCCAGAACAGGAATTCAGTAGTGTGCTGTGCTGTGGGAAGAAAAGCCTTCTCTAGATATGCTCGAAATGTTCCATTTGGCACCGACTCCAGGACTGACTTCTTATTCTCTTCTTACGGCCAGATTTTATAGTGTGGATTTCAAGCAATTTTCAATGCATTCTGTCCAGTGTTCTGGAATCTTCTGACTCTTCTGAATCGGTGTTGAGGACAGGAAAAATAACCCCACGAATGTGAGGCACCAGGTGCCACGTGCCCGAGACAGACTGGGAACAGCTCTTGACTCAGCCAGCCTGGGCAGGTTCCTCTCCCGGCAATGAGACACACCAGGAAAGAACCACCCCAGGGAAGCCAGCAAGGCTGCAGGAGGTTGTCCGGTGGTTCAGCACAACACAAGGGCCACGCACAGCCCCATTAGGGTTGTGTAAAAATATGAGCAGCCGGTGGGTGTCTGGCTTGGTGGTTAAGATGTTCACAGCCCACATCGCAGTGGCTGGGTTCAATGCCCTCATCTGGCTTCTGACTGCAGCTTCCTGCATTTGTAGAGCCTGGATCGATCTCAATCTCTTAAGATCTTTTTATAAAAAGCCAGTAGATTTTAAAAATATGTAGCCTTCACTTAAATGCCAATTCCCAGCTTCTCTTGAAAGGAAAATTGGGTCTACTTCCAACATGGCAACAACTAGCTGGAGTCCCAAGAACCAATTCCACCCTAAATTTTCCACAATACCCACTCCTCCCTGTTGTGCCCCCCAGAAGCTCAGGGTCGGCTGCTATTTGTTATTACGCATATGTGGGCGATTTTTTGATGGCACAGAAAATGTTTCTTTGTATTCAAAAGAAAAGCAACAAAAGAAAAAATAGACAAAAGGTCTGGGTTTTAATAAATTATCAAAAGGCCCACCCTACATCCACTTTGCTCATCTGCACCACCATCCCAGACCCCACAGTAAGAGTTCAGCATCTACAGTCAGGGTTGACTGGGTTCAAATCCTGGGCTGGCAACTTCTTAGCTGTGGAACCTCAGGTATGTGTTTAACTGCCAAGCCTCAGATTTTCCATCATTAAAAGGAGAATAACAACACCCATACTTCATAGGGGTTGACAAAGGACTGAAGAGAATAATCAATTGCACACCCGCACCAGGCACGGGGCCTAGAACCTATTAAGTGCTCAACGAACACAGGCGATGGTTTTTGGGATGCTGCCAGAGCACAGGCCCACCGTGGGAGGAGCTGATGGGAGCAGGGAGGCAGGTGCCCTCTGGAGGGCGCTCTCCAGCATCAGGACTGGGCCAGGCTCCTCTCCCTGCCCACCTGGAAGCCCCCAGTCATATTCCAACTCCCTGATCAGACGTCAGCACCGCAAGATTCCTGAATGCAAATGCTCTCCTCAATTAGACCAGGAATCCTTCAGAATCAGGGCACAGAGAGTTCTGGGACCCCAGCTTCCCTCCAGTGCCAGATGCTGAACTTAAGTTCACCAGGGAGCCGGGCCCCACTCACAGGTGACTCCGGGAAGATAACAAAGCGGGACAGAGAAAGAATGGGCTTTAGGGCCACAGGCACAGGTGTGCACCCAGGCTCTGCCACTTCAGATGTAGCTGGGTGGTCTCAGGCTACTCAAACCCTGGAGCCCTGGTTTGCACAAATGTTAGGCAAGGTTATTAAGAAATATTTTTCAAAAGTTCTGGTGAAGAATAAATATTAGAAAACTGCCCGGTGTGTCAGTAACAGCACCCCTTCAATCACATCTGGCCCAATCCCATCTCCAAAATAACTTTTGAGTCTTGACCTTGACCTATGCTGCATCTCTCCTGAACTTCCAAGTCCATGCTGAGAGCTCCGGAGAATCCTATGTGGGCATGGGTTCCAAATGAGCTCACTTCGATAAAACAAAATAGTCAAGGAGGGGAGATCATGTAAGGGGCCAACTGTGTATTTTTTTTCAAACTTGGTTGATTACTAACACAAAGAACATTTAAGATATAAGAACAGAGGCCAGTGCCATGACATAGTGGGTAAAGCTACCGCTTACAGTGCCAGCATCCCATATGGGCAATAGTTCAAGTCCCAGCTGCTCTACTTCCTATCCAGCTCTCTGCTATGGCCTGGGAAGGCAGTGCAGGATGTCCCAAGTTCTTGGGCCTCTCCCCTACATTGGAGACCCGAAGGAAGTTCCTGGATCTTGCATACAGATTGGTGTAGCTCTGGTCATTGTGGCCATCTGGGGAGTGGACCAACACATGGAAGACCTCTCTCTCTCTCTGCCTCTACCTCTCTGTACCTCTGCCTTTCAAATAAATAAATAGTTAAAAATATATAAGAACAGAGTCTAAATAAAAAGTTCAGGCTTAAGATAATAAAATGCAGAAAGAGATGCTCATACAATGTGGTTTCGATTGTGTCTAACATGGAGATATGTATATGTACATACACACACACACACACACACACACACACATGAAACTTAACCGAGCTGGCAGCAGGGTAAAGCCCTGGCCGATACACGGGCATCCCATATGGGTGCCAGTTCTAGTCCCGGCTGCTCCACTTCTGATCCAGCTCTCTGCTATGGCCTGGGAAAGCTGTAGAAGATGGCCCAGGTCCTTGGGCCCCTGCACCCACGTAGGAGACCCAGAAGAAGCTCCTGGCTGCTGGCTTCAGATCGGCACAGCTCCAAGCCGTTGCAGCCATCTGGGGAGTGAACCAGAGTTTGGAAGACCTCTCTCTCTGTCTCTACCTCTCTCTGTAACTCTGTCTTTCAAATAAATAAAAATAAATCATTAAAAAAAGAAAAGGAAACTTAACCAAAATGTCAACAGTATAGAATTATGATGTGATCCTCATGTTTATTATTTATATCTTATTTTCCAAATATTCTGTAGTAATCACACACTTTTTTATGATTTAAACACTTTTTAAAAACTCTATTCAGTGGGGCTGGTATTGTGGCACACTGGGTTAAGCCACCACCTATAATGCCTGCATCCCACATGAGCTCCAGTTCTAGATGCTCCCCTGCCAAATGAGCTCCTTACTACTGCTGCTGGCAAAGCAGCAGATGCCCAAGTACTTGGGCCCTTGCCACGCATGTGGGAGACCTGGATGGAGCTCCTGGCTCCTGGATTCACCCTGATCTGGCCCTGGGGAATTAACCAGTGAATGGAAGATCTCTTTTTGTCTCTCCCTCTATTACTCTGCCTGTCAAATAAATAAATCTTTATTTAAAAAAAACTCTATTGATTGTCCATCCATGTCATCTAAGACAAAAATTGTAGAAAAAGTATAAAAATTATTGAAAATACATAATATAATGAGTGATTTACAACAGTAATCTTAACATTTTCACAATAAAAAAACATGGGGCTGGCGCTGTGGTGCAGTGGGTTAATGCCCTGGCCTGAGGCGCCAGTATCCCATATGGGTGCTGGTTTGAGATCCGGCTGTTCCACTTCCATTCCAGCTCTCTGCTATGGCCTGGAAAAGTAGTAGTAGATGGCCCAAGTCCTTGGCCCCTTGTACCTGCATGGGAGACCTGGAAGAAGCTCCTGGCTCCTGGCTTCGGATCGACGCAGTTCCAGCCGTTGTGGCCAACTGAGGAATGAACCATCAGATGGAAGACCTCTCTCTGTGTTTAACTCTTTCAAATAAATAAATAAATATTTTAAAAAATTTTTAAAAAACATAAAACACAGTCTTTTTAAATATCCCTGGTATTCAAAAAAAAAAAAAAAACTGAGCAAGTCCTAGTCTACCAAAAATAATATATACCAAAACTCAGACATCAACCAGCTATCTTCTCTGTCCACAAAACAGTAAAAAGCAAAATCAATAACAAAAAGACACACGATACCTCAAAAGAGCCCAATAACTATCAACTAAGGAACGCAACCCCAATCACAGACTACATATAAAGTAATAACAGCTCTAAAACCTAGAGGAGTCAGCCAAAGCTGAACTCAAAGGGCCAATAAATAGCCTTACCTATAAATTTTTAAATAAAATAAAAAATGAAAACATGTAAAGCACAAAGTACAAAAAGCTAAATAAAAATAATAAAAAATTTAAGCACAAAATATTTTAAAGAAAAAAACCAAAAACAATAGACTGGACCAAAAAATTCTATCAGTCAGTATTGTTAAAGGACAAAAAGCAAAAAACTCAAGCAAACCAAACTGAGAAGGAAATTCAGGGGTGGGAAGAGAGAGCAAGATCTAAAATATCACTGATCAATGGGGCAATAGGACTGAGGCTACAAACAACAATAAACTGTAAAATAAAGAAAAATCAATGATTCCATTAAAACAAACCAAGAAAATCTTCTATCAAAATCAATGAATGAGGAGAGAGAACTCTTACTAAACTAATAATCAGCAAAGAAATTAGAAAAAAAATTGCCAAAGAAAATTGGCAGGTACAGGGGTGTCATGTCCAAATGATTTAATTATTTCAAAGCACAAGATGATGTAAAATCCATTTAATAAATTTTATACTATAGATAAAAAATGAGACTCCCACAGTTTATTTCATGGCTTGCCAAACTCTGGTTCCAAAACCAACAGGGAAACAAACTTGATTCTTATGTTTCTGGCCAAAAGGGAATGACTTTTAGGAAATCAATGTCCTGCCAAGAACAGCTAGGAAAGCTAGTAAGATACTTTGTCTACCCCACGACATCCAGGAGCCCCACTAGACAGCCAGGACATGAGGCACCGAAAACCCAGAGAAAAGCACTCACGGAGGTGCACCTGGCTTTCCACATCTGGTCTTCCCCTTGGGCAAGCTCTGAAGTGGCATGGGGCTAATGTTCAAACCATGGCAGACATACGCGGCAGTGAAGGAGAGTATTTGACACCTCCAGAGAACCAGGAAGACAAAAACTGAAGTTAGCCTCCATCAAGGGCAACCAAAACTTGATGGTGTAACAGCTACACAGGAGAGAAGCAGAGAGAACCGTGATGCTCTGTATCTGTTTTCCCTTCCAAGTATTTGATCATCCCTAATCAAAGAAGGTCGGTGGCCGAAGTGCAGTGCGGAAAGAGGTGGAACGGTTGAGCTTAACCAATCAGAGGTTCATGGTGCTGCAGATGGAACTCTGAAGTTCAGGGCCTGTCCAGGAAAAGCTCACATCCAATTCTCTCACTGCAAAAGGGCGGGATAACCAGAGACAGCCTTGCAAAAACATCTCAGTCTCTGATCAAAGTGAAGTTATCCGCCTCCTCTTCCCTGCCTGTCAGAGGACAGGATAAATCCTACCAGCCTGCTGGCTTGGGTGAGTCTTCTTTCTAAGAAGGGAACATCACTCATGACCTAGATAAGTGTCCAGAAGTAAAATCAAAAAGTTCCAGGAACATCAAAAAGCAGGACCAAGAGACAAGATAAACCTTAAGACAGCTGATGTAAATACTAGAGTCATCCAACACAAACTGTAAGATAACTGTGCAAGAGACAACCACATGGAGAACTGCAGCAGGGAGAGTCTAAAACTGAAAAGCACAGTAACTGAATCTAAGAATTCAATGAACAAACTTAACAGCATATGAGACACAGTCAGAACTAGTAAAGCAAACGAAAGCTAGGCTTTATTGAGACATCTATAACCAATCCTCTCATTAGAACTGCCATCCAAAATCATGCCGCCAGTGACCTCCGACCAGATCCACCCCCAAACCATAACTAAATCATGTCTCCACACTTACAGCACCACTGATATATGACTGAGGAATAACCATCTGCATGAGTTCAGGAGCCATCCCCTATTAAACGACAGTAATTAGCCATAATGGAATTTCGTCTTCAAAATAAATGCTAAATGCATGACAACATCAGTACAAAAGGAAGAAGCAATATAAATAGTGAAAGTTTCCCAAAGTCTGGAAAGTGGGAAAATTTTAATTGACATTAGTCTTTAACAATTCAAAGAAATGTAACCACACAAAGAATGGCCAATCAGTTTGTTATAAAGAGGACAATGCAGTAGGGAAAGAATGGCTATCCCAAAAAGTCATAGATTCTCAAGAGGAAAAAACCCTTGACTCTTCCATCTCACTCCATATATAAAAATCAGTTCCAGATCCATCAATTGTGCAATAAGTTAAACAACAAATGAATTTCAGTTTGATATGCAATAGGTAAAACAATGCATCTTCTTTAAGGTAACATAGGAAAACATCTTCACGAAGTTCAGGTAGGAAACAATGTCTTAAACTAGAACCCCAAAAAGCACTAAACAAAAAGAAAAAAAGTGATAAAGTAGGCCTCACTAAAATTAAGAACTTCTGCTTATCAGGACATAATTTTAAAGATAAGAAAGTAAGCCACAGATTGTAAGCTGATATTTAGAATACATATAAACATTTCGACAAAGGACTTGTTTTCAAAATATGTAACCCACTTTGTGAAAACCAACATAAACAATCAATCGAGTGTGATAAACATATTCAGGAGACACAGGAGAGTGGGTTACATTGACATAATGACAAAAGCACTCCTTTCCTTTTACAATGGCCTGTGCTGAGAAGAGTGTGTGTATCACTTTTTTTTTTTTTTTGACAGGTAGTGTTATAGACGGTGAGAGAGAGAGACGCAGAGAGAAAGGTCTTCCTTCCACTGGTTCACTCCCCAAACGGCCTGCATCACCTTATTTAATCCTCACAATGATCCTTCACAGTGAGTGCAATTTTCTGTTATACACTCAGCACAATCTTAGTCTCCAACATGCACTCAAGAGGCACCACCATGCACAAGGAAGGGGACTGACATGCTTGGCTGGAGACGGACTGTAATCAATCCTTGCTAACCAGCAAGGTGACAGATGAGCAAGAGGGAAAACCATCACGGCCCACCTGGGAAAAGGGGCTAAGACCAACAGGGTGGGCAGAGCCCAAGGTGAAAGATTCAGACTACGTGGCCTTACAGAGGTTGGGAAGACAAGAGTGTGGGATTTCAGACAAATGGTGACAAAGCCTTGAAAAGCAAAGACCAGCCCTATATCAGAATGTAGGAGGTGTGGCAGTTACAAAGCAGGAATTTACATAGAACTTCAGGTGGTTTGGAAAAGACCTCAGAATCTGAGAAAAATCACGTCATGATTCCAAAAGTGCAGCCTTGGGGCCGGCACTGTGACACAGTGGGTTAAGCCTCCACCTGTGGCTGACATCCCATATGAGCACCAGTTCATGTTCTAGCTATTCTTCTTCCAATCCAGCTCCCTGCTGATGGCCTGGGAAAGCAGTGCAAGATGGCCCAGGTACTTGGGCCCCTGCATTGATATGGGAGACCTGGAAGAAGCTCCTGGCTTCTGGCTTCAGAATGGCCCAGGTCTAGCCACTGTGGCCATTTGGGAATTGAACCAGAGGAAGGATGAGCTCTCTCTGTGTCTCTCCCTCTCTCTGTAACTCTGCCTCTCAAATAAACAAATGAATCTTAAAGATAAAGTGCAGCCTCACGTGGCTGGAGGAATACTACAGAGGAGGACACTCACTGTGGACGCTTCCGGTTTCACAGCCTGTCACTCACGTGACTCTGGCCACATCTCTTCACTGCCCTTCCCTTATCTGTAATGCTTAGATGCTAACAGCTCTGGTCAGTGGGGATCCAGCCAGAGAATCCACAGGACACCCCTGGCATGCAGTGTGAGCTCAGTGAATTATCGTGCTGAGGTTTTGGAGTTGAGGAGAGAGTGAAGAGACTGAATCCTCTTTCCTCCTAAAATACTAAGGAACAGGGCACTCGGTGGGCTCGCAGAGGACCATGCTTCGGGAGGGAAGAGCAGGATACGAGTTGGCACGGTGGACATTTACCATCTGGGTGAGCAGCCCATGCCCCTTCTCAGGACAACAAGCAGAGTTCCAATCCCAGAGCTTGGCCAGTAACCTGCACATGGGCTTCTAAGATTCTGGACAATAGCACTACGGCATTACTTTATCTTAGAGACCTAAGGGTAGCTTCTTTGGATGACAGTTGCCTTACTGAGTTTGTTGACAAAGGACTAAGGGAAAAAGCACTTCCAGAATGCTCCGTTCCTCTTGCTCAGACAGGCATTGGTTCATGTGGCATAGTGGTGATGTCCCCAGAGTGATGGATGCTCAGAGATGGCCACTTCCAGGGCCAGCGCTGTGGTGCAGTAGGTTAATCCTCCACCTGCAGCACTGGCATCCCATGTGGGCACTGGTTCTAGTCCCGGCTCCTCCTGCTCCAATCCAGCTCTCTGCTTTGGCTTGGGATAGCAGTAGACGATGGCCAAGTGCTTGGGCCCCTGCGCCTGCGTGGGAGACCCAGAATAAACTCCTGGCTCCTGGCTTCAGATTGGCTAAGCTCCAGCCACACAGCCATTTGGGGAGTGAACCAGTCAGGAGGAAGATCTTGCTCTGTCTCTCCCTCCCTCTGTCTATAATTGCCTCTCAAATTAATAAATAAAAATCTTTAAAAATCATTAAATGATGCTATTAATAAATAAAAGGATAAAAATAAATGCACCAATGATCCAATTCAAGAAGTCAGAGAGGAAACAATAAAATAAAACCTAAGGTAGTGAAAAAACACAAATACACACAATAATGATCTAAAACGGAAACGACAAAAAATATGGCAGAAATTAAAAACAAAGGGCAATTATTTAAAACTTCAGAAATTCAAAAGTTTTCAATGAAATGGGATTTTCTGAATAAATATGACTGAACGCAACTGATGTAATAAGAATTAAGAATATCAAATCCGGGGCTGGTGCTGTGGTGCAGTAGGTTAATCCTCCACCTGAGGCACCATCAGCCCATGTGGGTGCAGGTTCAAGTCCCGGCTGCTCCACTTCCGATCCGGCTCTCTGCTATGGCCTGGGAAAGCAGTAGAATATGACCCAAGTCCCTGGGCCCCTGCACCCACATGGGAGACCTGAAAGAAGCTCCTGGCTCCTGGCTTTGGATCGGCGCAGCTCCAGCTGTTGCGGACATTTGGGGAGTGAACCAGCAGATGGAAGCCTTTTTTTTTTTAATTTTTTTGGCAGACAGAGTGGACAGTGAGAGAGACAGAGAGACAGAGAGGAAGGTCTTCCTTTTGCCGTTGGTTCACCCTCCAATGGACGCCGCACCCAGCGGGCTGTGGCCGGCGCATCATGCTGATCCGAAGCCAGGAGCCAGGTGTTTCTCCTGGTCTCCAATGGGGTGCAGGGCCCAAGCACTTGGGCCATCCTCCACTGCCTTCCCCGGCCACAGCAGAGAGCTGGCCTGGAAGACGGGCAACCGGGACAGAATCTGGCGCCCAGACCGGGACTAGAACCTGGTGTGCCGGTGCTGCAAGGTGGAGGATTAGCCTATTGAGCCGCGGCGCCAGCCAGATGGAAGACCTTTCATTCTGTCTCTCCCTCTCACTTTCTGTAACTCTACCTCTCAAATAAATAAATAAATAAATCTTTAAAAAAAAAAAAAAGAATACCAAATCCACCAGAAGCTAGACTAACTGATGAAACTGGTGACTAAAGAATAATATCTGAAGCTTTATAAAATTGCACAACACTTAAAAGGCAGTATTTCTCCACTAATTTTTATGACATTTAACAAAGGACCTTGACAGACACACCTGACAATGCACACACACACTAAAACCACAGCCCAGTGTCACTTAGGAATACGAAAAGTTCTATATATAACATTTTTGCAATCCACTAATATAACAAAAGAAAACATGTCTAACACAAAGTTTTGTCCCAGAAAAAAACTAATAAATTTAATCATACCAATTAGCGAAAAAAATCATGCGATCTCAGTAAATTTTCAAAGGAATCTGAAAAGTCATTTCCTATTTTTAAAGAGAAGTAAATGAAGATCAGAAGAACATTCCTGGTCTCAAGCCACTAGCCAACACCACATGTATGGTAACAAAATACAGGCATCCCCCTTAAAATCATGGTTAGATTCAACACTGGTGAAGCAACGGCAGTCCACCCAACAGAGCAAGCAGAAGAAAAGAGCTTCAACAGCCAGAGAGGACAGAGAAGATGGCCAGTGCTTACTTACGATATGCCTGAAGCTGGGGAATGTAAGGTAACCACGCAGAGGACGGCATAACCAGTACGGGAATCGAAAACACAGCAGGTGGTATATGAAGCACATTTAATAACCAATAACTGACCCGACATAAAATATGTAAGGAAAGTACAGTCATAGTAATGACAAAAACAAGACTGAATGGAGAGACTGGCGCTATGGGGCAGCGGGTTAAAGCTCCCTATGGGCGTGGGTTTGAGTCCCAGCTGCTCCACTTCCAATCCAGCTCTCTGCTATGGCCTGGGAAAGCAGTAGAAGACGGCCCAAGTCCTTGGGCCCCTGCACCCATATGGGAGACCCAGAAGACACTCCTGCTCCTGGCTTCAGATCGGCACAACTCTGGACGTTGTGGCCATTTGGGGAGTGAACCAGTGTTTAGAAGACCTCTCTCTCTCTCTCTCTCTCTCTCTGTCTCTTTCTGCCTCACTGTAACTCTTTCAAATAAATAGAATAAAAATAAATCTTCAAAAAACCTGAATGGAATAAAATATGAGGAGACTTTAAAAAAAGAAAAATCAAATTGCAGAAAGTTTTGAAATTCATGCACATTTTCCATGGATGCTTTGAAGATCTTATTTCTAAGAAAAAAAAATGTAACAATATCCTGTAAAACCAGATGAAGAAAAAAATTAAATTACTGAACAACATATATCAGACCTAGGTAAATTAGTAAGATAAGACAATTGAACCATTACAAATAAGTCAGCTCATCCCACAACTAGTGATAAATTAAATGCCTTGCTAATTGTAGCTACTAAGATTTTACTTTACTTGAAAATTGACTCTTAAGTTATTTTGGAAAATAATAGGACTACTTAGTCAAGAAAATTCTGAAGCATGAGAATAAAAGGAGGGAGCTGCCACCCCCTGCAACACTGGCACCCCTGTGGGCGCTGGTTCTGGTCCCAGCTGCTCCACTTCTGCTCCATCTCCCTGCTAATGTGTCTCGGAACACAGTGGAGGATGACCCAAGTCCTTGGGTCCCTGCACCCACATGTGAGACCCAGAAGCTCCCTGCTCCTGGCTTTGGACTGGCCCAGCTCCAAATGTTGTGGCCATTTGGGGAGTGAACCAGCAGACAGAAGATCTTGATGTCTCTCCCTCCCTCCCTCTCTTCCTCTCTCTCTCTCTCTCTCCCTCTCTGTAACTCTGCCTTTCAAATGAATAAATCTTTTTAAAAAAGAATAAAAGGAGAAGATACAACATTTACCATAACGAAAGCAGTACAGCATCTATCTAAGCAAGAATAACTGGACACTTGTAAAAAGCCACAAGTCTGGAAGTAAATTATTTTAATCATTGATAAAGGTGAGATTCCATATAAATGAGGATTAAAATGGCCCATAACTACTGGTGTTAGACAACTGGTTACACAGAGAAGACTTCATGGAAAAGTAAGTACAGGATCAACTGACAGTAACAACAATAAAAATAAACTAAATAAAGACTCCAGATGTAAGGACAACACAGCAGAAGCAAAATCCCAAATGTGTGACAGTGGATGCAACGGTTCCTTTTTAGAATTTTAACACAAACAAATAACCAAACAGGTCTGCAGAGGTGTAAACACAAAGAGGTTTGCTCTTGAACTTTTAATAATAGCAAAGCAATCAGAAATATTCTAAAGGTTCAAAGACTGGTTAAGTAAATTACAGCAAATCTACAAAACAAAATATTAACCAGCCATTAAAATTTTACTTAGAGAAAAGTAAGTGACCCAGGAAAACATTTGAAAAATACTGCTAAATGGAAAAAGCATATTATAAAATACTTTGACATATGACTCCATATGTACACATATGGGCAAAATGTCATATCAATAAGCCACATACTTGATGCTCTGATATGCTAAATATAACATGTATAATTCACATATATGATAGTTTATGTTTTCAGTGTATTTGTACCTTTTGGGGTAGTTTACATTTTCCACATAGAATGCAGATGTCAGCTTGAATTTGGGAAAATGTTGGTGTTTGTAAAATTATTAAATGTGCATGGGAAGTTTAGTCCTAAGTAATGCATGATTTTTTTTTTTGGCAAGCCCTTCAATATACTCACAGGTAAGCAAACAGTTCAGCTGATTAGTGTTGCCATCTGTATCCCAATTAAATATTATCTCATTATAAATAACATGCTAAATGAGTGGTCTAAAAAATAATAAATCATAAATATTGGCGTTGTTTTGTGATGAGTGCAGCATTCAAGTCGTTCTTGGGTACTATTTGCTAATCACGTGGATAAAAAGAGGCAGTTACAACCTACCCTCTCCCTTGAGGTGGCAAAACAGACCACACTCAGGAGTGTGGGAGAAGATGGGCAGGCAGATGTGTCACCATGAGGTCGTAGGCGCTTGAGGAGGAGCTGCACAGAGGAAAACAAACACACAAACTGACAGCAATAAAGCAAGAACCAACTTGGGAGCTGCACAAACCCGCCAAGCCCAACCGCACTGACCAGAGTCCCTAGGACCAGGCACTACCGGAGAATTCTAAGATGTCCTGAAACATGTGGAAAGACTTCAGCTCTATTTGTTTTAGCTTGAGGTCCTGTCCTGAATTCTCTGAGTTGACTCAGACTGTTTTGAAATGACTAGACTTCCTAGAAATTACTGTCCCGGGGTGAATTAACCAGAGAGGCACGAAAACTCCATTCCAACATTAGTATTTCCACCTGAAGGCATATTTCATCTTAGGAAAAGGTGAAAATCTAGGTTTATAAATTGGGTGTCACTGTTCCCTTCACAGAGACAGCTTGCTGTGGGACTCCCTTGAAAACAGCCAGCTGCTCTCGCAAACAGTCTCACCCAGCTTGGGGATGGATTAATCTATTACGCAGAGCCAGGCACATCTTGGGGAGGCAACTTCCCTAGGAAGGCATCGTGATAGGTTTTTATGTTTTGCTTTGTTTTGTTTTAAAGAGTCATTGACAGCAAGTGCCCAAGCATTTGAGGAGTAAATCAGTGGGTGGGAACATATTCATTCATAATCATTTTCCCTCTCTCCCTCTCTCTCTTTCTCTTTCTCTCCCCCCTCCCCCTTTCAAATACATGAATAATTTTTAAAAGGCTATTTTGAACCCTTTGAGAAATATACAGCAGTGGGTCTAACATCAACATCATACTTAGAGCTCTCTAAACAGGTTTTGAGAAGCGAGGCCACAAGGAGCCAGCCCTGCATGGAGAGGACTGAGATGTAAAAGGCTGGGGTAGAAGCCAGGCGCTCTTGATGGAAAGGGCCTGTGAGGGAGACTTTGCCCACCTCCAGCCTCAGGGACAGAGTTCTTAGCACCCACCTTGTCTGGAGGATTATCTAAGGACCAACTTTACTCTGCTGACTTCTCCCATCAAAACAAAACAAGCAACTGAATACGAAGTCCAGAGGCAAAGAAGCAAGGCCAGTTCTTGACTTCCATCCGAGAAAGCCCAAGACCTGGACGCAGCTGGCCATGGTGGTGAGGGTACGGAGTGGGGCAGTGGGCAGCGGTACCACCTCTATCCTATACATCTTTTTACAGGCCTTTTAGACAGGTCTCTTTGTCTTATTACAAGTCTAGGGTAATGGCCTTCAGTACAGAAGATCGCCCCAAATGAGCGAAGTGTCTCACCTGAAGAAGACTGTCTACATCCCACATGGAACACAACCTCTACCCAATGCAAGCCTGTCCCTATCACACCCTGAAACCAACTTTGATACAATCCAAGCTTGCTCATATCCCACATTGCAACCAACACCCCTCCAATCCAAGCTTGTCTACAACCAACATCTGTCCAATTCACACCTGTGTGTATACACTCTGTAAGAAATATTTTTCAATTTCAGGATGCAAAAGTTACAGGAGAAATGACAAAGATAAAAGTACAATTGAACTATATAAAGACTGTAAAGCATTTATAGAAAAGCAATGAAATTTAATGTTTTCAGCAAATCTCACAAATCCCAGAAATCTCTTACAGAACAGCATACAACTAAGTGCTTATGCCCCAATTAAAAACAGGCATACTGTAGAAAACACAGGGGGCCAGTGCTACAGTGCAGCGAGTTAAAGCCCTGGCCTGAAGCGCTGGCATCCCATACGGGTGCTGGTTCTAGTCCTGGCTGCTCCTCTTCCAATCCAGCTCTCTGCTATGGCCTGGAATAGCAGCAGAAGGTGGCCCAAGTGCTTGGGCCTCTGCCACCCATGTCAAGAACCAGATACAAGTTCCAGGCTCCTGGCTTTAGTCTGGCCCCGCCTTGGCTATTGTGCCCATTCGGAGAATGAACCAGCAGACTGAAGATCTCTCTGTAGCTCCCTCCCTCCCTCTCTCTCTATCACTCTGCCTTTCAAATAAATAAATAAATCTTTTAAAAATTGCTGAATTGCAAAGAGGTGAATCTCCAGTTTGTGAATCAAACCTCAATATAATTGATAACATGGAGAGAGTTGACATTCAAAGGGCCAATTACACACAGAGAAGAAAGCTCAATATCTAACAAAGAAAAAAGCTTTTTAGTGACAATACTCAACGTTGACCAATGTTCAATGAAAGTGACATTCTCCAGGGCTGACAATGAGGCTCAAATCTGACAAAAGACTTCCGGTGGAAAAAAAAGGACAGCAATCAATATCAAAAAATGTTTTAAATAACTCAATACAACCAAAGGAAGCAGGTGGCACTCTTATTTAATTCTTTTTACAAAGGGAAAATCTGAGGTTCCAAGAGGTGTAGAGTTGTCCAAGAAGGCACAACTCATCACAAATGGTGGGACTTCAAATGCATCCCATGTCTGACTGATGACTCTGAGCTCCACAACAGCTCCAAAAAGTAGAGAATGCAGCGTTCAAAAGTACAGAGTAGCATTTAAAACCTGAGCAGTGAAGGACGAAACACCAGTCCCAAAATCTCTGCTGGCACATGGTCTAACAGAACATTTACTAAATTCACCGCCTCACTGAATCCTCATAACAACCATAAGAAGCAAGTACTATTAATACCCACATTTTGTTTTTCTGGGTTTTTTTTTTTGTAAGATTTTACTTATTTATTTGAGAGGTAGAGTTACAGACAGTGAGAGTGAGAGACGGAGAGAGAGGTGTTCCATCCGATGGTTCATTCCCCAGATGGCCACAATGGCCGGAGCTGCGCCGATCCGAAGCCAGGAGCTTCTTCTGGGTCTCCCACATGGATGCAGCGGCCCAAGGCCTTGGGCCATCTTCTACTGCTTTCCCAGGCCGCAGCAGAGAGCCGGACTGGAAGAGGAGCAGCCGGGACTAGAACTGGCGCCCATATGGGATGCCAGCATCGCAGGTGGAAGATTAACCTCCTGCACCATGGAGCCGGCCCTTACTACCCTCGTTTTGTAGGTGAACAAACTGAGGCACAGACAGGTTAGAAAATTTTCCAGTGGTTCCACCACTACTTCATGGCAGAGCTGGGAGGTGAGCCCATCACTGTGGCCCCCCCAACCTGCACACACACACACACACACACAGCCTCTCATATTCTCCCCCAAAATAGGAGAGACAGAAGACGATCAGCCTCCAACAAAGAACTTCTACCAAACAATACAGAAAATGTAGACACGGGTTTCTTCGTTTGGTTCGCCAATTACCAAAGCGTATCAAGGGCTAGAGCAACTGCACTTCGGCACGGCATTCCTCCTGGAACTCGCTGATCATATTTTACTTTGGAGACACTAAATATACTAAGCTGTGTTTCCCACAGAAGGAAAACTTCATTTTGTTTATTACTTTTATTTTAATTAAATTATTTATTTATTTATTGCCAGGCAGAGCTAGATAGTGAGAGAGAGAGACAGAGAGAGAGTTATAGACAGTGAGAGAGAGACAGACCCTCCTCCAGTTGGTTCACTCCCCTAATGGCTGCCACGGCTGGTGCTGCACTGATCCGAAACCAGGAGCCAGGTACTTCCTCCCGGTCTCCCACACAGGTGTACGGACCCAAGCATCTGGGCCATCCTCCGCTGCCCTCCTGGGCCACAGCAGAGAGCTGGTTTGGAAGAGGAGCAACTGGGACTAGTACCCGGCACCCCAACCAAGACAAAAACCCGGGGTGCCAGCGCCGCAAGCAGAGGATTAGCCAAGTGAGCCACGGCGCCTCCTTGTTTATTACTTTTAACAGGTGTTGAATGGAACAGTGAGAATATCTTTGGCCATTTATTCTGAGATGTGGCTTTCCCTGCATACAGATTCCTGCGCTCAAATTCAATACAGAAAACAGCCTTCTAAATGACGGTGCCCCAGGTAGTCATGGAATACGAGCACCTAATGCAAAACAACTTGCTTTCTGATCATTTCTTGCATGCCCAGGGCAGCCCCAAAGATTTTCCAGACATGAGCAAAAAAGACAAGTCATGGGAAGCGAAGTGGCCAAGGCACCTCTCGTGCGCTTGGTGAAAGCTCACATCTGTGCAGTTTCAGGATGATAAAGAAGGCAACTTAACTGGAGCCACACAACTCATTTCCCTAGGTGTCTACCGGTGCAACGCACTGGACAACCTCAAGCTTCAGTAAAATAAATAAATAAATAAGAAAAGAAACTTTGGCTGCAGGTGCCACCAACCAGTACCAGGTTCACTGCAGAGTGCCCCGGTCTGCTCTCTGCCCCACACTCTGAGTATTAATGAGAACAGCTCCCTTCTTGGGGCATTTCTATGTGACAGGATTCAGAAAGCTACAGCCACTCCCCACCATCACGTGGTCAACGAGGAATGGAGCTGGATGGTTTCATAGCCCTTGTCCTTCTTACCCACACAGCCAGCTGGTGGCCCACGAAGGGAAACAGGAGTACTCGGGAGACCCTGAGGGCACCCGCAGCCTGAGGAACCTCCCCCTCCCTGTTCACAGGCCTAGCTGCTCAATGTCTTAAACATGGTCCGCCCATCACCATCCCCAGTGGCGACGCCTCAGGTGTTTCTTACCTGCACTAACCGGTGTCTCAGTCTGATGAACACCTCACATCAAGTGGCTTAAAAACAACAGAAAGTTGTTTCTTGCAGCTAATCAGCTCTCAGACACCACCTCTCAGCACGATCACTTTGAGGGTGGAAGTGAGGAGCTCCACACGTGAACTTGAGACACAAACACTCAGCCCTCAGCACCAGGCTTCGAGGCTTCCCGACAGGCGTGCAACAGCATGAACTCGGACTGCCTGGGTTCCCTCCCCGCCTCCCACCCACTAGCTTTCTAACGGGGTTGTCCAGTTTCTCCCTATCTCAGTTTCCAAATCTATAAGAGATGCTTGGAGCAGGCACTGTGCAGAAGTGGGTTAAGCTACTGCCTGTGACTCCAGCAACCTATATGGGGGAACAGTTCAAGATGCAGCTGTTCCACTTCCACTCCCGTCCTCAGCTAATGCACCTAGAACAGCAGTGGAAGATGGCCTGAGTGCTTGGGCCCCTGTGTCAGACCAGGATGGAGTTCCAGGATTCTGTTTTTGCAGTCATTCAGGGAGTAAATGAGCGGATGAAAGATCTGTGTCTGTGTGTGTGTCTGGGGGGGGGGGGGGGGTCTACCACTTTCCATTACTCTACTTTTCAAATAAATAAATAATTTTCTTTAAAGGTGCTTGAAGTTTCAGAGAGATAACACAGATAAGCATATGGAAGAGAAACATATGTAAGCATTCACAAACATTAGCTGCTGTTACTAACAGGGTCTATTACTTTCAATGCCTATCAGAAGCATAGCTCTGACTTTGAAAATCTTCAAAGGCTCCCTGGTACCTATGAAAAAGCCCCAGATGCCTGGCATGAAATATAATGGTCTGCATCAAGCAAGCCCCAAATATGCATTCTATATCATCAACCACAATTTCCCAGCCCACAGGTTGCAGCCATGCCCTGAGCCAGTGGGACCACATCTTATGAGTAAAAGCAGAAAATGGGGGTGTTTCCATGCCAAAGAACGGGTATACTCAGGAATATAGTCACATTCTAATCAGTTAAAATGTATTAGGTCATTAAGTGATTGGCAGGACAGATCAAAAGGCTACAAGACTAGAAAAATATTAACCCAAGTACGAGTTGATGGAGGCCAGCATCTATTGAGCACTGACCACATACAGGGAACTACAGCTTCGGAAGCGCTGTCTCAGCAAATTCCTAAACCCTAAAAGCTAAGGACCATTCATTCCCCTTGGTACTGGCTTGCTAAGCACATGACTGAAGACTCATTCCACAGCTGGCTTCCAAGCTGGTTACAGGAACAACCCTCCACATGCTGTTAGGTTAGCAGCAAGATCATACACAGGAATCCTTCAGAAGAGAGTGCAAGCTCCCACTCATGTCAACAGCAAACTTCTCCTAGCTCCCTTCACCCCCATCTGAAAGACCTGAACAGGAACCAGTGCTGTTACAGGCAGAATCTCAAGCCAACTCCTAAGCCCGCACAAATGCATATGGCTTTATACAAATGAAGACACTGGGGTGGGGGTAAGGAATACACACACGCTCACACAGAAAAAATTAAAGAAACTAAATTGAAGAATCACATTAATCATTTCTCAGTCCTGAAAAAATGTAGAAGACGGTATAACCTAGTCAACAGAGATGTAGAGAGGTATTGAAGATTTCATACCCATAAAACAGAAGAGTTTAAGAACAAGACAACTACAAAAATAAAATAAAATGGATTTTCCCATATTATTTATATGACAAGATACTAGGTTTGACAAAAATAAACTACTTTGCAAAAGAAAACTGAATGACTGAATTAGAAGAATAGCTAAAAGAATTCTCTGAGGATCAAGAAAACATAATGAGCAAAACTCAAGTACTATGGAGGTATATACAGATAAGCTACAAGATATTAGCCAATGCAACATAAACTAAGGAATAAAGTAATAATCTCTTATGTAATTTTGAAGAACTTCCCTACAACCCAAAAAAACTAGGTATGCATCTATGTTAACACAAACTTCATATCTAGATATATACACAGCTCTGAAATTTATAAATTTAAAAGTAAAGAAAAATCTTAGATGAACAAAAAAGAAAAGTTATCAGTTTTTAAAATCATGTTGGCATCAGACTTCTCCTCCACAGCATGGTTTCCAAAGAAACACATGTGCAACAAAATCTTCAAAACTAACCAAGCTTAAATTGCTGATGCAGGAATTTAAAACATACATTTTCTATTTTCAAATCTGCAATAGCTCAGAGAGTACATTCTCTATATTTTCTTACCCTCCTAAAAACAGAATCATACCAATGACCACCAAATGAAGCAAGCTAATAAATTCAAAAGTAAGCAGATAAACCACAAAACAATTCATTATAAGCTGAAATAAACATAATGTTTATAGTTGATGTCTACTTCTTGTTGATATGCCAAGATAAAAGTTAATTTTTAGTTTTTCTTTAGGGTATATTATATTTTTAAGCCAATTAAAATATATAAAATTCTGTTATGCCAACAAAAACTATGTAAAAGTTTATGTACAACAACTAAAAATTCTGCTTCATTATTAATGAAATAAAACAGAAAAACAGACTTAAACATTAATTTAACAATTACTCAGCCATAACTGGAACGCTGGGAAGTGAATCTAGAATTAGGTCAGGGGAGAACACGAAGTGAAAGGGTCAGCTGAAAGGAAGATAAGAATCAAACCCACTGGGAATCTGTGCTAGGACCCTGGAGGCTGCGCTCTACAGCAGGACACATGCTTAGTGAACTCACTTCACAGAGACCGTGGCCTGCCTTGGAGTCAACTGGTGGCCCAGAAGCATGCATCCCAGTAAGTGTTTTAACAAGACCCTCTACTTCTCCAGATGAAAAATCCAACCTAGAAAAAGTACAATCATTCTGGGCCTCAGATAAGTTTCACACACATTTTTTCCAGATACAGTGAATGTCAACAACACAATCAAAATTAAATAGACACATGGTGAAGAAGATAATATTACAAACTGTAAAAAAATATCAGATCATACAGACCTGCAGAGGCTACAGGTACCTAAACGTAAAATAAAGACTTTAACTACACTTATTTTGTTCAAGGAACTAAAGAACAATGGGAAATTCAACAAAGGGATGGAAACTCAAAAATTGCCAACCGATTTCTGGAACTGAAAAGTACAAAGCCCAAAATTAAGGCCTCAGAGGAAGAGTTTAAAGACAAATTAGACACAGATGATTAAAGAATCAGTGAACTGGAAGATGAACCAGAACATAACAAGACTGAATCAGGAAAACAAAATGGTTAAGGGACTAGGAGGACACAGCGATGGAGCTTAACGTGCATGTTGAAAGTAATCCCAGCAGAAGCAAGGTGAAAGGGAAAGAAAGAATGGCTGAGCAATACCCTAAGTAGATGGAAAATACCAACTCCATAAACTCACACAGCCCAGAAAACAATATGGAAGAGAGGACAATGGAATGACATCTTCAATCCAACTGAACAAAACTGCAACATGATCATCATTCATTCAGTGAAAAATATCCTTAAAGAATGAATTGAAATGAAGTTATTTTTAGGCAAACAAAGCAAAAGGGAATTCACTAGGAGAAAAAACAAAGAGTGTTCTTCAGAAAACAATTTCACAAGGAAGGCTGAAAATTGAGGAGACTACAGAGCTACAAAAATGAATGGAAAATACAGGGAAATGAAGAGAATAGTATGTCCTGTGTGATTTAAAATACACAGAATTAGAACACACAAAAGGACTTAATGCAGATAAGGATAACCTGGATTAAAGAATGTGAAGTCTCCGCTTTACCTGGGAAGAGTAGAAAATATTAATTAAAAATGGAAATTGAATCATGTATGTATGTTATAATTTCCAGATTAATTACCAGAAGAAAAGAAAAAATAAAATCATAGGGAAGAAAAATTTCTTTAGTAGATAAAAAAGGTTGAAAGAAGATAAAGAAGTATACAAAATAGATAGGACAAAGGGGAAGCATACAGTGAAAGAGTAGCTTTAAATCCAAATATGTGAATAGTTATATTAAATATAGATGATCTAAGTATTCCAATTAAAATATAAAAGTTATCAGACAGGATTTTTAAAACAACTTAACTACATGCCACTTACAAAGAGGCAAATCTAAAACACATGAAAAAGTAAAAGGTGAAAGTAAAATGACGGGGAAAAAATGCAATGAAAAAATATTGAATGTGCATGACGTGGTCCTACTAACATTAGACAAGATATTCTTCAAAGCGGAGAGAGAGGAGGGGCATGTTCTGGTGATCCACTGCACAATAGGTGGCCGTGGGTAAGAACACTGCATTATAGATCTCAAAACAGCTAGAACAGGGGGTTTTGAATGTTTTCACCACAAAGACATGTTTGAGGCAATGTATATGCAAAACACCTTAATTTGATCATTACACAATGTATACATGCATTAAAACCTCACAATGCATCCCATAAATTATACAATTATATGTCAAAAACATTAAAAATAAACACAAATATGCAAAAATCATAAAACCATAAAATTATACTACAAGTTATAAAAGACAAGAAAATAAAGAGGTACATAATGTCTTTAGTGAGGAAACCTAAAGAAGAATGCTTTCTATAACGGAAAAAGTTTAAATTTTGTAGCATATATGAAAATTATTAATTTATGCAACTAATATAAACTCTGAAACATAATGTAAACATTTACAAACTACATCAAAATATAAAATGTAAAAACTGCCAGAATTACATGAGAAATAGACAAATGCACAAGAATAGAGATTTTTGCCCAATAACTGATAGAAAAAAAAACAGACCAAAACCTCAGCAAAACTAGACAGCTGGATATGCAACTTAGAGAAAATTTAATTTAAATCTTGACTTAAAGGACATATGCAGATCGCCATACCCACAAGTGCATGCACAAAACAGTTAAAAGAGTACCATACAATAGCTAAAGAAGTCCCATATATCTTGCTGTCAGTATTACAGTATGGTCTTTTACAACACAATTAATCCAAAACCTAACAGAATAAAGATAACAAGGAATCTTCAGGACTATAAATTAAGAAATATAGTTCTAAACAACAACAACAAAAAAGAAATTTAAAACAGTTTTAAACTAATCAAAAAAAAAAAATAACAAAGCTGGAGGTATCACAGTTCCTGCTTTCAAGACACCACAGGCAACAGTGCTGTGGCGTACTGGCTGAGGCATCCGCCTGTGGCGCCAGTATCCTATATGGGTGCCAGTTCTAGTCCTGGCTGTCCTTCCAATCCAGCTCTCTGCTATGGCCTCGGAAAGCAGAAGATGACCCAAGAGCTTAGGCCCTTGCACCCATGTAGGAGACCTGGAAGAAGCTCCTGGCTCCTGGCTTGGGATCAGCCCAGCTCCAACCGTTGTGGCCATTCGGGGACTGAACCAACAGATCAAAGATTTTCTCTCTCTCTCTTTCTCTTTCTCTTTCTCTCTTCCATCTCTCTGTCTGTAACTCTGCCTCTCAAGTAAATAAATAAATCTTTTTTTAAAAAAGCATACTACAGACCTATAATAACCAAAACAGCATGGTACTGGCATTAAGACACACGGACCAACGCAACAGAAAGGAAACAGAAATAGAAATAGCAGACACAAATCCATACATCTACAGTCAAGTGATCCCCAACAAAGGTGCCAACAATATTCATTAGGAAAAACAATAACCTCTTCACTAAACAGTACTGCAAAACCTGGATACTCACATGCAGGAACTACCTTCCACCCTGCACAAAAATCAATTCACAATGGGCCAAAGATCTAAATGCAAGGCTTGCGACTAGGAAACTACTAGAAGGAAACACGGGAAACGCTTCAGGACAGTGGCTGGCACACCCACAGCATGTATCTGAGTGCTGGGTTCAAGCCCTGCCTGCACTTCTGATTCCAGATTCCCACAAATGCAGATGCAGAAGGCAGCAGCTGACAGCTCGAGTCCCTGAGCTCCTGCCGCCCACAAGAGAGCTGGGCTGAGTGCCTGGCTCTGCACTGAGTACAGCCCAGGCCCTACTGTCGTAGGTACTTGGGTAGTGAACCAGACAGTGCTCGCTCTGTCCCTCCATCCTTTCCTTGTTCCCTCTCTCCTTCTCTCTCTCTTTCTCTTACAAATAAGTAAAGAAATAAAAAAAAAAATTTAAGTGGCCAAAACAAATTAATTCCACTATTTCTGCTGCATGTTCAGTATGGATCATTCATGGTAGGAGGGTCCAAGTTAAAAGAAGAATAAAGAAGGCCCTTGCCCTAATGCACTTAAGAGAACTCACACATTAACCAACTATTCACGCAAATCAATTCCAAAACACAAGTCTAGGAGACTATAACAGAGAATAAAATAGGGAAACCTACACAGTTTTTAGAAATCAAGGAAGACTTCCTATAGGAAGAAACATCTGAAATGAGTCGAAACATGAATACGAATTAATAATGTAGCAGGAGCAGAGCATTCTAGGCAAAAATCGGAGAATCTTTTGAATAATTCATAAGGTTTAACACAGCACATTCAAGGCCACTGGGAAAGTGAAAATGGGAAAAGCATAAAAAGTGCTTAAAAGCAGTGAGATAGAAACATGGGCCAGCACAGAAACAGGGAACTGGCTCAAGTCCACAACTACTAAAGGAAAAAAATGCATCATCACCCAGAAGGACTTTTTCCACCATGCGGGAGGCTGGCACTAAGCAACTTGTTCACAGAATACACACAGTGATCAGAAGATGAAAAACTAGTTCAGTAGAAATAAATATTATCTCGAATTAGGAAGTTACAACAGGCTCAAGGAAACAATGCACAGTCCCTTTCTGAAAAGCACAAATCCAAACCACAATGAAGAAGCGCTCTCGTGTCATAAAGCACAAATTTGAGAAAATGAGAGCATTTAAGAGTAGCAAGAGGAGACATAAGCAAATCCACATATAAATCTAAATAACTGAATTACTTACCGGTTATACTTAAGGAGATGTTAATGATGCGATGCCCATGTATGCTGATACAGTAAAGCACACAACAGCAATCTGCATACAAAGTTCAAATAATTCAAGTGAAATTCAGGGGAAGGGCTAGCAGAGAGAGCGAGAAGAGTGCGCCTGCAGCTGGCCTTGTTCAGGGTGGAGGGGAGACTGGGAGACTGGGAGACATGAGAGCTTCACACGTGCTCATCAAAGATTTAACACCAACCATTACCAACGCACAGGCAACTACCTGACCACTAAAAGAAGAGAAGTATCAAACAATCAATCCCAAAGAAAGGAAACATGATCAACAGAAAACAGAAAATTCGATGAGATAAACAATTTCAAGCATGTCAGTTTTCACAATAAACATTATCTATATCCATTACCATGGAAACCTACGTAGTGCATCTACAGGGAAGACCAAGGCTTGAAACTCACTCTCATCGTACAACACAGGAAAGACTTAAGGAATATACTTGATATGATTAACAAGCTTTATTTAATAGGCACGTGTATCTTCACTTATCAATATATGAGGATACCTAAAATGCATGGAAAAACTGAATTAAAAGGAAAATTTACTCTTTTTTTTTCTTTTTTGACAGGCAGAGTGGACAGTGAGAGAGAGAGACAGAGAGAAAGGTCTTCCTTTGCCATTGGTTCACCCCCAATGGCGCACTGTGCTGATCCAAAGCCAGGAGCCAGGTGCTTCCTCCTGGTCTCCCATGCGGGTGCAGGGCCCAAGCACTTGGGCCATCCTCCACTGCCTTCCCAGGGCCACAGCAGAGAGCTGGACTGGAAGAGGAGCAACCAGGACAGAATCCAGTACCTCAACTGGGACTAGAACCCAGGGTGCCAGCACCACAGGTGGAGGATTAGCCTATTGAGCCACCGCATTGGCCTAGGAAAATTTACTTTTGTGCAGGAAAAAATTCGGACTCCAAGCACAGTTTTTTCATAATATGCATTTTCTAAGAACTTTTTAAAGATTCCTCATATTTTTCTTTACAAACAACAAATATTAAATTTTGTGCTCTTTAAAGACTATTTTTATCAACTATCAAAAAAAAAATGATGCTCACATATTTAATCACAAAAAAAAATCAGTAACATTGCAAAAAGGAGTCATAATCTCCGGCCACAATCCATAAAAACAATCAAAAAGAAACCAAAACATATTAATTTGATTATCCAAAAACCGTAAAATCATTCGCCGAAACAATTCTTTAGGGATCAGCACTGTGGTATTATAGCACATTAAGCCACCAACTGAGACGCCAGCATCCCATATGAGCACCTGTTTGAGACCAGGCTGATCCCCTTCTGATCCAGCTCCCTGCTAATATGCCTGGGAAAGCTGCAGAAGATGTCCTACACTCACGTGAGAGACCCTTAAGAAGATACTGGCTCCTGGCTTCAACCTGGCCCAGCCCCAGCCATTGCATCCACTTGGAGAGTGAACCAGCAGATAAAAGAAATCCCACCTCGCTCTCTCCCTCTCCTTCCCACTCTCTCTCTTTCCGGCCCTCCCTCCCTCCCTCCCTCTCTGTAACTCTGCCTTCCAAATAAATAAATAAATAAATCTTTTTTAAGTGTAATTCTTGAGTAAAGAAGTAAACAGCAATACAAAACTCATACTATTTAGAAAAATATCAATTAAAAGGCTATATAATGAAGCTTTTGTAGATAAAACCACACTCTGAAAAAAATACACAGCTATAAGTGTTTTTCCTTTTTACTTTCAGACATCAAATGTGAAGACAAATAAGTCAAGCATTCAACTCAAGTAAACAGAAAATGAAGAACAAATTAAGCCTAAAAAAAAACAAATATTTTGGGAATAATTTAGTAAACTTAAGATACTGCAGAAAAACTGAATATGCACTAGGACACAGAATCCCACGTTGAAGTATTTATCCTGGATAACCTCTGGCATGGATATAACAGGAAAACTATCAAAAAATATTCACAACAACATTGCTTGCCACAGCAGAAATAGAAACTGAATAATCCCCAAAGTCCAGTGATAATTAAATAGGTAAATAAATTCACACATTTCTGTGTATAGTATGTGTATGCCATATACTATAATTTTTGTATTTGCATATGTATTTAAATTTTATATTTATATATTTAAATATACTATAATATATTCTTACAAAGAAATATACTCCAGTAAAAAACAAACGCTATTAACATGAATAAATCTCAAAAGAATACTGTTGAACAAAAAGCCAGATTCAGAATCCATACAATCTCACTCTAATTCTATAAGTTTAAACCCAGGAAAACTCAGGCAATATATATTTTGGGAATATATAAATACACTGTAAAGAAATTCAAGGAAACAACTAGAAATTCATAAAACAGTTACTTCGTGGAAAGAGGGAGGAAAACACACTAAAAGGGGGGCACACAGAACTTAAAAGATGTCCCACATTTTAAAGTACAGTCTGTACATTCATAAACGTTATTATTAAATTATTCACATACATCGTATGTTTTTGTTTACATAATATATTTAATAATTAAAAGTAGAAGAGAGAAATTAGCGAAAGAGTGAATAATAGTCATAAACTGATTAAAATGGAGTCATGGGTGGGGTGTTCCTTTGGCCTAGCAGACACCACTTGGGACACCTGCATCCCACATCCGAGTGCCTGGGTTCAAGTCCCAGCCTCACGCTTGGGTTCAGTTTCCTATGGATGGGCACCTAGGAGAGAGCAGACGATGGCTCAAGCAGCTGGGTCCCTGCCATGTGGGAGATCAGGATGGAGTTTCCAGATCCAAGCTTCAGCCTGGCTCAGCCAAGGCCTCTGCAGGCATTTGGGAAGTGAACCAGCAGATGAAAGCATCCTCCCATCCCCTCCCTCTCTCCCTCTCTCTCACTCAGAAGTGTGACTAAATAAGCATACACAAAAAAGGAAAAAAAGACCAACCACATTTATGAACATTAACGCTGCATTTCTCATCACTCGCAGAGCATCCGTAAGATGAATGATGCATTTGTTGGGTTAGGATGCCACTTGGGATGCCCGTATCAGAGTGCCTGTCTGCGGTTCAAGTTCCAGTTCTGCTACCAGTTCCCACTTCCCGCCAACGTGCTGCCGGGAAGCGGCAGGTGATGGTTCAAGTAGCCATGGAAGACACGGGTGGAGTTCTGGGCTCCCAGCTTCAGCCTTGCACAGCCCTGGCTGTTGAGGGCATTTAGGGAGTAAAGGGGCAGAGGACTATTTCTTTCTTTCCTTCCCTTTTTCTCTCTTTCTCTCTCCCATCCTCCCTCCCTCCTTCCCTCCGGGCTTCAACCTGGCCCAGACCCATTTGTTGCAGGCATTTGGGGAGTGAACCAGCAGATGGAAGATTTACGTCTCCCCCTCACCCCAGCCTTTCAAATAAATTAAATAAATAAAATCCGTGAGTGTGGAATGGTTTGTAAAATAACACCATGGAACTACCACAAGCATATCCTTCACACGAATCTCATTTTATCCATAATATGGTTTGCAGAGCTGTACATAAGTGACTCAGATGCACAATATCATGAAAACAAAAGTCTTTGACAAAATTTTCCATATCATTTGAAATAAGGCTATAAAACATCAATAACACAAGGGTAATATTAGAAATATCAAATGAGGGGGGTGGGCGCTGTGGCACAGTGGGTAAAAGCCACCGCCTGCAGTGCTGGCATCCCATATGGGCGCCAGTTCATGTCCTGGCTGCTCCACTTCCCATCCAGCTCTCTGCTATGGTCTGGGGAAACAGCAGAAGATGGCCCAAGTGCTTGGGCCCCTGCACCTCTGTGGGAGACTCCGGGGAAACTCCTGGCTCCTGGCTTCAGATCAGATCAGCTTCTCTGGCTGTGGCGGCCATTAAGGGGTGAACCAGCGGATGGAAGATCTCTCTCTCCCTCTCTGCCTCTGGCTCTGTGTAATTCTGCCTTTCAAATAAATAAATAAATCTGAAAATATATACATATATTTATCAAATGAGGGACCTCCAAAAATTCTCTCTTCCACCAAAGTAATAAGAAAACTGGCAACAAAAACAACAAAAATTTAGAACCAACCTAGAAATTAATCAAGACGTGCAGGAATCCAGACAGCACTTATTCAAGCAGAATGGCTGCATCTCACGAAGCACAGTGAGCTCTGTCTAGGCGGGACTTCCCTATTTCAGGCTTGGCACTTGCCCGTCCTACACATTTCTCTGTGTTAACAATGATCGCCCAAAAATAAAAATCTAGAAGAGCAGCCAATCAGAGTTTCAAAATGATGTCAATAGGCTAAAAAGTATCAGGGCAGAATTTTGTAGAAATCATTACAAAATGTAAACTTAGGTCAGAAAAACCAAAGGACTTGAAGGTACTGCAACAGTCTCCAGATGCAGAACTGGGAACTACGTGAAAAGAAACCTGGGAGGTTTTAACTGACTTCAAGATTCACAGGACCCAGGCAAATAACAAGATGGTTTCCAAAGCTAATGTTGTTTGACCCATAAGGTTTAACAGAGCTCCTAAAATATATGAAGCAAAACTCACAGAGTAGATGAGAGAAAGAGACAGTTCTACCATGGCTGAAGACATCAATATCCCACACTCAAAAATGGACAGAAAAGCCAGGTGGACCAATAAAATAAGCAATTTGAGAAACAAAATAAGCCAATTAGATGAGACATATCCAGAAACCCACTCACCATGTAGAACTCACATTCTTCTTAAGTGCACATGTCCAGGATAAACCTCATGTTACACCACAAAACAAGATTCTGCTTATTTTTTTAATTTTGGAAGAACCTTTGAAACCATGTAAACTATTTTTTCTGACCACAATGGAATAAATCTGGAAGTTACCAATAGAAAGAAAACTATAAAATTCACAAGTATGTGGAAATTAAACAGCACTCTAGCAACCAATGGGTCAAAAAAAGGAACCATAAGAGAAACTATAAAATATCTATAGAGAAATGAAAACAAAAACCAAAATGTATCAACACTTAGGAGATACTACAAAAGCAGTGCTCAAAAGGAAATTTATAACATGTTTAAAAAGATCACAAATCAATAATCTAACGTAAACTCTAGGCAACTAGAAAAAGAATAAATTAAACACAAAGCTAGCAGAAGGAAGGAAATAACAGAATACAGTAGAGATTAAAAAGAGAAAAAAAATAGTCAAGAAAATCAAAGACACCAGAGCTGGCATTTTGAAAGAAAAAAAATTAAAAATCTTTAGACTATGAAAAACAGATATAAGACTCAAATTGCTAAAATTAGAGCTTAAGAAGGGGAAATTACTACAGAGTCTACAGAAATAAAAATAATTATTGTACAACTGTTTATCAACAAATGGATAAACTGCATGAATGGAAACATCCCAGGAAACACACAGACCACCAAAACTGACTCAAGAATGAGTAGACAACGTGAACACACCTATGCACCCAGGGATAATATATCAGACACCAAAACCCTCCTAACAAAGATGAGGTCAACCACAAACAGCTTCACTGGTGAATTCAACCAAAATTTTAAGAATTAACATCAATGCTTAAACACTTCCAAAAACACTAAGAAAAGGGTGCATTTTCAAACTCCCTTTTTTTAATGTTTCTTTTTCTTTTCTCTCTCTTTTTTTTTTTTTTTTTTTTTGACAGGCAGAGTGGACAGTGAGAGAGAGAGACAGAGACAGAGAGAAAAGTCTTCCTTTCTTTACTTCCTTTACTTCACCCTCCAACGGCCGGTGCACTGCGCTGATCCGAAGCCAAGAGCCAGGTGCTTCTCCTGGTCTCCCATGTGGGTGCAGGGCCCAAGGACTTGGGCCATCCTCTACTGCCCTCCCGGGCTACAGCCGAGAGCTAGACTGGAAGAGGAGCAACCGGGACAGAATCTGGCACCCCGACCGGGACTAGAACCCAGAGTGCCGGCGCCACAGGCAGAGGATTAGCCTAGTGAGCTGCAGCGCTGGCCCAAACTCACTTTCCAAGATCAGTGCTAGTCTGCTATCAAACAAAGCCATACAAAGATACTAAAAGAAAATAAAATTATAGGCCAATATCCTTGAAAATATGGATGTAAAAATTCTCAAAAATTAAACCCCACAGCATATTATAAGGATCACCATATGCAGGTGGGATTTATCTCAGGACTTCAGGAGTGACTCAACCAAGAAAATCAACAAATACAGTACACCACATTCACAAAAGAAAAGAGCAGGCAAATAATCATCTCAGCTGACACAGAAAATGCCATTTGAGAAAATCCAACACCCTATCATGATAAAAAAAAAAAATTCCAGAAAACTAGGAATGAAATAAAATTCTCTAGACATGATAAAGGTCCTTCATGAAAAACCCACAGCTCACATCACATCCAATAGTAAAAGTCTAACAGGTTTTCTCCTAAGATCAGAAATAAGACAACAGTGCTCACTCACTTTGGCCACTCACACTTAACCTATATAGCCCTAAGTATGACACCAGAACTATGGGCAATAAAAGAAACAATACATGCATACTGGACTTCATTAAAGTGATAATCTTTGTGCATCAAAGCACACCACCAAGAGAGTGAAAAGACAGCCCATCATTTATCTCATAAGGGTATAATATCCAAAATGTATAAATAGTTCCTACAACTCCACAATTAAAAGACAATCTGATTCAAAAATGGGCAAAGGACTTGAATAGGCATTTCCCAAAAGATTTACAAATGGCTAATAAACACATGAACAGATATCCAGTATCATTTCTCATTTAGGGAAATGCAAATAAAAACACAATGAGATGCCATTTCACAACTACAAAAATGATAGTTTTTAAGCAGAAAATAAATGTTGGCAAGGATGTAGACAAATTAGAATCCTGCATTGCTGGTGAGAATGTTACATGGTGGAGATGCTATGGAGAACAGTTTATCAGTTAACTCAGTTACACAGAGAATTACAATATAATCCAGCACTTCAACTCCTAATTATAAACCCAAAGAATTCATATCAGGGACTCAAAACTTGGAACCCAATATGCATAGTAGCATTACTCAACAACACCCAAAGGTGAAAACAGTCCATGTGTCCATCAACAGATAAATGGATAAATAAAATGTGGTGTGTGTGTTTGTGTGACGGAATACTATTCAGCCCTAAAAAAAGAGTGAGGTTCTGGGGCAGGCATTTGGACTAAAGGTTAAGATGCAGTATCAGAGTATGTGGGTTTGATAACCTGCTCCAGCTCCTGACTCCAGCTTCCTGACAACGGGGAAGTCCTGAGAGGCAGCAATGACAGCTCAAGTAATCAGGTTCGTGCTATTCACATGGGAAACTTGGATTAACTTTCCAGGTTCACAGCTTTGACCCCATCCCAACCTAGCCATTGTGGGCATTTGGGGAGTGAACCAGAGATTGGAAGCTCTCTCTCCCAGACTGTGTTCCTCTGCCTCTCAAGTAAAAACAAACAAACAACAACAACAAAACTGAAGTTCTCATTACATGCTACAATATGGATGACTCTTGAAAACATTTTGTTATGTATTCTTTAAAAATCAAATAGAAAAAGCCATATTTGATGTGATTTCATTCCTATGAATTATCCAAAAACAAATTCATAGAGAGATAGATGAGCAATCACAAGGGGTTGGGGAAATGTCAAGTGACTACTTCATGTTTATGTGGTTTCCGCTTCACTTGATGAAAATTCTGTAGGTGGTGGTTATAGGTGCATGACACTGTGAAAGGACCAATTGCCACTGAATTGTACACTGAAAATCAACTAAAATGGAAAATTTTGTTATATGTATTCTATTGAAAAAAACAGTAAATCATCCATACATATACCAAAAAAACTGACATCAAAAGTGCTAATAAACCTATACTATATCACAATATATTTATTATACTATTTTCTCTTTTCTACTTTACTGATGCTCTTGCTTCTATCTATATTTGTTCCCTCTTTATAACTTCCATTCACTTTGTTGTTCTTTTTCTAACTTTTGAGACAAGTCTTGGATTTATTCTTTTTGTTTTCAACAGATATGTTTAAAGTTATGAATGCTCCTCTAAGTACCAGTACACCCACTGCCCAGATAGTCTAAGACTGCTGTTTTCATTCACATTATTTTAAAACCATTTACTCTGCATTTCAGGATCTGGTATTTTCCTGTTGCTAAATTAATTAAAATCCAGTATTTAAACTGTTAAAAATGGTAATTTGGGGTCAGGACCAAGGCACAATAGGTTAATCCCCCATCTGTCGTGCCAGCATCCTATATGGCCATCAGTTCTAGTCCCGGCTGCTCCTCTTCCAGTCCAGCTCTCTGCTATGGCCTGGGAAAGCAGTGGAAGACGGCCCAAGTCCTTGGGCCCCTGTACCCCACATGGGAGACCGTGAAGAAGCTCCTGGCTCCTGGCTTCGGATGGGTGCAGCTTCAGCCATTGTGGCCATTTAGGGAGTGAACCAACGGAAGGAAGACCTCTCTCTCTGTCTCTTCCTCTCACTGTCTGTAACTCTACCACTCAAATAAATAAATGAAATCTTTTAAAGAAAAAAAAGAAATAATGGTGGTTTATGACACTGAGAATTATTCTAGGTAATGTTGTGGGCCATCAAATAAACCAGAGGGCATATAGGACAGAGCAACCAGGAGTTGGAGCGGTGAGAAGCCCATCAACCTAGAGCCAAAGAAAAGGCCCTGATGCTTCATGCGGAGGAAAAGGGTCCAAAGCCCTAGTAGCCCATAGTTTTCTGGAATATGTGAGAGCTTCCCCAAGCAACTCTTATGCTGCAGGTGCTGGGGACACAGCAGTGAGCAACACAGAGATGACTCAGGTACTCCTTAAATGCACAGAGAGGAGCTGACCAGTTACAATGATCAACACCGTGGCGATACACCGCGTGCTCCAGGAATTTATAACAAGACTGTCCAGCTTGGTTTGGGGTCAGGGAAGGCACCCTTGGTGAATCAATACCAGAGCTCAAAGGTGAGGGTTAGAGGAGACCCAGCATGACCAGAAGAAACACGAAAGTTAACAGTCATGAAGCAAAGGACGCTTGGATCACCTGAAGAGAGACCTCAAGGATAGGACACAGAGGAGAGGGAGGGAGCGGCGCTAGCTGAACCTGGGAGGGCAGGCAGGGACTTGAACATATTAAACATGCAGGACTTCAGTGCAAGAGTGACAGGAAGCCATTGAAGACTTGGGGGAAAATGCGCTATGTTCAGAACTATCTTTTCAGACAACTTCCTTGGATACACTCCGGGAGCAGAAGGTGGCAAAGAGGAAATGCTGGGAGTCCAGTGAAGAGACAATGAGGGTATTTCTGTTGGCCTTTGTATGTCTTATTTTGGGAAACGTCTGTTCAAATCCCAGAGTTTTATAAGGCTCGTTTTCTTATCATTCACAATATAGTAAGAAGCAAATGAACTTTATCAAGAGAAATAATCCAAAAAAATTTTGAAAAATAATTATGAAAATAGACTTGAATCACCAAATAACAGTATCCTAAATGGCCAATAACTGAAACTGTGGAAGAGAGAATACCCAGAAACAAACTCACATGTATCATAATTTTATCAGTGATAAATCTGATACTTTAAATCACATTACATCCCTTGTACATTTTAGATACCAGTGTCTTATTAAATGTATGATTTCTAAATATTTCCTCTTAATCCATGGGTTCTCTCTTTGCTCTATTAATTGTTTCCTGCTGTGCAGAGAGTTTTACTTTTTGTGTGATCTCATTTGTCTATTTTTTTCTTTCATTACTTATGCTTTTAGGGATATATCTAATAAATCTCTGCCTAAATCAATATCAGAAGTTTTCCCTGATGTTTTTTTCCTAGGAATTTTATAGTTTCAGATCTTACATTTAAGTTGATTTCTTGTGTAAGGGGTAAGATAAGGTCAATTTTCATCCCTCTGTATGTGGATATCCAGCCTTCCCAACAGTATTTTTTAAAGATTTATTTTTTTATTTGAAACACAGAGTTACAGAGAGAGGTAGAAAGATATAGAGAGATACAGAGAGAGAGAGAGAGAGAGAGAGAGAGAGTGAGTCTTCCATCCGCTAGTTCACTCCCCAAATGGCCTCAAAGGCCAGAGCTGAGCTGATGCAAAGCCAGGAGCCAGGAGCTTCCTCCAGGTCTCCCATGTGGGTGCCAGGGGCCCAAGAAATTGGGCCATCCTCAGCTGCTTTCCCAGATACATCAGCAGCGGGCTGGATCAGAAATGGAGCAGCAGGGACTCGAACCAGGTGCCCATGTAAGATGCCAGCTTTGCAGGCCATGGCTTTAACCTGCTGTACTACAGCGCCAGCCCCTCCCAACAGTATTTATTGAAGAGATTGTCCTTTCTCCATTGTGTCTTCTTGACTCCTTTGTCTAAAATTGACTATAGACGTATGGGTTTATTTTCTAGGCTATCTGTCCTATTCCACTGGTCGACATATCTGTTTTTATGCCACTGTCATACTGTCTTCAATACTACAGCTTTAAGAAAAAGCTCAACACCTCTAATTACCAAAAAATGCAAATTAAAACCATGAGATACTCCCTCAGGTCTGTTAGGCTGGCTATTATCAAAAGGATAAAAAACAACAAGTGTTGACAGATACAGAGAAAAGGAGAACTCTTAGACACTATTTGGGGTATTATAAGTTAGGATGGCCATTTTGAAAACAGTATGAAGAGTCCTCCAAAAATTAAAGATGGAAATACCATCTGATCTACCAATTCCACTACTGGGAATACATTCAAATAAAATGAAATCGTGATAGTGAAAGGATGTTTGACTCCCATGCTCATTACAGAATTTTTCACAACAGAATAGACACAGAAACAATCTACCTGCCTATCAGTGGCTGAATGGATTTTTTTTAAAGCAGTAATGTACACACAATGGAATACTATTCAGCTTGGAAAAGAAACAACAGAAAACCGCATCATTTGAGACAACATGATGAACCTACACAACACCTCGGTTCAGGTAAACAGCCCAGGCACAGAGTGACAAAAGCCACCTTTGTCACTTCTGTGAGAAACCCCAAAAAACTCAAACTCATGGAGGAAGAGTACAGGCCAGAGCAGGCAAAGGGGTGGGAAGGGAAAGAGAGGTTAGTCACTGGGCACCAAGTCACAGTTAGCAGGAATGTGTTCTTGGGCTCTGCCACACAGCAAGCTGACTACAGTTAACAGTAATGAATCCTTTATTTCAAACAACTAGAAGAGCATTTCACGTGTCCTCACCACAGAGAAATAAGCGACAAGTACCTAAGGTAACAGATATGCTACACTCTGACTTAGCCATTCCATAAAGTATGCATGCATTGAAACTGCACATCGTACCCGAGAAAAATCTCAAAATTATGTTTTGAATAAAAAAAAAAAAGTTTAAAAAGAGGAAAGCACGTTTCCTCCAGCAGGGAGAAGGAATGCCTTGGGGTAGGGTGGCAGCAGGGAAATGGAACTGGGTAGGAAATGAAACGGAAAGGTCTGGTGACTGAACTCGTGAGTCCACAGGCCATCTTCAGCTCACCATACGAAAGTGTTCGCCAACAGCTAGCACCAAGCCCAAATGAAGAGGCTGCTTTTCGGTGCACAGTACTCCCTTCCTTTTGCAAAGATTCCTAGAGTTTCTGGGTGATCGTATGTGATGGACATCTGCACTGGGGAAGGAATCTGACCGCGTGGCATCTAAGACGATCTGACCTCTAAGATTCTTGGCTAAAATCAACAAAAATGGCAAGCTGCCTGGACAACTCAATGTACAACATCTAAGAAAGAGAGAGATTGGGTTTATGTATGCACCTGTACTGTCTTCCATCTCGGTATTCCTTTCTATTCAAGTTATGTGCTACAGATTAGCTCACTGGTAGATTACTTGAAAGTTTGTCAATTAAAAAAAACTAGTGTTTTTAAGTACCAGTTGAGTATCCCTTACGGAAAATGCTCAGGACCATAAATGTTCTGGACATGGGGATTTTGTTAACTTTAGAATATCTGAAAATATCTAACAAGGTATCTTAGAGAAACACAAAATTCATTTATGTTTTCATATACAGCTTACACACATAGCCTGAAGGTAATTTTACATGATTTTTACATAATTTTACATAAATTTTACATGACACAATGTTTGATGATGTGGAATTTTCCACTAGGGGCATCAGGTCAGCACTCAAAAAGTTTCCAATTTTAGAGCACTGAGGATTTTCAAGTTAGGGAATGCTCAGACTGCACCAGCACAAACGGTTCCATTTCCCTGAGTATATCATTTTAATTATAATAAAGATTAGAAATGTGTATAGTCTGCTAATCTTTTTTTTTAATGTCAAGTGAACAAGCCCATTTGCTAGAACTTGGGATTTAGTTCACTTAGGGAGGCCCAGCTGTGTACCAGTCACCAAATCTCAAGACAGTGGTACACTGTAGCAGAGAAGGGGTGAGAAACTCTATCCACCAATCCCAATGCTGTAGAGATGCAAGCACCATGCCAACCAAAAGATAAAGGAAAAAAAGTCCCATAAATATACTGGGTGTAATGGACAAGAAGAGACTGACCAAGAAATGTTACCACCTGGGCTCAACACCAGAGTTTTCTCACTGCTAAAGACTGAGCAAAATCCCACAGACCACCACCACCACCAAAGTGGGTTCTACCATCATAATCACTGATGTGGGTAGAGCCAGGGCAGCGTAAAGCAATACTGACAAACAGCAACTGAGACTCAGACAGATGCTTCCCCAACCCGACGAACTCAGTCCACAGGAACTCCACACACCAACACACAGTCCCACCTAAGCAGTCCCTCTCTGGAGCCATATGACATACACAGTTGTGTTTTCATGCTATAGTAATCGAAAGCAGAAATATTTTCTTTCTCCTTTTCTTGTTCTCAGTGCAATACTCACGGACCTATACCTGTGAGTATCTGTTAAGCACACTGACACACTATGCTACAAGTGCCACCTACCAACAAAAGGAGAGAAGTTACAAGGGAGACCGTGGGCATCTTACAGTTTATCAGAAGATGAGTAGTGGCAGCTAAGGTTGAAACCTTGGTCTACCATCCAGAGGCTGAGTCTCAACTTTTCAATCATTAAATGGGCTAATACTAGCACCTATCTCCTAGGAAGAACTCAATGGGACACTGCACGTAAAGAGTCTGTCCCAGTGTCTAGCACACAGTAACACTCACTAAAGGCCATCACTACTGTTTTTGCTCTTATTATTATTATTTTTTATACAAGAAGCATAGGAAGCATCAGCTCAACAGCCTCTTTATGCACTACCTAAAATCAAAGATTAGGTGTCTTCAAAGAATGCACAGTGATTCATTAAGACAGTAAGTAAACGGGGTTTGTGTCAGCTTCCCATAAAGTCAAAACAACAGACATGGCAACACAAGGTGACAGGCGAATAATAAAATAAAGGGAAGCCTCCAAATAGTGTGGCTGGTGGTGTGCCGCAGCAGGGTAAGCCGCCACTTGCAATGCTGGCTCTGGAAGTCCAGTCTGTGTCCTGGCTACTCTGCATCCTATCCAGTTTCCTGCTGATGCACCTGGAAAGGCAGAAGATGATGGTCCAAGTACTTGGGAGCCTGCCACCCATGTGGGAGACCATAATGGTGCTCCTGGCTCCTGGCTTTGGCCTGGTCTAGACCTGGCTATTGCAGCCATCTGGGAGCCAATGGAAGAGGGGTGTGTATGTGTGTATGTGTGTGTTCCTCTCTGTTGCTTTGTCTTTCAAATAACTAATTTTTTAAAAAGATAGCAGACTTTCTCATTTTTGTTATGTTTGATAAGTAAAGTGAGAAATCTGATTATCTGTATATATCAAATTATGCATCAATTCAGAGGAAAAAATGAAGTCCACAGTTTGAAGAGAGTCCATGTGCTTTCACATCCTGAAGGCAGCCATTCTGTGGTACCCTTCCACTGTTAACTACCTACAGGATGCTTACAAGAGTCTGCTTCACAGATCTCCCTATACACCAGATCGTGCAAAGAGAATGTGACTTGGGGTGGCAACACAGCCAGGCAAATAGAGCAATGCAAATACCAAGAAATTCTAGTTTTGCCCTCTGCACTTTTAAAGTAACAGGTACTTTGGATTATATGACTTGATTGAATTTCCAACAGTGCATCATGATTTGAGACATCCAGGAAAAGTTTAGATGTCAAGTAGTCCACAGTGCCAAGGCCTGTGATGGCAGTCAGTAGGTCAGGTCCCAACCTCATTTTCAATCTGCAAGAGACTCAAATGAGACTCCAGGCTGTGTAGCACCTCACTGGCCTTCTCTGCTCAGTCGTGAATAAGAAAACAAGAATGATGTCAGTATTTTCAAGGCAACTCTGCAGAACAGTCCAGAAAGACAGCACTTCTGTCTCATCCACGACACACTCAGATTTCAGCAAAGCAACGAGCAACTCAAGCATTTGTCTCCCTCAACAGGGTAAAGGGGCCTTCACTCCTGATCTCCTGTCGGAGATGTTAGTAAAAGATTAAGCAGATGACTTCAAAATTCTCACCCAAATCCAAAACTCAACAGTCCTCAGAACACAGAGCTCTAATGCCTTTCTTGATAATACAAAGGTGCTTCAACTGAATTTGGCTTATAGGAAAACAATATCCAGTGATGAATAAAGACACAGAAAGCACACTGAGGAGTTAATGAGAACTGAAAGATTGAAAATGAGTTTAAGCATCATACCTAATGGGCTACAGAGATATCTGAGACAATCACAAATTCCACATAAATGAAAGATCTGAATATACTAGCTCTTTCATTCAATAGGTTATTTTCGGAGGGTGCACTGTGCTAGGTACGGAACACGGAACAAGACAGAATCATTGCCTTCACAAAGCTTGCAACCTACGGGCAGGTGTTGAAAATAAACTACAACACAATATATTTGAGTGGGTGTTATAAGAGCAGAACAGCACTCTGTAGGACCCCAAAGATTACAGAAACCCTTGGTGAGTGCACTATCTAAGCTGAGAACTGAAGGATGAGTAGGCTTTGATGAGTAGGCTTGAAGCAAGCAAAAACTTGGCAGTGGTTGGGAACAGGCGGAGTCTCCCATCATTTTGAAGGGCATGACTGAAGGAGAGAACGTGAACATCAAGGAGTTGAATGCAGGTCTCTCTGGCTGTAACACGTGCTGTCAACAGAGCTGGGTGTGAGAAGGAATCAAATCACAAACAAGTCCACATGCTACTTAAAGGTATTTCACCAGAAGAGAGACATGATAAGATGGCGAATTTAGAAGGATCTTATAAATTTAGTATCAAGAAAAACTGGAGTGGACTAGAATAGACAGTGCTGGATGACCCAAGCAATGGGAGTTTCCTCCTGCATTAAAGTGGGGAGGGTGAATAAGAAGACAGGACAGCTATAAGAAGTATGCATGAGGCTGATTCAACAGAACATAGCTTAATGTCTGGGAAAAACAAAGGAAGTTATATTTCCACCTTGGGGAATGTAAACAGGGGTGCTATTGAGGCCAGAAACCCAGAAGGAAGGTCCTAAATACAACTTTGGGTATTTTGAGTTTAAAAAGTCCAAATTTAGCTATATGGATAGTTCTGGAGCTCAAGACTTAGAATCATCCACACAATCTTTGGAGCACAAAGGGAGAACAGATGAAGCACAGGACAAAGCCACAACAAAGTGCAAGATGCCAAACAGGCAGAGCAGATGAGAATGGAATGGCAAATGAAGAGTGGAGGATCATTCAAGGCAAACGTGTCAAGAACAAGGAGTAGAGACCCAACGAGAGTGATGTGTGGGAGCATGTGCTACGTGTTGCGTGAGGAGTCAAGGCAAGCAGAGTGTAATACTGGTACATGGCAAGCCTGTAAATACTCACACCCAGCCTGCCCCAAGAGGCTGCCAAATGACAAATGATGCCTTCAAGAGACACTAGTAACCCACCAATCGGTGAATGACAAGAAGAGATGACGTAGTGGGTGATATATTCCCACCCACGTCTCCTTTCCAGTGCTGATGTGCCCATCCCTGCACTGCTAGGAAGATCTCTGCTGGCAAAAGGCTCACAGATGTGTCCCTCAAGGGGATTTGCCCTCTGAACCGGAAACTGTTCTGCCCAAGAGTGCACCCTCTCGCTCTCAGCACAATCTACCAGTAATGGCCGGCTGATGCAGGGGTATAAGGACCCAGTGCCCTTTCCTTGCGGTGGGACATTTCTGAAGGGCCATCACAGCTCCACAGTTGCCCATGATCAGCCAAGACCTCGACTGTAACCTCACTGCATGTCACTTTGCCACCTGCCCAATCCTGCCCTCCCCATGTCCTGACAGGTGTCACCTCTCAAAGGCAATTCTTAAACTAACCCCTCTGGACACAACCCTCCATTTCAGAGTCTGTCTCCAGGCAAACCAATCCACACTGGGTGGTGCATATCAAACTGGGCCAAGACACTGAGGCTAGGTAAGAGGCAAAGCCGAGAATGGCAAGGGCAGCTGCAAACCTCTGGATGTTGGGTGTGTGTGGTGTGAAAGGGGCTGTGACATGCACAGCTCAACAGACCATGGCGACTCTCGTACAGTCATCACTCATAAAGAGGAGCAAAGGCTTAAAGATTTCAGTGTTTTCTCATGGACTTTTGTTGTCTAATGTATCTACACGAGTCTGATGGGAGGAGGGGAAAAAATGGACACTGGAATTTTAAGGACAATCTGGAAGAATCTTCTCAGGAAAGTGAGAGAACACAGTCACACAGGAAGCAAGGAAGGTCTAGAAGCAATGGTTTCAAATGTCTTCAATCATTCATTCTGCGAGTTGTTTACTGAAAGGCCACAAGCTGGCAATGCAAGCAGGAGGAACACAGACAAGGTCCCTGTCATGGAGCTCAGCAGTGGAACCATGTCCCCCGTCAAAGCGGGTTCAGGATCCCTACAGGTCAAAGGAGACACCTGTGGTAATTTCTCAGTGTAGATGTCATTTGCAAACCTTCCTCGGGACACTTGCTTATTAGCGAGTTAAGTTATGAAAATGATAAAGCCCATTTTTATTAACAGTAAAAAAAAAAAAAAAACCTTGAATGAGGTCCAAGACGTCCGTCCCTTTCTGTCTGCATCTGGTTTGCTTGTAAGTCACTTTCTTTGATGTGCTGTGAAAAATGGGTGTAGGTGATAGTACCTGTGGTTTGGTTTGATCACCTTTTCTTGGCATCTCAGGATCTTTTTTTGTTTGTTTGTTCTCAGAGATCCTGAGGTTTGACAAAAGAGAAAAAGATAATATTTGCTTCATATCTGAACCTCTAATAGATAACTGCTCCTATTCCTTCTCTCAAATTCTCAACAACTCAAACACTACCTTGTATGTAACATAAGGATACAAAGTGTGGGGCAGTGCATTATTAGCCCACACTGATCAGACACAACCTCCAGAACACTCACCAACCACCACCACCTGAACTGTGAGTAGTATTTAATTGAATATGGTGACTACACTGTAAAACTCTATTTGCATGCTTCATTTTAATAAGGAGATAAGGATAGGCTTGAATTTTTGAAAGAATATTTCAGACCCACAACTCTGCTAAAACAGAATTTCCCAGATATGTCCAGAGATGGTGGAAAAAGCTATATTCTGGGGGCCGGCCTCATGGTGTAGCAGGTTAAACCACTGCCTCTGATGCCAGCATCCTTATGGATGCCGGTTCAAGCCCTGGCTGTTCCACTTCCAATCCAACTTCCTGTTAATGCACCTGGGAAAGCAGCAGAAGATGGCTCAGGTGCTGGGGCTCTGCACCCATGTGGGAGACACAGATGAACCTCTTGGCTCCTGGTTTTGGCCCATCCCAGCCCCGACTACGGTGGCCAACTGGGGAGTGAACCAGCAGATAAGAGACCTCCCTTTCTCTATCCCTCCCTAAGCTGTATTCTAGGACTGCTCATGAAGCTGCACAAAGGTGACCAGGCTTCTCCTGAAAACAATGGAAAACTCCAGCATAAAAAAATTCATATAAATGTATGCATGAGTTTAGTTTCTCAGTTATTATATTCCAAATGAGGGCCGGCACCGTGGCTCAACAGGCTAATCCTCCGCCTAGCGGCGCCGGCACACCAGGTTCTAGTCCCAGTTGGGGCGCCAGATTCTGTCCCGGTCACTCCTCTTCCAGTCCAGCTCTCTGCTGTGGCCCGGGAGTGCAGTGGAGGATGGCCCAAGTGCTTGGGCCCTGCACCCCATGGGAGACCAGGAGAAGCACCTGGCTCCTGGCTTCAGATCAGCACAGTGTGCCGGCTGCGGCAGCCATTGGAGGGTGAACCAACAGCAAAGGAAGACCTTTCTCTCTGTCTCTCTCTCTCACTGTCCACTCTGCCTGTCAAAAAAAAATATTCCAAATGAGAATTTAAAAGCTACTCATGGCTGCAGCCCCAACGCCATCACAGTTTTAGGCACACAGTTGACATATAATATTTGATGGGTGAATGACTGAATAACTTCTAAAATAAAATTCAAACCCAGCATTTGTGTAGGCGCTAGTTTTTTTTTTTTTTTTTTTTTTAATGAAGTCCGGGAAGACATAATTTTTAAAACACTGGAGTAGAAGACAAGGAAATGAAAATCAAACAGGAAAATTCCCCAATCGAGAACTTGAAGCTAGAGTAGTGGCTCTTTGGTAGGGGAATTCCTGGCATGGCAGTTGTGGAGCCCACAGCCTGTCCCACAGATGTGTCCATGTAACCCGCTAAGCCAGTTACAAAGCAACCTGGTGATGTGTCAATATCGGAGAATTTGAGGAGAAATGAAGCACTGGAGCCAAGAGGGAACAACCTGAAAACAGTGCCTTCATTAAAAAAACAAAATGCCAAATCAATGGTCCTCCAAGCCTTCTAAGGAATCCATCAGTTTACAAAGCCTGGTCAATGGATGGGCCTTTCATCGGAGCAGTGTGACCTGTGGACATAATGGTTTTCACCCACTAGCTAAAGCTAGCTGGGCAGTGTCAAAGAATGACAATGAACTGGAGGGGTGGATCAGGACCAAGACCAGGACCGCTCACTCACCCACCAGAGCCAGAGACTAACTCATGGCAAGAAGAACCTCAGACCCAAATGGGCCTGCCCATGAAGCCCAGGATCACCCATGCCTGCCATCCTGCACATGGCTCCAGGAACAACTCCAACATGACAAATCACTCTAGGCTTGGCAGGTTCTTGCAGTCACCAGTTCCAGCCTAGAGCCACTCTTCACACAAGCAAGATAACGGCAGAAATAAGATGACCACAACTAAAAAGCAAGGTGTTCATCTGAAGACGTAATCAACTTAATCAGCAGGGTTTTCGATACCAGCACAGGCTACCAAAAACAACCAAGAAAGTAAAAGACACTGTGTAGCTGAAAACTGTTCTCACACGTTACTGCGTGGACGAGAAACCCAACTACATCCACAGGATGGGTCATCAGGAGGGGAGCCTGGAACTCTCAGGCATACACTGGAGAGCCACTTTTCACCAGGGAAGTCTCAGTTTGGTCTCAAGGCCTCTTAACTGATGGATTCAGGGCCAGCAAGATTCGCTAGGATAATCGTCCTTACATACAGCCAGTTGATTATGGACTTTAATCACATCATCAGAGGACCTTCACGGCAACACCTGCGTTAGTGTTTCACTGAATAACCGAGGACTGGAGCCAGCCAAGTTAACTCATCAAACTGATCACCACCATACTCTTCTGCCCACCTCACTCTCAGACAAACGCTGCTGTTACAAACCACTGATGAAAACTTCTATCTCCTTGTCCTCAACTCAGCAAATCCTCTTCCTTGGTCAAATTTTATTTAGAATTGTTCTGTATGACTGTATTATACATGTTTGGCTTTTTTCACCAGTTAAAACCACTGAAGATGTCAAACATAACTGTCATACATCAGCAGAAAGCTGCATAGGATTTAAGGAAAACCACTTCTTCTAAGAGTGTAAATCCAATAACCCAAAGTCTACACCACAAACTTACATCAGTCAGGTCACTGAAAGAAGAGCCTGCATAGAACTGGGCGGGGGATGGAATGGTTGATCTGTTCTCAAACCTCACCTTAAGTAATATATTCACTCTACCCACGCCCTTACATGTAAGACTGGTAAAAGAGTTGCCCACCCAAGACGTCTCTACACCCACATTCAACGCATACCCTTGAATCGTCATCATGCTGCAATTCAGCCCTCCTCAACCTACCACTGCACAATCTGTAATGGATGCACCTCAAGCTTACCAAAGACTCCCTGGCTATTCAATCAAAGGACACTACTGGTCATCGCCTCTTTCTTAAAACAGACTCTCCCAGTTCCTTCTGTACACCAAAGCCTCTTGGTGTTTCTTCTCTCCCTCGTGCTACTTCCTTGTCAATCTGATCTCTGCTTCCACCTCTAAAATGCCGTTTTCTCCATCGTTGGACGCTTCCTCCTATTTTACTTCCTGTTTACTAATGACCTTCAATCTCTATCTCTAGCCAGATGTTGCTACTGATGTCCAGGCTCACATGCTTACTGCTCCAGACGTTTACATGCACGTGTTCAAAACAGAACAAAAACTCAAAACTGACTGTTCTTTCCACTGCCTCCACTTCCCTCAATGAATACGTCTTCCCAAGTCCCACCATCCACTTAATGAACTAAAACAAAAACCTCAAAATTATCCCTAAACTTGACTTCCCTTTAATCCTCATATACTGTCAACTGAGTTTTAGTCGGGGAGAGGAGGAGAGACAACAGCTGAAAATGACATTTCCATCCAGACTCCTTTGCAGCTAGGTTTGGAAACATAACTATTGATCAATGAGGAAAAAACAGAAAGGACTGCAACTTCCAGACAGCTGTATATGGAGAAATGACTCGATTTCATACTTCAGTCTGTCCTCTATATGCTCACAAAAAGGATACAGTTTCATGCCTACCTTGGGCCATGCAAGGAGAAAAGACACAGCAGATAATGACAGAGTTAAAGACAAAAGGAGAACCTCACAGAGCATCATACCAATACTACGCTGCCCAACTCCAAAACTCACTTCACGAAAAAGAATAAAGCTTGTGTAAACCACTGTTATTGTGTACTTTTATCACATGCTGTTAAAACATAATCTAGGCTAACATGAAACAGCGTTGATTATTTTCAAATCCCAATTCTATCCATTTCTCTCCATCCCTATTAACACTCTTATTTTAAGCCACCATGATCTTGTATTTCAATTACGGAAACAGCATATAGTATTAACGAGTCACCCTGCCTGTAGTCTTCTTCCAGTCTAATCTCCTACCTACTTCTGAAGGGCAATCAGAGATTCTGTTATCATCTGCATTAAAAATGTTCACATTCTTCAACCCAGTAATTTTGTTTCTCAGAATCTATCCTGAGGAGAGTTGTAAAATATGCATTCAAATAATTACATTTATGGATTTTCATAACAGCAATGTTTATAATGGTTTACAAGTGGAAAAAATCTAGATGTCAAACAACTGGGGATAGTTACAAAGGGAAAATGGTGCACACAAAGGAATATTTACCTGTCACTAAAAGTTATAACAGAATATCCTAGAATATGAGGCAACACTCTTAATTAACACACATTTAAATGAAATGAACATAAATAGTACGCATCCTATTTTCCAATTTGATTTTTTAATTACATAAAAATGTACAAAAGGCAATTCCAGTCTTACTTCATGTCTACACCAAAAAAGCCATGATTTTAATTAATACAAGTATCACATTAGTATTTATTAGACACTGCTTATGTACTAAACACATAATAATGGCTACACTGGGTGTTACAATTGCTTTTCTTTTTGCCAGTATTTTTTCATTTATTTGAAAGGCAAAGACACACATACACACTCCCCAAATGTCCACAATGGCCAGGACTGGTCAAGTCAAAGTCATGATCTAGGAATTCAATCCAGCTCTCCCACATGGGTTGCATGGGCCCAACTTGAGCCATTATCTGCTGCCTCCCAGAGTCTGCCTTGGCAGGACACTGGAATCAGGAGCCAGAACCAGGAATCAAATCCTGGCACTCTGGTATAGGATATGGGCATTTTTTTTTTTGACAGGCAGAGTGGACAGTGAGAGAGAGAGACAGAGAGAAAGGTCTTCCTTTTGCCATTGGTTCACACTCCAATGGCCACTGCGGCCAGCACGCTGCGGCCGGTGCATCACCCTGAACCGAAGCCAGGAGCCAGGTGCTTCTCCTGGTCTCCCATGCGGGTGCAGGGCCCAAGCACTTGGGCCATCCTCCACTGCACTCCCTGGCCACAGGAGAGAGCTGGCCTGGAAGAGGGGCAACCGGGACAGCATCCGGCACCCCGACCGGGACTAGAACCCAGTGTGCCAGCACCACAGGTGGAGGATTAGCCTATTGAGCCGCAGTGCCAGCAGGATATGGGCATCTTAAACACTAGGCCTAACACCAGTTCCACTTGTATTTTTAAAAAATACAACAATAAATATAAACTGCTTCCAAAAAGAAAAACAATAACAATCCCACCAAGTCCTACAAATCTGATGATGCTCTTTGTGTAGCTTACATTCTTCAATCACCTCTGGGAAGCCTTCTCTCATTCTTCTAAGGCAGGATCACACATCCCCCCAACCCGTTCCTGGAGAACCCCCACTTTCCCCATAGCACCATCAAATGCCTGTTCTTACCAGTATTTCCCACTAGCTCATGAGCTCATGGAAGGCACATTCATCACTTCCCTAACACCTGGCTTGCCTGGTGGCCTATTATATAAAATGGACAAATGAACACTGGCACTAAGCAGTCAGTCACTCTATACCTCTCTTCACCATCCAAGAGATGCAGAAAGACCCACATCCTTGGAATCTAAATGTCTGTCTCTAGTACTTAAGATCTTAATAGTAACGGGCCTGAATCATGGCTTAGCATTAGATCAGGCTGTAAACAGCTGTATCAACTCTTTTCAAGGCAGTTTAAGCCCCTAAGAAATGACTGCATGCAGTAAGGAGCAACATAACACTAAAGTCTACTTGCAAATAAGTTGATGCCTACCCACAGGAGATCATTTGAAATAACACTCAAAATATGGGAGAATCATACATGCATTACATTTTCATTGGGTGTCTACTATATGCCAAAGATCCATCCCACTGTAAGTAAGAGAATGATACTGATACAACAGGTAAATTATGATGATTCATATGCAATTTTTCCTAAATTTTTACCATTTTGAAGCAATCATAGGTAAGCACTCACAAGGAAAGAAAACGGCTTAATATACGACAGCCTTGTAGCAAAACTGTAAATACAATCAAGTGGCTCCCTCTGTTGTGAATGGTGGCTAATGTAGTGGCTTCAAGAACCACTAAGATCTCCACTGTGTTGACCTGCATGGCAAAACTGCAAGGGCAGATGAAGAAACCACAAAAGCATTTCTCCCCATGAGGATAAATGCAGAATGCCACCCGCTGGACCAGAGCTACTTTTGATGAAAATTATCTCTGTCACAAGGGAAGACCCCATGGGATCTTCGAAAGGAGAAAACACAAGCTCAGGGTGGACCGACTTGCTAAGGACAAACCATAGACAGTGGAGATTCAACTGCACTGTATTTTTATTAGCTCTGCTTTTGTTTTTGTCAAGAGTTTTGGTTACAAGGCTCAAGAGGTATCCACTGATCCACCTCAATCCTGTTTTTGCCATGAGCTCTCTTATTTCGAGGAGCATGATGGTGGCAGAATGGGAAGCACATCAAGAGTCTTATCCTGAAAGTACTTACACACTCACCCTGTACCACAGTCCATTATAACTACAGATTTCATTCAACAAACTTAAAAAATTATTTTTATTTGAAATTAATAAATATTTTATGGAGTGAAAGAATTTTCTTATATATTATACACATAATTGCACAGATCTATTTAGATACATATGTACAGAGGCAGAGATGCATGTCAATCCCAAAAGAAAGATACCTCACATCTTTATGACATTTCATCCTTTAACTTTGGAAAGTATAAATACACTGAATGTTGACACAGAAAAATCCGTCAAGTCCTCCTCAAGTTTCCACTTGGCCACCACTGACTTCCTCTTCACATATCCAGCACACTCTTCAGACTTCACCAACCAAGGGGAGACCTCCTCCACAGCACCAGCTAATCACAGGGGAAGGGGTGTAAAATACCATTCAACAGCAAGGAAATTCACACGGTTGAAGCACAATTGGGGTTTCTAGTGTAGAACAGTGCAGCCCTCTGGCTCAGGCAACTTGTCTTCCACAGAGAGAACTCTGCCACCCTACTGGTGGTTTCACCGCCATTGAGAGACCATGAAGTAGGAAGAAAAGAATGTAACACTGAATGTAAGGGTAACAAAGGCCACCCAAGGAACTTGATGCATTCTTAAATCAGTCTTCTGGTCACTGATTCCAGCCACAAACGTGCAAGAAGCTGGAGACCCAGAGATGAACAAAACCAGAAAACTGAGTTCCTGTTTCCCTGATGACAACTTCCTGATATCCAAACATCTCAGTATAGGAATAATGAGAATCCTGAAGTTGCACACTCTAATGCCTACTGGAGGCACATTCCTAAGTGTGGGGAAGAATGAAGATGCTATGCTCCATCTAAAAGTACTCAAATACATTCTTCTCTCTAGACCTGGCTTACAGACAGCCACTTTATGATCGCGTATTTAGCAGAATATGGACCAGTGCATCTGGGTAAGGCATTTGGCATTGCACCCAGGTAGATACCCGTCTCTAAGACACCAGCCAATATTTAAAATCACCTTCATGTAAGTGATGGTCTTATCGCTTCAGAACATGCTGAGAACTCCACCCTAGGACAAGTAACGCAGAACAATCTATCAAGATCCAAAATGTTCGAAACTGAGCTGGAGTCCATGTTTCCTCACTATGACTGAAGAGTTGACATTACCTAAAGTTTTCATTTTCCAGTGACTTTAAATTCGGCCCCGATTCCGTTACAATGCTGTTTGAAGGTGGTTTACTCTTCACAACCCAAGTCTCTTCACCACAAAGGGTCAAAGATGATGTCAGCAGACACCCAAGTGAAGAATATCAACGACAAATGTAGTAACCCTTAGCCACATAAAATGTGGTTTCTTGGCTGAAGGTTACAAGAAGCCATTGAGGCACACTCAAGCACAATGCTTAAATAGAGTTAGACTTTAATTTGGAATATTTTTTTCTTTCAAAGTCAATGTACTGGATATTCCAAGATTTTTCCTTAAATCAATGGCCTATTTTTATGCATACAACTATTCTGCAGGTTTTTGGAAATATATATATATGCTAATGTACACTTAGCACTTCTTGTTTTTAAAGTGAAATTTTAACAACAAATTAAATTCCAGAGTTTATATTATGTAACGTAGACACAGGCTATAAAAATGGTGACACTGGTATTCTTGTAATGCAATTTAGCCCTTTTTAGTAATGATTATGCAAATAATTGGCCACGGGAAAACCACTTTACATCTAGTGCAATTATCCACTATCACAGAAGTCGTCATTATTATTGTCCTGCTTATTGAACTTCAGTGAGAACTCTTGAGGTGCTGATAGTTCAAGGCCACTGTGAAAACTCTCCTCTTAACAGACTCATCTGGCCACTATAATTACCAACGTTAGGGACAGCGGATTCAGATGAACATTAAACAAGAAATTATCCCCAGGAGTTTCATCGTTCCAAACGTTAAATGAGGGAATACCGACAGCTCCTGATATGTCCTCAACGCCTCTGCAATGCAACCTCTCACCAGGGCAGAAAAGGATTCAACATCACAGAGCAGAAAAACCCATGATCCCAACGAGATCGGTTTTGCTCCTGAGAATCTCATCTTCTTTTGGCCAAGGTCCTCACAGTGTGGCTTATGCTTCAGCAGGGTCAACCAACCCTTCCATCTACTGCGCCTTGGTTTTCTGGCTTCAGAAATTACTCTGCCATCTTGAAACGGCCCAAGGAAGGTGCTTGGGTGATCCACTGGTCACATCTGCCATCATCGCATCCTCAGTAGGTCTCCATCAACTTCATCTTCTCTACCAGCACAGGGATGATGAAGACCACAGCGTGCAGATCGGGCAACCCATATCATTCTTCCACCCCATTCCATCAGCCCCACTGGAGCCTGCTGGCTATCGGTCCATGACTGGGCCTCATAAAGTCCAGAACCATCCAAGAGACCCGGGTCACACAGGCGGCCAAGACGTCCACTGGCCTGTTGTCCATGCTTCCCCCTCTAAAGCCAGCCAGCAAATCCACCACCTGAAAAAACTTCAGCCGCTGCCCAAGACGGCCAGGGAGAAAGCAGCTCATGGTGCACCTTCTCTCAGCCTAAAGGCTAATGCCACCACTCTGGGTGGAACCTCAGTGGACCCAACAGCCTCGAGAGCCAGAGCTAGCTCTGACTGCATCGTGCCCGGGAGTCCCGGTGTAGGCTGACGCCCCCAGCCTGGTTTCCTGGACAAAGGCCTCCTGGTTGAAGACCGCTTCTTCCTCCTGAGCCTTCCCTTGGGGAGCAGCTCTCCTCGGGGACCGGGGGTCGTTTCTGGGTTCGTCCACCTGTCGGAAATCCACAGCAGGAGCAGGTGCTTGTCCAGGGCAAGCCAAGCCCTTGCTGGCCAGACGATGGGTGTTTCTCCACTGTTGGGAAGACGCCCAGCTAATGCCACTGCTCAGTCGGTTTCTCGACACCCGGGGCTGGCCACTACCTGTGTGGACCTGGACACAGGTATCCGCAGAGGGTGACCGACCAGGCGCCGAGGGCAGGGCCAGGAGTCCCAGGTCCCCGCAGCGGCGTGCACCGCCCACCTCGCGCTTCCAGGCTCTCCTCTTCTCCTCCGGGGGCCCTCGACAGCGCCCCCTCTCGCCTCCAGCGAGCACGGCACCCGCAAGGACCGCCCCCACGCCCCAGCCCCGAGGGCTCCCGAGCCCCGGGCGGGGGCGGCAGGTGGGGGGAGGGGAAGGTGGACCGGTGGCCCCCCAGGAAACGGTCTCGCGGGTGACTCGCGAGCTCCCACCCGACCGCCCCCTTCGGGGTCCCCCAGGACCCCCGCCTCGCCCCTGCCGCGCCCCGTTCGGACTGCCCGCCCCCACCCCGCTCTCCCGCGCCCCCGGCCCAGCCCGGGCCGCGCACCCAGCGCCCCGCACCCCCGCCGGGCGCCGCGCGGCCCCCCGCCTTCCCGGCACGTCCGGCGCCGACTTTTACCTGTACTTTCTGTACTCGAGGCGGCTCGTCGGGCGAGAAACACCTCCCCGGGACCGCTACCTCCCCCGCCCGGCTCCGCCCGGCTTCCTCCTTCCCCCTCTAAGGCCGCAAAGTAGATGGAGTAAGAGAGAGTGTGTGCGAGAGAAAGAGAAAGAGCGAGCGGGCGCGGGCGCCGCGGGAGGCGGCGGGCGGCGCGCCCGGCCCCCGCCACCCTCCGGCCGCCGCCGCCGCCGCGGGCTCGGCAACTCCGGCTCGCGCCCGGCCCGGCCCCGGCCCGGTCCCCGCCGCCCGCCGCCCGCCGCCGCCCGCGCCCCCGCGTCCCCGTACCTCGTAAAGGTCCCCAGAAGCCATGCCAGGCTGCGGAACTTGGCTCGCCGGGTGTGCGCGTCTGCTCGCTCGCGCCCTCCGTGCGTGTGCGCGCGGGGGCCAGTGCGCGCGTGTGTGCGCGCGTGTGTGTGTGTGTGCGCGAGTGTGTGTGGTGTGTTGAGTAAACTGTGTTTTTGCAGAATGACAGGCTTGGGGGCTGCCTATGCGCAGAATCGGAGCGGGCGGCGGCGGCGGGGCTGGCGTAACCGGCAGCGGCGGCGGCGGCGGCGGCGGCGGCACCACGAGCGCGGGCAGCAGCGACGGCCGCGCAGCGCGCCCGGGAGGCACGGACGCGGCCCGAGCGCCGCGGCCCCCGCGACCCGGCGACCCGGCGGCGGTGGCTGCAGCCGGCAACGGCTCGCCCCGGCGCCGCCTGCAGGAAGCCGCCCCGCGCCCGCCGCCGGCCCGGACGCTGCTGCCACTGGGCGAGTCCCCGCCCCCCGGGAGCCCGGCCCGGCCCCCGGGGCGGGGGGGGCGGGGGCGGCTGCCGGGCCGCGCCCCGGGGGACCGGTCCCGGAGCCCGGCAGCGCTCAGACCCGCCCCGCCGCCCCGGGCCGGCTGGGCCGGCGGCCGGCGGGCCCCCGGGGGTGGCGGGCCAGGTGCCCGCCGGGCGTGCCGCCCCCGGGCCGCGAAGGGGCGGCCGGGAGGCAGGTAGGGGGCTGCGGGTGCGGGGCGCAGGGACCGGGCTGCGGCGCGGGTGCCCACCGCCCCCACCCCCAGGAGGGCAGCGGCCGCCGCTCTCGGGGACCTGGCCCCTCGGGGCTGCACGGCCCCTCCCTCCAGGCTGGTCGGTAAAACGTGGAGCCCCGGGGAGGGGAGGGACGGAATGGCCCCCTCCTCGGGCGCCAAGGAGAGCCAGGACAGCGTGGGCGCCGCATAAACCCCGGAAAGTCCTCAGAGCCAGGCGTGGCCTTCCCGCCACACTCCCCCGCTCCTGCCCCCCAGTGTTTGCGCTCGTCAGTTGATGAACAAACATTTCACGAAGTCCGCTCGACTGGTTGCTTGGACAGGCACGACTGGGACCCTGCCCACAGGCGACTTTGAATCGGGGAGGGGTGACGCGGTCCGCAGGTGCGCAGCGCATTGGTGCAGAGCCCCTGGCAAAGTCCGGGCACCGGGGATAGAGAGCCTGGACAAGGTCCCTAAAGTCCAAGCCCGTTCCAGGTCGCCTCTTCCTTCTAATGTCATGGTCACCCTTCTTACCAAAAAGGCAGTTGTCTCGGAACCTGGGGAGGCAGGCAGTTCCGGAATGGGAGGCAAGGTCTCCCCAACTCCGCTCCCGCTAAACACCCACACACACACACAGAAACCACTCTCCAGCGGTGATGTGGCCTCAGCTCGCATCCTCCCTGCCACACTTCCTACCTGTGAAGCCGGCCAGGTCCCTATGTCCATCTGAGTCTTGTTGCCCTTGTCTCTAAATGGGTCCGGATGAGGCGCACCTGGAGCGATGTGAGAGTAAATAGGATCAGGGATTCGCGGAGAAGCCCATCCAGTCCAGCAGGGCTCAGTGGAGGTCATTTCTTTCTGAATCTGGAGGGTGAGATGGCCAAGGGGCCAGAGGAATGGTTGGATCCAGAGCTTGTCGGACTTTTACAAGTCACAGTTCTTGATTAAACGAAGCGCTACAGGATTACATCTAGACCGTAAAGTGTTCAGGTCTGGTTCAATCCAGGACACGTGGGTTTGCACATACTGTTCCCTCTGCCTGGAGTGCCCTTCCACGTCGAGGCCATCTGGAGAACTGGCTTTTCCTGCTTCTTTATCTTTGTATCATAAGCATCCTGACAGCAGTATACAAGGAATGTTGTTTGTCAGACTGCCAGCACAACAAATTTCATACCAATTTCCAGTTAAAACCCTGTATTAAAATGGTGAGGGGGAAAAAGGCTTATTTGGTTTAGCAACTATGGAAACTGTTATACCAGTTCTTTTTCCTCTTCTTGTTATTTTCCCAATGGTCATGGCTTTAAATAATAGCATTAATAATAACCAGTTCTCTATCTGTAGGTAGAAAAATACATTTTAATAATCCTTAATTTGTACTTGGAAATAAATACCCCCACCATAACATGAGGATGTGATTTGGGGAGTGGAAGACAAGAAAGACACTGGGTTTGGAAATAATATGCTAGCCAAATTTGAATATATAATCAGTAGCTTTACAAAAACACCACAGACTTGACTTGTGCTGGCCAACTACTCCCTGGGAATGGAAAACCCTGGTTTAGACAACAGTTGTTTGCAGTGTTCACAGAAAGGGCTACTCGGTGAGGATTGGCATGTTCACGGGGATCTTTCATGGAAGACGTAGGATCCAGATGGATCTTGAAGACGTACAGAAAAGGAGTTGGGGTATTTTAAACTGGGGTAAGAAGCAAAGGTGGACAGCAGGCAATTCTGCAGCAGGAGGAGTGTGGGAGACCAGAACACTGCCCTGTGGTGGTCACAGGACCTTGCACAGTGAAGGCGGGTCCGTTGGTGGAGAGTCTCAAATGCTAGACTATGATGTTTGTGACTTAGCAGGTCAGCAGTAGAACCCTGCATCAATCAAAAGCATGTGACAATCAGAAATGTGCTTTAGAAGACAACGTCTAGAATAGGAGAAAGAGACTTGAAGCGAGGAGGTTAATGGCGGGGAGACCAATTGCAGCAGCCCCCAGTGATGGCAGCAGCAATGGAAAGGAGACGCTGGATTTGCGGGATCTGCGCGAGGAAGAACTGGGCAAACTTTCATTCTGCTTGCTCCGCCTACTCCTATGAAGCATTTGATCCAGATCAACAGAGTTGATGACTAACAGGATGTGTGTGTGCTGAGACGTGGGGAGGGGCGAGCCACGAAGGGAAGAAAGGGTGCAGAGATGACTAAGGTTTTCAACGGAATGACTGAGCCGCCCATCCATCAGAGCGCTATTTGACTGCATTTACTCCCAGACCAAGGCCGGCTTCCAGGAAGGGCAGATGCTTCCTGAGGGATCCGAGGGGAAGATGCTGTCACCTTAGGTAGGAACCAAAGAGCGGACAGTGCATCTTCGGGAGATGGAGAACTCCTGTGGCTCATGCAGAATGGAGGATACCTACCTGCCTCAAAGTGGGGTAGACCTTCACACTGCACATACCTCCAGGGCAGGTGGAGAAAACTCAATGCAAAGTAATGTGAAGAACGTACTGACTCACATGGTTGGAATTACTCTCAGGATTGGCCAAATTCAAGAGCTCAGGGCGTGTAACACCTCTTCTCACTCTCTGCTTCGCTCTGCATGCTGCCCTGTCTTGTTGGAGATAAACTTCTGCCTTGCAGTGTAGACGATGGCACCTGCAGCTCGCATCATCTGGGCTTAGTCTTCATCTGGTATTCCTAAATCTAGGGGAGGTCCCTGCTTGGCTGGTGTAGCTGGCCCGCTCACGTGTTGGCCCACTCTGTCATCAGTCACTGCTAGTGCACTACTGAGGCCCACCTGTGGACAGGGAGAATGCAGCGATTGCAGTCTAACCATAACTATAGGGCTGGAATGGAGGATGAGCAGGAGTCCACAGGAAGGGTGGACAGGACACTGCAGAGACGGATGTCCACTATGTACTGGGACAGAATGGGAACTTGGAAGCAAGGTGAGTAGCCGCCTAGCACATGGCCTTTCATTAAGCCAGTTGAACATCCAATGCCCTGACTGTGGCGTTAAAATAAAGCAATATTCGCCTTCTAGTGTTACCTTAGACACAATCTTGACCTCTGTATTGTATGGTGGCTGCACATGTGGGCTCCAGAGAGACTGGTTGGGTTCTAGTTCTTGAATATCATTACTAATTTTATAGTATAAGGCTCTTCTCTGTCCTTTCACTTCCAAATGCATTGTTACTTATTGCTGCATAATCAATTCTCTCCAAAACTTAGTAATTTTAAATAAAAGACACTTCCAATCTCATAATTTGTACAGGTTCTTGATTTGGAAGCATCTTAGCTTGCTTTGGGCTCAAGGTCTCATGGGATTGTAGTTAAAATAATCACTAGGATTTCAGTAATCTGAAGGCTCAGGTGGGGCTGGAGGATCTTACTTCTCTGACATGGCTGCTGGCAAGAGGCCTCGGCTCCTGACTACATGGCTCTCTCCATAGGGTTGCTTCAGTGCCCTCACCACTCTCATCAGCAGCAAATCCAACAAAATCAAGCAAAATCTAACAGAGCAGCTAGCTAATCTTAGCACAGTCACTGGTGTAACCCATACTAAGAGGACCGCTGGATGCAGAGTTGTTGTCTTGCAGTGTATCAAACTGGATGACTGATCCACACCCATCACGTTAAATATGAGGAAACAGATCCAGTTTGAGTGATCCTCGAGAAAAAGAGGAGGCTGAGAACAAGGAGGAAGTCACAACGCTTCTGAAGATCTAACCTTGGACATGAAACAAGGTCACTTCCACCATATTCCATTCTCTGAAACCAAGCCCCACACTTGAGGGGAGCAAATTAGACCCCACTTTTAAAGGGAGGACAATCAAAGAATTCATGGACATGTTTTCAAACCATCACACCCCGTTTGTAAACTGAAGTGATGGATACCTCATAGAGTTATCCTGAGACATATGAGCTAACCAGTCACTAATAAAGACTAGATTATGGTTCCTGTTATAATAACTATTATGGCTACTATTACCAATTTCAATTCTGATGTATGTCACTAATATCCTTAAATGTCCAAGTTTGCTATAGAAAAACATTAAATCAAATAAGACCTTTAAGTCATGTAAAAACTTGTTACCAATTAAACTTCTTAGCATTAAAAATATTTTAATTCCCCAATGATAATATTTGAAGTACACTCATACTTAGTGTCTATAATATGCTTATTGTTTTTCTTATTGTACAAAATAAATAATGAGTTGCCCTCATGGAACTTACAGTAGAGTGGAGACAGAATTAATGAAGAAAACAGATACAATATTATTGCATGTAGTGAAAGAAGTAGAGAAAAAAATGAAGCCAGGGAAAGACAGAGAAACTGAGATAAGGCATGCTGTGGGTGTGAGTGGGAACTGGTTTAGATAGGATGCTCAGGCAAGATCTCACTGAAGTGGGAGCATCTGAGCAAAGTGAGGACAGAAACTAAACCCAAGGTCAGAGAATGTCAGTGAGAGAAAACAGCAAGGGCAAAGCCCTGAAGCTAAAGAAGTTTGCCATGTTCAAGGTCCTGCAGTTAAGCCCATGAAGAAGCAGCCAGTGAGCACTAAGAGAGAAGTCAGAGCCAACCAAGGGCCTGGAGGCCAAGGCAAGAGATTTGGATTCCTCTACATGATGTGAGAGATCTCTGTGGAGACTTTGAGTGAGAGAACGTGCTCTGCTCTGGGCTCCTGGGTAGAGAATAGAACAAGGAGGAACAATAGTGCTGCTGGACCCCCTTACGGAAGTCCAAGTGTGAGGTGCTGGGGATGGGGACCATGGGGACCACGGGCAAATCCAGCAGGATGAAGAGAGAAGGCTGGATTGGAGGTATATAGGATGATACTCGGCATATAAAGAGCTGAGTTTTAGGACATGTTAACTGAGATGGTAATACACAGCCGAGTGGAGCCGAGGAAGTGTCCAATATGCAAGTCTTGGGCTGGTCATAGATGTGGGAGTGGTCCTGGATGTAGGAGCATATTGATGGAAAGGATTCTAGCTATGGTCATTGATGGAGTGAGCACAGAACTGGAAGAGAACAGGGCCTGGATGGAGCCCTAGAGCAATTTAGCATTTAGATATCAGGAAGAGGGTGAAGAAGACTGAGAGTGGTAATGAAGATTGGAGAGACCTGACAATGGGATGTGCTCTCCCAAATCCAAGCGAAAAAGAGCAAGACTGGTAGTTTAATATCCACAGAAGGTGGAATAAGATTAGTCAACGTGCAGTTTTAGTGGTACAGGAAAACTGAAAGCTAAAATAAGTGAGTTAATGGGAGCGATGACAGAGAGGAAGTATAGATGGTGAGCACAGGTGACTCATTCAAGGCCTTTTGCTATAAAGAGCAAAGAAGTGGGTCAGTAGGTGGAAGGGGCGTTAGATTCAGTCAGGGTTTTCACTATAGAAGTTATTTGCACAATAATAGGAATGAAGCAATAAATACAGGTGAAAGATCATGCAACAGAATTATAGGCTCAGAATCCTTGGAAATTCTAACAGGAGATGCAGAAGACCAAAGTGGAGGGACTGGACTTAGTAGCACAGAGTTTAATTGTATACCCTGAAAATTTATACCCATTCAGAAGCTTAGAACATGACCTTATTTACAGATGTAATTAGTCAAGATGAGTTCATATAAGATTAGCAAGGGCCTTAATCCAATAATAAGGGTTCATATTAAAAAGAGAAAATAGAGACAGAGACTCAGAGAGAGAATGATATCTGAAGAAGATGCAGGCAGACACTGGAGTGATGCATCTACAAGCCAAGGAATGCTGAGGACTGGCAGCAACAACTAACTAGAAACTATGAAAAGGCAGGGAAGAACTCTTCCCCAAAACCCTACAAGGGAGCATGGCTTTACTAACACTTTAATTTCAGATTTCCAGTCTCCAGAAACATAAAAGAATACATTTTTACTGCTGGGATGCACCAGTTTTCAAGAGATTTATTATAGCAGCCGCAGGAAACTAAAATGCCATCCATAGGAATGCCAAGGAAAGCAGAGTCCATGGCTGCAGATGGTTGGCAGACTGGAGTTCTCTTATTATTTCTATGTTCATTAAATAAACCATGAAATCATCAGATGAAAGTGAAGAAAAAGAAAAGGTAATACAGACTGGGGTATGTGACTTGCCTGGAATAACACTGGTTTAGTCTGTTGCTTCCTCCACTAAAAAAAAAATTAATAGTGCCTCCTTTCACTCTCAAAAGTATCCAGATTTAGACAATATTTCTAGTGAGTGTAAGATATTTGAGGACAGATTAAAAGAAGTGGAAAGTTGACTCAGAAGAGTGGATTGTCTAGGAAAACATATACATAATGGCATTGCTAGAAGATGCATAAGGCCCACTAGATATTTGTCAAAGTTAAAAGTCAGACTGGTAAGCATAGCTGTGTTTATCTAATCACACTTAATTGTTCAGAGACAGGCTGGAACAGGTAGGGCACTGAGTTCAATCACGTCTGGGACTTGCCATATGTGTTCAACAGGGGGAGAGAAGACAGAGTTAAGAATATGCTTAAGGAAGTGATGATAAATGACAGAATGATGGTTACTGAGTTCAGGCTATCGAAGAAGGGACAAGAGGCCATGGGGCGGAGGCAATACAAACAAAAGGGCCAGTCAGTGGATTAGGACGAAGATCCGTAGAATGAGTCCACAACAGCTAAAGATGAACTCCAAATTGTGATCAATACTGGTGACTTATAAGCAATGACCTGGGGTTTTCCAGTTTCCAGGTGGGACCATCTTTCCTGTCCTCCACCCCTTTCTTACTTCTCCCACCCACACTGTAAGGACCCACTCATTCCACCAGAGCCACCAGAATGGACAACAGTATTGGTGTTCAGAACCTTGAGAATCTTCCTAACAGGGTTGAGTTATCTGAGGGGGAAAATATCTCAGACATTGGGCATGGGAGGTGGATGGGAAAGGACAGTGGGAGAGAAAATAAGGAAGGACCTTCCAGAAACCCACTAAGGGGAGCTTTGACCTTAATTTTACCTAAAGGTAAAACTAAAGAAATGCATTGCACTGGTTATGGACTTCACCAGTTTCTGGTAGTGAAGTGATGCCCCTCCTGCTAGGCACTGACAGCAGAATTCAATGCCTTCATGCATATTACATAGTTTTATTATTTCAACAAGGTAAGAAATATTGACTCCATTTTATAGCTCTAAGAAGAAAAGCTTTGACCCTAGTGACATACTCTGGGAGGGACAGATAGAGTTCCCGTGACCTTAAGTACCCCAGACTCCTTGTAGGGCGAGTGTTGGGGGAAAGATTATTTATGGCAGAGGCTATCAGAGAGAAAGAAAACCCCAGTTTTTGGCCTTGACTAAGAACTGACTGTGTGACTTTGAAATCTTGACATGGCAGGTAGACAGATCCCAGGAAACAAACATTATCAATTTTTTTGTAGTGTGTGAGTGTGTTTTTAAGAAGGCAGTTGGATTTAAGTTTGTGAACTCAACACTCCTTTGTCTACAAATATTAAACATCCATTTTGTTTGGGCACAGTAAATCAGTGTCATTATAGATTTTGAAACCAAGATGTGTACTTTTAGTGCCACTATCAGAGATTTTGAACTTTTTGGTCTCTGCACCCACTGACACTTTCAAGTATGATTGCAAAATCCAAAGGCCTTTTGTCTGTGTGAGTTACATATACGGGTAGTTAACATTTTAGAAAGTGAGTTTTGAATTGTTTGATACAGGAATGCACACACACATAGTAAAACACAGGCACCTACTCCACAAGCTGTCAGAGTGACAAAGTCATCTAGATTCACACTTCTAGAAAACTCCTCTGTACACCAGTGAAAGAATTTAGGGAAAAGGGCAGAAATAGCTCAGTATCAGTATGACAATAGTTTTGATCATACAGATTCCTGACATAGTTTCAAGGGCCCCAAGATTGCCTGGACCACTCGGTGAGAACTGCAGTTGTGCAGGATGGTGAAGGCGGCTGCCTTTCGTGTGGGTAATGCTGCCTCTTTGCAGACTGCGTGAAAATGTTTCTCAATAGACTTGGGCTGCAGTATTCTGCATCTTGGGAGGTAAGTGTACATGTTCTCCTTCCCACCCAAGAGAGCCCTGGAAGACAGAGGACATGAGAGCATTGCTCGTCAACCTTAGTTCCAGAGGAATCCTAAAAACACAACTGAAGGAGATCAGAGTCCCTCCAAGATCAAGCACATTCAAGGTGACACAGCCGTAGACGTGTGGGGTCCCACAACAGAACTTCTCCTCCTTTTTTCTCCTCCTTCCCTTGCTATTCTTTTCCTTTCTTCCTTTTACAACAAAACATCCCACACCTATACAAAAGTAGAATGGTTCTTCCTGGGCCCACAGCCCAGCCACAGGAAGCACAGATCAAGGTCATTCTTATTTCATCCCTACTATCCCATTTCCTCATTTGAAGCAAGTCCCAGAGATGACATGATCTCATCTGAAAACACGTGAGTATGTGCCTCTAAACAATAATAATTGTTCTCTTAAATGTAATCACACTACCACCATCACACCTAAATTATCACCAAGTCCTGAACATCACCAAATATTCATTTGGCATCCAAACGTCCCCATTTATCTCACAAATGCTTTCTCACAGTTGGTTTGCATAAATCAGATCCAAGTATTCATACATTACATTTACTTTCTGTTTCTTAAATGTTCGTTAAAGATTTTCTCCCCCACCCCACCTTTATTTCCTTGTAATTTGTTTTAGAAGCTAGATCCTTAGTCAACAGTGTCGCTTAGCGCATTCTGGTTTACCCAGTATGTCCCATACATGGGCAGCTCAACTCAGAGGCTTGAGCAGGCTTGGGTTTGTTTTGTGTGCAGCTGTGCTTCATAGCTGGTGCTGTGTGCGTCTATCAGCAGGCATATAACATCTGGGCATCTTAATTTTTGTGACGTTAGCAGCTACTGATGATCCTTGTCTAGATTCCCAATTTCATTAGGGGTTGCAAAATGGTGATCTTCTATCATTCCTTCCTCATCAGCTGGAGATGGCCAGGAACTCTTCAACATCTTCGAGAACAGCTGGCCAAATGTTTATTCTTCCCCTGTATTTATCCGTTTTCCCCGTGTCCAGTTGGTTCCTCAACATCCTGAAGTATTTGTTTCCGCAACATTATGAATTCATGAATTTCAACATAATCGGTATGTTTTGCACCATTGCCATCATTAGGCATCTTATTGCTCAAACTGCTTCTGCTCTGGGAGGCAGGAACATCTTCCAGTTAACTCCTGAGTCTTTCTTTATAGCATCTTTGTCTCTGGCACAAAAAGGTGCTCAAATTTATCTTGACCACTTCCTGCACCCAAGACCTACCATTTCATAAACAATTGCTGATTCCTTTCACTAAAAAATGATATTAAGATACCTTCAGGTGAATTCCAGGTGGCGGTTGCTGATTAGTTACTGTTTCTAGATCTTCTCAATGCCTGAAGCTAGAAAATTTCATAGTTCTTTAGAACTTGTAATATATGCTACAAGGAATGTCCAGCCAATCCTCACTTGAAGCAACTTCTTGTTTGGTGAAATTACCAACTCTCTATACATTTAGATCCATTTGTTTTCATTCTGATTTTTTAAGTATTATCTTAATTTTTATATTTTTTTATTGTGTAAAATATCTACATGGTTCCAAAGTTAAATCTCTAAACCAGATATATATGGAGAAGTACATGTTCAGCCACTTTCCCTCCTCCTTCCCCTTGTAGGTAACCACTTTGTTTCATGGGTTATTGTTGAATTTTTCACATAAACAAATATGCACAGATTTTCATATACCTTCCCTTCTTAGATAACTCATGCAAACACCGTTCTCTCTCCTTTGCTTTTTTCACTAAAAACTATGCCCTAGAGATCATTCGTTAACTTTATTTGGAATTATTATTATTTTTTTTTGACAGGCAGAGTGGACAGTGAGAGAGAGAGACAGAGACAAAGGTCTTCCTTTGCCGTTGGTTCACCCTCCAATGGCTGCCGCGGCCGGCGCATTGTGGCCAGAGCACTGCGCTGATCCAAAGGCAGGAGCCAGGCGCTTCTCCTGGTCTCCCATGCGGGTGCAGGGCCCAAGCACTTGGGCCATCCTCCACTGCAGAGAGCTGGCCTGGAAGAGGAGCAACGGGGACAGAATCCGGCACCCCAGCCAAAACTAGACCCCGGTGTGCCAGTGCCACAGGTAGAGGATTAGCCTATTGAGCCGTGGCACCGGCCGGAATTATTATTTCTTAAGACAGACACATAACACTCCATTAGTTTATCCAACTATTCCCCTGTCAATGGCCAGCCTCCTGCACTTATAAATAGTACTGCAATGATAAGCATCATGCCTATGTCTTTTTTTTATTTTCTGCTAGCCTGTAGGAGGACTTCAACAAATGTGTACTTCTCGTGGGGAGGGGCAGTAGAGAAAACCACTGACGAATGAAGATGAGCAAGACCCACCTCTCTGAGTCACCTAGGAAGTAGCCCCAGAAGAGCCAGCTGGAGACTCAGAGCATAGCCCAGCTAATTTTCTCTGTTCAATTTCTCTTGTTTCATCTCAATATCTTGGGCACATTTGGGGAAATGTTATAGCCATATCTGAGTTGTGCTATGGAAAATTCAGAGCCAAGTTGTGTATACAGCCAGAACGTGCTCACAAAACAGAAAGCAGCCAGGCCTCCTAACCCCTGCTCCCCATGCCAGGCAGCAGCAGTGCAGCTCTGAGGAACACAGTGAGACAGGATTCCAGGAGCAGGCGCACACTGGTCCTGCGGGAAGCCTGGTGGCAAGGAGAGCGGGGGTGCAAAGCTTGGAGATGGCCCACGTTTGTCGAGTGGAGTAAGGCTTTCTGATGAAGGCAGGCCACGGAACAGATGCACAGACACACATTCCCAAGAGGTCTTTCAATTAAGGCAGGAAACGACCACTGTGTGTGTGCTGGGGAAAGAATGATACGTTAAGTGATTGATGAGCAGGTCACAAAACAAGGAATACAGCGCTGCATTTTTCTAAGTAACTGTATGTAATGCGAAAAATAATGATTCCTCCTAGTCCATTTGGGCTGCCCCAACAAAATACAACTGGGTAGATTATAGATAACCACTTCATACAGTCCTGGAGGACTGGCAAGTGCAAAGCCAAGGCAGATTCAGTGTCGAGTGAGGACCCAGTCATACTTGGCACCTTCTCAACGCAGCCTCACAAGGTGGGAGGGACACGGCAGCTCTCCAGGGCCTCTTTCTTGGGGCCACTAATCCACTCGTGAGGGCACCACCCTCGTGACCCAATCACCTTTCCAACGCCTCAGCTCCCAAAACCATCCCACTGCTGATCAGACTTCAACATACTACTCTAGGTGACACAAACATTCAGCCCATAGCATACAGCCAAATGAGAAGGATCACAGTAAGAATGAGTGAAGAAAACACAGGCAATCAGTTCTTCTTGGCATTTCTCTATGTTCGTACAAGTTTTCTATGTTGAGCATTTATTTTGAGAGAAAAGAGTTATTTTAGGGGACTGGCATTGTGGAGCAGTGGGTAAAGCCTGTGATGCCAGTTTCCCATGTGGACACCAGTTCAAGTCCCGGCTGCTCCACTTCTGATCCAGCTCTCTGGTGAATCCTGGAAAAAGCAGAAGACCCAGGTGTTTGGGCCCCTGCCCCCCACATGGGAGACATAGAAGAAGCTCTTGGCTCCTGGCTTTGGCCTGGCCCGGCACTGGCCTTTGTAGCCATCTCAGGAGTGAACCAGTGGGTGGAAGATCTCTCTCTCTTCCTCTCTGTTTCTCCCTGTCTCTATATAACTCTGACTTTCAAATAAATAAATCTTTTAAAAATATTATTTTAAAATAATAAAAAAATTAAAATGCTCAAACACGGAAATAAGTAATAAAGGCATTAACAGGCAGCACAGAAACGAAAAAATACAAATTGGCAATGAACTTAGGAAATAAGTTACTCAAACACACTTCTAATAAAAAGAAATTCAGTGTAAAACAGCAGTCAGGTGTCATCTTAACCAACTGGCAGTTTCTAAAAAGTGTTCTAATTTCTGTTATTACTAAGGATTTTCTCTAGAAAATGACTAATATACAGTTTTGGTAGGCAGCTAAATAACTGCTTTCTTTTTCTGGAAGTTAGTTTAGCATTATTTATCATAATTCTTAAAATGTTCCTATTCTAGGACTTAATAATTTAACTTCCACAAAATAGGTTTAAATTTGAATATCAGACACATGCATAATGAATTACGATGAGGAGTGTTTACTATAGTCCTTCACAATACTAAAAATTATTAAAACTTAAATGCTCAAAAGGAGAGGTTAATATTCTTCAGGCAATTAAAATTATGACCTTTAAAAAGAATAGTTAATGATAGGAAGAGAAAAGCTCATTTTATTTTGTTGAGTAGGGAAAGTAGAATATAATTTGAGTATGTCTAGTTTGATCATAGTTTCACAGTTTTATTCATAAAAGTGTGTGTGTCTGTGTGTGCACATCTGTGTAAATGTTAACATAATTGAATATAGAAGATTCGGTTTTCTTCCATAGAAAATTACTGAGATTTCCAAATGTTCTAGAGTGAACATGCACTGCACACACATGCAGAGAGAGACACATTTTTAGAACTGGGATATTATTTTTTAAGGAAATACTTTTAAAATCAAGATTCTGGAATGGAAATTTACAGAAAAGCAAAGGGAGATGACTACAATGATTCATGTGAAGTGGAGGTGGAGTAACAGTATGAACACATTTAGCCTAATGCACATACAGATGGTTATGTATGGAAATATTCATAGTTAGATGTACACACACAGGCTAGTAGACACGCATGTCTTTGCTCTGTCAGCTGACAGCATCTAGAAGTAACAACAGCCCAGTAGCACTAGGCGCACCTAGTGCCCAAATCTTCATTTCTGAACCATTCTATAATGAAAGAAACCAGGGCTCTTTAGAGAAATGACTGAGTCTCAGACTCAGGCAGAATATATCCAAAATGAGCCTGGAATATCTTACAGTTCCCAAAAATAAACAAGGGCTCCAAATAAGTAAATAAAACCACAACGATGGGGGCATGTCAACAGAAGCAAATGAAAAAAACATTCCCAACTGTCAAAGCTGGAACAATTTAAATAACAACATAAATGAAGTAGTACAAAAGCTTTGTGGAAAATGGAATTAAAAGATGAGTTTATTTTGGTTTAAATCCATGCATTTAAATAATAATTATATATAATATAAAATTATATATAATATGTATTATACATTGTATTAAATATATTATATATTTATATAATATACTTATAATATATAATTATATATAATATAATTATTACATAAATATAATATATAATTATATAATATATAATATATTGTAATACATAATATTATATATTTAATATATTAAAATGATATATAATAAAATAATATATAATTATATAATATGATTATATGCTATATAATATATAATTATATATAAGGCACAGTATATATTAAATGTATTACATATTTATATAATATATTATATAATATTATATATTTAATATATTAAAATAATATGTAATAAAATAATATATAATTATATAATATAGTAAAATATATTTAAATAATTTTTTGCAGAAAATGGAATTAAAACATAAGTTTATCCTAGTTTAAGTCCACGCATAGTGTTTTTTTCATAATACCTATTTTCTGTGAACTTTTTGAAGGCTTGCCCTACTGGTTCATATTCAAAGGACAAAGTAGATATTCATAAGCCAACAATGATATAAATGAACGGTTGAATGAATGAATGAATGAATCAGAAAAAGACAATTTTCCTGGCCAGAAGAATCCCAAATAATTTTCGTAGATTTTCTTCCCTTGAGGAGATGATAACTCTCCACACCTTAGGTGTGGGTTACACATAGTGACTTCCTTCCAAGCGTACAGGATGGAAAGGGGGTGAAGTAGGCAGAGAGTAACTTCATGCTGAAGAAACCTGAACTGGGTGACGAAGGGCAACACCAACAGTGATGTCATGTTACAGCACATACTCTTGACAAGATGTAATAAAGATGGTGGTCTTCCTCCCCAAACCCCATAAACCCAGTCTAATTGTGAGAAAAAAAAATCCCAACAAATCCCAACAGAAGGACAGCCTATACAAATCCAACCAGTACTCCTGAAAACTGTCAAGCACATCAAAAACAATGAAAGCCTGTTACCCAGCTAAGTTGGGTGGCTATGGGTCACCACAACCTAGTATCTGCAGAGGAAACAGAGGGGAGGTGCTGTAAGCCCCAGTCATAAAGCAATACAGAGGATGGGGGGGGTGATGAGTACGCCAACTGGACCAGCACACCCTGTATACACGTATGTAACTGTCACACTGCAGCCCCTAAGTTTGTCCAACCACTGTCGATGTTTGTTAATTGCTAGCAGAATGCACACACACACACACATTGAAGGTCTGAGAAACTGCAGGAGCCAAGAGGAGCCTAGGGAAACAGGATGGTGACTGCAATGTGGTACCTGGAGGGAACTCTGGGATGGGATAAAAACGTCATCAGGTGACTATTAAGGTAACACGAATAAAATATAGACTTTGATTAGTAACAAAATTTCAGTATTGATCACCAATGATGAAAAATGAACCACACTAATGAGAAGTGTTAGCAATGAGGAAACTGAGCAAGTGCCAAGTGAGAACTCTGTATTTTCTTGGCAGCTTTTCTGTAAATCACAGAGTAGTCTATGTTTACCTTTTGAAAGGCAAGACTTTGTAACAAAGTGCAACAAAACCATTTTCCAAAGCTTAGCTCTCCAGGGTATTTCTGGGGGAAAATATTACTTTATTTATATTTATTTAAAACAGCTGCATAGATAAGAATTCACACTAAGAGGAGAAATATTTTCCTCTTCATTAAGAGTATCATTTTTTATATGTAGACCTATAAAAGGCTATAATTTGAATATTCTTCATCACAACATAAGTGGGACAATAGGGAATTTATCTGAGATAAACCGTACCTTCTAAACAATAAGAAATCTAAAAAGAGGAAGACTTGGGAGAAGGGCAGCTTCTCTAGAGGAGCTACCCCAAAATCCAGAAGAAAAATCTAAAAACGTTGTTAGACGTGTCAAAAAAAAAAAGGGCAAAAATTAAATGTTTTAAAAAGGCCGGCGCCGTGGCTCAATAGGCTAATCCTCCGCCTTGTGGTGCCCAGTCGGGGCACCGGATTCTGTCCCGGTTGTCCCTCTTCCAGGCCAGCTCTCTGCTGTGGCCCCGGAGTGCAGTGGAGGATGGCCCTGGGCCTTGGGCATTGCACCTGCATGGAAGACCAGGATAAGCACCTGGCTCCTGGCTTCGGATCAGCGTGGTGCGCCAACTGCGGTGGCCATTGGAGGATGAACCAATGGCAAAAAGAAAGACCTTTCTCTCTGTCTCTCTGTCTCTCTCTCTCACTATCCACTCTGCCTGTCAAAAAAAAAAAAAAAAGGTTTTAAAAAGAATAATCAGAGAGTCAAAAGAAAAGATTGAAATGAGTAAGCATCAGAAAGCGATAAAAAGGAGACAGATGACACAGAAGGTTTCAAAGAAATGCTGTAGTAGGATGAAAGTCAACTTTGCAGACAAAAAGTGACAGCAGGTCTATAGACAGAAAACTAGCATCCCTCAAATGTTAGAATAAAAGGAAAACTATATTGAGATGGAGAAAGATGGGATGGAGGGAGGGAACAAGCATTTTAGTCTCAGGATTTTATCTGTGAACATTCTCTTTATATTAATAGAAATGTAAATAAAGAATGAAAAAAGAAAACCTGATAGTCATGGAAGATGAAGAATAGAGAACAGACACGATTTTTTAAAAGAAAAAAAATGCCACACTGAGAAAGACAGACAATGGAACAGAAGCAACATCTGAAGGTATAACAGAAGAAAATAGTCATGGGCTGAAGACTTGCCAGTTATCAAAAATTCAGTAAGTTAACCATTTATATAAAAATGCAGTCATTTATATGTAAAGGTGACACGATAACATGCTCACATTAATAAGAAACCAGAAAACATACTTTTCGTGTGTTTTCTTGAAGATCACCTCATTACACAAGATATCTTCAAAAGGTTCATGGAAATGCGTTATTATGAAAAACTGCGCAGGGAGGTCAGAATCATTCTGCACCAACACGAGCTTATGTTTTAATTCCGTTCTTCCACAGACTCTGTGAGGTATCCTCATAGACCTGAAGCAAAATCAAAGGTTAGGACTGGGACAGCAATAGACACTGAAATTTGTCAGAATACTTAAATCCAGCTTTAAAACTGAAAGTGAAAATAAAAGCAACAATGTAATAATAATCTGTTAGGAAAATCTGTGAAGAAGGGGGAAGTAATTTATACTAAATATTTTCTTTTAAATGGAGGACAGAGAGTTGAGATCCCAAAGCTACTGTTTTCAGTATTGACACAACAATTAGAAAAAGAAATCAGAGAACCGATTTGAAACATCAGATATAGATTCTAGATCACCGTAATGCAAATTAGCCTTTAAAACACAGACAAATATAATAACAAAATCAACCTTCTCCATTTAGCACAAGATGGAAATAAAGGAGACAGCAAGAAAGTGTAACAAACGGAAAACAGGAGTGCAGACAAGAGGGCAATACCATGATGAGGACTGACAGGGCTGTGACCAATGCAGAGAGGAAAGCTTTCAAATTCGATCCCAAAATATGGTAGGCCAAAAACTACATGTTTTTCACAGAAAGAATATAGAAGATACAGTAAAAATGCAAAATGAACATTAATGAGAAAAAGAAATCAAGACAGAAACAGTAAATAAGGTAAAAAGGGACATTTTATAGTATTAAGGGATATACTACAAAATCAGGATGCAACTCAATATTCAGCAAATATTTATCAGTGCTCATTACTTTTATTTTAAGATTCTCCATTTATTTATTTGAAAAGCAGAGCTACAGAAAGAGTAAGGGAGAGAGGGAAGGAGGGGAGGAGGGAGAGAGACAGACAGAGAAAGAGAGAGAGAGAAAGAGAGAGAGATCTTTGACCTGCTGGTTCGCTCCCTAGATGGCTGCAAAGGCCAGGGCTGAGCCAGGAGCTTCATCTGGGTCTCCCAATGTGGATGTAGAGTCCAAGCCCTTGAGCCATTCTCTGCTGCCTTTCCCAGGCCGTTAGCAGGGTGCTGGATCAGAAGTGGAGCAGCCGGGCCCCTCATGGGATGCGGGCACTGTGGGTGGAGGCTTCACCCACTATGCCACAGCACCAGCCTCTGCTCATTACTTTTCAGGACAAGAATCATGTGAAACATTTAATGCTCACTCATATTGAAATTAAATAAGATATGAAACTTTTTCAGTTGTTTTGTTCTTCACAATATTCAAGGTAAAAAACAAAGATTACAATACATAAGAATGTATAAGTACATAAAGATAAAATACAAAGACAGACAAACATTGTAGTTTTGAGAAACTTAAACATAGTGTTACTGAGAAGACAAAAATAAAGATATAAACGATTTAAATCATGAAAAAGTTTAAAAGCTTACTTTTAAAATGAAATGAATACAAATTCTGCTAATTATAGAAAACTAGAAACAAAGAACACGTAACAATAAAATGCAAAAAAAAATGCAATTTAATAAACTGGTGAGGACAATGGATCCTGAGAATAATCTTATAATAAATTTCCTTAAAAGGAAGTGTAAGACTTCATAATGAGGAAGGAAAATCGGAGAGGAACTTTATCTTGAAAAACAAAAATTATCCAAGGAAGTCTGTTTTATTGCATTTAATGAAATCAAATACCCAATAGTTAAACACCGATTTTTGGCATGCTTGTTCCGACAGAACGTGGGGCTCTCCTGATACAGCAACTTTCCTGCTGGAACATTGGAATCATTCTCAGAAAGCAAAAACTCAAAGCTGTTTGGGTTCCCCGTTGGTTGCTTGAACGTTCTTCTGTTTAGATATTTCTGCTCTGAAGTATCACGTCATCATCTTGTGGAGTTTTCTCTTCTTTCGGCTGCATGATGCCAGGTCTTCATTTCTCAAAGAAATCTGGGAGATTCCAGTAGTTCTCCAGCATCAACTTCACCATCTTCCTAAAATCCTAATGGCTCTTTTTCAAGTAAATCTGATGAGTTTTCCTGGTTTTAAAGGAAAACGTAACAGTGACTGGACGAAGAGCTCTCAGCAGGTGGACAGGTACAGACTCTGGTCTTATCAGTAAAGGGGCTTTAAGGATGAGATCGACTTTATAAATAATTTATCAGTGAACATTTCAATTATATCAACTTTTCTGCCCCATACGACTTTGTAGCTGTTGTGAATAGATAGGTGAACCTTCCTTCGTGGAATGTAAAGCAAATTTTGTCCTATGCAATCATGCACAAGGACATATTGAGATTGTGGTGACGGGAACAGGTGTGTGGTGCAGCCGTTAAGATGCCCGCACTCCAAGTCAGAGTGCCGGGATGTGAGTCCTGGCTCCACTCCCAGTTCTAACCTCCTGCTCATGTGCACCCGGGGTGGCAGCACATGATTGTTCATACTTGGGTACCTGTCACTCACATGGGAAACGGGGACTGAGTCCTCACCCCGGCTTGTGAGGGCATGTGGGGTGTGAACAGGAGTACGGAAGATATCTCTCTTTCTCTTTTTCTCTCTCTCCCTTTTCAAATAATCAAAATAAAACTTTAAAAATTAATTGTGATGACCAATTACTTAGATGTTAATCACAATACAATGGATAATATATAAATTATGGAATGCAGTCAAGGTGTTAATTGGTGGAAAACTTTTAAACGCTTTCAGTATCAAATAATATTGAAAATGAATTAAGTACTTAACTTTGGCTAAAAAGTGAAAAAGGACATGAAATTTAAAAATCCGGAATTAACAGATTAACAGGCAAGAGAAAGACAAGACAGAAGGCAGGGAGGCAGCAGAGAGGGGAGAAGAGGAAGAACAAAAGGGGAGGACAGTTAGAAGGGGAGAGAAAAGAGAGGGAGGGGAGGAAGAAGCAAGGACCCCTTAAAGGCCCTGTTCTGAACAGATCAGTTTTGGAAAACCTTCAAAGCCCGCTTGTTCTTGCCTCTAAAGTATCATAAAGTGACCACTATCGCCATCTGTTGGTGGCAGAGAGAATTGTCACCTTTGCCTTGGCTTTGTTCAGATCTAAAAAACCTCACAAATTGAAATTTCAAAATTGTTTCTAATTTACTCTTTCTGAAATATTTAAATGGTACAGGGACCCTAGATGCTATGTCAATTGAATTTTATCTCTTGATAAAGGAAAAATTTATTTATAAATCATAAATAACAAAAACTGCCTCAGGAAAAGGTAGTAAAGTCAAAACCACAAATGGCTATCATGTAAAAAGTCAAAAAGGTTTTGTCTCAACATGTTTTAGGACAAGACACTATCACAGGTGAGTACCTTTAAGAAAGAGCCTTATTCCTATATCCTAGAAATTTTCTGAAAATGTAGAAAAGGGGGGAGACTCTCCAATTAATCTTGTACAAGTAATACAACTTTGATTAAAAGTTAATAAAAATATCCCCAAAAAGGAAATCCGAAGACAAATTAAATTAAATTAACATATAGATTTAAGAAACAATTTGTGTAAGTATAATAAGTTAAATACAATCATATATTCAAAGAATATCAGTTGGTGTTCAGCTAGCATTATTTCCAGAAGTGAAAGCTAATTTAATATAATGTGATTGAAAAGATAGATTTAAGGAGAAAAATCCTGGAAAGATCTTTAAGGATGCAAAGAAAACACTGTTATTTAAAGTCAACTGCAATCCTGGCTAAACCATCATCCCGCACTAGGATCAGGAGAACAGTCCACCAACATCAGTAAAATTATCTCTCCTTGTAAAACCATCAATAAGAAAATGATGAATGGCTGGTACCATGGCATAGCAGGAAAAGCCATCACCTGCAGTACCGGCATCCCATATGTGAATGTTCAAGTCCCGGCTGCTCCTCTTCTGATCCAGCTCTCTGCTACTGCCTGGGAAAGCAGAATAAGATGGCCCAAGTGCTTGGGCGCCTGCACCAGTGTGGGAGACATGGAGAAAACTCCTGGCTCCTGGCTTCAGATCGGTGCAGCTCTGGCCATTGCAGCCAATTGGGGTGTGAACCAGCGGATGGAAACCTCCCCATGACCTCTCCTTCTCTCTGTGTGTAACTCCAACTTTCAAATAAACAAATCTTTTAAAAAATGATGCATGAAATAACCACCATTTTTCTCAGTATTGTCTTGGAATTTTTGGCTACTGCAACAAATTAGGAAAAGAAATAAAATGTAAACTACATAATATGTAGAACTGTCTGGCTTCAAAACCAAAAGAGAATTAAACAAAAATACTAAAATAAACTAGTTCAGAACAGTAGCAAACTTAAAAAAAAAAAAAGTAAAACAAGACAGTTGCTTTTTCACATACTACTCACAACTTCTCATCACAGGGGAATAAGTCATAGGAGAAAATCATCTCACGAAACATAAAAAGGTATTAAGTTTCTTGAAAAGATAAAATTCACATTTAAGACCTTTGTTTTAAAAGCTACAAAACTCTTACTAAAGCATATCCAAATGATATACTATGTTCATGGATAAGAAGATAATATTACAAGCAAATTCATCATCCTCTATATTTATATAATTGTAATTTTAAACAATATAATGGACTTCTTTTTCAGAAATTTTCCAAAAACCAAATAGATAATAAGCACAAAGAATACCCAAGACATTTCTTTAATGAAGGGAAATAAAGTGTGATTTGCCGTAGTTGAACAGTGCTATGATCCTGGTGCAGGACTAGAAGAACAGATTAATGAAACCAACAGAAAACCAGGGACAGAATCAAGGACCTATAAGGATGCAAAGTATGGTAAGAATGGTGCTACAGAGCAATGTGGAAAATTGACTGTTAATAGGTTGTGCTGAAAGTTGGGTAAATATAAAGTTAGCCCCTACTCCAAACGTGGTAGATGGTACTTAGTTCTGAAGTCTCTGTTTCCTTTCCTATGATAATATACTTCCCTTGCACCACTGACGTCAAACACACTGGTTTAGTCAATGAAATCTGCACATACGTCACATCCTGGTAGGAACCCTTGGTGGCATGCCATGGTTCTGCTATTGCTCTCTTATCCTCTGTCAGGAGACAGGGAGAGTCTCCCCCTGCACTCTGAGTCCCAGAGTGAGGCACACCTAGGACAGCACCATAGCTACCTGCAGCCAAGACATAGAATGAAGGAGGAATGAATGAAATTTGGGACCATTTGTTATCATCCACAACCCAAAAAATACTTAGTGAAATAGACATAGGAATAGAAAAATGAAATGTAAAAAAAGAAACTATAAAATCTCTAGAAGACAATATTAACGAATAGTTATCTAATCTTATGTTTATTTAAATTTAACATGGAAGAATACACTTAAATAAAACAACTGAAAGATATGGCTATGTAAAAGGTTCAAATTTCCGTTCTACAAAAAATATTCATCCAACAACAAACTCAGAAAATTTATTTATGGTATACACGCCAAAGGATTCACATGTTTAAAAAAATTTTTACAAGCAGAAAAAAAAGAGATTAATTTCTTAAGGGACCAAAGATATTAACAAAAGTCAATTCTTAATAGAAATCATAAAAATAGCCACACAAAGTATTAATATGAGTTTAATCTTACTAAACACCAAAGAAATGAAAATAAAGATTGAGATGGCTTTTTCAAGGGAGATATGATCACTCCCAGTGTTAGCAAAGAGGTAAGGAAAGAGACATTTTGCTGCACTATTCTTGAGGGTATGAATTGGTATCCATTCTTTAGAAAACAAACAAGCAAAAATATCACAAGGTTTAAAAGAGATTCAGAAGGGGCTGGCGCCGCGGTGCAGTAAGTTAATCCTCTTTCGGCAGCACCAGCATCCAATATGGGCGCTGGTTCTAGTCTTGGCTGCCCCTCTTCCAATCCAGCTCTTTGCTATGGCCTAGAAAAGCAGTGGAAGATGGTCCAAGTGCTTGGGCCCCTGCACCTATGTGGGAGACTGGGAGGAAGCACCTGGCTCCCGGCTTCGGATGCGGCCACTTGGGGAGTGAACCAACGGAAGGAAGACCTCTCTCTCTCTGTCTTTCCCTCTCACTGTCTGTAACTCTACCTCTCAAATAAATAAATAAAATCTTAAAAAAATGTGATTCAGAAAAAAATAAAATATTGATTAATGGGCAAAAAAAAGTGATTCAGAAAGCCTACTTCCTGGAAATTATCCTTAAAAATAATTCGGTAAATCAGAAAAAATATATATCTCAGTGTCATTTATAATAGGGAAAATCTTAAATAATTAAGTACATTATGATGCATTTACATAAAGAATTCTAGAGAGCCATTGAGGATGGTTCAGTAAAGGTATATTTATTTATAAGAACATACCAATATGATTTAAGAAATGGAAAACAACTTACAAATATTAAATATTTTATTATATTTCATTACTTATTCTAAAAGTATAAAATGTGCATATATTTAATGTATATTTTAATTATGTATATTTCCACATTTTTAGTATCTTAAAATTGCAGAAACAACTAACTAGTTTTTGATAGAGGTAATTTTTATTTTCATTTAAATGAATTTTCAAAAATTTTAATAGTGTATTATTTATGTGTTATATAAATAATACATTTTCAGGGTGTTTTCTAAAAGGCTGTAATGCCTATCTCCATTAGAGTCACAGACAGCTGAGAATGTATTGAAATCAGTGACTGGATGGCCAAGGGGCAAATAGACTCAATACTTTATACGGATTTTCCAGGACTTCTCACTCTTTCAAAATCTGTGGACATGGAGATGAAGAATTCTTGGCACAGAAGCACCAAACATGAGATTGTTGTCCACTCTGGATGTAATAACCCAGCGTCCGCTTGGCTGATCTATAAGGGAGGTCTTCAAAATATTCATGAAAAATACATATTATGGGAAAACTGGGCATAGATTTTGAAATTTTTTTGCAGCATAATAAATCTATCTTTTAATTCCATTTTCCCATAAACTTTTTGAAGTGACCTTGTATCTACAATGAACAAGACCTACGGTTGTTTACTTAGTGTTCAAGTTGACAAATTATGTTGGGGGGGTAGGCAGAGGGCAGGCACTGTGGTGCAGCAAGTTAAGCTGCTGCTGGGGACACCCACCCGCCATATCCAAGTGCCTGGCTTGAGTTCCAGCTATTCCACTTCCAATCCAGCTTCCTGAGAGGCAGCAGGTGATGGCTCAAGCACTGGTGCCCACCACCCACGTGGGAGACCTGGATGAAGTTCTGGGCTCCTGCCCTGGGCATGGCCCAGCCCTGGCTGCTGTGGATGTTTGGGGATTGAACCAGAGATGAGAATCAGTCTCAATCTCTCTCTTTCTTCTGCCTTTCAAGTAGATGAAAATGAACAAATAAACTTAAAACAAAACAACAAAAAATTGTGTGGGGAATGAATGATTCCAAGGTGTGCAATGAGAACGGCATCATTTATTCCCTATCAGGAGCAACACTGTAGTGGAAAGAATCCGTGCTGCTGAGCTGACTGCCTGTCCTGATAAAGGAATGCTGTCCTGGATCAGGTCAGCCAAAAAGTCAGAAAAATGTGTGCTGCTCTGTTGTGCTCGCTCCTCTTACCACAAGTGAGGCTCCACTTGTCCCACGCTGGGTCTCGTCTTCTTTATCCTGAGATCTGCAGATTGTTTGCAAGGCTGGGTTGTCGGCAAACACTCCCAGCTCCCTTCATGGACGTCTGTTGGAGACCTCGTATCCTTTCTGCCAATTGCTCACCACCTGTGTCAGCAGAGGCTGAGGGAGGCTCCGGGTCCCTCACCTGAATTTGGTCCTACACCTGGGTCCACTTTACCTGTTTTGTTCCTTTCTAAGGCAGCAGTAAAGGAGGGGCCGTGTTCCTTATCCAAAGGCACTGATGATGAGGTCCCACATGACCAAGGAGTCACTGCCAGCCTGGCCGCACTTTCTAATGTGAAACTGAACTTATTTTCCTGCCAGACAAACATTCCAACCTCACGCACCCAACCAGAGCCACTGTGGTTACTTGGAAGGACAGCCAAATTCTTCTACGCGTGACCCAAACTCTTGAAACTGTGAAAGCTGCAAGATTAAGTGAATGAAGTTCCGCTCAACAGCGTTTGGAAGTAAAGGTAAGTCAAATCGCCGGGTCTTTATATCATGTCTATTATGGTATAGCTTGACAGAGTGAGTTGTTAGCCATGATGAGAGTTAAGAAGAATTTAGGGAGACAATCTCTAAACATACAAAATGTCTAGGCAACAAGATAACATGTGTTTATCCAAATATTTAAAGTGAAATGTTCCAGATAGGGGAAGCTTATGGTTTTCAAGCAAGCGCTTGTTAAAAAATTTTATGGAACTCATTCAAAAGTAGTTAAGACTTTTCTCTGCCTTAGGCAGAGAATACAGAACACAGGTTGACCTTTCCTGTACATCTCTGGATGGTTCTGAATGTCAAGTATCACGCTACTCTGGGATAGAGAAATCCTCTTGGGGCTCACACAGACAGGGTGCCTGCAGCTGCACCATACGACTTAGAGCTACTACAACATTCAATCCATACTTTCCCGTTGTATAATTTTTTGTCTCCTTCTATGTTGCCATGATATTCTTGCTTTGAGCAGCCTGCCAACCATTCTCCACTTTAAATCTACTGTAGGCTGCAAAACTACTGAGCCAAGTTTTGAGAAGAATTGTGTCCAGAATTAGGAGGATATGAGCTAGGAGTAAGATCTGCTGTTCCCTGCTTACATTCTATCTGCTTTTAGATCCACACTACTTTTAGAGTATGAAGTCTCTTACATCTAATTTTCTGCACAATTACCACTAATTGTTTTGTCTGTTTGGGTTTTTTTTTTTTTTCATGGATTCTAGGCTGTGTGTTGAGCAAAGAGAAGTTTGGATGATAGGTGACAATTTGGTCAAATACGATGCTATTGCATAAAATTAAATGCATAATGAAGGTGTTCAGAAAAGAAAGAAATGGCACAAGAAAAGCAAAACTTAAACCAAACCAGAAGAAAGAAAAGGAAGGGAAAGCATTTCTTGTTTATTCAGGTTTACTTTTGTCTACTACTGGGATGAGTACATATTGTTCCCCATTCAGGATTCACAGTTAGGACTGCATTGGTTTGCATGAAATAAAGAGGAACTTATTTGTCTTATATAGCAAAAAAAAAAAAAAAATCTGGAAGTATTGTTAATGTCTTTGGCTCAACTTCTCAACAATACTGTTTTTAGATGAGACTGTTTGGCTTTCTTGTCTACCATTTCAAAACTGGCTATTTCCTTCTGGTTACAGGATGGCTGCTGTAGCCCCACATATCACATTCAACCTTTGAGGTAGAATCAAGAGAAGCAGGACAAAGCTTTATCCCTGTGAGGCTTGGTCTTTTTAGTTGTAAGATAACCTCCTCACCCATATCAAAATCAGAGTCCCTCAGACTGTAGTGTGATTCTATCATGCCGGAATAAACTGAAACGCTGGGACCGAAAAAAGAAGCGTGAGTGGGGATGGCGGCTGAGCAGCCCACAGAGAAGATCTTCCATGCAGTCACTGCCTCATTTAATGTTAGCAGCTGTTTTAGTCTAATAGGGAAACTGAGGCTCAGATCTGTTACTTAGCTATGGTCTATGCTCTCTCCGTGACCACTTATCTTCAAAAGGATACTGCAGCACGAGGAGCAGGTCTACGCCTCGTCACACAAAGCAATCTCCCAGGGAAGGGCATCCTGTTCTTTGCCCCAGCTTTCAAAGGCCACTTGGCATTGCCCTTGAGTCTAGAAGGCAGGCAGTGGCCGAGAGCCTGTCTCGTCTGTTTGCTGTGGTTACGACTGAAAACCACAGACGAGGAAATCGATACAGAATTAAGGTGTATTCAGTTGATAGCTCTGGAGGTTGGGAGATCCAGGCTGAGGGGCTGCATCTGGTGAGGGCTCTCCACAGAGCCCCGAGGCAGCAGAGGGCACTGCGTGGCCAGAGAAGAACGCCAGACGGAGCTCACTCTGATGACGAAGCCACTCCCTCGAGAACGCGTTGACCCAAGAATGGAGTAAGCCATTCATGAAGGAAGAACCCCCGTAGCTCAGTTACCTCCCAAGGCCCTGCTTCCAAGTGCCACCAACATGTGACTGTGGGAATGAAGTTTCCAACACATGAGTTCTGGGCAGAGCCTCCCTGGTGGGAGGTGTCCTCTCCATGTCTCAAGGGCAAGCATTGCTCTTCCTGCCTCTGAGCAGGGCTGCTAGACTAAGGCCACTGACTTCACCTCAAGTATTGAAGATTCAGCAGCAGCCTCACCTCTGATCCCAGAAGTCCTCAATCCACCTGCCCCACCTGTCCCTACCTCCCCAGCCCCATCTGACCCCAGCAGGTTGGGACGAGGCCGTATGCACCCCTGGGTGTTCCTTCTCTTTCCTGCAGCACCACTGCTGTAGAGTCTTCACCAGAAATTAAAATCATTATTCCTTTTTATTTTGTTAAAGAATCCTGCCTGGGATATATGATAAGCAACCTTATGAATTTCCTTTTGTATTTAAATGTTTCCCCTCCCCTCCAAAAAAAGCAATGCAGTATTTTTGAAAAATGTGGAAGTGACTGCACATGGATTCTTTTCTCAGAATTCCCTTAGTTCCTATTCATCCCTATGTTGTTTCCACAATCACTGTTCTGAAAATCAGGTGCAGTTGGATCCATTCAATGCCTGCACCACTTCAATAGGCCCTGTTATCTCTAAAGGAAGATTCCTCACCTTGGGATCCAGGGAGGTGCTTCATAACATCTGTGAATCACAAGAAAAATTGCACCTGTGCATGCACAGGTCTTTATCTGAAGACAGGACCCATGCATTTCACTGAATTCTCTAAGAAGTTTTATCTCTTTCCTAAAGCAGCCATAAGAAATCACTACAAACCTGTGCCTTAAAACAGCAGAACCAGGAAATCAAGGAGTTCACAAGGCTTTCAAAAAAACTCTAAAAGGAGGATTCCCCACCACGTCTCCCAACTTCTGGAAGGTGCCAGTGTTCCTTGGCTTGTGGTAGCATCACTTCAGTCTCTGCCTCCCTCTTCATGTGCCTCCCTCTTTGTGTTTTTGTATGTCGCTTCTGTCGCGTATAAAAACACTCACTGGAATTGGGGACCATCCTAGTCCAGTGTTATCTCATCCTGATCCTTACCTTAATCACATCTGCACAACAGCCCTATTTCCAAATAAAGTCACCTTCTGAGTTTCTTAGTGGACATGAGTTTAGGGAGGAGGTAAATTTCAATTCACTGCAGAGATCCATGACCCAAAATAGTTATGAACAAGTGAAGTGTAGAATAAAATCCTAAGCTCCTAGAATGACATTCCAGGACCTTCCTACTCTGCCCCCATCCCACTCTCCATGTCTCTGTGTCTTCTGAAACCACACTCAAGCCCACATGCTGCTTCTGGTTCCTGAACCACTGCACTGATTCCTACCCAATCTGTTCCCCTTGGTGTGGATACAACATACAACTCAATCTTTGACCTTCCACATCCTTGCTCTATCTGTGTCCCACTGGAGAGCTTAAACAACCTCATAATTGTCTCTAATTTCCCTGAGAAAATTTGCAAACTGAAATCTGCATCCCTAATCTAAGCCATATTGTTTTAGTGAGTTGACACTCACTAAACTTCCTGAATTCTTTTTTTGTTTGTTTGTTGTGTTTTGTATGTTTTTGAGAAACTTCCTTAATTCTTTGAGTGTGTCCTCCCATGTAGCTATCACCTGTGAGCGAGTTATTATTGTTACTCTCATTTTACATATGGCAGAAGTGAGTGTCATACAAGGTAAAAAATAATTTGCTCGACATCACAAAGCTAGTAATGAGCAGAGCTGGGGTTCCGATTCAAATTCAGCCGAATTCAGAGACTGTGCTCTTGAAGAATCATTTTAGTATGTGCGAATAACAAAAAAGACAGCGTGGTTAGAGCAGGGCAGAGTGGTAGGAGATAGAAAGGTCTTAGGTAGGGCTTCATATGCCCAGAAAAGTGAACAGTAATTCTGTGTTTGGTGGGAATCCAAGAGGACATCGAAGAGGATATGATCTTAGGAAAGACCACTAAGTAGGTGTGCTTATTTATTCATCGCATAGATTGGTTGAGAATCTAGTTCATGCACAGCACAGTTGTAGGCAGTGGAGATAGAGTTGTGAATATATCAGATGAGATGCTGGTCTTCACTGAATTCATATTCTTTTTATTATTATTATTTGACAAGTAGAACTACAGACAGTGAGAGGGAGAGACAGAGAGAAAGGTCTTCCTTCCATTGGTTCACTCCTCAAATGGCCACTACGGCCAGTGCTGCACCGATCCAAAGCCAGGAGCCAGGTGCTTTCTCCTGGTCTCGTATGTGGGTGCAGAAGCCCAAACACTTGGGCCATCCTCCACTGGCCTTCCGAGTCACAGCAGAGAGCTGGACTGGAAGAGGAGCAACTGGGACTAGAACTGGCGCCCATATGGGATGCTGGCGCCACAGGTGGAGGATTAACCAAGTAAGCCATGTCGCCGGCCCCTGAATTCATATTCTAGTAGAAGGAGAAAGACAATAGCCCAGTAAACAGTTAAACAAGATACTTCAGGTAGTGACAAGTATTTTTTAAAATACTTCAGAGTGTCAGGGTTGGGGAAGTACTCCAGACTCTCTACGGAAGTAGTGTTTGAACTGGCAAGATCTAGTGGAAAGTCAATAGAAATAGACTGACTATGACAGTTCTAGGGCTTATTTATTCACAAAGATCCAGGAGAGGGAGAAATTTGTGAGACCCAGAGCACAGCAACAAGGCACAGAAATGACTATTTATACGGCTGTATTTAAAACAGTCTGGTTGAGACTGAGGGAGGGGTGAATTATTGCCATTTGGACACTGTGTGACTGCTCATTGACACTCCTAGTGGAAGATGATGAAGGTTAGGCAAGAAAGATGACTGCAGCAAATGCCTTGGCAGCCCCTTGGGCAAGCAGCCTCTTCAATAGCTCTTGTGTTGTGCTTGGCAATGGGGCAGTCCCAGAACCACAAAGAGCCACACAAGATACGATCTATGCAAGTCAGCAAAACCAAGAGCTCTTTAGGGGGTAGGCTGTGGAAGACAACAAAGAACTCATCCATGAAATCCTAGGCTCCAGCAACCCTAGGCTACTCCACCTTCACGCTCAGGCCTTATCGCATCTGTCTTCCTTCTTTCCTGCACGCAGGTGAGGGCAAGAAGGGATTAGACTCCAGTTCCCTGTGAACACTTTACAGGGTATGTGTCCCTGTAAGGCCTTGAGAGAGTCAGGAGAAAAATTCTAAGATCAGTATAGGGAACATTCCCCCGAGGAGACTCCACATTGTAAGACTGGCACATGACCCCGCTGCCTGCCACTTCTTTCCAGTGACTCAGTTTTGGAAACCAGGTGTCCTTGAGCAACACAGCTTGCTGAGGAAGCACTTTCTTTTATTATCCAAATAAAGACTCAAGCCCCCATCTCCCGTACCATGAGAAGTGCTGTGACCCTCCCCGTCCCTGAGAGAGTGGGGATGGGAAGGAGGAGTGAATGAGGTAAGAGTTGTGCCCCTACTGGTCACCTCTTATCCCTGCCCCTTCTGAACACCTCTCATCTTCTCCCTCCAAGTCCCACATAACACCATCACGCAGCTGCTGTGTGTGGTGCACTCCCCACACAACACCATCACGCAGCTGCTGTGTGTGGTGCACTCCCTACCAACACCATCATGCGGCTGCTGTGTGTGGTGCACTGCCCACACAACACCATCACGCAGCTGCTGTGTGTGGTGCACTCTCCACACAACACCATCACGCGGCTGCTGTGTGTGGTGCACTGCCCACACAACACCATCACATGGCTGCTATGTGTGGTGCACTTCCTACACAATACCATCACGTGGCTGCTGTGTGTGGTGCACTCCCTACACAATACCATCACGCGGCTGCTGTGTGTGGTGCATTCCCTACCAACACCATCACGCAGCTGCTGTGTGTGGTGCACTGTCCACACAACACCATCACGCGGCTGCTGTGTGTGATGCACTGCCCACACAACACCATCATGCGGCTGCTGTGTGTGGTGCACTGCCCACACAACACCATCACGCGGCTGCTGTCTGTGATTTGCTTCCGCTGAGGCCTCTAGAGATGACCAGAGTGGCTACTTCGCAGCCAGAGAACTGGCTAACTTCAGACTCCATCATCCTCACATACATCCCCCAGTTCCTCTGCCACAGGGCCTCTCTCCTCGCCTTTCACTTCCCATGGCCTCAGTTTGCCCTCGTAGACTCACTATTGCCATGTCTCTGGGATGCTACTATCATAAGCTGGGCTCCTGAAACTCCAGTTCTTGGGTAACCCACAAACACTCAAGATCCTTATTTTTGTATTAAAGTACTCGAATTTTCTCATCTTCCAAATCCAAGCCTTGCAGAGAAAAAAGCAACATGGAGGCTCATCACTGTCAACCAGACAACCCAACAAAGTGTTTTCCTCCATTCACCTCTAATAGTCATTCTGCTCTTTATACAGGGCAGAAGCCTGAACCTCGACTTTTTTGGAAAATTAGCAGTTTCTCCCTCTTTCCACACTGCTTCACGATCCTGTAATATCTATCAAAATAAATACAGTCCATGAATTCAATTTTCTCTGTAGTACACGGAATGACACTTTTATGAAAACAAACAGAAAAACCCACAGAAATTAAGTCACATCATTTGATCCTTAGAATTGGTAAAACTGCATGGTGTCATAGGGTGATGTGCTAGACTCAGTTCTAATGACTAATTACTGCCTACAGCAGATCCTCACAGCCTTGCCCAAATGCTTCACGACCTCTGACCTGCTTAGCATCCACCCAGTAGTCAACTGTATCCCAGAACACCGTTCATGTGACATCACTGAAGCATTCCCCAACTCTGTGCCTAAAAATCAGGTAGTCACGCCCACGTCACAGAAGCCGAGAGAGGGCAGGCCCTGCAACCCTGGCCATTGCTTAGGCTTCGGCTTCTCTCACTTTGATCCTGCTTTTGGTCCTCACCGCCAGTGCTCCAGAGCCTACCCGTGTTCTGACTTTTGACTTTGCTTCCACTCTGGATCCCTTTCACCACTGACAGATTTTCACTTCCTTGGTTTTTACATTCTCTACTCGAAGACTTAACTCAGCACTATTGGCATTTGGGACTGGACAATGCTTTGTTGTGGAGTTTTCCTGTGTCTTGTAAAATATTAAACAGGATCCCTGGACTTGATCTGCTAGATTCCAGTAGCCTCCTGCCTAATGTAACAACCAAAACTGCACCCCAACATTGACAAATGATTCCTGGGGAGGGGGTGAGAATGGCATTCAGATAACAGACACTGCTCTACCGAACACTACTTTTCATTTGGTTCTGTGAGCTCCTGGTGCTTCAAGAATCAACCTGCAAAAAGTGTCTGCTCTCTAATGGAAGCCAGCGTGGTCAGGTACCTCCTGCCTCCCAGCTCCCCTCTGAAGCGGGGTGAAGTTCTGCCTGTCCAAAAAGTGTCCCACCACGGCACCCTGAAGAAGAACTACAAACAGTTCCACCATGGAAACTGGCTTCACCTGACTGACCAAAGTCAGAGTGGCTGGTTGAACAGTAATGCCCACGATGTTTCATACTCTATCAATTTCCAATAATTGAATGGTATTTTCTTTTCTCACTAATACTTGGGAGCTTACATCCAGGCCAATGGCTGGGAAACCAGTGTTTCCAAGAGGACAGAGTGGATGTGAGGGATAGTTAAGAGAAACTAGGCTCTGTAACATCTATACTGAGTAGCTGTGCAAGTCACACAGCTACTCACACAACCCCACAACCCCACAAACTTCCATATGGACTTAGTGCTGTTCGAGACTAATGGTTTTTGGAGGGGTTCCCTTTAAAGCTTTGATATCCCATTACAATGTTATTGCTTCTGGAAGGAAGGCCACAACATGACCATGTATTGATCCCCATCATTTATAAAAATAAGCTTAGGGGGAAAGGGGAAGGATGGGGTAGTCCAGCAGCATAGTATTAAAAGGAGACATCTCTGTCTGGGGGTGGGGGGTGGGGGAGTAGGAAAGGGAACCCAACAAAGCTTTTTCCGTCTTCCATACTCCTGTGACAGAAGCCCTGTTTCTATGTATTCACTGGCCTGGGAAGGTCCTTTAGATCTCCACGCTGTCAATCATTCATTCATTCAATACATTTTTTTTTTTTTACAGGCAGAGTGGACAGTGAGAGAGAGAGACAGAGAGAAAGGTCTTCCTTTGCCATTGGTTCACCCTCCAATGGCTGCCGCGGACGGCGCGCTGCGGACGGCGCACCGCGCTCATCCGATGGCAGGAGCCAGGTGCTAGGTGCTTTTTCCTGGTCTCCCATGGGGTGCAGGGCCCAAGCACCTGGGCCATCCTCCACTGCACTCCTGGGCCACAGCAGAGGGCTGGCCTGGAAGAGGGGCAACCGGGACAGAATCCGGCGCCCCGACCGGGACTAGAACCCGGTGTGCCGGCGCCGCAAGGCGGAGGATTAGCCTGTTGAGCCACGGCGCTGGCCATTCAATACATTTTAACCAAGAACTACCTTGGGCTATGACCTGAATTACTGACTGGAGATAAGGATGAATGAGTCTGCTGTGGAAAAAAAAAAAAAAAACACCTACACAGAGGATCTCTGTGAGACCTCAGAGGAAAGAAAGGGTCATCAAAGAAGGAGACACTCTCCTCTGAAAGGAGAGGAGGATGTCCTCTTTGCTTATGGCTGTGTCTAAATAACAATGGAGTCTAGGGTCACAAAAGGCCTCCATAGCCCTGGCAGCCCACAACAAAAGCCTCGGATGATCACTGATGTCATAAAAAAGAGTGTGAATTGTTAAAGAAACAACAGTAGTCACTGTACACTTGCTCCCCAGGTAGGACCTCCATCCCTGTTGAATTGCAATATGAGAATCAACGGCAAATTCTCTCCCCAAACTGTACTCTATATGTTGTGTGTGGGCGTGGAGGAAAATTGTTGAAATCTATGATTAGCATAGAGATGGTCCTCTGTATATAAAGTCATACTAAAAATGATCCATAATGAAGACGGAGATGGGAGAGGGAATGGGAGGTGGGAAGGGAGCAAGGTGGGGGGCATGGGGGAAGGAACCACTATATTCCTGAAGTTGTATCTACGTAAAAATGCATTCATTAAAAAAAAAAAAAAAAGGATGAATGAGCCTGGAGGAAGCAAAACATCACAGTAAAGAATTCAGATTCATTACGAGGCTTCCACAGCCTTGGCAGCTCATGACAAGAGCCTCAGGTGATTACTGACGTCATAAAAAAGAGTGTCAATTGTTAAATCAACAACAGGAGTCACTGTGCACGTACTCCCCATGTAGGACCTCTGCCCTTAATATGTTGTACTATGAGAAGTAATGGTAAAACTACTACTCAAACAGTGCTCTATACTTTGTGTGTCTTTGTGGGTGCAGTCTGTTGAAATCTTTGTTTAGTATATATTAAGTTGATCTTCTGTATATAAAGATAATTGAAAATGAATCATGATGAACAAAGGGATGGGAGAGGTAGTGGGAGATGGGATGGTTGTGGGTGGGAGGGGGTTGGGGCGGAAGCTGCTATAATTAAAAAGTTGTACTATGGAAATTTATATTTATTAAGTAAAAGTTGAAAAGAAAAAAAAAAGAATTCAGGTTCAGATGTACCTGGGTTCTACTTCTGTCTCTGCCGATAACCAGTTCATATGTCATCTTCCCTCCCTGAGTCTCAATTTACTCTTCTGTCAAAGTATTGTAAAATTTTAATGAATATTGTAAATTTTAATTCTAGTGATGCAATGCCCTTAGCACAGGCCTTGGTGCAGTGGCAGTTATCCATAAGTGTTAAAGGCAATGACGATGGGCAGGTGGATAGTGTTGGGGTACAGTGGGTTAAGCCACCGTCTACAATGCTAGCATCCCACGAGGCTTCTGGTTCAAGTCCCGGCTGCTTAGAGGCCTTGCTGCTCTACATCTAATACATCTCCCTGCTAACATAACTGGGAAAGCAGCAGGAGACAGCCCAAGTCTTTGGGCCCCTGCACCCACAGAGGAGACATGGATGGAGTTCTGGGCTCCTGGCCCAATCTCAGCTGTTGTGGCCATTTGGTGAGTGAACCTGCGGATGGATGATTCATATTTCTCTCTCTCTCTCTCTCTCTCTCTCTCTCTCTCTCTCTCAAGTAAAGAAATAAAATCTTAAAAAAAAAAAAAAACGGATAATTATGATGGGGCCAGCATTTTTGCTGCAGCAGGGTAAGCCCCTGCTTGGGACAACTGCATCCCATATTGGAGTCAGAAAAATGTTTAATTTCACGTAGCTAGTTATAGTCAAGTGGGCCAGGGGCTGGGAGAAAGATCTCCTGGAACACAGTGATGGCACAGAAAAGAGAACAGGGGCTGGAGCTGTGGTGTAGCGGGTGATGCTGCTACATGCAGTGCCGGCATCCCACATGGGCACCAGCTCGAGTCCCGGCTGCTCCACTTCTGATCCAGCTCTCTGCTATGGCCTGGGAAAGCAGTAGAAGATAGCCCAAGTGCTTGGTCCCCTGCACCTGCATGGGAGACCTGGGAGAAGCTCCTGGCTCCTTGCTTTGGATTGGCACAGCTCCGGCCATTGTAATCATCTGGGGAGTGAACCAGCGGATGGAAGACCTCTTTCTCTCTCTGCCTCTCCTCTCTCTGTGTAACTCTGACTTTCAAGTAAATAATAAATAAATCTTTAAAAAAGAGAAAAGAGAACAGTCAACAATGCTATAAGAGATGAAGGAGACAGAAAGAATCCTAGGAAGGCCATCAGGAGTGTTGGCTTTTACCAAGATGTCAGAGTAATCCCACTTAAAGAACCCAAAAACATGGCCCTTGGAAGAGCTCTCCACACCACTGCGCAGGCTTTTCTCCACCAGCAGATGCAGTGAAGTCACACAGCAGGTGCACAGAAGGAAACAAGTCAAAGTCAAGATGGAGAAGGAGGTCAAGGCCAGGCACAGCAACAGGAGACCTTGATCCCACACACAGTCAGCTGATGTCTGCCCTCCACAACTCCTGTTTCGTGAACATTTGTTTTAAAGTGGCCAAATTTACAAATGTTCACAACCCAATAGTGAGTGTACAAGGCAAAGACAAAAAGGTATTCTGTTTCTAACAATCAGCAATGCTTTGAGCCGTTAAGATGCCTCAAGGTTCTGGAAATAAGAGAGTTCAGAGAGGAACTACAAAGGGTTTGTAGAGAACCCACCTTTACTGTTGCAGGATTCCTTTCTCTCCATAACTCAGAAAACACCAAGTTCTCAAGGCCATTCCTTCTTGTAATTCAGATGCCTGCTTTATTCTGAACAGAGATGATTTGTAAAGAACACGGAGTTTTATTCAAAAACTGAAGCTTTGGGTATTAAATTTACTCAGGATGAGAAGTTGGTTCCCAAGTCATCATTAAAGCTTTGGAACAAGGGGAAAGGTCAAATATTTTGTTCTTTTTTTTTAAGTATCTGCTTTGAAGATTTTCCTGTTTTAAAGTCCTATCATTTCTAAACATCAAGATGTTTCCTTCAGCTTATTTGTGTTAGAAGAAAGTTCCTTATTGACATTTCTTTCACAAAGGCATTGAGAGTTTGGGGATAAGAAGTTACTCTGGGCTGCCTGTTCTATCCTGTGTTTTATAATTTGGCTATTTATTTCAAGTCCTTGAAAATGAACTTTAACATCTTGTTCTGATTGCTATGGTACACATATGAGCTACCAATGACAATAAAAGACTGCTTGTATTTTTGAAAATTCTGATTATTCCTTATGCAAATATTGGTTATGATTGGAGACTAAATAAAATTGAGGTTTCTTCTGCTGTTCTAGTGTTCTTCTTTCCCTGTGCCTCCTATTCATACTGGTACACTCTAATCCCAAAACATCATAAACTTTCATGACGAGATTGATTAACCAAGAGGGAGATACTTACTTTAAAGATTGATAGACACTGAGCTCCCTGCCTCTTGGATAAGAGAAAATGCATTGTGAAATGAATTTTGAAAATAACCAACTGATTTTTCAACTGTTTTTTTTTTTTCCTTCAGCATTAACTTCCTGGTTATTTATGAGTCTACAGCCATTCCAAGACACCACTGTAAATGAGTTGTAAAATCTAGTGACATTTTTTAGGGTCAAATGCATAAACGTAAATGAAAAATGCTTTTGCCTCCAGCAGCCAGCTCCCATTCCTTGACGGAGCAGAACCCAGTTGGTGTACACCTGTGATAATTAGAAACTTGCCTTTTTATCAATTTCTCCTTCTATTCTTCAGCAAATATTTACTGACGTCCTGTTATGTACTGGGGACCAAGGATACAGCAGTAAGCAAAACCAGTCATGGTCATTGTCCTCATGGAACTTGGGAGAGTGAGGGAGAAAACTGCAAGTATAAAATAAACACAATTACAAATGCCATCGAACAGTCCAGGCAGGTGGAGTCAGGAGGAAGGAGGGGGTGGTTCTATGAGGGCTTCCTTGAGGGAGTAACCAGACCACAAAACAAGCTTGGCCAGCTTCCTCAACCTGACGTGTGACCAGCTGGCTTAGAGAGCTACGGGGCCTTCACCCCCAAATAACAGGGAGAAGCACTGAGCTGTTTATTCTTCAATGAAGTCCATCCTAAAACCAAGTGCTTACTACTAAATGGAAAATTATTCACTTTTTCCTGTAAAGGAAACACAGGCTCCACCTACTGCTTGCTCTTCTACTCTCTCTTCTGCCATCTTCTCCATTATTATTTACCCATATTATGAGGCACAGTGTAACATGGAACCACAGTAGAATCTCATTCTCCAATGAGACTGGGGTTGACTAACAGGCAACTGTTTAAAATTTTGTTGATTATTATGATTTTAACTGACAAATCATGAAATATACATTAATGGGGAACAGTGTTTTGGTTTATGCATACAACATGGAGTGGTTAAATCAAGTTAATTAACATATCATCACTTCAATTGACTGTCACTTTTATAATTTAGCCTCAGCAATTTTTAGGTATACAATACATTAACTATGGTCACCTTGCTATACAATAGATCTCACAAATATGTTCCTCCTACCTAACTAAAATTTTGCGCCCTTTGGTCAACATCTCTCCATGCACTCCTCCATCTCCACCCCCAGCCCCTGGTAACCATTGTTCTACTCTCTACGTCTATGAGTTTGACTTTTTAAGATTCCACATATAAATGAGGTATTTATCTTTTTGTGGATTATTTCATGTAGCATAATGTCCTCCAGGTTCAACTGTGTCATTAAAGTAATAAACACATTAACTGCATCATTTTACTGTCAGATATACAGATGCACATTGGTTAACCAATGTCTGTAGTATTGACACAAGGAATTCTCCCATGAGTATGGACAACTGATCCCAGGGCTAACTAGTAGAATCCTCCAGGATAATTGAAATGGTCTACACCTTTTCTTATAAAGTCATATGAGCCTCATTTGGCTTCAGTTGTACTTGGGTGCTGTATTGGACAGCATAGGACAGGAATCTACATTATCTTCTCCGAATAGATCATATCCAAATGCCTTCTCTCTGATTTTCATTTTTGGTTTCCTCAAAATGGAATGAGAACTTAAAGACAACTGTGCACTTTCTGAAAGCAAGATCCTTTTCAATTTAATATTTTTTTTCTAATTTATAACAAGTATTTCACGACAACCAATCTGACAGTTAATTTCTTTTGCAACTTGTATCTTTTAGGACTTTTAATGCACTCAAAGCCCATCTCTCCCTTCATTCCTCTTTTTGTGATAGCCATTTTCTTGCTTGGACAGACTGGAGGTAGAAGGCAATGGGTCCCAGTGACAGAGCTGGGCAACAGGCATGAGACCATCATTTGAAAATCTTGAAGCCGGAATTACTAATGATAGATATACAAAAAGAGCATGGTCTATATAGACACGAAGATTCCTGAAGTGAGAGAATCAGTCCTGTATGATTATGTCTGGCATCCACAATCCCCAAGAGAGTACAGAAGTACTGAACAGGTGGGTTTAATCTTCCACATCTGTGAAGCTGGAAGACCACAAACACACCTCAGCACTGAGAGGCTCCTTCTCAGGCTCTTGGCAAGGGACTGTTGCCTACCTTCTGCCACACACATCCTGTGATACCTATGGTTTCCACCACTCTGAAGCCAGATTCCTCTTGGGGTCCTGCAACAGGCAGATCTCTGACCATTTTTAAAAATAACACATCAAAGGAAATTCAGCAGCCATAAAAAGCATGACCAACTAGAAAAAACAAAATACTTAGCCAGTGAAATGATAGTCCTAAAAGCAACAGAGAACAACCTGACCAAGCAAATAAATAACACCACTTAAGGAGATTCAAATGCAACACACAAAAAGAATGTTCAGACCTCATAAAATTATGATTTCTTCATTGATAAGGGTTGCCAAAATTGAAGAGACTTCATAAGAAAAAAAAAAGGGATGCCCCTATTAAATTTGAATTTCACAAAAATAATGAATAATTTTATAATATTATGTACCAAGCTAAATTTCAATATACTTACACTAAAAAATTATTCAGTGTTCATCTGGGTTTCAAACTGAAACCCAGTCATACCACTGAACAATTTAGGGGATGAATTGAAAATAGGGGGGTCATTGAAGATAAATGACTGAACGACTAGAAAACACATGGAAAAACTGTCACTATAGAGCAAGCAATGAGGAAGGCAAATATGACAAAAGATGACCCAGGAGACCTATCATTAGTAATAACATGAATAAAGTAAATTGATAATTAAATAACAATTAGGAATAAGTACAAATAGTGCAAAATACATAACTAAGCATATCAGATTTTATGCTAAAATGTTTAATATAAAGGGATAAGCAAACAGATGTCATGGAAAACATAACAAAGAAGATAAGAAGTAATTTCAAATAAAATGGAATTCAAGGATAGAAACACTAAAGATAGGACTCCTCCACTAATCTCCACTAATTTAAGGATCCACCCAGATTCTTGCTTTCGGAAAGCGAACTACCGAAGTGAAGGATAGAGATGTACTGGAGCTCAAGGAAAAGGATGGACAAGCAGAGCTCAGAGACAAAGTCTAAGAGGAATGTGAAGAGCTACAAACAGAAGTGATGTCAGCAAGATGGCAGGATAGGAGTTCTCTACTGTCATCTCTCCGCAGAGACACTGATTTTGCCTATTATCAAGGATGAGAATATCATTGTGGAGTAGAAGAATAGAAAACAGAAATTCCAGCATACCACTGGAATCTGAGAACAGGTGCACAAAAAAAGACAAGCAAGTTTCACTGTACCTATGTCACCCTCCCCACAAGGCAGCACAGCTCAGTGACAAGAGAGACCCTTGGCTACATTTTCTTCCATGGAGGGGAATAAGAGTGTGGTGAGCATCCAAGTTCCCCAACAATGCAGGACACAGCCCAAGAGGCCCACTTATTTCCCATCACACACAGAATATTGAAGGGATCAGCATGAGTGAGTGGCTGGGAGACTGAAACTAGAAACACAGCGGGTAGATCTTACAAACCACTCCATAAACTCCAAGATGAACTCCATCCTGGAGCCATGTTACATGACTAACTTGTAGACCTTTCCCAATTTGGTTTAGGGCACTCCAAATACTCCTAATGCCTCAACTCCAAGACCCCAGGTGAGTCTCCCAAATCCATCTCTGTGTACAGAAAATGTAAGCATCTTCACAGACACCCAGTTCAGCTTTGTGAGATCAGAAGAAGGTGTTCAACTTGAGTGTTTCATGGCACCATCCAAGGGAAAATAAATGGAAAACTATTGGCATCTAGCCTGCTTTTCAAGAAAAGAAATACAACCTTAAGCAACTCACCAATAGGAAACAATAGGTATAAAGTAGATATATCCTTAAAAACAACCTGAGAGCACCTCAGAATTCCCAGATGGATTCTTTAATGATGGCATTTCTTTCCCAAAGATAGTCAATAAAGACATAAGAAGTGATTGTTATTTTGAAGGTGAAGATAATAGCACAAAATGTCAAGGAATATGAAAAATCAAAGAAACAAAACACCATTGAAAGAACACAATATTATTCTAATAACCAACCCCAAAGATAAGGGTATTTATAAGTTTTCTGAAAAGCATTCAAAATGATTGTCTTAAGGAGGTTCAGCAAGCTATAAGAAAATACATTATACTGGGGCCGGCACTGTGGCACAGCAGGTTAACACCCTAGCCTGAAGTGCCAGCACCCCATATGGGCATCGGTTCTAGCCCTGGCTGTTTCACTTCCCATCCAGCTCTCTGCTACGGCCTGGGAAAGCAGTAGAAGATGGCCCAAGCCCTTGGGCCCCTGCACCCACGTGGGAGACCTGGAAGAAGCTCCTGGCACCTGGCTTCAGATCTGTGCAGCTCCAGCCATTGCAGCCAACTGGGGAGTGAACCATCAGATGGAAGACCTCTCTCTCTCTCTCTCTCTCTCTCTCTCTCTCTCTCCTCTCTCTGTGTAACTCTGACTTTCAAATAAATAAATAAATCTTTAAAAAAATATATTATCAGACATTTGGTGTATGTGCTTGGCTGAGGAACCAATGGGGTGAAGCTACCATCTGTGGGATTATGACTGAACGCCTCTAAGTCAGAATCCCGCCTAGGCGGAATGACACTGCAGCGCTGAAGGAGCCTCCGAAGATGGCCTTGGATAGCCAGTCCCCGCCGTCCCTGCTGGCGGCGTCTGCCTCAGCGGTGTGCAGTGCACCGGGTTCCGGTGCAGAGAGCCCTTCGTCCCGGGAAACGGGGCGTGGCCAGAAAGGGGGTCACCCTCTCACCCGTCACAAACCACGGGTTCGTGGGGAACCTGACACTAAACCATTCGTAGACAACTTGCATTTGGGTCGGGGTTTTGTACGTAGCAGAGCAGCTCCCTCGCTAAGATCTATTGAAAGTCAGGCCTGGACACAGGGTTTGTAGAAGAAAAAAACAAACAAGAAAAAGAAAAAAAAATACATTAGACAACTCAATAATATTTTTTAAATACATGGAAAAAAACAAGAAGTTTAATAAAGTGAAATTACAAAATGAACCAAATTCTGGAATTGAAGAATACAATGAATGAAATGAAAAATGCAATAGAGTATACCAGTGGCAGACTTGACTAGGCAGAAGAAAAACATCAATGAATGTGAAGACAGGTTATCTGAACATATCCAGTTAGAGAGTAAAAAAGAAAGAACAGTGATGAAACACGATGGAATTTATGAGGCACCATTAAAAGAGCTAGAATTTGCATTATAGGGGTCTCAGGAGACGATATGGAAAAAAGGGCAGAATGTTTATTTTTTAAAAAATGGCTGAAAACTCCCCAAATCTGGGAAGAGATGTGGATATCCAGATACATGGAGCTCAAAAGTTTCCAATTAGGTGAATTCAGAGAAAATTTTATATAGATGCTCCTTAACTCACATTGGGATTACATCCCAATAACTTGAAAATTTAATAATTCAAAAACACATTTAATACACCAAACCATTGAACATTATAGCCTAGCAATACAGATACTTTAGTATATCAGTAGTTTACCTTCATCATCATGTGGCTGAATGGGAGCTATGGTTCACTGACACTGCATTGTGAGACAGTCTCATGCTACCTATTGCTATCCTTGAAAAGATCAAATCTCAAAATATAGTTTCTATTGAATGCATGCCACTTTTATACTATGATAAAGGTGAAAAATCATAAGATGAACTACTGAAAGGAACCATTTATAGTTTTGAAAGGAGCAAGAGAAAAGAGATTCCTCACATACAAGGGAACTTTCATAAGGCTATCAATGAATTTCCCAGCAGAAACTTAGGACCAAGAGAAAGTGAGAAACAGATCCAATGTGCTGGAAGAAAAAAAACCTACCAAACAAGAATATCATACTCAGAAAAGCTGTCACTCAAAAATATAAAGATATCCCAGGACAAAGAAAAACTGAAGAAGTACATCACCACTAGACTTCCCTTGCAAGACATACTAGACAGTTCTTTAAGCTAAAACAAAAATGCTAATTAATAACATAAAAATAGAAAACCTGCTGGTAAGTTTGAGTATAAATTCAAATGCAGAATACTTGAATACTACAATGGTGATATATAAATCAGTTATAACTCTAGTTTCAAGGTTAAAAGACAATTTAAAAATAATATTTAATAAAAATTTTAATGTATACACAATATAAAAATAGATGTATGATGACATAAAAACGTATAATGGAAGAGGAAATGAAAGTGTAGAATCTTGGATAGGTGAATGGTGCAGAGGAGACCCACATTCCATATTGGAGTGGCTGGTTTGAGTCTTGGCTACTCCACTTCTGATCCTTCTTCCTGTCAAGGCACACCCTAGAAGGCAGTAGATTACAGCTCAAGTACTTGGATCCATGCCACCCATGTGAGAGACAATGATGAAGTTCCAAGCTACTGGCACTGGTCCAGCCCCAACCGTTGTGGGCATTTGGGGAGTAAACCAGAAGATAGAAGATTCCCTCCCTCTCCCTCTCCCTCTCCCTCTCCTTCTCCCTCTCTCCCCTTCCTTTCTCTTTCTCTCTCTCTCTCCCTCCTTCTCTCTCTCCCTCTCTCTCCCTCTCTATCTCTGTGTGTGTCTATCTGTCTACCTCTGTGTCTTTAAAATACAATGAGTGCAATTTTTTCAAAAATTAATTCATTTTTTAAAAATGTATACAATTTTATGCAAAGTTGTTGCCAGCTTAAAATAAGCTGTTTTAAGATATTTTATGTGAGCTCCATGGTAACCATGGATCAGAAACGTAGAGTAGACACACAAAAGAGAAGCAATCAAAGCCTCTCTCTGCAACAAGAGGGCTAGGCTTCTTTTGGCCAAAGCAAGACTTATGGCCAAGCCAACTGCAATGATGAAGGTAAACGCATTCCACCCACAGTGGGAGCAGGTATGGTGAATGATCACCCATACCATCAAAGAAGTCTACAACTCAACTGGATGAACTGTCAACATAAAACTCAACTCAGCTGTTGGAGGCAGCAGTATGTAAACAAACTAGAAGCTTGTGTTCAGCAAATCTTTTCTGCAAGGGGAGAGATGGTAAACAGCTTTGTCTTTGTAGGCCACACATTCACTGTTGCAATCACTCAATTCTACCACTTTGGCATTAAAACAGCCACACACAACATTAAATTAGATGTATGTGGTTGTGTTCCAACAAAACTTCACAAAAGTAGTCAGCAGGCTGGATCCATAGTCTGCTGACTCCTGACCTAGAGCATATAGTTACTTTATTTAACTCAAATCTTTCTTTTTTTAATATTTATTTTACTTATCTGAAAGACAGAGTTACAGAGAGAGAGGGAGAGACAGATCTTCCACGTGCTAGTTCACTCCCCAAATGGCTGCAACACCTGGGGCTGGCACAGGCCAAAGCCAGGAGCCAGGAGCCTCCTCTGGGTCTCCCACATTGGTGCAGGGGCCCAAGCACTTGGGCTATCTTCCACTGCTTTCCCAGGCAGATTAGCAAGGAGCTGGATCAGCAGCAGTGCAGCCAGGACTCAAACCAGCACCCATATGGGATTTCGGCACTGCAGGTAGTGGCTTAATCCATTATGCCACAACGCTGGCCCCTCTAAATATTTTCAGAACACTTAGAAAACATTATTCCAGATAGCCCAGGAGTCATCACCATATGTATAAATACTTAAAATGATACAACAGACAAATTTGGAGATAGTGTAAATTTTGAGACAGTTCAAAGGAATAAAGAATTTCACCAAAGTCCATTCTTTTAAATGTTCCCTTACAACTTTCTTAAAGGATGGGATTCTTTCCCACACTAACTCAGCAGCAGGATTGGGTCCTGAGAGGTATTAGTACCATTACTCTGTGGTCTTTGAACTGAGTCCTTGGTTTACATCCCTTCCTCCCCCTATTTTCAACATATCTTCAATCACAGTATTCTCATCCCTCAATTATCCAAAAGAACAATTACCCAGAGAAACTGATAATTGTCTTGTGAGAGTTAAACTGTAAGAAAACAAGACATGGATTTGAGTTAAAGATCCAAGGTGGCTCCCAGGCCCTAACACTAGAACTTGACCTAACGTTCCGTTCCGCAGAATGGATGAAAAGATAGATGTATGGATGGATGGATGAGAGAAATGATTCTTACCACTCAAAAGAAAGATTGCTCAGGATTGAAAGAAAGAAAGTCACAGGGCAATATTGAAATTTGCCATCTAAGTGTCATCGAAGAAGCAGCTGTCCTTTCAACCATTGTAAATAGGTTTTTTCATCTGACAGGCCTATGTCTGCTGCGGGTCTGAACCTTCAACCACAACCACATACACTTTATCTCCCAACAACCTTATTACGATGGTTTGGCTTCCGTAAAGGTTTTCCATACAAATAGAATGGCCTAATCAAGCTGTGGCAAATGCTCCAGCTCCCCAACCTTGTTTATTATTATAAACAAACTTGGTATCTGTCCTGTGTATTAGCCTTTGAGAGCCTTCTTCATATGGGTCCATGTTTCTGGATTAAATCTATTCTGGTACAAGGGAAGACATAACTTCTTAGACTACAGCTATCATGGAGGCAGCCCATAAGACAAGAAATTTACCAAGGTCAATCAAGAACACCTCAATGCCTAACTGTTCATTTCCCAGACAGAGATAGTACTGGGTTTCGCGTGCTTTCCTTCACTGGGAAGCAGCTTTAGAAGAAAGGGATAAGCAAACCAAAAACTCAGTTTCTCTTCCAAGTTACCATTTTTTCCTCCTCTGTTCAAAGACACCAGCAAAATCTCTTTTCTGTATGTCCTTAAAATTGGTGCATCTGCCCCCTGGTGGTAGACATGAATGGATTCCCTACAATCACTTGCTTGCAATCCTTCCTCCTTCCCTCAGCTGTCTCAGGAAGAGTGGTTTCTAACTCCTCAGAATTGGGAGCCCATTTGCTCTTATTATATAAGCATTGGTTCCTGAAGAAGGTCTTGAGGTCCTTGGACTGACTTGGAAGGCTTGGCTTCTCTGGGATCAGCAATGAGGGGAAACACGAACCTCATGCAAATTATGGAAGTGAGAGTCTGGAGGGATTTGGAATTCACTGGGAAAAGTGTCTTAAGGAAACCTTTCAAGTTTACCAGACACAAAACAGCGTCAGGGCAAGAAGCTGGGAAGAATAAGAATCAGGGTGCCATGGTGGTGCAATGGTTCAGCGTGCCCTTGGCCGCTCCCAGACATGCCATTTTCTTTACTCCTCTACATCGTTGGTGAATCCCTTCTATTTGGCCCTGTAGATCTACCTTCCATGCCTTTCTCTGCCCCATCAGACTGAATCATGTGGATTACATCAATGAACTCTTTTGCCCTCTGGCTTCTTGTTGGGTGTAGCCAACAAGTAAAAGAGATTGGCAGACACTGGAGGGTAGAAGGAGAATGAATCAGAGCAGTTATCATTTGGGGTCTCTCCATCCAAGGGTGCTATTGCTGCCCCTCTACAGAAGGAAGCTCCATGTATCCAGCCACCTCTCTATATTCCCATAATGGCTTCTTGGATGGTAACACCTCAGGATGTCGCTATCTCCAGCTCACTTCTCTTAAACTCATTCATGTTGTACCTTGTGCTAGTACTTCACTCCTCTTTACTGCCAAGTAATTCTCACTGGATAGATTTACCATATTTTGTTCCATTCATCAGTTGAGGACATATGAGTTGCTTCTGTTCTGTGGCTATCATGAATAATGTTTCTCTGAACATCATATATTCCATAGCACTTTACACAGGACCTATAGCAGAGCTCTTACTATACCGTGTGTCCTAAACATTTGTTGGCGTATCGGATTTTTTTTGTCCTAATCCCCAATCACTTACTGGATGGTAAAATTCCTGTGGGTACTGTGCAGGTTGGGGTCACTTCTGAAATGCACCAGAACCAGCCTAGTACCCTACCCCATAATAGACACTCTAAAATGCTGGCAGAATAATGGATTTAATATTTGCTCTATCTTTGACAGCAGTGAAAATATCCATGGCCATATCTGCATTTGGCAGTTAAAGAAGGGGAGAGGAGGCTGTGGGATTCTCTTGCCTGGCTCTTCCTGCAGCCAGCTGTGAGTTAGGACTTCAACAATTGTACAATCATCCCTGGGCTCATGGTTCCTCATTTGCTAAACTACAACTCTATTTACAAAGGCCTTTGACCCTACCTAGGTTTTTCAGGTTAGGGAAATTTCCTTAAACAGTGTCTATGTACCAGTAACAGTTGCATGCACCACACACTGGTGACTGTATGCCCTAGGACTGAGGACAGTATGAATTGTTCTTCAACACTGGACCTTGATATATTTCTGTGTATTCAAGAAGGTTCAGACAGAAAATAAAAATCAATGTAGTGTCTGATGGGCCATATGGATCAATATTGAGAAACAGTGTACAAAATAGGAATATATTTGTGTCACAGCAAATATTACAAGTGGAACATGGACTCTGTGTAAGGTTCTGCATATGGCGATGAATGTATGGCATCATTTAGAATATTGCAAAATCTGACAGAATTTCTAAACCAAAATTAGACAAACGTCCCAGTTTTTAAAAAAATGTCTCAGTTAGAAAAACACTTGAGCCTATGGATCAGATAAAAAATGTAAATGGAAATGAAGATGAAAGATGAAAAAGAGAAAAGTGTGGTAGAATTCAGGAGGAGTTTCTGCAGCTAACAGAATATAAGCTGCTGGGACCGGCGTTGTGCTGTAGCAGGTAAAGCCAACGTCTGCAGTGCCAGCATCCCATATAGGCGCTGGTTTGAGTCCTGGCTGCTCCATTTCCAATCCAGCTCTCTGCTATGGCCTGGGAAAGCAGTGGAAGATGGCCCAAGTGCTTGGGCCCCTACACTCACGTGGGAGACCCAGAAGAAGCTCCTGGCTCCTTGCTTCAGATTGGCCCAGCACTGGCCATTGTGGCCATTTGGAGAGTACCAGCAGATGGAAGACCTCTCTGTCTCTCTCTGCCTCTGCCTCTCTGTAACTGTGCCTTTAAAATAATAAATAAATATTTTTTAAAAAAATATTACATGCTCCGTTGTGACTGAACAAAGGGATATAATGAGCCTATATGTTTAGGAGAACCTTAGTGTGTTATGTTTGAGAGAACATTTTCCATCTGTATACTTAAATTCTGCAAGAATGAAATCACCCATGTTGACTTACCTCTCTTGCTTAGAAGCTGTGTTGTGTGAAGAAAATATCAAATAGTGAGAAGCTGAAATGACTTCTCTGACAGTCTCTGAATACTGCCGGGTGATGTCAGCTATTGTCGCCAGAGTCAGTCACTCTTCTTGCTCCTTGCCACGGCTACAAAGGCTCAGTCCACCTGGAGATGCTCTGGAAAGAAATCAATAAAGGCCATAAAAACTTTCTGAAGTTCAAAAGAGAGGAGTGAAGTGCTAAATGAGACACTAAGGTTTTTGCTATGAATTGCTTTATAATAAAAGATCATTTAGTCGGAATATTCATGATCTGACCTCTACTAGAATAAGATATTTCCAAGATCTACATATCGTAACCTCAAAGGAACACAATAATAATAAAAAGAAAAAAAAGTCATCTTATACCGTTAGGTGGGATTGTAAAAAATAAATGAGCTTTGAAGACATTTCTATCCTAGAAGAGTTTTATCTAACCTAAACGAATCATATCAAATAACTGAAAAATGTGGTAAGCATAAGTCATCCTTTTCCAGATTAAAAACCCTCTGGATTAACTTGAAATGGGGAAAATGACATATATATCAATATTTAATACTGGAAACTCAGTAACTAGATTACACTCAATTCTCATACAGAGAGATTTGCTTTGTATTTGTTTCCTTTAAAAAATAACACATACATAAAAATGATAAATGACTCTTTAAAATTAAGTTCTTTATTTCCAGGAAAGCCTTCTTGATCTTCAGAGTGGGCTGTGAGCAGGGTCCCACCCCTCCCGGAGCGGCTGTAACTGCAGCCCAGAATCCGAGGAGAACGGAACAGTGTTACAGCAGTGATGAAAAGAGCCCTCGTCCGTATTCTCTTTCTCTGCCCTTCTTTTCCGGCTTCCTCTTTCAGCCTCTACATCACAGCCACCTCCTGTTCAATAACAAATGACATTTGTCCCATGAAATTTATGAGCTTTTCACGGTAAAAATCGCATCAGAGAAAGGCATTCTTCACCCTTCCATTACGACTCTCCCCATCAGAGATACAGCTCAATGGAGCTCACCACCACCGCGGACTATTCAATGCAAGAAACCATGCTCCAGCTCCTTCAATAAATTATTTTCAAAAATAGACGATGGTTATTTAAAAACTAAGGGTATAACAAGTATACAACAATTTCAGCACACGATCTTGTGTTTAGACTACTGGATAAAAAATCTTTTACTAAACCTTATCAAAAGAATACTTCATAACACATTCCTTGCACAGGATGTACTTTCTATGAAATGAGAACAATCTGACATGAGCCATCAATTCAATTACAATTATAATTAATAAAACAGCCATATAGAAAATGGTAAAGGAAAGACTTAATGCTGCCAAAAACCGATTAAATCATGCGGACATAATTTGAGACACATCAACAGAATTTTAAAAAATCAATTAAAGCGATACTAAATGAAAATATTTGAGGAGCCAGAAGCTAAGTTGGATAGATCAGAAACAATCAACAAATGCGTAGATGTTTCTTCAGGAAAGGACAGAGCAAATGGATCAAAGTCATAGCCTAAAGTGTAATCAGAAAAACATACAAACTAAGCATCTTTAAATTTCTGCCATGAGATAGCCAACCATATTTCAAGCAAAAAACAATTAAACATCCTTTTCAAAGCAAATAATGGCTAAATTTTCAAAGAAAAATAAAGGCCTGAAAAGCGTCTTTCAGAGTCATCAACCCAGAAGTCAAGCGCTGTCTCTTCTCATTACCTTTATCTACCACCCAGTGTGTCCTCCACCAACCTACCCCAGCAGAAACTCTATTACCAAGAAAAAAATCAGAGCCTCCTTGCAACCTATCTAAGGGACACTTTCCAACTCTTGTTTGATTTGTTGCAACATTTTTATTTATTTACTTGAAAGTCAGAATTACACACAGAGAGAAGGAGAGGCAGAGAGAGAGAGAGAGAGAGGTCTTCCATCCGTTGGTTCACTCCCCAGTTGGCTGCAATGGCCGGAGCTGTGCCAATCTGAACAGGAGCTATGAGTTTCTTCCGGGTCTTCCGTGTGGGTGCAGGGGCCTAAGGATTTGGGTCGTTTTCTACTGCTTTCCCAGGCCATAGCAGAGAGCTGGATCGGAAGTGGAGCAGCCAGGACTTGAACCGGCGACCATATGGGATGCCAGCACTGCAGGAGGTGGCTTTACCGGCTATGCCACAGCACCAGCCCAATGAATCTTTTTGAGAAAGACCCTTTTCCTTGGTTTCACGGACACCAAGCTTCTTCATTTCCCTCCCAGCTTTCCTAAGTACTTTTATTCATTCTACATTCCTGGACCTCTCTTTTTTTCCCTCCAACTTTATTAGACAATCTTCCAGGCTCTGAGTTTTTGTCTGCAACTCCACTTTCTGCCTGAGCTTCCATTCCCATTGATATGCCAATAATTTCCAAAGCCATATCTCCAGCTCAATCCTTTCACTAAGCTCATAAATTTCCTTCACTTCCTCTCCTAAACTTGTTCCCACAGCTCACTTGGCTAATCCTCTGCCTGTGGCGCTGGCACCCCGGGTTCTAGTGCCAGTTGCTCCTCTTCCAGTCCAGCTCTCTGCTGTGGCCCGGGGAGGCAGTGGAGGATGGCCCAGGTCCTTAGGCCCTGCACCCACAAGGGAAACCAGGAGGAAGCACCTGGCTCCTGGCTTAGGATCGGCGCAGCGCTGGCCATAGCGGCCATTTGGGGGGTGAGCCAACGGAAAAGGAAGACCTTTCTCTCTGTCTCTCTGTGTCACTGTCTAACTCTGCCTGTCAAAAGAGAGAGAGAGACAGAGAGAGACAGAGAGAGACAGAGAGAGAGAAAGAAAGAAAGAAAGACCTAGCCCTATAGATTTCACATGTTAGGTATTTTCCACATCTGCCTGTTGTCCATCCCCATCTTGTCACCTTAATCTAAGCCACAATTTTCTTCAATTGAGGCTCCTGTAGAAGCCTCCAATCTGGCCTATTAGCAACATTTCTTGTGCTTCTTCCCCAAATATACTCATTCTGCAAGCAGAGAGCTCTTTCTTTTTTTTTTTTTTTTTTTTTTTTTGACAGGCAGAGTGGACAGTGAGAGAGAGAGACAGAGAGAAAGGTCTTCCTTTTGCCGTTGGTTCACCCTCCAATGGCCGCCGCGGTCGGCGCGCTGCAGCCGGCGCACCGCGCTCGTCCGATGGCAGGAGCCAGGAGCCAGGAGCCAGGTGCTTTTCCTGGTCTCCCCATGGGGTGCAGGGCCCAAGCACCTGGGCCATCCTCCACTGCACTCCTGGGCCACAGCAGAGGGCTGGCCTGGAAGAGGGGCAACCGGGACAGAATCCGGTGCCCCGACCGGGACTAGAACCCGGTGTGCCGGCGCCGCAAGGCGGAGGATTAGCCTGTTGAGCCACGGCGCCGGCCAGAGAGCTCTTTCTAAAACAGAACGTTGATGGTGTTATGTACTATCAACTCTTCACTTGGGCTCATTTTTTTTTAACTTTTATTTAATAAATATAAATTTCCAAAGTACAACTTTTGGATTATAGCTGCGTTCTCCCCCCCCCATAACCTCCCTCCCATCCACAACCATCCCATCTCCCACTCCCTCTCCCATCCCATTCTTCATCAAGATTCATTTTCAATTATCTTTATATACAACTTGGGCTCATCTTTTAGAGTAATATCTTAAAACTCAAATAATCTTATAGAACCCACCTTCCTGCATACTGTAAGCATCAATCTCCATTTTGCGTAATATTCTCCGTGCTCCCAGGTGTGGCACTGGCTTCCCAGCTCTTTGCATCGGCATATAACGTTCCCACTGTCTATATATTCTCCTTCCCCCACCCCCACTTCCTATCTCTCAACCTAGCCAATATTGACTTCCTCTTTTGAGTTTTCACTTTCTCGGGAAGATCTTTCTTCTTTAGCTGGATTAAATTATTTTAGCTCTATGTCCATGATTGCCCTCTGAATTTTAATAATGTTCATAATACTTTTAGTTAACTAACAGTCATTTACAATTGACTCTAAGCACTAGGAAAGCCTAAGTTATCATTTTCACTGTTATTATGTAGGGGCTCATGTCCTAGAAACATGTCTGACACCAGTAGATGCTTAATATGTATTTGTTAAGTTAAACTAAAGGGAAACACTGCAAGTACTTGACCTGAGGAAAGAAATAAAGGGAAGAAGCATGTGTTCTAACCACACGTTTCTCCCCTGCAATAACACGTGCTCTAACATGATGAAGTAGTGACCACAGAGCATCCAGGGAAGAAGTTCATGAGTCCAACATGTTTAATTCATACCTTCATGTGTTAAAGACCATAGAAACAGAAAATCAGTCAAGGATCAAGAAATATACCACTCAAGTGTCTTTCCTCCAATATTATTTAAATATGTAGCTAATGTTTTATATATTTACAATATCTACATATATATATACATATAAACAATGTGATATAGACATAAAGAGCCCTGCATTGTTTAACAATGCAGAACTTTCTTTTTTTTTTTTTTTTTTTTGACAGGCAGAGTGGACAGTGAGAGAGAGAGACAGAGAGAAAGGTCTTCCTTTGCCGTTGGTTCACCCTCCAATGGCTGCTGCGGTCGGCGCGCTGCGGCCGGCGCACCGCGCTCATCCGATGGCAGGAGCCAGGTGCTAGGTGCTTTTTTTCCTGGTCTCCCGTGGGGTGCAGGGCCCAAGCACTTGGGCCATCCTCCACTGCACTCCTGGGCCACAGCAGAGGGCTGGCCTGGAAGAGGGGCGACCGGGACAGAATCCGGCACCCCGACCGGGACTAGAACCCGGTGTGCCAGCGCCGCAAGGCGGAGGATTAGCCTGTTGAGCCACGGCGCCGGCCAACAATGCAGAACTTTCTAAGAAATGCATTGCTAGGTGATTTCATCGCTAGGTGATGAAATGGAAGGTACCTGCACAAACCTAGGTCATAGAAGTCAGTCATCTCATGTGGCCTCTGGAGGCAATCAAGAGACTCAATAAACACAAGTTACGTGAGGCCACTGCTGGCATAACACAGCAATTGCTCTACAGTTCACGGCTTTTCTAAGAAGAAGGGAGTACATAATACATAAGTCATTTACTATCATTATCAAATACTAAGACATAATTGTATTGGTATGCTTTCATATGACTGCCAGTGCAGTAGGCTTGTTTACACCAACATCACCACAAACAAGAGTAATGTGCTGCCCTATGACATCACAATGGCTATGACATCACCAGGCAATAGGAATTCTTCAGTGGCTGTGACATCACTAAGCAATAGGAATTTTTCATCTCCATTCATCTTTTTTTTAGGATTTATTTATTTATTTGAAATTCAGAGTTACACAGAAAGAGGAGAGGCAGAGAGAGAGAGGTCTTCCATACGATGGTTCACTCCTCAGATGGCCGCAACGGCCAGAGCTGCGTCGATCCGAAGCCAGGAGCCAGGAACTTCTTCCAGGTCTCCCACATGGTTCAGGGACCCAAGGACTTGGGCCATCTTGTACTGCTTTCCCAGGCCATAGCAGAAAGCTGGATCGGAAGAGGAACAGCCGGGACTAGAACCAGCACCATATGGGATGCCAGCACTTCAGGCCAGGGGGTTAACCCACTGTGCTACAGCGCCGGCACCCACCTCCATTCATCTTACAGGACCACTATGATATGCAGACTGCTGTTGACCAAAATGTCATTATGTGACACATGACTGTATATATAATTCAATAAACATAAACGTATTTTTGTGATGCTTGAAAGCAAGAACTACAAAATTGGGGAAGTTTGGTTGAAAGAAGTGAAGCTGAACTCTGACACCAGTTAAAGGTCTAGGGATCAATGAATCCAAGCGTGATGAAAGGTGCACACTGACATGTCCCTGCTTCATACAGGTGAGGCAGGAGGTCAGGGGAGGGGAGCGGGGGTGACGTACCAACTAACAAATCTTATCAGCTGCACCTTCGCCCGTCGGGGAAAGGTAACCGGCTGGAACAGGCACAGCAGTCTGCTCTGTGATATGACCTGGACAGAGAACAGCATGTGGAACAGAGTCCAGCCCACAGTTAGGTTCTCCTGTCTGTCTCCAGTCAGACTTGCAATTCTATGAATAACACCAGAGTCTTCCCTTTCGATTTTGTCTTCACCAGGACTTTGCTCAGAGGGTCCTTTTCCTCAACTCCACATTCAGTCATTTTGTGCTGCCAGGAGACTGTGGATGGGACTACACATTCAGAAACAGGAGCGTGTGTGTGCCAAGCGCCGTATGGGGACTTCACATTGCAAGGTGCCCTGTGGCTTCAGAACTGATAAGTTTGGTCTCTGAAAACTCAGTTGAACCCATAAGAGGGCTAAACACAGTTCTCAAAAATTACTCACTCAATAGGGCTGGCGCTGTGGCATAACAGATTAAGCCACCACTTGCAATGTTGGCATCTCCTACGGGCACTGGTTTGAGTCCCAGCGGCTCTACTTCCAATCCAGCTCCCTGCTAATGGGCCTGCGAAAGCCACGGAGGATGGCCCAAGTGCTCGGGCTCCTGCACCCACATGGGAGACCTGGAAGAAGCTCCTGGTTCCTAGCTTTGGATCCACTCAGCTCTGGCTGCTGAGGCCATTTGGGAGTGAATCAGTGATGGAAGCCCTTTCTCTCTGTCTCCCCCTCTTTCTGTCTGTAATCTACCTCTCAAATAGATAAAAAAAAATTTCTTTTCTAAAAAAATTGTATTTATTTATTCAACAGATAGAAATACCTAGAGCACACCTAGGAAGCAGCAGGTGATGGTTCAAGTAGTTGGATCCCCATTAACCACAGGGGATATCTGGACTGAGTACCCAGCTCCTGGTCTGGCCCGGCCCTGGGCATTGCAGGTGTTTGGGGAGTGATCCAGCAGATAGAAATTCTCTCTGTCCTTCCTTTTCTCCCTCCCTTCCTCTCTCTCTTCTTACTCTATGCCTTTCAAATCATGGCTGCAGTCCCACCTCAATGCTTGATTCCACTTTCCAGGTAGAGCACACTCTAGAAGGCACCAGGGTTGGCTCAAGTTGTCGGGTCGTTGCCACCCATGTGGGAGACCTGGATTGCATTCCCAGCTCCCAGCTCTGACCTGGCCCAGCCCTCACCATTGTTTCTATTTTAGAGGTAACCCAGTTCATGGAAACCTTCTCTCCTTCTCTCTCTCTCATTCTAATTCCCTCCTTCCACACATCAAATAAATTTTAAAAAAAGTTTTAAAAATAGATTGATACATTGTTTGTATTAATCTAAAGAACAACCTCATTTTAAAAAGAATAAAGAGATTAAGCCTTGCCTGCGCCGCAGCTCAATAGGCTAATCCTCCACCTTGCGGCGCTGGCACACCGGGTTCTAGTCCGGGTTGCCCCTCTTCCAGTCCAGCTCTTGGCTGTGACCAGAGAGTGCACTGGAGGATGGCCCAAGTGCTAGGGCCCTGCACCCCATGGGAGACCAGGAGAAACACCTGGCTCCTGCCATCGGATCAGCGTGGTGCGCTGGCCACAGCGCACCGGCCATGGCGGCCTTTCGAGGGTGAACCAACGGCAAAAAGGAAGACCTTTCTCTCTGTCTCTCTCTCTCTCACTGTCCACTCTGCCTGTCGAGAGAGAGAGAGAGAGAGAGAGAGAGAGATTAAGCCAACAGCAAGGATATAATATAATGCTAAATAAATAAATAAAACCCAATTAACATAAAGCTAGAATAAAAAGTTAGGAAGCAAGAACAGAACTAAAAAACAAATACTACAATGAAAGGCTGAAAGAGAATCATACCAACAATTACATTAAGTATAAATTCTCTAAACGCTCCAATAAAACAACTGTCAGACTTAAAAATCTGCTCCAACTGTCTACTACACAAAATGTCTACAAAAATGAACATTTAATGTAAGTACACAGACAGGTTAGAAGTAGAAGAATACCAGCCAAACACTAGTCATAGTAAAGCTAGAATGACTATATTGATGAGAAGCAAAGTGGGGGCTGGTGCTGTGGCATAACAGGTTAAGCTGCCACATCCCATATGGGCACCTGTCTGAGTCCCAGCTACTTCTCTTCTAATGCAGCTCCCTGCTAATGTGCCTGGGTAAGTAGTAGAGGAAGGCCCAAACACTTGGGCGCCTGTACCCACATGGGAGACCTGGAAGAAGCTCCTGGCTCCTGGCTTCAGCCTGGCCCAGCCCTGGCCATTTGGGGAGTGAACCAGAGGATAATGGAAGATCTTTATCTCGGTGTGTCTTTTCCTCTCTTGTGTGTTATCCTGCCTTTCCAATACATAAGATAAATCTTTAAAAAAAAAAAAAAAAAGAAGAAGAAGAAGAAGCAAGGTAGACTTCAGGACAAGGCATATTTCTAGGGATAAAAAGGGGCATTTCATAATGACCAAAAAAGCCAATTTACAGGAAATATATAGCTCTTTTACATATGTACAAAATGACAGAATTTCAAATTTCATACATGAAAAAAATTCACAACTGAAAGGAGAAACAGATAGATAAAAAATGATAGTTGAAGACTTCAGTACTCCTTTTTCAATGTTTGACAGAACAAGAAAGAATGAAAATGCTAGTAACTGAAGAAAATATTTGCAAATCAGATGTCCCAGAAAGTACATGTGTCTAGAACATATAAAGTATTCTCTAAACTCAGTGGTAAGTAAACAAGAAGCCTGGTTAGAAAACGGGCAAAGATTTGAACACACAGTTCACAAAGCAGTATATACATATAGAAAGTAAGCATTTGAAAAAACTTCAGCTTCATTAGTCTTTACAGAAATACCAAGTAAAGACAGAATGAGAAGCCACCACACATCTACTATAATGATAGAAGTTAATGTTGACAATACAACGTATTAGCAAGGATCTGGAGCAATTGAATCTTTCCTATATTGCTGGTTAGAATGTAAACTGGAAGAGGCCAGCTCTTTGCTGTGGCCAGGGAGTGCAGTGGAGGATGGCCCAAGTGCTTGGGCCCTGCACCCCGTGGGAGACCAGGAGAAGCACCTGGCTCCTGCCATTGGATGAGCACGGTACGCTGGCCATAGCGTGCTGACCACGGCGGCCATTGGAGGGTGAACCAATGGCAAAAGGAAGACCTTTCTCTCTGTCTCTCTCTCTCTGTCCACTCTGCCTGTCAAAAAAAAAAAAAAAGAAGAAGAAGAATGTAAACTGGAAGAGCTACTATGAAAAAAAAATGTGGCTGCCTCTTATAAACATACACCACCCTATAAGCACAACCCCGAAGCTGCAGTCCTGGATATTTATCTTAGGTAGGAAAATGAAAACTTATGTTCATACACATAAAAATCTGGGTATGAATATAGATAGCAGCTTTATTTATACCAGACTAAAACTGAAACAACCTTAGACCAACAAACTATGGTACATCCCCTCAGTGGTAGTTACTCAACAACAAAATAAACAACATGGATGGATCTTACGTTAGCTGAAGGATGAATGACACAAAAAACCTGCATGTTGTACTTCCAGAAAACGGAAGCTGTAGAGACAAAGCATAGTGGTTCTCTAGGACTCAAATTGGGAATGCAATTAACTGCAAAATGGGTGTGAAGGAAATTTGTGGGTGGTTTGGCCCGCTTCGTGGCTCACTTGGCTAATCTTCCACCTGCGGTGCCGGCACCCTGGGTTCGAGTCCTGGCTGGGGCACCGAGTACTAGTCTTGGTTGCTCCTCTTCCAGTCCAGCTCTCTGCTGTGGCCCAGGAGGGCAGCAGAGGATGGCCCAAGTGCTTGGGTCCCTGCACCCGCATGGGAGACCTGGAGGAAGTACCCGGCTCCTGGCTTCAGATTGGCGCAGCACCGGCCATGGTGGCCATTAGGGGAGTGAACCAACAGAAGGAAGACCTTCCTCTCTGTCTCACTCTCACTGTCTAACTCTGCCTGGAAAAATAAAAAAACTTACTACCTGGGAAATTTGTGGGTGGTAGACATGGATTATGATATTGGTTGTACAAACTATAAATTTATTAAGAATCATTAGATTTGGGGCTGGTATTGTGGCATAGCAGGGCAAGCCTCTGTGTGTGATGCTGGCATCCCACGTGGGTGCCAGTTTGAGTCCTGACTGCTCCACTTCGGATTCAGCCCCCTGCTAATGCACTTAAGAAAGGAGCAGAAGATGGCCCCTGCATGCAGGTAGGAGACCTGGAAGGAGCTCTGGGCTCCTGGCTTTGGCTTGCCTAGCCCTGGCCATTACAGCCATCTGGGGAGAGAACTGGTGGATGAAAAGATATTCCCTCCTCTCTCTGTAACTGCCTTTCAAGTAAATAAATAATTCCTCTTTGAAAAAAAAATCATTAAATCATATGCATACAATGAGTGAGTTATATCTAAATAATACTGTTTTGAAAAACAGTATTATTGACTATATAAAATAGGACAGTAGGCCAGTGCCACAGCTCAACAGGCTAATCCTCCGCCTGCAGCGCCAGCATACCAGGTTCTACTCCTGGTCGGGGCGCCGGATTCTGTCCCGGTTGCCCCTCTTCCAGGCCAGCTCTCTGCTGTGGCCCGGGAGTGCAGTGGAGGATGGCCCAAGTTCTTGGGCCCTGCACCCACATGGGAGACCAAGAGAAGCACCTGGCTCCTAGCTTCGGATCAGCGCGGTGCGCCGGCTGCATCATGCTGGCCGCGGTGGCCATTGGGGGGGTGAACCAACGGCAAAGGAAGACCTTTCTTTCTGTCTCTCTCTCACTGTCCACTCTGTCAAAAAAAAAAATGACAGTATATTACAGGGTTATGACATAAGTAAAATTAAAGTATACAATACAACAGTATAAAGGTCAAGAGGAGACAAATGAAAATATTCTATTGTAATGTTCTCATAAGTAAAGTGTCATTTGAAGGTAAACTTTGATCATGTAACCCCTACACTATAAACCCTAAAGCAACAACTAAAATAATAAAATAAAAAGTTATGTATAATAAATCAAAATAGGAGACAAAATAGAATGATGAATAATGTCAAGTAATCCAAAATAAGTCTGGAGAAAAAGAGAACAAAACACGAATAAGACAAAGAGAAAAGAAAGACTATACATTTTAAATGAACATATTAACAATCACAGTAAATATAAATTGGTCCATACACACCATTTATTTATTTTTTTAGATTTATTTATTTATTTGAAAGTCAGAGTTACACAGAGAGAGAGGTAGACACAGAGAGGTCTTCCATCCGCTGGTTCACTCCCAAGATGGCCGCAATTACAGGAGCTACACTGATCCAAAGCCAGGAGCCAGGAGCTTCCTCTGAGTCTCCCACACGGGTGCAGGGGCCCAAGGACCTGGGTCATCTTCTACTGCTTTCCCAGGCCATAGTAGAGAGCTAGATCAGAAGTGAAGCAGCCAGGACTAGAACTGGCACCCATGTGGGATGCCAGCACTGCAGGCAGTGGCTGTACCTGCCAAGCCACAGCGCCAGCCTCCAGACAGCCATTTAAAAGGCAGAGAATGGGGAGCACATCTGGCACAGCGCTGCCACTTGGGATGCACATATCCCGTATCAGAGTGCCTGGTTTGAGTCCCGACTCCTCCACTCCCAATCCAGCTTCCTGCTAGGGTGTATCCTGGGGACAGCAGGTGAAGGCTCAAGTGCCTGGCTTCTGTCCTCCATGGGGGAGACTTGGATTGTGTTCCCGGCTCCTGGCTTTCATGTGGCCCAGCACTGGCTATTGAAGTCATTCGGGGAATAAACCAGCGGATGGAAGCGCTCACCCACACACACTCTCTCTCCTTGCCTTTCAAATAAAACAAAAAAAAAAAAAACCAATTTTTTAAAACAAATTTTAAAGGTGCAGACTGTCATTTGAGGCTGAAAAATAAAGACTCTGCTATCTGCTATCCACAAGAAAGTTATTTTAAATATAAAGACATAAAGAGGTCAACATGAAAGGATGCTGATGGTAACTGAAACGCATCTGGGGTAGCTGACAAAGCATACTCCAAAGCAAAGAATAACATCAAGGATGGAGAAAAGCATGTCATCATGATAAGCGGTCAATTCTACCTGACAATCCTAAATGTTTATGAACCTGATAACCCAGCTTCACAATTCAGGAAGGGTGGGTGTTTTGGCACAACAAGTTAAGCTGCCATTTGGGACAGCTGTATCCTACATCAGAGTGCTGCTTTGAGTCCAGGCTACCCCGTCCTTCCAAACAGCTTCCTGCTCCCGTGCCTGGGAGGTAACAGGTGATAACCTAAGTACTCGGGTTCCTGCCAACCACACAGGAGACCTGGAAAGAGTCCTTGGCTCCTGGCTAGCATTTGGCGAGTAAACCATCAGGTGTAAGATCTCCCTCTCTGTGTCTCCTTCTCACTTTCTCACTCCCTCTTTTCTTCCCTCTCTCCCTCCCTCTCCACCTGTCACTCTGCCTTTCAAACAAATAAGTAAATCTTTTTGAAAATTGATGAAGCAAAAATAAGGATAAAAAGATAATTTATTTCAAAAACCTTTTAATAATTTATAGAACAAAGAGCACATCAGTAAATAAAAGACTTTGAACAACATGTACCAACTTGAAATAATTGGCATACATGGAGAACTTTGCCAACAACAGCGATTAATTACAGTTTTTTGAGTGCACACAGAATATTTACCAAAACAGATCATATTCTGAGCCATGAAGTGAGGTTCAACAAATTTAAAATATTCCTGTCCCACAAAACATGTTCTCTGACCACAAAGGAATTAAATTAGGCAATAAAAGAAAGATCTCTGGAAAATCCTCGATATGTAAAAACAAAGTAGGATACTTCCACATAACCCGAGACTCCAGGAAGAAATCATGGAAACTAGGAAGCATTTTGAACTGAATGAAAACAAAAACACAACATATTAAAGTGGAAAGTGGGGGGGAGGGGAGAACTTCAACTCTTAACTTATAACATACACAAACATTAGGTTATAGACCTAAATGTTAACCCCAAACTACATAAATTCTAGAAGAAATCATAAGAGAAAATCTGATGTTGGGATAGAACAAGATTTCTTAGGACATAAAAAGTACAAGCTGAAAAAGAAAGGAAATAAGAAAGCCCATCAAAAGTATACAGCCTGCTTTACAGACACAAATGACACCATTTGTGAAAGGAATAGATGAGTGACATCTGTGAGAAAATATTCACACACGACACACACACACACACACACACACACATCCAAGGAAGGACTTACAACCAGAATATTTAAAGAACTCTCAAATGCAACAATTTTTTAAAAGCCTAATTAAAAATTGAATAAAAGAGTTGAACAAATACTTCCCCACAGAAGAAATATAGTTGGCAAAATAGATGCACGCAAAGATGTTCACTACACCTGGTCAAAAGGCAAATGCACGTTTAAACCACAATGAAATATGAGTGCACTCCTTATTAAAATCGCCATTTGAAAAAACTGTCAATAACAAGTACTGGTGAGGACATGGAGCAGATGGAATCCATGGCAGAGGGGATAGAAATATACAATGCTCTGCTCCTTTCCCAAACACTTCGACAGGGGCCAGCATTGTGGCATCGCAGGTTAAACCACCACTTGCAGAGCTGGTATACTATACGGGCACCAGTTTGAGTCTCAGTTGTTCCACTTCTGATCCAGCTCCCTGCTAACGCACCTGGTCAAGCACTGGAGGATGTCCCAAGTGCTTGGGCCCCTGCACCCACATGAGAGACCAGGATGAAACTCCTGCTCCTTGCTTCATCCTGGTCCAGCTTCAGCCATTGCAGCCATCTGGGGAGTGAACTAGCGGCTGGAAGATCTCTCTCTCTCTCTCTTTCTCTCTCTCTCTCTCTTTCTCCCTCTCTTTCTGTAACTCAGCCTTTCAAATCAATAAATCTTTAAAAAAAGGAAAATAAAAAAACACTTTGACAATTTCTTGAGATGCTACACATAACAATTACCAGTCATTCCAAGAAAAATGCAACATATGTCTCCTCAAAAGATCTGTACATGAATGTTTACAACAGCATCATTCATAATCACTCAAACCAGGAAATAATCCAAATGTCAATCAATTGTTGACTGTGTAACAAATTGTGGAATAACCTTGAATATGATGAATAACCATATGGAAATAAAAAGGAAGGAATGATTGAGTGTGTGTAACAGTAAGTCAATACACCCCAAATGTATTGTGCAGACTGAAGAGAAATCCAAACACATACGCTATATGATTCCACTACGTGATGATCTGGAAAAGGCCACACTATAGATGAACTGCAGCCTGAGGCAGGGAAGGAGAGAGAGGTCTGATTACAAAGGGGATATGGGGACTTTTTGATGGAAGAATTCTACATTATGACTGTGGTAATGATTACATGACGGAGTATATCAAAATTCACTGAACCATGTGTTTAAATGTATGTTTACTGTGTGCGAATTGTTCTTCAATAATCCTGACTTGAGAAACATATGGAAGAGAAAAATATTGAAGGTATATTTTCTGAGAATGTTCCACACTTTAAAGAAAGTTGTGAATCTTTATTTTGAAAATTTTGTTCTGAGATAAGAATGAGATGAATGGAAATAAATCTGAGATTAAATATACCCACTAAAAGTGTGGGAGACAGGGGCCAGCGCTGTGGTGTAGCAGGTAAAGCTGTCACCCGCAGTGTCAGCATCCCATACTGGTGCTGGTTCTAGTCCCAGCTGCTCCATTTCAGATCCAACTCCCTACTTATGTGCCTGGGAAAGCAATGCAAGATGGCCCAAGTCGTTGGGCCCCTGTCCCCCATCTTATGGGAGACCCATAAGAAGCTCCAGGCTCCTGGCTTTGGATTGGTCCAGCTCCAGCCATTGCAGCCATTTGGGGAGTGAACCAGTGGATGAAAGACCTCCCTTTCTCTTTCTCTCTCTCTCTCTCTGCCTTTGCCTCTCTGTAACTCTGCCTTTCAAATAAAAAAATCTTAAAAAAAAAAAAAAAGTGTGGGAGACAAAGGCAACAAGACAATCTTAAAAGCCAAAGGCAGAGCACAGAGGGGAATCGAAGGGGAGGTCAACAAGACTACACGTGAATGAATGGAAGACAGCAAAATATTTCCAAAGGTTTGTGAAAAAGTAACTTCGACTCTAGAAACATCTACCCACCTGAACTATTGCTCCAAGCAAAGAGGGGAATGAATAACACTGGATAAACAAATACTGACCGAGTTGAGCACTACAAACACTCACTGAAAGAATGACTGAAGACTACAGCATTTTCAGAAGCAGGAAATCAAACTCAGAAAGAAGTAGAGTGATGCAAGGAACAACAGGAAGTAGAGAAGCTGCTAAACATGTCAATAAATCTAAGAACAATACCAACACTAATAGCAGATGTTGAGAGAATACAAACAAATGGTGCTATACTAACTTAGCAATATAAAGGAATGAACAATATTGACACACTCAACAAGCTAGATGGATCTCAAGGGCATCGTACTTGGGAAGAGAGCCAATTTCATAGTGCCACCTGTGTGTGATCCCATTTATAGGACAGTCTTGAAATGACATCATTGCTGATATGGAGAGCAGATAAACGGTTGCCAAGGGTCAAGGGCAGTGGAAGAGCTTGGGTGATGGTGAACCTACCTCTTTATGGTCCTGGAATTTTTCTGTATGTTGATTGCAGTGTGATCACACATATCTACACACACAATAAAACAACAGAGAACCACACACACACTGTACCAACGTCAATTTCCTGGTTTGCATACTATACCATGAGTCCATAACAACTATTATGAGACAGTGGGTAGAAGGGATAGGAACTGCTCTGCACTGCCTTTGCAACATCTGTGAACACAGTTATTTTTTTTTTATAAAGCTTTTATTTAAAGAATATAAATTTCCAAAGAACAGCTCATGGACCACAATGGCTCCCCCCCCCCGAACACAGTTATTTTAATATAAAATGTTTTTATAAAAACAAGATGGAGCCAATAGATAATTAAAAAAAAAAAAACACTGAAGACGCCACAGAAGATGAGAATTTGGCCATTTTAAGGTCTTCATATGTTTCGAAAGAGAATGAAGATATTAATTATTTTAAACCTTCAGTCAAATATATGCAGTAAAAACTTAAGGAAGACACTAAAAGAAGATAAAAAGAACGCATAGTAGCTAAATCAACGGGAAAGAAAGGGAATGATAATACGGAAAACTGAATTCAACAGAAGTTATGAAAGGAGAAAAGACCAAGTGGCTTGCTAAAACATACATAATAAAAAATCCTAACTTTCCTTTTACATTAATAACAAATCAGAAAAAAATGAGAAAAAAGCAATCTAATTTGTAACAATAACAAAAGATTTACCACTAAACGAACGCTCTGTGTCACTTGTGGAGAAATCCCTGACTGTTTATTAAATCCATTCTGTTTATAATCATGCAGCCTTGAGAAGGAAAGGAGGGCAAGTTCTAACTGCTCAGGAACAGCATGTGCCTGGTAAGCAAGAAGAACCCCACTGTCCTGGCTGCCGAAATGTAAGAGCTGCAGCTCCCAACATGGGAAACTGGCTGAGGGCAAGGGAGGAGATGAGTCAGGGGTAAACAGTTGTCCCAGTTAATCCCTGTTTCCGATGCAATAAACGTGGGGAGGGCTGAGAAGTGAGGCTCTTCCTTCTCCCTGGAGCAGAGGAGCAGCTCCATCAAGCCTGATGATGATGCAAGGCTGCAATGATCGATGTCACCTTCTTCTGCACAAACCTATTAGCAGTACCCAGAGCCCAAGCCTCGTCCACGTCACCACTGCTGCTAGCCACATTTCACCCAGTAAGAACATCTGGCACGAGGGTCTTCCCTGAGGGTTATCAAGGAGGGGAGACATTGATGCAATGTCTATCCCCTTTATTCACTTCCCCAATACAAGCACCCACCTGTTCTAGAGACTGGTAAGGAGTACTCAGTTCAATGGTCCCACTAGGTGGGTATGGGATGACCAGAATCCCTGCTCCCCACAAACAGATCCTAATTGCTATAGCTAATTAAGAATCCAGCTTCAACACCCCTTGTGGGTAAAACTACAAATTCACATTGAATAAAAATGTACCAGAGAGCTGGAATAAAGCAACTTGTGTTCCTGAATAGGGGGTTGCCACTCTTCCCAGACCAAAGCACAGGTTGGATTTAATATGAGTCCAATCAATATCCCAAAGGAGTTTTGAACTTGATAAACTTACACAATAACTAGTGTCACTGAAAGCCTCCTCTGTGCCAAATAACAATCTATGAGCAGTACATATTCTAACCCTGTTGATCCTCCAAAAACGCTATGAGGAAGACACTACTGTTCTCCCTGTACAGAGGAAGAAATGGAGCCATACACGGGGCTGGGCAAGCTGCTGCGGTGCTTCTAGGCTGGCAGGGAATAACTCAGGATTTGAACTCACGAAGTCCAGCTGCAGAGCTCATACTATGAGTTAAAAACTCCTTGGCAACTGGTCTCTATTTGATTTATCTTTTTATTTGTAAATATTTCAAATAATACAGAAAACTAATAAGAAGTGTTCAGTCCAACGTGACTTTTGAAATGAAATTTGAAAAATAAATGCCTAAGACTCTCAAAGTACAATACTAATGGAGGGAGGCTAACCCTAACAGCTATGTCAAGACGCAGTAGATAGTGCTATCCAAACAGTACTACCCAAAAATGACACAGGGGATCAGCAAAACAAAACCAGTCACCGAGAATCAGAATCTATGGTGTACGTTAATTTGATTAAAGGTGCCTCCAACAGCAGAGACAGGAGAGGGGCATTGTGGTATAGCAGGTTCAAGCAGTACTTGAGACAAGTACATCCCATGTCCCAGTGTACGCTACTCTGCTTCCGATCCAGCTTCCTGACACCGCTCTACTGAGAAGCAGCAGTTTCAAGTACACGGGCTGCTGTCACACATCCGGGAGACCTACCGGGCCCAGCCCTGGTTGTTGCAAGCATTTGGGACGTGAACAAGTAGATAGAGGATCTCTCTTTACCCCTCCCTCCCTCCTTCTCTGTCACTCTGTCTTTCAAGTAGATGAAAATAAATATTTGTTTAAATGTTTTTTAAAAGCAGAGTCTGATGTGTTAAGGAATTCTGTCAGCACCATAGGCGAGCACCCGCAGAAGGAGGCAAAGGGTCATTTCCAGTTCAGACTTTCCCTGTTTACCACTCACAGACAGAAACTGCAGCCGGACTAACGAGTTAAAAATCAACAGGATCACACACAGCAGAACAAACCTTCTTAAACATTTATCAGCCTCTTGAGGGAGGAGGTACACCTACATAATGAGTTACAAAGGAAATGGCAACTGACTTGATGAAAATATAAAACTTCTACAAACCAAATTGAACTCAAAGACAAAGGCAAACTAAAATGTTAGAACAAATAAAATTTTAAAAATAACACAGAATAAAACTGCCTGTTCTGTCAAGTTGCTTTGAAGATGCATTGATATCTTTACAATAGAAAGGATTTTCAGAAATCAAAGAGCAGAATACGAAAACCCAACAGAAAAACTGACACAAGCAGAAAATCTGCAGACGAGACACTAAAGGTCAATGCACCCATTTTTACTTCAATGAAAGATGCAAACAGCAATGACAGCCGTTTTACACTTTCCTCTGCCAAAGATTTCTCTTAAGTAATGATAGTTAGGTTGTAATATAGGCATAAGCCCATGCAAACTTTCTGTAATGCGATTCAGTAAAACAATATAGTTATATTTTCTGTGATTTTTGAATTAGGTAAATTAAGTATTGGGAAATACACATATTAAGAATATTTTATTTGGGACCAGCACTGCTACCTGTGACACCAGCACCCCATGTGGGTGCCGGTTTGTGTCCTGACTGCTCCACTTCCAGTCCAGCTCCCTGCTAATGGCCTGGGAAAAGCAGAGAAGATGGCCCTTGCACCCGTGTGGGAGACCTGGAAGAAGCTCCTGGCTGCCTCCTGGCCCAGCCCAGGCCATTATAGTCATCTGGGGAGTGTACCAGCAGATAGAAGATATCATCTCTCTCTCTCTCTAACTCTGACTTTTAAATAAATAAATATTTAAAAATAAATTTTATTTAATGTGCAAAATTTGAAATAATACAAATAACAGAATTTTAAACCTTGAGAAGTACCAAAATTACCAAGCTTTCTCATCAAGTGAGGTGCAAGTGTGGAAGAGGCAGCATGGCATAGGAGTAAGTTTGGACCCCAGCATCAGGCCCCAAGAGTTTAAATTTCAACCCTGCCTTTCACAAGCTGTGTTACCTTGGGAAAAGTGCTTTATGTCTCTGTCTTGGTCTCTTTGTCCATCAACTGGGGCTAAAAATAACCATATGATGTCATGAGTATAAAAGGAGTTACTACATTCAAAGTACTTAGACTATAGGCTGGTATGTGTAAGTATTACATGGTATAGACAATAAGACTGGTGATGATGATGATGGTGATGGTGATGGTGATGGTGATGGTGATGATAACTGATGTTGCCACATGATGGCACCCTGATAGCAGAAAACAAATAGACTCACTATTTTTTGTCATTCTCATAAGACTCATACTACTGTTAAGTGCCAGAACTCCTGCAGATGATTCTCATGGAAATCTATTATTTTACTATAAAATCCAGTAAAAATAACAACCCATTGCAAAATAAAATATATAATGTAAACCTGTTGTATAATAATGTTCTTTAAATACTAATACAAATGTTACTGCTGAAATTTTACTCCTCAATCAGTAATTTTAAAACAGAAGTTAGACATGGTACAACACCAGAAGAAGGGCAAAAAGCCATCATGATTAAGAATCATTACAACAAAAGTCCACTGCAGTCCTTGAAGATTCCTGCACACTAAGAACGTTCTCTCACACAGACTTTACATTTATTCCCATGAGAAAATCAGTCTTGGATTTGCAGGGTCTTCAGGGACATTGCCCACACATAAAATGCAAATACCTGGTAAAGGCAGATCACTAACTACACAACAGTCAAGACCCTTTATGCAGCAACTTCAAAATATATAAAGCAATGACTATGAAAGTTTTGATGAAGAATTGACTCCAAAAAGCCAACTAACACACTTTATTTTTGTAAAGAAGGCAAATATATATATTTAGTGTATAAAGAAAATCTCAAATGATTTTCAAAAATAGTATCTGTACAGACCATGTGTTGTCACCACTCCACCACTACTCATAAAGCACCTCTTGTGTCAGATTGTAAAAATGAATGTGTATTAAAATAATTTGTAAAGCTGTTTCAACAACAATAAATCGTATATTCCAAAGTGTAGTCAAAGCTGTAAGCAGAGGAATAGTCACAGTTTTAAAGGTTTTCTACAATACACAAAAATCAATAGTCTTTGTATATAGACAATGCCAAGGCTGAGACTGAACTTCTAAGATCAATCCTGTTCACAATAGCTACAAAAACAATCAAATACCTTGGAATAAATGTAAGGATGTCAAAAGATGTCTATGACAAGAGTCACAAAACATCAAAGAAAGAAATAGAAGAAGATACAAAAAAATGGGAAAATCTTTCATGTTCACGGATTGGAAGGATCAATATCATCAAAATGTCCATTCTTCTAAAAGGAATTTACAGATTCAATGCAATACCAATCAAAATGCCAAAGACATTCTTCTCAGATCTGGAAAAAATGATGCTGAAAATCTTATGGAGGCACAGGAGACCTTGAATAGCTAGAGCAATCTTATACAACAAAAACAAAGCTGGAGGCATCACAATATCAATTTCAAGATGTACTATAGGGCAGTTATAAACAAAACAGCATGGTGCTGGTACAAAAACAGATGGATAGACCAATGGAACAGAATAGAAACACCACAAATCAATCCAAATATCTACAACTAACTTATATTTGACCAAGGAGCTAAAACCAATTCCTGGAGCAAGGACAGACTATTCAACAAATGGTGCTGGGAAAACTGGATTTCCACATGCAGAAGTATACAGTAAGACCCCTACCTTATACCTTACACAAAAATTCACTCAACATGGATTAAAGACCTAAATCTATGACCCGACACCATCAAATTATTAAATAACACTAGGGAAACTCTGCAAGACATTGGCATTGGCAAAGCCTTCTTGGAGAAGACCCCAGAGGCACAGGCACCAGTCAAAATTAACAAATGGGACTACATCAAACTGAGAAGTTTCTGTATGGCAAAAGAAACACTCAGGAAAGCAAAGATGCAACCAACAGAATGGGTGAAATTATTTGCAAACTGTGCAACAGATAAAGGATTAATAACCAGAATCTACAAAGAGATCAAAAAACTCCATAACAAAACAAACAACCTAGTTAAGAGATGTGCCAAGGACTTAAACAGACATTTTTCAAAAGAAGAAATCCAAATGGCAACAGACACATGAAAAAATGTTCAGGATCACTAGCTGTCAGGGAAATGCAAGTCAAAACCACAATGAGGTTTCACCTCACCCTGGTTAGAATGGTTTTCATACAGAAATCAACAAACAACAAATGCTGGTGAGGATGTGGGGAAAAAGCTACTCTAATCCACTGTTGGTGGGAATGTAGACTGCTAAAGCCACTATGGAGGACAGTGTGGAAATACATCAGAAATCTGAATATAGACCATATGATCCAGCCATCCCACTCCTTGGAATTTACCCAAGGGAAATGAAAACAATAAATAGAAGAGTTATTGGTACCCCCATGTTTATTGCAGCTCAGTTCACAATAGCTAAAACATGGAACCAACCTAAATGTCCATCAACTGAAGTCTGGATAAAGAAATTATGGTATATGTACACCATGAAATACTACACACCAATAAAAAATAAATAAATAAATAAAATCTGGTCATCTGCAACAAAATGGATCAATCTGGGAAACATCATACTTAGTGAAATTAGCCAGCACCAAAGGGACAAATACCATATGTTCTCCCTGATCTGTGAGAACTAATAGAGCACCTAAAACAAAATCAGCAGAAGTGAAATTGACACTTCGAGAAAGGATGACTTGAGTGGCCTTTGTCTTGACTGTTGAGGAACAGTTTTCGCCTTTTTTTTTTTTTTTTTGCTTTTTTTCTCTTCGTACTATTTGTTGAACTCTTTTTACTTAACAAAGAGTTAATCATATGTGTATAAAGTCAACTAAGAGTGGATCTCAGTGAGAAATAAGAGTTGGAATAAGAGAGGGAGGAGGAAGTTTGTAACTGTAAAGCTGTATAGTTCTGCATGCATTCCTAAGGATTAACTTCTGAGGGTACTGTTTAAAAACTTGTCATGGGACCCCAAATCCCATTAAGCTGAGTGATAAAAATGTCATCTTAAGCGTTAAAGAGATCATATTAAGTGTTAAAGTGAACATACAGATGGGATTAAGTGTTAAAATGACCATATAAATAAGATCATGTGTGGAGTAATTATAGCAAATAGAATTAAAAAGGAGAAAATGTTCCCATATGGGAAGCACTCCACACAGCAGACTCATAGAATGACAACAGCTTTAAGTAACACTCTGACCTCAGAATCAACCCTTAAGGCTTCCTGGTCAGGCTGAAAAGCACATGAGAGCATTTCAGGCATGGAAAGCAAAGACACTGTGGCAAAAAAAAAAATCTATATGAAGGCTCTCTGTGAGTGAGATCTCAACTGAAGGAAGTGGCCATCAAAGAAGGCTGTACTTTTCTCTAAAGAGAGGGGAGAACTTCCACTTTGTTTATGGCCCTGTTAAATACTGAAAGAGTCTGTGGATTCAGAAGGCTTCACTGACATCATACATAGGAGTGTTAATTGTTAAATTAGCAACAAGAATCACTGTGTACTAACCCCCCATGCAGGACCTCTGACCTCAATGAGTTGTATTATGAGAGTTAACAGTGACTCTTATTCTCAGTTTGTGTATGTGAGTGTGAGTGTACAAATTGTTGAAATCTTTACTTAGTATAGAGTTGGTCTTCTGTGCACAAAGTTAATTGAAAATGAATCTTTATGTAGAGTGGGACTGGGAAGGGGAGAGGGAGGAGGAGGAAGGGTGGGAGTGTGGATGGGAGGGCAAGTATGGTGGGAAGAAATACCATATTCCTAAAGTTGTATGAAATTTGTATTCCTTAAAAATAAATTAATTAAAAAAAGAAAAAAAGGTCTCATAATTAAATAAAAATTATAAACATTCAAAATAGGAAACTATAAGCCCATAGAAAATGAAATAAATAAAGAAGAAATTAACACACTAGAAAATATAATAGAATGATATATCTTTAAAATGTTTGAAATGGACAATTAAGCTCAGGCTAAACTTTAACAAGTTTAATAAGAAAAAAAGAAATGAAAGAAAGAGTAAACACAAATGGAAAACTTCAAGACTGAACATTGAAATATATGTCTCTTTCTTAAAAATATCACCTCTTTGGATTGGCAATGTTTTGTAGCAGGTTATGTTGCTGCCTGTGATACCGGCATCCCACATGGGCACGGTTCATGTCCTGACTGCTCCACTTCCCATCCAGCTCCCTGATAACATCCTAAGAAAGCAGCAGGAGATGGTCCAAGTACTTATGCCCCTGCACCCATGTGGGAGACTTGGAAGAAGCTCTTGACTCCTGGCTTCAACTTGGCCTAGTCCTGGCCATTGCGGCCTTTTGGGGAGTGGACAAGTGAATGGAAAATCTCTCAATCTTTTTCTCTTTCTTTCTCTGTCTCCCTCTCTCTCTCCCCCTCACTCTTTCACATAAATATTTTTAAAAAGAAAGAAATATCATAATTCAAATATAGCCATAAAAATCCAAATAGTAGTCAACAACCCTACGTATATGGAATATTAAAGTATCCATAGCTGGGGCCGGCACTGAGGTGTAGCAAGTAAAGCCACCACCTGCAGAGCCAGCATCCCATATGGATGTTCGTTCTAGCCCTGGCTGCTCCACTTCGTATCCAGCTCTCTGCTATGGCCTAGGAAGGCAGTGGAAGATGGCCTAAGTGCTTGGGCCCCTGCACCCACGTGGAAGACTGGGAAGAATCTCCTGGCTCCTGGTTTTGGATCAGTGCAGCTCTGGCCATTGTGGCCAGCTGGGGAGTGAATCAACGGGTGGAAGATCTCTCTCTCTCTGCCTCTCCTTCTTTCTCTGTGTAACTCTGACTTTCAAGTAAATAAATAAATCTTTAAAAAGAAAATAAAAGTATCCATAGCTACAACAGAATGAATTTTAAGAATGCAAAGATGGGGGCCAGCACTATGGTGCAGGTTAATCCTCCACCTGCAGCGCCGACATCCCATATGGGCGCCAGTTCTAGTCCCAGCTGCTCCTCTTCTGATCCAGCTCTCTGCTATGGCCTGGGATAGCAGTGGAGGATGGCCCAAGTGCTAGGGCCCCTGCATCTACATGGGAGACCAGGAAGAAGTACTGGCTCCTGGCTTCAGATCGGTGCAGCTCTGGCCATTGAGGCCATTTGGGGAGTGAACCAACGGAAGGAAGATCTTTCTTTCTGTCTCTCTCTCTCTCACTGTCTGTAACTCTACCTGTCAAATAAATAAATAAAATCTTTTTTAAAAAGAATGCAAAGATAGTCATATTAAAAGAGTGAAAAAGGAAAACATATCCATTTCAGTATGATAGAAAGCATTTTATAAAACACAACATCCATCACTGATTATAAAAATCTTCCAACAAATGTTCCATGGTTTAGATATGGCTTGAGTGTGTCCAGAGTTTTGTGCATTGGAATTTTAGTGGTTTCCAGTGTGGCAATATTAAGAGGTATGAAACCTTTAAGAGGTGATAGGTAATGACCACTGGGGCATCACCCTCAGAAGGGATTAAAGCTGGTCTCATTGAATGGAAGTGTATTTCTGTAATTTAGTAAAGAAAATAGCAAGCCAGTCAGTTAATAGTGTCACTCATCAATAAAGACAAAAATTAAAGACATTCTCACTAAAACAGGCAAAAGAGTGGCAGGCATTGTGGCACAACTGGTTAAGCCACCACTTGATGACTGCTTACTGTTATCTGAGTTCCTGGTTCGAGTCCTGGTTCCTCTGCACTTCTGATCCTGCTCCCTGCTAATGCCCCTGGGAGGCAGCAGGTGACAGCTCAAGTACTTGGTTCCTGTCACCTCCGTGGGAGACCCAGATGGAGTTTCTGGCTCCTGACTTAAGTCTGACCCAGCCCTAACTGTTGTTGGCATTTGGGGCGTGTACCAGGAGATAGACGACATCTGTCACTCTGCCTCTCAAATAAATAAATCTTTAAAATAAGCAAAAATCAGAAGACAAAGAGGCATAGTCACTTCTGCTGTTTGAGATCATAGTGGAAGTTCTGTGTACCATTGCAGTAAGGCAAGAGTAAAAAGCAAGGCACTTACTGGAGAGGAAACACTTATCTTTATTTGCCTACAACACAAATATGCACCTATAAAGCAAAAAAAAAAAAGCCATAAACTAGTGAAAACAATAGTGTCTTGTCACACTGTTTACTTGAAAGTCAATGGCTGGGGCCAGCGCCCTGGCACAGGTTAATCTTCCGCTTGTGGCGCTGGCATCCCATTTGGGCGCTGGTTCTAGTCTTGGTTGCTCCTCTTCCAATCCAGCTCTCTGCTGTGGCCTGGGAAAACAGTAGAAGATGACCCAAGTCCTTAGGAACCTGCACCCATGTGGGAGGCCAGGAAAAAGCATCTGACTCCTCGCTTTGGATTGGCATAGCTCCAGCCATTGCGGCCACTGGGGAGTGAACCAGTGGATCAAAGACCTTTCTCTCTGTCTCTCCCTCTCACTGCGTGTAACTCTACCTCTCAAATAAATAAATAAAATAAAAATAAAAAGAAAGTCAATGGCTTATTACAGAGTTATAGTTTGTAAAGATGAATAAGTTCTGGAAACAGATGGTGGTGAGAGTTACACAACCATTTGAATGTTCTTAGTTTGTCTAAACTGTACACTTAAAATGGCTAAAATGTATATGCTATGTATATTATACCCCAATAGAAAATTATGAGTGATTTGGAATACAATGGACACTCTACAGGTGCTTTATAATAATTTTAAGGTGTTGTTAGGTTTGAAAATTAATGAGGAGAAAGTATCCATTCACAGTAGAGATTAGAGCGAGGGAGAGAGGAGAGAGGGAGGAAGGGATGGAGGTGGGGAAGGAAGAAAGGGAAGGAGAACAGGGAGAGACACAGGACTCATTTGAGGTCATATATGTTTAAGGGACATCAAAGACAACTTGAGTTTTTTTTTTTTTTTGTAAAAGGCATATCATGTTCCTGGATGAAATATTCAAAATTTCAAAGAGCTAAAATGTCCCCAAATTAATCTTTAAATGTAATTCAATTCTAGTCAAAATATCAGCAGGATTTCGCTGACAGAATCTGACACAATAATTAAAAGGTTTAGCTGGAATGATAAATGAGTGAGAACAACCAAGACGATTTCAAACATCAGTAATGAGGAAGGAGGAGCCACACGAGAAACGCAGGATGTGCTGCACGACTGCTTCTAGAACAAGAGACGCTTGGGCTGCACCTTACCCCTGACTGTCTGGACAAAGCAAAGAGCAGGGCTGTCACTGGCCACAGTGGCTTTAACACAGCAAATAAGAACCTTCGGTACCATGCACAGCTTCTTTTAGCATATTCTCATTTGTATTTTGAAAATCAAATAGCACAATGGGAAACGAAGTGAAAAATCTGTGCTGTGCAAATTAACCGGATGTATTAACAGAACTCGATATATTTTTATTAATTTATTTAACAGATAAAGTTAGACAGTGAGAGAGAGGGAGACAGAGAGACAGAGAGAAAGGTCTTCCTTCCATTGGTTCACCCCCAAAATGGCCGCTACAGCCAGTGCTGTGCCTATCTGAAGCCAGGAGCCAGGTGCTTCTTCCTGGTCTCCCACGCGGGTGCAGTCACCCAAGCACTTGGGCCATCCTCCACTGCCTTCCCGGGCCACAGCAGAGAGCTGGACTGGAAGAGGAGCAACCGGGACAGAACCCGGCGCCCATATGGGATGCCGGCACCACAGGCAGAGGATTAGCCAAGTGAAGCAAGGTGCCGGCCCCAAGAACTCGATATTTTTTAGCTCTGGGTTTTAAAGATACTAATGTATTCTTGTACAATGTATGAAAGCAAGACCTATAAATAGAATATAAAATCTAGAAACAGCACTAAGTATACATGAGGTGTTTTCAAAAAGTTCATGGGCAGCACATATTATAAAAGAATTACATGGGGCTGGCACTGTGGCATAGTGGGTAAAGTCACTGCCTGCAGTGCTGGCCTCCCATATGGGCACCGGTTCAAGTCCTGACTGCTCCACTTACAATCCAGCTCTCTGCTATGGCCTGGGAAAACAGTGGAGGATGGCCCAAGTGCTTGGGCCCCTGTACCTGCATGGGAGACCCAGAAGAAGCTCCTGGCTCCTGGCTTCAGACCTCTCTCTCTCTCTCTCTCTCTCTCTCTGTGTGTGTGTGTGTGTGTGTGTGTGTACCTCTTTCAAATAAATGATAAATAAATCTTTTTTAAAAAGAAATGATACATGGATTCCAAACATTCTTTGCACCAAAATAAACTCGTACTTCCCTATTATAACACGCTTGAAAAGGATCTCATGCCCTAAGAAGGCCCTAAGAAGGTTGGGACGTCAGTCTGAGAAGCGGACCAGTCAACAGCAAAGGTCAAAGCTGCAGTTTGGGGGTGCTCAAGGCAGCTTGCTTGTTGACTTTCTGGTGTTCTGCTTATTACAGAACCATTCTGAGAAATCCAAAGGTTAGCAGGAAAATGCCAGGAAGATTCCCCAGAGGGTCCTTCTCCACCTCAACCACACACCTATCCATTCTTTTCCCCCAAGCAAGGGCAATTTCATGAGAATTTGATGAGAAGTCATAAGGCATCAACCTCACAGTCTGAATTTGGCTCCTTCTGTTTTGTTTCCTGATCTTAAAAAAATCTTTAAAGCACACCCAGTTTTCTTCACTTAATCATGTAAAGAATACTGCACTGCCGTGGGTGAATTTCCATCATCTTCATTTCTTTAGAGATGGGTTAGATGGCTAGCAGCACTGCTTAACTTGACGGAGCACGTGCTGAGAAATAAACCTTGTAAACAACACTTTTGTCTTTCAATTCCACTTTTCCATGAAACTTCTGAAGTCCCTGCAGTATTTAAATATACAGTAAGTACAGTATTGTAAGTCAAATGGAAAAGGATAAATTATTCAGCATTTGCCATTAAGGTTACTGACTAATCATTTGTAGAGGAAAATAAAACTTGTCCCCTAACTCACAGTGCACACCAAATGGGATCAAATGGATTAGAGACTTTCATTTCTTCATACACTGAGGAAATATTTACCAACTGCAAATTAAGAAGTGAGAGCACAGGGAGGTGGTGAAGACGCAAAGCAGCAAGCCCGCAGGTCCACCCACACTTACGGGGCTTACAGCCCTGCTGGGCCCCACGGTATGCTCCGAGGGCCTCGGCGGAATCGGGAAGACGCCCAGTGTGAAACATCAGGGGTCTGGTCACAGCGTCTCTAGGATCAGACAAGGCTTCCCTTCCACCTTGCTGGTCAGCAGCCAGCAGGTGATAACCCTTGATTCTCTGCCTTTCCCTCGGTGACAGTAGGCTTCAGGTGTTTTCCTACCCGCCCTGGGGAGGTAATCAACCACGAGAATGTTTATAACTAAGCTTCGGAAGCATTCTGGGCAAATGCTGAAGACAAAGGTACAAACGCTCACAAGAAGGTGGAGGGCCTCTCCAGGCACCAGGGGCAAAGGTCCAACCATGAGATCATTTATCCTCCCGCCCCTGATAACACTGAAAGTAGAGGAGAGAAATTCAGCTTAGACACTCCCCACCCCGCCGGCCTCTCTCTACCTCTCTCTTGCACTGTACCTTGGACTAGGATGTTACCTGACAGGTATGCTGTGAGGTGTGGCACGTGGCCAATAAAACTGCTTCAACCTACCTTACAACTGTTTCTACCGTAACTGACTCGGCAACCATAACACAGATATCAAAGGTTGAATTGCTCAACCGGTTATTTGATTACCTTTGTGATGATGCCAGAAAAGCCCAGGGCCAAGGAATTCATACAACAAGGGCACTGGTGGAGACTCAGGGGTGAGTGAGGCTTCCCCGAGGACATCGGAGGGCGCTCACAGGGGAGCAGGCAGACTGTCCCAGGCAGAGGGTGAGCACCTGCAGAGCAGGCTGAGCGGCAGGGAGGCAAGGATGGCCCCTGGGACAGGGAGAGCCAGGGAGGGCCCGTGGGTCGGTCGTGTCACAGATGCTCGCCTTTGTCCTCAGAGCTTTAAGGAGGAGGCTATTGTGAACAGGCTCACACTCTGAAGACATCCGTCTGGCTGGAGATGGGAAGGAAGAAGGTCAAGAACAGGAGCAGGAAGACTGATTTAAAAATAATTCACTGAATCAAGATTGTTGACATGAGGGCAGAAGGATCAGGAGAGAGAGAGATACAGAGAGGTAGAGGATATTTTAGAGGAAACCAAGAGGACTTGGGAGTTGACTTGCGGGCATGGAACAAAGGGCCCCCCGACGACCCCTGACCAGTGACACAAAAGGTGGTGTGACATACACAGTCACAAACACTGGAGAGGGCCCAGTGTGGGACAAGGAGGGCCAGGGCAGAGATGGAGCTGAGTCTGGTTTTGGACACACAGGCTTATCTGGCGCAGTCTATGAGACAGGCTGGGAGATGAGCAGGGTGCACAGCCATGCTCCACATAACGTTTCCATGAGGGACGACCATATCCAGGGCAGCGGTCACACAGACTGTAATGGAAAAGTCCTGACTGCCAGTGACTGTAGCTGTCCTAACATTGTGGTGCGATGCATACCTCACATGTTTGTGGTGATGCTGCTATAAACAAACCCACTGCACTGCCAGTCATAAAAGAAAAATCCTGTCCCAACTCTTGTTATCTGACGGGAGGAGCCTGGATGGGCAGGAAGCAGCTGTCCCAAGTCCACAACCTCTTAGACATTCAGTAAACTCCTCTAGGGAATAGTGTTATGGCTCTAAGCCACAAATCTGTTTTCTGGACTGAGCTTCATGTAAATAAACCCCAGCTCATTAATGAATAATTTAATTTAATAAAACTAATTTCTACAAAAATAAATGGCATTTAGGGAGTGAGCCAGCAGATGGGAACACTTTCTGCTATTTATGGGTATCTCTTGTTGTCTCAGTCACAAATAAAATTTATTTATTTACTTGGAAGGCTAACAGACAGAGACAGAGAGAGAGAGATCTTCCATCTACTTGTTCACTTTCCAAATGCCCACAACAGCCAGAGCTGAGCTAACCTGAAGCCAGGAACTGTCCATCCAGGTGTCCCGCGTGAGCGGCAGGGACCCAAGTACTTGGGCCATCAGCAGCAGGCTTCTCAGTGCATCAGCAGAAAGCTGGATCAGAAGCAGAGCAGCCAGGACTTGAACCAGCACTCTGATATGGGATGCATCCCTCCTAAGCTACAGCCTAACCTGCTACACCAAAACACTCACCTCTCAAATAAATTAAAAAAAAAAATTCAATACTCCGGACACGATGTAAAACTTGATAGTGATAATAAATGACCATTTTCCTGATTTATGTATTTACTATATTACACTCTTGGTTGGAATTTTATGTAAAACAGCCACATGAGGCCAGCAGCAGACTCTCAGGCTTACCGCGTCTCTTAACTGCAGCAAGGAGCTAGGTCAAGTCAGCGACCTACACCATCTAAGTCTGAAAATCACACGCTAGGATGTTTGCACAGCCACAAAATCACCTGACAGCGTGTTCCCAGAACCTATGCCCTCCCTGAGCAAAATGTGATTGAAGCCAGGTATGATGCGGAACTGAGAGAAGATTCCAGAGCAGAACTGTGTGCACTGGGGAGCCGTTAGGAGCTACACAGTGGATGAGGTATCTTGGAGAGAGAAAGTGCAAGAGGTAAGCGAAACCAGAACCAGGTCCTGAGAGACCCCAGGACTGAGAAGCCTGCGGGCTACTGGACGCTGCCCACGATGACGATGAAGCAGGTTTCAGGAAGGGCAGGAAGGGCACCCACAGGGCGCCGAGAATCCGAGGCAGGAGCCGCGCAGGTCTCCTGTGCCGGGTGCCACAAGGAGAGCAGGGGAGCAGTGAGACCCGTGAGACGGCAGCGTCCCCCTAAGGTGTGCTGTCAGCTGGCGAAACAAACATCACAGACCGCGGGGCTTGACGGACACGAATGTTCTTTGTCTGATTCCTGGAGGCTGGGAAGTCTTAGTTCAGGGTCCTGGCTCCTGGCGAGCACTGTCTGCAGGACCTGCTGTCTTGTGCTCACGTGGTCCTTTCTTTGCGCTGGAGAGGAGGAGACAGACACACAGGGAGGGAGGGAGGGAACACACCCACGCCTGGTGCCCCTTGTAGGGGCAGTTATGCCGCGGGCCTGGGCCTCGGGACGCCCCCTCCACCCCAGCCATGGCCGTGTCTCCACAGTCACAGCAGGGCGAGGCTCCTACAGGAGCTGTAGGGGCACAGTTCGGTCCACAGCAGACGCGGAGGCCCCTCTGACCACAGGGTGGCTATAGGGACAAGAGGCGGCAAAGCCAAAGGAAATGCTGAAGACTTTGATCAGGTCAAAGTGCTGGCTACCCGTGCCCCGCAGCACGCGCTCCTGGCTGCGGCCTGCTGTGAGGCCGACGTCTTCCTACAGTCAGTGCGATCAGGGCACCAGGGCAGGGCAGCACCAGCTTGCTCCTCCTCCAGGGCGTCTGGAGCCTCAAAGGCCCGCGGGGCGGCTGTCCTCACCCAGGCCGGGACGCCTGGGGCCTGGGCTCCGCACGGCTCACGGGGCTCCAAAACCCAGGGTCCCACGGAATAGGGTGGAGAACGCATCACTGTTCGGACCCAGAAATGACCAGTGTGTCCCAAGCTGGTCAGATTCGAGGGGAGCAGACGCCGGCCCCACTCTCCAGGGCAGAAACACAGGCGCTTTGGGAATTCCACCTGCCACGTGGGAAACCCAGCGAAGGTGAGCGATTACAGGTGACAGGTGAACATCCTTTGTAATACCCGTCACCCGCATGGAAATGTGAACCTGCCAAAGGAAGACAGGAACAAGACAAGACGGTCAACAAAAGAAGAAAATAAACGGCCAACTATTCGATCTGGGGATTTATCCAATGGAAATAATTATCTGTACAAATAGATACATCAATATTTCTTGGAACACGATAATAGCGAAGATTTTTTTTTTTTTTTTGACAGGCAGAGTGGACAGTGAGAGAGAGAGACAGAGAGAAAGGTCTTCCTTTTGCCGTTGGTTCACCCTCCAATGGCTGCCACGGCCGGCGCGCTGCGGCCGGCGCACAACGCTCATCCGATGGCAGGAGCCAGGTGCTAGGTGCTTTTTTTTCCTGGTCTCCCATGGGGTGCAGGGCCCAAGCACTTGGGCCATCCTCCACTGCACTCCTGGGCCACAGCGGAGGGCTGGCCTGGAAGAGGGGCAACCGGGACAGAATCCGGCGCCCCGACCGGGACTAGAACCCGGTGTGCCGGCGCCGCAAGGCGGAGGATTAGCCTGTTGAGCCATGGCGCCGGCCAATAGCGAAGATTTTTAAGAATAATGTCTAGCAATAACTGGTGAACTATTTCTTTCCATATAATTCAGCCATTAAAATGACAAGAGAAAAGGACATTCAATAATGTTTTAAAAAGTCCGCAACATGCTACAAAATGAGAAAAAGCAGAATATAAAATAGTATGCATAACATTAACTTATAGAACACATACAAAGAAATGAGAATGACATAAAAAAATAGTGGCATTAAAGGTGAGTCTCATTTTTCTCTTTGCTTACCTATAACTTCAAGTTTTTCTATAAGAAAAAGGAATAGGTTTATTTTCATAATAAATAATAAAGTATTCTAAAACATGTGTGAAGTAAAATACAGTAATAATTGTTTCAAAAATAATTCAAAATATTAAGACTACCCAATTGTTATACAAAGATAATTATAATTATTTTTAAATGACCCCAAAACAACAGAGGTGAGGTGTGTTCATGGGTGTGTGTGTGTGTGTGTGTGTGTAGCATAGCTTAGGAGTGTGGAGGACAGAAGGAGATTGACAAGATGTACTAATCATTGAAGCTGGATAATAGATTCATGTGAGTTCATTTTTTTTACCTATATGTATTTTTAGAAAATTTCATAATAATCAAAAAAGCCTAAGAGAAATCTAAGGCTAGGAAAAAAAACTGATATAAATATTCAAAGGAAAGACTATTTCTTCTGACAAATAAAGCCAAATTTTGAATAAAATGTTGCTTTCCAATTTAAAAAATTAAAAATGCTAGATGCAAAAAGACTGGAAGCAAACCATGTTTCAAAATAGGAACTCGGTTAAATATACTTCCCCTCACCAAATGTAATTATTGCCAGTGGGTGAAGATTCTGTTGAAGGAGAATTTGTAAAATGGAAAAATGAAGCAATTAGACTACCCAGGTTTTCTCTCCCTTGAGTCCCTAAGTGTCAGACGGTGGTGAATTTCGTGTACCACGTGACTGGGCTATGGACTGCCCAGACAGCTGGTTGACCCCTACTTCTTAGTGTCTGAAGGGTCTTCCTGGAAGATATCAGCACTTGGATCAGCCAGCTGAGTAAAGCAGAGCACCCTCCCCAAGGTGGGGGCCTCCTGGGTGAGCAGGGACGTCAACGTTTCCTGCCCTCAGCGCTCCAGGTTCTCAGCCTTCACTCTCAGCTCATGAGTCTACACCACTAGGTCTCTGGGTCTTGGGCTTTTGAACTATAACACCAGCTTTCCTGGGCCTCCAGCTCTAAGAAATCCCAGATCACAGAATTGCTCAGCCTCCATGACCCCGTGAACCCATACAGTACAATATATAATGCAATGTGTAACATATAGCTGGCTTTAACTTGCTCTGCTTCGCTAGAGGACACTGACTAATACAGATTTATGTTTTAGTTCAGTATTCTACAACAAAGAACCACAGATTGGGTGGCTTCAACAACAGAAACTTTTTTCTCACAGTTCCAGATGCACAAAGTCCAAGACCATGGCGGACTGGGCATCTGGTAAAGGCCCACTTTCAGGTTTGCAGGTGGCAGAGAACAGAGATCTCCCTCCAGTGGCTCTTGTAACAGAACTAATCCCAGACAGAGGGCTCCCCCTCATGGCCTAATCGTCTCACAAAGACCCCACCACCATCTACTAAGACCATCACACTAGGGATTTCAGCTTTGACGTATGAATTCTGCAAGGACACATTCACTCCACAGCACATCCCTAATGCCTTCATTACATATGCTTTCATTTTTTTTCCTTTCTGCTGAGCAATGGAATATTTTTTCTCCCTCATACTTAAATGTTTATCTGTAAATTTTCAAATAATGGTTTTAAACTGTTGAAAAAATATTATTTGATCAAATTAAAAATATTAATATGTCCAGAAAAAAATACAGGCTTGGCTATCCAGGGGAGTGCTAACAAAATGTTGCTTCTCTTGACCATGACCCCATTCCAACTCAAAGTTTGGTATGGAGGTGGGGGGTGGACACTGATTCATTAATCTCTTTTCAAAACTGTATCTAAAGTATGTTCAAAATGCCCTATTCTCATCAATTCATAGCAAAAAAAATGCAAATGACTGATAAATATGAAAAATGTTCACCACTCAACTAATCAAAGAAATGCAAATCAAAGCAACAAGGTAATACTTTTCATCTATCAAATTTGCAAATGCTTTTTAAATGCCAATCCCAGATGCCGGCTAAGGTGAGAAGCAACTCACGGTGGCACAAACTGAAAAATGTTTTGGCAAAACAGAGCAAGAGCCTTAAAGATAGTGATCCCCTTTGACCCTGTAAATTCTCTGCTAGAAATCTGCCAGAAACGAATGTGATCAAAGATTTACATGCCAAAAAATTCAAAGCAGTAGCATAACAACAAAAGCCTTTCAACATCCAACAGCTGTGAGTTGGGTCACAGTCCCCAAGCTCTGATCAGTACAGTATTGGAGTTGAACACAGGGGAAACCACTGGAGCCAGAAAGTGGTCAGGTAGCTGGGACTCCGTTCTGCTTTCATCTGCTTTATGTGTTGAGTTCCAGTTAAGATTCATGATTTATTTTATTTTAATTTTTGACAGGCAGAGTGAACAGTGAGAGAGAGACAAAGGTCTTCCTTTTGCCGTTGGTTCACCCTCCAATGGCCTCCATGGCCGGCGCATCGCGCTGATCCAAAACCAGGAGCCAGGTGCTTCTCCTGGTCTCCCATGGGGTGCAAGGCCCAAGCACTTGGGCCATCCTCCACTGCATTCCTGGGCCACAGCAGAGAGCTGGGATAGAATCCGGCGCCCCGACCGGGACTAGAACCCTGTGTGCTGGCGCCACAGGGCGGAGGATTAGCCTATTGAGCCATGGCACCGGCCAAGATTCATGATTTATTTTTATGCCTGTCAGTCTACCCCAACTAAGAGCCATGAAGCTCCTACACAGATTACCTGCCCCCAGGTTCTCAAAACTACACGGCCCTCACACTCACACTCTGACACTTCCTCCTCCTCCCTCTCCCCTTCTCAGTCCTATTCTCCATTAAGATTCATTCTCAATTAACTTTATACACAGAAGACCAACTCTATACTAAGTAAAGATTTCAACAATTTGCATGCACACACACACAAAATTGTTTGAGAACCAGTTTTACTGCTAACTCTCATAATACAACTCATTGAGAACAGAGGTCCTGGTTGGGAAGTTAGTGAAAAGTGACTCTTGTTGTTAATTTAACAATTAACAATCTTATGTATGACATCAGTGACCACCTGCAGCTCTTGCCATGAGCTGCCGAGGCTATGGAAGCCTTTTGAATCCACAAACTCCATCAATATTTAGACAAGGCAATTAGCAAAGTGGAAGTTCTCTGCTCCCTTCAAAGGAAATTACATTCTTTTTTGATGGCCCCTTCTTTCTGTTGGGGTCTCATTCACAGAGATCCTTCATGTAAGACATTTTTTGCCACAGTGTCTTGGCTTTCCACAACTGAAATACTCTCATGGGCTTTTCAGCCAACCAGGAAGCCTTAAGGGCTGATTCTGAGATCAGACCAACATGACATTTATGCTGGAATTATACTTGCTAATCAATTACAACCATAGATTAGCTATGGGTGCAAGAATTGGTCACATCTTGATATTTGTCTCTCCGATAAGTAAATGAAATGGAAATACAAAAAAACTGATCATAAATCAACAAAAGTGTCCTGTAAAAATCAATATGGAATTCACCATGAATAGTACTGAATATTTTATCATTATTTATATGAATCAGTGTGCTATGCACACTTCATATGAGTAATATTGACAGTAAACACTGTTTGTATCTGAGGAGCTTTCAAGGTTATGGAAAAATGACATATATAATATGATCATAAATAAATACATATACATAGAACCATGATATACATTTCCATAAACATTTTGAATCTCCTCATATGCATGGATTTCAAATTTTTTGTCTGACATAAATTTAGCTTTTTATTCCATTTTTCCACAAATTTTGTCAAACCCTCATACATTTTCCCAGACAGCAGTTGTTAAACACTGACCAGCATGCTATTATCTAAGAATACTCTTTCTCAGAGCAAGGAGGTTAGCAAACTAAAGGCAGTTTGCAAATGGAGATGCTGAAGAAGTGAAAGAACTCATAGGAATGGGATACTACAGCAAAACTGTGGAGATAAACCAGAAACGTTCTGGGCTGGCACTGTGGTGCAATAGCCTAATCTTCTGCCTGCAGTGTCGGCATCCCATATGGGTGCTGGTTCGAATCCCAGCTGCTCCACTTCCAATCCAGCTCCCTGCTATGGCCTGGGAAAGCAGTGGAAGATGGCCCAAGTTCTTGGAACCCTGCACCCAGAAGGAGACCCGGAAGAAGCTCCTGGCTTCAGATCTGCACAGCTCCAGCCGGTGTGGTCTTTTGGGGAGTGAACCAGTGGAAGAAAGACCTTTCTCTCTCTCCCTCTCACTGTCTAACTCTACCTCTCAAATAAATAAATAAAATCTTTTAAAAAAACAAAACCAGAGGGGTCGGCGCCGTGGCTCACTTGGTTAATCCTCCGCTTGCAGCGCTGGCATCCCATCTGGGTGCCAGGTTCTGTCCTGGTTGGTCCTCTTCCAGGCCAGCTCTCTGCTGTGGCCCGGGAAGGCAGTGGAGGATGGCCCAAGTGCTTGGGCTCCTGCACCCGCATGGGAGACCAGGAGGAAGCACCTGGCTCCTGGCTTCGAATGGGAGCAGCACCAGCCGTACCAGCCATTTGGGGGGTGAACCAATGGAAGGAAGACCTTTCTCTCTGTCTCTTTGACTGTCTAACTCTGCCTGTCAAACAAAAAAAAAAAATTAAAAAAAAAAACAAAACCAGAAACATTCCTATCTGAGTAGGGACACAAAGGAGTAAGCGACTGATGTGCAGGGGAACCAAGAGGTTAACTGTTCGTCTTTCAGAATCCGCCCCACGTAGAGAAAGACAGAAAGCAGTCTGACAGCACGGAGGTCAAACGGCCTCCTCTGAAACCAGCTTCACAGGCAAATGAAGGTGTGCAGATGACCAGACTGTGACACCCAGACTTGAGCCCCACGGCTTCCACCTGACGCCCTGAGCCTCTGCTACTCACCCACTGACTTGTGCTCCTTCTCCTCTAATTAGATTGCAACTGAATGCAGTGAGCCTGATTTCCCGTGCATTTAAACAGTGCTTTATAGTTTTCAAATACCATTATATTATTATCTCATTTGATCCTCAGAACAATTTTATTTAAAGCAGTGATGGCTACGTTATAAAGGAAAAAAAAATTCTTGCAGACCACATAAGGTTTTTGTGTGCTTAATTTAATCCTAGCTTCAAAACCAGGTTCAAGAAAAACACTTCTTTTGATTTGTCTACATTTCTTTTGAGCGCATACATGTCTGATTCCTTAAGCATTTCAGTCTGGGTTTATTTCTAAAGCACTTGCTCTTATCATTCTTCCTGGGATGGAAGACAAAATCACCTGATTATAATGAACTAAAGGGCAATCATTCCTTTCTTAAACCCCAGTGTATGTCTTTATCAGGAAAAACCTCTGAGAGGAAGAGATACCATCTCTCCCTTCCATTCCTTCATCATCTTCTTCCATGGTATAAAAGTTCAGACACAGTGTGTCCTCAAGAAAATTAGGCATTAATTTTTTTCCCAGCCGGTCCTGAGTTGCATGGCAAGCTCCATATCAGGGGGAGACACAGCAAGAGTGCACCTGGTGCAGCAGGTTAAGCCACCATCTGCGAAGCCAGCATCCCATCTAAGAACCAGTACCAGTACCCGCTGATCCACTTCCCATCCTGCTCCCTGCAAATGCCCCTGGGAAATCAACAGGTGATGACCCAAGTGCTTGGCCCCTGTCATCCACGTGGGAGACCCGAATGGAGTTCCAGGTTCCTGCCTTCGACCTGAACCAGCTCTGGCCGCTGTGACCATTTAGGGAATGAACCAGCAGACAGAAGCTTGATCTCTGTGCATCTCTCTCCCTCCCTCCTTACCTCTCTCTCACTCTCACTCTACCTCTGCCTTTCAAATAAACAAATCTTTTTTAAAAAGTGTACCTGGCTATAAAATTCCCAAGCAGCTTCATGAGAAGGGTGATTCCCAGGCACTGAGAAAACCAGATGCATGCAGCCTCTTCTCAGAGGAAAGCGGTGTGGAGAGAAAACGGCAAGCGCGTAGGCCGCTCTGCACGACTGTACGGAAACACCTGAGGCTGGGCAACATGTCTACCTAGTGCACGGTTCTGGAGGTGAGCAACTGGCCCTGGGGAAGGCCTGCTTGCTGGCAGAGTCCCCAGACAGCAAAGGCCATCACACCGGGAGACCAGACGCCTGCGTGTGTGCATGCACGTGAATGCATTTGTGTTTTCTGATCTCTTTCCCCTTCTTTTTATAAAGTCATCAGGACTAAATCATGGAGGCTCCACTCTAATGGCTTCATCTAATCCCACTCAACTCCCAAAGGCCTCACCTCTGTACACCGCTGTCAGGTTTAAGTTTCCATTGTGTATTACTTCATGGTGGGGATGAAATTCCAACACGAGTGTCAGAAGGGACAGATCATATTTAAAAAAAAAAAAAACAGCAGAAGGACAGAGAGAGAAATTAATTGAGTTTCTCCTACATAATCCACAAATATTCAGAATTTTATCTCCTGAATCTTCAAGCGATTTGACAAAGGTGTCAGTAGTCCCATTTTTCACATGACAACACTGAGATTCGGATTCAGAGGTTGATTAATTAGAAACTAGCTACAGCTTTGTCTGTGACTGCATGGACCAGTGAATCCCACAGTATGGATGCCAGCCAGCAGCATCACCTGGGAACGTGTTGGATGTGTCAGTTCTCAGGGCCCACCACAGGTCTTCAGAGTGAACCACAGGCTATAAGGCTATAAGGCTATAAGGGAGAGACCCACCAATTTTTTTTTTTAATATTTATTGATCTGAAAGAGTTACAGAGAGGAAGAGGCAGAGGGAGGTCTTCCATCTGCTGGTTCACTCCCCCAGATGGCTGCAATGGTCAGAGCTGCGCCAATCCAAAGCCAGGAGCTTCCTCTGTGTCTCCCATGCAGATGCAAGGGCCCAAAGACTTGGGCCAGCTTCCACTGCTTTCCCAGGCCATAGCAGAGAGCTGGATTGGAAGTGGAGCAGCCAGGACTCGAACTGGTGCCCACATGGGATTCCAGCACTGCAGGCAGCAACTTTATCTGCTACACCACAGCACTTGCCCCCCCAACTTGTTTTTAATGAGCCCTCTAAGTTATTCTGAGAAACATAAAATTTGAGAACCCTTCTCAGCTACACAGGTTAACCAATGTTTTCTGTAAAGGACCAGAGAGAAAATGTTTTAGGCTTTGCAGCCAGATGGTCTGTGTTGCAGCTACTCAACACGGCTGTTAGAGCACAAAAGTGCCACAGACAATACATAAACAATGAGCATGGCTGTTTTCCAGTAAAATTTAAACTATGAGCAATGAAATCTGAATTTTACATCATTTTCATTGGTCACAAAATTGTTTTTGGCTTTTTTCCCCCAACCATTAAAAAATGTTTACAAAAAAATATGAAGAAAAAAAACTATTCTCATCCCAAGAGCTGCACAAACACAGGTCGCAGGCTGGATTTAGCCCCACTGTGCACAATTTGGCAACCACTGCACCAGGGCTAAGCAATGCTACCTACTAACTAGGAACATTTAGTGGGGCAATGGCACAAAGATGAGCAACCCTGGGGCCATCGCCGTGGCATAACAAGTTGAGCTGCCACTTGCCATGCTGGCATTCCCCTTGGGAGCTGGTTTGAGTCCCGGCTGCTCCACTTCCAACCCAGCACCCTGCTAATGCATCTGGGAAGGCAGAAGAAGGTGACCCAAGTCTTTGGGCCCCTGCACCCATGAAGGATACTCAGAAGAAGCTCATGGCTTCAGCCTGGCACAGCCCCTGCCATAGGGGCCATTTGGGGAGTGAACCAGCAGACGGAAGATCTCTCTCTCTCTCTTTCTCTCTCTCTCCCTCCCCCTCTCCCTCTCCCTCTCCCTCTCCCTCTCTCTATACTTCTAACTTTCAAATAAATTAATTAAACCTTTTAAAAAAAGATAAGCAACCCTAAACAAGGTAAAATGTAAGTTACAGGGCTGTTAAGCCACCACCTACAATGCTGGCATCCCCTGTGAGTGAAATTTAAGTCCCATCTGCTCTGCTTCCAATCCAGCTCCCTACTGATGCACCTGTGAAAGCAGAGGAAGAAGGCCCAGTACCTGGGTTCCTGGCACTCATTTGGGAGACCCAGATGGAGTTCCAGGCTTCTGGCTTCAGCCTGGACAGGCCCTGCTGGTCGCTTTGTTGTACTAGTGGAATAAGAAAGATTTCTCGCTCTCTTTCTCCCTCTCTCTTGCAACTGTCTTTCAAATAAACAAACTTCTTAAAATGTAAATGATAGAATTCTCTACAGTGTGTAAGAGGCAGAGAGTCCATCTGGCTATGGGACTTATTTCCAGGAGTGGGTGACAATCTGTGGGTCTGGGAAGATGAACGGGAACTGAACAAGGAGCGACAATCATGATGGATGGGGTCCAGAGTTTGGATCCTTGCACTGTGCGGGGTAGAGAAAGGTTGGGTAACTGGGATGGAGAGCGGTACTCGCAAGGTGCCCGCTCCAAAATGCCTGGTATCTTGAGCTGAAAGTTGTTTGGGAAAATGTGTTATGTGTGTTTCAATGCCCCTGTGAGTACCAACTGAACTAAGACATTGGGAAAGGAACTAATTGCAGTAAGGGAAGTGAGAGCCTCACATGTAAAAGTCGTCAGCAGCTATCTCTTCCCTCCCTGCAGGCTGCACACGGGAGGGAGGGTGCACTCTGTCCTACAACAAATGACTTCCGGTTTCAAATCCAGCTATGTGAAAAAAGTATCATGCAATGCAAGAAATAATTCTCTTGACAAGTTTTCTAGTTATACAAATTAGCTCCCTGGAGAATTGCTTTGTTTTCCTAATTCTTTACATAACATTCAATTGAGTTGTTGATTATTTTCAAACACAAGAGATCCCTTTATAATCACAAATTATAATCAATTTCAGAAATTTTTTTTCAAGGTGTACATTTTGATTAGATTTACTTCGACACAAGCTATTGAAGCGAAATGTCTCCAGTGTGGTAACACTTCCTGGGATAAGAGAGGGGGCACATGGTCAAGGTGGTGAAGATAGTTAGGTTATCCTCTGATGGGCATCCAGCTTCATCCAGCACAGCAACTAGGAGAGTGGGTTCTGAGATCGAACTCTGTTCAAACCCACTTCATGAACCCATGTGACCTCGACCAGCTGCCCATCTCTCAAGCCTCAGTTTCCTTACCAGTGAAGTAGGGGAGGGGACAGCAGGCCCCTCCGGTGTGAATGTGTTTGCCAGGTGCAGAAGAGGGGCTTGCTGATCCTTCTAACCATCATTGAGTACCTCCCAGTGACCTCTTGTCTCCAGAATGAAACCAATCCACCGTATTTTACAGCTAAAATTATATTCATTGTATGCTACCATGTGACATGGTGGCAGGCTCAAAACAGGACCTGACAAATAAGACTCTTCTTCCTCCCTCTGCTAATTGGGCACTGCAGGGACCAGACACTGCTCAGCACACAGGGAGGCAGAAGGCAGAGAACAGAGTGAAGCTCACCTTCTCCCATGGCCAGGCTTCTGCCAGCAGCAGCCCAGTAGGAGAGAGCAGGGCAGAAGTTCTTGGTTTATGGGGGTCCAGAGTTTGGATCCTTGCACTGTGCGGGGTAGACCAATAATGAAATGAGAGTCCTTTGGGACATGAAACGGACAGAGCATTTCTATGATCTGGGGGTAGCAGGAAAAGCTACAGGGCCCATTGAAGCTTCCACCCACGGGCAAGAGAACCTGTCCCATGTGGGTGTAGGAGTGGGCAGAGGGGAGAATGAAATAAGGTGAGCACACTCTATGAGGCCCAACTGCATATGTGTGCGCACAGACTGTCCTTCTCTGTCCATCTGTCTGGAGTGGAAACAACTCAAGTCTTAGAAACATAAAAGCTTGAAGCTCCACCACCCTTTAACCTTATCGCAAGGCAGTTTTCCTAACTTTCTCAAGTTTTGGGGATGAAGATTAGTTAGGTAATAAATGAAAGAAGAGATGCAGAGTTCTCCGCACAGTGCCTGCTTCCCTGCAGAACAAACACACACAGCTGTCCTTGTGGTGACCATGAGTTCTCCCACTCAGTGGTCTTCTGCAAAATCACTTTTTTTTTTTTTTTTTTTTTTTTTACAGGCAGAGTGGACAGTGAGAGAGAGAGACAGAGAGAAAGGTCTTCCTTTGCCGTTGGTTCACCCTCCAATGGCCGCCGCGGTCGGCGCGCTGCGGCCGGCGCACCGCGCTCGTCCGATGGCAGGAGCCAGGAGCCAGGTGCTTTTCCTGGTCTCCCCATGGGGTGCAGGGCCCAAGCACCTGGGCCATCCTCCACTGCACTCCTGGGCCACAGCAGAGGGCTGGCCTGGAAGAGGGGCAACCGGGACAGAATCCGGTGCCCCGACCGGGACTAGAACCCGGTGTGCCGGCGCCGCAAGGCGGAGGATTAGCCTGTTGAGCCACGGCGCCGGCCGCAAAATCACTTTAATATTCACTATCAGCCGTGCCATGTGCAGTCAATGCTTTCAACTGTCAAATTATGACCAAGCACAGCCCTCAAGTGCAGTCCTCCCACCCCAAGCAACACTGACATTGGCATTCTTTAAAAAAAATTATCTGTTTGAAAGTCAGAGAGAGGGAGAGAGGGAGAGAAAAGAGAGAAAGAGAGAGAGAGAGATAGAGAGAGAGAGAGGTCTTCCATCCACTGGCTCACTCCCCAGATGGCCACAATGGCCAGGCCAAAGCCAAGAGCCAGGAGCTTCTTCCAGGTCTCCCAGATGGTGGCAAGAGCCCAAACACTCAGACCATTTCCCACCGCTTTCCCAGACACATTAGCAGACAGCTGGATCAGAAATGGAGCACCAAAACATGAACTGGTGCCCCTATGGGATGCTGGCATTGCAGGCAGCAGCTCAACCTGCTACAGCAAAATGCCAACCCCGACATCGACATTCTTTTACTCAAAACCATTTCCCTCTCAACAAATTGGTCCGGAGCTACAAGTGCCTGGGGAGAAGCAGGGAGCACGGCCCTCCCCTCCTCCCACTGGGTTCCACCTCCCTTGCAGATGCTCTATTAACACCTGTTACTTTTTTGGGGGGATTAATCACGCCTTACTGAAATTATCTTTTAAATTCAACATTTCTTCCACTCTCTGAATTTCTTTGGAACATGAAGTGAGTCTTTCATCCTGGGGGCTTCACTGTCTAGCTCCTAGATTTCCTAATGGCCAAATGATATTAATTACTAAAGACGAGAATCAGCACCTCATTTAAAATGAGCCAGCACATGCTCTCTATTAATGTTTGCCATTGTAAGCTTTCCCGCAAGGTCGTCCCTTTAACCAGATGCATCCTCATTGATCTGTTTCATCTGCCCAGCAAGCATCACAGAAATATTCAGAATATCCACACAGATTGTGGCTGCTAACATCCTGCTGGTAAAACCCACATAGGCTGCTCCCCGCGACGGCCAGAACCCACGTCCCCTGAAGACTGTGGAAGAGAGAGGAACTGCTTCCTGTGATCACACAGAGAGTGATCAAATCATCTTCGTTTCACTTTCCCCTCTGCCTGCTGCTACCCACAGAGTGGAACAGGTCCTCTTGCCCCTGGTGGAAGCTCGGAGGAGACCCATAGTGTCCCCAGCTCCTCTCAGATCAAAGAAAACTCTCAGGCAGCAGAAAACAAGGATCCAAGAGAAAGTCTACAAGGTCAATGGGGGGGCTGGTGCTATGGCGTAGCCAGTAAAGCTGCCACCTGCAGTGCAGGCATCCCATATGGGCACTGGTTCAAGTCTCTGTTCCACTTCCAAACCAGCTCTCTGCTATGGCCTAGGAAAGCACTAGAAGATGGCCCACGTTCTTGGGCCTGTGCACCCATATGGGAGACCCAGAAGGAGCTCCTGGCTCCTGGCTTCAGACTGGCCCAGCTCCAGCCATTGTGGCCATTTGGGGAGTGAACCAGCAGATGGAAGACCTTTCTCTCTCTGCCTCTGGTCTCCAAAAGGATTTTCATAATCTCCTTGACCAAGACCCCTCACATCTCATTATCCTACATGGTTCATGTGTGTTCACATGGAGAAGGATGCAGGGGTTCAGAGGGCCCCACGTCCCTGAGAGGATCACAAGGCACACAGAGTCAGGTCACAGCCTGACACAGCCCCTTGTCCCCAGCTATGGCAGTGGAAGAATAATTGCTTGCTCGCTCTCTCTCTCTCTCTCTCTCTCTCTCTTTCAAAGTCAGAGTCACATAGAGAGAGAAGGAGAGGAAGAGAGAGAGAGGTCTTCCATCTACTGGTTCACTCCCTACTTGGCTGCATAGGCTGGAGTTTCACTGATCTGAAGCCAGGAGCTTCCTCCAGGTCTTCCCACGTGGGTGCAGGGGCCCAAGGACTTGAGCCATCTTCTACTGCTTTCCCAGGCCATCGCAGAGAACTGGATTGGAAGTGGAGCAGCCGGGACTCAAACTGGTGCCTGTATGAGATGCCGGCACTGCAGATGGCAGTTTTATCCACTATGCCACAGTGCTGGCCCCCTGAATTCTCCCTCCACCTCCCTACACCTTGCCATCCCCATCTATATCCAAGGAGCCACCAGCACCCACTGTCTACACCGGCTGTGAAGAGGAAGTGAGGCTGAGAGCTCATTTCCCAGCACTGAGTAAGCCATAAGCCAATGTTATTGACTGTTAGGACCCTGAAAGAGCTCCAGCTCATCTAAACTTCCCAAAGTTGCCGGCTTCTTTGTCTTCATGCACACGCACGGGGAAGAGGTGCTCTTTTCTCTTTTTTCCCAACACTCAGCCCACCCTTCTGAGGAACTCATCCCATAGGACTACCAGTCAGTGTCCAGAGAGTGCACTCAGCCCACCCTTCTGAGGAACTCATCCCATAGGACTACCAGTCAGTGTCCAGAGAGTGCACTCAGCCCACCCTTCTGAGGAACTCATCCCATAGGACTACCAGTCAGTGTCCAGAGAGTGCACTCAGCCCACCCTTCTGAGGAACTCATCCCATAGGAGCTGCCAGTCAGTGTCCAGAGAGCGCACTCAGCCCACCCTTCTGAGGAACTCATCCCATAGGACTACCAGTCAGTGTCCAGAGAGTGCACTCAGCCCACCCTTCTGAGGAACTCATCCCATAGGACTACCAGTCAGTGTCCAGAGAGTGCACTCAGCCCACCCTTCCGAGGCACTCATCCCATAGGACTACCAGTCAGTGTCCAGAGAGTGCACTCAGCCCACCCTTCTGAGGAACTCATCCCATAGGACTACCAGTCAGTGTCCAGAGAGCGCACTCAGCCCACCCTTCTGAGGAACTCATCCCATAGGACTACCAGTCAGTGTCCAGAGAGCGCACTCAGCCCACCCTTCTGAGGAACTCATCCCATAGGACTACCAGTCAGTGTCCAGAGAGTGCACTCAGCCCACCCTTCTGAGGAACTCATCCCATAGGAGCTGCCAGTCAGTGTCCAGAGAGCGCACTCAGCCCACCCTTCTGAGGAACTCATCCCATAGGACTACCAGTCAGTGTCCAGAGAGTGCACTCAGCCCACCCTTCTGAGGAACTCATCCCATAGGACTACCAGTCAGTGTCCAGAGAGTGCACTCAGCCCACCCTTCCGAGGCACTCATCCCATAGGACTACCAGTCAGTGTCCAGAGAGTGCACTCAGCCCACCCTTCTGAGGAACTCATCCCATAGGACTACCAGTCAGTGTCCAGAGAGTGCACTCAGCCCACCCTTCCGAGGAACTCATCCCATAGGACTACCAGTCAGTGTCCAGAGAGTGGGGCTTCGGCTGATGCCGCCGTTGCAGGGGTGCTGGCTGGAGCTCTGGGGAGGATGATAGGGTCATCCATTGGGACGGTGAATCTGAAAGCCATGGCTCCACAGAGCACAGACTCTGCGAGTGAAGGAGCAGAAAGCGATTCACTGAAATTCTCTTTTTAAAGCTGCCAAGGAAGAGATTTTGTAGGAAGAAATGGGAAAACCACAGAGTCAATGTCTTTCCCTGTTCTTGTGTCTGGTGCCATTACTCCGTTTGCCTGTAGGATGGATGCACGGTGCAGCTCAAGGCCACAGTCAACGCCAACTTCTCACCAAACCTCAACGTTGTGAAGGTCTCATGGCTACGGATTTCTTCCTGGAATTGTTCCTGGGTTTCTATGTCTGGATTAGGTGTCCCTCTTCCATGTCCCCGCCTTTTCCTGTTACATCAATGGGTTGCATTAGTTACTTATTTATATCCCCCACTGGACTCCAAGCTCCAGAATGGCAGGCAATCATCTCTTTTTCAGGATCAGGCCCTTCCTTAGCACCCTGCATTGGAATGAATGAATGACCGGGATAAAAAGGATGAGTCAGCGGTTCTGAAAGGCTTTCAGAGGGGTGTAGGCACTTCGTGGTGTACATAAGATGGGAATCTTGGCCCTGCTCCCAGCCAGATCTGGGCAACCAGACAAGTAGTCACTTCTACTCAAAGACAAGGAAAAGAGCATTCTGGAATTACTTAAAGTGGGGCTGCCTATGATAAAGGATCAAGCAAACCTACATACAGAAGAAAAATTAATTTACAGGCAACGTTTCCATAGTCTGTATCCTCAGAGCTAAGTGCACATTCAGTAATGCAAATCCAAGCTGTTTGGAACATGGTTTGGACCAAGAAATCTCCATGTGCACCTCAGCCAGAGCAGAGCAAGAAGTCAGAACAGGAAGACGAGACTGGACCCACTGCCGACAGACGGAACTCCAGTGTGGATTTAAGCCCGGTGCCAACATTCATGGCTACGATTGGCTGCCATCCAGCTCTGGGCCTGCATCGGATGGGGTGAGGCTCTGAGCTGGGATGTGGCAGGAGGCTGGTGCAGCAAGGACTGTCCTGCAGAGGCTCCTGGGAAATTCAAGTCTCCAGGCAGTGATAGGTAGGTGGAAGGTGGGAGTGGGGGCAGGCAGTAAATAGGAAGGAATTTAGACAGCATCATTCCATGGGGCACTGGCCACTTCTAGGTCCCGAGTAACAACTATGAGCAGAACAGAAACTTGGCCGGGGGGGGAAATGTTTTTTCAAACTGCTGAGTGAACCTTGAATCTTTGAGTACAGCCAATTCTTTTACTATGGTCTCAAATCAGCAATGGGCAATGTGTGCGCTATTTTTGGAGGCCAGGCCACTGGACTGCACTGGAAGCTGGAACATTCAGGGACTTCTTGTAGGAGAACCTTGTTTTGAAACAAGCAGTCAATCCACAAATGCGTGCTGTGCATCTCTGCTGAACAGCACAAGTGAAACTCATCTGTTGGCAGAGGACTCCCCAGTGCCTGGGCCGCATCACATGCTGGACACTACAGCTGGGCAGAAAAGATCTACAGGAAGATCCTGCCTTGAGTTCTTTTAAAAAGCAAAACCACATGTGCAAAAAAGTGTGTACATTTGGGAGAGGCACTGACAGTTTAGGTGGGAGGGGGACAAAGCAAGAACCTTAAAAAGTGCTATCTTGTTGCTAAGATTTCTTTCCCTCTCCTTCTGCAGAATTCTCACCTAGTTACTCCACATGGAATCCCCAGGCTGACAGGGACCCCTGGCTCTCCTTTCCACCATCCACCTGCTGCCTTCTTTCTTCCGCCTCTCTCTCTCCCTCCCTTCACTTCTTGATTACTCTCCAGAACTTCAAACTCCCTTCCTTCAACATCACAAAAAATGAACTCTCCCTTATTTTCATCTCTGGGCCCACCCTAAGACCTGTGCTGGCAGAACTTGGTTTTGGCCATTACTCTTAGAATTTAAGAGTTCAGGCATTGTTCACAGCATTGTTTCCCTCCTATCACATCAGTAATCTCCCTGATCTCCCTACTTCCACAGTCTCCTTGTCATCATTGTCCTCAGCTAACTACTTAGATGTGGAGACTCCCAACTCATCACTGTCTTCCCAGATGTGTTTATCCTTCCGTGTCCCAGTGTCACAATCATCCTGATGCCCCAGCCAGAGTACCAGGTATCATCTTCAACTTCCTCTCCCCCTACCTTGGCCATCAAAAGCATCAGATTCTCCTCTCAAAACGTTGCTAGGCCCGGCTGCCCCTCTTCCAGGCCAGCTCTCTGCTGTGGCCCGGGAGTGCAGTGGAGGATGGCCCAAGTGCTTGGGCCCTGCACCCCATGGGAGACCAGGAGAAGCACCTGGCTCCTGCCTTTGGATCGGCGCGGTGCACTGGCCACAGCGCACTGGCTGCAGCGGACTGGCTGCAGCGGCCATTGGAGGGTGAACCAATGGCAAAGGAAGACCTTTCTCTCTGTCTCTCCCTCTCACTGTCCACCTGTCCAAAAAAAAAAAAAAAGTTTCTAGGGCAAGAAGAATGGAGTGAGTCTGATGATTGGCTCACTGGAGGGAAGGCAGCTGCTATGATTGACAACCCCCCTAAAAACACCTGGAATGAGAGAAGGGAGGTTTTCCAGGAGAAAGTAGATGGACAGGCAAAGCCCACAACAGCATCTTGGAGGGCAGAGAGAGGGAAAGGGAGAGGGAGAGGGAGAGGGAGAGGGAGAGGGAGAGGGAGAGGGAGAGGGAGAGGGAGAGGGAGAGGGAGAGGGAGAGGGAGAGGGAGAGGGAGAAAGAAACTGCAGCCAGGATGCACATGAATCCCGAGAACTGGCTTCCGGAAAGTGCGTGCAGAGAAACAGGTCGCCACCATGGTGAAGTTCAGATGCCAGCCCCTGGGAGAGGAATGGAAACAGTGGACTAAAACAGGGGACGGGTCCTGGGCAAAGCGATTCGGGCAGAGTCCTTTATCAGAACTAGCACTGTGTCAGTCTGCTGGGGCAGCCATGAGGAAGCACCATGGATCCAGTGGCTTCAACCACAGAAATCCTCCTTTCACCATGCTGGAGGCTGGAAGTCCAAGATCAAGGTGCTAGCAAGGTTTCCTCCGAGGCCTCTCACCTTGGCTTGCAGACGGCGTCATCTCCCACATCCCCAAGGGGCCTTTCCTCTGCGCTGGGTGCTGTCTGTGTCCTAATTCCTCTTAACGAGGACACCAGTCATGCTGGAGTAGGGCCCACTCTGATGGCCTCATTTTAATATAATCCCTTTTCAAAGACTAGTTCCAAATACAATCACGTTTTAAGGTCCAGGAGATTATGACTTCCACACATTAATTTGGGGAGATTTAATTCATCCCACAACAAGGCACCACAGTGAGAACCGCCCTAGCCAGTGAGCTGGTGGTGAATCTCAGAGAGGAGAAACAGAGCCTCTAGGAACCTCCTTGCGGCCTCAGCCACAAAGCTGAGCACCTCTCGTAAGAGGCACTTCTGGTTCCTATTGACCAACTCCTGAGATGGAGGAGGTTGGAGAGCCTGAGACATCACGGATAACGGAAGCGCAGATACCGTGGTCACTCCCAGCTGGACGCCGCACACTTAGAAAGACAAGAAAGCCTTCCCAGGCTGTCTTGAAAGCAGAGGCCAGGGTGCGTGGCCACTGTAGTGAGTTACCTGGACTGCACCTTGGTTTTTCTAAGACACAGAACTATGCTGACCCAGGCAGTACCAAGGTCTGCAGGGTTCTCACGCTGACCCTGGCCATGAATCTCCCATTCTGTTCCTTTGAATAAAGGGTGGCTTTGCCCCTGTTTTAGCTTATTCTTGCTCACAAGTGAATAAAAACCTACTGTAAACCCACCTGGGAGGTAAGAAGACTTGATTGTCTCATGGTGGGAGAATTTAGGAGGAAGCAGGCTATAGGGAATGCACCAGATGGACAGTCCCACCCTCACCCCCAAATTCACATGCACATTCATGTTAACACAATCTTATTTGGACACAGGATCTTCGCCAATGTGATACAATTAATATGAGGTCATTCTGGATACAGGATGGCCTTAATCCTTACAAGGAGAGAGATATTCAGAACTGGGGAAGAAGGCCACATGGTGACAGAGGCAGAGAATGACACGGACTGTCAGCAACCACCAGAAGCTGGGCAAGAGGCAAGGAGCAGATGTCTTTCTAGAGCCTTCCCGGAGGGCAGGATCCACCTGACACCTTGAAATTGAACTTCCGGCCTCTACAACTGGGAGAGACCCAATGTCTTGTTCCAAGCCACCCCGTGTGTGGCTATCATTAGGGCAGCCCTAGGACACTGAGACAGTGGGTCCTGTGATTATCTTCCTCTTCGAAGAGCAAAAAGTGAGTTTCCAATGTGATCAGTAACTTGCCCAAGGTCACTGACTAAGGAGTGGTAGAGCCAGGACTTTTGTGCTGCTTTGATGAGGTGTAATCCATATCCCATACAATTCACCCATTTAAAGTGCACAATTTGATGGCTTTTCATATATTCACAGACTCGGGCCTCCATCTGCTTTAGAGTAGGGACTTAAATCCAGGCAGCCTGGCTCCCAGGCTATGCTCTCAATCCTGATGCTATGTTATTAAAAGAAAGGAAGACAACCTGAACAGACTAAAGAACAGTAATTACTGTCCCCAGTGAGCATCTCTCCAGAGCACGTTTTGCGATGATAAACAAGGCTCTCAGCAGAAGCTGTGGGTCTCCTTACAAACTCCAGGCCCCACCGTGGAGACCAAGGACTGTTAGATGGGTAAGGCTGGGACTCTGTTCTTTCTCTGTTTACACAGTAGAAGCTGTACTCTCTCTGTGTACACTTGACTGGCTGAGACTGCAGTGGGCGAGGATGCCTGGGACCTGAGGGAGCATCCCAAGCTAAGCAGCAGGATGGCAGGGTCATGGGTCAGTGTGGGTGAATAACCTGAGCTGAGATGCTTGCCGAGAGCCTACACATATAACTCAGACTGGGAAGCTAAAAATCCTTCCCCCAGAAAAAGCCAAGTTAATGGATGTGTAATTAAATGTCTAGAAAATGCAGCATTTTACAATGTAACTTGGAATGTAAGCTTCCTGGATGTGGAATGGAATTAAATGTCCACAGAACGTCAACTTCATTCTAGTCCCTGCAACTCAACGCTTGTGTCTGAGAATTGCATATCATGAGGGATGGAGCATTTTTCTTTAAATTATGATCAATGTGTTAGAAGGAGCAGCACAAAGTCAGAGTGCCTGCCTGACAGTTCGGGGGCTCCATGACAAAGGAGTATTCTAACCGCAGCCCCTCTTAGAGACTGTATCCAGTAATGTTCACGTTATTTATTAAAGTACGCCTCTGAGAGCTGCCTACAGACAACAGCCAGGACATTCACTGACTCTTACTTCACCTTTCCCTTGGAAGACTTCGTCATTGATCCTAAGACAGTACGTCCCATTGGAGCATCCCCACAATGGAGCTGGCCTGCCCCGAGCAGCCCGGGGCGGGCAGAGGAAAACAAGCAGAGGCTGGGGGCGGGGGGGGGGGGGGGGGGCACTGCCTCTGTCGGGAGCAGCCGGTAGCGCTTGCAGTCACAGCTCTGGCCTGGCCTCCGGGGGAACAGAACAGGCAAGGCTGTGATACTGCATTGCCCTGTCAGTCACAGGGAAGCGATTCTTGGGGTCATCAGTCAAAAACCTCCTTGGAAATGCGAAATGAGCCTGAACACCAGGCTGTTTAAAAAGATACTTATTGTGAAATGCGGAGGCAGCAGCACCTTCCCTGAGATGAGACAGGCGCTCGGCATGAATTTCGCCAGATAAGTCTAGAAAGGCAGTGCAGGCACCTGGATATAAATGAGATCCAGCCTCGACACCAGCACTGTGAACACAGCCACGGGGAAGACATCATCCCTCGGAGCAAAGACGCCTGTCCCTGAGCTGCGGAAGGGACACACACGATCCCGCAGCCCCTGCCAGTGAGGGTCCCCATGGACCTGCCAAGAGCACCCTCAGCCCTGTGTGAAGACGAACGTGGCTAACTCCCTTACAGTGGAGATGACGTGTTGCCTGGAATTTATGCCAAAACACTCCAGGGTCCCCTCAAAAAAATGTTGGGGGATGGGCAGAAAAACAAGATTGGCAAGATGCTGGTTAACTGCTGGAGCTGGACGATGGAGACTCCAGGGTTCTTTATGTTATTCTTTCTAGATTTGAAAATGTCCATAAGAACACGTATTTTGAACAGAGCTTTTCTCCCATATTCATTCATGGATCTTACTTCTTTGCAGACAAATACTTGGGAGAATGAACCAACCACACTTCCCAGGCTTTGTGACCAAATGCAAGCTACAAAGTTATATTTCAGATACACACATGCACACACATAGCCGAATGTCTTATTTGCTACATTTACATTTACCAGGGTCTTCAGGTAATTGGGGTCTTCAAAAGGTTCACTGGGAATAAAATGTGTATTATGAAAATACAGTCCATGGATTTCAAACTTTTTCTTTGCACCAAAATATCTTTTAATTCCATTTGTGCAGAAACTTTCTGAAGTTCCCTTGTATATTATGTGGCGTGTCAAGTTCAGCATGCACCATTCTATGTGCATTTTATTATTTAATTTTTATGACAATCACATGAGGAAAAGAACTAATGAAATCATGCAAGGTCATGGAGTTAGTAAACACCAGCTCCAGTTTTCAATCCCACCATTGAACGGCTCTAGGCCTGGCATCTCACCACCCCTCTCTACGAACCCTCACTCGGTGATGCTGACAAATCCAGAGTGCACAATCAACTGAAAAGGCTCCTCTCTGTCAGAGTCAAGGTCAAAGGAGTCCCAGCCCAGCCCAGCTGTTTCTCTTCTCCCTTCCAGGTCTTACATCAACACCTCCAGTCCTTTCTTAAGTCCCTTTGGGCAAATCTGTGTGCACCTGTGGCCACCCAAAGAGGCTCACACAGCGGCAGCTTCTGTATGAAGAGCTGCTCCCAATCCCGAGGCTGCCCTCTCTCACATTATCTGCTGTCTGCCACACAGTGGGACCCCAGCACTGAGTTTGGGGGCCAGAAATGTGGAAGGGGAGCAGTTTCCAAGAGGCCATTCCACTGTTACCTTTTAAATAAAACTGACCATGATAGATTTTCTAAAGAAGCAGACCTTAAGAATTTGAGCACAAGTAGTTTTGGAGGAGACTCTGTAGGGGCATGCGGGAATGAGTTAGGGAATTGAAGGCAGCCAATGTTAATGAGCAGGCATAGCCATGGGTACTGGGCTCAAGCCCACTGGGAAACAACACAAAACACATCAGAGTTTCCCACCTGAGAGGGAAAGGGTAAGGAAGCCAGAGGAGTTATCCTTCAACTCCCACCCACAATTGGCTGAATGCTGCCCCTGACACCAGGCACACTTTCATCCTGACGACCCCCTGTGCATGGGCTAGAGTAGGCCTGTTGGAGCAAAAACATGGGTTCGGCAGTTGCATGCTCCTGGCATGTATTAGAACGGTGAGGCCAAGCTTGCAGGACATTGATAGCACTTACTTCACACGCAGAACCTGTAACCACCTCCACCTAGTGACCCTCCAGGTTGAGCGATATCTTCCTCCCTTCCATACGTCACTCTGAGGATGCCCATGAAGCTCTGATACTACCGAATGAGCCTACACACGTCTGCCTGCATCCGGGCTTGCCATGAGAGAGGTGCCTTGGTTCTCCACTTTGGTTGGCTTTTCAAGTTGGTCAACAACTGGTTTGATACTGTCTGATCCTAGGATTTCTACTGCTACTACTTATACACTCATTTGTGTCCCGCTATGGCAATAATAGTGCCATTAATAAGAGCAATGCCTCCACACTAGACGATAGGCTCCACAGCATTTTAGATCAACATGGCACACTCACACCTATAGTACAGTCTGTTGCTATAAAAACATTGAACATATATTTAAGGAGTGGAATGACAAATGCTCAGTGAATACTTTGTTCTATAAATCTTTGCTACAATACTTTCATCTATAAATCTTGTTCTATAAATCCCAAGTATTTTCTTAAGATCGATTTCTAGAAGCAGAATTACTAAGTTAACTGTCCAAAGAATTTAAATATTCTACTTATACCCATATCAAAATATTCTTCAGACCCTTCCTAACTAGCTGACACTGCCATAAAAACTTTCCTTTACCCCTAAACTTATGATCCTTCCAGAAATCCTTCCAGCTACATGAACATCGGCTCAGGTTGACTTCACAGAGCAGACAGCCAATTAGCCTCCTACAGCTGAAGCAACTCCTGGGCAACACTGTGAGTACTTAACCAGCAACACAAGCACTGCCCACTGTGTGATGGAGCCACCACCGAAGTGGACAACACCAGACTCCACAGGGAGCCCTCCGCCTCCTTGGCTTTGAGGGGCTGTCATGACTCAGCACAGTGGTTCCCAAATGTGCAGGACAGAAATGCAGATTCCCAGGAGTCTGATTTCACAGCAACTGTAATGGGCTTTAGAACCTTGACTGTGAACAGATTCTCCAGGTGATTCTGATGACCGAGCAAAGCTGAGCAATGATGACTCAGCAGAACCATGAGTCATGAACACAGTAGGGTCTAAGCTCCCTGGAAACTGGCGGTGAGCATACACAGCATTCAGTTCCTGTCCTTCTAGATCAACCCATGAACCTGTTAGATACTCACCCTTCATTCGCCCTACAAACATCCTGAGTGTCTGATCCTTAGCACCACTGACAGTTTAGACTAGACAGCTCATTGTGCTGGGGACTGTCGTGTGTGCTATAGGAGGTTTAGTGGCATTCTTGGCCCCTACCCACTAGATGATCCTAGCCCACCTCTACCCCCAGCTGTATCTCCAGACACTGCCGGATGTTCCTGGGGGTTTGGGTGAGCAAAGTCACCTGCTAGTTAAGAATCAGTTAACTGGAGTGCGCATGTGTCACAGTGGCTAGGTCATCACTTCGAGTGACTGCATCCTATATGGCAGTTGCTTGCTTCAAGTCCTAACTACTCCACTTACAATCCAGCTTCCTGCTAATGCAGATGCTGGGAGGCAGCAGGTGATGGCTCAAGCACTTATGTCCCTACCATGCTCGTGGGAGATTCAGATTGGCTTCCAGGCTCATGGTTCCAACCTAGGCCAACCCCAGATGTTATGGGCCTCTGGGGAGTGAACAAGTGGATGGGAGATAGACCTCCCTCTCTCTCTCAATCACTCACTTCCGTTGAAATGAAAGTAAATAATTTTTTTCAAAAAAAAATCAATCAACTATGGTAACCAATTATCTTAGTTTACCCAGGACTGTTAGCTAAAAGTCTATGACCCAGGAAACCTCTGTCTCAGGCAGGAGAGACGGTTACTGAACCTAAAACAAGTTCCCTTTGGAGGGCTGAGGGTATCTCATGTGCCACTGAGAAGCCCCAACTTCCTCCAGGCATGCAAGTCAAGATCAAGGCTGTGTTGGGGACTGGTGCTGTGGCACAGTCCATAGTGGTACCGGCATCCCATATGGGTACCGGTTCTAGTCCCAGCTACTCCACTTGCTATCCAGCTCTCTGCTATGGCCTGGGAAAGCAGTGGAAGATGGCCCAAGTCCTTGGGCCCCTGCACCCATGTGGGAGACCCAGAAGAAGCTCCTGGCTCCTGGCTTTAAATTGGCTTAGTTCTGGCCATTGCAGCCATTCAGGGAGTGAACCAGAGGATGGAGGACTTTCTCTCTCTCTCTCTCTCTCTCTCTCTCTCTCTCCTCCCTCCCTCTGCCTCTGCCTCTCCCTCTCTGTAACTCTGACTTTAAGGTAAATAAATAAATCTTTAAAAAAAATAAAAAGAAAAGATCAAGGCTGTGTCATGGACCCCAAAGTGGGGCTATGATGAGAAGTTCATTGAGACATCCCACCCTGGGGGTCCAGAGAGGTCTGCACACCCACCCTACTATACTGTGAGCTCCATGAGGACAGAAGGCCAAGGATCGCCTGCCTCAATGATACCCCAAGTGCCGAGCACAGAGTACGTGAAACATAATCAAGAGTAATTGCTGAACAGCTCGCGGATGGATGGATGGATGGATGGACGGATGGACAGACTGGGAAACTAGAGTTAAGTTATGCGGTCTTGCTAAGCTTCTGTATATAGAATGTGGATGATAACATCTGTGTGAGGCTGCTAGGAGGATTAAATGAGAAACTGAACCGCTGTGTGTGGCTTCTGGCTTAAAATGCATAACGCGGTGCCTTGCACACAGTAAATGCCGGCTCCCTTTCTCCTTTCCTGGGGTCCAGAAGAACTAATTAAATTTAATTAAATGATTCTGAAAGATGCGGGAAGGTAGACGAGGCCCTCACAATGCCCACAACACAGACAAGCAGGAGTGAGGAAGATGGAAAATACTCTTATCTTTTATTTCTATCTCGTGGTTGTCATTTCAAATTGTTCCTAATTCAGATAATGGATCCAATAAATGAGATTCCACAGTGTCCTGCCAAGTGCTCTCTGTCTTGCGTGCCTTGGCATCTGGGACCCTTTAATAACCAGCCCTCTGTGTATTAGGCCGACTCTGTCTCTGAGCCACCAAGACCCTCGTGCCCTGGGGCTCACAAAGTGTTAATCCAGACAAAGCAGGAGAGCACACGGTAGGGGCCCAGCCCTTACTCAGCACTAGCACCTGGGGACTATGCCTTGGCCCAGCCAGGGCTCTGCACATGTGTCCTTATCAAGATCAGCAGAGGACCTAGGTGGGGGACCTCTTTGAAACCTGTTTTCTGTCTCTCTCTCTCTCTTCTTTTTTTTAGCATAATTATTCTCAATTTTCTTTCCTCCCCCCATGTTTACTGAAGTATGATTGACAAAAACCATATATATTTAAGGCACACAATGTGATTTTTTTGTTATAGATATTCATTGGGAAAGGATTACCACCATTGAGCTAATTAATGTATCCATCGCTTTACAATTATTTTGCATGTGGTAAGAACTCTGTTAGAAATCTGCAAGCATACAATTCAGTGTCTCTCTCTCTCCCCCTGCCACCTCTGCCTCTCTGTAACTCTTTCAAGTAAATAAATAAATATTTAAAAAAAAAAAAAAAAAGATCAAGGCTGTGTCATGGACCCCTATGGATGCGAAGTTCATTGAGACATCCCACCCTGGGGGTCCAGAGAGGTCTGCACACCCACCCTACTATACTGTGAGCTCTATATTACATATAACTACATTCATCACACTGGACCTTACATTTCTAGCACTGAGTCATCCTGCAAAACCAAAACTTTGTACGCTTCGACCAGCATCCCTCATCCTGAAGCCTATTCTTTACAGAATAGAAAGAAAAGAGATAAATGGATTTGCATGACCAGATCAAACAAGAATGGAACAGTGACTTCAATGACCTTCCAGCCTCGGGGGTCAAGGAGGGACTGGCCAGTTGAAGATGGCTAACCCCTTGAGGGGTCCCGACAAGGGGATCTGTAGAGCTGAGCCTCTCTTCCCCGGCAGCCACCCTTCCCATCGGGGAGAAGTGCCCCACCCCGGCATCCTCCCCAGCCTCCTCCCTGCTATCCTCCCCACTTCCAGTTTCGCCTTAGTTCCTGGAACAGCCCACACTCCTTCCCACCTCTGGCTCTCTGGGGGCTGCTGCTGAGGCCAGCACAATGAACAAGACACGAGGCACCTCCTGGCGGAGCCTTCTCAGACAAGCACGCTTCCATTGCCAATTCTACTGAATCACAATTATAAATGTCCGTGGAATAACTTGTTGGATGTCTGTTATGGGCTAAATTGCATCCCCTTCCCCAAATTAAAATGCTGAAATCTCTAACCCCCAACGTAATAGCATTTGGAGAGGAGACCTGTGGGCGGTGACTATGTTACATGAGGTAATGAGGGGGACAGGGTGTTTTCCTGCTGGGGTTAACGGCCTTATAAGAAGGCACAACAGGCATCTTGGGGCGGAGCCAAGATGGCGGAATAGTGAGGACGCGCACTAGCAGTCCGCAAAAAGATAGTTTAATAAAAACAGAGTTACTGTAGCCTCAGGAAAAATCTCAGGGAAAAAAATGCAGTGGAAATTCTTCCGGACCCAGTGAATGAGACGCAGAGGACCTAGGGGAAAGTAAGTTTGCGAACGGCAAATCGTGCCATAGTGGCACGGGAGCTGCCGGGAGGGACGGGAACCGGACAGAACACAGTCGCCATTGGAATTGAGCGCTTAAACGGGAGCCGATACAGGGATCCCGAGACACTGGCGGGGGGAAGCAGACCCCACGGGGGAAACAGCACAATTGAGGCGAGCCCACACGGACACTAGCCTCTTTCGTCGCCCACCCTGCTCACTCGAGCTAGACTGAACACAGTGGGACGGCGCGCGCCCGCCGGCTGCAACGGAAGCCGGGCGGAACACAGTCGCCATTGGAACTGAGCGCTTGAACGGGTGCCGATACAGGGATCCCGAGACACTGGCGGGGGGAAGCAGACCCCCATGGGGGAAACAGCACAATTGAGGCGAGCCTGCACGGACACTAGCCTCTCTCGTCACCCACCCTGCTAATTCGAGCTAGATTAAACGCAGTGGCACGGCGCGCGCCCGCCGGCTGCGACGGGAGCCGGGTGGAACACAATCGCCGCAGGATCTGCGCGTGTGAACGGGAGCCGATACAGGGATCCCGAGACACTGGCGGGGGGAAGCAGACCCCCACGGGGGAAACAGCACAGTTGAGGCGAGCCCGCATGGACACTAGCCTCTCTCGTCGCCCAATCTACGAAATTGAGCTAGATCAAACGCAGTGGCACGGTGCGCGCCCGCAGGCTGCGACAGGAGCCAGGCAGAACACAATCACCGCAGGATCTGCGCGCTTGAACGGGAGCCGATACAGGGATCCCGAGACACTGGCGGGGGGAAGCAGACCCCCACGGGGGAAACAGCACAGTTGAGGCGAGCCCGCACGGACACTAGCCCCTCTCGCCGCCCACCTTGCGAAGTCGAATTTGATTAAACGCAGTGGGACAAGGCGCGCCCGCCCATCACTGAGGCAGACGGAACCAAAAACCCAAGGCTTTAGAAACCTGAAGGGGATCCAAAAACTGGGAACACACCGCGCACACAAACTCCGTTACCTTGACAACCCAGAGAAAGAGTGTGGGGAAAAAAAAAATGCCAAATAAAAACAGATTCCGAGGGAGCAAGATCAAGGAAGACGCTATGATGACCCCAAACGGAAAAGACACCCCAAGTCAGGATTATGAAGATAATGAGATAGAAGAAATGCAAGAAGCAGATCTCAAAGAATTGATAAGAACATTAAGAAGTTCTCAAAAACAAATTCTTGAACTACAGAAATCCTTAATGGATAAGATAGAAAATCTCTCTCGCAAGAATGAAGTACTACGGAGAAATCAAAACGAAATGAAACAACTAGTAGAACAAGAAGCTACGATAGTGACAAAAAATCTTAATGAATTGAAGAATTCAATAGATCAAGTGACAAGCAATCTTGAGGGCCTTAAAACCAGAATGGGTGAAGCAGAAGAGAGAATATCGGACCTAGAAGACAGAGAACAGGAGAGGAAACAGTCAAACCAAAGACAAGAAGAGGAAATTAGAAAACTAAAAGATATCGTCGGGAATTTACAGGATACTATTAAAAAACCCAACATTCGGGTTCTAGGTGTTCCTGAAGGTATGGAGAGGGAGAAAGGATTAGAAGGCCTTTTTAGGGAGATACTAGCAGAAAACTTTCCAGGCTTGGAGAAAGACAGAGAAATCCTAATCCAGGAAGCTCATAGAACCCCTAATAAACATGACCAAAAGAGATCCTCTGCACGACATATTGTAATTAAACTCACCACAGTGAAGCAAAAAGAAAAGATCCTAAAATGTGCAAGAGAGAAACGTCAGATTACTCTCAGAGGATCTCCAATTAGACTTACAGCTGACTTCTCAACAGAAACCCTACAAGCTAGAAGGGAATGGCGAGACATAGCCCAGGTACTTAGAAAGAAAAACTGCCAGCCCAGAATATTATACCCTGCCAAGCTCTCATTTGTGAATGAAGGTGAAATAAAGACCTTTCATAACAAACAAAAATTGAAAGAATTTGTTGCCACTCGTCCAGCCCTGCAAAAGATACTTAAAGACGTGTTACACACAGAAACACAGAAACACGACCATCAACATGAAAGAAGGTAAACGAAGGGAACCTCACAGCAAAAGATCACAGGGAATTCAAAGCATACATTAGAAAATATCTGGCAAATGGCAGGGCAAACTTACCACTTATCAATAGTCACATTGAATGTTAAAGGTCTAAACTGTCCTGTTAAAAGACAGAGATTGGCTGATTGGGTTAAGAAACAAAAACCATCTATTTGCTGCCTACAAGAAACACATCTTTCCAATGAAGATCCATACAGACTGAAAATAAAAGGATGGAACAAGATATACCACGCCAACAGAAATGAAAAAAGAGCGGGTGTAACCATCTTAATATCGGACTACATAAACTTTAACACAAAAACTGTTAAGAGAGACAAAGAGGGGCACTATATAATGATTAATGGATCAATACTACAGGAAGATATAACAATTCTCAATGTATATGCACCTAATTACAGGCCACAGGTTTATTTAAAAAATTTGTTAAGAAACTTAAAGGGAGACTTAGACCCCAACACAATAGTACTGGGGGACTTCAATACTTCACTCACAGATATTGACAGATCGACAGGACAGAAGATCAACAAGGAGACAGTAGATTTAAACAACACTATAGCCCAAATGGATCTAACAGATATCTACAGAACTTTTCATCCTACACGTAAAGCATTCACATTCTTTTCAGCAGTACATGGAACCTACTCTAGGATTGATCACATATTAGGCCATAAAGCAAGTCTCAGCAAATTCAAAAGAATTAGAATCATACCATGTAACTTCTCAGACCATGAGGGAGTGAAGTTGGAAATTAGCAACTCAGGAATCTCTAGAGCATATGCAAACACATGGAGATTGAACAACATGCTCCTGAATGAACAATGGGTCACTGAAGAAATCAAAAGAGAAATCAAAAATTTTCTGGAAGTAAATGAGGATAACAGCACAACATACCAAAACTTATGGGATACAGCAAAAGCAGTGTTAAGAGGAAAGTTTATATCAATAGGTGCCTACATCAAGAAACTGGAAAGGCACCAAATAGATGAGCTTTCAATGCATCTCAAGGATCTAGAAAATTTGCAGCAAACTAGACCCAAATCTAGTAGAAAAAGAGAAATAATCAAAATCAGAGAAGAAATCAACAGGATTGAATCCAAAAAAACATTACAAAAAATCAGCCAAACGAGGAGCTGGTTTTTTGAAAAAATAAACAAGATTGACACCCCATTGGCCCAACTAACTAAAAAAAGAAGAGAAAAGACCCAAATCAGTAAAATCAGAGATGAAAAAGGAAATATAACAACAGACACCACAGAAATCAAAATAATCATCAGAAATTACTACAAGGACTTGTATGCCAGTAAACAGGGAAACCTATCAGAAATGGATAGATTCCTGGACACATGCAACCTACCTAAATTGAACCAGGAAGACATAGAAAACCTAAACAGACCCATAAGTGAGTCAGAAATTGAATCAGTAATAAAGGCCCTCCCAACAAAGAAAAGCCCAGGACCAGATGGATTCACTGCTGAATTCTACCAGACATTTAAAGAAGAACTAACCCCAATTCTTCTCAAACTATTCAGAACAATCGAAAAAGAGGGAATCCTCCCAAATTCTTTCTATGAAGCCAGCATCACTTTAATTCCTAAGCCAGAAAAAGATGCAGCATTGAAAGAGAATTACAGACCAATATCCCTCATGAACATAGATGCAAAAATCCTCAATAAAATTGTGGCCAATAGACTGCAACAACACATCAGAAAGATCATCCACCCAGACCAAGTGGGATTCATCCCTGGTATGCAGGGATGGTTCAATATTCGCAAAACAATCAACGTGATACACCACATTAACAGACTGCAGAAGAAAAACCATATGATTATCTCACTAGACGCAGAGAAAGCATTCGATAAAATTCAACACCCTTTCATGATGAAAACCCTAAGCAAACTGGGTATAGAAGGCACATTCCGGGCCGGCGCCGTGGCTCAACAGGCTAATCCTCCGCCTTGCGGCGCCGGCACACCGGGTTCTAGTCCCGGTCGGGGCCCCGGATTCTGTCCCGGTTGCCCCTCTTCCAGGCCAGCCCTCTGCTGTGGCCCAGGAGTGCAGTGGAGGATGGCCCAAGTGCTTGGGCCCTGCACCCCATGGGAGACCAGGATAAGCACCTAGCACCTGGCTCCTGCCATCGGATGAGCGCGGTGCGCCGGCCACAGCGCGCTGTCCGCGGCAGCCATTGGAGGGTGAACCAACGGCAAAGGAAGACCTTTCTCTCTGTCTCTCTCTCTCACTGTCCACTCTGCCTGTCAAAAAAAAAAAAAAAAAAAAAAAGAAGGCACATTCCTCAATACAATCAAAGCAATTTATGAAAAACCCACGGCCAATATCCTATTGAATGGGGAAAAGTTGGAAGCATTTCCACTGAGATCTGGTACCAGACAGGGATGCCCACTCTCACCACTGCTATTCAATATAGTGCTGGAAGTCTTAGCCAGAGCTATTAGGCAAGAAAAAGAAATTAAAGGGATACAAGTTGGGAAGGAAGAACTCAAACTATCCCTCTTTGCAGACGACATGATTCTTTATTTAGGGGACCTAAAGAACTCTACTAAGAGACTATTGGAACTCATAGAAGAGTTTGGCAAAGTAGCAGGATATAAAATCAATGCACAAAAATCAACAGTCTTTGTATACACAGACAATGCCACGGCTGAGGAAGAACTGCTAAGATCAATCCCATTCACAATAGCTACAAAAACAATCAAATACCTTGGAATAAATTTAACTAAGGACATTAAAGATCTCTACAATGAAAATTACAAAACCTTAAAGAAAGAAATAGAAGAGGATACCAAAAAATGGAGAAATCTCCCATGCTCATGGATTGGAAGAATCAATATCATCAAAATGTCCATTCTCCCAAAAGCAATTTACAGATTCAACGCAATACCAATCAAGATACCGAGGACATTCTTCTCAGATCTGGAAAAAATGATGCTGAAATTCATATGGAGACACAGGAGACCTCGAATAGCTAAAGCAATCTTGTACAACAAAAACAAAGCCGGAGGCATCACAATACCAGATTTCAGGACATACTACAGGGCAGTTGTTATCAAAACAGCATGGTACTGGTACAGAAACAGATGGATAGACCAATGGAACAGAATAGAAACTCCAGAAATCAATCCAAACACCTACAGCCAACTTATATTTGATCAACAATCCAAAACCAGTCCCTGGAGTAAGGTCAGTCTGTTTAATAAATGGTGCTGGGAAAACTGGATTTCCACGTGCAGAACCATGAAGCAAGACCCCTACCTTTCACCTTACACAAAAATCCATTCAACATGGATTAAAAATTTAAACCTACGACCCGACACCATCAAATTACTAGAGAGCATAGGAGAAACCCTGCAAGACATAGGTACTGGCAAAGACTTCTTGGAAAAGACCCCAGAAGCACAGGCACTGAAAACCAAAATTAACTACTGGGATTGCATCAAATTGAAAAGTTTCTGTACTGCAAAAGAAACAGTCAGGAAAGTGAATAGGAAACCGACAGAATGGGAAAATATATTTGCAAACTATACAACAGATAAAGGGTTGATAACCAGAATCTACAAAGAAATTAAGAAACTCCACAACATCAAAACAAACAACCCACTTAAGAGATGGGCCAAGGACCTCAATAGACATTTTTCAAAAGAGGAAATCCAAATGGCCAACAGACACATGAAAAAATGTTCAAGATCCCTAGCAATCAGGGAAATGCAAATCAAAACCACAATGAGGTTTCACCTCACCCCGGTGAGAATGGCTCACATTCAGAAATCCACCAACAATAGATGCTAGAGAGGATGTGGGGAAAAAGGGACACTAATCCACTGTTGGTGGGAATGCAAACTGGTGAAGCCACTATGGAAGTCAGTCTGGAGATTCCTCAGAAACCTGAATATAACCCTACCATTCAACCCAGCCATCCCACTCCTTGGAATTTACCCAAAGGAAATTAAATGGGCAAACAAAAAAGCCGTCTGCACAGTAATGTTTATTGCAGCTCAATTCACAATAGCTAAGACTTGGAACCAACCCGAATGCCCATCAACAGTAGACTGGATTAGGAAATTATGGGACATGTACTCTACAGAATACTATACAGCAGTCAAAAACAATGAAATCCGGTCACTTGCAACAAAATGGAGGAATCTGGAAAACATCATGCTGAGTGAATTAAGTCAGTCCCAAAGAGACAAATATCATTTGTTTCCCTTGATTGGCGATGACTAACTGAGCACCAAAGGGGAAACCTGTAGAAGTGAAATGCACACTATGAGAAACAGTGACTTGATCAGCTCTTGTGCTGACTGTTGTTGTACAATGTAATACTTTATCCATGGTAGTATTTTTTTTTTATCCTAGTACTAGTGGTTGAACTCTGTAATTAACACACAATTATTCTTAGGTGTTTAAATTTTAACTGAAAAGTGATCTCTGTGAAATATAAGAGTGGGAATAAGAGAGGGAGGAGATGTAAAATTTGGGACATGCTCAATCGGAACGGCCCCAAATGATGGAGTTAGAATTGTGCCAGGGGATTCCAATACAATCCCATCAAGGTGGCATGTACCAAGGCCATCTCATTAGTCCAAGTGATCAATTTCAGCTCACAATTGATCACACTGATAGGTCTAAGAGTCAAAGGGATCGCACAAGCAAGACTAGTGTCTGCTAATACTAACTGATAGAATGAAAAAGGGAGAGAATGATCCAACATGGGAAGCAGGATACACAGCAGACTCATAGAATGGCAGATGTCCTAAATAGCACTCTGGCCTCAGAATCAGCCCTTAAGGCATTCGGATCTGGCTGAAGAGCCCATGAGAATAGTTTAGGCATGGAAAGCTAAGACACTCTGAAAAACAAAAACAAAACAAAACAAAACAAAAAAAAGACCTAAATGAAAGATCTCTGCGAGTGAGATCCCAGTGGAAAGAACGGGGCCATCAAAGAAGGAGGTACCTTTCTCTGAAGGGAGGAGAGAACTTCCACTTTGACTATGACCCTGTCGGAATAAGATCGAAGTCCACGAACCCTAAAGGCTTCCATAGCCTCGGCAACTCATGACCAGAGCCTAGGGAGATTACTGACGCCATAAACAAGAGTGTCAAATTGTTAAATCAACATCAGGAGTCACTGTGTACTTACGTCTCATGAGGGATCTGTCCTTAATGTGTTATCCAATGTGAAATAATGCTATTACTAGTACTGAAACAGTATTTTTACACTTTGTGTTTCTGAGTGGGTGCAAACTGATGAAATCTTTACATAGTATATATTGAATCGATCTTCTTTATATAAAGATAATTGCAAATGATTAAAAAATCTTGGTGTTAAACTGGAAATTGCATAGACAATTAATCAATTTTTTTAAAAAAAAATCATGTAGGATCTCTGTCCTTAATGTGCCGTACATTGTGAATTAATACTGTAACTAGTACTCCAACAGTATTATCATTTTGTGTCTCTATGCGAGGGCAAACCGTTGAAATCTTTACATAATATGTACTAAATTGATCTTCTGTGTATAAAGAGAATTGAAAATGAATCTTGATGTGAACAGAAGGGGAGAGGGAGCGGGAAAGGGGAGGGTAGGGGGAGGGAGAGAAGTTGTGTGTGGGGGAGCCATTGTAATCCATAAGCTGTTCTTTGGAAATTTATATTCTTTAAATAAAAGCTTTATATATTTAAAAAAAAAAAAAAAAGAAGGCACAACAGAGAACTTGCTCACAAACGTGCTTTCTCCCTTTCTCTTTCCACCAGGTGAGAACACAGCAAGACGATGACCATCTGCAAGGAAGGGAGCGCTCCCTCACCTCGATCGGGGCCCTGCCAGCCTTCAGAACCAGGAGAAATAAAGTCCCCCAGCTTAAGTCGCCCAGCCTGCGGCGCTTTGTTATGTCAGCCCAAGATGATCGAGGCAATGTCTATCACCGCAGACAGACCAAGTGTGCCCTGCTGTTGGTCCTTTATCACTCCCAGACCTCACAGGAGACTGGTGACACACCCAAGCAGATAAGCAGAGGAGGGCTGGGTGCAGGGGAGAGGAGGGCAGCAGCCAGTCAGGGAAGTCACAAAGGAAAGCATTGTGTAGAATCAGCCCCTCCTGATCTCCGATCACGGAGGTGCAGGGCAGCCACACGGGGCAGCAGCCAGAGGGGCAGGTGCCTGACTGTGTTCCCTCCTTCCTTCCCATCTCCTGCTAGGACCCCTGCACAGGCCAAGCTCAGCCAGAAGCCAGAGAGCACTGTAACCTGGTGCTGCCCACACAATTCAGCCCTCTGGGGCCAGAGCGAGCTGGGCAGATAGAGCACCAGTCTGAAGGTACAAATGAAGGATTTCTGGAACATTCCGCAGGCACCTGGTTCAGCGTGAACACAAGTGGGCAGTGAATGAGTGATCATTCTGAGCCTAAGCCTTCTCTCCCATGCCTGGACTAGCTACAGGGGCAGGTCTTGAAGACACTGAGGACCACCTTCCTTTGTTTTAAAGGAGGAAATGCAGGCATGATTCCAATACTCCTGTTTTGCTCACAGGTCATCACTGTCACCATTTTGGTGAACAGCCACAAACCTGTGACCTACTGCAAAACCATCAGCTTAGTGTTCCAGATTTAGATAAATCTTGGGTACCTGCTGGCAAGACAGGTATTCCATATGTCTGCTCCACATGAGTAAGTCCTAAAAATACCAAATTCTCTCCTGGGAGAGATCAGATGTCTTCCCCCTCTCTACTACTCATCCTCTCCACACTTTATTTAAACACATTTCTCTATCCAGGCGTCCAGGGTGAGGACCAATATGAGATTTAGGGTACGGCACCTGTGGAAATGCGCTGCTCAGACTTCCCACTGTGGGAACCCAGGTGACTGATGTTCATACCCAGGCTGGTTTCTCCAGGTTACTCCTCCGAGCGACTGAGCACAGCACAATTCAGTGCCAGCCCCTTCCCGCAGGCCAGAAGGGCCAGACCACAGATGGCCTCAAAAGCTTTGTGAGGTTTTGATTTTTAACCTGAGAGAAGCTGGATCGTTGAAAGGTCTTAAGTTGAGAAAGGACACAATCTGACTTTGATTTCTTTCACCCCCATGCACCACAAAGAATGGGCTGGAGTTGACAAGAGTGGAAACCAAGAGACTTGTGAGGAAGTGGTAGTGTTAGTTCAGGCAAACAGGAAAGGGAGCTGGGAGAAGCAGCAAAATAAATGGATCTGAGGGCTGTGTAGGAAGCAGGACAGTTGGGGAGCCAGAGGGGTGTGGGTTCAGATCTCCACACGTGACAGAATTCAACAATGAGATGTAGAGAGATGTTAGCAGAGGACTAAGATTTATTAGCAAAGAGAAAGAACATACTCTCCCTGGGAGTGCAAGCATGGTCTAGAGGAAGTCGTGAACCACAAGGTGTGGGGCCGTCCCTTTACGTGATCCGGAGGCACAGGGGGTGGACTTTTCCAAGAAAGAGTGAGGATTTCCATGGTCTTTTCAAGAAGACTGAGAAGTATCATACCATTAGCTGCATGATGGCAGTGGAATTGTCAGCCATGGTAATTTTATTATACGGATATAATAAATCATAGGTTGCCACGGCGTCACCATGTTGGATGTTTTCAGCCAGCTGCAGTTCTAGGTAGCAGCTTTGCTATGAGAGTGATTCAGGGTTGTTGGCCATGAGAGGTATTTTAGAGGTAGCCCTGGGGAGGGTGCAGTGACATAGTTGCTCCTGGCTCTTTCTCAAATCCCTGTCTCCTTACCTATAACAGAATCAACAGGACTTGGCAAGATGTGAGGGAGGCAGACCAAGTTGTGACTCCTTTACTCTTGATGCTGCTTTCCATAAGGGACACTCTGGTTTGTCTATGGCATTTATTCAACAGACCCAGGAAATCACAGAGATGGCCCTGGCAGCGAAGAGTATAAGAGACTCTGAGCCAAAATCCACCTCACACTGACACAAATGTTCCCATTCTGCCAGTGTATTGTGATGTGATGTGAACTGCATGTGCTCTGAAATCAGAGACCTGAGTTCCAATCCCCTCTCTGACCCTCACTGGCTACAGAACATGAGCAAGCTATTTTAACCTTCTAGGACTCCAATTTCCAGGTGCATAAATGGGGGCCATGATATCTACCCACGTTGTGGGGTGATTTTAACCTGAGTTGGCTCAACAGATGATACACATGAAAATCTCTGCAAAGAGTAAAAAATTGTAAAATGATAGTTGGTTTGGTATAATTATAAGGAAAATCATTTTCTTTTCTTAAAAGAGTACACTTATCTAGCACATTGGTTTCTGATGGTGGATGGTGGATGGTTCTATATTTATCCACTCCAAAAAAAAAAAAAAAGGGTAATTTCTTCTTGGGTCTTTAGTGCAATGTCATACCCCTACAACAAATGTAGGGGCCAAAACCTCCCTGTGTGAGTTAACAGTGAAGAATTTCAAATGGAAGAACACAAAGTATCCTATTTTCAGGAGGGTTTCACCACTCAGAAAACCTGTCGTGAGTGACCTGTCACCTGCGTCTATAGTCCTCTTTGATAAACTACAAAAGCACTGAAGCCACAGGCAAGGGAATGTTCAATGTACAATGGGATCAAAAGAGACCAAGGGAGGAACGGGGTTGGCCCTAAGCAAAGGCCTTAACTCAAAATAGTTAAGCCAAGAGGTGGACTTCCTGACATGGAACAGAGGAGATCAGAGCCACAGCCAGCTGAGGCGTGGCTGGATTCTGGGACTTGAACAAGGTCACCAGCTTCTCTCTGCCTTTTTCCTCTGCTGGGCTAGCTGCAGCTCCGACAGATTTTCCCTGCCCTGGGTTCAAGTCCAGGAAAAAAAGAGGTGGGGGGAGAAAGAGAAAGATACTCTCCTGCGAAAATCCTGGGTTCTACCCTTATTGGGAACCAGCTTGGGTCACATTGCTATCCTTCAGCCAATCACGTGGCCAGGAGGCTGGAGCTATGCTGACTGGCAGCAGGTCTAGACCTCACATCTGCAGGAGAGAGATGAGCCCTACTCAAACACCTGGCCTGGGGATGCAGGAAAGAGATGAAGCGGAACAACGCTTCACCCTCCTCTGTCCCATTGTGGCCGGAAGCTGCCCCATGGGCTGCATCATCCCTCACAGAATTGATGCCTTGTGGCTGCATTCCTCCAGGACCACAGCTCCTCTCAGTCTACTCCAAAGCTCCAGCTTGCATGGGTGCCAGTACCCAGTTCCTGCTCCCACCCTACCAGACCCCCCTCCACAGGAACAGCTTCCAGCTGGTGCTAGTCTCTGGGTGCCTCAACATCCCTGGCACAATCTCTTACCCCAAATCTAAGAATATTCCTTTTATTAAAATGCCCTAACCCATTTGAACTAGATTATTTCCCACTAGAGTCCTCATTTAAATCACCTTGAAAACACCACCCCCCAATTATTTGTTTTTGAAGATTTATTTGTTTGAAAGACAGAGTTAAAGAGAGAAGTAGAGACAGAGAGAGGTCTTCCATCTACTGGTTCACTCCACAGATGGCCGCAATGGCCAGAGCTGAGCCGATCCGAAGCCAGGAGCTTCTGCCGGGTCTCCCACATGGGTGCAGGGTCCAAGGACGTGGGCCATCTTCTACTGCTTTCCCAGGCCATAGCAGAGAGCTGGATCTGAAGAGGAGCAGTTGGGACTAGAACCGGCACCCATATGGGATGCTGGCACTTCAGGCCAGGGCTTTAATCCACTGTGCCACAGTGTGCCCCCCTAATTATTCTCTCTCTTCTATGTCTACGATATCCCCCTCTCCTTCCCCACTATAAACTAGCTCAGTATTTTACAACCCTAGAGTGACCTCTTCTACCCCCTCACAATGCCACGCAACTGCCTCTTCCTGTACCCTGAAGAGTGATCTGTGCGCACAGCCAGATCACTGTGAATCTCTGTCTCTTTCAGACTGCATTCTTCTGAGCGTTTGAAGCTTCCCCTTTGAAGGGCATTCAGGATTCCTGTCTCAGTCTCTGTGTCTCCATCTCTTCTTGTGATTTACCTTCTACCTCTTGAGTCCAAGATGTGTGATTTCACCTGCCTGTCTCCCTTGGTTCCTTACACAGTCAGGCCCCTGAAGGGCTGACACCATGCAGCCTCTCACAGCATCTGTGAGTTCAAGACTCCCAAAGCTCCAGGCTCCTGTTCCTGCCTGCCCATGGCCATCTCTACCCTCTCTACCTGGACCATCTGCAAGCCACGTGACACCTCCCAGAGGGAGCTTGCATGAGGTAAGGTTTCCAGGAGGAACCAACCCAACAGGACATACAGAGAAACAGAAATTCACCGTGGGAACTAGCTCAGATGATTATGGGGGCCAAGAAGTCCCACAATCTGCCATCTGCCTCCAAGGGCCTGACAACCAGGACAGCCAGTGGTGTGACCGTCACCCTGGGGATAAAGGCCCGGGAACGGAGGCGTCACGTAGGAGGTACCAGCATAAGTCTCGGTGCCTGGGGGTCTGAGAACTGGGAGCTCTGGTATCTAAGAGCAGATGGACATCTCAGCTCAAGAAGAGGGAGTCAGGGCTGGCACTACGGCAGAGGAGCCTGCCTCCACCTGTGGCATCGGCATCCCATATGGGCGCCAGTTCATGTCCCAGCTGCTGTCTTCCACTCTCTCCCTCTCTGCTATAGCCTAGGAAAACAGTAGAAGATGGCCGAGGTGTTTGTTCCCCTGCACCCACGTGGAAGACTTGGAAGAAGCTCCTGGCTCAGCTTCATGTGGGCTTAGCTCTGACCATTGTGGCCTATTGGGGAGTAAACCAGCAGATGGAAGACCTTTCTCTCTGTCTCTCCCTCTCTCTCTCTGTAACTTCACCTCTCAAATAAATTAATTAATAAATAATCTTAAAAAAAATAGAGGAGAGAGGGATAGCATTATGGCACAGTGGGTTAAGCCACCACTTGGCAAGCCCTCATCCCACCTCAGAGTGTCTGGTTCAAGCTCAGACTACTCCATACTTCTGATTCAGCTTCCTGCGACTACACGTGGGAGGCAGCCTATGATGGCCCAAGTAGTTGTCACTGCCACACACATGTGAGATCCAGATGGAGTTCCTGCTCCTGGCTTTGGCCTGGCCCAGCCCTGGCTGTTGGGGACATTTGGAGGAGGAAATCAGCAAATGACAGATTTCTCTCTCTCTCTCTCTAATTCTGACTTTAGATATATAAAGCTTTTGAGAGAGAGAGAGAGAAAGAATTTGCCTTCCTCTGCCTGTCAGTTCTAGTGAAGCCCCAGGATTGCTTGACACCTCCCACCTTGGTGAGGATAGCTCCTCTTCATGTACCTGCTACTCACACACTAAGCCCTTCTGGGGATGCCCCTAGACACACCCAGAACCACTGCACTGCACGCCGCAGCCCTGTTACCATCACAGAATCCCTCCCAACTACCTGCTTCCTTTCCCATGCTGCTGGTCTCCATCTGGAACATCCCTACATCTTGTAGATATGGCCTCAGGGCTGGAGTCCAGGATGCTGTGGCCTCTCCTGATCCTCCTGAAGCACTGCTGTGCCACCTGGACACTGTTAAAAATGTAAGCCTGCAGGTCCCAAACCCAGCAGGCACACAGAGCCCTGGGCCTCACCCAGGTGCCACTAAATTAGAATTTCCAGGGGTAAAAACCAGACATCTTGGGGCCAGCACTGAAGCGTAGTGGGTAAAGCCGCCACCTGCAGTGCCGGCATCCCATATGGGTGCCAGTTTAAGTCCCGGCTGCTCCACTTCCAATCCAGCTCTCTGCTATGGCCTAGGAAAGCAGTAGAAGATGGCCCAACTCCTTGGGCCCCTGCACCCAAGTGGGAGACTCGGAAGAAGCTCCTGACTCCTGGCTGGCTTCAGAGAGGCCCAGCTCCAGTCACTGAGGCCATTTGGGGAGTGAGCTAGTGGATGGAAGACCTCTCTCTCTCTCTCTTCTCTCTGCCTCTCTGTAACTCTGCCTTTCAAATAAATAAATCAATCTTGTAAAAAAAAAAAAAAAAGCATCTGTATTTTTATTAAGCTCCCAGATGACTTGTACTCATGAATCAATCAGGAAATCTTAGTTAACTAGAGAGATAAGCTTTTTAAATGTTTATTTATTCATTTTTATTTATGAGAGAGAAAGAAATATCTTGCATCTCTGATATACTCCCCAATGTCTACAACAGCCAGGGTAGGCCAGGCTGAAGCCAGTAACTCCATCCACACCAGGTGACAGGAACTCAAGCACTTGAGCCATCATCTGCTGCCTCCCAGGTGCAATTGTAGGAAGTCAGATCAGAAGACAGAGATGACTCAGTTCCAGTTATGGGATACAGATGTCCAAAGCAGTGGCTTAGCTCACTATGTCACAGGCCTGCTTTGACAGAAACAACTCTAATTTACTTTTACACTCAGTTTTCTGTTCTACTAAATTTTATTTTAGTCCATTAAATAATAAAAAGTAAACTTAATCTTTATTTATTTACTTATTTGAAAGGCAAGCTACGGAGAGGAGAGGCAGATGCAGAGAGAGAGAGAGTGAGAGAGAAAGAGAGAGAGGTCTTCCAGCCACTGGTTCACTCCCCAAATGGCCACAATGGCTGGCGCTGGGCCAATCCGAAGCCAGGAGTCAGAAGCTTCTTCCGGGTCTCCCATGTGGACGCAGGGGCCCAAGGAGTTGGGCCATCTTCCACTGCTTTCCCAGGCCACAGCAGAGAGCTGGGTTGGAAGTGGAGCAGCCAGGACACAAACCTATGCCCACATGGGATGCCGGTGCCACAGGCCAGGGCCTTAACCCACTGTGCCACAGCACTGGCCCCTAAAGCTAACCTTTTACAGCACAACCACCACCTCTCTTTGAGGTGCTATTTGCTCAGGAAAGCAAATCCTCACACACTGAGTGGACATACATTCAAGTAAGCTGCTGTAGCCTTCTCTTTGCGAAATTTTTATTTACTTGAAAGACGGAGAGACAGACAACAGAATCACTCCCCCAATGCCATAATGGTGAGTGTTAGGCCAGGCCAAACCTGGGAGCTAGGAAATCAATGCAGGTTTCCCACATGAGTGGCAGGAATCCAACCGTTTGAGCCATCACCGCTGCCTCCCAAGATCTGCATTATTGGGAAGCTGGATTCAGGAGCCAGAGCTGGGAGTCCAATACCAGTACTCCCATATGGGACGTGGGCATCTTAACCACTCAGCTAAACGCCCACCCTTCTGTGGTCTTCTTGCCACACCCATTTTGAAGTAATAGGCAGCTCACAGGTCATAGCAAATAGAGAAAGGGGTGTGTTAGAGTGAAAGGAAGAAGTGAAACAGGAAGGTACCAGTTAGACACAATACATAAGTCCTCATTTTTTTTTTTTATTAAAACAAACCAAAGCCATCCTTACGAAGATAAACAGAATCCAGGACAAGATTTCAAGACATGTAAAAAAGCATCACGTCTAATGCCATCAGCCACCTTTCTAACTAGCCCTAGACGCCTCTCAACCTTTGTGGCTTGTTTTCGTTTCTGTTTTTCCCAGAGTTTTCTAGGTATGAGGTTCAGAACACTCTCAGATTGCACACAATGTGTTCATCTTGAAGATGACGTTCTACCAACCATGTTCTTAAGTGTTCTAGCCAAATGGTTTTTCTATAAATAACCCAAGTGGACTGTGGTAATGGCTTTCAGCTTCTCTGAAAGAAATATTTCATTTTTTTCCTTCTATTTCCCACGGTTATTATTCTCCCCAGGGTTTAGACTAAAGGGTGGGGAGATCCTAATGTAGCTGTGCTCACGGTCATGCCCCCTAGCCTGCAGACCACTCACCAGCTCCACACACCAGAAATGGGAGCTGGGCTTGTACTAGCCTGGTGAGCATGTATGTCAGTCCTGCAGCCAGGCTCCGGACCATCAAGGTCATTGTCCACCATGATCCAAACCCCCTGCACAGCTTCATCTCTACATCAGAGCAGTCACATGAGCCCAAGGGTCTCAGATGCCAGCGTGGGCAAGTAAAGTTCAAGACACAGAGCTGCACAGGGCTCAGAGGATGCCTCTCCCTGCTTGGGTGCAGATCAGACCAGAAAAGGATTCTAGGGAAGCTGCAATGCACTTCCCCTGCGTGACCTCAGTCAGTGGTCAGCGCTGGGCTCCCAGCCAGCTTCAAGTCATCTCATTTGCTTTTGTATGCAATGGACAAAAGGCGCTGCTCTGAAGGATTAGGACCCAGCTCCTCTGTTGTGATGGGGAAGAAATGCCTCCAACCGAAAAGGGCCCAGTGCCCCACGTGGAAAGCCACACACTACTCTCACGCTGGCTCCTCCCTTTCCAGTGGTTTCTCTGTGACACGACAAGAGAGAGGCTGAAGAATCCTAGAACATCAGCAGCAGACACAGCCTTCAAAACCATGCCCAGCAGTGGATGGAAGCCGGGCCGGGCTCCTGGTGTCAAGCCAATGCTCTGTGCAAGTAGGTGGCACTCGGGTTTTCCCAGAGAAAGAGAAAACATATAGAATTCATCTTGACGGTGGGGAAGTCTGCCCCCTTCCACCGGGGAACCAGAAGTCTCTTCATTCAAAGCAGCTTCAGGGAGGGTCTGGCATTGTGGCTCAGTAGGTTAAGCTGCCACCTGCAATGCCAGCATCCCACATGAGTGCAAATGTGAGCCTCAGCTGCTCCACTTCTGATCCAGCTCCCTGCTAACATGCCTGGGAAAGCACCAGAAGATGCTCCTGCACCCACATGAGAGACAAGGATGAAGCTCCTGGCTCTTGGTTTCAGCCTGGCCCAGCCAGACTGTGTGGCCATTTGGGGAGTGAACCAGTGGATGGAACAGCTCTGACTCTCCTTCTCTCTCTGTAACTCCTTCAAAAAATAATAAAATTTTAAAACTAAAATAAAAAAGCTTCTTTAATGGGGCACAACAGAGTCTTCTTCAGTATCAACGGATGCTTATGAGGGCTTCTCAAACCACCACGATTACAGGAAGTGACACATGCTCTTCCTGCCTGCCCACCCACCATTTCCTGGGGAAACTGTTCTGCCCCCATCCCAAGAGGGGTTTATGGATTCGTCCATCATGGAATACCTGCCCAATGTCCCCACTTAAGGTACCGCCAATTATACCTTCTACCTGTGGGAACAGAAGAATGGCCTCCCAGAGATACCTATGTCCTAGTCTCCAGGCCCCGTCAGTATGTTCCCTTCCATGGCCAGGAAGAAGGAGGGCTGCTGGTCAGAACCTTAGCATCCTGTGCTTTCAGGAGGTCTTCAAAATGCAAGAGGGGGACAGCCGGTTAAGACTCAGATTCCACGTCAGAGTGCCTGGGTTTGAGTCCAGGCTCTGCTCTGATGCCAGCTTCCTGCTGATGCACACCCTGGGGACAGCAGCAGCAGCTCCAGTAACTGGGTCCCTGCTTCCTGAGTGGGAGACTTGTGGTTCTACCTCCCGCTTTGGCCTGGCCCAATCCTGGCCATTGTGGGGATTTGGAGAGTGAATCAGTAGAGAGAGTGTGTTCTCTCTCCCTCTGCCTCTCTTTCTCAAACGAATAAATATTCTTTTTAGATGGAAGAGAGAAGCAATCAGAAAGAGGAGTCAGAGATGTTTCATTGACAACAAAAGGAAGCCACAAGCCAAGGAATATGGCAGCCTCCATGAGCCAGAAAAAGTAACAGCTTCTCCCCAAGAGCTGCTGGGGCAGCAGCCCTGCCCTGTGGCTCACAGCCCACCAGAGGGCCGGACTGACAGAGGGCCATGGGCTTTCCTTCTTCCTGGACAAGGTTCTGCTCCCAGACCCCCAAGACAAGTGCCACAGCTTCTGTTCCAGGCCACACACTGTTTGTGTCTCAAGACTGCCATTTGCTAGATTCCTCAAATAACCTGCGGTTAAAAACTCGTGACTTGGGACTGGAGCTATGGCATGGTGGGTTAAGCCGCCACCTGCAATGCCTGTATCCCTTTTGAACACCAGTTGGAGTTCTGGCTGCTCCAATTCTGGTCCAGCTCTCTGCTTATGCACCTTAGAAAGCAGTGAAAGATGGCCCGAGCACCTGGACCCCTGCTACCCCCATAGGAGACCAGGACGGAGTTCCCGGCTCCTGCGTTCAGCTTGGCCCAGCTCAGGCCATTGAGGCCATTTTGAGGAGTAAACCAGCGGATGGAGGATCTCTCTCTCTCTTTTTTCCTCTCTCTCTCTGTGTAACTCTTCCTTTCATATAAATAAATAAATCTTTAAGGAAAAACAAAAACTTATGACTTGGGGCCAGCATTGTGGTGCAGTGGTTTAAGCTTCTGCCTGTGATGCCAGCATCTCCTGCTGTGAGCACCAGTTTGAGTCCTGGCTGATACACTTTTGATCCAGTTCCCTGCTAATGTGCCTGGGAAAGCAGAAGATGGCTCAAGTGTTTGGAGCCCTGCCACCCATGTGGAAGAATTCAGATGGAGTCCCAGGCTCCCAGCTTCGGCCTGTCTTAGCCTGGGCTGTTACTAAATCTTAGAAAAAAGAAAACCTTATGACCTGGTTTTCCCAGCACCGAAGTAACAACAACCCCAACTTTCCTTCAAAAGGACACCTCCTTCTGGGTCTCCATCCAGTGGCTTGAGAGATGGTAACGCATAGCCCACTGGCCATTTCCACGTGGAAGCACGTGAGGTGAGCCTGACCGACCACTGTGTTTTCTGTCCCAAGCTTTGACGATCTAGTCGAGGGTGTGAGCCCAGTTCAGTCAACAGAAAGTCACCCCAGGACCTTCCTGGAAGCACTGGACAGGAGTCTCTCTTTCTGCTCTGCTTGCTGATGGATAGCAGATGGCCACACCGAGTCCCTGCTTCTCTCCTGCTTGTCACCTTGCAGTGCGCAAGAGTGGCAGGCAGCAGTGATGTCACCGGGGGGTGACATGTTTGGGCCACTGGGGTGTGGTTAGCAGTGACACTGTGTCAATTCCAAGCGCAGTTTCCTCTCGAGCTCCCTCCACATGCCAGCAGATGATTTTGTGGGCAGATGCTGATCCAGGAGTTTATGGAAATGTGTGACACAGACTTGACTTCCCACCGCAGCCAAGAACCAAGTCCAGCCAAGCCCCAGCCCAGAGCAGAGAAGCCTCAGCCATCAGCGGCTATGAGCTAGAAAACCACATACCTCTTACGTCACCAAGTTTGGAGGTGTTTTGTTCTGCAACATTTCTGGGCAAGCATTGATTAAGATTCTTATCAAGCCGAAAGACGTATACCTAGAGTGGCTGCTAAGAGAAACCCAAAGTAAGAGAAGCCGGGGGGAAGAAAAGGAAAGAAGACAAAAAAAGAACAGTGTTTGAACTTAAACATAAATTATATAATTGGGAGCAATCGTCTGAGCTAGTGGCTAAGATGTCAGTTGGGAGACCCATGTCCCACATCACAGAGCCTCGGTTCAATCCTAGCTCCAGCTCCCGACTCCAGCTTCCCGCTAATTCAGACCTGGGAGGTGGTGGGGAGGGAATCAGAGGATGAGATTCCTGCCCCCCCACCGCCCCACCCCACCATGTCACTCTGCCTTTCAAATGAAGAAAGAAAGGAATGTCATTTCCTCATGAAATGTGTCAGCGGGCAGCGCGGTTACTCCCAGCTTTGCCAGGCTGCCTCAGGTAAAAGGATCCTGAAACCCATGTCAGTTTCTTCTTGTTTGCAGCCTCTGGGAATATATATATATATATATATATATATATATATATATAGTGACTATTACTACATATTAAAATGGTCTAAGTTGTTAGGAGGGAGGATGGGGCCTGCCATAGGAAGCTGCAATTTTAAGTAGAAGGGTGGAGAGGGGCTCACAGAGACAAACAAAGACCTGAGGAGCTGAAGGGGTGCCTTGGGCGCAGGGGAAGAGTAAATTCGAAGGCCCTGGGGTAGGAACATTCTGCAGAGCTTTGAAAATCGGCCAAGAGGCCAAAGGGGCCAGAGCAGAGTGAGTGAAGGGGAGATAATTAGCAAGAAGATCAGGGCATAATTATATGGTTTTAATTAACAACAGTTATAAACCAAAGCCAAGTCACAGTTGCCCTAAGTCAGTCCACCTGCTGGCAGCTACCTGAAAGTCATATTAACATCTGAAGCATTCTCCACCTGACAATGGCAGGTCTTTGTAAGCATTGTGTGTGGTGGGTTCTCTCACTGCACTGCCGACTGCATTAAAACACGTTCTTCACTAACTCCAATAAAATGCAGGCTAGCCCAGGGTGGAAATGCAAGCGAATCTCAACGCATCCCCACATGGGGAAAGGCAGCCTGCTCTTCCTTTGGGCTCTGTCCGGCCACTGGCATGCTGGCTGCGAGGGGGCATGACTTCCCACTCCACACCCTCCTGGCCTCCTCTCCTTTCCAAGGCCCTTTAGCCCAGCTAGTTCAAGCTAGAACATGAAGTCCAGGTTTATGAACCCTCAAAGGGAGCAAAGGGAACTAAACACGGGCTCACTGGAAATGCCCTCCGATGGGGCTGGAGGTCAGCCCTGGAAGCCACTCTCTGCCAGTCTCTCCGTGGGAGCTCCTTGGTGCACCTGCTGCACGTAACATGCTTCTGCTGGGTGAATGGCATGCGCCATGCACTGCACCAGGCAACGGGGTAAGGTTTGAATAAAACAGGCATAGGTCTTATACTCAGCACATAATCCCAGAGTATAGAGCATAATAAAGAGAATGAAGATAATGTGGTGGTAGAAACTATGCAAGTTGATGTAGAGTGGGCAGGGAAGGCCCTTTAATTTCAGACTTCCAGAAGAGGAGCTGGCCTTGCAAAGATGGAGGAAGATGGCCCAAGGCAAGGGGATCTTGTTTGAAGGCCCTGAGTACAGGACCTGCATGTGTTAGAGCCTTGGGGAGTAGGCCAGAGGGTAGGGGAGAGGGATGCCAGACCACATGACACAGAGTTGGGGTTTTATCCTGAGTGTGTAATGAAATGTCATCACAGGCCTCTGAGCAGGGGAGTTCCTCAACAGCCACAATGTCTCCCAGCCCACATGCTCTAGGTGGGACCTGCTTCTCCCACAGAGAGGAGGGCTCTCGTGGCCAGCCACCTGGATCACGGCAGTGCCTGCCATCGGTCTTCCCAGTGGAAGGGCTGCTCTGCAACTCCCAGGGACTCCCAGGGACTGGTCATCCAGAGGACACTGGTTCCTTCTGGGACTCTGGCTCTGGAGAAAACAGCCACCACAAGGAGAGGAAGCCTGGATGAACTCACATGGAGAGGAGCTGAGCCCCCGCCTCTAGGCAACAAGAGACACCCACCACCAGAAAACAGGTCAAGAAGCCTATGGATGACTCCAGCCCCTAAGCTGTGCAGCCCTACACACTGGGGGACAGAGACAAGCTGTCCTGCTGCTCCAGAACCATAAACATTAAAAAAAAAAAATGCATGCAACACCACCAAGTTCAGGGAATGTGTTATGCAGCATTAGGGAACCAGAGCAAACAGCTGTGTAGAAAACGAATTTGCTACAGGAGGAAGCAGGGTGAAACCCGTTTCCTGGAAGTCTCGACCCAAAAGAACAGGGCCCAGAGATCAAACAGGTGCTCCTTCTGGCCTCCCTGATACAGCACCCCAGCCTGCTCTTCTCAAAAGCCCACCCACGCCCAGAAAACTGACTTGGAGAAGAGCGCCACCTGCAGACAGGAGGCCCCTTGTGCCTGGGCAGTGGCACCCCACTGTAAAGGACCCTGCAGAACTAATAGAACACAGCACACTTGCCCCACCGCCCAGCACAGCACACAAGGGGAGAGGCACATCCCAAATTTTAGTCTTGAGCATGTCTGGCTTATTCATCCAAGGACACGTCCACCTTAGTTTCATATCTGTAACAAGCATTTGTCAAAATTCATTCACTCTCCCATGAAGTGTAGCATTTAGTCCCTTCAGAGCGCTCCTGCTTCCTTTTAAATGTTGTTTGCCATTTTGCCTACTTTCAGCCCTCTAGAGACTTGTTTTTGGCCATTTCATTTCCATACATCTGTCTTAATTGGCTAAAAATGCCTGCAATGCTGGAACGTAGCAAAAGCAAAACAAGGCCAGGATGAAGGACTGCCACTGGCCTTCAGGAAACAGAATTGGGCTCAGCATCTCACCCTTGTGATGCCAAATCCAAAATCCAGGATGCAAAATTCATTCTTTGTGGCAATAAAACAAACAAGCTGTTTTTCTCATATGGTTATAAAGTAAATAGGCACTGATTGTAGAAATCTTAGGTAATGCACAAACCAAAAGCAGGAGGAGAGAAAGGTAAGAGTGTAGAGGAGGAAATTAAAATGACTCACCGTCTCATTATCCAGAAAGTAATAATTTCTCCTTACTACATCCTGGTAATCTATCAGATCTTTTTTTTTTTAAGATTCTTTTATTTATTTGAAAGGCAGTTACAGAGAGAGAGAGGGAGACACAGAGATACTCACACAGAGACACAAAGAGAGACAGAGAGAGAATCTTCCATCTGCTGGTTCACTCCCCAAATGGCCATAATGGCCAGGGTCAGGCCAAGCCAAAGTCAGAGCCAGGAGCTTCATCCAGGTCTCCCATGTGGGTATAGGGGACCAAGCACTTGGGGCATCTTCTGCTGCTTTCCCAGGCCATTAGCACGGAGCTGGATGGGAAGTGGAGGAGGCGGGACATGAACTGGTGCCCATATGGGATGCCAGCGCTGCAAGTGGAGGCTTAATGAACTGCACCACAGCATTGGCCCCTCCATCAGATCTTAATATGCCTCTTTTATGCCACGCCAATCTCTCTCTTGTTTTTGTTTATTCTTTCACTGTGCAAGCATTTACTAAGTACCTCCCATATGTGCCAGGCCCAGCACTCGGCAATGAAGCTGCAACAATAGAGGCCATTCCAACACAAATGGACACCTGCCCTCTGACTCACCGCAGGACGTATGGGAAGTTCCCAGCCCAGCCAGCTTTGAGGCCCTGAGAGTGATTCCTAACTAGACCTAACGGAAGGGTAGGGATTTGCCAAGTAATGAGAACAAGGGGCAGGGGGCTGGTTTGGACGGGAAGTGCAGAGAGTGGCCCACACGTGGGAGGCACTGAAGGAGCCTAGATCGCTAAGAAGGGAAAGCCAGGAGACAGAGTTGGGCTAACACACAAAGGAGAGACGGTGCAGGGCTTGTATTGAAGAGACTGTGGTACGATGGGATTTGAGAAGCGGCCATCATGCAGGCAGGCAGACCAGTATGGAGAACTCTGGACTCACAGTGCCTGGCCTGAGATGCTGGAAGATAAGAGAGGAATGAGGGGCAGAGCCCAGCGACACTAGGGAGGTAGAATCAGCAGATCTCACTGACTGGTCACATGTGTGAGGAAGAGGAAGTCGAAGGTGACTCATGGTTTTCCAACACAAGTAAGTGAGGTGTCAGCCACTAAGAAAGGGGACACCAGGGAATACGCTGAGCTCATTCTGACACATGGAGGTCCTGGCTCCTAGGGGCTGTCCATCTGGAGCTGAGCAGTGGCAGGTGAATGCAGACTGTGCTTCTGTCCTTTGTGGCTGGTTTCCAGGTTGCTTGCAAGGTATTTGTCCCTATCAAACTACTCCACATTACTAATTAGCTGTTTTTCTGCTTAGATAGAGGGTTTTGGATTCTGGGTCTTAATTCTGAAGCAAATGATTACAAAGTGAGAAAGTTAAACAATTAGCTGTCTTGTCTACATCCTACCAACATCTAAAAAAATTAAACTTAAGTTGTGGCTTCACACAAGCACAAGCACATTCCCACTGCTTTTATCCCAGATACCCAAGTCCCAAGGTCCCTGAGGCTTCAATGCAGGGGGCTCAGAAAGCATTGCTCCAAGCCAGTGTCGCTCAGGTTAGGATGAAACTAACCAACCATGAAAACAAGACCCAAACTCTACAGCTGGCTTAAGATCCATCTGCTGATGCCACCAGGCATGTGACAAGGAAACAAGAAAGGCCAAAGGTGTGACGAGCTGTCAGAGCTCACGAGGTACACCCAGCAGATTCGCCCGCGTTTCGCTCAGACAGCAGGCCGGGTAGTGGCAGCTTCTTGTAGCAAGGACTTTTCTCACGTCTGTTTCCATGAATCTCCCCGCCTCTCTACCCACTCTGATCTTGGGACCCCCATAGGATGAGCCCAGCTTTTCCAGCCTTGGCTGAGTGGACCAAAGGCAGACCCTCCAGAATCTGCTAACTCCACACACAGCACCTGGTCACTTCTGCAGCCACAGGTCAGGCCTGGGGTTACTTTTCATTCAGATCTTCAACATCCTGAACGCTGTAGCCAGAAGCTTCCAGGTGGCTCTGTTGCCCCCAACTCACTACCTGCCTTCCTGAGAGGAACACGGTTGGCTTCCAGAATGTGTCTGTGTGATACATGCCTTTATAGCATCAGAAAACTGACCGAAACTTTGTCAGTTCATTAGTTCATTACCCATCTACCATCCATGTACTCATCCTTTCTGTCCATCTATCCATCCACCCCCTGTCCATCTATGCATTCATTCATCCATGCATGTAACAAATATTATTGGGCACTGTGTTCTGAGGGTACTATGTTAACAAAAACAGACATGGCTTTCGCTCTCGTGGAAGTTATACTCACAGTCTAATGGTAACAACAGGAATTAATCAGAACACCATACAAGCAAACACATAATTATACACTGAGATAGGTGGTTGGAATAAAAGGACTTCGTTTTAGAAGGCCACAAACAAAGGCTATGACACGGACCAGGAGTTCACAGAAAGCTTTGCTGAAGAAATGTCTTAGCAAAGGTTAAGAGCTGCCTTGGAGCCCAGTGTTCCATTCAGGACCATCCTCTCCAGAGGAAATCCAAGGTGATGCATCACACTCAGAAGTTCTGCAGCTGGATGGAAACTAAACCGAGTATAACAGTCTCCAGTATTCATAGGTTAGTGATGCAGCATTACAGATTTCTTAGCCCTGCCCAGGAAGTGCCCAGGTAAAGCAGTTAACACCACCTTCCCCCACGGCTAGGAAAGAAACCTATGAAGGATTAAGAAAAAATCCAGAGGAATCTGTTTGTTCCCAAGGCCCTATGTTTTAATGATGTGGAGATCTGATAATGATAACATGAATTTTTTAGTATCTATTATTTGAGGTTGGCATTCAGTACAACAGTCAAAACGCCCCTTGGGATGTCCACATCTGGTATTGCAGTGCCTGGGTTTCAGTCCTGGCTCTGCTTTTGATTTCAGCTTTCTCCTAACACGCATCTTGATTCGTAGACGTGATGGCTCAAGTACCCGGGTCTCTGCCTCCCATGTGGGAGACCTGGATTGACTTCCTGCCTCGTGAGCTCCTTAAGCCTGGCCTAACCCCAGCTGTTGTGGGCATCTGGGGAGTGAACCAGAGAATCGAAGATCTCTCTCTCTTTTCCTCTCTCTCTCTCTCTGTCACTTTCTCCCTCCCTCTCTCCTCCTCCCTCTCTGCCTTTCAAACAAAATGGAAACAAGTATTATTCAAGCAGCATTGGCATGAACTCTAGTGAAGAAAACACAAATCTATATTCTCCACCAGCTGTCTGTCCTCTCAAGGAAGAGGACTGTGAATGGCCCTACATTTACATGAAGACGTCTTGACTACCAACAGCTAATTGCTTTAGGATGTCTTTGCTCATCTTACAGCCCCCATCCCTCTCATTAGAATCCTAGTCTAACTGATTTGGAGAAGGCAAGTACTTTGAGTCATGTTGAGGTCGATACCTAGGGTTTTGGGAAAAGATTGCAAATTGTATTCAGTTATTTACCCATTCAATATTCACAAGTGCCGACTAGGGGCTAGGCACTCTGCCAAGTACAACGGGTTCAAGCAACAAGCAGGTAGTGAGAGCAGGGGTTGCTGAGTGCTACAAAGAAAACCCAGTGAGGGTAAGGAGTAGAGGGAGTGACAGATCAAACAAGATCTCTGCTTGTTTTCTTCCTTGTCCCAGTTGAAACGTCACCTTCTGATCTGGAGGAAGTCTTCCTTGACCATCTATCTAAAGCAGCTGCCTAGAACTCCAGCACTTCAATGTTGCTTAAATTCTCTGAATAGCTCTTGTTACTGGTATCTTAGTCGATTGTTGTTGGGTGCTGCTGTGTCTCCACCACAACACTACAAACTCTGAGAGCAAGGACCTTGGCTATCATGGCAAGCACAACTGTTCTTCTTATAGAGCTGATAAGAAATTCTATTTGAATGAAGAATCAAAAATCGAGACAAGGCCCCCAAAGACACTGGAAACAGAATTCTCCACCTTGTGTCTTTCCTTAATGCACTGTCAAGGTGATGGAGATGGCAAGGGAAGGTACTGGGGGGAAGCTGTTACAATATGGGGACTCAGAAAGCTTCGGTGGGTGGGCTCAGAGGCATGCTGGAACCAACGCACGCTCAGCTAGCAAACCAGAGCTGACTCCAACTCTGTGTTCAGTGATGTTGTGCTGGCAGCCTGAAATTGACCATGGTGAAAAGCTACACCATGGAAAAAGGCAATGCTTCAAACCAAGGGAATCACCAGGATCTGGAAACCCCTCCCCAGACTCTTTGTCACATGTTCCCTTCCTGGAGGGTAAGATTCCCCATGCACATTGGGTCTCAGGAGCACCTGGTTCCCCCAGAGATCTCCAAGGAAGCTATGCAAGCTCTGCTCTAATAGTGGACTGGGGTTGAAATTATTCTCTCAGCCACATTAAGAAGTTGCCAAGGGGACAGGTGTTTGGCTCACTGGTTAAGAGGCTGCACGAGACACTCCCATTCTACACTGCAGTGACTGAGTTCAAGGCCTAGTTCTGTTACTGAGCCCAGCTTCCTGCTAATGTACACCCTGGGAATCAGCAGGTGATGGCTCAAATAGTTAGATCCCTGCCACCCACGAAGGAGACCTGCACTGAGCTCTTGGCTCCTGGCTTTGGGCTGGCCCAGCCCCAGTTATTGCAGACATTTGAGGAGTGAACAGAAGATCACTGTTTCTCTTTATCTCTCTGCCTTTCAAATAAATAAGAATACTTTTTTTATTTGAAAGTCAGAGATACAGAGTGAGGGAGGGAGAGATAGAGAGAAAAATCTCCTATCTGTTGGTTTACTCCTCAAATTGCCGCAACAGTCGGAGCTGGGCCAGGCCAAAGCCAGGAACCATTAGCTTCATCCAGATCTCCCATGTGAGTGCAGGGGCCCAAGCACTTGGACCACCTTCTGCTGCTTTCCCAGACACATCAGCAGGGTGCTGGATCAGAAGTGGAGCAATCAGGACACAAACCAGAGCTCATACGGGATGCCAGCGTCAAAGGTGGTGGCTTAACCTGCTATACCTCAACACTAATCCCCAAATACTTTTTTTTAAAAGAAGTTGCCAAGGAGAATGCCTGAACAATGGAACATTCAACTAATGCGAGTGTCAAGATAAACTACTTACTTGCTTGAATTTAAGGCACTGTTTACTGCACAGTCTCCCAGCCCCCCTGAGATGCCACCTTGCTGCTTCCCCTCTCAGCAGCACTGCACCCCTGCCGTACCTGGCATTAATCTTTGCCTCTGGGACAACACATTTATTTTCAGCATCTTCATTTCTGCCACTACCAATTAAAATTCCACTAAGATCAGAGCTCACAGCAAGGGAGCCCTCAGGATCTTGCCACTTTACAGAGGGTGTCCAGAAGGTGGCCCCAGGGGCAGGGGATGAGGTGTTCACAAACTGCAGGCACTCTGTGATGGACAACAGACAAACGTGTGGACTGGGCTTCTGGGAACACTCCGATTTGCAACAGGAATTGCCTATGTAAAATATTCTCAGAAGTGACTGAAAAGGAAAATATTGGCTGGCAAACATACATATTTAAAATTTAAAACTTAGAAATGGAGATATCACAACACTAAAAATAGAAAGGTTGAGGCAGAGAAGGGGATAAACACTGTGTGTTGTGGCCACGCAATGAACGACAACTCAGCAACAAGAAATAACCAGCCAGGCGGGACAGAGCGTGTGGCCAACGCAGGGAAAGCATCGAGCCTCAAAGGACACCCAGGGAGAGGCCAGACCATGAGGCAGAAAAACAGGCCAGTGGCCCTAGGGTGTGGGGCTCAGGGATGAAGGGAAGGAGGGAACTGGGGGAAACGCAGTAGTCCTGACTATATGCATTTGTCAAAACCCCTCAAAAGGAGAATTTTTGTTATATGCTAATTGTACTTCCATCTTTAAAAGCCTTAAGTGTGAAAGAGACAGAAGGACGTATTTAGATTAAATATTTCAAACCTTAAGGTATTTAAGATTTATAAGGACACTTCAAGACTCAATCAATACATAGGGAAGGATATAAACAGATAATTTATATGGGTCAATAAAAATGATAAAAGAAAAAAAGGAATAGGGAAAAGTCCCTGCTATTGAATTTTAATGCATGCTAAAGCAACCTGGACAGATCATTTCAAACTTGCCCAATTTGGCAAAATTTACCCAAATAAACAATAGCTAATATGGGCTAAGCTGGAGTAAAATAAGGATCTCAGGTACCATTATAAATTAAGATGACCTCCTTGGAAAGCAATATTAAAAAACATTTCCAGTAATGTCGCTCCTGAAAACATATCCTAAGGAAATGATTCCAGTATGTAAGAAATAGGCCATGGCATTGTCAGCTTCTACAGAAAAATAACAACCAGAAACTAAACGTTCAACATGAGGAGTATCGCATTATAAATCATGACATATCCATGAAAAATAATACCTGAAAGACTGAGATCGTTGTCAAAAATGCTATTGACATATTCTTCAGTAAAAACAATTCTAAGTACAATTTCTATCATGAGCAAGAACTAAACTTGATTCTCTGTAAATAAAATATCTCCTGGATTTCAAGATAGCAGAAGTGTCTAGCATTTGGCAAACAAGGCAAGGGGTTGTATGGCATTCCTTGGGGCTGGAAGGTGGGGGCAAACACCCAAGGACACTATCAGGCAGGCACAACCCGATGGCCTGGTCCTGCCAAGGCAACCGCAGGCGGGACTCTGAAATCCAGGGCCTCTGTAGCGTGTGAATTTTAAGCTGATAATTTTGTGAGACTCATGAATAATGTTATAAATATCCAAAAGGCCCTTGACAGAAAAATGGTTCCCTACTCCTATAAAAGTCACACGCTCTAAGCCTAGTTTCTTCATTTGTAAATTGAGGTAAATAAGGGGAAAAAAAGAAATACCTTTTATTTATTATATTTTATATTTCTTATTCATTTGAAAGACAGAGCAACAGATTGGGGGCAGGGGGAGAGAGATAAAGAGAATCTCCTGTTATTTTACTCCCCAATGGCCACAACAGCCAGGTCTGGGCCATGCAGAAGCCAGGAGCCAGGAACTCCATCCTGGTCTCCTGCATAGGTATCAGGGGCCCAAGCACTTCAGCCATCATCTGCTGCTTTCCTAGGTGCAGTGGCAAGAAAGCTGGATCCGAAGCGGAGCAGTCGGAACTCGGACCTGCACTCCGGTATGGGATGCTGGCATGACAGGAGGCAGTTTAACCGTCTGCGCCAGGATGCCCCAGGGAAACACCTTCTGACCCATATGGTGCCGTTACCATGAAACAGCAAACACGGAAAGAAAGAACTCAAAACGAAGTTGGAAGGCTAGAAGCAGAGCTGATGACATAAAGTTTTAAACAACTTCAGGGGGGTTTCCAGAGTGTGTGTGTGTGAGAGAGAGAGAGAGAGACAGAGAGAAGGAGAAAGACAGAGACAGGCAGAGAGAGATCAATTGGTTCTAAAGTAACCTTGATAGAAGACTTTTTAATTGAAAGAATATGTTTGCAATTTAATTTATTTCCTGGGCTACCTCTTAACAACTTAAATTTTTTTCTTAATTTATCTGGGTTTTTTGTGGTAATTCCTACATGATGTGACAGTGTTCGTGATTCCACTAAACAATACACTGGGGATACACTGTCTATGCACTTTGGAAGTCAATGATCACAGGGTCTTTAATATGAATGTTGAATGAATGAGTGAATAAATGATACATGAATAATCATGAACAAGGGTCAGAAGAATTTTTTAAACCAAAGTGTGGGCCTTAGGCAATGGGGGCTTCATGGAAAGAGTGTAACTTCAGAAATACCAGGTTAAGACGTTAAGATGGTGAGTGAAATCACATCCCAAGATTTCCCAGCCTCAACACCTAACACAAAAAGAGAAACAGTTAAATCTGCAAAACAAAAGTTGTCAGTAGTGATCAAAAAAGACCAAAGGTGTAAACTAATGGAAAAGCCGTGGAGGAAAGAGGGAGGCAGGGACTCTGGAGGGAAGTGGGAAGTACAACACAGCCTGGCTCCCAGCCTACCCTCTGCCCCCAGAAATCCTTCCCACAAACCAACAGACTCTAGAGCGGTCTCCTATCTCCTCAATTACTGTCCTTTCCTCTAGAGGACACTGCTGCTTGGAAGGCGGGAGAAGGCAGGACACGATAAAGATGAACAGACATAAACGAAGGCTCTAAACCTAGATGCCAATGGAAAGCAAAACAGGAAGCTACCGCCCCCATATTCCCAGTAGGTGTATATCCCACCCATCCCCAGCTGAGTAGTGTGCACCTTGCCCTAAGACAGCACTATAGATCACTCTCCCTTCACCCACTGCTCCCCCAGGCTGCAGACAACAGGATGGAATACAACACGACACAGCTTGTGGAGCAAACGATGTGGTTTTAGACAGAGTGGGAAGAGTCAAGAAGTCATCGACACCATGCAATTACAAAGAGAATGTCTGGTCAGAGTCCACCAAATCAAGAGCAAGAGAATGAGAAATGGAAAGTCCACGGGACCAGCACTGTGGCATTGTAAGCTAAGCCTACGCCTACAGTGCTGGCATCCCGTACGGGCGCTGCTTTGTGTCTCAGCTGCTCCTCTTCTGATCCAGCTCTCTGCTATGGCCCCCACACCCTCATGGGAGACACAGAAGAAGCTCCTGGCTCCTGGTTTCAGACCCACCCAGCTTCGGCCTTTGCAGCCATTTGGGGAGAACCAGTTGATGCAAGATCTTTGTCTCTTCCTCTCTCTCGGTAATTCTGCCTTTCAAACACAGCCTTGGCCATGGTGGCCACTTGGGGGTGAACCAGTGGCTGCAAGATCTCTGTCTCTCTTACTCTGGATCTCCCCCTCTCTCTGTGACTCTGCCTACCAAACAAATAAATCTTTTTTTAAAAGTAAGTGACAGATATTAAAAACTACTAGAGAGAAGTTAATAGAGATATTAGACAAAAGGGAGCTGGTGCTGTGGCTTAGTGGGTAAAAGCTGCTGCCAACAGTGCCAGCATCCCATATGGGCACCGGGTCAAGAGCAGCTGCTCCACTTCTGATCCAGCTCTCTGCTATGGCCTGGGAAAGCAGAAGATGGCCCAAGTCCCACGTGGGAGACCCAGAAGAAGCTCCTGCCTCCTGATTTCAGATCAGCGCAGCTCTGCCCCTTGCGGCCAATTGGGGAGTGAACCAGCAGATGGAAAACCTCTCCCTCTCTGTATGTGTGTGTGTGTGTGTGTGTGTGTGTGTGTAACTCTGACTTTCAAGTAAAATAAATGAAACTTTAAAAAAAAAAGAAGACAAAAGTTTCGAATGCATAGATATTTGATTGCTTAAATAGATAATCCAACAAAGGAACAGAAGGTATACTTAAAGGCATACTACAAATAATTTTCCAGAAACAGAGAAAGAAATGACAATAGACTAATGTCCACCAAATGCTATATTAAAGAATGTGTATCTTGAGGCAATTATATCGAATCCATGATGCTGTTCAAGGAATACAGAGCTTCCAATTCATTCATTCATTCATTCATTTGAAAGGTAGAGTAGCAGAGAGAAAGAATCCGCTGGTTCATTCCCCAAATGTCCACATCAGCCAGGGCTGGGCCATGCCAAAACCAGGAGACGGAACTCCATCCAGGTCTCCCACGTGGGTGGCAGGAACCCAATCAACTGAGTCCAAACCTGCTGTGTCCTGGGATGCGTTAGCAGAGCTGGATCAGAAGCCAAGGAGCCGCCAGGACTCAGCGCAGCAGCTTAACCCACTGTGACCCAATGACGGCCCCTCCTCAGCTGTTCCTGAAACAGTGACTTCGAAATGAAATCCAGACCATTGAGATGACCCAGTATAAATAGCTCAGGAATGCAAAAGACTTGCAGAAAGGAGTGGTGATGAGCACTGAGCCACCAGCGAAGAACCATGGGAGCTGGATTTCTATAGCTGATGCATATGGATGTGCTAAACCTGAAAAACTAGAACCATCGTAGTGGCACCTTTAAAAATCAGAAAACAAAAGGAGAAGTGATAGGGGGAAATGTGTAAGTGTTAACGCTCCCACTTTTCACGGCAGGAATTAATTAGACTGATGCAGCTTTTGAAAATCTACACCGACTTCAGCTCTAACTCTCCCTCTCCCTCTGTCCTCTCTCCCCCATCCCCCTCCTTCCCTCCTTTCTTAAAGAAATCTTTTATTAAATCTCTTCTAGTAAAAACACCTTTAAAATTCAATAATTATTTCCATTTCACTATAGTTTCTTTTATTGAATTCTAATAAAATCAGATTATGAAAATGAATACTTTTAAGTTAAAAAAAAAAGGCTTCTATTTTAAAGTCTCATTTTTCTGAAGGGCTTGCCTCTCCCTCACTGCATCTGCTCCTGCAAACGTATCTGAGCAGTGTTTGTCCAGCGCTAAATCTGAAGGGCGGGATTTTTTTGTTTTTTTGGTTTTGTTTGTTTGTTGTTTTGGTCTTTTCACGTGGGAACTTTTCCGCCTGTTTTGACTTCTTTAAAACAAGCACTTACCTCTTTAAAAAGCCAACAGACGGGCTGTACTATTAGCTTCCGAGAGGAGGACTGTGCCAGGAGGTTAACGGAGAGGAAGGTGGAGTGGAGGGTGCGAGGTGCCGGGCAGCAGAGGCTGCGCCGGGCAGGGAGACCCGGAGGCGGCCGGGAGCAGCAGGAAGCGCCGCCTCGCGGGAGCTTGACCTACTTTTTGCAGGGCGCTCTGGTTTGCACCGGAGCCGCGGCGCGGCCAAGCCCGAGCCTCGGGACGCCGTGGGCTCCCTGCCACCCTGGCCCAGGGTGCGCCCGGAGCCGCCAGCTTCCTCCGTGAAAGGAAAGGGGCCAACCCCTCCGCAGACGCCGGGCTGGGCCGGGCTTCTAGGAAGCCGACTGCGAGCTTCGTGCGGCACAGCGGCGGAGCCGGCGGCCCTACCTCCGGCATCCTCCTGCTCTCCCGGGTGCGGGGAGCGGAACCGGGAGGGGCGCCCTTGCAGAGGCGCAGGCACAGACCGTGCACAGCACCGTGGGGTGCTGCAGTGCCTGGTGCGCTCTCACGCTCCCTGTCCTCCGGGACACGTGGCAAGACGGAAAGGGACCCCAGCGGTGTAGACAGGCCGTGCCATGTGCCACGCCGTGCCCTTGGGTGAGAGCCCCGTTTTTCTCATTTTTAAGATGGAGAAAATGCCATCTACGCCCCAGGGTTATACATAAATCAACGCCTGTGAGAGGGCCGGGCCCGGCAGGTAGCACACAGGTGAGCTCAGTGAGAAGCGTGGAGTATCCACGTGAGTGTACTGCTTTCAAGGGGCAGCAAGGATGGCTCTACTCAGCAGCCAACCCCCTGTACCCAAACCCCAGCCCCGACATGAGCAAGTTATGGCATCGTGGTCGCTGAAGCCCAGGAGACCTCTGTGGGGAAAAGCCACCTTTCTGACATATTTCCTACGAAATAGCTTGGCCCTCTGCCCACTGCCTGAAGAACCGTGCTGTGGATTGTTGGTATAAATAAAAATAATAGGTACTTAAAAAAGCAATTGCCATGATTCGGGTGGAGCTTTATGCACAGGCAGGTCAGGAATTGCTAATGCAGCGGCTAAGTGTCTCAGGTATCCTAACTGAAAAATCCTATTTAAAGCCACCAGTTACATTCCAGGACACCCCCCCTCCCCGCCCGCCCCATGGCCTGGGCTATCACGGTGACTACTGATGGGGGCACTTGGATCCACATGAGAGCTGTATTTGTCTTTGCAAAGTAATCAGGGAAGGGGAGGAACATGGGACATCCAGGCAGCCCCACGCATGGCAGAACCCGGGAAACAGTAACGAGTATCGGTCAGGCATCAGGTCCAGGTGCGTCCATGTGATCTCATCATCATAACCAAACTGCAAGGGAGAAATCGCTGTCTCCATTTTTATGTCAGGAAATCAAGGTTCCATAACGCGAAGAAGTCTCAGGGTCACACAGCTGCCTCCTTCTAAGACCTTGTGTTTGTCATGCTGTCCCCAAGTACCCTAAACCCTATCTGAACTCCCTGCTGGCCTTCGATGTCACTTTGGGCATTGTGCTGCTGTCCTGGTACCCCCTCCACATGTCTCCTGCATCGCACTCTATCTGCATCCCTGGCTGCTGAGGACAGCTGCCTGGGCCGTCCCCCTAGATGGAGAGATTGATTTTGGGATGGACATGTGACCCTAGTCGGGCCAGCAGAGCTCTTCCAGGATTGCTATAAATGGAGGCAGTGTGGAACTTTGCCTCGAGTTCACTTATACGCCAGAGGAACATAGTAAGTCAGAACACCAGCAGAGATGACACGTGGGCAGCAGGAGCCCCAGTGGCACTGGACCCCCAGTTCCGGTTCCAGAGGGTCTTCCTTCCATTTTGCAAACGTCCCTCAACACCTCCCGGACAGGGAGGGTCTGTGGGTGGCTGGGAGCAGAATGAATGTCATAGCAACTTTGGATTGCATTTACTCCTCACATGAACACTCTGAGATGAAATCCATCCTTCTTACCAAAATGAAGGAAACAGAGAACAAAACAGTAAGGTACGCTGCCCAAGGTCACACAGAGGTGAGTGGAGAGAACAGGAGGCAGGGCTCCACCTCAGCCACCACAGTGTGTGTATGACGCTCCGTCAACATGACGAAAACCTGTGTCAGTATGTGGACCCTGTCGGTGCAAGTGGTAAGCTTCTGTCTCAGTTTGGGGAGGGAAGCAGTGCAGGTAACCTGGGAGGGATGCGTCTGCCCAAAAGATGCAGCACTCCTCCTAGTTTACTAGAGAACCGAGGTATCAGCCAGTATATTGTTTTTTTTTTTTAATTTTTTTTAATTTGACAGATAGACAGTGAGAGAGAGAGAGACAGAGAGAAAGGTCTTCCTTCCATTGGTTCACCCCCAAAATGGCCGCCATGGCTGAAGCCAGGAGCCAGGTGCTTCCTCCTGGTCTCCCATGTGGGTGCAGGGCCCAAGGACTTGGGCCATCCTCCACTGCCTTCCCAGGCCACAGCAGAGAGCTGGACTGGAAGAGGAGCAACCAGGACTAGAACCCGGAGCCCATAGGGGATGCCGGCGCCGCAGGTGGAGGATTAACCAAGTGAGCCAAGGCACCGGCCCGTCAGTATATTGTAACAAACAACCCTCAAACCTCTGTGCTTGACAACAACAAAGGTTTCCGAGGGTTTCTTGCACCTGGGTTTGCATCTCTGCTCAGTTCTGCTCCACGTGTCTTCTTATTCCAGGACTGGGGCTGAAAGAGTAGCCACCATCTGGGACAAGGGGCTCTCATGGCACAAGGCAGGACGGCAAGGGGCCAGGCACACGATGCAATCTCATTGAACACGTCTGCTCACTGCAGCATAGATCAAGTCCACTCACACTCCATTGGCCACAGTGAGTCACATGGCCGCAGCTGCCAATACATTCCACCTACTGGAATAACTCCTGGAAGAAATAGCTCTCGCTTACTGGAATCACTCCTGGAAGTCACACAGCAAAGGGCGTGGATGTACAAAACCCTCAGAGAGAGGGAGAAGACAGTTGCAAACAATAACACATCAGTCATACCGGAAACAAACACGCGCTGGGCCAAGAGCACATAGGACAAGTCCGCCTTTCATCCCAGGGAGCCCTCCAGCAGGGCTGATATGAGGAGGACCAAAAGCTCCCAGACTTTTGAACTGGACAAAGACAGGCCAGGTTCCAGTGGCAGAAACAGTCCCAAGAATTAGAGCTTTCAATATGCAGATCCCAGAGACCTAACCAAAGATCAGAATACAATGACCCCATCAGATACACCTGATGAGTGCATGGTAAGAAGTGCTGTTGTCTCAGGGCACGGGGTTATGAGTAATTTCCCCTTCTGCTTCCTGCTGTGTTACTGTGCCACTTTCATCATTATAGAAATAAGCATTTTTAAAAAGACTTGTGCCCTTCCTGAAACCCGAGACAGCAGCAGAGGCAACAGCTTCTCAGTGCCAGACCTCCTCCTGCTATTAGGGATGTGTGCATGCTTGATGGCGCACCCAAGTGTCTGATCTCAATCCTGTAGGGCAAATGGTCCTGCCGTTAAAGCAATAACGGACAGATAAGAAGGCAGTAATTGGGACAATCATTTCCTTGGTTGATTTTACTTTCTGCTTTTTTTTTTTGGTAGGAAAATTAGACTTCACTTCCAAGATCCAGGCAGTCCTGGAATCTTCCAGTTGTAGATTGTGTCTGAAATTGGAGAAAAGGAAAGGCCACCATGAGCTCAGGATCCAGAAGATCCTGGATTTCTTTCTGGCCCAAGAAGGAAAATGAGGCAATATGGGCTTCGACGTGTCTCAGCTGGCACTGAGTCTTTAAGAAGTCAGCCCTGTGAGGCTGTAAGAGGTGAACATGAGTTTGAGCCAGTTTGAGGCCAATCTGATGCAGTCTGCTTAGGGAGCAAAGCCCCCGGCTTTGGAGTTGCAGGGGTCTCTGAGCCTTGGCCCTGAATTTGATGGCACTGTGGTGTGGTAGCAGGTAAAGGTGCAGCCTGCAGTGCCAGCATCCTATTCGAGACCTGGCTGCTCCACTTCCCATCCAGCTCTCTGTTATGGCCTGGGAAAGCAATAGAAGATGGCCCAAGTCCTTGGGCCCCTGCACCTACATGGGAGACCTAGAGGAAGCTCCTGGCTTTGGATTGACACAGCTCTGGACCTTACGGCCAACTGGGGAGTGAACCAGCAGATGGAAGACCTCTCTCTCTCTCTCTCTCTCTCTCTCCCTCTCTCTCTCTCTCTCTCTGCCTCTCCTTCTCTCTCATGTAACTCTGACTTTCAAATAAATAAATCTTAAAAAAAGAAAGAAAGCTCTACAACTGTGGGCAAGTAATTTAACTTCTCTGTGCTTCAATTTTTTTCTTGAAAATGAGATAATAATAACATCCACCTCATTGGGATGAGACACATCCAAAGGCTGTGAGTACAAGGTTTGGTATATAGTGAGCCAATAATAGCAATGTAAGTTATAAAGTATTAAGGCAACAGAGTGAAAAAAGGATGGATACACATGTGTTGTGGCTTCTCCCTCTTCTCCGTGATCTTTCTTGGTCTTCCTCTCCTCCTCCTCCCCCTTCTCCCACACTGTCTTCCACTTTTGGGTCTTATTAGAGGAAATACAGCTGACCAGTATGGGAAGAACCAGAGAAACAGGAATGGAGATTTGCAATGGAACATACTGAACAGAAGAAAAACAAGAACAAATAATAAAGGAAAGAGAGAGAGAGAGAGAAGCAGAAAAGGGAGAGGCAGTGGTATTTGCAAATCTGTATAAACAGCGAAGAATAAACAATAGGCTGAGAGATTTTTGGAGCTGTTGAGAGAGGTGGTGATTGAGACAAACTGGGAAAGGAGTTGAATCTATTGCAGCATAAACCATGACTCCCCCCTCTCCGAATTTTGTAGCTTAAAACCTCACACGTTTATGACCTCACTGTTTCAGTGGAGACCTTGCTGGTGCTATGGTCAGAGCATCCTCTCACCCCAACTTCACCCGTCAGCATTTGATCGCTGCTGTGTGTTAATAAGAGGGTGGAAACTTAACCCATCTCTAGGGTTTATAAGTAGGGCCCATGTGAGATGATTAGGGTTAGATAGGGCCACAGAGGGGCCCTGAATCACTCATGAATAAATATGAGCAGCTATATAAAAGACAGAAACCACAGCACACCACCACACACGCTCCCTGTGTCTTACCATATGATGCTCTGAGCCAATTTGGGTCTCTGCCATCAAGCAAGCAGTCACCAAATGCAGGCTCTTGTACCTCCAGAACAGTGAACTAACTAAAGCTGTCTTCTTTATAAATCTGCTGAGCCTCAGGGGCGTTGTGATCATGTTGCAGAGCCGCCTGACACAGCTGGATTATTCTGGCTCAAGTTCCCTCGTGAGGCTCCAGGTGAGATGCCAGCCAGGACCAAAGTCCTCTGGAACCTGATGGGCTGGAAGGTCTCTCAAGATGGCTCATGCACATGGCTCCCAGCAGGAGGCCTCCCTTCTTCCCCATCAGCACTCTCCATGGGGCCAAGTAGGTAACTTCAATGGCAGGATGGGAAGCTTCCCCAGAGCAAATGAGCAAGAGAGCTAGGTTGATGCTGAAGGCCGTCAGCGACCGAGCCCTGGAAACCATGCACGGTCACTCCCGCTGTGCTCTGCTCATTAGAGGGGGAAGGGAAACAGTGTGCCACTTGGAGGTGGAGTGTGTGGACATATTTTTAAACCACCACAGGGATTCCAAGGAGTGGCAGCTACAGGTTGTGAATTTCATTTCCTTTATCATTACTAGAGGCCTATATATGAGGCTTGGAATTATTTTTGCTTCTAGCTACACAATTGTGTTTTGCTGTTGCTGCTGCTGCTGTAATATGACATGGTCTGTGTTATGCCCTTGGATTTACCTGAGTAACGTTGACAGTAGATCTATGTATTAGTATAGACTGATGTACAGGAGGAAAGAGTTCAGGTAATTAATTCAGCATCGCGTGATAACCACTAGAAACTTGGAATGAAGAAAAACATGGCTGGCTCTTCTCTCTTGCAAGCAAAGGCCGACAAGATTTTCTGGTCGAACGCATCTGAGAATACAGCAGGACAAACAATGGAGAAAAGATTTCCCTAATGGAGCTGAGAACGGGGCCTGTGACCTTCATCCTGCTCATCCCTTCCCAGGCTCAGGGTTTCCTGTTCTTCAAAAACACCAGCCTCACCTTTGCCACACACACTCGCCTCTCCCTCGAATCCTTTCCAACGTGACGACTTGTTATCCTTCAGACCTCTGCACCACGACACTCCTCCCAAAGGCTTTCCCTAAATAAACACCCACTCATCGCAGGTGCATGTTTCAGGGTGCACCACTGACTTCACCACCAGCAATGACGTCACTGGCTCACAAGGTCCCTTACTGTTGGCCGCCTCCTCCTCCAGAGTTCAATCCCGTAGAGGAAGGGTCTACTTGCCTTGCTCAATGCTGCACTTGCCACATCCGGGAAGGGTGACTGGCATTTCACAGGCTCATTATGTACTTAATGAATGAGAAAGCTCTGCATCCCCAGTGTCCTGGAATTCACCTCTCCTATAGGCAAATGTCTTTTTGGGCCCCTTGTCCTTCATTTGGTCAGTCTGCTCAGTCTGGGCAGTTTCCTTGGCTCTGCGAAACCCTTGCCTGTGATTCTGTGACAAATGCCTCCCCTCTCTTTTCTCTAATTTTTTTCTGTTTCTCATATGAGTAAGATGTTGCACTTTTTGTATTACCTCTCTGTATTGCTTGTGTTTTTTCTCATGATATCCATTTGTTGGTCTTTGTATTATTCTTCTTTCTCATAGATGTCCTACAGTTTATCTTCCAATATTCTGAATTTCTAATTTCAGATATCCCAGGCACAATTTCCAAGAGCTCTTTGTTCTCTGATCATCCCTTTTCATAGCTGCTTCTTGTTTCACAGGTCGGAATCTTCATTAATCACCTTTGGCACAATACTTAAGGTGGTTTTTAAAATGTCCTCCCGTTTCTTATTTTGCTTTTCACTAGGAATAAACAGCCTCTGCCTATTTAATTTTTGTCTTTTTCATTTAAAATTCTTTTTGGTATCAACCTATCCATATTTTAAAATATGAGAGGCAGAAAGATAAAGCTAGAGAGTGAGAGATGGATAGATAGAGCTCTCATGTGTGGCTCACCCCACAATGCCTGAAACAGCAGGGCTGGGTTGGGGCCAAAGCTGGGAGCCAGGAACTCAATCCAAGTCTCCTAAATGGGAGGCAAGAACTTGAGTATTTATTCTGTCACTGCTGCCTCCCAGGTCCACACTAGCAGGAAGCTGCAGTAAGGAGCCAGAGTGGGGTATAGAACCCACGCACTCTGCTATGTGATGCAGTCATCTCAACGAGCATCTTCACTGTTGGCTAGATGCTCACTCATGTCAATATTTTTTTAAAGATTCTTATTTATTTATTTCAAAGGCTAGTTAAAGAGAGGAAGAGGAAGAGAGAGAAAGAGGTCTTCCATCTACTGGTTCACTCCCCAAATGGCTGCAAGAGCGGGAGTTGTGCTGATCCAAATCCAGAAGCCAGGAGCTTCTTCCAGGTCTCCCACATGGATGCAGGAGCCATCTTCTACTGCTTTCCCAGGCCATAGCAGAGAGCTGGATCAGAAGTGGAGCAGCCGGAATTCAAACCAGCACCCAGATGGAACGCTGGCACTGCAGGTGGCTGCTTTAACCACTATGCCACAGCACTGGCCCTCCATGTCAATATTTAAAATGCATCTTTTGTACACTGGGTCCTAAAATATTCTCTTATTTTTAAATTAGGATATTTAATCCATTTACATTTATTATAATTACTGATATGAATGATTTGAAGCATATCAACTTGATACCTGTTTATCCTTTTGCTTTTCTGTTTTATTTCCTTTTTGCTCCATGCCTGACTTCTTTTAGGTTAACTGAATGTTTTTAAGTATGGCATTTTATTGTCTCTATTAGCTTCTTACCTATTCCTCTTTGGGGCCTGCTCATTTGTTTTTTATCATTTAGTGATTGATCCAGAGCTTGCAAAATGAACTTAAACTTATCAAATGCTAATCATAATTACTACTGCACATTTTGCACTTCAAACATATACAACAAAGTACTCCAATTTATTTGCTCTCCCTCATCCTTTGTACAGTTGCTGAAATATCACTTCTACACAGAGAATAAACCTCACCTTGCACTGTTTTTTTTTTAAAAAAATGTCTTTTAGAGAGAAATGAAAACAATGTTTTATATATATTAATAACAAAAAGAACGAGCACAAACTGCCTGACAATTATCCACCTATTAAGCATTTCAGCTGCTCTTCATTTCTCTCTTCCTGAAGATCTAAATGACCAGCAAGTATCATTTTCCTGTGTCTTTAGCATTTCTTATAATTCAGGTCTACTGATTGTGAAATCTCTAAGTCTCCTTTTCAGAGGATGTTTTCACAGGCTATAAAATTCTCAGTTGAGGCTGGCGCCGTGGCTCAACAGGCTAATCCTCTGCCTTGCAGCACTGGCACACAGGGTTCTAGTCCCAGTTGGGGCGCCAGATTCTGTCCCGGTTGCCCCTCTTCCAGGCCAGCTCTCTGCTGTGGCCCGGGAGTGCAGTGGAGGATGGCCCAGGTGCTAGTAATCTAAAGATGTTATGAGGGTACTTCATGTTCACAGGAAATGGAATTGAAAAGTAAGTTTATTTGGGTACAAAATTTTTGAAACCCATGCATATTATTTTTCACAATATGAGTTCTTCATGAAGTTTTTGAAGACTTCTCATATGCATGGATTTCAAAACTTTTGGACAAAAGTAAACTCATCTTTTGTTCCAGTTTTTCCATGAACTTTTTGAAGTACCTATGTAACTAGTTGTCCTCTGATCTAATGGTTTCTGATGAAAAGTCAGCTGTCATTCAATCCTTGTTCCTCAGTATATAATGCATCTTTTTTGCTGTAGCAGGTTGAAGATTTTTCTCTTTATTTCTTTATTTTATTTATTTTCAGTTGTTTGACTAGGATGACCTAAATGTATTTCTCCTGACATTTATCTTCCTTGGATTCAACTACTTCTTATACCTATAAATTGATATTTTTCATCAAATTGGGATGGTTTTAGGCTAATATTTATTCAACTATCTTATTTGCATCATCTCATTTATTTTTCCCTCTGGGAGTCTACACACACACACACACACACACACAGAGCTATTTGATACTTTCCCAAATGTCCTTAGGCTATGTTCATTTTTCTAAATCTCTTCTCTATGTTCTTCAGATTAGGTAATTTTACTGATGTGCCTGTGGGTTCCCTGGCCCTGTCTCCTGCCATCTCAAATCAACTATCAGATACCTCCAGCTATTTATTCATTTTTATTTTTATTCTAGAATTTGCATTTGATTTTTTTTAGTTTCTATTTCTTTGCCAAGACAACCTCTTTGTTTATTCCTTTAATTCACTCAACCTCTTTGTTTATTCCTTTAATTCACTGATAGATTACAATAGCTGCTTTAAGGTTTAAATTTTGTAAGTCCAATTTCTGGAATATCTTGGGTTTAGTTTCCACTGTCGTTTTCTCAACTAAAGAGTATACTTTTCTGTTTCCTTGTTATGTCTAATGTTTCTTGATAGAAAACTTGGCTTTGTGTGGTTCATGTCCTGGCTGCTCCACTTCCAGTCTAGCATCTTGCAAGTGACCTGGGAAAAGCAGTGGAAGATGCCCCAAGCATTTGGGCCCCTGTACCCATGAGGGAGACATGGAAGGAGCTCCTGGCTCCTGGTATGGGACTGGCTTGTGGCCATCTGGGGAGTGAGTCAGGGGATGGAAGATCTTTCTCTGCGTGTGTGTGCCTCTGTCTCTCCCTCTAACTCTGCCTTTCAAAATAAATAAATCTTTTTAAATGAAAAAGAAAATTTGGTTTTGTGATGAGCACCTGGTAGAGTACAACAGTGCATATAGAGTATATAGTATACGTGTCTGCATTTTGCTGTTTTCTCCTGAAAGGAGACTCTTAGCTTCAAATCGGCCCACTTTGTCCATTGCAGCCATTTGAGGAATGAACCAGTGGGTGCAAGATTTCTCTCTGACTCATCACCCATTTTTATGAGCTAACCTTGTGTCAGGGTGTACAGATTTCCTATAATGTAGGGGAAATTCAAGGAGAGCAACATTATATCCCCCAAGATCACAGGGAAATACGTCAGAAGCATAAACTGGGTTATCTGACTCCAAGTCCAATGTCCTTTCCTTCTCAGTGTCCACAGCTCCGAAACCTATCTCCCACCTCTCAGGAAATTAAATGACCTCAAAACGTGAATAGTCTTTCCCCTCTCACGCTCATCTGCTCTGTGCTAACTGTATGCTTATTTTTTTCTTTTCTGGCACCCGTGCATCTCATGCTGGACCTTTGTCAACCTTCATTCTGGGACACCTCTGAGGCTGAACACTGCCTCCCTCCCAGGGATCTAGGAACTTCCATCATCGAGGGCACGCCGTCCAATATTCACATCATGCACTCCATTTCCTCTCTGAAAATCTTTTTTTTAAAAATGTTCTCTCAAGTGTTAACTAAGCAGTTACCCAAACTGGGTAAGAGAAGGCCTAATGCTCTCTGCAGGGCCCCGGTAAACACTGATGTACCTACTCCTATTTTTTATTGCCAGGGGACCACTTCTTAGTTTTAAAATAGAACCATGTTATCTGTTTGCACTGTAAAATCATAACAAATGGGCATGAACAGGCATTTTTCAAAGGACGAAATACAAATGGCCAACAGACACATGAAAAATTGCTTGGGATCACTAGCCATCAGTGAAATGCAATGAAATTTCACCTCACCCCAGTTCGAATGGCTACCACCTAAAAATCAAAAAAAATAATAAATCCTGGCAAGTATGTATGGAAAACAGTACCCTAACATGTCGCTGGTGGGAATGTCAAGTAGTGCAACCCTTATGGACGACAGTATGGAGATCCCTCCAAAACCTGAAAACAGACCTACCCTATGACCCAGCCATCCCACGCCTGGAAACTTACCCAAATGAAATGAAATCGACATGGTTATTAGTACCCCCATGTTTATTGCAGCTCAATTCACAACAGACATGGAATCAACCCAGATGACCATCAACTGATGACTGGATAAAGAAAATGTGATTATACACACACACACACACATACACACACATACATACATACTATGGAATATTACTCAGCCATAAAAAAGAATGAAATCCTGTCTTTTGCAGCAAAATGATTCAACTGGAAACTATTGTGCTTAGTGAAATAAGCCAGTCCCCAAAAGACAAATATCATATGCTTCCTCCAATATCTGGTAGTTAATATAGCACACAAAAAATGTATAGGAATGAAAACAGACATCGCGTGATTTGATTGTTGTTTTTAGCCTTTGTTTACACTCCTGTAGAACTGTAGTCTTTCTACTTTTTGCTTGGTGAAATTATGATTAGTGGTGCATTAAGCCTGTGATTGTAGAGTTGAGTGAAGTTACATTTTTGCAAAAATTAAAGGAAAAGAAGGAAGGAAGGACGGATGGATGGACGGATGGAGGGAGGGAGGAACGTATTCTCATCTTCTTAGAATTGTATCAATGAAATACATGAAGTCTATTCTGTTTATATTAGTAAACAAAAAGAAAAAAAATCACAACAAAGAGTAACTGTGGTGGTTGATTGGATGGTGACTGCTGTGTCAGATTTTCGCCACTGTAGTGAATACTTGAGAGGAGCTATCTATGAAGCAAGCAGATTTATTTCAACTGATAGTTTTGGAGGGTTGCAATCCAAGGTCTGGTAGCCCCATCAGTTGAGTGTCTCAAAGTCCAAGACAGGAGAGCTTCACCAGAAATGCTGGGTTCTGGGAGGCCAGATGTGTCCACACAGGTTTCCCTGACAGTAGCGCAGGCCCAGGTGCAAACTGGGAGCAAATACTTGTTGAGCTTGGCAAATACTTGTCCAGTGGTCTCTGTACCAGCTCATAGAACTCAAGTGGAAGCCACAAGCACATTTTGAAAACAAAGTGTCAACTCATCAGTCAAAACCAAAACAGGATTCCGATGGAAAAACATTCCCTGTGAGAAAGCCAGGGAAATATTTCTCTAGATGTGGGGCACCTTATTTGGTCTCTCTTCCTGGAAAGCTATCGAACCCTGCCTCATCTCCCATTCAGAAAAACGAGGGGGTTTCAGGAGATAGAATCACAGTTTAAAAATTACATTAGAGCTCAGATGCTGCAAAGCGGCCAGAGCCTTATGCAAAATTCCCCAGAGCAGTTAGTGACACGGGCTTTCAAGAAAGAAGAGGACTGTGTGCTCAGCCTTATTCAGAGGGGAGGGCCAATGACCAAGGGCTGGGCTCTGGGTCCAAACCTCAGTTCTGACATCTACAGCTAAGAGACTCTGGGCAAGTGGTGAAACTTCTCCAAACCTCAGCTTGCCCATCTACCAGATGGGGATAATGATACTCAACCCTGGAGGGAAACATCAGGATTAACTGAGATAATGAAGTAAAGCAGTGGTACAGTGCCTGGCACTTAGTGCACACACATTTTTAACATTATTAATTCTTTGAAAAGTAGCCCCAGACAAATAGCCTGAAATAAAGCCACTGGCCACCTTGGGGAACAGACCAGATGTTCAGCCTTTCAACCCAGGACAGGCGCAGACAGAAAGAACATCCTGTTCTTAAGAGACGCAAATGAAGTCATTGCATTCTGCCTCTAAGTCATCAGGTCCCCTGGTTGAGTAAGACAATGTTGTGACTCACACTGTAAAATTACAATCGTGTTTCTCTCTCTCTGATGATAACTGTCTCATTTTTAGACCTCTTCTGCAAAAATCAAAGTCTTTCAGGTAACACACCCCCCACTCAAATCTTACAAGGACACTTTCCCCCACTGCTCTCTCGCCAGCCCCACAACATTGCAATAACTTGATCATCGATATGGATGAAAACACTTGGCATCCGTTTTCTGCTGCAATGTGGAAGCTTCCAGCAATGTTTACCACACCTGCCGCCCCTCCGCTGCTCTCAGGCATGGTGAGGCAACAGCACCACAAGACACGCAGAGTCAGAGTCAGAGTCACAGCTGCTCTTGGGCTGCATCAGGCCCAAGCCTCCCTATTTTCAAATTTCTGAGGGCCCAACTGGAGAAACCTCAATCACCCAGCTGATCAAAGGATGCTTCCTCCTCTCACTGAGCTATAATAGAGTTGGGGTTCTGCTGACTTCAATTGCATGTGCGACACACATGGAAACACATGTTGGAGATTGGGGAGAGGTGGGGAATATTTCAGGTCTGGTAGAGGAGGTTTTGGGGCACATTCACAAGTTAATCAACTTTTAGTGAAGATGAATGGACCTCAACAAATCAAAGTAATTCTTGTTGGAACAAGGAAGGGAGTGGTCTTCCCCCCCACCCCCAAACTCAAGTCCCATTCAGAACAGAGAAAATTCTTCCTGGGAAAGCCTGGTGGGCAGACAGCAACTCCCACACACCTAATGACATAGCCACAGCATTTGAACTAAAGCAATTCCACCATAACTAAGTCCTCTGTGATGTAGCAGGTTGAATCATGAGCTCAGAGACATCAGGTCTTAACTCTAGGACTTGCTCATGTTACCACATATGGGAAAAGATCTTGCAGGTACCAATAAATCAAAAGTTCTGACATGGACAGATTATCCTGGATTAACCAGAGGGGCTCCAAATGCCATCACAAGTGTCCTTATGAGAGAGAGGCAGAGAGAGATCAAAGAAGAGGACAAGCCCACATGGCCACAGAGGCAGACAGGGGAGGGATGGGGCCACAAGCCAAGGCACCTGGAAGCCCCCAGAAGCTGGGATAGGTGAAAAATGGATTCTTCCCTAGAGGATCCACAGGGCGCACTGCCTGGCTGACACCACAATTTCAGCCCAAGAAAATAGTTTCACATTTCTGACTCTCAAAACTGAAAGATACTTTTTTTGTTGGTTTGTTTCCCACCAACCACATTTATGGTACTCTTACAGTAGTCATAGGAAACTAATAATCTCTCAAATAAAAAGCAAATCACAATAGAGTCAAGAATTTAGTAGTGAAAAGAATTTAATACAAGCCTCCCTTTGTTCCCGTGTTACAGGCCAATCAAGAAATTAAACAGAGGGAAGGCCAAGTGTTGTAGTAAGTGCACATGGTCTAGCGATTAAGATGCCCGTGTGCCATATCAGAGTACTTGGGTTCGATACTTGGCCTCGGCTCCTGACTCCAGCTTCCTGCTCATGTGGACCCTGGGAGGCAGCAGTGATGGCTCAAGTAACTGTGGTCCTGCCAACCCTGTGGAAGACCTGGGCTGAGTCCCCAGCTCCAATCCTGGTTGCTGTGAGCATCCGAGAAATGAACCAGTGGTGGGAGCTCTCTCTCTCTCTCTCTCGCTCTCTCTCTCTCTCTCGGCTGTGGCCTGGAAAAGCAGTAGAAGATAGCCCAAGTGCTTGGGTCCCTGCACCCATGTGGGAGTCCAGGAAGAAGCTCCTGGCTCCGGATCGGCCCAGCTCTGGCCATTGCGGCCATCTGGGGAGCAAACCAACAGATGGAAGACCTTTCTCTCTCTGCCTGTAACTCTACCTCTCAAATAAATAAATAAATCTTTAAAAAATTAGAAGTCCACACACAGTGAGAGACGGAGCTGGGACAGATCTCTAGAGCCTCAGAGCTCTTTCTCAAGGACATGGTCAAGCCTCTGGCCTGCTAGGTGACCCTCTGACCTTCTCAGAACGTTTCCAGCACTGTCCAATACCATCCAATATGGTGGCTGCCAGTTGCAGATAGCTATTTACACTTAATTAAAATTAAATAAAATTTAAAATGCGGTCCCTCATCTGGCATCGGGAAGAAGCAAAGGGAGCCCTTTCTTAGCAGTGTGCATGGCTGCTAAGCACTGCATGGCCCAGGCATGCAGACGTTGCCATCGCTGACGAGGTTCCAGAGACCTTGGCTGGACTAAACACAGGCAATGCCTAGGGGACTTCCTGCCTGCTTACCAACACCATGACTGGTTTATTCATAGCATATTCAAATACCAGGACTACTGGCTGGCATGCCTTGGGATCCCAGTAAGGACTTTTATGAAGGCACCAGGGCCCTCGGCTTCTCCCTGCTGACTAGGGATTTCCTGCCTTCCTTGAGGGATACTGTAGTGTGGACCTGTGACACTTGGTTGGCTGGGCCCAGGAGTAGCACAGAGAGGGTCAGAACAAGACACTATGGTGAGGGACCAATGTTGTGGCAGGACAGGCTAAGTACTGCCTGTGATGCTGGCATCCCAGATCGGCACCGCTTAGAGTCCCAGCTACTCCACTTCTGATCCAGCTCCCTGCTAATGTGCCTGGAAATGCAGCAGAAGGTGGCTCCGAGGACTTGGGCCCCTGCACCCACATGGGAGACCCAAGTGGAGCTCCAGGCTCCCAGCTTCAGTCTTGCCCAGCCCTGGCTATTGTAGCCATTTGTGGAATGAACCATCAGAGAGAAGATACCTCTCTCTCTAATTCTGCTTTCAAATTAATTAATTAAAAAGAAAACAAAGGTACAGGGGCAAGCACCTCCGAGACCCAGCTCATGCCTCAGGAGAGCCTACAGAGCTCCCAAAGCCCCTCAGCATCCAGAAGCCATCAGGGGCCACGCCCAGCTTGTTCCAACAGGAGGGCTTCTTGGGATGCCAACAGGAGTCTGACGCACTCTCTCCAGGAAACCTCAGCCAAGACTTGTATGCCCTCCCATAGCTCAAACACAACACCATGGTCTTCTCTGACCCACACAACTGGGAAAGCACAGACTTCCACGTTGCATATGAGAAAACTGAGGATCCACAAAGTGAGGTGACTTTCCAAAGACATGTGCGAAGCCAAACTCCAGTGGAAGGGTCTGACCCAGAACTGTGCCTTTTACACCTCCACCTCCTCTTTTTTTTTTTTTTTTACACCTCCTTGCTTATGGCACACTCAGGTACACTCAGGCTCTCTCTTGAGCACACGGCAGAAACCTACTCACCTGTGTGGCCCAGCTGGCATCTGGCAGCGCCTTCCCCATTCAGTGAAAAGACCTGTAGCCTGGTTTTCACATCTCACTGTCTTCCCTTGGTGGGAGGATGAGCAGAGCAATGAAGTCCAAAGGGAAAAGAGACAAATATTTGGAACTGCACCTCTGAGCAGGCACCTGCAGGAAACAGGAATGTTGTAAAAATTCACTGAGGGGAATGAGCCCTCATGGCAAAACAGGAGGCTGTGTATCACTGTTGAGTGTAGTGTGTAAGGCAGACAAGAGGCACCCGTCTTCATGTGGCCCTGTGCATGGGTTTCTGGATTTCACATACACTAGCATACAATGGACACTCAGTCTGCCAAGTAAATGACAACTTAAACCTCGCCACACGCAAAACGGGGTCATTTCATCCTCCCACAACTCATCAAGTGGGTAATTAACTATGCCCATTACACAGCTGAAGAAATCAAGGTTCCAAATGTTTAAGTAAATTTTCCCCCCATCACTGCAGTTTATGGGTGACAGATAGGTCTGTCCAATTCTGAACTACTAACCATGGCAGGATTTTGCCTTTGAAAGAAGTGCAAAGTACACAGTGAACACTCGTGAGAATTTGTCACAGAAATAGAGGCCTGGGGAGAAAAAACCTTTAAGCACACATCTGTAGGTGGGCACGCATGCTTCATCTTTTGATTGTGTTCCAGCTCCACTCCTGGCATTTCCATGTGGGCACACACGTTTCATGTTCTGATCCTATTCCTGCTCCACTCCTGGCATTTCCATGTGGGCACACATGTTTCATGTTCTGATCCTATTCCTGCTCCACTCCTGGCATTTCCATGTGGGCACACATGTTTTATGTTCTGGTACTATTCCTGCTCCACTCCTGGCATTTCCATGTGGGCACACATGTTTCATGTTCTGATCCTATTCCTGCTCCACTCCTGGCATTTCCATGTGGGCACACATGTTTCATGTTCTGATACAATTCTTGCTTCACTCCTGGCATTTCTATTGCCAACACTTGCCTTCTTTTGAAAACCTTCCCTTTGTCTTTAGTAGAAAATTCTAGAACTCATCAATCAACAAGACCAACATACATCTTCCATACTTGAGAAAAGAAGAATCATCAGTCTGAGTATTTTTCTGAGCAAAGTACACATTTCTGACAAATTGTATCTCTGTGAAATTTCTTTGTGACTCTAAGGACCTAAGACTCTTTTGAAAAATTGGAAAATTTCAAGCATTCACTAAAGAGGAGATGAACCTAACATCCAGTTTCAACAGCTGTCAACTCGTGGCCAATCTTATTCCACTGAATTCTCCCTACACCCACTTTGTTTGCTGGCACTTTAAAGTAAATCCCACACAGCTATCATCTCCCCTGTAAATACTTCAGTGCGTCTTTAACTGATAAGAATGTTCTTTGAAACATAATCATAATGCCATTATCACACTTAACAAAATTACAGTCATTTCTTAACATCATCTGAAACTCAATCATCCTCAAATTTCTCCAACTGTCTCAAATATGTCTTTTCTTTAGTCTGTTTGTTCTGATCAGAATCCATACAAGATTCATACACTGCATTTGGTGAAGTTTCTCATGTCTTTTAACCTAAAGCAGTTCCCCTCCCTCTTTTCTGTGTCCTTTCTTTGCTAAGGCCATTGGGTCATTTGTCCTATAGATGGTCATGTTTGGATTTCTTGCTGGCTGTGTAACCTGTTCCTCTGACTCTTGGGTTCCTGTCAACTGGAAGTTAACTTGAGGCTTGATTAGATTCTGGAAAATATAAAAGTCTTTCATAGGATTTTTTTTTAGAGGGCCCGTAATATACAGTAGTCTCACTTTCAATGATTTAAGAATTTCAAGATGGCTCAGTGGGCTCAAGGTTCAATGGTCTGATTCATCCACTTTATAGCTTCCCCATCAACATTCTCTCCCACCTAATGCTTTCAAAAACCCACTGGTAATTGTAAACATCACTGATCTATTATTGTGTTAGGGGCTGCAAAATACTGCTTTACTGACTCTACCTGTTTTCTTGCATTTGTTAGCCTGGCTCCTTCAAAGAAGAATTTTCCCTATTATTCAGCAATAAATGGGAGTGAAGTGCTGATTCATGCTGCAATACAAATGAACCTCACACACATTACACTCAGCCAGAGAGTTAAACACAAAACATCACCTAGTTTTGTTATAAACATTGTCTATAGTTTTTTTGGGGGGGTTTGCTATCTAGTTTCTCTATGTTTATGTGGGGATTAGTAAAGGCCCCCAAACTGTGCTTCCACGGTCACACCCTTCTTTCTCACCACTTTCTGACACACACACTTGACTTAAAGGGCACATCGTGTGTTTCCATGCACAAACAATGTCCACAACAGGTAAATCCATACAGACAGAATATAAATCAGTGGTTGCGAGGGCTGAATAGGTGGAGGAGAATGGGGAGTGACTTGTAATCATGATAAAATATCCTACACCCAGGCTGTGGCGATCAAACTATGGAGTGCTTAAGCCAGAGAGACCCACAAAGTAACCACAGAAGGGCAGGTTGTCTTCAAATAGTTAGAGGCAATAGACTGACAACAGACTTTCCGAAACGCCAGAAGACAATTTCTTGCAAATGATGAGAGAAAATGGCAGTCTATACTTTCATACAGACAGCGAAAATAACATACCAAGGGAGGATAGAATTAAACATTTTCAGACAAATCCTGAAAGTTTACAACTATTCGACCTTGACTAAAATAACTGCTAAATTGCTTTTGTTTTTTCCAGAAACAGAGTAATTAAACCTAGAAGAGACCCTAAAAATACTGAATTTATGGACAAAAACAATCACCATGCTGAGAGATTAAAAAGGAAGGAGATGTCTCTGAAACAGGAAATAGCAAGGAATGGAAAGGAAGTCAAAGTACCGGCCAGCTGGCACTGTGGCCCAGTGGCTTACAGTCCTGGCCTGTAGCACCAGTTCAAGTCCCGGCTGCTCCACTTCCATTGCTAGCTCTCTGCTACAGCCTGGGAAAGCAGTAGAAAATGGCCCAGGTCCTTGGGCCCCTGCACCCACTTGGGAGACCCGGAAGAAGCTCCTGGCTTCGCATCAGCTCAGCTCTGGCCATTGCAGTCATTTGGGAAGTGAACCAGCAGATGCAAGATCTTTCTGTCTCTGGCTCTACTTTTCTTGGTAACTCTTTCAAATAAATAAAAATAAATCTTTAAAAAATAAAGTATTCAGGAGGAGCAAAGAGAGACATGCACCCCAACCTTTAACTCAAGGGTACGTGTCAAAGTTAATGGTGGGAAATTCTAAAAAGATGAGTGTGGCTGTGGAAGCATAGGCTTTGGGTATTTCTGAGGCTCCACAATAAAAACAGAGGGAAAAAAAACAAAAATATATAAACAGAGAAACTGGATAGCAAAACCAAAAATGCTACGGACTTGTAACAAAACAAGGTGAGATCCGCAAATCTCAAAACACAAGTATGTGAGGAGAAACCAAGAGCCACGAGACGTGCAAGGATCAGCCTCCCTGTGGGAAGCAGCTCAGGGGAGCCCCAGGCACCCGACCCCCCAGTGCCTGGCCGGCCCCACACAGCCCACAGACACTCTCACTGCAGAGCCTGGCGCACATCTGAGAAGAGCAGTGCAGGCTGGGAAGATAGCCCACGTCATCAGCGGGCGAGTAACAGGGGCCCCCGCAGGAAGGTCTGAAGGGACTGGAGCCCCAGGAGCTCCCAAAACCCACGCTCTAGGGTTCCCACAGGGGACAAGACCCCCACACTGAGGAACTGTAAAGAGCAGCATAGGGACAGCACGGGTGGAGACAAATGAAGGTGGGAAGGAAAAATAAATCCACAACAATCTCAGAAAGGACCAAAGCCACCGAATGGAGGGAGCCGTGAGGGGTGGAAGTGTCCCCTCGAGACACTGTTACCAACATGCAAATCCCAGGGCATACGTCCCCGGTACCTCTCGGAGGTACCTGCTGGAGAGCAGCAGCCACAACAGCCAGGGAAGTACCAACAGCAGACCGTGGGCAGTACTCAGCAGGTGCTTACTTGTGTAAATAATGAAGGTGGAAGGGGGAGCAGAGTGGGCAGGGGCAGAAAGCTACTTCCTACAGCGTTGAATCATTTACCCTAACTACCACGAGGGGTGAGGAAACTTGAGGAATGATTCCCAAAGCCACGCGGCAATTGGGACGCTCCCTGCAGGACACGTGGAAAGTGCAGCTGCACGGGCTGGCCCTACAGCCGCCCGGCCTCCGCCACCATCACACCAGCAGAGTGGATGCTTCCCGGCCTGCCTCTCCCTCCACTTAGGTCAGCTCCTAACTCAAACCTCCCTGTCTAGTGGACACCAGCTCGTGTCTGTGAAGGGAGCTGAGAAACACAGGGTTTAGCTGTCCAGCTGCTGCTCACTAGGGGGAAGCAGAACTGAGGTTTATCTACAAGGTCGACCAGGCACAGGTGTCTTCTAAAAACCTACTGCTCCTCATCAGTGAAAAGTTAGGACTTCATGTCCATAACAAGAGAAATCTGCGGCTTCTCTTAAACACTGTGCTGGGTGTTAGAACAGGAAGCATAAGCACTGGAAAGGAAGAAGTAATCCAATACTGTCCCTACGCAGTAGTGGCATGACTGCCTACACAGGAAACAAGCCTAAGATAATACAGACCATCAGAATTAATAAGAAAGTTCAGCAAGCTTCCTGGCTAGCACATCAATACACAGAGATTAATTATGCTTCTATATATCTGTAATAAGAAATTAGAACATGTAATTTTAAAAACAGCACTTACGAACAAATCTAGCAAAAGAGGTATAAGATCATTTTTTAAGATCATGAAATTTTATTTAAAAACATGAAAGACTTGAATAAGCTGGAAGATAAATTATGTTTACAGACAGAAAAGCTTAACATCATTAAGAAGTATTAATAATCTAAAATCATGAGGTGTGACTTTGCAACTTCCAGTAAGCTTGAGCTGCATACCTTACAATCCACAATTAAAACCCTAGGCTATTCCTTAGAGACTCTTTCCCAGTTTGTACAAGATGTGCAAAAACACTCACCGAAGCAGTTTACAGCAGCAGAAACTACATATCCAGGACTGGTGTTGTGGCACAGTGGGTTAAGCCACCACTTACAATGCTGACATCCCAGAACAGAGCACCAGTTCAAGTCCTGGCTGCTCCACTTCTGATCCAGCTTCTTGCTAATGTGTCTGGAATGCAGCAGATGATGGCTCAAGAACCCGGGCCCCTACCACCCTTGTGCGAGACCGGATGGAGTTCCTGGCTCCTGACTTTAGCTTGACTCAGTCGTACTTGTTGCAGCCATTTGGGGAATGAACAGCGGATGGAAGATATTTCTACCTCTCTATCTCCCTCCCTCTCTCTCCTCTCTCTATTCACCCCTCTTGTGGCTCTGCCTCTCAAATAAATATATAAATCTTTTTTAAAATACTAGATTTCTAAGTGACCACCAATAGGAAAATGCATAAAGAAACTGTGGTACTGTCGTGCAATGGAATACTATACTGCGGTCGAAACGAATAAACAAGTGTTTCCTTCATCAACCTAATTTTTATGGAAAAGAGTAAGCTACAGGTGTGTGTAACATATGATGTTTAGACACATAAAATAACACACAGCTCATGGACACTGACGTACAAATGAGAAGCATGAAATCGCACCTGAGAATGAAATGCATCCCAGTCAGGGTCATAGTTAGCACTGTAAAAGCAGAAAAGGAAATGGGCTAGGGCGAGAGACAGGAGGTCTCACCTACATTTGTAGCGTGTTCGTTCCTAAAAGGCTTGAGTCAAGCGTGACAATGTTAGTGAAGCTGGACAGCAGGTATGTAGGTGTTCACATTCGTCTGTACACCTTTCTACAAAACTTGAAACACTTCGTTTTCTTCAGAGTGGTGATTTTAGCACAAAAGTAGTTCCCTCCCAGGGCGCTGTCTCCGCCTGTCTTGTCTCAGAGGTATACACATGGAGCCAGCTTCTACCCTATCCGTGGGAGCCACTCAGTCCCCTTGCTCCCTGCTCTCGCCTCCCTGTTGTCAACCTTACTGTCAGTCTCCTGTCTTCCGGTGGCATCAGCTGCTGGGAGATCAGACTTGAGCTGAGAGGGGAGTGCCCTGCAGGCCCGCAGTCGGGCCACCTGCTCCATCCCTGATGGCACTGAGGCAGGAAGCCACTCCCACACTGCCCCCTTTATCTCCCTTCACGGTGTATGGACCTCCTCAAGTGATCTCCCTGAGGTCACGGATTACTATAGGATTCGCACATACCATGACCCCATGATGTACTCCCATCTAAAGGTCGCCAGCTTCGATTTCAGGATGTGGTAGACAGAGCAACTCCCTGGGTACCATGGGTCGTGTGGTTTTGCTAAGCAGAATGATCTCTGCTGTGTCCTTTAGGCAAGTCAGTGGCTTGGTTCAACCCAAGCTCTTTCTCGGGAAAACTGACTCACTGCTTTGGGCTTAAAACCCCATGGAGATTAACCTGATTTTAAACTCCATTTATGAAAGGTCAGAAATAGCTCAACTTTCTATCCTCACTCTTAAGTAAAATCATGTAGCGCTTCTTGCAATAAAGCAATAATGAATTTGCTGTGACCACAACATCAGGGCTCCCAGCATTTTGCAAAATTAGATCTCTCAGAAAAGCCTTGGCCAGAGCTCTTCAACTTCCAAAAGACGGTCCCTTATGATCCAAAGGGACAGCAGTTGACAAGGGAAGTCAATCTAGTCCCTACCCTGCATCCTGCCAGATGCCTTCAAAGGCGAGCTCAACTCTCTAAGGGCCACAGGCCTTCCTTCTCTCACCTGCGCCACAGCCATCTCTCTCACCACTATCACCAGCACCCAGCACGGCACCAGGTGCTTGATAAAGGCCACAAGGCAGCCATTTCTCTCCAGCCGCTGAGGCTCTGCAAGCTGGAACCTCTCAGGAAGAAAGTGTGATTGCTCTAGAGAGGAGAAACCCTGGTCCACAGCAGGGCAGGCAATCAGTGAGACTGGAGATGTGATACAAGCCAGAGGTGTTCTGACGACGGAAGGAGCCACAGCCACCCCCAGGACAGGCGTCCTCTATGGAAAGGCAGGCTGTTCAGGGAGCCAGGGAAGCGGGTGGGTGAGTTGGAATGAGTTCCAGGGGCCACAGCAGCCTGGCCTTTCCTTCAGCCTCATACCGGCCCCGCATCCCCTGCCACGCCCCTCTCATCTGGGATCCTGCCTGAAAGGGACCATGCCCAAGTGATCCAGGGCATTCTACCAAAGGGAGGGGAATGCTTTCAACAGTCCCCTTTGGGTAGAAGAATAAAAATGTTGACCGGCCCTTCCTTTGTGTCAGATAACTTGCTGTTCCATACAACTCAACAAATCCTCACTGTAACCCTGTGTGACAGCTACTGTCACTGGGTTCAATCAGTTTAACCATAACCATTCTTCACCCAGTAACCAGAAAGATCTTTATACAACATCAACAAGTAGATCATAACCAATCCCTTAAAACTTAATGGCTTTCTACTACTTGCTACAGGTCCCACCTGTCTCTCCTTATCTCACTCCTCCCTTGCCTTTGCTCTCTCTGGCCAGCTCCACAGCTTTTTCTCTTTCTCGCACTCCCTTCCTAGAGGGAATGGGAATGGTCGATGGGGCTCACACGTGTGTTATCTTGTGTACGTTATCTCGTAAGGCTCAGCTAAGATCTTACATTAAAGGCAGCATGGGGCCGGCGCTAGGGCTCACTTGGCTAATCCTCCACCTGTGGTGCCGGCATCCCATATGGGTGCCGGGTTCTAGTCCTGGCTGTTCCTCTTTCAGTTCCGCTCTCTGCTGTGGCCCGGGAGGGCAGTGGAGGATGGCCCAAGTGCTTGGGCCCTGCACATGTGTGGGAAACCAGGAGGAAGCACCTGGCTACTGGCTTCGCATAGGCGTAGCTCCGGCCATAGTGGCCATTTTGGGGGTGAACCAATGGAAGGAAGACCTTTTTTTCTCCCTCTCTCACTGTCTAACTCTAGCTGTCAAAAAAAAAAAAAAAAAAAACACTATAAAATGTTAAAAAAAAATGGCAGCATGTTGGGAGGTGGGGCAGGGCTTCCTGGCAGCTGAATGTTATTTGGGGAGGGGGCTCAGACTACAGCAAGAAGAGCAGTTGCTGCTCTTGGACCCTTGATTGAACCTCAACACTCCTGATACTCAAATAGTCAATTTAACATATTCTTGTTAGTGAAGGTGGCTCCTTACAACCAGGACTAGGAGATCTGAGGACAGGAAGCTGAGACCCAAATGGGATGGAAAACAACACAAACCAAAAACCCCAAGCCAAACTGCTCTCATAGTAACAGAATTTTGTACAGCAAAACATTGGCTCCCACGAATTTAGTGCTCAAGCCTGATGTCTTATGGACACAAGAGTAAGCAAGTAATTGAACCCAACCTCCTCATATCAGAAGAGCTCAAGTCCAGAGAGGCTGAGCACCATGGCAGAAACCACACAGCTAGGTAACAACTTATAGACAACCCACGCCTGTCTTTGCAATTTCAAACAGTCCCTGGGATGACTGACAAGGTAAGGTGACTGCAGAGAACAGTGCTGGGGACAAGAGGCATCTGAACTCCCGTGCCCTGCTCCAGGCTTCAAATCCAACCATCACATCAGAGGCTTCATTTGCTTCCTACACCCTCACGATGGCACAGTTATTCACTCTTGGACAAAGTGAACTGCCCAGGAGCCTGTTAGAATTCCAGGGCCAGCACCTGAGCTGCTGTCACAGAAGTCTCACTGTAGCGTGACTGCAGGTCCTAGGTACTTTCAACTGACAAAGGGCTGCAGCTGGGAAAGGTGGCTCAGTGGGAAACCCACTGATACAAAGTTCCTCCCAGCCCGGTGCACACATCTCTTCCCAAATCCACCCAAAGTGACGTCTGTCACACTGGGAGTATTTACAACAAGGAAGATGGCAAACACTATAAATTAGTGCCTTCTTGGTGTGTGTGTGTGTGTGTGTGTGTGTGTGTGTGTGTGTGTTCTGAGAGCCAATCCAGTTATTAAAGATCCACCAAAGTATCCCTGGCCATAGGTGACCAGATTAGTGTGTCTGATAGTCTGGTCCCCAGAGACCAAGAAACAGACATGGTGCAGTTGCTTCGGTGTGGAACAAACAGCATTGCATCCTGCACAAGTATTTACTGCTCTGTGAAAAGAAGACTACATCTTCCATGGTGCTTCAAATTTTCAATTTCTGATTTGCTGGGTAAAATAAATCACGGTCAGCATGGGCAGTGAACCTCATCACCGTGTGCATCTTTAGCTATAAATTAACCCCTCTCTTTTCTGGCACTTTTTTGGATACACACCCATTCCCACATGTCACCAACATTTCTGACTTCTGACTTGGCAAGACCCTCCTCACCTTACACTGCTCTTCCCTACGGAGACAAGCTTTCCAAGTGAGCCAGCACCCTCCAGCTTCCCCTCCCACATCACCCAAACGACAGAAGACAGAGGAACCGAATCAACTGGCACCTCGGGCTTTACTGTGATCCATGACACCACTGCCTCTGTGACATTCGTGGCACAATGCTCTGTAACGGTTCCCCGTCTACTGCTTGGCCTGCTTCCTCCCCCATATATAACCAGGTGCCTTCTCCTACCCCTAAATATTTCATGTAACTACATAGAAGACCCACATAACTACCAGTTGAAGATACTTCTGAAGGGTCAAGTGGTACAAGGATTGAAGATGATACTTATCTTTTGTTCTGTAAAACCTGTAAGTCATTTGAATTTCCCATAAGAGAGGTACTCACATATGACTTATATAATTCTTAGAAAATGAAGTGACTGGGACCAGCACTGTGGCATAGCAGGTAAAGCCACTGTCTGCTGAGCCAGCATCCCATATAGGCACCAGTTCAAGTCCCGGCTGCTCCAATTCCGAGCTAGCTCTCTGCTAACATGCTTGGGAAAAGCACTAGAAGATGGCCCAAGTTCTTGGGCCCTACACTCACATGGGAGACCCAGATAAAGGGCCTGGCACAGCCCCGGCTGTTGCAGCCATTTGATAAGTAAACCAGTAGATGGAAGATCTCTCTCTCTCTCTCTCTGCCTCTCCTTCCCTATAACTGAGTTTCAAATAAATAATCTTTTTTTAAAAAATTTTATTTATTTGAAAGAGTTATGGAGGTAGAGACAGAGAAAGGTCTTCTGTCCACTGCTTCACTCCTCAGATGGCCGCAATGGTTGGAGTTGAGCCAGTCTGAAGTCAGGAGCCAGGAGCTTCTTTCAGGTCTCCCACGTGGGTGCAAGGGCCCAAGGACTTGGGTCATCCTCTGCTGATTTCCCAGGTGCATTTAGCAGGGAGCTGGATCAGAAGTGGAGCAGCCAGGACTCAAACTGGCATACACATGGCATGCCAGCACTGAAGGCAGGGCTTTAAACCACTGTACCACAGCGCTTGCCCCATAAGTAAATCTTTAAGTAAAAGAAAATGAAGCACTCCCCAAAGTCTTTGCTATATAAAACAACTCCCGTGATGGGCTGTCAGCCTTGGCCTGCCGTCTGCATGCTGACACCTCCAATTTCATTCCAGCCTTTGCAACTCTCATGAGTTCCAGATCGCAGCAGCCTGTAACTGACATCCACCTGAATCTCGTGCACACAAGTCACCTCGCCAGTACTCCTTGCCCCTCGAGGGCACATCAAATGTCTGAGACACCCTAGATTCCTTCTGAAACCCTACACTCTGTCATATTGATTCTACCTTCAAATTGCCCCCAAATTTAGTCAGTCCTTTTGACCCCCAAAGCTACTTCTTTAACTCAGGCTCTCATTTGTCACCTAAATTAGGACAAAAATCTAAAAACCTAAAATTGGTCTCCCTGGGGTGTAATCTTCCTTCCCCTCCAATTTGTCCCCCAACCTACAACCAGAAAAATCTTACTAAAATACAAATTGAAATATCATCACCTTTCCAACTCAGCCCTCACCCTAAGTCCCTAATTGTCACTTTAAAATCTACAACAGCTTACCCCAGCATCTGAGATACAATTCTAATGGAATTCAAAGCTGTTCCTTCCATCAGGTCCCATATTCCAGCCACACTAAATGACCTGAAGGTTCCAGAATGCATCCCATTTCATTTGTTTGTCCAAGGTCACCTTTGCTAACTAAGCTGCTTCCTTGGAAGGGCTCCTTCTTCCTAAGGGCTGGGCATGGATGACCTTTCTGTTTCCCATGACATCTCCCTAATCCTGCCACTTCCATGAGTATGGTTGTCTATGCAACAGTAACCTTGTCAGTCTGCTACAAGATTCTAAACGTAAAATGTCTCATTTGTGTAACTACACAGTGTGACCCTCAAGGAGATTGAGTAAATATTCCACAACCTATCTCAGAAGCAACCTCTCAAATAAATATGGTTCTCCCCATCCCTTCATGTCTGGTCTTGTCTGTTGTAACTGACATGCTAAGCGAATGTCCAGCTTCTGTGTTCAACAAGGAGATCCCTTGTGAAACACCAACACCAACGAGGCTTCAGGCTGGACATTGCATACAGAATGCCACCTGAAGAAGCCCACCATTCAGCCTGACCTTTGACACCTTGACACCTTATGTGACAAGCCCAAGTCCTGAACTGCTGGTCACAGGTCTTGGAAGCATCTGACAGAAAGAAGCCTGGAAAGATGACTGCTGGAGCTGCTAACAGGAGGAGGAGCCTTTGCAGGCCTTCGCTTGATGCCCACGAATTAACTGGCACCCAGGGTGGGCGCACTCAACCCAACAGGGAAGCAAAATCGTCCAAGACTTAAATTCTAACCAGATGCAGTTTTATTAATGTTAATAATAAACATTCGATATTTTTAGAAAACAGCTCTTTAGAAACAATAACATGGAGCATTTTCATATAGTCAGCGTGGCAAGGATTACCACCAAAATCCTTGTTGCTCCAGCTTGTGTCTTCAATGTTTATGCTTCGTAATTGCCATATTGTGAAAAAGGGAAGCCAAACTGCTCCATTTTGCCCTAATTCCAGGAGAGTCCAAGACAAAGGAGAAACAATGATTCAAAGAAAGTATTTTATTGAAGGAGATAAGTTACTCAAATATTAACTAGCTGTAGACAAAGAAACATGGTGGAAGCTGGGTTTGTCAACAGAAGAGAGATGGTACTGAAGACTCTGCCCGACAGATATTCAGAATCCAGGTTTTCGTGTTTTTCCATGTCCGTTTCCACAGGGCACTTCCCAGTCAGAGGATTCTTGAGACCAAATGAGATAGGACTGTTTTGGCTCTCAAACCAGAGTCTCAGGTCTTCTCTCTGCCAAGGCATTCAGTGAAAACATGATTTATGTTTCAGATTCCTCTGGAGCATCAGAAAGTCTCTTTCTCATCGCATTGCCATGCTCCCTGCTCTTCAGCCTCTTCTGCATATACTGGAAGGAAGAGGGGGAGAGAAGAGTCAGCTGATTACATCACCATTACATCAGTTAAGTTAAATAATAAACGTTTTCATGGACAAAATTCTTGTCTTTTATTTCACTGAACCTAAGATAGCCAACAGTGACCTTAGAGGATTGATACCTGGTACCACTTCATTCAGCATAATACAGTATCTACATCCTCATAGGCAGATAAATATTTGTCAAATCAATTTCCTCCCAAAACAAGAATTCAATCACTGTCGAAAATGGATAAGCTGCCCCCCTGCCTCTGCTGAGCACTGACAAGGGCCCACTACCATGACAGATCGCCTGTTCTTGTTCCAACATTTACATTGAATCAGAAAGTATTTCCCTGTAAATCTCCTATTGTCTTCTACAAGTGTGTCTTCTTGCCTGCTAGGATCTTAAACTATCTCACTACAGAGAACCCACTCACTCTCTGCTTTTCAGGCTGAACACTGCTGGTTTCTATGACTGTTCCACAGAGCACAGCTTTTGTCCTCTGACAGTTTATCTATAAAAAGACTTTTATTTTAGAAAGCACTTTGATGTTCCGTATAAAAAATCACAAACAGCATCAAACATAGTGCTCTAAATGTAGTCTAACAGACATGGATTACAGTGGGCTAGTTCTCATGACCTGGTCACATCATATTTCTGTATTTATGAGAGTAAAAGGCTCTTAGCAACCATATAATCCTCAGCTCCTACGGAAATTTACAGTCAGTTGAACCAGGATTGTTTCATCAAGAACAGACCTCACACCTGGTTCTGCCTCAAATCTTAGGTTTCTATATCCACTGGCTCTAAGTGCAGGTTAGCACAGAGCCTAGCACTTAAAAAAAGCATTCTGATTTCCTCAAACTGTTACTAATCTATGTCTGCAGCAGAGAAATTTGAATGTGTTTATACATGCACATATTTATATGCTGACAGTATGCATGTTACCGGAGAAATTTGCAGGGTTCTTGTCTTCGCGCAAGAAAGAATTCAGGCGTGAGACAGAGAAGAGTGGAGGTGAAATAGCAAAGTTTATTAGGGAAGGGACATCCGTAAAAACGGATGGGCACCTCTCCAGACAGGACCTGAGAGAGAGTGCGGGGGGGGGGGGGGGGGGCAGTGGAGAGAGAGTACACCTGACCAGGTCAGGCGGGCGGCTCAGCAGACAGGCAGAGGGCTGAGCGCGCAGTCCGGTTGAGGCCAGGGGTTTTTTAAGGAGATGGGTCTTGCTTCCCACCTCTGCTCCTCTTGGAACAAAGGGCTTTTTGGATGTAAATAGAAAAACTCCTATCTGAGTTTTTCCCTGAAGGTATCAGACAGGAGGAAGGCTAGCTGGCGCCATCCTGGGTTTGGAGGAAGGGTGAGCAAGACCTCCTGGAGAGTGGGGATCCGGAGCAGGGTGTTTGAAATGCAGATACTGGGCTGTACCTGGGAGAAGGGGCAGGGACCCCCACCAGGCAGGTTATCAGGTAGAAGGGGGCAGGGTAGGATGTGGAGGCCTGACTGCCCCTGGAATGTTGCCGGGCTGCCGGGATGACTCTGAGGTGCAGATGCATACGCTGGACATAGATGTCTTTTCCTTAGGCCTTTATGTTACACACACATAAGCTCATAACTAACTTCCTACCTAACATGCACACCAATACAGATTTTAAGGCAGATGAGTTTTCCCCTGGATAGAGGAGGAAAAGATGAAAAGTAAATTCTAACACAGGGGCAAGCATTGTGGTGTAGTTGGTAAAGCCGCTGCCTACAAAACCGGCATCGCATCTGGGTACCCATTTGAGTTCTGGCTGCTCCACTTCCAATTCAGCTCCCTGCTGATGTGCCTAGGAAAGCAGCAGAGGATGGCCCAAGTTCTTGGATCCATGTAGGAGACCTGGAAAAAGCTCCTGGCTCCTGGCTTCAGCCTTGGCTGGCCAGCCCTAGCCTTTGTGGCCATTTGGGGACTGAGCCAGCAAATGGAAGATCTCTCTGTCTCTATAACTATGCCTTTCAAGTAAATAAGTAAATAAATAAATCTTTTTAAAAAAATTCAACTAGAAGAAGCCAAGAGTATGTGAACATTTGACCATCAATGTCATTTAGGAGCTGGAGAAACAGAAGTCACAGAGATTAGTGGCAGGAACTTGACTGGAATGTCTTCCCCTACTCCTGAGGCTGAACTGTGTGGAGATTTGAGACTGAGTTTTCTTTACTCTCCTGGGCCTGTAACTTCATATAACAAATAGGGCTGGTTAATCTTTAAGAAGTTTTTCTAGGTCAAAAGTTGAGGATGCTACAAATCTTTAGGAATGATAGTTTTCAAACTTTTTTTTTTCTCTCATCAAAAAGCTACTTTCAATTACAGATGAGTTATCAGGTCCCTTCAACTCAAATCATTCTTAGTATCTGTCATACATTAAATTTCCCCCTAAGATTGTTGGCACGAATAGACCCAAAACACTACCCTAGAACACGGACAGACACATGAGACCATCAGGGCTCTATCTTTAATCTCGTATCCTGGATGGCCCCCAGCACTCAGGCTGGGAGGAGGATCATAAAGGTAATTTTCTGAAGATAATACTTTTCAGCAGGCCAACAAAATATATGTGAAGCCATTTCCAAAGGAATTCACGAAGGTCCCTGAATTTTAAAAGAAAAAAAAAAGGCTGAACATAAAGTTACTGACAAGACGCCACCCAACAATACAGATGGAATGGAAAGTCAACTAACCAAAAAACAAACCAACTAAGAGGACAAAAACAAGGATGCTACAGAAGTGATACTAATGATTATTTCAATATGAAGAACAACAGAAGGGATATGGCTCACAGAGAGGCTTGGAAAAAAGCGGCCAAACCCTCTTGGAATGAAGGATTCTGATGAGAAAGGAAGGAGGGAGCAGGAGGAAAATTTCTGAATCAAGTATTTAGGTGTGGAAGGGAAATAAATGAGCACAGGCTCAGAGGATTAGAGTGAATGAACAGAAAGAAAAATATTCATGGAGGCCGGTGCAGTAGGTTAATCCCCTGCCTGCGGAGCCGGCATCCCATAAGGACACTGGTTTGAGTCCTGGCTGCTCCTCTTCCAATCCAGCTCTCTGCTATGGCCTGGGAAAGCAGTAGAAGATGCCCAAGTCCTTGGGCCCCTACATCCATGTGGAGACCTGGAATAAGCTCCTGGCTTCTGGCTTCTGGCTTCAGTTCAGCTCAGCTCCGGCCATTGTGGCCATTTAGGGAGTGAACCAGTGGATGGAAAACGTTTCCCTCTGTCTCTCCCTCTCACTGTCTGTAAATCTACCTCTCAAATAATAGAAAAGAAAAGAAAAAAAATTAAAAAAGAGATAATGAAGCAATAAAAAAGCTACAAAGAGGACCTAGAGAATAAGTCATGGAGAAAACAAGCAAATTTGTATGAAAACAAAAACAAACTCAGACAAAATTAAAATATCTACAAAACTGTACCAAATAGTCACTAACTGAGCTCAGGGCCAGCTAGAGAGAAAATCTCCTATGAAGATCTAATTACCAAAGTAATAGCAAAATTACTGAACTATATGAGGGAAAAAATGTCAATATAGGGAGAAAAGCTATCTTACACAACCAAAAGCTTGTGGCAAACCAATAAACAACCAGCTATATCAAATAAAACAGTATGGGTTTTATTTTGTCATAAGCTTACTTTCCTTACTAACAGGAACACGGCCCTGTGTTTAGTTTCTAGTCTTCATATGTGAAGAAAAACTGTTTTCCAAAAATCATACTAATTCACATTTCACAGAACTCCAGAGTCCTTCAAACAGTAAAGATAAGCATCACACTGGAAAGGGATTCCAGGGAGAAAAAGAAAGCCCCACAGTGGAAAATACACAAAATAGAGGAAGATTCTGGACAACATCAAATTCCATACTTAAGCCTTTCAATCCAAGACTAACAACAAAAATCCAAAATGCAGAAGAAGAAAAATGGCATTCAGCCTTTTAGACATGATCTATTCTAAGTGTTTTTCTCTCTTCTTGGTCTTCACATATTTTTAAAAGGCTCTGGACACAGAATAAACTGATGTAAAGAAACAGAAATGAAATTACATTTCCTTTCAAAAGTTTAATATGCGTTCTACTTGGTTAGCAGTACCTGGAAAAAAAGAACCAGGCACCTGGCCATTTGCCTGAGTCTAAGCCATAGCCTACACCACATTCAGGAGCTGACAGTCTTCCCAAACAAATCAAACTAACTCCCTACCATGTGCACACAGCAAACTGAAACTATTAAACCACAACCACATTTACACCATGAAAGCTGGGAACAGCCTAAGTCTAGCCTCCCTATTTTATATAAGGAAACTGAGGCCAGAGAGATTGTCACCTGCTAATGAGCTAGCAACTCATTCACATAGGTCTGCTGACCAGATTCAATTTGCCAAAGCTTAAAGTTCATCAGGATGAGTTACCATGACTATAACAAGGAAGTTTTCATCATTTGAGTACACAGAAAAAGAACAGTGATGTTCTCAAACTGTCCCCAGAAAAAGCTTTCATTCCTCTTGGTTTTAGAGGGAGATTAGATGGAGATGGAGATAGAGGTAGAGACAGAGGAGAGGGGAGGTTATACTGTTATACTAAAACTGTGGGGGGAGTAAATTTTTAATAAAGGCAACAATATATGTAACATTCAAAAATGTTTTGTTCAGCCATTTCCATCCTTCAACATGTTTCTTACCTCATTCTTCAAACATTTTCTCATTTCCCGATCAAGATCGTTGCAATGACCAAAAAATTTCAGAATGTTGTGCTAGAAGGAAGAAAAAGGGTAAAATATTTCATCCCAAAATATGCCAAGGACCCTGGCACACAGAATTTAAGTAACTATTCCTATGAGAATGAGTTCACTGTGGCACTTTGTTAGTAAGCAAATAACAGTTAAATCATAATATAAAAATAAAATCAAAACATAAAAATAAACAGCCTTATTCTGGTCCTTCCTAAAATTGACGATTAAATGCTCTATAGGTAGAAACAGAAATCAAGACCTTTTCCTGGATAAAAGAGAGGCTTACTAAACCATTAACACGTCACAGAGACACAGCAGAAACAAGCATGTTAAAAGCACAGTAGATCGGCTATTATGGCTAGTGGTAGCAATCTGCAACGTGGACCCGTATCACTAGCAAAAACTTGATCCTGTAAACAAGGCTGTTTAATAAGATGCTTGGTACCACAGTTACTTTCTCATTTGCACCCATTCAAAGCATCAGCAGACACACAGCGCTACCAACAGACGATCTGTCCAGGCCACAGATGTAAGCCACTAGCTCACAATACAGAAAATCTGTTTCCAAAGTTGAAGTCAGCTTGAAAAAACAAAACTAAGTCTCCCAGTGATTCCAAGTGCAATGACTATCTTACCATCACAGCAAAAAGAATGAGTGCTCTAAAGCAGGTTAAGATGAAGCCAGAAGCTAGAACTTGAATTTTAGTGGGAACATAATTAGTGCATGTGCCCTTCATGATTTTTAAGGGCAAGCAGGAGAGCATGGTGATCTGCTATAATGACACGCCACAAATGCTGAAGTCATAGTTCTAATAGACATACTTTTTTCCTTTCCTTCCTAATTATGGCTTTCATGGAAACCACAAAACACATAACCAGTAACCTATGCCTCGTGCTATTTCTTTTTTTTGCACTTCACTGCTACCTTAGAAAAGCATTTTTCAGGTTCACATTAAATAAATGGTTAGAGTCTTCCTGACATGCATTTAAGATAAAGATCTCCTATTTCTTACCTAATGGCCTTTTCAAGTATAAATGTTTCTTATGTGTTTTTCCTAAACTACTTCTTTTAAAACAAACAGAGACAATGCATTGTTGACTCCTCCTAGTCGAGCAGAGAGAACAGAAGAATTAGATTTTTAGGATACAGGACAGGATCTCACAGTTTACTGTTATCATATAATCCCACACCCATATATCTAAACTAAATTATATTTCCTTTATCCTCAACATTAATGAATCTCAAATGAGAATTACACTTTTGTGGAGCCAGCACTGTGGTGTAGTAGGTTAAGCATCCAGCTGTGGTGCTGGCATCCCATATGGGCACCGGTTTGAGTCCTGGCTGCTCCACTTTTGATCCAGCTCCCTGCTGACATGGGAGACACAGAGTAAGATCCTGGCTCCTGGCTCTGGACTGGCTCAGCTCCAGCTGTTGTGTCCACTTGGAGAGTGAACCAGTGGATGGAAGACTTCTCTGTCTCTGCCTCTCCCTTTCTCTCTCTGTAACTATGCCTCTTATGTAAATAAATAAATCTTTAAAAAAGAATTATGCATTTGTGCCATTATGTAAAATATGTTTAACCCAACGTGCCCCAGTGAAACAAACTGATACAAGAAATGCCTGTGGGTTGAAATTCTCTTAGGCACACTAGGCAGAAATTTCCACTGCCTGCTGCCTAGGGAACCAAACCAACTGAGCATCTGATCACTGGATACCAGTGAGCCCTTCCCATGGAGAACACTGTCCCAGCTGCTAGGAACACAATGTGAGCAAGGTAGACCTGGGCCTTACTCTCCCAGCACAGTCGGGGGAAACACTAGTGAAGGAATTGCCATAAAGCAGTGGTGTAAATCAAGAATCCTTACGGGTTCCTAAGACCTTTCCAGGGGATGCACACAGTGAACTATCTTCCCACTAAGTCAAAGGCCTTATTCCTTCTCAGATGAGTCCAGTAGACTTTTCCAGAGGCTACCTGAAGTGTAATATCACAACAGACTGAAAGGAGAGGCAGCTATCAGATCACAGCTGTGTTCTATTTATTTGGACATAAGAGACAACTGCCAAGATGCAAAAGCTAGGCCATTCTTTTCACTGTTTTTCCATTTTGAGAAATAAAATAATTATGAAAAATGTCAACATTAATTAAAATAGATTCACTTTTAAAATTGCTCAGCTTTCATTTATAATTCACCCAGTATTAGCAGATATCACCCACATAAACAAAAGCTCTTTGGGGGTTCTTAACAATGCTTAAGAGAGTAAAGGAGTCCCAAGACCAAAAAGAGTGAGAATACCTGCCATGCAGTAGGAAATGTATCAGACATGGCGCTGTGAAGGACGGAGCGATTGTGCCAAAAGAAGCCAGGCCAGGAAAGAGAGATGAAATGGCCAATCATGCTGAGGAAAACCTCAAGAAAAGGGACAGCCTGGTTTAGCAAATCTAAGTGGAGACAGTGAGAAATGTTCTAGGTTCTGCAAAGGAAAAAGCAAGAACAGAGGGGAGAAACAAAGTCCCCCAGGGTGGCTGCAGGAAAGCGCACAGGAATAACAGGGAGGGAGTACAGGGAGAGTGGTGAAGCCTAAGGAGCTCTGATGGGACCAGTTTTGTTAAGACTTTGAAACACAAAGCAAGGAATTTAAATTTCTGTCTAGGGTGGGTGTTGTGCGCAGCATGTTAAGCCACCATTTGGAATACCCAGGTCCCTTATAGGAGTGTCTGGGATGCAGTCCAGCCTCTACTTCCAATCCAGTTTCCTGCTCACGCATCTGGGAGGCAGTAGATGAAGGTCCAAGTACTTGGGTTCCTGCCACATTGGTAGGAGACCTAGATGGAGTTTCTGACTCCTGCTTTCAGCCTGGCCCAGTCCAGCTGTTGCAGTGGCTCGGGAAGTGAACCAGTGGATAGAAGATACATCTCTTTGTCACTCTGCCTTTCAAACAAATAAGTCTTTAGATTTTTTTTTTCTCTATAGGCCCAAGAAGGCCATTTAAGAGGGGCAATGATTGATTAAACTTACTTTTCAAAGATCACTCTAGATGCAGTGTGGAGAGTAGATTTGGACAAAGAGGACAAAATGGTCAGGAAACCAGATGGAAGTATTTACAGGTGGCCTGTCATGGATATCCTTGGCTTGGACTACATTAGAGGCATTGGCAATAGAGTGATGAACAGAGAAAGGAGGGCCCTTGGTGAGTGCTCACACATCAGGAATTAAATATGACCCTGATCTCTGGCTCACACAAGTAAATTTCATGCACTAAAACAGAAAGAAGAGGTTTTTAAAAAGACGTAATGGTGGGAATTTGCCCTATCGGTTAGGATGCCTGCATTCCACATTGTAGCCTCTGGGTGGGATACCAGCTCAAGACAGGCCTCCAGAGCCTGACTCCAGTTCCCACTTTGCAGACCCTAGGGTAGCAGTGATGGCTCAAGTAGCTGGGTTCCTGCTGAAGGGCTGGATTGAGCAGAAACCCAGGAGTAAGTTCTTGCTCCAGGCATTTGGGAAGTAAGCCAGCAGATGAGACCTTTCTCTCTCTCTCTCAAATACAAAGATATGATAGAAAGACAGAAGTTGCGCCTGGACGTGTTGAGTTTATTTGTGGAACTATGTAATTGAGATAAACAGACTTGGAACTCAGAAACCTGAGCCAGAGATAAGGAGATCTGAATTACGGAAACCACCGTAGCAACAAACGAATTTTTCCAGGAAGGTGTAGCCTGAAAAACTGGCTTAGAAAGGATCCTGCCAAGGAAGCTGAAGAGTGGCCAAAGGAACACGGGGAAAGCCAGGGAGAAGAAGGCTATAGGAGAAGCTCGTGGAAGCCGGTCTTGAGAAGGAATCAAACACTGCCTGGGAGAAAAGTGAGCCCACAACTGAAAATGCCCACTCAATTGAGCAACAACCCCGTCAGACTGATGTCGTGTTAGTTATCTTAAAGACTAAAGGCAGGGAGGGAGGGAGGCAGAGAGAGAAACACACACAGAGATCTCCCATCTGCTGGTTCACTCTCCTAATACCTGCAACAACTACAGCTGAACCAGGCCAAAGCCAGGACCTGGAAACCAAATTCTGGGGTAGCAGGGACACCTGCTGCTTTGCAGGGTGTGCAATAGCAGGAAGCTAAAATCAGGAACGGAGCTGGGACTCGAACCCACACACTCCAATATGCAACAGTGGCATCTCAAGTGGTATCTAAACTGTATGCCAAATGCCCATCTCCACTGGCCATCTTAGGACCTCAGTAAAGGTAGAAGCCAAACTTGAAAAGAGGAGAAAACAAGTAATCTTTCAATGAAAGATTGCTTTGAAAGGCAAACAATTTTAGAAGGCTGGGAACATGGGAAAGGATTTATGTATTAATTTTATCAGGGCAGAAAAGATGATGTGGGCATTTTAAAATGCTAAATAGGAAGAAGACAAAGGAAAAAGTGAAGATATGGGGCCAGCGCTGGGCACAGTGGGTTAACACCCTGGACTGAAGCACCTGCTTCCCAAATGGGTGCCAGTTGGAGACCCAGCTGCTCCACTTCCGATCCGGCTCTCTGCTATGGCCTGGGAAAGCAGAAGAAGATGGCCCAAATCCTTGGGCCCCTGCACCCACGTGGGAGACCTGGAAGAAGCTCCTGGCTCCTGGTTTCAGATTGGCACAGCTCCAGCCATTGTGGCCAATTGGGGAGTGAACCATCAGATGGAAGACCTCTCTCTCTCTGCCTTTCCTCTCTGTGTGTAACTCTTGACTTTCAAATAAAATAAATAAGGAAGTAAGTAAAAAGACAAAAAAACATAATCTTAGAAAAAATTAACAAAAAAGTGAAAATATAAAAAAAAAATGCTGGAGGGGGCTGGTGCTGTGGTAGACTAAAGCCTCCACCTGTAACACCAGCATCCCATATGGTTTGAGTCCCGGCTGCTCCTTTTCTGATCCAGCTCTCTGCAATAGCCTGGAAAAGCAGTGGAAGATAGCCCAAGTGCTTGGATCCCTGCACCTATGTGGGAGACCCAGAAGAAGCTCCTGGCTTCTGGTTCTGGCTTTGGAAAGGTCCAGCTCCGGCTGCTGCAGCCACTGGAGGAGTCAACCAGCAGATGGAAGACCTCTCTGTCTCTCCCTCTCTCTGTAACTCTACCTCTCAAAATAAATAAGGGCCATCATCTGCACTGCCGGCATCCCATGTAGGCACTGGTTGGGTCCTGGTTGCTTCTCTCCTATCCAGTCTCCACTTTGGCCTGGGAAAGCAGTGGAAGATGACTCATCATAGGGGCCAGTGCTGTGGCGCAGTGGGTTTACGCCCTGGCCTGAAGCACCAGCATCCCATATGGGCGCCAGTTGTAGTCCTGGCTACTTCTCTTCCAATCCAGCTCTCTGCTATGGCCTGGGAAAGCAGTAGAAGATGGCCCAAGTCTTTGGAACCCTGCACCCACGTGGGAGACCCGAAAGAAGCTCCTGGCTTCGGATTGGCTCAGCTCTGGCCGTTGCACCCATTTGGGGAGTGAACAGCAGATGGAAGACTCTCTCTGCCTCTCTGTAACTCTGTCAAATAAAGTAACATAAATCTTAAAAATATTTTAAAAAAAAATGCTGGATAAACTCAACTGATCTCCAGGAGACAGAATAAAAGGTATTTTTTATTTGTATTATACTTGCCCAGGCTTTTATACTATCTACAATGATATGTATTACTTTATAAATCAGAAAAAAATACATAAGAAGTTTCCATAGCTTTGAAAAAAAACAGCTGCTCTAAATTCTGTATTCTAACTTAGATAATCTGAGGTTTTCTGACAAATGTAGGCAAACTAGGCCAGCAGATCAGAGGCAGCACATAGACAGTGATGGCCATAGAGCTGGCCTCTTGGCTACAAAGGCCACAGAAGAACAAGCAAAGCACAGCCAGATGGAGATATGTGGAGGTAAAGTGGTCATGTACTTCAAGAGGGCCGGAGAGCAGGGCAGCATTCCAGCAAAGAGGGGCATTCACAGTGACCACCCAATCAACAAAGATTAAAAGCAGAATCACACAAAAATTCAGACTAAGGTAATTTAATCCATTCACTTTATCCATTAAACAAGTGAGGTTTTAAGTTTGTGTTATTTACCATGCTCAGAGAATTCAAGAAAACAGGTTGAAAGTCTGAACTTTTATCAAAAATTTTTGCAGACATGTGCATATGCTACATTTCCATTTGTGTCAAACACAAAATCAGGTGAAACTAAACACTCAGGGCCAGAATTCTGGTGCAGCGTGTTAAGTGCCACCAGCGTCCTGAAACAGGGTACCAGTTCAAGTCCTGGCTGCTCTGCTTCCCATCCAGCTACCTGCTAGAGCATCTAGGAAGACAACAAAAGATGGTCCAAGTACTTGGGCACCTGCCACCCACGTAGCAGACCAGGATGGAATTCTGGCTCCTGGCTTCGGTCTGGTTCAGCCCTGGCTTTTGTGGCCATCTGGGGAGGGAACCAGTGAATTGAAAATCTCTCCCCCTTCCACCCTCACTCCCTATCCTGTTTCTCTGCCTTTCAAGAAAAAAAAAAAAAAATCAACCCACAGCGCTGTGGCGCCATGGGTTAACGCCCTGGCCTGAAGCACTGGCATCCCATATGGGTGCTGGACCCGGCTGCTTCACTTCCGATCCAGCTCTCTGCTGTGGCCTGGGAGAGCAGTGGAAGATGCCCAAATCCTTGGGACCCTGCACCCACATGGGAGAAGAAGCTCCTGGCTCCTGGCTTTGGATCAGCGCAGCTCCAGACATTGCAGCCAATTGGGGAGTGAACCATCATCAGATGGAAGAGCTCTCTCTCTCCCTGCCTCTCCTCTCTCTGTGTAACTCTGACTTTCAAATGAATAAATCTTTTTTGTTTTTTTTTAAAAAAGGCCTTAAACTCTACTGTTAAGTGTTATAATAGCCATTGGCTGTCCTTAGAGGGCAGTGAATGGCAAAGAACACAAAGTGATGATGTTGCATAGCCAAGGTGCTGGGAAAATGGGTATGTGAATTTGTGAGAATTCATTATGTGAGGTATTTAGGATGTGTGCACTTTTCTTTTCTGTGTGGTTCAATACAATGTTTACAAACAAAATCAAAGGCCATGCCCTCCTGATAAAATCAATGCTTTAAAAGCACAAATATTCAGAAAGATCACTTAGGTAAAACATCTCTTGGTGACATAGGATAAATAAGATGTCCCTGAACTATTTTCTGGGCTGATAAAGTAGAAGCATATTTTAAAACTTTCTTAGTCAATCCCAAACTTACAGAATGGTGTAGAAGCAGTATAAAGAATTCCCAAATATTACCATTTGACCACATTTGTCTGGTTCTCTTACATACATACCCAAGTTTTTCTTCTGAACCTACCAATTAAGTTGCAGATTTACATTCCTTTGACTATAAACAGCTTTCCTACAAAAGCCAGGACTAAAACGAATCTCCAGTACAGTGACTGAAATCAGGAAATTAACATTAATATAAGAATAACATCTAATCTAATAGACTAATATTATTGTTATCTAATGTAAGAATAACATCTAATCTAATAGAAGATTATTCAGATTTCAGCAGCTGGCTTAATAATATCTTTATACAAGAGAAAGACAGTTTTTTTTCCTGCTCGATGGTCCAATCCAGAATCATCACTGTACTGAGCTATCTTTGGTCTTGGTCTGAAAAAGCTCATCTCTTTTTCATTACCTTGACATATTAAGAGTACAGGTCAGTCATTTTGCAGAATTTTCCTCATATGGGTTTGCATGGTTTCTTCACATAATTCAGACAATTTTGTTTTAATATCATGGATGTAATCTCAAGTGTATCACAGCAAGAGGCACATGATAACTTGTCCCCTTACTGGTGTTAACTAAGACTGCCTGGGTAAGGAGCGACTGCCAAGATTCTCCACTCTACAGTGATTAGTTTTCTCTGTAATTATTAATACAGAGAGACGATTTGAGAGCATACAATTATCCTATTATTCCTTGAACTTTTCATCCATGAGCATCAGGATGTATTAATGATTCTTGATTGAATTATTGCCACAATGGTTATGAAATAATGAACGGCTTTCTAATTTCAACATTCCTTTTTGAATTTATTAGTTGGCTTTCTAAAAAAAATTTCCCATTTTGTCCACTTATGTATTTGTATGAGTTTGAACACACAGATTGATTCAATCTATGTTATTTTCATTACTTTGATGTTCTGACCCATTTTTGGCCAGCAGGAGTCCCTTAAGCCAGCCCCCAAGTTTTTGAGACTCCCTATCATTCTTTAATGTCTTATTTCTGTTACAAGATGTTTTAGTTTCTTACTCTTTCCCAACTCCAGCTCTAGATTCTACTCTTTCTTCAAGGATCCCTGCTTCTCTTTACCAGAGAATGGTTTGGTATTTAGAAATCAAAATCTGGGTATAGGTATGATTATCACTACTGGAGAAAACAGACATACACACATACATATACACATATTCAAAAAGTTTGTTGAAAATGGAGTTGAATGGAATTAAAAGGGTTTTTTGTGTAAAAATTTTGTGCACATGCTGATTTTTCAATACATATTTTCCATGAACTTTTTTGACCACAAACATACACACTCACACATATACCCTACATCTTATATGAAAAACCATGAGTTCACAGACACCTCAAATTCTAATAAACTTGCCTTTCCTCTTTCATATTTACAACATTGAGAAACCTATCACCTACAATACAAATTTCCTGTTTGTTCAACCCTGTAATACACAGAAGCCAGATTCAAACTTGCTAATCCATGCCGTTACAAAGCCAGAATCTAATAGCTCTTTTTCTCTTTGGCCTATGTTCAAATTACTTGCGTTAGTTCATTTTTTCTTTTAATATGATTAGATAACTCACTAGAAATAGAGTTAGGTTCATTTGGTTTTGTTTATAGCCCATTTTTGAGGTTTTTTTTCCTTTTTTTTTTTTTTTTGACAGGCAGAGTGGACAGTGAGAGAGAGACAGAGAGAAAGGTCTTCCTTTACCATTGGTTCACCCTCCAATGGCCACTGCAGTTGGCGCACCGCGGCCAGCGCACCGCGCTGATCCAAAGCCAGGAGCCAGGTGCTTCTCCTGGTCTCCCATGTGGGTACAAGGCCCAAGCGCTTGTGCCATCCTCCACTGCACTCCCGGGCCACAGCAGAGAACTGGACTGGAAGAGCGGCAACCGGGACAGAATCCGGCGCCCCAACCGGGACTAGAACCCTGGGTGCTGGCGCGAGGAGGAGGATTAGCCTAGTGAGCTGCAGCGTGGGCCCATTTTTTTTTTTTTTTAACATGTGAAAACATCAACAAAATTCAAACAGTAAACACTACACAAATATAATGGGAAAAGTGTCACTGCCTTCTACCTCTTCCCCCTGCTCCTACCCATTGCTTAGAAGGTAATGTGGCTCATTTATTGTTTAACTTGCTTCCTTTTGTACAATTGAGGAAATACAAGTAGGTTTTTCTTATCTTTTCCTGTTTTTTAAAACACAGATGCTAGGGCATTATAAACACTCTTGCATTTTCATTCTTTTCACTAACTGTATCCTGAAGGTTATTCCCTGTCAGACCACAGAAACTTTCTGCTTTAAAGAGTTGTACACAGCCGGGTTCCAGTCCCAGTTGCTCCTCTTCCAGTCCAGCTCTCTGCTGTGGCCCAGGAGGGCAGTGGAGGATGGCCCGAGTGCTAGGGCCCCTGCATCTGCATGGGAGACCAGGAGGAAGCACCTGGCTCCTGGCTTCAGATCGGTGCAGCTCTGGCCATTGAGGCCATTTGGGGAGTGAACCAACGGAAGGAAGACCTTTCTCTGTCTCTCTCTCTCTCACTGTTTAACTCTATCTGTCAAATTAAAAAAAAAAAAAAAAAAGAGCTGTACACAGGAGCCAACCAAGACTCCCAATGGCCAAACTAGAACAATTTAAGCAACAAAACAAAGTGTAGGATTATAATCCAAAGTATGAAACAAACATAAATGAGAACATGTTGATATAAGTAAGCAAACAAGAAACAGGTAAGTCTCCACAGAATTCCATGGGTAACTTAAAAACAGAGAAAGCTGACAAATACAGACACACCCCCCAACCCAGCCAGGACCAAGGTCATTACCAACAATGATAAACCATGTTGACAGTGCTTAGCCTTGATACGAGGTACTGAATGTGGGATTTTACTTGTGGTCTCTCTCCCCAAAACGCATTATGCTAGGCAAATAAAGAGAACACATAAGACAAATAAGCGGGGCATTCTACAAATACCTGACCCATAGGGTTCAACACTATCCAGGTCTGCAAAAATCAAAGAAAGAAGCTGAGCCCCATGTTCAGCCAGATTTCTACCGAAGCAATTTACAAATCACACAGCAGGGAAAGGGATCTCAAGAAAAGAACAAAGTACCCAAGAGGACCCTGCACAGCTAAGTGTCATGTGGTATCCTGAATGGAATCCTGTTAACAGAGGATGGACATTAAAGAAACACCCAAGCTGAATAAACCATCTTAACTAATGACAGCATATTAGTATTGGTTCATTAGATGAAATAAATGCTCTTTACTAATGTAAGATGTTAATGATAGGGGACTCTAGGGGTAGGGCTTATGGGAAGGGTGTACCACCTTCACAATTTGTCTATAAATCTAAAACTGTTCTTAAAAATCAATGGTCCAGGCCGGCGCCGTGGCTCAATAGGCTAGTCCTCCGCCTTGCGGCACCAGCACACCAGGTTCTAGTCCCAGTCAGGGCACCGGATTCTGCCCCTCTTCCAGGCCAGCCCTCTGTTATGGCCCGAGAGTGCAGTGGAGGATGGCCCAAGTGCTTGGGCCCTGCACCCGCATTGGGAGACCAAGAGAAGCACCCAGCTCCTGGCTTCGGATCAGCATGATGCGCCAGCCGTGGCGCACCAGCCGCGGCGGCCATTGGAGGGTGAACCAACGGCAAAAAGGAAGATCTTTCTCTGCCTCTCTCTCTCACTGTCCACTCTGCCTGTCAAAAAAAAAAAAAAAAATTAACTGTCCAGAACTGTATTGTGTGGATGTACCATAGGTTATTTACCATTTCGTGCTGGGAAAGGTTGTTTCCAACATTAAACATTTGCAAACAAAGCTACAATTAATAACTTGTGTGCATATGTATTTTCATACTGTTTGGGAGTTATGCTAAGACAAATTACAAGAAGTGAGACTTACAGATCAACAGGCAAATGCACTGCAGTTTTGCTAGACACTGCCAAACTCTCCCTCTGTGAAAGCTGTGCCAATATGCAGTCTCATTGAGAACTTCTGAGTCAGGGGTCCCTCTCCCACAGCTTTCCTAATAGAATGTATATTCCAGGGGCCAGCCCAGCTGGGGCTAGAACTGGTGCAGGTTAATCCTTGCCTGTGGCGCCAGCATCCCATGTGGGCGCCAGTTCTAGTCCCAGCTCCTTCTCTTCAGATCTAGCTCTCTGCTATGGTCTAGGAAAAGCAGTAGAAGATGGCTCAGGTGCTTGGGCTCCTGCACCCATGTGGAAGGCCCAGAAGAAGCTTCTGGCTCCCAGCTTCAGATCAGCTCAGCTCTGGATGTTGTGGCCATTTGTGGAGTGAACCAGCAGATGGAAGATTGATCTCTCTCTGCCTCTGTAACTTTGCCTTTCAAATTAATAAACCTAGAAAAAAATAGAATGTAAATTCATCCTGTTTATTTTCGTCAATCTGAGGATAAGGGATAATATTTCGGTGTATTTACTATGCATTTCTTTATTGAATGCGGTAGAACATTTTTTCATGTGCTTGAAGGCCATCTTTTCTTTGTAAATTGTCACTTTTGCTCATTCTTATTTTTGACCTCTTTTACCGCTCAACTTTTAAAGGGCCTAGCTTTATTATCCACAGGGCGATCATCTCAATACACAGTCTATCAGTTTAAAAAATGCCTTTGTATTTCTAATGTAATCAAACTGATCACTTTTGGGGCTGGCACTGTGGTGTAGCCTCTGCCTGTGAGCCAGCATCCCATATGGGTGCCAGTTCAAGTCCCAGTTGCTCCACTTCTAATCCAGCTCCCTGCTAAGGCACCTGGGAATGCAGCAGAAGATGGTCCTAGTGCTTGGGCCCATGCACCCAAATGGGAGACCTGGAAGAAGCTCCTGACTCTTAGCTTCAGATCAGCTATGTATTTATTTAGCAGCTATTTATTTGAAAGGCAGAGTTACAGAGAGAGAAAGCGAGGCAGACAGAAACAAAGAGAGAAAGGTGTCTTCCATCCACTGGTTCACTCCCCAGTTGACCACAGTGGCTGGAGATGAGCCAATCCGAAGCCAGGAGCCAGGAGCTTCTTCCGGGTCTCCCTTATGGGTACTGGGGCCTAAGGATTTGGGCCCTCTTCTACTGTTTTCCCAGGTCATAGCAGAGAGCTGAATTGGAAGTGCAGCAGCAGAGATATGAACCAGCACCCATATGGGATATCGGCACTGTAAGTGGCAGCTTTACCCTTAGGCCACAGCACTAGCCCCTAAAAAAATAAAACCTTTATCCCAAAAAGTATATGATTCTTTAAAAAACAAAAGAAATTGGGGCTGGCACTGTGGCATAGCGGGTAAAACCACTACCTGCAGTGCCAGTATCCCATATGGCCACCGGTTCGAGTCCCAGCTGCTCCACTTCCGACTTACTTCTCTGCTACAGCCTGGAAAAGCAGAAGATGGTCCAAAAAAACAAACTGATCACTTTTTCCTCACTAGACAGCTTTTCTCTACACATGGGTTATACAGGAATTTACTAATGTTTTCTTAAGTTATTTGTATGGCTTCATTTTTGACACTTAGATGTCTGATCCATTTGAAGTTAATCAAGTAAATTCACACATATGGTATAAGGTATAGGCATCATTTTAACTTTTTCCAGATAGCTATTTAATTATCCTAATGCCATTAATCTAAAAATCCATCTTTGAATCTTCTGCCTCTGGCCATGTAGGAATAACTAAATAAGCAGCCTCGCCTTCCCCTGCCCACCAACAACTAGAAAACAGGACAAACACATGGAGGAACAATTTTCAGACACGGGACAACAGACTGTGCAGGCCTATGATACCTAAGTGGAGGAAACAAAACAAGGTGAGTCCTAAGTTCACAAGCAGCTTTCCATCGAGGATTTACAAACCACAGGAAACCTGCAGGGAAAGAGAACTCAAGAAAGGAACACTGATCTCACTGAGCTGAAGCAGCAGACATCAGGGTTAAGGCAGGTGTATGGGTGGAGATACACAGCGAAAGGAACTGGGGACAGTACTAGAGCACAGCAGATGAAGCTGCCTCCTGTAACACTAACATCTCATAGGAAAACCCGTTTGAATCTCAGCTGCTCTACTTCCAGTTACAGCTCCACGATAAGGCACCCTGGAAAGCAGTGGATGATGGCCAAGTGCTTGGGCTCCTGCCACCCATGTGGGAGATGTGAATAAATTTCCAGGCTCCTGGCTTCAGCCTGGCTCAGCCCCAGTCAGACATTTCTGGAGTAAACCAGCATATGGAAGATCTGTCTTTCCCTCTCTCTAACTATGCCTTCCAACTAAATAAATCTTTAAAAAAAAAAAAGGCACAAAAAATTATGGGGTTGCCTTGAGTCATTGACCACGCTAGCATTCATCTACATGGGTTCCGGATCAAACTTCACAAAGCCAATGTTACTCACAAGAACAACTTTAGTAACTATCAGCTGACAAACACAGAGAGTTCACAGGGCTGGAGATGAAAAGAGTTCTTCCAAGACATAGTAGAGATCTCACTAAATAATTCAAGTCAATAAGTAGAGAATCCAGAAGAATCATGCTTTAGTAGTTGGGCTACACTAACTCTAAAAAGTCTCATTGAAAAGTGAGAGTGGCCAGCGCCACGGCTCAATAGGCTAATCCTCCACCTTGCGGTGCTGGCAACCCAGGTTCTAGTCCCGGTCAGGGTGCCGGATTCTGTCCCAGTTGCCCCTCTTCCAGGCCAGCTCTCTGCTGTGGCCAGGGAGTGCAGTGGAGGATGGCCCAAGTGCTTGGGCTCTGCACCCCATGGGAGACCAGGATAAGTATCTGGCTCCTGCCATCAGATCAGCGCAGTGCACCGGCCGCGGCGGCCATTGGAGGGTGAACCAATGGCAAAAAGGAAGACCTTTCTCTCTGTCTCTCTCTCACTGTCCACTCTGCCTGTCAAAAAAAAAAAAAAAAAAAAAGTGAGAGTAATCAAGACAAGAGTGGTACTGTTAAGAACAAACATACAAATTGATGGAACAGAATTGAGGTAAGATGGTGGGGAAAGTATAGTCTCTTGAACAAATGGTGTTGAAGCAACTGTCTACCCACAAAGAACACAAATCTCAACTCACACCTCACACATTTACAAAAATTAATTTGAAATCAACCACAGACCTAAATATAAAAGCTAAAACATCTGACTCTAGTAGAAAACACTGACCAGGCTATACACAAAAGATCCCTGGAAAAGGAAGGACAAACCAAAAAGGAAAAATAAAAGGACCTCACCAAATTTATAAGCTGCTCTTTGAAAATGAAAAAGAATGGCACAGACCAAGAGAAAATACTCCCAACATAGTTATCAGACACAGGTGTATACACCAAATAAAAATACTTCTTATAACTCAATCATAAGACAAACAACCCCATTTGTAAATGTAGACTAAATATTATATATGTACAGCCTGTAAGCACATAAAAAGATGTCCAAAATCATTAGCAACCAGGGGAATATAATGTAAAACCAAAAATGAATTACTATTATGAGTATATACCCACAGAATGAATAACGTTTCAAAGATTTATGATAGCAAGTACTATTGAGGGTGGAGAGAGGGTAGGAAAGCTCAATAGTACTGAATGCAAACCAGTTTGGCAGTTTCTTAGGAAGTTAAATATCTACTTACCCCATGACCTAAGCATTTCATTCCTAGAGAAATAAAAAGATGTCCACACAAATACTTGTACATAAATGTCCTTAGCAGCTTTATTCAAAACAGCACAACTACAAAGAACCTTAATGTCCATCAACAGCCAAAGAAATGGTGCTATATCCACACAATGGTATACTTCTCAGAAATAAAAATGAAATAATAACATGTATGGACCTCAAAAAATATGTACAGCAAAATACAAGACTATACAATGTAGAGTGCACGTACAACAAACTCTAGAACAGCAAAACTTATCTGCATCTGTATTAACAAAAAGTATTTCAGTGGTCACCAAGGCTAAGAAGTAAGGGTTAGAGACACAAAGAACTTTTTGAAATGTTTTAAATCCCAGATGTGATTGTAATTGTTTACAACTGTCAAAAACTCACCAAAAGACACACTTAATATAAATACATTTTATTAAATTTAAGTATACTTCAATAACATTAAATTTTTTAGAAGTCTATCTTTAGTTCCAGTGATTTGAGAGGTCTCTTTATTATAAGAAAAGCTTTTGAAAAGGAAAAAACACATAATGCAGCACAGATTCCAATTAAGGCAATATACAAATACGTACAAGTAACAAACTTTACTTCAAAGCAAAGATTGAGAAATGCTTACCTTTCACTTAATTTAATAGGAAATAAATATGAACATATCCTTATTTATGTCTAGCATTATGAAAAACAAAATACACTTTAAAGGATTATATTGGCAAAATCCTCAATGACAAGACTGAAATAAGAGTCTACAAAATTTCTTTCTCTCCATTGTGTTTCTTTCTGTCAGATCCTCACTCCTTTTCTGTCTGTACCTATAAATGACCACATACAGAACTGAAAAATTTTGCATTGTCAGTACAATTAATCAGCTGCTACTCTTTGAAAAGTAAACATTTTACTTAAAAAAAATTAAGTTGTGTTTTACTTACACAGTCTGGCTCATTTTTCAGTTCATTCAGTAAGCAGGAGGCGTGTAAGAACAGTTCCCAATTCTTTTTTCTTTTTTTTTAAGATTTATTTTTTTATTTGTAAGCCAGGGTTACAAAGAAGGAGAGGCAAAAGCAGAGGTAAAGAGACAGATCTTCTATCCCCTGGTTCACTCCCCAAATGGCCGCAACAGCACGGCTGCACCAGGCTGAAGCCAGGAGCCAGGAGCTTCATCCAGGTCTCCCACACAGGTGCAGCAGCCAAAACTTGGGTTGTCTTCCTGTACTTTCCCAAGCACACTAGCAGGGAGCTGGATCAGAAGCAAAGCAGCCAGGACCCAATCCAGATCCCACAGGGATGCCAGCGCTAGAGGCCATGGCTTTTCCTGATATACCACAGTGCCAGGCCTCCCCAATTCTTAATCTAAATGTACGGTAAAGTAATTTGTCTGAAGTATATGAGGGAACTTCAGAAAATTTGTGGAAAATGGAACTAAAAGATAAGTTTATTTTGGTGCAAAGAACATTTGAAATCCGCACATAAATTTCATAAGCTGTGTATTTTCCAAGAATATTTTGAAGACATATCACATAAATGGATTTTACATTTTTACACCAAAATAAATTCAGCTTTTAATTCCATTTTCCATGAACTCCTTACTGTACCTTCATATGTCATTGAAAACCTTCTTGAACCATTAAATATATGACTTTACAGGTTGCTAAGTATTACTTACTCCCTTACTGTCTTTAAATTTTACCCATTTAAGTGACATTTATTATAGTTTGATATCTCTATAGTTCATAAGTATCATGAGGAAAATAATGTACTATGCCATGTTAAAAGAAAGACAACAATGCTTCTTACAACAACTTGCCATGCATCAAATATATGGGAAAAAAAAAGCGAAATATTCAACTTCTATAATATCAGTTTGATTTAATGCATTCCAACTAATCACGGAATTTTATTTCCATTACATTAAAAATAAATCCATCAGATTAGACCAATTGTAAATTAAATCTAGTTAACATTTAATTATATGTTTCAATTACCATTTAACAAAGAATGGTAGCAAGGAACAAATAATCTTAGAATCATTCATTATGATCAGAAGAGTCATAGCTGAACATAATTGTTCTTAGCACCCTATAATTAGGAAAGGAAACCATCTTATTTTAAGAACATGGATTCCAATAGGTACATACCATTTCTGAAGTCCCCTAACTATGAAACTTGATTTTTTTTTTTTTGACAGGCAGAGTTAGTGAGAGAGAGACAGAGAGAAAAGTCTTCCTTTCCGTTGGTTCAACCCCCAAATGGCTGCTATAGTCGCTACAGCCGGCGCACTGAGCCAACCCAAAGCCAGGAGCCAGGTGCTTCCTCCTGGTCTCCCAGGCGGGTGCAGGGCCCAAGCACTTGGGCCAACCTCCACTGCCTTCCCGCGCCACAGCAGAGAACTGGACTGGAAGAGGAGCAACTGGGACAGAATCCGACGCCCCAACCGGAACTAGAACCTGGGATGCCAGCGCCGCAGGTGGAGGATTAGCCAAGTGAGCCGCGGCGCTGGCTGAAGCTTGATTTTTAATGATCATAAAAGCTGGCTTCTGAAAAGTCACACACACATCAGTTGTTAACCTTCACTAATCTTAGACCCATTACTAATACATCATCATTCCCTTACTGGAGAAAACATTTTACATTAGTGTGCTGTCCCTAAGTTTCATTTTGCTTTATGGTCATTGTTCTGAACTCTTACATTTTTGTGACATTCCTTAAGCAAGTTAATCAAGATGTTGCATTCCTCAGTGTGCAAGTGTGGAGATAAATCAGGATGCATCTTCAGGAAGAAGGAGATGGATGACAGCCGTGCAACCTGCAAAAAGAAGCAGTGCAACCTGTAAATACAAGAGTGTCCTGTATATGCATATTAATATGACCTAAAAGTATTTTTTTAAAGATTTATTTATTTATTTGAAAGTCAGAGTTACACAGAGAGAGGAGAGGCAGAGAGCGAGCAGTCTTCCACCCGATGGTTTACTCCCAATTGGCTGCAATGGCCAGAGCTGCATGGATCTGAAGCCAGGAGCCAGGAGCTTCTTCCAGGTCTCTCACGTAGGTGCAGACGCCCAAGGAGTTGGGCCACCTTCTACTGCTTACCCAGGCCAGAGCAGAAAGCAGAATTGGAAGTGGAGCAGCCGGGTCTCGAACCGGCGTCCATTGGAACTGCTGGCACTTCAGGCCAGGGCATTAACCTGCTGCGCCACAGCGGTGGCTCCACCTAAAAGTATTTTTTGTAAGAACCAGCAATGAGCTTTATCAGAAGAGAATATTAACCATTAACCAGTTGTGTGACTTCAGTCAAATTATTAACCTGAATCTCAGCTTCTGTATTCAAGGACTAAACATATTCAGCAAAATATCAGTATGCTTAGAAAGCTTGCAGTTTCAGAAGTAGAAAAGCAAGCTCTTTCAAGAGAGCCAATCCTGGAAATAAATGCTCAAGCAGAAACAGACTGCCTATTAATAAATACGACTTCAAAATTTTCCCACATTCCTGAAACTGAGTACAACTCATGCTGTTTAGATGAAATTGTATTAGATAAAAGAACTGGTTTACTAATGTTTTTAAAATGCATGAGGGAAGTTCAAAAAGTTCATGGAAACATGGAATTAAAAGTATGAGTTTATTTCGGTGGAAAAAATTTGTTTTCATAATACACGGGAAATGTATGTTATGATAAAGCTATGCATGGATTTCAAAAAAAATTTCACATCAAAATAAACTCATACTTTTTAATTTCATTTATTTGCAAACTTTCTAAAATACTCTTAGGTCTCTGCAATATTGAAGGGCCACTAGTCAGTCTCCCATTTGTATAAATTAGTGTACTTTCTGAAGATCTGGCTGAGAAAACCTAACTAAACAGTGAAGTGAAATAAGAAAATGCAAAAATCTTTTTCCAAATTTAGCACATACATCCATAAAATGAATTATGACACTGAAAACAGTAGGCTGAAATCCTGAAAATCAAGCTGAATAGATTCATTAACAAAGAAAATGAATAGCCAAGATTAAAGGGAAAACACACCTTGAAGGTACCTTTTATTTATGTAGTGCTTGTCACATATTTTTTTAACCTACTCTAACTCCAACAAGATCACCAGAAGAACCAATTAACTGTTTTACTCTTTTTTAAAAAAATAGATTTTATTTATTTGAGAGGTATAGCTACAGAGAGAGAGAGAGAAAGACAGAAAGGGATTCCATCCACCGGTTCACTCCCCAAAACGCCAAAACGGCTGGAGCTGGGCCAGACCGAAGCCAGATCAGGAGCTTCTCTTGGGTCTCCTACATGACTACAGGGACCCAAGCATCTGGGCCATCCTCTGCTGCTTTCCCAGGCCATTAGCAGAGAGCCAGATTGGAAAAAGAGAAACTGGGATGCAAACAGCTGCCCATAATGGGTACCAGCACCACGGGCAGAGGCTTAGCCTACTATGCCACACTGCAAGCACGTTTTACTCTTTTAAAAACTCAGAGACAATAGGAACCACCTCACATACATTAGGATGGCTACTATCCCAAAACAGAAAACAAGTGCTAGAAAGGATGCAGAAAAATTAGAACCCTGTGCACTCTCGTGGGACTGTAAAATGGCACATTTGTTATGGAAAATGGTATAGCAGTTCATTAAAAAATTAAAAACAGAAGGGCAGGCATCTGGAACAGCGTTAGCTTGGGACACTCACATCTCATATCAGAGGGCCGATTCCAAGTCCCAGCTCCACTCCTGATTTTAATTTCCAGCTAATGGGTACCCTAGGAAGGCGCGGGTGATGTCTCAAGCAGTTGAGTTTTCGAGAGATCTGGATTGAATTCCAAGCTCCTACCTTTGGCCTGACCCAAGCCTGGCCATTGCAGACATTTCAAATGAGCCAGCAGATGGGAGCCTGCTTATTCTCTCTCTGCCTTTCATGTTTTAAAAATATTTAAATGGAATTACCACAAAATCTAGCAATTCTATTTCTGGGAATATACCCAAAATATTTAAAAGCAAGCTCTCATAGAGAAATGTATACACCTATATTTGTAGCACATTATTCATAACAATAACAATCAGCTCAAGTGCCCCTCAACAGATAAATGAATAAGTATGCATCCAAGTACAGTGGAGTATTACTCAGAGTTTAAAAAGGAAATTCTAACATCTACAACACAGATGAACTTTGAGGACATTATGCTTAATGAAATAAGCCAGGAACAAAGAGATAAATACTGTATGATTATCACTTACATGAGGTACTTCGAGTAGTTAAAATTTAAAGAAAGGGGATGATGGTTGTCAAGGCTGTAGGGAGGAGCAGAATGAGGAGTTATTGTTTAATGGATAAAGAGTTTCAGTTTTACAAGATGAAAAAAGTTCTGGAGATAGATGGTGGTGATGGGTATACATTATGAATGTAAACCAAGAACTAACCATATGCTTGGAAAATAGTTAAGATGCAGGGGGCAGGGGGGTAAAGGCGTTGTAGCATAATGGGTAAAGCCGCTGCTGGCAATTCCACATTCCATATGGGTGCTGGTTCTAGTCCCAGCTGCCCCTCTTCCAATCCATCTCTCTGCTGTGGCCTGAAAAAGCATTAGAAGATGGGCCAAGTCCCTGGACCCCTGGACCCACGTGGGAGACCCAGAAGAAGCCCTTGGCTCCTGGCTCCAGATTGGTGCAGCTCAAGCCATTGTGGTCAATTTGGGAGTGAACCAGCGGATGGAAGGCCTCTCTCTTTCTCTCTGCCTCTCCTCTCTCTGTGTAACTCTTTCAAATAAATAAATAAATCTTTTTAAAAAAAAATAGTTAAGATGGTAAATTTTATTTGTGTTTTTCCATGACTGAAAAGAGAAAGAAAACAGACGAAAATCATGACCTCAGGTTGGGCAAAGCATTGTTTTTATTTTTTTTAGCAAAGACATAATAAAAATTGTGCATATTAAAGGGTACTATGTAATGTTTCATTACATGTATGTATTGTGTCAGGAATTATTTATTAGATATATCGAAAGCACAACATACACAAAAATTTTACCTCACCAGAATTAAAATACTGTGCACCTCAAAAACACCACAAAGCAAATGAAGACAAGTCACATTTTGGGTGATAATGATGTAGCAAGGTCACCAACTAAAATAAATATACTACTTTGACTCAGTACACAAGGCACGTTTCAGGAAGTATATGAAATCTCTGTGTATTTTCTGCTCAATTTTGCTACAAACCTAAAACTGCTCTAAAAAATAAAATACATTTTAAAAAGATAGACTAGAAGATATCTGCAAGTAACACGTGATGAAGGATTTGTGGGACTGTATTTAGAATACAAAAAGAGGGGCTGGCGCTGTGGCGCAGGTTAAAGCCCTGGCCTGAAGTGCCAGCATCCCATATGGGCGCCGGTTCTAGTCCCAGCTGCTCCTCTTCCGATCCAGTAGAGTATGGCCCAACTCCTTGGGCCCCTGCACCCACATGGGAGACCCCGAGGGGGCTCCTGTCTCCAGATCGGCGCAGCTCCAGCTGTTGTAGCCATCTGGGGAGTGAACCAGAGGATGGAAGACCTCTCTCTGTCTCTGCGTCTCTCTGTAACTCTTTCAAATAAATAAAATGAATCTTTAAAAAAACACAAAAAATACACAAAGAATGTCTACAACTCAACAAGATCATCTAATTTGTAAAGCAGATCCAGAAAATGGGCAAAAGGTTTGAACAGATATTTCACTAAAGAAGTCACAGGAGTACTTAAACACAGAAAAGGATGCTCAACACTTTTAGTCTGTAGGGAAATACAAACTAAACTACAATGAGATACCATCATACCTATCAGAAGAGCTACAACAGATCCTCCTGGAATTCTGATTTAGCTACTTGTAGATAAACCCAATGTAAGTGAAAAATATCCTAAGTCAAAAATGCACTCACCTAACCCACCAAACATCATAGCTTAGCCTAGTCTACCTTAAACACACTCAGAACAGATGTATCAGTGCACAGTTTGGTAAATCATCTAACACAAAGCCTATTTTCTATAATGCTGAATATCTTGTGTGATTTATTGAATACTGAAGTGAAAGTGAAACACAGAATGGTTGAATGTGTACTCACCATGAACGTACACAGCTGAAAGTACACTGGGCCTGAAGAACGTTTAACACACTAAATTAAAATTAACTGCTGGATGATGTGGACGCTACAGCAACAGGGTCATCAATTTCTCTCTTTTCTGATGAGGTTAGAGTATAGCTTGTAGAAGACACTGGAGCTTGGACAACTGTTGATGGTTTAGCAGACACAATGTTTTTCAAGATATCATGGTTTGACTGTATACTTTGTCTCTTCTTTTCATTATATATTTCTCTATAGCAAGCAAGAGCATCCTGTATCTGCCTGTCTGCTCTTGCAAATCTCTCGTAACTGACGTCCATTTCTTCTAACATCCGTAAGCCACTGCTGATAGTAGCAAATGCCTCAGCCAGTTTCTTCGTTGTGAACTCTTTTGGCGCCTCAGGTATCACTCCTTTCTCTGCTTCAGCTTCTTTACTTCTTTCTTCCTCCAGTTCAGTCAGCTCCTCATCAGAAATCTCTTCAGTCTCAATGCCAACAAGTTCATGTATATCCTCTTCATCAATGTCCAATTCTAGCTGCTTCCCAAGCACTAATATCTTATTACTCACTATGTCATCAACAGCAGGATCTTCGTTAAAGCCTTTGAATGTGTTCACATATGTCTTCAACACTTTCTTCCAAACGCCATTCATGCACTGCTGTGTGACTTCTTCCCATGCTGCAGCAATGTTCTGAACAGCATTTAGAATGTTAAAACCTTTCCAAAATTCTCGGAGTGTTTGTCCAGATTCAGTTGCTTCAACAGCCTGCATAAAAGTCCGGCGTAAATAATAAGCTTTGAATGCAGCGATTGCTCCTTGATCCATTGGTTGAATGAGTGTGGTTGTGTTCAGTGGCAAATACACCATTTTTACAGCAGGATGCATGTCGCCAATGTGTTGTGGATGTCCTGGAACATTGTCTAAAATTAGAAGAATCTTGAATGGGATGTTGTTTTGCCTAAAATATTCTCTTGTCTGTGGAATGAAACAGTTCAAAAACCAGTCTTCAAACAATGCTGATGTCATCCACGCTTTCTTGTTATGTCGGTAATAAACAGGAAGCATGTGCTTGCTCACATTCTTGAATGCTCTGGGATTCTCTGAGTGGTAGATTAGAAAAGGCTTTAATTTAAATCCTGCAACATTTCCACCCAAAAGCAGAGTTACACGGTCTCTGAATCCTGGTATTGTCTTGGACTCTTGATGAATGTATGTGCACTCCAGCATACGTTTCCAGAACAGGCTTGTCTCATCAACATTAAATATCTGTTCTGGTAAATATTTTTCAGCCATAATTATCTTATGCAGTTCCTCCTTAAAAGCCTCAGCACATTCAATATCAGCATTTGCTGCTTCATCACTGACCTTCACTGTATGAAAATTATGACGCTTTTTAAAGCGTTGGAACCACCCGTGACTTGCTGTAAACATCTGTGTATAGGTAGGGTCATCAGCACGCTCTTTCAGCATATTGAAAAGACTTCTTGCCTTAGCCTGGATTGTCAGCAGGCTAAGTGGTATGCGCTTCTGTGTCTGCTCTTCCATCCATGCAACAAGTAATTTTTCCATATCATCAATTGGCCCAGCTCTTTTCTTCGTGATGACAGTAGATTTAATTGATGCTGATGACTTCACTGCATCATTGATTCGCTTCTTATCCTTTAAAATGGTTGAGACCGTGGATTGCGAAAGTCCTGACTCACGTGCAATGACCATCACCGGCTTGCCACCTTCGTGCTGGGCAATTATCTTGAGTTTCATCTCAAGGGTAATTGCCTTCCTCTTCTTCTTGCCGCCAGAAGCAGAAGATAAAGACAGGCGTTTTGAAGACATGATGGGATGCGCAAACACAGAACACGATATCCAAAGATGCTGGCAACACAATACACAGTAGAGTGTCAGTTGCTTACCCTCATGATTGTGTGGCTGACAAGGAGCTATGGCTCAATGCCATTGCCCAGCATCGACACAGTATTGTACCACACATCACTAGCCCCAGGGAAAGATCCCAATTCGATGCAGGGTTTCTACTGAATGCATATCACTTTCGCACCATTGTAAAGTTGAGAAATCTTATGATGAACCATTGTAAGTCGGGGACGGTCTGTAATCAAAAAGTCAGACAATATCAAGCATTGGTTAGGATGTGAAGAAACTGGATTTCATGCAATGCTATTGGGAACATATAATAGTAAAGACACTATGGAGAACAATTTAGTAATTGCTTAAAGTGAAAATAAAGAAAACAGGAAGTGAAATAAAAACTTCCTACAAGACTTTTTGCATTCTTGGGAATCTATCCAAGAGAAACAAAAACATTAATCCATACAAAGGCATGTATGTAAATGCTCATAGCACTACTATTCACAACAGCGAATACTGGAAACAATCCAAACATCCATTAACTGGTAAATAAATACACAAAATATGGTATAGCTATCTAAAGGAATACTATTTAGCAATTAAAGGGAATGAATTACTGATGCATGCTCTAACACTAATAAATATTAAAAGCCCAAAGCTAAATCAAAGAAGCCAAATGCAAAATTCCATATATCGTTTTATTCAATTTATATGTAATGTTTAGAAAAGACAAATTTATAAAAACAGAAAGCAGATCATTGGTTGCCTAGAACTAAAGGTAAGAATGGAGATTAATCTGTGACTGGAAACCAAAGAATTTTTTCAGGTGACAAAAAATGTTCTATAACTGAACTGAACTGTATAACTGCACAATTATACAAATATATTAGCATCACTGAATTCACTTACAATGGTACATTTTATGGTATGTATACTACCTCAAATAAAGCTGTGTGAAAGTTCCAAGAAACTCAAACCTGTCCATCTCATTCCAATAAATAAAAATTTTAATAAGTCTGAATAAATAATTACAGAGATCAAATCATAGCAGCTATTTTAGACTGCAACTTTAAGCAGATCATTGTTACATTAAGTAACTACTAAAACTATACCAAAGCTGAAGATTACAAATCAGGCTGTATTATTTGAATTGGAAAAAGGAAATGCAGCCAAGTTCAAGTTTCATTTGCCTGTCACCAACTGCAAGGTTTTTTTCAATGACACAACTTTTTAGCCTCCAAAAAATGAAATTTCATATATTTCAGCCACTTGTCATCTAACATTATGCATCTACCAATATTATACACCTACATTTATGTATACAAGCCATCTGTTTCTGAAAGATGTACACCAATTTAGCCACCTAGAAAATGTCTTTGACATTTTATTCTGTAAATGTATTTGACAAAATATTTTGACATGTTTTTTATCAACCAGCCCTAAAATTTGTGTATTTGTAGTTCAGAAGCAAGCTCGTGTTATATAGAAATGACCACTTTAATTGGCAAAATAAATACACATGATCCCTGAATAGGGTGGTCCTACTTACAGTACTTCATGTTCACAGTGGTGCAAAAGCGATATACATTCAGTCATAACTGTACTTCAAATTCTGACTTTTTCTTGGCCTAGCACTATAAAGTAAAGAGTCTCTTGATGCTGGGCAGCAAATGAGTGGCAGGTCTTCCTCAGCCACTGAACCACGAGAGAAAACAACTATGTGCTGTGTGCTGCAGTGGCCTGCACTTCCAGTGTTTTTTGGATATATTTATATAATATATATATATTTTTTTGCATATCATATCTACAAAGTGCCCATTTCTGTGTGTTCGTGAGATATTCAATTATTATAAAATAGGATTTGTTAGATGATTTTGCTGAACTGTAGGTTAATATAACGTTCTGAGCATGTTTAAGGTAGACTAGACTAATTTACAATGTTTGGTAGGTCAAGTTTATTAAATGTATTTTTGATTTAGGATATTTTCAACTTATGATGGGTTTATCTAGACATACCCTCATCAAAAGTCAAGGAACATTTAACTTGAGAAGATGTTTGGCTGATACAGAATATATGCATGCACATTATAAATAAACAAATACATACAATGATTTCTACTTTCGTCCTCCACAACAAAAATTTACTTAAATATGTATTCTACTTTAGAAGAATAAGTCTTCCCTTCTACTTTATTCTAAATTGACAAACAACAATTACACACATGTATGGGGTTCTTCTAATTTCTTACCCTAAACAACTAGTTCACGGAATAAACTGATTTAGTTTCTCCTTCCTATTTTTCTTGGTAAAAAACTATTACTTAACCTAAACTCTGAACACAGAATCCCTTCTTTAGTAATCATTCCTTTCTTTCCTCCACTCTATTTTTAACTAGATATTCTCTTCCTTCCACTTCCCTCCATTAGGCCTTCACCTATGCTCTCTTCCAGCTACGCTGTGTTATTTACTTTTGCCTAAATGTTGGTGCATACACAGACGTACTGTTGTCCTTTCGGGGGCAACATACAAAGTATGGAGACAGTGCTGTGGCATATTATGCTAAGCCTCAGCCTGCAGTGCCAGTGTCCCATATGGGTGCCAGTTTGTGTCCCAGCTGCTCCTCTTCTGATCCAGCTCTCTGCTTATGGCCTGGGAAAGCAGTGGAAGATGGCCCAAGTCCTTGGGCCCCTGCACCCCTGTGGGAGACTCAGAGGAAACTCCTGCCACCTGGCTTCATATCAACTCAGCTCTAGTCACTGTGGCCATTTGGGGAGTAAACCAGTGGATGGAAGACCTTTCTGTTTCTCCCTCTCTCTTTCTGAACTTTACCTCTCAAATAAATAAATAAAATCTTAAAATATATTTGCAACATGACTTTAAAACAATGGCATTTAAATCCTTGCTGATTTCTTCCAGTCGTTATCTTCCTATTCCAGTATTCCAGTGATATAATTCTAATAATATATTCCAATATTCCAGTAATATTATAATATTTTTTTACAAATCAAGTAAAAGCTAAATATATACTCGCCATTCTTGTTTTTAAAATTTTTTTCAGTCATAAAAAGGTATCAACATTATTAGTTTTTAAAATTACTAAACAGGCCGACGCTGCGGATCAATAGGCTAATCCTAGTCCTGGTCGGGGCGCCGGATTCTGTCCCGGTTGCCCCTCTTCTAGGCCAGCTTTCTGCTGTGGCCCGGGAGTGCAGTGGAGGATGGCCCAAGTGCTTGGGCCCTACACCCCATGGGAGACCAGGATAAACACCTGGCTCCTGCCATCAGATCAGCACGGTGCGCCAGCCGCAGCACTCCTGCCACGGCGGCCATTGGAGGGTGAACCAACAGCAAAGGAAGACCTTTCTCTCTGTCTCTCTCTCTCACTGTCCACTCTGCCTGTCAAAAATAAATAAGTAATAAAATAAAAAATAAAAATAAAATTACTAAACAGCGCAAATTGGGCACAAGTCTTATAACTCAACAACCCTATGAAGTGGGTATACTTTTTTGTTTTGTGAGTATACTTTTAAATTCACTTGAACCATTAAAACTTCCCTTTTGAAGGTCAAAATATGCATTTTCACATTTTCATACAGAAAGCAAGCACCAGGTCAGGCAAAAGGCGACAGAGTTACTACTCAACATAATCTCTCACCACAACAGATCTTCCCCATGTTTAAAATAGGAGGACCTGCCTTTGCATCAGTTTGTGAATGAAATAAATTCAGGGAAGGAACTATTTCTCAAAGAACCTCTGGTTGGCCACAGTTATAACAGGCACTAATTCTAGACCCAAGTCCCCAAGAAGTCCAGGTGGTATTATACTGTATTATTAGAAATACACAGGTTCTGACTAACCAATATAAAGAACAATATTGTACTCTACAGTGGTAAACACATTAAGAATATGAAAAATTTGAATATTCCCGGAGGGAGTATTTAGGGATGGAAACAGGTCTCATACTGAATTTACACAAAAAACCACTGGTGAAACTGAAAATATTACTAAGTTAGAGAAGCACACAACAGAGGAGATACAACAAAGAAACATACTGGTTAAGACAAACAATGCATTTGAAAAGAAAAGATGTTGCTTGGAAGGGACAAAGTTGTGGACTTATCTATTCGCAGGTTCCATTACTTTGGTTACTAATCTGAAACCTAAGAATATTCTTCCAAATGGATTTAGCTCTTGATCTCTATCTCATGGGTTTAAAATAAAATATGTGAAAGTACCTACAACAGTAAACAATGAGGGTGACGTTATGTAAAGCAGTATTTGTATGGCTGAAATTCTCTGTTGCACAAAGGTAAAGACTGAATTGAATTCACTATACTGTGTCTGAGAACAGAACTGAAACCAAAGGGTGGAAGTCGCAAGGACAGACGTCATCTTCACAGAGCCAGCTGCTGAGTGAAGTCATCTGCTGCCGCCTGCCCAGACTGGTTGCACCAATTAAAAGTGACATATATTCTTGCAATACACTCTGAAGTATCTTTTCAATTTTATGTTCACAATTAAATTATTTTAAGCTATTCTCCCAAAACAAAATGCAGACCCAAAGGATAAACACTTGCTACTAACACAGAAAACAATTTTAAAATGCAGTACCAATGTAACTGTGAGCATCAGCAGCACTGCTGAAGCAATTTGTCTGCTGGGGAGTGGAGAAGAGTCCAAAAAACTCCATTCAAATCATCGTTAAACACAAAACTTCAGTCCCACCAGTAGTCATCTTTAAAAGGCTATTCCTACAACACTATTACAAACTCAAAATATTTTTTACAAGCTGAAGAAAATCCTGTAAATACAAAATTTCAGTCCCAACTCTACACTGGCTTTTAGAAAGCATCAGAAAGGTAAACTGGTTGGAGTTATACCTCCCTCCCCACGCCAGCCCCATCCACTTTTAGTATGCATACAATGATACCATAACAGTCTAGTGACATGCTTAGCAACATTTTCAGCTATGAAAACACGCCTCTAACAAAGCAATTTTAACTTTTCAAGCAGCAGGGTACTCTCACTGAAGATATAAAAGTTATAGTAGTATTATCTTATTCATACCTTCACTGTGATCTACTACCTCCATGGAGTTAAATTTTTCCTGAGGTATTATGATAACAAATTTCCACCAGCAGGTGGCACAATTTTAGAAAATAAATGTATCAGGAGCAAATGGCTTACTAATTCTAGCAAAAGGAACAAGCATTCTAAAAATACAGTTCAACAGATCTATACTCACAGAGGGAAACTATTTTAATGTCATTAGCTTATCTTTCTTTTTAATATTTGAAAGACAAAAACACATATAAAGAGATCTTCCATCCACTGGTTCACTTCCCAAATGCCCCAAATGTCCTCAAACAGGAAGGGTTGGGCCAGGCTGGTCAGGAGCCTAGAACTCCATCTTGACCTCTGTGGGACAAAGGAATCCAACAACTACACCATCACCTTTCACCTCCCAGGGTGCACGTCAGCAGGAAGCGGGATGGAGAGCAGAGGGCAGATTGGAATCCAGACACTCTGCTCATAAGGGACGCAGGCATCTCAAGCAGGGCATCAAGCACTATGACAAACATCTACTCTGCAAACACTTTTTTTTATTAGTATTTTCCAAATATTTCAAACTACAAGCCATACTGCAGCTGAGGCGGCAGACAAGCAGGGGACTGCATACCCTATCCACTTATCACAGTGGTAAACTGACCAAATATAAACAAGCTGTTAAGTGACTTGCACTCCCAGAACAGAGGCTGTTATGCCACGTTGCTACCCACGACAACTATGGAGCTACCTGGGAAAAGGGGCTTAATTACTCTCTAACTTCATCTGAATAGTTTCTCAAGGAATGGACCCAACTAGCTTTCTCTAAAAACATTTACAATACTTACTACACGGTGAGTACTCTACCAAATCACATAAATTCCAGAGAAAATATTAGTCCACACAACTCCAAGAATGAAAGGCTGAGGGGAAATTCTTATAAATGCACATAGTGAGTATCCAATAATGCTTGCTGGATGTTGAATTTATAATTAGGGACAGAATTAGTCGACACTAACACAGGGAAAAAGGGAGGGAAGGCAGCTCATTTTAAATCAACTAAGTAAAAGCCTGCCTGTAGAGCAAAGGAGATACAAAGGATATCATTTAGGTTTAAGATGTTGGTCTCAAGAAGGTGAGGAGACCACCAGTCAAAGCAGAAGACGCATTTTAGGAGATGGGCATGGCAGAGTCTGAGGTAGCACCTCAGGCCTCCTGGGCAGGGGTGCCAGTTTGGTAACTACTGACCTCCATTAGGGGAAACTGTCTGTGCAGCTGCTCAGTGACACTGCAGTCCTCTGGCAGTCTGGAATGTCCCAGGTGGGAAGCCTGTGAAGGTTGCCGCTGCCGGGACAGTAAAAATTTCACCAGGTTTACTGTTAACTATTTACACCCAACTGGCCCAACAGATCCTGACAAATCCAGCATGTTAATACATATAAACAGAGAGAAAACTTTTGCTTTTATGTCGAAAAGTTCTTGGGCGAGGGGAAAACAGGAAATGGGGACAAGGGCAGTGTGAGAGAGGGCGTGGTTAAGGGAAAGTTCCTCTGTGTCCCAGAACTGGAACTAAGTATTTCAGTGGATGATACTGGACATCCCTCAGCAGGAAAATGTCGACTCGGGTTTGAGTGAGGTTTTGGATTGAGTGAACAAGTCGATTTAGCAACCAAAGGCATGGCCCTAGAGATAAAAGAAAAACTGTTATGAGAAGCAATAAAGGGCACAGGCCAAGGTAGACAGGATTTTTTAAACTAGCTGCTCCAAGGATCAGATACCTGCTACCAAATTCTGGATGCCCCATCCACCAGCTTGAACAGTGTCGCTAATGAGACCAGACTGGATGATACAGAAACACCACTCTTCCTTTAGAAATAAACAGAAACCCATCTTTCTCCACCGTTAACAGGTACAAGCCCCACTGTTATGTGAGGTGACTGCTGCCAAGGAGTCCACTTAGTCTTAGACCCCAAAAAGGTTCGGCGATATTTCATCTCAAATTTCTTGTATATCTTGGTAATAGGAAATGAGTGTAGCAAACACACCTACACCAGTGCCCACTCTGGTGGGCTGATCAAAAGCGGTATTAAGAGGACAGCTCCTTCATAGTAAGTACTTGCGGTTAGAGGAACAAGCAGAGATCTGTCATTGAGGAACACTAACACTGGGGGAAAGGAAAACAAGAGAGCAAGTTCCAGTCCAGTTGTTGGAGAGGCAGAGATAAGTGTTGGTCCCACAAAGGCAAAAGACCCCCTGTTCATGTCAACAAGTTGTCAGATAGATGGAAAACATATTTAAATGCATAAGTGCCTGATTTGTTCCTGGTTCATTTTCCCAGGCATTGAGAGTACTTGCCAATGTGGCACTTGAGTGGTTGTTGAGGAGGGAGGAGTTGTTAGGGAAACCTGTTCATAAAAAATAAGATGTTGGTGGATGGAAGCTCTCTCGCTCTCTCTCTGCCTCTCCTTCTCTCTGTGTAACTCTGACTTTCAAATAAATAAATAAATCTTTAAAAAAAGTAAGATGTTTGTGGATATCTATGAAGAACCAATCAGTAGAATTTTTATGAATATTTGGAAGAAGACAGATCATCTATATACTGGAGAGGGTGCTGGGGTATAAAGACAGGAAGACCTCCATAACAAAGATGAAGGGACTAAAGACTCTGCATGTGCTTCCAAGACTGAGTAAGCTGTTCCTGTATCCAAGAATCAAAAGATCAGCTTAGCTGCTACCTTGACACAAACCTACGGACATTCATGATGGTGATGGTGATGGTGATGGTGATGGTGATGGTGATGGTGATGGTGATGGTGATGGTGAAGGTGAAGGTGGGGCCTACCTACCTGGGCCTTCTCAGTCCTCAGTGGCTAGTCCAAGGAGGTCAGAAAGGAGTAATCCTAGGCTCAGGTTGGAGGTTGGAAGGAGTGACCCAGCTTCCAGAATCCCCTGATCCCACACACCAGGCATGACTTGGGAGCTCGGAGATTGGGGCAGAGTTTCACCCAAAGTCCTTCCTTGCCACATCTGAAGCAAAGACCAGGAGGTCGTGAAGGGTTTCAGCCAGGGGTTCTTTTTTGGTCCCCGTGAAGTGCAGAGGCAAGCAGGTGATATTGAGCCTGATCTTGTTTTAGTTTCTGAGCTATTATTAAAGACCCTGAAGGCAGTTTTTATGAGCTCCTTTTCAGGTACCTGGGGCCATCTTCCAATTTTTGGAGCTTTTTTCAGATACCTGTGGATGCCTATGAAATAAAATGACTGCACTTAGAGTCTTTCTGCCTCTGTCTCTGGATTGAAGTTGGTGTATTTGACGAGGTCTTCTGTGAGTTAGCTCGTAAAAACTCCAGGACTTTCATCAGTTTTTTTGGCTCATTTCTTGAATTTTATCATAATTTACAGCCTTAAGGCCAGCATTTTCATTCTCAGCTTAAGAAATGAGCCACATGTCCTAAACAGAATCAGACTGTTAATTCCATCTGGGGTCATGGGAAGAAATGCATCTGTTCTATCAGGGTGTCACTGTGTGTGTAAGGAGTTGACAAAGGTTGTGGTAGCAACCCAGATACACGTCTTTTCTTCAGATTTCGTGGAAAAGGAAATAATGATACAAACATCTTGGTAGCTGAGGTCTTAAGTGGGTAAGCTATAGGAATTCCTTGGTGTACTGAGTGGGATCCATGGTACAGCAACTCAGATGGTTTTCAATTTTGGCCAGATTAGAAAGAAAGGAACATGGACATAAACAATACCTTTAGCACCAGCCACCTCTTGGAGGAACAGGATGGGGATGGATAGTGGGGTATGAGCAGCTTAGGGCAGCTGTTGGGAGTACGAACAGATAGTAAAAGAAGAGAAGGGCACTGAGAAGGTAGTTGGGGGAAAGTAAGATTCCTCAGAGGGTACTGAGGATATTTTTTCTTTTTTTGGACAGGCAGAGTTAGACAGTGAGAGACAGAGAGAAAGGTCTTCCTTCCATTGGTTGCCGCGGCTGGCGCACTGTGCTGATCCGAAGCCAGGAGCAAGGTGCTTCCTCCTGGTCTCCCATGCGGTTGCAGTGGCCCAAGCACTTGGGCCATCCTCCACTGCCTTCCTGGGCCACAGCAGAGAGCTGGACTGGAAGAAGAGCAACCAGGACAGACTCCGGCGCCCCAACCAGGACTAGAACCTGGGGTGTCAGCGCCGCAGGCAGAGATTAGCCTAGTGAGCCGCGAGGCCGGCCAGGTACTGAGGGTATTAAGAAGGAAATGGAGGGCAAAAGGGTATTAAGGAGGAGGTGGCAAGGTCAAAGTCAGGCTCAGATTTCAGAAGCTCAGAGATTAGGTCTGATTTTTTCCATAAGCAGGAGAATCTGATAGGAAACCCAAGACTAAGAGAGAAGATGTCCAACTGTAGGGAATCTCAAACCACACCCATTACAATTGATGACTTTCAAGTCACAGTGAATCTTGGGTGGAAGGACCCATTTTTGGACCACTGACTATCATTATCTAATCTATATTGTAGCTAAACTGAATTGCAGTGAAAGGTCAGTCTGGCTTAATTTCTTTCCCTGCATATAGGGTCTTAAGGTTATGGAGGAGCCACCTAAGCGGTGAACCCTTAGGGGTCTTGAGGGTGTGTTCCCCATGTGGAAACGGAGTGGAGGCAATTCCAGAGAGCAGAACACGGGTGACAGGCAAGTGTCCCTGGATCCCTCACTCCACCCTGAAACAATGAGACCATCTCTTTAACTCCAGGGGAGTCAGAGAGGGCTGGCCAAAGAGGAATTGTACCCAAGGCTAGAGGAAGGACCCTAACCTACTGCTGGGATTTCTGAGGCAGGATGAGAGTAATACAAGGTCCTCCAGAGAAGACTCAAGAGCACTCACCTAATGTCCCAGAAATGACGTCAAACAAGCGATGGAGAGGTCATTTCCCATCAATCACCTCTAAATCACCTTTCTGGGTTTTCGCACTAAAAGGTTAGGTTTAAGATGTTGGCTGGAAGAAGGCGAAGGCACAGAGACAACTGGTCAAGGAAGAAAAGCCTTTGATTTTAGAAGGCCAGCATAGCAGGGTCTCAAGTAAGACTGCAGCCCACCAGAGCGGCCCTTTCATGCTACTGGCAGGAGAGGGGTTGTTTGTAACCATAGAAAGGAACTTTGAAAGCCCCATTTGGTGACTGGCGACCCATCGGCTCATTTAGAAGATCTGTTCTGGAGGTTTGGAATGTCCCAGGTGGGGAGCTGGAAAAGGTGACCGCTGGGGCAGCATGAATTCCACCAGATTTGGGATTAGCAATTTATGTCCAACGGCCTAACAGATCCTGACGACCACAACAAAATTCCTTTACCAACTCAAATTCCCATGCACGTAGCTTAAATGAAGGTTTCCGAAATTTGGATGTACTTAAGACTACCAAATAAATAAATAAATAAAAAACCTCCCTGAGGTGAAAATACAAGAACGAACATCTTTAGACTCAATATTAAAAAAAAAAATCTAAATCTCTACATCCTTCGCAAAGCGTACGAACGGGAACTTGGGTCGATTCGCACAACACAAGTGAATTAAAACCGGCCGGTGCGCGGAGATGCGCTCCATCAGGGCCCCTCCGTCCTACGCGCTAAGTCCCAGGAAATCAGCGTGACCTACAGCGCGCTCGCCATGCCCACACTGGTCCGGGCCTCACCTCTCCGTCGCAACCGCGAGGAAGCCGAAGCCACTCCGGGCACAGGCAGTGCGTGGCCGGCAAATGCCCCCAGCGCGGGGCGCCCGGAGCCCGCTGCCGGTCAATTGCTTGGCCACACCGAGAGGCCTCAGGACACACCTCCAGCCCCCAGCCACCCCCCAGTCCTGCCCGGCGCGCCGGCTCGGCTGCTGCGGCCGGCAGAAGTCCTGTCAGGACATGGCGCCGCGGACAAGCGCAGCACGGGGACGAGGGTGCCCCGCGGCCTGCGGGGAGCCCAGGAAGACTCGGCTCCCCAGAACGCCCCGGACTCTGAGACTCACCCGACTCGCGGCCGCACCCGCAGAGCTGAAACTGGAGTCACGGACGAAAACCCCGACCCAAAGGCTGACGAGCCGGGAGCCCACAGCGCGCAGGCTCCCGGAGACAACTGAGGCTGCGGAGTCCTCCACAGCCGACCGCGCTCTGCCGCCCCGCCCACCGCCCCTGGGGCGCATGCGCCGCCCCGCCCAGACCAGCCCACTTTCGAGCGCCGGGGGGGAGAGCGAGCGGAGCCAGTGAGACATGCACCGCCTTAATAGCAAAATGAACCAACAAAGCAGTCTCGGCGACCACCCGAGCACACGTTTACTCAAGTGGTCTCCTGTATGAAAACGAGTGGCGCTGGGACTCGGCGTTTCGCCGTCACACGCACTCCCCCGTACTCGGAGCACAATGCAAAGTGCAAGCTCCAGGGGGCGGAGCTTGAAAGCGGCGCGCACTGCCATTGGAAGCTTTGAAGGCACCTCGGGCGGGAACAGCCGCGGCGGAGAGAGACGGCTGGAGATGTGGGCCGGTAAGGGAGCCCCTGGCGGCAAGGGATCGGGGCCCGGAGGGCGGTGAGAGCGGGAGAAGTCTGTAGGGCGACTTTGTCGCGACTCCTGCGGGTCTCAAGTCGCAGGATCGGCGCTCGGTTCCCGGCTCGGGGGAGGGGGACTGAGGCTGAGGGGCTGGGGCCGGGGACGCCTGGTCGTGACGTCATCTCCGCCGGCCGGGGGCGTGGCCTTACGTCAGGGACCGTCTGGGCGGGAGCGGGGCCGCGCGGTCACGTGATGGACGGCTGCGTCTTCGGGGCGCTGAGCGGCGGCGTCCGCTCTGTCCAGACGGGGTTTTTGTTTTATCCGTGTCCGCAGGGACGTTACTTGGAACGGTTTTCTTTTTCTTTTTGGTCGTGAGTTCATTCAACAAAACCCGTCTAGAGCACCTGCTTTGCCCCAGGACTCGCGAATCCCGCGGCGTGTTCGGCGTGTCCACTTCAAGCTCACAGATCCAGAATGGAATTCGGGGGTTTTCGGGGTTCCCTCTGGCTCTCCCATCGCGGCTGACTGGCGCAGCCGGAAGACCTTGATGTTGCCTTTGCTTCCTCTCTATCTTACACCCCACAGTTCATCCATCAGGAAACCCCGGGGGCCTTCTCCTAACAGTAGGCCACTCCCTCCGCCTGGGCTGCTCGTCTCCCTGAGATTTACCTAAGTGAAAGGCAAGGGGAGACAGGGGTCTCCCGTGCACTGGTTCACTCCCCCACGTGGCCGCAAGCGGGTCGGGCAGAGCGGAGCTGCATTCGGCCCCCACGTGGGTGGCAGGGGCCCAAGCACCCCCAGGCACCTTAGCAGGGAGGACTGCACTCGGGCTGCCGTGGGCTGTGGGTGTCCCAGGCGGGCTGCTGCACCTGCTGTGCCGCGACACCTGCCCGTCGTCTCGTAGCTCTGCTGCAGCGCTGTCTGCCCCGGCCTGCTCCGCCCCTGCCTCCTGAGCACGGGAGACGGACAGTCGTGGTGAAAGCCCCGGCCTGCTCCGCCCCTGCCTCCTGAGCACGGGAGACGGACAGTCGTGGTGAAAGCCCCGGCCTGCTCCGCCCCTGCCTCCTGAGCACGGGAGACGGACAGTCGTGGTGGAAGCCGGACAGTCGTGGTGGAAGCCGAGGCGCGAGGAGGCAGCTTCACCTTCGCCTCCGAGGAAAAGCCGTTCTCTGGTCACCTCTCCTCTCTGTCTTCCCCTACGAGTTACCCCTCCCTGACCCCAGGCCGCTTCCTGTCCCTTCCTCCTCCGAGGCCCTGGTGGACTCTGCCCTCAGGGCTCGCGCTTGTGTTACGCTCCCTGGATTACCTCAGATGCCCTTCGGTGAGGCCTGATTCTCTGCCCCTCCACATTCGGCCTGCCTGTCCAGCACTAACCACTTTTAACATATTTTTGATGTTCCTGTAATCTGTCTTTTCCTAGTAGAATGAGTGTCCCATCCTGTCAGGGATTTTTGTCTTTTACATTAAAGATCGAACTCTCCCAAGTGCCTAGAAAACTGCCTAGCATGCATGGGTGCGTTCTAAGGAGTTGCATGAGTCATTGAATAGATGGATGATTTGTATAGCCAAGAACGAAATAGCACTGATTTTTAAGATAAATAAGTAAAACAATTCTAAAACATGCCTTAATATACAGCTTAAGGAGGAAATTAAATCCTTATGCCAACACACTGTTAGCACAGTGGAGGGAAAAAAGGTAAACATTTCCACGTTTGGCCTTTAAAGCTGAAAAATAGGATTTTGAAAAATTCATAGTTGCATTAAACTTTTGCATTTTGTCAATTCCTTATGCTGTTTTGTTAAAGTGCCACAGGGATGGATGAAACTGTTGCTGAGTTTATCAGGAGGACCATCTTGAAAATCCCCATGTCTGAAATGATGACAGTCCTCAAAGCCTGGAATTTTTTGTCTGAAAATCAGCTGCAGACCTTAAACTTGCGGCAGAGAAAGGACTCTCTGGCTCAAAGTGTGGTTCTGCTGTGTGAGGTATGGTGAACCTTGAACAACATGCTAGCCCTTTGGCTTTGTCTCTCCCTTTCCTTAGTCCCAAAGGGATTTAAGGCAGCTGCTGAACTGAGTGATGAGGGCTAGGTACTCAGCTTACGAAGAATGGTTACAAGTCAACGAGAAAAAAAGTGAATACTATGGGAGGAGAGAAAGGGTCAAAACAAGTTAAAGAGCAGTATTTTTTGCAATTTTTTAACCTATTGTCAAAAATAAAAGATAGTAACACTGATACATGTTGACAAAGTTGTGAGGGAAAAAGTACACTTTTTTGCATGTGTGTATTTATTTACTTTTTTATTGTAAAATTATTTTGGACTCAGAAAAGTTGCTGGTACCAAAAATTCCCATATTCTGGTATACTGTTTCCTCATTCACTTTCATATTGGTATATTTTTTGAACTAGCAGTTCCACTTCTGGTCATTTATACTAAAAATATTTTAAGGGAGATATATATAAGTCATATTATACATTATAAGTATTTACATAAGCACTTATATAAAGATATGAACTAGCATTGTTTTAAAAACAAAAAATGGAAGCAACCATCTGAAGGCCACTGGATAAACAGTGATCTCTCCAATAACAGAATATTCTTCAGCAGTTAAAAAGGCCAAAGTGGGTCTTTGTATACAACGTTGACGGAACCTGTATCACATGCATATGTGTCAGTATTCACATGTAAAGCAGTGAGTTTCCTGCAGGGTAATTTTGTCGCCTGAAGGACATACAGCATTTGGTCAAAACTAGAGGATTGGAGTATTATGAGCTGCTATTGGGTAGAGGCTACGGATGCCTTTTTTTTTTTTTATCTTTAAGCAAAGCACTATGTTTGCAGCAAAACTTATACACAAAGGCATTTCTTTCTAGGGATGTAATATGTCGTAGGGTAACCCTCCAGATCGGAGAATTATTTGACCCCGAGTGTCAGTACTGCCAAGGTTAAAAGCCCTGCTGGGGTAGAAATCCAGGATTAGAACCAGGTTGTTAGGTCGGCGCTGCGGCTCACTAGGCTAATCCTCCGCCTTGTGGCGCTGGCACACCGGGTTCTAGTCCTGGTCGGGGCACCAGATTCTGTCCTGGTTGCCCCTCTTCCAGGCAAGCTCTCTGCTGTGGCCCCAGAGTGCAGTGGAGGATGGCCCAGGTGCTTGGACCCTGCACCCCATGGGAGACCAGGAGAAGCACCTGGCTCCTGGCTTCAGATCAGCGCAGCGCCGGCCGCAGCGCACTGGCTGTGGCGGCCATTAGAGGGTGAACCAACGGCAAAGGAAGACCTTTCTCTCTGTCTGTCTCTCTCACCGTCCACTCTGCCTGTCAAAAAAATAAAAAAAAAGAACCAGGTTGTTAGTCGTTTTTGGCCTGAGAGCAAGATGGTGGGGAAGAATCCCACTCTGCGTGCTGCTGCACATGCTCCATGTGAAAAATACCATTTTTATATACATAGAAAATCCTTATAGAAAGCTGAACGTCCAGATTTGTGTATTCTCCCAAACTGAACACACCCGTGTTCCAGAAGCACGATCCTCACTCCCAGGGACACCAACTACGCTGCCTTCTAACAGCATAGATTGGTTTTGCTTTTCTACGTTGTATAAGTTGAAGCATACTGTATATTCTTTTATGTCTTGCTTCTTTCACTTAGACTGATGGAGCTGATATTCAGCCACATTGTTGCTTGTAGTAGGTTGTTCATTGTCCTTGTTAATCCCATTGTATAAATATGTAATTCATTTATCCACCCTACCTTTGATGGTCACTTTGGTATTTTCAAGTGTTTGGCTATTATAATATGAACATCATGCGGCTTATGTTTTAGTGAACATATATACTCATTTTTGTTTGATATAAACCTAAGAGTGAAATTACTACTTTCTAGGACCTGCATACATCTTGCTTTGGTATATAACACCAAAGAGTCCTCCACTTAATACTCACCAGCAGTTTGAGTGCAGTCATTGGGTCATGAGTGTGAGTATATCAAGCTTTGGTACAAAACACCAAGCCATTTTCACAAGGAGTAGCACAAAATTGCACTCTCATCAGCAGTCTGTGAAAATTTAGAACCACATCCTTGTCATAGTTGGTACTTTGTATTATCATTGTGGCCTTCTGCCAGGTTTGCTGAGATTTTTACTGTAGTTTTGATTTGTATTTCCCTGATGCCTAATGAATTGAAGAACTATGTTTATTAGTCATTTGGATATGCTTTTTTTAAAGATGTATTTATTTATTCGAAAGGCAGAGTTATAGAAAGGCAGAGAGAAAGAGAGCGAGAGAAAGAGATCTTCCATCCACTGGTTCACTCCCTAAATGGCCACAGTGGCCAGAGCTGAGCTGATCCAAAGCCAGGAGCCAGGAGTTTCTTCCAGGTCTCCCATGTAAGCACAGGAGTCCAAGTGTTTGGGCCATCTTCTGCTTTCCCAGGCAATAGCAGAGAGCTACAGTAGAAGTGGAGCAGCCAGGACTCAAAGCGGCACCCATATGGGATGCCATCACTGTAGGATGTAGCCTTACCTGCCACACCACAGCCCCGGCCCCTGGATTTGCTTTTTTGTTTTGATTTGTTTAATCATCTGTCCATTTTTCTCTTTGATTATCTTTTTCTTACTGAGTTATAGTTCTTCATGTGGTCTGACTAAGTCCTTTGTCAGATAAATAAATTCTTTCTCCCAATGTATGTTTGCCTTATCACTCTTTTAATGATTATTTTTTTGACGAACACAATGACATCTGAATTTTTTACATTATATTTGTAACCATGGTTCAACATTTTCCTATAAAATACGACAGATTAAATAGGCATCTTTTGCTACATTGTGCCAAAACCCAATACCCTAATAATAAGGGAGTATTTTGGAAGCATAAATCTAAGGCCAGAGAGAAAGAGACCATAGCATTTAAGAGAGAACCAACAAAATTTAGGATGCTGGAACAGAATAAGGGATAACTGAATCAAAGAAAGTAAAAAAATCTAACAACTCTATTCTAACCAATCTTGTAGAAAAGTGAAGAGAAGGGAATATTTTTTTAAGGTTTATTCACTTATTTGAAAGGCAGAGTTACAGTGAGGCAGAGGCAGAGAGAGAGAGACAGGGAGGTCTTCCATCCACTGGTTTACTCCCCAGATGGCCATAATGGCCAGAGCTGCGCCAATCTGAAGCCAGGAGCCAGGAGCTTCCTCCCATGTGAGTGCAGGATGTCCACTCTCACCCAGTAGGGGTTGTACTGGGAGTTCTTGCCAGCGCAGTCAGGCCAAAGAAGGCTGACAAAAAGTCTAATGGAATTTATACTCCCCCCAAAAAGGTGCTAGGCTTAATAAGTTTAGCGAAATTGTAAGATATCATATGAGTATATAAAAGTACTGAATATCTCTATGCCAACAACAGTTAGAAATTGGAATTGTATACGTATGTGTGTGTGTGTGTGTGTGTGTGTCACTTATGCTAGCATTAGAAAGTATGAAATACATACAGATCCATCTAACAAAAAATGTGTAGGACCTATAAACTGAACCCACAAAACACTGCTGAGAGAAATTAAAGATCTAAATAGAGAGATCCACGCTGCTGGAAGGTCATAAGACCTGACGTTGTTAAGATGTCAGTCTTTCCCGGGTTGACCTGTGAATGCAGTACAACCTCCACTGAGACTATAGCCGATTGTTTTATGGAACCTCAGAAGCTGATTTTGAAATTCATATGTGCAAATGCAAAAGACCCAGCATAGCTAAAAAGACTTTTGGGAAATATGAAAGTTAGACAACTCAGACTTCCTGTATTCAAGGTGACTTACACAGTTAGAGTCACCAACACAGGGCAGTGTTGGCATCAGATAGAATGAAGCAGTAGATTACAGTGTAGATACAGACTCACATATATGTGGTTAACTGATTTTTGACAAAGCTACCAAGGGCAGTTCTGCGAAGAAAAAATAATCTTTTCAACAAATGATGCTGTAATAACTGGATGCCCAAATATACTACCAAAAAATGAATTTCAAATCATCCTCTGTACTATAGGGAAGGAAAAAATTAACTCAAAGTAGATTCACAATCCAAACATAATACCTAAAACTATAAAACGTGTAGAAAGAAACAGAAGAACATCTTTGTGGTCTAGAACTAGGCAAACATTTCTTAGGCTGAACACTGAAAGCATTCGTAGAAGAAAAAATGATTAACAAATTGTACTTTAGCAAAATTAGTACTTTTATTTGAAAAATACTGTTAAGAAAATGAAAAAAAGAGCCAGACTGGTAGAACCTATTTTCAAATCATTATCTGATAAAGAACTTGTTCCTGGTATATATGTGTGTGTGTGTGTGTGTGTGTGTGTGTGTGTGTGTATCTGTGGTTTTTTTTTTTTTTTTAATTCTTAGGAGTTAATAATAAGAACATAACCCTGTTTTTTAAATAGGCAAAAAGGATGTGATAGAATGCACATTCCCCACAAAAAAATATTCATGATGACAAATAAGAGTGTGAAAAGATGCTCAAAATCCTTAGGCATTAAAAAAATGAAGGGGTCCGTATTGTGGTGCTGTGGGTTAAGCCACCACTTGCAGCACTGGCATCCCGTATGATTGCCAGTTCAAGTCCCAGCTGGTTTGCTTCTTACCCAGCTCCCCGCTAATGTGCCTTAGGAAAGCAGCAGGGAATGGCTTGGGTCCCTGCCACCCATGTAGAAGGCTCAGATGGAGTTCTAGTCTACTGGCTTCAGCCTGGCCCAACCCTAGCCATTGAAGTAATATGGAGAGTGGATGGAAGCACGCACTTGGCTCTCTCTCTCTCCCTCCCTCCCTCCCTCCCTCCCTCCTTCTTCTCTCTCTCTCTCTCTCTCTCTCTCTCTCTCTCTCTGCCTTTTTCCATCTCTGTAACTCTGCCTTTCAAATAAATACATCTTTAAAAACAGAAAAAGAAAAATGCAAATTAAAACCACAATAAGAGATCCTAACACATTTATTTAATGCACTTATTAGACTGACCATACCTAGTGGTAGCCAGGATGTGGAAAAACTGGAACTCTCATACTGTGTTGGTGGGAAGGTAAAATTGGACAGCCACTTTGGAAATAAGTCTGGCACTTTCTTAAACATTTAAAATGTATGCTTACCATAGATTCGGTCAAGAGCAATTAAAACATATCCACACAAAGACACAGACACTGATGTTAATGCCGCATTATTATTATACCAGCCCAAACTGGAAATAAGCAGAATGTCCATCAGTGGATAGAAGGACAAACAAATTGTGATGTAGCCATGCAGTGGAATATTACCCAGCAGTAAAAATAAGTAACAATTCACAGGTGGAAAAGGGGGATTGATATCAAAATAATTAAGCTCAGTGGGAGAAGCCAGACCCCTTCCCAGTGAAAGAATGTAGGCTTATATTAACAGTCATGTAAAACTATGAAATGTGCAAACAGATCTGTACTGACTAAAAGCAAATCAGCAGTTGCCTTGGGACCAGGGATGGGGAATGCAATGAGACGGGGACCAAGAAGGGTGGAAAGGGAGGATCATGAAGAATGGGTGGGGGTGCAGAGAAGACTGGTGGGTGTATTCCTGAGTCAACAGTTAGCAAATTGTCCATGTGAAATGTCTGCAGTTTAATGTATGTTAACTACCCCACTAAGATCGATTTTTGAAAAACAAAGTAAAAAGTGATAAATGAATAAATTATGAGAGAGTAGTTGTGAGTGCCTAGACCGAGACATGGATCAGCAGGTCTGTTGGCTACAAGAATGTAGATTGAGAGAGTTTGTCAGGAAGCAGTCGGAACATTTAATAGTCTGCTCTGACCTTACCTAAAACGTGCCCTAAGTGGGCCAGCACGTGTGGTGTACCACGTATACTAAATAGTTTACCCTCTCTTTCAGGAGAAGTGTGCCAGTCTCAGCGATGCGGCCCTTCTAGACATCGTTTGTAAGTTTGGTGATTTTTATTCACACTTAGCTAATCCCTTTCTTCAGAGGTTTTTTTGTCTGTGAGGCTTGGATTCTAGGGTTTGAAGACCTGGTATCTGTCGCTCACCAGTCTTGCATCCTTTGCCAATTAGCATTTTTTTCTAAGCCTCTAACTTCCCCTAAGAAAATTGAGATAATAATAGTATGAGCTTAACACGCATGACAGCTGGGGTGAGTGCACTTGGAACTAGAGGAAGAAGAGAGCCCCTGCTGTAACGGGGACACTTCAGGGAAGCATGCTTGTCTCAAAGATCATGGACTAGTCCAGGACATGTCCTTGGGCCGGCACCGTGGCGCACTAGGTTAATCCTCCGCCTGCGGTGCCGGCATCCCATGTGGGCACCAGGTTCTAGTCCTGGTTGTTCCTCTTCCAGTCCAGCTCTCTGCTGTGGCCCAGGAAGGCAGTGGAAGATGGCCCAAGTGCTTGGGCCCTGCACCCACATGGGAAACCAGAAGGAAGCATCTGGCTCCTGGCTTCGGATCGGCGCAGTGTGCTGGCTGTGGCAGCCATTTAGGGGGGTGAACCAACGAAAGAAATACTTTTCTCTCTGTCCCTCTCTCTCACTGTCCAACTCTGCCTGTCAAAAAAAAAAAAAAATATCCTGGACTAGTCCAGGACGAGTCCTATGTAAGGTAACAAATGTCTTTATTTATATATAAATCATTGTCAATTATTTTATTAAGATTTATTTATTTAATTGAAAGGCAGAGTTACAGAGACAGAGAGTTTTTCTATTGGCTGGTTCACTCTCCAAATGACCACAAAAGCCAGGGCTGGGCCAGGCCAAAGCCGGGAGCTTGTAACTTGGCAGGGCCCAAGTACTCAGGCCATCTTCTGCTGCTTTCCTAGGCACATTAGCAGGGAGCAGTATTGGAAATGGAGCAGCTAGGACTCAAAACTGGTGCTCCTATGGGATGTCATTGTTGCAGGCAGCAGCTTAACCAGCTGTGCCACAATGCTGGTCCCTCATGAACTTCTTGTTAAACATTTATTTATTTATTTATTTATTATTTATATTATGAATGAAAGTTACAGAGGGAAAGGGAGAGCCAGAGAAAGATATCTTCCACCTCCTGATTCACTCCCTAGATGGCCATAGCAGCCATCACTGGGCTAGGCTGAAGCCAGGAGCGTCATCATTAACAATAAAAAATTTAATTTCTGTTTTTGTCGCAGAAACCAATTAGCCAAAAGAGAAAATACCATAGGGAAAACAAAACAAAACCTCTGGAGGCTGTCTCTTGAGCGGGCATCATGCTGTGCCTGCTTACACAATCTTTACACACAGCCAGATAATCAGTGAAGAATTGTCAGGCCTGTTGCCATAAGTGGAGGGGCAAGGGTGCCAGAGACACCTGAGCACCAAAGAAGGAAAAGTGCTGAACCTCAGGAGGCACAAAAAAAGCCAGAAGTGCCAACAGTGTGACAAGTTGAGGCCAACTTGAAGTGCCTCTTTGTGAGATATAGAAAACCTGGTCTGAGATCCAAAGGTCAATACAAGATCAGTTTTAAGCTAGAAGGTTGATGCAGTAAGGTTCTAATTTCTTTTTTTTTTTCTTTCTTTTTTTTTTTTTTTTTTAATTTAAATGAAATGTGGAGTTACAGAGAAGGAGAGACAGATCTTCCATCCACGGTTCACTTCCCGGATGGCTGCAATGGCTGGAGCTAGGCCAGGCTAAAACCGGCAACCTGGAACTCAGTCCAGATCTCCCACATGGGTGAAAGGGGCCCAAGTACTTGGACCATCTCCTGCTACTTTCCCAAGTTCATTAGCAGGGAGCTGGATTGGGAGTCGGGTAGCCGGGACTCTTAATCTGCTGCACTATACCATCAGCCCTGAACTTGGTAACTTCACGGTCTGTTTCTATTCCAGAATATTGTGGACTTTGTTACTCTGTGGCATACAGGTATTCATTCCTTCCTTCAGCAGACACCACATACAGAGTGCTAGCTTTATGCCAGGCAGTGCTCAGACCCGGGACTACAGCAGTGAACAGGTCCTTGGTTCCCATGAGAATCTAGTTAAATGAACACCTAGTAGGCAAATGCGATGAATACTCTGAAGGGAGCTAAGACAGGGCTGTCTGGGGAGAGTGGTCAGGGTGGGCCACTGAGTAGAGTGCGGGGAACGGGGCAGGGTGTAAAGGGCTGGGAGAAGAGGCTGCAGGCACAGGAACAGCCTGTGTGAACACCAGTCACTGGGAGCTCATCACTCCCTGTCAGGCCAGGGCAGCGCACCAGTCTGTAGGGTAGGCTTGTGTGGAAACAGAACCAGTGCTCCAGCTAAAATAAGAACAGATGGGGCCAGCGCTGTGGTGTAGTAGGTTAAGCATCCATCAGCATCCCATATGGGTGCCGTTTTGAGTCCCAGCTGGTCCAGTTCTGATCCCACTTCTTGCGATGGCCAGGGAAAGCTGTCCTTCGGCCCCTGGACCCGGGTAGGAGACCCAGAAGAAGTTCCTAGCTCCTGGCTTCAGATCACTCAGTTCCAACTGTTGTGGCCATTTGGGGAGTGAACCAGTGGAGGGAAGACCTTTCTTTCTGTCTGTCCCACTCTCTTTCTATAACTCTGCCTCTCAGGTAAATAAATAAATCTTAAAAAAAATTAAGGGCCGGCGCCGTGGCTCAACAGGCTAATCCTCCGCCTTGCGGCGCCGGCACACCGGGTTCTAGTCCCGGTCGGGGCACCGGATTCTGTCCCGGTTGCCCCTCTTCCAGGCCAGCCCTCTGCTGTGGCCCAGGAGTGCAGTGGAGGATGGCCCAGGTGCTTGGGCCCTGCACCCCATGGGGAGACCAGGAAAAGCACCTGGCTCCTGGCTCCTGCCATCGGACGAGCGCGGTGCGCCGGCCGCAGCGCGCCATCCGCGGCGGCCATTGGAGGGTGAACCAACGGCAAAAGGAAGACCTTTCTCTCTGTCTCTCTCTCTCACTGTCCACTCTGCCTGTAAAAAAAAAAAAAAAAAAAAAAAAATTAAGAACAGATGTTAAAATGGAACTATATATTATGCAGGGTGTGTGAATGGAATGATCATAATTTTATTTGAGTAAATTTAATACGTATCAAGTTTATATTCTGAATAAAAATCTGTATAACCTAATTTATGCAAATATTGTTATTTTCGCCAGTTAGTTTACATTATTAGAAGTACATATTTATAAGCACATTACTTCAGAGTTCAATGACATGATACTAAGGAGTAAGCCCTTCCTCCCTCTCTCAGGTACTCAAGTTCATCGGCACCAGAAAATCTGGGATGTTTATCAGATGAGTAAAGGACCAGGTAATATTTTCCATTTTAGGTGAATATTTTAATTGGATGCTTCCATTTTAATTCAGTATTCACATTTGCTATTTGGGGCTTTTAAAAATGAGTAGCAGTATGTTCTTCAGTCGGTTGTCTTTCAAAGTAAATGGCTATTTCTGATTCATCTGTGGAAAATTTCAGAGGTCCTTATAGCGTTTAAGTGAGTCTGTCATTATTGCTGTGGGTTTACACAAAATACCTGGCTCCAGGGTTCCTGGCAAATGTGTTTATTGAAGACATAGTTTCTGTAATTTTTCTTTTCATCTTGACAGGTGAAGACCTTGACCTGTTTGATATAGAACAGTTCAAAAGTTCATTTAAGAAAATTCTTCAGAGAGCACTAAAAAATGTAAGAATAAAATTCATCTTAAATTTAATGACGTCTTTGCACTTTGCACTTAAAATCTGCTACGCTTGGGGTTTTTTTTTTTTTTTTTTTTGGTAACAATTTCAGTCAGTAATATTCCTTACCATTCTTCTCCATGTCAAAGGCAAACTCTGAACATTTTAGAAACTCCCTGTCCTTTCAGGGCCTGAGAGGCTTCTTTTCCTAGGAGCAGCAGCACCCAGGAGCACTCTGTGCAGTGACAGGAGTGTTCCGGGTCAGCCTTGTCTGGAAGCCCCGCTGCTATCCACGTGCAGCTGCTGAGCACTGCAGATGGGGCTAGTGTGGTGGAGCAGCGAGCGGCATCACTCATCCTGTTGAACTACAGTGAGCTGAAGTGAGATGGGCTTGTGCAGCTGGGGTGCTGGTGACGATCAGCGCAGCTCTTGAGCAGCCTTGATCTTCCAGGTGCTTTTGTGTTTGTAGAAGCTCTCCAGAAGAAGGCCTCCTTCCACTCAAGCTCTGGCACCTCCTGTGGGCCAAGCTCTGTGCTGCTCCCCGAGAAAGGCAGCTCCGCACCTCCACACCCTACTGTGGGAGGATTCCTTGTCTGTAGCACCCAGGGCGTTTGGAAAAGTAGCTGGATAGTGGGCAGAGCCACCAAGCTGCTTCTCCTGGAGTGAGATCTGTGAAGGAGGAAATAAAGAGATGTCGGCAAGCCACGTGCGCCTGTCTCAAGTTCCTCCTTCCCATCATTAGAGCTCCAAGAAGAAGCTCCATGGAAGGCGAGCTGAAAATCTAGGTGCAGGCTGCTAAATGACACACTAGCTGTCAAACATTTGCAGATGTAGAAAGGCCTATATTATGAAATGCTTGGAGTTTGTATTCCTTAAATAAAATGTTTCTTGGGGGGGATTAAAATAAAAAGTAAAAAAACAACAAAAAAATGAAGGCCTATATTTTGTCCTTGAAGTAAAAGCCAAGTATAACTTCCTAGATTCTCACCAAATAACATTCCTTTAGCTTCTGAGCACAGTGCACAGAAGGGTTAGGATTAGTACATTTGTGAGCCCATTACTGAAGCTTTATGGTTCATGCTAGGTCTATGCTATTTGCTAGGAAGGCTTCATTAGAAAACAGATACTAGGGGCTGATGCTGTGGTGCCGTGGAGAAAGCCACCACCTGCAGGGCTGGTGTCTCACGTGGGCACCTGTTTGAGTCTTGGCTGTTCCACTTCCAATCCAGCTCTGCTATGGCCTGGGAAAGCAGTGGAACATGGCCCGAGTCCTTGGGCCCCTGTTCCCATGTGGGAGAACTGGAAGAAGCTACAGCCTCCTGGTTCCAGATCAGCCCAACTCTGGCTGTTGTGGCCATCTGAGGAGTGAACCAGTAGAAGAATACCTCTCTCTCTCTCTGCCTCTCTGCCTTTCAAATAAATAAATGTATTTTAAAAATGAGGATATTAGGTAAGGCTGCTTTCCTTCATAAACTTTACATGTAGAGAAACATGGTTTTCCGGACAAGCCTGAGAAATTACTGAAAGTGTTGATTTCATAACTTGATTGTAGCTTTTAAAAAAATTTCCTGACACTTGTATTGTGGTGCAGCGGGTTAAACCAGTGCTTACAGTGCCAGCATCCCATATTGGAGTGCGTGTTCAAGTCCCATCTGCTCTACTTCTAATCCAGCTCCCTGTTTATGCTCCTTGGAAGGCAGCAGTCGATGGTCCAGTTGATGGTCCACGTGGGAGACTGGAAAGGAGTTCCTGACTCCTGGCTTCGGTCTGGCCCAGTCCCAGCCATGGTGGCCATTGGGGGAGTGAACCAGCAGATAGGAGATCTCTCCTTATGTGTCTGTGGCTTTCCTCTCTCTATTACTCTGCCTTTCAAATTAATAAAGTTTTTTAAAATAATAATTCCTTCGGGACAGGGGTGGCATTGTGGCCCAGTTGGACCATCACTTAGGATGTTTGTGTTGAGCTCCAGTTCTGATCCATCTCTCTGCTGATGTGTCTGAGAAGGCAACAGAGGATGGCCAGAGTACCTGAGTTCTTGGCCACCTACATGGAGACCTGGATGGAGTTCCAGGCTCCTGACTTCAGCCTGGCCCAGCCCAGCTGTTGCAGGCATTTAGGGAGTGAGTCAGTGGAAGGAAGATCTTTCTCTGTCACTCTGCCTTTCAAATAAATAAGTAAATTTAATTTTCAAAAAATATTTCTTTATAAAAGACTGTGCATGGCCTGTACCTTTCTCTGTAAAAATCAGTTATTTTCCCAAAGAGCCCCAAAACCCTGTCATGAAAAGCAGGAGAAAAGACTACTGGATTGCAGTCTGCCCGGGCGATTCTAGTGACATCGTTTGCCTGTAAAAAGCAGCTGCAGCTGGCGGCACAATGAGATTTTTGTGAGAAAGCTCCAATCTTCTTTTCAATAAGGTGACGGTCAGCTTCAGAGATGCCGAGGAGAATGCAGTCTGGATCCGAATCGCCTGGGGAACGCAGTACACTAAGCCAAACCAGTACAAGCCTACTTACGTGGTGTACTACTCCCACACTCCCTATGCCTTCACTGCTTCCTCCAAGCTCAAGAGCAATACCCCCCTGCTGGGTCAGGTATGGAACAAATTATTATCGGCTGTCATATTTTATTATCCTTGTCTTAAAAGTGTTTGCAGTTTACTCAATAAGCATTTGATGTAGAGTCCAATTTAATTCTTCATCTGAAAGAAAAAGAGCCGAGTGGTCTTACCCACAAGTGGGAGTGTGGTCTAAGATACTAGTTTGGAGCTATTTTTTATTGTCTTTTAATCTAGGAGTAATAAGTGCTTAATGTGAAAAGTGCAGTGAATACATAAGTCTCTAAGAATAAAAAGTTAGTCTTTAAAACTTCATATCTTTTCCCTATCCCATCTACCCATGAAACTGCCATTTGCTTTCAGGAGTTGTTTGATTACAAAAACTGGGTTGGTGTGTATGTTTCTGCAATTTGCTTTAACTTAACAGAACGTCTCCATGTGGTTCCAAATAATATTGTTTATGATTGTGTAATTTTTCTATAATGACCGTTATTTTTATTTGTAACTGTTTTCCCTGTGTACTGTATACAAGAAGACTGCTGTTACAGGCTTCCTAGCATCTTTCCCCAAAATAAGCCAGCCCTCAAGTGGCCTGGTGACTGTGCTTCCCCTCGTAGCAGTCACAGCTACAGTGGCACCTGCAGTTGATACCACTTCAGATGGTTGTAGGTGAGCAGATGAACCCTGGCTGTGCCCACGTGTGTCTGGTAGAACTGGGTGAAGCATCGCACTCCCGAGTGGTGGACTAAGCAAGCCAGCGTCCCACTGGTGTTCCTGCTTGTCATTTAAGCTGCCTTTCTGAAATGGCAGAAAGACTGCTCTTTTCTCTTTCCCTTTAACACTTCTGTACATTTGGGGTCACTTCCTCTGCGGTGCATAGTGGTCATTCATCCAGGCACACTGTCACAGGTGGTTAAACCTTATCTCAGGCTAGTATTCACTTCGATTGGCTATCCTAAGGCAAACGCACCTCTTCCCTTTAGTTCCAAGTAAATACCTTGTTCTACTGTTCTGTTCCAGTCTTCTAACTTGTTTTCCAAATGACAGGAAGCTTTTATAAATTGCATTTAATTCATACTTTTTTCTGTTTCCCTGAAGCATCCACATTTTCATTGTTGTGTGGCAGTGTCATTGTAGTATTAGGTGACTGGCATTCTACAATCCTCACTTGAGTATTGTTTATTTCTAGTCTGAACTTGATTTTGTTATACTCCTAACTTTAAACAGAATCCCTTTTCTAAAAATGGTACAAACAAAAGACTATTTATGAGACTTAATGACAGTAATGGGTATTTTAATTTTTAAACTAACACACCAGGAAATTAAATTTTTTGGATTTCCTTGCACTCGTAAGTGGGAGCTAGTCATCAGTTGCAGCTCCTACATTTTATTTTGACAACTGTTAGAAACTCAGGGACAATAATCCTAATAGTCTCGCTTAACTTTTACTTGAAGGCCCTGACAGTCGCTAGCAAACACCATCAGATTGTGAAAATGGACCTGAGAAGCAGATACCTAGACTCTCTGAAGGCTATTGTTTTCAAGCAGTATAATCAGGTAAGCCTGCGACTGTGAAGATGAGCCTGCACAGGAGTTAGAAGCCGCTGGACAAGCAGGTAGGAAAGTCCACCCCAACAAGAGGAGATGAATTTAGATGTTACTGAAGTGGAGAAAGCTTCCATTAGTTGACATGAAAGGAAACAAAATAATTTCTCACCATCATCTTTTTATAATTTTATAAAATAGCTTTATACTGCTCATGGGTCTTTGGAGTCTGGGTTATATAGAGTTTCTAAATCAGAAGTTCTAGTTGGGATTTGTTTGCTGTTTAGATTAACTTGATATCATCCTTTGAACTTAATACATGTAAGACAGGGGCCAGCGCCGTGGCTCACTTGGTTAATCCTCCGCCTGTGGCACTGGCATCCCATATGGGTGCTGGGCTCTATTCCTGGTTGCTGGGCTCTATTCCTGGTTGCTCCTCCTTCAGTCCAGCTCTCTGCTGTGCCCCAGGAGGGCAGTGGAGGAATGGCCCAAGTGCTTGGGCCCCTGCACCCGCATGGGAGACCAGGAAGAAGCACCTGGCTCCTGGCTTTGGATCAGTGCAGCACCGGCTGTAGCGGCCATTTGGGAAGTGAACCAATGGAAGGAAGACCTTTCTCTCTGTCTCTCTCACAGTCTATAACTCTGTCAAATTATATATATATATATATATATATATATATATATGACAGAAGTATGGTTCATTTTTTGTCCCATTAGTCAAGCAGTTGATATAGAGCTTGGAATTAAAAGGAGAAAGCATTGGTCTAATAAGTCCCGCAATTTATTTGTAATACTTAACTTTTTGTTCCCCATTAATGATAAAATTTCCTATGCGTGACGAATGTCTGTTCTTGCTCTGTGTATATCTTTGAATCCTCAGAGATGTTATACTTAAGTTTTTTGTTTGTTGTAAGTGGAAGGAAGTGATAGCTCTCTACAAGTTACTCTAAAGAAAAAAATCTAACATTAAGAAGTTAGAGAGGCTGGCACTGTGGCACAGTGGGTTAACGCCCTGGCCTGAAGTGCTGGCATCCCATGTGGGTACCAGTTCGAGTCCTGGCTGCTCCACTTCTGATCCAGCTCTCTGCTATGGTCTGAGAAAGCAGTAGAAGATGGCCCAAGTCCTTGGGCCCCTGCACCCGCGTGGGAGACCTGGGGGAAGCTCCTAGCTCCTGGCTCCTAGCTTCGGATTGGCACAGCTGCAGCCGTTGCAGCCAATTGGGGATTGGGCCAGCGGATGTAAAACCTCTCTCTCTCTGCCTCTCCCCTTCTCTCTCTGTGTGACTCTGACTTTCAAATAAAATAAATAAATATTTTTTTTTAAAAAGTGTAAGAATGGTTTTCTCCTCCCCACACCTTCTCACCAAATAGAAACCGTTCTGCTACAATATAAAGGTTGTATCCATTGTCAAACAGCTAATTATGAAAACCAGTGGCTCTAGCAGGGCACAGAAGAGGTTTGAGAGTCAGAGAACTTTTCCACAAGGAATCTTGGTGAGTATTTTAGGTTCTGAGCTGGAGCTGTACAGCTGAGACACCACATTGCAGAAATTGCCTTTGATCACTCTAGGTTTTGTGCTCACCACTGTACTTCTTACAGATCTGTCTTCATTTTTAAAAAGAAAAGGATTCATTTTATTTGAAAGGCAGAGTTACAGAAAGAAAGATCTTCCATCCACTGGTTCACTCTTGAAATGGCCACAACGGCTGGGGCTGGGCTAGGGCAAAGCCAGAATGAGAACCTTCTTCGGGTCTCCCATGTGGGTAGTAGGGGACCAAGTACTTGGGAAGTACTTGCGCCATCTTCCGCTGCTTTCCCAGGCCATCAGGAGGGAGCTGCAGAACTGTCTTTATAACTAAGGTCAGAGTTGTTCAAATATGGGGCATTCCCTTGTCAACCTTGTGTTCTTGGGAAAGGCTCCTTTTGTTGGAAAAAAGAAAGATTTGGCATATATTTTATTGTACTAAAATCAATTAGTATCTGCATTTCAAGGTGTTAAAATTAGTAAAACATTCAGTTGTTGTTGTTTTTTTCCCTAGAACTTTGAAATCCACAACCCTACAGCACCTCTACAGGAAAGGAGCCTGGGGCTGGACATAAACAGTATGTGTGTCTCAAGACAAAACTGAAGTTGGGAAGTACATCACTTTTAGAGTTCTGTCACTCAGTAGAATGCATACACAGTAGAATTCTGATTCAAAACTTTTGACTGCTTTCAGAAAAAAAAAAGTTAAATATCTGATGAAGGGGGAAGTTAGGCAACTATAAGTGTACTTTAGAATTTTCTAGAATAGCATGTAATAACAACAACAAAGCTAGCTAACAGATGTTGAGCATTTTTTTAGTGCTGAGCACCACAATAATTGTTTTTTTTTTTTTAAGATTTATTTATTTAATTGAAAGAGTTACACAGAGAGGGAGAGAGTGAGGTCTTCCATTGATGCTACACTCCCCAATTGGCTGCAGTGGTGGAGCTATGCCGATCTGAAGCCAGGAGCTTCCTCCGGATCTCCCACACAGGTGCAGGGGCCTAGGGACTTGGGCCATCTTCCACTGCTATCCCAGGCCATAGCAGAGAGCTGGATGGGAAGTGGAGCAGCCAGGTCTCGAATCGGCGCCCATGTGGGATGCCAGCACTGTAGGCCAGGGCATTAACCCACTGCGCCACAGCACCAGCCCACTAATTGGTTTTTATGTATTATTTCCATAATCTTCACAGAAGTTCCATGAATTAACACTGTTCAGCAGAAAAGTGAGTTTCAGAGAGGTTTGGCAACTCTACACAAAGTAAAACGCTAGGAAGTGGCATAGCCAGAATTAAAATCTGGGCACTCTCTTAATGCATTGAATCAATTACTGTCTAGAATCATCAGTGTTATAACCACGTTACTACTCAAAGGTGACTTGTTGTTCTCCCTGGAAAACCCAAAATAATAGACTATTAGACTACTATAATGGATCCGAAAAGTGGTAGGGTGTAATATAAATTTATAAAAAATGAAAACTTTGCTGTCTCTTAATGGAGATTTGGCAATAAAAGGAAATGGCACAGCTGTTACAAGCCAAACATTTTTATAACTTTCCAATGACATAAGAACAGCTGTTAATTTCATGTTAAAAAGGCAGGATACAAAATTGTGTATTTTGTAATTCCAGTTTAAAAAATACACAAAAACATATGTATGCATCATTATTCACTGTAGTAAGAACCATATGGAAACACATTAAAACGTTAACAATGCTTATTGCTGGCTGGTAGAATTATGGTTCCCTTCTATTTTCTCTGTATCAGCCTGTTCTTTATAACTTTTCTATAATAAGAAATCACTGCAATCAAAAGAAGAAACATTAGATGTTATTTTTTAATTAAACAAAAAATTGTGAAAAGTTAGAAATAAAAAAGAGGATACTTTAAGGATGAAATATATTCCCAGTGGCTGCTTCATGTGAAATCTTCCACCTGTAGCAGATTCAAGGATCATTCATGAAAATGCAGTAGAAAAGGACAAAGTACAGAGAATAACTCAAGAAACTTTTGGAGACTACCCTCAACCACGACTAGAATTTGCTCAGTATAAGGTAGGATGTTGACTAAATTTCACCTACAAGTTATTGTTGTTTTATGATAGGAACAAAAACCTTAAGTGGAAAACAGGTCTAAGAGACTATTCTCTTTTCATTTATCACTTCAGTTTTGGAAGGCAGCTACACCACTACACCACAAACGCCTACCCAATCACTTCAATTTCATAATCAATTTGTGAGTTAAATAGATCTCTTTATTATATTGATAAGTTCCCCTGTTGGCAAAGAAGACCTGTTGAAATTTTGAGTTTGCCTTTTCATTTCCTCTCACATATCAACTCAGTGTGATCTGTTCTGGTACATTCTACCTCTCTAGCTCATCTATACCCAGAACAGTAGTTTACACATAGTAGGTGCTCATAAACCCTTGTTTAGTAAAAAAGTCATCATGTAATCTGGTTGGCATCATATAGAAAAAAACCAGTAGTCCCAGCAATACTCCAACCTTAGCTGGTTTTTGAAGTGTGCCACTAGCCTCCAGGAAGTCCAGATAACAGGCTTCAGGTATATAATGCAAACCATTGTTACTCACAGAAGAACTTAAAGTTTGTGCCATTATCAGCCTAATCCGAGTCCATGCTCACACTTGTAACCTGCTCTTGCCTCCTAACCCTCCAATAAAATTCATGTTGGCTGGTCTCCCTGAAGCTACAGCACTGATCTGCTTTCTTAGACCCAAGCCTGTTTGGTCTGATTCCTTTGTAGTGGGAGAAGTTGAGTGACACTACTAAAGCTGTAGTCCCTTAATGGCAGGTTTTAACTCAGTCTTTTTAAACAGCTCATAATCCAGGACAGTGGTTCTTAAAGCGTGGTCCTTGGACTAGCAATATCAACTTTGCTTGGAAATGGGTAAGAAACGCTGATTCTTGGCTGCCCTGGTACCCTGATCTGTTTTCACAAGCCCTCTAGTGGTGCACACCAAAGCTAGACAGACACTGACCTAGGCTGCAGGAGATGTGATTCACAAAACTTCCCTTTCCACACATCTTAGAGTGGCCCCATTCTGTAAGCTAAAGTACACATTTATTCATGCTGGTATTAATTTTTCCTTACCTTTTCTATTTTGAAGAGTGTCAAACTTGGAAAAAACTTGTAAAAGTATTACAGTGAACATCCAAAAAAAACACAGTTTTTTCTAATGTATGGTAATGCTACCGGGGTTCAGTTTTGAAGAGAGTCCTTTTGAGTCTCTTAGGTACATACTGAAATGTGTACAGAAAGAATGCTGTGTGTCTTGGATTTGCTTTAAAACAACCAAGTGGGGGTGGGCGGTTGGAAATGGAGGTGGAATAACTGATGAAACAAGAATGACAGTGAATTGCAGAATCTGACTTCACCATCCTTTACCAGTCTGATATATTTAATAGTAATTTGTCAATCTTTTTGTTGACAGCTCGAAACAAAGTTCAAAAGTGACTTAAATGGGGGCATCCTGGCTGACCGGGTAGAACCATTGAGGTGCCTGATAAAGTTCTCCAGCCCACATCTTTTGGAAGCTTTGAAATCCTTAGCACCAGCTGGTGAGTGGTCAGCTTATTTTACAAACTAGAAAATCAGCAACTGCCTCTGAGCTTTCCTGTCACTCCAGCATGCCACCCCATTGTGCCCTTTTTTGCATATTCATGCACTTTTTGCACATTCTGCTTCTGCTCTTTCATGGGAGGCAAAACCATGATCCACCCTCTAATCTTGGTCATTTTTAATTAACTCAAATCTTTGCCCTGTGATTGTTTTAATTTTTTCTTTTTCTTTCTTTCTTTTTATTTTTTTTTTATTTCAGGAATTGCAGATGCACCACTCTCTCCATTGCTCACTTGCATACCCAGCAGGGGAATGAATTATTTTAAAATTAGAGACAAATAAGATCCATGTGGTTTTGTAAGTGCAGCAGCTCCCTGACTGCACATAGTGGCTATGTATTTGTTAATGGCTATTTGGAGAGCTTCTTTCCATGAATTTGTACAGCTTCATTCTATGAATTTGTGTTTTATAAATTAATTATTGATATTGAAAGTTTAGAAACCTTCATATAATTGTTGGGACTGTTTCCTCACCACCGTTCTGTGAGGGATAGCAGCCGTGGGCAATTGAGATTCCACAGGATATCGATAGCTCCAGACCTGACCCCGAGTACCAGCATGCTCTGAGTCAGGCAGGAGGCACGGTGGTGTAGCCTGTTGGCATCGTGTCCAGTGTCCTTTCTCCCACTCCGGCCTCTTCTCTATCCTGGGCATGTCTGGTTTCAATTACCAGTGTCCGGATTTTCTTGTGAGCCTTGAATCACATAAATAAACACCAAGAAACTACACCTGACTAAACTTCTGGGCGAATCATAGTCTGTTCAGAGGGAAGAGTTGGGCCCATGAAGTTGTTATTGCAAGAGGCTGTTTTTCTGATAATTGAATTATATAAAATCATTGTTTTGTTGTAAATATAACTTTTCATAATTTTTTATCATGTGTAACGTTCAAACTGACCATTATTATACTCATTTGTGAATAAAGATATTAAAAACCTATTATATCTTTCTGTTGGTGAAAATCCTTCGTTGATCATCACTAAATAGCATATCCTTTTATCATAACATTTAAAAATTGGTTCCCTCTGCTACGCCAGCGAGGATTTGGGGTTATAAAAAAGTGGGTTTTAGGGCTGGTGTTGTGCAGCAGGTTAAGCTATTGCCTGCAGTGCCGGCATCCCATATGAATGCAGGTTCAAGTCCTGGCTGCTCTACTTCTGGTTTAGCTCCCTTCTAATGTGTTTGGAAAAGCAGGAAAAGATGGTCCAAGTGCTTGGGCCCCTGTCACCCACGTGGGAGACCTGGAGGAAGCTCCTGGCTCCTGGTTTTGGATCGGCCCAGCTCTGGCTGTTGCAGCCATTTGGGGAGTAAACCAGCAGATGGAAGACCTCTCTCTGCCTCTCAAATAAATAAATAAATCTTTTAAAAAAAGATAGGTTACAATTAAAACATTAAAAAGTGAAGAAGTAATCTGCACTGATGGGAAATCAAAAAAAGAAATAAAAGAACCAAATGAAGCTAGGAATAGGATTACTGGGTAAAAATGTACCAGGAGCGCAGGCATTTGGCCTAGCAGCTGTCAGATTAGACAGTTGGTTCCATATGGAAATGACTGGATTCAGTATTTGGCAGCTGACTCCAGCTTCTTGCTAAGGCAGACACGAAGAAACAGCAGTGATGGCTTAAGTTCCTTCACTCCTGTGTGGACAACCTGGATTGAGCTCCTGGCTCCTGACTTCTGTCTCCCACTGTTGGCATTTGGGAAGTGAACCAGCAGATGGGAGCTATTTCTGCCTCTCTAACAAAATAAAGTAAAATTTTAAAAATGTACAAGTGCCTCTCTAGTTGATAGAAGATGAAAAAATGTTACATGGCATTTTTCGTGGCCAAAGCAGAGAAAACAATTTGTGAATTAAAAGATATTTAAAAACTGTACATCAGTTACTTTTGATGAAAATCAAAAAGAGCTTTAACATACAGAATATCTAAGTACAGACTGAAAAAAGAGGGCAAAACAATGTTTTATAATGCCATCATTATTGTCTACAAGTTGTAGGCGATCGTAGGTGAAATGTTGTGTGGTTTTAGACGTAGTTTAATTTACAAATGTCACAGGTGTGTCAGTTATCCCAGAATGAGTGAGGCACTGACACGTTAATGGCTTAATGATGCTAATTTCCTTTTGACCACAGTCACAGTTTAGGGCATCTTTCCCCATGTGTGTACTTAGGAAGTACTCTGCTCAGAATGTGAATACCTGCTTCGGGTCTGCGGGGAGGCCCTGCAGGTTCCTGTTGCTTGAAAGGAATGTACAACTGGAGCCAGAAAAAGAAAGACACTGGTCTTGTTATCCAGCTTACGATGGTACCGCTTGTGGCGCCTCCGGTGGCCCCCGAGACAAAGGCTCCTGCTTGAAGAGACTGAGAGAATAGTTGAGGGCTCACAGAAGACTCGTCACTGACTCGATGGTCACATTCAAGTGCAGCTTGGGAACAGAAGTAGCAATCAAAGCAGAGCTAAGGACTCACAGTCAAAGCATGGTGCATGGAATGACCGCTCAGGATGCCCCTATCCCACACTGGAGTATGTGGGTCAAGATCCGGTCCTTTGCTTCTAGGCCAGCTTCCTGCTAGCGTGCATCCTGGGAGGCAGCAGGTGATGGCTCAAGTACGTGGGTCCCTGCCACCCATGGAGAAGACCCAGCTGGAGTTCCAGGCTCCTACCTTCACCCTGGCCCAGCCCTGACTGCTGTAGGCATTTGGGTAGTAAGCCAGTGAGTGGAAGATCTCTTTGACTCTGCCTTTCAAATATAGATAAATGGAGACATACATTTTAAAAAAAGAATTTTATTATGTTTTTAACAAGAATAGGAACATTTTGTTTGGAAATAAATTTGCAATGTTACAAAAATAAAATTTAAAAAATTTACTGCATATACAGTAAGATCTCCAAGAATACAGAATAATGTTTATTGAGCATTTACTATGTGGCTGGTACCATGCTAGATATTTCATCTGCATTCTCTTGTTTTTCTAACAATGTTATTAGCATTACTTGGGTGTGTGTGTTCTGCTTTGTTTTGTTTTACTGAATACCAAGGCTTAGGCTAGTAAGTGGCTAAACCAAATTAATCCCAGGCAGACCCATGGGTGTCATCCCCCCATAGGTATATTTGTGTTGCCCACAGTGCTTTTTAAATCGGAATTGGCTCCTGTGGTAGGCACAGTAACTCCCACCCCCCACAAATATATCCACATCATAACCCATGGGATTTGTGACCCAAGGATCCTCAAGAGTGGGGAGGAGAGAAGGCAGAGGGAGGCGTGACTGCTGGAGAAATCAGTAATGGGATGAGACCGTCTCAGCTCGATGTTACTGATCCTGGAAATAAAGGCGCTGTAAGCCAGGGGATGCAGAAACAGCTTCTAGAAGCAAAGGAGAAAGGGAATGCATGCTCCTTTTCTGTTTACAGCACACGCCTGCTGGGTTGTTTTGAAGAGGAAATGAGATAGTGGACTACGTGTCTCCTTGGAGCCTGGTCCATGGCAAGTGTTCAATAAATGCAGAAATCAGTGTACTATTTCTTATTGAAAACTGGGATTGTTTCTAATCTTTGAGAAGTAACGTTTCTGAACGCATTGCTTTTTTCTTCTATCCATCTATTGCCTGGAGCCAATTTCCCAGAAATGCAAGGAATGGATGGATGGAGACCAGTATCTTCCACCTGTTCTCACCTGGCGGCTGCTCCCGTCAAAATGCGCTCTAGGCGGCCTGCAGGGGGCGCTGCGGCCGCCCGGCCGGCCGGATGCTAATGAGCCAGGCGGCCCCGCCCCTGCCGGAAGTGGCTGCGGCGGAGGCGGTGCCTGCGAACGGGGCTCCGCAGCCGTGCGGGAGCTATGGCGGCCTCGGAGGCGGCGGGGCCCGCGGCACTGGCGGCGGGCGCCCCGGGCGTCCCAGCGGCCGTGAGTGGAGCCGCCGCCGCCTCGGGCTCGTGGGGGTTCCCGGGGCCCTGCCTGAGGGGCAGCCACCCGCCGCCCACCGCGTCGGGGCAGCCGCCCGCGGACCCCGCGCCGCCGGCCTGGGAGCTGATCCAGCCGTCGGTAAGCGAGCTGTCCCGGGCCGTGCGGACCAACATCCCGTGCACGGTGCGCGGCTGCGGTAAGATCCTGCCCAACAGCCCCGCGCTCAACATGCACCTGGTCAAGAGCCATCGCCTGCAGGTGAGGCGACGCGGATGCGGCCGGGGCCGGGCCTGGCGCAACAAAGCGCGGGGCGCGGGGCCGGCGCGGGCTGGAGGTCCGGAGCGCGGCGGGCAGGTGCGGGAGTCGGGGCTGGGCCGGGAGCGGGCGAGGAGAGGCACCTGGCAGCCCCGTGTCGCGCACCGGGCGTAGGGCTCGGACGCGCAGCCCCGCACGGGCCCCGGGTTCAGTGCCGGGCGCTGCCCCTGCGTCCTGACGGGGCATCTCCTTGGGGGAGGACTGGAAACAGTCGATGGAGCCCCGAGGCGGTGCGCGGGCCTCGTGGGGAAGCCCCTGAGTTTTCCACACCCTCGGGGCCGCCTCTGGGTCCCTCGCGTTTGTTCGAGAGCAGCCGCAGGTCCAGCTGCACACACCGAGTTGCAAACACCCGACGTTGGTCGGGGTCAGCTGTGCCTAGGGCAGCGGACGAAGGGAGGTGTTTGGGGGGGGGTCTCTTCTCTAGACGGAGCGCGGGGTGAACATGACAGGCGTGCCAACAGTCCCCCGCCCCGTGTTTGTGTAGGAGGGGACGCGTTTTCGTGTGGGGTGCACGTCTGCGGGAAGCCGAGGAGAACTGGGCTGTGCGGACCCATTTGATCAGAGTGTCTCAGTCTTGACAATAGGAAGTGGCCACCCAGCACCTGGAGTCCCAGTGCCAGCGGTGACATCATTCGAAATGTCACCCACAGCAACTTTGTGGAGCTTTGCAACCGTCTGCCTTGACGCAGGAGTAGTGCGTGCTCCTTGGAAACTGCCTTGGTCTCCAGTGGGACCCATGCACACGTTGCCATCAGCGGAGCAAGGCTGTGATGGAAAAGCAGTTGGGAAGTGTGGATGGCCGGCGGAGGATGACCCTGGAGGAGGGCTGCGCTGGTGCCAGCGCAGAGTGCAGCCCTGGAGTGGTCTCCAGTCTGCCCTTCTCTGACACTAAGTTGTTTGAAATGCTTCGTGTCCTTAGCTGGGCCTTGACTGGGTGGGTGAGAGATGGCTTTGTAGGGGTTCATTCTGCCTGGTCCCTTGGTTCTCTGTGGCTGGCACGTGCCAGCCGTCACCACCTTCAGTGTCGCCCCCTCACTGACACCTGCTGCGGCAGACACCGGAACCCATGGTGAAGCTGCCGGTCCTTGCAGAACCTCCTGAGTGTCTGTGAGCAGCTCTGTATTACGCCAGGACCGGTGAACACCTGTCAGTCATTAGGCTGTCACTCTCCAGGGCTGGTTTGATGGTATACAATGGATTTATGTCTGGTTATATTTTTTAAAACAGCCAAAGTTCAGGAATTTGCCAGACACTGGGAAGCTATATAAGATTTAAGAGACCTAAGGAGGACTCTGAGCAGGTGCAGACTTGGACAGTGAAATCTGGACTTGGGCTGCCACTTTTCGGGTTCACCGAGACCCTGCGTGAAGTCGTTCTCGTGGCCGGATCAGACTCCTTTCTCAGCTCTCTGGGATGAAGACAGCCCAGCACACTGAGATTCCTCCCGGAGTCACCCAGGCGACCTTTTAGAGCAGGAATTGATGAAGCCCACTAGAGCCCCCACTGCTTTTTCTTCTCAGGCAGGCGCTCACTTGGTCTTGTTCTGCCTTTCAAAGCCTGGAGCCCAGCAGCCTCTGAGCATCTGGGGTCTTGGTGGACAAGAAAAGTGGCCCACATGACAAAACAGCTGTGTGCGTGTGTTGGCGCCCCAGCATGGCGGGTTGGCACGCTCCACCTGCACAGAAGGCACTTGAGTTCAAACCTTACTTGGACCTTGATGTTACCAAAGTTTTCAGGAGGGAGGTGTAGGGTCACCTCCTGCATGGGCGCTGGTTCAAGTCCTGGCTATTCCGCTAATGATCCAGCTCTCTACTGAGGCCTGGGAAAGCAGTAAAAGATGACCCAAGTCTTTGGGACCCTGCACCCACATGGGAGACTCGGAAGAAGCTCCTGGTTCCTGGCTTCGAAACGGCGCAGCTCCGACCAAGTAAGGAGTGAACCAGCTGATGGAAGACCTCTCTCTCTCTCTGCCTCTCCTTCTCTCTGGTGTAACTCTTTCAAATAAATAAATCTTTAAAAAAAAGAAGAAGAGGGAGGTATGGGGACGAGGACTGCCTGGAAAGCCCTTTTGGTGGTTTTTTTTTTTTTTTTTCCTTTTTTAAGATTTATTTATTTATTTAAAAGGCAGAGTTACAGAAAGGCAGAGAAGAGAGGAAGAGGTCCTCCATCTACTGGTTCACGCCTCAGATGGCCATAACAGCCAGAGCTGCGCCAATCCAAAGCAAGGAGCTTCTTCTGGGTCTCCCACATGGGTGCAGAGGCCCAAGGACCTGGACCATCTTCTATTGCTTTCCCAGGCCACAGCAGAGAGCTGGATCGGAAGTGGAGCAGCCGGGACTTGAACCAGCACCCATATGGATGCCAGCTGTGTCGGCAGTGGCTTTACCCACTACGCCACCACACCGGCCACCTCTTTGGTCTTGAGAGTCATCTGTGTGCTAACCAGAATCTCTGTGATTGGTCACTTGTGTGCACACCTACTTCCTGCCTGAAGCTGCTCCAGGTGTATCTGGTCAGCCAATTTCCTTGTGTTCAGTGGAACTTTTTGTTGTCTGGGGGTACAGCTATTTGTGTGATTCTGATTTCTTTCCCTGGTTTTGTATTTGCTGGACAACGAAAATCTTTTATTCTGTTTCCCATTTGTTACTGTATGGTCTTTTGTTATTCTGATCTTTTTCCACATTTACCCTACTTGAACCAGTTTTTCCCATCCTGATATAAATGATTAACAAACCTGAGGCTCCTTCCTCTCCCTTCTGACCAGCAGCCATCAGAGGTAAGCCAGGATGGGTGGATATGAATATATCCAGGAGCTATGCAGAGGGACGTAGTCGGATCTGGTCTGCTTTCTCCTGATGGTCCACTGCTGGCAGTACCGCCAGCTCGCTGCACTCCGTGGGGCTCCCCTAACACCACCTGGCCCAACAGTGTGCAGACTGGGATATGCAGTCAAGCAAGGTTATGTCATATGTAGGATTTGTGTGTGCCGTGGTGGCCATAAGTGCTCTGTTCCTAAGGGTGCAGCCTATCACAAGCCTGTCCTTTATGGTGTCAGACAGCTAAAGTTGGCACAACACCTAGAGTGTGTTGTCAAGGAATGAGGTAGACACCACCGTGGGGCTCTGATAGAGGAGAAAACCTGACCTGCGGAGGACTACCAGACCAGCGCACAGGCTCTGGCAGGGCCACGCGTCCCCCACACTTGGTTCCCACTGTGCAGCAGGAGAGGCGGCAGTGCCCTCCAGCTGCACCCTCACGGCTGATGCAGGTCATGCTTGTGAAAATCGTGCCCAGTCAACAGTGCCTAAAGGTGCTGTTTGTGCAAACTGTCATGCAGAGGACTTCACGAGTGCTTAGTTAAATTTTGAAAATGAAAGTGCAGTAATGTTTGGAGACAACGTAAATGGCATGTCTTGTTTTCGGTAGGATAAACTTTTTTTTTCTTTATCTTACTAGGGAGATATATGTCAGTGTTTAAAACAAGCCGTGTAGTGTAATAGGTGTAAAATAAATCCGTTAAAAGAGGAAAAAACACAAACCCTTCTGAAGGAGGGTGGGTCAGCAGGAATTTGACTTGTAAGCTGTTCAGTGTGTCGCCTTTCTTTTATATGGGATGTGGGTTTTTGTGTCTAAATTCCATGTCCTGTTGGAAATTTGGACATCTCCTGGCCCGGCCTGACCTACAGAGGACCCAAGGAGAAACGAAATCTGCCTGTTTGGAATGAAGGCTGTCGTGGTGCAGGGAAGGAGAGAGCAGGAGTCGTTGGCATTTCTTGATGGCTGAAGGTTTTGTTCCTCAGCTTTGAAAGCCGTGGAGGGGGCAGGAGGGCCCCTTAACCTCACCAAGCAACATCGGTATTTCTTGAGACATGGCTTAGAGGATTTTGCATTGTGTTCAGTCCAGGGGTTTGTTTTAATGCTTTGCCAGAGCATTCATTCCGTTCAAGAAGAAAGGGAACGGCTCGAGGTTGCCCCCACAGACCTCGTTGGCAGAGCCGTTCCCTCTGGGACGCCTTCAGGTGCAGGGGTGACTATGCTGCCTTTCCTCCCAGCGCTCCGACAGTGCTCGAAGTCCTCGCCTCTCACTCTACTCTTCTAACTCACCTTCTTTTCTGTGTGTGTTTTCCCTTCTTGCTTCTGGGTGGTTCCTCTCAAAAGCTCTCTTTTAAATGCTATCACTGAAAACATTGCAGAGGCAGCCAGCACTGTGGTGCAGTGGGTTAACGCCCTGGCCTGAAGTGCTGGCATCCCACATGGGCACCAGTTCGAGACCTGGCTGCTCCACTTCCTGTCCAGCTCTCTTCTCTGGCCTGGGAAAGCAGTAGAAGACGGCCCAAGTGCTTGGGCCCCTGCAACCACGTGGGAGACCCAGAAGAAGCTCCTGGCTTTAGATCGGTGCAGCTGCGGCCATTGCAGCCAATTGGGGAGTGAACATCGGATGGAAGACCTCTCTCTCTCTCTCTCTGCCTGTCCTCTCTCTGTGTAACTCTGACTTTCAAATAAATAATAAATAAATCTTTTTTAAAAATTGCAGAAACATGAAGTATCTTTTTTTTTGAAGATTTATTTATTTGGGGTAGGGGTGGAGATAAGAGATCTTCCACCTACTGGATCATTGCCCATTGGGAGCCCGGAGCTCCATCCAGGTATGTGGGTGGCAGGGGCACAAATATTTGGGCTGTCTTCTGCCCTCCCAAGTGCAAGAGAGAATACTGATCAGAAGCGGAGCAGCCAGTACTTGAGCAGCTTATCCATATGGCACGTCGGCATGGCAGGACGAATCTTAGCTCACTGCACCACAATGCCAACCCCATGAGGTGTCTTTTGTGTGTATTTTTTCAGCTACACACACAGTGATTCAGAACAGAAGTGGTAAATTTCATTCATGAGTGTATATAGAACTTAGAGCGAGACACCACTTTCTGGGATTTGTTTGACCTGGCAGATAACACACCTGTGTCCCATGTGGGAGTGCCTGGGTTTAATCCAGCTTCCTGCTGATGTACACAGATAATCAGTTTTGCTTTTGTTTTTAAGATTTATTTATTTATTTGAAATAGCTACATAGAAGGAAAGCCAGAGGCAGAGAGAGATCTTCCAAGCACTGGTTCATTCCCCAAATGGCCAGGCTGGTCCAGGTCAAAGCCAGGAGCTTCATCCCAGTGTCCCACATGGGTGCAGGGGCCCAAGGACGTGGGCCATTTTTCACTTCTTTCCCTGGTGCATTAACAGGAAGCTGGATTGGAAGTGGAGCAGCCAGGACTCGAACTGGCACCCACATGGGATGCCGACAATGCAGTTGGTGGCTTTACCTACTGTGCCACAGCACCAGACCTGGTCAGGAAATTATTTAAGTGATTGGGTCCCTGCCACCCACATGGAAGACCTGAATGTAGTAGCTGGCTCCAGTCCCTGGTAGGCCATTGCAGACATTTGGGAAGTGCTTGAAGGGATGTGAGCTCTCTGCCTCTGAAATACTTTTAAACAAAACAAATCCACTTTCTCATGCAATTCATGTTTTACTGTCCCATTGGCATTTCTTATTTCCCAGTGTACCCTTGGGTATGTTGTCTCAGGACAGGAATAGGAAGAACGCCCAAAAACTGGGATGGACCCTGCTGTGATGAGGCAAGCTGAAGAGGTGGCCCTCGGGAGCAGGAGCGTGCGGAGGGTCAGTGGCTGTTGGCCAGTGTGTCCTCAGTGGTCTCTTTGCACACATGGTCCTAAGTTTTGGCTTAGCTGGCCATTTGAGCTTATTTGGTAAAATGCCACAAGATTGTATTGAACATTTACTCCGTGCAGAACGCTCCCAAATGCAACAGGAGATACAAATAAATCTCAGCCTGTGAAAAGTTCTGGTAAATTGTAAGTGCATATTGAGCATCCTTAACAAAAGTCTGAAATCTGAGCATTTTAGATTTCTAGATTATGCTCAGCCAGAAAAGGCTTCGCAAATATTCCGAAATCCAAAGCACTTCCCGTGCCAAGCATTTTGGGTAAGCAACGCTCATCCTGGAGTTCTATTAAGTGTCACAGGATTGCAGGAGAAGAGAGGGGTTAAGTGTGAAGAAGTTGTGTGGTAAGGAGGTTGGAGAGTCCCTAGCTAGAGAAACTTGGACTTGCTGGTCTTGAGGTGCTGTTGAAAGTGCCTGGGTGGGGTAACGATGCGCTGAGGACGAATCCGAGAGATGAAGCTGGCGAAGTGTGCATGGAAAGGATACGCCGAGTACGAATCCGAGAGATGAAGCTGGCAAAGTGTGCATGGAAAAGATATGCCGAGTACGAATCCGAGAGATGAAGCTGGCAAAGTGTGCATGGAAAAGATAGCGGAGGTCTGGAAGTTGAGTAAGAGGCTTCCGAAAGTCCAGACGGTCAGGAGGACTTAACCTACGGAGCATCGGGAGAGCAGCAGGCCGGGAAAGGCTGGAAGCTAGTGGGAGGCATTGAAAGAGACGGGAGCAGCGCCCCGGGAAGCCAGGAGGACATCTAGAGTGTGTGAGATGTAGGTGGGCCTGAGTTTTGTCATGATGCAGCTAGGGTTATGGAGCATTTGACAGCCTAGGAAGAGATCAGGAAGACATCTCCCTGGGATACACACTGGCTGAGAGCAATTTGACAAATGATGAATTTTAAACTCTTTTTTAGTAGTTGTCCCATATTTTAGTTTATCTACTCAAACACACTTTTTCTCTTGCTGGTAATATCAGGTAGAAAAAAGAAAACACTAAGTGAACTGGCCACTGAAATTAGGTTGGTGACTAGGGTCACTGGTCATTAGAGCTGGCCGGTGCTTGAGCACAGTGGCATCTGGTTACCCTTTGGAGGACCTGCACAGTACCCATCTGTGTCAGCTTAGGAAGCATGAAAGTGGCTGGCAGGAAGCAAAATAAGAAACCAGAACCTCCACAGTAACTGGCAGACAGCTAACCCTAACTGCTTACTATGTGATTAGCACTGTCCTATAAGCCCTTTGTAAGCGTTAACTGATGACCAAGACCACCCTAAAGCAGGCATGGTTATCATGGCTGCCTTACAGATGAGGAGACAGAGAGTAATTAGGTGCATTTGCTGGCGTGCAGAGTGAAGAATTCAAACTGCAGCAGTCCAGGTCCGAAGCCCACAGATTTAACAACTGGTTCTTAGACATAGTTGCGCCCCATTTGAAAGTCAGAGTTACACAGAGAGAAGGAGAGGCAGAGAGATCTTCCATCTGATTGTTCACTCCCTAGTTCGCCACAACGGCTAGATGCATGAATCTGAAGCCAGGAGCCAGTAGCTTCTTCCGGGTCTCCCACTTGGGTGCAGGCGTCCAAGGACTTGGGCCATCTTCAACTGCTTTCCCAGGCCATAGCAGAGAGTTAGATGGGAAGTGGAGCAGCTGGGCCTCAAACCAGTGCCTATATGGGATGCTGGCACTGCAGGCAGCAGCTCTACCCACTGTGTCACAGCGCCAGCCTCTCACCTGGTATTTTAAAACTCCCAGCTAAAAAGTCAATTGCCTACTTAATAACAAAGTTATTAAAATTAATAACAAAGTTATTAATTAAATTAAAATTAAATAAAACTTAATAACAAAGTTATTAAAATTAAGTGAGTTAATATGTATATAAAGTGCTTAAGACAACCACTGGGATGTAGTAAAGCTGTGGTTAGTACCGGCCATTGTAATGACTGTTCAGGTTCACCGTAGCCCAGCCATGTGGAAGTTACTCCAGGGAGCTTTAACAACTACAGGGACTGTGCAGTGATCCAGGAAGTCACAGTGCTACGTATCTAAAAGGCCCTGGGGCACAGTCAAAGCAAGTTTGTAAAGTAAACTTTGTAAAGTGCTCAGACTAAGATGCATGTAGGTGGAATAAAAGGGAAGATCAAAGATGATGCCCAGATCTTGAGACCAAGTAACTTTGGAAGATTTATTTATCAGGGCTGGCGCTGTGGCATAGCTGGTGAAGCTGCTGCCTGCAGTGCTGGCATCCCATATGAGCGCTGATTCGAGTCCTGGCTCCTCCACTTCTGGTCCAGCTCTCTGCTATGGCCTGGGAAAGCAATTGAAGATGGCCCAAGACCTTGGGCCCTTGAACTAGTGTGGGAGACCCAGAAGGAGCTCCTGGTTCCTGGCTTCAGATTGGGGCAGCTACGGCCCTTGCTGCCATCTGGGGAGTGAATCAGCAGATGGAAGACCAATCGACCTCTCTCTCTCTCTGCCTGTACTTCTGCTTCTGCCTCTCTATAACTCTGCCTTTCAAATAAATAAATCTTTAAAAAAAGAAAAAGATTTATTTGTTTGAGAGGCAGAGTTAGGGGTAAAGACAGAGAGAAGATCTTCTATATCCCCAGATGGGCCAGGCTGAAGTCAGGAACCAGGAACTCCATCCAGGTCTCCCACATGCATGGCAGAGGCCCAAGTACTTCCCAGGAGCTCTAGCAGGAGCTGGATTGGAAGCAAAGCAGGCAGGACTCAAACCAGCACTCATGTGGGATTCTGGCATCGCAGGCAGCGCCCAACCCACTGTTACCACAACACTGGCCCCCAGAGGAGCACTTTTAAAAAAAATAGAAGTAAGGGGGCCAGTGCTGTGGCACAGTGGGTTAACACCCTGGCCTGAAGCGCCGGCATCCCATATGGGCACTGGTTCACATCCTGGCTGCTTCACTTCCAATCCAGCTCTCTGCTATGGCCTGGGAAAGCAATAGAAGATGGCCCAAGTGCTTGGGTCCCTGCCCCCATGTGGGAGACCCCAAAGAAGCTCCTGGCTCGTGCCTTCAGATCAGCGCAGTTCCAGCCGTGGCAGCCATCTGGGGAGTGAACCAGCAGATGGTAGACCTCTTCTTTCTCTGCCTCTCCTTTCTCTGTGTAACTCTGACCTTCAAATAAATAAATAAATAAATACATCTTTGGGGAAAAAAATAAAGAAATAGAAGTAAGATTTTTTTTAAAAGCGCAGTTTAGTGGGTTTTTTGATAATTTTGAGTGATTTATAGTGCTGTTATTTACACACTGTAAAATTCACCCATTTCATGTAAGTCAGTCATTGTTTAGCTTTACGGAGGTGTACAATCATCATCATGACTGAATTTTAGTACATCCTCATCACCCTAAAAAGATCCCTCTTGCCTGTTTTCAGTTATTCCTTATTTCTACTACGAGCCTGTTCTGTTGTTTTTTTTTTTTTTAAATAATTATTTGATTTTCCTTTTGCAGGATGGCATAGTAAATCCAACAATAAGAAAAGATTTGAAAACTGTGCCGAAATTCTACTGTTGTCCAATTGAAGGATGCCCCAGAGGTCCCGGCAGACCATTTTCTCAGTTTTCCCTTGTAAAACAGGTATTTCACTTAAGTATACTTCTCTGAGGATGAAATGTGATCCAAACCTAGCGTGCATTCTAATTACTGAGCAGATGTAACCAGAGAACTGAGCAGAACGCTCTTTGGAGAGCAGATGGCCACGCCTTTCCCAGCTGTTGACCATGGTGTATGCATGGATGTGATGCCAGTGGAGAGAAACAAGGCTTATTCTGGGAGAAAACATCCAGAAGTGAGTTTGGAGAGGAAGAGACTCTTCAAACTTGGTCTAGTTCAACCAAGAATGAGAAAACGTGCTCCTGTGTGGATCTGTGAGCCTGCAGAGGACACAGACACAGGCAGACAGGCGCTGTTCTCCCAGGAAGCACCTGTGCAGCCTCGGAGAACATCTGGAAGCTGCCTCCTAGGAGAGGGGAATTGAGACAGAAGGAGATTGGCTCTGCAATGCTGCCCCAGGGTCTCCTGGCACAGACTGATTCCTGCCCTGTAGCACTTACTTATACATGAAAGGCTACACATGCTGGCTGTGCAGATTGTTTCTAGAACAGATGCCCCACTCCGCACCCAGCAGAGGCAGTAAGGAGAAGCAGCATGTGATAACCTCAGCCCCTTCTCTGTTCTTCCTAGCACTTTATGAAGATGCATGCTGAGAAGAAGCATAAATGCAGTAAGTGCAGCAATTCGTACGGTACCAAGTGGGACTTGAAAAGACACGCAGAGGACTGTGGGAAGACCTTCCAGTGTACCTGCGGCTGTCCCTACGCCAGTAGAACAGCACTGCAGTCCCACATCTACCGGACTGGCCACGAGATCCCTGCAGAACACAGGTGAAGGGGAGCGCGATGGTGGAACTAAGTCAAGTTCTGGGAAGAGTGCAGTGCAGTGTCCCGGAGAGCTGGCAGTGTGGGGAGAAGGCAGGATTAGGAAGAGAATTTGTGCCATAGGAAAGGGAACCTCTGCAGGCAGCGTCAGTACTGGGAAAGGACCTGTGTCGGCCTGGGCCCTTGACCTGGTTGTTCCCCTTTCTCCTTTTCAACCCCCCTTGAGGGTCCCAATTTCAATCTGAAAATAGCTATCAGAGGCATATCAAATTGCTGAAAAAATAAATTTTTTTTTCATGAAACTGTATTTCACTTTAAAGGTCAGTTTATATTTGATATAATAGCCACCTGTTTTCACAGTGATAGAACTTACATTATATGTAATCCTTCGACTTCATTGCACTTGAAGACCTGAGTTGTAGTTCTCATGTTTAGAGTTTACTTTTTTAAAGTAAGTGTGCTGCTTCCTTCCCTGTCTGTGTTTTTGAACGTCTGCCTAGCATAATTAGGCCCAGTTTTCTGCATTGCAGAAGAAACCTGCTTCTCTGAGTTGACTCTGACCTCTGCTGTAGTTGGGGGATAGGGGTTGGAAAGAAGTGAAGGTGCAGTGTCATCGTCAAAGACAGCTGCATTTTCAAATTGTTTTTCTCCTGCTCTGTCACTGTTTTCAGGGATCCACCTAGTAAGAAAAGGAAAATGGAAAACTGCTTACAAAACCAGAAGTTGTCCAATGAGACCATTGAATCGCTAGGCAACCAGCCAACCCCCAGGCCAGCCCCTGAAGAACTCGAAACTTCAGGAATAAAGCTGGAAGCCAATTTGGAAGACTCTTGTGACTCTAATGCCAGAGAGCAGACTCTAACAGCACCTCCAAGATACCCTCAGAAGTTGCTTTTACCAAAGCCCGAAGTGGCTTTGGTTAAACTACCTGTGATGCAGTTTTCTTCTGTGCCTGTCTTTGTGCCTACGGCCGACTCTTCGGCCCAGCCTGTGGTGTTAGGTGTGGATCAGGGCTCTGCTGCGGGGGCTGTGCACTTACTGCCCTTGTCAATAGGAACCCTGATCCTCGGCCTCAATTCAGAGGCCTGCTCTCTTAAAGAGAGCCTCCCTCTCCCAAAAATTATAAATCCTGTTGCTGTTGAGCCAGTTAGTACAGGTGTTCAAGTGAACTTGGGTAAAGGTCCATCCAGTGTTTTACAAGAACTGGGGAACACAGGTCAGAAGAACAGCCTGTCTTCAACCAATGTGCAGACAGACCTGTCGTACGCCTCACCAGGCTTTCTGCCTTCTGCACAGTGGGCTGGCCCTGACTCTGCTGTGTCCTCGTGTTCTCAGACTGACTTGTCGTTTGACGTTCAAGTGTCCCTCCCCATCAGCGTTCACACGCAGACGTTCGTGCCCAGCTCTAAGGTAACTTCGTCTATAGCTGCCCAGACTGATGTGTTTCTAGATCCTTGCTTCCAGTCGGGTGGGGTCTCCAGAGAAACTCAAACCAGTGGGATGCCAGCTCCGACGGAGGACTGCGTGCAGATGGATCACACTGGGATGTGCGGGGGCATTTTTGAGAGTGTCCAGTCATCATACAGTGTCCCTACAGACAATATGATAGAAACAGTAACTCATGGTTTGCTGCCTCAGAATGACCCTAAGACTTTACATCGAGATATTGAGAAATCGGCACCCATGTTAAACTTCAGCGCTCAGAACAGTATGCTTCCTTCACAGAACATGACGGATAATCAGACCCAAACCATGGACTTACTAAGTGACTTAGAAAACATCTTGTCGAGTAATCTGCCTGGACAGACATTGGATAATCGTAGTCTTCTGCCTGACACGAATCCTGGGCCTGACACCCAGCTCCCCTCTGGCCCAACCCAGAACCCTGGGATAGATTTTGATATTGAAGAGTTCTTTTCAGCCTCAAATATCCAGACACAAACTGAAGAGAGTGAACTCAGCACCATGAACCCTGAACCTGTCTTGGAATCACTGGACATAGAGACCCAAACGGACTTCTTCCTTGCCGACACCTCTGCCGCGTCCTACGGGTGCAGGGCAGGTTCTCAGTTCCTAGGCCTTGAGATGTTTGACACACAGACGCAGACAGACCTGAACTTCTTCTTGGACAGCGGCCCTCATCTGCCTCTGGGAAGCATTCTGAAACACTCCAGCTTCTCCGTGAGTACCGACTCCTCTGACACAGAGACCCAGACCGAGGGAATCTGTGCCTCGAAGAACCTGCCTGCCCTGGAGAGCAAGGTTGAGCTGAGCAGCACAGAAACACAGACCACGAGTTCCGGTTTGGAAACCCTGGGGAGTTTGTTCTTCACCAGCAATGAAACTCAGACGGCGATGGACGACTTTCTTCTGGCTGACTTGGCCTGGAACACGATGGAGTCTCAGTTCAGCTCTGTGGAAACCCAGACATGTGCTGAACTGCACACAGTCTCCGACTTCTAACGGTGGAGTCCACATGTGGGATGGATGGCATCTACCATTTCCCTCTGGGGTTAGAAAATGGGGAACAGGGACAACAGTATTAATCAAGTGCAGGTAGTGATGCAGTTGCTTTGATTCTTTGTGTGCGGTTCTTTGCCTTTTGTATTTGTAAACATGAAAATTGTGTATAAATGTGAGTGTATTATAAAGTGTAAGATGTTTAGCTAAAAAGTCTGCTTTTGTGTTGCCTACATTTGCCCATTCACAAATAGTCTTTCCATCTTTAGAAAGCAAAATGTGTTTCACACCTGTAAAACCTCTATGGCCATTGTAGCTGATGCCGAGCTTAGCAGGGACAAACTTCTCAAATCTTCAAACTCTTGCAGCCAAAGTGTAACATACTTAAATTGCTCCTGAAATATTGTCGACAATGTCCCTGTGGTTTGTGACTCCTCGGCCTGCAGCGCCCAGCTGCTTTGACATCTCGTCTCTGATTTGAAGACACCAAGGACGACTACAACCGCCATTCGCTTTTGAAACAGTAGTCAGCCGGTGCCATCCCTGTCCTACATGATAGCAACACAAGTGTACAGCACTCCCTGCACAAGACGTTCATTGCTGTAAAATACTGTCTAGAGAAAGAGCAGCAAGCAGTTCATATCAGTAGTGATCCCTCTCTAAGAGGTAACTCATCCAGACCTCGGGAACCTGGGATTGTGGTCATAAACCAGTCATTCGTCCTGGGGTGTGCCCTGCTGTGCAAACAGTTTTCCTCTGTTCTCACACCACAGTCAGCACAGAGGGCTTCTGTGACCAAATGTGTATGAGTTCTTCTCCAGCAAGCCATCAGTTCTGCAGCCAGCTGGGCGTCCTCTAATTCAGTTCTAGTCTGACACTGTCTACTGGAGGCCGCCTCACCTCGTACAGGCTGAGGGCTCCATTCCACAAGACTGCCCCCCACCCCCATTACTGATCTGGGCCTCCAGAGCTTCTGACCAACCTGCTTTGAATTAGGGTTCCCACGGATGGCTCCCTCCTTGAATTTGATTGATTTGGTGGAGCAGCTCACAGAACCCAGAGAAACGCCTGTACTGGCTTAATACAGAGGATGTTCTGAACGATTCAAGTGAAGAGAACATAGGGCAAGGCAGGGGAGACGGGCAGTTGACCTACCATTGCCTTTCCTAGGCACTTGGCTATCTGGAAGCTCTCTAATCCTTGTCCTTTGGGTTTTTATGAAGACTTCATTCCATAGGCACAATGGATTAAAGCAGAAGCCATTGGTGATCAGCTGTACCCTCATCCCCTGCCCCCTCCCTGGATGTTACAGCAGGTGGGGCTGCAAAGTCCCAAGCCTCTGATCTTGCCCTGGTCTTTGCTGAGACCAGCCCCCATCCTGAAGCTACCTGGGGGCTGCCAGCCACCAGTCTGCTCAGAATACAAGAAGACACATCCCTTTGGGAAGTCCAAGGATTTTAGGAACTGTGTGCCAGGAAACCAAACACATCACAACACCACACCTGCAAACATCCTGTTCTCCACCATCGGCCAGCACAGAGCTTTGGAGCTGCTTCCCAAAGTGCACCCAGGGGGTGGATCAGAGTTATGTTCCTTGGAAGAAATGTTAAAAAGAGAGAAAAAGCGAGAAGAGCAAAGGACAAACCTGCCCCCTCAGATTTCAATAAGCTGTTAGGGCGAGAGTGTGATCTGCAATCATTTTAAAGTGTCTTTTCCTTCCATCCACCACTCCTCATCTTTTCCTTCAAGAAGGGAACACATTGGTCTAGCAAGAATATTGTTTGTGCCTTGAGGCTGACAAAAACATACCTGCCTCAAATATGGTATTCTGCGTTTTGTTTGTTTATTTTTTAAAGAAGAGTGATACCAAACTGTCTTCTCCAAAGAAAATACAGACAGTAAAGATGTACTGGCTTCAAGAATCAAGCATTTTTCCTATGTTTTGAGATGGGAGCGTGCTGGGCGGGGGGTGTCTGTGCTATGAGGAGAGAAACTGAGTTCTTCATGTTCACCAACTTTCAGGCAGCCAAGACTCAGTGCAGAGCTCCATGTTCTCCAGTTTACAACAGCAGCAACAACAAAAATACAAATGTTCTGCCTTTTTTGTGGCACAGCCCTGTGCTACTGAGGGAATTAATGGTTCATTCATTTGATGGTGTCGCCCCATACATCAGATACAGAATTGGTGGTGGTGGGTTAGTAACACCTCCTGGGCAGATGAACTCAACTTGACAGGTGCAAGTTTGCTTTGGTCACAGTTGCCTATGAATTTAAGTTCAGAATATAAAGCCTTAACTTAGAATTTCATTATGTTTTAGAATCATCACTGCCTTAATGTCCAGACATCTGAAGTCCTCTGAGTGAAGGAGAAATGCATGTTTGTTTATGGCTTTTTGTAAATAAAAATGTAGTGATCTATCTATGGCTTAAAAATGTTTTGTTTGTTAATTCAGCCATTCTGCTATTACAGAAAAATGGAGCATGTGATGGTTCTTCATGGACGGAAGCTGAATTGTCCTGAGATTATTTGTAAAACCAGAAATTCAGTGATTAAAGAGAAGCTAGCATTCTGCCTTTCTTTTGTGTGTTCTTCGACCTACTCATAATGGGACATTTGTCACCTCATCTCTCCACAAACCCATTGTCTTCTGGAGGCCACATGATGGAATAATTATGTCCAATTATTTTTGTTACCATTTTGTGAAAATACACTGAGTTTTCATGGAAAAGACAGTCACCAAGTTTATTTTGACAAAAAAAAATATATATTCCTTGAAATTATATTGTTTTTGAAAATTTATTCAGAGTTCATATTAAATAGCTTTACTCCCATTCAAGAGTGGAAAAGCTTTTATCTACCAAGGGCCATTTGGTGATTTATAATAATTCATGGCTGACAAAATTATCAGTGTAAAAATTAGCCTGCTCTAGATGTATTGAATTTAGAGTCCTGCCTTCAACTGCCTTGGCAGGGCCAGACTAAATGATTTGGCGGGTCCTGTATGACCCAAGGGTTGGGTGTTCCTCACCCTGGCTCCAATTCATGCATTCACCAAATGTGGCCATTTTTAGCGGTCTGCCTTTATTTTTGTAAATAATGTGGTTCTGGCTTAAGAGCGAAAGAAGGCTAGACTACAAGGGATGTTCAAAAAGCTTAAGGGAAATGTGAGAAAAAATGATGCATGAGTTTCAAATTTTTTCGTGCCAGGGTGGGTGCTTGGTGCAGTGCTTGAGACACTACTAGTGATGCCTGGATTTGAATGCCACCTCTGCTTCTGATCCCAGCTCCCTGCTAATGCACACCCCTGGGAGGCAGCAGATGATGGCTCAAGTAGTCGGGTCCCTACTACCTGTGTTAGAGACCCAGACTGATTCTAAGCTCCTGACTTCAGCCTAGCCCATCTCTGGCTAAAGTGGGGGGGGGGGGGGGTGTTGTTCCAATAGAAAAGGAAACAAAGTTGCTAAGCCTTCACTGGACAAGGCCGCTAAGCCTTTGCAGCACTTCCGCATCCCAGTGACAGCGTTTCCAACAATCCAAGATGGACCCCAGGGGAGGTACCTAGCCTGACTGGAGACTTCCGTATTCGTGAACAGTATGTGTCCTTGGCTGTGATAGGCCCTTGAGGGCGTGCCCGGCTCATGTCCTGCCTTACCTTTCTGCTGGTTGGCTTGGTTCCCTTGTGCCCTGGACAGCCCCCTTTCTGTGTCTATAAAAGCTCTTCCCCTCCCAATAAAGTCGAGAACCCGGCTGCGCCCTGGGCATCAACTGATCTCCCAGCTCTGGTGTGATTCCTTTGCTGCCGAAACTCATCATCCGGCTCAGCCCCTGAGCTCCCCAGGCTGGCCCTGAGGAGCTCTTTCGGAGCTGCTGCCCCATGACGAGCAGCAGGTGGGCATCTGGGGAGTGAACCAGCAGATGGACAGTATCTCTTTGTCCTCTCTGCCTTCCAAATAAAATGAAAATAAATACATTTAAATTTTTTCACCAGAATAAACTTTTCTGTATTTTCTAGAAACTTTTTGAAGCTCTCTCATGTCAGTTGTTCTTTGCTCATTCACTTTCAGGAAAGCCAGATGTGTGTGTTTCTGATTCTCATAAGACCAAGGGGAAATTAATGAAAAATTGGGTAGGCTTACATCAGACACTGAAATTTGAAGATGCTTTTGATCTGAGGATAATGAACTAGTGATAAAGGCTCTTTTATTAATACTAGCAAATGATGAGCTTATATTCTTGTTTAGTCCTGTAGGGCCTCGATTTTAGAACGTCTCGATTAATTCTACTCCAAACCTACTCATCAAACAGTGTTGTGTCATACAGACTCAAGAGAGCACTTTCTGTCTGGTCCATGGGAAGTGATGCTGCTCAGACTTCCAAAGAAGAACAAGTAATTTGGGGGGATTTAGGGATGAAGTTGTGGCTTCTTTCTTCCTTGTATCCCACAGTATTATCTGTGTGTTGTCATCAGAAATGTGCTGACACCCACTAATTAGTGCGAACACTAGGACAACATACACCTCCTTTCTACTCAGCATCTAAGTGACTGAACTCTTCAGCTTTAATCTGGTGTCTTGAACAAGATATTGGCAAATAAAATGCTCTTAAGGCCAAAGAAGAAGCGTAGTTTTGTCATGCTTCAATCCAGGACGTTGTCTGAGATGTTGGAACTGTGTTTATTAGCAGATATGCGTGTACAGTAGCATACACGTCGACAGAAGCAGACTGAGTAACAGATCCTTGGGTTGTGGTTCTCAACAACCACATCAGTGCCACATTTAGAAGCAAGTGTGTTTGAACGGAACAAGGCCTAGGTTGTGTGAATGAATAAAAGCAGCCTTATTTATGTAATACTTAACTGGGACATGACCAATACTTACTCAATTCTTTCAACAACAGAAGAAAATATATATTGCCTTACTAATAAATAATGAAAAAATTGTAACTTTATTCTTTTTTTTTTTTTTTTTTGACAGGCAGAGTGGACAGAGAGACAGAGAGAAAGGTCTTCCTTTGCCGTTGGTTCACCCTCCAATGGCCGGCGCGCTGCGGCCTGTGCACCGTGCTGATCCAATGGCAGGAGCCAGGTGCCAGGTGCTTTTCCTGGTCTCCCGTGGGGTGCAGGGCCCAAGCACCTGGGCCATCCTCCACTGCACTCCGGGGCCACAGCAGAGAGCTGGCCTGGAAGAGGGGCAACCGGGACAGAATCCGGCGCCCCGACCGGGACTAGAACCCGGTGTGCCGGCGCCACAAGGCGGAAGATTAGCCTGTTGAGCCATGGCGCCAGCCTGTAACTTTATTCTAAATCCACAAAACCCAAAAGGCAAATCAGTTGCCATGATCCTTCATTAAATGTAGGTACTGGGGCTGGCACTGTGGCACAATGGGTTAATGCCCTGGCCTGAATAATGAATCCCATATGGCTGCCAGTTCTAGTCTTGGCTGCTCCTTTTCAGATCCAGCTCCCTGCTGTGGCCTGGAAATGCAGTAGAAGATGGCCCAAGTCCTTGGGCCCTTGCATCCATGTGGGAGACCCAGAGGAAGCTTCTGGCTCCTGACTTCAGATGGGCTCAGCTCTGGCCATTGCAGCCATCTGGGGAGTGAACCAGCGGATGGAAGACCAACCTCTCTGTAACTATATTTCAAATACATAAAATAAATCTTTTTTAAAAATGTAGGGACTTGGCCGGCGCCGTGGCTCAACAGGCTAATCCTCCGCCTTGCGGCGCCGGCACACCGGGTTCTAGTCCTAGTCGGGGCGCTGGATTCTGTCCCGGTTGCCCCTCTTCCAGGCCAGCCCTCTGCTGTGGCCCGGGAGTGCAGTGGAGGATGGCCCAAGTGCTTGGGCCCTGCACCCCATGGGAGACCAGGAAAAGCACCTAGTACCTGGCTCCTGCCATCGGATGAGCGCGGTGCGCCGGCCGCAGCGCGCCGGCCGCGGCAGCCATTGGAGGGTGAACCAACGGCAAAGGAAGACCTTTCTCTCTGTCTCTCTCTCTCACTGTCCACTCTGCCTGTCCAAAAAAAAAAAAAAAAAATGTAGGGACTATGTAGCAAGTAAATATTACAGGACGTAAAGCTGTACAAAAGAAACCACCACCACAACAAACGTTTAAAAGTGATAACTTCTTAGTTTATCAGTGAAACAAATATTTCTGAAAATGGAAAAACTTGAAAAAATATCTCCATAGCAACTCTGTTACTCTCAGAAGTACATATGTCACCTCTACACAAACCAACTTTTTTTTGCTTTTGGGCTAAAGAAGAGAGCTGTTCACCCAGATATCTGCGTGAGACCTTGCTGCCAGCTCTGCATCTTCTCACTGTGTTGCCCGGGTGCTCACGGTGATCCACGCTCCGTCCAGGTCCTGGGTAAAATATTTGGTTTTATGATTGCGTCCCAAACACGCAGCTGCTTAGGACTGAATTTGAAATTGATCCCTCTCCTACTTTATCTTCTTCTTTTTCCAGTGCTGTAATGAGAAAATTTAGTGACTTCAGAAAACAGAGAGCCTATGTTACAATAGAAATTTGACAGGGGTCAGTGCCTCTGAGTTGATCTCACAAAAGGCTATTTTTAACCATCAAAACTCCCCTCAAGAATTTTTTCCTTATTTACTAAGTGGGGATGAGTTTTGCCTAGCACCTGATATCTGATTGCTTGGTCCACTGCCATGTCTCTGTCTCCTGACCCCAGGTCCTGGCTTTGACCTGGCCCAATCCTAGCCATTGTGGACACATGAGAGGGAAGCCAGCTGGAGGGAACATATGTTGTCTGTCTCTAATTTAAAAAAAAAGCATACAAAAGTCAATATCTTACATTACATTTTTGAGAAGCCATCCAAACTGACAAACTGCTTTAGAAATATTATTTCAGCTCACAGAAATAATGTTTTTTCAGCTCTATTTGAGAATTGAATGCTGTCAATGAATTACAAGCTAGTATTTTGTTTCCTGTGCACCTTATCTGGTAAGATGTTGTATATCTTTAAGCCATTTATATCACTGTTCTGTAACAAAATGTCTCTAAGTAGTAAAAACTGTTCAGGCTTAAAGCTGTTTAAATAGTTACCATATTGATGTGTCTCTCTGACATCTGCTTTCATGAAATTTACACTATAGAAATCAGTCTGAAGATTTGAGTGAACAGCCAAAGACAGCCATGAACAGTAACAGGGCCAAGTGGTTTTATCCCAAATTCAGTGTTAAGAGCATGTACAGATTAAAATAGAGAGGTTTTATGGAGATCAGTTCTGTGGTGCCGAAAAAGAGACCACGGTATGTTTTCAACTTCACTGTCCTCACGTTTTAACAGGAAGAGAAGCTTTCATTTTAGAGGATGCGTTTTAGAAGAAGGGGGAGAAAGGTTCCTGGTTTAAGCTAAACAAAAGGGGTAAGGGGTGTGTGTCACTTTCATACATACACGTGAGGGGCAGATTTGCCAGTGGGTACAAAGGTGAGCCAGCACAGTACTGGCTGTGTAGGCCAGTGGAAGAGCATTCTGACAAGTGCACACTAACAAAATCATCTTGCAAATCTTGCCAGACCAACACCACTTACGATAAGGGATGCAACAGCTCTTGCTTGCACGGCTGTTAGGACAGGATGTCCCAGACAAAAGCAGGCTTGTGGTCACTTCTAAGGGGCATGCAGGCAGGGACCACTAAAAGACAAGAAGGGGCCAGAGCACAACAGAGCACCCCACAGGAAGCCCTAAACTCAGAGGAGCTGTGCCTTCCCTTCCCGTGTGTGTTGAGGGTTCCGCCTCCCCCTCTAAGTAAGCTGTCAGGGAAGATGCCAACAAGGACCATCTGTCCTAGAGTCGCTCATTCCCTAAAGCAGTGCTTCTCAGGGCCAGCACTCTGGCACAGCAGGTTAAAGCCTGGCTTGAAGTGCTGGCATCCCGTATGGGTGCCGGTTCTAGTCCCGGCTTGCTCCTCTTTTGGTCCAGTTCTCTGCTGTGGCCTGGAAAAGCAGTAGAAGATGGTCCAAGTCCTTGGGCCCCTGCACCCACGTGGGAGACCCGGAAGAAGCTTCTGGCTCCAGGCTTCGGATTGGCACAGTTCCGGCTGTTGTGGCCATCTGGGAAGTGAACCAGTAGATGGAAGACCTCTCTCTCTGTCTCTACCTCTCTCTGTAATTCTGTCTTTCAAATAAAAATAAATCTCTTAAAAAAAAAAAAAAAAAAAAAAGCAGTGGTTCTCAGTGGGGGCAATTTTGCCCTGGGGGGTCATGTGGCAGTATCTGGAGACGTGGGCTGTCAGCACTGGCAGTGCTGCTGGCAGCTGGTGAAGCCCAGGAATGCTGCTCAGTATCCCACAATACACAGGACAGCCCCCACCCCAGAGAATGACCCAGCCCAAACCGGCAATAGTGCCTTGGTGGAAAAGCCCCGCCAACAGATGGCTACAGGGTGGAGTGGAGCTCCAAGCACTGCTGCACGGGTAGTATCCAGCTGGGCCACTTGTTCCTCAAATGTCATTCTATATGTAAGAAATCATGTTGCTTGGAAAGTATGTGTAAGGAGGCTGGCGCTGTGGCTCACTTGGTTAATCCTCCACCTGCGGCGCCGGCATCCCATATGGGTGCCAGGTTCTAGTCCCAGTTGCTCCTTTACCAGTCCAGCTTTCTGCTGTGGCCCAGGACGTCAGTGGAGGATGGCTCAGGTGCTTGGGCCCCTGCACCCATGTGGGAGACCAGGAGGAAGCACCTGGCTCCTGGTTTCAGATTGGCACAGTGCCAGCTCTGGCGGCCATTTGGGGAGTGAACCAACAGAAGGAAGACCTTTCTCTCTGTCTCTCTGTCTATAACTCTACCTGTCAAATTAAAAAAAAAAAAAAGAAAGTATATGTAATGAGCAAATGTTGTGTCCTTGTTATCTTGGGTAAGAGATTTTAAAAGATCTCTTTTTAGGGTTTTTACTATCAGCAACTTCTGAAATGTATAATTTGAAATTCACTTCATATTGCCAGTGACCAGACCAAGGCTGATCAAAACTGGGACAGAAGGAACTGTTCACCATTTGGAGTCTCCAGTCATGTCTGCAGGCAAGTCAATGGCGCGACAGTGGCAGAATTGAGAAATACCATGAGATAATCCCCTCCTTTTCTAGGGCAGAGGCAGCACAGCCCAGCGTCAAAGTGTGGGTGTGGCAAACAGCTATGTCTCCTAGCGGTTCTCAGCTCCCAGGAAATGGAAAGATGCTTCCATTTTTACTTAGTGCAATGGATACTGGAGTTACCCTGAGACTGTTCACAGCTTTGATCTGGGAGACTGAACTTGTAAAGTGAACTTCTTCCTGAAACACAAAATCAGTACAAGAGTCATGGTCGTTATCCCCATAGCGATGGCGTTCATAGTCGTGTAGTGGAAGTTCAGGCAAAGCAAGATGAGGCGTTGTTTTGAGGGCTGTTAAAGAATGAAGACGCATTGAGTGTCCAAATGAGAGGATTCTGTATGACTTCTGAACAGTCAGTCATTAGAGGGCAGTTACCCAGCTATTTACATTGCATCAGATCATTATGTGCAGGAAAATCATGTCTCTGCTGGAGTTGAACATGCGTGAGCTGGGACTGAGAGCTCCCACTTAACAGCAAGAACTCTGTCTGCTCTACACTGCTGCACCAAGGTAGCACTGGACACAAGTGCAGACACCCCATGCAGCCTGCAGGTCCGTGGCTGTGCCTGCCTGGCTGGCTGGGGATGCCCTCAGTGAGAAGATTGGGGCTTCTGGACTCCAGCCCTAAAGCTCCTGAATTTGGAGGGAGGGAGTGAAAGCAAATTCGATTCAAATCATTTTGGTTCGAATCACTGGATAGCACAGTCTTTGAGGTACAGGCAAATTTCACAATAGAAGGCAGAGTGGAGAATAAAACAAACAAAGCTGAACTAAATTTAGGGGTGGCCGACCAGAGTAGCCCAAGGTCTATGTGCACCGGCACCCCGGGTTCTAGCCCTGGTCGGGGCGCCAGATTCTGTCCTGGTTGCTCCTCTTCCAGGCCAGCTCTCTGCTGTGGCCCGGGAGTGCAGTGGAGGATGGCCCAGGTCCTTGGGCCCTGCACCCACATGGGAGACCAGGAGAAACACCTGGCTCATGGCTTCAGATCAGCATGGTGCACTGGCCGCAGCGGCCACTTGGGGGGTGAACCAACAGAAAAGTAATACCTTTCTCTCTCTCTTTCTCACTGTCTACTCTGCCTGTCAAAAAAAAAAAAAAAAAAAAGTCTTCCCTCTGTCCTTCCAAAGTGACACTTCCATCTCACCCTAAGATCCATAGTCCAGGGAGGAGGGGGTACAGCTCCTCTGGCCCCTTCCCGTTCCTCTCCAGGTCTCAGTCCCAACTTCACCCAGTAGGTGACCTCAGGCCCTGTGAAAACCCTGTCGGAATTCCACATGGTATTTTCTAGGATTTTGAGACAAATAGAAGAGTTCAGAAAGTAATCGACTGGGGGCCAGTGCAATGGCACAGTTCCTCCGCCCGTGGTGCAGTAGGTTAATCCTCCACCTTCGGCACCGGCATCCCATATGGGCCCCAGTTTGAGTCCTGGCTGCTCCTCTTCCATTCTAGCTCTCTGCTGTGGCCTGGGAAAGCAGTGGAAGATGGCCCAAGTGCTTGGGCTCCTCTTGGCTCCTGCATCCACATGGGAGACTGGGAAGAAGCTCCTGGCTTCAAATCAGCGCAGCTCCTGCAGTTGCAGCCATTTGCGGAGTGAACCAATGGAAGGAAGACCTTTCTCTCTGTCTCTACCTCTGTCTGTAATTCTACCTCTTAAATAAATAAATAAAATCTTTTTTTTTTTTTTTTTGACAGGCAGAGTGGATAGTGAGAGAGAGAGAGAGAGAGACAGAGAGAAAGGAGAAAGGTCTTCCTTTGCTGTTGGTTCACCCTCCAATGGTCGCTGTGGCCGGCGCACCACGCTGAACCGAAGGCAGGAGCCAGGTGCTTCTCCTTATCTCCCACGGGGTGCAGAGCCCAAGCACTTGGGCCATCCTCCACTGCACTCCCTGGCCACAGCAGAGAGCAGGCCTGGAAGAGGAGCAACTGGGACAGAATCGGTGCCCTGACCGGGACTAGAACCTGGTGTGCTGGCGCCGCAAGGCGGAGGATTAGCCTATTGAGCCGCGGCACCGGCATAAATAAAATCTTAAAAAAAAAAAGACTGAAGACTGACATAGGGAGCTCTCCATGGCTGGAGTAAAGGGGGCACGTGGTTGGCACAGTGGTTAAGACAATGCTTGGGATGCCCACATCCCATGTCTGTGCCTGGGTTCAAGTCCCCTTTCCATTTCCAATTCAGCTTTTTGCTATGGTGCATTCTGGGAGCCAGCAGATGATGGCTCAAGTATTTGGGTCCCTACCACCACACGGGAGACCCATATGGAGTTCCCTGTTCCTTTGCTTCAGCCCCAGCCCAACCCCAGCTGTTGAGGGCATTTGGGGAGTGAGCCAAAAGATAAGAGATCTCTTTCTCTCTCTCTGCCTTTCAAATAAATAAAACGTAAAAACAAAAACCAGGCCTGAGGTGAGCAGGCCTGGGGTAGACGAGGCTGGCAGCACCCACCTTGTGACATGCTCGCCCCTCCAGGACTCTCCCACACATTCCATGACACATAGCTGCAGGTGCAGGCGACATAGCCAGCACAGCAGAGGACCAGTCTGGATGCCCTCGCTAATTTGAGCAAACACTGGAACAAGGCAGGGGTGGGGAACGTTTTTTCTACCAAGGGCCACTTAGATATTTATAACACCATTCATGGGCCATACAACATTATCAACCTAAAAATTAGCCTGCTATATAGATTTATTGAGTTTCAAGTCTCGCCTGCGGTTGCCTTGACAGGAACAGACCAAATGATTTTGCATTGTTACACAGCCTATTGGCCAGAGATTCCCCACCCCCACCTGAAGGGACTTCACCAACAGAGAAACAGCTAACATAGGCTGAGGCCAAGAAGACTCCAAGGGGCTTCCTGGATGACTTGAGAGGCTACTGGAACAAAGAGATGCCCTAATGCAAGACTTTTTTAATCCATTCACAGAGGACTTTTCAAGTAAATATTTTGTTAACCATATTAATTATGTGCTCAAAAGGGATGCTACCAATCTTTTCCTTTTTGAAGTTAACTCACTTTCTCCATTTCCTACTTTTTTTTTTTTAATTTGACAGGTAGAGTTATACACAGACAGAGAGACAGAGAGAAAGGTCTTCCTCCCGTTGGTTCATCCCCCAAATGGCTGCTACGGCCGCTGCTGCGCCAATCCGAACGTAAAACGTAAAACGTAAAAAGGAGCCAGGTGCTTCTTACTGGTCTCCCATGCGGGTGCAGGGCCCAAGCACTTAGGCCATCCTCCATTGCGCTCCTGGGCCACAGCAGAGAGCTGGACTGTAAGAGGAGCAACTGGGACTAGAATCCAGCGCCCATATGGGATGCCAGCGCCACAGGCAGAGGATTAACCAAGTGAGCCATGGCGCCAGCCCCCATTTCCTACTTTTAACAAGTATATAGAATATTTCTGAATACTAAAAATAAAATTTGCTGCAACACAATTTAGTTTATTTGCCTAAATATTGTGATTTAGGATACTGGATAAATTTTAATTTCATAATTGCTAAAAAATAAAAGTATTTCCTTCTGTTACCCCATAAAAATGTCCAGGATGGCAACTCTTTTTTAAAAAGTTTTTTTTTTTTTTTTTTTTTTTTGGTGACAGGCAGAGTGGACAGTGAGAGAGAGAGACAGAGAGAAAGGTCTTCCTTTGCCGTTGGTTCACCCTCCAATGGCTGCCGCAGATGGCGCGCTGTGGCCGGCGCACCGCGCTCATCCGATGGCAGGAGCCAGGTGCTAGGTGCTTTTCCCTGGTCTCCCATGGGGTGCAGGGCCCAAGCACTTGGGCCATCCTCCACTGCACTCCCGGGCCACAGCAGAGGGCTGGCCTGGAAGAGGGGCAACCGGGACAGAATCCGGAGCCCCGACAGGGACTAGAACCCAGTGTGCCAGCGCCGCAAGGCAGAGGATTAGCCTGTTGAGCCATGGCGCCAGCCTTTAAAAAGTTTTTAATTAATTTATTTGCAAAGCAGACCAAGAGAGATCTTCCATCCACTGGTTCACTTCCCAAATTCCAGCAACAGCCAGAGCTGGGCCATGCCAAGTTCCAAGACCGGGAACTCCATCCCGGTCTCCCACATGGTTGGCAGGAACTCAAGCATTTGGTCCATTATCTGCAACCTCCTAGGCATGTGAGCAAGAAGCTGGACTGGAAGCTGGAGCAGGACGCAATCGCAGAATCCCAGACACTCCAATATGGAAGCAGCAGCTTAACCTGCCGTGCCACAGCATGCACCCCCAGATGACGCCTCTTGAAAATAAGTTTTATCATGCATGATGTTATTTCTAAATGAGTCAGACTAAAACGTACTAATCTTTACTATACTTGGGTCTCCCGCCTTGTTGAGAATGACCTCCGCTTCATTCTTCATTATTTTATGTTTACATCTAAGTCTGTAGAATATACTACTTATCTGAACGACAACAAAAAAAATCTACTGTAACTTCGATCAGTGTTTTCAGACTGCCTCACCTCCTCAAGAGGTAGCTGTATCAGGCTGAGTGGGGCTGGCCCCTCGCCCAAGCTGGGACACACCCTCACTCTCAGATACTTCTGAGACTGAGTTCATGTATTTATCTGCTGTTTTAAGAGGGTGCCTGCAAAAATCCACAGCCTTAGCTTGGCAGACTGCTGGAGCCAGATGGTCCTCAAACCATGCCCTGCCCAACACCACACTGTCCAGAAACAATGGGCAATCAGGCCTCCTCCTCCTTACAGAATCCAAATGGTTCCGTTATACAGGAAAGAGAGGGAAAGAAACCCAGAGTTGATACTAGACAGTAAAAGGTGAGTTCAACCTCAGTAGGCCAACTCCCTTCTAACGAGTGTTAAGCCACAATCATTCCAGCATTTCTGGTGCTTTCTAGAAGTATACCAACAGAAAGAGACCTGGGCTAACAGACAAGACATTGCACAGTTACAAGTATGGAAAGCAAACATTGACAGTGAAATTCTATCTGCCCCATCAATTCTGGATGGAAAGTCCAGAATCCAAGTACCAGGCAGCTTAAGCAAATTCAAACGATACAATTAAAAGTAGCTTAATGGGACCGGCGCCGCGGCTCAATAGGCTAATCCTCCGCCTTGTGGCGCCAGCACACTGGGTTCTAGTCCCGGTCGGGGCACCGGATTCTGTCCCAGTTGCCCCTCTTCCAGGCCAGCTCTCTGCTGTGGCCAGGGAGTGCAGTGGAGGATGGCCCAAGTGCGTTGGCCCTGCACCCCATGGGAGACCAGGAGAAAGCACATCATGTGGTGGCAATCACAGGGCTCACTCCCTAAACAGCTACTTAGTCTTAACCAGTTTCTCAGGATGGATTTTGTGAAGCTGTGGCTGTAACTTCCAGATACAGAGACCAGTGTTGGGCTGCAGTGTGAGGATGTGACCAACTGGACATCATCACAGCAGATGACGGACAGTGACTACCACAGACGTGACAGAGCATGTGATATCCCGGACACTTAGGAAAGAAGCCTATTTACTTAGACACAGGCTGGGGTCTTCTGTTAAAACAAGGCACCAGGGAATGGGTATTTAGCCTCGTGGCTAAGACCCCCCACCACCCATATTGGAGCGGAGTCTCATTCCCAGCTCCAGCTCCTGACTCCAGCTTCCTGCTGATGCAGACTCTGGGGCAGCAGTGACGGCTCAGAGTTGGGTTCCTGCAACCCACACCCTTGGGAGACCCAGACTGGCTGAAGCCATAGCCCAGCCCTAGCTGCTACAGGCATTTAGAGAGTGAACTAGTTGAGGCCAGCGCCATGGCTCAATAGGCTAATCCTCTGCCTTGTGGCGCCGGCACACCGGGTTCTAGTCCCAGACAGGGCACTGGATTCTGTCCCGGCTGCCCCTCTTCCAGGCCAGCTCTCTGCTGTGGCCTGGGAGTGCAGTGGAGCATGGCCCAAGTGCGTTGGCCCTGCACCCCATGGGAGACCAGGAGAAGCATCTGGCTCCTGCCATCGGATCAGCGCGGTGCACCGGCAGCCGCAGCGCACCAGCCGTGGTGGCCATTGGAGGGTGAACCAACAGCAAAGGAAGACCTTTCTCCTTTCTCTCTGTCTCTCTCTCTCTCATTGTCCACTCTGCCTGTCAAAAAAAAAAAAAAAAAGAGAGAGAGAGAGTGAACTAGTTGGATGAAAGACTTCTCTCTCTTGATGTTGCTATCTTTTCTTCCCTCTCTCATTATCTCTCTGAATCTCTAACATAAAATGTAATTTAAATTTTTTTGTAAAAGCAATGTTTCAAATCTTCATTGCAAGAGAAAATGAGGCAAGAGTGAGAAACAAGGCACTCAGTTCAAGAGTGGGAAACAGTGAAATTCTATCAACCCCATCAGTTCAAGATGGTTCAACGGTGGGAAACAAGGTACTTAGCTAAGGCACTGGGGTGGGGAACAAAAAGTCCCTACCAGACACCCCTGTACTGGGGAAGGGCAGCATGGAGGGAGGCCCTGGGATTCCCCACCTTCCCCAGAGCTTCTACTGGGAGTGCAGGCTGAAGGCTGCAGAGGCAAGACGGGTGACCAGTTCGCATTTGGTAAATGGCAGAAGTAGGCATCACATACACTTGGTGTTCCAGAGGAAAAAATCCAAACTCATCCGAGGAGGCTCAATTTCCACCGGCTCTACCGTGAAAATAGCAAGAGGGGAGCAGGGGGGAGGAAGGGAATGAAGGGGGAGGGGAGTGAGAGAGAGAAAGAGCGGGGTGGGGGCAGGCAGTGAAGGAGAGGAGGAAGAGAATACATGCCAGCCATGCTCATGCCCAGGGAATTCTATTGACAGCTCAGAGGAACCTGTGAGAGGACACGGGGATGACAACTCTGCTCACTGTGAGGGACGGCAGGAGAGCTCCGGGCAAAACTCTGCTGTCCAGTGTCTGGGGTCTGTCGTCCTCCTGGGCCCCCATGACACCGTGCTTTTGCGTATTCACGGGAGGTTTCTGCATCTTGGCTTTGAACTTGGCTTTGTAGTGTTGCACCCCCTGCCTCTGCAAAAGCTTCAAGGTGGTGAGATAGTGAGCGTTGCCGGGGCTGGGCAGGCACATCTGCTTATTTTCAGGCAGGGAGCACGGCTCGGGATCGGACAGCAGGGACGTCTGGGCCCCTGGAGACAGAAAAGGCCGCACGTCATTGACCTTCAGGTGCTTGGCCACCTTATGGGTCTCTCTTCACCTTCCCCACCAATGGTTTTCAACCCATATGCACGAACCACACATTCATCCTTCTCCACACTCGGCACCTTCTCTCCCAACTGCAACAAAAAGTTCTTACTCTTATCCAAGCCGTTTGGGGGTGAAGCTTTCAGGGGAGGCAGAACCAAGAGGGCCTTGGAAGTCAGGGAGTCTGAGATGGAGAGCCCTCGGTCGGCACCTCCGCCGGGACTCCTGGGTGCCTTGCCCCTAACAGTCTTGGGGACGGCCCAGTCTTCCATGCACCAAATAAACTCCTTGATTTGCAGGCTTTTTTTTTCTCCATGAATGTAGGTGGGAAAGTAGATTTTGCTAATCTCCCTGGAAGCAGTGGTAGGGCCCTGGGGAGGCCCCTGACTCTGTGAGGGGCTGCTCTGATCCTTCTCCGAGCCTACCTCAGCTACAGCCCCTGCCTCCAATTTCCCGGGTCCCGCGGGAGGCCTGGCCTCGAGGCTTCCTTGGGGGAGGTTGAGACAGAGTAAACAGCTGCTGTTGGCACTTTCTCCTACCCTCGCCTTTTTTAGCTTCTTCCGTGGCCAGATGCAAGCAGTTGGAGAAATCTTCCCCCAGCCTTGGACCTGCAAATAAAGCGGCATGTTACCCTCACACCAGTGGCCCAACCTCCAGTGGCCCCAGGCAGAGAACACCTCCTTTGGAAGGCCTGTTTGAGCCAGTATTTCTCTTAAAACTGACTCACTTTTCACAAACTTTCAATACCTATGTTAGCATCATACTAATGAGTATTTATTAACCCTAAATACTAGCAACAGTATGGTTAACAGTAAGATACTAAGCAACAATATGTATAAATGGTCACTCTATGTGCTCATTGTATTTCTTTTAAGATACACATTAAATTCAGAACTATTAAAATCAAAACTGTCCATACTTGTCCCACCTCCAAGGATTTCTCGGTCTTGTTTCCCACACATGGGGAAGTCTGTGGCTGGGAGGATCTGGTGGAAGAGCAGTGATCAGAGGCAGGGTTCCCCAAGCACACCCACACCCATGCCACTCACAGCCCCCGTGGGCTGACCTAGCCAGAGAAGTCACCGTTAAAACAAGGTTGCCACATAAAAATAAAAGACCACATTTGAGGTCTACTGCTAAATAAATTAGATGTTGTTCATCTGAAATCCAAATTTATTTGGGCATCATGTATTTTCCTTTACTCAAGTCTAGCAACCCAACCTTTAATAACTGGATTAGACCAAGATCCCTTATAGCTTTACATTTAGGGCTCTGCCATTGATTCTAAGAATGCTTTAAGAATAAACCCACGTTTGAGAAAATACTAGTGGGGTGAATCCTGCTTGCCCCGACTTGGTCATCTTTTTATGAATTTTTAAAAAATTTTTTAGCTGATGTCCAGGAAGCACAGTGAGTACCTAGAACTGTGACAATGATGAAGGGAAATCTCACCTAGGAAGCCTCACTTCCTTACAGAGCAGTGTCATACCATCCTTTGGGCCTCTGCTGGGAAAGTAGAATCAAGTCTTAAATAATGCCTTTTTTTTGGTTAACTTTATTTTTTTATTTATTTAAAAGGCAGAGTTAGAGAGAGAGAGGTCTTCCATCCACTGATTCACTCTCCAAATGGCCACAACGGCCAGAGCTGGGCAGATCCAAAGCCAGGAGTCAGGAGCTTCCTCTGGGTCTCCCATATAGGTGCAGGGGCCCAAGGACTTGGGCCATTTTCCACTAATTTCCCAGGCACATTAGCAGGGAACTGGATCAGAAGTGGAGGAGCTAGGACACAAACCAGCACCCACATGGGATGCCAGCACTGCAGGCAGTGGCTTTACCCACTATGCCACGGTGCCGGCTTCAAATAATGATTTTTAATTGTATCCTTTAAGTACTGCAGATGTAGGACAGCATACCTCTGTGAAGGTCAAATGTCTCATACCTGCTTTAGGATGCACAGTAGTGACCGTGCTTTATCAGCACTATTTTTTTTTATTTATTTATTTGACAGGTAGAGTTACAGACGATGAGAGAGAAAGAAAGGTCTTCCTTCCATTGGTTCACCCCACAATGGCCACTATGATCAGAACTGTGCCAATCCGAAGCCATGAGCTAGGTGCTTCCTCCTGCCCTATGCGGGTGCAGAGGCCCAAGCACTTGGGCCATCCTCCACTGCCTTCTCGAGGCACAGCAGAGAGCTGGACTGGAAGAGGAGCAGCCGGGACTAGAACCCTGCACCCATATGGGATGCTGGCATCATAGGCAGAGAATTAACCAAGTGAGCCACGGCACCAGCCCCCAACAGCACTATTTTCTTTTAAAAGATTGTATTTATCCTCTTCCAGTCCAGCTCTCCGCTGTGGCCTGGGAGTGCAGTGGAGGATGGCCCAGGTCCTTGGGCCCTGCACCCGCATGGGAGACCAGGAGAAGCACCTGGCTCCTGGCTTCGGATCAGTGCGGTATGCTGGCTGCAACGCACCGGCCGTAGCAGCCATTTGGGGGGTGAACCAACGGAAGGAAGATCTTTCTCTCTGTCTCTCTCATTGTCTAACTCTGCCTGTCAAAAAAATAAAATAAAATAAAATAAAGATTATATTAATTTATCTGAGAGGTAGAGTTAAAGACAAAGAGAGGTAAAGACAGAGAGAAAGGTCTTCCATCTACTGGTTCACTCTTTAAATGGCCACATTGGCCAGGAGCTGGGCTGATCCAAAGCCAGGAGTCAGAATCTTCCTCTGGGTCTCCCTCACTGGTACAGGGGCCCAGGCACTTGGTCCATCTTCTACAGTTTCCCCAGGCCATCACAGAGAGCTGGGTTGGACTAGAACCGATGCCCATATGGGATGCTGGTGCCACAGGCGGAGGCTCAGCCTAGTAGGCCACAGCACCAGCCCCATAGCAACACTATTTTTAATATTATTCTAGAATATTTCCTTTCCAGATGATTGAGAAGCTAATTAAAAAAAAGTGTGGTGCTAGGTATACCACAGCAGTAACAGAACCTTGCTATTTTGGGGGGGTTTGTTTTTCTACCTTTTTAAAGAAATGGAGTGTGCAGGATGGCTTTAAAATTTTGTTTAGATGTCTGTAGAACCTGGAAAAGCTGTTGCTGCTACTGATACATAATGTACTACTATTACTGGTCTTTATTTTTTTAATGTTTATTTATTTATTTATGTATTTGAAAGTCAGAGTTACACAGAGAAGGAGAGGCAGAGAGAGAGGTCTTCCATCTGCTGGTTCACTCCCCAGTTGGCCACAACAGCCAGAGCTGTGCCAATCTGAAGCTAGAAGCAAGAAGCTTCCTCCAGGTCTCCCACGCAGGTGCTGGGGCCCAAGGATCTGCGCCATCTTCCCCTGCCTTCCCAGGCCATAGCAGAGAGCTGGATCAGAAAGTGGAGCAGCCGGATCTTGAACCGGCGCCCATATGGGATGCCAGCACTGCAGACAGCAGCTTTACCCACCATGCCACAGCGCCAGCCCCTATTACTGGTCTTCATTCACATACACACACACACACACACACACACACATGTTTATAATTGAATTTTTTGGAAACTTTAGCTGTGCTGTCAACTCTGAGAAAAGTACCCCAGTTCACAGGGTGAAGTTCATTGTACAGAAATTAACAGCCATATTGGTCTAGAAGTGTTCGTTTTTTTGTCCATTCGTACAAGGGTAATGCAATGTATCAAATAGTAAGGTCTTATCTACATGGCTCTGATTACAGAACTAATAAAGTATTCTCTAAAAATAATGAAAAAGAAAAAGAATAAACCCACAGAGTTCTGAGTAAAATCACCAGAGAGGAACCTGAGATTTGCAGAGGGGTTAGCACAACAGTTAGGGCAGTCAGGTTCCCCATCTGGGACCTGGATCTCAGCCTTGCCTCAGGCACTTACTGGCTGGATGACCCTCAGCACACCTGGCATGCTGGTTCACTTCAGATGTCAAGGTGGACTGAAGACAACCTGGAGAACTAGCCAAGCTCTACTTATTTTAATTAATTAATAACTTGAAAGGCAGAGTTATAGAGACACACATCTTCAATCTGTTGGTTCACTCCCTAAATGGCTACAGTGGCCAGGACTGGGCCAAGCCAAAGGCAAGAACCTGCAGCTCCATCCACCTTCCACTGCTTCTCCTAGGCCATTAGCAGGGAGCTGGATCGGAGGCAAAGCAGCCAAAATTCGAACTGGCGCCCACATGGGATGCCAGTGCTGCAGGCAGAAGCTTTCCTTGCTAACACAGCACTGGTCCAGCAGTGTTGCTCACTTTCTGGATGGGGTTACAGAGGCACTCAAAGAAGAGGGAACATTTAGTCAGAGTTCTCCAAAGGAACAGAGCAATAGGGTAAACAGAGAGATACAGATAAATAAGAGGGCACTGGTGAGGGCTCAAGCAGTTGGGAGCATGAGAAGTCCCACGACAGGGAGTTGCGCCTGCTGGAGACCCTGGGATGCCCGTATCATGGCTTCATCCAAGACCAGAAGCCTCCAAAGAGGGAAGCCAGTCGTGTAATCCTCAGTCTGAGGACGCAGACCTGAGAACCGAGGGGCTGCTGGTGTGAGGCCCGGAGTTCTGACGTCCAAGGGCAGGAGAACAAAGGGAGACAGCGAGGACGCTGCCCCTTCTCTGCCTTTTGATTCTCTGGGCACCAGCAAACTGGAAGGAGTCTGCCTACAGCCACAGTAGGTCTACAGTAGGTCAGCCCTCATGCACAACACACTGATAAGTAATGCCTGGGGGCTGGCACTGTGGCATAGTCGGTTAAGCCGCCACCTGCAATGCCAGCATACCATGTTAGTGCCAATTTAAGTCCCAGCTGCTCCACTTCTGATCCAGCTCCCAGATAATGTGCCTAGGAAAGCAGCAGAAGATGCCCCAAGAGCTTGGGCCCCTGCACCATTGTGGGAGACCCAGATGAAGCTCCTGGCTTCTGGCTTTGGTCTGGTTCAACCCTGGCTGTTGTGGCCATTTGGGGAGTGAACCAGCGGATTGAAGACCTCTCTCTCTCTCTCTCTCTCTCTCTCTCTCTGTTCCTCCCTCTCTCTGTAACTCTTTCAGATAAATAAAATAAATCTTTTTTTAAAACAAGTAAGTAAGGTTGTTATATAGCTGCTTCACAGGGCTACTGAAAGGCTGAATGAGCAATTAAAGCAACGAGTACAATGCTGTCCCCATAATAAGGGCAGACATACTCAATAACAGGTAAGGCTATATCATCAGTGCTATTTTACCTCTGTCCCAGGAGTTACTCTTTTCCACTGACTGCACATTTTTTGGTAATATTAACTGTTTCAGGGGAAACATCTGCAGTCAAAACACTGAGGTGCAAGATCTAGCTAAGAGACTCACATCACTGTGTTCCCAAAGTTGCACTTAGGAAATGCATGAAGTTTGTATTCCTTACATAAAAGGCTTCTTTGGGGGAAATTAAATTAAAAAGAAAAAAAGATACTCACTGCTTCTTCCCAGCCAGTCCCAATGACGAACTCACTGGCTCTTCCGTCTTGTTCAAGTGTCAGGTCACTAACACTGAGGAGGCAGCACACATGACTCCTCTCACTCCTTTCGTCTGGACAAGAGCAGCTCAGCTCCGTTTCTTCTGTACTTTGGATTTCATTGCTGTCTACATCAGCCTCATTTTTCTGACAAAGATCCATTACCAGGAAGCTTGCTTGTAGTTTTTAACATCTTCTTTCTGAAGTTTAAAAAAATGCAGACTGAGCAGAGTTTTACATAAGAATTTATGTTTAAAAGGCAATTCAACACCTGGGTGAAATGTTTTTAAGACACATTCAGAAACAGACGGAGAGCAAACACTGCAATAGATGAAACCAGCTCCTACCAACTACAGAATTTATAAAAGACAAGGCCATTTTAATTACAGGCCACATAGCAGTGAGGGACAGGCGGAGCCAGCAGGGGAGCAGTCAGGAGTCAGTCACCGCCAGCCGGCCTCCTCTGCCTGACAGCCCTCTGAACTGGCTTGTGGCGCTGGTGTCTGACATAGCGTTAGGCGCCACTCGGACACCCGCCTCCCAGGTCAAACCTCGGCCTCCATCCAGCTTCCACTGTGCAGGGGCGTAACCGGGTCAACGCTGCAAAGCAGACTCTCCCTCTCTCTCTCTCCGGATATCTCAAAGTTAAACCCGTGCACCACTCAACCTGCACAATCGGTCCGCTTTTCCAAGTCGAACCTCTCCATGTTAAAAATGTGTACTGTATTATTATGCCTACAGGGCACAGCAACTAAACCAATCCATCGCCAGCTCCTCCTTAATTAATTCACTAAGTGCCGGAACTTAGTGAACAAAAAAGTGAACTTAGGGAACAAAATGGCAAAGCAGAGTGTCAGCTCTGACACTTAGATACGGGAAAGCACAGGTCTTCCAAGGCACAGGCCACGTGTCCCGGCCAAAGCCCGAGCGCGACCCTCTCGGCTCCGCCCTCTCCCCGAACAGCCCCGCCTCCTGCCCGCAGCCCCGCCCCTTCTCCCGGGCCCCTCCCCTTTTCCCATGGTTCTCCTTTCCTCGCCTAACTCCTCCCCTTCCTCCAGCAGTTCTTACCGCGCCACGCGACGCCTGCCCTTCTTCCAGTGGCTGCCCCCGCACCCAGCTCCACCCTCATGCCCCGCCCCGCCCCAAAGAGCAACGCCCCCCAACGGCTCCGCCCACTGGCTCCGCCCGCTTCTCCCAAGTCCTGCCCACTTTTCGCCCGGCACCCGAGGCCGCGCTGCCTCTCCCTTTCGCCTCAGAGGGTCGCTTCCTCTCGAAACGAGCGGTCGGGGACCTTACCCCGGGGACGGAGAAGCGGCCGCTCACACCCTCACGTGGGGCCTGGCGGGGTGGAAGGACCCAGGTTGGACCAGGGCGACCCGGCCAGCGGCTGGCGGGGCCGTCTCCCGGGGTTACGGTCGCGTTGGGGGCGGGCCCGTTTGTATTCGCGGCGGAAGTGACGTAGGCGGCCTCACGCGACAAAGCTGAGCGCCCAGGCGGCCACGCGTTCCCGGCAGGCTCCGCGCGGCGTGCGCGCGGCGCCGCGGGTGCCTGAGGCGGCTGTGCAGGGTCCGTCGTCGCGCGACCTGTAGACCGGGGCGTGAGCGCGGGGCTGCGGGCCCAGAGGGAGCCGAGTCTCCTCACGGACGTGCGCAGCTGCTGCTGGCGGGCGGAGCTCCTCAGCCGTGCGCCGTCGGCTTGGGGGCGGCTGGTGTCGGTCGGGGCACCCCTTGAAATGGGTATCGGCCTGTTGTATAGACTGAGGGAGCGCAGCCCGCGTTCTTGAGGCAGCGGCTCGCGGAGGACCTCGCCGAGCGCCCCTGCCCGTCACACGTGTGGTGGGAGCGCTTGCGAGCGCCCCGAGGGGCGGCCCGACGACCCCACGTCCCGCCTGTTCCCACAGCTCTGCTTTCTGGTTTAGAAAGCGGGTCATTTCTGCTGTAGAGAAACAACGTAAGTCCCTTCCGGCGCCGTGAGGGAGGCGTTGGCCGCGAGCCGCGTGCGACAGCTCCTCATTAACTCGCAGCCCACGGGGCTGTGGAAAGGCTCCCTCCGGAGCTGTGTGTGTCGCACCATCCCGGTATGTCGGAACAAAGGACTTTTCTAAACTGTGACGACTGCCTTTTTTTGTTCCTACTTAAACTATTCCTATTTGTATCCGAATGTATTTCACAACCTGCAAAGAAGTTCAGCCTGTAAAATGCATCCAAAGTCAAGTTTCTCTAGTTAAAATTTCCATCATAATTAGTAGCAAAGGGTGTAATACCCAGAGTATTATGGTTGTTGACTTATTAAGAAAGATTTACTTGAAAGGCACGAAAGGTAACAGAGGGGAGACAGATCTTCCATCTTCTGGTTCACTCCCCAAGCGGCCGTAACAGCTTGGGTTAAGCTGAAGGCAGGAGCCAGGAGCTTCTTCCAGGTCTCCCATATGGGTGCAGGGACCCAAGGCCTTGGGTTATTTCCCGCTGCTTTCCCTGGCACTTGAGCAGGAGCTGGATCTGAAGTGGAGCAGCCGGGACTTGAACCGGTGCTCACGTGGGATGCTGGCATTGCAGGTAGCAGCTTAACCCACTACACTAAGATGCTGGCCCCAAATGTTGACAATTGAAATAATACTATATCACTCCTCTAAAGCATTCGAAGAGAGAGCTGGCGCTGCGGTGTAGCAGATCCTGCAGTGCCAGCACCCCACATGGGCACTGGTTCGAGTCCGGCTGCTACACTTCTGATTCAGCTCTCTGCTATGGTCTGGGAAAGTAGTAGAAGACGACCCAAGTCCTTGGGTCCCTGCATCCACATGGGAGACCTGGGGGAAGCTCCTAGCTCCTGGTTTGGGATGGGCTCAGCTCTAGCTGTTGTGGCCATTTTGGGAGTAAACTAGTGGATTCTATCTCTCTGTGTGTGTGTAACTCTGCCTTTCAAATAAATAGTTTTTTTTTTTTTTAAGTATTCAAATAAATCTTAATCCATTGGCAATTTGGCACCCATCAACATCGAATTCTGTTTATTTAGAGAGCTCTGCTCTACAGGTTCACTCCCCAAATGCCTGCAATGGCCATGGGCCTGAGCCTGGTTGGGGCTGAGCCCGGCTAAAACTAAACCAAGGTCTTCACATATATGGTGGAATGTAATCACTTGAGCCATCGTCACTGCAGCCCAGGGTCTATATTGGCAGAAAATTGGTGTCAGGAGCCAGAACAGAAACAGCATTTCAAAAACTAGGCCAAATGCTCACTCCAATACCTATTTTAAAACTCATGAATAAGCTGGTTAAAACATGGAAGACTTTCTACTGCTTGTTTCCTTAAGCTCATAATTGTGTGTGGGTTTTTTTGTTTTTTTTAAGGTTTATTTAATTTGAAAGGCACGGTTAGGAGACACAGAGATCTTCCATCTGGCTCATTCCCCAAATGGCAGCATCGAACAAGCCAGGCCAAACCTAGGAGCCAGGAACCTCATCCCTGCCTCCTGTATGGGCGGCAGGGGCTCAAGCATTTGGGCCATTCTCTGCTGCTTTTTCAAGTGCATTAGCAGGGAGCTGGTGGAAGTGGAACAGTCAGGACTCAAACTGGTGCCCATATGGGATGCCAGCACCGCAGGTAGTAGTTAAACCCTCCGTGCCACAGTGCCAGTGCTATAATTGTATTATAATTGTATACTTATTCTACTTCTTTACAAAATTTTATTCTAACATTTAAGAGTAGTCTCAGCAGCTAAATACAAAAAAAAAAAAAAAAACTGTAAATTGAACATGAGGGATGGGTGTTGTGGCACAGTGGGTTAAGCTGCTGCTTGGGACACCTACATCCCATATCAGAATGCTGGCTCAAGTCCTGGCTGTTCTGCTTCTAATTCCAGCCACTTGCTAATACATCCTGGGAAGCAGCAGATAATGGCTCAAATGCTTGGCACCTGCTATTCATATGGTAGACCCAAATGGAGTTTGGGCTTCCAGCTTCAGCCTGGCCCAGGCCTGCCTGTTGTGAGCTTTTGGGGAGAGAACCAATAGGAGATAACTCCTTCTCTTCTTAAAAAAGAAAATAAATAGGAACATTAAAATTCTCATAAGGCCAAAACAGTTAAATTTCCCCTCCATAACTACTATTTTTTTTTAGAAGATTTATTTATTTATTTGAAAGGCAGAGTTATGGAGAGGCAGAGGCAGAGAGGTCTTCCATCTGCTGGTTCACTCCCCAAGTGGCTACAATAGCCAGAACTGTGCTGATCCAAAGCTAGGAGTCAGAAGTTTCTTCCAGGTCTCCCACATGGGTGCAGGGACGCAGGGACCCAAGGACCTAGGCCATCTTCCACTGCTTTCCCAGGCCGTAGCAGATCAAATCAGCGCCCTTATGGGATGTCAGCACTGCTATGCCACAGCGCTGGCCCCCACACATAATTACTTTTATTCCTACTCAGTTGCCAATAGAAACGTATTACACGTGTTGGTAAATATTAAGAAAATGTTAAAATATAACAGAAAGACACTGCCTCCAGCCTCCCAAATTCATGTTACCTATGCTTAAATATTACATATTGCTGAAATGAGTCCACTACAATTTTATTGCAAATTTTTTCATAGACATAGGCTCCCTTGTTCATATGCGGATACAAATTAAAGGGTTTAGTTACAGCAGTCTCTCAAGCTTTTTAAAACTTTTTTACACTGTAACCCCATAAACATTCACCAAAAATACCTCACATTCTATCAGCTGCTTACCATTTAGTTGGGTCCTCCAATTGTTGAAAACAGAATTTCATACCACCCAACTAGCAGAATTTGGTAGCCAGTCATAATGCTAATTTCTCAATGTCTGTGAAGTTTACTGAAAGTCTTAACTAAGACTTACTAATTGGGAACTACTTATTCTGCTTTACAGAATGAAACATTGCCCAATTCTGGAACTGCAAATAAAACTGAGAAAATGTTGTCCTAAACAATTATCAAAGAGGCTGACTGAAAGTATACTCTTGTAAGTACATGTGGAAGTTGCCGGCTCATCCCAGTTTGAAATCTGTTGGTAATCACTGTTGACATTTAGCAGTTCAAGTCTGACAGCCTGGGAGCAGGAATGCTAAGGACAAACATGTTTGGCCAGTCATGGTTTGTTTCAAGATATTTTTATTTGAAAGGCAGAGTTTACACAGAGAGAAAAAGAGATATCTTTATCCACTCATTCATTCCCCAAATGGCCACAACAGTTGGAGCTGGGCCGGTCCAAACCCAAGAACCAGGAGCTTTTTCCAGGTCTCCCATGTCAGTGCAGAGGCCCATGTACCGGGGCCATCTCCTGCTGCTCTCCTAGGCCATAAGCAGGCAGCTGGGCTTCATGAATTTGCACTCATGGGATGCTGGCATCACAGGCAGCGGCTTAATCTGCTAAGCGGCATTGGCCCCTTCCAGTCATGTTTACAAAGCAAGCCAATATAGACTGGGCAAAGCTACCAGAAACTCTAGTAGAATAAAATCTCAAATAGCAAAAGGGAATATTTCAAAAATATAAAGGGGGAGGGGTATATGAGACCTCTGCTTCATAGTCAGTTTTGCTGTGAACCTTAAACTGCTCTGGCAAATAAAATGTTTTTTTTGTATTAAGGCAAGATGCAGCTTTATTAATTACATGACATAGCTGTTTACATTTCATTAATTAAGAGGGTTAGAGCTAAGGCACTAGCCTATGCAGAGATGAATTAATTCACATACCAAATGATCTAATAAAATCCACTTAAAGGGAAAAAAAAAAGGTGGGTAGATGGTCAGTAGTACAGCCTTATTGCAGGGGAGGAAGAGAAATTCAATCTCAGTGCAAAGGGCCCTCTCTGAGGATGGATGGCTCCTAGGAGTGACTGGGTCTGAACGATTGCAGTGATTGTTGAGAGCAGTATGGAAGGCAGACTTAGAGTTAACATAATTTTAAAGATTTTATTTATTTATTTATTTGAGTAGTAGAGCTAGAGAGAGAGGAAGAGAGAAAGGTCTTCCATCCACTGGTTCACTCCCCAAATGGCCACAATGGCCGGAGCGAGGCTAATCTGGAGCCAGGAGTGAAAGAACAAGTTGACGTGGTCTGCTCTTTGTAAGGTCTTAGAGTGGGTGTTACAGAGCAAGTATCTCTGAGAAGAGATGGGGAAAAAAACTGCCTGTGTCTTTGAGAAACTCCAACCACTGTTGTGTTTCTACTCCAGAAGTCATTGCGGCTTCCCACTTTTAGAACATTTGTCTTTTCCACCACAAAATTCCCACTTATGTACTTTTTTAAAAAGATTTATTTATTTGAGAGTCAGAGTTACAGAGAGAGGGAGAGGGCTCTTCCATCCACTGGTTCACTTCCAAGGTGGCTACAATGCCCTGGACTGGGCCAGACTGAAGCCAGGAGCCAGGAAATTCATCCAGGTTTCCCACATGGGTGTAGGGGCCAAGGCACTTGGGCCATCCTCTGCTGCTTTCTCAGGCCATTAGCAGGAAGCTTGATCAGGAGTGGAGCATCTGGACACAAACCAGCAACCATATGAGATGCTGGCATTGCAGGCAGTGGTTTTACCTGCTACACCATAACGCTGCCCCAGAACTTTAAGTATTTGTTTAATTTTTATAAATATGAAGAGATTTCATGTATTTCATAGGTACTATTCTAAGATGATAACCATACTTCCTTCCCTCACTCTTCCGTCAATCCCTCTTCTCCTTTTTTCTTTAATTTTTGCAAAGACATAAATTCAATCCTCTCTATAATCATAGGCTTAATTCACCAGTAACCATAAAATTCAACCCAGAATACTGAACCCAGCATTTATAAATGAAGGTGAAATAAAGACCTTCCAAAACAAATTGAAAATTTGTCACCACTCATCCAGCCTTACAAATGATACTTAAGGATGTACTACACCCAGAAATAGAGAAAGATAGTCATCATTATGAAAGAATGTGAAGGCAGAAAATCTCCTGGTAAAAATACAAAGGAAATCCGAAACAAACAACAGCAATACTTATGGAAAAACGGCAGGACCAAGTCATTATTTATCAATAATAACTTTGAAATGTAAATGGCCTGAATTCTTCTATTAAAAGATACAGACTGACTTAATTGATTAAAAGACAAGAAACACATCTCACCAAAAAGATATACATAGATTCAAAAAGATATTTCATGCTAATGGAAAGCAAAAACAAGCAGAAATAGCCATGTCAATATCAGACAAAATAGACTTTAGCACAAAACCTGTTAAAAGAGACAAAGAAGGGCATCATGTAACTATAGTAAACATATATGCACCCAATGCCAGGGCATCTGGGCATTTAAAAGTCACAGACTCCAATATAATAATTGGGGACTTCAACACTCCACTCTCATAAATGGACAGATCAACTAGACAGAAAATCAAAGAAACAGCTAGTTTATACTACTGACCAAATGGACCTAATTGTTATCAACTGAACAGTTCATCCTACAGGCACAGAATACACATTCTTTTCATCATTGCATGGAACTTCATATAGGATAGACAATATACTAGGCCATAAAGCAAGTCTCAATAAATTCAAGAAAATTTAAATCATACCATGTATCTTTTCTGACCACAATAGGCTGAAACTAGAAATTAACAACTTAAATTCTTTAAACAACAACAACTAGAAAATGTGCAAACACATGGAGAATGAAGAACATGCTCCTGAATGAAGAGTGGGTCATAGAAAAAATCAAAGGGGAAATAAAAAATTCCTAGAAATGAATTTAATGACAACACAACATATGAAAACCTATGGGATACAGCAAAAGTAGTGTTTAAGTTTAGAGCAATTAGCACCTACATCAAGAAATTGAAAAGGCATCAAATAAATGATCTAACAGTGCACCTCAAAGACCTAGAAAAATAAGAACAAACCAAACCCTAATTAGAAGAAAACAGAAATAATTAAAACTAGAGAAAAAAAAAATGAAACAAAAGTTAATGAAATGAAGAGCTGGATTTTTGAAAAAATAAACTAACCAGAAAAAAAAAAAGGGAGAATACTTTATTTTTTTAGAGGCATTTATTTTAAATTTTAAATTGAGACACAAAGAGAGCATGCTCCCATCCGTTGGTTCACTAACTCCTGAAATCCCAATAGCCAGGATGCCAAAAGTGGGAACTCAATCCAGGTCTCCCACATAAGTGGCAGGAACTTGACAGCTGGCCTGCTGTCTCCCAGGGAGACAGGAAGCTGGAGTTGGGAGCTGGGAGTCAAATCCAGGCACTCTAATGTGGGAACCTAATTTTCTAAGAGCAATGCCAAACACTCCTATTTAATTTAGAGTAACATATGCCTAGGGATGATAAAGAGTAGCCTAGGAAATGTAGCACTCCACATTTTTTTTCTTTTTTTTAAAAATTTTTGACAGGCAGAGTGGACAGTGAGAGAGAGAGAAAGGAGAAAGGTCTTCCTTTGCCGTTGGTTCACCCTCTAATGGCCACCGCGGCTGGCGTACCGCGCTGATCTGATGGCAGAAGCCAGGTGCTTCTCCTGGTCCCCGACCGGGACTAGGACCCGGTGTGCCGGCGCAAGGTGGAGGATTAGCCTTTTGAGCCATGGTGCCGGCCAGCATTCCACATTTAACATGCAACTATTAAATCACTTACTGTCCCCACCACCTTTCTGAGAAATGGTGGTAGTAATGCATGTCTTACCTAGCTTGGGCAAAGCAATATAAGAGATCACCTTCAAAACAAAAAGGTAAATTTATATAATTACTATGCTGATTTTGGGGACAGATTATGTGTGACTTGTGTATTTCTAAAGCAGAGAGATTAGTTAATCCAATTAATAATTACTCAAATGGGGAGACAATTATCTGGATACTCTATTGTTAAGAGTACAGATGTACAGTCCAGGACACTCCTGGAAAGATGATTTTTTTTGCTAAAGAGCTGAGAAGATTTGCATGTTATTTACCTTCCTACTTCCAAGTTCTCATATTTGCTATTTGTTTACCACCAGAGGTGGTAATATCTGAGTATTACCCTTTTTCTGTAGTAACTAGGAAAATGATACAGGAGTTAGCTCCTGCTTTGTGTGTATGAATATCTATTTATTTGTACATGTATTTAACCCAGCCCCTAAAACAGTTATGGTTGACTAACTTAGAGACAGTAAGTATGCCCTACATATTAACCACTTGAAAATAACATTTGGCACCCAAACTAAGCAGTGGCTGACTCAGTGTTGCAGCTCACAGGCCCTTGCTGCATGGCCACCTCTGTTCCCATGACTTAAGTAGAAACCTGTATATGGTTTCACTTCTTAAGAATACCATGTGCTATGCTGATCAAAAAAAGGTTCACATTTCCTTGTTTCTCCTCTTCTCATTTCTAATCTAGCATGATGAAAAAGTCAGTGATTTCTTTTTGCCTATATTAAAGATGACAAGTGTTTGATTCTACCAGAATTAATTTCCAACTAAAAGGAAACATTTCTTGGAACCTTTCATTGTTACAGTTTAAACTTTCTTTTAAAACATAACTTTCTATAAGTTAAAATTAGCATCTTAATAGATACTAGCCAAGTCACTTAATCAAATATTAACATCAAAACATGATATGAGGAAGTTGAAAATTTATTTATGTTTCTTATTTTGCTGTAGAGCTGCTGCTTCACTGCATACAACAGCAACAACAAATGCAGTATATTGCAAAAATTAAGATAGTATTGTTCTTTCTCTGGCACTGTACAACTAACAAAAACTGTTGTGTATTCCCAGTTACTTCCAATGGAAAGATCATTACATATTTTGACCCCAATCCAGGGATGAGTATAAGCAAGTTACAATATTACATAAGGCTTAAGATAACAATGTTATCCTTGAATTACATTATTTGTAAAACTAGTTTTTACCACAGATAACTTCATGTATTCTGAATACCAGTGCCTAGGGCCTAGTATAAAAATCACACGGTACTGTGAAAAAGATGCATATTGAGTTTTTCTGCAATCATTACAAAGTTAGGGTATATTTTCTTCCAGTAGCAGAGTTGAAAGTAGTATTTCTTCCATCAAGATTGCTAAAAGTTGCTATTTTAAGTCCTGTCCGCCACTAATTTAAGAGAAAACTGTGCTGGATTAAGTTATTCCATACTAGTTCATGTAAGGGTTCCACTTTCATTCCTCAATAGATTTTATGTATTTCTCATAGGTTTCTTCACTCATTAGTTCATCTAGTTCTGAAGGGTTACTCAGTGTCATCTTGATCAGCCAACCTGCAACCAAAAAATAATCTTATTTTCCAAATTACCATTTTAAAATAAGTTAAACTTATTAAAAATGCAAAACAAATTCCTTAGTGTCTCAAAAGTAATCTATTTTTCTCTATATATACCATTGATTATCTGTTCATGGAACATTTAAATGTGAACTTTAATCATCTGAAAAGAATTACAGCCCAATACATTAAGAACTCTTAGGTTGTACAAGCATCAACAAATGGCATTTAAATCTTTAAATAGGACATAAACAAACATACAAAAGATACAAGAGCAGGTATATCTTTCTTTGGCAAAAGGCATACCAACACTGGAACTGTTAAGGTTAAAGGTCATAGAAACCACAGGAGAGAGTTACAAGGGTTAGGTGACAAACAAAGGAACTGCAATCAGTACCAGTTTAGTCATTTCTTGGCTGTGACCCTGACAGATAAATTCTTTGGAGGCTTCGATTCATATTAAAAAAAAAAAGAGATAACCGCTGTTTAGCTTACCTCACAAAGTCACAATAAGGATGAAAATGTAAGAAAACCATAAATCAGTGCAAGATACTTTATTACCACCTATTTTACATGACTTGAACAGATGCTTTATGTCTGAAGAGATACTTTTCAGGTGTTTATACACTAACAACCAAGGAACCCAAAACTATGGATCTAAGAATTTTGCAATATAAACCAAAGCTTTTATTCTCAGATCTTAGTACTGAGCTAATCTCTGTTTTGTTTTTTAAAGAATGTTTCTAGTAACTAAGACATAGAGATTGAAAGCACAATTAACTAAGCATGCTTTGAACTCTGGATTAAATGTGACCTATAGCAGTAATCCCTTGAAAAATTCCTGGCAACAACTTACCATCTTCATAACAAGATTTGTTGACAAGTCCTGGGTTTTCTGCAAGGGCTTCATTAATTTCAGTTACTTCTCCTGATAGAGGAGAATAGAGTTCACTAGCAGCTTTCACACTTTCCAAGGCACCAAATTCATCTAAGAGGAAAATTTAAAGAAAATATAAAAATCAATGACTAAAAAATACAAAATATGGAGAATTGGGCATTTCTCATCCAGTCATGATAAAAAGAAATTCTAAATGTCTTTAAAAATAAAACCATAGGTTTTGTCATGCTCATGTTGCTTATGAGAAGGACAAACTATCCTCAGTAATGTGGCCCTGTCTGTTCTAGACACAGTGAACAACGTGTGGTGATGTCCCTGAATATATCAGATATGCTTACATTCAGTGAAAGTCAACTTTCAACTTACTGTGGCTCAGAAAAAAATGAAAACTTTAGAAGGTTCCAGTAATGATGATGTACCCCATATCAGAACATCTTCCTGGAGATAACAAAGATAAAGTCTGAGCAAAATACAAAAAACAATTATATGATGGTGTTGTAGAATGACCAAAAAGGAATCAAGGGTCGGGCATTTGGTGCAGCAGTTAAGGTGCTGCTTGGGACACCTGTATCCCATATCAGAGTGCTTGGTTTCAGTCCTGGCTTCACTTTTTTTTTTTTTTTTTTTAAGATTTATTAACTTGAAGGCAGAGGCGAAGAGAAAATCTTCCATCTGCTAGTTCATTCTCCAAATGGCTGCAACGGCCAGAGCCGGGCCGATCTGAAGCCCGGAGGCAGGAGCTTCTTCCAGGTCTCCCATACGGGTGCAGGGGCTCAAGGGCTTGGGCCATCTTCTATTGCTTTTCCTGGCCATAGCAGAGAGCTGGATTGGAAGTGGAGCAGCCAGGACTCGAACTGGCACCGTGTGGAATGCCAGTGCTGTTAGCCAGGGCCTTACCTGCTACACCACAGCATGGGCCCCTGGCTTCACTTCTGATTGCAGCCTTCTACCAGCATGCACCCTGAGGGGGAGTAGATGATGGCTCAATTACTTGGGTCCCCTCTACCTAATAAGACACTCAGATTGAGTTCTAAGCTTCTGGCTTCCATGTGGCACAGCCCTGGCTATTCTGGCCATTTAGGAGGTGAACCAGAGAATGAAACATCTTCCGGTCTCTCTCTGCCTTTCAAAGGAAATGAAAATAATACAAAAAAATTTGTTTAAAGGAAACATGGGAGCATATTAAAAAGAAAACAAAGCAACTTGGCAAACAATCTGTAAATTAAAAGAGGTATGCTGGTAGTCACAGCCAATCCTTGAAAGATAGGAAGTAAACTGGGTGAGATCTTCATTATACAATTTGTCCCCTGACAGTTTTGTCCCACCTGAAGAGCACAAGGTAACTAGAACACAAACAGAAAACCATACCCTTCCTTGCTTAAGGAGCTACAGGATGGAGTATGGGGCTGCCACAGTGGCTAGAAATTGAAGACTGAAATACTAATAAGTGAGCCATGGTCAAGAGAAAAAGTACAGAGAAACAAATCTCAGATGGCCTATATGCTGGAATTATAGGGAAACTTAAAGTAGTTATTATAAATGTGTTCAAAGACTTTAAGAAAAAGATCATCTTCATGAGTGAACATTTGAGATAATCCCTGTATAATTTTTTAAATGGATATTCCAGGACTGGAAAGCATAATATCTTTAAAAATTTAGTGGACAGCATTAATAACAGACTGTAAGCTGTACAAGAAAGATCAGCATATGTTAAGAAAGATTAGCTAAAAATTAGCCAATCTAAAGAAAAATTTAAAGACAGACTTGGAACAGGTGTCTGGCCTGGTGGTTAAGACACCCATGTTCCAGATCAGAATGCCCTGAGATTTCCCACTCAATGGGTGCCAAAACTGCTGTGCTCTGACCAGCTGCAGACAAGGGCATAGCTTTCAATAGAAATTTTAAACAAGTAGAATCAAGAATTGTAAGAGATGAAACATGGCTTTCCTAGTATGACCCTGAAAACAAAGCACAATCCAAGCAATGGCTACCAAGAGGTTGAATTGGTCCAGTCAAAAAAGAATGGACAGGTCAACAGCAAAATCATGGTACAAGTTTCTGGGAATGCTCAAGGTCTTTTGCTTTTTGACTTCTTGGAGAGACAAAGAAGAGTAACAACTGCTTATTATGAGAGTTTTGAGAAAGCTAAAGGTTTAGCAGAAAAATTCCAGAATCCTTCAACAACAATATTCCTGTTCATTTCTTGCATCAAACAAGGGCGCGATTTTGTGAAAGTCTCAATGGAAAATCATTAGACCTTACATCGCTGACTTGGTTCCTTCTGACTTCTTTTGTTTCCTAATCTTAAAAAATACTTAATAGACACCCATTTTTCTTCAGTAATTAATGTAAAAAAGACTGCTTTCACATGGTTAAATTCCCAGGACCCACAGTGTTTCAGGGATGAACTAAATCATCACTTAAAGCATCTTGAGCTTGATGCAGCTTATGTAGAGAAGCTTATATATTTTATTTTTATCTTCTAATTCCATTTCCTTACAAACTTTTTGAAGACTCACTTACCCAACAGAAAAGAAGACATACACTCAGAAAAAAGACATAAGAATGTCTATAGCAGTTTTCTTTATAATAGCAACAAGCTAGAAATAATACAAAAAATCCAACAATATAGTGACTAAAATATGGTCTAGCCATACAGTAAAATATTATGTGGTAATAAGAATAAACTACTGATCACTCAACATGAATGAGTCTCACAATGATGACACAAACTGTGTGACTGCTTTTAAAGGCAGTTAAAGAATAGCACCTCCCCCCCCCCCCCAAAACTCTAAGGTATAGAAATCAAAAAAAGCATCTGTCTACTGAAGAGTTTTGTTTTTGTATAAGAGGCACAGAAATTTCCCATTTGCAGAGACAGAAATATCTTCCATCCACTGGTTCCCTCCCCATCTGTCTGCAATGGCTGGGGGCTAAGTTGAGGCCAAAACTGAGAGCCAGCAACTCAATCCAGGTCTCCTAATTGTCAGCATGAATCCAATCACTTGAGCCATCACTACTGTCTCTAAAGGTCATATCAGTAGGAAGCTGGAGTAAGGAGCCAAGTTTCAAAGCCAGGTACTGCAATATGGAACACGGACATCTTAAATTAGATGCCTAATCCCCAAAGAGTTTTAGTTGGTAAAGTTTACATGAAATGAAATGAAAATGTCTTATACCTCTGATAAGGATGTTCCTTCTTGAAATAAGGACTTATCCCTACCTTCCTACTATACAACATTGTCACTTGAGAATATAAAGATTCTGCGCCATCTGTAACCTCTGACAGAGGCAGAAAACAGGAAAAGAGTCTGTGTCCTTTATGACTTTAAACCTACGCTGGATTTACCTACCTTGAAACTTACCTTTATTTGAATATTCTTTTATTTGATTTAAAAGCACTCTAACTGATCCTGGATGCAAACAAGTTATGATTCTAGGCAAACATTCAGTAAAGAAAACTCATAGCATGAATCAAATATCCCAAGGTAAGAAAAACACTTACCTTGTTTTTTCAATTTTGTCCCAACTTCAGGCAGACTACAATAAACAACATCTCCCAAAGCTTCCTAAACAAAAACAAAAAACTCTTAAGTCAAACCCTTCCAGTAAACAGGAACAAGTCAAGCATGGTGTCCCCTATAATTCAAGTAGTACATGGTTTATACTTGTAGGGCTCTGTTCTTTGGTTTTCCTTGTAACTCTTTAAAATGTCAAGAAAAAAAATAAAAAAACAAAATCCAACAACAAAATTATTAACTCAGGAACTATAAGAAATGGGCCACTGGCAAGATGTGACCCATTAGCTGTGGTGACCCATCCCACTTTTCACAAACACTGCCTCATCAAGGTTCCTAGCTCATCTGGCAAACACACTTTGTGCTTTTCCTCCTCTGCACTTTTACTTTTGCCATTACCCCTCCTGCATTTGCTGAGAGCCTACTCACTGGCTCTATAAGTCATGGTCCTCAGGCCTTGTAGCCCCTGAAGACCTGGACTCTAGGAGGAAGTGCTCTGTCCATCAGGTGTGCATTCCAACCTCTTGTACCCCCACAACAACTGTTCTGTAATGTTGTGTGTTGTTTCCATAGAGGTGATCCTTTCCCAGATAAATGTTAATAGACAAGGACAAAATCTCACAAATGCCCAGCCCTTCACAGTTTATAACTCTCCCTGATTCTCAACCCCTGGGAACCCCCCATTTCTGAGGACTTTTACTTGTTCCCATCAGTTAACATCCCCTTACCACACTGTCTCAATCAACATAAGATTCAGTTGAAAAACCAGTGACGCATGCTATACTGAGCTTCGCATTATTTCACATTATGTCAGTATGGGATCAGTGGACATACTGGGAATTCAGAGAAAAGCAGGATAAATATAAGTTTCCCCTGTGTGTAATCTGTGCCTATTTAGGTTTTCTCTTTTCCTTGGTCACGAGTGTTTTAATGAAAGCACAAAATGCTGGCGACACTTCATCCCCTGGCTTGCTGGTTCTTTTCATAATTACCCAAGATAAAACAAACATTTCTTTATTGAATAACATGATTCCTACTTTTAAGTGTTAACATGTCATTGTCTCCTAAATTACCACACACTTTCCTAACTAATGTTTTACTTAGTTGACCTCTGATTGATTTTTTTCTAAGGATCTTTAAAGGGGCACAAAGTACTGTGGCAAAATAAATAATTTTTAAAACATGACAATCCAAAATTTCATGAGAGCAGACTGTCATAAAATTTCAAGACAATCAAATACCTGTGCAAAATTGCTGATTCCCACTGTTCCAATACCATTTTCTGTTGTTATCCATTCATGTTTCTCTGTGAATTTACGCACTAAAACAGAAAACCAATTATTTCAGAAAAACACATCACTTTTTTTTTTAACTTTTACTTAACGAATATAAATTTCCAGTACAGCTTATGGATTACAATGGCTTCCCCCCCATAACTTCCCTCCCACTCGCAACCCTCCCTGGCATCAGTTCTTGACAAGCACTTTTGAAATCACTACTATCAAAAGGTGAGACTTGCCCATTTGTTGTGTTTAACTTTCTGACTGTGCCCAGGAAAAGAACAAGGATCATGTATCAAAATGGTACATCCTGTAAAAGCGGTAACAGGTAAAGATGGCTTGATCTGAACACCTGGTGCATTTTTTTTTAGATTGAATTATTTGCTTTAACATTAACCTGAATCATAAAAAAAAAAAAGCACCTTTCAAATGTATTCTTTACTAATGCAGAAGAACATCCCTCTGATAATAGACATGGATAGGCAGCTTAAAGACTACTCATATAAGAAATGATCTAATTAAAACAGAAGAAACATTCCCTTAGGTAGAGTTGACCTAAAAGAGCTTTGCTGCAACTGGGATGTTAAGTGAAACTTCACAAGAAGGAAACTGACCTCCTGGAACAATAACTTGATTGAATTCTTGAAATTCTGCTGTAATCAAATTTAAGCCTATCCTTGAAGGAAGTAACTATCATCAATTAAAGAAGAAAACTAAAATCCCAACTCAGCAGTCACCTCAGAACCAAGCCATTAATTGGTAAAGTCAAGCTCTGTACAACATTGACTAACTTTATGAGCTCTGTCTCTTCAAAGACTGCCCAACATTGGAAGGATGTCAAAAAAGTACTTTTTTTGGAAGAATAATATTTTTTAAAAAGCATTATTCTTAAATGTATATCATATTCTGAAAGCCAATCATTTTTCTAGAAACAGCCCAATAGAAATTAATAGGAGAATGTTCGTTAAATACTATTTTATGGTATACCTTGCTTGTTCATTCTTCCCCCTTCCCATAAGATAGTTGTACTTAAAATAGTATTGAGTTGCTTTGGTCACAGCTCTGATGCAGCAGAATGGAAATTTGTCTAACTTCACCCTTTCTTACCCCCAGCCATTATCAAATGCTAAATGTTAAGCTCCTCGGTGGAAGAAGTTTCAAAATCTGTCACAAGGAAATTTGTTTTGCTTCATTCTACCTCAAAGAACTGAATACTTCAGGTTAAGATGGGTACAGTGCATTCTGACAGAAACATTCTACCTACCACCTGACTATTTCTGATCTCAGCTGAGAAACTCTTCCCTGCCTCTGGGTCCCTGGGCCATCCAGCATGCTCCTACAGCAGCACTTCCCTTGCCAACACAACACAACAAGTAACAGCATAAAGCCCAGGGATCCATTTCTCCAAGGAAGTAGACTGTGCTCATATAGCCAGCAACAGAGTTTGGCTGATTCTCAGCTGTAGTCCCAATTTTAAAGTGCTCAGCAAATACAAGCACTCAGAAGTGGAAGGAGTGAGATTTTTTTAAAGCTTATTGAGCAAAGGGGGGGTCTGAGCAAACAAATGTATATGGCTTTACAACTCTCAGTTCTCCCTCTTTCTGTTACACTCTAGAGCCCATAATTACATTACCAATGTAGTAATGTGATTATGTAAAAACAAATATACTTTTGAAAGTAGATCATATAGATGACCTCGGGGCCGGCACTGTGGCCAAGCGGGTAAACCACTGTCTGCAGTGCCGGCATCTCATCCACATGGGCTCTGGTTTGAGTCCCGGCGGCTCTTCTTTTGATCCAGCTCTCTGCTATGGCCTGGGAAAGCAGAAGATGGCCCAAGTGCTTGGGCCCCTGCACCCGCATGGGAGACCCAGAGGAAGCTCCTGGCTCCTGGTTTCAGATGGGCATAGCTATCCCTGTTGCAGCCAACTGGGGAGTGAACCATTAGATGGAAGATCTCTCTCTCTACCTCTCCTCTCTCTGTGTAACCCTGACTTTCAAATAAATAAATCTCAAAAAGGGGGGGGGGGGGGGGGGCGGCGGCGGTGCCGTGGCTGACTTGCTTAATCCTCTGCCTGCGGCGCAGGCATCCCATATGGGTGCTGGGTTCTAGTCCCAGTTGCTCCTCTTCCACTCCAGCTCTCTGCTGTAGCCCGGGAGGGCAGTGGAGGATGGCCCAAGTCCTTGGGCCCCTGCACCCATATGGGAGACCAGGAAGAAGCACCTGGCTCCTGGCTTCAGAATGGCGCAGCGCAGGCCATAGTGGCCATTTGGGGAGTGAACCAATGCAAAGAAGACCTTTCTCTCTGTCTCTCTCTCACTGTCTGCAACTCTACTTGTCAAAAAAAAAAAATAAATAAAAAATAAAAACCTCTTTGAGGACACTATGGCCCTGATTTTGGCCTTGCCATCTTGCTGAGCTGTAGAGATAATCTTAGGAGTAAGCTTGGTCTCTGAGTGACCACCACATAGAGATGGCAACAGCATTACTAAGCTCAGGTAGAGGTCCACTCAGCTTCTAATGAGTGCCTGTCTTTTTTTAACTAGTCATGCTAGACTAAAGACAATGATTAGTATGCTTCTCCTTTAACCCTTGACCCAACAGGAAAAAGTGGACAGATTAGGTAAATAATTACTTTCTTTCTCGGCCTTGAAAAACATGGTTTTGGGCCTCAGAAACTTAGGAGTTGTAATTAATAAAAATTTTGCATTTTCCTCTTTCAAAGTTACAAGTTAGACAAAATACATTTCATAATAATATTGACCTACTTTTCTTATCCTTTATCTAGTGTAACATTTATTTTGTGTTTACTATGATCAGGCTCTATAGGTAGCAGTTACATTGTTTCATTTATCCTAACAGTTCTGTGAGGTGGAGCTTCATTCCCAGTTTTCTGATGAAAGAAACTAATTCAGAGAAGTTAAATGACTGCCCAAGATCACACAGCTCCTGAGGCAGAACTAGAATGAGAACTGTAGTCCGCTATTAAAAACTAGGCAGTGGGGGGAAGGTGGGTAAAGCTGCTGCCTGCAGTGCTGGCATCCTGGGTGCTCTGCTTCCAATTCAGCTCCCTGCTATTGTGCCTGGGAAAGTAGCCTAAGACGGCCCAAGTACCTGGCCTCTGAACCCGTGTGGGAGACCCCGATAAAGCTCTTGGCTCCTGACCTCAGCCTGGCCACTGCAGCCATTGGGGAGCAAACCAGCCAACAGAAGCCTCTCTCTGTCTCTGCCTCTCCCTCTCTAATTCTGACTTTCAAATAAATAAATCGGTGCACTCTATCCTATAGAAGATACCATTATCATGTATCAATTATAAAAAATCAATATAAAAACAAAACCCTAAGGGACTAACAGATCACGGGTATTGCTATTTTGGGCAATATTTAACTAAGGAATGCAGACAGCTATAGATCGTGTAAGGCTGAATAACAAAACCGACTTAAAACTCTTATTACTCCTGCATTCCAATTGGCGATTCATTGATATTTGTCATAAATAGAGCTGAAATTAGCAAGAGAGGAGAAGCAAACTTGATGCTTCAAACTTTTGAATAAACGGCAGTTTATTCCGAACAGGTTTCTGAACAATGATGGAGCCACACAGATCTAGGTGAGCCAGAGTTCTCCAGGGGCAGCTGGTGTCTCGAGCATCCAACTGTGCTTTCCTTCTCCCTTTGCGCTGACTGTGCAGGGGCACCCACGGGCAGGTCTCCCGGTCACTCAGGCTGGTTGAGGCAGGACCTCCTCTGCAGAGCCCGGCTTCGTCCTACACGAGGTCATGCCTGTCCGGACTCGTGCAAACTGCACTTTTAGCCGGTGCTTCTGTGCTAACGCTCCGTCGCAGTTCTCAGAGGCAGCCCGTTTAGTAAACCAGAGCCCCGCACTCGCCCTCACAAGGCGCAAGCATGCTAGACAAGCCACGGCCCCAGACCCCGCACGGGCCTACCCGCGGGCCCCTCCGCCCAGCCCGGCACCGGGCGCCAGGGTCGCCGCCTAAGGGGGTGGGGGGTGGGGAAGCGGCAGGACGAGGACTCCCAGCGCCGAGCGGCTCAGCAACCGGACCCGCCGTGGTTCCCGTCCAGCGCTGCCTGGCAGGTGCCCGACTCTCCCCCCACGTGCCCGCCACGCTTACCCGAGAGCAGAGCGGGTCCAGTGCGCAGCGTCCGGACGGCGCCCGCCCGCAGCAGCCAGGGCAGAGGCGAGCAGGGTGCTGCGGGCGCCGAGGCCGCGAGCAGGCTGCAGGCCGCGGCCCGCAAGCTACGCGCCACTCGCAGCGCCATGTTCACAGGAGTGCCGAGGGTCGCAGCGCTGCAACCCGGCCACCGGACCCGCGGGAAGCACGGGGAGGGTGAGGGGGGCGGGGCGGCCTAGGCCAAAGAGAGCTCTGGTTGGCTGTACGCGCGCAGCGGGGCCCGGGCGAGGGGCGGGGCCCGGTCTGGTTGGGTAGCGCTCGGAGGCGGGGATTCCTGAGCCAAAAGCGATCTCGGATAGGGCCACGCTCAGGGGGGTGTGGACCTGTGTGTGGCCGGAGGCAGGACCGTGGGCGGTGCCTGGGGCTGCGGGACGAGGCCTGGCGAGGATGCCTGGAGCCGGGGCGCGGCGGAGGAGCTGGGTGAGAGCTCTGGGAGGCGCCTGGTTCTGGTTTGTATCCGCTGCTGTGCATTGGCTGCAAGGGGTATCACGCTCCCTCTTCTCCTGAATAAATAAGTAGTTCTCACCTTCTGAGCCCCTGTTAAGACCTAGCACCAGGCAAACATTGTCTTTTAAATCTTCTCAAAACCCCTCTTTGGAAGGTATTGCTCTCATCTCACAGAGGAAGCTCTGGAAGCCAGGCAAGTTTCGCTCACCCGAGGTTACAGCCTAAGGAGCTGCTGGGTGACAGTGGTAGACTTGACCTACTGTGGCATGCTGACAGGATCATTGGTCAGCTCCTCAGCTTCCTGCTAATGGGTGCCCTGAGCTGGGGGTGGGGGTAGCAGATGATGGCTTAAGTGCTTGGGTCCTTGCCACCCACATGGGAGACCTGGATTGAGATCTAGACTCTGGCTTCAGCTTGGCCCAGCCCCTACTTTATTCTTTTTTTTCTTGCTTGCTTGCTTTCTTTTTAAGATGTATGTATTTATTTGAAAGGAGAGATAGATATGTTCCATCAGCTGGTTCACTCCTCAAATGACCACAACAGTTGGGGCTAGGCCAGGCTGATGCCAGGAGCCGAGAGCTTCTTCCAGGTCCCCCAGATTGGGGCAGGGGTCCAAGGACTTGGACCATCTTTCAGTGCCTTCCCAGGCACATCAGCAGAGAGCTGGATCATAGGTGGAGCAGCCGGGACTTGAACCTACAGACGTATGGGATGCTGGCATTGCAGGTAGCAGCTTAACCTGCTGCACCACAACAGCAGCCCCTGTCTGGGGCATGTGGCTTTGTGGGTCTGTGGGGTTTAATTGTCAGGGCAGAGGGTGGGATCCTGCTTCAGTTGTCTTAAAAGGATTTCAGAGGTCTCATCCAGTCTTTCATCATCAGTGTTGATTTAGTCTCTTTAAAGACCTCATCAAACACCTATGTTTCTCTTATTTTTCTTCTCAGCCATTTTTAGATTATTCCCACATACTGTCAAGGTAGCTGCTAAAGTTCCAGGCATCTTAGACCAGAAAATGTGAGCAGCCTGGGTTTCTCTCTGTGAGTCTCTTCATTAGCAATACGCCCTTCAGACCTTCACTCATTTGTCACTGGGCAAAACTGGGTCATGTGGCTATGCTGAACCAATGCCAAGAGATATGGATTACTATTCCTAAGACAAATTGAGGTCTCCCTGGAGGTCACCATCCCATGAGTCATGGGGCAGAGGGGTAGACAGCTACTTGAACAAAGTCAGGTTTCTCATAGCCAAGAGGAAAGCATGCAATGGATTTGGAACAGGGAACATATATATGTGTTCCAACGGGTGTGTGAGAAGGAGGGACAAGATGGGGTGTGCAGGAAACTGTTCACAGCTTTGTTCTCAACATGGAGTGGGTGTATGTGCATCCACACCAACTCCTGGGAGCCCCTTATTGAGTGGATCTGTGGTTCTCAGAAATGAGCACCTGATTATCTAGTCTAACTGCACATTGGAATTGCCTGGGGAACATATAAAACTGGTTCTTTGAGGAGTCAAATGGGTTATTAGGCAGTCTGATTGGTCCCAGTGGAAACTGAGGGTACAAAATGCTTGCTTCTCCCAAAAGTTGTCTTTAGAAGTTCAAAAGTGCCTGCTGCACTCCTTGGGAGCTTCCATTTTTATCATGAGAATAGCAAGGGAGTGGCATTTCCAACCCTGTGAGCCCACAGTTTACTGTAAAAACAAGTTACCTATCCCACCCCTCCAATGGCATTTTTATTTTATCATGAGCAAGCCAGAAGGGGCAAATAAGATTACAGATCAGGTCTTTTGATGTGTTTTGTCCCAGCCTTGTTACTGATTGTCAAGCTTTTTTTCTTCCCCAAAATTGTCCTTAAAAACCCCACTCCCATCAGCCCTGTTGGGTTGAGTTTTGCCCCTCTTCCTGGCCACTCCACCAAGGAAGTCTGACTTAAATAAATCTTGGTTTTAAATATGTCTTGCTTTTCTCTCTGCCTTGTCTGTTTGGAAATTCTTCTCTTCTATGTGAGACAAAGAAAATCTGAGGTATTCTTTTCTCTGCTGCCGTTTCACTAGTAATAGTTCCAACCCAGAAAGTGCAAGAAGTGGAAGGAGGCCTGGGGAGCTAGCCTGCAGCTCACATTTGGAATCACCAGTGGAGACCAGCAATTCCCAGAGTGTTAGTAAAATGGTAGCCTTTTCCTAAGTCTAGCCTGGCCTACTAGAAGGCAGTGACCAAATGCCCCAATCACAGGTGTCAGCTCCACCACTATCCTAATGGGATTCACTGCTCCCACTTCCTTAGGTCTACAAACCTAGGTAAGCCCTGTTCTACTTGTACAGGCTGCTGTTCTCTCGTGCACGGGTGAGGCAGCCTGCCAGGTTCCCCCCACCCGACAATAAACCTCCCTTACTCTGGTGTTTGGTGTGTTTTGTGGTGACCTTTCACAGAGCATTGTCTGAGGAACACCAGCCCTGGTGAGGGGCTCCAGTATGTGATGTGTTGATCAAAGAAGTCTAGGAGTCATTGCAGACTTTGTCTCTCATGCTCATAGAGACTCTGCAGTACACAATGACCATGTTAAAAGTTCTGACAATTTCACATTATAGAGCCAGCATAGCAGCTGGCATTGTGGCACACCAGGTTAAGCCTTCACCTGCGACATTGGCATCCCATGTGAGCATTGGTTTGAGTCCCAGCTGCTCCATTTCTGATGCAACTCCCTGCTAATGTGCCTTCTAAAGCAGCAAAAGATGGCCCAAATTCTTGGGCCCCTGTGCCCACATGGGGGACCCAGAAGAGGCACCTGGCTCCTGGCTCCTGGCTCCTGGCTCTGGCCGGGCCCAGCCCTGCCATTGTGGCCATTTGAGGAGGGAACCAGCTGATGAAAGATTCTCTCTCTCTCTCTTTTTCTCTTTGTCTCTCCATCTCTCTTTAACTCTGCCTTTCAAATTAATTAATTTAAAAGAAGCAGTATAATAGTTTATAACCCAGTATTTTCTATATTTGATCCACAGACTTTTTTAAAAAATTATTTATTTATTTTAAATGTATTTATTTATTTGAAAGGCAGAGTTACAGAGACAGAAGCAGAGGCAGAGAGTGAGAGAGGTCTTCCATCCAATGATTCACTCCCCAAATGGCCACAACAGCCAGAGCTGTGCCAATCCAAAGCCAGGAGCCAGGAGCCAGAGCTTCAGGGTCTCCCATATGGGTGCAGGGGCCCAAGGACTTGGGCCATCTTCTACTGCTATCCCAGGCCATAGCAGAGAGCTGGATCAGAAGTGGAGCAGCAGGGACTAGAACCAGCGCCCATATGGGATGCCGGCCCTGCAGGTGACAGCTTTACCAGCTATGCCACAGTACCAGCCCCTATTTATTTATCTGAGAGAATTAGAGAGATCTTCTATCTGCTGGTTTACTTCCCAGAAAACTGCAACAGCCTGGCTGGGCTAGGCTGAAGTCAGGAGCCAGGAGCTTCTTCCGGGTCTCCGACATGGGTGACAGAAGCCCAAGTAAGTGGCAGCTTTTCCTGCTATGGCATAACACCAGCCCCCACAAACCTGGGGGGCAGTGGGGAGTTTACCTGTTATAGATCGGATTATGTTTCCTAAAGAGATATGTAAAAGTTGTGCGCCCCACCCCAAGTACCTCAGAATGTGATCCAATTGGAAGCTAGGGTCATTGCAGATGTAAGTAGTTAACAAGAGGTCTTACTGGAGTAGAGAGCCCCAAATCCACTGTGACAGTGACCATGACCTGTGCCCTGAGAAGAGGAGAGAGACACAGAGAAGTGGAGAACAGCAGGTGACAAGATGGGAACTGCGCACCTACCAGCCAAGGCCTGCTAGGAAACAGGAGGCGCTGGAAGAGGCAGGAACTCTCCCCTTGAGCCCATGGAGGGAGCACAGCTCTGCCAGCATCTTGATCTCAGGCCTCAGGCTCAGACACTTTGTTCTGCAGCCCAGGGACACTAACACACTGCCAATGAGCATCTTTCAGACCATGTGAAAAGCCATTCAAAGGCAACCCCTGGCCAACCAAGGAGATGAAACTTTAGAGGATTTTTTTTAAAGGTTTGTTTATTTATTTATTTGAGAAGCAAAGTCACTGCAGAGAAAGCAGAGAGAGGGAGGGACAGAGAGAAAGGTCTTACATCTACTACTGGTTCAATCCCCAAATGGCCAATCCAAAGCCAGGAGCCAGGAGCTTCTTCTGGGTCTCCCACATGCTGCACGGGCCCAAGCTCTTGGACCATCTTCCACTGCTTTCCCAGGCCATAGCAGAGAGCTGGTTTGGAAGAAGAACAGCAGGACACAAACTGGCATCCATATGGGATGCCAGCACCACAGGCTTAACCTACAATGGCACAGTGCCTGTTACAAGGAATTTTTTTATTTTTGTAACTGATCTCCACCCAATATTTATTCAGTTTCTGAGAGGATATACATTTGAACACACAGGTTTTCACAATAGTGGCAGTTTTGCTTACTTGTTGAGCTTGGTAACTTTCCTATGCACAGAAACGACAATACCCTGGTGAGACTACAGCAGTCCTTGATAAGCACAGCCCAAAGTTCTGGCCTCCAGATGATTGCATGTGGACGGGAACCAACAGCTTAAACCCTGGACGAGGCTTGTACTGGGTGAGAGGCTGCAGCCTTGGGCAGCGACTCAGGCTGCTCACAGCTGCCCGGAGGCTCCTCCCTTTTGCCTTTAATGCCCAAGAAACTGAGTGTTTTCATCAGCAGCAAATCCATAATCTGTTCTTCCTCTGACAGCTACAAGGGAAAAAGAACGGAGTGTTATACATAATATCACCCTCTTTGGGGCTTTTCTTTCTAAGGGAAAACCACAGTTTTATCACCCAGTCTGGCCCCAGTGGGAGGTCACTTTGCTACCTAAAGTTGTTTGAGGGGTTGGGATGACCTGTGTTCCTGCTTCCCATACCTGAGCATGCCTGGGTTTTCCTGGCAGAATTTTAAATCCCCAGACTGGAGCAGAAAAGCCTGGGCTGGCACTGAACCTGAATTTCAGCAGCACTGGCATCATGTGGGCCACTTCTCAGCCAGCTGTCACCTATTTCCCTCTAGGGCAGATTTGATAGTGACTCTGCGTGCTTTATGGTTTCCGCTTGTGCTGTTTACCTCACATTGCACATAGTGAAGAGTACAAAGCTTCTCAACTGTGAGGAGCCAGGCGGTCGATAGACAGATTGGTCCCAGTGCAAAATGAGGCAAGGGGAGTCCCCCTAAGAGGGTGCAGAAGGCTTGCTTCCTCCAAAAGTAATTTTTTTTTTTGACAGGTAGAGTTAGAGACAGAGAGAGACAGAGAGAAAGGTTTTCCTTCCATTGATTCACCCCCCAAATGACCGCTATGCAGATCCGGAGCCAGGAGCCAGGTGCTTCCTCCTGGCACTTGGGCCATCCTCCATTGCCCTCCCGGGCCACAGCAGAGAGCTGGACTGGAAGAGGAGCAGCTTGGACTAGAACCTGGCGCCCATATGGGATGCCAGCAAGACAAAAGTGCCTGTCCCAGTCCTTGGAGCTTCCAGTTTTATCAGGAGAACAGCAAGGGAGTTCTCTTCTGAGTTCCCAGTTTACAGTGAAAACAGAAGTTACCTTTGCCCTCCTTCAGGTAGCAAGCTAAACAGGGCAAATACAAATCAGACGTTTCGATGGGTTATGTTCCCAGCCTTGCAACTGACTGTTAGCTGATTATCAATTTTTCTCCCCAAAATTGTGCTTTCAAACCCCACTACCACCAGCCCCTCAGGTTTTGCCTCTGTTGGAGTCCCACTTGTAGAGTTTTGGCAGGCGGTTCTTGACTTAAATAAATCTTGCTTTTCCCCTCTGCCTTGTCTACGTGGAAATTCTTTCACGTGAGACACAGAACTGAGGTAAATCTTCTTCTGCTGCCATTTCACCTGTAACACAACCACCTACATGTATTTCATAAACGACTCAAAGCAAAGAAAAAACAATTTCTCTGAAGGAGGGAAGGCAGAGTGCAGCTACCAAAGAGTCCCACTCAGTAAACCGGTCAGAAGGTGTCCTTGGCCACCCAGAGGACAGCAGCAGAGGCCAACAACACAACATTTCGGGGACTCAGACCTGAGTGACCCGGAACTGACCTGGGACTCCCACCCACTCTTTCACTGATGATTTTGTTTGCACTTCCCTGGCCACAATGTCAAGGAAGGACAGCCTCAACCAGAGACAGAGAAAGAAAAGGGGACCCCCCTGCAGCACTAACCTTGAAAAGTGGCTGCTCACAATTAACTAGTGAAGCAGCTGCCCACTGTGATCTTGTCTAGGGAGGAAAGAAGTTCTAAGTTCTGCTTCTGTAAACTCCATTCATAAATCTGTCCTAACAAATCCACCCCTAGTGTCTCTTTTAAAAACATACCGAACCCATGGACTGTTGGAAGTGTGGTCCTAAGTCACATAGGCTGCAATTTAAACCCCAGTGCTGTAGCAGCTAAGGTATGATGCTGATGAACCTGTAGATATTGTAAGAAACTTGAGTTTGTTGCCCAGTCTTCAGGAAATGATTCCAGCTGAGCCCTCTGGTGTTAATAAATTGCTTCAATCTTCCACTGTCTCCAGTGACTGCTTGAACGAAGGGAGTTTTCCCACCCCAGACATTTTTTTTTTTTTTTGATAGGCAGAGTTAGACAGTGAGAGAGAGAGAGAGAGACAGAGAAAGGTCTTCCTTTTCCATTGGTTCACCCCCCAAATGGCCGCTATGGTCGGCGCACTGCACTGATCTGAAGCCAGGAGTCAGGTGCTTCCTCCTAGTCTCCCATGTGGGTGCAGGGCCAAAGCATTTGGGCCATCCTCCACTGCACTCCCAGGCCACAGCAGAGAGCTGGACTGGAAGAGGAGCAACTGGGACAGAATCCGGCACCCCAACCAGGACTAGAACCCGGGGTTCCAGTGCCACAGGTGGAGGATTAGTCAAGTGAGCCGCGGTGCCGGCCCCACCCCAGGTTTCTGTAACAGCAAGATAGGGACCCAGCTAGCAATGGGGCATATGGAAGACCTCACCTGCTAAGTACCCCTTTCATGATTATAGCCAGGTAGCTAAATCTGTGTTTCCCTGTGTAAACTTGACCCGATTCCCTTTGGTGGAGAAGTTGGATGTTGAGGCACTAGCCTGCCACATCCCTGGCTGCTAGCGTCTTTCTCCCCTACTTTCCCCCAGACTGTCATCTCCTGAGTCACTGGCTTCTCTTGCAACAAGTGCCGATCTCAGGTTCGGGTACAAGACTTTACATGCCTGAAGTCGCTGCTAGGAGTATGTAATTGTGCAACTCTTTGGAAAGCAATGGGCAGTTCCTCAAACTGTGAGACACAGTTACCTTATGACCCTGAAATTTCACCTCTAGGAATATACCTGGAGAAATGAAAGCCTGTGTCCATGCAAAAATCTGTACCTGAGGCCCATTATCATTCACAATAGCTAAAATATGGAAACGACCCAAATGGCCATCAACTGATGTTTGGATTACCACATTGTGTCTTATATACACAATGGAATATTATTCAGCCATCAAAAGGAAACAAGTCTTGATACACACTATTGTGAGGAGTCAGATGGGTTAAGAGGCGGTGCAAGAGTGCTTGCTTTCCCCTAAGGGTTATCTTTAGCAAGGTCAAAAGTACCTGATTGCCCACTTCTTGGGAGCTTCCAATTTTATCATAAGAATAGCAAGGAGTGGTGATTCCAGCCTCCTGAGCTCACAGTTTACTGTAAACAACTTACCTGTCTCACCCTTCTGATGGCTGTTTGTTTTATCATGAACAAGTCAGATGGGAGAAGAGATTACGAATCAGGTCTTTTGAGGGGTTTTGTCCCCGCCTTATAACTGAATGTCAATCTGATTGTCAAGTTTTTTTCTAAAATGTGCCTAAAACCCCACTACCACCAGCCCCTTTGGGTTTGCTTTTCCTGGAGCCCCCCTCCAGGCCACTATGGCAGGAGATCTCTGACTAATAAATCTGGCTTTCAAACCTTTAAATCTTGCTTTTCTCTTTGCCTTGTCTGCTTCCAAATTCTTCCATGTGAGGCAAAGAACCAAGGTAATATTTTCTCCACTGACGGTTCACCTATAACACTATGATGTGGATGATGCTAAGTGACATGAGCCATTTACCAAAGGCCACATGGTGTATGATACCATTTATATGAAATGTCCAGAATAGGCAGGGAAATCAAGAGAAACATAAAGTAGAGCAGTGCTTTCCAGAGGCTGGAGATATGGAGTGTGAGGAATGATTATGAGTGGGTGTAGATTCTTTTTGGAATTATGGAAATGTTCTGCAGTTAGGTAGTAGCAGTGGATGCACAGCTCTGCAGATATGCTAAAAACATGGCATTGGTTATGTTCAAGTGGTGAGTTTTACAGTATGTGGACTGTATCTTCATTTTTAGATGGATGGGTTTAGTCTGCATGCTTCACAGCAGGGACTTGTTCTGAAAAACTAACTTCAGTTACGAGTGTCTAACTGCCAAATCAAGATAGAATTTGAGTACCTGGGTCAAATCTAGTAATATTCTCTGCTTCTGTGCTAAAATGGAAAATGTGCTTCCTAAACACTACAAAACTGTTTGCAGTATATCAAGGGTACTGTGATACAATAGGAAGTATAGTTGTTTTTTGTCACTGCTTCCTGTTCTAAAGCTCCTAAACCGTTGAAATGCCCTGTGACACAGGGGTGTCCTTCGCTATTTGGTAATTGGTAGCTTTAGGATCCTAGGATCCGCAAGGAGGGAAGACCTACACTTCTGGGAATGGAGAGGCCTACTTCCAGGGAAGAAAGTCCTTGTCAAGGTCCCTGCGGGTGCCCAAAGGTCAACCAATGAAGATCAGACCCGCCTCAACCTTTAACCCCCATGCCCTGAATCTATAAAAGAAGCTCTCCCAATCTCGGGCGCACAACTCCCCCCCCCCCCATTCTGTTGCTCTGTTGGGACCAGGGAACCTCGCCCGGGAGCGGAGCCCCAATAAAAGCCTGTGAATTAATTGATTCAATTGATTCATCTGCCTGGGAAGATTTGTTACATGCCAGACACCTTACAGTAATGAGCTTAAAAAAAAAAGACACTTGAGTTTATGCTAATGAAACAACAAGTTGGGGCATCTAGGTAGCTTCTGATTGGGGCTGATCACCAGAAAGCCCCAGTGGGCTGGAACCTTCTGCCTAAGCATCTAAACTCTGCCTGGGGGAGGGGACTGGAGGGTGCCTGGAATCACAAGATCTGATGATGAGTTTCCTGGCTGCCAAGCAGGTGGAGGTGCTGGGAAGGAACAAAAACAACAGCATCATGGGGTTTGTTAGGCATGCAGATTTTAAGGCATCTTCTAGCCTGGAAGAGACGGGTGAGCTCCCATTAGGCTCTCCGTTAACACAACTGCAGCTCCAGAAGCACTAGGTAAACCACTCACACCCAAATCAGGCAGACCTAAGTGCCAGTTACTTTCTACTTTCTAGCTCTGTGATCCACAGTAAATGACTTCCACTCCAAACCACAGTGCAGTACACCTATTCCAGCGAGCTCTCTTTAGGATTAAATAAAATAAAAATATGTGAAGCTTTTAGCGCCACAAGTGTCGTGAAGGAAGCGCTCTGCAAGTGGTGGGGTGGTTTGTTCCGTGCAGAGTCAATGTTTAAACATCCCCTTCTTGCCGGGAGCATGGCAAGCAGACCATCTTCCCCAGGGGAGGAAGTTGATCACCCTCCCCTGGCTCCTCTCTGTGCCTCTGTGATGGGGGTCGAGGTGGTGGGGCATAGTGCAGGGGCTCTCAGCCTCAGCTGAGGGGACGACAGAAGTACCAGTGCCTGGGTCCTGCCACAGAGATTCTGGTTTTGTTGGTTTCTGGTTTGGCCGTGGCAGTTTCTAGGAGGCTGGGGGTGATTTTAAAGCGCAGACAGGGCAGAAGGTCACAGGGCAGTGAACGGAGCTCACGAGGACCCAGTCCAGTCTCAGCTCTGTGCCTCGCTTGTGATTTCCTCCCTCAGTTTCCTCTCCTACAAAACGAGGGCTTTAGGTTACAAATGGAAATCTCAGGTCTGCCTAACGTCTCAGGCTACTCAGCCAGCCTCTCCGTGGTTCAGGGTCAACCATGGATGTAGAATAGTCCAGAGGGACTCACCTGATTGCATTTTTGCTCCTCGCTGAAGGCCACCAGGATGACAGAGATGAACAGATTCAGCACCACAAACGTCATGAACACAATGCAGGACCCGATTAGGAAGGAGCCGAGCACAGGGCTGTAGTCCAGGACCTGCAGGAGGAAAGCCAGAGTCGTCCCTGTGTCCTGTGTCCAAAAGGCCACCCCTCAGAGCTGGGCAGAGCCTGGAGCCCAAGGGTCTCCTCTGCTGGGGGGTGGGGGCTGAGAGTGTGCAAGAAGTGCTCAGAGCCAGCCTGGAAAGGGAATGGCCAGCACCCTGAAAGCACCTCAAAATATGGGTGCCATTTCCTGCAAGGCTAGGAGGTGCTCTCCTGAGTCAGCAGGACCTGTGATGTTCCCAGAGTAGGAGTCTGCAGGGGGTTGCTGTGGGCTCTAACATGAGGCTGTCTGTCTGCAGGAAGGGGAACTTTGTATTTGTGCGAAGTGGCCCAGCGCTTGCCAGGCCATGGACCTGAGAGGGGCATGGGGGGTGCAGGGTGCATTTTCTAGTTTTCCTACAGGCTTAGTATGGATGACCGTGTCCATGCCCCTCTCCCCCAGCCCTGTTACCTCCTCATAATTGAAGATTCCAAGCTGAAGGCTGATCATCGTTTCTGCCGCATCAAAGAGAGTTTTGTAGGAACGGAGTTTCCAACCAAATATCAAGTTTGACTGTTGTGGAAAGAGTCCTCATGAACAGGGAAGAAACTGTGAAGCCCCACAGAGCCTGCTGTTATAGTCAGTGTTCTGTATACAGGGCCCTGAAAGTGGATGTGTGCACAAGCTGGGTCTGTACAGGATGTGTTTCTCTCCGCATGCCTGTGTGTGTGTGCCTGTGGCCATCAGCATCTGCACACGCACGCACGTGTGTGTTATGCATTACAAGTGTCTGCCCAGTGACTTTGTCCAGGACCTGCGCTGTGTCCACAGGCTCCAATGGAATCTGTACCTGCCTCTGTCAGCACAAGGGAGAGCTCAGGTACACTTCTGCAGCTCAGCTCAGGTACCAACCCGCCCAGCCACTGCTGCACTCACCAGTTGGCTGCTCAAAAACTCAGTTATGAAACTGGGTGTCTGAGGCCATAGCCTTTTTGCTCTGGAGAAGTTAGGGTGGATGGACAATGGGCTGCTTCTGCCTGAGCAGGGATCCCCTCCCACCACCACAATTCCACTCACCACACCACAATCCCCCTCCCAAGATTTTCCCAGGGATGTGGTATGACAGGGAGACCCAGCACCTTTGGCTCTGAGTGGGTGACTTGTGGTCCCAGAGGACACTGCATTATCCCCACAGCCCAAGTACTGCATGGATCTACATAAATCAGGGCACTGGGACAGGGAGTTCTCAACAAACCCACAGACTGTGACTTTTCAGCACATAGCCTCCCTACTCCATTAGGGCACCCACCTCACTCCATCCAAGCACTCCAGTGTGGGAGAGCAGGAGGCTGGGGTGGGGCTAGAGATGGAAGGGGTTCAGGGCTGAGGTGAGAGGGATAGAGGATGGGTGAGGGTTAGGGATGGAGGTGACTGGTGATGGGTTGCCAGATGGTGTGATCAGAGAGTGGAGGAGTGAGAGCCTGGAGGGGGCCATGGTGAGAATGGGAGGGGTGGGGAGAGGGTACAGATGAGTAGAGACCAGTGTTCATAGGAACCATGAACTTGAGCATCTGCATGGGGTGCATATTTCATTGGAGATCAAGATGTGGCAGATGAGCCACAGTGGAAGAGAGTTTTTGATCCTCTTGTTACTTGATAATAAAGAGTTGAAAGTTTAATATTTTAGATTCTGCACCCACCGCCCCCCGTCACAAAAGACATGTGATGTCCAGAAAGCTGTGTATTGAGGGGCTGAGTGAATGAATCATGCCTCATGTCTAGGGCACCAAGTGTTGACCTGTGGGCTTACCTACCCTCATGCCCCCTCCTATGCCCTGGCTCAGGAACAGGGTGACCCAATTCATCCCCTGACTCTATGCTTGTCTGGAAACTGGCCCCGGGCCTCTGAGCAGTGGGGACATCAGGAGAACCACACAACCAAATAGGGTCTAATGCAGGAAGGGATCCTTCACTGAGGGCAGCCAGGTCTTGTTCGTTCTAGACCCAATGCCTCCTCACCATCTGCTTCCCAACACTGAGTAGCCTTGGCTTCCAGAGTCCAGCCCTGAGATTTTCCCAAAGGAGCCACTCACCGCAACAGAATAAGCCACAAGCATGACAAGGACGACACCGCCGAAGCCCGAAATGTCACCCCAGGCACGGCGCAGGGCTGCGGTGATCATGTTCATTTTGGGATTGAGCCTGAGCAGGTGCCAGAGCTTCACTGTGGACAGGAGAACTAGGAATGCGATGATGTAGCCCAGGGCAGCGTCAGCAGCTGCTGTCTCACTGAAACTGATGGCCCTGTGGGACAGATATGAGTTCAGAGACGGTGAGCAGTCCAGCTGGAGATCACACAGGCAGGCTTAGGCTCATCAGCCGCTCGGAAGCCGTCATATCTAGAAATGGGTCTGGGAGACAGAACTATGCTAATGCCCACAGCCGGGTGATGGTGATGATAGTCCTGTGATGGCAATGGTGAGAATGATGGTGATGGTGACAAAGACAACATGGTTATGGGGCCTTGGTGGCTAGTTCATGTGACTAATTAGCACTCCTGATTAATGGTTGCGGAGCTGTGGACAACGGGAAGATGACAGAGCCAGGGGCTTCTGTGAGCCTTCCTCTTCTTGAACTGGGCTCACTGGTGCTACCTCCCCCAGCACACTTGTCTGCTACGTCCAGTGCTGTTTAATGTGCAGGCACTTCAAACAGTTCATGAAAGATGAGAATTATGACAAAACTATGCAGAGATTTCTTTTAATTCCTTTTTTGCAGAGACTATTGGAAGTACCCTTGTATTTGAAGGGAGAATGGAAGGTGCTGTTTAAGTGGGAACCTGATTTGCATGGTCTCATTTGAACTTCTAGATGAGGTAAGCCTTGCCAGCTCCATTTCACAGAGAGTTGGCGGGAGGGCACATGGCCAGTGACATTAACAGTGATCTGACTCGTGAGTGGAAGAGTGAGAGCTGGAATCCAGGTGTGTGTGATTTCAAAGTCTCTGCAGACCATCCCATCCCAAATATACCTTATAAGTGGCAATACCATTAATGTCACATGATAAATAAATATGATACAGAGATGCATACATAATGTGGATGTAATATAAGTATAAGAAATATAAGTAAAATTGCTCCAATTTGTATACTAATTTGGATGTTGAATGTCCCTCAAAAGGCTACGTGTTCAAAGCTTGGTTCCCAGGGTGGTCCTATCTAGGAGGAAACGGAGGTAGCCATGGGTTTTTGGGAGCGTCCTGTGAGAGGGCTGTTATCAAAACCTGCATTTGGGCCTGCCCATTCTCTGCTTCCTGGCTCGCCGTATGGTTCCTCCTCCATTTCTGCTCTGCCATTGGCATCAGCTGCCCACACAGGAGCTGAACCTATGGGGGTTGCCCAGTCTTGGGGCTGTGAACCTCTGGAACCATGAACCAAAATAACCGTCTTTAGAGGCAGGTTGCCTCAGGTATTCTGTTATAGTAACAAAAAGCTGACTAAGACAGTCATAATCATAAACACACATATGTGTATATGTTCCTAAGAAGACCAACCAACATGTGATTTTCTCAGGGATATTTACTGGACTCAAGGTTTTCCCTTCTAATGCAGACATGTTTCTTGTGAATTGAAAGTTTTGTGAGGTCTGCCTTCCAGTCTGTCCTGCAGGAGAAGCCTGTCGGAACAGGCTGGAGGATAGAGCACCTTCCCCAAAGCCCTCTGGCCTCGAGAACTTGTCAGGCACCCATACGCAGGTCAGCTCTCTGCAGGACTACTTCAAGGGAGCAGACACCAGGACTGGACTGGGCACCATGGGTCCTGGCCACGCCAGAGAGATAATTACCTTTCTATCCAAACCTCTTGCCTTCCAGAACCTTCCTCCCCTTTGGAGCTTCTGGGATGGTTGGCAGCTTCCTCCTCAGGCTCCTGCAGCCCCCTTTTCTTTCTCTTTAAAAATACCACATCCACTCTGGAGCCATTCAATTGCTCTTGTATGTGGAAACGATAACAATATGTAAACCCTCCTTTGTAATGGCAGTCAGCTCTAATTAAGCAAGGTTTTCAGCTTGTGTGGGGCACTAGCATTGTAGGTCTGGGATGTGGGTGTGGCTGAAGGGGCGTGTCCTCTGCCAGGCCATTCTGCCTCTGACCCAGGCTGAGAACCACTGGGTTGAAGCCGCTGTGAGCTCAATCATTTGGGCTTACAAGGCATTTTTTAAATCTAGGACCTGGCTGTCAGAATGACTTATTTCAACAAGAAAGTGAGATTTACAAGCTTCTAAAGCAAACACAGAATTGTGGTTAATTGATTCATCAAACTCAACTGAGAGATTCAAGTGAAGTTTCAGATTTATGCTTGGATGTCTATCAAAGTGGCAGATTGCTTTTCTGTTTTCTGATGTTCCGTGTAAAGAGAGAGCTCTCTTGTTTGACGACATTAAAATTGTTCGATGAAAACAAGACCCCGTGTGTGTGGATGTCAAGAATGAAGCCTGTGTTGGATCACTGTGAGGAATCAGGAAGGCTGGCTAGCCTGGAGTCTGCCAGTGACCTCAGTCCCGTCTGACCTGGAACAGCTCCCCATTGTTCCCGCCCAGAGCTCAGCCTTTGTCCTCTAAACAGAAATCCACAGGCTCTTGCAGTGAAGGGCCAGAGGCTACGCATTTGAGGCTTTGTGGGCCAGACGCTTGCTGTCACGTGACTCAGCTCTGCCACTGTAGTGTGACTGTCACACAGGCTAATAGGCAGTTAGGTGCTCCCGGTTATAAAGGGGGAAAGTGGAGTTCCTCCAAGAGGGTGCAAAACTCAAAATTTATCTTTAGCAAGATCAAAGTGCTGAATTCCACTGCAGGTTTCTCTCCAAAAGATGGCTTTAGCAAGACAAAAGCACCTATCACACTCCTCTGAAGCTTCTAGTCTTATCCTGAGAATAGCAACCAAGTGGTGTTTTCATTCTTCTGAGTTCCCAGCTTACCATGAAAACAGACTCCACCCTTCTGATGACTTTGTTTATTTTTTTTATGGGCAAACTAGACTGGACGGACAAGATTACAAATCTGGCCTTTTGATTGTTAGCCACTGCTTTTTTTTTTTTTTTTTCCTTTCTCCCAAAAGTGTGTTTACAAGACTACAGTCCAGGAGGCTTGCCTCTTTTGGAGGCACTCCCCCTCCCCCTCCATCGCTGCTTTCTCTCTGCTTTGGCCACATGGAAATTCTTCTTTCATGTGAGACAAAGAACTGATGTCATCTTTCTCCACTGCTGCTTCACAGTAGCACAGAAAAGTTGCCCTGGGCAACACGTCACCAAAGTGGCATGGCAGTGCTGCAGTAAAACTGAATTTACAAACAGCAAGAGCGCTGGATGTGCCACCCCTTCCAGAGCCAAAGCACTTTTGAGTGTTTGAAATAAATGCTTTTCGTATTTACAATCAGCTCTAATAAAAATAGAAGTGCTTCTGACAGTTTCTGAACTCAAAGAACTGTGCTGATACTGAGACATTTTTATTAAGGGGAATTTTCAGAGAGGGTGGAGCTTCCGCTGGTTTGTGGACTGAGAGACCCATGGTAGAGGTTAGAAATAGGGTTCAAATTCCGAGTGCTGCGGCTTGCTGTGTGACCCCTACAAACAGCCTCTCTGCGCCTACTACAAAAGATTTTTCTTCATCTGTGAAAAAGGAATGATGATCATGTCATCTCTCGCTTCACCTTGGCCCAGGCCTGGCTGCTGGGGACTTTAAGGGGGAGTGAGTGAACCGATGGATGAAGACATTCATTTTCTCTCTCATTCTGCCTATCAAGTAAAATGACATTAAAAAATTTTAACGCCATCTCCTAGAAGTTGCAAGAAGATTCAAGTAGAGGAAATAGTGCTTTAAAAGGGGGTGTTGTATGGCAATATGTGACAGCCAGCAATAGCTGTATCTTTACAACAAAGACACACAAGCACTCAGAGTGAAGGAGAGGAACCTGGAGCCACACCAGCTGGGTTTAAATGACTTCTCTACCACATTGCAGCTGTGGGGCCTTGGGGAGGTCACATCTCATCCCTGGGCCTCAGTTTCTTGTTAAGTTGGGGCGATGGTGACCTCCACCTTCAGCGGTTCCAGGAGGGCTCATTGAGTCCAGCATCCAGTTGACCCTGGGTCAGTGCTAACACAGGTGGTTGCTGACATTTGCAAAGGTCTCCCCCAAAACGCTGAGAGAGCCCTGAGCAGGTGCCACGTGGCCCTCTGTTTTGGTGAGGCTTGCAAAAGCAGGAAAATGTTCCATTTTGTCTTCACGAACCCTCTCCAATTGTATATGCTTTAGACCCCAAACCCTGCTATCACTTCTGCTGGAATTGCGCTTTGACCTGCCGAGGGGTCAGTGAGGTTTCCAGAGCCTCCCTCTGACCCCAGATCTCAGACGGCGGCCACTTACTCCTCCCTGTGCTTCCTGCAGCGCCGGAGATCACGCTCAGCCAGGATTGCCCTCTTGACGAACACCACCAGGGCGCTCCAGCTTGCCAGGATAATGCCCAGCTCCAGGAGGTTCCACTTGCTGCTGAAATAGCCCCACTTCTGCTTCCTCATGAGCTTGCCCTGGGGAAAGGAGAGCAAGGTTCTGCCAAAGGCTGTGGTGACAACCGCCCCATCCCTCAGCCCCACGGCTGCTCCCTGCCCACAATGGGCCCTCCACCCCCAGCAGGAGTTAGAGATCTTTGGAGCCTCCTCATGCCCTGGCCCCGTGTGCAGGGTGTGCAGTGGGGGGCTTGGGGGTAGATGCTTCCATCTGCCCCCACCACTGACCCCAGCTGCAGTCCTTCTAAGAGTAAATACCATCTGTAGTAAGAAAAGAAAATCAGTTAAAAGCAGGCAAGACCAGAGACTCTCCCCAACCTGCCTCACTTGAGAAAGCCTGCAATTGTGAGGTCTTTCTCAGCCTCTGAAATGCAGATAAGTCTTTTGAAAAAGTAACTGAGCCTCTAGCGGGTTTTGAGAATACTTTTCTCAAGGACACCTTGACCTCTCCCCCAGTCCTGTCTTTGAAATGTAGTTGTCAGGAAAGATAGCATCCCCTCTTCCTTCTGTAGGCACCTGGCTCCGAGTTGCAAAACTCCTGTCATAAAGATCAAAGTTTATTTTTCCTTTTGACAAAGCCAATTAACAAACAAAGGTGGCCACCCCAATGGCCAGGTGAATTTAGGAAGGACAGGGTGATGAGCGGGTGTGGTGGCGTCCTCTCACTTAAAGAATCCAGCACTTCCTGTTAAGAACAGGTGTGGCCAGGTGCCACCTACTTGGCTCCCCAAGAGGACTGGAGTTCTAGCTTTGTCATCTGTGGTGCACATCACCTTCCAGTTTAATGCTCCCAATAATAAAAGTAGTTTTCATAAGGAGTTCTGGGGAATTGTTTATGTGCATGGTTTGGGTGATGTGAGATGAGAGGGGTGGTGGCAACGGCTGCAGAAGGGTGTTCAGGTAATGAGTTCGCTTTGACCCGTGGCCCACATGCTAAACGCTCTGTCTAGTCACCACAATTTAAAAAAAAAAAAGTTGTTTTCTTTCTTTCCTATTACCATGGAGAGGTCTGGATTGGCAGGTGTTTAAATTCTGGGCAGGTGCTGGGCCTGCCCCCCCCCACCCCCCCACCCCACCCCGGGCATTCTTAGGGAGGAAGGGCTTGCTGGTTTGGCTGGTTAAAAGGCTAGGTCCACCTCCATTGCAAAGGGATGGAGAGAGAGAGGAAGGTTTTTCAAACCTGCGGAGCAAGAACAAAGTTTTGAGAGATTTAATTGGGAGTGTGGCATTCTGAACTGGAAGGAGAGTAGTGAAGCATGGAGGTAGGTGGTGGACAGCTCTCCTGAGAGGTTCTCAGACAAGTGCAACGACTGGAGATGCTATTGGATAACGATTGACTCTGGGGCCTGAACAGGCCATGATCAGGGCGACCACTCAGGTCCCCTGCTTTGCAAGGCTGACCCTGTAGCATAGGAGTTGAGGGTGAACATGTCAGACTCCCTGGGTTCAAATTGTGACTTTGGATACGTTACTTAGCACCTCTGGACTTGACTCTCCTACTCTGCAAAATGGAGCTCACCAGACCTTTGTCCTGCCAAGGAAAACCTCTGTAAGATTCTTAGCAGGAGGCCTGCTGTGTGGAAGTGTATGAAAATATCACCCTGTTCCTTTAAAGAGGTGGCTGGAGCAGAGGACCCCTTCTAGGTATCTGGTTGGCCTTTCTTGGGGGGACGAGAGGGGCGCCAACCTGCTTCAGGTGGGTTCCCAGCATCTTCAAGGCTTTATCGTTACCAGCTCCTGCACATTTTAAGGGCAGCAATGGCAGCAAAAGCCACAAAGGGCCCACCGATGAGACCAAAATGTTAAGAACCCCTACAGTCTAAGTTCAGAGACCCCCCAGTCGAGGGGATGGCCCCCTCTCCACCCCCAACCCTGGCCTTCTGGAAGGTTTCAGCTCAGTAGAGGTTTTACCTTTTGTCCCGAGAAGTGCCCAGCTGGGCCCTGCCGTGGCTGAGGCTGTCCACAGCAGCCTAGATCATTGCTATAGACCAAATCAAGCAAACAGCCAAGACAAAGCCTTTCTCCTCCCTCTTCTCCAGGCCCCTTCCCAGGACTACCCCACACCCTACTCAAACAACCTCCATCCCTGCCCATGGGGCCACAGGTCCACCCCTCACCTGCTCTATCATGTAGTAGAGGAGGAAGAGGAAGTAGATGAGCTCTGCCGCCACCACGAAGGGGTGCCATCCATCCGTGAAGGGGTACAGGCGGAGGCTCTGCAGGGCTGCGTGTGCAAAGAAGGTTCCTGCGAAGCAAAACACATTCTGTTCAGCACAGCTACCTGCCTGCTCCGGGGGTGCTTCCAGCCCTCCCAAATGCTGGTGGAGCCAGGGAAAAGGCAGAGGTCCCTCAAAGCCCGTAGACACCAAAGACAATGGACCCAGTCCTTACCCTGCACTGCTGTGGGCCACTGGGCAACAGTAACCTCCAGCCAGAGCACATCCACCCACTGAACATCAACTGACCCCAAAGTGGCTCAATGAATGCCATTTCTCTAAAGACACTACACTGAAGATCAGCTCACCTGATTGCCAATGTGCCTAATATTCTACCTTTCTTTTAAAATATTTATTTGAGAGGCAGATAAGCACCTCATCCCTTGGTTCACTGCCCCCTAAAGCCTACAAAAGCTGGGCTGGGCCAGGAGCGGAACTGGTAGCTAAGAACTCAAAGGAGGTTTTCCTTGTGGGTGGCAGGGACCTGACTACTTGAGCCATCACCGTTGCCTCCTAGGGTGTGCATTAGCAGGAAGCTGGAGTCAGGAGCCTGAGTTGGGGATTAAATCCAGGTACTTGGATGTGGGACCCAGGTGTTCTACCCAGTGTCCTAAACCATGAGGCTACATGTCCGTCCCTCAGCCTTCTTCTTAGTTGTTTCTCTGTTTTGCTTTTTCTTTTCCCGCCCCCCTCTTTTTTGCATTGTAATAATTTTTGAGCAACAATATTATAAGCCAATTTGACTAGTAAGTCTTCTGTGTGCCAAGTCAGTCCCAGGGATGACATAATAGAAAGTGCCTGACCACTCCAGGAGCTGCTGATCGATCACCCAGGCCAGAAGCCCCAGCCCCCAAACCTAAAAAGTGGCAAAAGGAAATAGAACTAAAGATCTACAAATAAACGTCAAAGAACTTGAAAGGATCTGGTACCAGTGGAGAATGCCAACAGAAATGGAAGACTTGCCTTTCACCTTACATAGTCCCTTTTATAATTAGACATGAAACAATACTTTCTAGGTGTTTAGTATTTAAAGGAGAAGAGGTCAAATTTTAGGCAAATTGATTATTAGCTGAGCAGGCTCTCGTGTTCTTGATCTTGAATTGTTTGGGATTAGCCCTTTTTTTTTTTTTAAGGGATAGAAAGAGAACACAGAATATATAGCTAAGGACAGTGGTGTCTGCAAGACTCACGCCGGTTGTGTGTGTGTGTGCGTTGGGTTGTGATGTAAAATGGACTTCACACTCTGGGTTGATGTACAAGTTAAAAACTCTTGCTTTAGGTGGCATCACCCATTATCAAGTCACGCTCTCTCCAGCCCCTCCCTGCCATCTCCCACCCTAATGCCCAGGAGAGGGGATGAGCCACCTTTAGACCCCAAGGGGTTCCTTTAGGAGAACTGGGGAGGCAAGGGATGAACAGCTACAGGGAGAACAAACACCCAGGCCTAGATTTCCCAGGCAGCTCTGGCCCTGGGACAGCTGGGCCCAGATGGAAGAGGCTCTGAGGCAAGGTGGCACACCCAGGGCGCTGGTCTCCAGGGTCAGCGTGACAATGCAGAACAGGTTGACATTGGCGTTGTACACGGTGAACTCCACAAACACGGCTCTGGTCTGTGTGTCCAGCCAGGTGTTGTCAAAGAGGTACTGGAGAACTCTGGAAAAGAGGGGCTTTTGAGGGTCCATCCCAGCAGGCTCCCTGTCCCCTCCCTGTCAGGGCCACCTGACAGAACTTCCCCTCCCTCTGCTCTGCTCCCAGGGCCAGCAGGGCAGGTCTGAGGAGTGGTCATCACATTTAGCCCTCAGGGCAGTATCTTGGTGCCCACAGTCTCCAGGATATTACAAAGATGGGCTTCCAGACCAACAATAGCAACATCGTCTGGGAACTTGTTGGAAATGCAGATTCTCAGGCCCCAGGCCTTCTGAATCAGAAACTCAGTGGCTGGGGTCCAGGGTGGTATGTCTTGATGAGCCCTCCATGGGAGTCTGGTGCTTTTTCAGTCTGCAAACCATAGTGTTATAAAATACGTGTCCTCATAAAACACCTGGGGCTTAGGTGGCAGGTGCATCTGTTAAGGTCTTTCTGGGGCTGGCAGCTCACGTGAGACCAGCTCTTGGAGTTCTGCCAGCCTGGTGTGGCGACAGCATGTGCCTGGGAGGTGGTGCAGGAACCTGGGTTCAAATCCTGACTGTTCATAATGTCTCTAGCCTTGGCTTCCTTATTTACAATGGGTCTGGTACCTCTGGATCATTGTTGAGAAGGTGCAAGAGTGTGAGTATTCGTGTGTGTGTGTGTGATTGTAGTCATGACAGCTGTTAGTACCACCAGCAGTAAGAATGGGCCTGTTTTAAAGGATGTGGAATCCTCAGTGGGCCTGCATCCTGCTTCTTGCCAGAAGCAGAATGAAAGAATGTCTCAGTCACCCCAAGTAGCAGGGAAAATGCGCCCACAGCATAACAGAGAGGTCCCAGCCTGGGCCCCAGGGTTCCCTGTCCATTGCTTTCCTTTGGGAAAAGGAACCCTACCTGTAGGCAGGGTGCAGGCTGCACCTGGAGCCTTGGTGTTACAGTTCTACAAAGGAGGAAGCTGACGCTCTGGTGGGCTCTCTCATTTGCCTGGGACACGCACACTGGTTCCCTGCTTCTAGGGTATGTGCTGGCAGAGACCCTAGAGCACCAGGGCCCTGAGCATCCCTGCACATTCACACTGTGCTCCAGGGACACAAGGCCCAGGCCATCTCTTAGGGCTGTTTGCAGTGAGCTGTCATGAGGGGTGAAGGAGTGTCTTCCTGCCAACAAAGAGAAGACCAGTTTGTGCTGCTGTAAAAGCGGTGAGAGCAAGCTCAGCCTTGCAGGCGTCGACCGGCATCTGTCACGGCCCTCGGCAGGAAACTGACTCAGGCCAGCATGATGTTCCATGGCTGCTTTTGCTGTGAAGTGACACAGGAGGCTTGCATCTCCTGTGAGCATCCAGGAAACAGGAACAGGCTCGCTTGTCAGCTGAAGTAGGGTAAACTTCAGATCTTGTACAGGTCTTGCTGAGCCCCAAGCACTTCTCTCTTGCCTGGTGATGGACTGCTTTATGTGGTAGTGAGCTCCCCGTCCCTGGGCCGGCTCTGGCAGAGGAGACTGAGCTCAGAGCACCAGGCTGAGAATGCTGGGAAGGGACTTCCCATCCTACTCTGGGACACAAGCACAAGCACAGTCTCCAAGCATCCAGAAATATGACCTGATTCTGAGTCCCTCAGCCCCTCCCACGATGACGCGTGAACACGGCTCAGCCCCATTTTGAAGATACATCATCTGTTCAGACACGGACTCCAGAAAATGACTTTCCTAAAGCCTCAAACGAGTCAAGTGAGCCTTACCTTGATGCTTTCTGGCGATCAGAGCTCAAGGAGACCACATAGCCCCCTCCTCCATACACAGCGAGCTTCCCCCACGTGGGATACCCTTGGCGCTGGCTCTGGCTCTGGTACTGCCAAGCCTGGGAAAAGCTGTTGCTGTTATTGAGGGCAGAGACATTCCAGCCTTCCCCGTAGTCTGCCAAGTCTTCAACATCCAGGGAATATGGCGCACGGCATCCATCGAAAGAAGCCTGCAGCTGCTGAGCAAGGGGGCACGAGCCTTGGCGCACCCTCACTTGGCGAATCTGGGCACTGCCGACCAGTTTGGAGTTTCCATCGGTGATAAAGCCTAAAAAGGAAAACCACATGGGTGGAGTTGGAACTCGGAATCATCGTAATGCGTTCCCAGATGCCTGGTCCCAGGGCTAATGTGAACGTCAGGTACCCATTTCAGATCCCAGCTGCCTGGTCCCAGGGCTAATGTGAACGTCAGGTACCCATTTCAGATCCCAACTGCCTGGTCCCAGGGCTAATGTGAACATCAGGTACGCATTTCAGAGGACTGCCAAGAGAAGCGTCTGGACAGCCATAGACCTTCTTCGCCACCTGACCTGCCTCTCCACCCTCGCAGACCACTCTGCTCCCTCGGGAGTACCACTCCTACACTCTTTCATGGTCTGGGACATCATCTGTCCCCTTTCACCTCAACCCTTTTTGTTTGTTTTTTAATTATATTCCCTTCCTCTCATTCCTTCCAAACTTCTATCTTTTTTTTTTCCTAAGATTTTATTTATTTATTTGAGAGGTAAAGTTACAGATGGCAAGAGGGAGAGATGGAGAGAAAGGTCTTCCCTCCATTGGTTTACTCCCTAAATGGCTGCCAACGGTCAGAGCTGAGTCCATCCGAAGCCAGGAGCCAGGAGCTTCTTCCGGGTCTCCCATGTACAAGCCTCACTTCCTAATGGTCACCACGTCCCATCCACCCTACCTCTTCATGTTTTGCTGTGTATCCATTCCCTTTCCCATTCACTGCTGTCCCCTGTCCCTGTGTCAGCCTCCACCCTGTCTCCCCAGCATCCAACTTGCCCACCCACCACTCCACTTGCCACATTCTTCCAGAGGGGTCTTTGTTAACCCACAGAGGTACGTTCCTCCCTCATGAGGAACCCCCCAAGGTGCCCCATTTCCTCCAGGGGAAATCTGAACTGGGGAGCTCCTTTACCACATGGCCCTTCTTGATCTTTCCTGCTCCGCTCCTCACTGCCCAGTGCTTTGTGGTGCCTGGCATATATGCCGTGGCGTGCCAGGCTTTTCTCATGTTGTTCCTTCCACCTGGCACACTGCCATTGCCCAGTGGATTCATGCCCTATTGTCTGTCACTTGGGACATCCTGCAGCACGCACCAGGGAAGGGTGGGGCCCCTCCCTTGTGCATGCACAGCCTCCCGTGCCTGGTTCCAGGCATTCGGCTGATGTTGACTGTGACCTATATCTCTTCCTAGGTAGGAGCACAGACTTGGGGGCTGAAGCCCAGTCCTGGGGCCTGGGACTGTACCTGGGTGTTGAGTGAACAGGTTGTTCATGAGGGTGGTGTTGGCCCACTTGAAGAATTCTTGGAAGCTCAGCACGGCTGAAAAGCCTTGGGTGAAGCTGTGCTCGAGGTGTCTGTTGAAGTGGTAGGCGCTGGGGTCCCTTTGGCCATAGGCGGCCAGCAGTAGCATCCACAGGAAGCCTACATATGCTGGGAGGGGAGGCACAGCCCTGGGTCAGGCAGGATCCCTGACTCCCACCAAGTCCAGGGCAGGAGATGGAATGGTGGATGGCCTGGAACAGTTGCGGACTCAGCCCAGCCCCTCGCCCCTGTGGTGATAGTAGAACCAATCCTTACAGACACAGCAGGGAGAAGTACAGATCACAGACCATGGGGCTTCCTATCTGGGTTCACATTTCAGCTTTGCCATTTCCTACCCATGTGCCCTTTGCAAGTGACTCTGTCTCTCTCTCTTGCTCACTCTCATCATCTGTGAAATGAGGATAATTCTGTGACACTGGGTTGCATTGAGGGGACCCATTGGTATCTACAAAGCACTTAACAACTGTGCCTGGGGAGATTCCATTAAAGAGCAGAGTTTAACAAGTGAAGCAGCTGCCACGTTGCAAGGCTGAGGCTATGACAGTGAAGGAGGAGACAGACAGGTGAGAGCACTGGTAGGGTCCCCAGAGTGTAAAAGACTTAGTTTAGGAGTCTGCACATCACATGCGGTAGATGCACGTTCCTCCTGAACCAGAACCTTGGGCCCTGGGGCCTGAGGATCGTTATTCCAAGAGCCTCCCACTGGAGGACATAGGGATGGATGCTGAGTCAGAGGGGGGTCACCCTGGGCTGCAGACTGTGCTCTGTCCCTGAGGTCTCTGGCAGGACAGTCTGAATTGTTCACATGAAACTCACTGGTCACACTTTATGCAGGCTGAGTGCCCTTTGTTTGAGATGTTTGGGACCGGAATTGTTTTGGATTTTGGATTATTTGAACATTGGGGTATTTGCATATGCATAATGAGATATGTTGGGGATGGGATCTGAGTCCGTTCAGGAAATGTGCTGTTGTTTCGTATATACCTGTGCACCTAGCCTGAAGGCGTCACTGTACAATGTCTTCAGTAACTGTGCATGGACCAAAATTTTCAGATTTGGGAGCATTTCAGATTTCAGATTTTGAGATTAGGGATGGCTTTGTTGGCTGCCTTTCCTCGGATCTTTCCCAGGTCAGCTACCTGCCCTCAGGTCTGCTTCTGAGAAAATCCACTGAAGACCCACACTGAGGCTGGAAAGCTCTGGAGGAACAGGGGAAGCTGTTCTGAGCACACAGTGATGACGTTGAGATTTAAAGAAGAAAATGGATTAGAGGAAAAGGAGGAGTGGGGAGGAGGAAGAAACAGTCTGGTCCAAGGCCTGGGGTCAGAGAGGGCATGGGGTCGCAGGAGCAGCAGACCAGTGGCTGGAGCTCAGGGCACAAGGAGCCAACAGAGGGCACTCGGGGTGGATGGAACCACCAGGGGAGGTTCAGACTTTTATTATGGAATTGTAAATGTAGAGGAATTCCGGAGTGAGTTGACATCAGGGAATCGAGTCCAGAAGCAGCGTGGGACTTGCCAAAGGTTGTGCAGTGTGAGTGTCTGCTCAGGTGCATATGCGTGTGATGGGAACCAACCAGGGGCAAGGCCGCCTACCCAGGATCTCTCTGATGAGGGCAAATGCTTTCTGTTCCTGGAGGCGGGTGGTTTTCAACTTCTCAACAGTGGCGGTGAGAGGCGGGTGGTAGATGTCCCTACTGCTGCGTCTTCGTGCCCGGTACAAGGTACAGGGACCTGTGGAAGCAAGAACACCAGGGCTGTCCCCCAAGTGGGCAGGGGTTCCAGGCTCTCTGTTGGCAACCAGGAGACCCCTCTATCACCAGGTAGTATCATAGTGTTTCTCTTTAGCTATTCTGATAGGTGCACACTGACCCAACAGTTTTGCAGATCCGTACCCTCTGTCTACTCCACTGGGCCTCCCTACTTGGCCTCCCCATTCACACCTTTGACCCAGTTCCTCCAGCCCCTAAGAGCAACACCAGACATCTTTCTAAACTCCCTGAAAGCCTCCCTGAATCCCAGCACGACTTGCTTCCCACCCCTCCCTCTCCCCTCATCTTGAACCACACTCTCTGATCCCCAGCTCGCCATGCTCCATCCACTCTGACAATAACTGCCACAAAACCACAAGCTCTGCCCTGCCTCAGGGTCTTTGCACATGCCCAGTGTGCCATCCCTTCCTTCCATCCCTCAGGAGAAAGCCTGGGCAGCAGCTCAGTTAAGTCTGCACTCTCTCGTTCTGCCCCACCTCTGGGTCTCCCCACAGATCACACCTGGATGACTACTTGTGCTTTTATTGCCTGCTGTCATTTCTGCAAACGGGCCATTCATCCCAGGGGCAGTGAGCGGCCTGTTCCACCCGCTCAAGGCCGCATTGGCTGGGGGGGGGGGGGGGGAGGAGGCAACCCTGTGGGGTGGTGTTTTGCACCTGGATTGTGTGATGGTTATGACAGTCAACACACGGTGTACTCCCAATGGGTGGATTTCATGTCACTTAGGTTCCTGCACTGTCACTGCCTGGCGCAGGGCCCACCCTCACTGAGGAACTGCCAGGGGAATGACTGTTTAACTGCTCTGGGGGCTGGCATCTCTTTTGTCTTGAGAGAATATTTTAATGGACTTTTTGGATCTCAAGGCCGAAACCCTGTCCTGGAATGGAGGACTTGAGGGCTGTGTCGCAGTAACTGTGCTGTACAGCAATGCGCGCCCAGGGGCGTGGTTTCTTTGTTCCTCAGTTATTTTCCGAGAAAGTCGAGATCTCTGCAGCAGGCATACCAGCTTGATTTTGTTTGGTTGGCTTGCTTGTTTTGTCTAATTCTCTTACTGTCAGTACCCTCAAGAAGCTCGGGGTGGGAAACAAGAGGTCAGGTTGGCAGGAAGGGATTGATCAGCGGCCGCCTAGGCCAGGGGTCAGCACGGCCGTGTTCCAATAAAACTTTATTTGCAGACACGGCTGGTGGGCTAGCTCTGCCAGTCTGCTCAGGTTTGCAGACCTTGGTCCTAGAAGTCTAATCTACAGCCATGTTCTGTAGCCTGCCTGCAACCTGCTGATGCATTTACTTATTTATTTGTCTTCCTTCATTTAGTTTGTTCTCAAGCCCAGGGCCCTGAGCCTGGGGGAAGGAAGTCGCCTGCTTGGATTACTCAGAGGACAGCCAGGGAAGAGCTCAGTGCCTCTTCTGGTGGGGAGCTGCAAGGAGAGGGGCAACAGGAGACAGGGATGGTATTCCTGGGTGGAAGGCTGGTGGGGGAGCCCAGGAACCCCTGAGGCCAGACTGTAGGGCCTACTCAGCCTCCTGAGCACCACCAGGAGACCAGACCCCTGCCTCCATCCACTGAGGTCCCGTTACCTGGGCCAGACAGATGTCCCAGCAGTGGGGGCACGGCCTCCTCCTCGTCCTCTACTCTCTTCAACACCAGTGCAAAGAAAGCAGCGAAGCCCAGCACCTGGAAGGCACAAGTGTTGAGTGTTGGCCTCGTGCCTGTGCTGGTCACTGCCAAGGCCCGGTCCAGGACTGGGCCACATTTCTGTTCCGGGCGTGGGGCCAGGCTCTGGGGAAGTCGGGTGGCTCCTATCCCCTCCTCTGCAGAAGGGTGGGGGCTTGTGAGGAGTGAGGGCCTCCAAGCAGAGGGAATGCTTGCATGCACTGGCGCCATCTCACCCGCCGCTTGCCTACCTGACGGGTCTCTCACCTCTCAGGTGAGCAGTCACTCCTCCCTGGGTTACAGCTCCCGCCTCCCTCCATGCCTGCTCTCTGGTGCTAGGTGAAACATGCAGCTCGCCCTGCACCTACTATGCACGATCGTAGTAGGAGTCTGCGGTTGGGGTGGGAACACAAGGGCTGGGGACAGGGACACACGCCTGTTGTGATACTCTCTGAGCCTGGTCTGGGGAGGGTCGCAAGTTTTGTGTGGTTTGTTTTGCTCGTATGCTAAAGGCTGTTCGAGGTGGAGTGGAGGAAACCAAAGGGTAGAGTGGATGAGGAGGGGTGGGGGGGTAGGATGTGGTGGCATCCCATAGGCATCCAGATTCACTTTGAAAGCTCCCCTCCTCCCTGTCCTGTCTGTAGCTTCCCACACTCAGCGCTCCTTCCTCCAGGGGGGCTCCCAGGGATTGACCTCTACCTGATGCCTCCCAGGGGAAGCTCCTGGCCTGGGCTCAGCCTCTCTTTGACTCTCCCATGTTCTATATGTGATTTTACATCTCAGAGCTAGGAGTGTAGCTTCTAGTAGATGCACACATACATTGTCAATGAAAAACCCAGTAGATAGAGTATTACCTACATTGATCTATACAAGGGATGTTCAAAAAGGTCATGGAAAATGTAGCATGAAGAAACTATGCATGGATTTCACATTTTTTTCCACCAGAATAAAGTATCTATTGGTTCCATTTTTCTAGGAACTTTTGGAGTACCCTTGTACTTGCTTGTGACTTTAACACTGCTTCAAGGTTTCTCACCTGTAAAATGGGGGTGTGAACCCTCCTAGGGTGATGGTGATGAGAAACACGAGCATCTTAGCGCTAAGCCTGGCCCAGTGAGTGCCCAGTGACCAGGGCTATTACTGTAGTCACCCTGTGTCAGCTCTCCTGCCCCAGGGCCCACACAGAGGTGGTGCTCCCTGTAGGTTTGTTGAGTGAATAAAGAAAGGAATGGTTGTAGCCCAAGCAAGGCAAGGGTTGGCAGCAGGGAGAAGGGCAGCCACGTGGGGGTGGGGTGCTGACCTTCAAGGGCTGGGTGATGAACACGCTCTCCACGAAGGAGACTGCCATGGAGAGGAGCCACCTGATGGAGCTGGCCCGCCCGTAGTGCAGGCCGTAGAGCATGGTGAAGAAGGCTGCCACGCCGCTGGTAGCCGCCACCAGGAGCCAGCCCACCAGGACGCACCACCAAGGCAGGCCACGTGGAGGCCTGCTGGCCCGCAGGGCGCTGCCGAGGAAAGTGGAGGGACACAGTCAGAGTTCCAATCCCACTCCACCCCACCACCTACACAACCTTGGCCGAGCCCTTGAGCTCTCAGACCTCTCTCGTCTCATCTCGTCTGTGACCTGGGTCTAGCAGCCATGCTCAGCTGCAGCACCAGCTGCACAGCCTGGCTCCATTATTCCTTACGGCGAGCCGAGAAGGCTGGCACTGCATCAGCTTTTTGTTTTCAGTATGAAAATGTGTCATTATACAAAAACAAGCGAGCAGAAGGAAACTCGAGACACTCATCAACCCCTGGACTTCAGCAGCCATCGTTACCTTGTCACCCTCCTTGTCAGGGTGGGGGCTGCTGGAATATTTAAAAATAGATCGGAGACACAACATCAGTCATTCCGAATCACTTCAGGACGCACGCCTCAGATGGTCATGCTCTGAGCAAATTCTCTTTCTCGCTTAGGGACAGACCTAAGAAGCTAGTGGTAATTCCTTAATGCCATCTAAAACCTGTCTGTGTTCACCTTCCTCGGGTCATCTTGAAGTGTGTCTTGTAAATTTGAGCCAGGAGATAGACATCGTTCCTGCTTTACGGATGGAGAAACAGAGGTGCAGGCAGGGTGAGGGACTGGTTGGAGGGTGCACAGCGAGGAGGCAGCCCACATGAAAACACAGGAAACGGTTATGACCTGTGAAGTGCTGTGCCACGGGCTGTAAGCATCTGTCAGCAAATAGCTCTGTGCGAACCCCACTTCCCTGAGTGTGTGTGCAATCCTGAGTCATTTCTGCTTGGGGAGGCCTGGTGGATGTTCTTCCACAGGCCCCAGTGCAGTGGCTTACCTGGTGCATGCTGGGACCGGGAGGTCCTGCTGTCCCCCCAGGCAGCCCTTCAGGGTCTGCAACTGCCTGAGCGCCCGGGCGTGGCTGTGGCGCTGGGGGAAGCTCCGGGGTCCAACCAGCCTCAGTGCTTGCTCCACGTGCTCCAGCTGAAGGTAGAGACACTGCCTATAGAGGCTGTCCTTCCAAGGCCCTCTCAGGGCCATCTCAGGCTCGGGACACTGCCTTCTCCCTGGGGAACCGGGGGAGAGTGATCAGCTGGGGCAGAGCGACAGCAAACTAGCCAAGGAGAGCAGGAACAGCAGGCTCCTTGGGTAGCAAGCAGTTGCCATTGCCAGGTGAGAAGTCTGAGGTTAACGCATGGGGGCAGGTTCTTGGGTTGCCCGGCCAGCCAGGATCTGGAAGTTTCTCTTTCAGCCTTTCTCACAGACATTAATGCCACCCCCACCACACTGCTGGACACTTACCAGCATCTGGCTAACCTTGTCTCATCTCGGCTCCAGCGTTTTGCCCTCCCAGAGGATTGTAAAGCGAGTCCTAGATGTGGTACCGTCTCGTCTGCACATACTTTAACACAGTGAGATGCGGACAGAAATCCTGCTTAGCCTAGCGCTAAAGTCGGCGTCCTACATTTTAGCTGTCTTTAAGTTATGAGCCCTCTCAAACACACAGAAATAGAGGGGGTGAGGAGATGGAGTCACAGACACCCACTGCCTGGCTTCAAACCCAGCAGCCCCTGATGTCTTTGCCAGTGCCTTCATGTGGATCATTTGAAGAAGATAGAGTATTTCTTTAGAAGATTAGGACTCTTTTTAAGAAGATAATCCTGATGGCATTATCAATTTTTTTTTTTTAGAAAGATTGGTTGATTTATTTGGAGGGAATAGAGAGAGAGAGAGACAGAGATCTTCCATTCACTGATTCACTCCCCAAATGGTCACAATAGCCACAGCTGGTCTGAGCCAAACCAATAGCCTAGAGCTCCATCTGGGTCTCCCATGTGGGTGGCAGGGGTCCAAGTTCTTGGGCTATCTTCCCCTACCTTCCCAGGTATGTGAGCAGGGAGCTGGACTGGAAGTGGAGCAGCCAGGACTCAAACCCGAGATCTGATATGGGATGCTGATATTGCTGGTGGCAGCTTAAAATGCTGCCACCCATTATCAATCTTTAAAATGATTAATGATAATAATGAATAATCAACAAATAACTTCTGCACAGCACTAAATATCCCATCAGTGGTCAAGTTTCCTCTGATTTACCTTCTGGATGTTTTTCTATAGTTCAAATTTCAGATTTCTAAAAAAATTTTTTAAATGTCTTTTTTCTTAAATTACAGAGGTAACACATTCATTGTAAGAAGAAACAAAATTTGAACATTTCCACTATTCCCTGTGCTTTTTTTTTTTTTTTTTTTTTTTTTTTTTTTTTTTTTTACAGGCAGAGTGGACAGTGAGAGAGAGAGAGAGAGAGAGAGAGAGAGAGAAAGTTCTTCCTTTTGCCGTTGGTTCACCCTCCAATGGCCGCCGCGGCCGGCGCGCTGCGGCTGGCGCACTGCGCTCGTCCGATGGCAGGAGCCAGGAGCCAGGTGCTTTTCCTGGTCTCCCCATGGGGTGCAGGGCCCAAGCACCTGGGCCATCCTCCACTGCACTCCCGGGCCACAGCAGAGGGCTGGCCTGGAAGAGGGGCAACCGGGACAGAATCCGGCGCCCCGACCGGGACTAGAACCCGGTGTGCCGGCGCCGCAAGGCGGAGGATTAGCCTGTTGAGCCACGGCGCCGGCCTTCCCTGTGCTTTTTTAAAAATTTTATTTGTTTATTTGAAAGGCTGAGTTGGAGAGGCAGAGAGAAAGAGCTTCTATCTGCTGGCTTACTCCCCAGATGGCTACATGGCCGGGCCTGGAACTGCATCTGGGTCTCCAACATGGGTGTAGGGCCCTGAGGACATGGGTCATTTTCTGCTTTCCCAGGTGCATTAGCAGACAATTGCATTGGTGGAGCAGCCAGGACTCAAACCAATGCCCGTATGGGATGCCGGCATTGCAGGCAGTGTCTTAATGCATTATATCATGATGCCAGCCCCTCCTTTTGCCTTTTAACAAGAAACTTGGCTTCTAGAGGAGGAAGAGCCAGGCCTTGGTCCCTGAGCCTGAGCTGGGAGGTGGCGGCACCCAGGGACATGTTCTCCTGGCCCTGAGCAGTGCCCATCTCCTCATAGGGTATGCAGATGGGTATGTGAGTGGCAAAGTGGAGTCCCTCTGCCCCGTGCTCTCTCACTGGTCACCAGAGTGAGGAAACATCACTTCCATGGGGAAAAGGCTATGGCTGTGATATCACCGCCCCTGCACAGACTAGGCCAGGAGGCAGGGTACGCCCCTGGGGCAACGTCAACCCCCACCTCCCTCTGACTGGCAGCCTCCTCCCTCACCCTCCTGACTGTGCCTCCCTCCAGTAAAGATTCCAGTGTCGACACCCTCGTGCTGCCAGGCTTTTGCTCATGTTTCTGGAAGATACCATCATGGCCAGTTATAACACCACTCACTGAACACCTGCCTGTGCCTGGCTGGGACGTCAGCTTTTCTTGTATCTTATGATCTCATTCAGTCCTTATAACAAGCCAAAGAGCTAGGTGGATCCATAGAGGAAGAAACTAAGTTTCAGAGAGGCTGAGAAACTTGCACAGCTGTTACTGCAGCCTGAAGAGCCCCAGAGTGTGGCCAACGCCAGAGTTTGTGGTCTTCAAGTCAGCCCCTTCTAGCATGTCCATGGTGAGTGCCAAGGCGCCAACAGTGCCACGCATCCATGGGATAGGCACTTGGATGACCTCCACACATGGCACATACTTGGCTCTCTGGGGCACATCCTTCAGAGCAGGAGGAGCAGAGTGAGAGACGAGACCCCAGGTCAGCAGGGGCCTCTGCGTGTTGCAGTGAGAACTTGGGGCCTTATAGATAACAGGTCCGAGAGGTACAGAGAAGGGGTGATGATGAGTGGCTGAGGCAGAAGCTAGTGAGGGAGACCCCGGCACGGCCTATTGACCCCCTAGTAATACAGACCTGGATCCAAAATGGCTCTGAAATGTCCAGGACTTACCTTCCACCTGTACAGATCCAAGAGCGAGTGGCTTTTTGGCTTCCTCCCCAAACTCCTGGCCTGTCACGTTCTGTGGACATATGAGGTCTTCCAGCAAGGCCAGGAGATTGTTGATGTCCATCAGGCTCATGGAGTCGCAGCTGGAGGCAGGGCATGGCACCCTCAGAGCTTTAAACAGTGAGCTGACCAGTCTCCTCATATCCTGCAAGGCAGCCCAGGTTGGTAACTGAACGTGAGCCATGGGTAATGAGTGCGGTTTAGGGGTCAACAGTATATGCCCTGCCCTGGGTAGACTCATTTGAAGCCCAGCTCTGCCCACTGAGATTTGATATTGACCTCCTGAGCATTTGTCCTGTTACCTCTAAAATCCCTCTTTTATGGTTTGAACTGATTCATTCCAGGCCATGTTTTTGGAAGCATGGTTCGTAATAGGTGCTCAATAAAAGCTTGTAAAGTTCGTGAACATAGAAGAGGGAATCTTTTCTATGAGCAGATTCCAGTGTAGGAGATTACAGTGAGGGTGGACTATTATGCATGCAGTATGTACTAAAAATGTGTATACATGCTTGTACATGTGTGTACACATATGTGCACATGTACATGGATGTATGCATGTATATGATTATACTCAGTTCATGAATCTTGGCAACTGATACCGTCAGACAAAACAGGGCTGCAGGGCCCCAAGTCCTAGGCTGTGCACCCACATCTGCATGGCTGCAGCCACCCCCACACGGGCTGAAGTTGAGTACGTGCCTTGGTTACCGCTTCAGGTGTCAGGAAGGCATCCTCCACGGGTTGGGGTGTGGAAGTCAGGTTGGGGGTCACACTGTCCCGTTTCCCAGGGCTCTGCTCCTTCATGGCCCGAGGACGGGTGTGCCGAAAGATCTGAACGATCAGGAGGTTGATGGGGAACATGAGGACAGAGCTCTCCAGCCCAATCACCACTTCCTGCCAGGTGAATTCAACTTTACCTGGGAAAGGCAGGGAGCAGGTCACGGGGAGGGACAGTCATGCAGAGCCTGTTCCCCCACCCCTTCCAGGAGGTGGCTGTGCCTTGAAGGATGCATCTGGCCCAGCTGGGAGCTCACCTCTGACCTCTTGGGTTGTGCTGCTTGATAAGACTATTTGTTTATCAGGGGCTGTGGGCCACAAAGATGATCAGTGTGGACTGTGTAACTTATGGTGGGGTCTAGGGTCTTATGGTGTCAACTTGACCTCTGGGGTAGCTGGAGGCAGAGGCCAGCCAAGTGGGTGGTCAGCCATGCTGGCCCTAGACACTAAGGCTTGGGCACGCTTTCCTGGCTGGCAGTACTTAGCGTTTGTTGCCCTACTTTGTCAGGAGTAGTTAGTGCTGTCCCTGGCCACCCTGGGAGGTGACAACCAGAAGCTCCATGCCTGGCCTCCCCTGGGCCCTGGCTCACGCGCCTCTGTCTGTGGCTGATTTTCACCTGTGTTCTTTTGCTGCAATAAGCCATGGTTGTGAGTACCATGCACTTTCTTAGTTCTGTGAGTTCTCCTGTGGCTCACTAAAGCTGAGAGTGGTCCTGGAGGCTCTGGAATGGCAGCAGCAGTGCGAGGGAGGTAAAAGCCCCGGCCACCGCGACACAGGGAATTACCCAAGTCCATCTTTTGCTCCGCTGGGTCCTTGGGGACGCCCCAAAACATGATGCTGGTTAGCATGGTGCACAGGAGCAGGGAGAAACAGCAGGACACCCGCTGCACACGGGTGAAGCTGCTCCGAGCCGAGCAGCTGAAGACGGAATACCAGAGATGTCCCTCCTGGAAGCCCGCAGAGGTCTTCATGAAAAACAGGTGGCTGCGAGCAGGCGGAGAGCAAGGGGCAGGCATTAGGGAGACAGGAATAGGGAGACACTGGCCTCTGTGGAGCCAGTGTGGGGTAAGAAGGAGGAGAGGGAAGGATTCATTTCTCAGGATTGTCATACATATTTTTAATGTTGCAGAAGAGACACTGCATCATAGCAGCTGTGGAGATGGCCACCCTGGAAAGAGCTGAGTTGAGACCTTGGACTGCCCTCTTCCTACTGCTCTGACCCCAGGTAAGTGACTTTAGTCTTTGTACCTCAGTTTACTTGTCTGGAAGATGGGGAGCGGCCTACCCCATTGGATTATTGTAAGGATTAAAAGTGATAACGTTTTGTAAAGCACTTGGGACGGTAGCTGGCAATAGATGAGTTGTCAATGGGTATTAGCAGTATTGTTTTTGCTGGGATTAAAAGAAATTTTATTATTGATTTGAGAACTGCTATCTACTGGTGCCCTCTCCAAATGCCTGCCGTATCCAAGGCTGGGCCAGAGGTGGGAGCTGTGGCCATAGTCCAGCTTTTGCACAGTGAGTGGGAGGAATGCAGTCATTTGAGTTGTTACTGCTGCCTGCCAGGATCTGCTTCAGCAGGAAGCTGGAGACAGGAGCCAGAGCTGGGAATCGAACCTAAGCACTCCAGTGTGGGACATGGTGCTCAACAACTGGGTGAACCGGCACACCTTTTGCTGTCATTTTAGTACTATATTTTAATACATTAATATAAATGTAATGTTAGAATAATCTTAATAAGGGCTCTGATTTTCCAGGAGGCATGCAGAGCTGAGATTCCTCACTGGCACCTGTTCTGCTTGGTCAAGCCCAGCACCCTCCAGGGCTGTCCCATGCTCTGACGGCTGCTCTGGAGCACAGGGAGCTGGAGGCAGGCCTTAGAGTAAAGGTTGCCAACAACAGGGACTTTCCACGTCACCCTGTTCACACCACATGCTCTGATGGGCACCAGGGACTCACAGGGGAAGACACACCCGCCTTCAGGGAGCTCCCTGATGTTTGCAGGCAGCCCACGTTCTGATGCACTTGGTGACAACATTTGCTCCCGACTCTGAGCCATGTCCCATGCCGAGAGTGTTATGGATGTCATTTAATGGAGTTTGATTCAGTGACCTTTGGGGTAGGGGACACCAAATAACTCATTTTCAGATGCACATGCTAAGCCTGTGAAGATCCAGGGTGATGCAGCAAGTCAGTGGCAGGTGTGTGAGACCCACAGTTCCCTGCCCATATCTGTGTTCAACCTCTTATAGGGTCCATGTCTCTCTGATGGACACTTTTTCCCTCTTGGAGGCCCAGATCTTCTGAATAAATGTGCTGGAAATAGGCCTAGTGCCCGTCAGTAGGAGAATGGTGGGATCGTTGTGTGATGTCCGTTCTATGAAATATTGAAAACCAACAAGGAAATGGTATGACTCAAACACATTCTCCCAATAGGATGCTCGTGATATATTGTAAAAGAAGAAAGGAAGGGCAAGCACTGTGATGTGGTAGTTAAGCTGTTGTTTGGAATGCCTGCACCTCAAATCAGAGTGCCTGGGTTCAAGTCCCAGCTTTTCTTCCAATCCAGCTTCCTGCTAGCACGCACTGCAGGAGGCAGCAGGTGATGGCTCAAGTATGGGTCTTTGTCACCCATTTGGGAGACCTGGATTGGAGTTCCAGGCTCCTGGTTTCTGCTTGTAGCAGCCCTGGCTGCTCTGGGGAGAGAACCAATATATGGAAGATGTCTCTCTTTCTCTCTGCCTTTCGAATAAAATAAAAATTAAAAAAAAGAAGAAAAGCAACACATTTATAGTAGGTTAGCTTTTAGAAAAATATAAGCATCTATGGTGTTGAGTTTGTGTGCATGCGTATCCATGTGAGTGTGTGTGAGAATGATTGAGTATGCATGTGTGTGCTTGTGTGTGTATGACTGTGTGTGTGTATGCACACATGTGTGTGGCTGTGAGCATGCGGTGCACATGTGAGGTTGTAGGTGTCTGTGTCTTTTTTTTAAGATTTTATTTATTGGGGTGGCACTGTGGCACAGCAGGTTAATGACCTGGCCTGAAGCGTCGGCATCCCACATGGGCACCGGTTCTAGTCCTGGCTGCTCCTCTTCCAGTCCAGCTCTCTGCTACGGCCTAGGAAAGCAGTGGTAGGATGGCCCAATTCCTTGGGCCCCTATACCCACGTGGGAGACCCAGAACAAGCTCCTGGCTCCTGGTTTTGGATTGGCGCAGCTCCGGCTGTTGCAACCAACTGGGGAGTGAACCATCGGATGGAAGACCTCTCTCTCTGCCTCTCCTCTCTGTGTAACTCTGACTTTGAAATAAATAAAGGCTCAGTTACAGAGGAGAGGCAGAGGCAGAGAGAAATTCTTCCACTTCCACTGGTTTACTCCCCACATGGCCACAATGGCCAGGGCAGGGCCAGACCAAAGGTAGGAGCCTGGAGCTTCATCCTGCTCTCCACATGGCTGCAGGGGCCCAAGCACTTGGGCCATCTTACACTGTTTTACTATGTGCATTAGCCGGGAGCTGGATTGGAAGTGGATCAAACAGGACTTTAAGGGGTGCCGGCCCTGCAAGTGGCTTAACCCACTGTGCCACAGCTGGCCCTGAGTGTGTGTCCGAGTGTATGTATGCATGTGTATGTTGTACCTGCTCATATGTGTTTGCAGACCACTAAGAAAGGAGGCCATACAACAGGCAAGGAGACAGCGAATGAGTAAGTCAAGGGCAGTATATACCGAAGGGTAAAACAGCATGAAAGAGGAGCCCCAGTGGCGGGGTGTTGAATTTTCACTTATTCGGTCTGTGCATTGATACAGAAAAACAAAACACCGTTCTGCAACCTTCGTAAGTAAATAGGGTAACTTGCCGCCACTCCCACCCCCCCAGCAGATGATTCTGTCGTGGTGGGCACGTCTCCCCAGCTGGGACCCTGAGTCCCAACAGGACAAGGTGATCTGCTGTGGCTGCCCCCACCCAGGGCTGCCCAGGCCTGTTTGCTGAAATGGGCTTCTCTTTGGATCATGATCACACAAAGAAGAAAGTAAAAAGCATTTGCTTAAAAAGAGGAGAAGAAGCACCTGAACTGTTTTCGGTCCTGCTCGGTGGCCACAGGGAACACCCTGTCGAGAACACAGTCTGCGACATCAACAGACAGCCATGAATTGCAGAGGAAGTACCACTTCCGGTCCATTGCTGGCTCGTAGACCAGCACCCGGCTCACGTACCTGGGGAAGGGACCATGATTTTGAGAATTGGCTGTGGGAGAGGAGAGATTTTCTTGGGCACATGGAGGTAACATCTTTGCAAACCTGAACCCCAAGAACAAGCACTCCTGGAAAACAGACTTCTATGAGTATTTTCTTCATTGTTCCTGGGTCCCTGGTCAAAATTCGTCTCCCATGGTGGAGTTTAGTTTGTTAGAAAGTCAGCTCTGGGGCCAGCACTGTGGAGCAATACCTGTGTTGTTGGCATGCCCTGAGCACCAGTTCCAGTCCTGGATGCTCTGCTTGGGATGCAGCTCCTGGTGAACGCACGTGAGAAGGCAGCAGGTGTAGGCCAGGTCCTTGAGCCCTTGCCACCCACATGGGAGATCCAGATGGAGTTCCAGGCTCCCGGCTTCAGCCTGGCCCAGCCATGGGCCTTTTGGGAAATGAACCAGTAGATGGATGATCTCTATCTCCCTCTCCCTCCGCTCCTCTACCTCTTTTCCCATTCCCCTCTCTTTTCTCTGTAACTCTGCCTTTCAACTAACTTTAAAAATCTTTAACAAAGCCAGCTATGGAAGGCTCCCCGCCCCTCAAGTTCCAAGCCCAGGGCCAGCATCCAGTCAAAAGTGAGTGAAGCCGGGTTGTGGAAAGTGTGTGTGCTCCAGCAGGTGCGGGCCGGAGCCCACAGAGCAGGACCCTCTTGTTTCCCAGCCAGGGAGGCCATCACTGATGTGGGGCTTGGGACTTAGGGTGCAACCTAACCTGGTTTGGGTCCTCGAGACCTGGGCAAAAGGGAAACCCTATCTCCTATGCTGCAGCCGCTTCCCCATCCCTCTATAACCAGTAAGAACAGCCTCAGAGTCAACAGCTGCTCGTCACTGAGCATGGACTGCGCTGTCAAGTGGAAACATGCTTGATGTGCATGTCCTTGATGTGTATGTCTGTCGAGGTCACGGGCCCTCCTGGGGTGGCCGACATCCAGTGATGTGGTACCTGATGTGCTCATGGAAACCTGGGCAGCTCAGTCCAGCTTCAGAGCCCCAGCCAAGGGTGCCGTGTGGCTGGCTGCCTCCCTCTGCCTGTGCTCCCTCTCCCTCCTGTCGTCCCTTCCCAGGGCTCACAGCAGACCTTCGTATGCTTCCCACCCTCCTGAAGTCTGCTTCCTGGGCACAGCCTGCATCTGAGGCACTTACAGTACAAAAGTGCAACTCCCGAAGAATTAAAGATGCACATAAATGCTGTGATTTATTTTTTAAAGTGGCCAGCTGCTAATGCATGACCAGTCTGGACACCACTCATTGGGGTCACTAGTTTTGGTCTCAGAATGCAGAGGCCCCTGCTCTGAACTTGCCAGCTGTGAGACTGTGGGCAAGTCACAGGTCAGTGCTACAAAGAAACCAATGGTGGGGCTGACCCTGGACCCATGGTTGCTACTTTCAGTCCTTCTCCTTGCTACTGACCCGTCTGTGTAGACCATCAACCAGGCGCCCTCTCTGACCCTTGGTTTCCTCATCTGAGAGATGGAGGTCCATTCCACGTACCTTGCAGTCGTGAGGATCAGGAAGTAGCAGATGTGCAATGCCCAGCCCGGGGTCTGGCCCCGACTCACCAGGATGGCCGGTCCCCTGAGTTGTCATGCCACAGCCTGAGGCTCTGCAGCTCCCCTAGGGGGAACAGGGTAGAAAGCAGGAAGACATCCACTCCTCCTCGCTCGAAAACTGGACTGTTGGGGTCTGACAGGTGGTGGGGTTCACTCTCTCCATCTAATCCATACAGTGTGATGGTCACCTGCAATCCAGAGACCATGAGTGGCCATCTGAACCACTCTAGACTTGCTCCATTGGAGGGGGCCAGAAACAGACAAAAACCAACTCCTCCCATCTTGGAGTTTTTTTGCCGTTATTTTTTCTGTTACGTGCAGGTTTAGGGTGACACCATCTGCATCCTCCACTAACAATCACATTTCCAGGGCCTCACACAGTGCTTGGCACTGAATAATGAACAGTTGTTACCTTGAAAATAATAGGGGTTTTCAAAAAGTGCATGGAAAACGTATATTATGTGAACCATGTATGGATGTTAAAAGTGTCTGCAGCAAGATAAACTTACCCTTAAATTCCATTTTCCTGTGAACTTTCTGATATCCCCTCATATCCCAAGGGTGCACCCTAGCTCTTCCAAGTAAGAATATTGGTAATCAGGTCCAGGATTCTGATTCTGTTCCTGTGGTGCTGATGGACACACCTGATTTTCTGAGTCAACAGCAGCATTTGTGTGGCAGATTCTGGGCTCCGCCTGCATCCCTCTGCCTCACCACTACAGTGCTCCTGGCATCTGTGTCCAATTGCTGGCCACCACAGCTCCTGCCCCGGGAGCTCTCTCTGGCTGCTGGAGCAGCAGGCTGGAAGTGCCAGAGCACTGACGGCTCCAGCCTGCTGTTCTCAGCCAGCGGTGGATACCTACCCCCGCTCCCTCACCCCTCAGCCTGGACAGCTTCAAGGCACGCGTTTCTGCTGTTGAGCTCCTAGGAGTTACTGGTTTGATCATGTTCACTTTGTTGCACCTTCCTGTCCCTGTCTGGCTTCCCTACTGTCCTGCAGGGGTTTCCAGGGGTCCCATCTCGGATCAAGCCTTGTGCTCAAATGTCAGCTCCTAGCAGGGTTTCTCAGCTCCACGGCTGATGCTGAATGACCAGGTCATTCTTGGTGGGCAGGGCTGTCCCATGCACTGGGGCTGTTCTTCTGGCATCTCTGGGCTCGACCTGCCACATGCCAGAGGCACCACCTGCCCCATCTTGTGACCTCCAGATAGGCCTGCATCTTGGCCAACTGTCCACGGGGGTGCTAACACTGGCCCTGGCTGAGAACCTCTCCAGATCAAGTGAAACGTTACGGCAAGGCTGGGATCAGTGTCCCGCTGCTTTCCTGTCGTCATCGGCTCTTCAGTGTCAAGTGGGGGTGAGTGGGGTGTCACATTGGATGAGGAAAGTGATACCCGCACTTATGCAACAAATGGTTACCAAGGACTTATTCTGGGTTAGCAGGTGCCTAGGGCCTATGACACGGTGATAATTAAATTAAAATGTTCAATTAAAAAAGAACATGTGTAAGTAACATAATAAAAAAGGAACAGACGAATGCCCTGCTCTTGTGAAGCCCGATGTTGTTGGATAACAATGGAATTTTCTTCAGGACTGGTAAAAGCACAGATAGTTCTCAAACTGTGTTCCATGGAACCCTTGGCTTCAGTAAGGGAGGCTGCTGCAAGGGACGACTCTCGTGTATCCTGATGAGGGACGTGGCACGCATGAGATACTATAGAGACGTCCTGCTGTGCTCCGCAGCAAAATGTTCATGAATCTCAGAGGGTCCAAAGAGAACTGAAGTACTGCCTTCAGTCCATCTGGTCAACCTGTTTAAGCACAGACGGCGTTGCCTGACTTCTTAGCCAGATTCTGCGAATCAGTCCAACTGTAAATCTAACTCAAGACTCTGTTTTCAAATGATCTCTCTTTTTCTTTCTTTCTTTTTTTGGACAGGCAGAGTTAGACAGTGAGAGAGAGAGAGACAGAAAGAAAGGTCTTCCTTTTTTGGCTGGTTCACCCCACAAATGGCCACTATGGCCAGCCGTCGGTGTGCTGCGCTGATCCAAAGCCAGGAGCCAGGTGCTTCCTCTTGGTCTCCCATGCGGGTGCAGGGCCCAAGCACTTGGGCCATCCTCCACTGCCTCCCCAGCCACAGCAGAGAGCTGGACTGGAAGAGGAGCAACCAGGACAGAATCCGGCGCCCCAACCGGGACTAGAACCCAGTGTGCTGGTGCCGCAGGCGGAGGATTAGCCAAGTGAGCCACGGTGGTGGCCAGGACTTTGTTTTCAAATGGTCTTTTTCTTTCCTCCCTCTCTTATCAATTCTGTTGTCCCCATTTTTCAATAGTAACAGCTTACTGAAGGTTCTGCTGTACCTGTGAGCACACCTGCTGTGGGCAGTGCTCTAAATGTGTGTGATTCTCTTTGGTGAGAAGAGAGATGACCGACGGCCACGAGACTGGCCCTGACCCTCTTTGAACTGCTCTCCCTTTACCTCAGTGATACTGAGATTACAGTCATCTTTTGTTTGATGAAAAGACTCCCTAAAACACAAACACCAAAAGAGAAATAAAACTTGAACAGCACTGGAGCCGGCGCTGTGGTGCAGCGGGTTAACACCCTGGCTTAGGCCGGCGCCGCGGCTCAATAGGCTAATCCTCCGCCTGCGGCGCTGGCACACTGGGTTCTAATCCCTGTCGGGGTGCCGGATTCTGTCCCGGTTGCCCCTCTTCCAGTCCAGCTCTCTGCTGTGGCCCGGGAAAGCAGTAGAAGATCGCCTAAGTCCTTGGGCCCCTGCACTCATGTGGGAGACCTGGAACAAGCTCCTGGCTCCTGGCTTTGGATCAGCGCAGCTCCAGCCATTGCGGCCATCTGGGGAGTGAACCATCGGATAGAAGACCTCTCTCTCTGTCTCTACCTCTCTCTGTAACTCCGTCTTTCAAAATAAATAATAATTAAAAAAAAAAAAAAAAGCTTGAACAGCACAGAATCCACTAAGTGAGTCCCCAGTGGCAGAGCAGTGCTTCACTGTGGGGGGAGGGGGAATGTGCTGATCAACCAAATGGTGTTGCACAGATACCTTCGAGGACGTGGCTGCCCCTCGCCGGTGTCCCGTGTAGACTGTCACCAGGTAGTGGTACTGGGCAAAGGGATCGTTGTCCTCCAGCACTGTGACCTTGACCTGGACAGAGGGACAGCATTAGGGAGGGCCCTGCTCAGTGGGTTCACCCATCACACCAGCCAAGAACGAGCTGGGCATTTACAACAATTAAAGGGCAAAAGCAAAATTATATATGCGACCTATTCATTTTGTTGGTGAAAACTGCTCTTTAAAAAAAGCAGCAATTCGGATAAAAACTATTGACAAAAGCACGAATGCACTGTCTGTTAAATATGACCCTGCTATTATGTTGGAAATAGACTTGGTGTTAAGCCGAGAGTGTTTGATGATGGACGTGGCGAGCCACACAAACGCTGTTGACCTAGATTAAGATCCGTAACCAGACAGTGCTTACGAGGGAGCTGGAAGGAATGAAGTGCTGGGATAATGTCAGTTGTCAGGGGTTGGTCGGGGGCTCCCAAGGAGCCAAAGCCTGGCTGAGGCTCTGTAGCATCCAAGGCGGCCTCCCCCAGACTCACCCCATGTTGACATCCTGAGAGGTGAGGGTGAGGGAGGGAGGGCGTGTCAGCGCTCTATGGCTGTGCAGACTGGCACGTGTGTATGTGTTCTCTCCAACTTTCCTAGGCACTTGCTGAAGGCCTACTGTGTGTCAGCCATGGGGCATGTTTCAGAAAAATCAAAACCTGCAGAGGCAGACAACCTGTGGCTTGATCTCGTTTCAGAGTGGTCATATGCTCAGGCACACCTGGTGTTGAATTCCTGCTCTGTCTAGAGGGCCTGAGGCCAGTCAGTGGCCCTCTGCATCCTGGGCTGCCTCCTATTTAAGACTTCAGAAGTACTGTGCAGGAAAGGGAAAACTCAGTGAGCATGGGGGTCCAAATCCCACATGTGCCTGGGAAATCCTGGCTGCTGGCTAGGTCCTGGGAGGCAGCCTCTAAGCCCAGGGAATACCCCATGTGTTGAGAGTCTGTAGACCTGGGACCTTGGGCCTTGCTGACTTACAGTGGGAGCCCCAGGCACACTGGGAAGTCAGGAGACTGAGGCACTGGAAGACAGGCAGGCGCACCACACCTTGCAAGCTGCACCTGTGTGATGAGGCCCAGTCAGATGCTGGTCCTGTGAGCTGTCACTCACTGTGGCTGGAGGATTAAGCGACTCCACTGGGAGATAGCCAGAGGCTTGCTCCAGGTCTCTCCTCTTTCCTTTGCTGAATTTAACCTGCGTCCTTTTGAGGACTATAACTATAACCATGAGGCTGACCGCCTTCCCGAGCTCTGTGAGTCCTTCCAGCTGATTGCTGAGCCTGAGGGTGGTTTTGGGCACCCCTGGACCGGTCCCTGAGGGCTGCTGTGAGCCCTATTAAGTGGGATAACTCCTGGCCTATAATAAGTTCTTGGAAAGTGGTCAGTGGCACAAGCCTCCTGATAATTATATGAAAAGAGACATTTTGCCTGAGACAGGTCCCAGGGTCCAAGGTCCGGGCCTGAACTGGCAGCAGGCCTCTCCACTGCCCACCCTGGCTCTGGTTCCTGCAGCCCCTGCAAGGGGACTTCATATGGTCCTCTCTTCCCCACCCCCTTGGCCATGCAAACTCACCTTGGCCTGATCTTGCACGTCCTTCCTCCTCGCCCAGATCACCACCATCACATAGATCACACACAGGCAGCCCACAGTGGTCACCACCACGGGGTTGTCCTCAAAGGTGGCAAAGAGCTCTGCAGTCTGGCCAACGTCAACGGCATTGGGCATCACTAGGAACGTGCTTCCGAAGAAGGTGAGGTGGTCGCAGAGGCAGTGGGTCTGGGAGGAGGTGGTCCGCGGCCCCACCTGCAACCCCAGAGAAGCCAGGGTGGAAATGCTCTGGGGCTCGTCCCAGCTCCCTGAGCCCAAGGCAGGAGAGTGACATTGGCTGCACTGCCCTGCGGTGCGCTGGGAGGTTGCTGGGAGGCCAGCCTCGGCAGGGGGCCTCTTTGAGCGTTTTCATTTAATTAAGCATGAATTTTAAAATGCAGAGGAAGTTATTTCTAGCCAACATTGTTCTTAGTGGGCACCTCTTCGTATCTTGGTGGTTGGCCTCGCCAGTTTTAGAGAAGTGTGCAGAGTAATGCTGGGGTCCTGTTGGTTCTACTCCTGAATCATGCATCTCCCTAGACTCAATGTGTCCATTGCATGCCTAAGGCCCACTCACAGGGCAAGCATTTGTGTGATGCTAATTCTGTGCCCTGCAATGGGCCAGATGCCAGAGGACACCCATGGCAACCAGCCCATCTCAGTTTGCCTGGGACTTCCCCGTTTTTCAAACGACAAGTCCTGAGTGCCAGAAATTCCCTCAGTACCAGGCAAACTGGGATGTTAGTCAACTTATACCAAAGAGCAAAATACCATCTGGGGAGTCACAGGGGTAAAAAGAGAAGAACAAGTGTTTAAATCCTAAACTGGGAGTGACCGTTTGGCCTGGTGGTCAAGATGCTGGCTTCCAGGGGCCAGCACTGTGGTGCAGAAGGTTAAAGCCCTAGCCTGCAGCGCCAGCATCCCATATGGGCACCAGTTCGAATCCTGGCTGCTCCACTTATGATCCAGCTCTCTGCTATGGCCTGGGAAAGCAGTGGAAAATGGCCCAAGTTCCTGGGTCCCTGTACCCACAGGGGAGACTTGGAGGAAGCTCCTGGCTCCCGGCTTCAGATCGCCCATGCTGCAGCCATTGCAGCCATCTGGGGAGTGAACCAATGGATGGAAGACCTCTCTCTTTTTCTTTATTATTCTGTCTTTCAAATAAATAAAATAAATCTTAAAAAAAAAAAAAGATGCCAGCATCCCAGATTAGACTACCTGTGTTTGAGTCTCAGCTGCATTTCTAATCCCTGCTTCATGGGAATGTACACCCTGAGAGACAGCAGGTGGCAGCTAAAGTGGTTGGGTCCCTGACACCCATGTGGGAGACCTGGATGGAGTTCCTAGCTCCTGGCTCTAGCCCTGGCTCAGCCCTGGCTGTCGTAGCCATTTAGGGAATGAACCAGCAAATGGGAGATTTCTCTCTATTCTCTCTATGTGGCTGCCTCATAAATTAATGATTTAAACCCCAGGCTGGTGTTTCAACACCAGGAAGGGGATGCACTGGGATAGGAAAGAGACTGGTGGACCAGGTCCAGAACCTTCACCTGTGCCTTGCTTTACCCCCGTGTGGTCAGGCAGGCCATCCTCAAGCCCTGCAGCCAGCCAGCAGTCATCTCCCAGGAACATTTGGTGGGTAAAGGAGATTTAATTCAATCGCATAACCCAGCATTGCCTTTTCATTCCAGGGTCCACTTCAAGGCAGTAAGGATGGATGGAGCAGCAAAGAAATTCTGAGAATTCTGGAAAGTTCTCTGGTCTAGCACCTGCTGGGGAAGAACCTCAGGGAGCCCAGTCATGTCCCAGCAGGTAACTGTTTACTTTATTGAGCTGTTCAGCAAGGCTCCCCCCACCACATACACGCACAAGCACAAACACACACACATACATATCTATTCCCCCCACTTCATCCCCGGGCATGGTGCCAGTGGTTCATTACACATCTGGGGAGCTTCCTGGAACACCAAGCATGCCTGGAAGAGTAGGGCTGGTTCAGACAAGAGACCTAAGTAGGTGCCCATAACAAGACCGAGTGCTGGGGCTCAGGCCAGTCTGGATGTAGACCCAACACCTGTGCCTTCCTGGACTTTCACAATGATGAGTTTCAGTGGCTTTCCCAACCTTCTGAATATTGAGAATTAACCTGTGGATCCACCATGACAGTAGTTGTACCCTCAGCATTCTTGGAGAAAAAAAATATATGCAAGAATATGGGTTCTCAGACTTCTTGCAATAATTCCTACTTTGCTCTTTGATAAGCATACATGGTCCAGAGACCTGGGACTTTTGCTGTGTAGGGAATGGAGTGGTGGTTTTCCATCTAGGCCAGATGACTTTATTTACTTCTGGATGGCTCCTTGGTGATTTCTATGTGTCCATAGCTGTATCTGTACCTGCACCTGTACCTGTCTCTGTGATGAGTATCCAGTGCACAAGACTGGGCTAACCATAGATTTTGTCCCTGACACACCCCTGCCTATGAGCTCTGCATGTCCTACACTTACGTATGTCTGCATTCGTAGGTGCATGGTTTTAGCCTAAAGAGCACCCACTTGCCAGGCTCCAGGCTAAGTACTTCATCTCCCTCATCCAAGACTCCCCTGTATTCTCTGTGGTAGCCATCCTGTATCCCCGTGGTAGGATGAGGAGACTCAGAGAGGTGGGGCGACTTGGCCACCATTTGACGAAGTGGGATGAACCAGCCTGACGCGACCCTGACACTTGCTGAATAGACCTTGGGGGCATTCTGTGCCAGGAGCCCATGAATAAGGGCTTCCGGGAGAGGGGAGGAGAGGAGACCACACACCAAGGGCTTTTGTTTCCGAGGTACAAAGGCTCATGCTGCAAGTGTGGAGAACTCGCTGTCTCCTGGCTGCCTCCACACACCCAGGTGATTCTTCCCAGCACTTGGGGGAGTTCCCTGTGTGTGGCAGCCAGCAGCCAGGGCGTGACCTGACCAGACAACAGAGGCAGCTACATAAGTGAACACAGAGGGAGCCAGCTTTGAGTCTCCTCCTCTGGCTCTGCTGGAACCTGGCTTCTCCCAGTGCCTTGGGACCATTGTCACTTGCCACATGTGTGCTGTTTGCTTCCTGTCTGGTCCTCTGCTAGGCTGAGAGCACACTGGGTTTTCTCAGTGCTCCATCCCCATCACCAGGCACACGGTGAAGATGTGTAAAATAATAAATGGGCTAGGAGGAGACAGATGGTAGAGAGACTTCAATTCCAAGTGGAGGCTGGTGCAGGAGGAGGGAGAGGGAGAGGAAAATGTAGGACAAATCCAATGGAGGGAGACCCCAGGACCCCAGATGTGTGGGAGCCCCCTGAGAAGAGCAGGAGAGTTTTACTAGAGGGGAGCAGGAGTTTTACAAGTGGGGGGTATAAGAAGGGTGTTGGAAAGAGATGGCACTTGGCAAAGGCAAGGAAGGGGAAGGGACAGTGATGCCCTAGAGCGGGCTCTGATGACCTCCAGGCCAATGTCTGCCTGCAGGACGCTGCTGTAGGCCTTGGCTCCTTAGGGGCAGAGCTGAGCTGACCTGAGATGGATTTGATTGCAATGGACAGAGCCAAGAGGCATCCCAGGGCTCAGTGGGACAGCACCAGGCTCTGCAGAGGCAGCCACCTAGCATGGTGGTTGTGTTCTAGAGACAAAACACACCTGGCTTCAAGTTCCAGCTCCTCATCTTACTAGGTGTGGGATTTGGGACAAGTTAGTTTCCTGAGCCTTTGTTTTACCACCTGTAAAATGGGGGAAGGCAGCTACCCTGGAGACCATGGTGTGGGTTTATAAAGATAGCACAAATCCAGCAGAGAATGTTACACCCATCCTAGCATGACAGACCCACAGTGAGTTTACCTCCTCGGCGGTGACTCCCTGGCCTCCTCAGCCACTGGAGTCCGCAGGGCTTCCTAGTCATTCGTCCACTTGTGGAGTGATCTTGGGCTCCAATAGCAACAAAGAACACAGCCCCCGCCTCAAGGGCCCTCAGTGTGCCCAAGAGCAGCCATCATTTAAGCGTTCTGTAGAGAGGTCAGTGCTGCGCAGGGGGCATGTGTGCTCTGGGGTTTACAGCTGGATCTGACCAAGTTGGAAGTGTTGCTAAGGCTGGGGCAGGGGGAGGAGGGTGTTCCAGGCACAGGGAACAGCATTTGCAAAGGCCCTTAAGTGAGACAGATGCTGACCCAGAGACACGAAGAGGGGACTCCACAGGAACTGGTCACAACCAACCATGCTGCCCTGACTTCCCGTTCTCGTCCCTCTCCTTACCTGGCACCCAGAGTTGTCCCAAGTTTCCTGGACCTCATCCCAGAACACACAGTGGGAGAGGAAGGTGGTGATGCCGACTGTGAGGTTCCCACAGGGGGCCAGCTCCAGGTCCGACTCAGGGGCCACAGTCAAACAGTAGACACCTTCTCCGAAGCGCAGGTCCTCAGGGCCCAGGATCCATGTGAACAGCTCCTCTGCAAGGAGCGGGCACCAGGTCAGCTGGGAAAAGGGGACTGAGGTGGCTTGGCAGGGAAGCAGACTCCCGACGTGCTAGGAGTGCCCTCTCCCCTGGGACCCAGGAGCATGGAAGTGCCACGACTTGGTCAGCATGCAGAGCACCCTGGACAGACAGGGCTCAAAGGTGGATTCTAACCCTTACTGGCTCTGTGATCTCGGGCTGTTTCTTAACCTCTGTCTTCTCATCTGGAAAGTGGAGATTTCAACACTTCCTACCCTCAAGGGCTGTGAAGACCACAATGGGGTCAGTTCCCGAAGTGCTTATCAGCTTCTTCAGGGCATGCATACAGCAGGTGCTCAAATAAGATTGGCAAATATTAGTACTAGTAACACCAACAAAAAGAAGCAACTGTGTGTGGCAGGTGGTTTTTTTCCTTTGATTTTCTTCCTATGGCTTCTGATTCTCATGTTTGAAGTGGGTCACACCCCAGGAAGCAGCTCAAGAAAGAGCCCAGGGAACAGGGCTACCTGGAGCAGGCGTTGGCAGGAGGCGAGTTTGGACATCATAATTGGTCGTGTTGGGGTGGAAGCCGTAGCCCAGGCTGAGCGTGAGTGGGATGCCAGGACGCCAGTGCAGCTGGATCCCCAAGGCGGCCTCCCCTGAGGTCACGTTCACCCACAAGGCCCCAGGACTGGTCAGGTTCAACACAGTCGGCTCGCTGTGTCCTTCAGAAAGCCGGGGCAGCAGGATCTGTCGTTGGAACAATCAAGTCAGAGGTGTGCCAGGAAGCAGATGCCACTGGGCTGCTGCCGAGAGCCGTGCAAGGCAAGTGCTGGGAGCTGAGCTTTGCTCCTGTGTTGCTTGCCTGCGGCCTCTGAAAGTGACACCCTCTCACTGGGTGGCTCTGGAATCCAGGAGTCCAGAGCCAGGTCAGAGGGCTAACATCAGCAGGGTTGGTTCCTTCTGGAAGCCCTGGGAGAACCTGCTTCCTTGCCTCTCCCTGTTTGGGGGGCCACCTGCAGTTCTTGGCTCATGGCCTCTCCCTCACACACTCTAACTTCTTGCTTCTGGCATCAAATCACCTTCTTCTGTGGTCACTCTCTGCCTCCCTCTTATAAGGACCCTTGTGACTGCAACAGGCCCATTGGATCATCCAGGACCACCTGCAGACCCTCGATTCAATCACAGCTGCAAAATCTCTTTTTGCATTTAAGGAGACATTCATCAGCTCCAGGATGAGGACATAGACAGCAGTGGAAGCTGTCACTGAGTCGGTCCTTGAAGAGAAAACTGGAGAAGGCTAGAACACTCATTAAAGCCATGAAAGCATGTGGGCACACGTGCACCTGTGAGCTCGTGTCCTAGCTTAATTTTTTTTAAATGAAAATACCTTGTCTTTTCCTGCCCCCCTCATTCTTCCTTCTGTTTTTGCTTAATTTTAAAGGAAAATCTGGGCTTGCAATTTGGCGTAGTAGGTTAAGCCACTGGCTGTGGCCATATGAGCACCGGTTGGAGTCCCTGACGCTCCACTTCCAATCCAGTTCCCCATTAATGTGACTAGGAGGGCAGCAGATGATGGCCCAAGTATTTGGACCCCGCCACCCAAGTAGAACACCAGGATGGAGCTCCAGGCTCTTGGCTTCAGCCTAGCCCAGACCCAACCATGGCAGTAATTTGGGGAGGAAACCAGCAAATGGAAGATCTCTCTCTCTCTCCCTTTTTCCTTAACTCTGCATTCCAAATAAATACATCTTTTTTTTTTTTTTAAAGAAATATATAGAGAAAATCCAACTGCTTATTTAGAGGCTACATCATGGGTTGGTTTACACAATGAAGATAATTAAAAGTCCAACTGACAGATTTATAACAAGGAAAGCTTCTCAGTTAAGCACCCAGAGATTGGTTAAACTGACACACGTATAGTTCTACACGAAATGCAATGTGTAAAGCAGAGTAAGGGCCATTTCATGACTGACTCTTGTACCAACGAACTTGAAAAGGAGGCCAGAAGCACCCCGACTTCTGACAACACTCGACTGCTACCTCTATATTCTCCGACAGGTTCCTCACAGGGATGAGCTGTCCGTCAGCGCGAGTCAGACGGAGGCCACCAATGGTTCCACTGACATGAAAGCGGCTCCCGGCTGGGAAAGGGCTCTTTGGGAAACTCATCATCTGCAACAAGATCAGGGAGTGTCAGCCGGACCCCTCGGGGCTGGAAGTGGACAGGTGCCCAGATGAATGACAGGTCCTAAGAGGGGCGGGTGAGGAGCCTTGCTAGAAGGAGGGTAGGACAAGCCCTCAGCTGCTACTGGTTTTTCTGGTGTTTCCACCCTTGGGCCTCAGAGAGTGGGCCCTGGGGAACCCAAGTCAGCCTTGCTTCGGCTGAGCACCTACAGGATTGTGCAACTGTGCAAATGTCTCTGTGCAGTGAGCCGATGTGGTTGGCCTCCATACCGCGGTCTCCACATGGATGGACGCAACCAACTGCTGATGGAGAGCACTTGGAAAAAACTGCATTTACACTGAACATGGGAGTTTTTTCTTGTCATTGTTCCGTGAAGAATAGCATGTAACAACTATTCACATGACCTTTACTCCACATCAGGCATTATGAGGGTCCTCAAGAGGACTTAAAGTACATGGCAGGCCATGTGCAAACACAGGCCCCTGAGCACCTGGGGCTGTGGTGTCTGGGAGAGTCCTGGAATGAATTCCCCATGGGTGCTGAGGACTGACCTTAAGTCTCCAAGAGAAAGATGCTTGTCACTTTTATTTGGGCTCAAGGAATCAATAGTCAAAAATTATGCTTTCACTGGTTCAAGACCCGGCTGCTCCACTTCTGATCTAGCTCTTTGCTATGGCCTGGGAAAGCAGTAGAAGATGGTCCAAGTCCTTGGAGCCCTGCACCCATTTGGGAGACCTGGAAGAAACTCCTGGCTCCTGGCTTTGGACAGGCCCAGCCCTACCTGTTGTGGCCATTTGGGGAGTGAATCAGTGGATGGAAGACCTCTCTCTCTGCATCTCCTTCTTTCTCTCTCTGTCTATGCCTCTCTGTAACTCTGCCTTTCACATAAGTAAATACATCTTTTTAAAAAATGTGTCTTTATCTGAGGGTGGAAAGAGCCTGAGTTTGCCATTTCCTGGTCATGGAACTGATGGAAAGAGCTTTCCATCTACTGCCCAGTGGATTCAAGGCTGCTGCGACTCAGTATGAAGAGGACAGCTTTGGATGTCAGGAGTGCCACTTAACAGTGGCTTTGGCTAAGTCACTGAACCTAATCTGTAAAATGGGCACAGTAGTACCGTGTGGTCAGCAGAGGTGCTACCAGCAGAAACGAGCAAATACGTGGGACAGTGAAGGGCTGTCCCTGCAGAGGTGATCACTGCTGTTACCCTGATGTCCACAGGCTCCTGGCTGTCCTCTGCAGAGCCGAGGGACAAGGTGGCAGGCAGAGTGAAGGTCGCAGAGCCAGCAGCAGCAATGTGCATGGAGGAGCCTCGCCAACTCTGTGGCTGTATTCTGGCCATGGGATAAGACAGAGAGAAGGAAGTCAGAGCTGGAGGAAGAGCTGTACCCCCTCACTACAGGGAGTTCTGGCTTTGCCATCAGAGGGGGCACAGCGGTGAACAAAGCTGGAAAATGCTCTGTCCTCATGGAGCCTCCAGGGCAGCACAGGGCATCCACTGCCCTCAGTGCTACTTCTGCTCAAACAGTTGTATCTCTGGATTATCCAGACACGACAGGGACTGCTGCCCACTCAACGGTGCTGAGTGAATAGTGAGCTTGGGCGGAGACATTTCTCCAGGCTGATCTCTGTCCACTCGACCTCTGGTGTCACGGTCCCACCTTCTCTGGCCTTTCACCCTGTCCTTTCTGATGAGTGTGGGGACCTTCTTTCAGAGCCTAGTTCTGATCAAGATGCCACTTTGGAAAACTGCCTGAGGGCTGCAGAGGGCAACCCTGGCATGAGGAGCCAGGGGCTGAGATTTGGGGTTGGGTAGAGAGGGGGGTCCCACAGTGCTTGCAGCACAGTCCAGCCCCCTGGTGGTCAGGTGGAGGGGTGGTGGGAGGATGACATCTCTACGTGCTGGGTCAGTGCTCAGCCATGGAGAAGCCCTCTAGGAGGGAAAGTCCCCTGGCCAGTGTGTCTTGAATCTTCAGGCCCATGGAGCAGTAGGCTGGGCAGACACACCTGGGGCATGGCCTGCAGTGGGCTACTTCCGGTCACTTAGCCTCTGCACGGCTGTGACACTGTCACTCAGGGCTCTTGCAGGTGGCTCTGACACTTGGCTTGGCTTTTGACTATTCTGTGTAAACTGCCATCATGCTGTGTTTGTGTGTGTGGCAGGGGACTTCCCCAGGTGGGCAGTCCTTCCCAGCTTTAGGTCTCTTTCCTTCTCTGATCCCCACAGTAGGCGCCTGGGCTCTGCCTGTCCCAGGGTTACGGGATGTGGTGTGGATGAGCGAGGCTCGGGGAAGAGCCTCCTTGGGTGCACCCACGCAGCCAGTTACCTGTTTGTGTACATGGAGATGGAGCGGGTGGCCAGTGTGGTGGGAAGGCCCCCGGGCAGCGTCCCCAGCAGGAGGGCAGTCTGCACACGCTCTGCGACCCCAAGCAGCTCGGGCACTGTGGCAGCCTGGAAAGGGAGGCAGGAAACAGTGCTGTGGGTGCTGACACCAGGCCGGCGTGGGGCCTTCAGGGGGATTAGGGGTGTGGGGGGAACACAGTCCTGGTGGGAGCGTGAAGAGCGGGCACTTGCAAAGTCAGACACTTGCCTCTTGCCAACCTTGTCATCCTCACGACAAACCCATGGGGTGGGTCTTCATTATCACCCTTGGCAGACAGGGAAGTGGCGGCACGGAGGACGGGTGACCAGGGATGCTATGCTAATGAGGGTCACAGCTGGGTCTGTGCCCTGAGCTCATGTTCTCTCTTGGCCCACGTCTGATTCCAGGAAATGGCCAGGCAAGGCTGCTCTGCAGGCATCACCTGCCCTGGACTCTGCTCCTGACCCCGTCTAAAGCCTCAGGTAAGATGCATCGCTGGGATTGCCAGGGCTGCTGTGAAGATGCAGGAAGGGTGGCTGTTTGCTCAGAGCTGCTTTCTGTGCACAATTAGTGTGTGTATGTGTGTGTGTGTGTGTGTGACTGTGAGTGTGTTGATGTGAGTGTATGACTGTGTGTGCATGTGGGTGAACTTGAGTGCATGAAAGTGTGTATGAATTAATGTGAATGTGAGTTGAGGTCAGGAGCATGAATGTTGAGCATGTATATGTGTGTGTAGGGGACTCTGAGGTGTGCAATCAGGGCACAGTGTGAGTGTGCAAGGGTGTGCCTGTGATTGTATGTGCGTGCATCTGAATGTATTGTGAGTTTGTATGGGAGTGTCTATGATTAAGTTTGTGAATGTGCTTGTGGGAGGGTACAAGTGGGTGAGTGTGGCCACATGTGACCATGTGACTATGTGAGTGTACATCCCCGTGTCTTCAATCCCGTGTGTCCTTAGTTCTTCCCAAATAGACAGTGGCCCTGTGATAAAGTGGCAGCTAGAAGTGGGTTTGGGCTCCGTCATGATGTTGTCCCAGGTTGCTGTGTCCTTGGGCCCCACTGGGGTGCTGGGGCTACTCGGGACTGTGCTGCCCTTGCGGTCACCTCTTTTTTAACAATGTTCTGTGTTCCTGGCTGAGTGAAACAGGGGTACCCAGCTTTGAAGGGGGTACATGAGACCCCTCCGACTGCTGGCTGATCTGGAATGAGGCAGAAAGTGCCACTTTGCAGATCACAACAAGGGGCTGGGAAGCTGTGTGACCTGCCCAAGACACAGGCTCACAAGTGACAGCAGTGGGGTTTGAACTCAGGCTGACTCGTTCCAGGGCACGAGCTACCTGCTCTACCACACTGCCTCCGGAAGCTCTGTTCTCAGCAACTTTTTCCAGCTCTCCAGGCAACACTTTAACCTCTGTGCCTCAGTTTCCTCGCCTACAAGATGAGACAAAATCCATCTGGAAACACTGAGAAGTGGGGGTGGGGTGGGGTCTGCATCTGGGACACTGACCTGGCTGCTGGTGAATGCTGTGGTCTCTTCTGGTCTGTTGCTCAGGGAAGCTTCCAGAACACTGCCCACCACCTGAAACAGGTCCTGGATGGCTGCCTGGCGCCTCTGGTCCTGAGGATGGGCCTTGGCACTCACCATCAACAGGGCCTCAGTGGCCTGCTGCAGAGCCCAGCTGGCCTCCCGCTGGATTCGCCCAAAGGAGGAAAAACAGTGTGAGTCCCTGCCTGGGATTGGGATTGCCTGTCTCAGTCAAGGGACAGGAGCTGCAGTGTAGGGGAGCAGGACAGGGATGCATGGCAAAGAAGACCGGGCCAGAGCCATCACACAGGCTGCCTGCATCCCTGACTTGAGGCCAGAGCCCCCCACCCTCACCCCCATTACAAAGTTCTAATTGCCTTCCAGAGGGCAGTCTGGCCATCTCTGAATCCATTCCAGAGTGCCTTGTGCAGTGCCATGCACATAGTAGGGATTCAATAGCATTTGCTGATTGGAGGGATAGATGGGCAGGTGGATGGAGGATGGATAGATGGTTGGAGGATGGATGGATTGAAGGGCATGTGAACAGATGGGTGAATGTAGGATGGATAGGTGGATGGTGGATGGATGAATGGGTGGGTATAAGTGGATGGGTGAATGGTGGGTATATGGGTAGATGGATAAGTGGATGGGTGAATGGAGAGTAGTTGGGTGGGTGGGTGGAGAGTGGATGAATGGTGCTACACTTTGAACATGAACTCCCCAGCTGACAGAGATGTTTAAACTCCAAAGTCTTACGTTAATGGTACTGCAAGGGTAGAAATGTAGTTGAATTAAGGCAATGATGGTAGGGCTTTTGGGAAGTGATTAGACTGGATTAGATTGCTAGGGTTGGGCTGTACGACCAACTCATGGTGACTTCATCAGGAGTTACCACAGAGAGGACTGTGCTTCCTGTCTCACCTCCTTGTTCTTCCTCCACACGCATTCTGCCACCCTTGGCCCTCATCAACACCTGACCAACGGGGCTACCGACCTTAGACTGTGAATCTCCAAAACCGTTGAGTGGAAACAAACATTTTCTTTCTTGCTAAGTAGCTTCTCTCAGGTATTTATTAGAGTGATGAAAGGTTAACTAACACAAACAGATGGATGCAGGGTGGATGGACACAGCACTGACTCCAACTTTTTGAGCATATATGTTCTTGTGACATTATTTGTTTAATGTGCGGCTGCCCCAGTTGTCTGAAAGTTCCCTGAGAACAGAGACTGTCTGAGTGATTTCCTGCTGAGTCCTCCGTGAGCTGCACAGCCCCTGGCACATACGGGACATCCAGGAAGCATTTGTTGCATGAATGAATACAGAAATGGAAGGACTGAGGTGAGGGTATATACAGGTACAGGCAGTTGAAACAGGTGAGCAAGTGGTGCAGCAGAGATGTCATCATCAGCGCCGTGGTCCCTGGCTTCCCACGGGAGCACTTGAGGGGTATGACCTCCTGCCAGCCTGGGGGTGCCGATAGAGGGCAGTTCTCCCCTCCCCCTGTCATTATGGCTTCCCTTTCTAATCCTTCCATCGTACCCCTACGAATGCAGTGTTTTAATTTGAGTTCTCCAGGAAGCAGAGGTTGAGTCAAGGATTTGAGAGAGAGTTGTTTATTTGGAGGTGATTCCAGGAAACATTGGCAGGGAGTGGGGGAGAGAGTAAGGAAGGGGCAAGAAGCCAACACAGAGAGAAGGATCAGGTCTTTTGCTAGGGCTCAATCTTGCTTAGGCGCTGCAGTATGTACTGCAGCCCCATTTGTCACTGAGCATTGGATCAATGGGGCAGGTAGAGTGACCCCTGGGGGTCAGAGAAGACCCCCAGAGAAACAAAGGCAGGAGCTGGCAGCTGAAGACCAGCCCGGGATGCACTGAATTGGAGGAGGGGGTAGGGTGTGCATGAGAAGGTCTGGACACATACTTGGCTACAGAGGATTAATTAGATTCAGTTACTCCCGGAGTTGCTCTCCAGGGGTTGGGGGAGTGAGGGGGTGTGGGCAGAGAGGCTGTCACATTTAGCAGGAGACACAGGGCAGCTGAAAGGGTATCTTCCCTGCACCACCCACACAGGACCCTTGGAACAAAGGTGGCAGAGGTACTTGGCATTGGTCTCTGACTGTGTGGCCCTTTGATCCAAGCCCAGCTGGGCTGTCACCCACCCACTGGGAGTTGCTTAACCTGTGGCCTGGCTCAGTGGCTGGGAACTACTCACCTGGGCTGCAGGTGTGAGCTCCTCACTATGGTGGGTCACCTCTCTCAGTGCCTCAGCCAGCCCCTGCACCCTCTGCATGTCCTCCAGGCTGGCCGTGACCGTGGACAGTGACCTCAGCACACTCTCTCTGACCTTGGCATAAGGGGAGAAAAGCAGAGAGAGGAAATGTAATTTCAGTGTCTCAGGGAAGTCATCGCAGAAAGATTTGGGTCAGAGGAGTGCCTGGGCTCTTCTGGGGTTTTCCCAAGCTCCGTAGGTATCCATTTGCCTCAAAGGATGCATGGAAAGCAGGGTCATGGCCTCCCAAAGATGCCCCTGTTTTAATGCCCCCAAACTGTGGCTATGCAGGTAGTAAAACCACTCTGCAGATTTCATTGTGTTAAGGATCCTGAGATGGGGAGATTGTCCTGAATTAACGAGGTGAGGCCAGCATAACCCACCATGTTATCTAAGCAGTTTTATAAGAGGGAGGCATGAGAGTCAGAGTCAGAGGCTGATCTGTGAGGGTAGTTAGAGGCTGGGGAGAGGAGAAGAGGAGGGGACTTGAATATGGAGCAAGGGGCCAAGGGTCAAGGAAGGCAGGTGGCCCCTAAACGCTGGAACAGCAGGAGGTGATTCTTCCCGAGAGCCCCCAGCCCTCTCACAGCCTTGCCCAGGCACCCTTGACCTAGGCCGAGTCACTTTTCCCCCTCTCAGTCCTGGTTTCATCATCTTTAATAGGAAGAGGCCAGGAGCTGATACTGTGGCACAGTGAGCTAAGCTGCCACCTGCATTGCGGGCATCCTGCATCCGAGTGCTGGCTCCATCCCCAGCTGCTCCACTTGAGATCCAGCTCCCTGTTAATGCACCGGAGAAAGCAACAGCAGATGCCACCCATGTGGGAGACCCAGATGGAGCTCTAAGCTCCTGGCTTTGGCCTGGGCCAGCCTCAGCCATTGTGGCCATTTGGGGGAGTGAATGGAAAGTCAATCTCTTTCTCTCTCCTCTCCTTCCCCTTCAAATAAATAAATCTTTTCCAAGAATAGGAAGAGGCTGGACTGACATCCCCTAAATTCCTTCCAGCCCCAGAAGCCTGTGATGGAGTGTGGATGAGCAGAGGAAGCAGGTTATCAACAAAGCAGGCATTTTCCATGTGTCACTCACTGTGAGAACGATGATCTTGAGCACTTGGGAGACACTAAAGGCTTCACCACCATCCACATGCCTGCCCCGTTCCCCCTTCCCCCATTCCTCCATGGCGGCAGGCAGACCCTGGGGCCCAGGGGAAGAGCAGGAGGGGAGCCTGCCTCGGCACCTTCCGTCTGGTGTCCCTTCTCAGCAGCTGCCCAGAGCCCTGGCCCTGGCCCTCATGGTTCAGCACAGAGGACACGGACTTGGCCAGGTGGAGAAGCTGCTCAGGGGCGCCCTCCTCTTGGAGAGTGGCGGTGATTCTCTCTGACACAGCAGTCGGGAAAGCCACGTCCTCCTCTACCCGTTTGTCTCGGAGACCCACCTGATGGGGAAGCAGAAATATGCTCAGAAATATACTCAAGACCCTGCTGCCTGAACTCAGGGGTCTTCTCAGTGAGCCAGAGGGGACTAGAAGCCTTGGACCTGGCACAGTGGCTCTCAGAGCATCCAGAAGCCAGGGGGCCGCTGGACTTGTCGGCACCAGGACCCCATGGCCACCAAAACCGTGCCTTGGGTGATCCATGGCAGCCCCCACCAAAACTGTGCCCTGGGTGATCCATGGCCACCCCCCTTACTGACCTCAGCTTGTTCTCAGCCCTGCCTACATTTGCTTGCTTTCTGCCCCATGGCGTTTGCCCGGGGTTTTATCCAGGTTCTGCCTGGAGTTCTGTTGGCTGATCTTGGTCCTCTTTTCCTGGGTTCTCTGAAGATGTGACACTAATCAGGGCAGGGTCTTCCTGCTCTGCCCTAAGTCCTCCTCCCCGAGCCTAGCTCCATACTCCTACTCTAGCTACTGAGTCACAGGGTCTGAAGGTAAAAACTGTGTCCCTTGTATCCATGGCTGTAGCTCCAGGACTAGGCACATAGTAGATTGCTCTACAAGTGTTTGTTGAATGACTCACTGGTGTATCTGGCCATGGCTTTGCTTTTCTTCCACTCAGGCATCTTTCTGGGAAAATTCAGATGGGTTGAGAAGTTTCCTCTGTCAGGAAACAGTGGCCATTGTCACCACCCACCTTAACCGTGGCACGTGTCTGTTGTCTCTCCCCCGCTTGATTGGTGACAGAAATGACCACTGTCAGCACAAAGCCATTGTCTTCTTTTCCAAGTGGCAGATACACCGATGGGAGGGTGGGGTCAGGACCACAGTGGAGACAGGAACCTGGCAAAATGGAAACCAAGCGGTGAGGCGGCATCTCCATGCCTCAGGCAGATTGCAGCCCACACAGGTAGAGCCAGGTTGGCCCTTCAAGGTGTGGCAGGCACTGGGGGCTTCCAAACTCTTGGCGAGAAGACAGTCACAGGGTCTGACAGTGGGTCAGTAACGGGCTGGGCTGGAACTTCAGAACAATTTTACTAAAATCCATGAAAAATTGAAGAGAGAACCCTCTTCCCCGCATTTGCAGATTAAAAAAAGCAAAAACAAGTTACCAAAAGAAGAAAAAGACAGGGTGGGGGGAGGAGAAGGAAAATACAGGGCAACAACAAAAACAACTGAAAAGTCCCCCTGAAACACAGCCAGGTTCCTGCAAAGCCCTTCCCAGGCTGCTCTGGCTAAATCACAGCCCTGGCACCTCTGTCTTTGTTTACCAGTTGTCTCTGACTCTAGCCTGTTTCACAGGGTCAAGGGCAGGCGCACAGCGCAGAGCCTGCCACTCAGTACATCTCTGTGAGAATTGATGAATGAGTGAGTGACTATCTTGTGCATCTTAAAGCGGAAGCCATCCGTGATTGGAGTGTGCAGACGATGCTGCAGGTACTGATCTGCAGTGAAAACTCAGTTTTCTGTGGTCACACGAGAGCTTTGGGCTGGCCTGGGGTGGGGTTACTGAAGGGGAAATGGCCAGCTGGAGTTAAGCCAGCTGCTGCAGCCTCTCCCCCGGGGCCCTGCAGGTCTGAAGTGGAAGCTGCTCACTGCTCACTCTGCCTCAGCCTTTTCCTGCCAGGCTCCTACCTCCGTTCCACATCTCCTTCACAGGATGCCCCACGACAGCTGCACTCCCTCGGGTCTCAGAACAGCTTCCGTCCTCCCTGCTCTGGTCAAGGTGCCCAGTCCTGGTGGGGTCTGAGGCTGGAACCTGGGACTCCCGGCAGCAACCACGGTGCTGAGGCTTGGAGGAGAGTTCTGATCAGGCCAGAACCCATCAGAGCCTGCGTGAGGGTCACTGCACGCCCAAGCCTGTAGGAGGAGGGAGAGACTCCCACAAGCCCTCGGGTCCTTGCCACCACCACACAGGAGAATAAATGCCATGGGGGCTGCTGCCCTACCTCCCGCCTGTGCCCCAGTGCTCTCCAGGGCTGTGTGTTGTTACAGTGATGGGATGTGTGTGTATGTTGGGGAGACTGCAAGGTTTTGTGCTGTGTGAATGTGGTCTTTCATATTTTGCACTTTTGATACTGCCCATTCCCGGCAAAGCAGGACTCATCAAATTGTTGAAGGCTCTATGAACCAGACCCATCTCCATCTCTCTGGGCAGCTCCAGATTTTTGAGGGTCAAGGTCACTCCACGTGCGTGCATGGGGCATGCTGTCCTGCAGTGGCCCATACGATCCTGCTAGGCAGCCTTGCCTCTTTCACCCTTACAACGTCCCTCAACTGGCTTCCAGCTGTGGAGGAGCTGCTGGGACCTACCTCTCCTGTCTGGGGTGTGAGGGCTGGGGAGCCCCCGTCCTGGACCCTCGCCCATGCATAGAGCACATTCTCTGCAGCTCCAGAGAGGGTGGGACGTGCCCAGGAGCTGAGCAGAGTCCTCAGCTGGTACCTGATTCCAGGCAGAAGCAGTACTCCAGGCGGCCCTGCGCTACGGAGGCATTGCAGAGGATCATGAAGCTTGTCAGAACGGTGCCCTCCTCTGGGATGATGGCACAGGCGGGCACCCCGGGGGCAGGCAGAGTGCTGATCACGTAGGTGTCCTCCCCATAGGCGCTCCTGCTCAGTGCTGGGGGGAAAAGGCAGGTCAAGCTGAGCGAGCTGTTTGCTCAATGCAGATTCCCAGGCCCTTAGCCGGCCCTGGAGCCTCAGACCTCTCTGGGAGCTCTGAGGCAGGCCCAGGCATCTGCATATTCAACACACACACACACACACACACACACACCCATGCAGAGGGCCCCAGGTCTCTGAGAAAGTGACAAAGAGAATCAGAGTCCCAGGTCTGCCTTCATCTCACACTTGACCTTTTTGAGTCAGTTCCTCATTTGCGACATAGGGCTAAGAATAACGTCCTGAGGAGGGAGTACGGGGTACTTAAAAAACTTAGTGGGGCCGGCGCCGTGGCTCAACAGGCTAATCCTCCGCCTTGCGGCGCCGGCACACCGGGTTCTAGTCCCGGTCGGGGCACCGGATTCTGTCCCGGTTGCCCCTCTTCCAGGCCAGCCCTCTGCTGTGGCCCAGGAGTGCAGTGGAGGATGGCCCAGGTGCTTGGGCCCTGCACCCCATGGGGAGACCAGGAAAAGCACCTGGCTCCTGGCTCCTGCCATCGGACGAGCGCGGTGCGCCGGCCGCAGCGCGCCAACCGCGGCGGCCATTGGAGGGTGAACCAACAGCAAAGGAAGACCTTTCTCTCTGTCTCTCTCTCTCACTGTCCACTCTGCCTGTAAAAAAAAAAAAAAAAAAAAAAAACTTAGTGGGAAATGGAATTAAAAGTTTAATTTGGTGGAAAATTTTTAAAATACTGTATACTTCCCATGAACATTCCGAAGACCCCTCATATGCATGGGTTTCAAATTTTTTGCACCAAAATAAACTTATCTTTCTAGGCCCCTCCAACCCTGGGGTGAGCCCACAGGTGACCCGCACAGCACCCATATCACCTGGGTTTTCAAGAAGCATGGGTGCCTGGAAGAGCCAGGAATGAAGAGAATCTCCATCAGTTATAGTTAATTCTATGGTAGAGACTCAGAAGGTTTGGGGTGGACCTAGGAGTGAACTGAACTAGTCAGTTATCATTGTGGGGGGTGGCCTAGGGCCACTCTGGGACAGAGAAGCAATCCTTGCCCAAAAGCAGGGCTTGCATTAAATGAGAAGTGCTGAGTCAGCCCGGCAGGAGGCGCAGGTGTGGGCCTCTTCCCGGGTGTTCCTCATCCTGCGTTAATAACGGTTCTGTAGCAGGTATGTGTTATACCCCATGAGAGGCACAGAGAGCATAACGCCTGTGCCTACAGTCTCCCTGGTAGAGAGGGGAAGGAATGGGAGTCAGGCCAGGGCTGCCCCTGTCCCCACGCAATGTCTCGGCTCCCACCTGTGGCTCTGACTCGGATGACCTCTCCCCAGGTTTGCAGGGCTGAGCTGTTGAGCTGCAGCGTGGAGGCGTTGCTCTGAAGGAGGGTTAACGACCTCGGCCAAAATCCTCGCAGTCTGCAGGCGGCAGGAAGGGGCTTGGCCTGAAGGAGAACATGGCCCAGGGCCTCAGCAGGACCGAGCTACCGACCCCTTAGCTGGCCTTCCAGATGGACTCTGACAGACAAGCAACAGGAAGGCGACACCTGCTTCCCTGTAGGTCGGCCGGAACAGCACATCTCCAGCCTCTTTAAGGTGTGTGTGAGAGGTGAGCGGGCTCATTAGGGGAGCGAGGGAAGGCAAAGAGGTGGGTTGGAGAGGCGTCTAGCCTCCTGTGGGGAGCCCTGCAGTGTATGTCACACCACAGAACTCTGCTGACACAGGAGCAAGGTGTCTGGGCTCCCAGACCGCCATGTCCATCGGTTGTTGGCCAACAGCCACCCATGGGGGTCGGGGGACTCTGCTGAGCCACCAACAGCGTCAGCTGCAGTGGCTCTCTGTGGCCCTGCTCCCTTCCTCTGTGGCAGGACCCCAGCCCCACCCCCAGGGCATGGCTCAGAAGTGAGTTGACCTGTCCCTGGCTTAGTACTGGGCACGTGACATAGCTGGGCCCTCAAGGGGAAGGTTTCTGATTCTGAGTGGCTGCACGTGTCCTCACCTGCTCCGACGAGGTGCGGTCTAAATACCAGCTGAACGTGGCCGCTGGGGCATCGTCTCCCACGGTGACCCTGAGCAGAAGGTCATCGCTGGCATCCACCGGCCCACAGTTGTGCTCGCAGCTGCGAGGGGGCAGAGGACAGAGTGAGGAATCTCCCTCGGGCGTGAGGACCACTGCCTGGCCATGTGCCTGTTCCTCTAAGTCCTGTGAGAGGGCAGGATGTGTCCTTTTCCTAAACAGAAGATGGAGTAAAAGCCACTACTGCTGCTCCAGCCAAAGCTGGGACGTAGCCTTGGCGATGACCAGGGTGTGAGCTGTGCCCTAAGTTCCCATCCTACTCACTTCTAGGCCCTGCCCACACTTCCAGCTCCTTCCTGCCCCTCTCCTCCTTCATCCTCTGGGGTGCCCTCACTTCCTGGTTACTCTGCCCATCCCCTTTGCTCCCTCTGTTCCCTCTCCCACTACCCCCTTTCACATCTTTGCTGAGCCCAGCACCAGAGGGGAGTCTTCTCTGGGACGGGGGCCCAGAAGCAAGCTCTCTCCCTTCATTCCTTTCTGAATCAACACTGATCCCCAGGGAGGAGCCCTGCAGTCGCAGAGATGGGGCTGCTCTGCCCATCCTGCAAATGGCAGTAACCCCAGAGGACTGTGTCCTGTGCCCCACCTGATCCGAGGCCTTAGCTCCAGGGGAGCAGACACGTAGAGGCACTGCTCCACCTCGTGCTCCACCTCCTGGCCCCTCTGGATGGCCAGGCGTAGGGTGACAGCTGAGCCGGGCAGTGGTAGACAGGGCGGCGGGACCACCAGCTCCCTCTGGTCCACATGGAGCAGGCGCTTCTCCATGCAGTCTCTCCACTGAGCCCAGCAGTGCCCTGAGAGGGAGACGGGCAGACACCATTCTCATCAGGAACCCAAGTTTTGCACGTGTGGCCACTTTCTGGTTCAGGAGCTTTAGAGGACAGGGGTCAGAAATACCAACAGGTCTTGGTTTCTAAGGAGTGCTGGGAGAGGATGCCTGGGGGCAGGTCCCTGCTCAGGGAAAACCTGCAGGTGGGCTTGGCTGGTGACTGGCACTGGTCCTGGGGCGGCCTTGTAGCAGGAGAGAGCTCCATGCGGCTTCTCAGCCTGGTGCCACTGCCTCTCTGTCTAGGGCCCCGTGTCCCTGTGGGCTACTACAGGGTCGTCCCCTGCTTATGTGAGCAGCTCCACAAATTTCTACAACTCTATTGGTTGATATTTATCCACCAACACTTCACTCCTTACCACTTCCAAGGTATGTCAGGAGTTAGGCCCATCAGCTCAGTCACCTAAACACTGCTTTTTTTTTAAACAAATTATTCCTGTTTTTATGTATTTGAAAGGTGGAGAGAGGGAAAAAGAAGTCGTGAAGGGTGGTGGATAGAGACTGATTTCCTATCTGCTGGTTCATTCCCCAAGTGCCTACACCAGTTGGAGCTGGGCCAGGCTGGGCTGAAGCCAGGAACTGGAAACTGAATCTGGGTCTCGCATGTGGTTGGCAGGCACCCATGTCGTGGGCCACCACTTGCTGACCCCCAGGGTGTGCATTAGCAGGACACTGGGATCTGAAGCAGAGCTGGGACTTCAGCCCAGCCACTCTGATATGGGATTGTAGGCTTCCTACTAAGTGGGACCTTAACTGCAGTGCAAAATGCCCAGCCCTAAACTCTACTCTTGTGTTCTCTGTATTCAGATAATAAGAACTAATATTCAGAAATATGTCATCACCATGCAGCAGTTAATGTCACAAGCCCTGAAATTTTGTATGACTTTTGAGATACTCTCTCTGGAAATCTATTTGTGAAAGTAACCACAGATAGAAATAAAGATTGGACTGTAAGGATGTTCATGACAGTATTGTTTATAAAGGCAAACAAACTAAGTATCCAGGAAGACGACACAGATAAATGAAAGATCATACATCCCTGATGGTCTATTATGCAGCAGTCATGAAAATAAAAAATACACTGTGACAATAAAATATGCAGGATATATGAGAGATTTTCAACAAGTTAATGAAAAATGTGTATCATCTTTTAATACCATTTTCCCATGAGCTTTTAAAAGAACTCTCATAGTGTTCAAATGAAAAAAAAGGGGAGGGAGAGGGTAGGTATTGTGGTGCAGCTGGTAAATCCTCTACTGGAGAAGTGTGCATCCCATATCAGAGTGCAGGTTCAAGTCCCAGCTCCTCCACTTCCTATTCAGCTGCCTTTAGTATGTCTGGGAAGCAGTGGATGATGGCCCAAGTGCTTAGGCCCCTGCCACTCAATGTGAGAAACCAGGAGAGAGTTCCTGGATCCTGGTTCTGGCTAGGCCCTGCTCCAGCTCATTTTCTCTCTCCCTCTCTCCCTTTCAAATAAATAAACTAGAAAAAAGGATAACAGTACAGTGTGTATGACTTTTTTTGTGTGTATGACATTTTATTTCCCAAAGTTGTGTGTGTAGCCAGGATGTATCCCTATAACAAGCAGGGCACCTGTTTCTAAAAGATGAGCAGCAGTGCTGCCGGCTTGGTCACTGGAAAGTGCCCGGCCCCTTGCCTCTTCTGCTCACCCCAGAGTGGCTCATTTGATAGCTGGCATTGTTGGAATTGCCAGCGCATGATAATCATAAAAAAATAGGCTGACTTTTAAAGTTTTCTTATTTTTAAAAATTCTCTATAATCCTTTGTCTCCCAAGCTCAGGGCCACCTTGCCCCCCATGGTTGGCATCCTCCCGTTTCCATGGCACTTGCCATGCCAGGGCAGGTGCGAGCTACACAAAGTGCCAGGCTTAAGTAATGTCATTGTGAAGATTAAGAAAACTGCAAAATCTGATCCCCTATGAGATAGGACACGCCAAGAACTCCCACACACCTACCACATGACCAGTGGAAGCGTAAATCCTCTGCGTTGTCAGGCCAGCCCAGGGTCACCGTTGTGAAAGGATCCATGTATACACCAGGTTGAACATAGACCTCCATGCCCTCTTTGCCATTCTGCAGAAAAATCATCCACTGGTGAAACACCCTCCATGGCTAACTCAGCTGTAGAGCAAGGGGGCATCAAGAGTGGCCACAGCCTAGGGCCTGGAGGAGACAGACCCTTGCTGATCCACCTGACTCCCCTTCCTGGGCTGTGGAATCAGGATCTCTGGGTGAGTAACTTTATACCAAGTGTGGCTCAGGGTCCACAGTGCATTCAAGTGCACCAATAGAGGTCATCTGGGCCCGGGCCCTGTGCTTGATGCTTACAGATACAGGAATAGAGACCCAGACCCTGCCCTGAGTTCTATAGGGAGGATAGGCCCAGAAGCCAATGGTGCTAACTGCTACAGCAGAGGGGGACCCAGGGAGTTAGAAGACTTATGAGAACCAAACAGAGAGGCAGAAGGTGAGGAATGTGAGCCTGGGGCCACCCACATTCCACACTCTAACCTCTAGCCAGTTCCTGGGCCTCTAAACTCTGCCTCCCAGGGTTGGAGAGCATCTGGTACCTGGAGCTGCTGTGGATTCCATCTGCTTAAGGCAGTATCTCGAAGAGGCAGGGAGCAGAGCTGTGTGGCTCACAAACGGGACGGCCGAGTCGGGAAGCTCCAGCAGAGGATGGTCTTGAGACCAGAGGGGAGCAAGGGTTAGCTGGGGGACAGCAGAGAGCCCGCAGGCTCTAGGAAGAGGGGGTGGTGGTGTACACCGGAGACTGTTCTGCTGGGACCCATCAAGCAGCTCAGGCCTCCTGTTCAAGGCTGCAGGGCCTGGCCTGCAGTAACGCAAACTTAACCTGAAATGGCTTCCCAAAAATGCAGACCTGAAAGCCATGTGACTGGGCCTCCAGCAGGCTCCAGTCTGGGCGGTTTTTAGCCACAGGCCCTTCACATCCTGCCAGGCCAGGAAGCTCTCACTCTGTTTTATCTTCAGGTCACCTCTTGAGACCACATCTGCCAGGCCACCCTCTGTAAGTCGCTATCCCTGCACTATCCTTTTGGTTCCTGTTAGATGCTGAGCACACATGCTTGCTTTATGCTAATTTGCTTGTTTAACCTCACCCACTGAGCTCCCAGAAACAGGACCACGTCTGGTTATTTACCATTGCATTCCTAGCCCTAAGACCACACCGTGAGTGCAGTAGGTGCAGAGTAGGTCTCTGTCATTGAATAATGCACGCGTGGATAATTTCAACAGCAAAGTGCTAAGGATTCAGTTGAGTTTTAAAAACTAAAGTACTTGTGCAGGTTTCCCATGAGCACTAAGGGCTACATGGTTCCATCTCAGCACTGTTTGAGTTGCCTGCAGCAAATGTCAATAGCTTATCCTGTCCTCATCATTTAGCTATAAATATTTTCCAATTTTCTCCTCTTTGACTCACTTTTTTTTTTTTAAGAAGTGTGCTGTTTCATTTGCACAGTGACTAAGAGATGACTGCATAAGCTAATTGCTTGTTACCAACTTATAATCCTGTTACAGGTAGAGAATGTGTTTTGTTTCACTTCAGTCTTTTTGGGCTTCTTTTCAAGTGGAAGAAGCCTTGGGAGTTCCTAGTGCCCTGGCTATCAGTACAGACACATCAAGACTCAAAGCTAAACCAGAGCGCTTGCATGTTTTGTGCTTGTGACAGTAAATGTTTAAGAAAGATACTCACACTCTCTTCTTTGGTACTTATTCGAGATGGTTCTTGGAGACCGGATGGCGCTGTGAACACAGTGAGAATGGGCATTTATCTTTGGTGGATGAGTTAGGGAAGTCATCAAGAGGCAGAGCCAGCAGTCATGCTGAGGGTGCCCCAGGGGTCTCAGCCTGGAAATGGCTTAGGGGGAACAGAAGGCATATTTAGGTCATAGGGGAATGAGTCAGAAGCAAAACCAGCATGTCCACCACCAGGGCTAAAGAGAGAGCTCATTAATAGTTGAGGAAGTGGCAGCTGCTGCAGGGAAAACACAAGGCTTGGAGTCAGGCAGGTGCACCTGTGTGCTGCTCATGTTGACTGCAGACTGAGGGGTGAGGTAAGAGCCCCAGCGGGCAGCATTTGTAATTCCCATGGTGTAAATATTCCCAGGGTGGACAGCAAGCTACCTGTGTAGCCGAATGTAGGGGAGAAGAGTTACGATGATTCTTTCTGAGTTGCCTCATCTGTGTGAAAGATGGCAGGTTATCTCTGTTTCTCAGCTCCTGGAGCAGTGCCTGCTGTGCTGTGTGCACTAGTGCTCTGTAAACTATGCATCTGTGAAGAGTGGGAGTGTGCCAAGAAATAAGGGAAAGGCACACTCAGTTGATATGCTCTGAAGATATTTAAGTCATATGATTAGTGTCTAATTCAAGTGCTTCAATTAAGTTGGCTCTTAGAGGTGTTCCATGTGAGTCACTAGGGCCTAGTGAATTGGATGTGTTAAGATCTGGGTACCACTGAGTCTTAAAGAATGCTTTCCCAGTGAAGTCTCATGCACACTGTAACTTTGAAGGTATTATGTTTGAATAGGATTTGGCTTTCCAAACTCCTGAAGACATTTAAATGCCAAAGCCTATGTCACAGTTGATGGATTCACCTTGATGGATCGTAGGTGGAATTGATTGGGCATCTGGGAGCTGGGGCCTGTGGGAAGTTTTGAGGTCACTGGGGCCTTGCACTTGGAAAGTGATGCTCACAACAGGGCTGGGTGGATGAGCCCTGCAGCCTCCATCTGCTGTGTTCTGCCCCCAGACTAATGGGGCACATGACCTTGGCCTGTGAACTTCCAAACCATAATCTGCAATAAACCTTCCTTCCTAAGAAGTCCCTCTCGGGTATTTTAAAGTAATGAAAGGCTGACAGATGCAGAAGGTCAGCATAATTTCACTGCATGCATTGTTCCCCCTTTAGAATAACCAGGGAGCAAGGCACATCTTCAAAGCCCTGTTTGATGGGCCCCTCACTAGGTCCCAGGTAGGAGTAAGGCCCTGGAATCCTGGGCCCCTTGCAGAAACACCTTGCCTGTGACTGTGACATTCCCGACTTCCAAACTCAAGTTCGAGAAGGCATTCCTTACCAGCACAGTGACCAGGAAGGTGCCTGTAGGGCAAAAGGCAAATGATTAGGGCCTTGCTGTCCAACCTGCACTGAGACCAGTCACCCGGCTTCTGCTTCTCCAGGTCCCTGATGCCAGGGTCTGGACCTTCCACCCTCAGCATTTTTTTTTTTTTTTTTTTTTGGACAGGCAGAGTGGACCATGAGAGAGAGAGACAGAGAGAAAGGTCTTCCTTTTGCCGTTGGTTCACCCTCCAATGGCCGCCGCGGCCAGCACGCCACGCTAATCCGAAGGCAGGAGCCAGGTGCTTCCTCTTTTCTCCTATGGGGTGCAGGGCCCAAGCACTTGGGCCATCCTCCACTGCACTCCCGGGCCACAGCAGAGAGCTGGCCTGGAAGAGAGGCAACCGGGACAGAATCCAGCGCCCCGACTGGGACTAGAACCCCGTGTGCTGGCGCCGCTAGGTGGAGGATTATCCAAGTGAGCCGTGGCGCCGGCCCACCCTCAGCATTTAATGAGCCCCCACTGTATGCCAGGCTCAGGGCAAGACTGGGGCTACAGAGGTGAAGGAGCATGGTCCCTGTCCCCTGTCCTTGTCTTGTCCAGTAGACACACATGGACACATAGGACAGTATGTGCTGAACCCTGGTAGGAATCAGTGTAGGGGCATTGTGGCCAGAGGTGGGCTCACTTCAACCGTTCATTGGCTGGAGCTGGAGCTAGAACTAAATTTAAGAGCTGGGTGGTGCTAGGAATCAGATCAGATTGGGGATTCCAGCCAAGGGCAAGACAGGTCAGATCTGTAAAAGGATCAAGAGAGTGGAGAGGGAGGGGGAACGTGTGGTTAGAGGGTCCATCTGCAGGTGCTGCTAATGCCTGGGTCTCCCTTCCCTTCTCCCATGTGGCAAAGCAGTAGTAGGTGGGCGCTGCCTTCTTTCTGTCTCAGGTTCAGAGAACGGCCTAAGAGGAGAGCCTTCCTTGGGAAGCTTGGTGTGAGTTCTCCAAGGTTGGGGAGTTCCATGGCCAGGTCACTTAACGCCTACCCTTGAAGGAATGATCTAGGGCCAGGTGCTGGGGCTTGGGAGGTGAAGGATGGGGACAGAGAGCCTGTGGGAGCAAAGAGCTGCATTTCTGCACCTGGGAGAATGAGAGTTGGTTGGTTTTAAGCCTAGGGATGGGTGAGAGTTTTCTATGGACCAGATGGAGGCCTTGGAGAGAGAAGGTTTGGGGAAAATGAGACTCCCACAGAGTGGGAGGTGGTCCAGGAGAAGCAGCATCTGGGAGGCAATAGGCAGCTGAAGACAGACACTTCCTTATCTCATGGGCTGTTGTTTAAGAGACCCAGCAGGGGGCCTCAGGAACCCGTAGAAGCTGCTAAGGAGAGGCAGCTTCAAACACCTTCTGGCCCGGGAGCCAAGTGCAAACCACCAAGTGCAAACAATCCTGGCCCATCCTTTTCCTTCCCTCCCTCCACTCCTTGGCCCTGGAGTAATTCAGATCTCTGGGTCTCAGGGGATAAGGGGTAGAGTCTGCTTATCATCACAGAGTGAGCAAAGAAGCCAGCAGCAAGGGCTTCCCCTTACCATTATCTGAGCAGTGGGAGACAAAGCCGTCCACACGTGGATTTTGGTCTCCATGGTGTGTGGGCTCTCCAGTTTTGGTCACCTCTGTATTCTCCCTGCCACAAGCTGGACCTACTGGGACTTGGCAAAGGTCCCATGGTTTTCTCCTCAAATCTGTTATCCCTGTTGCTGTGTCTTTTGCCCAGGTCCCTGCTGAGAGCATGGGATGCCCACACGTGCCCAGTCTTACTCCCCTTCTGACATACCTGTGAGAGGCGGGGGATCTGTCAGCAGGGCCCTGGGCAGGCTGGAGACCCTCTCCACCTTCCTGCCCACTGACGTCATCACACTGCTCCTTCCAGATATGATGCTCGTGTGCACTGGGACCTCCTCCCCTGGTGGTGCCTGTCAGTCTGTCCCCAGCCAGCACCCTCAGGACTGACTTTGTCTTTCTCTCCCTCACCCTTCTGTCTTCACCTCTTTCTTCATCCAGGGCAAGGACTGCAGTTCCTTTACCACTTGCCTCTAGAGATGTTGGGGGAAATCAGAATACACCTGCTCTTTCCCACTTGTTCTCAGTGGGTAGTTTGCACCCCCCCTCATCCCCCAGGGACATTTGATAAGGTCTGGAGACATTTGGGCTCTCATGACTTGGGGCACTGGTGCTACTGGTGTCTAATAGGTAGGAGCCCATGTCCTCCAGTGCCCAGGACTGCCCCGACTGGAACAAGGAATCATCCAGCCACCAATGCCAAAAGTGTGGAAGCTGAGAACTCTGGACACTGTAAGTCCCATGGGGGAAGCCACCTCTGACTCTTCCTTCTTTTGTGACCCAGGCTGGATGCTGTGAGCCACGTGCGTGTCTGGGACACACTGGGTAATGGACAGACATCAAGCCTGAACGGGAAGAGGAGGGAGATTTGGAAGGGGAGTGGCCAGTCCCAAGTACCTGCCATAGGAACTGCTACACGGTAAGTGCCATGTGGCTCCCCGAAACTCTCTTCTTCGTGGGAGAAGGTGGCACTGGGTCCTGCCACCTCCAAGGTCACCTCCTCGGGGGTGCCACGAGCCACGGAGACGTTGATCACTAGGTCCTGTCCAAGCTCCAGGTGGTCGGAAGTCCAGGAGGCCTGCAGCCCCGACAGCGGTTCCAGGAGATGGACAGTGATGTTTCTAGAGGGTGCAGAGGTGGTGGTGTTGCTGGTGGCTCGGAGCTCCAGGTGGTGCACCCCAGGGCCCAGCAGCGCCTGGGCGTCCCTGTCCAGGGTCAGGTTGTAGGGTAGTAAGCCGCTCTGGGTGCTGGATTCAGCCAGGGTTTCGTTACCCAGAAGCACAGTGAAAGTCATTTCTGTTCCTAGGTGGGATAAGAAAAACATAAGAATGATGGTAACAGTCCTGGCATTGAGTGTGCTGGTACAGATTCCGGAGGTAGTCTTGGGTACGGACACAGATATCGGGCAGAATGTAAGCCCTTGCCCAGGCATTAACAGTGAGCATCTCTGAAGATCGAGTTAATGAAGGACTTTTTTTTTTTCTTTCTGGGTTCACTTTTTTTTTTCTTTCTGGGTTCACCTCTGTTTCTTTGCGTATTGCCGTTTATTTATACAGGTCATGTATCTCTGGTGAACTTAAAAGTTTGTGTTAAAAAAACAAGCTTTTGGTTGCCAGGGCTATCCTGCAGTAGGAGTGTGGGAGGCTGGGGGAAAGTTGGGAAAGGCACCACCCTTGTGGATGGAGGCGGGGGCTGACGCGTTGCCCAGGAATTAACCCCCACCTCATTTTAGTGGGGCTGCAGGGGGAGCTGTTTTCCTCACCCCATGCTGGTGACCGCCGAGACCCCGCTAGCATGAGCACACATTCTCCCCCCGGCCATCCACTTTAGGATGGGGTCTGCCTCATAGTTTGGAAATGGTTGGTCTAACTGGAGGCCAGCTATTGTGGTTGACTCTTGAAGATTGATTTAAACCAACAAATCAACAAATTAAGACTCTTTCAAACAGATCTGTGATGATAATATTTCTTGTTTGGATGATGATGGTGGTGACGACAGTGATGATGATGATGGTAATGATGGTGATGATGGTATTAGCCCCTTGAGGTCACAAACCTTGACTTTCCTGTTTCAATTGTATTTGCAGCAGGAATAAATAACCAGAGGCCTATTTTATATTATCCCAGAAGCACGTGTCCGCTGGTGGGAACAGACAAAAGCCCCATAAGCACCAGGTGAAACAATTATAGCTCCATTAAGTCGGTGCTGGAGTGAGGCTCCCAGTGGTGAGTGAGGTCAACTGAGCAACATCCTCGACTCCACAGCTCTGTGCTGTACCACTGACATCAACAGGCCTCTGTCCAGATCTCAAACTGGACCTCTGCCTCACTGAAAGATGCTGCGCTGGGTGAGGATGGCTCTGAGCCAGGAGGGTCTCCACTGAGGCAAGGGGCAGTTTTTAAAATAACAACAGAGATGGCAGAATGGAGGTTCTAATGAAATCAGAATGAACACTGTTGGCCAGTCAGAATGGACACTGACCAATCAGAAAGATGCCGTGGCCAATCAGAATGGCCCCTCACCATAACAGCTGGTACAGCTATACCAGTGTGTTTAGGCCAATATCAGCCCTTACTGGGACACCATGGCTGTGCCAAGCTGGTTGCCACCGGCTGCTCTAAGAAAAGCTCAGGCTTCCTTGGTGGCACTCCTGGACTCCCTCATTCTGTTCAAACTCCTCCCACGAGCAGATCCTTGAGATGGCACTGTGGGCATGCACAATAGAGCCTTGGAAAAGCCAGGAGCTCTTACTGTAAGCTGCTGACCTTGTGACTTTGAGAATACCTCTGAACCTTTCTGTGCCTCCATGTCTTCATCAATGAAGTGGGAATTGGTATAAGTGTTTTTCGAAAAGTTCATGGAAACTAGAATGAAAAGATACATTTATTTTGTGCAAAAAACTTTGAAATTCATGTGTACAAAGGGAATTTCAAGAAGTTCACAGAGATTGAGTCTTATGGAAAAGTAGGGGGCAGGTGTGTGGCCCAGCTGTTGGGTTGCCTGTGTCCCATGTTGGAGTTCCTGTGTTTGACACGTGGCTTTGCTCCCATCTCTCAATTCCTGCTGGTGTGAATCATGGGGTCAGTGGTGCTAACTTGGGATTGGGCTCCTGCCACCCAGATGGGAGATGTGGATTGAATTTCCAGCTCCCGGCTTCAGCCTCTGGACCAGGAGTGTTGCACATACTGGAAAGTGATCAATGAGCAGATGGGAACCCACTGTCTCTCTCTGGCCATGTCTTTCTTTCTCTTTCTGTCTCTGTCTCTGTCCTTCTCAAATAGGTACATAAATACATTTTAGAAAATAAAATGTATTTGGGGGGGGGGATGGAGAGAGAGAGAGAGAGAGAGAGAGATCTTCTATTTATTGCTTTACGCCCAAATGGTCACAACAGTCCCATCTAGACCAGGCTGTAGCTATTAGCCAGGAACTCCATCTAGGTTTCCCTTGTGGGTGGCAGGGACCCAAGTACTTGGGCCATCTTGCACTACCTTCCCAGGTACACTAGCTGGAAGTCAGATTGGAAGCAGAGTAGCCAGGACTCAAACTGGCATGTTAATATGGGATGCTGGCATTCCAAGCAGCAGCCTAACCCACTGGCCACATGTTAAACACTAAAGTTGCCTTTAAATTCCATTTGCACGATCTTTTGGAAGTACCTTTGTATGTACTGAGTGGGTCTGTAAATATAAAGCATTTACAACAGAGTCTACCACACACTAGATACTAAATAAATGAATCAATGGTAGCTAAAAAACCAACTCAGTAAGTGATCCCCGCTATTACTGGTGAAAACCCCAGGGGTTTCAGAGACAGGTGGCCCAGTTCCACATACTCACCTCCATCAGGCTCTACCTGAATCCACAGAGGGTCCCCAAAGACAGCCCTGCAGACAGGAACGGCTCCTGACTCGGACAGGCCCGAACAGCCCGTGACCCTGAGCCTTCCGGTCTTGTCTCTCAGGATCACCTGCTTCTCAGCTGTCACGTGCCACTCACTGGTCGTGCACTCGGCAAACACGGTGAATTCCCCAGGAGACGTGAACTGGTGGGTCACGCTGCTGGACAGACTGTGGGCCACAGTGAGAAGCATGGCCAGTGTTAGGGACATGGACACACACACACACACCTCCCACCTCCCAGGCTGTGCAAAGCTGAGGAGATGAAGGAAAAGACACGCCCAGCTCTCCCCGCAGTGAGGCTTACACAGAGCGGGTGGGAGCAGATGGGGAGTGGTAGAAACAGCACCCATCAGCCAGGCAAGCACACACTGGCTCCAAGTCCCTTTTCTGCCATTTTCTCCCTCTGGGGCCCACACAGCCTCCCCTGTCTGTATCTTCATGCTCCATCTGAAAAGTACGATCTTTCTCAGCCATATTTCCCCCTCTGCAAAATGGGATCATTTTTAACACAGCAAAGGCTTTGTGCACTAAACTGCCACACGTGCTGTGACCCTGAATGGCACACAGGCAGCTCTGAACACTGAAATGACACCGGGAGCTGTGCTCAAAGATGGCAATCTGACTGGGCTGGTCACCTGTTAAAAAAAATCAGTTCATTAAAAATCCCACATTTTTCTGGAGGGTTTTAACAAAGCCCAGAACCTTCAGAACATATTATTCAAGATGTCTAAACACCATCCAAACTTCTTGATATACCAAATGTCAAGGGAAAATATAGTTCATAAAATTCAGCCTTGAGATGACTCAGATGTTAGAATTATTGAAGACTTTAAGTTGGTGATAACCATACTTCATAAAGTAAAAATAAACCCTTTTGAATCCTGGCTGCTCTACTTCCAATCCAGCTCCTCAATAGTGTGCCTGGGAAAGCAGCAGCAGATGCCCCAGGTGCTTGGGCCCCTGCACCCACGTGGAAGACCCAGAAGAAGCTCCTAGCTCCTGGCTTCAGACTGGCCCAGCTCCAGCCATTGTGGCCATTTGAGGAATGAACCAGCAAATGGATGATCTCTCTCTCTCTCTCTGTAACTGCCTTTGAAATAAATAAATAGTTCTTAAAAAATAAAAAGTGAGAAATCAGTTTCCCAAATAAAAAAAAAATTAACAACACAGTACCTGAAATAAAACATTCATTGGATGGGTTCAATAGCAGAATAGAGATGGTGGGGGAAAAGATAGTGAACTTGAAGATAGATCAAATTACCTGCCTGGAGAATCAGAATAAAAATATCAAAATAATAAAAGGAACAGAATTTCAGCTGCAATATTAAAAGGAAAAGGCCTAATGGAGCATTAGAGAGAGGAAAGAGGTTGGTATAGAAAAATATACTTCAGGAAACAATGGCTAAAAACTTACAAAATTTGACAAAATATACAAATTTAGAACAGATTTAAGAAGCTCAGAGATCCCCTAAACAGGGAGAAAAAATCTTAAAACCACACCAGATCAAACTGCTGAAAACCCAAGGTGAAGTAAAAAAAAAAAATGTTAAAATTAGCGAGAAATAAATGACACATCAGGAAAACAGTTATCTGAACCACTGTAGCTTTCTCACCAGATAGCACGGAGGTCAGGAGACAGTGAAACATCACTCATTTCCACATTGCTAAAGAAACATCAGCCCCGAATTCTAGACCCAGCAAAAATGTCTTCTGGGAGTTAAGGAAAAATAAAGATGTTCTCAGGAAAACTAGAAGAATTTGTAGCTAGAAAAACTCCGAAAAAATCCTTAAGGAAATTCTTTGAGCTGAGGAGAAATAAAACAAATGTTCCACATTTTCCAGTTAATAGATCATATTCTGTTAATGGTGCTCTGAGAGTCCAAATATAGACACATCTTCTTCCTCAAATATTGGGCTCTGACGTAGTGGCCAAATTGAAGATGTCCAGCAAATGCATAGTAATGTTCCCCAGAGCCAGGTGGCCACTGAAAGAGAGCTCATGGCATGGGGCAGAAGAATGGTGGCCAACAAACTAAATAATGGGATTGGTAGGGTACAAGGAGAATGTTGAACTAGAAAGGTGACATAGAAACAGTCTATATGCAGTTGAAAAGAAGAAAGTGCCATCTTAGACTACTCAAAGGAGTGATTATCAGCCTAGCTGTGGTGATCTTTACGAAGGGCACAGTGCAAGCGTCAGCATAATTATCAGACACGTTCCAACACGGAACGTAATTCACAAGCATCATGTCACCATTCAGGTGTACTGAAAGATTGAGAACTGTTGGCACAAGTGATGCTTCTGTAGAAGATCCTGGTAACGAATGGCAAAGTGAAAGTACTTCCACAGATTCAACAAGTGACTATTCTGAGTGGATGGCAGATGCTGGTATAAATTTGCAACCTCCAGAAAGACAAACCAGACAGGCAACAGGGAAATTTTGCACCAATTCTGAGGAGAATTTGAAGTCACTAGATAAAAGAAGAAACCCAAACAGACTAGAAACAAGAATGGACTGGTTTCTATGGCAGGTGAGCTTGGTGAAGAATGGTTTGCCCTCAGTGGATCTTAGATACCATGTCTCAACATTCTCCATTTGTTCCACAGACGGGAGATGAGCTTATTTATTTTAGGCAAGGACATGAAGCTTATATGCGGGCTGTAAGGAAATCGAAAATATACAGCATTAATTTACAGAAACAGCCATGGAACAAAGTGGATCTCAGGGAATAAGAGTTTGTTAAGAATGTAGGAATCCGGGCCAGTGCTGTGGCACAGAGGGTTAATGCCCTGGCCTGAAGCACTGGCATCCCATATCAGCACCAGTTCGAGACCCGGCTGCCCCTGCTGTGGCCTGGGAAAGCAGTAGAAGATGGCCCAAGTCTTTGGGCCCCTGCACCTGCTTGGGAGACCTGGGGGAGGCACTTGTCTCCTGGCTTCAGATTGGCACAGCTCTGGCCATTGCAGCCAATTGGGGAGAGAACCAATGGATGGAAGATCTCTCTCTCTCTCTCTCTCTCTCTCTCTCTCTGTCTCTCTCTCTCTGTCTCTCTCTCTGTAACTCTGACTTTCAAATAAATAAATAAATCTTTTAAAAAAAGAATGTAGGAATCAGATATGAGGTTAGACCACCTACACTATGCTTCTTGAAGCTTGCATTTCTAGACCCGATTTCAGGCAAAATGACTGGAGAATCTTTTTCTATTAAGTATTACAGCATGCCAGATGCCATTGATTTGCTAGTACTGCATCAGTTTTACAATGAAGCTAAAGAAAGGAACTGGCAGATTGGTGATGGATTCCACAGAATAACAGATGATGCCTGTTGGTTCAAGACCATGGAGAGTCAGCAGGCTTTTCAACCAGAGTATCCAGATAGTTCTTTGCAGTGTTACAGTGTTCACTGAGACAATAATGAGAGAAAAGATGAGCCCCTGGGATATGGAGCCAATTCCACAAGGAACTGCTTTTCCGGATAAAGTTGGTGCCGGTTCCGGTATCCCAGGGGGAACTGACTGCTTTGCTATACAACCCCCAGGAAGGAGAGTGGGGGCTCATTCCAGAGATAAGGAATGTGAACGGGTTATTCAGAGCATCCACCACCTTCTTTGCCTGGATTTAGCTGTTCCAATAGATGTCAGTGCCCACCCCTTGTACTGTACTGTAGTTGCTTATCCAGCTGACCTCAGCACCATCAGGCAAAGATTTGAAAATCGTTTATACAGAATATCAGCATTATTGAGGGAAGTATGCTATATTGAGCACAATGCTAGGACTTTCAGTGAGCCAGACAGTCCTACAGTTAAAGCAGCTAAAATTGTGACTGATGCCTCACTTTGATTTATTGGAGATCAGAGCTGTACTGATATGCTGGACACTTCTAATAAAGTTGAAGCAGAAGAACTCAACAGCACTGATGCAGAGGATGATACAGAACTGGCTGATTTAGATCCAGATGGCCCAGGGACTTCATCTGGAAGGGAGCCCCAGACAGGAATCAAGAGAAAACTACTCAGTGCATCAGAAAAAGATGAAAGTGTGGGAGGAGAAGAGAAAGAGAGAAAAGAAACAAGAGAAAAATCACACTTGTCCTCCGAGAGTGGAGTTAGGATCCAGTTCAAATTCTGAACGTACCTGTGGTTCTGATCCTGAATCCAAATCAACTTCCAGAACAAACCAAGATTATGTAGATGGAGATCATGACTATAGCAAATTCATAGAAACCAGACCTAAAAAGAAAACCCAGCAAGCAACATGCCAATGGAAATAGAAACTGGAAGACAGGAGGAAGAGGCAGATGGGGAAGATGGGGTGGAGGAGGTGGAGGGAGAGGAGGCAGGGGACGGACGAGGGGGTTGAGGAAGAGGTGGAGGTGGCTCCAGGGGTGGGGGAGAGGCAGAAGAGGAAGAGGTGCTTCTACAGGAGCCACCAGAGCCAAAGGAGCCGGAGTTGCAGATGATGATTTTGATACAATGTTTTCAGGAGGTTTCAGTAGACTGCCTCGAATTAAAACAAGAAACAAACAAATGGCATTACAGAAAAGCTTGTGCATGGATTTCAAAATGTTTTTGCACCAAAATAAGCTTATCTTTTCATTCCATTTTTCTCCATGAGATTTTTGAAATTCCCTCGTACTTCTATATAAATATAAATATTCCTAATTTTTTAGGGGCAACTCAGAGACAGTTATTTTCTCCTTTCTAGGCTCTCATACTCCTTAAAATCCTTCGACAGGTATTAGTAACATTAGCAATAGTACGAGCAGAAAGGTAATCAACACAGATCATGGAAACCCTTGGCCCGAGAGTCTGGTTCTCTGTAGTGGGCGCTGTGGAGCCTCTCCCAGGCTCCACCCTGCAAGACTGAGGCACCCAGTGGTGGCTGAGGCTCACAGCTGAGTCCGTCCCCAGGAACTGAGCCAAAGGGAGCTGCTCCTCCAAGGCCACAACCCCAGCCCAGGGACATCCCACATTCGATGGCGCTCGGTGCTGGGGTCCGAAGGTCCTACCCTCTGGCCTCCCTTCTGGACAGCTGAGCAGGTGACAGGTGAACAGCCGACAGATAAACCCTCCTCCATTTCTCCCTCTGCCATCAGGGTCTGTTCCCAGCTCCCACTAGGAGCACTCTCCCTAGCAGAGTCTCCTCTCACTGACTGGCATCAGGGACTCTTCATGACCAGACTCTCATGGAGCTTGCCAGCATCTCATTTTCCCATAGACCCCTGAACTGCAGATGCACCCAGGTGTGCAGTCATCCAAGGACAGCAGGCTCTGCCAGGCCCCGGCTGCTCCCTTTTCCCTGGGTCCCTGCCCTGTCCCTCAAGTGACTCCTGTAAGGGCCTATGTTCTAGGCTCCTTTCTGACCAGCACCTCCTGCCCAGTCCTCTCCTCTGTGCCTCCTGGCAGCCTGGGTATGTCCAGGTCTTTTTGTGATTCCTTTGTCTTCAGCAAGCCCCGCCTCCAGGATTTGACTGTGCAGAAGCAGCTGTGAATGATGCAACAGTGCTAGCAGTCCCCAGATCTGCCAGCAGGGGGCGCTTAGTTACTCAACACTGGGCCTAGATAAACTTCACCTTGTGTAAATCATCCTATAGGGCCCATAATAGAAAGTTTCCCAGGTCAGAGAAGCAAAGCATCACCTTGCAAACGAACACAAGGCAAGGAGGAAACAGGGTGAGTCCCTGGACCTTGGTTTCTCGCCGATCTGATCATGGCATTTATCAAGGATGGACGTAGAGGGTCCAGGTTAAAAATCTCTACCTCTTAGAGTAATGAGGAGATATGCAAACATAGGCATCTGTAGGCCTATAAGAAAAGCACAGTGATATTTGCACAAAATCTTTGTCTCTGTATACTCAAAACTCATGCCATTTTCTGTATTGCCTATTGAGAGCTGGGGCTTCTGGGGTTGGGAAAGCAGCATTGGAAGCATCTCCCAGTGTCACTCAAAATGCAAGAGAAGGCAGGTAGGGGAGTTGGAAGGTTCACCGAATCTTTTTAAAAAACACTTAGCAGACATACAGAAATGGTGCATATTTGTGGGTATTGTGTGATACTGCATTATATGAATACATTGTAGACTGCCCACTTGGGATAAACATATTTATCCTTTTAAGTAGTTAACATTTCTTCATAGTGAAAACATCCCAATTCCTATCTTCTAGTGTTTTTTTTGTGTGTGTGTGTGTGTCAGGCAGAGTGGACAGTGAGAGAGAGAGACAGAGAGAAAGGTCTTCCTTTGCCGTTGGTTCACCCTCCAATGGCTGCCACGGGCGGCGCACTGCAGCTGGCAGCACCGTGCTGATCTGAAGGCGGGAGCCAGGTGCTAGGTGCTTCTCCTGGTCTCCCAGGGGTGCAGGGCCCAAGCACTTGGGCCATCCTCCACTGCACTCCCGGGCCACAGCAGAGAGCTGGCCTGGAAGAGGGGCAACCGGGACAGAATCCGGCGCCCTGACCGGGACTAGAACCTGGTGTGCCGGCGCCGCAAGGTGGAGGATTAGCCTGTTGAGCCACGGCGCCGGCCTAGTGTTTTTTTTTTTTTTTTTAATAGAGCAACAAGTTTTAAAACAAAATTAGATAATTTGGGCAGGGGAATGATACCATCTATTTCTTTTGAAAGAGGGAAATAAAATGCTAGGGGCTTAGGATGAACATCCAGAGAGTTTGAAAATGTAAAGCCTCACTTATCATTCCCTTAGGTGTTAATCACAGAGACAGTTCCGGAGAGTATCATGCCAAACAAATCCCACTGGACTCACCATCCAGAATGGACAAGTGTTAGCCTTGTGTTCCGTTTACTTCTGGCTTAGAGCAGAGTTCATCACTTGAAAGTCCTAATGTCACTAAGGCAAAGCTACCCACTCTCAAGTTTGACTCATGCCAAATTCGAGTTGCATGAGATTCTGGGGGCTATGAGACTGAGCAACTTAGCACTCATTGCTTTCTTCATAAAATGATAGCAAACAGAGAGAAACGTGTGGGACAATGCCAGGGATATCTGGATCACTTGGATGTTTTCCCTGTAAAGCATCATCTCGTAAGATTTCCCAGTTTGCCGTGTGAAGCGGTCAAAGCAGCTCTTGCTCTAGGTGTGGCAGGGAGAGAAACAGGAAGGCCAGGGCTGTCTCAGGGCAGCCGCTGGGACTGGAACCCTGGCCTCTGGACCTTGGGTGGGAGCCCGTTCTATCTGGAGTCAAGACAGCTGTCGCCTCAGAGGGCTGCTGAGGTTGAGACCTGCACTCACTGGGGCAGCTTGGGCTGGGCCAGAGTGGCTCCTGTGTGCTCCACCCTGCCCTGTGCTGGGCTCCCGTGGAGCTGGATTCAGAGTCTGCAGCTCCTGCAGAAGAGGATTGGAGGTGTGTGAGGCTGGGAGAGGAGCATCTTACCCGGGTACCCTGATATCCCTGCAGATTCATATTGAATTGGGGAGCAAATGCTGATACGATGCATTTGCCTGTGGCATTGTTCTGCATGTTTCTTCCTGTTTTCTACCAGTTCATCAACACAATGCATATCTCTTCTCTCCAAAACCCAAGGAGGGCTGGAGACACAGCGATGCTGGGGCATCCAGCAGGACAGAATGGGGCTCGCTGCAGGCGCAGGGAGGGCTCTGAAACGTTGTGAATTGGGGTGAGCATCTGTGAGGATGGGCGGTCACTCTGATCCCTGGAAGACACCAGTGACCGTGTCCCCAGGCCCCAAGGCTGCCTACGTCCCTCCAGGGCCCAAGCACCTGACCTTGACTGCCAGGTCATCCTGACCTGAGGGACCTCCCTGCCACTTCTTACCCTGGTGGTGTGATTTTGGCAACACTGCCTTAACCCCTTCGTGCTTCAGTCGCCTGGTCTGTAAAACCTAGGTGATAATTACCTGGGGCAGAACCATCTGATGGAAATGCAGCAGGAGCCACATGTGTCATTCTAAAGTTTCTCATAGCCACATCAAAGTTGGGATAAACAGGTACAACCAATTTTAATAATTTCTTTAATCTAGTATTTCAAACATATTATCATTTCAACATATAATCAATATTAAAAATTGTGTGATATTCACATGTTTACTTTTGGGGGGTGGGGAGTAACTTTCCCTTCCTGTGTGTTTGATACCCACGGCAGATCTCAGCTGGAAGCAGCCACATTTCAGGTGCTCAGTGGCTCAGTGGCTCGTGGTTGCTGTAAGAGGTCTACAAACAACTCATGGGCAATGCATCATGGGAAAACTATGCATGGATTTCAAAACATGTATTGCACTAAAACAAACTTACCTTTTAATTTCATTTTCCATGAACTTTTTGCAGTCCCTCCTTGCCTTGGATAGCACAGCTGTAGCCCAGAGGGCTGCTGTGAGGGTTGGGGGGATTATGTGTGCACACTGCATAGCTGGACAGTTATCAATACTACTACTACCATTTTTATTCTCAGCAACAAAAATGTCCCCCACACCCACATGGGCACCTTCCTTGCCTCCTTCCTGCCCTGTTGTGGGAGCAACCCCCTGAGCTGAGATGCCTTGCAGAGCCAGGTCAGAAGGAGCCGACTCTTGTGTCCTGATTCTCTCTATGGCCTCCAGGAGGAGAGAGCCTGTGTGCAGAGTGTTTGCAAAAGCAGCAGCCATCGTTCCTCCCACCTGTGCACGCAGGCCCCTCAGCCTTGTGGCTCCAGGCTTCTGCTGGAGTCTGAAGAAGCTTCCGGAGTCTGCTTCTCTACCCCTTCCTTTGGCCAACGAGATACTAGAAAACACTATGCAAGTAGATACTGGAGAAGGGTTTCACGTGGGGCCTCACTCTCATGCTAGGCACCCTTCTGCCACCCTGCGGATGAGCCTCGGCCCCCACCTATTGGGTGATGAGCCAGCACAGCGTCCCTAGCTGAGCCCCAGAGACTTCCTAGACCAGCAAGGCCAGCTGGGGTCAATCCAGACACGAAAAGCCACCCCGCTCTGCAGAGACCATGAGAAATCGCATCTATCACATTAAGCCACCAAGTTGTAGGGCGGCTTCTTGCATGGCAGCACCAAGGTGACCCCACTCAGGCCTCAGAGACGCCTCTTACCTGGTGGGGTAGTAGGGATCCACAGTGTGGCCGTCTCCTGTGCTAATGATACACGACAGGTTTCCGACGTAAGGAGTGAGGAGCCACGTCAGGGAGATGGTGACGTTGTCAAAGACCATACTCTCAGGGGACACGGCCAGCTGCAGGCCTGGAGAAACACAGTGGCACATTTCTGTTTAACGCCTTTGCTCTCCTGGCCAGTGTTTTTATGTGGGCCTTTCCAAGCCTTTAAAATTTTACTTTTTAAAGTTCTTTGGAATTTTATTTTTCAGTCATAGGTAATACACAACCATGATTCAAAATTCAGAGTCCAAAAGGGTTTGGAGTGACAAGCAGCCTCCTCCCCTTCCCCAGTTTTGCATAGAACCTGCGTTGTCACCATAGCCTGGTCCCCTTCCAGAACTTTCTACCATGCCAGCACAGAGGTGCCTTTTTGTTTACACAAATGGTGCATGCTGCATTCACCATAGGCACTTCGCTTATCTTGGGTATTGCTTTATAAGACTAGAATTAGAATTTCCTTGTTATTTTTATCCTTTTTTTTTTTTATAAAGATTTATTTATTTACTTGAAAGACAGATACAGAGAGAGGGAGACAGAGAGAAAAGCCTTTCATTTGCTGGTTAACTCCCCAAATAACCGTAACAGCTGGAGCTGGGCCAATCCTAAGCCAGGAGCCGGGAGCTTCTTTAAGGTCTCTCATGTGGGTACAGGGCCATCCTCCACTGCTTTCCTAGGCCGTCAACAGGGAGCTAGAACAGAAGTGGTGCAGCCAGGACTTGAACCAGTGCCCATATGAGATGCTGGTGCCACCAGATGCTTAACTGCTAGTCCACAACACCAGCCTATATTTTTATTACTTTAGGATTTATATGGTTGCTGGCACTGTGGCACAGCAGATTAAGCCTCCAGCCTGCAGCACTGGCATCCCATATGGGCACAGATCCCAGTCTGGGTTGCTCTCCTTCCGACCCAGCTCCCTGCTAATCCACCTGGGAAAGTGGTAGAGGATGGCTCAAGTCCTTGGGCTCCTGCACCCATGTGGGAGACCCAGAAGAAACTCCTGGCTCCTGGCTTCAGATCAACTCAGCTCCGGCCATTGCAGTCATTTGGAGAGAGAACCAGAGGATGGAAGACCCTTTCTCTTTCAGTCTCTACCTCTCTATGTAATTCTTCCATCCAATGGTTCACTCCTCAAATGGCTTCAGGGCCAGGCCAAAGGAACTGGGAATTCCATCCAGGTCTGCCATGTGAGTGGCAGAGGCCCAAGCACTTGGGCAATTGTCCACTGCCTTCCCAGGTGCGTTAGCAGGGAGCTGGATTGGAAATGGAGCAGCTGGGACTTGAATCAGGGCTCATATGGGGTGGTGGTGTTGCTGATGGCCTAGCCTGCTGTGCTACAAAGCACCAAGCTTTGTTATTTTTTTTTTTTTTAGGATTGTAGGGCTCATCTTTATTTACATACTTTTCATAACAATGGGTAACTACAACAGATTAGTTAGAATAAAGGAACAAAAATAAAAGATATTGAGCAGCAATATTAAATCCAATAATCTTTCTACTGTTATTTTTAGTAGCTGTTGACTCTGACCTCATTTATTTAGCCAGGGTTCTGCTGATTATTCAAGTATACTTTTATTGCGGTTAAAAAGACAAAAGGCAAAACTTTAAGAAACTCTGTGGAACTAAAGTGTGGAGAATCACTGTAATCCTCTTAGGTCCATTAAAGTCTACAAAATCTTGACCTTGAACTTCAGGAGTTGAAGGGCGAAGTGAGAGAAGTAGAATCTTCTGGGTCTGCACACAGCCCCGGGCTCAACTGTGCAGCACCATCCTTCAGTTTCCAAGCAAAAATCAGAAGGGAAAAGATGTAAGGGGTCTTCAAAAGCTTCATGGAAAATGGAATTGAAAGTTTATTTTTGTGCAAAAAAAATTGAAATGTGTGCATACTGAGTAAGGATCTTCAAAAGGTTCCTGGAAAGTGGGTATTATGAAAAAGTACATAGATTTCTCTTTTTTTGGTAGCAAAGTAAGCTTACCTTTCAATCCCATGTTTCTGCTAGCATTCGGAAGTACTGTCAGGTACTGAATACAAATGGAAAGGCCTTTCTGGAGCTAGCTGGAAAGCCTTCCCAGCAGCCTCTGGGTGCCTCGGTGCTTAGGAGGCTTCTGGCATGGCCCACAGGGGCTGGGTAAGCCCCTCCTTCCGGGCACACAGGCTCACATGCAGCAGGAAATCCAGTCCCAGTGGACACCAAGCCCCTTTGCCTAGAGACATCTGCACTAAGGGCGGCAGATCTCCAGAGCTCCCCTTGGCCACTAGCAAAATCACAAAATAGAAATCGCTGCCCAGAACTCAGGGCTCGCTGGCGCTTCCTTAGTCCAGGCACGTCCAGCACCATAAAGCCAGTGGTCAAGCTTGTGCCTGCCGCCCCCTCCCCCTCCTGCATGCTGTCCTTTTCCCTGGATCCTGCTCTTTCCGATGGCCTTGGGGATCCCAGCGTTCCCTGACTCATCTTTTTCCCTGCGGAGCTGCCTGGCCCTATTGCTCACGACTTCAGTGGAAGTTGCTGTTCTGAGCAGTTTGCCAGATGCCGGCGCAGTGCAGTTTCACAGCCTTACGGGGACTCGGGTGCTGTTTGTAGGAGGGCGCTTGCATGCATTAGTTTGGAGGGCAATCTGGCACTGTCTGTTAACATTCAACACACACGCAGCCTGTGACGCAGTGTTTCCACAGCTAGGGATCTCGCCTCTAAAAATAATCCCAGGCATTTGTCAAGATAGATGCCCAAGAGGCAGGCATTTGGGTAGCGATCCCAGTGCCACTGGGGATGCCTGCATCCCACTGCAGAGTGCCTGGGTTTGAGTCCCAGGTCCTCTTCTGATTCCAGCTTCCTGCTAGTGTACACACCTGGGAATCTCAGGTGATGGCTCAAGTAGTTGGGTCCCTGTAACCCACTGTGTTAGACCTGGATTGAGTTTTAAGCTCCTGACTTCAGCCTGACCCAGACCTGGTGGTTGTGAACCTTTGGGCAATGAACAAGCCTTTCAGACAAATAAAAAAACATTTTTTAAAAGATACATGCCCCAAAATGAACACTGTAGAGTGAGATACAATGAAGGAAAATGTGAAGCAACCTAAATGTCCATCAGTAAGGAACTGGTTCAATAGATCTTAGATACTTTCTTTCTTTTTTTTTTTTTTTAGAAAAATTTTATTTAATAAATTTTGAAAGTACAACTTTTGGATTATTGCAGTTTTTCCCCCCATAACCACCCTCCCACCTGCAAACCATCCCATCTCCTACCCCTTCTCCCATCCCACTCTTCATTAAGATTCATTTTTAATTAGATTTTAGATACTTTCTAACAGGATATATTGTAGTCATTGAAAGAGTAACATACTGACTTGGGAAGATGTCCAGAATATATTTGGTTTTTGTTTTTTGTTTTTTTGGTTTTTTTTTTTTTTTTTTTTTTTTAAAGGCAGAGTGGACAGTGAGAGAGAGAGACAGAGAGAAAGGTCTTCCTTTGCCATTGGTTCACCCTCCAATGGCCGCCGCGGCCAGCACACCGCGCTGATCCGATGGCAGGAGCCAGGTGCTTATTCTGGTCTCCCATGGGGTGCAGGGCCCAAGCACTTGGGCCATCCTCCACTGCACTCCCGGGCCACAGCAGAGAGCTGGCCTGGAAGAGGGGCAACCGGGACAGAATCCGGTGCCCCGACTGGGACTAGAACCCGGAATGCCGGCGCCGCAAGGCAGAAGATTAGCCTGTTGAGCCGCGGCACCGGCCCAGAATATATTTGTAAGTGACAAGGAAGTTCAGATGTAGACCAATGTGTTCAATATGACCATAATTTTATAAATACTATATATTTCACACAAAGGCACGTCTATGCAAGCATTTTAAAAAGCAGAGAGGAATTCATTCTAAATAACTGTTTCCTTATACAGAATAGAATTATTGAATTGAAGGGAAGTACCTTTCTTAATCTACAGAACTTTTTACAAATTTAGTTAAAGAGAGAGCATGTGTAGGGCTGGCATTGTGGCACTGTAGGTTAAGCCACTGCCTGTGTTGCCAGCATCCTGTATGGGTGCCAGTTCAAGTCCTGGCTGCTCCATTTCAGATCTAGTTCCCTGCTACTGTGCCTGGGAAAAGCAGCAGAGGATGGCCCAAGTCCTTGGACCCCTGCCACCTACATGGGAGACCCAGATGGAGTTCCAGGCTCCTGCCTTTGGCCTGGCTCAGCCCTGGCCATTGTGGCCATTTGGGAAGTGAACCAACAAATGGGAGATAATTCTCTCTCTCCCCCTGCCCCCTTCTGTCTTTCCCTTTCCCTTTCTCTTTCAGTGACTCTGCCTTTGAAAAGTAAAAAAAAAACAAAAAAACAAAAAACAAAAAAAACAAACTTCCAGTAGTGGTTCATTCCCCAAACGGCTCCAGTGGCCAGGGCTGGGGTAGTATGCATCCAGGAACCCAGGACGCCATCTTTTTCTCCCTGTGGGTGGCAGGGCCAAAGTACTTGGGTCATCTTCTGCCTTTCCAGGCATAGTAGCTGGAATCTGGGTCATTAACACTGAGCAGCCAGGATTTGAACCAACACTCTAACGTGGGCTGCAGTGCTGAAGCAGCAGCTTAACCTGCTACACCACGACACCCCCTGCATCCCCCCATAAAACTTTTATAAATGCAGGAATGGGTTATTTTTATGACTTGTAAGATTTGTGTTTTGAAGCCCCTGTGTGTCCCTGATGGTGAGCGGCGGTGGGGGAAGCGTGAGCGATCTTGTGTTTTCTCCCATTCGGGTGACCTGGCTGTAACTGCTATGTGAATCAGGTCAGCCGCATGAAATTTAATGTGAAGGGGCTAGGGTTAAACAGATTTTCTTTTTACCCTCTCTCTGGCTCAGCTTCTGCAGTAGGAACTTCAAACTCTTAACCCCAAGAGGCTACGTGGGTGGGAGGCCAGGCTGCTGGGAGCCTCAGCACAGAGTGGCTGGGTGCCTGGGCGGCTGCTGCACTGCTCCTGGGAAGGCTGGCAGAAACAAGGGAATCCCGAGGCCCAAGCAAACTGGGGACTCACCTTCCCGGCACTGGTACTGCACCCACAGGTAGCTGCCCCGAGTTGGGCACAGGTCTCCGAAGTAGCTCCCATCTGCTGCCACCTGGCACGCCTGCAGTCCCTGGCACTGGCCTGGGGAGCCCCACACCAGTGGAAGCAGGAGTGATGTGCAGGACAAAAGAAGACACGTTCAGCAGAGCTGCTCAGGGACGAGCCCTCCCTCATCTGCCCGCTGTCCACCCACCACCAAGGACCAGGCTCTGGACTAGGCAATAAGGGGATGGGGGAGTGGGACTTCTGCCCTCAATAGCTCTGGGTCTAGCACTTGGTTCTCCAACCACAGCATGTACTAGTTCCCCTGGAGGGCTTGTGAAGACACAGGGCTCCACACGCACCTCAGCAGGGCTGGTCCAGTCCAGTGGGTGCAAGCAGCAGCCGAGAGCCTGTCTCACAATCTCCCAGAGACCCCACTTTGAGAACCATGGGCATAGAGCATCTACTCAAATGACTGCAGGGGAAACCTGCACCCTCAGAACCAGCGAAAGGGGGCAAGCGGAGGAATCCTGCATCTCTCAAGGCTGCCAGGTGCCCCCAGCAGGGAGCAGCGTGGAGACCCAGAGTCTTCAGAGCCACCCAGCCCCCTCCCTCTACCCGTCTGTTGTGAAGGCACCCAGGGAAGTGGCCTCAGAGCAACCTCATGGCTCTGCCCACAGCACCTGGACATCATGGTCTCTATTCTCCTTCACCTCTCAGCAAACCAGTCTTGCTCTTGGATCAATTTCAATGTTCCTGTGTGGCTGCTTAGCCAGACAAGGCCTCCACCCCACCCCTGAAAACCTCCAGGACTAGATTCCTCCCCACTGTCTCTGTTCCCTACTTCCCGTTATTATGCAGATGTTGGTGATTCCACAGTTTGCGCCTCCTCTCCAGCTCAGTCTGGAGTTCCTACCTGTCAGATTGTTTATCTGACATCTTCACTTGGATATCACTGGGTGCCCCAGTTTCCTTGTGCCTTAAACTGAGGTCTTGCTTTCTGATCTGAGCTACATTTTGTCCCTCCCAAAAGATACGTTGAAATCCTACTGGGTACCTGTGAACATGCCTTACTTGGAAATAGGATCTTTGCAGGTGACATCAAGTTAAGATGAGGTCATTAGAGTGGCCCTTAATCCAGTCTGACAGTGTCCTCAAAAGGGGACGGCCCTGGGGAACTAGGACACACAGGGGGACAATTCCCTGTGTAGGTGGAGCAGAGATCCCAGCGCTGCATCCACAACCCTGGGGCACCGAGCTGGCCAACTTCAGGAGCTCAAGGAGGCAAGGGAAAGTTCTCTGACCATGTGCCCCCTGCATCTTGGACTCCAGCCCCCTAGACTGCAAGAGAAGGCTGTTTTGTTGTTTAGAGCACCCAGCTCACGGGGCTGTGTCATGGCAGCCTTGGGACACTCGTGTGCCCTCCACCGCCGGTAGCTGCTCTTGCTCTGCCCCTGCTGTCTCAGCACCTGCACCTCCTACACCCTCCCCAGTGAGTCGGCCAGCCTTCCTCTGCCTCTGGGACCCTCCCACTTCTCTCCACCGCTGCACCACTAGTGTCTCCCACCTGGGTCCTGGATGCCAGCCTCCTAGTTGTCTTCCAGCCCCAAGCTGAACTCATAGCAGCCTGAGTATGGCCAGGTCTTTCCCATGCTCGAACCCTCCAGTTATTTAGGATAAAGTCCAGGTCACGGGGACCCTCCCTCACTCCATGGGCAAAGGAGCCACTCCGAGTGCTGGGCAGTTTCCCTCTCCTCCAGACTCTTTCTCACCTTGAGGACTTTGCACAGGTCCTTCCTGCTTTCCGGAACACCTCTGTGCTTTCCCTGGTTGCCTCCTCACTCCCCTCTCGGAGAAGTTGGCCACCACGAGATCATCAGCCCATGGATCTCCACCTTGCCTTGCGCTACTCGGCCCTGCAAGGATTTGGGTTCCTCAAGCTCCCTTGTCCCCTGACTCTCAGGTAGGCACTGGCAGAACACAGGAGGGCAGTGTGCTGCTTTCCACTCACTGCTGTAACTCATAACCACACACTCCGGGGCCTAAAAGCAGTGTGGATATATTATCTCACAGTTCTGGAGGTCAGGAGTCTGGCTGGGTTGGACCGGGCTCTGCTCAGGGTACCCCAGGGCTGGAGTCAGGCAGTTGGAAGGGCTGCCTTCCTTCCTGGAGGCTTCAGAGATAATCTGCCCCCATCTCATTCCCGTTATTGGCAGAATTCAGTCCTCAGCTCCTTGCCTGTGGCCCCTGCGTGTCAGAGCCAGCAGTGGTGTATGGAACCTGTCTGTCTCACCCTTGCAATCTCTCTGACTTCCCTCCCACATCTCTTCTGCTTTTAGCCAGAGAAAGTTATCTGTCTCTAAGAGATCATATGTTTACATTGTGCTCAGATAGATAATCCCAGATAATCTCCCCATTCTAAAGCCAACTGACTGGCATCTTCCGTTACACCTGCAGGGTTCTTTGCACCATGTGAGTTAATACAGGGGTGTGGCGTCTCATCACACCCCTGGGCTAGGGATTAGGGGGAGGAAGCTTGGATGCCATAGGTCTGCCCACTGCTACGGGAAGAGGTAGATGCCAGATATGCCCTCATCCTGTCTCTCCTAGCAGCTCCTCTGTAGCTCCAGCTGCCTCTGGGCAGGGCCCCCTACCTTGTTCCTGTCTCCCACAGGACAACCTCTGCCATGGTTCTGGCACCCATTGAATGGCTCTGACTTCTGGTTTTGATATGATCGTCTCCTCCCCTCTGACTGTTCATCTGGTGACTCCCTATCACTGCTCGTCTTGGGGCTGCAGCTGTCCCCATTATTTGCCTTCTCAGCTCTTCTCAGACATGGGAAACCAATCCCCTGCCTTAAATTCTCTGTTGAAAGTCTTAGCATTGTTTCTTGATTGTGTATTCCTACTAAGTGCTCTGTAGCACTAGCCTATAATCTCCAAAATGGTGGAAGAGTTTTAAACAGTCTCACGGGTGTATCTCCAGCACAGCACAGAACACTGCCCTGCACACAGTAGGTGCAATATTAGTTTTGCACGGTGAAGTAGTAGTTCTGACTACCCTCTGTGTTGGATGGATTCACAAGGCCCAGATAGCATGCAGCACATTGTTGGTGCTCAATCAATGTCTATTGGCCGACTGAATAAATGAGTGGTCCCAGGGTCCCCCGGGACCACTCCCACATATTCTCTGATCCCACCCAGTGGGGGCAGGGCTCCCCTGTGTGTGCTCTCTGGGGCTGTGGCTGCCATGGCTCTGACACCTGCAGATGAGCCTTTCAGCCCCAGCATGCCTCAGTGATGGAGACTCAGCCGGCTGCTTGTCCAGCCCAGGCCCTCCTTCCTCCGAGGCCACAGCTTAGGATCACAGGAGCCCTGAGAAGAGTGGGAGAGAACCAGCCAGCTGATGCCTCATGCATGCTTCCAGGGAGCCAGGGGAACACATGCAAGATGAGACATGCTTCCTGAAGCGGGGGAAGCAGATGAAAGGTTCTGGAGTACTAGACACCCCTCCTTGAAGAGTCAGAGGGTCTTTGGGCAGAGGCTGAGCCTGTGGGAGGCTGGGCCCAGACTGCTGTGTCCTTGTTTAGCTGAGAAGCTATGCACCACCCTTCCCAGGACCCTGCAGGCTGGACAGTGGTCACTGTCGCCAAGGGGAGAGGACTCTCTGGTGTCCAGGATGATGGTGTCCAGGGCTTTGCACTTTGTAGGAGAGTGCAGGGAGCCCCTCCTCCACCCCTTGAAAGTAAATCCTGCATTCTGGGCTTGGGGGGCAGATTTGACCTGATTTAGAAAAACAAGCCCTAGAGAGAGTCTTCCCCCATTAACAGGAGATGCCACTGGCACTGTCTGCCTCAGCATCATTCAGACAGCAGGCACTAGGGAACAGCTCATCCGTCTCCCACCGGGAGAGGAGACAAATGACGGTGCAGGCATACAATAGACGAAACCGGTGAACCGGAACAAGGCGCGTCAAGACAGATAATACGTCTCAAAAATATCATGTGGAGCAAAGCATGGAAACTGACAGCAAAACAGAGAGAAAAAACCCCACACTGCAGAATGACACGCACACGTGCTGTTTTCATCCACGTGAGAACCCTGCAAAGCAGCGCCATGTGATGCTCAGGGCTGTGCGCAGAGCCGGACATGCGACCCGCGGACACTGCATCCCTGATGGGCACAGGACCCCCAAGGGGCTGTGCCGGAGCCTCGTCACGGATTCATTTTTTAAATGAGGGACCTTTAAGCAAATGCTGTGTAGCGTTGAGACTGGATAGAGTTAAGCAGCAAGTCCATGGGAGTTGGTTGCAGTATTTTTATTCCTGTCTCTAGGTTTGAAATATTTCATAATTTTAACAAAAAAATTCAAAGCAATGTTTCCAACTCCCAAGTAGGGTGGGGAGCTGAAGGCCCCCTACCCAGGGTGGGTTTGATGCTGGCTGGTGGGGTAGGCTCGGCCTCTTGGATCCCTGTGTGCTGCTGTGGGCAGGGCCAGGCCAACTTCCCTACAGGCTGGAGCACCGAGGTCAGACCTGACGATGGTGAGGGCCTTCCAGAACACTGTGCTGGGCCCAGCATTCCCACACCGCCCTCTCATCCCAGCCCAAGCTGCGGAGCCCTGGGGCCCACCTGCCACCTCGTCCTTGACGCTGAGCCAGGTGCATTCTTCTTCCAGAGGCGAGGGCTGCCTGGTGTTCCGAGTGCAGTAGTGCGGAGACTGGCGCCCGTAGAGGGCCGCTTGGATCTGGATGACCTCCCCGGAACCACAGTGCAGGGTGGCGTTGAGGCCCTCACAGGCCAGGCGCCAGCCAACCCCTGTGTGCAAGGGCAGGCATCACCTTAGGGGGCTCATGGGTACAGCTGGGCAGGTGCCCCACTGATGGGAAGCAGAGTGGCTATAGGGGTCAGGGTTGTGAGATGCAAGAACATGGCAGGGAAGAGCGGATGGGAGCCAAAGAGAGATGGAGAGGGGGAGGGGGAGAGTAGGAGAGGGAGGGAGGGAGAAAGGGAGGCAGCATCACGTGATTAGGGAGAGACACAGAGGCTGAGCAAGAAATGGAGACACGAACAGAGTCACAGATGGAGGGAGAGCAGGGAAACCGACGTGGACAGAGACCCATGCAGGGGGAGAGACAGAGACTGAGAGAACCAGAAAGAGGGAGGAAAGATCAAGAGAAAATGGAAAGAGAGGGAGAGGGACAGAAAGTTAAGGTGATAGAGTGATGGAAGCAGAGCGGGGAGGGAGAGGAGGCCCTGAGATGGGCCGGCTCACCAAACTCGCAGATGAAGGCGAAGGCCTGCGCACAGTCCCCCGAGGCAGCCCACTGGGAATCAGGGCCTCTCCTGATGTAGCCACAGGTGTTGGGATCAGGTCCCGCCTGTCCACTGTGCCAGTTGCTGTAGCTCACATTCGACATGTCCAACCAGGTCCCTGGCCCTGGGATGGGAACACGACCCCGGGACCTGGCAACTCTCTTTCTACCCCTTTTATAGAAACGTGAGACTTGGCTCAGCTCTGCCCCCAGTGTGCACTAGGTGCTTAATCAGTGTTGAGGGGCTGAAAGCCTCTCTCTCCCACACCAGTGAAGGAGCCCTTCCCCACCATTGTCTTCAAAGGCCCAAATATGAAGATTGGGACCCCAAGCCAGAGAGTCCGTAGAGGGTGGCTGGATTAAAGAGATGAGCCTTCCAGCTGCAGAACCTAAACCAGAAATGGGTTGTGGGCTCTAGGAAGGCCTCGGCCCATGAACAGGGGTCCTTGTCACATGCAAGTCATCAGTGGGGAGCTGAGATGCAAGCAGCTCCCCTTGCTTCAGGCCCTTCAGACCCCTGAAAGCCCAGGACGTCCCTTTTGAAGAGGTGGAGACAGAGTGCCTGTGTGTGCAGCATTTCAGGGGCAGGGAGCTGGAAGACACCTGACATACAAATGTGGGGACTGGCCAAATAACTCCTACTTTTTTTTAAAAGAAGAAATTTATGCAAATGCTTTTAAAAATTCAAATGGTGCAAAAGTGTATAGAATGGAAACCTCCTCTGAACTCTCCCAAACTCCGAGCTCTTCCCCTTCTGCTGTATTTCTTGTAAATTGCTCCAGGCTGACTTTTATGCACATACCAGCATTTTGAAAAAAATTTTTTTGGTTTATTTTCATCTACTTGAAAGACAGAACAAGAGCGGGGCAGGGATCATTCATCTGTTAGTTCACTCCCCACACGCTCACAACAGCCAGGGCTGATCCAGGCCAAACTCAGGAGCCAGAAACTCCATCTGGATGTCCCACATGGGTGGCAGGGGCCCAGGCAGTTGGGCCATCTTCTGCTGCCTCCCAGAATGCCTTAGCTGGGAGCTGGATCAGAAGTGGAGGAGCTGGGGCTCAAGTCAGAATTTTGACACAGGACATGGGCATCCAAAGTGGCCACCTAACCCATGGCACCACAACATTCGCCCCCCATAGACCAGCATTTATGACTGCCTGAAATCTATTGACACAAATGCTATGTTAATTGAGTACTGTTCTAGTTCTTGCTTCTTAAAAACCATTAAATATCAGAGGCTTCTATATATCAGCCAGCTTAGACCTGCCTTGTTTTCTATAACGGCTGCACAGCATCCAAGAGGAGGTGTTGATAGACCGAAATCCTTTCACTGTGCACAGGCAGATGCTCCGTATGGCAAAATTTAATGCTGTCACCTCAACAAGTCAGGAAAGCGTTCAACAGACATTGCTTGAAGAGGCATCATAAGAATTCAAATTCCCTTGGCTGTGAGCTGCCTTAAATGTGCTTTCCCGAATGCCTGGTGTTTTTTTTTTTTTTTTTTTTTTATGATAGATAGAGTTAGACAGTGAGAGACAGAGACAGAGAGAAAGGTCTTCCTTCCGTTGGTTCACCCCCCAAATGGCCGCCACGGCCGGAGCTATGCTGATCCGAAGCCAGGAGCCAGGTGCTTCCTACTGGTCTCCCATGCGGGTGCAGGGGCCCAAGCACCTGGGCCATCCTCCACTGCCCTCCCGGGCCACAGCAGAGAACTGGACTGGAAGAGGAGCAGCTGGGACTAGAACCCAGCACCCATATGGGATGCTGGCGCCGCAGGCGGAGGATTAACCAAGTGAGCCACATTGCCGGCCCCCCAAATGCCTGTTCATTAACACATTCCCATCCCCTCCAGTAGATTTCTGTGGAGCTCAGTTCACACCAAGCTATTCATTTCTGGAACCTGGTAGCTTCTGCGGGGACAGTGAGAACCCCTGGGACCACTCTGACGTGGCAAATATCAGGCTGGAAAATTATCCTCAGTGGACCCAATGTTTCACTGCACTCCCCTAGCCACCTCACCTTGAGAAGCTGGCTCCTCTGCATTTTCCTCATCTGTAAAATAAGAGTGGCCATGTCTAGCTTGTGGGATCGGCGTGAGAAGTAAATACAAGTGCTGTCTGTTCTCCATTGTGTGTAGACACCAGAGGAACAGAGGAGTGGATATGGCTCTGCCCTTGGAGGGTTGACAGTCTAATGGGAGGAAAGACACTTGCATAAGCTGTGCCCAAAGTGCTCCAGTGAAAGTATGGCTGGAGTCCCCTGGGTGCAGAAGGGCTCATCTGGCTGTGCTGGGTTGGGGGAAGAAGAAGGGTAGGTTGGGGTTTCCAGGAAGATCATTAAAATGAGAGCGTCTAATGTCACTGGGGCTGTACTAAGCACTTGATCTGCATTAATCTCCTAACAAGTGCAGAAAGACATGGGGACATGCTTTGGAAACAGCTTAGTCATGCTTTTATGAGACTCCGTTTTCTCATTGTTTACTGTAAGGATGAACATGATAATGGCCAGGAGGCACTCAGAATGGTGCCTGGTACTATTCCAGCAAGAATGAAAGAAATCCCAGTGTCATCATTAGGTGCATGCAAAGCAATGGACAGTTCTAGAATGCCAGCCGTGTTCCAAGTTGTGTGCTAGGGATTGTACATGAATTATTTCATTTGATTCATAGAAACACCCAAATGGAGATCATGACTCCCGTGAGGATTGGGACATGGGAATTTATTCCGTAGAGCTCTGGGTGAGAACTACACTCACAAGTTTCCCGTAAAGCATGCGTGGCTGTCCCAGCACCTACCTTCCGAGGTCCCGTTCTGCTCCAAGCTCCCTGTGAGTCCAATCCACCATTCCCTGTCCTGGGAGATAAGCCTCTGCAGAAAGTGCTGGGTGTCTTCATCGCGAATGAAGACCAGATGGCCTCCTTGGCCCTCACACCAGCTCTGGGCATCACGGAAGGTGTGTCCAAGTGACACAAACTCATAGCAAGCATCTCTGAAGGCCACCTGGCTCTTCGGGCAAAAGCTGCCCTCCACTGGCTTAGCCACAGGGGCTCCAGACCTCAGGGAGAGCACCAAGAGTGCCAGCACTGCTGCGTTCATCCTCGAACCACAGCTGGAGCCTCTGGAGGAAGCTTGCTCTCGGGTGCTCCATATGCCTGTGCCCCCACCCCCACCACCCCCCGCCCATCCATCCATCTGCCATCCATCCATCCATCCGCCATCCATTCATCCATCCGCCATCCATCTTCCTTTCTCTCTGCATCAAATAATAGCAACTCCCTTTTGTTTAAGAAAAGAAGGCTCAGGGTGAATGTGTCTGTGTTTTTGCTTCACCCAGCTCTTTGTTCAATGCCTGTTCCAAAGCCAATTCATTCATGAAGTGATAAAGCTGCTTGTCTTCTGGTCAACTGTTAGCATCCGATAAAAAGTCCTTGCTGATTTTATGTTATTACCCTGAGGCCGAATTGCTTCCTGAGAAGTCATCAGCATATGGGAAGGGTGTGATAAGACGAAACTGTCAGGAAAGTTAGAGTTATGGGATGCTGGAGCGGCTGAGCTCCACACATGTCAGGTCCTACACAATGGAGCTGGCAGCCATGGCCCATTGCTAATCATCTGTCCCCAGCACGGCTGGAATCCTGGTGGGTATCTGCTCCCCTCACTGATTCATCTCAGTATCATTCATGCCTTCTGGGGAATAAAAGCTCCCTACAAAATTGATCTGATGTCATCATGAAAAGAAACTTCCTTTCGGAACTCAGACCTGGCCGTCTTTACCCGGTACCTAAACCCTCAGGTGGGTATCCGTGGTCTGTGGTTCGAGTTCAGACTCTTCAGCTTTGTATGCAAGGCTCTGTGTAGTTTGGCCCCTAAGAGCACTTCCACTTAGATGCCCCATATTTGAGGGAACAGGCTGTCTCACGCATGCAGGTGAGAGTGTAAACTGGCACAACCTTCATTGTGGGCAGTGTGACAATCTCTATCCAAATCAAAAGCACAAACTCTATATGATAGCAGTTGCACTTGTAGGAATTTTATTGACAGATACATTAATAATCACGCAGAATATCCTATGTACAAGGAAATTCATTGCAGAATTTCATAATAAAACAACCTAAATGTCTGTCAATAGGAACCGGGATGTGGCATAACCCACCTACACAGAAAATAATCAGCAAATTCCTCCTGTACGAATTTGGAAGGATTGCTGAGATTCTTGCTGTTGCTGGAAGAGCGAGACATGCATGGTCCAGTCCCATCTGCGTACAATGTAGACAGATACTTATTTGTGTGTGTAATCTGGCCCACAAAGAGCAGCCAGAAGAGTGGCAAGAGTGGTTGGGAGGGGAGCAAGGTAACTGGGAGACAGGAAGGAGGAGGACTTTAGGTTTTTGGGGCACCCTCACCTTTTGTACCTTTTCCCTTTTGTACCACGTGAACCTAATACTAGTTCAAAAATCGTAAGTTATTATTTTTTGAATCTCAGGGTTCCATCACCCCCCCACAAGCTCAGTGTCACAGCTCTTCCTGCCCCTCCTAACTCTTTGTGGGGGCCTCCATCACCTCTCTGTGCCCTTGACCTTGTAGCCTTCTGCCAGGGACCTCCACTCAGTGCCATGTGTGCCATCAGTAAGAGCTCATTGACTAGAATTCAAACAAAGGGTTTTATAGAACTCACACATGCCCACTTTAGGTCTTTATTTGCCTATTTGTAAAACGTTGTTGCTCACGGTAGATTTCAAAGGTCATTAAATTTGACTAGGTTACTTTAATGGTGGGAAAACATCCTTCCAACTGCTAGTGCTCCTGTTCCTCTTCAGAAAGCTTTCTCTTTAGGGAAATACCTCTCTAGCTCATTTGGATTGGGACGGGGCAGACACTTAGAGCGTGTTTTACACAATTAAAGCCCAGAGCCGGATGAAAGGGCGCATGAGATGTCTGTATATGGGGTACATGTTTGACGCAGCACTTACGTCACCACCTGGGGCACCCCCACCTCTGGTTTTAGTCCTGGCTCCATTTCTGATTCTAGCTTTTGCTGACACACACCCTGGGAGACAGCAGGTCACGGCTCAAGTACTTGGGTCTCTACCGCCAACGTGAGAGACCTGAATGGAGCCCTGGACTCCTGGCTTCCGGCCTGGCCCAGTCCTGGCTGTGCCAGGCATTTGGGAAGCAAACTAGTGGACAAAAGACTTCTTTATGTCTGTATCTCTGTCTTTGTGCCTTTCAAATAAAAAGTTTTTTAAAGACGAAGTTAGCATGTATTTTGAGGTTTGATCCCACGCAGTGTGGAACCTTCTTAAAAAGTGTCAGGCAAGGGGCTGGTGCTGTGGTGCATTGGGTCAAGTGTCATCTGCAGAGCCAGCTTCCTGTATGAGCGCTGCGTCAAGGCCCAGCTGCTCCGCTTCTGATCCAGCTCCCTGATAATGCATCTGGGAAAGCAGCGGAAGTACTTGGGACCCTGCACCCATGTGGGAGACCTGGATGAAGCTCCTGGCTCTTGGTTTCGGCTTCATCCTGGCCCAGCCCCAACCATTTTAGCCATTTGAGGAGTGAACCAGCAGATGGAAGATCTCTGTCTCTCCCTCCCTCTCTGTAACTCTGCCTTTCAAATAAATAAATACATGTGTGTGTGTGTGTGTGTGTGTGTGTGTATAATATAAATAAATATATGTATTTGAAAGTATTAGGTAAATAATTTCCTGTGGCATCCTGTCTACTATCTTTTTTATTTTATTTTATTTATTTATGTGAGAGTTAGAGTTACAGACAGAGAGAGGGAGAGAAAGGTCTTCCATCTGCTGGTTCTCTTCCACAAATGGCCACAATGGCCGGAACTGAGCTGATCCAAAGCCAGGAGCCAGGAGATTCCTCCAGGTCTTCCAAGTGGGTGCAGGGGTTCAGGCACTTGAGCCATCTTCCACTGCTTTCCCAGGCCATTAGCAGAGAGCTGGCTTGGAAGAGGAGCAGCCAGGACATGAACTGGTGCCTATATGGGATGCTGGTGCCACAGATGGAGGCTTAGCCTACTGTGCCACAGAGCCGGCCCTACCCTCTCTTGTTTTAATTTGTTGACTTCCTCTGACACATTCTTATTCACGTGTGCACCCGTTTCCCTACCAGAGCCTGCTAATCTATTTTCTATCTCTACGGATTTGTCCATTCTGAACACTTCGTTTATGGGCAGAATCATACAGTTGGCGACCTTTCTGGCTTCTTTCACTGTGCCAGTGTTTTCAAGGTTCACTCACACTGTAGCGTGTACTTCATTCCTTTTTATGGCCAAACATCCCTCAGGTGGACAGACCACATCTTATCTACCCATCACCTCTCAGTGGGCACTTGGGCTGTTTTGCTCCATGAGTTTCTTGGAGGGGGGGGGGGCAGTATCTTAAGCGCTGTCTGCTCCACAGCTAGCTCGCGGTAGGAGTCAGCAACATTGGCCAGTCCAGCCCCGCTCCCCCATCCCTGGGGCTGACCCCATGGCCTCCAGCCTTTTCCTGGAAGTCCCTCTGAACCATCCAGAGTGCCCCTGCCTGACAGAGGAGGGCCTGGGCAGGACGCTGACTCACAGGCTGGGCAGAACCAGGCTGTTATCTCAAGAGGCCAAACTTCTCCTGGCTTCCATTGGAAAGCCCCGTGGACGAAGCATGTGGAGATAAGCTATCTCCCGGGTGAAGGCTTAATTCATGTCCCTTGCAGGACGAGCTTGGAGACGTTTGATAATGAGAGCAAATCTGCAGGCTAAATTCCACTTGGGCTTTCTTGTTCTGATAGCTGCAGACCGCTCCCGGAGAGAGTGTCTTCCGGGTGAGCTGACCCAGCTGGCCGAGCCGAGCCTCCCTGTGGGGTAGGCAGCGGGAGAGCAGAAAGGCAGCGTGTTTGGCTGAAATAAAGGGCCTGGGGCCCGTGGATGGAGCCACACAGGATATTGATGCCCTGTGGCCAGACGTTTCAGTCTGGGCCAGCCAGAAGCTGATGGAAACAAGGTTCAGTGCCAGGTGGCCATCTGGGAGGGGCTCCAGGGAACACTGGCAGGGAGAGGGCACATCGCGCTGCAGGAAATACTGTCTCTACTGGTCTTACCCAGTCTTTTCCTCCTTTATATGGGCAAGACGACCAAGTGAAAGTTGTGTGAACCCCGTTCCCCGTACACATTCTTGGGTCCTTCATGGGCTCATGGGCAAGCAGACGGGCCTTCCTAGTCACAGTGGTTGGGTGTGTATTTAAGCAGATCACGTTGCGCCCACATTTGCACTTAGCACACATGGTGACTTCTCCATGTCACCAATGGGCTTTGGAATTGGCGTGGGGGTGGCTTGGCCTCCTGTCCCTGAATGGACATTTTCCAAACTATTCCCATGTTGTGTGGTTTTTACTTAATCTGTTTAACACTGATGTGAGCGATTTTTGGTTTTTGAAAGATTTATTTGTTTAATTGAAAGGAAGATAGGGAGAGGGAGAGGGAGAGGGAAAGGGAGCGGGAGAGAGAGGGGGAGAAAGAGAGAGATCTTCCATCTGCTGATTCACTCCTTAAATGCCCACAGCAGCTGGGGCTGAGTCAAGTTGAAGTCAGATGCCAGGAACTGAACTGCTTCCAGATCTCCTATGTGGGTGGCAGACTCCAGGACTTGGACCACCATTTGTTGCCTCCCAGGCATGTTAACAGGAAGCTGTATGGGAATATGTAGAGTGTCTGAGACTCGAACTGGCACCCTGATACGAGATGCAGGTGTCCCCAGCAAAGGCATAACCCACTGTACCACCCCACCTGCCCCTCTGAACATCTCACAAGTCCCCTTTTGCCCGGGCTGAATTATCTCTGGGGGATTGTAGTAGACACTGCCAGGCCCCACCCACAGCCCTCCTACTGACCATGCTGGGCCTTTAAATACAAGCTCCTATGGCTTTGCATCACCCTCTGCAGATGTGCTACAGGACGGGAGTGCCCAGAAGTTAGCGCCTCTCAGGAGAAACTGAGCCCTGCTTGGCCACTACCCTCCTCCCTCAAGACAGCTCAGGGCTGTTCACGCTGTCTCCTGGAGTTTCCCAGTCAGACAAGTCTTCAGCCATTCTCCATGGCAATGGGCTGCATGGTGTCTTGTCTGTATAGTCTTATTCTTTATCCCATCCTACAAGGGTTATTTATCATCTCATAATGTCCTCTTGTTATGCCATCATTACCTGTCTCCCTTGAGTCACTTCCGCATTCCCTGGCTGGCATTTCTTAGATTCTTCCCCAGAAACTTTTTGCTCTGAGGCCACAGGACGTGCATTGTGACTCTTGTTGCAACCACCGCTGATGTGCTCTGCTGAGTGGCCGTCAGCCTGGTCACACCTCCGTACTCACACACGTGCTGTTTCCTGTCCCCCCGGGAATGTCTTCTCTCCTGTACTTGCTTATCGTGTTGATGTGTTTTTGTGAATAGCTCGCGTATTACTTTCTCGGGTCCTCCAGGAGTTAATGGCCACACTGGCTGCATCCTCACAGCAGTTTTGTCTCCTTCCATTTTGGTACCATGTAAAGGTAGCCATAAGCGTTACAAAGAGAATAAGAGATGGGGCAAGAGGAAGCATAAGTACTTGGTTGTGAAAAATGCATCCCTTTCTAGACGTTTCTGTTCCCATTTCTAAATCATTTGGCTTAGTGACTATCATGGGGTCAGCTCAGCTCTGGCCGTCATGGTCATTTGTGGAGTGAACTGGCAGCTGGAAGACCTCTCTCTCTCTGGCTCTACCTCTCTATCTCTGTCTTTCAAATAAATAAATAAATCTTTAAGAAGATTTATTTAGGTTCTGGTGCTGTGGTGTAGTGGGTAAAGCTGCCGCCCGCAGTGCCATCATCACATAAGGATGCCAGTTCTAGTCCCAGCTGCTCTACTTCTGATCCAGCTCTCTGCTATGGCCTGGGAAAGCAGTGGAAGATGGCCCAAGGCCTTGGGCTCCAGCACCCGTGTGGGAGATCCGGAAGAAGCTCCTGGCTCCTGGCTTTGGATCAGCACAGCTCTGGCCATTGCAGCCATCTGGGAAATGAACCAGCGGATGGAAGACCTCTCTCTGTCTCTACCTCTCTGTAACTCTGCCTTTCAAATAAATAAAACAAATCTTAAAAAAGAAGAATATAAAGAAAAATAAGATACATTCTACTATCATGAAATTTATGTATTTATTTATTTGAAAGGCAGAGGCAGATCTTCCGTTCTGCTGGTTCACTCTCCAAATGGTCTCAACAGCAGGAACTGGGCCAGGCCCAAGCCAGGAGCCAGGAGCTTTCATTTGGGTCTCCCATGTGAGTGCAGGGTCCCAAGTGCTTGGGCCGTCTTCCACTGCTTTCCCAGGTGCTTCAGCAGGAAGCTGGATTGGAAGTGGAGCAGCTGGGACTCAAACCAGTGCCCATATGGGATGCTCATATCCCAGGCGGTGGCTTTACCCATTGCGCCACAGCACTGGCCTCTGTGGAGGAAACTTGAGCTCACCCAGCCCAGGCATTAGAAGACACTTGTTTTTCTGCCATGAAGGCCCCCTGTGTCTCAGCTTCATCACTTCCTCTGGGCTCTGATTGCGCGTTCGCCGTCTCTGCTAGACACTGGCCTGTGTCCTTGGAGCACCGTGTGGCGTGGGTGCATCCACTGGGATGTTAGCAGTGGCATCTGTGGGCTTTCACGGAGTGGTGACGTTTCCCCTGCAGGAGCCCCCGCGGGGCTTTCTGGCCACTGATGCTGCTCACTCTTGGCTGGCGTGGCTGTTCCCTCCTCCATGCGGACTTTGCCCATCACCTTGAACCCTGTGAGCAGAGATTTCAACCTTATCTGCCCCACTTATCAGCCGGGCTAATTAGAGGCATCGTTTAGAAACCAGTGTAATTGGAAAACTGGAAGTAATTTAGATAGGATGACATTTTCTCCAAAAGGGAAATATTATCTTAGGTAATAACTTTGTCATTGGAGATAAAGAATTACAAAATAAGGCTGTTAGGTTTTTAAGGATTTTTTTTTTTTTTGACAGGCAGAGTTAGAGAGAGAGACAGAAAAAAGGTCTTTCTTCTGTTTGTTCACCCCCCAAAATGGCTGCTACAGCTGATGCGCTGCACCGATCCGAAGCCAGGTGCCAGGTGCTTCCTCCTGGTCTCCCATGCAGGTGCAGGGCCCAAGCACTTGGGCCATCCTCCACTGCCTTCCTGGGCCACAGCAGAGAGCTGGACTAGAAGAGGAGCAACCGGGACAGAACCGGCACCCCAACCGGGACTAGAACCCGGAGTGCCGGCGCCACAGGCAGAGGATTAGCCTAGTGAGCCATGGTGCCGGCAGGTTTTTAAAGTTTTTATGTATTTTCATTTTATTTGAAAGGAAGAGAGAGAGAGAGAGAGATCGATCTCCTGTCCACTGGTTCACTCCCCAAAGCCCACAACAGCCAGGCCTGGGCTGGGCCAAAGCCTGGTGCCAAGAACTCCATCTGGGTCTCCCTTGTGGTTGCAGGGACCCAGGTGCTGGAGCCCTTGCCTGCTGCCTTCCAGGACGCACGCTAGAAGGAAGCTGGATTGGAAGCCGAGGAGCTGGGACTCAAACCCGGCACTCACAGGAGACGTGGGTGGCCCAAGTGGTGACTTAACAACTGTGCCAAATGTCCATCTCTTTTTTTTTTTCTAGCATAAAAATATCCCCTTTTTCAGCTTTTACTTGTTAATCTCACAACTGGTTTTTTTTAGATTTATTTATTTATTTGAAAGTTAGCGTTATACACAAAAAGAGAGAGATTTTCATCCACTGGTTCCTTCCCCAATGGTCACAATGGCCAGCCCTGGGCCAGCCTGAAGCCAAGATCTAGGAGATTCTTCCAGGTCTCCCACATAGGTGGCAGGGGACCAAGCACTTGGGTCATCATCTGGTGGTCTTCCCTGGCCGTCAGCAAGAAGCTGAATCGGAAGTGGAGCAGCTGGCACACAAACTGGTGCCTATATGGGATGCCAGCATTGCAGGCAGTCACTTTACCTGCTACACCACAACACCAGCCCCTCATGACTGTTTTTTTTAGGATCAGTTGATTCTATGGATCCAGGGGCCTTGTAGAAGGGGAGCTGACTCTTTCCTGCCCCTTCCCCAGATTACCAAAGTAAGAGGATTCTGTGGTCACATGTTCTATTCCTACCACATGTGGCCCAACGTCACCCATTTTCAGTGGCCCTATCTGTAAAATGGGAATGGGAGCACAGCCTGGCACAATGGGGTAAGCCTTGGGCTGCCTGTACGCCATGTGGGAATTCCTGGGATGATTCCCATCCCTGCTTCCGTTCCAGCTCAGGTCCCCGAGTCCATCACCCACGTGGGAGACACAGAGGGAGTCCTGGCTCCTGGCTGCTTCCTGGCCCAGCTCTGGGTGTTGCAGGCTTTTGGAGAGTGAACCAGTGGCTGGAAGGTCTCTGTCTTTTTGTCTCTCTCTCTCTCTCTCTCTTTCTCTGTTGCTCTTCTTTTCAAATAAAAAAAAGAATTTGAAATAAAATGAGGATAATAATATTATTCATGAAACACTGTGTGCATGAGAATTGAAAGGGTGATGTGTGGGAGGGCGTTTGGTCTAACGATCGTGACTCAGGTTGGGGTGCCCACATCTCATACTGTAGAGCCCCTGGGTTTGAGGCCCAGCTCCGAGCTCAGTCCCAGCTTCCAGGAGGCAGTAGGTGATGGCTCAAGTGGCTGGGTTCCTGCCACCCACGTGGGAGACCTGGGCTGAGTCCCTAGCTCTTGGCCTCAGCTTGGCCCCATCCAGGCCATTGTGGGCCTTTGGGGAATAAACCAGCAGATGAGAGCTCTCTCCCTGCCCTTTCTCTTTCTCCCCTACCATTTTCTGTGCCTTTCAAGAACACAAAGGTTGTGGAAAAATGGAACTAAGAGATGTTTATTTTTGTACAATTGAAATCCGTGCAGTTTTTTCCTAATACTCAGTTCCCAGGAACTGTAGCAGGCCCCTCACATTGTCCTTTGCCTTCCCAGAGTCCCCACTGTCTCACGCACTGGCCGGCTTCAGTCTGATTTTGAGGCAGTGGGTGTGCTGTTGAAATTGTCTGAGGAACACACGCTTCTGCTCTGCTGCCTACTGTTCTTCCCACCAGCAGTTCTGCATCGTGCAGTGGGGAAGACGTGCACTGATTCATTGTTAGCCTTGACCAAGCCCCACATCTCTGAGCTTGGGGAATGCAAGATGCAAATGTCTTCCTTCTAGGGATGAAGAGGGACTGACCAGACACTGCTGACACAGTGCTGGGCATGGTGCTTGGACAGATCAAGCATCCACATGTAGTGGATTTTTTTTAAAGTATTCATTTATTTTGGAAGCAGAGCAATGGAAAAATTTTAGTCTATGTGCTGCCAAAGTAGTGGAAAAAGACACACACGCAGAGATCTTCCATCCAGTGGCTCACTCCCCAGACGGCCACAGCAACCAGGTCCAGGCCAGGCTCAAGCCAGCAGCCAGGAACTCCATCCTGGACTCTCACATGGGTGGCAGAGGCCTGGGGACTTGGGCCATCTGCTGTTGCCTCCCCATCACATTAGCCGGAATCTGTCCAAAGCAGAGCAGCCAGGACTCTAGTGGATGCTCCAGTACAGGATGCGGACATCACAAGGAGCAGCCCATGACCCCGCAGACCCCGCTTTGGTGCCGTGCCCACCAGTGACCAACGCTCAGGGGACAGCGGGCCCAGGGTTGTTAAGCCTCAGACTCTAGTCTCTGATGTCTAAGCCCTGAGCGCTCACTTCCACACCAGGTGGTGTCCCTTTTTTTCCCAAGACTTCGTGTATGCCAGACATTCTTATTTAATCCTCACAAGGACACAGCTCGCACAGCTGAGAATACGTAACCCCAACGTGGAAACACGTGTTTACACCAGACGGTGGATAGACTGGGGGGAGGGCTTCCAGGGAATTTGGGTCAAAGGGAAGTGCCCTCTGCGGAAACGGGAGGAGAGGGTAGTGACCTTGGTGGGTGCCTGTCTGGAGCCAGGTCCTTTGCCAGCCCCGTATAGCCACTGCCTTAGGGTCTGATTTTGTCATTCCATGTACAGGTGAGGAAGGGGGTAACCAAGGGCAGGCACAGAGATGGACGAGCTGGAATTTGAATCTGATATCAACTCAAACACAGAGCTCTTTGCCCTGGGTCTGGGCCTCTTGGCACCTGCCACCCACAGCAGAATCTTCTGGAGGTACTGGTGGCTGACCTCCACCGACAGAGATTGGGAGTCAGTGGAATGCTCCCCCTCCCCAGCAGGTGGCTCGAGTGCACAGCTGGGGTGGGCGCACAGCCTGCTAAGCAGCTCTGAGATTCTGGAACGTGGGCGCAGCGCAGAGCTGACAGTCATCGTGTTCAGCTGTCCTACACCCAGACCTCACCACAGCCTCTCCCTCCTCCTCCCCCAGAGAGAGCGGACACCCTGTTGTTCCCTCTGACATGAGACGTGATGCCTTCACGAGCGTTTCACCGCACTCCCTTGGTGGATTGAGTGTGGGTCTCGGGCACTGACCTCCCCTAACACGAGAATTCTGGGGAGCCCTCTCACCAAAGGCAGCCACCCTTTTGCCCTCTTGTTCAACCAGGAAGTTGAACTAAAAGTTTGTTTTTCACTACTCTCCAGAGTTCCTAAGAAAAGTCTGGGCTCCTGCTATTTATTTATTTATTTTTAATTTTATTTATCTGAAAGGCAGAGAGAGAGAGATCTTCTATTCCCTGGTTCACCCTCCAAATGCCTACACTAGCTGGGTCTGGGTCATACTCAAGCCAAGGACCTAGAACTCAATCCGGGCGTCCCTCACAGTGCTAGGAACCCAAGTACTTGAGCCTGCTGCCCACCAGGTGAGCCTTAGCAGGAAGCTGAAATCCAGAGTGGAGCTGGGGACTCAAGGTGTGTGGTGCCTAGTATGGGATTCGGTTGTTCCCAAGTGGCATATTAACCACTGCACCAAATGCCCACTCCTCTCCCTCTTTTTTTTCCAAGTGGGTACATGAAACATTTTATGTTTCCTTCTCCCAAAAAGGAAAAAATGGGGGCCAGCATTGTGATATAGGGGGTTAAATCACCACCTCTGATGCCAGTATCCCATACAGGTGCTGGTTCATGCCCAGCTGCTCCTCTTCCAGCCCAGCTCTCTGCTATGGCCTGGGAAAGCAGGGGAAGATGGCCCAAGTGCTTGGGTCTCTGCACCCACGTGGGTGTTAAGAGATAAAGGAAAGAAGGAAGAAAATGAATTCAGTTGCTTTTTACATTTGATGTTTAGGACACATAAAACATAAAACACTTCCTGTCACCACAGACATTGTCCCTGTGAGGTGCAGGGCCACTCACTCGAGTATGAGCTCCAGGCTCCCCCGGCTCCAGGCACCTGTCACAGTCCTGTCAGTCTCCCTGTGTGCTCTGATCATGAGCGTCTCCAGTGCCTGAAGTGGACGCCCAAGCAAAAGGCTCTGAGTTCTCTCCACTAACTCAGGAAGGAGCTTCAGTTGGCTAAGCCCAAAGTGAAACCTGAGAGCGCAGGGGATTAAAGATTAGCCAGTCCTGAAAATCGCCCTGTGACCAGCTTAGAGAGAGGTGTGGGGAGAGGGGCAGCTCCCGAGAAGGTGGAGCCGTGCGAGTTTGCAGCTGCTCCCACTGTCACTCTGCACCCCAGCAATGGACGTCTTATTCGGCAGGAATAAGAAAGAGCAGCTGGAGCCGGTGAAGGCCAAAGTCAGAGGTGAGCACTTGGTATGAAAGGTGGGCTCTTCCTCCTTGCTGAGACGGACACCCTCTTTCTGATGACAGAAGCCACGCTTACTGCTCATTATTGTCAGGGATGGGGGGAGTGACCTGTGATGTAGACATATCTGCTGCGAAGCTGTCACTCAGTTCACCAGGGAGACAGCAGTTGTCCCTGTTCCTGGGAGGACGGTGTCACCAGCGCCACCACTGGTGCCTCCTGGACAATAAAACTGTGTGCAGAGGCGGCGCACTGAAAATATAGGATGTATTTGTGCCAATGTGTGCACGGTAAATTCAAGATTAGTACGCTCGTGCACACTTGCCGGGGGTGGAACAGTGCACGAGGGTTTCTCTCAGGTGCCCACAGGTGTGATTCCAGCTCACGAACACCTGCAGGGCCAATGAGCTGGGCCAACGAGCTGGACCCAGAGCAGCCTCTCTTCGGGCACAATCCATTAGCTGGCTTCTAGCTTCGTTTAATCCATCGATTTCACTTGATTTCTCCTGATTGGGGTGGACTCGTTCCTTTCACTGTCCAGTTTAGGCTCCAGCGGGCAGTCACAGGCCCTGAGCTCTCCAGTCCCCTGAGTAGCCCTCACCCGGTTCTGAGAACTGCTCATGAGTCTGCTTGGGCCCACAGGTGTTTCTGATTTTGGATAAAGCTCAGGTGCCAGACGCTGATTGTGTGTGTGCTGACCTGTCTGTCCAGGGAGGCCAGGCCGGGCTCTGGCTGTGCAGGAAATCAGAAGGAGCCTGCAGGGAGGTATGAAAGCTGAGGGGACGCGGAGGGGCGCCACGGTGTCTGCTCCAGTCCCATCTCAGGACAGAGCTCTCCAACAGAAACAGTGTGTGCCACTTGTGTACCTACAAAAAATTCATCTTTGTTGGGAAGAGAGGGCGAGAACCTGCTGGTTCACTCTGCAAATGTCCAGACCGTTGGGCCAGGCCAAAACCAGGAACCTAGAACTCAACCCAGGTCTCCCATGTGGATGGCAGGGGCCCAGTGACTTGAACCACCACTGTTACCTCCCAGGGTAACATTGGCAGGGAGCTGGAATCCGAAGGGGCAGCCAGGAAATGAACCCAGGTTCTCTGATGTGAGCCATGGGCACATTAACTGCTGTGCAAAATGTCCCCTCCCCCACTTCTTATGTATTTTTAAATTTTCTGGTAGGCATGTTCAAAAAAGAAGGAAGGAATAGGCAAAATTAATCTCCAAAGTGTGTTTCCTTTCATACAACGTCTCCAGAATATTACCCATGTTAGCAATTGCTCAGGAGATATTTTACTTTTCCCTGCTCAGTCTTTGACATCAGCTGTGTGTTTGAGTATTGCTCCTCTGGTTCAAGTCATTTCTGACAGCCATGTTGCAGGTGCTCAGTCACCACGAGGCACTGCTGGCCACCTCGCTGCCTGGTGCAGTTCTCGCCTGTTCTTGCCTTACTGCTCTGTGAAACAAGCACCCACTCTCCTTCAAGACTCAGCCCAGGGCTGGCCTTGTGGCATAACAGGTTAAGCCGCCATCTCATATGGATGCCAGTTCGAGTCCCGGCGGCGCCACTTCTGATTCAGCTCCCTAATAATGCACCTGGGAAAGTAGTGGAGGATGCTCCAAGTGCTTGGGCCCCTGCAGCCACGTGGGAGACCCGAAAGAAGCTCCTGGTGCCTGCCTTCAGCCTGGCCCAGCTCTGGTTGTTGCGGCCATTTGGGGAGTGAACCAGCGGATGGAAGATTTCTCTCTCCCTCCCTCCCTCCTCCTTTCTCTCTCTCTCTCTCTCTCTCTCTCTCAGTAACTCTGCCTTTCAAAAAATAAATCAATCTTTAATAAAAGAAAAAAGAAACTCGGCCAGATATCCTCCTCCAGGAAGCTACCTCGTGTTCCTGTTGTCAGCCCACACGGGAGCAAGGTTCTGTTCTCTGCGGCCCCCTTGGCTGATTCTGGAGCATGGCTTCCATCAGTGTGTGCCGAGTGCCTGTTGTCCTCTCTCTCCTCATGGACATGAACAGCTGGGGGACAGCTGTTCCATGCCTGCAAAACACCAGGCGGATTATGCGTCGTGTAGAAACAAGGCAGCGTGGACCAATGGTGCAGCCAGTGGTGCTGGGGCTCCCTCCACAGCCCCGTTCCTCTCCAAGGTGGTGTCTTGCCTTTCTCCGGGTTTGGATGTGGAATTGGCGACTAAACATTCTTTCTCCCAACAGGTCAGATTCCCCCATGGCTGCAGGGTACCCTGCTGCGCAACGGGCCCGGCATGCACACGATCGGGGAGAGCAGATACAACCACTGGTTCGATGGCCTGGCCCTCCTGCACAGCTTTGCAATCAGGGATGGTAAGAGCACAGGGCAGGGGGGTCCGCTGAGGCCACTGTGGCTCACAACCACCGGGGGCTAGCACCACACATGGCTCTTCTCTTGCCAGACCAGAGGTCATGAGTCTATGACAAGTTTTTCACTGTGCTTAAATCAAGGCTCTGACAGGGCTGCCTTCCCGCTAGCGGATCTAGTGGAGAATCCGTCTCCGTGCCTCTCTAGCTCCTTAAAGTCATCTGTGTTTCTTGGCCTGCAGCTCCATCTCTATTCTCAAAGCCAACAGCGTAGCATCCTATAATCCCTGCCTGTGTCTCTGCATCCTTACACCTCCTTCTCTCAGACCCTCCTGCCTCCCTCTCATCAGGACCTTGGTGGGGACGTTAGTCATCCAGAGCGATCTCCCCATCTCCAGATCTGCGAAGTCCCTTTGCCACGTCAGGTGACAGGTTCCAGGGATCAGGTCGTGGACATCTCTGGGTATGGGGAGGAGGCTCCATGCAGCCTGTCTCGGACACAAACCTCCCAGGAAAGATGGCCCTGGCTCTTTTTCAGGGGGTTCACCTTGCAGAATGACACGTGTCCTCAAGAAGGTAGGCAAGGGCAGGTGGCAGCATGTGAGCTGTGGAGTCAGACACAGTGAAAGCAGGGAGAGCACAGGGCTGAAGAGAATGCAGCTGAGTGTGTGGTCCCGGCAGGGGCGAGCAGTAAATTGGGCAGGTCGCCCAGAGCAGGATCAGAAAGCTGGATCTAGGGCAGAATGCGAGAATTCCACAAATGAGGCGACATTCTGGCTTAGGAGAAGGGCTGCAAAGCCTCTGTTGGCCCTTGGGCTGTCTCTTGTCACTCTCGAGACTTGCACGAGGTAGGTTCTTAAGGAAGTCTGCTGGGTTGTAGGTGACATCAGCGGGGCTGGGTCTCAGAATGGAGAATTTGTGACTGGATGCTCCAGGCTTGGCATGGTGAACTGTGGCCAAGCCAGCCTCAGTTTCCTCACCAGTAAAATGGGCTTCTTCCTCCTCCTGACACCCAGTGCATGCTCAGTACATGAAAAAAACCAGCAAGATCCCCTGGCCCACCCATTAAATCTGTAAAACCCAGGGCACACCCATGGCACACCCAGGGCTTGACTGAATGTGACAGAGCACCGTGCTTCTGACTTGTTTCCTGCTGTGGGATGAGAATCCTTCCACGCCAGACCCCTGCTGAGCTGCCCAGGTGGCCCCAGGACCGAGCGCATCAGAGAGAGGCCACAGCTGGGCCACAGCCTTCTGTCATTTCTCACAGGCTCAGGGGTGAGTCTGGTGCACAGCCCAGGGCAAGAAAGCCCAGAGGCAGAAACCAAGGCTTTAAAAAGGCAGCAAGGGTAAGAGCAGAGCCGAGGGGAGGGAGCTGGGTGAAGGGCAGGATCTGAAGGCTTGCAGACAGATCTCTGTGTGCCTGTCCTCGCTTGCTGCCCTGCCCCCCAAACCATCACACTTGGCCCTGTCCTCAGAGTCCCTGGGCAGGAGCACGCCTGTTCACCAGGTCTCTGCAGGAGGGAGGAGGCAGGGCATGGAGACCGCCTGGGGCCCCTCCTTTAACCGTAGTCTCAAAGCTGGTGTCAGTCGTGAGTGATTCCAGAGATGGCTTCCTGGGCTCTGGGGCTGGGTGTGCAGCAGGAGCGGGAGGCCTATGCACGGCCAGCCTGGGCTGCCTGCTTACTTTTCAAGGGAGCAACGTTCAGCACCTTAGCCAGTGCTTTCAGGGTGGTGACTCCCCAGAAGGGTGGCCGGCAGAGGACAGGCTGGCTGCGGGGACACCATGGTGGCACTTCCACATGGCCTGTAGCTGAGCAACAGTGTGTGTCAGCCACCCCAGGCAAGTCTCTCTGCTTTCAGATTTTGTTGGGCCACCCGGAGTCTCGGAAGCCATCTTTTTTCCTCCCTCCCTCCCTCCCTCCTTCTCTCTCTCTCTCTCTCTTTCTTTCTTTCAGATTTGTTTATTTACTTGAGAGACAGAGTTACAGACAGAGACAGAATTCTTCCATCCTGGTTCACTCTCCAAATGGCCACAATGGCTGGAACTGGGCCTGTCTAAAGCCAGGAGCCAGGAGCTTCTTCCAGATCTCCCACGTGGGTGCAGGGGCCCAAGGACTTGGGCCATCTTCTACTGCGTACCCAGGCCATCAGCAGGGAGCTGAATGGGAAGTGGAGCAGCCAGGACTTGAACCTGCGCCCATAGAGGGTGCTGGCACTGCAGGTAGATGATTAACCTGCTGTTGCTCAGTGCTGGCCCTGGGAGCTGTCATTTAGCAGAGGCAAACCGTGTGCCAATAGGCTAGACGCCAACCATTTCGTTTAAAGCAGCCTACCCTGGGAGGGGAGGGGGGATTCCCAACTTCCCGGTGAGAAAACTAAGATTCAAGGAGGTGAAGAGGCTTGCCCAAGGTAACCCTACTTCAGTGGGGACCACTGCAGGACCAAGGCCTGGGCCCCTCTGTCTACAGCATCTCAAGCCCATGCTTAACTTAGACTGAGTGCCAGCTGTGCATGGAGGGCTTCGTAAGCCTTGCATACCACACTGTAAGGAGCAAATCCTGATCCTCGCACCAGCGCGGCAGGGACAGGGGCTTGCCTCTGACCAAGGGCAAGTTTACCGTGGAGCACTCGGGAAAACACAGTGCTGCCATTAGAAGTCAACACAGCAGGGGCTGGCACTTTGGCCTTGTGGGTGAGGCTGCCAGCTACAGTGCCGGCATCCCATATGGGCACCAGTTCGAGTACCAGCTACTTCACTTTCAATCCAGCTCTCTGCTTTGGCCTGGGAAAGCAGTGGAAGATGGCCCAAGTCCTTGGGACCCTGCACCCACATAGGAGACCCGGAAGAAGCTCCTGGCTTCCAATCAGTGCAGCTCCGGCCTTTGTGGCCAACTGGGAGGTAAACCAGCGGATGGAGGACCGTTCTCTCTCTCTCTCTGCCTCTCCTTCTCTGTGTGTAACTCTGACTTTCAAGTAAATAAATAAATCTTAAAAAAAAAAACCTAACCAAGATATTAAAAAAAAGAAGAAGAAATCAAGACAGCGATGACTCCAGCAGGGGTGGGGAATTCCGGCCCGCAGGCCACATATAGCTGCAAAATCATTTGGTCCGGCCCTGCCAAGGCAACCGCAGAAGGGACTTGAAATTCAATAAATCTATAGCAGGCTAATTTTTTAATAGAGGTAATATTTAGTTATTTATAAGATTTATTTGTTTTTTAAATTTTTAATTAGTTTAACATATTCATTATGATGTGATTTTGAAGGACATTATAATCTTCCCTTCTTTCCTCCCCCTTTCTTCCTCCCTCCTTCCTTCCTTCTCCCTTTCTGTCTTTTTCTAGAATTTGAGATAACATATTTTATATTACCATGGAAAGGCGTAATACTTCACTGGATAAGAAGCTTAACAATGGGGCCGGCGCTGTGACGTAGCAGATAAAGCCACTGCCTGTGGTGTTGACGTCCCGTATGGGTGCCAGTTTGAGACCCAGCTGCTCCACTTCCAATACAGCTCTCTGCTATGGCCTGGGAAAGCAGTACAAGATGGCCCAAGTCCTTGGGACCCTGCACCCGTTTTTGTGGGAGACCCGGAGGAAGCTCCTGGCTCCTGGCTTCAGATCAGTGCAGCTCCAGCCATTGTAGCCAATTGGGGGGTGAACCAGCGGATGGAAAATCTCTCTCTCTGCCTCTCCTTCTCTCTCTGTGTAGCTCTTACTTTCAAATAAATAAAAAAATCTTTAAAAAAAGTTTAACAAGTAAAAAGCAAAAAGATCCTAGTTTAGTGGGTAGCAAGCTAATTTTTAAGTTGATGATTTTGTATGATGCTATAAATCTCCCAAAGGCCCTTGGCAGAAAAAGTTCCCCACCCCTGCCCAGAGGAAGAGGCAGTGACAGACGAACATATGAAGGGGCTTCCAGGGGCTGCTTGTGTTCTCTCTCCTACATATTACTTTATTTTTATGTATTTATTTATTTATTTTTAGATTTTATTTATTTATTTGAGAGGTAGAGTTACAGACAATGAGAGAATGGTCTGCCATCGTTGGTTCACTCCCCAAATGGCTGTAACGGCTGGAGCTGCGCTAATCCAAAGGCAGGAGCCAGGTGCCTCTTCCCAGTCTCCCATGTGGGTGAAAGGCAGAATGAGAGAGAGAGAGAGAGAGAGAGATCTTTCATCTGCTAGTTCATTCCCCAAATGGTCATACCAGTTGGGGAGTGACCTGGGGCTGGGCTCAGCCAAAGCAAGGAGCCAGGAACCACATGGGTGCAGGGGCTCAAGGACTCGGGCCATCTTTTGCTGCTTTCCCAGGCATGTTAGCAGGAAGCTGGATTGGAAGAAGTGGAGCTACTAGGATTTGAACCAGTACCCACATGGGATGCCTGCACTGCAGGCAGCGGTTTAACCCTCTGTGCCACAATGCTGGCACCTAAGTGGAGTCTTAGCAGTGGCTCCCAACGTACACACCAGATACTTCTGCTTCTTGATCATGATGTGGTTGACTTAACTCTGTCCAACTTGGGAACTTGGGAAATGCGGTCAGGCCAGAGGGCTGTGCTGACATGTTTTCAGGAATGGACAGGAGAGCGAAACTGATCATTTTTCCTGGTTTAGAGAGCCCACTTCCCTTGCTGGCCTTTGAATTGAGATTACTGCTCACTGTATGAGTTATGTAACCTCTCTACAGCTCACTTTTATTAGGTCAGAAATGGGCATGTAAGGGCCACGAGTACCCAAGCCCTTTGTATTCTTCTGGTGAGAAATTTGAAACCAGGGGGCTGGCACTGTCCAAGAGGTGCCGGAGGAGGGGCTCACAGAACTAGATGGAGCCCTGAGGGAACCCAGCCCACATAGGCAGTATGGCCCACTGTTTCTGGCCCAGTGCTCCGAGGGCCTTCCCTCGAGGGCCACCAGTGTGGTGGAAGATGCAGCTGATGGCCTGGGCCTGCCTCTCTTAGCAAGCACTAATGAGCAAGACGACTGGATAGATTTCTAAGCCTCAGTTCCCACATCTGGACAATGGGGTTAAGAAGGGCTCACTCATCTCGAGTGCAAAATCCATGGGTTGTCGTATTCCAGATGCACACACACATCCATGGCACCTGTCCTAGCAAACTAACCTCCCCTCCTCCACCCAGGCCCTGGAAAGTTGGCTTTAAAGCCCGCGAAGGCGAGGGCTGATCTGCTGCTTCTTTTCCAGGGGAAGTCTCTTACAGGAGCAAATACCTGAGAAGTGACACGTACAACGCCAACATCGAGGCCAACAGGATCGTGGTGTCGGAGTTCGGAACAATGGCCTACCCGGACCCCTGCAAAAACATATTTTCCAAGTAACTGCTCATTTTTCATCTGACTGCATCCCATGCTTTTTGATATCTGTGATGGTCAAAGCAATCCTCTGACGATTTTCTCAGAGCGGCAAAGCAGAAGCCCCCGGGCCTGGGCTCCGACCCCAGACGTCAGGCAGATCTTGATGGCTCATAGCAAGAGAGGCAAAGGGCACTTCACAAATTATTAGATGCCCTCCCGTGTGGCTGGTGGGAGGACGGTTTGGAATTTTCTATCAAAATGACAGACACATGGTCCCTTCGGTCTACAGACACAGTCACTCGTGTTTGAGATGGCAGACGTGCCAGGATGTTCCTGGCGGCATCATTTGTCAGAAGAAGAAACTGAAAACAGCCCAAATCTTCATCAGCAGGAGGGTAGCTTAATAAATAACAGTGAAAGTGTGCAAGAATCTGCCATGCAGAAGTAAGAAGGAACAAGGGTGCTCTCTGACCTGTAATGCAGATATCTGCAAGATAAACCATTAAGTAGGAAGAAGAGCAAGGTATAGAAAGGGCATTTATCTACTCTGTTTTGTGCAGAAAACCAACAGGAACTCTGGATTTGTATTTGCTTATATAGGCACAGAGATTCCAAAAGGATGCTTTGAGGCAGTGGGAAGCTGGCAGGACAAGGAAAGGAGAGATCTTTCATTGTATCCATTATAAATCATCTTGGTTGTGATCCAACAATTAAATTCTCAGCCAGGGACTCGGAGCTTCTGCGATATGTCTGTTCTCTCCGCTTTAGATGTAGGAGGGTTCTGAAAGGATTAGGGGGGACTGGCCCAGGGATGGAAGATTACTCCTGCTTTTCCAGAACTGACATCCTTGCCTGTTCCGGTATCTGCCCTAGGGCTGGCACAGGGCGAGCCCTGAACTCTTTTGCAGATGGGGAACAGGGGAGGAGCCAGTGAGAAAGTGGGGGAGGGCCATGAACAAAAACCTCAACCTGGGAAGCACCCTTGTAGTTACAGAATTGGTCAGTAGGGGGAGCACTGCTCAGTACTCAAATCCTGTCTGCTGATTTCACCAACAGCCTTTGGGTTTTCTTTCCTCTTGCTCTGACTTTGCCTTCAGGTTGAATGGGTGCACTCATCCATGGTTTGTCTTCCTTTTTGGAAAGAACTACTTTCTTGGAGAAATGTGAGATAATCAGGGTGGGCTCACATTACTGCCAAAGTGGGGATTGGGAGTTTGCTGGGCTTTGGGGGCCATGAAGTGTAGCAGGCAGGTTTCCAAAGAGCTGCTTTAAAGCCACCCCCAAATGCCTGCTGGGGAGGGGGAGGGGGGAGACATTGGGATCTGTGAGTCCAGGAGGGGTCAGTTGTCACCCGTTTGGTAGTATTTTTGGAGAACCTGATGCCCAAGTCCCCAGAATTCCTCAAGTGACCCCCTGGGACCGGCACTTTTAGTTTCCTAACATTTGGAGTGGTAGGAAACCCTAGGGCAGAACTTTCTGGAGAGACATGGCCATGCACCCTGCCAATCTGCTTTCTCCACAGAGCTTTCTCCTACTTGTCTCATACCATCCCCGACTTCACAGACAACTGCCTGATCAACATCATGAAATGTGGGGAAGACTTCTATGCGACCTCAGAGACAAATTACATCAGGAAAATCAACCCAGAGACCCTGGAAACCCTGGAGAAGGTTTGGGCGAATCTATGACCAGCATCGTTTCCGACTCAAGAAAGGGACCTCCTAGGGGTTTGTGTGTGGCCGTGTTGCCTGCAAGGAGCTCCCCAGAGGGTCCCCTCCTCTAATGCAGTTCCATCCCAGGCTTCCCCTAGCACAGCCTGTGGACTAAACTCCAGGTTCCTTTGAGGGTGGGGGTTGTATCATTTTCATCACTGTGACTGTTGCTTTCTTGTGCTCTGGTAACAAAGCTGCCACTGTATAACGGTCTTTTGATCGTTGATGGCCTGAGGATATGCTGGCGTCCCGTGAGATGGGACTGCCTCGTGGCAGCCACCAGAAGCTCTTAGTGTGCGCAAGTTCCTTCCCGATGTCCACACAGTGACAAACCACCTGATGACACATTTTGCTCTTCTGGTTTCGGGTGCTGCCGGCGATCCTGTGTGTTCCCTTGGCTTGGAGACACGCCACTTCAACTTCTGCCTCCATCACCACGTGGCATTCTTCCTGTGGGTCTGTGTGTCCAACTCCCCATCTTTGTAAAGGCACAGGTGGTTGGATGGGAGACTGCTCTAATGCATTGTGACCTCATCTTTAAAAAAAAAAATCTTACTTATTTGAAAGCCAGAGAGAGAGAGAGAGAGAAATATTTTCCATGTGCTGATTCATTCCTCAAATGGCTGCAACAGTCAGGGCTGGGCTAGGCCAAAGCCAGGAGGCTGGAACTCCATCTCCCACATGAACGGCAGAGGTCCAAGTACTTGGGCCATCTTCCACTGCTTTCCCAGGCACACTAGCAGGGAGCTAGACTTGAACTAGTGCTCTGGTATGGGATGCCAGCATTGCAGGCAGCAGCTTAACTCACTGCACCACGGTGCTGGTCCCATAACCTCATATTAATTACATTTGTAAAACGCATATTTCCAAATGAGTTCATGTTTGTAAGTCCCAGGATTAGGACTGTGTATTTTGAATACACAGTTCTACTCATAAGTATGTTCTTGGCCCTGCAGGAACTCAGTGAGTATTTGGATGGATGGATGGATGGATGGATGGATGGATGGATGAGTTGGAGCACTTGCAATTCCTAGCAGTCCTACCCTGTATTGGCCTGAAGAGGGAGGCATGAAGCAGACAGCAAGGCCCTCACAGATGCCACTCCTGGGGAGGTTCAGTGAACGTTTGCATGAAAATCGATAGACCCACTTGCAATTTTCTGCAGCTGGCGTTCAAAGCCTGAAGCCTTGGCAATGCCCTCTAACGATCTGGTAAAGGCAGTGCTTTTCTTAGCTGGGAAATGATGTCCAGCTCCTTTTAAGCCAGGAGGCATAGGTCCAACTGATGTATGCTTTCCACAAAAGAGAAACCACTGGGACAGGGCAGAGCATTCCTTGACTCTTGACTGGAGCTTGTGTTGTCCTGGGGAACGAAGGGCATCTAGTTGGTTTCCGGCCACCCTGTATTTCCACGGGGAGAGGGGCTCATTTTCCCACTTGTTACTGGAGTCTCACTTTGACCAAATGGTTTTGAAACCTCCCAGTCTGTAGAAGAATCCTATGAGAGAGGTCTGGAGATCTACGGCTTTGTGGAGTGCAAACACAACATAGTTAAAGGACTTAACCAGAACGTCACAGGGCAGAGGCCAAGAGCCACGCTCTGGCTCCCTCTGCCTGGGTCATTGCTCAGAGCTTTCTGTAGTGAGGCATCAACCTCCAGGCCTAAGACACGTGGCAGGGCCAGGCAACGGGATGGGGACAACAGCCACAGAAAACAGCACAGCTCACCAACACCCTGCAACCTGCTCACCCCAGGATCCCCCACCCCACCCAGTGCGAGGTGTGAGGTTCCCAGAGCAAACCTTGGAGGTGCAAATTCTGCCTTAGTTTCCAATCAGGCAACGTGTTGAAAACATCCTTCCTCTCTCTGAACCTGGAGTGAGTCGGGCCTTCCCAGAATCTCTCCCTCCCTCTGTTTGATACCCTGTGGCTGCTGTGTTCTGCAGGTTGATTATCGTAAATATGTGGCGGTGAATATGGCAACGGCACATCCTCACTATGACGCTGCTGGAAATGTTTTCAACATGGGCACATCTATCGTGGACAAAGGGAAGACAAAATATGTGATGTTTAGGATCCCTGCCGAGGTACCAGGTGGGTCATCCCCAGGAATGCCACCAAGCACAACAGCCGAGTGTGGCTCCTCCTAACACCCCCAACTCATTAATGACAACACTCGGGGTGATGCTTCCCCCACAGGTTGTTCAGGTGACCATAAACTCAGTTTTCTCCTGCAGAAGAAAGGAAGAGTTGCTAGAAGTTCTCCCTTTATTCTAACCGAATCCCCCATTTTTAGGCCCCAGTTCATATATTTATAAATTCTACCCATCGGCCGGCGCCGTGGCTCAACAGGCTAATCCTCCGCCTTGCGGCGCCGGCACACCGGGTTCTAGTCCCGGTCGGGGCGCCGGATTCTGTCCCGGTTGCCCCTCTTCCAGGCCAGCCCTCTGCTGTGGCCCGGGAGTGCAGTGGAGGATGGCCCAGGTGCTTGGGCCCTGCACCCCATGGGGAGACCAGGAAAAGCACCTGGCTCCTGGCTCCTGCCATCGGACAAGCGCGGTGCACCGGCCGCAGCGCGCCGACCGCGGCGGTCATTGGAGGGTGAACCAACGGCAAAAGGAAGACCTTTCTCTCTGTCTCTCTCTCTCTCTCTCACTGTCCACTCTGCCTGTCAAAAAATAAATAAATAAATAAATAAATAAATAAATAAATAAATTCTACCCATCATCCTTCCACCCATCCATCATCTACCCATCATCCTTCCACCCACCCATCCAACCATCCAACCCATCCACCCAGTCACCATCTACCTATCCATTCACCCAACAATCTATCTACCCACTCATCCACCCACCCACCCATCTACCTTTCTACCCACCCATCCATCCATCTATCCACCCACCCACCTACCTACTCACCTATCCATCCATCCATCCATTCACCCATCCACTCAACCATCTATCCATCTGTCCAGACAGCCAGCCACCTACCCATCCAGCTGTTCATCTATCTATTCTAGCCTTTTCTTGAGGCTCTAGTACTTTATTGCATTCATTTATCCATCACCCCATCCCTATCCTTCTTCCATTTCTTCACCTTAGGACGAACTTTTGCAGACCACGGCTGTGCCACCCACATGTTCCCCAGCCCCTGCCTCCAGATTCCCAGGGTTGGTCAGGGAGCTCTGTCTGCTGGGATCCACTCCAGAGCCCCACCCCGCTCCCCGAGCTTTCTGAGCCTCCTCTACTTGGGCCAGGCTCCTGGAGCACAGCCCAGGCCGGCTGAGATTGCGTGTTCCTGAGGGGGAAGAGGGTGGGGTTCCCAGCCCATGTTTGTCCAGGACCCTCCTGGGAACCACACCCAGGAGACCAGGCCTCAGAGGGCAGCTGCACGGGGCTTAGGAGGCCGAAAGGAGCCACAAGAGTGCTCGACTTGCCTTTCTGGTTTAGGACTGCTGTGTGCATCTGGGCTCCCTGCCGGTCCCCTTCCCCCACTGTCCTGTGGAAACTTCCGAACAAATCGCCAGGCTCTGCCAGGATCTGGGAGCCCCTGAGGTCAGAATATACAATGAGTGTCCTTGTTAAATGGAACTCCCAGTAGTTAGGCCAATAAAAGGATCGAGGGTCAAGTTCAGAATCCGGGAAGGTCAGACTTGGGAACCGTCTGGGCATCTGAGTTTGCCCTCTCATGTTACAGAGGAGGACTGTGGGGCCCAGGGGGAATCAGGGGACATGGCCATGGTCCCAAGTTTACAGGAGCCACTGACATGTAGGTGGCAGTTCTGAGCACCAACTCCACACTGGAGCACTAGGGGTCGTGCCCGGCTCCTGCTCCCCAGCCAGGGTGCTTTTGTTTCAGTGTGCATTGTGCTCCATTTGTTTTGTGAAGAAAGGAACCATCCCATAACCCCAGAGCGTCCCTCCCTCCAGCCAGCTGATTACAGTGTGCACAGGTGGCCTCCAGAGGGGCGGGGATGTTTGCAGACAGCTCATCGTGGAGCAGCCCCAGGCCTGGGTGTGGAGGCCTTTCGGCCAGGGCCTGACTCATCCCCACAGAGGACGGGAAGGGCCCACGTGTGCCAAGCACCGTTGGCATCCGGGTGCCGGGTGAGCTGCTTGCCTTGCCGTGCAGTCTCATTCCGATCTCTGCCTTCGCTACCAGAGGAGGAAGTCAAGGCTCGGGGGCTGTGTGTTTTCTCAGCATAACCCTGTGGCTTTGGCTACAGTGTTAGAACGTTCTATCAAGCCTCAGCTTCCCAGTAGTCACATGGGCACCCCCACACCCTCATTTCCTTCTCAAAATCTGTGTAAAAGCCCCTTGTCACTGTAGGTGCTCGGCCCCATGTCCAGGTGTTTTGGGTTTTGCTTGTTATTTTAAAGATTGGTTTATTTATTTGGAAGGCAGAATTGGGTGGGGGGGAGAGGTCTTCCATCTGCTTGTTCACTCCCCAAATGGCCACAGTGGCCAGGGCTGGGCCAGGCCAAAGCTAGTAGCTTCTTCTGGGTCTCCCATGTAGGTACAGGGGCCCACACACTCAGGCCATCTTCCACTGCTTTCCCAGGCACAGAAGTAGGGAGCTGGATGGGAAGTGGAGCAGCTAGGAAACTCACCAGTGCCTATATGGGATGCCGGCGTCACAGGCAGTAGCTTTACTCGCCACAAAGCTGGCCCCGTTCGCCCAGGTGTTTCAGAATGGACAGTATCAAGAGAACCTCATGGAAAGACTGTGACACACATGTCCAGTGATGGTTCAGGCACAAGAACAGAGCTTAAGCCTATGTAGACAGCTTGACTTGCAGAACCCCAGGCCCTGTCCCAGTACATGGAGTCAAACTGCACCTTCCATCCATCCCTAGCTGGTCCTCACTCGTAAAAGTGTGAGAAGCACCGGTGCAGAACGGGAGTCAGCAATCCTTTTCCTTCAGATGGCCAGATGGCATTAGGGCTTTGCAGAACACGTGGTCTCTGTCGCAGTGGCTCAAGTTGGCTCCTGGAACTGGAAGACAAAGCCAGCCATGGCCAATGCAAAGAGGAGTGAGCCAGGCCATGTCCCAAATAAAACTTTATTCACAAAAGCAGGGGGCTGCTGGGTTTAGCTCCCAGGCTGTGTCATCGACCCCTGGCCTAGATGCTTTCTCTGTGGTTCCATGGTTTCCAGATTGGACAGCCAGCGTGGGCTGTGGCAGCTGCACCTGCTGAGGCTGGTGTCGGGCTGTGGCCCCTGCACTGACCTTGGCAGTGAGATCCTTGTCTAGCCTCCTTCTTGGCCGCTGTTGAAAATTTCATCTCCCTAGCAACAACGTCGGTTTGTAGAGGTGGTGGTAGTGTTGGGGGCCCAGCTCCTGTGCGATTCCCAGCCCTTGCTTTCCTGCAGAGGCCAAGGGGAAGGGGAAGCAGAGCCCCCTGACGCAGGCCGAGGTGTTCTGCTCCATGCCCTCGCGCTCCCTGCTCTCCCCGAGCTACTACCACAGCTTCGGCATCACTGAGAACTACCTCGTGTTCCTGGAGCAGCCTTTCAAGCTGGATATCCTCAAGATGGCAACGGCATACCTCCGGGGCGTGAGCTGGGCGTCCTGCATGGCCTTCCACCCCGAGGACAAGGTGCGGCCTGGGGGGGGGGTTGAGGGAGGGGCAGCCACCAGCCTCCCTGAGGTGTCTGAAGCTGGGCGGTCCTTCACACTGGCCCCTGCCTGTGTAGCCCCTTGTCCGTACATCGCTGGACACAGTCCCAGGAAGGGGTGTGACCTTGGGTAACCTCAGCAGCCAAGGCAGTCCTGGCCCAGCAGCAAAGGGACCTTGTCCTCAGTCCCGAGGGTGAGCAGGGCTCCTCACACCCTCCAGCCTCTCAGCTGCCACCAAAGACGGGGCGGGCAGGGGCCGGGGCAGGGACAAGAGGAGGTGGGCCGGAGGATCCTTCCGCATCATGATGCTAGAACCTTCCACCCAGAGGTCCAGCAGAAACATCTCCTGTAATTCAGCTGTGTCTGGGTGCTCCCAGCACGTGTGTGCACATGTGCACTGTGTGTGTGCATGCACCCCCATATGGATGTGTGGGCATGAATAGAGTTACTGGCTGACTTCCTATTGTTACCTTTGGAACAGTGTTATGTATTCAGGTACCACACGTGTATATGAAGTCTCCTCTCTAACCGGCCACTCTCCTCCCCTGCCCTGCCCACTCCCCACTCTGGAGGGAGCCACCGCTTCCCAGTGGGCATCCCTCCATGTTCTCTGTGCGTTCGTACAGATGGTCCTGCTGTGGCTGTCTCGCCTCGGGGAGGAGAGCTAGGGGGCTGAAGGGGTGAAGGCATTGGCTCCCTCTCCCCTGCTGCTCATTTCCCAGGAGAGCCCATCGTCCCTGACATCTCACATACCTGGTATTTATTGTTGGCCTCACCCTTGCTGGCAAATAAGGTCCATGAGAGCAGGGAGTGGCATTCTTTTGTCTTTCTGGGTTCCCAGAGCGGTGCCTGAAGCACAGCACGGGTGGGCGGCTGAACTGGAGCTTGCCCTGCAGCAGAGCCTCCCAGTGCAGGAAGCTGGGTGGGAGGAGGGAACTCCAATCCAGACCTCTGGGGATGCCCTGGCATTTAGGAAGTGAGAAGACTCGGAGCCCTGGAAAAGGCTCATGGATGCGTTTAGAAGAGGACTTCTGGACGACTCCATGTGGCTGGCTCAGGGGTTGGGTCCTGAGGGAAGGGAGGGCCTCAGATGTTCACCCCATCTTTGCCTCCTGCATCGAGCCTCCCATCACACCGCTGAAGCCCCCTTCCTGGCTCCCCTCTTGATTTCCAAAGCCTGATGATGGGGAAGGGGGAGAAAGAGGTGAAGCAGGCCCAGGAGGCAGCAGGACGAGGGCACGGCGCAGCCTCAGCAGCCTCCACAAGCACCATCCCCCTGGTGGCTACAGAGGCCTTGGCAGCAAGCGTCCCTCCTGCCCGTCCTAGAGAGGCGCTCACGGAAATGCCCCTTAGACGGCTCCACTTACCGAGTGCTGTTGTGAGCAGACACACAGTAGGCCCAAGCTAGTACCCGCCAGACAGGGTGCTGGCTGGCCCGCGGGTGCACAGTGCTGGCCCTGACAGGGAGAGCCCAGTGCCAACTGTGCGTCTGCTTTCAGACCTACATTCACATCATCGACCAGAGGACCCGGAAGCCCGTGCCCATCAAGTTCTACACAGACGCGCTTGTGGTCTTCCACCACGTCAACGCCTACGAGGAGGACGGCTGCATCGTGTTTGACATCATCGCCTACGACGACAGCAGCCTCTACCAGCTCTTCTACCTGGCCAACCTGAACCAGGCCTTCGAGCAGAATGCCAGGCTCACCTCGGCCCCCACGCTCCGGAGGTTCGCCCTGCCCCTCCACAGGGACCAGGTAAGGCCGTTTTCCACCCAGAGACCAGAGCCCAGGCGGGAAGTTCTGTGGGCACTCATTTGATTGGCATCACAATCACAGAGTGAACTGTACTTACAGAAAAACCAAAAACATCTTCATGATTTTGCCGAAAGTGGTCAAAACGAGTGACAGAATCTTTAGAAAGTCAAGGCAAAGGAAAAAGTAAAATTCCCCGAGCTTTGCCACTACTGCCACAATCAGTTTTGTTTAAAAAGAAAAAGAGGTTTTTTCTGAATTTTTATTTGTTTTTTTGGAAGGCAGAGACAGATCTCACATCTGCTGGTTCATGGGGCTGGGCCAGGCTGAAGCCACGAGCTGGGACCTCCACACAGATCTCCCACTTGGGAACAGAGACCCAGGTGCTTCAGCCACCACTGCTGCCTCTCCAGGGTGCGTTGCCAGGAGGCTGGGAGCCGGGACTCGAACCCAGCATCTTAGCTGCTGTGCCACATGCCCACCCACAGTCAGCTTCAGAATATCTCATCACCCAGAAAGGAATCCCACACCCTCATGGCCCCCTGCCCCTCCCCCATCACCTCCCGACAGCTCCCAATCTACCTTCTGTCTCAGAGGATTCAAAAGGGGCTTAGAAAGTGTTTTTATAAGAAAACTACGCAAGGACTTCAGAGCTTCTTGCACCCAAGTCAACAAAGCAGGAGGCAGATGCTTGTCGCAGCTGTACAGGTGCCCACAGCCCACACTGGGGTGCCTGGGTTCAATTCCTGCCTCTGGCTCCCTGCTAGTGCAGACCCTGGGAGGCAGCGGTGATAGCTCAAGTGACTGGGCCTTGGCAACCCACGTGGATTAGGCTGCTGGCTCCTGGCTTCAGCCCTGGCCTAGGGCTATTGTGGGCATTCGGAGAGTGAACCAGCAGATGTGGGCTGTGTCTCGCGTTCTCTCTGTCTGCCTCTCAGTAAACACTCTTCTAACCCATTTGTCTGCACGTCTCTCTCTGGTATTAAGCATCCTGCGACGGCGTCAGTTTAAGTACCTGCCTAGTGGCAGGAGTCTGTCACTCTCTGCCCCCATGGTCCCCCATGCTGGGCAGCTGTGTTCCCGCACGCGATGCTCCGTGTGGTCACTGTAGATCTGCTGCGGGTCTGGGCTCTGAGTGAGGCTCCAGATCCCACTGACTTCATGCCTTAATCAATTTAAATTAAATCAAATTTGATTCAATTAAGTTTTGATAGCTCGCATTTACCAGCTGCACGCGTGTGCCAGGTACTTTGCTAAGCATTTTATTTTCCTTACCTCATGTAATGAGCTAAACAACCTGTGGGAGAGGTCCCCAAATTAGCCTCATTTTAAAGATGAAAGAAATGGAGGCTCAGAGAGGTTAATGACCATGCCCCAGAGTGGCAGAGCCAAGGTCAGAACAGTCTTTAAACCCACGTTTGTAACTGCTAAGGGGTAGTATGGCTGCTGCTCCCCCAGCGGGCCTCCTGGATGGAGTGCAGATGGGTCACAGGGACTCCAGCAGTGCCCCGGGGCAGGGGGGCCAGTCCCACCCTTCCTGCCCGGATCTTTGGGGCAGGGCTCGGCCAGGTTCTCAGCAGTGAGCATTTGGCGCCCAGGTTTATCTGATGCCACAGCTGGATTCTCTCGTCTGTCTCTGGTGTCTCTGCCACAGTTGTCTGTGTGTCTCTGCCATGGCTTTTACCACATCTCACATCACCTCTGCTTCATGTTTCCAAAGCCATCTTTTGCTTTCCATGAACCAGCTACTTTCTTGACTCAGGCGAGGGGGAGCGTCTGGCTTCCCGGTGGAAGCAGCCTTGCCTGCTGCACAGAGAAGGCAAGGGAGAGAAGGCAGGGCCGGACAGCAGGGGGCCTCAGCCTGGGGCCAGGGGCTGCGGCCTGCCAAGCCCCGACCAAAGTTTGTGAAAAAGCAATTTTTTAAAAAGGATTTATTTATTTGAAAGTCAGAGTTACACAGAGAGAGAAGGAGAGGCAAAGAGAGAGAGGTCTTCCATCTGCTGAGGCAAAGAGAGAGAGGTCTTCCATCTGCTGGTTCACTCCCCAGATGGCCATAACGGCTGAAGCTGTGCTGATCCAAAGCCAGGAGCCAGGAGCTTCTTCCTGGTCTCCCACGCGGGTACAGGGGCCCAAGGACTGGAGCCATCCTCTACTGCTTTCCCAGGCCATAGGAGAGAGCTGGATCAGAAGTGCAGCAGCCAGGTCTTGAGTTGGCGCCCTTAGGAGATGCCAGCACTGCAGGCGGCAGCTTTCCCCACTACGCCACAGCGCCGGCCCTAAAAAAGCAATTTTTGAAAGCATGAAGTGTTAGAGACTTCATGGCTTCCAAGATGCTTTCCTTGACCATTTGAAAGGATCGAGATAAAAATCAGGGTTACTTTCTTTCCACGTGGCACCCCCCCCATAAAGCCACACCCAAGCCTCTGGCCCCTGAACCCCACCCAGGAAGCAGCTCGGTGGGGCAGGGGTGGGGGCAGGGAAGCAAATCTCAAGGCTGAGTTCAGCCCATGTGTGATGTGTATGGTGGTGCATGCTCCCTCCCACGGCCTACACACCATGAGATTTTACCACCTTTACCCACCTTGGGCGGGTGGCTGGAGCCATACGAGGAAGGTGAGTGTGTGTATTTGTAAAAGCCGTTGTGTGAGCTATCCAGTGCTTTGAAGTAGCAAAGGTCAGCAGAGCCTGGGCTGGGCAGCTCTGATCACGCCACTGGATGGCTGTTTATGGTCCCTTAAACATGTCCACTTCACTTTCAAGTTGCTACACCTGCCTTTGGAAATTGCACAGTCGAGGAGGCAGACACTGCCTTCCATGTGCAGAGCCCCAGCTCCGGCTCCCTCCTGTCCCAAGGCCACTGCGAGGCCAGCTCGAGCAGATGCTGCCCTTCGTCAGATGGCCTGCGCGTCTGGGGCCTTTGCCCTCTGTCCCCTCTCCTGCCGTACTGCCCTGGGGTGAGGGCACACTCTGGAGCCATTTGCTCACCTCTCTTTCAAGTGTCAGGCACCCGCTCAGTCCCCTTGTCCCTTGATGCCAAGACTCTGTCGTGTGACTTCATCCCTTGCACTTGGAGGGCACTCGTTAAGCTCTTAAATACTGGTAATGGATTAATTAAAGAGTTTAGCAGGGTCTCTAAATAGGGCACAAAGCAGGCTGGTGTTGTGGCACAGCCGGTAAAGCTGCACCTGTGATGCTGGCATCCCATATGGGCACCAGCTCCTGTCCTGGCTGCTTCACTTCCAATCCAGCTCCCTTCTAACAGCCTGGGAAGAGCAGCGGAAGATGGCCCAAGTGCTTAGACCCGGGCTACCCAGTGGGAGACCTGGATGAAGCTCCTGCTTTGGCCTGACCCAGTGCTGGCCATTGTAGCCATATGGGAGAGTGAACCAGCAGATGGAAGACCTCTCTCTGTCTCTTGCTCGCTCTCTGTAATTCTGACTTTCAAATAAATAAACAAGTCTAAAAAAAAAAAAAAAAAAGTTAAGGGACACAAAGTCTTCCCATGGTGTCAGAACCTGTGCCTGGGGAGAGTGCTCTGGATTTAAAGCCCCAGATTGCCCCAGAGTCCCTGGTCTTTGGGCCAACTGGGGTCAAAGGAAGGCGGGGCTGTCAGGGCCTCTGGGCTGCTGGGCCTGTTTATGTGGGACTGCCAGTGTCTAGGGCAGGGCTCGGCAGGGGAGGGGGTGTGGCTGGGAGACATCTGACATGTACAGACAGCAGGGGACAGCTGCCCTACAGTCTTCCTGGCTGCCTTGAAGAAGGGATCAGAAGCACTTCCCAGCCATGCATGAGGGGCTGTGAGAGGACGCAATTTGGACTTAAAACTCCTGCATCATTAGATTTGAGTTTTGTCTCCCGATGCAGAGAGAAGCCATGGTTTATCACGATGTGCCGGGCCATGTGTTCAATGCCTCTTCTGCTCTTAGACCCTGGAAAGAAGGACCCTGGCCCTGGGCTCGGCACTAAGGAGGCCCTGCTCTGCCCTTTTGGTCTGCAGCACGTCCCCTCCTCCTCCTCAGGTGGAGAGTCCATAGGACCTGTGGATCCTGCCCAGCCAGAGGGGTACTGCCCCCCAAATGTACTCTGGACCCCAGTCCTGCTTTGATGTCTGCTTCTGCTCTCCCAGGGCCAGACTGAGCCACTGGAGTGCCCACCCTGGGCCCATGCAGTGGCCAGGGCTGGCTGAAGTCTTGGCTGTGCTGGCTGGATCACCCATAGAATTGGGGACAGAGCCTGGGGTGAGAAAGAGAGCCAGGGGCCAGAGACCACCTCTAACCACATTCTTCCAGCTCACCTCCAAGGTGCCCTAGGATTTCATGTTCACTCATCCTTCTAGACCACCTGCCATGTTGCTGGAACATTCTCTGTGCAGTACAGTCACCACTTAATGATGTGTGATTTTATTAACTGATTTTATTTTTCTTATCCTTAGTTAAAGGTTAAATCTGAATGAGTACCAATGGCTGGTGGTTGCTGTATTGGGCACTGCAGTTCAACACAACATTGCAAGGGTCTGTGTGTCAAGTCAGGTAGGGAGATAGTGTTCTGTCTATTTGGTTACTATGGTCGGATAGATATTTTGTTGGTGAGCCTTCAGTTGTACTCTCATCCTGGGTCCTGCACATTTCAGGGACTGGCAAAGGCTTTGTTGAACCACATCCCAACACTCTGATTTATTTATCAGCCCATATCCACAAATGACAGAGCAAAGAAACTGCTCGACCTAGAAGAGTTGCCTGCGAGGTTTGAGTTGGGATTTGATTGCGAGTTGTTCTGGCTCCCAGGTACTATGATGGATCTAGCTAGCCCTGGCCTGGGTGTTTTCACAACTATTATTCAACTTAATCCTAAGCATAATCCTTAGATACAGGGCTTTGGGGTGACACACTCAGTCCCAGGCCACCCTCCCACCCCCCAACAACTCATAGATGAGAAAGCAGACCCAGCAAGGTTGTGGGGGGGGGAGTCAGATTTCACACCCAAGCTGGCTTCTGGGGGGTCGCTGTGAGTGCTGCTTCTCCTGGGAGTTCTCACAACAAAGCCGTGCCTGCGCAGCCTGCAAGGTCTTGTTGAATCCTGGCTGGAAAGCGACTTCTTCCCAAAGGCCTCGGAAAGCAGCCGAGTCATGTTGGTGGCTGCTGGGTGTGGAAACATTCAGGGTGTCTCCCTCAACCAGTCTGACAGGTTTCAGGCCAGAGTTATAAGACATCGGCATCAGGGCTGGGACCGGCCTCCCGCTGGCTGCGGTGCCATGCAGGTGCAAGGGCTGGAGCTTCTTCCTAGGACACCGCCGATGTCCTGGGCACTGGGTTGCTCTGTTCATGTACCTCATCTCCACTGCTTCCGACAGCCAGCCTGCGGAACACGCGTTTTGCCCCTCGACAGTTGACGGAAAAGCTCATGGGGTCATGCTTCCCCTCATTCTGTTAGCAGTTACTTCCTGGGAGCCAGTTGCTATGCGCTGTGCAAAATCTGGTCCCTGCCTTCGTGGGGAAGACAGGCATAAAAGAAAGAAGCAGCTTCATAAAGGGGATGATTACAGCCTGGGACGAGCCCTGGGAGACCTTGCAGATTTGGATTGAGTCGTGAGGGGTCTGTGAGCTGGGGCTTGCTGGACCCCGTGGAGCTGGCCTCAGGGCCTCTGCACCTGCTTTGACCTCTGTCCTTGGCACTCTTGCTTCTGGGCAGGGGAATTACACTGTGAGGGCCTGGCCCCAGGCTCTGCTCTGTCTGTGTGGCTTTGGGCAAGTCTCTTTCTCTAGCCTCAGTCTCCTGTAAATTGAGGGCTTGAACTACAGCAAATCTCAACTGCGATCAACTTGACCCCTTCCCAGCAAAGAACCAGGATGATTAAAATAGCTTGGTTTTGATTCTGAAAGCGATTTTTGGAAAATGTGAATGCAAAATCCCCCCTAACCGTGATTTTTTTCGCCTTGGTCCTCAATGTCTCCCAGGGCTTCAGCCACCCTCTTAGCTGTGGCAGCCATGTAATAATAATTAGGATATGGTGGTGGTGGCTAATAACACAGTGGTTCCCCGACCTGCGGATTCAGTTACCCACAAACAAGCATGCTCCAAAATTATTCAATGGAAAATCCCCCAAATAAACAACCCATGACTTTTACACCATGTGCTGAGCAGGATGAAGGCTTGCATCATCTCTCTCTCTGTCGCCCATGGCAAGATTCACCTCTTGTTCATCGGATCCCCACTGCATAGGCCACCCACTGCTACCCTCACCTCGGAGCATGGTTATCAGATCGGCTAGTGGGGTGTCACAGTGCTCATATAAGGGGTTCAGTGCTCTCTATGGTTCAGGCATTCCTGTGTGTCTTGGTGTGCACCCCACTGTGGATGGGGGTTGGTGAAGATGACATCATCAACCACAGCCGCTCACAGTTTTCTAGCACTTTCTGTGAACCAGGCCCTCTCATAACCCGTTTGTGTGGATGATCTGATCTCTTTTAATCAGCCCAGATGCTGGAAGATGCATACCCTATTATTATCCACATTATGCAAATAAGGAAGCAGAACTACAAGGTTAGAGTTGGCCGGGAGTGGGGAGGTGTATGAAGAGGGAGCAGGAGACACCCGGTAAACACTTCATTGTAGATCCCTCTCCTGGGTTAGGATGACAGTCAGGTAGCGAACAGCCAAGTCTGCTTGTGAATTGATCCTAGAGAATGGGCTTGAAAGTTGTCTCTCTCCCACATAATTTTTATTGCGCATTTGTTTTCATTTCAACAGTGGTAACTTTTCATAGGAGAAAATGCTGAAAATATGGAGAAACAAAGAAGAAGAAATTAAAGTCCCCATACCTCCACCATCTGCAGTATCTCACATAGCATATGCTTCTCATGAGCCTTTTGAAGTTCTTTCCTATGCACAGACTTCAAAGAATTTTGCAACAAACTAAAGCTATCTTTTAATTCCATGAACTTTTGAAGCACCTTCATAGGTCTTCTCAATGTAATTTTTTATGTGGTTGAGCCCAGCCTGCCTGTGTGATTTGTCCTGATGTTTTTTTCACCCAGTGTTATATCATAAGCATTTCTGATGCTATTCAAAACTTTATAAACACCCTTTATGACTGATGCCGCCTTTCACAGGTGAATCATCCAGTGTTGAAGAAGCGACTCTTAGAAGCACAGGCATTTTCCCCGGGAGGACAAAGTTTGCACAGAGTGACAGCGATGAGCAGTGGCTCTAAGAGCCTTGCTTCAACCACCAACCAGCTATGTGACCTTGGGGCAATGGCTTCAAATTGTCTATCCACATTAAAAAAAAAAAAATCGAAACTACCAGCAGTAAGATAGCTACTTGCTCTGGTTCACGGGAGGCCTACCAAGATGATGTGCACTAATGTGTTTTGGAAATGTACATGGAAAAGCAAAGATTTGCTTTGGATAACAAGTGTTCCTTTATTTGTTTATTTATTTGTTTATTTTTGTGCTGATTTCTTTTTAGAATGCAGAAGTGGGCTCAAACTTGATCAAGCTGACGTCCACTACAGCAAGAGCCCTGAAGGAGAAAGATGACCAAGTGTACTGCCAGCCGGAATTCCTGTATGAAGGTGAAGTGCACCCTCTGTCTGTGTGTAGGGAGGGGCTCATTGTCATGGCAACCCCAAGCTTCTGATGTAGCGAGATGAAGATCAGAGACTCTTGTGAGGGCCCCCATGAAAGCATCTAGGGACATTTCTCCTTCCTGTATCTATTTTATTTTATTTTATTTTATTTGAGAGAGAGAGTTACAGACAGTGAGAGGGAGAGACAGAGAAGGGTCTTCCATCCACTGGTTCATTCCCCAAATGGCCACAACGGCCAGAGCTGTGCCGATCCAAATCCAAGAGCCAGGAGCTTTTTCTGGGTCTCCCATGTGGATGCAGGAGCCCAAGCACTTGGGCCAACTTCCACTGCTTTCCCAGGCCATAGCAGAGAGCTGGATCGGAAGAGGAGCAGCCAGGACTCGAACCACAGGCAGAAGATTAACCTAATGCGCCACAGCGCCAGCCCCTCTTCCCTGTATCTTAAGCAACATTCACGGTTGCCTTCCGCAAATGCTGTAGCTTCCTGAACACTGGCTTACTGAACAGGAACGAAACGTTGGTCCCTGCAGAGTAGGTGTTGTGAGTTCATGTCACACAGGAGAAACAGGGACACGAGAGATGCAGAGCTGCACAGAGAATAGGACCCCAGAACGGTAGCCCCACCCACGGGAGCAGGCATCGTGGTCATCTGTGGCCAAGTCCCTCTTTGTGCTGGGGCCGTCCTGTGCCTTGTAGGGTATTGAGCAGCATCCCTGGTCCCCTCCACCCTCTGGCTGCCAGTGGCAACCCCTGCCCTGAATTAGAAAATCCAAAACCGTCTCCAGATATTGCTCATGTCCCGGGGCAGGTGCCAGTACCGTGAAACTACGTCCACAGGGCAGGGACCTTGTTTCGCTGCTTTGCTGTTTCTGGTGTCCCAGCGGCACCTGAGACAAGGTCTGGTACCAAGGGGGTTGCGCTTGAACTTCATAGTACAGAGTGGGGTGAGGATTTGGCCTCGCAGTTACCATGCCGATTGGGATGCCCACTTTGCTTGTCGAAGTGCCTTGATTTGAGTCCTGGCTCTGTTTCTGACCTGGGAGGCAGCGAGTGATGGCTCAAGTAATTGGGTCCCTGTCACCCACATGGGAGACCTGGCTTTGGTCTGGCCCTTTCCTGGCTGTTGTGGGCATCTGGGAAGAGAACTGGCCAATGCAAGCTCATTCATTCATTCATTTTTTTTTTCTCTATCTCTCTCAGTAAGTAAAATGTAAAAATGCAGAATGGGCAGGCTGGCCCAAGGACACTGCTAGAGATTTAAACTCGAAGCCTGGCTCAGCCAGCTGCCCAGCGCTGGGCTCAGGCCTCTGGGACTCATGCAGGCTGACCTCGGATTCCTCCTGAGAATCCACCTGTATAAACTGCGTCCCTTGCATCCAGTGCCCAGCTGTGTGGCACCTCTGCCTTGGTGTGTGTGAAAGTGAGCACGCAAGTGGAGATCGGCCACCACGGCCCCCGGAACAGCTCTCCCATCTTTCCTTCCTGTGTGGCGCATGCAGGGCGTGCTGGGCCCTCAGTGGCACCTTCAGATGTCCTCTCATCTCACCCCAGGAGCTGCTGTTATCGTCGACATGCAAGAGGTTCACACACATCTGGGCCTGGCCGGTGGGGGTGGGGGGTGGTCCAGCAAGGTGTAACCACTGTAGGGGCAGGTGCTGGGACTTTGCTGTTCTTGTGGTCAGGCTGAGAGCCACCAGGCAGGCCGCAGAGCCAGGGTCAGAACCCAGCTCCTGACTCAATAGCCCTTAACCCCTGCTCTTACACTTGGACAAAATGCACGCCAAACCGTCTGGAGTGTTCCAGACCTCCTTGGTTCACTGAGTGAATGCCACTTGAGTATTTCCCATGGCCTGAAGATTGTTCAAGAGAGTGGCTTGTAACGACTGCACGGAATCCACAGAAGCACATCACACCCCACTTAACCACACACTGAACTTATGGGTGGTCACTTCCAGGAGCAGGGGGACACAGGTCAGGGTTGAGAGGGGGCCCCCAGGAGCGTCACAGGCCTGTTTGGGGCCAGCTGTGGGCACCTTCTTCTTCTCAACAAAGGTGAGTGGCCTCCCTCCTCATGCTCACTTTGACCTGTCCTTTGGAAGGTTCTTGATCACTCACACCTGGGATTGGGCAGCTCCCTCCCATCCCCCTTTCACTCACCGTGGAACCAGTGGCCACTCAAGCCCTGGAGTCCTTTCCACGAGGCCCTCTTGCGGTCAGCCTTTCTCCCTCTGCTTCCTTTGTTTTCTTGAATCTTCTATCTTCCCAGCAGTTGGCTCCACCACATAGACTATTTCATAAGCACGAGGGGTGGACATTCAGTTCAGTATGCGGACTTAGAAATTCCACTTGCCACACAGCCACGTGGAAACCCACATATGTTTACACTGGAGGGGGCAATGTAGCACTTTTGGCTATGAAAGTAGTAAGGGTGAAAATGGTGCGTGATGAGAAGTTTAGGATGCACAGTGGGAAAGGCAAACCACTGGCCGTCACCCCAGCACTGCCTTAAAACCTCTGCTCTTCATTTGTGACATAGTGGAGCTCATCCCAACACCAGCCTTTTCCACTTAACCTTCAACTTGGACTTTTTTTTTTAAGATTTATTTATTCATTTGAAAGAGTCAGAGAGGTAGAGAGGTTGGGGGTGGGGTGGGGAAGAGGGATTGAGATTGAGATTGAGATTTCATCCTCTGGTTCACTCCCCAAATGACCACAATAGTTGGGGCTGGTTCGAGCCAAAGCCAGGAGCCAGGAGCTTCTTCCAGGTCTTCCATGTGGGTGGCAGGGCTACAAGTACTTGGGCCATCTTCCACTGCTTTCCCAGGGGCATTAGCAGGGAGGTGGATCAGAAGTAGAGCAGCCAGAACTCGAACTAGTCCCCTTATAGGATGCTGGCATTGCAAGTGGCAGAGATATGGATTCTTGCCAACTTTATTAAGATCCTTCATGGACATTATTTTTACGTGTTATTTAAGAATTCACTAGTTGTATTTATTCCCCCTGATGGTCTTTCTCATGGCTTCCAAAGTTTCGCTTCACACCCACACACATGGGTGCACATACAGACACCTCAGTACTTTTTTAAAAAGAGCTTTAAGAAAAATTGCAGTAGCCTCTGATTTTAATCGTGTAATTCTCTGTGATTCCTATCTTGGATAATTAGGGATGTTTGTACACTTGGCAATCTGGGTCTCTGGTCCCTGGCTCCTGAAATGGCTGGGTAGTCATTAGGGGTTCCCTCCCCTACCTTGACCACCCTTGAGACAGTCCAGGGTCAGAATCAAGTTCAGGGATCCTGGCTTGGGAATTGTCTCTGTGGAAAAGCTGCCTAGCAGGGGCTTCATCTGCCGTATCATTTCTCCCCAGGTTTGGAGCTACCGCGAATCAATTACTCATACAACGGGAAGCCCTACCGATACGTGTTTGCTGCCGAAGTTCAGTGGAGCCCCATCCCAACCAAGGTACTGAGCCTGGAGGTTTTGAGACTGAGTGACTGTGATGGGAGAATAGGAGGTCAGGAAGGAGAGGCCAGTTTGGGACAAGACAAATTTGAAGTCGTCATGGACTGTCCAAGGAAGGGAGCTGTGCCTAAGGCGGTACAGCTTGGGGCAGAGGCCAGGTCTGGAATTTACCCACTGATGTCTTTGTTGAGCACCAGCTGTGTGCCACAATGTGGTAGGACCTGAGTACAAGGGACCTCCCAAATCCTGCACCCTCTCGAGCACAGAGGGCACAACTTACTATGTCCTGGCACTGAGTGATGGCACACATCGCTTTTTAAAAAATGATTTTTAATTTATCTTATTTATTTGAAATGCAGAGGTACAGAGAGACAGAGAGATAGTCCATCCGCTGGCCCACTCCCCAAATGGCAACAATGGGCCAGGCTGAAGCCAGGAGCCAGGAGCTTCTTCCAGGTCTCCCACGTGGCTCAGGGGCCCTAGAACTCAGGCCATTTTCCACTGCTTTCTTAGGTGCATATGCAGGGAGCTGGATCAGAAGCAGAGCAGCCAGGACCCAAACTGGTGCACACATGGGATGCTGGCATTGCCCACCATACCACAATGCTGGCCCCATCACTTTCTTTAAGAGCTCTGTTTTTAAATACAATGGGAAAATCTGTGTTCATTTAGTTATTTGAGAGGGAGGCGGGGAGGGAGAGACAGAATTGCTGGTTCACTCCCCAGGTTCCTGCAAGGTCTGGGGCTGGGCCAGGCCAAAGCTCAGAGCAAGAAACCAGATCATCTCCCATGTGGGTGGAGGGAACCCAATTTCTTGAGCCAACACCTCTGCCTCCCAGGGTCTGCATTAACAGGAATTCAGAGTCAGGAGCTGGAGTCAAGTATCGAACCATGTGCTCCCATGTGGGACAGATTTCTTAAAACTAGGCCAAATGCCTGACCTGAAAGTCTTTTTTTTTTTTTTTAAATGCAAACAGTGCAGAAATATACTAAGCCAAAAAATTAGAGTTCTCCCCCTACACACACACACCAAGCCACTCCTCTCTAATCCTATGCCCTAAAGGGAAATAGACCTGTGAGTATTAAGACAGGTTTGGGGACTTGTGCTTAGTAAAGCAATATAGCAACTGTAGTGTATATTAACTGTTTGCAGTGAATACATTAGTTGACTTAACACATACACATACACAATTCCAAGAGAATGCCAATTAATTTGGGATTTTTACATTTTGAAGAATTCATCCTGCAGTACCAGCTATGTGGTGGTCCATGTCTAAAGCCAGAGGAGGAAAGTTGGCTTCTTCCATTTCTGCTGTGCTGACAAAGTAGGGGTGTCATCTACAGTGATGGCAGAAGTCTGTGTTGGCGGGAGGGTGTTGGGGCACAGCAGATTAAGCCCCTGCTGGGGATACCACAGTCCATATTGGAATGCCTGGGTTTGAACTCCACCTCCACTTCCAGTCCATATTCCTGCTGCTGTGCACCTGGGAGGCTGCAGGTGATAGCTCAGGTGCTTGGTCCCTGCCACTCGCATGGGCGACCCAGTTGGAGTTCTGGCTGTTGCAGGCATTTGAGAAGTATACCAGTTGATGGAAGATCAATTCCTCCCTCCCTGCTTCCCCCCCCTCCCTCCCTCCCTTCCACCTCTCTCTCTCTCGCTGTAGCTCTGCTTTTCAAATAAATAAACATATTTAAAAGTCTAAATTTGGAGGACTGAATTTCCCTTCTCTGGTAGCCTTGATGCCTTCTAACTCACATGGGAAAAAGCCTTCTCTCAAATGAATCATGCCCATGTCTCTCCCTTCTACATGCAGATTCTAAAGTATGACATTCTCACAAAGTCATCCTTAAAGTGGGAAGAGGAGGGCTGCTGGCCGGCAGAACCCCTGTTCGTGCCTGCTCCGGGTGCACAGGACGAGGATGACGGTAAGAATGAGCAGGTGCCACTCGGTACACGCAACACCTGCTCTGTGGGCACCCTTCAGACACAAACGTCACTCAGCAGCCGAGTCCTGGCTCGCACAGCTGGGGGAACCATGCTGTGGCATCCAGGTCTGTCTGAGTCTGAGCTGCAGGCTTAGGTGTCCCCAAGACCACCCTCCCTTCTGACACCAACTCCAAGGTCAAGGGTCCCCAGACCATCTTCAGGTTGGACAATCGTAAGTAGGGCTCACTGATCTCGCTGAGAGCCATGATTCCTATGGTTGTGGGTCAGTGCAGCCAAGGGAAGTGGCGAATGGGAGGGGGTTCAGGAGAGAGCAGGTGTGAACCTCCAGCTGGCGTCTCCCTGAGAGCCACGGACGGTGTGAGCTTCTCCTGATGACGAAGTGGGACAGGGAGGGTGCTCTGATCATGTGAGCCAGGGAAGCTCCCTTGAGCCTCAGACTCCAGAGCATCTACTGAGGCTCAGCCACACAGACATGGCTGACCACCTGCACCATGTGGCCCAAGGACCCGCTGCCAATCACAATGCGGTCAGTGCCCAGGTGAACGAAGACACTCGTGACAAGCAAGGCATTGCAGGAGCTTGGGGGAGGCCACCCAGGAGCCAAGGGCCAAGGCAGGACCTCTTCATGGGCAAAGCCCATTGTCCTTTCCACTGGGTGAATCTCCCAGTGTAGAATCTGGCTTTAAAATCTCTGGCAGTGGCTAGAATCCAAGTTTCCAGCTGGAAGTGTGTGAGAAAGACCTATCTGGGGCCCACCACCCTTTGCTAGGTATCTGTGACACCGAGTGGGCTTCTCCCTCCTTGACTCTGCCTTGTCTTAGAAACACCCACCCATGCTGTGGGCATGCCAAGGAAGGTGACAAGAACCATGGGTGGGGCCGCCCACACCTGCAGGGGAGGGCGGGCTGCCCCACTGAGCCTGCCAGCTTCTTCCTTCAGGTGAGAAGGGAGTGGTTTTCCACCTGGCCCTTGTCTTCTTACTGATCATGGTGTGGCACAGCAGGCCGGGGACCTGGTGTCACTGGCATCTCCCAGGAGGGAGGTATTGGCATCACCTTCTGGCTGGGCAAGTGGTTCCTGTGCCTTCCCTCAGTGGGCAGGGAGTATCGTTGTCTTCATTTTACCAAGGAGAGGCCCAGAGAGGGAGATAACTTGCCAAAAGTCACACACCCAGTACGTGCAAGGGTAGGGTTTGCATCCAGGTCAGTCTGACTTCAGCTGCTGAACCTCTGTGCAGCCGGGAACCTCAGAGGAGTTGCGAGTGTGTTGTCTGACGCCTCCTCCAGCCTGGAGGTGTGCGCATTGTTCTGTCTAACCCACTGTCCCTTAAGAGTGAGTGCTGGAGAGGTCCTTGGTGTCGCTGCATGCAGAAGGGGTGAATCGGGCTCAGTTAGTGCCACGTGGGTGCAGTGAGTCCGAGAGATGTGTGCTGGCCTCAGTGCAGCTCGGAAGCTAATTCTCTGTAGGTTTTTATATAGTGGGACGATAGCCCTTTTGCACTGCAAGAATAACCCACCATGTAACCCTGTAAGAATGGGTAGGATCATCCCACTATGCAGATGAGCAGACCGAGGATCAGAGACGTGAAGCATTGGCCCAGCCAGGCCAAGACCAGGCCTTGTGATTTCTAGCTCCCAGCCTTCCCCTTCTGCTCACACTGGCTATGGAATTCGCTTCCCTGTGCTAGATTAGACGCCTAAGTGCAAAGACGACTCAGAAACACAGCTGAGAAATGTATCCCTGTGGCTGGAGGAGGTTTCAGGCTGCACTTTACAGAGCATCTCTTTTTGTGTCCCCAAAGGAGTTATCTTATCAGCCATTGTCTCTACTGATGCCCAAAAGCCACCTTTTCTACTTATTTTGGATGCCAAAAGCTTTACAGAATTGGCTCGTGCCTCCGTCGACGACGTGGAGATGCACCTGGACCTCCATGGGGTGTTCATCCCAGACAAAGACTGGGTCGCGCAGAAGCAGGTCCCCTCCCAGGGATCACAGGAAGGGGCCCCACGGGCCTGATGGTGTTGGGGCGCGGGCCCTGGGGTTAGCTCAGCTGTTGGACCTGTGGTACTTGGAGGTGACGCCTCTCTGGGTGGAGGGGAGGTTCCTGGTTTGGCTTTTCATTTCACCTTTCTCTGGATGTTTTGGTGAGGGCCTGGAGACAGAGCGTGTCAGAACCTTTTCTGTTGTTTCATTTTAGCCACGAAAACCCTATTTGACAGTCATATGTTTACTGACTAGCTCCAGCACCTCCTAGAAAGCCATTCCCTTCATGATAAAGAGCTTGACCGGGAATCAGACATTGCACTAAATCACATTATCGTTGTGATGAGAACAAGCCACTGCTCACATATTAGGGGAGAGCAGCGTAAATATTTATCATGCTCCCGCCTCTGTCTCTCTTCCCCACCCTCCCTCCCTTCCTCTAATGGACTGAGTTGTGGGTCTGAGAGTTGCAGCTGCCTCACCCGAGCCCAGTTAATAAGTCGGGGGACCAGGAAGGCATGTTGCTTTGTGGCCCTTCCATGCAAGGCTTGGTGTAATAGAAAAGAATAAAAACTTTCAAGTCTGTTCAGTGCTTACTTTGTTTTTATGTGGCTTCTTTCTCTGAAGCTTTTCTGAGGCAATAAAAGGGAGTTGCTGGGTGGCTCACAGCCAGCAAGATGCCTGGTTGCAGTCAGTGGGAGATTGGTGTTGTAGGAGGGCATTACACTGCTGGACACTGACCTCGCTACCCACGGCCGGGGACGAGAGTCTAGGGTGGAGTCCGGAGCCAGGGCTGGCACCAGGAGCCTGCCCACTGCTGCAGAGAGGCAGAGCATGAGCTGTGCCCGGCCCATGTCTATGGGGTAAGGAGGGTCTCCAGGCTCTGCTCAGGTGCTGCTGGAATAGATCAGGTGTTCTGGGCAGAGGTGAAGGAGTTGATGGTCTCTGAGTCAGGAGGTGATGGGGAGGGAGGGAGTTGGGAATGAGCCAAGCAGGGTGCCACGCGATTAGTAGGAGCCCCTTGGGCACCTGAGCCTCATCTATAGTCTAGTGGGTGTTTGGAGTGTGGTTAAAATAATCAAAGGTAGGTTGGGTAATTCCCAGGTACCCACGTCACGGGGTCAGGGGAGTTGGGATTCCCACTGTTGTTCTGAATTTGTGCCTTCTCCTGAGTCACCGCTGGGGTTTGAAATGTGTCTAAGGGGTGGGAAGGAGCTGCTGGTGGCAATGCGTTGAATACCCTGGAGGGAGCAGGCCGAAGGCAGGGCGATCTTGGCTTTGGCCCCACGATCACCATGAAGTTTGCTTCTACTAAAATGTAGACTCCATTAGGCCAGGGGTTACTTGTGTTTTATTGAGGTAGCTGTACATGCATTGGCAGTTCTGTGACATCCCACAGAAAGGTCCTATGTGAACCTTACCCAGTTTTTCCTCCAAACAGCAACATTAAGCTGAACTACACAGCACAACACCACAACCAGGACATGACGTGGGTCCCATCTTCCCATCAGACTCGGATTGGCCAGTTTCACTTGTACTCATTTCTGTGTGTGTGTGTGGAGAGAAAAAGAGAGAGAGAGAGAGAGAGAGAGAGAGAGAGAGAAAGTCTTCCATCTGCTGGTTCACCCCCCAAATGGCCGCAATGACTGGAGCTGCACTGATCCGAGGCCAGGAGCCAGGAGCTTCTTCCAGGTCTCCCACGTGGGTGCTGGGACCCACAGCAGAGAGCTGGATCAGAAATGGAGCAGCCGGGACTCCAACCGGCACCCATATGGGATGCTGGCACTGCAGGCGGTGGCTTTACCCGCTGTGCCACGGTGCTGGCCCCCACACCTGCCTCCTTCTCACCCCAGGCCCTAACCCTAGCTTTTGAAAACCACTGACTGTTACGTTTGTCATTTCCAAACACTGCAGTCACATTGGCCTCAGGACTGGCTTTTTCCACAGTCGATTTTATTGGACATTCACCCAGGTGTTGTGTACTCATCCAAGTTGTTGTGGGTTGGGCACAATTGACTCACAACTTCACCCTCGGCACCTGTAACACTGCCTGGGTAACACAGGAACTCAGTGAAGGTTGGCTCAGTCAAGGGATGAGTTCCCCCAGCAGACACAACAGCCCTCCTGGAGGAGTAGGGACGACAGTTCATGTGGACCCCAAGGGCAACGTACAACATTCCCTGCTAAGGTGGCTCTCTCCTACAATCCCCAACCCTCTTCTCTCCCCTCCCCTGCTGGCCCCTCGAAACCACCAGCATTTCCACTTCACCCTCGGCTCACAGCCCATTCAACAAAAACACACACCACGGGAAGGGCAGAATGAAGACCACCTACTCTTCCCCAGAGCTTTCTCTGGGCCTGTTCCCCCGGCCTTGATAGTATGGACCAGGGGGAAATGTAGGCCACAGTGCCCCAGGAAAAGCATGACCCAAGCTCATGTCCAGGTGGCCGGAATGGGAAAGGGTTGACAAGTGTGGCAGCCACTCATCTACTTGCTCTTCTACTTCAAATACTTGAGAAGTGGGTGGAACTAAAAAATACCTCCCCACCTTCCTTCTACTCAGTTCCAGTTGAGAAATGATACCAGCCCTAATCACAAAAAGGGTGCAGTTCTGCAGGGAAGAGAACTATGTCCACAATTTGTTGACCTTGTTTAAGGTGACAGGTGCAATGACTGATGAGGGAGGCTGGCACACCGGGTCTTTTCCAGTTTCAAACACACCAGATGTTGATGCCAGGAGAGTTGATGTATCTGGCTGCTCTATTCCATCACATTGTCTACATCCCTGGGCCAGAGAAATTAGCTCACAGCTCTCCAAGAGTTGTGACAAATGCTCCTTTCTTGAGGGAACCGCAAGGTGGGCCATCTGATTTCCTGAGCTGTCCTTGGTACACTTCACCTGAGTGTAAAAGATGACCGGGAAGCCTTGTAGGAAAAGTCACCCTGGATTCATTGTTGCTTTGATGAAGTCCTGGCACTTCCCAAGCACGCCTGGACGCAGGGGTCAGTTACGTGGCAGGCGTTCACGTGTTCGCTGACTCACTAACCTTTTCCACCAAAGGTTTCTATGATTTGATTCCAGTTAACTGGATGTATAGATGAGCAAATTAACCCAAATTCACTTAGCGTCCATACTGTAGCCTGGATCGGTACTACATTGCTTGCTATAGCTGATATTTACTGTGTGAAAAATCCAAGTGCATTTGAGCTACAGCTGCAATATGTCTCCATCTTCAGGCCCTCCCCCATCAGAGTTCCTGAAGTCGGGCTAACAGCTTTGAGACGGTTGCTGGTCCAGGTTGAGCACAAACACCTTTGATGACTTCTTACATTGTTTCAGGATCATCTGTGTGGTTTTTAAATGACCAGTAGAGGCTTTCCTCCCGGCTAAGCAGGACACGCAGACCAAAAAGGCATCACCAGTGTTCATCAGCCAACAGTGGTGAGCCAGAGGCCTCACAGCCTCACCTTCCTTCTGGGCATTTAGACTCGGAGAGCATGTACAGAATCGGGCAGGGCCACCCACACCTGCTCCCGAGCCACCATCACGAGACACCTGCTGAGGTCCAGCCCCAGCAAGGAGGAGGATGTTTTCTTGGGGACAAGCAGCAGAGATGCAGGGACACAGTGTTCAGGGCGGGTGGGGATGAGCAAGGCTTCCTCCTTCCTGGTATTCAGGAAAGGCTTCCCGGAGGGATGGGACTTGAGGGCCTGCTTGAGTGGCTGGAGGGAGCACCAGGCCAGGTTGAGTGTGCAGCTGGGACAAGGCTTTAGCCGCAGGTGTGAGCTGACAGAACAAAGCAGATGTCCAGGGCATTTCCCAACTCCAGAGCAGTAGCCAGAGTGGGAGACTTAGGAGCTCTTTTTTTCTTGGGTTGTAAATATTGTGTATGTTCACTGTAGAGCACTTGCATACGTTAAAAACAGGAGAAAAACTTCCATAGCCACTACCCCAAGAATGCCTCTGAAGTCACTCTGCAGTGTTTTTATCCATTTTTTCCCCAGTACCTATTAGTGATCGCTTTATAACCTGCTTTTTGCACTTGCCATTTGATGTGTTTTCCCAAGTTATTAATGTTTTTGATGAGGGACTCATTGCCTGTGTGGAGCATGGCAGCACGTACAGTACCTTGGCCTTGCTTCCATTGTTTACAGGTAACATCCTGAGTCGCAGTCTGGGTAAAGAGAATCCCAGAGTTCGCCCCTGCCCTGGGTTCAGGTGCTGCTGCTGGTGGTGGTTTTCTTTGGATGCCCAACCTGGGATTTCCGAGCCAAGGAGGGTAAAACCAGGGTCTGGGGGTTGCTTTTGAAAAGCCAAAGGTTTGGGTTTGATTCATAGTCCTGGAACTGAGATGTTCTTGGATGTTGGAGGTTGAAACAGTCAAGAAGGCCAAGAAAATACACTTCTCAGGAGACAGGAAAAAACAGTACACGGTCATGCAGCTCTCGTCAAGTCCTTCCTCCTTCCCGGGGCCTTCCTTCTCCCCACGTCCTTACAGATAACTGGTCTTTTTCAGGCATATATTCACACGTTTATTCCTGCATTTAGTCAGTGGTAACCAAGACCATGTGGAAAGGAGAGCTGAAGAAACCAAGTCTCTCGGCTGTCCGCAGGGAGCACGTGGCACAGTGAACAAATCGCCACCACAGAGTGGGATGGGGGTGAGTGGAGGGAGCACCCGGCGCTGCTCTGGGAGCCAGGAGTGGCCGGCGCGGAAAGGATGGCATCAGGCGGCTGGGAGAAGTGGGCAGTCCATGCAGAGCAAAGGGGGCGTGCTCCTGGGCCTGCAGCCAGGGAGAACAGGGTAGGGTTAGGAAAACCTGCGCTGTGGAGCAGGGGACCACGTTGCGGGCAGATCCCAGTGAGTCTGCACCCAGGTGAGAGGTGGAGTTGGCGCTGACTAACGAGAAGTCAGTAGTGGGGGCTTCAAGGGGAGTCAAGGGCTGAGTCATTTTTTAATCACTTTTTTGAGACCAAATTTACATATAAATGTATACATTTAAAGTGTGCAACTCGGTGATTTTTGGTAAACTGAGTTGTATGACTGTTATCACTACCTCATTTTAGGACATTTTCATCACCCCCTAAAGGAACACTGTACCTGTTAGCATCACTCCCCAGCCTCATAGCTGCCCCTGAGCCTGAGACCTAGGTCACCACAAAGCTGTTCTCTCTGAGGGTTTGCCTATTCTGGACTTTTCATATCAGTGGAATTTGGTCTTTCTGACTGGCTTCCTCCACTTAGCATGACATTTTCAGGGTTTGTGCGTGTTGTAGCGCGTATCAGTCCTTCATTGCTTGCTACGGCTATTTGTGGTGTGAATATAGCATAGGTCACCTGCTCAGACATCAGTGGTAAACATTTACCTGTTTGCTCCTCTTGGCTATCATGAGTCATGCTGCTAGGAGCACTCACGTACAAGGTGCCATACAGACCAAAGTTCTCATTTCTCTCGGCACGCATGGGGAAGTGGGATCGCAGCGTCACATGGTACCCGTGTTTAACGTTTTGAGAAAGCGCTGCACTACTTTTCGCAGTGGCTGCCCCGTCTCCTCGCTCCATCAGCAGTGCATGAGGGTTTCCGTGTGTCCACATCTTCCCTGACACTTGGTCTTGTGTGCCTTTTCGGTTTCAGCCATCCTGCTGGGCCTGAGATAATTTCTCATGGTGGCTCAGATTTGAATTTCCCTCGTGACTAACGGTGGGGAGGCTCTTTCATGCATTTGTTGGTGATTATTTTCTTTGGAGAAATATATGCTCAAATTCTTTGCCATCTTTAAACTAGAGTATTTGTCTTTTTATCATTGCGTTGCTGGAGCTCTTAATATATTGCGGATGTAAGTCCTTTATTAAGTAAATGATTTTTCAAATACTTTCCCCCATTCAGAAGGTAGTCTTTTTTCAAAAGATTTGTATTTATTTATTTGAAAGTCAGAGTTACATAGGGAGAGAAGGAGAAGCAGAGAGAGAGGTCTTCCATCCACTAGTTCATTCCCCAGTTGGCTGCGATGGCTTGAGCTGCACCAATTCAAAGCCAGGAGCCAAGAGCCCCTTCCAGGTCTCCCATGTGAGTGTAGGGTCCAAGGACTTGGGCCATCTTCTGCTACCTTCCCAGGCCATAGCAGAGAGCTGGATCAGAAGTAGAGCAGCTGGGACTTGAACCGGTGCCCATGTGGGATGCTGGCACTGCAAGCGGCACCTTTACCTGCTATACCACAGCGCTGGCCCCTCTTCCCAGGAGATTTTAACCACTCTCCCTCTTTCCCACTGGGTCCTGGTGAAGTTCAGTTAAGTTCAGCATGGCTGTGCTCAGCTCAGCGTCACACAGTCTGCTGGGATTCACTGTTCTCCTTATCTCAGTGCAAGCACTGTGTCACGGGAAGAGTGGAGGTGGTGGCTGTTCCTGAAGACCCTAGGGGGAGCTGGCGGGCGCCTTGGGGACCTGTGTGAGGGGTGGGCTACTTGAAGGCGATCCTGGTGTTCTGATTTTGTCTTCAATTTGCCACTGGGGTTTGGGCAAGCAGCAAGCCCCAGCCCAGTCCGGCATCCTTTACATTGCCATCGGGAGTCACGTGGGAGGGGCAGTGGTGCCTGCTCTTCACGGAAGGGCAGGAACAACGACAAAACAATAACGCTGCCGCATGTTGACAGTGCACACTGTGCTAAACGTGGTGCTGCATCCCTTCACACGGGCAAGAGCTTCCTGTTGCTATGGGAACAGGTTAACCACAGGCTTGAAGATGCCTTATAGGAACACAGATGTATGCTCTTCCGGTGCTGGAGGTCAGCAGTGCAAGTTGAGTGTATGAGCATTCAGACAAGGTGTGGACAGGCTCACTTCCTCCTTGATTTCTCCATCGCCCTCATTCCTTGGCTTGTGGCTCTGCATTCCACCACCGTCTCCCCTCTGCTTCCTTCTTCACATCCTTTATTTCCCTCTGCTTCCCTGTTATTTGCTTATTTATTTTTAAATTTTGTTTTATTTGAGAGGCAGGGGGAGGGAGACAGAGAGCATTCCCATTTACTGACTCACTCCCCAAATGGCCACAAAGGCCAGGACTGGGACATGTCAAGGGTGGGAGCCAGGAGCTCAATCTGGGTCTCCCACATGGTAGGCAGGGACCTAACTACCTGATTCATCACTGCTGTTCCCCAGGGTGCACATGAGCAGAAAGCTGAGATCGGGAATGGAGCCCCAGGCATCTCAAGTGGCCTCTTAGCCTTTGAGCCAAATGCCCCCCTTTCTTCTTCTTCAGAGAGTCCTTTGTGATTCCACTGGACCCACCAGATATTCGAAGATACTCCCCCTGTCTCAGGGTCCTTAATGGTTCACATTAGCAGAGTTCCTTTTGCTAGAATAAGGGAGCATTCACAGGCTCCAGAGATTAGAGTCTGGGTATTTTGGGGACTGTCACTCAGGTGACTACAACTCTTATTGCACCCAGAGAGGACCAGTGAGTGTGACCGACCGAGGCTGCTACTGGCTGCATCTTGGCTCTTCTCTTTCAGGGGTGTGTGTTCTCTCTCTTTCAGTCAGGATTTCCTGACCCTAATTCAACTCCCACTCCCAATCCCCTTGTCCTGTCTTTTCCTCCTGTAGCCTTTTTTCTTCTAATATGCATCATAATTTCCTTACTTATCACATCTACTAGTATTGGGTTCTTGCTCTAGGGTAGGCTCTGTGGGGGCAAGGACTTTTCTCTACTTTAGTCTCCCTGTATCCTCGGGGTCTAGCACTCTGCCTGGTACACAGCAGATGCTCCACACAGACCCAGGAGATGAATGGCCTCGGGGAGGTGCTCTCAGCTACAGGTCCGTGCTGTTTACTTTCGTGGCTGAGCTCAGATTTCATAGTTAGGAAAGCACTGCCTGCTGGGAAGTCTGTCAGCTCTGGGCACCCACGGGTCTCCACCCATTCCATTAACACACTGGCCGTTTCCATCTTCTTAACGCATGTTAAGACTTTCAAAAGCCTTGTGTGGAAGTGGATGGTTTGGCATTGAGTGTTTATTGAAGAATAAACACTGTAGAACTGAAGCATTGCTAGAGTTGGGAGGGCAAGCTGTCCCTGCCTGCCATTGCTGGGGTTCATCATGTTGGGTTCATCATGTTGGGTTCATCATGTTGGGTTGATTCTGCCCAGAGGCAGTGAGTGTGTGGTTCCTGCCATTGATTAGGCTCAGGGCGTTTGCTGTAACGGGCCGTGGGCCCCTGAGGAGGCATGGTGGAAGGGGCCCGGGTGTCCATGGGCTCTCTGCAGCTGTGGGAACCCACTGGTGTCAGTATGTCCTCAAGGAGCAGAGACGTCACAGACTGCATCAGGGCCTTGATCTTCATGGGGAAAGCGAGCACTTCGACGCTGCCCCAGCTCCAGGGCCTGTGGGCCTGTGACTCCTGATGCATGGCTGGAATGAACAGACTGGGCACAGCTGCGTGGAAGGGGGTCCCCTGTTCTCCCTTGTCCCTGCCCCCAACACGGGCCCAAGCTCTTAGGCTGAAGATGCTGAGCAGACACTCCTTAAATCTCAGGCTGACTGACCATTTTTGTAAGAATGGGCATTTCTTGAGGATTTGATTTTTCTCATAGGGAAAACAGGGGTCGTTGTAGTTTCTTTGATTTTTCCGTGGGTATGAAAGGGCTTCAAAAGGCCAAAATGCTATAGAATTACAGAGTACTAATGATATGAGAAATGGGATATACAAGTATGCAGTTTTTTGCTGTGTGGTAACAGGCTGTCTTGTTCCCTCCTTTGTCCATCCATCCATCTCCCCACCCTTCCACAGACCCATCCATCCCATAAACAAGCACTTCCTCACAACAAGTGTAAAAGTCACCACACACAGCACAGAAATCTCTGTGTAAAATACTAATCCTCCAAAAATCATAGGTAAAGTCACATCCAGAAAGCTCAGGCCCCTGCATGAAATTCACACAGCCAGAAAGAGAGAGCAGAGCTTGAATTGGACATGTGGTTCTGTCTAAGGCCGAAAGCAGTGTTGTCCTGCATCACCCACCTTCCCTGTCCACACAGCAGGGAAGGTGGCGGGCACCGAGGAGGAAGGCGGGGGCGGGCGGGGCAGGAGGAGGGTCTACCAGCACAGACCTCGAGATGCTGTACTTCAACTTGTGTTTCACTGTACTTTGGCGTGTGCTTCACTGGATGGCCTGCAATAACCGTGCTGGTTTTAAAGGATTTCCCACCAACCCGTAAACCAGAGATGCTTTGGGAAGGGCACACACCCACGCTCCCTGCACGCAGCATTGCTCCAGATCAGATGTGCGTTGTGTCTTAATCTCCTGGGTTGGATTGGAAGCTCCCAGAGGGCAAGATCCAACCTGCTTCTTCCATTCTCCCTCCCAGGGCCAAGCCCTGTGCCCATGATGAAACTAGTACACAGATAATGAATTTGGCAAAGAATGACTGATTCCCTGCTTATAGTCAGGTGCCACAGGAAATTCAGACAGTTACAACGTGGTCCCTGCTCTCAGCTGAGCTGGAGCGGCCAGGCTTCTAGAATCTGCAGAGCAAGATCTTCCAAGAATCTCGATGCACCATTTAGAAAGCTCAGGGCCATGACAGAGCACTAGAAGAAGGGGTAGGTCCTTAGACACCAAACAAAAAGTTGCACTAAATAGGACGAATTTTGTGAAAAGTGACAACTCGTTCCTCTGGAAAGGCAGCATTGTGTCGATTAAAGAGCACACCTTGAAGTTGCAAAGTACAAATTACTGATGTTGAAATCGCCCTTTCCCAAGAGGGAGACGCTGAAAAGAGTCACCTGCCCTAGATGGTATCTGCTTTGTCAGAAAGTTTCGCTCTCTGATCGATTTGGACGTGGAGGGTCACGCTGAGACCTGTAGTGGCTCAAACAAACTCATGCTCCTTTCTGACATGCTTGGGGAGCTCTGGGCTTTTCTAATTCAGTTGCACTCATCAAATGTTTATGAAGCTCACGGTACAGGTGCCAGGCATGCCGGGAGGCAGTGACGTGTGATGAAGAGCTCAGAAACTTCGCAATGAAGCAAGGACTCACGGTCCTGGCTGCTCGTGAATTAACTGAGGACATCGGTGGGGGACAGGCTTTCCCCTCCCTGAGCCCCTGTATTTGAATCCATAACGTGGAGAGCCCAGCACTTGGCTTGCTGGTGGCTGTGAGAACTGGTTGGGGCATACACTTGAAGCTCCCAGCGCAGGGAAAGGCATTGAGGAAAAAACACAAATGGGCAGTGGCAGAAGTGGTGAATATAGGAGAAGTAAGGGAATAATCTCTGATTTCAAGAAACTTCTAGGCTGGTGAAAAGACCAGTATATTGGCAGGGAAGTGGCGCGAGCACCATGGGTGTGACCGCTTTTCAGGCTGACATTCACTGAGCACTTGCTGTGTGCCAGACGCTGCAGCAGACCAAGTACCTGGATAATCTCACTCATTCTGCACGAAACTGAACACAGCAGCAGCCACAACTCTTCCCACTGAGGAGCCTCAGGCTCAGGCAGTTTAAGTGGCTCAGCCAGCGTCACAGCGCTGGAGAGTGACAGAGGCAGGATCTGACTTGGCAGTCTGGCTCCAGGCATAGATTTCAAGACACAAACAATGAGACAGAGAGGAGCCAGGGCAGGCTACGCGGCAGTGATGCTGGGGAGGAGAGAGGAGTATTTTAGGCACCAAAGTCACAAGAGGTAGAGGCCAGGCAGGAGGAAAAAGCATGATGCACGCAGGATGAGATGCACACAGGGGAGCCGGTGCAGGGGGTTAGGGACGCGGGAGGAGGGTACAGGAGGTGAGGCAGGAAGGGGTGGGCAGTGATGGACACCACAGAAGCCAGGGATGCACGTGGACATGCACCTGGAGAGGGTGCAGCCCCAGTGAAGGAGTAAAGACAAGGTTACCAGTGTGAGGGGGTGTGATCAAAGAGATGACTCTGGGCTGTGTATCCCAATGATCAGGCCACATCCCATCTTCCAACACAGGCAACAGCTCCTAGGCATCGTTCACACGTACACCCCACTGCCTCCCCTGCTAGCCAGCACGCTCCTATAATTAAACGAGGACCTTAGTTGCTTGTGGTATCCTGGCATATGGCAGGTGCTTAAATCTTTGTTATGTGCGTGAGTGATTAGGAGCCTGTGTGAATTTCTCATCTAAGTTCACGAGTGTCTGAAGAATCGCATGTCTGAGAGGCGACTCACAGACCTAAATGTGAAAGGGAAACAGAACAAAGTTTCTGGAAGAAAGCATAGCAGAGTGTCATCGTGATCACAGGGACGCTGGGACAGAACACAGACCGTGTCAGCCGTAAAGGAAGAGGCAGGGACTGGGCTCTGGGAGCAGCTGCGTGAGCCTCTGCTTGGGATGGCACCTTCCGTCTAGGAGTGCTGGTTGAGTCCCAGATGCTCCGCGCCTCAGGTTTAACTTCCTGCTAGTGTGATCTAGGAGGCAGCAGGTGAGGGCTCCAGTTCTTGGGTCCCCACCGACCACTTGGGAGAGTCAGAGTCTCAAACTCTTGGCTTCAGCCTGGCCCACTTCTGGCTGTTTTGGGCATTTGGGGAATGAACTAGCAGTTGGAAGATCTCTTTCTCTCTCCCTCTCCTTCTTCTTCTTCTTCTTCTTTTTTTTTTTTTTTTTTTTTTTTTTGGACAGGCAGAGTGGACAGTGAGAGAGAGAGAGAGAGAGAGAGAGAGAGAGAGAAAGGTCTTCCTTTACCGTGTTTCACCCTCCAATGGATGCCGTGGCCGGCGCGCTGCGGCCGGCACATTGTGCCGATCCTAAGCCAGGAGCCAGGTGCCTCTCCCAGTCTCCCATGCAGGTGCAGGGCCCAAGGGCTTGGGCCATCCTCCACTGCACTCCCGGGCCACAGCAGAGAGCTGGCCTGGAAGAGGGGCAACCGGGACAGAATCCGGCGCCCCGACCGGGACTAGAACCCGGTGTGCTGGCGCCACAGGCGGAGGATTAGCCTAATGAGCCAAGACGCCGGCAATCTCTCTCTCTCTCTCTCTCTCTCTCTCTCTCTCTCTATTTCTAATGGAAATAAATTTTTTAAAACATTGATAAATTGAACTTCATTAAAATTTAAAATGTCTGTTCATCAGACAGTATTTAAAAAGTGAACAGACAAAAGAAATTCATGTTTACCTATTTATAATAGAGAACTCCTAAAATTAATTTAAAAATCCCGTTTTTAAAAATGAAGCTGTACCTGAATAATCACCTAACAACAACAAAATCACTCTAAGTGATCAGAAGCCATATAAGAAGATGCTCAATATCATTACTCATTAGAGAAATACGAATTGAAGCAATGTGCCATCAGTATATGGGTGTGATCATAAGACATGCCGTCAGTCGCTGGAGGACTCTCTCTCTCATACCTTACTGGTGGAGGTGTAACTTAGCACAGCCACTGTGCACACCTGTCAGGATCTACTCAAGCCAAGCTCATGCTTGCTCTGTGCTCCTGCAATTGAATGAACCCTTGGACGTATCTCAAAGAGAGTAAAGTATATCCATCTGATCAAGGACTTATTTAAGAATGTTCATTACACCTTTATTATAATAGCCCCAAACTAGAAACAATTGAAATATCCATCAGTAAGAAAATGGATAAATAAATTGTGGTATATTGGGATAGGTTTTTGGTGTAGCCGTTAAGACGCTGCTTGGAACACATGTCCCATATCATTGTGGCTGGGTTTGAGTCCTGGCTCTGCTTCCAATTCCAGCTCCCTGCTAGTGGGCACCCTGGGAGGCAGCAGATGATAGCTCAAGTCATCGGGTCTCTGCCACCCACTTGGAAGACCCAGATGGAGTTCTGGGCTCCTGGCTTCTGCCTGGCCTGGCCAGCACTGGCTATTGTAAGCACTGGGGGACCGAAGCAGCAGATAGAAAATCTGTCTTTATCTGTCTCTCTGTCTTTAAAACAAAACAAAAAAAAATGCATTGTGGCATATTCACACAATGGTATACTTGCAGCTTTAAAGAAATAACTATTGCTGTAGCAACAAAATGAAAGAATTTCAGAGCCATAATATTGAACAAAAGAAGCCAAATACAGAGGTTTGAGAAGAGACAAACAAATCAAGTCAATGGAGTCAGAGCAGTGGGTCCTCTGGGAGGTACTGCCTGGAAGCTGACCTGAGGGAGTCTTCTGGATCGTAGGAGATGTGCTGTATCCTAACCAGCATGGCGACTGCACAGCTGCAGCCCAGCGCACAAATGTACTGAGCCATGGCCTAAGATTAGTGCACCTTCCTGTGTACTGCAGCTCAGTATACACATTTTTAGAGCTCATCAATGTGTTAACATATATTTTCAAAACTTGCCAGAGCAGTCTGGAGTATTTCAGAAAAACAGATGAATGGATCTAGATGTTTAAAAAAAGTAAATTACAGACATGCTGCAGGAAGTAAAAAGGGCAGAATGGGATAGAAAATGAAAATGCTGGGTGGAGTTGGAGAACAGGTGGCACTCACCTAAGCCCAGCATCCATGTTGGAGGCAAACAGGGAAGAGGGGAGGTGGCCGCTCCAGGACTGCGGCAGGGGAGGATGGAGGGGCCCTGGCTTGCAGAGCTGGAGAGACTAGATATGTACTTGGAAATCCAGTGGGTGCTGAGCACGGGTGCCGTTAAGAGCAGGGACAGCGGTGGTGATAATGACAACAAAGATAACAAATAGCATTTCCTGAGCACCTACTGTGTGCCAGGCCCCGCGTGAGCACACCCTCAGCATCATCTCGCTTTATCCTCACAACTACTCCGTGAGACCTGCTATGATTACTCCAGTGTTCAAGCGGGAGAAATTGAAGATTTTATGTAACCTGCTCAGTTTCCAAGGCTGAAACAAAGAGGCCTGGGGAAATGCCGTTAGGAAATCCGGTGGATTAAAGGAATCTGGATGACCTCACAGACGCTTAAACAGGTCTCAGGTTCAGGGAAATTACATGATGTAAAATCCTACAGAAAACAAACGAACCAGTCAGCCATTCAGCTCAAACACCCAGCAATAGATCAGCTGGGATTCTAGGAGGAGCACAAAGTTTGATAACTCCCTATATGCTTTCATATATTTATATAAAAACACCAGGCTACATGTGATGGTTAAGAAGGGTTCAGGTTCTGGCCCCAGACCTAGACTGACAAAAGTTATCAGGGCAACCGATGCTAAGAGCTGTTACAATGTGATGCCTAAGGTTTGGAAATTTCATGTCGGGGCCTTTGAAGCATTCCTAATTTATCTTCCTCCAAGGTGGAAAAGACTCATTAGGCAGGAAGCCATGAACACTCCAACAAGACATTTGCTCATTGATTCATTCATTCAATCACTAGTTCAATAAGTAAATACAAGCATATTTCAAAAAGTTCATGGAAAATGGAATTAAAAGATGAATTTATTCAAAAAAATTGAAATTCATGTGGTTTTCCCACAACATGCATTTTCCATGAACTTTTTGAGGGCCATAGATAGGACTGCAATTTTTTTGTACCAAAACGCACTTATCTTTTATTGCCATGTGCTGTGAATTTTTTCAAGCACCCTCCTATTTATTGAGCACATGCTATATGCTAGGTCTCGTCTTAGGGTCCAGGACACAGCGATACATAAAATAGGTCACTATTGTCAAAGCCAAACAGAGATACAGCAGAGGAGACTTTATCTGGGGAACAGAGAGGAGGACTACAGCCTGTGACCCACAAGCACAGGCAAGTTGTCAGAGAGCGAGTTTACCGGCACTTCCAGTGCCTCGGGGGCTGGCGAGCTCTGGACAGTGGCTGCAGCTACTGCGTGAAGCTAGCGTGTGACCACATTGGCACCCCCGTCACCAGTCGCTAACAACAACAACGAAATAGTCTTCAAGATGAGGCAGGTGGTTTTGCAGCATTGGCCAAACAGGAAAGCCTCTGAAACAGTTGTTCGTGACCTGACAGTGTTTTCCCAGGGCCTATCGGCTCTGTTTTAAATGGGTGTGACCAGAATGCTTTTATTTGTAAGCTCAATGTCCACACTGCCAGGCCCCATAAAACCTGTATTAGAGTCAGAGGAGACACACAATCCCCAACAAGCGTAGGTAACTAGGCAGTGATTCAATGTAATGAAGGATGGAGCAGGCTCAGGGCGGCCCTGTGCAGGAAGCCGAGTGAAGACCAGCTCTGAGAGGCTTGCAGCTGTGAAACGAGGCGGTGCAAAGACCCTGAGGTATGTGTGTGGCAGGCCTGTACAAGGAAGAGCAAGAAGGCAGTTTGATTGGCACACACTGAGAGGGGGGATGTGGCGGGAAATGAGGTCACAGATGAGACAGAGGTCACATTCCACAGGCCTTTGTAGGCCACAGTAGCTTTTTTTTTTTTTCCCTTGATTTTGATGGAGTGTTTTGAACGAGGAAGCAGCTTGACTTATTGCCTTATGGGGAGGAAGAATCCACAAGGGGGCAAGAGAAGAGCAGGGTAGAGTGAGAAGGCTGTTGCAGGAGAGTCGAATGGTGCTAGGCCAGGGGCTATTGGTGGAGCCTTCTAGAAGCAGCTGGGCACTGTGGAGGGCCTGCCAGGAAGCTGCAGGACTTGCTAAATGGGATGAAGGCTGCATGACCCCAGGTTCCTGTTCGTGGGGAAATGATGGCGCTCCCACTTACTTGGGGAACGGTGAGATGCCAGATATAGTCAGGAGTCGATTTCCTGGTGTCTGTGGACACGTGCCTGGGGATGCCAAGAGGCCGCCAGCACAGCAGCTGGAAGGTCCATGGGGAATCGGGGACAGCAGCGTCCGAGGTGCTCTCTGTGGAGAGAAGAGTCCTTCCTCCCTATATGCGGCAGGTACTTACTGTGCCCCTACTGTGTGTGTCCGGCGTCGTGCTGGGTGCGAGGTCTGGACAGAGGTGGTCACTCACTCCAAGGAGCATCGTGGCCATTTAATTAGAGCACTGGCGCCCAAGACACCTCTCTGACGACTGTAGACATACAGAGCCAACGCTGTAAGCACGAAGAGGTTCTCTGACTCAGCGATTTGGAAGCGCTTTGATTTTTCGGAAACAAAAGAACTATATTTAGATTTGGACACATGACAGACCTACCCAATAAAATGTCTGAGGACTACCTCAAGATGAATCAGAAGACGGTCTCGACCAAATTAATGTTTACGAAGAGCCAGGTTGGTGTCATGGAGAAGCATACAGGGCTGGAAGGCAGAAGGGCTGTGCCTCGGGCTCTCTGGCCCTGCTGGGCCACGTGTGCGACCTTCACACTCAGGTTTCACGCAAATGGATGTTGGATTTGAGGTGAGAGTTCTAAAAAGTTTTTTTTTTTTAATTTCTGACAGGCAGAGTAGACAGAGAGAGAGAGAGACAGAGAGAAAGGTCTTCCTTTTGCCGTTGGTTCACCCTCCAATGGCCACCGCAGCTGGCGCTCTGCGGCCGGCGCACCGCACTGATCGGATGGCAGGAGCCAGGTGCTTCTCCTGGTCTCCCATGTGGTGCAGGGCCCAAGCGCTTGGGCCATCCTCCACAGCACTCCCAGGCCATAGCAGAGAGCTGGCCTGGAAGAGGGGCAACCGGGACAGAATCCGGCGCCCCGACCGGTACTAGAACCCAGTGTGCCGGCGCCGCAAGGCAGAGGATTAGCCTAGTGAGCCACAGCGTCGGCCCACAAGTTTTCAAACTGTGAGTTGTTCCCCTGCCGCTCAGTACTGCTTTTACTGGACTCTCTCTTATTGTAAAATCCAAATCCCCAAGGGCATCATCTCTTGACTCATTTTTCAAAGCAAGAGAACCTTCTTCTTTCTGCAAATTAAAATTGCTTTCTTGTTTTTTATTTTCCTGGTTGTAAAAAGGGCACAGGGCTCGTGTAGAAAATACAAATGGGGGAAAGTGCAAAGGTAGCAAAAGTCTCTAATACCACTCGCATGGTGGCGGCAGCATCCTTGTGCCCACAGCGTGTCAGATGGCAGGTGTCTAAACACTTGTTGAGTGAATGATTACTGCTGCTCTCTTGCAAACATCCTTTTTGGTCTTCAGATAAAACAAAACCCTTTCTCTGAGACTGAAACTGCCAAGATGTTATCACATCTCTTAGATGACGTTGCACAATGGCACCTGATCTCTGATACCTATGGAATGTGGGGGAACAATAACATGATATTCCCCACTCTCTTGGCCATAATGTCAAGGGCGGCTCGGTTTGAGCAATATCAAGAAAGGCTTCAAAACAGTCCCAGGCTCCACGGGAGTGGCTCTTGCGGCAGTGGGAGGCCGGCTCTGCCTCCCAAATCCTCCCTCCCACACCTGGGCCCTCTTCCTTCCCCAGGGCACCTGAACCCAACTCAACACTTCTTACTGGCAAAGCAAGATGGCTCCCCGATTCCCTCTAAAATGAATTAAAGCGAGATGCTGTCTGCAGCCCATGCTTCTTCACTCTCCAAATGGAATGTATTAATACTGACAAACCTGACTATTCACTCTGTTGAAGAACTGTCAGATCTGGTACCACTGGACTCTTACCCCACAGAGCCATCAGTTCCCCATAACCTCCTCACCCCTATGGTCTGACACTCCAAATCCCATTGTGCTTTGTTCATGTACCTGATTTCCACCCCTAGCTCCTTATGTGACGCAGTCAGGGTTCTCCCATCAAGCACCAGTCACTGGGGACAAGAGAGGCGGAGAGCTTAGTCCAGCAGGGGAAGACTCTTAACCAACAAATGATGGTGCGGCATGGCAGGTGCAGCACACACGCATGGACACAGCGCAGGGGAGCTGACTGCAGGTGTCAAGGCTGAGCTAATGAGTGAGTTCACCACGCAGATGGAGGACACAAACCATGCATACTGCGGGGGTGGCAGAATGGTACAGGTGTCCTGCCCTCAGACCCCCTCAGGCCAGTAACTCCTCCTGGCTGACACAGGTCTGTCCAGGAGCTTCCGGCCCAGTCCTCTTGTTGTTTCCTTCTGTCAATAACCGCAGGTCCACGTGTGTGCCCAGAGGAGGCTGACTAATCCCACCCTCCTCCAGTTACTTCAGCTTAGGCCGCCCTCCCACTCCAGGATGGCTGACCGTCTGACCCTGGTGGAAGACGTAGCACTTCACACTCAGAATTTTCTTTCCTTCTTTCTTTTTTCTGGACAGGCAGAGTTAGACAGTGAGAGAGAGAGAGACAGAGATAAAGGTCTTCCTTTACCGTTGGTTCAGCTCCCAAGTGGCTGCTACGGCAGGCGCACTGCGCCAATCTGAAGCCAGGAGCCAGGAGCTTCTTCTGGGCCTCCCATGCGGATGCAGGGGCCCAAGGACCTGAGCCATCTTCCACTGCTTTCCCAGGCCATAGCTGAGAGCTGGATCGGAAGTGGAGCAGCCGGGACTTGAACTGGCGCCCATATGGGATGCCAGTGCTTCAGGCCAGGGCGTTAACCCGCTGTGCCACAGCGCAGGCCCCCAGAGTCATATTTTCAAGTAGCTACATTTTGCAGTGAACTTTCCCTGCCATATGTCATTTTTTACTCCAATGACAATCCACTTGAGGAAAAAACCCCACAAATAATGTGTATAATTGATTCAGAAAAAATTTATTAAGCGCCTACAGTCACAGTTCCCTCTGACATTCAGTGAGCACCACTGTGTGCCCAGCACTGGGCTTGGCGCCGGCGAGTGGTGCCGAGAGACAGTGAACACACAAGCTAGGAGGCGGCCTGGATAAAGTCATCGCAGCGAGTTTCCGGCCCGAGCAGCGTTCAAAGTCCAGCGGCTCCTTGGAGAAAGGCGCGCCGAGGGCTCCCGGGGCCGCTGGGCTGGAATCCTGCAGACAGGCTTGTCTGCGCTTTACTTTTTATTATGTTTTTCAACACGCACAGCCCTGAGAACAGAACCACCAGCCTCCACGCGCCCACCTTCCGACCCCACGTCCCCTTGAAAGCAAAGCCTACACACTGTAACTTTTGCATCCATCAACCCCGAGCTGCGTTTGAGGAAGAACTGGGAACGTCGGGCTCTGCCCAAGTCGCATCCTTGCGCCGTGAAAGCGGCCGTCCCCGACTCCCGTACGGGCCTCTCCAGCTTGGGCTGGCGCGGGGTGAGGACCCGAGACCTCCCGGGGCCTCCCGGTGGGGGGAAGGAGGCCCGGGGACGCAGGACACCTTGCTCGGCGGGCACGAGCTGACTCACGGCCACTTCCGGTCACTGCCTTCACCTCGGCCGAGCGCACCCGGACCTCGGGACCCCGACCTCCCGGCCCCGGGCGTCGCCCGAGTCCCCGGCTCCGCCGGCCCCGTCTCCCGGCACCGCGCCGGGCACACAGCGTCCGCCCTCGCACGCACACCCCAGCTGGCCCCCTGCGTCCACGCCGCCCGCGGCTCCCAGCACCCACAGGACCTCCGCCGCGCCGAGCGGGAGGGAAGGGCCGCAAAACCAAGGGCTCCCCGGCCGGCGACCTCAACCACGCTTTCTCCGCGGGAAGCCCCTTTCCTCTCCTAAATAACGGAGGCTGCAGCTGTGTCCGCGGGCCTTACCCACGGCCGAGACTCGGGGTCAGACACCCGGCTCCGGAGCCCACCGCCCGCTCGCGCCGCCCCGTCGCAGCCGCGCCGCAGCCCGCCCCCACCGCCCGCTGGGGCGGGGAACGGAGGCTTCTGATTGGCCGCCTCCGGCGACGGGGGGCGACGGGAGGGGAGCGACGGCGCGGGGGCGTCGCGGAGAAATGACGCCACGCCGCGGCTCCTTAAAGGCGCCGGCTCCGCGCGCCGCGGATGGCGCAGGCGCGTTCCGGGGGCTCCCGCTGGTGCTCGGAGCGCCGAGAGCCGGGGCCGGGCGGGCGCGCGCGCGCGCCGAGTGTGCGGACGGGGCGCGCGGCGGGCGCGGGCAGCTCGAGGGGTCGGGTCGGGCCGGGCGGCGTCCGTCCGGCGGGGCAACGGGCGCCGCGATGGCCGAGGGCAGCGCCGTGTCTGACCCTCAACACGCCGCGCGCCTGCTGCGAGCGCTCAGCTCTTTCCGCGAGGAGTCCCGCTTCTGCGACGCGCACCTGGTCCTCGACGGGGAGGAGATCCCGGTGCAGAAGAACATCCTGGCGGCGGCCAGCCCCTACATCAGGTGAGCGCCGCGCCCCGCCGGGCTGGCCCCGGACCCGGGCCTAGCCGCCCCGCGGGCCCCCAGACGCCGCCCGGCCCGGGCTCCGGCGCTCGCGAGCCGGGCGGGGCCGCGCCCGAGGAGGCCGGGCCGGCCGGCGGGTCCCGGCTGAAGTTCGCGGGCCGCGCGCCTCCGCCCCGACGCGCGCGCCCTCCCGGAGGGGCCGGGCCCAGCGCGCCCCAGGCCCCCGCGACGTCCCCGCCCGGTGCTCGCGCCTCGGAGGGAGCCGTCCGCGGTTCTGGACCCCCGGCCACGGGCGCGGCGCACCGGGAGGGGCTGGCGGCTCAACGCGCGTTTTTAAAAACTTGGGAGACGCGAGGCTTAACGCGATTTGACAGCTCGACTAACCGGGTTAATTAAAAGGTTGCCAAGACCGCGCCGACGCGAGTGTAGCCGATGCTGCAGGAGGCTGCTACCTTTTAGCAACGTTCTTGCAAACTGGGTTGCTGTTTTTCGTCAGAGTGGGGCGGGGGGGAGGCGAAACGCTGGAGAAACTGCCCCGTAAGCTGGTTAAATATAGACTAATGGCAGAGAATGGCTTCGGAATTGACGGATCGGGAAAGGCAGAACGATGCGTGCTGTGTCTTAGTGCCTTGTCCGGGCAGGACTCAGCACACAGCCTGCGTTCTGGCCTCCCTCGGAGGCACTTCCAGTACTTGTGGCTTCTCCCGGCCCTGCTTCGTAGACACAGAGGAATTCCAGCCCGGTGGGTTTAAGGGGCGCGGGGAAGTCTTTGTTGGAATGGAATTTGAATTGCCCGTGCGTCTGTCACCGTATCTGAGCAGTCCTTAGCCAGGAGAAGGCCAGAGCCTTCCGCTCTACAAAGCATTCTCTGGAAAGCTGCTGGGGGTGCAGGCTTGGCGTGGTCTGCAAGTGGCACTGGTTGGCCTCCCCGAAGTAAAAAGTGCAGCACGATCCCCGCGCACACGCCCTCCGTCCGGCTCTCTCCCCAGCACTCAACACTCTCAACGCGCCCTGTGGTTGACTCACGGAGTTTGTTGATCTTTGCCAACCACAGTGTGAGCTCCGCGAGGCCAGGGGTTTTTCCTTCTGTTCCTTGCACTGGTCACTCCCAGGAAGAGCAGTGCCTGCTGGCTAGTACATGCGCTGAATGACCGCCTTCCTCGCTTGGAAATGGCCGCATGCCCACCATTAGGGGGTTGGCTCCACACCATTGCCCGGGTAGACGTGCACTGGGCACTGGACTCCCCGGGGCCACCTGCTTCCGTTTCCAGCTCGTACTCACATTAGCTGTGTGTGCGTTGTTGGGAGACGACTTGGGATTGGCTTCACTCACGAACCTGCCAAACGATGAACAAAACATGTCTCCATCTTTAATCGGAGGTGCTCTGCACACAGGTCTACAGAGGTGATGCTACCTCTGAATTAGAGAGATCCATGCAACCCGATTCTGTTGCTTTCTGACTGAGAACATGGGGGCTTGGTGGTGTTAGTGACTGGGTTGTGAGGTTACAGTTACTCAATGGTTGAGCTGGGATTAGGCGCCAAGCGTCCAAGGGTGCCTCGTCTCCTTTTCCATGCCAAGTTTCCCAGTGCTTGGGTTTAACTGTTCTTTTGCTGGCTTACAGTATGTTATGATTCAAATGCTTATCCAGCACGTTCACACACTGACTCATTCTGATTTTCATTTTCAACCATCTTGTGCCATTGTTTGGCACATACTTTTGATGTCTTATGGGGAAGCATGAATCAGTCAGTATGTGATCTTCAAGGACAGATTAATTGCCTTAAGTTTCTTTTGCTGTTGAAGTGGTAGAATGCTATTGTGCTTCTTTTAAATGATAAATTTATTTCAAAATAACTTGAATAATCCGTATTACTGTTTAGCTACAAACAGTTTAGTAATGTAAACAGCAAGAATGCTGGGCTTTTATAACATATCTGCTTTGTCTGAATGGCACTTTAGAGAATTTATTGAAACAAAATGAATTTGTATGTTCTAGAACTTATGTTTTTTATCTTTCCCTTTGAAGCTTACCCATTTAGTCAGTGACATTGTTAATACATAAATCGGATATTCAGAAGTTTGGTAATCTATGAAGTTTGTTAAAATCTGAGTTTAGTTTGTAGTCTTTTGTTAGCCTGAGTGCTAAATGGTCTCAATTGTATTGTTTAGAAACCATGTTATAAGTTGCCTCCTGTCAGCTTCAGAAAGGTAGCACATCCAACTTTGTCACACTCGGAATTAAAGCAGCTCATCTGGCCTGCGTTCTACTCACTGTAGAAATGCCCTTTAACCTAACTTGCTGCTTTGATCTTTTCCTGCGCTCCATCTTCAGTCCAGTTCTCCTAATGGTCTCAGCAACCACATCGCCATTAGAAACGCTCTAATTATAAAAGGCAGAAGCCAGAAGACTCCACTAGTAGCAGGATCCTCGTGAGAAGCTGGCCGAGGCCTGAGATTTCTGGGCTGTGCAGAGTCTGTCATGCAGCCGTGGGGTCCAGCTGTTCCAGGAAGGCAGGCAGAGTCCCCTTAGCCCATCACTCAGCTCCGCGTGCCCGGATTTTCTGTAACCTGGTCCACAGATGACATTTTCCCTCCAGCTTGTTGGGAACACTGAATCTAAACGTAGCAGATGACCTTTAAAAGCAGTGGTCCTGGACTCATAGATTCTGCAATGATCCACCCAGGGCTGTTCTCGGCACCCGAGAGCTCCTGGGACCAAGCTTCCTGAGGCCGTCGGAGCTCTCCCTCTCTTTTGAATGTTGCAGAGTTTGCTTTGCCGAGGCTCTTCTGCTTCTGGCACCGTCCCACTGATTTGATGGGTTCAGAGCCCTTTCTCTGGTGAGCTGCGACTCCTAGGGTCGTATGTAGAGAGGATTGAGAGACGAAACACTGTGCTTTTGCAGAGACATTTTAGTGGTTCCGGGTCCTCTGTTCACCTTTGAGATCTGGACTTTTACAGGGACCTACTGCAAAGTTAGCTTGATTGGCTTCCAGTCCTGGAGGGTGGCGGAAGGAAAGAGTCCCAGGGTTTTTCCATCCTTGGACGAGTCAGCTAACAGTGTCACTGGCTTAAGAAAACGTGTTTAGAGAAAGCTGATCGAGTAAGAGTAGTTAGACATTGGTCCTAAACCCAGCCTAGATCATCTGAGCGACTTTTCTGGGACTGGTTTCCTTGCCTGAGGAGCGAGCTTGATTGGGCTGCATGAGCAGCAAATCCCCTTTAAGCCTCAACTGCTTAGCTCTGTGCTCCGTGGGGTCTGCCTTACAGCTTTATTGTGTCGGTGGAAGTTGGCTATGCACTGGCGCACTGCCTCCTTCCCCAGCCACACAGGGCTCTCATGGGCATTCGGCTGTATAAAACCTCCTGGAGTTGTGTCGTAACAAGCGCTTTTAATGCTGTTAATCTGGGTGTGTTCCAAGGCTTCCTTATTGATGATCTGGTTTTACCATTTCAATCTAAAATTTCACTGTGGATGATGCTGAGGATAGTGCTCGAGGAGTCTGGCGTGGTCTCTGTGGGAGGTGCAGCCCTCGAAATAATGTGGAATCGCCATTGTCTTTCCATCGGATGTCTGAAATCTGCACCTAGTGTGACGTGGCATGAGCACTGAAATCCTCGCTGGTGTCTGCTGTGTACAGCACAAACCGTTACTCCCCGAGTCCATTCTCAGGGCTGATGTACGTGGACGACTGAATGACCTTCTACCAGACTTCGCTTCCTTGTCACTGCTGAAATCGTGCAGCCACCTCATCCTCTCCCTGCTAACGAGGGCTGTCGGCGGGGACTCAGGCCTTCCAGAGACATGCTCAGTAGGATTTCTGCTGGCTTTCTGATCGTTTCAGAGCCTTTTCCTCTCCCTTGTGCTTTGAGTTTAGTCTCACGTCTGTAGCGGTTCCTGAGTGGCTGTCATGAGATCTTGAGTAGTGGATTAGCCCAAGTGTCTTAGTGGTCACAGGTCCAGTTAGAAACTCCAGGCTGAGTCTCTTACTGAATCCCGAGTGTTCTTAAAGTCAAGTGGGCTGTCCCTGTCTGTTGTGGGAGTCTGTGGTGATGGGAAAAAGTTGGGCCCGAGTATCTTTTAATGGATCTAGGCCTTGTTTGTTTTTATCTTCCCACAATAAGGCATCCCTCACAACTGCGTAAAAGATGAGATCTCTCCTGAACGTCTTACAGGTTAACATCACTTAAAATTTAAAACTTTTTCTTTCTTTTTGTATTTTCAGTCTTGGTTGATGAAACCTCATTCTTAGGTGAGTTTTTCCAAAGTAATAAAGGATGTGCATTCACATGCTGTTGCTTTCAACACAGGGTACTCATTTCAGTTGAAAGGTGTCTGCATTTATACAAGACTGTGGTCACCATGTTCCTAGCAGTGAGTCCTCTACACATAGGAGGTTTTTGGAAGGTTTCAAATGACGAAACCAATCAATAAGTTCCTTGTTAGGCCGACACCCCTAGCATAAACAGGTGCTGAGAGCTCAGATGCATTGTGAGCAACAGTGAAGATCCGCAGTAAAGCCCAGTCCTGTCAGTACCGCTCCTCCAGTTGATGAGTTTCCACTCTGATGTCTGCCTCTTCTATATTTCCTCCCGTACGTGCCCTCCGTTTTTTTTTGAGGTACTTTTTATTATAAAAGTTAGAGATCCAAGTAAACGCTTTTGCACACCAAAACTCTAATTCCTTGGCATTTGGATTTGGGTGGTATAGACCTAGCATCTAGGTTACAAAGCCACTTTTATCCATTGTTTAAGTGTTAATCAGTTCTTCTCATGATATCAAAGTGGGACTTAAAATCTCTTTATGATCCATAAAGAAAACATAATTAGGACAAATAAGGAGTCGTTTGGTGATGGGCACCGTGCAGTGCGTCCTTGAGGAGCCGCGTCAGCCTTCCGAAGGGTGCAAGGCTATCATTTTGTGAACCAGGGCTGTAATAGAAATGAATAATTTGTAAGTTGGACTTCTGGGTTAAGGGTGGAGATGCGGAGGTGTGGGGTGTGACAGGTTGCAAGCTGTGGTTGCAGCCTTGACTTTGAGGGCTTCCCATGGGCTCTGTGGCTCCTGAGCCTCAGTAAGCCCAAGAGGGAGGAAATCAAAGGCTGGGTGAAGGTGACAGCACTGGCTTTATGGCAGGGGAAAGCGGTGCCCTCCGAAAGTCTCTCCACTCAGCTGGAGCTGTCTGAGCCCTGTGCTCGGAAGAGCAGAGTTAAATCATCTTTGATAGTTCTTGCTGCCACAGAGTGCTCAGCCATAAAAGGATGCTCTCAGGTTTCAGGTTTCGACCTCCATTTCTTTGTGGGAATAATCTTTTAAATGTACTTTTTTTTTTTGAAAGGCAGAGAGAGGACAGAGTGGGGCACAGAGAAAGAGACCTTCCATCTGCTGGTTCATTCCCCCAGTTGCCTGCAAGAGCCAGGTCTGGGCTGGGCCAAAACCAAGAGCCAGGAACTTCATCCTTGTCTCCCACCTGGGTGGCAGGGACCCAAGTACTTGGACCATCACCTGCTGCCTCCAGGGGGCGCACTGGCAGGAAACGGATTAGAGGCAGAGCCAACACTTGAACCCAGACACTCTGATATGGGACATGGGCATCCCAAGCAACATCTTAGTTGTTACACCAAACACCTGCTCCCTCTCTGTGGGAGTGACTGATGAGCGCCCTGCCCTGTGACAGAAGTATCGCAGGAATAATGAGAAACATGAATGTATAGCACTTTGTCATTGACTGTTTTTGGTGGAGGAATTTTTTTTTTGTCTGTTCAAAGATATTTTTAAGAATGAAATACTTAAGGAAAATAAGATCTTGGCAGACTATTTTGTTAGATAAAACAGGCATAGCACTTAAGCAGTAAAGCTTTGAGAGGAAGTTTATATCATAAATGGAAGAGGAGAGGACTGATTTCAAAAATCCTACCGTTGGGGCCAGTGCTGTGGTGTAGCAAGTACATCCACTTGTGGCACCGGATTCCCATATGGGCGTTTGAGTCCCGGCTGCTCTATCCAGCCCCTGCTAATGTGCCTAGAAAAGCAGCAGAGGATGGCCAAAGTACTTGGACCCCTGCACCCACATGGGAGACCTAAAAGAAGCTCCTGGCTCCTGGCTTTGGATCGGCTCAGCTCTGGTCACTGTGGCCCTTTGGGGAGTGAACCAGCAGGTGGAAGATCTTTCTTTCTGTCTATATAACTCTGCCTCTCAAATAAAATTTTTGAAGGTGAATCCAACTGTTGAATAATGGAATATAGACTGGCCCCAACAGTTGTAGCTGCGCTGATCCAAAGCCAGGAGCCAGGAGCTTCTTCCAGGTCTCCCACATGGGTTCTGGGGCCCGAGGACTTGGGCCATATTCTACTGCTTTCCCAGGCCATAGCAGAGAGCTGGATTGAAAGTGGAGCAGCCGGGATCTGAACCAGCGCCCATATGGAATGCCGGCACTGCAGGTGGTAGCTTTACCCACTGTGCCGCAGCATTGGCCCCTATATTTTTATTTTTTAAAAACAATTTTAAAGACCATTGGTGCTAATGGCTTTTATGGTAACATGGTAATATGGATAGATAACACTTTGAAGCATAGTTTTACAGTCAAGTTAGCATTTGTCAGTAATAAGCTGCCCGTGCCTCTGAAAAATGGCTGAGTATCACTGAGTTCAAAATATCTGCAGACTTTTGTCACTTAGGTTGCTTGTATTGATCAGTCCCTGAGTTGGAGGAAACTTCAGGCTGAAGCCGCACATGTAGGCTGTGGGGTTGATGTGAGTCCCCTCCTACGCGTGAAGAGCGTTCTCTAGAATAAAGCTGTGAGTTGCGGATGGTGGGATTTTCTGGAGCCATGGGAAACCTTAGGAAGAAAGCTTTACTCCTTGAAGGCTACCGCCATTTTATCTAACAAAATAGTGTGCCAGGCTCTATTTTCCTTTCGAAAGAAAGGTCCACAACATCACTGTTCAGTTCTCCTCCCTGTGCCTGAGCCCACCTTGGGCTTCAGGGTGCAGGTGGGGGCCAGCAGGACTCCCCCTCCCTCTCTCCCTCTTTCCCTCTCTCCCTCTTTCCCTCTCTCCCTCTTTCTCTCTCTCCCTCTCTCTCTCTCTCTCTCTCTAAGATTTATTTTATTTATTTGAAAGAGTTACAGAGAAAGGTAGAGACAGAAAGAGGTCTTCCATCTGCTAGTTCACTCCCCAGATGGCTGCAATGGTCAGAGCTGAGCCGATCCAAAGCCAGGAGCCAGTATCCACTGTGCCACAGCACCAGCCCTGACCCATTGTCTCATGTGTCTTCCTTAGAAGAGGGAACAGGGGCCGGTGCCATGACGTAGCGGGTAAAGCCACTGCCTGCAGTGCGGGTATCCCATATGGGTGCTGGTTCAGATCCCAGCTGCTCCACTTTCAATCCAGCTCTCTGTTATGGCCTGGAAAAGCAGTAGAAGATGGCCCAAGTGCTTCAACCCTTGCACCCATGTGGGAGACCTGGAAGAAGCTCCTGCTCCTCACTTCAGATCGGCACAGCTCTGGCTGTTGTGGCCATTGGGGAGTGACCCAGCAGATGGACGACCTCTCTCTGTCTCTCTCTGCATCTGCTTCTCTGTAACTGCCTTTCAAATAAAAACAAATAAATCTTTAAAAAAAAAAAAAAGAAGAAGAAGAAGAAGAGGGAACAGTTTCCCACAGACTTCCAACTGCTCTTCCTGAGCCAGGGCCAGTTTGAGTCTTCTCTGTGGGGCTGGGGCTGCTGGTTCTGTGTCCTGCCTGGCCTCCTTGACAGCAAAACCGCCACTTCACCTGCTGCCTGGGAGTTAACCCTGTCGCTGCTGGGGAGCGAGTCACATTCCCATTTTGTCAGCAGAGCGGTTGCTGTGTTTCCTTTGTTTACACTCCTCTTTGGCACTGATAGGAAAGGGGCTTAGGAAAACTACGCAGCTGTCACGGCTGTTGAGACATGCTTTGGAAGTGCCATGCTGCTGTAACTCGTGCTCGGGCCTGCTGTTCACCCACAGCAAGGCACAGTTCAGGAGCCAGCGTGGGGGAAAGTTGTTGAAGTGGACTGCGTACTACTGCGTCACCGACGCAGGTCACAATACAGGGACCTTATTTTAGTTTGTGTTGACTGCTCCGGGGTTGCTTGGGGGTTTGGTCATTCACTCAGCAAACACACGGGCAGTAAATGGAGAGGTCGCCACATCTAGGGAGGTGGTGGTGCACCACAAGGAGGCCGCTTCCCCCAGGGCCTACCTCCAGTCGTTTACAGGGTGGTCTGTCCACGAGGCGCTTCATGCTTGAGCGTTGTGTGCTATTTGAGTGCTCCTCAGACCATACCGGTGCTCCCCAGGAACCGTACCCAAACTCAGCCTGGGTGTGGAGACCTACGTCAGTTCATTGATTTTATTCTTTCTGGGGCTGGGGAAGGAGATGAACATAAAGCTAAAGAGTTTTGCTGTATTTTTGGTATTTACTTTTTTTTCCCAACACTCTCTATCCTGGTGTTATGTATAAGTATCCAGGATGTCAGGGGTGGGGAAAGACTAGAAATACTTTATGCGTTGGACTGGACACTTGGGAAAGTCCACTCCAGTTTATTTAGTGGGCTTGTTTGGCCATTCATTACTCTGTTAGTAGCCCCAATAATCACACTTGAAGAAACAGCTTTCCTTAAGAAGAGAACCTAGATTCTTGGCTGAGGTTCTCCAATAATGCTCATTCATTCACTCTTCTGTTCCTGCGTGTTTGTGCCACTGCTGTGAGCTAGACAGTCAGGGTCCCAGCATCCATGGGGTGTAGTGGGAGAAGCAGGCAATGAAGGAGCATTCTAATCACAGAGAGGTGTGCATGCTGAGGGAGTGACCGGTGGGCGTGATCGCTGCTGTGTGTGGAGTGAAGGGAGCACCTTGCTTAATCTGAGTTCTGAAGGAGCAGGCAGCTGGGGCCAGAGAAAAGTTGGTGGGGGCACGGGGAGCAGAGGAGCTGGGGAACTGAAAGGCAGTGTGCCTGGGGAGCCTTGCCACAGGCAGAATGGTATCCAAGCAGCCAGAGGGCTGGGACGGGCCCCTGGTTCTGCATTCAAACTGGCTTTGTGCTGCTTCCAAATAGGATTAACCCTCCCGCCATGACACCCCCCCCCCAGTTGCTAACTATATTGTGGGTTGGCAAAGGCGCCACCAACCGATTTTATGACATGGTTTAGTCTGTGCTAGAGTTTAGATTTCCTTTTAAGGATTATGGCTGGGCATCAGTGGGGTTTAAAAATGATATATACAAATTTAGTCTTATTTGTACATTTGACAATTCTTTTATTGTATTTATTATTTATTTGAAAGGCAGAGAGACAAAGAAACAGATGGAGAGAGATCTTCCATGTGCTGGTTTGTTCCCAAAAGACCCACAACAGCCAGGGCTGAGCCAGGCCAAAGCCAGGAGCCCAGAACTCAATCTGGGTTTCCCATGTGGGTGACAGAGATCCAAGTGCTTGAGGCATCTCCATCTTCCCAAGATGTGCATTAGCAGGGAGCTGGAATCAGAAGCTGAGCTAGCACTCAGACCCAGACACTGGTATAATAGCACGTGGGCCTCCCCAGCAGCGGCTTAACACTGCACCAGACTCCCGTCCCCGAGTATTTTCTTTAAGTTCGCTCTGTCTGCGGCATTGAAAGTGAGTTATGAAAGCCAGGAGTGGCAGCTGGGGCCATTTATGAACCTGCTGCAATTTTTCAGATAGGAAATAGATGCCCTGGTCTAGGATGTGGCAGTGGAGTGGGAGTGAAGTGGCTGCGTTAGAGATGTTTGGCAGTAGGACTTGCTCGTGAGGAAAAGGAGAGATGCGTGTGGCTCCCGGTCTCACTGCTTCTTCCTCGCTGCCTCTGGTAAACAGTGCTCCTCATCACTTCCTGTGGGCATTACATTAAGGACAGTTTGGAAAGAGTTTTCAAAGAATAGAATCTACTACTCAGAGTCCACTAAGCTATAAAATTAGTTCTGAAAATGTAGGTTTTGGGTCTGGTGCTGTGGTGTAGCGGGTAAAGCTGCCACCTGCTTGCATCCTATATGGGCAATGGTTTGAGTCCCTTCTGATCCAGCTCTCTGCTGTAGCCTGGAAAAGCAGTGGAAGATGGCCCAAGTGCTTGGGCCCCTGCACCCACATGGGAGACCCCAAAAAAAACTCCTAGCTCCTGGCTCCTGGCTTCTAATTGGCACAGTTCCAGCTGTTGAGGCCAATTGGGGAGTGAACCAGCCAATGGAAGACCTCTCTCTCTCTGCCTCTCCTTCTCTGTCTGTGTAACTCCAACTTTCAAATAAATAAATAAATCTTTTTTTAAAAATATAGGGTTTTTTTAAGTTTATTGATTATTTATTTGAGAGACAGAACTCCTGTCCTCTGGTTTACAAGGCTGGGCCAACCTGAGACCAGGAACTGAGCTGAGAGCTCAGTGTGTCTCCCACGTGGGTGGTAGGGTCTCAGGTGCTTGTTGTCTCTTAGGATGCTTATTAGCAAGAAGTTAGATTCAGGAGTCGGCACTGGGACTTGAAGCCAGGCACTCTGACATAGGAAGCATCTTAATCACTGTCTTAGTTTTCTAATATGAACAAAACCTATTTTTTTAAAAAAGACTTATTTCTTTGAAAGTCGGAATTGAAGAGAGAAAAAAGAGAAGGAGAAGTCTTGGATCTGCTGGTTTACTCCCCAAGTTTCTGTAAGTGGCCAGGGCTGAGCCAGGCTAAAGCCAGTATGTTCATCTGGGTCTGCCATGTGGGTGCAGGGGCCCAAGCACTTGGGACATCTTCTGTTGCTTTCCCACCCAGGCCATTAGCAGGAGCAGTATCGGAAATAGAGCAACTGGGACAAAAACTGGCACCACTTGGGATGTGAGCATCACAGTCAGTGGCTTTATCTACTACACTGTAGTGCTGGCCCCCAAAAAATGTTTTATTGGTATGCTCCTCCTAGCTGTAGGAGTTTTGAGGACAAGGACTTCTTGGGTAATCACCTGTGAATGAAACAGTGTTGGAGCAAGGCCTTGGAGGGTTTGTGTGTGTTCAGAGGGAGAAGGCGGGGTTCCCTCAGGGAGAATACAGGTGTAAATGCACCAGATGTGTGCTCAGAGAAGTAAACTGATGGGGCTGCACTGGGACTGTGAGGAGTGTGAGGAGTGTGGGTGGCTGGGAAGGAAAGAGCCATGCTTTGGTGGAGTAAAGGGTGAATTGATTCAGATGTGTATTCAGTCACTAATTGATAATGACACAGAATAATACCAGTGATAGCATGGAACTCTACTCTACCAGGTGAGTTGTTGTTGTCCCTTTGTAGGAGGAGGAAGGGATGAGACTGGAGGGCTGGACTGACTAAAGTTAGCCCACTAAGGTGACAATCAGGGATTAGAGAAGAAATCAACTGGTTTCTAACTGAACATGAGATCCGAGGATGAAAAAAAAGAGAAGAGAAAGCAGGTTTTGAGCCTGGCTACTTAATCTACTTTGTCTTAGATTTCCTGGATCTGAGATAGCATTGCTATATAAATATCTTAATTATGCTCTTCCACTTGACAGCTCTGCAGAGTGTGTCTCCTGTAATGTGTTTGTGATCATCTTTTTGCAATGTTTCTTGTCTCTCTGCCTTTCTTGACCTCTACTTTTCTGGCGCACAAATTCGCATTCATCCTTCAAGACCTGGTTCAAACATCCCTTTCTCTATAACATTTTTCCAACTGTGCCAAATAATCACTGGCTTGGATGCAGGTGCATCGTTGTCTGTCTTAGTGGGGAGAACAAAGCAGACAGGCGGTCTGGGTGCTTTGAAAGCCATTGTAGGGGCTGGCGCTGTGGCACAGCAGGTTAACTCCTTGGCCTGAAGTGCCGGCATCCCATATGGGCACTGATTGGAGACCCAGCTGCTCCACTTCCAATCCAGCTCTCTGCTATGGCCTGGGAAAGCAGTAGAAGATGGCCCAAGTCCTTGGGCCCCTGCACCCACATAGGAAACCTGGAAGAGGCTCCTGGCTCCTGGCTTCAGATCGGTGCAGCTTCTCTCTCTCTCTCTCTCTCTCTCTCTCTCTCTCTCTCTCTCTCTCTCTCTCTCTCTGCTACTCCTCTCTCTCTGTGTAACTCTGACTTTCAAATAAACAAATAAATCTTAAAAAAAAGAAAGAAAGCAAGCCCATCGCCCTCCATCTCCAGGGCCAGAGGCACTGAATCCCTAAGTAGGGCATCACAGCTCAGTATGTGCTGGGGCAGGGGCTTCACTCTGTGCTGCTGCTTGTGGCACAGTCAGCTCCAGCGTAGTCCGTTCCCGATGCCGGGAAAACTGGGGGAAGAGAAGCGTGGATTCTTGACTCGAAGCAGTGGCTCCAGTCAGAGCCCTCTTGTCCCCCACATGACTAAAGAATCTGTTGCGAAGCTCTCATTCCCCTGACAACATGTCGGTGCACTTTCAGCTCCAAGGTCTTTGGCGAAGTTTCTAGTGGGGGTTATAAATGGGAGATGCCAGGAGCAGAGAGGCGGCTTTGAGCTGGGGTGAAGGGTGCTGAAGGAGAGCTCCTGCTGAGCCAGCCCTCAGGGCCATGCAGGGGCTGGCCGCAGCGTGTGCCCGGCTGGGCTTGTGATCTTCCTCCTCCCAGAGTTTCCTTCTCAAAAAAGATGTGGGGCGGGGTCGGCGGGGGGTGGGGGGGCGGTTTTCTTAACGTGAGCTTCCTGCTGTGGTTTGGCACAGCTCTGAAAGGATGAACGCAGACCCTGAGAATCCAGCTCCATTCGCACTTTCCCTTTGGACTTGTTCGGCAGCTCTACTTCCTTTGAAGAGACCTAAACCTTCCTTCTCTGTCTGCACTGGGGTGGAGAGAGAGGAAACGTGGACCTGCTTCTGCAGTGATTTTAATTAGAGAGGGAAACTTGTAAGAGTGATATTACTTGTCAAAGATGATATGTGCATGGGGTCTGGGAGTATAGAAGGAGACTCTGAACATAGCACCCGAGCAGCAGGCCTGAGTAGATCTGGAGCCGCCTGACAGGTCGTGGCATGAAAGGCTGTCTTTTGTGTGTGTTTCCAGAGGGTCAGGGTGTGACCAGAACAAGGCACCGGGCTTGTTTCATTCTAGAAGAATTTTGTGGCTTCACAAGCTGCTGTATCATGCTTCTGTCTCTAAAGTCATCTCAGAAGTTTCACGTGCATTTTTCAAACCTTGTCTTTGAAGAGGTACATTTTATTGACTGCTTTACTTTGAGAACTGTGAGAACTAGATTTAAGTTCTATAAATCTGTGTTGTATAAAAAAACAGCCACATGAGAGTTCATCGTCTGTGTTGCCCTGGCTTCTGGTTCTGAACAGTGACCTGCTGTCCTGATGCAGTCACAGTCATGGTGCTTGGTGTTATGTTCCATCTTCTCACTCGCTGTCTTTTTTTTTTTTGGGGGGACAGGCAGAGTGGACAGTGAGAGAGAGACAGAGAGAAAGGTCTTCCTTTGCTGTTGGTTCACCCTCCAATGGCCGCCGCGGCCGGCATGCTGTGTCCAGCGCACCGCACTCATCTGATGGCAGGAGCCAGGTGCTTCTCCTGGTCTCTCATCCGGGTGTAGCCCAAGCACTTGGGCCATCCTCCACTGCACTCCCGGGCCACAGCAGAGAGCTGGACTGGAAGAGGGGCGACCGGGATAGAATCCGGCACCCTGACCGGGACTAGAACCTGGTGTGCCAGTGCCACAGGCAGAGAATTAGCCTATTGAGCCGTGGCGCTGGCCTCACTCGCTGTCTTTTCACATACTTACAGCTCAGTCTGATGCCCATAACCATTGTTTAATAGACATTCGTTATTACATCATGTTACTGTTCCATATAACTTTCTTTATATTGTCCTGTTTGACATTTTAATTTCAAGGTTTTGTTTTTTTTCTTCTGAATGCTGACACTACGAACAAACTCATAAAAGCCACTCAGGTTCTTTTTTCTCTGTACTTTTTTGTGGGTAAAGGTAGGCCCCCATGGGTCTGTCTCTTAGGACAGAAAACAGAAACAAGTTTGTCATTCTTGCTGTATGAAACCAGGCTGCTGTCCCGGGGGACTGTATTATTGGGCAGCAGCTTCACAGTGTGTATCTGATCACTTTTTAATCTCTATCACCATTATTTGTAACTTTTGGAAATAATATCTTTTTTTTTTTTTTTTGACAGGCAGAGTGGACAGTGAGAGAGAGAGACAGAGAGAAAAGTCTTTCTTTTCCATTGGTTCATCCCCCAATGGCTGCTGCAGCTGGCGCACCACGCTGATCCAAAGCCAGGAGCCAGGGGCTTCTCCTGGTCTCCCATGTGGGTACAGGACCCAAGCACTTGGGCCATGCTCCACTGCATTCCTGGGCCACAGCAGAGAGCTGGACTGGAAGAGGGGCAACCGGGACAGAATCCGGCGCCCTGACCAGGAGTAGAATCCAGTGTGCCGGCACCGCAGGCGGAGGTTTAGCCTAGTGAGCCGCAGCATCGGCCAGAAATAATTTCTAAAAATTTTTATTTTGCAGGTGTTTGACCCAATTATACAATGTTGTTTCTTCTCATAAAACTATTCAGAGCAGGGATTGGCAAACTCTCTGGGCTGGTCAGAAATGTTCTAGGCTTTGTGGGCCATGTGTGGGCTCTGTAACACGGTCCTTTTCGTCTTTGTTCCCAAAACCTTATAAAATGTGGGTACCACTTCTAGGGGGCTGGCATTGTGAAACAAGCCGCCCCTACTGGTTCCAGTCCCAGCTGCTTCACTTCCAGTCCTCCTGGGAAAGCAGTGGAAGGTGGCCCAAGTGCTTGGGAGATCCGGATGGAGTTCTAGGCTCCTGGCTTAAGCCTGGCCCAGCTCAGGCCGTTGGGGATGAACCAGCAGGTGGGAGATCTCTCTCTCAATCTGTCCTTCTCTCTATATGTAACCCGTCCTTTACAGTAAACATGAAACAAAGAAACAAACCACTTTTAGCACAAAGCCATACAAAAACAGGTAGCAGGCTGTGACTTGTCAACTTCTCCTCTATAGGAATAGAGTTTTATAAGTTTGGACAGAAAAACTTTTAACTCTGAAGGTCACTTTCAGTGATGCTTAGCTGCAGTTCCTGATTATTTACATGCCAGACTTCTGTAGATCTAAGATTGACCAACAAGGCTGATTCTCCCTGGTTCTTCCCTGTCCTGCTCCCCCCAAAATTGAATTCTCTTTTTTTTTTCTTCTAGCCTGTTCTGTTGTATATCCTCATCCTTCTCCTGTATTAAAAAACAAAAAAACCTTATTTCTTGGCTGCTTTTCTGTAGCGAAACAGTTTGTGTCGTTTTCGCCAGTGCATGGCATGTTGCAGATGTGCAAACATTGAGTGAACTCATTTGTTCAAAGCAGAGAGACCTTGCATCTCCTTCCAACAGGAGCACAGTTTTCTTGACTTTGCAACCTGGGTTCTTAGAAGAACCCAGGTTTCCTTGTATGTTTCCTTGTATGCAGACTCACTTCCTCTTTCGTGTTCCCTCTGCCGTTCGGCTTGTGTCTCATCGCTCCACTAAAACCATCCTTTTAAGAATTGTAAAACAGGCCAGTGCTGTGCTGCCGCCTGCAGCACTGGTTAGAATCCCAGCTGCTCCAGCACTTCAGATCCAGCTCTCTGCTGATGGCGTGGGGAAGCGGTACACATGGCCCAAGTGCTTGGGCCCCTGCACCCACGTGGGAGACCTGGAAGAAGCTGCTGGCTCCAGGCTTCGGATCAGTCCAGCTCCGGCCCTTATGGCCAGTGGGGGAGTGAACCAGCGAATGGAAGATCTCTTTCTCTCTCTGCTTCTGCATAACTCTGCCTTTCAAATAAATAAATAATTCTTTAAAACATTTTTTAAATGTTTAAATTTTTAATTGTACAACACAGTTGCCACATCAAGTGAAGAGCTGTGGAAGCATTTGTCTTTCTTGACCTGTCCCCGTACACGTTTGCCACTGTGGGCCATTTTCTCAGCACTTGGCCTCAGGCCTCCATGATGCCTTCATCAGTTCTCCTGACATCTGCTTTCCCGGCGCGCCACCCCATTTGTCGTTATACCTTGATCAGGCGTGAAATTCTGTCCTCACCCAGGTGTCTCCCGTGGCAATCTCATCTGCTCCAAAGACACACAGCTTCGTCCCCTCTCCTGAACCCCACACCTGTGGATCCCACAGTCTGCCAGAAGGCCGCCTTACACCTGGTCGGCCCCAGCTCACTCTTCCCCCAGGTGGGGGTTTCCTGTTCACCACGCTGGCTGATGTATAAGTTAAGGCTGCCCAGGAGAACCCCGAGAGTCACCCGAGATGCCAGCCCCTCCCTCCTTCCTCAGCTGCCAGTGGGTGCCAAGTCTCAGGTCTCTGAGCGCTTTGTGTCGCCTTCACTGTCGCCACTGCCGAGTGCAGCTCCCACTTGTGCTGAGAGGTGACAGGGTCCCTTACTAGCCTGTTTGCCTCCCTGCTCGGCCCCCGTCAATCTTCCACACTGCTGCTGCCAGAGGGAGGGTTCTAGAATGTGATGGGATAATGTTGCAAACTCTGATGTCTCTGGAGACATGGTTGACTCAGTGCCGGCGCAGGAAGAATACACTGAAAGCCTGGAGTATTCCATGCCAGAAAAGTAAGGAGGGACTCAAAAGAAACGGGCTTTTTGAAAGGGCACAGGAGCCAAACTGGGAGAACTCTCAGTGCCCCACGCTGCAGCTGTTTGAGCAAGAAAGTGAATGATGACGTCCGATGATAACAGAATAAAGCAAACGTCCATGTGTCTGTGATGAATAAATGAATGCATGGCTACATGAATAAGTTACTGAAGGAAGAGAGGGGACAAGTCTTTCTTACGAAAGAATTTCAATTGCTGTATGTCAAAGGAGCAGACTAGAACAGCATCGTTGGAACACCACAGTGATGATTGTTGCAAGCAAGACCCACCAGCGGATACTAAAATCAGTGGGCAAGAGTCTGAGTAGTAAAAGGATATTTGCTTATTCTCCAGTTATCTGCTCTGGTATATTCATTGATTACACAGGGAAAAATAATAATTTAACGGTAGAGAAACGCCAGCAGACACTCCCTAACCAAGGTGAATATCACCAGGAAGCAGTAAGACATCTTCTTCCTGATACGGTGCCGAAAGGGGTCATGTGCCTGCCCAAAGTGCCAACCTCAGTGTGCTAGGAATAAAACAAACTCGAGTTGAAGGACATTGTCCAGGATAATTGGCCAGAACCCATCAAAGCAGGCCTGGGGAACTGCTACAAGCTCCTGCCCAGCCCTTGCCGTCTGGAAGCCGAGCCTCGATCCTAGAGAGGAGGGAGAGCTGGGAAATTGTGGTGACTGAAGTCTGTAGTTCAGGTAGCAGGATTTTACCAGCATTAGTTTATTTGCTAATTGCTGCATGAAGGGTCTACATGCGCTTAAGTCTAAACTTGTTTCAAAATAAACCATTAAAAAGAAAGACAAACTCCTACTAACAGTGGCTCCATTTCTCTCAAGGTCAAGTCCATATTCCTTTATCTGATGTGCAGGTCCTCAGGAGCTGGCTTTTCTCCCCGTCCTGCTTCCCAGACAGGTCTACACCCTGCTGTCTGGCCTGGCTCCACTGCTTGCTTCTCATTCCTCGAATGGTCAGAAACAGCTCCCGCGGCCACAGCCAGTCCCTCCCCGAGCACGTCCTCCCCCCTCTCGTACGCTGTGAAATACTCAGCCAAGGCCTGGATAGCACCTGCTCCTCAGCTGTACAGTGCTTTTCTCGGCCGCCCCCGGCCTGCGGCGCTTCCGCAGTCTTTGCTCGTGTTTCATGGCTGAAGCACTTTACAGAATGTCTCTGGACTCAGGCTCGTTGGGTTTCTTCCGATGAGATTGAGGCTGTGCGTGTTTGGTAGCATCCTGTCCCCACATGCGTGACGTTCACTCTGGCCCTGTGGTTGTAGGAGTACTCTCTAGAGTAATCACTGTCTTACTCTTTGTATTAATAAGTAACTTAGAGTGAGATTTTGAGATTGTGTGAATATTCCATTTCTCATCAACCTTCCTCACTGGTTTTAGCATCTGCTTATATCTTATGACAATTTTTCCTTCTGTATTCATTAGTTTGACTCTTCAGTTTTAGACTTAAGCAGCTGGGTGGAAAATAGTACCATTTACTAAGATGGTGGAAGCTGGGAGCGGAAGAAGTTTTTCAAGAGGCTGGGGAAAGGGGGGATTTATGGAGCATAACGAGTATTTATGCTAGAGGCTCCCCATGAGGGCGTGAAACCCAAACTCGTGGAAATGAGTTGTAGCATTTGATTGTGTTGGTGTTAAGTCTCCCAGGCACTTCAGAAGCTCATGGGAAGATGAAATAAGCTTATTTTGGTGCCAGAAACTTTTGGCTTCTGTTCATGGTTTTCTGGTAACACAGTTTCCATGAGCTCTGCTGGAGACCCTGTCCTGCGCCTGGAGGATAGGTGTGCAGATTTCCTCGAGTGCTCCTGTTTAAGTTGCAATCCACAATTTCCATGTTTTCTTTTCAGAAACCATAAGTTTCTTTAATAGAAATTTTTTTCTTCCCTCAAATCCTGTGGTGCTCAAAGGTATACAGTTGCTCTTCTCATATTTCCTCCAGATACTGATGGAATTGGACATGATTACTCAAAGCAGAGCTAAATATATACGGCTGTGTTTCATCTTCAGAGTGGATGATGTGACATCAAGAGGCAAATGGAGGGCATTTTTGTGGCTGCTCCTGTGTGGCGTGGTCGAGGACAGGAAGGTGGTCAGGGAGGGACTGGCTGTGGCTGCAGGAGTTTCTGCCCCGTGTGCTTTTAAGGTGGGTCTGCCCCCTCTCGTTACCATACTGCTGGTTGCTGGGGAGCAGTGCACAGTAAACCTTGACCCCAGAAACGTTTCCTAGTTTTCCCATGACATTGGGTCTGCTGTTTTTCTCTGGGATAGCAGTGGTGATGGTTAGTGGAGAGAGGTGAAGCAGGATGAGGCAGGGTTCAACTGGGCCTATTTACGAACCAGAAACCTACATCCAGCCTCAGGGTCCAGTTCCCTTTTGGACCTCAGCCGAAAGGCAGGTTACTGCATCATGGGTGTTGAGCAACTTTGGAGTGATTGAATGTTTGAGGATTAAATTATTCAGTTTCTGATTGTGTATCACATCTTGATTGATATGGGGAAAGTGTCGCCTTCTTGTGGACAGACCTTCGAGATACGCAAGAAAAGCTCACAGCCATTCAGGTGGTGCCATTTCTTTTTTTAATTTTATTTATTTGAGTGGCAGGACAATAGAAATCTCCCATCCACTCTTCAAATGCCTGCAACAGCTGGACTAAAGCCAGGAGCCAGGAACTCAGTTTGGGTCTGCCCACATCAGTGGCAAGAACCCAACTACTTCAGCTGTCACCTGCTGCCTCCTAGGGTGAGCATTAGCAGGATGCTGGAGTCAGGAGCAGCACAGGTTCTCAGAACCAGGCCCTCCCATGTGGAATGAGCGCGTCCCACGCAGCGTCTTCACCACTGCACTGAGCACCCACCCCGTGAGGCCAGTTCTGAACAGTCATGAGATCATTTGATTTCAGCCAAATGTAGTCACTGACATTGCAGGGTTGAGATGTGTCGGTTCCTTGGCCTGGTTGTGCTCCTTATCAAGTCAGTAAATGTTTGTCAAGCACCCATTTGGTTCCAGACTTATTAGGTAAGGGGATAAAACCAGAAATAAAATCAAGATCCTATTTTCACAGACATTGACATTAAACAAACATGTTTTTATTAGCTGGTGGTGAATTCCATGAAGAAAAATAAAGTAGGACAGACAAGAGACCTGAGTCCCATGCAGGATTAACCCTTGGGAAGATGGGATAAGCTGGGGAACTTTTTATACAACAGTCTTAGGCTTGACTGAATTGGTCTGAGTTGGGATAGGATCCAGAAATCTGCTCACAATCCATTCTGTTGATGAGTCATTCCAGGATCTGTATAAGGGGAGGACATTTTGCTGGTGAGTGAATAGAAACCATAACCTTTCTGGTGCATAGAATTGGAGGCAGAGAAGAGAATGTTAGGAAGGCAAAAGGAATAAAGGGAAAGACGTGGTACTGAATCCCACTCTTGGGAGTTCAGCTCTAGAGTGGTAAGAGGAAGAAGCAGCGCAGTGCCCGTGTCTGTTGCCTGCACGCCTCGTTCTGTGTCTGTGTTGCAGGTGTCCCAGTGCAGGGCTAGTGGCTGCCCCTGCCGGGCCCCGCCGTCCATCATGCGCTTTCTTGGTGCCTCCCTGCCGGGCCTTGTTGTATGCGAAGAGCACCTTGATGCGGCGTTAGCCTGTGCAGATCGAGGTGCTATGAACAAAGGAGCTTGTCCCAGGTCTCTGGCACCCAGTGCACAGTCCTGCTACATCCCTCTCAGACCCCAGGTCACATCAGGGATGTCTGTGTGAATGCTTTTCTTCCAAGCACATGGAAGTCTGGGATGCACAAACTGAGGTAGACAGAGTCCTGTTCTGCCCACGCAGCTGTGTCAGGAGAGGCCTGTGTGAGGATGCGTTTCTTGATGGAGACCTTAACTGCAAATTGATGTTTTAGTAAGTTGAACGGGGACTAAAAGATCCTTGAAAAATAAAAAAGACTTACTTTTAGAACCTTTTTAGGTTTGCAGCAAAACTGAGCACAGGTTCAGAGATTTCCCACACACGCAACCCCGCCCGATGCACAGCCTCCCTCTCCAGAGAGTGCACGTGTTGCAATGAGTACCCAATGCACAGCCTTCCTCTCCAGAGTGTGCATGTGTTGCAATGAGCAAAGCTACATTGACACATCACTGTCACCCAGAGACCTCAGTTTATGTTAGGGCCTCTCTGGCAGTTGGTCATCATGGGTGTGGACCATTGGATGATGACGTATCTGCTGCTGTGGTACCGTGCAGAGGAGTTTGACTGCCCTGAAAATCCTATGACCTAAAGATCCATTTTGATGTGGCTTTCAGGAGCTCATGAAGACAAAAAAGGAATTGTAGGGAGACACCTGTAAACAGCGCCCCACTGTGTGTTAGTTTGGCAAAGGGGAGCAGATGAAGGGGCTAGTCCAAACTCTTCTTGAACCTTGAGCGCTGTACAACTGGAGGTGACATGACTCATTTGAAACCATATGAAAGGGGGCCAGCACTGTGTGCATCAGGTAAAACCGCCATCTGTAGTGCCAGCATCCCATATGGGCACCGGTTTGAGTTCCGGCTGCTCCACTTCTGATCCTGGGAAAGCAGTAGAAGATGGCCCAAGTCCTTGGGTCACTGTACCCATGGGGAGACCTGGAAGAAGCTCCTGGCTCCTGCCTTTAGATTGGCCCAGCTCCAGCCGTTGTGGCCATCTGGGGAGTGAAACAGCGGATAGAAGACATTTTCTCTCTCTCTCTCTGCCTTTATCTCTCTATAACTGCCTTTCAAATAAAAATAAATAAATCTTAAAAAAAAAAAAAAAAAGAATCCACATGAATAACATTCACAAATCCCCCCAGCTTTTCTCCAGGTCCTGACTTCCGGAATTAACTTTGTCTGGCATTCTGTTTGAGGATGTTCCCTTGCTTTTATTGGAGACCAGCTTTAGCATCAGAGGGGAAGGAAAGTCACTTAGGTTTGTTCTTCGTCATTGTCCCGTCAGAGCCCAAGTAGGAATGCATCTAAAATGGCTCTGGGAAGAAGGGGAACAGACTCGATTACCTGGGTGGCTCGTTGTGTATCGACAGGATGAACGTTGTCAGACTGAGCACACCCATCACTTTGCCTCTGTTGTGGTTCATAAGTCATAGATCACTTTCATGAATGTAAAACTAACTTTATTAGCATAGTGGGCCGTAATGTAATGCTTTCTTATAAAACCTTGTTCTCAGTGTTGTCAAGAAAGAGCAAAATTGATTTTTACTACACTTTCTATTCAACTTTAATAGAAAATAAAAGTGCTTGGCTAGAGAATAAGTGCTGGGGGAAAAAGCAACTTTGAGTAATCCAGAGACGGGTTATCAGTCTGCCCTGTTGACCATGCTGGCTGCAGGTCCCTGCTCTCCCTCCCTGGGCTGGGCCTCACGGCTGAGTGCCTTGTGTGGCCAGTGTCAGCGTCCAGGGAGGGAAGAAGTCTAGGGTCACCTGTGGGCCATCTTCTACGTACGAATGAGAGAATGGGCAGGGAGCAGTGCCTCGTCCTAGAAATGGACGACAGGTACAGAGAGTTACCATGAAGACCCAAGGCCCATTTTTGTTGTACCCCCACGGATCTCCAGGTTTTCTTCAAGGAGGCCGAGGAAATTCTCTGTTGTTTTAAGACTATTGCCTTGGGGCTGGCACCGTGGCTCACTTCGCTAATCCTCCGCCTGCGGAGCCCGCATCCCTTACGGGCACCAGTTCTAGTCCTGGCTGTTCCTCTTCTAGACCAGCTCTCTGCTGTAGCCCGGGAGGGCAGTGGAGGATGGCCCAAGTGTTTGGGCTCCTGTACCTGCATGGGAGATGAGGAAGAAGCTCCTGGCTCCTGGCCATTTAGGGAGTGAACCATCGGAAGGAAGACCTTTCTCTCTCTCTCTCTCTCTCTCTCTCTAACTCTACCTGTCAAATAAAAAATAAATAAATAAAATAAACAAAAAGACTGCTGCATCGTCTAGGCCAGTCTGTAAAGTGCCATTACCTAAGTGACAACTTGCACAATAGCTAAGTGTGAAGGGACAATACCTAAGAGTGCAGGAGTATCGTGACTCCCAGCAGATCTGCAGAGGACCCTTTGGCTTCCAGGGATGGGCATGGAGAACACGGAAAAGAACCTTTGATTTGTAGCCAACTTTGCAGATAGGATGATCGGTTCCAGCCCCCTAACATAGCTTCTGCGTTATTATTCGTTAGCTCATTCAGTACAGTTTATAAAGGAAGCAGAGACAGAAGCGTTGTGCAAGGTGAGGAAATTCTGAATAAAAAAGGGAAATCTGGAGAAAAAGGGACTAGAGGAGAGAGGACAGTTCATTAGTAAAAACTAAAAAAATCAGGGTCTGCTGAAGGAAAGAAACCAAGGATACAGAGCGTGAAACTGGGGAGTTGGGGAACGTGGAGACAAGACAGGCAGGCAGGTGTGTGGGTTACTGCGTTAGGAAGGACTGCTGACACCCAAGGGAGGAGGGAGACAGGACTGGGAACACCAGATAGGAAGCGTGACTTTCCCCGTGGGTGTGACTCTCTCAGGTGCGGGTGGGAAGGGACTGGAGCCTGCTTTCCAGCTTGCACCGCTCTTGGTAGGCAGATGATCGTCCTGCAGACTGGTGTGCTCTGTGAATCGTCACCTGCCCCAGGGGTTGTGAGTGCAGGCACAGGCAGTGTGAGTTAGAAACTCTGTCTCAGCAATTGGACAGCACAGTTCATGTCTGCTGGATCCAATGATAAATCATTGGGACCTGCGTTTTTTATAAGATTTTTATTTATTTGAAAGGCAGAGTTACAGAGAAGCAGAGGTAGAGAGAGAGAGAGAGGTCTTCCATCTGCTGGTTCACTCCCCAAATGGCTGCAACAGCCAGAGCTGGGCTGATTCAAAGCCAGGAGCCAGGAGCTTCCTCTGGGTCTCCCATGTGGGTGCAGGGGCCCAGGGACTTGGGCCATCTTCCACTGCTTTCCCAGGCCATAGCAGAGAGCTGGATTGAAAGTGGAGCAGCTGGGACTTGAACTGGCGCCCATATGGGATGCCAGCACTGTGGGTAGTGGCTTTACCTGTTACCACAGCACTGGCCCCGGGACCTGCATTTTTAATGTCTTTTTTTATTTCATTTTTCTAATTATTAATTTTAATGCATTTTATAAAACATTCATCAGGCATGGATTAGAAATACAAAACTACACAGAGATCATTTGGGAAGCACCAGTTAACCCCTTGCTGCCCACTGCAGGAGCTTGTCACAAGTGCAGAGGCTCAGGCCCCACCACAGACCTCTGGAGTCAGTACGGTCCGTTGTGACAAGATCCCCAGGTGGTCTGGCTGAACCGACATTTGGGAAGCACTGGGCCTCGGTCTTCAGTTTAGTAGGAAGTCCTTCCTACCATTGCTTGGAAGAAGAGGCTTCCAGGTGACAGTACTTCAGAAATTCCGAGGCCACTGTCAGTTTGAGGACGTCCTTGGCAGCGCTCAGGCCTGTGGCGCAGTGGGTTAGGCCATGCTTGGGATGGCTGCACTCTGAATCACAGTGCTGGCTTGAGTGACGGTTGCTCGGCCTCCAAATCGGCTTCCCACTGCTGTACCTAGGAGGCAGTAGACGATGGCTCAAGCACTGGGGCCCCCGCCACCTCCTTGGGAGACCCAGATGGAGTTCCTGGCTCCTGCCTTTAGACTGCCCAGCCCTGGCTGCTGTAAACATTTGGGCATGAACTACTGGAAGGAAGATCAATCGATCGTTTGCTCTCGCTCTCCCTCTGTCTCTCTGTCTCTCAAATAGATGAAAATAAACAGTTTTAAACATTTATTTTACAGATAGTTATTGAGCAGCATCTGTTTTCTGTAAACTACTTGGCCTGGTTATAAGATGTCAGTGATAAAGAAGACGTTAGCCTCTGGGGCTAGCACCTGCAACAGCAGCATCCCGTATGGGCGCTGGTTCAAGTCCCGGCTGCTCCACTTCCAATCCAGCTCCCTGCTAACGCACCTGGGAAAACCCTGGGAGATGGCCCCAGTGCTTGTACTCCTGCATCCACATGGGGACCTGGATGAAGTCTGAGCTCCTGGCTTTAGCCTGGTAAGCCATTCGGGGAGTTAATCAGTAGAAGGATGATCTCTCTCTCTGTCTCTCGAATGCCGCCTTTTCAAATCTTATTTATTTATTTATTTAAAAGTCAGAGTTAGAAAGCGAGAGAGAGATTGATCTTCCATCCTCTGGTTCACTCCCCAACTGGCCACAACAGCCAGTGCTGGGCCAGGTTGAAGCCAGGAGCTTCTTCCTGGTCTCCCACATGGATGCAGGGGCCCAAACACTTGGGCCATTTTCCTCTGCTTTCCCAGGCACATTAGCAGGGAGCTGGATTGGAAGTGGAGCAGCTGGGACTCAAACCGGCACCCATATGGGATATCTACATTACAGGTGACAGCTTAACCCACTGTACCACAACACAGACCTACAAAATAAATCTTTAAAGAAAAAATATAAAAACAAAAAATAAAAGGAAGACATTAGCCTCAGGAACCTATGGAGTAGTAGGAGATGGTATGGAGATAGCATGATGATCCCATGATGTGTGGTGGGAAAGGTCTCCGAATGCTGGAGACATTTACGGCAGGAGAAATGATGACCTGCAAGGAGGTGAGGGTGTAGCTGCGGTCTGTGGCAGGATGGAGTGATCTAGACAAAAACTTGTAGAACAGCTGTCACTGGAACCAGAATTTCAGGGATTGGCTGTGCCATCTAGTGTTGGGGAACGTCATGGGAGAGTCTGGGGGCAGGTGCAAAGACCTGAATCAAACCATAATGAGGTCCTGCTGTTTAACCTGCAGAAGTGTGTGAACACTTTCTGAAAGAGGTTAGTGGCTACATCAGTGGGGCTGGTCAGGAGAGGAAAACCACATGGCAATTTGAACAAGGCAAATTTAATACAAAGAATTGTTAACTGTAAGAGGCGAGTGAGTATTGAGGGATTGACTCCTAAGCAGTAGTGACAACTCTGAAAGATGCAGGACTAGCAGAGTGAGCAGCCGTCAGCTGGAGTGTGGAGACGTTAGGGTGCTGTGCTTCGGGGTGTGTCGTGTCGTCCAGTGTTGGGAGTCCGTCCTTGGGAGCCTTCTCTCTGTGGGTGGGGACGTTCCTGGTTTTTCTGGTGTCCAGCCTTCCAGACTAATTTTCCAGTTTTCTTATCTCACCCACATTATCTTATTTTTAGTGTCGTTCACAGGAAATTTCTTTATTTTTACCTTATATGAAAACTTTTTGCAGCCAGTGAAGCATTTCTGTTGTTCTCCGACCCTTTTCATGTCCTCTGTCTGTTTTTATTGCATCTTCGTATCCTCTCTCTGGGGATAGTAGTAAGAGGTTTTCTTTTTGCCTTGGACTTTCCTTTTTGGCATTATCTTTGCTTCCTCCACTCTGCCTTTTTCCTGTCGGTTTGGTTTCTTTCATCTTTCTTAGGTGTCTACTGAGTCTTGTTTGCACAGTTTAGGAGTGGGGCTCTAACACAGAGTGCCCAGAAACAGCGGTGCAGGCAGCCACGTCCTGATGGTCTCTGCAGAGAGCTGGGCCGCACGGGGGTGGGGCTGGGCCCCCTCTCTGCTCCCAGCCTGCAGCCAGCCTCCACTTACCCCAGAGTAATGAGTATTCCATTTTCTGCACATGCCATGACCTCACAGAGCTCAGAAGTGCTGCCACAGAATGTCCTGGAGGCTCGGGGTCAGGGCTTGGACTTGCTGACCAGGGATTTCATTGTTACATGGTCAAGCCGGGGCATTTTGTCTGTTCTTCAGTACTATGTGGCATTGGGCTGAGCAAATCTTCCGGAAGAGTCTTGCAGTTTCTCACTTGGAGCATATAGATCTAGCTTTCAGCATTTAAAAACAATTGATAAAGGTTTGTTTGTGTATATGAAAAGCAGAGTGACAGAGAGACAGAGGGAGAGATCGTCCACCCAGTGGTTTATTCCTCAAATGGCCACCACAGCCAGGGCTGGTTCAGGCCCACGGCGGGAGCCTGAAACTTCATCTGGGTCTCCCACGGGGGTATTCTCCATTGCTCTCCCAGGCACATGAGCACGGAGCTGGATGAGAAGTTGAGGAGCCCGGATTTGAACCAGTGCTCCAATATGGCATGCTGGCGTCTCAGGCGGTGGCTAACCTGCTGCACCACGGTGGCAACATTCTCTTGACCCTCAGTTTTTGGTACAGTTCACCTGCCCTCCAATAAGACCCTCAGTTTTACATTCTTTGAAGTATAAATCACCCTTCCTCCGTGAGCTGGGCAGGGCAGTGATGTGTACAGGTGGAGGGAGGACCTGGAATTTGACTGTTTGTTAAAACTGTGTCCATCAGTTCTGTTTTTAGCTCATCTTTCTCGCTGCCTCCCCGACAACCTTGCACTACCGGTTCCTGAGCCCAGGGAGTCCTCAGTGCAGTTTAGATTGTGTCCTGACTTTGCTCACTGCTGAATTAGGATGAGGCTTTTGCAGATACTCTAGGTCACTGTCTCTTGTCTGTTTTCCTGCTGTGGAGTTTTGTTGTCGTTATTTTCTTCTCTTTATACTCAGTCCACCGAAAGTCTGGTTGCTCATTGACTTTATCCTAGTGTCATAGAAGCGTGCATGCCAAGAATGAGTTCAAGTGTCTGTCTCAGCTGTTTGCCATGTTACTCTTACCACGTGGATACTACTGTTTGAAGGTGTGCTTTTCTTTCCAAAGAACAGTGACATGTAACATGGCGCCATTCCCAAAATTTAACAGAGCTACCTTTCATACCAACTACATATTGCAAAGTAACTTAAAATTTCATTGCAATATATATGTTTTTAAAACCGTAAATTTTCTTGATAAAGAATATCAGGAATGTCTTTTAATCTTAGGTAAAATACAAGTTCTTAAACATGGCACTTAAAAGCATTGACAGTGAAAGAAATGTTCTTCAAATTGTTCATCACTTTTTAAAATGTGTAGAAAAAAAAAGTCTGCCAAAGAATTGATATTAGGAGTGAATAAAGAATTCCTGTACCTCCATAGGAGGACAGTTATTAACAAAATGAGCAAGAGACATCACCCGAACAGGTGTCTCCCCGAGGAGGAAACAAGTAGCCGCAGCCTGTGAAGCTGGGCACCTGGGCAGTGGGGGTCTGCAGGTGACAGCTGCCGTGACGTGGCACAGCTCACTCACCCGACCTCAGAACTTGAGAAGTTGGAGAGGTTTGCGTGTGCAGAGTTTGCAGACCCAGGGGTGCACCTACACATGCAGATGAGACTAAACTGTTCCCACTTCTCTCAGGGGGATACCTAGGGGGGTTTCCCTCACACAGTACAAAAAGAGATACATGCAGTTACAGTCACAACACCTCTGTTTGCAGGATCAGAAGTCTGGAAACAACCCAGAGGCCATTAACAGTGAAATGTTACATAGCAGAAAGAGCCAAAGAAACATTTGGATAAAATTAAAAACAACTTAAAATCTATGTAAGTCCAATAATGAAAAAGAAGCAAAGGAAAATTGAGTGTAGTATTTAAGAGTATAATTACATCGGAGGTGGAAGCAGAGGAATAGATTGGAGGGCAACAGACTTTTGCCAGGGTCTAAGCTGCAGTTTGGGACGGTAGGTTTGCAAGTCATTATATTGTTGAAAATAATAATGAAGAATAAGCTTCCAGGGACTGGGACTTCCAAGGAGAGATGAAGATTCATGCTCATAGGGATCTTAGTTCTTTGGTTGTCTGCTTTGTTTTTTAAGAAGCAGTATTTTGAACGCTGGGACCAATGTTTTGTAGGTAAAAGTTATAAAAATATATTGATTTGGGACTGGCGCTGTGGCACAGTGGGTTGAAGCCCTGGCCTGAGGCGCTGGCATCCCATATGGGCACCGGTTCTAGTCCCAGCTGCTCCTCTTCCGATCCAGCTCTCTGCTGTGACCTGGGAAAGCAGTGGAAGATGGCCCAAGGCCTTGGACCCCTGCCCAAGGTGTGAATCTCCCAAGTGGGAGACCTGGAGGAAGCTCTTGGCTCCTGCCTTCGGATCGGCACATCTCCTGCCATTGCGGCCATCTGGGGAGTGAACCAGTGAATGGAAGACCTCTCTCTGTCTCTATCTCTCTCTGTAACTCTTTCAAATAAATAAAATAAATCTTTTATATATATATATATATATATATTGATTTAACAAACAGTTTTCTAGGTTGGATTCACATGCTCATAGTGTCATATACTTTGTGTTTAGTTCATAAATATTTACAGCTATTTATGTGTTTTCATAGAAATTTTACATTTTTCTCCCTTTCTTAGGACAAAGTTAAACTATAATCCTCCAAAAGATGATGGATCAACTTATAAGATTGAACTTGAAGGGATATCGGTAATGGTTATGAGAGAGATCCTGGATTACATCTTCAGTGGGCAGGTACGATGAGACTCAGAGGAAGGAAGACCTAAGTAGAGGCTTCTCAAGCTCAGGGTGAGGGTCTCCTTCATCCATTATTCAACTAAGTGACTCTGTCCTCTTCACCTTCTGTCATTGTGCGCTTTCACTCCCGTCCCCTCCTGGTCACGGCACCCCGTGTACGTTCTGGGGCTCAACTCCTGAAAGAGAAGCAGCCGACGTAACCGCTCAGACCCACGTCCCAGTGTGCGTTTTTGTCATTCTGAGCTGCACCTGCCAGAGTGAGGTGAGAACACAGGATGCTGTGTCGCCTTTTGAATCCCGAGTCTGAACTTGCTCTGTGCGCAGCTTGCAGGGAGCTCGTCTGTCTCTGTGGCGTGGATGGAGCTGCCTGGCACCGGGCCTTTGTTTTGTACAAGTGGAGAGTTCCTTTGACTCCCGTGAAGGGGGCCTCATGCGCGTCTGCCTTGCTGTGGTCCTGCCGCCGCACTGGCACCGCGTCCTTGCCCAGCCCTTCTCTCTCTCTGCACCCACTCGTGTGTCTGGAGATTGAATGGTGCCAGGGCAGAAAGCAGTAAACGACAACTCTGTTTTCCTTTGCCCTCCATCCTCCCCTGCCCCTATTATGGGATTGACAGTGTAGCACGAGGGCCCTCCAGGACAGCAGGAGGTGTGAGTCTGGGCTGCTGGCTGAGGGCGGTGTGGTGACCCACGGTCCTGGGGGAATGCTTCCTCTTCTCCTGCCCGCTCTCCGACACCCCTTTCTCATCTCTGCTGCCTTTCCTTTCCCTCCTGGAGGACTGTGTCTGCTGAGTATTTTCCAAGTACTCCATGTGCACTGCTTCCTCTCTGAATACATTCACGCTGTCGAGTCAAACTCAGTGATTCTCATCCTTTTCAGAGTATCCGGTTTGGTTTCATGGTTTTGTCCCCTGTATTCTCTTTCTTCTACAAACATTAGGCAGTAAGTGTTGTGTGTAGTTGTTTAAAAAACATAACAGTTTAAATTATTTGGGAACAGCTCTTAAACTACTGGGTCTCCTGTGTGGCATCACAAAACCAGGCTCGCGAGCAGACTGCACAGTCGATCCAGCAGCAGTGGTAAGACAGTCTGTCCTGCTTGGGCTGGGATTCCAACTCCAGTCTTACATACAGACTCAGGTTCGCCATTTGTTTCCAGTTTAAGGTTAAAGCCTCAATTGTAACATAAAAATTAAAGTCTTGCATTGCCTGTTTCATTTTACTGATGTGCAAGTTAGTGTCTTTCTGCATGCCCATATTTGAGTGTTCTTCAGCTGTCCGCTGGCTTGAGGCTGAATTGAGCAGGTCATGTGTATGGGAAAGATCCCCTAGCTTGTGGCCTTCTCAGCGCATAACTGTCCGAGTGTTTTACTCAGTTTCTGAGACAGTTGACAGGTGCACACCTACTTTTTTGTCTGTTGTACCAAAACATGTGAAATATGGTAAAAGTGTTTCAGCTCTCTCTGTGACAAGGCTCCTCTATGCTTATTTATTTATTTTAGAGAGATTTATTTATTTATTTGAAAGTCAGAGTTAGAGGAGAGGCAGAGAGAGAGAGAGATCAATCGATCGATCTTCTATCCGATGGTTCACTCCCCAGTTGGCTGCAACGGCCAGAGCCTCGCTGATCCAAAGAGCTGATCCGAAGCCAGGAGCTTCCTCTAGGTCTCCCACACAGGTGCAGGGGCCCAAGGACTTGGGCTATCTTCTGCTGCTTTCTCAGGCCATAGCACAGAGTTGGATCAGAAGTGGAGCAGCCAGGTCTTGAACCAGCGCCCGTATGGGATGTCGGCACTTCAGGCCAGGGCATTAACCTGCTGCACCGCAGCACCGGCCTCTCCTCTGTGTTTCTGAATGGCAGTGAGGCTGGGCTTTGGGGTATCCCTGGTGACCGTGCAGTTCTTAGAACCCTTTTGTTCATAACACTTTGTGTTGCACGGACAAACCGTGAAGCAAGTGGAAGAGCAAGCGTTTAGCTGAGAATTGAACAAAGTGAGGAAGTAAACATTGCTAATGAGGAGGAGAACCTTACAGTAGGGGTTTATTGCGCAGGGTGGTGTGGGCACCACACTGTGTCTGTTGCATCGTGCAGAATGGGACCGTGGATGCACTCTTCAGGGAGCTTCGTGCAGTTTGGCTTCACCCTTGGCAGACGGGTGAACTTAGTGAGTTCTGGTGCCACACTGTTTAGAGCAGTCAGCTTCTGTTTACCATAGAAGGAAGGGCTTCCCGCTTCCTGGGTGTTGCAGTCAGTGCGGGTTTTCTCCATTTGAGCAAGTGACAGCTGGACTTAGAAGGGGAGCGCTGAAGCCAGCTAACCAGGCATACATCTGCTTATGTTGCTAAAAAGTTCCTTGGTACCCTCAAGTTGTTGAAAAGAGTACCAGGTCGAATCATATGAAATAGCCAGTATATGACCATTTTTGACCTACAAAAATGAAACTTCATGTGATTCAACCTAACACATCAGTGGCTTAAGTTTCACATCTGTACATCCAAGTATAAAATGTCTATGAAACTCTTGCAGATCAGGCTGAACGAAGACACGATCCAAGATGTCGTACAGGCTGCAGACCTGCTGCTGCTGACAGACCTTAAGACTCTGTGCTGTGAGTTTTTAGAAGGCTGCATTGCTGCCGAGAACTGCATTGGGATCCGGGACTTTGCGCTGCATTACTGCCTGCACCACGTCCACTACTTGGCCACAGAATACCTGGAGACGCACTTCCGAGACGTCAGCAGCACTGAAGAATTCCTAGAACTGAGCCCTCAGAAGCTCAAAGAGGTTATTTCTCTCGAGAAGTTGAACGTCGGCAATGAAAAATACGTATTTGAAGCCGTAATCCGGTGGATAGCACATGACACAGAAATAAGAAAGGTATGTGTCTCTCTTTTTTTTTTTTTTTAGGATTTATTTATTTATTTGAAAGTCAGAGTTAGGCAGAGAGAGAGAGGTCTTCCATCCACTGGTTCACTCCCCAACTGGCCGCAATGGCCAGAGCTGCGCTATTTGAAGCCAGGAGCCAGGAGCTTCTTCCCGATCTCCCGCGCAGGTGCAGGGGCCCAAGCACTTGGGCCATCTTCTACTGCTTTCCCAGGTCATAGCAGAGAGCTGGATCGGAAGTGGAGCAGCCGGGACTTGAACCAGCGCCCATATGGTATGCCAGCACTGCAAGTGGTGGCTTTACCTGCTACGCCACAGCGCTGGCCGTGGTACATGTTGTTTACAATTTGGTCTGGTACTGCTTTTTTGTTTATTTGTAATGCAACCTGCAGTTCTTTTATGATTTTCCTCACCTTGAAAGTCTAACCAAGTTGCAACCTAAATACTTCCCCGTCTGTCATCAGTACGTTGGTCACTCACGATGTATTGGTGAGCGTGTTGGCACTAGTGAGGAACCTGTGCCCTGTGGGCTTTGCCCTCAGTGGGGAAGGTGTGTCAGGCTGAAGTGGCGGTCACAGGATCGCGCCTGTCTGCCCCTGCTTTCAGCATCCTGAGTGCTCAGGACTCCGGAGCCAGCGGGAGGGTGGGACAGGGAGCTCTTCTTGGGTGGGCTCTGCCTGGGGTGACGGACGCCCCACGGTGAGAGCAGGGGCCGCTCGGGTTTGTGTGGGGAGGGGCTTGGGAGTGAGCAGATCTCACATGAAGAGGGTAACAGACGGTGTCAACCTTCTCGCTCCAGTCAGGATTCCTGTAGGGAAACAGCAGGATCATGGGCATTTTGTGTTTCTGTGTGACCCTCACCAATAAGAGCTCCCAGTTACTGTTTTCAAAATAAAAAATGTGTTGGGTTGGCTTTACAGAGTGGGTTTCGAAATCAGTCTTGTATTTCGAGTTCTGTAAGCCTCTGAGAATGTCCGTCTGTCGACTCAGTGTCAGCGGGGGTGTGTGGTGCGGGTTGCTAGAGTAGACGAGGGGAGGAGCTGAGGAGTCCAGCTCGCTGCCGCCAGGACCACGGTGGGAACGCTGCTCCTTGCCGGCTTGCGCCTCACCTCTGCTCTCCTCACGGTGCGAGGATGCTTGAGGCCGACTGGTTGCTTTGTCCTCTGGGGAATCTCAGCTTTATGCCAGAAGGCTATCGGCTTTTATTCCTGGCTGGAGGGGAGCACACTGGAAACCAGGGTGAACACCACGAGGTCTCTGCCCGTGCCGGTTAATAAGCTGTCTGACTAGTCAGACACCCTGAAGGAGCGGCCTGTTACACAGCCTCGCTGTCCGTGACCACCAGTGCCTGCAGAAATGACTGCTCTGCACTCAAGGTGTGTTCCGAAGTTGGGCTTTGCTGTATTTTCTTACAATATTAATGGGATACACATCTGAGTTTACCACACTGTATTGAGCTGTTACTCTGTATAACACTTCCGTGTGTGCATCCAAATATGTGAAATACAGCGAATCATAGCTGTTGTTTACTCTGCCTCTTGGAATGGAATCTTTGGGAGTCAAAAGAAAGCTGACACCTCAAATACTTAAAAAAAAAGGAACTGATTTTTTAAAATTCAACTGTTGGTCACTGCGGCCATGGGAATAGAAGGGCAGGGCAGGAAGGTGTGTTCAAGCCCGACCGCCCTGGGTCTGCGCCCGTTGGTCGTCTCCGGGAGCTGGAGGTGCGTGTGTTCTAAGACCCCTGCTGCAGCCCCCACTTCTTCCCCTGTCCTCCCTCCCCTCCCTGCAGGTCCACATGAAGGACGTGATGTCAGCGCTCTGGGTGTCGGGGCTGGACTCCAGCTACTTACGGGAACAAATGCTGAACGAACCACTAGTTCGAGAAATTGTCAAAGAGTGCAGCAACATCCCCCTGAGCCAGCCGCAGCAAGGAGAGGCCATGCTGGCCAACTTCAAGCCCCGGGGCTACTCGGAGTGCATCGTGACTGTCGGCGGGGAGGAAAGAGTGTAAGTACAGGGGCCAGCTGGGCCCTGTCCATCAGGGTTCCTGGGATTTCAGCCCCTGGAGTGCATTTGCAGTCCCGTTTCAAAATGTTTAACCTTCTTTAGAGTGCTGAAATGTCATTGTTGTGATAAGCAGAACTATGTAAAGCCCTTCGCCTGCTCATCAGCGATGTGTTTCTTCAGTTCCCGGAAACCGACGGCCGCGATGCGGTGCATGTGCCCTCTCTATGACCCCAACAGGCAGCTGTGGATCGAACTGGCGCCCTTGAGCATGCCGAGGATCAACCATGGCGTCCTCTCCGCAGGTACCGTTCTGTGCTCAGCCTCGCTGCGGCACAGCGGCGAGTGGCGCGCGAGCTCAGGGTGGGACAGGACTCAAGCCTTTTGCAGATACCGTTTTGCTTTCGCCACGTGATTATACTCTCCTGTAGCTCCGGCTTTCGAGCCTGTGGCTGGGAGAAGTGTCCTGATCCTTGCGAATCACAGCTTCTAGCCAGGTGGTGGATGAGCTTACACTCGGAGCCCCCCTGCTGGACAAGCAGCCTGCAGCGATGGCTGTCACTCCACTCGTGAGCTCTGTGCCTGTCCCAGGAGCACACCCTTTCTCGGAGCCATGCTCCCCCATTTTTAACTGCAGCGGGTAGTTCTATAAAACACATATGTGAATGTAAATGCAGGCATTTCTGAGGAGGTTTTAGAAATAGCCATTCAGTGAGCAGTGGCGTCAAGTTCCTTTGCTGCGGGTGTTTTACGTGACCTTCACAGGTGTGAAAACTGCTCCACGTTATTCACGTTATATCACTATGGGCAGTGATGATAAGGGATTGTAACTGCTGCCTTAGAACTGTTTTCTGTCTCCCTACTTTAGGCTTACTTATTGGAAAGACAGAGAACGAGAGAAACAGAGCGACAGAAAGACCTGTCGTCGGCTGGTTCATGCCCCATGTGCCAAGGCTGGTCTAGACCGTAGCCAGGAGCCAGGAACTTTTTCTGTCCTCCCATGTGGGTGGCAGGGCTCAAGTACTTGCACCATCGTCTGCTGCCTTCCCAGGTGCATTAACAGGAAGCTGGATTAGGAGTGGCATATGCAGGACTCAGACTAGCGCTCTGATGTGGGTTGCGGGCTTCCCGAGTGACGGCTTAACCTGCTGCGCCACAGCACGCGCCCCGTCTCTCCTTTTGCCTCAGACCCACCTCTTAGGTTCATGCAGCAAGCGCATTCCAGGTAACTGAGGTCGGCAGTCCTGCCGGGAGCCTCATTCCATTGCTTCTGCACACCTCCTGACATTACCTTCAGCACTTGAAAGCAGGGGAGTGGTATTTTGCCTGGTGATTAAGATGCCTCATCCTGTCTTGGAGCCCCTGGGTTCAGGTCCTGGCTCTGCTCCTGTCTCCAGCTTCTTGCTAGCGTGTTCCCTGGGAGGCAGCATGTGATAGCTCAAGTAGCTGGGTCTGTGCTACCCCCTTCCCAGGTTGTTGCCAGCTCCTGACTTTGGTCCAGCCCATCCCCAGCCATTGGGCATTTAAGGAGCGAATCTGCAGATGGGAGATCTTTGTCTGCCTCCACCTCTCTCTCTCTCTCTGACTCTCAAACAAAAAATAATTTTAAAGATGCTTAAATACATACTATATTTTACACTATATTATATATTAATGTGTATTATACCATACCATATTTCTCTCTGCCTCTCAAGTAAATATAAATATAAAAAAAATTTAAGCCATACTGTATGCCATACCTAGCTTTCTCTCTCTGTTTCTGAAATAAATAGCTAATAACATTTTCTAAAATGTGAGGCCATACCATACAATAACCCAGCACGGCATACCCCACTACTCTGTATTAGGCATCTCATGGCATAGCACAGTGTCAGTACCAACCACACATAAAAATGGCTAGGGCTGCACTCAGAATAAAGAGTTGGACAGAGCAGCATTGCCAGCAGGATGTGGGTCTACTTTCCCTGTTCCTTCTCCAGATTAGCTCCCTGCCACTTTGTTTCCATGGTGTGTACACATTTATAATTTTCATATACACACACCTGTCACACAGATTCCTGCAACACTAGTCTTTGAAGATTTCCTAGAGGGTTTGGTATTTCAGAAACTATATGATGAAAAGCGTAATTCTGTACAGTTGTATTGACTGAAACTAAAACGATTGACTAATTCCTTTCTGTTTGTCCAGGCTGCTCTGGTTTCCTGTCTCTTCTTGCCTGATTTTTTCCCTTTTCCCCGTGTCACTTTGGAAGTTAGAATCTTGACTGTTGTTTTGCGGTGGGGGCATCTGTTTGCCTTGGGAATTGCAGCCTGTGTTCTCAGGTTACCAAGGTGCAAAGCTCGTAGCGACAGGTGCCTGTTCTCCTTCAGTAGGTGTCGCTGTACTTTTCCTGTTGCACAGCTGACAGTACTAAGCTACGTGGTGATTAATCGGTGTGTGCACAGTACTCTTCTGCATAGGTTTTATGTATGAGTGGATGGGTGCTATTCTCTTATATTTACTTCTTTCTTTGTTCTTCCTTCCTTTGTACACCTCAGACATTTTTCTTCTCTCTGAAGCCCATCCTTTTGAATTTCCTTTGATATGGGTGGGAAACTCTTAGATTTGTTTGCAAATGTCCTTGTTTTACCTTCATTCTTTTTCAGTGATTTATTATTTATGTATCTGTTTGAAAGGCCGATTCATAGGAGGTGGGGAAGGAAAAAGAGAGATCTTCCATCTGCTGGCTTAGTCCCCAAATGGCTGCAATGTCTGGGGCTGGGCCAGGCTGAAGCCGGAGCCCAGAACTCTATGCAGGTCTCCCATGTAGGTAGCAGGAGCCCAAGTATTTGGGCCATCTTCTGCTGCCTTCCCGGGCACATCAGCAGAAAGCTGAACTGGAAGCTTTATTTATTTGAGAGGTCGAGTTACAGAGGCGGGAGAGACAGAAAAGTCTTCCATCCACTTCCATTCACTCCTCAAATGGCCGCAACAGCCAGGGCTGGGCCGATCCGAAGCCAGGAGCGAGGAGCTTCTGCCAAGTCTCCCATGCAGGAGCAGGGGCCCAAGCACGTAGCCCATCTTCCACTGCTTTCTAAGGCTATCAGCAGGGCTGGGTTAAAAGAAGGGCAGCTGGGACAGGAACCAGTGCTGATCCAGGATGCCGGCACTACAGTTGCAGGCTTAGCCTACTACACCACAGCACCGGCCCCTGCCTTCACTCTTAAGGAATACTTGTGCTAGGTGTAAGATTCTAGTGTGATTTATTTTTTTTTAGCACATTAAAGATGTCTTTTCACTGACTTCTGACTCATTGTTAGGTCATTTATATGAAGATCTTTCTTTTCTCTGGGATGTTTTTAGGATTATCTCTGTGTGTGGGTTTAAAAATGTATTTATTTTCCTCTTATTTGAAAGGCAGAGAAACAGAGAGGAATCTCCCATCCACTGGTTCACTCCCCAAATGTCCATAATAGCCAGGGCTAGGTGATGCCAAAGCCAAGAGCCAGTAAATCTCTCTGGGTCTCCCACCTGAGTTGCAGGAAACCAAATGCTTACATCAGCGGCTGCTGCCTCCCCAGGATACACGTTAGCAGGAAGCTGGATCAGAGCACAGAAGCTGGGACAAGAATCAGACACACCAGTTTGGGTTGCAGGGATCCCAAATGGTGGTTTAAACACTGTGTCAAATGCCTGCCCTATGTGGTCTTTTTTACCTGTATTTCCCTATAGTGTGTTTAAGTTCATGTTTTGTTTAGACTTTTACCATATTGAGGCTAACTGGGCTTCGTGACTCTGGCTTGGCCTCTCCTCAGTTATAGAAAAATCTTTGTGATGACTTCAGATCACCTCCTCCCCATCCTCCTGTCTGGCTTTATGTCTGCCAGCCACAGTAGTACTTTCTCCTCCATGTGCTGCACCTGTCTTGGTTAGTTATTTTCATTGTTTCTGTCTCTCTGTGCTGGTCTCTTCATGATTTCTTCTGTTCAGTGGATTTTCCCTCACTCCAGTGAATCTGCTGTTAAATCCATCCACTGATGGGCCAGTGCCATGGCTCACTTGGCTAATCCTGCGGCGCTGGCATCCCATATGTGCCGGGTTCTAGTCCCAGCTGCTCCTCTTCCAGTCTAGCTCTCTGCTGTGGCCCGGGAGGGCAGTGGAGGATAGCCCAAGTGCTTGGACCCCTGCACCCGTGTGGGAGACCAGGAGAAGCACCTGGCTCCTGGCTTCAGATCGGCGCAGTGCCAGCTGTAGCGGCCATTTGGGGGGTGAACCAACAGAAGGAAGACCTTTCTATGTGTCAAAAAATCCATCCACTGAAGTTTTTTAGCTTACAGAAGTTCTCTTTAGTGCTTTGTCAAGTCTGTGGTCGTTTCTGTGGTCCTTTGTTTCCTACAGTTATCTTCAGACTTGTCTTCTTTTCAAACGCGATAGGCATAGCTGTTCTGTCCCCACTGGCGACCGCAGCACCTCACATCCTTGCAGGCTGTTCCTGCCACCTGCTTCCCAGGTGTTTTCATGGAGACTGACTTCTTGGCGCGCCTGAGTGCGTTTGGCTGGATGCCGGTCACTGTATTCCAAGTGACCTGTGGCGGCAATGAGATGTCTTACGTCCTGAGGCCCAGGGGCAGCTGCTTTCTTCTGTGCATCTGTTTCTTCCACTTGCCCCCAAACACCACTGGTTTAGAACTGCTGTGAATCAAGTTCAAGGCCTGAGACTTTCTAGATAAAAGGGGATTTAAATGTGAGTCCTAATCGTGGTTGGCCCTCATCCTGGGGTGGACATTGAGGGGGCTTCCTGCCAGGGCTTGGGGCTGAGGTTTCTGCGTTTTGCCTCCAGGACAAAGACTTCACATACTCTTGGACTGGCAGAGCCCCCAGAGTGAGAACCCCAGGGCTCTACTTCTCCTTCCACTTTGCCTTCTTGTCGTCTTAGCCTCTTATCTTCTAAGAAGATTATTTTTAAGTGGCTTATGTAGCAATGTAGGTATGTTTTGCAGAAGAATAGCTTAATCTGTCATTATGCAAAGAAGGAAACCCAACAGTGACCTCTAGATCCTGTTTTGAATGTTGACTGCCCGCAGGTGCCCCAGATCTGAGTGTTATTGGGATTCTAAATGAACAGACGTAGGCTGCAGGCAGAATAGAGGGACTGAGGTGACCCTGTGTTGCCTGGGAACTGAGTGAGGGGCGTCCGGCTCCCTTTGATTTTGTGGGGTGGTGAGAATCCACTCTCAGATAGCAGTGAGCAGAGCCGAGTGGTCGAGGTGACCACAGACGTGGCTCTGTCTCCAAGGATCAGAGGGATGTGGGGAAGGTCCCAGATGCAAAGAACACTGCTATCGTCAGGGACGCGTCTCTTTGCTGTGGCGTTGGTGGGTTACATGTCCGGTGTCCTGTGTGTCTCCTGTGATTTTTGCAGAAGGATTTCTCTTTGTGTTTGGGGGCCAAGATGAAAATAAGCAGACCCTGAGCTCGGGAGAAAAGTACGATCCGGATGCAAACACGTGGACTGCGCTGCCGCCCATGAATGAGGTAGAGTGTGCTTCTGTTCCTTAGGCGTCTGTCCCGTTGCCCTTGTTCGTTTCGAGCTCGAGGGTGGCCTAGGAGCAGCAGCGCTGCCAGGCCCCGCCGGCTGCGCTGGTGCCCGCCCTTCCTGCACTCCTCCTGCTTCCCTTGCCCACCCTGGCCTCCTCGCACGTTCACAGCCTCCTGCCGGGATGTCTGTCCCCAGGTGCCCATGGCTTTACTGCCTCCCCTAAGTGCTTGTCCTTGCGCATGTTCTCGCGAAGGCCTCCCAGTCTCCCGCGCCTAGTCTCCTGCATCCGTCACCTTCTACGTGTGAGGTGTTAACGTTTTTCACGTGGACTCTGATGGCAGATGGGGATTTCGTCTTATTTTCAGCACGAAAACAGTGCTTGACACCTAGGAGAAACAGAGTGAATAGTAGTTGAGGGATGAGTGTTGAGCACCTCAGGCTCCCGTAACTCCAAAAAGCCACACGTGGTCTACTGCTGTGGCTGTCGCCTGTCTTTGGCGCATCAACTTGGAAATACAGTGGCTTGTCGCTGTTCAGAGATGGTCTTTCCTGAACTGGAGGGAAGCGTTCCTGTCCCTGTCGTGAGCTGCTACAGATTAAGAAGTGACAGTTTTGCGATGGGTTCACCATGTAGTTCACTCCCTTGTTCTGAGAAACTACCTGCGTTGGGTAGCTCAACAGACATCAGGATGGAAGAATGAGCTGCTAGGGAAACCAGAAATATTTAAGGAGCATTACTAGGAGAAATGGCGTTGAACTTGGTCCTTTCTTGCCGAAATACTGAAGTAAATGATTTTTTATAATTTTATTAAATGTATAACTATCATCCTTTAATATGACTACTGGCGTTTTTGTACAAAGATCATTGATATCTTTTCAGGCAAGGCATAACTTTGGGATTGTGGAGATCGACGGGATGCTGTACATTTTAGGCGGGGAAGATGGTGAAAAAGAGCTGATTTCCATGGAGTGTTATGATATTTATTCTAAAACATGGACAAAGCAACCGGATTTGACCATGGTTAGAAAGGTGAGAATATAGCTTCTGATAACCAGTTTCTTTTCAGATTGCATGTTAGAGTTAAGATTTCTCATGTCCCACGTGTACCTTTAATACAACTGAAAATGTTAGAAGAATTACCATTGCAGAACTCTGTCTTTATCAGTAGCTTGTCTTCACTGTTGTCAGCCACACACAGAGGTAGGACTGTGACGCCCACATGTGTCCCGCTCTGGCTGGGTGAGTGTGAAGGCACTGACCCAGGGAGCAGCCAGATCTTCGCCTCCAGTTCCTAAGCAGCAGGCAGGACTGGGGAGGAACAGTGCCCTACGGGTAGAAAACCAGCACTGCTCACTGAGCAGAGTGAAGGCAGGCAGCGTGTCACTCAGCAAGCCAGAGTCTTGCCGTGTGCTGTGGGTGCTTCACAACTGGGTACTGGGATGGACTCCCAGTGTGTTTTCTCACCTCGTGTACCCTTTCACCTGAAGTGTTTTGGACAGGACTTGAACGGCGTCTTCTTTCATAGGATGTCAATCTTGGAATCTTCAAATAGCAGTGAGAGTCTGGAGAGCTCTTTGAAAGATGAGAAGTGTCCCCTTCCTCACTTAGTGAGATGGTATCACATGGGGCAGGATTAGCACCCTGCGTATTACCTTGCTCTTCCCATTTTGAAAGTCCTGTGTTGGCATACTGGAAACTCTGCAATTTTACTGTTAGAAATTGGAGCCAGTGCCGTGGCGCACTAGGTGAATCCTCTGCCTGTGGCGTCTGCTTCCCATATGGGCACAGGGTTCTAGTCCCAGCTGCTCCTCTTCCAGTCCAGCTCTCTGCTGTGGCCCGGGAAGGCAGTGGAGGATGGCCCAAGTCCTTGGACCCCTGCACCCACATGGGAGACCAGAAAGAAGCACCTGGCTCCTGGCTTCAGATCGGCGTAGCTCTGGCCATTGTGGCCATTTGGGGAGTGAACCAACGGAAGGAAGACCTTTCTCTCTGTCTCTCTCACTGTCTGTAACTCTACCTGTCAAATAAATAAATAAAATCCTTTTAAAAAAATCAGATCCTTTCCTAAATATTTTTTTTAAGAATTATTTTGTTTATTTTAAAGGCAGAGTTACTAAAAGAGGTAGAGACAGAGAGAGAGATCTTCCATCCGCTGGTTCACTCCCCAGTGGCCACAACAGCTGGAGCTGGACCAATCTGAAGCCAAGAACCAGGAGCTTCTTCGAGGTCTCCCACATGGGTACAGGGGCCCAGGGTCTTGGGCCATCTTTTACTGCTTTCCCAGGCCATAGCAGAGAGCTGGATCAGAAGTAGAACATACCGGCGCCGCGGCTCACTAGGCTAATCCTCCACCTGCGGCGCCAGTACTCTGGGTTCTAGTCCCGGATGGGGCTCCAGATTCTGTCCCAGTTGCTCCTCTTTCAGTCCAGCTCTCTGCTGTGGCCTGGGAAGGCAGTGGAGGATGGCCCAAGTGCTTGGGCCCTGAACCCACATGAGAGACCAGGAGGAAGCTCCTGTCTCCTGGCTTCGGATTGGTATAGCGCGCCAGCCATGGTGGCCATTTTGGGGGTGAACCAACAGAAGAAAGACCTTTCTCTCTGTCTCTCTCACTGTCTAACTTTGCCTTTCAAAAAAAAAAAAAATGAAGTAGAGCAGCCAGTACTCAAACTATATGGGATCCATGTAGGATGCCGGCGCTACAGACCAGTGGGTTTTAACCCCTCCTTTCCTGAATGTCTTAACATGCCTCTGGACATGTTAGCATTTCTTTACATTTAATTCTTAACATTTGTTAATAAATGTCCCCTTCCCCCCTTTGTTGCTTAATCCTTTCAGATTGGCTGCTATGCAGCTATGAAGAAGAAAATCTATGCCATGGGAGGAGGGTCATATGGGAAGCTTTTTGAATCCGTGGAGTGTTACGACCCCAGGACCCAGCAGTGGACTGCTATCTGCCCCCTGAAGGAGAGGAGGTGAGTGAGTGTGGATGCGGAATTGAAGCCCCTTTGAGTTCCCTGGGCCTGAAGCCCCTCAGCCTTTCTTCCCGAGTCATTGTTCGCGGGAGCTTTTGTCTCTGGAAAGCTCTCGTGTTCATGAACCACTGAGCGCTGGCAGAGTCAAAGCAGGCGCAAGAAGAGTTAGGACGCGTGGGCCTGAGCTGTAAATTCACTGCCTGCTCTGCTCTGTGTGGCCTTTCAGATTTGGAGCGGTGGCCTGTGGCGTCGCCATGGAGCTGTACGTGTTTGGGGGAGTCAGAAGTCGCGAGGACATCCAGGGGGGCGAGATGGTCACCTGCAAGTCCGAGTTCTACCACGATGAGTTCAAGAGGTAACACGAGGGCTCATGCCGCTCCTGCAGCTCTGCCGCTTCCCAAGTCGTGTTTCAGCTCTGCGCGGTTTTACTTCCAAGTACTTCATTAAATTGCCTAGCTAGGATGCATACTGATGCATACTAGATATTCTCTCAGCGAGAGCATTGGTAACTTAATTTTTTTATTAAAGATTTATTTATTTGAAAGTCAGTTACACACAGAGAGAAGGCAGAAAGAGAGAGAGGTCTTCCATCCACTGGTTCACTCCCCAAATGGCTGCAATGGCCAGAGCTGCGCCGATCCAAAGCCAGGAGCCAGGAGCTTCTTTTGGGTCTCCCACACGGGTGCAGGGGCCCAAGCACTTGGGCCATCTTCTACTGCTTTCCCAGACCATAGCCAAGAGCTGGATTAGAAGTAGAACAGCTGGGCCGGCGCCGCGGCTCAATTGGCTAATCCTCCACCTTGCGGCGCCAGCACACCGGGTTCTAGTCCCCGTCGGGGCGCCGGATTCTGTCCCGGTTGTCCCTCTTCCAGGCCAGCTCTCTGCTGTGGCCCGGGAGTGCAGTGGAGGATGGCCCAAGTGCTTGGGCCCTGCACCCTATGGGAGACCAGGATAAGTACCTGGCTCCTGCCATCGGATCAGCGTGGTGCGCTGGCCATAGTGCGCCGGCCGCGGCGGCCATTGGAGGGTGAACCAACGGCAAAGGAAGACCTTTCTTTCTCTCTCTCTCTCTCTCTCTCTCTCACTGTCCACTCTGCCTGTCAAAAAAAAAAAAAAAAAAAAAGAGGTGGAACAGCCAGGACTCAAACCGGTGCCATATGGATGCCGGCACTGCAGGTGGCAGCTTTACCCACTGTGCCACAGCGCCGGCCCCTTAGAGTATTGGTAATTTCAAGAGAACCATAGGGAAATGTCAAACAGCTCTTGACACTTGGTTGCTTAGAATCATTTGCTGGCTCCTTATAACTTAAGGGAAAACGTTAAACCATGGGTCTGCACGCGTGGCCATTTGTGATGTCCTTTGTCTGCCTTTCCCGCTGCCCTCTGAGCAAATGGTTCACAGTGCCCCACTTCTCCCTGCAAACACGTGTGGGTGTGGCAGCGCCCTGCTTGTGTGCTGCTCCTTGGGCTTAAAATTTCCCTGTCCGTGGTTGATCCAGTGAGCCTAACCTTTTCTGCTTGGTTTTCACCCCCTGGAAGACAGCCTTCTGCATCTCCCATTTGATTCAGGCTCTGCAGTGCTGTCTCCCTGTCTCCCTGTTTCCTGTCAGCACTTCCCAGGGCAGCGTCCCACTTGTCAACTCTGTGTCCAGCCGGGCCTGTTAGTGAGAGCCGGGGAGGGCATGCGTGGAGCTTGGTGCCTGAGATTCTTAAAACATGGCACTCGCTGCTGCGTGGCTCTTGTAGAGTGGATAACATCCTTCTCAATACGTACGTCCCCTCCCCTGCACTCACAGCTTGACTGTCGTGCCCACCCCACAGGATTTTCTGTGGCAGTGGCGTGTTCAATATCCTAAGGTGTCTGGCTGAAGGTAATCGCGTTGGAGTAGTTCAGTCATGTTACCAGAAGGGGGTGCTATAATGTTATGTTTAAGTTGGTGTTTTCCATGCGGGCCAGCAGGAGCAGTTACCAGGATTCAGACACATGTAGATGGCACCTGACTTCCGGTGTGTCCTAGATGGAGGCTGTGCCCTCCCTTGTTGTTCCGACTCTCAGACTGCGAGAGCCCCCCGGGAGATCTGAGCAGTGGCGGGGCCGAGGCGGGCAGAGGCCTCCCGTGTGTTGCCATCGGGCTGGCTGCCCAGGCCGCGAAGCAGCGTGTTCACTTCCTGCCTGAGCGCGTCTCCAGGCAGTCTGTCCTGCTTCATCGGCAAGCCCGGGCGGAGTCTGGGTTCTGATAAAACACTGCGATGCCCTTTCTCATGCCTGGACTCCTGCTGGGACAGCGTGAGTTGGTGACTCCCTGCTGGAGGAGCAGCGCTTGCGTCTGTCTGTCGCCACTCTCCTTGTTTTGATGGAAAGGGGCTGAGGTGTGGCCGTGAGGTTTTGCAGTCTGCCCCTGGCGTGCGATAGATTGTTGGACGTTCGTGTTTCTGGCAGAGGGGCTCATGGTGGTCGCAGGTGAACTTGGACCTGTCTCCAGGGTAGGAGTGCTCCTTCTCCCCTCTCCCCACAGCACCTCCCTTTTCCTTGCCCTCCCGCAGTTCTCCAGTGTTAGTCTGTAGACCAGGAAGAACGTTGTTCATGTCATACAGCGTTCTTAGGTGCACAGATCTGAATACACACACCGGGGCCAGGAGTTGATTCAGCTCGCTGACTCTTCGGGACCACCTGCTCAGCCATGGGTGCTGGTGCTGTTCGAGGCCCGCGAGGTTCAGGAAGGTGCCCAGGGGACGTGGGGGCACAGCTGGCCCTGGATGCAGGCGTCTCAGCTCCAGAGGCCTCCTCCTCCACTGCCACACCACACTGAGGCGACAGGTCCTCAACATCTACAGAAAGCCAGGGCTGTGTAGTTCATCCCGTAAGAGACAGACCGTCCCCAGGCGTCCTGTGTCTGCCTACTTGGGGGCCATTGCCGGAGGAGCAGCCTAGATTGGAGACCATTTTGATTGTTTTTAAGTAATCTCTTGTCTTTCCTGTCTTTGTTCCCTATTTTTAGGTTAAAACTTTCCTGGAAAAATGCCATATCTTATTATTTTCTGTGTTTCTGGATAAAAACAAAACTCTTTGAAGAAAAGTAAAGAAATCGCCCTAAGTTTTTACCAGCGGACAGGGACAATCTGATGTACTCAGAGGCCGGTTTCTCGGTCTCGGGTCCTGGTGCCCCTGTGCTGTGACGAGCTCCGCCATCCTGCCAGTCATCTCTGCTCAGAAAGGGCCCGCCCTGAGCCCCCCTGGCATCTCATCACTACCTGCGTCTTACCCTGCATTTAAACTTGCCTGTGGTCCATGCTCACTGCGTGGCCCAACACGGATGCCCCTCACCCACAGCCTTGTAACCGGTCTGCACACGTGCCTTCTCTGACTTGCACTTTTGAGAGATGAATCAGACAAAATCCTTTTTTTTTTTTTTTTAAGACTTATTTATTTGAAAGGCAGAGTTACAAAGAGGGAGAGGCAGAGGCAAGAGGAAGAGAGAGAAATCTTACAGTTCCTGGTTCACTCCCCACATGGCCTCAATAACCAGGCTGGGCCAGGCCAAAGCCAGGAGCCAACAGCCTCCTCCAGGTCTCCCGTGTGGCTGCAGGGGCACAAGCACCACCTTCTGCTCTCCTCCCAGGCCATTAGCAGGGAGCCGCATTGGAGGTGGAGCAGGCGGGACTCGAGCGGGCGCCAGTGTGGGGTGTTGGCACCGCAGGCAGAAGCTTTACAGTGCCAGCCCTATTGGCTGTTTCACTCCACTACTCAGAATTCATTCCTGGTTCCCATCGCCCACCACGTACACACAGCAGGAGGTAGCCTCTTGCGTAGGGCCCTCCTTTACCTCCTGGTCTGACATAAAGAAAAGTTGTCAGCATTTTTCAGTTTCCTCCTTTCACAGGTCCTATTTTCCACCTCACTTCTTTTTTAAAAAAAATTATTTATTTTGAAAGAGTAACAGAGAGGGAGAGACAGTGAGAGACCTTCTCTCTGCTGCTTCACTCCCCAGATGGCAGCAATGGCCAGGGCTGGGCCAGATCCAAGCCAGGAGCCTCATCCGGGTCTCCCACATGCCATCTTCAGCTGCTTTTCACAGGCCATTAGCAGGGAGCTGGATTGGCAGTGAAGCAGGCAGGTCACAAACCGGCGCCCATCTGGGATGGCGGTGTGGGAAACTGGCTTTACCCTCTACGCAACAGCGCCAGCCCCTCCACCTTACTTCTTGGCACCGTCCTCTGCTTTGCTGCTCTGTGCACCTGTCAGCCTAAGTGACCTCACTTTCATTTTCATGTGTTATCATGTTAACCATTCTTTGAAGTCGAGATCTGTCAAGTTCATCTGTTGACCCTTGAAGTACTGTGGGACTAGATACATGTGACAACTGGCAGAACCCCTGCACTGGTTGTCTGACCCATGCATTGGAGCCATTGTGGCAAGAAGGGCCCAGGGAATCCCTGGGATGTTCCTTCCCCCAGGAGAGAACCAGGAGCAGCACCACATCCTGGAGGAGCTATCGTAAATTCTGCCATCATCAAGGCTTGAGAGAGGGCTGGCACTGTGGCGTAGCAGGTAAAGCCTCTACCTGCAGTGCCGGCATCCCATATGGGTGCCAGTTTGAGTCCCGGTTGCTCCTCTTCCAATCCAGCTCTCTGCTATGGCCTGGGAAAGCAGTACAAGATGGCCCAAGTGCTTGGGCCCCTGAACCCACGTGGGAGACCCAGAAGAAGCTCCTGGCTCCTGGCACCTGGCTTCAGATCAGTGCAGCTCTGGCATTTGTGGCCATGTGAGGAGTGAACCAGCAGATAGAAGACCTCTCTCTCTCTCTCTCTGCCTCTCCTTCTCTCTTTCAAATAAAATAAATAAATAAAAAGAAAGTGCAGGTGTAGTTCTCCCTGTCACACCTCCAGGAATGACAGAAGGACCTTGGGAAATGACTGTGTCCTTTCATAAACGTGAACAGGCTGTGTCCCCACTAGAGAGCCTTTGTGCAGCCATTGAGCTAGCTGTCCTGTTTGCCTTTATAGCAATTTGTCAGGATCACAAGAAGCAGTTTGCTTTTACCTGGCAGGACCAATGGTACACTCTGCCCTAGACTGGCTGGCAGTTCGTATCATTTTATTTCTTAAAGATTTGCTTATTTATTTGAAAGTCAGAGAATTATAGTGAGGGGGAGAAACAGAAATCTCCCTTCTGCTGGTTCACTCCCCAAATGGCTGAAACAGCTGGAACTGGGCCAGGCTGAAGCCAGGAACCGGGAGTTTCTTCCGGGTCTCCCACGTGGGTGGCTGGGGCCCACGCTCTTGGACAGTTGTCCACTGCCATCCCCAGGCTGTGAGCAGGAATCTGGAGCCCAAGTGGAGCATCCAGGGATGAACTGGTGCCCATATGGGATGGCAGTGTTGCGGGCGGCGGCTTAGCCTGCTGTGCGCAGCGCTGGCCCCAGATGGATCATCTTGATTGGTCTACCCCATTGATCTCGTGTCGCTGGGGCAGGGCCTCCAGACGCCTTAGTAAGACCTGCAAACTAGAGGGCAGCAGGTGAGCCAGCTCCTGACCACCTACCTCCAGGCCACAGCTGTCACGGCCAACTGGAATGTGTGTGACCGCTGTTCAGAGGGTGAAGGAGGCCTTGGAAGTCCAGCTGTTAGGGACAACAGCCAAAGGAGGGACAGACGGGAAGAGTTCTCCCTGCCCAAGGGCTGAGACTTGGGCAGCGGGACTGATGGGGCGGGGGCAGGAGGCAGAGGAGGGAGACCCTTCCCTCTTGCAGGCCCGGGTCCTCTGCGTGGTGAGAACCAGCTGTTGCTGTGGTTCCTGTCTCCGCTGTGGTTCAGTTCCACTGATGCGTGTGCTCGGCTGTCACTCCCATCCTCCTGCCTTGGGTTTATTTTGAGCTGTGCCCAGGATGTGTTGATACGGTTTGGTTTCTTTTTCATTCACTTTGAAACACCCTCTTTCCTTCCTTCTTCAAGTTGGGTGATTTCTGTTAATCCACACTCAGGGTCACTGCTTCCTTCTCCTCATCTCTACTCTGCTGGTACAACCACCCACTGAATTCTTATTTCAAATCCTGTTTTTGTTTTTTTTCAATTCTAAAATTTCCGGGTAGTTAGTTTTGCTATTTTTTAATTTGTGTGCTGAATTGGCTATCCTTTCGACATAAGCATATTTGCCTCTCCCTTCCCGAGCATAGCTATGGGAGGTGCGTTGCCTGCCTGATGATACCAGATCTGAGTCATCCCAGAGCTGGCGTCTGTTGGTTGTTTATTCCCTGGAGAATGGGCTTTCGTTCTTCTGGCTCTTCTTTTGTTGGGTAATTCTGGAGAGCGTCCTGGCCGTTGTTAATAGTCTGTTGTCGAGGCCTTGGATTTCCTGACAGTGCTTTAGAGCACTGCTCTGCCTGTTGTTGGAGCCGTGAACTTGGTCAGACAATCGTGCGGATCATCGGATCTCCAATGCCGGCTCCGTTCCTTAAGCCTCATTACGAGGGCACCTGGTCCCAGGGTAAAAATCTTGAGCTGAGTGGGTGAACTGACATTAGGGTTTCTTCTCCACCACTCTCTTCTCCTGGATACCTGCTCACTCACTGGCACCCCTGGTTGCCCCAGACTCCTCACCTGCTTCCTGATTTTGCACACCTGGTAAGATAGCCGGGCTTCCGACTGCGGTTTAGCTGCCTGCAAAGAAAACCACAAGCAAATAGAAACCCCCCATGAAGCCTGCTCGCTCCGCTCTGAGTTTCTTCCCCGGACCTGCCTGCTTTTGTTCCGTGTGCTGATCCCTCAGTGCTGTCTTGTATCTGTGCACACGTTACAGCTGATACCCGCAGCGTGACTTGGCTAAGAGCACCTTGCAGCATCCTGGAACAGGCCTCTCTCTAGAACTCTCTTCTTTCCTCCTCTCCTCGCTAACGACTGCCCTCCTTCCCTCGTAGCGCTCTCCCTCTCTTCTCCTGTCTTTCCCATCTCTCCTCAGCCTCCTTCCTTTCTCTCTGGCTCACCACTGTGGGTCCACTCTGTATTTTATTAATTTATTTGACAGATAGAGTTACAGAGTGTGAGAGAGAGAGAGAAACAGAGAGAAAGGTCTTCTGTTGGTTCACTCCCCAAATGGCCACAATGGCCAGAGCTACACCGATCCGAAACCAGGAGCCAGGTGCTTCTTTCTGGTTTCCCGTGCGGGTCCAGGGGCCCAAGGACTTGAGCCATCCTCCACTGCCTTCCCAGGCCACAGCAGAGAGCTGGACTGGAAGAGGAGTGACCGGGACTAGAACCCCGTGCCCATATGGGATGCCGGCGCTGCAGGCCAAGGATTAACCTAGTGCGCCATGGCACTGGCCCCCTACTCTGTATTTTAAAACTTCATTCTTGGGCAGTTTTAATTCAGAATTACCAGAAGATGCCTCTTTGTAGCTACCAAGTCCTGATAAGCGCATGTTTTGGAAAACATTGGTCTAAAATCACAGTACTGGCATTGCCTTATTCATTATAAAAATCACTGTCCCTTAGTGGTGTCTGTTGTATACTGGACACAGTGAAAATACTTTATATTGGTTATTTCATCCTCATGAGTCACTTAGGTTGGTGAAGGGATCTGGTCTCCTGACTTCACAGATGAGGAAATAGACATTGTATTAGCTTCATTGTCCAGTCAGCACAGGGATACATGACCGTCACGTCCACATCCATGTGCCTTTTATGCCTGTTTGAGAAGCAGCAGTGCTAAATATGTGATTCAATTAAGTGTTGAGCTTGGTCTTGGCATTTCATAGACTAGATTGCCTGTAGTCTTTCTCTGCCTCTCCTCTCTCTTTAACTTTGACTTTCAAGTAAATAAATCTTAAAAAGAAAAAAATCTCAGCTCTGCAGAATTATTTCCAGACCTCATGGTATGATGTCTGTGCAGTAATACAGTCTTGTGTGTCTTCACTGAGAAGTGCTGGTACCCGTGAGTGTCCACAGGGCCTTCCCAGTGGAGTCGCTCCAAAGGGCTGTATGCCTTGCAGGGAGGGTGACCGTGGTGTTCCAGTTGAGCCGTGGACAAGGCACAAAGGCACAGTGTTGCTCATCAGCTTTGTTGGATTCAAAATCTGGGCGGAACTCAGATGCTGAGGTCACCTTATTTATGTTGAGCTCTGAAGACGTGAAGTGTGCGTAAGCCAGTGTTGCAGTTTGATGTTTTCAAGCTGTGTCTTGCCAAGGTCCGTTCACGCTCTCCATCTTCCATGGTCAGTGAGGGCTCTTAGATTTTTCCTTTTTGTTGAAGGCATTTTGGAGACAGGAGCTAAAATCTGTATGGCCAGTCCTAGTGAATTACCTTATGCCCATCCGCAATTCAACAGTTGAATGAATCAGAGGTTGGAGGGAATGGTTTGCGAAGTGTGGTAGTTGAGCTTGCTTGTGGGCTGTTACATGATCTTGGGCAAACCACTGTGCTTCTGCGTTTCTTGGAGTTCAGAGTATGGAGGCTGCTGTATAGTCGCCTGGCAGGGGTGTTCATGGACATGAAAGCCGTGTTCCTCACGACATCGTTTTACATTGGCCGTCGACCCTGAGGTGCTACAGACCGTAGCTGCTGGCTGTCTGCCTGCCTCGCAGCACAGAGTCTGAGCAGGCCCCGTGTCCGTGCATACCCACGTGTTCCGGTGTTGAGTGTGAGTAGAGGTTGGTGGCTCGTGAGGCTGTGTAGACGTAGTCCCAGGTCCTCCTGACACCTGCTGTGTCCTGGCAGGCTGTGAGCTAGGAACAGGACATTCTTAGGTCACTTGACTCTCATGAGTGTTATTACATAGCAGGTCTTAGATGTGCTTGCAGCAAAGAAGCAGACACACTTATTTTGGCACGGTTTTAGACTTGTAGAAAAGTTGCAAAAATAGAGTTCGCATAAGTCTACTCAGCTTCTCCTAACGTTAACACCGTACATGACCAGAGTACAAGCGTCAAAGCCGGGACAGTCACGTAGTGCAGTCTCGCCAGGACTGCGCTGCACAGACTCGCTGGGTGCCACCAGCTTTCCCACTGTCCTGGGGGCTGATCCGGATTCTCCAGTGCGTTCGGCAGCTGCGTCTCCTTGGTCTCCGGTGACCTCTGATGGGTCCCTCAGTCTTTCCTTGTCTTCATGACCTTGATGCTCTTGAAGATTATGAGTCGGCTCTTTTGTAGAATGTCTCCTGAGCTGGCTTTATCTCAGGACTTCACGTGATTAGCTGAGGTTATGCATTCTGGCCACAGCACAGCAGTGACGTCACGCCCTGTGTCCCTGTGCTTTCTTGCTGCTGGGGTTAGTCCCGATTACTTCTGGGTTAAGGTGGTGTCCATTGGTTTCTCCATTGGCAAGTTAAGATTTTTCCCTTGGTAATTAACATCTTAGAGGAGCTAATTTGGGAATATACAAAACTGCTATTTATCCTTAAACTTGACCCACTGATTTTTTTAAAAGATTTATTTATTTATTTGAAAGGTAGAGTTACAGAGAGGCAGAGGAAGTAGAGAGAAAGAGAGGTCTTCTGTCTACTGGATCACTTTCCAGATGGTTGTAACAGCCAGAACTGGGCCGATCCAAAGCCAGGAGCCAGGAGCTTCTTCTGGGTCTCCCACGTGGGTGCAGGTGCCCATGGCCATAGCAGAGAGCTGGATCAGAAGTGGAGCATCCAAGACTCAAACAGGCTCCCATAGGGGGTGCCAACATGGCAGGCAGCTACCTTACCTGCTACACCACAGTACTGGCTCTGACCCACTGAGTTTTTGTTGTTGTTGTTTTTACAGCCAGACCAAATTTATTCAGAGAAAATAAATTCATAGAGGTGAGTGACCAGCTGCCAGCATGCACATGATGGAACCTGCAGCAGAAGGCCCTGACCCCCAGGGGCTGGGCCTTTTTATATTGTAGGAGGGATAGGGATAGGGGTAATTCCGGGAACTGGTCTTTCAGGGAGCCATGGTGGGTGGGGTATGAAGGCAATAGGATGCACACCCCACTTGAGATTCGAGGGTAAGGAATAAATTTTAGTGTTTATGTGGCTGAGGCTTATGTCCTTGTTCCATCTGTGCCGACTTTGAGTCCAAATAACCAGAAGGGGCACTGATTCCTCTGGCTACTCCCTGCTGATATGGGGTGTAGACATGGAGCCAGGACTTGAGCGGGGTCTGTACTCCAGATCGGATTGATTGAAGAAGATGAGCAGTCTTGTGTTGCTCCTGTGAGACAACTTGAGATACAGCAGTTATTCGTTCCTGCAGGGACCTTTGAAGTGAGTTAATTATGCATGGCAGAAATAGGAGCAGTAAGATTATGAGGGCAAGAGGTAGTAGAAACAACGCCCACAGCAGAGACGATGACCTTGTGAGAACCTCTTGTTAGCGTGTCAACCTGAGAGGTGGGTCCTGTGGGGTAGACTTAGGGAGGTGTTACTTGTTGTAATGAAGTAAAACGTACCCAAGGGGGTGCCCTCTGAGTTTGGCCTCAGTGGGATTAGTTAGTATCACCTCATAGAGCCCGCTCCACTTTGGCTTTAGAGCAGCCTCATTTTGTTTTAGATAAACCCAGTCACCAAGTTAAGAAGTAGGAACAGAGTAGGGAGGCAGAGTGTGGTGGTTTGGGCAGGTGCGTGTCTGCATAGCTGCATAAATGAGAGTGTATTTCAGTGAGAAGAGGGAGAGCAGGAGCAGGAGGAGCAGCTGCAGGGTTCTGTAGGGGAGGGAAGTTAGGTGAGAGGAGAGGCCTTCCATAGAGGATTTCAAACGGACTAAGCATTAAGGGCTTCCGGGGAAGAGATCGGATTCGTAACGGAGTTAGAGGGAGGAGTTTCACCCAGTCTAAGTGACCTGGACGGAGAGTTTAGTTAGATCCTGTTTTAAAATTCCATTTCATTCGGGGCCGGTGCTGCGGCTCACTAGGCTAATCCTCTGCCTTGAGGCGCTGGCACACCAGGTTCTAGTCCCAGTCGGGGCGCCGGATTCTGTCCCAGTTGCCCCTCTTCCAGGCCAGCTCTCTGCTGTGGCCCGGGAGTGCAGTGGAGGATGGCCCAAGTGCTTGGGCCCTGCACCCCATGGGAGACCAGGATAAGTACCTGGCTCCTGCCATGGGATCAGCGCGGTATGCTGGCCACAGCGCGCCAGCCACGGTGGCCATTGGAGGGTGAACCAATGGCAAAGGAAGACCTTTCTCTCTGTCTCTCTCTCTCACTGTCCACTCTGCCTGTCAAAAAAAAAAAATGTATAGTGGAAACGGTAGAAGCTCTTTTGTTAGTCATGGGCAAAGCTTCTACCCACCCCGAGAAGTTGTCCACCGTCGCCAGAAGGTAAGGTGTTCGCCTAACTGGTAGCATGTGAGTGAATCTGCCGGTCCTCTCCTGGGAGTGATCTACCGGCCTGGGGAGTAGGGAGTGGGGGGCCTGAGTTGAGGTTAGCAGTCTGGCACATGCTACATGTCTGAGGTATGTTATGCAGTCTCTCCATAGCGGGAGTTAGAGTATGTGTGACCTGAGAAGTGAAGAAGAGAGTTAGAGTGATAGAGAGAATGGAGGTTCTTTAGAAAGGTAACTTGGAGAGAAGAGGGAGTATTAGTTTTTCATCTAGAAACCACCATGGATCCTTTCTAGATGCCCTTTGTTGTTGGAACTGAGAGGTTTCTAGGTCTGACTAGGCAGGGGCTAAGTTACAGAGAAAGGATGGGATCGTCTCCCCCGGAGCCGCTGCTTAGCTGTTATCAGCCTGGCCGTAAGCTTCAGATAGGGTCCTCGTCATGGGCGGCCTCCAGAGGAGCTTTGATCAGCTTGCTGTTTATTGTAGGGGTCCCTCGGGCTGTCAGAAAGCTCCTTTCTTACCATATCTGGGCATTGGAATGGGTGATGTTAGAGGCATATCAGGAATCCGTGTGCATATTGGCTGTCTTTGCTTTGGCTAAGGTGAGGCTTGAATCAAGGCTAACAGTTCGGCCTATTGGGAGGGAGTGCCTTGAGGTGGGGGCCCAGCCTCTCTGACCCTCAGCGGGGAGGAGGCGGAGGTGTCATCACAGTGTCCCTCAGTTATTGCACAAAAGTGATAAAGGGGGAGTTTGAGGAGCACTGCCATCAGTGAACCAATCTGGGGCTCTGGGAATCGGAGTGTCTGTGAGGCGGTGAAATGTAGTCAGGGGAAAGTCAAGGAAGTCAGGACAGGAATGGGGGTCGAGGGGAGGGGAGTAGCTGGGTTGACAGAGAGCAGCGATGACAGGTAACGGTGGGCTGGAGAAGGGTGGAGTGAAGAACTGGGATGCGAGATGGTGATACAGATCGAAAAGCCCGATGGCTGAGGAGGTCTTGCAACCCATGAGAGGACCAGATTTGTAAGGGTGATAAAGGGTCAGCTTTTGGGCCTTGGGTATGAGAAGGGCTGCCATGACCAGGACCCTTAGGCATTGGGACCAGCCTTGATAAACCCCATCTAACTGTTTGGAGAAAGAGGTCACAGGTGTAATCGAGTCTCTGGCCTTTTGGGCCAGGAGACTGAGTGCCTGCCCCTTAGAGCTGGGAATACAGAGGAGGAACAGTTTAAGTCGGTTGGGAAGACTCAAGGCGGGTGCTTGTAGAAGAGCCTTCTTTAGGGTTTGGAATGGGGTCTCTAGGGAGGAAGTCTCTTGCAAGGGCCCATCTAGATTGCCTCTGGTGGCTTCACAGGTTTAGCATATAAGAGAAAAGTTTGAAATCCAGATCTGAAAATATCCCACGAGTCCCAAGAAAGAGAGGAGGTCTCGCTTAGTACATGGGAAAGGAACAGAGTGTCTGGCGTCACGAGGAGTCCCAAGAAGGTGACAGCAGTGGACGTTAGCTGAACCTTCTTTGGAGGTGCCCGATAACCTTTCTCAGCTAGACAGTTTAAGAGACTAGTGGTTTGTTGGAGACAGGTGTCTCGGGAAGGTTACAGAGAACATCGTCAACATATTGAAGAAGGGTGCAGGGTGACAGGTTAATAGAGGTGAGATCCGCCTGGAGGGCCAGCCCAGAGCTGCCCACTGTCCCAGAAATCTTGGGATAATACGCTCCAGGTGAGTGTCGTGGTCAGACCAGGTAAAGGCAGAGTGGGAAGAGGTGTCAAGAGGAATGGTGAAGAAAGCCTCCTTTAGGTGCAGGACAGAAAAGAGAGAAGTCATAGTGGGTACTTGGAGCGGAGCATGTAGCGGTTTGGCACCACTGACCACGCCACTGATTTTTACATCTCCCACACAGTGGATCCAGCCTGTGGTGCTTATTACTGCGCCATTGCCTAAGGGTGATTTATTTCCCACATTCCTTCTGTGTGTATTAATTGGAATTCTGTAAAAAAATCCCTCCGTCTCCCTTCTTTTTAGGTTTTTTTCTATTACTTAGAAGTATGGATTCATGGATGTTGTTTTACCCTGTAAGTCCAGTGCTGCGGCATTGAGGTTGCCCAGATTGTCCCAGCTTCGGCAGCCCCCGGCCCCCATCCTTGTTCAGGCACCTCCGTTCTGGCCCCACCCCTGTCGGCTCCTGCGGCCCCCAGCCTTGTCCAGGCACCTCCGTTCTGGCCCCACGAGGTGCTCCAGGCTCATGTCTTCTTTTCTCTGCATCAGACACTTCTTCATGGAGCTCAGGATCCTATTAGTGGTCACTAAGCTGATTTTCAACAGAGGTGCTAAGGCAGCTAGTGGGGAAAGAAAGGCCTGCAGCAAATGGTCCTGGGGAAACTGGCTATCTGTGTGGAGTAAGGTGAGCTTTGACTCATGCCTTACACACAAGTAATCTAAAATATGTAAGAGCTAAAGCCATAGAATTCCAGAAGATGGTTAGGAAGACAATCTCTCTGAGATGAACAGCCTGATGCTGGGAAGCATACTCATAGTCATAATCTCATAAAGGCCTGTGTCTACAAAATAATATAAAGAGCCTTACGATTCAATAGGAAGACAGTAAACGAATTTTTGAAAGCAGCAAAAACTCTGAGCAGACATTTGGCAAGAGACCCATGAAATGCCAGTCAGCACATGCAGAGCTGCTCTCCATCATTGATCTTTGGAAACACACACCAGGGAAGTGGCTGAAATCAAAAAGACTGACAGTACCACGAGCTGACAGAAACACCAAGCATTGGGGTTTTCGTAAACTGCTCATGGGAAGGCAGAACGGCACCACCCTTTGGAAAGCAGTGAGGCATTTTCCCATCACATGGAATGACCCTTACCATAAGCCCTGCGATTCCGTAGCTTAGGTCCACAAAAGCCTTGCACCCTCAGATTCACTGCAGCCTTGTTCACAATGTGAAAAACTGCCAGGTGCGCTCATCAGCAGGTGAATGTGAATTCTGGCCCATCCGTGTAATGGGATACTTCCTAGAAATGAGCGAATTCGTGCTGCAGACAGCAGGGCTGACTCTCCGAAGCTCTGTGCTCACTCTAAGCAGCAGACTGGAAAGCACACACTCTGTGGTGCACTGTGAGTGACCTTCCAGCCCTGGCAGAATTAACATCTGCATGTCAGGAAGCCTGTCCGGGGTTACCTGGAGCTAGCGTGGGAGTCAGCGTGGAGCAGCTGGTGTTGCTCAGTCAGGCAGTCTTCCTAAACGTCGTGGTCACCGCTTCGATTTCCTGAGTTTTGTCTGCCACTTTGCTTTCAGGTGGATCTATCTTAACGACCAGAACCTGTGCATCCCTGCCAGCTCCTCTTTTGTCTATGGAGCTGTGCCTATAGGAGCTAGTATTTACGTTATCGGAGATCTTGATACAGGTAAGAATACTGGTGACTTTGTCAGAACTGTTGCTGGTGATTCTGAGGCACCTAGTCACGGCTGTGTTTGTTTTTGTGGATCAGGTACCAATTACGACTACGTGCGTGAGTTTAAACGCAGCACAGGAACCTGGCACCACACGAAACCACTTCTTCCATCCGACCTTCGCCGCACTGGGTGTGCAGCCTTACGTATTGCAAATTGCAAGCTCTTCCGCCTGCAGCTTCAGCAAGGCTTATTCCGTATCCGTGTCCACTCGCCATGAGGAAGAAGCGGAGCAGAACGCGAGATCCTGCCCCGAGAGCACCGTGACATAGCTTTACGTGAGGGAGAGCAAGAGATGGCAGCTGAAACTCGCTGTGCGTGCTGGGTGTTGCTGTGGTACCTTCTTGGTGGTTTCGTGATGCTTCCAAAGCTTGAGCCTCAGCTCCCGTGCGAGAGAACAGGGAAGTGTGGAGAAACTGCCTGGGAGGTATGTGTTCCTCCAGTTAGGTGGCGGTGGAGGCTAGCAGACGTGCAGAGGAGAAGCGAGCGGGAGCTGGTGTGATGTAAAATGTCCAAGTTCAGATACTAAGGTGCGTTTCCCTGAAGGGAACCACAGCTGCCTGGCTGCTGGGTTCAAGTGTGTGGCTTTGGTGAACAAACAACAAATCCATATATGCAAATCAACATATCCAGACATACCCAGATTGCTTTTCTATCGCACTGGGAAGGATCTATTATGCCTAACCCTGCCCAACGAGTTAAGACTTGTGCCTCAAATGTTAGATTGGACAATAAGTCAGGTAGTCTCCATTTATTACTAGTATTACATCCTAAGAATCTGTTAAAAGCTGTATTATGATGAGACTAACCTTCTATCTTAGTAATGTAAAGATGTGGTAATCGATGAGTCAGGTCGCAGCCCTCGGGTAAACCTGCAGGAGGTTGCTAGCCGGTGCGTTAGTTTGATTGAGATGTGTCATGCCGTTGTTTCTGGGGTAGTGCTGTCGGAATTGTGAGGATCTCACGCAGCGCCACTCTTCCTTTCCACTTGACCAGAACCATTTCTAAAGTAGGATATTGGTGAGTGGGAGAGAGAAAGGCTTGAGTTGGACAAATGGTAAAGGCCTTCTGTGACTGTTAAAAAAAAAAAAAAAAAAGCTGTCCAGACAAAATATATAGGGATCAAAAACTTTCTAATATAATGTGTCTGCAAGCACACAAGTCTTGTTTACTGCTGTTTGGAATTTGAAAACTTGTCTTAGGATGCAATTCTGTGTTCAGAGTTCAGTCTGTGGAGTAGAGTTTTCCCAGTGCTGTTTGCTGGTGAGAGTTACAGACAAATCACATTATGAGTAAAGTTTGGCTGGTAGAATAAACTACCTCAACTTAATTTCATTCTGTTCATTAGAACGAATCGATCTGCTCCTCTTTTCCTCCTCTCTCTCAGCCCGCCTCCCACTGGAGGGGGAGAAGTCCCCAGTAGCAGAGGTTGTCTTGCGAGAGAGTTTGTTTTCCATCCAGATTCCACCACCTGAGTGTGAAACCAGGGACCTCAAAGTGTTCGATTACTTCATAGTTTGAATTTTATGCAATATCGGATTTCTAATCAATTTACTATCGAGTACTTCATTTTTAATTGTTTTCTACGGCTTTGTTTTTCTTGGAGAAAAAGTGGCTAAAGGAGCAACATTTTGTCTTAACGATTGATAAGTGTATAAATGTATTCTTTGGTTGTACATTTGAGAACAGGCATTTCTCCTGGAGACGTCCTGTGTGGAGTGTTTGTGTGCTGTTAACGTGCACACGGAGTGTTGCTTCTGGTTTCCCAGCCGTGAGCCTAGAAGGGTGGCCCGTCTGCAACTGACTGCCGGAAGTCAGTCCACGGCTACGAAAGCTGTGCAGGGCGGTTCCAGAGCGCATCACGTGTGCCACCTTAGCTCTCCATCTGTCCAGCAGGTACTTAGTAAAAGAAGATCTGAAGTTTGTATCTTATATGCCAGAGTGGCCCAATGGGCCACACATTCATCATCCAAATTTGATATTTGAATCATTTGAATCAGAGCCGGGCACAGAGTTTAACTGTGTACTGGTCGGCTGTTGTCTTCACATTTTGCCAGTGACTCTTTGGATGCGTTTTAATTAGAACAAGCTCTGTGGCTACTGCAAAGACGTCTTTGTTTTTACAGTTAGGTCTCAGTTCAAGAGGGAGCAAATTTTGCAGCAGAGGTGGATTGCCCTGGTGAGAGGTACCCTGGACAGAGTCGTCCCTGGGCCTCAGAAGCTGTAGCTGGGGAGCGTGGACGTCTGTCAGCACTGAAACTTAAAATTCTTCCAGTCCATGCCAGGCCTCTCCATGGAGACAAATGATTATTTAGGAGTGAGTGGGTTCCTACTGCAATATTATCAGTGCCTGCTTGACTTGGTAAACCCATTTTATAAAACATAGGTTTTTTTTTTTTTTAATTCAGTTCAATGACACTGTAGCTGCAGAAATTAGATAATGTTTTATAAAATAAATTTGCCACATAATATGGGATGCAATAACCAACAAAAGCTACTAAGTGCCAAACTGTTGTTTTACTAAATATAAATATAAAAATGCAGTGTTGAAGCATAGGGTTGTATTTAATTTTCTTATGTTGCGAAATTAATCATGACCTTCTTTGTATATTACATTTATTTCAGTATAGTGAAATAAATTGTAATTCATTTCATGCAGGTTTGTGTTTTAACATTCCATTTATGCCTTGAAACACCTGTTGTTCCTGATCCTTCTTTCTCAGTTAAGCACTTTGACCAGATGTGTGGGAATTGGCAGCTGAGGGTAGGTCCTCAAATGTTACATACAAGTATCTATGGGGAAGTGCAATTTATTTTCCTTGTCCCACCAATAGGAGAGTTGTCTTAGGTTAGAGTGCGGGGATATTTAAAGCGTCTCTCCCAGCCTACTGTCTTCAATAGGTTCGTTTGTTTCTTTCTTTAACATCCAAATTATAAGTGTTTAACCTAAAATGAAGTTTTTTGGTGTGTGTTTGGTAGTGCTTACACCCTGGGGGGAGAGAAAGCGTGAGATGCGTGAGTGTGCGTGCATGCGTGTGTGCGTGTGTTGTGCCGCGTGACTTCAGAAATCCGTTTGTACATGTTTACTTTTTAGTTGTAGTTCCAAACTACACGTGTCCCCGCCTCCTGGTGCTTCACATCAGTTCTTGAGCCTGGGTATCCTGCTTTCAGGTTATTCTGCTGTATTAAACTCTCGTAGTCACATAGTTGCAGTTTGTACTTTTGCTTGATGTTTGCTTTTCTCTTCAGCAGGATGTAAAACAGTGGTCCCCAGCTAGCATGGTGTGCGGGAGACACTTGGCCTGAGTAGTCGGTATGTTCGTTGTCTGGCTTTGTATGTGACTGCCGTGAGGCTGATGACTGATGGCACGCCTTCTCAGACTGCAGCAACGACCAGAGAGCGTGCCGGCTGTTCTGGCGCTGGCGGCGGAGTGTTCTCTTACGCTGCAGGCCACCTCAGTGGTACTTTCTTCACTGATGGCTTGAAAGTGTCGTTCTTCTATTCATAAGTGGAGAATTCCCCAGGCAAGGTGGAGGAAATACATGCTCTGTGTCGATTTGGTGAAGGTAGGACTGTCTGCTGCGACCTGTGGGTACAAAGTTAGGTTCCTGGAGGAAGAGCTTAGCCGCCTTGGGCCCTTAGGGTTCCCTTAGTACATTCCTACTGCTGGTACCAAGCCGGGGACCCCCAGGAGTTTTCCCAGGAGTGCTGAAAACCCTGCACTATGACCTCCAGAATGTTGGCTTTGTTGATTCAGAAGGCCTCCTGTGGACAGATGGAGACATGTGATTCGCTGGGGAGAGAAAGAGGTGGCACTTTCTTTGTACCCATTTAAAGGTGCTGCAACCCTCAGACACCCTGTGGAAGGAAGGGAGAGGTGGCTTTTGTGGGGGCTGCCTCTGGAGCCGGCCCAGCAGAGCAAAGCTGCCCTGGGGCAGTCAGCAAGTGTCTACTGAGCACCCCCTGGGAACTGGGTCTGTGTCTCTGGGAGCTTAACAAGGAGGCGGATGTCAGACTGCCCTCCCCCTCTGGCTTGTAGCCCGCCTGTCATCAGCTCACCTAGTTATTTCGTAATGTGCATTTTCTATGAGTCTTTTGATGATCCCCCAGAGTATTCCTGTGGTCCGAGGGGTGATTTTCACTGGGTTATGCTCTCTGAGAGTGACTAATTTTGCTGGATTTTTGACGAGACGCTTTGCACACAGGCGGGCTGGCCTCATGTTATGGAATGGAAAGCCAGAAGAAAAAAAACAATGCCAAGTGCCTGATCCACTACGCACAACCCTGGGTCTCCATATGTTCTGTGGGAACAGAGACCCAGCACTCCTGATTAATGCTGGATTTTATTTAACACTTTTTACATGGGCTCCATAATGCATTGCTCTGGTCCTCACATAGCTGGAATGGGTGACACGCCCTCTGCACTGTCCAGCAGCACTCTCTGAGGCCCAAGCAGGTGCAGCTCCAAGTCCTTGGGTGCCAATGCATTTTTCAGCCTCTTAGCCTATAAGTTGGTTTTGCTTGGCATACAAGTATTTTTAATCATAGAGTCATCCTGTTGTAGTCAAGTTGTGCAGATGGAAGCTGAAACATCTTTGTTCACCAGTTCGCTCCCAGAAGTTTAGGATTTTAGAACGGTCCTGAGAACAGAAGTAGGTGTTTGTGTTTAAAGGGAAGCGATCAGAAGCGTGACCTTGGCTGTCCTCTGCTAGCCCGTGGTCAGCAGGGAGGAGGAAGCTGGGTCTTCAGGTGCAGAGCAGTGTTTCCTGCCTCTCTAATGAGCCCTGAGCGCAGACCCGTCTGCCCGTAGGTGGCGCCCACACGTGCGGCTCCCACACGTGCGGCGTCAGGTCTCAGTCCTCCATCTACCGGGTCGACCAACAAGACTGTTTTTAAATTTTGTGGTTTTTTAGACGTGACTCTATGACTTCAATGTTAAATCTGTCTCAAGACCGTCTCCTTGTAGTAGTTCCATTTCTGTGACCTAGGAGGAATCCAGTTATGTGCCTGCTTTCTTTGGCCTAATCCACGTTGTTTGGCAAAGTTTGTTCTTCAGTTCTGTCACTGGACTCCCCGTGATTGGATTTTTCAACTCCTTCCCTTTCTCCTGATACCAACAAATAAAACTAAGTTGGTAATTATTCAGTGAGAAACATCTGTTACTTTCTCTTTTCCTTTTTATTTAGAGATAAAAACCAGTCTTTTAAAATGGGTACTCACCTGAACTTTGACCTGATTATAAACTCTGGTATTGATGTTCAACTTGATAACCGTGAAATTAGAGGCAGCATGGGTGGGGAGGGAGGTGGAGCCTGTCCCAAGTCTTTCTTCTGCTTGGGACCTTATTGCTGTTTTTACTCAGGTGTAGTAAGGTGTACCTTAGGACCTGGAGTTACATTCTTTCAAGTTCTACCAATGACCTTGCTCTAAATGCAACTCTACATAGCTTGCTTTATCCTGTTTCCTGTTTAATTGGATGAGAGTTGCATGCACTTATTCCCTCATGCACTTATTCTTTGTGTTTATAGGAAAACCTCTGTTCTCAGCTACCTCATTAGGTAGTGTTGTGCTTGACCCCCTGCCAAGTTAGAGGAATTCAACACACTCTGTCCTTTAACAAAAGCCTGGAAGCAAGCAGTCAGCGAGGCCTTGAGGGGCCTTGAGGAGCACAATTTCCATTTACCGCTGTTTTTAGAATAGGCACTTTCAATCAGGAGGAACAATGGTTCTCCTGGAGCTGCTGTGGAGTGATTACTTGAACTTAAAAAAAAAAGAGTCTCTGAAAGGCTCTGTTTTCCTAATGCAGAAATGCGGGGTATTCCACCCCCACCGCTGTGTACACACAGGGGGCTTCGCTTCTGTCCTAGGGCCTGGCAGGGAAGTGGATCTGCCTGTGCTGTTGTTTCCCATGACTCTAATTTTGATGAAAATAGCAGCTCATGACTAAGCCCCTCCCCCCTTTTCTTTCTGATAACCCAAGGTTTTAAATGAAATTCTGAAAGTGTTTCCCAACACAGGAGCGATCCGACATGCTTTCCTGGTACATGGTGCCTTGTCCACGCCCCCAGCGTCTGCCAGCTCTCCTGGTGCCATCACCACGTGCATCACCGTGGACACACCCTCCCTCTGGAGTCGGCTCTTGTAGAAATGATCCAGTTCAGGCCACGGGCAGGCAGGCTGTGGCCCTATTAAATAGAGGACTGGGATGGTCGCTGTGAGCAGAACAGCTGTGCCCCTTCCTGAAAGCCTCTCGTGCTTGTAATAAGTTAGGCGCCAGTAAAATTTAACATCGAACTGTCCTCATGCGTTCTTAAGATTTGCTTTTTCTGCCTAGGCTTTGCAGAGTTAGGGCTTGCTCCTGACTCCTGTGGAATGACAAGGTCCCTCCACGGGTGACCGTCTGCGAGTACCCTGTTGATGTAGCTGCAGGACACGGACACTTCTCCATGGTTCCCAAGAGAACCTGGGCCTGTCCCTCTCACTGCAGCCCAGGCGTTGTTGATTGTTCTGGAACAGCCTCAGTGAGATACCTCATTCTTTGCTCAGCAAACCCAGGTGTTGAGTGCACACCGTGGTGTCAGGTGACGCTGGGGTGGAGGACATTTCTGCTCTTTGGCCCCAAAGCTCAACTCAGTCTTGTACCTGCCGGAGTAAGGCAGTGGACATTTACCTGGGCGGTGGTCGTGCAGGTTGACTGTAGCAATGACCTTCAAACCTTGGGCTGGTGCCTTGCCCTTGTTAGTGGTAACTGTCACTGCTCCCGTCAGTTATGCCAGCTCTTAGCACAGGGGGTACCAAGCCAAGCATCCCTGGCCTCACTGCTCTCTTCATTCCAATGGCTGCTGCCGTAGGACCGCAAGGGAACGCCTGGACCCGTGCCACCTCCCACCTGCGTCTCTGCGTCCTTATCCAGGTGACCCTAGGCAGCAGAAGCATCCCGCCCGTGTGTAGCTTATTAGAATTTAGCTTGTGATGAATGGCCCTCTCTGGGGAATTTGCCTAATGAAATCCTCAAGGATACTCAAAACTCTCTGCTAATGTGGATTTCTTTTTTTTTTTTTATTTTTCCACTAAAATATCAAAGAAAATAGTCTACATTGTTCAAATAAACTAGGTATTTTCTAAGATGTGTTTAAGGCCAGTAGGCCAAAACTATGTTTTCTTAATGTGGATCTATTACATAAAATTAAAAAAAAAAAAAAAAGAAGAAGCAGGCACGTACGTGTGTGCGTATGTGTGTGAGAGAACTTCTGTCCCTTCAAGTGAAGGAGGCTGTTTGATGAAGTGATAACAGGAAGGGAGCACGTAGCGCCACACAGCTCGCACTCAGCCTGTGCTGGCGATCTCAGTGAGACGTTTGGCAGCGTCGTTGTCGGGATCTTTACGAACAGGAAAAGGGGGCAACAGCCAGGTTGAATAGTCATGCCCAGGCCGTGCCGGTAAGAACAGACCCTCGTCAGCGCAAGTGAGGTATCCACAGTGTCCCTTTGAACAGTTATGTCAGTGACCTGTCTGGAGAGACAGAGCAGGTGCGTGCGAGACGGGTGCCGGGTTGGGAGTTAGGATCTCCAGTCTGCGTTCAGAAACGACAGTGGCTGCTGAAAGAACGAGTGGCAGGGGCTGTGGGGTATGCATGGTGCCAGCGGACCCCGCTGTTCTAGGTGGCAGCACTGGGCTGTCTGGGAGGAGGTCTCAGATGCTGCCTGCCCCCCGGGGGAGGCTGCAGGCTACAGGGGGACCTTGGAAGGCCCTGGCCTGGCAGAAGCTGCAGGGGCAGACGCGTGTGCTCCAGGGGCCTGGCCCGGGCCAGTGGGCAGAGCTGCGGAGGCAGGAGTCTGATCTCCGCCCAGACAGAACTGCCCACTGATGTAGCAGATGCCTCCTGCGTCCTGAGTGCCCAGCTCTGCACAGCCACCCAGGGAGGCTCTGCACGCCATGACTGCAGGCGGGACAGTGCCAGCCAGAGGACTGTGCCCTGCGGCAGGGGACCCGTGGCTGGAGTCCCCAAAGCTCCTTGCAAACGGGAGATTTGTGAACCATTTCCTTAGGAACAAATTGGTTGGTACTTGAATTGTTTGGTGGTTTTTTAGAAGAGTCTGTTCAGTATGCCTGCCCTCTCTCCACGTTCCTCCCGCCCACCCAGCCTCCTCTCTGCCCATCACCGCCCCAGTTTCTCTCCTGTTCCTGACCAGCACTCTCACAGTGCCGCTGGAGAAACCATTCTGCCTTTGTTTTACCAGGCCTGTCACCCAGCCCTTGCAGCTGCCCAGGGCAGGCCTCGGGGGTGGCCAGTGCACCCCTCTCCCTGAGCAGCTGAAGGTAGAACGGACCTCCCCTCCCCCTGCACTGCCTCAGCGCCTCGGGCAGCGCTGTGGGACCCACTGTCCAGCGGGACGTGCCTGGGGCCCCGGGACGCCCTGGGCAGGCCCTGCGTGGATTGGGTTCCGCATGTCCGGGGGTGCTGGGTAGAGCGAGCTTCTCTCAGCTCCTACCGAAAGCAGTCTCCAGGCTGCCGTCACCCAGGGACAGTGACAGAGAGGCCACCTGTGCGAGTGTTTGTCAGAAGGCAAACCCAGAAAACGCAGTTGTCGTTACGTATCAATCTAGCGTCTGTTCTTTGAATGGACGCTGACCCTTCTTCCTGAGGAATCACGCGGGCTCTGGCGTGGGCAGCGGGGTGTGGTCCGCCAGCTGCGGAGCTACAGTCGCCTGGAGACAGCGGCTGCCGAGTGCACAGGGGGCGCCCTGTCTCCCTGGGGCAAGTCAGGGGCCCTTCCGTGAGAAGACGCAGGCTCCTGAGCACAGCTCGCCGTTGGCTCGGTAATCCGGGGCCTTTTCTGCTCCTGGGGTTCTTTCGTGTGGACACGCTGTGACCAGCTCCTCCCTCCTGTACCCTTCCAGTCACCAGGGAACTAGTGATAGTCGTTTGCCACTTGTGACCTGTGACAGACGTGGGGAAGGGGCTGGCTTCAGTGGACGCAGCCTAAGTGAGGCACCCACACGGTGGCGAGCAGCGGATTGGACAGAGGTGTGCAGGCAGGCTTGGGCACACAGGGTCACAGGGTCATGGGGACCACAGCGCATCGCAGGTCAGAGCCATAGTTTTGTTTTCTCCTGCTGGTGTAGGCCTCTGCCAGGAGAGAAGGCTCTGAAGGAAATCACTGCAAACAAGGTTGGGGATGCAATTTGACTCTCCCAGCCAGGGCTGCTCTCTGCTCCCACTGGCTCGTGTCTGTGTGGGGGTGCGCATGGCACTTACAGGTGACTGTCACCCTGGCCAGGAACCGGTCTTGAGCACACTCTCCATTTGGCACTTGGATGCTTTGAATACCAGAAGGAGAATTGTGTACCAGCCTTCCTCCTGGTAAACGCACACCTCTGTAGTTTAACACCTGCGCTATCTGACCCGGCTACACGCAGAGGGACATGAACTCAAACCTGCAGCCTTTATGACCTAGTAAACTCCATGCCGAGGAATCTGCCTCACGTGGGTGCACAGCAGGCTTTATTGGGTGTGGTCAAGTCATCCTGTCTGTCACAGCACCCTGTTGTTAGCACACAGGGAAGACACACGAGCTAAGCAAAGTTCAAAATACCAGAAGTCCCAGAAGGATGCAACTTGTGAAGTTACTCCCCAGACGCCATAGGCTAGCAGAGAATTGCACTGACCTGGTCTCGCATTCTGTGGTCCACATGTAGCGGTGTGTTCTGTGGAGTAATCTGTTCCTTTGCCAGTGTGAAATGTAGCCCAGTCAGAAGCCACTGTTAGTAAGTAACCTTCCTCACACACTTGCTTTCTGGTTCACAAGTATACGGCCGCACAAAGGGTCTGTTACCTTTCCTAAATCCCGTGCACGTGTGTTGTCTACATGCTTCAGTAGGTTGTGGGTAACCACGGGTCAAACCCTTCCCTTCCCCCTCCCCCGGCATAGCTCCTGTGCCCCGGGACCTGTGCCACTGTGCTGTTCTCTTGTACCAAGGATCAGTGAAAGTGTTTTATCTTTTTTATGTAGTTTGTATCGACTGGGTTTTATAACTGTCAGAAAACAGAAACAGAGTGTTGTATTTTGATCTGCAATTTGTGTATGGTAAAGTAATTTTGTTTTATGTATTGGAAGTTCATTTAAAACTTGAAATATTTTCTAGAAGGGTACCGAACAAAATGAATCGTCTTTAAGCTGTTTAATTAACCCAATAAAATGATTTGATGGGGAAGGCATTCTCGTTGTTTCTCGTTTTTAGAGGGTTTCCTGTGCGCCCAGCACCCTCTGTGTAGCTTGGTTCCGTCATGAATGCCTGGGCAGCTCCCAGATCCTGGCTCCTAGTGTGAGCGTCTCTCCCAACACCGTTGGAGTAACTCTCTGTGCCTTCGTCCCCAAAACAGTCTCAAGTTCACCTTCCTCAGAAGAGAGAAAAACAGGCTTCAGAGGATAGAGGCCCTGGGGTTGACTGAGCCCTCCTGTGGACTCTTTTCCGTGTCCCCTTGCCCCTGTGTCCAGAGGCAGTGAGCCCAGGGCTGGGTGGTACTCCGGAGCTGCTGGGGCAGCGAGGGCCCCACCCAGGGACTCGGCTGTGGTGAGGGCGGGCACAGCCACGTGCTGTCGGCAGACCCTCCTGGAGTCGCTGCGAAGGCGGAGAAGCGGAACCGTCATCTTCACCCCACAGCCGGCACACTGCAGCTCTCACACAGGGCTGTAGCTTGTTTGCCACGTTCCACTGCAAGGTCCCGTGGGCCAGTGGTCCCTGGTCTCTTGTGCTGTGGAACATGTTCTTTGTATGTAGCGTCTTAGCCAGAGCCCCGTGCTTCCGAGAGGTGGACATGGCGCGGCTTGGTTGGCACTGTCTGAAGCTTCACCCTCTGATGCCCGGACCCCCGCCCGTGGCACCCAGCCATGCCCACTCGCCTCTGCCATCACACAGCCGCCACCTACACTGAAACTACAAGGTGTCCTTGTCCTGTGGCTGAGGGCAGTATTCCTCCATACACAAAAATCAGGGCGGTGGCAGAGCCTGGGAGGAAGCCCTGCACCGCCCGCGTCCCTTTGTTTCTTTCAGCTTTTATTTCCCTTAGATTTGAAGGGCTGAGAGACAAAGAGATGTCCGATCTGCTAGTTCACCCCCCAGTCAAGGCTGGGTGAGGCCAAAGCCAGGAGCAAGACACTCACTCGGGGTCTCTGAGGCAGGTGGCAGGGATCCACATGCATGAGCCACTGCCTGCCGTTTCCCAGGGTCCAATCCAGCAAGAGGCTGGAACAGAGGCCAAGCCAGTATGGGGCGTGGGCAGCCCGAACGGCGTCTTACCCAATGTACCCTATACACAGACACGCACCTCCAAGTCCCTTTATTTCTAAAGTGACTGGTACATAAATCTGCCTAGGGGCCTGTGTGATGGCATCGTGGGACAGGGCCTGTCTGTCTGGCAAGGGGTCAGCTGCTCGGTTTACTCAGTGGCCATGGTGGGAAGTGACACAGGACCATGGTCGGTCAGGGCGACTTCCCGACGGTAGCCCAGGGAGGACAACCTGTGTCCCCGAGACAGAAACGGATGAGAGCCAAGATCCTTTCTGCTTGTTTTTGGCCCAGATCAAGTTCGATTGCATTTTTTATTTTGAAGAAACGTGTTAGGACTTCATTCACGGATGGATTCGGTGTAGCCCTGACTCGAGGGCGCCCGCGTGGCTCTCTCTGGAGTTGTCCCTGCTGTTACAGGCCCAGCACAAGTCTGGATTCCTCCTAAGGGCTGGGTCAGCCGCTCCCGCTGCCCTCTGGCCCTTTATGCACAGGATCCTTCTCCACGCAGCATTTGAAAAACCTGTTTCCCCAGCTGGATCCACACAGGTGGGGCCGAGCGCTGTGGCTGCTCGCTCTAGGGTGGCAAGGGTGAAAGCGAGGTTTTTAGTGAGGGCACGGAGGGGCTGGAGCCGCACGCCCTGCTGTAGAAATGTGAACTGGCGCAGCCAGTGTGGGGACGTCGAGCTCCTGGGCAAGCTGGCAGACGTCCAGCCCGAGGATCAAGACAGAGCTAGGGATGTCTGCACCCACACCTGAGGGCCTGGCTTCCTGTAATGCGCACTCGGGGAAGCAGCAGGCGATGCCTCTGCCACCAGCAGGGCTCCTGACTTTGTCCTGGCCCGTCCCTGGCCATGGCTGCCATTTGGGGAATGAACCAGTGGATGGAAGATTGTGTGTGTGTGTCTCTCTCTAACTCTTTCAAAACAAATCTTTTAAAAAAAATACAAATGAGGACTAGAAATGCAGCCAATAATAGGGAAGATGCACCTGCTGTAGCAGTGCCCACTGGTAAACTGAGGAAGCAGAGCGTCCACTCTCGCACGGTGATGCTTCCTGGACACAGGGGAGCAGGAGGAGGACGTAGTGGGCAGGTGTCTCTCGGGGCCAGCCCACCTGTGCATACCGCAGCCAAGGCTCGTGGTCGCCATCCACCCATCTCTCCCGCAGCATCCAGGAGTGGCCAGGAACCTCGGCAAGCCACTCACTCAGCCTCGAGAGTGATTTCCTTCAATGAGATTCCACAGTGGGCAGCCTTCAGCTACCAGCCTGGCTCCTAGAGTTACACTTGGGTTCAAATCCAGCTCATACCTCCAGCTAGGTCCTTGGCCTCTCTGACTCAGGTTCCTTGGGGACAGGGGCACGGGGGGAACTAACCAGGTTGTCTGCTGCTGTTGAGAGCAGTAGCAGGTGCGTGTTCAGACCTGGCGCTGCCCGGTAAGCACTTGTCTCAGCTGGAGATGGTGCTTATAAACCACCCTGTCGCCATGGCCAGCCCCGCCTCTCCCCAGCTGCCCTGCCCGAGCCTGAGCATGGGGTTGGGACTCACCACTTACTGCAGCCACTCCTATGTGGCTTACAGGGGAAGGCCATGCTTGCTCCCCAGGCTGGAAAGGGGCTGCTCCGAGTTCCCCGCCGAGAGCCTTACCGTAAGGGTAGATGTATTTTTATGCAACAGGATATACTTATCAGCAGGGGCCAGGAAAGGGGAAATGGAGCGTGCCAGCACGACCAGAGGGCAGCCGCACCATGGTGCCCGTTGCCCAGTGCAGCACGGAGGCGGGTGGGGGAAGAGGCAGGGGTCACTTGGCCGCCATCAGCTCTCCTTGGCCACTTCCCCTCCCATCCTCTAAGCTTCCCAGGGGCCGTCCAGGGCCAGCGTCCGTTGCACACTGGCCATCTGGGGCCCTGCACACCTACTCACACTATCTCCCTGAGCTGTCTTTTTGGCCCTTGCTAACAGATGCATTCGGCAAGTCGCACGGTTCATGTCCGGCAGAGCTGAGATTCGGACCTGGCTCCGCCGGACACCCAGGCCTGTGTTCTCTCCACACTGTCCTCTCCCCTTGATGCCATCTCTTTGTGTCTCTGGGCACAACACAGTGGGACCAGCATTAGCAAAGTTTCCCCTCGTCCTCCAAGATAGGACCAGAAGAGCCCAGCTCTGGGGGTCCCTGTCAGAGCTCTTGCCTCCACAGACAAGTCCTGCGCTACCCTAGCCCTGGGGCAGGTGGATGACGTCCCCGTCCCTACATATGTCCACGTCCTATCTCAGTACCAAGTCTGTCCCTGACATAGCCAAAGGGACTTTGCAGGCGTAGGTCAGAATTTGAGATGCGAGATTAACTCCAGTTGTTGGGGCAGATGCGCTTTGATCACAAATGTCCTTAGAAGGGGAAGAAAAGGAGGAAGATGAGGAGGAAGAAATTTGCAAGAAATGCTCTGGGCTCTGCATTTAAAGTAAATTCCAGATTTTTGAACCTATTTTGATTAATTTGAAAATCAGACCAACACAGAGAGAGAAAGAATCTCACTGGTTCACTCTCCAAACAGCCACAACATCTGGGGCTGGGCTAGATCAAACCCAGGAGCCTGGAACTCTATCTGGGTCTCCCACATGGGTAACAGGGACCCATGTACTTGGGCCATCATCCACGGCCTTCCCTGGTGAATTAACAGGAAGCTGGATAGGAAGCAGAGGCAGGACTCTCCTAGGCACTCTGATAAAGGATATGGGGGTCCCAGACCTTGGCATAACCTGACCTGCCACAGTGCCCATCCCAAATCCCATTTTAAAAAGTCTAGTACTGGCCAGTGCCTCAGCTCATTAGGCTAATCCTCCACCTGTGGCGCCAGCACCCCGGGTTCTTGTCCCAGTTGGGGCGCTGGATTCTGTCCTGGTTGCTCGTCTTCCAGTCCAGCTCTCTGCTGTGGCCCGGGAGTGCAGTGGAGGATGGCCCAAGTGCTTGGGCCCTGCACCCCATGGGAGACCAGGAGGAAGCACCTGGCTCCTGGCTTTGGATCGGCGCAGCACGCCGGCCGTAGTGACCATTTGGTGGGTGAACCAACTGAAAAAGGAAGACCTTTCTGTCTGGCTCTTTCACTGTCTAACTCTGCCTGTCAAAAAAAAAAAAAAAAAAATGTCCAGCACTATTCAGATGAAACCTGATTGCTAACTTCTGTCCAGTCGCCTAGTGTTCTGGGTTCCTTGCATTTGCTACCCTGAAAAACACCTTATTTTGCAGCTGCTCCCACTCAAAAATGGGAGTTAAGTTTCCCATCTTCTGACTCCGGGCTCATCTTGTGACTCACCTGGGCCAATAGCAGAGAGCAGACAGAAGTGACCGTGTGTTACCTTCAGAGTCTGGGACAAGGTGGGGGTGTTCTAAACATTGAAAACTTCAAGCCAGCAAAAGTAAAGTAAAACTGTGTGGGCTGTGTCGATTGAACATTAAGGAAACATTTCGTACCAGAGGACTTAAGATGCCGGACACCTGGCGTTGATTGCTGATCGGCTAACTGCTTCCCGCTTGCTCTCCATGCCCATGCGATTATCTGCTGATAACAGAATGTGGTTTTGCTCTGAAACTCCCCACTCCCACCCCCACCCCACTACCACAACTCGCTGTTGTCTTCTCCACACTTGCTCTGTGAGCAAGGCAGTCATCAGCTGTCAGAAATAAAGACACCTAATTTGATCTCCAAGTCTCGCTGTGTTTCAATCGGTGTGCCCCACAATGAGTCTGGACCCCGAACGCCCTCATAGCTTTGCCGAGGCCCCCTCTGACCCCTCGGGCACCATGTAAGGAAGCCCTCAGGTGGGGCCATAGTGTGAGGTCAGATGCCCCACTGACCCCTACACAAGACTCCAGACATGTGGGTGAGGCTGTCTGGAACCCTCTGGCCCCAGACCAGCCACCTGATGATGACTGACGCTGAGGGACCTCAGCCAAAGAACTGCCCTGCTGAGCCCAACCCACAGTGCAGAATCAAGGGGGAGGACAGGGTGTTGGTTTCAAGCCATGCATCCTGGGCTGTGGGTTATGCAACAATAGGTCGTGATCTTTGATCCTCTGTTTATTTGTATTTTTGTCTCCCTCCCTCACCGTCCTCTCTCCGCACACACTCACTGGAGAGCCAGCCCATTGTCCCGCAGACCTTGTCTGTCTGGTTCTCACCCAGCATCCAGCACTTTCCAGTTTTCATGATCCCCAGTAGGTTCTCAATAAGTATTTGTTGAAAGAGTGACTAACGAATGGTTAAGTCAACAAACATTGGCAGAGCCAACCGTGGTCACAGGACGACAGGCTGGAGATGAGAGGGTTCCAACCTTGGCATGGGAACACATAGTTTTCTGGACTAGTTCCTCATTTGCCACCATGTCGGTCCTTCGGCCGCAAAAGGAACCACGCTGCTCGCAGTTAATCGGTCTTCAGTAGACTTTTACTTAGAACGAGTGGGAAAGAGAGTGGGGGACCGGGAGAAGGGGGAGAGACGGCGCACACATTCCTTAAGGGGGAAAGCTGGCATGAGCGTTCCTTCTCCCGCGGTCCGCTTACATACCAAATTCAACCAATTACAGTCAATCAGTCACAGTCCATGCACGGAGCTCTCCAATCCGGCACTTGATCACGATCAGCTGTGGAGTCACGCAGCAGCTATATCAATCAGCTGTGGAGTCACGCAGTGAACAGGGCATTAACGCCATCTTGTTGTTTACCATGATCCTCAGCTAGATGGAAAGTTCAATCAGCTGCTACATCCACATTACTTTTATAAGTCACGCCCAGCATGGGAGGGGTCCCATGGCAGGTGTATCCATGGGTCCCCACACCACCACATCTTTTTATGAGTGCTTATTTCCTTTTTTCTTTCTTTATGTTTATTGAAAGGGAGAGTAATAGAGAGAAGGAGAGAGATCTTCCATCTTCTGGTCCATACTCCCCAAATGCCTGCAGTATCCAAGTCTGGCCCAGGCTGCAGCCAGGAGCCGAGAACTCCATCCAGGATCCCCATGTGGGAGGTAGGGGCCCAAGCACTTGAGCTATGACCTGTTGCCTCCCAGTGTGCACACAAACAGGGAGTACAGGTGGGACTCAAACCCAGGAATGCCCATGTGGGGTGCAGGCCTCTGAGCAATGGCTTAGCCTGTGCCACAACACCCGCCTGCCCACCACCGTGTTATTTAAAAGAGATGATTTAGGGAGGTCTCTTTGGCTGCAGTGCACTGTAGCAGGCAGATGATGGGGTAGAAAGGAAATGGCCTCCCACTCAGACAAGCACGGATTTGTGTTGTGGAGCTCATAAGCCCTCCAGGGCAGTCATCGCTGAGCGGGAGAGGCTGGCGGTCACTGAAGAGCTGCCACGAGGCTCCCAGGAGACGTGTGTGTTCACCCCTGCAGGTGTCTTGCTCTTCGGGCATTCAGTGGCGTTGGCCGGGTGGTGTGTTTGGACTTGCGGGGAGGGGGGCTCCTTCTCTGACTTGGTCCCCACGCTTGGGCCTGGAGAAGAGGGGAGGAAACCCCCAGGCCTGGGACCTGCAAGCGCCCAGCACCCCCTCTTCCCATGGTCAAGCCCAAGTGTTGATCATGTTGGAGAGGAGGAACTGGGCCCGATGCAGGGACAAACCACTTTCCCTGCCAGCGCTCAGCCCTTTGATCCCCCACCCCAGAACCAGCCTCAGCCCTGCCAGCTGCCACAGCCTCATCCCTGCCAGCTGCCTATCCCTGGGTGACTTGGCTGAAACACCCATCTGAAACGGAACTGCTGAGACCTCCTGGCCAACCCCAGCACAGCCACCAGACTGCAGCCACCACTGCCCTAGGACCCGCTCTGGGCCACCCAAACCTGCAAGCTGTGTGCAGGCCCGACTGCTCCCCTTCCAATCCAGCTTCCTGCTGTGGCCTGGGAAAGCAGAAGGTGGCCCACGTGCTTAGGCCCCTGCACCCACATGGGAGACCTGGAAGAAGCTCCTGGCTAATGGTGGAGAATGAACCAGCGGACAGAAGATGCCCCTTTCTTCTCTCTCTCTCTCTCTCTCTCTCTCTCTCTCTCTCTCTCTGCCTTTCAAGTAAATAAATAAATCATTTTAAAACAAATGGTGATAAACAGCCAACAATTAATTCACCCCTTCGGGGAGCGGGATTGGAATGGCTTGGGAGGGGTGAGCCCAGACCTGGGACGCAGGCAAGGACCAGGTGGCCTCTGCCCACACCCTCGTCCTCCCTGGACCTGAATGATTCCTCCTGGTGGAAACCTGGGAAGCCACAGGACATGGGAAGAAAGGGCAGGTCCCTTCTGGGCTCAGTCCTGAGGGGAACTTCCACCGCCTGGAGCACTCAGAGGCCGCCTGGGATGACTTCATGTTTGCTTTTGGGACTTTCAGGGCGGGACAAAGCCTGTCTTTATCCCGGGCCTGATTACCTCGGTCTGAGTGGGTGACCTCCTTCCTCCTGGCTGGAGGCAGATGAACCCCAAAGTCGCCGTGATCTGGGTGCTGAGTCAAGCGAGGGTGTGTGGGCAGCTGCGCCTCCCACCCCCACCCCGTGCTTCCTGACACCTGCCAGGTGCTGTCTCCAGCCCTGCCTCAGAGGCTCTGACCTTGCCTCGCACATCAGAGTCACCTGGGGAGCTCCGCCCAACACTGGCGTTTGCCCTCCACCTGTGGCCAGTGAAACCTAACCCCAGGGCCAGTACCCACAGCACATGCGCGTTTTCGGAAGCTCCCAGTTGGTCTGCGACTGTGGCTGAGAGCCCTCCAGGCGTGAATACGAATAGCCCGTGTTTGCTGGGCACGTATCTCATGCCAGGCCTGCAAAGAGTCCTTTCTCCGCTCTTTGCGGGACCCCTCTGCCATAAGTGCTGCTATTGTAGTCTCTGTTTCACAGGAGAAACCGAAGCACAGGGCGCCGAAGCCGTTTGCTCGCTGCTACCCAGCGACGGCTCAGAATTCCATTGCTGAACCTGAACCCCATACATTGCCGCCCCAGGGGCCGGGGCCAGCCTTGTGCCAACGTGGAGCAGAAACACCTGTAATTCAAAGCAGGTCACAGGTGGCGGACAGACGTGACCTAACAGAAAGAGCAGGGGTTAGACCAAGAGCAGATCCTGGCCCCGACACGTCCAGCTGTGTGGCCCCGTGCCTCGCCTCTCCGTGGGTGAGTAGTGAGCGCTCACCCCATAGGGTGCCGGTGAGGGTGTGGACAGCGTGCGCCCTGCACACTGCCTGGTGCAGGTCCCTTCCGCCCCGTCCCTCCTCCATCAGCCGCTTCCTGGGCCCTCGGCTCTGGCCCCATGGCTGCTGCCTCGGCCCGGTAGGATCGATTTTCCTAAAGCACCTGCAGCTGGGGCTCGCTCCCGGGAGCTGAGGTTGCGGCTGGCAAAACACGCCCTTGCCAAGGCCAGAAGCGGCTGCTTCCCTCTAGCATCCCTCATCCCAGGCGCCCTTCTCCCAGGGTCCTCGTCCCCGTCCGTGTACCTGTGGCATTTTCGGGGGTGCTGGGTTCCCGGGGACACTGGAGAATCCCCTCTGTCCTGTGCTGCAGGAACCTGGGCTGGTGGGTGTCAGGTCCTGGCCTTCGGCGCACCCCACCTCAAAAGCTGCTCAAACAAGGGCCCGGTGGCAGAGCGGTGCCGGGTCTGGGGAGGGGCGAGGCTCCCCTCTGCTGGCACCCACGAACCCACAGAGCTGTGCCTCAGCAGGTGCCCAGGGCCGGGCCTGCATCGGAGCTCAGCTGAGTGCTTGGCAAGGCAGAGAGAGCGCGCGCTCTGGCCTCAGTGCCCAGCCCGGGGTGGACGCGGCTTACGGCTCCGAAGCCTGTGTCCTGTTCTGCACTGCAGAGCTGGCGGCTGTAGCCCTGGGCCGAAATCCTTTGGGGCCTCAGTTTTCTCATCTGAGTGATAGGTTTGAGGACAGAGTGAGGATTAAACCAGGAAATGGGGTGCGGGCGCAGCGCAGCCTCTCAGTAAGGGGGTAGTGGCAGAGACAGGCTGCTCCAGCCACTCACGTAGGGCTCACCTGCCCTGTGCTGCCTACTGCTGGGCGGGGAGGGGTCTGCCTTCTTCCAGTGATGGTCTCTCCCACCCCACATCCTGACCTTGGCCTGGCCACAGAATCCCCCAAATACCCACTCCTGAAGCCAGACTGGCCTCAACCAGCAGGCAATGAAACTGTCCAGCAGAGGGCGCCTGAAACCCACACCAGCAGCGGTCCTGCCTCTTGACCACCGCTTGGTTCTGGGCGGAAGGTATCTATCTGTCCCCACACTCTCATCCAGGTCCAGAGCAGAAGGACCCAGACCCCGGAGGAGCGGTGGTGGTGGAGAGGCACAGTGGGCAGGGCCGTGCACCCCTCCTGGCCTGCACCCAGGGGTCATGTGACCTTCAAGTCTGACGTCAGTTTGACCTTTGCCCCTTGTCTGCACCTACCAAGTGCACGTCCACCTTCCCTCGACTTGAAGCATGGACAGGTGTGAGTTCAGGGCTCCAGGGAGCAGGACGAGGCCTGGGCCGTCCATCCAGGCACAGGTTCTTCCCTGCACACATCCAGCCGTGAGATCCTCAGCATTGCGTCCACAGGGCCTCTGGGACCTCTCGGAGAGGGAGGTGTGGTGGCCAGGGCGTGGACATTGGTGTCCTTCACTGCAGCCGGGATGCATGGACGGGACCTCGGCGCAGGTCTGTCTCCTGGTCTGCGGTGTGGTGATGTGGTCAGAAGGACCCATTGCAGGTCACAGAGCAGTGCCTGGCGCAGGTGTGGCATGGTTTTCTCCCCTGCCTCGTCCATTAACTAAGGACACAGTCACTGCTGTCTGCTCCCCCGGCCCCCAGAAGACCAGGACCCTACCCTGGATTCATCTGGCCTCCACCATCACCTCCTGCCCAGTCCACAGCACCGTCGTCCTCTGGGTGGCTCTGCCTCTGCTGCCCCCCAACACCGCATGACCTCGCAGGCTCCTACTGCCCTCCCCTTCCCAACCACTGCCCCCAGCCTGGCCCCTCCGCTCCGTGGTCCACCTGGGAGCCAGGCTGATTCTTCCAACCGCAGGTCTGATCACCTTAGCCCCTGCTTCACGCTCACTGGTGATTTCGCAGGAAAGCCAGGGTTAGGCTCGAGCCCCTGCACAAGAGCCCCGGGGCCTTTGGTGATCTGTCCCCCCACCCCTCTTCCCAAGGTGGGGTCCCAGGCAGGACACTGGGCCACTTCCTTGATAGCCTTTAAGTATCTGCACATCAGTCCCCCAGGGAAGTGAGTTTTTCCCGGTGAGGGGAAAGGGCATAGCCCTCCCTCTCGGACTGTGTTCTGCGTGGAAGCGACCTGTTTGTCAGAAAGTGTTTCTCTGGGCACTTTCTCGCCCTCAGCAAGAGGCTGACGTCACTCCTGCACCCTCCTTAAAGGATGACTGTCCCTTCCACGGGTTCAGGATCAAAGTCTCAGTGTCCATAAGAGCCTCCACCTTTCTGACCCAGCCCAGGGCTGGCTGCGTGACGGCCACGCCTCCGGAGACCGCAGCCGTTGCGGTGGGAACACAGATGAGTCAAGCCTGGGACACGGGTGCCAGTGAAGTCTCCTGCCTGGAGGGGGGGTCCTTGTCCCTGCCCCTCACAGGGCTGACCCCCTCCAGCGGCCCCCAGAAGGCTGCCGGCTGTCGTCCCTTCGTTCAGCCCTGACACCCCCACCGCCAAACTGTTTCCTGGTCTCCCCACGCAGGTGCTCACAGCAGTGGGGACCCCGTGCTCCCTGCCTTGTGACACTCCTGTCTCGCTCACCTCGGCGGGCGAATCCGGAAGCACGGACAGGGCGCCCTGACTGTGACATAGGGGGATTAAAGGGGAGGCAATTTGCCATAAAGCCGTTTGTGGGCGCGCCAGACCTCCCGAGAGACATGCAAGAGGAGGCAGACGCTTGCCTGTTCAAAAGCTCCCCCAGGGAAGGCGACAACCGCAAGTGCAGGTCGCCACAGGTGTGCCCTGCGGGTGACTCACACGTCACAGACAGGGAGGCCGTTGGTGACGTGATTTTCCGAAATGGTGACCAACTCTTGGTTCCCGTCCAAGTGACACAAAGAACAACCTTCCCTCGCTTTGCACGGTGGCTGCACTCCTGGAAAATCCAGGGACTATTAAAACTGAGCAGGAAAAAAAAATGCATTTGTATGTAAAATGAAGTGAGAGCCCAGACAGGTAGTTCCCAGCCGGGCTCTCGCCTCGCAGAAGCCCAGAGAGGCAGCCGGGGGGACCGGCCGGCACCTCGAAGGACGTCCGGCCTTCCTGCCCCCTGCCCTCCAAGTGCCAGCGGCTCCCATGCGCCTGCCTGGTGGGGACACATGTCCAGCCCTGGTCCAGCAGGGCAGCCACCCCCGCCGCCAGGTGCCTACTCCCGGGGGCGGTTTTCTCCTCTGCTTCCTGGGGTCTCCCTTCCCTACCTGGTCCTGTGGCCCCACCCACCACCCACCGAGAACCTGGGCACTGCACCTCCCAACGTGCCTGTTCCTGTGAGAAGCCAGGAGCCTAGTTCTCCCCCAGCACCCCCAGTTCTGCCTTAGTATACAGTAGGCACTCAATACGTGTTTTCCAAGGGTATGACTCGTGGTAGTGGCTCCCCGCCCTGTGCTCACCACTGCCCTGGGAAGTGAGCACTACCCTGTTCTTAGTCCCATTTTTCAGATGCAGAAACTGACACTCAGAGAGGTCAGGGAACCAGCCCAGGGTCACACAGGGAACTCAGAACCCACCTGGGCCTTCGGATTCTCTATAAATGTGACCTTCTCATCTCTGTTACTGCTCGGCTCAGCACCGTCCCCAGGGGCTCCCATGAAATGTCCCAGCACCAGACCTCTGGCTGCTCCGTCTGCAGGCCCTTTCCAGGGTGCATCCATGCACAGACCGCTCCCCGCTTCCTGAGCACAGCCAGCACCCCCGCCTCGCTGCCTTTGCCTCTCTCTGCCCTGTGTCTGGTGTCCACGTCCTCAGGACCCAGCCCCAGTGCCAACATCCCCCAACTCGCACATCAAGGCCCTGTCCCTGCCTTGTGCCTGTGTTCCTACCCACCTGGGACAGTAGCAGCTGCAGGTGGGCCTCTAGCCCCAGCCCCGGCTGTGGCCCCTGCGCAGTGACCACATACTCCATCCCCATGTGCTTGTTGCACTCTGAGTGTACAACGCACCTGCAGATGGCCCTGGGAGCAGAGGCGCAGGCCCAGGACACCTTCCTGTCACTCATCCTGACGTCGCTTCACAGGCTGTGGACATCAGTGGGGCTGGAAGTGGGAGAAAGCTCAGTGTCCAGTCTCCAGCACTGAGCCAGCCCTGGTCCTGCTTGCCCAGGACGGGGTCCAGCTCTGTGGGCTTCCACACACTTCCGGCTAGAAGCAGATGTGGAGTCAGCTTGCTTTGGTTTTGTGGGTGAGGGGCAGGCCAGGGCATCAGTGGACCCCTCGACATCAGGAGACGAAAGACCGGTGTCATCGTGTTGGGTGATCCAAGAGCTTCAAGTGACATTCGAGCCTCAGTTTCCCCACTTGTAAACTGAAAATCTGGGAGCTGGTTATCTTCAAGGTCTTCGTGGGTTCTTTTTCAATGAATTTTTAAATTCTTATTTTCATTTTGTAAGACAAAGAGACAGAGTTCTCCCATCCACTGTTTCACTGCCCACATGTTCTCAGCAGGCCGGCCTGGGTCAGGCCAGGGACTAAATCTAGTTGGCAGAGACCCAAGTACTTAGCCATGACTACTGCCCCCAGGGTGTCTGTTGGTGGGAAGCTGAAATGGGAGGTGGAGCCGGACCCTAAACCTTGGCACTCTGACATGGGATGCATGTGGCCCAGATGGCAACTCTTAGCTGCTCCACCAGCTGTCCAGCCCTCTTGTGCTTTTTATATTCTAGGATTCATCCAGAAAATATTTTCCGAGGACCTCCTACATGCCCCGAGGGCAAGCTGCACTCCAGAACAGAATTAAAATGCATCCCATCGGGCCATGCTACGGCACGGCAGTTAAGCTGCCACCTCTGATGCCAGCATCCCTCATGGGCACCAGTTTGAGACTCGACTGTTCCACTTGCAGCTCCCTGCTATGGCCTGGGAAAGCAGCAGAAGATGAACCAAATGCTTGGGTCCCTGCATCCGCATGGCAGGCCTGGAAGAAGCTCCTGGCTTTGGATTGGCTCAGCTCTGACTGTTGCGGTCATCTGGGGAGTGAGCCAATGGAGATCTCTCTCTCTCTCGCTCTCTCTCTCTGCTAACTCTACCTTTCAAATAAATACAAAGTAAATCTTAAAAAAAAAAAAACCCATCCCCACTCCTTGGCCTCTGTCCCCCACTTAGTTGCTCTCCTTACATTGAACAGCAACACCTCCCATTCCTGCAGCTGCCTGAGTCCACATCCTTTGTCATGTTTCTGCCACAGCTCTATGCCCAGAGCACGCAGCAGGCACTCAGCAATTGCTGAGTGAGTGAATGGCCTGTTTTCCACTTGGGATCCATCGTACTTACCAGCCGCCCAGGGTCACAGGACAGGCCCGGGAAGAACAGCCTTCCCGGAGTGGCTGCAATGAGCAACACATTCCGGTCACCTCTCCTGAGGTTCCCAGCACCTGCCGGAGGTGCAGGCAGATCATGCAATGTCACCTTGCAGATGGTGAGTGGCCCGCCCAGGGCTCTGCTGGTGGCCAGGCTGCTGCCCCCGGCCTGCAGCTTCCTGCTCCCTGGAGGGTCTGCCCTGCTGATCCTCATGCTTCGCCTTGCACGAGCAGTTCCCTCGGCCTACAGAAGCCTTCCCTGCCCGCCCTCCTGTGCCGAGCTCGTCCCAGTTCTTTCCACACCCCGCAGAAGGAGCTACTTTGGCTCTGACACACCGCCCCTCCCCCCACCTTGAACCCCTGCCCCTTCAGGCTCAGCCAGGCTGGGAGCCCCTAGGGCCGGTGCTTGGGGGCAGCTGCAAAGTGCCCCAGAATCCCTGCTCCTCCTCCAGTGCTGAACGCCCAGGATTTTTTTTTTTTTTTTTTTTTTTTTTTTGCGGTCATTCCACGTCAAAGCTGTTTAAAATGGGTGTCTGGCTCTCCTGGTAGGGGATTTCCTGCCCCATCATGATTTCTTTATATTTACTTGTCTGTTTAGAACGGTTAAGGGAGAACTGACGCACCTACCCTAAGTGGACAAGTCAGCAGTGCGCAGCTCCGTGTGTTGTCATGCTTACTCAGCAAAATCAGCGCTGAGGTCAAGCTGTAGACCTTGAACTTGACCCCCACCCTCCCAGTCATGCTGTCCAGGAGGCGCTCAGGCTGGTCTCGCTGTGGCTTGTTGGTTTTCACTATGGCAGTGTGTTCTTCTCACGCACGTGCTGCGTCCAGTATTCCCAGGACACGTGCTTGGGTTGTTTCCGATTTAGGATAACTAAGAATAAGACTTCTGTGAATATTCTTTTTTAACGAATTTATTTATTTGAAAGTCAGAGTTACAGAAAGAGGGAGAAACAGAGAGGTCTTCTATCCACTGGTTCACTCCCCAAATGGCCACAAGGGCTGGGGCTAGGCCGATCCGAAGCCAGGATCCAGGAGCTGCTTCTGGGTCTCTCACACGGGTGCAGGGGCCCAAGTATTTAGGCCATCTTCCACTGCTTTCCCAGGCCATAGCAGGGAGCTGGATCGGAAGTGGAACAGCTGGGACTCATGTGTGTTAAATTTATATGGAATAGGGAGTGTAATCTATTGCATTACAAAAAATATTCAAAGGGGAACAGTCTTTTGGCAGGATGGTTAAGACACTGCTTGGAATGTCTGCATCCGTATCAGAGTTGAGGCCAGCTCCTCTGCCTCGATTCCAGCTTCCTGCTCATGTGCACCCTGGGAGGCAGCAGGTGGGGCATCAAGGCCCTCCCCTTGTGGGAGACCCAGATTGCGTTCTTGGCTCCTGGCTTCAGCCTGGCCCAGCTTTGGCTATTGTAGGCATTTAGGAAGTGAACCAGCAGGTGGAAGGTCTCTCTCTCTCTCTTTCTCTCTTTGCCTGTTAAATACAATGAAAATAAATTTTTTTTTTTTCAAAAGGTACTGCATTGGTTTCCTGAGGCTGCTGCAAGAAGTTCCCACAGCGTGATGGATTAAAACAAGAGGAGCTCCCTCTCTGGTGGCTCTGTGGCCAGAAAGCTGAAATCCAGGGGTGAGCGGGGCCGAGCTTCCCACAGAACTTTCTAGAGGCTCCACTCCCCTCCCCCCAGCTTCTGGTGGCTGCAGGCGTCCCTGGGCTGCGGCTGTGTCACAAAGCTTTCTCCACCTCCCTGGGTGCCTGGTGCTGAAGCCTGTCGCTAGATCAGGGTCCACCCTGACCCAGGATGATGGCACCCGGACACCCATAAACCCGGTCATGTCTGCATGGGCTCTTTTTGCCAAAGTCACACCCACAGGTCCAGGGGACACAACTCCACCCACCACGGGTAGCAAATGCAGCCCGGGGAAGGAGAGGCCCTCCTGCCCTTGTCTCCCAGCCACTCACTGCTCGCATAGACTTGCAGGCTCCTTCCAGAACGGGCTTTGCATCCAGAGGAAGGCGTGGGTGGGTGTCTGCGGGCCTCAGTCTCCTGTGAATAGGAGCTTGCTCTTCACTCTCCTGCATTTGTCTTTCTTGCTGAGCACGTCTTCATGACCATCAGTTGTCAGTCACCTACAGCTGCCCCTCCATCTCAACAGTGACATTGCACCTCATTGTGCGAATGGACCAGTGGTTATTCATTTACATTTATATTTAATTAAAAGACAGAGAGAAAGAGAGGGAGAGGGGGAGAGAGAGAGAGAGATCTCCAATCCTCTGGTTCATTCCCCAAATGCCTACAATAGCCCAAGCTAGATCAGGCCAAAGCCAGGAGCCAGGAGCTCCATCCAGGTCTCCCACGTGGGTGGCAGAAGGTCAAGTACTTGGGCCAGCAGCTGCTGCAGTAAGCTGGGTGAGAGCAAGTGGACACTTACACCAGGCTCTCTGACGGGGGCTGCGAGCCTCCCAAGCAGTGTCTTCGCTGCTGCTCCACATCACCTGCTCCGTGAACCTGAACCAGCTTTTAAATTTACTTAGTTTTTTTTTTTTTAAGATTATTTATTTATTTATTTATTTGAGAAGTAGAGTTACAGTCAGAGCGAGAGACAGAAAGGTCTTCCATCCGCTGGTTCTTTCCCCAAATGGCCACAACGGCTGAAACTGGGCTGATCCCAAGCCAGGAGCCAGGAGTGGATACAGGGATCCAAGCACTTGGGTGATCTTCCACTGCTTTTCCAGGCATGGCAGAGAGCTGGATCAGAAGAGGAGCAGCCGGGACTAGAACCAGCGCCTATATGAGATGCTGGTACTGCGGGTGGGATTAATCTGTGCCATAGCACTGACCCCTAAGTTTACTTTTTTTTTTTTTTAAGATTTATCTATTTACTTAAAAGTCAGAGTTATACACAGAGAGAAGGAGAGGCAGAGAGACAGAGAGAGGTCTTCCATCTGCTGGCTCACTCCCCAGATTGCCACAGTGGCCGGAGCTGCGAAGAAGCCAGGAGCTTCTTCCAGGTCTCCACGTGGGTGCAGGGGCCCAAGGACTTGGACCATCTTCTGCTGCTTTTCCAGGTGCTGAGTGAGTAGGGGGCTTACTTGGGAATAGAGCAGCCGGGACTTGAACTGGCCCCATATGAAATGCCGGTGCTGCAGGCAGGGGCTTAACTGTGCCACTGTGCTGGCCCCCTATTTAAAACTTTTGAAATTCTTCCTTTATTCTCACCCACCCACCACTCTTGATGATCCTAGTCTCATCCTGAGTCGGAAGCATTTGGCAAATTTGCAGGCACAAAGCACACATTTTTATGCTGTTCCATAAAATACCCCTTTTTTAATTTGAAAGGCAGAGAGAGAGAGAAACTTGGATTTGCTAGTTCACTCCCTACATGCCCACAAGGGCCAGGGCTTGGGTCAGGCTGAAACCAGGAGCCAGGAGCTGCATCCTGGTCTCCCAGTGGATAGCTAGAGCCCAGACATCTGTTGCCTTTCCAGGCACATTAGCAAGAAGCCGGATCAGAAGCAGAGCAGCTGGGACTCGATCCAGCACTCTGGTGTGGGATTCCAGCGTAGCAGGCAGCGCTTAACCCACTGCACCACAGTGCCGGCCCCGGGATACCTTTTTGATCCCATGCTTCTCCGGAGGCATCCAGGTCACGTCTTCACAGCTGCACGCACAGGCCATGACATACAAGGCAAAGCCAGCCCCTTACTTAGACCCCTGGACTTATTTTCTCTTTCAGAAAACGCTCAGAGAGCATTTTCTTTCCAATCACTTTCTAATGAGAAAAAAGAGGAGAGTGATTTCTTTAGAGTAGATTTCCAAGCACAGTGTCATTCAGTCACGGCTGGGACAATTTCACAGAATTAACTAGAAGTCTCCAGATGGCTTTTCCAGCCTGAGTCCGCTGGCTCCTGTCTGTCTCCCAGCCCTGAGCCAGCACCAAGCGTCAGCCGCTCACCTGGGGCTCCCTGGCCGATGCGCTCAGCCCTCTCTCTGATTCTCCGTTTTCCCCACGCAGGCCATGACGGAGTCTGACGGGACTGGTTTTGAACCCCGGCTCGGCGACCTGGCCTGTGTGTGTGCTCAGATCTTGTTCCCTCATCTTGCCTGCCAACTGTCCCCGCTTCCTCCAGACGGAGAGGGTCCCTGGCATGCAGGTCATCAGTGCTAGAACCAGGTAAGGCCCAGGGACACCAGGACAAGCTGGTAAGAGGTGGAGGAGCGACCCGTGCCCTGCTGTGGGTGGACTGCTGCTCAGGGCACACGGCAAGCTGGTAGTTACCAACGTCGAGGACCCCAGACCCCCCAACACACACACACACCCAGACCCATGTGCGTTCCCCCGTGCCTGCCTGACGTCGGGCCCGGCACGCACCAGCTTCTTACTGAACAGACGGGAGTGAATGAGTGGATGGTGCGGCTCCTCCTTCCCTCTTAACTCTCGCTCCCTGGCCCTGGTGCGACTTCCCAGGGCTGGGTAGGATCATTCAGAAGCTTGCAAAGAGAGGAAAATGGGGCCGTCACCTTTGCTTCTTTGACCGTCAGTGGCTGGGGCACTCCCAAGTGGCTGCCTTTCAGACCGTCACTGGAAATTCCTGGCCGCCCTGCTGACCCCAGGGTCCCGGTCACACGGGGGGGTGCCTTCTCTCTCTGGCTGCTGGGGCCGCCCTCTGTCTCGGCTCCGGTGTTGTCCAGTGCTGGGAGGAGCTCCAAGCCCAGCCTCTGCTCCCCAGAAGCCCAGCCCAACGGCTCCTCGGTGTGTGGGTGTTGGGGTACGTGGGATGGGGGTGGGGAATCCGGCCAGTCCTCAGGTGGAACATTTTTCTGTGTATTTGTTTACTCTTTGAATTTCCTCCTGGGCCTCTGTGGGTTTGTAAGCTCTGGGATTTGCTTCCTTTGTCACTAGAAACTGGGTTTGTGTTGTTTTGCTGTCAGCTTCTTTGTTGGCAATTTGTGTTCCTTTCTATTGCTACCATGTGAAAGATGGATCAGAATTTTCTGTTTCTTTATAAAAAAAAAAAAGTAGGGAGAGAAAATTGCTATGTCGTGTTGTTCTTTGTGAAGTCGGTGTGTGCGCACACGCTCGCCAGTGTGGGTAGACAGCTGCTGTCTGAAACTCAACTAGTGTACGGAGATTCACTTACGGTGGTTAGTGGGGGGGGGGGGTGATGTACCCCCAGAGGAGGATGGTGAAGTGAGAAGCATTTCCTGGACTTGGGGGTGCAGTTTTGCCACAGTCAAGTTCAGCCCTTCACCCAGCTGGCACTTGAAATATGGTAATGGAGTGGATTATACCTTACTTTTTTTAAAGATTTATTTATTTATTTGAAAGTCAGAGTTACACAGAGAGAGGAGTAGCAGAGAGAGAGAGGGAGAGAGGGAGAAAGGGAGGGAGGGAGGAAGGTATTTTATCCGTTGGTTCACTCCCCAATTGGCTGCAACGGCCACAGCTATGCCAATCTGAAGCCAGGATCCAGGAGCTTCTTCCAAGTCTCTTATGTGGGTGCAGAGACCCAAGGACTTGGACCATCTTCAACTACTTTCCTAGGCTATAGCAGAGAGCTGGATCAGAAGTGGAGCAGCCGGGTCTTGAACCGGCACCCATGTGGGATGCCAACACTGCAGACGGCAGCTTTACCCGCTGCACCACAGCACCAGCCCCTATACCTATTTCTATGCATGCTGATTAAGAAGCACAGCACTGCGGGCACGGCAGAAGACCCCAAGTTAGGAGGATTCCTTTGTACCCACGTCTTCTCTCTGCTCACCAGGGAGGAATCACCTCACTCCTGACACATTTTTTAAAAAGTGATTTGTTTATTAATCTGAAAGAGAGTGGGAGAGAGAGGTCTTCCATCTTCCGGTTTACCTCCCAAATGCCTGCAATAGCCAAGGCTGGGCCAGGCCAAAACTAGGAGCCAGAAACCCCATCAGGGCTCCCACGTGAGTTGTAGGAACGTAAGTCTTTGGGCCATTATCTGCAGCCTCCCAGGCACATTAGCACAGAGCTGGACTGGAAGTGAAGGTAGGACTTCATCTCAAGCATTGGCTTAACCCACCGCACCTGCCACCAGGAGCACCTTGAACCCTACCAGGTGCATCAGTCTGCCTGGGCTACTACCACAGAATGCCACAGACTGGGCAGCTTCACCGCCGGATCAGGGCGTGGCCAGGGTTGGTTTCCTCAGAGGCTTCTCTCGAAGGCGCTGTCTTCCCTCCATGTGCTCACATGATCTTTGCTCCATGGATGTCTTGGTCCTAATCTGTTCTTTTTTTTTAACTTTTATTTAGAATATAAATTTCCAAGGTACAGCTTATGGATTACAATGGCTCCCCCCGCCACATAACTTCCCTTCCACCCGCAACCCTCCCCCCTTACCCGCTCCCTCTCCCCTTTCATTCGCATCAAGATTCATTTTCAATTCTCTTTGTATGCAGGAGATCAGTTTAGTATATGTTAAGTAAAGATTTCAACCGTTTGCCCTCACATAGCAACACAAAGTGAAAAATACTGTTGGAGTACTAGTTATAGCATTAAATCACAATGTACAGCACATTAAGGACAGAGATCCTACGTGATATTTTTTTTTTAATTGATTGATTTTCTATGCAATTTCCAATTTAACACCAAGTTTTTTTTTTTTTTTTGGATTTTCAATTATCTTTATATAATCTAATCTGTTCTTATAAGTGCCCGAATCCTTCGAAGTCCTGTTGGATTAGGGTGCACATATGACCACCATGTACCTTCAAAACATCTTCAGTACCATACTTCCAGACCCAGCCACATTCTGGTACTGAGGGTGAGAACTTCAACAAGTGCATTTGGGGGTGAGTAGGTGGGGGCCGAGGGGGGAGGCACAAGCTCTCCAGCCTGGTCACACCAACGTCCATCGGCCACAGGGACCTGCCCTCCCGCCCTGCACATCCTCAGGCGAGTTTGGCCACATCACACTTTTTCATTTTCTGCCAAATTGATGACTGTGTCACTGTTAATTAATTCGTCTTTCCCAGATTTTTTTGTGGGATTGAGCATCTTGTCATGTTGCTTCTGCTTTGGGGGACTCGCTCTTCGTACCTTGACCTGTTTTGTAGTTGGAGTTGAGAGTTGATCTTCCATGTTGTTTCATACGAGTTCCTTGTAAATCCTGGCCACGAACCCCCATCACCGGGCCTCCTGCTGGTCCACAGCTTGTCTCTGCTTGTTTGTGGCGCTATTTGATATACAAAGGTCTCTGTTAATGTAGTCGAATGCTTCAAGCATCAAGGCTTATCTTGCTTAAGAAATTGTTTGCTACACCAAGGTTATGGAAATACCCTCTTATTTTTTTTTCTACTAAATATTTTCAACTTTGCTTTCTCACACTTTGGCTTCAGTCCTGGAATGTGTGTGTGTGTGTGTGTGTGTGTACACACATGCACATTTAAAGAGAAAGAGACCTATGCATTGGCAGTGGCTCCCCATCCCACTTCATACTCTGCCCCAAAACCAACCCCAGTTCCCATTGTAAACCCCAATATGCCCCCTCTGAAGGGTTGAACACTCAACAACACTTCTGCTTCCCCCAAGATGAACCCCCTGCATTCTTCTGGAAGGGGCTGCACAGAGGGGATTGTCTTTCTCCTCACGACACACTTGGTGCCTTAGCGTTACAGACATGTCCTCTCTCATTGCAGGAGGCTGCAAGGTCAAAGTCAAGTTGGCAGGGTTGGCTCCTTCTGTGGGCTCTGAGGGAGAGTCCCTCCCAGGCCCTTCTTCTGGCGCCTGCCGGCCTCCCTCGGCTTGCAGCTGCCTCTCCCCAGCACCTGCCTCTCTGGGTCCTTTCCCTTCCTCTTCTCTTCTGAGACTTGACATTGGACTTCGGGTCTGTCTGATCCAGGGCTGTCTCAGCTTGAGATCCTTAACTTGCTTGTACCTGCCAAGACCCTTTTCCAAAGGAGGGCCCTTTCCCCGATTCTGGGTGGACGTATTTTGCCAGGGCTACCACTCACCCCACCACTTTCTTTAACTTCCTCCCCCTCCACCTGTAAATCCAGTGGGGCATTATCCCACTTCTGGAAATTCATCTTAAGGAAATGATTCATCAGCCTAGGGGGCAGGAAACCTCTCTGTTGTTGCACCGCTATTTATATAGAATGTTAGAAACATCTCCCAGGAGGAGAGGTAATTACTGAATTATTCCAATAACCAGGGCTCAGGCAGGGACTGCAAGGTGGAAAGAGAAGGGAGAGAGTAAAGAGACAGAAGTTGCTGTTCCCACATGAGAGAGGACTTAGCACACGAGGATCCTAACAATCACACGATGCAGATTAGGGAATGAAGGGAAATTTGAGCTGTTGTCCAGGCCCTAAGCTGGTGCCAGATGAATCCCTGAAGCCAGAATAGTGAGCAGGCACAGAGGGGAGGAGCTCTCTGACCCACAAAGATGGCAGGAGCCCCTCCACCTCCTGGGAGCCACGTGTGGCCATTATGATGACAAAAACACGGGCACACAGAAAGGCTTATGGTTGGGTAACAGATACAGGGTGAAAACTGATTCCACAACGTGCTTAGAAAAATAGAAAGGCCTCACGAGCCAGCAATCCAGTGTCTAGGCTTGCACGAGCAAGAACTGAAAGCAGGTGCGTGTGAGGTATTTTGCACCCATGTGCACAAGAGTGGTGTTCACAATACAGGGGAAACAGCCCAAATGTCCACCCATTGATGAATGGCTTAGCTACACAATAGAATGTTGTTCTGTCTCAAAGAGGAAAGGAATTCTGGCACATGCTGGAACACAGATGCAAATTGAAATATACTGGTCACCAGAGCCACGTGTGGCATGATTGCACTTACACGATGGAGTTGGAGTAGTCCTACTCAGAGAGACAGAAAGTGCAACGGGGGCTGCGGGAGGCTGAGCGTAGGGCACAGACAGGCAGTTTGTCAGTTTGCAAGAAGGAAACGGGGCAGGTGACGGACGGTGTGGATGGTCACACAACCACATGAATGTACTCCGGGCTCCAACATGTTAAACTGGTCAATTTTGCCATTCCTTTAAAAGAAGGTTTATGTATTTATTTGAAAGGCAACTCTTGACTCCCTCCCCAAATGCCTGACCAGACTGAAGCCAGGATCCAGGAGCAGAGTCCGCGTCTCCCATGAGAGTGGCAGGAACCCCGCTACTTGAGTCGTGGCTGCTGCCTCCAAGGGTGTGCTCGAGCAGGAAGCTGGGAATGGCAACGCACCTGGAGCTCGGGCACTGAGATGCGTTGTGGGCATCCCAGCCAGGACCTGGACCGCTAGGCCACACATCCACCCCAGGTATGTAGTTCTCAGCTGTTCAAAAGGAAAGTTCTTTGTAATGTATGGAAGAGTCAGAAAGATATCCACCGAGCTGTTAAGGATGGGTGATGGAATTACAGGTAGACCATTTAAAAAAGATTTATTTATTTGAAAGGCACAGTAACAGAGAGAGAAGGAGAGCAAGAAAGAGATCTTCCACCTGCTGGTTCAATCCCCAGATGGCCACGATGGCCAGGGTAGGCCAGTCCAATGCCAGGAGCCAGGAGCTTCATCTAAGTCTCCCACGTGGGTTCAGGGGCCCAAGTACTTGGGCCATCTTTCACTGCTTACCCAGGAGCAGGGAGCTGGATTGGAAGTGCAGTAGCTGGGACTTGAAGCAGTTCCCCTATGGGATGCTGGCACTGCAGGTGGTGACTTACGCCACAGAGCCACAACCCAGCCCCTTGAAAGTCCATATTCAGGGATATCCTGGCTGGGGGAACTTGAGCAAATTACGCCATATCTCTCAACCTTGATTCAGCGTTCTGAACTGCAACATAATCATGCCCACCTAATGGGTCCCCCTCCCAAAGAAGAAGGAATAGTATGATGAGCAAGTCGCCCATCATCGCTTTTCCCTGTCAATCTTGCGTTATCTCTCCCTGCTTACTGTTCCAAACCTAACCCCAAACCTACAGACTCTGTGAGAAAAGAAAATCACCACGATATCATTCGTGCACCTAAAATTTTAGAAAATAAATTATTAATATCATCTAATATCAAATCAGCATTTATTCATCTATGATTATCCCACAAGTCTATCTTTAGAATTGATTTGTTTGAAACAAGATCCACCAAGCCCACGCATGACATTTGCCTCATAGAGTCTACCCCCCACCCAGTGCCCTGAGTTTTATGAGACAGTTTTCACACGTGCAGGAAAGGTGAAAGAACTTGACAGTGAGCACCTGAAGAACCCCAGATCCAACCACTAAGGTGTTACACACCTGCTTCACCATGTCTGTCTATATACTGTAAGATTTTAAGTCTCTTTTCATCTAAAGTTATATCCATCTTTCATGTTTTTTTTTTCTTGGTCATGTATTTACTGGAGAAATTCTATCATTTGTCCTATAGAATGGCTCTTAGATTGTTTTTGTTTCTATTTTTTTTTAAGATTTATTTGAAAGTCAGAGTTACATAGAGAAGAAGAAGCATTGAAAGCGAGGTCTTCCATCCGCTGGTTCACTCCCCAATTGGCCGCAACAGCCATCTGGGGAGATCCGGACGGAACTCCTGGCTCCTGAATTTGGCCTGGCTCAGCCCTGGCCATTGTGGCCATCTGGGGAGTGAACCAGCGGATGAAAGATCTCTCTCTCTCTCTCTTCTCTGTCTCTCTCTTTTGCTCTGCTTTTTAAATAAAAAATCTTTTTTTAAAGAAGTTCAAGTCTCTAGCAGGCTAATTTTTAAGTTGACAATTTTGTATGGCCCGTGAATAGTGTTATAAATGTCCAAATGGCCCTTATAAGAAAAAAGATTCCCTACCTCTGAGAGTATGGCAGATACCTGATTAATACTCATTATTATTCGTTTTTTTTTTTATCTCTCTGTTCCTCTTGGACTTTGCACAGCCACACTGGTTTGTAACCAGGCTGGGGTGGAGTCAGAGCAAGGGACAAGGCTGGGAGCCTCTCTGGGGCCCATGGTGGTGACACCTGGAGGGAGGCCCAGCGGAAACGCACAGGAAGGCATGGAAAGCGGCGGAAATCCCACGAGGTGGTAGAAGCCACAGCTCACTTCATTAGGGAGCAGGAGGGAGCCCGCAGCTGGGTTTCGAGGGGCCGGGGCAGATGGAGCCAGAGGAAGATGAGCCTCCCCAGGGGTTTGTCACCATAAACTCTGGTGACAAGCATGCAGGTGAGAAATACACAATCTCTGGCGTACGCTCTCCTGGGGAGGAGAAGGTGGGGGGTGCCCTGCCCCGGGGCTGGGCAGCCGGGGCTCTAAGCCTGGCTGTCTCCTGCCCTCTGGGTGGTGTTACATCAGCCCCTTCTCCCCTGTGCATGCCTCCATTTCTCCTCTTACATGATGAGAGGTGTGGACCGGAAGCCCCCGTGGTGACTGCTCCTGGGAAGGAGCTGGGGGCATGGCTGCTGGGATTTGGGTGGGTCAGCAGCCCCTCAGCCCTGTCCTTTCAAGAGGGCAGCACCAGGTACACACGCAAGACGCTGAGCGCCCAAATCAAAGCACGAAATGAGCACGGCTCCAGCGTACACCCTGCCAGTTACGGGCCCGAGATATTTTTTCAATATTTACTATGGATTTGATAGGCAGAGGGAGAGGGAGGGAGGGAATATCTTCTGTTAGATTACTACTCAAATGGCTGGCACAGCTGGGTCTGGGCCAGGCCAAAGCCAGGAACTTCATGGGGGTCTCCCCTGTGGGTGGCAAGGGTCCAGGTGCTTGGGCCATCTTCTGCTGCCAACCCAGTGCATTAGCGGGGAGCTGGGTCAGAAGTGGAGGAGCCGGGACTTGAACTGGTGCTCCCACATAGGATGCCTGCGTTGGAAGCCGTGGCTTACCCCCACTGCGCTGTGACACCAGACTCCTGGCCTGTGATCCTAGGGGTTGAGTCTCCAGTCGCCTGGTAATGCCTGTTAAGGATGAAGAGATGGGCAGAGTGTCTTCCCACCTGAGCCCAGGGAAAGCTTCCAAAATGCAATCACACTTGTGCTAGATCCAGCTGGGTAACCTCGAAGTAAACTCTGCTTAGGATTTTCAGGCACACAAAATGAACAAATGAGTCAATGTGGAAATAAACCATTTGCCGGAACCCCTGGCTGCTGGGAAAGCACAGGGCCAGAGGGGACGCTGGGCCACTCAGTTTCGTGGGTCAGCATCCACGCTGGTCCGTTCTGGGCTGCTCAGGTTTATTATTTATTTTTTAAATATTTTTATTTACTTGAAAGGCAGACTTAGAGATACAGACAGACACACACACATAGACACCTTCCATGTGCTGGTTTACCCCTCAAATGGCTGCAATGGCTAAATGGCCAGCACTGGGCCAGCCTGAAGCTGGAGCCAGGAGCTTCTTCTGGGTGTCCCCTATGGGTGGCAGGGCCCCAAGCACTTGGGCTTTCTTCAGCTCCTTCCCAGGTGCATTAGCAGGGACCTGGATTGGAAGTGGGGCAGCCAGGACTTGAACCGATGCCCATACAGTATGCTGGTGTTGCAGGCAGTGGCTTTACCTGCTACGCCACCGTGCTGGCCTCAGATGCTCAGGTTTAATGTGCCTTAAACTGTCAGTGAAACGGAAGCATGTGCATGGTGTGGACAGCGGGGTGCTGTGTGAAAGCAGCCTTCCTCCAAGCTTAGCCAGAGGGGAATACTTCTATCCAGGGTGCCTGCCACGGGGCCTTGCGAATCAGGGCGACACCCCACCGGTGCTACAGTGTGAGTTTGAGGACAGTGGGCAGACGGTGTCCATGCTTGTCCCTGACGACCCGGGGTGAGCCATATCCCCAAGGACGAGAGGAGGCCTGGGGTGTAAGGTGCCTTGAGGGAGGACGGGCTGGGGCAGGAGTAGTGTTGCTTGTGCAGTGGGTGGGCTTTGGGCTCTGTTAAGGGGTGAACTGTAGGCCGGCGCCGTGGCTCAACAGGCTAATCCTCCGCCTTGCGGCGCCGGCACACCGGGTTCTAGTCCCGGTTGGGGTGCCGGATTCTGTCCTGGTTGCCCCTCTTCCAGGTCAGCCCTCTGCTGTGGCCCAGGAGTGCAGTGGAGGATGGCCCAGGTGCTTGGGCCCTGCACCCCATGGGAGACCAGGAGAAGCACCTGGCTCCTGCCATCGGATGAGCGTGGTGTGCCGGCCGCAGTGCGCCGACCGCGGCAGCCATTGGAGGGTGAACCAACGGCAAAAGGAAGACCTTTCTCTCTGTCTCTCTCTTGCACTGTCCACTCTGCCTGTCAAAAATAAAATAAAAAAAGGGGTGAACTGTGTCCCCCCAGAACGTGTACTACTTCAGATTGTGACTTCCTTTAGAAATAGGGTTATTACAGATGTGATAAGCTGAGGTCATCCTGGGGATAGGTGTTGTGGTACAGTGGGTTAGCCTGCCATTTAGGATACTGGCATCCCATCATCAGAATGCTACTCTGCTTCCAATTCAGCTCCCTGCTGATGTACCTGGGAGTGCAGTGGAAGATGAGCAAAGAAGTGGGGCCCCTGCCACCCATGTGGGGGACCCAGATGGAGTTTCAGGCTCCTGGCATTGGCCTGGCCCAGCCCTGGCTGTTGTGGCCATTTGGGGAGTGACCCAGCTGATGGAAGATATCTCTCTCTCCCCCTCCCCCTCCCCCCTCCCCCCTCCCCCCCCCCGACTTCTTTCACGTTAAAAACAAATTTTCCTTTTATTTTTTTTTTAAATAACAGTGAAGATGGCTGGCAGAATTCCAGCATTTTGAACCGTTCCTTGTTAGATGCTTTTGTGAAACGACAGATCTCAAAGTCTTATACTTCCTCATTTTTCCCCCCATTTTGAGAGACACAGACTGGTGGGTGAATTTTAAAACTGTGATTGAAGAGGTGGTGAAACGATGAAGACACGGTTTGGGATGCCTGCATCCCACATCAGTGTGGCTGGCTTAAGTCCCTGCGGCTCTGCTTCCGATCCAGCTTCCTGCTAACACACATTGTGGGAGGCAGCAGGTGATGGCTCAAATGCTTGGGTCCCTGCCACCCATGTGGGACACTGAGATGGAGCTCCAGGCTCCTGGCTTCAGCCTGCCACAGACACAGCTCTTGTGGGCATTTGGGGAGTGAACCCATAGATAGAAGGTCTGTCTCAGTCTATGACTGTCTATTTGTCTGTTTCTCTGCCTTTCAGATAACCATAAAATGTAATGGTATGAATATAGAAAACATTTAAAAATATATGACTGAAGACAAAATAGGCAACCTTGAATGGTTGTTAAGAGAACAGGTCTGACATCAGAGTGGCCCAGGTTTTTTTTTTTTTTTTTTTTACAGAGTGGACAGAGAGAGACAGAAAGGTCTTCCTTTTCCATTGGTTCACCCCGCAATGGCCGCTGCGGCCAGTGCACCGTGCTGATCCGAAGCCAGGAGCCAGGTGCTTCTCCTGGTCTCCCATGGGGTGCAGGGCCCAAGCACTTGGGCCATCCTCCACTGCACTCCTGGGCCACAGCGGAGAGCTGGACTGGAAGAGGAGCAACTGGGACAGAATCCAGCGCCCTGCCCGGGACTAAAACCTGGGGTGCTGGCGCCGCAGGCGGAGGATTAGCCTATTGAGCCATGGCGTCGGCCTGTTTTTGTTTATTTTAAACATTTATTTATTTTGAAAGTTAGAGTTAGAGAAATCAGAGAGAGAAAAGGATCTTCTATCTATTGCTTCATTCCCCAGGTGACCAAACTGACCATGCTGGGCCAGGCCAAAGCCAGGAGCTTTTTCAGGTCTCCCATGTGGGTGGCAGGGGTTCAAGCAATTGGGTCATCTTCTGCTGCTCTTCCCAGGCCATTTGCAGGAAGCTGAATGGGAAGTGGAGCAGCCAGGACAAGAACTGGCACCCATTCGTGAAGCTGGTGGCTTTACCCATTATGCCACAACGCTGGCCCCAGGGTGGCCCTGTTTAGATGTGATCTTGGGCAAGTTGTATTCACTTCTCTGTGTTTCAGTTTCCTCATCTGAACAATGGGTTCAATAAACTCACTGAATTGTTGTAGGGGTGACTTTAAATGCGTCAGTATGTGCAAACTGTTCAGCTACTGGCATTAATGACAAGAACAGATTCACAAGATGGGGCGCACAGGGAGGACGTGATTCCTGTTGGAAATGAAACACTTCTTGGGGAGACTGCTCAGCTGACAACGACCCGCCTGACCCTCTTTTCCACCTCTACAGGTGGGGCAGGTGCACAGCTTGGCTTGCGTACTAGCTGGGGTAGGCGTCTAATGGAAGCTGGGCCAACCAAGGCCTTCCCTGGTACTGGCCAAGGAGCTCACAGGGCAGCCGGGCTGGGCCCTGCACGTGCTGCCTTCTGTCACACAGAAGCCACGCAGCAGAGAGAGTCGCTGTGACACACAGAGAGGCAGAAACCCGAGGCAGAGAGAAGGCTGTGGGGCCTTGGTCTCTGTTGCTTTTATACCACTGGGGTTCGGTGAGGCACCCTGGACTCCTTGTAACCCACGTCCACTCCACTCTGCTTGGTTTCTGTTGCAACCGAGGCACCTCAGTGCGTCCAGCTGCCTTTCCCGCACATCTCTGCACCTGTGAGACCCTGCTCCCCAGAGCTACGAGAAACTGTGCACTCCTTACCCTCAGCCCGGGGGAATGGGGCAGTGCCTGGTTCCAGCCCTCACTGGAGGAAGGAGCAGACCAGAGGCTGAGAAACCATCCTCGCCCTCTCGCCGACTGAGCACTGACTTCTCCGTGTGCCTGGCCTGAGCGCGTCCCTGCATGATCTCTTTGCTCGGCTGTGAGCTTCCCGGTTGGGTCTATGCTTTACAGACAAGACAATGAGGTGTAGAGAGATGAAGAGATTTGGTAGCAGAACCCAGCTAAGGAGGGTGGAGAGGTGGGATGCAAATCCAAGGTTTGGGCTTGCAATGCCTTGGGTACCCTACCTGGAGCCTTTGGCTGGCATGCCGCTAGTCTCCTGCTGTGGGGTCTTAGGAAAATGTTTGACCTTGCCCTAGCTCCCTAATTTTGCAAAATGGGGTGGTTCCTTCCTGGCCCATCTGAAAAGTGTCTGGAAGGCCAACACAAGCACTGGGAGGGTGTGTTTTGGAAGAGCAGGTTCCTTTCATTGCTTCTTAGCAACCACCGGTGCACAGTGGATGGAGGTGGAAAGAAAGGAGGTCACACTTACATTGGTCAGTTACAGCAGATTTACTGCAAAAGCGGACGTGGGAGAGAGGTGCAGTTTAATCTGAAAACGCAGGGGCCGGGGCTGTGGCATAGTGGGTAAAGCCGCCGCCTGCAGTGCCGGCATCCCATATGGGCGCCAGTTCGAGTCCCGGCTGCGCCACTCCCCATCCAGCTCTCTGCTGTGGCCTGGGAAGGCAGTGGAAGATGGTCCAAGTCCTTGGGCCCCTGCATCCAGTGGAAGACCTGGAAGAATCTGCAGCCTCCTGGCTTTGGATCAGCGCAGCTCTGGCCGTTGTGGCCATCTGGGGAGTGAATCAGTAGATGGAAGAGCTCTCCCTGCCTTTCAAATAAAATAAAATCTTCAAAAAACATCTGAAAATGCCATCATTTCATTGTTAACAACACGCTCCCTGGCCTTGCATGCTCTGTGGGGCTGCACCAGGCATCCAGTCCCACCAGTAGGACTGTTCATGAAGTCCTAGTGAATGAAAAAGACAAGGCATTCGTTTCTTTCTTTAATTAAAAGAAACAACAAGCCAACTTTACCCACAAGTGGGATATCCGTGGATAGTCAGCAACCGAAAGAAGCAAACAAGGACACAAGCGCCAGCGCGGGAGAAATCTCAGGACCGTTAGGGGTGGCAACAGGCAGAAAGGACCCAGCTTTTGTTCCGTCTGTAGGATGATCGGGCTGGAGAAGCTGTATCTCTAGTGGCAGAAGAGGGCTCAGGATTGTCCAGGGCCAGGTGGGTGGGAGGGGCCACTGCAAGGGGCACAGAGAAGCCTTGTCTGGTTGTGGGGTGTTGTGAACCCACGTCTTGATGAGGCGGGGCTTCCTGGGTGCTCACCTTCATCGTGACCATACCACCCTGTAGTGCAATGCGCGCACTTTATGACCTACAGATTCTATCTCCATGACGGCAATTTGCAGAGGAGAAAACCTGAGTCCAACCTTCCAGCGATCGTCACGTCATCACTACCGAGCTTCCGGTGTGTGTGTAAATCAGCTGAATGACGGATTGTGAAAATACGTATTAGTTGCAGAAAAATGTTCAGCCCTCTGTAATGTTTTTTTATTAGCCTCAGACTTAACCATGTGGTGGAAGTGAGAAGCATAGCACTAGGTGTTCCCTTGCCCGGTGCTGTCTCTAAAACCCAGGTTGGGGGTGACACGAGTTATGGAGTTGTTGGCCAGACTCCTCCTCCCCCCAGCCTATCACCGGCTGCCAGAGACCAAGTCCAGATCCCTCCTCCTTCCCCCTCTATCCTCCCCACCCTGGGCTCTAGAAACTGAGCTGGCTCCCATCAGGCTGGGAGCAGAGGGAAGAAAACAGGACACCTTTCCTTCTAGCAGCAGAATAAATAAGCACATTTTATTATTTGATCAGCACATTAAATGCCATCGGTACAGAGTGTGTGTTCCGTTATGTTGGTGTCTGATGCCTGTTAAAAATAGGTTCGAGAATGCTCTCCTGGCTGATGTCACTTGGAGACATCAAATGACGAGGCTCCTGGAGAGCTCCCCCAAAGCAGCAGCGCCATGGGCAGCTGTGCAGTTGGGACCACTCGGGAACACTGTTGTTGCCTGCTTTTGGTGCTTGGCGTTTTATTACACACTTGGCCTTGCGCCATTCCATAGGCTGTAAAACACGACTTCAAACAGGCTGCACCTTACTCCCTGACAGTCTGCTGACGCTGGCTGTGAGGTCTTTTCTACCAGACCCCACTGATGGTGTGGGCACACAGCAGCCTCTTCCAGTTGATGGGGAGGGCACGGCAGCCGCCTTGAAACCGTGGGTTCTCAACCACGGGGGATGTGGCCTCCCAGGTAACCCTTGGCAATGTCTGGTGACACTGTTGACTGTCATAACTTAGGGATGGCTCCTAGCACTTAGGCACAGGTACACTGGGAAGCATTCTGCTGTGCACAGGCCAGCTGCCCGTCACCCTGGGTGATCCAGCCCACAAGCTGCTGGTGTCCTTACCTTTTACCCCTGCAGGGGCGCTATGCCAGGGCACCACAAGATGCTCAGTGGAAAATGGTGTTAAAAAATCAGCTTACTTTGATGCAAATTTTTTGAAATCTAGGCATACAAGCAGCCTTCAAAAAGTTAATAAAAAATGCACATTGTGTGGATTACAAAAATTTTCACTGAAATAAGCTTATCTTTTTAAACAAGTGTCTCTGTGAGGCAGAGGTACACACATAGAGAAACATATAGGTAGACAGGTAGATAGAGAGAAAGCTCTCATCTGCCGGTTTACTTCCCATATGCTTGAAACCAGTGGAGCTGGGAACCTGGAACTCAATGAGGTCTTCCACACGCGAGGCAGGAGCCGGTAACTTGAGCCATTACCGCTGCCTCTCTGGGTTTGCATTACAAGGAAGCTGGAGTCAGGAGTCAGAGCCGACTATCAAATCCAGATACTCCAGTGAGGATGTGGGTGTCTTAATCACTAGGCTACAGCCCCTTGTTAAACTGATCTCTTCATTTATCTCTTTATTTCAGGGTGCTTTTTGAAACACCCTGATGTCTAAAGTGTCTAGAACTTCGTCATTGCTCAGGTGGGAAAGATTGAGAGGCAATGGCCCAGGTAGAGGGCTCATCCTCAGAACTGTGTCAACAAGCACTCTAGCCTAACAGTGGCGGCGTGAGATAACTCCCACTTGCTGAAGATGCCGTGAGCTTGACCCTGATGCTCGCTGACTTTGTGTGGCCCAGGAGGAAGGCATGTGGTGGTTTACTCTTTACAGAAAACCAGCAGAGATACATCAGCAGGTAAAGGGGAGAGGAAGGAGCGTGCTTTCTTTCCCGGCTTATTTTTGGGGAGGGTGGTGATTTTGGGGTGCTGTTTGGCTTTCCCAGTTGGCTGGGAGATGCGCAAAGGCAACATCTTGAGTGAGTTGACTCTGGAGTCCCTGACAAAGTCCTGGATTCTCAGGTAAGTGGTAAGAAATAAATGTCTGTGGCAGGTGTCGTGGCATAGCAGGTAAAGCTGCCCCTGCAATGCCAGCATCCCACATGGGCACTGCTGCCTATCCCGGCTGTTCCACTTCCGATCCGGCTCTCTGCTGATGGCCGGAGAAAAGCAGTGGAAGACGGCCCATGTGCTTGGGCCCCTGCCACCCAGGTGGGAGACCTGGATGAAGCTCCTGGCTCCTGGTTTCTGCCTGGCTCAGCCCTGGCCGTCACGGCTGTTCGTGGAGCGAGCCAGCGCTCCATATCTCTGACTCAACTTTCAAATAAATGTCTTGAAAATGTGTTTACTGGAATTGCATGAGTGAGGCAGGCAGCGTAGCTCAGGGGCCACAGCACTGGCATTGCAGTTAGATACACAGCCACACAAGCCCTCGTGAGACAGTGATGTGCTGGAACCAACCTATGTTGGCTCATGACAGGTGGTGGTTCACGTTTCAGGAATTTTGTAAGCTGGTTCTCAAAAAGCCATGAACACCATTCAGTTGTATAAAGTCACAATCAAAAAAAAATGCATTTAAAAAATTACATTTTAAAAAGGTAATACAATTCATCATTTCCTAATTGTACTACGTTTTGCTGGTGGCTCTGTTCTTACAATTAGTAGATCTTCCTTAGGGGTCACCAAACATTTTTATGTTATTTTTTCAACTGAAAGGCAGAGTTACAGAGAGGCAGAGGCACACACACACAGAGAGAGAGAAAGATCTTCCATCCATTGGTTCACTCCCCAAATGACCACTACGGCCAGAGTTGGGCCGATCCAAAGCCAGGAGCCAGGAGCCAGGAGCATCTTCCAGGTCTCCCACATGGGTCCAGGAGCCTAAGGACTTGGGTCATCTCCCACTGGCTCCCCAGGCACGTTAGCAGGGAGCTGGATCAGAAGTGGAGGAGCCATGACTGAAACTAGCGCTCATATGGGATGCCAGCACCACACATCGCAGCTCACCTGCTTTGCCACAGCACCAGCCCTCAAACTTTTTCTGTAAATGGGTCAGATGATAAATATTTCAGACTTTGCAGTCCATGTGCTGAATCTGGCCCCTTGGCTGCACTTCACTGACCCCTGGCCTATTGTATCTGGATGGCAGAAATCCTCTGTTGAGAAAAATTATTTCTCGCAGGTGATGTTACGGCACAGCGGGTAAAGCTGCTGCCTGCACCTACGGCATCCCATGTGGGTGCCTGCTCAAGAGTTGGCTGCTCCACTTAGGATCTGGCTCCCTGCTAATGGCCTGGGAAAGCAGCAGCAGATGGCCCAAGTGCTTGGGCCCCTGCACCCATGTGGAAGACCTGGATGGAGCTCCTGGCTCCTGGCTTTGGTCTGGCCCTGCTCCAGCTGCTGTGGCCATTTGAGTGTAACAAAATTGAGCTCCTAGCGAAGGGAGCTCAATCTCTCTCTCTGCCTTTCAAATAAATGAAATAAATCTTTTAAAAAATACTTCTTCATTTGAAAGGCAGAGAGCAAGCTTCCCATTAGCTAATTCATTCCCCAAATGCCTATAAGAGCTAAGGCTGGGCCAGGCTGAAGCCAGGAACCAGGGACTCAATCCAGGTCTTCCCCAGGAGTGGCAGGAACCCAACCACCCGAGCCGTCACTTGCTGCCAGGCAGGGTGCATGTCGTCAGGTAGCTGGAATAGGAGTGGAGCCAGCATCCGGAGCCAGGCCTTCTGAGCATGGGGGGGGGGGGCAGCACGTTCTCCCTCCAGGGTCTATGATGCGTATTGGTAGCTTGTAATTGGCCTTGGTAGGAGCGTTTACACCAGGGAGGTTGTCAAATTCTAGAAATTAGGGCTTATATTTCTTTGGTAACCTGCTAAATCTCTACCAGTGCTCTAATGGGTACAAAGAAAGAACTCTGTCTGCCTGGAATGCGCTAGGGTGTGTATACCCTTTCACAGTGGGCTTGCGGGGAGGGAGACCACCCTGAGGACATCCACCTGCTGGAAGGAGGGCTCGACTCTCCCTCTCCTGGGCCACTGCTCTCCTTCCAACGGCCACGACGTTCCTTTACCAGATTCTCTAACAGGAGAGGAAAGGGCTCATGTCTTCTCTGTCTTCCTGCTGCTCTGCAAACATCTCAGGTTCAGTGTTGGAGGGGTGGACTCAAGGTCCTGGGCCAGTTCTTTGGAGAGTCTGGATTCCCTGCTATGAGGGGGACTTGGGTGCCTGGTAGATCAGCTTGTGCCTCCTTCAGAGGCTGGGGAGCAACAGGGCTGCTGATGGGATGTGATGGCTGGATGCAGACTCCCTTCCAGGGCAGAAATCTGGGATGGCGGGAGGGGAGGGGCTCTGCAGCGTTATCCAGGTCCCAGTCTAGGAGGTTGGGGACCTGACCGTCACTATCAACGCCTTCCCATCTCACCCTGCCAACTTACTGCGCGGATCTCACACTGGCACTTTCTGAAATGCCAGGGAGTGTCTGACAGTCACTGCACTCGTGTTCAGCGACACCACGTGCACACAGGCACTTTCCTTGCAGCGTTCACGGCAGCTCTGTTTCTCTGATTTTAAAGTCTGCTTTCTGAAATCAAGAAGCACTATCATGTAGAGACGGCATCGATTTCATTCAGGAAGACGTTACAGAGAAAGACAGATGGAACGTCTTCCAAAGTCCCCGGAGAGGTGGGAAAGACAAGGAATTTAAAGTCAGGTGGATGCCCCCTCTGAGCCTCAATTCCTCACCCATCAGCCAAGGGACGATGCCCAGTTCTGCCTCCTGGGCAGACTGGAGGAAGAAGGGGGAACCAATGCACCCCCACCCTGGCAACAGTCCCTGGCATTTGGGTGCTGGTCATTCCTTCCCTGAGGTTCCCACATCACATCTGCCACTCACCCACTGCACCTGGCAGTGCTGAGGATGTGTGGGGTGGCTCCTCTGCCTCCTGGAAACCTGCCTTGGTCTGCTGTAGGTTGGTGCCCTGCATGGCCAGAGGAGGGTGCCTGGATGTCTCTGAAGTGGACGGCAGCCTCCCCTGGCAGCGACTTCAAGCTGACCGCCGTCTCCTTCCTCCTGGGTGCCTGTGACAGGTTCTTCCCTGGCTTTCCCTCCTGCAGACACTCCTCGGCCACGTTGTGCTGCAGCCAGTGGCCCTTCCAAGATGCCCTGTGGAAGTCACCACCATGCACAGACCACACGACAGCTCCCCGCTGCTCTGGACCCCCCCCCCCCGGACTTTCAAGGCACTGCCCATTCAACTCCTGTCTACCCCGCTCCTTGCTCATGGCGGGAACAAGTGCAACTCACCTGGCAGGTCAAGCGTCCTACCAAGTCTGTGCCTTTGTGTGGGCCACTCCTCCTCCCTGCAGCTCCTGTCCCCTTCGTCTAATCCTGGAGATCGCATGGACCCAAGACAGGGCCCCGGCACCAGCCCCTCACCCCACCCCGCCCAGTTGGTCTAAGCATCCCTTCTCTCTTCCTGAAGCCCTGGGCACAGTGTGGGTACTGTCTGCTTCCACACGGTCCCAGACCCAGAGCTCCTTGCTCTGTGGTTAAGATGCGGGCTCGGGAGTCAGAGAACCCTCGGCCGAATCCTGCCTGGCTGAGTGAGCCTGGGCAAGTCACCTAGCCTCACCGGCAGGATGACAGCACATGTCACAGGGCGGCAGGCAGGCAGGCAAGGTCCTTAGCATGTAGGAAGTCTCCAGCCACTGCGGCTATTACAGTAATAACCATCACAGCCCTGCTTCTAGTGAGCCACCAGCAGACAGCAGGAGCTCAAAGGTCTGAACAAATGACCCAACCCCACCCCCGCTGGACTGGGGATTTCTCGCCACAACCACCCCCTACACCCACATCTGTATCACCAGGTGGGGCCTCGGCCTCCCTTCCTCCTTGAATGGTTTTCTTAAGCTCAGAACTTGAAGGAAACACCAGCCAGTCGTGGGGACATACCAGAATTTCTAGTTTTCTAACCAGAGCCTTCCCAGGGGGCACCAGGAACAGCCTGGGCCACTCCCTGGGCGGCCTGCAAGCGCTTTGTCCGCGGTGGAATGAAGGGTGGGATCTGTCTTCCACCCGCTGCCCCGCAGCCCCTTGCCAGGTGGTCTGTCCTTGGAGCATTCGCCACGCCACGCAGCAGGGCCCGCACACACGCACGTGCTCACAGAGGCGCCTGCAGGGGGTCCGCCGCGGGGGCGTGCGGGGGTGAAGAAGCTGCCGGGTGGCCCTGGTGGTCGCTCGCTCGCGTCCAGGTTGGCGTCGGCGAACTGTGGTTCATCTCGCAGAGTCCAGTCCTGGGCTGGCGCGGGGCCGGGGTCCGGGGTGGGAGGTGGGGGGAGGGGCGGCTGGGACGCTTTGGGGCGGGGGTGACGCTTTGTTATCGGGCTCCTCAAGGGGGTTCTGTTTCTAGGGGCAGAAGCAAGTCTGGGAGCCCCGAAGCCAGGGCCCACGGCCGGGCGCTGCAGGGCGGTCTCGACGAGGACGTCGCGCTGTCTTCTGGCGCCGCTAGCCCACGCAGGGGCGTCGGGGGTCCCGCGGCGCGGCCCAGCCCCTGCCCAGCTGCCCAGCCCAGGGCCCGCGCCCACAGTCACCACCCGCCCGTCTCCGCAGCCGCCGCGACCCCTCCGGCCCCGGCTCCCGCCTGGGCACCGGCGGGGGCGCGGCTGCCGTGACGTCACGCGCCCCGCCCCCGCGGCCCCCGCCCACTCCCCCACATTCCGGGCGGGGCGGGTCCGGCCGGTCGGGGCGCGCCCGCCCCGGCCCCCTCCCCAGGGGCCGCCCCAGCCGTCGGGCCGCGGCCGCCCCCAGCCCGTCCCCGCCCGGGCCCGCCGACTCCGCCCGCGAGCGGCCGAAGCCGCGGCGGCCGCGCCGTTGCCGCCATTGACGTCAGAGGGGCGGGCACATGACCCCGCGGGGACCAATCGCGCGGGCGCCGCGGCTCCCGCAATCGCCCCGGTAGCGCGGCCCGCGGCCCCCGCCCGCAGACGCCCTCGCCGGACGGACGCGAGGACCCTCGCGCCGTCCCCACGCGCGGCGGCGCGGGGCCCCCCGAGACACGCCCGCGGCCCGCCCGCCGCCCCCGCCCCGCGCCCGCCCTCGGCCCTCCCCCTGCCCGCTCCTCCCCGCGCCGCCCGCCGAGCCCGGTCCCGCGCGGCGAGCATGCACCCGACGAGCTAGGAGGAAGCCGGCAGCCCCGCAGGAAGCGCCGAGCGCCGGCCCAGCCCGCCGGACGCGCCGCCCCCCCGCCGCGGGCAGCGCCCCCTCCTCTGCGGGCGCCCCCAGCCCCACACCCCCCCACCTTCCCGGGGGGTGGGGGGGTGCGGGCCGCCGGATCCGGGGGCCCCGCCGCCCCAGGAGCCCAGGACAGCCCCCCAGGCCCGGCGCGGCCATGGATCTGACGAGCAGCTCGGGCGGCGGCGGCGACCCCCGGCAGATCGAGGAGACCAAGCCGCTGCTGGGGGGCGACGTGTCGGCCCCCGAGGGCACGAAGATGGGCGCCGTGCCGTGCCGCCGGGCCCTGCTGCTGTGCAACGGCATGAGGTACAAACTGCTGCAGGAGGGCGACATCCAGGTCTGTGTCATCCGGCACCCGCGGACCTTTCTCAGCAAGATCCTCACCTCGAAATTCCTGAGGCGCTGGGAGCCGCACCACCTAACGCTGGCCGACAACAGCCTGGCGTCCGCCACGGTGAGTCGCCCGCGCCGCGCCGCGCCGCCCGGAGGGGCCGGGGCGCCCCCCGCGCGGCAGCCGGGGCCCCGGGCCTGTGTGGCGGCCGCGGGGCGCCCCGCTGCCGGCTTCTCGGGCTCCGAGGCCGGGTGCCTGGGGACCGTCTGCCCGCGGCGGCCGCGTCTCCCGGTCGGGACCCTGGGATCGACCCGGGGCCGGGCCCCGAGGGCGGCGGCGCGTCTGGCTCCGAGCTGCAGGGAAACAACAGAACAGCCAGTGGGCGAAAGAAAAAAAAAAATGGAAACCTCAAAACCCCCAAACCCAGACGATTTCCAGAAGCCAGCTTCTTTCTTTGCTTTGCGCGTTCTCTATTCTTTGCTGCCGCCCTGGCTGGCGGGCGCCCCCGGGCGCCCCCGGTCCTGAGGTTCTCCCCGGCACGGTGGGAGGGTGCAGACGGAGGGCTGAGGGCCGGGGTCCCGGAGCGCCCCCGGCCCGGGGGGGCGGGCGCGGGTCCGCGAGCGCGTGCGTGCGTCGTGTTTTGTTGCCGGAGGCTTCATGTTGTTTTTGATCGACTGTATGGCCGGGACTGGGTCAGCTGGCAGAGGTGGAGACCGGAAACCATTGATCTGTTTCTGAAATCGAGTCCGCAAATGGTGGCCTTCTTCCTACGTGGAGAGACAGCTGTGGTGGGGTCGAGGGCGGTGGGGGTGGGGGTGGCGGGCAGGAGCCTGAACGGGATGCTTTGTGTTTTGAAACAAGGACAGTTTCAAATACCAGCTGGGCTGGGGCTGGGGCTTGGCCCTGAGCCTGCCAGTGGGGGTCCCATCCTCTTCGGGGAGGGGGCTGGGTCTTCCTGGGAATGCTGGCAACACCCCCCTCGGTGAACCTGTTTACTAAGCCCAGTGGGAGGGGGCAGAATCCACCACCGCCTGCCCACACCTGTGCCAAGAAAACCCAGCCAGGAAACAGGGTGTCGCTTTACACGGCATGTCACAAGCGTGTAGCGTGTGGAGACACTTCCCCGGCATCCATGTTCCCTTGGCGGTGTGTCACAGGCCATGACACATGCTGCAAGGAATGGGGAGGGGGGAAAAGTTAGTTGAGGAATCCTACTCCTCGCTCCCAGCTCTCCCTGAGCCCCGGTGCAGTGAGGCCCCCGAGGACTTTAATCTGAATTTTGAGCCCCTCGCTTTTCTTTTCCTGGCGCGTTGGTGCTGTATCTGTCTGCAAGGACTCCTTGCTCAGGGAGCTCCCGGGCGTTCTGGGCTCAGGCTGGTGCATGTTCTTAAACCTGACCGAGCCCCACACCTCAGCGTTGGGCTTTTCACCTGCTGGAGCAAGAACCTCCGGGGATTTGCTGACACAGAGGGGAGGACCCCGTGACCTTGGCACCTCCCCCTTGGGATCTGGAGCCCCCAGATCTGGCTTCAGAATTCTCAGTTTCCATCCAACTTCATTCTTTTTTTCTGCCACCCCTGCAATGAGGGGGAGTGGGGACAGAGGAGAATGGCTGGGATGGACAGTGACCTGCCTAGGAAGGACAGGTTGGGCCACTGCTCCCCCTGGGAGGAGCCAGGAGTGCCCTGCTGCTTGTGTGTCCGTTTGGGGGAGGCCAGAGGCCCTGACTTAGCCTTCTGATTGCTCAAGAGGTGTGTCTGGGAGGGAGGGAGGGAGGGAAGAAGGGAAGAGGCTGAAATTGCACGCTGGTTCCTGAAGGGGCTCCAGAGGCCCTTGCCCACTGGGCCCCGGCCCACTGGAGTGTCGCGTGGGTCTCTGGCAGAAGACCTGTGATGTCCAGTATTGGCACCGAGGGTTGTCCTCGGAACCAGATTCGTCTTGGCAGAGGGCGTTAAGAAATGTGCAAGGAGGAAGTGTCGTCGTGATCCTCTCTACTGCCTTGCGACATCAAGCCCCGTATGGAGGGGGGTGTCCCTAAGTACAGCCCTTGCTCTGTGGTGGACTCCTGTCGTGGCCACGCTCCCCCTGCCAGGGCCTGTTAACATGGAGGTGGGGCGGCCGAGGGCAGGCCCAGCTGGAGCCCGGGCCTTCAGGGCAGAGATGGGGTTGGAACTGCCACCTGGGCCCATGTCCCATCACGAGACACCTGGTTGGTGTCCAGGCTCCCTGGGAGGCCGAGGGGCCCCTGTAGGCTTTCCCTGAGGCCTGGTCGTTATGTAATCTGTCTGCATTTTATAGTGCGGCCTAGGCACTCTGTTGAGAAATACCACAGCCCGAATAAAACGAAGGTGCTTAGGAGTGCAGCTCGCTGCAACACAGACCCCACGCAGCCCTGTGGTGTACGCCTTCTCTGGGACCAGGTTCCGGCTGCCCACGTGTCAGGGCTGTTTTGTGTAGGGTGATAGCCTTCCACGAGATGCATATCGTTCATATTTTAAGTCGGCTCGGAACCATCTGGTAATTATCCGGTTAATTGTGTGGGTTTCAGGAACAAGACCCAGAATGATTGATCTGGATTCAAACCAATAAACAAACCAAATACACGCTTTTGCCCAAACCGTCTGCAGAGTCTGTCTACACTGATCCAATTAACTGAATCATGAACGATGCAGACCAGACTTTCAGAACCAGCTGCATCAAGCCGGGATGCGAGCATATGGGGGCTCCCAGTCCCACCTGGCTGGCGGCTCCAGCTGGGTACGCCCCTTGATCTGGACCTCTCTCTGATCCCTGCCAGGGAGACGCCAACAGGGGTCTGGTGCCATGGGACCTGACCACTCCTGGTTGTCCGGGCCCTGGCCTGGCTACAAACTTTGCCCTCTGTGGGGCTTGTTCAGAGCCTGCCCTGTGCCTTGTCTCCTGGGCCGGTTACTGATTAAATCCTTGCAGAGCCAACAGTGTGCTTGACATGGCTTGTGACAGCCAGCCAGGTTTGATGCACTCTGTGCCTGGAGACTTTGGATCCAGAGGCTCGTAAACAAAGGAGGAAGCAGCAGGCTGCTGTGGGAGGGGAGGTGGAGAGGCACTGGCCTCCTCCCCGGGGGACGAGGACCACACCTCTGGGGGAAGGGCCTGCTTGCCCAGGCTGTGGCCTGGAGGTGGTGTCTCCTTCCCCTTTTGCATCCAAACTTCCCAGTCCTGGGCCTCCGCGGACCTTTTGGGTTGTAGAACCTCAGAGTGGGTTGTACCCTGCAGCCAGGGCTTCTGCATACGCAGCCGGGTTCGGCAAGACCAGAATCCATGTTGCCTTTCTTGTCCCTGGGCTGAATCCGAGCACCTGCTAGACGTGTTTGTCTGCTAGCAGAGGGCTTTGTCTGCAGGCTTTGTTTGCTCCGCACCAAGGAAGTACAAATAAGCTGCCTGCCTCTGACTGCGTCTGCCTCCTTCCCATGTGGCACGGGTATCTCAGAGCGATGTTCCTTCATTCGCTGGGTAGGGGCTGGGGCGCGGGGGACAGGAGCAGTCTTCATTCAGAAGCCGTAATTCTTCCGTGGCTCCTCTGTGGGTTTTCACTCCTCTGCTGCTTGGCTGAAATGGCTCCAGGTGTCTCATCAGAAATCAGAGAAGAGAAGCCCCCGTGCTTCTCACGGGTTTCTGTAGTCTCTGGCCTTCTGAGCTTGGGTTTTGTTTAACAAGTCCTGGCTACCTACCGTGTGCCGTGTGCAGAGCTGAGAGCTCCGTGCCAGCATGGTGTGTTTTCTCCTTGCGAATTCGAATTTGTGTCCTCCAGAGGAATCGCACGTCCCATGGGTATTCTGTGTGTGTACACGCGCATGTGTGTTCATATTGGTTCGTTTTTGCTCCACCCCCAGCGCTCCCCAGCACGCCCATCCTCCCGTTGGCATTCTTTGATGGTTTCTGTGGCAGTGCACATCTCCCGATGCCATTTGTCACGAGAAGCTTTTGGAGTTGTCAGATTTGTTTCCTAGATCACTTTGGTGGAGGTGGTGGAGGGGAGGGGTGGAGGGAGGATCGGAGTCCCGTCAGCAGCATGCGCCGTCTGCACGCCCCAGGCTGCAGCAAGTAGGCGCAGCTGTGGAGGGAGTGCGTGTTGCTGCAGACGGGCCAGCCCAGGTACAGGGTCCTGCTTGGTGCCTGATTTGCATGTCCGCCTAGCTGGCCCTGCTGCTGGCCGGCTCCTCACCCACAGGTGCCTTGGGCCTGCCCGTGCCTCGGCACCTCACCTGGCAGTGTGAGAATGCATTTCTGGGATACTGTCCCGGGCAAGGCTCTAGGGAGCCTGGTGGTTGCACATCACCCTGAAGACAAAGCCGTCTCAGGGCACCTCCCGGCTGGCTTTGGGACAACAGCCTGGCCTCCTCTCCGGGGGACAGCAAGGACCGGACACTTGCAAAGCGTATCCGCCTGGTGTTTTGTCAAAATGGGTGTTTTCAAAGGCTTTTGATGAAAGGATTAAGTGAAGCAGCCGGGGACAGGGTGTCCTTCCTGTGGGGCACCGCAGGCTTGGGTTTGGCATCCCATGGGCTGGGTCTGGATTCTGAGTTGCAGCTTCCTGGCTGTGTGACTTTTGGATGTTGCTTTCCCTTTCTGGGCTTTGTTTTTCCTGCGTGTAGGGTAGATGGTTATACCTCAGTTATAGGGCTGCCCTGAGACTGGAGGTAGTTCAGTTGCACACTTAGGAGGTCAGCCTGTACATTGGGGCTATGCCGAGGGACTGGTATTCCAATTCCTGTTTTCCTCATTTCCCTGAGAGAGCGCCCGTGGGGGTCTGTGCAGATGGAAGGGATCCTTGCTGTGTGACCGTGGGCAGCTCTGCGGAGACCCGGAGCTAAGCAGTGTATGAGGCAGGGGAGTCGTCACAGGAGTTCAGGGAAGGTTCTTCGGGGGCAGAGTCTGGTTTCTGGATAGAGAAAGATGGACTTTTAAGAAACTTGAAGCGGTCACCGCGCACATGTGTTCGAGTAGTTGCCCCAGGCAGGTGAGAAAGATGGAGCTTGGGTTCTACTCCAGCCCCGCAGCCCCTGGCTCCACTCTCTGGAGACAGACACTGTTAGCCATTGCTTCTCTTTCTCTCTTTTCTTTTCTCTTTTTATGATTTAGTGCTTTTCCTTTACTCAGGAGGTGTGCACACACATAGATGTCCACACACACACACACACACACACACCCTGAGTTCCCATCTGCTGGTTCATTCCCCACGTTCCTGCAGTGGCTGAGGCTGGACCAGGGCTAAACCTGGAGCTGGGGGCTCAGTCCGGGTCTCCCACGGGGGTCGTGGAGACCCAGTCACTTGCGCCGTCACCGCTGCCTCCCAGGGTCTGCATTTTCACAGAGCTGGAGTCAGGAGCCAGAGCTGGATGTCAAACCCTGGCACTCTGATACAGCCCATGGGTGTCTTACTGACAGCTACTCGGCTAACTGCCTGCACCTGTTGCCCATTTCCTGTGTGACCTCACTTCCTGTTCCGGTCTATACCCCTAGTTCACACTGTTGTTGTTCACTGGGCAGTGTAGTTTGGAGACCATTCTAGATCCATGCGTACACAGTTACCTGTTCTTTTTCACTGATGCCTAGCATTCCTTTGTCGAGGGGCACCGTGATAATGTGTGTTAACCATCCCCTACTGATGGACAGTTACCTCAGTTCCAGACAAAACACTTGGCCTTGTTCTTCACTGCGGTTGTTTTTATTGGACGATTTGAGTTTCCTTTTCTCCTGGAGAGACGGGAAGGCAGCGCAGCCTGGAGCTGTCTTTGGTCTGGGTGACCGTCACTGTCCTGGCCTGGTCCTTTGGGTGGTTTGGCAGCTCGGTCCATGAGGAGCATTCTGAACGAACCTGGGACTTGGACAAAGACGCGCTGCCTCCTACCCCAGGACGAGGGTCTCAGTGAGCCCACCCGAGAGCCTCCGATTTTGTCCCCAGACTTCCTGCTGCCCCGGCATGGAAGCCAGGCTGCCGGGTCCCCTGGCAGAGAGCGAGGAAGTGGTCCTTGCTCCTCCTCGCCCTTGGCTCTGGGAGAGCGGCTGGTGTGTGCAGTGGGCGCTGAAGGAGACTGGTGTGTTTTGAACTGGAGCTTCTTTGACATCAGCAGCATGCTGACGTGCGCACACGTGTGTGTGTGTGTGTGTGCATGTGCACGGGGCGGGGTGTCTACTGCGTGGATTGAGGCGGGGTGGGGACAGAATTATTGTTGGTGCTGAAATTGGTCACTGTGTTCAGGAGCCATTTCTTGACCTCAGCATGTGCAGAGTGTTTAGGTTGACTTCCGCAATGGCCGTGAGGTAGAGGAAGGAGAACACAGTGGGCCCAGCCAGGGCTGCAGCCAGCACACAGACTTTGAATCTGACAGGTGAGCCTGAATCGTGTGCCTGCAGCTTCCTAGCGGGCGACCTTGGGCAGGTCACTTAACCTCTGTCCTTATCGACAGTGAGGATTACAGAGGCTTCCTTTTAGCATTGATGGCAGGGTTAAGGGAGCCAGGGCAAGCAGGTCCTTCACAAAATCTGCCTGCAGATACATATCACTGTTCTAGGCACTTGGGAGGAAGCAGGATCCTGCCCTTCTGTGTTGGTGGGGGCGTGTGACGTAGGGTGAACAGCTAAGCGAGTAAATGTGAAATCTGGCAGTTGGGACCGTGGAGGAAACAGATCAGGCAGGTGGTGGGTGGCCACTGTCTCCTACAAGGTGGTCAGCGCAGGAGGTGACCCTGATGCTGTCTGGGAGGAGAGCAGTCCAGGTAGAGGGAGTGACAGGCTTCAAGGTCCTGAAATTCAGTCCCTCCATCCTCCAGCGGCTGTTCCTAAAACAATTCGCCAGCGCCTGGAATGGGCCAGATGCTCAGCCTGCAGGTAGCTCCTTGCCCCCAAGAAGCGAGCTAGCTCCCTTCCTTCCTTCCTTCCTTCCTTCCTTCTTTTTTCTTTAATTTGTATTTATTTAATTGAGAGGTAGAGTTACAGACACAGAGACAGAGAGAAGGGTCTTCCATGCACTGGGTCACTCCCCAGATGGCAGCAACGGCTGAGGAAGCACATCCAGTCTAGTGCTTCTGTTGTGTGTCCCCCCCTTATTTTTTTTTTTTAAAGATTTATTTATTTGTTTGAAAGAACTACAGGATGAGTGTGTGTATATGTGTGTGGAGAGAGAGAGAGAGAGAGAATGAATATCTTCCATCCACTGGTTCACTCCTCAGATGTTGCAACAGGCAGGGCTGGGCCAGGCTGAAGCCAGGAGCCGGGACCCTCATCTGGGTCTCTCATGTGGGTAGCAGGGGCTCATACACTTGCGCCATCTTCTGTTGCTTTTCCCAGCCCATTAGTAGGGAGTTAGTTGGAAGTGGAGCAGCCAGGACTTGAACCAGCACCCATATGGGATGCTGGTGTCACAGGCGGTGGCTTTACCTGCTGTGGTACAACACTGGCCCCTCTTTCTTTATGCAGGTTCTGCTCCATCCAAATAAATAGCAAAGAACTTCTGTAGTCGTGCCTAAGGAGACTGCTAAATTCCAGAGCTCAGCACAACTAGCTTGCTTTGTCCCTAACTATGTTCCAGAGACTTTAGGGTCTAGAATGAAATGCACCTGTCGCTCTGCCACGGCGGTGGGAGGGGCAGGAAGGCAAGAGCAGAAGCGTGATGCCCAGAGACCCCTGACCTCTGCCTCCCAGCGCGCCCCTCCCTGCAGGCTGCTCGCAGAAGTGACGTGGCCGAGATGAGCCGGGGGGGCTCTTTCTGAAGGGAAGCAGAGGAGCTGGACTCCCCAGTTGCCAGTGGGCAGATGCGCAGGAGTCAGGCAGGGTAGTGAGGCTTTCCCAGCCTGGGGCTGGCGGGTCCAGCTAGGGTCATCTGAAGAGAGATGACAATGCTGGAACTTCTGTCAGTCCTGTTGCTTGTCCCCACCAGTTCAGACCCCTTAGAGAGGTTGAGGAGCTGAAAATAGCAGCACCCAGTCTGGGTGAACCCAGGCATGGCTTCCCTGCCTCCCCTTTGGGTCTCTGTGCAGCGCAGGTGAATCTGCGCACTGGCACATGCACAGGTGTGTGGCAGCGCGGGGACCTCGAGCCATGGATCCAGATGGCCTTTGTGCTGGCTAGGGGAGGCCAGCCCTCCTCTGGGTGGCCTTGAGTGGTGCAGCTCCCCTCTTGCTCGTGTCACAGACCGGCGGGAGGCTCCAGAGGGTTCTGGCCCATTTGGTCACGTGGGTGCCTGGACTTCTTGGTACTGCACTGATGACTTTGCCCTCCTCTAGGTCCTCCACGAGCGGGCTGGGCCTGGGAGAGAGGTCTAGGACTAGGGTCTCAGCCGGGCCATGTGCGGGTCGGGCCCTGCTGTCAGTCACCAGGGCTGGGAATGTGGTTTAGGTGTGTGTCCAGGAGGAAGAGGCAGCCGAGGAGGTGATGGGTACTCCCGCTGCTGGGTCCTTTAGCTCCTCAAGGTACCAGTGGCAGAGCTGTGTCCCTGCAAGGGAAATCTAAGCACGTGGTCTGGTTCCCTGGGTTGAGCTTGGTGGCAGGTTGGGAAAGCACGTGCTTCCTGTGGTGGCGGATGAAGTCGGGAAGCAAAGGTGGAGTGTGTGTGCGCTTGTCGTTTTGATTGTACACCCGAACAGCTCAGCACTCATGTGGTTTTCAGAGCAGTGCTGGGGTTAGGTGGTACTCCCATTTTAGAGCTGCTCCAGCGGACACTCAGGTAAGGAGCGTTGGCAGGACGTGGAGTTGAGAGTCAGAGCCAGGTACAGACCCTCGCCCGTGTGTGTGGACGTCCAGGAGTGTGTGTGTCTGCTGGAAATTTATGACCTCATTTCCGTCTCCTGTGGAACATTGTGGTTGAAAATAAGGGACTTATCGGGTTAGCGTTTGGCAGACATTGCTCTGAGCATTTGTCAGGTGAGTTCAGAGAACCAGTGTTGGAAAGGGAGAGCCAAGTATTTCTTAAGGGTGAGCCTCAGCCACTGAGTTTACAAGATGAGTACCACACACTCTGTGTGCAAAACAAGTGCTCCCAGGTACTGGGCTTGCTATGCGGGTGCTCCCAGGAACTGGGCTTGCTATGTGAGTGCCCCCAGGTACTGGGCTTGCTACGCGAGTGCTCCCAGGTACTGGGCTTGCTACGTGAGTGCTCCCAGGTACTGGGCTTGCTACGCGAGTGCTCCCAGGTACTGGGCTTGCTATGCGAGTGCTCCCAGGTACTGGGCTTGCTATGCGAGTGCTCCCAGGTACTGGGCTTGCTACGTGAGTGCTCCCAGGTACTGGGCTTGCTATGCGAGTGCTCCCAGATACTGGGCTTGCTAAGTGAGTGCTCCCAGGTACTGAGCTTGCTATGCTAGTGCCCCCAGGTACTGGGCTTGCTATGCGAGTGCCCCCAGGGACTGGACTTGCTACGTGAATACTTCCAGGTATTGGGCTTGCTATGCGAGTGCTCCCAGGTACTGGGCTTGCTACGCGAGTGCCCCCAGGTACTGGGCTTGCTACGCGAGTGCTCCCAGGTACTGGGCTTGCTACGTGAGTGCTCCCAGGTACTGGGCTTGCTACGCGAGTGCTCCCAGGTACTGGGCTTGCTATGCGAGTGCTCCCAGATACTGGGCTTGCTAAGTGAGTGCTCCCAGGTACTGAGCTTGCTATGCTAGTGCCCCCAGGTACTGGGCTTGCTATGCGAGTGCCCCCAGGGACTGGGCTTGCTATGCGAGTGCTCCCAGGTACTGGGCTTGCTACGCGAATACTTCCAGGTATTGGGCTTGCTATGCGAGTGCTCCCAGATACTGGGCTTGCTATGCGAGTGCTCCCAGGTACTGGGCTTGCTACGCGAGTGCTCCCAGGTATTGCGCTGGCAAGGTAGACATAATCTTCCCTCCCAAAGAGCCCACAGTTACAGATTATGACACACCGTAGGGCAAAGTCTGTGTCCTCAGAGAGGAGCACTTCTTGTCTAGTGTTTGGGGAAGGGGGTCTTGCAGTGAAGAGGGTGGGTGGTTTCGGGAAGACTTGGTAGAGAGACACATCTGGATGCATGGGGACCAGACTGAGATTGGTGGGGAGAGGGAGCTGTGAGCAAAGGGACAGAGGCCACAGTGGCTGCGAGGTGCTGGGGGGAGTCTTGTGGCTCTCGAGTGGTGGACCCTCCAGGAGAGTGTGGGTGTTAACCACAGAGGAAGGACTGCCCCCTGGAGCAGAGTGTGCTGCCTTCTCGGGGATGCAGCCAGCCAGGAGGGTCCTGGTCAGCCACTGGTGGGGCGTGTGGCGGCTTGCAGCACAGAGACTGAGGCCTGGCTGGCCGCTGCGAGCCCAGGGTGCCCCTGGCTGGAAGCTGCAGGAGTGAGGGATCTGTGAGTCAGCAGGGCCCGGCGTTAGTCACAGCAAGGCCCGTGCAGCTGCCCTCACGCACGGAGAATGTGTCCTTCGGCCAGGCTGTGCCAGGAGGCCCATGCGGGCCGTCCCCGAGACCCTGTAAGGTGCTGTCAGTTTCTGTGTCCCACACGGGGAAACTGAGGCAGAGCCTCCTGGCAGACATCCTTGGGTGAATGAGTGACCAGGTGAGGCTGCTGCAGCTGCCTGGGCAGAGGTCCTTCCTGCTGGAAGGGAGGAGGGGTGCGGAGAGGGGATCATGTTCAGCTCTTTCCCTGTGTGCCTTGCAGCCCCTGGGCCCCTCTGGCCGTCACTGCCTCCCTCACTCCTGGCGCTGCCTGATCGCAGCAGAGCGTGTGTAGAGTGCACCTGACTCTGCCCAGCTCTTGGTGCACGCGGCCAGCCTCGCTGTGGACACAGGCCCAGGGATTCCTGGCCTGCTGCCATGGCCCGTGAAGAGTGGCAGGGTGGTGCCGGGCCGCTGGGGCTGGGCCTGGTGAGCTCGGGTGGGCTCTGCAGAGCAGCCTGCCCTCTGCTTGAAGCTGCAGCTCCCAGCCCCCCCTCTTGAACCTTCTGTTTCCTGGGGCTTATGGGGAGGCCCCGCCCAGCCCGAGGCTCCTGGGCTGGAGACAGGAGAGATGGGAGGTGGTCCTGGTGGCAGGCTGCAGCTGGGGCCAGGGGATGGCTGGGTACCTGCTTTGTGTCTGCAGCAAGTTTGTGGCCTGCAGGCAGTGGGGGTGGCAGGGCCTGGGCTGCCTGTTAGAAAGGGGAACAGTGACTTGTTGACATCTGTCTGTCCCTGCGGCTGGTTGATGTTTCATGACCCTGTGACTGAGGCTTGCCTCAGGGATGGGGAAATGCCGGAGATGGCTGCTGGGCTTGGGGGATCCCCGTCAGGCCAGAGAGAGCCCAGAGTCCAGTCGTGTGTGTGTCCAGCATGGAGCAGAGGTGATCCCGGGACAGTGATGGTCACCTCCAGCCTGAGAACCTGCAGGTAGCCCTCACTCTAGCCCCACGGGGCAGGAGGGCACAGTGGATTGTCCATAGTCTGGGTCCGGAGCCAGCGGCCTCCTGTTGCCCCTGCGACTCCACAGCAACTCTGGCAACAATGCCCGAGTCCCAAGCAAGGCAGTGAGCAGAGCCAATTCTTGCATAGCACTCACTGCATGCCAGGTCCGTGCAGAGCCGTTGTGAGGTGCAGCTGTCATCCCCATTTTGTGGATGAACAAACTGAGGCCTAGAGAAGTGAAGTCACCCATACAACTCAGCTTGTAGTGGGGAAGCTGGGATTTGAACCTTGGTTCTCTGGCTGCAGAGTGTAGTTACGTGGGTGTGACTGGTGAGCAGGGTTAGTGCTCAAGAGCAGAGTGTCACAAAGGCCAAGAGTGGCCAGAGTGACCGGGGCTGGCTGTGTGCTGGTCGGAGGGTCTCATGGAAGCAGGAGCATGTGGGCAGAGCAGAAGGTGGCACCCAGGAGGAGCGGGTCACTCACTGGGAGCTGCGTGGTTGGGGCTCAGCCTCTTTCTGCCCACTGCAGGAGAGGCGCGTGCAGATTCACTCCTCCCCTGCCCCTCCTTGATCTCGGGCTGGTCCCCTCGGCCTCTGAGCCTGTTTCCCAGCCTGAGGTGGCCTGACCCTGGGGAGACTGCTCCAGCCTGTTCCGATGACTTGGTCACCCGGAACATGAAGTCCAAAGTCCACAGGCGCCTGGCCCTAGCCTCAGCCCTCCCACGCCTCTGAGCTTTGGCACACATCTTGTTCACCTACTTGGATTACCTGTCCCCGGCCTGGATGGCCTTCAAGGACCACCTTCCTCTGTTGGGTTGTGTGTGGGTGGGGGTTCTGCCCACTAACGAGCCGCTCATCTCCGCTCTGCAGACACAAAGTAAGCTTACACTGGCTGGTGATGACCTTATAAAGTTCTTCCATAGTCCCACCATCCAGAAATCAGCCATATGCTCATGTTGGGGTGGAGCTGTCTGCATGAGCATGCCTGACACCCACGTGCACTGAGCGTAGTGGTGGGTGCAGGTGTCTTGGTGTGTCCAACAGTGAATGCCCTTACTGAGCGTGTCCCACTCTAAACAGGTGTCATGCTTTGCCTCCAGGTGTTTCAACTTTGACACTTTAAAAATACACACATGTGGGCTGGCGCTGTGGTATGGCGAGTAAGGCCGCCGCCTGCAGTGTTGGCATCCCCATCCCATATAGGTGCCAGTTTGAGTTTTAGCTGCTCCACTTCTGATCCAGCTCTCTGCTGTGGCCTGGGAAAGCACTGGAGGATGGCCCAGTTCTTGAGCCCCTGCACCCTCATGGGAGACCCGTAAGAGGTTCCTGGCTTCGGATCGGTGCAGCTCCGGCCATTGGCAACCAAGTGGGGAGTGAACCAGTGGATAGAGGACCTCTTTCTTTCTCTCTCTCTCTCTCTGCCTCTCCTTCTCACTGTGTATAACTCTGACTTTCAAATAAATAAATAAATCTTTTAAAAAATACACACATGTTTTTAGTTGAGACATAGCAATTGTATGTATTTGTAGAGTCCAGTGTGATGTTTCCATCCATGTCATCAGTGTGTAGCAGGTCATGCTAACTGGCACTGTCTGTCTTCCAGACACTGTTGTCTTGAGAACATTGGAAGTCCTCTCTGCTCTTTTTGAAAAATTCAATTATCAATACATTTTTTTTATCTGTCTTATTTGAAAGATAGAGACCTTCCACCAGCAGGTTTACTTCCCAAATGGCTGCAATCACCAGGACTGGTCCAGGCTGAAGCCAGGAGCCAGGTGTTTCATCTGGGTCTCCCACGGGGGTGCAGGGGCCCAAGCACTAGGGCCATCTTTTGCTGCTTTCCGGGCACATTAGCAGGGAGCTGGATTGGAAGTGGAGCAACCAAGACTCAAACCGGTGCCCAAATGGGATGCTGGCTTCGCAGGCATCAGCTTAACTCATTATGCCACAGCACCAGCCCCGACACTCCGCTTTTGAGCCTGGGAACTCCCATTACCAGACACAGACATATATTTTGGAGACAGAAAGCCTTAGTTCACATCCTGGCTCCACTGTTATGAGCTGGGTGGTGGTGACCTTGTTTCTCTGAGCCCCCATTTGCTCATCTACAAATTGGGGGCAGCAGCATCACCTCGCAGGGGCACCTTGAGGATTCATCCATTCATCCATCGACAGCCCCCCTAGGTTGGCTCCATGTCTGGGCTACGGTGAATAGAGTCAGTGGCGCTTGGCGTCAGGGCCAGGTCATTCTTTGAGGTGCAGCTGTCCTGCTCATCCTAGGATGCTGAGCATGTGCCTGGCCTCGACCCCCTGGATGCCAGTAAATGGTGCCCCCACTGTTGTAACAACCAAAACTCTCAGGAGATGTTGCCACGTGTTCCTCTGGGGCCCACAGCACTCCTGGTTGAGAGTCACTTGTTTACTTGTTTAATTTTGTCACACCCACCCCGTGAGGTCCCGTTTTCCGGAGCAGGCACTGGCTGCCCAGCCTGGCACCTGCCGGAGCCAGGAGCCCTGGCCTTGGAAGGAGTGACGAAGAACCGGCCCAGGGCGGGGTGTTGCACAGCGCCTTTGTCCTGTGTCTGGCGCAAGGTGGGGCCCAAAGCCAGGTGGGCCCAGGTGCCGGCATTTCCTTCTAGCCAGGTCGTTAGCCAGCGCCCCACCCCCCACCTTTGATCCCTCCCTGCTGTCCCTGCCTTCACCCTGATGACTCAGGACTTCTGAGATCTGGGTTGGTGAACAAGGGAATTGCATCATGCCAATAAAAAAAAGGAAAAAAGAAAGAAGAGTGAGCATTAGGAAGCTGTGGTGTAAGGAGGAGGACTTTAAACCTGCCTCCTGCCTCCTGTCTGAGTTGTAACAGGCTGTTGGGGAGTGAGGGGCGGGGTCGAGGGGAGTGCTGGGGGTAGATGGCCAAGACACTTGGCTCATCTGAGTTCCTCTGCTGTCTTTGGGGCCAGTTGAACCCCATTTCCAGCAGAGTTGTGAGACAGTAGGTACTGGAGCTATGTGCAGGTCGTGCAGGGGGCATTGCAAAGAGGGGGATCAGGGGCTCTTTCTCAGGTCGCCTGGGTAGGCAGGGCCCCCTCTGGGCTGACGCATCCCTGCCAGGGCCATGGCTGAGCCCTTCAGGTGTGGCTACCAACCCTGACCCACTGCTCATTGTTTCTGTGAGGGTCCATCCTGCCTGGCTGTTCTAGATGGCCTTGCCTGTGGGGGTCTGCCCTGTGGACTGGGGGCAGAGGACACATGTCCCCCAGCTTGTATATAGATCATTGACCCCAGCTTCCGGACAGTCCTTCCCTAAAGGGGGACCTGCAGGGGGTGGGAGTGTTAGCCAGTTTGTTTTGGGCTCAGATGTTGCGGGTTAGGCTGTATTGCCGTGGTGTGATCCTGCTGTTCCCTCTGTGCACTGGACCTCCTTCCCAGGCTGTCTTGAGAATAAAGGAGGGATCATGGAAGTGCTGAGCAGAGTGTTAATGGATTAATGTGTGAGGAAACTGCACAAAGTTCGTGGAAAACAGAATGAAAGGTAAGTTCATTGTGGCGCAAAAACATCTTGTAACTCATGTCTAGTGTTTTTTTCATAATACACATTTTCCTTGGACTTTTTGAAGACCCTTTATAGGTATGGATGTCAGCATTTTTTGCACCAAGATCGACCTGTTTTTAATTGTTTTCGTGAGCGTTTGGATGTATCCTCACACAGTAGGTGCTCCGTGAGCGGGTGCTGCGTCCAGCAGCATCAGCACCATCGTTGTCATGGCTACCACTCTGCCTTGTTAGAACTGCCCAGCCTCGTGCCTGCTTCCTGCAGGATCGTCAGCCTGAAGGCAGGGTGGCCGCTGTCCGTACAGGCCTCTGAATGGACAGCGCAGCCCGATGGAGGGAGCCTGGGTCCCTGGCTGTGCCGGGACAGAGAAGTCTCCTGGTTTTCTCAGAAACCCCTACCCTGGTGGGTGACCTTGGAGTGCCGTGACCCCGTGCTGTGACCCCTGGCCCCCGAATCTGCCAGGGGCCTTCAGCTGCTGCTTCGGCCCCAGCCTCCAGCCCCCAGCCCCCAGCCCCGACTCCAGCGGATAGAAACCGGCTGCTGGGAGGATTAAGATATTATGGGTGATTTTCACTTCAGCTTTCAGCAGCAGTACTTGGGAAATAAGATTTTGATCTCAGAAAATATGATTTAAAAACAGAATTGAAAGTTGCTCTTGTTTTCTAAACGATATTGTCCCTGACACTTGTTGTGGAGGTGCACGGTGGCCTTGGTCTGAGCGGGCTGGTGGGGGAGACCGGCTCCGGACCTCTCTGGACCCGCTCCTCCCATCCCAGGGCCAGCTTCCCACCGTTTTGGGTCTGCCACGACCCGAGCACCTGCCGTAGACAGAGCCCAGGGAGCCACCCTCGCTCTGTCCCGGCCACACGTGGCCTTGTATGGCCCGCTGCCAGATGTGACGTGGGGAGGTTTCTCAGCTCCCCAGCCCTACCTGGCTCGTGTTTGAATCCTGCAGAAGGACCCTCTGGGACACGGTGGCTCCGTGGAGCTCGGAGTCCCATCCTCTGGTCCCATCCTCATGTCCTGCTCCCAGCTAGGCAGGCAGTTCCCTTCCTTCCTGTTGGATGAGTTCCCGCTAGGCCCCACTTGGGAGCCTTCCAAGAGGCGGGGCTGGCTCCCCTGGCTGCCCCCTGGTTAGCACAGGTCCCATATCTCTTCCTTTCCTGAGTTTGCGGTGGAAACCCCACCCTCTGGGCTACACGGGTTTCGGAGCCCCTCCCCCCACTCCCCACCAGCCCAGGGTGAGCCTGGCCTGTGGGGAGCATGGAGGGCCGTGGAGGAAGGAGAGTGACAGGTGGTTGTTCCCTGGCTGCCTTGGCAGGGAGGTGGCTCTCAGCAGCCTCCCTCCCGCCCCCCACCGCCTTGCTGTCACCCCCAGCACCCAGCTTTCTGGGACTGCCCCTTCCCCTGTCCTGGGAGCCCAGGTGAGGAGCGCCTGGCCTGGAGATGGACTGAGCACTTGTCCTGGTGGGCTCGGCGCGGCCCTGGTCCCAGGAACACTGGACCAGTTGGTCACCCTAGGTAGAAGACTGTCTCCTGTGCTTCCTCTGTAGTCCGCCCACACCTCAGTATAATTGTCCTTGTGTTGAAATTTCCTCAAATTACACCATTTCGCGTCTGCTGTCTCCTTCCTCCCAGGCCCAGGCTGAGCCCTGGGAGCGTGGGGGGATGGCGTTGTTTTTGCCGAGGCCCTTCCTTCACATTTGTGGTGGCCAAGTGGGCGTGATGCTGAGCACCGGGCAGAGCGGCGCATCTTGGCGCTTGGGCTCTCGCCAGAGAAACATGCTGCTGCTGCTGCTGCTGGCCACGTGGCTGTGTCGGCCCCCGTTCTGGGGGATTGCTGCCGAGGACTCTGTCGTGTTGCATCATTGTTTCCCGCCTGTGCAGGTTTCCTCGGGTGAGGGAAACTGAGGCTTAGCGAGGGGAAGTCATTTGCCAAGGCCCAGAATGGGCAAGTGATGCGGCCGGGGTTTGAATCCAGATGAAGCTCCCTGTGGGGTTAGCACACTCGCTGATGAGGTGTTGTACCAGCATGGCAAGCCAGACAAAGCGCACACCCCTCAGCTCCTGGCTGGGATGTACGGGACAGGGTGTCTTACTGGGGGTGCAGGCAGGGGATCTGATGTTTTCCACTTCATGCAGCAGGCTGTGTGCACGGAGCCAGGCGGCCAGCTTTGTCTTATCCAAGTTCGGATACGGTCCTTGTTGGAAAATGTTAGTCTGATTTTCCTTTTCCATTTGTCCCTTCCCCCTTTTTTGTTTTTATAATTAGAATCAGAGCCAGCCAGAGTTGGAAGAGAATCTGCAGGTCGTGTAGTTCTGGGTGGTAAATATATGACACACATGCAGCTCTCCTTATTGCCTGGCCTGTGGTAGACATGGCTAATCGATCCCAGTGCATCAGCCTTCCCAGTGAGCCCAAAGACAGCCTCTACTAATCAATTGTTGGCATGCAGTGTGAAACCCGCCTGTGGTCCAGCTTCTCTCTCTGTATAGATTAGGAACCCAAGTCCCAGAGTGGGTAAATGACCCTTGGGGAGCTCCTTCTCCACATTGGGGTGCATGCTGTTAAGAGATGACTTTGGGTTAAAAGGCTGGCGTCTATACGCAGTGTGATGTAGAGGAAAGGACCTGGGTTTTGTACAGCAGGGTGTGGATCCGGGTCACGCCCTAGCTCTTCCCCTTAGGGTTGTACCCTTGCTCAGATCGTATGGCCATGTGTGAAACTGGAAATTGCCATCCCCAGTCCCAGAATGGTGAGGAGTAAGTGGCATGGTGTGTTAATTCCACATTCAGCAGATGTTTGATGAGTGCTGAGTGTGAGCCGGGCACTGATCCAGGCCATGCGTGTGGCAGCAGGCCGTGTAGACGCAGGGCTGTCCTTGTGGAGCTTGACGCCCTTGTAGGCGGGACTTCCCCTCTCCTTCCCGGAGGCCTCTGGGACCCTGTTGCCATCATCACCTCCGTTGTGTCCACTTACATGTTGGCCCATGTAGGCATCACGTGAATTACCATGGGGCGCGGTTTCTGTTTTTCTTTCATTCCTGGTCTCCTTTCCATCCTTACATCAGAGCGCATGGTCACTGAGTGTTTCTCAGTCGCAGAAAAATGGCAACGGTGGTCTCTCTCCCACTGAATGACCTGGGTGCTGGGTCCAGCCTTAGACTTCTGTGAGTGGCGCTCTGAAAATCTGACAGCTCTTGGTCCTTCTGCTGGCCTGCTGCTAAGGTGCAGGCTGTGCAGAGGTGGCATGGTTTATCATCTGCCTAAATATTCCTGCAGATTCCCCAGCTTCCCCCTCAGCATGCAAACGGATATGCAAATAGGCATGCAAATGAGGAAAAGTATGTAAGGTCCAGGCTTTTATTCTGTCTGTTCCTCTGGCCGGGAGCAGGGTTTGTCTGTACAGCATATTCTGTACTGCATGAGCTGTTTAGTCTTGGCTGTGCTGAATATTTTTTTCTTTTATCCTAGTCTGGGGTTCAAGGTTGGCACTTTCTGCCCCATGATGTTTACTTTACGTCGTAGACGAGTTCTCTCCTCCTCGATAAGACCAGGGCATCTCTGAAGATGCTGCGTGGTTGCGTGGAGGTTCCTTCTGCGGTCAGGCAGCAGCTGGCCGCTCAGCCCCACACAGCGTGTTCCCTGGCCGCCTCACCTCTCTGACCCATCAAGCCAAGGGACAGGATGACCACAGACTCCTGATGGACAAGGCTTACGGAACAGGACGTGTGCAAAGGTCTGCCCGGAGAGCATCTCTGTGAGGTGGCAGGTTTTGCATTTGAACTCCTAGAATTTGACTTGGAAGCATGGACGCATCCTGTTGTGAAAGGGCCGCGTTCTTGCTCAGCCTCCGTCGGGAAGGCTGCCTGGCACACACATGCGCGGCTTCGTCCTGGGTACCAGGGGCTTCGCGAGGCCAGCTGAGCATCCTTGAAAGAGGCCTGGGGTCCAGGATTTTCACGTGGTCTTTCAGTCTTCTTCTGTTAGCCAGCACCCAATCTTTGGCCATGCTCTGGAGTGAAACGGTATTTAAATAACTAGAGAGAACAAGGGTTCGACGGGAAGGTCTCCCTGCTGTTGAATGTTGCTTTTGGTGAACTTTCTCCTTTGTATTTCTCCACCACATTTGGTAGTCTGGCTGGAGGGCGGTTGCTTTTTGTGCTTCAGGTGTGCTCTGCACTGGGAATGTTTAGGGCGATCCAACGGAGCCAGCTGTCTGCCCAGCTGGGTGCTGATCACCAAGGGCTGGGCTTGGCGAGATAGCGGAATCCACCATTTCTTGAGCACCTACTGCATGCCAGGTGCTGTGTATGCACCTTATCTAAACACCCTCCTGGCAGGCTCTGAGAGGCCCTGGCCTGCAAAGTCACATGGATGTGAGGGTATGGCTTTAGTGCCAGCCCAGGTCTGGCTGACCCGAACCCACTGCTTCTCCTGGAACGTCAAGGGACTTCCTAGTGTCCTTCACGTCCCCACCTTTGTGAACTTGCACTTAGGGGAAAATGAAGCGGGCACTGGTTGCACAGCAGGGACGGCCTGGGAAGGTTTCACCTCATTTCTCAGCCCCCGGCCAAGCTCATGTGTGGCCACGATTGTCCCAGACCCGAGTGTGTTGCCGGCCAGGGTGACTCTGTGCAGCTGTCTCTGGTGTGCAGCTGGGCTCCCCGGGCCTTACCTTTGTGACCTTGCTGGGGAGTGCCCTTCGGGAAGGAAGGAGGGGTGCTGGGAAGGTAGCTTTGTCATCAGGCTCTGTGCTTCACAGGTGAGAGTGCACAGCTCCTGGGGACAGGTGTGCTTGGGCGTGATGGGAGGGCCTTTACCTGGGCTAGAGACCTGTGTCTGGGTTAGTCTGACGCTAAGGTGCCGAAAGTCAGGACTGGCCGTGGCTCCTCTCTCGTCTGGTGTCTGCATTTGGGGAGGCTGAGGAGAGGCCGTCCCAGGCATCATATCTGTCCGTCGCAGCTGTTTCTCACTGGATCTGATGTGTGGCATTGGCAGAGCCTTGATCGGGGACGAAGGAGGGTCTGGTTCATTCATTCATTTGTTCATTTATTTTGCTGTTTGTGGTTCTGAGGATTTCTTTTTTTAATTGTGGTGAAGTATCTGTAGAATGCTTGCTTTAATCACTGGTGAGTGTACAATTCAGTGGCATGAAATCCATTGCTGCTGTTTGTACCCCCTCATTTTCTTTTTCTTTTTTAAGATTTTACTTGAAGAGCAGTTATATGCAGAGAGAGAGAGAGAGAGAGAGAGAGATCTTCCATCCGCTGGTTCACTTCTCAAATTGGCTGCGCCAGCTGGGGTTGTGACAGGCTGAAGCCAGCAGCCAGGAACTCCATCTGACTTCCCCAGGTGGGTGGCGGGGGCTCAAGCACCTGGGCCACATTGGCTTCTCTTCCAGGCACATCAGCAGGGAGGTGGTTCAGAAGCGGAGCAGCTCATAGGGGATCCCAGTGTTGCAGGCAGTGTCCTGACCTGCTGTGCCCCAACTCCGGCCCCGGTACCCCACACCCATTAATCATTCCCTTTCTCCCCTTCTCCCGACCACTGACTGACAGCTACTGTTCCACTTGGCAGCTCTGTGTTTGCCCATTCTGGGAGCCTTGTATAACTAGAGCTGCACAGGGCTTGGCCTTCAGTGTCTGGCTTGTGTCACTTAGCTTGATGTTCTCAAGTTCCATCCACGCATGTGTCGTCACAGTTTTCCTCCCCCCCCCCCTTTTTTTTTTAAGGTTTATTTATTTATTTGAAAGTGAAAGTTACACAGAGAGAGAAGGAGGAGGAAACAGAGACAGAAAGTTCTTCTGTCTGCTGGTTCACTCCCCAGATGGCTGCAATGGCTGGAGCTGTGCCAATCCGAAGCCAGGAGCCAGGAGCTTCTTCCTGGTCTCCCACGCAGGGCCAGGGGCCAATGGACTTGGGCCATCTTCTACTGCTTTCCCAGGCCATAGCAGAGAGCTGGATTGGAAATGGAGCAGCCGGGACTAGAACCGGTGCCCACAAGGGATGCTGACACTGTAGGTGGCAGCTTTATCCGCTACACCACAGCGCCGGCCCCAATTTTCCTTCCCTTTTAAGGCTGAATTGTATTATACTGTGTGTATATTATCGCATTCTTGAAAAACATGAATGTATTTGAAAGGCTGACTAACAGAATAAAGGGGCGAGACAGAGGAGAGAGAGCCGTTCCACCTGCTGCTTCGTTTTCAAATGCCTGCAGCCGCCAGGGCCAGGCCAGGCTGTGGTTGGGAGCCTGGGGCTCCATTCAGTCCTCTCATGTGGGTGGCAGGACCCCGGGTACTCGGGCCATCATCCACTACCTTCCAGCCGCATCAGCAGGAAGCTCAATCGGAAGTGTGGAGTGGCCCGGACTCAAGCCAGCAGTCCAGGATGGGATGTGGCCAACCCAGGCTGCAGCTTTACCTGCTGCTCCACACGCTGACCCTAACACAGCACATTGTAACAATCCGTTCTTCTCTGGGTGGGTCCTTGTGTTGTTTCTGTGAAACTTTGGCTGCTGTGAATAATGTCACCAGGAACTCTGGTACCAGTACCCGTTCTCAGCTCTGTATCTGGGAGTGGACGCTCCCACCCCATTACGTAAATAACCCAGGTTTATCTTAGAATAATTAGGCCATACAAACAGAGGCAGAGAACAAAAGTTTTGCAGGGTGGTGACAGAAGAAGTGGTAGTGAACGTGTGTGTAGGGTATTCCTCTGCCGGAGCTGGTTTTCTGTCCCTCCTGGATTTTGTAGGGTCCCTGGTGGTGTGCGATGGATCTTCACTTAGTGAGAGGGACGGGAGTGGAGGTCCTTGGGCTCATACCACCGTGGTGTTGGGTACATCCCCCCATCTGACTGCTGTGGCCTGGTTTGATCATTCCCTTTTCCTATCTGTCCCCTGGTTGACCATGCAAGACCCTCAAAGGCCATGTAGTGCAGTGCCTGGCCATAGTCAGCGTGTCATAAATATTTGTTGAATGAATGCGTAAAATGATGGAATGAATGTGCATTTTGCCAGCAGCTGATGAGGGCGTGACTCAGCTGTGTTACATGGGGTCCTCCTTGAGCCCACCGCTCTTTCTGGTGCCTGCCACTGGCTCAGTGGAGTTTGCTGAGCCAGGCAGCCGAGTGCCACTGGTATGGTCCTTACTGCGGGGGCTGAGCCTGGGAAGCAGGCTTCAGATGCAGGTCTAGGCCATGAATTCCCCTTCGGGAGAGGTGTTTGCTGAGAGCGTCCTGGGTGTCCAGCTTTGCTGGAGCTGGGCTGTGGGGTGAGCACTTTCTATTCTGGATAGAGAGTCCTTGCACAAAAGAACGGGGAACCGTGGAGAGCAGGAAGTGTGGTGCCAAGAGCTGCAGCCTTTCTCCTTTTCCTCTTCTTCTGTCTGTTTTCGTATGTTTCCCTTTAAAAACAAAGCAGAACAAGCAAACAAACAAACAGAAAAAAAACCAGTCCAGTTGGCTGGTTCTTGATTGGTTAGAGGCCAAGGCTGTGCAGTTCCTGGGTTTGAATCCTGACTCCACCATTTCCTAATGATGATGTTGGCAATGCCCCTAGGATTTGCAAGCTCCGATGTCCTTGTGTGTGATGGACGGTGAGGATGAGTGTGCTTCCCAGGGTTACTGAGCAAGGCAGGCTGGATGGAGGTGCACAGGGCAGCGCCCTGGGTCTCCCTTCTCAGCAGTGTTGGCTGTTAACTCTTACTACTCTGTTGTTGCAGGCCAGCACTGAACAGTGAACCCGAGGGCCGTGTGGTTTTTAAAGTCACAAAACCAGCCCATTCCAGTGGACCCACCACCCAGGCTACCTGGGGAGGGTCAGTTTGGGCCGGGACTGGGGCAGGGAGCGTGGCTTCCCTGGGATGCTTTGCTGAATGGAATTTGACATTCTTGAGCGCTTCCAGGCGGCGTCTGCAGCTGGTTCCAGGAGGTCTGTGGCAGGGCCACTTTTCTCCTCCTTTCCTGTGCTCCATTTTGGGCCAGTCCTTCTGGTTCCACGATGGAAATGAGCAGAACCTGCAGGCACATAAACAAACAGCAATGCCCTGTTGAGTGCGCTCAATTAAGCAGCTCCTGGTGGCCGAGCAGTGGGTCCCTGCTGCCAGGCAGGGACTTGGGGAGGCTGCCCGAGGCCTGCCCAGCCTGTGTGGGCCCCGTCCCAGAGTGGGTGTCAGACTTGAACCTGTCCCTGCCACCGGTGGCACCCCAGCCGGCCCCGCAGCTGGTCCGAGGGCTCTAGCCTCATGGGGAGCTGTCAGGGGGTCGGAGAACGTGTTTCTGGGGCAGGGGCTGATCGCAGAGCAGCTTCAGCAGGGCACCGTCTTCCCCAGCCACAGGGCCTTCCCCACGAGCGTGCCTTGCCTCCCCTAGGCTCTCTTCCCCCAAAGAAGCCTGCCAGGAGGAGACGGGAGGGCAACCCCCCACCATCCCCAACATCCCGTTATCCCCCATGTTCAAGTCTGGAAAGAAACGGAATTTGGTGTTCATTTTTCCTGACCTCTTCCCTTTTGCTTCCTGTTTTTCATTGTGCGATTCTGATCCCAGGTGAATGAGACTGAGCTGGAGCTGGCGTCAGCGGGCCAGGGATGGCAGGCAGAGGCAGGGTGCACACTGCACCGCTCCGCAGGGTCTGTTACCGCCCAGGCGCTTCCCGTGAAGTGGGCTTGCTGGTTTACCTCCCCACCCTGCTCACACCCAGTCCAGTGGCCATGTCCGGGAAGCAAGGCACAAACTCAGGACGGCCCGCGTTCCCATCCCAGCCCCGCTGCCCAGAGTATGTGACGTGGGCCGTTGCTTTGACTCTGTGAGCCTCTGTACCCTGACAGGAGAAGTGGAGGCCAAGGATGGGACCTCCTGCACGAGGTGGGGTGGGAGTGAAATGCAGAGACGTGCAAGGCCTCTGGCTGAGGGCCTGTACCTGCTGCGTCTCCACGTGTGCTGGGCGTTTCCTGCCTTGGCTTACAGGGCACTTACTGGGCACCAGGCGATGTGCTAAGGGTTAGGGTTATGGAGACAGCCTGCGAGGAGTTGCGCACAGTCGAGTCCGTGCCCCGTGATTGCAGCATGAAGGGGGGTGGCTCACGGCAGGAGCTCGTGGGAAGCTCCGAGGTGCCCGAGAAGGCTGCTGAGTGAGCCGTGGTTGGCTTGGGTCAGTTAGAGAAGCAGAGAGGCGCCTTCCAGGCGGAGAGTGGTGTTGGCCCAGCCCCGGGGGAGCACGGCCCAACTGCCTCCCAGGACTGGAGCGGGTGGGGGTAGATGGTGCTGCGGAGGGTGGGCCCCGGGAGCACCTGCTGCTGGCCTCAGGACTTCGGACTTCACTGTGGAAGCTGAGCCCCTGGAATGCTCCTGAACTTCTTGTTTCTTCCTTCTCATTCTTTTTAAGATTTATTTTATTTATTTGAAAGGTAGAGTGGGAGAGAGAGAGAGAGAGAGAGAGAGAGAGAGAGAGAGAGAGAGAGAAACAGACACCTTCTATCCATTGGTTCACTCTGCAAATGTCTGCAATGGCCAGGACTGGGACAGGCTGAAGCCAGGAGCCTGGAACTCCATCCAGGTCTCCTGTGTGAGTGGCAGAGGAGCAGGTACTTGGCCATCTTCTGCTTTCCTGGGCTCATTAGCAGGGGGCTGGATCAGAAGTGGAGCAGCCAGACTTGAACCTGCACCCATATGGGAGTCGCATCACAGGCAGTGGCTTAACCCCCTGTGCCACACTGCTGGCCCCTACTCAGCCTTGAAGATCTTGAGGCCAGGCTGAGAGAGCCATCCCGGAAAGGGGGCTCGGTGCGTGGTCAGTGAGGAAATGGCCTTGCTCCCTCTCCCTTTGGGGTTGGTGGTGAAACCCAAGTGGCCAGCCCTTGAGGTCTGTCTGGCATAGAAACTTCTAGGCCCTAAGTGCCACCACTGTGTGGTGTTGGAAATGGGAGGAACCCTGGCCCGGGGTCAGAGCAGTGAGCTGGGAGTTCCACCCCTGGCTCTGCCACTTGTCTGCTGTGTGACTTGGGCAAGGAATGTTACCTCTCTGGGCCTTTGTTTCTCATCAGTGCGGTGGGTGGGTGGTGGTGTCCTTGCGATGGGCTTCTGGAAAGGACTTGGTGAGGTTGCTCATGTCCAGTGTTGGCGCTGTGTCTGGGATAGACAAAGTGCACAAGACACAGAGAGAGGGTTTTACACCACTGTTGCTACTGTTACCACCAAAATTACACAGGGGGCCTGCCCCAACCAAGGGAGGGAGGGGCCAGAGAGGGCTTCCCAGGTGGCATCCGGCTTTGGGATCAGACACTCCCAAGTTCAGGCTCCGCCAGGGTCTAGCTGCATGTGACATGGGCAAGTTATTGACATTGAGTGTGTTATTTACAGCCTGGTTGCCTTAGTTACTCGACCTGGGAAATGGGATAATAATGTACAACTCCCAGGTTGGTGTGGGGTGCAAAGCCTCCCGTTTGAGTGACATTTCCTGACCGCCTTTGGGCTTCCGTTGAGCTCCTTCTGTCCGAGTGCTGCCCCGCCCTCCAGGCAGCAGGTGAGCATCAGGCCTGGGTCACTGCTGAGCTTTCTCAAGGCCCGTCAGGAGCGCTGGCCTCGCCTGAGCGCAGCAAGCTCTGCGTTATCTTTGCAGAAATCACGAGCGGGGGAGGGCAACCACTTCCTCCGCAGCCACCAGCTCCGCTTGTGACAGTTGCAGTTTCAAGAGAGTTTGTAGAGAAAGAGGCCTGGAAGCATCGTGTAAATAAAGGGGCCTCTGGCCGCTGCTGCTTCCACAGGTGGAGGTGCACAGCACACGCCTGTGCACACACACATGCACGTATGTGAACAACACATAAACACGCACGTCTGTGTCCTCCTATGGATATACATGCATACACTTCCACGAAGCATGTAGTACATTTACACACACACACACGCACACAGTAGCCATGTATGTATATAACCCATTGGCATGTGTGCACGTAGTATGCTCACAGACAGGTAACATGGAACAGCCTTGCCTACACCTATGCATGCGCGCACACACACGTGCAGCTTCGAAGGCCATCTCTAGCATTGTGCTCAGTCCTATCTACCAGGTGCATGTGTGACTTTGAGCAAGTTTCGTAAGCTCTGTACCTTGGCTTCCTCGTCAATACAGTGAGGTTAGTAGCAACTTTTTTTTTTTTAAAGAGGATTTACTTATTTCTTTGAAAGGCAATTACAGAAAGAGAGGAGGAAAGACACACAGAGAGATATCACCCATCTGCTGGTTTACTCCTCCAGTAGTTCCAACAGCCGGGGCTGGGCCGGACTGAAGCTTGGACCCTGGAGCTTCTTCTGGGTCGCCCACGTGAGTGCAGGGGCTCAAGCCTTTGGGCCACCCTCCGCCGCTTTCTCAGGTACATTAGCAGGGAGCTGGGTTGGAAGTGGAGCAGCCGGGACTAGAAGCGGCACCCACATGGGTTACCAGTGTTATAGGCAGCAGCTTTACCTGCTACCCCACAGCACTGCCCCCAGTGCAATGTTTACGACCTGGATTGTGGTCGGGATTCAGGGATAGGAACGGAACAAGCCTAGGAGGCGGCCCAGAACGCACTGTTCCTCCTGGTGTCTCGTTGGGCTGCCTCTTGGTGTTCCCCCGGGCTTGGTGGAGGTTTGGCCCCTCTCTGCTGTGGTTGTCTAGGGTTGAGTAGGTGGAGGGCTCCATTCCAGAGTTCATTCCACACCACAGAGTACCAGCACTAGTCACCAAGGCCACTAGCCGGGTAGTGCTGGGCGAGCAGTGAAGTGTTGGAGAGAGACAGGGTAGGGGCATACATTACGAGTGCAGTCAAGATGGGTCCCCTGAGCGGGTAGCCCCAGAACAGCAGCCAAGGGCTGTGTGCATCTGGAGCGGGGCACTTCTGGTTGTGAGGACAGCAGGTGCAAAGGCCCTGAGGTGGCAGGCCCCAGGCTGAATGTGGCGGGGCAGCCGACTGGACTCTGCTTCCAGTGCCTTCGTGTGTCCCTGAGGGGCTGTGTTGGACTTGGCTGTACAGTTGCTGCCCAGTGAGCGTTTGAGGGGCCTGTCTGTTGCCCTGCTTGCTGAACCCTGGCCAGGCCAGCCCCATTGCCTTGGATCTGGGGGTCCTGGGTTACATGGCTTTCCTCGCACCATACCCTTGGGGTCCCGATCTGTAAAGTGACATGAACTTGGGGGCCTTTAGCCATGCCACCACCATGCCCTGCGGCTCCTGCTCCCCCATGACCTTGGCAGAGCCGGCCGTGGACTCCCGCGCGCCAGCGGCTGTACGACATGAACTGGCTGCGGCCGTCACTGACGTGTCTTCTTTCTTGTTTGTCATGGGAGGGCGTGGAAGTGCATTCCTCCCCAGTGAGTGACACGGAGCGGGCAGGGGTGCCCGGTGCTGCTCTGTAATTTTCGTGTCTGGGACGGGTGTCAGGGCTGAGCTGTTTGCCTCTGACCAGCGAGGGCTGCCGCCCAAGTCAACAGCAGTGCGTTTTCTAGCCTGCCTTGGTTGGCTGCTTCTTCCTTCTTTTTCTTTCTTTCTTGCTTTCTTTTTTTTTTTTTTAAATGGGTCTTTTCCTCCCTCCTATGAAATAAAACTGGTGACTTAGATGTGGTGGGTGAGAATTAGCAGTTCCTGTCCTTTTGGGCTAGGGAGTTGGAGGGGGTTGTTTGAGACATTTATTTCCCATTAAGCGGTCCTCGGGCTTGGGAGCTGGCGTTGGAAGTGGGGTGATCTCCAGTCTTGCGTAGGATTCGCGGTGCCTGTCGGGAGGCCGGGAACACGCCGAGCGGAGGCTGCGAGCCGGCGACCCACGAGCCAAGTCCAGTCTGCCCGTGTATTTTCTTTGGCCTGCACAGTGTTGTGTTTTGTTGTGTTAAAAAAAAAAAGCTGCAGCAAGTTGTCTGTGTTTAAAAATTAGGAGAGTTCCCCTCCAAGAGTCCAGAGTTCCGTTCTCTAATAACGTCAGAGACCGGCGCTGCTGGTCACTTACAGCCTGCCTGGCGTTGTCCTCCTTGGCCCCAGCTGTGTGCTCCTCGCGTGCTCTGGACACTTCCAGGGCAGACTGGGGTGGGGGTGGGGACTTCCGTTACGACTGCCGTTGTGCAGTTGGGGAAACAGAGGCAGACCGTGGCAGGTGTGCTGGGCCTGCACCCCGGCTCCTGCCAGGCGGGGCATGTGCCCCGCTCTTGACTTCAGCCTTGGCCGGCCCACTGAGCTCAGGTTCACTGGCTGCGTGCGGCCTGTGGGCGTGGACTTTGCTCCCTCTGAGCCTGCAGAGGTCAAGGCGGGTGGCCAGCAGGGCAGCAGGCTGCTGCTGCTTGTGTTGAGCCCCTTGCTGCTGGCTTTCCCTCCTGCCCTCCCACTGGCCTCGCAACTGGGTTCACTGCTGGGCTCTGGCCCCTGACTCCAGCTCCCACTAATGAAGACTGTGGGAGGCAGTGGTGTTGGCTCAAGTCCTTGGGCCCCTGTCATCCAAGGGGGAGGCCTGGATTGAGTTCCTGAGCCCTCGCTTCAGCCCCAGGCCAGCCTAGGCCGTGGTGGCCATTTCTGGAGTGAACCCGTGGGTGGGCGCTCCATCTTATCTCTTTGTCTCTCTGCCTCTCAAATAAATACATTGAGCAAGAGATTCAAGTGGGGAGGATGAGAACCATCCAGAGCAGTATGTGCAGTAAGGAAACGGCACAGCCAGGGTCAGAAGCCAACCATTGCAGCCGCACGTCTCCCTCCTCCGCCCTTCCTGCTCGCGTTCTCTCTGCCTTGAAGTCGGTGCTTATCCGTCGTCCATTTTTTTGTGCTTTTACTACGATACATGTTGTTATAGGACACCCGGATGCTTCTCAGGTTTGAAAGCTTTGTATAAATAGCGTCGTCACTTGGACACCCTGTGCAACTTGCCTTTTTGTTTGTTTGCTTACCTTTGCGTGTGTGAGATCCACACGGGAAGCCGCAGGTGCCTCTGGCTCCTGTGCCTGCCCTGCCGTGGAGCGCGCGGTGGCGTGGACCAGCTGTGGAGTGCTTATGTACTCTGCGGATGGCCTTGGGCGTTGTTCTGGGTGTTTGGTGCTGTACACAACAGCACAGTGAACATCTTCATGTCCGGCCCCCTTTGCAGGAGGGCAAGACCTTCTCCCCCTTCCCCAACTCCTCTCTCTCTTCTCCTCTCCCTGCCTGGGAACAGCCAAGCTCAGCCCCTTGAGCCGCCTCGGAATCTTCAGGGAAGGATGGAGGGCAGAGAGAACCTTGCGTGTCAGCCCCATCAGGCCCTCTTTGGCCTCAAGTGTGACAGGGCTCTTGGATCTTGTGTGGATAATTCACGCAGAAGGTTGAGCTGAGCACTGTGCACATGGTAGGTGCTTGGCAGATGTAGCTGGTCGTAGTGTCGCCCACTGGCCAGGACAGCCATCGCTGCTGGTGAGAAAGCGTGGCCAGCTCGGAGGTGTTGGCCCTGCTTTGTCAAGGGGCAGTTCAGGGTGTGGAATGGGCTGTGTTAGCCCCACCAGGGGCTCCTTTCCCAGTGGAGATGACCGGGTGCTCTGTGTGAGAACTGTCAGGCTCCTGTTGTCTCTGCCCAGATTGAATTTAAGCTGCATTTAGGTTCAGGACTCACAGAACATAAGCAGGTCTGGCAGCTTGCGTATAGCAGAAGCTCTTTCTCTTCTCCCTCGCATGGAAGGAACTGTAGTGGGGCCTTCATGGTAGCCTGGTCACTGTGCCTCCTGGACCTAAGGGCCTTCCACGCCGCTGCTCTTAACACCTCATCTCGTGGTGCAAGATAGCTGCTCCGGTTCCTGCCGTTTTATCATCCTTCCAGTTGTGGCAAGTGGGCTCTCACTGTCACATCACATCTAAATACTAGTTAACAGGAAGTAGGAGTGAGAAAGTGGAGAAGGACTTCTGCTTTCATCTCATCGAGCACTGGGTCACATGGCAGCCTCAGCTGCAAGGGAGTCTGGGAAATGGAGACCTTTCTGTGGGAGCAGCGCACCTGCTAACAAACTCAGCTCTTCTGCTGCGAAGGGGCAGAGGAAGGAAAAGCCACTTGAAACCCTTGTCAGACCCTTACTTGGAGTCCCAGGGCCTGGCCTGCCCTTGGAACTCTACTCGTGTGCACAACAGTAGAAGGAACTGAGGCTTTTATGTTGAATTTTATTTATTTGAAAGGCAGACAGACAAAGCGACAGAGATCTTCCATCCGGGGGTTCACTACCCAATTCCTGGAACTCAGTCTGGGTCTCCCATGTGAGTAGCAGGAATTCAAGCACCTGGGCCATCACCTGTGGCCCCCTAGGGTGCGCATTGCCAGGAAAGGGGAATCAGGATCCTAACTCTGAGCCCGAAGAGCGAAGAGCGACTTGACCGCCACTGGACGGGCCAAACGCCACCCTGGAGCAGAGCGGGCAGTGATGGGGGAGGGTAGAGAACCGTCTGCTCTCAGTGGCGCCTGTGACCTCTGAGAAAGGGTCATGGGGCACAGGCTTTCGCTTGTTCTGTTGGGCGGGGTGAGTGCTGGCTGGTCAGGGTGGCCGCCAGGTGCACCGCAGATCCAGAATGGGCATTGAGCCCATCAAGGAGGAAAGCTGTGCGGATCTCACCCGGGACGGCAAAAGGCAGCGACCTTAGGTGGTCACACCTCTGCCCCTGCCTGGCCAGTGGTGGCCAGTGCTGGTCCCTCTGGCCGAGAGGCTGCCCTGCCCCGCCCCCACCCTGCCACCGAGAGAAGTCGGTGTGTGAGATAAACTCGCTCACCTTTCCTGCGTGAGTCTGGTCCTCACTTTTACAGGTGAGGACCTTCAAGGCCGCAGCGGTGGTGACAGGCCCAGAGGCGCACGGCGAGGGTAGGGGAACACTCAGGGCCCCACGATCCAGGCCCCTCCTGGGTACCCCCGTCGGCCCCTGGAGCTGGTGCTGCCACAGTTGGTTGCTGGCTCTCGGGGAGGCAGCTCCTCACCTGGAGGAGGGTGTGCGTGCAGCACCTGCCGCCTCCCGTCCGGGCCCTGCTGGCCGCCCAGCAGCAGCCGAGGGCGCTGGGCAGTGGGAAGTGAAAGTGTGCGGCAGCCCTCGGTTCTGCTATTGACCGGTCAGGGTTTTTCCTGGGGGGAGGGGAGGCATGGCTGTGTTTTCTTTACTTAACCTGGCCTTGCCCCACAGAGAAAACAAATGCATGGCCGCCATCCTGTTTGTCAAGAGGGTGTTCAGTTATTCCAAGCTGCTGGCCTGGAAAACCTGGGGCGGGGTCAGCGCCTCTGGTAGCCGCGAGAGGGGCCCCAGGCCCCTCGGTGTATTGTGCTGGTGCGTGTCTTTGCACCGTCTGCCGCTGACCTTCTTCTCCTTGTCACGTGAATGGTCCGTGCCAACCACGTGGAAGCCTGCGGTTCGTGAAGTTCAGGCTGGTGCAGCCGTCCCGACGTCCGTCCGTCGCCAGAACTTTCCCGTCTTCCCCGCGGAGACTCCCAGTTGCAGCCTGGCCTGCTCCTGCCTCCTGCCCGGGCAGCTGCTGCCCCGCGCTCCCGTCCGTGACTCGGACTTGTGGGGGCTGCCCAGGAGCTGTCTTTTGTGTCTGGGCGGTGTGGTGGTGGTTTGTTTTGAATGAGGTGAGCTGCTCTGAACGTAAAAGCAGCCGTCGCACTGTGGACACCGCGGCGCCGCCCGCCGCCTCTGCCTACTTAAAAAAGCTTTTTCATGTCTGCGTTACCCCACGAGGGAACTCCGCGCCCATGGACGGCCGCTTCCACTCCCCCTTCCCAGCTCTTAGCCCGCCTACCGGCATGAAGCTGTGCGGTTTTCCATAGGAGGCCTCCACAGGTGTATCTGAATGAACGAAGGAGACTGTTGGGGCGAAAGCTTGGATTTCCCGGGCACCTGGCGAGCGCCTGCCGTGTGCCGGGTCCCTGCTGGCATCCATGCGTCCCAGCCCTGGCTGCCTGATGGATGGAATCACTGGGGGCGGTCTTCGTAACCCCGACACCCACCCCCCCACCCCCCAGATGCTGGTTGCTTTGGCCTAGGGGGGACCCTGGGCAGCAGCTCCTCAGGTGATTCCAGCGTGCCAGTGACTGATGGGCGTGATTTTGTTGTGTCGTAGCACTTCCGTGATAGATCATATTATCTCCATTTGATAGACAGGGAAACGGGTTCGGAGAGGTTGAGTAACTTACCCAATCTCACACAGCTTCACGTCTTCGGCTGAGTGCAGAGCTCTGGTCCCGCCGTCCCTCAGTTAATTCTTTAGTATGTGATTTTGAAAGGGGGACCTATTGCTGGTAAAACGTGTGCTTTGGGGTAAAACAGTTTCACACTATCTAATAGGCACTTAGGGAGCACTTGCTGTATGCCAGGCACTGTGTGGGCACTTCCAGGGTTGTGGGAAGTGGAATTAAAGGACGAGTTGATTTCAATGCAGACATTTTTTGAAATCCATGCATGTTAAGGCTCTTCAGAAGGTTCATGAAAACAGTGTGTACTATGAAAGAACTATACTTCGGTTTAGCCTTTTTTGGTGCCAAAATGAAGTTATTTTTGAGTGCCATTTTCCATGGACTTGAGGTCCCCTCGTTTGTACCTGATTCACATTGTCTCAGTTTGCCTCTCTAGGAACCCTGTGCTAGATTATTATGAGAGCTAAGTTTCTGGGCCTAGTGTGGTGGGTAGAGCCACTGCCTGTGATGGTGGCATACCATAGGGGCACCAGTTCATGTCCTGTCTGCTTCGCTTCCGGTCCAGCTTCCTGCTAATGTGCCTGGGAAAGCAGAAGATGGCCCAAGTGCTTGGACCTCTGTACGCATGTGGGAGTTACAGAGAAACAGAGGGAAGGAGGGAGGAGGGAGGAGGAGAGAGATTTTCCGTTCGCTGCTCCACTTCTCAAATGGCTGCAACAGCTGGAGTTGCACCGATCCAAAGCCAGGAGCCTGGAGCCTCTTCTGGGTCTCCTACATCAGTGCAGAGGCCTAAGGACTTGGGCCATTTTCTGTGGCTTTCCCAGGCTCATTAGCAGGGAACTGGATTGGAAGTGGAGCAGCCAGGACTCGAACTGGTGTCCATGTGGGATGCCAGCACTGCAGGCAGTGACTTTACCTGCTATGCCACAATGCCAGCCCCAATAAATAAATCTTAAAAAAAAAAAAAAAAAGTGCTAAGCTTCCCCAGACCTTGGGGGAAAAACAGCGAGGTCTTCCACGGTCAACTGTTGCAGACGGAAGAGGCCAATGTGGCGTCTGTCAGAGGCTCACGGGTGAACCTGGACACAGCATTTTTGTGGGAAGGCCTTGGCAGTGGCCGCTACCTTCTCTGTCCAGTTAGGAACCTCTGGGGCCCCTGGGGTACAGCTGGGGGAAGCAGTGCATGCATGAGGACTTGCGCTGGCTGGCCGTCCCGTGGGCCCCAGAGGGGTTGCCCCTCACGTTTGTGTTTGCGAGTTAATGATGCTGTAGGGCTCATTTATTCCTTCAGTGCACACTGCTAGCCCAGTGCTGTCTGGGGCTCCGGGGACATGCCATGGTCGGCGCAGGCACAGTTTCTTCCCCACCCTCCCGGCCCCAGTTCCTAGTGGCCACCTTACTGCTGCAAGCCAGGTCATTTGGGTGGGTCACCCTGTTCCTGCATCATAGCGGCTGTGCAGGGTGGGCCCTGGTCCCACGTGAGGAGGGGGCTCAGGCAGGCGGGGAAGCTTCTGAGGTCAGCCTGTCAGGGTACGCACACGGGGACTGAGCGCGGGACGCAGGCTTCGGAGCTCAACCATGACCACCAGCACCCAGGAGAGAATCCTGAAAGGCGGTGCAGGGAGCATCTGTGTGGGATGGGGCCCTGGTGGGGAGGCTCCCGGGGGCCGGGGGCTGTTTCAGCAGCGGGTTTCCTGTGGCTGCTGGGCTTGCACAGTGCAGTCGGCAGAAGTCCAGGTGGGTTTCAAGGGCTAAAATCCAGACGGTGCCTTGCTCCCATGTGTTCTAGGGAGGAAGTGTGCCCGGTGTCCAGGGGCCACCTGGATTCCTTCACTCCTGACAGTGACGCTCCCACTGTGCCTCCACCCTCACATCTTTGTTTCTTCAGCCTCCCACCTGCAAAGACCCTGTGATGACGCTAATGCAGGGTCACCTCTGCTCAGGGTCCTGAGCTTCTGTGGCTTTGCGAGTCCTTTCTGTTGTGTCAGGCCGCATATCCCCAGGTCTGAGGGCTTAGGACAAAGGCAGCCCTGGGGGCTGCTGCCGTGCCTGCCAGAGCTGGGGAGAGAGGGGCTGGCGGGCAGTGAGTCAGGTTCTCAGGTGAGACAGCAAGGCTGTTGGCACTCGGAGGGCTGGTGGTGAGCGGGCGAGGTGGGGCCTGGGGATGGGGGGGGACTTCGTGTGCCATGGGACTGGCAGGGCGTTGCTAGTGGTGTCTGGGCAGAGTACCGCTGCTTCCAGGGCCCAGGGCACGTGTGTGTCCCCGGAGGCTGGAACATGGTGGAGAAGCCCTTGTCCCCACCCACTCAGGAGCCTTCTCCTCCTCTACCCTTGGGGCAGGGACAAGCACACGCAGACCTGGCCTCTGGAGTTCTGGGCTGGCTTTGAGTCCTGGTCGCTTCTCGCTGGAGATGGAATCAGACCGCGCCCGCCCCACAGGGTCAGTGGGAATCTCAGGAGTCCGCAGGTGACTCGGCTGCCACTCTGCTCCCCACAGCAGGTGTCGATGGGGTGTCTGCTGGGCACCAGCACCCTTCTAGGCATGGAGGTAGCAGACAAAGTCCTGGCCCTCTTGGAGCCCCCATTCCACATGGGAAGGAGAAAACGAGCAAGGAAATGCAGACTGTGGTCGGCTGTTGTCCGCGTGAACGCTGTGGAGGAAGATGGAGCAGGGTGAGGCGGATGAGCAGTGAGTAAACTGGAGGGAGCTTTGTTGGAGTGGCACCCTTTGCATGGAGTGGCAGGGAATATTTAGACAGGGAGGTGACGCTTAAGCGGAGCGACGAGGGAGGTGAGGGAGGCAAAGGAGCGCATGTGTAGGGGATCTGGGACGCGGTAAAGAAGCCATCCACAGCACATGCAAAGGCCCTGGGCCTCTCCACAGACTGCCAGGAGATGACTGTGATTGGAGCCCAGTGAGGCTTGAGAAGGGTGGCAGGAAGTGAGGGCAGTGAGTCTGGGGGTTCGGGTGGTGGGGGGCTTGGTGGGAACTGGCTTTGGCCAAGGGAGAAGGGAGCTGTTTCAGAGCGGGCGTCACACGCAGCCCCTGTTGACTTGTCTCCTCCCCTCGCCCCTCCCTCCCTCCACTGCCCACCGTGGCTGGGTGTGGTCGTAGCCTTCAGGGCCTGCTGCATTCGTGCCCTCCGTGTCTGCAGTCCTGTCTGGGGACTTGCTTGGCCATCTCCTCCTCCAGCTGTTCTCCTCGTTGGTCACTCATGGCTTTTGCTATTTATATAGCACAGTGGTTTATAAGCTCTGCTTCTAGAACTTGACAGTCTCCCCAGCAGTGCGTTATCTCTCTGGAAGAATAATGATCTATCCGAAACCAGAGGGCAGAAAGGAAGGCATCAGATAGAATTGTCTGCATTTGATGTTTTCTACCTCAACTTTTGATTCCCACTGGGATCTCAAAGTGAATGAGCTCCGTACCGTTGCATGCACACCCACCATGTGCTGTGGCCGCATCCTTTCCCACCGTCTCCGGAGGCCCCAGCAGAGGTCTTCCTTCCCTGGTGGACCCTGCCTGACCTGTCTCTGCTGGCAGAGTCAGTTTTGGTGAGCAAGGCATAGCAGCCTGGTGGACGTTCACTCTGCGGCCCAGGGACCAGGTCTGGGAGGCCCTAGAAGCAACACCTGCTCGTGCAGGACCCTTGGAGATGCACATGAGCCCTGGCTCTGGCTCTGGTTTTGGTTTGCTGTTGCCATGGCAACCTGCCTCCCCTAGGTGTCTGCAGGATGTTGCAGTTTGAGCTCCATCTTGACGCCAATGCAGAAAGATTACTGGTTGCAGCACCCTCCCAGGGCCCCTCTTTGTGGGGAGTGAGGGAGGAATGTGAGGCAGGTGGGGGCTTTCTGGGTGGTGGTGTCGGGCCACCATGTCTGGTTGGCCGCTTCAGTTTGCATGCACAGACCCCCGAGTTTGGGCCATGATCAGACTTCTGTTGACAAGTGAGTGACGGGAAATCCTGGGCAGATCTGATCCTCAGCAGTCCTGGCGGGCCTGGAAGGTGCCAGGCGGCTTCTGGAACACGTGTGGGATTTCCTTTCCTTCTCATCCTCTGGCTGCCAGGGCTGTCTTCATCACCGGGCTGGCGCCTGGCTTCCTTAGTCCTCCATGCCTGTCCGCCTCCTGGCTACCTCTTCCACCCCTCCCTCCCGCCTCTAGGCAGCCTTGGAAACCCACGCCTTGTTGTTGTTCTGTCCAGAGCTTTCTCAGGGACTCTCGGAGGCTTTGGGGTGCCACTTCCCACCGTGGGCTGCACATCAGAGTTCTTCTGCCGGAGCTTGGAAACATCCTGCTGCCTGGGCGCCACCCCAGGGGCTGGGGTTCCTTTGATGTGTGGTGGGGGCGGGGGGGGGGCTGATAGCATCTGTTTTAATAGCTGCCGAGTATCCTATTGCCTGCATATGCAGAATTGATTAAGCCTGCTTCCTGTTGGTAGACATTTCAGCTGTTGCTAAATTTTCCTACTACTATAATGCGTCTGTATCCATCTTTTTGTGAGCTCATGTCTGTCAAGGAATATTGCAAATGACTCTGAGATGGTTGGAAAAAGATTACGGGGTGTCTCGTCTGGCTCACCCGTCTGAGCTGTTTCTACCTCTCATTGTCTTTGAGCTGTTTTACAACTCTCACTGTGGCAAGCGGATAGGAACACACAAGGTTCTTGCGTATAGGAGTTTTGCCGTTGGCATGTGGAGGGCAATGCCCTCTCCTCCCTCGACCCCCCTCCCCGCCCCATGATTGTCAGGGGCAGCTGGGCTGAGCACTGGGGTGAATTCTGTTCCCACCCCTCCTGTGCCCCCTCTGGTCTCAGGGCAGCCTGTGGCCTATTTGTTTAGCCCTGTGTTTAGACAGCCAGTGGGGTAATGGTGAGCTAACATTTGTTGAGCTTTTGTGCTAGGTGCTTTTTTGGAGAAGTTTAAGTCTCATTTGGTGCACCTTGTTCTGCAAAGCCACACTGACGGGGAGAGCAGAGTGACAGCGTCCTTCCCCCAAGGAGCACTTGGAGACACGTTTTGGTGAACATGCCTGACTTTATTCACAGCCACCACGTACGCCTTTAAACGTCAGGGGAAAGGGGCGTAACTGTAGGACAGGAGCGACACTGCCACCAATATGCCTCTCCAGTCAGCCTGAGGGAGCTTTCCAGGTGGGCCTGGGCCACACCCAGGAGCAGAAGGCGGAGGTGGGGAGAAATGTGCCTGGGCTCAGGCTAACTGCTGGGATCGCCCACCATTGGTTAACACAGTGAGCACCTTTTTTATAGGCGGGGAACAGGCTAGTTGTGAGCTGCGTACTCCTGTCTGATCCGGATCCGGAAGGTGAGGCTGAGCTGTCCCTGGAGGTAGTGTTGCTGCAGGATGGCAGAGCTGGGATTGAGCTGTGAGACAGGCTGGTGCCGCTGCACACACCCGTGTTTCTGCCTCTCCTGGAGCCAGTCACTGAGCTGCTGCTGAGCGTGGGTGCCTGGTGACTGCCTGGCGGGCGGAGAGGGGCCCGTGGAGGCCACCCTCACAGCTGGCCCCCTGGTCTTTGCAGGGTGATTTGCATGCCTGCTGCCGGCTTGGCCAGAGTGAGCCGGCGTGGGGATCTCATGGGAGCAGGGTTGGGGAGGAAGACGCCGACCTGTAGCAGCGAGGGCTCTTGGGGAAGTTGAGGTTCCTAGGGCCTGGGTTGCGAGGTCTCAAGTTGATGGACTTAGAAACGAAGAGATGAGTTCAGTAGCTAGAGGTGTTTTTTTTTTTTTTTTAAATTTTTATTTGACAGAATTATAGACAGAGAGAGAGAGACAGAAAGGTCTTCCTTCTGTTGGCTCACTCCCCAGTGCCACAGCCGGCGCTGCACCGATCCGAAGCCATGAGCCAGGTACTTCTTCCTGGCCCCCCTGCAGGTGCAGGGGTCCAAAATCCTCCATTGCTTTCCCGGACCACAGCAGAGAGCTGGACTGGAAGAGGAGCAGCTGGGACCAGAACCTGGTGCCCATATGGGATGCTGGCACCGCAGGCGGAGGATTAACCAAGTGAGCCACGGCGCTGGCCCCTAGCTAGAGGGTTTTGACAGTTCTCATTCCCAGGGAAAACTTGGGGATGTGCAAAGCGCCCCATTCTCTTCCTGACGCGACACATACATGTATTGCTCACCACACTGTCCCCCACAGTATGTGCAGTTATTTGTGTCAGTAAAAATGAGTCGAAGGCAGAATTTAGAACAACTTGAGGGATGAGTGTGCGTATACGGTGTGCCAGGGCCTCATCCATTCTGCCAGCTCCTCCTCCAGTCCTCAGAGCAGCTCTGGGAGGCAGAGCCTGTCATCCCATTTGATAGATCTGGAGCTGAGGTTCATCTATTCATTTCTGGGTTCCTTCATTCACTCACCTCAGTGGGGCCTGAGACACAGCAGCAAAGTGGGGCATTGTGTTTGTCTCTCTCGGGAGCTCAGTTGCGAGGGGTACCCCAGAGATGGGGAGCGGTGCCAGGAAGTGCCAGGCCAGGCCTGTGTGCCCTCCCAAGCCATCTTGTACTGGAGCGCACATGGTCCCCTCCGTCCCCAGGCAGTTTCCCAGTGTCCTTAGCCCAAGGAGGTGAGGCTGGAGCAGGCGGGCCTCTCGCCCAGTCCCCAGAGAGACCTGGCTCCCCAGGAACTAATTTCTTAAGAGAACTTGATGGCTCTGAACTCCCTAAGCGAATCCAGATGTGCCTTGCGGCCGGCACTGCCGCACACGTCCTGGCCCATGCAGCTTGGTTTGGGAGCCTGGCCGAGGCGGCCGCCAAGTCTGGAAATGAAGTAAATGAGCGAGTTGTTCTTGGCCATTTTCCCCTCATCTCAACGCAGCTCCAGTCGGACCGGGGCTCTGACCTCAGGCCTCGCACATTCCAGCGGCCCCCCACCTCCTGGGGTTCAAAGGCACAGGGCGGGAGATAGCTGTGTTGGGGTGTGAGTAGGACAGGGGCAGTGTTCCGGAGGGAGCGTGGGACACAGGGCAGGAGCAGCTGAGACAACTGGATTCCTCTGGTCACCAGTCCGTGGAGACACAGAGGGGGCCGCCTGCTGGGCCGCGGGCCTTGGGGGTTCAGGCCTGGTGGGAACAGAGGCAGGACGGGCCGGCAGCTGGGGGTGATGCGGGACACTCCTCGTCCCCTGAGCCTCTTGGAGCCCACTGGGAGCCCCGGCGGTGTCCTGCTAAGGGGGCGTCTCCTGCTGGGTGGTTGCCTGCAGCTGGCGGTGGACTCCTGAGGTCCTGGGGGACCCAGGTCAGGCCCGTGGTTGGGATGAGCTTGGCCCTGGACCTAACCGCACAGCCGTCTCGAGGGCAAGTCACTTTGAAGTGAGGGGCTGGCGGCTGACAGAGCCAACCTGGCGGCGTTGGCCAGTCTGGGCAGCCCTGCTGGGCTCTGGGGCAGCTCTGCCCTCTGAAGCTAAAGGAAGCTGGAGCCAGAATGTAAGGGGTTGGACTTTAGGCGGCGAGAGGTGGGGCTCACATGCCGCTCTGGGCTGTGAGATACCGGGCAGCTCGTGTAACCTGGCCAGGCGTCAGCTGGCTTTCCCCGTCGTCTGGGGCATCCTCGTGCCACCTTCAGTGAGTTTTTGAGACTAGTGAGAAGCCTACCGGACATTGTCAAGTGCAGAGCCCAGCATGGGGGAAGGGCAAAGTAGCTCTGGGGTGTGAGAGCCACCCCTGCATAGACATGCAGTCCCAGCAGAGAAGGGGTGCTGGCCCTGCCACCTGCTGACGGCCCTGCCTGCCCTGATGCTGTGCTTTCTGGAGGGGCCATGGGGACGCCCTGTTCATGGTGCTGGTACTGCCTGTGTGACCTTTGCACGTTAAGCTGAGAGTAGCGTTACTTTTTTTTTTTTTTTTAAAGATTTATTTATTTATGTGAGAGGCAGAGTTACAGATGGAGGGAGAGACAGAGGGGTCTTTCATCTGCAGGTTCACTCCCTAAATGACCACAACGGCCAGAACTGGGCCAGTCTGAAGCCAGGAGCTTCCTCCAGGTCTCCCATAGTGGTGCAGATGCACTTGGGCATCTTCTGCTGTTTTCCCAGGCCATCAGCAGAGAGCTGGATTGGAAGAGGAGCAGCTGGGACATGAACTGGCGCTGATATGGGATGCTGGCACCTCAGGCAGAGGTTTATCCTACTACGTCACGGAGCCGGCCCCATGGTACCATTTTTAAAAATTAATTAATTTTTATTTATTTGGAAGGCAGAGAGAGAGAGAGAGGTGGACAGGACAGGACAGACATAGGCAGGGCCGGGCCAGGACGAAGCCAAGAGCTTGAACTCAGTTTGGGTCTCCATGTGGGTGTTAGGAACCCTGGGACTTGAGCTAGCACCTGCCACCTCTCGGATTGAGCAGGGAGCTGAGCCAGGACTCAGACCCAGGCTGTGTCTCCACTGTTGAGCCAACTCCTGACTCTGTTATTATTTTTGATTGGTTCTCTGACCTTGGCGCACTGCAGATGAGCGTGTTGTTATTGTTAGTGCTGTTGTTAATAATGGCTCTGCGATCTTAGCGCACAGAAGGTGAGAGACCGTGACCGCGGGCATGGCGAGCTCAAGTTCTGGAGCTGACTGCATGGGCTTCAGATTCCCCTTCCTGCACGCACCGGTGTGTGTCACATCAGCGGGGCGCTGCCGGACGTCAGTTTCTCAGTCCCTCCTGGGCTCTTGGGAGAGTTGAAGGAGGCAGCATGTGCAGCAGGACAGCGCACAGAGAGCACAGGCTGTCACTATCCCGATCGCTCACCCATCCTGGCGACAGTCGCAGCCGTGGGCCTCGGCCATTTCTGGTTCTTTTTTTTTAAATTTTTATTTTTTATTTATTTATTTTTGACAGGCAGAGTGGACAGTGAGAGAGAGAGACAGAGAGAAAGGTCTTCCATTGCTGTTGGTTCACCCCACAATGGCTGCCGCGGCCGGTGCGGTGCAGCCGGTGCACTGTACTGATCCGAAGGCAGGAGCCAGGTGCTTCTCCTGGTCTCCCATGGGGTGCAGGGCCCAAGCACCCCCAAGCACCTGGGCCATCCTCCACTGCACTCCCAGGCCACAGCGGGACAAAATCTGGTGCCCCAACCAGGACTAGAACCTGGTGTGCTGGCGCCGCTAGGCGGAGGATTAGCCTATTGAGCCTCGGTGCCGGCCATTTCTGGTTCTTTGCTCCACAGTGGGGTGGTGCTGGTCTCTGGACACTGCCACGAGGAGGATACGCCAACTGTTGCCCTGCCCCCTCTCTGTGGGCTGTTGCTTTTCCTTGGCCCTCCGGGCTGGTCCTTAGCTGCCCAGTCCCGGAGGGGCTCCTTCAGCCTCTGACTCCTGTGGTCCTGTGTCCCCAGTGCGATGTGGAGGCTTGGCACAGAGGGTGCACCAGCATTGCCGTGCGGGCGCCGCTCTGCAGTCCAGGCACACCCCGGCGGCTGGACGCTGACCAGAGTGGGCTCTGAGAGAGGAACAGCCCTTCGGTCCTTGTTGTCCTTTGGTGTTTCACTCACATTTCGGTGTTCACTATTTGCTGTCCTCTTTGTATTTCACTCATTCTTTCATTATTCATTCATTTTTTTCACCACGCCCTGGTCATGCTCTCAGCTGTGTGTACGGCCCACCCACTGCAAGGTGTTGCGGGGGTCTCTGTCCCAGCTGGTGGCGTGGAGAAGGTGGGCGCCACACGGTGTGCCTTTGTGGGTGCTGATGGGGCTCTCCGAGGCTGACTTGCGGGTCAGGGAAGGCTTCCCTCAGGAGGTACCACCTGCACAGTCCCCAGGAGAGGAGCTGGGCCTGGCTGGCTGGAGACGGCACCTCACCTGCATCCAGCCCTGAGCAGGCTGTGCTCTCTTCTCCCCCGGAGTGAGGTGCGCACTGCGTGGCAGGGTCTTAGGTGAGAGACCGGCAGCGGAGGTCTCGTTTGTGAGACCCCATGCCGAGAGCTTCGCTGTGCCTGGAGCCTCTGGCAGCGTGTCACCCTGTGGAGTGCAGGAGCCTCGTTCACGCAGCCAGACCCGTGAGGCAGGTGTGGGGCTTCGTGTGTCGTGGGAGTGAGTCCAGGGCTTGGAGCTCTGGCATCTGGCTCAATGAGGATGGGGCCACGTGGCCCGGCAGTGGCCTGTCCTTGCCTTCTGTCCGAGTCCCCACTCCACAGCTGCGTGGGGGTGTGGCTGTGGCCGGCGCAGCCTCTCTGTTCCGGGTTTTCCTCTTGGTAGCAGCGGGGTTGGGGGAACTCCCTGCCCTGCCTCCCCTCCAGAGCTTTTGCAGAGATCAAGTGAGATTACAGCAGAGAAAGCTCATTGTTAGCCCTAAGCCCTGGATGGGAGAACTCTGTTTTTTCTTTTATTTAATTGCAAAAACAGTATCAAAGGAACATTAGAAGGAGTTTAAAAGAAGAGACAGAACCTGCCCTTAGGATCTGCCGCCTCCTGCAGCAGATGCATGGATTTCCCACAGCTCCTCCCTGGCGGCCTCTTGCTCCCAGCTCTCCCAACCTCTGAACTAAACTGGCCTGCAGCGGTGGCCTCCATTGCTGTGTGATCTCAGGAGCCGTGGGGCAGGAGGCTCCCCTGCGTGGGGGTCTGTGCGGGTCATGCTGGTTCTTTCTCATTCTTGCCTCTCTCCTCAGTGAGACTCTGCTCTGCAGTCTTCCCCGTCGCCTTTTCTTGGGCCACCTGAGAGCCTTTGGGGGTGTGCATGTTTTGGGGACCTGTCTCTCCAGGTCTGGCTGCAGCAGCACATGCCACAGGGAAGCCTGAGTGCTCCGTGCGCTTTTGCCCTCCCTGATGATGATGGTGATGGTGATGGTGAAGGTGAAGGTGATGATGGTGAGGGTGAGGGTGATGATGATGGTGATGATGGTGAGGGTAAAGGTGAGGGTGATGATGATGGTGAGGGTGATGATGATGATGGTGAGGGTGAAGGTGATGGTGATGGGAAAGGTGATGGTGAGGGTGATGATGGTGATGATGGTGAGGGTGAAGGTGATGGTGATGATGATGAAGATGATGGTGATGAATGTGAAGGTGATGGTGATGAAGAATGGTGCAGGGAGCGGAGCGATTAGAGGGGGTTTGCTAGGGGTAGGACTGTGGTGCTCTCCAGAGGGGCAGGCAGAGCCTCCTCTCAACGCTGCGCAGCCAGCTTTGGGTATCATCATGGCTCAGTTTTTCTTAAATTAGCTTCGTGGCTTGAAAATAGTGCTGCTTTCAGTGTCGTTAGTCAGCATCTGGCCTCGACACATGCCCTGGTGTCTAGCTCTTGGTGTGTCCTCTGCTCTGTCCCTTGTCACTCAGCCGTCAGCATGGCTGTTAGCCAGGGTGAGCCAAGGGCCCCTTCCTGCCCTGGCTGTGGCACGGAGGGTGAAGAGTGAAGCAAAGGGCATGGCCGTGGGGGCAGTCATGGGCAGCCACCTGCAAGGGTCGGGAACACAGGTTCCTGGGGAGCAGTGGCGGGACGGGGAGGGAAGTGAGGGCGCTGAAGAAAAAGGGGCTGTGGTGCTGGCTTCTGCCAGTTCCAGTTGGTACTCAGGACTGGGGGCCCTGGGAGCTGTTCACCCACCTCCTCGGACAGTCATGAAGATGACATGGAGTGAGCTGTACAAAGCTCTTGGAGTGGCAGCTGGCATGTGGTAGACATGCAGTGTGGCTTGTGCCACATACAGTGGCAGCGGTGTGGCAGCCCACATGTGAGCCTGGAACCTTCTCGCAGTGTGATGGATTTGGTCCAGTGGTCCCACCTGACCTACAGGATAGCTGGGAGTCAAGAGCGTCAGTCTAGTGATGGGGAAAGCAAGAAGAATGGCGGCAGTGCCTTCACAAGGCCTGGGCGCCCAGAGCATTAGACACTTGTGGTCCTCAGAGCAGTAGAATGGACAGACAAGGATCCAGCACTCGGAGGTGCGGTCACCTGCCAGATTGACATGCAGCAAAGGGACAGACCTGGCTGAAGTGTGTCCCCGGCTCTCCTGAGCCAGCCCGTCTCACGTGGCCTTCTGGTCAGTTTTCAGGCCTTGCCCGTGGACAGGTGCTTCTCAGAAACTCTTAGGGAAGATGACTTATTTATGAGCTGTTTTTTCATCTGGTCATTTAAAAACGTCTGCGTGTGTGGAAACGTGATTCAGCATGTGATCTGGGAGGTCCAAGCCAGAGTCCTTGGCTCATAGGTAACAGCCGTGTCCACCTGGGCGGGGAATGTTCCAGAAACTTCCCTCCAGGTGTGGCCCTTGTCTGCTGAGCTGTCCCCTGGGGAGGCAGGGGCAGGGTTAGGTTGGCCCCTCCTAGCCCACACTGGCTCTGATCAGACTTGTCTGTGATGTCCTTCTCTCTGTCCCCAGCCCAGTGCCGGGTGTGCAGATGCAAGCTGAGAAGAGAGCAGCTGCAGGGCTCTACCCTTCTCCAGAGCTGGCCTTTATGGACGCAGAGGGTGGGAAAGCAGGCTTGGGCTGCTAGGGGAGAGGGCAGCCCACAGCTTGGGCGTGGCTGGGGCCTGCTTAGGATAGTGCCCAGGGCCCCTCATTGCCCGCTTTCCCCCCGCCTTGGGGAGGAAGCTCGACTTCAAAAGAGGGGCTCCCGTGCTGGGGACCCACATTCTGGGGACTCTTGTGGGTGAGGGAGCCTCCCAGGGGTGCCCCACCTTGTACCCAAGGTCACATGGCAGGAGGTGGTGGTCGGGATTAGGTCAGGTGCAGCCGACTCCACATCCTGCGTCTCTCAGACTCCCAGTGCTGCACAGGTGTCACTGGGCACCTGGCTCTCATGTTTCAAACAGCACTGCATCTGTTTTCTTGGGAATATTATTGGTAAGAAAAAAATAACAGCTGCCAGTTATTGAGAGCCTGGTGTTGGGCACCGTGATCTCATGTGATAGCTGGGACATTGAGGCCCAGGGTGGTTACGTGATCAGCCCAGACTCTAGAGCTGGTATCAGAGAGGGAAATTCTGCCCAGTGCTGACCACTGGGGCATTGTCCTCAGGTACTGGACGGCTTGGGACCAGCTGGGCGACCTTTCTGAACCCGCTTTACCTCCTCTGTACCACTGGCCTAATCGTATTCCCCAGGGATTTTGAGAATCATGTGAACTGCTTTTGTGAATTAACAACTGTGAAGTGCCCAGCTTGGGGTTAGCGCTGGCTTGGTGTCAGCTCTCATTATCCTCATGGTTGTTACAGCCACACCCGGGCACTCACGAGCAACAGACACCACGGGCAGAGTGGGAGCTCCTGGCCCTGGGGAAGTGGAGAAGCTGGAGTGTGAGCAGGGCTCCTTGGAAGGGCCAGGCGTTCCAGGCGTGGAGGCGTGGGAACACACCACCCTGGCCGCTGCCATTCTACTTTCTGCAAGGAGGGACGTTACAGATTTCTGCCCTGGTGTGCGGGGAAGGATAGGGTGGCTGCTGGGGTGTGGTTGTACCAGGGGAGGCCCTAGGGGGCTGCCCATGGTGGCTGTGTGCCACCTGGGGCTGTGCCTGGAGCCCTGCATGCTGCTGCCAGCCACAATCCCTTGTTGGAGGGTGGGCAGGTGTATCTCCTGATCTAAGCTATGTGGGGCCCCAGCTCCTGTTTGTGGAAGGGTGGCTGAGATCACACTGGACACCCCCTGTCTGTGGGCAGCTGCAGCCACCAACAGAGCCTCCCACAACTGTTTGGCTGTTGGCTGTTGTTTCGTGGCTCCCACCAGACAGGACACTATAAATCCTCATCCTCCTGTCTACCATGTGCATGTCGCGGGGACAGACGCCTGACTCCCAAGCTCAGAGCCTTGCTGGGGTGAAGCTGGTAAGGGTCTAGTGCCCGAGGGCTGGGCTTTGCACACGCTGTACCCTTAGGGTCGTCAGCTCAGTGGCGCCTCCATCTTCACATCTGTCAAATGGAGTAATGGTGGGACTTGCCACAGAGGGAGGATGAGTTGACCAGATGGCCAGGACCTGGCCTGTAGTGAGTGTGTAGTTGTAATTATTTCATTTATGTAATTAAAGTGAATATGGACTTGACCGTTGTGCCTGTGGTATGTCGGGCGTAGCAGTGAACAGGCCAACGGCCCCCTTTCTGGTCAGGGGAGATGGGTAGGAAACAAGTGACTGTGACCTAGAGTGTATGGACTGGGCTTGGCAGCTTCGAGGGGGCATGGGCAGCAGAGTGAGGAAGGGGCTGCGACTGCGGGTCGGGTGAGCGTCAGCCGTGGCTCCTCCGACAATGTCAGGAAGAGCGTCCTGTCCCAGGTGGAGCGGGGCAGCATTTGGGGAGCACATCTGGGGACTCCTGGGGCTCAGTTTGAAACGCGATGCCCCGTTCCCGGGCTTCTGCCAGGCTAAACGATCAGGCTCTTGGAGGGGTAGTCTGTCTAGCAGCACGGGGCAGTGGGCAAGCTCAAGAACGGTCAGAAGGCCAGGCCTGGGGCTCCCGGCCACATTCGTTGGTGAATTCGGCAGCTGCCAAGGGCTGTGAGAATGGGTTACAGAGGTGCTCCGGTGCTGGGCCTGAGTGGCATCGGGGCATGGAAGGTCTGCAGAGAGTGCTGGGGCCTGGGCTGCCCAGCCAGGTGAAGGACGTGGCTGGGGTCTGTCCCTCCAGTCCATATAAGGCTGTGCATGAGGCATCCCAGCAGCATGGGATTCTGGGAAATCCAGGTCAATCCAGGCCCCTTGGTGACTGCCATATATATATTTTTTTTTTAAGATTTATTTTATTTATTTGAAAAGCAGAGTTAGAGAGAGAGAGAGAGAGAAAGAGAGGGATCTTCTGTCCACTGGCTTATTTCTCAGATGTCCTCCATGGCTGGAGCTGTGCTGATCCCGAAGCCAGGAGGCAGGAACTACTTCTGGGTCTCCCATGTCGGTGGCGGGGTCCAAGCATTTGGGCCATCTTCCACTGCTTTCCCAGGCACATTAGCAGAGAGCTGGATTGGGAGTGGAGCAGCCAGGACTTGCACCAGTGCCCATTTGGGATGCCAGCACTGCAGACAGTGGCTTAACCTACTGTGCCACAGCACTAGCCCCCATGACAGCCATTTGTAAGAACAGCTGTCATTTGGGAGACCCTACTAGGTATCCTAGGAAACTTGTTTTTGAAGCTCCTCGTGGGTCTTCTCCACCAGTAACTCTACATTAGGGCCAGTCCTAGCTCTGTGGGAAGAACTGGGGGCTCGGCACGTTTGAGCCGCTTTCCCAAGCCCACCCCACACTGCGGAGCTGGCATCCAGGACTGCCGTGCACAGCAGTCTGAGGCACCAGCCATGTACAGCGGGCCCGGGGGCCTGGCTGGTGCTCCTGCAAAGCTCTGCTGGAGGTGTGGGGCTCCTCTTTCTGTTCCGTGGGCTTGAGCCGCACAGGGCCTTACAGCACAGCTGGCTTTGAGAAGTCGCAATAATAGCTTACACTGCTGGTGGCACCCTGGCCTTAGCAGGCTGGCTTTCTGTGGGTATCCAGGCCTTGGCAGCTGAGGTCTTGTCCTTGTGAAAGCCCCTGGGACCCGAGGAGAGCTTGTGAGGCCAGGTTTCTCAGTCGCCACGGAAGGCTGGAGAGGTTGGGCCCCACTGTGGAGCTACCTGGCTCATGCTGCTGCAGTGTGACCCCCATGGGGACCCTGGGGGCACGTGGAAGACTCTCCTGCTGCTCCAGCCCCGGCTCATGCAGGGAGTGGGTGCACTGCGCTGTGAGGCTTCTCGGAGGCAGCTCTGCACCCTCTCCACTGCTTCCCTTGTTTTATTTCTTTCTGGGCACCAAGGTTTGGTTTCCTTTTCATTGCCATTTGTTCATTCATGCTTGCATGTGTTAGTTGAATGAGTCTTGGTAGCCGAGAGGCGAAATGCCCGGGTCGCCCATGGCTGGGCTGGGCCCTGTTTCCTGGGGGCCAAGCTAAGTGCTTTATAGTCTCCATAACCCCCTAACAGCACCGGGTAGTTTTTACTAGCCATGTTTTAACAGATGAGGAAGCTGAAGTATAAGGAAGTTGGGCCGCTTGCTCAAGGTCCTGGGCTAGCACAGGGAAGGGCCAGGATTCCTTCCCGGTGTGGCTCCAGTCCAGGCCCTGACCTTGACACAGTGCCATTTGCCCATGAAGATGCACGTACTTGTAAACATGTATGGGCATGGCCTGACACACCTCACACAGACACACACAGAGTGCTTGATCTCTAGGTCATGGAGGTACACACCTCACATGCATCCCTGGAGAGACGCCTGGCACATATGCTTGGGAACATACTTGTCTCCTGACACACAGGCCCATACTCATATGTGCCCCAGGCCTTGCCTCAACCTCCTGCTCCCTTTCAGAGTTCCTTCTAGATTGTTCTCTGTTTTCTCCTACTCCGGGAGGGAAGTGATTCTGCAGGTCTGGACTTGCCCACCCTGCTCACCAAGGCTCACCCTCTCCCCGGCTGGTGACCTCAGCGTGGGAAGCAGCCCTGACCGGGCTGGTCCTCACCTCGTCTCACCTCCATGTCTGCCTGCCCGGTGCCCCCTGGCTCTTTCCTGGGCCAGAGTCTGCACTTGGCTTCCTTCTCACCCAGCATCTTGGCTGGCCCGGGACCCCGGCCCCTACGGATACCCTCCAAGGGTCTGAGAATATCCACTGTGGATGGGGCAGGGCACATGGCCTTGTCTCAGGAGCAGAAAGCGACTGCCCGTGAGGTGGTGGTGGGCAGCTTGCACCTCCTGCCAGTCCTTGTTTCCTGGCAGCCCTCTGTGCCCGTCGCCTCCCTTCCAGCCCGCCCAGCCCGGGGCAGCCCGGCAGCCACACTTGCCGCCGCCTGTTGATGTCAGAGTCGAGTCCGGGCCTGCCAGTCCGGTGACTCTTCTATTTTGGCCACGTCGGAAGCATCCAGATTCCTGTGCCCTGGCGGTCCTTGGCTTTACCTGCCTTTTCTCTCTTGCCAGCCTCCAGGGAGGCCTGGGCTTCTGCAGCCCCCTTCCTCTCTGCTGCTCGCCTGCCCTCGCTGCAGCCCCGACCCCTTGGAGCTGCCCTTAGTGCTGTTCCCTTGAGCACTGTTGGATTTGAGGCCATGGGCTGTGATCTGACTTTTCTCTTGGTGAATTTCGATTCTCATCAGAAAGTCCTTCCTTCCTCCATTCTTCCCTCCCCTCCCTTGGGCCAAGCCCTGAGCATGAGCTTCTTTAAAGGCCCCACAAAGGAACGGAACTAACAAACGAAGGAAAACTCCAGGGCGTGAGAAATCTGAGGGTTGCGCAGGTGCCCTCTGCCAGCTGGTCAGAAAGTTTCTACCAGAAAATTTGGTGGTTACCCTCTGGAAAACAAGCAGAGGAGACCACTTCCTGCTGCTCCCAGGAGCCTCTGCAGCGCCGAGCTTTCTAAGAGCCACCAAAACCCGAACCTGCACACAAAGCGCTCCGTTTTCCTGAAGAGCTGGGCATTGGCATTGGTGGAGTTGCACCACTTGGAAGGCCCAATGGGGCTGAAGATTGCATGTCGATCTTGTCTCTCAAAGGGATTTCTGAGCTCGAGTAATCTGGCAGGACACGAGAAGGGGAACTTCGGGCTGTGACGCACAGGCAGCCGATGCCCTTCCTGTTTTGGGGCCAGGGCCTCCTGGTTTGCATGTGCCCCGCAGCCCAGGGGACCCGAGCATCCCCTTTGAGTCAGCCGCTCGGGTCCCAGGGGAGCTCTGGCAGTGTTCCTGGCTATGTGTGCACCAGGACTCTCTGCTTCTGTCATGTGACCTGCGTCCTCTTTTTCTGAATGGGGAGAGGGGGCTGTGGCTGGTGACGTGTGCCGGGCCCAGGCTGGGTAGGTATGGATGGCTCCAGGTCTCAGGTCTGAACCTGCTCAAAGGGCAGGCTCCCAAAGTCCCTTGAAGCAGTAATGACCAGAGAGCTCCCTGGCAGGGGCTGCAGGAGGACTTTGTCATTCAGTAAACACACATGGAGCACCGACTGTTGCTTGGCCCTCTTGTCAGCCTTGTAGCCATTAAATGGTATAAGCTACATGTGAGGCAGCTGCTGCCTAGCTCCATTGTACAGGTGAAGAAACTGTGGCCAGAAGGTTAAGTGACTCCCCCAGATGGCAGGGCTGGACTTCAGGCCTCGTCTTGCTCCCACGGAGCTGCACTGCTCTCTTGCTAGGAGTAATGGGATGCTGCTGGGTGGCTGCTTGTCCTGTTTTGCCTGGGACAGCCCCAATTTGCATCTGTAGTGCTGGGGATCCCACTTCATAGGGGATAGTTTCCATGGTCAGCCTGTGGATGGGCTAGGGACACTCCCAGGGACATGGTGGCTGTGGGTCCACATGAGGGATGGAGGGTGGCGGCATGGCCAGAGAGCACCCAATCCACCTTCTGGGTATGCTGGATTTATCTGCAGAGTGGCAGTGTGCATTTGTTAACTCATTCACCAGGCCATCCAGGGGCTTCTCGCCCATGTCAGCAACTTGGGCATCGTGCTGGGGGAGGAGGTGGAGGACGAGAAGGGGGAGACCCAGAGAAGACATGGCCAGCAGCTCTGGGAAATGAAGTCACATCCAAGACCTGCCCTTCTGAGCAATGCAAAGCATGAGGGCTAAGATCACATTCCCATTGCTTTGTTTGGCAGGTCCTGACAACATGGCCATCACCCAGGCACATTCTCATTACCTATTGTTTGAATTTAAAAAGTGAAAAAGGAGCGACTAAGAAAGGCGCCTGGCCCTGTGAGCAGGGCGTAGACGTTTCCATCCCTGCGCCTTCCTCGAGGCGGGCCACTCCCTGGAGGGCGGTGGAGGAGCCCGGGCTGTTCCCAGACGTGGAGTCCTTGGTTTATCTGCGGTGTGCACCCTGTGTGCCCTGGCTTTCTGTCCTCAGATGAGTTCTCGGGATGCTGTGAGAGGCGGCTTTCCCTGGCAGTCTGTTCAGTAGTGGGAGATCTGTGCAGCCTCTCGGCTGATGTTTTATTAAAGACCTGGCCTCAGCTCAGCACTCGGGCTACAGCGCACAGCCTCTGCAGTAGGGGGACCGGCTTGTCCCGGTTTACACAGTGCTTGTCCATTACGAAAGTGAAAGTGTCTGTCCCAGAAGTACTGGGATGTTCTGTCCCCTTGCTCTGCGGGGAATGCAACCCTGGGTCACGGTGCACGGCTTGGCCCTGCTGTGTGATGGCCAGTCTGTTCCCCATGCACTCAGCCTCAACTTCCTCTCCTGCAAAATGGGCCTAATGTTTCCTGTCTCGCGTGGCACTGAAACAGCACTCGTTCATGAGGGGAGGTGAGCGCTGGTTTCATCATGGGAGTTTTCTTGGAAGTTTCCCCATGCTAGCAGGCAACAGGTGTTGTCCTGTGATCTCACTGGCCCGCCAGTCCGTCTGCTAAGACCCAGATAGGAGCGGTTCTGGTCTCCTTACCTCAGAGTGGATGTCTGGAAGCAGATCCCGAATCCCAACCCGCTCTCCTGCCCTTGGGGATCACCTGAAGTCCAAGACCCTGTTCTGGGTTCCAGAGCCAGTGGCCAGGCTTGCCCGTGACGTGGACGTTGTCACCTGGGAACAGGACAGTGGAGGGTGACCGGCTGACACTTACTGAGCTCCCCTTCGTACCTGGCCTTATGTTTATATGCTTTATATTTAAATCCCCACCTAAAAGTTTTCACCTTTATTTTATTTATTTTGTAACATTTTTTTAACTTTTGTTTTTGTTTTTTAATTTGGGACCCAGAGAGACAGAAAAAGACACAGACTCAGACACAGACATAGGAGATCTTCCATCTGCTGATTCACTCCCCAAGTGCCCACAACAGCCAGAGCGGAGCCAGGCCAGCGCCAGGAGCTGCAAACTCAGTATGAGTCTCCCATGTGGGCGGCAAGGACCCCCGTACCCGAGGCATCACCTGTTTCCTCCCAGTTGCAGGTGAGCAGGAAGCTGGGTTGGAAGTGGCAGAGCCAGGACTTGAACTCAGGAGTTTCACTGTGGGCTATGGGCACCCCAGAAGCATCTGAACAGCTCTGCCACAAGCCTGCTGCACACCTTCACTTTACGAACACATCACAGAGGCTTGGGAAGGTTCTCGTTTCCCCAGTGCTGGCAAAGGACAGGCTGGGGCTTGAGCCCGTCTTGTTGTGCTGTGAGGCGGGGCCACGCCCAGGGCCAGTCTGCAGCCTGCTTGTTATGAGTCTGAAGAAATGAGTGCAAGAGCAAGAGAAAACACGCAGAAACTTCCAGCAAGTTGACGTTGCCGTGGCATTTTTGTATTTTTCAATAGTGTTCCTTCTGCAGTCGGTTAGGAATAAAGTAAAAATGGGGCCCTCCGCACAGACAGTTTGGGAATTGCGGCCACACAGCACGCCTGCAAGCCTTGTGTGCAGCCACAGCTGTCCCTCGGGAGCCTCGTGGAGGCCAGGGTGCTCTCTCCTTCCCTGGGGATCTCCAGGGCACATCAGCCAGGGGCCTTGCTCATGCGTCACTGAGGGACCCAGGCTGGTGAAGCTCCCATCTCAACCTCGCTTCCATCGTCTGGCGGCAGAACAGAGGCTGTGGCTACTTGGACCTGGGCCTGCCAGCGTCACCCTTAGCTTCTTGCAGGTCACGTGGCCACACCTGTTGTTCCCAGGGGTGGGCTGAGAAGGCAGAGAAGTGGACTTCTGTCGTGGGCCGGGCCAGAGCTTGTCGGGGAATGGTTATACTGTCCCCTGCTTCCGCTTGGGCGTGGTTCTCTGGCCAGGACGGCCCCCTGCCCCACGGCCTAGATGACTGTTGGCTTCATTGGGCTGGTGTGCGCTGTATTCTGAAGGCAGTAGGGTCTTTGAGCTCCCAATCCAGCTGGCCCAGCTCTTGGTCCCTGGCACAGGATGGTGTCGGTGCTGTCTCGATCTCTGTCTCGGAGCTGGAAGTCGTGTCTGTTGGCGCCATGCCGTGTGTAGGAGGAAGTTCTAAGAAGCGCCAGGAAGCTCCGCTCTGAAGCTTTGGCCCACCTGGATCCCTTCCAGACCTCCCGCCTTTGAGGGACAGGGGTGATTTAAATCTGCTGGTTACATCCCCACCCCCTCCTCCCACAGCCCCGGCAGGTGGGCTCAGAGATGTTGAGAAACCTCCTGCAGGTCCCCCAGCTGGAGACAGGCAGAGCTGGGAGTGGGCCTGTGGGATTCAGCTTGCCCCTTGGCCTGCTGTGATGGGACTTACCCAGTCCTGGCTGCATAGGGGCCTGTGGATTGGGGGTGGGGCTGGGAGAAATGGCCAGCTCTTTCAAAAGCCCAGTGAGGACCAGACCCTTCCCCTTGGTGGTTGACCTGGCTTGGGCATGTCCGTTGTCTCATTCCCCGGGGACCTGCTCATAACTAGTCTTGTGATCCATCCTTTTAACGAAATGGACATTGCTATGCAAAGTGGCACCAAAAACCAGCGATGGCTTAAGAGCAGTAGTTTTGGGGGTGATGGTCTTTCACATATGAAGAAATCTGTGGGGAGAAAATACAGTGGGTCTTTGCAGTTGAAGTGGACAAAGCCTTGTTCCTGAATGTTCTCTGAAGAATGTTTGTGCAGCGCTGGCTTCCTGGGGGCTCGAGCACCCTCCCTCTGCTGTTGCTAAGGGTGAACTAAAACTACTCTGCTCAAATGGGGGTGTCTGTAACCCACGGGAGCACCAGGAGATCCAGAAGCCGTGGGTAGCATTGGAAGTACTTCCCCTCTGTGGCCATTTGAGTTTCTGATTCGGAGAGAGAAGGTTAAGCAATTTTACTGTCATGTAATTGAGGACGTGGCTCATCTTCTTGGGATGCACGTCTTACTTAAAGGTGGAAAGGTTAAGTAATTTGCCTTGTGTGTAATTTAAAACACGGGGCTGCTTTGTGGAAGCATCCACTTTAGAAGATCCGGTGAGAAGAGAAAGGTTAAGCTGTGAATGAGGGAGCCCTCTGAGAAATTACTTTGCTGTTAAGGCAGGCACAGGAACAGAGTGGAGTGGGAAGTTCACGGGGCTTGTGATGAAGAACCGCAACAGCTGGTTGGGTGGCTGCAGGTCACTCAGTGTCAGCCGTGCTGTGAGCTCGGGGTTCTCAGAGGGACAGGAGGACTGGGGTCCGGGGGTAGGAGTGGCCACCGTTCTGCCAGGGCCTCTGCCCAGCCTGTCCTGTGACTTGCACCTTTCTTGTACTTTCCCGAGCCTTCAGGGAAGCGCCGGCTGGGTCCTGTCAGCCCACGCACCTGATGCTGTAGGGAAGACTCAGGTGACGGAAGCAGCGAACAGAGCAGGGGCTCCCTCGCCCAGTTCCAGAGGCAAAGCGAGTGCTACAACCTCGATTTAATACTGTTTGGAAATACTGAGTTCATGCTGTTATTTCTGACTAGATAGGGCTTTCATCTGATGCCGATCCCAGCGAGTAGATAAGGAAGTGCATGGAAAATTCCCCCCAGCCCCTCCCCAGGCAAAGGTAGCTCTTGTTATGGGTCATCTTCTGGCAGAGCGATTCCAGGAACACACAAGCAACTGCATGCTTATTTTTTATGATCTGTTTTTTGTTTGTTTAAACAAATGGCAGCGTCTCAGGCTCAGGACGCTGTTTGTTTATTTTTAATTTTTTAAAGATTTACTTATTTATTTGAAAGGCAGAGCGAGAGAGAGCGAGAGCGAGAGAAAGCGAGAGAGAGAGAAAGAGAGAGGTCTTCCATCCACTGGTTCACTCCCCAGATGGCTGCAATGGCTGGAGCTGAGCTGATCCAAAGCCAAGAGCTTCTTCCAGGTCTCCCACGTGAGTGCAGGGGCCCCAGCACTTGGGCCATCTTCCACTACTCTCCCAGGCCATAGCAGAGCTGGATCAGAAGTGGAGCAGCTGGGGCTCAAATCAGTGCCCGTATGGGATGCTGGCACTGCAGGCGGCGGCTTTACCCGCTTTGCCACAGCGCCGGCCCCAGGATGCTGTTGTCTGTCCCGGTGCAGCTTCCCCGATCTCTGTGTGCGTGGACGCTGTGACTCTGCTGTAGGTGTGGAACAGCTATTTGCTCACGGACAGGGGTCTTTCCAGCCCTCTGGTTTTTTGAGCACAGCTGCTGTGATCACCTGTGCGCGTGTATCTTTGAGTCAAACCCAAGAGCATCTCAGAGAGAGATTCCCAGACATGGCATAGCTGAGGCAGAGTTTGTATGCCCTTGGAATATCCACAGGGACTTTGAACATCCTCCCTCTGCCCCAACAGGGTGTGCCGTGGGAAAGGGCTCAGGATGCACGTGTGGGCCTGGGGCGGTGTGTGGAACGCTCAGATCCCGTCCGAGGGATGGGAGCAGGTGGCTGCCTGGGAATCTTGTCACGCCCAGGGCTCCTCTGACATGTGCCTTGTCAGCTATGCGGCGCCATTTGGGAAATGCTCAGGGGAGCAGGTGTCACGGCCCAGAGTGGCCTCCCTCAGACCTGCTGGCCAGTTTAAGTGCACGGAACATTTGTTTGGAAGAAGAGGCCCCTTCTTGTTCAGTGTGGAGCGCCCCTTCGTAGCTATGGTTCAGGGTCCTTTCGCTTGCCTCTGGAGCCACGGCTTTCATGTCAGGAAGGGAATCCCTACTGCCCTGCAAATAAAGACCCTGTTCCTCTGCGAGGAACGTGCCAGCAGGTGGGCTTCCATTAGCTCCATCCCCCCAGGGATAGCTGGGCGCAGAGAGAAGGGGCTGGGCAGAGTCACCCAGCCGGACACCGCACAGGAGTGGCACACACTGTGCATGTGCCCGAGAGCTGAGGGAGCAGCCTGCGGAGATGGGCACTCGGCATTGTGGGGCAGCGCCAGTGCCACCTCTGGTGCGGCCAGCGTTGTGGCACAGTGGGTTAAGCTGCTGCCTGCAATGCAGGCATCCCATGTGAGCACCAGTTGGAGTCCTGCCTCCACTTCCGATCCAGCTCCCCGTTAATGCACCTGGGAAGGCAGTGGAAGATGGATGGCCCAAGTTCTTGGGCTCCTGCCATCTGTGTAGGAGACCAGGTCTCCTGGCTTCAGCCTGGCCCAGCCCTGGCCATTGGAACCATTTGGGGAGTGAACTAGTGGATGGAAGATTTTACTCTGTGTGTCTCTCCCTTTTCCTTTCTCTCTAATTCCATCTTTCAAATCAATCAATCAATCAATCAATTTTTTTTAAAAGTGGGAGTGGCTTTCACCATGGTACCTGATGAGGATGAGCACCCAGGTCTGGGGGACTTTCTCTGGTCACCCTGAACAGGTTGAGCTGGTAAGGCCACAGGCAGAGCTCCGCAGATGACTGGGGTGCGGGCACAAGCCTTGATGTCAGGGGTGCTCGGGAGCGCTGCCTTGGCTACTCAGGGGCAGGGGCTGCCCCAGCTGCCCCAGCCACACATCCCTGTGCAGGCCCCAGACCCCTGTCTGTGTCTGCCCTGACCAGAAGGGAGGGATTGATCTGAGACCGTGGGCGGGAGGAGGCCCGTTGGTTGGGAACTCCCGTTGTCTACCTCTCCACACGGATGCCTGCCCACGGGAACCAAGCCTCACTCTGCTCTGGCTGGCCCCTTGACCGTCTTCTGATAGACCTACAGAGTACTTCCGGGAGGGGCTCTTCTCGGTTCTCTGGTGGAGATTTGCAAAGGCCCTGCTCACTCGGCCTGCACTCTACCCCGTGAGCGCCCTGCCAAGGCGCTGTGTCCTACCACCGCCCTGCCGCCTCTGCTCAGGTCTGACTGTGGACTCGGAGCCGTGGCCTCCTCGCAGCCGCCGTGGACTCCCAGTACCGGCTGTCGGGGCCTTCATGTCGCTGGGACCGAGGGTTGGTAATGCGAGTCCCTGGGTGCGGCTGTGACTGACACCCTCATCACTGATGGTTTTCCTGCGGTAGTGGTGGCAGTGGCAGTAACTATAGCATTAGTACCTCCTGATGTTAGCACGTGCCCTTGGCCAGGCAGTTGGCTCGGATTATTTCATATAATCCCATGACTGTCTCGTGAGGAAGCTGGTACCATAGCTCCACTTATCAGCCCAAAGGACTGCACAGAGTGGCCCAGCTGGCCAGGGACAAGCCCAGGACTTACCTCTTGGGTCCAGATGCAGTTCCAGGGCGAGGTCTCCTCAGAGCCCCGCCCCATCCTCACCGGTCTTGAGTGGCATCAGATTGGCCTTGGGCCTTGGTTGGTTTCTCAGTTTAGAACTATGAAGCTTTATTCTGGGGATTTGAAGGCATATGCCGAGAACCCAGAAGAATAAAATGAACGCTGGTGTGCGCATCACTTGTCCTGTGGCACAGTGGCCTCCACATCCTCCCCTCCCCCATGACCACTGGAGGGCTTTAATGCAGATCCCTAGCACTGTCTCATTTCATCAGTCGTCTCTAATATGCATAAACAAATGTCAGCTTCAGAATCCAGTTCCTTGATATCGAACATCCAGCCAGTATTCACGTTTCTCCAATTGTCTCATAATGATTTTTGCCATTGATTTGTTCAAATAAGATTCCCGATAGAGTGTACACACTGCGTTTGCTGACTTTGCCTCTGAGGGTCTTTGCTCTCGTTTTGCGAGCGGGCATCTGTCTGGCAGAGGTTCCCATGTCCCTGCTCCGCTCATTGTTTCCTCATGGTGTCATTTCACACGTTCCTCGGGGCCCTGAGTTTCCTGTGAATTTCCTGCGCGTTCTCTGAGCTTCCAGCTCGTTTCAGGCCTGTGCTGTAAAATGCTGCAGCCACCAGCCACGTGTGGCCGCTGAGCACTTGAAACGTGCGTGGTCCAAGTAGCGATGGAAGAGTTAGTCTTAGAAAAAGAATGATTTATATTGATTACAAATTGAAACGATAACATGTTGGCTATAGCAAGTTAAATAAAAAATGTTTCCCCACCGGTTTTTCCCTGTTTATTTGACTTCTTACAAATGTGGTTCCCAGAAAATTTAAATTTACATGTGTGGCTGGCATTGTATTTTTATTGGAGAGCACTCAGCTGGAGATTTGGTTTAAAATTTTCAGCACAGGTCCAGTCTAGGTGTTGCCTTATTCCAGGGCCCCTCGTGTTCCAGGTGTGGGGAAGGGGGTGTCTGGATGTGACCGGTGACCCTGGCCCGTCCAAGGCCACTGTCCTCACTGGCTCCTTGTGCGAGGTTTCCGTGTCCATCAGCGGCCGTGGCCCAGAAGTGTTACTTCCTTTAGGATGGCACGTGGAGTCTCCCTCACCCTCAGAGGGTGTCCTCCACCAGCGGCTCAGTTGCGGGAACTGAGTGCCGGTTTAGGACTGAGCTTTGGTGAGTTTCCGTCCGTTGCAGAGAGGATTTTGTTTGGATGCTGCAGTTGCCCTCTCTTTGGCCAAATGGGAGTGCTCAGCCTTGACGGTGACTCCTGGGCCTTGTGCGAATCTGCCGAGTCCTTGCCTCCTCTTAGCTGGCGGGGAGATGGCCCTTGCTCTGGCTGGCGGCTTCACAGGCTGGGGCCTGGCCGCTGTGTTCACTGCTCACCAGACCCGGCCACCCCCTCCCCCACCTGGGCCGTGCTACTGAGGTCCTGCCAGAGGCCGGACTGAGGAGCCGGGCCAGCATGACTGGCTCAGGCCCCATGCGTAGTAGGTGTTCCGGAAACAGCTGTCGAGTGAACGAAGGGACTGAAAGCTGATCTGCCACACCACCTGGCCGGATTGGGCCCCTTCCACTCGGATTCTCCAGGGAGGCCAGCTCGCAAACAGGGCCAGCCGTTGAGTCTCCGTGGTCCCCAGGACACCGTCCCAGGTCCGAGCGTGCTGGCGGTGCTGACCGGGGCTACAGGGTGTCCATTGGGCTGGGCTGCTGTGCTGACCTGTGGGCACAGGCGAGGGCAGCCTTGGTCACTCCCCACTTGTTCTGCAGACGACAGAGGCACCGCTTGTGCTGGCTTCTGACACAAGAGTGACTGCTTCCTGGCGTGAATTGCTCAGATTCCAGCTCTCTGAACCTCCGGGGTTGGTTTTCACTCCACTGACTTGCACCTTTTGCACTGTTGTCTTTGCCCACACAGGATTTGCTCTGCTTCCCTAGCCCTGGTGGGACGTTCTTGTCCCCAGCACCCAGCGCAGCTCTGGGGCCAAGGGGACACTTTGTGTTTTGGCCCTCGTAGGGACCACGGGGTTTCTGTTGTGGTTGCTACTGGCAGTTTAAAAAAAGAAAAGAAAAACAGAATTAAAAAGCTGCCGCCAGCTTTGTTGATGTCCACAGTCTTTGTCCCCGAAATTGTGTGTGTGTTTATGGATACTGACTTCATGCGTTTACTACGTAAGAGCTGGAACCGACCACACCGTAGTCTGTTGCAGGAAGGATTCGCCTCTCTGGTTTTGTGCAAAGAGTGCAGGTGTTGCAGCCCTGCAGCTGGGGGTGGACGCAAGGCCTGAGGAGGAGGGTGGCTGTGGGGCAGGGGTGACCACCTCCAGAGGGGAGGGAGGAAAGAGCAGCTCTAGGAACATGGCTGACCCTGGTGCTGTGTGTCAGTGTGGGATCGGGACCACCCAGGTCCTAACCCACGTGGCCACTCGTTGCTCTGACACCCTGGTCCTAACCCACGTGGCCACTCGTCGCTCTGACACCCTGGACAAGTCGCTTGGCCTCACTGAGCCTCTGTTTCCTCCTCCACAAAGCGGGGGCTTGCGGGGAGCGTCAGCGTAGCGCCTGGCACCTGACAGGTACTCTGTACCAGGTGTCCCAGGCAGTGGTCAGTGAGGTGGGCTCTGGAGCCATAGTGCCCAGCAGTGACGTGTGGCTCTGTGTGACTGTGGGTTCATTGGCAAACATCTGTGTGCCTCAGTTTCTTCATCTGTACAATGGGCATGATAGTATTCCCTACCTCCCAGAGCTGCTGTACAGATGAAGTAACAGGATAGATACAAACTCTTCAGGATGATGCCTGCTATGTGTCTGTGCTCTGCCCATGCTGGCGTTGTGGCCCTTGTGGTTATTAGCAGCACGGCCATCTGTCCAGGAAGGCTAGCCCATGCCCAGGATGGGGCTCTCTGCTCTGGGGGCAGAAGAGACTGTGGGCAGCTCCCCGCAGTGTCTTTGCTGGGGAGGACCTGCTGCGCCTAGGCACTGGGGCATTGACTCTCCCCAGCAGCCCTGGAGGGGCTACCTCCCTCTCAGTGTTCAGAGCCTGAGGCAGGGCCGAACCATCCCGGAGGCCTCTGTGTTTTTGCCCGAGTCAGTTTGAGTGGAAGCCGGACTCTCGCAGAGAGGGTGCAGGATGTAGCCCTGATCCTGCACACTGTGCTGAGGGCGTGCCTGGGGTCTGAAGGGAACGGGATCCACCCACCTCTGCTTGGAGGCCTCCAAGTGACTCACAGCTCAGAGGAGCACTGTGGTCTTCTGGCTCCTGTCTGTGAACCTGTGGGGTCTGTCCTGCCTCAAAATTTGGAAACCCAGGGACTGTCTTGGGTGGCGTGGGGATGGGAAGGCATGGGAAGAGGCGCATCTGGCCTCGGCTTTGAGAGTGTGTGGGTGGCCCCCTGGGCTGTTTCTGAGAGCACACGATTCATTGCAGTGCCTGAGACTAAAGGGCTAGGTTTCGGGTTCTGGGAGAGGAGATGCGCATTTTTGTCAGTCTTGGAATGGTGTTAGTGGCCATTGGGAGTCGTGGCCTTGGGATGCTCCGAAAGCAAGTGTCACCTGCTTTGTTGATGCTTTGAGTCGGTGTGTGCTCTGCACAGGTGCTGTTGTAGAAACGTGCTGGAGGTTGGTGGCTGCTTGACCTTGGTGCCGTCCTTGTCCTTCCTCTGGTCTGAGTGTGGCTGGGGAGGACCCTCTGTGTGACCCAGGCCCCTGGTTTCCAGGAGACTGGCAGGTGGGGGGAAGGGAGAAGCCAGGGCGTTGCTTCCCTCCTGTCTCTGGAAGTCTGTCTGGCAGCAGCAGCCACTGGGTAGACCCTGTGGTCTTTTCTTGTGCCAGCAGTCCCGGTCCTTCCGGCCTGAGGGTGGCAGCCGCTTTGGTGCTGTTCATCTGCACGTTGCTCCATTGTCCCATCTGGTGCCTCCTGTCTCACCCATGTGTGACTGTTCCCCGGAGTTGAGGGCCCTCTGTTCAAGCTCCAGTGCCTGTGTCTCCTGGTTAGACGGTGGCTGATCCAGGAAGCAAAGGGGACACAGTCCCGGCTTTTGCGTGACTGCTCATCCAGTCGCCTGACTCAGCTGGGCCGCGCGTTCTTTCAGCCTCTGCGGTTTTCCGCACATGGAGACTCCCAGCTTCTCCTTCCTTCCCCCGGGTCACGGCCCTGCTTGGCCCACTTTCTCCTCTGTGCTCCCCGGGTGCTTTCTGAAGTGCAGCGAGTCCTCGTCCTCTGTGTTGAATCTCCTTGGGGCTCCCCAGTGTCCTCCCCAGGAGCACGGCAGGCAGCCCTGAACTCCGCTTTGCTCGCTTCTTACTGTTTGCAGCGCTTGCTCTGTTCCTGGCTTGGCAGCCTGTGCCCGGGCTCCCTCGCAGGAACTCTGAACACCCGCCCCATTCTCCCGGCCAGCTCCGCCTTCAGGACCCAGCTCAGACGTCCCCTTAGAGGCCGCTGCTCCTGCCTTCCTGGCCTGGGAGCCTGTCAGGCACGTGTAGGCACCTCACGTGGTAGCTGCTGGGGTCCTGCCACTCTGGGCTCCAGTGGGGCTGGGGCAGTCTGGTTTGTTCCTGGCTGTGTGCAGGTGCCTGGCAGTGAATACCAGAGCATCCAGGCGTCCGTTGTCCAGGAAGCTCCTAGATGTGTGTGTAGACACGCCCAGGGACCAAAAGGCAGCACACGGAAGCATGGGTCAGAATGTTTTCGTACCTTTTTTGTTCTGTGGAGTATGACGCAGCAATGAAAAAAGAATGAGTTAAATGTCAGATGCTTTGCTGTGAATGACGTCGAGGATGTGTTGTTGGTCCAGATTCCTTGCTACACAAAAACGTAAAACCAAAGTGTTTGTAATGTAATGCATCTGTGAGTGCCTGGAACAGTGAGTCCAGAAGATGCTGCACGCTGGCAGCAGGGATTCCCCTGGGAAAGAGAGTGACCGAGGCAGCCGAAGTCCTGGGGAAGGGGCTTCTGTTGTTTCCCCCTCTTCGGAGCTCTGGGTTGTTTGAGCTGCGCGACAGGGCTGTGTCTAAGTGTTTGCTTGGGGACTGGGAGTAGCTAACAGGCCGTAAGGGACAGCAGAGCCCCACGTTTGAGCCTGCCTGTCCCAGGAACCTGCCCTGGCTCCGGGGCAGGAGGCATTTTCTCCAGAGCTGTGGAGCAGCGCTGCTCTCTGAGGGGTGTGTGGGGAAGGAGCCCATCCCCTAGGCGTGTCCTCTTTAGAATTCACTGTTCTCTGGAGGCCTGGAAGATCCAGCTGTGGCATGAAGCTAGCTGGCAGTGACTTAAAACATCTGTTTCCAGCATTGACCTCCCCAGCAATGGGGGCCTCTCTTAGAGGGAGGAATTTCTAGGAAAATGAGCGCCAGTGGATCTGTGGAATTGAAAAGTAAACCAAGGGTGCCTTTGTGCCCCCCCCCCCCCCCCAGCACTGTGGCTAACTGCATGTGCATTGGCCTGGAGGAGGGGGTGGGTAATGTGCTGTTTGAGGACTCGTGGCTCTTGGGAAGGTTGGAGTCACCTGGATGCTGTCCCCCCGGGCGGCCCGAAGTGCCCACGGCCTCGTCTGGGGATTATCTCAGCGTACACTTGCTGCAGCAGACAGCTGAGCTCAGAAAAGCCATGTTCCCTTTGAGAGCGTGGCCTGCTGTCTGCCGGGGCGAGTTTACCTGGCCCCCCGGGCGTGTTGACGCCTGGCTTCAGGAAGCGGGCAGAGGTGTGGGGCAGTGAGTAATGACAGTGGCCTCTGTGGTGGGCAGAGCACAGACGGCCCTGCCCTGTCTGGGAAAAACAGAGGGACTGGGGCTGCCCACCACCAGGTTGGCAGAGGGCTGTTGCTGCCCAGCCGCGGGCACGGGAGGGGAGCGTGTGTCGAGGACCGCCTGGGAGGCAGGCGTGGGGCTGGGCTCCTGGCTGACCTGGCTGCACGTATTCCACACCTGGCCCCATGCTGTTGGCGTTGGCCTGCCCTTCGCACCAGCCAGCTGCGGCCCAGGTCAGGCAAGTCACTGCCTCCCTCTGCCTGTGTTCTGTCTGTCTGTGTTGAGTACTAAACAGAAAACAAAACGTACCTGCTCTCCGTGCCTGGGTGCCCCAAGAGTGCCCAGCAGAGCGAGTGGGCTCTCTGGTCTGCTTTTTCACTGAGTGCCCTGGCCGGGCACCCTGGGTCCTGGGCAGGTAGGAAAGAGCATGTGCCTGGCGGGGGGACACAGACCTGGGCTTGAATCCTGGGGCTCCTGCTTCCTCTCTGTGTGACCACAGGCCCTCCTTTGAGCTCTGAGCTTCAGTGTCCTCGCCTATGCAGTGGGGTTGTTACGAGGCTAAGGCGAGAGGGTAAGCCACGTGCGAGTGCCACCCTTTGGCCACTCTCGGCCTGCAGAGTGGCGGTGTCCTGTGGCCCAGCCACACGTACCCACCACAGGCATGCCCTTGTGGGGTATCCAGCGTGCTGAATTCTCATCACACCTCCTTCTCCTTGCGGCAGGCCCTCAGTGTTGTGGGCTGTCGTGTCCTGGACTGCAGCGGATAGAAGGGGTTTGTGAAATCAACCTGTGGGGACAGAGGGCACATGGCCGTCGCGACTGCCTAGGAGGGTCCCGCCTGTGCGGCCACGGCCGTGATCCAAGGCTGTCATTACACTGGCTTTGTGGCCAGGACTGTGGGATGCAGCAGTGGGTTGTGACGCAGCTGCTCCTGTGCATTCGAGCCGAGCCAGGTCATCTCAAATGGCCTCGGGGGTGACAGGAGCAGCCCAGAGGCCTGGGAGGCAGCGCTTGGTGGGTGGGGCTGGGACTTGGTGTTTCCGCTGCCCTGGTGGTCAGCAATAAGGAAGGTGGCCAGGAGTCCAGGCTCTGAAGCCCAGGCCTGCTGTGGGCTTCTGTGTGCCTCAGTCTCCTCATGGGTGGCAGTTTCCGTCTCACTGGCTCTGGGACACACAGACGCCCCCTGTCAAGGTGCTACAGAATGCCCACCACAAAATAAACAGTCTCTATGGAGTAACTGTGAATATTTATTCAAAATATTTATTAAAGGTCAGCATGAACTGTTGTTAATAAATGGTCCGTGGAACTCTGTCCTGGGTGTAATTAAGTTGACCAGGATTTCTTTGGGCGTGTGAGTCAGATATTCAGATAGCCCTGGCAGTTTGCTGTGTGACCTTGGACAAGTCACTTCACCTCTCTGAGCCACATTCCTCTGGGACATTAGATTTCCCAGCAGGGTTGTGAGTTGGAGTGAGGTGCTGCTTCTGGAGGGCCTAACTCTGGTGCCTGGCTGCTGTCGTGAGCCTGTGGCCCTTGGTGGAGAAGCCTCTGTGTTGGGCTCCATGGCCTCTCCATTTCAGCTGTGGCTTTGTCCAGAGGAGTTTCTTGGGGCTCTTACCTAGCACATTTTGTCCTAGAGATCTGAGAACATATTTAATTTGGGGGAAAGTCATTCTTGGGGAACAGGAGGATAGCTTTTCAAAAAAAGAAGAATTGCTTCACAGGGCTTTGCTCTGTCACTCCCTGGTCCCCGTGACTGGGGACCGCAGTTCCTCCCCAGCCCCACGGCCTTGCAGCAAACCTCGATGAGTGGCCTTGGCAGCTTTGCTTGCTGAGCGAATGGTACTGCATGGTTGCCATGGCAGCAGCAGGATGTGGTTCCTATGGTGATGGTCGGCAGCGGCAGGAAGACAGCAGAGGTTTGAGTTATCTGGTGGCTGCGCTCACCGCCCCCTGAAACAGCAAACACAAGCTGCCCCCACTGTCGCTCTGCAAAGTGGTGACCGTCAAGGTCACCGCCTCCCTGAAATGCTAATGCCGGTTCTTGGAAGGACTGAGTGTTGCAGGAACCCTTCCACCCCTGGAAGAGGAGGGGGCTGCGCATCTCCATGGCCGCTTTAGCTGGGGGTGGCAATGCTTAAATGGACCCCACACCCAGCAGGCTGAGTCTATGGGGGGTTTATTTGCATGCAGATGCGGGTGATGAGCTACAGGAGAAACCAAATGTGTTTAGAAGCTTGTGTCCGGAGTTCACAGTGGCCCCAGTCAGGGTGCCCAGGGCCCTTTCCCGCAGCACCGATGGTTCTCTGATGGTTCTCTGATGGTTCTCTGCTCTTGGGGTGGCCTGAGATCCGGGAGAAGGAGAGAGTATCCGGAATGTGTCTTTTCCTCTGGGTATCCTCTCTTTAGGAAGGTGAGTGTCTGATACAACGAGACACTGTGTTTCTAACTTATCTGAAAAGGGAGGAGGCCAGTGTATTGCAGGACCACAGGGGCCTGAAGAGAAGGAGCTGTTCGTGGGAGGGCGCGGCTGCTGGCTGCTGCCAGTGTAGTTGCGATTGTTAAGGCTACCGAGGAGGAGGCGGCTGTCAGGTGAATCCCGTCAACCCAGTGTGGCAACACCGGTTTGCTCATGCTGATCGGGAGCACTGATTGGTGATCGATGACGTCACTGGGTTTCCTGGCACGTGATTGGTGAACTGGACTGTGTCATCAGAGCCCTCAGCCTGGGTGGCCATTCCTGGATTGAAACACGAGGGATGGAGACCCTCTTGGATGCTGGCCTCTCTGCCGGTCTGGACAGTCATGCAGGGCACTTTCTGTTTGGGTTCCCACAGGAACTCGTCCTAGCAGAACAGGGGCACCCAGCCCCTGGGTTCTCATGAGGAGGGTAGCATTTAGTGAGCACTGCCTGCTTTTTGAATTTTGAATAAAATGATCAGGAGTAAATACACAATTTCAGGTGCCCACAGACTGATGTTGGGGGGGCCTCTGGGTTTGCTGACAAACTGGAGGAGCAAGTTCACAGACAGAAAGCAAAAGCAGCAGACTTGGGTCAGGATCCCTTCCAGCCTCCCAGACTTGCCTTGCTGGTCTTCTGCCTTCTTTGTGTTGCCTTTTAAGTAGAAGAAAGACATGGCTGGAGAAGATACAGTTATCTTGACTTTCACCTCCAGTTAGTCATCTTCCCCTCCCGGTGCCCTTGTTATAACTTTGTGTGCATCTGTCGGCTGCATTTTGTATACTTGGCATGTGCACACACACACATGTGCAGCTGTGAACAATGTGTAGCATTGCTTCATGTATGTGTTTAAAATGAACTGACAGGCTGCCCCTTTTGTCGCTCCTGGCTTGGGAGTGCTCTGTGGGCCTGTGCAGATCTGGTTCCTTTGTTTCCATTGCTGCTGAGGAACTGTTTTGCCACCTTGCTGCATCCAAGTGCTGCCCCTGGCTGGAGGCCAGATCCTCTGCATGGCCACAGGTGGGCTTGGTAACCTCCCCATCCTCTGAACGGGAGGGAGGCTCCCTTTGCGACATCTGCAGCTTACCTGGGCCCTGGCCAAGCCACTGACTAAGCCAGTCTGATGAATCCAAGTTCACCAGTCGCCCAGCCCAGCTCTGTTTGCCTCATTTAGGTCACTGCCAAACCCGCTTCTCCAAAAGGGCATGGTGGCCTTGGAACCCATCTGGAAAAGAAACGAGAGGACGGGGCTTCCTGGGCGGAGAACGCAGGGCCCATTTCTTGGAGGAGCCCCTGGGAGGAGGTTGAGGGAGTAATCGCGCAGCCCAGCTCCCTGCCCCAAGCTGAGTCACCATCAGGAACCCTGACCTTTTGCTCAGCACAACTGCCTCCACCAGGGAGTCCCAGCTCTCCAAAAGCAAACCACTGCACACAGCGCCGAGTTCCCAAGTCATAGGTGTTGGGCCAGGTGTGTGCCTGTGGCCACATGTGGGGCATTTCGTGGACATCTAGGGAAGAGACTTAGTTCTCTGTCCATTTAACTTGGCTCCTCTGTGCCCCCACTTCTGTCAGAGGCCCCGTGGGGAACACTGTGACCTATGACATGCCGGGCCTCTGACAGCACACGTCTGGAGTGCAAGAGGAGGGCTGAACTGCCGCGAGGCCTTGCCTATACAGGGAGCCTGTGCTGGTGTCACGCAGCTTGATTCTTTGAAACTCTGAGCTGTCTCTGAGCACTGCCGCCGTGGTGGGCAAGGAGGTCACGTGGGAGCAGGAGGCAGAGGTGGTGTCTGTCCTGCTGCAGTGTGGAGGCATGGAGACAGGAAGCATTGGCAGACATGCAGGGAGATCCGTGAGTGCAGTGCCTCAGCCAGCTGTGCTGTGCCCTGTCCTAGCCTGGTGACCTTGGATCCGTTAGCCACAGTGCTGTAACACAGCAGCCACAGTGCCTCCCACCTCCCAGTAGTCAGGGCGACTCGGAGAGCGTGTCTTCTCACTGTATTGGTCGTGTTCTCAGAGGCACAGTGGAGGTCAGAGAGGTCATGTCCCTTGCCCAAGGCAGCTCAGCTGTCAGGGGAGCAGCGGCTCTTCTGCCTGGTGGCCCAGGCCATGCTCAGAGCCACAGGTGACTGCCCTGTGCCACACAGGAAGCTGTTCCTCTTCACTTCTTTGTGGGGAACTTAAAAAAAAAGATTTATTTTTTCATCTAAAAAAGCTATAGGGAGAGGGGGAGAGACATATCAGACACACACACACACACACACACACACACACACACACAACTCTTCCATCTGCTAGTTTACTCCCCAGATGGCTGAAACAGTCAGGGTTGGGCCAGGCTAAGAGCCAGTAGCTTCACTGGGTCTCCCACGAAGGTGGCTTGGGCCCTCTTCCACTGCTCTCCCAGGCCATTAGCAGGGAGCTTGGTTGAAAGTGGAGCAGCCGGGAACTGCTGCCCACACAGGATGGTGGCATCACAAGTGGTGGCTTTACCCACTATGCCACAGCGCCAGCTCCTGTGGGGAACATTTTTTTAAATTGTGATCAAATATAATAATGTGGAAGGTTACCGCTTTTACATGCACTGCTCAGTTGGCACACTCACCTTATTGTACAACCATCACCACCATCCATTTCCAGGATGTTGTCTTCTTCCTGAGCTAAAACTCTACCTAGTAAATGCTGACTCCCTGTCCCTGCCCCACTCACCACAGACCTGGACACCCCTTCATCTCTGCCTGTGGGTTTATCCACCCTGGGGGCCTCCGAGGAGTGGGATCCTTTCGTGACTAGCTCATTGCACTTGGCATGAATGTCCCCAAAGTATAGACGTGTGGTAGTGTGTATCAGAATTTCCTTTTTTAAGGCTGAAGACTACTCCGTGTGTGCGTGTGCGTCACTAACCTGTAACTGAAATTTGGTCTTTTCTTCCATAACACTTGTGGCCAGTACCAGCAGAAATCACAGGGGTCTCCAAAGGTCATCTGGTTCAGCAGTTTTCAGACCTGTAGCTAGGTCTTATTCTTTAATGAATTAATAGACGAGATATCTATTGCTGTTTCATACACATTTGAAAAGATTTACTTATACATTTGAAATGCAGAGTGACACACACACACAGAGATACCGTCTATCCACTGGTTTTTGCAGACCTACAACAGCCAGGGCTGGGCCAGGCTGAATCCAGGAGGCAGGAACTCCATCCTGGTCTCCCACAGGGGTGTCAGGGGCCCAGGTACTTGGGCCTGCCTTCCCAGACTCCTTAGCAGGAAGCTGGATGGGAAGTGGAGGGGCTGGGGCTTGCAGCAGTACTCCACCAGCATCACAAGCAGCGGTTTAGCTCACTATGCCACAGGCTGGCCCTGTCGCATAGATCTGAAAAGATTCTAAGAACTGTATTTCCGTGTAGTTGGTTTCATTTGCAGTTTCGTCTTACTTTTTGTTTCTATTTGAGAAGATTGTTCTGAGAAGGGGTCTGGAGGCCTTACCAGACTGCCAGTGGGTCCAAGGCACAGAAAGCTGAAGAAGCCACTTTCATCCCTGAGAGGTGTCCCTGGGAGGGTGGCAGTGCAGGGCTGGCAGTGCAGGGCCAACCCACCAAGGGTCAGGTCCAGAGAGGACAGTCAGGGTTTTTAGGAGGGAGCCCTGCACCTCCTCTAGCTACTACAAAATGAGAAGAGAGCCTTCACTTATAATTACCGGGATCTTCTCTCAGTCCCTGGGATGGCTCTGGGCATGTTTTGAGTCTGATTCCCTGGAGTAAGCACACTGGGGCGTGAGCTTTGCAGTCAGGGCCTGGTGCTCAGGAGGAAGCTGCACACACAACGCATGGGCTGACGCTGCAGCCCAGACGGCACGTGTGCGCCAGGCACGTCTGGACTGGAGAAGGAATGTGTTTTCTTGGTTTTTGCCTACATCAGAATCTCTCTGTGCTCCGACTGAACTGCTCAACGTGTGACTTAAAAAGGGCATGCGGGGAAGAAGTGACGGTGGGATTTGGGTTTGAAGGTGACTGTGGTTGCAAAGAACCTGTGGGTCTGGGTGAGTGGAGGTTGCCTGAGAAATGCTGGTCTCATGGCCTGCCTGTCAAAAACATCATTTATCATCCGTGTTAACAATAGTGCTGGATGAATGAATGAAGTTGTGGACAGATCGAAGAAAAAGCCAGAGCAGTGAAATGTTCATTGTACACTCTGAGGGCTGTATGGGTATTCACTGTAAGATTCTTGTCAACCACTTTCCCTTCCATCTTTCTTTTGAAATATTAGTTGTCTTAGAAAGTACCTAAGCGAAATGGGAAACCCAAGGAAGTCTCCTATCCCGTGTACCTAGAGCCCAGCCCATCAGGTGGGACACAGCTTGCTCTCCGGTGCCCCCTCTCCTGGCCCCTCCCAACAGCCACCTCTTTTGCTGCTTGGCAAAGCGAACTCTTCTGGCCATGAAGTGAGTCGCAGTTAGCTAAGTTCTGGCTTTGCAGACAGTGAACTGATGTCTGTTCTTTTACATCTCTGGCTTTCTTGGCTCAGTGTTCCCTCTGTGAGCTTCGTCCATATTCTGTTGACGGCTGAAGGTTACGTGTTTGTGCTGCTAGATAAGATTTTATCTTGAGAATATACTGTCCTGCCAAGGTGGGCCAGTTTTCCAAAGTGGTCACACCAGTGTGCACTCCCAGGAGCAGCAAGTGAGACTTCTTATTGCCTCGCACCCAAGCTGGAGTCCATCACTGCCAGTATTTTTAATCCTAGCCCTATTGGTGGGTGCATAGCAATGTTCAGCTTTTCTATATGTTGAAATTTCTCATAATAAAATGTTGGAAAAATAGATCACCCACACGCGTGTGACATGTTCACCCGAAAAAATAGCATTTTTAAGGAAACAGTTGAAATGGACCCTTGCTGGCCTAAGCGTGATGACCTGTCTCTTCGCCCAGGACAGCTCCAAGGCCAGCCCCACCCCCAGGCTCTTGTGGTTCCCAGGGTGCCGCCAGCGCTGTGCTCATATGCTGGTTATCAGGACACAGCGGGGTGCTGGGAGCTGGTTCCTGGCCTTGAGGAAGTTCTGACACTCCTTCTTGTTTCCAGAGAGATGTGTTTGAGTCAGCCTGGGAAATCAAAATAATCCACTGACTCTTGGCTAATTCTAGTTGACCATGTACCTATTCCCAGGATTCTCCCTGCCACTTCTTGCAGTTCACAGCTGCCTGCTGGCTGGGGCCTCCCTCTGACGTAGCACACTGCCCCAGTCACGAGCTTCTTCCTCATGTTGGCCACCCGTTAGCTGAATTCCCCCCACATAGGTGTTGGCCCTACTCCATGCTGGCCCCTCCCTTCTGTTTACTCAACGGACATTGTGTGGCACAGACTTTCATGTCAGGCACTCACTTGTTCTCCATCTCCCTTTCTCTTTTCCTTCCTTCCATCCATCCGTTTACCCGTCCATCCACATTGGTCAGCTTTTCACCATTATAGCAAAACTCCTGAGAGAAGTTGCTTGTGAAGGAGAGAGGTTCATTTTGACCCATGGTGTTGGAGGGTCACGATCCTGCATTGGTTGGTTCCTGTGGGTTCTGCTCTCTGGTGAGGCCAGAGGATAGCAGTGGGGTGGAGGGACAGTGTCATGGTGAGCCAGGAGACAGAGGACATGGCTGGGCCTGACTCAGGCTTTTATTTATTAAAAAGGAAAAAAAATCCTTCTGTTCATTTTCATTTTTATTTTAAAGGAAGAGAGAGACAGGTGGAGAGATACTCCATCTCCTTGCTCACTGCTGAAATGCTTGCAGGAGCCAGAGCTGCTGAAGCTAGGAGCCCGGAATCCATCCATGCCTTGCATGCGGTGGCAGGGCCCAAGTAGTTGGGCCATCATCTGCTGCCTCTCAGGCTCATTAGTAGGAAGCTAGATTGGAAGTGGAGGAGCTGGGACTTGAACCAGCCACTTTGATGTGGGATGTGGGCTTCCCAAGTGGTGGCTTAATGCTCTTAGAACAAGCCCTCTGGCAAACTGCCTGCCTAGCCCACACCCCCAGTGACCTGACGACCTCCCACTAGGCCCTCCTGCTTCTGATTGGATTACGTTTCACCCCCCCCCCCCCCATTCATGTGATTTGGGGGAATAACTGTCTTCTTGAGTTCCAGAGCCACATCTCGTTCATACCAAAGCAGCATCCCTCCTTCCATCCACTCTGCCCGAGCGCCCTTCTGAGTCAGGCCTGGGACTGACCACAGACGGATGCACTGCGGCCCTTGTCTCAGAGGCCCTTCCCTGTGCTCCCCGTTGGGAGGGAGAAGCGATTAAAGAGCTCTTGGGAACAGTGTGACCCAGCTGATGGGGGTGCAGGGGACAAGAGAGGGCTGGGCAGATCCGGAAGAGCTTCTAGGAGGCTTTGCTGTTGATGTGGCATCTTGAGACCGTCTTGGGAAGGGCCCACCGTCAGGGCAGGTCAGGGGTGAGAGGCTGCTTGATGTCTCTGATGGAGGGGCACACAGGTGAGCAGCACCTGGGACCCTCCGTGAGCCTCCAGTCACCCAGTGTGAGGGGCCTTGGGGAGATTCGGCAGGGCTCTTGACTTTCTAGGGAGTGTGGGCTCTGAAACTGTGGGACACGTAGGAGTAGGGTCCACAGAGCCTCCCCCCAAAGTTTCTGCATCCTACTCTCCAGGGACTGACGTGGCAGCAGGGTTGTGCCGCTGTGACTGAGTTCTGTCTGCGTCTGGAGGCGGGGCAGGGTCCTGAGCGGGGTCAATGGCTCAAGGGGGCCTTTTCAGAGAAAGTGGGAGGCCAGAGAATCAGAAAGAGAGGAGGGGTGATGAGAAAGCAGAGGCAGGAGAGATGTGGCTGCTGGCTTTGAAGATGAGGCGGGGCCACCAGCCCAGGGAAGTGGGCGCTTCTGGAAGCTGGAGAGGAACAGAAGCAGATTCTCCCCTGCAGCTTCCAGGAGGGGCCAGCGTTGCCCACACCTTGATATGAGCATAGCCAGAGCCGTTTTGGACACCCGGCCTCCAGCACAGTAAGAGAACAGGCCACTGAGGTCACATCCGGTTGTTACCGGCAGCTACAGGAAAGCAATACCCGTGCAGACTTGGAGTCAGCTGAAACCTTCGTGGGAGGATGCGGCTTTGTGGGCAGGGACAGTGCGACCCTCACGGTTACCTAAAACCTTAAAAAGTTCACCTTCCAATCAGGCAGGGCTAAATGACTTCCTTTGTGGATAAATTAACATTAGGCCAGGGAGCAAAACTCAACCTGATTTAAGGTCACATAAAAACACAGATTCTGCCCCGTTCTTCCCAGGGAGCTGTGTGTGACCCATCACCCCAGGTGACTGTCGTAGTAACAGGGACCTGCTTTGGGGAAAAATAAGCCGGTAGAGGGAGTGGATCTCTCTGGGACCTCGGTGGATTTCGCGTTCTCATCCCTGTCTGTTGAGCAGGAAGGTGGGGTGTTTAGCGAGTATCACTGTAACCTGTACTTTTCTGAAGTCAAACAGATTTCTCCTGGTGGGAGGATTCGTCTTTTGTGGGATCCGCGCAGCCCGTCTGACTCATGACTCACCCAGCACCCTTGGCAGCTGACATCCTGACAGCTCCTGTGCCTCTCTGGCTTCCTGCCCCATTATTCAGCTCCCCACCCCCAGGCCGAGCGCAGCCTCTCCCGCCCCCCTCCCACTGCTCCCTCTCAGCTGGGGGCCTGCGTGCCTGCTCCCTCCACGGCTTCTGTGTCACCGTGCAGTGGGAGCCTCCTCCGGATGCCAGCCGTGGGGGCATCCCTAAGAGGCATTTGCTTGCTAGACAGGTGCCCTACGCACATTATCTTATTTGATAGGAACACCCCCTTCTGCGTGAAAAACAAATTTCTCTGCCGTCCCAGCGTGCACCACTGCCTGCCGCACTGGCTGCTGGGCTTAGTCACTGGCTCGCCTTAGCTTGTTCTTCTGAGATCAGGGTGGCTGCAGGGGCTCAGTGCTGCCCCCAGAGGGGCTGTTCAAGTCCTAACCTCTGTGCTTGTGGACGTGACCGTCTTTGGAAAAAGGTCTTTGCAGATGTCATCAGTTGGCTCGGGGTGGACCCTGGTCTGTGCCTTGAAGGGCACTTGGCACAGGAGAGGGACATGGACACACAGGGGAGCATGCCTGGGACAGTGCAGACAGAAGCACCTGCAGGCCCCAGGCCCCCAGCGATCACCAGCAGCCACTAGAAGCTAGGAGAGGGGCACAGGGCGGGTTGTGCCCCCAGAGCCCACAGGAGGAGCCAGCCCTGCCCACACCCTGATCTGGAACCTGGGGCCTGCAGTGCTGGGAGAGAACAGGTTGCTGTCGTTTAAAGCTGTCCTGTGTGATGCCATTAATGGTGGCCCCGCGACATAAATGCACGTACCTGGTTGCAAGTCTGCGACTCTGTCCAGTTCTGCCCTTGCATCCTGGGCACCAGTGTCCCTTCCCGCACTGTTACTGCGCACAAAGCAGTTGTAGGAGTAGGGCCGTGTCGGGACAGCTCTGTGGGGAGTGCCAAGTGTTAGAAGAGGCGTGGGCCACACGACAAAGAGCAAGCCCAGGCTGGCGACCCGGCCTCTGCCTGGAGAGCTGGGTTCACCGGGTCCAGGACTCACTCCCTGGCCTTCCCCATGAACCTCCTCTAAAGGGGCAAACCCAGACTGGCCAAGGCAAACCGGGTGTGCTGCCGCGGGGAAGGAGAGAAAGGACGACTGCCAAAGAAACGTTCATTCCATTGCAAATTGCTAGTTGGGGCTGGTTGTTGATTATCTCGCCTTGGTTGCCTTTCGTACTTAGAAATGGCACATAAATTTGCCTGCGTGGGTCTGGCGGTCGCTCTGCACACGGCTTGGGAGGCCATTTTGGGATTCGATGCCTCTGTTTCATGGCATTCCTGCTGTGTGCCAGGCCCTGAGTTGGTGCCATATGTCTTCTCTGCAGTTTTCACAGTCACCTGCTGGTGCCATTTTACAGTAAGGAGAGCGAGGCCGAGGACCGCTAAGGAAGTTGGATGCGTGAGGCCTTGGCTCGCAGAGTTTGGGCTGGTGCTGAGACTGCGGGCCGGGGACTCGGGTCCGTGCTGCGCTGTTGTCCTCTCGCCTGCTGCAAGCAGAGTAGAGCACATGCGGTGTCCACACTTGGACATGCGTTTGGCAGAAGTGTGCATGTGTGTGTGCGTGTCCCACATGTGTGTGCAGGGTGCATATGCACGTTCTCATGTGTAGTTGTCTTCCAGGACGTTGTCCATCACAATTTGAAAAACTTTCTGAATGACCTCTCCTGCCAAGCCGACAAATTGAGCCCAACAGATACATCAGTGGGCCTACTCGCAGTGCCTTTTAAATGCCGCAAATAGCCCGAGGTTCTCCAGGGAGAAGTTGGCTGCCCTCATCTCACTCCTGTGGGCTCAGGAGGCCCTCGGCTTGTCCCATGACCAACGTGGGAGAACCTTCCTTGGGTCTGACGAAGCAGGAGGTGGGGCCTGGGGACTGATCCCCAGTAGTGGGTCAGTGGTGTCCACCTGGTGCCAGGGAGATGCTGCTGGCCCAGCTGTTTGTTCACAAGCCCCCTGTGGACCTGTGGCACTGGGGCTACCAATGGGCGATTGTCCCCAGGGTGCTACTCTGTGTCCTTTCAGCATCGTGCGATGTCTGGCTGGTTTCTCAATGATTAACTGTGTGACCTCGGGCCAGCCCCGTGTGGGAAGTGGAAGCTCACCGGCACCTCCTGATGGTGTGACCTGGGCGTCCTCCTAGGTCTGCGAAGCTTGCCTTTGCCCGTCCCTCTCCACTCCTTCGCCTGAGGACCCCCGACTCCCTTCCGGTCTCTCATGTCTTCTTGGCCGTCCCATCTAACATGTTGACCCCTGCCCCCACTCAAATATTTTATTTTGAGTGTTTGTTTATTTGAAAGGGAGAGCGAGTGCCCTCTCTGCTTGTTCACTCCCCAAATGCCCACAACAGCCGTGACTGAGCCAGGCCAAGGCCTCGAGCCAAGAGCTCGATGGGCGTGGTCCGTGTGGGGGGCAGGGTCCTCCCCGACTTGAGCAGTCATTGCTGCATCTCAGCCTGAGCGTCAGCAGAAGCAGAGTCCGGAGTGGAGCTGGGGCTGCAGCCCGCACTCTCTCCAACCCGTGTCTGCACTGCTCGGCCAAATGCCCGTCCCCAGATCTTTGATTGCTTGTTCCTGCCTTTCTTCTCCTTAGCACGTCCTAAGCTAACAGAGTGTGTGTTCCTTCTTGTCTCTTGTCTCTTCCTGCTGTACCGGCAGAAGTTTCTTTATTTTCCCCTCGATCCTGTGCCCACAGAGCAGGGCCTGGCAGGTGTGAGGGGCTTCATAAGTAGTTTTTGAGTGAAGTGAGTGAATGGATGAATGACTGAGTGAACGAATTAAAACCTCCGAGCCTCACTTTGCTCACCGGAGTCAAGTTTGCCTAGTAAATATGTTTGCTCCCGTGCATTGACTACTTGTGTTATTATTGATGTTGTCAGTGTGGGCTTCATTGTGAGAATAAAGGGGTTGCATCAGAAGGTTGCAGAGTATGACTGGGGCCATCAGTGCAGGCTGCAGGATGCGCCAGTCTGCAGGAGGGGGAGGGGTGGGGCAGAGCCCCTCCCCTTGGCTCCCCTGGGATCACCTTCAGTGGACTGTGACAGCCAGGGAGGCCATGCGTGGTCAGTGAAGGCCTGGAGAAGAGTGTTTCTCCTGCTGGCTTCTGACCACAGGCAGGACAGGAGAGGGCCCACCAGGGAGCCCCTGATCTCAGGGACTGCAGCACCCCATGTGGGCCCGAGTGTGCCCTGCAGGCCGGTCCCTGCTCCCGGGCACGTCCCAGGCAGCCTGTGGCTGGCTGCATCCCGCGGCCAGGGCTTTCAGGAATGCACCCCCTTGGCCGCACAGGCAAGGGCCCAGAGGCCCATCGAGGGCACTCTGAGCTCTGGAAAGCGTGTGAACCTGGCCCAGTGGCCCTCGGCTGGGATGTGTTCACCCAGTCTCTCTCTCTTAGAGTTTTGTTACCATTTACATTGCCTGTTCAAGTTGGTGAGAGTCTCTGTGTGTTTTATTTTCAATTGGAGTACATGCCTTTTTTAAAAGGAAGAGTTTCCCTTTTCGTATATGAAGACCTAATCCTCTTGCAGATCATGTGTGGGGAATTGTCACCTCCCCCAACTGCGTTTTCCCTCCAGCCCCTAAATTTTCGTTGGAAGGGTTTATTAAGAGAAGGTTTACATTTTTCTGTGGTTAACACTAGGGTGTGTTAATTAGTGACTTCTCACTGAGGTGTCATGTGTTCTTCCAAATCTTCAGGTTGCTTGAATAAGCATTTCCTATTTTTAAAAAAACACAGAACTGGAAAATTAGATGGAATTGGTGTTTGATAAAAGGCGTGAGGTAGGGGTAATGATGCTCCTTTGCTCCGAATGCTTAGCATAGTTCACCGAGTGCCCTGTTTTTCCACTGGTTTAAAATACTGCTATTCTCAGAGCACAGGGCAAGGGTCAGCCGAGGGCACAGCCGGAGGTTATGGTGGGAGGGGCAGAGCCCCAGGTTGTACACACAAGCGTGGGACATGTGTGGGAGGCAGGGTGGGTGGAGTAGGGAGAGAACATGTGTTCTAGACAGAACTATACAGTTAACGATGCCTGCCAGGGCTTGCTGTGTGCTGGTCACCGTGGTCAGTCTTCCTGAGAGGTAGGCGCCGTCACTGTGCCCTCTTGTGGGTGGGAGAGCCGAGGCTCAGGCAGGTGAAATGACTCGCCCAGGAAGGCGCTGGGATGAGGCCGGGGCTAGGGCCTTCTCAGAATGACACTCATACCCGCCTTGTCTGTGGCCGGCGCATGGAGACTCGCTGAGTGGAGGCACCCAGGAGGCGAGAGAGAGAGACTGGGTGAGCACATCCCAGCCGAGGGCCACTGGGCCAGGTTCACACACTTTCCAGAGCTCAGAGTGCCCTATGATGGGCCTTTGGGCCCTTGCCTGTGTGGCCAAGAGGGTGCATTCCTGAAAGCCCTGGCCGCGGGATGCAGCCAGCCACAGGCTGCCTGGGACGTGCCCGGGAGCAGGGACCGGCCTGCAGGGCACACTCGGGCCCACATGGGGTGCTGCAGTCCCTGAGATCAGGGGCTCGCTGGTGAGCCCTGCCCACCATTTCTGACCACGGGGCGTTGCTGGGGAGAGGTGAGGGTCGGCCTGCAGGGCTCCGTTGTCCTCTGTCCACCCTGCAACTTGCTTGGGGCTGACCAGAGTCTCCATGTTCTCATGAATGGAGTAAGCTACTGTCTGCAGTTCAAGAGCCTGGCTTTGGCCGTGGTGATCCACCCCCTACCATTGAAGCCAAGCCCCACTAGCATTCGGCCCACCCAAAAGAGTGTGTTACGTTAGCTTCATTCCCAAAACAGAAGAACCATTGAGGACAAAACAGCACGTGACAGCTCAAACCAAGGCTCTTATCATCTCAGCCAATAATGTGATTATCTGATTTTTTTCACAGGAAAAAGTTGATTCCTCCTAAGGTCATTCATTTTATCTGCATCTACTGGAAATTGTGTCCATTTTAAATTAAAATAAAAGTAACAATGTCCATCTGTTTGTGAACCCCTAATCTATGAAAGCTGATATAATCAGGCTGTTTACAAGTTTGTCATGGGTCACACAACAGTGTTTATATTCATACACGCAGGAAATTCAATGAGATAATGCCGGGGAACCTGGATCGCTCCGGATCTGGGCAGCCCAGAGTCCCCGTGTCCTGGGGATATTCCTCCAGTGACAGAGTGGCTGGGTGCAGCCGCCCAGGGGAAGGCAGGAGGCGGCCAGAGCCCTCTGGGCAGCATCTGCACTGCTCGGGCGAGCGTCCTGGCAGTGCTCCCCTCCGCCCAGCCGCGGAGGCTTCGCAGGGTGGCCGGGGCGGGGGTGGGGGTGGGGCGGCTGCAGGGTGCCTGTCTGGTCCCGGTGGCCTGGGAGAGCTGCACTAGGGGCTGTTTCGGAAGCCCAGGCTGCCACAGCACTGTTTTCAGCTGGGAATGAGAGAAAGGCAGGCACTCAGGAAGACCCCGGGCCTCTGCTTAAGAGTCCTGTCGGGGGCAGGTGCTGTGGCACAGGGGTTAAGCCGCTGCTTGGGACACCTGCATCCTAATCAGAGTGCAGGTTCACGCTCCGGCTCCTCCTACTCCTCTTCCAGTCCAGCTTCCTGGTAGTGTCTGGGAAGCAGTGGGTGATGGGCCAAGTACTTGGGCCCCTGCCACCCACAAGGGAGACCTGGATGGAGTTTCTGGCTCCTGGCTTCAGCCTGGCTCACCTGCTGCTGTTGCGACCATTTGGGTTGTAGGTAGAGGATTTTATCTTTCTCTTTGTCTCCCCACCCTGCCCCCTTCCTCCCACTTTGCCTTTCAAGTAAAGAAGTAAATCATGAAATAAAACAAAACCATGGACCCAGTCTGATCAGGGGCCCCATTGTGTTCAGGAAACATTTCCAGTCTCAGGCTGGGCTGTGGGGCAAGAGTGGGTCCCTATGGGCCCCTTCCTGTGCCACTGAGTTCCTCCCCACCCCCCACAGCCCCCTTTTCCTTCTTGCAGCTGGACCAGAGCTATAGCTGCCCCAGAGCAGGTGCTCTCCTCTGCCACCTTCCTTCCCCACTTGCCGACCCCCTCTGCTGCTCAGCCTCAGTGCCACCACCCTGCATGACGCCTTCCCCTACCTGGGATGGCAGTTCACTTTTTTTTTTTAAGAAAAAAAGTTATTTATTTATTTGATTGAGTTGCAAAGGGAGAAGGGGAGGGAGAAGGAGAGAAATAGAGAGATCTCCTATCTGCTGGTTCACTTCCCATGTAGCTAGAGTGGCCTGGGCTGGACCAGGCCGACACCAAGAGCCTGAAGTTCCACCCAGGCCTCCCATATGGATGTCAGGGACCCAGACACAAAGGCCACTGTCCCCTGCTCTCCCAGATACACTAGCCAAACTGGTGTGCATATGGGATGCTGGCATCGCAGGCAGTGGCTTCACCCTCTGTGTCACATGCCGGCCCCAGGTTATTCATAGCACAGGCACAGTGCACCGAAACCCGGGTCTGTTCTTTGTTGCTTTGTGTCTGTCTGCTGGATCAGCTCCGCCCCCAGCTCTGAGCCTGATGCCAGGCTGAAGGAGGGACCCACCGTTACCGGGGAGCGAGCGAAGGAAGCAGATGCCTAGAGAGGATGAGGATGCACACCGTTCTGATTTGCAGGGTGTGTGTTACTTCCTGGTGAATTTGTCATGAGTGTCCCTTATCTGGCTGGGTGGAAGAACAGAGCAAGGGCCCCAGGTCCCTGATCCCCACAGCAGCCTGGAGGCGAGGTTCTCCGCCCTGTATCCACGCACAACATCCGAGGCTGTGCACCAAAGAGCTTGAGCCCGCAGGTTCCTCAGCCCTGTGGTGTCCTCCTGCTCATTCTCACTGAGGGGAAGTAGGTGGTGTTTTAAAATACTCATTTACTACTTACTTGAGAGGAAGAGAGAGAGGGAGAAGGACGGAGCTGTCATCCACTGGTTCATTCCCCAAAGGGTGCCGTGACCCAGGAAGTGGGAACTAGGTCTGCGTGTCCCAAGTGGATGACAGGGACCCGACTACTTGAGCCATCCCTGCTACCTCTCAGGGTCTGCACTGCCAGAGAGCTGGAGCTGGGAATTGGACTTAGGCGATCTGATGTGGGATGCAGGCACTTTTTTTTTTTTTTAAAGATTTATTTGTTCATTTGAAAGAGTTACAGAGAGAGAGAGAGAGAGAGAGAGAGAGAGAGAGAGAGAGAGACCTTCCATCTGCTCGTCCACAAATGGCCACAACAGTCAGGGCTGAGCCAGTCCAAAGCCAGCCAGGAGCTTCATCTGGGTCTCCTGTGTGGGTGCAAAAGTTCAAACACTTGGGCCATCTTCCATTGCTTTTCTGGATCATTAGCAAGGAGCTGAATCAGAACTGGATCAGCTGGGACTTGAACTGGTGCCCATATGAGATGCCAGGATTTCAGGTGGCAGCTTTACCCACTACACCACAGTATCAGCCCAGGATGCGGGCGTCTAGCCACCAGGGCAGGTGCTGTTGCCGTCTCTTGGAAGTTTCTTCTTTTGGCTGTTATTTTAATACCCCCACCCCCACCCCGCCATCTCTGTTAAGCTGCAAATTTATCAGGTCTTAGGCTTGTTTGTTTTTGGTGCTAACTCCCCTGGAAGGTCTTACTGATTAGAAAATATATGTAATATTTATATTCTTTTTGAAAAAAAAAATGGTACAGAAAAGTCTCAAGTTCCCCTTGCTCCTCCAATATGCTTGTTCCTACACCACCAGCCTTCTACTCTCTTTTCTTTATATTTACTCTTAAACAGAGGTTCTGTAGAAAATATGGCAAGGGATGGCATTGTAGTGTGGTAGATAAAGCCGCTGCCTGTCACATGGTATCACATATGGTCATCGGTTCATGTCCCAGCTGCTCTGCTTCCAGTCTAGCTCCCTGATAATGTGCCTGAGAGAAGCAATGGAAAATGGCTCAAATATTTGGGCCCCTGCCACCCACATGGGAGACCCAGATTAAAACTCCTGGCTCCTGGCTTCTGGCTGGCTCAGCCCTGGCCATCGTGGCCTTCTAGAGAATGAACCTGTGGAGGGAAGATTTCTCTCTTTCTGTCTTTCCCTCTCTCTAATTCTGACTTTCAAATAAAACAAACAATTTTTTTTTCAAAACCAGTATCTGGCATAGCTTTATGTGTGTTTCTTTATTTAAACATAAAAGGAACTGTGCAGTGTGTCTCTTTCTGGGGTCAGGCTGTGTATGCTACACCTGTGTACCCACCGCTGTCACTGTTGCTCAGTGGGCCAGCGGGGACAGCCCTGTCCTCCACCTGCCCTGGCCCGAGGCCAACGGGACGCTCGTGGGGAATGCTTGGCAGGAGCTGACTGGTCTACCGGAGTTTCCAGACCCTAATATGCTGAAGAGAGGTGTTACTGTAGTTACACAGTTTACGTACACATGACACAAACTTACGAAATACAAGTGTAAAAAGAGAGGGGCTTCTTTTATTCTTAAAGATTTATTTATTTTATTTGAAAGGTAGACTTACAGAGAGAGGGGCCGAGAGATCGAGAGATCTTCCATCTGGTGGTTCACTTCCCAAATGGCCACAACTGTTGGAGCTGGGCTGATCAAAAGCCAGGAGCTTCTTCCAGGTTTCCCACGTGAATGGCAGGGCCCCAAGCAATTGGACTCTCCTCCGCGGCTTTGCCAAGCCCATTAGCAGGGAGCTAGATCAGAAGTGGAGCAGACAGGGCACAAAGTGGCACCCATATGGGATGCCAGCCTCACAGCCAGCAGCTTATCCTGCTGTGTCACAGTACTGGCCCAGGAAGAGCTGTTTTTTATGTAAACAGAACAGATCCTGGGGACAGGATCTGGTAAGACTTCCACCTGTGCTTGAGGGCTAAGGTAGGGGCTGGCTGGCACCTCTGTTGCTGATGTCTGTTGGTTCAGCCAGCATTTCATGAGCCCCAGTGCAAGCCAGGCACTGTGCTGGACTGGGGGTGGGAGGTTCATAGCTTGGGGGTGGGTAGAATTGGATCTTAATCCCTATCTTTGTGAGAGACTGTGGGATGGGTAGCATCAGTAGTAGGCGTGGATGTTCTCATGGGTATGGTCCTCCGGACACTGTCATGTTTGAGGTTAGGGCATCCACATAGGAATTTTGCCATCGTGGCGGAGTAGAGAGGAGGAATGTTCCACAGGGGTGGGGTGTATATGTTGATTGTGGCTTCATGCTTTAGGGGATTGTGAGTTCTTTGTCCCAGACCTAGTGAGAGCTGAGTTCAGGGGTCCCTTACAGAGAGCAGTGGTCTGACCTCCCCACGCCCACTGAAACCTGTAAGACGGTGGGGGTGCACCTGTGGTGTCCTGGCATCCGTGTGCTGCCCCTGGTCCTGCTGATGGCTGCCGTGTGATATGGGACAAGTCGCTTCCCTCTGCTGAGCTCTCTGACGGGGAATAGAAGGAAGTGGGGTCAGATGGTGGCATCTATGCCAGGCCTCGTGGCCACCTTTGCTGTGAGTCGGAGGATGCCCTCCCTCTGCGGCCACATCCACGCCCGTGGCAGCCAGAGAGCCCTCCTCGCTGCCCCACGAGAACATTTGGAAACCGTCAGGTGGCCCCCGGGCTGCTGCCTGCTGCTCAGCCGTGGTGTGGCCATGTGTCCTCCTGGGCCCTCCTCACTCTCGACAGAGCGGTAGGCTAGGGCGTGCAGAGGGGGTGGGAAGAATGGGTTGGGGGTAAGAATCTGACCCTGGGGGCCAGATGAGGTATGTTCTAGTCCTCGCTTGCACTCTGTGGCCTGGGGCAAGTTGCTTCTCTGTGCCTCGGTTTCTCCACCTACAGTTCAGGTGAGACACAACAAGCGACAGGACAGTGCCAGGTCTCCACCTCAGGCCTAAGTTAGGGTTTAATTCTCTGGAACAAAGAGAGACTCTTAGTCGTCCCACACAGTGGTTCTCCCAAGGAAATGACCCCATTTGCTCCGAGTTTGAAAAGTTGGCCCCGGCCTGGCAGTGGTGGCCGTGAAGCCCCTCCCTCCGCCCTGCTTCCTCCCTGAGAAGAGGGTTTTCTGAGCTGCCTGCTGGGCTGGGCCGCGCTTCACTGCGGGGAAGGGGTTTGTCCTGCTTGGTGGAATGCGGCTGTCTTGAGGCACTTCAGCACGTTCGTATTTGCATCCCCCTGGCCCAAGAAATACTCACTGTGACTAAGCCTCTCTGGCCTTAGAAACCTTCAGACCCCGCCCAGGAGAGAGGGAGAGGAGGAGAGGCAGTGAGGTGCAGGCCTTGCACGTGGTGGGGTGGCTCCCGCCAGTGTCTCTGACCCACGTCCTCCTCCTGTGGGTGGGTCTGAGTTTGTGGACCGACCCCAAATTCTGTGCACATGCATTGCTTGAAGTGTGGGTGATCGAGAAGAGCGGAATGTCATGCGAGGGAGAAAGATTGGGTTGCGTTGGCCACGTCCCTTTGGTACTCCATGTGGTGGACCTAACGTGCAGTCGCAGTTTAGCACCTAGGTTACTCAGGGGGCTTTGCTGTCTTCCAGGGGTGAGTGTGTATTTGTGTGTGTGTGTGCACACGCGTGTGCACACGCATGCAGGACACGGAAGCCCCTTGTTTATAAACGTTTCCTGTTCCACACGGCTGAGCCTGGCCTCCTGGCCTCCACCTGGCTGCCAGGGCGCCTGCCAAGTTTGCTGTTTCTTGGCACACATGTGCCGAGTGTGTGCACCCGTGTGTGCATGGAGGGATGTGCTCCTGCTCTGCAGACCTGAGTGATTTTGTGAGTGGGACTCCGGGTCCTCCTGTCATCCGCAGGCCACAGTTCAGCTCCCCATCTTCCTGGCAGTGAAGGCCCAGTGTGGTCCCCACTCGGCTTTTCCATTTTCATCTCCTGCCAGTCCCTTCCCAAGCACCCTGTGCTCCGGCTGCACACCGTTGTTTGCTGTGGCCTCCCAACATCATGTGCACCCCTAAACCTCTGAAGAGTGAGGCCTGGGGCCAGGGATCCCTCCTCTCCTGTCTCTTGGCCCAGTTTAGGTGGGTAGGAGACCCTCCCGGGGGTGCCCAGACCCGGTCCTCCCTGCTGGGGCCCTTAGCTCCTGCATCCTTTGAGCTGCATTTGTCACACACACTCTTGTGTCTGATTCAGCATGTGCGTCAGCCCACAGATGCCCCGATGCTGGAAAGTGGCTGCAGACTGACCTGGCTTTGTCTCAGCAGTGCCCAGTGCAGGGCCGCTGGAGCTGATCAGAGTGAAGGTGCCGTAGCAAGTGCTTGTGTGGGGAGGGGATTCTGCAGACAGCGACTGCAGCATCAGTCATCAGCTTTGTGGAGCGGCTGCTCTGGGCCCGGCCTGTGCTGAGCACTCCCCTTTATGAAGGCATCAGGTGAGGCAGGCCCTGGCATCCCTGCACTGGCACGTGGACAGGCACAGCTCTGAGAGGAGCACTTCTCTCCATCACACAGTGTTTGGGGGGGTCTGTGATGCTCCCCGTGAAACGAGGCCAGGCCACCCCGTGGTGCCCTGCTTCTGTTCCAGAAACCGAACCCTCCTGGCGCCATTTCCATGCGATGGCGGCTCTCAGGCTCTCAACACTGCTCTCTTGGGCACAGGAGATGTGCCCCAGGATCTTTGCACAGAATCCTGCATGTGGTTGCAAGTCTGCATCTTGGCTGAATGAGAGAGTACAGGGTCCCTGTGCACTCGAGACAGTTCCTGAACTTGCCTCCCACAGTGTCAGCGCCCTCGCCAGAGGCGTATCTGGTGAAAAAGCCGGAGACACCGCTGTGACCTACATTGCAAGGAAGTGGGCCGGGCTGCGTGTGGGAGGGGCCCTGACGCTGCTCGCTGTGAATGCCAGTGTCACGGAGCCGCGCAGCCAACAGCCGGGCACAAGAGGCGTCTGGTTTATAACAGACGCAGGTTCGCCCTCCTTCTTAGGAGTTCTGAATTCTCCTGAAGACGCCCGGAGGGGGCCCTGGCACCCTGGCCGGAGCAGCGAGAGAGAGGCCTAGAACCTTTCCTGAGTCAAGAGCAGACAGACTTGCCCTGCTGCTCGCGTGGCAGCTCAGGGAGACGGAAGCACGTGCACAGAAGGAGGCCTGGCAGGTGGGCCGCCCGAGCTCCCTGGGGTGCAGGGGTGCAGGGGTGCAGGCTGGGCTCAGCAGGGGCCAGAGCAGGGGCAGGTGTGGGCTGCAGGTGCACTCAGTGGACCCAGAGTGGCTGTTTGCCTTTTCCTTGTGGTTTCCCCAGGCTTGGTGGAGAAGGGAAAGATGCCATCCGTCCATTCACTCATGTGTGCATGGGTCTGTTCCCAGGTACGCAGATGAGCAAAGCCGGCTGTATGTATCCTGCCTGGGGAGCTTCCAGACTAGCAGACGAGATCTCTGTCTGAAAGGAGACCGGCACGTACTCCCTGACGGCATGGGCAACCCGGTTCCTGGGGCCAGGGCAGGACTGGTGCAGTCAGACTCAGGTGAAGAGGGTCCCGGCAGAGGAGGAAGGACAGCATCCCGGATGGGGCAAGATACGAGTCCGGGCCTGGTCTCGTAGAGGAGCCTGGGGAGAAAAGTGGGTTCACAGAGCTGCTTCATAGACCCCGTGTGTGTTGATGTGACTGGGGGCAGGGGCCGTGGGTGGTGCAGGACCTGGCCGGGGGAGGCTAAGGCTAGGCTCCAGACCTACCAGAGGCCTTTGTGGTCAGATGGACCATCTCCAGCCCTGGCTATACTGGGCTGGGGGGGTCTCAGAGGGATAGGCAGTGGGAGGAGAGTCTGGGTTGCAGGGCCAGCATGAGACATCTTGCTCCAAGTGGGAAGCTGACCTTGGAGCCAGGCTCACTCTTGTGGGCAGAAGCTGGAGGTGGCAGATGGGGGCATGAGGGGGAGGAGGGAGAGGAAGGAAGTGGTCGGCAGGGTCCAGACACCCACGCATGTGCAGCGGACCTGCCCGGGAAGACAGCAGGGAATGGCCCTGATTGCAGTCCTGGGACAGCAAGGGGCACTTGAGGTTTCTGTGGGCAGTAGGGATCTAGACCTGGGGCTACCTGTGCCCTGGGGCCAGGTGCCATGGGCACAAAGGAATGTCAGGAGATGGGAAAGCCCTTTTGTTCCGCTCTGCCCTCTGCCACCAGTGCAGGCTGCATCCTGTCTGATCCCTGCCTGCTCTGCAGTGCGCAGACAGCAGTGTCATGTTGGGGGGCTGTTGGGACCCTTCCAAGACAGAGCAGCCGACGAGCACTTAACCCTGAGCCAGGCATCGCCCCGCGTCCCCCAGATTTCTCAACCCCACGCTGCTGACGGCCGAGGCCGGGTTGCTGTGCTGGGGCTGTCCCGTGCATCGTGGGGCCCGGTGGCCCCTTCTGCCCAGTGTGACAGCCACAGGTATGTCTGTTTGCTGCCAGATCCCTCCTGTGGAGAACCATTGCCTTACACACACTGACCCGTTCATTCTCACAGCAAACCGGTGGCAGGCAAGGAAGCAACTGGTGGTAGGACTTCCACCTCAGCGCGGGATTTGAACCCAGGTCTGTGTGCGTGGGCCCTGCCCTCTGCTGTGAACTCTGCTTACTCCTGGCCTTGGGGGGGGGGGGCAGGTGGTCAGGGAGAGGGGACTTTCTGGGTGATCGGGCACTGGCTTATTCACTCACCAAACCGGACCCTCCGCGCAGGGTTGTGGGGCAGGCGAGGGCATGGTCCCTGACCTGCTCGCCCTGTAGCAGCACCCAGGTGATCACCCGCGGATGGTGGCAGCCATTTGTGCCTGCGTGGTAGTGATTAAGCGGCCGAGCCGGGCGGTCACTGAGAGGCAGAGCTTTACCCTGGGAGCGCCAGCCTTGCAGATGCTGGCGCTGGCCTCACGGCTGCCCTTTCTTCATCGCGAGGTCAGGAGCCAGGGTTGGGCAGTTCTTCTTGGGCATTGCCTCCTGCTTTTCCTGGCCAGCCCAGTGCACTGCATGGCCCCACCCCCCACCTGCCAAAACTGCTGTGTAGGGGATCTGCTAGGGCCGGGCTTTGCGGGGAGTCGGGGGTGGGGTGGGGTGTTAGAGAAGCAGCTGAGTGAAACCCCAGTGGTCCTCAGAGGGCAGAGGGCTGGAACCTCCTGTTTGTTTATTTGCCTCTAGAAATTGCACCATCAGTGATGAAACCGCCCCAGAGGGCAGAGGCGGCAAGGACTGGCTGGCCAGGCAGAGCCCGCAGCAGGGCCTGGCTGCCCCTTGGGGTGCAGGGTGCTGGCTGCTCCCTGGAAGGCAACTGCGTGTACCCCTTTCTGTTTGTGTTGAGAAAGCGAGTGATGTGCCCCCCCACGACATGCATGTGTGCACATGTGTGTGCATCATCCATGCTGTGTGCTCGGGTATTCTGACTGCTCGAGACCACTGATTTCTTCCAACACCCTACCCCCCGGCACACACACCTGCAAAACCCTGACCAGGTGTGCCCATGTACGTGAGCGTGCCTGTGTGTGTCCTGTGATTGCACCCCACTCCTGGCAGACTGCCCAGCCTGGGCCAGCGTTGGCTGTCCTTATTCCCCTGCACGATGGCTGCAGAGACCTGATGTGTCACTCGGCTTTGCCGATTACTAGTTGTGTGCCCTGAGGGTGGCCATGCGTGCTTTCTGAGTATCAGTGTTCTCCTCTGTGAAATGGGAGAATAGCACCAGCAGTTGCGATGATGATCCTGGGTCAGAAGTATGTGTGTTGCGGGGCTCTGAGAGGGCTGTGGTAACTGGCACGTCCTCCAGCTTTGGGGTGGGGAGCTTGTCCCATTGGAGGTGCAGGGAGGCAGCCGGGGTTAGTTGCTTCCTGCTGCTGCTCCCCCTCCTGCTCTCAGCTCTGAAGTTTTGGCAGCCTTTGGTAGGATGGTGTAGACGGGTCTCATCCCATCTGCTGGTGTCCACATGCCTCCACCCTCCAGGGTACAAGGCCACTGTTGCCAGGAGAGACCAGAAGTCAGCGGGGTTGTTTGCGCTTTTGTAGCTCAGCGGGTCAGAGGTGGAAAGCGCTAGGAGGCTGCATCAGGACTCCAGTGGCCCTGGTTTGGCCTAGTGACCACCATGCTGTCGTGCTGAAGTGGCAGCAGGTGCCCCTGCCCCAGCCCCGTCAGCTGCAGTAACCATGGGCAACCCAGAGCCAAGGAGAGGGAGTTTTTTTCTCTGCCTCACCACTGTTTTCTGATTAGTCACTCCCAGCTAATTAGCCAGTGACAAATGGGACAATAAAGTTCTGAAAATATCTGTGACTTCCTACAATCCTGGCCGCAGACCTGGGAGACGGAGCTGAGAAGCAGGGGAGTGGAAGGACGTGGAGGGCCCCAGGACAGAGGCACAGAGGACCCAGTAACACCGGGCATGGGGGGTGGCTGCCTCACGGCCACACGTGGCCCGGAGTGTGGGAGGTGGCAGCATGGGAGCTGCTCCTCACCCCGTTTCCTTCCACGCTGTCTGGAAGCAGTGTTTCATTTTGTGGTCATTCAGTGACTAAGGTGCACTTCATGCACTCAAGGTGGAAGTTCTCAGGGGACCCTGGGGACCCTAGGAGTCCGTGGCCAGGGTGCCATGTGTAGATGTGTGGGTCACGCTGCTGCTTCCATGGCCAGGCCCCTGTGGGTATCTGTGGGACACGGGAGGTTCTGCTGCCGGCACGAAGTCCCTAGTCCAAGGGCCGTAAGTTCCTTCTTGGCCTGGTCAGCAGAGTCAGTGCCAGGTGGGCACTGCCCAGGGCTGGCCAGGTGGGCAGGGTTCTCCCTGCAGCATGGCCAAGAGGGTTGGGAAGCTGCGCTGGCTGCCAGGATCCTCTGCCCTTGCAAGTGATTCCTGTCATTCTTCCCACGCCGCGGTGGCCAGAAGCAGCGGTGTGGCTGTGGCCGAGCCTTGGGGGTCAAAGTCTTCCTCCTCTGTGTTCTTGGAATCAGAAGCCGGAACTTGGTGGCTGTGTCCCCGCCGTGGGCTCTGGTGGCTGATAATGACTGGGGGGGGGGGGTCCCAAGAGCGTCCCGGATGCAGTGGGTGGGTTTCTTTCCCTCTGCTGCCATGACAGATTCCCACCAAGTTGGTGGCTTCGAGCTGAGCGTGTTCATCATTGCTCAGTCTGGAGGCCAGCAGGCCGGCAGAGGCCCTCATGGACGAAGCCCCAGGTGTCGGCAGACAGCATTCCTCCTGGGGCTCCAGGGAGGGCTGCTGTTTCCTTCCTTCCTTCCCATCTTCCTCAGCTCCGGGCCCGCGGCCGCACGCCCTCCATCTCTGCATCCCCTTCTGCCCTCTGCCTCTGAGGCCCTGGCTGCCTTCCGGCTTTGAGCCCCTGCCCGCCGCTCGTCGGACCCTGAGCTGACCCCAGGCCCACCTGCATGATCCAGGGCCACCCCTGCTTGGCTCCTTCCCTGATCGCATCTGCAGAGCCCTTCCTGCCAGGCCCCTGCTGGCTTTGGGGTCGCATCACCCCTCCCTGTCCCTTGCTTCCTGCCGCGGTGGCCCTGGAGGTGGAGTGTGAAAGGGAGCCAGGATGTCGCCCTCCTGGAACTGTTGGCGTGTCCCCCGGGGAGACTGACCCCTGCAGCCGTGCTGAGGGCGCGTGTCTGGGAGCATTTGTCAGGAGGCCCGGTCTCCCTTGGGGACAGGCATGGTGTTTTCAGCCACAGACCGAGGGACGAAGGGTCAGGCCAGGGAGCTGGGGAATAAATTACACAGATTAGCTGTGTGGCCATGTGGGTCCCAGCACCCAACACCCCGCCTCCCCCTGGATTGGGTCTCTCCTGTTCTTGTCCACCCTGGGGGTGGCCCGTGCCACTTCTCTGCCCCTCCCCCACACACTGCTTTTCTGGAAGGTTGGATGGTGGTTTGCTCTGTGTCCTGGTCTGGGCACAGGGGCGGGCCAGGCCTCCAGGAGGCCATTGGGACTTGGCCGCAGGGATGTGGGAAATAGGACCCAGGGCCGTATTTGCAAAAGCACTGGAGTTGAAAGCCAGCCTGGGCAGGCCTGGCCGGCTGTGTGCACTGAGGGCAGCGCTGGCCCCAGACGCCTGCCTCTCCCTGGGCCAGAAAGCCTGGTTGTTCCAGATGTCTCCGATGGGGAACACATCTCCCCAGCAGACCCCACCGCCTGTCCCAGTGCCAGCTGCCGACAGGGGAGGTGACTGTGACGCGCCAGTGGTGGCTGAGGTTGCCGGGGCCCTGAGAGGAGAGCTGGCCAGCCGGCCTCAGACGCGCTTCCCACAGCCCCGCGGGGGTGCCCGGCCTGGCCCTCGCCAAAGGCCATAGGCAGCATGGCCAGGACTCGTGTGTGGGGGTAGAAAAGTTAAGGCAGGAGCAAGAGTTTGTAATTAGCAAAGACGGGGGCCGGTGAGGGGACTGCCCGCAGCACTGTCTGTGTCACGTTCCCATGTTCCCCAGCTGTCCAGCGCCCTCTGGGGGGGGGGTCAGATCCTGCGCACATGTGCTTCCAGTGGGCTGCAGGCCCCACAGTCATGTTCCACACTGGAACCTGCCCCTCAGCTTGCAGCCAGGCTGCCCTGCAGCACGTGTGATGGAGGCCCCTCTGTTTTCCAGGCAAGGATTTAGAGCTTAGTACACAGTCAGCGCCTAATAAGTGTGTATCAGTGAAGACTAGCTTTCCTGTAAGGGTTGGGTTCTATCTCTGAATTCACAAATGTCAGCTGTGTAACTGGGTGTTCAGAGAAAATGTTCTCTTCAGGAGTCATTTCTACCTGTTACTCTGTATCTCAGCTCATTTGATGTGAAGGGAAGAAGCTATGGAGTGGGAAGATTCCGAGCAATATCTGGAAATATCCTTCCCTTGTGGAATTGCACAGAGATATTAATTCTTCAAGGATGTAGAGTGATGTGCGATGATGAATGTAGCGTCTGTTCTACACTGCCCATGATGGTACCCAGGACAGACATCAATAATCAATCACCACTCTTCCCTGTGGAGCTCAGATGCCCTGCAGAATCCTTCACGACACATCTCCTAGAAGCCACTCCCAGGCCCTTGAGAGGTTTGCCGAATCCCAGGCTGGGTCAGACTCATCTTGATCTCCAGATTACTGCTGCCTGGCTTGGAACCGTCACTTCACTTCCTGGTGTTCTTCAGCCCCAGAGGCAGGGGTCATTCCTGGTCCTTGGTGAGGCCTCGTCAGCACACCCCTGTAGTTGGGAGGGCGCCCCCTTCTCACCTGGGTGCGTCAGCCCTGCACTCAGTCCTCCCAGCCACAGGGACCACCCCCTTCCAACACCAGTCTCATCTCAGGTGTGCAGCATCCACTGCAAAGCCAGAGGAGGAGAGAGCCCGCCCCTGCCCTGCAGAACCCACAAGGAACGTTTCCACTGTCGTCGTCGTTCTAATAAGCAGGAGGCTTCATCAGGGAGGAGAAATGTGGCTAAGCCGCGTGGAAAGCAAGCACCCTGCCCCCACCTAGGTGGGGAGCCTTTCTCCCTCCTGGTTTGGTTCCGGGGGCAGAGTGCACTTTGATGGGGGCCCAGGGAGATGACGGCCCACTGCCTGGCCAGGTGGCTCCATGGACCTGGTAGTGTCCCTGTTATGCCTTCCTTGGGAGTGAGGTCCCAGGCAGATCTGGGGGGGACCCTTCCCAGTGGAAAGGGCTTGCTGGACAGAGAGTGGGCCGAGCCGGTGCCGAGCTAGGAACAAGGCTCTGAGCCCTTGCGTGGCTTGCAGTGGCTTTGCTCACAGCTTGCCAGGCTGTTTCGGAGGCAGGTGACCCCGGTGCACACGTGGTCCTGAATCGGGGAGCCCAGTGCCTGCCCCGTGACTGTGCTTCCTGAACCTGGATTTCCTCATCTCCAAAATGTGTCGGAAATCCTAGTTACCTGTGGGGGAGCCTGGGAGGGGGCCAGGGCTTGGCATACAGCAAGTGCTTAATAAATAGGTGCGCCTGGCAAATTGACCCCTGTCTTCTCTGTCTGGAGCTGTCGTTTCCCTGAGAAGTGCAGCCCACTGATGAGCTGGCTGCTCGGCCAGAGACCCCAAGGGGAGGGCAGGCCACTCCTTGGCTGCAGGTCACCTCTGTTCCTTGTCGTAGAACCCCTTTTGTGGCCCACGGCAGGGCTGAGCTGGCCATTAGAAGGGGATGCCTGTGGCCAGGGGGGCTGCTGGACGTGTGGGGGCTTCGTCCTCGTGGCTGTGTTAAGTACTGCTCTGAACACAGGTGCACACGCACCCTCCCAGTCCCTGCCATCGCCTTTCGGGAGTTTGTACCTAGGAGTGGACTTGCTGGGTCACATGGTGACCACGTGTCTCATTTTTTTGGAGAAGCCACGAACCTTCCGTGGCGGCTGCACTGTCTCATTTCCCCACGCCGGGTGCGAGGGCTCCCACTGCCACGTCTTTGTCAGCGCTTACTGCTCTCTGTGTTTGAGGGTGGCTGTCCCATGGCTCTGCCGAGCTGCCTTGTGCTGGTTTTGATTTGCATTCAAGGAGCAGAAGACACAGTTGTGGAGAGGGGGAGGGGCCGGGGTCAGGGAAGACAGACGGGCTCTCGTGTGGGGGCGGTGTGGTGCTGGGTTCTTGGTTGTGACAGGTGCTCCCTGGTTACACATGCCATTCACCCCAGCGGAACTCTGTGTCAGCTGTGCTGGCATTCTCTTTGCTGTCTTTGCAACTTTTCTGTAAATCTAAATACTACTTTAAAATAAGTTTTTTGTTTGTTTTTATATAAAAAGAAAACAGGGAAGAGCCTGGTCTAGGTGGAAGTGGTCAGGGAAGGCTTCTGGGAGGAAGTGGTTAATCTGAGGCTTGATAGGCAGTGGAGGCCTTGTGCGGGCAGTGGGGAGGGAAGAGTGTGCTGGGTAGGAGGAATAGCAGGTGAGGCGGCTCAGAGTCCGTTGCTGACTCGGTGTACTAAAGACCGTGCCCAGGTAAATCCCTGATGCCTCCATTACAGCTCCACCCGAGGGAATATTCTCGGTGCCCACAGTGTGTTTTTCTGTACGTTTTCCAGTGCTTACACCCTGCTCCTTGGCCTCTGAAAGCTGCTGCTCTGAATGTTAATTTTTAGCTTTGTAAGTGGAATGCCTTTATTGTACAATTTTAAACTTTCCGGGGGAGGGGGGGACAGAAGCCCTGCGTGTAGTGGATAGAGCAGAAGAAGGCAAGTGGGGAGCACCTGGCATCCTACAACCCAGAGAGAGGACTGACTGGGGGCCCTGGGATGCACGCAATGACCGTGGAGTGGCGTGCAGGACCGTGGCCAGGGGTGGCTCCTGCTCGGCTCTCTGAGGGTGAGCTGCTCCCCTGGCAGTGACTTCTGGGCTGGCACAGGATGGTCAGAGGGAGGCCTGCCTGGCACTGGGCTGGGCGGGGGCCCCGGACCAGGGAAGTACTCCCTGGGGGAGGGGTGGGCGTAGAGCCGTGAGCTTCATCAGCCGTGGATGGACAGCGACTGGAAAGGAAGACCTTTGTCTCTGTCTCTCTCTCTCTCTCTCACCGTCTACTCTGCCTGTCAAAAATAAATAAATAAATATTCAGAAACAACGCTTGTAACGGTGGATTTTTACCAAGTCATTGACGTTGTACCCGCGCGGGGCTGTGGCATGAAGCCCACTCCCGGTTTGTGCAGCCAGCACCAGTGCCCAACCTCCGAACTCTGCTTGCCACAGTAACACCCGCTGCCGGTTGTCACGCTGGTCCTGGCGGCCACCACTGCGTCTTGGGTCTCCGTGAATTGGCCTCTGAGTGTGTGGCGCAGCGTCTGCCCCTCTGGCTGGCCCGTGGCACTCAGCAGTGTGATGTGCTAGGTCTGTCCGTGGTTCATGGGTAGCACTTCTGTGCGTTGCCAGGCTGCATAAAGCTGCATCCCACGCAGCCTGCAGTGTGCTGACCGTCCAGCTTTCGGCTCTTAGGGATGAAGCTGCCGTGTACCTGGGTGTACAGATACCTCTTGGAGGCCCCGCCTTCCCTTACGGCTTATTCCCGGGGGTGGCAGGGCAGATTCGCAGGCAATTCCGTGCTCAGTCTGTGAGGAACTCTGTCCACACCATTTTCCACGCAGCCTACATGGTTTCATATTCCCGCCGGCTGTGGGTGGAGACCGGGGGTGCTGCCTCACCACTCTGCCCCCCGCCGCGAAATGACCCAGACCCACGTGTCTGCAGTGCTGAGCCGGGGCCCCTTGGGTTGGGGAAGTGGAGTGAGGTTGCTGGTGGAGCAGTCCCACCAGGGAGCCTGCTGGGCAGCGTCCTGAGCACGGCCCGAGTGACAAGAGTGAAGGAGTGGCCGCGGCTGGGCTCCTGTTTCCGGAGGTTTCTCCAGCAGCCCACATCGCAGGAAGCACCTTTCTTGCCTGGTTTCCTTTAGACCCTCACCCAGGTGGCCGTTTGGTCTGGTGGTTGAGCTGCCAGTGAGGACGTGTACGTCCCGTGTTGGAGCGCCTGGGACCGAGTCTCGCCTTTGCTTCTGATCCGGCTTCCTGCTAATGTGGACCCTGGGAGACAGCAGCGATGGCTGGAGCAGTCGGGTCCCTGCCACCCACATGGGAGGCTGGGAGTAAGTTCCCAGCTGAAGACCTGGCCCGACCCCGGCCTTGGTGGGTGTTTGGAGAATAACTCAGAGAATAGGAGAGTGCTGTGTGTCTCTGTGCCTCAAATTAATAAATGTGCCCGCCCATCACTGCAGGGGGCAGGCTTGCCCCGCTCCCACCTGCGGACATGGCGCCGGGGTCCTGGCCAAGTCCCTGTGCTGTTTGCTCCCCTGCCCCCCAGTACTTTGCCATAGGCACTGGCAGTGGAGCCCGGCAGATAAGGTGGCCGTGTCAACACAGGGCCTCCTGGTGGAGCCGAGTCACCCTATGTTTGTGGATAACCAGGGGTTACCCGGCAACCACGCCATGAGCCCCTCCTGCGCACCGGCATGCCGGGACTTCCTCCTTCTGTGTGCAGCTTCCAGCTTCCTGGCACCGCTGGCAAGGGTGCTGGGCAGAGGAGTGGGGTCGTTCCCCTGCTCTTTACCTAAAGGAGGATGGCAGGCCTGGCTGCGCCGCCCAGGGCGCCCACAGTAGCCCCTGACCCTGGCCCCGGCAGAGTCAGGAGAGAATGGTGACGACGACTTCTTACTGCAGCCACAGCAGTCGTCCCTTGTTGAGCACCTATTGGGCACCAAGTGTTTTATTCTGGTTCTGTTTCTTCTCGGCACCACAAGCAAAATGTGTGAGTCCTGCATTCTGGTGAGGATGGAGAGAAGAAACCATACTTTCAAGGATCAAAGGTGTTTTGACAAAACAAGAGAGAGGGTGGCCTGTGGGGACTTGGGGTGTCACCTTGTGGGGCAAGGATGACTCTGGAATGGAGGTTAAATTAAAGGAGCCGGCTGTGCAGACACCTAGGGGGTGTGTGAGTGCTGGAGGAAGGACTGATGGGCGAGTTGTGCATGGTACTTCCCAAGGCTCTGGGCAGGAGTGCGCTGGGCAGGTTGAGGAACCTCGAGGAAGCCAGTGGGGCGGGGACAGCGTGAGGAAGAGGGTGGAGGTGGCTGGAGCATCGAGGGCCTCATTCTGGCTTGGCTTTCTTCTGAGAGAGGAGCCGTTGTGAGCAGAGAGGGGACATGATCTGACTTCAGCTTGAAAAGTCATCCATCGTCTCTGGTACTGGAGAATAAACTGAGGATCCAGCAGCCTGCAGCCTGTGTGGCCATTTCTTTAGCCAAAAAGAAAGAAATTCAGTGCCTCAGTCACAGCAGCCGCAGTTCAAGTGCCCAGTGGCCAGCCCAGATGTGGAGCATCCTCCTGCATGGTGTGGTGTGGTCCCAGTCAGGGTGGGAGTGGAAGCTGTGTCCAGGCCAGAGGAGATGCTGGTCCTTGGTGACCATGGTGGCACTGGTGGGGCTGTGCCAAGTGGTCAGACACAGGGCCTGCCGGAGGGAAATGATGGTAAGACGTGTTCATGAGGGGCCGGTGTTGTGGCGCAGTGGGTTGGACCACCGCCTGTGACACTGGCATCCCTGTGGGTGCTGCCGTGAGTCCCGGCTGCTCCAATTCTGATCCAGCTCTCTGCTTACGACCTGGGAAAGCAGCAGAGGGTGGCCCAAGTGCTTGGGCCCCTGCACCCACGTGGGAGACTCTGATGAAACTCCTGGTTCCTGGCTTCGGCCTGGCCCAGCCTCAGCTGTTGGCAGCCATTTGGGGGAGTAAACCAGTGGATAGAACTTAACTTTCTCCCCCACCCCCACCCTACTGTGTTTCAAATAAATAAACCTTTAAAAAAAAAAAAGATTTGTTCACAGGCTGGACGTGGTTGTGCCAGGGAGGGAAGCCGGGGGTTGTCTGAAATTGGATGGAGCTCAGGGAGGCCGGGGGGCCACCTATGAGACCAAGACAGTTGTATCTCACATCAGTTGAGAATGAGGTCTGGGCCAGGCGTGGACCAAGTGCTGAGCCTGGCTCTCCAGGGTGTTCAGCCGCCACCGTGCAGGGGAGCGGGCTCGAGCTCCACGGTGGCCATGGCCTGGCCCCACCCACCCAGCTCATGGTTCGGAATGCCAGGACTGGAATCCCTGTCTTCCTGGCTCTGACGAGCGCCCTGATCACCCGGGATGCCACATCAGCAGGCGGTAGTAACCCTTCTGTCCCCACATTTGGCACAGCAGTAAAAATGCACTTGGAATTCCTGCATTCCAGGTCAGAGGACCATGGTTCGAGTGCTGACTTCGCTGTGAGTGCGGTCTCTTGCTAACCTGCACCCTTGGGAAGCAGCTCAGGCACTTGCGTCTCTGCACGCGTGTGGGAGATCTGGATGGAGTTCCAGTCTCCCGGCTTCAGCCTGGCTCAGCCCAGGCTATCTCGTGTGTTTGAGGAGTGAGCAGTAGATGGAAGATCCCCTTCTTCCTTCCCCGCCTCTCTCTCTCTCTCCTTTCTGTAGCTCTGCCTTTCAAATAAATGAACCTTAAAAATGGGAATGAGGACAGTAGTAACTTCCTTCCACCCAGGCGTGGCCCACCCACCAGCAGCGTCAGTCCCACCGGGAGCGTGTCAGAATGCAGAGTCTCAGGCACCACCCCCACACACTGCGTTACCATCTGCCTTTTCGCAGAACACCCCAGGTGACTCACGCACGGGAAGATGAGAAGCTCTGGTGTAGACTAAACAGGGTGGCGCCGGGTCCACACTGAGCGCAGCGCGGCAGCCTCGCCGGCACTGCGGCGTTCGGAGTGTGCACCTCCTCGCTTTCTCTCCCGCTGCTTCTAAGCCCTGTCCTCTGGGCCTTCGCGGTGCTGCAGGGCAGAGGCTCCGGCCCTTCAGCCCTGCTCCCAAGGCGGGCTGGTACTGCCGGGCCCACTTATACACCTGGAGAGAGCCAGCTTCCCTTGCTGCCCGCAAGCTGGAGCCCAGCCCTGTGCTGCAGCGCAGCCGTCTCCAGCGCCTGTGGCCTGGCCTCTGAGCCACAGTGCCCGAGGCCAGGCCGGTGGGGGCTGCTTGGTTGCCCTGGCCCTCTTTCTGCCTTGTAGCTATAGGACAGGAGGATACATGTGGTCTGAGAACGCCCCTGGGGTGGACGGGAGCACAGGAGGGGAGCAGGCGCCGTTACATTGAGTAGGAGCCCAGAGTTTCATGGGTCACGTCAGTCTCCCAGGGGAGGGACGATCAGAGCCCTTGACCAGGCGTGGAGGTGGGACCACTGGGGGTAGTGCCTGGGCTTCTCCATCATCCTCGCCCCGCCCCCAGCTGCGCTTCCGTCAGCTTGCTTGGTGGCACTTCCCTAAGCTGCTCTTGTGAAGACCTCCAGAGACTGGATTTAAAAGTGTGTGTGTGTCCCTGCACGTGCCTGTTACATATTTAAAGTCCTCGGAGCAGAAATGAAACGAGCAGGCTGTCGGTATTCTGGTCTTTCTTACTGCTCTTCTGAGCTCCTCCCCGAGTCCCGCAGGCGAGGACGAGACTGGGAAGGAGCCGGGCCGGCGCCGGCAGCTCTCCGGGCCAGCACTTTTCAGGCTTGGCGTGCGCCAGCAGCAAGGGAGCCTGTCGCGGCAGCACGGCTTTTGGGACGATGGCGACGTGGGGTGCGGCTGCTCAGGATCGCGAGTGGGCAAGCCCGAGCAGGCCTGAAGCTGGTGACTCGCGGGTCGTGCGTTTAGAAGTTGGGCACGGGGTGGGGCCAGCCGGCGGGGCAGGTCAGAGGTGGACAGTGATCGCACAAGTGAGAGCGCGTCTGGAGGGAAAGCGCCCCAAAGTCGTGAGCACGGGTTGGACGAATGCACGCAAGGGCTCGGTGTTCCCTGGACAAGAGGGGACGGAGCAGGGTCTCCAGAATGGATTAGTGATGGGCGGGTGCTCTGGGGTGCCCGGCAAAGGACTAGGGCACGTTAGTGGGGAGCTCAAGATGTTTGGTTGACTACAGAAGTGAGGATGAGATGGGACAGTTCTCATGGCATTGACAGAAGTCGCTCTTGGGCCAAGAGAAGCATGAGCCCCAAGGACAGGGCAGGACTGGGCCTGGGCCCTGATGGGCATGGAGGGATGCCCACAGGCACCATGGGTGACCTTCCGTTCTCCAAGGGCTTCCCCAAGGGGAGGGGCCTGCCTCTCTGTGCACACCCACGCATCCTCCAAGACCCACCAGGAAGTGTGGCCTGCGGGTGCAGTTCCCAGCTCCCTGTGCAGGGCCTGACTGTGGGAGAGCCGCTTCCTGCCCAACCAACGCCTCCAAAGTGCTCAGTGCTGGAGGGGCCCCCTGCTCGGCTCACTCTCTACGTCCAGATCTCGAGGGAGGGCCCATTCTAGGGCTGGGGATGGATGCTGTCAGTGCGGCCACTGGGTAGGCCATGTGTCCCACAGCACCCACCTCAATCCTGGGGGGAGGGGTCATGGGGACTCAGAGGGACGCTTTCTAAGAGGAGCAGTGACACAAAGACCTGTCCCCTCCCGGGCCTGCCCCTGCAGCCCCCGGCAGTCTGTTGTGTGGCTCCCCAGGGAGCAGAGTGGGAGCACCCTTGGACGTGCTGGCTCTCACCTATCCACTCCAGCCTCTGTCCTGCAGGGACGTGTCACCGCACCCGCTCCTGGCCTCAGCACCAGAACTGGAGAGCCCCTGTGGACGCTCGCTGCACGTCAGGGAGCTTCAGGCGACAGCCCTGCACACAGGCTGATAGTTGGTTCTTTGAGGCTGACACCAGGCTGCCGGGGACCCGGGGGGCCGTCGCCTGTCATTTGTTTGGACAAGGAGGCTTCTGCCGCTCTGGCCTGGACAGTCTCGGGGAGACAAAGGCGCTTCAGATTGGAGGCTGCCCACTCCTCGAGGGAGGGCGCGCCGGCCGGGCGGAGCTTCGCTTTCAGATAAAATTATGTGCTTGGGGTTTGGGTGGACTTAGGCCTCATTCATGCATCTCTGTTTGCTCAGCCTGCCAGGTCTGTCCCTGGCGTCCTGCCTCCTGGGGACAGCTCGGGGCCTTGCTGTGCTTCCAGGCAGCGAGGGAGCACTCACTGCCCCTGCCGCCCCCTCCTTGTTCTCAGCCAGTCCCACTCACGGTGGCCACCTGCACCAGCTGGGTGAGGAGGACGTGGAGCTGGGGCATGCACAGCTGGGTATGGGGACCACAGCCTTGCTGTGTGACCTGAGCCTGCTGCCAGACCTCTCTGTCTCCTCATACGCAGCTAAGATTATCCTGCCCGCGTCCCAGGTCTCGGCAAGGGTCTAATGCATCGTTGCTTTGTCTGCTCCCACTTACACTGCCAAGGGAATTGAGTACTTGTGTCCGTCAGAAGGCGTGAAAGAGTGTTGGGAGCACCCTTAGCAATGCCAGCCTAAGTAGAAACAGTTGACATACCCATCAGTGGTAAAACGAGAATAAACTGAGGCATAATCGTACAGTGGAGTACTATACAGCAAAGAAAAACAACAGCCACCTGGCTGAACCTCACAGACCATATGTTGAGCAGCATACGATGAATGCGGACATACTGTATGATTCCGTGCACGTGAAGTTTAGGGGCAGGCAAGAGTAGCCCATAGTGGTAGATGTCGCAGTGGTGGCCACTTCTTAGGAAGGGCACAAGGGGTGCTAGGTGGTGGTCACACACATAGGTCAGCCCTGTAGGCCTCTGTGGAGGCCGTGCCATGGTGAAGGCATTCACCAGGGCTGGGGGTAGGGCGTTCCAGAAGAAAAGTCCGGGGCTTTGCCAGGCAGAAGACCCTGCCAGGGAAGCACCGTGGGAGCCTGGGCCCTCGTAGGGACGTGCCCAGCCTAGTGGTACGTCATGGCTGGCAGTGGCACCGCTTTCCACCCTCGCGTGTGGCATCTGTGGCTGCTGGGTGGGGGCCCGGCCACATGTTTACCCTGTCTGGGCCTGGGCCATCTGAGCTAGGCTGGACTGTGGCCTCAGGAAAATAGCGTGGTCTGGAAGGAAGCAGAATGGCGCTGCACGCCCCCTTTGCCGCACCTCTCCAGGCCTCTGTTCCTGCTGCTGCAGGGGTGCGTGCAGGTTGCCCAAGAGACCACGTGTGAAAGGCCAGCCCCTTGCCTGGCCCAAGCAAATCCGCCGTGCTCCGTGTCCCTCCCCGCCTTCTCCTGGGCCGGCCTGCTCTGCTTTGTGAGCGACCTGGCTTCGGTCGCCTCCTGCTGGGTCACACTTTGCTCACACCCCGTGCCCCTGCTGCTCCCTGAAGGCTGGGGTTGTTGGTTGTTTTGTTTGCTGCCCGTGGCACGTAGTAGGCACTTTGCACGTAGTCCTTCCTGTGGTTGAGCACAGGCTGGTAAGCGGCCGCTAGGGGACTCTCCCGACCATTGAGTGCTCCTGGCCTCCTTGTAGGTGGAATGCAGGCCTGCAGGGCTTAAGGATGCTGAACACTGTGCACTGAGTGACCAATGGATGTTGTGCAGGGCTGGAGACGGTAACCATCCAGACAGGGCCCCGTTTTGCTGAAATGGAGAAGAGGCCCAGAGGGGCCCGGAGCCCAGTGGTCCTGGGGCAGCTTTCTGGGGAGAACCCACAGGCTTGAGGCTGAGGTCCCCCTGCCTTTTTTTCCAACTCCAGGGAGGGAGAGAGAACCTCTGACCTCACCCAGGTCCTCACATGGGGCTGTGGCTGCCCCTGCCTGCTGTCCTGGCCGCGTGCCTGCCCTCCACCCACAGGAACTGGGGACATCATGGAGAGCTGCACCCACAGCCCCTGGGCCGTGCATCTCTGGTCTGCGTGTGGCCGGGGCCCAGGGCAAGGGCACCATGCCTCAGGAGTGAGTCACTCTCTCTGTGTGCCAGGCAGGAGCATCAGGGGACAGGAGTGACCCCACAGAGTGAAAGCCTGGCAGAGAGCAGGGGGCCGGAGGACAAGGGGACTCTTACATTTTTTTCTCTTTTTCAAGCCAAGTAGCAGGAGATGACCTCACGGACACACGTGGCCCCGAACGCCGGCGCTGTCTGTCTGAGGAGGAAAGGAAAGGAGCGCTGGCTTTGGCGACGTCACTGAGAATTAGAGTGGCGAGTCAGCCTTTCTGTAAACCAGTGTGAGCCATGGCTATACCTGAGGAGGGCAGTCGAGGTCCAGCTGGCAGATGAAGGATTAGATGCCCTTCCTATGTAAAAGCAGATGTGAGTCAATAAGGGACTGTGACCACCACAAGTTAAAAGCAGAGAACAGAAAGAAATGCAGGGGCTGGCGCTGTGGCGTAGTGGGTAAAGCCACAGCCTGCAGTGCTGGCATCCTATACGGACATGGATTCGATTCCCTGTTGCTCCACTCCCGATCCAGCTCTCTGCTATGGCCTGGGAAAACAGTAGAAGATGGCCCACGTCTTTGGGCCCTGCACCCCCATAGGAGACCCGGAGGAAGCACCTGTCTCCTGGCTTCAGATTGGCCCAGCTCCAGCCAATTGGGGAGTGAACCACTGGATGGAAGACCTCTTTGTCTCTCTCTGCCTCTCCTTTTCTCTGTGTAACTCTGACTTTCAAGTAAAAATAAATAAATCTTTAAAAAGAAAGAAGGAAAGAAAGAAATGCGGTGGGCAGTCGCCGAGGGAACGTAATGCAGTCTTTCACTGGAACGTGGCTGAGTGAGGGACGGGGCCCCTGCCGCAGCCACCTTGGGGCACCTTCCCCAGCCGCCTTGGGGCACCTTCCCTCCCGGTTGCTCCTCCTGTGACTCCCCCTCTTGTCCCTCACCCCTGCTGTGCGTCCACTGAGAGTATGTGAGCACCTGCGTGCACCAGCCATTCTGTGCTGGTGGCTCATTCTTTGCAGATGGGAAGACTGGGGCTCCGAATGCCAGAACGGCTTGGTTGAGTCCCAGAGTCAGTAGTGAGACTGCGGCAGCACCCGTAGGTAAGCAGCCGAAGCCCCTTGATCTCCTACCACCGTTTGGCCCCGGCTGTCTCTGGGAGAGGTGGCCCTGCTGGAGCCTCAGCTGATCCTCGTTTGCTCACGCAGGGGCTGATGCGAGGGGACAGTCCTGCTGGCACCCCAGGGACTGCAGAGGAGCAGTGCTGTTGTCACTCCCAGGGGCACATGGTCATGTATGTGTTTGAACCCTCAGTGTGGGAGGGTGATGGAGGCCTGCAGGGCAGAGCCTGAGCCACACACCCCATGAGTACTCACAGACCCACGCTCAGAGAGAGCTGCAGTGTAACTACTCCGCCGTGGCCAGAGTGAGACCCCTGGACCTGGAGTCTGGCAGAGTGGGCACAGTTCCCTCTGGAGGGCCTGTGAGGGCTGGCTTTGCACACAGCCCCAGCTGCACCACTCCCCACTGGAGACCTGGACTAGGCCATTTAATGTCTTTGAGACAAGTGGGAGTAACATTTAACTTGACTTATTTTATTGAGGGGGGGTGGTTAAGGAGAGAGACTGATCCCTCCTTTCTGCTGGCTCAGTCCCCAAATGCCTGGAAGCCAGGAACTTGATCGAGGTCTCCCCCGTGGACGGCAAAGACCCAGCTACTTTGAGCCGTCACCCACTGCCTCCCAGGGTGTTCATTAGCAGGCAGCTGGAGTTTGGGGAGAGTCAGAACCCAGCGCCCTGACATGGGATGTGGGCTTCCAGCTGGTCTCCTAAGCGCTGTGCCACATGCTTGCACTGGGAGTCATATGTATAGCGTGTTTGTGAGGGTTACATGGGCGCCGTGCGCCGAGCGCCTGCATGCAGTAGATGCTCTGTGCTTTCGTGATTGTGTACATTCAGCTTCCCCCCCACCCCACAACCATCCGTCCTCCCATCTGTCTGGCCGTCTGTCCGTCTGTCCGTCCACCCACCCGCCAGTCCGTTCCGTGTACCTCACTCCCGCCTTCAGCCCTGTAGCATGTGTCTGTGCCCCGGGCCTGCTTAGCGTCTCCCGTGGGGGCTGGGCAGAGGGGAGACGACCTCACCACGCAGCCCTTCTGTAGAGGGCTTTGGCCGGATCCCCAGTTGCCGCGATCGAGCCAAGGGCGCCCATATTTTCTCATCTGGGAGATGGCAACTTGCGTGGCTACCCGGCTTTGTGTGGAAAAGGCCCACGCTCGGTGGCTGGCTGTGCGATGCCATGCGTCTCCTTTCTTCTGACCGCCTATCCTAGCGCCCCCCAGTGTCAGTGTGGAGGAAGTGACCTGGCACTTCAGGTGCGGCTTTCTTGGGCCTCTGTGCTGAGAGTGCAGGAGCTCTGGCGGTGCTGGGTGGGTGGCCCCGGGCGACGCTGCCTGGCCCTGAGCCCTGCTTTCCGTGCTGTAATGTGCGCCAGCCACAGTCCCCTCCCAGGTGATACAGGAGCGTCGATTTGGAAGAGGCCAAGGCCCAGGGGCCGTTTCGCCTTGGCTTTGGGGTCGCAGTGACTTGTTCGCCTTCAAACCCTAACCCTAACCTCTTGGATGTCCAGACCCTCCACCATGACCTTCTTCTGCTATGCTCTAGAGGCCCTGGGAGGAGAACAGGGGTGGGAGTCCCTGGAGAAAGTCTGGTGGTGTTTGAGCAGGCCTCTCTGAAGCCTAGACTGAGAGGAGACCCGGCCTGTGTCTCCCGCGGTCCCTGGTGCCTGGCCCCCTTTCAGTGTCACCGGTAAGCAGTCAGGTCATCAGTGTCCCACCATGGCCACCCGTGTTCAGCACCACGCCTCCCGGTCCCTCCCACGTGCCAGGTGCTATGGATGATGGGTGGTCCTCCGGACCGCCCTGCCTTGTGGTTCTTACGGTTCACCTGGGGTGGGCGCTGAAGCAGGAGTGGAGGAACCGTGGGCGTCGCTCAGAGCCACAAAGAGAATCGCTCATGTTGTGGCAGGCTCTGTGTTTCCCATCCTCCAGCTGACTGTTAACATGGAGCCTTGTTGGGGCAGGAGCAACTGTGTTGGCTGCATGAAAGGAGGTTCTGCCTTGGTGGCTTCCTTGCACAGAGCTGTGTGGCAGGAACAGTAACGTCACACTGTGGGGGCCTTGGGGACGAGACTGGCAATGTGCACCCCAGGCAGGTGTGATGAGAAGGGCGCCCTACCTTTGGGGTCTCCCCCAACCTCGCCCCAATCTCAGAACCCAGAAACCCAGACAGTCATGAGACAAACATCGGGCACGTCCCGAGTGAGGGCCATTCTGTAACATGCCTGACCAGCAAGTCTGCGTAGAACTAGAAAGTCAGGGAAACTTACGGTCAGGAGGAGCCAGGGGGATGTGACGAGGAAGCATCCTGGGAGAGAAAAGCCATGTTAAGGAAAAGCACAGGAAATCCTGTACAGCGGGGGCCGTAGTCATAATATGCATTGATTTTTTAAAAAGGATTTATTTATTTATTTGAAAGGCTGAGTAATCCACAGAGAGGGAGAGAGATTTTCCATCAGCTAGTTTATTCCCCAAATAGCCACAACAGCCAGGGCTGGGCCCTGCCGAAGCCGGGAGCCTGGAACTCCATCCAGGTCTCCCACAGAGGTGCAGGGGCCTGAGCACTTGGGCCGTCGTCCGCTGCTTTGCCTGGCACGTTAGTACTGAGCTGGTTGGGAAGTGGAGCAGCTGCGATGCAAAGTTGCTTATATAGGATGCCGGTGTCAAGGGTGTGGAGTAACCTACTGCACCACAGCACTGCCAGCTTCCTCATTTTATTTCTTGGGGCTCACCAGTGCGCCGCATTGCTGACAGCTGTGAGTGGCTGGCTGGCTGGGCAGCTGGGTGTGGACGCGCATATGGGAATTCTATACCGTCTTCTCACTTTCTCTTTCAATCTGAAACTCTTCTGAAAAATAAGATACGCTGAAGCAAACAAGGCATTCCCCGAAGGTGTGGGATGGGTGGTACCCATCCTCGCTGGGCCGCAGCCCATGGCTTATTGAGCGCGGGTGGCTGTCACATCCAGCCCACCGGAGCCGCCATCTGCCCGTGCACGGGGACCCGGCCCTCAGCCAGGAGCCCCTCTCTCTAGACGCCTGAGAAAATCGTGGCTCTTCTTACACCCATGTTTGACTGCATCCCCTCTGATTCACCCCACTCTGGCCCTGCCCCTTGCCCTGATCCTGTGGGAGGAAGGGTGGCAGGGGAGAGCATTGCACCATCACCCCGTTGGGGGCTTCTCTCAGGGCGTCCTTGGCCCCGACGCTGGCCCTGATGGAGTGCCCTGGCCGGGCCTTGGGCTGCTGCCCTCCTCCTAGGCCTGTGGGTTTTTCCCCTCATGTGGCTCACAAGGCCTCAGAGACCTTGACCTCACCGCCTCGTGAACGCCCATCTGAAGAAGCCTCTCTCTTGGGCCTCCAGAGTGGTGACGCGTGTCCACAGTGTCAGCCCCTGCTCGGCCATGATGTTTGCCCGGGACCTGCTGGGAGCAGCCCTTGGTCCTCCTGCCCTACTGCTGTGTCCAGGAACAGGCTCAGCCTTGGAAGGAGGCCTCTGTCCTTTGCAGATTTCCCGCCCGCGCTGGGCGGGGCCAGGAGTGCTTGCCTGCAGTACTCAGAAGCGTGGCCCGCTCTGCCTTTGGCCTTCGGTGGTCGTGAGCGAGAGCCAGAGGAGCCCGTGCTTTCATCTCCTTGCCCCCACCACTGCCTTGGGGGTGGGCCTCAGCACCCTTGCCCCGCATGCAGGAATCGCGCTCCGAGAAGCGGCTTGCCCAGGGTGCCCGGGCCGTGGGTGTTGAGCGGGACCCTGCGCCCTGTCTGGTCTTGTTTCACAGCCTCCTTGCCTTGCTGCCCACAGTTCCAAAACCAGCAGTGACCAGCGTTCCTGGGGGTGGTTATGAAACGGACCTGATGCTTCCAGTGGGGAGTGGCAGGCCCCTCATGATCCAGGTCAGCTGCCGGCCCTGCCCCAGGGCCTGGGACTGCCCCGTTAGCACTGCAGGTGCTGCCTCCGGGAAACCAGCTCCATTCCCAGCAAACCAGTGTGCTCGGCCCCCGGCCTTGCGGCCAGGTCCCTCTGAGTGCTGGGGAGTTTCAGATGGAGGCAGACGTAGAAATCAAAGGTAATAATGCGAGATGACCTCTGACCTCGGTTACAGAAGCCATAACTGTGAAGGGATGAGCACATCGCAGAAGGAACTGTCAGGATTTAAGTGGAGCTATAACAGATGGACAGACAGGCATTCAGCGTTCAGGGCGTAGGGCAGACCTGGAGGGAACTGGACCATTGCCTTGCAGGGAGGACTGGGCAGCCAAGGCTCAAATGTCACAACTGAAAAGAGCAGTTCAACTGTGTGTGCAGTAGGAGGTGCAGGGGACCAGCCGGCGGCAGGGTCTCCCTACAGGCGGCACCCTGCAGAGCCCGGCTTCCTTAGGCAGGAGGTGACCAACCCAGCCGCAGCCTGGAGTTGCAGGAGGGTGAACAGTCACAAATCTGCTTTGTTTACTGAAAGGAGCCAAAGGGATTGAATGGCTAATTCCTTTATTATTTTGGCAAAGGCTTCCATTTCCTGCTGAGGAACTGAGCCATGGGCCAGCCTGGAGGAGGAGCGGAGCATCTCCCTGGAGGCCTTGGGCTCCTGTCCCCTCCCCTAGGACCCCCATCTCCATTTCTGGTGAGGAATCTGGGGACACAACCCCCACCCCTCGGAGATGGCAGTGGTGTTGGGGACAAGAATGGGGCACCATAGCACAGCTCAGAGATTTTCCAAAGTCAGCCTGCTCTTCTGTAAGATGGGCATTGTGGTGAGTGGTTTCTACCAGTTCAGAGTTAACATATGCAAGGGGTGCGGCCGGGATTCCTGATTCCTGGCTTCCTTAGCACTCTGGGGACCCAAAGGCCTTGCTCCACCTCCTGTCCCTCCTCTGCCGGTTTCCTGGGGGACAGTTAACCCCAAATGATCCAGAGCATGAGCCTGTGCCACAGCAGGATGAGTACACGTGGCTTGTGTACTCCAGTCAAGTAAACTGAAGAATTGAGCTCCACGGTTGCTCCCACTTGTCGGCATTTCCACCCTGGTGGAAAGTTCTGTTAGGCGGCATTGGTGTTGGAGGTCAGAATTGCCTGGGATGCCCAGCTAAGAGCCCAGGGGACCTGCCTGCTGCTGTCCCCGCCCTCCAGACCTGCTGCATGCCATGGGCTTCCTGGTACCCCCTGGTCCCATCATCGGCTCCTGCCCTTTCTCTTCCCACCTCTTGGCTCATCCTGGACTGCCTGTAGCCTGGCACTGGCAACCTCGCAGCCCCAGGAGTCCTCTCGCTGCTGGCAGGAGTCCGTGGCGGGGGTGCCAGGGTTGGCAGAGGGCACTGTTGGCTCAGTGGACTGGGTAAAGCCCATGATCCCAGCTCTGCAAGGTCCTGCCTCAGGCTCATGGTGCCTGTGTGGCTTTGGGGAATGGTGGTTTGGCGAAAACTGGGGAGCTGCTGGAGGCTTCCGAAGTGGACTGAGCTGGCAAGAGAGAGAAAAAGACTTGGTACTTCTGTACGAAGGAAGCTATGATTTGGGTCTGAAATGCATGGAGAGTCCCTGTCTGTCACCTGGTTTGCTCAGCCCTGTGTAAGCAGAGTTGCTGTGCTGGGCTCTGGGCTGCTGCTGGGGACCCAGGTTCTACACACCTGCAGGGGAGACAGCAGGTAGATCACCTGGGAGACCCGCCAGCGCTGAGCACTAGCGATCATGTGGACCAGGACCGAGTTGCTCCCCGGGGACCCACAGCCCTGTGCACAGTAGGTGCTTGCCCAGTGCTTGCTGAGGAACGTGTGTCCAGGACACCATCTGTTTCCTGCTGTCCTCCCCGTGGGGATGTTCATTTCTCTGGCTGGCTGGCAGACACAGTGAGCTGTAAGGGGCGTGCCCTGCTGCTGCTGGCGTGGCCCAAGAAGCGTGGCCTCGTGGTGTGGGACTGAGAGTCACTGAGCACCTGCTGTGGGCCGTCCACGTGCCGAGTGCTGGGCTTCGACCTTCGACCTTCGCAGCAAGCCCACCAGGCGTCCTCTTCTTCTCACCCCTGATTTACAGGTGGAAACCAAGGCAGCCCAGGCCACACGGTGGTGGAATGGAAATGCCTGGGGTGCCTCTGAGCTGCTCCGGGCCCAGATCATTCCTGAGTGGTCGGCTTGGACTTAAGTGACCTTGCAGTGACCCCTCAACTGCACCCGCCATGCCGAGTGGGCCCCCAAGCCCCACAGCTTCTCCAACAGGCCCAGGGGGTGGGGGGAGGGCGGACAGGGCTGCGGGGAGTGGAAAATCTGCCCGAGTGGAGCTGGTGGCTCTCCAGGGCGATGATGCGGGCCCCAGGAGGGCCAGTCCCACGTGGAGATTGACTTCATCCATTAGCGCAGAGTAAACAGCACGGGCCCCAGGGAGGCTCCTCCCTGCTCCTCTCTGCACTGCAGTGGTTTCCCTGGGGACATGTGGATTCCTGCCGGGGTGGTGGCCGTTATGTGCTGGGCTGCACGGGTCTGCCAGGAAAGTGAATGGGTGGGGTCTGTGACCGTCTGGGGCGGGGGGCATTTTCCGACACAGGGCTTGGCCAAAAGTCTGAGCGTTTGACTGCGTTGTGTAGCCTGGCTGGACTCTCAAGCTTCCCTGAGAGTAAGTTCTTACTGTAAGTGTGTTGGACCTGGCGCTGTTGAGGGCGCTGACTGTGTATTACCCCATCGAGCCCCCACGGCGGCCCCATGGGTGAGTGCTGCCCTTGGCCAGCAGACTGAGAGTGCTGGTGAGTCGATCCTTTCTCTTGTCCCTCTAAGAAGCAAGGAGCAGCCAGGGCTTTATTACACGCCAGTTTTAAGGGAGAGTCAACTGTGCATCTTGGAATTGGAAAACAGTGTGATGTGCATTTTGCAGATGAGGAAATCAGGCCACAGAGAGGTACAGGAAGTTGCTCCAGGACACACAGCCACGCCTGCCAGCAGCAGAGCTGGGGTTTGAACATGATACGCCTGTGACGGGGCCTGGTGTCCTCACCACTGCCGTGCACGGCGGGGGGGGCTGGGGAGGGGAGGTGACTGCCCTTGGGGTGAGCCTGAGTGGGAGACCAGCACTCTGTCCGGCAGGACTCCAGGCTAAGACCTGGCGGGAAAGGCGTCCGCCCGTTCAGCAGAGTGGCACCACAGGCCTGCAGCGCGTTGCGCTTGGGTGGGCGCCACACACCACAGTCTCTGAAGACCGGTGCTTGCAGGGGGCTGGAGTCCATCTGTGGGCTCCTGTTTGTGCTTGCCTTGGGAAGGGCAGGGCGGGCAGGGGCTCCTCCCCTCTGTGCCTGCCTTGGGACACACCTGCTTTATCAGCGGCCACACCTAGTCTCCACCCTCACAGCCCAGCCAAGGCAGGGAAGGCAGGGCAGGGTGTCATGATCAGATGCGTGTGATGGAGAGGGAAGTGCTGGGCTCTCCGGGCTCTTGAGCCTGCCCAGGCCCTAGGGACCTATTGGCTGGGTACTCAGCCAAGGTGTCTGTTGCTTTTCATTGAGGAAAGACGAACTTCTAAGAAGGTGCTCGTTTTGCAGTGAGCGCTTGGTTGGCATTGAGAACCTCTGTAAGTGCTGTGCACCTCGAGTTCCAGGACTATTTCCCCACCCCAGAAGGAAGCCCCAAAGCTGTGAACAGTCGCTTGCCACACCCTGGTGGCCCTACGTGGCATGGGACAGTGTTTCATTCCTTGCCACGGCTGGAAGGCTTTGCATGGTATGCATATTTTTAAAAAAATATTTATTTATTTATTTGAAATGCAGAGGCAGAGGCAAGAGAAAGAGGGAGAGAGGGGGAGAGAGAGAGAGAGGTCTTTCTTCCACTTGTTTACTCACCAAATGGCCACAACGGCTGGCGCTGGGCCAATCCAAAGCCATGAGTTTCTTCCAGATTTCCCACAAGGGTATAGGCACCCAAGTTCTTGGGCCACCCTCCACTGCCTTCCCAGCCCACAGCAGAGCGCAGGATCGGAAGTAGAGCAGCTGGGACCCGAACCGGTGCCCATATGTGATGTTGGCACTACAGGTGGCAGCTTTACCTGCTACACCACAGTGCTGGACCCCGTTTATGCTTTTTATCCAGTCGTGTGCAGGGGACACCTGGGTCTTTCCTACCTTTTTGCTGTTGAGAAGGAGCTGTCGTGAACAGCCTCGCCCAGGTATCTGTTCAGTCTCTGTCCTCGGCTCTGTGCGTGTCTAGCCAGGAGGGAAGTTGCTGACTTCACACTTGAGCAGCAGTGTCTCCTGTCATCCTTGCACTAACACCCAAGGTAGATGCAGGTGGGGAAACCGAGGCACCATGTGATGGAACAAACCACTCACCTCATCCAGACACCTCAGAAGTGGCAGAGCTGGGCTTGGAACCCAGAGAGCCTGCTCCCCGGAGGGCCTGGAAAGTGCTGCTCAGAGGCGCTCTCTTCCCCCTCACAGGGACAGCACAGGGCCCTGGACGCTGCTGCCTGGATGCGCCCTGGCCAGCTGGCCGGGGTGTCCTGGTCTTGCAGAGCCTGATGTGTCAGGACGATGTTTTTAATAAAGAATGAAGGTCAGCAATAAAAGCAAGCAGACAACAACAACAATGACTGGAAGGGAGGACGGAGCTTTTAAAGCCACTTAGCAGCCGGGACCCTGAAGAGCAGAGTAACGGGAGGCCTGCATGCCTGGTGTCCCCCGGGGCAGCCGTCCAGTGTCGGGGAACTCCTGCCAGTCAACAGGGACACCCACTGGTTCGGAGGCCACTTTCCAGCCAACACGCCAGTCCCAGACCCAGCCCGGAAGTCCAGGGAGAAGGGTCCCCAGGGGATAGAAGCTGGCACGTACTGTGCTCCCAGCCTCCATCCCAGCCCTCACTGTGCACTGGGCACAGCCTTGACAGCTGTATTGCTTGGGTTCCCAAGACCATGGAACAGGAAGCAGCAAACTAGGATGAGGCAGGGGTACTTTGATGAGCTGCACGTTGTCCTCAGCGGCCTTGATGTCTCAGGGGAGGGCCAGAGATGACAGGCATGTCCCCCAGTGCTTCGCAGTACATCTGGAGCGCTTGGTGGTCGCAGGTGCAGCAGTGGAGGCTCCCGGGAGCCTCATGTCAGCAGGGAAAGGTCGAAGGCTGTGCTGTGCTGTCTGCTCAAAGCAGTAGAAAAAGGGCCATTTCTATCTAAAATTATTAAAAAATTTTAAAGGGTCCTGGCACTCAGAGGGTAAGCTCTGGCTGGCATTGCCTCTGACCTTGGCCGCCTGACCAGGCAGTGAAAGAGGGAATTGTTCCCTGCCAACATCTGGGCTGCCCTTTGTCTGCCCGTGGACAGCAGCCGCGTTGGGAAAGTCCTGGCCTCACGTCTGTGGCCGCCCTGCCGAGGTTAGGCCGTGGCCCCTCCTACAGCTGGGGTCCCTCTGGCAGCAAAGGAAGCTCTGTTCTTTACCTCTGGATGGGCTCGGCCACCCGTCTATTCTTGTTATTTGTTCTGATTTCGTGCCCGACTTTGCTTGTCAAAAATAAGTCACTGGCAGTCTGTGTCCCTGGGTGGAGAAAGCTCCCAGCCATCCATGGCAGGGCCAATCGCATTCCTTCCAGTGGGCAGAGATCTAGAGGGGCAGGGCCAGGTCCCCAAAGAGCACTGTCTTGTTACTGTCACCCCCAGTTGACGCTTTGGGAGGTACTGTTTTGGATCCAGACTCCTCTGTCCTGTCTGTCTCTGCAGAGGGCTTTGGTGTCCCCCCTTATCAGTAGCACTCTACGAAGGCCCGGAATGCCTAAGAAGCCTGGTGGGTTTGCCGGGCAGGCAAAGCCGAGCTGTTTAAAGCATGGTGCTGGAGAACAGATAAACCGGGATGCGTTTCAGGAAGAAACCTCCAGTGATGATGGTTTGGGAAGAGAGGGTGGAGAGGGTCCTGACAGGAAGCACTGGCAGGATTCCAGAAGAAAAATGAAATGAGCCAGAGCTAGAAGAGAGGGCAAGAAGGAGCGGGATCCAACTCCATGACCAACTAGACTTGAGTGTTGGTGCGTTGAGCACACTGAGCCACGCAGCCCGCGTGTAGCACGCCATTGCCATACAAACTGGGTCTGGGCCGGGGCTTGGTGGCTCTGTGTGCACAGTGCCTGCTACGATGCCGGCCCCACACAGGCGAGGCCTCGCCTGTTTGGTTTGTTGGTGAATCTCCAGCACTTTCATGTCCCGGAGGAAGCACTCGGTAAATATTTGATCAGTGAATCTGCCGTGTGCCCCGGGCTCAGGCAGCAGGGTTTCACTCCTGTTACTCCATGATCCAGGTGTGGCCGGAGTGAGGGCCTGTGTTTATAAACACGAACGGAGCCAGCACCTTCCCATAGAATGACTGTCTTTACCTGGAGTGGCTATCGCTTTCTCTAGAAATTGATGAGGCCGCGGGTGGTGGCGGGAGCCTGTCTGCGTGGACCGATCGGTTCCTCGTGCAACAGAGATCCATGCTCCTGTGCGGACTGACCCCGCAGCTGCACAGAACTGCTAACTCAGGGTCAGGTGCTGGGGCTGCTTCCTTCTGGGGGTCGCCTTTGAGATGTCACCTGAGGCCCTGGCTCTCTCCTTGGCTCCGTCTAGGAAAAGGAGGGCAGAGGGCTGGTGGTGGCGGCAAAGCCTCTGGGCCTGGATGCTGCACGGGAGCCTTCTCTGATGGTGCCCTTCATTGGTCACGAACAACAGAGGCTTGGAGCCGGCAGCGTTGCCAGCCCCCTGGAGTTTGCGACATTTTCAGAGTCATTGCATTCCTTCTGAACAGTTTTTAAATTGATGTGAAATTCATGTATTGTACAAAGCACATTGTACAGTGGCAGTTCGGGAATTCACGATGGGGTCAACCACCACCACCTCTGTGGAGTTCCAAAATATTCTCTGACCTGCTCGGGAAACCCTGGGCCCATCAGCGGCCACTGTGTCCCCTCCTGCCAGCCCTGTGCCCGCCACCCGTCTGCCCTCTGTTTCCAGGAACTTCCCCGAAACAGGGTTGCTCCAGGAAGCCTTTGTGGCTGACTGCCGAGCCTCACGTCTTGCATTTCATCTGCGCCGTATCGCACGTCATTTTGCACGGAAGCTCTTGCGACACCGCGGCATGCCTGGGTCAGCCCTGCTCCCCGAACCTAGGATGTTCCTGTGCATCTGCAAGACGCTTGGGCTGCAGGAGGACCCGCCCTCGTCCTGCTTCCCGGTCACCTGGCCGCCTTTCTCTTCTCACTCTCTTCTCCAGCCACAGGCGAACCCTCTGGCCGACATCTTGGCCTGGACACAGCTGTGGGACAAAGCCACTCTTGGAGCTTGGCCTGTCCACCCCTTTCCAACCCAGCCTGGATCTCTGCTCTGGCTGCTCAGCCCTTGGCCTCCTGTGCACTATGCTGCAGAATGCACCTCCCTTCCCACCATGGCCCACCCGCGCTTGTCCTCCAGCCCCAGTGCCCTTCTATCTCTCTGGCCCAGCAGACTCCTACTCATTTCTCAAGATGCAGCCATGAGCAGCGCCACAGTGGTCTTGTCCCCTTCTGCATCACCTGAGGAGTCAGCGCCCTGCTCTTAGCACCTGTGCCGCGTACGCTAATCCCAGCCCTGTTTTCACTTGGTTCCCGGCACTGCCAGTGAAGGTTCGAGTGAATTAGTGATGCAGTAAACAAGCGAGTGGCAGTCTCACGCTTGAGTCGCTGTGATTTGTCGGGCTGGCGTTTACTCATCCCCCCCCCCCCATATTTTTTCTAGAAAGGGTTTGGGGTGTGCTTGGGCCCCCAGGGCCCATCTACTCCAGGCCCGTCAGAGATGGGATTTGGGGGCCCACTGGCGGGGTGCCCAAAGCAAGTTTTATGCCACCTTGTCAGTAACACAAGGCTCAGCCATGCTTTTTATGGACATGGCAAAAATCATGCCTTGGCTCATGTCCCCGAGAGGGAGGCCCAGTGGAAAGCACAGCGTGTCTCTGCTGTCCCTGGAGCCCAGTGATGAGTGCTGGTTACTGTTTTGGCTTTAACATCGATAAAAGAGAGGGTTGTTAGTTCAAGGCTCACACGCAGCCCCTGTGATGTCACACGTCTGCTGTGCGGGAGGCTGGCTTGCATATGCTGGATTCCGTCATGTATGTCTCTTGCACTAGGGCAATTGAATCCCTGTGAGTTTCCCCAGGACGCCCAGCCACTGCACCTGCCGTTCATCCTGTCTGCACGCTGGGCTTTTCTGATTCCTCTCCCTCACTTTCTGCTTCTGTGCCTGTGAAGCTGCTCTTCACTCTGCAGCACCCAGCTCAAACAGGGTCTGTTCTCTGAAGGCTTTCTGAATGACCCCACAGGAGGGCCAGTCCCCTCCTCCCCCGGCTGCCTCCTTGTGTGCAGGAATCACACACAGAGTTCTAATAACCTGGAGACGCAGCCGACTCCCACTCCACTGCGCAGCTCTTAAGGGAACCTGATTCCAGACCATATTTTTTCTGGATGCAAATGTTTGAAAAGTGCGTGTGGAGGTGAGTATGCATGTGTGTGTGTGTGTGTGTGTGTGTGTGCGCGTGTGCATGTGTGTGGCTATGCCAAGCTGGGTAAGAAAGACAAGAAGGCAGAGGACACAGAGGCGAGCTGGCTGGCTCCTGGCTCAGCTTCCAGAATTCCAGGTCTCCACGCACGTCTGCCGGGACCCCGAAGCTGCGTGCAGATTTTGGAAAGTGCAGAGAGCGGGCTGGGGGGACTCGATCTTTGTGGTTTGGTTGGTTTGCTTTTGGATGCAGCACGCTCAGTGTGACTGAGTAATGCCAGTTCCATGACGTTGATCCGGAACGTTAATCAGCAGCAGTGGAGGGTCTCTGGCACATACCCACAGGAACACGTGTGGCTCGTTACCCTGGCCCAGGGCCGGTGGGAGGCAGGACAGGGTTTGACTGCCAGGTGTGCACTCTGGCTGGTCCACCCCCATGCTGTGCCTTGGGTTAGACATTTTCCCGGTCACCGTTGGAACGCCGGTGGGCTGGGTTGATGAGGTGGTCAGTGTGTCTGTATTCTGTTACGGGAGCCTACACCTCTGTGCAGTGAGACCCTGGTCACTTCCCAAGGTGGACACGGGTCATCCTGGCCATCACAGTGACCCCGTCATATCCTGACCATCCTGACAACTCCTTGACACAAGCACTATTCTCACCCCTGTTACACCAGTAACAAAGTGGGAGTGGTTGCTGGGGGTCACCCAACAGGTGAGCCACAGGGTGAGCTGGGGAAGCCAGGCAGCCTGAGCCCAGATTCCAGAACCTTCCTCCACCACGCCTGGCTTCCTGACACTGCGAGGGCCCGTCCCTGCCTCCTCCTGTGCCTCTGGGAGCAGCTGTTTTGGGTGATTAGGGAAAATGCGTGTTGACCCCCGTGGGGTGCTGAGTGAGAGCGTGGCAGCCTCAGGCAGGAGACGTCTGTGGCCCTGGTGCGCCGGCTGCCGTGTGGAGAGAGAGCACCAGGTCTGCACGCAAGTGGCCGTGTGTTCGCAGATGACTCCGAGTCCCTTGTCACATGTCCAGGAAACCCTCAGGCCCTGCAGCCCCCCGGGACCAGACCTGCGAGCAGAGCCCCGGGGTTTCCCACGGACTTGAAATGCACTGTGTGAGGCTGCAACCTGGCTTTGCCAGCAGCTGTCGTGTTGGCCCAGCTGGGATTGTCACTTGCCTGCAGCCTGGGGGCCAGGCTCTGCGGAGCCCAGATGTGGCAGCAGGAAGTGGCCCGGTGAGAATGGTGCAGAGGACGAGCCTGAGTCCCTCAGACGGCCGGCGTCCCATGCCGTGGGCAGGTGGTCCATGTCGAGGTGGCAAAGGGGGGACGGTTTACGACACTGTGTTTGCCTTCCGGCCAGGAGAAGCATGCACATCCACCTTCCAGCATGGGTGCCTTTCTCTGCTCACTCTTCTCCAGCCACAGGCGAACCCTCTGCAGAGCGGCTGCATAGACTGTGCCCTGCAGCGCACCCTGGAAGGGCAGACGGCTTCCTGGTCCTCTCCTGGTGAAGAGGTTTCGGGCCAGGGCCGCCCCCACCCTCCGGCAGCCTCTTTGTGGTGGCTCCGTTACTCCTCACAGTGGGCTGCAGGCTGTCCTGTCGCTGCGCAGCCCCAGCAGCCTCTGCGCCTTCCCTGCGTGCCAGCCGTCCTGAGTATTTGACTTCCTCCTCTTTCCTGGGTGTCCGCCCTGCGGGGGGAAGTCCGTGAGAACCCTGGTGCTGTTGGTCACGGCACACAGTAGGTCCTCAGAGCTGCCCGTCCCAGGTTTTTGAGCTCTTAACTGTGCATCAGACCCTGCACTGAATGAACTCCACTTATCTTCCTGCGCAGTCCTCATGGTGGCTCTGTTGTCTTCCCATTCCACAGACCAAGAAACTGAGGTTCCAGAAGATGAACTCGCTGTGTAGCCCAGGGCCCCCAGCCCGGATGAGGCAGGGCAGCGGGTTTTCTGAATCTCAAACCTGTGTGTCTTCACCCCTGCAATTCAAGAAAGATAAACACCGCAGAGGGGTTCTGGTATTTTATTCTGGGAGGCAGTGCTTGTGGGCAGGGGCTCGGCGCAGTCCCCAGAGCCTGGCATGTGCTGGTCCAGGTGGGTTCTCTCTGGTGCAGCCGGCACCGTCTCTGGTCCAGGTGCAGTTCTCTCATGGTGAGAGATGTCAAAGCAAGCCCACCAGCCCCTGCCGTGGACCGTGTCCACAGATCCACCACCACGGAGCCAGTTCCACAGTCTTTTCAAAGAACACGAGGTGTTGAGCTGCGTGCAATGTCTGCAGAAAAGCACCCAGCTGCCAGGCCCTCCCGTGATGGCACGTGTGACAGCTGGCTGGCACCTGCCCCGACTCCTGTGATCTGAAAAGGGGCGGGTCTTGCTGATGGGTCCGTGGGCAGGTGCGGGGTAAGGCCAGCACCCATGACCCTGATGCTTCTGTTCACTCCCACCCAGGCCAGCTTGGGGGCCTCAGGGCGTGACAGTAGGACTTAGGAGAGGCAGCCCCCGGCTGTCAGCTCTGCCCCTCGAGCTGGGTGGTCCTGGGGAGTTGCCGTGCCTTCCTGAGCCCAGTTTCTTCCCACAGGTTGAACTCAGGCATCACTCTGATGCTTTCCTTCCCTCCCCTTCCTTCCTGTTCTTCCTTCTCCCAGTATTTTCTGGAAGGCTCTTTTCCCTGCCTGCTTTACTCTGCCAGGGGCCTCTGGGCGAAGTGTCCCTGTGCTGGCTCGTTCCCATCACTTCGGGTACAAGAAAAAGACGTGGGTCACCTCCTCACCCCCCGCCGGGGTCTTGGCAGCTCGTTCTGGCCCCTCCTCTAGCCTCACTTCCCAAGTGGACATGGCATCTTGGGGAGAGAGTCCCACGTCCTCTGGCTTCTGGGCCATGTGGTTTCTTTCACAGATGTGCCTGAGGGTTTTGTCCCCAAGTTTGTCCCTTGGGAGATTTCAGCAGAACTTGCCTACATTTTCCACAGAATGTGGGGTTAGGGACGAGGCCAGTCCTTAGAAGGAGCATTGCTGGAAACGGAGTGCCCGGGCACTCGTCAGTAAGGCTCAGTCCTGGTGGGTGCAGCAAAATAGCAAGTTCACCCACGCACGCACTGGAACATCTCGTGGCGCTCCTGGGAGGAAAGCTGGGAGAGCGCGCGTATCCCACTCACCCGTCACATGTTTGTACTCCCTCTTGAATGACTGAGATCCCATGTTGGCAAACTGTGGCCCACAGGCCCAACCTGGCCTGCCACGTGTCTTTGTAAATAAAATTTTATTAGAATGCCATGCGTCTTCAGCACTGTTGGCAGTGGCAGAGACCGTGTGGTCCACAAAGCCTAAGAGTGTGCTCCACCCTTTCCAGGAACGCTCGTGCTTCCGAAGCATGGCCCAGGGAACGTCCTCATTCTCTGGGCCTCAGGTTCTCAGCTGTCAGATGGGATCATGATGGTCTCCACCACGTGGCTCATTCTGAGGAACCAGGGGAGGATGTCTGGTGCCCAGGAGTCTGCACTGCAGTTTCGCCTTGCTCGTATGGGCTGAAAGGCAGGCCCCTGTCCCCAGGAGTCGTGGTCCCACAGACGGCTGGAGTCGGGAGGCCCCAGAGGCGGGGTGCCCCTACCAGCAGCCGCGTCTCCCCAGCTGAATCACACCGTCAGCTGGCATCGGCTAGAAGGGTGTCACCGTCCCATTCCTGGTATCCTTGCTCCAAGGACGCCAGATGGCTACGGGCCTGCGGCAACATTGGCACATGGTTTTGGAGTTGATTATTTCTTCGTGATGTTGAAAAATGCAGCTGCTGTCCCCAGCCCCCACCCAGAGCTGCCATCGTGGGAGCTCACATGCCCTTTCCCTTCCACATGGGCCACACATGGTGGGAGACCGAGGACGAAGCGTGAGAAGTGGCCCCTTGCTAAAGCCACGTCGACATGTGGCCAGGTCCATAGCAGCAGTCCCTAGCTTGCCACCGCCTCCTCCAGGGCCTGGGGCTGCTTGTATCCCCCATACTAAGAATCCTCATCTCCTCCAAGGCTTACTTAAATACCTAAGGAAGGGCAGCTCTGCAGAGGAGCTCGGGGGATTTGTTATTTGTAAATGTATTTATTTTCCTTTTATTTGAAAGGTAGAGTGACAAATCTTCCATCTACGGGTTCATTTCCCAAATGCCTACAACAGCCGGGGCTGGACCAGGGCAAAGCCACGTGGGTGGTAGAGGCCCAAGTTGTTGAGCCGTCACCTGTGGCCTCCCAGGGAGTGCATCAGCAGGCAGCTGGGGTTGGAAGTGGAGCCAGGCCTTGAACACAGGCCCTCTGGTACACTCTGCAGGCCTCGCAGCTGGAGACTGAACCGCTGCACCAGATCCTGCCTCAGGGGCTTGTTTCTTAATTAACTTCCCTACCAATGCGTGTTTCTGGGCTTAAGTTCAAGCATTTTGGCCTGTGACCCAGGATTCCCGCTGCCAGGTATTACACTCAACGTGCCCAGCATCCCAGACTGGAAGCAGCCCGCGGGCCTGCTCACACGCAAGGTGCACAGGAGGGCGAGCCACTTGGCAGCGAGGAGAATGCGTTGTGGCTTCGCACAGCATCAGGGTTGCTTTGCAGAGGGGATGCTGCACCAAGGAAGCCAGACACAAAGCCGCAGCTTCCGTGTGAGGCCGGTTGCAAGAAGGTTCCAGAATGCAGCAAGCTCCAGGGACCCAGCCCGCCTCCCTGTGTGTGTGAAGGTTCCAGGGATCTGGGGGTTCCTGAAGGCTGCACTGTGGGGTGCAGGTATGACAGCAGGTCCAGCAGCACCATGGGGTGTGTGTGCACACCACAGTCTTAGACGCTTTCCTCTTCACACTGTTTTAAAAAGAGAGAGGAGAGACGCCGGCACTGTAGCACAGTGGGTTAACACCCTGGCCTGAAGCACCGGCATCCGTAAGGGCACTGGTTCGAGACCTGGTTACTCCACTTCTGATCCAGCTATGGCCTGGAATGGCAGTAGAAGATGGCCCTAGTCCTTGGGCACCTGCACCTCTGTGGGAGACCCAGAAGAAGCTCCTGGCTTCGGGTTGGCACAGCTCTGGCCGTTGCAGCCAATTGGGGAGTGAACCATCAGGTGTAAGACTCTCTCTCTCTCTCTCTCTCTCTCTCTGCCTTTCCTCTCTCTGTATAATTCTGACTTTCAAATAAACAAATAAATCTTTTTTTTAAAAAGAGAGGAGGGGGAGATGAAAGAAAAGAATGAGAGAATTCAGAAATTTGAGAATTTGGGCAGTAGAAGGCTGGGTCTCATCTGTGGCTCACCCCAGGCGCCTTCCTGGGCCATCTGTGCAGCAGGCCGGATCCCACGGCTGTGGCCCTCCGTTCTCAAAGCTGACCTCTGGGACTTACGCAGTGTTTGCAGAGTTTTCTCCACCCCCTCCTCTCCTTTTGCTCTGCACACACTCCACGGGGCCAGTGCTCATCGCCCTAGCTGTCATTTCCCCCGTGCACGTCTGCCTTCCTGTCCCATGACAAAGCCCCCTCCCCCACGCCCTCACTGTCCAGGGGCCCACAGTCCTGTGCTTGGCAGAGCAGGCAGGGACATGGTTCAGTGGCCAAGGACATGGCCTCGAGTCAACAGTCCCAGCTTCTGTGTGGCCTTTCCACTGACCAGCCGTGCCCCAGCCCATGGTGAGGCAGCCTGAGTCTCCGTTCCCCCCTCTACAGAGGGGGTCCTGGCAGTCCCTCCCTGGAGTGCCTGCGGAGCATCCGTGAGACTGAGGACCTGGCCCATGGGATCCGCACCCTGCAGCCTGGTCGCCATCATCCTTAGAAACATGTGCTCTCAGCATGGGGCAGGTGCCGACACAGGGCGGCTTTGTATCAGTCAGCTGCTCTGGTGGCAAAGGAGCCCACTGCCAGAGAGTCACACGTCACACCCAGGGCACCCAGAGTCCATCTTTCTTCCCATGCCCATGAAGATGGCTGGGGGTGGAAGCATCTGACATGGAAATATCGGTCCTTGGTTCTATTATTAAACCTCTTGCGCCATTTGCCCATAAAAGGGGGGGAGCTGTTGCAGCTGAACCCATGATTAATGAGCCCACAACCTGCCTCTGCCCTCTCCATGGAGCCTGGGACGGGCCCCTGCTGTGCTGAGGGCTGGACAGCAGGGCAGCCTGCGGAGGGGAGATCTTCCTGCCATCCTGATGGTCCCACAGTCTCCAGGGAGGAGGGCACTGGCTTGGGGGGCTTGGTTGAGGTGGGAGAGCCTGGGGGCTGTATCAAGCCTGTCCCGCTCGGGCTCCTGCAGTGCTGTCTGAGGACTGGCCCCCGGCCATCGGCAGCGCCTCCTGCATGCTGTCAGCAGAGCCGGGTGGTCTTCCCTGTGCACGGGGAAGACACCGAGCTGGAGTGTGCCCCCGTGCCAGCCTTTGGAATAACCACGCTTGACAGAGGAACTCGGTGAGCCTTTGAGCCAAGCGGCCCCCTCTTCTTTCTCAGGAGACTTAAGAAGACTCGCCTCCCCTTGGTGACTTCCTGCTGAACACCTGGGCCAGGGCCGGGCCTTGAACTCACTGGACTTTGGATAAATAAGCCACCCCTCGCTGTGTCCCACGTGCCTGCTTTCTCAGGGCCACTCCATCATGTGACACCCTGTTGGGTGCCCAGGTGACAGCACCGTCATAGTGATTACTGTCAAGTACTCAGGGAGCACTGGACGTGCCGTGTGAACAGCGTCCTACTTAGCTGTGCTCCGCTCTTGCCTTTTTTCAGTTGTGGTGTGACCTCCTACCATAACACTCCCCGTGTGAAGGTGTACAACTCAGTGGTTTTCACTATATCCACAAAGTTGTTCAACTGTCACCACCAGTTGTCACCAACTGCTTACCCGTCGGCTGTCCCTTCCCGTCCCTCCGTCCAGCCCTGGCAGCCACTCAGGGGCTTGCCTGTTCCGGACATTTCGTATGAATGGAGTCACACACGCGTGACCTTGTGTGTCTTCACTCAGCATCGTGTTTGGAGGGTTCGCCTGTGTCATAGCAGGTGTGGGTGCTTCACTGTTGTTCATGGCTGAATCCTATTCCACCTTGCGGACAGAAGTGTTAATCCACCCATCTGTTGATGGATTTTTCACAAAGAGCGTGCCCCAGGTCACTGCCAGCCCGAGTGGGAACCATGGAGCACCTGCTTACCCTGTTCTAGTCCTGCCCAGCGCATCTCAATTTTCCTAAGACTTTCCCCGGGTGTGAGACTGAACACCTGATGTCCCACGGACCCCTTGGTCCCAGGGAGACCGGATGATGATCACCCCGACAACCAGGGCATGGGCTCTCCTGGCGCAGGCAGTTTCCTGCTTCTGAACTTGGTGGGAGGGAAAGCGGGCAGCAGCTTCCTCCGTGTGCAGCTGTGTCAGCCAGACCTTGGTCTGTGCAGGTCATCCATGTGCCGTGCGCAGTCATCGTGCCCATCAGTGTGCATGTCCGCTGGGTGCGCCTACCCCAGTTTCTCTGTTTTCTTGTTATGAATGCTTGGGGAGTGGGGGCCGCAGGTCTTGGGAGTAGGCACACAGGCATCTGTGCGTGGGAGGGGAGCCACTGTCCACCTGTGTGGATACCGGCAGGCGCCATTGCACAGTTTGCTGAAGAGGTGTAAGGAACTCAGTGCACCAGCAGTTTGGGAGTGTTCTGGGTGTTGGGGACCCATGGCGGCGCGTGTCACTGCCTTCCCTGGGAGCGCTCTGCTGGAAGGTTGTGGAGGGGGCGTCCTGCTCTGACAGACCCCTGAGTGTTAACCCACTAGGCTGTTTAGACAAAAGCAGCGTGTGAGTTCAGAAGGTCTATGTTCTCTTCCCAGCTCTCTCTCAAACAGCCGCGTGTGGTTTTCCAGGTCACGCACCTGCTCAGAGCTTCCATTTCTGGTTTGTTTTGGGGACAATGGCAGTACCTGCCTCCCGAGGGGGTAGTAGGGTCTGGAGGGCTAGTGGAGATGGGGAATCGCTGTGCAGACGTGGGAAGTGAGTGAGGAGAGCAGCCAGGGTTGCTCTGTGCTCCTAGCCTGGGAAGGGCTGGCACCAGGGCAGGGAAAGGGGTGCCTGGTGCCCGTGCTACTGGCAGCGCCCAGGGGCTGGAGTAGGGGCCCGGCCTTTTGTCCCCCCACCCTCAGGTAGCCTTCCCAGGTCCCTCCTGAGTCAGTGTTGCTCAGCTGAGAGCCACAGCACAGATGCAGAGTGGGCTTTCCCCAGGACTCAGGTGCCTGCCCGCGTGAGCCCCTATCCTCATGGTTCATCTTTCTCTTCTGCCACTCTTCGCCTGCGTGATTGCGGGGCCTGTCCCTTTGTCACTGCTCTGCCCCCAGGCCTGGGGCATAGGGTCACACACAGGCCTTTGCTTGTTGAATTAATACATGACTGCAGTCCCGAGGTGACAGACAGCCCTTGCCCATGGAGGGCCCTGGAGGGGCAATAGATAAGTGTCCCCTCTAGTTCTGGAACCTCGGCTCTCTCATCTGTGCAGCTTTGAGCGGTCCTGGGACTGGCTTTGAGGAGGAAAGTATCTGTTAGTGAGGGTGTTTGTAAAGCTGACGCGCCGTGGGCCAGCGCAGGGTGGTGTCCAGGGCTGAGCCGCCCAGGCAGGTAGCTCCTGCTTGCATGTGGCTCGTCACAGTTAGGTGAATGAGAACCCGGTCTGAGTTGTAATCCAGGCCTCCTGCTGCACAAAGCTCATTGCGGTGCCAGGCACTGCTGCCCCGGGCCGTGCACACACAGGGCCTTTCATTTGGCTGTGCTGCGCCAGCTCCCCTGTGCTGCAGAGAACTCTGGAGTCATCACCAAGCAGATGAGGTCTAATAAAATGCAAGAGGGCTGTGTTGCTGTTGACAAGAGACTTTTCTTTTCCTGTGCATATCACTCTGACCAGCTCGCCGCTCCAGGTTCCCAGAGCAGCAGCTGTTGGAAGGCAGGGGCACGGGGCGGGCAGGCTGGCAGCCATAGCGAAAGAAAGCAGCCACTGGTTAGCTGCGCAAGTCAGGATGTCTCCACTCAGGGCCGAGGCGTCATGGCAGCAGCTGGCTGCACTGGGCACCGGGGCCATTGCTGGTTGGGACACAGAGTGTCATGGATGTTGGTGACACCGGGAGCCCTGGGGCAGCCATGGAAGGCTACGGCATGGTTATCGTCTGGTTTACGAAGGGGTAGTGTGCAAGGCCTGTGAAGAGATCTCTTGTGGGACCGGGGCCCAGGCTGGCGTGACCAGCGGCACACTGCCACTCGCCGCTTGGCTCTGGCTGTCCATCTTTCCCTTTGTGGGACTCAGAAGAACGTCACTGCCTTTCCAGATGCGCCCTGTGGGCTCCTGCCCCCGAGGCTGCGCTGTGTTGTAGCTGTCGCGCGGACCCACCTGGCTGGGTGGCTGCGGCGAGGCAGGTTGTGAGGCACCGCCGTGCCAGTCCCAGCTCCTTGCTGAGCGCTGTGCACGGGAGGTGCATGCGCACACGGGTGCACGTGCCGGAGTCGGCCTCTGGCTGGAAGAATGTGCAGGCCACAGTCTTGGGGGCCATGCCGCTGAATCCAGGGTCTGTGTCTTTAAAGCAAGGTGCCTCTGAGATGCCATCCCCTCTCTGCCCCTCTGTTTCTTCTCCAACATGTAAATAGACAGGGGAGAATACAGACCTACAGACCCGTCCCCATTCCCCGCCCCCAGCCTCACTGTGAAGCTAAAGGAAGCCATCCGTGCCAGCTCTTAGCTCCGCCAGGAGCGGCTCCCTCCATGGTTCTGGCACCTGTGTGTTGCTGAGTGGGTGGGACTTGGTGAGGATAGAGGTGTGGTGGGCTCTTCCTAGTGTCGCTGTAGCCTGAAGGCAGGCACACAACCCAGGTGTCCTTGGAGGGATAAACAAAACACAGCCTCTCCATAGGTGGCGTTTATTCTGCTACCCTGAGGAGTGACGTTCTGATTCCTGCTACAGCTTGCAGCAATCTCAGAAACACTACGCAAGGGCAGGGCCTTGGGTGAGCAGTTAAGAGGCCACTCAGAACGCCCACTCCACGGCTCTGCTGCTGGCTCCAGCTTCCTGCTGCTGGCACACCCTGGAGGCAGCAGGTGATGGCCCATGTACTTGGGTCCCTGCCACCCACAGATGGAGTCCCTGGCTCCTGGGTGTTGCAGGCATTTAGGAATTAAACCAGCGAATGAGAAGTCTCCCTGTCCTCCTTCTTTCTCTGCCTTTTAAATAAATAAAATTAATTTTTAAAAAACCCATTAAGTGGGAGGAGCCAGATGTCCAGTCTGCAAAACGCTTGCGCACTCCAGTCTGCAGAGACGGAGCAGACTTGCGGTGGCCAGGGCTGGCTGGGCAGGGAGCGACCACCGCAGGGTGTGGGCTTCCTTTGGGGTGCTGGAAACAGCGCCACGAATGTGCCATATACCACTGAACAGTGGCTAGTGATCGATATTGTGTTCCGTGAATTTCTACCTCTACCTTGTTAGAACTCTGCAGGAGGAGAGGAAGACTTTGGGCCCATTCCCCTCTAGGCCGGGTCCATGGTCCCACTCTGAGTACGAGGTAATGGAGTCTCCATTCCTGTTAGCACCGTCGGAGTAGCTGATGGCAAGGTGAGGCTGAATAGGGCCCCGCCATCGGACTGCTTGTCCTTGGGGCCACTGCGCCACGTGGGTGTCCCCTGGGCTGCTCTTGCTGCTGGGGCCGCACGCGCCTGTGACAGCCCCTGCTCTTCCCGGCTCTGCTGCTGGGTGAGGCTTCTGTGGCGACCACATCCAAGGCCACGGAGAGATTTTCTAGGGCGCTTCTGTTTTTAGGGGCTGCAGAGTCATGATTCATAGTGGCTTCTGGAGAAATCCCCATGGAAACAAGCAGGCAGTACGGGGCAGAAGGAGCCAGCTCCCCAGAAAGGGGGAGGGCAGGCTGAGGGCCTCGTGCCAGCATCACGTCCTCCATGGGGAGCTGTTCGGTGGGGGGAGGGGATGGTCACCCCATCCCAGCCCTGTTTGAGTGGGAAGCCAGCAGAGGGGCACAGTTGGGAATGTCGGATCTGAAGTCATCTGGTAGCTCCACAAGGCCCCTGCAGCCCCAGGTTTTAGGGTTAATGGGCCAGGAGCTCACTGCAGAAACAAAGGGGGGCACTGTACTCAGTCTGGCAACCCCAAGACCCCAAACCCACATCAGTCCCTGAAACAAAAGGAGAAGCACGGTTCACTATCTGTGTTGCGACTCCCACAGGAAGGCAATGTCCCCAAAAGCCAAGAACACCCTGGCCTCCAGCACCCCACAGTGGGCACCTGGCTACTGAGCAGTCACACTGAACTCGCTTGGGTTAGAACATTCCAGTCTAGCTCGTGGCCCGGGACGCAGCCCCCCCCCCCCCAGGACTCCCCCCTGTTCTCCTTAACATGTCTCTAATGAGGGCAATTTGGCAACAGCGTAAAATATGCTCTTAGCCTTTGTCCCACTAATTCTACTTCTGGGAATCTAGCCTAAGGAAATAATCCTAAATATAGGGCAGAAAAACATGCTTCACCAGGATGTTCACCATGGAGTTGTTTATAGTAGCGCGGGATGAAACGCCAGTGCTGTCCACTGGGGGACGGGCAGGAGCAGAGAGAAGACAGGTGCTGGCGCTGTCATCGCCAGCTGCCGCAGCGATGCCCACCCGTGCAGGTCACTGCTGGTGGACAGGGCGACGTGACACGCGATGGGAAGAAGGGCTTCACGAAAGCATACACACGTGTGATGCTGCCGCCGTGAAAACGCACGAGAATGATCAGCAGGGTGATCACAGACGCGCCCAGGGGTGGTCCCGGTGGGCTTTGTGTAGAGGACTCAATACTGTTCAGCATCGTTGCCCTGCACAGTCAGGTCTGGGTTGTGGCTCGCAAGGGATTCTCCCTGTTAAAGGTGCGCAGATCTGGGCATTAGGACAGGTGTGGACGGCTGAGCCCCAGTCCCACAGGCAAGACAGAGAATGCATCACCCCCACTGGGCCCCTCCCCCACCCCTTTGTGGGCAACTGGCTGTTTCACTAGCCCCTGTGGTTTGCATGTCCCACAGCATCCTACAAACACAGCCACACAGTAGGTCGTTTCTGCTCCAGTGTTTAGAAGAAGATGTTTTAAAGATTTATTTATTTATTTTATTTGAAAGCAGAGATATATAGAGAGGAGGAAAAGGCAGAGAGAGAGAGAGAGAGAGAGAAAATCTTCCATCCACTGGTTTACTCAAATGGCCACCGTGGCTGTAGCTAGACCAGGGCAAAGCCAAGAGCCAGGAGCGTCTTCCAGGTCCCCCACATAGGTGGCAGGGGCCCAAGGACTTGGGCCATCACCTAGTGCTTTCCCAGGTGTGTTAGCAGGGAGCTGGGTTGGAAGTGGAGCAGCCAGGACTTGAACTGGTGTTCATACGAGAAGCTGGTGTCATGGGTGGTGGGTTAACTCGCTGCATCACAATGCCAGTTCCATTAAACATGTTTTTAATGTCTTTATTCTTGTAGATATGGAGATACTGCAGAAAGCTTGTGGAAAAGTGGAATTTAGCAATAATTTTATTTGAGTGTTAAAAAAAAAAACTACATGTAGTTTCTTTCTTTGTTTTTAAAGATTTATTTTATTTGTTTGAAAGGCAAAGGGAGAGGGAGAGACAAACAGAGACGTCTTCCATCCACTGATTTGCTACAGCTGAGCCAGGCTGAATCCAGGAGCTTGCAACTGATCTGGGTCTCCCTGTGGGGGCTGGGATCCAAGTGCTCGGCCATCTTCTTCTGCCTCCCCAGGCACATTAGCAGGGAGCTTGATCTGAAGCAGGGCAGCCAGGACTTGAACCTGTACTCTATGGGATGCCAGCATTGCAAGTAGTGGCTTAACCTGCTGTGTCAGAGTGCCAGCCTGTTTGTAGTTTTATCACAATGCACATTTTCCAAGGCTTTTTGGAGAATACCTCATGTGCACACATTTCAGATGGTTTTGGCACCAAAATACGCTTATCTTTTAATTCCTTTCTCCATGGACTTTTTTTGGTGACTTATTTATTTATTTGAAGGGCAGAGTGCCAGGAAGAGATGAAGACAGACAGCCAGAGAGAGAGATTGATTGATTGATTGATTCCTATGTGCTGCTTATTCCTAAATGCCTGCAACAGCTGGAACTGGGCCGGGTCAAAGCCAGAAGCCAGGAACTCAGGCTAGGTTGCCATGTGGGTGGTAGGGACCCAAATACTTGAGCTGTCACCTGCTGTCTCCCAGGTGCATTGGCAGGGAACTGGATCAGAAGTGGAGGTGGGACTGGGTCCCAGGCACTCCAGTATGGCATGCCAGCATCTCAACCCAGTGGCGTGACCCGGTACACCACAATGCCTGGCCCTCTGTGGACTTTGTGAAGTACCCTTATATATTTTGCTTATTCCTGGATGTCCTGTAAATGGAAGCATCCAGTGTGTCTTGAGCTGCTCTTATGTTTAGAAAAGGATTTTAATCTGTTTATTGTTCTCTGAGATACACCCTGTAGATAACACCCTGGGTTTCCTAGCTTCCCTCGGTGGAGGAGAATTTAACGTTTCAGTCTCTCTAACTGAACCTCCTACTCCACGCAGGAATCTCCCGCTGCAGCTCCAGCGGTCGTGATCAGATGACCCGGGGCTTATCGATGGATAAGCCTGTGAAATTGTCCCCACAGCGTGAAAGCACCTAGGACGGCGGGGCTCCTTGCTCCATGCTGGCCGCACCTGCTCCAGAGAGCAGCAAGGTTCGGGGACCTTGACCCCGGACCACCCTGTGTTCCTGCAAGCTCCTGTGTTCCTGCCCAGTAAGAAGGTTGAGGGCGGTGGCGGCAGCAGCAGTTAATTTTTCCTAGTAAACATTTTATTGTGGAGTAGTTTCGGGTGTGGGGAGGAGTGAGGAAGTTGGGGTGGGGTCCCCAGGTACGCACACTTTGCTCTGTGGCACACCCCTCCCCCAGGCTGCTGCTTCTGCTGGGTGCTGCCCACGAGCCTGGACTGAGCTCACTGAAGTCAGGGCTGCTTTCGATTTCCTGGGTGTCACCTCGTGTCCCTTTCCTGTCCGAGTCTTCCACCTGGGGCCCCAGGGCACAGCCGGTCCCGTCTCCCTCCACTCCTTGGCGGGGACGGTGGCTTGGATTTGCCTTGTTTTTGCCAAGCACAGGTCAGGTGGGTCTGGAGGGAGGACCCACAGCTGGGGTTTGTCTGATGATTTTTTCGGGGGGCATGAATGAGAGGAAGGCCCCAGAGATGAAACTTGTTCTTTTTCACAGTTGCTTTTTTTATTGAACGCAGCAGTGTACAAGGTGGACTAAGCCCTTGACAAATTGCATGTCCTTTAATGCTCCCAATAAATCTGTCAGTTAAATAAATTCTCGTTTCACGGTTGTGGGAAGGCGGCTCAGAGAGGTGCAGGACTTGCCTAAGGGCACACAGCACTTGGCCCAAACACGGGTCTTACTGGACCTTCATAAAGTTCTATTTGTGACCAGACACTGTTCCAGCAGTGAGGAAAGCTGCTTTTGAAGCCGTGTATATTTATTTGTAACCCAGCCTTGTCCCGAAAAGCCTTGGTGGCAGTTCAGGCAGGGTCACGAGAAAGAAGCAGGCTTGGGAGGTGGCCTGGGGCTCCCTCTCGAACAGCGTCTCAGCACACGCAACTGTAGGCAGTGTTCACGTCGCCGACTGTGTGGCCATGGGTTGGTGCGTGCAGCCTCAAATGTCTCCATATCTCCCAGGAGGCCGTGTGGCCAGTAAGAGCCTCAAGGCACTGCGCGGTGCCCAGGGTGGAACTCTGAAGGACTGAGACCAGCAGCCGCACGGGCTGGGTAACCCAGCGCACGCCCCGTGGTTGTGCTGCGCTCTGCAGCTCTGTGGCAGTGCTCCTGGCTGCTGGGACTGGGCATGGATTTTTATATCTGTGTCTTGGTGGTCCAGCAGCGATTTTTTTCCACACCTGCTAGCAGCCACATCTCAGCCCCGTCCACTGGCTGACGGGAGTCACCAAGGCAAGGCCTTTGGTGCCATGCTGGGGCCCTGGGCGGCTGCTACTGCTTCCTGAAATAGGATTTTGCATTTACATTTTTAAAGGAAGATTTATTTATTTGAAGAGGAGAGAGAGAGAGAGAGAGATCTCTTTCATCAGCTGGTTCACTCCCCAAATGCCTGCCACAGCTGGGGCTGGTCCAGCTGAAGCCAGGGTCCCAGAAATCCATCCAGGTCTCCCACGTGGGTGCAGGGGTCCAAGCACTTGAGCCATCCTCTGCTGCTTTCCCAGGCATTTTAGCCGCGAGCTGAATCCGAAGTGGAGCAGCCGGGATTGGAAGCAGTTCTCAGATACGGGATGCGGGTGTTACAGGCAGAAGCTCAGCTTGCTGATCTACAATGTTGGCCCCTTTACCTTTGATCTTTGAAAATTGCAAAGAAAGCGGCGTCCTGAGAGTGCTTTGGCACTGGGTGGTCGTGTGTAATCCAGAGATGCCCACTTTCCTTAGGTTAGTGCGACGTTCGTGGATTTGTTAAGAGACAGGCGCCAGCCGTGCAGGCACAGGGGACAAGGCAGGTGCACGTCCCTGCCCCCGCAGCGCTGAGACACTAGAGGGGAGACAGACGATCAATATTTGAATGTGGTTGTTAGGAACATGAGCGTGGAGCCAACCAGCGAGCCCCGGTTTTCACTGATAGTGCTTGGGACGAGATGTGCTGTTAGCGCTGAGTCATTGATTGCAGAGAGCTGACAACGTGGCAGTGCACGGCTGCTGGGATGGGCAGGAAGGGGAAGGGCGGGCCCGCGAGCTCGACTTCAGGGTGCACTGTGTCACAGGTCACAGCAGCCACCTGCACCGGCAGCCTGGGGGCCTTGCCGAGGGGTCAGCGACACCCTGGGGAGAAGGGTGGGGTGAGCTTGGCTGCTGCCTCCTCCCACCCACCACCACGTCCCCTGGAGCCATCTTCCTTCTGCCACCCTTCTCCTGGGTCTGTTCTCCCACATCAGTCCCAGGGATGGCGTTAAACTTGGCAGAAGGCCCTGCGACACTCCACCCCGGGACTGTGACATCTGGACCCCAGCTGGAGCTGCAGGCCCCTCCGCCATGGGCCTGCCTGCCTCCCCATGGTGTCTCTTAGCCAGCTCCCCAAATGCTCCCAGCTGTTGCCGCCCCTGGGCCTTTGCACGGGGCTCTGGAGTAGACTCACTCCACCTTTCCATGGAGGCCGCTGCTCTCAGCCACCTGGTGCCACACACTGTATCAATTCTTTGCACAGCACTTGCCACTCTGTGCAAGTTTATTGCTGTGGGTGTTTTGGGGTTCTTGTCTTACTGCTGCTCCCCCAGAAAGGCCCCCTGGAATGCAGTAGACACTCAGTAAATACCTACCAAGTGAATGAGCGAACAAAGGGATGAAGGGAATCAGTTGCTCTGTCATCCTTACTCCTTGAGCCTGGTGCCCGATCAGATGAAGGCAACGGAGGCAGCTTAAGCCATCAGCGCTGCACCTGCGCCCCTTCCACTTCGGCAGCTGGATACTGAAGTGGAAAGTCCCTACGGGGGCCCTCAGTCGCAGGGTGAAATTCACGTGTTGGCCCGTGGACTTCAGACAGCGTGGCCCTCCTGCCTGCCGCTCAGCGTAGAGGGCAGGCCGCTCCCAGCTCGCTGACCTCCTGATCCTTGGCCTCATCTGCAGCAGGGGTGGTGAGAATTAGGAGAAACGCTGTTTGCCGAGTGCCCAGGGCAGCGCTTGGCACACGGGAGGGCCTGGGACACGGTAGTCGGTGTGTCTCGGAGTCTCTGAGGTCTGGATTTTTGGGCACAGAGGGACAGGGACACTGCTGGGACCTGGTGGACTAGGTATCCCGCAGTCCCCCTCTCACTGCCCCTGCCCCAGTGTTGACTGTCATAGCCTTTCTCCTTCTTTCCACCCTTTACTGTCAAGCCCTTGCCACAGGCCAGGCTCCGGGTCAGCACAGTGGCCACCCAGAGCTTGTAGCCTGGCCAGGAGGTAGAGCTGGACAGGTAGTCCTGCCGTGCGAGTCTCCAGGTAACCAAGCAGGGCATGGTGAGCACCGAAGGGAGGCTGCACCAGGCTGGGTGCTGGGGTCTGGGGGATGTGGGCTCCGCACGACGAGGGTGCTGTTAAGCCAGGGTGGGGCCATGGCCATTTTGGACCAAGGGCTCTTGAGTTTGAGGTGCTGTCAGCCCGCTGGTGTGGGGAGCACACGTGTGGATTTTGCGGCTGGGTCTCTGGGAGCCACTGGAGGATGTTCTGCATGGGAGTGGGAGCGTGGAGTTGCCTTCTGGGAACACGGCTCTGCATGCTGAGTGGGGAATGTGTATCTGGAGAAAGAGGAAGGAGGGAGCCCTGTGGGTGCACTCCTGCTGCTTTCTGGATGGGCGTGGGTGGTAGCTGCTGGGCTGCCCGCTGTGCCCTGCGACTGGTCCTCAGCCTCTGCTCTGTGTTCCCTCCAGCCCAGCCATTCCTGCCACTGCCCCTCCAGTCTTGTGAGTGAAAAACTCGGCCACCCCACCTTCCTCTGCAGCTGGCCGCTGCCAGTCTGGAGCCCCAGGCTTTCCCTGGTCTCCTGGGTTGGCCGAGTTTCCACACCAGCCCCATCATCTTGTCGCCAGAGTGGGGACGCTCACGGGACCCCCTCCCGAGCCCTGGACGTACACCTGCCCTCCTAACCGTGTGGGTCTCTTTCTTTTCTTGCTGCAGCCAACCGGGTACATGGAAAACTCCGTCTCCTACAGCGCCATCGAGGACGTGCAGCTGCTGTCCTGGGAGAATGCTCCGAAGTACTGTTTACAGCTCACGATCCCCGGGGGAACAGTCCTACTGCAGGTAGGCCCCAGAACGTGAGCCTCAACACGCACTTTCCCCGGCTTCCTCCCCCGCCAGCGCCCTCCTCCCGCCCTCCGAGAGACACGGCCAGTTGTCAGCAGGAGTGGGGGTTGAGCCTAGCACGTTTTTATTCCCCAAGGAGAAGAGGCCATCAGCTGTAGACAAAAAAGAGGGACTGTGCATGAATTGAGCGCCTGGTGCATGCCTGCCACGGTCCAGGTGCTTTATGTGTCCTCGTTGAGTTCCCTTAATAGTCCTGGGAAGCGTGTAGATGGTCTCCATGTTTCATATCAGGAAACTGAGGCCCACAGGCAGGTTGCTTGGCCTTAGAAGGCCATGAAAAGCACGTGGGCAACTGAGGCTGCCCTTGGCTTTGCGCTGTGTGAGAAGGTCTCTTCCTTCTCCTTGAGGAGCTCAGTGTTTGGAGACTGAGGGAACTGTACGCCGTCTTCTCAGAAGCAGACGCACGTCCCGTGTGTGCGTGGTCTGGTCAGCCCATGTGGCTGGAAGTGACACGGGCATTACTCAAGGCAGGGAAGCTGGAACAGCGTGCCGTGGCGTGACCGTTGAGACGGCTGGGAGGTCCGAGCCACGGCTTCAGGCGTAGCTGGGTCCGTGGTCAAATCATCACATCTCATTCAGGACCTCCCTTCCCTGGCTCCGCTTCTGTGTCAGGGAGAATCTCAGCACAGCAGCCTCAACGCGCCTCCTCAGAGCTCGCATCCTTAAGAGAGAGTAGTCCCTTTCCTTCCAGTACCTCCTAGAAAATCTCAGGGAAGAGCACCTCCACCCTCGGGAATGCTCTGCCCAGAAGTGACCGCCCAGGCCACGCGTGCTCAGACTGACTGCCCTACCAGGACCACGCGGAGCCTGGGGACAGAGCCAGCAAGAAGTGGCAGGCGAAATACAGGGGCTTCCGCAGCACCTCCTGGGACATGTGGTCTGGGCGCTCCCGCGGTGCCTCCTGGGACACGCAGCCGGTTGCATCAGGGAGCAGACAGGAAGTCAGGAACCCCGAGTCGGAGACTCCTCGTCCAGGAAAGCCTGCCCACCCGCTGGTGGCCTCTGCCTCTGCCTGACCCGGAGGAGCATTTTCGTCCTAGCCCTGTGTCTCTCCAGGGACACTGGTTTGCTCTTGGCCCAAAGAGATGCCCCCAGACCTACTTCCGAAGTGGCCCTGGGTGGTGTGGTGGTGCCGGCTCTGCCTCTGAGCGGGACTCAGCTCCGGGGCCCTGCGAACCCACTAAGCAGCACTCAGAAAAGCCCCAGTCTTTGCCAGCGGCTCGTGGAGGCCACCAGAAGCCGTGCCTGCCTCCTCTGTCCTCTCTGTCTCCCACTTTGTTTAGTGCAGGGTCCACTTGGTCCCCCTCCCCCCAAGCCTCCCCGCCGCAGGCTACAGCACAGTCTGATGGCCATGGCCAGGGCAGCCCCCTGGGTGGGAGACTGGGTGAGCCACCAAGGCAGCCCTGGCCAGCGAGCAAGAGAGTGAGGGGTGCATGGCATTCCTGCAGTGCTGGGAGCCAGCCTCGGCCCTGTGCTGGGGGGACGGAAGTGGGCACTCCTAGAAGAGCCCCCCTACCCTCTGAGGAGACATCCCCATAAACAAGTGATCCCCGAAACACCAACTGGGACACAGGTCTGTCTCTGAGGACCGGGAACTCAGAGGAGGGACTGGCTGCCAGGGCCTGGGATGCCAGAGCAGGCTGCCCTGGGATGGGCATTAGCGTTGGGCTTGTAGGGGTGTGTAGGAGTATGTGTGGGGGTGGAGGGAATGCCCTGGGCAGGGGGTTGTGGGAGCCGAGCCTGAGTGTGTAGGAGTTTGCTGTAGCTGCAGTGCCAGGGTGGGGGGATGGATTTGAGGCTGCGTGCACAGCTAGGGCTGTCAGGGCTGCTGGGTCTTGGAGGCTGTTTGCTGAAGCCTCGGACCATAATCTGAGGGTGGTAGGGAGCCTCTGAAAGCTGTTAAGGGATGGAAGGGACTCCAGACGTGTGAGTGACAAGGAGACGCAGGCCGCAGAGCTGGGGCAGCCCTGAGCGCCTCCCAGGGTGTGATGGTCACCGCTCTGGCAGGCGCTCTGGTGGGCAGAGAAGGCAGCCCTGCCCCCAGAGAAGGCCAGAGCGTTACTTGCTCCCCTGCTGGGCGTGAGGGATGTTGTTAACCGGAGCCGCGGTTGTGAGCCCTGCGGCGATAACTTGTTCGGCCAGGCTTGGCCGGCTGCGGCCAGCAGTGGCTCCGCGTCAGAGCTCCCCCTGCGGTGCTGACGCACCGGGCGGGCGGGCTCACTGTCCCCTGGCTCCAGTGGTTGGCACAGCCAGAAACAGGAACAGGAGAGGAGGAGGAGGAGGAGGTGGAGGCAGCGGCAGCCAGCAGCTCCTCAGACCCAGGGCTACACTCAGAGCAGAGGGAGCAGACGCTGCGTCCAGGTGGGTGCAGCCCCCGCTGGCCATCGAGGCTCTCTGGTTGTCATTGTCATCGGGCTGGGTGGTCGGTGTGGGTCTGCTGCCGCCTTGCTTCCTTGTCCTCATTCGCCTCTCTCCTCTCCCACCCCCCGTGATTCTTGGGTGCTGTGCGGCTGTCCTGTCCTGGTCAGGGCTCCGAGCTGCCCTGGTGGTGGGCTCCAGGCCAGGAGGTCGCTGTGGGTGACTGGGGAGGCACCTGGCGCCCCAGGGGTGCTGGGCAGAGTTCTGCTCGGTGCTGGTGAGGCCCACATGCTATTGGGACAGAGGTGTGGTCTTTGCTTCATCTTGCTTGGCCTGGGGCCTGCTGTGCTGGACCTGGAGCCGTGGTATCAGAGCAGGAGGGGACTGAGAGCAGCCAGGGGTGCCGGGGCTCAAGGCCTGTCACCGGCGTGTCCCTGGAATTCAGATGCCCCGACCAGTGCAGTCCTGTGCGGCAGCTTATCCCATCCAATTAAGAGGGCACTTCCTGAAACCACTGGCCACGTCTCAGGTGCTTGGGAGCACGTGTCGCTGGCAGCTGTGTGGACAGAGCAGGGGAAGGACATGTCCGGTACAGAAGATTCTGCTGGGCGGCGCTGGCCTTCTCCTGTGGGTCTCACACCCTGGCCTGGGGCTCCAGCTCCCTCTCTGGAGGGAGGGAGCCTCGCTGTGCATGGGCTTCTCAGCATCGCCACAGGTGCCCATCCTGCTGTGGGTGGGTGGAGTTCTCTACCTGGGGCGATGGCAGGGGGCTCCAGGGGCCCGGTGTCCCTTTCCTGGCCCAGCCTGCCTGCTCTTTTCCTGTCACCCCCTGCATCTCTGACACTTTCCTCCATCTCTCTCTCTCTCTCTCTCTCTCTCTCTCTCTCATCCCATCTCTGTCCTCTCTCTTTTTCCTTTGCCGTCTCTCTGTGCTTTTCTTTCTCTTTTGCCCAGTGTCCTCCGCAGGCTTCTCCCCATGTGTCTCTGCACGCCAGAGCATCACCAGTTCTCTCTCTCGCTTGCTCCCTCCCTGCCCTCCTCCACCTGGTCCTCTGTGTCTCCCAGGGACCCCCTTACAAAGCCCCTGCTTGGCTAGAACTTGAGCCAGTGCCTCCTGGAGACCTGCCCCAGTGGTTCAGGGGAGGTCCCGAGAGGGCTTCAGGCACTCGTGCCTTCTCCCCGCTAGGAGACCCCGAGCAGTCTGCCCGCAGGTGCAGTCGCGGGCAGAGGCGCCAGCCCTCCCGCGCGGATCCAGCCGCTGTTTCTGGGAGCTTTGTGTTTGCAGCAGGAGTTCCCCTGAATGCCGTGTCGTTGGCCTCGCTGGCGGCAGCAAGGTCCTACTTAACTTCTGATGCCCTTTGTGCTAGCGTCTTCGTTGCGTGAGTACGGAAACGGCGTCAGGGAGGCGGCCTGGGGGGCACTTCCTGCAGGCCCCACGGGCAGGGGAGCGGGCAGCGCAGCTGTCTTCTTAGCACTGGGTCTGGCAGTGATGGACAGAGCCCACTGCTCCTCCAACAAGGGCTCAGGCGAGATGGGATTACAAGACCCCGTCTTTCCCAGGGGCACCTGCTGCTTTCTGGGACCGGTCCAGAGGCCCGGCCCTGCTCGGCGGCCGTGTTTCCAAAAGCCCTGCGGGAGGCTGGCCAGGCAACTTTGTACCCCGAGTGTTGGCAGCAAGGCGGGGACTGGGTGGTTCCTTTCTTACTGGAAGCCGGGCAGAAAGACCTTTCCGGTCTGCAGCACGCGCTGTGCCTCCCTGCGAAGCTGGACCGGGGAAGGGGACTTGGGGACGGTGCCCCCCAGTGCTCCCGGGGCTGTTTTCCTCACTTCCCCACACAATGCAACAATGAGAGAGAACTTGGCAATTGACAAAGAGGAAATGAGGCGGATTTGCCTGCAAACAGGCCCTTTCACTGTGAGAGACCGATCGCCAGGAGCAGTGGGGAGGAGGTCCGAGCAGGCCTGACGCTTGTGCTAGTGTGGGCACTGGGGATGAGGGGTCCTCCTCGAAGTGACCTCGGGGCACCGCTGTGCCTGCTCTTTCTGCCGCGCTGGCTTGCCCTGGCCCAGCCGCCAGCAGGGTGGTGCGGAGACAGAAGCATCCTGTCCCTGCCAGGGCCGCCCACTGCTGGAAGCCGCTCTGAGGTGCTGCCTACAGAGCATCCCGCCCCGCAGCCTCTCTCCCTAGAGACCAGGCCAGCTGGGGGGAGAAACGGCCGCCTGGCCGCCTGGCCGCAGTCTGGCTGCAGCAGCGGCAGCCCCTTCGTCTGGAGGAGCGCTCAGTCCCACCCTCTCATTTTCACGGAAGGGGGCCAAGTCCCTCCTCCCCTGCTTCCTGTCAGGGCCGCCACCTTGCAGGGACAGTGTGGTCATAATGCCGTCTGATTCCCAGCCTTGGTCATGGGCATCCAGGGCGGCTCAGGTTCACTGGCCATGTCCCAGTGTGGGCAGTGCGGGGAGCAGCCTGGGGGCCAGACTGGTCTGGGTTCCAGCCTGAATCTACATGTACCTCAACGACACCACCATGGCTGAGTCACCCTAGGCAGCAGGAAGAACTTCCATGAGTCTCATGTTCTTCTCTTTTTAAAAAATATTGATTGATTTGAAAGGCAGAGCAACAGAGAGGGAGACAGAGAGATCTTCTGTCTGCTGGTTCACTCCCCAAATGTTCACAATGCCAGGGGCCTAGAACTCCATCCTGGTATCCCATGTGGGTGACAGGGGCCCAAGCACTTGGGCCATGCTCCACTGCCTTCCCAGGTACATCAGCAGGGAGCTGGATTGGAAGCAGAGCAGCCGGGACTTGAACCAGCGCCCACATGGGATGCTGGTGTTACAGGTGGTGGCTTAACCTGCGATACCTCTCGCCGGCCCTGGGCCTCATTTGCTTTCTTGGTGAACTGAACCCAATACTTGTCTCGTTGGATGAGAATCTATGTAAACACGTGGCACCATGCCTGCTGCACGGTAGGTGTCCAGGAGAGCGTGGCCATGCCTGTGTCTGGAGCTTTAGATTCAGGCTGGGGGAGAGAGGGCGCCGGGAATGCACAGTTCCTCTAAGCCCTACCTCAGGGAGCAGAATGGATACACGGTGCTCCACTGTCCGTTTGTCCTTCGGTCTTACCTGTCCATCCATCTACCCATCATGCATCGGTAGATCTGTCACCCTCGTGTCCATGCTGCCCGTCATTCATTTGTTGAACACATCAGCCAGGCTCGCAGGTTTCATGGACTCGGTGTGCAAGAGTCCCGCGTGATCCTTGACCTCCCAGGGCTCATAGTCAGGGAGGAGGACGACGAGACAGGCGAGTCCAGACTGGGAGATGAGAGGTGAGGTTTCTGGCAGGGAGAGGGGAAGGCACCCGCAAGGAGTCACTGTGGCGAAGTGGTGCTTCAGGTGGGGCTGCGGGGTCGGCCTGTGGGACGTGGGCAGGCCCTGGTCGGTGGGGGAAGGCAGATGCTGCCGGGACGCCCCGGCCTGCACAGCTAGTAGAGTCCACAACTGCCTACACAGTGGCTGTGTAGTGTGCGTGCATGTGTGTGCATGTGTGTGTTTGGAGGTGTCGTTGTGTGTGGATTGTGTTGGGGGTGTGTGTATGATTCTGTGTTTAGGGGTGAGTCTGTGTGTAGGTAGATCTGGGGGCTGTGAGTCTGTGTGTGTATGGGTCTGTGGAGTGTATGTGTGAGTCTGTGTATATGGGTCTGTGTGTGTGTAGGGGTGTGAGTGTGTACATGTGGGTCTATGTGGAACATGTGTGTGAGTCTGGCTACGTGAGGATCTGTGTAGAGTGTGTGAATGTCTGTGGGTGTGTATAGGTCTGTGTGTATGTAGGGGTGTGAATGTGTACATGTGGGTCTGCGAGGTGATCTATGTGGAGTATGTAAGTGTCTGTGGATGTGTATGGGTCTCTGTGTGTGTGTTGGGGTGTGAGTGTGTACATGTGGGTCTGTGTGGAGCATGTGTGTGAATCTGGCTGCAAGGGGATCTGTGTGGAGTATGTGAGTGTCTGTGGGTGTAAGAGTCTGTGTGTGTGTGTAGTGTCTGCACAAATGTGCACATTACTCGGGTGTGAATCTATAGTTTGTCAGGTTCTCAGCTCTGTAAACTGAGAGACTGAGCCCTTGGGTGGGGAGATCCTTACAGCCCCTCCGTGTCTCAGATGCTGTGCTGTGGACAGACCTGGCTGGGGCGTCTGCCCGTCGGGGAGGAGGAAGGATGCTCTGACCCTGCAGAGCTAGCACACCTGGCGAGCAGGTACAGGAGGGCTCACGCCAGGCCCTCTCCGTGGCCAACATCTGTGTGGCCTACCGCACATGTAGGGGACTCACTCAGCTCCCTGGGTGTCTGGCAGGTACAGTGAGGCCTGTGTGGATTCTGCCTCCACACTGCCAGGCCTGTGAATAGGTCCCAGCAGTGTGTGGCTCTGCAGGCTGTAGGACAGGGGCTCTGAGAAGCTGTGGGAATACAGAAGATGGGGATGCTGGGGAGGGTGAGCTTGTGGGCGAGGCAGGGCCAGGTGCCCTAGGTGCTCATGGGGAAAAGAATGCACTGGAAAGATGGGAGGAGCCTGGAGGCAGGACCTGGGTGATGGACTGGCGCCGCGGTAGCTGCGAGTGGGGCAGTACCTAGTCCTGGCCCATCTGCACATCACTTGCTCAAGAGCCAAAGCCCCTGACCCAGCCCTGGTGACCTGACGCTGTCAGCTGCCAGGTGCAGGCTGCAAGGCACGGTGAAGACTCAGAAGTTGGGAGACCCAGGACTGGGAAGGGCGGGGCTCAGCCATAAGGGAGGGACAGGTCTGTGTGGATCTGGCTGCCCGGGCAGGGCTGGGAGTCTCCTGCAGCGCCTGCTGGCCGGTCCACGTGGCTTTTCTGCTTTTTGCTCTGTGTTTCCTTGGTTCCCGGGTCCCCTGCCTCATCAGCCCTCCAGGGGCTCAGAGCCCACCCACTTACTTGTTCATTCATTTAGGCTCAGGGTGGACAGCGACAGGCAGAATGTGCTTTGTCCCCTCCTCTCTGGTGTGGGGTCCCATGGGCACATATTTTCCGGGCCGTGTGTGGGGTCCATGGATGCAGAAGAGGGAGGGGCATGGGTTTCCTCTGCCTCCCTCTTTCTTTCTGTCCTGATTGGCTATTCGGTCCAACAAGGGTCACCCGACAGGCACCGCCCAGGCCCACTCTGCACCCCCAGGGTCAAGGGGATGGCTCACGTCCGCACTGCACACCTGGCCGTACCTCCTGTGCACCTCGTATTGCTGCTGTGATAGAGGACCACCGACTCAAAACCACACAGAGCACAGTTGTGGCAGTCCAGAGTCCAGCACGCCTGCCTGGCTGAAACCAAGGCATCGGCAGGCTGGCTCCTTCTGGAAGCCCCGGGAGAGGACCTCTCCTTGCCACTCAGCTTCTGCAGCTGTATCCATTGCTTGGCTCATCCCCTCTGCTTGCCTCTGGCTCTGACCTCCTGCCCACCCCTGACAGGGACCCTTGTGATGGTATAGGGCCCCTGGATGATCCAAGCAAGTTACCCATGAAGAGCCCCAGCTCAATCCCACCTCTGCGGTCCCTGCCATGCCAGGAAACCAAACCACAGCCGACTAAGATGTGGATGGCTTGTTCTCCCCTGCCCTACCACCCCAGCCGCTGTGCTGGTGAGAAGCGGAGAGGTGGTCGAGGGCCGGGGTACTGGAGCCAGCCAGCTGCGGGCAAGGGCTCTCACATCTCCCAGCTCTGGCTCGGGGACAGCTGGGAACTGGCTCATGCTGTTGTCAAGCACTGGTCAGTATACACCGGCCGCAGCTGCCACTGCCACTGCTGTTGATGGAACATTTGCACGTATCAGGCTCCATGAGCGCCTTCCCAGGTCACCTCATTGTTTGCTGTGTATTTTGTCATGCTGATAAACAAGAAGTGTCCCGAGACCCAACGCTAGGTCGGTGCTGATGGGCAAAAGCAGTCGGCCCCAGCCAGGGCTGCTTCCCCTCTTCAGCCTCTGTGGCCTGGACAGGTGTCCTAGGCTCGGGTGGTCAAAGGCCTTTGAGCCCAGGCTGTTGGAGGCTCAGCTGTGGCTGCAGAGCTTGTGTCCCAGCAAGGCTCACTGGGAATCTGGGGCGGATCTGTAGGGTTTGAAGTGAGTCTCTGCTGCACCCGCCGCTTCTCAGGGCTGCCCTGCAAGGACTGCACGAGCCAGGCCACACATGGGGCCGGGCACTGCGTCTGACGCACCCACAGACACAACATCGCCGTTGCCGTTAGCAGGGCTGCTAGAGAGGAAGGTGTGAGCAGCAGGGGCAGGCGCCAGGCTGGCCGTGGCTCCCTCGAGCCGCGTGGTGGTGAGTGGGCTTGATGAGGACAGTAACGACAGAGGCTGCCCAGCACCGCTGCACATCTGCTACAGGAATTGTCCCCAGCCTCCCTGCTGGGTCAAGGCCGTTGTGCCCAAGGTGCCGTGAGGATCAGGTGTCGCTGCCATCCTGTGGGTTTTCACCGGGGTCCGCCTGAGCAAAGGCCTGTGCCTCCTCCGCTGACTTCCTGCGGTTGTCAGGACCCTGTCGTGGTGAAACACACAAGCTTGGAAGCCAGCCCACCTTGGGTTGTGTTGCACTTGGTTGTGAGATCTTGGCATCTTGCTTTTTCTCTCTGTGAAGTGGGCATAGTCTTGGAAGCCCGTGACAAGGCTGTGTCTAAAGAACTGATGAGAGCATAGACAGATAACAAAGACTGGGCACTAGGGCAGGCCTGGCACAAAGGAGACCCCCCAGCTTCCAATGTTACCCTCGCCCTGCCCCCAGCCATTTCATCCCAGCCCCTGCCCATGCCGGGCAAGTCAAGATATGTGTGCACGGTTAGTGCTGTCCAGCCGACTGGGGCTGTGTGGCAGGCTGGGGCTCGCTTGCTGGACCTGTGAGATGCTCGGAGTTGCTGCAAGCTGGTGACCACGTTGCTGTCCTGTTCTTGTCGTTGCAGGCTGCGAACAGCTACCTGCGAGACCAGTGGTTCCATTCCCTGCAGTGGAAGGTAAGTCCTGACTCAACCGCTCAGCTGCAGCACAGCCACAGGGGTGTCGGGCTCATGTTACCCAGGGCTGGGAAGGGGAGAGCTCAGGCCCGGGTCCCCTGCCTGCTGAGCGGGCGTTCCTGCCCAGCGGGGAGCCATCCAGCTGTTTCCCTGCTTGCCAAAGGATCGTGCAACCTTTCCCTCCTGGAACGAGGTGACCTGAGGGGCTGGAGATCCCGGACTTCAGGGCTCAAGATGCTGGGTTGCCTGTAACTTGGGAAGACTACAGCAAGTGTCCGCTGGCCTGAGATCCAGAACCCCAGCCTCGTTCCAGCGTCTGCTTCTTTCCAGGTGTCTGGCTCTCTGGCCTCCTTCCTCCGTTCCAACTCTGCGCTGGATGGTTCGGAGCTACCTGGCACGGGGAGGGGGTTAGTCTCCTGCCAGTGACTTTCAAGACCCGGGGGAAATTTCCCAGGCGGGGCCCTGAGCACCCCTGGGCGTTGAGTGCTGCTCCGGGGCCCTGGCGTTAGGCCCTGACCTTGGGCCCGGAGCGTGGAGCCCACATGGCGAGCTGCTCGTCCTCGTCCTGTCTGCCTGTCACTCCCGCCCTCTGATAGGTCCACACAAGCTGTGACAGGCTCTGGCCAGCAGGGAGTGGCTGGAATGACAGGTGGCTGTCCAGAGCTGTCGTCCTCACAGGGAGCTAGAGAGCCGAGGGGGATGGCCGGCTGGCCGGCGTGGGGCTCGGCGTTCCCCTCGTGCCTCTGCAGGGGCTCTTGCCACGACAGACGGAGGGTGGAAGGACAACCCTGGAAATCTGTCTCTCTGGGCCTGCCAAGGGGCACTCCGCGCCTTCCTGGTCAGCAGCCCGTGTTCTCACTTGGAGTCTGTGGGGCAGAGTCCCAGAAGCAGAGCAGGCATCTCCAATTTGGGGCTGCAAAGGGGAAGAAACTAGCACGTCCTGAGCCCCTGCTGCGTGCCAGGGTCCGTGCTAGACCCCTCGCGTCCGTCTCACCCACTTCACAACTTCATGAGAGCCATCGTCACCACTGTTCCCATTTTACAAATGGGAAAGGTGAAGCAGGTGGAGTGCAAGGCCCTTTGATTAGTAAGGATCAAGGCGGGGTTCACACTGGTCTTCACGTACCTGTTTCTGGATATAGCAGAGTAGGGAGGCACCGGGGGCAGCTAAGAGGGTAAGGGGCACACACCTGCTGATGCACCAAGAGCTGCTGCCAAGAGTTCATTGTCGGGGGGGAGCTTCCCTGGTGCCTGGTTCTCAGCGTGCCAGCTACACGGGTGCCCACGGCACAGGCAGGCACCTGTCAGGACCTGCTGGGGCCGTCTATCAGTTAGGTACCAGAGCAGTCAGGAGCGAGGAATGTCACTGGCGTTCGGGGGAGGGGGGTCACCTGACCTTCAGGGCTCATTTAGAGCATCTTCTGTTTGCCGTGGTGTCCCCGTGTGGGTCCTCTGTCAGTGACAGCTTGACTTCCTTAGCTCAGAATGGCATGGGCTGGACTGGCAGACACACTCCCGACCTGGCAGGGTGGAGAGAATGCCCCATTTAAAACTGCAGGACCAGTGGAGGAGGCTGTCTTCAGTGGCATCCACGGAGCGCCAGCCAGTGGGCAGCACCTGTGGAATCTCTGACTGTTAACCTGGCTGCAAGGGATGGCTCAGAGCAGGACGCAGAAGGCAGCGTTTCAGGGGACTCTGACTAGGTTGAAAAGCCCAGGCTCGTGACGATCAGATGTCCAAGACAGCCTGTGGGACTGCAGCAACTGATGGATCCGGGATCCCTGTGTCTCCAGCAGGTCTCACACAAACCTGGATGTCTGCACTTAATTATGACAGCATCCGGTTTGTTTGTGGTTGGTAAATTTAATCAGTTAAATTAAAAAACCATCCAGGAAACCTAAGTCGGGGGTGTCCAGGCGCCGGCAGCTGCCTGGCAGTGTGCCAGCCATTTGGCCAGGTGGAGGAAGGCAAGCTTCATGGTCACTGTATAAGCATGGCCTTGTGTCTTAGGCACACACAAGACACTGGACACAAGACACTTTACCCCTTAACAGTTGCCCCCTGCCCCTGCAATAACTTAGGTGTGCTGCCACCAGGTGGCAGTGGTATCTTAGTATTGCACCCTGATTTGAGTCCTCTGACTCTTTGCTACGCTCTCCTTCCTCTTACAATGGCAGAGAAACACGAAGCTCTGCTGCCTAGGGTGGTGAGGTGGGGAAACTGAATTAAGGACATTTAAATACCCCTCACCCTCGGCCTGAGTTTTTAATTCCCCAGATGTTGCTCTTGGCTTTTTTCCCCTGCACCAGTAGACGTTGGCCTGTTGCAGCTGCGGGTGTGGGACACACACGGGATATGCTTTTCGGGTTGGGAATCATCACGGCTCAAGCATGGTGCTCCCACTGTCTCGATCTGCTGACTTGTGCTGGGATCCCTGGGGCCTCGCCCATGGGGGCAGCGTGGCCCGTAAGGCAGCCAGTGCAGGCTGTCTGGGGCTTTAGAGATCTCGGTTACCACCTCAGTCTGCGGCCTGTGGAGCCAGCCCTGCTCAGCAGTGGTGTTCCTGGTGCTGGTCATGCAGGGAGGCAAGGCAGGTACACGGGGAAGCGTGTCTGAGAAGCTTCCAGAAAGGGGTGGTGGGGAGGTGCTGTCGACACGAGGGCCTCAGGTCGCCTGGTGGCACAAGGCAGAGCATCTATGGCGTTGCCACGCCGTGTTGCTGCCTGCATCCACATGTCGGGGCACACTGTTCAGTGGCCTCTGCTCGGAGCTGTGTCGTGTCTGTGTGTCTCTGTGGCTCCCTGGCCACTGTAGTTTGTGGGTGACCTCGTCTCCCTGAGCAGACGCTGCTGTTATCGACATCTGCAGAGGGGAAAATCTGAGCTCAGTGCGTGTGACTCACTTGCCCAAGGCCACCAGGAACGGGGAGGAATGTGACCACCACGGCCCTGCTGCTGTGCTTCCTCCTGGCCTTTTTTTTTTTGAAATGTATTTCATTTATTTGAAAGGCAGAGAGAGATCTTCCTGCAATGATTCACCTGGTTCACTCCCCAGATGGCCCCAGGAGCCTAGGCTGGGCCAGGCTGAAGCCAGGAGCGTGGAATTCCTTTTGGGCCCAAGCGCATTAGCAGGGAGCTGATTAGTGGGACAGCCAGGGCTTGAACTGGCATTCTGATACAGGATGCTGGCATCGCAGGTGGCGGCTTAATCCACTGTGCCGTAGCCCTGCCCCTCCTGAGCTCAGCAAATGGTGGTTAGGAGGTTCAAGGATGCCTTGGTTGCCTGTAGGAGGGCTGGCGTCTCCGGCCCCAGGAAGGAGGCTGTGGCGTTGCTATGGGCAGCCAGGACAGGCAGGGCCAAGCCTCCCAGCATCCACCGGAGCAGAGCCCCAGGTCCTGAGGGCTCCCTGGAGAGGCTGCCCTGTTTGCTTTGAGGGGTTCAGCCCTAGAGGCAAATTCCAGGAGGACCCATAACACAATGAGTTGCACTGCACTAATGAGGCCTGGTTCCTCCCTTGGCACAGGTGCACAGAGGCCGTGGAGACAGGCTGCTCGTGTGTGTGGGGCTGTGAAGGGACAGCCCAGGTAGTGTGACGAGGCTGGGAGCATGCTGCAGGCCGAGGGGCTGTGTGCAAAGCCCCGAGGACCCTGCCCTGTGTCTGTGCCTGAGGTGAGAGACCCACTGTGAGGGACAGGCCTACCTACGCCCGCAGTCCTGGGCCCCAGGTTCTGAGTCCTGGGCTGAGGAACTGGCATAGGCTCCCACTGTAGCCCCGAGACGCCGGAGACCCCTGCTCTGCCGTGCGGAGCTTCTGGTACCTGAGCCATTTGCTGCCTGCGAGGGGCTCCTTGGGCTGCTGACGGAAGTCTTGAAGCCAAGCGATTCCATCCCCGGGGGATGCTGGGGCCAGGAGCAGCCTGTCATGGGCCAAGGTGCTGGCTTGCCTTCCTGCCCCTGGGCTGATGGGGCCGAGGAATGCGCTTGACTTTGGGAGAGTCCCCGCCCCGGCTGGCGTCCCTGCTGGCTGTCCCCCCAGTTCTGCTGCCGCCCGCTCCCCAGCGGGGTTTCCCAACCCCCTGGGGTGGTTCCATCCTTGTGGTCACCCTGTGTAGGCTTCTGTCTTTCCAGTGACCAGTGGGGAAGGGTGTGTGAGTCGTGGGCATGCGTGAGAGTGCGTGTGAGAACGTGTGCACATGTGAGCATGAGTGCCTGTGAGTTGTGTGTGCATGAGAGAATGTGTGTGTGAGAATGTATGAGTGTGAATGCGTGAGAGTGTGAGAAACAATGTGAGTGCATGTGAGTTTGTGCGTGAGAGAGAATGTGTGTGTGAGAATGTGAGTGAATGAATGTGTGAGTGTGTGTGAGAAAGAACGTGTGTACATGTGAGCGTGAGTGCATGTGAGTTATGTGTGTGAGAATGTGAGTATGCCTGTGTGTGTGAGAATGTGAGTGAATGTGTGTCAGAAAGAACATGTGAGTTACGTGTGTGTGAGAATGTGACTGTGTATGTGAGAATACGAATGTATGTGAGTTTATGAATGTATGAGTGTGTGTGAATGTGTGTACTTTGTGTTGCGTGTGTGTAAGGGTGAGTGTAAGTTTGTGTGTTCGAGTGGCGAGTACGAGGGTGGATGCTGAGTGGTGGCTGTAGTGTACTGGTTTATCTGGACTTCAGTGTTCTCATCTGTGAAACAAGAACAATGGCCACCCCTCCCTCATCGAGTCCTTGTGAGGTCCAGAGCCATGCTGTTTGTGGAGCAGGCAAGGAGGGAGCCTGTAAGGAGCCGGGGCCCTGGGGAAGTGGGGAGTCAGAGGCGGCGAGTGCAGCTGGCTCAAGCCCCCCTCCCTCTCGTGGCCCTGTCGCAGCCCCAGCCGGAAGGCCCCTGCAGACTCCAGGTCTGGGAGAGCCGAGGAGGGAAGCCCCTCACCCCAGGAAAGGCCTCGCCCAGGCTCCAGGGTGGCCCCGTGCACTGTGTGCGCGTGTGGGCCCTCAAGCCTCCTAGCTGCCATTTCCCCACCATGGCCCCTCTTACAGTGAGGAAGCTGGCACCAAGGGGATGAAGGGCATTGCCAAGGGCACCGGCTCCCGCAAGGTCGCGGCTTCTGTTCCTCTCAGTCAACTGAGGCACCCATTGCTTGTTCCGAGGCACCACTGAGGCACAGCCCGCTGGAGGGTCTCCACGTGGGGGCCGGGGATGGTGCCCTGGTTCTCTTCCCCACCTGGCATGCCCTCGGGAAAGCAAGGCCCTTCCTGCTCACCCCATGTGGGGAGGAGGGCACCTGTTTGGGCTGAGGCTCCCAGGGGACCAGATCAGAGTGACCAGGAGCCCTGAGCTGATGCCCTCTTGTTACCCTTGCTGAGAACTGTGCATGAAGTGGTTGGTGGGGGAGGAGTGAGCCTGCAGCCCAGGAGAAGATCCTCCAGTGGGTGCCGTCCCCTGGCTCTCACCCACCTCCTCCTTTCCCAGGCCTGGGGCCTTCCTGGGGAAGAGCCACTGCCAAGACTCATGTCCACCAAGCTGCGAGTCCTCTCCCCAGCTCTTGCCCCAAGTTTTTATCCACTGTGCCCTGGCCCCCAGCACAGAGCAGCAGGTGGTCCTCACCCCAGTCATGAGGTGCCCACTCTTGTGCCAAGTGGGTCCCTGCACCTCGCTTCACCTCAGTGAAGCCATACAACTGGGAGGAAGGGTGGGTCCTCTTATTTTCCCATTTTACAGTGTGGAAGCTGAGGCTGGGAGGTTACAGCACTCGCTCAAGGCCACACAGTTCTTAAACAGCAGAGCTAGGATGTGAGCAGCAGTCTGAGTCCACAGTGTGGGCCTTCAAGTGCGTGGGCTGCGGCTGCCAGGGCAGACCCGTGGGCATAGGCGTGTGGCCACACTCCACCCTCATGCAGGTCTCACACCTCAGCAGTCTCCTCTCTGAACTCATGACCCACCGGCTGGCAGGCCTGGGGCTTTGTCCCATGAGGCATCGCCTGACAGCTTTACATTTTTCCCTAAGTCTCACGGACGTCACCGTGAGGATTATGTGAATTAACCTCTGACTTGGCAAGGCCCCCTTTCTCATGGGTAGGGGCCAGTGGTTTATTCCGTCCTGCTCCGTCAGCACAGCCCAGCTACCGTCAGACACCTCTCCCTGGCCACAAGGTCAAGCCCAGGACCCAGCACTTCCACTTGAGCCCCAGGCACAGCATCCCAGTGCTCCACACTCTGGGTGCTGAGTGCCCAGTCCTGCCTCGCTCCTGGCCCCCAACCCTGCTGGCTGGCCTTGTCTCCTCTGGTCCAGGGCGCCCTGTGTCTTAACCACTTCAGCACCACCGTCTGTCTCCTTGGCCCTCAGCCCGTCTCTTACCTTGCTGCAGCCGGAGCAAGGACAGCATCTCCTGACCCCTGCACGCCCCGCTGCAGCCTCTGCCCTGCTGGACCTGGGCGTTTCGGCAGCTGTGGCCAGGCGTGGACAGTATCGGCAGCTTTCACCTAGCATTAGCACTGAGCCTTCCAGTGTGAGCCTCCAGCAGGTAGTGCTCACGGCTGCCTGCCGCCCAGTGTTGGAGGTGTTCCGCCGTGTTCCGATGTTATGCATAATGCCGCCGAGGATCCCCTAGCTAAGCTTTTACTTCTTTTGAATTACTTGTTTTGGATAGATTTCCAGAAGAGTGGATAGCGGGCCTGAGAGCAGGGGTTTTTGGTGGCTCTTGCTCAGTTTGCTTCCAAAGGAGTAAATTTCTTCTTTGCCTGAAAGACAGGGCTCCGGCCAGACTGCCTGGGTTCTGGTCCTGGCTCGCCACCGTGGACTAGTGACCGTTCTTCCAAATAAGAGGGGTTCATAACAAAACTCAGCCCATGAGGTCTGCGAGAGCTCATAGCTGTGGAGTGTAGAGCAGCAGCTGCGATGTGTGGCCACTCAGTACATGTTCATTCTGAATCATTTGTGCAGAAGGATCTTAGAAAAGAAGGCTGTAGGGGCCAGCACTGTGTTACACTGGGTTAAGCCAGCACCTGCGTCACTGGTATCCCATGTGGGCACCAGTGTGAGTCCCAACCACTCCATTTCCTACCCAGCTCCCTGCTAATGCACCTGGGAAAGCAGCAGCAGATGGCCCACTTGGGCCCCGTGGAGAGACCTGGGAGGAAGCTCCTGGCTCCTGGCTTGCACCTGACCCAGCTCTGGACACTGCGGCCATTTGGAGAGTGCACCAGTGGATGGAAGATGACTCTCTCCCTCTCTCACGGTGTAATTCCTTCAAATAAATAATTAAAAAAAAAAAAGGAAGAGAAGTTTCTAGAAAAAGAAATGTAGGCACACATAGAGCACATGTGCCACCAACCACAGTGACGACGGCAGACGTCTCATCAGTCACTGCACATCTTCTGCTGAGTCAGAACTCTTGCCGACTCACTTGACAGGTCCCCACTGCCCATTGTCGTGGCCCTGGGCCTGTGTGTCCGCGAGTGTTGCAGGGATCCAGGCCCGATGCCACTGGCTGGGCCCTGTGGCAGCCTTGGTGGAGCTTCCAGATCAGTGCCCTGGTCGAGGTGTGCCCTGTGGGATGGTCTGAGAAGGAAGCTGGAGCCAGGCGGCCGGGCAAGGCCAGGCAGGACTTGGCCTCTGTCCTCCTAGGGGGCCAGGTACTTGCCTGCTTCATCCCGGTGGAAAGGGCAGGAATTCTATGCAGGTTAATTCCTGGCACTCAGTCAAAGACAGCTTTGTGACCCCTCAAGAGGGGCATGAGAGGGCGTCTGCTGAGAGCCAGGGAAGGGGGGGCTTCCCCACAAGGCCGCTGGAGGGGCCGCATGAGACGCAGAGAGCACAGGCCCAGTGGGGGTCCAGCTGGGTGCTTGCCCTGCCACTGTGCTCTGCAGGTCCCCCGGGACAAGCCACCAGGGGCCCCAGCTGCTGGTTCGTGGGGCAGGCCACAGTCTTCAGGGTCTCCCTGCCACAGGCTGGGCCCCTCACTGGGTCACTGGGGATCCTGTAACTAACGACAAGGGGAGCGCTGGGGATTGAAACTAACAAGTGGCAGAGGGCTGAGTGGCCCTGGGGAGGCGAGCTCCTGCTCCCTCGGGCTTTCTTAGCAGTAGACGGAGAGGGAAACAGTTGCTGCGCCCCTACTAGGGGCTTCCCTGTGCGCCGTCTCGTGACACCACTGCAATTGCTGAGGCCCGCTTGTTTTTGTTTTTAGGATTTATTTATGTGAAAGCAGAGTGGGAGAGGGAGAGGGAGAGGGAGAGGGAGAGGGAGAACATGCATACTTTTATCTGCTGGCTCACTCCCCATTGGACACAACAGCCAGCACTGGGCTGTGCTGAAGCCAGGAGCCAGAAACTCCATGGGGGTCTCTCACTTGGATGCCAGGGCTCCGAGTCCTCAGGCTGCCTTCCATTGCCTTCCCAGGCACATTAGCAGGGACTCAGAGGGGGGCTTCGGTGGGGGTGCCAGCGTTACAGGCAGTGGCTTCCCCTGCCGCGCCTTGTCTCAGGCCCCTGATGGGGGCCTCGTGCAGCAGAACCCAGCACTGGGGGGAGCCCACTCTGCCTGGCTGAGGGAACCTGTGGGTCTTATGGCTTCGGGATTGGCACAGGCATGTCCTTGGAGAGGTAGGGGTGCAGGCCAGGTAGTCACTGAGCCTGCACGGCCCCCACCATCCCCAGGCAGAATGCTCTTGGAAACAGCTCTTGGTGCATTTCTACAGTGAACTTTCCCTAAAGGGATAATAAACATACAGAAGAGTGCACAAGTGAAAAGCGGGAATCCTCTCAAGCCGAACCAGCACCAGATCAAGAAGTGGGGAGGGGCCTCTCCCAGGCCCCCAGCCCTGCTCCTGTGTGCCGACTGCTGGCAGCATGGACTCGTTCCTCCTGCATTTGAGCTTTATCTCGGTGAAATCACACAATCCTAGCTCTTCTGTGACTGACCTCTTTGGCTGGAAATTCTGTTTAGAAGGTTTACGTAGGGGCGGCCATTGGGCACGGCTGTTAAGGTGCTGCTCGGGATGTTCACATCCACATCACCGTGTCTGGATCTGAGCCCCCGCTCTGCCTTCAGTTCCAGCTTCCTGCTGATGCGCACCTGGAAGGCAGCGGACGGTGGCTCAGCGGCTCGGCTCCCTGCCACTCACGTGGGAGACCTACATGGAGTTCTTGGCTCCTGGTTGCAGCCTGGCCCAGCCGGGGCCGAGTGAGCTTTCAGGGGGTCACTCAGCAGGTGGAAGATGCGCTCCCCTCGCCTCTGCTTTTCAAATCAGAATACACACACACACACACACACACACACCTTCTAAATAATGTGCAGAGGCGCACCAGGAATCAAGAACTCCATCCGGGTCTCCCGTGCAGGTGTCTGGAACCCAGTCACTTGAGCCATCACTGCTGCTTCCCAGAGTCCACATCAGCAGGAAGCTGGAGTCGGGAGCAAAGCCAGGTGCTCCGAAACAGGGCACGGGCATCTTAAGCCCTGCGCCAGAAGCCCGCCCCAGAAGTTTTAAGTCTTAGAAACTCTGTGATTGACTTGAGAGGCGGGCCTGGCAGGTGTCTGCACCGGCAGGAAGTTGGAGCCAGGAGCCAGGGCTGGGCTCAAACCCGGGCTCTGCTGTTGTGTGTGTGGAGTTTCCACTGTTGTGTTCATCTGAGCGAACAACACCTGGGCTTTCATCAGGCCAGAAAATGCCCCCATTGCAGCCGGCGTCTCCCCTGCCAGACACCTAAGAAAAATGAAATGGGAGCCTGCATGTGACAGTCCTGAAAGCTGAGGCAGGTGTGAAATGTCGGCACCTCCTCCCTCAAGTTCAGTTCCGGGGCAGCCCTGGTGAGAGTCTGGCGGGGCCCTTGTGTGCACCACACAGATTGTGAGCCACGCCTGCCTTGCTTGCCCCTGTCACAATCACAAGTTACACTGCTGTGTCTGCAGACCCCCTTGTCGCATTGCTTGTCCCAGCTCGAAGTGCTGTGGCCTGTCCTCTCCTGTGGGGATCAGTTCCCAGGCCCCCAGGGCATGCTGGGAACTGCATCAGTGGCTCCTCCCACGTGCCCGGCACCGTTGCACGCCTGAAACAAGGGTGGCTTGAACACGGACCCTGTGATGCTGCAGCAGGTGGTCTGATAACCTGGATGGCTACTGAGCGACTAACGGGCAGGTAGCACGTAAGGCATGGACACACTGGACAGAGCGTTGATACGAAGAGGGAGGGTGTGAAACTTTTTTCGTGGCATGCAGTGTGGTGCGCGTGAATTGTGTATTTCTGGGATCTTGCGTTTCAGACTGCGGGTGACCTTGAGACACTGAGGCTGTGCCAAGTGGATTTGCGGATAAGGGGGACTGCTGTGTTCTGTTGAGATCTGGTTCAAGCTGGGTGCTACTTCAGTTCTCAGTGAAACACTGTCCACATGGGGAAATGGAGTTCCTCAAACAAGAGAGGGTTCACTGTTAGTGGCCAGAATCAGAGCAAGGCACTTAGCCGCCCAGCCTTCACCCTGGGGGCCCTGTCACTGTCCCCATGCCGTAGGAGAAGCAGCTGGAGCCCAGGGGCCAGGTGGAGTGACCTGCCCAGCTTGCAGAGCTGGGTAGTGGGGAAGGTTGGTTTGTACCATGTGTCTGAGCCACTAGGCTCTGCTTGTTCCTCCTGTCCCTGCCAGGGCTCCTTGCGCTCTGGGAGCTGGAGTTAGGCCTTGGGAACCTTCCAGACCTCCCCCTGGAGGTGGGCGTTTGGTGCAGCAGTGGCAACATTGCTTGGGACTCCTGCATTCCTTATTGGAGTGTCTGGTTTGAGCCCTGCCTTTGCCTTCGATCCAGCTTCCTGGATTGCACACCCTGGGGGGCAGCAGATGATGGCTCAGCTAGTTGGGTCCCTCCCACCCATGTGGAGGACCCGGATTGAGTTCCAGGTTCCTGGCTTTGGGCCTGGCCTGGCCCTGACTGTGGTAGCTGTTTGGGAAGTAAAACAGCAGATGGAAGGTCTCTCTGTGTCTGTCTCTCTGGCTGCCCTTCATATAAAATGAGCATTTTTAAATGTTAAAAATAAAGACGCCCTCACCCCCACCTTGCATGTGCTGGCCCTTTCCGGCCTCAGGAATGGCTACAGCAGCTCTCCCAGCGGCCAGGAAGAAGTCACATTTGTGGGCTGTTGGGTTTTTTTTTCCAGGCAATGGAGTGGGCACCAGGCTTCCATGTGTCATCCAGCGCACGCTTTGATGGGGGCTGATGAGTCACTGAGCCACACAAGGAAGTTTTTCACGTAAACGGCTTGCGGGTGAACTAGTTTTCTGCCCTTTAAGGCAGAATTTTCTTTTTTTTTTTCTCCCCCTTGAAATACAAGCTTTCTAAACATAAATGGGAAGCAGTGTCTCGACCAGCAAGACCTGTTGTTCCACAGAAACCTGCAGTCGGTCCCTTCCCGGCGCAGCCAGTGGAGGGCCGGGGAGCCACCGTGAGGTTGGGACCAGGGCAGTGCAGTCCGCAGGAGGGAAGGGTGGCTGGCCCACTGCTCGAATGCCCGTTGACTCGGAGACTGAAAAGAGCAGCGCCTGTGCCCACAGAGGACTTGGGCCCTCGCCTCACCCCAGAGTCAGCCAGCAAAGGTGTTTGGGAGACGATGCCAGAACCGTGAGGCCCTGGTGGCCTTGGCCCGCGTCCTGCTCCCCGAGGAGCCTCCGCGTACCCTTAGGACCAATCGTCAGTTTTGCAAGAAGCCCTGAGACACTGGAAGTCCCTGCTAATGAAGCCCACCGCCTGGGGCAGCAGAATGCCAGCTTGCTTTCCTGCCCAGGGGGCTGGCAAAATGGGGGCCTGGCAGGTGCATGGATGAGAGCCCCTGGAAGACTGGGCTGAATCGGACCCCTCATCTAGGACGGATGTCCAGGAGCACGGAGGACCTTAAAAAACACACCAGGAAGCTGGGGCAGACCGAGCAGCTTGTCCGTTTGTGGTGGTCAGCTCTGGAGGGGTTCGTCTAAGTCCACCCTGTTCTTCCATCAAGGGAGCCCTCCTGTTATCCAGCCTCTGGGCTTCTGCATGCCGGGATATGGAGCCAGTAACTCCGTGGTTTTGAAGGTGGGGTTTGCAGACCAGCTGCACTTGTGCCATCTGAGAACTTTCCAGATATGCGGGTCTCCCATCTTATAAACCCGGCAAGCTGTTCACAGCCTCTGGCTGATTCTGAAGCACTGCAGCAGCCTGAGGAGAGAGGAGAGTGCAGTAAGCATTTATTGAGCACCTGCTGTTTATTACCCTCTTCATGTTATCCAGCTCTGGTTCTCGGGTTCCCTAAGAAGTGAGCATTACGTCCTCATTTTTTTAAAGGTTTATTTTATTTATTTGAAAGACAGTTACAAAGAGAGGTAAAGACAGAGAGAGAGAGGGGAGTTCCATCTGCTGGTTCACTTCCCAAATGGCTGCAAAAGATCGAGCTGGGCTGATCCAGAGCCAGGAGCTTCTTCCAGGTCTCCCACGTGGTGCAGAGGCTCAGGGACTTGGGCCATCCTTCAGTGCCTCCCCAGGTGCATTAGCAGGGAGCTGAATCAAAAGTGGGGCAGCCAGGACTCATTCTGACACCCATGTGGGATGCCAGTGCTGTGGGCTGGGGCTTTAACCCACTGTGCCACAGTGCCAGCCCCTACATCCTCATTTTACAGACAGGAAAACTTATTCTCAGACTAGAGAATTTTCCCTCGTGTCCAAGCCAGAGTTCAAACTCTGGGTCTGAAGCCGTCTTGGGACTGGGTCCCTTGCAGCCTGAGGTCAAGCATGAGCAACGAAATATGCTCACAGCTTTGGGATTGCTCTGCTGGGGGGGGAGCCCTACCATCTGGGCAGGTGACACAGAATTCATTCTGATGAGCACCACTGAACTTATTCTCCCAGGATTCCTCTCGAGCCACCCCTATTGCACTGTCAGTGTGACCATTTGAGCGACTCCTCCCGGAAGAGGCTGTGGCCTCCAGCTCGGGAAGATAGAGCGTGCCGTGTGCAAGTGTGACATCTTGACTCATCTTGAGGCACTAAGGGAACCCACTGTGGGTGAACTCATCAGGGAGCTGGGTCCTTTACCAGGCTTCTCATAAACCCAGGCCCTGTGTAGTGGGAGCGCTGCCTGCAGCCGGAGCAGCAGCCGGGAATGGAGACTCCAGGCAGAGGGCTGAGCACATCAGGCGCCCTTTGAAGTGCTGAGCGCTAGATAAAGTTCTTAGTAAAACAAACAGCCGGGGCCACTGCGGAGATGCTACTGTCTGGAGGCCGAGCTAGGGACCTCCTTATTTGGGACAGAGAGGGCTCCCTTTATCGGGCTGAAAGGAAACAGCGCTGGGCTGCTCCCTGTGATTTCGGGCAGGGAGGCTGGCCGGGGCCGGGCCGGGTCCTTGCACGCTGCGCCGCGGAGGAAGAACAGCCTCCAGTATGGTATTTGCAATGTTTTATTTATTTCATGGGTTGCTGTTAATCAGGAGTATTTTTGCAGAAAATGCCACCTCGTGTGAATGGGGTCCGCAGTGCAGTCTTTGTGGGGTGCAGAGAGCTCTTGGGTTGCCGCAGTCACTGAGCGGGAGCTGGGGGCTGTGCCAGGAAGACCCCAGAGAGGACGGGTGCTCGGTGCCGAGTCAGATGGGCAGGCTTCTGTGAACGCCGTTTCCGTTGTTTAGAAACGTCTCGTGGCTGTGCCCAGTGGTTTTGGAGGTGCCTTGCCTTGCACCCCCACTGGAGAATTGACAGTAGAGGATTTGGAATGACTCCCACCGGACCTTAAGGGAGAAAGGGCAGGTGTAGGGTCGTGTGCAAAATGGGATGCCTCTTCTCTTCTGTCAGACAGAAGGGGGACCAAAAGCAACCTCTGTTTATATTGGAGAGGTCAGGCCCTGGAGACAGATGAATGGCAGGCACCAGGCGTCTGCACAGCACTGGCCGCCACCATCTCCTGTCCATGGGGAACGCAGCCCTGCCAGTTGGTGCTACAACAGCCAAGTGTTTGAGCGTGGCCGTGGAGCGGCCTGCAGAGCACGGGGTAGTATGTGTTCTCTGCTCCTTGGGAACGTGTTCTCGGCGCCCCGACCTGCAGCCTGGTTTCACAGTGGATTTGGGGTGGGGGTGGGGAGGCCAACACCTGTGGTGTGGCCTCATTTTGTGTCAGTTTTACGTTGGGGTGGGTGTGTGTGCCCACACTGGTGGCCAGCAGGATGCGGTGGGCAAGAGTCAGTCCCACAGGACACAGTGAGTGCACTTCACTCGCTCCCCTAATGCTGTGCCGTCCAATCGTCATTTTTCAAAGAACACATGATATTTCAAACATTAGCTAGATCTCTAAAAGGTCAGAATGACAGGATCTCGTGGGATTCTGGCCACTCTGAGAATTCTGTGGGAGGTGTCTACCATCGCCGGCTCCTCAGTTTCTGAAATTCGGGGCAGTTCCCCCCTTTATTAAATGTGCAGCACATGGATGTTGCTTCACAGCTGGGCATGTTTCCGATGCAGCTGAGCTCCACGCCTTGGTGCGTGCCTCCCGGAGCCCCAGCCTGTGTGTGAAATTCGTATGAGATTACAGACCAGGAAACTTGAGACCAGAGAGGGAGCGGGAGTATGATCTGCCTAGGGCTGTGCAACGCAGGCCAAAAAAAAAAAAAAAAAAAAGCAGAAAAGCAATCCCCTCCTGGATCTGCCCCTCTCGAGTTTGTCAGAGTGCACACGGCGAAGGGGAGAGCAGCTCCCAGGACTTGCGAGGCTGGGGCGAGGTGGTGGCCCACAGAGCTCCGAGTGAGCCAGGAGTAAGGAGGGTGTGAGGGCTGGATGGGGCCTGCGGCCTGGGCCCAGGCGTGTCCCCGCTGAGTTAGTGTCCTGGGATGGTGCAGCAGACCCACAGGCACACACACACACACACACACACACACACCCCATTCTGCCAGGGGTTCTGGGAGATGATCCTTCCACTCCTTGCCTCTCCCAGTTCCTATGCCTCCAGCCATTCCTCTGTGTCTTAGTCTGTTCAGGCTCTCAACTGGGGCTTATACTGAAGAAATAAATGTCTTTCTCACACATCTGGAAGCTGAAATCCAAGACCAAGACAGATTGGCTCTCTGCAAGGGCCTGTTTCCTGGACCGTAGATGGCCATTTTCTCACCAAGACCCATTGTAGAAGAAGGGGCAGGGTAGTTCTCGGGGTCCCTTTTGTAAGGGCACTGACCCCGCAGGTCACCCTTGCCCCCTGCATGATTGTTCCTATGTCATTGAAGGGGGCACCTCTGCAGAACTCTGGCTGCACGGTCAGACCCCTGGCGATTTAAATATGCTTGTGTTGGCTGCATCTGAGAGGTGGTCCAATGGCATTCAGTACATTCAAAGTAGCCATCATCACCGTCTGTCTCCAGAACCTTTGCACGTTCCCCAACTAAAACTCCATCCCCATTCAGCACCAGCTCCTGTGCCCCCTCGCACAGCCCCGTCTGTCTGACTTGGCCCACTCTGGACTAGTACTGGCCTTGTCCTCTATGGCCGTTCGTTGCGCTCACCGTGATGTCCACAAGGCTCAGGTGTGCTGTGGCAGGTGTCGGATTTGCCTCCCGTCGGAGGCTGGACCATGTTCCCTGTGGTGTCTGTGCACCACGCTTTGTCGTCACCAGACATGGTTTGCTTCCGCCTTTTGGGCATCATGAATGATGGGACTGTGGACATGGGTGCGCAAATGTGCTTTTAAATGCGCTGGTGTCCCTCTCTAAAGTGTTGGTGCCCCTTTTCATCCTGTTCCCCCATGCCAGTACAACGGAACCTGAGACTGGACTCCAGCATGGGGTTCTGTTGAGTCCCTGTGCTGGTCCACGCATGTGTCTAGGACTGAGAACCTGACAGGATTGTCTGGGTGAGCGTGAGCACAGTGCCCAGCCGAGGGAGGCCCAGGCTGTCGCCCAGGTGGTGCCAGCCGCGGGATTGGCTGCTGTGCGGCCCTCTTGGAGAGAAAGCTCTGGGCCAGAGCCGCCCCACGACTTGTCTTTGCCAAGGCCCCTACGTCAGCCCCGCTAGCGCCTCCCTGCCTGAATTCTCCTGGAAGTTCCTCTGCAACCTCCTGGGTCCCCAGGTGGCCCCTTCTGACATCACGGGTGATGCAGGCGTGCAGGCGTGCCCGCCCAGCTCTTCCCAGTCAGCGCAGGGGCTTATGCAATCCGGGCACAGGCTGGGGCAGGCGCTGTTAGGGAAAATGTCAGCATTTCTGTCTCCTGCGAGCAGAAAGGGACCGGACATTAGCTCCTCCCCCTCCTCCCCAGATTCCAAACCCGGTTACACTGAGAGCTGATGGCTCCTGACCCGCAGCCCAGAAGGGCCGACCCACTGTCCTCATCATGTTCCTGAAATAAGTGGTCCGGACGCGGGCAGCAGAGCAGTGAGCAGCCTGGCCCTCGGCCTGGTCCTTGTCACTGCTTCCCAGCTGCGAGTGTTTCCAGTGGCTGCTGTCAGAAAGTGACAGACAGCACAAGTTTGTTCTCTCACAGTTTGGGGGCCAGAAGTCCACAGGCAGGTGTGTCCAGGGCTGCATGCCCTCCGTGATGCTGGGGAGGCTCCTTGGCTCACTCCCTGCAGGGAACACCACCCTCCCATCTGTCTCTCTCTTCACTTTGCTTTCCTGCTCGTGTGTGTGTTGTATGTGTGTGTGTCTCTACATGGCCCTTTTAAACAAAAGTCTTATTTATTTTAAAGCAGAGTTAGAGAGAGAGAGAGAGAGGGAGAGAGAGAGAGGTCTTCTATCCTCTGGTTCACGCCCCCAAATGATTACAAGAGCTGGGACTATGCCTGGATGGAGCCAGGAGCCCAGGTCTCCATCCAGGTCTCCCATGTGGGCGGCAGGGTCCCAAAGGCTTGGGCCATCTTCTGCCATGTCCCCTGGCCTGCTAGCAGGGAGCTGGGTTGAAAGTGGAGCACTCTGACATGGGATGCCAGTGTCACAGATCAGCTTTTAACCCACTGCTTCCCAATGCTGGCTGTCCACGTGGCCTTCTCATCAGGACTCTGCTGTGGGATGAGGGTCCATCCAAAGCAGTGTGACGTCATCTTGACTCTGTTACATCTGCAGAGACCTTGTCTCCAAGTGAGGGCGCGGTCAGATGCCAGAGATTCAGATTGGATCACGCATTTGGGGGAGACAAGATTCAACTGACAAAGCAGCTGTGTGACCCTGGGCAAGGCAGTATCCCTCACTGCCACCATCTCCTCTCCATTACCAGAAGAAGACAGGACAGGCAAGGCCACCTCAGAGAAGAGTCCCCAGGCCAGCAGGGGACTTTGCTGTGTAGAGGACTCAGGAACACCAGTCCTACCTGGAGGCTGCTTTATGCATATTCCCAGGCCCTGCCCAGCTCCAGGGAATCAAAATCCCCCAGGCAAGTGCCCATAGCGCTGGGCGGGCTGAGGGTACAGGGCCAGCCCCAGCACTAATGCACAGTTGCTGCTGTTCCTGACTGCTGTTCTCCTGTCTTCCTGCCCCCACCTTTTACAAAAACCGAGAGCACCATCCACACACCCTTCAAGGTCCCAGTCACTGCAGGAAACTAGATAAACAGCTGAGCCACGGTCTCCGCCCCCAGGGAGCTCACAGCTCAGTAAAGACAATGCCACACACATAAATCGTGAATGCGCTCGAGCCCAAGGCGCAGCCAGTGCTACGGTGTGGGGAGTGTGGCACCCAGATGGGCGCCTGGCACCGCGGCCAGCTCATCTCGCCAGCCAGACCCGCAGTTACCCTGGCAACGAGCCCATGCCCCCAGAGCGCCAGAGCAGGATACCCACCCGAGTCCCGCTGTCTCCTTGACAGCGGGTGATGAGTGCAGGGAGGCTGGCTGCAGTGGGCACTTAGGGGACCGAGTGCTTGTTCCTCCTGTAAGCATCCACTGGTCTGTGACCACCACTGTGCTCCCTGTGGGCAGGAAGCCACAGCCTCAGCCAGGCGCAGAAGGCACTCTCGTCTCCGAGTGGTGTGATGGTTCTGGCTCTGGACCCCAGAATACCTGGATCCCAATTCTGTCTTCCTCTCCCCAGTTATGTGATTTCACCTCTTCCAGCCTTGATTTTTCTCATCTGTCACATGGGACTGATTGTACCATTCACCTCACTGAACAGCTGTTGGGATTGCAAAGATTATCTTATATGAAGCGTGTGGTGCAGGGCCCAGCCCATGCAGAGCCCTCCAGAAGTGGTCCCTACCCCGCAGTGTGTGTGCAGATGGACTGGTGGTGGCACATCCATGCACGGCCTCATTGCACAGTCACCAGAAGGATGTGGCACTGACACGCCTGCCACACGGAGCGACCTGGGAACGTGCTGCCTGCTGGGAGAGCCAGACATGCCAAGCCCCGTTCTGTGTATGATTCTGTTTGGATGGAATGTCCAAAATAGAGCCTGGCAGGAAGTTGATGGGTGCATCTGGGGGCTTTAGGAGGGGGACGGAGGAAGAGGCTGCCTGATGGGCCAGGATTTCCTTTGGGGTGACGGAAGCCTTCTGAAACTCGATAGTGGGGTTTGCTGCACCACACTGCGAATGCTTCTAAATGGCCCCAAATTTAAAATGACCGTGGGTATGCGTCCTATCAGTGACAGCAGCGTGGTCCCTTGCAGGGCTTGCTGGTCGAGCCTGGAGTCCCTGAGCAGACCTGGGTGATGGGCTGTTGCCCGTGATCCCCCGTGGTTCCCAGCAGCACTCAGGAGCCGCCCCCAGCGAGCCTGAGGCAAAGGAAGAATTCCAGTTGGGGAGAAAATCAAGCAGTAGTCAGTCCCATCCCAGAAGCTCGTGGCCCCACCGTCCTGATCTGTGACAGAAGGAAACATGCATTTACAGTATTTCTTTTACAGTCAGGTGCTGGGGCCTGTTGTGGTACAGCAGGTTAAGCCGCTGTCTGTGCCTGTGGCATCCCAGATCCAAGGGCGAGTTTGAGCCCTGGCTGCTCCACTTCTGATCCAGCTCCCTACTAACGCATCATCTGGAAAAGGCAGCAGACGATGGCCCAGGTATCTGGGCTCCACCCATGTGGGAGACCTGGATAGAGTTCCAGGCTCCTGGCATTTAGGGAGTAAACCAGCGATGGTAGAGCTTCCTCCCTCCCTCCCTCCCTCCCTCCCTCTCTGTCTCTCTTTCTCTCACTCTGCCTTTCAAATAAATTAATTAAATCTTTAAAAAAATAAAACGCAGTGCAGTTTCTATTTAGGCGGAGTATCTTTGGGTGAGTTTAAAGCCCGTAAGTAGGCTTGTGCGTGCCCTCCGGTTGCATGAGTCCTGGGACCGTTCAGCCTGCTGGGAGGTGCCGTCCCCTTCCCTGTGGAAGCTGTGGCGAAGACCCCAGGTTGGCTTGGTGGCGGAGCTGGTGTAGGTCAGCAGGCAGCAGGTGCAGGGTAGGGAGTTGCATTTCATTCTTCCCGTGTAGTCAGAAAGAAGGGCTGGGAGGTCAGGAGCTGGCCTTGGGCTGGCGATGGAGACTTGGGGGCGGAGAGGTGGTGTGGGGAAGGGGCAAGACACGAGACAGTCACTAGGCCCGTGTTGTATGTGATGGTGAAACGCTATGGTTGGTGATCAGAGGTTTAATGAGGAAGCCATTCTGCAGGATTAGAGAGACCATGCCTCCCTGACCCCCGCCTCAGTCCCAGCCCTGTCCGAGTGTCCTGGGCCCTGCAACTGAGGCGAGTCCTGGGTCAGGGAGGCCCCAGCAAGGTCAGCAGGCAGCCACTGCGAGCAGCTTTGCCAACACAGGGGCACAGCCGGAGATGGGGTCCCAGGGAGGTGGGGGCTCGTGTGGCAGGAGGCAGGTGGGAGCCAGCTCCTTGTGCTAAGTGGTGACTGGGGGAGAGGGGCCAAGTGTGTTGCGGGGCCTCTGAGGTGGGTGACAGGGGGGACAGCAGTGCTGTTAGAACTTTCTATGATGACAAAGACGTTCTCTGTGCCACCAGTACGATAGCCGCTAGCAGGTGCTGTAACAGTGTGACCGAGGCTCTGAGTTTTAATTCAGTTCAGTGTGAGCAGGAAGCTCCACCCCAGGAGCTGCTGCTGCAAGCTGGTCCAGGCCATTCCGCGTCCTGCAGGGCCCATTTGTCTCTGTGGGGTCCTCCCAGCCTCTGCGGCTCCGCGCTCCGTGACGGGTGGTGGGGAGCATGCGTGCTGTGGCTGCAAGAGCCTCGGCAGCTGCAGTGGGCAGCAAGGCAGCAGCCCCAGCCTCTCGAGCCAAGCCCCTCCTCACCAGGGGCGCATTCCCGGTGACAGCTCGTCTCCCATGGCAGAGCCCAGAGGCCTGAGAAGCCTGGCGTCAGTGCCTGCCTCTGCCGAGAGAGCGGTTGCCAGAGAGATGGCGGGTGTTGCCCAGGTAACGTCTTTCCCCGACAAGCAGAGAGCGAGGGTGGCGATGGAGTGGCAGCTCCGCCAGACGGCAAGCAGAGATCTGCATGCTGGCTCCATCGGTTGGTAGCCAGTGGGGCTTAGTCACGGGTGCCGGGAGCCCGCCCAAGGCCTGCCTGCCCCGGCCGCTCCTTCCCAGGACTCAGTAGGTGATGATTCCAGTTGCTGTGTAGCTGGCAGCTCCACGTTGTCGCGTGGAACAGGCACGGGCAGCGCTCGACAGTGCTGGTTCCTTCCTTGCTTGGCAGGTGGGGAAACTGAGGCACGGGGAACAGACTCTGAGTTCAGCAGCCCCAGGGCCTGTCTGCCTTGCTCACTTCGTGCCACGTGTGGTACGGTGTCATAGATGGTTCTCAGTCAGCTTTGTGGGGTCACTGTGGGGAGGGTCGGATAGACAGACAGAGGGGGTGGGTGGATGGATGAGATGGTGGGTGGGTGGGGGGCGGTACCACCTGAGCTGCAGTCTGCGGATGTGAATCCTGTATCCTTCCCACTGGGCTGTGCTGTCTGTCGTGGCTGTTGCTATCCACTTGCCTAGGATGACATTGTGTAAGTACAGCTTGACTGAAGTATGCTTTTTATACCCCAAGATTCAGTTGTTGTAAGTGTGCGTGTTCAGAGTTGTGCAGCCCTCACCGATGCCGGAGCTGTGCCTGTGCTTGGTGGCAGTGGGATTCCTGTCGCCAGTCCCCAGCCCCAAGCAGTGACTCTTGGACTGCCTGTCCCTGCAACCTTGCTTTTTCTTTTTTTCTTTTCTTTTTTTTTTCCTGGGATTTATTTATTTTATTTGAAAGGCAGAGTTACAGAGAGAGACAGAGACATCTAACATCCTCTGGTTCAGTCCCCAGGTGGTCAGTGGCCAGAGCTGGCTAGTTGAAAGCCAAGAGCAGCTTCCACATCTCCCACTCAGTTCATCTTCCACTGCTTTCCCAGGCACATTATCAGGAAGATGGATCAGAAATGGAGCAGCTGGGACTCAAACCAGTGCCCATATGGGAAGCCAGTGCTGTAGGCGGCGGCTTTATCCACTACGCCACAGTGCCAGCCCCACCCAACCTTGCCTATGCTGGACGGTGCCATACATCTCGTGCCTGGCTTCTGTGCTGGGCGTGTGCTGGAACGGTCCATCCAGCTGTTGTGTGTGTGTGTGTGTGGCTCAGTTCTCTGGGCTGTCAATACTATGCCTTGTCTGACTGTATGTGGTCTTGTTTATCCATTCCTCACTGGGTGGGCATCAGGGCTGTTTCCAGTTTGCTGCTCTTACGGATGCTGCTGCTCTGTGCGTTCATGTGCATGGCTTCGTGTGGAGTATGTTTTTCTTTCTGTGGAAGATTTCTAGGAACTGGACAGCTGGGTCATGAGGAGTGCACACTGACATTGCAAGAAACTGTGCACCCATCTTCCAAAGTACCTGCGGCTGCTCGCCATCCCAGAATCCAGGCTGGTGGCCGCCAGTGACTCCATACCCTTGCAGGCATCCTAGCTGTTAAAACCTGGAGGCCGTTCCTGGTTTCATGGTCTCAAGACCTTTGTTAGTAACACCAGTCACTTGTCCAGCCACAAGACAGTTCCCAGAGTTTGTCTACCCCTCCTCAAAGGAATCCAGTGGCCCATGGAGTCCACATGGAGCAAACCACTATGCCACCCACCCCTCTGGCAGAGAGGACCCAGTGGGAGGATCCTACTACAGCTGGAGGCTGGCTCCAGGGAGCCTGGAGTCCGGATTCCGGAGGTGTCCTAGCCCAGCCCCACCACGATTCATCACAGATGAGCCTGGCAGAGTTCCTGCGTGAGACTCCCTAACTTGTCCCCTGAGGAGGAGCAGCCAGGCCTTGTGTGCCTGAGCAGGCCTCCCCGGCCCCATGCTGAGTGCCCTGTGCCGGGGCTCGATGTGGCCCGCCCCGCAGCCCACACCCATGACCTCTCAGAGCCTCACGGGTTCATTCTTGACCCTCCCCCTGCCTTCTTCAGTGTCTTCTGACAGATCTCTCCCTCCCCTCCACCCAGCTGCATTGGCCCTGACCAATGTGATGGGAAGAAGGAGAGCCTCGGAGTGAGCTTAGGGCCACCCTCGACCCCGACTTGTGCCTTTCTAGATGCTTGACTTGGGCAAGTCATGTCGCTGTGTGGGTGGTGGAAGTCGCCGGGGTAGAGAGAGTCCTAGCAGTCACCCAACTCAGCCTCACCTGAGGCCACGGGCTGCTGGCTCTGGACACCCGAGACTGCCCAAGCACATGGGTTGCTGGCTCTGGGATTTCTTACCGTGGGCACAGGCAGCAGGAAGTTTCGGGGACTCCAGGGATTTGGTGGCAGGTGCCCAGCTCCCTTGTTCCTTGAGTGCGTCCTCTAAGACAGGGCCTGCACCGTCTCCGAGGGCGCCCGCAGGGCCGTGCCCCATTGCTGGCAGGCGGTAAAGCTGCCGCTTGGCCTCGCCGTCATGCTCCTCCCCTTCCCCATCGCACCGCCCTGCTCTCCACGCTCTTCACCATCGTCTCTTACAATCACGCCTCATCTCTGTTCTTTGTCTTGGAGTCTGCAGTCAAGGCTGTTGAAGCAGTGACAGGGCCCCAGCTCGTGGAGTTATTGTGAGGATTGGATGAGACCCTGTTCATCCGAGCTTAGCACAAGGCCTGGCGTGGGGTGTGCTCATTAAATGTTACCCTGGTTACAGCCAGTGGCACCTTCTGACTTTGAATGTGGTGTCTGCAAGCCTGTTCTCATGCACACCTCTGAAGCCAGGACTTGGGCACCCAGTGGAAAGCGGCAGTGAGGAGGGGCCCTGGGCACCATCAGGACCGGGTGCATGAGGGTGATAGGGACTCATCACCTCTGTGTTTCCATCATGTCTCTGGACAGCAGGAGATGGGCTGGTTGCATTTTGCAAAGTGTAAGTGGGGCTTGGCCAGAATGGTGTTCACCACGTATTAATGGTAGCTATTTCTGGTTGTGGGATTCTTGAGGCCTTTTTAAAACCTCTCCTCTTCTTTGTGCTTCTCGGTGTGGTCTAAACTTCTTACAATGGAAGTGCATCATCTCCAGCAAAAGAACAAAGCCATTATCCTTTTGGAGGTAAATAACTCGCAGCTGATGCGAGAGGGCACAGACAGCTCGGTGCATGCTCCAGGCTAGCGTGTGCTGAGCGCAGATGGGGTGTGCGGCGCTGCGGTTTGCTTTGGACCATCGGATGTGATGAGCTTTTTTGTGATCATTTCATGGTCGTTGAAAAAGTAAGCAGTTCTCTGGGTCCAGACTGAAACCACAGACGCCAGGGCTCAGAGGAGCCTTCCCTCCTGGAGCGGGCTGAGTGCTCACAGTAGGAAGTGTCCCGGCAGGGCCTCGGTGTTGTGCGGGGACATGGGCGTGCAGTCCGGGCAGCACTGGCCGCCTGCTCCCAGCACTGGGCAGAGGGGCTTCGGTTATGAGGACCAGGCTAGGGGCTGGTTCGAATTTCAGAGCAGCTTCAGTGCCCTGTGTGCTTTGTGCTGCTAAAGTAACCAGGAGTTGAACCCGTGCTCATTGTCAACATCATGTTTGGTACATGTCCTCATTTCCTGGACACCCACCTGGACGGGACCTGCTGGTCCTTAAGGATCTAAGGTGACCGAGCAGTGACTGTGTCCGGTGTTCCCCTTCCTCCTGCTGGACACAAACTGCTGCCTGCACTTCCCCAGCTTGCTTCTTAGTCCTTGATGCAGATCGCGGGGGAGTGGGCAAAACACAGCCAGCCCAGGGGGCCACACAGGCAGGGAGGGAGATGAAGGAGCGGGAGGGTGAGACCGTGGGGAAGACCTGGAGTGGCGAGAGGGGACATTGGAGACTGCCTGCAGTGCGAGTTCAGGGGGCAGGCGGGGTGACAGCTGCGGGAGTAGCCATAAGAAGCCCCCGAAAAGCATGGGGAGTAAGAGGTGGAGGGAAGGGAGACAGGGGACCAGTTGCAATGCTGTGGGTTGTGTATTTCATCCTGTGTTGAGTTTTTCTAAAGAGACCAGTAAAGTGCCAGGGTTCTCTGTCTGTTGGTGGGGGCCGCTCTTTCTGGGCTCTGTGTTCAGAGCTTAGCCACGTGGTGCAGGATGGGAACTGCACCACACGGAAATCGGCAGCGAGGCCTTGTGGTGCCCCAGGTACAGAAGGGGAGGGTGGGGCCCAGTGGGTGGGACGCTTGGTAGGACGAGCCAACTCTGACCCCAGCGCCCACTGGCCGTGCCACCCCAGTGCCTCTCGGCACCCAGCAGGGCACCCTGCCCGCCCCCTGCCTCCTCCCTCATCCAGACTATGGCTCAGCGATTGTAAGATGTCACTCCAGCTGAAGGCTGGCACCGTGTCACCAAAATCAGGCGTTCCCTGAGGAGCAGAGCGGTTAATGAAGGAGTGCATCCAGCTAGAGAGAGCAGCTGCCGAGCGGGAGCCGGGAGGGAGCGTGGTTTCCATGATGTCAGAGAGGCGGACCTCAGTGGAGCGAGGCAGCAGCCCCTGCCTGTCCGCTGTCCAGCTTCCAGTGCGGCACCTGGCGAAGGGGAGGAGGCGCCCGTCGTCCCCTCCAGGTAGATGCTGAGACCACCATGGCTTTCCCAGGGGCCATCGCAGGCTGAGTTCCCAGCCCACTCGTGCCTGTGGCGTCGCTCAGCTGAACACCACAGTCCCGGGGACCTGTTGGGCTCAGCCTGCGCAGACACACAGCCCCTTATGGGCCGCGAGCGGGTGATGGTTTTCTCTCGGGGAGGGCGTTTGACAGAAGACACTTTGGGAAGAGAAGTCTCGGTTCTTTCAAGTCCCTGGAAGCTGGGGAAAGTCCCTCTGCCTGTGTGCGCCGGCCTGGCTGTCGTACCGTCGTCCTGTCATACTGTCGTACTGGACAGTGCTCCGGCTCACCTCGGCGTCGGTTCCCCAGCTGGGGGAGGGGTCCGTGTGGCCAGTTCCTCGGGCCCCTGTGCGCCCTATCTCGTCTGGCTCTGATCATCCGAGCCTCCTGCTCCTGTGTCCTCCGTGGTGTGATCAAGCCTGTCTTCTTTGTCTCTCCCAGAAAAAGATTTACAAGTACAAGAAAGTCCTCAGCAACCCCAGCCGCTGGGAAGTTGTCTTGAAAGAGATCCGGACCCTGGTGGACATGGCCCTCACGTCCCCGCTGCAGGATGACTCCATCAACCAGGCGCCGCTGGAAATCGTCTCCAAACTGCTCTCAGAGGTGAGGCGCGCCCCGCCCGCCCATACCTGCCCTGTCCTCCGCGAAGTGCGGACCCCCCGCCCAGGAGCGGTCACCAGGGGTGCTCTCGCTGCCACTGGAGGAAGAGAGCAGTTCCCCACCCAGTGGAGAGGGAGGCTCGCCTGAGGCTCCCCACGGCGCTGCCCAGTATCTTAGCAGGGATGGGGGATGGCAGGCACTGGTCTTGTGCCTGTGGATCCCAGTGCTGTCGTTGGAACTGCCCAGTTTGTTCCCGAGAGCAGCACGCAGGAGCACTCCCCAGGCGGCCTCGTCTTCCTGCCTTGTGGTGGTTGGGGCAGGTGCCCCATCTGTACTGCTCCCAACTCCCCCCCGCCCAGACAAGCCCAGCACTGGTCCACTTGAGCCCTGGGGGTCCAGGTGCCTGCCATCCTAAGCCACCAGCAGATTGACCTCCTCTCAGTCTCACAGGAGATTCCGCAATACAGTGGGAACATCCAGGTTCACCAAAAAATAATCAGAAAAGGGAGCCACCATGTGCAGCCAGTGCCACTGAGCACCACGCTGGTGGGCCTGCGCCGTCGGCTTTGCTGGGCCGCCCCATGCAGGAGTGTGTGCTGTGTGCCAGGCACCAGCCTGGGCACTGGCAGAAAGACTTGCCCCCTGCCCTCCAGCAGGGAGAAGGGCAGTAAACAGGAAGCTCCATCGGCGAGCCAGCCCGTGGTGGGTTCCAAGGCCAGAGGCGCCTCGGAAACATGCATATTTCTGTTTATTCTGTTCCAGGCCCTATTCTGAGTGCTTTGCAAATATTAATGCTTCCCCCACGTATTCCCAGGCCCGGCCTCTGGAGCCATGGGCATCAACGACTCCTGCTTTAAACTGGGTGTAGCTGCTAGAGGTGCTTCTTCCGGCTCCTCTGAGAGCAGCCCCCTGTTCCTGGGTGGCTCCTGCGTGCCCCCTTGCAGTTCCACATAAACACCTGTTGCCCAGAGCACTGTCCTCTCTCTCCAGGCCCAGGTTAGCCAGGAACTTGGCCTAGACCCTCCAAGGCTGCTGAATGGACAGGGTCCCACAACTCCTAGGAGGAGCTGTGGCCAGAGGTGGAGAGTGATTGGCAGTAGTAGTCACAGGCAGAGGTGCACAGGCTGCATTTTCCAAAGAGGAGAAACAGAGGCTGTGAGATGCACCATGGTCAAAACCTGGAGTTGCAGAGCCAAGTGCCTGGCGTCCAGCCTCAGGCCTCAGATTCTCATTCAGAGAAGAGGGAGACCGGAGGTGCCAGGATCCACGCACGGCCATCTTCACGCCTGAGGAAGCAGGGGCCAGAGATGCCCAGGGACCTGTCTGGCTCCTGTGAGCTGGCCGCAGTGGGCTGGGAACTCCACCTTGGGGCTCCCACCTCTTTCATTTGGAGACCGTGTCGTCCACCTGCCAGGCTGGGCCACCATTAAATCATCACTAATCAGGACAGTGGCCAGGGCAGTAGATGGATCTCGAGGATCTCAAAGTCAGCTGACCCCTAACTCAAGGACGCAGAGCTAAAGGAAGCAAATGGAAGAAGCTCCCGGTGCTGTGCACCTACTGTGTGCAGGCCAGGGCTCAGTGTTACTGCCCCCTTCTGCTGCTGAGAGCTGGCTTGTGGCTGGGCCAGCGCTGGGACTCCCACCCAGACAGGCTGCCTCAGCCTTTTGCCTTTCCAAGCAGCCGTCACTCGGATGAGCCCCCAGACCTGTAAAAAGTCCTCCCAGGAGCCCCACGGCAAGCTTAACAATGTATGGAGTTTAATAGCTTGTCCAGGATCGTTCAGATATGTGGTGGGCTGGGCCCCACACCCAGGCCTGCCCTGTTGTGAGGTGCACACAGGTGTGACATAGATGTGACCTAGACCTGGATCAGCCCAGAAGTCTGGCAGGTGGAGAGATCAAACTGCAAGAGAGAGATTCCGAGAGATCAGACACCTGGCCCTGCCCTCTGTGCTCCTTGGCCTTAGCTGAATCCGGTTTTCATCTGAAAACCAGGGCTGAGCCACCGCTGCCTGTTTTACAGGCTTGGGAATCAGATGCTCAAAAACGTAGGAGTTGTGTGGCCCGAGAGCCTCTGATAGACGCCACGTTCCCCCTTGTCACGGGAAAGGGTTGTGATCCGCCTTCCTCATACTCAGCCAGGCCTCGAGAGGCTGGACAATCGAGACGGCCTCCCAGTGTGCTGCCCGTGTTTGGAATGCCCAGGGCTGGAGCCTCTCCCCATGTCTTGCCTCACCTGGTTTCTGGGGCCATCTCCAGAGGGGCTCCAGACATGACCAAAGCACCGGGCAGGTGGCAGGTTCTGGAAGCAGGTGAGGACCGGTCCTGAGAGAGCACACCGTGTCCTCTGGCAGGGCAAGGCTGGCCGTGCTGACCTCCAGGCCTTTGCAGAGCTGAGAGTGCAGAGTGGGTCTTAGTGTGAGTTTTGAGCCTTCTCTCCAGTGCAGGAGCTGTGGGGAGCACGCTGCACCCCGATGGGGGAAGAGTTTTCCCTGCAGAAAGCTGCCCTGTGGCTGGGCGCCGGAGACTTCCTTGGAGAACACGTGGGGTGGGGCGAGCATGGGCTGGTCCCTGTAGAGCTGCGCAAGGCAGCCTGAGGTACAGCGCTGCTCCCAGGTGCGAGTGCACAGCTGGGTGGGCGGAGACAAAGGCTTTGGACTCGGGATGGACAGGTGTTCAGACTCCATTGTGTCACTCTTACCCATGTACCAGGTGAGCAACTGAGTCCTGTGTGTCTCGCATCACCTGTCAGCCAGTGGGATGGTAGGAGAAGCTGTCGCAGTGCAGAGGGCTCGGGTGTGAGACAACGGAACCTTAGTCGGTGCCACAGTCACAAGGAAAAGCCGAAGTCAGCTTTCCTCGTCCCTGGGCCGAAAATGCCAGCCAGGTGTTCACATTCCACCAGCGTCCACGAAAGGGGCGGGTGTTAGAGTCCAAGAAGCATTTTGCACGTGACCCTTGGTGGCGTGGGTCAGTCCTCATTCAGATCTTGAATTGCCTAGACACTGGCCCTGGGGCTGACCCCACTCATACCCTTCGGGAGCCACTTGTGGCTCACAAGCTGTTCTCTCTCTCTCTTTCCCTCTCTCTCCCTCTCTTTCTCTCTCATTTATTTGTTTGAAAGAGTTACAGAGAGACAGAAAGAGAGAGAGATCTTCCATCCACTACTTTACTCCCCAAATGGCCACAACAGCCAGGGCTAGGCCAGGCTGAAGCAGGAGCCTGGAACTCTGTCCAGGTTTTCTGCATGGGTGGCAGGGACCCAAGCACTTGGGCCGTCTTCCGCTGCTTTCCAAGGTGCATTAACAGGGAGCTGGATCAGAAGTGGAGCAGCCGGGTCTCAAACCAGCACTCACATGGGATGCTGTCTCTGCAGACAGTGGCTTAACCCACGGCACCACAACGCTGGCTTCTCACAAGCTTCTCTTTGGCCTTAGCTGATGTGACCTCGTTAGCCACCTGTGCCTTCCATGAATGTGTTGCAGTGGTGGCAGCCAAGGTTCTTTCTAGAACAGTCGATCTTGCCAGCGCTGTTACAGTGAGCTGTCGCCGCACAAGCAGCAAGTGCGGCTCTGTTAGGAAGTGCAGGTTGCCACCAGTGAAAGCCTGTGTCCATCCAAACAGACATCAGAATACCAGAAACCAGCAGAAAAGAAAACTGCCGTTTTGAGTTTTCCCACCATCCCTTGTTTATCCATTTCCTCATTCACATAGCCACAGGATGGTGGGTAGCAGGGACCAGTTGTTTCAGAAAATCCCAGACTGGAGGGAGAAGGAAGCATTGACTTCTCATCCTGGTTTTGGATTTGTGAGCCAAGTGGTGGAATTTAAATTTAGCTGAAATGCTTTGCACCGGCTCATGGAAGACCAGTGTTCCCTGGGAAGCCTAGTTTGGGAGCCACTGACAGAATGTACACGCCGCTCCTAAAAGGCTTACCTGGCATGGAGTCAAGGCAGCTTTGCTGTGACCCAGGCCCAACCCTGTCCCAGCGGCCTCATCCCAGGTCTCCTCACTCCCAGGTGATGCAACAGGGACAAGGGCTGTGCTGACCACACTGGGTGCCGTGGGCTGGAGACGACGGGTCACTGGGAACCTTGGAAGCAAAGTGCTCCCCTTCTGAATCGTGTTTTCTTTTGTTTTCCTCCTGTCCCCTCCCTTGCCCCCTTTAGAACACAAACCTGACCACCCAGGAGCATGAAAACATCATCGTGGTAAGTGCCCGGTGCTCCCCGCCCTGCCCCGCCCCCTCCCTGAGGCCACACCCTTCCCCAGCTTGAGGCCCTTGAGCGGGCACGGGTGCTCGCTCAGTTCTGTCTTTTCCATCCGGCCACACTTTGCTCTCTGCTTTTGGATGTTTCAGAGCCCGAACTGACCCCGGGGGTGGGGGTGGGTGGCAGGCTGCAGTTGCCCGTGTCTGAGGTCTGTGGCAAGTGGGTCTTCATCATCTCGCCTTCCTGGGTCTGCCCCAGGAAGCTGGAGGCAGGGGACGGCCGAGACCATGTCGCGTGCACAGAGGCACGGGCAAACGGTCTCCCTTTTGCTCCAGGACTTGTCTGCTAATCAATCCGCAAATAGAACCTGGGTTTACTTCCCCACGATGCAGAACGTGAGCTGATGTTTCCTGAGAGTCGGCTGTGACGTCAGCATCTTCTGGGCAAAGCACCTTTCGGGGTGATTTGACACCTGGAATGCACCTCGCCGGGGCGCCAGGCCCTGGGCCGTGTATTGGATCCGGCAGGTGACCCCGACGGCCCTGGGTCTTTCCTCTGTTTGTGGGCAGGCAGACGTGATCCCCTCCGAGATAAGGTGATGAGCCTCAGTGCTCGGCAGGGGCAGTGCTGGCCGAGCTGGGCTCGGAAGGACCAGTAGGTGTTTGCCAGGTGGCAGAATGGGGAGCAGGCTTCCCGGGGAGACCACGTCTACACCTCAGCCTAGGTCCCACCCACTGCAGGGTCTCAGCGTGATGGGGAAGCATAGGGACTTAAAGCTGCTCGTGGGTTCAGGTTCTGGGCTGACATCCCTCCTGTTAGCCTTGATCTTGGCGAGTGACAGGAGGACTCGTCATTTTGTTTGAAACAGCCTGAAGTTGGCCGGGACCTAGGTCAGATCCCGCGCAGGGAGATTTCGCCTGGCCCAGCTCCCTGCCCAGCCCCTTCCGGTTTCCAGGTGGCCGCAGAGCCTCTGGGACACGGCTGTGGTTTGGGATTTTGGTTTTCACACTCATGGTTCTGCGTCGGCTTTTTCAGTTGACCGTAGGTCTAGAAGGTTCTTGCCATCTCCTTGGGTGTGTCTGCCACAGGCTTGTCACCCTAGGCGCTGGTGAGGCTGTCCTGTGCTTTCTCTGGGGTGCCACGGTATGTGTGGCCTTGGCTCGCTGGGGGCCAGCAGCACCCCTCTGAGGCCGAGCGGTCTCCAGGCCACATAGCCCTGCAGGCAAAGTCTCCCAGGCCGGAGCAGCACTGTCTCCATTCTTTCCACATGGCTCCAGGACGTGTTCATTTGCCCAGGTGCCCGTGTTTCAGCTGACTTGAGCAGGTCAAGCCTCAGCGCCCTAATGTGTGAAGTGAATGCAGCAGCCTGCCTCTTACGGGGTGGGGTTTCACGTGAGCTCTTGCCCCCAGCATGCCTGTCGGTGAGAGATTCACAAAAACAAGTGAGCTCTTGTTATTACTTATCATTAAAAATTGTCCTCACTCTGAGCAAGGCGGGCTTGTTGATTTCATCTGTACACACGAGCAGTTGCCTCTTCACCTCCCCAGGAGCTGAAATGAGGCGAGAGCCATGAAGTCCCCGGGACAACCTTGACACCCACCGTGGGTGCCCAGTTCATCCCCGCCCCCTGTCTGGAGACTCATTCCCCTTTCAAAGGGGGGTCCTGCCGTGCAGGGATTAAAAGGGCTGCACCCTGGGCTCTATGCTTGCCTTAGACCCCCTCCCCCACAGCTGGTCCTAGAGTCCAGTCTGGGTGGCAGAGCCAGCCCACCCAGTAGCCAGGGAGGGGCCACTGCATCCCCCCATCACTCCTGTGGCCTGCCCTCTTCCTGTGTTTACCGAGCTGTCCACGCCAGGTTGCCTGGTAGCTCGGGGAGGCGGACATGAGCCGCTTCACTGCACAGGCGGGGGAAGGGGAAGCAGAAGGCGCCGCGTGGGCTGGGCTGAGGCTCCGGCAGAGCCGCAGAGCAGCCCCGGGCCCGGCTCCTTCCTGGGGGTTTTGCTTCTTCCATTGCCCTGTTTCTCTTTAGCTGTAATTGTGGCACTGCACAGCCACTCTGTGTCCCGGCTGTGCGGACAGCCAGAGCTCTGGAGCCGTGCACGAGTCCCAGTCCTGGCTCTGCCACACTCTGACTGCGACCTTGAGCAGTGAGCCCCTCTCTGAGGCCTCAGTTTCCCCTTTGGAGGGGGGTGGGCGTCAACGCCCACTCCCCACACGTGGTGAGGATGACGCCACATGGAGCCGTCAGCCCTGCGCAGAGCGCGACTGTGTGTGCGTGCTGTTGCTGAACCCTGTTTCCTGTGTGGCTGTTGTTGTTGGTCTGTGTGGCCATGGGATGTGAGGACGGCAGGCTCACCCCTTGCGGGAGCCAGGAGCCCTGTGACTCGCATGGCTTGTGTTTGAACAGGTAATGGCCAAGTGTGACATTAGAGGACCACCCCAGCTCCTCCCCCACGCTGCCCACTTCCCAGGTTGGCAGTGTCCGGTCTGTGCCTGGCAGCCCAGTAGGTGCACTCCCCATGCACATGGGGAGCAAGGGGGATTGGGGCGACTGAGCAACTGCCGGCTTCCTTTTCTTTGATGTAAAATCTGTTTCGTGTTGGTTAAAATTGTAGCTGGCACCTGAGGCTGCCCCGTTGCACAGTGCAGCTCTGCAGGCAGCCTGGGTGCAGCGCTGGGGAGCAGTGCTCAGTGTACAAGGCTCCACTTTGCCTGGAGCTGCGCCCCCACGCACCGCCGCACTGGCATCCCCTCTTCATGGTGTCCACCATGCCTTCCCCCGGCTGGCCTAGGAAGGCCCGGAGAGGAGGGATCCAAGGAGCGCTGGTCCTCCTGCTCTCCCTTAGCCTGCTGGGAAGGGCAGGAGACATTGTGGACGGTCACAGAGGGCAAGGGCGCTCCTGGCACCTGGCCAGCAGAGGCCAGAGCTGCTGCTCCACGTCCTGCAGGGCCCGGGACAGCCTCCATCACAGAGGCCCGTCACTTCCCCCTCACTGGGACCCTGCAGACCCTTTGCCAGGTGTGTGTGTGGGGGGGTGGGCAGGGTTAGGAGAGATGAGGTGACTCGCTACCCTGGCCAGCCCACTTGTAGATGACAAGATCAGGATTCGCACTCAGGCCTCTGCCCACCTACCTGTGCACATGTCCCTTGTTACCGTGGGGGATGTGTCCCCTCCCTGCAGACACCAAAACTTGCAGTCGCTCAGGTCCTTGATAGAAAACGCTGTCGCGTTTGCACATTGCTGCCCTTGCAAGCGTCTCTAGGTGGCTCAGAATGCCGACTGCCGTGCACATCCTGGGTGAATGGCTGCTGACGGCGTGGCTGGGGGGCACAGCAAGGGGAAGGCTGTGCGAACTCAGGACAGCTACAGGCAGGGGTGGTTGCTGTTTTCGCTCTACAGGCACTTGACTCCCCCGATACAGAACTCCCAGGTCTTGAGGGTCAGCTGTGTCCTCGCCCCCTGGGATGCTCCCACTGGCAGCACTGCTGATCTGAGGGCAGCTGGATGGATGTCCCCACGTCCTGAGACCCCCTGGAGTTAGATGCGTTCTTGTGGGTGTCTGCCTTGTGGGCAGCCCGGAGCTTTGATCAGCTCCACCGTGGGCGCCCTGGCCTGCAGCAAGGCCGGGTTTTCCCGAGGGCCAGCCCTCCCTGACACAGCCCCAGCTCCCTTCCCTGGCCCTGCCGCGGGCTTCTTCTGACTGACGCTCGCTCCTTGTGTCTTAGGCGATCGCCCCGTTGCTGGAGAACAACCACCCACCGCCGGATCTCTGTGAATTCTTCTGCAAGGTATGGCATCGCAGTGGGGCCATTCTCAGCGGCCTCTCTGTGCATGCACAGCAGGAAACCCAGCCCCCACCACCCTAGATCAGGGTCCCAGGCATAGGCCGGGGGCACAATGGGCATCCGCTCCCTGGGACCACAGGCCCCCTCTGCCCCCCGTTAGCAGATATAGGCTAAGAAAGATCCAGGGTGCCAGGGTCCCCACTTGTCTGTGGAATGACTTTGTGGCTGTCTTTCGAGGCTGTTTGTAGCAGGTTCCTGGGTTTCTGACGTCAGGCTAGGTTATTATTAGCCCAGGCTGCTCCAGCACCGGCTGGCCCAGTGGGGGCCCAGCCATGGGGCTTTCCCTCACCAGGGGAGGCTGGGAGGCCGGGCCAGGTTAGCATGGGGGAGTGCAGAGCTGAACGTTAGCTGCCAGGGACCCAGCACTGACCGCACAGCAGGCTGCACCCTGTCCACACCCAGGGCACCCCAGGAGCCCCCATTCCCAGGTGCATCTCAGCAGACTGAGGCCTGAGGCAGCAAATCTGTTTAGTTCTTTGTTGTGTGGGTTTTTTTCTGTCCTGATTTGACATTCTTGGAAAGACACACAGCCTACGTCTGCCCCTCCCCCCATTCCTCTTCCCCCGATTCCCTTCCCTGGCCTTGTTCCCACCTGGCTCCCGTGGGCAAGAGAACGTGAGGCCCCAGCTTCTTGGTAGCTCAGTGTCCTCTGGCAGGTGCAGGCCATGTCCACCAGCGACTCGAGCTCGTGGGCAGCAGAGCTCATTGGACGGTACAGACTGTGGTGTGCCTGGTCCTGCGCACCCCAGCCACAGCCCTGTGCGGGTCAGGAGACAGGAGCTCTGAAGGAGACACAGGATCGTGTTGGCTTCTCTGGTCCTGTCTGCATCAAGAGACTCTTTCAGCAGCCCATACACCCACTGGCTTGAGCACCCGGGGTACATTTCAGTGCCGGGAGCCCTCGACCCCTTCCTAGTGGTGTGTGCAGTGTACACACACCAGGAGCCTCTGTGTCCCAGTGTTGAGGAAAGTCCCACCCCGGCAGCCAGAGTCAGAGAATCCCAGACTTGGGGTTCCTGGGGGCAGGACATCAGGGTTCCATCCAGTGTAGCCCAGACCTGCCCGGGCCCTCCTCTCAGCTTAGGGTTCCGCCTTGTGGTTTTCAGACTTGTGTTCTGGAACAGTGGGTCAGGGTTTCAGAAAGGGTGAAGTGAAGCAACTATCCGTGCTGGGCTCTCAGTGGGTGTCGAGGGCTGTGAGTGTGCAGCCCGTTTTCCCTCTGGACCCACTCGGACCAGCTGTCTGAGCACACCGGGCAGCCTTCCCTGCGGGGGCCTGGAATCTCAAGATATGAACAACACTTATTTATCTGGGTCTCCCTGGGAAAGTCCTGACCCCTGACATCCCAGGCCCACTGCAGGGGCCGTGTAGGTAATAAATGCGTGTGGGACGGTGCAGGGTGTGGGTCCTTGCACACCCAGTCTGAAGCCTGCAGGCTGCCGCAGACAGTCACAGAGACGGCGTTGTCAGCCACGGGGGACTTTCAGGCTGGGTATCGGAGGCCGGCCAGACCAGGCCTGCTGCTTTTCGATTCTGCATGTATCATCATAAGTCAGACAGGGATTGTCAGACCGGACACCCGTGTGAACCATTGCAAACTGTCTTCAACTTTTAGATCCTAACAAAAGTGAGTGAAATAGCCCACCCTGTCCACTGTTTTATTCCCCCCCTCCCCCTGTTCCCTCCACAGTGTGGTGCTTTTGTGTATTTACCCAATTGAGTTACAAACTTAAATCTACCCAGATACCTGCACACGGATTTCTTTTTAAGGTTTATTTATTTGAAAGGCAGCGAGAGAGAGAGATCTGCCATCCATTGGTTCTCTCCATAGATAGGCACGACAACCAGGGCTGGGCCAGACCAAAGCCAGGAGCCTGGAATTCTACCCAGGTCTCCCACGTGGGTGGCAGGGATCCAAGTAGTTGGGCCATCTTTTTGCTGGTTTCCCAGGCACAGTAGCAGGGAGCTGGATGGGAAGTAGAGCGGCCAGCAAACTGGTGTTTGCATGGGATTCCAGTGTTACAGGTGGCAGCCTAACCCACTGCACCACAGCACCAGCCCACACAGATGTTTGTAGCACTTTATTCACAGCCCAGATCTCTGTCGTTAGGTGAATGGGCAATGAAATGCGATTCCACATTCAAAAGAAACGAGCTTTCAAGACATGGAGGCGCCTTAGTCGCCTGTTGCTGAAAAAAGCCAGACTGAGAAGGCTGCCTTCCATGTGGTTCCCATGGCGGGACCTCCGGGAAAAGACAAAGCAGTGGAGACAGAACAGGATCAGTGGCTGGGACAGGCATTTGGCACAAGCGGGCAGGATGCCGCGTGGGTGGGGTGTCTGCATTCCCTATCAAAGTGCCTGGTTCCCTGCCCAGCGCTGCTTCTGACTGCACCTGCCTGCCAGTGCACACCCTGGGAGGCAGCATGTGAAGGCCCAGGTACCTGGATCCCTGCCACTCACATGGGAGACCCACATGGAGCCCATGGCTCCTGGCTTTGGCCTGGCCCAGCCTCAGCTTTGGCTAGGATTTGTCGCGTGAACCAGCAGATGGGAGATCATTCTGTCTGTCTCTTTCTTTGTCTCACTACCTTTCAAGTAAATAAAATATGGGTTCGTGTTTTTGGCACAGTGGTTCGAGCTCTCCTTGGGACACAAACATCCCATATCAGAGTGCCTGCCTCAAATCCCAGCTCTGCTTCCTTTTTTTAAATTTATTTATTTATTTTTTATTATTTTTGACAGGCAGAGTAGACAGTGAGAGAGAGAGAGAGAGAGAGAGAAAGGTTTTCCTTTACTGTTGGTTCACCCTCCAGTGGCTGTTGCGGCTGGTGCACTGCAGCTGGCGCAACATGCTGATCGGAAGCCAGGAGCCAGGTGCTTCTGGTCTCCCATGCAGGTGCAGGGCCCAAGCACTTGGGCCATCCTCCACTGCATTCCCGGGCCACAGCAGAGAGCTGGACTGGAAGAGGGGCAACCAGGACAGAATCTGGTGCCCCGACCGGGACTAGAACCTGGTGTGCCAGCGCTGCAAGGTGGAGGATTAGCCTATTGAGCCATGGCGCCGGCCTAAATCCCAGCTCTGCTTCCAATCCAGCTTCCTACTCAGGTGCATCCTGGGCAGTAGCAGGTGATGGCTCAAGTTCTTGGGTCACTGCCACCCACTTGAGAGACTCAGATGAGGTTCTCAGCTCCTGACTTTGGCCTGGTCCAGACCTGGCTTTTGTAAGCATTTGAGGAGTGAACTAGTGGATATACCATCTCCGTGCCTCTTTCTCTCTCTGTCTCTGCAAATAAAATGATAATAAATACTTTTGTTGAGGGTTAAATAAAGAAATAAATTGAACAAGGGTCAGTGGCTTCCAAGGGTTGAGGGAAGAGGGATGGTGGGTGGAGCTGCAGCCACTCCCTGTGACACTGCAGGGGCAGACACATGCCATTACAAGTCTGTCCAGTACCATGAGGGAATGCTGACATCCCCCATGGACTCTGGGTGGCAGTCCCTGAGTGTGGCAGACGTCCTGTTGCTGTGTTGGGGAGGTAGGGCAGGGCGCACACGGAAAATCTCTCCCTTGCTGTGGACTTGAAACTGCTCTATAAATCAGTCTGTTTTTTAAAAGCTTCGTAACTATATTCATCAAGGAGCCCAGCCCCCTGCCCCAGCTGCCAACAAGCTCAGCGTTGTCCCCAGCCCTGCTGGAGGCCACTGACCCACACTGACCTCCCCTCTCTCTCCAGCACTGCAGGGAGCGGCCCCGGTCCATGGTGGTCATCGAGGTGTTCACCCCCGTGGTCCAGAGAATCCTCAAGCACAACATGGTGAGTGCCGGCGCCTTCACCCTCCGGGATGGAATGAGTTGGGGTTCTGGGGAGTTCGATGCAGCCATACCCACAGTGGTCAGCATAGCAAAGGCCGGTGGCTGGGGAAGGAGCAGCTGGGTCTCGTGCAGAGTCCCAGCCTGTCTGGATCCTCGGCCTCTGGGCATGGAGTGGGACTTGTGGTTCCTGTACTGTGGGCTGTGTACTGTAGCTGCTGCCCAGGGAGCACAGTGCAAAGGGGCAGCCGAGATGAGCTGCCCGGGTAGTGACCTGACAGACACACCCCAGCCAGGTGGCCACAGTCGCCTCACCGTGATGAGCCACGTTACAAGGATGTTCGCCCCCTTGATGTGATGTGATAAATGTGGCATTCAGGGTCTTCCTCCTGGTAACCCACAGCTCCAGTTTAATCCTGAGACAGACAGCAGATATATCCCAGCAGAGGGATGGTCTACAAAACACCCAAGCAGGGGCCAGCATTGGAGTACCCGTCTTATGCTGCCACCTGCAGTGCCAACATGCCACATGGGCACTGGTTCAGGTCCCAGCTGCTCCACTTCTGATTCAGCTCCCTTTGGATGGCCTGGGAAAGTAGTGGAAGATGGCCCAAGTGTTTGGGCCCCTGCACTCACATGGGAGACCTGGAGGAAGCTCTGGGCTCTTGATTTCAGCCTGGCTCAGCCCCAGCCATTGCGGCCATTTAGGGAGTGGGAGGATCTCTCTTTCTCCCTCTGTCTCTGCCTCTGTTTCTCTGTAACTCTGCCTTTCAAATAAATAAGTAAATAAATCTTAAAAAAAAAAAATGTACACCTCAAAGTAGCCCTGCTCATCAAAAACAGGGAAGTCAGAGAAAGTGCCCCAGTCCCAAGGGGCCTGAAGAAGCCTGGTGGCCAAATGCCAGGTGGGATCCTGGGTGGCGTCCCTGGACAGTGAAGGACACTGGGGGAGGATGGGGGAAGCTAGCTTTGCAAGAGTAGGCAGACAGAATTTAGTGAAGCAGCTCCAGTGGGCTGGGTACGTGCAGTTCATGGGGTTCCTTGCTGTTCTCTCCTCACACCAAGGAGAACTGTGAACACTGTTTTCTCCATGGGGAAACTGAGGCTGAGCAAGCTCCACTGACTGGCCACAGGGCCATAGCTGGGATCCACATAACCAACACGTACTCACGGGTACTCATCGGCACCTTCCAGGAGCAATGTGATACTGAGTGTGTGAGGCCGTTTTCCTGAGAGCCAGCCCGATGTCCTGCCACAGCGGGAGCCTAGACCCAGAAAGGCTGGGCAGGTCCTGTGGGCTCTGACAGGTGGCTGTGAGTACCCATGAGGGGGGCAGGGAGCAGGCATGTGACACCAGGGCCCATTCCCATCTGCATGTGGGCCTGAGCCAGCCCCCAACAGACTTGAAGTCACCAGGGCACGTGATAAGCCCCGAAGTGACCATGGCCTGCAAACCTTGTCACCTGTGATGTGGCTTCCCCATCTCCATACTGCGCCCTGAAGAATGCTGTACACCTTCCCCCATGAGGAGCGGAAGTTTGGGACAAGTGCCCTTCTCTCCCCATCCCGTGCTGTTGGCAGACATCAGTAATCAACTGTAGCATTCTTCCTTCAGGGATGTCTATCCATCCATCCTTCCGAACAGCGATCCAGGCAGCCGCTACCACTGGCGCCATGATGGATTCTATTTCCCATTCTCCCCCAGGAGTGATTTGCAAGCCTCCTAGCCTTAGAGTAAACTCATGTCTTGTTTTCTAAAGATGAGATAGGGATGCCCCGTGTGATTCTTCCTCCAAGACAGAAAGACATCTGGGGTGGGGAGTGGGGGATCTGCCTTCCTTGGGGCTCTCACAGTCGCTGGGAGGGGCACTCCCTGGCTTTGGCAGAAGTCCCCTAGGGTGTAGAGACCGGCAGTGGGCTGATGGCCCTATGGTGAAGCTGGGCCTTTCTATTGATATAGGGAGGCTGAGTCAGTGGCTAGCCAGTGTGCACGCTGGGGTAGACAGCGACGGCTACAAGGAACATTCGAGAAATGAGATCAAACCCTACAGTGGTGTTCTGGAATTTGAGAGGCATCCCCTGTTCTGAATGCATCTCTTGCGAATTTCTTGTGTGCCCCACATTGTGGAGGAGTGAACCCAAGCTTAGAGACTCTCAAAGCGTGCTCCTCACTGGAGCAGCGTGGAGCCTCAGACACGGAGGCGGCAGGCGTTTGTTTCCTGGAGGTTCCGTCCAGATGCCTCATCCAGGTGTGTCCCTGGGGCGACCTGCCATTCGTTGGACGTCTTTGTGGCAGAGGAGGCCAGGAGATGCGGCTGTGGTCTCCCGTGGACCCCTGATGTCCTCAGGGGAGCGTGTGTGACTTTCTCAAAGACCAGACTCCTCCGTAGTATTTATTTCCAAGGAAACAACCTTGAATATGCAGAGATACGTTAGCAGAGGTAACCAGTGTTTCCTTTCACGAAGCCCTGTGAAAGCAGTTTTCTTAGATTCTTAAAACTCCAGCCGTGGCCAGCAGGGGCCTCCCGAGACCACCAGCCAGCTTTCCCATCCCTTTCCCAGGAGACCGGGGACTCTCAGTCTTCTGATGTCGTACCCAGTGCTGCATGTGTGTGGGGGCGTGTGCACGCATGTGGCGGCTCTGCTGCCCTCTACGGCAAGGCATAGCCCTCGCGGGCACATAGGGAGCAACGCAAGGCCTTCCATGCGGGTGAAGGAGCCTGGGGCAGCGGCTCCAGAAAGCTCCTGAGTGACCAGGCCAGGGGCATGGTGGGCACCATAGGGGAGGGCGGGGAGACAGATCAGTCATCTTGCTGGTCAACCCACCACCTTCCCAGACACAGGTGGGCAAGACCAGGTCACACCTCGCCACTCCTGGTACTCGAAAGGCACAGGTACAGGCTTTGGAAGGGGGCCGAGCTCCAGGCCTGGCAGGCCCCGCCCCCCCCGGCCCTAACCATGATGGTCAAGTGAGTGCCGCTGGCCCCAAGGGAAGGGTCCTTTCCCAGCGGTGCCTCTGTGTCCTGTATCACCTGTTGCTCTCTGGGCAAGTCCCCAGCACCTGCGCTGAGAGGTGGTCGTGGGTCCACCTCTCCTGTCTTCCTCGAGCCCTGTCACTCAGCTGTAGCAGGAGGGGTCCCGATGTCCTTGGGCAGTGTCCTTTAACAGAGCCTCAGCCAAAGTTGCAGCTCCCTGGGCTGCTGGGGGCTGCCAGTTTCTTAGGATGGACCAGTTGTCACTTCCTTAGGGTGGACCAGTTGTCCCGCCCACAGCTGTGGCCACCTCCAGCCTTCTCCCTGCTCTCAGAGGACCTGTTGTGTGTTCTACCCACCTTCCCCCACACCTCTCACATGCCCATGGCCACTCCACCACACACATACACACACACACACACACACACACACACACACGTCCTTACACACGTGCCCTTACCGCCTTGCCCACCTCTCAAGCCACGCCTCTCGCACACACCCCTTGTCCAGCCTTTCCGTCTCCTCTGCCTTTTTGTAGCCCCGGTGCCATTTGGAAGCCGGCATCCTCACATGCTCATGTGTTCGGCTGGAGCCCACGGGTGGGCGGCAGGGGAGGATGCACCGAGAAGCCTGCCCCAGGCCCCTCCCGCCTGTCCCTGCGTAACTCAGGAAAAGGACCACAGCTCCTCTCAGCACAGTGGTGTCTGGGCCCCAGCACTGCCTTTGCTTCGGGCGTAGCCCTGCCCCCCAGTGTTGGTGGCCCCATGCCAGGACCCCTCCAGCCTCACCCCGCAGCCTGCAGGAAGCAGGAGGCCCAGCAGCTCTACGAGGCCTTGTGAGAATTTCAAGCTCCCTGAAGGGTTGTCGGAGCTGGGCTGGACGTCTGCAGGCCCCTCGTGGTCACACAGAAGAGAGGCTGCCCTTGACCCTCCCGAGGGCACTTGGGGGGTGTCCATGGACCTCCTGTGCAAGGCCATTGCTGGCCTCCAAGGACAACCCCTGCAGCGTGGAAGCGAGGTGTGAGGGTGCCGGCTCATTGCAGTGACACACGCTCCTTGTGCTCTGTGGCCAGCAGCTCCGCCCCGTGCCCACTGCGCTGGCCCCGCCAGCACCTGCCCAGCTGCTGTCCTGTGCTCTCCCTGCAGGACTTTGGGAAGTGCCCGCGACTGAGGCTGTTTACTCAGGAGTACATCCTTGCCTTGAACGAGCTCAACGCGGGGATGGAGGTGGTGAAGAAGTTTATTCAGAGGTGAGTCTCCTGCCGGACGCCTCCCTGCCCCGGCCCAGCGCCAGCCGGCCTCTACGTCCCACAGCCACCAGCGAGGGCCGCAGGGCTGACCAGAGGCCCCAGCATCTCCTCTGCTATGGGACTCCACTGGATGCCCCAAACAGTGTGGTCCAAGCCACTCGATTTCTGTGTGACATTGGGCCTGTCACTGCACCTCCCTGGTCCCTGTTCCTCAGCCATCCACGGAGGGCTTTGTGCAGTAAATGAGATGTCATATGAGGAAGCCTCTAGCACGCTGCAGGGTAGGAAGCTGAGACGCTGTAAAGGCCCTAGGAGAGGTCAGCACTTCCGTGAGTGCCTGCAGCCCTTGGGTGCCAGGTGTCAGGGGATGGCTTCTGTCCCTGGCGCTCCCAGAGTTATCCCTGGGGTTCTGAACAACTATGCCCCTGCCAACGCTGCCCAAGCTTGGCTAGGAGGAAGCCAGATCTTTTTAAGGTAGTATGTATTTTCATTTCTATATGAAGGGCCGAGAAGTCCCATCAAATACCCCTCAGTAGCTGGGGCTGGGCCAGGCCGAAGCCAGGAGCCTGGAACTCAATCCAGGTCTCCCATGAGGGTGGCAGAGGCCCAGGTACTTGAGCCATCAAGTACGCCTCCCAGGGTGGCACTGTCGGGGTGCTAGGTGGGAACCAGGACTTGAACCTGACACTCTGATACAGGACGTGGGTGTCCCAAGGGGCAACTTAACTGCTGTGCTAAGTGCCCACCCCATGAAGCCAAATGTTTTTGTTCTGAGTGGCTTCCGGCGCTTGGGCTTGGGGCTGTTTTTTGGCTTTGCTTTCACTGTCAATCTCTTGCTCATTTCCTCAATGTCCAGGCAGTGTGGATGTGACTGGCTCAGCCACGTTCTCAGCTTGTGGGAGAGTGGCCTGTCACTCCTACTCTTCTTGTTTTTTTATGAAAATCAAACTAACCTGTTTAAACCAGTTCTGAAGCTACACTTTTCCAAAATGAGCTCCCACCCCCACCCAGAACTCACAAAGTGTTTGTGGACCCAGTGTGCCCTGCGCCAGGGCCCTGGGGACTTCGGGTCTGTTCAGAGACCCACTGTGATCTGCAAAGCCTTGTCAGGTGAGGCGTCTTGGCGACAGCAGCCATAATGATAATTTTCCAGGACTGTGGTCTTATCCCCGCACTCGCAGCCAACCCATTTTACAGATGGAAAACAGGCTCAGGGATCCCCACGACAATCACTGTGGAACATAGTGACTCTCCCAGACCCCGTGCTGAGCTCCAACGACCACAGTAATTTTTGTTGCAAAGCGAGGAACATTGGAGAGTACAGTGGGTGTCGTGAATAATTATCCCAGATGTAAACCAGACTGTCCCAGGATAGTGGCCCTGTGGAGGGGGAGGGGCTGTTACCCTCACCATATAGCTAGGGCAACTGAGGCTGGAGAGACACGAGCTTGCCAGGCCCTCAGCTGGATTCGAGCCTAGGCACACTGGGTCTGCAGCTTTGTTCTCCACTGCATGCACGTGGCACAGCTGGGACCCTGGTGTCACAGTTGCACAGCCCTAGCTCTGAGGCCCCTCTGAGCTGTGAGAGGCCCGGGGCAGCCTCATCCCTGGGCAGTGCCCAGCAGCCCCTCTGCCCCGCCCACCCGTAGGACCGTCTCACTGGCGCCTCTGCTCTTTTCCAGCATGCACGGCCCCACCGGGCACTGCCCCCACCCCCGGGTCCTGCCCAACCTGGTGGCTGTGTGCCTGGCCGCCATCTACTCCTGCTACGAAGAGTTCATCAACAGGTCAGCTGCCTCGGAGGGCCTGGGGAGGGTGTGTCACCACCCCCACTGGGGGGACGAGCCGCCACAATGGCTGGGCTGGGGCGGTGGAGCGGCTTCTGCTGGGCGAGCCTCGTGACGTGTTTGCCACCTGCCCTGGGCCCCGTGATGTGGGCCTCAGAGCCCAGGGCTGTTGCTGGAGCAGCAAACCCTGAAGCCACACCAGCACTGCAAGGCTGTGGAGGCTGTACTGCGTGCTGAAGGTTTCTCTCCTTGGGGAGTATGTTCTGCACTTGAGACTGTGCATACCACCTGTGCGTGTGTGGAAGGTGTGAGGGCACACGCGTGTGGGCGGGTGTGTGTGTGCATAAATGTGCCTTTTGCCAAGGTGTTGGGCACAGGGGCCAGGTGGTACAGTTTGCCCTCTGCAAACTCAGGATCTTGCGCATGGCTTGCGTGTTTCTCTTTTGAGCTGGCTGTGGCCAGGCACGGTTGCTGGTGGTACCGCGAGAACAGTCCCAAGTTCCTGCCCTCTGGGAGCTTAAATTCCATGGTGGGGATGGGTGGGGTTCCTCACAAGGTGGGCACGCAAGATGATGTTGCTTGATGAGAAACGCAGTTTAAACAGTCAGGTCGGTAGGCCGTGACCAGAGGGGGTCGTGGTGGGGCCACTGCCTGGGCTTGGGTCCCCCCAAAGCAAACTCTAGCCCAGGATTGGGGTGGAGACAGCTTACTAGGGAAGTCAGAGCTCCCAGGAAGCACCGGAGGAGACAGGCGGGTAGACAGGCAGTAAGGTGTGAGTTAGTAAGCAGGTGAGCTGTTGCTGCTCCCTTGGGACAATCCCACATCCCACCCTGTGACTCGGAGTTGTCCCCTGAGGCTGCGACACTGGGATAGGCTCTTCCCAGCTCCCACCCCTCACTGGGCGAGGCCCACTCCTGGGATGCAGATGCCAGTGGTTTGTCCAGAATTTTCTGCTGTGGCATCTGGGTCACACACAGATAGACACAAACATACAGAGACAAAAACACACACAGAGGCCCACACAGAGACACACACCAGGCACCCACCCAGCCGGGCTCCTTTCCTCAGACTGTCCTGCCTCCCTGGGCTGCTCTGTGGACCCCTAGCTGGGACGGGGGCCATCTAGCTCCCGTGAGGCTCCAAGGTCCTTTCCCAGGGCCTGGCGCCAGCTTCCGGGGACCAGGAGCAGGGAGCAGAGGACAGAGAGACCGGAGCGGTGAGGTAGAGGGGAGCAGGGCTAGGAACCGCACTCCATGGCACAGCCTGGGCGGCGGCACTGGCCTTGCTGCCTGCTCCCAGCTGGAGACCGGCTGTGCTGGCTGCTGGAGATGCAGGGGAAGCCGCCGGGCCGGCCTCCCCTCCCAGGGCCGCGGGCGGAGGGCACAGCAGCTGCTGTGCACTTTAATCCAGGTGATGAGGAAGGGACCCAGAATGTAGAACACAGGAGTCTACATGGTGGCGTGTTGGGGTGCCCTGGGGAGGAGCTTTAAAAAGCACACTGTGAAGCCCCAGCTCGGGCATTCCTGCTCGCTCTGTGGTTGCTCCCAGCACCGTGGGAGGGACGCACAAATGGAGCCCTACACAAATGGGCTGACCCCACGACGCTGTCCCAGCACCCGTGTGTGGCAGCGGGAATGAGTGAGCTAGGATGACCAGCAAACCACGAGCATGTCTCACACCCATGCTGCTGAGCGGGCAGGGCCAGCCGATACGTGCTGTTGTGTTTCCCCAGAAGGGAAGCTCAGGCCTGGACAAACCAGCTGTGGTGACAGAGGCCGGAAGAGCGGCCACCTTGGGGGAGGGCCGCGAGAGGCCTCCTGGTTCCTGGAAGCGTTTGTCATCTTGCTGTGCATCAGCAGGTCTCCATCATGGCCAGCGTTCCTCCCAGAGGAGATTTGGCAATGACCGGAGACAATTTTGGTCGCCACACAACACTGCTGGCATCCAGTGGGGCAGGAGGCAGGGACGCTTCTGAAGAGCCGCCGCCCACCACGGAGCACTCCCAAACCCAACACGTCCACGCGGAGAACCCTGGCCCGGGGCTCTTGCACTGGAGTTCCTGTAACACTTGTCATGCCCAGCCCAGGGTCTCGCGCGTCACTGTAGTCAGGTGGCACCACAGTGAGACGCGGCCTACTCAGCACTTAGCTTTGGAAGCCCACCTCCCCCCGACTTGGTAGCCCGACTTCGGTCACAGCAGACATTCAGAGTCGGGAGACGTGGTTGTTAGCTGTCTGCTGGCACACTGCAGCTTGCAGCTCAGTGCAGAAGAAAATGAGAAAAAGATGGGGGGGGGGGGGGTGTTAGGGAAGGATCCTTCAGGGAGCTGAGACCAGCAGATGGTGCTCCAAGCAGAGAGAAGGCGCACACGGGCCTGGCAGTGACGGCTGGAGTAACCGCCAGCACAAAGCTTTTGTCTCTGGTGCCTGAACACTGGCCTCAGAAATGCAGATTCCTGGATGAGGTGCTTCTGGGCCCAGGAATCTGCATTCTTCGCTGACTGCACAGGTGATTCTGCTACTTGCTAAAGCTGAGGGCCCTCCCAGGGGAGGATCTGAACGAAGCTGAGTGTGGCCAGAGCAGAGGGCTTGAGAGGGCCGGGCCGTCTGCCCGAGACTCCTGGGGGCGGTGCTGATCTGCAGGTTTGGATTCAACAGATCCCGACGGCTCCCCACCGATACCACCTGCAGGGGACCACACTTTGCAGAGCAGGGCTGCACCTGTGTTTCAGTGGTAGATTTTTTCTTTGTTTGGCAAACATAGGAGAGTCTGCAGTGGGTTTTAGGTACAAGAGGGACAGGATGCAATTTCAGTTCCAGGCTCCCCCGGTTGCTGTTTGGTGGAGGATGGGCTGGGGGGCAAGCCTGCCTTGGTTGGGGGGGGAGGGCTACCAGGTGGCAGCTGCAGTGAGGTGCTAGGTGGAAGCCTGGCGAGGACAGCACAGCCCCGGCCCCGACTCCAGCCGACCCGGCTGATGCCACGAGCTCCTCCAGCGTGTCATCTGCTGCCAAGATGTTTCCTGGTCCAGGTCCCTCACGCCCCCACCGCCCAGTCCCCGCAGGATAAAGGCCGTGCCGTCCCCCAGGCTGTCCCTGGTGCTCCGGTGGGCACAGGATGTACTCACACTACAGAGAACAGACAGCTTGACCCAGGTTAGCATGGCTCTCTGGAAAATCACCCATCGGAGCCAAACAGCCTTGCAAGCGTCCGTTCCTAAATCCCAGCACAGGCAAACAAAGGCGAGTGGAGTGTTGAGAACTTGGGGAGCAAATGAGATCTGAACCAGAGGAGACAGTCAGGCTGCCCCTCCCCCGGACCACACACAATGTCCCATCAGCCGTAGCCTTCTCGGATCGTAGCCAGTGGGTCGTTTCTTTACGCCAGCGAAGTTTAACGTTTATTAAGCACACTTGGTGGGCTCTGCTCTGCCTGGCTCATGACCTGCGCCAGATCAGTGCGGACCCTCACGCGTGCATCTCATCTGAGCTCTGCAAAGCGCCAGAGACAAGGCTCAGGCCCGTCCCTGGGAGTGTCCGCGTCTCTGCAGGCACAGAGCGCCTGCCTGTGGTACATTCAGGGGGTGCTGGAGCAACAGCTGTTTGTAATCATGCGACTGTGCTCAGAGCAGTGGCTCTCGACCTTGACCTCGCACGGGAGAGCCCCAAAGACTGCTCAGGTCCAGCCCCACCCCGGAAATTCTGACCTGATTTGGCTTCAGTGTGACTAGAAGTGCCCCCAGGTTATCCTGGTGTCCGTCAGGGGCGGGAAGCTCTGGTTTAGAAGGATTTAGGGTCCAGAAGAAGAAATGAAAGACCATGAGTAAGCATCTCGGAAGGCCCTCATGGGAAGGAGCCTGGGTTTTGCAGTTAAGAGACATCCCAGCCCCCTCCTATCATGGGAAGGTCATTAACCCCTGGGAGAATCCGTGTGACAGCACTTGGGCTGTGTCAGCACCCGAGAACCTGCAGGGGCAACCAGTGCCAGCCTTGCTGCCCCGTAGGCTGCATGTCCCCAGGAGCCCCTTGGTGAGGGGTGGGCTTTAGCCAGGCCAAGGCCCCCACAGGTGCTGCCCACAAGGGGCCTCGTTATCTTGTGTTGGGCCCAGCGACATAAACCAGTCTTCTCAGTTAACGCCTTGTTGCACACTCCGGGGGAGTGGCCCTGGGCACTAGGGGACTCTGTGACATGAAGGTCCGGGCAGAACAGTGGCGGGACCCTAGAAAGCAACTAGAAGTCACCTAGTAGTTCTCATGGGTGTGTCCGGAAGACAGTCAGTGGGGGTGACATGAAGAGACTGACACTTGTGGTCACCAAATACAGAGTTCCTACAGTGTGCTGGCAGCAGCATGGGCTCCACAGACAGGCAGCCTTTTCCTGTCCGCAAGACCCGGGACAAGCCCGTCTCCTCAGCTCTAGGGAGGGGCGGGAACCCAGGGAGGCAGTGTGGCGTGCATGGTACAGCTCTTGGCCAGCGTCGCGGGCCGGTGCCCGTGCTCACGGGCCCTCTCCCACTCTTCTGCAGCCGCGACAACTCCCCCAGCCTGAAGGAGATCCGGAACGGCTGCCAGCAGCCCTGTGACCGGAAGCCCACCTTACCTCTGCGCCTTCTGCACCCCAGCCCGGACCTGGTGTCTCAGGAAGCCACGCTGTCCGAGGCGCGGCTCAAGTCGGTGGTCGTGGCCTCCAGCGAGATCCACGTGGAGGTGGAACGCACCAGCACTGCCAAGCCGGCGCTGACGGCCAGCGCGGGCAACGACAGCGAGCCCAACCTCATCGACTGCCTCATGGTCAGCCCCGCCTGCAGCACCATGAGCATCGAGCTGGGCCCCCAGGCCGACCGCACACTCGGCTGCTACGTGGAAATCCTCAAGCTGCTGTGAGTGTCCCCCGCCAAGAGCCCACCGCCCGTCTCTGCTTAGCTTTGCAGCTGTGTTTGTGGGCTGGATGAGGATCATGTGTGGATGTGCACACTTGAGTTGGGGTGCGAGGAAGTGCAGAAGCTAAGGCGGTGAGCGTGTGTGTGCAGGATACAGGGGTGTGAGCCCATGTGTGAGCGTGGAAGGGCACACGAGAGAGTGCACCTGCATTCCTATGAGCATAATGTTGCATGCATGCATGCATGCATGTGTGGCTACATGGCATGGTCATTTGTGTGCATGTATGCTTTGGTACCTGGGCATGTGTGTAGATGCAGGAACAAGCATGTGTATACACAGGTGTCTACCCACAACTTCCAGAGTGTTCAGGAGCACAGGGATGCACAGCTGGACGCAGGCCTATGGGTGGATCTCTCAGAAGAAGCCTGTATTTATGCTTTGGTGTCTGTGTGAGACATGCATAAGTATGCGCTTGTATTTGTATGTGTGACCATGTATGCACAGGATTTGGGGCGTGTGTTTCTTTTTGCATGTATGCACATGTGCCTGTGAGACAGCATGTGTGTTTCTGCATTATGTGAGCTATATGTGCACCTGTAGGTTGGTGTGGGGAATTGTATGTGTGTCTACTGATGGTGGGGCATGTATGCACAGGTATCTGTGTGCACACATATGGAAGCATTCCCTAGGGGTTTATCTAATTGGAAAACTGCCCCTCTAGGGTGTGCTGGGATCCAGGGGTGTGACTTGGACTGGCTGAGGAGAGGCAGTGAGGAGACTGGTCCCGGGTGGGCCCTGGGCAAGGCCGCTTCTGCCGGGTGCCGAGGCCTGGCCCTGGCCCTCCCTGAGTCTCAGTTATGTGGCTGCATCATTCACTCTCTACCGCCCCAAGTTGAGGGTTTCGTAGGCTGCTCCCCATGCCCACGCAGAGTTTTAGCTCCCATGGATAAGCGAGGTCTGGGGACCCTCACGGTGCCTCCTTCCCCTCCCTGCCGAGCAGAGCTCAGCCCACTCTGGGGAGACCCAGTGCCAGAAGTTTTGTGTCCAGATGTGGTCGGTGGTGGTTGCTGGACTTTGCAGATGGACTGGGATAGAGCTGCTTCGTCACATTTCACTGCACCAAAGCCTGTCGAAAACCAGAGGCCTTGTCTGGGGGAGGCGACTTGGAAGCCCAGCCCTGGGGTGGTGGCAGGGTGTGCTGGGTGGAGGTGGAGGGGATTGCTTAGTCCCTGTGTGGTGGTCACCACGCGCCTGCTGTGGGTAGCAATGTCCATCTTCTTTCATGGCTGTTTTGCTGCTGGGCTTTGCTCGTGGGGAGGGGTGGAAGGGAGCTTCCGGGGCCAAGTGAGCCAGTGACAGCAGCCGGGAGGTACTGGGGTGCCCCATGCTCACAGCAGAGCCTGTGGTGTCGGGGAAGGTGGGCACGCCCATGCACGCATGCACCTGCATCCCGCCATTGCACTGCAGCTCCCCATGGTTGGAAGGAGGACACGGAAAAACTTTGTTTTTCTAACATTCCAGCACCCCAGATGGTTGCTTAGGTCACTGGCTCGTTGGGGGCCTCAGACATGCTGGATGCAAACAGGCCAGAGCTCTAAAGTCCTCAAATGTGACGGGGGGAAAGCCCAGGTCCAGAGGCAGCCACCCTGGGTCCCTGGCCTGCCTGACCCCTCGGAGCCTCAGCTCCCAGGCTGGGAGGTGGGGGGGTGGCTGTGAGTCCCCCCCCCCCCAGCAGACACCTCCAGGAGGTGGGCAGCGTCCCAGCCAGCTTCCTCGTGGCCCTGGAGAGGGAAGGGCATGGCTGCCCCAGGGATAGCACCAGCCTTGGTCCATGCTGCCAGCAGCAGCTGAGGCCAGGTGAGGGCATCACCACATTCAGCCGCTCCCTGGCCCTCAGAGGGACAGAGGACGGACCGCGCAGGTCCCACGCTACCCCAGAGTTTTGGAGAGGGCCTCCCCACTATGGGAGGGACAGCGACCCACCAGGATGGGCCCTACCCTGCTCCCCGGCCCCCGGCCCCCGGCTCCAGCTGTTCTCTGCAAACACCGAGAACTCCCAGGCCTCTGCTGTCTTGGGTCCTGACTCATATTTCTCATTAAGCACCGGGGTTTCAGTTTCATCATGCAATTGACACACATATTTTTCCTTCTTCATAAACACACTCATGAATGAAGGCCCTGTTCTCGCTGATCTGCTTCCAGACCTCCTGCCTGCCCGCACCGCCCAGCTGCCAGGGGCTGGGGGTGGGGGGACCAGGGCCCCCAGGGAGGTGGTCCTGCTGGGCAGGGGTCAGCAGCCTCCTGCTCAGAGCAGCAGCTCACGCCCAGCTGAGTTCTCCACAAGCTAGGATGTAGACCTCCGGAAGCCTCTTTTGCATCGGGAGAGCTCAGAACACAATCTGGGCCTAATAACTTTGTTTTTCTAACATTCCTTGTCTAACCCAGATGGTTGCTTAGGTCACTAGCTCGTTGGGGGCCTCAGACATGCTGGATCCAAACAGGCCAGAGCTCTAAAGTCCTCAAATGTGATGGGGGGAAAGCCCAGGTCCAGAGGCAGCCACCCTGGGTTCCGGGCCTGCATGACCCCTCGGAGCCTCAGCTCCCAGGCTGGGAGGTGGGGGGTGGCTGTGAGCCCCCCACCCCCCAGCAGACACCTCCAGGAGGTGGACTCCTGGAGAGAGGGCATCACCTCCGTGTTTGCTCTTTTTAAAGATAGTGTTGAGAGAGGCGGGCATGGTTGATAGAGAGCTTCGAGAGAGGAAAGAAAAAGGCAACAGTAGCATTGAGGGTGCATTGGTGTGTGAGAAGCCTGCCTTTGCACACTGGGGGAGTGTGACCGTGTGGCTCATCTGTGTCCCTGTGGGCGGCGCGCTGGGCTGCGCCGAGCCTGGGTTTCCTTGCCTCCTTCCTCGGAGGACCACTGTGCGAACCCGGGGGTGTGGAAGATGCCCAGGCAGGCTCAGGCGCTGGTTCTTGCTCGGAGTGAACTGCCGTTTGCACTACTGAGCGGCTCTCTAAGTAGGAGTTGTGCAGAAAGACAAGAGAAGCAGGTGGGGTGGTGCAGAGTCTCAGACGGCTGGGGGGCTAGGGAGGTCACGGAGTCCTGGCCCAGCTTGGCCCGTCCCATGCTCTGGAGGGCGTGCTGCTGCCGCCGGGGCGCACGGGTCAGCTCAGCCCACGCTGCGGCCAGCGCAGGGCGGAGGGCAGTGTCTCAAAGGCACAGTTCCTGGAGTATGGCCAGGTGTTCCCAGAGGGAGGCCCTGGCACCGTTAGAATCGGACGCCTTGGCAAAGTAGTCTACACCACTGAAGTTCCCTGGAGCCCTTAGGAAAGGAAAGGAGAGGAGAGGGGAGGGGAGGGGAGGGGAGGGGAGGGGAGGGGAGGGGAGGAAAGCTTCCGAACACAGGGTGTGGTTGAGAGGAGAAGCATCATCGAAGCGGCACGGCGGGTGGTGTGACGGGAGGCCGACTGGAGCCCACGGGAGCTGCGGGTGTGCCGAGGTTTCCTGCTGGGTGCCTTCGTGCGCCGTTTCTCGTCCACCTGTTTATTCGTTCTTCCATCCAGCAGTGAATGCACATCGGGGCGCGCGCGTTCTGTGCAGGGGTCCCTGTGCGCCTGAGAATTGCCGGTGCCCAGAGCAGTGGCGTGGGCTGGAGAGAGGGAGCCTGTGGCACAGCGTGGGGCGCCTCGCCACGGGATGCGCTTCTGCTCTTTCCTGATCAGCCCTCGCCTGCGATCTGCATGGCGGGGACACAGCGGTCTGAAACACGTCCCAAACTCAGGCCTCCTCGCACCATGCCTCCGTGAGCATGGACTGCCACGAGGCAGCTGCGTTTCCCCCAAGCTTCACAGCGGATTCTGGAAGTCGGGAGGCCAGGGTGGGGCCAGAAGAAAGCATCTGGCCATGTCTGTCAAGCCAGATGAGAATCTTGGCATCTGACTGCAGCACTGCTCCTTGTAGGCCGCTCTCATGCCAAGGCAGGATCTCGGTGAGACCTCCACTGGGGCCTAGCTCCCGTGGCACTGGGGGCACTCGCTGTCCCACGGAGACTCGCCTACATCCCCTTCTGCCCCCGAGTGCAGTGCAGACCCTGAGTTGTGTCACCTTGGGTTCAGCAGCCCTCTTGTGAGCACCAAGCACCTGCTGGGCCCGGTGCCGGTGGTGGGGGCTGCAGAGATGAGACCCAGCTGCTGCCCTGGGCTGACAGGGTGCCAGGTGAGCACTGCACCAGAACTCCCTGGGGAGGCACGCAGGGGCCGCCACCACGCCGGGGAAGGGTTTAACCTCTGGGACCTCAGAGATCTGGGACTGCAGCTTGGAACAGCACCTGTCAGCAGCGCCCAAAGCCAGAGATCGGGGCCCAGGTGGGAGAACTGGCTCTAAAAGCAGCAGGTACAGAGGGGCAGCCTCAGCCACCTGCTGGCATCTTGTGACAGATCGCACTCAGATCCTTGATTTTCCTCATCTGTAAAATGGGGTTGCTTGGGAGTGCTTCGGCGCACAGTGCAGGCCATCCATCGTCTCTGGCAGGCCCTGTGTGTCCTGTGTCTTTCTGAGCTGTGCTGTTGACGGGTAGGGAGCCCGCTGACCCACGCAGACCTCTGAAGCGTTGTCCTTCCCTCCTGCGACCTCTCGGGGCACAGCCCAGGGTCACCCTCGGGCTTCAATCAGCGGCTTCTCATCTGTGATCGGGGCTCACCTGGGGTTGTGGGGCAGATCCCTGGAGCTCGCTCAGGGGCTCGGCATCCTGGAGCAGGGGCCGCCGTCAGTGGTAGCACTTCCGTATGGGACAGCTCCCTTCCTAGGGCCTGATGGCGTGTAACACTCTCGCGCCTGTGGGATGGCAGAGCTGCCAGGGCCTGGCCAACAGTCCTGGCTCACCCCATGCCTGGCTGTGTGGGCGACTGAATAGCCCAGCTCCACCCATGCTCAGAAAGAGCACCCCCTCTTGCAAGGGTGCATGTGTGATGCTCTCTGCTCCTGCTCTGCCGGGGGTGGGTCCCCCCTCCCCATCCAAGGTCCCCAGTCTGCAGGGCCCCTGAGAGGCAAGGCTTTGGAGCCAGACACGCCCAGATTGGATGTCTCCCCAGCTGCAGCAATGTCAGCTGGGGGCCGGGCCTCAAGTTTCCGCATCCATTCAGTGGGCTGATCGCCTCCCTCTTGCTGTGCCCTGGAGACGAGTGAGGGAACGAGCCGCGGCTCTCATCGTGAGCTCACACAGACAGCACTGGTGAAGTCACGGCCGCCGTTGTCTTTCACTGCTCTCGCTGTGATCATCGGCGTCGCTGCCGTCACTGGCATCAGCTTCGGAAATTGAAGGACAGGAGAAGCAGACGTGCAGGGGCACCACAGCCTGCCGCTTCTCTTTTCCCGCGGCTCTTCCAGGCCCAGCCCACGCTCACCTCCCTGGTGCACTGGCCGGGGCTGCCGACTGCACCCCAGAAACGTAGATGTCCTGCTCGGTGCTGGAGGGTGGAGCCGTGAGGTCAGGGCCCACCTAATGGCCTCACTGTAGTCTAGGCAAGTGCAGTCATCCTGGGGTTTGGGGCCAGACCTTCAGCAGCGACATCTGTGGGGACACAGTGCGTCCTGTCCTGGCCCTGCCTGAAGCAGCTCAGAGGCCAGAGGGTCTGAAGTCCAGGCAGGGAGTCTGCCGCCACCTTGGTCACCATAGCAAGGCCCGAGGGCTGGCCCTGGCCGGGAGATGCCAGCCTCAGATGCTCATGCACCCCAGAGGCCTCCCAGAAGGAGAAGTGGGTGCCGTGGGTCCCTGCCATTCCCTCTGGGACACCTGACCTAACTGCTGCCCCTTCTCCTCCTAGGTCGGACTACGATGACTGGAGGCCGTCGCTGGCCAGCTTGCTTCAACCCATTCCGTTCCCCAAAGAGTAAGTCCCTCGCTGTTCTCGAGAGCCTCCCCCTATGAGAAAAACCCTAGCTATGGAGCCACCGCGGACTGACAGCCAACAGATGGAGATGCCGGCCCTGGGCCCGGCCCGCCCCACCCTCGGTCGTGAGTCCTGGGAGAGGCACAGCCCCCACCCTCCACCCCCCATGTAAACTGGGGTGATCCAGTGGCTGCATTGCAGAGCTCCCCAGATCCAGGAGCTCAGAGAGCAAAGTCCTCCCCACAGCGCCTTGCACACAGCCCAGTTAGCCTCCCCTCAGATGGGAAGCAGAGAGCTCTGGGTATACAGGGAGGGAGGCCACTCGCAGCCCATGCAGTGGTTTGCTGGGTGCACCTGTTAGGCCCAGGACAGTCGTCAGCTGGAGCTCCACAATGAAGCTGGCCATCCCTGTCCCGCTGACCTGTCCGCCAGGGTCCAGCTTCTCCCAGGGAAATGGGGAGAAAGCTATCTGGCGGATAATGACCCAGAGAGAGCTTTGTCCAAATAACCAGGCCCGCAGATGCCTCCAGGGCTCTGTTTTGATGGATCTGAAGAAGCCAGGCCAGAGGGGTGCGGGGGGCTCTCTCAGGAGCCCATTACGGAGCCTGTGTTTATGAACCGTAGCTCTCCAGGGCGGGCATTACACCTGTTAATTGCCCCATTTGCTGGCCCTCAGCATTGGAGACCAGAGAAGTCTGACTCCTGGGAGCCGCCCTGGTCTCCCAAGAGCGGTGGCGTCACTGGCTGCAGCCTGGTCCCCACAGGCCTGGGGACGCATCTGCCAGCGGCCCATGATGCAATTCGCTTGGAGCTTGGTCCCTGACGGCTGTGCTGCCGTGTGGCAGTAATTAGTGCGGCCGCGCCTTAATTGTGGCACAATTAACGAACACACCTGGGTCCCTGGAGCCCTGGGGTGCCCGCACAGGCTCCCACACCGGGCAGCACCAGTCCTGTTTGCGGTGTGGTCCTGCGTGGCTGGGGCTGGCTCACTCCGTCCCTGCCTCTGCGGCCTAGCACAGGGGGCCTTTGTCTCGGAGCCTGGGGCAGGGACAGACCGTTAGCATTTCCCTCTCAACTTCCCCTCCATTCTTGGACTGAGACGCGTTGTCTGGGCGTCCCCAGAGGAAACCTCGGGAACATTGTGCGGCTTCCGAGCCCCGGCTAACTGCCCCCTTCCCTTTGTTTTTGTCACAGAGCCCTCGCGCATGAGAAGTTCACCAAGTGAGTATTCGGGCAACGCCCAGGTCACCTTGTCCCAGCACAGACGTGCTCTGGCCGGAGGGCAGCCCTCCACCGCTAGCCTCGCCCTGGCCCTGGCCCTGTCTCACGTGCACGGAGGGTGGAGACACGGGCTGCACCCTGACCCCTGGGCTCTGCCCGCTCCCCTTCCCAGCCCGCGCCGCCCGCCCCGTCCAGTCCCTCCCCACAGGCCCGAGAGTGACTCGGCCCCGCTCTCTGTTGCAGGGAGCTGAAGTATGTCATTCAGAGGTTCGCCGAGGACCCGAGACAAGAGGTGAGCCATCCAGAGCAGGCGGGCAGAAGCTTCGGGCCGCAGGCGTGGTGGGCGTTTCCTGTGATGTCCGCATGAACACATGCTCTCCACGTGCTGGGCCAGGCCCTGGTTTGGAGCTGGGCTGCTGTGCGCCACTGTCAGCAGGCTAAGCGAGCAACCCTAGCCGCGGTCCAAGCTGGTGTTCGTTTCCTCGGGCGTGGTGGCCGGGGCCCTCCCAAAGGGGCTGCACTGCCCATCACAGAAGCACACCCGAGCCCGTGTGCACCAGCAAGGTGCTGGTAGCTGCTGCCCGAGTGGGGCCCATGTGTGCTCTCAGCTGACACTCACAGCAGCCCCATCAGCAGGTCCTGTTACCGTCCCTGTGCCGGGGCAGGATTCAGGGCCAGGAAGCCTGGCTCCCCACCAGGGACAGACCTGGACGCTGTGTCCCTCGCAGAGCAGGGGGACAATGGGTAAGGGAGCGAGCAAGTCATTCTCAATGGAGCCATCCAAGAAGGCTTCCTGGAGGAGGTGGCACTGCCCTGGTTGGACTGAGCTGTAAGCTGTGCTGTGGGCCTGGAAAGACAGTTTCCCAGACACGCACACGCACGAGCAGGAGAGTGAGGAGTCTAGGGCACATTGACACCCAGGCCTTACCATGTACGACCACTGCCGGCCTCCCTGTCCCAGGGCCCTGCGTGTCCCACTCAGCCTGGACGTCCCAAACAGCAGTTCTCAAACTTTATTATCAGTGGAGCTTGTGCAAGATGCAGACACACACCCCCCACATACACACACACCACTGCTCCCTTACAGGGCTTCCGCTGGCTCTGGGTAGCTGGAACCTGCACTCGGAGCCAACGTCCAGTGATTCTGTGCTCTCTAGACCACACTGTAAATATAGTTCTAGAAGGATCTAGAAAGATCGACGTCCAGAATTCCATGATTCTATGCACTGATTCCAAAAGTGATTCTCGGGCGTGCTGGGAAAGCAGGCGAGGAGCTTCTGAATGGTCCAGGTCCCCTGTGTGTCTGTCCTCAAACCCGTGTCATTCCGTGTCGTGTGGAGGAGGATTCTCAGAATTCCCCTGGAAAAGGGAGCCTTGATTCCAGCCAGACTCGCAAGCTGGGCGAATACACGGAGCTCCAGCTGCTGTAGGCCCGGACAGGCAGAACCAGCTGCTGGGAGGGGATTTCCAAGTGGGCTGGCCCGTGCGCGGCCGCAGGGGGCTGTGCGGAGGTGGGAACCCCCGCCCCCAGCAGCCCGTTCTCCCGTTCTCCCTTTTCTGTTGCTCTGCTGGGTTGGTCCCCCACTCACTTGTCTCTTCCCCTGCTCACTTTTCTCTGTCCTCCCTCTTTTCTCCCACAAAGCGGCTTGCTTCTCTGTTCTTCGCTGTGTTCATTGAGTAGCGTTTTATCTGAAGGAGTGGAGTTACTGCGTGATGTTCCTGCGGCTGGGAAAGACAAACAGAACTGCCGCCGTTGTTGTCGCTTTCCTTGTGTGTGGGTTGCGATCCACTTCGTAGCTGTGTGCGAGGGACTCGTGGCAGCAAATGGCCCCTCCCTCCCGCCGCCAGCGATGGCCCCTCTCGTCTCTTCCGAGGATGGGGGAGGCAGGCCAAGGCCTCTGCTCCTCTCGCCCTCGCTGTCCCTCCCTCTGAAATCAGTGCTGGGGCGAGGCGGGGGGGAGGCTGAGGAATGGCTGTCGAGTTCCCCCACACACACACGTACACGTGTGCACTCACACACACTAACAGCCTCACAGCTCTGGGAGGGAATTGGAGAGCTATGCTTTGGGCCCTGAACATGGCACACACACACATGATGCACACACACACGCACACACACACACACACATGCACGCACCAGACAGACACGGAGAAGGAAGTGCAGTCACAGAGATCGGCAGGACAGAGACCTAGCAAGGGAGACAGCACCTACGCATGCTGGCACAGGAAACTTGGGGAGAGAGGACAGAGAGAAAGGTGCCAGATATGGGGTGGTAGAGCCCCGAGAGAGAGAGAGGCTGAGACACAGAGAAAGGGCAGCAGCCAGCAAGAGAGGGAGTTAGAGACAGGAGAGAAGGAGGGGACCCCGGGAGGAGGGGCTGAGTCTGGGTGCTCTGGGCACCCCTGCCATGGCACAGCCACACCCCTGCTTCACTGAGCACAGCCCAGGAGCTGATGGCAGATGGTTCCTGGTGCAGGGAGACCCCAGCGTTGTCCAGAGGTTTTCCCATGGCGTTTGGGAGGAGGGTGGGAGCTGCTGGGCCAGTTTGTCCAGCTGCACAGCTTCTGCGGAGCCTCTGTGTATGTGTGTGTGTGTGTGTGTGTGTGTGTACGTGGACAGGGCTCTCTGATGTCAGCAGACCCGCGTGGAGCTGAGCGCGCGCCCCTCTCTGTCCGCAGGTGCACTCGTGCCTGCTGAGCGTGCGGGCGGGCAAGGACGGCTGGTTCCAGCTCTACAGTCCTGGAGGGGTGGCCTGTGACGACGACGGGGAGCTCTTCGCCAGCATGGTACACCGCGTGGGCCCCCCTCGGGAGCCACCAATGACCCCCCGTTTGTTTCCCATTGGGTAAAACAGCCGCTCCAGCCACCATGGTGGCTGGCTGGAACCGGCAGGTTCCAGGCCAGAAGAAGGGGAGAGTGATGGTGGCCACAGCTGTCACTCCAGCCTTCCCCACTCGCTCAGTCTCGCACAGCTCTGGGAGAGGGGACACTGGCTGTGGCTCCATTTTATAGATGAGAGAGCTGAAAACTGAGGGGCTCGCTGCAGTGAGTTGTGGCAGTGCTGATGTACAGGGCGTTGAGTGCCCAGTATTACTGTGCCAGGAACTCCAGCACACTGCACGTCCTCTGGCTCACGCATTCTCGCAATGAGGTCGAGGTCGGGGGTCCTCCCTGCCTACCGAGAAGCGCACCCATGACTGCCGGCACTTCCTTACCACTGGCTGCTGTGTCAGTCATGTCACAGGCCCTCCCCCCTCATCTTCCCCGCAGCCCCGATGCCACTGAGACCTGTGTTGAAACAGAGGCCCACAGAGGCTTGGTGGCCAGCCTGAGGTCACCCGGGCTTCTTCCCAAGCCGATCCTGCCCAGGGGGGTGCCTTCCTCCCGGAGCAGAGGGCCCCCGCCGCCTCTTGCCCCAGGGACAGGTGCTGTGCCCATGTAGCCGGCGGCTGCAGTCATTGCAGTCCCCCGTGTCACACGGCGAGGAAGCGTGGACGCCGGCCCAGCCTGGGCTCGGAGCTCAGCCCGTGTGTGAGCTGGCCCTTGGCCTGGCCCGGTTCCTTGCCCCTCTGAGCTTCCTCTTCCTGTGCTGGGGAACGGGGCGCCTGGGTCTGGCCTCTGGCGGTTTCCATGGCGATTGCCGGTGACGGTAGCTGCAAGGCGCCCGGTGGCTGTGGCTGTTCTCATCGTGGTCAGGCAGTGGGGCAGCAGCTCACCTCCGAGAGCCTGGCAGGGGCAGTTGCGCAGTGATGACAAACCAAGGTGCGGCCTCCGAGCCCACTTGAAAGGGACTTATTTTTAGGCCCCGTCCTTACGCATGCCCTCTCCACTGCCTGCCTGCTGCCACGCGGCTCCCTTTGGAGCGCTCTGTGCACTCCAGAAACGTGCCCAGCCCTGCCTGGCCGTGCTGCCTCTCTTGCTTGTCATCACTTCTCGGGCTTCCTCTGACGTCACCACGTCACCATGGCAATGCTCGCTGCCCCCTCCCAGTGTGAGGGAGAATCGGAGGAGCTGGCAGCCTCCCAGGCGGAGAGACCCCGTTCGCACACCAGGCTCCTTAGCGATGAGCGCAGACAGACAGGTGGGGAGGGACGAAGGCAACCCCTGGGCTGCAGATGCCTCGTTGCCATGGAGGCGGGGCTGGGCAGTGGTCCCTGGATTCAGCTGCCATCTCCAGCCTTGGAAGGGCCTTGATTATTGTGTGTGGTCGGGAGGAGACAAAGGGGTTTTCGGGGCTCCCCAGCTCTGTCGCGTGGGGACCCCTGCCCGTGGGTCCCCCCCACACACCAGGACGAAAGGCTGCTGCACACAGCAGCCTGGGAAGAGCCATTGACTGAAGTGTCGCACCCAGCTTCCAGGGCCATGTCACGTCCCTTACCCCGCACCCTCGGGGCGGCCATGCCGTGCCCTCGGGGGAGCCGAGGAGGGGCGGGTCTCTCACGGTGGTGGTGAAGCAGCAGTTCCTGTTGGGACTTCTTTATGCGTGCATCTTCAGTGGGCATTAAGTACATTCACCCTGTGTGCCCGTCGCCATCCAGCCTAACTTAGATCCCTGATGAAACACGAGTTCCCGTCCCCTGGCCCTGGGGCCCGGGCGGCCGCTGTCGTACTGTCCAGGCGTGTCCCTGTCCCTGGCACACCACGTAAGAGGGGGAATGTGGTGTTTGTTCTTCCATGACCAGCTCGTGTCCACATTGGACAGTGCGTGGCAGAGGGTGTCTTGCATTGCAGGGCAGAGCGGGTGACCCCCGACCAGCTTGGGACAGGTCCCTCAGCGGCCTCCTGGCTCCCTCTGGGAGGTCGGCACCAAGGCCCCGGGCGCCCCAGCAGTCACCCTTCACGTGGGTCTTCTCTCCCACAGGTGCACATCCTCATGGGCTCCTGTTACAAGACCAAAAAATTCCTGCTCTCCCTGGCGGAAAACAAGCTGGGCCCCTGCATGCTCCTGGCGCTGAGGGGGAACCAGACCATGGTGGAGGTAAGGAGCCCATCCCAGTGCCTGGGTCCTGTCGAGCGAGCCCCTGCCAGGGGCCAGGAATGCCAGGGGCAGGAGGGCAGCAGATACAGCCCCACGGCCCGCTGCGTTAGCGACGCGTGCAGCCATGCCTCGGGTCTCCAGCTCCACCCGCCAGTCTCACTGTGGACCAGGCCACAGGGGAGAACAAGACACAGACGGGTCTCCCACCTTGGGGTCCTGGCAGGCCTAGTCCCAGTGTGCGTCTGCCGCGGGCCTGCTCCACACTGGCTGCACACGCTGGGGCTCCCGTTGTGGAGATGGGATGTTCACACAGCCGAGAGGGCAGAAAAGAGGGAGCAGCGTGCTGATCGGGGGTGCACGGTGCACTGAGCTTGTCATGTGACCTTGGTGCCGGTGGGGGGGGCTGGGGGGTCCGTCGTGCTGAGCCGAGGATTCGCCGCTGCCTGCGATCGAGCAGCGGCTTGGCCGAGGGTCGCAGGCCGGTGTAACCCTGTGGTTGTGGGCAGATCCTGTGCTTGATGCTGGAATACAACATCATCGACAACAACGACACCCAGCTGCAGATCATCTCAACCCTGGAGAGCACGGACGTGGGCAAGCGCATGTACGAGCAGCTGTGCGACCGGCAGCGCGAGCTGAAGGAGCTGGTGGGTCCGCGCCGGGCCGCGCCGGGGCTGGGAGGGCCGGGCCCAGGGACTGTCACTTGCACCATGCAGGCGATCAGAGAGAGGCACTGACCCGGGGGCCTGGGTCCTGTCTCACTGTCTGTGTCCAACCTCCCTCCCCACGTCCCTTCGAGCACAGGGCCCCCCCTTGAGGGCCAGCACCTGTGCTTCTCTGCCAAAGGGCTTGCTCTGAGCGGCCGTGCACGGGGCCACGCCCAGCAGGACCGAAGCACCCTGTCACCCTCGCCCCTCGCTGGAACAGCCCAGCACCCCCGCTCGGGTCGGGTAGCTCCGCGACTTCGCTGCTGGGAGCTCCACACCAACTGCCCCGGGAGACAGCTGGCTTCCTGCTCAGGGCGTCCACCGTGGCGCGTGTGATCGCCTCTTGGCTGCACCCCCTGAGCTCACACCTCGTCTGAGGGTCTGCCCCGAGGCCAAGACCACCTTGTTGCCACCAAGATAGTGGTTCCAGGAGTGGCGTCAGCGGGGAAGCGCAGGGTGGGGATGGCAAACCGCCGGCCATGACCAGCCTGATTTCTGTTGCAGCAAAGGAAAGGTGGGCCCACCCGGCTAACACTGCCCTCCAAGTCCACAGTGAGTTGGTTTTGTTCTCCCTGGGGGCCGGGTGGAGGGCGGTGGGTCTGTCCTCCCTGTGGGGGGTGGCAGCATCGTGACTGCTGCTGGGGGGAGGGGAACTAGGACCCCAGCACTGACAGGCAGCTCCTCCAGGAACTTTACTAGCAGTTCTCTAGGCTTGTCTGCTTATATCTCATTGTACAGATGAACACGTGACCCTACTTAGCTGCTAGGGAGCATGGGAAATGAGCCTTAATTCTGGCAGCCAGGTGGCCACTGAAACTCTGGATGGAAAGGAGAACAGATACTGCCCTTGACCTCAGGTCTAGTGCTCAGGCGTGCGCTGTTCCGGCAGTGGAGCTGAGGGTGGCCTCAGTGTTTCATGTGAGAAATGGGCACACGCTGCCGCCTGAGAGAGCAAGGCAGTGGGTCAGGCAACGGGCTCGTGGGAGGACACCTGGCTCGGTGACTCAGGGCGTGAGTCACGGCCCTGCAGGCTTCCTCCACTGCCGGCCCCTGCGTCCACGGGCGTGGAGGCGACCAGCTGCCCTTCATGGTCACCGCTGGTCTCTGGAGGCCTGGGCTGGGAGGGCTGTGGCCTCCACAGCCCCGGCACCGCCCCAGCGCCCTGCCCGCCCACCTGCAGGACGCTGACCTGGCGCGTCTCCTGAGCTCCGGCTCCTTCGGCAACCTGGAGAACCTCAGTCTAGCCTTCACCAACGTCACCAGTGCCTGCGCGGAGCACCTCATCAAACTGCCTTCTCTCAAGCAGCTCAACCTGTGGTCCACTCAGGTACCACCGAGGCCGGCCCGGGGCCCCTCCTTGTTCCTGCACCCCCGCCCCAGGCCAGAGGACACTGAGGAGCTCGGGAAGTCCCAAAGCCCATTTCACAGTCGGGAATGCCGAGGCCCAGGCAAGGACAGGTCCCGCCATCCCATGGGGCTGAGCGGTGGAGCAGGTGCTGCTGCCTCGCCCACCCCTGCCCGGTGTGGCCCGAGGGCCTTTCTGTCGTCATGACGAGCACCCAAGAAATGCCCAGTGCCCCGAGCCCGGCCGGGGGTCCACTGAGCTGCCCCGCCCTCGTGTCTGCCACTGCCCCTCCCAGCAGCAGAACTGGGCCCGCCTCGCATGCCCAGCCTTCTCCACCGCTGTGCCCGCTGGGCGGAGCGCTGGGAGGTACTGAGTCCCAGGTCCTGCCCAGCAGGCGGCAGAGCTGGCCCCAGTCTCAGCAGCAGAAGCTTCGTCCAGCCCAGGTCAGGGAGGAAGGGGGCAGCTCAGATCCCGAGGCTTGAGGCCGTGGGCCTCGGTGTGGCGCTCTGGCCCCAGCCTCAGGGTCATCTCCCTGGGCGCCTGGCGAAGGCTGAGCGCGTGTGTTTCCCGCAGTTTGGAGACGCCGGCCTGCGGCTCCTGTCGGAACACCTCACCATGCTCCAGGTGCTCAACCTGTGCGAGACCCCGGTCACCGACGCCGGCCTGCTGGCCCTCAGCTGTGAGTGCCCGGGGTGCTGCGGGAGGGGTCCCTGTGTCGGGCACCCTGGCAGGTGCTAGGGGCGGGGGGTGGGTACTAGCCCTGCCTCTGGAGCTCAGGAGCGACGGCTGAGGCGTGTCCGCGCCTTCTAAAGGCCCGCAGGTGCCTGTGTCTGTGTCTGTCCCAGACAGCGATCCCTGAGCAGCAGCTCCTGGCCAGGGACGCAAGTTCTCAGGCCCCACCTGGGACTTGGTGGCTTGGAAACTGCCTTTTGCCAGATGCCCAGGTCTTTGGTGCCTGATGCTGGGATAGGAGGAGCCCCGGACACTCGGGGAGCCCAGAGATGCTGGTCTCGGAGGCACAGGGCCTGGAAATCTGCCTGTGTCCAGCTTCCAGTGGCCTCAGGCCCATTGGCTTAGCTCTCAGGACCCAAGCTGGTTCGGGTTCCAGGTGTGAAGGGAGCTGTGAGGTTGCTGGCAACTTCCTGGTGGCTTGGGAGGGGGGTGGGCGGCGGGGCCCGTGGGGCAGAGGGGAGGAAGCGTGGAGCAGCCCTCTCCCTGCAGCCTTGCTCCTTGGAGCTACCCAGAAGGGAGGGGACGAATGCAGATCCCCTGGCCTTGCTCCAGCCACTCATCGAGGTCCCCGGGCGTGGGCAGGGGCTTTGATGGAGCTCCTCTATGGCTTTGTGCAAACCCATGCTTGAGGCCCTCCAGCGGCCAGGCAGGAGCCACAGCCACTGGGGGAGCTTCTAGCTGCCCTCGGGGACGGGGCCAGGCCTGCGCTGTCTGAGCACCAGCGTGCTGTGCGGACATGGGGCCCAGGCGGGGATGGGGCACCACAGAGGAAGGCTCGGAGGACGGGGAGAGAACAGGAAGCCAGTGCCTACCAGCAAGTGTCTGAAGCCGGGCCACCCCGGCTGTGTGTGTCACCGTCCACCCCCGCCCCGTCTGTCACCTGGGCCCCCTAGCTTGGCCGTCCCCACCACCACCAGCACCACCACCATGTCCCTGCCTAACGACCCTGCCTGTCTTTGCCCAGCCATGAAGAGTCTGTGCAGCTTAAACATGAACAGCACCAAGCTCTCGGCGGACACCTACGAGGACCTGAAGGTAACGCCCCCCACCTCTAGAGCCCCCAGGGTGCACTCCTGGCGCTGGGGAGGGAGCCCTGGACACGGAGCCACGGGGCATCTGCAGGGCCCAGACCCGGAGGGCCCGTGAGCCGGGACGCTCAGAGAGGGTTCCTTTGCAAACAGGCCTCTGAGACTCAGAGGATGTGCACAGGGGTGCGGAGGGCACGAGGCTCGCGGCGGCACGCAAGCCGACCCTGCAGCAAGTGCAGCTCAGCATGGGGCGGGGGTCCCTGAGGGCCCGGGGTTGCGCCTGCTCAACGCTGCGCCTCTGTGTCTCTGAGCGGGCAGCCTTGAGAGCCTGTTGGGCCCTGCGTGGAAGATGGGTGTTTTGGGGCAGGGGGCAGGAGCGGGAACAGGGAGAGCCCTGGGAGGGCTGGCTGGCGAGATGAGATGAGACCTGGGAGAGGAGGGTCCGGGCGATGGGGACGGGGCATTTGGTGTATGGGAAGGGGACGAGCCAGGCCGCCCTCCCGACCTGCACCGGCTGCTTCCGGAGAGCAGGCGAGCTGGCCAAGTCCGTGTCCGGGCAGGCTGGGCCCCAACGCGAGAAGGCACAGATGGCGCCGTGAGCCACTCTGGCACCCCCGCGTCCTGGAAGCGCCCTTGGCGGGACCTGATCTAGCAGGGGAATCTGGGAAGCCCCGTTCCAGCTGCCACCTCCTGCCCGGCCAGGGCCCCTGCGGCCGGCTCTGCTCGGGTGTGGCCTCCAGAGCTCCTGGCGCACCCGCTGTGTGCCAGGCCTGTGCTGGAGGTGGGGACGTCACAGTGCAGCGGCCCCTTAGCCTGCCCAGGACGCAGGAGAGGGAATGGGACCAGTTAAAGAGAGACAGCCGTCTGTGAGACAAGGGCGAGGGAGCTTTGGGGAGCAGGGAGCCGCCCTGAGACGGCAGGAGGAATCACACCCTGTCCCTGGGGCAGCCCCTGTGGGGAGCATCCAGACCCGCCCAGGTGCCCTGTAGGTGGCCCCCTCTCCGTGCACTTGGCAGATGGCACCATCCTGGGAGCCGGGGCTGGACTCAGACCCGCTCCACACTGGGGAAACTGAGGCATGGAGAAACCAGTGTCAGAGCTGGGTTCAAACCCTGGCCCTGGTTTTCTCCGGGGCCTGGGCGCACCCCGCCTGCTCTAAGCTGTGCTCTGAGCACCCAGCCTTCCCAGAGCCCCAGGGAGCCCAAGGTACCACCTGGTGGAGGCGGAGGCAGGGGCCCTTGGCCCAGGTCAGTGCAGCCTGCATGACAGGGCCACCTCTTGCTGCCCACAGGCCAAGCTGCCCAACTTGAAGGAGGTGGACGTCCGCTACACGGAGGCCTGGTGACGCTCCCGGCGGCTGGAGGACCTCGCACCACGACAAACAGCTCTCGACTCGTAGCCGTAGCGCGGCCGGTCCTGGGCTCCCTCCCAGCGCCCTGGCTGCGAGCTAGATGGGGGAGTCTTTCTGGGGGCGGAGGGGGGTGGGGGTGGGGAGGGGGCCACAAGCACGCCCAGCCCCCGCCGAATTCTTTTAGCTTCATTCATCGGAACCTTTGACCTGATCTAAAGCGGACTTTGTAGCAACGAGAGGAGCATCAGCGGGTCGGGGAGGGGTGGGGGGCCCTTTGTGGATTTTCTTTGCCTTTGTGTTGAACGCCGTGCGGGGAAAGTCACCTCCGAAGCCACCACCACGGGCCGGACCAGGGGTGCTTTCTTCCCAGAGGCTCCGAGCGGAGCGCCAGCTGCCGTGGGACGAGAAGACCCATCACGCCACTGCACCCGTCCTGTGTCCTCACCATTGCTATGCAAAGTGGTTCTTGTTGTACATAAGATTTAAATAATGCACCTATTTAAGACATGTTGACAAATTGCAGGTCTGGGACCTGCCTCTTATTTATGAAGTCTTTGGCCCCGCCCCGCCCCGCCCCGCCCCGTGTAGTACTGTACAAACCGTTCCGCTGTTGGGTTAGTGGTAGTGTTACTGTTATTTTTTTTTTAAAGGAAACAGACACACACACAAAAAGAGAAAAAAAATGGAGAAAAAAAAAGACCCTCCTTGGACAATTAATTGCTTTTTCGTAATGGATTCCGTGCGCTAATGCTCTCTCCTCCGTCTGTGCGTCTGTCCGCCCCTCCATGCTTCTCTGATTTCCAGATGAGTGCGGCGTCCGCTGGTACGGGGCAGGCTGGGCCCCCGGTGCAGGTCTGCTCCTCAAAGCTGGGTTCTCTGCCTCAGCCCCTTTTACAGGTTTGGAGGTGGGGTGCTAACCCGTCCTCCACGGTCCCCACCCCCAGAGAGCGCCCATCTCTGTTGGCCTTTGCCGTGCCCTGTCCCTGACCAAGACCCCCGCCATCGTGTGCGCCCCGCGGCCCCCTCATGCATGCCCGCCTCTCTGCATGGTCTCTTGGGAGAAGAGAGATAACGTCCCCCTTGCCAGCCTGACTTCCCAGCCCCCCCATAAATGTGACCACTGCTGCGAAGACGCTCCTGTCCCCGCGCCCGCTCCAAGACCAGCCAACCTCCGTTTCTTTTATAAACAGTCGGCTTTTTCTTAATGAGCCCTCACTGTACAGAACAGCCCCTCGATGGTTTCTTTGGGGTCCCCCTCCCCACCCCGGCCCCTTTTTTCTGTTGGTTTAGCACAAATACGTACCCCCCACTCCACCCCCCGCGCCTCCAGACTTCACCCACAGTCGATGTAATTGTTTTATAACTGTTTAATCCTATTCGATGGAAACCATGCTTCTGTCGTTTTATACTTTGCTAGGTAGACTTTATTATCCCCCCACTATGCCCTCATTTTTTTAAAAAAGGAAAAAAAAGAGAAATCGGGCTTCAGTCTTAATTCATTTTCCGTACCAGAAAAGACGTATTTTATTTCGTGCGTGTGTGAGTGTGTTCTGTTCCGTGTTCTGTTCCACGTTGTTGTCGTTTTCCGTTGTTTGGTTTAATTTTCTTCCCCTCCAATCCCATACTTTACAGCACTCTGGTGCAGGAAGAAGCAGAAGCAAAAAAAAAAAAATAAAAAACCAACAAAAAACAAAACAAAAAAACAAAAACAAAAAAACTTTAAAAAAGAAAAAAAAAAAAAGAAGAAACGAGACATGCCACCTTCCCCCCGCACCGTTGCTTTTCCTGGTGGTTAATACTACTGTCGCGTAGCTGTGTACAAAGAGGTGTGAAATACTTTCAGGCAAAAATAAACTGTAAGTGACTCATCACCGTCTGCCTCTCTGTGTGGCTTGGGGGGCCCGGGGGGCGGGCCCAGGCCGGGCCTAGACAGCCCCTCCCGAGCCCACGGTGCGCTCCTCCAGTGCAGGCCTTGTGTCTCCCCCCCACCCCGCTCACACACACACCGTTGACCACTGGACTGTGGGTTCAGAGCGTGAACTGGGAGCTTCGTCCAACGGTCTCGGCGGTCCGCAGTCAGGGCAGGCCACGCTCCCAGGGAATACTTCCTGTCTCTGCCGTCTCCTCATGACCCCTCGTTGGCTGCTGCTCTGCCCGCTCTGGCTTCCGGCCCCTCCCCTGTCCTCTCCCCATTGGATCAGGGCCCATGCGGGTGAGCTCATCCCGGAACCTTCACCACGACGGCAAGGGCCTTTCTGCACATGAGGTCCCACTCTCGGTGTGTTCTGGGGCTCCCAGGGCCCCCTCGCTACGGGGGGGTGCACTGAAGGTGAGACAAGCCCGTGTCATCAGTCGTATCTGCACGCCGGGTTTATCCAGGACCAGGAACGGTGGTAAAAAGGTCACAATTACCTCACTCATTTTTAAACAAAGCAGGTGTAGCCCCTACTGCTGCTGAACTCATGACCTGAACGCCTGCCCTCCTAGAGAGCCTGCAGCTGTTACCAGGGCCCCTGCTGACTGCTGGGAAAGGAGTGCTGGGGGAGGCTGGGCCCCGTGGTGAGCAGGGGACAGGGCCCAGGCTGTACCCCCGCCCCGTGGGGAGTTGTCCGGGGCCCAGACTGTACCCCGGCCCAGTGGTGAGCAGGGCACAGGGCCCAGGCTGTACCCCCAGCCCTGTGGGGACCTGTGCAAGGCCTGGGCTGTACCCCTGGCCCCGTGGGGAGCTGTGCACTGCCGCTGGCGAACAGGACGACGTGACGTGAAATCGCGGAATGTGGCGGCCATGGCTGTGTAGGAGGGTAAGTGGGGAGTCGAGGGGGCCTGCTGTTTTCCCAGCTCGTTCCCGGAGGCAGGCCGCGGGCCCGGATTGAGCACTTCTGCTGCAACAGCCCAGCCGAGGCCGGAGACGGGGGAGCGCCGTCGGGGGGGCTGACTCCTGTGTCCCTCTCCATGCCTGTTGGCACGGATCTCTAGTCCCCCTCGGAGCTCTGTGAGCACCTCCTTCCCTTCTCTGCCCCTCCGCCCTTTCCCCATTGTCCCATGATGTGTCCTGGGACCACTCCCCAGTCAGTCACCCATGCTCAGGTCTTTATCTCCGTATCGGCTTCTGGGGAAGCCCAAACTAAGACACTGAGCATGTCATGGGGCAGGCAGCAGCGTGACCAGGAGACTGTGCCAAGGGAAGCCGGCAAAGGCACGGCACGGCCCTCTGGTATACCTGCCTGGACAGACAGGCACACCCACCCAGTGGCTGGGAGGGCTTTCTGCCTGGACCTTGCGAGTCAGCAGGCATGGGTGTTCAGAGCCGGAGCTGGAAGCTGGTGGCAGCATAAATTGGTTGAACCCCTTGGGAAAACACATCTCACAACTCCAAACATCCGACCCTGTGACCCGGCCACTCCTCTCCTGGGTGTGCGCCCAAGAACTGAGCTCCTGCGTCCGCCAAAAGACACAAACAGGGACGCTGACAGCAGCGTTGTTTATAATGGCCGAGCAGTGGAAGCGACCCACATGTCCACGCACAGCGAATAAACAAACCGTGGGCGGCTCGTTCGGTGGAACCACACACGCGTCGGTCCACAGAAGGGATAAATATTGACGATTCGTATGACGGAGTTCTCCAGAACGGAGAAGAGCCAGCAGCTGCCCCTCACACGATGTCAGGCATGAGTGGGGCGGCTACTGTGTTTATGGAAGGCGCCGGACGCAAATGAGGAAGTACTTGTGGGGCTGCGTCTGTAGAAGGTTCACGAGCGGCCACATGTCATCCGTGGTCACTAAGGTCACGGCAGTGGTTGCGGGGAAGGCAGGAGGGGACTTGCCAAGGCCAAGGCAGTGCCGGCCGTCTTGATCTGTGTTCACACGGGCATTCCCACATCCATGGGGCTTCGTGACTGGCTAACACTTCGACTCTAAAATCAGAAGCAACCCCAACATCCATCACCCACTGAATGGGTGCATAAGTGCACGGCAGAGAGGCACTGGAATAGTACTTGGTCAGTAACAGGAAGTACCGGTCCATTCTGCATCGTGGACGAACCTCGACAACATCCTGCCACGGGCTGGCCTGTGACACAGCAGGTTAAGCCATGCCTGTGATCCCGGCACCCCATACAGGCACTAGTTCAAGTCCCAGCTGCTCCACATCGGATCTAGCTCCTTGCTCATGTGCCTGGGAGGCAGCAGGTGATGGCCCAAGTGTCTGGGTCCCTGCCACCCACATGGGAGACCTGGATGGTGTATCAGGCTCCTGGCATTGATCTGGCAAAGTCCTGGCTCTTGCAGCCATTTGGGGAGTAAACCAGTGTATCAAGATGGCTCTCTCTTTCTCTCCCTCTCTCCCTCTCTCCCTCCCTCCATCTTTCAAAAGCATAAAAATGATTTTTTTTTTACAAACACAAGAAAACATGCTGGGTGAAAGAAGCTACAAACAAAAGACCATCTACTGCAGATCCCAGGTGTGTGCACTATGCAGAATGGCCTCATCCAAAACGCTGCAGCAGGTACCGTTTGCAGAAGCTGCCTGGCGGGGGAGTGCAGGGCACTCCCTAGTGGGGAGGGGGCTTTACTGAGGTGATGAGATGGTCTGGAACCCGATGGAGGTGGCAGTAGCACTGTGCTGTGAATATTCAGCCACTGAAATGCACACGTTGCAATGGTCTGTGTTACATGAATTTCACCTCAACTAAAACGACGTGACAGAGAGAGAGCGTTCAATGCCAAGATGGCTGCCGCTTCTCTCCGCTGTGTCTGGATCTGGGAGTGAGATATCACCATGACCTATCAGAGAAGACTTGTCCATCCTTAAGAAGCTGCTTGACGAACGTGTCCCTTCCTTGAAACACTCTACTGCCCTCTGCTGGAACTTGCCGCGATAACTCTAAAATCGATCGTGTGAATGGAGTCAGAGGCGGCTCCCTGGAGCAGTGCGCATTCTGCACAGACGCACACAGCGGGATATGTGCCTGTACATTTCAGTGAACTCTGTCCACGTTTGGATAAAGCCCCAAAGCCCGGCGGCTGTCCTTTCTGCTCCCCTCTAATGCTGCTGGAATTAACCAGAAAAGGGCTATGACTGAGTCAGGTGCTGCTACTGCAGGTGTAATCCCCAAGGCGGTGAGCACTGGCGCCATGGGAGAGTCTGTAGCAATGCAGAGTCTCAGCGCCCCCCACCCCACCCCAGGCATAGCAAATCAGACTGCATTTTCCATAGGGTTCCCAGGTGCTGCGCGTACACACTGAATTGGAGAGGCACCGCCCTCGAGCCTTTCACTGCCCAGTGCAAACACCTGGAGAGCTTTTGCACACTGCTGGTGGCTGAGCTCCGTCCAGGAGCTCCTGGCTGAGTGGTCTGGGGTGCGGCCTGGCCCTGTGACTTTCGTCAGCTCCTGGAAGACTCTGATACCAGCCTGGGTTGACCACCCCGGTCAGGAAGCCTTGCTCGGAGTAGGCAGCCTGGGCGGCAGCTCCGCCTCACTCGAGAGCTCCCTAGAAATGCTGTGTCTCAAGGCTGGCCCCAGAAGCCCCAAGCACTCTTAGGCCAACAAGATCCTCAGGTGATTCCCGTCTACCTCTAACCTGAAGAAGCCCTGGGCTCAGCACTGGCTGCGTCCACCACAAGGCCCAGTGTACAACGAAAACACAGCCTCCCTGTGCAAAAGCCACCAAGGCTTTGAAGGCAGCCGCAGTAGAGCATAAACTAGACAGAGACTCACCCAGGCAGGGCCCTGTGGGACTGCCCAGCCTGGGCTCACGGCCCTCAGAGTTGCTGGGAAGACGCCCGGCCAGAGATGGACTCCTGCTCCTCACAGCCATCTGCAGGGATGAAGATCTCCACGGACCCCAAACAAGGATGGCGTGGGAATGACTGTTCCCAGCTCCCGGCCACAGACCCCCTGGCTGCTGGTCTCTCCTCTGAAGGTGACGGTAAGAACAACGGATTGCCCCCCAGAAACCAGCTCACAGCTCCCCTCTGATCTGCCGGGGGAGGAGTGGCTGTAGGATCCAGTGGGAAGCAAGTTTGGGCAGTGAGGTACTGGAATCTCAGTCGCTTCCTGGAGACAGGATTGCCCAGGGTGCCTGCTGTCTGTCCCCCTCCCACACTGGCTATGGGGGTCTGCTGGGCAGAGGTGGCGGGGGGGAGGGGCAGGGGGTGTGATGACTTCCTTGCATATGTTTGTAGTCAGCAGTAGGGCAAACCCCACCCCCTGCCTGAGTTCCAGCACTGCCCATCACAGATGTGACACTGGGGCGCTGTCTCCCCTGTGGGGTGGCTGCCTTAGATCCACCCTGTGCCCGAGAAGACAAGCCACCCACATCATAAAAAACCTTCCAGTAACCACACCTTAGGAAGGAGAAACCAACAGGTAGGATCATGTATTTGCATCAGCCTCAAAGATCCAAAAGGTCAGTATCTCAACATGTCCTCGATATAGGAGGCCGATAGGAGCTGGTGCACCACCACCCCCCCGCCGCCGCCCCATGCTAAGTCTTGGAAGTCGGGGGTGTGTGTGGCAGCCAGTGCAGAGGAGCCACATTGCAAGTGCTCCCGGTGGCCACGCGTGGCCAGTGGCTGCCGTGTGGGCAGCGTGGCTCCAGGATTTCTGCAGAGGAGGAGCCAGGCAGAAGCCTGCTGGTAGGGAGTGGAGAGTGGCCAAGGGCCAGGCGGGACACAGCACTCGCACCCTGGCAGAAGCGTCCTGACTGAGCCTGTGGCTCTGGAACAGCAGGGGGCGCTGGCCTGGAAACCCCACGCCAAAAAGGCCCAGGGCAGAGCCCCTGCCCTGAGCTGCTGCAGAACTGGCGAGCAGAGGTCGGGCTCACAGAGCCGGCCAGAAGGCCCTTCGAAAGCAGGCAGTTCCCCCTCCCTCTCTCCCTCCCTCCCTCCCTCTCTCTCTCCCTCTCTCCCTCCTTCCCTCTCCCTCTCTCCCTCTCTCCCTCCCTCTCTCCCTCCTTCCCTCTCCCTCTCTCCCTCTCTCCCTCCCTCTCTCCCTCCTTCCCTCTCCCTCTCTCCCTCTCTCCCTTTCTCCCTCCCTCTCTCTCTCCCTCCCTCCCCCTCTCTCCCTCCCTCTCTCCCTCTCCCTCTCTCCCTCCCTCTCTCCCTCCCTCTCTTCCTCCCTCTCTTCCTCTCTCCCTCCCTCCCTCCATCACCCTCTCTCCCTCTCTCCCTCTCTCTCTCCTGTCCCTCCCTCCTTCCCTCCCTCTCTCTTTGTCTCCCTCCCTCCCTCTTTTCCTCTCTCTCTCCTGTCCCTCCCTCCCTCCCTCCATCTCCCTCTCTCCCTCTCTCCCTCCCTCTCTCCCTCCCTCAACTCTTTGACTTTGGAAAGAGTACAGCCAGCCCTTGGTAGCCAAGGACACTGATTGCAGAACACCCATAGGGAGCAAACTCTGCAAATGCCCAAGCCCCGTACTCAGAACCTGACTTTCGCACCTGCTCCTGGACACCTCACCCCCCTCCCCCACCGGCTGGCTGCAATACCTAGCCCACTGTACTCTGGGTGGGGGGCTTGGGATTTTGACCTGGGCCTGGAGATATCCGGTGTGTGCTGGGTGGCCAGGCTGTGGCCCCTGGCAGAGCTCCACCCCTTGTTGGGCGTGGACCTGCCGATGTGCCCAGCACTGATGTCCCTCTGCCTCTCGTAGCCTTTCACTCAGTCACTCCTGCGTTCGTGCATTTGTTCGCTGAGCACGGTGCACCGTGTGGGACCTGGAATCGCTTTGCTAGGTGCAGGAAGCCATACGAAGTCCACACACTGTGTCAGAATGGAGACACAGACCGGATTAGTGCTGCTGGGGAGACCAGAGTGGAAGGGCGATGGCTAAGTGTGCGGGTTCGCATCTGGATGATGAGAATGTTCTAGAGTCCACGTGGCGAGGTCTGCGTGGATCTGAGCTTAGGAAACCCACCTTTTCGTGGGTGCCTTGTGCGGCGGGCGGATTTTGTCTCAATAAGGCTGTTAGAGAACGCATGTGAGTCGAGCACAGTGGAACTTACCGTGACACAGAGCACGTCATCCTCCACGCACCGAGCCACACGCAGGCAGGTGGGCGGGAGGCAGTCCCGGGGAGCCTCCGGGAGGGTGCACAGCCCTGCGGGCAGAGGGAAGGGCCTGTGCGGATGCCCAGAGAGGGGCAGAGTCAAGAGTGGGGCGCGGGCCGGGGCTGCATAGAGAGCTGGGTCCCGGGCACTGCGGTGGTCCGGGAGGGTAAGGGGCGGCCTGGGGTATCTGTTCCTTGCTGGCTTGGAGAGGAGAGACGCCCCGGTAGGCAGGGAGCGCCCCCCTCCCAGGCTGCCCTCCGGGGGAGGGGGACGGGAGGAGGGGCCGAGCCAGCCGGCAGCTGCGAGGACAAAGGGCCTGAGGATGCGGGGAATCCGGGAACCGGCGGCGGCGGGCAGTGACTCCGGAGCCCCCTGGTGGGGGCGCCCACGCTGATGTCAGCATTGCCATGGAGACCCGCGGGCTGGGGGCGCAGACCCTGGCCGACCGCTGCAGGCCCCGCCCTACCGCCCCCGCGCGGCTCCTGTGGGCTGCAGCCCCAGCAGGGCTTCCCCATCCTTGCGTCCACGGCCTTCCTGCCCCCGGGCTGACTGGGGCCGGGGGTGGGGGTTCGTTTCCAATGCTGGCCCAGGTGTGAGCTTTTGGGAGCACCCTGCTTGGCCGGGTGGTCCCCAGGGCATGCTCCCCTGCATTTCCCACCTGTGGGTCACCTCCCACCTGCGGCTGCCTCCTGCTTGGCTCTCACCGTCATTTTAGGGTGAGATACTCGGAACCTGTGCCAAGGCCTGCTTCCTCCCCAGGGCCCACCTGACTTCCAGACCCCTGCTGGCTGCGGGGCCTGGGGCCCTGGTCAGTTTTCCTCACCGGTGCGCCGCCTCTCGCCAGCCCTGTTTCCAATTGGGTCAGGCAGGTGCACTGTGAAGATGGGCTGAGGGTAGGCGGAGGACCTGTGTGTGGGAGGGAGGGGCACGGGGGGCTGTCCCCTCTCTTTATCTCCTCATTCATCAGTGTTCAGTCTCTTGGAACCAGGATGACATCTGGAGAGAGCAGAATGTTTGTGGCTACTTTTTAATGAGCCCTGGAGGACCTGGTCCCGATTTTCTGCCATCCTCTAGAATGGGGAGCTCACTCTTAGGAGCTCCTGTCAAGAATGCTGGAGCAGTCTCTCTCAGCTTCCTCCAGCTTGACTAATCACCCTCCCACCCACACATCTGTCCACCCACCCCCACCTCCCATCCTGTCCACACATCCACCCATCCACCCACCCCCACCTCCCATCCTGTCCACACATCCACCCATCCACCCAGCCGCCATCTATCCATCCATCCCTCCACCCACCCAGCCTCCATCCATCCATGCATCCACCCAGTCTCCATCCATCCACCCACCCATCTGTCCAGCCACCCATCCATCCATGTTGATTAAACACCTGCTGTGTGCCAGTCACTCTGTAGGTGCTGGGGACGTGGTACTAAACAAGACCCAATCTCCTCCCTTGCAGAACCTGTGTTCTGGGAACAGTCAGGCAATACATGAAAATCAAGAAGACAAAATAAGGAAAAGAGGTAGTAGCCTAAAGAGATGGACGAACGTTAAGCCAAAACAGGGGGTAGGAAGAGTGGAGGAGGGGTGGCCAGGGAAGGCTGCCCTGTGAAAGTGGCATTTGAGCAAAGACTTAAGGAGGGGAGGGAGGAGCCAGAGGGCATTTAGCGGAAGAGTATTCGAGGCCATGGGAGCAGCCAGAGCTGTGTGCGCAAAGCAAGGGGACTTGGGAGTCGCTGTAGCCCTGCCCTGTGCTGTACCAGCTGCTCCGGGGGTCCGTTGCTGAGGGGCCTTTTTGTACACTGTGTTATCCCCCTGAATTCTCATCGTGCCCGTTTCATAGAGGGGCATACTTTGGACCTAGCACGTGAGCCCCAAGGGCTGAGAACATGGATTCTCACGGATGGGGCAGGGTACACGGAGTGGTGGAGGTTCCAGGCCTGTGTGACATTCTACGAGAGGAGGCCTCCCTGTGGCTGCCCCATTTGGCACAGGTTCTTGAACCTCAAAGAGAGCTCGTGAATTCATGTGTCAGCGTCCACCGTGGGGCGGGCAGCCCTTCCCTGCCCCCTGCTCTGATGGATGGATGGATGCAGTGACCGCACCATGTTTTTCCTATCACCAGGTGCAGAGCACTTGTGTGCATGAGGGAGCAGGGGTGGGGAGTGGTCCTCAGCCAGGCTGAATGAAGCCAAATGGGTCCAGGTGGAGGCCCCTCCCCAGAGGTGACCAAACAGCAGCACGAGGCATGGCTGTTCTGGCAGGACCAGCCACTGGCCCAGAGGGCCACAGCTGAGTCTCCCTTGTCCTGTCTTGGAAGAAACAGAGAGCAGATATTTTATGAAATGCTTGGTTCACGCGTTGGACAAACCCTTACTGAGGTCCTGTGGTACCAGCTGTGGGCTGGGCATTCAGCAGTGGCACAGCTGGTGGCTCTGGCTCAGCTGGGAGCTCATCAGAAGGCTTGCCTGGGGCTGGAGGATCCACTTCCGGGATGGTCTGCCGTGCACTGGGCTCTTTCTACTCGTACACCGTGGAGGGTGGGTGGGTGGGTGGGTAGCTGATGTAACATAAATGGGTGTGTGGGTGGGCGGGCCGATGGAGGGATGGATAACGGTTGGTTGTCGAGGGATGGGTGGCTGACTCACAGATGGGTGTCTGTTAGCTATCTGCTCCTGTGTCATGAGTCATCCCCCAGCGTGGTGCCTTCAGACAGCAAGCATTTGTTAGCTCACCCTTTTTGGGCCCAGCATTCGGGGGTGGCGCAGCTGGCTGCGCTGGCTCGGGTTTCTCATGTAGCTGCCATCGCAGTGGAAGGCTTGACGGTGGCTGCAGGAGCCACTGCCCTCGTGGCTGTGGGCAGGAGGCCCCAATTTGTCACCCCGGGCCCCCCCACCCCGAGGCTACTTGAGTGTCTTCGGGACATGGCAGCTGGCGCCCCCAGGGTGAGTGATCAGAGAGAGGAGACCACGGGAAGCCACAGTGCCCCGAGGCCCTTGTCCTAGGTCCAGCACCGGCACTTCGGCTCTTATTTTCCCATCAGAAGCCAATCATTAAGTCCAGCCCCACGCTCTAGGGGAGAGGAGTTACCAGTTCAAACATTCACGGAAAAACTGAACCAAACCGTAGCACATCTTCACAGGCGTGATGAGGCCCCCTTCTGGGTTCTGTCTCTTGAAGGAGGAACAGCGAAGATTCTGGACATATTTTTAAAAGATTTATTCATTGTTGTTGTTTGAAAGGCAAAGTGTAGGTGGACTAGAGAGAGCTTCCATCCACTGGTTCACTCCCCAAATGCCCACGACGGTGGGGCTGGACCGGGCTGAAGCCAGGAGCCAGGAACTCCATCTGGGTCTCCTGCGCGCATGGTGGGGGCCCAAGCTCTTCCATCATTTGCCACCTCCCCGGTGCACTTGCAGGAAGCTGGGTAGGAAGTGTAGCAGTCGGAACTCAAGCCCGCACTCCCACATCTGGCTGCAGCATAGTGCCTGCCCTTGTGGGCACGAGATTGGACACGTGGCCGGAGCCCTCACGTCCCTTCAGGGTGGGGAGTCTGAGAACACTTGTGGACAGGCTTCTCCCCAGTAACGGTGTGTCACACTCCCCAGGGATGCTTGGGAAGTATCAGGACTCTGGGATTCTAGACATTCTTATTTCACTGGCCTGGAGAGACTTGCACACTGGTGCTTCTGTTTTGTGGGATACTGTTTAGTGTGAATTGTTAAAATGCAGTATGTATGTTCCTGTTGCATTTTTATTGTGATAAAATGTATTCAGCATGAACTTCCCATCGTTGCCATTCTGGGCTGTTGTGTTGGGAGCATTAAGACCACTCGTGTTGTGTGCGACCGTCACTCCCAGAGCCGTCACCCCAAGCCGAAGCTCTCTGATCCCAACCCAGCCCAGCCCCTGACCCCTCTAGGGACTCACGTGAGAGGGTCGCACATGGGCTGTCCTCTGGGCCACTCAGGTTTCATTTAATGTCTTCAAGATCCATCCTCATTGCAGTGTGTGTCGGAATTTCAATTCTTTTGTGTAAAGTGTATTTTATTTCCTTGAAAGGCAGAGAGGGAGAGAGAGGGAAAAGGGGGGGGGGGGAGCGAGCGTCCATCCACTGTTTACTCCCTAAAGACCCTCAACAGCCAGTACCGGGCCAGACTGAAGCCAGGAGCTCCGTCTGGGTCTCGCACGTGGGTGGCGGGGGCCCAAGTACCTGAGCCATCATCTCTGCCTCCCAGGGGGAGATGCGGGTCAGCAGGAAGCTGGACCGGAAGCAGAGGCAGGACTTCATCCCAGGCAGCAGCTTAATCTGCTGTGCCAGGACGCCCGCCCCGGAACTTCAGGTCTTTTATGGCTGAATTATTTTGCCTTCTTTCTGCATACCACTTTTTGTTTAAAGTTCTTTTTAAAAAATTATTAGACAAACAGAACTCCCATGCACTGGTTCACTTCCCCAGATGCCTGTAACCTGGGGGAGACTTGGGGGGAAGCCAGGAGCCAGAACGCCATCTGGGTCTTCCCATAGGTGGCGGGGACCCCACTCCTTGAGCCTCCCAGGAAGGGGTGCAGGCACCCTGACCGGCATCTCAACCACCAGGCCAAATGCTCCCTCCCCAGCTGCCGCCAGCCGCCGCCACGTTTTGTTTATCCATTGAAAGGCTTTTGGGCTGTTTCCATGTGGGTAAAACTGAGTAAGGTAAGAGGTTCCTGTGTGGCCCTGCCCCCAGTCCATAATGGAGCACGGGGGGAACCTGCCTTTTATGGCTGTGTGCCATTCCATTGTCTGTGGAGGCCACATCTTATTTCCATTCGGTGAGTTTTCTTTTCTTTTCCTTTTTTTTTTTTTTAAAGATTTTTATTTATGTATTTGAAAGGCAAAGTTACAGAGAGGCAGAGGCAGAGGCAGAGGGAGAGAGAGAGAGAGACAGAGAGAGAGATAGAGAGACAGAGAAAGAGAGTATCTTCTGTTTGCTGGGTTCACTCTCCAGATGGCTGAAATGGCCAGAGCTGGGCTGAGGCAAAGCCAGGAGCCAGGAGCCAGGAGCCAGGAGCCAGGAGCTTCATCTGGGTCTCTCACGCAGGTGCAGGGGCCGAAGCACTTGGGCCATCTTCTACTGCTTTCCCAGCCATAGCAGAGAGCTGGATCAGAAGTGGAGCAGCCGGGACTGAAACTGGCACCATATGGTGTACTGGCGCTGTAGATGGCGGCTTTACCCTCTACGCCATAGCACTGGCCCCAGGATCAGTTTTCAAAACTCCCAGGAAGCTCTAGGATGCAATCAAGGATGACAACCAAGATACCAGCTCCGTGGTTTATAATCTTGCCTCTACAGCAGACTCACCCATGTCAGGTGCTCGCCCTGGACCAAGAAACCGGAATCCCCGGGGTCGGACCCGGGAGTTGTGTTAGCAGTGCCTTCCTGGAGAGCCAGGGCTCGCCAGGCTGTTTCCTGGTCTCTGCTGCCTCCTGGTGGCACAACAGCCTGGTGGCGACACCTGCCACCTGGGTTCCTTTTTCTTGTTAGGCTGGGGACACTGGCTTACCCATACCGAGGAGCCCAGGAGACTTAGTCCCTGTGGGACACCCTGAAAGGCTCTGCCTGAGCCCCACCCCCATATATTTCCAGGCTGGCTTTGTGTGGATTTATTATTTATAGGGAGGAGAATGCATTGGCAGACGGAACACTGCAGTGTGTGACCTTGAACGTGGCAATTCGCCTGTGCTTCGGTCTCCCTGACTTTCCATTGAGGACAATAAGTGCCCCATGTGGCAGGTGTCTGAGGTCAGATGAGAATCTGTGCATCAGCAGCGAGGAGGCCCTGGGGTGGGGCTCCTTATCCTCGGGCCATGATGGAGCTTGGGAGCATTCTCTTGCTGAGCCTCTCCTGGGCAACATCAGGGGATTGAGCAGTGTCCTTGGGCCCTTCTCCGGTGATGCCACTGGCACCCCCACTCGAGACGACAGCCAAATGTCTCCTGACAAGAGCAGATCCTCCATGGGTGTGGGTGGGGTTGCCAGATCCACTGTTTGCATTCCAGACGAACGACATGGATCTGTTTGGGGTAACTGTGGCTCCAACACTGCACTGGTCTTTGCTAAACCTGGAAACCCTCCCTGGGGAACAGAATCACCAGGGTTGTGAGCCAGTGTGCCGCTGAGTTATGTTAGCTCTGGCAGGGGGTCCATGCAGCCCAGCGATGGAGGGTGCCAGGAGCCCCCTCCCCCTTGAGAGCTGTGCTTAGGGCGGCTGGGGCCGGGTGGGAGGCAGGGACATTTTTTCCCCAGCACCTGGGGCTCCTGGGGCCAGAGCAGTTTGTGGTTGGCTGTGAAAAAAGCAGTGGCTTTTCCCCAGAGAGCACCCAGGGCCCTCAGCGATGGGGGATGCGGCCTTACGTTGCTCATTTGCAAGAGAGACACAAGGCACATAGAGTGGAGTGACTGGCCATTGGCACAGCCGACATGTGGTCGTGGACCGGGCTGAGCCGCCGTCTGGGTCTTCAGGCCAGGACTTCTGCCCCTGGCACGGAGCTGGCCAAGTCCTCAGTTTCTGCAGTCTTTTGGGGGTCTCCACATTTTCCAGAGAGTCCAGAAGACTGGCTTCACTCAGGCTGGGCAGCCAGAGGTCCTGCTGCTCCCTGACATGCCTCTGGGTGTTGGGGGGCGTCCTGCCCCTTCTTCTGGGCCAGCCCCTGTCTAACGGGTAGGGTAGTGCTTAAGCCCCCCTGATTGTGACTTCAAGGAAGATATTCAACCAACCTATGCCTCAGCTTCTTCATCTGTGAAATGGGGGTGAGTAGATGATTGGCTCGGTAGGGCTGTGCTAAGGAGGGAGACTTAACCAGGGCAAGTGCTTAGAGCAGTGAGCAGGTAAGAGGCTGTCTTCTGCAGCCTCAACCCTTCTCCCCTGGGGAGCTGACTCCGTGGAGCTGTCAATCATGGCCACCAACACTGCCCTCCTCCAATGGGTTTGGCCCCAGGCATTGTTGTGGGCTGCGTCCTGTTGCTCTTACCAGTCCCTGGAGGGCAGGGCAGCGTGTGGCCGTGGCAGGGCTTGGTGCAGAGAAGCAGTGAGCAAAGCTTCCTTTTCCTGCTCCACCTGCAGAGGCCTGGCACCTGGGTCTGGGACTGCACCCAACTTCCTTGGCACAAGGGATGGCAAAGGAGACCAACTGCGGAGGATCCGCCGCATCCCCGGATCCAGCCTTGCCTGAAGCTAGATCTTCCCCGGGAATCTGTTCATATGAGACCATGAATCCCTCGTTTTCATTAAGCAGTTTTGAGTGGAGTTCTGACCCATGTAGCCTCCTTGCCCTGTAGAGCAGAAGGAATTCTCCCAGGACAGCCTCTTTGTCCCATGGGCCAGGGCCCTCGGCCTTGGCGTTGGCCAGTGTGCAGCCTAGCGCCCAGGCCCACACCAGATCAGTGACCCTCTCTTAGGGAAGCAACGAGAGCTCACCCCCAGGCAGAAGACGCAAACACATTTGTATTAAGCGTCAGCTACTGTGTGCTGGGGATTTGGTGGTGGTGTAGATGCGTTGGCTCAGAGAAGTAAAGTGATTTGTCAAAGACACACAGCCAGGAAGTAGAATCAGTCCCATCGGAACCCAGGCAGTCTGGCTCCAAAGCGGGGGAGCGTCCCTCCAAGAGCTTATTACCTCCGAGGGTGGGAGGGGTACTGAAGAAGTTTAGGGTGGGCACTCGGCCTAGGGGTTATGACGTCAGAAGCCAGGGGGCGGTAGCCAGGAACTCCTTCTGGGTCTCCCATATGGGTGACAGGAACCCAAGCACTTGGGCCATCATCTGCTGCCTCCCATGTGCCTTAGTGGATCGGAAGTGCAAAGCGGCCAAGGCTCCAACTGGCACTCTGGTATGGGATGTGGGCACAAAGTACTGAGCTAAAGTGCTTGCCCCAGGGGGAGTTTTTAAAATTGTGTTCATTTTTTTTTTATCTTTTTTAAGATTTTATTTTCTTATTTATTTGAAAGATAGAGCTACAGAGAGAGGAGAGACAGAGAGAAGTCTTCCACCTGCTGGTTCACTCCCCAAAAGGCTGCGATGGCTGTAGCTGGGCTGATCTGAAGCCCGGAGCCAGGAGCTTCTTCCAGGTCTCCCACATAGCTTCAGGGGCCCAAGCACTTGGGCCATTTCCACTGCTTTCCCAGGCCATAAGCAGAGAGCTAGATTGGAAGTGGAGTAGCCGGGTTACAGACTGGCACCCATGTGGGATGCCAGCACTGCAGGCAGAGGCTTAGCCTACTATGCCATAGCACCAGCCTAGGGAATTTTTTTTTTAAGATTTTATTTGAAAGCTAGAGCTGGATCAGAAGTAGAGCAGCTGGGACTCAAACTGGTGCCCATATGGGATGCCAGCACCTCAGGCAGAGGCTTAACCTACTACACTACAGTGCAGGGCCCTCACTCATTTTATTTTTAAGTACTCTTGTACTGCCTTAAAAATTCCTTCCAGGGGGCCAGCACTGTGGCGTGGTGGGTTAAGTCACTGCCAGTGTCCTGTATGGGTGCGGGTTCGAGTCCCAGCTGCTCCACTTCCAGTCCAGCTCCCTGCTAACACCTGGGAGAGCAGCAGGGGATGGTCCAAGTGCTTGGGCTCCTGCCCACATGTGGGAGGACAGGACGGAGCTCCTGGCTCCGGGCTTTGGCCTGGCCCAGCCCTGGCTACTTTGGCCATTTAGGGAGTGAACCAGCAGATAAAAGATTTCTCTCTCTCTCTCTCTCTCTCTCTCTCTGTAATTCTGCATCTCAAATAAATATTTTTAAAAAATGTATAGAAAGAGAAATGAAAAGTTTTATTTTGTTGTAAAAATTTTTTTAAATCCATGCATATCAGTGGTCTTTCCAAAAGCTCAAGAAGAGTCCAAATTCTGAACAACCTAGTATGGGCTTCCAACTGTTTCGTGCCCAAACTGATCTTTCAATTCTGTTTTCCATGAAGTTTTGGAAGAACCTCATACAGTGCATCCTCCGGCCAGAGATGACTCGGGATCTACGGCTCCAGGCCCAGTGGTTCATTCACTGAACAGATATTCCTTGAACACCAACCTGGTGCCAGGCAGTTTTGAAGGCAGGGCTGGGATGGGGAGGAGGCAGATGAGACCCCCGTGTTTGGAGCCCCATCCTGTGCAGAATCCAAGGCCGCACCTCCTGTCCATGCAGCTCACAGGCTGCGCACTGGCCTGGCCTGCGTGAGGCCGCCTAGCCTTGCTTCAAGATTCAGGAGCCTTGGGACGATGTGGCGGAGTCTCAGTCCAGCAAGGCAGGCAATCCACTTGTGCTGTCCCTGAGAAATGCGTCTGCCCCCAAAGGTTCTGGGGGCGCTCAGTATGTGCTGGGCACTGGGGTGGACAGTGAGGAGCTTCCAGGGCTCTGCGGGGCGAGAGATGTGACGTGGATGCTGGCATGCCGAAACGCTTCCTGGGTAGTGATGGTTAAGCTGCCCCTCAGCTGTGCACTGGCCGCTTCTCGGGGGGTCTGCATCCCAGCTCCTCGGAACACCTCCTCTTCCCCTCTTCCAAGTTTGCCCCCCCCCCTCCCCGTGCCTTCCCCTTGTTCCTCCAGTCCTGGGGGTTGTAGGCTCTCTCTGTCCTTGTTAGCCAGGATTCCTCCGTGTCCCCGTTTTGTCCTTTTGGTCCTCAGTTCCTTGTTCCCAGTTCCTTGTGTCACATTCTCTCTGTCCATGTCCCCTGTCAGGCCCTGGATTAACACAGACTTGCAGTCAGGCAGAGGGACCTGCTCGGGCCAGGGCCAGGAGGCTGGAGCAAGCGGAGCACATCCAGCAGCCAGGGCCAGCAGAGCCAGAGTGGAGTGAGTGACAAGGCAAACAGAGTAAAGTGAGGCCGGCTGCGTTGGCAGGGGCCAGACGGGGAGACTGTGGCAGCCACGCCAGAGTCCTGATGAGACCCGAGGGCACTGGTGAGCTCGGAGAAGGTGTTCACCAGCTGAGTGATAGGAGCTGAACTGCACTCGGATAGCCTGCCCCAGTCACAGAGTGCCCCGCCTCTCGGGGAAGCGGGCGGGAGTGGGCGTGGGGCGGAAACAGATGCCACAGGTTCTCGCCCATAGGTGGAGGCCGCAAAGTTGATCTGGAAGCAGCCACGAGTGGAATCGTGGTTCCCAGAGAGACGGCTAACAGGTGCAAGGGTACCGCGTTCCAAGCACAGGTGGAGACCGACAGGAGCTGAATTTCTGAACAAGAAATGGTGCCTGTCTGCAGTGGTGGCTACACCTGGGGTCCTGAGCCGTTCACTGCACGCTGCATGGCAGCACTTCAAAGAGCTCCTGGAGAATGAGAGACAAGTTTAGTGTAGTGCAAAAAATGTTAGGAATCTGTGCATGCTTGTAGACGTGTTGAAAGGTCAGTGTACCCCTCAGTGTGTGTGTTGGGTAAAGTATCTGTCTTGGTGTGGGCATCTGGCTTAAAGTTGCCCGTGACCACATCAGAGTGCCTGGTCCAAGTTACAGCTCTGTTCCTGATTCCAGCTTTTCACTACCACACATCCTGGGAGGCAGCAGGTGATGGGTGAAGTCCTTGGGTCCCTGGCACCTGAGTGGGAGACCCGGATTCAGTTCCTGGTCTCTAGATTTGGCCTGGCCCAGGAGCACGCAGCCTTTGGGTAATGAACTGGTGGAGGTGTCTGTCTATCTTTTTTATTTTTATTTATTTATTGAAAGGCAGAGTCAAAGACAGATAGAGAATGCAAGATTTTCTAACCACTGGTTCACTCCCCAAATGGCAGCAATGACCAAAGCCAGGAGCCAGGAGCTTTTTCTGGGTCTCCCAAGTGGGTTCAGGGGCCCAAAGACTTGGGCCATCCTCCACAGCTTTCCCAGGCACATTAGCAGGGAGCTGGATCGTAACTGGAGTAGCTGGGACTTGAACCGGCACCTATATGGGATGCCAGCACTGCAGGCAGCAGCTTTATCCACTATGCCACAGACTAGCCCCCTGTCTTTCAAATATATAAATAAGAGTGGGCATTGAGGAGGGCACGTGACTTGGTTACTGCGGTCTGGGGAACCTCACAAAGTGGTGGGGACCCACTGACTGAGAAACCCACCAGGAGTCCTGGCTCTTAACTTTAAATCTCCCTCTCATGTCCTCACCACTTCCTTCAGAGTCTTTGTAGAAGGACAGCACTCAAGGCCAGTCTGCTGCCCCTGGCTTCCCCGGAGCAAGGGAACCTGTGCCGTTCCACTCTGAATCACATTTATGTATGTATGTATGTATTTTATTTATTTGAGGGGCAGAGTTACAGAGAGAGAGACAGACAGACAGACAGGTCTTCCATCTGCTGGTCCACTCCCCAAATGGCCGCAGTGGCTGGAGCTGGGCTGATCAGGAGCTAGGAGCTTCTTCCGGGTCTCCCACATGGGTGCAGGGGCCCAAGGACTTGGGCCATCTTCCACTGCTTTCCCAGGCCACAGCAGAGAGCTGGATGGGAAGTGGAGCAGCTGGGACTCGAGCTAGTGCCCATATGGGATGCCAGCACTGCAGGCGGAGGCTTAGCTTACTGTGTCACAGCACCAGCCCCCTGAATCATATTTTTTTCAAAAATTTTATTTTATTTGAAAGGCAGAGAGAGAGAGAGGGAGGGAGGGAGGGGCAGGGAAGGAGGGAGGGGCAGGGAGGGAGGGAGGGGGGAAGGAGGGAGGGAGGTGAAGAAATGATAGAATATCTTCCATCTGTTGGTTCACTCCCCAAATAGCCACAATGACTGGAGCTGGGCCAGACCAAAACCAGGAGCCTGGAGCCCCATCTGGGAATCCCACATTGGTGGGAGGGGTCCAAGTACTCGGGCCATCTTTTTTTTGTAAGATTTATTTTTTTATTTGAAAGAATTACATAGAGAGACGGAGATACAAAGAGAGATATCTTCCATCTACTGGTTCACTCCCCAGATGGCCACAACAGTGAGAGCTGGGCAAGGTCAAAGCCAGGAGCCAAGAGCTTCATCCCATCCTCCTGAATGGGTGCAGGGGCCCAAGCAGTTGGGCCATCCTCTGTTGCTTTCCCAGACATATTAGCAGGGAGCTGGAAGGGGAGTGGGGCACCTTGGTCTGGAATTGGTGCCCATATGGGTTGCCAGCATTGCAGGCAGAAACTTAACCCATTATACTACAATGGCGGTTGGGCCACTTCCCACTACCTTCCCCAGTGCATTATTAAGGAGCTGGACTGGAAGCCGAACAGCCAGAGCTCAAACGGGTGTTCTGATAGGGGATATGGGCTGTGCCACAATGCCTGTCCCCAAATCACATTTTTTTTTTTTTTTTGACAGGCAGAGTGGACAATGAGAGAGGGAGACAGAGAGAAAGGTCTTCCTTTGCCGTTGGTTCACCCTCCAATGGCCGCCACGGCCGGCGCGCTGTGGCCGGCGCACCGTGCTCATCCGATGGCAGAGCCAGGTGCCAGGTGCTTTTCCTGGTCTCCCATAGGGTGCAGGGCCCAAGCACTTGGACCATCCTCCACTGCACTCCGGGGCCACAGCAGAGAGCTGGCCTGGAAGAGGGGCAACCGGGATAGAATCCGGTGCCCCAACCGGGACTAGAACCCGGTGTGCCGGCGCGGCAAGGCGGAGGATTAGCCTGTTGAGCCACGGCGCCGGCCCCCAAATCACATTTTTAAGTACATAAAATAAATCCAAAGGCATGTAAAGAAACCCAGTTCTATTGAAATACAGTTGCCAACATATAAACCCCAAATGTGTGATGTAGTAATCCATGTGCTGGTTACCCACACACGTAATAACCAAATTCAGCAGGTGGTGTGCTAACACCAGATGTTCCCAAGGAGCGATGCTCGTGAATGCTATTCTGAGATATGTGCAATGATTGTCATGTGATATGAAAATACGAGGGATTTCCACTGGTGAGGAAGTTTCAGGTTCTGCACAGAACTCCTGGGCTTTGCTGCCTGTGGCCACAGTGGAAGAAAATGCTAATTTCAGTTGGAGGAGAGAGAATGAGGTTGAGTGTTTCCCCATCCCAGCTCATGGGTCCTCTTTAACCACAGGCCCCAGTCTAACAGACCTGCCCTAGTCGAGAGGGCTAAGGGTGTTTATGAGAAATGCCTTGATAAACTGCCTATGGTGGAAGAGCCTAAAAGACACGTTCAAGTAGTAAAGACAGCCTTTAAACTACTTGCTAGGGTGGGGTGGCCCTAGATGCACTTGGCTCTGGAGTTAGAAACATCTGAGTTCTAAGTCCACGGCCTCAGTTTACTCACCAAATCAGTGGGGATTGAAGGAATAACTGGCATGAAGTATTCACCAGTCAGGCCCTGAAGTGGATGTTCAGAGTCTCACCCACCTCCCATCCCTTGTTTTTGCCTATGGGCTCCTGTTTTCTCAAGTGGACCAGTTCTCATCCACCCTGGGTCTTTGCTCTGATCAGCAGTGACCCTTCCTGTCTCTCATACTCACTCATTCCCACCTAAGATATTCTCTGTGCAATCAAAACTCTGAGACAGAGGGATCTCTGAAATAAAAGTTACCTGAGCCGGGGCCCGGCGCCATGGCTCACTTGGTTAATCCTCTGCCTGCAGCGCCAGCATCCCATATAGGCACTGGGTTCTAGTCCCATTTGCTCCTCTTCTAGTCCAGCCCTCTGCTGTGGCCCCGGGGAAGGCAGTGGAGGATGGCCCAAGTGCTTGGGCCCTGCACCCGCATGGGAGACCAGGAGGAAGCACCTGGCTCCTGGCTTCCAATCGGCGCAGCGCCAGCCGTAGTGAGGGATGAACCAATAGAAGGAAGACTTCTCTCTTTCTCTCTCTCTCTCTCTCTCTCTCTCTCTCTCTCTCTGTAACTCTGTCAAATAAATAAATAAAAAGTCTTAAAAAGTTTACTGAGCAGTGAGAGATGTTGACCAGAAAAATAACCAGCTCCTAGGGCGAGACAGCAGTTGGAAAAACATCCAGTAGACCTAGAGCTATGAGTATTTTTGCACGGGAATTTTAGGGAAGGAAAGTGAAAGTCATTACATTGCACCCACCTTGGCTATAGAAGAAGAGGGGCATGATAACAGGGAAGCTTTGGCATAGTCGGGCAGCCCACAAGGACATGTCCTCATGACTCTGGATTGGCTGGGACGAGCAGGCCAGAAAGTTGATACATAAACAGGGCACTATTGATGATTGCCACGATGGATTTAAAGTCAAGGTTTCAGGAACACAACTCAGGGTTCTATTCAGGATGGCCTGACACTGACAAGTGGGTGTAGGGGCCAGCTCACTGCCCACAGCCCACTGGCCACATGGTAAACACCAGCTAGCTGCTGACCCCAAGCCCACTTCTTATTGTGGATGGCATGGGGTGGGCCTGGGCATAGAGACAAGTTATGCACAGTGCCTCTCTCAAGGCAGGCAGTCTGGTAACTTCTGTAAGGGAAGGTAGGTTTTCCAGGGGGCTCCGACCTCAGCTGCAGAGACTCTGCCCAGTGGGTCCAGGGTGGCATGTGCATGTGGGTAACAGGCCCACTGGAGAAGCTGTTCTCTGCCATGGATTCAGAAGCTGGCTTCCTGCCCTTAGCACGACTCCCCGGCTATCTGCAGGAAGAGGGCCAGCCTGCTCATCCAACGGCGCTTCCTTCCTTTCTCTTCACTGCCGGGCAGGGTGTGCTTCTGGGGTAACGAGATGTCGCAGAATAGAGGGTGGCACAACACCCAACACCCAAGCAAATGCCAGGCTCCTGGGGCAACAGCTACAGCCAGGGTGGGGTTCAACCCACGGCTCCCGAGGGCGGGTGGCCCCACACACAGTACCACTCTCCCGGGCAAAGGGAGGCAGAAAGTGCTTCCAGGCCTCGCCAGGGACTCCGTGACGTCCCTGCGCAGACCACCACGCTGTCTTCAGGCCTTGCATTTCCACCCCCAGTTGGGTAGATCCCACAATACAGGAAAACATATGGACCGGAAATGGCATGGCGGCTATCACAGCGCTGCCTTTTGGGAAATGTAGTCCACAGTGGCGGCAGGGGCCGGGAAAACCATGAAAGTGATGCGTTCTGGTTGAGGTAGGTACCTTGGGTCGGAGAACCAGGTTTTGGGATCCGAGGTGATCTCACTGCAGCAGGAGGGGGGAACTAACAATTGTAGGGTTTGGAGTTTATGTGTAGACCTTTTTGCCTACTCTTCACTCCCCGGTCCTCAGGGTGCAGAGGTAAGAGCTGGAGACACTTGTGTGATGGTCACCTGTCTGTAGGGGTCATTTCACACTCACACCTGGGAGAACTGACGCCTCGCTTCCCTGCGCCCCTGCCTCCTCACCTGTAAGACGGGCACGTTAATAATTCCCGCTGGATGGCATAGCTTCAGGTGCTCCCATAGCTCTTGCTCAAGTCCTTCTTCCCTTGGGATCATAGCAGCTCACAACACAAACAGGAGGGCTTGATCACAAAGATGGAGAGAGAGCGCTTTGCACTTGACTTCATTCAAATTCCAGCCAAGACTTGCAGGGGACAATGTTGGGTGATGGTCCGAGGAGGGGAGACCAGCCCTGCAGGGCGAGCATCCCCACACAGTGCTAGCTGGAGTGTCACAGCTGGATACAGGCCTAGTGAATCCGTCTCCAGGAAGCTCTCTGTCTGACACTTTCAAATGACAAAGTTAAGACTGCTCATTGCAGCACCTTTAGCGTAAATGGAAGTCAGCTAGATCTCCATAGCTCGTGGACAGGTTACATAAACTGTGGTGTGCCAGACACTGCACTGCTGTTTAAAATAATGCGATGTAGCATCACTGAGGTGGTGTTCCTGCCAAAATGTGCTTAATCCAAATCTGTGAGGGGAAGAAGATTCAGAGAAATCAATTGGAGGGAAATTTGCAGAAGTGGCCAGGGTACACACGAATGTCCGTGTCATAAATGACGAAACAGATTAAGGTGCTGTTCTATACTGTGAGAGAGTGCGAAGACATGACCGCTAATTGCAGTGGATGGTTCTTAACTGGAACCTGGATTTCTTAAAAATAACATTTAAATCTGACGCCTGGGGGAATTGATTTGGGGCTGTATGTTACGCAATGGCCTTGAATTGATGTTGATTTCCCAAGTGTGATCCTGGGCACTGGTGGTTATGCAGGACAATGCCCTTCTCTGGAGACAGCAGTGGAAGTGTTTAGGATTGGTTTAGGGACAAGAGAGGAAAAAGCAGGCATGGCGTATATGAATAATTGGTGAAATTCATTTTAAAATAGATGGCTGTTCATTTCTGTGGTGCAACTTTTTGATAGTATAGAAGTTTCAGAGTAAGAAGAAAGAATGCGGAAGATCCATATGTGTTTTAAAACGTTTTGCTTGCAGGGGTGGAGAGTGCTCTCATCGCTGGTTCATTTCCCAGATCCTTCCAGTGGCTAAGGGGGGACCACTCTGGATAACCCACTTGGGTGGGCGGGACTCCAATTCCTTGACCAGAACCCACTTCCTCCAAAGGTCTGCTTTAACAGGAACCTGGAGTCAGGAGCCAGATCAGGGACTGAACCCAGGCACCGTAATGTGGAACGAGGGCATCCTAACCTTAGGCTAAACACCTGTTCCCTGCTGCATAGGGATTGTTGGGAAGAGAACTTCAAGAAGCATCCATCAATTTCTCCCTCTCTCTTCCTCCTTCTCTCCCTCCCTCTCTTCATCCCTTTCTCTCTCTCTCTCTCTCTCTCTCTCAAGATTTGTTTATTTGAAAGGCAGATTTACAGAGAGGCAGAGAGAGAGATCTTCCATTTGCTGGCTCACTCCCAATTGGCCTCAACAGCCAGAATTGGGCTAATCTAGAGCCAGGAGCTTCTTCTGGGCCTCCTACATGGGTGTAGGGGCCCAAGGACTTGGGCCATCTTCCACTGCTTTCCCAGGCCATAGAAGAGAGCTGGATCAGAAGTGGAGCGGCCGGGACTCGAACTGGTGCCCATGTGGGATGCCAGTACCACAAGCAGAGGCTTCGTGCGCTGCATCACGGTGCTGGCCCCACATCCGTCAATTTCTATAAAAGCAGGATGCAGAGCAGCAGGTGTAAAAGGCTGCATTTTGGTGTAAATGCGCAAAAGACCAGCCTCGGAAAGAGATGCAAAGGGGAGGGAACGAAGTCTGCCTCTGAGAAGGGAGGGAGGAGGATCAGGAGTGGGAGGGAGGTTTGTTCCTCGTCATGTGCAGTGTAGCCCTTTTAGGTTGAGAACAAAGCTAACTGCAGAGGATGACTGCTGGGAAGCACTTACCCCCGCCTGGGTGTCCCTGGTCCCCAGCCACGGGCCCGACAGCAAACCCAGAGCAGAAGGAGGGAAAATGACTTCCACATCCATTCCCGCATCCAGTCCTTACGGTGTCTCTGTGAGCAAGGAAGCTTAGTCAGACCCATTTTACAAGACAGGAAAACTGAGGCTCGGGGGAGCTCAGATTACACCGGAGTCCTGCCTGGCGCGGAACCTCTTTCCCTCCTGCCAGTAGCCTCCAGGAGCACCAGGGCTGGGCGTGGCAGGAGAGGTGCCAGGGTGCGCAGTTCCCTTCCAGGCTCTGGTGCTTGTTGAGAGAAGCCTGCGCAGCCACCTTCCCGCTGCTGCATCCGCAGGCAGGAAACACGCTGACGCTGGCGCCGAAAGCCCGGATTGATTTACGTGTTTGCAGGTGGCTGGTCTGACAGTTTAGGTGGGGCCAGGCGCTAACCAGCCAGGAGCCTCTTCTCGGGGCCCGTCTGGGCTCCCTGCTGCACGTCTCTGCCGTCCAGGCGGCTGCAGATTTTTAAGTTTCTCAATTGTGTTGTATCAAGCTGTATGTTTTAGCAACGTAGTCTTTATAATCAGCAAAAATTAAATAGATGGGCGTTGCCACCAGTTCAGACTGTGATGTGTTTGAGGGTGTTGGCCTTTCTGTCATAACTGATGTGCATCCATTTGGTACGGGGTGAGCTTTGATCCTGCAAGTGACTGTTGCCACGGGTGTTCTCACCCACAGACGCGACGCAGATGAGTGGAGCAGAGGCGTGAAGCTGGAGCGCTCTGAGAGGCCCGTCGGTCGCGACCCCTTGGCTCTGCCAGGCTCTGCTCAGTTTGCTCATCTCCGGTGAGGTTTGAGGTGCACTGTTTGGTAAAAGACAGTTGTAGAACAATATGATCTCCCGAGAGAAGAGTGGCTGTCGGCACACAGGTCGCGAGACACACTCGGCCCTGAGCAACGTAGAAAATGACTCATTAGATATTATTCAACTAGGGTGTAAAAAGTGAGTTTCTTTTTCTTTTTTTTAAAAAAATCTGCAGCCGCCTGGACAGCAGAGATGTGCAGAAGGGACCCCGGATGTTCTCTGAGTTAGTAAAGCTCCCCTCTACGTGTTAATCAGCCAATTGTGTTTCTTTGGGTGTAAATTGATAAAATATTGCTGCTCCTTCAGCTGTGGACACCCCCACACACACACACACACATGTGCGCGGGCACACCTCGGATGCCAGTGCTTGCCTCGGGAGGGGGTGTTAGCCACGAGGATGCCCTGGGTCCTGTGGAACAGCGGCTGCAGGAGGTGAAGGCCCTCAGAAGGGAGGGAAACGCGCCTCCCTTTTCTTCGCTTCTTTGCATCCCTGCATGTTCTTGCAAAGCGTGTTGTTTGGTTCTTGGGGATGGCTCAGAAGTGGGAGTGGCTGGGGTACTTGAAAGAGGAAGGAATCGTGGGAACTAGCGATTGATTCCTGAGGCCAGGACCAGGGCAACGTAAGTGAAGCGCTCTGTGAACCCCTGAGAGTGAAAACGTAAGGCAGTGCCGTATCTGGGGAGACAAAGCCTAAGGCGGCATCCCCTGCCCGGGGTCCTGCCCTAGGCGCTCCCCTCACCGCACCCTGTCCCAGCCTGCGGCCGGCTTCTTGACAGAAGCAAAGAGCTGTCGGCCGCTGCTGCACAGTGATGCCAGGTGGGCGTGGGCGGCCTCTCTGCAGAGCTGGGCTCAAGGCGGTGGTGGTGCCCGGGCCAGTGATGGGATCCTGTGAGCTCCGGCGGCAGAGCCCAGGCCCCCTCTGCCCAGGCTTCGGCTTCTCTGGAGCTGGCCGGGGATTGGACTGTGCTGCTGCTGGCGTTCAGCGTGGACCTCTGCAGAAACGCGGCTCGTCCGTTTTTGTTCTTGGGATTTTTCCGACTCTGTCTCCACGCATGGCTGCTGTTCTCTGGCAACCTCCACCTGCTGCCGGGCCTAGGCCAGCCTCCCTGAGGGGGAGGGACCCGGTGGCCTCCAGGTCCTGAGAGAGCCCCCGGGAGACAGTAGCAGGTGCCATGTATTAAGCTCTTACTGCACACCAGGCCCTGCCTTCAGTGTTGTGTCTGGTTGGATTCTGGCCACGTCCTCTTTTCCTGGGCTGTTAGCAGCTGTGCAGCTGCTACGTCAGTGGCAGGGGAGGCCTTGGGCACACGCTGGGATGGCTCGGGTGGCCATGGGGCACCTGTCCGCCTTGGCTCCCATTCTTGCTGCCCCAAGAGGAGCAGGATGTTGAGGGGCTCCCTACGCCCTCCCTCACCCAGACCCAAAGCTCTGAGGCCCGCTGCCTTTCTCTGAGGCACAGCCTGAACTGCTTCTGCTTCTAGCAACTTCCATAGAGGATGTGGCTCTAGCCCACACCTGTCGGGGAGGTGAGGGCCCCAGCGCTCAACAGTGAATGTCTGAAGGTGTGGTGAGAGGGTGGGGCATGCAGGGAGGGAGTATCGGTCCCAGGCCTGGCTCTGACGCTCCACAGCTGGGGCCTGGGGTAGGCTGCTTCTCTCCTTGGGGCTCAGCTTCCTCAGTAGAGACAAACCGTGGAAACTTGAGGGCTTTTAGAGGGAAACCCCATGGCACACAGAGCCCGGTTACCAACACATGCTTAGCGACAGTCTTTGCTGTTTCCAGGCAGGGCTTGAGACTGGGCCATGCTGCTTAGGATGCCCCCTGCCACGCCCCTGCTAGGGGAAGTGGGTCCTGGCAGCCCCAGCTCTGTCCCGGCTCAGACCTCCCCCTGGCCTGTGGCCTCGTCTGCATCTCCACTCCACCTATCCTCATAGCCACCAGCTGCTTACCCACGACATGTGCACAAGGAGCACCTCCTTTCTTTAGTTTTCAGACCCACTGCCTCACCTAGCCAGCTTTTTTTAAAAAAAATTTTTTGACAGGCAGAGTGGACAGTGAGAGAGAGAGAGACAGAGAGAAAGGTCTTTCTTTTCCTTTGGTTCACCCTCCAATGGCCACTGCGGCTGGCGCACCACGCTGATCCAAAGCCAGGAGCCAGGTGCTTCTCCTATTCTCCCGCGGGGTGCAGGGCCCAAGCACTTGGGCCATCCTCCACTGCACTCCTGGACCACAGCAGGGAGCTGGACTGGAAGAGGAGCAACTGGGACAGAATCTGGCGCCCCGACTGGGACTAGAACCTGGGGTGCCGGTGCTGCAGGCGGAGGATTAGCCTATTGAGCCATGGTGCGGGCCTCTAGGCATTACAGGAGCAGGCCCAGCCCGAGGTACCACATTGTCCTGATTGTCATCGTTGGTGTGTGTGTGTGTGCGCACGCACTGCCTGTCCCCTCAGAATTTGTCCTTCGGCGCTTCACACAGCAATGCTGTGTTTAGTTGTTTGAGAAACTGTCTCTGTTCCTGCAGAGAGCCCAGCCCAGGCCACATGCACCTGCCCACCACACACGTTCCACAAGCTGTGTCCGGGATCCCAGTGGATCCAGTTGCTGTGGCTTTGGGCAAAAGAGAAGAAATGTGGTAGGAAGTGTAGTGACCACATATCTTTGAGGATGGCTGCTTGGTTGAGCTCAAACACTGCTGAAATGGAGAGTTTAGAAAAGAGAATCATTCTGGAGTAGTTGCATCTTCTCTAGTTTTACACACCCGCCCATCCAGTCCACACACCCACCCATCCAATCCACATACCCGCCCATCCATCTGCATAGCCACCCATCATCTACACACTCACCTACCCATCTACCCACACATTCATCCACACACCCACCCACCAATCCACCTCCCCACTCCATGCGTCCATCAGTCCATCCGTCCTTCCATCTTGGCATCACCAGTGTCCAGCCATCTATTCTATAAGCATTTACTGGGTTCCAGTTCTCTACCAGGCCCTGGAAACAAAACTCACAAAAACTCAAAAGCCAAAGAGTAATCCTCAAAGCAAAGAAGGCCATTGTCTAATACTTCCCTCCAGTTCTTTTATTTAAATTTAAAAACAGCCTGCTGAGATATCATCCACATACTATATTATCCAAACGTTTAAAGTGTAGCAGTCAGTGCTTTTTACCTGTATTTATAGGGTGGTGAGCCCATCACTACAGTTTGGACCCCTTATCCTAGCCAGCAAAGCCTCCATTCCCACTAAACAGTCACTCCCCACCGCACCTCCCCTCCTGTCCTTCTCAGTAAGGGAGATGCCTTCTGTGTCTGTCGATTGCCCTGTCCTGGGTGTTTCATGTAAATGGGATCACTCAGTACGTGTCTGTCTTGACTGGCGTCTTTGACTCAGTGTTTCCAGAGCTCACCCATGTTGTAGCCTGGATCATCACTTTCTTCCTCTTTATCGATGACCAATATTCCATGGTGCGGGTCGCCCCCATTTTGTTTACCCATTCGTTCATCGTTACTGAGTGTTTGGGTTGTTTCTACTTTGGGCTACCATGCATACTGCTGCCCTTACGTCCATGTGCGAGTTTTTGTGCAGACGTCTCTCGGGGGTACTTACCTAGGAGCGGAATTGCTGAGTCATACTGTAACCCGAGGTTCGGCCTGTTTGAGGAACTGCCCTTCGGTTTTCCAGAGCAGCTGCAGTGCTGTGCATTCCCGCCAGCAGTGGCTGAGGGCTCCTGTTTCTCGACATCCTCCTCCGTCCGTGTTATTGTCTGTCTTTTTACATTTAGCCGTCCTGGCAGGCGCGAAGTGATAGCTCACTATGGTTTCGATTTGCATTTCTCGGATGACATGTCACTGCCAACCATTTGTGTATCTTCCTTGGAGAGATTTCTATCAGAATTCTTTATCCAGTTTAAAAGGTATTTGTTTGATTTGATTTGAAAAAGCAGAGGGCAAGAGAGAGGTTTCCCATCTGGTGAGTCACTGCCCCCCCCCCCCCCCCCAGTGCCCTCAGCAGCCGACACTGTTCCACATTGAAGCCAGGGGCCATGAACTCAATTGGGTCTCCCTATGGGCGGCAGGGACCCAGGTACTTCTGTCATCGCCTGCTGCCTCCCAAGGTGCACACCAGCAAGAAGCTGAAATGCACTGCTCCGATCCGAAGCCAGGAGCCAGGTGCTTCTCCTGGTCTCCCACGCAGGTGCAGGGCGCAAGCACTTGGGCCATCCTCCACTGCACTCCCGGGCCACAGCAGAGAGCTAGACTGGAAGAAGAGCAATCAGGACAGAATTCGGCGCCCCAACAGGGACTAGAACCCGGAGTGCCGGCGCCGCAGGCGGAGGATTAGCCAAGTTGTCTTTTTATTATGGGCTTGTAAGAAGGGTTCTTAATATATTCTAGATAAAAGTATCTTAGCAGACGCAAGATTGGCAAATATCTTCTGCCACTCTGTGGATTCCAGTTCTGCCTTCACTGGATCCTTGTTATGATGATTTCAGTTTACAGCCTCATGCTAAGGTATTTGAGAAATGCAGAAATATGTAAAGAGGTAGTAAAACAGCCACCCCGAGGTCACTGAGGCTAGTGTTCACTCACATGCCTTTTGTCTGTGGCCTTTCCAATGCTTTCGGCTTTGACAGGCAGCATCTGCACAGGTGCGGAGCTTTAAAGGCTTAAAGAACCTGATGATATCTTTTAAAAATATTTATTTTATTTATTTATTATTTATTTTATTTACATAGAGGTAGAGACAGAAAGAGAGAGAGGTCTTTTATCTGCTGGTTCATTCCCCAGATGGCCGCAATGGCCAGAATCGCGCCGATCCGAAGCCAGGAGCTTCTTCCGAGTCTCCCACGTGGGTGCAGGGCCCAAGGACTTGGGCCACCTTCCACTGCTTTCCCAGGCCACAGCAGAGAGCTGGATTGGAAGAGGAGCTACTGGGACTAGAACTGGTGCCCATATGGATGCCGGCACCTCAGGCCAGGGCTTCAACCCACTGCACCACAGTGCCAGCCCAGAAATCTTATATCTTATGGTGTGGGTGTTACATGTAGCAGGAGATCTGGGTTCGAGTCCTGGCTGCGTGCCTGGTTCCAGCATCCTGCCAATGCACACTCTTGGAGGCAGCAGGTGATGGCACCAGTGATTGGCTTCTTGCCACCTACGTGGGAGACCCGGGTTGAGTTCCTGCAACTGGCTCCAGCCTAAAGATTTATCTATTCATTTGAAAGTCAGAATTACACACACACACACACACACACACACATACACACACACACACACAATCTTCTATCTGCTGGTTCACTCCCCAGATAGCTACAATGACCAGGAATGGGCCAAGCTGAATCCAAGAACCAGGAGCTTCATCCAGGTCTCGCATTTGGGTGGCAGGAGCCCAAACACTTGGGCCATCTTCTGCTGCTTTCCCCAGGCCAGAGCAGAGAGCTGGATCGGAACAGGAGCAGCCAGGACATGAATGGGCACCCTTATGGTGTAGGTCGTGCCTTTACCTGCTATGCCACAATGCCAGTCCCTGTCACCACTTTATTGATGATCTTCCATGATAGCTTGCATGTGTAGAAGTGTGCATATCAGTTTTCTCTTAAACTGTAGGAGTTTATCTGTCCTACTGAGCATTGGTCTTTAGCTCCTTCCCTGTTTTGAGTTAAGGATCACTGTGGGGGCCGGCAGTGTGGCACAGCGAGTTAAGCCGCTGCCTGCAGCTCCGGCATCCCCTAAGGGCACTGGTTTGAGTCCCCAGCTGCTCTGCTTCCGATTCAGCTCCCTGCTAATGCCCCTGGGAAAGCAGCAGAGGATGGCCCAAGTGCTTGGGTCCCTGTACCCAGGTGGAAGACCTGAGAGTGGCTCCTGGCTTCAGCCTGGCCTGTATTTGTTTTATCCCGTCTCTATCCACCCCTCTGTGCCTTGTTCCAGTTGTTGATGTGTCTTAGCTCTTTTTTTCTTTTTAAAGATTTATGCATTTAACAGGAAAAATTACACAGAGAGAGAGAGAGAGAGGTCTTTCATCTGCTGGTTCACTCCCCAAATGGCCACAATGGCTAGAGCTGGGCTGACCTGAGGCCAGGAGCCAGGAGCTTCTTCCAGGTCTCCCACGTAGGTACAGGGGCCCAAAGACTGGGGCCATCTTCCACTGCTGTCCCAGGGGCGTTTACAGGGAGCTGGAGTGGAGCAGCTGAGACTCCAACCAATGCCTTTATGTGTTGCCGGTGCCGCAGGCAGTGGCTTTACCCGCTACGTCACAGCTCTGGCCCTGTGTCTTGGTTTTAATGCATGAGAAGTAATGGCAAATGCGATTATTTTTTAAAAGCAACTCTCAACTATTCCTTTAAATGTCATGCGTGTAAAATTTGTCTTGGACCTTCCTGTCACACAAGGGACAGCGTCCTATAGGATGAAACAGTTGAGCAGGTAGGAGGAAGCAGGCCCGGGACCTCCGGCAGTGGCAGCAGAACCAGGAGTGGACTTGGGAATGCAGCAAGGGACCCACCAGCTGGACTGTCGGCTCCCCGAGGCTGGCTGACCATGCACTCTCCCTTCAAATGGACACTTCAACCCCAGCTTAGGGTAGGCCATCTTACACTTTTTCAACGTTGCCGTGGTGTAAACGTGATAAACATTCATTAGGAATTCTGAATGTCGATCTTCTCCTGGGTAGTGGGATGCCCCCTCTTAGGGTCACACAGGTGCAGCTGCGCCACGACTTGGGAAAGCCGTTGCTTGCAAGGCTGTCCACCTGTACTCTCCACGTATAACATTGTCAGGATTAGAGGGGCGTATGGTGATGGAACCTCATTGTAAACTGAAGCGTGTCTGTACCTGTTCAGACTCAGTTTAGGGGAAAGGCTGAAGAGGGTCTTGGAGGAGGTCCAGGAGAGGTCTGGATGGCAGATCCACCCTGGATCATGTTGCTGTGCCAGATTCACAAGCCCCGCTTGGCTCCCTTGTGTCGGTAATCTCAGACTGCATGACAACACCTCCAGAACTGGGGGCTGAGAACAGCACTCGCATCCGCTACCTCTCAGCCATTCTAGGCATCTGGGATTCGGGCGGGGCGGGCAGTGCTGGCTCATGGTCTCTGGTGCAGGTGCAGGCAGAGCTGACTTGGCCTGGGGTCATCTCAAAGGCTCCATCAGTCTGGAGCCTGGAGCCCAGGCTGGGAAGACGGGCAGGGTTGGGTTGGAGGAGCTGGGCCCCCTAACACAGTGAATCCAGGTTGCTGCTCTTTCCAAGACCACCGGACAGCTTGGCAAGTGCATGTGCCCCCGTGGAACTGGATGCTGTTGGCTCGGCTCCTTCTGCCACATTCTACTGAGGCAGTGATGAAGAGTGACAGATCTGCCAGGGTCAGGGGGAGAGGCCCTGCCCCCTCCGTGGATGGGAGTCAGTGTTGCACTGGGGAGGAGCCTGTGGCCTGGGGCCTGTCTTGGGGCAGGCACCTTTGGCCTCTGAGTGGACTCTCTCTCTCCAAAGGCAGGTGAGCCGCATCCCTTCCCACCCAGGCAGCCTGGCCGTGGCCTCACTCTCCACCCTGCGGTGACCTGGGCAGCCTGAGCTGAACTGGGCAGTCTCAATCTATTCTCCAATTTCTAAAAAGGATTGCTTTATTAATTTATTTGAAAGGCAGGGGGTGGGGGAGTCTTCCATCCATTGATTCACTCCCCAAGTGACCACAACTTCCAAGACTTTCAGCTCCCAGCTGAAGCCCGGAGCCAGAACTGCATCTTGGTCTCCCGCATGGGTGCAGGGACCCAGTGTTTGGACCGTGTTCCTCTGCTTTCCCAGGAAGCAGAGCACCGGGACTGAAACTGCTGCTCAGTGTGGGGTGGCAGCATCACAAGCGGCAGCGTTACCTGCTGTGCCACACTGGCAGCCCTTACCCTTCTCTGTCTTGTTTGTTACCAGGTTTGCTAAGATGAGTAGAGTCCTCCTGAAATTTGTGTCCCTAAAACTTTAGAATGTGACCGTTGTTAGAAAAAGGGCCTTCGCAGATGCCATCAAGAGGTCATAATATGGGGTCAAATGGGCCCTACGTGCAGTGAGTGGTGTCCCCATAAAAAGAGGGAAACTGGGACAGAGACCACGCAGAGGGAGGATGACAGGAAGGGGAGACACAAGGATGAGGCTGCGTGGCAGTGGAGGCAGAGACTCGAGTGATGCATCTACAAGCCGAGGTCCACTGATAGGAGAGGGGGCAGAAGAGACCGACCCTTTCAGAACTGCCACAAGGAAGCGATCGTGCCAAGACTTTTTTTTTTTTAATATTTATTTTATTTGAAAGGCAGAGTTACAGAGAGAGAGAGACAGACACAGAGATCTTCCATCTGCTGGTTCACTCCCCAGATGACCACGACTGGGACTGGAGGTAGGCAAGGCTGGAGCCAGGAGCCTGGAACTCCATTCGGGTCTCCCATGTGGGTGGCAGAGACCCAAGCACTTGGGTTATCTTCCTTTGCTTTCCCGGGTGCATTAGCAAGGAGCTGGATTGGAAGTGGAGCAGCTGGGAGTTGAACTAGCGTTCATACGGGATGTCAGTGTTATGGACAGCACCTAACCTGCTGTGCCACGAAGCTGATTCCAACACCTTGATGTCAGAGTGCTGGCCGACAGGACCGAGAGTCTTTGCCACGAAGCCCCAGGCACCCAGTACACCATGCCAGTGCCTTAGGATGCCTTGTGCACGGAGGTCTGGCTGGCTGGCTGCTTGGCAGCTCAGTCACCTGTTGTAAAGGCTCCTTCTCGGAAGGAGGGTCGCAGTGGACCCTGGTGTGTGGCTGGGGGAGATGACAGGCAGGGACAGGGTCCTGTGCCCCCTCCCCGCCGGGAGCTGGCTGTGTTGAGAACGAGGCCCCGGGCGGCAGATGAGTCATGAGGTGCTGATGTGTGCTTGCTCGCTCAGGTCTTCTTTTATTAATGTTTTGTTTTCGAAATTTGAAAACCAGGCTTGGCCTTTCCAGGTGTGTCCCAAGTCCCCCGTCCCCTGGAGCTGCTGTAATTTTGTCAACACGGCCACTGTTTATAGTGACAACAGCTGCGACCCTTGGCGCCAAGAGGAAACCCGTGTTTCACTTGGGTGATTCCCCCACACTTGGGGCTATAACTGTATTCACCAGAACATGGAGGACCCAGGATTGGGTAGAGGACACGGGGGCTCTTCAGGGGAGGCTCTGCTCCTCGTCTGCTGGGCTGGGGACCCCTGGAGGAAATGGCTCTCCCATACCTGACCTCCAGCTTTAGGGGTCCTGCAACCTGCACCTGCTGCGCACCTGCCAACCAGGAAGTTCATCTTCCGCCCTTCACTTAGCCGGCTCTTCTTCCCCCAGGCGTGCTCAGATGCCACCGTCTGGATACCCAGGCATTCTGACAGGGGATGTGGGCACCCCAGCTGGAGGCTTAACCACCAGGCCAAACATCCACACTCGTACTCCCCCACACACACACTCATAGCCAACGCGTCTTCCCACCGCAGCCCTTGGCAGCCACTGCCGTTTCCTGCCTGAATACTTTCTCTTGCAGAAGGTGGTGTGTCCGGACTCATACCCTTCATAGCTCAGCCTCGTGCATCTGAGAGTCATCCCGGGGGTGTGGGCATCAGTGATTCTGTTTCATCCTTCGCTTTCATTTCTCCTTGGTAAATGCAGGTGGGATTGCTGGGCCACACTGTCACTTATTAAGAACCCGCCTGGATGTTTCCATTTTGCATTCCCACCAGTTGCTTCGTATCCTCACCGGCACTGGCTATGGTCAGCTGTTTTCATTTTAGATATTTTAGTAGGCGTGTGGCCCTCCTGTCACCTCTGGGTATCTCCCACCAGCCTGCAGCCTCCTGGCAGAGAACGAGCCCTTAGCCTCATCCTCTGCCTCGGTGGTGACCGGCGTGTCGTGGGCGCTCGGAATTATGGCGGGTGGACTGGGTAAAGCTCCTCACTGAATGAGCGGGTTGTCTACTAGGACGAGGCGGAAGGGGAGTCTGTCCCGGATCCCAGGGTGAGGCGTGCTCCCCCCAGAAGGAGCTCCCTGTGAGGTGGTCTTTCTGGAACCTCCCTGCCTTACGGCTGAGACCTTCCAGTATCTGCCGCGAGCGCCCAGGCTGACCTCCGGGTCTGAAAAGGCTCAGCTGCACTTCCCCTTGGTTGTCTTCAGTGCAAGGCGCTGGTGCCCAGGCAGGAGGGAATGAAAGAATCATGCTGGTGGGGGAGACTCAGCACACACATCCAGCCCCACCCTGAACTTCCGATTCCATAGGCCCAGCAGCCCTGGCTGTACCTCAGCACCCCGAGAGCACCCCCAGAAGGGGTGAGAGTCCTCTGTGCAGTGGGAATAACTCCAAGGCTCAAGGAAGACACAGGACTTCCTGCTCTAGCTCCGCCACCAAAGGCAGGCCACCTGCATGAGTCACTTTGTGCCTTCGGGCCTCAGTTTTCTTATCTGTAAAATGGACAGACAGCAAGTGAATGCCCAATTTTACTGCAAGGACTGAGTTTATTTATGGCAGGAAGGGTCCTAGCACAAGGTAGGTACTTGCTAAGTGTTGCTGATTTTGATCAACCAAGAAGGTTTTAAATGCTCCTTCCCGCCCCTTTAGCTAACTCTATGTATTTTCCTTTGTGTTGACGCGTCATGGTGGGGAGAATTGCACCAGGTGGAAGGGGGGTTCCAGGAATCCTCTCAGGAGCTCCCCGCACAGCTGCGGGGCTGGGGGAAGCAGAGTCCGGATCCTCAGGGCCCATGGGGCTCACCTCTGGCCCCCAGGGCTACCGCTCTCCCAACTTCTCACAGCCTTGTTTTTGAAACACTGTTAGTTTTCTGTGACAACTAAGATATGCTCAGTAAAGGATGTTTAGAAAACACAAAGGTGGTGAAGGGGGACAGAAATCCAGAACACGCAGGCATATTGACCAATCTGCAGGCATTTTTTTTTTAAAGTTGCACAAGTCAGAAACTATGTATTTTCTTTCTTTTTTTTAAAAAAAAAAAAAGATTTTTATTTATTTATTGGACGTGTAGAGTTATAGACAGTGAGAGAAAGAGATAGAGAGAAAAGTCTTCCTTCTATTGGTTCACCCCCCAAATGGCCACCATAGCCAGCGCTGCGCCAATCCGAAGCCAGGAGCCAGGTGCTTCTCCTGGTTTCCCATGGGGTGCAGAGGTCCAAGCACTCGGGCCATCCTCCACTGCCTTCCTGGGCCACAGCAGAGAGCTGGACTGAAAGAGGAGCAACCAGGACTAGAACCCGGTGCCCATATGGGTTGCCGGCACTGCAGGCGGAGGATTAACCAAGTGAGCCTCGGCACCAGCCCCACTATATATTTTCTTAAAGTGACCACCCCCACGTAAGCTCCAGATCTAAAGTGACAAGATCACAACCCCCAGACCCACCTCCAGGGACCTCCCAGCAAAGACAGCCATTATTCTGGCTTCCAAGACCATTGGTCAGGTTTGCCAAACCTGACAACTTTTGTTGTGTTTTATTTTAAGATTCTGCTTATTTATTTGAGACGTAGAATTACAGAGAGAGGGAGAGATTGAGAAAGGTGTTTCATCTGCTGGTTCACTCCCCAAATGGTGTCAATGGCCGAAGCTGAGCTGATCCAGAGCCAGGAGCTTCTTCCAGGTCTCCCATGTGGGTGCAGGGGCCCAGGGACTTGGGCCATCGTCCACTGCTTTCCCAGGCCACAACAGAGAGCTGGATCAGAACAGCAGCAGCCGAGACATGAACTGGTGCCCACATGGGATGCTGGTGCCGGAGTGGGGCACCATAATGGGATGGGTGCAGGAAGTGGAGGCTGAACCTGTGCCACAGCCCTGGCCCCCACAACCTTGTTTTTTTTTTTTTTTTTTTTAACAGTTCCACTCTATTCCTTCTCTGTCCTGAATACTGTTTTTTTTTTTTTTTAATTATTTATTTATTTTTATTTGAAAGAATTACAGAGAGAGAGGAGAGACAGGGAGATCTTCCATCTGCTGGTTCACTCCCCCAGATGGCTCCAATGGCCAGGGTTGGGCCAGGACAGAGCCAGGAGCCAAGCACTTCTCCCACGTCTCTCACATGGGTGCAGCAGCCCAAGCACTTGGGTCACCCTCTGCTGCTTATCCCAGGTGCATTAGCAGGGAGCTGGATTGGAAGAGGAGCAGCCGGAACTCAAACTGGTGCCCATACAGGATGCTGGCATTGCAGGCAGTGGCTTAACCCTCTATGCCACAGCACCAGCCCCTCAGAGAACTCTTGCTCCTCTTCTGAGACCGGTCCTGAATCCCCTTCTCTGAGATGTCTTCCCAGCTGCTGGAGGCAGAAGCTCAGCCCCTTGGCTGGTTCCTCAGTCGTAGCTCTGTCCCCTGTGGTACGGGTGCTCTTCCTGCTGGTCTGAGCTGCTTACTAATATGGGGCATGGTGTGCCCTCACCCCTCACCAGAGATGCAAGTCTCAGGCCCTATGTTTGTGACTGTGGCCTCACCTGGATAGAGGGGCTTTGCAGGTGTGCATAAGCATCCCTAGGTGAGATCACCCTTACCGGAGGCAGGAGCCATGCGATGATGGAGGCAGAGTGGGGTGAGGCTGGCTCACGTGCAGGATTCTGGGAGACAGGCACAGCAGAGAGGCCCCCCTGGTCTTTGGAGGGAGGTGGTCCTGGTGGCCCCTGGACTCCAGACTTGTAGCTTCCAGGCCTGCGAGATGACTGTTTGGTGTTAGAGTCCCCAGTGTGTGGTGTTTGTCATGGCAGCCTTTGGAAGCTAACTCAGGGGGTCTGGTGTGGAGTAAGGGCTCAGTGTTTGTTGAGTGAATGGGAGAACTAGAAAAGCTTGCTGCTCTGTGGTCAGTGCCGGCTGCCTCAGGTACCCCCAGGATGTCCTTGGGACATCATTTCCTGCTGCTTCCATGTTGGCTCACACCCCCTCAGGCATCCTCACCTGAGCCTGGGGAGGCCGCCCCCTCCCAGGTGTCTGGCTGAACATGGGCTCTGCTTCCTTGGAGAGCAATGAGGTGGAACAGGCTTGTGACCACACTGTGGCCGGTGGGACAGGAGCGGGAGATGCTGGGGCTTTGGGGAAAGGGTTCTGTGTCCTGGCTTTTCCTCTTTTGGGTCTGGTTGCCAGGCTTGGCAGACACGGGAGACGTGCCTCCCCCACTGGTACCCTTGCACTTCTGACCACACTTGCCCTGGACTTCTAGCGCTGTGGGAGTATTGACTGGCGGGGCATCCAAATGCACCCTCAGCCACGGAACCCAGGGCTTCATGTTCAGTGGTACTGATGGGTACACTGAGGCACAGAGAAATGAAACTGTGATGTAGGGGACAAAGGCGCCATCCCAGGCTTTCCTGAACACACACCTGCACACACTTGCTCCAGTCTCACGCACACACTCGCTCTTGGCTCTGCCCCCCCTTCTCAGGCCGGCTGGGTCAGTGGGTTGATGCCCCCCGCAGTGCAGTGACTGCTGGGTCAGCTCCAGGGATCCCAGTTAACCAGCACTGGGGCCTTAGCTGACTCCTCCACAGCAGCCCCACTTAGCGTGAAGGAAGAGAGGTTTACAGAGGTCGCAAGTTCTGGACTGAACCACACAGACTGGGAGTGGACCTGACCTGGCTGGCTCCTCAGCACCTTTCTTTTTTTAAAAAAGATTTTATTTATTTGAGAGGTAGAGTTACAGACAGTGAGAGGGAGAGGCAGAGAGAAAGGTCTTCTATCCACTGGTTCACTCCCCAATTGGCTGCAACGGTTGGAGCCGTGCTGATCTGAAGTCAGGAGCCAGGAGCTTCCTCCTGGTCTCCCATGGGGTGCAGGGCCCAAGCACATGGGCCATCCTCCACTGCACTCCCGGGCCACAGCAGAGAGCTGGCCTGGAAGAGAAGCAGCAGGACTAGAACCGGCGCCCATATGGGATGCCGGACCTGCAGGCAGAAGATTAACCTACTGCGCCACGGCCCGGGCTCCAACCAGAGCACCTTTCATGTGCCCCTGTGGGGACACTGCATCCATACGCCAGCACTTTGATGGCTGCTGGGACAACCCTGAGGCCCAGCAGTGCCTAGCTCCTCATGGGCATCCAGCCGGTGTTTGCTGAATGGATACAGGAGTCCTCCAGGATCCGGGCTTGAGAAAGGCTAAGGAAGACAGGCAACCACAGCCCCCGCCACATGCCCATTGGTCTTGGCAGCACCGGGAGCTGGGAGTGGCTGCTGTTCTGGGTGGGGCTTCCTCTCACTGAGGCTGCCAGCAGCCCTCGAGAGGCCCCAGTCGGTCCCCAGGGATGGGCGCTTCTCTGAACAATGTCGGGAAAGGAAACCAGACCCAGAGGCTCTTGGGGGTTTTCTGGCAGTTTCTGTGTGGGGGAGGGGGCAGGCTGGCGAGGCCCCCTGGGGCAGGGTGGTGGCCCAGGCATGGAAGAACCCATGTGCATTCCAACAATGGTTCTCAGGAGTCTCACGATGAAGTCTCATGGCGACATGCACCGTGCGCCGCTGTGTATTGGCATGCTCAGCTCCCTGCTGCCTATTGTCCTCGACTCCTTAAATGACCTCGGAGGGGGGTGTTCTTCTAAACAGCTGTATTGAGCTGTCACTCACATTGCATCCGATCCCCATCTACAGGCCACAGCACAGTGCGTTCAGCCACTTGTGTCACCCCAGAGAGGCCTTGTACCCCTTCACTGCCACCTGCCAGTACCTCCACCTCCCCAAGTCCTCAGCAATGCTCAGTTGACAGATTTGCCGATTCAGGTTATTCCAAAGGTGGCAATCAGGACGTTCAGAGAGGGTAAATGGGCAGCTCAGGCCACATAGCCCAGGAACAGGCAGCTCGAGGACTTGAACCCAGGTCTCCTGTTCTCCAAGGCCATCCTGTTAGGTGGCAATGCTAACACTAGTCAGCCCTGGTCGGTGAGGTGGGGTGAGTCTCATTTAATCCTCACAGGCACTCGCCTTGGAGGAGGCTCAGCCCTCAGACCCATCTTTCCGAGGGGGAATGGGGCAGAGGCACAGAGACGTTCATAGGCTCCTAACAAAGGGTCAAAGGGAAAAGCCGGTGCAGGCATGGGGACAGGTGAGGGACGCGAGCGAGGTCCCGCGCGTGCTGGCTGGCGCACTTTGCTTCCACGGCATACTTTCTCCACACCCTTCTCCTCTTTCTTTCTACAGGAAAAGGAAAAGAAAGTTCCCTCCACCCTTTGAGGTCACTTCCTGACCTCTTTGTGACTCGACTCAGTGGTCACACACTCACTTCTCGCTGCCTGTCTCCTCCTGTTAATGCCGGGGACGGGCAACACCTGGCACCAGGAAGCCCCCAGGTTCCAGCCCTGCTGCCCCACGCTGCTGCCCTGCAGCGGCTGAGCTGGGATGGACCGTTGCTGCCTGGGGTCTCCCCACCTCCCTGGTGTCCCCTGGCAAGAAGCTTGGCTGCACGCTGCCAGCTCAACTTCTTTTATTGTGAACAACTGAGATGGAGTTTGAGAAGACACGAGAAGCCCCAAGTTGTCCTGTCTGCAACCTTAGATTCCTCCTGTTGTTTACCTGAAAAGGCGGGGTGGGGGCGGAGGGTGTCAGTAAACAATGAGGCAAAGAAGAAGCGGAATTTGAAACCTGAAAACAAGAAACAGCCAGCAAAGCGCCCCCACGAGGGGCACCACCTCATGCATGCACAATGCACACGCTAACCCCAGCGAGGCTTTGGGCTGCCACCAAGGACTAGGACAGGGTTCTCCACACGCACGCCTGTTCCACATGTCCTTTTCTGCCCCGCCTCCCACAGACCAGAGAACATTCCCGGCAGAAGTAGCATCCTCTGGATGGGCTCTTAGGAGCCAGCGTTCCTGACTGTGGTCTCCAAAGTTCTGATTGTCCTCAGTTTTATTTGCCCATGAGAGATGTCCCACGCTCCCCTATGTGTGCAGATTTTGTAGTAATAAGTTATACATAAGAGGGTAATTCAAAACTTCATGAAAAATGAAATTAAAAGATGAATTTCTTTGGGCATGAAGCATTTTGGAATCCATGCATACAAAGGGTGTTTTTCTTTTGAAGATTTTTTTATTTTTTTGACAGAGTTACAGAAAGAGAGAGAAAGGTCTTCCATCCGATGGTTCATCCCCAAAATGGCCGCAACAGCCAGAGCTATGCCAATCTGAAGCCAGGAGCCAGGTGCTTCTCCTGGTCTCCCATGCGGTGCAGGACCCAAGCACCTGGGCCATCCTCCACTGCACTCCGGGGCCACAGCAGAGAGCTGGCCTGGAAGAGGGGCAACCAGGACAGAATCCGGCGCCCCGACCGGGACTAGAACCCGGTGTGCCGGCGCCACAAGGTGGAGGATTAACCTGTTGAGCCGCAGCGCTGGCCAGGATTTACTTTTATTTCTGAGATTTATTAATTTATTTGAACCACAGTGATAGAGGGAGACAAAAAATGATCTTCAGTCTGCGGGTCACTCTTCAAATTGCCACAACAACTGGAACTGCGCCAGGCCAAGGCTAGGGGTGGGGAACTCCACGCGGGTCTTGCACATGCGTGGCAGGGGCTCTTGGCCCTCTGCTGCTGCTCCCCCGGGGGCTTTGGCAGGGAGCTGGATCGGACACAGAGAGGCTGGGGCTCCCAGTGCAGCTCCCAGAGGGGAGGCCCGTGTTGCGGGCAGCACCACAACAGCTGCCCCTAAAGGACTGATTAGAATTAAACCACACGGAGCCTCTGACAAACAGCTACAAAAATCAAGGCAAAGAAATCCCACCCGCACTTAGCCTTACTCCTGGCAGTCACCCCATGCTTCACGCACTCGATGGCAGAACGGGTCTTCCCAAGACGTCTTTAAAAAGCAGGAGAGCAGTGGATCATCAGGGGCGATTGGGGCCCCGCACACACCTGGGAAGGAAGCAACGAAGGAAATGGGCCCGCAGGTCTTGGAGTCAGCGCTCTGGACCCAGCGCTTCCAGAGGGAGCAACCTAGCCGTGGCGTTGAAGCGCTCTTGGGGAGAGGCCGCCTCCGTCCCATGAAGATAGGTGCTCACAAAGGCAGGGCATCGGCGGGCCTAGTGGTTGAGACCCCCAGACCCACGCTGGAGGGCCTGGGGCGATTCCAGCTTCCCCCTCAATGCCGAACGAGGAGGCAGCCAACACAGCTACAAAAAGCTGGGTCCCTGGCACCCACGTGGGAGACCTGGTTTGAGTTTAAAAGATGCACCGGAAGAACTCTAATAAAACCATTTCAAGAATCGAGAGAATGGGACAAAGTAGCATTTCAAAAAAAGAAAAAAAAAAAAAATCCTGAAACCTACGTTCTTCTCATTGGAGAAACTGGGGAGCCACCGTCCGGGTTCATTCCGTTTTGGCGATGTTTCTGCATCTGCGAACACGGAGCCTGAGGGCAGAGTGGCCCCCTCAGGGGGTGAGCTTCGTTCTGACCCCAACGCGGCCTCAGCGACTTCCACTTGGGGTCAATCACACACGCGCACGACACCTGCACCCAGGAGGCGCGCTCATCTAGGCTGCGATGTCCGGGAAGCTCTACTCTTCCCACCTGGCCGCTGGCTTCGCCTCCGGCAGCCTCAGCTTCAGTGCCAGGCCTGGGCCGCCCCGTAGCGGTGCAGGGAGAGGCGGGCCGGGCCGGCGCGGGGGGTGGCCCAGGAGGAGTCACGTGGCCCCGGGCCCCGGCCAAAGCAGAAGTTGCGAGCGCTGGCGGAGGGGAGCGTGCGCCGAGGGAGTGCCCGGAGCCCGGACGCGGGAGGCTGCGCGGGACCCAGGAGCCCGGAGCCCGGACCCTCGGCTGGGCGGACGGCTGCGCCCCGGGTGCGCGGTCAGGTGAGTAGTTTAGCCAAGCGGGAGCGCAGCCGGGCGAACAGGGACCTGCGCTCGGCGGCGGCTGCGGCGGCGGCAGCGCAGGGCGAGATGCGCCCAGCGGGGACCTGCGCCCCTGCAGGGGTAGCGCGCGCCGTCGGGGACCCCCTGCCCCCGGCCTGCTGTGCTTGGGGCCTGGCTGGCGACTGGCGAGGATCCGGGCCCCGCCGCCGGCCACTTCCTCACCCGAGGCCGGCGCCACTTCTCCGGTCCGTGCTTCGAGTGGGAACCGGAGGAAGCGGCTCCACTTGGGGGCAGGGGTCGCATGGACGCCGGGTCCACAGGTCCTGGCCGCGCGGTCCCGCGTGGGGTGGCGCCGCGGCCGGAGCGCGCCTGTCCGGAGCCCGCCGCCGCTGCGGCCGCACTAACCCGTATTTCACAGGTGGCCCGGGGCGGAGGTACCACGGAGGGCACAGCCGGTCCGCGGGAGCGTCTCTTTCCCCGCACTCCCCGGAGCGCTCCCGTGCCTCGGAGTCCCGAAGAGGTCCCTACCCCCATGGCGGAGGAATTAATTCGAAGGAAAGACGTGGAATCGAGTAGAGGCTGGGCTGGGGCCCGCGAATCCCCCTGCTTTCGAGCTAGGTCAGGGCCTAGGGTGGGCGAGGGTCGACGCGGCGCCCTGAAGCAGCGGGCGAGCCTCCTGGGAATTTCGGTTCCAGCGGCGTGATCCTGGCGTGCGCCCCCCCCCCGCCCCCCCCCCCCCCCCCCCCCCGCTACTGCAGCCGCCACAGCCCACTTTCTGTGAACAGGACACCCGAACCCCGGCCTGCTGGTCTAGCTGCCGTAGGCGGTTTCCCCTGTTTGAGTTGGGCGGGCGGCTGCGGGCAGGGCAGCCAGGCTGGGGCGGCTGCTCCTCAAGGGCCTCCCGCTCCCCAGCCAGTGTGGACCCACACATCGCCCTTAGGCGCTCCCTGGCAGGGTAGTGGAAGATGGCTGGGGATAAAACTTTGGACAACTCACGCTTAATTGAGAACCCGGTAAAGCTCAGCCATTATGCCCCACCCCTCACCCCACATGAACGCCGTCCTCCGCCTCCCCACCCCGTGGGAGTGACCGCCGCGCCTGGACCCACGGAGGAGCGGCCTTTGGGACAGGACAGGAGCCAGTGCACTGCGCTCAGCCTCCATCTCACGGATCTTTCCAGGTCCGGTTGACTGTTTCCGGTGTCCCCCTGTGCCAGGCTGTAGCACTGTCCTCAGTGTGTCTCCCAGCATTTAGGGGACCCCCTCACTTCCCAGAATTGATGAGGAGGTGTATGTATGTGATGTGATGTGTGTGTGTGTGTGTGTGTGTGTCTTACAAACACAGCTTCTGGGAACATCTTTGTGCCTGCCTGGGCACTGTGTTTTTGTTGGATCAAAGCATATGAAAGCTCATGTAGGTATTACATCTTTTCTTTTCTAAGACTTATTCACTTGAAAGGCAGAGTTACAGAAGGGGAAAGGAGGTGGAGAGAGAGAGGCAGACAGGCGGAGACACACACACATACACAGATTTTCCCTTCACTGGTTTACTCTCTAAATGGCTGCAACAATTGGGGCTGAACCAGGCTGAAGCCAGGAGCTTCATCTGGGTGTCTCCTGTGAGTGGCAGGAGCCCAGGCTCTTGGGCCATCTGCTGCTGCTTTCCCAGGGCATCAGTAGGTAGCTGGATGGGAAGTGGAGCAGCCGTGAGCCAGTGCTCATGTGGGATGCTGGCAGCGGCCCGACCCGCTCCTCCATCACCAGGCCCCTAGGTGTCACATCTTAATGAGTATTCACAGGGTGGTCTAAGGACAACACAGACAACTGAACCAAGTTACACTGCTCCCTATAGTGCTGGACACGTCCTGGTTCCTTCGGAGAGGATGGGTCCCGGATGTGCCGGAGGTGTCAGATGCAAGGGCCGAGGGACATCCGGCTGTGCTGAATTGGAAGGGAATTCCTCCGTGGGATTTCGGATGCAATCCTGCGTGCCCTCGTGTATGCAGAGAGCAGCAAGGAGAAGAAAGCACCCCTGGTTCCTGGTTTTGGGAGCCCATGTAGCTCAGAAGTTTGTTTTGAAGAGAAGGATGCATGATGTAAAAATGGCAGCGCCTCTGACATCTCAGCCGTGTTGATTTTTACACCTCAGTTGCTGGGGAGAGTTACCTAGGGAGGGTGAGAAACAGGAAGAAAAGAGGGATTGCGAGGTTGTTTCTTTGTGTTCTTTTTTCTTTTTCTTTTTTAAAAGAAGAAGCAAAATGGAGATTGCTCTGCCCGTGAGTGCCCTCCGTGGGGTCAAGGCCTCAGACAAAGCTCGGAGCTGTGCAGCTGGACACGGGAGCGGGCAGGATTTCTGTGGTGACTTCAGGCGTCTTTTGGGATAAGGGCCCCTTCCTGGGGGTGAGAGGCACCCTGAGAGCGTCGGTGTTGCTCGGTCCCTGGAGCTGCTGAGCTGGGAGTATTTGAGCCCCAGACCCTCCCGGAGCCAGGGTTGGGCAGACCCCAGGAGCCTGGAGCCTTGTGCTGGTTTCTGTCTGATGGGAGGTGGTGAGCTGTGCTTCCTCCTCACGCCCTGCCGGACGCCAGCCTTGAGACCTGCGAGTGGGAAACCCCAGAGGCACGTGGCGGGAGGCAGGCAGAGCTCCACGGTCGAGGCCAGGCTGGAATGCTGGGTATGCCAAGCTGTAGCCGTGTGACCGTGGATAGTCCTTTAGTCCCTCTTGAGTGGGATGGGGGCCATCAGAGGATTCTGAATTCTGGAATGCAGGAGCTCAAGGACTTGGGGCTTGGGACTGGGACCAGGGTTTCCAATTTGCTCCCGCTGGTCTGTGTGACTTTGGCCAAGTTCACCTCTCAGGACTTGAGTTTTCCCTTAGGTATTTCTCATGGAGAGAAGTGAGAGGAAGCAGGTACGGCAGGTGCCAGCACTGGGGTCCTGGGGCTGCTCGCTCCTTCCTCGGTCCTGGGTGATGGGCAGCATGTGCTAGGACTGCAGACAAGATGCACTTGAGCTTCAGCAGACTTCTCCACACACCTGTTCATTGTGTCTCCTGGCCTTGACTGAAGCTGGCTCCGCCTGCTTCCTGTTTGCAGTGTGTTTATTTTTTTAAAGACTTTATTTCAGAGGTAGAGACAGAAGCAGAGTCGGAGAGAAAGGTCTTTCATCTACTGGTTCACTCCCCAAATGGCCACAGTGATCAGAGCTCTGCCAACGCAAAGCCAGGAGCCTCTTCCGGGTCTCCCACGTGGGAGACTCAAGGACGTGGGCCATCTTCTTCTGCTTTCCCAGGCCACAGCAGAGATTTAGATCATAAGAGGAGCAGCTGGGACTAGAACCGGCGCCCATATGACATGGCCACACTGCAGGAGGAGGATTAACTCACTGTGCTACAGAGCCAGTCCCTGCTTCATGTGTTTAAAAGATTGTATTGTGTTGCCCCTTTATTCCAGATGCATTTTCTATATACTCGAAACTCCTCACCCCTCCCCAGAGGAAAGTCAGGGCCCCTTCTCACGGCCCCCCTGCCCTCTGCCACTGTACTTACTTCTACTTTGGAATTGTCTGGTTTGTTTCCAAGAGGGCGGAGAGCAGGTGCAATTAATGATTTTAATCTCAAGCTGCCAGCACACCTGAGGAGGTGCCCTTGGTTCTGGGTATGTAGGGGAGGGAGGGGACAAAGGGCAAGGCTTGGGCCTGTCCTGTTCCACCTGATTTGCATCCTAGTCTGGCTGTGTCTGGGTTCCTGCCCCAGAGCTGGCCCTTGATTAGCATGTTCGCCAGCTGGGTGATGAGTGTTAACTGAAGCCGTGCTCGGTGCTGTGGGCCAAACACAAGCTGTAGCGTTAGTCCTTTCAGCTGTCTCTTAAGGGCCTCCCCCTGCGCCTTACAGTTTGACAGTTGGGGTGACTAAGGCTTAGATTTCCAGCAGCTTGACAGGAGACTGAGCCAGGCTGGATGTGCGGCTAGCCCTGGCTGCGTGCCTGCCTTTCACTTTAGGGTCTCTGCATGGAGAGCTTTCTCTAGCCCACTGCATCACCTCAAGGCTACAAAATAAGAACTATGGGCGTCTGCAGGGACCCAGAGGAGGACCCAGAGGGCTGGTGTCTGCAGAGTAACAGTAATTAAATCTAGAGAGGCCTGACTTTGGATCTTTGCTTTCAGGGCCTGAGATAGGTTACCTTACTTAACCCTTACGAGAAGTGTACGGTTGGATAATGCTCCCTCCTCCTTTTACAGGCCTGGCAAGGGTCTGCGTGACTTCTGTGGCGGCTGCTTCTGAGATAGCATGCTGTGCCCTGGGGGTCCAGAACCTGAAGACCCTGAGTGCTCTCAGTCCTGGGGCCGGGGCAGGCCATGTGACCTGGGACATGCATAGGGGAGTGGCACAGAGCAAGGTCTCGGGGCCCAGCCGCGGGGTCAGAGCAGAGGAGTGACATACATGATTTGACTCAAGTTCTGAGAGGGATCTTCTGGTTCCTGGTCTGAGAATCAATGGTAGGGGGCCAGGACAGAAGCAGGCAGGGCAGTTGGCAGTGATTAGAATAATCCCCACCTGGGACCAATTGGTTAATCCTCCACCTGCAGCACCGGCATCCCATATGGGCGCTGAGTTCTAGTCCTGGTGGTTCCTCTTCCAATCCAGCTCTCTGCTGTGGCCCGGGAGGACAGTGGAGGATGGCCCAAGTGCTTGGACCTCTGCACCCGCATGGGAGACCAGGAGGAAGCACCTGGCTCCTGGCTTTGGATCGGTGCAGCGCCGGCCGTAGTGGCCATTTGGGGAGTGAACCAATGGAAAGAAAACCTTTCTCTCTCTCTCTCTCTCTCACTGTCCATAACTCTACCTGACATATAAAAAAATTACTAAAAAATATAATAATAGTCCCCATTTGAGACCCTAGGAGGATGCAGTCCTGGCTTGCTCGTGGGTCCTGTGGGAGTCCAGACATGATGCCTCCCAGACTTTGGGCCCAAGCCCATCCCCGAAAACTATTGACTTGCCATGAGAACCAGCAGAGGTGGATGATGCTTCCTGCATGCTGGACCCCAGGTGCTGCGCTGTGGCTTCGTCACTGTCAAGATATTCCTGTTTCAGACACGATGAAACTGGGGCAAGGAGTCAGGCACAGCGGCCCGCGGGGCCCTCGCCTTCGGCTGGGACCTACGCCAGGGTTGAACTTGAGGTTGCTGGGTCCTGACGTTTTCTGTCCTTTGATCTCGTTTCCACGCAGAGGAGTCCGTCATTGTGTGTTTTTGTCTGTTGCTCATTTCGGCTAGGGAGTAAAGGGGTGGTCACAGGGGTCAGACAAGGACGCTGGGGTCAGGGTTGGGAGCCAGGTTGGGCTGCTTTGCCTATTCAAATAATCTGCCTGACGAAGGTGGGCGCGCAGGGCAGGGGTCATCATGCCAGGCTGGGGTGATTTGGTTATTCAAAGCCGGGGTAGCGGTTGAGTCACAACAGTCAGGGGCTTGCTTCTTCCACACCTGGGCTTCTGTTGAAACCTCCGTGTTCTGCGCAGGCTTTCACAGTAGCCACTAGAACCTTCTCCTAAAACTCATCATGGGGGATTTTGGCTCCTGGGGTCCGCGTGCTGTTATTGAAGTTAACTAACTCGGTGAATTAAAATCAGCTCATGGCTTTGTTCTCTTCCCAGCCTCCTCCGTTCTCCCGAGCGCTCCCTTCACCCTGAAGAAGATGGCAATGCCCACCATGGTGAACGTGGAGGCCCTCCCGGAATACGAGAAGAGCCAGATCAAGAGAGCCCTGGAGCTGGGCACGGTGATGACCGTGTTCAGCTTTCGCAAGTGCACCCCGGAGCGGAGGACTGTCCAGGTGATCATGGAGACTCGCCAGGTGGCCTGGAGCAAGACCGCCGACAAGATCGAGGGCTTCTGTGAGTACCGCTGGCTGGGGCATGTGGCCGGTTTCCGTCCCAGCGCCTTCTCCTCTCCCGCCTTTGATTGTGACCATTGTTGCAATTCTTGCTGGTTTGATACTACGTTTTATTCTTTTAAAAATGAAAGTGTGGTTGGGTGGTGTGATGCTCAGGCAGGTTTAGAGCGGGGGAGGGAAGTGCCATTCAGCGAACTTGGACTTGACTTTGAACTTGGACTCGACTTGGACGTTCTTGCTGGGGCTGCTCAGTGTGTTCCCTGCCTGGAAGCCATGTGGTACCCAAGCCCACAGAAGCCATGTGCTCTCTTAAGGGCCACACCATAGCTTGGGGGCCGAATGCCCGCTGCTGACCACAGCAGCCGGAGCCGCTGAATGTCGGAGCTGCGGGTCCTGCCGGAGCGGTCTTTCCTTCCCCACCTCCTGTAGACTGACTGCTTTCAAGACTATGTTTTTAACCGGTAGAGTGGGGACACTTAGGCAGTTTTCAGCTACAGAGGCTTGCTTTATGTTGCATTTTTTTTTTTTTTTATTAACTAGTGTTTAATGGAAAAACCAGAATGCCAGGGAGTCGGACAACTCACCGGCAAGCCTCTGTTCCCTCACCCTTAACCCATACCCTGGAGGCAACCTCAGTGCCGGTGTCTTTTGTTATTCAGGGCTATTCTCTGCAAGTGTAATGCATTTGGGTGGTGTTTTTTTTTTTTCCAAAAAATGGGAACTGTTGTGGACTTCTGTGCCTTGATTTCTGTTTTCACTTAGTGATCTCTTGGGGGTGTGGAGGGGGTGTTCCTTATCAGCACAGGTTGATCTGCCTCATTCCTCCCCGCCAGGGAGCAGCTGGCACATGGGACTGAGTAACAGTTTAACCCAGGGTTGGACATTTCATGCTGTTTGCAGCTCTGCTGTTAGCTGAAGCAGCTACTCTTGCATTTTTATAATAGTTTTATTGGGTTACAAATCACAGTTATATTTAATTTGCCAGTTTAAATGTATAATGTGGTGGTTTTATTATATTCACAGTTATGCATGAATGCCACAATCTTGCATATCTTTGAAAGTTTTGTTATTTGAGAGAGAGAGAGAGCGCGCGCGCGAAAGAGAAACCAAGAATTCTTATCCACTGGTTCATTGCCCAAATGCCCACAATGGTCAGAACCAGGATAAGGTAAAAACTAGGAGCCAGGAACTCTGAGTCTCCCACAGCTCTGAGCCATCACCTGCTGCCTCCCAGGGTCTGCATTAGGAAGCTGGATCCAGGAGCAGAGCTGGGCGTCAGACCCGGGCACAGCAACGTGGAACGTGGGTGTTTTAACTGCTGGGTCAAATGCCTGTCCTCACACTCAATTTTGGAACATTTTTAGCACCCTAAGAGAAAACTGCACCCTTCAGCCATGCCCATCCTCACATCCTCCCCCTCAGCCTTTAGCAGCTATAATCGACTTTTTCTCTGTAACTTCCCCTGTTCTGGACTTTTTCTGTGAATGGAACTGTGTAAGAGGTGGCCTTTGGCGACTGCCCCTCGCACTCGGCAGCATGTTTTCAAGGCTTATCCACTTGGGAGGATGCATCAGACATCCACCCTTCCTTACAGCTGAGTAGGATTCTGTCTGACTATTCCTGTTTGCTTCTCCGGTGGTCTCTCTGGGTTATGTCCCCCTTTTGCTGCCACGAGTGGTGCTGTCGTGGATGTCGTTGCTGTGTGGAGGTTTTTATTTCTCCTGGCTGTGTCCCTCAGGGTGAAGTTGATGGGTCACAGGCTCCCGCTGTTGATGCCTGGTGGGATAGCCAGGCGGCTCCCAGGTGGGTGCACCACTTCGTCTCTCTCTAGCAGTGTTGGAGGGGGATCTTTGCACACAAGCGGCTTTGCCCAAAAGCCTGGATCTTGGAAGATTTGTTTCTGAGTTCAGGGTTACAGTGTATTTTAACTTCAAAGGGCGTTTTGGTAACATCCCACAAGAGAGCCATGAGGTCTCAGGACAGCACCTGCTCCTCTTCGCCTCACCCTCACCTCCGTGGGCTTCCACACCAGTCACTTCTGGGTGGGCACCAGGAGCTTGGCACGGTTCTTGATTGGATTGATCTTATCAGGAGGGAAACTGCGGAACAGCTTCCCAAAGCTTCCCTGCCCCCTGTCGGTCTGTGGAGGTGGCCAGCTCCGCCCACACCCCAGTTGTGTTGGCTGAGTCTGCACTCCGCCTCTCGGGTGCCCGGACTGATGCAGCCAGGCTGGGGCTTGCAGGTGGGGCTGGGCACCAACGGTCGACACAGGGCGGCTGGTGGGTTCCTTTCTCGTCCTGACCAGCGGGACCTACAGGGTGCTGCTGTCAGGAGCGCTTAGAGGGGGCAGATTTTAAAACTGCAGGTCCCTCCTCCTGAACCCCGTGCTGCATGCTGGGCGTGAGAAGGGATCTTGGCTTGAAATCCGTGTCCTCTAAGCACCCCCTACCCCAGCTGAATGAAACCAGGTTCCTCTCACTCTGTCTGTGGACGCACCTCACTTCTTCTTCCTGTCTGCTGGAGTGACTGGGGGGTGAGCGGGTGCTGCTTTGGCTGGGACTCTGCATTAAAGTAAAGCCCCAAGGTGACCCCGGTGACTGGCTGTTCTCATGTGCCCCACTCTGGAGAGACCACCCCCCTCATCTCCCTCCCCCTCATTTCCCTTCCCCTGCCCCTTTGCCCCTCCTGCCTGGCCTTCATGTTCGAATGCTTGTGCTGCCAGGAACTGTGCCAGGTCCTGGAGCCACAGCTGGAGTTCAGTTACATTCGATCCTCAGGGAGCCTGCATCAGTTTACCGGGTGTCAGTGCTGTGGGGCTTGACTTGCAGAGCTACTGGCGAGCCTTGCTGTAGGATCTAGGGCAAGCTGTGCCATCTCCTGAGCTCCGAGACTCTAATCTGTGGAATGGGCGTGCACTGGCGTTCGCCTCCTGGGGTTAAAGCTGGGAATGAGCTGAGGACTAGTTATATCAGACTCTAGTCCAGTCCATGGTGCAGGAGGAGCACTCACTGATGGGAACAAGTTTTCCTGTTGATGCTCACACCCAGAGTCCAGCTGTGCAGCGACTCAAGGTCTTGCTTTGCTGTTTGAGCTTGATCTGGAGGGCAGGAGGGACCTGTTGCCTGGTTTTTGGTTGTTTTGGTTTTTGAATGTGCTGTGGACATCCTGCTGGAGACGTTGGTATTGGTAAAGTGACCAGAAAAAGTCATTGTAGGGGTGGAGACCCTCAAGCTCCTAAAGGCCATTTAGTGATACTGAGCTGATATGTTACCTGGTTTGGAAGTTTCCAGGACCTTTCTTTACACCTGTGGTGCCTTGGTGGTCACAGCTGGAACACTGGGCTCAGCTGGGACTTCTGACTGAGTGCTGACCATGGATGTTCTTAGCAGAAGCTACAAGGCTTCTTGGCACCACCCTCAGGAGGCCCAGGTCACCAGGACTGGCTGTTTGAGGAGATGGAAGCTGCTTCCTGGAGAGGGAAAGGCGTGCACATCCCAGGAGGGTGCTGGCGGCTGTCTCGAGCCTGGAACCTGTGGGCCCTGGACCCAGGCTTGTGGACCGAATCTTTGCTTTGCCGCCCCCCTGGAGGTGTGTCTGGTGATTTCTCTGTTCTGTGCCTTGTTTACCTGTCCAGTGAGATGGCAGAGCTTGAAATGGAATTAATGGATTTTATGTTGTATACTTTTGTTACAGGCGAGAAAGAGTAACAATGTGGAAGGTACAGTGATGAGCAAAAGCAGGCGCTGGGTGAGGAGGTCCCCCACGCAGACGGCCCCCACCCAGACGTCCGCGGTCCCCCACGTAGATGTCCTTCGGCCCTGAGGGGCCCCTTCCCCGCTGACCCGGGGTCTCCCTTCTGCTTTCCAAGCTGTGGGTGAGGCGGTGCTGGATGCTTCCACCTCGGACCTTCGGCTCAGGGTTAAGCCGTGCGTTTCTGAACGTGGGGAGGGAGCTGTGGGACGGCCGGGACGTGCCGCCTCCCCCTCCCTGGTGTTTCCTCCCTCCCAAAGGCCTCAGCTGAGCACCCTCCAGGTAGGAAGGGGCGGCCGTAGGCCTTTCTGTGTGCAGGCCTGGAGGTGTCGCTTGTTTGTGGGTCTGGATGGCGGCGGCGCTGCCGTGAGCTGCCTTTGAGGGCCTGGACCGTGTCCATCTCTGCTGAATGGGCTTTTGTCCCGAGGTCTTGGCTTTCGCTGGGGCGTCTTTCCTCTGCCTGCTGGCTGCCCACCCATGAGGATCTCCCCGACACAGGAGCTGTCTGTGTGCTTGGTCTCGCGTTCGCGGCTTGCCTGCCAATACTAACGATAGCAGCACTAGCAGTGTTGTTGGGTGAGTGAGCGCTCAGTGTGAAGGCACATCCCATGGTGCATCAGGGCACCCCCACGTCAGGCGTTAGCCCCGCTCGGGGCGAGACGAGGTGCCGTGTCCCAGGACAGAGCTAGAACGTGTTCTATCCACTGCTGCAGTCTCAGACCTCTTCCCGCTCTGTGTGGCCTCCTGCTCCCAAGTGAGCTGAGAAATACCCCAGTGCTGGGTCTGTAACGAGCACCCAGAGTGTCTGCTTCCTTCACGGTTTCTTAGAGCAGCGGGCAAATGCATGAATTCCACACTCTGCCGGCTGCCGGAGACACCAAGAGGGAGGAGATTGGGGCTTGAACCTAGCGATGCCCTGATTAGAGCAGAGACAGAGGCTTGTCCAGGAGGAGACTTTGAATGGAGTATGGGAAAGCACCAGCCGGGCCGGGGCGGTGAACTTGGCTCTGTGAAATCCATCGTTGGGTCTCTTTGCATTACAGAAATGAGTAGGGGAGGGCCTTTGGTTAAGCTTAGAGCCTGGGTTTCCTACAGCTTCTGCTGTCAACTCGAGCTTCCCGCTCATGCACGCCCCGGGAGGCGGCAGGTGACAGATAAGGTACCTGAGTCCCTGCCCTCCTGGGGGACACCTGGATCGTGGTCCCTTGGCGTGGGGCTGCTGTGGATGTTTGGAGAAGGAACCAGCGGGTGGGAGTTCTCGTGTTCCCTCTCTCTCTGTCAGATACAGTGAGTATCTTTGACAGTTTGTTTTCTCGTTAGCGCCGCCCTGCTGTCTAAGAGTGGTCTCTATGCGCCTTCAATCCAGCTTTGTGTCAACTCCTCCAAGGCCCGCGGCATCTGTTAGTGTGTTTATGGTTCCTATGAGGGTGTGCGGTGGTGGTTCGCAGAAGCAGACTCCAGAGCCTGACAGCCTGAGCTCAAACCCCTGCCCCGCCCCTGGTGGGGAGCCACCCCGAGACCTCTCCTGTCACCTCTCTGTGCCTCCAGTTCCTAAGCTGTAAATGAGAATGACCCAGGCACGTGCTTCCGTGGGCTCCCGTGGGGACGAGGTGAAGACGTGCAGGTGAAAGGTTTCCAGCACACCTGGCACGGGGGATGGCTTTAACCCCTGCTGTGTCACTGCACCCTCGCACCAGCCGAGGAGCTGGCTCTGCAGTGGAATGAGATAAATGGAGGCGCTTCCCTTGCTCATGGTCACTGATCTGCTCCCCCTGGGGTCCGTGTCTTCCACACCACGGCCCATGGGGTGAAAATCAGCCTTGGCATTTTAAGGCTCTTGTTACAGTCTCCATCTGCTCGAGAAGCAGAGTGACAGGGAGAGCTAGAATGAGAGTGAGCAAAGGGGAGAGAGTGAGAGAGTGAGAGCTTCCGGTCCACTGATCGGCTGCCCAAATGCCCGTGAACGTAGGGGCTCAGCCAGGCTGAAGCCAGGAGCTCCACCCGGGTGCCTCCCGTGTGGGTAGCAGGGACCCAGATACTTGAACCATCATCTCTGCTTCCCGGGGTGTGTTAGCAGGAAGCTGGATTGGAAGTGGAGGAGCTGGGACTCCTATTGGCGCGCTCTGATATGGGCTGTGGCATTCTAGGTGACAGCCCCCCTGCTGTGCCGCAGTGCCTGCCCCGATGTTTGCAGTCCTGATGGGGAGACAGCTCTGCGTTGTGCTGGGTGGTGGAGAAATTGTCTGGTTATTTGAGGGCTGTCTTTTGGCCTGGATGGCAGTCACTGATGATCTTAGGATTTGTTGCTTTGCTGATGTAGCAAATACAGAGGGCCTGGTGCTTTGCGTGTCACTGGGAAGAAATCAGTGAGCAGGACCGCCGAGACCCCTAGAGGGGCTGACAGCCTTGTAGGAAAGACGGCAAACGTCAGGCCAACACGTTCAGTCATGTTGGATTGTGACAGGTAATAGGAAGGATAGAGTGTTCTGGGGTGAAGAGCAAGCAGCCAGCAGCCCTGGGTTAGCTGGGGTAGGTCTCAGCATGGCTTCCACAGCTCAGCTGAGCTGAGTCTTGAAGGTGAGGAGGGGGGAGCTCGGGGGAGCTCTGGGCGAGAGCATCCTGCTAGTGGGCACAGCCTGTGAGCTGGGGCTGGGTAGCTGCAGTGAGAAGTTACAAGGGTACTTCAAAAATTTATGGAAAACAAAATTCAGTCTTAGTTGATTCTCATGCAAATTTGTTAATTCATTTATCTTTCCATAATAAGAACTTTCTGTGTATTAGGAAATAATTTTTGCACTAAAATCTCTCAAATTTGTTTTTCCATGAACTTTTTGAAGTAACCTCAAATACATATTTTATAGATTTATTTTATTTATATGAAAGGCAGAGTTACAGGGGTGGGGGGCGGGAGAGAGATTGTGGTTCACTTCTAAATGGCTGCAATAGCCAGTGCTGGGCCAGGCTAAAGCCAGGAGCCTTTAATGCCTTCTGGGTCTCCTTGTTGGGTGGCAGGGACCCAAGCACTTGGGCCGTCTTCTTGTTTCTCAGCTGCATTAACAGGGAGCTGGACCAGAAGTGGAGTGGCAGGGACTGAAACCCTGCACACAGATGGGATGGTGGCCTCATAGGTATCCGCTTAACCCATGACGCCACAACTCCAGCCTCACTCCTGCACATGGAGCTGAGTGATGTGTCTTGTTCTGTCTTGGAAGAGGCTTGAGTGCTGGGCATTTTGGGGATGAAACCAAAACTCCTGGTGCTGACACTTCCTGCTTACAGGCAGGGCCTGCCCTTGGGCCTGGGTATTGCATGGGGACTTGTCTGCTCTGCTCTCCTAGGAGGGGTCCCCAGCACCTGGCCCACTGTTGGGGCTCCTCAGCCACTGCTCAGCTGGCCCAGGAAGGGACCCCAGTGCCTCATGTACCTTGGTCCCTCCCGCTTTCCCCTAAAGGTGGCAGAGGCTGGGGCTAAGAGAGGGCGTCTCTGGGACAGCTTCCTCCTCAATGAGCCTCCATAGTCCCAGCGCTGGCCGTGGTGCTTGCTGACGGCGTCATCTTGGGCTCTCTACCTGGCTTCTTGGCCTCCGGGAATGCACGTTTTCCTCTCTGGAAGGTGGAGTGGTGGGAGAGCTTACTTGCTCAGATCCCTGTGTGGCTCACCTTGGCAATGCGGAACGTGCATGGTCAGTGTTCGGGGCCAGTGGTGAGACCCATGCAGAGCCCTGGGGGCATCTGGCAGTCTCTGCACGAGGAAGAAGCTGAGAGTCGGCGTGTTCATGTTATGCAAGTGGGTGTGAGGAGGGCTTCTTGTGCTGAGAAAGAAAACAATGGGACCTCACTAAATTGCAGAATGGAAACGAGCAAAATGATGTGAGCAGGCAGAGGAGACCCTATAGAGCGGGGGGGGGGGGGGGGCAGTAAGGAGGTCGTCTCACCTGCTGGTCTCAGAACCCACTTCGCCCTGGCAGATGTCCCCTTCCAGCCCGCCCAGCCACTCCTGGCCGTCCCTGGCCTGCTGCAGCCTCTGCCCTGGGAGCGGCCCCGGGCTGGCATGGGCGTGGCTGCAGGTGGACCGCATCCCTGGGAAACAGCGGGGCCTGTTTACAGGAACCTCTGTCACAGAAGCTCTGACCTTGCGTGATTCTTTCTACCTAAGACAACCCTTCTTTCCGCCTGTGGAAACAGCGGGTCCTCGTTAGCAGACGCACGCGAGGGACAGCTTGGAGGAGGTCAGCCCTGGACTCTCGCCTAGAGAGATGGCGTGGGCAGCTGGGGTCTTTCTCCTGACCACGTGTTCTTTCACAAGGTGTAGGCAGTCCTTTTGTAAACTGCCTTTTACATTTTGTGCTATACGTGACACTTTTACCATTATGAAGTACTTTTTAGATTTATTTACTTGAAAGGCAGAGTTAGAGAATCACTCACACACAGAGATTGAGAGAGATTTATTTTTATTTTTTATATTTTTTTTTGACAGGCAGAGTGGATAGTCAGAGACAGAAAGGTCTTCCTTTTGCCGTTGGTTCACCTTCCAATGGCCGCCGCGGACGGAGTGCTGCAGCCGGCGCACCACGCTGATCCGAAGCCAGGAACCAGGTTCTTCTCCTGGTCTCCCGTGCGGGTGCAGGGCCCAAGCACTTGGGCCATCCTCCACTGCACTCCCGGGCCACAGCAGAGAGCTGGCCTGGAAGGGGGGCAACCGGGACAGAATCCAGCGCCCCAACTGGGACTAGAACCCAGGGTGCTAGCACCGCAGGTGGAGGATTAGCCTATTGAGCCACTGGGTTGGCCTGAAAGAGATTTCATCCACTGATTGACTCTCCAAAAAGCTACAGTTGCTGGGCTGTGTAGGCCGGAGCCAGGAGCCTCTTCTAGGTCTCTCATGTGGGTATGGGGTACAAAGTACTTGGGGCATCTTCTGCTGCTTTCTCAGCATGTTAGCAGGGAGCTGGATCTGAAGTGGAGCAGCTGGGAATTGAACCAGCACCCATATGGGTTGCCAGCACTGCAGGCTGTGGTTTTAACCTGCTGTGCCACAGTGCCGGCCCCCATTGTGAGCTATTGTAAGCTTTGAGTCTTATGTAGAAAATAGCAGAACAAGATGGGGGCTGTAGAGTCTGATTGCCTAAGTTCAAATCTTGGATTGACCACTTAAAGATTTTCAGTCATAGATGATTTAGCTGCTCACTGTCCCCATCTATAAAATGGGATAATAGTGATGCTTCCTTCCCTGGACTCACATTCGGGGGTTAATTACGTGTCTCGGTTTGGAAAGCTGGCTGACAAACGTCACGGAGCGCTCCATCAGAGGTGGCTGTTGCCCTTACTGAATATGAGTGTCATTAATATTTCTGTGCACTTTGCTAGGCAGAGTAAAGGCAGCCCTTGGAACCTGTGCATACTTTACCCTATGTGGCAAACAGCTCTTTGCAGATGTGACTGTGTTAAGGAGTGGAAGATGGGGAGATGCCCCTGCATTTCCCAGGTGGCTCTGATGCAGTCACAGCCTCCTTGTAGGAGGAAGGTGGGAGGGGTGTGGCAGGGTGGGGAGGGAGCTGGCCTTGTGGCACCGTGGGTTCCGCCACCACTTGGAATACCAGCATCTCATATGAGCACCCGTTCGAGTCCCAGCTGCTCAACCTCCCACTGCTAATGTGCATGGGAAAACAGCAAGAGATGGTACAAGTGCTTGGGCCCTGATGCCAATATGGGAGACCCAGATGGAGTTCCAGGCTCCTGACTTCAGCCTGGCCCACCGCTGGCCGTTGTGACCCTTTGGGGAACGAGTGGGGTGCAAGGTCTCTCTCTCTCCTCCCCCTGTCTCTACAACTCTATCAAATAAATGACTCAATTTTTTTTTTAAGAGGGAGACAGGAGTACAGGTCAGAGAAATAGGAAGATGGTACCTTGCTGGCTTTGAGGATGCAGGAAGTTGGGGGATGGTACTGAGCATGGGACTTAGAGACTGCTTGTGGGTGGGCATAGTTGACAGTGGGTTAAGCCACTCGGGATGCCAGCGTCCCACAGCTGAGTGCCTGGGATTGAGTCCCAACACTGCTTCCAATTCCACTTCCTGCAGTGCACCTGGGAGATAGCAGAGGATGGTCCAGATTCTTGGGTTCCTGCCATCCCCGTGGGACACCAGGATGGAATTCCTGGCTTCTGGCTTTGACCTGGCCCAGCCTTCGCTGTAGTAGGAATTTGGGGCGTGAACCAACGGATGGATGATCTTTCTCTTTATTTCTCTCTCTTCCTCTCTTTTTTTGCCCACATCCCATATTGGAACACCTGGGTTCCACTTTTTTTTTTTTTTAAGATTTATTTGGATGGCAGAGTGAGAGTGAGTGAGTGATGGAGAAAGAGAGAGAGAGAGAGAAAGAGAGAGAGAGAGAGAGAAGAGAGAGAGATATCTTTGATCTTTTGGTTCATTTCCCAAGTCACTATTTCCTGCGTCGCTTGGGGCTTGGTCAGGACAAAGCCAGGAGCCAGGAACTCCACCCAGCTCTCCTAGGTAGTTTGCAGGATGTAGGTACTTGGGCCATCTTCTGGTGCCTTCCTAGATGCATGAGCAGGGTACTAGATGGGAAGTAGAGCAGCCAGGACTCAAACAGGTGCTCTGATAAGGGATGTGGGCATTGTAAGCAGCAGCTTAACCTGTCGGACCACAGCGCTGGCTCTGTAGCTTCCTTCTGATTTGAACTTCCTGCTCACATGCACCGTGAGAGGCGGCAGATGAGGGCTCAAGTAGTTGGGTCCCTGCCACCCAACTAGAGACCGGGAGTGAGTGCCCGGTTCTCGGCTTCAGTTTGGCCTCGCCCTGGCTATTGCAGGCATCTGGGGAATGAGCTAGCACATGGAAGATCTCTGACTTGCTGCCACTTTGCTTCTCTGTCTGTCTGTCCCCCTACCCACTCACTCTCTCCTCTCCAGTGGAGGAAGGGACGTGAGCCAAGGAATGCAGATGGCTCCTAGAAGTTGGAGGAGGCACTGATTGCCCCCTGAATGTGTGGGCCTGCCCATCCCTGGAGGTCTTAGTTCTTTGAGACCCACATTGCGATGTCCAGAGCTGTGTGCTGATCGACCTGAGCTGTCTGAGGCTACGTGAGTTGGTGACTTGTCACAGCTGCTGTGGGACACTCACACGTCTAACCAACTCAGGGAAGTCCTAACCTTGGCTTTGGATCTTTTCTGTTTTAAGAAATATATAAACATAACCATAACCAAGTCCTCATGTGTGTCCTGCTGTCTCTGGAGAATCCATTAACAGAACTCGGTAACCATCCCTTGGGCTGGCATCATGGTGCAGTGGGTTAAGTCGCTGCCTGGGACTCCAGCATCCATATTGGCGCTGGCTCAAGTCCTGGCTGCTCCACTTGCAGTGCAGATCCCTGCTAATGCGCCTGGAACAGCAGTGGAAGGTGGCCTCAACACTTGGGTCCCTGCTACCCCCACCCCGATGGAGCTCTGAGCTCTTGATTTCAGCCTGGCCTAGCCCTAGCTGGGGAGTGAACCAGCAGATGGAAGCTCGCTCTCTCCCTGTAACTCTGCCTTGGACGTCAATCAAATCTGTTAGAAGAAAGCATCATTCCTGTGGCTTTCTTCCATCACAATGACACCGATGGGCGATGACCATATCCTGTGCTTGCAGGTCCTTCTGTGCGACGTGGCATGGCAGGCGCACCCCAAACAGCAGTTAGTGCTAGGCCTCCTTGGCGAGGAGCAGCCACGTTGAGGTTGGCAGTTTGATTTCAGCTGCGTGTGCGATTTCACTCGCAAGTGCTCCAGGGGAGGGTGAGCCGGCCTCGCCGTGCTGGCTGCTGGGCTTGGGTGCAGCTGTGAAAACCCTCTCTGCACCACAGTCCGGCTACGTCTTCCCCTCTGTGTTAAAGGCCTCTAGTTTTTCTGCTTCATTTAAAAAAATTTTTTTTTCCTATTTTTGGACATGGTGGAGTTCCATGCTTTTCCATGCCAAACCTTGATGCTGGGAACATTTGTATGGCTAAATTTTAGGCTTCGTTGCGGTCATTTCCATAGGATACATTTCTAGGAGAATTTCCAGGAGGAAAGAAAGGCTGGGCTTGGGGCTTGGGGCACAGGGTGCTGGATTGTTTGAGGCCGGCTGCTCCGACTTGCACGCCGGCCCTCCACCTTTGCCCATAACTGGGTGTCAGGTTTTACAGGTTTGAGACAGGGGCTGGGGTACAGTCTCAGCTTCCTTCTCCTCCGGCTGGGTGTTTATTTTGGCCCAGGCTACGAAACCTCAGGGTGACCAAGCCCTTTTTGGCTCGGGGTTTGTGGGTCCAGCCCTGGCATCCACGTGACTGGGAGGCCGGGAAAGTTTTGAGTCTTTGCCATGGGCTCAGGCCGCACATTGAATCTATGCACGGCCTCATGGAGTTGGTGGTGTTTGCCCGCTCTGCTGCTCGGGGGAGTCTAGCAGTGATCCAAGGCTGTCACCGGGGCTTTAGCTCCTGCGACGCTGACTGCCCCACTCTGCCTGTTGCTAGAGGCCCTCTTCTGGGGTATGAATGGGCACCATCTTCCTCTCTCAAGAACAAGGCATTGGGTGACCTTCCATTGTGCGGGCTCCAAAAAGTGTGGGTGTGCAGAGCGGCTGGGCAGAGCCCCATCTGGAACAGACAAGTAGACCCTTCCCCCAGTGGGTGGCGTGTTGGTCCCTGTGTGGCCAGGGTCCAGCACCAGGCATCTTTGCTAGCTGCCTGATTGACAGGTGTTGGTGGCTGACACTTCTACCTCGAGCTGCTACTTTGATTTTTGTTGAAAACTATTGGTGGTGTTTCTGTTTTTAAAAAGTATAAAATTCACTAATCAAAGTGCAGAGTTGTGTGTTTGCATGGGCAATTCTAGAATGTTCCCAGCATTCCCCCCAGGTGTCCATTCCGCTTTAGCTGTCCCTCGTGCTTCCTCCCAGCCCTGGCGGCCGCAGCCCCGCCATCTGTCTGCAAGGATGTGCTAACCTGGACGTTTACTGAGGGTGGAGCATCCTGTGTGTGGCCTTCTGTATGTGGTTTCTTCCACTTGGGATGATTTTGCGGTTCATCCTTGCTGTAGCAGGTGACACGTGCCATTCCTTGCCGTGGCTGAGTCCCAGTCAGTGGTGTCGATCGACCGCATTTTACGTCTCCATTCGTCAGTGGGCGGTGAATTCGTTCCTCCTTTTTGGTCGTCATGAGTGGTGCTGCTACAAACAGTGGTGTGGCTGGGGGTGGGATTGTGGGGCGGTCTAGTCAGTCATTGGAGGACTTTCCAGGACTATTTACCAAAGCAGGTGCACCGTTTGTGTGGGAGTTGAAACTCTCCATGTCCTCGCCACCATTCGCTAGTGTCTGGCTTTGGATTTTGGCCGTCCTAGTGGGAGCGAAGTGGGAGCTCACTGTGGGTCTCAGCTGGAGTTCTTTGGTCTGTTGCTCTGTTTTAAACAGAATCCATTATGTGAATTGAATTGGTGTCATACATCCCTCGTAACCCTTGCTTTCTTTGAAGAAGATGCTGTCTGCCTGGAGCTGGCCTGGACTCTAGCTTTGCTGCTTGGCTCAGGCTCGGTGCTCACTCTGGGGTGACTGAGTATGGAGACTGGCAGTGGACGAACGGTGCATGCGGGCTTCAGCAGAGATGCGATTCCTGGCTGGAGTCTGTAGCTGTTCATTTTAACAGTTCTGGTTTCTTGTTACAAAAGGAACATTTAAAAATAGTTTTTAAAAAATTTATTTATTTGAAAGGCAGAGTTAGAGATCTTTCCTCTGCTGGTTTACTCCCTGAATGGCCACAGTGGCTGGAGTTGGGCCATTCCAAAGCCAGGAGCCAGGACCTTCTTCTGGGTCTCCCATGTGGGTGCAGAGGCCCCCCCCCAGGCCATCTTCGGATTTTCCAGGTGCATTAGCAAAGAGGTGGATTGGAAGTAGAGTAGCTGGGACTCGAACTGGCGCCCATATGGGATACTGGAGCCACAGATGGCAGCTTCACCCCCTACACCACAGCTGCGGCCCCTAAAAATGCTTATTTTTGAAATTCATTTTCATCTAGTTGAAAGTCAGAACAAAGAGAGATGGAGGAGGAAGGATGAAGGGGAGAGAGGGAAGAAAGAGAGATTCCATTTGCTGATCACTCCACAAGTGCCCACAGCAGTAAGGGCTGGGCCAGGTCAAAGCCAGGAGCCCGGAGCTCCTGTCGGTGGCAGGGATCCGAGTACCTGAGCCGTCGTTTGCTGCCTCCGGGGCACATTAGCAGGAAGCCGATTTGGAGGCAGAGGAACTGGGACCCAGACCAGCCCTCCAGTATGGGATGTGGGCGTTGCAAGCAGCGGTTTAACCAGCGTGCCGTAAAGCGCAGCCCTAGCGCACCCTATTGGGAGGGGGTAACCTGTCTAGTTTCCTCAGCAGATGTTCAGATGGGCCCAGATGTTGTAGGTGAGGGGCCATGTGGATTTTCATCATTTCAAGGTTTAGGGTCCCAGCGGCTCTCCACTTCTAACCGTCCGCTCGAGCTCCTTTGCCTCCTGTTTGGCACCACTGAACCTTAAGAGGAGCTGGGGCGGTGCCAGGGCTCTGTGCCAGCTCCAGAGTGTCCAGGGCAGGGGAGGGTTTCAAAAGATTGGGCGCACCCTGAAGGGTGGCTCTGACCACCTTGATGGAGATACGGCCTGAGCCCTCCTCGTGCTGGATCCTGTGAGCACACGTGTGTCCATGTGGTCGTGTGTGCAGACATTCAGGTGTAGTGACAAGTCATCCGAATCGGCCTGAGAGTTCTGCCCATTTCACTGCCGGGTAGAGTGAGCCTCAGTGACTTTCCCGGGATTACCAAGCTTTTCAGAGGAACTCCACCAGAGTTCTTGCATCACCATGTGCCAATCTCAGGTTAAGACTGGAAGACAAGCCAAGCCTTGGAGAAGAGGTCTGTGAGACATGTAGCCGACGTGGGACTTGTATCCAAAATACTCGGCGAACTCTCAGACACAACAAGACAACTCCTGAAAGTGGGCAAGGGGCCGGCGTCGTGGTGCAGCCGGTTAAGCTGCTGCCTGTGACACTGGCATCCTGTGTGACCACCGGTTCAAGTCCTGACTGCTCCACTTCTGATCCCACTCCCTGCTAACGGCCTGAGACAAATAGCATGAGATGGCCAAGTACTTGGGCCCCCGCCATTCACTTGGGAGGCCTGGATGGAGTCCTTGGCTCTTGGTTTCCGCCTGGCCCAGTCTCTGCTGGTGTGGCCATTTGGAGAGTAAATTGGCAGATGGAAGATCTCTCTCCCACTTTATCTGTAACTCTGCCTTTCAAGTTAAAAAAAAGTGGACAAAGGTTCTGAACAACCTGTTCTCTCTGCTCAGATATCTGGACTGCTCGTCTGTCCGTCTTGGGAAACTTCTGGACCAGACCACCAGTGTTTACCATGTGTGCAGTTCTGAACTCTGTTAAGAAGGTCAAAATAATGGTGTGAAGCTGATTTCAATAACGTTTTATTTAACTCAGTGTATCTAAAGTAGGATTATTTCAGCAGAGAGACACGGCGGTTACCAGTTAGGTGTGTGGGTTCTTGCTTTTGATCGGAGATGTGGAAGCTCCATGTCTTAGGCATGCTACAGCACATCTCAGTTAGGACCCGTTCAGTTTCCAGGGCTTGACCCTAGCAGGGAGGTGAGCTGCTTGGTGGGAAGACTCCTTGATTTTTTTTTTAATAAAATCGAGATTTAACTCAGGTGCCCTTTGCGGGTGTGATTTTTCTGGGTTTTAGTTCGTTCTCAAGATCACACGATCATGGACACTGTTTATTCCCTGAGTGTTCTCATCACCCCAAAACAGACTCCATTCCCCGTGGTGGCCACTGCCCTTTCTCCTCCCCCAGGGTCCTGTCCTTGGCGTCCCCTGATCCACCTTTTGTCTGCACGGATTTGCCTGTTGGAGTCGTTTCACGTGACCGGAAGCATTCCACACGGGCCCCTGTGTGCCTGGCTGCTCTCACTCCACGCCGTTGGCCAGGTTCCCCGTGTCGTGGCAGCCGTCCTTGCCTCGTCCTTTGTGTGACCGGGTGATACTCTGTTGTCTGCATGGACTGTGTGTTGTTCACTTGGTGGTGGGTAGGCATGTGGGTCGTTTCTGCCTTGGGGCTGTTTCGACACGTGCTGCTGTGCATCTTTGCAGACAGCGGTCTGTGTGGGCTCAGGCTTTCTGCTCACAGTGGCAGAGCTGTGGGTCACCGTCTGGCCTGTGTCTCTGCATCCTGGAAGCCCTCTTTGACCTTTGGAGGGACTGCCCAGCTGTTTGTCCAGGGGCTGCTCTTTCTGCGTTCCCCAGGCCCTTTGGCTGTGTTGGAGGTGCGCCCTGCCCCTTAACCTCCAGAGGAGTGGACCCCCGAGGCTTTGAGATCAGAATGGGCAGGTGACCCTGGCAGGAAGAGGCAGGAGGGTCTGCGGGGCGTACAGCCAAGGGCCCTGTGCCTGCCGGCTGCCAGCACCGGGTCTATGTGCCCGCTCTACCCCACCACATGTGACCTTGACAGCCGCCTGGCCTCCCCAGGGGTCTGCCTTCCCCTCTGCAGGGTGGGGATCTTCAGAGGGTGATTGTGAGGCTCCAACGCGGCGAGGGAGAAATGGGCGCAGCGCAGCCCCTGGCTCGTGCGGCTGGGCCATCCACCAGGCCTTGCAGGCGTGTGTCTCTCAGGACCTGTGCTCCCACTCTGCGGTCAGGGCAGAGTGTGGGAGTTCGCAGCTCAGCCTCAGTTTCTCTCTGAGTGCATTGCTGATTTGGGCCAGTTGGTTCTGTGGCATAGGATAGAAGTTGTTGGGGCTGGCCTTGTTGGGATTTTCTGGGTGGTCAGGTCAGAAACTTACTGAAGCAAAACAGAGAACTTAGCAGGGAAGTGGCTGGCAAGGACACGACACTGCGCACAGCATCCAGGGAGCGAGGGCTGGTGAGCAGCCAGCGGCCGCGTCTCTGCTCCTCTGTCGGCCCTGCTGCCGGACTTCACCCCTCCCCAAGGTTCCCTCCCCTCACAGACGGCTTTGTCCGCAGGGCTGACGGCGTGGCTGGGAGCAGCCCCGCGAGAACACTTCACCCACGCTGTGTGGAGCTGGTATCTGTGACTTTGCCTATTTGCTGAAACTTCTCTGTAACCCAGAAATCAGTACCGGGGGCGCTTTTGCGGTCGCTCCTGGTTGTGCACAGACTGGTGAGACGTGTGGGGCGCTCACACACACGTCCCAGCTGTGGTCAGACGAGGCCTGGTTTCGGCTCCCACCTGCAGGCGTCCTCGCTGCGGTCTGTCTAGTGTCGTGTTTTCTGCACGTTGGTGCTTTCCTGCTGTTGACAGTGAACTTGAGCACAGTGCGTTCATGTGTCATTACTTCACCCACTTTTCGTACTGTTCATTCAACAATTGTTCATCTGCTGAGGGCAAGGAACTGTATTGAGCCATATTTGAAGGAAACTCGGTATTTTATGTTATTTTTTAAAAATTTATTTATTTGAAAGGGTTACAGAGAGAGGTAGAGACAGAGAGAGGTCTTCCATCTGCTGGTTCACTCCCCAGATGGCTGCAACAGCTGGAGCTGCGCCGATCCGAAGCCAGGAACCAGGAGTGGTCTCCCTCGTGGGTGCAGGGGCCCAAGGACTTGGGCCGTCTTCTGCTGCTATCCCAGGCCATAGAAGAGAGCTGGATCGGAAGAGGAGCTGCCAGGACTTGAACGGGCATCCATATGGGATGCTGGCACTTCAGGCCAGGGCTTCAACCTGCTGTGTCAATACCGCCAGCCCTGGAGAGACACAGTATTTTAAAAAAAAGTTTTTAGGCCAGTGCTGTGGCATAGTAGGGTAAACCTCCATCTGTGATGGCGATGCCCCATATGGGCTCCGGTTCATGCCCTGGCTGCTCCACTTTCGATCCAGCTCTCTGCTATGGCCTGGGAAAGCAGTGGAAGATGGCCCAAATCCTTGGGCCCCTGCACCCGCGTGGGAGACCCAGAAGAAGCTCCTGGAGTCAAATCAGCCCAGCTCCGGTCATTGCAGCCATTTGAGGAGTGAACCAGTGGGTGGAAGACCTTTGTCTCTGTCTTTCCCTCTCTCTATATAACTTTGTCTCTCAGATAAATAAATCTTTAAAAAAGGTAGAGTGACACACAGAGAGACAAAGGTAAGATTTTCCATTTGCTGGTTCACTCGCCAAATGCCTGCAGGGGCTGGGGCTGGGGCTGGGGCTGGGTCAGGCTGATACCAGAAGTCTGGAACTCCATCCAACTGTCTCATGTGGGTGGCAGGGGATCAAGTAGTTGAGCCATCCACTGTTACCTTCCCAGGTGCATTAGCAAGGAATTGAATCAGAGAGTAGCTGAGACTTGAACAGCACTCCTATGTGGTGCTGGGGTTGCAGGTGGTGGCTTAACCTGATGCACCACGGTGCTGGACAATCCATGGATGCACTTGGCTTTGAAGATACTTTCCACTTGTGTTTAAGGGGGACCATGGAGATTTTACAAATGAAGGGAGCCCAGGAAACAGCAGCCACCAATGTGACAGAGAGGCCTGTTGGTCCCAGGACTGTGCTTTGTGGCCCAAGGTCACTCCTGAGCCGTGTTCCCAGCCGGTGGGAGTGTGGCCTGCGTGGACGACACTGGCGTGCTCAGTTTGTGGTGGTGAGGGGGTACGGGGCATTGTCCGTGGGAGCAGTTCTGTGGTTGGGCAAGCCTGGGCCTGGCTCCTGGCTCTGCCACTGTGTGTGTGGTTGCCTACTTGGGTCCCCATGTCTGTGAAATGGGCACAGCACTGGCTCCTACCTAATGGGCTGTGTGCAGATTGGAGGCCAGATCCATGAAACCTTGAGCTTGGGACCCAGCTACGAGCGCTTTCGTTAGTGGTGCCATCTGCACGGGATGGTGGATTTGCTCATTTGGGGTCCAGGACTTACAAAGGGGGAAGCTCTTCTCTGTGGCAGCCCTTGGGAAGAAGCCATGCTCCCTAGGCCTAGAAACCCATCTTGGGATGGAGGTTTAATTTCCAGGAGTCCAGCCCAAGGCAGCTTTTGCGAGCGTTTGGGGGATGAGGCCGCAGGTAGAACCTCTTCGCGTCTGCCTCTCGAATGTAGTACACAAAGACAGGGCTGTAAAACAACCACCGTGCTGTGGCTCAGGAGCTTGGGCAGGGCCCAGGCAGGTGGAGATGCTGTCTGTCTGGGTGTTGACGGCGTCCCTCCCCTGGAAGTAGGTCCTGCTGGCTGGGCTGGCAGTTCCAGGTGGCATCGGGCCCTTGGAGCTCCTTCACGCAGTGTTCCCAGCCCTCCCCCGGACTGGCTAGCGCTGCCTCTGAGCATGGTGGTCTCACAGCAGCTGGACTCCTGGTGGGGAGGGGGAGAGCGAGACTGAGTGCAGAAGGCATGGAGGTCTTGGGGTTAAGCTTGACACTGGCAGAGTGTCGTGTCTGTCAGCAAGTCACCGGGCCAGCCCTAACCTTGGGCGTGGGAAATGTATTCCTGCTATTGGTGGGAAGAGTGGCACAGCATCTGGGGCCGACTTGAACCCAGCAGAGATGGAGAATGTGGACGCCAGGGGCGTGTGTTGGGGCCTTGAGCTCTGATAGGTTGCTCAGAAGTCAGCTCTGGTGGTTGAATGGTGAGAGGGTGCCCTCCATGAGCGGGTAGCGGGCAGGGGACCCAGGCAGTGTGATTTTGCCAAGCCTCGGGCTGGGGCACAGATGTCCTAAGGCACAGTACATGCCCAAGGGAGCGGATGTCTTCTTGCCTGCTTTCTGTTCATTTGCTTCTCTGCTTTGGAGGGGACCAGAGGGGATGCGGCACAGACAGCGTTAGGGTGAGAGCCTTCAGGAGTAGAGCAGTTCTGGGGTTCAGCAAGGTGGGGTATAACAGGGATTGCACCGAAAGCCATCCAGGAAGTAGTGAGTACGGGCAGAATGGGGGCCGAAGTCCAGGGTCCTGCTGTGTGACCATGGACAGATGAGTTCACCTCTCTGAGCCTCGGTGTCTCTGTCCAGTGAGGACCGTAAGGACACCCTGCCCGGAGGGCTGGGGCAGGGCTTCAGAGTGCTGAGGCCCCCCGTGTGGGGCTGGGGTACTGAGAGGAGATGAGCTGCTGTCATCGCACGGTGAGGCTCAGGAGTGGCTCCGCCTGTGCAGGCTGAGGTCAGGTTCCCGGCGTCAGCTTTTCCTCCAGGTGAGGGTTGGCAGTGAGGGGATTCAGAAACCTGAGATGGCGCCCCTGTGAGGGGAGCTCCCTGGGCAGGTGAGGTGCCGGGCAGGGGGTCCTGGAAGGACCATGCGAGGGTGGGGGTCTCCCAGTCCTCACCAGGGTCTCTGCCTGAGTCAGCAAGGGTCACACAGACATGGATGCTCTGTAGGCAGAGGCCTCTGTCTCCCGAGGCAGGAGGTGGGATCCCAGCCTGACCGTGCCCTCCGTGGGCCTGAGCCCACCCTCCACATCTCCACATCAGCAGTTCTGTTTTCGGGTGCTGGAAGCCCCGGAGTGCGGCTGGCCTTGTGTCTCAGGTTTGGGGGTGAGCTGAGCCCCCTGTCCGTGTATTCGACAGATGCAATGTGGGCAGTGTTGCTAAAAAGACTCACGGTCATGTGAGAGCTGGGGAAACCCAAAGACCTTGAATGTTACAGATAAGGGCAGCTGCATTTGGGGACTGAGAACCGGCGCACGGGAGCCGCGCTGTCTGGGTTCATGTCCTAGCTCTCCTCCCAGCTGTGTGATCACGGGTAGGTTACTGCACCTCTCTGAGCTGCTGTGTGCTCATTCACAGTGGGGATGATTGCAACAGCTACCCCGGGCTGTGGTGCGTTATCAGCAGTTCACTCACGGGAAGAGCTTTGTTGGACGCCTGGCGTACAGCAAGGGCTCAGAGAGAGCCAGCTGCTATCTGGCGCAGGGGATTAGGCTGAGTCCCTCAGCACCCCAGCACCCCGGCCTTGAATTTTTTTGTTTTGACAGGCATAGTTAGAGAGAGAGAGACAGAGAGAAAGGTCTTCCTTCTGTGGTTCACCCCCCAAATGGCCGCTACGGCCGGCACGTTGTGCTGATCCAAAGCTAGGAACTAGATGCCTCCTCCTGGTCTCCCATGGGGTGCAGGGCCCAAGCACCTGGGCCATCCTCCACTGCACTCCTGGGCCACAGCAGAGAGCTGGCCTGGAAGAGGAGCAACTGGGACAGAATCCGGTGCCCTGACCGGGACTAGAACCCGGTGTGCCGGCGCTGCAGGTGGAGGATTAGCCTAGTAAGCCACGGCGCCAGCCTTTCCCTTGAATTTAAAATAGGGGTAAAGTGACCTGCTAGAGGCAGATCTGTGGCTTGAGTGAATTAATCTGCCGGTAACCAGCAGGTACTGGATTGTGGCTGTTGATAGATAGAAGTCGGAGTGGCTTGAACAGCAGGGATTGGCTATTTTGTGTGATTTGGAGGTAGTCCCTGAGCTGGCTAAGCTGAGCCTGCTCGTGTGGCTGCTCTCAGCTGGCCTGGAATGTTCTGAGTGGCCTCACTCCTGTGCCTGTGGGTAGCAGCTGCTGGCCAGAACCTGTGTTCCTCTGGGGTGCGTGTGTGTGTGTGTGTGTGTGTACGTGCGTGTGTCTCGAGGAGGCAGTCTGGGAGGGAGAAGGAGGAAGCCCCGAGGCTTCACAGGGCTGGCCTGGTGTCATTCTGTCTCATCGTGTTATTGGTCCATTCAGGGAGGAAGTAGGCCTGTCCTCTTGGTGGGCAGAGCTGTAAGCGGGAACCGCTGCGTCCCTGTCTCTCCGTGTCACTTGCTGCACGCTGGGTGCTCCCCTTGTACAAGCAGCTTGCAGGTCCCTTTGTTAGGAGGGGGTGCAGGAGAAATCCTGAGGCCGCACCTGTGCTTGGAGAAGGCCCTTGGAGAGCACCCATGGTGACTGTTGCATTGAAGCTTTGTGCCGGGTGCACAAAGATGACAGAGCTCCCTGATGTCTGGAAGACATGGCCCAGCACCCCCAATTCCTTGAGGGGTTAAGCGGTTCGGTGAACACTTAGGTTCGACAGCAAGAAGCTGAAGGTGTGCTGGTGCCGTGGCTCAACAGGCTAATGCTCTGCCTGCGGCGCCGGCACACCGGGTTCTAGTCCTGGTTGGGGTGCCGGATTCTATCCCGGTTGCCCCTCTTCCAGGCCAGCTCTCTGCTGTGGCCCCGGAGTGCAGTGGAGGATGGCCCAAGTGCTTGGGCCCTGCACCCCATGGGAGACCAGGATAAGTATCTGGCTCCTGCCATCGGATGAGCGCGGTGGGCCAGCGGCAGAGTGGCGGCCATTGGAGGGTGAACGGCAAAGGAAGACCTTTCTCTCTGTCTCTCTCTCTCTCACTGTCCACTCTGCCTGTCAAAAAAAAAAAAAAAAAGCTGAAGGCGGAAGAGGGCCAGGCAGGGAGACCTGGTTGCCACTTACCCAGTTCCTTCTTACCACGTGGCCCCAGTGGCTTCCCCTCTGTGGCCCCTGAGCCCGTTCTGCGAAGTGGGGATTACAACACTCCTGTGCGTGGCTGTCGTGAGGATTCCCGAGTTGGTGTGTTCAGCGCTTGCTAGGAGCGGGATCCTTGGCTCGCTCTGTTGCTCCTCTTCGCCTCCTGGTGGTCTCTCAGGCTGCCGTGACCCTCTGTTTGGGAGCTTTGCCACTCTGGTCGTGGCTCCTATTTCATGGAACTCCGTTTCCTTCTCCCTTTGAAGACGGCTGCATTCTCCCACGCACTGCTCTCGGCCTCACAGGATGACCGGCACACACCAGGCACGTCATAGACAGCGAGTGGGTGAATGCCGTTCTTTGCCCTGCCGGGCCCTTGGGGTACCCACTGGCTGGGGTGAAAGGCGCTCCAGAGGCCTCAGCTTCAGGAAGCATCTGTCCCGCGAGGGCTGTGTTTCTGGAGACCCTGGCAGCCTGGGCAGTGGCCAGGCCTGAGCCAACCGGCCAGGCACACCCTCCATCAGATGTGGCAAGCCTGGTTTTGCTGTGGGCAGAAGGAAATGGTTGGAATATTTGCATGAGGATGCCTTTGGTCATGAGTTTCCATGGCAACCGAGGGCCGTCACCCTGATGTAAGGAGGACTGTTGAGGGGAGCTGGCATTTAGCAGGGATGTTAAGAGGAAAGATTTACTTCATCTTCCATAAGCTAGTGGGGACTCATGGGGATTTTTTTTTTTTTTTGAAAGGAGGCTATTTATTTCCATATGTTTTTAAGTCAGAGAGAGAGAGAGACAGACAGACAGACAGATATACCTTCTATCTGCTGATTCATTTCACAAATATCTGTAATAGCCAGGGTTGGGCCAGGCTGAAGCCCAGAAGACCTCCGTTAGGATCTCCCATGTGGGTGGCAGCGACCCAAGTATTTGGGTTCTCTTCCGCTGCTTCCCCAGTTGCATTAGCAGGGAGCTGGATCAGAAGCCGTACAGGTGTAAATACGAGATGCCCGTATTGCAGGCTGTAGCTTCGCTGTGCCACAGCGCCGGCCCCTGTCCAGAGGTATAGGCTCTTTGCTACTGCACAGGATCACCACGGCCTCTCAGGAAGCCACCCTGTTCTCACTTCAGCTTTAAAAAGTGTGTTTATTGAACAATCCTTGACTTTGTGGTTGAGGACATCACATGTCAGGCCACTGGTTTGATACCTGGCTCTGGCACCTGACTTCAGCTTCCTGGGAGGTGGTGGCCATGGCTCTGAAGTAGTTGAGTCCCTGCCACCCACTGGGAGACCTGGACTGGGTTCCCAGCTTCTGGCTTTCGCCTGGCCCAGCCCCGTCTTGGTTATTACAGACATACAGGGGATGATCCACTGGATCGGAGCTCTTTCTGTCTCTCTCTGCCTCTCAAATAAAAATAAATAAATATATTTATTCTGGTTTGGTTTTCATTTTAAGAGAATTTTGTGGAGTACCCTTACACATATTAGTTCTAAAACCTTTGCAAAGTAAAACACAAACACAGAAGAGCCAGCTGCTTTTCTGCGAAGTCCTGGAATTCCACTTCACCGTGATCTGGGAGACAGAACCGGCACCCCAACCGGGACTAGAACCCGGTGTGCCAGCGCCGCCGCAGGCGGAGAATTAGCCAAGTGAGCCACGGCGCCGGCCTATGTTTGGTTCTTTAATGTAAACTTCTCGAGGTTCGTCTGGGTGTTGGTAGTGTCTTGCATTCTGTTGCTGGGTAGTACTGCATTGTCAGAGTATTCCATGGCCTGTTAGCCGCATCTTGGGTGTGGGTGACCTTGGAGACATCATTGTGCCTTCTGGCATGGCGGGAAATGCTATTCACACCATTGTTTGGTTGTGAGGATGACGTAAGCTCTCAGAGTGGTCTGAAGGCCTGGTGCCCAGCCGGTGCTGAATGAGTGGCGGTGGTTGTTGAGAGTAATAGTAACGGTTTGTTACTTACTGGTGTATAATAAACTGCCCCAAAACTTAACTGTGGGGCTGGCACTAGTGGAGTAGCGGGTTAAGCTGCCACCTGCAGTGCTGGCATCCCACGTGGTACCAGTTTGAGTCCCGGCTGCTCCAGTTCCAATCCAGCTCCCTGCTAATGTGCTTAGGAAAGTATATACTTAGGATGGTCAAGTGCTTGGGCCCCTGCTGTCCATGTGGGAGACCTTGAAGAAGCTCCTGACTTCGGCCTGGCCGGAGGTTTGGCTGGGGCCATTTGGAAAATGAAGCAGTGGATGGAAGACATCTTTTTCTCTCTGTCAGTAACTCTGCATTTCAGATAAATTAAAATCTTGGAAAACAATCTTGATGGTGGATGTCGGAGGTGTTCCCAGTCTGTGACTCTGTGGAATGAATGGATAAAATCCTAAAGACGTAAGCGTGTGCATTTGCTGGAGCGCTGAGGTCCCGTTTGGGCTGCCTGTGTCCGCATCAGAGTGCTGGCTCTGAGTCCTGACGCCTCTCTGGTTCCTGCTTCCTGCCAATGCACGTCCTGAGAGGCAGCAGATGACGGCTCAGTACTTGGGTCTCTGCCACTCATATGGAGACCTGGGTTGAGACCAGGCTCCTCGCTTCAGCCTGGACTGATGTGGACATTTGGGGAGTAAGTCAGTGAACGGGAAATCCTTCCCTGTCTCTGTCTCTCTCTGCCTTTCAAATAAATAAAATCACAAGGGGACAAAAACCACTCACAAATGCAGCATTTTTATAAAAACGGGTGAATTAGGAGTCGGGCAGCCTTGCAGGCTGGGGTGCCATGTGTCTTAGTGACAGGCTGATGGGCTCCTCTTTGGAGGAGGGTGGTGTTCGTCGTGGTCCTGGGGCTCTCTGCTGCTTAGCCTGAGCCCTGCTCGCCACCCCATGCCTGCTCTGAGCCTGGCGTGGGCCGTGCTGGGCTGACCCACCACCTTGCCTCATTCAGGCCTCAGGAAGTGGCTTCTGTAGAAAAAAATGTGTAAGAGCAGGCGGTGAGCTTCAGGCCGAGTGAGCAGATCACTGGAGCGCTGAGCCCCAAAATAGATTTCTCTCTGTTAAATCGCCAAGCAAGTGGGGCAGTGGCACACGCTTTGCATAATTTCCTACCCGGAAGGAAAGGTTTGACTGCAAACAGATATTTGAGACTAAAAAGAAAAATCTTATAAAGATCCAAGGGTTTTTAAAAATTTTTTTCTTTGACTTTTTTTCTTTTTTAAGATTTATTTATTTGAGGGACAGAGCTAGAGAGGCAGAGAGAGAAGTCTTCCCTCCATTGCTTTACTCCCCAAATGGCTGCAGCAGCTGGGGCTGAGTCAGGCCGAAGCCAGGAGCCAGGAGCTTCTTCTAGGTTTCCTACATGGGAGCAGGGCCCCAGGCACTTGGGCCGTCGTCTACTGCTTTCCTAGGCCACAGCAGAGAGCTGGATTGGAAGTGGAGCAGCCGGGATTCGAACCGGCGACCACATGGGATGCTGGTGCCGCAGGTGGAGGCTTAGCCCAGTACACCACAGCGCCCCCCCCTCCCCCTTTTTTTAAGAGTAGCACAAAGTCGGAGCCAGACAGTCTGGATTCAGATCCCAGGTCTACCATCAGGTGGCCATGTGATCTGGGGCAAGTTCCTTAACTTCCCCGAGTCTCAGTTTCTTTGTGTTACCCAGCAAAGACGAGGCCAGACCCTCAAGTACGTGCAGAACATGGTACTGGGAGAGGGGCTGCCAGCATGGAGGCACTTGTCAGAGCTGGCTCGAGGGCTTGTGCTCAGCTCCTCTTAGCTTCATGGGGAGTGGTGAGGGTCCTACTTGGCTTCCAAAGCCACCTTTGACATAACCTTTCTGCACATCGCCATGCAGGTCCCAAAGGGGATGCCTATGTTGTGGGCATGAGTCATCGCCCTGAGAGATGTGCATGGCTATGGAGACTGTACCCATGGGATTGTGGGAAGGAGGCTGAGACAGGAGAGGGTCCCTCTACACGGTGGGAGGTCAGAGTGGTTGAAGGTGACAGCGTCCTGGCAAGTGCAGGGTGGGGCTGCCAGCCCAGGACTGTAGGTGGCCACGAGGCCCAGGAGCCGGCTCTGCCCTGGAACTCCGGGAGGAACTTTGAGTGCAGCACCATGATGGCAGCCCAGGGAGACTGGTTGTGAGCTAGGAGCCTACAGGTCATACGTTTGTGCCTCTCAGGTGTGTCCCAGAGTTGGTGATCTGTCCCAGTGCTGACAGGACGCCTGACCGCTGGCTGGCTCTGTCTGTGGTCCTTGTCAACTTTTGTCCTTCCGGCTGGAGCCGTCTGGTCTTTGGGCCTGGGGGTGCCCTGATTGCCCTGGGGCCTAGTTCTGGAGGCTCAGGGTCTGTGCTCAGGTGGCCATGCTTCTGCAGCCTGTCACCACCACCAAGGGGCTTCCTCCCCCAGGAACGGGGTCCCGGATCCAGCTGAGGGCAGGACAGGGGGCAGGGCCCTTAGGCGTGTGCACCTGTGCTGAAGCTCCTGATAGGTTAGGATTTGGAGTAAGCAGCCCCGGTAGACACCTGCGGTGGAGAAGCAAGGCCCTGGCTGACTGTGCCTCTGGGTCACAGGTTCTGTCTGGGACACTCCAGCCACGTTCCCCACGAGCCACGTGTGTGAGGTGAGAGGCCTGGTGTGGGCTGGGTCTTCCGCTCCAGTGAGTACGCAACTGGCGACCAACACTGGGGCTGAGAAATAAGGCTCCTCTCAACCGCCACCTGGTGCCCTCTGCCCTCTCTGCCCCTCCCACAATGTCATGTTTCATTGGGTGAAACTCTGAGTAGGCAGAGTGATGACTGTCAGGGGTGCCCGTGTCTCCACCCTCCGCACCTGTGAGCTTTCCTGGCAGGAGGGGCTTTGCACACGTGGGTAGGGTAAGGGATGGTCCTGATGTCACCGTCAGGCACCTAAAAACAGGGAGCCTAGAAGGTCAGAGTCAGAGCTGGGAACGCTCTGGCTTTGAAGGTGGAGGAAGGGGCCCCAAGCCAAGCCATGCTGGTGCCCCCGTCGAAGATGGAGAAGGCAGGAAGTGGAGCTGGGTCGGCGCATGTCTTGATTTTGGCCCAGTGAGACCTGCCATGGAGTTCTGACTCTACCACTGTAGTGTGTGTTGACTTGAACCATGATGAGGTCGGAGCTTGTTAGAGCAGTGACGGAAACCAGATCCAGTCCCCGGTGAGCGTCCCCTCCAGAGCGCCACCCATTGGGTGAGCTGCATGCTGGACACTGTGCCAGGCACTGAGGCTGCAGGGTGACTCAGCTCACAGTCCAGGGGGTGGAGGGGGAGAGCGTGGGAATGCTCAGGTGATCCCATGTGGGAAATCAGACTGGGGAGTCATCGCAGGAACTGTGGACCTGGAGGGGGTAGCTCTGGAAATGTGTCCGGCACCATTCGGGACATCTGATACACCCATTGAACGTGTCCTGTCCGCGGCGGAGTTGTCACCAAAAACCACCTGTCTGTGCCTTTGAGATCTGCTCTCTGTTCTCCCCGTGCTGGTGAGAGGTGCACGTGGCTGTGCAGCCAGTGGTCCATGCCCGGAGCCTGAGGCCACAGCCCCTTGCTGTCCTGCGTCTCCCATGTGGCAGCCACTCCTCACTTCCGTGGGACTCATCTCCAGCTGGGGGGTACGTTTCCCTCCCGCCACTGGCCCGGCTCTGGGGTCCCAGGCTGTGGGAAGCCCCAGTGTTACCCGTGTCCTGGGATAGCCAGTGCGGTATGGGGGCTGAGGAGGGGCCTCTGATGGCCGACCCCCTTGGTTCAAATCCCAGCTCTGCGCTTGGCAGTGTGGCTTTGAGGTCAAGTTGCTCAGTGCTGCGTAGCTCAGTCTCCTTGCTGATAGGATGGAATTTGTCCCAGTAGCATCTCGTAGGAGTGTCTGAGGACTCCCGCGTTCCTATAGGGGGCCTTCAAGGAATTCACAGAAGTCTGAGCCGTGAGGCTACACACGGACCTCAGACTTTTTTTTGTACCTGAAGTTTTGCCATGAGCTTTTTTTTTATTTTTAAAATTTTTATTTTTTATTTTTTAAAGCTTTTATTTAAAGAATATAAATTTCCAAAGTACAGCTTATGGATTACAATGGCTTCCCTCCCATAACTTCCCTCCCACCCGCAACCCTCCCCTTTCCCACTCCCTCTCCCCTTCCATTCACATCAAGATTCATTTTCAATTCTCTTTATATACAGAAGATCAGTTTAGTATATATTACGTAAAGATTTCAACAGTTTGCCCCCACATAGCAACACAAAGTGAAAAATACTGTTGGGGTACTAGTTATAGTATTAATTCACAATGTACAGCACATTAAGGACAAAGATCTGAATTTTTTTTTTTTTTGACAGGCAGAGTGAACAGTGAGAGACAGAGAAAGGTCTTCCTTTGCCATTGGTTCATGCTCCAATGGCTGCTGTGGCTGGTGCACCGCGCTGATCCGAAGGCAGGAGCCAGGTGCTTCTCCTGGTCTCCCATGGGGTGCAGGGCCCAAGCACTTGGGCCATCCTCCACTGCACTCCCTGGCCACAGCAGAGAGCTGGCCTGGAAGAGGGGCAACCGGGACAGAATCCGGCGCCCCGACCGGGACTAGAACCCGGTGTGTCAGTGCCGCAAGGTGGAGGATTAGCCTATTGAGCTGCAGCGCCAGCTTGCCATGAGCTTTTGAAAGTACTATTGTTTATTACAAAGCCCTTGGGGTGGAGAACCTTTTATCTACCATTTGGATATTGATGACATCATTTGCAGGCCATACAAAATTATTAGTTTACAAAATTAGCCTGTAGATTTATTGACTTTCGAGTCCTGCCTGGGGTTGCCTTGGCAGGGCCAGACCCACTGATGAGTGGACCTTACATGGCCCATGGGCCACACATTCCACACCCCTGCGTAAAGCATATGTGGTTGATGGTGGTGGAGGTGGCTGGGGGCGGGGGCTTCTCTTCCATACCCGGGACTGACACTCACAGGAGCAGTAGCCACTTACCCACCAGTCCTCTTGGTGGTCTTTATTAGCCTCTGTCCTTGGTGCTTTAAAAAGCCTCCTTAGGATGCTTTGAGAATCTACCCATTTAACAGATGGGCAGACTGAGTCTCAAAAAGTAACAGGACCTTCTGGAAGCTGCTTGGCTGGAATGGCTCTGCCCTCATTCCCTGGGATGACCCTCAAGGCAGCTGGAGATAATTTTGAACCACACTTGGGTGTTTGCAAAGTTCTTCCTGCATCCACCTGGCAGCCTCGTTGCTCACCGCTGGAGCTCTGGTTTTGATCTGCAGGTCCTTGGGGCTCAGCGTCTGCACACCAGTCAGAGAGCAAAGGCAGGGCGCTTTGGTCTGAGCTCTGCTAAGGGCTCCTCATGCCCCAGGGATTCTGTCATGGCCCATGGCTGCCTTTCCCTGTTGACCTTGCGTGGAGGGACGCGCTGGCCTTGGTCGGGGGACCCTCAGTGGCCTGTGTGGGGAGGGGCCTGGTAAACTCGGGCCCAGTGCAGTTAGAACAGCTGACGTTGTCTGCACTTCTGCCTGCTCCCGTGCAGATGACACGAGAGCAAGACGTTGCGTCATTTCCTACAAATCCTGCCTTCCTGGGGTGGCCGGCTGCCGTGACGCTGCTGCTGGGGTTGTCTGCATCCTGGATCAGAGGCCCTGGGTTTGAGTCCTGGCTCAGCTTCTGATGGGCACCCTGGGTGCAGCAGGTGTGGCTGAGGTACTTGAGTCCCTGCATCCGCGTGGGGGACCTTGCCCAACCCTAGCTGTTGCGGGCATTTGGGAAGTAAAGCAGTGAATGGAAGGCACTCCTCTCCTCCATCTCTGTTTATTTGTCTTGTAAATCAAGCATATCAGTCAATAAAAAACTTTAAAATTCCTCCTCCTCTATTTCAGATGAGGGCTCAGAATCTCAAGGACTAGCCCTTGGGAAGCTGGTGGCCTGAGTAAGAGAAGTGGGCTGATCTGGAGGACAGGTGACAGCGACAGGCCTGCAGTGGGGAGAGCCCCTCGGGCAGATGGGGCGTGTGTGCTGGAGAAAGTGGACCAGTCGTACCTCGTCCTGCAGGCCCAGGGTGGACGGGTCGGTGGTTAAGTTGCTGCTGAGAAACCTCCTTGTTTTAGAGGAGTGTGAACGCATCTAACCGAGCAGCGGCATCCTGACTGAAAACACATCAGCGGACAGCGGCAGTTCACAGGCCAACCGTCTGCAAAGGTGCACGGCTCTTACTGTGTTGGGTCTGTGCCTCGTTGTCTGCTGGGAGCAGTCACAGTCTTGATGGGCGAGACTTGGGGGTTGGCATGGGGTCCTGGAAGACACGCCCGTAGGACCTGAAGCAAGTTAGAAACCTCACCGAAGACCCTGTTACCTGATGTAGCAGCTGCCCTTACAGCGTTGGCCCTCGTGAGAGACCGCAGAGGTTGGATGATGCTGTGGTTTCTGGGGTGGCTGGGACGGACTCCGGTCCATCGAGGGTGGCACCAAGTGTGAATTGCCTTCCCTTGACCTTTGATCATTTTCCAAATTCTGGAACTTAAATTAAAACACACACACACACAAAGACTAGGGCCCTGGGACCTGTCCCTGGAGACCTTTCCAAGGTGACATTCAACTTGACCTTGTATCCCACCACTTTGGTTTCTTCTTATTTGTGTTGCTCTTGGGCAGACCTGGGGTGGGCTCGGAGGTGTACTGAGGCCAAGTGGTGTAGGGGGAATGGTGAGAACTGTAAGAGCATGTGCTGGGAGTCCCGGCAAGTGCCGAAGCCCTGTGGTCAGAGAGTGTGTGCCGTGTTTTCTACGGAAAGGCAGGGAGGGCGGGGCCAGGCAGAGTGGCCTCAAATGAGATTGGCAGGCTGTGGGCCCGCGTCATTGCCATGATGCAGCTATGTGGGCTTTTTCTCGGGCTTTGAAGCTGTCAAAAGGTTTTGAAGCAACGTGCATGAACTGTTCAGTGTAATAAACAGGACTCAGATGAACACCGTGAAAACATCGCTCAAATCCAGACCCCGAACACAGCCAATTCCGGAGCTCCCCGTGCGTGTCCCTGGGCAGCCTCCGCTTCCTGGCCAGCCTTTGTTTTGCTTTGTAGCTTTCCTGGCCTGGTACACAGCAAGTTGCTTTAGCTTTGTTCAAGCAACACGGATAACTGATATGCCATTTCACTGGCCGTGTGCTGACCCACACGGTGGGTGAATCACAATGTGTTCAGCTCTTTTTCCATAGTCACTGTGTTTTCTTATGTGGCCACCAAAAGCATGGCCACCAGGGACCTCACGCTTGCTTTGTTATCACAAAAATACTGGCGTATTGCAACAATAAGTGAAAACTTAAAAAAAAAAATGTCTTCCTTCCTCAAAGCTTGGAGGTAAAGCAAGATGCGCTGCTGCGCGTGTGTCTGTTGTCGGTCTTTCCTGGGTGCGTGCGTGGACGCGTCCCGTGTACCATTTGTCACATAAAAGCAGCTGTCACATAAAAGCACGGGGCAGCTGCCTCCCTCCCACGCTGCCTGCACGCGGCCTCCTTGACAGCGTGCACGCGTCTTTTCCGTGACTTCCTGGTGTTGCAGACCATGGCTGTGTCGATTAAACCAGTCCCTTCCTGGCGCACAGAGCGAGTGTCTGAACTTCCCAGAATCGCAACCTCCTGCACCCACATGCCTCTCTGTCTCGCTCTGTGTTCGTGTGTGTGTGCGCGCATGCTGATATTTCTGTTGGTTTCTCTAAGTGCGATTCCTGCGGATCACCTTTCATTTTCGCAGCCCCCGTCATGTTATCCCCAAGGAAGCTGTGTCCCAGCCACCCCCGCGTCCTGGCGTGAGAAGAGGCTATGGAGGAATTCTCTGTGGAGGGCCCTGTCTCGGAAACATTTGTAGACCCAGGAGCAGGCATCAGCTCCCAGGATTTGGGTTTTGATGATGACCACGGATGAGCCCCTGAGGCCACGCCCCTTGCCCTTTTTCTGCGGTTTTCATGCATTCTCAAGGGCAGTATTGTCTTATTTAATACATATTTTGGTTTTATAAATTAGGAAATATTTCAAGCATAGATAATCAAGCTCAGAAAATGATACAAATGATAGCTATGTACCAAGCATTCAGTATTGTTAATTTACATTTAAAAACATTTTAAAACTATTAAAATGTGACAGACTGTTCAGAGGTGGGTGTTGTGTAGCAGGGGTTAGGCCAGTGCTTGGAAGTCGCTGCTTTGAGTCTTGGATGCACTTCCGATCGGCTTCATGCTAATACACCTGAGAGGCCGCAGAAGGTGGCCCAAGTGCTTGGATCCCTGCCACCCACGGGGGAGACCTGGATGAAGCTCTTAATTCCTGTCTTCAGCCTCGCCCAGCCCTGAATGTTGTGGGTATTTGGGAACTAGTAGATAGAAGAGATTGTGTGTGTGTGTGCGCGCGCATGCGTGTATGTGTGTTCTCCCTCTCTGACACTTTGCCTTTCAAATAAAAATATTTCTGAAATTCTGCACATTTATGGGTACCCTGTGAGATTTCAACACAGGTACATGTTGTGTGATATTCAAATCATGGTGAACATGTCTGTCTCAAACTTTTTTAAAGATTGATTTATTTATGTATTTGAAAGGCAGAGTTACAAAGAGAGAGATCTTCCATCTGCTGGGTCACTCCCCACAGGCCACAATGGGATTGGGCCAGGTGGAAGCCGGGAGCTTCCAGGTCTCCCGTGTGGGTGCAGGGGCCCAAGCGCTTCGGCCATCCTCTGCTGCTTTCCCAGGCCGATGTCGGGAGCTGGATGCGAGGTGGAGCATCTGGGACATGAACCGCATCCATATGGGACGCCAGTATCCCATAGACAGAGGATTGAGCTACAGTGTCACAGCGCCGGCCCAGTTGTCATTTCTTTGAGGTTAAAACATCCAAAGTCTCCTTTTTAAAAAACACGTGGCACGTTGCCATTCTGTGTGGTCACGCGCCCCGTGCAATGGGACACCAGACAGACCTCGCTTCTCCTAACTGTAACTGCTCCCCATTATGCACGGCTCCTCTCCCCCCGCCCCCGTTCTCCTCAACTGCTAGTCTTGAGCTGTTTTAGATTCTGTGTGTGCGCGAGCTCACGTGGCACTTGTCTTTCTGCGCCCGGCTTAGTCTGTTAGCACTTGGCCTCCGCCTCCACCCATTTTGTCCCAGCGCTGGGTTATACCATCCTTTTTTGTGGCTGAACCGTGTTGCGTTGTGTGCATATGGCACGTTCTCCTTATGCATCCATCACTTGATAGACACCTAGGGTTCTTTGTTTCTTGGCTGTTAGGAACAGTGCTGAGATAAACAGCGGGGATAATATTGTAAACTTTTTAAGAAAGATTGATTTATTTGAATGGCAGAGTGATGGGGGAGGTGGGGAGGAGGTAGACAGAAAAAGATCTTCTGTCTGCCATTCACTTACCAGATGGCTGTCATGGCTGGGGCTGGGCCAGGGCCGAGCCAGGAGCCTGGAATTCCATCTGGGTCTCTACGTGGCTCACTTGTGTCATCCCCAGCTGCCGTCCCAGGGCATCAGCAGGGAGCTGGATGGGAAGTGGAGCAGCCAGGACTTGAACTCTGAGGGCGTGGCCCTGAGCCACTGAGCCATAGTGCCAGCCCCAGCCTGGGGTATTTACTGGCAAAGCCACCCGACGGGGGTCACAACAGAAGCCCCCGAGGGAGCTAATGGATTCCGTGGGCAGCAGTGGGGAGGGGTTGGTGCTGCAGGCAGTTGGAATGAGCGTCAGGTGCAGGCTCAGGTAGGGGAATGTACTCGCGGGGGCAGAGCAGGTGTGATTGGAATGTCCATGCCCCTGCAGTGAGGACAGGCACTGATACCCTTGCTCTTCTTAGAACACAGCAGGTACTTTCCCACCACAGGGCCTTTGCACTTCTGCTTGCTCCGTCCAGAATATTCTTAGACATCAACATAGATGCCATCTCCTCCAGGAAGGTCTCTTGGATCACATCTTCTGTGAGACTACCCGATGAAATATCTATTGGTTTGTTTTTCTGTCTGCCCCGGAGATGTGTTTCCCTAAAGGTGGGGGTTTGGTCTGCTTTGCTTGCTGCTGTATCCCCAGCTCCTAGACCGGTGCCAGGCCCTTTGCCCCCAACTAGTGTTTGTGGAGGGAAGGAGTGAGTGAATGGATTGTTGCCAGCCTACAAGAATGCAGGGATTGTCTCCTGTGTGGCAGGCACGCTGGTGTGGATGTTTGTGTCCTTAAACATTTGTGTCGGTGCTGCTGTGAGTGTGGACCTGTCTGTTAGGTCTGCATGTTACAGGTCGTGGTTGGGAACCGGAGGCTTCTGGGCTTCTGTGCTGGACATGTGGGGACAGAGTTGGAACTGGACCCCATACTCCTGGTTGGACCTCAGGCATGTCACAGGTGTCAGCCCCAGATGAGCGCTTGGGACCCCTCCCTGGGATTCAGGTCCTTGTGCCCGGGAGAACCGAGGCGCTGGACCTGGCTGGGTTGGAGGGTCCTTGGAGACCCCAGGAGGCTCAGCGCCCTCACCCCAATCCTGCCTTCTCTGAAAGCAAAGCTCACTGCAACAGGAACTGCCCAGAGGCCACGCTAGTCACCCCCAGCCGCGGCTTGCAAAACTCCCAGAGGCTGGTGGGGAAGTGATGGGCCGGCTGGGTAACCACAGCCGGGGGCCAGCCCTTTTCTGCCCGCAGCTCAGAGCACTGACTGTTGGAGGTGCTGGGAGCAGGCTCGCCTGCCTCTGAGCTGGGGATTGTGGCAACAGTTAGCAGCCGTCTAGGACGCTCAGCCTCCATGCGTGGGGCGGTGTGGGTGCTGAGCAGCTCCCTCGAGAGAAGTGTGTCACTGTGAATCCTTGGGGGTGTGTTTGCCATTGTGACGGTGGTGACACTGCCAGGGGCCCTGTCTTGTCCCAACCCTGTGCTTGATTCGCTTTTTAGGAGTGATCTTCAGGTTAAGCAAGATGAAGGAAAGAGGCCCCTGCAAATACACACTCTGCGATTTGAGTGCAATTGGTGATTTTGCTCACACACCCAGAGTGGTTTGAGGTTCGGCTGACTCTGTTCCCGCAAAGCTCGAGGGTGGGGTGGAGACCCCTGTGCTGCGTTGGCAGCTGTGGGGGGGCCAGGAAGGAGCTGAGGTGCTGGGTGGAGGTCGAGACCCACCCGAAGGTCGCCCCCTGCATGTCCAGTTTGGGGCAGGGGCCATAGCGGAAAGACGACGGTGAGGAGTTACCGGAAGCCGTGGTGTGGACCGGAAAGGGGAAGTGCCAAAGAGGAAGGGAGCCCCACGGTGAGGGTTGAGCCCGGCCAGTCGTCCGGCCGAGGGAAGGCTCTGCTCTGCTGGGGCCCTCGGAGAACCCGCTGCTTCCCTGGTCTGTCCGCAGAGAGGAGCTCACAACACGAGGATGTGTGCGCGTGGGGCTCGGCACCCCCAGGAGGGTCCCCCTCCCGGCCCCTGGAATGAAAGTCTCTGGTGACGAGTGCCCGCCTCTGCCTGGGGCTGCGAGAGGGCCGGGCCGCTCCCGCCATCTGTGCACGCCTCTCAGCCTCTTCCCTGCCCGCCACCCTGCTGCTGGAGCGAGGTCCTGAGCCTGTTTCTGGCCTGGGTGACCCAGTGACCCCGAGGAGCGGGAGCAGCTGGGGCCACACGGCTTCCTGTGCTGGTCACTGGCACGCAAGCAGGCTGCTCCCGGCCTGACCGGCTTTGGCTACAGGGGCCTGTGGTGCTTTTGGGGTCTTTCGCCTTGCAGAGACAGGCTCCACCCTCTCCACAGACTCTCATCTGTTGCCTCCCTGGGGCTCGATCGAAGTAGTCCCCTGGGAAAGATGCATGGGCACATGGCTGGGCTCGCCATGTCCCTGGGCCTCCTGCTGTGGGGACAGCCCCGCTCACTGCCCTGAATGGGTGACTTCATTTTCCGGAGCTGTCCCTGCAAAATGGGGCTTTTTCCCAAGGTTGGCAGCAGGGTTAGAGACAGTGAAGTGATTCTGGCCCTGCTGACTGCTCAGTGAGGAGGCTCGGTTCTCTGGCTGTCTTGGGGGTTTTGGCCCTGAGTTTGACCTTGTCGGGATCCATTTCCTGCAGGCTGCCAGCGGTCACTGTGGGTGGACTTGGGCGTCTCAGCCCAGGAGCCAGTGTGGACACTGTTGGGCAGTGCCGGCTCCAGAGCTGGGTCTGTAGTCTCACACCCCAGCTTGCCCAAGCCGAGCCTCAGTTTCTTCCTCCGCAAGATGGGAGCGATGGTGATCGTGGCCACTTCTGAGGGCTGGGGGAGGGATCTCTGAGCTGATGGACAGAGAGCAGAGAGCACCTGGCCCGTGGCTGATTGGCCGTGAACTCCCAGAGCTGCTGCTGTTGCCACCAGGGGCCCCAGGGCCATGTGCTTGCAAGGATGCTCTGCTTAGAATACTTGGGCTGACCCCGCTGGGCCAGGGAGAAGTCCGAGCAGGGTGGGGTCTTCCTGAAGGGACCCACGGGGACCCAGGCCTGTATCCCCTGTTCAAGGATGGGGATGGTCCTGAAACAAAGCCTCGTGGCAGTCCCTGGGGCTCCTTTGCTTTTGGTTCGTTCTGGTTTGGTTTTCACAGCTAAACCGGGACACCTCCTGAGAGGGGAGGGGGCGTCTCCGAGGCCCGGATGGCTCCTGCTCCTGCTCCTGCAGTGGCGTCTGCTGCAGCTGCTGCTGGGGCCTGGGTGGGAAGCACCTTGCTCCACCTCTTGTCTCGCGAGAGCTAGTTTTCTCCGTGGAGGGAGGTGGAGGAGCCCAGTGGGGAGGAAGCTGGGCTTGTGGGCACTGCTCACTCTTTCTGGATGTCAGCTCTGAGGGCCGATTGCCTTGTGCAAGCTCTGTGTCTGCTCAGAGCCTTAGTTTGCACGCTTTAAATGGGTACAACAGGGACTCCTCGGCCACAGGGCTGCTGAGGGTGTGAAATGAGATAACCTAGGTGAGGCAGGTAATGAGCAGCCTGACACATAGTGACTGCCTAGTAAAGAGATCAACAGTAATGAAAACGGCGAGAGAGGAGGTCACTGCCTGTGTTCCTGTCCTGTGGGGACCGTATGCACCTGCTGCAAACTGGGCAGGCATGTGCTTCCTCTCCCAGCTCTGGTGTTACGAGCTGGGGTCAAGGTGCTGGCAAGGCCGTGCTCCCTCCCAAGGCTCCAAGGAAGGGGCCTGGCCTCCAGTGGCTGGCAGCGAGCCGCGGTGTCCTTTGGTTTGAAAGCGGATCCCTCCCTCCTCTGTTTCTGTTTTCGTGGGCCAGTGGCATCCTTGCCTCTGTGTGTGTTCCTCCTTTAACAGGAACAGCCCTTGCCAAGTTAGAGCCCACCCTGATCCTGCACGACTTCCTCCTAACTCGGCTGCGTCTGTAAAGACCCTGTTGGTAGAGCAGGCTGCGTTCACCGGCACCAGGGGTTGGGGCTTCCGGTGTGCTTTTAGGGGACACGATGTAAGGTCTAGATCCTCAGCTGATACTTCAGCCCTTGACCACAGGAAGGCAAGACTGTGACCTTCTCCCCCTGGATGCCTGTCCACTGGTGCCCTAGGGGTTTTCAGGTGCCGGGGGTGATCCACACCCCACACTGCTCGATGGGAACCCAAGCCCCAGGCCGCATGGTAGGTTAGTGGCAGAGGTGGGAGCGCAGCCTGGATCTCCTGGTGTCAGAGCTACCTCTGCACTGGCCCATGAGTTAGCAGCTGGCACTGAATCCCGCTCCTCAGGAGGATGCTGCTGCACCCCGTGGTGACCAGCTCTCTGGGTCTCCACGTCTCGTTCCGTTCTTCATTGGGTAGGGTTAAGGGTGCGAGGTGGATTCAGATCCTCTCCTGGCCAGTGTGACCATGGACGAAGCACACCACCTCAGTTTCCCTGTCTGGGGAATGGAGTCGATACAGCCTCACCTGTGGGCACAGGGGGCAGAAACCCTTCTGGACTGCCCTGCACGCACCCGATGTTTGTATGAACACCTGGTTTCCCTCCCATTCTGAGCTCTTTGATTTTCTCTGACTCTGAGAGGTCCGTGGGAGGAAGGTATGGGCGGGTGTTTTCCACGGGAGGACTCAGACCTTGAGAATGGTCTCGACCCTGAGTGGTCAGAGCGGAGACAGCTATCCACAGCCTCAGAACCTTTCTATTCCTGATAGACAAGACATGCAAAGAAAGAGCAACCTCGAGAGTGAAGGATGGAGAGGCTGTGTGTGCAGCACCTTGGTTAGACCAGGGCCAGTGGGGCGGGGATTAAGCGAAGCTGCCGTTAGCTGGGGACCCTGTGGGCCCCCGGGGGACAGCAGCTCCTTGCTGACGTCCAGGGGAGCTGTGATCCCCGCTCTCTTCTGGGTGGCAGGCCTGGCCCTGGGCCCCTGCAGGCACTTCCTCTGGGTTTCATGCCTGGCTTATCAGGAGGCTGCATGCGCATCTATTTCTGGCCTGGATGGAAATAGTGTGCAGGTCCCAGCAGCAGGCAGAGCCCAGGGTGGGTTTCAGGGAATGAGGACGCAGGTCCCAGCCGGGAGACGGGGAGGAGTGAGCTTACCAGGTCCCCCAGGTGACTGGGTGTTGGGTGCTGTGCAAAGCGGGGCCAATGCTGGCAGCATCCTTCTCCTTCTCCCTTTGCATCCTTCTGGTGGTAACAAGAACATCGGTCTGGTACCCACAGCTCTTCTTCTCCGCCTCAGTACTGGGGCATTTTTTAGTATAATTTTTATGGAGATAATTGTAGATTCACAGAAATAATGGAGACGGGTCTCTGCAGACTGTACTGAGTGTTCTCCTGGAAGGCAGTATCTTGCAAGAGGACCCCAGGACGATGTCACAGCCAGGGTGCTGGTATTGGTACCATCTACTCACTACCTTCCTCAGATTGCCCCAGGTGGTTATTTTGTTTTTGTTCTTCATGTGTATAGTTAGTTGAATATTTAGTGTTTGAACATACGTGTATAGTCTTGCGTACAACTCTATAGCCAAGGTACTGAAGAATGCATCATTACAAGAATCTTAATATAGCCCCTTAACACTGCTTCATCTCTAAAATTTTAGAATGTTTTTATTTTTTTAAACATTTATTTATTTAATTTCAACGGCAGAGTTAGAGGGAGAGACAGAGAGAGAGGTTTTCCATCCTTTGGTTCACTCCCCACATGGCTGCAACAGCCAGACCTGGGCCAACCCAAAGGCAGGAGCTTCCTCCAGGTCTCCCAAGCATTTGGACCATCTTCTGCTGCTTTTCTGCTTTTCCCAGGTGCATTATCAGGGAATTGGATGACAATCAGAGCAGCCAGGACTTGAACCAGTGCCCATATTGGATGCTGGGGTGGCAGGCAGTGGCTTAATCCACTAAGCCACAAGACTGGCCCCAAACATTTTTAGCATGTTTTTATTTTTTTTTTAACAAAATTATTGTATTTATTTGATTGAGAGACAGCACGAGAGCTCCCATCCATTGGTTCATTCCCTAGATGCCTGCAGTGGCTGGGAGCTGGGCCCAGGTCTCCCAGGCGAGCGTTTTTTTGTTTTTGTTTTTTTTGCTGGAGTTACGTCCTGGAGCTGGGAACTGAACCCCACATACTCTGACATCTTAACCGCTGTGCCAAACACCCACCTGGTCTGTTTCCTCCTGAGAGATGTGGCATTCCTTCATGAAGGAATAACACACACGGTACCAGGCGGTGGCTGTCCGGCCCAGGTTTGACGCCCGTGTGCCACTGCGGCCGTCTTCCGGTGGGACAGAGGCTGTTGTCTGAGCCCCGTGACCCCACCCTTCCTGGGCGACCCCTGCTCTGACTGCTGCCCCCGTCAGTGAGTCCTGTGTGGAGGATTGCTCTTCGCTCTCCCCTTTGTGGTTTCTCCTCTCCTGTACAACTTGGGAAGCAGGCTGCGTGAGGGCCTTGCCTCGGCCGTTTCTGGGTAGAATTGAACCATAGTGGACTGTTTCCCCTGACTGTTATTCCACAGGTTCTGCTAGATGGGGTGAGGGGTACTGCTTCCCCTCCTGTTGGAAACACAAAATCGTTTTTTTTTTTTTTTTTTGACAGGCAGAGTTAGACAGTGAGAGAGAGACAGAGAGAAAGGTCTTCTTTCCGTTGATTCACCCCCCCAAAATGGCCGCTATGGCCAGTGCGCTGCGCCTATCCGAAGCCAGGAGCCAGGTGCTTCTCCTGGTCTCCCATGGGGTGCAGGGCCCGAGCACGTGGGCCATCCTCCACTGCCCTCCTGGGCCACAGCAGAGAGCTGGACTGGAAGAGGAGCAACCGGGACAGAACTGGCACCCCAACCAGGACTAGAACCCGGAGTGCTGGTGCCGCAGGCGGAGGATTAGCCAAGTGAGCCGTGGTGCTGGCCCAAAATCATTCTTAAAACATTTATTTGTGGGGCTGGCGCTGTGGTGTAGCAGGTAAAGCTACTGCCTCTGGTGCCAGCATTCCATATGGGCACTGGTTTGAGTCCCGGCTGCTCCACTTCCAGTCTCGCTCTCTTCTAATGCACCTGGGAAAGCAGTAGAAGATGGCCCAAGTGCTTGGGTCCCTGCACCTGCATGGGAGACCTGGAAGAAGCTCCTGGCTTTAGATTGGCCCAGCTTCTTTCTCCCTCCCTCTCTCCCCCGTCCCCACTCTGACTTCCAAACAAATCTTTAAACAAGAGAGGATTACTTGGTGGTCCACACTGGGGATTTAGGGGGCCTGTTTATAAAGCTTCTCTTTGTCTCTGAGCTGGGAAACAGCTGAGGAATGGAACTCGGGCAGCTGAGAGCCTGGCACGGAACTGAACTCGGGCCCCTGCCTTCCCACCCTGTTGCTGACACTGGAGGATGCCCACAGGCATCTGGGGGGAATGGGGTCCGTGTGGGGTAGATGGGCCCAGAGCGGGGCGTGGAGGCTGGAAAGAGCATGGCCAGTGCTTCTTCCATAGGGTCCACAGCAAGGGCTCCCCGTCCCTCCCCTGGGGAGAGACGTGCCAGTGCATTTGCCCATCATCGCTGTAGCTCTGGTTCACGCCCCAAGTAATACCCGCAGTGCCGGGCCTGGGCTGAGCTGGGCTCAGGTGTCCATGTGGATGGCCAGCACCCAGTTCCTGGAGCCTTCACCTCCGCCTCCCAGGGGCTGCTTTAGCAAGAAACTGGAGTCGGGGCCTCGGGCAGGTATTGAACCCAGGTCCCACTGACAGGCTCAACCCACTCTTGGTTTATTGTGACTGTTTTTTAAGAATTGCTTGCCTGGAGAGGCATAGTGACAGAGGGGAGAAGGAGGGAGATCTGCCTGCTCCCTGGGTGGTTGCAATGGTTGCGGCGGAGCCAGGCTGAAGTCGAGAGTCTGGAACCTCATTCAGGTCTCCCCGTGCGTGCAGGGGCCCAAGGACTTGGGCCATCTTCTGCGGTCTTCCCAGGCACATGAGCAGGGAGCTGCCTTGGAAGTGGAGCAGCTGGGACTTGAACCGGCACGCGCTGGGAATGCTGGCATCACAGATGGGGACTTAGCCCGCTGCTCTACAGTACCAGCCTCTGTTGACGATTTTTTAACAAAGAAGCTTACTGGAATCTTACTTCCCTTCTGCAGGCTTTAAAGCGATTTTTAACCTAAAGCCCTTGAGCAGTTTATATTTTTTTTCTTTTTTTCTTTTTCTTTTTTTTTTTTTTTTTGGACAGGCAGAGTGGACAGTGAGAGAGAGACAGAGAGAAAGGTCTTCCTTTGCCGTTGGTTCACCCTCCAATGGCTGCCACGGTCGGCGCGCTGCGGCCAGCACACCGCGCTCATCCGATGGCAGGAGCCAGGTGCTAGGTGCTTTTTCCTGGTCTCCCAGGGGTGCAGGGCCCAAGCACTTGGGCCATCCTCCACTGCACTCCCGTGCCACAGCAGAGGGCTGGCCTGGAAGAGGGGCAACCGGGACAGAATCCGGCGCCCCGACTGGGACTAGAACCCGGTGTGCCGGCGCCGCAAGGCGGAGGATTAGCCTGTTGAGCCATGGCGCCGGCCGAGCAGTTTATATTTTATAGAGTTCCATTGGGTGTATCTTCCTATGGTGTGTCTGTCATTCCACCGTTTTACAAATGGGAAAGTGGAGGCCAAGGCAGAATAAAGTAACTGTTGCCAAGTCAAACAGCCAGGACAGCAGGGGTGGCCCTTAACCCGGGCTGCTCCGAGCTTCTGAGTGCCGAGTGCTGCGGTGCAGTCTGTCGCGGAGACGCAGCCCCGGCCAGGTGCCTGTGTCTGAGACAGCCCAGAGCCCCAGTGGTTCAGAGCAGGGTCCTGGGCTGGGAGCAGCAGCCCCGGGGCTTCTTACTGAAAGTGAAACCAGCGCGGTGAGGAAGGTGTGGAAGGTGGTGAGAACAAACAACGATCCTCACAGCTAAGCTGACCTCCGAGACCAGCCAAGGCTGCAGGCTTTTGCTTGGGGCTCTTCTCTTGGGCGTGCACTCGTGGCTTGGTAGTGCAGGTTGGGGGAGAGTGATGAGAGGGCAGGTGCTGTGCCTCTGCCCCACGCACTGCTGGGGAGCACAGCTGGGATTTGCACTGAGGCCTTGAGATTCCAGGATTTCCTACCGGGTTCCCTGCTCCCGTGCCCTGGTTAGTTCCAGTCTCTGGAAGTCAGCCGAGACGCCCTTTCTTCCCCTTCGCTGGCTGGTTGGTGTCCGTGGTGCACTCAGCTGCTCCCCTTCATGCAAGTGTAGATCTGCACACGTCCCTGGGCTGGTTTGGACATCTGTCCTCCCACCCAGACTCTCGCTCCCTGGGCAGGGTCACATCCATCTGCTTTGTGACCGTGTCTTTGGCTCTGTGTGGGGCTGGGGAGTTGGGAAGGAGGAGCAAGCAGGCGCTGGAAGGTACCTGCACCTTTTGTCCTCCGGCCTTGACCTTGGAAGTCTTGGGCTCCTGGGGAGATGTTTTTGTTAGGTTTGTTGAAGATGCTGCAGCGTGTGGTTGGGGGCGGGCACTGGGGAAAGGCCGTCTGTGTTCCTGGGGTCACGGGTAGTAGGATGTTCCAGTGGCCTAGAGAGAAGCTACAGACCCGGAGTGGGAGGAGAAAGGAGACAGGACTTTGGAGAGGGGTCCCAGCTGCTGCCAGTGCAGGTGTCAGTGGGTGAGGTAGAAGGGAGAGAAGTTTCGAGATGTGTGTGGAGGCCAGGCCCCCTCTTCGCCTTTGAAGTATCTGAAGGTGATAGATGGAGAGGGCGCCGCTTGGGGGCCGTGGTGGCAGGAAGAGCGGCTGCAGGTCAGGGGAGCCGAGGTGATGCCGGGAAGCTGTGGGCTGTGCAGGGCAGTGTCCGAGCCTCTTCTGTGGCTATGATCTCACTCTCCAAGCAGGAAGCCCTGCCCCGAGCCCAGCTGTGCTGGCGTGCATGGCCCGGTTCTGCCGGCCACAGCCTGCCCAGAACAGGCTTGTTCGCGTGGCTGCGTGTCCTCGGCACACCTCCCAGCCGGCACAGACAAAGCCCCCACCCCGCCCCTATTCACCCCTCCCCATTGCCCTTGGCGATGCCTGCAGTCAGCCCATGGGAGGGGATCTCTTGGTATCTTTTCTCACGCCTTTACACACATGTGTGCTCTCAGGCATACACGGGCGTTCTTCCTTAGGCCACGTTTCTGGAAAACGTGTTGGAGAGCAGCTTCGTTAGAGCAGTGGATTGATTACATCACACTACACAGAAATTCCTGATGTATGGCCAACTGATGCGACACCCCGACCGATTTCTTCAGCATCACTTAACACTCCTGAGAACCTGCACGCAGCCCTCTGTCCTGCTGTTTTGCATGGATGCCCTGTAGCCACAAGCACCTACTTGGCTGGTGCCCGAGTGGGCTCATCACTGACCGCCTTTGCAGGGAGGTGTGGCGTCGGACAGTGTTCAGGAATGGTTCTGACTTAGGGTTTCCTCTCTGCTCAGACCGCTTGCGCTGCAATGGAAATCAATGAAATGATCTGTAGAAATGCAAAACATCTCGCTGAAGTCGGAGCCTACTTGTCGGGAGCAAACACCAGGCTCAGGAAGGATTTGAGGGCAAGTGGGGCTCTGGGTTCAGGGCTCGATGGTTTTCAGTGTGGGGGATGCCGGGCGGGCTCCTGTCCCATCACAGAGTGGTGTGCACCTGCTCTGTGGACCCTTCCACGCATCTGCGGGATCTGGAGGTGCGTCTTGGGTCAAAAACTTTTGTAAGCGATAGTGGATGTGCACACAGTGAGAACTGGAGTAGCGATACATGCTTGCGTATAGTATGTATGCACACTTAGAAAAGGCCTTCAGAAAGTTCACGGAAAATGCATATTTTAGAAAAAAAACCTATGGATTTCCAAATTTTTTTGCCCCAAAATTCCATTTTCCGTGCACTTTTGGCAGCATCCTCATGTGTACTTGTGTGCGCATATGGGTGGTCACAGACACAGATACATCCATCTGGTCTCCTGTTTGCATGTGTGACTACAGAGTTCTTCCTGTGTTAGTTTGTAAGGATTGCTGCCTTGGTTTTCACGACGAACAAATTGAGACTCTGTGCTATTTTTTTATGCCTTTTATGTATCCAGCTTTATTAGGCTGTGTTAATGGCTTAAAACCAAGACTTCACAAATGCATAGATGTTTCTACATCTTTGTTACTCAACATTGTTGTGTACTCTTTCAACCTCCCCCCACCCCACGTAATCCTCACGCGAGTACTTTGAGCTAAGTACTGTCATGGCCCTGGATGTTCACACAGGGAAACACGCCCAGAGAAGTGAAGTTGGTGCCCGGAGCCACCTGCTGTCGGTGGGCGAGCTGGGTGCACAGGCTGCTCACAGACTCACTGGCCGCACCGCTGCTCCCGACGTGGGGCCCCTGGCACTGAGCGTGCAGCCTCAGCACTCGGATCTTAACCTCAAGACAGAACGAGGGTTTGGATGAACCTGCTGGAGTGCAGTGGCCTTACCTGCTCCGCACAGCTCTGCCCGCCGTGGGTGGTGGGGTCAGCTCGGAGCTGGGGAGCCTGCCTGATGCAGGATCGGGTGCTGGACACGTTGACAAAGATGCCTGAACTTACCCACTGTGGCTGGTGAGCGGTTTCCTTCCTGCCGCCCAGGGCTTCTGGCCGTCAGGTTGTGTGTGTGTGTGGGGGGGAGGTGGTTCTGGGTGCTGGGCAGACCCCTGTGCCTCTGGCCCTCACCCACAGGCCTGGGAAGTGCCAATAGGAGGACACTCAGGAAAGTTCATGGAAAATGGAATTATGTTTCAGTGCCAAAAAATGTGAGATCCTTGCATAGTTTTTTTTTTTTTTTGCATAATATACATTTTCCATTTTTAAAGACTCCTTGTAATGGCTCTGAAGGGTTTGGCAGGGGTGGGGGGTGGCTCCAATGCTACCTTTTCAACCCAGGAGGTGCCAGCTGCAGGCTGGGTGCCATTCCTGGCCTGGGTGGCAAGATGGTCCCATGGCATAGGGGACCCTACGTGGGCCGTTGTCACCCACTGCATCCGTGTGGTGGGGACAGAACTGGTCTCCCTCCTAGGATGGACCCAAGTTGATCGAGAACAGATATGAGGATGTTCATGGCAGCAGTGGGTGGAGACAGCCCCGATGTCCATCACTGAGTGCTAGATGGATCAGACGAGGTGTGTCCATACAGGGACTGCGAGTCATCCAGAGAGGAGTGAAGCGCTGACCCGAGCTACAGCCGGACGAGGCCAAAGAATTGTCCCAAGGGAGAGACGTTAGACATAAAAGGCCACACTGCATATGAGTCTGTGGGCATGAAATGTCCAGAACAGGGGGATCATGTCAAGATTTCCTGAAGTTCTGATACCTAGTTTTAAGCACATGAACATGGCTTTCAAATAACGTTAAAGCTGTCCAGCATTGTCGGTACTGCTACCAATATGGAAATGTAGCCATGTTGGAGTGTGACTCAAATGGTTTTTTTATTTTTTTTTTTATTTTTTTTATTTTTTTGACAGGCAGAGTGGACAGTGAGAGAGAGACAGAGAGAAAGGTCTTCCTTTTGCTGTTGGTTCACCCTCCAATGGCTGCCGCGGATGGCGCGCTGTGGCCGGCACACGCCCTGATCCGATGGCAGGAGCCAGGAGCCAGGTGCTTCTCCTGGTCTCCCATGGGGTGCAGGGCCCAAGCACCTGGGCCATCCTCCACTGCACTCCCTGGCCACAGCAGAGGGCTGGCCTGGAAGAGGGGCAACCGGGACAGAATCCGGTGCCCCGACCGGGACTAGAACCCGGTGTGCCGGCACCGCAAGGCGGAGGATTAGCCTGTTGAGCCACGGCGCCGGCCCTCAAATGGTTTTTTAAAAAATATTTATTTTTATTTGAAAGAGTTACACAGAGAGGAGAGGCAGAGAGAGGTCCTCCATCCGATGGTTCACCCCCCAATTTGCTGCAATGCTGGAGCAGCACTGATCCAAAGCCAGGAGCCAGGAGTTTCCTCTGGGTCTCCCATGTGGCTGCAGGGGCCAAAAGACCTAGGCCATCTGCCGGGAGCTGGATCAGAAGTGGAGCAGCCGGGTCTTGAACCAGCGCCCATATGGGATACCGGTGCTTTAGGCCTGAGCATTAGCTCACTGCGCCACAGCACTGGCCCCGACTCACATGGTTTAAAGTAGCCTGTAACATACCTAAGGAATACCGCGTTGTATTAAACACACACTTTACTTCTCCTTGTAGAGGTCTCCTCACTTGAATTTCTAAATTATCTAGCTCTAGAAGCCATTACTTGTAGGCTTGTTATCATGATCCAGAGAGGGAAAAATGGAACTAGGACTACTCACATAGGTGCTGGCTCCTGGATTCGGATTGGTGCAGCTTCAGCCATTGCAGCCATTTGGAGAGTAATCCAGTGGATGGAAGACCTTCCTCTGTCCCTCTCTCTTTCTCTGTGACCCTGCCTCTCAAATAAATCAATAAAATCTTTTTAAAAAGCTCATTGTACATTTCAAATGGATGACTTTTATGGTACATGGCTGTAACCTAATAAACCCATTTTCTATGTAAGAATAATTCAAAAACTTAATGCCACAGTGGATGTTTGGTTAAGATGCCACTTGGGATGCCCACATCCCATAAGTACTTGGATTCTTCTAGTCCTGTCTCCACTCCTGACTCCATCTTCCTGCTAATGTGTACCCTGGAGGTGATAGGCAATGGCTCAGGTACTTGGAACCCCTGTCATCCATGTGGGAGATCCAGGTTAAATTCTGGACTTCTGGCCGGTGCTGCGGCTTACTTGGCTAATCCTCCGCCTGTGGTGCCAACATCCTGGGTTCTAGTCCTGGTTGGGGTGCCAGATTCTGTCCCAGTTGCTCCTCTTCCAGTCCAGCTCTCTGCTGTGGCCCAGGAGGGCAGTGGAGGATGGCCCAGATGCTTGGGCCCTGTACCTGCACGGGAGACCAGGAGGAAGCACCTGGCTCCTGGCTTTGGATCGGCACAGCGCCGGCCATAGCGGCCATTTTGGGGGTGAACCAATGGAAAAAGGAAGACCTTTCTCTCTGTCTCTCTCTCTCTCATTGTCTAACTCTGCCTGCCCAAAAAAAAAAAAAAAAAAAAAAAAAAATCTGGACTTCTGGCTTCAGCCTGGCCCAGCCCCAACTGTTGCGGGAGTTAGGAGCGTGAACCATAAGATAGAAGATCTCTCTCCCTCTGTGAATGTCAAATAAAATTTCAAAAAAATTTAAAAGAAGCTGAACCTTTGAGAAAGAGTTTGTTGACAATGAAATTAAAAGATAAAACTCATTTTCCATGAACTTTTTGAAGTCTGTGTGTGTGTGTGTGTGTGTGTGTGTGTGGAGGGGGAGGGAGGGAGAGAGGGAGGTGGTATCTCTGACTCCAGAGCTTGTGAGTGTGACAGGCATGAGTCTTGTGCTCCCAGGTCTTAGAGGAAGAAGGAGCAGGTGCACAGGTAAATGGATCAGCCCGTCCCCACTGTTGGTGCCAGCGCGGAGCTTCGTGTGGTGGGTGTGGCGATAGAGGAGGTGGAGAAGGAAGGCCACGTTGAGCGGCCATGTAAATGAGATCCATGGGCCAGAGGCAGCTGTGTGTGTGTGTGCCTGTAGTGGGAGCACGGAGGGAATGGGGCGCAGCTTCTTCTCTTGCTTCCTAGAGTCCCCTGCTTAGCAGTGAGTCAAGGTCCCCGTCCTGGCTCTCCCACCTGCTGGCTGGTGACCTTGGCCACAATCTTTTCTTCTCCATGTCTCGGCTCCCTCATTTGTTCCAGAAGGGCAGTTCTCAGCCCTGCCCTGTGGTAACTTGAAGAGCAAGCCAGCACAGAGGATGCTGCTGTGGCCCACCCATTTCCTGCTCCCAGGCCTGTGCACCTGTCTCCCAGCTGCTGGGCTGTTGGCTGCTGTGGTCACTGGGAGGGAGCCCTCGCAGCACGCAGCAGCCAGGGTCTGGCTGACAGGTTGGGGAAGAGGCCAGCCTCCCAGTCTCCATGAGGACCCACTTCCCTGGGGTCAGGGATGCTCCAGAGCCCCTTTGCCTGCTCCTCCAGCTGAGACCTTGTGTAGCTTCTCCTCCCGCCCCTTCCTGCCCCTGTGCTCCTCGCAGTAGACATCTGGGCGAGGGTCCCTGCCTCAGGGTCTCCCTCCAGGGAAGCAGCCTCCAGCTCCGTGCTGTGCAAAGTATCATCAGTGTGCCCAGCGCACAGTCAGCGCTCCACTCTGGGACTGCAGTCTTGGCTTTATTCTCAAGGATGAGACCCGTGTCTGCACATCCAGCAGACTGCCTGGCTACGGCTAACCTGTGAACGGTGATGGATGGACAGACAGTCCAAGTTCTAGGGTAGGAAAAGCTCATCCAGGTCTGAGATTCACCACAGCATTAGTCAAAGTCAGAGAGAGAGGTAGGAGCAGGCCAAACCGTTTTCCCTGTTCTCGTTCACTCAAAGCAACATGAAAATGCTTCACCTTTGAGGAAGGAAAACCAAGGTGTTTTTTCCTCCCTGTCTTCTCTGCATTGAGTGTATCTGACGGTGTGTGTGTGTGTGTGTTGTGGCAGGGGAGGGTTCGAGGGGTTTATGAGTTGTATGCCAGGAAACAGGTTGACAACAAATATAGTTTCCTGATTAAAAATTACATCAGAAAATCCCAGCAAGTTGTTCTGTGTCTATTGACAAAAATCTACCTTATTCTTTAAAAAAAAATTATTATTTGAAAGGTGGAGTTAGAGAGAAGGGGAGACACAAAACCATCTTCCATCCACTGGTTCGCTCTCCAAATGGGGCTGCAACAGCCAGAGCTGGACCGTCTGAGGCCAGGAGCCGGGAGTGTCTTCTGGATCTCCCACGCGGGTTCAGGGTCCCAAGCCCCTGGGTCATCCTCCACTGTGTTCCCAAGTGCATTAGCAGAGAGCTGGATGGGAAGCGGAGCAGCCCAGACTTGAACCGGTGCCCATATGGGATGCCGGCATTGTGGGTGGTAGCTTTACCTGCTATTCCATAATGCCCGCCCTCCAGCTTATTCTTTAAAAGTTTTTAGAGTTCATTTTCAACTCTTTGAGAGACAGAGACTGACCTTTTGTTTGCTAGTTCACTCCCCAAATGCGTACGACAGCTGAGGCTGGGTCAGGAGCTTGGCGCTCAGTCTGGGCCTCCCACGAAGGTGGCAGGGCCCCAGATACCTGACTTAGCACCTGCTGCATCGCAGCGTGGGCTTTAGTGCGAAGCGAGAATCACAGCAGAACCAGAACTGAAACCCAGGAGCTCTGACACGGCGAGACCTCTGCACCGCGTCCCAGCCCTCAGCAGTTACCCGCACGTCTTTCTGGAAAGGCGCAAGAGTTTAAGTAGCAAAGCCAGTGCTGCAGAACACGCTGGAGGAAGGACAGTGCCTGAGCTCTAAACTTACTATAAGGCAGCAGCGATCAAGACAGGGTGATGGCGGCAGACAGACGATTCGCTCGGTGGAATGGGACAAAGAGCCTAGAAAGGGACCCACGCGAGTTTCGGCTCATCCTCCACAGAGGAGCAGCGGCAGCTCAGTGGAGAAGGAGTCTCTTGACAGACACACGAGGGACACGCCAGCTCTTCCCTAGGGAGAAGAGGGAGGGAGCAGGTGGGAGGCACAGGGAAGGCGGCCGGTGCTGGACGCAGTGGTCCTGGACGCGGTAGCTGACGCCTGCTCTCCCTTCCTGGGCAGCGCAGGCTCGAGAGGGCGCTTGTTGTCAGCAGCGGGAGGGGGTGGATGCCCAGGCTGCCGGCATTGCTGCCGTGGCTCTTGTTCTTTCTTTCCGCCGGGTCTCTGTCTTTGCCTCTGTCTGGCACTGTTTTATCTCGGCTGTCTCCTGTCCCATCTGTGTGTCTCGACCTGCCTTGGGCTCCCGTCTGCTTTGCCTGCTTCCTCTCTGTCCCATCTCCAGGTCAGCCCATCTGTGCCCCTTCTCTCTCCATCTCCTTCCTCTCCTGGCACCTGTTGATTGGGCCCTGTTGTGCCTTAGCCACTCTGTTAAGGAAGGGGAAGTGTGCGTAGTCCCTGCCTGCCTGGAGCTGACGGTCTAGGAAAAGAGCGGTGTCTGTGGATAATCGCTTGTCACTGGTAAGGGTGTTGAGAACAGATGCTTGGCCTGTGTAGAAGTGGGAACTGGGAGGTTTCCTGAGTCTGCTGGAAGGGAGAGCCTGCAGTGGACCTGGACGAGAGCGGTCCTGTGGCTGGTAGGAGTGAGCAGGACCCACTGGAGTCCGTGAGAGGGGCTGGCATCTCTGGGTAATGGGGGTGAGGACGCACAGTTGGGCTGGCAGAGGTCAGCAGAGTCCTGACAGGAGTGGGGCATCACGGGAATGTTTGGTGCCGAGCAGTGGGGCCGGTGAGTGTGTATGTATTCACAAGGATGACCATGGGCTGGCTTCCTGCTGTGTGGACATGAGTCAGAGGGCTGTTCTGTCCTGCATTGTGGTGGATCATGGAATCCAGTAGCTGTGGACAGATGCAGAGTAAAAATGATGGGACTTTGCTGGAAGACAGTGTTGCACTGTGTGGAAATTTCTTTAGTTGTGTATGCATGCTGCATTTTTATTGTAATTTATGCAAAATTTATCATTTATTATAATTGTGCTAAAGGATAAACGCAGCTGCTGGATTTCCTCCCGGAGACTTTTCATTGGGAAAGAATCGTTGCACTTGATTGTCTTTCTCTCTCAAGTAGATGAAAATGAAAACAATATAAAAATGTTTAAAGAAAGAACAAGAATGTTGCTTTAAAGTCTAGCCTCGTGGCTGGCAGTCGGCTGGGTATGGTTGATGGCGCCCAGGGACCCGAGTACCTTGATGGTCCCCAGGGAATTGCTAACACAGGCGAATTGGCAGTGCCGATTTCCTTCTGGAAAGTTTGGGATTTCAGCGTGCCAGATGGATCTGGACTTTGTTTGTGTTTAAGGAACAAGGATGGGAGAGGAGGAAGAAGTCCTCTGGTTTGTGGGTTGGGTGGAGATTGGGGGGCATCCTCCCAGCCCCACCTCTCACCCCACCAAAGTTTAGAGTTACCTTGTACCCCGGGATGGGGCCACTGCAGTTGCTAAGCAATTCTGAAAACCTCTTGTCTGGAGATAGTTTTGGCTCAAGCCGATGCTATAGAGAGAGCAGAGCTCCTTGGGGTCGTTCATCTGGCTTCCCTGGGTGACGCCGTTTAGAGCTGTGGTTTGCACAGCCAGGACACTGGTGCTGCAGGGACACTGTGAGATAAATGATAGACTTTCACACACTCATTTTGTACACACACTCATTTCTGTGTGTGTTAATTGGTGTTGCTTGGGGCCAGCGTTGTGGTGTAGCAGATAAAGCTGCCGTCTATGATGCTGGCATCCCATGTGGGCGCTGGTTCGAGTCCTGGCTGCTCTACTTCCTATTCATCTCCCTGCTAATGGGCCTGAGAAAGCAGTGGAGGATGGCCCAAGTGCTTGGGCCCCTGCACCCACATGGGAGACCTGGAAGAAGCTCCTGGCTCCTGGCTTCAGACTGGCCCAGCTCTGGCCATTGTGGCCATTTGGGAAATGAACCAGCAGATGAAAGGTCTCTGTCTCTGCCTCTGTCACTCCATTTCTCTCTATCTGCAATTCTGCCTTTTAAATAAATAAATAAATAAATCTTTTAAAAAATATTTGTCTTGGGCCGGTGCTGTGGTATCGTGAGCCAAGACTCTGCCTGTGGAACCGGATCCTACACAGGCACCAGTTCGAGTCCCGGCTGCTCCTCGTCAGATCCAGCTCTACTGTGGCCTGGGAAAGCAGCAGCAGACGGCCTGAGTGCTAGGGCCCCTGCGCCCACGTGGAGAACCAAAGGAAGCTCCTGGCTCCTGGCTTCGGATTGGCCCAGTTCCGACTGTTGTAGCCATTTGGGGAGTGAACCAGCAGATGGAAGACATTGTGTCAGTTTCTCCCTCTATCTGTCTGTAACTCTGCCTCTCAAATGAATAGCTAAAATCTTGTAAACAAATTTTGTCTTTACTTGGGTGCGGGTTCTGCTTTCTAACGGTATCGGCCGTAGAGAGCTCGGCACCTGTGACCATGCGCAGGTGGGACGTAGCCCGAGCTCTGCTTACTCACGGCTTCTCCCATCGCTCCCTGAGCTGTCCCCAGAACTGCGGTCTGCGGAGCCGGGGCTGTGGTGAGAAGCTGAGAGTGTCCAGTTCCTTCCATCCGCCTTTACCCAGTTCTGGTTCTCTGCCCTGCCCACCGGCCCCCGGGGGTGGGAGTGGTGGCGAGCCTTTCTGGCCATTTCCATTGGATTGCAGAGCACCAGTGTGTTTGCTGACTGTGGCTGAGAGCAGCACATTGCGTTTTTGAAATCACCCAGAGTAGATTCTCAGTGTCTGCTGGAAATAAAATAAAAAATAAGAATTTGTGATGCGTGTATTAAGTGGCTCAGCCGAGCCTTCTCACGGTGTACACAGATTTCAGAACATGTTGCATGTGATGAATGTGGACGATTCTGATCCAACGCCCCCTCACCTGTCTGGACTCGGCTGTCCACAGCTGCAGTTCTAGGTTGCAGCTGGGACTTCCTTCCCCACTCTTAGGGTCTCCGGGCCTCGCTTCTCTGGCCAGTGTACTGAAATGGTTGAGCCAGCGCTTGGAGGACAAGGGACCAGAACTCGATCTCACACTCACCTAAGTGGAAAAGAGAAGTTAGTGGTTTAATGTGAGCAGCACAGTCCAGAGGTGGAACGGCCTTCGAGCCCCACTGGACCCAGGGACTTCAGTGGGGCAGCAGGATGATGTCTGTTAGTCCCAGCTGGGCAGCAGCAGTGGGGGAGATGTCACCAGGTGCCCTGGCCACATTCGTCCCTAGAGGATGCTGGTGGTGCAGCCCGGGCCATGTGCTGGTCCCTGGATCAGTCCCACACCCGTCATCCCGCAGGGTTTGGGGCCAGTGGGAAACATCCAGGCAGGCCCTTGGCCTTCTGTCGGCCTCCAGGAGTTGGTCCTGAGCCTAAGTGGAGACTCAGGTGCAGAGATGGCTTCTGGTGTCTTCTGGGGGATGAGTGTGGGCAGCGGGTGTGTGGCTGTACCCCAGGCAGGGTGAGCTCTGGCTTCTCATCGGCTCCTGTGAATTTCCTTTCAGTGGATATCATGGAGATAAAGGAAATCCGTCCGGGAAAGAACTCCAAGGATTTTGAGCGTGCAAAAGCAGTGCGCCAGAAAGAAGACTGCTGCTTCACCATCCTGTACGGCACCCAGTTCGTTCTCAGCACACTCAGCTTGGCAGGTGGGTGCCTGTTCCTGAGCTCGTCTCCCACGCCACACCTGGGTTCCCTGCTAGGGTTCTCTCTGGTCCTGAGATGCTCACAGCTGCCTGCCTGCTCGTGTGTGTTTGGGGCACCAAGAATTTGAATCCCAGCTTTGCCCCTTTGGCTGTTCATTTTTGGGCAGCATACTTAACCTCTCTGAGCTGCAGACTGCTCAGCTGTGGCACACAGAGAATGACGGTGCCTTTCTCACTGGGAAGTGAGCAGTGTGTTCAGCATCTCCCTGGCTCGGGCTGAGAGCTGAGTTAAAGGTTAGAAGTTCTAACCAGCACGGGCCAGGCTCTGTCAGGTGAAAAATGAGAGCTACCTTCTACCAGCACAGGCTGCAGTGTGAACCTGACACTGATCTGCAGGAACTGTCCCGAGATCTGGCATTGTACGCACACGTGTGTGCACCTACATATGTGTGTGTGCACCTGCATATGTGTGCATGCGGGCACAAACACAGACCTGCGTGTCTGTCGGTGAGGTTTCTGGCCATCCCTGTGAATCTATCACTGAGCGGGAGGCAGGAGGCGGGAGTGGGGCTGTGAGGAAGTTCAGGGGCTTTGCCCAGAGGCAGAAGCTGTGGTTCCTTTCAGGTGCAGTCCTAGAATTTGTAGACTTGGAATCAAACCGATAATCATGACTGATGAGGGAGAATAAATACTGTTGGAAGCAGACCAGGGAAGTGAGGGCACTGAGAGTTGAGAGAGAGACATTTAATGTAGAGTCACATAGGACTTCCTCGTCTGAATTTATTCTTCCATCAAGCGTCTGGTGAGCGTGGGTCCCTAGCTAGGTTGTGCTGGACCTCAGCAGGGTTAGCAGGATGGCTAAGGGGCCAGCACTGGGGTGCAGCAGGGTAAGAGCAGCCTGCGATGCCAGCATCCCAGGTGAGTACCAGTTCAAGTCCCAGCTGCTCCACTTCTGATCCAGCTCCCTGCTATTGCATCTGGGGAAGCAGCAGAATGTGGTCCCGTACTTGGGCCCCTGCCACCCATGTGGGCAACCAAGATGGAGCCCCTGGCTTCAGCCTGGCCCAGCCCCAGCTGCTGTGGTCATGTGGGGCATGAACCAGCAGGTGGAAGGTCTGTGTCTCTGTCTCTCCTTCTCACTCTAACTCTGTCCTTCAAATAAACACATAGATCTTAAAAAAAAAAAAAAGCGATGGGTGAGACCCCGTTGCTGCTCTGAGGAGGCTCACTGTCCACGTGTGGACAAGCAGCCACAGTGCCCTGCAGTGAGAGCTGCCGTTCCCGTGTAGTGGGTGCAGTGTGCGCTCTGTGAGTTCAGGATACCTCGTCCCACGGCAGGCTTGGTGTAGAGGTGACTTTTGAACTGGGTGTTGAGGCTTCAGTAGGAGTTGGGAGGGGAGAGAGAGGGCAGTGCAGGGCCCAGAGGGGGACGTAGGGAGCTGGGCGTGGGAAGTGCTGAGCGGATGTCCTGCTCGTGGTATGTGGAGGGCAGGAGAGGTGGGGCAGGAGACCTGGGCCTCACACCCATGAGCATTCAGGGCCCCGTGCCCTCAGCCTCACTGAAGGCTGAGCTGGGGCCCCTGCTCCTGGAAGGGAGACCCTGGGAGCCCAGGATGCCAGCTTTGGTATCTGGCCCATTCTGGGCTCCCTCAGGTGGCAGAGAGGGTCCAGACCAGGATTTGCCCTGACCCCCAGCTCTGGCACTGGCCCTGAGCCCCTCCGAGCCTGGGTTTTCTCCCCCTCTGTGTGGGATGAGTGAAAGCAGCGTGCCGGGCATGCTATGAATGTGCTTGAGAAGTCGCAGTGTCTTCCAGCTGCACTTTCCTGCGAGCTTTAGGGAGCCTCCTTGGCTCAGACCGGCGAGGTCCCTGGTGCCGAGGAGACGTTCGCAGCTCAACCACGTCTTTGCACGGCTGCCTCTGTTGTACCGCGAGGACGTGAGGCCCGGGGCATGCAGTGGTGCATGGGCCGTGAGCTGTGGTCATCCCCGGCTGGGATCTGTCCCCAGATGCCTGGCTCTTACCCACCGCTTGTCCCTGCTTTCCCCATGGCCACTAGGGCCATCTACTTTCCAGCGCTCACCCCAGCCTCATTGGAAACAGGAGAGATGCTGACGCTGCTCAGGGCTCAGATGCCCTCAGGCCTAGGACCAAGAGCTACAACTCTTTGCTAAAACAAAACCCAAAGCTGAAGCTCTGAGCCTGTAGGAGACTGAGTCACGTCTTCCCGAGACATCCACGTCCTGATCCTGCAGCCTTGACCTTGGCTGCTGTTATCCATCATTGACAAGGGGGCTTGGCAGGTGTGGTTGTTCAGGGTCTTGAGACGGAGTGGCCGCAGTATCATCACAAGGGGCCCTGTAAGGGGCACACAGCTGAGTCGGCCTCAGATATGGAGCTGTGATGACAGAAACAGCAGTCAGGGTGACATGGGGACGGGAGCCACGAAGCGTGGGTGGCCTCTCAAAGCTGGGAGAGGCAAGGGGCCGGATCCTCGCCCAGGGATCCCAGGAGGAACCCCTTGGAGCTGTCCGTCCTCCAGCACTGAAGGGCTGGGACCTGTGTTATTTGGAGCCCCCAGGGGTGTGGTCCTGGCTTGACAGTGGCACAGGGTGCCGGCAGCACACCCGGGGATGTGGAACTCCCCCTGTGCCTGGCTCCCCGCCTCTGTCTTCTGACTTCACTCCTTTGGGATGAGACCCAGGCACGGGGGTCTGCAGAGATGCTTCTGCCACGGGAGCCTGGCTGAGAGCCCGTGCCCTGGAGCCCAGTGCCTGGGCTCGAATTCCTCAGCTTTTTGGTCCACAGACTCGGGGTGCGCTCAGGCGAGGGCCGTGGAGGCTGGGGTGAAATCCTGGGTCTGCCCCGGTCTGAGTCTGCCTTGGCTGTCCGACTGGGTGGCTGAAACACAGGCAGGCATTTTCTGATAGTTCTGGAAGCCTGGGGTGCAGGTTAAGGCACCTCCCTAGCTGGGTCAGGGGAGGGCTGTCTCCTGTGGCTTGCAGGCAGCTGCCCTCGTGCTGTGGGCTCGCAGGCCCTTCCTCCGTGTGTGCCTGGATAGCGAGGGGGCCGTGGTCTTGCTTCCTCTCCCTCATGGCCTTGTCTGAACCCAGTCACCCCCCACAGACCCTCCACATGAATGCCATCATGTTGGGGATGAGGGTTTCACCATTTGAATTCTGAGGGGTCATGAATGTCCGGTCCGTGTTGGCCCCTTGGAGGCTGGTGGCCTTGGACGTATCACTGAACCCGGTTCAGACTCGGTTTCCCCATGTGTCAAGTTCGTTTGGGCATGGGGACTGGCCTGCTGGTGACCACTGCAGGAGCAAGCATGTCACAGGTGTGTGGCTTTGTCTCAGGTGCGAACCAGGAAAGAGTGAGGGAGCTGCTTTCTTGGGTGCCCTCCTGCAAAACTAGAAACAGGCCCCGGCTCCTGCCATCTCCCAGCCTGCCTGGGCCTCGGGTCTCCAAGCTGAGGTTTTGCCGGGAATTAACACAGCACTTCTGTCCCCGCGCCTCGCTGCAGCTGACTCCAAAGAGGATGCCGTCAAGTGGCTCTCGGGCTTGAAAATCTTACACCAGGAAGTGATGAGTGCGTCCACGCCCACCATCATCGAGAGGTACGTGGTCTTGGCCCTTTTCTCTCTGCCTCCACTCACCTGCTCGTTTCTTCTCTCCATGGCCAGCATGGGCTAAGGGGCAGAGAAATGAGACGTTGCCTCTTAGAGGCTCACTGAGTGTCTTGGATGCAGTTGGGTGCCCAGTGGTGTTTCCCAGTAGGTGGCCCTCTGTGCTGGTTTTCACGTTGGTGTGTTGGGGTGAGCCCTGCGTTAGAACTGGAGCTGAACACTGGGCTGCGTGTCGGGGATGTGGGGAAGCCGTTCTCTTGAAGGATTTCCTTGGTGCCAGGATGGTCCCCAGCTGTCACACCCTCCTGGGTGAGGACGGTGCTGTGGGGACTGTCCCTCAGTGTCACAGGCCTCTGGGTGAACTGAGCTACCAGTGGTTCTTCCCCCAGTAGCCCAAAGGCCCCACTGCACACTCTCTTTTCATACCAGCATTCTGCAATCAGCCACTATCACCACAGCGATTTGTGAGTTTAAAGCAAGCCCTCTTGGCTCAGATGGGGCACTTCAGCCGCCCGGACTCAGCCTTGGAGAGTTGGAGGCCATCCTTTCTGCTCTAGTTGCCCTCATCCTCACGCCCAGAGCTCACCTAGACTTGCAGACAGCTGTCTCACTCCCTCTCTTTGTCTCTCTCTCTCTCTCTCTCTCGTGTCTAATCTCTTCCCAGCTGGCTGAGGAAGCAGATATACTCTGTGGATCAAACCAGAAGGAACAGGTAAGAGTCGCTTACATACGTTGTGTTTTCTTCTTCTTGGACTCTCCTTACTCCCTTCCTGAAGCGTTCCGAGGAGGGTTGGGGCACGCTTTGCGGTGGGCAAGGTCCTCAGGAGGTCAGCTTGGACCTGCGACGTGCTGGGGCCAGTGGTGCCCTGTGATGTGCTGGGGCCAGTGGCCACAGCAGCTTCTTCCCGGGGGAGTCTCCGTTCTGGTGGAAAATTCCAGGGTAGATGGACTGACTCTGCCATGGGCATCTGGACCTCATTGCAAATACTTGAGCATCTCCTACATCCCGGAGATACAGCAGTAAACACCGTCAGTGAGGCGCCTGCCTGCCCTTTGTGGTGGGAGAGGGACTAGCCATGAAGTGGCTCGAGCTAAAAGCCACAGTGTGAGGGCCGGGCAGAGGTGCGAGGGGTGTGTGAGCACACGTGGTACAGCTTGCTCAGCCATCTATGACACAGTGCCTCTCAGAGATGCTCCCCACCTACGCACGGAGCTTTCTTCTTAACCACGTGGTTTTGGGTTTTCCTTAAACGAATGCCATCTAAGCCCTGAAACCAGCTCCTGGCTGATGGACACAGAGGAGTCCTGGTCTTTCATGACCGTGAATAATGTGGCCGGGCCGCAGTGGGAGGTGGGTGTGAGTGGGGTGGCAGAGCCATCGCCGGTCCATCGTGGTGGCTGGAGAGGTAGCATCGTCTGTGTGCCTGCACCTCCAGGGAGCCTGCGTGCCTTCGCGTGGCGTCTCCACACTTCGGCCTTGGCTGAGCTGGTGGCTGGGGTGACAGTGTACGCTTTGCGACATTTGCGTTGCTTGTTCTGTGGGTGCCGCGGAGCGTGTGGTCCTCTAGGCTTTGCTTTTTCCCAGGCGATGATTCAGTGCTGATGGACGACCCGGAGCCCCAGTGCTGCCACCGCTGTGCACTTGGCGTCCCAGTCCCTGGCGCTCTGTAGCCTCCCACCGGAGCTGCCTGTGGAACAGTTGCTTTCCCCTTTATCCATCCAGGTTTAGCTGTGGGGCTGTCACGTGGGAGGTGCTACTAAACCACGCCCATCATGTGGGAGGTGCTAACTAAACCCCGCCCCCTGCCGCTGTGTCCCCCCCCCCCCCCCCCAGCCCCCCTGCGTTTCCCGAGAGCCTTTGAATCTCAAGGTGACTGTGCTTGGCCCGTGTCAGAGGGTGTCCTCCGTGGTCTGATACGTCGGCCCCATGGCAGAAGCTGGAACCGCTCGCCAGGAGGTGGTAAAAGGCCAGCCAGCAGCTCCCCCCATGCTGCCTCTTCCTCTACCTTCTTCCCCCTCCTGTCACCAGCGTCCCCTGCCTGTTCCCCCACTGGCCTCTGCTGGGGTCCCCGAGGTGGGGCGAGTGAGACCCAGGGGTGGAGGAGTGGGCACGGGCTGGTCTTTCCCAGCCTTTGGCATGGTGTGTCCCCCGGTGCTGTCTTCCTTAGCCAACCATGGTGTTTGGGCTTGAGACTGGCACAGGGATGGCAGAGGAGCCGCCCTGGGCCCCCGCCCCCACAGTGGGGCAAGGGTTCGAGGCCTTGGCTGTGAGGCAGGCATCTCCGCCCGTGGGCATCTCCGCCCGTGGGCACAACACGGAATCCTCTCTTGTCTTTCTTGCTCCGGGTGAGTCTCACATGGCCCGTATGCAGCTCTGTCTGTGCCCTGCTGGTCTGGGGCCTGCACTAGGTGGCAGGCCACTTTGTGCTGGGCCCCTGCTGTGTACCCTCTACCTCGCTCTCTGCCTCCCTCCCGGGAGCCCACCCTGCCTGGGAAGAGCGGAAAACCCTCGCTGAGGCTGGGAGCCGGTTCACAAAGGAGACTTTCACCGAGGTGCCCACGACCCAGCCAGCAGCTTCTGCGCGGCCAAGGTGCCTCCCTTTCCTGCCACCCACGACTAATCGCGTTTCCTGATGGGAAACAGAGGCGCCACAGAAGCAGGGGCTGCCTGGAGGCGATGGAGGCAGGCTCGGGGCGGTCTGGCTGGGCAGGGCCAGCAAAACAGGCGTTTAGTTTGGCCCAGGTGCCCTCTCCACCCTTCGACTCCTCCAGTTGCAGAACGGCATCTGTGGGGTCCCCCGCTGTGGGTGCTCAGCTCACCGCTGGCCAGCTGCTCCTGGGCCCGTGTCCTCCCCAGGGGTGATGCATGGCTTTGTGGCTCACGGTCAGGGCTTTGACGTTGCTTCTCGCAGAGGACACTCGTGCTGGTGACAGCTGCGGCCGTGTAGAATCTTCTCTTCCCCATTTGAAGATGTCGAAGGTGGTGTAGGGATTTGGTGCAGCTGTTAAGTAGCCGCTTGGGATGCCCCAGTCCTGTATGCAAATGCCTGGGTTCGAGTCCCAGCTCTGCTCCTGATTCCAGCTTCCTGCACTGCACGCCCTGGGAGGCACATGGTGATGGCTCAGGTAGTTGGATCCCTGCCATCCATGTGGGGGTGACTCCGATGTAGCTCCTGGCTTTGGCCTGGCCCAGGCCTGGACGTGTGGGGAGTGAACCCATGGATGGAGAACTGTCTCCTTGCCTTTTAAATGAAAGGAAAATAGACAAGTAAAAGCAGATTGAAAAATTTGTCTTCTTTTTATTTATTTTTTTGACAGAGTGGACAGTGAGAGAGAGAGACAGAGAGAAAGGTCTTTCTTTGCCGTTGGTTCACCCTCCAATGGCCACTGTGGCTGGTGCGCTGCAGCCAGCACACGGTGCTGATCCGATGGCAGGAGCCAGTTGCTTCTCCTGGTCTCCCATGGGGTGCAGGGCCCAAGCACTTGGGCCATCCTCCACTGCACTCCTGGGCCACAGCAGAGAGCTGGCCTGGAAGAGGGGCAACTGGGACAGAATCCGGTGCCCCGACCGGGACTAGAACCCGGTGTGCCGGCGCCGCAGGCAGAGGATTAGCCTAGTGAGCTGCAGCGCCAGCCTAATTTGTCTTTATGCTCTAAGACACCTGTAACTCTGCATTTCCTATTTGCCAATACATGGTTCTGAGGGTAGAGGACACTCAGCTAGTGTGCGGCTATCACCCCATCCACTTCTAGAACTTTCCCTCTAGGAAGGGGGCTCCATTCCCACTGAGCAGTACCTGCCCCTTTGCCTTCCGCCTGGCCACTGCATTCTGCATCTCGATGGGTTTAGTGACTTGGGCAGCTCCTGTGAGTGCAATGCTGTGTCCTTTGTCCTTCTGAGTCTGGCTTGCCTAGTGAGATGTCTTCAGGGTCCCGCCACGCTGTAGCAGGTGCACATACTGATTGTGTCTGTTCACTTAACATCCATGGAGTTTGGTTCTTTCTACCTTTTGGCCATTGTGCACAGTGCTGCTGTGAACCTGAGTGTGCAGATACCTGTTCGAGTCTCTGCTTTCACTTCTTTTCTGTGTGTGCCCAGGAATGGAATCCCTAGGTCACATGGTAACTGTGTTTGCCACTGTGGCGGTTCCACTGTGCACCCCCACAGCAGTGCACAGGATTCTGCATTCGTCATGGCTCTGCTGCTCTTGTTTCTGTCCCTCCTCTACCCTGACGTCTGAGCATATTCCCGTGAGTTTGCATGCCTGGAGTGTGCATGCCACTGTTTAAAAAATGTATTAATTTGAAAGGCAGCATCACACACACACACATACCCACACACACGTTGAGAGACGGAGGGCCAGAGAGATCTACCTGCTGTTCACTCCCGAAATGGCTAATGGCTGCAACAGCTGGGTCTCAGCCAGGCTGAAGGCAGGAACCAGGAACTCCATCCGGTTCTTCCTCGTGGGTGGCTGGGCCAGATGTTTGGGCTGCCATCTGCTCCCTCCCAGGATGCATCGCAGGGAGCTGAATTGGAAGCAGAGAGGAGTCGGACTCAAACCAGGCACTATGGTCTGGGACTCAGGCTTCCCAGGTGGTGTCTTAGTGCACCGTGCCACAGTCCACCTTGTGCGCTTCCCTGTCTCCTTCAGCCCTGCCAGGGACTCCGAGGGACTGAGCGGGGCCTTCCGGGAGGCAGGTGTGGGCCCAGTGCACTCAGGTTTCCTGGGCCACCGGTCAGAGATCTTGCCCACTAGAATTGCCTGGGCAGTGTCGGCCACACCCGTGCAGAGGCTGCTGTGGAGAATCTCGCTGGTTCGTCCTGCACTTTGCCGTGGGCACAGACTGCTGCCGTCTCTGATTCGGTGGGTCTTGGGCAGGGCTCAGGAATTTGCATTTTAATGCAGTCCCAGGTGATCCGGGTGCTGAGTGTGTGGAGAAGCCAGCCCTGTCTGCTGTGGGACCTTCTAATCACGCGTGGCTGTTTAAACTGGGTTAATGGAAATTAGACAGACAATACGGCTCCTGAGCTGGAGAAGCCGAGTTCAAGGGCTCGTGGCTGGCGTGCCGGGCAGCAGAGGTGAAGCACTCCTTCTGCCATCGTGGGAAGCTCTGGGGCACAGCCCTGGGTTTGGCTCTAAGCTCTGACAAGTCCCGGTTGTGTAATTGGGGCAAACGCTCTGCCCGCTCTGTGCCTCAGTTTCCTCTTGACAAGGGAGAAGAAAGGCTAGCCCCACCTCCCGGGGTGCCTGACTCAGACACTTGGTGTTGATGTCTGTTGTTGCCAGTGTGTGTTGTGTAGTCTGGGGTTAGTGCTTGTGCAGCGGCATGGTGGCAGGTGAGTTCCGGGTGGCTCTGGGGATGCAGGCTGGAAGGGTCCTGGGGCTTGGCTGGGCTGAACGGGGAAGAGCTCTGTGATCGTTTACTGCTGTCTGCCGAGGAAAAGGGAGGCGCTGTGGGTGGCCTGTGATGGGTGGTGGGCTTCCTAATCCTGGTTCCTAACCCACTGCCCAGGTTGCTCCGCAGGAAACATGATCTGAGATGTGGGATTAAATGCAGGAGGCTTCCTGGGGGTGTCATAGCTCCCCAGCAGCCCCAGAGAGCCGAGCTGAGCTGAGTCCACTCGGACTGCTTGTTACCTGTGGGCTGCTCCTGGCAAGAGATGGGCCCTTGGTGAGGGAGTGGGGTGTGGGGTACTGGGTCCATCTGATGTCCAGTCCCAGAAAGGGCTGAGCGTGAGAGCTGCTGGCCAGGGGCAGCACCGTGGTCCCCGGAGTGAGGGAGGGGCTCACCTAGGGACATGGGGCAGGGAGGCCTCCGTACCAGAAGCCCAAAGGAGCTCTTTGGCCCTGATTTACTTTTGAAAGAGAGACTTTAGAGCCGGTGGCCCAGGTGCTCGGGTTCTCACGCCCTGGTCCTGGGACTGCTCCCCTGGTCCCGAGCGGCAGGGGCTCTCCAGCCGTCTCCCTGTGCCTCTTGCTGGAGTGGGTCGTTCCTTTGCTCTGTTGCAGCCCGGCTGCTGAGGGCACCCGGGCCTTCCCTCTGGCCTGGGATGTGCCGCCCTGGGCCCCTGGCTGGGTCAGGACCCTCTCCCTGTGCCTCTTGTGGTGTGGCCCCTGCCGCCCCTTCATCCTGCTCTGCCCCAGCCCCACCCCCACCCCAGCCAGCCTCGCCAGGGCCTCCTGTGGCTCTCAGCACGTCCCCATGAAAGCCGCAGGTGCTGGCCCCGTCGTGGTGTTGAGGCCGGGGAGCAGCTGCGGGTGAGGGTAACTGATGGAAGGCTGGATGTGAGGGCGCTGGGAATCGAGGGGCAGGTGCTGGACAGTCACCTCTGCCTCTTCCTGAGGCTGAGTGGACAGTGGTGGCGGAGCTGGGTCGTTTGCTGCCTGCGGCCTGAGGCCAGTTCATTTCTGGACCACACTGGGGCCTGGGTCTCCTGTCCAGGCTCCACTCCCACCAGGGTCACCCCTCCCTCTTGTGCGTTTGGCTCCCTGGGCAACAGGCAGGCGTGGCTTCTGGGGCAGCCTGGGGTTGAGTCTAGCACAGACTGGACACCTGAGTCTCCGTCTACCTACCTGGAAGATGAAGCATCAGAGGTACTAAACGAGCTAATCCATGTCTAGAGGGATGCCCAGCGCCGGTCAGTGCGGTCTGAGTCCGAGCTGCGGTCACGGTCACTGTCACTGCTGATGTTAGGACGCTGTCCCCTTGGCTAGAATCCGCTTTCATTCCTTTCCTTTTAGACTGAACCCTTCCTGAGCCTGGCTCCAGGAATGCACGCCCATCATCCTGGTCACATGACCCATCGTCTGTGGCTGTGCTCTTTGGAATCTGGTTCAGATGAGGCTCAGCGGCCGCCTGGCTGTGACCTTGAGCAGCACCCCCTGCAGCCTCTGCCCTGCCCTCGTGGACCCTGGGGTCGTTCCCATCTCCTGGGTAGCGAGAGGCTCGGGGGTGGGGAGCATAGGTAGTGCTGCCAGGGAGCACCCGGGGCAGCCTGGCACATAGTAGGTGCTGACGTCTGGTGGCCTCTGTTCACCTTCAGTGACCTTGCCTTGCTTGAACCCTGCGGCGTCTTGAATCCAAGGTCTCCTGGCCATCTGACCCCGTGTCCTGCCCACCCCGGGTCTCCCATGTGACCCACAGTCGCAGCCCCTCCCACTCACCGGGGTGCCCAGTGCCTGTGGGCCCCGAGTGCCTTGTTTTGGGTGAGCTCCATGAACAGCTCTCGGCGGTTTTCTCCTGGTGTGTGTGTGTGTGTGTGTGTGTGTGTGTGTGTTTGTGTGTGTGTGTGTGTTGGGGGGGTGGGCAGCCGAGGCAGGAGCAGGCATCACTGCACCCCCTGCCCGGGACCCCCGCAGCTGACGGAGTCTGGTTCCCTCTTTGGCAGCATCAGCCTGCGCGAGCTGAAGACCATCCTACCGCTGCTCAACTTCAAAGCCAGCAGCGCCAAGTTCCTCAAGGATAAGTTTGTGGTAAGTCGCAGAGCTCACCCTGGGAACCGCAGGATCTCGGGGCAACCTACCGCCCCTACCACATACCCGAGCCGTGGAAGGAGGCCCGAGAGAGGCCCGGGCCCCCGAGTGCATCTGTCTCGGCCGGCCACCGCGTCCCGTGGACAACTCAGGCCAGGTTCACTGAGGTGCTGACTTGGAACGTCTAAACTCGGACGCGCATCTACCAGTCCACTGTTCGCTGTGTCCCCAGCCACCCCACAGCCTGGTATCTTCCTGGTGGCATGGGCACAAGTGTGCCTTTGGACGGTGTCACCAGAGTCCTTCTGTGGGTTGCCAGGGGCGTGGCATTTTGTATGCTTGTCCTGGTAGCATAACGGTCAGGGTTGCCTCTCTCTCCTCTCTGACCGTCCACCCTTCCACCTTGCATCTGGTTTGGGAATGTTCTCGGGTCCTCAGGCTGTTGGTAGAGAAGGCAGCAGAGCCGAGTGGCGGGGTGGGGTGCAGTAGGCGGGGCTTTTTCCAACTGGGGGATGGGTGGCATTATGTGTGGCCACCTTGCTTGCCCCCGGGGCGGTCCTGGCTCATTGTAGGCTGTGGACGTCACTCTGTCCAGCAGCCCAGCTGGAGGCCCACCTGGCCGAGCCAGCGCCAGCCCGTTCACAGGAGTCCTCAGTGGGAAACGCTTGTTTGTGTCTGGAGTGCTGCGCTCCCAAGAGAGCCAGCCCCTTTCAGTCCTTAGCAAGCAGTCCTCGGACCCTTCCCCGCTACTGCCCTACTACACTTTTCCAAGAATGGAGGCACAGAGAGCGGTTGAAGGATGGGAGAGGCGTGTCCTGTTGACTGCCCTGTGACCGGGAGTTCTGTCCTGTGTCAAGGGTGCCTGCAGCCAGGCGTCCTGTGGGTCACATCCCGCCTGGTCTCAGGGGCGCCCTCTCTGGCCACTTTCCCATTTTGCAGATGGAGACATCCAGCACCTTAAAGGATCATGTGGACTGGCCAAAGCCATAAAGCGCTTGATTGGAGCTCAGCTGTCAGATGACAAAGTCTTGACCACGATTTTTGTTTCAGTTTTTGTTTTTCCTTCCTCCTTTTGCAGTTTTGAAAAAGTGAGCTGCATGCGCATACCCAACCAACATGCCTGGGTTTGGAAGCCATTGAAAGTGTTTTCTATCCCCACCCCCAAAAGAGAGAGAGTTAGCTGTTAGGTTTCGTGGGGAGCTGGCTGAGACCTTTCTGCTGGGGCTTGGGGCTGGATGTCCTTGGTGAGTGTGCCAGGCAGGTGGATTAGAAAGTCGTGCACACTTCTGGTTTGGTGTGGTTGTAGCCAGTGTTGTCAAACGGCTGTTCTGTTTGCATAAGCGGCCGGAGGCTGTCTTAGGGCGGACACCAGACGTCACATGGTCACGCTTGGCTTCTGTTCACAGGAAATAGGCACGCAGAAGGATGAGCTCAGCTTCGAGCAGTTCCATCTCTTCTATAAAAAACTGATGTTCGAACAGCAAAGATCGGTAAGATGATTCCCGAGCAGGTGGCCGAAGATGTGTGTGGGTTCCCTGTGTTCCCAAGAAACCCACGAGGATGGTTCAGTCTCCCTTTGCATCCAGAAGGGAGAAAGTGGGAATGGTGGCAGTGTCCCATTTCCATGGATTTGATCAGCTCCAGTCACTGAGTTTTCCACCTGTGGGGCGGCACAGGGAAATGGAGCTAGCTTGTCCTGGTGGGAGTGGCCCTGGGCTTGCCTGGAATTGTAATATGTTCAAGTAAAAACGTACAACTAACTCCACTGTTGGATCTCACCCTGGAAGGAAGCTCCCAGCTCTGGCCTGACCCAATCCAAGGTGTTAGAGGCACTTTGGTCTGTCTCTCAAATACTTAAAAAGAAAATATAGACTATTTTACAATGAAGATGAACTTTGATTTTGACCTGAAAGTGGCGTTTTGGGGAATCTGGCAGAAAGAAAGTACCGGAACGCTAGAATGCACTTCCAGATTGTTGACTGCAGCACGGTGCCCAGGCTGGCCGAACGCCTGGAGCCCACCAGGCACCCAGTGGGGGAGTCGCTGGGTGAGCCGTGGCCTCTGGGGGCCGTGCAGTGTAACGTACCACTCAGGTGCACGGATCGGTTCTGCTGCTCTTAATCGGAAAGATGCTCGTGATACTTTGTGGGGAGAGCCAGTGGTAGATGCAGGCCTAGAGCTAAGTTGAACTTTTTGTTTAAAAAAAAAGAAATACACAACATTGGGGCTGGTGCCGTGGCTCACTTGGCTGATCCTCCGCCTGTGGCACGGGCATCCCATATGGGCGCCAGGTTGTAGTCCCAGAGAGAAAGTGTGGAAGGATACACAGTTCACATTTAGCGTTGACTGACGTGTGTGCCGTATGGGAGACCCTGCACAGTTTTTGCACACTGTGATTTCCTGGCTACTTTTGCAATAAGAAGCTGGGTAAAGCAGTGGGGTCTTCTGTGCTATGCACCAAGCGCACTGCCCGGTGGGGCTCCAGGGAGAGCTGGGGGGGAGCCAGGGGGTTTGTGGGGCCTGGGTTGAGTTTCTCTCACCAGCTGTGTGAGCTCGGGCAGGCCCCGGACTGCCACTGGCCTCTGTCTTCCCCTCTGTGTGATGGAGGTGGTGACAGCTGACCCCCTGGCACCGGGAAGGCCCAAAGAGGGACTGAGAGCTGAGGGTGCATGTGCTTTAAGTGAGGAGCGTGACTGTGGGTGGCAGACAACGGTTGAGTGTCTCTGGGTGCAGGACTGCAGGTGGCCACGGGGTGACCACTGGCTGTGGGACTTGGGGTGCATCTGAGAAAGTGAATGGGAGAAGCAGTTCCTACGTGCCTAGGTTGGGGAGAGTCACGCTGCAGAGTCTTCACTTGCCCACGTGCATCGTAATCAGTGATGGCTTTGCAAATAGAGGACGAGGATGCCAGGGTCTGGGGCTGGGAGAACTGGCCTCCAGCCCCAGCTAGCCCTCCGCCTGACCGAGTGACGTTTGGGGAAGTCAGCTTTTCCCCGTACAGTGAAGGGTTGCATCAGATGAGTGCTTACAAAACTTGTAGCACTGTGTTAACTCCCCGCTTTAAATAAGACGTGATGATGACAACATCAACCCCCTGTGCTTCACCGGAGCTGGCTACGGGACTTTCTAAGTTAAAATCTGGCTTTTGTTTGTAGTCCGTTTATGTTGAAGACAAGGAAAATGTTTTGTAAACCATGTGCCTACAAAATCCAGGATGATGACAGGTGTCTTACACAACTGATGAGGATTAAGAAAAGTTTGATTCACTCCCAAGAAGACATTGCAAAGCATAGATTTAAAAGATTTGTTATAGGCCAGCGCCGAGGCTCACTAGGCTAATCCTCCACCTTGCAGTGCCGGCGCACCGGGTTCTAGTCCCGGTCGGGGTGCTGGATTCTATCCCGGTTGCTCCTCTTCCAGTCCAGCTCTCTGCTGTGGCCCGGGAGTGCAGTGGAGGATGGCCCAAGTGCTTGGGCCCTGCACCCACATGGGAGACCAGGAGAAGCACCTGGCTCCTGGCTTCGGATCAGCGTGGTGCACCGGCTGTAGCAGACATTTGGGGGGTGAAGCAATGGAAAAGGAAGCCCTCTTTCTCTGTCTGTCTCTAACTCTTCCTGTCAAAAAAAAAATTCTTGTTATACATATATTTGTTTCAAGGACAGAGACGGCAAGCAAACAAGTGTGAGAACACAAGAGATAGCATCTGCTGGCTCTCCAGATGCCTGCAACATCTGGGGCTGGGCCAGGCTGAAGCCAGGAGCCTGGACTCCATCCAGGTCTCCCTCGTGGGTGGCAGGGACCCAAGCACTTGGGCCATCACCTGGTGTCTCCCAGGGAAGCTTGAATTGGGAGTGAGTCTGGGACCTAAACCCAGGCATGTGTTGTAGACTGGGTCTGTGCAAAGTGCATGTGCCAAATAATAGTTCTTAGTAAGAGTTTGCCTTGGGATTTCAAGATGCAGTTCCATCAGACAGATGGCAGACATCTGGAGGATCAAGTTTGCACGGCCCAGGTCTCCTTTGTGGCAAAACTGCACGTAAGGGGTATTTCAGCCTGCACTTTTTATGATGGCAGAGGGAAAGAAATCTGAGTGAGAGTTTCCCAGGGTTCCTTAATCTGCCAGCGCCCCATTGCCCAGTGTGGAATGTTGAGAAAAATGACTTTGCCACAGGTTTCCCCCTGGTGGCTGGAATGCCACATTGCACCTGCTGTTGGTTGTACTTGGCCTGCAGGTTTAAATGTGTTTGAAATCAGTCACCTGCGTTTAAAAGTGGGGCAGCTGTATGTCCAAATGCAGATGTCTGGACTCTCATGAAAACGTTGAACTCTGCTGTTGGAGGGGCCGCAGCTGCCGCTGGGCATGTGCGAGTAGGAAGGAAGCCGTGGTCTTTCCCCAGCCCCCCCCCCCCACTGTGGATGTCACCCCCTCGGCCACAAGCAGCTCTGCACTGGTGACCGTCAGCCCCACCGTGCAGAGGCACAGCTCCTGGGCTTGGCCACGGCAGTGTCGAATCTGGTGGCTTGGGTGTGAGTAAGAGGATACCCTCTGGCTACCTGGAGATGTGCACCACTTCCCCTCGCTGGCCTGTCACTCACCGTTCTGCTTAGTCCCCACCCCCCTGGCCTTGGCCCAGGTCTTGGCCCTGTGGAGGCTGCACTGCGTTTCTCAGGCTCGGTGGGGGCATAAGGACACACGTGGCGACTCACGATCCACAGATCCATTCAGGCTTTTGCGTTGCCGAATGGTTTCCCTCTTGAGGTTGCCAGTTCCTTTGTGTGTCCATCCGCCTGCCTGCCTAGCGGTGCTCAAGCCTCAGAGTTTCTGTAAGTTTGGCAACAGCAGGAACATAAGAAGTGTCTGGGGGCCCTGAGGAGTCCATTCACGTCATTAGCATCTGTCACGTGTCACAGAATTACTCGAGGGATTCATGTAGTCAGGTGTCACTGAAGTGATGCTACCTAACCCGAAATGGATAAGGTGTGTGTGGCTGCATGTGCACACATGTAGTGGACACATGTGCACGTGTTTGCATGTGTGCAAATGAGCAAGAACTGGTGCCAGGGGAAGCTGGGTGAGTGCTTTCTAGCACCCTCTGGTGGAGGAGTGCCATCATTGCAATACTGTCCTATGCTTCTTCAGAGGTTGAAGTCAGAGGTTGGAGATACTCTTTAGTACCTCACTTCCGTGTGTGTCTTCTGTTTTGTTCCAGATTCTTGACGAATTCAAGAAGGATTCCTCCGTGTTCATCCTGGGGTGAGGGCCGTCTAGGGCGTTGTGCTGGGCACCGGTGCCTTGGGTTTGGGTCTCTGGGGGCGGCCACCTCTGTGGGGCAGCTACAGATCCTAGAGGTGGGGTGCCCCTCGGGGAACTGGCCATCCCGCACCTGCACACCCATTGAGCAGAGGTCTGTATGGGCTGTGGGGAGCATAGCCCAGAAGGTTCCGTACAGAAGCCTGTTGGCTCAGAGGACTTCCTGGGACGTAACAGGCTGATAGGTGTTGTGCCAGAATTGAAGTAATGTTAACGGTCCCGGAATTCTGAGAAGTTCCTGGGTGAGCAGGTGTCGCTGGATGGACGTGAGATGAAGTGTACAAAACACGTCATGCAGTGGGTGGCACACGTCATGACTAGTAACCATATTATTAAAAAGTTGGTGCCACGGGACTTGTCAGAACCATTACAGGGCTTCGGGGTTGGCCAAGTGGGGGTGTCTAAGGCGGCCTGTGTGACTGGGAGAAGCATTTCCCATGGAGTTAACGGCATGGGCCATGGTCTCTGGCACTAGACCCGGCCCTCAGCTGTGGGCAGCTGCTCCCGGGGTCACTCTCTAAACCTGGGCCTCTGGGGATCCCCGGCACTCGTGAGGCGCACCTGGTTTCCACTGAGCGTTTTCATGAAAGGTTGGCGGGAGACTGTGAGGCTGGACAGGGAAGGCTCGAGAAAGACCGGGGTGCGAGACACTGGGCTCGGGCCCCTGGGTGGCAGAGGGGCTGGCGTGAGGCGTATTTGCCTCCTGCACTCTTTAGGGAGACCGTTCCCCAGCCTCTGCACGGGCTCCAGGAGCGCCCTCGTCTCCCTGGGGTGCGCCATCCCGTCCCAGCCAGGGAGCTGCCGGGTGTAGGGTGCAGCCGGCACCCCTTCCTTGCTGGCCCAGGCGGGGGCCCTGCCCTTATTCAGAGTAGGGGAGGGGGGCTCCCTGCCATCTAGAGAGATGCCTTCTGCTGTTCCTGGCTGGTGGCTCTCGTGCCGCAGCGTGGTTAGGGGGCTGGGGCTTCCCCTGTTCCCCACCCTGCTTCCGAGCCCCCGAGGGCCTTGGCCAGGTCTGGACGGAGGCCCCTGCGTCTGCAGCATCTGCTCCTGCACTGTGCGCAGGCGCCAGCCACGCCCCTGCCTCCCCGCGTTCCCTGCAGCCCTTTGCAGTGGGGGTCCCCTTGGCCTGCCTGTGGCCCTCCCCGTCCTTGGGGTTTCATTGCTTCTTGCTCCACAAGCCGCCCTGGGCCTCCAGCCGGGGCGTCTGGAGCCCTCTTGGCCCTGCCCCAGGCATTCCCCCCATCCTCCCGCCCCCGTTCCCTGTCGCCTGTCTCCCTGCCCCGTGCCCCCGTGCGTGGCTTCTCTCCCGCACGCGTGTGGGGTTTCCCAGACCTCAGAGCACACAGGATGCCCCTGGGAGCGGCTCAGTGTGGGTTCCAGGTCTGCGCCTGCCTGGTGCCCGGCACAGCCGGGGGACCCGAGGGACCGGTGGCCAGCATCACCCCGGGGTGATGGACAGCACCCTCTGAACAGCCTCTCTTTCCCCGAGGGCAGGAACACCGACCGGCCGGACGCCTCTGCCGTTCACCTGCACGACTTCCAGAGGTTTCTCTTGCACGAACAGCAGGTGAGAGGGCGGAGTCAGAGACGTGCAGGGGGCTGGGGAGGGCGGGGCTCGGGCGGCTTCCTGGGTCCGGGCCTCCTCCTCCTCACCCCATGCTGCCCGCGTCACCCACCACTTGCGCTTCGCCATCTTTGACTCTGGACTCAGAAATGGCTGCAGGCCTGGGTAGAGGACAGGGGCTGCAGGCTGGCTGCAGCTCCCCCAGCGGGCGTCACTCCCCAGGGAGCCTTCCATGACTGGTGGGAGCTGCAGGACCTCTGGGAGAGAACCAGCAACTCCCTGCACTGAGCTTGTCCCTGGGCTCTGAGCGGGTGGCAGAGTCCAGGGTACTGCACGCTGGGCAGTGGCTTCCCTCCCGGAGGACTCTGGGCAGTGTCCGGGATGCTCTGGTTGTACTCCTGGCTCCTGGGGATGCAGGTCAGTGGTGCTGCCCAGCCCCCTCTGTGCACAGGGCAGTCCCCTGCACACAGGTGTCCAGCCCCTCGGGACGGGAGTCCCCACGACAGGGGGTCAAAGTGAGGTTTTCTTTCTGGCTGTGCAGCCATGAATAGGCAGCTTAGCTTCTCTGTGCCCCTGTATCTTCATCTTTAAATGGGTTGAGAGCCCCTGCATGTCAGACCTGAGGGGACCAGAGAGGACTGCACAGATCTGTGTGTATGAGAACCTGGGTTTATCTGGGTGGTCACTCATACATGCACACACACACGCCCTTGCAGACACGCATACACCAAGTTTTTATGTCTTTAGAGTCTTGTTTATTTTTTCCCTCATTTATATAATTTTTTGGATTTTTAGGAAAGTGGGCTTTATAGGGTCATCTTCACAGAAAAATCTAAGTTCCTAGAGCATTTCACACACCCCAGGGTGCCTCAGAAAGCTCTCGGGAGAGCGAGGTGAAAACGGTAGCTTCCGGGTGCAGGTTCTCATAAGGTGCTGTTTGCACTCACGTTGCGGAGGCCCCTGGCACACAGAAGTAGACCGAGCGGCCTCGGGAGCTGCCCTGGGCTCACGACCCAGATCAGAAACATGGGGGCTTTGCCAGTGTTGCGTCCTCCCTTCTGAGCACCCACGCCTCTCCCCCCGCTTCCGTCTAAAGTGCATCCCAGGCTCTGTGCCCCCTCAGTTGCCGTTTAGCTCGTCTGTCTCGCAGCTAGGCTCTGCCTCTTAGAAGGTGCTGCTGTGACACCTTGCACGGTCAGTGTCGCCCAGCGTGCAGTCAGATTGAGTCGGTTGTTGAGAAGGCTGAACCTCCATGGTGGCTGGGGACGGGTGGCGAGGAGGCCGGTGTGTGAGAGTGCCACCTGCCTGCCCTGCCAGGCAGTGAGTGATCGGGATCAGAAGAGGCTCTGGCCAGGAGCAAGGGGAGAGTAATGAAGGGGTTAAATTAATTTTCTTGTGCCTGATCACATGCAAGTACCTCTGGCAGAATGGAGAGAAAGAGGCATGTGCACTTTTCTGTTTTTACCATTCTGGTCCTTGCACCAAATTTGATCGGTTTTTGAAAGGAGCTGTTCAGTTCCTTAAAGCCTAGAATTTACCACCTGGTAGGCTGGCCTGGGTTTATTGCTGTAGCTCCACCTAGTGGTCATTAAGTTTATTGCAGGGACACTCACAAGTTTCCCCAACCTGGCCTCCTTGCTGGGTCACGGTTAGAGATCCGGGTTTGGGGGCCGTAAGAAAGTGCAGGAGCTTTCCCTGCATTGTGGAAACCTAGGGGCCGGGCAGCCTGGAGCCCCTGCATGGCGTGTGTTTGGGGTGACAGCTGCTCATGGAACGACCACCACTGTACTTGCGGTGCCCAGTAGAGCAGTTTTGCAGTGAGCGCGTTGGCTACATGCAGTTAGAGTGAAGATCTGAGAGTTACTTCGGTTACATAGTTGCCTCCTGGTCATTACACTCAGGAAACAGTGGCAGCATTTCTAATGGGAATGAAAGCTCGGAGCTAATTTAATTTTCCTGTAGGGCACGAGTTAAAAACTCTAGCAGACAGCCCTGGGATGGAGGGATGGCACTGCAGGAAAGGGGGAAAGTCAGCTCCGAGAACTGGGTGTGCCTGGCTTGGTCTCAGACCGGGCTGTCTGCCGAGTTAGCTAATGGCTGGGAGCGCCACTTTCCCCGTGACGTAACCTAGCATGAACCTCCTGGGTCGCACATGGTGAGTTCAAGGTGAGCCAGGATGCGAGCAAGAGCTTAGCACAGGGCCGCTGGGAGTCACAGCCTGGACGTTTCCTGCCATCACCGTTTGTTTTTCGTCGCTATTCTAGGTGCCTAATGCAAAACCCCAGACCGAGTCGGTGAGCTTTTTAAGGTGTGAATGTCATTTGGGTAGGAGATGTCTTTCTCTGCAGCCAGTCCAGCTGCAGGTTCTGTGGGCTTGGGACGCGTGCCTTTTAGTGAATGCAGAGTGTTAGGGAAGGAAGGGGCGGCTTGCAGCTGCTTTGGGGCCTCGAGGCCAGGCAAGGTGTCGACATGGACTGTCCTGAGGTTCGGGTATTGTGTTGCTGTGCTCAAAGGCTTCTGCATGCCTGTCTGCCCTCTGGCCTCTGGGCTGTTCTGTGTTTCTGAGCCAGTGCAGATTTGCAAGTCAACAGCCGGGCTCTGTGCTTGTGCACCCCTGAGCGAGAGGGGCGTGTGCTCACCCCCCCCCCACCCCGGTGTGTGTCCTTGTGCTTTTCATTCCTGTTCCTGCGAATCCCCCCCCAGCTCCTCCCCTGCAGCCACACACACACACACACGCACGCATCTGCTAGCAAATTGGCTTTTTCATCGTTGGGATGGAGGCGTAGAACATGAGACTCCCACAGAGCAGCTCAGTGGACGCGTGCAGTGGCATCCTTTGGTCTGTGACCATTGGGGGTTTTGAGGCACAGGGAGGACATGGTAATGTGACTTTCTGTTAGGCTAAGGGCCCTGGGTTCTGCAGTGATTTCACAGGTGTCACCTGTGTCTGGGCAGCATCTGTGTGGTACCTAGAAAGACACCATGCGATCTGACTCTTGGTTTATTCGGAACCCCGACTCTGGCTTACGGGACGCGTGAACATCACATCCTTCTGTGATGTTCCGGAACCTCGGTGTCCCCGTCACCAAAGTGACAGTGACAGCGAATGATGTGGCGGGTCACTGTGAGGACTGAGGAGGCCGCAAGAGGGTGACTGTTTGCACACGCTGCTGCAGGCTGAGTTTGCTGTGCACTGGGTACCGTGTCAGCCAGGACATAAAGCACCCCTGGGGTCTCCATGCACAGGAGACTGTTACCATGAGGGGGCACGGGGAGGGGCTGCCACCTGCCCGAGGTCGCTCAGGGAGAACGAGAGGCCCAGCTGCTTCATGCTAACCAGCGTGGAAAGCGAACAGAGGCAGCAGCTGGCCGACAGTGGCCTGCAGGCCAGATGCGGCCTCTACTTGTTTTGTAAATAAAGTTTTATTGGGACTAGTCATGACTGGTCGTTTGCCCACGTGAGACCTGGGACTCTCGTGCAGCACTGAGAGGTCACCACAGACCCCGATGGCCCTCAGAGCCCGAAGCGTTTGCTCCCTGGCCCCAGGCAGAGCGAGGCCTTGGCACGGGGCTCCCGCCTGCGACCAGAGGGGCCCAAGAGGGGAGGCTTTGTCCCTTTCCAGTGACTTCCTGTTCCCTTCACTTGAAGGAGCTCTGGGCCCAGGATCTGAGCAAAGTGCGTGAGCGGATGACGAAGTTTATCGATGACACCATGAGGGAGACGGCCGAGCCCTTCTTGTTCGTGGACGAGGTGAGCAGCCCGGGCTCGCTGTCACCCCGGGTCCTGTGATTCCTGCCTGTCTTCCCTGTCTTCCCTGGGAAGAGGATCTGTCTGATCCTCTTTCCTGCGGTGGCGAGGCGGGGTGGGGTCCTTGCTGTCAGATGCCCCCCTGGCTGACTCCTCTAGCAACCCAGTGGTCTAGGTGGATTTATTGCGTTCGCCACTAGAGGGCGACGGCCAGCAGAAGCGCATAGACACAAAATTGGAAGATTGATGGGTGCCTGCCAGGGTGGACTCCCTTGTGTTTGACCTTGCACAGAGAGCTGGGGAGGTGGCACTGATGGGGAGCCCCAGGGCACTCTAGCTTCTCATTTATTTATTTTAGAAATACTTAGCTACTTGAGAGAATGAGGGAGAGAGTGAGCCTGTGTGCTGTCATCCCCCTAGACGCCCACAATGGCTGGGGGCTGCAGCCGGGAGTCAGAAAGCCATTCCAGGTCTCCTAGGAGGGTGGCTGGAACTCAGGTACTGAGCCATCTCCACAGCTTCCTAGGGTCAGCATTAACAGGAAGCTGGAGTCGGGAGCCAGAGCTGGCGTCAAATCCTGCTACTGTGTTCTGGGACGCACGTGTCTTAATCTCTAGCAAATATCTGCCACCCCCTCCTTTTAAAGGGGCTAGGAGCATAAGTGCTTGGGCCCTGCCACCCACATGGGAGACCCTGAAGGAGCTCTGGGCTCCTGGCTTTGGCCTGGTCCTGCCCTGGCTGCTGTAGCCATCTGGAAACAGAACCAGTGGATGGAAGTTTCTCTCCCCCCTCCCTCCCTCCTTCAAATAAATAAATATTTTTTTAAAATGTTGTGTTTATTTATTTGAAAGAGAGAGAAGGAGAGACAGAGATATACCAATCTACCATCTACTGGTTCATTCCTCAAAAGGCCAGAATGGCCAAGGCTGAGTCAGGTCAAAGCCAGGAGCCCAGAGCTCCTTCTGGGTGTGCCATGTGGGTGCAGGGACCCGAGCACTTGGGCCATCTTTCACTGCTTTCCCAGGATCAGAAGTGGAGCAGCCAGGACTTGAACGAGCACTATATAGGATGCCGGCGCTGCAGGTGGTGGCTTTACCTGTTCAGCCGCAATGCTGGCCCTTTATATTGAGATATATACAAGTGAATAAATAGAAGAGGGGACTGGGAGCTCGGACACTGGTAACACTGACCTTGAAGCTAAGGGTGGGGTGCTAACTTCCTGTCGCTGAGATGCACAGGGCGTGCAGGTAGCAGTGTCTGAGGGTGGAACATTAAGGAGGAAAACACCGCTCCGGTCTATGAGAGCACGTGTGTGGGCAGGGCCCATGGCCGACTTAGCCATTGGCATGGAGATGCGGGTCCTGGGGTCTGGCCAAGGTCAGTGGGCTTCCTGGGCCAAAGCGTCCCTTTACTCGCCGGCCACAGGTCAGCCGCCGCCAGACCCGTCCCTGCCGTATTTGACTCTTTCAGTTCCTCACGTACCTGTTCTCGCGAGAAAACAGCATCTGGGACGAGAAGTACGACGTGGTGGACATGCAGGACATGAACAATCCCTTGTCTCATTACTGGATCTCCTCCTCCCACAACACGTGAGTGTCGCACGGCGGTCTCCATGTGTCCCAGTCTGGAATCTACAGAACCTTCTGGAAGGGGCCGGGGATGGGGGATGCAGCTCCATTTCCCAGCAGGCCTGGCAGTGATAATCCTTCCTCGGCGGCTCTGCCGAACAAGTCGGCAGAGCTGCTTTGCACAGTTGAGGCCTCTCGTACTAGCCACAGAAAAGCAGTTCCCCTAGTCATTGGGCTGATGTTCACAGGCTGCCTACTATGTGCCTGCCACCTGCTAGGGAAACAGGGCGTGAGGGGAGAGCAGCCCCATCTCTCTGTGCTTGGAGGGGCAAGGCCACCTTGGACGTGGCCATGACCGTGAGTTGGTGAGAGAACCAGTGATAGGGCAGAGAGGAGTGGTTCGGGAAACAGAGCACCGCATACCAAGGTCTCGAGGCAGAAATAACCTATGAAGGCCAGTGTGTAGGGTATGGGGGGAGGGCAGGGCACAGCGATTTTGTGCCCGACCTCTGCCCTGCTGGGCAGCCGGGGGGGGGGGCGTTCACTTTTCACCTGCCCCCGTGTCACTGGTGCCCCAGGTTCTGCTCGGGGCACACGTGCACCTGTGTTGCCCTGGTGGTTACTGAGTCGAAGGCCTGTGGCCACGTGGTGGCCGTCCTTGGATCTCTTGAGCTGCGAGGAGCTCAGGACCTTGGCGGCTTGGGCCTAGGGGCGGTGCTGCCTGCCCACCATGGCCACCTGCCTCTCCCCCTCAGGTACCTCACTGGGGACCAGCTGCGGAGCGAGTCGTCCACGGAGGCGTACATCCGCTGCCTGCGCCTGGGCTGCCGCTGCATTGAGCGTGAGTGGTGGAGGTGGGGGTGGGGCCGGGAGGCTGCGGGGCTTCTAACTGCTGGAGGTGGGTGGGATTGGCTGAGGCAGGTGCCTGTCCAGTCTGACGATGGCCTGAGACCTGGGACCTCTCACAGTGGCTGAGACAAGGAGCGGTGTCTGGAGTCTGACGGGTCCATGGTTTGGGGCATCCTGAAAAATGTCCCAATGTCACAGGAGCCTGGGGCAGGGGTGGCATTGCCTAGGACGACGCTCTTGTCTTTGGTGCTCACCCTGCTTCTGTCGGGGTTGGTTTCAGAGAGCACCTCGGTGCCCTTTAGGGTGGACAGGTGGTTCCTAGGTTACCCGGGGCCCCACGTGACCTGCACAGTGAGGGTGGTTCTGAGACAGATGGCCGACCTCGCCTCCTTCCTCCCCTCTGGTCCTCCCATCTCTTCCCAGTTGGCCTGGCTCACTCTACCCCTAGGGACCTGCAGGCATCCTCAGCTGGGCGCCGGCACACACCACGGACTCGGGCTCTGGTGTCTCAGGGAACGGTTATCCCACAGACCTGGGTTAACACTTTTAATTCCCCACCAGGAAAAGCAAATGCGACAGAGTCAAGTGTGACTCTGTCAGCTGCTGCTGCCCTCCGGGGGACGGAGACCCAGGGCCCAGATCTCGTCCCGTGTGAATATTTGAGTGATGCTTGCAAATGCGTTTCTCTTGCTGTTTATCGTGTGCACCAGCAGAGAGGCAAGCCACAGTGAGGTGACAGCAGAAGATAAACCCCTTTCAGTTTTAAACGGAGGCAGTGAAGCTAGGAACCACATGGCGTAGGTCCCAGGTAGCCACACGGTTGCAGGTGAACCCGTCCTCAGCTGGGTGGCCCTCAGCTGCTCTCAGTGGGCGTGTGTGGGGCTTAGGCCACTCCCCTTCTCCCCAGTGGACTGCTGGGACGGGCCCGACGGGAAGCCCATCATCTACCACGGCTGGACGCGGACCACCAAGATCAAGTTCGACGACGTCGTGCAGGCCATCAAAGACCATGCCTTTGTCACCTCAAGGTGAGTTGGTGACCTTTAAAGAAAGGCAGCTAGGTGTGGATTGACGGACAGATACAGATGCTGCCTGCCTTCCCCAGACAGAAGAGGCCTGAGCTCCATCCTGGCCAGTCACCCGGGAGCCCCAGCTGAGCTTTGGTGCCCCCTACAGGTCAAGAGTGCAGGAGGCTCCCACAGCGCCCTGCACCCTCCCGTTCTCAACCTGCTCTGTTTCTCAGTCTGTCCAAAGGGAAAGACAGCCAAGGTTCCCTTCTTGCTCCAACTCCTCCGTGCTTCCCAGAGCCCCAGAGGCCTGTGGGATCCAAAGAATCTGGTGGTGGTAGCAGTGATGGTATGGATAGTGATGGTGAGGTGGTTTTTGGTGATGGTGATGATGGTAGTGTGGGTTGTTGTTGTTGGTGGTGGTATTGGTAATGGTAGTGGTGGTTGGTGGTGGTAATGGTATTGGTGATGATGGTGACAGAGGTTGTTGGTGATGCTGATGGTATTATATGGGTGGTTGGTGATGGTATTGGTGATTGTGGTGGTGGTTGTTGGTGATGGTGATAGTATGAGTTGTTGGTGATGGTAAGGTAGTAGATGGGTTGTTGGTGATGGTATTGGTGATATTGGTGGTGGTTGGTGGTGGTAGTTGTTGGTGACGATAGTAGTGATGGTGGCAGTAGTTGGTGATGGTGGTAGTATATGGGTTGTTGGTGACGATGGTGGTGGTTGGTTCTAGTGCTGGTGGCAGTAGTGGGGTTGTTGGTGTTGATGGTATTAGTGATGATGTGCTGGCCATGGTTGTTGGTGATTGTGATGGTAGTGCTGGGTGGTGGTGTCTTTCCCCGGGGCTGGCCTCTGCACCAGGCTCTTTGTCCATGTGATCTCAAGCAGGCATAGTTGTGTCCCTTGAACAGGTGGTACGCTGGGGTCAAGCAAGTAAGCGCCGACATTTTGCTTGGTTTGTGTGACTTCTGAACTCGGTCTGATCCTCTCTGTTCAGGCAGCCCATGATCTAGGCCTTGACCAGGGATCCGGGGTCCCCGTGAAGGACCGGACAGCAGTGCCTGGGCCCTGTGGTCTCTATTGCAACCCCTTAGCCCGTTTGCTGCGACTCAGAAACAGCCATGGCACGACGTGAGCAGTGGGCATGGTGTGTGCAGGTGAGACATAGGAAAGCCCATGGCAGCCTGGGTTTGGTGTGTGGGCCTCGGTTTGCTGGCTCCTGGTCTGGGCTCCTCGTGACTGTGGACAGCTGGCGAGAGGCCTGTGGTAGCCTCAGAGGCATGAGACTTTCTAGCATTCGTGCTGGGAAATGGCAGTTATGAGAATGGGAGCTGCACTGCGCCCTTTGAACTCTGTCAGTGACCCGCCTGGGCCGGGCACTCTGCATTCAGTGCTTTGGTTCCAGTATCGTAAGAAGTGGCGGTGAGGGTCGTGTGTGCCTCCCAGGGCTGTGCAGAGAGAAAGCGCCGTGATGGACAAGTGCTTAGTGCTGTGCTCGTGGGTGTTGAGTGACTAGCATGGGGGGAGAGGGAGGTGTTGGGCTGGAAGCAGGAAGTGACGGCTTTCTCCTCCCACATGGGGGGAAGGTGCCCATTCAGCTCCTCCCATTTCCCCATGTCGGCGTTCGCCCTCTGCAGCCAGAGCCCTGCTTAGTGCTGGGGGCACCGAGGGACCCCCGCCCAGTGCGCTCCCGCTCTACTTAGGGAGGGTTGGATTTCTGGGGACACAGGTGCTTGTGGCTCCGGTTGTTGAGTTGATCTTAGTTCGTAGAACATGGTCTTGAATCCATGCATAGTATTTCCATAAAAGGCATTTTTCACGAGCACTTTGGAAATGTTTTATATGTCTGGATTTCAGTTTTTTTCACCAAAATAAATGTATATATTTTAATTCCATTTTCTATGAACATTTTGAAGTATCCTTATATACACATGCGAGTGGTAGATAAATATATTCACACGTGTACAAATGACGAACAAATATACTAGAAATGTATACAGACACATTCATATGACATAAATATACAGAGAAATGTATATACACATGTTCAAATGACAGAAATATAGTCACACATGTTCAAATGACATGCAGACATACATAGAAATACATGTTCAAATGATATACAAATATACATAGAAATATATTCACATGATCAAATGGCATACACAATACATAGAATGTATATACATGTTTAAATGACATAAAAATATACTCACACATCTTTAAATGACATATAAATATACTCACAAATGTTCAAGTGACAATCAAAATACATAAGAATATATTCATACATGTTCAAATAACACAAATATACTTAGATATACATGCATGTTCAAGTGACATGTAAATACTTAGAAATATATACACACACTCAAATGACATACAGATATGGAAATGTATGCACACATTCAAATGATGTACAGATATACATAGAAATAGACACATGATTAAGTGACAAACAGAAATATATGTTCAAATGACATGCAAATATACATAGCAATATATTCGCACAAGTTCAAGTGACATAAATATACTCACAGATGTTCAAATAACTTGCAAATGTACATAGCAGTGTATTCATACATGTTCAAATGACACATAAATATACTTAGATATACATGCATGCTCAAGTGACATAAATATTTAGAAATATGTACACACATTCAAATGACATACAGATGTGGCAATGTATAGACACACGTATTCAAATGATGTACAGATATTCAGAGAAATAGAGACACATATTCGGATGACATGTAACATATCTGTAAAGTTTGTGAATTTGCCTTTTGCTGTGGAGCCCCGAGTGTGTCTGAGGTGGCTGGAAGACTTGGGGAGTGCTGGGAGGTGTGAGTCACTGGGCTCGCAGGTGTTCTGCCGCCTGGTTGCAGCTCCTGGTGTGTTAACGAGAGTTGCCTTGGCCATTTGTTGAGTGCCAGGTGTTTCATATTTTGTGCTTTTCCCTGGTGACTGTGATGGCCTCCCAGAGGGTGCTGAGCACAGGCAGGCTGGGATGTGGCCCCAGGAGGAAACAGACGTGTGAGCAGGCTTTCCTGGTGTGCGTTCCTGTGCGTGCATCCTCAGTGAGCACTCACCAGTGTGTCTGGGAAGCTGAAATATGCATAAAACAGGGTCGGGGGCATCTAGTGCAGCAGTTAAGATGCTGCCTGGGATGCCTGCATCCCGTGTGCCTGGGTTTGAGGCCCAGCTCTGTTTGCGACTCCAGCTGCCTGCTAACTCACACCATGGGGGACAGCAGGTGATGGCTCAAGTGCTTGTGTCTCTGTCATCCACATGGGTGACTTGGACGGAGTTCTGGGCTCTTGGCTTTGTCCTCTCCAGCCCTAACTATGTAGGCATTTGGGATGTAAACTGGTAGATAAAAGATCTGTCTTTTACTCTCTTTCTGTTTTCCTCTGAAACAAACGAATAGATAACAAAGTCTTGTATTGTTGAAAGCCTTGTGACCAGAGGCTCCGCAGACCCTAACCCTTCATTTCTCCTTGGGACCAGTGGCTCTGGAATTGCTAATCAGTGTTGGTGGCAACTTTGAGAGTTTATGGCCCCTGATGAGAACTGACTGTTGGTGCCCAGCTGTGAATGCACCCACCAAGTGCTCATTTGTAAATATACGTGCATATGCACATGTATATGACACACATATGTAAATGACCTGTCAGTGTGTATACATAGCATATAAATGCGTGAAACCCGTACATTCAGTATCTGCAACAAACGATACGTTAACATGGGTTAGCGGTCCCTCCCAGGCTCCGTTAGTGTTGGTGACTTGGTGTTGGTGCAAGGGTGATGTCCTCTTCCCACCTTTCCTGAGGGTTTGCTCTGAGAACTAACCTAGCACTTTCTTCCCTGAGTTCAGAGACAGGAGGCAGTTGAGAGAAAGTACCGAGAAAAATCACTGTGGGGCTGGTACCTGCGGGGATGGGAGCAAGGTGACAGAGGAGCACTCCGGGGTCTGGGAGAGCCCAGCAGAGCTCAGAGCCACGCAGGGTCCTGGGACCCGTGGGTCCTCACGGTGGACGAAGGCTCCTCTGTTGGCAAGGGCTCCGGCTTCTTTGTGCAGCTGTCCCCTGAGGGCACCTGCTGCCCCGTCCCCGAGCTGACCGCACCCCTGCTGCCCCGTCCCCGAGCTGACCGCACCCCTGCTGCCTCGTCCCCAGCTGACCGCTCCCCTGCTGCCCCGTCCCCAGCTGACCGCTCCCCTGCTGCCCCGTCCCCAGCTGACCGCACCCCTGCTGCCTCGTCCCCAGCTGACCGCTCCCCTGCTGCCCCGTCCCCGAGCTGACTGCTCCCCTGCTGCCTCGTCCCAAAGCTGACCGCACCCCTGCTGCCCCGTCCCCGAGCTGACCGCTCCCCTGCTGCCCCGTCCCCAGCTGACCGCTCCCCTGCTGCCCCGTCCCAAAGCTGACCGCACCCCTGCTGCCCCGTCCCCGAGCTGACCGCACCCCTGCTGCCTCGTCCCAAAGCTGACCGCACCCCTGCTGCCCCGTCCCCGAGCTGACTGCACCCCTGCTGCCCCGTCCCCGAGCTGACCGCACCCCTGCTGCCCCGTCCCCGAGCTGACCGCACCCCTGCTGCCCCGTCCCCGAGCTGACTGCACCCCTGCTGCCCCGTCCCCAGCTGACCGCACCCCTGCTGCCCCGTCCCCGAGCTGACCGCACCCCTGCTGCCCCGTCCCCGAGCTGACCGCACCCCTGCTGCCCCGTCCCCGAGCTGACCGCACCCCTGCTGCCCCGTCCCCGAGCTGACCGCACCCCTGCTGCCCCGTCCCCGAGCTGACTGCACCCCTGCTGCCCCGTCCCCAGCTGACCGCACCCCTGCTGCCCCGTCCCCAGCTGACCACACCCCTGCTGCCTCGTCCCAAAGCTGACCGCACCCCTGCTGCCCCGTCCCCGAGCTGACCGCTCCCCTGCTGCCCCGTCCCCAGCTGACCGCTCCCCTGCTGCCCCGTCCCCAGCTGACCGCACCCCTGCTGCCCCGTCCCCAGCTGACCGCTCCCCTGCTGCCCCGTCCCCGGCTGACCACACCCCTGCTGCCCCGTCCCCAGCTGACTGCTCCCCTGCTGCCCCGTCCCCAGCTGACCACACCCCTGCTGCCCCGTCCCCAGCTGACCTCTGTCTGCCGCCCGCAGCTTCCCGGTGATCTTGTCGATCGAGGAGCACTGCAGTGTGGAGCAGCAGCGCCACATGGCCAAGGTGTTCAAGGAGGTGTTGGGCGACCTGCTGCTCACCAAGCCCACGGAGGCCAGTGCTGACCAGCTGCCGTCACCCAGCCAGCTGCGGGAAAAGATCATTATCAAGGTAGGCTGCCATGGGCTCTGGGGACCCACGTTCAGGGTACCCAGCTGCCCTGGCCCTGGCCCCGACACCCAGTGCCCTGACTCAAATCCACTCTCCTGACTGCTGCCGAGACCTCTCACGGCCTCTGTGTCCTCGCTGGTCTCAGGATAATCGCACAGCACGGCTCGTGAGCTTGCCGGGTGCACCTTGTGGGGGGCGCACGTGCAGAGCCTGGGCCCGTGCCCATCACATGAGGGATGCATTCAGTGCCAGCTCCTGATTTGTGCATTCTCTGGTGAACCTGCACCGTGCTTCTCTCTGAGTGGGCCCATGCAGGTGCCGGATGTGTTGGGGTGACCTAGGTGCCGTTAGTGCCCTTGGGAGCTCATGGCTGGCATGGGAGGAGGACAGCAGCTGAAGCAGGCTGTGGGGGTGATGGGGGTGCCGGGCTGGGTGTGCTGGGGTGTGGTGGGAAATGCTCAATTCTGTCTGTGTCTGGGGACACCAAGTTGACATTTGGGTATTTGTATTCTTAGGATAAGGAGACCAGATAGACATTGGCTTATCTCTTCCTCATGGGGGAATAACCTTAGGAGCTTTGAGCTCTGTTCTGCAAGGTGATAGAGGGACCCAGGGTCCTCATGCCCTGCTCTGTCGTCCCCCGGGGCAGGGGTTTTCATCTGGGGTTCCCTCGGCTCCGGGAATTGTGGTTAGAATTTAGGGGTGTGGTGTGAACCTGCCTGGGGGACACGCTGCATCTTTCTCAGTTACCCGGTGCATAGAGCCCAGCATCTCTGCAGGCGGCTTTGTCACCGGCAGATGCGCGAATGTTTGCAGTGGTCACATAATGAGACATAATGAGACAGTTATGTCTCCACGTAACTGTGTGCTCGTGGCCACGTTAGGATTATGGAGGCTGCTGGATCTGCCCCTAGATCTTACTTAAGATGTGAATAAGGAAGTGCAGGCTCAAACGTTGTGAAGGTCTTTATTTAATAGCTCCATAATTGTATTTCGATGTAATTGGATTCCCTCGGAATTTACATTCCGAGAGGGGTCTGTGGTTCCTGTGTGCTGGGGTGTGTGACGGAGCCACCAGGGTTTGTAGGGCACCAGTCCCGTGTTCCAGAAGGTCATGAGCTCATGGGGAGACAGACCGCTCCACAGTGTGAGGGGCTTTGTGCCCACCCAGCTGGAGAAAGGGATCCTGATCTCCCCTGGGCCAGAGTGTCACCTGGTGCTCTGGGAGTGCCAGGGCGCCATCGCTGGGACACCACCAAACTCCCAGCGAGGCGAAGACAGGGCGATGGGCGAGTGGGTGGGGAGCTGCACCCTGGAGGGTCTGTGGCTTCTCCATCCTCTGGCTGGTGGCTCTTCAGGGCGGCCCAGATGCAGGTGCACCTGTGCCCAGCTCTTTTTCTAGGATGGGAGGCACCTGCTCCCACCCCGTATTCCGTGGTCCTCCCCTTTCTGCCTCAGGAAGGGAGGCGGAAGCAGCACTTGCTTGCAACATGGTTGCTGAGTGACTCGGCCTGGCTGGGTACGGCTGTAACTCTTCTCCTGTTTGGCCTTTTGTCGGCCCTGGCAGACAGATGTTCCCGCCCCTTGCCCACTCTGCCAATGTGGGCACTGAGGTTTGGAGGCGAAGTGGCTAAGCTGCAGTCACACAGTCAGTTCCTGCAAGGAGATTGTTGAAGGCAAAGGTCTGTGCCTTGGAAGCCTGGGCCCAGGCCTGTGTCATGCTGCTGTCCCTGATGGGGCCCTTGGGTGCCCCTGGGCTTACAGGAGACACTGGGGGGCTGTCACATCCCCATCACCAGCGAGATTGCTGATGCTACATTGCTGCTAGGCCAAGGTCACACAGCCACCACGGCGACTGGCCCCGACTTCAAGTCTGGGTCTGACTGGCAGCCCTGAGCTCGCTCTCCGAGTCGCTGTGGCCCTCGGTGTGCAAACACTTGTTGGAGCAGCCTTCAGGCCTCACCCAGGTGAGCACTGTGTTCCTGGTCTTGCCGTGAAGCTCAGAGAGGTGCGACCACCCGCCTGGGGTCACGCAGCCAGTGAGACGACAGCAGTGCTGCTTGGACCCAAATCCCCAGTGTGCCCTTCACCACCCCGCCTGGCCTCCACATGCTGGTCCTGCTCTGCACCCTGCCTTCCCTCCACTGCGGAGTGCTGGGTGCACAGAGGTATCCCCCAATCCCCGCATATTTGTGGAGCACTTGCTCTCTGCTAAGTGATACTGGCACAGTAGACACAACAAGGTGCAAACAGAATCCCCATCTTCTGGGGGCGTGGACCCTAGCAAGGAAGACAGAGAGAAACCAGTGCATTCAAGGAGGGCTGCATCTGTGCACAGAATAAAGAGGGGGTGGAGGGACGGAGGGGAGAGTGGGTTACTGTTAGACTAGGTGGGAAGGAGAGCTCCAAGGAGGTAGGAGGGCGTGTGAGGAGGGTTTGTCAGGGGGATTGGCAGCTGAGAGGTCCTGTGGTGGGTCATCTCTAGGCTGGAGACCCTGGGATGCCAGTACTGTGGCTCGGTCCAAGTCTGGGTCTCAGAACCAGTGAGGTTGAGGGTGTGACCCTCCGTTAGCAGCTGAAGGCCTGAGCCAGGCGCAGAGGGCCAGGCAGGAGTCAAGTGTGTCCCGGCTCTCCGGGCAAGCAGCCAGCTTGTCTTCTGAGTTAGTTTCTCCTGACCCCCAGCCACGGGGTGGTACCGGCCACAGCAAGGTGGGTCTTCCTACCCGGTCCTGGCACCCTAATCACATCAGGAAACAACCTCGCAGACAGCCAACAGCAGTGCCTTCCCAGGGCTCTAGGTGTTCCTTAATCCAGCTGAGCTGACACCTTCCGATGAACCTCACAGTGAGAGGAGTGTGGACACAGAGCTGAGCGTACTGAGAGAGAACCAGGCAGGGAGCAGATCCAGTGCAAAGGCCCTGGGGCGGGGAAACCCAGCAGCCCACTTGCCGACCAGCATGAAGGCGCGCTGGCCTTCAGACCCTGACCTTGCACGTCGAGGGAGACAGTCTCTGTGTGTTTCCCCCTCAGCACAAGAAGCTGGGCCCTCGAGGTGACGTGGACGTCAACATGGAGGACAAGAAAGACGAACACAAGCAGCAGGGTGAACTGTACATGTGGGACTCCATCGACCAGGTGCGCCTGGGCCTCCTCACGCCCGCGGGGCCCGCAGACCTCCGGGCCCTTCTTAGAACGGGGTTGGGGAGCTCTGAGCGAATCCCAGTGTCACTCCCATTTGGAGTGAAATGAAAATTTGCTGAGCGGATTTCTCTCCTAAAGCTGTTCTGCAGGCTGAGGTTTTATTTAGAAATAATTTCATAATCAACATAACACGTGTTTGCAGCAACATGGTAGTACCAGAGATTCCACAGAGCCTTCGCCCGATGGCCCTGTGGGAGCTCCTTAGCTAACCGTGGTGTCAGCCTGGGCCTCGGAACACCAGTGGTGCCCTCACGGTCCTGTGTGCTCACTGATCACCTTACTTCAGGTTCAGCGCTTGGTCCTGCGCAGCATGCCACATGCATGTAGCTGCCTTAACGCCTGGTATCCTCGGATGTGGCACTGTTCCCCCAGAAGCCTTGCGATTCAGTGACTGTAGGCGTCTCAAGCTCTCATGTCACTTCTCATATCCCTGAACAAACATGGCAAATCCATGAGAGTGTATTTTTACATATCCTGGAGAGAAGTGAAAAAAAATGGTTAAAATAAAAAATCGCCATGAGATGTTGCAGGAAAAGTCTTCAAGACAAACTGGCTGGGAAAAAAATCCCAGAAGTCTTAGAAATCAGGTGGAACAGGAAGAGAAAGTCACGAGGACCCAGCAGACTGTGCCACCCCTTTCTGAGAGGCTGCACGCTGCATAAATACGCTCTCGAAATTCTGCACTAGGTCCTGAGACCACAGCACTTTAGAAGTTCTGACAATGATCACGAGAAGCTCTGGATAGATGTTCTGTAAAGGGAGCATCCTCAGAAGGCGCAGGTTCTGTGAAATCAGGGTGAACGTCTGCCATTGCCCGCAAATGTTGAGGTGCTGCCAGCCCGGGGCCCCAGATCCCCGGGGCTGAGACCCTGGGAGACGCTGACGTTGGCTTCTCCTCCTAGAAGTGGACGCGACATTACTGTGCCATCGCTGATGCCAAGCTGTCTTTCAGTGACGACATAGAGCAGGCGGTGGAGGAAGAGCCGCCCCAGGTAGGCGGGGACCCAGCGGCACCTGTGCTTCCTCACTGAGGACCCAGGAGACCCCCTGCTGGCATCTGTGGCCAGCACAGCCTGCGGAGTCTCAGCCCTTAACTGCTGCCTCTTGGGGACCCAAGTTCCAGCTGGCTCTTCTCTGATTGGCTGGTTGGCCTGTATGTTTGACCAATAGGGTTAGAGGCTCTTTCCTGCTCCATGAAAGGCCTGATTGGCCTTGGATAGTGGTCTGTACTCCCTGGGGATGCTCACTGCCCACCCTCTCCAGCTGCCTTGAGTGGACCCCCCGCGTGTGAGGGCTCTCAGACCTCCTGGAGAACAGAATTGAGGGCTGTGTGTGTGGTGGGGGGACCCTGTGTCTCAGAACTGCAGGGGTGGGTAGCAGACAGGCGAGGGCAGCGGGAGCCGGCAGAGACCACTCTTCTCTCTGTGGCCCAGGATACGCCCCCCACGGAGCTGCATTTTGGGGAGAAATGGTTTCACAAGAAAGTCGAGAAGCGGATGAGCGCCGAGAAGCTGCTGCAAGACTACTGCGCTGAGACAGGGGGCAAGGACGGCACGTTCCTGGTGCGCGAGAGCGAGACCTACCCGGACAAGTACACCCTGTCCTTTTGGTAATGGCCCCTCTTCCCGTCGGAGCTGGCCGGGTTGGAGCAGGCGCGGGCAGGCCTCGCGCTGGGGCTGGACCCCAGGCCTCGCTGAGGGAGCTGCGCTGGCCCAGGACCAGAGTGTGCAGCATCTGAGCCTCACTCGTCGGGATGAGTGACATTCCAATGCAGGAGTTGACAAAACTTCAGATGCAGTAAAAAGTTGTGATAAACAGAATACGAACATTGGAAATCAAGACGAGATCAGACCCTGCGCCTGGGCGGTGCGGGCCCACCTGCCGCCCCTAATCCTGGCCCTAGTCAGTGAATTTATTGGGCGCTTGCTGTCTGCCTAGGCAGAGTAATTTAGCGGTGAACAGAGTCCCCGGAAAAGCAGTCATAGCAATGACACACAGCCGGCCTCTGTGCCTGCAGGTTCTGCATCTGTAGACTGAGCCAGCCCCAGATGGAGAATGCCTGGACGGGACGGAGTCTGTGTTGCACGAGTCTGGACTTGGGTTTTCCTGTCGCTATTCTATGGGCAGTAGGACATGGCAGCGCTTCAGCTAGCACTTGCATTGCGTTCAAGGGGCTTTAAGGGACTGGGTGTGGGTTCTGTGCAGAGACTGCTCCACGTCACCGAAGGGACTGGAGCATGCACGGGTTTTGCCTTCTATGGGGGGTTGTGGAACCAATCCACACAGAGTCCGAGGGCTGACTACGCACTTGACTTTGTGATGGGTGTGATGGAAACGGCGGAGATTCCGGAAGGCCGTAACAGAGGGAACTCATGCAGTGTGGGCAGGGGGAGGGGCAGTGAGAAAGTCTGCGAGAGAGGACCCGGCGCAGCCTTGGGGGCAGAGGGGGGAGGACTCAGAGAAGAGGAGAGCTGGGGGTGAAAGTCTTAATAGCGGAGCACCGGTGAGTCAGCCGTCGGCTCTGGGGGCCGCCGCGTGCTGGGCAGTGACGCTCCAGGCTCATCTCGTGTGTGGTCTCGGTCACTTTCAGAGATGCTCTGACCTTCCCTTTGACCTCTAGGATGAAAAAACTGAGGCTCATACAGGACGGGTCACTTGCTCAAGGACACTTAGCTCGGAGGTGGCCCAGCTGGGATTTGGAGCTGGGCATCCAGAGTAGGAGTTAAGTAGATAAAGAGGAGGCAGTGGACGGCAGAAATCCTTCCAGGAGGTTCTGTATTCCAGGCAAAAGGGCCAGACTGCGGTATCGCCCTGGGTCTGCTGTGGGGGCAGAGGGAAGGCCGTGCGGCTACAGCAGGAGTCATCCCTGGCGTCTGGCTGGAGTTCTGTGCCTCCCCCCACCCCCGAGCCTGCACCCGGGCCTGGCCCAGCCGGCCCCAACAGCGTCTCCTCCCTGCAGGCGATCTGGCCGCGTCCAGCACTGCCTCATCCGCTCCACTGTGGAGGGCAGCACCACGAAGTACTACCTGACTGACAACCTCAAGTTCACCAGCATCTACGCCCTCATCCAGCACTACCGCGAGGCGCACCTGCGCTGCACCGAGTTCGAGCTGCAGCTCACCGACCCGGTGCCCAACCCCAACCCTCACGAGTCGAAGCCGTACGTAGTGGGGTCGGTGGGAAGCACACAGCCTGGGGTCAGGTGCACTGGTCAGAGGGGCCGCCCTGGAGGGCCCCTGTTGCCCGGAGTATCCCATTTCCCAGGGGAGGCAGATTCCTGCTACCTGTTGCCGGTGGCCCGTGTTCCTTTCCTCGCGCCCGTGCCCCCTCCTCACTTTACTTCTGCTTGACCTTCTGCATCCTGAGATCTTGGCCTTTGGTTTTCAAAGTTGGTTTTGGCCCCATGGCATCTGCTTGTGGAAGCCCCTTCCTGTTGTTCTAACCATGAACAAGGACAAGAACTGCAAGTGTGTCCCCTCCAGTTCTCTGTTCAGGGAAGTATCAGATCGTGCCTGGCAGAGGGTCAGCACGTCCAGGAAGTAAACAAGAAAAATCCATTTTTGAGCCAAAAGGCACATGTTTGTGGAAGGCGGGGAACGTTTCCTGTCCCTTTGCATCTGGGTTGCTCCTACAGCCTTTCACCTCTTAAGAAATAACCAAGAAAAATTTTAAAACCTCCTCCTACACCGTCACTCACGTTCCCTGCCTCGGATTTGCTGAGTCGCTGCAACAACTCGGGCTTGGGCAGGCCGTGTGGTGATGAGGTGGCTTCTCCTCTCGTGCCCACGCAGATGCACTTGGTGTCTTAGTGGTCTTTTCAAACCTTGCTGTTTTCCACGCTACTTTTGTCTGGGGAAGCCCACCGTGCGGTTTGCAGGTCCCTGGGTCCCGAGCTTCCATGCCCTGTGGGTGGTGGCCAGTGTTCCCCCAGGGCAGGTTCTCACCTGGTGTCTCTCTGGCCTCCCTGGGCTGCAGGTGGTTCTACGATGCGCTGAGCCGCGGGGAAGCCGAGGACATGCTCATGCGGATCCCGCGGGACGGCGCGTTCCTGATCCGCAGGCGGGAAGGAAGCGACTCCTACGCCATCACCTTCAGGTAGCAGGGACAGGTGGGGACAGCAGAGGCGGGGCTTCGGGTAGAGGCCTTCCCCGCAGCGTCCTCTCCCCCATCCTGGACAACCACGTGATGGACACAGCAGCGTGCGCACTGCTCGTGCGCCAGGCGCTCTGAAGTTCCCGCGTGTTCTCTGGAGTACAGGCTGAGCCTCCCTGGTCTGGACATCTTAAATCCAAAATCCCTGCAGAACCTTAAACTTACTGAGCGCCTTGTGACGCCACAAGTGGAAAATCCCACACCTGACCTTGCTGGATGGGTCATGGTTCACACGCAGGCGTTCTTAAAAAAAAAAAATTTCAGAAATTACCTTAAAGCCATGTGACAGGGTGTATGTGCAACACGAATGATTGGTGTTTAGACTTGGGTCCCAGCCCTCTCATGTTGTAGTATGTAGTTGCATGTATCCCAACTCCCCCCCAAAATCCCAAACCTAGAACACTTCTGGTCCCAAGCATTTGGGATTATTGCGATTGACCTGCGCTGTGTTCTATGGTGGCTGACTTCGTCTCCCAGCAGCTGTGGTGTGGGCACGGCCACGTCACACTGGGGCATGGTGACACTTGGTGATCTGCGGAAGTGAGGCCCGGGCAGCCCAGGTCTGTGCTGTGACAGGTGTGTCCCAGCTTGTCTGCAGCTGTCACTGCACTGTCACAGGATTGTGGTTCCCCGAATGCCTGATGCTTCCTCTTCCACCCATGACAGTGATGGGGTGACTGAGCCCCAGGTCCTCCTGTCCCTCCAGCTGTCTGGAGCCGCACAGGTGCCTCACTGGCTAAGTCGGGATTCGGCCCAGGCCCGTCCACGGCTGGAGCCCGTGCTGCTCCCTGCAGAGTCTCCAGCCCAGGGTGGCCCGCGGGTCACCTGCTGGAGACGTCTTCTGCCCGGTCTTCCCAGTGATGTGAGGCAGTGAGAAATGTCACTCACAAGCCCAGACCCTTTGTGGGCAGGATGGGAGGCAGCGGCTGTACACCAGCAGCCCTGGTGGAAACAGGTTGCTCCTGTCTGCCCCTGTCCTCGTCTTGTTGCCTGGCCCATTCTCCTTCTTAATAATAAAAGACCCTTGCTAATCGGCCACCAAAGCAGAGGAATTTAGTATTTATGACTTAACTGGATCTGTTTCTGAAAATAAACAAAAAAATGAACTTCTAAAGTACAAAGTTTTTACTTTAAATTTTTTTTTAAAGATTTCTGTGTTTATTTGAAAGGCAGAGTTAGAGTGGGAGAGACAGAGAGAGAGGTCTTCTATCCACTGGTTCTCTCTCCAAATGGCTGCAATAGCAAGGGCTAGGCCAGTGTGGAGCCAGGGGCCAGGAGCTCCATCAGAGTCCCCCACGTGGGTGGCAGGGACTCACGTATTTGGACCCTCATCCGCTGCTTCCCAGCGACGTTGCAGGAAGCTGCGTCAGAAGTGGAGGAGTTGGACGTGAGCTGGGGCCCTGATAGGGGATGCTGGTGTGTGAAGCGGCGACCACAGGTCACAGCACTGGCCCTCCGCGTCTTCTTTGGAGAAATGTCTATCCGGATCCTTCCCCTGTTTTAAAAATCGGGTGGTTAGTGCTGAGTTGAATTCCTTGCGTCCTTTGTGTATCAGTCCCTTCTCAAAGACGTGGCTGACGAATGTTTTCTCCCACGATGGGAGTTTCTCTCTGCTCTGCCGGTTGCCTCCTGGGCTGTGCAGAGCTTCCTGGTTTGACCCAGTCCTATTTGCCTGTTTTTGCTCTGGTGGTTTGAGCTGAAAATCATTACCCAGACCAGTGCGTGGGGTTTTCCCGTGTGTCCCCAGTAGTCATGCAGTTTCAGGCCTTGCGTTTGTGTCTTTAATCTGCTTTGAGTACGTGGTGTGGGGTCAAGATCTAGCCTCACTGTTCTGGTCATCCAGTGTCCCCAGCACCGTTTACTCCAGAGCTGTCCTTTCTTGTCGTGTGGTCTCTGCACCTTTACTGAAAGGTGATTGACTGAATGTACGCATTTACTTCCGGGCTTTGTGTTTTGTTCCGTTAGTCTACGTGTCTGATGGTGTCATTACCATGCTGTTTTGATGACTGTAATTTTGTGGTATATTTTGAAGCCAGGTAGTGTGATACCTCCAGCTTTGTTCTTTTTGCTCAAGATTACTTTGGCTATTTGAGGTAGGCTTTTTTTTTTCCCCAAAAAAAAGATTGTCTTGGCTGTAAAGTTAGGGACAAATTTTATTTTTCAAAATGCTGTTAAGATCCGGTCTAGATTTTTTCCTGCCTCTTGTTTCAGATGAGTGGAGGAGTGATATTTCATTTTAGAAAAAAGCCATCAGTGTGTTCGTTGGGCCCCTGGAGACACAATTGAAGGATCTGCTCACCAAGGCCCAGGGCTCCACAGCTCTGGCATTTCTTGTGAAGGCCCTGGAGGGCATGTTTCATCATTGCAGCCGCCTGGCTTTGGTGCAGGGGCCCAGCTCTGCTGTCGACGCACAGATAAATGAGTGGTGGCCGTGTGTCAATAAAACTTTATAGAAACAGGCAGTGAGGCAGATTTGACCATGGCCATAGTTTGCCAAAGTCAGGTTCGTGGTTGGGAGCAGAGGAAGCAGAAGCTGTCCAGTCACTCGGCCGCTTTTCTCCCGAGACGGAATTCTCCAGATCTCTTGGAAACACCCACTTGGTGGTGGTTGCTACGCCCTGTTGGTTTACCCCATGGGTGTTGCTCAGCTGTGGGGCTTGGGGAGCAGCTGCGGGGCCGCCAGGACCTTGGTGTGCCAGTCCTGGTGTGCCAGTCCTGGTGTGCCAGTCTCGTGTGCCAGTCCTGGTGTGCCAGTCTCGTGTGGTCTCCCCGTCCAGGGCCAGGGGCAAGGTGAAGCACTGTCGCATCAACCGCGATGGCCGGCACTTCGTGCTGGGGACCTCCGCCTACTTTGAGAGCCTCGTGGAGCTCGTCAGCTACTACGAGAAGCACACGCTGTACCGGAAGATGAGGCTGCGGTACCCCGTGACGCCCGAGCTGCTGGAGCGCTACAGCATGGTAGGTGGTGGGCGCGCTGCGGATCGGCGGGCTGGCCGCTGCTTCACCGACACGGCTTCCTGGAGGACCCGCTCCCGCTCCCACTCCCAGACTCAGCAGACCCAGGCCCGCCCTCCTGCTACTTAGAGTTGGCCGTGGAGGAGACAGGCAGAGAAATCAAATGCAGATAGCATAAACGTGAAGGCGGATGAGTAGATCCAGAGTGATGGGAAGGGTTGCCGTTGGCCAGGAACGGTTCAGGAAATTGCACTGCGAAGTGGGGAACCGTGCCCCTCACTCGAGAACACGAGGGCGGCACGTGCAGAGGTCACAGAGCCGACGCCAGCCTGGAGGCCTGGACAGGAGCTGCCGTGGCTGGGGTGGGGTGAGCCGGGGCGGGCGAGAAGAGAGCTCACCAGGAAGGCGGTGAACAGGGGGCTGGGATCTGGGGGCCTGGCGGGCTGGCCTCTGCTCTGAGCTATTGGAAGGGACCTGATGCGATAACAGTGCCTCATCCTAGGAGGTGGATTCACTAATTTATTGAAGAGATCTGTCGTGGCCCAGCCCTGTGCCAGGAGCTGTTCTCCATGCGGGGAGCCCTGGGGACAGAGTGGGCTGCAGGGAATCATGGGTTCTCTAGGGCACCCTGTTACACAGCTAAGACATTCTGGGTCCGCGTGTATTGTAAGGAAGCAAATAAAACAGGGTGGCCTGAGCCGGGGTGAGCAGGCGGGCATGTGGGCAGAGAAGGGAGCTGAAACCTGGAGGAAGGGGTGGGGGCGGCCAGGGAGCCGGGAAGGGAGGAGTGGCCATGGTGCAAGTGCTGAGGTGACAGAACAGAAAGGCAGGTGGCAGGGCCAGCGCCCAGACGGCGGCAATGGCCGGCACTGGGTGTTGGCATGCTGCTTGGCGACACTGGCCCATTTCTATGGCGTGACCACTTCCACGGTGGCCATTTGGGGAGGAGGTGCATGCTGCCAGCTGACCCCAGTGCACCATGGGATGTGAGGCCGTGCGTGGCTGCAGGGGCCGCTGTGATACGGGGGTAGTGTCCATGCCTGGGGGGACTGCCATATGGCTCCTTTCCGTCTCCACTCTTGGGTCACAGGCAGATTCTGCGAGGTTTCAACTCTTCCACCGAAGGGGAGGCACCCCAAGACGGCTGGCCACAGCCCTTAGTCTAAAGGCTGGGGCAGGTGCGTGGACGCGCCAATTTATTTTCCATCAATTTTTTTTTCTTTTTTCAGGAGAGAGACATAAACTCCCTTTATGACGTCAGTAGGATGTACGTGGATCCGAGTGAGATCAACCCTTCCATGGTACGAACACACTTCTGGGTCACGCTGCCCTAGCCCAGGTTGAGATGGATTCCTCTCCACCCCTCCCTCCCCCCTTACCCCTGTGAGCATTAAGACAGGGCCAAAAACCTGGTCTCCCCAAAAGGTGTTTAGTTGGGGGGCGGAGGGAGAAGAACTGGTGATTGACAGTGCGACGTCTAGCTTCAGGGAAAAGGTTAATGGAATTCTACCCGGACGCCACGTCGCCTTGCTACAATTCTGAACCATCTTTGGACCACACAGCTTCTAATTAAAAGTCCCTCCTGCAGCCTGCGGTGCCCACGGAGTCTGCGTGGTTGGCTGACCTCCTTACGGGGCCGGCATATCTCACATTCCCACCCCCGACTCTGTGGGCAGGGACGGCCTCTACCTAGCCTCTGCTCGCTCAGGCTTCATCTCGAGTTTAGCCTGAGCTGGTGGAGGGAGAATGATGGCAGATTTTCTGCTGGGGGCACGATTCTCGCTTAGGAAGGGGCCCTGCTGGTGGCTCTGTTGAAATCCAGAGACAAATTTCTTCTTCTTCCTTTTAAATGTTTGATCCTCGGCCAGTGCAAATGTCCTTGAGCAAGAAGTGAAGTCTTGAGGAGGTGCGTGCAGACGGAGCTGTGTGCGAAATGCATGAAGGGGTCTTAGCTGGTAGCAGAGGCTTTGATTAGGAGTGAAGAATGTCGCCTTGGTGACGCGAATGCCCCCATCCCCTATAGACAGGCTTTGCAGATGGGTCACTTCCAGCCCTGGCTCTTTCTCCCTGACCACATGCTGTCCTTGGAGTTCATTTTGAAGGGCTTGAGTCCCTCTTTCTCCTCCGAAATGCAATTTCATAAAACAGAGGCTGCCAACTCAAGTGTCCAGCAAGACCGGGCAGCTAACAGGAGTGAGGCGAGCTGGTCGGGCCTAAGAACTACTTTGCAATCTCCTATCTCTGTCCTGACTGTGACAAAACCATGCACGTTTAGTAACAGACAGCAGCTGGCCACTGGCCTCATATCGGCCAGGCGGCAGGGATGACGGACACCAGGGTAAACTGAGGAACACAGGCCCCCACCTCGGGAGTGGCCCCTGCGCAGTGACAGCTGATGGCCACCTGTCAAGAGGCAGCCCGCGGCTTCTGATTTCTCAAGCCCAGCCAGCAAGCTCCCGGTTTTGAAACTGTGGTGACGAAACCAAGTTTTAGATCTTCCTGTCTCGTCTCTGCATGAGCCATGCCAGACCCGACGGTGTGCCAGGACTGTGCTGCCGGGCACCTGGAAGTAAAGCGATCAGCATTACGGCTGGGAGATGATGTTGTGAGGAACAAACACGCGGGACAAGGGATGGCGAGGAGCCCTGGCCTGCTGATTCCCGGTCAGCGGCTCCTCCTGGTCTCTGCTCCAGGGAAGGTGTCTTCCTGTCCGCTCCTGTACCTGCCATTTTTATTTGCTTGGTTCTCCCATCGCTCATGTCGTGGCCTTGTCTGGAACTCGTGGGGCACTTTGTCCAATGAGGCACATTGAAATGGGGCGGATGTCCCAGAATGCTCTGGGTGACTGAGCCAGCGTCACCGTTTCCCCATCTGTGGCCATTTGAACCATTCCCAGCCTTGCAGCAGAGCGATAATGATGGGTAGCCCGTGGCAGCGACCACAACCACGTGCTGGGCTAAGTCCTTGACAGTGATTGCTAGCTCACCAGTCCTAACAGCCCTGCCAAGCAGGCCCTGTTTTTGTGCCCATTTTACAGGTGAGCAAGTGGAGGTATGGGGAGGCTGAATAATGGCTCGTGAGGTCTGGGGCTGGAGTTTGGACTGAGGCCGACTGAGGTGTGTGCTGCTGACCACGTGGCTCAGCTCCAGTGGGCAGGTCCCCTCTGTGTGGTGCGTGAGGACCCCTGCTCCCACCTGATGGGCTGAGTCCTCCTCTGGAAGCCGTTATGTGCCCTGGGCCCCAGCACCAGGCCCTCGAGCCGGGCTGCGGTCCCTCTGTCAGCCTTGAAGCAGGACACACAGGCTGAGCTTGCTCCAGTGCAGGTCGGGGAGAGATGGGATGGCTTCTGCTCTCGGTCACTTCTGCTCGGAGCTCCCCGTGGCAGAGCCTCCCGTGTCTTTATGGAACATCAGGAACTGCGGCAGTGACTCAAGTACTGATCTAGCTCTGGGTGCAGCCATTAATGTCTGGTCGACTGTGGGCTTAATACTTACTGTCTCTTACCTCAGTTTCAATATCTGTCAAATGGGCATGATAATACCACTATTGGTAGATATGTCTTGAGCATTGAAGGTGACATGACAAAGGCTTAGAACCAGGCTTCAATTATATTAACTGCTTAAGAAATGCAAACTATTTTTTAAAAGACTTATTTATTTACTTGAAAGAGTTGCACAGAGAGAGAAGGAGAGGCAGAGAGAGAGAGAGAGAGAGAGAGGGAGGGAGGGGTCTTCCATCTGCTGGTCCACTCCCCAGATGGCCGCAATGGCCAGAAGGGGGCTGATCCGAAGCCAGGAGCTTCTTCCTGGTCTCCCATGTGGGTGCAGGGGCCCAAGGACTTGGGCCATCTTCTACTGCTTTCCCAGGCCATAGCAGAGAGCTGGATCGGAAATGGAGCAGCTGGGTCTCGAACTGGTGCCCATATGGGATGCTGGCACTGCAGGCAGTGGCCTTATCCTCTACACCACAGTGCCAGCCCCAATAAGCTATTCTTATTTATCACATGCACTATCTCACTTTGACATTCCCATGAAATAGGTCAACCCCCACCTTCCATTTCAAAGACAGAAAAACTGAGGCACAGAGAGTCTCAGGCTTGAGTAGCTGGCAAGAGGCACAGCAGTGATTTGAAAGTGCATGTCTGACTGCCTAGCCCACGTGTGCTTTGAGGAGCAGGTGTACCGGGCTCCTTGCACAGTCCCTGCCCCTGTTTCCTTGGTGGGGGGAGAGCAGAGCCCCGATGGAATCCGCTTTCACCATCCCACAGGTTTTCCTGTTGATGTGTTCCTGCCGTGTGCGCGTTCATTTTGTTGTGGTCTCTGCTTGCCAGGCACAAGTGTAAAGGCAGATTCGCTGGGGAGAATGTGTTATCGGGAAAGTCTGTCTGCCTTATCTCTGCCGACAGCAAGCCCACCTGTGGATGCCTTTCATGGAGAGGGCCTCAGTTCCTCTTGGAAATGTCAGCATCCTGTAGAGAGCAGTGGAGGACCCCGGCCCTTGTAGAAAGTGGGGAGGTCCCCGGCATTGCCCCTGAACTTGTGTTGGTGAGCTGAGGCCGTCATACCTGTCTCAAAGGCATAGCCTTTCTTTGTTGAGAAAACGAAGCAATAGTGGGCCACTCCCAAATGTCCTGGCTCTCGTCAGTTCCCACTGCCACTCCTGGGGATTCTGGGGGACCTCGGCGCCTTTGCAGCACCAGCCATTGGCCAGCAGAGGGCGCAGTGACATTGCTGCTGCAGCAGGCTCTGCTCCCGGGTGAGAACTGAGTGGAGGTCCGTTCAGCTCTGCTCCTATGGTCCTGGCTGACCCGTTCCTTCTGGTTTTCCCTTAAAGCCTCAGAGAACCGTGAAAGCTCTCTATGACTACAAAGCCAAGCAGAGTGACGAGCTGAGCTTCTGCCGCGGTGCCCTGATCCACAACGTCTCCAAGGAGCCCGGTGGCTGGTAAGGCTGGGCGGCGGCTGGGCGGCCTGGCAGGTGCTGGTGTCTTGTCCCTTCTCAGGGGTGCTTCGGGTATGGCTGAGTCCTTACTCCCTTTGTCTGCCGTTCTTGGCTGAGCTCCTGGGAAGGAGGGCAGATAGCAGTTTTAATCACCATTATGTCCGGTCATCCTGTGTCGTTTGTGACTGTCATCCAGCAGCAGCTGCCATGGGTTGCATATCAGTCCTCTCACCAAATCCTTGCTGCAATCACTCTGAGTTACAGCTGTGGTTACCCCCGCTTCACAGATGCAGTAAGTGAGGCTCTCCGGAGGTTGCACGGTGGCTGAAGTGTGCAGTCATCCCATTGGGCAAGTCTGTGCATTGTTTTAAATTCAAATTCATGTGCTATTGCTTAGTCCTGTGCTTTCAGCAACGGCGCCATCCTCGGTGCCGTGAGTGCATTTTTAGGTCAGAGCCACCCGGGCTTACTCGGATTTATCTGTTCCCAGTTTTCATCAGTCGGTCCTTAGACAAGTGGTTTTGTGCGGTGATTTTCCCACGAGCGAGAAGTTGCTTGGAACCCCGAGACCAGGCAGAGGGTCAAGCCTCTCTTCCTCCCACAAGGCGACTGGGCCTGACTTGGAGTGTGTGGGGGGTCAAGCACTACTGTAGCATTTCACTTAGGGTAACGCGCACAAGCCACACGATGACCTGCATTTCAGACGAGGCTGCTGAGGCACAGAGAAGTTCAGCTACGTGCCCAGGACCACACAGCAGGCTGAGATTTCAGTTAGGGTCTTCTGCCTCCAGCGCCCACCCTCTTCACCCAACCCACATGCCTCGTTGTTCTGCACACTCCTGCAAGGTGCCCTAATCCAGGGATTTTTGTTTTAAAACCTCCTGTTAACATCATCTGAACCTCTCATTCCAAATAAGTAACAGCAGAGTTCCCTGTGGAAGCTGCTGTGGGGGCCTGGGGCTGCCTGCTGTGACCTCCTCGTAGACCTTCGTCTACCCCGTAGTGCTCCTGCACCTGCTTCTCACTGGGTGGGGTGGGGGTGACGCCTCAGACCATCCCATGCCTCCGCCTTGGGCCTCTCCAAATTCCCCAGGCTCTCATCCTGAGATAGATTCAGAGCTGGCGGGGGCCCCTTCGACACAGACTTGGTGTTAGAGGTCTGGCTCATGTCTTCCGCTATGGGAGCAGTGCCGCCACCTAGTGGGCTGCCTGCCTTAGACTACTTTTTCCAAACCAGTTCCTTTGGAAGTAGAGGGACCCACCCCCTCTTACCCAATCAGAGATGCCTTTAAAAAAAAATTATTTATTTAAAGTTAGAGTTGCCGAGAGAGGGGAGAGACAGAGAGAGAGATCTTCCAGCTACTGGTTCACTCCCCAATGACCGTGCGGGGCGCCAACTGCCAGGCGACAGGCTAGGTTCTGAAGGCCCTGCAGAGCTGACTCGTGGCTCGGGCAGCAGCATGATCGCGTAGGAGCCCCTGGCTGTGGAGAGGAGTCCCCACGACGGCCCGATGGGAAAGAGCAGATGTGTAAGCCCGGACATGGACTGGGGGGTCATTTAGAGCCGCTGCCGTCTGGGGGTCGAGGCACACGTGTAGGTGAATCACACCGCATGCGCTTAGGGCCGTTGGGAAGGCAGGGAGCTGTATTTTAGCCGAGTGACGGAAGAACTAACGCTACTGAGTGTGTTGCACTGGGTGCTGTTCAAAGCTCTCTGCGTGCACAGGGGTTTTCAAAAAGTTAGTGGAAAAGACTTCTTTTGAAAAGAAACTGCATGGATATTAAAAACTTTCTGCACCAGAATAAGCTTAACCTCCCAATTCCACTTCCCATGACCTTTCTGGAGTGCCTGCATACTAGACATAAGTGCTGATAAAGCCGCCCACGTGGGCACTGGCATAGCCCACTGAGCAGCCGGAGAGTCTGGGGCCCAGAGCACCTGCGTGGTCGGTGACGGAGCTCAAACTGCACCCCAGGCTGCCGGGCCGCAGAACCCTCGTCAGCCAGCCCTGGCCTCTAGATCCACACCCTCCTGGAAGTGGTTTCAGGCCCGCCCTAGCGTTGAGCTGTTGTGTTACACGGCTTTCAACTTCTGCTCAAGGTGTTGAGCCTGGAGACGTTCAGTGTCCCCGACCAAATCATAGGTGTCGAGGGGAGGACCGTGAGCCCCCTGGCGGCGGACTGGTGATAAAAGGAGGAAAGCAAACGCCCCCTCGGCAGTGACCGTCGCCTGGCCATGGCCGCCTTTCTCCCCCCGCAGCTTGGAGCCGACACCTGCTGAGCAGGAGGCAGTCTTCCTGCTCCCGGTGACGCCCGGCCTCTCGTCTCCTTGCAGGTGGAAAGGAGACTACGGGACCAGAATCCAGCAGTACTTCCCGTCCAACTACGTCGAGGACATCTCCACAGTGGACGTGGAGGAGCTGGAAAAGCAGGTGAGCCTCCCGCCCGCGTCCCAGGAAGCAGGGAGCCGCTGGGGCTGCCGCTCAGGGAAGCTCCTGCAGCCGTGCCGGGTGCTGCGACGCGGGGTCTCTGTGGAGCTGCCAAACAAGGGAAGATGGAGCGACAGGAAATTGGGGTTGAATCCGAGCTGCTGCAGGTGAAAGTCACGGGCACCAGCCAGTCGCGTTTTAATCAGGTTGTGCTGAGCTGGAAGGCTTTGAATATGCAGCCAAATTCCCACCGGAGCCACAGTGGCCGAACGGGGAGTCCGTCCTCTGCCCAGAGCAGCCTGTAAATGAGACACATTCAGCTGCGCAGCGAGACGCTGCGTGCGTGCTCGGGGTGAGCAAGTGAACGGGCCTCGCCGGCGATCAGATGGGGCCGTGGTCCCGCTGTGTGGTCCAGGAGGTGTGGGGAGCAGCCACGTTCAGCATGCCACACACCAGGGACATGAGGCAACCTGGAAAGGCTCCCTGGAGGCAGGGGCATGTGGGCCTTCCGGGTCAAGCTAGAGTACGATGGTGAGAGACGGGCAGAAGGGAATGGCAGGTGGAAGGCAGCGCGAAGCAGAGGTGCGGTGGTGGGGACAGGACTGTGCTCCTCCTGGGCTTGGGCTGAGGCAAAGCCAAAACCGCCTCGCACCCTGGCCGTGTAGCAGGGGCTGGGGTTAGTGCGAGCTGGGGGTGCTGCTCTGCTGAGACCCACCTATTCTCTGTCTTCGCTGGACCCTGGTCTGGTTCAAGTGCAGTGGGAGGCAGAGCTGGGAGTGCTGCAGAGCCTTAAAGACCAGGCCCCGTGGACAGCAAGGGTGCAGCTCCAGCAGGCCGTGGAAGCCGCGGAGGCTGCCGAGCCAGGCTTCAGAAAGCTCAACGGTCCCATTCCGTCGTCACGTCGGAGGCAGGGCCTAGGGTCTGTTTAGGAACCCAGAGCTGACGTAGCATCTCGAAACCTGCCGGGGAGTTAGCGAGGCCGCTAGGTGCCCGTCATCTCCATGCTGCATTATTTAGCGCCCTCCCCACGGACGGCTCCTGTAATGAAAGCGCATTTTAAACAGTTCCGCTGGCAGCGTCCCTGCTAAGTAGTGTGCTTTGGAAGCTGGTTGTCTTTTTATTATTCCTGTTCCGACAGCCCTGAGTTCTGTCTTGTTTCCTTGCAGATTATCGAAGACAACCCCTTAGGCGCTCTCTGTAGAGGAATCCTGGACCTCAACTCCTACAATGTGGGTACGTGCAGACGTGGCTGAGCCCGGACTCCCATCCACGTCCCCCAGACCTGACCTCAGAACCACCCCAGACAGGGAGGCGGTGAACGCGGGGTCCTGTGCGGCCTTGACTTTGAGGCCGGCTGCTGTGCTGGCTCCAGCCGAGCACTACAGCTTCAGGCCGGTCAGTTGCCCGCGTGAACTCTGCTGGTAGTCTCTGAAGCGCTGGTACGGAGCACCAGGCACCGCCACTGCCACCAGCCTCGTCGTGCGGGGGGTCTGCTGCGTCCCCCGTGCTTTTTTGCAGGAGAGCCGAGCCGTTGGCCAGGCTGAGATGGGGCTGGAGCCGGACTCTCAGATTGTGAGCCCAGCTCTGCCCGCGGGTTGCCGTGACACCCTGGGCTCTCTGCTTCTGCCCTCTGCGCCGCGGCTTCTGGCTGCTCGGCCGGGGATCAGGAAACCCAGGCTGCCCACGTCCGGGATGCTGGGGGAGGGCAGTGAGGGCACGGCTTGAACGTGGGCCTATCCAGGAGGCAGGTGGGATGCTCCGTGGGCTCCATGGGCCTCGAGTCTGTCCGCTTTTAAGTGGGAAAGTTGCAGCTCCCACGGAGCAGTTGCAGGCACTGAGGAGGAACATTCTTCGGCCTTCTTCCGTGGGAGGCCCTCATGTCTGGAGCAGGCCGCGTGTTCCCTGCAGCCATTGATCGGCTGGCCTGGGCTTACTGCCTCCCACAGGGCCCTGGGAACACCTGCGCATGCTGTGCTGGCCTCGGGAAGTTTTTCCTTCCATTGCCAGCATTTTGCTTTCTGCATTGAGCAACTGGCTTTGTTTGTTTGTTTGTTTTTTGTTTGTTTTGGCTTCCTTGCCACGGTCTAGCAGGATAGGTATCTGCTGAGCGAGCGCAGCGTGTGCCTGCGGGTCCCTGGCAGGGTGGCAGAGGGGGCTCGGGGCACCTGTCTGCACGGCTGATGGTCTGTGAATCCCGCCCTTCCCCAGGTTTGCACAGGGCTCAGCAGTGCGAGCCAGGTGTGCTCTGAGCCTCAGCCTTCACACACCCAGCTAGGTGCCCTTCCCTCTCTGATTTCTCTCCACGAACCACTCCTGTTCCTAGGAGCAGCAGCCTCGCAGGGTTGTGAGAGGGACCGATAGGATGCAGAGCACGGTCTGCCGGGAGTATTGCTGGCTGTAGGAGCTCAGAAATCCCAGCTTCGTGCGTTGTTTGACAGATAACTTCCCCTCTCCTGATCTTCAGTCTCTGTTCCTTGCCGTCTCAGCATATGGAGTCTGTTCCATGCCCCGCGCCTCGCTTCCGGTGCCTGCTGGCATCCCCGGGGTCCCTGGCATGCAGCCCCTCCCGTCCTTGCTCCGCCTCCACCCGCACGTGCTTCCTGTGCTGCGTCCGCATCTCACACCTCCCTCTCTTTCCCCTCACAAGGACATGGGGCCTTGGGCTTTAGGTGTACCCTAAATCCAGGACGGTCTCATCCTGAGATCCTTAATTTGAACACATCTGCCAAGACTCAGTTTCCAAACAAGGTCACGGTCGCAGGGGCCAGGGGCTGGGATGCGTGCCTTCGGAGGACTCGGCTCGCTGTTTCCAGGCACAGCAGGGTGTGTAAGGGCCCAGATGCAGCCAACACAAGGGGGCACCCCAGGCAGCGCCAGCCAGGGGGATGGCAATGGCCGACCGCTTTGCTTAGCGAGAGCCCTTGAGCGGCGCCAGGTCTGGTCTTTGGGGCCTGTCTGGGGGCTGATCAGGACTTTGCTCATTCTCTCCCCAAAGTGAAAGCCCCACAGGGCAAAAACCAGAAGTCTTTCGTGTTTATCCTGGAGCCCAAGAAGCAAGGGGATCCTCCAGTGGAGTTCGCCACAGACAGGGTGGAGGAGCTCTTCGAGTGGTTCCAGAGCATCCGGCAGATCAACTGGAAGATGGACACCAAGGTAGGCCCTGGGCCGCAGGCGCGCCTGGAGTCCGCGGGCCCCTGGCACCTGCTGCGGCTGTGGGAGGGTGCACGCCACAGGTGGAGCAGGTCCAGGGGCCACACGGATGTGAGGCGGATGCAGGGCGGGTACAGACAGTAGGAATGTCTGTCTTTCTGTCTGTCTCTTGCTCTGGGGCAGAAAGGGGTAGTGGAAGTCCCCTGGGAAGCTATGGCCTGTTGGAGCCTGCGGGAGGCTCGGGGTGTGTGCAGTGACGCTCTGCGCCTTCCTCGCTCTGCGTGTGTTGCTTCCCGACATTCACAGAGCCCTGCCCACAGCCAGCATTCGTTCGCTGGGCTTGTCTCTCTGGCTCCTGAACGCAGACAGCCAAGACGCGTTCCTTTCTCGTGCAGATGGGAATGACTTTGTCTGTTTTTCCCTATCTGGGCAGCAGCGTTGGGCTGCAAGTGTGTTGAGGAGGTACGAGGTTTGCCAGTTGGCAGCCTGGGCCCTGGGCAAGTGACCTGACTCCTCTGGGCCTCAGTTTCCCTGTTTATAAAGCGAGGAGCCCAGCAGGTAACCCAGAAGGTGATGGGCGAGAAGCCTAAGGCTCAGCCTGCACGGGGCTCAGTGCCCACGTCATCCTTGTGCCGGATGACGACACGGCAGAGTGTTGCCACATCTTGGATTATGGGGTATGGGAGGCCGAGGGCTTCCCGTGGAGCCATGTGCTTCTCAGCTAGGTCTTGCACCAGGGTACCGACTGGATAGCCTTCCTTGCAGCTCCCAGGCCCCTGACCTCTGGCCGTCATGGCTGAGCCTCTGTCTGCCGAGACACTGGCAGTGGTCACCCCACACCATCGCCACTGCCAGAAGCTGCAGTATCCCGGTCTGCTCTTCTCCTTCCTGGCCAGTGGCTGGGCAAGAGACCACTGAGTCAGCCTTTGAGCTCCCTGGAGGGAGACTGTTGTCCTCGAAGACTCTAGAGAGTGCCAGGTGAATGGCCTCCTTGCTGATGGGGCCGGCCAGCCCCCCCACCCCTGGTCCCAGACTCTAGTGAAGGGTCTCACAAACTGCACCCCATTCTCCCGTGGCTTCTCGCTCCATCACCAGTCCCTCCAGGGAGCCAGGAGCTAGTTAGCACCAGCAAGGTGGTGTGCTGCCACTCTCCCTGGTGGGGACATCACTGCCTTCCCATGCCTCCGGCGTGGTACAGCGTGGAAGTGCAGGGGCACCCCTGCCCTGAGGGCAATCTGAAGAACTGTCCTCTCCTCTGGCTGTGGCCTCGCTGAGGCGGAGTGGTTGTCATCGCCGTCTGGGTAGCGCCGTCCAGCAGCCCGCGGTCCTCCTGAGCGTGTTCTCATTCTTGAGTCTCTGGGTCCGTCTCCAAGATGGAGAAGAGTCGTCAGGAGCAAGCTTGAAGCACCTGCTTCCTGTGCGCCCGATCCCAGACTCCCCAGCTTTCTCCGAGAGGGGCACGGGCGGTGCTAAGCAGTGTACCGCCTCTCCTGACTTGTCTTCCTGTGACTTGAGTCTCTCCTCCCTCCTTCCCCGTCCCACTTCCTCTCCTTCGGTTGGGGGTTTCTGAGACTGAGCCTGGATGTTCAGGCGACGCTCCTCCCATGTTTGTTTTCACGTTTGCTAGGATTGGCTGAAAGTGCAAAACTGCACTCAGAGACTGACCAGGTCCCAGCTGCGGGCCCAGCTGCCCACACGATGAGCTGGCGTGGCACAGGGAGAGGCCTTGTCCTGCCTTCGAGAAGCAGCTGGGAGGTGGGCTCTCAGCCTGCTGCCAGGAGGTTCTCCCCAAAGTCTCCCATGTGCGTCTCCCTAAGGACTGACCTAGCATTCTGTCTGTTTTCATGCCCTCTGGCTACCTCCGGTCTGTGGCAAGACCAGCCACTGTGATCTGTCTAGTTAGCAGTCTCCAAAGCCTAACCAATGGCATGTGTTGTGACCCCACACACTGGGGTGGCCTCATTATAGCAGCTGCAGGTGTGCAGAGGAATTGTGAAGCAATTTGGCACTCAGAGTGCACAGCCAACTCGATACAAGGACCCAGACGGAGAGGTGTGGCTTGAGTGTCCTTCATAGTGCTTGGCTGTGGACTCTGGACATCTCTGGGCTCCTCCTCGCCGTGCATCCTGCCCAAAGCAACCCGAGTCTTACTGCCAGGGCTTGCTGTGTACCCAGGGACTCTCCGGAGGTGTGGGATGGGATGGCGAGGGCTGGTGTGGGTGGATGAGCTGGAGGGAATACCAGAGCTTGGAGGCGCGTTCACAGCTGTCCTGGTGATGTGGTCACAGCCACAGCTATTATCCAAGCTCGTTTACTGAGTATTGCCAAAGTCTGACCCCAGGAATCGGGCCAGCACTCGTGGGTGAGGGTGTCCTTATGTAAGAACTGGGTGTCCTAGCTGGCTTGTGTGCCAGGAGCCACTGCTACTGCTCTGTCTGGCACACGTGTCTCCCAGTGCAGTATGGCCACTGTTCATCACTTGTCATTGTGCCTGGTGGAGAGCCAAGGCCTCCCCGTAGAATCCTCCAGCAGCCCTGTGCGTCCTTGGATGAGTCTTATTTTACAGCTATGGAAACTGAGGCACGAGGCGATGATAGGACTGGTCCAACTGACACAGCCAGCAAAGGAGCAGGCTGTGATTTCAAACTCCTGTCTCATTCCAGTTCCCACCTTCTTAGCCGTGGGATTGTAACTGTTACTGGGTCAGCCCAGGACCTCAACACGTGCCACCTGCAGGGCTCTGCCGTATCTCAGGGGAAACAGTGTGAACAGAGTGGGGATTGCAGTAACACAGGGCCAGCAGCGAGGGACAGGCCAGGGCCAAGGAAGGCAGAGACTGGGAGAGACTGAGGTTTCAGGAAGGCAGTGCCCCTTACTGGTCTGTGTTGGAGTTCTCCATAAAGGTGTCCGTGAGGGGGAGGGGTGTGGGTGGCATCGAGGAGGAGGGGGCATGCGGGCAGCAGGCGGGGGGCTCGGACACCGAGGATGTAAAGTGTGAGCTGCATGCGGAACGCTTTCTGGTGACGATGCGTCCCGGAGCTGGGCTGATGGTGTGAGAGTGAGGAGGCGGCGGGGCTGCAGGCAGGGGCTTAAGCGTCTGGTCTTGATGCTGGCCGGCTGTGTGTGTTAGATGGTGGTAAACTCTTACTCTCAGAGGAGGTGTGGACCAGCTTAGATGAGCTCCCTTCCACCATGACATCCCTAGCGTGCGTCACTCGAGCCTCAGCATCCCCGCACGGTGATGGTCCCCTCGACATCTTTTCCCAAGGCTCCCCGTCGGCCGGTGGAAAGCTGATGGTCAGAATTGGGTGAGAAGTGAGAAGGGCATCCTTGCTCAGAGTTTGACCAGACTGGAGAAAGGCCCCCTACGTCCATGGCATGAGCCTGGGCCTCAGGCAGACAGACCTCTGGCCAGAGCTGCCATGGGCACAGTGAGAGGTGGGGAGGGGAGGTGCCTGTTTCAGGGGTGCAGGGGAAGAGAGAATTACAATGAGGCAGCCGTGGTCTGCAGTGCGAGGGCTGGAACTAGGTGTAGCAGTGGCTTCAGGGGAGGGAATGACAGAGGGGCAGAGGACAAAGGAGAGGGGGACAGTGACAGAGAGCCACCTCCTGCACCGTCCTGAACCCATCTGTTTTTGAGAGCCGTGGTCAGGGACTGAGATGGACATGGACCCCGGGCGGCAGCAGCTTGGTGGGGAATTCTGGCAGTGAGAGGAGGGGGAGGAAGGAGGTGGCTGCAGGGGAGGCAAGGGCTGAACTGCGAACTTCGGGAGAGCCAAGGAAGGGAGGGAGGGGCGTGCACGGGAGATGGGGGTGTACTGGCTCTGGAGGCTGCAGCTCACGGTGCCTGGCTGCAACAGGAGAACAACATGAGATACTGGGAGAAGAACCAGTCCATCGCCATTGAGCTCTCCGACCTGGTTGTCTACTGCAAACCCACCAGCAAGACCAAGGACAACCTAGGTAACGTCTTCCCCTTCAGGGTCATTTCAGATAGCTTTAAACAAAAAGGCGAACCACAGAATTTCTAGATTAAAAGGCTGATATGCCTTCCTGCCCCCCAGCCCCCGCCTTGCATCCCTGGGACCCTCGAAGGCAGGGGTGAATCTGATGGTAGCGATGCGGGAGCTGCCTTTACAGCCCCTTGGGTGTGGGGTCAGAGATGTCTGGTGTCCTTTGGCTGTGCGCGTGCAGCCGCTGCCCCAGCATGGTGCTGAGAGCCGCAGTAAATGGTGACCAGCTGCTCTGTGTGCAGAGAACCCCGACTTCCGGGAAATCCGCTCCTTTGTGGAGACGAAGGCTGACAGCATCGTCAGACAGAAGCCCATCGACCTCCTGCGCTACAACCAGAAGGGCCTGACCCGCGTCTACCCGAAGGGACAGAGGGTCGACTCCTCCAACTACGACCCCTTCCGCCTGTGGCTGTGCGGCTCCCAGATGGTGGCGCTCAATTTCCAGACGGCAGGTAAAGGGGCCAGGACGCGCGGGTGGGGTGGGGTGGGTCCTTCCAGGCAGGGGGAGCTGGGCCAGCAGGAGTGAATGATGTGTCCTGGAAACTGTCAGGGTTGTCAGAGCAGCTGGGCAGCAGGAGGCCTTCAGCACAGTGGGGTGAAGAAGGGGACCGGCCGGCTGTGTGACGGCGACAGACAGTCCGTTAGCTCATGTGGCTACAGTGTCCCGGAGTGGACTCCAGCTTCAGACACGCAGTGGCTGCCTCGGGGGCTCTCTCCTCTCAGCACTTTCCTCCTGTTTCTAAAGAGGTTTATTTTTATTTATCTGAACGGCAGAGTGACAGAAACAGAAGCAGACACACCAGCACACGTGTGCACACATACTACACACACACACACACACACACACACCTGCAGCTTTGCCATCTGCTGGTTTACTTCCCTAAATGGTCACAACAGCTGGGGCTAGTCCAGGGCAACGTCAGAAGCCAGGAACTCCATCCTGGTCTCCCACATGGGGCAGGACCCAAGCATTTGGACTGTCCCCTAGTGCTATCCTAGGCACGTTAGCAGGGAGCTGGATCTGAAGTAGAGCAGCAGTAAGACCAGCCCCAGAACTTCCGTCTTTCAGAGCTTCCTGGCTCAGACTCCTGGAGCTTATCTTGTGCTGGGAAATGCAACGCGCACACACTTGTGGACCCCAGAGGGCGGCATGAGGCACAGTGGTTTGACCCCCACTATTTTATCTCAAGCCTCCCTTACGCTCTTGCCTGGCTTCCCAGGCTGCCGTGGGTGTCACTGTTCTGTGTTTAACCAGCCTCCCACAGAGGCCCCGTAGGCTGTTCCCATCAGAGGCACTTACACGCTGCACTGTCTTCTGGAACCTTCCGAGAGCCTAGTACTACAGAGGTAGGGGTGCATTAGGGGGACAAAATGCTTGGAGCAGCGGGGTGGGTTCCCGGGCACTTGCACTTGGATTTTGATAAGCTTCGCCCTGAAGAAAACCCCTGCACATCTGTCTGGTGGTACCGACAGCAGGAGGTTTGCCATCGTGCCCTCCCTAGAAGCTGGGTGTGGAGATGCAAATTGGCACTCTGGCGTGAGTTCATGAACCTCATTTTATTGAGCTTCTCCATCTTTGTCATCTGATGGGTTAGAATTGACTAGAGGGGCCGGCGCTGTGATGTAGTGTGTGAAGAGGCTGCCTGCAGTGCCAGCATCACATATGGGTTCAAGATTGGGCTGCTCCACTTCCGATCCAGCTCTCTGCTATGGCCTGGGAAAGCAGTGGAAGGTGGCCCAAGTGCGTGGGTCCCTGCATCCATCTGGGAGGCCCAGAGGAAGCTCCTGGTCCAGATCAGCCCAGCTCAGGCCGTTGCGGCCATTTGGGGAGTGAAGCAGCGGATGGAAGACCTCTCTCTACATTTCAAGGAAATAAATACAAAGAATTAGATACTGTGGCTGATGAGAGCTGCTCTTACTGATATTTCACTTGCCTGCCTTTAAAAAAAATTATTCATTTGGAAGGCAGATGGAAGTAGAGGGAGGGAGAGACAGAAAGGTCTTTCATCTGCTGTTTTACTACCCAAATTGTCTCAAAAGCTGGAGCTGAGCTGATCTGAGGCCAGGAGCAAGGAGCCTCTTCCAGTTCTCCCTCATAGGGGCAGGAGCCCAAGGACTTGGGCCATTTTCTGCTTTCCCGGGTGCATTAGCAGGGAGCTGGACTGGAAGTGGAGCAGCCAGGACTGACACCGGCACCCATATGGGATGCTGGTGTCGCGGGCAGCAGCTTAGTTGCTGTGCCCCAGTGCCAGCCCCGGCGTCTCCCTTCTGAGTGGTGGTAACTGCTTCAGGTACCAAGGCAGCACGGCACTGGTTTTCCTGGAGTGTGTGGGTGTCTTACCCTGTTTATCTCATCAAGTCTCATTGTGTACGCTGATCGGAGCTCTTAGGTTAAAAAGTGTACATGTCTGTATTTCCCAGGCATTTGGATGAAGACTTAAGTTCTGTGCATTTTTTCCAGCATTTAGGAGGTTTTAATGACCTTGTGTGGTTCTGGGGTTTTAAAAGTCTGATAGTGGCCTATGTGAACAACTGTCTGCAGTGACTGCTGGGAAAAGCCGCGCCTGTTCCGCCGGGGTCTCACGCCTGACTCACAGCCAGAGTCTGCTTTCCTTCCAGACAAGTACATGCAGATGAACCACGCGCTGTTCTCACTCAACGGGCGGACGGGCTACGTCCTGCAGCCCGAGAGCATGCGGACCGAGAAGTACGACCCGATGCCGCCCGAGGCACAGAGGAGGATCCTGATGACTGTCACAGTCAAGGTAGGGTCCAGAGCTGGGCCGAGGCCCCCGCCCCCGGGGGAAGCATCACACTCAGGGTTAGGGCCTTTCGCACACTCTCGTGCCTCCCAGGGTGACGGAGGAGGGAAGAGAAGGCGAGGAACTCGCCCAATGCCATCTTGTTCATCCCCCTGTTGTCGTGTCTCAGGGTACGGTAGGAATCAGTCTCCAGCCAGAAAAAGAAAACTGGGGAAATGGCCTCAGGAGAGAGGAGGGTTGGTCTACCCTCTGGAAAGTCTCAGGAGTCCAAGTTTTCTACCCTCCAAAACCAGAAAGGAGCAAAGTGAAGGTCATGTGACCTGTGCCCTATACATGGAGACCAGTTAGCAAAGGTCCTCCTTTCCTGAGGGCCTCAGCTGCCTGCCCCATGCGTGCCCTCCCCGGGCATGGGGGGTGGTGTTGATGGGCTCATGTGAGACCCAGCTGAGGGTCACATGGCCGGGGGTTGCGCTTCTGGCTTGTCCTTAAAGCTGTGGCCTTCGCCCCAGCCACATCCTCATCCAGCAAAGGGCGAGATCATGGGTCCCCGCTGGGGAAGCTGACACCCCCCGAGTTACCTGGGGTGCTCTCAGGAGACACTCGGGCCTTCACCCGAGACCCTCTGACTGCAGAACCCAAACCGAATTCCCTGCCTGGGTGGAATGTGTCTTGTGCTCACCCCACACTCTGCTCCGTTCCCTAGGTCCTGGGTGCGCGCCATCTCCCCAAGCTTGGCCGGAGCATCGCCTGTCCCTTTGTGGAGGTGGAAATCTGTGGAGCCGAGTGCGACAACAACAAATTTAAGACGACGGTAGTGAGTAAGTTGTCTCTGCGCTTTCTTCAACGCAGAGAGCAGCTAGGTCACACACAGGGAGGCTGCTCACGGGGATTTCTTTTTTATGACTTATTTATTTGAAATGAAGAGTTACAGAGAGAGGAAGGAGGAGAGAGAGATCTTCCAGCCTCAGGTTTACTTCCCAAATGGCCGTGGCTGGGCCAGGAGCTTTTTCCAGGTCTCCCAGGGGCCCAAACGCTTGGACTGTCTTCCACTGATAGCAGGGAGCTGTATTGGAAGTACAGCAGCCAGGCCTGGAACTAGGGCACACGTGGGATGCTGGCATCATAGGTGATGGCCTATACCACTGCACCCACAGCGCCAGCCCCCACAGGGGATTTCTTAGTGGGCAGTGCTGCCCCGGCTAAGAGCAACGTCATCAAACGTTTGGACTATTCCCCAGTGCTGTGCGGTCAGTCCAGAGGCCTAGGCCAGGCCCTTGGCCCCGGGGACATGACAGCGCCCACTTGCTGTGTCTTCTGGGTGGAAGGTGACCAGACCGAAGGACTCAGCTCAGCCTGGGTGACTTAGCCGCTTAGAACAAGGCTAGCAGCAAAGACGCAACAGTCCACGACCGAAACCTCTTCGTTTAGCACCAAAAGCTCTTCCCCCGGTTTGCTGCTAGCCTTGTTCTATGCGGCTGGGTCCTCCCTGCCTGTTCTGATGCCGCAGCGAGATGGGGACGCCCACGGGAGCAGGCAGTCCCCTTCTACTTACGAAGGCCAGGCCTGTGATCACAAGCGCTTGTGGCAGGGGAGGAGCAGGACCCAGGTTTTGCTGAGTTTCTGGCATAGAGAACGGTTTATTTGCATGGCTGCTGAAGGAGGCAGAGACCCTGGGCTGGGGGTGGGGCAGGGCACAATGGCTTGGACTGAGCTCTGCCCTCCTTCCAGATGATAACGGCCTCAACCCAGTCTGGGCGTCGACCCAGGAAAAGGTGACATTTGAGATTTACGACCCCAACCTGGCGTTTCTGCGCTTCGTGGTTTATGAAGAAGACATGTTCAGTGACCCCAACTTCCTCGCGCACGCCACCTACCCCATCAAAGGCATCAAGTCAGGTAAGGGGCATCATAAGCAGAGCTTCGATCCCAGCGAGCTCCATTCTGGGGACTCTGCTGCTGGCTTCCATTAAGTCACTGTGGAAGCGATGGGGGAGCCTGGAGAGCTGGCCGGTGTGGGGCATGAAGCAGTGAAGTGGCGCCCCACAGACATCAAAGCCAGCTGTGTTTGCTTGTGACTGGATCGGGAGGGGGTTGTCAGTCTGTGGTTTGCTGTTCCTTTTCGTTTCACTGCTAACTGCTTAGAAGCAGGTTGCCACTGCGGCTGGTGGTCAAGGGGAGGTCTTTAAGCTCTGGTGGGATTGCCAGTCTCGGGGTTCATCGGTCCTAAGCTTTCAGACTTCACTGTCATCTGTAACATTGCAAAAGTTGATTAGGACTGCGAGCATTTTCTGCCATGCTGGACTGAACACACGTGCTTCCTGGTTTGAGAAAGGATTTTGTATTGGGTGGGGACCAAGCCAAGCAGGGCACCTGACCAGCTCTTGTACACTCAGGGAACCTGGGATGAATGGGGCCGGCCGTCTGCGGAACGTTGACTGTCCCCAGGTTGGGGACGCTCGCGCTGGGGTGTCAGTTTCCTTCTTCCCTGGGCTGCTCTTTCTGCCACGTGAGCTGCAAGACCACAGCGCCTTCCGGGTTCCTCAGGGTGGCACATCACCTTGTTTCTAAGGACCACTTTTCAAGACAGATTCTCTTTCTAGTTGTTGCTATAAAAATACAGACTTTGGATGCTGTTTAGAAACCTTGGGCTCCATGAATTGCTAACCTGGGGCTTTAAAAACCTTTGGGGCTGTGTCAGGTATCAGCTCAATGTTTGCTGCTCTCAGGCTGATCAATCTGCCCTCTGCACGATGGAGCCCTGGGGGCCTGATTGAGCCCCGGGGGCACCCAGGAATCTGCATGTTTTGCCAGCTCTTTGAGGAAATAATTTCCTCAGAATATTGGAAAAATGTTTAGATCCTCAGGTTTTGTAGCACTTTGGAAATATCCATTTTTATAATTCACTGTAATAATCAGAGTTTTGGGTTGTGAGCCCCAGAGGCCTGATACTTGGAAACCCCTCTTGGTTAACTGGCCTGGCTCTGTCAAGTGGTTGTGAAATTTGTAATGTGCTCCTTTTAGATTAACTCAATAAATAAGGCCGAGGAATGATGCCCCTTGTTCCAGGACAGGGCGTGCAGGGGCCAGGCCTCCGTGCCACGGCAGAGAGCTTTGCAGCGTCTGGCGCCGCCTGGCTCCTGACTGGTCTCCCCTGGACTGGCCCTGTTCCCATGGGTGGCCGCGCTTATGCCCCCTGCTGCCCCTCCTCCCTACACCTCGTGCAGAGGGCAGAGCTGATGCAAGTTTTCTATCTCGCTGGCCAGGGCAGTGCACCAGTTCCTCTAGAAAATGTGACCATGCTTGGAGATCCATGCAAACAAGAACAGAGCCTCCAGCCTGATTCAGCAGTGCCCCCCAGCGGTGAGGTCCCTGAGCAGGGGCTCTCAGTCACATCCGTATGCATGGGGGGAGGGACTGGAGAGGAAGGAGCCCTTTGCAGAGAGGAGCCTTGGCCAGCGTCACATGGCGGGCTCCGGGGAAGCAGCATTTCTGGCGTACCTTAAATTCCCGGTTAACCCCACAGTAATCCTGAGAAGGGGCTTGCATCGTCTCTGCTTTTCCAATCTGGACGCTTTGGGGCTGCAGGTCTAACTTCACTTGCTCACCATGTTAGACACGTAGGACCGAGCTTGGACTCAGACCTAGGAGCGTGCGACTTCAAAGCCGTATACTTCCTGCTCTGCAGCCGGCCCTGGTCAGTCCAAAAGCCCCCAGCCTCATCTTTTCAAGTAGAGAAACAGCTTTGATTTCCCTCTCTCTGTAAAACGACCAAAGCAAACGTGAAAATACAAATTCAATTTTGGGGGAAAGTGACAGTTTTGAGCCCAGTTCCCATAAACATAAAGGGTTGCCCTGTGCGTAAACACGAGACGTGGACACTGAGTCAGAAGGCTCGGGCCTTGCAAGGAGGTACCCGCCGAGTGTCCGTCCGTACTGCCTGGCGTGGAGCCGCATTCCTGGAGTGCACGGCTTTCTGCCCGCCCCACACAGCGTTCAGATTCCAGCTCCTGGGACAGCCCCCTCTGTGCACAGCTCATCAGAGGTTGGGGACATTAGGCCCCACCCAGCCTCACGTGCACATGGAAGTTGGAGTCGCGCTGGCTTACCTGTGAGAATTCTGTGGGTGACACGTACCATCACCACCACAAAAATCAGACAACAGGGTTTCCGACACGCACACCTCCGAGGTCACGTGTCCCAGAGCTCACGTCTAAGAAAACAAAAGAGGACAAATTCTGCTGAGACATCTACAGAGTTCAGCAGGAAGGTGGCTGCTTGTGTACACTCGGGCCCTGCATTGTGTAAATCATGTTGAGTGTAAACTGTCCTGGGGCTAAGGACATAGTCAGGAGCAGGCTATCTTCATTTTACTCCAAATTGTGTATGAAAGCAGGAACTGAGGGAAAACGGGGAGGGGGGGACGACTCGGGAACGGCCCCCGGGTAATTGAGCGGTGCGTGTGCAGGTGTGCCCAGTGCTGTTTTAGCTTACTGCATGAGCACGGCTGTAGTGCAGCGTCAGAAAAGCATCACTCAACCGCCCTCCGTGGGATGCAAATATCAGGTGATATGTCCATGTAGAAACCATGGTTCTCCTTCACCTGTCTGCGGGGAAGAGAGGGAGACCTCAGGTGCTGCTTCCTTCTGTAGCCATGGATACCGAGTCTGCGGGTGCTGTTGAAAGGTGATGACGCAGCTGAGTCTCGAATGCTCTCTGGTATCTGTAAGACATAACCTGAATGGCAAGAGGCATCGAGGACATACTTGGAGTGCCTGGATTTAGGGCAATGCTTGGGCCGGAGACTGAGATGCCAAGGAATTATGAAGTTTGGGGGACACTAGTCTCTAAGGCCCTATCTAACAGTGCCGATTGGGTGGGAGCCACAGTGCTGTTTTCTCTGTATTTTATACAATGTAGCTAACCACCCACCTCTGAGAAGCCTTGCCTTCACCTTTACCAAACAGGGGGGAAAGAGTCAGCTCCACCTCCCCCTCTAACTCAAGTAAGAGAAACATGTAAATGACCACAGGGTAGGAGCTGTCGATGGGGCGTGGCTTTCCAAGCAGGAGGGTCAGTACTGCTAGGAGCTGTCCTGGGCCGGGTGATTTGCTGCTGGTAGACATCTTCAGAGAGAGCCCGTGCCCGCATTCTTAGTGGAGGACGCGTCACTGAGTGAATCAGTGTCCCTCCACCACGGCAGAGCTTTCACTGGGCTTCCCCAGGGGGGCCTGCCCATTGCTGTGCCAGCCTCTTCTACAGGCTGGGACCTCTCTCGCTTACCGGGCGTCAGGCTGCACGGTGGGGAGCCGACCACTCCTTCCACTGGGGCCCGAGGAAAGCCAAGGCTGGCATTAACCACCCCGCCTGCATGTCCCCTGTTCTGCTGCAGGCTTCCGATCCGTTCCTCTGAAGAATGGGTACAGTGAGGACATCGAGCTGGCGTCCCTCTTGGTTTTCTGTGAGATCCGACCCGTCCTGGTGAGTTGAGGGTGTCCGGGGGGCGGGTCTCCCTGAGCGTGGTGTGCTGGGGTAGAAATGACCTGTGCCAACGTTGGCTACTGGACTTGAACCCCGGGAGAATTCCTTTTTTGTGACTTCTCAGAGGTCTTGCCTCTTCCTTGGGGAATGCCGTGGGAGTCCCGCAGCAGGCAGTTGATTGGAACGGGTTAGGTCCGGGGCAGTTCTGCACTTTCATTTAGCCAGAGCCCACACAGAGCATGCTTTGTTCTCTGGATGCTTCTTCCTGCCATTTACCAGCGGTTTGTCTCAAGAGGAAGAAATGCAAGGATCCCCTCTGCTGTCTCCAGTGCACAGGCAGCTCGCTTCTGTGACCCTGTGGTCTGCCAAGGCCTTGAAGACACTTGGTGTCTTCTGATCAAGGGGTTCGGGTCGGCTTTGCAGAAAGGACTTGGCCTCAAGGAATGGGTGTTCAGGACCAAGGGTCTTCAGGGGGGCACTGGGCTGTGGTTCACAGTAGGCAGCTGCACAGTTAAGGCCACACTGGTGCTGCAGCAGGGTTGTGATGGCCTCGCCCCCAGGCTCCAGTTCACCTCGAGTGTGTGTTCGCCAGGCCTGAGCTGTAGCCCCGACCCTCTCTCACGATATTCTTCTCCTGCTTCCAAAAAACCAAGGCTGGTCTGGGCCGGGCGCCTGCCTCGGGCACTCCTAAAAACCCGTGGTTCTCGATGCCCGTGTGCTGACCTGGGCATGGCCGGCTGCCCATCTGGTTTTCCCAACCCGGCTGGTTCCTGGGGTGAGCAGTCACAGCCTATGCTTTTGCTCTTGTGGCCGGAAGAGCTCAACAGTGATGTGGAAATAGCTTGCGTGGCAGTTTCCAGAATGTGAGTCAGGTCGAGAACTGTCAACTGTGGAGGGAGACGGCGGGGCTGGGAGGCCTGGGCGGAGCACAGCAGAGTCCTTGCAGGAAGAATTAATGAACTTGACTCCGAGGGGAGAACCCGAGGCTTTTCTGTGTAGCTGCTTTGGTTTTTGCAACCTTGGTAGTTTTCCACTCCACAGCATTTTAGGAAGAGCAGGATAAAAGAGGCTGCAAAAATCAGGGAAGGCAGACAGGGAGCAGAGACTTAAAAGGCACAGCAGTCGGAGGCCGGAAACCTCAGAGACAGCCGGGGGCATCCACCCCTTTTGGTTGGTATAAACCCAGCTTCTGATGTTAAATGCTATTTTAAGTGTTGTACTGTAAAGATCAATATAAGGATTATATGAAAAGGCCATTTTTCTTTTGAACTTTAAATTAGGGATCCAGAAAAGCACCATTTTTTATGATTCTTCCTGTGATAGAAATTCTGCATTCTTCTCTTAAACTTCTCCTCTTCTAGAGAGTTATGCATTGCCAATGTATCCTTAGTAATGGTGAGATGTTTAATAAGTTCATTAACAAACCTAAGCCAGCATTACTGTTTTGTGTAAATTAAACCACAAAACCAGAGCCCAGCTTGTGTGGCAGTATAGTTAGTTTTATAATTAGTGGGAGAGAGTAAAGAGTGTTAGCACCATATCTGCTTTGCTTTCTTTATGGAAGTGTAATGATATAAATTCATGGATACATGTTATGTTACGTCTTTTTTTTTTTTTTAATTCACTGTTGAAATTTGAGGCTAGGGGGCCTTTGTTTTTTAAGGGTTATTTATTTGAAAGGCAGAATGACAGACTGCTCCCATGTGGTGGTTCAGTCCCTAAATCTTTGCGATGACCAGGGTTGGATTAGCCTGAAGCCAGGAAGCCCCAGAACTTGGGTCCTCTTCTGCGGTCCTCATGCACTAGCAGGGAGCTGGATTGGAAGCAGAGCAGCCAGGACTCAAACTGGCCCTCTGATGTTGGATGCCACTGCTGTGAGGTCCTCTGGGGTGGGGACTGTCCTGTGTGTGGTAGGGGGCTTGGCTGCATCCCTGCCCATGGCCCACTGGACGCCAGTAGCAGCCTCCACCTCAGCTGCAAACGTCAGGGGTCATGGGATGGTGAAGTTAGCCTTGGCCGAGAACCACTGCTCTCAGGTGAGGTTCTAGGGGCTGCGGCAATGCCAGCATCCCATATCAGCACCAATTTAAGTCCCTGCTGCTCCGCTCCCCACCCAGCTCCCTGCTAGTAAGCCTGGGAAGGCAGCAGAAGATGGCCCAAGTCTTTTGGCCTCCGTTCCCCCAGGGGAGACACAGAGGCAGCACCTAGTTTCGGCCTAGCCCAGCCCCAGCTGTTGCGGCCATCTGGGGGAGTGAACCAGTGGAGGGAAGAGGTCTTCTCTAACTGCCTTTCAAATAAATAAATCCTAAAAAAATTAAGGGAGGTTACAGTCACTTTCCATTATTACCTCATCTTCACCAGCATTCCGATGACTGTTAGATTCAGAGGGACTCCGCCTACCAATCAGGCTTTCGAGCTCCTCTCCGTGGGAGAACCTTCTCCTCCTCCAAGTCAGTAAGCTCAGTTAACTTAGCAGGATGGGCGAAGTTGTGACGCGGCACGGGTACCTCTCAGAGGGAGGCTTCGTCCGTCTGGTGCCTGGGGGAAGGGAACCAGTGCTTCCCCTCTTGCAGAAACCCATCTGCAGACATTTCCCGGGAAACTCAGTGGTAGCAATGCTGCGCGTGCTCTGTGGAGGTGCTGTACTGCAAAGCCGCCACGAACAACCCTGGAAACGTGAGCAGTGAAAGGATTAGGTACCACTGGCGGCAGGGAGGATGAGTATACTTCGCAGGAAACTGTCTCTGCAAATTTGACGCGCTGGCCGTGGTGGGGGATGCTGGCTTTCTCCCGGAGTTCCAGTGCCCAAGTGGTCTGGGCGTGTGCAGACTGCATTTCAGCTGCTGGCCCTTGGGGCTGTGTTCAGTTCCACGTCTGTCACCCAGTTCTGCACCACCCACAGGTGGTGGTTGGTGTTTCTGTCCCCACTGCCACGAGGGTCTCTCGTGGAAGCCGGGCTGCAGTTGGGGGCCTCTCCTGGGTGCCCATGATCAACCCTTGTCGTGTTTTTCACTGCGCCTTTGGGATGCAGACAGACTCTGGTCAACATCCCTGGAAAGACTGGTCTGGGCGTTGACTGAGCTGGTGGCGGCCGAGATGGAACTTGTCATCAGCCTTTGCTGAGGTCTGGTTGACAGCCCCAGAAAACCGTCAGTCAGCACCGAGAGTGCTTCTGAATAAGCCATCTACATGGCACAGGTACTTTAACAATTCTCAACTCCTTATTTTGCTTCCTGCATAGATGGGTTATAAAATCATGCTAAAAATACTCTTTATAACTCTAATATATTTAATTTGACTAGTAGAAGAAAAAAGAAGGGGGGATTGGAAGTTTCCATCAACACCCTCTTTGTAACCAGGTAGTATCTTCCTGAATTTCCTTTGCCTTCTAATGTTTGTGCATATGGTATTTCCGTAGTTGACTTTATCCTGTGTCCTTATTCTACATCACAGATGATTTATTCTTTTATTGGAGAGGCAGACAGAAACGTCTTCCATCTGCTGGTTTACCCCTCCAAATGCCCACAGTGGCTGGAGCTTGGCCATTCGAAAGCCAGGGGCTTCTTCCGGGTCTCGCATGTGTGGGCAGGAGCCCCAAGTACATGGTCAGAGAGCTGGATGGGATAGGAGCCTTAGCCTACTACGCCACAGTGCCGGGTCCTGTTACATAATTTTCAAAGCCGCTGCTACCTGCTGGATCAAGGTCAAGGCCCTAACTCAGCCCTTATCCATGGATGAATAAAATCTAAATAACAAAGGTCTTCACTGTTAGTGCTAACTTGTCTCCCAAAGACTAGGTATTTAGTAACAGAATAGATTAAAGAAAAAACAGGCCAGTTTGATACAAGTTGAATTCTTCCCTAAACCTAAACAGATTCATCTAAGTTGTACTGTATTCAATCTTGCCATTAACTGGAAGGGGCCTTCACTGGGATGATCCAAACCCAAGCGATTCAGACAGGAGGGAACGTGAGGAGTATGGAAGGTTGCCCTGCTCCTAACAGAGGGGAGGGGAGCTGGCGGCTCCTGGCAGGGCACTGGCTGCCCCGGATCTGTGGAATCCTGATCTCTGGTGCCTGTGGATGGAGGTGAAGAGGCCAGGGGCTGAGAGGCTAAGTCTGTGCGGGGAGTCTAGGTGAGGGCTCAGCCAGAATCCAAGTGCAGGCCCCCGGGGAAGATGGACTGCGCACGCTGGCCTCCTGGAGGACCGCCTGGGAGCCGGATGCTGCAGCGGACCTGCACCTGGTTTTGGAGGTTAGGGAATATTTCCTGACCCTCGGGGAGACCTGGAGGGTCTGCACACAGAGAGGCCCCTGCTTGTGCTTCATCAGCCGGGGTTTGCCCAGTGCTGGCTCCAAAGAGTAGAAACTGGGCCGGCTCTGTGACCCAGCGAGTAAAGCCTGCCATGCCGGCAATCCCACATGGACGCCGGTTCAAGTCCCAGCTGCCTTAGTTCTCTGCAAATGGCCTGGGAAAAGCAGAAGATAGCCCGAGCACTTGGGCCCTGCCACGTCTGTGGGAAACTGGGAAGAAGAATCCGGCTTCTGCCTGGCCTAGCCCAGGATGGTGCAGCTAGCTGCAGAGTAAACCAGCAGATGGAAGATCAGTCTCTCCCTCTCAAACTAACAAATTTTTAAAGAACAAAGAAAAGAAACTGCCATGCCTTTCACTGAAGACTCAGCAACTTGATGTGCTACTGAATAGTGAAAGCTATGTGCCTCGGCCCAGAGTTGTGGCGTAGTGGGTACAGCCACTGCCTACGGATGTCACCATCGGTGCCGGTTCAAGTCCTGGCTGCTCCACATCTGATCCAGCTCCCTAATGGCCTGGGAAAGCAGTGAAACATGGCCCGAGTACGTGGGCCCCTGCTATGCATGTGGGAGGTGTGAAAGAAGCCCATGGCTTCATCTTGGCCCAGCCCTGGCTTTTGTAGTCATCTGGAGAGTGGACCAACAGATAGAAGATTTCTCGCTGTAACTGATGTTCAAATAAATAAATAAATTCAACAACAAACCATGAACCGGGTTGAAAAAACAATCTGGAACACATCACCAAGAGGCGGGCAGACCCAGGTGAACACCTGGAGCAGGTAGCTGGCAGGTGAAGTGGAGCCATTGGCACCATCAGCTGAGAACCTTAACATGTAAGTCAGAACTTTCAAAATACCAAAGCGGAGCATTGGGCAAGAACTTTCTGGAATCTGAACAAAGAACTGACTTCTTAAATGTAAAAATTCAGTCAATCAATCTGCATTAGTGACTTCAAAGATGGTGCAGAATACCTCACATTCCAGAGTGGCACCCGTGAGACGGAGTCCTAAGACAGGGGTGGGTAGGATGGGTGACAGTGACCGAACAGCAAGCACGTCTCTGTGTGAACAGGCTGTAGGGACCATTCATGAAACACAAGTTCTCTCTGGTCTGCTACTTGAGCAGGCTTGCTTGGTCCCAGATAGGATGCATATAAAATAAATCCACACTCCTAATCACATGTTAGTAAAAAAATTCAATTATGTGGAAAAACAAAAAACCTAGATTTCCCCAAACACCAGAATGTCTGTAAAGAAAACCAAAGATGTCTGAGACCAGACTTGTCCCCCACAGCACTGCAAACTGGAAGAAGTGGAATGCTATCTATAGATGAGGAAGACAAAAGAACTCAGGGTGCAGCCACCCACCATGTCCAGGCATTATGGGTATGCAAAGTTTTAGATCTATCATAGATCCTACACAAGAAAAACATCCAGGCAGCCCCCCAATCAAACTTCGAGGCAGGGAAGTGAACAGGGGAACCAGTGAATACTTTTGCAGTACATTTTAGAAGGTGATCAAAATAGGACTAAAATTTTCTAATAAATGTCAATTAAGGATTCTTGAAATTGAAGAAACACTAATTAAAATTCATGACCTGAAGCTAAGAATAATCAAATGTCAGCAAATTCATGTAGATGCATCATGGTAAAATAAAGATGTTCTAGAAGATTCCAGCTTTGATGCCTGGGGAATCAGTAGGCAAATAATGCATCCTACATAGGCAGAGTAAATGCTTGGAATTTGGTATAAAAGGAAGATGTAATTTTAAAGAGTGTTATCTTCAGCTTAACAGTCCTAAGAAGTGAAAGGCAGAAGAGGGAGGAAAAAGGACCATAGAAAACATTAAGCAAAACAAAATGTAATCAATATGAAATATTTAAGAACTTATATTTAGGTTGGTGAATGGGCTGTATTCTCTTATTACAAAAGAAAAAATCCTGTGTGTAAAGTGTACAAGAAGTGAGCCTAAGGAAAATGATATGGGTAAAAAAAGAAAACAGGGTTGACAGTGAACAACCAGGAAGGAAGAGTTAGTAGGAAAGTGGGATTTAAGCAGCTTTTTCTTTGTAAATTAAATATGCTTATGTTGCACAAAAATTTATATCAACAGTTTAAAGTTTCTTCATGAATTTTCTCTAATCAAATTTGTAAATTGAGTGTAACAGCTACTTTAAGGTGTAATACAACACATGTTTAGAATAAAGATTTAAGTAAAATTTTTAAAAAATGCCGTGAGGAACACTCTGTACTGACTTAGTACTTGGTTTACAAAGGGACGTAAAAGTAATTAGGAAACCGTGTGTTCCTAAATATGTAAAATAAAAGCTATACATGTAAAGGCAACTGGAGAAAGACAGGCCTTTCAGAATTTTGAAGGTTTGCTATTTTAAACATCAGCAAGGCAGAAGATCACAAGACTTTAAAAGATAGACCTGTTCTACCTTACATAGGGATAGTTTACCTTGTTTTTGTTCTGTCTCCATATATTTAAAAATGCTTTTTAACATAGTCAACTATAAACTGGCAGTACTTTAAAAAAAAAATGGCAAAGTGCTTCTCATTTGAGAACAGAAATTTCCTAAATATAAAGTCACTGGGGCCGGTTGGAATCCCAGCTGCTCCGCTTCCAGTCCAGCTCTCTGCTATGGCCCAGGAAGGCAGTGGAGGATGGCCCAAGTCCTTGGGCCCTGCACCTGCGTGCAAGACCCAGAAGAGGCTCTTGGCTCCTGGCTTTAGATTGGCACAACTCCAGCCATTGCGGCCAATTGGGGAGTGACCAACCCAATCAAAGACCTCTTTCTCTCTACCCCTCCTTCTCTGTGTAACTTTAAGGAAATAAATCTTTATTTAAAAAATCACAAGCAAATTTGACAACTCAATCACAACCAGCTGTGTACCCAGTTTTGAAGTTTATGTCCAAGATCGGGTGGCCCCATTGGCTTGGTCTACGGTGGGGTTGGTGGGAGGCAATGGCTTAAGCCTGTGTCAGAGTGGGTGGTCACTTATTGAGTCTGGACATTCTACATCCTGAACACAGCACCTACCTAGGAAATGATAGAACATTTATTCCATTAGTATTTTTTTTTTTTTTTGGTCAAAGATTTATTTGAAAGGCAGAGTTAAAGACAGAGGTATCTTCTATCCACTGGTTCACGTGGGTGCGGACCCAAGTGTCTGGGCCATCTTATGCTGGCATAGCAGGCAGCAGCTTAACCCACTACCCCACAGCACCAGCCCCATGTCATTACACTTAGAGCAGGAAAATGTGTGCTCTGACACTGTATAGAACCAAGACTGAAAACACACACCCCAATATTTAAGACTTTTAAAGCACCAATAAAGTAAGCTACTGGAAAGTAGCAATAAAATAGACATAGGCCAACAAAAAAAAATGCTGGCTCATGAAAAAAATTTTGTAGACCAATTAAACTTTTCTCTTTAATAAAGAAAAAATATAAATGTTGACACTGTAAAGTACACCGAACTCCAGAAAATATCATTCACAAATGGATGAATGCCTTAAAACATGCAGAAGAGCTCAAACGGCTGAGAAGCAGTAGAAAAGTTACAATGTGCTACATCTATAACAAATGAAGGATGATAAAACAGACGTCAGATTACACAGGCGTCAGATAGACTTGGTCTAAAGCTGAGGGCTATTTGAAGAACACAATTCCAAATATATTCAGTGGAAAAATGGCAATGCTACATTGGCTTTGAAACCATCTAAGTTTTATATTAAAACAAAGAGAAAGGTGATACTCCTAGCTCTGCTCTACCCCTGCAGTCACAGATCATTGGCCCTTATGAATATAGATGTTCATTCTAAAAAAAATAGCAAATCATTTCCAGCTATTTACTAGAACAATATATTATAATGTAATCGAGTTTTTCTAAAGAATGCAAGGATGGTTTAACACTGGGACACTTAGAAACAAATTGAGGGAAAAGTCTAAGGCACTTGATGCCATAAATGAGTGTAAACTCTGGGGAAAAAGATCAAAAACAATGGCTGCAATTGTGAGACATATGTTTCTTATTAAATCCAACCACTTCTTTCTATTCTAGAAATAACACGTGGAAGTTTGGGTTGAGAGGGAGGGACAGCTGGGACATTCCATTCATGATACTAACATTCAAGAGGAATTGAAGTCGGAAAGTACAGGGCAGAAGGAATAGAGAACTGAAAAACCCCCAATGAAACCTGAGAATTCAGCTGCTATAGATCAGCTGCACCAATAGATGCTGAGATTCCTGAATGGAAAGCGGAGGCACGGATAATAATGAGAAAGAGAAAAATACCGTGATGGCCAATGAACCTCTCAGACACCCTCTTCCTTAAATGATCCAAGTTACTGCCTCCAGTGCTAAGTCGGGTTGGTACCCTGTACCCAGGAGGCTACACCCTTTCCGTGACATTCTCTTCAAACTGTCAACCTGTGCGGGAACGCCAGATAAACAGAGGGTGAGCACTCATCTAGGTGTCCATAGACCAGGGGGAACCGAGTGCCCTCATGGTGGTCAGGTATAGCGTGGGATCCGGGATGGGATGCAGGGACAGAATAAGGATCGCAGTGGGAACAGCAGTGGAACCTGAATCAAAGCAGTGGTTTCCCAGCCCTGAGCCTCTGTCATGTTCCTCATTTTAATCACAGTACTGTGATTATGTGGGATGTTTCGCCAGAGGTTTCTGAGTGATGTGGAATAAGCTAAACTGAGTATTATTATTACAGCTTTTCTGGAAATTTAAAATTTCAACATAACAATTTAAGAGAAAAACATCAATAAGGGAGATTTTAAAATTTTAATTTAATTTCATTTGAAAGACAAGAAGAGAAAGTTCTTGCATCCACTGGTTCACTCCCCAGATATCTGTAACAGCTAACCCTGGGTCAGGCAGCAATCGAACTCAACCTGGGTCTCCCACCTGGGTGCAAGGGTCCTAGTACCTGAGCCGTCACCTGCTGTCTCCCAGGCTGTCTGTTAGCAGGGAGCTAGAATGCAGAGAAGAGCCTGGACTTGACCCCACCCACTCAAAAATAAGTGGTGGGCAGTCTATCTGCTGTACCGAACACCCATTCTAGAAAATTCTATGAACAACTAGAGTTAGATCAAGTCAAAAAGATTTTATCACAGTCCAGATAAACATACTACTAAAGGCTTCCTATATATTCAAACTATTGAGTTGGAAAGAAAGAAAAACTATATTTTTGCATGAAGACTCAGACTCAAAGCCAGGGAGTAATTAGCACGACACCCTACAGTGGAGGAAGAAGTCTTGACGAGAAGGTGGACACAGAGTGGGCAGCACTCTTCCTCTTGACCTGGGGCAGGGGAGCACACAGCTGTGTGCTTTAAACTCTACATATGTTTTACATACCTTTCTAAGTGTAGGTCTTATCTCACATCCTCATACATACATACATACTCTATGTATAGTACATGGGACTAAATTATATAACAGCTATGCCTGAGAATTAAGAAATGCAATAAAGTCCTGCAATTACAAGGTGTTAACAGAAAAGGGAGGTTTTGCCATTGATCCTGGATCACTGTCTTTACCTATATAAGCGCAGTGGGATAAGCTGTTCTTACAGGTGGAGAACAGGTGCAGAGGCCATTTTTGGTACTAAGTTATGGTTAGGCTGGAGTGTGAGGTTCCAGTGTTCTGTCAAACAGCAGGTTAAGTGCAGATGATCATGCACTATACGTTAAAGATAAAAACTAGGTGCTAAGTGTTCGTGCAGTGGTTAAGACCTCCCTCAAGTAGCCACGCTCCACACATACACCAGTTTCTTTGCAAAACACAAGCAGGGTGAGATAGCCTCATCCTTCCCCCACTTGAAGCCAAACCCCTTACTCTGATAGGGTGTCACTCCCTCCACTTTTCATGTTTTGGGCCCCCACAACTGCAGAGTTTGGGGTGGGTCTGGGCACATAGCTGGACCCAGAGCCCCCCCCCCCCAGGAGCTCGGTTTTCCTGTCTTCTGGCCTCACCCGTGGTTCCTGTGCATGACAGTCATGGGGTCATGACAGGACCACTACCGAGTGCACACGACCTTCACTCTATCTTTAAACCAAGAGCAGGAACAGAAGTCACACAGCTGCTTCTAACGTGCCTGGCTGGGGTCCTGTGTCCACAGCTGACGCTGGTGGGTCAACAAGACATCCTAAGTGGCTGCAACATGTCCATCCCTGGGGAATGGTGTGAGGTACCTTGGCTTTTTTTGTTTTTGTCTTTCCTGGTAATAGCTTTAAGATGTAATTTATATACCATACAATCACCCATTTCAAATGTGCAGTGGTTTATCCCACTGAGTCACGTAGCCATCGCTACAATCAATGCTGAAACATTTTCACCCTAGAGAGAGAGAGAGAGACCACATGCTCATTAGTCACCACCATTCAATCCATCTCCTGGCCCCTGGTGGCCGAGAATCCACATTGTGTCTCTGTGAATGTGCCAGTTGTGTGCATTTCTCATGAATGGCATCATAGAAGATATTTCTTTCAGAGCAGCATCCTCCCACTTTGCATAATGTTTGCTTATAATCTGTCATCTTGCCATTTGAGGCCCTCACAGGCTCTCTGATGGTCCCCTTTCTACCACATCTGAGCTATGCTTCTCATTGCTGTGTTCCACTATGGAGGCAGCTGCTTAGCTACCTTTGTACTTAAATGCCAGACATAGCGCAAGGCGTAAGAGGATTAGATTAAGAAAGAGGCTCCATGGCAATGGGTTTGTTACTTCATTGTTCACAACAAAACAACATTGTGAAAATCCAAAATCTATAAAAACTGCTAGCTTCCACTACAATGTGGAATTCAGAGTTTTATCTTTGCTTCAAATAGGCCCTGGAGGGGCCTGCACAGTGGCACAGTGACCTATGCCTCCACCTGCAGCTCCAGCATCCCATATGGGTGCTGGATCATGTCCCAGCTGCTCTTCTTCCACTCCAGCTTTGTGCTTGTGGCCTGGGAAAGCAGCGGAAGACGCCTCAGGTGCTCGGTCCCCTGCACCTGCGCGGGAGACGGGGAGAAAGCTCCTGGCTTCAGATTCGCTCAGCTGCAGCATTGCTGCCATTTGAGGAGTGAACCAGCTGATGGAAGACCTTTCTGTCTCTTACTCTACCTCTCAAAATAAAAACCACGCCACATGATTTTCTTTGGAAACTGTGGTCACCTCTCCTTGTTCTCCCCCTTCTTGTCCAGGAGAGTGAAGAAGAACTTTATTCCTCCTGTCGCCAGCTTCGTAGGCGGCAAGAAGAGCTTAACAACCAACTCCTCCTCTATGACGCACACCAGAACTTGCGCAGTGCCAACCGGGACGCCCTCATTAAAGAGTTCAATGTCAATGAAAACCAGCTCCAGCTGTGCCAGGAGAGGTGCAACCGGAGGTAGGCCAACCTCACCCCACCTGCAACCCCCTGGCTTCTGGCACGCCTCCGTCTGCGTCCTCTACACATCCCACGGGGACTCGGCTTGGACTCTAGTTCTCATTCCTCTGTAAATGAACTTCCAGCGCCCACCACTTCCCTGGATAGAACGGTCTCCTCTCGGGTCCTTCCATGCAGTCCCCAAGTTAAGTGGTGACTGCTCACTTTTAAGGAGCCGTTTCTGAGTTGTCAAGAACTGACTACTGCAGGGGTTCTAGACAGAGGCGGGAATTCTCCAGGGGATGCCTTTGGTGGTGCCACAGGCACGTGTTGGGTAGAGGGGCAGCCAGAGTTGCCTAGCCCCTTACATTGTCCCAAAATCATACCCAGCAACAAACAATGCTCCTAATGAAAATGCCAGTGGCAGCACAGTCCTGAGCCCCTGGGTCACATTGTTCTTAACTAATCCTCATGTCAGCCTACGCAGTGCCTATTCCCCATTTTACCCGTGACGAGATTTAACCTTGCCGAGTCTCAGTGTCTTGCAGAGAGCCCCAAGCCCACCTCCCTGGTGCACTACCCACCCTGCATGTGGACAGAGAAATGCCATCTACACTCAGTACACAGCTGGCTTCCCGTGCCCTGCGGGTGGTGATGGACTCTGCTCTATTTCAGGTTACGAGAGAAGCGAGTCAGCAACAGCAAGTTTTACTCGTAGGAGCCGGGGTGTGTGTGCGTGCGTGTCTGCACGGAGGAGAGTGGGCTCCAGCGCAGCCCTGGAAACATGCTGATCTGGGATACCATCCTTTCCTCCAGTCTGCCATCGCGGCGACATTCCTGCCGGAGCCCCAGCCGGCCTGAGTCAGGTGGCTTCCTGCTCAGCTAAGACAGTTGTCCAAGATGAACACTTCTGCTCCCCGTAGAGGCACCCAAACACCTGCTGCTGGGTTTTGGCCTCTTGTGTTCCAAACCTCACTGAATAAAAGCAACGCCAGTCTCTATCAGTGCAGCCCTCTGTGCATGACCTCCGCAGGGAACAGGATTCTTTCCTGCCCAAGCGGATCCTGCTTCTGATGACACAGGTCATGGACTTCAAAGAGAAGCAGGAAGTCTAAGCACCGAATTCATTAGATTCTGAAAAGGAGTTTAACAAAAAGGCAGTGAAACAGCAATTAAAGCTGTTGAGTTCCATAAGGCGGCTCCTCCCCCCCAGGAGCCTGCCCCCAGGGCTTGGGCTCTGCTCAGGGCCTGTTGACCGTCACTGGCTGGACAGCCCTCCTGCAGGGACTTGCTGCTGTCCCCAGAGCCACAGATGGGTGACGATGGGTGACGGCATCTGTTCATTAAGACAGTTTGTAAGTAGTGATAGAGACCCTGTGGGGAGGGTCTGGAAGTGTTGGGGCCTCTTGGTTTCAGGCAGTACATCACCCCAGAGAGAGGTAGGGTTTTCCTGCAGAGTGGAGCCCTCTCGGAGGGCTCTCCGTCCCCAGACTCGGATGAAGGTGAGGTTCTGTGCAGCGCTTCTCTGGGCACTAGAAGGTTGAGCAGGACAATGGTAGAGAAGGCCTCAGCTGAAACTCTCCTCAGAGGGACAGCCCTACCTTCTTAATGGTACTACATGCAGCTGCCTAGGGTTGTCTGCCTACATCTGGAGATGAAATTTGCCTGATTGAACAGTCTTTTTGAAGGAGAGGTTAGTGCTGACATGAGGTTGGTCATTCAAGTCACAGCTTCTCAGTGAACTGAGAACTGGCTTAGGGGAAGTCAGGTGTAACTTTGAGAAGTAGCAAGTGTGGTGGGAGACAGTAACCAGCAAGACTGGTGCTTCACTGAGAGGGAGCTGGCTCCTGGAAACCCACTTAGCCTTCCTCTTGTCACCCAGAATGCTGCATGTAGCATACACATGTTGCTGAGGAGCAGGTGAAAACCAGCCATGCTCTGTGTCAAGACCCTATCCGTTCATACTACCTACACTTACTGGGCACCTCCATCTGGCCAGCACGGCACCAAGGTCTGGGGGCAGCAGTTATGGTCTCATGGACCAGCCCCACCCATGAGCTCTGGAAGAAAGCCATCTGCCAGCCCTACAGCCAGGCCAGCAGGTGATGGCCACCAGACCAGTGGAGCCACTATCTTGTGACCTTCAGTTGCTGCTGCAGCTGGGAGATGCCGCTGTATCTGCCAGCCAGCCAGGGCACGTGTCATCACAGCCGACGTTCAAGGCCACTGCCAGACAAGGCTGGTCCGCTGAATGCTGCAGGGCAGGAATTGCCAGACTCTGTAGCCACTGCCCCATTAGCCAGGGCCCAGGTAGGCACAGGAGTCTAATTATTGCACCTGCTGACTCTTCCCACTCTTGGTTCTGTCATTACCTCTGCACCATAGAGCTCGGGTGTTGCTGTCACAACCTGTTTTCAGCTCTACACTTCACTGAATTTCAAAGTCCAGATTCTAAGGCCTGCATCCTTTTGTTGTTGTTACATAAATCAGACTTTATCCTGCTCTATCTAAGGAATTGGGAAATGAGGAACAGAGGGAAGCGACTCCCTCATCCTAGCTGTTCCAGTGTGGCCATGCCCGTGCAGAGGGAGCCCAGGCGTGGGCTCTGTTATAAATGGTGCTGGGCAGAGCCCTCCACCTGCCACTGTCTCCTCCCCCAGGGCTACAGCGGCTTGTGTCCACGGCTATAGGGACTGTCTTCATTCTTCCATGCTGCCCTTAATAGGGTTTCACCTCATATAGTTAGTTCTTAGTTAGCGCAAGGACCCAAGTCAGTCCTCGCGGGAAGGGCACAGGTGACATCTGGGCTGGCCAGGATGTGCTATAACCTAACTGGCTGAGATGCACTGGTCGCAGCACTGTTCAACCACAGGCAGCTCCGGCTGAGCAGCCCAGGGACAGGAATGTTCTGGAAGATGGCCGCAGCACTGCCGGATTGAAACCTGACTGCGTGTGGCTGGTGTTGTTTAGTTCATAGCTGCTCCCAGAGCGGTATTCAGCATATTGGGTATTGGGTGAAAAATTCAAGGGCGGGGTGAAGGCTGGCTGCATCGTGCCAGTTTGGGAAACTTAGTTCAGACTCAGTGAAACCATCTCCAGGGCGAGGCCTGCATGTGCGAGAGCCAAGAGGGGACAAGATCACATTTCTTGAACCCCTGAGAGGCGCCACTCGGGACTCGTGCATGGTGGGAAAGCTGAGGACGGCCGCCCCGCAGAGAAGGTGGCGGGCCTCGGTCTGTCACTTTGTGACCCGGTGAGAATCTGGGTGAGGCCCCAAGGCTGGGACCAGCCAGCCTCTCCCCGGCCACCCCAGCTTTGCCAGGACACAGCACCAGCACCTTCAGGAGATGGGTTTTCAGGTCTTCGCCTTCCTAAGACTCATCCAGCTCAGAAAATGGCCTCCTCTCTCCTTGAAAAAGCAAACCCTGCCTTCCCCGTCTCCTTCTGCCGTGGGCACGAACCACAGGGTAAAAACCCAAACAGGAGACGTGAAAGACCTAGCGCAGGGTGCCCAGCCTTCTGCAGATCTGCCGGTTCCCTGGTTCTTTCCTTTATCAGAAGGGAGGGAGAACCCCGTACGTTTCTACGTCAGTGTAACTGCAGAGGGGTGGGAAGCATTCTGTGTCTCTGCCATCACTAAACTTCTGCTCCCAGCTACTTAGCTGTGTGACTGGGGATCACCAACACCTCTACGACAGCCACGGGGAGCTGCCTCTTCCCCTGATTCGGTTAGATGTCCAGTGAAACTTTGCTTCGTCATCTGTTGAAGTTTGTACGACATGTCTATTGATTAAGCGCCATCTTGAAGATGAATTTTAAAGACTGATGGCCTTAGGATGACAGAACTTTATATAATTTTGTTAGAGATACAATTAAACAGTGTATGAGCCAAAAATATGCTACAGTTGCGAGGAAGAAATTATATAAAAGCATATATTCAAGGAGTAATGTGAAAGATGTGGCATTTCTATTTAACAGATGCCTGGTCCATGCAATTTTTGAAAGTACGATAGTGTCTCTTCAGTAAATATTATGTTCAGAGCCTCTTGGCTAAATCTGAAAGGGAACGTAACAGTTTTAAACAAAGATGCAGCATCTATAATATGCCAGCACTTACATCTTCTGCAACTTTTTATGATGGAAAATTTTAGACCCCAATTTAGCATTGTTCAAGGGATACAGAGATTTTCTACATTCACGTAACAGATGGCTGAGCATAAAATTTCAGAATTGCTGATTGAGGGCCCCTCAGTGATGGCTTGTGTGTGGAAATGAGGAGGAGGTCTACCAGGGGCCTCCACACTTTCACCTTTGAAGGACGTTTAACCTCACTGTCAACTTGGGTGACATCTAACTTCCTGGCAGAACATTCTATGATTCAGAAATAGATAGAATTACAACATTGACATTTAAAAAATGATGTGCTTTACTTTTTAAAGATATTTTCTTCTTGAGTCAGTTCCAGAGATTCTGCCTCTCTCAGAAATCTCTGCATTTCTTATTTTTCATTAGTTTCAAAAGCTGCATTTGTAAACTTGTGTTTCAGTACAAAAGCTTAATTTATTTATATATATATATATATAGTATACGCCTGTGTATACGTAATTATGTCAACGAGTCACACTGCTAATGTGAAAATTAAATGACTGTATCACATTTGAAAGAATAAAAGTTTCATCTGCATGAATAAAACAATCTGCCTAGAGATTTACCTGTTTTTTATGCTCCTAAATAAAGAAATAACCGATCCACGAGACAGCTAACGTTGCAATTCTTTTTTTAAAGATGTCTTTTTTGATCTTGTTGATCACACTGTTCTCTAGGTTACAGGTCTAGCTTGCTTTCAGCAAAAACTATGTAGAAATTCAAGTTTAGTAAATGAATGCTCCTCTACTTAGCATCGTGGGAAGAATGTTTACTGCTAGATGGAGCAATGAGCTAATCCCAAGTAAGTGCAGTTCTCTGCTAAGTGACAAGCCATGCCCTAACTGTCAATCACTATTTTCCTTCCAACAATCTCTGCTGCATGGGCAGCCATGCTGGATCCCCAACAACAAACCCCAAGGCCCAGACACTCATGATTGCACTGACCGCCTGGATACAAAGACTCCAGAAAATCCTGGGACGAACCTCTGCAGTACACAATGAACGAGGAGTGGTAGGGACATAGAGGAAATTAGAAGCGCTACATGATCCTTAAAAAAACAATGTTATAACTGGTTCAGAGGAGAAGTCAGAGACTCATACATAAGAAGCTAACAGCTGTCCGGACTATCTGATCTCATAGGGTGTCCACACCTTTCATTGCCCACGTCATTCCAGTGATTCCTATCCGTAGAAATACAAATTGTGTCCTGTGGGAAACAGCTCGCCTTGCCTTGCCAGCGTTGACCACAGCGACTGCCAGTTGTGTGTCGATTAAGCACACGCACTTCAGCATCACTACACCACACACAGAAACCAATTCCAGTTACACTGCAGCTCCCAAACGTGAGAATCAAACAGCAGCATCTCCAGAGGTTTTCACAACCCTGGAGTGGGGAACGGTTGCTCAAACCAACAGCAACAGCTTTACCCCTAAAGGAAAATTGCTAAATTTGACTCCTCATGTTTACCTAGTCACAATCAGGACAGTGAGGAGGTGAGCCGGAGTGTGGAAGGAGCTATTTGCAGTAACATGTCAAAGGCTATCAGTCAAAATATGGTTCCACCTCCAGGTCAAGAACAAGACAGTTGGTGGAGGGGCGGGGGAGTTCATGAAGAAGCCCCTTACAAGAGCATAGTCAAACAAAGCTCACTCATTATTCATAAGGGAAAATGCAAATTAAAATGGCAAGAGTCAACAACACCCTTATTAGAAGGACAAAAATTGAAAAGCTTAATAATGGCGGGCGTCGTGGCTCACTAGGCTAATCCTCTGCCTGCGGCGCTCGCACCCCAGGTTCTAGTCCCGGTTGGGGTGCTGGATTCTGTCCCGGTTGCTCCTCTTCCAGTCCAGCTCTCTGCTGTGGCCTGGGAAGGCAGTGGAGGATCGCCCAAGTGCTTGGGCCCTGCACCCACATGGTGCAGGGCCCAGGAGGAAGCACCTGGCTCCTGGCTTCAGGTCGGCATAGTGCGCCGGCTGTGGCAGCCATTTGGGGGGTGAACCAGCAGGAGAGGAAAGGAGGGGAGCGGAGGGGATGGGAGTGGAGGGAAGGGGAGGGAAGGGGAGGGGGGGAGAGAAGGGGAGGGGGAGGGGGGGAGAGAAGGGGAGGGGAGGGGAGGGGAGGGGAGGGGAGAGGAGGGGAGAGGAGAGCTTACTAATACCAAGTGTTGGCAAGAACACAGACCACCTAGCAGACACATTCTTGTGTCAATCAGTACAACAGTCCATTGTCAAAATGACACATACTAATGAACTTAAACTTGTAAACACCTGATGACTCACTAAGTCCACTCTCAAAAATACACTTAAAAGCATACACAGGCACACCAACCTCACGGACAGTAAGATTCATGGTACATTTACAATAGGCAAAAAGGAGAAAGAGCCCGGATGTCCATCTATCTGGTGAGGAGCTGATACGTTACACACATCCTACAAGAAGCACCACACAGCAATGAGCGGAGCTACGATGGCATGTAACTACGCGAACGGAGGAGTCTCCTAAGTCGAGTGAGATAAGCTGGACACACACAGGCACGCACACACCCACAACAAATGAAAAACCGGATATAAATGAGTAAAAGGACACCTAGACAGATGCAACGAGGGACATTTATAGGATGCAATGGCATAAGGAGGTGAAACGGAATGGAACAGAGCGCGTACACGCTCTATGGTATACGTACATCAACTTGTGTAAGAAAGGAAAACTACCCAATGCCACCAGTGTCATTCTGTGCACACGTTTTAAACAACTGCATATAAAACTGTATTTAATGGGTACTGCTTGTGACACACAGCAGCACACAGAGGTAAAAGCATGACAATGGACTGAAAGCGTTCTCCAGCTGGGACGAGGATTGAGTCGACAGTGGGCAGGAGAGGTGATGAGACAGAGGTAAAGGCGCCTTCAGCTCTGATGCGTGCTGCATGAACAGAGGAGTTTATTCAATAACTACCTGAAGACTAGAAAGATGTCAAACAATCTAAGCATCTCTGGAACTTAGAAAAAAACAAACCAAACCCAAATTAGCAGGAGGCAAGAAAATATGTACCAGAGCACAAATGAAATTTAAACTACAAAATACAAGATCAAGCAAATGAAAAGATGAACAAAATAGACAAACTTCTAGTCAGACTGACAAACAGAAAAGACGTACAACTCTGAAATTAGAGATTAAAAAGAAAATATTACAACTAATACCACTGAAATACAAAGACGGATGAGAAAATACCGTGACAACTACTGCTAACTCAAAAGACCTCAAAGAAATCGGTAAGCTTCTGGATACAGTGACTACTAAGATACAATCAAGAAGTCAGAGAAAATCTAAACGTAGCAGTAAGAAGTAGTAAGATTACAGCATCACTCTAAGTCCCCCGTTAAAGAGAAGGCCAAGCCATGATGAATCTACAAAACAGTCACAGACTATGTCAAGTACTTCTCACACTATTCCAAAATGCTACACTTTTTATGTCAAACTTTTTACAAGGCCCAAGTTATTCTGATACCAAAACCAAAGACACAACAGATAGAGAAAACTATGAGGGGCCAGTGCTGTGCCAGCATCCTATATAGGCACTGGTTCGAGACCCGGCTGCTCCACTTCCAATCCAGCTCTCTGCTATGGCCTGGGAAAGCAGTGGAAGATGGCCCAGGTCCTTGGGCCCCTGTACCGGCATGGGAGACTGGAATAAGCTCCTGGCTTTGCATCAGCATAGCTCTAGCTGTTGCCGCCATCTGGGACGGACCATCTCTCCCTCCCTCCCCCCTCCCCGCCTCTCCCCTTCTCCCTCCCTCCCCCCCTCCCTCCTCCAACTCCAACTTTCAAATAAATCAATAAAATCTTAAAAAAAAAACAAAAACAAAACTACGAACCAATATCCTTGGTGAACATTATGCAAAAAAATCTCAACGAAGTATCAGCAGGATACTGGACCAATGTTGTGGCACAGCAGATTGAGCTGCCACTTGCCATGTCAGGGTTCTGATTCAAGTATGAGCTGCTACCCATCAACTGGTGACTGGATAAAGAAATTATATGTGTATGTTTGGGGTGGGGGGTGGCGCTGTGGCGCTGCTGGTTAAATCCCCTGCCTACAGTACCGGTATCCCATATGGGTACCTGTTGGAGTCTGGCTTCTCCACTTCTGATCCTGCTCTCTGCTATGGCCTGGGAAAGCAACAGAGGATAACCCAAGCCCTTGGGCTCCTGCATCCACGTGGCATACCCTAAAGAAGCTCCTGGCTCCTGGCCTCGGATCAGCCATTGCGGTCATCTGAGGAGTGGACCAGGGAATCAAAGACCTCTCTCTCTACCTCTCTTTGTAACTCTTTTAAATAAATAAATATTTTTTTAAAATTTATTTGACAGTTATAGACAGAGAAAGAGAGAGAGAAAGAGAGAAGAAGGTCTTCCTTCCTTTGGTTCACCCCTCAAATGGCCGCTACAGCCGGCGCTGCACCGATCCAAAGCCAGGAGCCAGGTGCTTCCTCCTGGTCTCCCATGCAGGTGCAGGGGCCCAAGCACTTGGGCCGTCTTCCACTGTCCTCCCGGGCCACAGAGAGCTGGACTGGAAGAGGAGCAGCCAGGACTAGAACCCAGTGCCTATATGGGATGCCGGCACTGCAGGTGGAGGATTAACCAAGTGAGCCACGGTGCCGGCCCCTCAAATAAATAAATCTTTTTAAAAAAGGAAATTATGGTATATATACACTATGGAGTACTGCTCAGCTGTAATAGTGAAATCCCATCTTTTACAAGATGGAGAGAACTGGGAAGTATACTCAGTGAGATAAGCCAGTCCCAGACAGACATCATGTGCAAGAAAACTAACAGAGTACCTGAAATGTAATGTATTCAGGTGAAATGGACATTCTGAGATTTGATGATTGTTTACAGCCCTTGTCTCTTCCATTGAGGAACTGTGTTCTTTTTTTTTTCTTCATATTATTTGTTGAACTCTTACTTAGTGCAGGGTTACCTATACAATCATTAAGTAAACTGAACATAGATCTTTACGAAAATTAAGAGTGGGAATGTGAGAGGGAGGAGGAGGAAGGGTTGGAGTGTGGGCAGAAGGGAGGTTGGGGGGGGTATCACTGTGTCCCGAAGTCTGTATATATGAAATAATGAAACTTCTCTAACTTACATAGAATCTGAAAAATTAAAGACATGGGCAAAAGACTTAAACAGGCATTTTTCAAGAGGGGAAATTCAAATGGCCAAGAGACACTTGAGAAATGCTCAGGATCACTGGCCATCAGGGAAATGCAAATCAAAATGACCAAGAGGTTTCACCTCACCCCAGTTAGAATGGCTCTCACCCAGAAATCAACAAACAATAGATGCTGGTTAGGATAAGGGGAAAAAGGTACCCTGGCCCACTGTTGGTGGGAATGTAAATTGGTGCAGCCACTGTTGAAGACAGAGTAGAGATACAAGTTGAAAATAAATCTATCGTAGGACCCAGCAACCCCACTCCTGGGAATTTACCCAAGGGAATTGAAACCAGCATATGAAAGAGTTATCTGTACCCCCGTGTTTACTGCAGGTCAATTCACAATTGCTAAAACATGGAATCAACTCAGATGTCCATCAACTGGTGACTGGATAAAGAAATTATGGCATATACACATTGTGGAATACTACACACTGGTAAAAAGAAATTGAACTCCTGTCTTTTGCAACAAAATGGATGCAATGGGAAACCATTATACTTGGTGAAATGACTCAACCCCAAAAAGACAGATACCATCCATTTTCCCTGTCCTGTAACTAACAGAGTACCTAAAAGGTAATCTATCGGAGTGAAATGGACATTGAGACTCGATGATTATTTACAGCTCGTCTCCACTGTTGAGGCACAGTGTTTTATTTCTTCATGCTATTTTTTGAACTCCCTACTAAGTATAGATCAATCCTATGAGAACAAAATAAACTGAAAATGGATCTTTGTTAAAATTAAGAGTGGGAATAGGAAAGGGAGGAGGAAGAAGGTGGGAGGTGGGCAGGAGGGAGGGCAGGGTGGGAAGTGATGCTATGTTCCTAAACCTGTACACATGAAATCTGCATACATTAAATCAAATGTTTAAAGAATCAAAAAGCAACAAATGCCAGTGAGGATGTAGAGAAAAGGATACTCTAATCCACCGTTGCTAGGAGTGTAAACAAGTCCAAGCACTATGGAAGACATTATGGAGATTCCTCGGAAATCTGAAAACAGATGTACTTTATGACCCAGCCATTCCACTCCCAGAAACTGACCCAAAGGAAGTGAAATCATCATACGAAAGACTTATCTGTATCCGTATTTTATACCTGCTCAACTCACAATAACTAAGATATGAAATCAATGCAGATGTCCATCAACTCATGACTGGATAAACAAACTATATACAACCTGAAATACCATTCAACTGTAAAAAAAAATGAAACTCTTTCACAATAAAATGGATGCAATATGGAGATTATGCTAGTAAAATAAGCCAGTTCCCAAAAGACAAATATGTTTTCCCTGATTAGTCCCAGCCCTTAAGGGAAGCTTTATCTTTATCCTGGAACCTGCAGGAGGATCTTTAGGAAGAGAAACTCAAGGAGATACTGTAGGAATGAGAACTTGAACATTGCCTGGGACACAGCAAACACGGGCAAGCCGCAGGTGACTTACTCGTGCCATGTCAAAGACTGAAGACTTCTGAAGGCAGGATGTGAGGTATCACTTCTGTTTCTGATCTTTACGCATGCCTGGATAACAAGAAAGCCCCAGGAGAAACTTCTAGAACTGCAAACAAGTTACTGTGAGAATGCAATCCAGGCAATGCTGCAGAGCACTGGTGTGCCCTTGGAGAAGCTTCGGTCTGTCAAAGGCACCGATTTGTCAAAAGCTAATCGAACATACTAGACATGTACAGGTTCTCCTCTGGCCACACGACATGACGCCAGGAAAGCTGGGGCTGAGACGGGGAAGCAGGTGCAGCGACCTTTGCTGAGCGTCTCCTGTACCTTGGACTGCAGGCTTTTGATGAAGAGGATTTAAAAAGATGTCCAATTTGGAGGGGTTGGCCAGAGGAAGATTTTCACCTTTGCGGAGTGCTCTCTCCCTGCACTTGATTATACTAAACGGGTCCATCTCATGAATGCTAAGGCCCCGGGGTCAACTGTCAGCAAAATGAGCTCTGAAGAGGAGTCCAAGCTTTGATCACAAGGAGGATATGAAGAAAGAACTGAAGAAAGCCATCTGTCAATCAGGAAACGTGGACAACAGTGGGGTCCATGTTCCCCTCCAAGTCCATCTCATCCGTCGAGATAAGTGGGGTGGAAGCAAAACCCACGCAGCTTACCTGGACTTGAGAAAGGACTCTGCTGATGACATTGTACACCCCAGAGACCCCAAGAACTCTGCTGCAGTCGCCCTGAACATGCGGAATCTCATCTGGGCAAAATTCACTCCCCTCGGGCTGAAGAAGCTGGCCAGAAGCCATCTGCCAAAGCCCCTGCCAAGAATTCAGAACCAGAGGAGGTCATCCCATCCCGGCTGGACATGCATGTTTGGCAAATCACCAGTGAGGAGAAGCACCCAGAGGCAGATGGCCAGGATGTGGAGAAGACTGAGGTGGGGAAAGGTGAAGCCCAGACTGTGGTGAGCAGGACCAGCTACTGCTAGCGGTGCCACGCAATCTGAAACCCCAGAAGATGAGGGGAACTGAGAACCCAGGACATCCTTCTGAGCACTTCCACCGATGGGTAACCCACTAGTCTGAGCTTCTGGAACTTTCTGGAAGGCTCTGCTCCTGGTGAACCAGTGTTTGTGCAGGGCTGCTCCAGAGTCTGGGTTCATCCTGCCTGGCCGCAGTGACAGACTGACCACGATGGGCAAGAATGGTGGTGTGATAGCAGCAGGATGTCCAGCTCAGCTCTCTCTGCTTGGCAGCCGACTTGAGATACATGGTTCCAATATGACTCACAGAAAAAAATTCATGGTGCGGTCCCTATATCTTTCTCTTTATGTAGAACCTGACTGCCAATCACAAGAGCATAGGAGTGTCTAAAAGGCTCCTCACCATCCACTTCCACACTGAGCCATTCTGGAATAATTCCCAGCGTCCCCACCGGTCACTCCTCGAGCTCCCGCAGCTGCAAACACTCACACAGCAGAGAAGGTGAGGCCAGCACAGGACTCTGACAATCCATTAGAAAAGGCTGCATTACTTTTAAAATGACTGGAGTGCAGTGGCTGATGGCCCAAATCCTTGGGCCCTGCAACCACATGAGAGACCAGGAGAAGCACCTGGCTCCTGGCTTCAGATCAGCGCGGTGCACCGGCTGCAGTGGCCATTGGGGGGTGAATCAACGGGAAAAAAAGGAAGACCTTTCTCTCTGTCTCTGTCTACTCTGCCTGTCCAAAAAAAAAAAGAAAAAAAAAATCAAAAAAAAAAAACTGGAACCATTGTTATGCTCAACACAATGTAGCATACCCAAGCTCTCCCACAGATAGATGAGCAGCTCAACAGAAGGATAAGGAAAGAAAAGGGAGCCGAGTTATCTTACATAGATGGGGAAACTCCTTTGACAGTTTCCATAGTTTGGGGAGGGGGCCGGTGCTGTGGCATGACAGGTAAAGCTGCTGCCTGCAGTGCCCGCATCCCATATGGTGCCAGTTTGAGTCCGGGCTGCTCCACTTCCGATCCAGCTCTCTACCATAGCCTGTGAAAGCAGTGGAAGATGGCCCAAGTCCTTAGGCCCCTGCACCCACGTGGGAGATCCCGAGGAAGCTCCTGGTTTCTGATCTGCCCAGCTCTGGCCATTGCATCCATCTGGGAGTGAAGCAGTGGATGAAGACCTCTCTCTGCCTCTGCTTCTCTGTAACTCTGCCTTTCAAATAAAAAATTTAAAATTTAAAAAAAACAGCTTAAAGGGGAGGCTGCAAGGGAGGGAAGAGAGGCTAAAATGATGAACACCAGCTTGGAACAGTTTGTAATTGAGTGAGAAACAAATCTGTTATATGAGAGGACTTCAAATAACTCACAGATGACTGGAATTTTTGGTGTAAAACAAAGCTTTGAAACCCATGCAGAATTTCTTCATAATACGTATTTCTATGAACTTTATGAAGAGTTCTATTTATTTTATTTATGTTTATTTTTTAAAAAGGAGGGAACACAAAGTGTACCTGAAAAGATACCAGGTGAATTCTAATAAAGCTGCTGTAGCACTGTTAGTATCAGAAAACGCGTTTCCAGGAAGATAACGTGCGGCCGGCCAGGGCTGGGGCCTGCGGGCTACATAGGTACAAGTCCCTTCACAAGCAGGCTGCCACGGTGGCTGGGAAGCCCGTCTCCAGACCAGCCGGCATCTCCCCACTGACAGCTTCTTGTGCTGCATGGGTGACAACGCGGCTTTAAATCACGCCTTCAGGGTGGGCGCCATCTTCCACTAGAGCTGGCGGGGGTGGGGTGGGGTAGGGGGGTGGGGAGGGCCGAGCCCCCGGGGAGAGTCAGGCTGGTTCCAGGAGATCCCAGCTGTCCCCTGTGACCTTACAGCTTTATTTCACACCTCCAGGGTGGCTGCCATCTTTCACCCAGAGCGTGCAGAGGAGGGGGCTGAGCCCCTAAGGAGACAGTCTCCCGGAGACCCCCACCCCGCTACCTCCACGAGCCCGAAGCCGATCAATATCCGTATGTGAAAGCCCCATCCAATGGGCACCCCAAATAGGATGACCTAATGGACAGTAATGCCTTAAAACCCCGGACACTACCTCAAAGCCAGGGTCCTGCTCGGGCACTCGGCCTGCTCTCCTTTGACCAGACACTTCCTCTGTCGCTTGCCATCAAATAAAAGTTTCTTTTCCTATAAAAGTTTCTGCCTCATTGCAAATTATTTCCCGGTTTTTATTTCTATACTAAGCTGAGGAAAAGAAACCACAAGACTCGCTCTGGTAGCCGCCCTCCCCTCTGCGACCACTAACATAACACTAAGAATGGCAGGGGCCAGCTGTGGCTAGTGGGTAAAGCTGCCGCCTGCAGTGCCAGCATCCCATGTGGGTGCTGCTTTGAGTCCCAGCTGCTCCACTTCTAGTCCAGCTCTCCACTATGGCCTGGGAAAGCAGCAGAAGATGGCCCAAGTGCTTGGGCTCCTGCACCCAAATGGGAGACTTGGAAGAAGCCCCTGGCTCTGGCCAATGCAGCCAATTGGAGAGTGAACCAGTAGATGGAAGACCTCCCTCCCTCCCTCTCTCTCTGCCTCTCCTTTTCTAACTCTGACTTTCAAATAAATAAATAAATAAATAAATAAATAAATGGAATGGCAATGTTTTACAATTAGAAATCCTGCATGGGCAGACTGTGGAACACCCAAGCGTCTCTGTCTCAGAGTAAAACTTTCTAAACTTCTCTTGTATTTCTCTGAAGAGCAGAGACAAAGAGGTGGTGGCAGGGGTGCAGGTGGAGAGCGCGAGCAAGCACTGCTATCTGCTGTTTGCTCCCCAGATGCTCAGTCTCCTAAGAGGGTGACAGGGATCTGAGTACTCAGGTCACATCAGCTGCCTCCAGGGTGCACACCAGCAGGGAGCTGGAATCCAGAGCAGAGACTGGAGCTGTGTTTTCTATACAGGTTGGGTTCAGTGACCCAAGTGAAGTCTTCCTCAGTGTGCCCTGACAACAAAGCTTTCAGACGGGAGATTTAGAAAGAAACCAGTCACACTGAGATGGACAGTACTGTGTTAGAAACCACAGATTAAGAACAAAGCCCATGCTTGGCATATACTTGTCTCCCGTCTGTGCAGATGTACGTCACGCTCCTGCAAACACACACCGAACCCTGTCCTGTGACTTCTGTCCCAGTACAGCACATGTGCAAATACTGACTGTGCACCAAGCCAGAGAGGGAGAAACATTTTCAAAGATTAAAAAAAAAAATTTATTGAAGGGGAGGGAATGACAGAACACGGAAGGGAGAGAAAGAATATGAGTCACTTTTCCATCACCCATTCACTCGCCAAATGGCTCCAACAGCCAGGCTGGCAGAAGCCAGGAGCCCAGAAGCCCACTGGAGTCTCCCACGTGGGTGCAGGGGCCCAGGTACTGGGGCCGTCCTCCACTGTTTTCCCAGGCATTAGTAGGTAGCTGGATCAGAAGCGGAGCAGCTGGGACTTGAACTGGTGCTCATATGGGATGCCAGCCTCGCAGGCAGCAGCTTAGCTCACTGCACCACAGTGCTAGCACCTGGGAAATGCCTCTAATTGCTCTAATGGAAGTCCAATTTCATTGTTACATGGGACTCACAAAAAGATACTCCTGCACTGAACTTTAAAAGCTGCTTCTGCAAGACTGTAAAGGGTAAAAGGACAGAACAAAACTTGTGCTGAGGAAACAGTTTTAGAGTTATAAAAGCACTTCTATAAAGTAAGAAATGGTAAAAACAAAGAGGTTCACCTTTAGCTTAGAAGTCAGAAAAAATCATTTCAAGAGAAAGAATATAAAAGAAATTTGTGAAGCAAAGAACTAAAATTTGATACAACTCAAATGGCTTTTAAAATACAGACTAATAAAATACATAAATTATGAGAAAATGGAGGGCCAGCACTGTGGCATAATGGGTAAAGCTGCAGCCTGCAGTGCCAACATCCCATATGGGGACTGGTTCAAGTCCCAGCTGCTCCACTTCCAGTCCAGCTCCCTGCTATGGCCTGGGAAAGCAGTGGAAGATGGAGCAAGTCCTTGGGCCCCTGCACCCGTGTGGGAGACCTGGAAGAAGCTCCTGGTGCCTGGCTTTGGATCAGCGCAGAATACTTCATGATAGCTGGCAGGGACGGTTTTCAAATTTCTCCACACAAAGAACGATACATGTTTGAGGTGGTGGAAACGCAGAGTAGTCTGATCTGATCATTACACACTGCATGCGTGTGCTGACATGTTGCACTGTACCCCACAAACGCCTGTATGCACCATTATGTCAATTAAACATCAAAAGAAGTGGGAAGTGGGAGGGGATCTGTGTCCTAGCAAATATAAAAGAGCTTATGAATCTTTAATAATAGAAACTGTTGGCCGGCGCCGTGGCTCAACAGGCTAATCCTCCGCCTTGCGGCGCCGGCACACCGGGTTCTAGTCCCGGTCGGGGCACCAGATTCTGTCCCGGTTGCCCCTCTTCCAGGCCAGCCCTCTGCTGTGGCCCAGGAGTGCAGTGGAGGATGGCCCAGGTGCTTGGGCCCTGCACCCCATGGGGAGACCAGGAAAAGCACCTGGCTCCTGCCATCGGACGAGCGCGGTGCGCCGGCCGCAGCGCGCCGGCCGCGGCGGCCATTGGAGGGTGAACCAACGGCAAAAGGAAGGCCTTTCTCTCTGTCTCTCTCTCTCACTGTCCACTCTGCCTGTAAAAAAAAAAAAAAAAAAAAAATAGTAGAAACTGTTATCCTCACAATAAAAGATAAATGAAGTTGGGAGTGGGGTAGAAGTGAGGGAGCTAGAATTTGAAGTTAGCAGAAGGATAAGTAATCCATTTATGTTGAGGCAACTGACTAGTCACTTAAAAATACCAGGTTCAGGACCAGCGCTCTGGTGTAGCAGGTAAAGCCGCCACCTGCAGAGCCGAGATCCCATATGGGCGCCGAGTCATGTCTTGGTTGTTCCACTCTGATCCAGCTCTCCGCTGTGGCCTGGGAAAACAGTCAAAGATGCCCAAGTCCTTGAGCCCTGCACTTGCACAGGAGACCCAGAAGAAGTTGCTGGCTCCTGGCTGCAGATCGGCACAGCACTGGGTATTGCAGCCATTTGGGGAGTGAACCAGAGGATGCAAGATCCCGCTCCCGCTCTCTCCTCTCCCTCTCCCTCCTCTCCCTCTCCCTCCTCTCCCTCTCCCTCCTCTCCCTCTCCCTCCTCTCCCTCTCCCTCCTCTCCCTCTCCCTCCTCTCCCTCTCCCTCCTCTCCCTCTCCCTCCTCTCCCTCTCCCTCTTCTCCCTCTCCCTCCTCTCCCTCTCCCTCCTCTCCCTCTCCCTCCTCTCCCTCCTCTCTTTCTCTGTAACTCTGCCTTTCAAATAAATAAATAAATCTTTAAAAAGATACAAGATTGAAGTCTCATTTCATAAACTAAACCACGAAGGTAAAAAACAAGACCCAAAAACTATGAAAAAAATTTACATATCTTTTTCCTTCAGAATGGGAAAGCTCTTCATGAACTATTAAAGACTCCTAATGGATTAATTTAGCATTAAAAATAAATTCAAATGAAAAGCTAACTAGGGCTGGTGCTGTGGTGCAGTCCCCTATGGGCACCGCTCTGTGTTTTGGGTGCTCGACTACCTGTCCAGCTCTCTGCTAAGGCACCTTGGGAAGTGGCAGAAGAGGCCCCTGCACCCACGTGGGAGACCTCAATGAAGCTCCTGGCCCAGCCCTGGCAGCTGTGGCCATTTGGGGAGTGATGGAAGTTGTCTCTGCCTCTCCCTCCCTCCAACTCTGCCTTTCAAATAAAGCTATCTAAGAAATTAAAGATATCTAAAACAAAGTTAAAAAGCAGGCATTTGAGTGAGACACTGCATGATAAAAACATTACCCAGAATGTATCGGACAAGTTCACACAAAGGTCTCAGACGCCATCCTGGGTGGGAACCACACAAGTGTCAGCGTTGAAAAACCCGATGTCTTTCTTTTGCATACCAAATTGGCAAAACTTCAATGTATGCTAATTCTGGGGACGGTGTGGTGGGAACCGGGAACGCTGGTGGGAGGGCTATTTGTACAAATGCTGTGGAAGACAAATCCACAGTGTGCCCAACCCGAGCCCTGCCCACAGTCCCCTCTCCCTGCACGTTTTCTAGCACTGGGTAGAGGTACCCGCAGTCCCATTCTGGCGATGGATGGAAGGACGAATTTCAGGAAACTTTTTTTAATAGACCCCGATGTCCTGTTTATCTTCCCATCCTCCGTGCCTGTAGGGAGGCCCCTGAGTGGCACCACCTTCCCAGGGCCACAAGGTGAAAATCGCAGAATGAAATCTAACAGGCCAGAAAGATGGGACCAGCTCCCTGATCCCCGCCCCCAAGGCCCACCACTGGACACCTTGTGACCTGAAGACAAGCCTCTCTTTCTTTAAGCTACAGTTAGGTACTTTTTTAAATGAACAAGTGAATGCAATTCCAGTTCCACTTCTGGATATCCATCACGAAGACTCACTCAGGTGCCTTTCCAACGCAATGCATCCAAGAACATGCAAGCCCCTGGAGTCTTACAGAGTGGCAAGCTCTAACCAAACAGACTGAATACCAGCAAGGAAATGGCCAGACTGACAGCTGTGTACTTACATAAGGGAAAACGATGCTGTTAAATAGAATTAGGCACAGTTACCTTACTGGACAGTCACAAATAAGACACTGTCCATGCCATCATACACATCCCAAGTCCAAGGTTTAGGCTAGGAGCAACCAAGGTCACGTGCCCAGCCTCGTCTCTTGGAGCCAGCTTGCTGTCCTGTCAGTATCGGGGCAGTGGATACGTAGGCGTTAGACCATCCAGCCCAGCCTCATCCTTGGAGGGAGAAGAGGCAGGGGTAGTGAGGTGCAACAGCCAGAGGCAGCACGACCGGAGGTAATGAGACAGTCTAATTTGGAAAGCTTCAAAGCTGAGGAGCTACAGGCTCTTGGGCAGATGGGGGCCGGGCTCAGCAGAGCTACACACCCCTAACAGGACTGGTCCAGGAAGAACTGTGCTGTTAGCCAAGTTAGAGGCAGTACAATTACCGGAGTAGTAGCTGAGGTTTATGAGGGGTGATGCACTGTCTGAGGCTATTACTGACTACTATGAATGCAGTGATGGCCAATTACAGAGAATTACCTGTGTAGAGAGATTTCTAGGCTTTGAGAAGATGAAAAGCAAAATATTATGATGTGTTCTGCAAAACCTGGGACTTAGGATGCCATATTTACTGGAATATCAACTTCCACTTGAATTCACTGGAATGTTTCTTTTGTTGCTGGATGAATGTTATTGTATTTGGAGAAACACTTTATTGTATTCACAAAGCTGATGTTGGAATTCTTTCAAATGTATCACTGTATTGCATAAATGGTACAAATATTTACTGAAATATTTACTTTTCTATATATATGATGGCTTCTTGCAGAGGAATTTATTCAAATTATTGTTTGCTATCATGATGATGATATTAGCTGTATTTTGCTTGTGATGACCAAGGATCCTTCATATGTACTTTTTTTTACTTTGTATTTTTCTTTTTTGATTACCAGCACTTGCTTTTATAATCCTATGTGTTGGATTGCCTGCTCCTCCACCAGTAAACCTGCTTGGCTGCTGGCCAGATGTAGGAACCACCAATGAACATGCAAACACATCTTCTTGACCTGGGTAATTTCACACTGATGTTTCACTGTTGGTAGAATATTGCTACATTTTTCAAATCAGATTTTCTGCCATATTCTATGATACTTACACTAAACTGAGATTTTCCTTAAAATACAATTGCAGTATCTTACTTATAGGGGGACTGTACAATATATGATACAAAGTGAAACTCACTGGATGGTAAAGGGGGTCCTATTTAATAGGTTGGACTACAGGCTTAAAATTGGGGGTGTCATGGGTAAAATGGTGCATATGGTCACAACTGCACTCTGCTTCAGTCAGCAGATCCTTAATAATACTTTTTTTTTTTAAAGATTTATTTATTTACTTGAAAGTCAGAGTTACACAGACAGAGAAGGAGAAGCAAAGAGAGATGTCTTCCATCCGCTGGCTCGCTCCCCAATTGACAACTAGAGCTGTGCCAGTCCAAAGCCAGGAGCCTCCTCCGGGTCTCCCATGTGGGTGCAGGGGCCCAAGGACTTGGGCCATCTTTCACTGCTTTCCCAGGCGCATGAGCAGAGAGCTGGATCGGAAGAGGAGCAGCCGAGACTAGAACCGGTGCCCATATGGGATGCCAGCACCTCAGGCCAGGGCGTTAACCCACTGCACCACAGCGCCGGCCCCAGTACTACTGTTTCAACATGCACTCACTGCAGCCCATGGAGTGAGACATAGTAGCAGAAGGAAATGTACATAGGAATACAGTATGGAGAAATACCAGCCCTACTGTCAATAAAAATACATACATATATGGAATATAAGGGACATTGGAAAGAAGGCATCTTTGGCATTACTGTAGGGTTTTATCTTTTTATAAGAAAATATATCCATGTATTATCTGAAAAGATACTTTTACATCCATGTTAATGAATTACAAACAAGTATTGTAAAAGTATGGGAATAAGGGGGGCAGAGCTGTGGTGTAGCGAGTAAAGCCGCTGCCTGCAGTACTGGCATCCCATGTGGGTGCTGATTCAAGACTCGGCTGCTCCACTTCTGATCCAGCTCTCTGCTATGACCTGGGAGAGCAGTAGAAGATGGCCCAAGCCCTGGAGCCCCTGCACCCATGAGGGAGACTCAGAGGAAGCTCCTGGCTCCAGATCAGTGCAGGTCCAGCCATTGTGGCCAATTGGGGAGTGAACCAGCAAATGGAAGACCTCTCTCTCGCTCTCTCTCTCGCTCCCTCTCTCCCTGCCTCTCTCCCTGCCTCTCTCCCTGCCTCTCTCCCTGCCTCTCTCCCTGCCTCTCTCCCTGCCTCTCTCTGTGTGACTAACTTTCAAGTAAAATAAATAAATCTTTTAAAAAAACAGTATAGGAGTAAGAGCTTCACTGACATGTCATCTTGGGGAGCTGTATAACTTCCAATCACGAACGACGGGTGTTTATATACAGCAAGACTCAGAGGGTGACGTTACCAAGGTGGCCGACTTCGGGTGCCTGCCACGTTTCTCAGTGCAACGGAGGCTAAATGAGGAAAACTCGGCGGTCATCGCACTGGCGCATTCGAGGCAGGGTGGCTGAGTGCCGTGGGGCTGCGGCAGAGATGGGCAATGTCCTCATGAGCTCACAGGCAGAGCTCAGAGACAAGCGATATCTTATGAAGAAGGGACTAAGCACACGGCAACCACTGCTGCAGTTTTAGCTTGACCCTGAACCCAGAGGGAGCTCTCTAGGAGTAGAAAGGGCAAGCGGATGTAGGAGAACCGTAGCCCTCCCATCTCTGGGCCCGGTTCTGATGGCCGCCAGGCCACCTCCCTACCTGATCCCTACTGCGATTTCATCCTGAGACTCCACTTGCCCATGGTCCTGCAAAGCAGCTGGGCACCCGCACCCTGCAGCTTGGCCAAATGAGCCCCGTGAACCAGTGCTGATACCACCCACAAACTCATGGCCCCACAAAACCACCAGGCAGCCAGACTGCCCTGAGCAGCTCCATCCACAGACACCTTGGGGAGTAGATGAGTGGCCCTGTCCACCCACTGACAACCCCAGGAAGCAGTTGGTCAGCCTTCCTCTAGGAGCTCAGCTCACCTGGGTCCCCAAAAAGTAGCTAGATAGCCCCAACCATCATCCTGTAGCCCCCAAAAGCAGTTGAGTGGCCCCATTGTACTAAGCTTAGCCAACTTGGGCCCTGAGAGAAAGATGAGCAGCCCCACTCACCCACTGCTGGCCCAGAGAAGCAGCTGGGAAGATTGCCTTGAACAGGCCAGCTTCCAGAAGCCCCAAAAAGTAACTTGTGTAGCCCTGGGACACCGAGAGTGACCCCATCTGGGCCCACCGGTGTGGTCTGCATCCACTGTGGCCCTTGGACATTGGCAGACAACCTAACCTGCCATCAGGCAAGCTGTGCTGTGCCCACCTTGGTGACCCTGCCCCCAGATGGCCTGCAGAAGCTGATCGATTCCCCATACTCACAGCTGGTGCACTGCCCAAGCGAGACGCATCACAGCTGATGGCATAATCCTACAGCCCCCGCAGCCCAGGCTGCTGAGACACCTTAGATACCACCAGTGTTGCCCACAGCTGAGGAAGTGACACAGTCACCACAATAAAGAATCCACCTGAGGGGGCTGACGCTGTGGCGTAGTGGGTAAAGCTGTTGCCGACAGTGCTGGCATCCAAATGGGCGCTGGTTTGAGTCCCAGCTGCTCCACTTCCAATCCAGCTCTCTGCTATGGCCTGAGAAAGCAGTAGAAGATGGCCCAAGTCCTTGGGCCCCTGCACCCACATAGGAGACCCAGGAGAAGCTCCTGGCTCCAGAATGGTTCAGCTCCAGCCACTGCTGCCATTTGGTGAATGACCTCTGTCTCTACCTCTCTCTGTAACTGTCTTTCAAATAAGTAAAATAAATCTTTAAAAACAACAAAGTCTTGCAACAGAGAAAAGCACAGCATTGATGGCTTCATTGCGTCAATTTACTTAAGTTTTGAAGAGCTACTGCTAATTCTTTCCAAATTACTCTAAAGTATCGAGAGAGAGTAAACTCTTCCAAACTTATTCTGCAAGGGTAGCATTATCCTGCATAAAAAACCAGACAAGGACAAAAGAACAGCAAAAACCCCTGCCAATATTCCTGTTTAACATAGATGCAAAAATTCTCAATAAAATACTAGCAATCAAAAACAGCCCATCACACACCATGATCAAGTGAGATTTATCCCAGGGACACAAGGAGTTCAACAGGCATAAAACAATGAGCTTAATTCACCACGTACTGGAATTAATCACAAATATCTCATCATTAGCTCTGAAAATACAAAGAAGGCATTTGAAAAAATTTACCATCTCTTCATAACAAAATCCTCAATTTCATATAGAAAGAACATACCTCAACAATAAAGGTTACGTAGGACAAGCCCATGGCTACATCATAATGAACATGGAAAAGCTGAAAATGCTCCCATTCAGGAACAAGACAAGGATGACTACTCTTGCCACTCGTATGCAATGTAGCAGCCCAAGTCTTAGCCAGAGTCACAGGGCAAAAGAAAGAAACATGAAGTGTTTGGAACAGCTGTTAAGATGCCACTTGGGATGTTTGCATGCCATTGGAGGGTCTGGGTTCGAGTCCCGGCTCTGCTTCTGGTATCCGCTTCCTGCTAATGTGCACACCGGGAGGTGGCAGGTGATGGTTCATGGACTTGGGTCCTTGACACCCACATGCGCTACTGAGACTGACTTCTGAGATCCTGGCTGCAGCTGGCACAGTCTGGGCTATTGCAGGCATTTGGAGAGTGAACCAGCAAATGGAAAATCTGCCTCTGTGTGTGTGTGTGTGTGTGTGTGTGTGTGGTGTCTGTGCTTTCCAGTCACAGACAGACATCCACATTGGAAATGAGGAGGTCAGTCTCTATGATTTTATACACAGAAAAAACATCAACACCCCACCAACAATTTGTTAGAACTGATAAATGAATTCAGAAAGGTTGCAGAAAACATAAAAATCAGCAGTTTTATACTGTCATAACAAAATTGCTAAGAAATCAAAAATCAACCCAATTCATAACAGCTAAATATATATATATATATATATATATATATACATGAATAAATTTAACCAAGGAAGTGATCCCTACAATGAAACAAACAGTGAAGAAAAACTCAAGAAGACACACAAAAACAAACATATCCATATTCATGGATTAGAAATTTTTTGTTAAAATGTCCATACTTAAAGCAATCTACAGATTCAATGAAATTTCTACCAAAATACAGACATTCATAGAACTTTAGCTTACAGAAAAAAAAAAAATCACAAAATTCATATAGAACCACAAGTTGTCAAAACAACCCTGAAGAAAAAGAATAAAGCTTGAGGCACTGCAAGACCTGACTTTAAGACATACTCCAAGGGGCCAGCGCTGTGGTATAATGGGTAAAGCCTCCGCCTGCAGTGCCTGCATCCCACATGTCTGCCGGTTCAAGTCCCAGCTGCTCCACTTCTGATCCAGCTCTCTGCTATGGCCTGGGAAAACAGCATAAGATGGCCCAGGTGCTTGGGCCCCTGCACCTGCATAGAAACCTGGAATAAACTCCTGGCTTTGGATTGACTCAGCTCCAGCTGTTGCAGCCAACTGGGGAGTGAACCACCAGATGGAAGATTTCCTTCTTTTCCTCCTTCCCTCTCTCCCTCTCTCTGCCTCTCTGTACCTCTTCATAACTCTTTCAAATAAATAAATAAAATTTTTTTTTTAAGAAAATCAATGTTTCTGGAGCCAGTGGAAGACCTGGATGAAGGTCCTGGCTACTGGCTGCAGCCTGGCCCAGCCCTGGTCATTAGGGCCATTTGGGGAGTGAACCAGAAGATGGAAAACTCTCTCTTTCTCTGTGTAACTCTTTCAAATAAAGAAATAAATCTTTGGCTGGCGCCACAGCTCAATAGGCTAATTCTCTGCCTGCAGCGCCGGCACGCTGGGTTCTAGTCCCAGTCGGGGCACCGGATTCTGTCCCGGTTGCTCCTCTTCCTGTCTAGCTCTCTGCTGTGGCCCGGGAGTGCAGTGGAGGATGGCCCAAGTGCTTGGGCCCTGCACCCCATGGGAGACCAGGAGGAAGCTCCTGGTTTTGGATCAGCACTGTGCGCCAGCCTCAACGCGCTGGCCGCAGCGGCCATTGTGGGGATGAACCAATGGAAAAGGAAGACCTTTCTCTCTGTCTCTCTCTCACTGTCCACTCTGCCTTTCAGAAAAAAAAAAAAAAAGAAAGAAAGAAAGAGATCTTAAAAAAAAAAAAAAAAGCATACTACTAAAGCTAGAGTAACCAAAACAGTATGGTACTGGCAAAAAAAAATCTTACAAACAAAACCACAACCTAGACATTTGGACAAATGGAAAACAGAAAGCAGAAATAAGTCCAAGTGCATATGACTAATATTTTTGACAGAGCAAGAACACACCTGAGAGTAAGGAAAACCTCCCTAGTAAATGGTGCTAGGAAAGCTGACACAGTCAGGCCCCAATTTCTCCCGATACGAAAAGTCAAACAGATGAAAGACTTAATGTGAGACCCCAAACTATGGAACTTCTAGAGACAATCTACAGAAGGGGGAAGGTATTTGCCACTCTCTGACCGGGGACGGATGTTCAGAGTTTCTGTGGAACTCCAACAGCTCAGTAGCAAAGGCAGATGATCTGTTTTCAAAAATAGATGAATTATTTGCATGGACATTTCTCAATAGAAAAATACACAAGGGCACGAAAAAGTGCTCAGTAGTCACTAAGCATGAAGAAAATTCACATCAAAGCACAACAAAACATCATCTCACCCCAGTAAGAATGGCTAGTATCAAAAAGCCAAAAAAACAAACAAAAAAAAACCACTAGTACAGCAATCATGGCAAGCAGTATGGCGATTCTTTCACAGAGCACAACTAGAACTGCACGTGACCCAGTGATATCACTACTTGGTATGTACCCAAAGGAACTGAAATCAGTAGGAAGCTGAAGACATACCTGCTCTTGCATGTTTATCATGGCACTGTTCACAATAGTCAAGATAGAGAATTAATCCAGGTGTCCACCGATGGACAAATGGTCAAAAAAGAAATGGAGAATGTATGCAAAACGGAGTATTATTCAGCCATAAAAAGGTCTATCATTTGTAACAAGATGGATGGAACTGGAGGACTTTGTATCAGGTGAAATAATTCAGGCACAGAAAGACAAACACCGTACGTTCTCATTTAAGTGAGCAATCTAAAAGCTGATCAAGGAAGACTGGTTATCGGAGCCTGGAAGGGTGTCGGGGAGAGAGGGTCGAGACGAAGGTTAACAGTTCCAGTTGTACATCTGGACAGGAAAACTAACTTCTGATGTTCTGTAGCACAACAGAATAGCCATGATGATTTTGATTAAACAGCTAATAGACAGGATTTATGTTTGCAACACAAAGAAGTCATGTCTGAGGCAACAGATATGACAGTTACCCTGATAGGATTGTCACGTATACATGTATCGTAATGTCACATTGTGGGGCAGACATTGTACAGCAGGAAGTTAAGCTGCCACACAGGAGGCCAGCATCCAACACTGTAGTTTCAGTTTGAGTGCCAGCCCTCTGCTTCTGATCAAACTCCCTTCTAATATGCTGGGGAGAGCAGTGGAATTGGCCCAAGTAATTGGGCCTCTGCCACCTGTGTGGGAAACCAGGATGGAGCTGTGGCCACGCTCATTTTTCAGAATGGAAAACATCACTGAATCCAGGTATTTAAACCACACTAAATTGGCATCTGTTACATAGCAGCAGAACCATGACATGTTTTTATTACAACCATCACTTTTGCACATCAGTTCTCTTTCAAACTCTAACCCCATGTTGCTCACTACTCGCTGAACATTCTGCTTTAATGTCTCAAACTCATCAATTATTAGCAGTGTATTGCCAGCTCTCCTCCAAACTCTCCACTACTTCCCAGTAAAACCACTATTCATTAGGGATCCATGTGACCAGAGCTTTGCAGGTGACACAGGTCCTCTGCGCCACTTAACCCAGGGGAGCTCCTCCCAAAGATGAGGAGGGAGTGCATAATCGAGAGAGGCACAATTTGCCCAAAATCCCAACTGCAGAAAAGGAGATGGATCCTGGACAGGGCTAAGGAAGTACAAAGAAATGCACATGAGCACTAAAAGGCCAGGATCACCCACTACCAAAGGATTCTTTTCCACCTGGTGCAGAAGCCTAAGGTATTCCCAGTGGCTGGAGACAGCTCCACTCTGAAATGCTCTGCCGAAAGGTCACCTTTCCGTGAGGGTGAATTGAAACATCTAAGGAAATCTCTATCAGGTTCCCACACCTCTCTCCCAAAGCTCTGTTCCCATGGCAACCGGTGTCCTGGTAACCGGTGGACCTGGAACTGAGATAGCTGTTATGATGTAGCTGCCTGGTTTCCAGCAGCTACTGTTTGCAGGCTCATGGGAGAAGCTGAGAGGGAGTGGTTAGATGCGGGTCCTCTCTGGAGCCCGACTGGCACCATGGGCAAGCAGAGGCGTTCCTGTGTTTCACAAAGAGGACCGACTCTGCTCAGGGCCCCTCAATGCTGTTTTGCCCTGTCTTAATCCAAGCCTGCTCTTCCAGGACTTGAGCTCCTGCATTTCACTTTGCAAGTTGGACTTTGCCTTTCGTTGCTTTGGCAGATGTTTGTTCGTATCCCGTGAATCCGAGGCTCTGATCTCAGGACATGGATTGAGAGATATGAAGACACGTGCTACATGCCTCGCAAACACACGGATTCCAGGAGATTTAACCACCCTCCCCCACACACTCACATGCTAGAATAATGCTTTGCATGTTGCTGTAATTTGTTACGGATTTGTGTTGCAAAGGTCATTATTTGCACAAAAAAAAAAAATCATTGTAAATACAGTCTGGGTGACATTTGGCTTTAAACATTGTCACTCTAAAAATGATAAAACAGCCTAAACGTGACAGTTAAAGCCTTTGGTCTCTGGAGTCGGCGGACCTGGCTCGAACTGAAGCTTTGCCACTTGCTAAGTAGGTGCCTTTGGGTGACTGTGGGCATGCATGGTGTTGCATTTGACTAAGTCTTGGTTTCTTCTTACGGAAGCTGGAAATAACGATGCACCTGCTTCCAGTGCTGAGCAAACTGAAGGAACTAAGAGAACCTCACGCAGCGAACACTCTCCGCAAACGGTCTCAATGATGTATTAAGAATGTTTGTGGGCCGGCGCCGTGGCTCAACAGGCTAATCCTCCACCTTGCGGAGCCGGCACACCGGGTTCTAGTCCCGGTCAGGGAGCCAGATTCTGTCTTGGTTGCCCCTCTTCCAGGCCAGCCCTCTGCTGTGGCCAGGGAGTGCAGTGGAGGATGGCCCAAGTGCTTGGGCCCTGCATCCCATGGGAGACCAGGAGAAACACCTGGCTCCTGCCATCAGATCAGCGTGGTGTGCTGGCTGCAGAGGCCATTGGAGGGTGAACCAACAGAAAAGGAAGACCCTTCTCTCACTGTCCACTCTGCCTATCAAAAATAAAAATAAATAAATAAATAAATAAAAGAATGTTTGTCTTGGAAGGCACATGACTACAACCCAGTGTGGGTACTGGAATTTGCCACGCAACAAACAACTCCTTTTCAAATTGGGCAATGTTTCAGACTCCCATTAACTATTTAGGACATTAACTCTTAGGGACTTCTAGGAGTATCAGGTGACTCCTTTTTATAACATTAAAAAAATGCATTGGTAATAAAATATTTTACTTTCAAATCTGTGATAAGGCTCTACTTGAAGAGTGAAGAAAAAAATCCCTCGAGTATTCTCCAAGATTAAAATCATACCTATTAGTTACAAAGAATTATTACTTGCATGCTGCAGCCAGGTCTGCGAAACATTGCAAATTACTCCCTATGAACCGCTTGTTGGCTGGAGAAACACTCGCCCGTATCTGGGCAGCACTCTAAGTTGGGCCTCAGCCAGAGTTACTTGAGTTCAGTGATAAAGGGACTTGTCCTATTGCACACGGGTTCTGAAACACAGACAGGTAATGTTGCACGAGTTTGCATAATTTAGAGAGTCTGCAGACTGGTTGACTCCATTTCTAGTTAGATTTTCAACAGCCAATGGTTGTTTTGTGCTAAAGTATCAGTCCCCTGGGCCCAACGAGATGGGTTGCAAAAGGAGCCCTTCGGCCAAATCAGCACTGGGACACAGGGTGCTTCTCAGTCGAGAAGGAACAACAGGGCCCCGTGTAGAGGACGAGGCAGGAAGTCTGTGTCCTTGCAGTCCCCACTCCTCGCTCATTCAACCCACAAGCCTATCTCCAGCACCTGCTACAGGAAAGCGACGTAGAACTCCGGGGCCTCTCACTTAGCACCTGCGGGGGAACACGTGTTTGCAATCTGGCAGGATTTTTCACCTCCTTGGAGGTTAAGAGACACCTGAGTGCAGACTCCCAGCCAACACAGACCCTACAGACCCTACAGACCCAGATCTAGCGGATCAGTTTGGGGGTCCGTCTAACGCATACATGCAGACTGCTTCTATGGTGAAATACACCTAACAAGGAATTCTGACGATCTCCTCACCTCCCTTCTCAGACTCCTGGTGGTTGAAGCATCAATTCCAGAGCCTCCCGCTCAGCCATCTTCCTGGTATCTGCCCAGGAGTCTCCGTTTCAACGTGAGGAAGGGTGGGCATCCCAGTTCAGTGGAAGGGAAGGCTGGGAGGCAGCTATGGTTCTAGACAGGAGCGCCTGCATGCTAAGTACACTTGCCAAGCCAACAGAAACACACTGGGCAGACAAAGTCCATTCCACATTCTCTGGATATAGAAGTGGACAAAACAGAGCAGTTCCGTTCCTTCCCTGTGTGGTCTCCATGTTCTGTGGGGGGACAAATCACTTTGTCCAAACAAATTGAGGCTTAAACGTCACTACTGAAACACCGATCCACGTGAATAAACCTGACTCTATTAAACACGACGCATCCAAACACAAAGCTGCAGCAAGTAAATGTTTAGTCACCCAGGGGCTGAAAGCCCACCCCCTTAGGAAGGAAGAGGCCACAGAGCGAACGGAGAGTGGCTGCCTTTGAGAACACAGGTTTGCTCCCCAAATTCCCAGAAAAAAGCTCAATTTCAAGGCGCTTAGGCAGAAAAAAATGTACTGAGACTCACGTGGCCAGATGACCTGGGACATAAATCAGCGTAGGCGGCCTGGGTCACGGAGCCCCAGTGATGTCATCGAGGGCTTCTCCCTCTCTGTTTCTTGGCTCTGCTCCACTTAACATAGATGACTCAGGACTGCAAAGGTCAGCAGAACCCAGTCCACTGCTTCAGGGTAGCAAAGCCCTCGGCAGCAGTTACAACAGGCAGGGTTTTTCGCAATGATTTGTGGGAGACAATTAAAAGGAGAGGCGGACTAACTCTCCCTGGCCCTATGACTGTGGTCAAAATGGTGTCTTCTGATTGGCCAGGTGTGCGGGGGGTGGGATCAGCCCCATGGAAGGCTGGAAGTGGGTTTCCGCCATCAACCTCTCAGGTGTCACCCTCCAAAGCAGTAATTGCTATTGAACAGTAAGAATTTTAATAAGACCAGGGTTTGCCCGGTGGTGCACAGCTGGGTCAGAGATGAGAAGCGGACTCTTGCAGGCTACCTTCTCTCCCATCTGGAAGGGAACAGGCTTTGGAAAGGACTATAGGCAGAAGCTGGCTCAACAATTGCTGGTACATTACTTAAACCCATGACAAAGCAATACTGTGTTGGCCTACCTAGAATCACCGTGTTAGGTGATTTAGGGAAATAATTTATTTATTTTTTAAATAACCCAGGGGTTTGAGAACTACATAGCTTAGGCAATTTCAAGCCACGATGAGTCATTTAGCCCTGAAATCACTGCTACTGTTGACAGTGGGGTGCCCTGTGGCCAGGAAATCCGGCAAGTGTTTCCAGCGGGCTGGCCAGACCCCTCTCTGCTCCCGCACATGTGGTCAATTCAGACATTACCTCGGCGCTCCTTCCACCCGGGGTACCTGTAACCCCCATGTACTCCTGAGACGCAGTGGCTGAGGGCGCAGCACTGGAGGCCCAAGCCTGGGCGTCTGGAAGTACCCCCATGTGCACCAGCTTGAGAGTCAGTTTATGGCTCACACAGGTTTGGGTGATTCAGTCCAAGGTTGAGGTCAGCTGGAAACCCTACAACTAATGGAGTTCCCTAACCGCGGCATCTCCTGCCCTTAGAGGACGGAGTTCCCTTTAACGTGCTCAGTTTTCAACTGAGATGCAGAGGGAGCAGACATCACTGTCCGCTCTGCCCACACCCTCCCCTTCCCTGAACAAGCTACAGCATCTCATCTCTCCACCTCCTCATATGGGGAATGCCCCACTTAGTCCACCTCGCCCAGTCTTAGTTACCACGAAAATCTCAGAAACTGTAAACTGTAAGCTAGAAGGGAGCAGTTGTCCTTAGCAGAAGAAAAACGGCATTCATTCAACAAATACTTGTGGAAATGCTTTGTTCTAGGCATTTGGCGTATAGCAGTAGCCAACACCATGTCCCTATGGAACTTACAGACATCAAACAAATACCGGCATAAATGATGACTGCTGTGATGGGTGTTACAAAAGAGAAGTAGGGTGCTGTAAGAGAACAGATTTTTTAAAAAATATTTGTTTGAAAGGCAGAGTCACAGAGAGAGAGGGACAGATATGCCTTCTGTCTGCTGGTTCACTCCCCAAATGGCTGCCAAGGCCAAGGCTGAGCCAGGTCACAGCCAGGAGCTTCTTCTGGGTTTCCCAGGTGCATTCAGGGGCCCAAGGACTTGGGCCATCTTCCACTGCTCTCCCAGGCCCATTAGCAGGGAGCTGGATTGGAAGTGGGGCAGACAGGATTCAAACCAGTGCTCACATGGAATGCCAGCTCTGCTGGTGGGGGCTTAACCTGTTATGCCACAACGCCGGCCCCAAGAGGGCAGACCTTAAATTGTTGGATCATGGATGGCCTCTGGGAACAGACTTAACTAGAAATAATAATATATAAGCCAGAAAGACTTGGGGGTGGGGAGTGTGAGCATCCTGGAACCTGCAAGAAGTTATGTTGTGTGGGCAAGAGGGAGAAGGCATGAGATGAAGGTGAAGAGATGAACACAGGAAAGGATCAGACAGCCTCTTGGGTAACATTAAGGATTATGAACCCACATCCAAGAAGAGTTCTGAGTGGAGAAGTGACGCAAGAAGTGTATTTTTATAGACTGTGGACAGTGCACTGAGAGGAGCGGGGCGAGTGCAGCGGTCATTATTAGAGTCTGCGGGAGAGTGGTAGCACCTGCAGACAGGGCAAGTCAAGGCTTGGTTAGAAGCCTAACTGCGGGGCAGGTGTGCCAAGTTACGGGGTGACAGGAGTCAGAGATGATCCCCCGTTTCTGGCATGAGGAACTCCGTGATGATATCCATTAACGAAAGGAGGCCTGGGCGCGTGCAGGGATTATGAACTCCATTCGGATATACAGAGGCAGTTCTCCACCGGCCTGGAGCTACAAAGTAGTCGCACACAGCAGTACCTGCTTTAGAGATGAAAACTGAAGCCAAGAGTTTGGCTGAGAACACCTATCAAGCAAACGTGGTACTAAGCCAGGGTACTCATGCTGAGCTGAGATCCACCGCTTAAAACTGGAGTGGAGGAGGTGGTAAGAAAACGGGGAGAGGGAGCCAGGCTCCACCTCAGTGTTTGATGCCCGCTTCCTCCTGGAATTTAGGTCCTGTGTAGCCTCCTCCCCGACGGAACAGGGCTGACGTGTGGAAGAGCCCGATAGTGTGGAAACGACAGAGGGAGCTGTCGAAGCTCTGAACACCTCAAGCGGCACCTTGAAGAGCTATTCTGACTACAGGACCTGTCGGAAACTCAAGGACATCGTCTCTCATCGGTGTGAGCAGCTCAGTGGGGAGGAGGACTGATTGCCAAGGGGCCTGGGGTGTGGCTGCATCTAACGGAGTGAATTTCAGTAAGAGGCTCAGGAAATCCATGAAATGTCAAAGATAATTGTGTTTGCAACTGATGCTGACAGCTGGGACTGAAAGGGATACCACATACATGCAGATGGCCCTGAACAGTCCCCACCTTCCTGCATTCACAGCTCCACGTTATGTACCCCCCACACTGGATCCGACTGCCCCAGTCTGTGGGGTGTGCGACACTGGAGGCCAAGCCCGGAAAGACAATGTAGAAGCCACCGTGCCGTCCTGGGTCACCCGCTCTGGGGGAAACCAGTTTCTGTATCATGAGAACATTCAAGCAGTCTCATGCAGATGCCCACTGGTGTGAGGAACTGAGGCTTCTTGCCAAGTTCCATGCACGACCCATCTCAGAAGTGGGTCCTCTAGCCTGTCACACTGTCACGTGCCTGCAGTGCTAGGAGGGCCTTGAATACCCAGTTAAGGCTCCCACAGCAACGAGGAGGTGATGCTTGTTTTAAGATGCTAGCTTTTGGGGAAATTTATTAAGCAACTATGGCTTAACTGATAGAAGACTGACAGAGTGTAAATTCATGGAAAGTAGATGAACATATTTCTTTTTTTAAAAAAAGACTTATTTATTTCAAAGACAGAGTTACACAGAGGTAGAGGCAGAGAGAGAGGTCTTCTATCCACCGGTTCACTCCTCAATTGGCCACAACAGCTGCAGCTGCACTGATCAGGAGCCAGAAGCTTCTTCCAGGTCTCCCACATGGGTGCAGGGGCCCAAGGACTTGAGCCATCTTCTACTACTTTCCCAGGTCATAGCAGAGAGCTGGAATGGAAGAGGAGCAGCCGGGACTGGAACCGGCACCCTTGTGGAATAACGGGACTTTAGGCCAGGGCTTTAACCCGCTGCGCCACAGCGCCAGCCCTGATAAACATATTTCAAGGAAGGAGCCGGTAACTATGTCAAATGCTGCAGAATGGCCAACCATGTCTCTCACCAGGATGACAAAGAACCCCACATACTGATCATGAATTTCACTTAGACATCTTAATTAGGGGATAAAAAAAGATGCCAAACCAAGAAACAAAACCCTACCAGGCTCAGTGTACTCAATCTAAGAAAACTGAGGGGCCGGCACTGTGGTGCAGTGGGTAAAGCTGCCGCCTGCAATGCTGGCATGCCATGTGGGTGCTGTTTCAAGTCCCGGCTGCTCCACTTCTCATTCGGCTCCCTGCTGATGTGCCTGGGAGGGAAGTGGAGGATGATGCAAGTCCTTGGACATCTGCACCCACGTGGGAGACCTGGAAGGGGCTCCTGGCCTTGGATCTGCCCAACCCTGGCCATTGCGGCCATCTTGGGAGTAAGCCAGCGGATGGAGAACCTCTCTGTCTCTCCCTCTCTCTCACTCTACCTTTCAAATAAACAAATATCTAAAAAAAGAAAAAGAAAATTGAGAAAAATCTATCATTCTTTAGAGTTTTGTCATCAAAAACCTATTTTGGGTGTGGGCCACCTCTTGGTGGACTCATTTGACTGGGCTTGTCCCAAGTACCAATGACCTTTCCACATGGATGTCATCACAGGAATACAGGTCTCGGGGGGCCGACGTAGCACCAGGAATGGTAGGTGTGCCGCTCCTGCTCATCCGGGCTGGGCCCAGGCAAAAGCACCATTGTCTGTATTATATAACAGACTCCAAGATTTCCCCCCAAACAATCACTACAACCACCTCCTGTTTATGTTGCAATTTATATATTAGAAGCACTTTCACCACATTTTGTTTTGTAAATACAACCAACACAGTAGGGTATAAGTTTGTCAAATACAATCAGTCTCATGTCCCAGATGAAGAGGTCAAGTTCTAAAGAGGCGTGCGTTACTTGGTTAAGTCCACACGAGAGAGTCACGGTCAGGTCTTCCGACTTCAAGTGCAGAGGTTTTTCCAGAACACTGAGGCAGCAGCATTCATCAAGGACTTGTCCTCTATCCGATTCTCCAAATACTCTCAGGATAACTTCGGCATCACTCTCCATGGCCACCCCTCTCTTGCCCGTCTCAGCACCATCCTCTGGGTGGATCTGCAGCCGGCTCAGCCTGCCTGCTCTCAGCTGTGGCTCCCGTGCGACAGTCTCACTTGACTGTCCCGCCATGCTGCCGCTGTTCCAGACACTCCTCACTGGAAGTTGCCTTCACAGGGCCAAAATTCTTCCCAGTGGGAAAACCAGTCCACTTAGAGCTATGACTTGTTCTAAATTAAAAATAGCACGACTGGGTGGCTCACCCTCCATAATCAGCCCATTTTTAGCTGTTCCCTAAATGTCAATCTATCCTCAGGGGCCAAAACACCAGAGTATATTCACATACACTTGTGGCAGGCTCTGAGGGCACAAAGACATTCCAGAAAGTTCAGTAAAAACAGTTCTTCTGAGGAAGAAAATCCTCCTAAGCAATGTGTAACAATACTAATAAAATAATGGCTTGTATTAAGTTGCATGTTACAGTGCTTCGTCTGATTTAATACTCAAAGGAATCCTATGAGATAGGACAAAGGTCTCTCTGTTTAAATATTAAACGTTACCATGTAGTCACATCAGCAGTATGCCCTACTATCACAAAGGGCAAAGGTTACGGTTGCATAGCTGGTGGTGCCGCCCCTGGGGTAGCCACCACTCTCAGAGGGCTGCTCTGCTGAAGATCGGGCCCAGTCTGGTGTTCTTCACACGCTTCAAGCCTCTTAGTGTTCTGCCATTCCTGTATCAGTCTGAATTTTCGTTCATTTCAAGTAGATGCTGAGTGCAGGAAACAGAACTCAGTACATTTCTGGCCTCTGAGCAATTCAAGTAAGACGTTTCCATCTCGACTAAGCCTACTTCTCTGGCTCCAACCTGGCTTCCACTGCACCCATCCGAACTAGAAGGACACGAGAAACCCATTTTCATTCTTCTCTTTGTCATCAAGGTTAGTGCAAGGAGGTAGAGATCAAGATTTGATCCAAGAATGTATTTGTAAGTGGCACTCGGAAGAGCCAGTTTCACCAACGCCATCATTATATATATTATTATATATATTTTATATATATATATATAGTTTTCCTAACCACCACCTCAGCAAGTAGGATCAGCTCATAGCTAGCTCTTCTTTTATAGAGACAGAATTGCAGAAGGCTGCAGCCAGGTGAAAACCAACAGAGCCAACAGTAAGCCCAACACCACGTCCCAGACCACCAGCACTGAGGTGCGGCCTTCATGGCTTCTGCCGTGGCCCCGGGCTTTGAACCACTCCACGGCTTCCTGCAGGTCGAATGGCTGAGCCTCGTAGCCCAGCTCCTTCTTGGCTTTCTCTAGGCTACAGTAATGAGTGACACCGGTTTTGTAAACTTCAGCGCAGGTGAGGAAGGGCTGGAAGTTGTACAGTCTACCCAGAAGGAAGTGGGCTATCTCTGTTAGGAAAGCAAAGCAGTAGATGAGGGTCAGCGGCAGGCGGATGGATGGGAACGGGTAGCCCAGGCCCTCAACCAAAGGCCGGAAGAACTCAAAGTTGTTCACGGGCTTGCCATCTGAGATGAAGTAGGGCTGCCCAGAGGCCACGTGGCCCTTGTCAGCTTTCAGGGCCTCTGCGGCCAGGATGTGGGCTTGCACCAAGTTATCCACGTGGACAAACTCAACCAGGCTCTTGGGATCTCCATACACGAACTTGAACAGGCCCCTCTCCAGGTAGCTCACTATCCTGGGAAGGTGCCTCTGCTCCCCGGGCCCATAGATACCCGCTGGCCGCACAGCGCAGGTTCTTAAGACGCCTTTGCCTCCTTCCAGGGCCACCCCGTTTGCCTCCAGCACCTTTTTCTCTGCGATGGATTTCGTGCGAGAGTAGTGATCAGGGTAGAGGTGAAGAGGAAGGTAAGGCAGCGACTCATCTCCGTTTCTGATCACCTGCCCTCCGAACACGACGTTGAAGGTGCTCGTGTACACCAGTCGGGGCACCCCCATCCTGCGGCACACATGGAGGATGTTCTCGGTGCCTCCTATGTTGACTTCTTCGATCCGCCTGCGATTCAGCTGCTCCCGCCCTGACATACCGTAGGAGGCGATATGGAACACACACGCGATGTGCGCGTCCTGGAAGGCTTTCTCCAGGTCAGAGAGGCGGCGGACGTCCCCCGCCATGAACCTGACTCCTTCCGGAAGGGTTTGAGCCGGGCTGTGGACATCAAAAAGAATCACATGGACTCCTTTTTGGTTCAGGGCACGGGCTAGGCTGCAATAAGAAACAGCAGGAGTTAGGTCAAGTCGCCATCAGGCGAAGCCTGGGAGAAGCACAGAAACAATTTACTGATGAAGCGGGGTCTGACCCAGGTCTTCCTGCCGGATCCTGAGTCCCTCTCTTTACGTGTTCATCGGTGTTAGTCTTACGTATCCCAATATTCAAAAATGTGAATCCTCCTTTACTGAAATTGTAATGAGAGAGGATTTATCTCCAGAGAATGGCACTATCTACACAGTACATGCATTTTTCTATTCCAGGACCCACGATCCTTTCTTTCTGGAATATTTGTGAGTAATGACATAGTGTGAAAGAACAGCTATTATCTTAAATTGCTTCTGGTGATGTGAAAAAGCACTTCTCCCCAACACCACGGCTTTCTAGGAATTTTTCTTGAAGTGGAACACATCTGCAGTTCTCGATTTCAGTGTCTGAGCAGTGACTAACAAAGTTCACTTCTGCTTTAACAGTACACAAACAAGTAAAAGCCTACCCTGTACTCAAGTTAGAGATGACAGCTAAACTTTTTTTTTTAAGGTTAATTAATGTATATGTATTTGAAAGGCACGGCTAGAGCAAGAGTGAGAGAGATGGATGCCATCCACTGGTTTACTCCCCCAACGCCTGCAACAGCCAGGGCTGGGCGAGGCCAAAGCCAGGATCCTGCAACCCCATTCAGGTCTCCCCCGTGGGTGGCAGGGACTCAAGTGCTTGAGCCTCGCAGGGGGTCCATGAGCAGGAAGCTGAATCGGAAGCAGAATGGGAGTGAAACCTAGGAACTCTGCTATGGGATGCAGGCAGCCCAAGAATCACGTAGCCAGATAAAGCCCAGAGAGCCCAACTTCTGTTAGCAGCTATCGAAAGATAATCCCATGTGGATATTTAACAGATGCACTGACCGGAGCCCAAAATAGCCACTTCCTCCGGTAATGAGGACTACTTCCTTTGGAGATCTTGGGGAGTCCATGTGAGCCAAAGACAAGTGGACCTACAAGAAAGAAGTATGGGACACGATTACTAACTCCAGTTCAGATGGGATTTTCCCTAATTCAGAGCTAACAGAGAGAAAAAAGCAGCATACCCCAGTAAGATGAAAAGCTCATAAAAATTAGACAGCCCCCCTACCCCGAGAGAGGGACAGACAGAGTGAGAAATCTTCCATCAGTTGGTTCACTCCCCAGATGGCTGCAGCGGAAGCCAGGAGCCAGGAGCTTCTTCTTGGTCATGGATAGCATGGTCCTAAGCACTTGTATTATCTTCTGCTACTTTTCCCAGGCCACTAGCAGGGAGCTGGATCAGAAGTGGAACAGAGGGACTTGAATTGGCACCCATATGGGATGCCAGCATCATGGGCAGTGGCCCTCCCCACTTCTTGAGCTTCAAGTTTCTTCCTATACAATATGGCGACAGTATTATCTGTTCCATCATGTGGCAAGGTTAACATGAAGGTTAAATTAGATGATGCCCTGGGAGTGCTTCTGGGAGTGCTTTGAAAACCACAAAGCATTTTGCAAATAAAAAGCATTGTTAATTCTTGGAAAAGACTAGAGGCTTTTTGAAAAGAATTCATTCAAATTTGGGACCATTTTCCCCCATGCACTAGAAAATCAAAGCCAGAACTCCAAGGAAACTCCCAACATATGGTAGTGCTATTTATAAACACTAAGGAAAATAACAGGCTAGAAACTCTTTTGTAGAGCAACCACGCCCCCTCAGCTCCCCACACCCTGGAATCTTCCATGTACTTCAAAGCCGATGCCTTTGGGGGTCCGCTTCTCCCTCCCTCTTCCTCTCTATCTCACTCTCCCTTTCAAATCCTCACAAGGCTCAGACCTGCATTTCAAAAACAAAACAAGTAAAAAGTGGGCCACCCTGCACCTCCCTCCTAAAGAGAGGCTCAAGCCAACAGAGGCCTCAGAGGGGTGGCCGGGCAGCGGGTCTGCAAGTATAGAGAGCCCCACAGCTGTCCTCTCCCAGCCCATGCCTGCAGCCCCCTCACCACGTAAATGGACCTGGGTGAGGAGCCACATGGGAAGGGGAGCAGCAGAGGCTGTTGGTACAAAGTCAGTGTACGGGCACAGGGGTAAAAAAGACACCACGCAGAACCAGCATACACATCTACACATCTTCCTCTTCACCTAAATGTTGACATGACCGTGGCCAAGACACTTCACTTAAAGCCCTATGGCGTCTGAGCAAGCAGCAGGGCGTGGTGGGAATGAGAGTCATTCACACAGTGCTTACTACTAGGTGCCAGGCAACATGCCAAGCACCTTATGTATACGCATGAGCTATTTAATCCTAATAATCCTACAAGGAAAGTGCTATCAGCACCCCCACTTTTCTGCTGAGGAAAACACGGCACAGAGAGGATAAATGACTTCCCAGGCTTGCCTGGAGCCAGCTGATAATGGGTTGGTCCCAGGAGTCCACGCTCTTAACCCCTGAGACACAGTCTTGGAGGCGCAGGCAGGAGCCCACTCACTCGCTGTGTGACTTGCGGCCAGGTCACCGCGCTGGGCCTGTTCATCGAAAAGCTGGCGCTGATAATAAGCGCACAGGCTTCTGAAGATCGGGTCTGATCACAGTGTGAGAAACACCCAACACAGCACAGGGCAGAGCCTGGGTACTCTGGCTGTCATTCCTCACGTTTCCTTCTCTTCAAGCTCTCAGTTTGGGGATTCGACATTCCACTTCCACATACTACAACGAGATCTCTCCAAAGCCTACTGTTACAGAGGGGTTGCCCCGTTCTTCAGACGCTGGTATGAAGTGCATCAGATTGCCGGGAAGGCTCAGGGGATCATTCACGCAGCAGCAGGGGGTGTGACAGCCAGAGACAAGGTTCAGCGAGTGACCTCCTCAGCGGCTGAGGGTACACGCAAGAGAAGTGAGAACTGTAAGAAAAAGTGAGCAGAATGGGCTGGAGGATGCCTCATGGTTCCAGGCCTCACTAAGGAACCCCCATGGCTGTGCTTACCAGGGAGTTCATGAAGACCCACACACCCACATATGTCCAATGTGCCTGGCAGTGACCTCAGGAGTCTACTGCTTTAGGAATGCAGAATGCTCCCATTTGGTTTTGGAGCAGCCAAACACAAAGGTCATCAATTCCACTCTTTAACAGTCACAGCGCTTCTCGGCCTTTCGGCTAAGATCAAGTGTATTTAACGGTCACGTGATTCATGAGACATGCTGTTCCCAGAGTTTGAGAATCAGTCACTGCAAATCCTTTTTTATAAAAGATTTGTATCCAGCACAGAGAACTTCTTTAAAAAAAAATATGATTTTGTTTATTTATTTGAGAGGGAGGGAGAGCTACATAGAGAGAGAAAGGAAGAGACAGAGAGAAAGGTCTTCCATCCGTTGGTCACTCCCCAAATGGCAGCAACAGCAGGAGCTGGGCCAGACCCAAGCCAAATCAGGAGCTCCCCTTGGGTCTCCCACATGGGTACAGGGCCATCTTCCACTGCCTCCCCAGGCCATCAGAAGGGAGCTGGATCGCAAGAGGAGCAGCCGGACTCCAACCAGTGCCCCTGTGGGATGCCAGCACCGCAGGCGGAGGCTTAACCTTCTACGCCACAGCTCTGGCCCCAGTCACTGCGACTTCTGCACGGCCTCCTCACCCTTCACCTCCACGACCTGGTGGCGTTCTCCCCTCTCCTGCCTCTGACCCTCCATGCCCTCGCCGCCAGGACCTGCCTTCCTCTCCTGGCAGAGATCACGAGCAGTTCCTGTCCTCACCTGGGTGTGGCTTGCACCAGCTTCCTCAGTATGTAGATCTACTGCTCCAGGTGGGTCACTTACAGAGAGAGGCTTCCGGTCAGTCTGTCTCTACTCTGAATGCTGCTTCGTTTCTTTCACGGCACACTGCACCATCTACAACTATTTCCTTTCCCAGAGAATCTAAGTTCTGGGACCAGTGCTGTGGCATAGCAGGTAAAGCCACCACCTGCCTAGCCAGCATCAGATATGGGCACTGGTTTGGGTCCCAACCGCTCCACTTTTGATAAAGTTCCCTGCTAATGTGCCTGGGAAACCAGCGGAAGATGGCCGGAGTACCAGGGTCCCCACACCCACGAGGGAGACCCAGAAGAACCTCCTGGCTCTAGACTGGCCCAGCTCCTGCTGTTGCTGCCATTGGGGAATGAACCAGCAGATGGAAGATCTCTGTCTGTAACTGCACCTTTCAAAATAATAAATACGGGTCGGTGCTGTGGCAAACAAGGATAAGCCTCTACCTGCGGCACCAGCATCCCATATTGGCACCAGTTCGTATCTCGGCTGCTCCTCTTCAGATCCAGCTCTCTGCTATGGCCTGGGGAAACAGTGAAAGATGGCCCAAGGTCCCTGCACCCATGTAGGAGACCCGGAAGAAGCTCCTGGCTCCTGATCAGCGCAGCTCCGGCTGTTGTGGCCTTTTGGGGAGTGAACCAGCGGATGGAAGACCTCTCTTTCTCTGTCTCTCTATAAGTCTGTCTTCCAAATAAATAAATCTATTTAAAATTAATAAATAAAACTTTAAAAAAAGAATACAAGATCCATAGGAGCTGGGGTATCCTGCCACTATACAGGGGTGTCCCTTCTAGAATCTGGAACACAGTAGGTGCTCAACTAGTATCTGTGGAATTTATTTATGATTCCGAAAATCACAAAATACAGCCAATTTAGTAAAAGTGTGATGGGCACAGACAGGCCTGCAGTGGCTAAGAGTCATTCTTGGGCGTGCCAACAGCTGCTGCTGTTTTAACTGGTGCACTTCTACAGAGCTTCAAGTTATGAGACACGAAGCTCAGTGACTCACAGCTCCTGCACTGCTGAGCTGACGATGGTGGAGAGGACAGGGCAAAAAAGGTGAAAACAACAGAACTGTTACAAGGTGCTGTAGGCGCACCTGGCTGGGGAGTGTGGCGGCCCCCTTCGACAGGCAGGTGAGGGCTGCAGGACTGGACCAGAACCACAGGGCGGACCTCGGCAGGTTGACAGGGGTGGAGGGTTGGCACAACCAAAGGGCAGGCTGTGTGGGGCAAGATGCGGTGGGTCTGCTGTGGCTGGTGTGCACAGCGAGGCCGCAGTGTGCAGCTGGGGCCCTGATCTGCAAAGACGTGGGGAAGCAGGCTTGGAGACAGCCTGTGTCCCTTTCTGCAGAGTCCACGGGATCAATTTGGTCCTTGCAAAATAGCATGCTTCCTTGGGGGTAGGGGGAGCCTGGAAATAGGCCATAGTCCAGGCAAGGGGTGAGGACAGAACGCCAGCAGGCTCAGCTGAAACCAGGGCAAGAACTGGGCTGTGACAGGGCGCGGCCACACGGGCAGCAAGCAGGTCAAGCTGGAGGAAGGTGACCGTGTTCACCGAAACAGGTTTTGGAAACGGGCTGCCTGGTTAAGAGTTACGATGAGCAGGATGCCCGATAAAGCCTTTAAGACATTCTCGGTATTTCGACAAGATTTCCACCACAAGGGATTCAGAAAAGGGACAAGGTTTCCAAGAGCCCAACGGAGACACTTCCTCATTTCTAATTTTTGGCTTGTGAAGTCACACAGGCCAGCTGAATCGCGACTGGGGGTCTCTCCCGTGTGCTTTCATCAGACCAGGGCCGTACCCCTGCTTTAGAGACTGCCAGGCCCACGGCTGCTCTTCCTCGCTGCCTTCCACCTGCACCAGAATGCTGGGGGGCAGGGACCTGTGTAACTGCCCCTGTTAGGAGAGCCCGACGCGGTGAGCAGGGCAAACTGCACCGCAGAGCAGCCCATTCACAGGGCTGGCAGAAGCTTCTCCACTCGCCAGCCGCTGACGGTACCACCTGCGGCCACCTCCTCCCCCCTGGTCCCCAGCATCAGTAAGCACAGAACCATCTCAGCACAGTCTGCAGAAATGCCCAGGAAACTCTCATGGAGGTGAACTCAGGGGGGAGCGCAAGAGTAGAGTTTTCCTTCATTGAGCTGCTGGATTTTCATACACTTCATGGTTTCTGTTCTAATAATTAGTTTGCACCCGAATCCTTCCAGGGCCAGCCACTTAGACCTGCCCTTATAATGGCAGTCGCTCCAAGATTCCTCCCAAACATTGCTTTGTTCCGTAACTGCTTTCCTCTGGGGGTGAGGGTCGCACCTGCCCTGAGCTGTCATTTTAGAGGATACAGGTGAAAATTAAGCACATGATCAAGGAAAAGGAATCTTAATTACAAACAGGAGAGAAAAGATGAAATGGAATATCTGCCTGAGCTCTTGATAATACCACGGTAAAGTGAGGGTAATAAAGTTGACATCTCGCAGGGAAGTTACGGGAAGAAACTAATAAAAGATGACTGGGACAAGTGCAGATTTACAAAGACCTAATTAAATGCTAAGGATCAGTAATAAGAACCGGAGATTATGCACACCGCTGTGAGTTCGAGATGAAGATGCCACGAATCCCCTGGCATCATCATGCAATATCGAAATGTGTGTGCCATTGGCATCCCACCAACAGAATACAGAGCACAGAGAATTGAAGACAGCTTTCATAAAAATAAGAAATTACTGTATTTACTCTGAGGATGATAAAAATATCTCCAGTGAGTGTCAACTATGATTAGGTTTCTAAATTACTGCAGAGGTACTGACCAGAGGTAAAACCTAACTGTGTTCTTATTGCACTGAGAACGAAAAATATATTGAAGCTACAGGGCTTACGATACGGTGCTGCTGCGATTCCACGCGTGATGTGAGAATCATTTGTGTTTACTCTAGTGCCATCAAGGCGATAAAGATCAAGAGGAGAGAGAGCCCCCATACAGACCGACGGAGTGTGAGTGTAAAACAGGAGAGGCCAGGCGGGTCTGGGGAGAAACTGACCAGCTGCACAGCTCGGAGGAGTCAGCACACTGGGCGCAGCCAAGGCTGTCCGCGCGCACCACGCCGTCGTGAGCTCACATGAAGCCTGAAGGACGGCTGCCTTCAACTCAGGCCATCGGATCCTCCTGTCCAGCTATCCACTCAAAATCCTTTTATCCTGCTATCTGGTGCGCCGGAGATCCTTACAATTCCTATGATGCTGATGACAAAAGCGATAACCTAACCTTCTACGTGGTATCTCCCAGCCACCGTTTCAGCCCCATAGCCCCGTTCTCCAGGAAGATCTGCAGGGACGAGCAGCATCCGGCAAACTGCAACCTTGCCAAGCTAAGCGGGGCTGACGCCCTTTTCTGCCTGGCCTTGTACTTGCTCCAGTCTGGGGATTAGCGCGTCTGCCATTTCAACACCCAAACAACATCGCTGCCGATGACTCGGGCCGACTCTGTCCCAGGTACTGGCTGTGCTCTGCCCCCTACTTAGTTCACTCCCTACTCTTCACTCTCCTAGGTGCTGACCTCACTGGACAGATGAGAAAACTGAGAGCCAGAGAGAGGAAGCGACTGAGCCAAGTGCCAAGGCTGCTAAGTGGCAGAACACGGATTCCCAGGCTCATCGGGACAGGCGCATCTGGTTCTACAGCTCGAGTCTCACCCGCACCGGAAGGCTGAGCGCAGACCCTGACCCGGAGGGCTGGCTCCAGGGTCCTGTGTGAGTTCTAGCCGCTCAGGCCACCTGCAGCCTCACTGGGCGTCCCCTCCAGCCCTCGAGGCAAGGCGGGGAGGCGCCCCATCTCCTCTCGAGGCAAGGCGGGGAGGCGCCCCATCTCCTCTCGTGGTGGCGGTGATGCACAGTTACGATTCCTAGACTGGAAACTGCAAAACCCGGGTCTTTCCACCCAATCCGTGTGACCTCGCAGAGTCACAGCCGTGGCTGCTTCAGTACTTAGTATGAGCTGGGCGTGTCCAAGGTCGACCACCGAGGATGCTTCTGGACCAGACGCTTCCTGACACGCAGTGAGGAACCTGGCCCGCAGCACCAGCAGGTCTAGGGTGGGCCCAGGGCTCCGGGCCGGGTCACCTCAGGCCCCGGGCAAAGCCCTGCACACACGCCTTCGCGTTTTCCGTCCCGCCCGGCAGCCCTGCGGCTATTACTCGTCAGCTGGACCTCACCTGCCCTCAGTGCATCCATTTAAAATGGGAAACCAGGATCACCAGGCACAGGGAGCGCCCTCTTCCCCGCAAAGCGCGAGGCGAATTACAGATAGGAAAACCCAGGTTCAGCAGAAAGGTCTGAGCTTGCAGCCCGCTGGAGAAGAAATCAAAGCCAGGAGCGCAGCGTTCCAGCCCGGCTCCTGGAAGCAGCGAAAACGATTCTCCCGCCTCCCCGGCCAGTGCCACTCCCAGCCGTGCCCTCCGGGGACGGCGCCCCGGCGCGAGCGCGCGCGCCCCAGGCCGACGCAGCCCGGCGCGGGGTCCCCGCGGAAGGGAGCCGCCTTCCCGACCCCATGCCACTCACAGCAGCTGCAGACGACGGCTCAGTGCCCGATACGCCGAGCCGGGGCGGCCCATGCCTCTTGAGCTACGCGCCGCCCCCGCTCGGGCGCCCGGAGCCGTCGGACCGGCCTCTTGGAGCCGCTTCCGGGCCTCTCTAGGAATCCCGGAGGCCTGGGAGTCTCTATGATGCCTGGGTTTCTCATCTGCTGTCAGGTGTGCAGGGGGCCGGAAACAGGTTCACTCCGAGAATGTGGCCCACGTTCCAAGTCCGTGTTCCGGCTTTGCGGGGTCCTTTTCGGGGTCACTTCTATACCCCGCCTGCCTGCAGCTTCTGCCTTTAGAATTTCACCTCTGTCGTTAGGTACACCCAACGACAGAGCACCCGACAGTAGGTGCTCAGCTCAATGTTGCTTGGATGCTTGGAGAGCTGATGGATGGGTGGGTGCATGATGATAGACGATGGGTGGATGCTTGGGTGGGTGGGAGGGGGATGGATGGATGGGTGCATGGATGATGGATAAATGGATGGCTGGATGGTGGATGGATTTTTTTTTAAAGATTGATTTATTTACTTGAAAGTCAGAATTACAGAGAGAGAGGAGAGGCAGAGAGAGAGAGAGAGAGAGAGAGAGAGAGAGAGAGAGAGTTTCATCTGCTGGTTCACTCCCCAGTTGGCCTCAACGGCCGGAGCTGCACTGATCCAAAGCCAGGAGCCAGGAGCTTCTTCCGGGTCTCCCACGTGGATGCAGAGGCCCAAGGACTTGAGCCATCTTCCACTGCTTTCCCAGGCCAGAGCAGAGAGCTGGATTAGAAGTGGAGCAGCCGGCTCTTGAACTGGTGCCCATATGGGATGCCAGCACTTCAGGCCAGGGCGTTAACCCGCTGTGCCACAGCGCCTGCCCCTGGGTGGATATTTAAAGCCTCTGCTGTCTCTGGGTTTCCACATTTGTGTGTGTCCACGTGTTTCCCTGTGTCCCTGATTTCCCTGCTTTTCCAAGCTCTATGTGTTCTCACTAAGCAGACAACGAGGCCAAGACTAACCTTTGAAGCTGAAGGAAGGGACTTAGGATGAAGGTTGCATCTCCCTGGGAGGCCCATCTTTTGTCTCTTCATCGCGAGTGTGGTTCTGTGGGACATTTCAGACTGTGTATGCACCCACTCACACGCATTCATCTTTGACAGAATGCACCCACTGGTTGGGGAGGATTTCATCCAGGTGACTCAAAGCTGGGGGCGGAGGAGGGGCTTGCCTTCCTGTGGCACTCTTGCTGATAAATCAGGTACCACATTCAGCTCAAAGAGACTCAAATTAATTACAACCTTTAGGGGCCAGCACTGTGGCGCAATGGGTTAAAGCCCTGGCCTGAAGCACCAACATCCCATGTGAACACCAGTTCTAGTCCCGGCTGCTCCTCTTCTGATCCAGCTCTCTGCTGTGGCCTGGGAAAGCAGTGGAGGATGGCCCAAGTCCTTGGGCCCCTACACCCACGTGGGAGACCTGGAAAAAGCTCCCGGCTCCTGACTTCGGATGGGCACAGTTCCTGCTATTACAGCCATCTGGGGAGTGAACCAGCAGATGGAAGACCTCTCTCTCTCTCTGTAACTCTGTCTTTTAAATAAATAAAATAAATCTTTTTTTAAAAAAATTACAACATTTACTCCTCAGTTTTCATGAAAAGCACCAAGAACACTACAGGGAAGGACCAGCTCCAGCTCTGGGTGAAGGGAGCCGCGTCCCGACACCAGCTCCTGGGTGCGGCGTCGCTGCAGTCTGTCCTGCTTCCCAGTCACAAGTCTTAGGAGACCGGGGTAGGGTCGTCCCAAGGAGTCTTACGGGACAGCTTTGCCGTGGCTGCTCAGGGTATGAGAATGGAAGAGAGGGACCCCCGGGGGCTGGGAGGCCAGCTGCAGCAGCTGCTCAGACCAGCAGCCAAGGAAGAGAAGACCCCCGAGGATGCAGTCCAGGGGACAGATTGCCTTGGGGGAGTTCAGGGGCCTCTGAGGATCACCTGGATTTACTGTGTGTGGATAAACGTGAGAAGTGGGGAATTTAAATGTTAATATTCTTGTGCCTCCAAGGGCTCTCCTAAAGCACACGCACTGTGATTTAAAGGCCAGGTCCAAACTTTAGAACTACTTCCTTAGCTTCTGCTCAGATTTCCTGAATTGGCTTTGTAAAGGCCCTAACAAGAAATCTAGGACGTAAATGGCCAGAGAAAGAAATTGACCTCAGTGTGCGTTCCTGTCAATGCTTGTTTACCTTTGTTTTCCCTAGTAGTATGTACAGACTGTGTGTGCATTTTAGGGGGATCAATCTGAGGTGCTAATTCCTCACGGGTGTAGAACACTGTATTTGTTGCAAAGCATTCTCACACCTATTAGAATCTCACAGATGTTGATGTTAAGGTCCATTGAATTCCACAGATACAGATGGTGAGGGTCTTCGGGTTCGAAGTAGCAGAGCACGGCTCTAGCTTAACAGGTGAGAAGGGGCGATTTTTAGAATGCTTGATAGAACAGTTGTGTGTATCCACAGCAAGCCATCCTAGCTGTTGAATGGCAAACCTGACACCCTAGTGGTCCAGTGCAGTGTCAGTGTGTCAGCCACTCTTATCACCATCCAGTTCAGCCTGCAGGGAAGGCGGGAGGGCTCCACTCCACACAGTCACTCGAGGACCCAGGCATCTTCAACGTGTGGCCTCCACGGTCTCTGCAGAAGGGGAAGTAAGAACTTGGCATTCCTAACACCCCTATCAAAAGCCTCCTGTAACCCTGGGAGGTTCTTCAGCTCCTTCACAGCACTGAGCCCATCTGAAATCACCTTGTATTCCACCACCTTCCATGCTCCATGAGAGCAGCGCCCTGCTCTCCTGACAGGTGACTCTCCACTGCCTATTGAAGTGTCTGCCACAGACAGGACTTAAAGTTCCTGGCTGCTGGCTTCGGCCACTGAGAGCATTTAAGGACTGAACCAGTGGAGGGAGCTCTCTGTTTCTCTATCGCTGCTTCCAATAAAGGAATATATTAAAATAAGTACACCTGGGTAGGGCAGACAGCCAAAGACTCTGCTGCCCCAAATGTCAAGCGGTAATATCAGCATCACCTGGCAGCTTATTAGACTCTGGGTCTTGGGTCCCACTCTGGATGCAATAAACCAACCTGCACTGCAGCAAAGTCCCCAGGTCAAGTCACTGAGAGGGGGCTGAGAAGTGCCACGACGCCCCTGGGGTGAGGGAGAACGTCCTTGTACCAGCCCCACCTGACCCCTGCAAACCAAGCAGGAGCAAGAGGCTCGTTCAAGGTCACAGAACTGTTAAGTGACAGAGCTGGGATTTATGGCTTCCAACTCTTGCACATGCCCTGTTCCTTCTGCCCCTCTTCTCCATCTCCTGGATAAACCTTCTTTGCTCCCACTAATAAAAAAACATTAAAAGGGAAATGATAGAGGAAAAAGTCAAGCGGTATTTAGATGGTGGTTAGTGGTTTCAAGAATTTTTTTTTTTTAGGAAATGAAATAAGCATTTATTACTTACAGTGCATTCGATAAAATGTTTCCCCATTACATATTAAAGAACTCTCCAAGTAACATAATGAATGTTTATGTTTCATTTATTCAGCAATTAAGCATCTTAGCACTCTTTTATAAGCATTTATAACACTTATTAAGAATCACTAAGCATCTTATTTGGGTCAATAGTTTTTCTCAAAATATCTCATTATTATTACCCATGTCTCTCTCAGTACTGATTAAACTAAGTGTTTGAATAGTGCTGATTAAAACTACATGTTCTTTGGAGTGTCCTGGCCAAGGGCTCTCTGATCAGGGATCAAGCACTTGGAGCTCTCTCTTGAGAGAGTAAAGCCAGGTTAGCATGGAAGGAAATATCCATTTTTTTAAAAAAAATTATTTATTTATTTTAAAGGCATAGTTACAGAGAGGAGAGAGAGAGAGAGAGAGAGAGAGAGAGAGAGAGAGAGAGAGAGAATTTTCCATCTTTTGGCTCACTCCGCAAATGGCCCCAATGACCAGGGCTGGGCCAGGCTGAAGCTAGGAGCCAGGACCTTCATCCAGGTCTTCCACGGACTCCAGAAACATTTTTTTGAAAAAAGATTTATCTATTTATTTGAAAGGCAGAGTTATGCAAAGTTACAGAGAGGTAGGGGCAGAGGCAGAGAGAGAGAGAGAGAGAGAGAGAGAGAGAGAGAGAAATCTTCCATCTGCTGCTTCACTCCCCAGATGACTGCAATGGCCAGAGCTGGGCTGACCTGAAGCCAGTAGCCAGGAGCTTGTTCCAAGCCTCTCATGTGGGTGCAGAGGCCCAAGGACTTGGGCCATCTTCCACTGCTTTTCCAGGCCATAACAGATAGCTGGATCGGAAGTGGAGCAGCAGGGACTCGAACAGCCTGGACTCAAACCGGTGCCCATATGGGATGCCAGCACTGCAGGCAGTGGCTTTACCTGCTGCACCACAGCACTGGCCCCTGAAAACATTGATTTTTAAAACTGATAGATATGGGGCCGGTGCTGTGGCACAGGGGGTTAAGCAACCGCAGTGCTGGCATCCCATATGGACACGGATTCGAGTCCTGGCTACTCTACTTTCTATCCAGCTCCCTGCTAATGCACCTGGAAAAGCAGTGGAAGATGACCCGAGTGTTTGTGCCCTTGCACCCGTGTGGGAGACTGGAAGAAGCTCCCAGCTTCTGGCTTCTGGGTGGCTCAGCTCAAGCCATTGCAAACATGTGGGGAGTGAACCAGCAAATGGAAGATCTCTCTGTCTCTCTCTCTCTTCCTATCTCTGTGTAATTCTGACTTTCAATCAACAAGTAAACCTTTAAAACTGAGAGATAATAATTGCACACATTTGTGGGGTATAGTATGATATTTTGGGGGCTGTATACATTGACATCGAGTAGCTTGGGATATTTGCATTTTCTACTGCTTCAGACATTTGTCTCTTCCAGCTGTGAGGGCATTCAAAAAACTCCAGGAAAAGGCATTCAAAGACAGGTTTATCTTGATGCCAACATTTTTGGAATCTATGCATAGATTTTTTACAATGTGCATCTTCATGAACTTTTTGAGGAGCCTCATATGCCTAGATTTCAGAACTTTTCTCACCAAAATAAGTGTATCTTCTCATTTCATTTCTGCAAACTTTTTGACGTAGCCTTGTATTTTGAGTCACACTTTATTGTAGTTCTGTGGTGTTTTCGGTCATTGAGGAGCTTAGATAGGACCAGTGTTGATCAGGTCTCTCTGGGTTGCAAACCATAGGGCTTCATCCCAGTATACGTTAGCAAAGGTAGGGTTTGGGCTCCTGCAACTGGAAGCTCCAGAGGCAGATCTAGAGTTAGAGCCTCCGGCGCTGTCAGAGCTCTGCCTCCCCATCCCTTAGCCCTGCGTGGGGGAAGGTTATTGCAGAACATACCTGATGCGATTTTCTCAAAGCAGGGATGGGGAGCACATACCAAAGAACGTGCTCACTGTGCCAGGCAGCAAAGCCATGGTGTGCCCTGTGGAAGACTTCTCCTTGTTACCCCCAGTGTGTCTCTCCCTCCTTCCGTAGTCAGTGTTTTGCTAGCACAACGTCCTCCAGAATGGAAAATGCATTTACCAGCCTCCCCGCAGCTCGGTGCACCAGTGATGGAGTCTTCCCGACTCAGTGTGGGATGTGTGAATGTCTGCACCACGTGCGTGAAACGCAATCCATTGTCCTCTTTTCTCCCTTCCCTTGGGCTGAAACTTCAGCTCGGTCAGTGATGTGGCTTCAACCCTTTATAGCACCCTAGGGGGACATTGGGACCCCTAGACAGAAGGAGCCTGGCTCCCTGCGTGGCCCCGTGGAATAGACCTGTGTCTGTGGTCTCACCAAGCTAGGTCACCTGTACTGTTATTTATGATACCAGGTATTCTTTAATTGAAATTTGTCCTGAGGTAATTGTAGACTCAGGTGCTGCTGGGAGAAATAAACAAGAGGCCCTGCTTACGCTTTGCTCAGCTCCCCCCAGGGATAACATTTTCCAAACTACAGTATAATATCACAACCAAGATGCTAACACCCACAAAACTCACAGATCTTCCGATTTCTTGTTTTCTTGTACTTGTTCGTGTGTGTATGCTCGGTTCTTTACAATTTTATTGCACATGTAGGTGTGTCTGTTAAGCCACTCTATTTTAAGGATTTGCTTTTTTTTTTTTAATAGTGAGTAAACTTTGTACCAACACAAGGTAGTAGAACATTGTGTACCAAGAAGGCAAAAGATCCCGAAACACGTCCTCCTCACTGGCTGGCAACGTCTCCCTTTCTTGGGTGCTAGGCAGCAAGTACTGCGCTCCTGTGTGTACTAAGCTTCATGGTAAGTGCTGGGACAATGCGCTGCGAAGTAATTAATAAAATTAATAACCGAGAGGTGACAGCCCCGGGAATGACGGCCGCAGTGATGAGTCTGTCATCCAGCGAGAGGCGAGCTGCCGAGCCCCTGAGGCTCTGCAGCAACCCTGTGGAGATCAGGCTCTTCCTGGACACATCCCCTCCCGACCTGCTTCCTCTGAGTCTCCTTCAGAGAGCGAAGCACAAAGCTCTTCTCAGAGTCTCCCGCCCCGTGCCGAGGCCGCTCGCTGCACACTCCCCGACACCTCCCGGTTATCGTGTGAGGGTATGCGTGGGGTCCGTTTATTCCCCACCACATCAACTCTTCCCTTGATGAAGAAATGTGCAGTGATGCGGATGGTGGCACGTGGAGGCAGGCAGAGAGAGGGCAAGGCCCGAGGGCAGCAGCACGTGCTGAGCCCAGAACCCTACACCACCGCACCTTCCTGGGTGCGCTGTGGCAAGGCAGCCGTTCCAAGTCTCTCATGCCTCAGTGGTGTCCTTGGGAACAACTCCTGAAGAAGTGGCACAGGAGTGAATCCTAAAGAATGAATAGGATTGGGGCTGGCGCTGTGGGTAGAGCCACTGCCTGCAGTGCTGGCATCTCATAGGGGCGCTGGTTCGAGTCTCGGCTGCTCTACTTCCCATCCAGTTTCCTGCTAATGTCCCTGTGAAAGCAGCAGAGGATGGTCCAAGTGCTTTGGCTCCACCCATGTGGGAGGCCTGGAAGAAGCTCCTGGCTCCTGACTTCAGCCTGGCACCACCCTGGCTGTTGCAGCCATTTGGGGATTGAACCAACAGATGGAAGACCTCTCTCTCTCTCTCTCTCTCTCTCTCTCTCTCTCCCCTCCCTGCCCTGCCTCTGCTTCTGCCTCTCTGTAACTCCGCCTTTCAAAAAAATAAATAAATCTTATTTTTTTAAATAAAAGAATGATTAGGATTATGCCCAAAGAGAAGAGAAATAAGGGGAGTTTGGGTGAAGAAATAATCAAGATGGAGTCAGGCTTGGACACTGTGTGTCTGAGAACTGAAGGCAGGCTGGCTCTGTTGGGAGGAGGAAGGAGATTCTGTGTCATACAGCGCTATACAGAGAGGCAGAGCAGGAGGGGGTGTGCTGGGACTGTCAGGTAGGCTGGAGAGACAAAGTGCATGGAGGAAGGAAGTCAAGAGACACACTGCACTCTTCCCCGGACACCTGCTCTGCTTCAGTTCTGGCTGTTGAGACGGATGAGCAGGGTCAGAAACACAAACAACAAGCAGTGAACACTCATGTCGCAGCTCTGCAGGGTGGGTGCTGACATCCTGGGGGCAGCGTGGCTGCTTTTCGCACTGGCATCTTCCGGCTGTGTCCTTCCTCGTGGGAAGGATGCCCACCAGCTCCCTGGCCTTTGCTTAGCAGGGCACTCCTCCCATCCACGAGGGCTCATCTCCCCCAGCCCACTTCCTCATCCCTTCACCTTGGGAATGAGGACCGCCACACGTGAACTTGGTAGTGGTGGGAGGGGTGGGGGGTGCACACACACTCAGAGCACAGCTTCCTGTTTCTCAGAACAAACCCCTCGACTGCTCCTAGAACTTCTTCCGAGCCCATATGTCCAATAGCCTGCCTGATTCCCCTTGAGAGGTCTCCTTTCAACCCTAGAAATAATTTCTGCAGCTAAGGAGTGGTGGTTTTCAAACAGGGTGGTAGTGACCAGCTAAGAGGTGTCACAACTGATGCCTGTAGAGCCATAAATCACTCGATGCGGTTGATGGCTTAGGAAAGTCTTCAGACTTGGAAGAAACGAAGCAAAGAGCTGACAAGCATGGACTCTGGAGTTGGAGTGGCGGAGGTTTGATTCCCGGCTCCGCACACACGGGTCCTGAACTGATGCAATGAGATGGCGCCTACACCCCCCGGGGACTGTAAGCTGCTCATGTTCTAGATCAAGTTTCAGGCTGCATGTGCAAAATTGTAGTGAGTGTTTGTGGCAGTGTTGTCCATAGAGCCCAAATGGAAACAACCCAGATGGCCATTAGGTGATGCATGAATACAGTGTGATTGGTCCTTACAATGGAATATGCCCCAGCCACAAAGGGTAACAACACACAGACGCTTGCTCCAACACGGATGAACCGTGAAAACATTTTGCTCATGTTTTCCTTGGCCAGTTTCAGAAGTCAGACACAAATAGCCACGTGCCCTGTGATTCTCTTTATAGGAAATGTTCAGGACAGGCAAACCAATAGAGACAGACGGAAGGCTGGCAGGTTGCCGGCAGCTGGATTAAGTGGGGAGAGGTTGCTAATGGCTGTGGTTTCTTTGTGGGGTGATGAATTGTCATGATGGTTGCATAATTCTGTGAATTCTACAAGTTCACCTGTGAGGAGACTTCAAAGGGGTCCATTGTAGGATATGTGAATTGCATCTCAATAAAGCTGTCACACCCACAGTAATGTCAGTCTCACTCTACTGCCTGTGTTCTCTGAGTGGGAGCCGCGGAGCCCCGCGCCGTAAACGGGCCTTGGACATGCCCACGGAAGTGTGGTGCGGGTGGCAAAATCAGTGTGGGCAAAAGGTGGGAGAGCCGCGGCCTTAGACAAACAAACGTGCAGCAGCTTTGCCTCTGAGACTCTCCCTTCGCCTTCCTCTCTGTCAGGCCAAGGAGAGCAAAGTACAAACCAGGAGGAAAGAGAGGTTTGAATAACAAATGGCTTTCAATTAGCTGCATTGAAAATGGAGAGCCGACTTGTATTAATTCCCATGATCAAATTGCTTCATTTTGTCTCTCCTCTGACGGCTGGGGTAATTTTCTGCCAGGATTTTTTTAGTCATCCTAATTATGCATGCATCAATATTTAGTGGGTATTTACTTAGCCCACAGTGCACCCAAATGTTTGTGCTTCCTTGGAGATCACGGCAGTACAATATAATACTGGTGGGCGGTGCACGGTATGGAGATGAAGTTCCTTTTATTTTTTCATCCTTGTTTGCATGGAGTGTTCAGGCGCTGTTTCTGGAAAGCCCTGTGCACATTGCTCCAATGCATCTGAAAACCATAAGCAGTGCTTTCAATGCTGTGGGTTCATTATATGATATTAAATGCGATTCCAGCACAGATGTTCCATTAGGGATTCAGTTATATAAGACAAGTCAAAATGTACCACTTATTTAGACGCTCCTTGTTGCAAAGAACCATTCCTGTCTTTTGTGCCTTTGAATTCCTCTGTCACTCACAGCACTGCTTAGCCTGTTGCCCTGCAGAATCCCTTCTCTGTCGGATACCATTCCTCTACTTACACTTGGCTGCGCCATCTCCCTGCAGCCACCTACGGATTTTGGCTTTGACTCTGGGTGAGAAGTGAGTTTATGGCAGGTTTTCAGCATATATGGGTGATAAAATAAGACTAAGGTTATAAAAGGATTTCTCTGGGGCTGCGTTGAGATGGGACTGGAGGGAGAACAGGCTGGAATGGAGGGGTCTGTTGGAGGCTGTTGCTCACATCCGGGCATGGGGTTGGTGATGACTTGGACCAGGTTAATAGCCCTGGAGGTGGCTACCGTGCCCAGGTAGCAGACTCTGAAGGCAGAGTCAGCAGAATTTCCGGTTGGGTTGGACGTGGGTTGAGTGAAAGAGAAGAACCAACAGGAGTGCAACGCGTGGACGCCGTGTTACTAGCAGGAGGAAGACGTCCTCACTCAGGTGGGAGTGCAGTACGTAGAAACACGGAACTTAGGGCCAGGAGTTAGAGAGCTGTGCGGTGATAACTCGGCAGAACAGAGGCGGAAGTTGGGTCACGGGACAATGTGGGAGGGAGGGAGAGGAGGAGGCTAGAGAAGCTCAAGCAAGCGTTTCTTTTTCTTTTCTTTTCTTTTTTTAAAGATTTATTTATTTATTTGAAAGGCAGAGTTACAGAGAGACAGAGGCCGAGACAGAGAGAGAGGTCTTCCCTCTGCTGGTTCACTCCCTAGAGGGCCGCAACAGACAGAACTGTGTTGATCCGATGCCAGCAGCCAGGAGCGTCTGGGTCTCCCACATGGGTGCAGGGGCTCGAGGACCTGGGCCGCCTTCCACTGCTTTCCCAGGCCATGGCAGAGAGCTGGATCGGAAGTGGAGCAGCCGGGACTTGAATCCACATCCATATGGCATTCCTGCACTGCAGGCGGTGGCTTCACCCGCTATGCACAGGGCCGGCCCCAATGAAGCATTTCTGAGAGGTAAAACTCCATGGGGTGGTGGCAGGGCCGCAGGAGCCAGTCAGCAAGCAGAGCTGTCTTCACTGTTATGTGCACTTGGTGACTGTGTTGGTTTCCTGGGGTTTCCTTGACAAGTCGATCTCCACAAAGGTGGTGGCTTAAGCAACAGAGTGACATCCTAGCACAGCTTTGGCGGCCAGAGGCCAAAATCCAGGCATTGGCAGGAGCCACTGAGGTCTGTGCCGAGGTTCCCTCCCGGCTTCTTCAGCTTCTGTGGCTCCAGCCATTCCTGGGGCTGTGGCCCAGGAGCTCCACCCTTCGCTCTGTCTTCACGTGGACTTTACCCATGTCTCCCTCTGTCGTCTTCTCCTCTGCCTCTCTAAAAATCTGTGCCACTTGATGTAGGGCTCCCTGTGACCCACGATGCTCTTGAGAGTCTCAGTTACATCTGCAAAGACTCTCTTTTTCCAAATACAATCATATTCCCAGGTCCCTGGAACTGGGATCTTTGTGGATGCTACTGTTCACGCCACTCCAGTGATATAAATACTTCCTCCATCTTGCCCACCCCACCCCCACAGTCCCCAAGCCTTGCAAAGTAGGACGATCTTCAGTATATTTGACATTAGTACACTACATTTTGTTTTACAAACAGGTGGGAGGGGTTAAGTGTCACCTGGAAGCCAGAACGGTAGACAGAAGCAGTGGTGGACAAGAGGAGAAGGAACTATGGAAAAGTAGCTCGCTGGGAGCTTGAAGAAACCATGGCAATGCCCCTCAAGGCCATGGGACTGGGGATCCAAGCCAACCTTACCTGGATGCCAAGGCTTAGGGAATTCCAGTTGGATCTGGGTTACGATGACATAAAATACGACCAGGCTACAGATTCCACACTGCAACCTGCTCCCCTTGCTTAAAAACATTGCAAATGCTTTCTCAAGTCATTAAATATTCCACAGCATGATTTTTAATGGCTGTATAGCAGTCCATCAAAATGAAAGTACTGCAATTTATATAACAAATTCTTAATGGGAAGCCATTTAGGAGGTTTCTACATTCCACATATGATAAATAACACCGAAATGAACAACTCTCTTTATAAATCATTGTGCACATCTTTGATTATTTTCGAATGGGCTCATTTTAAATAACCATGGACCATGGATTGTTGTTTTTGTAATAGCAATTTCTGCTCATTGTTTTCTTTATGAACTAAAACTTTTCCTTCAGGCAAAAAAATAGAAAAGAAGTTCCTGAAACATCTGGCTTATGGTGTAATTTACTTTATGTATTCAGCTGTGCTCCCAAATTTTGAAATGTCTCCATCCTAACAGCTCATCCTGGCTTTCATTTGCCTTCTGGAGATACAGATGCAAGTGTGTTTCCTTCTGTGAACCCTCGGCCTGGAGACATAGCTCTAGGGGAAAGCAAAACCAGAGTAGTGCATTAGTTGTGACAAAATCATTTCTCAGTTTATAAGACCCAAGAAGAAAGGACAGAAAATGCAAAGAATTACATTGTGGGAGTTTTTTTCTAGGGCCCAAGAAAGACTCTTATGACAATGGCTGCCACTAGAAACTGGCAGGCCAGGCCACTGATATCCTTCTAATCCATTGGAGGTGCTGTGTGTTAGTGTCTCTGTGATTGGTGAGCAGGTTGTGGCTCAGAGCAGAGGACAGGTGTCCCTGTGGATTTAGGTTAGCACAGCTGATATTCTAACCCAGAATGGTCTAACTCAAATCAACCAAGTTGGATGTTGGTGGGTTTTGACACAGCTAAGACTTCAGATCAAAATCTTGGAACTCATATAAGATTGCCAATTTTTAGTTTCTCCAAGTAAAGGCATCCAAACAGCAGAGACCACTAAACTGAGATCCCCTGCCATGGCGAATTTATACAATAAAAGACGTTTTAATGTCAAAAAATCGGAAGAGGTTCTATAAGCTCCAGAGACAATCCTTTAAATGAAATGAAGTCCATCTAATGGAATCTCAGCACACTGTCCTTACAGATGGTCATCATCTCACTACTGACCTTGACACACAGGCCCTCTCTCTAGACCACATGGAAGGGTTGCTTCTGCAATCATGCTGTGCCCACTGCCTTGGCAAACGGTGGCTCTGGCTTGGCTCACCAACACGGAAGGAGCTTTGTTGTCTCCCCTCCACTGCTGGAAGCAGCTGAGAAAGCATTCAGCCTGGTGACCGTGGGGTGATCAAGCCATCACCTCCTTCATTCATTCAGGGTGGAATTCTTCCATTCACATCCTCTCCAAGAGAGAGGCAAGGAAGATAGTAGATGAGAAGTCCAAGAAATTGAAGAGGAGAATAAAGGGGGGGGGGGTTGATTTGGATGCACACGGGAAGATTTTTAAATGTATCCCTTACTGTACTCATATGAGGTAGAGCTATATAGTCAGTATCCAAGTGGGTCAATCAGTATAGAACTCAGAGAACTTCCAGGCTGGCTTTTACTGCTGCTCTTGTTCTGTTGCAATGTGTGGGGGAAGGCAAGGGCAATGCATACGTGCGTGTGCCCTGCTTCCTCCCACACAGATGAGCCCCTGCAGGACACAGAGGTGGTCTGCAGCTCCGCCACTGGCCTAGATGGTTACTCAGTAAATAAGTGTTGAATCACGGGGTGGGCTGGAAGCCACTTATTAGATAAACCACTTACATTGTCACTTCAGTTGACCGTCTCACACTTGCCCCCTTGCTTCATCAAAAGCCAAGCTAGCTTGGGTATCTTCTCCATGATAAGGTTATGGGAAAAGTAAAGAAAACAGAGGTGCGGAGTTGCAAACAGTCCATGGCTTAAAAAGTTTGCAAAGCCAACAGAAGGCAGAGCCCTAGGGGTCATGGTCAGCCAGAGGCGTGGCCGCGGGGTCTCGGTGTGCAGCCTGGTGAGTGCATGGCGCCTTGGCCGTCCTTCCCCGGGCTCTGGCCACGCCTCCCATGTGGCCCTCCCGCCCTTGCCTCCAGCCAATGTCGGTGATGCACCACAGCTTTGTTTTGCTGGTGCTGTGGGAGCCATGGGCCAGAACAGTGCAGGAAAATACACCCTGTCCTGCTCCACCTCTGTGGCCAGGCCAACACAGGGGTGGCTGCTGTGGAGAAGGCTCAAAGGTCAGAGTCCTGGGCAGCGGCCTGACAACAATGGCTCTGGTTCATGGGGACTTTGAGTACCCGGTAGGAGCCACGGCTCCCAGGACCTGCAGGCTGCAGTAGGAAAACCTTTATGAGCAAGTCCCACCCTGCCAGCCCCTCAGAGATAATGTGCAGAGACTCCAGCCTAGGACAGAAAAAGAAAGATCCACAAAGCCATAGGCTTGGACACGTTCAGGTTGCGTGTAGGGGTCAAAGTAACCACCCGTGTTGCAGGGGAACATCTACATATTTTTGATAACCTAGATCTCCTTGGCAGGAGGAGAACCACCTCATTACTTGTGCTTTTGGCGTACTTCCCGGGGCACAGCGGGTGAAGCCACGGTTACAAGACTGGCATTTCATACTGAAGTGCCGATTCCAGTCTGGGCTGCTCCACTTCCCATCCGGCTTCCTGACAATGCATCCTGGGACTGCAGCATGGAGATGGCCCAAGTGCTTGGCCCCTGCCATCCATGTGGGAGAATGGGACGGAGTCCCTGGCTCCTGGTTTCAGCCTGGCCCAAACCTGGCTGTGGTAGCCATTTGGGGAGTAAACCAATGGATGGAAGACCTCTCTCCCTCCCTCCCTCCCCCCCTCCCTCCCTCTCTCTCTCTCTCTTGATTCTTTTGCTCTGCCTTTCAAATAACTGAATCTTTAAGCACCACACTAGCTCTGCTCTGCTCTTCGTGCTGTGATGGTGCCCTTGCTATGGTCAGTGCTGACTGAGGTCTCAGCCTGGATTTAGCAGAGAATTGTCCAGAGAATCTGTGCCCTGCTGCAGCGGCTTCCTGAGTGTGAGATTCCACAGGCATTGTCCTCAGCACCAGCCCTGTGCATTCTCCCAGCCTGCACCTTCGCCCCAGATGCCAGCTGTTGACCAAGCTTGTGTTGCCCTGCGCTGAGAATTGAAAAATGAGGACTACTCAGAAAATCTCCCCCAAAATTAAAGCTGGTCAAGTCTAAGCGGTCACATTTTATTCTGAGACGATGCCCTGTCTTTTGGTATTAACTGTCTTGTGTGGGTGGTTCATAATTGATTATCTTTTACACAGTCTCGCTGGCAAAATAAAAGGCTGAGAAAGAAATCAATATGTTTGGTAACATATTGTAACTTTCCTTTGCAAGAACTTTAATGAACTATAAAAGTGTAAAGACTGCAAACTGCTCATCTAGGAAGTTTTATGATTTGGTTGCAGTCTTGGAAAAGTATTAGCTGGACTCACTGGGAAGATTTCTAGGAAGACTGTTTAGGACAATTGTGCAACCTAGAAGCTGAAAATTTAAAATGTTCCTAAACTTGAACTAGGCTGGGGCTGGTGGTATGGCATGGCGGGTTAAAGCCCCGGCTTAAAGCGCCAGCATCCCATATGGATGCCAGTTCAGTCCCGGCTGTTCCTTTCCCAATCCAGCTCTCAGCTATGGCCTGGGAAAGCAGTAGAAGATGGCTTAAGTGCTTGGGCCCCCACACCCATGTGTGAGACCTGGAAGAAGTTCCTCGTACGACTTCCCATTGGTTCATCTCCGGCCATTGTGGCCATTTGGGGAGTGAACCTGCAGATGGAAGACCTCTCTCTATACATCTCTCTCTCTCTCTCTCTGTAATCCCTTCAAATAAGTAAAAATAAGTCTTTAAAAAATAAGCTTGAACTAGGCCACCTTCTTTGCTGATGCTAAAATTCAGACTTGCATTTTATCCGCCAACACCTGTGGTGTGGTGGGCAAACTGTGAGTAGATCACTGAGAAAGGCTACCGAGTCTTCCAAGCTCCGCTGTCCTGGTTTGGGTTCTGTTGGATCAGGCTTGGGCTAAGGGTGACTCCTGGGAGAGCAGGGAGACCTTGGGGTGGAGTGGCTTTGCAGGTGGAGGAGCGGCTCGGGAGGGTGGGGTGAACTTGGGCTGGTAGCTGGACTCTCAAGATGGTATATGCTGAGCGGCTGGGGCAGGGCCAGGCTGGTCAAGGCCGGGAGGGACTGAGCTAGCAGGGCAGGGCTGAGCCAGCTGAAGGAGAACACAGGGGAACAGAGCACCAGATTGTAGTCACGCAACCAAGAGACCAAACTGGATCTAAGGCTTTTGTCCTTGCTCCAGCAGGAGCCCTGTCCACCTTATTCACCCATTGTATTCCCAGTACCCCAACAAGGAACTGGCATACAGCAGTAACACTATAAATATTTGCTGAATGAATGTCTTTTAAACGGCTTGCTTCAACACTTAGAGAAAGCTACAGAAAACAAGTGTTTCAGATTTTCCTAGAACATGATTCTTAGAGGGCAGAACAATACATTCAATCTTATTAACATGAACCTTCATAAGATTTCCACTTGGTTACAAATAAAATGCAAATAAAAGGATAAGGAGTGACTCTAACCACTAAGTATTGACAAAGCCATAGGAACTTTGCTTTTCAGCATTCAAACTGTCCTGTTATTAGGGTTTCACATAATGGAGCCAGTCAAGATAATAAAAAAAAAAAAAAAAACCTGAAAGTCATTAACACGCTAAAAGAAGACAAGTGCCAACTGGGAATTTTACATGCAGTGATCACTGAAGATATTTTCAGAACAACAAGAATGAAGAGATTTCATCATCAGTACCCTCACACTAAAAGATATGATATAAAGAAAAATGATCTCAGTGACAATTTTTGGAGATAAGGGAGAGTGAAAGGTGTCCCAAGGGTAACAATTTTATAGAAAACTCTACATAAACACTGATGATATAAAACAAATATCATAATGTCTCATGGACTTTAGCACATCTTGTTATTAAAATTTATGACAATAGTAGCACATAGGTCAGGAGGGAGGGTAATGGTGTTAAGGAGCTCAAATGTCCTTGCATTACCTAGGAATGGAGCAAACCTGCCAAGCCATGTCGGACTTCTGTAGTAATCATTAAAACAATGGAAAAGAATGTAGGTTTTTTTTTGGGGGGACAGGCAGAGTGGACAGTGAGAAAGAGAGAGAGACAGGTCTTCCTTTTTGCTGTTGGTTCACCCTTGGATGGCTGCTGTGGACTGCACACTGCAGCCGGCACACCGCTCTGATCCGAAGCCAAGAGCCAGGTGCTTCTCCTGGTCTCCCATGTGGGTGCAGGGCCCAAGCACTTGAGCCATCCTCCACTGCACTCTCTGGCCACAGCAGAGAGCTGGACTAGAAGAGGAGCAACTGGGGCAGAATCCAGCACCCCGACCGGGACTAGAACCTGGGGTGCCAGCACCGCAGGTGGAGGATTAGCCTATTGAGCCATGGCACCAGCCACAGAATGTAGTTATTAACATAATGAGGGCAGTGAGTGAGATACAGAATAGTAAAAAATATTAATTCAAAAGAAAAAGGCAGAAGAAAAATGGCACAGACTATGAAGGAGGAATGGAAGACAAGCAGTAAGATGATTGACTTCAACCAGACATGCCAGGGTGGGTGCTGTGGCATGGTGGGTAAGCTGCCTCCTGCAACACCTCATCCCATATCAGAGCTGCCGGGAGTCACAGCTGCTCTGCTGCTTATCCAGCTTTAATGCATCCTGGGAGGCAGCAAATGATGAATTGATTTCCATGTGGGAAACCCTAATGGAATTCTGGGCTCCTGGCTTTTGTGGACATGTAGGAAATGAACCAACAAATACAAGACCTCTCTCTCTCTCTCTCTCTCTCTTTCTCTCTCTCTCTCTTTCTCTCTCTCTGCCTTTCAAGTAGATGGAAAAATTAAAAACTACATATACCAATATTTACATTAAATGTAAATGAGTCAAATTATTTGATTAAAAGACAAAGGTTGGCATCTTGTATTTTTAAAAAGCACTATCTAATAATTTATTTATATCTGTATGCATTCATGGATATTTCCCTAGATTTATATTGTGAATAATTTCTCCACATGCATTCTATTTAGCAACAACAAGCTAAAAGTGACCCAAGAACTCCTATAAAATCTGAAATTTTATTGGATGACAAATGTCATGGGAGTCCAAACTAGAGAACTCTCATCGAAAAGAGCAAATGAGTCTTAAGACACATAAGTAAAAATATAGCTTCAGGAAGAGAGGAGGTGATAATCTGTTCTATTCCGGGCTCAATTATTCAGGGGAGGTAAAAAGTAATTGGAGGCCATCCTAAGAAGGGCCGTGCTGCTAAGATTCCCGAAACCCTATACAGGGAGTGAGATGTGACCTACTAGGAATTAATGATAATTGTGGAATTTAGTTATCACCGTACAACATTTCAGTGAAAGAAAAAAATCTCAATCCAGCTGCAAATTCTAGTTGTCCCCTTATCTATGTTTCCTACTAAATGAAATAGAGAAATGCGTATGATATTTGCACCAATGCCATTCATTATTTCCCCAATACTCAAAGGGCCTAACCAACTTTGTACTGCCAGGAAGACCAGCCCATTGTTCTTGGGATTATCTGTTATGACCTGTACTGCCCAGTTCATATCCTGAACTTTGGATCCCTGTGGCATCCGCACACAATCTGCTTGGCAAACCATCATCTGCTTGGTCATCGCCATGCTACACCCAGCACAACAATATAGTCTTCAACTCGTGTGACAACACGATTTTCAAAAGGTTTGAGTTTTTTTTTAAATGTAGCTGTGGCAGATGTTTAGCACCGGCTAAAATTCTATCCCACGTGTAAGGAACAGTTGAGAGAACTGGGTGCCGTCAGCCTAGAGAAGGTGAGACAGGAAACACTCTTCACATACCTGAGAGAAATGGAACTACACGGCCCCCGTGAGACTCCAGGTAGGGACGGAAGACGCGTGCCAAGGCGCTGTGTCTAAGGAGAACCTTCCGCCCTGGACTGCAAAGTCTGACAGGAGAGCCAGAGGCGTGTCTGTTGTCCGAGTCGTTCTGGTGGGGATGTGACAGAGAGAATCCTTATTCTAGCTGCAAAATTACTTTTCCAAAATCCCTTTTAAATTTGAGAACTACTGAGTCTAAGAAAGTGTCCGGTTTGCATCTCCAGGCTGGAATCCTCTCCTTTGGCTGGGATGCACTTGCATTGTCCCTAGAAGATGCTTCCAGAAGGCCCCGCCTCTGGCAGGAGTAGCACGTGGACCCATCAGTGTCAAGGGCGAGAATGAGTCGTCCCAGTTGGCTCCTTCACCTTGGGATACTGAAAGCCAGCTTGGCAGATTTATGAGGTACTAGCGCAGCAAGGATGGCCTTAGGGCAAATAATGGGGAGAGACCGGAAGACACAATTAGCTCAGAAAGGCAGCTCTCCAGTGGGATGTCGTCAACCAAAGCAGTGGGGGCGTTCAGGGATCGGGGGGTTGGAAATGCTGTAATTTCATGTGGTCCTGAATTGGTAAAAAGCATTGCTTCACACCCCCACGCACCACCCTGGTCACTGCTCCTTGGCAGCCTCCCCCTCCCTGAGAGCCGTGGGCTGTTGGCTCAGCAATGTCAACACTTGGATCCATATCATTCCTTGCTGAGTGGCTGGTGCAGAAACATCCACCAGCAAGGCACTCACTACAGACTTAATCCTTCCTGCAGCCATTCAACAAATATTAATGAAGTACGTGCAATGTGCCAGGAGGGCACTAGGCTATGCATTGGCTGATCGGCGAAGGAAAAACACCAACCAACAGATAAGGTCCCTGCCCTTAAGTGGTTCATAGTCTAGTAGGAAAGGCAGGAAGAAAAAAATCTCTTAAAATGTACAAATCAAATACACACTTGTCGGTTGAGGTCAGTGTAGTGACAGCCTTTGAGGTTGGGTGGTGAGGTGGTGACATCTAAGTAGACATCTGAGCCAAAGAAGGAAGGGAAGCTAGCATGTAACAATGCTCTGATGTGATGATTTCTTTGGTTCTTACGCAGGCAGAAGAGTGGTTAAGACTCTAAAGGTAGTGCTTGGTTCCACTGCTGTGTGCCCTTGGACAAGTGCCTCAACCTCTCTGTGCTCCTGTTTCTTCTCCTGCGACATGACTACAATAGAACCCACTTCATCCTACATTTGAAGCAACTGAGCATCTTGACTGCCTTGTCCCACTATCTGGGACACAGTGGTCTCTCAATCAAGAGAAGGAGTAAGTGTCTGAACAGCCCCTGCCACAGTGAGTGCAGTAGATGCTGGCCACTGTCAGCCACAATGTCACTGCTATCGACTGCCCTCTGGTGAGACCAAGGCACTTCTCTGCAAAGGAGTCGCCTCCCTCTTCCCTCAGAAGTCTCGCCGGCTTGGGCCAGCTCAGGGAAGCAGTCACCCTCCAGAATCTGTCTTCCAAGTTGCACAGATTGCCTGGGTTTGTGCACACAAGCGCACACACACACACACGCTGCTCAGTCAGAGAGGGGACTTTGCACACACTGCCTCCCCAAGGCTTCTGCAGGAGAAGAGTTTAATCTTCCCCTGGGCTAGAGGTTTTGTGCTCCGGTGCTCATTTCCATTTCTGTCAATGATTATCCAGCCAGTCATCTCCCCAGAGGTGGGACGGTTGTCTTGAGAAAGTGCACGTTTGCCTGCCACTGTGAACGCACCTGTGCTGGGCGGGCAAGGGGCAAGGTGGGGAGGGCCCAGTCGGAAGTGCCCTGTATTTATGCTGAAGTACGTGCGGTTCAGCTACCCACTGGGAATGTGAGCCTGCAGGATGATGCTTAATCCAGGCTTGTTCAGAAGGGGCCGGGGCTGTTCCCTCCCCTCCCTTCTTGCCTCTGCGCTCATATAATCCAGGCTGCCTGCCGCCAGCTTTTGCCCACTGCAATCCCTGACCCCGAGAGCAGGAAGGTGGAGAACGAGCGCTTTCTCCTGCGAGATGGCAGGGCTCTGCCTGGCTGCCGCCGCGCTGCTGGTGGCGACAGTTCTTAGCAAATACAAGAAGAGCCCGGAGCAGGTGGGGAGCCAGGCAGTGTGCTTGGCCCTGGGCCTCTGGGCCGCCGTTTGCCTCATCAGCCTGTCCCTGTTCTGGGGCCTTGCACTCTTCTCCCTGTCGTGTCTCCTCATGTACACGTACCTGTCTGAGCAAGAGTGGTTACCTGTGGATCAGAAGGCCGTTCTGGTGACAGGTAAGCGGACGGGCGCTGGAATCCTTACTGAGCGAGGGCAGGGTCTCAAACCTGCTTGGCTTCTGTGGGACTTTGTCAACTTTGGCTTTGCAACGACACACTTGGCATGGAGAAATTGAAAGCACCTCCCAAGTGTTTTTCACTGTGTGGTTCTGTTCGCTTCGAGAGGTGCACGGGAAGGAGCCGGGGCTGGGACAGAGAGGTGAAGGTGGAGTGCATCCGAGCACTGATTTTGCAGTTTGCAAGGAATAGCTATCAATAAGCAAGACCGCCGTGTTTTGTGTGTTTCTTTGTACCCGGCAATGTCCTGTATTTGTCTTTAGGCTTAAGCAGCATTTTGTCGGGATGAATGCTGGGCTGGGTTATAGACGTGGGCTCGGGCTCCTTGGGTGGGCAGGAGAGCTTGCAAAGCCAGGTTCTCCGTCCTTGGTTCTGCTTTTGAAATCGTGAGGGAATCCACCTATGCGGTCTGCCTGGCTGCTGTGCAGAGCCTTGGGTCCTGCCTGAACCCTTCCTGTCCGGGTCTGTCTGTCATTAGCCTGCTAATGTTGCTTAATTGGATCGAGCCAGCCTTGTGTCCGGCGTCCAGTTGCTCATTAGCCGACTCCTGCTTTTGTGTTTTATTCCATTGCAAGTATTGAGGCCAAATTAAATTCCTTTGAGTTGTGAAACTGGTTGGTTTGGTTGTGAAGTTCCAGCGTGGATAGGGCTTTAATTAGGATTATCCAGAGTTATCCTAACCCAGAAAGCACTGCCAAGATAAAGAGAGGATCCCAGCTGCAGAGTAGGTTACAGGGAGCCTCCCCTCAACCCCGCCCCCACTCCCACCCCCACCCCAGCTCCCAGTTCTGATCTGCTGGGGTGAAGGATTGCACGCGGTGCATGTGGAAAGAAACGGGGGGCTTTGGCAATTCCCCGAGAAGTGAACTCTAAGTGATTTTTTTCTATTTCCCCTTTGACTTGAACCTAATAACACAACTCCGTCTTGAAATGCAAGTTGGTGCTTGATGGAATTTTTAAGTATTGCGGAAAACATGCTTCTTAAAGAAAGTTGGAGGGTAGGAAACAGAGCCCGTGCAAGGGCCGCTGATCCGCATGAGCATGCGCTATGGTCTGCGCTCCTGCAGGTAAACAGGCTGCGTTCTTGTTTTTCTCTAGAATTCTCTGATGACCTGGATGAGAACCTGTAACACTGCCTTAATTGTGGCATTCTGTGTACAGCGGCCAGTACTTGAGAAAGATCCAGATCAGATTGACTTTCCATACTTGTCCATCTGAGTGCAAAAGGACGGGACAAATCAGCATATTAAAAAAGAAATGGCAAGGCCAAGGGTGATGCTACTAGGATCTCCCCAAAGTTCAAAGTTTCCTGAGGAATGAAATGCAGGGAGCAGCACTGCTAAGGCTAACAAGTGAGCAGATAAACCTCAGGATAGATTCGGGCGAAGCTCAGGGGAGCTGAGACAATGACAGCTGCTCTTGCTACTTCATCCTGTCAGCATTCTTGGTGCCATGCTTTTAAAGCTGGAGCCTGTGTTAATGCTCACCAGACACAAACCCGGTCCAGCGTGTGCAGCCACTGAAATGTCCCAGCCTGGCTGAGTGGCCAGCAGGAGGTCCAGATAAGGTTTCCAGATCTTTGTCCTAAATGGAGAAATGTCAAATGTGAGTTTAGTCAGAGCCAGCCTGAGTTCACAGTAACTTGCGTTTATAACAAGCTCGTGCCTTACCTCCCAAAGACACGGTCCTGAACGCCAGAATCCTGCATGTTGAGATCTGGAAAGGTCAAATCCTCCACGTCTAAAATCTTTAAACATCAAAAGCTGGGAAAAACAAAAAACATGTAAACATTCTTTTAAAAGACACTTGCTTACATTTTTAAAAGGGGATTTATTTGCAGAAGAGATAAAAACGTGACAGAAGAGTCCACAGGCCACTTTAGACAATCGAAATAAGCAACAACCACAATATACTTGTGTAAGCATAAACACTCAAAGCTGAACGGTAGACTCGTGGGTCCGTGACGGTGCTGAGCAGACATACTGTGATCATGAGGAAACACACAGGACTGTGCATCCCTGGCTGGGGACCTTGTCCACTGCCTGAAATACTGGGCTGGACAACCTGGTTCTTTGGACGAGCTCCCTCAAAGCCACCGCATTTGCAGCTGCCCAGAGACGAGATCTCAGAAAATTTTTATCTTTTGCAAATGCAAAAATACATTTATTGAGGAATTTTCCACCTTCTTAGGTTCTCAAATAATGTTTCCACACAAAGTCAGCATGCAGATCATGGACTTTTGACATCACATTTAAAAAAAAAAAGAAATGCGTAGAACAGATTAGAACTCTCTAAAGTCTTTACAAAATGTATACATCTTGTATCAGAAGCAATGTGAAGATGAAATACAGAGCATAGTGAATTGGGACTAACAATGCTGAAAGCTCAATATAGTGGGGAAATTTCTGAAAAAGCAGACAAACTAGAAAGACAAGTGGAGGGGCAGGAATCCTGGAGCAGTGGGTTAAGCCAGAGTGCCTGGCATCAAGTCCGGCCTCCACTTCCCATCCATCTGAGAAGCGGAAGATCATGGCCTAGGTGCTTCGATTTGTGCCACCTACATGGGAAGCCCGGATGGAATGGCTGGATCCTGGTTTCGGTCTGTTGCCAGCATTTGGGGACTGAACCAGCAAACAGAAAATCTTTTTCTTTCTCTTTCTTTCTGTCACTCTGCTTTTCAAGTAAATTAAAAAAAAGGATATGTGAAAGAGAGTTTTATAGGGACAGACTATGACAGCTGCATTGAGTACCCCCCAAGAGCTGGGACACTTTCCCAGCCATGGGCTACCAGTCGAAGTCTTACAGTGCGGAGGCATAATGGCTTCCTTCTCCTCTTTAAGGGTGCAGCTCCCCTCCCACTCTCCATCCACATTCATTTCTCTTTCTGTGACATCACTGAGCGCACACACCCCGAGAACGCTCCCCCGGGTTTCTAGGTATTGATTCTTCCTAAATGAGGCAACCACCCTGCCCGCAGCTGAAAATGCACCAAGCCCTCTGCCAGAACTCGGCTTTCTGCTCTTGCACAGCCTCTTCTCTCAATGGGAATCGTGGGCTGCGGGATTTCAGCTGGAGGGTTTCATCATCTCATCAGTGCCTCTTTGGGGATTTTTAGATTTTAGCCATTTAGATCTTGCAGGATGTCCACATGCGGGATTACGGTGTTCAGGATTAGGTCTTTGAGGATTATGACTGGCACCAGTTATAAACTGGTTTGCATTTTCGTGTGGGTGAGGCCAGGGGATAAATGAGGTCATATATATCAAAACTAGTATCCCTTTCTCTAGTAACTCAAGTCTTGAGATTTCGTCTTAAATACATATTCTGAGGTAGGAACCAAAGAATAAATGCCATATTCATCACACTCCTATTAATTACCATAGCAAAATATCAAGAGCAACCGAAGAGATTAAAATCTACCGTTTGGATTCCTGGAAGTAGTTGCTGAATGGCCAGATGAGAGTCCAGAGCTTATCTGCAAGGGTTTGGTTTCAAGTCCAGAGTCCTGGAGGCTGTAAGTGGTTGGAGGGAAACCATTTATAAACATGGGGTTAGAGTTCTAGAATATGTCCTCCCCTCCCCAGATTTCATGTTTCCCTAATGTCATTGTAGTACTTCGATGATTAAAAGCACTCAGAGATAACATTAAGCGAGTGAAGTCCATTTTAGTTTCTCCTTCATTATGGACGAGGGTGGAGGGCAATTACAAAGACAAGGTCAAAAAAAGAGATTTTTCTGTGTCCTTTGGGTCCTTTATTTCATTTGTTAAGATGTTCAAAGCTCTTTTGCCTCAGAGACAGTGTCATTATGGTGAGGATAAGAAATAAGCAAGCAAAGCATGTCTGACTATGGACTTGTCTCCAGGCACCTGCCAGTCCTCTGGTTTTCTTAGAGGGCTGTGGGAGTCATGGAGAGCGGGAGGGCGTAACTTCAATAACGTCCGAAGCCCAGTACGGTGGGGAAGCTGTGAAGTCAGACGGACTTGGCCTTGAATCCTGCGTCTGTCTTGCCTGTGCTGAGCTTCAGATGAGGATTCTGTGAAAAAGATTTGTTAGGATGATTTCCAAGGAAGATCACCCTAGGCAGATGTTTGGGAGGGGGGTGTGGGTCTCAAATCGGAGGTGCTGAGGCGGGGGTTAAGGAGCTGTAGTCTTCAGGCCATCACACTGTCCTTGGATGGGAGGGGAGAGGAGGCTTCAACACCAGGCACTCTCGGCACCCGTGGACTCTTCGCGTCCTGGTGTGGCCCTCAGACAGCACTGCAGCCACCGGCACCATGGTTAATGCACACAGAAGTGTTCATGAGTTCCAGGGTACGGGGCCATCTCCTGCTAACATTCCTAGCTGTGTGGTCTTTCGTACTCGGGGGGTTTGGGACCTCTGTTTTCTCCTCTGTAAACAGGGAATAATCACATTTACAGGAACACAACTCAGACTCTCAAAGGTGGAATTAGAGGAGAGAGTGAGTGGGAGAGAGATATGACAGGGTGCCGGGGTGGGGGGGGATCAAGGAGTGGTTACAAGAAGTCGAAAGAGATAAAATAAAAGACTGACAAACAGATGGAGAGAAGAAACATCCATTTATTCATTTAATAAATATTTATTGAGAACCCAGGATGTGTCATGAATAAATATTTTCCACAGATAGTGGTGGAAGAAAATTTAGAATTTTTATTGTCAAGCAATGGGATCAGAATTCCTACTTATCCTTGACTTTGAACCCACACTCACTGGGGTTCCCTCCGCATCACCTGGGGTTGTGGCATTTCTTTCCCAGCCCATCCGAGCGTGGCAGGGGACACACAGGTAACTTGGGTTCTCTACTCTCTTCACCCTCTCGAGTTCCTCAGCCACTTTGAGTGCAAAGCACTGATTTCATATCTCCCGTGTGCAGGGCGCACAGCTGGAGGCCTCAGAGTCCGACGAGGAGACAAGCCCACCTCTATCGGTGGCTAAGTTGAGCACTGGAGGAATCTGCAGGAGGCCTCCGAGGTGCCATGCGGTGGGGGCAGGTCCTGTGGATGGGGCTGGGGAAGATTCAACAAAGGAGGGGACTTGTTAAGAATCAGACAGCAGGGGCCGGTCACAACATGGAAGACTAAACCTCTGCCTGCAGTACCAGTATCCATATACACACTGGTTTGAATCCTGGCTGCTCCTCTTTCTATCCAGCTCTCTGCTATGGCCTGGGTAATCAGTAGAAGGTGGTCCAAATGCTTGGGCTCATGAACCTGCATGGGAGACCCAGAAGAAGCTCCTGGTTACTGGTTTTGGGTCAGCGCAGGTCCAGCCATTGTGGCCACTTCCGGAACGAAAAGATGGAAGACCTTTTTCTCTGTCTCTACCTCTGTCTGTAACTCTACCCCTCAAATAAAAATCTTAGAAAAAAATCAGACAGTATATTTCAACAGGGAAAATATACCAGGCTAATTCTTTGCACAGCCGGTACTGCATTTAAAACTCATTTATTAGGTAATGTTTAATTGAAATTTTAAAAGTCGAATACAATAGAAGATGGATCTGGGAAAGGAACTGAGATCTGTTTTCAGTGAAGATCTTTTTTTTTTTTTTTACTGTTCCAAATAAAGGGCTCGTGGGGGTAATAACTGACATTCTGTGTACAAGGAAATTGTGTCCAAAGCCACTGGCCTTCTAAGCGGCAAGAGGTCAGTTTCATCTGCATCAAAAGCCCTCCTGACATTAGCAGGGCTCCAGCCATAGGTAACTATTAGCCCACAGAGGCTATCTGAACAAAAACACATCCACCCATCAAGTAAATATGGATTATTATGTGCTCATGCCTGCTTGATAAAGAACCTGGCAACTGGATGCAGGCGGGATGATGAAAAAAGGCTACCATGGGCAGGGATGGGGGTGTTTGTGGAGGGTGATCGTTTGAGAGATGCTGTATGCTGAGTGTGACTTCAGAACCGCCTGAGAGCAGGAAAGGGTGCTGCAGGTGGAATGTCACAGGCAGTTGGAAATACAGGTGGACTGCGCACAGTGACGGTCGATGCTGCCAGGGAACATATTAAGGAGTCACTACAGTCCTCGGGAAGCCTATGAGCTCATCTATCAGACACTTTTAACACACACACATGCCCTCTTTTCTCTTGCAGTTAAAATTTCCCTTGAACCTTTTGCATAGGAGCATGAAGAGGTTGTTAATCCACATACTTTTCTAAGAGTTTGAATGGAGGTTTTCATGGGTTCTGCAGGTGGGGTGTTTTGAAAGGGGGACAGTCCCAGGGAATGAAGACCCACCCTGCTGCACTGAAGGCCAGGACCCACGTCCTCCTCCTCAGCCACAGCAGAGCACTTTAGATCCAACCCAGGGCAGTGTTGGGAGAGGGAGCCATGAGGGAACTAACCATGGCAATGAAATGTCCTCTCCTTTCTGTGGTCCTTGGTTGGACACCAGAGGATCGCCCTCCTCTGCCCACTCACTCAGGTGCTTATCTCCAGGGCTCCCTTTGCTGGGAGCACCTGCCTACAAAGCACAGAGGGACAGGATCAAGCTATGGGAGGCTCCATTGTTCCATAGCAGCTTAACTACTGGCCTGCTCTGGACAACCTTCGTGTGGGCTTTGTTCTAAGTGTGCTCTGGCTTACCCAGGGCCCCACCAGGAGGCTGAAAGTTCCCTCTGGGTTCCCTGGTACCCTCTTAGTCACCAGAGGTCAACATGCACTCCAGCACTGCCAACCCCATTGTCTGGCTTCCTTTGCCATCCAGGGCACTGCATATTCCTGCTTGTACCCCTTCTCTGACCCTTAACACCTTAGATTCTTTGTCTCACCTTTCCCCCAACGTAATCTCTGTGGATTTTGCTACATTCTCTTCCTGCTCCTACAGAAGCATTGGTCTCCTTTGTGTGAGGGCCAGCTAATCTGTGGTTTTCTGTACCTGTTATTCCACACCCTCCTGACTCATATTTACAGGATTTTAACCTAAGACTCTAAACCTGGCACAGATAAAGCAAACTTAAATTTCCTCCTGGTCCTTTTAGTTTCTGAACTTCGTTGGCTCTTTTTTTTTTTTTTTTTTTTGATAGGCAGATTTAGTCAGTGAGAGACAGACAGAAAGAAAGGTCTTCCTTCCATTGGTTCACTCCCCAAAAGGCCACAACGAATGGAACCCCGCTGTTCCGAAGCCAGGAGCCAGGTGCTTCCTCCTGGTCTCCCATGCGGGTGCAGGGCCCAAGGACCTGGGCCATCCTCCACTGCCCTCCCGGGCCACAGCAGAGAGCTGGCCTGGAAGAGGAGCAACCAGGACAGAATCTGGCGCCCCAACCGGAACTAGAACCCCGGGGTGCCGGTGCCACAGGCGGAGGATTAGCCTAGTGAGCCGTGGCACCGGCCTCATTGGCTCTTCTTACCTTCCCCTGATTCTGTCTGCCCCTGCTCTTTCCTTCTTTGGCTTCTGCTTCTTTATGTCAGTCACTTGCTGTAAGTTCTTCTCGCACACTGCTTTGCAGTGGTTTCTTCATAGGTTCAACTTCCTCTGTCTACCTTCCTAAAAGTCAGCAGTCCCCAGACCCTCAAATCCTCTGCTTTCTCCTGCCGGCCCCATTTACACTTCCTGCTCTCTCCGACGGTAGCCTTGTTGGCATGTGTGACTCCACCTGTATTTGCGTGATGCAGAAGTCTTTACGTCTTGCCTAGCCTTGTGTCCTGCACTGCTTCTTGAGAAGCAAGTGTGTCCCAGTGTCAGTGTGTCCCCAGCCTGCTCTCCAAGTTCCCCCAGATCCTGCCATCGGCCCAGCATTCTCCACTTATTTGATGGCAGTATCCGCATCCACCCATCTGTCCACGTCAGAAGAGTCACAGCCACCTCTGAACCCTCCCATCAACGTACCTGAACCAGAACCTGAGAGTCCCCCCCCTTCCCTCTCTTTCATTGCCTCATTCTGCTGCCTGTTTACTCCTAACCCAGTGGCCTTTTCTTGCCTCCTGGATCTCTGTCCTCCTTTCCATCCCCATCATCATTCCGTGTCCAGTCTCATCATTTCTCATTGGGACTATTGTAACAGCATCATGCTCGCTCTCCACACCACACGTTTGCTCCGTTGTCACCTTACAGCCAGAATGAATTTTCCAAACTATAAATCTGATGAATCCACATTCCTCTGTTGAAAAAAATCCTGCTACAGCTGCCACATCCCCTAAACAGTCCACACGTCTTATGTGCATAGGCTCTTGACAACAGAGATGGGATCATACACTTCCTCTACACGCCCCAATTTCTAATAAAGCTCTGGATACTTATTAGCTATTGAAAGTTGTATGCTGGCCAGCGCCGCAGCTCACTAGGCTAATCCTCCACCTGTGGTGCCAGCACATGGGGTTCTAGCCCCGGTCGGGGCACCGGATTCTGTCCTGGTTGCCCCTCTTCCAGGCCAGCTCTCTGCTGTGGCCCGGGAGTGCAGTGGAGGATGGCCCAGGTCCTTGGGCCCTGCACCCGCATGGGAGACCAGGAGGAAGCACCTGGCTCCTGGCTTCAGATCAGCGCAGCGCGCCAGCCATAGCGGCCACTTGGGGGGTGAACCAACAGAAGGAAGACCTTTTTCTCTCTCTCTGTAACTCTGTCAAAAAAAAAAAAAAGTTGTATGCTGTCCAGACACCATCCATAAACACGTTAACACCTGTGAGGCACATCAAGTATCACCAGGGAGGTAAAACCTGTGATTTTCATTAGGGCCCCTGGTTCAAACAACTCCTGGTCTCGAAAAACCGTCAAAGTCTGTCCTTATCTACACAGCCCACAGCTGCCTTGCTCACTGGATGGATCATGTCGGCACCTGGACCCTGAGACTCCAGATTTCAGAGCTCCTTATGTATGCTCCTAATGATGAACCCTACGGAGGTCCTGCCGCTTGGCCGTATCCTCCACCTTCTCAATTTTGGTGAGGGTCAAGAACTACACTAGACTGTAGGGTGTTAACATATCTGAGGGTGCCTCAAAAGTCATATGGTCAAATTGAATTAAAAAATCAGTCTATTGGGGGTCAAAACCATTTGAAATCCATGCAGTGTTTCCAATTTTTGAAAGGCCCCTTGTTTGTATCAGGATATGCGTGGGTAAGATTCTGAAGCAAGGCCAGAGACCAGGCTGACAGGTGGATGGGTGAGACAGCTCCTCTTAAATGAACCGCCAGAAGGTACCCAGATGATGGCTGAGAGGAAGCAGCATGTCCAGCGCCAAGGGACCAAGATGGGAGCACAGAGATGGGCTGACATGGGGGAGCACATTGCATTGGGATGACCAGAGGCCCTCGGGCTTCTATCCATGCACCACTGTCCTAGAGCAGCTTCTGTTTAGCCCAAGACCCTCTACGTACACCGTTCTGCTGCTCCCTGCCTCACCCTCACGCACTGGCCCACACGTGAGATCTGCCTCGACACTCAGAATCACCCACTCCCATGCAAAATCAAACCTAAAACTCAAGAGCGGGGACTCCTGGGAACTTGTTAATACCCTCTGAGTCTGAGTTCCAGGGACTGTACCAGCCACATCTCAGTTTGAACTGGCGCTCCACATGGCCTCAGAAGAAATAGAACCCAAAGTGCTTGGCCACTTAAGAGTTCTCCGAGCTGGGGCAAGTTAATTAGCCTGCCAGAGCCTTAGTAATCACAATTCCGACCCCACCAGCACTGTCAGGGAAGGAATGAGATGAGACAGGGAAGGCGCGTCTCTCTCTGAGCCCACGAGGAGCAGCGTGAGGCTGGGGAAGAGGGTGGAGAGAGGGCCTCCCACTCTGCCAAAACAGAGAGAACCCCTTCTTTGGGATCCTCCCGCTCAACACCCACACATTTTCCCACTTAAAGTTTGAGAGAAGCTTCTGGAATAAGGCACAGAAAGTCTGTGCTAAGATGATGGCGTAAACTAATACGTCACCTCGAGGGAACACAGATTCCCTCCTTGTAACACTCTCCTGCCTGGGGAAGCTGCTTCCCACGCAGCTTCCACAAGGAAAGTCAGTATCGGCCGCCCAGCCCGCATGGGGATCAGAGGCTGGGGCCAGGCGTGCCCAGCCATGCAGAGTCCATTTTGGATGCCACCAGGCAATTTCCTTCTGCCTCTGGCTGCCCTTCTTCTCTGCTCCCATGATGCCCCTGCAGTCCCACCTGTCTGTCTCTCAGCCCAATTCTGGAAGGAAGCAGGGATGCTAGAGACTGGAAGCCCAGCACCACGGGACGGAACCTGGATGGTGACATCTCACAAAGGCAGGTGTGAGAATCTGTGGGCCACGTGGGGTCTAGGACACATGCCCCAACCAATGTCACCTTTCCTGTTTCCAAAGTGACACAGGCACCGAGGGGCCAATGGCCGCTGATGGACTGGTACTGAAAGTCGGGGTCTAGAAGTAAGAAGGAAGTGGGGAAGTCCCACACAAACGAGGACACACCCGGGACCACGGGCGGCTGCCCATTCTCACCGGCAGCCAGTTATTGCCAACTCGTCAGACTGTATTTTCCCACTGGAAGCAGGAAATCGTAAATTTTCATGTGTGAAATCTTCCCTATAAAAAAAGCTGGTGATTAGTTCCTTCTATATTTAAAACAACCCCACAGATCAAACAAAACATATCCTTGTGGCGAGCTGGCTCTTGTTCCTTTAAATGCTTCAGAGAGCAGCAGGTGAGGAAAGAACTTTTCTCTTGCGCAAACAATTGCATCATTTGGCATCGTTCCCGTGGTAACTTTGGTATCAGGGCTCCTGCCTTCTCTTTTAATCTTTTTTTTTTTTTGGACAGGCAGAGTGGACAGTGAGAGAGAGAGACAGAGAGAGAAAGGTCTTCCCTTTTGCCAATGGTTCACCCTCCAATGGCCGCCGCGGCCGGCGCACTGTGGCCAGCACACCGCACTGATCCGAAGGCAGGAGCCAGGTGCTTCTCCTGGTCTCCCATGGGGTGCAGGACCCAAGCACTTGGGCCATCCTCCACTGCACTCCCGGGCCACAGCAGAGGGCTGGCCTGGAAGAGGGGCAACCGGGACAGAATCCAGCACCCCAACTGGGACTAGAACCCGGTGTGCCGGCGCCGCAAGGCGGAGGATTAGCCTAGTGAGCCGCGGCGCCGGCACTCCTGCCTTCTTTCTCAGGTTTTCCGCAGACTCCTTCAGAGAGGGGCTGAGGGAGGAAGAACTTCCCCTCTGGCAAACTTTTCCAAACGCGAGGGCTGTGCGGCTCCCTGAGCCTTCTGCAGCCCCTCTGGGGAGGGAGCACGGTGTTGGGGTTAGGGCGACACAGTCCTCTGGTCCCCAGGCAGCGTTTGGCTACATGCATGGAGATCTCGCTGGCCTTTTCTCCTTTTTGAGGCCAGTGTGACACTGGGGAAATGGAAGTAGGAGGCAAGAATGCCTCATCCTGCCTCTTGGGGTTAACAAAAGTCACAGCTGGGGCAGACTCTGTTTTTGACTCACCATCCCCAACACCAGGATGTCTTTTCAGGATCATCCAATTTCTTCCAAAGAGTGTTTGAGTAACCCCGGAGACAGGGAGCTCACTACCTACTGATAGGAATCATCATATCTTTATATGGCATTGATAGTTGTAAATATCTTCCTTATAATGAGCCAAAGTAATCCTCCCTGAAACTTGGCTCTGCCCTTGGCAGTCACATAATCCAATTAAAGGACTCTGCACACCATCGCCCTTCAAACATGGAATCTGCCTCGCATCACAGCCAAATCTTTGAACTAAATCTTCTCATTCCTTTTGCCGTTTCTCCCATGACCTAGATTCCAGAACCTTTGCCACTCTTTCAAGTCTTCTCTGGCCCATTTCCCGTTTCTTGACGTTCCTCTGAGATGTTGACTCAGCGAATAGCATGTCCCACCTCGGGACAAACAAAACAAACCAGAGTGGAATGAATGAGGTGAAACTAAATCAGAACACATGCAAGTTTTTCTTTTTTTTAATTATTTGAAAGGCAGAGTTACAGAGAGAGAGAGAGAGAGAAATATATATAGAGAGATGTTCCGTATCTACTGGTTCACTCCCCAAATGACGCAGCGGCTGGAGATGGGCCAGGCTGAAGCCAGGAGCCAGGATCTCCATCTGACTCTCCCACGTAGGGAGCAGGGCCCCAAGCAGCTGGGCCATCCTGTGATGCTTTCTCAGGCACATTAGCAGGGAGCTGGATTGGAAGTGGAGCAGCCAGGACTCAAACTGGCATTCGCATGGGATTCTGGAGTCACAGGCAGCAGCCTAACCCTCTGCAACACAAGGCTAGCCCCCTTGCTAGGTTCTTTACTGGGTACTGTTGCTTGGTGGACTGGGGTCAATCCCAAGAATCCTTTCCTCCCTCAGTTGCATCCTGAACAGTGAAAAGTGCTGAGAAACCGGGGCCAGTTGGCACACTGTCGGTTTGATTTCCAGGGAACCATTGGCAGAAGCGTCTTTGGTGTGGTGAGGACTGCGCCGTCCGCTCTCTGGGGTTTTCTTCTTTTTCCCAGGCCTGCCCATTTCTCTGAGTTGTCCTTTGGGTTCCCCTGCTACACAGAGAACAGACTTCCATATCCCACGAAATATTCACATCAGCTGCACCAGTCAGATATTTTGCTCTCCATCTGCAGGAAATGAGAGTGGGAGAAGCCAGAGAGAGCCCAGGAGTGTCACCATGATAGGAGTCCCTCGCAATGCAGAAAACACGAACGTGAAGAAGCAGTGTTTCTCCCTCAGCTGGGGCTCAGAAAGCAGACTCTGGGTGGAAGAGGCTGTGTGTGACCTGTGGCTTGTGTGAGGATGATCCGGGGAGCTCTACGCTTCAGTGGAGTCAGCGCTGGGCTGTGTGTCCACAGCCGGCCCCCAACCCCATCTCCATACCCCTTCAGTTCCATCTAAGTTCTACACAATATGCAAATGAAAGTCTGGGACCGCCCACTGGCCCTGAGCTCTTGGACAAGCTGCTTCACTTCTTGGAGGCTCACTTTCCTCAGATATAAAATGAGAAACCTGATTAATGTCTCCCCTAAGGATTAAGCCAGAATTATGAATAGCTATTGTTGCCTGGTGCATGGTTGATGCTTCATGAAATATAATGAGTTTGACTTTTTTCTTATACTCTCCATCCCATCACCTCCTTGACAAAGGACACTCAGGGGCAAGAGGAGCTTGGGCATCCTGCCTTCTGTGCCCTGCGTGAGCGCTGCTCCGTCCGTCCGTCTCATTCAGCGCGGCCCTGCCCCTTGGTTTTTTGCATTCTGCCTGCTCCTTGACCTGCCAGGTTTCTTTGTGTAGCTAATTTGCTTCTGCAAGCCACAGTCTCGTCTGGATTCTCACTCACAGATGCTTTCCCACGCATGGGGAGGGCTTCTCCAGCTCCTTGGCTCCGTGCCTTGGTCTACCACTGGGTCCTGCCCTCCAAGCCTTGGCCTCACCAGAAAGCTTCCTGTGGGGCCCCTTTTTCCTCTAGGATCTTCTCCTCAGACCCCGTCAGTGCTGGTCCCTTTACTCTGAATTGTCTTTCAGTTCCATTTGAATGATAGTCTTTGGGGGGGGTCTTGGATTGCAGAAACCTGTGCTTTAGGCAAAATGTTTGTCCATCTGCCACTCTTGCCCCGAGTGCCCACCTCTCCACGAGACACTCGGCTGGGGCAGAGGGTGGGACTGCAAGGAGGAAGCGTTGGTGATTCCGGCCGGGGCCTGCAGGTCTTGCTTTCACAGCTTGTGTCTCCAACAACTGCTTGTTGATTACCTACGGGCATCCTGGTGATGCCTCAGGGACCAAAGCCAGACCAGGTCCCTGCCCTCACGAAGCTCAACTTAGGAGGAGGAAGACATAACACAAAGGCCCCCCAAAGAGAGAAGAGCATCCCAATGCCACACACCCTCATGGCAAGGAGAGTGGTGTCACCCAAAGCACTGTGGAGCGACATCTTTAGTCAGCAGTGTCTGTGTGTCAGGCAGTGTGTTGAGCATTTCCCATGTCTCGTTTCATTGAATTCTCACAGACAGCTTACAAGGCAGATGGCAAAAATCACTAAAAGCTCCATACACAAAGAAGAGCAAATAGACTAAACAGACCCCACATCCATGGCCTGGAATGATTACGATCAAAATACTGATGAGATGATTTCTATTATCAACCTCACTCAAAGATGAGGAGCTCCGATAACTAAGGTCACAAAACAAATAAGTAAGAATCCGTGCTAGAACTCAAGTGCAAATCATTCTCTCTCAGCCCATGAAGGCTGAAGGAGCATTGCAGACAGGCAGATGGCAGGTGTACCTCCCTCTATGGAAAGAACAATGAATGCCGCTCGGGCAGGTGTCTCAGAACGGCAAAACTGACCCAGGCATCGCTGGCTTCCACGCTCAGACCCAGGGTCCGTGATAAACGTGGCATTCAGGAAAGGAAGGAGAGCTCTATCCCCCAGCAGGGCTCGCTTTAACAGCACCATAGAACACTGCGGACAAAACAGCCAGGAGCTTCCCTGGGGTTCCCGACCACCCACACCCCATTAGCAGGAGCGGCATCTCTGTAGTGAGCAAGGTGGCTCCTCAATGCTCACAAGCCTGACACTGTTTTCCATATATTCCCAGCTGTGCCTGAGCTTGTGGCTTCAGGATCTGCCCAGTGTACTTTTTTTTTTTTAAGATTTATTTATTTAAAGTCAGAGTTACACAGAGAGAAGTCTTCCATCTACTGGTTCACTATCCAATTGGCTGCAACAGCTGGAGTTGTGCCAGTCTGAAGCCAGGAGCCAGGAGCCTCTTCTGGGTCTTCCATGTGGGTACAGGAGCCCAAGGACTTGGGCCATCTTCCACTGCTTTCCCAGGCCATAGCAGAGAGCTGGGTCGTAAGTGGGGCAGCTGGGACTGAAACCGGCACCCACAGCGGATGTTGGCACTGCAGGCAGCAGCTTTACCTGCCGTGCCACAGCCCCAGCCCCTCTAGTGTACTTTTGAGGTGAAGTTTGGGGAAAACTTAGGGAAGATAAAACTTGGATAGGAGGTTTTAGAAAAAGAGGACCATGTCAAAAGGGAATCTGAATCCGTGCAGTTATAATTTCATCAATATTTACTGAGTGCTCTGTGCCAAGGACTGGGAACAGTGGCAAACAGCAAATATTTGTTACATTTCATAAAGTGTGATGGGGGACACAGACAAGAAACCAGAATATCAGAAGGCATTGTGCCATGTGAGAGTGCGGAGGAATGGGCAGAGCTAAGACCACCCAGGAGGCTGGGACAGAGGTCCTGAGTTGTGAGTGCAAGTACCCATCTGCTGGACTTTATGATGATGGAAGGGTCACGAGATCTAGGCAGAGAAGAAGTGGATACACTCACAGCACATTGGTCTTCCCCCTTCAGAACCCTCAGTAGCGCTCTGTGTAATTCCTCTTTTGACTGTCTGGCTTGTCAGTGGGTTGCGTGCTCTGTGAGAAGCGGCACTGTGTCCCCAGGGTAAAGCACAGCTTTCCCGACTGGGTCAGGAAATGAATGCACACAGACAGGAATGTGCGGGATGATTCTGAGGGTGTGAGAAGGATTGTCAGCAGTGAGAGAGACAGTGGATCTTCAGATACAGAGGGCAAGGACGTGAGTTTGAGAAGACAGTGTCTTTCATTTGCAATGTGTTCAAGTTGGTATGCCAAGGTTGTATCCAGGTGGAGTTAGAAGTGAAGTTAAAATCCAAGAGACAAAAACTGGAGAAAAAATTAGGATAGTGTTCCATATTGGAAGGACAAGTGAAGCTAAAATGGTATCTGAGAGGGAAGTGCACATGGAGTCCAGGACAAGGGGCAGTGGAGTCACCCGTGTCTGTAGGATAGGACGTAGAAGGCGGTGCAGAGTTTCAAGGACGAGACGCTTCCAAAGAGGAGCTACAAACACTATTCCCATGTAGGGTAGGTTGAATGAGATGAGAGGATAACTCTGAATTCCATGCCTCGGTGGTACTGATTGGAGGTAATTGAGGAAATGGTATAGGAAGGATCCCTAGTGCAGAGATATGAGGAGATGATGCTAGTTGATGATGCTGAAGTTTTGAGGAGATGGGAACATAGCTTCCAGAAACAGTAAAAGCAGGAGAAGTTTGGGAGGAGGGAGAAATCTGGGGAGTGATCCAGAGGCCCTGAAGAAGTCATTGACAGTGAAGAGAGATAGGAGAAAGGATCAAATAAAAGAAAGGATCAAATCTTGTTATCTACAAGACAAGGAAAAATGAGAGTCATGGGTGTCTCAGCTTTTGTTCTCATGCAAAGCTATTGGTTAGAAAGGCAATTTGCTTGTATGTAAATCCTCAATTATTTTTGTTGCCAGTTGTGGTTATAGGGTAGCTGAGAGTGATTCGAGAAAACATCATGATGGAAGCAATACGGCTGTTTTCTGGGCTGGAACAAGGTGGTCTCATGGTGAGCGCTTGTCTCTATGTTCAGCTTCAATCTCTCAGACTGACACCCTTTTCCTCTTACCAACATCCTCTATGATTGAGGATTTTTTATCTCTTTTTCCCCTTCCAGCAGTGTCTCTGGCTCCCAGGAGATGATTTGGCAATGTCTGGAGATATTTTTGGTTTTAACAACTAGGAGGCATGGAACATACTACTGGCTTAGAGTGCTGTAGCCAGGAGTCTTGCTAAACCTCCTACAATGGACAGAATAGCCTTCACCACAAAGAATTACCTGACCTCACACGTCATTAGTTCTGAGGTCGAGACACCTTGTTCTGGGATGTGGACTCCCTAGATCAGAGGCCATGATGTTCATATGGGTCATGGGATCCTCAAGCGCCAGCAACACAGGGTGCCCTGTCATAGTAAGAGGAAACAGAGATTGACCCAGACCTGGAGGAATCAGCCAGGTTTGATTGCAATTTTTTGCTTAGAGCACTCAGTGGCAGAGGGTTCTGGGAACTGTCTGGAAAGCAAGCTCACGAAGGACATTGCGAATATTCTGTTAAAGAGGGAGAGGAACAGCCCTGGGGCTTCACCAGGAGACTGACATAGCTACAAATGAGAGAATCTTGGAACAAAAGGTCTGGAACCGCAGGTAACACAAGAACACCCAAGACCATGAGCAGTTCATCGTTCTGACAGATAGAATCCAGCCAGCCGCTGAAGCGGCAGAGGCAGAATTTTAAACAGGCAGAAAACAGAGAGATTTCCTGTGGTGGTGTGCAAAGCTGAGGCATCTCAGTCCACCGGGGGCTGTCACGCATGCAGGGAAGGTCACCACTTTGGATCAGCACCTTGAATTCGATGGCTATCGCCCATGAGTGCACATCGGAATTACTCATGGGACTCTGAAGGACCTCTGATGCTTGAACACCCATTCCCAGAGCTCAGATTTACCTGATCTGAGATGTGTGATGTTTCTTTAGGGCGCACTCATCCCAGGTGAAGCTAATGGGTAGCCCTACATTGAGAATGAACTGTATCTCAAAACATGATCTACGCAGCTCCTCTCTGCAATGCCCTAAGTGCCCAGTTCCACTGAGTGTCTCAGAACGTACATGTATGTAACTGAGCTCTTGACTTGGGACCCTAGCCTACCTGGCCCTTGCTTAGGATTCGCCAACTTGGTGAACTGCATGGTACAGCATTGTGTACAGGCTAGAATCCCACCAGTTCCCCTTAACCCCCATTCCCAGCTCATTTCCAGGGCTGTAACTGTTACTTACAGAAGGCACTAGATACACCCTCTGCTCTCTTCCTCCGCTGCCTCTGCTGTAACCAAAACTGCTGTCATCTCTTCTAGGTCTCCCCTTGGCCTCGGGGATTCTGCTTTGGATGCCTTTACCCATTCTCTGCAGAGGAGTGGGAGTGTCCATATCTGGCTTAAGATCTTTTAAAAGCTTTTCCCTGTAGAGAATAAGAACCCAAAGGCCCTGTAAGATCACGAGAACGGAGGACCCTCTTCCCGCACAGCCTTCCTTATTCCTTAGCGTGAAGCACCGCGCTCAGAGGCCTTTGCATGAATGTCCCCTACCTCCACATCTGCTTTACAGCGACAGCTGCCTCACCTTCACATCTTCTTCTAAAGTGGGGCTTCTTCATCTTGGCACTGTTGACATTCGGTGCTGGGACATTCTTTGTGGTTGGGGCTGTTCTGTACATTGTAGCACGATTGGCTACATCTTCAGACTGTATCCACTGGATCCAGTGGGATCCCGCTCACGCCTGGTGTGACCATCAAAAACACCTCCAGACAATGCCAAATGTCTCATGGGGGCCACAAGAACTGCTGGCTTAAATACTACTCTCCTGAATAGGTATTCCCCGGTCTTCAGCTGTTTTTCTCAATTTCCATATCCTATGAGTTGCTTTCATCAACTTTTCCCACCTTGAAATTAAATATACACTAATTGGGGCCAGCACTGTGGCATAGGTTAAGCCTCTGCCTGCAGTGCCAGAATCTCCTATGGGCGCCCATTTGAGTTCCAGCTGCTCCACTCCTGATCTATTCCCCTGCTAATGTGCCTGGGAAAGCAGTCAAAGATGGCCCATGTGCTTGGGTCCCTGCACCCATGTGGGAGATCCAGAAGGGGTTCCTGGCTCCTGGATTTGGCCTGGCCCAGCCCCATTGTGGCCATTGAGGGGATGAACCAGTGGATGGAAGAGCTCACTTGCAATCTCTGCCTTTCAAATAAAGTTAAAAAAATGCATACCCACCTGTGCCACACCCCACTAGATGCTCTTAACTGTTTCACCAAGTTCTGTAATACCAGCATTGAGCGCAGCTCCTGACTTACAGTAGATACTCAAGAAAACAGGCACTGAAAAATGTGTGCTTGCATGAATGACTCCTGGGCGTGCAAGGACCTCCACTCGGGTGAGAGAGGAGATCCAGTACAGAAGCAAGGGTATGGACCGTGGGCGCAGCAAGTCATAGGTTCCCGCTCGGCCGTCTACTAGGAATGAGACCCGGGACAACTTCAGTACTATCTCAGAGTCTCATTTTATTTACCTGCAAAGTCGGGATACTATCCTTGAGCGCTGGATCAGTTGCATGGTTTTGCCTGCTCTCTCCTTGACCCCCGGTGGTTGGAACGTTTCTCCATGTACACTTGGCACCTGACGCCAGTCTCCATTAGGGCTCACCGTCGCCAAGGGCAGGATCACACTGTACTCTCAGTGTCTCATACAGAGCCAAGCACGTTGTAGGTGCTCAAGAAATGGCCTTTTGAGCAGTATGACTAATGGTTGTATCTGAGACTTAATGATAGCTCTGCGGGCTCTTGAGCTGTGACGATTCTCCTAGGGGTTGGTCCTTGGGGAAAGTGACCAATCCCAGGCCCCTCATTGCTGGATTAAAAGAGTAGCAGGGAGGTGCCTATGGTTGCTATTCAGGTGCCAGTTCTGACTTCTTACAGAAAGCTGGGAATCTAGGCCAGGAACCTTTCTGTGTCCTCCTTCTCCCCTGGCCATTATGAACAGTGAGTTTCATGGACATGTTCTGTCTCTTAGACCCAGGGGATGGAATTGGGTGGCAATGCTCAGCTCGTCCTTCTGGCCAGCACCAGGGAAGCTTCATGTCTGCAAACAGTTCCACTGAGGGATCCTCCAATTTGCTTGTAGCACGAGGCTCCCTTAGCAAGCACTCCTGAGGTCCTCTGCTTGCTTTGAAAGCCTTCTCAGCAGACCGTCCCCTGGGATTGTGTCTCCCTAGGACTGGCTCAGCCCAGCTTTCCTGGGCCAGGAAGTGGCAAAACTGGGATCTGAAAATAGGTCTTGAGGATCTTTCTACTTCTCATGCTCAAAATTTACAACGCAGGCGAAGAGCCTTCTTCCTTTCTCTTAGTTAGGGTAGCGTTGGGTAGGTACCCAAGATCTCACCCGCTAGGGAAGAGGTAGACCCCTATATTTGTCTCCTGGGGCTATTCTCACAGAGCTGAGTTCTGAAATATTTGGCATCAGAATTGTTTCAGATTTTGGATCTTTTTCAGTTTTAGAATATTTTCATCTGTATAATGAGATACCACTTTTCAAAACTAAATGTGAAATTTCATTTCTGTTTTATATGCATCATTGACACACAGCCTGTAGTTGATATTATACAACTGTGTGTTGTGCACCTATGTTTTTAAATTTAATTTATTTGAGAGAGAGAGAGAGAAGAGAGAGAGTGGTCCCATCCTTTGATTCACTTCCTAAACACCCACATGGCTGATGCTGGGTCTGCTCAAAGCCAGGAGCTGGGAACTCAGTGTGAGTCTTCCTCATGGTGTCAGGGATCCCCTTACTTGAGCTGTCCCTTGTTGCCTCCAGGGTGTGCATTATGAAGAAGTTGGATTCAGGTATGGAAGGCGGGCAAGAGTCAGAGAAGTCACATGTCCTTGGGTTAAGACTGATACACTGTTGTATAGAGACCACTGTATAATTGTATAGAGTCTATTCGCATAGTCAGGACTCAAGCCCAGGCACTCCAGTACAGAATGCAGGCATCCCAAGAGGGAGCCTAAGTGCTAGGCTAACGGCTCCCTCCCGTGCCTGTTCTGACTGTTATCTGTCAAGAGTGGAATTTTCCACCTATGGCATCAGATCCATCAGTGCCCTCAAAATCCTGGATTCTGGATTTTCAGATTAGGGGTGCTCAACCTGTACTCAACCTTAAAACAACAAATGTATTTTTTCACAGTTGTAGAGGCTGAAAGTCTGAAATCAAGCTACTGGCAGGCCCATGTCCCTCCAAAGGGCCTGGGGAACAAGTCTTCCTTGCTTCCTGCAGCTTCTGGTAACCCCAGGCAAGCCGGGACCTGTGGTCCATCGCTCTAGTCTCGGCCTCTGCCTTCCCACACTGTCTTTCCTCTGGGTGTCCAAATTTCCCTATAAGCACCCTGGCTGTATTGGGTTAAAGACTCACTCTACTCTGGCCTGTGCACAATTAGTTGTATTTGCAACAACTCACGTGGTCCCAAATAAAGTTACGTCCTGAGGTACTGGGAGTTAGGACTTCAACCTATCTTTTTGGGAGACACAATTCATCACATTTTCCCCTAACCAAAGCAAGGGTCTTGTGACCACAAAAACAGTGTGGATGTTTGTTGCACAGATTTGTTGGCTATGGGCAGATCCACACTGCATCTCCCTTCCTCTCTGTCCCCAAGGCTGGCCTCAGCCCCTGGCAGCTCGGCTAGAGTCTGTTTTATTCACCCTGTGGCCTTTCACAGCCTCACCATGGGCTGCCTTCTCTTGCCCTTTCAGGCATAGGAAAGTGGATCCTAACTCTAAGACCATTTAAGCTTTCCTCGTGTAGCCCTATCTGCTGTTTTGGTTTTTTATTACAGAGGTCTCCATTGTCACAGGGTAAAAATGACCAATGTCCTGTACTTTTCTAAGAAGTGTTCTGGCCGGCGCTGCAGCTCAATAGGCTAATCCTCTGCCTACGGCGCCGGCACACGGGGTTCTAGTCCCGGTCGGGGCGCCGGATTCTGTCCCGGTTGCCTCTCTTCCAGGCCAGCTCTCTGCTATGGCCCGGGAGTGCAGTGGAAGATGGCCCAAGTCCTTGGGCCCTGCACCCACATGGGAGACCAGGAGAAGCACCCGGCTCCTGCCTTCGGATCAGCACAGTGCGCCGGCTGCAGCACGCTGGACATAGCGGCCCTTGGAGGGTGAACCAACAGAAAAGGAAGACCTTTCTCTCTCTCTCTATCCACTCTGCCTGTCAAAAAAAAAAAAAAAAATTAAGAAGTGTTCATTCTCACATCATTGCCTGGCTGCATCAATGTTTTGTTGATGTTAGATGCACTTTCATCTTGACTTCTGACTCTGAATGTGTCATCCACACTGTGTTCAGTCTGTGTTCATTAACTAAAAGTGCTTTCTAGGAACTTCCTGTCCCAGAGGCACAGGCTTCACTGTGTGGTAGGTACAAAAGTCAACAGGGAGCCCAAAGAGTCGTGCACATCAGGAAGCTAAGAGTCAGAGTGACCTGGACCTCAGGGAAAAGAAGCCAGACCAAAAGGTATCAAAGGCGGGGAAGACTCAGAGAAGTGACACGTCCTAGGGTTAGGACTGATAGGCTCTTGTGTAGCGCCTACAGAAAGGAGATCATTGAAATATCACCATTTTTTATCCTCTTGAATTTGAAACACGTGAGAAAGATTCAAACCCAAGAACATAGACACAAGGATAGCAAATGAGAAGTTGAGCTGAATTGGAGAAGTCCACAGTACTAGGCAGATATGCTGAGTTTTCCAGTACCCAGCCCGACGAGGGGCAGAGAGAGACTGGGGGGGTTAATGCATGAGACCCTGGCTGTGGCTGGCCTCTGAAGACGTGCACAGTCAACTCTGAGACTGTGCACAGAGAAAACTTGACCATGGGCACTGTTGTTCCTGAAAACAAAGCATGAGTTCAGGCTGCTGCAGGGCAACTGACACAGCCCCAGGGAGTGCTCAGGAGGTGAAGCAGCCCCTTGTGCCTTGCGTAAGAAGTCCAACCAGAACGCACGGCCACAGACAGAGACTCATTATGGTTTTGACTGAATGAAGCAATTGTCTCTGATAATCAAAGGGACTCAGGTATCAGTAGGGGTGCCATGTCCATTAGGTCAGGATATCACTTGTCTGAGTCCCCATACTGTAACCCGGGGAGGGCAGGAGGGCAGTTTCTGTCTCCACAACTTGTTTTCAAGTTCCCAAGTGTGTATTTTTCCAAGTCACGTCTGGCTTAATTTCTGGTGAAAATTAACTCTCATACTCTCATTGTTTATCTGGCTTTTAGCAGAGACATGCAAGAACACTTTCTCCTTAGTTACTCACTTTCAATCCACAAATAGAAAGGAGAGACAGAGAGAATAGGGGTGGGGGGGGGAGAAAGTGAACATGAGAGCACACACAGGTCAGATTCAGTAATAAGCTTTCTGGAGAATTTAAGATTCTTCTGTCGTAACAGACTTTGTAGATATCAGACTGTTTTAATCTTTACTTTTCACTGAGATGTAATGGGCACACCATGAAACTCACCTTTTTGAAGCATGCAATTCAGTAGTTTTTAGGGTATATACAAAGTTATGCAACTGTTACCACTAACTCCATTTTCAACCCTCCAAAAAGAAACTCCAAACCACTGACAGGCTGCTCTCTTCTTAAACTGTCACATAGTCATCCTACCCCCACTCCATCTCTGTAGGGGGTCATCTTCCCCCCCCCCCCCAATCAGTGTCTTTTGCAGGAAGGGAATAGGGGAGGAGAGCACTGTCCAACAGAAATACACTGTAAGCCACTATTTAAATAGAAATCTAACAGAAGCCGCTGCTAACATTTTTCTAATAGTTAACATTTCTCAAAGTGACAAAGTTAATAATACATTCTATTTAGTGCAACATCTCAAATACAAGTATGGAAATTATCAGGGAGGAGTTTTTCCTCCTCCTGATCCTCCCACATTTCTGATGCCTGCATGTTACTCCCTAGGGAAGCCTTCCCTGCTCAGCCTCCTGCGGGCAGGCCCCCTCTCACCTCGGTTACTCATCACAGCATTTGTTTTAGGGCCTTTACAGCACTCACTGGGTACACAAGGTTCCCATTGATGTCCCATGGGATGTGTCGAGCTCCCACGTCAGACTGAAAGCTTTGAGAACAGTGCTATGGGCTGCTTTAAGTTACCCCCTCCCATGTAGATGTTGAAGCCCTAATTTCCAATGTGGTGGTTTTAGGGGAAGGGGCAGGGATAAGATGATGAGGAAAATGAATAGGATTATTGGCTTCATTGTTATGGGAAAACAGCAGTGGGGAAATTATTGTTGCCTTGGTTCTTTGTCTCACATGGAAGAAGACTATCCAAGCAGACATCAAAGAGATTCAAAAGTATTTATTAGAGTCAAGGACTTCCAGCCAGAGCAGCTTGGAGGGGGGCTTCCAGCAGGAAAACCCAAAGGGGACTAGTGGCAGTCGACTTTAAGTACAATTTTGAAAGAAAAAAAAATGATGGATCAGATTGGCATTCAGTTACCATCACAAGACCTCACTTAAGTTCTCCATCCCGTCTGGCCAGCTAAGGGTGGGATGGGTACCTTGTTTTCTCAAGAAGCTGTGAGCTCAGGAAGAGCTCCCTTGGTAAATTTGGAGATTCCAAAGGAAGGAGGGCAGCTTGTTCTTGCTGAAGATAAAGTTTTTGGGAAGGAGGCAAATATTTTACACCCCAAATTCCATTGGGATCCCCATCTAACTCTTCACATTATGATAGAATTTGTGCTTTTATAAGAGCTAGGAGAATGCACGGTGCAGGGGAGGCATTTAATGAAGAGCTGTTGAAAGAATGACTCGTGAATGAATGGGTGCTTGATAGAAGGGCAGGTAGGAACCCACAGCATGGAATCAAAAGGTTGTGTACCAGACAACGAAGAAGCCAGCTCAAAGAGAGTAAAAGCTGGGTCCCAGGATGGGAAAGAGGGAAAACTTGATTGGATGTGGACACATTCTAGAGCTTACTGAAGTCCAAGGAGAGTAGTTTGTCCAATCCCTATCAGGCAAGTGGGAGCCACAGTAGCTTCATGAGTGAGGGAGAGATGTGACAAGGCTTGAATAGAAGTGAGAAGCCCAAATCCAAATGGAAAACAAGATCATGAAAGCCTGGATCTAACTAGGGAATAACACGGCCTTCTGGGTGTGAGTGGGGAAGGGAAACAGGTCTCCTTCCCTGCGGCCCCTCTGTTTGGTGAGGAGTTTCTGAGGGTGACAGTGCTTTAAGCAGTATCCAGGGAGCATGGGAAAGGTTAGTGGCATGGCATGAAGGGTTTGCCATCCCCATTGAAGGCACCTGGTCACAGGCAGGGATTGTTATTAAAGCAAAGAGCAGAGAAGTTCCGAACATCACAGGCCTCTTAGACTGCTGGGCGGTATTTTAGTTGAATTTGGCAGGTAGCGTCTTGTATCACTGCATGTTGGAAGTGGCAGAGTGAATTTTTGGCTATGTGTCAACAACAATGACATCCCATCGGTCGCAAAGCACCTTCCCTGTGAAAAAGGCCCAGGGGGACGTTAATGAGCACGCCCTGGGAAGATGGAACTGCAGATAACGCTGGGGCGGGAAAACTGAGTCACCTTGGAGTGATGGAGCAATTTTGCTTTATCTCTCAGAGTTTCCCATTCCTCGTGTTAGGATAATCTTAAATAAATTGACTTTTTAACATATTGCTGTGCTAATTTTTTTTTTAGCTAGTTTCTTAGCATGTTCTTACTAGTGTTGTTTCCCTTGTAAACTTTCTTGTAAAATTAATGGTTGGAAGCCTTTTCAATAAAATTCCCCTAACAAAACTACATGAGAATATAGAAGAATGAACAAAAGAAGCCAGCCACAAAGAGAACTAATGTATTATTCTATTTATTTAAAGTTAAAGTCAGGCAAAACTGACCTATGCCATCGGGGGTCTGGATAGGGGTAAGCTCTGGGGCCTAGTGATGACCTGAAGGAGGCATAGGGAGAGGTTTTTGGCCAGCTGGCTGTGTTCTTTTCCCTGATCTGGGAGCTGCTGCATGAGTGTCTGCTCCAAAAAGTCAGCAAGCCAGGCTGGGCATGTGGCTTAGCAGGGAAGATACCAGTTAAAATGCCTGAGTCCCACATCACAGAGCCCATGCTTGCACTGGGCTCGGCTCCTGGCTCCAGACTCCTGCTAATGCAGACCCTGAGAGGCAGCAGTGATGGCTCAAGTAGTTGGGTCCCTGACAGCAACGTGGGAGACCTCAGTTGAGTTGCCAGCTCCTGGGTTTGGTTCTGGCCCAGCCCTGACCATTGCTGGCATTTGGGGATTGAACCAACAGAAGGGAACTCTCGCTTTGTCTACCTCTATCTCTCATGTAAGCACAAAGGAAACTCGAGAGACACGAGTGGATAAGGTAGTAGAGGATAAGCCTGGATATGTGAGTCAGAATCAGATCCTGGCCGGCGCCGCGGCTCAATAGGCTAATCCTCTGCCTACGGCGCCGGCACACCGGGTTCTAGTCCCGGTCGGGGCGCCGGATTCTGTCCCGGTTGCCCCTCTTCCAGGCCAGCTCTCTGCTGTGGCCCCAGAGTGCAGTGGAGGATGGCCCAAGTGCTTGGGTCCTGCACCCCATGGGAGACCAGGAGAAGCACCTGGCTCCTAGCTTCAGATTAGCACAGTTCTCTGGCCACAGCGTGCCGGCTGCAGTGGCCATTGGAGGGTAATCAATGGTAAAGGAAGACCTTTATCTCTCTGTCTCTCTCTCACTGAACACTCTATCAAAAAAAGAAAGAAAGAAAGAAAGAAAGAAAGAAAGAAAGAAAGAAAGAAAGAAAGAAAGAAAGAAAGAGCGTAAAGAAAGAGAGTGAAGAAAGGAAGAAATGCCAGAAGTTCAAAATGGTCATCAGGGTGAGTCAGGGCACCCCTCTTTGTTGCTATGAATATCAGCTGTTGGGTAGGTCTTTCCTGTTACCTTTCATTTTGGACAAGGCAGCTTAAAACACAAGAACCTTCCCCTGCATCGCTGCAAAGACAGTCAGAGGAAAAAGCACTGGAAAGTCTTGGCTGGGTTCTCCAAGAACTCCCCCCAAGGAGTGCTTGCCCCTTGCCCAGGGACTCAATCCAGTTCTAACAGCCTCTGGCCTTGACCAGGGGTCTCCGCAATTCCTGCATTCCTCAGCCGATCACACATCATCCCCGTCAGCATCATCTGGGGGAGGCGAGCATTGTGAGTCCGGTGCAGCGGTTCTTACCTAACGTATGCTGTGGCACACTGCTCTATGTATACCTTCGGCAAAAGTAAAAGGAAAACGTGGACATCATGATGTGTTTTCTGCACCTGAGGATGCATATCAGTAGCTTGGTGGCCGAGCTGAGCTGAGTTGGATTTTTTTTTTTTTTTACATAAGGTGTAGAGAATCTTGGGATGGAAGGTAGGAATGCGTAAAGTATGTGGGTATTAGGAGAGAAGACACAGATACACAGATCCTGGGAGGCCAGAAGGAAAGTGATGCTGTTTAGGAGAACAGAGTTCCAGAAAGTACAGCAATTTGGGGTAACTGGTGATGGATTGTTATACACTGGGTAGGGTGGAGGGGTCGGGTGGATTTCAGGAAATGACTGAGGAACGGATTGTTTCAGGGATCCATTTACCTGCTCCGATCCAGCTGGACTATTTCTCAATCATTTGCTTATTCTGTAGCAAGGCTTAGAGCTGAGCTCTCGCATCCACTGAGAAGAAATCCACTGCATTCCCTCCCAAACCCCATGAGCAGTTGTAGGGATGCAATGTCATCCAGATGATGGAGGCCCATCCTCTGTGAAGACAATTGGCATGAGGGGTAGGTCCCCCGACTAGCAAGGGGCGTCCACCATCGGTCCCAACTATCTGCATACCACCCATCCTCCCCTTCTCAAGTGCTCACAGAAAAATGAACCAGAGAAGTAAAAGGATGTTCTCTAGGAAAAGCAAATCTGACTCTAGCACATGCCACTATGTAGCTTTAAACACATCCCACTGTGCGGCCTTAAACAAGTATTTAGTCTATCGCCATCTCAGTTGCTCGTGTTAAACAGGAATAACAAGAACACAGAATTATTCATAAAGGTTATGTTCCAGGAAAAATGCATTGGCTTAAAAAAATGGACGTGAAAGTTCCAGTTACTTTCCAGGCTGTGCCACCAGCACTGATTATCTTTCAAGAGTGCTGTGGGCAATAAAGATGGGGTGTCAAGTATTTGCTGAGCCTTATTTGAGCCTCAGGGAAGCGTTTGGTGCACTGGAGTTTAATCTTACTTATCTACCATCTTATTATATGTTAATCTATTTATGTGGTGCATGGGCAGTGTCAACATAAGGGTGGCTATCTGATAGACTGGCTAAGCCTTAAACAAGAGAGGGCAATGCCCTTTCACCATTGGTTCCCCACTGGTTTCCAACCAGATAAACAACCCTTGATCCAGATGACCTTTGTAATAGAGAGGATGTATGTCAGGGTCGTGCATTCAAGAGGGGTGGGGCAGGTCACTTTAGTGAGCAGACCTGGTGATGGGAATGCAGTGTTCTACCCTAAGGGCAGCTATTGGACCCTCAGCCTCTGCTGAGGGTGTCCCTCTGGGAAATGCAGGCCGGAAGTTGCTCCACCTCCTGTTTAATCAAGACAAGCTATTGATCTGAATCTTCAGGTGAAATTCCCCTGATTCTTAGTTCAAATCTTTACAAAACACATGGTGTGGGCCAATGGAAAGTCACATTTAGACCTTGTCCTCTTATTGACACCTGGTAGGTGATTATCCAGTCCTCTATTAGCAAGGGGAGTTCACCGTGAAAAAAGGGCCTGGAAGAAAAATATTCTAAATTATCCTTGATTGATGAGGTATGAATAATACTTTCTTTTATTAATTTCATTGTTGACCATGAAGTGTTATGGCTTGTATGATTTTTTTAAAAAAGATTTACTTATTTATTTGAAAGTCAGAGTTACAGAGAAAGAAAGGAAGAGACAGAGACAGAGGGAGGGCTTCCATCCACTTGTTCACTCCCCAGATGGCTGTGACGGCCAGGGCTGAACCAGGCCAAAGCCAGGAGCCTGGAGCTTCATCCAGGTCTCCCACATGGGCGGCAGGGGCCACACTCTTGGGCCAGCTTCTGCTGCTTTTCTATTAGCAGGGGGCTGGATTGAAAGAGGAGCACTCTGGACAGAACCGGTGCTCACATGGGATGCTGCTGCCACAGATGGCATTGTGGTGTAGCTACACCACAATGCTGGCCCCCTTGTATGATGTTTTCATAATGACTAGAATCACTTCCAGGTTTGCAAATTCTCCGCCTCCCCCTGAGCCCCACCACTTCTCTCTGCAAGCAGTTCCAAGAGACTCTGCTTGTGTCAAAGAGCACTGCAATCCATCAGCCAGGCCTCTGTTCACAGGCTGGTACATTTCTCCCAAAGGACCTGACTCAAAAAACTCCCAAAATGACATTATTCTCAGCTTGCCAAACTTCAGACTGGACCAAACAATGAGGGATCTCTCTGCTCACCAGATAATATAGCACTGGTATATGGTGAATCCTTAAAGACGCTTTGAAACTCGACAAGGTTTAACACTTAGAAAAATTCAAGGTGGGCTGACTGTTGTAGGAGAGCCTGCTGCATCCCTGTTGGAGCAGACGTGAACTCCACAAACATCTCTTGAACATTTATTGAGTCAGGTACTCTCAACACTAGGGACAAGGGAGCCGTGCCTGTTCACATTCCAGTACCCTGAACACCCATTCATTGAATGCATGTGTTTATTGAGCTCCTACTATGTGCTATGCCCAGTGCTTTGGAGTATTTGAATATTTTACATCCTAGACACTTATATCCCAAACCTGCCTGATTTCAGATGACCTCTGCTGTCTCCTAGCTGAATGAGTTAGCCCTTCTGTGCCTCAGTTTCCCCTCTTTATAACCTGGCCACAGTAAAATGACTTATCTCCCACGGTGGCTGGGAAGATTTCTTGAGTGAATATGCATGAAGCAGGCGGGGATTTAGGAAGTGCACAATTTATTCTAAATATGGTTTTTTCCATTGTTGGAAACTCTTATGAAACTCTTCTGCCTTCTCAAGAGTTTTGGCCTTATCTCTGGGTTTCCAGAGTACAAAGAGGTTAATATATGTCAGCAAGGAGTGGCATGTACTTTCCCACACATGTACTTTCCCAAGGCCCTCTGACCCGCACAGCCTCATGCTGAACTCTACAGAGAAAGTCAGAAATGATGTCTGGGTGAGATACAGAGAACAGCACTTACAGCAGGCTGGCTCTTGTGAGAGCTACTCTGTCTCCCTGAATCCGGGGGGACCCAGGAGGGGTATTAACGTAACCCTGTTCTGCCCACAAGAAAGTGGTGGCTTCCTGTGGTTCTATGTGTTCCTTCATGTTCATACATGAAAGAGTCTTCACCAAGGTGTTTGGATGATGGTCATGAGAGCAAACTCTCCATCCAGCAACACTGTGTGTGTAAATGCCTGACAATCACACACACACACAAGGCACCATGTTATTTTCTAAACAGATCTGTATAGTCATTGCTGCTAGGCACTATTCAAATATTTACTGGTGCTGGGACCATGAGGAAGCTCATTTTGCAAACAAGCAAGCTGAGGCAGAGACAGGTTCAAGAACCTCCCCAAGGCTGCACAGGTTGCAATGGGAAGGTCAGGCTTGTACCCGACGGTCTATGCTATTCTACTCACAGGTAAGCCCAAGCAGGTGGTCTCCCATGAACTTTAGGGTTATTAATCCACTGCCGAATGAAATCAAGCCCTGATGCAGTTGAGGGAGTTTTACTGGAGAGGATTATTGCAGGGGCTGGGGGCTGAGGATGCTTGCAGTCATGAGAATGCTCTGGCCATATGAGCGGCTAGTATCTCAAGCATTAGGCAGAAATAGCTTTGCTTTCAGAAGAAGAAGTAACCAAGGGTAGACAGAAGGTGGAAGACCACTGAGGCAGGATTAGATAGTAGGTGGAAGAGTATTTGACTCTGAGGCTTTTACAGAAGGTATTGGCTGGTGGCTGGCTCTGGCTGAGAGTGGACCAGGACCCTGGGAGGGGAGGCAGAAGGAAGAATCCATGCCAAAGTTAGATTAAAATGTTCGTTCCAGTTGGTCAGTGGGAACCGGAAGTGCAGCTAATCACTTATGAGGCAAACAGGGACTCTGGAGTCTCTGGGTCACTGGGGATGGAGGGAGCACCTCTGAGCCTCCTCTAAGGGAGATTCTCTGCAGAGAATGAGGAGTTCTTAACCGCTGCTGTCTTCCTGGGACCACGTGACTTGCCTCAAGTTCAACATGATCGTCACTGAGTTTGCAGCTGGTACTGTTACGTGCCAGGCCCTGTGGAGGAACTGTCCGAAGGCAGTCGGATTCCAGGCTCAGGAAGCCAGTCAAGGGCACTGCTGTCAGGAATGCCCGAGAGATCCTTCTCAGAAAAAATGGCGTCAAGGTCACGATGTCTTCTCCCCTATCTGCCTTGCTGCTGTTTTCACTCAGCAAGTTTTCAAGGCATCCCTGTGTGGTAGCAGGTGCAGGCACTTCATCCCTTCCTGTAGCGGAATACTACTCCACTGTGCGGATAAATCACATGTGTAGCCCACTTGTCAGCTGATGGACAGCTGGCCAGTTGCTCCTTGTTGCTGTTGTAAATGCAGCTGTAAACATGAGCCACAGGTTGTTCTGTGGCTCTGCGCTTTCATTTCTCTTGGGTAGACACCTAGGAGCATGGGCCGAACAGTACTGAGGATTGCTGGGAGGAAAAGGCAGGTCGACCCTGGTTCTATCAGCCACAGTCAAGGGTGGAATTACACAGGACAAGTGTCATCTGAAGGACCCTGAGGTGAGCGGAGGCTCTGGCACCCATGGTGGGAGCACACCCACAAAACCCCTGGATGCATCAAAGCAGGGGCTGCGAAGTGCGGGGTCAGGTTTCCCATGTGGGTGTGAGAAGAGGTGATGGGCTGCAGGTCCCGAGGCACCTCCTGCCTCTGCTCACTCAGACACGGAGAATGTGGCTGCGCCAGTACGGTGGTCATGGACTTGGATTTAGGATCTGACCAGAACCCCCGACTGCTGTCAAGGGAAGTCCCTCAAGGCTTAGAGGACAGACCACATCACACAACCAGCATGAAGTGATTTCTCATGGCCAGAACTGAGGAGCTGAGTAAACGATTGTATGGTTATTACAGAGAGACTCAAAGGCGGTTTTATGTGTGTGCCTTCATCTTTGGAATCCCAGGTGTCTATGTTTTGCCCTTGTGGGTGTAAAGCATTTTTCCAGGTTCCATCACATCCTCCCAGCTGGTTGGCCAATTTCCCATCTCAAATTCTGGGTGAGCCAACACATATTTGATATGTTACATTACATTAGACCCTCACAAAGCAACGTACGTGGGGCGCTCTATCTGATTTCTGCTCTCATTTTCTTTCTACATTTGATATCTATTCTGCAGCTCCAGGGTGGGCTGCAGAGAGGGGAAAAGGCCTGGGGTGAGGAACAGCACAGGTGTCATCGGCTTCATCTCCTGCAATCCACGATGAGCTGGCCCCTGTGGAATGTGCTGGTTCCCACTCAAGGTCTTCAAAACACAAAATCAGCTCCCATGTTGTTTTGTAACAGAAATGTTTGTGGATTTAAGGGATTATGAAGTCTCACATCCTACATATGCTACACAACAGAGAAACTGGTTTAAAATTCCCATGAGAAGCTCCGGTTTCCTCCCCACCCCATATTCTTCTTTGGGCGCTGGCCACTCCTGGGCCCCTCAGCTGCCTTGCTCCACCCACAGGTACTCGCCCTGGGCATTCCTACCCTATTCCCCTTTCTTTAGGATGAGAAATGCGTGTCATGCCTTCTCTGCCCATTTCTCCACTTAGCAAACTAAGCATCTCCCCAGGACCCCTTGTCCTAGCGCACAGGCAAGACCATAAACACTGCGTGATGTTTCCCTTGTTACGTGACCTCCTGTCCCTGCGGTCCCAGCTCACGTCATCTTGCCTTAACCCTCTGCAGGCAGCGACTGCGGGTTTGGCCACGCTATCTGCAAGCACCTGGACAAGATGGGCTTCACGGTGTTCGCCGGGGTCTTGAACGAACAAGGCTCCGGGGCAGAGGAGTTGCGAAGGAGCTGCTCCAGTCGCCTGTCTGTGCTCCAGATGGATGTCACCAAGCCCGAGCAGGTCAAGGATGCTCACAGCAAAGTTGTGGAAAAGGTTCAGGACAAAGGTACTGCCCTTCCTCTCCTCACTGCCACCCCGCCCTTGCTCCAGCCTCTGATGCCGTGTCCTCTACTCCACCCTGGCCACTGAGGACACCTGTGCTGGCCGGGGCTTTAGGGGCCACTAAGATGTTGGGATTGACTCGGATATGTCCTGTCTTCAATGGACTCTCAGAATTCCCTATCCCTGGCCCTCGCCCACCTTCCTGGCCACCATTGCAGGAATTACCGGCTCAGCCCTCATGGCTTTCCTTCCTGCAACATTATCAGGCATTAGATTCCTCCAACCTGCACAAACACACGATGGGGTCACTGCTCTCCTTTAGCCACTGCCCTTTCTCTTCTCTGCCTTCAGGGCTGAGCTCTCTGAGTTTGTCGTTGCCTCTTGCTGTGCCTCCCTAACTGATCTGGCAAAGTGCACACTACTACCCCAAGACCAAGTTTGCGGCTCATCTGCAGCATGAAAACATGTTGATGACACCCTAGGCTTTGGGGCCCCCTCACCCTACCGCCTTCCTGGCTCTCCGGTCCTTCTTTCCGCTTCCTCCACCCATGTCCTCCTGACATGTGTGCTTCCAGGGATCTAACCCCAAACCCCTGCCTGCTCCACATGCCCTAGGCTGTGGTCTTCTCTCCCCCTAGACCAGAGTTCGCAGGCCAGGTGCACACTGAAGTCACCCAGGGATCGTCTGCCACTACCTGTGCCAGGGCTCAGGAAGAGCTGTGCAACTCAGGGAACCGTAAGAAAATGAGATGCAAACAAGTCCCTTGTTTAGAAAATGATGAAGAATTTCAGATGGGAGCAGCAGAGAATGAAACCCAGTGTAGGGGCCCTTCTGAGGCTCTGGGCCCTGTGTGGCTGCACTGTTCCTTGGCTGCACTGTTCCCTGGCTGCACTGTTCCCTGGCTGCACTGTTCCCTCCCCTCCGGCATCCTCCTACCCGGGTGCCTCCCCCCAGACCCATTGTCCCAAGGAGGGTGTCCTGGCTCTCCTTTTTAAAAGCTCCCTAGCTGAGGCTAGTGTTTAACCAGTCAGGAAACCCTAATCCATGCTGGTAACTTCAAGTCTCTGTTACCAACCTAGCTCTTTTTGACACACCTGGCCCTACAAGCGTATGACTTGTCCACCAGGTGTCTCCACTTGTATCCCGGAGACAACCTCAACCAGTTAAAAACTGACCTCATTGTCTTCCTCCTCTGCAGCACAGCAGGCCCCTGCCCTGTGTTCTAGGGCTGGGGTGCTGCCACTGCCATCCAAGCACTCATTCAGGCCAGCAATCTGGTGATCACCGAGACCCACAGCTTACCCTCCACCCCTGCATCCTGTAGGCTCTGAGTCCAGGTGATTCCACCCCTTCCGTGTGTACTGTCCAGCCCCTTTCCTCCTGGCCACTGTGGGGAGCACAGGCCCTCGTTATCTTGATTCTAGGTAGCCCGGTGGCCTCACTGTAACCTGCTGTTTCCACCGCACTGCCAAAGGAGAGCAGTGTTCGCAAGGTGCTCATCTTTCAACGCCAGCCACCCCACATAGAGCCTCCATGTGCTGGGTTCCTCCCACGAGCCAGGTCTGTGGACGGACATTCACTTTGTCAGTCATTCAGTGACTGATGCAGGGGCTTCCACCTCAACAAGGATCATGACTCTGCCAAACCCTTAATGTGCAAGACCTGCTGGTCCACTTAGTCAATTAAGTTTCCAGAACAGAGCATGGTGTCTCGCATCCCTGCACAGCCAGCAGCCTCTTCCTGGCACTTCCCTCTCACTTTTTTCCCCTAAGATTCTTGCTTTGTCTAACAGCAGATACCACTCCCACAAGAGACCCGACCCACCCATAGCATCTTCTGCCCGGCTTCCCTGGTGATCCGGGTTGCATTATCACATTCCCTTCCCGGATACTCTCGTTATGCCTTGCATACGTCTCTAATGTTGCAATATTGTAAGCATCTGTCCATCTCCCCGGATGGACAACAAGAACCATGAAACCATGTGTCTGTCAAGATCCTTTCAGATCCAAGCGACACAACTCAGTCGAAAAACGCCAGTGCCAAACATTTGAAAAGACTTGTTGAAAACAGCCCTCAGAAGAGTCCCGGGCACGAGGCAAGCACTCAGGAAAGGTTCCTGTTTTCCACTCTTTCAATTTTAAGCAGAGTCCCCAGCACTGAGTTAATATTTGGTGAACGTATGATAAACGAGAGGGAAGAGAAAAATAGATGCCCGGTTAAGAGGAATTTGGCAAATTTAGCAATAAGCAATCATATATCTAGAATGGCAGTTCTCCCAATCTGGTCATTTGCTATAGCATTGGGCTTGTCTTTTTTATGGGTCTGACTTCATGATGTTTTATTTAAAGGGTCATCCAATTGAGATCCTTTTAAGAGGCCCAGAAGTGCCATACCGATCATCTGAAATGACAGAGCAGGGGGCTCTAGATATGGAGATCCTGTCACGGTGTCTACACGGTGAAGAGGCATGGTGCAGTTTCCCGGGTATGAGCCCCTGCGGCTTTGTGCCCAGCATTCTGGACATGGAGGGCCAGTACACCTGCCTGCTCTTCTCAGGGTCTCTCTGAACGTCAGCCTCCCAAGCCAGACAAACTGGAGTAGTGGAGCAGGAGCATTTAAGATCATTGAGAAGCATAGTTGTTAATGAACCCCCTGGGATCTTCAGGTAGTTGAGAAAAGCTCTATTCCCCTAAGAGGACAAGCAACTGTGTCGTGTGCCTACACAGCACTGATTGTTAGATTTCATGGACGGCTGATTGTTAACTAATATTAGTGATTATTTTACTGTTATTAAGACCTACAAGTATAATGGGCTCATTGGCCAGCACAGAATTCTATGACAAAGATTGGCAGATGGTGGCGTCCTGTGCCCACCAGACTCTCTCATACCACCTTGTCATTGTCATGCTCTTGTCCCCAGATCCCAGCGAGCCCTAATCTGTCCTCTCCTTCTTTAACTTTGTCATTTAAAGAATGTTATCTGGACCCACCACCCGATTTGGGAGCTAAGAATGGGCTTTACACTTTTTAAAAGAAATGAGATTTTTGACATATGAAAACTTCATAGAATTCAAATGCCAATGTCCATAAATAAAATGTCACTGGCATACATTTTTGTGGAGCCTGCGTCTGCTCTCACACCATGATGGCAGCAGGGCCTGCAAAAATAAAGCTTTTACTACCCGGCCTTTTACAGAAAAATGTAGCTGACCCTCATTCTAGAACATTCTCAAGCTGCGTGTTGCTTGGTCATGGGTATGCATCAGGCTGGACAGACTAAAACCTCTCTACTCTCACCATCCTAAAGCTGGTGAGTTTTTTTTTTTTAAGATTTATTTATTTATTTCAAAGTTGAAGTTACACAGCGAGAAGAGCGGCAGAGAGAGGTCTTCTATATGTTGGTTCACTCCCCAGATGGCTGGAATGGCCAGAGCTTACCCTGATCTGAAGCCAGGAGCCAGGAGCTTCTTCCAGGTCTTCCTCTCAGGTGCAGGGGCCCAAAGACTTGGGCCACCTTCTACTGCTTTCCCAGGCCATAGCAGAGAGCTGGATCGGAAGTGGAACAGCTGGGACTTGAACCGGCTCCCATGTGGGATGCCGGCACTGCAGGCAGTGGCTTTACTTGTTATGCCACAGCGCTGGCCCCAAAGCTCGTGAGCTCTAACTACCTGCCAGGCACCATCTCACTGGATGCTCATCATCATTTCTTTGTGTCAGGACCAGGCCTTCCACTCCGATGTGCAGGAAGTGTGGTTTTATCTTCTGCAGGTCAGCTCCGTTTCTGTTTTGAGCCTTCTATCACGTGGCAGGAACCAGAATTCTGAGCCTCATGCCATTTCTCTTAGGAAGGGTGGACATTCCTGGAGACAAGGCACTGGGTCTTTGGTGGTCAGCACTGGGTGTGCGCCCCAGCTGAGATGCCCAGTGCTGTACGCAGTCCTCATGCAGGCTGTCTGCTTCCCATTCCTCTCTGCCTCCAGACAGCCTCACTGGGGCCGGTGCCTTCCCTTTCAGCACGAGAGCTCACTTGGCTTCTATGCCAGGTCCTCCCTCTTGGGCCTGCATCACAATCTCACACATGTGTTGTATCACAGATGCCTCAATAACATTTCCTGATCAATAGTTTCTGATCCAGCAGGGCTGCAAGGGGGTTTAAGAATTTGCATCTCAAACAAGTCATTAGTCAATAGGGCTGTTAGTGGTTAAGGGACCCTCCGTCCCACTCCATTCTGGGGCTCTGGGAACTCAGGACTACCTAGCTATAACAACCTTAGAGGCTATGATCTCTACTTCTCTCAGATGAAAAGATCCAGGTCACTCACCTCTGCTCCAGACACCGGCTGGAGTGTTTGTATTATCTCTTTCCTACCATTTAGAGAGTGACTCCTACACCTGGCTGTACATTGAACCACCTGGGGAATTTTGAAAGCTATTAGTGTTCATGTCTCTTCTCTACCCCAAATCCAGAATTCCTGATCTAATTGACTGGGATATGGCCTGGGTTTGGGGATTTTTAAGTCACATAAGTGGTCCTCATGGGCAGGGAAGGTTGAAAGCCATTCCTGTGGGGCAGCATCCTAAGAATATTCTGGAATGGCAGCATCATAATCCCCTGGGAACGTATTAGAAATACAGATCCCCCTGCCCCACCCAGATACCCCAGCTCAGAATTTCTGGGGCTGGGGTCCACAATCTGCATCTGATGGCTGTCAAGGGGTTCAGAAAAAACAACCCAGAGACTGTATCAGGGACCCTACAGTCATCCCAGGTCTTGGAACCTCCCTTTCCCTTTCCATTTCCTGTTCAAATGTAGGGATAAGGGAAGACAGGCTGCTGCATCATCCTACATTGTGCATTGTCCTAAAGATAGCATTCTAGTCTCTACTCCCTGCTTTGGAGCAGAAACATAAAGTGGGCTTTTGACCTCGAAGTCAGGATGATTACTGCCCTTCCTTTGCTGACAACTCTTTCCCGTGTGCCAGAAACATCCAGCTTCCTGGATGTAGGAAAGGCTTCTAGGCAAAGGAAGGAGTATGCAAAAAACCACTGCTTAATATTGCACACACCGATTCCCCACACAGCTATCCGAGGTAAGTAGTCTTAGTCATTCAGGGAGACTGAGGTTGGAGTTTGGGATCTGCCTTGATCTCGCTCCAGAGCTTGAAGTGTTAAAACCCTCACACTCTCTCATCTTGCCTGTCTCCAAGTCTGTTGCTTTCTGTCCCCAGGGCTGTGGGCTGTGATCAACAACGCTGGGATTTTTGGCTTCCCTGCAGACGGGGAGCTCATTCCCATGAATGAATACAAACAGTGCATGGCCGTGAACTTTTTTGGAGCTGTAGAAGTCACAAAGACATTTTTGCCTCTGCTTAGGAAATCCAAGGGAAGGCTGGTGAACATCAGCAGCATGGGAGGTAAGTTGACCTTTTTCGCCACGGTCATCGGGTGCCCGGCACAAGACAGGGCTGGCTGCATTCTTTGGGGGCTGAACCAGAATGCAATGCATGCAAAGGCAGAGCTGGCTCAAGATTCATTAGATGGTAGATCCACTGTTGAACTTAATACAGTAAAACCTTTCTCTCCTTTTAAGTCCTTTTGTGCACAGAATCTTATAAGTAGTGCACTCACTGCTGGGGATTTAGGATTCTTACATATTTCACAATGTGACTGTCAGCGTCCAAGCTCCCTAGATTTGGATGGGTATCATGTTCTACCACAAACAGCAGCATTGGCAGCTGTGTGTTCTTACCCCTCTCTGAGCTCAGCAAGTGCTGAGGCTGAGCTGGCAAATACCTTCCCCGGCTTTGCACTGTCAGGACTCTGGGGTCTGCCTGCTTTTGTCCCCAGCATTATGCAGCCTCAACACAGCTAGGCTAGGATGGGGCACTTGATGACTTGTCTCTCCACCTCAAAGAACAGTCAACACCTTGAGTCAAGGGCCAAACAATCTCCCTTGCCATCAATGATGCCCAAGCACTTGACATCACATCATTCCTTCCATGACAGATGCTTTAAAACTTCCCCAGCTTTGGGGTTGTCTATTGGTCCCTGCAGGCATGAGTGGAGATTCAGGACTCTAGGATTCTGTCTCCCAACAGACACATACTATTCCTCATTGAAGGGTCACCTGGTTATAAGGGAGGTTTTATAAAATAAAGCATTCAACCAGATGGTTTTTGTTTGGCTAGTTTTTAGTATGTGTGTGTTTTACAGCGTGAACAACGGCCTGAAAGAATTCCTTTCTGAGATTCACTGTGCTCCCTCAACAATGATTGCTGTTCTCCTCACTCCCTATCTGGCTGCACCTCAGTCACTTCCTTGAAACTAACTGCTGAGTGTGTCTTTGACTACTAGTCAGTTGGTCTAAGGCATAAGCAAGGGAAGTGGGGAGGGAAGAAGACAGGGGGGAGAGGGAGAGGAGGAGGAAAAAGGGAGAGGAAGAAGAATAAGGAGGAGAAATAGGAGGAAAAAAGGGAGGGGAGAGAGAGAAGGAGAGAGAGGGAAAGAGAGGGAGAGAGACAGACACGGAAGGAGAGGGAGAAATGTTGTTTAGGATATTTAAGAGCAATAACACTATAACATATAATAACATACAATGTTATTGCTCCTAACTTGTATGAGGACCCTGAAGTATTTCCAGTTTCATGCTATCTTGCTGAAGCACAACCCATTCAGAGGAATAACACTTGCAATATCTTGCCCTAGGCTTTGTTCTCAACTAAGCCTTTGCATTTTTGACCCCTACAGAAGGTTTATGTTTCTCAGGTGCCTGGTACATCTGTCAGGTTCTCACACTGTGCAGCCTCACTCATTCAGCCAGTGTTACTGCAGTGACCGACCTCTGCCTTCTCCTCGGCACACTGATGATGTTTTTCTCCTTTTTCTCTTTGCTCCTGACTTGGAGCAGCTCATTCATTTCTAGGATTTTACTTTAGTTGCTGCTGATGTGGAGAGTATTTGTATCTGCTACAGGCCCAGTGTCTGGCAGGTGGCAGCTGTTAATAAATGAGGACATGCAAGTGTGTGAAAATGAAGGGAGCGATGGGTGAGTGAGGACTTCCAATGCGGAGGACGCCCGTGTGCGTCTCCCGTTTGGCCTCTCAAGCTCTTTCCATGTGGTGTTCTATCGTCATTTATTTCCACTGAAGGAAAACCTTGAGTGTTAAACTAAATCACACGTCTCACTCCTAGTCTTAGCCTCTCCTTGTGCAAGTTCTTCACACTCAGCCCTACCATTTCCTTTCCACCGTCTTAGGATCGTCACCAAGCCCTCACACCTGCAATCAAACTTGCTGTCAGCCCGCACAGTTGGCCCTGCTGACTTCCTTCCACCTTTCCGGCCTTTCAAGTGTCAGAGCTTTGAGCCGTCTCTGACATGTGCATTCCTGTGCCTCCTTTTCCTACCCCATCAACAATTTTGGATCCTTAGGTCCCTGAGAAACTCCACAAATGAGCTCACCTGTGGGGCTCAGACACCACCCATGGTATCTTATGGAGTTGTTAAACAGCACCAAGAAACCAGAAGAGCTAGGAGGCGTATGTGCCCGCCGGAACAGGGCGTCTGTAAGAAGACCGTCACAGCCTCCTCTGGGTTGGTTTGCTTGTTCTTCCTGACAGAGGGCACAGATGGGATGGCTTAAGCAACAGATTTCTTTTCTCATAGCTCTAGAGGCAAGAAGTCCCAGAGCGAGGTGTTCGCAGGGCTGGCTTCTCCTGGGGCCCGTCTTCTGGGCTGGTGGATCTTCATCACAAGCTCTGTCAGCCCGAGTACAGCCCTGAGGTCTCCACCTCCGCTGCCAGGGGTGCCAGTCATACAGAATCGGACTCTCTGGCTTCCTTGGAACTTCCTCACCTATTTCAGGACCCTATCTGCAAAGGCGTTCACGTACTGAAGCACTAGGTGTTAGGGCCTCAACACGGGCATGTTGCTAGGAGGAAGGGGTGGGGGCATAACTGTGCATAACAGCTTCTTAGATGAGGGACAAAGGGATTCAGCAGAGAACACAATGGAGGAAAACCTAGTCCTTACTAGAGGGTTTTTGAAAAATAGGAAAGATTTTGAGTAGGGAAAAAGCTAGATTTTAACACAAAGACTAGTAAACTCAAAATATGTGTAAAAGGCACTAAGAACCAACAAATCCGCAAAAATTCACATCCAATGTGATGCCAGATCAGTGATGGACATCTTGATACTTTTGGAAACTGTGCTTTTTTGGGAGTGTGCTGCTGCTGTTATTTTTCTCATTTTGCAGCAGGGAGCAAAGAGAAAGGTAGGCAGTGACTACCAGGAGGGTTCTTCTAAGAGAGCATGGTTGCCCTGACCCCCGACGTCACTCCAGCCCCCTGAATGACAGGAATGCACGTGCTGTAGATTTATTGTAGGACGTTGATCAGCCAGGAGCATCTGAGATAGAATAGGTAAATCTGCTTCTGTTGTTTGTGGCTGTAGATCAGATGGACCCCCAAAATTAACAGAGGATGCTTGAGTAGGCACAAAAATGCCCCCCCCCCCCACAAAGATAGCCACATCCTAATCCCTGGAACCTGTACCTTTGCGATCTTATGTGGCAAATGGGACTGCGTAGATGTGACAAGTGAAAGACCTAAAGATGTCATTCTGGATGATCCGGGGAAAAGGTAGGGGTGGGGGTAGAGGTGCGACTCAACCACAAAGGTCTGTGTAAGAGGGAGGCAGGAAGGTCACAGCTAGAGAGAGAGATTCAAAGATGAGGTAGGGGCCCTGAACCAAGGAATGAAGGTGTCTTTGCCAGAAGGATCACAGCTCCATTGACACCTTGACTTTGGCTCACTGGGATGCCTGACCTCTGTAAGAGGAAGATAATAGATTTGTATTGTTGAAGCCACTAAGAGTGTGATAATTTATTACAGCAGCAATAGGAAACAAATACTCCTCGTCTGATCTGGAGATCAGGGCAAACACCTCTGGACCCACATCCACTTTCCCTTATGTCCATCGACCCCCACAAACAGCCATGGTCCTGGCCTTTCCAATACCCAACAGCGGCTGCCACATCAAGGCTCACCCTGTGCCAGGCCGCATGAGCACTCCTCCAGGACATCTCCTGGTAGTTTTAATGGCCAGAGCGAGGGACTGCTCATAGCGAGGTACCGGAGCTTGCTTGCTGCAGTGAGAAGTGCATGTTTAACAACCCCCATTTAGCTATCTCTATGGGTCAATATTTAATTATCTTCAGTTGGTGATATATCATAGGTACCTCCTCTCCTATTTCAAACATTTTCCTTTCCCCCAGTTTAAAGGCTATTCCTCTCTGGCTTCTATAACCCACATTGGGTCACAACCGTCCCAGGAGACTTGTGTCCACATAATCACATGCTTAATGTCTCTCCCAGCCAAACAGTATAGCTTTAAACCCCAATCCTGACAAGGCGGTTGGATAAATATTTAACCCAGGATAACATGAATTTGGAGGTACGTATGGCAGTGGGAGAATCTTTCTGTTTGACAGATCTAAGAGCTTTTTTCTGGCCACTCTTCCTCAGAATCCCCAAGTAAACATTTAGCACGCTATGCTTGAACAAGGACGCCTGTGAACGACCCCTTGTGCAGTGACTCAGGCCTCAGGGAGTGTGAGACAGGGTGGTTTCAATCGCCCTTTCTCTTCCCTTCCTAGCTGGGAGAACTGGGCCAGGTCATCTCACCTGTCTACTTTATCATCTGCAGCACCTGGGTGCCATTTGTCAAAAGCATTAGGGCTCCGGGCAGGGGGCATTTCTCAACCCTAGATGTACTGACATCTTAGGACAGAGGGTAATTCTTTCTGTGGCAGGAAAGTGGGACACAGTGGGGGCTGTTCTGTGTAGTCTATGATGTTCAGTACATCTGTATCCTCAATCCACTAACCCCCAGTCGTGACAAATTTTCAGCCAGTGCCACAAGTCTCCTGGGAGCAAAATGCACCCCCACCCACCCAAGTTGAGACCCTGTTGATTTCAGTGCACTGTGGCTCTGAGTGCTGTGCATAGTTACTGGTATACAGATAAGACACCTCCATACTGAGAGATAGTAAGATTGCTGCCCACCACACCAACCTGTTTAAAATATATTAATAACTTTACACCAAAGCAGGCCACCTGAGAGAGTCTACAAATTAAAAGATCCAGGAGAGTTTGTGGCTCCAGCCTTGATCTGTGTCCCAGTCCCCCGTGGGCTGTAGGATCGTTTCTGGACTTTTCCTTGCTGATCCAGCATCTTGAGGGAATTATCTGGAAAGTCAGGCAGCCTGCCCCTTGGTGACTCAGCGGTGTGACAGGAAGCCAAGGCTGAGACTTTCTGCCCCGAATGCCTTGCCAGCTATTGTGGGGCAAGGGAGTGGAGCCGGGCCGAGCGAGCTTGTGCGTGCTGGGCTGCACTCGATGTTCACACACCTGGAGTCATTTAACTCTAGCATCTGCAAGGTGCAGACAGGAGTTGGTTTTCTAGATCAAGCGCTTGCTTGTTCAGGTTAATACACCTGGTAAGCGAAGGAGTCAGGGTTTGAAACCAGGAGTGTTTTAACCTAAGTTCTACTGTCTTCCCACTTTTCTAGGCTATCAAGCCAGAATGTACCAGGCAAGCAACGAACATTAAAAAAAAAAAAAAAAAAACTCTCAAGAAAAAAAATCAACCCTAACTCCAGTCTGTTTAAACAATAATTAGCAAAGTGTCAGGGATTTAGGGCTTTCTCCTACCCAGTGCGTCCCAGACTCCAATGTGAGGATCACCTGGGGACCTTGCTAGAAATGCAGAATCTGGCTGAGCTGGTCCGGGTGGGGCCTGAGGTTCTGCTTGTCTACTGCTAGGCTGTAAGTGATGGCAGCTTTGGCTGCATCGGAAGCACCAGGAGGGCCTCTAAAAGCACAGCTGCTGCAAGTGCAGACTGGTGCAGCTGCTGTGGGAAACATGTGATAGGACTTCAGTACATGGATCTATCGTGGGACCCAGCAATCCCACGCCTAGCTCTCCACAGCCATCCCTCAGTCGCCACGGGCAATGGGCCCTGCACTCCCTCACCCCCTCCACCGTGCATATCAAACTGTGTGGATGCTGCAGCCCCTCAAGCTCACATAAAATGGTGCAATGTTGCATAGAAGCTATGCATTTCCTGCTTTAAGTCATCGCTGGATTACTCATAATACTTACTACAAGATAAATGCTGTATAAGTAGATGTTATACTATATTGGGTAGAGAATAATGGCAAGAAAACTGAGTTTGAACACATTAACTCTAGACACTGTTTAAACGACTTCTTTGATCCACAGCTGAATCCCCATGCAGCACTCACAGATAAGGAAGGCCACTTGTGTCTAAGAGAACAGAAAACACGCAAACACTGTCCACAGATGTCCAGAGCAGTATTACCCACAACATAACCCCAATGCCCACAGGCAGGCCACTGGATCCAGAGTGTGGCATGTTCACACAGTGAGATATTATTTAGCCATGAAAAGGAGTGAAGCATTGATCTGTGTTACTCTATGAACAGACCTGTAAAACATTATGCCAAGTGTAAGAAACCTGGCACAAAATCCATGCGTTGTATAACTCCACCTTTAAAAAGTGTCTGGAATAGACAAACTCAGAGAGACAGAAAGCCGACAAGCTGGGGCCTGGGAGACTGCAGAACAGTGACTGCTTAGTGGGTGTGGGGTTTCCTTTAGAAGTAATAGAAATGTCCTCAAACTAGGCAGTGATGGCTTCCCAACAGAAGTGTGCCAAATGCCCCCTGCATTGCATACTTGTGTTTTATATTTTATTTCCAAAGAAAAAATGTCTAGGGTTCAGCCCCAGAATTTCTGGCTTCATGGGTGTGGATCGGGACCGAGGATTTCTCTAACAGACTTCGAGGTGCTGTGGCTGGTTCTCAACCATGCTTGCAGTAACAAGGTGGCGGACTTTGAAACACGTGGAGCTACAGACATGGTCAAACTAGGAGGAAACCATCGGGTACTGTTGCTTTCCACAGTACCCTGCTCAGTGGAGAGGAGAACACCTGCCACCCCTCCCAGGTCACGTGCTTGGCATGCACGCTTCAGCTTGGAGAAGTCCAATGAAGGTGTAAATTTTGTTGCTTGACTTGACTCCAGCTGACCTTGGAGGAAGCAAGAAATTGGCTGATAGCCTTAATTATCTTCTCCTGAGACAAGATCATGCTAGTCTTGGCCTGGATTATTAGATAAGCATAAGCTAATGCAGGCAGGGAATCTTGGTACCCCTTCCTATACCACCTCAGGCAGAAAGGTTGCAACATTTCAGCTCCCTGATGTGTTAATAGGGTGTTTATTTGCAAAGCCTTTTCTCTTTCATAATTTCCATGTAGCCATACAGCCTCAGGTTAAAAAAACAGGTATCTTCACCTAGGTGTTGAGAAGTTTGTGAAGTCCTGTGTTATCTCCAAGGGCATCAAGACCTTTGACTGGGCGAATATTAGGAAATATTACCAACTCCTGGCTTATGTCAACACAAGAGAACCAACACCAGATCTGCAGCCACTGATGGTGGGGGAAGGTGAGAGGAGAAAAGGAGTCTCTACATTTTCTTCTGTAAGCTCCTAAATGATAATTTCCACTCGCCTGTTTTTAGTTCATTCCCAATAATATACCACAGTGGATAGGAAAGACAGTGACTACCAGAATGAGTGACAAAATCAATGCTGAATTTATGCACCTGCTGGACAGGGGAACACAGGCCAGGGAACCAATTCACTGAATAGTTTGCCGAGGCAGAAAAGGCTGAAGAAATATGTTGGAGAACAAGGGGGTGATGTGTTCATGAGGGCCCATATTAAGAAGGACAGAGTTTGCAGCCTGGGTATAGGAACAGCAGAATGAGTTCAGAATTCTCACTTGGTTGGTGAGAAAGCTCAGGCTGCCGTCACAGATCCATGGCCTTCTACAACATCAACCTGTTATCTCCCAGTTCTGAAGGCTGGGAGGCCCAGATCAAAGTGTCAGCAGGGACGGGTTCTGATGAGGGCTTTGCCTTCCTGGCTTTCAGAGGGCTGTTTTCTTGCTATGTCCTCATATGGCTTCTCCTCGGTGTATGTGTGGGGGAGGGAAAGAGGAAGAGACAGAGAAAAAATGAAAAAGAGAGAGAGAGAGAGAACAAGTGAGCAAGCTCTCTGGTGTCTCTCATGTGGTCAGACCGAGGCCTCATCTTTCTGACCTCAGAGTCTTTATCTCCAAACACGGCTTCGATATGTGAAATCTGGGGAACACACACACTTGGCCCCTAACAAGAGTTCACCTGTTAGTTAAGTCAGCCTGTAACAGGTCTCTCCAAGAGTTTCAGCTGTGCGGGAAGAGTAAGTCCCATGGATCTGCTGTGCAACACTGCCCCTACAGTTAACACTGTTAACTCACAATCCTGTTAAGGAGGGGCATCTTAAACGTTAGCACAAAAGAACTTAAATTTAAAAATTAGAGAATCTAATGAGGCAGATGAGGAAGAGTTACGTAAGATCAGCAAGGAACAAAGCCTTGAGACACTGTGAGTCTAGGCCAGTGAGCCTTGGACGCCCACAGATATTTTAAACATTAATAGAAAACATTTACCACTATGTTGGATCTAAAAGGTTGAACCCCACAGTACTTCCATTGTATACTTCTAAACTGGTATAATCTTGGTAGTTTTGCAGGGTTCAACATAATATGAAAGATAAATGTGTCTGAAAGTTTGGTCCAATGCACGTTTTTGTTTGGCTTGATAATGGAGGCTATCATCCATTCTCACCCTAATTCCTCTGTCATATTTATTGTCTTAGTCCATACTTACTTCTAGCAGAGTACCTGAGACAAGGCAATTTATACTGAGAAGAAACGCATTGACTCACGGTTCTGGAGGCTGGGAGGTCCAAGATCCAGAAGCCAGCATCTGGTGACGTCCTTCTTCTCACCCATGGTGAAAAGCGGAGGGAGAGGGGAGGGGGAGAGAGGAGCTCTGCCTCCCAAGATAACAGTGTTAATCTGTTCACTGCGCCCTCAGAGCCTAACCACCTCTCAGGAGGCCCCACCGCCCAACGTGCTGCATTGGGGATTTCGCTCTCCACCTGTGCTTTTTAGAGGACACATTCAGGCCACAGCACTTATATCATCCGTGCGGCATCCATCATAAGGAAGGCCTGTGTTCAGACACACGTGACCAGAAAATCCCCAAGTTCATCGTCAAGAGTTAGTATTCAAAAGGGTCTCTTGGACTGGTTTTAAGTGCAGGTTCTGATTCCATAGCTCTAGGGTGGGTCCTAGTAATCCACATCAGAAACAGTGCTGCTGGGATTTTGAAGCAGGTGCACTTATCACTCTCAGAAGCACCGAACATATGGAGCCTTTTGGGCAATTAAGATATAATTGGGAAGAACTTGAGTAGCACCAATGATAGAAAGCCCTTGTCGAGAGCTTACTGTGTGCTAGGTACTATTCTCACATATTAATTCATTTAATTTTCCTGACAACCTGTGATTCATATACTATCATTATCCTTAACTAAGTTTGGAAGGCAAAGGTACACAAACATAAAGTGACTTTCCTGAGAACAGGTGGCTAATCAATGGCAGAGCTGGGATTTGAACACAGGCAGTGTTGGCTCCCAGAATCTGGAGCCTAGCCATGGCTGGCTGCCTTCTAGCTGGCCAGTCCTCATCACCTATCAAAATCATGGATCAGTGCAAGCTTATTTCAAAAACTGGGGTTACCATTGCAAACAACAGTGTGACTTTGCCCAAGTTCTTCTTTTAAAACTTTTTTAGTCCTTCTTCCCAAGGAAGGACTTGATTTTTAAGCAGTAACCTTTTGTTAAATTAAAAACCAGGGACTGGTGCTGTGGTATAGCAGGTAAAGCCACCACTTGCAGTGCCAGCTTCCCATATGGGCACCAGTTCAAGTCCTGGCTGCTCCACTTCTGAACCAGCTCTCTGCTATGGCCTGGGAAAGCAGTAGAAGATGGCCCAAGTCCTTGGGCCCCTGCACCCACATGGGAGACCTGGAAGAAGCTCCTGGCTCCTGGCTTCAGATTGGTGCAGCTCTCCCCATTGTTGCCATCTGGGGAGTGAACCCGTGGATAGAAGACCCCCTCCACCACCGCCTTTGCCTCTCTGTAACTCTGACTTTCAAATAAATAAATCTTTAGAAAAATTAAAAATCACTTAAATAAAATTCAGCTGGTCATCTGTGACAAGCTTTGTTTAATGAGAACTTGTTTGATGCCAGATGTTATACTGAAATTATATCAGTTAAGCCTTGGGACTTTTTGTTTTAGGAGACCGGGTCAAACTTCAAATCAACTTAAAATGGAAGAGGATTTTATTAGCTCACCAATTGGCTGGGACCAAGTTTTAAGATTAAGTCATCAAAATTTCCCCCACCAATAATCTTTATTCCTCCTCCAATGCCTCCTTTCTTGTTTCTGCTCACGTGATTTTCTCCACTTACCCTTTCCTACGCTGCAGCAAAAACAGCCTGCTAAAAGCTCCAGTCTGCTACCAATAACAGCGTGACAGTACAACTAAATCAGCAGCCAGAAATAAACAGTAAAGCCTCCTCTCCTCCTGCATCCATATCTAAGAAGGGCTGTGACTCAATACGGGACACCCATTCACCCCCAACCCCATCTCTATATGTAGGCGGTAGGGGATTCTTATTGGCCAGTCTGCCTCTTTTAACGAGAAGGCAGAACCACCGATGAACAGTCTTCCTTGAAAGACAGGGAGAAGAGGATATTATATTGGCCAGACCAAAGCTTTAATAATAATATAGACACAGTGGTGACGACTGCCAACAACTATTCTAGAGTGGGAAGAATCACCACATTCCTCAAGTTGCATGTATGAAATGCATAAGGTTTATATTTCTTAAATAAAAGGTTTTTGGGGAAAAAAAGAACTATTCTAGGTATCTGTTCTTCAATGCCATCCTGTTTTTTTAATTTAATTTTTCCATGAGGTACTTATAGATTTACCTGAAGTTGCAAAAAAATATTTTGTGTACCTTTTATCTAGTATAATCAAATTCTTGAGATTTTGCAGAACTATAGTATATTACTGCATATTGATATTGATACAATCTGCTAGTCATTGTGTTTTTCCTCATTTTACTTGTACTTGTGTGTGTGTGTGTGTGTGTGTGTGGTTCCATACAGTTTTATTTTCTTTTCAATTAAGTTGTGCAGCTTTCAAATAACTAAGACCAGGCAGCCAAATTCCAGACACAGTTTCATTGTGTGACTGGAAATGGCTGATGTGTCTACTAAACTCGCCTTTTTAACAAACCACAACTGGGTAAGGCACCAGAGCTCTTGTAATCCACACTCCCTCTTTGTGTAGATAGGAGCCCAGTGTGTTATGGGGGAACCAGGAATACGTAGCTGGAAGCTTATCTAGAAATAAGCATGGATCCTTCTCATGACAACTGTGAATGACAGTTTGGACCTCCCTTTGACAATGAGCGTTAATAAACGTTAGATGTGGGTGTGAGCCATGTTTTATGGTCTCAGAAACTCATGCAGAAAACTTTGACTTTTGGTTGGAGATCGGGCTCAAGCAAGAGAGCTCAAGGCTAAAAAGCTACTGTCCCACGAACAAAGCAGTCCTCATTGGAAGAACAGCAGAGACTTACGCAGGTACCAGCAGCAAACTGCAAGCCGGAGTCAGAAAAACGAAGACAATCACATGTGCAAGAGCCCTGTTTGGTTTCTGAGAATTGACAACACTGAAAAAAGCTGGTGAATCCAGGGTACCTAGAAAGATGAGACGAAGGAAACTGGAGCTCCTGCACCCACGCCAAAACAGTTAGGAACATATCCTGTGGGTTTAGGCAGAGTAAAACACCTCTGAAGTCATCCCCAGCTTCTGCTGAGGTCCTCTGGACTCTTGAAAGTGCAGTGTCTTTTTTTTTTTTAATTGGCATACACATTGGAGCTGATTCTGTGGCGTAGTGGGCCCAAGCCTCCACCTGCAGTGCCAGCCTCCTATATGGGCGCAGGTTTGAGTCCCGGCTGCTCCACTTCTGATCCAGCTCTCTTCTATGGCCTGGGAAAGCAGTAGAAGATGGCCCAAGTCTGTAAGCTCCTGCACCCATGTGGGAGACCTGGAAAAATACCCTGGCTCCTGGCTATTCATGGAGTGAATCAGCAGATGGAGGACCTCTCTCTCTCTCTCTCTCTCTCTCTCCCTCTCTCTCTCTCTCTCAAATAAATCTGTTCTTAAAAAATCGACATACACAAAACTGCTCATATTTGCAGTATACAATTTGACAAGTTTAGACGTGTGTGTGGCATGGAACTGCTGCCACAGTGAAGACAACGTACAGTCTATCATCTACCATACTTGTCCGTCCTTTCTAATTCCTTCCTCTTGCTCCCCCCTCCACACACTCCATATTTGTTTGCTGGAGCTACCATAACAAAATACCATAGACTGTATGGCTCAGCCAGCAGAAACTTGTTCCATACAGTCCTGGAGGCTACAAGTCGGAGATGGGTGCCAGCACGGTCAGGTTCTGGTGAGGGCTCTCTTCCTGCCTTGCAGATGGCCACCTTGGCACTGGGTCCTCACGTGGTAGAGACAGAGGTGAGCACTCTCTGGTGTCTCTTCTTGAAAGGGCACGGATCCTATCAAAAGGGCCCCACCTTTGTGACTTAATTACCTCCCAGAGTTCCATTTCCAGGTACCAACACACTGAGTATTAGAGCTTCAACATTTGCATGTGGGGGGAGGCACAGCTCAACCACAGCACAGCCACCCTGCAGGGGTCCACTGCTGTGTTCTTTAGAGATTCGTTTGCATTTTCTAGGATGTTCCACCAATGGAGTCAGAGTCAAAACATACTCTTCTCTGTTTGGCTCTTTCTGTCCCCATACCTCGTTTGAGACATCTACACTGTTACACTTTTCCAGTTCATTCCTTTGGTTGGCTGAGTTGTGTTTCAAGGTACAGCTCTACCCCCAGTTTACCCATTAACCCAATGGATGCTTTTTAAACCAAAGAGCCCTGATGCCATGGGTCCAGTCTTTCTGGGTACCTCACTGAGTCTGCTCACTGATGCCAACCCTCTCTGTCTTCACTTTTTCATGGTTTCAGTGTCTCCCCCATGAATATTACCAGGGATGCACCTGAATTCATTCCCTAGGGATGCTCTAACAAATCACCACAAACTGAATGGATTAAAAAAGTGTATTCTTTCATTGATCTGGAGGCCAGTAGTCTAAACTAAGGTGTTAGCAGAACTATGCTCCTTCTGACAGCTCCAAGAGAGTAGGCCCTTGTTTCTCCCAGCTTCTGGTGAGCCCAGGTATTTCTCAACTTGTGACAATGTAGCTCCGGTCCCTGCCTCCACCTTCACAGGGCCTTCTCTCTGTCTCTATGAGTCCTTGTAAGAACAGCCATCATCAGATTTAGGACTCATCCTGCTCCAGGGTAATCTGACTTAGGCACCTCTCCCTTCATTACACATGCAGAGACCCTCATTCCAAAAAGATCGCTTCCATGTCCTGGTTTCCTTTGATCCTGCCTTTGATCCCTCCTTCCTCACAGCAGGCTCAAGGATAAACCCAGTTCAAGACTCAATTTCAACAGCATCTAAACTAAACCTGAGTTAACATGGAATAAAGAGCATCTGCCCCAGCCCTAGAATAAGTCCTTCCTCAAACCCTCTTACCCAGATGTGTGTTTTTCTTTACTGCAACAAATGTTAAGCCCAACTTATTCAACGGGAGGTGCTGTAGTAGGTGGACTAGTGGGAAGTGGGCCCCCTAGGTGTGTGTCCACCTGTAATCAGAGAATGCAGGCTGGTCAAGCTGGAAGATTGGGGGCCAGCGGGCAGATGCTCTTTATCTCACACAAATCACTTTTCGCTTAGAAGTTGGGCAAGACTGAGCCTTAAACTTGCTTTGTCATTGTACCAGCTGGGATGGAGGAGCCAAAGAAGGCAGCAGTGGATGAAGCCACATAACGGGAGTGACCAAGAGCATGCATTCACTTCAGTCCAAAGGGCCCTCATCTGCCGTTATCTACCTTAACCTCCACGGACAACATTAGGTGCTGATTAAATATTTATTGATTGAAGGAATGAAAACATCAGACTTGATTTCTGTCTCCTGTTTTGTTCCTATAGCAGGGGTCCCGATGGAAAAGATGTCGTCCTACTCCTCCACAAAGGCGGCCCTGACTATGTTTTCATCAGTTATGAGACAAGAGCTTTCCAAATGGGGAGTCAAAGTCGCTATTGTCCAGCCTGGAGGCTTCCAAACAAGTAGGTGCTTGGGCCTGAGAGCCCCGTAGTGGTCATCCCAGAGGCCCCTCCCGGTCTGAGACGGCTCAGATCGAACCCCTCGGTGCTCCCAAAACTGAACTCAGCCAGGCAACAGATGACGCGGTGGAAACAGATTTTATTCAGTAACGACTGACAATGGGGCAGAGAGCTGAGCCCCACGCCCAATTGTGCAGACTGGGATGTGCTTGTTTTAGAGAGAGAATGAGGGAGGGGAGAGGGGGGTTGAGCAGAGTGAGCAGAAGAAAAGTACAAAGCCTGGGTCAGTGTGGGTGCCTTGGGGCCATCTGTGTTTGCTGGCAGTTATCAAAGTTTGGATTCTGCCTCCCACAGAGGCTGGGAGACAGGCCTTTTCCTTCTGGGTGGACGATTCCATTTCAAAGGAATCGCTCTCGGGTCCCTGGAGAGAGATGCTTCTGATGTGCAAGATACAAGCAAGGGGTCTTTAAAAAGTTCATGGAAAAGGCACACTATGAAAAAACCGGAATGAATTTCAAAATTTTTGCCCAAAAAGAAACTTTTAACTCCATTTTCCCACAAAACTTTTGAAGTCTCCTTATATGTATGAATGTAAATATATTTTATAAATATGTGTAATATATTATATACGTAATGTAATATGTATTTATAAATACATGTAATATATTTATTCATATTTAACATTTAAGTCCTTTTAAGAGATGCTCAAAGAAAGGATGGCAAATCAGGGGTGCGATGATGAGAACAAGTGGAACAATTTCCTGGCAGTGTGGTGTTTTCTCAGGCAGGGAGTTTAGTGGGAGGCTCGTGTCCACCCAGGCACACAGCCTTACGGTGCCAGAAGCTGTGCTAGAATTTGGTCAAGTCTTGTGGTGCTGGGGGTGGAAGGGGTTGTTATGTGCCCAGAGCTCAGCCATGCTCAGTGTCCACCCGAGAGGGTTTGGCATGGGTCAGCCTTGCCCAGGAATCGAGAGGCAGGGTCGTGTCCTCCACTATGGCGGCTCAGCTGCTGCTTTCCACAAGGAAACTGGGTTGGCTCAGAAGTCGGCAGCAAGCAGAAGCCACGCTGGGTAGGAACCCAGGTCTCCTGAGGCCCACTCAGAACAGGACCCTTGGTAGGGAGGACTTTATTTGCCACATGGGAGCACCGGTCAGAAACGTCCCCAACTGTCATCAGTTTTGATCATTTTTCCGCTGTGCCAGCCAAACCTCTCTTCCAAAATAAAATTCAAAAGGCTCACATCAGGCTTATGTATGTGGATTTAAAGCTTTTATTTTATTTTATTTTATTTGACAGGTAGAGTTATAGACAGTGAGAGAGAGACAGACAGAACGGTCTTCCTTCCATTGGTTCACTCCTCAAATGGCCTCTACGGCTGGCGCTGTGCCGATCCAAAGCCAGGAGCCAGGTGCTTCCTCCTGGTCTGCCACGTGGGTGCAGGGGCCATCCTCCACTGCCCTCCCAGGCCACAGCAGAGAGCTGGACTGGAAGAGGAGCAACCAGGACCAGAACCTGGCACCCATATGGGTTGCCAGCGCCGCAAGGTGGAGGATTAACCAAGTGAGCCAGGGCGCCGGCCCTAGAGCTTATTTTCCTTCAAAAGTTAGAGCAGGTACCCCGGGTAACATTTGTTTTGTCTCCCATTCTCATTGGCCACAATGGGTTCTTTTTTCCAGAGTCTCTGCATTTTGAAAACAGTATTTTTCTTCTCCCCCTTGAGGAACACGACTCTCCTCCTCTCCACTGTGGGAGGGGGTGGCCGTGCTCTCCTTCCTCACTCTGGATTTGTGGTCTCTGGGCACAGGCAGGACTACCCCAAGCCTCAGTTCTCAGGTTGTCAAGCATTTAATCAGTGATTTCAATGAAGATGTAAAAGCTTGTCTAACAAAAGACCATGAACTGGAGGAGGTATTGTTAACACACTGAAAAATAACCCTAAAGGTTTGATCGTTACCCAAATGTACCTGATAAAATCTGAAAAGATCAGCTGAACTTCTGGCTTGAAGTTCTCAGCAGCTGGGACCCTCACACGGTTGTGGAGTTTGCTCAGGTCTCTGCGAAGGGGTTATTCTGGAAGGGAGACTGAGAGGCAGGGCCATGGGCCACGCAGGGTGAGAGGCTGGACCAGCGCAGTAGGAATGCAAAGAGATGAAGTCTTCACGAGAGGTCTCCATCTTGGGGAGGGAACCAGAGAGGAGTTGGTAGAGAAGGGCAGTGGACAAAGATGAAGCCGAGTGTGCCGGACTGCAAGACGGGGCTAGAAGGGAATTCAGGCTGGGGAATGCTGGGATTAGACTTTGAACCTGGCAGCACAGTTGAAGGCTTAGTGATGTGGCCCAAAGGACAATTCCAACCCACAAATGTATGACATGACTGGGACAAGCTAGCAACTCTGCAGTTAAGTTACAGCTTCCAGGATTCAGTGTCACAGTCACAGCTAAGCTTTCTGGGGAGTGACTTTCATCAGGTGCTGGGCCACTGGCTTTCTATGCATTCTTTCCTGGGGTTCTTCATTTTGTGTTTTAAATTTTATTTATTTATTCAAGAAGTAGAGGGACAGACCAACAGACAGAAAGACAGAGCTGGTTCGTTCCCTAATTTCCCACAATGGCTTGGGCTAGAGTAGCCCAAGGCCTGCAGCTGGGAACTCAACCTAGGTCCCCCACATGGATGGCAAGGACCCAGTTACTTGAGCCGTTGAGAAATACATCATATGTACAGAAAAAATATATTTAACACATGTAGGTTCCAAAATCTGCATATATGAAATTGTATAATAAAAATTTTTAAAAACTTACTAATAACGCCCATATATTTAATGCCCAGATCAAAAAATAAAACACCAGCAGCATGCATACGATCCTCTTCCTCACAGCCCTCTGCTCTCCCGATGGATAACCAGCTTCTCGCTTTCTGTCAGGATCACTCATCTGCTTTCCTTCACAGTGTTACATCCATGTGCACAGTCCAAACAACAGGATTCATTTGGCTCTAATCCCTTTAGCACCTGAAGTGTCTGCCTGTTTGTGTCTGGTTTCTGCCCGTCAGCATCCTGATTTTCCAGTTCATCTATGCTGTATGCAGCTGGAGCTCACTTCCACTGCTGTGTAATATTCTGCAAATGTGCTACAGTTTTCCTACTGCAGATGAGATACCTGATCCCCTCTCCATTGGGACAATTATGGCCAATACAGCTATGGACTTTCTGCTGTGTGCTCTGTGGTTTTGAGGTGCATGAACTTTCCTATGACACATACTCAGGAGTGGAGTGACTTACATCATATGCTTACCTATCTTCAGCGCTACTGTCCAATAGCAAATGGTTTCCAATTTCTATTCCCACCCTTTATGTACAAAAGTGATTTCAAAAGTTCATAAGGGGCCGGCGTTGTAGCATAGTGGGTAAAACAGCCGCCATTGACGCAGGTGTCCCATATAGGTGCTGGTTTGAGTCCTGGCTGTGCCAGTCCAGCTCCCTACTAAGGTACCTGGGAAAGCAGCTGAGAATGGCCCACATACGTGGCCCCTGCAACCATGTGGGAAACCCAGCTGAAGCACTTGGCTCCCGACTTTGGCCTGGGCCAGCCTTGGCTGCTGGGACCATTTGGGGAGTGAACCAGCAGATGGAAAATATCTTTTTCTCTGTCTCTCCATCTCTCTGTAACTCTGTTTTTCAGATAACTAAGTAAATCTATTTTAAACAACAAAAGGTTCAGAGAAAGCAAAATTGAAGGGTATTTATCTGGTGTGAAAAAATTTTGAAATCTATACGAGGGGTCTTCAAACAGTTCATGAAAAAACTATACATGAATTTCATTTTTTGCAACAAAATTCATTTAACTCTTAATTCCATTTTTCCACAAACTTTTTTAAAAATTTAAACATTTTCTTTTATTTGGGAGGCAGACACAGAGGGAGACAGATAGAGGGGGACAGCCCCCGTCTGCTGGTTCACTCCCCCAAATGCCCACAATGTGCAGGAATGGGCTGGGCCAAGTCAGGAGATAGGAATTCAATCCAGGTCTCCCACGTGGGTGACAGGGATACAATTACTTGCGCCATCACAGTTGCCTCTTAGGGTCTTTGTTATCAGGAAGCTGGAGTCAGGAGCCAGAGCAGGGCATCGAATGAACCCCGATATTCTGATATGATAGGTGTCTTTAGTAAGTGTCTTCACTGCTAGGCTATATGCCCCGTCTTTACATGAACCTTTTGAAGCACCCTCGTAATGTTTTAATCTTCACCACCTCTCTAAGGGGTACATTTCATTGACATTCTTCTCCAGGTGAGGGTGCTGAGGCTGAGTAGGTAAGTTGCCCCATCATGGTGCTAGGTTACTAGGTACACCACGGGGCGTGGTGCTTCAAACCAGACCCCTCGGTGCAGTAAGTACCTGGTTCATTCTTTTATACCAGGCTGCCCCTAGATGAGCTCTCTGAAGGCAGGAGGCCAGACAGCAGAAGGTGGAGAACTCGAGCTGGGACTTCCTGTCTAGATTTCATTGAAGGTGGGGAGCAAGGGAAAGAATCCTCACAGACACAGACAAGGAGCTTCTGAAGATGCTCAAAGAGATAGAACAGACTTTCTTAGGCCTCTACAATGAAAATAGCTGAAACACATTGCATGGTTGTCAGATTTTAAGCACTGTAAGTATGTGAACTGTCTCACTTAATCCTTACTAACAAAGTAGGGACCGCAATAGTCCCATACTGCACAGAGAAGACCTAGACTCAGAGAGCCTTCCGAGCCATAGAGGTGATATGAAACAGAAATGGGATTTCGATTCAAGTCATGTTGAAGAGTTCACCATGGGTGAACAAGTGGCAGGGCATGGACTGACAACGTATGTCAAACGTGGCAGATAATGGTTGACAAAAGGCTGACAGCCAGGCCACCCATGAAGAGGACTTTGGAGACTCTAGATAGGATACCCACAAGAACTGTCAGAAGTCCATGAAATGGTTAATTGGGGAGGAAGAAAGAAGGAAAGGAACTGCCCTATGAAGGTAGAGATTGGGGAGAGGTTGCAAGAGGAACCATGGTTCAGGCACACATTTTCCAAGACTCACCTGCCTCCAGAGTAATTGTCAGGACAATATTTTTAAAATATAACTTGTGCCTTAGGAAACAAGCAACTGAAACCGTGTTTGAATTTTCATGAGTGTAATTGGATTTCACTGGCTTCCATTTCACAGCCAGTCTTCCCTGTAGTCCTGATCCCGGGACTCACCAGGCTAGCAATCACGGAGCAATTATGCTCTTTGCAGGATACAGCCTGCATGGAAGTAACATTTTGGAAACCTGTCTGGCAGTGGCTATTGAAACTCAAAATGCATGTGCCTTCTGGCCAGGTGGCCACACTGAGGGCTCTACTATAGGTAAGAGAAGGCCAGGTTCAAACAGGAACATTGAGTCCGCTTCCTGCTCACTGTGGTGTTGCTTGTAGCAGTGAAAAATGGTCCACTAAGGACTGTCCATGGAAAACTCTGTTGCTCTGGGTGAAATCTAAGCTGTTGTTCATTAATGATTTAAATACCCAGCCACTGACCAGAAGGAGTCTCTGACTTACTATTAAGCAAAAACAAAACAAAGCAAACAGCAAAACAAAGTACTAGAAAAAAAGAAAAAAGCAAATTCCCGCAAGAAATGTATAGCATGTTCCCTTTTTTGCTCTTTCTTGGTAAAATAAAATTAATCTAAAGCCTTCTATGTATACATACATACACATATATGCATATATTTACAAGGAGGGATGGTAGAAAGGTACACAAAACTTAATTAAGGTGAGATTGCTTTGAAAAGCAAATAAATTTCATTATTAACTTTATATAATGAGCAGGCTTTGCTGTCATTTTTAAGTAACTATCATTTAATTTTATAATTAAAATTATACAGGCACCACTGTATTAAAATCGTATTTATATTTAATCATATGTAATTCATATATTTAAAATCTATATTTAAATTATATTAAATTACATTCAGTATAGATTTTTAAAAATTAAATCAGTGATACTATTACATGGATAAAATATTTAGAATAATGAATTTAACTTTATAGAAGCACTCATTACTTCCATATTTTAAAAATCTACTATGTGCATACTATATATGTATATGTATGCATGTTAGTATGCTTGTATATAATATTATGTATTGTGGATGTTACATATTATGTGAGGTTACTTCAAAAAGTTCAGGGAAAATGGAATTAAGTTTATTTTGATACAAAAAAATGAAATCCACAGAGTTCTCCCATATTTCCATGAGCTTTGTGAAGATCCCTTGTATGTAGAACAGTCACCTGAGGACACAGAATGTTTGTGGCAGCCTTGTGTATGAGAACCCCACTTTGAAACAGCACCAATGAGCATCATGGTGTAATGGATAATTGATATTTGCACATTGAAAACTACGTGCAAGGAGAATAAACACACGATATGTGAATAAAACTCACAAATGTGATGCTGAGAAACAAAGTTAATACTTATGATTCCATCTACATACTTTGCCAGAGACCAGGAAAAACCATGTACCCTGGTGCGGGGACACTGGCTGCCCAGAGGCGGGTGAGGAGACTTCCGGGCTGGCCCTGTTCGGCTCCTGTTCTGGTGCTGGTTACACCAGTGGCTCAGTTTATGCCAGTGCGGTCCCTTGTGCGCTATTCTGTGTGTAGGTTTAAAGACGAATGCCATTAGAAAGGACACGTGGCAAAAGGCCCACGCACAAGCACCTGCTAGCCTGACTCCTCCTCGCCTGCCCGACCCCTGACCCTTCATTTCCTCTCACTCCTAGAAATCACAGGCACGAGTGACATGTGGGAGATGCATGAGAAGAAGATTCTGGAGCACCTGCCCAGCGAGGTGCTGGCGGACTACGGCGAGGACTACATTCTGACACTGAAGCACTTCCTGGCACGCATCCTGGACAGGGCCAGCCCCGACTTCTCCCCGCTGATACTCGACGTGCAGCATGCCCTCTGTGCCAAGCACCCTGCTGCCTTCTACTGCCCAGGGAAAGGGGCCTTCCTGTGGCTCTGCATGGCCTCCATCTTCCCTACTGGCTTAAATGATTATCTTTGGAAAACAAATACTACGCAAGCGCAGCACCTGCCCAGAGCACTTAGCCTGCCCAACAGGAATAAGGCCATGTAGGCCTCAAAGTTGGGGAGGGGAGAGGAAGAAGGAAGGGGAGGGGGAGAGGAGGGAGGCGCTGTTACCCTCTTGGAGTGAAAGGGAAACTGAGAGCTTCCCCTTAGAGTTGCTTTCTACTTTGCATTCCCTGTGAAATCTGTTGGGTAGAGTTCTGCAGTGAGAAAGACTCCAAGCGGTGGTCCACACTATAAAGAGTGTTAAGAGGGTCCCTTCTACACACATACACATCTCAGATACAGACCCAGCTCAGAGATACCGCGGGCCTCCTTCAGACCATCCCAGTAAAGCCTGTGTCACAATAAAGGGAGTCGCGTCGATTTTTGGGTTTCCGAGGACAAATAAAACTTATGTTTACACTATTGAGAGTGCAATAGCATTATCTCAAAAAAGAAGTGTAGATTTTAACTTTAAAATATTTTATTGCCCAAAATTTTAAGGATCTGCAGAGCCTACAGTGAGTCATCTTTTTGCTGGTAGGAGGGGTCTCGCCTCGACGTTGATGGCCACTGAAGGTTTTGGTGGCAGTGGGTCTGCCCTGCGGACTGACTCTCCCTCTCCCAACCGACTCCTCTGTGGCATGTGATGCTGTTTATGGCACATCGCCCCACAGCAGAACTTCTTTCAAGATTGCAGTCAGGGGCGGTGCTGTGGCCTAGCAGATAAAGCTGCTGCCTGCAGTGCCGTCATCTCATATGGGCACCAGTTGAAGAACTTGCTGCTCCACTTACGCTCCAGCTCTCTGTTATGGCCTGGGAAAGCAGCATAAAATGGTCCGAGTCCTTGGGACCCTGCACCCATGTGGGAGACCCGGAAGAAGCTCCTGGCTCCTGGCTTCAGATCAGCTCAGCTCTGGCCATTGCGGCCAATTGGGGAGTGAACCAGCAAATGGAAAACCTCTCTCTCTCTTTCTCTCCACCTCTGCCTCTCTGTAATTCTGCTTTTCAAATAAATAAATAAATCTTAACAACAACAACAAAAAAAGATTGGAGTCCTCTCAAATCCTGCGGCTACTTGCTCTACTCAATCTGTTGTATTTTGTACCCTGGGCTGTCATTTCAGCATCTTTCACAGCATCTTCAGCAGGAGTAGATTCCATCTCCAAAAACCTACTCCTGGGCCTGAAGCATCCACAACCTCTGAGAACCCGTTAGAAAGCAGGTTCTCAGAAGCCACCCCAATCCTGTAGTGGTTTCCCATGACTGCTGCAACAAATCACCACATACCTGGCAGTGTAAACTGATACAAACACATTGCCATGCAGTTCTTTTGATGGTGTTGTTGTTGTTGTTAAGATTCATTTTATCTATTTGAAAGGCAGAATGACGCAAAGGGGAGAGAGACAAAGAAAGAGGTATTCCATTTGCTGGCTCACTCCCCAAATGGCTACAATTAGCCCGGGCTGGGCCAGGCCGTAGCCAGGAGCCTGGAGCTCCATCCAGTTCTCTCACATGAATGGCAGGGTCCAAACACTTGGGCCATCTTCAGCTGGGTTCCCAGGTGCATTAGCAGGGAGCTGGAGCAGCTGGGACCAGTCCAGCTCTCTGACATGAGATGCCAGCATCACAGGGGTTGCTTAACCTGCTGTGCCACCATGCTGGCCCCTGCCTTGCAGTTCTGAGGCTCAGAATCTGAAATGGATCGTCCAGGGCTAAAACCAAGTGTTCAGCCAAGTTGTGTTCCTTCTGGAGGCTCTAGGGAAAAATCTATTTCTTGCTTTCACCAGCTTCCCATGGCCTCCACCCTTTTGCCGTGGGTGTATCACTTCCCTCTGTGTCCATCGTCACAGCTTCTGTCACCTGCCCCCTCTGCCTCCAATTCATAGCAACCTTCTTTTTCTTTCTTTCTTTTTATTTATTTGAAAGGCAGAGTTACAGAGAGGCAGAGGTGGAGAGAGAGAGAGACAGAGAGGCAGAGAGGTCTTCCACCCAGTGGTTCACTCCAGTGAACCACATGGCCACAACGGCCCCATGCTGCACCATTCCGAATCCAGGATCCAGGTGCTTCTTCCAGGTCTCTCACACGGGTGCAGGGGCCCAAGGACTTGGGCCATCTTCTACTGCCTTCCCAGGCCATAGCAGAGAGCTGGATTGGAAGAGGAGCATCCAGGACTCAAACCGGCGGCCATATGGGATGCTGGCACTGCAGGAAGCAGTTTTACCAGCTATGCCGTAGCGCCGGCCCCCATAACACCCTTCTGATTACATTGGGTAATCAGAGATAACCCCAGGATGCTTAATTTAATAACATCTTCAAAGTCCCTCTTGCCGTGTAGGATAACAATTTTATAGGCTTCAGGGATTAGTGTGTCATTCTCACTGTTAAGGGCAATTTTCTAATGACCTCACCTATAGAATTAGCACCTCTGGGGGTGGGGCTGACCTGTGTTGTCATGAGCCCTCCACTTTGAGCCTCACAGTAAGCAGGCTGCTAGATATGTGATCAGATTACAAAAGAAATGGAAATGCTCTTTGAAGACGGTAAGAGAAAGATCAGGAGCGTTGAGGCTGAGAGCAGGGCCTACTTAGTGTTTCCCAGCTTCCCCGAGGTTGAGAACAAAGAGGCATGGTGAGCGGGTGCTGAATAGAGGCCCAAACAGATCTGAGAGTCCCAGGTCGGAGAGACTTAGATCTGCGTCCACATTATTTTAGGGTTGCCTGCGAGGAAAAGAAACCGCTCACTGTCTCTGTTTGTGCTGCTATAATAAAATGCCATAGACTACAGGACTTCTAAACAATAGCAAATTATTCTGGAGGTTGTGAAGGCCAAGATCAGGCTGCTGGCAGCTTTGGGGCTTGGTGAGGGTTTGTTTCTCACAGATGGTGCTTACTATGTGACCTCATGTGGGGAAAGGGATGAATGAACTCCTCAGGCCTCTTACAAGCACATGGATCCTGTTTGAGGGGTTCCTCCTTTATGCCCGTCAGTTCGCCAAGGCCCCACCTGGTACTATGAGCCACCTTTCACCATGCATCTGGGGGCAGGGGAGCACTAAACATTCAGCCCATAGCAGCCATCATGACTCCCTGGGCTGTGGGTGGGAGTGGGAGGTCTGGAAAAGCTGCTGAGGCTCCTGGAGAGGGTGAGGAGGAATGCAAAGGGGCTTGAGTTGAGAACCGGGTGGCTGCGGGCGAGTGACAGACGTGGTTGCAGGGGCACATCCACAGGCAGCCCTGAGCCGGGCTGAGCGAGGATGAGAATCACAACCAGAGGATGAGACTGACCCCCTTGCCTTGTGCCAGGAACGTGCACCAGCCCCTGGGAACCACATCCTGAGGAAAAGAGCAGGAGAAAGAGAAGAGAGGGCGAGAATCTAATTCATCTGGGGTTGAGTGGGGGGATGTTTGAAACCAGAAGAGACTAAGCTATCTGAAAGTATTATGGTGAATCCAAGTAGATTTCATTTTTAGACCAATAAAAGGGGGCTTCAAAGAGTCATGGAAATCAAATTAAAAACAAGTTTATCTTAGTGCAAAATATTTGAAATCCATGCATTGTTTTTTCTATAACACCTGTTTTCCATGAACTTTTAAAAAAATGTAGACATGTTCTTGAATAACAGAAAGAGAGACAGAGAGAGAGAGACACATACACACACACACACACACACACACACAGAGAGAGAGAGAGAGAGAGAGAGAGAGAGACTGAGCTCTCATCTGCTGGCCTGCTCCCTAAATGGCAAGGGCTGGGCTGAGGCTAGAGTCAAGACTGGTAACTCAATCTTGGTCTCCCACAAGGGTGGCAGGGACCCAACTACTTGAGTTGTCAGAGCTGCTGCCCAAGGACTGCACTGGAGTGAACCTGGAGCCAGAAACCAGAGCTGGGACTCAAACTCAGGAACTCCTTTCCAGCCGCTGAACGGTAACGTCCATTCTTGTTTTTTTTTTTTTTTTTTTTGACAGGTAGAGTGGACAGTGAGAGAGAGAGACAGACAGAAAGGTCTTCCTTTGCCATTGGTTCACCCTCCAATGGCCGCCATGGCCAGCGTGTTGTGGCCGGCACACCGCACTGATCCGAAGGCAGGAGCCAGGTGCTTCTTCTGGTCTCCCATACGGGTGCAGGGCCCAAGGACTTGGGCCATCCTCCACTGCACTCCCAGGCCACAGCAGAGAGCTGGCCTGGAAGAGGGGCAACTGGGACAGAATCCAGCACCTGGACCAGGACTAGAACCCGGTGTGCCAGCGCTGCAGGTGGAGGATTAGCCTATTGAGCCATGGCGCCGGTCTGGTAACGTCCATATTAAATAGAAGCTTCCACAGCCTTCCCAGTGGGAAGTCTGGTAGAGAATGAAGCCGGGATAAAAGAAAGTGAAACAGAATGCTGCTGAGAATCCAAGATCTAATACCATAGCTTGAGCCCTTGATCTAGCTGTATCTAAAGATTTACTCCGATTGATCTCCAAACGTGTGAACCAATAAATTCCCTTTAAACTAGTTCAAGTTGGGCTTCTATCTTTTGCATCAGAACTAATTCCTAACAAATAGACGATATAAGAACAGATTCATTGAAGTTGGAGCAATCAAATAATGCTTGGCAGGGAAAAAGATCAACACTTCAACGTCCTGGAGAGAAAGAAAGAGAAGAGACTAAAGACAAAGAGAGAGACGAAGGTTAGCATGGGCGATGCTGCTGACCAGAAGTTCTCTGCTATCAAAAAGCAAGTTTTCGGCCGGCGCCGTGGCTCAACAGGCTAATCCTCCGCCTTGCGGTGCCGGCACACCGAGTTCTAGTCCCGGTCGGGGCACCGGATTCTGTCCCGGTTGCCCCTCTTCCAGGCCAGCCCTCTGCTGTGGCCCAGGAGTGCAGTGGAGGATGGCCCAGGTGCTTGGGCCCTGCACCCCATGGGGAGACCAGGAAAAGCACCTAGCACCTGGCTCCTGCCATCGGACGAGCGCGGTGTGCCGGCCGCAGCGCGCCGACCGCGGCGGCCATTGGAGGGTGAACCAACGGCAAAAGGAAGACCTTTCTCTCTGTCTCTCTCTCTCACTGTCCACTCTGCCTGTAAAAAAAAAAAAAAAAAGCAAGTTTTCCATAAAAATGTATTTTTGGGGGGGCCAGCATTGTGGTCTAGAAGGTTAAGCTCCTGCCTGTACGGCTGTCATCCCATGTAGGTGCAGGTTTAAGTCTAGAATGCTCCACTTCCAATCTAGTTCTCTGCTAATGAGCCTGGGAAGGCAGTGAAGATGGTCCAAGTCCTTGGGATCCTGTCATCCATGTAGGAGACCTGGAAGAATTCCTGGCTCCTGGTTTTGGCTTGGCCCAGCCTTGGCCATTGTGGCCATTGGGGGAGTGAATCAGTGGATGGAAGATCTTTCTTTCTCTCTTCCTCTCTCTTTCCTTTTCCCCCCTCTTCTCTTTCTCTGTATCTCTGCCTTTCAAATGAATAAATACATCTTCAAAAAATGTATTTTGAGGTCTCATGCCCAAAATATGCAAGCACAATGCCTCTGGAACAAGATGAAGCTAAGTTCTTGATGAGTCTCATGATGGAAGCCAAAGATCTCAGCTGATCACAGGCAGTTTTAGATTCAGCTTTAGATTATTGAAATTGGGGCCGGCACTGTGGCATAGTGGGTAAAGCCATTGCCTGCAGTGCTGGCATCCCATTTGCGCGCTGATTCGAGTCCTGGCTGCTCCGCTTCTGATCCAGCTCTCTGCTATGGCCTGTGAAAGCAGTAGAAGATGGACCAAGTTCTTGGGCTCCTGCACCCATGTGGGAGACCCAGAAGAAGCTCCTGGCTCCTGGCTTCAGATCAGCTTAACTCTAGCTGTTGCAGTCAATTGGGGAGTGAACCAGCAAATGGAAGACTCTCTCTCTCTCTCTCTCTCTCTCTCTCTCTCTCTCTCTCTCTCTCTCTTTTTCTGCTTCTCCTTCTCTTTCCATGTAACTCTGACTTTCAATAAATAAACAAATCCTTTAAAAAACAAAAAGAATATTGGAACCCTCCTTGCTAGGATAACAGTGAAGGTACATCCTGTCTTGGAATGTTACAAAACATATTTACTATATTATGAAATATATGGATGACTAAAGTGAGAATTCAAGCTTACCATGAGACTTGGGAAGATTAATAAACAAACCCAAGACTTTTGTCCTAAATAATTTGTTCCTTCCAGATTGTTCTGTCTTTATGAGGAAGTCCCAGCCACCAAGAAATTGCCCCATGAATTTTACCACAGCCATATTTTTGTTCAGCTCTACTTTCTGTTCTTCCAATTTTGCCAGTGGGCAATGACTCACTGCTACATAGAACAAATCTCTCTTTTTGTCCCTGCTCTGGGTCTCTCTCTCTCTCCTGACTGTCTGAGATGAACTAATTCTATATGGAGATTATCCTGAATTGAAACATGGTATTCTGTAGTCTGGGTACAGTTTCTAGGTAAGACTTAACAGTTTGGGTAAGACAAGTCATTGATGAACGTGAAACACACACTTTGATCTTGAATGCCCACGATGAGTAGCAAAATAGGTCTATAGAATTGTAGAATGACTGGGCCAGTCCACACCACTGCCATTATAATGTCAGCTTTACAGGGCATGGGGGTGGCAGTCCAGCACCTGCTTACCATTCCCCAGGCATGAAATCTTGATGGAAACCAAGGCTTCTCCTCACAAGGTCTAAACCTCACCTTCCCCAGTATATCAGCTCCCAGAACGTGGGCATATGAGCACACACGTGGCCCTCCAGTGACGGGGAATGTTGGCCAAGGGGTGTGAAGAGTGAGGCAGCAGTCTCCCACTCAGGACAGTCGTGTTTCCTCCTTCTTGGGAACTGGAGACATTTGGTCTCAGTCACTCAACTTTTCACTCCTGGCCTTTCAGGCTTGCTTTGATTATGTGACTCACATACTTAATTCAAGTAACTTCCATTTTGATAAAAGACAGCCAGAACTCAGTTTCTGTTACTTGCAAGCCCAGAATTCTAATTTATATCAACATCATTATTGTCGCCATCATCATCATCAAAGACCTACTCCTGCCGGCGCCACAGCTCAATAGGCTAATCCTCCACCTTGCGGCACTGGCACACCGGGTTCTAGTCCCAGTCAGGGCGCCGGATTCTGTCCCAGTTGCTCCTCTTCCTGTCCAGCTCTCTGCTGTGGCCCGGGAGTGCAGTGGAGGATGGCCCAAGTGCTTGGGCCCTGCACCTGCTTGGGAGACAGGGAGAAGCACCTGGCTCCTGGCTTCGGATCAGCACGGTGCCCCGGCTGCAGCAGCCATTGGAGGGTGAACCAACGGTACAGGAAGACCTTTCTGTCTGTCTCTCTCTCTCACTGTCCACTCTGTCAAAAAAAAAAAAAAAAAGAGTAAATAGCAAGACCTACTCCTAACACTCAGACTCACATGTTCATGGATCCTCAGGGTGGCTCCAGGAAGGACCCACCCTCTGCAAAGCCCCTGTGTGTGAGTGATGGCAGGAACATCCTGCCCCCCACCCCCCATACACACACCATCTCAGCAGCCCTCTCCTCTCCTGTTTCTGCCTGGGTAGGGCTGCACCCCACCTGCCAGGACTTGGTGGGATGGAGCTACAGGTGGGCACTGGAGTCCCACATCTCCTTGGTTTCCACTGGGACACAACTTGAGAACACCAAGTCCTCAAACGGCCTCCCCCAGAAGGAAGACAGGGGTGTCGTGTAAGGCCAGGACTACGGATTTTCCTGAGCAGGTTAGGAGGGCTGGCAGGAAGAAGGGAGCACACATGGACCTGGCGGGGACTCTGATGCTCCCCTTGCTTGAAGGTTAAAGGAGGGACTGCCCCTGCCCCCACCCTCTAGAGTCTGGTCTTTGTTGTGTGTTTTGAATTCTGGTGCATCTTGCTCCAAACACTTCACATTCTTGCTGCAGGTCAGCAAGGTGGTTTGCAGCGGGCATGTTGGAGTTCCACAGTGTTATGGGCTGCCTGTGTGTGTCCCCTGCAAAATTCCTGTGTTGAAATCTTAACTATGCATGCAGTGGTGGCAGGAGGTGGGGCCTTCTGGAGAAGATTAGGTTGTGAGTGTGGAGCCCTCAGGGCGGGGTTGGTGCCTGTACAAGAAGAGACCAGAGGGAGCGCCAACCTGTGAAGACACGCGAGAAGATGGTCTGATTTGAATGCAAACCAGGAAGTGGGCCCCCACCAGACACAGAGGCTGTCCACTCCTTGACCCTGGCCTTTGCAGCCTGCAAAACTGGGAGAAGCAGCTGCTTACTGTTTGGCAGTCTGTGGTAATTTATAACAGCAGCCCAAGCGCACTGACATACGTGGACTTCGGTCAGAGCCTTAGACTGGCTGCCCAGTAGCCAGGAGACCATGAGCAAGCTGCCTAACTTCTTTGCATCCTATGGGGTTTCAATTTTTTTTTTGTTGTTCTGTTTTTCTTCCTACCATCAGAGGCAGAGGTGATGATCATCTTATAAAGCTACTGAGAAGGTTAACTATGATGATAAGGCAAAGGGGTTACCAGTGCCTGGCATTTAGAAAGAGCTCAGTAAGTGTGGTACCAGTAGTGGCTAATCTCTTCTCCTGTATCTGAGTGAAGACAGGGTCCCTGGGGTGCATCTCCTCTTGGCTGAGGTCAGACTGTGGGAAGGCAATGGGGCCACGTGTCTGCAGCCAGGACTGCAGGACTGCCCTGATCCAGATGGAGGCTTTCACTGCTGATTGGCTAATGCTCCCCCTCCCGTGAGGGCACAGGGGAGTCTTTCATGAGCCAACAATACAATTCACATCTCCCACTCCTCCTGATAAAAATTCGCTGCTGCTCCTTTCTTTAAACTAAGGACCACTTAGAGCTTCCTGTGTGGCAGGAACTCTACTAAGCAATTTGTTTTATTTACCAATTCAATTCTTGCAACAACCCCATGATACAAGTATTATCATCATCTCCAAATATAGATAAGGTAAGAGGCTTAGAAAGTGCACTTGGCCAAAATCACCAACGCAGAGCTGAGCTTTTTAGATTGAGCTTGTTCAACTTCAGATTTTCAAAATGAGTTATAGCATACTGGCCAGTTTCTTTTTGGAGCTGGCTTCCTGGGCTGAAGTCTCAGCTCTGCCACTGATGAGTTTTGAGATCCTGGGGATGTTACCCAGCTTTCCTGGTGCCTCAATACCTCCGTCTGTGAAGTGGGGAGGGAGGGTGATCATTAATGGTGCCTCTCTCATCGAAGGCCTATACCATGAAATAATCTGTATCAAATACTTAGAACTTAGCTGGTGAATGGTAGGCACACATGGGAATTAGTTTTTGTCACTCCATATGACAAATGACAGGGTGCCACAGAAATGACAGGGGAAGCTAAAATATAAGAACATCAGAAAAAGATGTTGCAGTGGGATAATGGCTTCGGATGAGGATCAGTTTCATTCAAACTCACTGCTCTGAGCTGGGTTTGATAATTTCCTTAGGTGATGCTGGTTGAGAGGCAGCAGTATCCTTATCACTGGATAGCAGGGTGGTCTAAGCAGACCACACACAGCACATGCTCATCTCCGCCTACAGGGCTCACTCCTGGCAGGTGGAGAGTTTGGGGTGCACCGCAGAAACGAGCCTGGGGAGGTGACGTTAGCAGACCTCTCTCTTTTCCTGGACTCCATGCTGGGGAAGGAAAACTCATGATGTTCAGGCCATTTCTCACCTCCCACAGTGACCAAGTATAATTTCCAGAAATTATTAAAATCTCATACAAGCACACAATGAGCACACATCAAAGTTCTATCTAACTCATTAACGACAGAACCAGTGGGATGGCAAAGCCGCTCTCAGAGAGGAGATGAGAAATTGATACATAAAATACAGTGCTTTTTTAAAGAAAGAATTCAAATCAGATTGTTAAATTAGATACAAAACTACAATATTGTCTAAGATTCTACAGAACAATATTATCGATGAGGTTATATTCTCTACTGGTCAGAGACCATTTGCATCTCTACTGGATAAAAATGATTTTGCACCTTATCAGATTTCTCCAAATGAATATCTACCTTTACAAAACAGTCTCAATATCTAAGTTGTAGGGCAAGAAAAGCCCCATTTCCTCAGAGGATGAGGTGGTCCTGACGGGACCTGGAATTAAACACCACAGCTCTGTTTTCCTTAGTTCCAAGTTCTGAGTGAGTTTTTTCCACCAACCAAGGTAGGGATTACAAAGCAACCAGAAAGCACTTTCCCACCAAACTTAGAAATGGCCTCTGACTGTCTCCCACCAGGGTGGGGATGGGAAGGGCCGGATCTGTGCTCCAATTACCAAGCCAAACACCTCTGGCACGTCTGAAAAGAAGTCAGTAAAGGACGAGGTTCTTAGCAACCAGCCCCAGGGAGTGTGAGAAGTCTAACAGGTTTTCAGGAACAGCTGGCATTCAGGCAGCCCAACTCCCTTTGCCTGCCATTCGTACACCCTCAAGAAGCGACTTCAGTCCCAGCCTGACATCTGTGGAGGACACAGGGTTCTGCCCAGCCCTGTAAGCCCCAGGGCCGCGGGACCACAGGATCCTGGCCACAAGGAGGAGCCTGTGTTCTGCTCTGGTTCATCTTGAAACACCTGGGTACAGGCCAAGTGCACAAGTCCAGTAGGGAGGGAGGGAGGGCAGCTCTGGCTAACGCAGGCTGAAAGGATGGAACTTACTGGGCAGAGGCTGTGGCTGAAGGTTGGCTTACACCGTTAGGCTGCCTTCTTTTGTCTCTACCCAGAGAAACCTGAAAAGCACAGCTGCTTTGCTCTGGCCTTCCAGGCCTTCAGGGCTCTGAGTGGTACAAGGGCGTCTAATCTAGCCAAAGCGAGTCTTCCTCTGGCTTCCCCGGCTAAGGTTCAGGGAGGCTACTAGCTTCCATGGGTGACCTCCCCCTTGAGAGACACAGACCCAGGGGTTCAGGGCTTGGTAAGGGGAGAACAGGGTGGATCTCAGATCCCATTAGCTGCCTTCCCAAGGGTGCAAACTGTACAACAGAGGGAGCCCAGGACTAGAAGCAGGCCAGACTGGCTCCAGCTCACAGCCCCTTCCCAGCACGTACACACTAAACAGAATGGATGGAAGCCCATCTTAACTAATATTTGCCAACAGAAAACAAGATTTAGGTTTCAGCAGAAACAAGTTAGAAAAGGCTCCGTTAAGACTGTCCCTGCCCTCACTGCAGCTCATGTATAACCATTGCATTTGTTCTTTGGAGATAATGTGCTAAAGACATGCAAATACCCCTAGACTGCGGGACCTCAGTGGCTTGGTCTCTCTATCAGCCCCTCCAATTGTATTTCGGAGCTTCTCTTCTTATTACTTCCCTTCCTTTACTCTCACTCTTGTGTCCAGTCTCATAAATCGTCATCGACACCAGACACGAACTCGGACTCATCTCACCAGTTTTCCCGGAGCACATCCTTGCTGAACTTTGTAATCTCCAGAGGAGATTACAGATCCCCACAGGATCTGTCTTGCAAGGCTAGAGTGAGCATCAGACTCAGGGTAATGAGCAAGTAGTATTGTTACAGAAATCCGAGGTGGAAAGACTCCCTTTGTTCAAACAGGCACCAGAGACAGTAGAGGATTGAAATACTTTATTTCACCAGCGGGCTCAGCTGGAATCATTTCCTGAGAGCTAAGCTACAATCCCAAATTTCTTACACTATTTATAGGTTCATTAGCATCATACCTTAGCTGTTACAGCATTGATGGGTTTAAATTGCAGCCTACGTGACTTAGGACCGCATTTCCAATGGTCGGAGGGCCTGGTATGTTTGTAGAAGAGATACCAGGGGCAGATTTATTAGGACAGATGTATGACTGTAGTTTACAGAAGCAGAACTTACGACTTCTTCCCTCCATACACAAGATAACAATGGGCAGCTGCTTCACTAGTTAATTGCGAGCAGCCGCTTTTCAAGGTCTGTGTTGGGAGGAGGGGTCTGCTTCTCTTTGTCTCTGGTTGTGGCTGTATTTCTTCTACAGTATGGAGAAGAAGAGTTGGGGATTCGGCTTTGGTCTACCTCCCCAGGGAGGCCTCCTGCTCTTGAAGTGCCAGCCACAAGTTTGGAACCTGAGCGGCAGTTCATTAGGGACCCAGTAAGGATGCAGGGCAAGGTTGGGGTCTCCATGTTCAAGCCAACAGCCCAGCCTGCTTGTTAAAACCTATTACCAGGGCTGGCGCTGTGGCACAGGGGGTCAAGTCGCTGCCTGCAGTGCCGACATCCAATATGGGTGCCGGTTTGAGACCCGGCTGCTCCACTTGCAATCCAGGTCTCTGCTATGGCCTGGAAAAGCAGAAGATGGCCCAAGTCCTTGGGCCCCTGCACCTGCATGGGAGACCTGGAAGAAGCTCCTGGCTCCTGATCAGCGCAGTTCCAGTGGTTGCAGCCAATTGAGGAGCCAGCGGATGGAAGACCTCTTTCTCTCTCTCTGCCTCTCCTTCTCTCTCCGTGTAACTTTGACTTTCAAATAAATAAATAAATCTTAAAAAATATATTACCTATTACCTTGCTCTCCAAAACATTTTGAGGTAAGCAGTCTAGCAAAGCACTTCAGGTGGAAGAAGATGAAGTTGAGATGGAAAGGCAAGGAGATAAAGCGTGGAAGACGGCGCGAGAGCTGGTGGAAGGGAATGTGGCAAACACACAGGGAAAGGGCTTGGCAGGCAGAGAGAGCCTGGGCATGCAGGATGGAGGTGGGTTGTGGAGCAGGGGAGATGAGGACTCCAGGCTGGATAACATTGTGCCTTTTGCAAGGTGAAGTCAGTGCAACACAGGATGCTGAAAGTCCTGTTAGGAAAGAGTCAGCTGTGAAATTCCTGATCAAAGGAGTTCCAGCCACTTCACAGGAGTCTAAATGGACAGTAAATACATTGCTTTAGCCATCAGGACACTGCAAACGGGACTCACAATACAATATCACTTCCTGCTAAAATAAATAAGGCAGACAATTCCAGGTATTGACAAGGAGGAGCAGCAACCTGAATGTCCATTTGTTGCTAAGGGAGGACAATTTGATACAATCACTGTATTAGTTCGCTGGGGATGCTAACTGGGTGAATTAAACAGCAAGAAATTTACAATGGTGCCTCAGAAAGTCTGTGGAAAATGGAACTAGAAGATATGTTTATTTTGGTACAAAAAATTGAAATTCCTGCACACTTTTTTCATAAATCACATTTTCATAAATTGTTTGATGACTCCACACATGCATAGGTTTCATATTTTCGGCACCAAAATAAACATATTTATTGCATCTTTCCACAAACTTCTATTTGTGAACTCTCTTCTATCCCTTCTACTGGATCTATCTATTTGAATATCCTATGCTAATCCACACACTTTCTGTTTTTATTTTTTCTCTTTCTCTTTTTGTCTGTTATTGGCTGTTCTGATTTTCCAACCAACATTCGCTGCATTCTGTCTACACTGATGCTTCCTGCAGGACTCATTCCTGTCTTTGTTTTCCTAGTTCATTACTCAGCGCCTCTTTCGGGAGGATCTGGAAGGAGTAACAACTCTTGGTCTCTGTGTTTGTGAAAGTGAATTTCAACCCAGAATTCCATACCCAAGTGAGCTATTCTGCAGAGCACTCCATTTCTAAACATGAGACCAGGTCCAGGTCCCAAAAGATTCGTCTCATGTAGATCCTCACGGGAGCCACACGGTTTCATTTACTTCAGGGTCGACTACTGACACATGTCTGTAGCTCTCAGATTTGGCTCATTGTTTTTACATTTGGAAAGTGTATGGAATCTATTTAATCCTCCACCTGGAGCAGACATGTTCAGAGACAGGACAGCACCATCCAGGCAGAGAAAAAACACAAGTGCATCATGCCGGTGCTGGCGGGGTGGAACGCTTTGCAGATAAGGGTAGGGAGGGAGAGGCAACCGTAGATGAAATTGCAAGGGCAGGTCCAGACCACACAGGTCAGGGCAAGGAAACTGGTCTGTTCTCAGTTCAGTCAAAACCCAAGACACCCTGTAAGCAGAGAAGTGACATGAGTGATTTCTAGACTTACAAAGCAATTTGGCATTTACTTCTGGCTTTCTTATTCTCTCTGCTCACCCAGCTTCTGAGAGTGCCTGATTTTACTTTCATATACATATGTCTATTCCCATGGCCTCCAAGCATTTACGTTTTGAAGATGCTTTCCACAGTATAAAGACAAGTCTCCAAATTTGCCTGCAGACAGTAAGAAATCATGTCAAAGCACTGGCTTAACCCTGGGTTATAAATTTTGTGACTCACAGGAAGAAAAAAAAATAATTTGCATTAGATTTGGCTAAGTTTTTCTATTAAATTAAAATATATCAAGTAATTATTCAAGAAACGCACTGCAAGAAAGAGAGAGGGAGTATGGATCGGTGGATGAAAAGACTTAAAGAAAATATTAACCAGCCACAATGTAGAGACTTTTGGAACCTGATTTAAACAGACTCTAAAAATATATGACATTTACTAGATACTTAGAAAATTGAACACCAATTGGATACTTTACGTTATGAAGAAAATGTTAATCTTACTTCAGGTATTATAACAATACTCTTAGGAAGCTAGACAGACATTGGCTTGTGTGTGTAAGTGGGGCCAAAGAAAATGGGAATTTTAGGGCTGGCGCTGGGGCACAGCGGGTTAAAAATGCTGCCTGCAGTGCTGGCGTCCCATGTGGGTGCTGGTTCATGTCCCAGCTGCTCCTCTTCTGATCCAGCTGTCTGCTATGGCCTGTGAAAGCAGTAGAAGATGGACAAAGTTCTTGGGCCCCTGTACCCACGTGGGAGACCCAGAAGAAGCTCCTGGCTCCTGACTTTGGACCAGCTAAGCTCTGACCATTGCGGTCACTTGGGGAGTATACCAGAGGAATGGAAGACCTCTTTCTCTCTTTCAAATAAATAAAAGAGGCCGGCGCCGTGGCTCAACAGGCTAATCCTCCGCCTTGCGGCGCCGGCACACCGGGTTCTAGTCCCGGTCGGGGCGCCGGATTCTGTCCCGGTTGCCCCTCTTCCAGGCCAGCCCTCTGCTGTGGCCCAGGAGTGCAGTGGAGGATGGCCCAGGTGCTTGGGCCCTGCACCCCATGGGGAGACCAGGAAAAGCACCTGGCTCCTGGCTCCTGCCATCGGACGAGCGCGGTGCGCCGGCCGCAGCACGCCGACCGCGGCAGCCATTGGAGGGTGAACCAACGGCAAAGGAAGACCTTTCTGTCTGTCTCTCTCTCTCACTGTCCACTCTGCCTGTAAAAAAAAAAAAATAAATAAATAAATAAATAAATAAAAGAATTTCTTTAAAAAATGGGAATTTTAAAGGAAAATGGAAATTCTTAAAGAGAATTGCTGCCAGACACTACCCCAAACTGAGTCCGTTTACCTGACATGCAGAAAGCCAATCACTGGCATCTGGTTTGTAATGTTTATTGCAAAGCGCAGACAGGAGTGGGGCAGCTATTGCTTTATTTCTGGGCTCCCTGAGGAGTTAGGGGTACAGGTTCTTATAGACTGAAATTGGGCTGAGAGGTGCCTGATCAGCTCGTATCCATGTTCCCGGCTGGTCAGTGGAACTCATGACCTTCCTTTGAATGGTCAGTGATGTTGTGCTTTTTAAGGGTATTTATGGAGGACAGGTGGGCTCCAGTTTTTCTGGGGGTTATGTGCAGGTGGCAATTACATTCTGCCAGGGCCTGGGATTCCCCTACACAAACCACCCCTGGACAATACTGGCCACCAAGGTTCTTATCAATTGGAGAAGCAAGTGGACTCATTGAGTCTGGTGATTAGAACCTTGTAAGGAAGCTGCATCACTGGCTCTGGTCAGTGAATTCTTTTTGGACTAAGAGAGAGACAAGAGTCTGCATCCTGCTTTGCATTATAGGGGTTCCATTTCAGAACGAATTTTTGTACAATGGAATGAGGAAACCAGTCTTGAGAGCAGTGATAGCTAAAGTGACTGTTCTTGTTCTTTGATCCTATGAGATGGGTTCCAGCCCCCTCCCTGGCGGCAGCTCTGGGAACTCCCCCTGCTAAGGGGGCTATTAGTTTCCATAACACTGTGCTGATAAGGTCCTGAGAGGATTTTTGGGAATTCTACATCCAGAAAACCCAGCAAGAAAAACGGGGAGACCCATACTCATGTCCATAAAAGCTCCACTTCAAAACAGAACGCGCACCCAGCTCTTTCTTGAGATGCTGGCCTGGTCTGTCAGGTGTATTTCTCCTCATTAAACTTTGCTGCCTCACATACCTTTACTCGCTTTCTCATATCTTCATTTTGCATGAAGACAAGAACTTCTGGTCAGCCACCTGCCCTAACAGTACTCTTATGCTTATTTTAAGAGTCCCTATTTTAAATATATACTAAAATATTTCCGATGAAACAATATATAACACATTCAATTCAAAATAATACAGAAAAGGGCAAGTGGGTAGAGGCAGAAATGCAATGAGAAGGGGCAGGCATTGTGGCATTGTAGGTAAAGCTGCAGCCAGCAACAATGGCTTCCCATATGGGCGCTGGTTTCAGTCGCAGCTGCTCCACTTCTGATTCAGCTCTCTGCCAATGCACCCGCGGAAGCAATGGAAGACGGCCCAAGTGCTTGGGCCCCTGCACTCACAGGGGAGACCTGGAAAAAGCTCCTGGCTCCTGGCTTAGACTTCACCCAGCCGTAGCCTTTGTAGCCATTTGGGGAGTAAACCAGCAGATGGAAGATTTTTGTCTCTCCCTCTCCCTCTGTAATCTCGCCTTATAAATAAATATTTTTTATTTACTTGAAAGGGGATGAGAAAGAGAAGCAGGTCAATGAGCTGTCTTATCAAACAGGTCAACACAGAGGACAAAAAGCAGCTAACCCTCTGGGGAAAATCCCACCAGGCAGTGTTAAACACATACTTCAGAGCTGTCCCATCCCAGGGGTGATGCAGTGTGGCCAGTGGAGCTCTGTTTCCAGGACATGTGAAGTCCTTGACTCCTGGAGAGCTGTGCTTGGCTTGAGAGCTCTTCCACGACGTTGGAAAAAGCCAGGCTTTGTGATTCGGTGGGTCAGGTATTTCGGAGTGCACAGGAGACTTAACCTGGGTGCATCGGAGGGAGCCTGGGACTAGAAGCACACCAGACTGGCTTCATCTTGCAGCTCTTTCCCAGCATGTACACACTGAAAAAATGGGATGGAAGCCCATCTCAACAAATATTTGCCGGCAGACAGCAAGATTTACATTCAGCAGAAACAAGTTAGGAAAGGCTCCACCAAGACCGCCCCTGCTCTCAGCTGCTAATGTATAACCACCGCATTTACTCTTTGGAGACAACGTGCTGAAGACATAGAAACACCCCTAGCCTGCAAGGCCTCAGTGGCTTGGTCCAGCCCCTCCGACTGTATTGTTCGGAGTGTCTCTTCTTTTTACTTAAATAAAATTTCACTTCTACTCTCACTGTTGAGTCTGGTCTCGTAAACCGTCAATGACAACGGGACATGAACACGGATTCATCTCACCAGTTTTCCCGCAACACATCTTTAGTGTAAACTATACTTTAACACTGGCAGTAAAACATCAACTCTTCTTTCCAGTTGACAGAGCTACAAGATGAAAGGCACGTAGAAGCTGAAAATTCAGCCCTGACATTCTAAACAGGGTCCTGACACTGCGGAAATCCTCAAACCAACCTCTTCCTTGGCCCCCTTTCCCAGGGGAGTTCAGTGAAGAAAAACCTTTGCATTCTTTTTCCTCCCTTTTGAAGAATGAGTTTATTTTTCAACAAGGAAACAAAGAGGGCACTGCTTTATATTCCAATTTTTATACTAAGTATTAATTTATTATGAATTACAATTTTTGGAAAAAAGACAGTACTAAAATTCTGGCACTTTAAGCATTGAGACCAACGAGCTTCCAATATATATATACTTCATATTCAAGAGAACTTTTCCTAACTTTAGAATGATTGGTTCCTCATACATCTGAAACCACTGCCAAGTATTTAGTGGCTTTGTGGCTTTTTGTTATCTCTCTATCTGTGAACAGTCAGGGAGACACTAGGCCTTTCTTTCGCTCTACTGCCCCCAGGTATAAACATTTGGCTGTATCCCATTGTTCCAGTTCTTTGTCTCCCATGAAATAAGAATTTCCACAAAGAAAAGGCAGAGAGAAAACAAGGAATTATTTAAGTCAGAAACCGCCTGTTGCAGTGATCAGGAGGGGAGCTCCAAGACAGGCAGACTCAAGGAACTGCGAGGGTCAATTTCTTTGACCAGAGCTAGGCTGATCTGAAGCCAGGAGCCAGGAGCTTCTTCCAGGTCTCCCACATGGATGTAGGAGCCCAAGCACTTAGGCTATCTTCCCCTGCTTTCCCAGGCGCATTAGCAGGGAGCTGGTTCAGAAGTTGAGCAGCTGGGACTTGAACCATATAGGACACTGGCACCGCAGGTAGCTGCTTTACAACAGTGCTGGTCCCAAGGGTCCAGTATTTTAAACACACTTTTGGGGGGAAAAAAAAAACCAGAACAGCAGCTACCAATCAGTTAGAGGGCAGGAACAAAATCCTTCAAAATGCTGGATTTGTAATCTTTTCTGTCCTGTCTAGTTTGCTCAGGATAAGACAAAAAACAAAAACAGAAACAAAAACCCAACAGAAGGGTGGGGACCATGACTTCTTTCAATTTTACCGGTAAACTGAGAACTCAGAGTGGAACCACTACTCCCCTGCTCTTCTCAGCTTTTGGGGGAAACATTTAACACCCTCTTAGAAGGACTCCCCTTTTCCTCTTTCCAACTGGGACCACCCAAACTGCCTGTTAGCCCATCTGTCACACCATTTCTGACCTGAAAATGACTGGCTGCCAATGAGTGCTGGAGACTTTTCCCAAACTCCCTGGCACCCTAGCCCCAGGGGGCTCTGCAACTTTACTCTTACCAGCAAGACTCCTGACCCAGGCTTTCCTGTTTGATTTTTGTGGGAGCCCTCATCTGCTCCTGCCATTTTTGCTGGAGATGACAAAGCATCATCATGACTCGTCATTCCTGAAAACGCAGAGCCAACCTTCCCAGAATCAAGGGGACTGAAGCCATGCTCCATTATAGTGTTCCTCTCCTGAAGTCAGCTACGAGCACCCCTGACTCACACAACGTTGGGTCAACTAGCCCACAACGAAATATTGTGGAATTATTTTCTTCCCTCGAAATTTCTCTCTAGCAACATGTGCACTGTAGTTTGTTTTAAATTGCAGATTTAAGGATTCAGAGAAAGCCCACATTCCCCTCTGCCCCCCAACACCTTGCCTTCCACCAAGTCATGCAATTCACAGGGCGGGGTATGTGGGAGGAGTACATTTGTAGGGGATCATAAAAAGCTTCTGAAAGTCAGCAGTCAAGAGACATGCAAGTGAAGACCACGCCTTACACCCTGAAGACTGGCAAACAACTTCAGTTTGGTGTTTTGGTTATGTATTCCTTCGTAACAAAGCATCCCGGAACTTGTTGGTCAAGGTCTTAAGAGTTGTTCCTATGCTATTTCAATGTGGTCAGACAAAACTCTAAGGTGGGAGCAGAGAAGTGCGTGTTCAAATAGAATCTATTTGACTCAAGTGCTACGGGTGAAGAAATATTCATGAGTGACAGTGATCCAAGAGGTGGGAGGGAGTGGTGAGAACCTGCCAACTTCTAGAAGATTGGCATCGGTCATTACCTAATAGTCTTGTTTGATTCTGCTGCAGTTTTGCAACAGTGTAGGGTCATCTCTGTTGCTCATGGCAGGCACAGTTTGCACCCATCCAGACAATACTGATGGGAGAGATACTAGCAAGGGAGCCCATCCAGATGAAACATGCCTTCAGAACAATGTGCTCTGTACAGTGAGTCCAGGACCTCTTATTTACAAGTATCCCAAAAGTCAGTATGTACCTCTCCCATGTGCCCCAGGGAAAACAGAAACAGGCAACCCAGAAAACAAGGAACAAGAAAGTTATGTTGGAAGTAATATTGGGTTTTGGTTTGAAAAGTGGTGTGTCTTTGTGTAAATAATTTCTTTGTCCAAAAGAGCTTAACAGGGTACAGTTATGGGCAGATGGCATTTTCAATAATTAAAATTAAAAAGAAAAGCTACTGTGTAGTGAGCAGCCTAACTTTAAGTCCTACAGGAAGTTACAGAGCCACAAAACAATGTTAATAAACTGTTAATGTAAGGTGTTCCTGTAGACAGTGGGCAGGTCACACCAGACTCCAAGGCTGCTGTTTTCGACTCACGTGGCACATCTACTCTCTCTCAGTGTGGGGACATGGAAGTGTTCTGGCAGGCAAGGACAGGAACCTCTATCTTCACAGAGCACACATTAAAAAGTTGAAGGCATCACACAGGAAGCGGTCGTTGAGAGAAGATGCTGGACCGTTGTTCCAGAAGACTGGAGAGAGAATGTCACACTCCGAGCTGTGACAAGCTGCAGCGTCCCTGAGTTGGGGGGGACACACGTCTGTGGAGGGGGCACTGGGTGCTTGGTGTTGGGGATGTCTGAGGGGCTGTTTCAGGGGTGATGCGAAAAACGTAAACTGGTAAAAAAACTGTCAATCGGTCAACCAGCCTCTGCTGGGGTGCGGTGCTTTTAGGGTAACAAAGCGACAGCCCTGCTCCTGTGGCTTAGCATCAGCCTCTGGCTTCCACTGCCAGATCCCATAAAGAACCAGTAAGCATAGGAGGAACAAGGTCTCCTAAGTCCTTGCCCAGCGTCAAGAGTTGAGACTGCAGAAGATCTCGGACTGCAAAGGCAGCAGCTCATGCTGCAGTCAAGCCTTTGTGTCCCTCAGCATCTACACAGAGAGCACATCTAAGCAAAACTCAGCCTCCAGCAACACTCTTCTACTTCACTAAGCAAAACTCAGCCTCCAGCAACACTCTTCTACTTCACAAGTTGTGTGTGTCACTTGTACAAAGATACTTTCACCCTTTCTCCAAAATGAAGAAGTAAGGATCCAGCAGAGCATCTGAGAGACAACGGTACTATCCATCCTTCACTGTTAATTACATCCATAATTTTAAATAGCAAGAGGCCAGGGTTAAGGCATGGCAGATTAAAGCGCCAGCTGCAATGCTGGCATCACATATTAGAGTGCCAGTTTCACTCATGGCTGCTCTGATCTGTCTCTGTGCTCCTGTGCCTGATAGGCAGCAGACGATGGCAAGCAGTTGGGCCCCTGGAACCCACCTGGGAGACACAGATGGAGTTCAGGCTCCTAGTTTTGGCCTGGCCTGCTTCTGACTGTTGTGGCCAGTTGGAGTGAACCAGTGGATGGAAAATCTCTCTCTCCCTTTCTGTCACATTGCCATGTAAATATGTGAAATCTATCTTAAAAAAAAAAAAAAAAAAGACTAAATAGTGAAGTTATCTCCATACAAATAGCAAGAAGTAGGGCGAGAAGTCAGTAGACATCCACACAAGGAAGGAAGGAACCAGGCACCGCTGGTGCACCTGTTTCTGAGCTGTCAGTCAGGAGGCACTAGCCAAGAAATTCAGTTCTTCCCCCAGCTAGGAACTCAGGTCTTCAAGGTTTGTATCTGCTGGAGTATCTTAAAACTGTACTGCCTGAAGGGTCTCAAACCATCCCCTTCCTTGAGGTTGTAGTTCCTCACTAAAATTTTGTAATTGGATATGGAAGTGCTAAAACTACCTTGGAAAACCCAGGGTTAAAGTCATTGTCCTTTACTGTCTCTCTCTCTCACTGTCCACTCTGCCTGTCAAAAAAAAAAAAAAAAAGAAAAAGGGACCATCCTCAGGCCCCTGGGTGGAAGCCCTCGTCATCGGGGTACCCACCAAGGCAGGTGAGAAGCAAATCATCAGCATGCATTCACTTTGGGTCTATCAGTGAGAGGAGCTACTCTCTCCACCCCTGCTTGATTCCGGACCATGCATTTTGACCAAGAGCACCAGCCGTACAGAATGATCACTTGTTTAAAATATAAATTACTTTCTGTCACATGTCTGGAGCTATAAGTGTTTTCAGTGGACCAGTTCACCTTTCTATTACCTCCGTGTGTGTGTGTGTGTGTGTGTGTGTGTGTCTGATTAGTGAATCCCAGAGGCAAATGTGTTCAGCACTCGGAAGAAATGCTGGGGAGAACATGAAGGTGCACATGCCTTCAAGCAGGCCACGGATTTGTGGTGTCAGGAAGAAACGGCAAAAGCTTCCGGCTTCTGTTCCAGGATGGTGAGAGCTGCAAGGTGCACTGCTTTCACTCTCAGAGTAAGAAAGAGTCAGATTAACTGCAAATACGTAACTTTTTTCATAACTTGCCAGAGGGCTAAAAGCACAACCTAAGTTTGCAGAGAATGAAGCGGAAAAGAGACACACATCTCATTTGCTGGGGCCAAAGTCAAGTGATTTCAGGATTCCCATCCATATCCAGACAGTTCCACATATACTCAAATCCACGGGTTTCTGCACGTGGCATCTAGAGCAGGGTTCAGGTCAGAAGATGGTCTGCGCAGTGGTAAATTCTATTTGGCTATTTCTTAGGAAATTAATAATTGTTTTGACCCATAAAAGACAAGTTCTTATGGTTCAACCCACTGCATCACAATACTCTAAATTAACATCTAACTTTATGAAGTCACTATTTGGACTTCAGTTACATAACTGAATCAGACTAAAATTATTCTATGAAAGAAAACAAAAACTGTGGAAACAGGTATTTATTATGCAACAATTTTCATAATTAAATGCTTTAAACAAAAACTCCTTATACTATAAACTGACAATGACCTGGCATATGCAAATTCTTCAGGACGGAGAAGTATGTTTGTTTTGGATGAATTTACAGATAATAAGCTGATTCCAAAATGTATATATGAACTGGCTTGACATGATTAATAACAGAAAGTAAAATGTAAACACGGCCAGTAATTTCTATGAAGTCAGTTCAAGGTCAGTGACCAGAGAGCTGTATGATAAAAAACTGGAGGTTAAAAAACCCTCTAGGAAGCAAGCTTGAACCTATGGACGTTGGGAGATTGAGGGCTGTGTCCCACTCTTGAAGACCACCACCAAGCAAAGGATGTATAACACCCACCACACATCTGTTCTAGAAACAGCGTGTTTTCAAAACCTGGACATATCTCTTCATGAATAAACACCACAGTATTAGCCATGACAGAGAAGCCACCAGGCTGAGCTCCAACACGAACTGCTCCCTGCGCTGTAACCGGGGGTGTCCACTTCAGTCTCGGGGCTTCAGGAACATCTTCTTTGCTTTGATAGGTTGCATGTCTCCATTCTCATCTTCTTCATAATTGGCACGGTCTCTCTTCTTGGCAAACTTTTTTCCAATTGTCCCCACCAAAGTCTCGTATCTGTTAAGGTGATGCACAGCACACGTTTAACTTTCAGTAGGCCTTGTCAAGAATATCAAACCAAATCCAATAAAAGAATAAGAAAAATAAAAAGCATGATTAGAAGAAACCACCTGATTTCTCTGAACCATGATTTTCTCTGAAACAAGCATATACTGGTTGTTTCTGTTTTGCAATATCCTAAATAAAATGAGATGCCTATTTCAAATATGAATGGGAAGTAGCCCTGGAAACAAGCCCTCAACTGCCAGCTTGTGAATCAGCTATCTTCCCACTGAGCACGCGTGTGAAACTAGGGGAGACCGTGAGCTAAGGTGTGCAGGTGGAGCCGGTGAACGCCAGGCTCAGGTTACAAAGCTTATCCAGGGTAACTGTTACCTTCTAGCCATCTCTTCATCCGACACATCAAGCTCCACTGTTTCCTCTTCAACCTCCTCTGCTTTCTTCTTACCATTCATCTGAAGCATTAATTTCTGAAAAATACGCCATTGCTGTCCATCACTGCTAGAAAAGGCTTGTCAAAGGAGCTGGTATCAGAAACTAAGGACACAGAACATGGGGACTGGTCAAAATTTGAAATACTTTACACAATGATGTGCTGGCAGAGCTCTGCCCCGAATCAGAAACACAGCAAGACTTGATCTCAATGAATTTAAACTGTTTTAGGACACAAATCTTCGTAGTTAACTCGTATCTAAAGTGCATACAGTTATTCCAGTGGGAGAGGGAAAGAAAACTTTCAGATTCACTCCCGTCTTTGAATCAAACAGAAACCCTACAGTCCACAGTAGTTTTCAATCCATCTTTTGGTGGTAGTGGTGGAGGGAAGGGTTGGGGGAGAACAGGAAATTAACAGATGGAAGTGCTATAAGGCTGGCCCTGCTACAATGGAGGGAACCTGTACCTCAGCTTCACTTCCCACACTTTGGGGTGGATTCTGTATCCCACATCACGTCCAGGTACACTAAGTCCTTCCTCTATCTCTTTCTCTCACACAGGTATTTCTTTTCATAACATGCCATACCTTCTTTACAGCAAGGGAAGGATGAGAAAGGAAGGCAGATGAGAAACCAGACTCACGTAGTTTTCCCAATGTTTACAGGACTGAAAACAGAATGTATTCAGGGTTTCAGAATCCACTAGGAAGGGCCATTTTCTAGTAACCTCCCACATCAGGTTCTGAGCTCCACGCTGCCTCTTTTCTCCCCTGTACCAGGCATACACTGAAGTTCCTGCCCACTCTCAATCCTCTTCTGTGGACACTGCACACTCATGTTTTCCCTTTTTACTCCACCACCTAACCTACAGCTTAAAGCAGGGAAAGGTGCTGTAGTTTGGCTCCCAAACCCATATAAGAATTTAAACCCCAGGGGCATGGGAGGGTGCAAACCTGATCCAGTTAAGCTGTCTTATAGAAGGGTCCATGCAAAGTTCTCAGGTCACTGGACAGCAGTTTTTGTGGGCAGAGTTGGTTATTACAGAAGTCCCAATTCTGAATCAGGCCCAGTGGTACTCTCGGCTACTTTCCATCCGCTGGTTCACTTCCCAGATGGCCGTTAACAGCCAGGGCTGGACTAGGCTGAAGTCAGGAGCCAGGAGCTTCTTCCTGGTGTCCCACATGGGTAGCAGGGACCCAAGCACTTGGGGCATCCTCCAATGCTTCCTCATGCTACTGGCAAGGAGCTGGATCAGAAGTGGCTCAGTTGGGATTTGAACAGGTGCCCGTATGTGATGCTGGTGCTGTAGGCAGTGGTTTTACCTGCTATGCCACAACACTAGACCCTTTTGTGTGCCATCCTTGGGTTCCCAGACAGGGCAGCCCAAGCTTGGACTGTAAACCTCCATAACCATGAATCAAATAAATCTCCTTCCTTCCTAAGAAGCCTGTATCATGCATTTAGTTATAGTGATGGGAAGCTGACTAGTAACAGAGTATACATTAAAAACAAACCTGTGAGCTAGCACTGTGGTGCACTGTGGTGATAAGCCACTGCTTGTATCTGGCATCCCATACCAAAGTGCCAGTTCATGTTCTGGCTGTTGTTTTAGTCTTGCTAATGCGCCTGGGAAGACAGCAGTAGATGGCCCAAGTATCTGTGCTCCTGTCATCCATGTGAAAGACCAGGTTGGAGTTCCTGGCTCCTGGCTTTCCACTGGGCCAGACTGGGGACCATCTGGGGAGTGAACCTCTACATGGAAAATTTCACTCTTTGCCTTTCAAGTAAATAAATAAATAAGTAAATCTTTAAATAAATAAATAAATAAAAACAAATGTACATAGTATTGACTTTGTATAAAGTATATATAACATACCTTAATTATCACATATTGTCCTGGCCTACCCACCCATCCTCTCCCCACAAAAAGGAAAAAGGAAACCAAAGCTATAATCTTTAAATCAATTCTAGAATTAACCTCATTAACTGTGGATCTCTAGAGGCATCCTAGAAGATCTTACATAAGGATGATTCTGCCCAACAGGGATCTCTGACAATGTCTGGACACATTTTTGGTTTCTACCCTGGGTTGCAGGGGGTATGGGTTCTCTACTGGCATTTAGTGAGTGGAGGAAACTGTCAATCACATCACAAGGCTAAGGGCAGTCACACCACCAATGATGATCTGTTCCAAATGTCAACACTGCCAAGGGCGAGAAATACTGGCTTCAAGTCATGTTTACAAAACCAAAACTGTATACTACAAATGTCTATTTGGTTGGTCAAACACCTGACAGGATCGCGTTTAATATCTGAGGCAGAGTCCCAATAAATATTTGTGAAATAAAGGTCTGCTTCTCTACAAACCTAGAAAAAGAAAACTCAAATGAACAGCCCAGCTACAAAATGAAGATTCAATTATCATACAAACTTTCCAAAGGATTCATTTAAAAATCTATTTATGAGCTTGGATTAAAACTTGTCCAATAAAAAGTCAAATTATACAATTTTTAAGTAACATTTTTCCATTAGAAAAGATATATTTATAGATGCCAGAAAATAACTTTTTATAATAGCTTCATATGAATAAAATCTCAACATTCCGGTAAAAGACTCCAGTTGAAATTCTAAGTCAGTGGCACCGTTAGGGACTATATACTGCCATATTAAATTATCTACTCAATTCTATCATAAAACTAGACTGCAATGCCTGCAATTTCTTTAAATTGCTATGGCAATATTTCAAGAATTGTCATTTTCTATATAATGAGGAGAAACGGCACCTGGTGGGGAAAAAATCTTAGCCCAATTATTAGTAGAAGAAACTCAACTGGAACAATTTTAAATTTGAAGCAATTATATTTAATACCTCAACCTCAGGATTAAATCCTCTGAATGACATTCTTCCATAGAGAAGATCTTCACAGAACAAGAAACTCTGCTCTTCTATTATCAAACTCCTAAACAGAAAAATAGACCTTTATTAACAGCATGTCAACTTATAACAAAGCACAGCAAATAAAAGTCAAGACTTTGAATGAGAAATCAATCTTAGGTTTCTCAGTAGAAACAAGTGAGAATATAGGAAGATTTCTAGACTAGGGTTAAAAGTAAAAGCTGGTCAGTTTGGCCTGCAAAGGCAACAGGAGAGGAGCAATGCAGTAGGGAAGCACACTGTCTTCTACATTTAATTTCCATAAATATTTACACAATGGAAAGACCTACAGTATTTACAATGAACTTGCATTTTCTAAAGTCAAAGCAAAATCTCTTTGATATTTACCTAGGTACCCCCAAGTTCTAAAAGGCACCCAAGAGTAGCAGTGGGAAATCAGGCCTGGGCAGCACACCAGGTTGGTTGGGCAGAGTACTTACCCACAGACTGACCATGACTGACTTCAGCAGAAAAGGAATCGACTCTAAGAATAATGGGAAAGCTGCAGGAGCACAACTGGAAAAGGGACAGGTGGCTGAACCAAAAGTAAACTCATGACCCCAGTTCATGCTCTCCCATCTGAGGTGCCGACCTACCTACAGCACAGCTACAAGCTCCAGAGTATACCTGGGAGTACACACCTGGCCTCACATCCCCCTTGGTGGGGAGCAGTTTCTGCTTCTTATCAACATTCATTCAGTCAACAAACAATTCTAAACCCAACGGTGTACAGGCCCTGTTCCAGAAGCTGAGGAAGCAGCCAGACAGAAAAGAGTCTCTACTCTTGTGGAGAATACTGAGGGAACCTGATATGAGAAGCAGGCCAAGCTAATTCCATCCCATAGCTCCTTGCCAGCACGTACACACTGAACACAACAGAATGGAAGCTGGTTTTAACAGGTATTTGCCAATGGACAACGAGATTAGGTTTTGACAAAAACAAGTCAGAAAAGGTTCCATTAAGGCCGCCTCTGCACTCACAATAGCTAATGCATAACCACTACATTTGCTCTTTGGAGATGACATTTTTTTAAAAAAAGATTTATTTATTTGAAAGACAGAGTTTCAGAGAGAGGTAGAGACAGAGAGAGAAGTCTTCCATCCGCTGGTTCATTCCCAGATGCCCACAACAGCTGGAGCTGAGCCGATCTGAAGTCAGGAGCCAGGATCTTATTCTGGGTCTTCCACGTGGGTGCTGGGATCCAAGGCCTTGGACCATCTTCTATTGCTTTCCCAGGCCATAGTACAGAGCTAGGTTGGAAGAGGAGGAGCCGGGACCAGAACTGGCACCCATATGGGATGCCAGCGCTTTAGGCCAGGGCTTTAACCTGCTGTGCCACAGTGCTGGCCCCTGGAGATGGCATGTTAAAGACATACAAATACCCCTAGACCACAAGACCTCAGCGGTGTAGTCTCTTTATTACCAGCCTCTCCCCTTTGTGGGGAGCTTCTCTGTTTTCTACTCAAATAAAACTTCATTTGAGTTGTATCTGGTCTCATAAACTGTCATGGATATCAGGACACCAACCCGACTCATCTCACCAGTTTCCTTGCAACACTACAGTCTAGAGAGTGATACACAGTAAATAACATACCATCCAACGGATGAAGAAAAAGCAGGTTATTCCATTGCTGCCCAGAAGGGGGCACTGGTACTGAATGAGCTCTTCCTTTCGATATTCAACTACAGAACAGGGAAACGGAGAACTAGTAATTTTCAGTCGATGAACAAATTGAGGCAGAGGGCTGAGAAGAAAATACCATGAAGTAAGCCCCATGAATGCACAGCTTTGTGCCTTCAGGCAATTTCCAGACCTTGCAGCAGGGATGGGGAGCTGGAAGAGAGCTCAGTGCTGCTGAACTCAGGAGACAAACTGAAAGCTCGGGCCACGGGGCTGGCTGGGGTATACAGTTCAGGATACTAGAGTAGGGGAGTCACACAAAAGGATTCAGGACTTGCATATGGGGTCTCTTTGACCCTCTGGTGGAACGCGAAGCTGTATATGTACAGGCTAGTTCACGGCAGCAGGGGAGAGGACTACTGAGAGACGTTTTCTGGGAGAACCACCTCCTGGTGTTCTGGCCAGAGGCAGAAACATGAAACGAACGTGTTGGCAGGAATGAGATCAGCCAGAGACTTCAGACCAGAATTCAGCCCATACTGTTCCAGCTTCTGGTGGCAGCCAGCCCTCCCTGGCTGTGGACTCCATCATCTCAATCTGCCTCTGTGGCTATAATGCTTTCCCTGGGTGTTTAACAGGGCAGAGAGATCGCACCAGGGCGCCTTTTTTTTTTTTTTTTTTTTTTGACAGGCAGAGTGAACAGTGAGATAGAGACAGAGAGAAAGGTCTTCCTTTTCCATTGGTTCACCCACAAATGGCCGCTGTGGCCTGCATGCTGCGGCCTGCACACTGTGGCCGGCTCACCGCACTGACCTGAAGCCAGGAGCCAGGTGCTTCTCCTGGTCTCCCATGCAGGTGCAAGGCCCAAGGACCTGGGCCATCCTCCACTGCACCCCTGGGCCACAGCAGAGGGCAGGACTGGAAGAGGAGCAACCGAGACAGAAGCAGCGCCCCAACAGGAACTAGAACCCGGTGTGCCAGTGCCGCAGGCACAGGATTAGCCTATTGAGCCGTGGCGCCGGCTTCCAGGCCGCCTTCTAAGAAAACACGAGGGGCCGGAGCCATGGAGCATTAGTTTAATCCTCCGCCTGTGGTGCCAGCATCCCATATGGACACCAGTTCTAGTCCCGGTTGCTCCTCTTCCAGTCCAGCTCTCTTGTGGCCTGGTAAAGTAGTGGAGGATGGCCCAGGTGCTTGGGCCCCTGCACCCGCATGGGAGACCAGGAAGAAGCACCTGGCTCCTGGCTTCGGTTCGGGGCAGCTCCGTCCGTTGTGGCTATTTCAGGAGTGAACCAATGGAACAAAGACCTTTCTCTGTCTCTTCCTCTCACTGTCTGTAACTCTACCTGTCAAAAAAAAAATATATATATATATATATAAAAACACATGATTACATTGAGGGACCATTCAGATAATCCACGATAATCTCTCATCTAAAGGACCTTGCCTCATAACCTAACAGAGATGAGGAATTGGATATGATTTCAGGGGCAGAGGAACTATTTTCCAGCCTCTCCTACCTGGGAAAGAAGACTTACCCTGCATCTGTATAAGTAACAAATGCCAGGGCTTGCACGGAGGAGGGAAGTGTATGAGTTCAGTCTGGCCAAAGAGGCGAGATCACGCCGAGGCTCTGCAGTACTGAGCACAAGGATGCACTGCAGGAGATAAGCTAATTGAGGCCTAGAAGAAAAGCTACAAAACCCACACTAACAAAAACAAGAACTGATTGGCATGTAAATTAACTGCCTGATGGAACAAAATTTCATACTCTATTCAGAAAAGCAACAAAACCCAGGTAGTTAGCAATGTAACACATATATTGTATGGCACACAATAAAAAATTAGACATGCAAGGAAGCAGAAAAATGCAACCCCATACACAGAATAAAGACAAATGCTTGAATTAGCAGAAGGGACTTTACAGCGGCTTTTATAGACACGCTCAAGAATTTAAACAAGGGGCCAGAGTTGTGGCATAGCGGGTTAAACCGCCACCTGTATGTGGCACCATATGGGTGCCGGTTCGAGTCTTGGCTGTCCCACTTCTAATCCTGCTCTCTGCTAATGTGCCTGGGAAAAGCAGTGGAAGATGGCCCAAGTATTTGGGCTCCTGCCACCCATATGGGAGACCAGGTGAAGCTCCTGGCTCAGCCCTGCTCTGTTGTGGGAACTTGGGGAATGAAGCAGCAGATGGAAACTCTTTCTCTCCCTCTTTCTCTGTAACTGACTTACAAATAGATAAATCTTAAAAAAAAAAACTTAAATGAAAATATGAAAGTAATCATGAAACAGAACATATGGAGACTACAAAAAAAGGGTAATATTCTGAAAAATAAGAAACAAGATCTTAAGAGAAAAACAATAGTCCCATAACTATCAAAGAATCTGAATTCATTATTAAAAAATTTTCCAGGCTGGCACTGTGGCATAGTGAGCATTTATGGGCACCAATTCGTGTCTTAGCTGTTCTTTTTCCAATCCAGCTCTCTGCTGTGGCCTAGGAAAGCAAAGATGGCCCACATGCTTGGGTCCCTGCATCCCCGTGGAAGACCTGGAAGAAGCTCCTGCTTTCTGGCTTTGGATCAGCACAGCTCTGGCTGTTGCAGCCATTTGGGGAGTGAACCAGTGGATAAAAGACCTCTCTCTCTCTGCCTCTCCTTCTCTCTGTGTAACTCTGACTTTCAAATAAATAAATAAATAAATCTTTTAAAAAAATTTACCTAAGTGGTCCAACAGAACCTTGGTATAGCCAAAAGTTCATCAGGCAGGAATCAGAAACAATCAGCCATGAAGGGCAAAAAATTAATGACAGAAATCTACAAAAACCACTACCCATCAAAAAAACAACAATAAGAAAATAAATATTTTCACTGACTCAGAGAAAAAGTTTATAGTACACATATCTGGCAAAAGACTTATATGCAGAATACAAAGAAATGCTATATACAAAAAAAGTTTTTATCCCCCCCCCCAAAAACCAAAAGAAAGCCCTACATAAATATTGAACTTTGATTAATGATGCACATGTTGAAGTGTTTAGGGATAAAATGTATTGATGTTCTTAACTTGTGAAATGCACAAAAAATACAGTGGCTTGATAGAGGTATGAATACAGAAGGGCAGGCAAATAACATGCTGTACAACACTAGAAAACGTAAAGAAAAAACTTTCTCAATTTTTAAAATGGCCAGAACATTTGAAAAGGTACTTCACAAAAGTAGATAGAAAATGCCAATCAAAAACCATAATGAGATGCCAGTAGAATGGGTAAAATTTAAGAGATACACAGCACTAAATGGGACTGTAAACTTTCAGATGGCACATTCTCCCACAATGCAAGGGTCCACGGACTTAAATATATGCCAACCTCATTACTCGGCAGGCACCATTCACTCAAGAGAACTGAAAATGTGTACCAAAATAAAACAAAAATTGAATATTAAAGATTATAGTAGCTACACCCACAATATGGAAGTACTAGGAAAAACCTATGTCCATAAATAGGCGAATGGAACAATATTCTTTCGTTAACCTCTAAACCAAAACAGCAATCGAGAGGCTCGAGTTGTGGTACAGCGAGTTAAGCGTATGTGCACAATGCCGGTTCCAGTTCCGGCTCCTCCACTTCCAATCCACTGTGTTGACATGTGCAGAGTGCAAAGTCAACTACAGGTAAATTAAATCTCAACACAAATTAGAACAGCAGTAATGTTCTTGATGAAGTAGTAAAAATTTAACTTTAGTAATCTCAGTCTTTGATTGGTGAAAAAAAAAAAAAAACTACATACGGAACACAAAGATTGGATTCTCTGGAAATAGATGCCGAGACAGAGTTGTACATGGACAAGTTTATCTAGGGGTTCTGTTCAGGAGAGGCCCCTCCATGGAGGTCGGGCTGGCAGATCAGAGAGGGAGACATGGACCTGCACTGTGGCTAGCCTGAGGTCGTGGCCACCTACAAGAAGCTCTTAGAGTTAGGAAATCCCGTCAGCTGTTCCAAGTGGAGGCAAAGATGCTTAACTTTCATTCCCTTCCACAGCCCAGCCACCACCTAAACGTGTCCCCTGTCAGAAGGTGTTAATACTGAGTAAGCCCAGTGGTCATTACTGAATTACAGTCTGATACAGCTAATATTTTAAAAGGAAACTTCTAGGGGCAGCTGTCTGGACCACTGGTTGGGAAGTTTGCACCCCACATCCCCAGATTGGGGTGCCTGGGTGTAAGCTCTGGCTCTGCTCAGGACTCCAGCTTTCTGCTAATTTGCACTCTGGGAGGTAGCAGGAAATGGAAGTTGAGTCCCTACCACTCACATGGGAGACCTGAACTGAATTCTGGTCTTGACTTCAGGCTGGCCTACCTGGCCTGTAACAGGCATTTGAGTGAACCAGTGGATGATGGTAGGTTTCCATCTCTCTGCCACTCAAATAAAAATAAAAATAAGGAAACCTCTAGATTTGGGAACACATAATCCTACAGATGAAGTTTCTAATTACACAGACAGCAGTAACCCTTTGGAATAGTTCAGATAAGCACAAAGCAATGGGTGAGTTCCATATACAGAAGCACAGCCATGTGCCACACAATGTTTCCGCTGATGTATGCATGTAGATGTTGACCCCGTAAGATTATACTGCTCAGTGACACCATGGATCTCTTAGTCTTTGTAAGCATACTCTATAATGTTCAAGCTGCAAAATGGTCTAATGATGCATTTCTATGAATGCATCCCCACTGTTAAGTGACACATGACTATTAGCACCAACACTGATTGTGCCTTATGCCTGGCATTGTGGTGACTGCTTTACTTACATTATCTCATTTGCTTTCCATAAGGTATGTAACAGATACTATTATCATGCCCCAAAGTGACAAAAGATAGGTTAAAGAACTCATCAAAGGTGAAAAGCAAGTGGCAGAACAGGGCATCAAACCCAGGTCTGTCTATCTAGGGAGCCTAATTCATTCTGCTGTCTCTCTACGTGGGAGTAAAACACAAGAACACATACATACGCCAAGGACAGAGGACCCATCTGCTCCTGTGGGTCCACCTCCCACCCTCTCCCCATGCTGGAGGTCCTGGGAGGGTGACTTGAAGGTAGCATATTGAGTGGCTCCTTTGCCACTAGGTACCTGACTCCCTTCCTGTAGGATTAATTACATGGGACTGGCTGTGCCCTTGAGTGAAGGTAGTAACTCTTGCAAGATGCTCTCTCCAGGCAGTCTGTTTCCAGATTTAGTAATCATTCCCTCCTGGGCTGGAGAGGAATTATTTCCACTAGCCAAGACACAAGGTACCACACTGTTCCCAGGGGTGCTCCTACCTGCCCACAACTCGTTAGGCTGTGAGGCTCTCCTCACCTTTTCCTGCCAACATCCTGAGCTAACATACACACCTATACACAAACAGGATGCTGAGTGTTGGCAAGAAGTTACTATTTGCTTTTCCAGGAAAGGAATCTAAAGGTCATTTTCTAGGAAGAACACGCTGTATTGCAGGATAGAAAATACTGATAAGTCAGAAACAGTCCTGCCCTTCAATCAACACCTGGAATACTTGCTGTGAGATTGGTCCAGGCACAAAATTAAATTACGGCTCCTTACTAGTAATGGCTCCTTGCTCCCCCCTGACCTTCAATACCTCCTATCTCTGGCAGGTTCTGCTTCCTCCTTGCCAACATTCTGCTTCCTCCAAAAAGCAAGTGGAGGAAAACAGGCACTTTCCTTCCATCCCTCTCGGTGGGACCTATTTTCTGTTTCTGGAGAAGGATATATAACCTTCCCAAAAAGGCCCAAAGAAGGTCGGCCTGATGAAGAAGGGAATGTAACAGAACAAAAACCAAACTACCAGTTACAGAAAGGAAAGATGGGGCTAGCGCTGTGGTGCAGTAGGTTAATCCTCCGCCTGTGGTGCCAGCATCCCATATGGGCACCAGTTCTAGTCCTGGCTGCTCCCTTCCAATCCAGCTCTCTGTTGTGGCCTGGGAAAGCAGTAGAAGATGGCCCAAGTCCTTGGGCCCCTGCAGCTGCGTGGGAGACCCGGAAGAAGCTCCTGGCTTCAGATCTGCACAGCTCCAGCCGGTGTGGTCTCTTGGGGAGTGAACCAGTGGAAGAAAGACCTTTCTCTCTCTCGCTCTCACTGTAACTCTACCTCTCAAATAAATAAATAAAATCTTAAAAAAAAAAAAAAAAAGGCAAACATGCCTGAGGATAACAGCAACGTCATCAGTGATCTGACAAAAACTGATGTAAAACAACCCCATAGTTTCTCCATACCAGTTAAGAAAAGTACCAAGGAGAAATGATAAACAGCTCCGTAAGTTTTTGAATGAATTAATGGATGATGTGAATGCATCATTCTTTCCCTTACAACTGTTTATCGGGCACCAGCGCCGTTTAGAGGTGGAAGGAACAGCTGAGTGAGTTATCACAGCCTCAGCACTGAGCAGCCGAGGGATGGATAGTCAGGACCTCTTCAGCTTCAGTTTCTTCTGCCAGACAATGTGTGGCATGGTGGGAGGCAGCTCGTAGGTTTCCCATGAGCACTCAGTATCAAGGGATGCAATGTGCTTAGCCTACTTCCTGGCACGCTCAATAGCCTAACAAACTGTTAGCTGAGTGGTAATAAAAGTATTTACAGTTAGAAAAAGAAGACACTATTCCCAACAGTCTTAAGAAGTTCAGCCTTATGAGGAGTTCTCACTGAAACAACACTGGCGGTCTGAAGCACACACCCAACCTTTGGAATTTAATGAGAGAAAGAACATTCTAGCCACCTCAAAAGGTCCTCTGTTATCAGAGAGGTAAGGGCTACGTTCCTCTATTCAGTATTTTTAAAAGGGGATAATGATGTAAGTAATGGCAGGGAATCAGTAAAAACTTATAAACCACTTAGAACTTTTGTAAGTTTAATTTTTTTTTTAGAAAACTACTTAAAAGGCTGACTCAAGAAACTGAAGAAAACCTGTTTTATGGGCTTTCTGTCACAGAAGTGATGAGTCAAATGACAAGGATTTCCCTCTGAATGTCCCAAGAATCATCAATACATATCCAAATAAACCTACTCTTTCTCTTTCAGCTCTGGCAAATCCAAGTACCAGTGTTCTTCACTAATGATTTTCTTCTCTTCCTCTTCGAGCTGTTTCTTGGTTTCCGAGTCCAATCCCCTTTGCATGAACTGTCAAAGCAAAACAAAATCGGTGTCAGCATGTCAGCACTCTCACTCACCTTGTGTAACTGCTAGTTAGGCTGGACCTGGTATACAACAAGGGTTCAATAAAGGTTTCCTGAGAATAAATGAGTCTACATGTCTTATTTTTTCCAGATTATCCTTACTGGATCATTCTCTTCATAATGCAGAGGCCTCATTTTATCACTCATACCTTGGTGGTCAAACTCATCAATCCTGACCAACTGACCTTTAATCTCCCATTATGATCAAGTAGCTGTTTTTTTTGATACACACAGACACATTCGGTAGATTTGGAAATGACAGAACACCCTGTGAATATGAATCAAGTTTCTCCCAAACTCTCCTAACCCTCCAGCATCTCAGAACACACGGCAAAGCCAGTGATCTAGCCTCCACTCAGAACTGAGGGCCCACAGCAGGCTGGATGCGTACTGCAAATAGTTTTCCTGTAACATAGCCATGCTCACTTGGCCTAATTCACAAGCCTAAAAACATTTACTATCTGACCCTTCACAAACAAAGTTCAGGGCCAGCGCTACAGCGTAAGGCATAAAGCCACCGCCTGGGGTGCCAGCATCCCATAGAAGTGGCAGTTCAAGTTCTGGCTGCTCCACTTCCAGTCTAGCTCTCTGCTATGGCCTGGGAAAGCAGTAGAAGATGGCCCAAGTCCTTGGCCCCTGAATCCATGTAGGAGACCCAGAAGAAGCTCCTGGGTCCTGGCTTTGGATCGGTCCAGCTTTGGCTGTTGTAGCCATTTGGGGAGTGAACCAGCAGATGGAAGACCTTTCTCTCTCTGCCTCTCAAATAAATCTTAAGAAACAAACAAAAAAGTTCACCAAGTCCTGTCCTAAGACTCCAAAAGAGTTAAAATTGCAAATATGCATCCTCTCTACAATCACTGAGTCCTACTAGTGACTTTCTACCTGTATCCTTTTTCTGCTTCTCACCAAGATCTTCCTCCTCCAATCAAAAGAGTTAAAGAACGCTGATAACAAATGAGTCAGTGCTCTCATACTTGCCCTCTACTTGGCTCTAGCTGAACAGTTACACCAGCTATAATAATATCCGGGGCACAGATGCTCCATGCCTTCACACAGGACACTCCACTCCATCGGCATGTATAGTGTCTCCTGCTATCCTATCTATAAGCTCTTTCTTACCAATGACCAAAGCTGCTAACCTCAAATAGAGAATGTGGATAATTTTTTTGCCCTCTCCTCTGCTCCTACATCCAGTTAAGTCTTCCTCTTCCCTTCTGCTTGGATGGGGATAGTAACTGTTTTAAGTTAATTTCTTTCTTGCTAACTGCAGAGTCAGATCTTCAGACACAGCCCTAGTTCACCAGCACATCTTCACTTGGCTTATTACAAGAACTAAATGAAACACTAAAATCTTTTCAATTCACTCCATTTCTCTGAAATCGACGATTACAAACCACCAACCAAAAGAAACGTCTATTCAGTCAACATCCACATGTTGCTCACACGTACGAGACAACTTTACGAGCTGTAAGTTATGCACCAATTTGACTCCATCCACTACTCATCCTGGTACATCCTACCTGAACTCCAGTCACACCTTGCACAAGCACTGTTTACTCTCCATTACTGATGCCTTGTTTTCCTGGACATTCCACCACTATATAGGCACGGCATCTAACAGTCTGCATCCACAAGTAGTGACAGGCAGCACAGGGTAGTAATTAAGAGCAGGGGTTCAGGACCTGGCTGCCCAAGTCCAAGTCCTGTTAGTGAGGACTCAGCCACTGTGTAACTTCGGGGAAGCTACCTGCTGCTGTTTGGTGGCCTCAGCTGTACAAGAGAGATAATGGGTGTAGCCACCTCAGAGAGTTACTGTGTAAGTTACATGGGCTAACAGATAGGTGCAAAACACTTAAAATCCACCTGGCACACAGCAGAGACTAAGAGTTTGCTATGGTTGAAGTTCTCAGGCTTTGCTGTTTCCCTGTGGTCCTTCCCGGGTTCATTTTATCCAATGCCGCCTTTTTACTTTTTCCACTATGAAATTACAATTAGGTTGACCCCATTTCAAACACAAAAATCACTTTAGTTTCAAATCCAAAAACCGATTTAAAACGGGGTGACACAACCCACCTTCTTCAGCTCATTCCCACCTCCACTGCGACCCTCACCCCTTACTCGGCTCACCAGGGCTTCTAGCGGGTCTGACTCCAGCTTCGCCCCTGCCTGGCTTTTCCTCCCCCGACGTGTTCTCCCCAGGACCAAAGCCGCTTGAGAAGCTGACGGCTGAGGATTCTGCTTCGCGCCCCATAGCTGGCCACGGCTTACGAGACAGACGGAGAACCCGCTTCACCTGGCCCGCAGCTCCCTCCGTGCCCTGACTCTAGCCCGCTTCTGCCACCGGCCCTGCAGGCACTCCCAATTCCCCTCAGTCTTAGCCTGCACACATTTCGCTCTGCTCTCTCGCACTTCTGACCTCGCCTCCCTCTCCCCCACCGCACACCTCCGGCCAGAGGCCCCAGGCGCCCAGCGCTTCCCGACCCTGCCCGCAGAACGCCGCGTGCTTTCGGCCTGCCTCCGTCAGGGCCGGCTCCTGGCCGCGGGCTGAAGGAGCCAGTCCGGCTCCTCGGGAAGGTCCAGTTCCCGGTGCCGGCGCAGGGGCAGGCGCTAAGGGAATGAATGACCCAGCAGCCGGCGGCCCCCGGGGACCCCGCTGGTGCTCTCCGCACGCCCGCTGCCGGCCCTGGAGGGTCTGGAGGCCGGGCTCCCCTGCTGCCCAGCCCGGCTCCCCCGGCATCCCCGCACCTTCATGCGCAGCAAGTTCTTGGACAACTTGGTCTTGCGCTCGGCCGCCATGCTGGCTCCAGCGGGGCGCCGCGCATGCGTGCTGCCGCGTGCGTGCGGCGTCGTCGTACGTAACGTGCGTCGCCCCGCCCCTAAGCCGCGTGCTCCGGCGCGGGCCGGGCGCTTGGCGCCGTACCTCAGGGAGGGTTCTGCTGCCTGAGGAGCGCTTGGTAAGGCGGCGGTTCGGCGCTGCGGGGCCGAGAGCGGCCGGTACCCGGTGGGCGGACCCCTGAGAGACCGGAAACGGAAGGGGCCCGTGCGCCCGTGCCCGGTGACTTGGGCCGCGCCGCCTCAGGGACCCGCTTCCCGCCGCGTCTCCCGTAGTCTGTGGCCCCAGGGAGGCCTTTGGCGTGTTTGCTGTCTAGTCGTCTACACCGCGTGTTTGACGCGTTGAACGGCGTTGGCGGGCCTCCCGTGTGCCGTAAACAGTTCGTTTTCTCTTCACAATAATCCTGTGAAGAGGATGCTAATAATAATAATAATACCGTTATTATACCAGATAACAGAACGAGGCCCGCGAACCCGGGCTTCAGAGTAGCTCCCCAACACTGGGCCACAAATCCGGTGGAAAACCGTACTGACTTCACCTACTTTTATGTGGGCGTTTGTGACTAAATGCTCCGTCTGTTAACTAGGAAGAATGGCAAGACATAACGAGAGAGATATAGAAGGGTGGTAGATGTCAAAGACGTTCGTGCACCGGAAGACCCTATTTTATTTTTTTAAAGATTTATTTATTTATTCGAAAAATAGAGAGGTAGAGCCAGAAAGAGAGGTCTTCCCTCTGCTGATTCACTCCCCAAATGGCCGCAATGGCCAGAGCTGAGCTGAGCTGAAGCCAAGAGCCAGGAGCTTCTGGGTCTCTCACACGGATGCAGGGGCCCAAGGATTTCGGCTGTCTTCCACTGCTATCCCAGGCCATAGGAGAGAGCTGTATTGGAAGTGGAGCAGCCGGGTCTCGAACCAGCACTCATATGGGATGCCGGCGTTGCAGGCTGTGGCTTTAACCCACTGCGCAATAGTGCTGACCCCGAAGAGACCCTATTTTAATCCAAGGAATTGAAAAATGAAAAGCTTTGATGCTCCATTATTTGCCACCCAGAGACTACGAAATTTTTTTTTTCCACATCATTCTCAGGTCCCACACTGTGGGAAACATCTAACCTAATAGAATTTGAGCTAATCACATGCAGTATCTGTGAAATTCTTGAGCTGGGTACCTTACCTGTATTATGTTATTTAGTCCTTTGGAGAAAATATTGTTGTCAACGTGTAATTAGGGACTCTGAGACCCAAAGAGAAGGGATTCCGTTGAGTTTGCACAGCTACTAAATGTTAAAAGCTGAGCTTCGAAAAGCATTTTGAGTACTAAAGACCCTACAGGTTTTTTGCTTTGTTTTTAATGGAGTAGATAAAGTTATAATGTGCCCAATAATCACAAAAACTTTCACTCATTCACAGTTCACTGAGACACTGGTGTACATTAGTGCATAAAAATACATGAATTCCTTTTCCTGGAGTTGACACCCTGGACATAAGGGGTGAGTACCATGGGTGAAAGTAATGTGATAGAGTGACTTTTAGGCTTACTTCAAACAAGGTGGTCTGGAATGACCCTTGTCAAATAATACTGAGGCTTGAAAACTGAGAAAAATTTATATGAAGAGCTGGAGGAGGCGTGCACTCAAAAGAGGGAACAGCAGTTATGAAGGTCTTGAGAACAAGACAAAGTCCCTCTTATCATAGAGTTTGCCAAGTGGGAACAATAGAGTTAAACATGTCATAGGCTGGATTGTGTCCCCCCAAATTAATATGCTGAAAGTCCTCATTCTTGGTACCTCAAACTGTGACTGTGACTGGGAGACTGGGTTTTTAAAGAGGTGATAAAATGAGGCACTTAGAGTGGTTCCTTATACAATATGACTGATTGCTTCACAAGAGGAAATGATTACCTACAAATACCAGGTATGTGTGTACATAAAGGGCTTCTGCAGGCCGAGGAGAATTTAGGAGAAACCACATTTGCTAACATCTTGATCTTAGATTTCTAACCTACAGAATTGTGAAAAAATAAGTTTCTGTTGTTTGAGCCATCTAGTCTGTTGTTTATAGTCTGAGCAAATTAATATACCACATAATTAAGTATAGAATACAGTTGTGACATGAGAAACATATGAAATACATCAGAAGTTACAGTAAGAATACCTAAACTATTCAGGCCTGGAAACCAGTCCTACGAGTTTAACATTTAAACAGAGCTGAAAGGAGAGGAGTTAGTTTGGGGAAGGGCCTTATAGTCATTGGCTTTGTTGTATTACTGTCACCACCATCAATACACAAAGCTGTTCATCTTGTAAAATGAAAACTGTCCCCATTAAACAACAACTTCTCAACCCCTGGCAACTACTATTTTACACTGAATTTTGACTTGTTTAGGATTTTGAATGAAGGGTTGCAGGAACAGGTAAAGAAATGACTTATTTTACCGTCTTCCTCCAGGGAAGTAAAAGGTGGCTTTGAAGTCAGTTTTAAAGAATTGGTCCATGTCTTTTTAGCTTAAGAAAAGGAAAGCAGCATTCCTTGGAGAAATGACAGCATATGAAGGCTAAGGATGCTGGAAGCTCTATACCCTCCCTGTGGGCCTCTGTTGTTACTAGTTTGATTACCCACTGGATTCTGACTTGTTTTCCTTAAACATTGATGTTGGTACTCCCTTACTCCAAAACTTATGATAGCTGTTATTGATTGAGGGATAAAATTCAGATTCTTCAACCTGCCACTAAAACTCTATTGTCACTTGATGATAAAAATACTTGTAAAATTAGTAAAATTAGTCCAGAGTCTCTTGCTACTCCTCAAAATGTAGTAAATGGGAAGTGGCTTAAGAGTAATAGGATAATTTTAGCCTTTTTAAAAAAATATTTATTTATTTGAAATACAAAGTTAGAAGGAGAGATGGAGAAAGAGGTCTGTCTGCTGGTTTACTCCCCAATAGCCACACCAGCCAGGGCTGGGCCATGCTGATGTCAGGAGCCAGGACTGTCACCTGGATCACCCACATGAGTGGCAGGGGACCAAGCATTTGGATCATTTTCTGCTGCTTTCTCTTCACATTAGCAGGGAGCTGGATTAGAAGTGTAGCAGCAGGGACTTGATCTGGTGCTTAGAAGGGATGCTGGTGTTATTCTCTAATTTAGCTTTGAATTACAATCCCTGAAAGGAGTATTGCTTCTTATTGAAGTGTAGAACACAGAACATAAGTCTTACACTCAAATGTTAACTTGTGGATACAAAGCCAGGAAAACATTGGTTTTGAGAGAAGAAATATTTCAACTAGTACTTAACACAATTTAAGTTCTTTCATAATGGAATTTGTTGGAAGTGTAAAAGTGCTGCCAACTACTGGATCCAGGAAGAAAAAGTTCCCTGAGTTCTTCACTGCTCTAGCTGCTCAGTACTTTAAGTACTAATTCTTTGGAACTACTGAACACTTGCAATGTGGTTAATGCAACTGAAGAACTGAATATTTAATTTTAGCTTAAATTAAAAAGTAACGAGTTTCTTTATATATATCTTTATTTTGGGGGGAAGAAATAGATTTCACTTGGACCTGTGAAAACTTTGCATCTGGTCTGATATTGCTGGATGCATAAAATGCATATTTCAAAACCTTAAACGAAAAGTAAGACATCTTGGTATTTTTTCATATTGATTACATGATGAAATAATAGTTTGGACATTGGTTTAAATAAAATATATCATTACCATTAATTTTTTCCCTTTTTCAAATATGAGTGCTAGAAAATTTAAAATGATGTGTGCATGTAGGGCTGACTACTTTTTTGCTTTTTTTCTTTCTGTACCCTACCAGTTTGGAGGACTGCAGTGGCTATGCATGGCTTTCCAGTGCAGAAACTAGAGTAGAACAGTATGGGTTGGGCACAAGATAGAACTCTTTAAGGCAGTGAAACAATGAAGGTGGTTTATTAAGTACTGTATTAGTTTTTGTTGATTTGTTCACAAATACTGTGTATTGAAGTGACTTATTAAACAAGGGCTTATTAGAAGAATACTATAAGTAAATGATAGAAGGGATCATTAAGCTTCAGAACAAGACTGAGTTAGAGAGGGAGAAAGGAGAATAGCCTGGGGATCTAGGAAGCAGCAATGAACTTAATGCCATTGCTTTATGGATGAGCTCTAACTAATTTTTCTGTTTTTGGAACACTACTCAGGTTTTCAAAGTTAAGGACAGAGTCTGTATTGGCTAAGAGAGGGTAGGACCTGATTTACAATGCTTATAAGACTGTACCTCATTGGGGAGGGTAGTTCTTTAAAGAGGAATTGGGTGCCCTTTCTCAAAGAAGATAGTCACTATAATAGCCAAAACAGCAATGCCAAAGACATATATCCACTTAAGACAGAAAGGAAGAGATTTCCTTTGAGGCAGCCTCAAAGACATAATTGGTTGAGTGTCAGTTGGGAAACTCATGTCTTTCTTTCTTTCTTACAAGTCTGTTCCCCCTCCCTGGTCCCCTGTTTTCATTAGGCAAATGTTTATTGGCCGCCTGTTAAAAGCGAGTTGTGACTCCAGGTAAACCAGCCTAAAAATCTAAGTAGTGTAATTGCCTTCTTTAACGTTCAGTTACTTATCAAGTTGATTCAGTTACTTATCCTGGATATCTTGGTTAAGTTACAACATTAGTACTAGGAATGACCTTGTGATACATCCGTGTAATTCCTAAACACTAGTCAATTATGTGACAGAATGTCAAGGGGAAGTTAAAATATATCATAAACAACAAAAAATACCTAATTCCCTGGATTATTCTGATGATCAGCCAGGACTTGGCAACTACGGCGCAAGATGGACTTTATTATATATACCAGATTATGTCAACTCAGAATTCAGGTTTGTTAATATTACATTTAGCTTTCCTTTTACTGTGCTCCTGTTCATCCCTTCTTTTCTATTGCTGCGAGTCTATCCCTGAATCTGTGCCTAACTCTATTTTATGAGTGTCTCTATAGACTGTTTTCTTGTGTGTTTTGATTTTTTTAAATAAGTATTTTGGGGTATTTCTTATGTTCCTGGCCATTTAGTGTAAGTCAGAGAAATAACCCCTGTTCTGAAGGTGTGCCACAAACAAGGGTATAGATCCTAATATTGTCATAGTTATGCAGGGATCTGAAACTGAATTTGAGGAGCTTTGAGAGCCTTCTTCTATTTTTTTTAACAGTTAATAGGGATGCATTTTATTAATTGTTTTCTCAGAATACTTGCACAAAGTCCTCAGCATAGGTGGAATGAATAAATGAATATTAGAGGCTCTAAAGTATATATATATACACACACGCACATACACACACACATACAGACACACAAAATATTTATACATATAAGTATATATACCTGCACACAAGTTAGATAGGAGAGAGGAGAGAACAATGAGAGAGGGAGAAAGGGAGAGCAGAGAGAAGGGAGAAGGAGAAGGAGAGGGGAACAGAGATTGATTTAATCCTCACTTCATACATTCTTTGCACAGCTAAAATTTTGAACTTACCTCTCCTCTGCACTCACCTTCTTAAGGGAAGTATCTAAGCAGAAACTTCCGAATGAGTTATGACAGCCAGATATAAAAGGGAAAGAGGGAGGCGGGAAAGATGTTTCAGTCAGATGGAAAGGGGTTTGAATGATGCCTATTGTGTAAGTGACAAGTCTGGAGAGACAAGCTAGGGCCAGATCCTAAGGTCCTGTGTTATGTTGTATTGTTGGGATTTTATCTGAAAGTCACAGTAAAGCTATTGAACTGTTTTAGGTAGGAGAATTACACCATTTAAAAATTGAATAGAATTGGGTCATTCTTTATATCACTCTGACTAGAGTAGGGAAATGGAGGAAGGAAAAACAGAACTGAAGACAGGGAGAAAGCCTGACTTTCAAGACATTTTGAAGATTCTTTTAGATTATTCTTGTTTATTTTGGACTGATTTCCTGTTGTAACTATTTAATCCAACCACTTATGAGATAAAATTTGAGCTTTATAGAAAATCAAGACTTTCTATACCGGTCTTCCACCCTTGTGTCCTACCTTTTTAGCCCTGGCTTGTGTGTCTCAGTTTACTTTCCCCTAGCCAAAGTAATCTACTCAGTATCCCTCCAAACATTCTCCAGTTTCCTTGTATGTAAGTATTCATACTGCCCACTCGATCTGGAATGATGCTTGGGATAATGTTTTCAATACTTTGAACTTGTCAAATCGTATATATCTCAGAGCCTGATTCAAATATCACCATCCTCTTACCTCAACCAAAAATAATAGTCGGGCTGCTTTAGTTTCAGTGTTGAATTATACTTTGTCTTTTATTGTTATCTAGCAGAATTGCAGATGCAGGAAGGCAGTTTTGAATTTTTTCTTAACTGAATCACAGATTCAAGCATAGTTTTTCATATATTCAGTAATTTTTGAATAAATAAGTGAAAAACTCCTTAAAATGGATGAGTCTGCATCTTTTAAGATCATACATATCCTGGGACCAGCGCTGTGGCACAGCGGGTTAAAGCCCTGGCCTGAAGTGCTAGCATCCCATATGGATGCTAATTTGAGACCTGGCTGCTTCACTTCCGATCCAGCTCTCTGCTATGACCTGGGAAAGCAGTGGAAGATGGCCCAAGACTTGGGCCTGTGGGAGACCCGGAAGAAGCTCCTGTCTCCTGGCTTTGGCCTTTGGGGCTAATTGGGGAGTGAACCATCTGATGAAAGACTTCTCTCTCTCTGTGTAACTCTGACTTTCAAATAAATAAATAAATCTTTAAAAAATAAAATACATATTCTTTAATAACTTATAAACAGAATACCCTCAAAATTCTATACAGGTGAGTTGATAATTTATTTTTTATTTTTTTTGACAGGCAGAGTGGACAGTGAGAGAGAGAGAGAGAGAGAGAGAGAGAGAGGTCTTCCTTTACCGTTGGTTCACCCTTCAATGGCTGCTGCGGCCGGTGTGCTGCGAATGGCGCATGGTGCACTGCGCTGATCCGAAGCCAGGAGCCCGGTACTTCCCCTGGTCTCCCATGCAGGTGCAGGGCCCAAGGACTTGGGCCATCCTCCACTGCACTCCCAGGCCACAGCTGGCCTGGAAGAGGGGCAACCGGGACAGAATCTGGTGCCCCAACCAGGATTAGAACCCGGTGTGCCTGTGCCACAGGTGGAGGATTAGCCTATTGAGCTGCGGCGCCAGCCCGACAATTTTTTAAAAAAAAATGTATTTTACTATAGAAAAACAAACAAAAAAAGGTCAAGGACTTACTAAATGAAACTAGCTTATTTTCCTGTGCTAATTCTATTCAAAATACTCTCAGTTAAAAGAGATATGATATCTTTTGACTTTTTGAGGAAGTTTCTAGAGAAACCAGTTGCTATGGGGATTATGAAGAGAAAAAAAAATGTTTTAAATATCATCAATTCATGCAAATAAACCAGGAGGGAGTTGGGAGGGACTGAGGAGGTTCTCAGGAAAAGGATGTAGAAATTAAGTATTAGGGAAACTTTTTAGTGTGGACATCAAGCCACAATTGAGATGCATATTTATTTTCTCCGAGGGGAAGAGTAATTTGTATGTTCACTAATAGGAACAAGAGAAATGTTTTAAATCAGAGGGCTGGAGAGACCTAATGGTCTTTTTAGCTAGAACAAGTTCTTTTTGAAAAGCAGAGACCAGTTTATAAAAATCAAAACAATTGAAAAAGGCTGATGAAACTCTGCCAAGTTAAAGGCAGTGGTTCTTTTTATAGCCTTTTCCACTCCCAAGAATAGTTATGAAAACAAAAACCCCATATTTTTCTTATAAGGACACTTTATACCTATTTTGTTATCTATTGTTTTTAGAAGGTTTTGCAGACACGAAAATGTGTTTTGCCTTTTTGAGAAATCTTTCCTCTTACTACTTTAAAGTATAATAAAAAAAACCTGCTCTCCTGGATTTCTACCTGTGTGCTGAGAGCATGCCTGAAAAATCAGTGACTGGTGCATTCAGCGCTGCATACTCAGCAGATGGTGTAGGTTGATGGAGAGTGAATTAATTTTGATAATGATGCTAAGTCCCTTTTACACTATTCTATCCCACTAATGTTCTTACTGTAGTTGGAAAGTCCTGGTCTAGAGGGCATGCACCTACCAGGATAAAGGTTTTTATGACAAAAATGAACAATGAAAACAAAATCCAAGTTCTCTTTGAAGCCCTGTAAGATATGAGAGGACAGCCATTTGCTTGTAGCTGTTTTGTTAGATAGCAGTGATGTTTGTGATAAAGAGGAAAAGAATCTAATTAGATTACTTATTTAAAAAAGATTAGTTTTTCAATTTATATTACAAAAGTAATGTATTTCATTATAACAAATACAAAAATACAGAAGTGTACAAAGCAGGAAACTCAAAGTCTCCTCTTCCTCAGCTCCCATTCCTCAGAGGCAACTTCTGTTAAATCTCTTACCTTTGAAAGTTTGCACAAAAAGAATACTCTAAATAAATTGTTTTTTGTGTTGCGTTGAGAAATATATCCATGTAGGAATTGCAAACAGTTGTAATCTCTTTTCCTTCTCAAATGAATGTTTGCTTCTTTTTTTTTTTGCAGTGAGGTTTGCCCCATAAGTTAATACCACCTGGCAAACTGAATGAACTTTTAAGAAGTGAATTCATACTTAGCAATGTGTTATGTGAAGTCCATCTTACAAATTACAACTTTGGACAGATGTTTTTAAATGAAGTATGGAATAATATTTTTGTCTTGTTAGAAAAAGTGAGAGAGATCAGAATGTGATATGTCTGAGAGAACAATTTCCCACTAAGCTATTTCATTCCTGCCCATGTATTCTTAACAGCACAGGGGACACTGAACCCTCACATCTGATGATAAAATGGGGTAACATATATAAAACCACCTTGCCACACGTGCAAGTGCTTTGCAACTGTAAAGGATGGTTATTGTAGTATGGAGGCAGGTTACTTTTATAGTGACTGTTAGAGGACTGGTTGATATTTAATGGAGTAGTCTATATGAATTAATTGCCATGAAGCCACATCTTTAAAAACTATTGCACATTTTTATTTTCTTTAAACCTACGTAAACCCAAATTTAAGAATTCATTATATTTCTGGGTTAGCAGAAATTAAATTTAAATGTTAATTAGCACAAACCTCTCCAAAATATTGTGCAAAGGTTTAGGATATTAAATGGTGCTAAAGTATAGGCTGTGACTCTCACCAGAAAATACAGAGATACCCATTGTCTGTTCATCTTGGTCCATTTAGATTCTGTTCTTCCCCTTCTCTGATTCCATGTTTGGCCTCCAGCAGTCTTGGAATGACATGGAGGCCCATCATCCAACATTTCTGGAGATTCCTCATGGAGATTCTGCTTTGTCTTGGCAGAATCTGTGTCTGATTGGACCTTCTGACCTCTGTTCTCTTCTCAATATTAAAAAAAAAATCCTGCTTTCCTTTTAGAAACTACTAGTCTTTCTTGTCTGCCTCCAGGCTACTGGGACATTCATCTTCAGTGAATATAGGCCTTTACCAAAATCAGGGAAAACAGTAGAATTCAGGTAGCTTTCCCTGGATGCCTTATAAATGAGAGAAATATTAAAAGCCTGGGTACTTTCATGGAGCTTTTGAGGTGTATGTAGAGAAAAATAGATGAAGGACAAAAAAAATTTCTGTTCCAATGACATAGCAAAGATCTTCTCTGCTTTATGCATAGCAAAGTTTTGGTGAGCATGCTCCAGATTGTATAAAACCTATCTGGATGAATGGAACATCCAGTGTTATCTTTTGATTTCTTGACTACATAGACAAATTAACTGCTTTCCTGTTTTCATCTAACTGCAATAATTCCACTAGAAAAGATAAGGAAAAACTCTAAAAGTTCTGATTATGATACTTTATGCTTCTCTAGACTGGTTGTTATATTTGGATTTTTATAGCATCATTCAAACTATGGGGAAGCTAAGTTGCTTTTGTTTGTGTAGCTTCAGGTATACATGTTAATAATGATTAGTCTTGTTGATTGATTTATCACCTAACCAGTCAGGAATTAATTGCTGTGATTTAAAAGTATGGTTGTTTCTCATTTCATAGATAAATTTTATAGGGAGAAAAATATTAAAAACATTTAATTGTGAAAAATTCTAAAATATTTAAAAGTACAGAGAAGAGAATAGTCTAATCCTAATATTCTCATGGCATGAGCCTAATAGCTCATGGCAAGTGTTGTTTTATTTATGTTCACCCCTCTCTCCAGTTTCCCTCTCTTCATCTATTTCCTACTTTGAAGCTAATCCTGGGAACCATATAATCTGTAAATATTTCAGTATGTATCTCTAAAATGTTAAGATTTAAGATGTAATCACAATGTCACTATTGTACTTAAATGTTAAATACTGTTTTAAAACTTGAATGAATACTTTTTAATCTTATTTTAATCATTTACCCTTTATCTTCTTATTCAAAATTTAATATTTATGTCAACAACTTAAATATATACATACTAAGTTATCCTGAAAGATGTCCAAGTTATCTTACGTAAAAGAACTAGTAATAGAATAACTTTTATAATATACGTCTATTTCTATTATCTATACTTGCTTAAACATGTAAAAGGTTTAGAATCATACTCCAAGCCAAGAACAATGGTTATTTTTTTAAAAAAGATTTATTTATTTGAAAGTCAGAGTTACACAGAGAGAAGGAGAGAGAGAGAGAGATAGAGAGAGAGAGAAAGGTCTTCCATCCACTGGTTCACTCCCCAACTGGCCTCAACCGCTGGAGCTGCGCCAATCCAAAGCCAGGAGCCAAGAGCTTCTTCTGGGTCTCCCACAGGGATTCAGGGGTCCAAAGACTTGAGTCACCTTCTACTGCCTTCCTAGGCCATGGCAGAGAGCTGGATTGGAAGTGGAGCAGCTGGATCCCAAACTGGCGCCCATATGGGATGCTGCCAATGCAGGCAGTGGCTTTACCTGCTATGCCACAGCCCTGGTCCCATAGTTGTTGTTAGGAAACTGGCGCAGTTTTGGCCAGGTGACTGCATGGCCCAGCTACCTGAGCCAGGCTCCACCCCCATCCTAATGGGATTCGCTGCTCCTGCTTCCCTGCCTGCCCTCAGGCAAAGTTTTAAAAGGGCCTGCTCCTGAACAAGTGCTCTCTTGGCTCTTCTCTCCTGTGCTCTCTTGGCTCTTGATCCTTCTCTCCTGTGCTCCTCTCTGCTCTCTTCTCTCTTGGCTCTCTCCTGCTTTCTTGGTTCTGCTCTCTAGTCTCCTCCTCTCATCTCTCTTCTCCCTCCTCTCTGTCTCTCTCTTACAGTCTCCTTCTCTTTTACCTCCGCCGCCCCTTCACTCAAGTCTGTAGGGTGTTCCCCAATAAACCCTTTCCCTTACTCCGGTGTCCGGTGTGCTTTGCGATGGCTAACATTAATATATAAAGTTGTTATTTTTAAACCAAGAGTGATTATAATTGGTATTGGGGATAGGGAAAGGACTCTCATTTTCATCCTATTTTTTTAAAGATTTATTTATTTATTTATTTGAAAGAGTTACACCGAGACAGAAGGTGAGGCAGAGAGAGAGAGAGGTCTTCCATCCAATGGTTCACTCCCCAGTTGGCCACAATGGCTGGAGCTGCGCCGATCTGAAGCTAGGAGCCAAGAGCTTCTGGGTCTCCCACGCAGGTGCAGGGCCATAGGAGTTGGGCCATCTTCTACTGCTTTCCCAGGCCGTAGAAGAGAGCTGGATCAGAGATGGAAACTGGTGCCCATATGTGATGCTGGTGCTGCAGGCAATGGCTTTACCCACTATGCCACAGTGCTAGCCCCCCTAGTCTTAATTTTTTAAAAAAATTATTTATTTATTTTGAGAGGTAGAGTTACAGAGAGAGGGAGAGACAGAGAGAAAGGTCTATCCATTGATTCGGAGCTGAGCTGATCTGAAGCCAGGAATCAGGAGCTTCTTCTGGGTCTCCCACATGGGTATAGGGACTCAATCACTTGGGCCATCTTCTACTGTTTTCCCAAGCCACAAGCAGAGAGCTGGATTGGAAGAAGAGCAGCTGGAACATGAATGTGAGCCCATATGGGATGCGGGCACCACCTGTGGAGGCTTTGCCCACTGAGCCACAGCACTGGCCCTTCATTATTTTTTATTTGTAAAAATCTGTATTATTTTTGAAATCAGTTTTTCAAAAGTGAATTCATGAAAGGGAGAGCTTAAGTATGTGAAATAAGAGATGCTCTTAGGTCAGGACATCCTGTCCAAATATTATCACTCAGCTGGTTGATCTTACTCCTGGGTTAGTAAGAGCAGCAGCTAGCATATATAGAGTGCTGGCTGTGTGCCAGTGGTTTTGACATGTGCCTTCAATCTGATGATTTATTTCTTACCATATTCCTTTGAGGTGAGTATAATAGTATTCCTATGTTAAAGATTAAGAAAACAGATGTAGAGCAGTTACCAGAGACTTGGAAAAAGCTGACTGAGACTGTGTCCTCAGCTGACCATTCTACTTCACTGGGTTCTGAAGGTTTCACTAGTACAGAATGCATTTTGTTATTTCAGTCCATACTTGTCTGTTTTGTTGTTGAATTTTCTTTCTTTTTTTTTTAAAGATTTATTTATTTATTTGAAAGTCAGAGTTACACAGAGAGAAGGAAAGGCAGAGAGAGAGAGTTCTTTTATCCACTGGTTCACTCCCTAATTGGCTGCAATGGCTGGAGCTGCGCTGGTCTGAAGCCAGGAGCCAGGAGCCAGGAGCTTCTTCCGGGTCTCCCATGTGGGAGCAGGGGTCCAAGGACTTGGGCCATCTTCTTACTGCTTTCCCAGGTCATAGCAGAGAGCTGGATTGGAAGTGGAGCAGCCGAGTCTCGAACTGGCGCCCATATGGGATGCTGGTGCTTTAGGCCAGGGCGTTAACCCACTGTGCCACAGTGCCAGCCTCTTGTTATTGAATTTTCATATTGAGCTTTAACTGTCTTATGTCACTATAATTTCAGACAAGACAGAGTAATAATTCCTCCCATTTTGCATGTTGTCCGTTGCTCATAGAATCTGGCTGGCCTGAAGAACTGAATAAACAACTCAAAAACAAGTTCATGTTTTTTTAAATTTAGGAACAATTTTTATTTATTTTTATTTTATTTGAGAGACAGAGAGAGAGAGAGGGAGAGAGAGACTGATATTTTCACTCTTTGCTTTACTCCCCAAATACTTGCGGTAGCTGGGCTAGGCCAGGATAAGGCCAGAAGCTCAGATTCAGTCGGCATCTCATGTGGGTGGCAGGGACCCAACTGTTTGAGCCTTCATCTGCTGCCTTCTAGGGCGTGCATTAGTAGGAAGCTGGAACTGGGAAATGGAGCCAGTGCTCCAACTTAGGCACTTTGATATTGAATGTAAGCATTCCAAGTGGCATCTTAACTGCTATACAGAACACGCACACAGATTTAGGAATATTTAAATGACAGGCAGATGGGACTTGTCATCAGTGACTTTTGCATTGTTCTGCAGCTGCCTAATGTTTTCTTTTTTTGGTGGAAAATCTGATAAAATTATTTAATTTATTCTCTAAACATCAGGGAAAGAGTTTGTGATATAATGAAGTAGGCATGCCCAGAACTTTTATTTGGAACACACTCCAAATCATATATGTAAATGAGCTATTAATATATTTTAAAAGCATGTTGTGGATTATTTCATGCATACTATAGTGAATTTATTTTTCTCAATTTGACCTTAGCATTCACAGCATTTTGGACTTTCCTGGACATGTTTTGTTCAGGAATAGCAAATTAACTTTTTTATCTAAAACACAAATAATGCAATTAGGAAATAAAATTTATCTATATAATAACATAATCATGGACACATACTATGATATATGAATTGTTTTTGTATTCAGAACATTATTCCTTTATCTGTTGGAGAAAATTGAGATATTACTGTATATGCAAAAGATAACTGTTCATACCCCAAAGCAAATGGATCCTTAACAATAATTTTCTTAAAATGTTCTAGTTGTTATTTAAGAAGAAGGCATTTTTATTCTGTGCACTCCTTTGTCTAGCTATTTCATCAGAGGTCTGAGGACTGGGTTGAGAAAAGGCCTCTGACAAGATGGAGATTCTGGGACTTAGACCACTTGACGTCCCTGTTTTCACACAGTGAGAAAGTACAACAAGGACGAACTACTTAATAGACTCAGGACCAGGACAGCACTCTATTATCCAATCCTGCTTGTATTCTTAAGACTTTAGTCATTTAGATTTAAAATTTCACACTTCAGATAAGCTGAAAGATAGGTCAGTCTAGTGGGTAGTTAGTTCACAGTGTTCAGAGATAGAAATCTAATATTAATTCTGGAAATGTGTAGATCTCTACTATATGCCTCTGTGTTTTGATGCCCCAAAGAGGATATTTTGAGAAATCCCTCATAAATATTCATAATTATGTTGGTGAGATGTTTTAAAATAATTCAATTCTAACTCCTTTACAAGTTCCAGACAGAGAATACTTTTAGCTGTGAAGGGGAAAGATTTTACTACTGATGTCGTGAAACATTATAACTTGCTTTGAAAGATCTTTAGGTAATTCAAGGGCTGTGTTATAGGAAACCCAATTTTGTTGCCTACCTTCTTAGTAGGTTTCATAAGTGTCTGGGAGCCTTGTGAGTTTAGGTCTCATAACCTGTAACTTTACTCCTCTAAGGAGATGGGTTTTCCCTGTGTCTTACGTAGAGTGGCCATTTATTTCTTCCTTCTTCTGGATCACCTTGCGGGTGTCACTAGAAGGTCCAGACATGGGTATTCAGTTGGGTCATAAATGTAATCTTAATAAAACCATTTGGCAGACAAGGATGTCTGCAAGGTCATGACTTTCATGGCATTTTAAATGTTAGGGCTGGAAGTGTTCTTAAAAATCTCTACTCAAATTCTTTATTTGACTCACTGGAAACAAACCCTAACCAGTTTAAGCAACTAGTGGCAGTTCCAATACTATATAAACCAGTATTGCACTATAGTTAAGTGATTTGGTCTGGGTTTTAACAACAGTGTAGCCTTGACCAGGTTACATAACTTTGCACAAGTTTCCACATCTGAAAATGAGATAATCGTAATACATAGTTTACAGGATATTACAAAGATTAAATAAGTGAATACAGGTTAAACAGCAGTGTCTGGTATGTAGTGAGTACTTAATGAATGCAGTTGAATTTGGAATTTGTGTTTCCTACCTCTCACTTGGTTGTTTTATCATTGTACCATGTTGTGTCTTCTGACATCCCTTAAATGTCACAAAATATTGTAATAGTAATGATTTCACATTAACATTGATTAAATGTTTGAGAAAAGAACACACATTTAACAAACATCATGACCTTTTTTTTTTCCTGTGTGGGAAATAGACATATAATGAAGGAAAATTTTAGAAGTGAAAAAGCAATTTATGTCTGAATATATTCAGGTAATTTATATCCCTTTAATACAGGCACAATTCCTAATTTGCATAAACAATTGACCACTTTTGTAGCTCATTAGATAAATTGAGCCAGATTAACCAACATAAACTTATTACAAATGCACATCTGGAATATGAAACAGTTACTGGAAACTCATTGGAACTCAGATTTACAGTAAAGAGAACCCTTGATTTTTCAATAAAAGAAGAAATGTATATTCTAGATTTAGATGATATGGATTTATCAATGATTTGTGCTTCAATTATAATCACTTACTGCCTCTTGAAGAGAGATCCAAATCTTTCCGGCTCCCTGTAAAGACTTATTGGTAAAACAACAATGGTTAATCTTTGCTATATAATACTGTCCACCTGTTAAACTGTTCATGTGGATTGAACCTTGGTGTAATGAGTTACACTTTTTTTCTGTTAATATAATGGCAGACGCTTTAGGCTATCTCTTGCACCTATCTTTCTCACCAGCCTTGTTTCTTGCTAACAGAAATCTAAGTTTTCTCAAAGTTGGGGCTTCTCTCAGCTTTGGAAGAGGGTGAATTTTGAATAGCCTAAACCAGACATTTGAATTACTACCCTTCCAATGATTGGCTTTGGCACAGATTTGTTATAGAATTTTGACCAGTGAGTACAGAGAGAGTGTTTGAGAGAGGTGGAGGTACTTTCATGTAAAATTTATACTTAGAAACACTTCTACCTCTGATAGTTGTTGTCTTTCTATAATGCCTGGAATTGCAGAAACCATCTTAGGACCTTGAGGAGACCCTGCCTTAGAGGGTAAGCTATCATGTGTAGGCTAGTAACATGGAAAAGTGGAAAGTACTTGGGTTATTGTTGATGCTAGTGAATTCCCAAATGAATTCACCTTGGAGCTACTCTGCTCCTGAACTTCTTGCTTTGTGGAACAATAAAAGTCATTATTTAAGCCAGTTTTTGTTGCCCTTCTCCTGTTTTCAACAGATAACTCACTAGTTGATATTATATGAAATCGTTTAATTATAATTCTGGTTCATTCCTTGTGTTCTTTTATCATAGTTGACAGAATGAGCTGAATGAAGTCTGAAGTAAAGTCTCAGTAAAACGAGGCATAGCATAGCCTTCTTCTCTCATTTTTTCTCTTGCCAGTTACCACTATCTCAATATTTGTAAACCTAGTATTAATCTCTTAATATTAATATCTTAGTTAATACCTTAATATTTGTAAGCTTATGTTAACCAGTGGCATTTCTTTTTACTTAAATTAGTGTTTTGGGCTCTATCTTGTAAATATTAAAATTACCAAGTAGTTTTCCCTTGGATCCTTATTTTATTGTAGTATCTTTTTCCCCTTTTCAAGTTCTCAGGGGATACAGTGTGCTTAAGGAAGACAGCTTGGAGGGGAGATTATCACAGTCAGCTCAAAAAATGATTTAGACCATTTTGTTTTACATTAGCAAGCCACCCCTTTTGGGCTGATGTACTATTTTCCTAACAAAAATGCTTAATGTAGAAATCCTAAAGTTAACTTTCCATTTTTAAAAAAAGTCATGAGCTCAAAATCATACAACAACAGCTGTAAATGAAGAAGACTGAACATATGCGAATTGAGATTCCTGTTGTGTTAAATGAAAGAAAAAATTAATTTGACATATACTTAACATATATTTAATTTTTTGCTGGTATTTTGGCATAGATTTATGTAAATTGATTCATGTAAATCACCAGGGCTACAGTTAACAGGAGCCTTTAAAAATAAATGCATTTGAATAATGATCAAGTCTATAGGGAAGTTCTACCACCTTTAGAAAATCTTCCTCAATGTCATTCCTGAAGAACTCACTGTGTTTCAGCTACTGTCCTGTAACATGTCATTACTGTGTATAGTTATTGAGACTAGTGTTTCCTTTTACTGTGTAAGTAACTTTTCTTTCAGTGTTGTAGTTGCAAGAGGTTTATCCTCAAACTCACTAGGAATCAAATTATGAATATAGGGGAACAGGATCTCATTTAAGGATGACACTGGGCAGTCAGATATTTCTGTCATCCAGGCAAAGCAGACTTGAAGTGGACAGAACAAATGGAGGCTGTTAGGAGAGATCCTTCCGAAAGTTCCTGAGGGAGGCAGACCTCAACCCTTGGCATCACCATATAGTGGTTTCTTCTTCTCTTGGTAATAAATAGACTAATACTGTGATCATTATTCTTCATCAGAGAATAAAACTCTTATGCCCTTTTGCAGTAGACTGTATGTCTACATGCTGTGTGTCTACACTAAGGAAGACAACTGCCTGCTAGCATATTTAGTAGGTATGTCTGTGAACAGAAACTAGAGAGAAACTCATTTCCTACTGTCTGATATAAGGCAAAAACAAAAGTGTGACTGGATGGTACCACGGGTATTTAATTTCTTTCTTTGTCAAAACTTTGGGCTTACTTGCTGGGACACCTTCTTCCAATTCAGTCTCTGCAGAAACTTGTGTACATGAGGGAAGCTACTCCCTACACATCACTTCTTAATTGTGCAATGCTGGGTTTGGATGATTAAAGGGTCCCACTGAGCTATTTTTTTTTAAACTTGACAGATAGAGTTAGTGAGAGAGACAGAGAGAAAGGTCTTCCTTCTGTTGGTTCACCCCCCACATGGCTACTACGGCCGGAGCTACACCGATCTGAAGCCAGGAGCCAGGTGCTTCCTCCTGGTCTCCCATGTGGGTGCAGGGGCCCAAGCACTCGGGCCATCCTCCACTGCCCTTCTGGGCCACAGCAGAGAGCTGGACTGGAAGAGGAGCAACCGGGACTAGAACCCGGTGCCTATATGGGATGCCGGTGCCACAGGCGGAGGATTAACCAAGTGAGCCATGGCGCTGGCTCCCCACTGAGCTATTGTTTGGCATTGCATTTGATAGGAAAGTGTGCAAGATATTTTCATGAGTATTTATCTTATGGCATACTGAAGCTTCTTTTGTGGCATGACATAAAGTGCAGTTTATGCTGGAGATGAGATGTATATCTAATTCTGAAGGATCTTAGGACAGACCCTAAAACTTCTCTTTAATGACATCCATGAACTTCAGATCAGTGTTGAATCATGAGCTCCTTTGGGGAATATGAATGAGAATAATCGTGGGGGCCAAGAGGTTTATATAGCTGTCATGTTAGACTCTCTGCACCTTGTAGAAAGTAAAATAATCAATTAAAATGTTTAGCTTGTTTCATGTGGATTAAAGAGTGTCAAGAAAGGGGTGTGTGTGTGTGTGTGTGTGTGTGTGTGTGTGTGAAATCACTGGCCAGCCCCTCTAACCTCTAGGAGAATCTTCCAGTTCTGAAAGAGTTCAGGTTCTATATTTCACTTCAACAAGGGAGATGAAATCCCATTCTCATGACATAGAGCCTCATTTAGTTATATAATAGGTTGCATTAATTTTCACATCTCAGACAATGCTTACATATCTTCAAGTGTTTTGTTCTGTTTCCTTCACATATCTAAATCTTTTGTATCCTTGAATGTGACACACACTGTGAACTGCAGGGATTCAGTAAGTCCTGATAACTAGCCAATTTCAACTAGTAGATAAGATAGGTCTTTAAAACTTATAAAATAAAAACTTCAGCAATTAGCAGCAGGAGCAATCTAAAGCTCTTAAGGAATCTATTTAGGAAAGGATGTATAAACATTTCAGTTGTCTTGGTAGAATTCTCCCATGACTTCTGCTTTTTAATGGCAACAGTAGACGTAATTGAAGCACTTGGGCTGCTATCATCATCAAGTCTTGTAAGTGCATGATTATATAGTGCACACTTTCTTTTGTATCTCCCTAGTTAATCATTTGCAGATATCTATTTTGTTTTGCAGTATCTTTTCATTATTCAAGTGCCTTTTTTTTCTGCCCAGTGAAGTATGGTATAAAGCAGAGGAGGGAGGCCAGGTCTTTGGGGTGTCAAGATTTTTCTTTCTCCTTGGCTCATTTGGTCCATTCTTTGGCCACCATCTCTTGAATGCATACCTGCTTCTCAATGAGCATTTAATAGCAACCATGAGATTCATAGTATCTGAGATATGCAGGGACTCCAGGCTGCAGATGAAGGAAGAAGCAAACAAACCAAAATAGATGGATCTGCATTGGTTAATGAAGATCACAGATGGAAAAACTTTTTTTTCCTCCTGTGGACATGCTGGGATTTTAGAATTGATGCTATTAATCAATCTGTCCTAAAGTAGAAACAGTTGCAAATATGTAATATAGAGTATCAGTGGAATAGAAAACAAACCTTTAACTATGCCTGATTTTTTTTTGAAGTTGGAAAATGTTGCCAGCCTGTTTTTGATGTAATTGAAAATGTTTAGAAGCTTTCCTGAAGAGTTGATTAATATATCAAAATCAAAAAAGGCAATTTTGAGTCTAATTTTGTTTGTTTACTGTGTAATACAAGATTCTTGGCTTTGAAATTCTGCCATGCAGGGTGAAAAATGACTGTCAGTGTGAAACAAAATAGTCTACTGAAAAGAACATTGTGTCTAATAGGAAACAGCTGATAGCCCCGTAAATGATATCTGGAATTACATTATCTTAATGATTCTGATTAGTTCCTAGTGGGCAGAGTAGTGAGTCAAGATTTGGCTAAGATTTACGCCTCTTACTCCTTGGTTCAAGAACCTCAAAGTGGGGAATTGCTGGGGAGGCATTCTGGTCCAAGCTGGAGGAGCAAGGATAGTTTGGGTCTCAATGAGCCAAGACCAGAGTATCCCCATGTGTGCACAACAGTGGAGGAGTTGTCATTGGGGGAGGTGGGTTGACATACCTCCTATGGGAAGGTGTGGCACTCTTGGTAATGTTACCAGAAGATTTTCTAATGGCTTTCTGATTTTATAAATATGAAAGAGCTAAAATAGGTAATTATGTTTTGGCTCCCAGTTTTTGGAGGAAGAGTTCAAGAAAACTTGCTTTGCAAGAAAAAAATGCAGTGAATTCTTAGCAAAAGTTTCCACCTCTTTTGTTGAAACGCGAGGACTGAACAAGAGCTGCTTGCCCTAGAGCAATTTTACATCTTCATTTTTCCAGGAAAGTGCCAGTTTTATATATTTCACCCGTTATTTCAGTCGTTGACATCTCTCTGAAGCAACAATATTTGGGTAGTTATACCTGTGTTTCAAAACCAGGTGCATGATAAAAGTCTTCTTATAGGATTACAGGTGTTAGTTTGAGGTTCAGAAAATAAGGCCACCGTATGTGGAAAGAGGTTGGACTGAAAGAAATACGTCAAATCAGCTAAATTCCCTAGGTAGCTTCTAAAGCATCCAGGACATGTTGTCATGCAGCCTCTGCTTGTGTCCTCTCCTGATGCATTGGAAGTTCTTATTCAGAAGGCATCTAATTATTGGTAAGCTTAGCGTCTTTAGCTAAGCCTGTATCCCATGGCTTCACTTGTCAGGAACAATGGAGAATTTCCTCTTATTTTAACCCTTCAGATAATGAAGATGGATGTTTTATCCCCTCTGAATCTTTTTCTCTCACAGGTCAAAGTGCACCAAACCTTTTTTTTTTTTTTAAAGATTTTATTTATTTTTTAGTATGAGAGGTAGAGTTACAGGCAGTGAGAGACAGAGAGAAAGATCTTGCATCCACTGGTTCACTCCCCAAATTGACTGCAATGGCCAGAGCTGAGCCTATCCAAAGCCAGGAGCCAGGAGCTTCTTCCAGGTCTCCCACATGGATGCAGGGGCCCAAGGACTTGAGCCGTCTTCTGCTGCTTTTCCAGGCCATAGCAGAGAGCTGGATCAGAAGAGGAGTAGTCAGGACTAGAACCTGTGCCCATAGGGGATGCTGGTGTTGCGGACAGAGGATTAATCTACTGTGCCACAATGCCCGCTCCCACCAAACCTTTTAATCATTACATTCATAGTAAGATTGTCACTATTCTAGAGCCTTTACATTGTATGTAAACTTTGATTTTCTATAATGAAATTCTGTAATCTCACTTCTGTACAATAAAACTGGAAACTTCTCTTTAAAAAAATCTTGATAAAGTACTTAAAATATTTCATTTCATTTCATAGCCACATTTTACTTATTGTTGGTTCAAATTGAGCTTGTGGTACATTGATGCCACCTGGTCTGTTTCAAATAAATATCTGCCCTCCACTCCCAACATACACATACCTGTGCATTTAGATCTAAAAACTGGTATAAGGGACTTTTACTTTTTTTTGGACAGGCAGAGTGGACAGTGAGAGAGAGAGACAGAGAGAAAGGTCTTCCTTTTCTGTTGGTTCACCCCCCCCCCCCCCCACGGCTGCTGTGGCTGGCGTGCTATGGCTGGCGCGCTGTGGACGGCACACCGTGCTGATCCAAAGCCAGGAGCCAGGTGTTTCCTCCTAGTCTCCCATGCGAGTGCAGGACCCAAGAGCTGGGCTATCCTCCACTGCACTCCCAGACCACAGCAGAGAGTTGGACTGGAAGAGGAGCAACCAGGACAGAATCCGGCGCCCTAACTGGGACTAGAACCCGGGGTGCCGGTGCCGCAGGTGGAGGTCTATTGATGGAGTCTTTTGGATCCCCTATATATAGAATCATGTCATCTGCAAATAGGGATAGTCTGACTTCCTCCTTCCCAATGTGTATCCCTTTGATTTCTTTTTCGTGCCTATTGACTCTGGCTAGAATTTCCAGGATTGTATTGAATAGTAGTGGTGAGAATGGGCATCCTAGTTTGGTTGTGAATGTCAGTGGTAATGCCTCCTGCTTTTCCCCATTAAATAGGACACTGGCTTTGGGTTTGTTATAAATTGTCTTGATTGTTTTGGGGAATGTTCCTTCTAAAACCAGTTTGCTTAGAGTTTTCATCATCAAAGGGTGTTGTAATTTACCAAAGCTTTTTCTGCATCTATTAAGATAATCATTTGTTTCTTTTTCTTCAATTTGTTAATATGATGTATCACATTGATTTGCGAATGTTGAACCATTCCTGTATACCAGGGATAAACCCACTTGGTTCAAATGAATGATCTTCTTGATGTATCGTTGGAGTTGATTGGCTAGAATTTTTTTTTTTTTTTTTTTTTTTTTTTTGCATCTGTGTTCTTCAGGGAAATTGGTCTGTAGTTCTCTTTCTCTGTTTTGTCTTTTTTGGGTTTAGGAATTAAGGTGATGTTGGCTTCATAGACTATGTGAGGATTCCCTCCCTTTCAATTGTTTTTTAATAACTTGAGAAGTATTGGAGTTAGTTCTTTAAATGTCTGGTAGAATTCAACAATGAAGACATCTGGTCATGGGACTTTCTTTGTTGAGAGGGTCTTTATTACTGGTTCAGTTTCCGTCTTGATAATGGGTCTGTTTAGGTTTTCTATCTCTTTATGGCTCAATTAATGTAGATTGTATATGTCCAAGAATCTATCCATTTCTTCTAGTTTTCCCAGTTTGATGGCCTACAGCTCTTTGTAGTAATTTCTGCTGATTCTTTATATTTCTGTGATGTCTGTTGTTACATTTCCTTTTTCATCTTTAATTTTAATGATTTGGATCTTCTCTCTCCTTTTTTGGTTAGTTTTTCAAAAAGCTAGTTTTTTGTTTTGTTGATCTTTAGCATTTTTTTATTTAAGTTTTGTTGATTTCTTCTCTGATTTTAATTATTTTTTTCTCCTACTTTTGGGCTTGGTTTGCTATTTTTTTTTCTAGATTCTTGAGATGCATTGATAGCTTATTTGTTTATTGCCTTTCCAATTTCTTGACGTAGGTACCAAATGCTATGAACTTTCATCTTAACACTGTTTTTACTGTATCCCATACATTTTGATATGCTGTATTGTCATCTTCATTTGTTTCCAGAAATTTTTTGATTTCTCTTTGGATTTTTTCTATGACCCACTCTTCATTCAGGAGCATGTTGTTCAGTCTCCATGTGTTTGCATATTTTCTAGAGATTCCTGAGTTGCTAATTTCCAGCTTTATTCCATTGTGGTCAGAGAAGATTTAGGGTATGATTTCGATTTTTTTTGAATTTGCTGAGCCTTGCTTTATGGCCTATCATGTGGTCAGTCCTAGATAAAGTTCTGTGCACTGGTGGGAAGAATGTGTATTTTGCAACTGTATGATGAAAAGTTCTGTAGATATCTGTTAGGTTCATTTGGTCTATAGTGACAATTAATTCTGCTGTTTCCTTGCTGATTTTTCTGTCTGGTTGATCTGTCCGTTGCTGAAAGTGGAGTATTGATATCCTCCATTACTATTGTATTGGAGTCTATGTCTCCCTTTAGATCCCTTAACATTTCTTTTAAATATCCAGATGCCCTGTGATTAAGTGCATATACATTTATAATAGTTAATCTTCCTGTTTAATTGGTCCCTTAATAATTACATAGTACCCTTTTTTTTTTTGGTCTCTTTTAACAGTTTTTGTATTAAGGTCTATTTTGTCTGATATTAGGAAGGCTATATCAGCTCTTTTTTGGTTTCTGTTACCTTGGAATGTCTTTTTCCATCCTTTCGTTTTCAGTCTTTGTGCATCTTTGTTGGTGAGATGTGTTTCTTATAGGCAGCAAATAGATGGGTTTTGCTTTTGAATCCATTCAGCCAGTCTATGTTTATTAACAAGAGAGTTGAGGTCATTTACATTCAAGGTGACTATTGATAAGTAACAACTTTGACCTGCCAGTTTTCCAAAAATATTCATATTTTTTACTTTGGATTCCTTTGTACTTTTACTGGGAGATTTAATGAAGGTACATTTTTTTAAAAAAAAAATTATTTGAAAGAGATACAGAGAAAAACAGACAAAGGCAGGTGGGAGCAGATCCTCCATCTACTGGTTCATTCCCAAGATGGCCACAATGGCCAGGGTTGGCCAAGCTGAAGCCAGGAGGCAGAGGCTTCACTCAAGTCTCTCACGTGGATAGCAAGGGCCCAAACATTTGGGCCATTTTCTGCTGCTTTTCCCAGGTCATTAGCAGGGACCTGAATTAGAAGTGGAGCAGCTGGGACACAAACTGGTGCCCAGATGGGACGTGGCAATGCAAGTGGAGTCTTTAACCTGCTACGACACAATACCAGGTTCTTGAAGATAAATGTTTTACTGACAATCATGTTTCTTATTTTCTTTCTCCTTACCTGGGTTAATTATTTTGGATAATGCCAGGGACAAACTATATAGCCTCTAGATACTCCAAGTTGCATCCATGAATTAAACAAATATTATTTAGCAAATAATATTTATTGAGCTTAAATAAGTATCAGTACTCTTCTAGTGATTAGGGGCAGAATGGCCAAAAGGACAGCAGTCTCTTCCCTCAGGAGCTGATTATTCATAAAAGGAAGGGATACCATATAACAGAGGACATCATGCACTTAGAATTTGTTGATTCTATAAGAGGAGACAGGAAAAATTATATATGTCTGCATATGGTTAATATATAATACAATTTCAAGTAGTGATAAGAGCTGGAATAGATTGGGATGAGTCAAGAAGTTCATATAAAATGGAATTAAAGGAAGTATATTTTGGTGTAAAGTTTTGAAATCCATTGATAAGGCTGGTGCCGTGGCTCACTTGGCTAATCCTCTGCCTGCGGCACTGGCACCCCGGGTTCTAGTCCCAGTTGGGGCACCAGATTCTGTCCCGGTTGCTCCTCTTCCAGTCCAGCTCTCTGCTGTGGCCCGGGAGTGCAGTGGAGGATAGCCCAAGTCTTGGGTCCTGCACCCGCATGGGAGACCAGGAGGAAACACCTGGCTCCTGGCTTCGGAGCAGTGTGCTGGCCGCAGCGCGCCGGCTGTAGCGGCCATTTGGGGGGTGAACCAAAGGAAAAAGAAGACCTTTCTCTTTCTCTCTGTCTTTCACTGTCTAACTCTGCCTGTCAAAAAAAAAAAAAAAAAAAAAAGGAAATTCATTAATAGTTTTTCCTAATACACAATTTCTGTGAACATTTTGAAGACTTTTTTTGCTTGAACCTTAAAATTTTTTACACAAAAATAAACTTACATTTTAATTTCATTTTCCATGAACATTTTAAAGCACTAGGTAATATCAAGAATGTAAAAAAATAATGTACTCAGTGTATGATGGGGATAAATGTTGTCTTACAGAGTTAGAGACCTGTCTAAGCAAATGACATCTGGGTAGAGGCCTGACTGGGGGAAGACTTGAGCTGTATAACTCTCTGGAGAAAAAGTATTGTGAATAGAAGGGCATTGATTTGTAAATTCAAGTGTTTTTGGTATGAATGATCAACCAGGAATTTGTTTTCTTGTTTTTTTTTTTTTTTTTTTTTTTTTTTTAACAGGCAGAGTGGACAGTGAGAGAGACAGAGAGAAAGGTCTTCCTTTGCTGTTGGTTCACCCTCCAATGGCTGCCACGGCCAGCGCACTGCGGCCCGCGCACTGCGCTGATGTGAAGCCAGGAGCCAGGTGCTTATCCTGGTCTCCCATGGGGTGCAGGGCCCAAGCACTTGGGCCATCCTCCACTGCACTCCCTGGCCACAGCAGAGAGCTGGCCTGGAAGAGGGGCAACCGGGACAGAATCCAGCGCCCCGACTGGGACTAGAACCCGGTGTGCGGTGCCGCAAGGCAGAGGATTAGCCTATTGAGTCGCGGTGCTGGCCATTTGTTTTCTTAAAAGTACTTTCTTACCCATCAGATCCCTGATAACATTAAGCAGACCTAATGTAAATATGCTTGCCCTAATTAATATAAACTGCAGATAGATTTAAGCTGGGCTGGGGGCTCTGAAGAGTCATAGGAGTTGTATTGGTCGTATGAAGGCCTTTCTATGAGCAAATGTGTAACTTCATGGAACATAAAGTAAATAAGGGGTCTCTGTCACCCAGCCACATTGCCTGAACCAACCCCGGTGGCCTAGAAGGTGATAGGAGCCTCAGAAACGTGGCTCTCACATCCTTCATAGTGCATATGGCGTCTTTGCTTTCATTGATCCTCACGCTACAGAAAAAGAGGAATGCAAGACCTTTATTATTCTTCCCCAGTGACTCTATCCTGGTTCCTGGTGATCAATGTTTCCTTTTCTAAGGGCACATAGTTATCTAATCATTTCACAATATTACCAGGTTTCAAAGTCAAGTTTGCAGCCCTGTAGATTATGGAATACGTTTTTTTCCTCATGTTCAAAAACTAGAATGTTGTTTTTCTAGCTCCATTCTTCCATTACTTTTTCTGTTCTCTATGATCCCTTAAAGATTACTGACAGTGACTCTGATTACATCTGCAAAGTCTCTCCATACTCTGGGATGTAATTTGTTTAGGCCTGGAGACTTGAACTCATTTAAAACAGCAAGATGGTCTCCTGCTATCACCTTACTTATCTCATACTTCAGTTCCTTCTAAACTACATTTATTCAACACTCTTGAGTTTAAAGATGACTCTTCTTGATAAGGAAGATGGAAATACAACAGGAGTTGAGATATATGACTTTCTCTTAGTTGTTTGTTAATGTTATAGCATCTGCTTCAAGCAGTGAGTCTGTGTTTTTTAGTTTTTTTTTTTTTTTAACTTTGATTGTGGCCGATAAGTTGTTCGGATGTGTGTGTTTCTGAGTTGTAGATGAAGGTTTAAGCATATTTTACTTCAACTCATTAAGAGATTAATCTTTTACCATGTTTGTTCAGTTCAGTACTCCCATGAACATTTTCTCTTGTTTTAGAATGTGGACTTTAAAAAAAACATTTATTTATTTAATGGAAATGCAGAGAGAGAGGGAGGGAGAGACAGAGAGAGATAAAGAGATATGTTAGATCTTTGGGTTCACTTGCCAAATGGCCACAACAGCTGGAGCAGGGCTGGTCCAGAGCAAGGAGCCAGGAGCCAGGAGCCAGGAACTTCTTTTGGGTCTCCCATGTGGATGGGTGGACACAAAGTGGGCCATTTTCCACTGTTTTCCCAGGCACATTAGCAGGGAGCAGGATTGGAAGCAAACAGCTGTGCTAGCACCACAGGCTGCAGCTTTACCCACTATGCCACAGAACCAGCCCCTGGAATGTGGTTTTGAGTGAGGGCTCTGGAACCACACTGCCCAGGGTAAAATCCTGGATGTTCTACTTGAGTTGTCAAATTTATGAAATGGAGATAATAAAACTTACCTCCAGGATTTGAGACTAAATGATTTAATGTACATAAAAGGTTAAGTGTAGTGTCTGACACATAATAAGTGCTCAACATCATCACCACCATTTCCCATTTATTTCTGTCATATTTTGTATGTATCATAAATGATCTGACCTCATTAGAGAACTTCCTGGACAGTTTATCTTATCGTTAGGGCACACTCAATCCAATCTGTAGTCTCTTCCATCTCTATGTATCAAACAGCGATACTTGATGCAGGTAAAGATGATGTAAGGCTCTCAAAGATCAAGAATCCTCAAAGTTAGATGAAATTATGCTTAATGTTCTCATGGCAAGAGCAAAGTGAATGAATGTATCTTACAAAGATTCTCAGCTCTGAGTCTGGTTTGAAGCAAAAAAAAAAAAATCAGAGAATTCAAGTATCAAGCATATCCATTTCCAAATCACCTCATGGAAACACTAAAATATTGTTTCATAACAGTATGAAAAGGTAAATTTGTAAGGGACCCTTGAGCCTATGGGATCCCTGAAACATATTAGGGCTAATGGTGGAAATGCTGATAGAATTTGATCTGTTGCTATATGAGGAGACTCTCCATCTCCCAGCACTTAGATTTTTTTTTAAAAAGATTTATTTATTTATTTGAAAGTCAGAGTTACACGGAGAGAGTAGAGGCAGAGAGAGAGAGAGAGAGAGGTCTTCCAACTGAAGATTCACTCCCCAGATGGCCACAATGGCCGGAATTGTGTCAAACTGAAGCCAGGGCACTTGGGCCATCTTCTGCTGCTTTCCTGGGCCATATCAGAGAGCTGGATCAGAAGTGGATTAGCTGGGACTAGAACTGGCATCCATATATGGGATGCCTGCACTGCAGGCCAGGGCTTTAACCCACTGTGCCACAGCACTGGCCCCAGCACTTAGATTTTTATGAGAGATTTCCTGGCTTGATAGTCATCACATTCCAGGCCTTCTCTGACTAGAGGAGGAACTAAACCTGTTTAACACATACCTTTCTCTCTCCAGGATATTGCTGCACATCGGAAATTTTCCAAAGTAGCCAATTCCAAATGAGGGAGGGTCCTGCAGCATCCCACTGATAGTTGGGGTTGATGGATAAATCTGTCTAATTTAGAATGTGCCCAGTTCTCCAGAAAAATCCTCTAATAAGCCTTACTAGTTTTAATAATAAAAGTGATATTTTGGTCTCTATTTGTCTCTTGTATCTTATTTCTCAGTAGATCTTAATTTGAGGAGGGAAGAGAGATGTATTATTTATTGTTACCTTCTTTCCTGAAATAATGCAAATAGGAGTAAAGGTAAGCAAGTCATTAGCTCCTTTCTTTGCATGTAGCCAAGATGTGGACTAAGGCATTTTTCAGCACACTGTGAAAAAACAATCTGACTTCCACCTGGGAATCCCCTGCCCTATTTCTCCCCTTTGTTATGGTTAAGCACACAGATAAACAGAGAGCCAAAACATAAATCTAGAAACTTAAGATGGGAAAGAAGCTATTGGCAGCATCTGGACAGAGGCAAAAACTAAACTGAGTTAACTGGGACTATCAGAGACTGAGTGTGAAAATTTTTTTAAGCATAGGGCATAGAGGTGGGTCACCGCTGGGGAAAGGAAAGCTTGAGCAGGATTGAGGATGGAGGTCATGTGAGGTACAGAAAACTGAGCTTGGAAATTTTTTAAAAATTTATTCTTTTGCAAAAGTCCATCCAGTGCCTAGAAACATTTTTCCTCCCTGTTAACACGTGCATACCAAGCTCAAATCCTTCCTGAGCCAGAGAGAAACCAACAAGTAGAGAGGAGAGTGGAAAAGAAGTAGATGTATAGGCTGTGGGATACAGATGGGAAGAACCCAAGAAATAGGCCATATTTGAAAACTGTTTAATAAATGTGATTCATGCAGATTGACCTGAAGACCCTGGATGCACCAGGTGTACTCTTCCATGGGTGGAAGTAAATGAACACAGGAGTGATTAGAGTTCTCAAGATGAACAACCAAAAGGAACTCTAGTAAGCCACAGAGTTAATGCCAGGAAAGCATGAAGATAGTAAGTGGGATTGAGATGGAAGACCGATTTTACCAGGAGCTGGATACCAGAGTCAATTTTAAATCCCAAACTAATGAAACATATATTGATAGTTGCTGTGTGCTCATTGCTGTGCTGGGTATTGGAGGTATACTGGTGGGCAGACACATGCTAATTCCTGCCCTCCCAGGATTACAATCCAGCCAGAGTGAGATAAAATTTAAAAAGAACAATATATGAGTAGTAAGGGTACAAAGTGCCATTCCACCCAGAGGCTGCACCTGACCCCATCATTGTGAGTAAGGTCATGGAACTCCTTCTGGAGGAAATTCTGTCTAAGCTGGAACTTAGAGGAGAAGTAGGAGTTAGGCAGTCAAGGAACAAAGAAGAGCACTACAGGCGGAGTGACTAGGATGTGAGAAGCCTTGGGGGACAGACAGGAAAACCCTCAGTGTTAAGTGATTCAGAAAGCAACCAGTCAGCACCACACTTCAGGCACTTTTTTTTTTTTTTACAGGTAGTAGCTTTGCCCAAGGGTTGAATCTATAGAAAAAGTGAAAATGGGTCCTAGCAGTGTTACCAGTTGGAGACTATTCCTTCATGTCTGTTCTTTGGGACTTAAGGGGAGAAGTGATAAACATGGCATTGAGGGGGGTCCACAGGACTTTGGTTCAATGCTTGAGGACCATGCTTACAGAGAAGTCAGGAGGACAGTGTGGTCGGTTTTGTGGGCTTCTCTGGATACCCAGGCAGTAGGCAGAGGGATAGCATGCTGCTAAGTTCTGAAGAAAAGAATAATACTGCATTGGAAAGTGAACCTTGTGCATGGCCAGAAAAAAAGACAATTTAGTTTTGTATGTTACATTTTAATAATAGTCATTTGTAACTGCATAATGAAATTTGTGAACAAAAGTTCATTTCCAGAAGAATAATCTCTAACTGATATGCAATGCCTCAGTAGGATTTGGCCAGGTTTTAATTTCAGTTTGAATAAATAATGTAAGATACTAGGCTGGGTGAGATAAAAGGAAATCTCTGTACTTTCATCTCTCCATGATGGAAATAATAACTACTTTATTTCAAAACAAGTTTCCAATTAGTTTCTGTGAAATATTATTATCCCCCTTTCCCAGATACTGTAGCTCATTTTGAAACTTAATTTTGATAATATATAAACATTTCTGAAACTTACTCTACAGGAATGACAGTTACATTTAGAGGGAGGAACACTGCAGGGCTGGAACTATATTATTTGGGACTGTTCTAAATAATGGTGGAAACAATAAAAGAGATTCAAAGTGAAATCTCATTTAGTGGCTATTCATGCCCCAGCACAGACTTACCTTCACCCAAGACCACAGATCAAGGCCTTTTTCTCAAAGGTGTTCGCTACGGCTTATTTTTTTCAAAGACTAGTTATGCTTCACTTAAGGTTATGTATCATCTTGTCCCATTTAAAGAGGTGATATTATTTAAATAATTCATGTATTCATCCAGTAAACATGACTGAGCACCAGTCGTGTTTCAGACCCTGAGCCTGAGGCTGTGTTCTGGGGCTTGCATGGTAAATCAGGCAGATATGACTTCTACCTTTGAGGAGTTTATAGACTGGAGGAGGAGACAGCATTAAAATACAATTTCTTTCTCTCTCCCCCACACCTCAGCACCCACTTAACATCCATAGCAATAGAAATTAGAGGTCCACAGTGATTTGAGAGCAGTTTGACTTGTTGCATTGAATAGGGAAGAGCTTTGATGTGATTCATTAGAAATACAGTATGGATTAATTGGAATATGGGCTAAACTGTTTTAACGAAGATACTAACTTGCTGTGTCTTCAATAACATTTAAGATTCTCCCTCATGACAATCCTGAGGTAAGTAGTACAAGTTGGTGGGCAGCTCTTCCATCCTCAACATCTGGCTTCCAAGGCTATTCCTGTGTACCCCACTCTCATCTGGGAGAATGGGTGAGAGCAGATGGCTTTCACAAGGTGCCTTGGAAGCTGAGCATGTTATAGTTGCTTGGCCAGTGCTTAGTTACATGACCGCACCTAGCTATAAGGTCGACTTGGAGATGGCAGCAGCTGAAAAATAGCTGTGCAGGGAGTTCTACTGATAAAAAGAAGATAAGAATGGATGCTGGGGGCAGTCTTTGCCAGCAAATGGGTAGCTCATGCAAAGGCCGCGTAATAGAAGACAGTATTGTTGCCTTGGCAGAAAGTATGCCACAGGCCTGAAACAGAGAGAGAGAAAGGTACAAGGTGAGCTGGGAGAGAAGGACAGAAGCCAGGTTATGCTGAGCCTTGCAGTTTAGGGAGCTAAGTTTACGTCTTCTAAGAGCAATGTTGTTCCACTGGGGGTTTAAAGCAGAAGTGGGGTCTGTGGAATATAATGTCTTTGAAGACATCAGTAATCACAGTGTGCAGAAAGGATTGCAGGTTACACTAGTAATTGCACCATCTCAGATAACAGATGAGGAACAGTAGCAGGCAAGACGGATCCAGCCACTGCCCTCCTGGAGCTTGCACTCTGTGGGAAGAGATGGAGAAAGCTGTCTGATAACAGAAGCCTTGAATGATGAGGGACAGCTCTCCCACTACAGAGTCCAGAGGAAATAGTCCATGGCACTCTGTGTCAAACTGGGAGATGTGCTGGTTTTGGTGTAACTGCAAATTCTATCTCCCTGACAGGGAGGAAGGCTCTAGCAAGGGGTTTATTCAAGATGGATATATTTCCTAGTAGATTATTTTTAAAAACTGTAAAATTCATATGACATAAAATTAGCCATTAACCATTTTAAAGTCTTGGAATTCACTGGCATTTAGTGCACTCACAAGGATGTGTAATCACCATCTCTGTGTAGTTTCAAGACATTCTTATCATCCCAAAAGAAAACCTATACTCATTAAGCAGTGACTCCCTACTCCCTGCTCCTCCCCACTCTTGGAAACCACAGTCTGCTTTCTGTGTCTGTAGATTTACATATTCTGAATGTTTCATACAAATAGATTCACACAATATGTAACCTTTAGTGTCTGGTTTCTCTCACTGAGCGTGATGTTTCTGAAGTTCATACAAATTATAGTATTCATTAGTACTTCATTCCTTCTTCTGAGTGATATTCCAGTGCATAGATAGACCATATTTTATTCATCCATCCACTGATGTGCATTTAGGCTGTTTCCACTTTTCAGCCATTATGAATAGTGCTGCTGTGAACATTCTTGTCTTCCAGCTTATATTTACCCAGAGGAGTTTTTTCACTCTATGGAAATAGACTGATGACAAAACAGAAGATGAAATGAGTTCCATCCTCACTCATTTGCACAAACACCCCCTTTCATCCCCACCCAAGTACACTTACATGCTTCAGGTTGCCATCCCATGCACTTCAGGTCTCACGGTTCTCCTGTGTTGCTGCCCCACCTCTGCCCTTCATCTCAGCTCTTCTCTCCGCAGGCTTTCCATGATCTAAGGAAGAAACTGTATATGTCTTTACTTGCTTTTTGTCTTCTATCTTCTATTTCTGTCACTCACCCTTGGAAACCTTCCTTCCCTTTCTGGCCTTGCAGACTCCTTTGGGCATGCTGATTGCCTTCCTGTAAAGTCAGTTCAGTGCCATCCTTTGAGTAACGTAGTAGGACAAAGTAGGGACAGGGGGAAGGGTCTGTTTGTTGGTTCAATTATACCTGTTAGTTCATTAAATCATTTTTATTCATTCTTATTCATTCTTTCATCAAGCACTGATTGAACACCATCCTAACAAACTGTGTTTGATGGTAAATATTCAGATGGGGTAGATGGTGTGGCTCCTTTGGAACTCACAAATGAGTCAGAGGTATAAACAAATAAGCCACAAGACAATCTGGAATTTTAGTCTGGATGTAAACATAGTGTTTTTGAAGCTTTAGCAAAGTAAGTAGACAAAGGGTGCTTGAGAAATCCTCAGTGCACATTGGGGAAGAGGTTTCTCTACCTGAGTTTTCTTCTAGATCATACAGATATAAAGACATACTTTTGAATTTGTATTTTAAATTAGGACCAGACCATTATCTGTGGATCACCCCAGATGGATAAACCAAGGTAGGCCATACTCGGGCTCAAACTGTTAGTAGTAAAGAGGTGATTTGAGTGAAAACCCAGACTGTTGGTGTATTATTTACTTCACAGGCCCCATAAGGTCACTTGCCTGCAGTCACAGGGACTACTCTCTTTTTCTTCCCTCAATGCAGAAGGTAGAATGGTGATGCTATTTTTCAGATGAAGAAAACAAGGCAAGGAAGTTTACTCAAGACCACTTAATCACTTTTATGGAGGAGCCAGATCACAACTCCTACCCTTTGATTTTCTGGCCGGTTGCTTAGCTACCAAACCTCCCTGCCTCTCCCACTGTAGTGCAGCTGAGCAGGCACTTAATAATCCTAACTGATGGTCCTGGCTGAAAAGGAGAGCCAGAGTGATTCTGGGAAGTAACCAGTGAGTTTTACTCTTTCTGGGTCAATACCCTATACTATTTGTTTTAGATAGCATCTCTGTCTTAGTTCACAAAGAAGTTTTATTATCTGCATTGGTGATTTCTGTTTTTTCTCTTTCACAACTATTCTTTCTAGAGGAATGCAATTTCTGCTTACAGGCATCTCACAAAATGAAAGATATAATGTCTATCCTAGGGCTCCTAGCGGAAGAGACTCACTTTAGCAATTTAGACAAATTGAATGCAATTCAGTGAGGATTATATAAATTTCTCCATAACATAACATTTATGATTCTTAACAAGCTTCATTCACTAATCGATTACTTATGTTAAAAGTATTTGAGCATCTATATTTTCCAGTTATTAGTAGGAATAAAGAAATATATTTGTTTATATTATCAGTTATGATTTATCTGGCACCCTGTGTGTGCCAAATATGTGCTAACACTGGGGATTCTAAGGGTTTCCTCGTGTTGTTTATGAGGAGCCAGTTGATCTCAGATGATCACATGAGGGGACAATTTCAGCTTTCACATGTGCCTAAAAGGAGAAGCATACAGAGCTGTAAGTTCCCCTTATGGGTGTTTTGGCACTGAGAAGGCTTCCCAGAGTAAGTGAGTTGCCCATTAAGTTCTGATCAATGAATAGAAGAAACTCGATAAAACAGGAGGGCAAGAGTTTTCCAGGTAGAAGAAACAACATGTACAAAGGCCCTGTGGGTGGGAGAATGTGGAGTCTAGGCACTATAAGACTGGTGTGTTTAAATGAAGTCGGAAGGTGAGAGGAAGCTGTGGAGACGGGTAGAGGTCAGACCTCTATGGTGTTGAACAGCAGTGAGGCATGATATGAGCCTCATTCTAATTCTAGCCAAGGCTAAGGTGAACAGTGCCACACGAGCTTCCATTGATTTTGAGCTAACTTCATCCCAAGTGTGCCTGGGACTTCTCTTGTCCCCAGGTCTGGGTTCTTTGCAGAAGACAACTGGCAACTGCATAGGAGCATTCCAGAACTGGTAGGGGATTAGCTCTCAATCATTGGTCATCTCAGCCATTGGAAGATGAAAGTCAGTGGGTGAGTGCTTCTCCATTCATCTCTGAAGGAGATGTATTCCCCATGGTCCATTAGAGGTTCCTTATGGGGTTAATCACAGCTGTTCACTGCTGTGGTCAACTTGCTCATTCATTCCCTCCTTTTCTGTTTTACTCACTTTCCCTGATACATGAATTCTTATTTCTAGGGTCGCTTACCAAAGAAAACTATATGCAGGCAAGATTTTGTGTACTGCATTTTGGGGAAAGGCAGCCCAAAACTCTAGGTTAAGGAGTTTTGTCTTTGGCCGGCGCCGTGGCTCAACAGGCTAATCCTCCGCCTTGCGGCGCCGGCACACCGGGTTCTAGTCCCGGTCGGGGCACCGGATTCTGTCCCGGTTGCCCCTCTTCCAGGCCAGCCCTCTGCTGTGGCCCGGGAGTGCAGTGGAGGATGGCCCAGGTGCTTGGGCCCTGCACCCCATGGGGAGACCAGGAAAAGCACCTGGCTCCTGGCTCCTGCCATCGGACGAGTGCGGTGCGCCGGCCGCAGCGCGCCGTCAGCGGCGGCCATTGGAGGGTGAACCAACGGCAACGGAAGACCTTTCTCTCTGTATCTCTCTCTCTCACTGTCCACTCTGCCTGTCACAAAAAAAAAAAAAAAAGAAAAAAAAAAGAAAAAAAAAAGGAGTTTTGTCTTTGTCTTAAAAGCAATGGAAAATGATTGAGCATTTTCCATAAATTGTAAAATTAGTATTTTCACAGGTAAAAGATTATTGTGGAGACTGGATTGGAGAAGACATTGGTATGTGAAGGTAGAGAAGTTGATGTGCTTTATTGGTCTAAGAAATCATTAAGGTAATGGGGACAGAGTGAGACCAATCAAGATGGAGAGAAGTAGACAGTCTTGAGAAATATTTATGGCCTCTAAAAGACAAGATCTGGTGACAGATTAGATATGGGATGAAATGGAGAAGGAATGGAGAAAAAGCTCCTCAGCATCTGGTTGTCTTAGCTGGTTGGTTAAGGACACAGTTTACTTAGTTAGGACACTTTGCAAGATCAGGGACAAGGAGGAGTATCAGTTAAAGTTCTTTGTGATCTGCTGGTGCCGCGGCTCACTAGGCTAATCCTCCTGGATTCTAGTCCCAGTTGGGGCGCTGGATTCTGTCTCAGTTGCTCCTCTTCCAGTCCAGCTCTCTGCTGTGGCCCAGGAAGGCAGTGGAGGATGGCCTGGGTGATTGGGCCCTGCACCCGCATGGGAGACCAGGAGGAAGCACCTGGGTTCTGGCTTCAGATCGGCACAGCACGCCGGCTGTAGCGGCCATTTAGGGGGTGAACCAACGGAAAAGGAAGACCTTTCTCTCTGTCTCTCTCTCTCACTGTCTAACTGCCTGTCCAAAAAAAAAAAAAAAAAAGTTCTTTGTGATCTGAGTGATAGAAAACCTAACACAAACTGGCTTAAACAAACAAAGAACGCATTAATTGGCTAATACAACTAGAGAAAAAAAGAGGTAAATTGACTTTAGGCATTGCATGACTTGTTTAGGGATCAATATGACAAGGATCACTTTCTCAGCAATGTTTCTTTGGGAACTCTGCCACTTATGGAAGATAGGTGACCATATTCTTTTTTTTTTTTTTTTTGGACAGGCAGAGTGGACAGTGAGAGAGAGACAGAGAGAAAGGTCTTCCTTTTCTGTTGGTTCACCCCCCAAAGGCCACTGCGGCCAGCGCGCTGGGGCCAACGCGTTGCGGCCAGCGCACTGCGCTGATGCAAAGCCAGGAGCCAGGTGCTTCTCCTGGTCTCCCATGTGGGTACAGGGCCCAGTCACCCAGGCCATCCTCCACTGCACTCCCGGGCCACAGCAGAGAGATGGACTGGAAGAGGAGCAATCGGACTAGAACCTGGGGTGCCGGCGCTGCAGGCGGAGGATTAGCCTATTGAGCCGCTATGCTGGCTGACCATATTCTTATTTCACCATGTTCAGATGAAGGGTGAGGGTTCCTTTCTCTGGGAGCACCAGCCAAAACATCCATGTAAGTCATTTGCTGGACTGGATTATGTCCCCAGCTCAACAGTTTCCCTGGCTGGAGTTGTGGATGAGGACCATGTAAACTGTATGGAGACCAGATTGGCCAAGAGTGAGAGAGACGAAGTTCATTAAAGGAAATTAGGGGGGCCGGTGCTGTTTTGCAGTGGGTTAACGCCTGGCCTGAAGTGCCAGCATCCCATATGGGCACCGATTCGAGACCTGGTTGCTCCACTTCCGATCCAGCTCTCTGCTGTGTCCTGGGAAAGCAGTAGAAGATGGCCCCCAAGTCCTTAGGCCCCTGCACCATGTGGGAGACCTGGAAGAAGCTCCTGGCTCCTGGTTTCACATCGGTGCAGCTCTGGCCATTGTGACCAATTGGGGAGTGAACCACTGGATGGAAGACTTCTCCTTCTCTCTGTGTAACTCTTTCAAATAAATAAATAAATCTTTTTAAAAAAGGAAATTAGGACACTTCTGTAATAAGAAACAAGGAAATAGATCCTGAGAAGAAAACTAAAAGTTCTCAATACCAGGGAAAATTTGTGTGAGTTTTGTTCTGAAAATGATATGTTTGACGTGACTTGAAGATTTTCCAAAGATGATAGCTACTTCTATTTAGTCTCAGAGGAGAGATCTGGGCTGGAAATATACCTGAGGGGTAATTTGCTTGATAATAGCCATTGAGACTGATTGCATGAATGAAGTAAAAGGAGTGAATTATACACCGAGAAGAGAAGAAGGCCATGGAACAAGTGTTGAGGATTTCCAGTACTGAATTATAATTCTCCTAGGTAAAGGAGAATTTACCTGAAAATAGAAGATGGAGCAATCTGAGAGGAAGGAAGATATTCAGGAGGACTCAATTAATGAACAATAAAGCATGAAACATAGCAGCTACCATGGTGGATTCTTGGTTTAATAACTAGACATGAGTTCAAAAAAGTCAGCGTTTTTGTTGATTTGTTGACTCGGTGTTGACAGTAATGCACACAAAAACAATGCCACAAGTGAAGTGCTCTCTCAGAGGTCTGAACTTCCAGTACATCTGATAGAAACCCAAAGAAGAGAATTAATTGTTCTTGCAGAGGGAAAGAAAAGGATCATGTGAGAAGTTTCAAAAGATGAGCAAATATTGCTAGTTGGAGAGGGAAAATGCTGCAGGTTCAAGTTGAACTTAGATGGGAGGTTCAGAAAAGATTTAGGACAGTTCCAAGGAAAGTTAACTATGAGAACTTCAGGAAATAAGCAGTGATTGAATGATGGCGTTATTGGCTAAGGGGTTGGGGAGGGTGGAAAGGGAGGTATCTCTTAGGTCACCTTTGTGGATGACTATTTATCTTAGAGCTTACCTGTATCACTCCATCACTTCCAGAACTAACTTGACTGGTCTTTATCCTGATTGGCTTGTTGGTTGACATATTATCTGGCTTTTTTGGCATTAGAAAGACAGATTCTAAATCTAAAAGGATTTTATAAGGTAGATATTGACTGTTGTTTTCTGTTGCTACCAAAGTGAAGACAGGAAGAAATATGATTACATTTCAACAGAGGCAATTTAAGTTAAACATTAGGAAGAGTTTTCTTATCAGCAACATTTATTTTACTTGTCTACATCAGTTTTCCAATTTAATTTATAGGCTCAGACAGAGAATGATAATAACAGTCAAAGATAGGAAGCCTGTACACTAAACAAGCAAACAAAGATACAAAGAAATGAAATCAGTAAACTTATTGGGGGTGGTTGAGTGAGGAAACTATACCTGTGGCAATTACTATAACATTTCCAACTACCTAGGGACATGTTTTTGGAAGAGTTCAATTGAGGAATCTGATGAGCCAGAAGTGCTTGGTTATAGGGGCACACTTTTGAGGTTTTCTTAGCAAAAAGTAGCTGTGATAGGCAGCATAATGGTTTCCAAAGATGTCCATATCCTCATCCCAGGAGGTTGCAAATGGTAGGTTACATGGCAAGAATTTAGGATGGGGTTGGAATTAGGGTTGCTGACCTTAAAGGGAGATTATCCTGGATTATACTAGTGAGTGTATTTTAATCCTAAGAGTACTTTAAAGTGGAAGAGGAAGGCAGAAGAGAAAGTGAGAGCCAGGGAAATATTTAAAGACACTATGCTGCTGGATTTGAAGATGGGGAGGAAGAGGTCATGAGTCCAGAAATTCAGGAAATCTCTAGAATCTGGAGAAGGCAAGGAAGCACGTTTTTCTCTTGGAGCCTCTATGAAGGGAGGCTTCAGATCTGATGACACCTTGGATTTTTTTTGATTTGACCGAGTTAGTGATAGAGAGACACAGAGAGAGACATAGAGAAAGGTCTTCCTTCCGTTGGTTCACCCCCCAAATGGCCACTATGGCTAGTGCTGCACCGATCCGAAGCCAGGAGCCAAGTGCTTCTTCCTGGTCTCCCATGCGGGTACAGGCACCCAAGCACTTGGGCCATCTTCCACTGCCCTCCCGGGTCACAGCAGAGAGATGGACTGGAAGAGGAGCAACCAGGACTAGAACCCAGTGCCCATTTGGGATGCCAGCGCCGCAGGCAGAGGATTAACCTAGTGAGCCATGGCGCTGGCCCGACACACTTTGGACTTTTGCTAAGTTCACGCAGTTTTAAGTCACTACGTTTGTGGTGATATGTTACAGTAGAACACTAAGCAGTGGCCATGATGCTCTAGTCAATGATAAACTCATAGAACCAGTTTCCTTCTGGGACAGACAGAAGGGAGGTAGATAAAGCGTAGGGTGTACACTCAAGGTGTTATCTTTTCTGTTAGTTTTGAAAATTTCTTATTTGGGAGTAACTTATACTTTTGGAAAAGTTACAAAAATAGCATTTAATAAGTATCTTGGCAAGGGCATTTGGTGTAGTGATCGAACCGCTGCTTGGGACATCCACATCCTGTATTGGAGTGTCTGGGTTAGAGTTCCAGATCCACTGCGGATTCCAGCTTCCTGCCAGTGGACATCCTGGGAGGCAGAAGTGATGGCTCAGGTAGTTGGGTCCTTGCCATCCACTTGGAAGACCTGTAGCTGAGTTCCAAGTTTCTGGTTTTGACCTGGCCCAGCCTTGGCTGTTGCAGGCATTTGGGGAGAGAATCAGAGGATGGGATATTTTCTCTCTCTCTCTCTCTCTCTCTCTCTCTCATTCTGCTTCTCAAACAAATAAAATGAATCAGTTTTAAAAATAAGCATCTTGTGGGGAGATATTTTGAGACAATACCAGTTTCTCAAACTTTCATGAACTAATTTAATTTTAACACCTATGTTTATATCTGAAACAAGTAATGCTATTGTGGTGCACTTTAATCATTTTATAACAATTTAAAATTTGTGTTTGTGTCTCAAAGATATAAGGGTTTAAAAACAACTCTAATACCTTTATCTCACCTAAAACAAGTGAAGAATCCCTTCATATCATAAAACATCATGTTGTCTCAATTATCTTACAACTTTTAAACATTTCAAATTTTGAGATAAATTTAGACTTACAAATGAATTTCAAAGTAGTATAGAAGATTACTGTTTACCATCAGTATTACGTTAAATCTACAATCAAATAGGAAATGATAGATATCTTAATAGTTTTGAATCTTCCAATTCATGAACATGATTATTTGTGTAAATAATGTATTTTAAAAACTGAATTCTAAGTTTTCATTTCTAGTGTGTAGCTATATTGGTTTTATATCTTGCAAATTTGTCAGGGTCACATACTAGTTGTAAAAAGTACCTTTGATTGATATTTTGAGATTTTTCTGTAAGACTGTCCTAATTACAATGGTTCAACGTAAGGTTTTGACTTTACGGTGGTGTGAAAGTGATAAGTAATCAGTAGAAGCTGTACTCTGAATTTTAATCCTTTCCAGTCTAGTGATAAGTGATATAGTATTCTCTCAGGATGTTGGGCCATTGCTTCTAGCCACATTTCCCAGTCAGCACATAATCAATGGGCAATAACTGATACTGTCCTGTGACTGTGTTGCCAAGCTATGGTATTCAGAGGTTTGGCATACTGAATGCATTTTTGACTTACTCTGCTTCCAATTTTTGATGGGATTATTAGAATGTAATCCTTCTGGAAGTTGAGAATACAATCATATTGTATGTAAATGAAGACCATTTTCTTTCTTCCTCTTTAATCTGTCGGCCTATTATTCTGTTTTCTTATTTCATTGCGTTGGCTAGGGTGCGTCTAGTATGATGCTGAATAGGAATGGTTAGAGAGGACATCCTTGGCCTGAGCTTAATGGGAAAGCACTCAGTCTTTCACCATTATGTGATTTTTCTTTTGTTTTCTCTGCTTTTATTGTGAGTGATACTGGTTTATTTTATATTTTTAAAAGATTCATTTAAGTATTTGTAAATCATAGAGACAGAGAGAGAAAAGAGAAAGGGAGAGAGAAGTCTCCTATCCACAGGTTCACTTCTCAAATGCCTGCAACAGCCAGGGTTGGGCCGGGTGGAAGCTGGGATTCTGGAACCCCTTCTGAGTCTCCCATGTGGTGGAAGGGCCCAAGTACTCCAGTCTTCATCTGTTGCCTTCCCAGGTGCATTAGCAGGAAGGTGGATCAGAAGCTGAGCAGCTGGGACTCGAGCCAATACTCTGATAACATAGGATGCAGGAATCCAGAGTGGCAATTTAACTTACTGTACCAAAATGCCCAGTATTGATTGATTTTCAAAAGTTGAACCAGCATTCTCATGATAAATCTCACTTGGTTGTGAGGTATTATTTTTTTCTTTTATTATTGGGTTTGATTTGCTGATTTTATGTTAACTTTTTAAAAAGATTTTATTTGTTTATTTGAGAGGTAAAATTACAGAGGGAGGGAGAGAGAGAGAGAAAGGTCTTGCATATTCTGGTTCACTTCCCAGATGGCTGCAAGGGCTGGAGCTGAGCTGAACTGAAGCCAGGGACTAGGGGCTTCTTTTGGGTCTCCCTCGTGGATGCAGGAGCCCAAGCGCTTGGGCTATCTCCAACTGGTTTCCCAAGCTATAAGCAGAGAGCTGGATGGTAGGAGGAGCAGCTGGGATATGAAGTGGTACCCATATGGGATGCTGGTGCCACAGTTGGAGGCTTAGCCTGCTATACCACAGCACTGGCCTCCTGTGCTAACTATTCCACCTGAACTTTCTTACAATTAGTCCAGTTGTATCTACTCCAGATTAGCTGGTAGTCACATAGCCACTCTGCTGGAACCTGTCTTTCCTTGAATTTTAGACCAACTGATTGCCTTCAGACCTCAGTTCTCTAACAGTTTTAAAAAAAAGTCATGCATTTGCAGTTATTTGACTTTTGGTTTTGTTGCTGTTAGTAAGATTGACATCAGTGCTCTGTATAGCTCTCTTTATTCCTGAATGAAAACTAGAGGCTCCACAATCATTTGAGTCAGAATCCAAATAAAATTTATATAACCAAATGTTGATATGCCCCTTAAGTTTCTTTTGATCTCTAGTTTTTTCTTTTTGCCTTCCTTTGTTGTTGTTGTTGTTGTTTTTATTATCAGAGACAACAGATTGTTTATCTTACAGTTTCCCATAATGAATTCTGCTAGTTGTGTCCCTTTGATATTGTTTAATATAATCCTCTGTCCCCTGCGTTTCTTATAAATTGGTAGCTAGATTTTGAAGCTTTATCAGAATTAGGTTAATTTTTCCTTGATGATTCATAACCTGAGTATTTCCTTTCCTGTGTGTGATGGTGTCAGCCATTGATATTCAATGCCTACCTTGATTAATTCATTAGGACCCCTTTTATGCCTTTCTTTTATGAGTGAAGGAAATGAGGTTCAGAGAAGTTAAGTGGCTTTCTTAAGACAATACAGCCAGTCAGTAGAAGTCACATCTAAGCTTGGAAGCCATGTCTTATAATTGTGAGCTCTATATGCTTTCTATAGAATATTGATTCTCCAGATTTTACATTTTTAAGCTACAGGAAGTTCAGTATTCTATCCTTAAGGACGTGAGACATACCATCTCTTCTAGGAAGATATGAAGCTCTTTAAACTACTTCAGTTTTGTTTAAAAACATAGGACCATATCAAATGATTATTCAAAAAAATTAACATTAAGTTCTGAATTGCATTCATTTTCATGGGTACAATTGAAAACTATTCTTACTAATACTATTGTCTAGAAAAGTATCTAAATTGAACTCAGAATCCTCAGCATATTTGCGTTTCTGCCTGCCCATCCAGTTCTACAAAAGAAAAATAACAAAACAAAAAGATACAGACTAAGTACTGCATAGCAAATTTTTCCTTTTTTATACTGCATTCAAGATTTCCTACTAAAGTTTCTTTTTACTTCTTAGCTCTACAACAGAGAGGCAGTGTTGGGGGCAGGGGAGATAAAGAGAATGTCACAATTGGTTTTTGTCAACTGTTTCAGCTTTTCATGAGTTTATATCTAAGGTACTATAGTAATTCTCTTCAGGGAAAAGCAGTTCTATGAATTATTAGAGTTTAGTGGAGACAATGGCAGGAAAAGACATTTTTTTAACTCTATAAAATAAATTTAGCATATTCAGAATAACCAAGGGCAGACATCTGTCTTGACCTGAGCATATATTTTCAGCACAAGTGGATACTCAGGTACCCATCCTGTGTCATTTGATGGAAAGACTGTGATGTTCCTGAGCTTATTTTCCAGAAGAGGACATCATTTTCCCATTTAGAAAATATTTCCTCAAAGTCCTGTCATATGTGAAATCTATAATATAACAATTATTATTGAAGCGACTTTCAATGTATTTCAAATGTGATTTATACAATAACAGAGGATGAACTTGGCTTCCCCCTTTAAGCACAGGGTTCTGGGTATTTACAAGCAGAGGAATGTCTCTACTTCCTTCTCTCTTCTAAGACTTCTTTTTTTTTTCTTCGAAGATTTATTTATTTATTTGAAAGTCAGAGTTACAGAGAGGCAGAGGCAGAGAGAGATCTTCCATCCACTGGTTCACTCCCTGCATGTCGCAATGGCTGGAGCTGGGCTGATCCAAAGCCAGGAGCCAGGAGCTTCTTCCGGGTCTCTCACGATGGTGCAGGGACCCAAGCATTTGAACTGGATCAGAAGTGGAGCAGCCAGGTCTTGAGCTGGCGCCCACATGGGATGCTGGTACTGAAAGTGGCAACTTTATCTGCTGCACCACAGCATCAGCCCCTCTTCTAAGACTTTTAAGACTCGGGAATTTTTCGGTGTGACTGGGCCTTTTTAGTCTAGGTTGGGATGAATGGAGACCCTGATATCCTTTAGGACACTAGGAGAAAATTGAGCAAAAACCCAAAGAACTTACCAAATTTTGGAAGTACTATCAGGAGTCTAGTGCAAGGACCAGGGTGGACACAGACAAATTAGGAATTATATAGAAAGCACTAGAAAGCATCTTAAGGTGATTAAGTTGGTATGGAGTCTTGGCAGTTATCTGGTCCAATTCATTCTGATAAAGTGACTTATACAAGCTCAAAAAGTTGTAAATGACCAAACAGCCATTTTTTTTTCTCTCTCTTGAGCTGTTTCTTAAAGTTCTCTTCCCCTGGCATCTGAATTCAAAGGGCATGGGCATAGGATTTAGTTCTAAAGTTAACTCCATTTGTGATCTTGACAAATTGCTGATAGTCACTGAACATCGTTTTCCTAACCTGGCAAATGTGGATAAATGGGTTTTAGGTTGTAGTGAATTACATGGGAAAATGCATAGGGAAGCCCTTTGTATGTTATAAAGTACTTGGAAAAGTTATTAGAGCTATGGGCTCAAAATGAGGCTGGTGAGATCCACTGACATTCCACAAGATATTTCACTCCAGAACAAGACTTTCTCTTTCTCCTAAATCTTTGGGTGTGAATTCAAAGTCTGTTAATATCTTGTGCACCAAGTGGTGGTGAGGTGAGGTGGTCAGTCATGAATTCAGTAGACCACTCTGAAGGGTCTGACAGGATCATGTGGGTGTCATTTAGTATCTCCTTTCTACTGCCACTGTAGCAAAAAAAATACAGTTAATAAATTTCACTAATATCTATAGGAGTGTTCACCAGGGATCTGTGGAAAGAGTAATCTTCACATTTACAAGTATTTTCTCATTATGGGTAATGGGATGATGAGGTGAAAAATGATTTTGGCTACTTATGATTCTAAAAAGCCTTCAGACAGAATAATCTATGGTGAATTAGACATAATGGCAGTAAAGGAATAACTCATTTACTACAAGGCCCACTTAGTTATTTAATCACTTTTACTGTCATACAAATACGTATTTCTATGCAAAGTGGTGAAAAGTTAGTAATGGCATAAAATGCAATTGCATAATAACAGCCTAGCAAATGCTGTAAAGGGAGAATTTTATTCTGGGTAGTTCGTGACTGAAGCAATAATCCTTATGGTATGAGCACTGTAGAGAAGCAGTGGTTGGAATCCCTCACTTTGTCCCTAGATTATAACACATTGTAGAACAGGAATGCATAAAATTGGTGAGTTGGATTTGGACCCTGTTTGGGTTTAAATGAGATCATTAAAATGAAAATACTTTGAGAGAATACTGGTGGAATATGAGGTTATTATTACTTTAACTTAAATTTTCAGATAATTTAGGTCAAAGAATAGAATGAGCACTATTAGCCACATATGCTGAAAATATCTATGACCAGAAAAAGCAGTCATGGAAATGTGACAGGTATCAGAATGTTCCATGTTGATTCTGGTGTCACCCAAAATCGTTAGCAAAAGCACAATGGCCAATCATGTTACAGATACCAAGGCTGCAGCAAACTCAGAGAAGTGGGGCTATCAGCAGGAAGCAGAGCAATTAGCGGCAGCTACGTGAAGAACCTGAAGAACAGAAGGAATAAAGATGGGAAGTAGGAAGGTATACTCCTGGCCTCTTTGTGTTCTGAGAAACTAGTCAACAATAGGAACTGAAATTGTATGGTCCTAGAAGTTGGCCTGGTCTTGGTGTTGTGTCCACACTCTTCTGAGCCCCAAGGAGTTTTCAACAGTGAATCAATTTAGAATTTCCCTAGAAGATGAGCACATGTGCAGTCTTGACACAGAGGACTCCAGCAGTGGATAGTGACACTTTTCTTCCTTCTCAGCCTCATTACGTGGAAAGCAAGCATTTTCTTCTTTCAGAGAGCTGTAATAATTGCCCTCATCCTCTGGGCTCAGCTCTGCTTCTTATCAAGAACTATGACAGTAAAGGTACCTGCTAGAGCAGCACTGTCTGACAGAAATATAATGGACACCATGAATGTAAGCCACATTTGTAACTAACTTTCCTAGCAGCCAAATTGAGAGAAGAAAACATCTGATTAAATTAATTCTAACCTGCATTTTGATAGGCACAGAATATATAAATAATATAAAAATTTTAAAGAGATATTCTGCATTCCTTTTTTCATACCTAGTCTGTAAAACTTGGTGTTTACCTTTTGGATTAGCCATATTCTGAGAGATTAGAAGAAACATGTGGCTGGTGGCTACTGTATTGAACATCGCAGGACTTTCTTCCCCAATGACACTGCCTCTTTGAGAGGATATATTCTGTGTTTGAGAGGATGCTTTCCCAAAGTATTTGGGGCAGGGTGAGGGACACTTGTTCCTACCTAATGGTTCATCCAAAATCAATTCCATGTGACTGGAGGAGTAAAAATATTTGCCAAAGAATTTAGGTGATGATGATTTTTTTAATTTTGGAGAGACAGCACAAAGAAAAGGTTAATACGTTTACCATTATAAAATGTAACACTTTTAGATAGCGAAAAAGTCAAAATTATCATTAAAAAGGGGCACTCAAACAGATTGGAAGAGATATTTGCATTCATTATGAGACAGGTGTTAATGAATACCTACACTATATTAAAAAACTCATTCATCTCTGAGGAATAAAATTCATACCTCATTTGATTTATGAGATATTTAATAATTTGTAGAAGATGGAAAGCAAATAAGTATTTAAGAAAATGTTCAATCTTCCCATTTTTAAAAGACATTAAAACTCAACCATTACTAAGGCAAGTTAAGCTTTTATGTTTATTAAGGAAGCTAAAATAATAATGCTGATAAAATTATAGTAAAAGGAGTACATTGGTAAATCCTTTTGAAATTCAGTACCACACAAGAGTTCTGGGACCTTAAAACTCTTCCTGCTCTGTCACCTGTCATTCCATTCTACATATATTCTAAGAATGCAATCCATCAGAAGAAAAGAAGGAAAATGTTTGAAAATGTTCATTTCTACTTGTTTGTAATAATGGAAAATTTGAGGGTAGTTAAGGAAATGATACTGGATCACCTTAATATATAGTTGTGCTACCATCAAAGTGGTAATTATAAGGATTACATGAAAATATTTAAGATATACTTAAATACAAGTGAAAAAGAAGAATGTAAAATTTTAAGTATATTTTGATTATAACAGTATGCAAAGTCTGCAAAAGATTATACAAAAAATTTTAAAAATTGTTTAAAAGGTGAATAGATTGTGAAATATTGGTATCTTTGTTTTACAAATTCCAAGAGGTTGTATCAAAATGTTTGGAAAGAAACATACAGACCCATCTCTTCTCCCATCCAAAATCTCCTGAAATATAAGAAATGACACAAGAAAAGAAGTGAAATTTGTAACTATACTGGTAACGTGAATGAGGACAATCAAGGATGCTTGAAAAAATGCACATGTGATTATTTTGATGAAGGAAAATGGAGCCAAAATGCACACAAGTGACAACTGCTATGATGAAGGAATCAGCTCTGGAGATATTGTAACTCCCGAAGCAGAGCCTTAACACTTAAGATGGCATTGTTACCATGCAGCTTAAAGGAATTTGAGGTCCTAGTCCTTTAACACTTAATACTGTCACTTTAACACTTAAGATGGCATTTTTACCACACAGCTTAATGGAATTTGGGGTCCCATGAATGTCACACTTTTAAAACCATGATGGCTCTACAGCACGTCTTGTTTCTTTCTTGGTTTGTGTGTTGTCTTCTTCATATGGCCTCTAATGTCCCCTTGATCAATTCACGTAAATGGGTCTTGTCCCAAAATCATTTTTTTCAAAAGGAAACTAAGTACCTTTAAAAAAGGTACTTACAAAAGGTACTTTTTATCGAAGAATAGGGTTTCTCTATTTATTCTTCTGTGTCCTTCAGTAAAAATTTATGATTTTAATTATCTTAATGTAGTTATTCATTTCGTATTGTGTTTATTCATAAGTGGTTGATGGATTTCATTTCTAATAGGAAGGAGATTCTCTTTTTCCATTATACTTTCTAGGTGATTATTACTGGTGTATATGAGAGCTGCTGATTTTGGTTATAAATCTTGTATCCAGTCACTTTATGAAACACCATCTTTGGAGCTGATTTTTCCATTAGTTTTTCTTGCATTTCTCTGTTATACTCAGGCTATACACAAAGCAATGGTGATAACTGGCTTCCCTTGGACATTTTTATTTGAGAAAGAGAAAAGAATATCTGGGCATTGACATTCAGCAGGTTTCACTTTAAGATGTGCAGGTACTATCACCACTCTGACCACCAAATGCCAAATAGGGAGATTTTTAGGTTGCCATGTTCTCATGGCTGCTTGGTCTACTTCATCATTAATTCCAAACCAAAGGCTTTCATGTGGCCACAGTTGGATCTCTCAGCTTCACTTCTAAGTGGACAGCAAGGGTTAAACAACGATACTGGGCATGGCTCTCAAGGGTCAGCACTGACTTGTGTACCCATTTCCAGAATAATTCCTATGGCTAGGGCATTAGACAGATTTATTGATCGGTTTAAAGTAATTGGAGCAGAGATCTACCTGTCCTTTTTCCTATAGCCTACCTCACATAACTATAGTTGAGAAGAGTAGCATATAAATAAAATCAAATGTCTGATAATAATAATAGATAGAATTAAAAAGGAGAGAATGTTCTAACATGGGAAGCAGTCCACACAGCAGCCTCAGAGAATGACAATTACTTTAAACAGCACTCTGACCTCAGAATCAGCCTTTTAGACATTCTGGTCTGACTGAAAAGCCCATGAGAGCATTTATATCACATTTCTCATGTTTGTTAGTTAACATAGAGAGTCTAAAAATTGTGTGGATGTCATATCATTTGGTATATAGTTATAAATATTGCTTCACTGAATCATATTATATAAATGACAATGTACTCTTCTTTTCCATGTTAAAAAATGTATGGTGGGGATAAGTGAAGATTCTTGGATACTGGTAATGTTTTATCCTTAATTTGGGTGTTGGTTATGAGTGTTATCCAAGGACAAAATAACACCTCATTTATCTGTACACTTCTGTGCATTTCTTGGTATGTATACCATATTTTCAATAAAATGTTTTGGAAAAAACCCTGAAAAGAATAAAAAGTGTGGTATTACTTTACAAGCAGATAAACTGAATAATGAACTGAGGTAGACTTTGGAGGCAGGCTTAGTTAAATATGAAAATTCAGTTTATGATAAAGGAAGTATTTTAGTCAGAAGAAAAATAGAAGACCTTTTTAAAAAATGACGTTGGGCTCAAGGATTCTTCATTTGGAGGAAAATTTGTACAGAATTTTATATTTTATATAATGTATCATAAACAAAGGTAAATTCCAAGTATATTAGCAAATTAAATTTGGGAAGTATCACCACCACTACTACAAAACTGTAAAAATTGTTAGCAGAAAATACAAAATGATACTTATAATCCATCTATAAATGTCCCTTATATCTGCTTGTGGGTCTGTTGCTGATCCTACCTAATTATTCATTTTTTTAAAGGTTTATTTATTTCTTTGAAAGTCAGAGTTACACAGAGAGAGGAGAGGCAGAAAGAGAGAGAGAGGTCTTTTATCTGATGAATCACTCCTAAATTGGCTGCAACGGCCAGAGCTGTGCCAGTCCGAAACCAGGAGCCAGGAGCTTCTTCTGAGTCTCCCACGTAGGTGCAAGATCCCAAGGACTTGAGCCATCTTCTACTGCTTTCCCAGACCATAGCAGAGAGCTGGATTGGAAGTGGAGCAGCCTGGTCTTGAACTGGTGCCTATATGAGATGCCAGCACTTCAGGCCAGGGCATTAACCGACTGTACCACAGCGCCGGCCCCCCTACCTAATTATTCATTTGTATTCACAATCATCACTTTATAATATTTATTGTAATATATATGCAAATTTGTATTTTTCATTTTGTCTTTGAATTTATTATAGTTGCCTGTGTGTATTGTGAATAAATTCCTTGATTTGAAATCTAGCCCAGGGACACTCGGGACACCTATTTTTGCCTTTTCAATGTTAGGCTATCAACTCCTATCTACATTCTGCAATTGTTCCTAGAAATTTTATATTCACCACATCTCAGTATCATCAAGGACTAGTGGTCTCTCATTGCATGTCATACACACTCATACATACATACATATATGTGTACGCATGTATATATGTATATGTAGTCTTCTGCTTTTTTATGGCACTGAAAATTAACCTTTGACATTTTAAAATGTTCAAACTACAGTTTTTGTACTGGTTTTTTACAGTCAAATGTAAATATTCCATGACATACTTCTTTTACTTAAGTTCCAGAAATTTTCTTTATATTCTGTTTTAAGGTTTTTTTTTTTTTAATATTTATTTATTTATTTGAAAGTCAAAGTTATAGGGAGAGAGAAGGAAAGGCAGAGAGAGAGAGAGAGAGAGAGAGAGAGAGAGAGAGAGAGGTTTTCCGTCCGTTGGTTCACCCCCAAATGCTGCAGTGATCGCAGTTGTGCTGATCTGAAGCCAGGAGCCAGGAGCTTCTTCTGGGTCTCCGCGTGGGTGCAGGGGCCAAAAGATTTGGGCCATCTTCTGCTGCTTTCCCAGACCACAGTAGAGAGCTGAATTGGAAATGGAGCAGCCAGGACTTGAACCAAAGCCCATATGGGATGCCGGCACTGCAGGTGGTGGCTTCACCCGCTGTGCCACAGCGCTGGCCCCTAGTATACGTTTAATTAATGCTTTTTCACCCAGTTTCTGTATTCATGTCTGTCATGGTATTATTGCTGTGTTCTGCTCACATGAATCATAATAGTTTTTCTTGTCATGTCATTATAATTTTTGTCTTTAATTAAAATTATCTGTTGTCAATAATATATCACTGTATGTCAATCATATCCATGAGAGCATGTGTAAATCTGTTGGCCTTTTGATTTTGAGTGAATCAAGTCATTTGAAGTTCTCTAAGTTATCCTGCAAAATTGTATGTATACATTTTCCCAGAACCTTGTAGAGACCATGGACTCTTTTCAGCCTTTCAAATCATGTATTCTTTTTTGTTTTTTAAAGATTTATTTAATTTTTATTTGAAAGGCAGAGTTATAGAGAGGCAGAGAGAGAGAATGAGAGAGAAAGGTCTTCCATCCGCTGGTTCACTTTCCAAATGGCCGCAACAGCCGGAGCTGTGCTGTTCCAAATCCAGGAGCCTGAAGCTTCTTCTGCATGTCCCACATGGGTGCAGGGGCCCAAGCACGGGGCCACCTTCTGCTGCTTTCCCAGGACATAGCAGAGAGCTGGATCAGAAGTGGGGCAGCTGGGACTCGAACCAGCACCCTCATGGGATGCTGGCACCACAGGAGGCAGCTTTACCTACTATGCCACAGTGCCGGCCCCCACATATTCTTTTTAACACTTTATTGATTTAATTACAACTATGTGTCATTGTTATTCAAAAATATTTTATAAGCCTTGATAGTCAAGATCTCTGTGAGATATGGGGAATATATATTACAGAAAGGGAATTAAAAAAGAGTGTGTGGTTGTATTCATATACATACCTATGTCATTATTTTGAAATAATTTTTATTTATATTAAAGTTGCAAGTATAGTAGAGAATTCTTATAAACCCTTCTCCCACCTTCCTCCAATATTACCATCTTACATAACCACAAAACAGAAATTTGATGACCTAAGATAAGAATATTAATCACAAATTTTAAGGCAAATTAATAAAACTTATGCTAAAGTATCATTGTGAATAGATGACTAAGATAAATATTTTCAGTGTACATAAGAAATATGTTAAAATCCAGCCAATGCCACAGCTCAATAGGCTAATCCTCCACTTTGCGGCGCTGGCACACTGGGTTCTAGTTCCAGTCGGGGCGCCAGATTCTGTCCCAGTTGCCCCTCTTCCAGCCCAGCTCTCTGCTGTGGCCAGGGAGTGCAGTGGAGGATGGCCGAAGTGCTTGGCTCCTGCCTTCGGATCAGCGCAGTGCGCTGGCCGCAGCGCACCTGCTGTGGTGGCCATTGGAGGGTGAACCAACGGCAAAGGAAGACCTTTCTCTCTGTCTCTCTCACTGTCCACTCTGCCTGTCAAAAAAAAATCCAATAAATAGCTCTTGTTAGTAACTATAAGTGGTAAACCCTTCAGTAAAACATGCAGAAAAAGAAATACTGGGAAATTTTCAAAAGGAGAAAAAAATGCTGAAAACATTTACTGAAATATACTTATCCAAAAATGTTGTTATGAAAATTAAAATACACTTGATAAATAAATCACTAATGATTATTCATTAGAATGTCAGAATTCAGAAGATTGATGCCAGGGCTTTTTTTTTTCCATACTAAATCCTCTTTCTAACTTTAATAGTGGACAAAGGAGAACATAAAATACATATCCATTTCATAACTTTGTTTAAAGATTTTGTGTAGGATTATAGTTCTCAGAAGTATTCATACTTTCCATGATTTTTATATGAAACTATTATAAATTATGGTCCTAAGAAAGTTTGATTCCCCATTAAATACTGTGTTCAGAAAGTAGTAATTGGATTGTCTTTGCTCCCTTGTCTATTCCAGGATCAGCCAGATATTTTAATGTTTAAAATTATTCTTTGTTGGCTAAACTTTTTATTTTTTAATTTTTAATTTTTTTTAAACTTTTATTTAATGAATGTAATTTCCAAAGTGCAGCTTATGGATTACAATGGCTTTCCCTTCTCCATAACTTCCCTCCCACCCCCTGCTCTCTCTCCCCTTCCATGCACATCAAGATTCATTTTCAATTCTCTTTATATACAGATCAGTTTAGTATATATTAAGTAAAGATTTCAACAGTTTGAACCCACGCAGAAACACAAAGTGTAAAATACTGTTTCAGTACTAGTTATAGCATTACTTCACATTGTACAACACATTAAGGACAGATCCTACATGAGGAGTAAGTGCACAGTGACTCCTGTTTTTGACTTAACAAATTGACACTTTTGTTTATGGCGTCAGTGATCACCCTAGGCTCTTTTCATGAGTTGCCAAGGCTATGGAGGCCTTCCTTTTGAGCTTGCTGTCTCTAATCATATTTAGACAACGTCATAGTCAAAGTAGAAGTTCTCTCCTCCCTTCAGAAAAAGGTACCTCCTTCTTTGATGACCTGTTTTTTCCACTGGGATCTCACTCACGGAGATCTTTCATTTAGGTCTTTTTTTTTTTTTTCCAGAGTGTCTTGGCTTTCCATGCCTGAAATACTCTCATGGGCTTTTCAGCCGGATCCGAATGCCTTAAGGGCTTATTCTGAGGCCAGAGTGCTGTTTAGGACATCCGCTATTCTATGAGTCTGCTGTGTATCCCACTTCTCATGTTGGATCGTTCTCTCCCTTTTTTATTCTATCAGTTAGTATTAGCAGACACTAGTCTTGTTTATGTGATCCCTTTGACTCTTAGTCCTATCATTATGATCAATTGTGAACAGAAATAGATCACTTGGACTAGTGAGATGGCATTGGTACATGCTACCTTGATGGGATTGAATTGGAATCTCCTTGTATGTTTCTAACTCCACCATTTGGGGCAAGTCAGCTTGAGCATGTCCCAAATTGTACATCTCTTCCCTCTCTTATTCCCACTCTTATATTTAACAGGGATCACTTTTTAGTTAAGTTTCAACACTTAAGAATAATTGTGTATTAGTTACAGAATTCAACCAATAGGATTAAGTAGAACAAACAGAAAAAAATACTAAGAGGGATGAAGTATTTTTTTTTTTGACAGGCAGAGTGGACAGTGAGAGAGAGACAGAGAGAAGGTCTTCCTCTTTGCCGTCGGTTCACCCTCCAATGGCTGCCGCCACTGGTGCACTGTGGCGGGCACACCGCGCTGGTCTGATGGCAGGAGCCAGGTGCTTCTCCTGGTCTCCCATGGGGTGCAGGGCCCAAGCACTTGGGCCATCCTCCACTACACTCCCAGGCCACAGCAGAGAGCTGGGCTGGAAGAGGGGCAACCAGGACAGAATCTGGCGCCCCGACCGGGACTAGAACTCTGTGTGCTGGTGCCGCAAGGCAGAGATAAAGTATTAAGTTGTTCATCAACAATACAGTTGATATGCATTCTCCTACATTAGACATATGAGTGCACAAGCCTTATTGGGAATTCATTTATTTGGTATTAATCAAAATTTAAAATTCACATAATTTTTGATACAGCAATCCATTTCTAGGAGACTTTTTACCAAAACCCTTATATCATATGGTTTATAAAGATCTGTGTACATTGAAACTCATTTTAGCATTGGCCATAATAGCAAAAAATTGGAGGCAGCATGACATGCCAATAATTAAGTGCATAGTCAGTTATCAGATACCTTTCTTATGCAGTAATATATAGCCATTACAAAGAATAAGGTAACAGTGTGTGTTGAGATGGAACAATTTCTGGGATGTGTTGTTAAAGTAGAAAAGCAAGTCACAGAGAGTTGACAGAAGGTGATCCCTTGTGTGTTAAAAAAAGTAATCACACATGCAAGTAAATGCATTTAAAAATAACGTGAAGGGTACTCATCATAGAGTAGGGAAGAGGATCATTCATGTTTTAAATGATGTCGTGTTGGCTGTTTGAATCTTTTACAGCATGAGTGTATCTGCATACAATCTATGTAATACAAATTGAAATGAGAAAAGAAGCAACAGAAATTACTGCTTTTCATCTTTACAAACATAACCATCCCTATCTGTTTCAATGAAAAATGGGGGTTTGGTAAGAGTAAGGGTACCTGAATATATCTCTCTACAAAAGGCATTGGTCTATACTAACTCACATTTCCAGACAGGTCAGGCTGCCTTTTAGGAATGCAACTTTCTGCCTCAGTTTCTTGTGTCTGTGGAGGACTTCCTGACTGGCTTCTTAACCCTGGGCTAAGAGGACTTTAGTTTTCTTAGACTAAGTTGTCATTCGCAGCGTTTGCTTTCAGGCAGTCTGATATTGTAATCAGAATACTGTGCCTGTAGCACAGGCATTTCAAAAAAAAAAAAAAAAACTGACAACCAAGGAGGAAGTAGCAAGATAAGTAGCGTATCACTGGTTATAATGGGCTTTGTTATTTCTCAAATCAAATTGAAACATATGCCCAATTGTGAATTTTAAACAGTGTTATCAGGCTGTTTGACAGCTCATCCAGGAATATAATATGGTTCTATTAAGGAGGCAGAAGCTATAATCCACAATTCAAAATTTCCTTTTCTATATTAGTGGATGAAAGGGTTATAGGTATAGCTTCCACCTACCTGAGATTGGTGTCTATGTGCACTCACACATGCACTCACAGGAAGACATGTGTGTGGGTGTGTATGTGATAGTTCTAATTAAACATTTTATGCTGTCTTCCTTTGCATGTCTTCAAACACACAGAGTCCAAAAGAATATTCCAGTGAGGCTTTGCACTCTGTTTTCTTTTTAGATTTTTCTTTTTAATTTATTTATTTGAGAGGTAGAGTTACAGACAGTGAGAGGGAGAGACAGAATGAAAGGTCTTCCTTCCATTGGTTCACTCCTCAAATGGCCGCAACAGCTGGAGCTGAGCTTATCCGAAGCCAGGAGCCAGGAGCTGCTTCTGGGTCTCCCACATGGGTACAGGGGCCATCTTCCACTTCTTTCCCTGCCACAGCAGAGAGCTGGATTGGAAGAGGAGCAGCCGGGACTAGAACCTGCGCCTATATGGGATGCTGGCACCGCAGGCGGAGGATTAACCTGTGCCACGGGTCAGCCCTGCACTATTTTTGAGTTGTACTGAGGCCATAGGTAGAAGATTTTGGATTAACACCTCTTTTGTCTTCAACTTCTATAAAGTTCCTGTCTCTCAAGGCTCTTAGATTCTTCAAACCTGGATTTTGGGGCCAGCCCACATGTTTATTCCTTAACTGTCCTCTTGTGCCCTCTCTCTTTCTTCCTGTCCCTAACCCCTCTTTGCCACAATTCTGGTTTCTGCTAGGGACCTATTTAAGCTTGTCCACTATCCAGTTCCATTTGACTGTACTCTAGAATGGTTGGTGTTGTGCTCTTGGTGGCTTTCACCTTGAAACTAAACCTTTTGTATTGCCAACACTGATTGTATGGGAAAGCCACTGTTTGTGACGATGCTCACAGAGTCTGTCTCTTCCTTTTCCACATTGACCTATATTACTGGATGTCCATTCTGAACCCATGCTTTGTCAGTGCCACCTCTTAGAAGGAAGATAATGTTAAGATGGGCCTAGAGAGAAGGAAAAGATCACACCATCACAAATGAAACCCAGAGAATATTCAATAAAGATATAAAATTTTGTTTCCACCAACCACCAGAGCAGTTTCAGTTTAAGAACCATTTGCAGCTGAAGCTGAAGTTGCCAGCATCATTTGGGTTGGAAAAAGGATCTTTTATGGCACCCGAAAGTAAAGAGAAGGAGTTGTAGAAGCTGGCAGGTATGTGAGAAGGCAGGCAGAGTTCTAGGCTCATTGGCCAGAAATAAGGCTGCCAGGGAGCACACCCAATCAAAGAAACCATGCAAGAGGCTATTCCAAGGCTGTGCTGATGGCCCGTAGCTGAACTCACTCACGGAATTTTTTGTCCCCAAGAGCTCCCTTCCCAGCACTAATGGGGTCCACGCTCCACTACTTCATAGCTGGAATTTTAGGCAAGTCATTGGTATCTCTGAGTCTGAGTGTTTTACACTGTAAAACGGAGTAATAAAGATTAATAATATATGCTCTGCCTACTTCATAGGGCTGTTGTGAGTATAAAAAAGGACAAAAGTAAATGATTCAGAGTCAGATGAATGTTTATTTTACATGAACCAACAAGCCCCACCTAGACAAGAAACCAAGCATCAAAAGCCAGAACTAATGCTCATTAGTCGGTTCCTATACCCAAATATTGTTGTTTTTTTTTCTGTCTTGAAAACAAAAGCAACGTGTTTAAAAATAACATTAAGTAACTTCAATTTAGAATCAAGTCAAGGGGCTGGCACTGTGGCACAGTGGGTTAAAGCCCCAGCCTGCAGCGCCGGCATCCCATATAGGCGCTGAATCAAGGAGTCCTAGCTGTTCCACTTCTGATCCAGCTCTCTGCTGTGGCCTGGGAAAGCACTGGAAGATGGCCCAAGTCCTTAGGCCCCTGCACCCATGTGGGAGACTTGGAAGAAGCTCCTGGCTTCGGTTTGGTGCAGCTCCACCCATTGCGGTCATCTGGGGAGTGAACCATCGGATGGAAGACCTCTCTCTTTCTCTCTGGCTCTGCCTCTCTCTGTAACTCTGTATTTCAAATAAATCTTTAAAAAAAAGAATCAAGTCAATATGTTTTGTAATTAATAAAGCAAAAGTGAAACTTCAAAGCCTTAAAATTGGCTTTATTGAATTAATATTGTCTTTTTTTAAAGATTTTATTTATTTATTTGAGAGGCAGAGTTACAGACAGTGAGAGAGAGAGAGAGAGAGAGAGAGAGAGAGAGAGACAGAGAGAAAGGTCTTCCGTCCGCTGGCTCACTCCCCAAATGGCTGCAATGGCCGGAGCTGCGCTGATTGGAAGCCAGAAGCTTTTTCCGGTCTCCCACGTGGGTGCAGGGGCCCCAGGACTTGAGCCATCTTCTACTGCTTTCCCAAGCCATAGCAGAGGGCTAGATTGGAAGAGGAGCAGCGGGGACTAGAACCAGTGCCCATATGTGATGCTGGCACCACAGGTGGAGGATTAACCCACTGTGCCACAGCGCCGACCCTAATATTGCCTTTGATTTTTGTCTCAGCCCTTGACTTGTGATGAAGCATTCATTTCAGATGCTCATTTCCATCTGTGTCAGTGCATTCAATAATGTCTTACAAGTGTAGTCAGGGAGGAGCCGATCTCACAGGACACCTGCCTTCTTCAAGCAGATCCTGGTCCTTAGCACTCAGGAAGTATGGCTATGACACAGTTGAACCACAGAGAGCCAGTGTCTCCCCAGTCCCTGCTGTCTTTGCTTGTCAGCATTCTGACAGGGTTTTTCGTTCTATGAGCTGGCTCCTTGACTTTGACATTTAGCCTCAGATGCTTGCACTTGACTCTGGACACCTTGAATCTGGCTTAATTAACAAGGCCACTCCTCTCTCCTTCCATCTCCCCATGTGCTCCCCCCAGTGACCAACCCAGTGAAGTTAGTCACAAACCTGGTTTTTGATTATGGCTCTTTATTAGGCAGGGAGGATTTCTGCCTCGTCATTAAAGACATGAAAACAAATCTGGCTCTCAGAGAAAATGAAATCCAGAGTCTGGTGGGGACAAAGAGCCAGGTATAGGTAGAAGCCTGTCAGGGGGAACAGGATAGGAAGGGGAGGAAGTGGTGATTTTGACAGGAGCAGCAAATTAACACAGTTATCAGTAGACTCATAAATGGGACGGTTCTAGCAGCAGTGCTTGTGATTTGAAGGTAGAGGGATGACAGAGGGACTGGACAATATGCTGATCCCATCAGTAACTTTAGGAACATGTGATTTGATAAGTCTCCTTAGAGGCAAGCTCAAATCAATCATTAGGTTAACCATATTTTTATTAGCAATATAGGAGCCCTTTTATTATTGAGATGTATTCATAATGATTAGTTAAGCCTTATGATGAAGTATTTAGTTCTGATGTATATGAGAAATGCTATTTTGCAGAGTATTAAAGAGTGGCTGTATGAATATATGGCATTGTTTACTTTCTCCTGGATGAATATATGATATTGTTTACTTTTTCCTTTTCAATTTTGTATGTAAGGATGTTGTACTTAATTTAAAGAGAATACCACTGAATTCCTGTTGTTAAAAGAAGTGGCTATTTCTTCAGTAGGGTACTAGATGGTTATCTTTGTCCTCACATAAAAGATGAACTAATCAAGTCTACAACCTAAATACTGTCAATCAGAGAGACATAGATAAAATACAGTCAACTCTGCATGTAGCTTACAGTTTTGTTAGTTACACTGTGGTTGATGGATACCAATCTCATGGCTGATTAGCTATCAGTACAGGATGGATTGCAAAGTTGTTGCTAAAGTAGATTAGGTCCAAAAATGATATAAAACTCATAATGAAAAGAATTGGTCCCTAATCAATTTGTTCTTTATTCAAGAAATATTCAGAGGCACCTAATATTCACTAGAGATACAGGGTGAGCAGTATTCTCATACAAACTTCCTTCTGTCATGGAACTGGAGGAGTTGAGATAATTCTATAGAAAAAGTGATAAAAATATCACCACCTCGTAAGACAGTGTGAATGATTTTCAAATGTGATTGTGAGACTAATAGCATCAGTGTCACCTGAGAGCTTGCTAGAAATGCAAATTCTCAGACTCTGCCTAGATCTACTGAATCTGGCTGGGCACAGGGATCTGTGTTTTAACAAGTTCCCCAGATGATTCTAAAGCCTGCTGAAGGTGGCGAGAACAATGAGAGGAGGCATGGAAGCAACATTGCATCATGTTTGAGAGAGCTCAGATATTTCATTTGCTTTGGGTTCTGAGGGAAGGCCTCTCTGAAAAGCTGATTTTTAAATCAAGATCTGGATGTCAAGAAAATCCAGCATGGTTCCAGACAGACAGACAGAATGGAGACTCTACATGGTGAGTGAGCCTGGCTTATTTGAGGAGCAGGAGGAAGGTTGGTATGACGAACAGAGTTGTCTGGGTGGAGAGGGTCTTGGGTTATGGTTGGAGATGCAGGCAATACCTAGATGGTGGAGACAATGCTAAAATTTAGTGATGCAAGAGAGATTTTGTTAAAAATGTATATTCTGATACAGTAGGTCTAGAGTAGGGGTTAAGATTCTGCATTTTAATGAGGTTTTGTTAATGTAGTCCATAGATCATACTTTGTAACAATAAAATGCAATCCAGTACCAAAACTCTGTGGGTTTGAGTATGAGGTTGGGTTTGTTTCTACTTCCCTGCCTGTGGATAATTGGCTTTGGGACTCTGTTCAGTGAGGGGCACTTGATTGGATTAGGTGGCGGTTGGGCTAGTGGAGAGGCTTTTGCAGTTGATAGGGAGCCATGTGTTTTAGTCCTGAGTGGCGAAATCAGGTGTGACTTGCCTCAGTTTCAGGAGGGGTAAGGGGGAGGCTTGGTTTATTTCAAAATACACCTGTTTCCCCCTCTTCCACTCAGGTCCTGCGCTCTTTGGTTTTTGAGCTGAGCAGCAGAAATGTCTCCTTGTTATTCAGAGTTTCTTTTCTGCTCAGCTCCTGCCTCTGACAATCAATCTATCTCACCAAAGTCCTGGCTTCTGATTAGTGACCCAGACTGTGTGGATGTTTAGGTTTGCCCTCTCTTACTTCCCTCCTGACTACCAAGACCTTGCTTGAGATCACTTGAGGGACAACCCCAGTTGGGGCCAGGGCTGTGGAACTTTCAATGAGGTCTTATTTCACACAACACAATCTACTCCAATAATCTTGGACTCACTATGTGGTCTGTTTTGTTTCTTAATGTCCTCAAACACTTCTGTCAGATTTAGTATCCTACCTGTGTATCCCACTGCATGTGACAGTGCTGTGTTCCCTGATTTTTGGTGTCACCGGCTTGTTTTCCCTACTCTGCTATGTGGCCTTTTTCATCTGTAATTCCAGGAAAAGTTCTTCCTGGGAATTAGTCATCCTTCCCTGAAGTTTCTGCTCCTAAGCTCTCTGCTGCCCTCTGCTGGGATTATTTGGAGCCTTTTGCCCTTACTCTACCATGGAGCTCTTCCATTCTCATTCTCTCCTTTTCCCATTCAGCAATCACGTACTGAGGGTGTTCATGTGCCAGAAAGCGTACAAGGCCCTGGGATACAAAGGTGAATAAGTTCAGTCTGTATCTCATAGGACCTCACTATTGAAAGTCAGACCAGCAAATAGAATGTGGCTTCAGAAGGGGCAAACTGGAGAAAAGGCAGAAGGCAGATGGACATTAGGAGAAAAGAAATGTTAGCACTGCTTGGGGGACAGCCAGAGAAGGCTTCACTGGGGTTGTGGCATCTGAGTTGGTTTTTAAAGGAAGATCAGGATTTGGCAAATTGCTGGAGTCTTACATTGATAGACCTGGAGGAATGGGAAGGATACTAGAAATTACATTTTGGTTGACTTAATAATGATCCATCCAGTGTGTGAGAGGACAATGCCATAGATCATTTAAATTCATATCATCATTGCCTTGAGGCTTTAACACAGAGGTCTTTTTATAGTCTTGCTGCCTTGTATTTAAGCATACAAATATCCAAGAAAAATAAGCACCAGATTTTTTTCTGTTTAAAACCAGGCAGAAAGAAACAAAAGAAAGAAAGAAATGTGGTTCTGTGAATCTCTGTATTTTTTGAAACCTAGGAGATTATATGGTCTGCCTCTCCTAGAAGCTGAAGAATTTGATATTTTCACTTTTGTGTTATTTAGGACTTACATGCTACACACCAAATAATAACAGTAAATACATTATCCCCAGAAAGATGTTTTGTTCCTGTTGCTGGTTAGAAAAATTAGCTCACTAACACTTCACCCCCCAATTATGCTGTTCTTTTACTGGAGTGCTGCTCATCAAGATAACTGACAACTTCAATTGTTATTTGTAAAATGTTGACATCCAGGCTGGGCATCCAGCTTGAAGAATGGCATAGACTGAGGATGAATAGTAAGTTAACGAGCCTATCCACCCCCAACCCCCAGCATGAGGTACAGTAAACAGCATCTGGCTTGGTGATACAGACAGAGATACATTGCAACTCCAAAGGCGAGAAGAATTCGTTACATCTCTACCTAGAATGAATTCTCCTGAGAATGGAGAATTATCAGCTTACTGTTGTATCATGGCATATGATATCTTAGTGGCCATGACCTTTACTCCTTTTTTTGTCCCCAGCTTCTCTCCTATGATCTGGCTTATAGTAGGTGCTTCCAACACTGTTAGTTTAATTGAGCTGAATTTTATTGCCCTTTGTCTTGAAGAGTGATCTTTATGTCTGCCTAGTTGGAGTACCTGTTTAGCTGAGAATTTCATGATATGTGTAGAGTTGTCTCAGAAGTGTCATGGGGGTTGCCGTTTGTTTACACACACTCACTGTGTTCTTGTCTCAGAGTCACCAAGTTCCCCTGGATCTTGATGGTCTTTTTGTTTTTTTGTGAATAATGTTCTTGTATTTGGCCATATGAAGCAGATATACTGACTCACGATGACTTAAGATAGAATTTTATTTTTCTCATGCATTCTAGAAGTCTAGAAGTGTTGGCTCAGTATCTCTAAAATGTCAGGACCTTTTGTCACTGCAATTCTTTCTGTGTTACTCGTTGCTTTTGCTTCAAGACAGCCCTTCTATAAAAGCCTAGACCCAACCTCCTCTGTTACTCCTTGCCTCATGGTTGCATGAAGGCTGCCAGACCTTTAGACTTCTTGGCCATGTTAAAGGCAGGAAAGTGTCAGTGATGGTTTGTGCCATATGTGTCCCTTTGATGGGAAAGCACATTTTTTCCTACAAGTTTTCCAAATGGCCTCCTCTTACATCTCTTTAGTCAGAACTCAATTCATAGGGCAATCCTTAGACATAAAGGGAATGTATGAAGTAGGGATTGGATTCACTACTGTCATGGATGACACTGAGGGGCTCTCAGCAAGAAAGAGAGAGAGGGTGAAATGAACAGTTTACTGCAGGTGGGGAAGCAAGCCATTGCTCAACATTGGTAGGCAGAATATTTCCCATGGTACCTCATTGAAAAAATAGGTTTCAGCACACCAGCTTATAGTAGAGGTGATTCCATTTTGCTTTAGCAAAATTATGAATTGCTTCATGTCATGGTCCTCCAAGATCTCTCATAAATTGCCCAAACCGTGAATGTTAAATTTTCAAATGAAAAAAGAAATGCCTATTGTGTGTTCTTCAGAATGCTTTCTTGTCATCAGTAAAATATTGGAGCATGTTGACAATAAAGGATTTCAGTATTTAAGAAAATATTTAAATGGCTGCATTACATCTAGCATTTCATTGAAAAGATGTGGTAAAAGGCCACCATCCTCTTCTCTTCATTGCCCTCAGACGACCAGGGTGTGGTCAGGTCAAAGGCTGAGATTTCTTCACCTTCTAGGCTTGAATCTCTTCACATGGAGTGACTGGGAACCAAAATCCTGTCTAAAATAAATGATCCTAGGGTAACTGGGTTCATACCTTCATGATGAATTGTTGTAAAAGAAAAAAGTACTAAGATGATTGATCTAGTGCTGAAGAAAGGGACATGGTCAATCTCAAGAAAAGGACTGGGCATTGGACCTAGAAGTCTGCTTCCCCCTTTCTCTCTTCACTATCCCATTATTCTTTCCATACTTTCTTCTTTGTTTCTAAACATCCTTACTCATAGACTGCATTACAGAAAAGGAGTTTGTTAAAGTACTTAGGTATGTTTCTATATGCACCCTCATAACCCGTATCTTTCCCTATCCCTATACATATTTGTGTTAGGTCAACAAAACCATCAGTGTACTTATACTTACAAAATAACAAGGTTTATTTAAATATGACGGACTAAAACCCAATCCCAGATTTTATTGTGTAGGGTGAGATGTATGACTCTGTAAGACTAGTAGCCTATGCTACTAGTAATTGAACCATCTCCCAGATTTTGTGCATTATGTTCTGAAACTTGTGCAAAAGTCAAATGTATAAAACTTAACAAGATTACATGTAACTTCTGTAACCAGAGAGGTGAAACCATTCTACCATCCCTAATTACATCTTGCCTTTTAGTTATCAACCTGGATGATTTATGAGTATAGATTTCATACATGTCCTTTCATTTAATTTTTCCCTTTATAGCAGAGCACAAGGTTGACCAGCCTGAAGTCAATGAGCATCTGATTAAGCCTAATGAATTATCACTTTCCATAGGCCCAGTGATTTCTGTCTGCTGCAACTGTATTGAGTTAATGAGATCTATGCTTCTATCATGGGCATTAACACCTTCATTTTTATTTATCCAATCATGTTTGTAACCTAATAAGAACAAAATTAGAAGAAATATTCACAAAGATTGCTCTGCCTTCAAAGATGGGGATACTGCTAAAATGATAATATGTTAGCCAGCAATGATACTCTGAATTATATTTACCTCTACAGATGTAAAAAAGCTCTGATTTATAAAGTTCAATATATAGAGTGTCAGTGTGTGGAATGCTTGAGAGTTGAATTCATGGAAGCGAAAATGGCCCATTTCACAGTTTTAGTATGCCCTCAGTAGTATCATGTGTCCAAAATCTGAGACCAGAGGCCAGAGCTACTGTTTCCAAATTAGTACTCATTAATTCATCCAGAAAGTATTTACTGAACATGTATATTGATCTGTGAGATACTGTTCTGGGTGGTAGCACTCTGTTTCATTGGATCCTGATAACCCTCTTACTGATTTCAAATTGAGTTTTCATTTTTGTAACCTTTGGCTTCTTGTCTGGTGCTGCTTTGAGAAGAGGATTTCTGGTTGTAACATGTGTCCATTTGAATTCCACTCTTGTCGACAAATAGGAGCCAGGCATTTTCATAGTCCCAGCACCTCTGTTAGTGTGGCTGCATTACCCTACCATGTGGGGCAAGGAGCTTTGGAAGAATCTCTATTGAGTGATAATGTCAAATACATCTCTTCCTGCAACCATGTGCCAAAATTGAGCATTCTCAAGTGAAAACAAAATGGTGAGAAAAATTTTTCTATTGTTCTCCCTCCATGCCCTTGGTTTTTTGTTTTGTTTTGTTTTTTGTTTTTTTGGTGAAGCTGATCTAATAGGAAAAAAATGTACCTACCCTGTCATTCATGAAGTGATGTGGAAAATGAGTTCACTTTATAAGAAGAGTCATATGTTGGGTTATTGGAAGTAGGCACCAAGGTAGAGTTTGGTGTACAGGATATTTATCAGAAATCAGCACCTGTCAGTGGAGAAGGAGGAAACAGGATTGGGTAAAGGGAAAAGTTGAACATCAGTGATGTAGGCCTGGGAAACCCTGAGGAGCTTTGAGCATATGTAATCCATCACAGTTGACCTTGATTGATCTGAAATGGGTGAGCCTTTACATCACACTTCCATCAATCACTGAATATGAGATGCCCCAGGAAGTCTAAGACTTGGGATAGGAAATAGGCCAGTAAAGCCTGGAGCATCTGTGTGCCAAAAAATAAGGAAGTTCTCCAAAATGACAACAACAACAAAAACCCCACGTAAAATAAACAGAAATCCCAATTCTCCCTAACAAAACCAAACAACACTCCTCACCCCCATCCTCACAATGATTGGTGATCTCAAAGGGACATAGGAGCCAACTGAAAGACTTCCCAATGGCCAAAGGTGGAAACATTTAATCAATAAAATAAAATATTAGCTAATAACTATGGATATAAAATCAATATTCCTGTGTCCATTCTGATGTAAATGATTGAATACATAAATAAAGGAGACTATATACACATATATTTTTAAAAATTTTTTATTTAATGAATACATTTTTACATATATACAACTTTAGGAATACAGTGGTTCTTTCCCCCATACCCCCCTCAGCTCCCATCCCACCTCCCATTCCTTCTCCCATCTCCTTCTTCATTATGGTTCATTTTTAATATGTCTTTATATACAGAGGACCAACTCTATGCTAATCCTAGACTTCAACAATTTGCACCCATGCCCACACACAACATATAGAGTACAGTTTGGGGAGAGAATTTGCAGTCAATTCTCATATTACAATTCAATAGGGACAGAGGTCCTACATGGGGAGCAAGTGCACAGTGACTACTATTGTTCCTTTAACAATTAACACTCTTTTTATGACATCAGTGATCATCTGAGGCTCTTGCCATGGGCTGCCAAGGCTATGGAAGCCTTTTGTGACCCTAGACTCCATTGGTATTTGGACACAGCCATAAGCAAAGTGGATGTTCTCTTCTCCCTTCAGAGAAGAGTGTCTCCTTCTTTGATGACCCTTTCTTTCCTCTGAGGTCTCACAGAGATCCTCTGTGTAGGATTTTTTTTGGTCACAGAGTCTTGTCTTTCCATACCTGAAATGTTCTCACAGGTCTTTCAGCCTGACCAGGAAGCCTTAAGGTTTGATTCTGAGGTCAGAGTCTTATTTACTGCGAATGTCACTCTAGGAGTCTGCTGGATACATACATATCTTATGCAGAGGAAGTCCAAATAATTTATATAGATAATACTGCCCAAAGGAGGCAAAGCAAATTCCCCAGTCCTTTACTGTGGGCTATGTGTCACAAATTCTTCCAAAGAGTAAATTATGGAAGGGGAAGGAGGGGGAAATAACTTCACAGTGAGAAACCAGGCAAACACAGACTCCGTCAAGTGACTAAGAGGAAATGAACAGTGACAAGTCATGTTGTTAGCATGTACTCTTGATGTGATGAGATGAGGGAAGCACTTTACTTTTGTGGTCTTCTACTCCAACACCTAGGACTAATCATGAGAAAAATATTAGATAAATCCCGGATGTGAAACATTCTATGAAATACCTGACCAGTATTGCCAGACTGCCAAAGTCATCAAAAACAAGGCAATGCTGAGACAATGTCACAGCTGAGTGGAGCCTAAAAAGACATGATGACTAATATAATGTGGTATCCTGGATGGAAGCCTGGAGCAGTAAAAGGACATTAGGTGGAAACTAAAATAATCTAAATAAAGTATGGGGTTCAGTTAATAATGTATGACCATTGGTTCATTAATCGTGACAAATTTACTATACTGATAGAAGATGTTAATAATAGCAGAAGTTGGGTGTGAATTTAGGGAACCTACACTGTCTTTGCAAGTTTTCTGTAACTCTAATGCTGTTCTAAAAAATTAAGTTTATTATTGATTTCAAAAATATGTTCCAGGTATTATGTCAGGCGCTGGGATGAATGACACTACCCCGTCCTCAAAGAGCTCAAGTTTATGAGTCTGCAAGGCGTGTGAAAATACTGCCTAGCATTCAAGTCAGCATCACTGGCAAAGGGCTTTGGAAGCCTAGGGTTTTAGGTGATTTCTCTAAGGAATTGTGTTCCAAATCATATGAAAAATCTGTATTATCCCCCCAAATTCTGTGAAAATCTGAGTAGGATTTTCTGTCTCTATCTTCTACTGCTGGTGATTTCATGCACATCTCATACCTTACCCCCCACCTGATTCCAATATCCTCTTTTCTCATATTTGTGCCAGCTTGAACATGGTACTCACTCTGTTACCTTGTTTTCTTTTTTTAACTTGTACACATGCGTTATTAAAGTTTGATGGTATGGAAGATGCCTATCTGTGTTAAGTATAAAATTTAAAGTATAGATTTGGGGGCTAATGTTGTGGCATAGTGGATAAATCTGCTCTCTGTGATGTAAGCACCCATGTGGATGCTAGTTCAAATCTCAGCTGCTCTGCTTCCAATCCAGCTCCCTGCTAATGGCCTGGGAAAAGCAGCCCAACCACTTGGGCTGCTGCTACACATGTGGGAGATCTGGATGAAGCTCCTGACTCCTAGCTTTGCCCTGGCTCAGCATTGGCTGTTGTGGCCATCTGGGAAGTGAATTAGTGGATGGAAGATCTCGCTCTATCTCAGTCTCTACCTTCCTCTCTGTAATTCTGACTTTTAAGTAAATAAATCAATCTATTTTTAAGGATTTATTTATTTATTTGAAAGGCAGAGTTACAGAGAGGCAGAGGTAGAGAGAGAAAGGTCTTCCATTCACTGGTTCACTCCCCAGATGGCTGCAATGACTGGAGCTGCGCTGATCCAAAACCAGGAGCCAGGAGCTTCTTCTGGGTCTCCCATGCAGGTGTAGGGACCCAAGACTTGGGCCATCTTCTACTGCTTTCCCAGGCCTCAGCAGAGAGCTGGATCAGAAGTGGAGCAGCCAGGACTCAACCTAGAGCCCATATGGGATGCCGGCACTGCATACCAGGGCTTTAACCCGCTAAACCACAGTGCTGGCTCCGATTAAATCTTAAAAAAAGTATAGATTTGACACTCTGTTCTTAAAACTTGCTTGGCTGTCTCACCAGAGGGAGCTTCTCAATGATAACCTAGCCTGCAGGCTGCAGCTTTCTGCTGTGGTATCTTCTTCCTTTTTTTACATCTCTTTGCCTACTTCTAATATACGTAATTTATTGTGCTCTTATTGATCTCCTTATAAGGCAGGTTAGGGCATTCTTCACAAAAAGCAGTGAAACAAAGTGTATTTCTTAATATAGCTGAGTTTTATAAAAGCATATAACATTTAAAAAATATTCTGGTGCCAACCATCGCAGTAGCTGTTTATTTGTCCTGCTATACCAAGTCAGAATGCAAATGGAGTGTCTCAAATGGAAAAGGAGGGTTGTTAAGCAGTTGCAGAAGAACACTGTCCAGCTCTGTGGTGGGACCTAAAGAGAGAGTGTGTAGCTGGACATTGAAGAGGGGACGGAGAGTTACTTCCTGTCTTCCCTCTGCTTTTCCATGAGGAAGTGCCTGCTTCCTAACTCTCTCTTAGCAGTTCTTGGACAACATGTCTTCTTTTACTGGGTCCATTGAAATGCACCAAAGTGGCAGTCTTGTGCTTCAATTCTGCCTGATGTTTCAATTCAGTTCATCTTTGCTATTTGACTAGATTTAATCAAAGACTTGTCCATTTTTTTCAGTCAGCTTTGATCAGGGAGATAGGATCAGCTTCACCAAGTCTGTGGCTTCAGTGTCCCAAAACGTTAGTTGTTGTCATTGTAGTTGTAGTTATTGCTCATCTTATCATTTAGGACACCTTTCCTCAGTTCGCCGTAGTCATCCTCTACAGTGATTACAAGTCTGCAGCTTTGTACCTTCTTTTATTTTGACTCCTTCCTTGTGTTTAAATTAAGAAGGGGTTGTGTTCCTTCAAGTGTCTTTCCTATTGGAAGGAAACTCAGAGAGTATATTAGTCAAGACTTTGTTGCATACTATAAAAACCCAACATCAACTAGCTTAAACAAAAGAGGACATGCATAGTGGAGCAGCTTGCAAGATCAAGAGAAAAACTAAAGGATTCAGAGCCTTGAACATGAGATTTATGTATGTCTTGCCATTTTTCACCCCACCTCCATTTTGACTTCTGTCTGTAGACAGGTCTTTCCCTTCTACAGCCTCAGGTTCCCATCCTCCTAGCTCAGTGGCCCCAAGAGAGGGAGTGCATCAGTTCCAGGGAGGAGCTCTGGGAGCCCCCCTGGAGTCATGCCCTCTCAGAACACCCACTGTTGCCAGGGACATGAGCGTCAAGATTGGCCTGGCCTGGGACCCTTGCCATGTCAGAAGAGAGTGGTTTAGGAGTTGGCTGATACCCTTGGAGTTGACAAGGGGTCAACATGAGGCAGATTAATCAGCCAATGCCCCCTGAAAGGATGGCAGTACTGAAGGCTGCTGCTGCTCTCCTGATGGTGGGACAATGGGTGAAAGTAAGTTCCTGGAAGGACACTGAGCATAAAGAGTGAGGTTGGTGGACTTTGTGGTTTGAAGCCTTCTCTCCTCAGGACCACTTAGCCTGTGCCCTTTTCTCAGAAACAGGAGTAGGCACTCACCTCAGCATTGTGGGTTGTGTCACTTGGGGAGCATGAAGTCCGTGTAAACTGGCTATGAGGATTGCCTCAAGGTTCATCAGGGACTCTCATTGGGTTATTGGGCCTTGGCTTCACTGGAAGCCTCAACAGGGATGAGTATGGCATCTTTTTGAACTTGGACCTTCATCCACTAAAGCCTTCAAACAATGGGCTTCTCATTTGAACTGATATGGAACCATGTGGCTGCCTGTGTCTGGTAGAACTCTGACCCTGGTCTTCCACAAGTCTGAAAAAGGAGTGTGTAAAGGTTTTTATTTCTCTCCTGCCTGAGAGGTTGGAGGCCTCACCTCCTAGGGGCTATTCCTAGTTCTGAATAAGAAAATGGCTAAAGTGGTAGAATTTGAGTCTTTTTTTTCTGATTAATGGTTGCAGTGGATTATAAAATGGAACTCAGCAGGCATGGGAGGGCTTGCATCCTTTTCAAAGGCACCAGTACATTCAGAGGCCAAAGAAAGTCTTTTGAGAGTGCACTGCAAAGAGTGTTGTCAGAGGTTTTTGTAGCTGCAAGCCCTGGCAGGGATTCTGGACCAGACTGATGCCATTTCGTTTTCAGTTCCAATCACAGTCTAGTTCAGTCAAATCAAAGTCCGGCTGGGGGCTCTTTTTCAGGGTTGGAAGAAAGCTTTAGGACTTATTCAGGAATCATTTATGGAGGGCTTTCTATGCGCAGGGCCCACCAGGTTTGGGGGCTGCTCAGCCCTGCTCTCAGGGAGCTCACAGTCAAAACCAGAGATTCCTAAAGCACACCTAACTATAACATAGGGTTAAATGGGACCATAACTTAGAGGGAAGTAAAGGCCAATGACTTAGTTTGGAGGAGAGAGACGTTGTCTTTGCTAGGGAACAATGAGGGGTGGGTGGAAATGCAGGAAATAGAGAGGTGGATGGATCAAAATTTTGTCACTGGGGTGTACTCATAATCTCCTTGACTTCCACAGAGAAACATAAGAAAGAAACATCAAGAAGGAATATTTTGCTATTCTAGAGTACTTTAATGACTTCATGATACTTTCTGAGCAGGCAATGAGAAATCTCAGATTGGCTTATAGTAAGGGTGTTTTGAAAGAACTGAATACAGATCCAAAGAGTTTTTTTTTTTTTTAAACAACATGTTTTTCAGTATAAACATGTTCTGGAAAGCCCAATCCAGGCTTACTTGGCCTCTTGACACTGAATGAATGGCTTGGATTCCTCTCCATATCTAGTTTGATTTGGTCAAATGATTATGCATGTTGCATGTCTGGCAAAGCTAATTCACTCCTGCTTCCCATCCTAACTTTCTAGTATACTGGAAGGGGTCTTTGTTATACCTAAGGCAGAGCTGGGGAAAAACCCTGGTGAGAATATACCAGGTAACTAATCTCTGGCATGTTGGTGGTCTGATTGCCTTGTGAAGGCCCATCCCAGGCAATACCTTGGTTAGGGTTTCTTATTCTTCTCCTCTCTACCACTCTGGCAAAATTCTCTTCACCTCAGACCCATGCAACTATAGATAACAGAATGATGGGAAATGCATGCTGAATGCAGAGCCCATGGAAAATGGAATCCAGAGATGAGGGAATACAGAGGTTAAAGAGAGCATTAAAATGAGACAGGGCCCAAAGCAATGAGTCTCAGCTTGCTCAGTTGTGAGTGACTGATGCTAGGGAGGGCGCATTCTGAAAATCTGGAATTAAGAACCTGCAAGTATTGGAGGATATGGAGTCACGATGATAAAAGCCATGCTGCTTACACTTTAATGTCCATGTAGATTACCTGGGGATCTTGTTAAAGTACAGGTTCTGATTCAATGAGTCTGGGGTATGGTCTAAGATTCTGCATTTCTAGCAAGATCCCAGGTAATGCTGGTGCTGCTGGATCATGTAGTGTTAAACAGCAATTGCACTAGACACTTGCTAGAAATTGCAAGGGTGACTTTATTGAATACTATTGCAAAAGAAGTCAAGACCACTGCAATAGTGTAGAGAGATTGAAGCCGACTTCGAATACAGCAAGGGCAACTGGGGATGTGTAGCCAACAGGCAGGTTGTGGGAGAGCCCGGGTGATTATTAATAGGAGTTTTACTAGGTTTCGAGGGTAGGCTAGAAGAACTTGGTTGGATATCGAGGGTGGGGGTTCTTGCTAAACTGGCTTAGAAGGATTTGTGCTGAATCTGGACTCAACAGACCAAGGGTAAGGCTTAGTCAAAACAAGGGCCCTAGGAACATGGCTGAACTTTGGCCTAGGAATGAGTCCTTCTCAGGGACTGGAGCAGAAAAGTCACCACTAAACCCCTTTGTTTGATTTGTATTTGTTTGGACACCATTAATTCTACCCAAAGTGAAGAACAAAAGCTGTAACATACTGTGAATGTTGACATGTTGACAACAACTCTGCATGTCAACTGGAAGAAAGCTGAACACACATTCTTGGATAAAAAGCTATGTGGATTCCCACCCAGTGATCCTGTTTAAAGGGAATGTCAATTCAGGGTGTTAGAGGTTAACAGATACTAGTTTAGAGGAATACGGCCATGGAAATGCTAGCCAAAGTGGGTGTAATTCTGGAGCCTTGACTTTGGGCAAGGCGTCATGTATATCTTTTCTACACCCTCATTCCAATGGCGTTCTCTTTTAAAACTCTATTTATTGTTATTATTAGAAATATTTTTTCTGGCCGGCGCCGTGGCTCAACAGGCTAATCCTCCGCCTTGCGGCGCCGGCACACCGGGTTCTAGTCCCGGTCGGGGCACCGGATTCTGTCCCGGTTGCCCCTCTTCCAGGCCATCCCTCTGCTGTGGCCCAGGAGTGCAGTGGAGGATGGCCCAAGTGCTTGGGCCCTGCACCCCATGGGAGACCAGGAAAAAGCACCTAGCACCTGGCTCCTGCCATCGGATGAGCGTTGTGCGCCGGCCGCAGAGCGCCGACCGCGGCAGCCATTGGAGGGTGAACCAACGGCAAAGGAAGACCTTTCTCTCTGTCTCTCTCTCTCACTGTCCACTCTGCCTGTCAAAAAAAAAAAAAAAAAAGATTAAAAAAAAAAAAGAAATATTTTTTCTGAATATAAAGTAAATGCATGTTGCAGAAGACTGGAACATTTGGAAAATATGAAAAAACACAATGAACTTTATTTTTAAAAAGATTTATTTATTTTATTTGAAAGGCAGAGTTATACAGATATAGAGACATAGAGAAAGGGAGGTCTTCTCTCTGCTGGTTCACTCCCCAGATGGCCGTGACCATGGGAGCTGGGCTGATCTGAAGCGAGGAGCCAGGAGCTGCTTCCAGGCCTCCCACATAGGTGCAGGGGTCCAAGGTCTCGGGCTATCCTCTTCTGCTTTCCCAGGCCACAGCAGAGAGCTGGATCAGAAGTAGAGCGGCTGAAACTTGAACCGGCGCCCATATGGGTGCTGGCACTGAGGGTGGAGGCTTTACCCACTATGCCCCATAGTGGCTATACCAGCTATAGGGGCTATGTGCTGGCCCCCATAATGAATTTTTTTTATACTTTTCTTTTTATTCGACAGATAGAGTTAGACAGTGAGAGAGAGAGAGAGAGAAAGGTCTTCCTTCCGTTGGTTTACCCCCCAAAGGGCTGCCATGGCCGGTGCTGCGCTGATCCGAAGCCAGGAGCCAGGTGCTTCTTCCTGGTCTCCCATGTGGGTACATGGACCCAAGCACCTGGGCCATCTTCCACTGCCCTCCTGGGCCACAGCAGAGATCTGGACTGGAAGAGGAGCAACTAGGACTAGAACCTGGCGCCCATATGGGATGCCGGCGCCCCAGGTGGAGGATTAACCAAGTGAGCCAGGGCGCCGGCCCCCTCCCCATAATGAATTTTAAAAAGTCCATTTGAATACTCAGAAAGGACCACTGATACTATGTATCATATATATGGCATAGATTACATATATTTTTTATGTGTGATGAATAGACAGAATATGTATGTATGTATGCATCTCATTATATTCTCTTTTATGTTTTGGTTTTCACATGACAATAGATTATTACATTGTGAACATTCCCCTGAGGAGCATGCATAGCTGATGTATTGTTTGCACTGACAGAAGATTCAATATCTTAGTATTTCCACAGAAAGTGCATGCAGTGATGTGCCCATTTAGTGACAGGAGCCCTCCAGTCGGGATCGTCTCATCTCAGAGTTTTAGCCACAGCATTTCCATGAAGTCACAAAGGGCAGAGATCCTTCTCTTGTTGCCATTTTGGTAACACTTTCCATTTTTAAAAGGTTATTTATTTGAAAGGCAGAGAGAGAGAGAGAGAGAGAGGGAGAAAATGATTTTCACCTGCTGGTTCATTCCTGAAATGGCCACAATAGCATGGGCTGGGTTAGGCTGAAACCAGGAGTCAGGAACTCTGTCCAGGTCTGCCTGTGAGTGGCAGGGACTTAAGTACTTGAGCCATCACCTGCTGCCTCCCAGGGCAGAAATGGCAAGGAGCTGGATCAGAAAGAGAGTCTGGATTCAAACCCAGGGACTCCAATATGGGATGAGGCATCCCAAAAAGTGTCTTAACCATTGCACCAAATGCTCAACTCCTTTTTATTTTCTTCCTATTCATCTCATCTGGTGGGAAAAAAGCACCTGGAAACCGTCTTCTGATAACCCAAGGAATCCTTGCAGGGTCTCCTGGAAGGGGAAGGTTAGGGCCTTCTTTGTCTTCTTGGTTCAGATAGTGAGAATGCAGAATGTGGAGACATCCCCAGAGGATCTAGGGCCATCTGGTACTGTCCATGCTGTCTCCCTGTCCTCTATCTTAGGCCACCTTCTCTAGTCTGAAAGGCCTCTGTGATCATTTCTTTTTTCTGGATTTGCCAAATGTTTATGAGTTTTCCCCTTTATTTGAAAAATTCACTTTTGCTTTGTTGTTGTTCAAAAAGGAAGCCAGTGGTTTTATTCCATGTAAAGCAGAAGGAGATGTGGAAAGAAAAGCCCCCAGGATATGGAACCTGGAAACATCTTCTTTCACGTTTTTTCTTTGAAGGTGTGGTAAAAGTAAGAATGTTTTCTTCCAGGTGACCTCTGCAGTGACCTTGGGCAATCCGTGGGTTCCCTGTGGCTCCAGAAATGGGGTAGAAATCATTCTTCTCTGCCCACATCAAAGAAATGGGTAGGAAACATGGAATATAAATTGCTAATCATACGTTGGTTGTTACTTTTATTTATGTGTTTACTTTTGCCACCATGATTAGTTTTATAGGGAAAATACACATTTCTAACTGCTTTTTTTCTTTCAACTGAGTAAGGCAAGACATGGTAAAAATACAGAATTTTAAGGTTATACAGTGAAAACTGTTTGATTCCTACTATCAGTCCTTTCTCAGAATAGTAGCTGCTTTCAACTAGTCTTTTTCATCTTCTTCCAAAAACATTCTCAGCATTTATAGGCTTATGCATATATATGATATATATCTGGAATGGAAACCCACTTCTGCATCTTTCATTTGGTTATTAACCATGTAGTGACTAGTCCACATCAGTATCTTCTATTACATATCATCATCACATATTAACTTGTCGTGAGTGCCTACTGTAACGCAACTCAACAGGGCTTAAGGGCGATGTATCAGAGTCCAGGGAAGAAGGAACACACGGACACAGACTGTCTTCCCAATGAAAGGTTTTTATTGCTCACACCAATTCACTAGGGCTTCACCACTCTGCATACCAATCTATATAGTTATATTCATTAATCCACAGATCATAACACACATCTAGCAAATCAAAGCTGTCTCAAAGGCAATGAAACTATATTAATATAAGTATAGCAAAGCATATAACATTATTCTTAATCATAGGACCAAGGCACATTCCTTCATATTACATGGCTAATATTATAAATGTTGTGCTCTCAAGGTTCATATCACAGTCACAAAAGGTCAAAGGCCAGAGTCCAAAGTCTCCGTTACCACTCAGAGAGACAGATCTCAGAACAGTCAGTTACAGGCAGGAAGTCATCAGATGATTGTCACTCTAGGCAGTAGGCTCGGAGTTCCCAGGTGGACAGCAAGGCAATAAGTTGGAGAGGTCCCTTGCTGAGAGGTCTGTTCCGGCTCTGCAGTCAGCTCTGGCAGCAAGCAGATAAGAGGTCCAGGCGAGGTGGCGAGGCATCAGCTCTGATTGAGTTTGGTCCCATAGTCACTACAGAGTATCGGGCTGGCTCTTCAGCTCCAAGTACGAGAAGATCCAAAGGTTCACAGGTACTGGACCATGATCCTGAAGAGAATGGAGAGTGGTGGAAAAAACCCCCTTTTATCCTTGCCATTCTGAAGGAGGAGTCTCCTGTAGGGGTCCAGGCATCACCAATCAGTTATGCTTCCTCTCAGAGTTTCCCAGGGTACCACCAACCCACTGTCTAGGACAGTGTGTATCTGGAGTATTCCTTGGGTGCTGCCAATCACTGTGCGAGTAGGAAGGTAACTTGGGGTTATCTTGAATAGCACACACGTTATTGGACTGCCTAGGGATGTCTGTTCAGTCTGATGAGGAACATCTTTCTGGCAAGCACTGAGCTTGGCATAAGTGATGTTATCAGCTTATGACTTAGCATGATTAACTCCATTTTTCTTATTTTTACTTCTTGGTGGGCAGCAGTAATCTGTAACTCTTTTTTGGGGCTATCAGTTGATTTCTCCACAGTTCATCTCCTTTTGATCATTAGGTTAGCGGTGATCCGTGACTCGTTTTTGGGACTCCTGTGGGATTCCCCACATAACTATAATTTATTTAACTTTCTTCCTAAAAGTTTATTTGAAAAACAGAGTGACAGAGGGGTATGGAGAGGGGAGGGGAGAGGGAGGGTGAGGAAGGGAGAGAGTGAGTGAGTGATCTTTCATCATCTGGTTCACTGCCCAAGTGGCCACAATGACTGGGGGTGGTTTAGGTAGAAGCCAGGGCCCTGGAACTCCATTCATGTGTCCCATGTGGGTGGCAGGGGCGCAAGTACTTGTGCCATCTTTTGTTACTTTCCCAGGCACATTAGCAGAGAGCTGGATTGGAAGCTTAGCAACGGAGACTTGAACTGGTGTTCTGATACAGGATGCTGGTGTCACAAATGGTCACAAAATATGGCACAATGCCAACCCCTAACCTTCTTCTAATGATAGACATTGAGTTTATTTCCAGTGACTGGCTAAATAAAATTCTGTTACAGTGACCATCCTGTGCATTTGTGTATCTGTACATATAGATACTTGTCATGAAGTCTTAGAAGTAGGATGTCTGGTTCCAGGTATACTAGTCTTTATATTTTATTTTAAGTTTTTAAGCATTTTTATTCAGTGAGAGAAATGCACAGGAAGATGAGTGCTTTAATTAGGAGACAAAGAAGTCTAGAAGCTGAGTTGGGTCCATACCAGGCAGAGAGCAGGCCAGAGCCACATGGAGCGAACAAGGCAGGAAAGCAGAGGCAGGGCAGAGGCCAAAAGGCCACCCGCCTGAAGGCACGGGGCAGCAAGGGAAAGGCCCACTGTGCTCCAGACTTTTTATTTACTCCCAAAGAGGAGTGGTTATATAGTCTGATTGGCAGGTGGGTGTACAGGTGAGATCAGGTAGGGTCTTGAAATCACACAGGGGGCAGGATGAAGGCGTGGTCTCCAGTTTCCAGATCTAATCAATTTGATCCTATCTGCCTGCCTAAACATCCCCCCCTCAGAGATTCCAGACCTTAAGGGATGCTGAAGGACGTAGAATCATCATATCTTCTATAGCTGTTTCCTGATTATTAGGGGCATAGGCTCTGCCTATCCTGGATCTGGAAGTCTCTAGTCTATTTCATTTAACAAATTTGCCTTATGAGCTGGAGAATTTTCAGTCACCACCAATGGCTTTGTCCCCTGCATGGTCAGTTATTTTCAGAAGTTGTTGAATTCTGAGACATATAAGTTTGCCAATTAGTGTAAGCAAAACTGGAACAAAACCAATTGTAAGTGGAGTGCCCCTCATGGTGGAAAGAACATACCTTCTTCGAGATAGTGGGTACTATAGGCTACCCTTATGTAGATTATAAAACCATTTAGCTTGAGTATAGAGAATTATAATAGAAGAACCCACTAAGGAGTTTTCTTGTCAATAACAGCTCCCAGAGAGAATCAAAATTAGAGGCAGGTACAGCGTTAAGGTACAGCGCGGTCTTGATGTGATGAAAGCAAAAGCTTTATTTATCCTTTTGCTTTTGAAGAGGTATTTAAGGTCTTCGATAGGCTTACAGGGTAATCAGACATGTCTTTTGAGTTTATCTATGAAGACTGGAGGTAGAAGTTCAATCCTAATTTTACTGAGGTAGTCGTGCTCAGTAGAGTCCCTTCCATTTAAGCTACAACTGATCTGAAGAGGATCTTTCTATGAATAGCTTGCTCAGGAATTCCTAATGTTGGAGTTTCTGTTAAAAGCTCTCAAATTCTTTAGAACCCCTTTTGTAGCTTCCCTGTCCAGCACAGTGTGTCTGTACCAGGGCCTTTTAAAGCTCATACAAAGGCTTAGAATCTAATTCCTGGATCCATATTCCACAGAGTCTTGACATTAGTGATTCCCAATGTTGGAGCTTCTGTTAACAGCCCTTCAATTCCTTGGAACCCCTTTTGTAGCTTCCCTTCCAGCACAGTGTGTCTGTATCAGGGCCCTTTAAAGCTTTATACAAAGGCTTGGAAACCAAACCCAGGAATCCATATTCCACAGAATCCTGACATTCCCAGAAATGTCCTTAGTTGCTTTTTAGTCTGTGGTGAGCCTATACATAGAATAGCTTCCTTTCTCTTGACTGAAAGAGCACACTTTCCTGGAAAAGATCCTAAATAATCTACCTCTTGTTTAGACACCTGAGCTTTTCTTTGGGAAATTCTGTATCCTGACTTTCCCAGGTTCTGGATTTAGTGGGATGCAGAAGAAATTATCCCTTAGGCAGAGGTTTAGCACGCAGTAAGATGTAGCCTTTACATTTTAGTAAAAATTGCCAAGTTGTCCTCTGGATAAGTATCAACAATGTATGTTTGTACACCCTCACCAATATTGCATATTGATCCATACAAATTTTAATTTATAATATTATCTAATTAGTAGTTTACTTTTGTGTTGCTGTTTTAAGTGAGCTTCAACATCTATCTCTTCATATGCTTAAAAGCTTACATGCACATACTCTCCTTCCATTTGAAATAGCATATATTAGGGTGGCTGGCTCAGACTGGCTCAGGCTGGCCCAGCGCCCCAGGGCTGTCTGGGCCTCCTGGCTTGCTCTCCACCTCCCAAGTCTCCTTGCTCTCCATGTCCTAATGCTGCTCTGGCAGTCACGGGAGCCCCAGGCCGTGTATATGCACCAGTACACCCATCTATTTGCTCTGATAAGTGAAAGCTGACTGCACAGTTCTTTACTATTTATGACTTTTCTTCAAGCTACAAGAAGTATTTTATTCCTCTTCCCCCAGTCCCTGGGAGCTGATGTGAGGCAAGTGTCCTCTCAGTTTTATAGCACAGCAAATGGAGATTGGAAGACATGTAATTGATTCTCTGAGCGCCCAGCAAGACAACTGCTGAGTATACATGTATATATTTGAATGTGGTGATCTCAAACCAGCCCACTTGGATGCAGGGGTAGCATGATGTGAGGGCAAGGGCACTGTACTGAAAGTTCAGAGTTATGTGTATTGTTTCCAGCTCTAACATGGAGTTGCTCAGAAATTTTGGGCAGGGTACTTACTCTCTGTCTCTGGGGCTCAGTTCCATCATCTGAAGGCTTTAAGACTTCAGTGAAGAACTGACATATGTGCGAGGAGAAGGGGAAGGATGGAAGTTGTGAATGATAGACATTTCAGTAGGAAGGACCTGAGCCATTAGAGCAAATATAATATCAGCTGTACTAGTGGATAATTCCGGAGTAGAGACTGCCCATTAGAAGATCATATGTCATACAGAAACTCTTGGGCCCTGTACCCTGTCTTATGAAGTTGTTGGCTGGGAGCTACCCAGAGAGAACTTGACCTTGGCTGGACCACTTGGGTGCAACCTTAAGGCTCTGCCACTGGATATGTCAATTTCCTGCACTCTTCTTGACAGACTCACTTGAGATCTGGGCCAGCGCCATGGCTCAATAGGCTAATCCTCTGCCTTGCGGCACCGGCACATCGGGTTCTAGTTCCGGTCGGGACGCCGGATTCTGTCTCGGTTGCCCCTCTTTCAGTCCAGCTCTCTGCTCTGGCCCGGGAGTGCAGTGGAGGATGGCCCTGCACCCCATGGGAGACCAGGAGAAGCACCTGGCTCCCGACTTCAGATCAGCACGGTGCACCAGCCGCAGCGTGCCGGCCACAGCAGCCATTGGAAGGTGAACCAACAGTAAAAGGAAGACCTTTCTCTCTGTCTCTCTCTCTCTCACTGTCCACTCTGCCTGTCAAAAAATAAAAAATTAAAAAATTTAAAAAAAATAAAAAAAGAGATCTGAGCAGTACACCTCTATGGCTGCCACAGCTGGTGCTTGTTGGTAGTTTTGGTCAGAACTGGGGAAAAATTCCGGACCCTTCTAAAAGTGCTGTACATCTGGACACATAAATATTCTAGGATGAAGCAATATTATATACTTTTCCTTCCAGTACTTTCTCATCTATTAAGTTATTAAAATATCTATTGGAGGCAATCTGCTCTTCCTTTTTGTGGAATAGTTAAAAATGTATTTCCTCTTTTGCATGTAAAATCTAAGTCAGTTGAAACTCATCTGGACATGGGTTAGGGCCAAATGTGAAAACAATGAGAAAAACTCGTATTCTGAGGTGCTTATGGGAGGAAGGCACAGAGCTCATGAGAGGAATGGAATTTTCAGGGACACTTCGTTTTGGTCTGAGTCCTCTGAGAGACACATTTTAAGACTGGATTCATTACACAAAGATTTTCTTAGGGGAAAGGTCTGTGAGAGAAAGTGAGGAGGGAAAGATGAGTAAAGCTGCTGGACTGGCGTGCAAATCTGAGCCCAAGTGAAGCAGAGGAAAGGCCAGGTGGAATCTCACGATGGTGCAGGCCATGAAGGTGTCTGCAAGGCCACAGGGGGCATTCTTGAGTCTAAGGTTCAGAAGAGTTCTGTGTGTCCCAGGAATGGGCCGGCCTAGGCATCCTTGCTGCTCCCCGTAATTAGCAAAGAACTGCCCATGGAAGTGTGTTCACATTTGCATAGCTGGCACATACCATGATTCACTCTGTCTTATCTGATTCTGTCTATGACTTTGTCTCATTATATACGTGGTCATGCCACTTTGTTGTAGTGGCTGAAACTGAATGACAATTGTGTAATCCTATCTTTGTGGAAGAAGTTTCTTGGGATCTTAGTAATGTAATTTATATCTTAAGATAGGACCCTCAAAGAGCTCTGTCTTTTCTCTGGTTCTCTTTTCTCATGGGATTAATAAAATGTCATAAGTCACCACAAGTTGGATGTATCTTGGTCTTCCAGGTCCCAAGAGGCGCATGGACCTTTAGGCGCTCCTTACCTCATGCTCACTTCCAGTTTTAGCCATGATTGTGAGACTGCCAGTTCTGAGGGAGCTCGGATTCACCTGGCTGCACCCTACCAGAAGCTGAGAAGTGTGTGCTCCTTTAAGCTTTCTGCTGTCAGGGTTCCCGCAATCTGCTTGGCTCCTCATGGAAAGGCTTCCTGTAAATTTCAGGGAGCCCATGTCTCTGAGGTCTGTATAGGATGGGAGTCTGTGGAAGGATGCCCTAGACCTCGGTATTCAGATACTCAGTTTTGGGATGCATTCTGTACCCACCTCTGGAGCTCCCAGAGAACTCAAGCCCCTTTGATCAACAGCTGCAATCCCATCTGTGCACCTTGATTTGGTCTTTTGCCCCTTCCCTATCTCACCTTCCTTAGCTCCCTGTTTTGTTTCTTCAATCACTTGTGATTACCTCCCAAGTCCTTGTCCCAGGCTTTGATTCAGGGGAATCCAATCTGGGCTTATAGGCTACAAAACCCTGAAATTGTGTCCTAGTAATTCAGGCAGCTATGGAGACATTTCCATATGTCATGAGTGATGCGAAGGGGTCTTTTCTCTTGCTAGTGCTTTCTCCGTGTTTCTGTGCAATGACAGAGTAGGTTATAGTACCTTGTGAGGTGCCTGAAATTGCCAAGCTTGGGGCAGTTGCTACAGACACAAAGGAGAGTTTCAGAAAATCCCAGGATACCCAGATAAGTAATGTGTGAAAGATGGCCGAGGTACCCTGTCTGCCCTGCATCTAAAGTAAGGCTGTCTTCATTTGGCTTTTCTTTGGCAAGGCCCAGCCTGGGACCATTGCACAGATTGCATATTAGGCTTAAAATGGGAACTGTGCAGCTATTGCCAGCATCAAGGTTGTGTTGTTCCTGGTGCCCTCAGACCTGGTGCTTCCTGTTTGCTGGACTTTTGATCATTCTTGACTCTGGTGTTTCTTTATGTCTGCTCGGTTCTGTGTTCAACTAGTCCAAATATGACCCAATAATGAAAGCTTACTTTAAAAAATTATTAAAAATTATGGTAAACATGACACACAATTTTAGATCTTAACTGTTTTTTAATGTATAGTTTAGGTATTAAGAACATTTGCATTCTTGTGCTAACCTCTTACCATCCACACATCAAACTCTGTCTTACACAGCTGAAAGTATGCCCATTGAAATTAACTTCCTCATTTCCTCCTTCCCCAAGAACCTGGAAACCACCATTCTGTTTTCTGTCTCTATGATTATGATAGTTCGGGGTACTTCAGTTAAGTGGAATCGTGCAGTATATTTTTAAATTAATTTATTTCTCTTGGCTCAATGCCATCAAGGTTTGCCAAAGTTGTGGCACATGTCAAAATTTCTTTCGCATTTTATGGCTGAATAATACTCCATTGCATGCGTATCCCACACTTTGTTTATCTATTCATCTGTTGATGGACATGCATGCTGCTTCCACCTTTCAGTTATTGTAAATAATACTGGTATGCACATGAGTGTATACAGTTTCCTTGATGCTGTTTCCTCCAGGAAGACTCATTTTGTGCTTCTCATTTCTTTATTTTATTTTTTTCTCCCAGAAACCTTTTATTTAAGGAATGCAAACTTCATGCATTTCATAAATAAAACTTTAGGAATATAGTGATTCTCTCCACCATACCTGTCCTCCTACCCATGTTCCCACCTCTTCCTCTTTTCTCTGCTATTCCCATTCTTAATTTTTACTAGAACTATTTTCAATTAACTTTATACACATACTATTAACTCTATATTAAGTAAAGAGTTCAACAAATTGTATGAAGAAAAAAACTGTCTCTTAACAGTTGAGACAAGGGCTGTTCAAAGTCATTGCATCTTGAAGTGTTAATTTCATTTCTATAGATTACCATTTAGATGCTCTATTAGTTATCACAGATCAGGGACAACATATGCTATTTGTCCTTTTGGGACTAGCTTATTTCACTACTAGCTTATTTTCACATTTTCCAGTTTCATCCATTTTGTTGCAGATGACGGAATATAATTTTTTACCACTATGTAGTATTCCACAGTGTATATATCTCATAATTTCTTTATCCAGACTCAGTTGATGGAAATTTGGGTTGATTTCATATCTTAGCTATTCTGAATTGAGCTGTAATAAACAAAGGGGTACAGATGACTTTCTTTTCTTTCTTTCTTTCTTTTTTTTTTTGACAGACAGAGTGGACAGTGAGAGAGAGAGACAGAGAGAAAGGTCTTCCTTTGCCATTGGTTCACCCTCCAATGGCCGCTGCGGCCGGCACACCGTGCTGATCCGAAGGCAGGAGCCAGGTGCTTCTCCTGGTCTCCCATGGGGTGCAGGGCCCAAGGACTTGGGCCATCCTCCACTGCACTCCCAGGCCAGAGCAGAGAGCTGGACTGGAAGAGGAGCAACTGGGACAGAATCCGGAGCCCTGACCGGGACTAGAACCCGGTGTGCCGGTGCCGCAAGGCGGAGGATTAGCCTAGTGAGCTCCGGCGCCGGCCCAGATAACTTTCATATATGGATTTCTTTTCCTTTGGGTAAATTCCTAGGAGTGGGATGGCTGTGTCATATGGCAGGTCTATATTCATATTTCTGAGTTATCTCCATACTGTCTTCCACAGTAGCTGTAGTAGTTTACGTTCCCACCAACAGTAGACTAGCGTACCTTTCTCTCTACATCCTCTCCAGCATTTCTTGTTTGTTGATTTCTCTATGAGAGACATTCTGGGGGTGAGGGGAAACCTTGTTGTGGTTTTGAAATGTTGTGCATTTCCCTGATGACTAGTGATCCTGAGCATGTTTTCATGTGTCTGCTGGGCATTTGGATTTCTTCTTCTTCTTCTTTTTTTTGTTTTTTTTTTTTTTTGTTGTTGTTGTTTTTTGGTTTTTGACAGGCAGAGTGGACAGTGAGAGAGAGAGACAGAGAGAAAGGTCTTCCTTTACCATTGGTTCACCCCTCAATGGCCGCTGTGGCCGGCACGCTGCAGCTGGCTCACCGCGCCGATCTGAAGCCAGGAGCCAGGTGCTTCTCCTGGTCTCCCATGCGGGTGTAGGGCCCAAACCCTTGGGCCATCCTCCACTGCACTCCCGGGCCAGAGCAGAGAGCTGGCCTGGAAGAGAGGCACTGGGACAGAATCTGGCGCCCCGACTGGGACTAGAACCCGGTGTGCCGGTGCCGCAAGGCGGAGGATTAGCCTATTGAGCTGCGGCGCCGGCCGGATTTCTTCTTTTGAACAATGTCTGTTTAAGTCCTTTGCCCATTTCTTAACTGGGTTGCTTGTTTTGTTGTTGTTGAGTATATTGACCTCTATGTATTCTGGTTATTAATCCTCTATCAGTTGTATAGTTTACAAAAAATTGATGTAATTCCATTTGTTAATTTTGGCTTTGATTACCTGTGCCTCTGGGGTCTTTTCCAAGAACTCTTGGCCTAAGTCAGTGTCTTACAGGATTTCCTGAATGTTCTCAAATAATTGGATGATATTGGGTTGTAGATATAGGTCTTTGATCCATTTTGAGTGGACTTCTGCATGTAGAGATCCAGTTTTCCCAGCACCATTTGTTGAAGAGACAGTCTTTGCTCCAGGGATTGATTTTAGCTCCTTTGTCAAAGATAAGTTGATTGTAGATACATGAGTTGATTTCTGGTGTTTCTGTTATGTTCAATTGGTCTTTCCATCTGCTTTTGTACCATTACCAGACTGTTTTGATTATAACTGCCCTGTAGTATGTCTTGAAATCTGCTATAGTGAAGCCTCCGGCTTTATTTTTGTTGTATAATATTGCTTTAGTTATTAGGGGTCTCCTGTGTTTCCATATGAATTTCGGCATAATTTTTTCTATATCTGAGAAGAATGTCCTTGGTATTTTGATTGGTATAGCATTGAATCTGTTAATTGCTTTTGGTTAGTATGGACATTTTGATGACATTGATTCTTTCAATCCATGAACACAGAAGATTTTTCATTTTTTGTGTTTTCTTCTATTTCTTTCTTTAATGTTTTGTAATTTTCATTGTAGAGACCTTTGACATACTTGGTTAAATTTATTCCAAGGTATTTGATTTTTTTGGTAGCTATTGTGAATGGGATTGATCTTAGAAATTCTTTTTCAATCATGGCATTCTCTGTGTATACAAAGACTATTGATTTTTGTGTGTTGATTTTATATTCTGCCACTTTACCAAACTCTTCTATGAGTTCCAATAGTCTTTTCATGGAGTCTTTTGGATCCCCTGTATATAGAATTATGTCATCTGCAAGTAGGGATAGTTCGACTTCCTCCGTCACAATTTGTATCTCTTTGATTTCTTTTTCTTGCCTCATGATCAATCTTTTAAATTCTGTGTCCAGCATTTCATCAATGTCTTCATCTTCACATTCTAGTATTGAAGTATTGTTTTCTTTTGGGGGTGTCATTTTGTCTTCCTTACTCTTGTTTCTTGAATTGTTGCATTTATTATTAGGCATTTGTGATGATACTTGCTGGTTTTATTTTCCCCTGTGATGGCTTTTATCTTTGGTCTATGCCTCTGTGACTTAGTGAGTGTCTGCTTTTTCAGTGAATACCCAGAGGAGTGTTCTGGGTGTGGTCAGGGAGCTCTGTTCAGTGCTCCAGGGTGAGGGGAGTGTCCAAGGTGACACCATGGGCATAGTAAATCTTTTTTTTAAAATCAATTGCTGCTCTATTGGCATTTTCTCACACTCGCCGCCTTTCCTCACAGGAGACAAATGCCTGTGCACTAGCCCCAGTGGGTACAGTTTTCATCTGCACAGCCACAGGAACTGCACAAAGGATCCTTGCAGTCCTCATTTTGAACAGAGATCCTGCAGCAGTGACCTCACTAGGGAATCAGGGAACCCCAAGCTTGTGGAGTTGCCCACGGTGACTGCACAAAGTCCCAGCCAGCCCTTCCATGCTGCCACAGTGTTTTCACAGTCCTGGCACGCAAGACACCCCATTGTCACAAGTACCCAGCCCCTGTCCGTTCTCCCAGCAAGACTCAGGCGTCTCCTTTTGGCTAGTTGCTAGGCTTGCAGATACAAGCTGCCACAGAATGGCACCCGCCCTCTCTTGGCTACTTACAGGTCACCAGTGCCTGGTGGATCAGGGAGAGAGAATCACGCCCCCCATTTTTCCCCCTCTAAATTGGCAGGTACACTTTCTCTCACAGGGCTCCAAGCCGGGCCCACAGCAGGCTCTTCCCACTACTTTATTGCCAGTGGCTTGGGCTACTGCAGTCTGGTCTCACTTCATTCCAAAGCTGGTACTGAGGCTTTCAGCTGATGGGGTCCTGAGCTGTGCACATGCATACCCTCCACGTAAGTCCACGTTGTCTCCCCAATTTGCGTGGAATTTCCTCTGTCATTTTCTCCCTAACCCTCCCCTGAAATTGGACTCTTCATTTTTTTTTTTTTATAATTATCCTCCTCTAGACTAGCACAGTAAGCTCCCTCCCTATTATGCCATCTTCAACTGGCAGTCGGTCACTTCTCATATCTTTGTTATATGGTGAGAAGTGGTGGCAGTGTCTCACTCATCTATATCCGATGAGCAGAGGACATCAGTGTATTAGACAGTTGGGTCAGTGGTTGTGATGTCATTGATTACCCATCTATTATTTCCCCAAAACTGAAAGGATACTGAATTCTCATAGTAGTTTACCTGTAGCAATCCTCTGTACTTTAAGTATGAGAGAACTAAAATATTCTCCACACAACTGTAAGTTTTTCGAGTTTTGAGATGTTCAGTGTTTGTTGAGAGCATGGGTATTTGCCCTATTTTTCTTGGTCATACAGTATTTCCGGCTTGCTAGCTAAAGCTCACCTTTCTCTAATGTCTGTATCCACCCTGAGCATCCAGTGAATCAACAACTCCTGCTGGACTCAATATCTTGCTGCACTTTGCAAACAGTTTCTGCCTGAAATCCTGGTCTGATCTTGAAAATTCTGTCTCAGACTTGCAATTAGGCTCTCTTAATGAATCACCTTCATTTGCTGACAATAAAGAACAGATTGTGAAATGTTGTATGTAAAGCTTCTAGCGGAGGGCCTGGCTCATACAAGTTGACAGTAAGTGGTAATTATTTTTGTTCAGCATAACGTTGCTTATTATACATATATATATATATATATATATATACAAAATCTTTTGACTTCTTATATGCTACTTCAAAATCATTTAAGATGTGCAGCACTGAAAGTTATATATTTTTAAAATGATTGAAGTATGAAAAAATCGAGTAATATTTCAGAGACATAGATTATAATACCCAAATTCTAGGCTAAAAATAGGTACTCTACTTAAGTGTTAAATTTATCCCTGAGACAAAAAGAAGATGAAAAAGAAGAAATAAGAAACATTTTCATTATTTATTTCTCTCATGTTTCTGGGTACAGAGGAAAGAGACAGCCACCTTTGAGTCTGAGTAATTAGTCTTAGAGGGGGAACTGCTCATTCCTCTTGATGTTTGTTGATGAGAATGAAGTGAGAACAGGAGGGAAAGGGGTTGCAGACTGATGCTTGGCTCTCTGTTTTACATTTGTTGCAAAAATAAATAAAGGGTGGAATAGCAGAGAATCCCTTTGCTTGTGTCAGAGTATAACTGTCCCTTTAACAGTGATCATAGTGCTTGAAAGACCAAAGAGAATGCCCAGTTGAAAGATGAGCCTGTGAAAATTACATGCGTGAGCAGGTAATGCTAGGTTGGGTAACAGAGAGCTGAAGCACGTTTCTCGGCCTAATTGACTCAGTTTCTCTCTTTGGTCAATATTTAGTCCATCTAGGCATTCATCTTCCAAGTGTGTTTTCCTGTGAAGTGTTGCTTAGGTTTGAAGTAGAATCTGGCATGATCAGATTGAGCAGTTTGTGTCATTGAGGGTGTCACAATTTTGTCCCTTTTCCTCACCTAATAATTATTACTAGAGTCACTCCTCAGGCCCCTCTCTCACTATGCACCCCACACAGAGAGTAGGAGAATTATACATCACTCCTGCCAACTCCAAGACCACCTTTGAGATCTCAGTCTTACGTATTTGGTTTCCATCATGATCAGTGTCTGAGATTTCACTGTCAGAATATAATATGCTTAGTTTCATTCAGAGGTGTGAAACATGTTTTACCAATGTCCAGATAATAAATATTTTAGTAATTTACAATTACTCATTTTTTTCCTTGGAGCACAGAAGTAGTCATAGAAAGATACATAATGTGCTTGGCTGTGTTCCAATAAAACTTCATTGGCACTGAAATTTGAAAATCATATAACTTTTCCATGTCACAAAAATTATTCTCTTTTTGATTTTTCTTGATTCTTTGATTTTTCTACATTAAGAAATGTAGAGGGGCTGGCACTGTGGCGTAGTGGGTGGAGCTGCTACCTGCAGTGCTGGCATCCCATATGGGCGACAGTTCGAGACGCAGCTGCTTCACTTCCGATCAGGCTGCTATGGCCTGGGAGAGCAGTGGAGGATGGCCCAAGTCCTTGGGCCCCTGCGCCTTTGTGGAAACCTGGAGGAAGCTCCTGGCTCCTGGCTTTGGATGGCATAGCTCTGGCCTTTGCGGCCAGTTGGGGAGTGAATTGGCAGATGGAGGACCTCAATCTTTCTCCTGTGTCTCTCCTTTTCTCTGTGTGTGGCTCTGACTTTCAAATAAATAAATAACCCTTAAAAAAAGGATTTTTAGAAACCATTTTTAGCTCATGGGTCATATTTTTAGCTCGTGGGTGGTGGGCCAGAAGTTTACCACAAGCCAGGGTTTAGCCACTTCTGATTTAGCTGCGATGTGAATCTCTCCAAGTGGACTCAGGCTTTAAACTATTATCTGTCTTTGGGAAATATTTGAAAGAATTGTGTGTTTTGATAGAGGGCAGGAGTAAGGAGATACCATAAGTGTGGAAAGTCTTTGAGGCTGCTGGAGCCCTGAGGTATAGTAGTCCCATGAGAGAAGATTAAAGTTAAGATATAATAGAAAGAACTTTGGCCTTGGGACATAAGATCTTGATATAAAACCCAACTGATTCATTTCTAGGCTGTGTGATTTGGGACCAGTTTTTTGATCCTTGTGAGCTGTTTCCTCACCTCTAGCATGGGGTTGATATCCTTATACGACAGCGTTGTGGATGGAAGGGATCAAGTGCTTAATGTATTGCTGGTGCCCTGTATTACTTAGGGGCTGATGATCACCTTGATCTGTTTTTCTTAAAACCCTAAAGAAATGTGCTCCAGTGATAGAAAAGGAATCTGGAAAAATTGGCCATTAAGGGAAACCCTGAGTACCTACTAAGTACTACTGAGTACCTACTAAGCCATCTTTGATTAATGAGCATAGCTGGGTGTGCAGGGGAAAAACAGTGGGGAGGTTGGAAATTGAGGCAAGATTTTTGCCAAGAAGGCCAGGGGAGCAGGGGCACAGGACTGGGGGATGCTTGGCAGAGCCAAAGCAGGAACCAGGCCAGCCACAAGAGTGGCAGAGGTGGGTTCAGGGCAGATTGAGGGCCAGAGGCCTCACTGGATGTGGGGAGCTTAGGAGCAGGCTGCCTGGAACATTGGCATTCCCAACTAAAAGTTCAGCTAGCATGGGGGAAATGTGCAAAGGCCATCACTTTGTGAGATACTGAAGGCTCCAGCCAGAGACTCTTTGCCCAGTTTTATCAGTGGTAGGAATCCACTAATGCATCCCTAGTATGCAAGAGATACTTTGTGCATCAATACAGATTTGCTGTTAAATGAATGAAGGGCTGAATCATGTAATGGGTGTTCTGGTAGGATGACTCCTTGGTTACAAGAAGTGGAGAATCTTATGTTGCACTTACATTATTTGAGGTAAGTGGACCTTACTGTAAAGACAGAGGACAGCATTGTCCAATAGGACTTTCTGCAAAGATGGAAATGGTCTTCACCTGCACTGTCCAATATAGGAGCCATTAGCCACACATGACTATTGAATGGTTGAGATGTAGCTAGTGTAACTATGAGTTTTTAATTCTAATGAATTTAAATGTGCATTTAAATAGCTAGTGTTTACAATGTTGAACAGTGAAGATAGAGATTTCAAAGGACATATTAAACAAATGTTCACTATCTGTCACTAATTGGTAACTTCTTTCTGTGTGTCTTATTTCTAATTAGTGAAGCAGGGGAAAGAATCTGATCTGACTTTTCCAGCTCATCTTTATACAGACCCTGAATCAGCTGCCTCTTGTCCAGTTCCTCTAGCCCAGCGAGGTTAGGGATAGGGAAGGACCTGCAGTGTGGATACAGTCTTGTGGGCAGTAGGACTGTGGGGAAAACAAACCATAGAAAGAGCTTGGAGAAGGCTGTGCGTTGACCAACCAGTGATTGGCACTGGTAAAACAGACAGACTAGATGGGTCTCCACAGGGCAAAGGAGTTTATCAGGAGGTAGATGGAAACTTGTGTACTCATTTAACCACTGCTTTATTGAGCAAACACCATGGATAAAGCAGAGTGTTACACCCTGGGGATACCCTTTTATAAGAAGCTTGTGGAGTAACAAGAAAAAAAAAGAAGATGAAATAAGTGCTAACAAATAAAAAAGTCAGATACCATGGTGTGGAGCAGGGAGTGTCTGGGGTACTCTTAGTAAGAGACCTTGGTCAGTTTGGAGAGTTCAGGGAAGACTTCTGGAAAGCAAAGACATGAGCATTTGGCACATAATAAGGAGGGAGGGGAAGGATACAACTTGGAAAAACTGACCTGAGTTCAGTGAGGCCACGTTTATGTGTTGGGAGTGTGGTCCTTGATGTTTGTAAACTTGGTGAGTGTTGCAGTGCACTGCAGCCTCTAGAGAGTCTCACTGACTGCTAGCTTAGTGGAGGCTCGGAGAAGTCCTCACTAAAGAAATCTTCACCCTGTTTTACTAAGCATTTGCAAAATTTATTTGACCATACAACCTTCTCCTCTCAACCCAGTCTTCTCTTAGCATCAGGGAGAATCCACGTCCTGCAGGGCATACATTGCGGAATCAGTCTACACATTGCATCATGTCAGAGAGATAAAAAGATTGTATTTGAGACTTATCTTACTGCCCAATCAAATTTTTTTCTGGGTCTGAAAATATATGTGGGTCTCTCAACCTGAATATTTGCTAGGACAACCCGAGCCAGGTTCGTCAGCCTGTTCAGTTCACACTTGGAGCACCTCTCTCTTAGGACCTGCTTACAGCCTCAGTGGACTTGATTTTTCTTTCTGCTGTTTGTCCAGCATGCAGAGGTACAGGACTTAGTTTCCCTCTCTGACTGCCCTCCTTTCTGGAAATTCCCCGCCTGTCAAGTCTTTCAATGCCTTCTCTGCAAAAATTCCCCTGTTTAGTAAGCTTTGTAGGCACTGGCTGTCCCAGTAGTCTCTTGGCTTTCAGATTACACCCCTTGTGTTTCCATGGATACGTCGTGTCTACCGTACTGAGCACTGAGCACTGGGCTTTCGAGTCAGACTTGGCCTCTCCCACTGACCAGGTAGTGACTGTGGATGAGCAACTTCACTTCTCTGTGCTTCTGTAAAATAGGCATTGGATTACTTATTGCACAGGGTCGTTGAAACTTAGTGGTACAAATGACACATCATTTTAAATGTTCCAGAGTCACTTAAAAGCATGCATCACCTCTTCAGGAAAATATGAGAACTTTAATTGTCCTGGATTTGATTCATAGTTGCTTCCTACTGGTTTATGGTGTTGATAGAGGGCTTGACTCTCGTTATCTTTCTTTAGGATATATTAATTTCTCATATTTTTGAAGATATAATCCCTGTTCTCATTGTCTTCCTTTAAAACTTATTTTTATTTATTTGAAAGGCAGAGATCAATCAATCAATTGATTCATTGATCTTCCTTCTACTGGTTCATTCCCCAGTTGCCTGCAACAGCTGTGGCAAGGCCAGGTTGAAGCCAGGAGTTGGGAATTAAATCCAGGTTTTTCCCCATGGGTGGCAGGGAGCTGTTACCTGCTGCCTCCAAGGGTGGGCATTAGCAGGAACCTGGGAATTGGAAGTGGAGTGAGGACTTGAACACTCTGATATGGGATGGAGATGTCCCAAGTGACATCTTTCATCTATTTTTGGCAAGAGTTTTAATGACATATGAGTCACTCAGTATGCAATTCATCCATTAAAAGTATATAATTCAGTGACTTTTAGTGTACTCACAGGATTGTGTACCATCAGCACAATCAATTTTAGAACTTTTTTTTTTTTTTAAAAAAAAGACTTCTTGACAAAGAAGTCTGTGGCCATTACTGTTTGGGCTTCATGTTACAGACTCTGTTGTTTGCATCTCCCCTGCAAATCATATGTTGAAATCCTAACTCCAGTAGTACAGCCTTAGGAGGTGGAGCCTTTGGGTGGTAGGTAGATTTGGGGGGGTCATGACGGTAGAACATCTTTATGGGATTACTATGCTTATGAAAAGAGAAACACTACCATCGACCCCTCTGTGTACATACACCACGGCAGACTGTGTGAGGACATAACCAGGAAGAGAGTCCTCATCAAGAACTCAACTGTGCTGGCCCCTTGACCTCAAACTTCCAGCCTCCAGAGCTTTGAGAAATAAATATCATTGAAATCATGATGGCATTTTTTACAGCAATAGGAACTGAGAAGTCACATTCCCTGTCAGCCCCTCTACCCACACGCACCTCAGCTCCTGGCAACCATTAATCTACTTTCTGTCTCTATGAATTTGCCTATTCTAGACATTTCATCTAAATGGAATTGTACCATATGTTGAGTTTGTGACTAGATTCTCTCACTTGCAGGGTGTTTCAGGTGTCAAAGTTTGTTGCAAGCTTGTATAAGTACTTAATTTCATTTTATGGCTGAATAATATTCCATTGTATGGATATACCACATTTTGTCCGTCTGTTGGGTGCTGTGTTACTGATGGATCTTTGGACTAATTTGAATAATGCTGTTATACATATTCATGCAAAAGGTTTTGCTTCAATTCTGGTTACTAATTATTTTGGTTGTATGGCTAGGAGTAGACTTGCTGAATCATGTAGTACCTCTGTATGTAACATGTGAGGAGCTGCCAGATTGTTTCCATGGCATCTATACAATTTTACTTTCCCATCACCAATGGGTGTTGTTTCTTTGATTTATCATTAGCTTCTCCTGCCAGCTACTTGTAACTAGGTGTATTTTGGGGGTCTATTTTTGATATAGAGTGAATTTTTAAAAAAATAACAAAGTGATGTGAAACTTGAAAATCTTTCCTCTGAAAAATCGGGATAGTTGGGATAGTTGTGTGCTGTCAAACGAAAAGGATTTAGGGAAAGCAGAAGATGTTAGCAATTAAGATGAGACTGTAAACCCTTGGAAAGCAAGGATTTACCCTTATTTATCTACGTTTCCTTCATGGAGCTTAGCAAAGGCTTAAGATGAAGTCATATTTGTCATTCCTTCCATTTGTTCACTTAACATTTCATTAGTGTTACAGTGTATGTTCATTTAATGATACACAGTTGAAAACAGAGAGAAATACTTTAACTATCACAGTGAATTCACTGTTCCCCTCTGTGAAGGTAGATCCACAGACAACAGATGTACTCAACCCTGAAACAACGACAAACACTTGAAAGCCATGGAAATCATTTATGAATGACTTTAAGGGCTTGTCACTCTTAGACACAGGGAGTAGATGCATGATTCAGGAGGCCAGGTAAATGGGTGGTGATCGAATTGTTGCTGGATGGGGAGGATATCAACTAAGGACCAAGAGAAGCTTTAAGCAAGGGGGTGTGACAGAAGAGAGAGGCTTGTCCTCAAAAGGTGTCTCTGGGAGACTTAGGGATTTTAAATAGCAAGCTTGGCTGTGGCATTTTTGCCCTCAACCTGCTGATAGGCCTGTGAGTGTTCAAGGAGGTGCTGGAGCCTGGTGAAGGTCACAGAAGATAGAATCCCCACCTTCTGAGCTAGGGGACTAGTGTGGAAGGTAATGAAGTGAAACAGCAGTCACAGAATTATTCAGAAATGGGGAAGAGAGGGAAGCACAGAGTTGGGTTGCATAAGGTAAGGTCAAGTGCATTTGTCTCCTAGGGCTGCGGGAACCAATTACCACAAACTTGGTGGCTTAAAGGAACAGAAATTCATTCTCTCACAATTTTGGCGGCCAGAAATTTGAAAGCAAGGTGTCATCAGTGCCATGGTCTGTCCAAAAACTCTAGACAAAGACACTATCTGGCCTTTAGCTTCTGTGGCTTCTGGCATTCCTTGACTTGTGATTGTATCACTTCAGTCTGGTGACCTATTTCTTCTTCCTCTCTCTGTCACTCCTCTATGTCTCTTGTGAGGAAACTTGTCACTGGATTTAGGGTTTACCCAGATAATCCAGGACAATCTCATCTTGGATCTTTAGCTTATTTATATCTACAATATACTTTCCCCAAATAATGTCATGTTCCTAGGTTCTGAGGTGTTAGAAAGTAGACATGTCTTTTTTTAGGGCAGCCATTTAATCCACTACATTAGGAAAGTCTCCTTGGATGCAATAACACAGTTGAGCTAAGTCCTGAAGGAATTAGTAGGTGGAAAGGCAGAGAAAATGGTCCAGAAAGAAGGGTCAGCATATGCAAAAGTCCTATTGGAAGAGGCACTACAGTCATTCATTATGCAGTGAAATTCCTGGAGAGTGTGTGTGTGTGTGTGTGTGTGTGTGCGTGCACACGTATCTGTGCTGAACACAATGTGGAGTGAAAAGAGAGCAATTTTGGGGTTAGAGACATAGATAAGGCCCAGATCCCAGAGGGTCTAGGATAATATAATAAGAGAGAATGGAGAATCCACTAAAGATTTTTAAGCAGGGAGGCGATATGAGCTGATTGTCATCTTGGAAAGAATACTTTGAGAGTGGGCATTTGGCCTGATGGTTAAGATACCAGCTGAGACACCTGCATCCTGTATTGGAGTGCTGAGGTACAAGTCCTGGCTCATTTGCGATTCCAACTTCCTAGGAGGCAGCAGGTTATGGCTCAAGTAATTGGGTCCTAGCCACCCACAACTGAAACCTGGATTTAGATCCTGGCTCCTGGCTTTGGCCTAACCCAGTCTTAGCCTTTGTGGGCATTTGGGGAGTGAACCAGTGGATAGGAGCTCTCTCAGTCTCTCGAATAAGTAAAATTTTAAAAAACAAAGATCACTCTGGGTACTCTGTGGAGGATGGGATGCCAAGGCTGAAGGTGGAGAAGCTAGTTAGCAAAACTTCTGCTCAGTCAATGTGCAATGACTTGAGTCTACCCTCTCCATACTTGACAGATTTTTATTTTCCTACATTAGCTTTCCTACATTAGTGATTTTTGCTGGGCTGTTGGATGCAATTTAACACACTAAGCCAATCTATTTACTTGTAATGCTCATCACTAATAGGAAACAAGATGCTGGCCTCATGAGGAAAGCTGGCCCTGCTCAGTTGACAAAGTCCCTTGCATTGACGATGAAAGATTCTAAATGGATTGAGCAGGTTGATGGTGTCAGTTCCAATTTGCTGAGCCACCGAATCATGTTGTCAACAATTAGCATCTACAAAATATGAAAATACATACATCACCCTTTCAGCAAAAGACAGATGAACTCTGGTTATTGCTCTAGATTTGACACAAGCTGCTTCTTTATCACTTCTTTTTAGTTGCTGCTGAAACTAAGGACTGAATGATTAAGCAATATTTATTGAGTCAAGGGCACCCAGGATTTAGCAGAGGACCAGATAGCCTGTGCCTTCAGAGTTCCCTGTGTGCAGAGGAGCACAGAAAGGGATAATGCAGGGGGTTGGTGGTAGATGCTGTGCTGAAAGAGAGCATAGCCTCAAAATGACCCCATGATAGGGACAAAAAAGCGGGGAGGTTTTATGCCACAGTGCCTGACTCTGACTTGGAGTTGCCTTGTTCAGTGGTCTAAATGCACTGGTTTTTAGTGACACCCTTGGCACAGAGCTCCCTTCTTAGCGGATTCCTTAGGCATCTTTTCTCCTCATTCAATCCTTTGGCCATTGCCATCCTCACTTTCCACTCCTCCAATGGGAGGAGTCTCCTCTCTGATCCCAGAGGACTGTTACAGAGCGGAAGTTCATTTCTCAAGTTCTACTTGTTCACTTGTTAATTCTGTGAGCAAACCCTAGGCCACTGACTGCTTGTAATAGCCTGTTCCAGCTGCTGGGATAATACAGCTTCTTTAGATATGAGCCTTGCCTTTAAGATGCTTATGTTCATGCCACCCACTCAAAGTGAGGCAGTCTAGGGTAGGGGTGGTTAGAAGCTGGGTGAGCTTCCATAGGCAAGAGGCCTTGCTGTCAGTGGAAGGTGCTTTGGTGGTGTGTGTAGTTGTAGTGAGAAGTGTAGGGAAGGAAGACAGAATGCTGAAGCTGAGGTTTGAACAATTTAACTTAATAGGGATGGGTCACCTTTACTCCAATACACCCTACCTGGCTCTACTCTGAAATAAAATTCTTGGGTTCAGAACTCAGGTCCAACCCATGCTATCCATGAGGCCTTGTGCAAAGGCCATTGCCTGGTGGGCCCTGGTTTCCTCTTTGGGGGGATGGGATACTTGTGGCTCTGCCTTTTGGGTGATGCTGTGAAGACTCAGCCAGCTGTCTGGGATGATCTGGGCATGGTGCCCAGCATAGACAGGGCACACACTCAATCACTAGTAGCTGCCATGGCCATTGGCCAGTTCCTGTGATGGGGGCTTTCCTGACATGGCTGGCTTCGCGAAAGCTCTGCTGCCATGGTCATCTCTTTAGGGGATTAGAGGTGGGAGTTTGCTTAATCTTTTCTCTGTGCTGTGTTATAGCAAGATTAAAAGAGAGCCAGTTGTATGTTCCAAACTCTGTTAAAAGTTCTTTCCTCCCTCCTGCTTCTGGAGCTGAGTTTTCTACCTGTTTTGAAAATGTGGCCTAGAATTTCTCTAGCTGAGCAATATAGAGCCCATGGGAACTGTCAAAAGTGGGATTGGAACATAAATATGAAATGACAGGCAGCTTCATGTGCTGTTATTAAACTTCACAGCTAGAATTTTTAAAAGCAAATTATCATGTAAAAATATTCTTGTTATGTTAAACTGGAAATGAAAATGACTTATTTATTTGCTTAGATCAAATCGTTGGAAGCAAAGTTAGGCTTTATTTTTCTCCCTGCCAAATGCTTTGATGTGTCCCTTTAACCAAACAGTTTAAAAAATGAATGTAGTTAAGATGCACTAACCACAGAGGGGTTGCCAGCCTCCTAAAGATCTTAGCCTTTCAATTGGGTCAATGAATAGAGATTTAAAATAGGAGTTGGAGGCATTAACCTTTTTTTTTGCATTCAACCAAGAGAAAAGATTGCTCACCAACAGTATGGGTATGCCAAATATGTGATTAATAGTTGGGCTTATTTATGGGCACTTAGGCATCCCCTTTCAGTGTCAATCTTCAGAGGCATGTGTGGGTGTTTTCAGGGCCTGGGACTCACCTTCTGGCCACCAGATGTCACTATTGAGTCACAGAAGCTGAGAATCCTTCTGAGGAAGGTGTTTAAGACTTTACCTTACCAAACAGCTTATTCTTTACTTTAAATATCTGCCAAGCTCAGGATTCCAGGACAGCTTAATTGAAGTCCAGAGAGTACTTCAGCATATAGAATAAAATTGGGGGGAGCCAGTGCTGTGGCACAGTGGGTTAAAGCCCTGGCCTGCAGCGCTGGCATCCTATATGGTCCCTGGTTTGAGTCCTGGCGGCTCCACTTCTGATCCAGCTTCCTGCTAATGTGCCTGGGAAAGTAGTGGATGATAGCTTAAGTCCTTGGGCCCCTGCACCCTCATGGGAGACCTGGAAGAAGCTCTTGGCTCTTGGTTTCGTATCAGCTCAACCCCGACCATTGTGACCATTTGGGAAGTGAACCAATGGATGGAAGACCTCTTTATCTCTGCCTGTCTCTACCTTTCTCTGTAACTCTTTTTAATAAATAAACCTTTTTTAAAAAGAAGAAGAAAATTGGGCAGTAGGGGAAAAAGTGCGGTATTTGATATTTCTGTCTTCTGGAGATATTTCTCTTCATCACTCAATGACTCTTACCTACCTAGTCTTCTCCCATTCCCAGCTGAAAGTTAGGCAGTGAATTCATGGACCTGGCAGGACGCTTGCAAAATGGCAGAACATCAGAACTAGCGGTTATCTGGCATAGGGTCTCAGCTCAAGTACTGGGACGCCAAGAGGGCAATGAACTGTTCGAAGTCCCTGTCAGCTTTAGGCTGAGAGTCTGCCATGTGGGTTATGAAATGAAGGTGCAGGACAGTGGTTCTCCAGGTGTGGTCCCTGGGACTGCAGCATCAGTCTCACCTGGGTGCCTGTTAGAAATGAAAACTTCTGGTCTCTCCTCCCGACCTACTGAATCAGGTAGGCTACGTGAGGGTTTATCAGTCTGTAGTAACAAGCCCTCCAGAAGATTCTGATTTGATACAAGTAAAAGATCTCCATTTTGTAGGTGTAGGAGTTTAGTTTCTGGCTTCTTTTTGCTATCAGTATCTCTGTAGACTGTGCTCTGAAGAGTTCTGCCAGTTCACAGCTTCTCATTGGAGGCTGGCCTCATCTACACAGTGCTGGGGAAGAAATGTCTCCTTTCTAGATGTATCTGCATTTGGTGGAGGCAGAAAGAAACTCATCCTATCTGTTCTCCATTTTCTTAGCCCCAGCAATTCACCCAGGATGCTTCTTGATGCCTCCATTTTGGCCAGGGACAGCTCTAGTCTAGTCTTCTTTCCTCTTCTGCACTCCATTTTCTCCCTTAAACTTGTTTACTTTTGTCTTCCATCACAGGAGAGAGTACTTGGTGCTGTGGCACATCTGCTAAGCACACAGAGCTCACACATGCTCTTAATCTTAGCCTTCTCACAACAAGCCCTGGAGAAGGCTCTGACCAGCAACACTTGTTTTTTTTTTTTACAGGCCAGGAATTGCCCAAGGTCACACCACAGAGGACTTGTCTGTGCAGGGAAGATTTCAGTGGCCCTACTTCAAATTAATGGGGCTTTACTTCCCTCCCAGGCTCTCTTTGCATTTAAATTGGCCTTCAACTCCCCAAAGGGAAGCCAAGCAACAATTCCAGATTCCCTGCGGAGACCTGAAAACCGAGGTTTCCAGGGGCATGGGAGGCAGGAGAAGGGACTTCCTGTGACTCTCCACAAGGTGCCCTCCCAAGAGAAAGCCTGTCACCTCTGTGTGGAGTCGGGTCCCTCATGGAAAGTATTCCTTAGCTTCAGCCATCACTGCATGGTGTCATTTTCCAAACAAGGTTGAGGACTGCATGCTCCTCTTTACCATGTATGTTTTTGAGGGTTGAACATCAGGTAAATTAATGATTTCCATTGCTGCTATTTCCCCTTGTTTGTAAATGTGTTAAAAAATACTAGGGGTCAGTGCTGTGGCATAGTAGGTTAAGTCTCTGCCTGCAGTGCTGGCATCCCATACAGGCACCAGTTCAAGTCCTGGCTGCTCTGCTTCCTATCCAGCTCCCTGCTAATGGCCTGGGAAAGCAATGGAAGATGGCCCAAGTGCTTGGGCCCCTGCACCCATATGGGATTCGTGGAAGAAGCTCTTGGCTCCTAGCTCTGGATCAGCTCAGTTCCAGCTGTTTCGACCATTTAGGGGAGAAGAAAGACCTCTCTCTGTCCCTCTCTCCGTCTATAATTTTGCCTCTCAAATAAACAAATAAATCTTTAAAAAAATACATCTGTCTATCTCATTTTGGTATTCTCATTCCTAGGAAAGACCTGATTCAAGCCCTGTTCTCCTGCCCACCAGGAAAATACTACTTAACCCTTTTCTTGCCTTTTCAGTGTCTACTGTTTCTTTTCTTACAGCAAGCGGTATCAAGAGAGTACGGTGAAGTTGTCACAGAGACAAAGGTGAGCACATACAAATGGCTTCCAGCATCTTCTGTCATTAGCTTTTCCTCCCTAGCAGACACATCTTCGAGTTTTACAACATTTATGTTGTTTAATGCTCCATCTCTTTTTAAGACTTTCCTCCCTCTTTCCAGGCTATTTCTTTGTGATACAAGACTTAATTCTACTTTTTCGTTTTTGAGTGAGAATTTCATTTACTTTTATGTTTAGCCATTTGCTCAGCTTAGCTTACCAGTGTGGTTTACTTTGCTAGGAGAAACTGAGTGTTCATGAGAAGACTCTACTTTCCGTTCTCTTGTTATTCTTCAAGTGTGGACTTTGGAGTCAGTCACAACTGGGTTCATATCTTGGCTTTGTCTCTTAATGGGCTGTAGATGCTTAGGTATCCTCAGCTGTCTGAGTGTTGGGCAAATTGAGCAAGGCCCAGGAATCATAGATTCAGGCTCACTGGGCCCCTGGGTGCTAATGATGCTCTGGAGTCACTGCTGGGCTTTGTTGTGGTTGACACAAAGAGGGTGAGTGAGGGTCCTCCCCAGCAAGCTGGCCACTGGGGGGCGGAGGGCAGCACCCAGGGAAAGTGATGGTGACCACATGCAGAAACACTGCCTCCTCACTGTGAGATTATTCCGAGGCCCAGCCGATTCTCTCTTCTCTGGTTCTGTATTGTTTACCCCATTGGGCCCTCATCCTTTCCCACACTCTCTCCATCCATCTCTCTTCCCAGAAGTTGTAAGGATGTGGGCCCCTGATGGCAGGGAAACAGGTGGTTAGACTTCTGACACCTGGAGTGAGTGATGTGTGGTGCTCAGTAAAAACAGTTAACAGATTGGGATTGCCTTCAAGTGGAGTCCTGACAGAATCCACCTCAAAAGGCCTAACAATTGCCCCTTCATTCCTGGAGGCTAAAAACACCATGGGGAGTCTTGTAGTCCTTCCCACAAGCCTGTGCCCCTGAGTGGGGTAAGGAACTTCTCTATTCCTCATTCTGAGCACAGTGGCAGGTACATGATAAATATTGATTGAATAATTGATGAATGACAAGTCCTGGGTTCTAGACTCAGCTTCTGTGATCTTGGACAGGTCAAATTTCCTCTTCTGCATTCATTTTTCCATTTACAAGAGGATAATAATTATCCCTGAGCATCAAGCTCAACTCTCCTGTGTGGCTTCAGGCTTGTGCAGCACCTTCAGAAAGTGCTTACAGGGCAGAGCAGTAGAAGGGGAGGCAGCGAAGCAAGGGCAGGAAGACCACAGACAGGACTGGCTGCACCCTGAGCTCACAGAACTCTGGAAGGTCACTGACACCTTGCCTGTTCTTCATCTGAGGCAAGGGGACTGCACCTTTGACCTGCTTGCATTTCAGCCACTGATGAGGACTGGGATGGGAGGAGGGTATGTAAATTCCCACACATTTCCAGCTCTCCACCCATCTGGGCAACGTTCTTGGGAAATCCTCCAAAACAGCACTGCAAGTTGGAAATGGAAGCACAGCAAAGTCTGGGTGTAGACTCAAAATGGAACTGTGGGAGGCACTGCCATTAGCCATGGCATTCCACCCCATCCATGTTTCTGAAGGGTTGTGGGTATCAGATGAGAAATTCTGGGCAGACTATGCTTGAAAATTGTAATGTCCTATTCCAGAGTAAATGGTGGCTTTTATATGTAATAAATTGTTAAAAAAGAAAAATAAGGGAGAGAGTCTTGTGCATCCGGAAAGACCCAGAAAACCAGTGTCAAGGTTCATTGTTCATTCTAGTTCATAAAGAGTCACCCTTAGATAAAGTTTCATGTCCTTTGAGAACTGGTAATCCAGTACAATTTTCCAAAGAATTGTGATTTAAATTAATGCTGTAACTACAGGCAAGACAATTTAATCTCTATTTGATGCTTCAGAAGGCATTTCCCAATCTTGTAGGGCCTCAGGGTCGTGATTAACATTACACAGCCGACATGCAAAACGGCAGTTAACAGGCTGGGTAAGGGGAGTGGGGAAAATGGTTCCACCCCTCTGTTGTGTTAGGGGAGAGGTGCTGGCTGCTGCTGTATTTACCAAAGACTAAACATTGGAGCGTTAACAATTTTTTGGGCTCAATGCTTTGATTGTCCTTTAATTATTTGGCTGAGACCAAGATGGGGAGTCTTACTTGACTTAATTAGATAATCTCAACTATAAAGGTGTGGATCCTGTGACTTGGTTAAATAGAATTTTGCTTGGCAGTCTCTCACAGGGTCCCAAACAAAAGCCTTGGTGTGGCAGTAGCCTAGTACACATACTGCCTCCTACAGTATGCAGTGATTATGTATGAATTGCCAGTTTGGTAATCATTTTATATTATGTAGAGAACAAAGCATTTCCTGTGGACTAGGGTAGTCAGGATGAGATCTCTCCTATGAACTTATCCATTGTCAGCTCTGGCCATACTTATTCAAAATGCCCTCTCCCTGCCCTATGTACTTTGAGATCACTTTACAGATACATTTTGGGACCCTGTCACATTCCCCTGTATTGCAATAGGCACATATAGTCGTCCCTTCATATCCTTGGGGATTGGCTCCAGAGCCTCTGTGGATATCAAAATCAATGGACACTCAAAGCTGTTATATAAAATGGCATTGGATTTGCATACAACCCACACTCTCCCTGCACTCTTGAAATTATGTCCAGACTTCTTATGACATATAATACAATGTAAATGCTACATAAATAGTTACTGCTGTGTTTTTAGAGAAAAATGGAAAAAAATCTGTACATATGTAGTACACACAGAAGTAATTTTTTTAAAAAATATTTTTGACTATAGTTGGTAAAAGTTGTAGGGGTAGAACCCATGGATATGGAGGGCTTGTAGGATGCATGCAATGGAAGACCCCCGCAACTGGGGGATGTAGGAAAGGGAGAAGAGGAAAAGGTCTCTTGTGGAGTCTCTTAATAATGAGCATCACTGAGAAGTGACAAGGGAAGGGAAGACCTCGTCTTGGGACCGCTTACATTTCATGATGGCAGAATATTCTTGTGATTTCTTATGGTTTTATAATGAATGTTGGTTTCATTATTTTATTTCCTTTTTCCCTTTTTGTCATGAGGGCTAGAAGTATAGGTAATGCATTCATTCAACTGATCATTTGATATTTAGCATATTCTTTCTGTGGGCCAGGAGCTGTGCTGGACTCTTAAAGATAACTCAGACATGGCTCCATCTTCAAGACTCCGGGGAAGTCAGAGATGAGTGGGGAATCAAAGATGAGTGGGGAATCAAATCAGTCACACCCAAGGACAGTGAGGCTAGCCCATCAGAGGGAAGCTCTGGGGGTCATGAGAAATAGAGGGAGGTGCAGTATGAATGACTGGCAGGGACTGTGTTGTTACACAGCAAACCTGGTGAGCTCAGGTCCCAGTCTGGCGAAGAGGGTCAATTGCAAGGAAGAGGTAGGGACAGCAGACTCTTGAAGGCAGCTGGAAACACACATCTGGCTATTGCACAGTAAAGAACCAGTGTCCTTCCTTGAATCAGGTTCTGGTCGTGCCATGCTAGTAAGAGACTGAATATACAGACCATGAGAACAGCTGCACCACAGGCAAAAAGAGAACTTTAACCCACATATTGGCAGCAGTTGGCCCCAAACCCAGCACTTCTACAGGTTTTACGCCTGTTTCCAACATGGGACCGACCAGAGAAAGTCAAATCTGCTTCCCTAGCCAACTGCAAAGGATGCCCTGCTTTCCTTTAGCCCATCTGCACTTCCCCGTGCCAGTAGCCATCAGTCAGGGAATGCCTGAAGCCTTCCCTTTGTCCACTTTGAAGCTTTCCTTTCCCCTGTCTGCCTTTGAGTCCCTACCAACTGCAAGTGATGGAGGCTGACTCCCTTGCTATAGTGAGCTCTGAACAAATAGCCTCTGCTGATTGTCGTTATGTCCACAGTTTTAGGATATACTGAAGCAGGAAAAAAGCATTGATACCCATGAACCACTCAGTTATCTTTATTCTTTCCTGATGGAGTGCCCCTGGGTGCCCTCATCTGTTCCTAGATAGACCAGTATGAACTCTGCCATAGTCAGGCCAGGGATGGGCATCTGCAACTCTGTGTGATCTGGCAAGTTTGATGGGGCACGAGGTAAGCTGCAGAGGCAGGGCAGGACCGTGCTGCAGTCCCAAGCCAGTGCTCAAAGACACCTTTCAAAGCTGTGCAGAACCCAAGGACGAGAGTGGGATCGCATTCAAAGACAGAATCTGATTCCAGGTTCACAAGCATGCTTCAAGATAATAAAGTTCCGGATAAGCTGTGTACAAATCACACTTGTGTAAATTGGGTCCTCCTTCCCCCATGATTTACACTTTCCTTTAAGCGCTGATTTATCATCATTTCTTCCCTTGGCAACCATCCTTATGACTTGTCTCTTAGTTCTAGCCTCCCTGGCAGATAATTAATGAGCTCTTAATATGGCTTATGGGCACCGGAGGGAACACAGTATTTAAAGATGCCTTTCAGGGGTTTTTATTTTTTTTTGTATAAGTGAAGAATCCTTTTGTCATATCAAAAATCACATCCATTTGGCAAATGTTGCCATTTTGAACTTGTGAACAGTTCAAAGGCAGATCAAGAGGTTTGCCCGAGTTGGTCTGTGTTGGTCTTGAGACTCAGGTGTCCAGATTTAGTTCCTCACGGTGCTCCAGGGGGAACTAGGTCTTGTGAAAACTTTTTTATTGGTTGACTTTTTTTTTTTTGCTCACGTGTTCAATAAATACTTACTAAACATTTACTATGTGCCATATTCCAAGGGGATTTAGTGGTGCAGACACAGTCATTGTCCTTGTGGTGCTTACAGCCTACTGGGGAGGTGGAGTCTGAGCACATAATTATGCAGATAATGAGTTCACTACACATTTGATAAATACTACCAAGAGACCAATGAGGGAGGCTAATGAGGCCTGAGCTAGTTTTTGGGAGGGAGAGCGATCTGGGAAGTGATAGTTGAGCTCCGAGGACGAGTTAGAATTAACGAGGGAAAGGGCTCTCCAGCAGGAACAGAATGTGCAAAGGCCCCGGGAGAGAAGGAGCCCAACTCTTTTTGAGAAATGGGAGAAGGATGCTGTGTAGGGCAGAGTAATGAAGGCAGGGAGTGGGAGAGGACAAGCTGGTGAGATGAATGTGGGTGCTGTGGTGACAGTTCTTACAGGCTGTTTTGGTTTGTATCCTAGGAACCATGAAAAAATCTTCAGCAGGTTCTAGGCAGAGAAGTCACATGCTTAGATGTACTTTATATAAAGAGAATTTTGACTCCACTGTGGGAAGAGATTGAGAGAGGGTAAGAAAGAAGTGGAGGACCTGTTGGAGCCCACAGTTTTTGTCCAGAATGAAAGAAGCACTGTTCATTGGTGACTTCCATCAAGTGTAGCCTCCAGGAGAACTGGGTAGGGGTGTTAGGAGTTGACTCATTCACTTCACAGGAAAGGAAGGAGAGATACAGTAGTACAAGAGAGCGAAGGACTGGCTCCTGCTGGAATGGAGGCTCCTTCCTGATGGTGTAGTATCTGAATTCCAGCCCTAAGATCCTCACAGGGCAGGCAGTACCGGTTTCCCCAAGGAGGGCACACACAGAGGCAGTGGCCAATAGTCTGCTACACTGTTGTCCCAGCAGGATTTGGGAAGAGTGTTCCTTAAGAGCTCAGACTGGGAATGGGAACCAGTGATGCTGCACTTGGAATGGAGACTCCAGAAACGGGCCCCTGTCTGCACGGCAGTGTCCCTGTGTCTAGGGCCCCCACACTGGTATTTATGTATTTACTTATTGTTTTATTTCTTATTTTTTGCTTTTTAATTTTTCATTTATATAAAGGGAATAAATTTTGTGTATTTGTTATATATGGTTTAAAAGCATAATAATGCTTCTCCCACTCTCCCTTATTCTTCCTTTCTTATTGTTCTTTTGATTTTTTACTATAACATACTTTCAGTTTACTTTATAATCACAAGCTTAACCCTCCACTAAATAAAGAATTCAACAAGTAGAAAGACCACCATTCTTCAAGAGTATAGATAAGGACTATCAACAATAATCAAACTCAAAATGACATTTTCACTCACATACATTACTTTTTTGGTACTCTGTGTATTAGCACATATTTGGGAGTGCATATGATATTTGTCTTTTGGTGATTGGCATAGTTCATTTACAATAATGGTCTCCATTTGCATCCATTTTGTTGTGAAAGACATGGCTTCATTCTTTTTTATGGCTGAGTAGTATTTCATTATATATATAATAAATATATATATATATATATATATATATTGAGCTGCTATAAACATGAGGGTACAGATAACTTTCATATGCAAAATAAAATTTCATTTTATTTCCTCTGAGTAAAGTCCCAGCAGTGAGGTAGTTGTGTCATGTTTTAAGATGTTTCTGAGGAATCTCCATTTTTTTAAAACTTTATTTAATAAATACAAATTTTGTAAGTACAACTTTTGGATTATAGCGGCTTTTCCCTCCATAACCACCCTCCCACCAGCAAACCATCCCATCTCCTACTCCCTCTCCCACCCCAAAGAATCTCCATTCTGTCTTCCATAATTTACATTCCATAGTTTACATTTTCAGCAAGGGTGGATTAGGGTACCTTTTCCTCTACATTCTTACCAGCATTTGTTATTTTTTGATTTTTGAATGATAGCTAGTTGGGGTAAGGTGAAACATCATTGTGGTTTTCATTTGCATTTCCCTGATGGCGAGTGTATTTCATCCTTTGAAAAATGCCTTAGCCCATTTCATGTCCTTAGCCCATTTTTTAACTGGATTGCTTGTTTTGTTGTTGAGTTTCTTGAGCTCCTTATATATCCCTGCTGGTCCCTCTTTCAGACACAACATGGAGTTCTTAAATGTCACCAGGGAAAGGAGTGAGAGAAATTCTGTGAGAGAAATGATGTTAATAGACAGGTTCTTGGGCCCTGTTCTCAGGGGTTCTGTTTCAGTCTCTCTAGCTTGTGACCTGGGAATCTGTATATCATAACATATTATATACCCCTCTTCTCTCTGATTCTCTGTTTCTAATGTAAATAGTCTTTACATAGCTTTAAAACTCAGCTAACTGCTGTACCAGTGATTTGGGCCTCCAGGGCGTTGGATTGCCTGTGCTCAGCAAGCGTGGTTTCTGGTTCTGGGCAGTTACTGCAGTGTAGCAAGCTCAAGAGACTAGGTGAATTACTGAACTGGTGGGCAGCTTAGATCCAAGATTTATCCTTCTTCTCTCAAATGTCCTACTCTTGAGATTCATCCAGAGGTTTGCAAGTGCATCCTTCACTCGCCAGAGATTCTGAGCCAGTTGTGGCCAGAGCACCTGGAAGCTTGTGGTTTTAGCAAGCATCCTGGGTGATGGTTATGATCCCTGTGAACAACAGGTTGGGACCTTTCTCCTAGAGGCTTTATAAGAAGCTCTGGCCCTCAGAGGCACCAGGTGCCCCAGGTATTTTCAGGGGAGCATAGGGAGCTCCCAGTATCTTAAAGAGCACTCTCCAGCTCTTCATACCTTCCCCGTTTCTGGTTCTCCATCAGAGCATGCTCCTGGAGGCAGTGCCACATGCTGGTAGCCAAAAACTCTGCTTGAGTCTCTTTGGGCTGAGAATCCTGCCAGAATGTGATTGGAGTTTCATGCATCTGCCCGACTCTGCATGAGGCCTAGGGAGGAGCATGCAGAGGCAGGACACCTGGCTGGAGTGTGTCACTCACTGCTGGAGAAGACCCCAGTGCCAGCTTCCACAAGTCTGGGAGTGAGGAGTTTCAGAGCTTCCTTACACCTAGAAGGGCTACACATCTGTTCAGCATCAGGCAGATCTGCCAGCTCACGGGCAGCTGCTCTGACAAGGGTGCAAACTCCTTCTATACCTGAGTTCCTGGGGAAGCAGGGGTGAGAGAGCTCTGGAATCAGACCTGCTCTAGCGGTGTTCGCATTTGCTCCCTTCTTCCCAGCTTCACCAGTAATGGTTGAGGAGGGCCCTAGAGCTGTGTAGGAAAGGTCCTGGGAAAGGGGAAGTTCCGAGGGTTCAAATGAGTTGGAGTTTGTACATGAAGTTTGAAGTACAAGATAGAGATTACAGGAGGGCATTGTGGCCCAGTGGGTCAAGCTGCCACTTGGGACACCTGCGTCTCATACTGCAATACTTGGTTTGAGTTCTGGCTACTCCATATCCAATCCAGCTTCCTGCTAATTCGTGCTGGGAAGAAGCAGATATTGGCTCAAGTACTTGGGACCCTGCCATCCACGTACGATATCTGGATGAAATGCTGTCCCAGCCCTAGCTGTTGTGGGTATTTGGTAGGTGAACCAGTAGTTGGGAAATTCATTCTCTCTCTCTCTCTCTCTCTCTCTCTCTCTCTCTCTTCACCCCCTCCCCACAGAGACCTACCTTTCAAGTACATAAGAAATAAATTAACATAAAAAACCCAAAGGCAAAACATGAAAAGAGTTGTTTTTTTTAAATACCTGTTGGCCCTACTATCTCAGAATTTTTGTGGGGTTGGAATGGGGAGCAAGTACGAATGTTTTTAAAAGTTGAGTGTCATTAGCCGGAGATCTTTGAGCTGGCCATAGAGCTCACTTGTGAGTGTCTAGAGGCCATCTTGGATGTCTGGATGTTGAGGAGGGTGGATTCAAAGAAGTCAGGTATAGAATTTTTGAGCTCAGGGATGGGAAAGGAAGCTTGGAAAGGGTCGGGCGTGGAACTGTTTCGCCTCTAGCCAGAACTGTCACCACTCATTCAACTCTATCTACATTGACTTACACACAGCATCAGAGCCATTGGAAGCCCTGCTCTTTGGAGAAGAGGACTGTGTTTAATTCTAGTATGGGTGCTCAGCAGGCTTCCTGTGTGCCAAGGACTTTGTTGAGAGGTGGTCTCTGCCTTTATTGCCTCTCGTCGACTTCCTGCAGCCTGTGATTTGGCTGTTTAATGGGCCTCATTAAGCAATCTGGGCTCAGGCCCTTGGTGGGGAGTCTGAGTCCACAAGATTTCTGGGACTGTGAGCTTGTAGCTCCCAGTGCTGCTAGGGTTTCTTGACAGTCCCAGGCAGGGGAGGACATCATTATCAGCTCAAAAGTCCTGTCTGTAAGGCAGATGGAGAGCTATGAGTAGCTCTAGGAGGATGTGAAATGTAAATGCCTTCTGGTCCAAGAAAATGTCTCCTAAACTCAGTAGTGGGCACACATCTGGGGATAATACTTGGGCTAACAGAGAAGGGTCATGACCAGGAGGGAGAATTGGGGGGCAATAGAGGGGTAGAGGGCAGATGTTGGCAGCATTTAGGGTGCTGTGAGAATGAAGCTCCTCTTTGCTTTAGGGATGAAATTTTCTTTGTGACTGCTGCAGTTGTGGGGAGGGGACATTGACAGGTAGGTTGGTATCCACTTGCTACAAGGACCAATTGAGGTTTGGGCTCAAATACAGGTGTTACCTGAACAGAGGTTTTGAACTAGATTGGAGAGTCTCCCTCGAGATCTGCTGGCTTTCTTGGGCTGTAGAGTTAGATTATTTTATCAAAATGTCTTTATTCATTAAACAAACCTTGTTGGGTACCTGTTATGTGCCTAGCACTATTTTTGGTGCTGGAGATCCATCAGCGACAGAGCAGACAAGAATCTGCTTGTCATGGGAAACACAGCGCTCACGGGTCAGTGTGGAATCAGGTGCACCTGCTGTGCTGGAATGGCGCAGGACAGTGGGCTGGGGCATGCTGGTGTAGAGCTGTTTAGAACACCTGGTCTGGGGAGGCATTTCTGAGAAGCTGACTGTAGAGTTCAGAGGCCAGAAAGGAGCCAGCCTTGGGCAGGCCTGGAATAAACATGTCCAGAAGGTGCGGAGACCAGCGTGGTACATGTGAGGAGCAGAAAGAGGGCAGCTGTGGCCTGGGTGGACCGAGGATGACGTGACTGCTAGGGAGAGAGAGCTGTAAGATGCAGCACCTGGTGCACCCAAGCAAAGGTGTGAATTTTACCTGAGAGTCATATGATGCCACTGGAAGATTTTTAGCTGGAAATGACATGATCTGATTCATGTTTAAAGCGTCACTTGGACCTCTGTATTGGTTTCCCAGGGTTTCCGTAACAACAAAAAAATTTAATCCACACATTGACTGAGAGACTTAAAACAAAAGAAATTTGTTTTCTCACAGGAGGTCAGAAATCCAAAATCAAAGTGTCAGTGGGGTTGTTTTCTTCTGGAGGCTCTGAGAGAAAAATCATTTTCTGCCCCTCTCCTCGTTTCTGGCAGCTGCTGGAATCCGCGCTGCTCTTTGGCTTCTAGCTGCATCCCTCCAGCATCACACAGCCTCCACTCTTGGTGTCTTCTCCTGCTCTTTTGTTAAGTGCACCATCATTGGACTTAGGACCCATCCGATCAGGGGTATCGCCTCAACATTCTTGCTTATGTTTGCTAAGGTGCTTTCTGCAAATACATGTTCCAGGGGGACATGTTTTTCAGGATGCCACCAACCAGTCCACTACAACTACTATGGGAAAAGTGTGTTTAAGGTAAAACAGGGAGTAAGAAATCTGCTAACACAAGAGATCCTGAAAGTGGGAGTAGGAGGCTGCAGGAGCAGGTGTGAATTCCAGCTCTCCCTCTTAGTAACTAGATGTCCTCAGTCAGGCTCCATGAGACCTCTCTGAGTCTTGATTCCTTCCTTGGAAAAACTAGGACTAATACTAGTTCCTACCATGTAGGATGCCAGGAGGATTAAATACTACATACAGAGAGTTAGCATCATCCCTGGACATAGTAATGGTTCAAGAAACATCATTAGCTTTTGACGTTGTCCATACTAATAGGACAGTCAGCCTAGTACATTTACCCTGTGACTAATGGTTGGCTGATTTTGCTGTGATTTGGAGGAGTATCAGTTCAGATATTTTGGCTGCCTAGTCTTTGTGGTGGTGGCAGGGGTGACCAGACATGGGGGCTGGGTCAGCCGGGGAGTTAACAGAGAACAGAATTAGTAGGGGGTGAGATGCAGATGCACATGTTGTGGTGGCTGGCAGATCTGAGACCCACGGGGCAAGCTATCAGGTGATTTTAGGCACAAGCTGATGCTACAGTTCATAGTTAGGATTTCTTCTCCCTTGGTAAGCTTCAGTTTTGCTTTCAAGGGCTTCACTCATTAAAGTCCATCCAGATTAGGGAGAATGATCTGTTTTGCCTTAAGTCAATTGACTGTAGATATTAAGCCTATCTATAAAATACCTTCACAGCAGCATACAAACTAATGTTTAATTAGATAACTGGATGCTAGAGTCTGGCTGAGTTGACACACAGCTATCACAAGCAGTGACCTGGCAAAGAAGTTCCCATTTGGTGTGAAGCTGGTGCTTGGAGATAGGGAAGGCCGAAAGGAAGGAAGGGGAGAGGGTAGAGTAGGAGGGACAGAGCCTGAGCAGACCGGGTATTCCAGAAAGAGGTGGGCATCTTTTTTTAAATTTTTTTTGACAGGCAGAGTGGACAGTGAGAGAGACAGAAAGGTCTTCCTTTTCCGTTGATTCACCCCTCAATGGCCACTGCGGCTGGTGCACTGCAGCCGGCGCACCGTGATGATCCGAAGCCAGGAGCCAGGTGCTTCTCCTGGTCTCCCATGGGGTGCAGGGCCCAAGCACTTGGGCCATCCGCCACTGCACTCCCGGGCCACAGCAGAGAGCTGGACTGGAAGAGGAGCAACCGGGACAGAATCCAGCACCCCAACCAGGACTAGTACCTGGGGTGCCGGCACCACAGGCAGAGGATTAGCCTATTGAGCCATGGCTCCAGCCAAGGTGGACATCTTGTTACTGGCTGGCAGCCCAGGAAATAGACCATGGTGTGAGTGGAAGGACACAGACTGGCTTAGGGGAATGGAGTAGGCAGTGAGGGTAGTGGATATTTGTGGTAGTCTTCTCATTCTTAGGGGTCTCATCTGATAGAAATGAATTTCCTGCCAGGAGTCTGGCCTGGGATCAAGCCTGAATGTTCTCTCAAATGGTATCTGGGCCTGGAGGATGTGGAAAGTAGGGACTAGGAAGGAGGCACTGGCAGCAATGAGGTCAGAATCCTCCCTCATCATTGACAGTGTTGAGGCTAGGTTAACATTGGCCTGACTTCCTATTGCCCAGGAATGCAAAGTCCAGTTCTGATGAGTGCCCTGCCTTAGAGGGATTCTCATAAAGATTAAGAGGAGCATGTCGACAGGTAGCCTCATATTTGTACGTGGAGGCCTCTGAAAAGCCCAGATATCAAAAGGGCACATCAGTAGCAGAAAAAATAGCAAAGGATTAAAAAAAATACCCACTTACCACCACCTGAGCTTAAAGAATCAAGTTAGCTGCTGGGTAGTGGATTTTTACTATGTCAGTAACTCCACTAAGTAGTTTGCTTACATTTTATCTTTTTAATATTCAAAACATCCCTCTGACATGGATATAATGAATTATCCCATTCATAGAAAGGAAAAATTGAAGTTCTGAAGCCTAAGGGAGCTTGCCCAGGGTTACATGGTTCTTTTGTAGCATATCTGGAACAGAAGCTCATGTCCGTCTGACTCCAGAGCCTGTGCTCTTAACTATCACACTCCTCCCAAAGGCCGAAAGAGCCAACACTCTCAGAAACATCCTGCAGACAACTAGAAAGAGCTTTCTACTTCCATTTGAGAGGGGAAATAAATGGATGCACAAGGAAAAGGCTGCTTGGGGAAGATTTTAACAGATGAGAGAAAGCAGAACTGTTCGGTTGTTGTTTGAATTCTGACTTGTCTACCAGAGAGAATTATATTGCTATGAGAAGTAGAACAAAGGGGAGGGATCGAGGCCCCATATGGGAGTAAAGCCATGAAGCCAGTACCAGTGCATAGAAATGAGCCCAGTCTCCAGGCTTACATAAAATTTGTCTTGTGAGTCTGTTGCAACTTTCAAGGATAAAATCTATGGCAATGGTTGCCCCATGTGATACAGAGATGCTACCTTCCCCTGTCTGATATTTGATCTTCCTCAGGATATTTATGACAGTCACCCAGGCTTCTTCCTTTTCCGTGTCTATTCCATAAGAAGCCTTTGGCACAAGGACTGTATGTCAATATGAAGGATTTATACCATCTGTGTGGCAAATTTCCTAATAAGCTTGCTATTGAAATGCCCCTCCCCTCCCTTCTCTTTATGCTTTTTATATTTGAGCACTACCACCAAAACAACAATGTGTAGCCAAAACGATGATACACAACAAATAAACTTCCATTGCTCAGATGACTTGAGTCAGTTGGGTGTAGACAGGGTGGTCCTGCTGATCCTTGCTAGGTTTGCTTCCAGGTCTGGAGTTGATGGTGATAAGTGGTGGGGATATTTGCTGGGCTTGGCTAATGTATGAATTTCCAGTGCGTTCCTCATCCGTATTGGACACATCCTTTCTGCTCTGTGCTGCTCATTTATATCTCTATGGCTGACTATAGCAAATAGTTTTCTAAAGTGGAGAACAAAAACCCTCTGAGATTTGTCCCAATAAACATTCCAGCTCAGCAGTTGCTGGCCATTGTCTCATTATTTTTCTTAGAACTGCCAGAGAAGAGAGAGAAATTCCTTGGTGTGTATGAGCAGGGCAGGGGAGGTGAGAGTGAGACAGAGAGAGAACACCAGGAAGATTCAGCTAAACTTACTAACTCAGATCTCCTACTTCCCCCAACGATAGACCCGGTGAAACATACCATTGATTCTCCCATGTTATGTTTGCTTGATTGAAACACAGTTGTCGGCAATCTTCATTTGAACTCCATGAGAACAGCAACCCTGTCTGCTTACTTCTCGCTGTATGCCAACTGTCTCCATAGAGCCCCATGTTAGAAATTCTTTAAATATTTATTTGTTGGAGAAAGGAGAGGTGACTGAAGACTGACTGTAGGCAGATTTTGAAGTTTTCAAAAGAGGAAAAGGGTTGTTTTAGAGGCTACAAGCTGGTGAATTTGACACTGGTGAATGGTGCAATTGCAGACTGAATGATCAAACGGATGGTTTGTAAGGCAGTAGAAAAGGAAGTCAGGATTGCTGGGAGCCAGAATGGGTTCAGCAAGAGCTGCTCACGTAGAACCAAATCTGATTCCTTTATGATTAGATTATTGTATTGTAACAGCCTGGAGGCTGATATGCATGATTCCCAGCCAGGTATCTGACAAAATAGTTTCTAAAGCTCCAGTAGTCAACAGGCAGACACATGGGTTAGATGAGCTAACAGGTTGATTTATGACTGGATGTTTAACCACATATAAAGATCTACTAATGGTGATTTTTGGAAGTGGAAAGTGTTGCCTTCACCAGTATATTGAGGGCCTCTCTTTTCCTCATGTCATTTGTATTTGTCGATGGTAGGATAGAGTTACATCAGGGAGACCTTTTAAATTACCAGATGACTCAAACTAGAAGGAAGGAGCTTATAGGTTGGATGATGGGGGCAGGATTTTACACGTTGTTGACAGGCCAATATGATGGGCTAAAACCAGAAGAGGAATTTGGGTAGGAATGAGCTGGTAGCTGAGAATGGGCGCTGGAGATTAATTTGCAGAGGTATTGGATCACAGAGCCTCAGCTTGGCAGCACAGTCAATTAGAGCCAGTTCTGTGACACACTGGATAAAAAGCTATATGCCTAAGCTGAATTAATAGAAGCATAGTGTTAAGATCAAGGGAGATTATAGTCTCCTTGTCTCCTGAATTTATCAGACCACAACCATTCAATAAAACATTTATTAAGTACCTCTCTATATCAAAGTCTTAGCCAGGCACTTTCCTTCCTGACTAAATTGGTGTGAGTTAAAAGGAATTCCTTTCACGGCAACACAAAATGTGTTAGAAGGCCCTGGCTTAGAGTGGAGCATACAGCAGGCACTATAAAAATGCTGGGATAACAGTATGGCCTAGACCCTTATTTAAAATCTGTGGAGTCAACTTTCCTTTCACCCTTACCATTTCTAACCCCAAACCTTATTCCTGGCAAACGGACTTTATTGATTTGATTTTCTTCTTTCATTAATCAGCATTCTTTTAATGGGTTATTGTAGGGCTCTGTATCTGTTCCTGTTTATATTTTTATCTCTTTTCTTTTTGGATGCTGGCACCCTTATTCCCATTCTGAGAGCTTCTTCCATTTTTCTGTGAGTGGTGACCAGAAGCAGCTCATGGTAACTTCGTTCTCATGAATTCAGTCTTAAAGGAAGACAAGCATTTTCCTGATGTTTGCAGGTCATTGATTGGCCTGACTTCTGTTCGTTCTTGAGCCTGCAACTTCTGAGGAATGGTGTTTACTGCTGTGGTGGTGATAATGTGTGCATGTTTTGGGGATTTCTGGGCCTTAGCAAGTTTAGCCCCAAGGACATCATGTGGAATGAGTTTCCCACAGGGAAAAGTAGGGGTTCCTATAACCAGAGAAATGGGAAACATGTGCTGGGGGAATGAATTATAGGTGTGTATAAAAACTCTGCTTTTCCTGAAGAAGTGGCTACAGTGTGGGTGGGGAGAAGAAGAAAGATGGCAATACTCTCCAAATGCAGGAACCAGCTCCTGCATTAAGAGAAAAAGATTAGCTACAATTCCTTTAGGTCAATTGTTATTTTAAGACTAAAGCAAAGGTCTGCTATGGTTTCAGGCTGAGATTTGCTGCTGCCTTTTTTCCTCATTCATTTTCCCCTCGTTTTCCTCATTCCTACCTCTCCTTTTCTGTTGCTTGGATGTGTGAAGGGACATCCTGGGGAAGTCCGCAGGTGAACAAGCTAATGAGGAACACAGTGCGCATGCCCTAGCTATTGGTGAGGCAGGCCCATGTCAGATGTGCAGATGGTCCAGTGAGAGGTAGGAAAAGGCGCACTCATTTACTGCTCAGCTCTGTTGAAGGCTCCCACAGTGCTGGGAAATGGGGAGCTCCAGCCTCCCTTCTCCTGATGGATGGAGTGACTATAAGACTTGTCATGAGAGTTGCACACTCCCTGTGAATGGAAGGAGAGGATGAATTCTTGGCTCTAGAGAATCTGAGACTTGAACTAATTCACACACTCAGATCCTGGAGGCCTTTCCAAACCCTGCCACCCTCCACTTCTTGATTACCTGGGCTGACACGGGAATGCTGGTGTGAGCACCTGACTAAGTCACTCTTGAGGTCAGACTGTTTGGATGGGGAATTTACTCCAGGGTTGAGAGTTCTTTTGCAGAAAATCTTCAATCCTAATGATGTTTATTGTGACAGATATTAGAATGGGTGAGTTCTGTGAAAGACGACAAACCACCTGACCTATAGTCGGAAATTATTTGGTGTCAGAAAATTGGCCTTCTGTGAAAAGGTCACTGCAGATTAGACACCACATAAGTGAGCCAGGGGAGGTTTGGGGTGATTATTTGTACTCAGGCTTAGGTCTACAACTTTCACCTTTTTATTTATTTTTTTTGCTGCCTTGCAAAGCTGTATATAATTTCCCTTTCCATTTCTGAGACTTTAGGTGTGGAAATCAGCTGAGATCTACTATAAATACTGAAAACCAGTTGTGCCCTGTCTTCCCAACCCTAGGAAGAAAGGTCAAGTGTCAGGCATTTTAATGTATTTACCTTAATAAAGATTTTATATATAGCTATATAATATTCATAAATTCATATAAGTGCATAAAATATATTCAGTTGATACATTACTATATATATGCATTTAAAAATATATTTCTTATGCAGTGCATATTTTAGTATATGGTACATATTTTCTTTCCTTGTAGTCATTGAGTAGGTAATATTATCATCATTTTGTAGATGCAGAAAGAGAAGAGATTAATTTTTCCAGGATCACTGGGCCAGTCAGGGTTCTTAGATGCAAATAACAAAAGCAGACCATAATTAATTTAAGCAGAAAAATCAATGGATCAAAATTGTATTGGGTGGTCCAGAGGATCTCTGGGAGCGCTGGCAATGCAGGCTGAAAGGCCTCACAGATGGGAGAAACACTGCAAAGACCCTGCTGCTGCTGCCCAGGTCAGAGCCTGAGGCACGCCCTGCTGTCAGCAAACCAGAGTGAGCCTGGATCACAGCACAAGGGGAAGCAGAGGCTGATGCTGCTTTCGTCAGAATGGCTGGCCAACTCCCACCTTTCCCAAAACATGGGCATGAGTCTGATGGGAGGAGTCTCAGACCTGTGCCTGCACTCCCAATGAGGGAGGCTGATGTATTAGGGGACACCCCACCTCCACCGTACACTGTACCACCCTGAGAATGACAGAGGCAGGTGGACCTCTTTTTACTTTCCCTACTGTGGATTCCTAGAGGAACCCAGCAGCCAGATGGCATCTGTCCCTGGGTGATTTCCAGCTTCTTGCTGAGCCTGACTGGGCCCAATCTGTCCCAGTTCACGTGTGTCAGAGCAGCTTTTGAAAGGAAAGTACGTTTACAAATAGAAAAACCCCAGTAGACAGCAAACACTACTCTTAAAACTTGTGGGAGGCTCAAGGTTACACTGTGGTGACTTGGTTGAGTCACTATGTTAAACTCAGCAACAACAACAAAGTGTGCCAATGACACTGGAGTGAGAATCATGAAGATTTGGGGCTTGGGAAGAAGTGAAACATCTCGAGACACTCTTGGTAGAAAAAGATGCACGGAGTCATCATGGAAGTGTTTTTAATTTTTTCAACCACGCAGGTGAGGCATACACATATATTTTCAAGGATTATTACAGATAAGCTCCAAGGTGCCTTGACTGTCCCCAGCAATCCCTAAGCATATCTCCATGTCATAAGTTGCTATTCTTGAGTGTAGATCCTTTAAAATTTAATAATCCATGTACTTTTACTCAGTTATTTATAGAATAAATATTCAGTATTATTTAGTATGTGTTTTTTCCCCAGCACCATGTCTTAGAACTGTTCTGAGCTGAGACTTACTGATACTCCTCACTGATTTAGGTGCCACGTAGTATTTCATTATAAGACCACCTAGGATGGCTTACTCAGAATCTTACTGATATGTATCTAGGGTTGTTTTTTTTTTTTTTTTTTTTTTTACCTTTGCAAACAATGCTCCAATGAACATCCTGACTGTGTCTCTTATACTCTAAGTGTTTCTCCAGGGTGGCTATGAAGAAGCAAAATTGCTGAGTCATAGGGGGTACACATTCACACATCTGCTTCTGGCAAATTGCCCTCCTAGGTACCTATATTGCAAAGTGCTCCCACTCATGCTTTGAGACGATCCACATCCCCACATCAATGTTAGCACACGTTTTAATTTTTGCCCATGTAAAGTGCTTTTTCATTTGTGTGTTGCTGAACACTGGTGATAGTGAACATCTTCATGTGTAGTGGTTGCCCATCTACATTTTTCTATTTTCCCTCACGAATATCCTCTTGTACTTAATTTCTAGACTCCTGAGAATAGAGACAGTCTGTTTTGTCTCTTGCTGTATCTTCCGTGCTGGTCCTGGTACAGTGTGTGTCATGAAATAATGGTGTGAACTCCCCTGAAATGGTTCAAGGTATCACAACCTATCTTCTAAGCATGGCTTTGCTCTGATATTAAATCTCCAATTAGGACACAGCCTAAAATCATCCCAGGAGTAAGCCCTAAAGTAAAAATTGGGCCTTTTACAGATAAATCAGACCTTTGTCACTTTTGCTAGAATGTGCTGTTGGAGGCCCCTTAAACCTCATCTAAGCTGTGCTCTAGTGACACAGGGTTGCGATGGCCCAGCAGGGTAGTTATCCTGATGATGCCTTTTGACTGAACGAGACCAGCTATGGGCTGAACATGGACCCCTCCTTCTTCTGGGAGGTAGTTACTGACATTTGAAAACCCAAGTTATTTCCAGTGAATGTTAGGTTCTGACTTTCCTTGACAACCGCCTTTTTAGAAGATGCTGGTTCTCTTCTAGTTTACTACAATCCCAACTGTTTGGTTCCTGGAGACATTTGAATTAGGATTTGATTTAGAACATTTAAATTGGGACAATGGAGTTGGAGACACTCATAAAAGTAAACCTATTTTTTTCTTTTTTAAAGAAAAGAAAGCCAGAAATACAGAACAGCATGTGATAGTATACCAAGTGGGTGACATCATCTAGACTTCCAGAAGAATTCTGGGGAAGGAGAGTTTTGAAGTCTAGGGTAGTCAAAACAGATATGTTATCAATTGCCTGGGCCAGGAAGTATAGGCAGAAAATACTGGGTGAGGATAGGGTGAGAGTCAAGGAGGTCCAAAGGTAACACGTATGTGGAGGTGCAGGTAATACCAAGGAGGTTTTTGCCGAGAGTTTGTGAATTTCTTTGACCCAAAATTTATAAAGACTAGGAGCACTCCTACTTATAAATGGCCTTGAAACCTGCCAAGCTGAGTGGAAAACTTTGCATCCTCTTAGCCCCTGGAAAAAGGGTTGAGTACTTTGAAAAGATTCTTAAATGACCCCCACATGATGAGAAGGACTGGCATAGGGAAATATTGAGAGATGATGTTGGAGATAGGATTTGGAGACTGGTTTGTAGAGGCCCTTGGCTTCCTAGCTAACACGTTTTTATCCTGTAGGTGACAGGGAGTCTTTGAAGGCAACTCAGAAAGTGATTTAAATTACTGATGAGATGTCATAACCACTACCATTTATTGTGTACTTTTTATGTGCCTCACACTATGCTGAACTTTTATATTTAATTGAAGTAAAATTCATATAACATAAAATTAACCATTTTAAACTGTACAGTTCAGTGGCATTTAAAACACTCACCTTGTCTTTCTGGTTCTAATGTGTTATCATCACTCCAAAAGAAAATTCCACCTACGTTAAGCAGTCATTCCCCATTCTCTCTTCCCTCTAGCCCAACTAGTCTGCTTTTTGTCTCTACTGATTAACCATTCTGGATTGTGCGGGCCAGCCGCACCAGTTGAACGGAACCTGAAGGAGTGAGTGGGAATGAAAAGAGGGACAAGGGCACAGAGAATGGAGGCAAGGCAACAAGGCTGATCAAGGCTCGTTTATTCCAGTGTCTCAGAGATATTTATGCATAACCAGCTGCAGCTCAAGGCAACTCAGAAGTTAACAACATACACAAGTAACTTATCGGGCTTTCTACAACACAGTCACAACATAGTTAGTTTTAGCAGAGTGCATCCTCCTTCAACATGGGAGTATGTGACTTTCCCATCCCAGGAATTCCACAAGCCAAGATTGACCTTGATTTGTCTATGACTTGTTTATGGGCTGCCTACACTGGATATTTCATGTAAATGGGGTTACACAATATAATATGGGCCTGTTGTATCTGGCTCCTTTCCCTTAGCATAATGTTTCTGCCACTCATTCATACTGTAGCATGTGTTAGAACTTCATTCCTTTCTATGGCTGAATAATCTTCAATGTAGTCCATGCATAGACTACAATTTGTTTATCCATTCAGTTGTTGATGGGTATTTTGGCCATTTCTGACTTTGGATTATTGTGAATAATGCTGTCATGAACATTAAGGCACAGGTTTCTGAATAACTGTTTACAATTCACTAGGGGTATTTATGTAGGAGAGGAATTGCTGGCTCATTTGGTAATTTTATTTTGCTTATTTTTTTCTTTCATTTTTATAAACATTTTATTTCAGAATAGTTTAAAATTTATAAAATAAAAACTGTAATGTAATAAAACAAAAAGTTCCCATATACCCCTCATCCTCATTTTACCCATTAACATGTCAATTAACAGCCTTTTCACAATTAATTATTTTTAGAAAATATGGTAGCAGATAAAGCTGCTGCCTGCGATACTGGCATCTTATATGAGAGCTTGTTAATGTCCTGACTGTTTCCAATTCAGTTCTGTGTTAATGGCCTGGGAAAAGAATTGGAAGATGGCCTAAGTGTTTGGGCCCTTACCACCCTCATGGGAGTCCCAGATGAAGCTCTTGGCTGCTGGCTTTGGTCTAACCCATCCCTGGCCATTGTGGCCATCTGCGGAGTGAATCAGTGGATGGAAAACCTCTGTCTCTTTCCCTCTCTCTGTAACTCTGACTTTCAAATAAATAAATAAAGCTTTTAAAAAAATAGGCTGAGCTTCCTTTGTCATCTCTTTTTTAATACTCTTACCAGTTCAGTGGAAGGACTATAATTACCTCTTACAGATATGGAATTACAGATAAGAAAACATAGGCCCAGAAAGTTAAGTGGCTTTCCTAAGGTCATCTATAGAATAAATGGTAGCACTGAGATTTAATCCCAGGACTGACTGACTCCAAAACTTGAGCCCTTAACCACCATACTATCCTGCGTCTCTGCAGTACTTAAGGAGGATGGTACCTCCAAATAAAGAAGATATTATTATTATTATTATTTGTTAAAGATGTATTTATTTGTTTATTTATTCATTTATTTGAAAGGCAGAGTTACAGAGAGAGAGGGAGAGACATAGAGAGAAAAATCTTCCATCTGCTGGTTCATTCTCCAGACTGCAGCAACAGCCAGGGCTGGGCCAGGCTGAAGCTAGGAGCCAGGAGCTTCATTTGGGTTTACCATGGGTACAGGGCCCAAAGATGTGGGCCATTATCTGCTTCTTTCCCAGGCCATTAGCAGGGAGCTGGATTGGAAAAGGAGCAGCTGGAACATGAACCAGTGCCCAACTGTCAATTGGAAGAAAAATTATCTTACCCTAAGAATGTTACCCACTAGTAAAGCTACAAAGCCACTTCTTGTATGGTAAAATGAGCAAGAATTTTACATGAAAGGGAAAGGGAGCACAGGCTTCATGGGCACTCTTCTGCTTACTTGTGTGGCAGACATCACTGCCACCTGCAAGAACCAATGACATTTCACCTTCCTCCCCCCTTTCTCTGCTCTTGTGGCCAGCCATTCCATCCCGTGCCCTTGAGGACTAGCAATTTCAGTTATGGAGAAATTGTCAAGCTTTGGATCTTAGCAGGAAGCTACATTTGACTAGTCATTTCATGCAGCAATTTCCTACCACGTGTCAGGGAGAACCCACAATAAGTGGTGTGCATGAGGATTAATATTGGTTGACTGTAGAAATGTGAAATAGATTACAGATAACCCTTTTTGAAACAAGACTCCCAAGATGGCTGAGGAGCAAGGCAAAAGTGAGGTGGGCTCATCACAGCTGAGACCTCAAAACTGCAGAGCAATGAAACTGCTTCTCTGAGAGACATGAGTGCTGGGAAGGTTGACATCGCTGTGGAGCAGACACGCTGCACCATCTCTGATGTGTCTACCACCCCAGAGAGGCACTGGAGATCCTTGCTCTACTCACAGTGGCTCTCTCATCTTGTTCTAAAGTGGCATCTTTTGTCAGTCCACTTGAAGGGGAGGGCCACTCCAGTACCTGGGTATGTTAATAGCTAGCTGTCTAGTAAGGCACATGCTGTCCAAGTGTGCAAATGCATTTCAATGTCAATATTTGAACTCCTCTGATATTTGTTTATTTCCTTGAAACAAAAACATTTGGAATCTACCTTGATTATATTTCTGTTTTTATGTCTTGATTTGTACCTTTCATATGCGCCTCTAGACCTGCCAGTGAGTTCTCTCTGTTTTCTCATTGGGTTAGACTAGTGGGAATCACCAGCGGGATCTTGGAGGGAAAGAAGAAATGGAATTGGGCACATTTGAATTTATGATTCACTTCCTGATGGGACTCAAGTTGGCAGTGGTTGCCTTTCTCTGTGCTTGGTCATAGCTTTTCCAAGGTGGTCTTTCCTAGTGCTGTAGATCTTGTTGAGTTCAGTAATACCCCTTCCATCTGTCCTTCTAGTGTGGGGAGTGTTATCAACTTCCCCTGTTGGTTTCTCCCACTTGTCTTGGACCAGAGAACAGGGGATCTGAGGACTGAGCAGCTTAGCCAGGAAATAGAACCAGACGAAATGAAAGGTAAGTTGCCTAGAACTGGTCACCTATAATCAAGGAGAAAAAAGTTCCGACCACAGTTATTACTTCATAGCAACTTGATGGCAATTGATGAGATGATTTTTGGGTTTCATCTGTATAGACAGAGCTCAATTTCATTAATACCTTGGTCACTATAGTATCCTTTTCCTTTCCAGGGTATTGCTTGAGGGACCATCTTCCATATGTACCCAGCTAGGCCATCTCCCACCTGTTAATTCTAGAATTTGAGCCCCTTGCAGGTTCTTGGAATGGCTTCAGCATTTCCCACTTCTTTCTTTCCTCATTCAAATATTCCCCTTTTCTGTCATAATTCTTAATGTTTCTTTAAGATGTGGTCAACTGTTAGAATTTTGACTTTTTATTGAAGATCAACTGAGAGGCTCAAGACACCTTATCTATTTTCAGTTTAATGGAGACCTCTGTACTCCCACAGCATCATCTCAGTCTTCTCCCCACTTCCAGAGCACAAAACATGTCCAGCAGAACTTGGTCTCACTGGTGAAGGGATAGTTTAGAAAATGTGATTGGGGAATGAATGAACATTAAGCTTTCATACATTTTAGAGTTCTGTGAGGGCAGTGGGATAAACATATCTGTACCCATACTTCCAGGATGGGAAAGGAGCTTTCCATAGTTTGAATATCATATGAATCCAAAATTCATGCAGACACTTAAGTGTCAAAGTCATGGGTTGATCCAAATGTGATGGCTAGGAGGTGGGTCTACTGAGAGGTCCTTAGGTCATTAGGGGCATGCCCTTGGAAAGCAGTTTTCCAAAGACATTCGATTATAAAAGCTTAAGTTGAGGGGCTGGCATCCCATATGGGTGCCAGTTTGTGTCCTGGCTGCTTCTCTTCTGATCCAGCTCTCTGCTAATGGCCTGCAAAAGCAATGGAAGATGGCTCAGGTGCACCCATGTGGGAGACTCGGAAGAACCTTCTGGCTCCTGGTTCTGGACTGGCTCAGCTACGGCTGTTGGAGCCATTTGGGGAGGAAACCAGCAGATGGAAGACCTGTCTCTCCCTCTGTGTGTAACTCTACCTCTCAAATAAGTAAATAAAATTCTTAAACAGATTTTTAAAAAGCTTGAGTTGGGTGCAGTTGCTCTCTCTGTTTCCCAGCTTGCCATGTGATCTTTCCTGTGCACACATTCCACCATTGTCATCTCTTGGCCTCACCATATGGCTGAACCTATGGAGTCCATCAGGTCTCATACTGTGTATCTCTAAAACTGTGAACTGAAACAAACCTCATTCCTTCATCATTAGACTGTGTCAGGAATTTAGTTACAGTGTTGAAAATCTGATTGATACAGAGCCCTTATAAGAAATTCTGAAAAAGTCTATTTTATAAGGTCTATTTTATAAACCTGGAAGTACAAAACCCAACTCCTTATATATTACATAAGATGGAACACATTGATAATGGCTATAAAGGGAAACAAAATCCCCTAGGATAGAAGGAAAAGGAATAACTTAACTTTTGAACTCAGAGTATTTTCTTCAAGATCTTAAGCTTCTCGCCCTCAGGAAGGTCCAGAAAAATATACATGAGAAGGAGTATGTGTATCTGTTTGTCATAGTGTCTGTTGGAGTCCCCAAGACCACTATCAGGTTTGGTGATTTTTTTTGGAAAGAATCATGATGTCAGCATATAGTTATATTTAAGGCTGAGTTTTTTTTTTTGGTGGAAGGATAAGGGTACAAATAAAATTAACATCAGACTGGGATAACGAGCAGTGGTGAAGTCTAGAGGAGGCCGGCACAAAGTTCAGAGTTCTCTTCGGGGGGGGGGGATACATTGGACATGTTTGAGTAGGATATGGCTCCTAAACATGTGTAGACATTTTCGTCTGAAAGTCATGGATTGATGATAGTAAGAAGGTAGAGGTTAAAGTTCCCCAGCAACATATTATAACAACACATGTGAAATGTTGTCTGTCTGGAAAACTCACTACAGAGTTATTGCCCTGGGTTTACATTGGAGATGGTTATGTGTTATCAGGTACTCAGACTCCCAGAGGAAAGCAGATGTGCAGTGTGAATGATCCAGCTTGTACACATGTAGGCACGGTGAGCCCTCCTCTCAGTTCGGAGGATCATGACGAGCCTTCCCAAATCCAGTTTTCTAGCTGCCAACCAGAGGCTGACCTTGCAAGCAGACCTTTCTAAGAACAGCATTGCTCAGCTCTGCCACATTTGTTCTCACCACACAGTACCATGCGGATTGCTCTTGGTTAAAGGAGGCAGTGGTGTAGTTCCCTAGCAATGGAAGTTTCCTTTCCCTTAGATTTCAGGAAGATTTGAGGCTTCCTAGAATGTCAGCTCAGGTGTGTTTTTCCAGATACATTAGCAATGATTTTCCAACTGAAAGGTACTGCTCACAATTGGCTCCAGTGAAGTAGTTGCCATGGCATCTTCTTCGTATCCTATCCCAAGGGGCTTAAGTCCAAGTTTCCAAGAGCTGTCCCAGCTGCACAGCCACCTCACCTCTCAGGGCTTTCCCAGGAATTACAGCCTATGTCACAGGCATGTTACCCATGCATATTCATGTTAGGGTCCTGTGGCCCCTCTGGCACAGAATTCTCTAACAATCTTGCTCAGTCAGGTTAGGCTGAGACTCAACCTTCGGTGTCAGTCTTGTGGCAGAAGGGGAGGCGTGGTCATTGTTATGTTAGCTACTTACCTCATCGGAGGCTCTAATTACCTAAGCAAGGGGGAAAGGTCCCAATCTCCCAATAAGAGGAGAGGGGCACTTCTTTGGGCCCACAGAGGTCAGGAGAACCTTACGGTTGAAGGAGCTCAAGTGCATATTTTCAGGAATCTCTACCCCAAGTCTGCAAGTCCCATTTCTTTCTATAGGGACCTTGACTTTAGTGGAGGAGATGAGCCTAGGCTGAGACTGCTCCTTCTCTGAAGTTTTGCTGCTTTTATAGTCAAGTCCCATGTCTGTGCTTCAGCTCTGTTTTCAAGCTGAAGAAAATCACGGTTTCTTTCAATACTACCAAGGAGGCTTTTGGAAATAATTACTTTTACTTGTTGACTTATTGCTTCAGAGTTATTTTTTTCCTCTTCAAAGCATTCAAGTTATTCTCCTGTAGTCACCCAGTTTCACAGTCCTTATCACCATTATATCTTCTTTAGCACCAGTGGTTGAAAAGCCAGTGTTTCCTCTTCCAGGCATAGCTGCTTCCAGTTCCCCACAGGTGACTATCTCGTCAATCCCACTGCACCCTCATGCCAGGGACGATGATGCTGCTTTCCCACCAGTGATGGGCTCTCGTTACCAGGCAGCCAATCAGTGATCCAGCTCTTGGGTCTCTACTTTTGAGTTTGTTTCTTGGACTGCTGCTCAGGAATGTGTGAGGCAGAATAATGTCCCCAAAATGCATCTACTTCCTAAACTCTGGACCCATGAATATGTTACTTGGAAAAGTAGACTTTTGCAGATATTGTTTAGTGAAGGATCTTGAGATGGGAAGAATATCCTGCATTTTCTGTGTGGGTCCAGTGGAATCACAATCATTATAGGATAGATACCTCAGGGTCAGAGTCAGAAGGATGCATGATGACGGAAGCAGAGGTCAGAGTGATGCCAGGCCATGGACCAAGGAATGACAAGCTGTTTCTAGAATCAAAAAGGCCAGGAACAGATTGTCCCCTAGAGGTTCCTGAAGAAAAGCAGCCCTTCTGAGGCCTTGTTTAGCTTACTGAGACACAGATAGAACTTCTGACCTCCAGAACTTTGCAATGAAGCTGTGAATTTGTGGCAGTTTGTTTCAGCAGTGATGGGAAACTAATACAATTGGATTTCCAAGAAGCAGAGGCTGAGATAGCACTTACGCACAAATGACTTACTGAGTGAATGCTCACAGAACAAGGACAGGAGAATGAAAGGGAAGTGCCAAGGAAGGGTGTGGCCCTGGTTAGTGTCCAGCCTCCATGTGACTCAGAGTGTGGTGCTCTGGGTCGAAGTCATTCTGCATAGTTGTCTCAGGTAGTCATTGGCCACCACTGGGTTGGTGGAAGGAGGGTTGGTGCACCCTACTGACTGAACCAGGTTCTTTCAGCAGAGAGCAGGTCTCCAGAGAAGAGTCACCTTTGGGCTGTTGACAGTCAACAGTCACAGCAGATGGGGGATGGTGTACAGTTCCAGTAAACAGGATCTATTTCAGCAACGTGTAGGGGGCAGAACCTGTGCACCCCAAGGAGACTGTTGTGATATGCCAGGCTGGAGGAATTAGAAATGTGGGTGCTTTTCTAGTCTGATTGCTATTTACTTGGCATACAGGCTCAGTCCAACTCACATAAAAGCAATGAGGTGAATTCAGCTGGCTGGTAACTCATTGGTTGGTGGTTTTACAGAATTTAGCTGCTTTACTGGCTTCTCCTAGCTTTTGTTTCATTTACTCAAGCAACTTGGCTGATCCTGGTTTATTGGGGTTCCCTTAGTTAGCATCAGTCCATTGGCAGAATTACATTTGAGGAAGACCCTTGGGCTCTCTGACTTGCCTGAGGGTTTAGGGCTGCTTTGGGTTCCTCAAGGAGGCAGTGCTGGCCTCTGAGTGCTAATCTGTGGTCTGTCCTCTGACCTGATGATACAGGAAGAGGGATACCAGCAGTCTCCAATGGAGATGAGATTTTACTCTTAATTATTTTATCCCTTGACGGCACAACAAACACATCCACACTGAAGGAAAATAGGCTTCTTCACTGAGCCGCATCCTGCCCCAGATCCGTAATTTGATACAAAAGCTTCACACAAATTGAAATTAAAATGCATTTTAGATGCTTCCTCTCATGAAAGCAGTTTGCACCAGTAGGCATCTCTCTTTCACACGTTCGATATAGAAATAAGGGGAAACCGGGCAGCCTTGGTGCAGGCGGCTGTGGAAGTAACGCAATCCCCCCTGCTTGTCAACTGCAGGCAGGAAAATGAAATAAAATGAATGCCAATTGGAGGTCTAATTATCCTTTTCAAGATGACTTCATCCTGTAAAGTGGCCCGTTGAATCCATAATAGGCACCTTTCCTTTCTTTTCTTCTTCTCCCCTTGGGTGTTTGGGGCCAAATTAACAGAGAGGGGTCACCTTGGGGTTCTGGAGATGAGATGCATATATATTTTTAATTGTGCTAGTTCCTGCCTAATTGCTCTCCAGAGAGGTTGCTCCAGTTTATAATATGCAGAAAAGTGGAAGGACAGTACCTGTTTCTTTATACCTTCCACACTGTATCAGAAAATGAAAACATAAAATGGCCCATGTGAGAGGTGAAAATTGTATTTTGTTATTATTTTGATTAATTATGATGACAGTTAGGCATCTCTTCATTGCTTATAGGCACCTTGTATTTATTTTTCTGTGTACTGCCTACTTGAGTTCTTTACCCATTTTTTTTTCTAACAGAGCTCTTTTTCTCTCTGATTTGTAGGTACTGCTTTCATTTTTTCAAAGCACAGGAAGGTTCTAGCTCTTTGTTTCTTAGCTGGCTTGTGCTCTGGCCTAGAAAGACTTTGGTTGAGTTCAACTTCCTCCTTCTCCTCTTGCACTTTCTCACTCTGATCTTCATTTCTGAGTACAGTACTGCATGCCCTGTGGACTCAATAAACACATGCTGATTGACTTTTTTTCCAATGGTTTACTTATTTATTTATTTATTTATTTGAAAGGCAGAGTTACAGAGGCAGAGATAGAGAAAGAGAGAGGTCTTCCAGCCGTTTTTCACTCCCCAGATGACCACAACAGCCAGAGCTGTGGTGATCTGAAGCCAGGAGCCTGGAGATTCTTCCAAGTCTCCCACATGGGCACAGGGTCCCAAGGTCTTGGGCTATCTCCTACTGCTTTCTCAGGCCATAGCAGAGAGCTGGATCAGAACCGGAGCAGCCAGGACTCGAACCAGAGCCCATATGGGATGCTGGCACTACAGGCAGTAGCTTTATCTGCTACCCACAGTACCGGCCCCTGATTGACTTTTTATTGACCTGACTTGTATGGCTTCTTTCCTCTGAAGAGCTCCATAGACTTTATATTCATTAACTTGATAACCCTTGAAGCACTCCAGTGTGGCAGCTGTAATTATTGGGATTTTTGAGATGGTGAAACAGAAGCTGAGATTCTCCAGCGCTGTTCTTGGAGAGTCTCAGGAGGTAGGTTGGGGGAGTCGAGCCCTTTCTCAAACTCTGGTCCTCAGGAGGGTTTGCAAGGGTCTGGGTCAGAATGACTGTAGGATGATGAGTCAGGAATCACTTTGTGCTAAGATTCCCCCAAGCACGTGCCTAAAAGAGACTCTTCTTCTTCAACTGTTCACACATTGAAATAAGACTAGTGGGTGGTTATATATGCCTGGGTTCAAGTTCTGTTTCTTTTCTTAAAAATAATCAATGGTGGGGCAATAATAGCAGCTAGTATTTATTGGGCTGTTATGATATGCCAGAACACTTGTTGGATGTTTTTCTTAGGCAGCCTCTGCCATCACAGTCATGCTGTCATGGGCTGAAAGGTTAAGTAACTTGTCAGAAATGGTATGGAACGCAGTGTTAGTGTATGCAGTGGGCTGGATGGTGACTGCTGACAGCTATGTCCATGTCTTTACTGCTGGAACCTATAAATGTGATGTTGTTTGGAAAAAGAGCTTTTGCAGATAAGTATGTTGAGGATCATCTTGAAATATCTGAGTGGATTCTAAATCCAATGAAAATTATAAGCGATAAGAGAAGAAACAAACTGAGAAGAGGAGGAAGCTGTGTGAGGACAAAGGTAGAGATTGAGTGATGCAGCCACAAGCCAAGGGATGCCAGGAGCCTGCAGAAGCAGGAAGAGGCAAGGAAGGATTTTCTCCTAGAGGGAATGTGGGCCTACTGCCCCATTATTTCAGATGTCTGCCCCCCGGAATTGTGAGGGAATAAATTTCTGTTGTTTTTAGCCCTCCAGTTGGTGGCAGATTGTTCCAGCAGTCACAGGACAACCTTACAGTGTTGAGATGGGGACCCAGGTGGTCTGGATTTCAAGTTTGCAGTTTTAACTGCCATAGCGGGCATGCAGTTTCCTCTCTGTGCTTCTTTCTTCAGCTGTACATGGGAATGATGCCTGTGCCTCCTCTGAAGAGGTGGCTTAAGGGTTAAACAAGACAATGTATATAAAATGTGGAGATGGGAGCTCTCACTGTTAGCCCTTGCCACTCTTGGGTTGTTTACTTATTACTTATTTGAAAGAGTTGCAGAGAGATTGAGTTACCTAGAGACAGAGACAGAGAAATTGAGATTTTTCCATCTCCTGATTCACTCCCCAAATGAACACAACGGCCAGAGGTGGGCCAGGCTGAATCCAGGAGTCCGGAACTTCATGTGTGTCTCCTGTACGGGTGGAAGGGGCCCTAGTACTTGGGCCATCTTCTGCTTTCCCAAGTGTATTAGCAGGGAGCTGAATCTGAAGTGGAGCAGCTGGGACTCCGAGCACCACAAGCTTAACCCATTGTGCCACAAATCTGGCCTCAGGATTATTGTTTTCTCTGAGTAAACCTAAGAAGAGGCTACTGGTGGGCTGACTTCAGTCCGAGGCAGACCTGTCCCCAGGTGGCCATTGCTGATCCCCTAGGGAGGGTGTTTTAGAATCACTTCCTGAGATCACCACTGGCAGATTTGAACCCAGACTTGTTGGACTGGAACTGCTATGCCATAAGACCTTTGCAGGGGGAATTATGAGGGAAGAGAAAGGAATATTCCAAATGGCTTGAACACATAGCTGGCTTATAGTATAGCAATCACTGAAATATCAATGACTTAAACAACTAATTATACTTTCCAGTTAAGCTCCATATCCAATCTAGGTCAGAAGTATTCTCTGCCCTTGCTCTGCGATCCAGATATTAGAGCAGCTAGTGCAAGCTACAAGGGAAGGAGGAAAGAGCAAATGGCAAATAACTCATTGGCTCTTAAAGCCTCCCCTCTAAAGTGTGACATGCATCACTCCCATTGGCCAGAGCAAGTCACAGGCACTTGCCTAGCTTCAGGGGAGTGGGGAGTACAAACCTACGGGAGTATTCATTGGGCAGCACCGATGACAGCACAGCTGCCAGATGGGATTGCCTTCTGTTTTTTCCCCTCTGATTTTTAAATTTTATTTCCCTTTGACTCTTTTTCCAAAGGGCCCCTCTTCTCCACCCTTTTCTGTTACCACAACAATCCTGGTCCTAATGCTGTAGAGTGCATTATTGGGACCCTGTTGCATTTATCCTGCACTTTGGTCCCATGCTAGAATTTACAAAGATGGAGATCTTCGGGACCCCTTCTTTACCATGCTTCTTGTCCCTTTCTTTTGCTGCAAGCCAAAGTTGTGTGAAAACTGGAGCTAGAGAGAAACCTCTTGGCTCCATTGGCCTTTTTGAATCCCTGGCAAATATTGCCTAGGCATCTGAAGCCTCGGCTTCCTTAAAAAAGAATTCCAGGGGTCTATTTATTAACAAGCATGAATTTCGACAGATTTTCATGTTCTTCTTTCTTGGCAGGGCATGCAGGGATCTCCTGCCAGTTTCTGACAGCCTTGTCGCTAGGTGTTAAGTGAAAAACATCATCAGCCTGGTCTATTGATAGGTTCAAGTGACAGTGTATGTTGCCAATCTCAGCCAAGAATCACTTCTGACAATTTTCCTCTCCATCACTGCACTTGGGTGGGAGCATCATTGCACCCCCTTTGCTCAGGAGTTGGAGACGCTGTAACCATATTAAGGCTGCATATGTCTGCATGGCTGCAAGCAGTAGGTTTGTGGAGGAATTAAGCAGGGCATATGGCTTCCGGCAGGCTGCCTGTATCATGGCAGCCTCGCCCAACCCTGTGCCAAGCAAGGCTGTCGAAGCCGCTTTGCCTTGTCCTTCTGAGGAGGGGGCTGCAGCCAAGCTTGTTGACTAGTGCTCACTAAGGCTGCCAAAATGGTCTGTTTGCTTGGCAAGGCTGCCTGCTTGTGGAGGCCACCTCGTTGACCTCATCCTGTCTACTCCCACTGCCCAGGGACAGAAGTCACTGCGTGTTCTTCAGTTCTCAGCCTGCAGGTCAGGAGGGTGTACCTCTTCCTTCCCTGTCAGCACACACAGGCTGACCCTAGTCCCTCCTGCTCCCTCCAATCTGTTCTCCATTAAGGGGATCACAATGATTGTTTCAGAATGCAAAGTTGATCATGGAAATAAATAAATAAATAAATAAATCTGCACTAGAGTCCTAGTGATATAAATGCAAACAAAATTCTAGGACAGCGTGCAGGATCTTGCTTGTCCCTGCCCTCCTTCCTGTATTATCCTCAATCAAACTCTTCCTCTCCATGCCTAAGCCACACTAGCCTTCTGTAGGTCCATTGATGGCTATGTCTCTCTCCTTAATAGGGCCTTGGGCATGCCCTTCCCTATACCTCAATCTCTTCCTCCTAGCCCAGTGGCTGCCACCTTTGGCTGCACACAGAATCAGCTGAGGGGCAGGGGAAAGGATTCTAAAACTACCACATGTTTGGGCCTGCCAGCCACCTAAGATTTGAATTTCAGCAGTCTGGACAGAGGTTTGGGAATCAGCATTTTAGGAATTTCAGAACTGCTTCCAACTTGCTTCCAGGAGTGCAAAACTCTAACCTGGTTAATCCTGTTCATCCTTTGGCTCTCAACTCAGTGGTCTCTTCTTCAAGGAGGCCTTCTCTATTTTCCCTGACCAGGACAGGAGATTCCTGTTTTTCACTGTTGAGGGATCACTCTACCCTCTGTCATAGTACTTGAGAGTCTGAATTTTATTCTGAACTATGTGATAATTGGATTGATGTCTTTCTTCTTTATGGACTTTAAGCACCATGAGGGCTATAGTTGTATATAATTTTGTTTGCCATCATAACTCCAGTGCTGCCATGGTAATTAGTGCCTGATAAGAGATCAATAACTAATGGCAAGAGAAATGTGTATATTTTGGAGACATCCCAGGTTCTCCATGGTGGTGCAACCAGCCCTATTTGGATGTCGGGAGTGTCAAATAGGTTTTAATACTTTTCCGGGGCAGGGCTTCCCTTCTCTGGTTCGTCAGCAGACTCCAACTCTGTCTCTGAAATAAAAGCCATTTTGGGATAGGCAGACCCGAGTGAAATGGCATGGGATAGAAGTAGATGGGCTTCCACGGAAGATAGCCCAAGTGCTTGGGCTCCTGCACCCATAGAAGAGACTGGGAGGGAGCTCCTGGATCCTGGCTTCGGTCTGGCTCTGCTGCAGCCATTGTAGACATTTGGGGAGTAGGCAAGTGGATGGAAGACCTCTCTCTCTGTCTTTCCCTCTCTCTGTTTGTAACTCTGCATTTCAAATAAATAAATAAATAAATAAATGTTAAAAAAAGAGAAGTAGGTGAGTCCACACGAGGGGTGGTCAAATCTTATAGGGTAGATGTCGAGGTAATTCAGGGGCACATAGAAGATTCTGGGTATAAACACCTGACATTTTTAGGAACAGCTCATGAACTGGGTATTCAGTAAACTCAATATTCTGACCCAGGACAGTATGTTTCCACTATCAGGACATGAAGCTGGTCTTCAAGCCGGAAGGACTGGAACAAACTTGGTGTGGAGCCATCAGCAGCTGGTGGTGTGAGGCTATCTCGGGAGAATGTGGAGCACCACTGGTGGTGTCAGAGGCCTCAGGGCAGCCCCAGGTCTACACTGCAGGAGACAACCTCAGCTGAAATTGTGGAGCTGCAGTGTGTGATCTCTGAGAAATAATGAGGAGGTAGGAGAGCTGCCAGATGCCGATAGAAACCAATGTTCTAATTTCCTAAAAAGGGGGAAGGTGGAACATCTTTAAATTGCAAATAAAACCTTGAAGTCAAACCTTCTACTTACCTGCAAAAATTACAGCAGACTTTTTATAGTGTAGTTATGATTGCATAGAAAAGAATCATTCCACATTGTAGAATATATCAAAACGTTGCATTGTGCTCCAAACATATTTACAATTATTTGTCAATTACAAATAAAACTAAAAACTGAAACAAGATCCCTATAGAGTAAAAGCTACTTTTTACTGTTTTATTCCAAAGAAGCCTTTAATGATGCTGCTTTTAATAAAATTTTTCTACCAGAAAAAAAAAGAAAGGAAACTGAACATACAAAACAAACTCCTATTTTATAGCAGAATGCAAACTTGAAACTGGAAATAAACTTGAATTATACCTCTCAGAAAGAAAAAAAGAGAGGGAGGTTGGGAGAGAGGGAAAGATGAAGGAAAGACAAGAAAAGCAAGCGAGGATCCTTGGATGTGGCATAGGCTTGCCGAGAGCCAGTCTTGCTGCCCTCTTCTAGTGGGGTTGTTAGATGGAATGCTTATGTCAAAAGCTTCCAAAAGTTCATAGAAAATACTGTTAGGGATTTCAGGTTTGTTTTTTGCAGCAATGTAAACTTATCTTTTAATTATATTCTCTGTGGACTTTTTGAAGTGTTCTCATACTTAAAGGATATTTTGACTTCAGCAAGGCAGTAGATATGATTTCCTGTGTTATCTTTTCCCACCAGCATGGATACAGGTTGAATTTGTAACTGATTAAACTACTATTCCTGAAAAGCACCCCACTTCAGAGGAAGGCGTCCTACCTGACTTCTACTTTCCTCCTGTGTCCTCTCCTCTCTCCTTTTTCTGCAGATTTTCCCTTCATATTCTCCTTCTCTACATGTGTGACTGATTCTCGAAACATTATTTTCTTCATTTGTTTTTCCTCCACAGATACTAATCTACTTTTCCAGCTGGAGATTCTGTTTATCTCCAACTCATTAACAAAAGCGGACCTTGCTGTGTTTCCTACTCCTCACTCCAATCCTCAGTGTTACCTATTTTTTTTGCAAATTAGGAAATAAATAATTCACTCTACATCTAGGCACCAGAATATTTATTTTATTGGCTTTGGGATGCAGCTTCTTTTAATCTTTTTGTTTCCAAGTAGACTAAAGAGAGGTTAAATACCACTGTCATCACTAACTTTGTTACCATCGCCACCACCACTAGCATCAGCAAGACAGATTTGGAAGCCTCTGGGGTGGGAAAACAAAACACATTTTCCAACTCAAATATACAACTTGCCACTGATTTATTCTCTCATTGGATCCTTACAACCTAATGAGGTAAATAGTATCCCTATCACCATCTTATAGGGGGACAAAGGCAGGTGCCACAGAAGTTAAGTCACCTGCTTATGATCATGTGGTCAGTCATTCCAAGCCAGGATACTTTTCACCTGCAGCAGTTCATCAGCGAGCCAGCCTCCTAATGCACCTGATGAATGAAACTTGCCTACCTTCCTAACAGGGCTCATACCTCTAAGTTTGTGGCACTAAATATGTTGTGTCATCACTGGTTGTATAAATCATTGTTAACATAGTTAGACTTTGAGTTTTTTAAGGACAGGAATTCTCTTATTTATTTGCAATACCCAGGCTTAAGCATGAGGCTTAATACCTGGCAGACTCTAAATAAAGTGTGCTAATTTGAAGTGAATGCTAGTAAGGTGGTTGTTTCTTCATTGTTAAGTGTTTGGGATTTTATAACGTTTTCTTAGTGTATAGTCTATGTACCATTTGAAACAGAATTGCCTGCATAAACCTTAAAACTTATTTCAAATGTGTTTTAAGGCCTCACGCAGACAACCTGAATTAGTCTGAGTGGGACTAAGGAATCTGCATTTTAGCATATTTCTGAGTGATTTTTATGTTTTCTAATTGGAGACCCATTATGGCCTCTTGCAGGTCTGACATTTTGTAAAGATGTTTTCTCATTTTGTCTATATAGCACAGTAAAAGATGCTATGGAAAAAGTGGTTCTGGGAATATATTTCTGAGAGCATTTGATTTCCAGGATTCCATATTTAGCTGTATTGTTTTTGTTGTAAATTTCCTCAAATCCTTTGTGGAAAGAGCCAAGCTATATAAATCAATATGAATTAATAAAATTAAGCTATACTGTTTCCCTAAGTAATCAGATGATAGAAGCCTTGGTAACATAGATGCACTCATGGCTACTCAAACCCTGACCCTGCATTGACCAGGAGGTGTGTCTAGGGGATGCAGCATGGCCCTGCAGAGCTGACTGTGTTCTTAAGCACCAGGGGCCAAGCCATGCAAAGTGAATTCTCTAATTTGCATTCTCTTCCTGGAATGCTCAGATGTGAGCCCTACACAATGGACAACGCCCCTATTCTGAAATGACGAGGCAGGAGTTTGCATTCTTTCAGCACAGCTCAGGTTAGTTAGGGGAGTTTTCTGGGCTTATTTTCTCATCAGTAGGGAAAGTTGAAATCTTGGGATTTGTAAGGATTGAGAACAATGTACATGTAAGGCCTCATCCCCTGTTTGGCATGTGGTTGACAGTGTATCATGGCACTTAATTATTAAATAATTGTGGTCATTATAACACTAATGATATATTTACTCCTTTTCCCCACTAGGAAGAATCAAATAATTGAATACACTGCTGATGCTCTTAGGCGCTGATAGCCAACAGGGTGAGAAATTGTGTCTTGCATCAGCTCTGAGAGTTAACAGCCCATCTCCTTGAAGCATCCCTCCAGGGACCTCCAACAATGGATTCCCTGTTTGCTATATAATCTCTATTTTTAGCCATAAATTTTAAAATGCACCTGGAAGTAGACTGCAAAAATGGCCACAATAGACTTGGATTTCCTTGTGATGGGACTTAGCCATTTCACCCAGTAAGGAATAGCACCTGCTATTTTATTGCTGGAAATCTGGGAATCTGGGCTCATATATGGCTTGCTTTGGCCTATACATTATAGTAGGCATGATGGCATGCTATTTCTGAATGCAAGCCTTACACTCTTGGAAACTTGCCACTGCCATGTGGACAATGCCCAGGGTTAAAATGGGTATCATGGGACTGATGACCCAGCTCCCCCGAAATCTCAGTAACCAACCACCAGATATGTGAATGAGGCCATCCTAGACACAGTAGTCACCAGCCAACCTACCAGCTGCCGCCAAGTGCATGAGCTGGTGCTGCTGAGCTCAGTCAAGCCTTCCCGGGATCAGCAGGGCCACCCAGCTGATGCAAAGATGCTTGGGCAATGATTATACAGCCATAACTAACTGATACATTTCAAATTTGTTAGTAATTGATCCAGTCATTTTGACATCACATAGTGGATCATCAACAAATGTTTGCCTCTCGGTGTCAGACTCTTGGGATAAAGAGGTAAACATGGAAGGTGCCTGTCAGAGAGGGAACTGGAGAAACAGAAGTAGATGGAAACATCAGGGATCTGTGTGTCTATTTTAGAACTGCTTGGACTTGGAACCATGGTGCCAGGCACCACAATCATGATTTTGTGCCGTTTTATTTCTGTGTTCCGCCAGGGTAGTGTGTGGCTCCAGAGCCATGGTAAGCCTGGATGCTCTCCTATATATCTTTAAATTGGGGCATCCCTAAAGGCAAGCTGGGCTTGCAACATCCCTTTCAGCTCATTCCCCAAGCTGAGGACGCCAAGTCAAAACAGTCGATGAGTGCTTACTCTCTTAAAATGAGAAACCTGTTGGCCCTTTTTCTGAAAATGGTGAGATAGCAGCTGCAGCTGTGATTGTGGCATTTTATAGTCAACACAGCCTGTTCCCTAGGGTCCTGGCTTTCAAACTCAAATGTCTTTTCTGTATTCATTCAGAATGAGTGTCTCCAGGGGACTGGGGAAGTTTCCTGGAGATGGTGCCAAGTCACAGGAAGGTGGGCACTTCCCAGATGTGATGATTCTTCTTCTCCTGTGGTCTCCCAAGATGGAACATTTCCCCCAATTAAGCTACATAAATCCTAGGATGAACAGTGTGAGTTTGTCAGCAGGTGTACAGTAGGGCTGCTTACAAGTGAGTAAAATTCATCCTCTCTTTACAATGTTTTAGAGCACTTACCTATGCCAGGTAGATGCAGACATGAATAATACAGCCTTTACCACCAGAGCTCATAATCTGATATGGGAGACAGATGGGTATATGATCAACACCTTGTGATAAGTGATACAGTGTGTGTGTGTGTGTGTGTGTGTGTGTGTGTGTGTGTGTGTGTGTGTGTGTAGGGGTTAGAGACAGTGGGAAGGAGTTATAACAGCCCAGGATTTATTATTCTAGCAGTATAGATTGGTGATGGATAGCCTGGTCAGCCTGATATGAACCCTGACTCTGTCACCTTCTAGCTGTGTGATGTTGGGCAAGTGTCTTTTTGAGCCTTTATTGCCTTGTCTGTGTAAAGGAATAGTGACAGCACTTAACTCATCAAGCCAGTGTGAGATATAACTGTGCTAACACATGCATAATGCTTGAAACCATAGCACTGGCACACAGTGGGCACTGGATACAAGTAAAACATGAAAAAAGGCATCTTGCAGCATAAATGGGAGGACAAGAAGCAAGGCATTCTGGACAGAAAGGAGACAGTTAGGTTCCAAGGCAGCCTGAAAAGGCTTTTACTGTGACTGTGAAATATTTGCAATGCCCCTAGGTAGTATTTCTCAAACTAGAGCTTATGTCAAACCTCCTTGAGGATGCATCCAGAGAGAGAGAGCAGGGCCCCGCTCTCTGTTTCTGAATCAGATAGTCTGGGGTACAGCCTGAGAATACAGCTCTTGCAGGTTCATAGGCAGTCCTAAGCAGCTCTTGCAGGTTCATAGGCAGTCCTAAGCAGCTCTTGCAGGTTCATAGGCAGTCCTGAGCAGTCTTGCAGGTTCATAGGTAGTCCTGAGCAGCTCTTGCAGGTTCATAAGTAGTCCTGAACAGCTCTTGCAGGTTCATAGGCAGTCCTAAGCAGCTCTTGCAGGTTCATAGGTGGTACTGAGCAGCTCTTGCAGGTTCATAGGCAGTCCTGAGCAGCTCTTGCAGGTTCATAGGCAGTCCTGAGCAGCTCTTGCAGGTTCATAGGCAGTCCTGAGCAGCTCTTGCAGGTTCATAGGTAGTCCTAAGCAGTGTTGCAGGTTCATAGGTAGTCCTGAGCAGCTCTTGCAGGTTCATAGGTAGTCCTAAGCAGTCTTGCAGGTTCATAGGTAGTCCTGAGCAGCTCTTGCAGGTTCATAGGCAGTCCTGAGCAGCTCTTGCAGGTTCATAGGCAGTCCTGAGCAGCTCTTGCAGGTTCATAGGTAGTCCTGAGCAGTCTTGCAGGTTCATAGGTAGTCCTGAGCAGCTCTTGCAGGTTCATAGGCAGTCCTAAGCAGCTCTTGCAGGTTCATAGGCAGTCCTGAGCAGCTCTTGCAGGTTCATAGGTAGTCCTGAGCAGCTCTTGCAGGTTCATAGGCAGTCCTAAGCAGCTCTTGCAGGTTCATAGGCAGACCTGAGCAGCTCTTGCAGGTTCATAGGCAGTCCTAAGCAGCTCTTGCAGGTTCATAGGCAGTCCTGAGCAGCTCTTGCAGGTTCATAGGCAGTCCTAAGCAGTCTTGCAGGTTCATAGGCAGTCCTGAGCAGCTCTTGCAGGTTCATAGGTAGTCCTGAGCAGCTCTTGCAGGTTCATAGGCAGTCCTGAGCAGCTCTTGCAGGTTCATAGGCAGTCCTGAGTAGTTCTTGCAGGTTCATAGGTAGTCCTGAGCAGCTCTTGCAGGTTCATAGGCAGTCCTGAGCAGTCTTGCAGGTTCATAGGTAGTCATAAGCAGCTCTTGCAGGTTCATAGGTAGTCCTGAGCAGCTCTTGCAGGTTCATAGGTAGTCCTGAACAGCTCTTGCAGGTTCATAGGCAGTCCTAAGCAGCTCTTGCAGGTTCATAGGTGGTACTGAGCAGCTCTTGCAGGTTCATAGGCAGTCCTGAGCAGCTCTTGCAGGTTCATAGGCAGTCCTGAGCAGCTCTTGCAGGTTCATAGGCAGTCCTAAGCAGCTCTTGCAGGTTCATAGGTAGTCTTAAGCAGTCTTGCAGGTTCATAGGTAGTCCTGAGCAGCTCTTGCAGGTTCATAGGCAGTCCTGAGCAGCTCTTGCAGGTTCATAGGCAGTCCTGAGCAGCTCTTGCAGGTTCATACGTAGTCCTAAGCAGCTCTTTCAGGTTCATAGGTAGTCCTAAGCAGCTCTTGCAGGTTCATAGGCAGTCCTGAGCAGCTCTTGCAGGTTCATAGGCAGTCCTGAGCAGCTCTTGCAGGTTCATAGGCAGTCCTGAGCAGCTCTTGCAGGTTCATAGGTAGTCCTGAGCAGCTCTTGCAGGTTCATAGGCAGTCCTAAGCAGCTCTTGCAGGTTCATAGGCAGTACTAAGCAGTCTTGCAGGTTCATAGGCAGTCCTGAGCAGCTCTTGCAGGTTCATAGGTAGTCCTGAGCAGTTCTTGCAGGTTCATAGGCAGTCCTGAGCAGCTCTTGCAGGTTCATAGGTAGTCCTGAGCAGCTCTTGCAGGTTCATAGGTAGTCCTGAGCAGCTCTTGCAGGTTCATAGGCAGTCCTGAGCAGCTCTTGCAGGTTCATAGGTAGTCCTGAGCAGCTCTTGCAGGTTCATAGGCAGTCCTGAGCAGCTCTTGCAGGTTCATAGGCAGTCCTAAGCAGTCTTGCAGGTTCATAGGCAGTCCTGAGCAGCTCTTGCAGGTTCATAGGTAGTCCTAAGCAGCTCTTGCAGGTTCATAGGCAGTCCTGAGCAGCTCTTGCAGGTTCATAGGCAGTCCTAAGCAGCTCTTGCAGGTTCATAGGCAGTCCTGAGCAGCTCTTGCAGGTTCATAGGTAGTCCTAAGCAGCTCTTGCAGGTTCATAGGTAGTCCTAAGCAGCTCTTGCAGGTTCATAGGCAGTCCTGAGCAGCTCTTGCAGGTTCATAGGCAGTCCTGAGCAGCTCTTGCAGGTTCATAGGCAGTCCTGAGCAGCTCTTGCAGGTTCATAGGCAGTCCTGAGCAGCTCTTGCAGGTTCATAGGCAGTCCTGAGCAGCTCTTGCAGGTTCATAGGTAGTCCTGAGCAGCTCTTGCAGGTTCATAGGCAGTCCTGAGCAGCTCTTGCAGGTTCATAGGCAGTCCTAAGCAGTCTTGCAGGTTCACAGGCAGTCCTGAGCAGCTCTTGCAGGTTCATAGGTAGTCCTGAGCAGCTCTTGCAGGTTCATAGGCAGTCCTGAGCAGCTCTTGCAGGTTCATAGGTAGTCCTGAGCAGCTCTTGCAGGTTCATAGGCAGTCCTGAGCAGCTCTTGCAGGTTCATAGGCAGTCCTAAGCAGTCTTGCAGGTTTTAGGCAGTCCTGAGCAGCTCTTGCAGGTTCATAGGTAGTCCTGAGCAGCTCTTGCAGGTTCATAGGCAGTCCTGAGCAGCTCTTGCAGGTTCATAGGCAGTCCTGAGCAGCTCTTGCAGGTTAATAGGCAGTTTCTAAGCAGCTCTTGCAGGTTCATAGGCAGTCCTGAGCAGTCTTGCAGGTTCATAGGCAGTCCTAAGCAGCTCTTGCAGGTTCATAGGTAGTCCTGAGCAGCTCTTGCAGGTTCATAGGCAGTCATAAGCAGCTCTTGCAGGTTCATAGGCAGTCCTGAGCAGCTCTTGCAGGTTCATAGGCAGTCCTAAGCAGTCTTGCAGGTTCATAGGCAGTCCTGAGCAGCTCTTGCAGGTTCATAGGTAGTCCTGAGCAGCTCTTGCAGGTTCATAGGTAGTCCTAAGCAGCTCTTGCAGGTTCATAGGCAGTCCTGAGCAGCTCTTGCAGGTTCATAGGCAGTCCTGAGCAGTCTTGCAGGTTCATAGGTAGTCCTAAGCAGCTCTTGCAGGTTCATAGGTAGTCCTGAACAGCTCTTGCAGGTTCATAGGCAGTCCTAAGCAGTGTTGCAGGTTCATAGGTAGTCCTAAGCAGCTCTTGCAGGTTCATAGGCAGTCCTGAGCAGCTCTTGCAGGTTCATAGGCAGTCCTAAGCAGCTCTTGCAGGTTCATAGGCAGTCCTGAGCAGCTCTTGCAGGTTCATAGGTAGTCCTAAGCAGCTCTTGCAGGTTCATAGGTAGTCCTAAGCAGCTCTTGCAGGTTCATAGGTAGTCCTAAGCAGCTCTTGCAGGTTCATAGGTAGTCCTAAGCAGCTCTTGCAGGTTCATAGGCAGTCCTGAGCAGCTCTTGCAGGTTCATAGGCAGTCCTGAGCAGCTCTTGCAGGTTCATAGGCAGTCCTGAGCAGCTCTTGCAGGTTCATAGGCAGTCCTGAGCAGCTCTTGCAGGTTCATAGGCAGTCCTGAGCAGCTCTTGCAGGTTCATAGGTAGTCCTGAGCAGCTCTTGCAGGTTCATAGGCAGTCCTGAGCAGCTCTTGCAGGTTCATAGGCAGTCCTAAGCAGTCTTGCAGGTTCACAGGCAGTCCTGAGCAGCTCTTGCAGGTTCATAGGTAGTCCTGAGCAGCTCTTGCAGGTTCATAGGCAGTCCTGAGCAGCTCTTGCAGGTTCATAGGTAGTCCTGAGCAGCTCTTGCAGGTTCATAGGCAGTCCTGAGCAGCTCTTGCAGGTTCATAGGCAGTCCTGAGCAGCTCTTGCAGGTTCATAGGTAGTCCTGAGCAGCTCTTGCAGGTTCATAGGCAGTCCTGAGCAGCTCTTGCAGGTTCATAGGCAGTCCTAAGCAGTCTTGCAGGTTTTAGGCAGTCCTGAGCAGCTCTTGCAGGTTCATAGGTAGTCCTGAGCAGCTCTTGCAGGTTCATAGGCAGTCCTGAGCAGCTCTTGCAGGTTCATAGGCAGTCCTGAGCAGCTCTTGCAGGTTAATAGGCAGTCCTAAGCAGCTCTTGCAGGTTCATAGGCAGTCCTGAGCAGTCTTGCAGGTTCATAGGCAGTCCTAAGCAGCTCTTGCAGGTTCATAGGTAGTCCTGAGCAGCTCTTGCAGGTTCATAGGCAGTCCTAAGCAGTCTTGCAGGTTCATAGGCAGTCCTGAGCAGCTCTTGCAGGTTCATAGGCAGTCCTGAGCAGCTCTTGCAGGTTCATAGGCAGTCCTAAGCAGTCTTGCAGGTTCATAGGCAGTCCTGAGCAGCTCTTGCAGGTTCATAGGTAGTCCTGAGCAGCTCTTGCAGGTTCATAGGCAGTCCTGAGCAGCTCTTGCAGGTTCATAGGTAGTCCTGAGCAGCTCTTGCAGGTTCATAGGTAGTCCTAAGCAGCTCTTGCAGGTTCATAGGTAGTCCTGAGCAGCTCTTGCAGGTTCATAGGCAGTCCTGAGCAGCTCTTGCAGGTTCATAGGTAGTCCTAAGCAGCTCTTGCAGGTTCATAGGTAGTCCTGAACAGCTCTTGCAGGTTCATAGGCAGTCCTAAGCAGTGTTGCAGGTTCATAGGTAGTCCTGAGCAGCTCTTGCAGGTTCATAGGTAGTCCTGAGCAGCTCTTGCAGGTTCATAGGCAGTCCTAAGCAGTCTTGCAGGTTCATAGGTAGTCCTAAGCAGCTCTTACAGGTTCATAGGCAGTCCTAAGCAGCTCTTGCAGGTTCATAGGTAGTCCTAAGCAGTCTTGCAGGTTCATAGGCAGTCCTAAGCAGCTCTTGCAGGTTCATAGGCAGTCCTAAGCAGCCTTCCAGGAATCACACTTTCTTGCCTCCACTTGCTCTTAATCGTCCGAGAAAGCAATACTTGGTGCTTGTCATCAGCGCTTTGCTCAACAGCGTTTTCCCGGGAAGCCATCTCTGTCGGGCTTCAACTGCTTCTCAGATAAGTGCTGCTCCTGGACAGTGTTTTGCAAAAATGTTTGCCTTAGCTTCACTTACCCTTTGTGGGACTACCCACACTCCTAACACATGTATATGCTCTTTCCACAGGAGGAAAAAAAATCTTTTGATTCTTCTTCCTGGTTAGGCAGGGCGGCACAGAGGAAAGCTACCATACAGGTTCTAGATGGACCTTGGATAACCCAGACTGCAGACTACAGATCCAGGCTGCTACCTGACACCAATATGCTCTTCTCTGCCTGATCATACCCAACACAACCTTCAGAGCCTGTCATTTCTACCTTCCCTGTGCAGATTGGCCCAACTCAGGCCCCATAGCCACTGCACAGAGTCTGTACAGGGTTTTCTTTTGCAGCAATGGAAATGTTTTAGAACCAGAGAGTGGTGGTGATTGAATGGTATGTGAGTATGCTAAATGCTAGTGAGTTTTTCCACCTTAAAATGGTTAATATATATATTTTACAGGCAAAGTGGATAGTGAGAGTGAGAGTGAGAGAGAGAGAGAGAGAAAGGTTTTCCTTTTTGCCGTTGGTTCACCTTCCAATGGCTGCCGTGGGCGCATCGCACTGATCCGAAGCCAGGAGCCAGGTGCTTCTCCTGGTCTCCCATGCGGGTTCAGGACCCAAGCACTTGGGCCATCCTCCACTGCACTCCTGGGCCACAGCAGAGAGCTGGCCTGGAAGAGGGGCAACCAGGACAGAATCCGGCGCCCTGACTGGGACTAGAACCTGGTGTGCCGGCGCCACAAGGTGGAGGATTAGCCTATTGAGCCGCGGCACCGGCCTATTTTATATATATTTTAAGTCAATTGAAGAGTGCATGAAACCCACTCTTTCAAGTGTGTGAAATATTTTTAAGAACTCCCATTTTCATGAAATCATTTATTCCGCCAGACCTCCAAAACCAACCACCATTTTCAGGGCAAATTTTTGTCTTCAGTACACTAACTCCCAGGGTGCTACTTGGCTGTCAGAAGCTGAGTGGAGGCTTGGTCAAAACCCCTGGATCCACCCCAGGACCTGCTCCGTGCCCCATGCCTGCTGTCCTCACAGTGCTGCATGCATCTCCTCCCTAACCCAGTCTTTGACTCTTTGGATTTTTCGTTGCTGTCAGGAGAACTCGATTCTCTCAACTGCATTTAACTACTTCAAAGAGGTGGTTTTGTATCAGTTTCCTCCATATTAGACTGTTTAATAGATTACTCATTCTCAGAAGCAACTGTGTTTCTTTTTGCTTGGTTTTTGCCTGCTGTGCTCAAGTCCTACTGGAATGCTTGCTCTGGGATAGCAGGAATCTGGCCTATCACATTAATTCCTGCATCCCCAGTGCCTAGAATGGAGTAGGCACATAGTTAGGTGTTAGGGAGTAATTTCAAACACTTGGCAAACGAATGGCTATTACAGATGAGGGAAGAAAGGTCTAAAATGGAGGCACTGGAATCTTTGCAGGGCTAGATTCCTGGTGCTGTACTTGGAACCCTGGAGTCCTGCAGAAATGGTGTTTGCAGGGTCTTCCTCTTCTTCTTCTTCTTTTTTAAAAGATTTATTTATTTGAAAGAGTTACACAGAGAGAGAAGGAGAGGCAGAGAGAGAGAGAGGTCTTCCATCTGCTAGTTCACTCCCCAGTTGGCCACAAGGCCAGAGCTGTGCTGATCCAAAGCCAGGAGCCAGGAGCTTCTTCTGGGCCTCCCATGCAGGTGCAGGGATCCAAGGGCTTGGACCTTCTTCTACTGCAATCCCAGGCCACAGCATAGAACTGGATTGGAAGAGGAGCAGCTGGGACTTGAAACGCACCCATATGGGATGCTGGCACTACAGGCGGTGGCCCCACCTGCTACGCCACAGTGCCAGCCCCTTGCAGGATTTTCTTGAACATGGATCTCCCTCATGGGTGGCCTAGCAGGAAGCTGGAATTAGAAGAAGAGCTGGGACTCAAACCTAGGCCCTTCGACATGCAATGCAGATTCTCAAATAGCATCTTAACTGCTGTGCCAGATACCCACCCTTGTCTATGAATAAAGATTGCTAAACTGTGGATCCACTCATAGTCATGAACAAGGGGGCTGATTTCTGCAGTGGGGGGTCCATCTATGGATCTTCCTCTCTAATTTCCTGATCCTTTTACTTATAAGACTAAAGAGAAATTATTCAGAGTTTTTGTTTTTTTCCAAGAATAAACACAAATATCCACTGTAGGACATCCCTGGAAGTTGTTTGTTACATACTGATATTCCAGAGTCTTTGAGGTGGCTGCTGGGCTGGAATAACAGCTTAGTGAGCAGTGTGGGACCTGACATCTTTCCTTAACATCCTTGAAACATGTCCTTTGACTGCCTAGCATGTGTGCATTGATCTACACTGATCTGCTGGATCTGTCTAGATCTCTGGATGTGATGAAAATAAGCCCACTCAAGGTAGCTCAAGGAAAAGAAGGCTTGCAAGCTTTCTTGAAGAATATGTGATATACCCATGAAACCAAAAACGAAGTCATATTTTATGAAGAGTAGGTTTGGAAATTTGGAACTCCACAGGTTTTATCTTCTCTGCCTCTTAAAGTCTCATATATGATATCCCCATGCAGCTGTCAGACCTGAATCAGCATCTTGGGTCAGAAATCTTTTCAATAAAGATACTGATGATAAATATTTTTAACTTATAAGACATACAATCTGTGTTGTAACAACTTAGCTCTGTCGTTGGAGCATAAAAGCAACTAGAAATAATATATAAAAATGGACATGGCTGTGTTTCAGTAATAATTTATTAATAAAAACAAGTGGCAGACCAGATTTGGTCCATGGTGGGTAGCCTTCCCACTCCTTCTCCACATCATGACCTCAAGCATTTGCTGCCAGGTTAATGACAGATTTTGTGCCTCCTTGATTGGCTGCCCAACAGAGAAACTTGTTGGCTCATTTCTGTCTGTAAGAATCTATGTTTAAATCAGATGGCATCTCCAGCTCCTTCAGCTATAGTCAAAGAGGGATAGGATCATATGCTCTTATCATAGTTGACTCAGAGCAGGGAATGCAGGTATATCATTTATGACCATTATTACTACAAACACTTTCATTTGTTTCCATTCTTTAACTTCTTGAGGCTATATGGGAATCCAAGTCATAGATGAGCTCATGTTAATCACATGATCTTATGATTTTCCAATCATCTGCCCATTGTACAGTTGCTCAGATGCTGGGCACATGAATGGCTGAGAGACCCTTGGCTTCCACTGTTGGTATTAGAGGCTATGAACTGAAATTCTTCCTTCTATTTGTTCATTAAGCTCCTGTTAGGTATCTGTGAAGATTCTGGGTACTGTGCTACTCTTGTCACGTAGTCCAAGCTGAGTCCCTAACTTACTTGAAGACTGTGGTCCAAGACATCCTAAATTGCATCAGAGAGGGACCAGTTCATGCTCTTACTATAGCCCTTCAGAAGAGGAGGCATCTGCTGTTTTTGTCTTACTCAGCCTGATAGGGTCATTTTTAGGCAGATTCAGGCATGCTTGCAAGGAGTTGTGAATCTCGTGCACGGTACAAAAGTGCAGTAACCTTTCACTCATTCAACTCTGAACTACTTCCAGGGGACATATGTAGCAGGTCACAAATCACATGACTAACAGCACTGTGAAAAAACCACCCTATTGTTGGCCATCTCCCAGAAGATGGGATCACAACCCAGAAAGGGGTATCCGGTATCTTCCATATACTAAACACATGAAGCGTTTATGGCACTCATCTTGCTGACATTTGTGGTTGGCAATGGCTAGGCAAAAATGACTCAGGTTGATTACTGTGTAAATAATGGGTCAAATGCTCCTGGGAGGTTGTGTACCATTTTACTTTGCTGTATATCGGTGGCAGGTGAAGATAACATTGACTTATGCTGTGCTCCTTCACCTACTTATGGGATTTGAAGCACCAGACAGCACCAGGCTTTGGGAGCCTAGAGTCAGCCTGAGTGCCAATGAGAAGGGCATTTGGACCAACTGCTTCATGTACAAACATTTATTGAACAGCCATCACAAATATGGCCCAGGTGGGTTAAATGAATGCAGTTTTATTTAAGACCTTCCATAGGAAATGCCTGTGTGTGGCACTGCTCCTTTTTGAAGTCTTTCAACAAAGGCCTTGTATATGTTATCATTCCCCCTTGACTGGTTGCAAAAGGTTAACAGGTCTCTCTGATTCTACTTTCACTTTGCACTCACTTGAGTCTGTTCTCCACACAGCTGTCAGAGGGATTTAGATCAGATTATATCACATCCTGCTCAAAACCCCCAATGTCTTTTCTTATAAAAAATATAAGCCCCCTGGCACACGGCATTGTTGTCCATCTGCTGACCGGTAAAGCAGCAGGGCCCTTGTGCTCACTGTGCTCTCTGTCGGGTTCATTTTGTCCCTCAGCTGTTATCATGGCAAGTTCCCACACTTCATTCAGGTTTCAGCTAAAGATTCATCTCCTCAAAGATCCTATCCTAACCTCTCCCCTCAAAATAGCTCCTGCCTTCCCACCATTATCCTTTTATCAAATAGTGATTGTTGCTAGTCGAAGTCTTATTACATTGTTCTTTATTTCCTTGTATATCATCTGTGTCTAGCACTTGAACATAAGCTCCATGAGAACAAGGGCTTCACCTGTCTTGTTTGCCATGGCAGCTACAGCACCTTGAGTAGGGCTAGGATTCTAGTAGACCAACAGAGAGTTATTGACTGGATTAGTGAATACACTCCAGCAGCGCTATCTAGAAATAGGTGGAAGATATTTTTGAGTGAAGGTCAAAACTATGTTGAATCTTCAAGAAATCATCTTTCATTCATTGATTTGAAAACTGTATCTTGACACTCTAAACATGCTTGGCGTCTAGGATCCACAGAAGTCCCAAGAGTCAAGGTCCTTGTGTTTTTGGAGCTTATGTATTAACTACTGTTGAGTGAAGAAAAACTAGGTGTCAGGCACTCAGCTAAGTGCTTTTAATACAGTAGCATAGATGTGATGGGGTTGGGTGGAGTGGGGTAGACAGCTCATGCAGTAAAAAAGCCATGAGTGTAATCATTTATTAGTCTGCTGTAACAAATTACTAAAAATTTAGTGACTTAAAACAACTGGAGTTTATTCTCTCACAGTTACGGAGTTCAGAAGTCTGAAATGAAAGTGTCAGCTGGGCCATGCTTCTTCTTGACTCCAGGGGAGAGTTAACTCTTGCTCATTTTAGCTTCTGGTGAATCTTGATGTTCCTTGGCTTTGGCTGCATCATTCCAATCTCTGCCTCAGTCTTCATGTGACCTTATTCTCTACCTTTATGTCTCCTTTCTTTTATAAAAATGGTAGTCATTGGATTTAGGGCCTCCGCTAATTTCAGGATGGTCTCATTTAGAGGTTCTTGTCTTTAAAATTCCTATTTCCAAAAAAGATCCCAATCATAGATACCAGGGATTAGGGCTTGAACATGTCCTTTTTTTGGAGGAGGGGGGAAGGATATTTTCAACCCACTTCATTGAGCAAAGACCCTAAATTAAGAAAAAAATGCCCTGGATCACACAGAGTACTGACTCTAGCCATCTGAGAGGACCCTGTGTTTTGCTGTGAGTGGGGCTCCTTGGGTAAGGTCTTCAACACAGCAGCAAGCAGACATATGGGGATCTGCTCTCAGAGGGCTCAGCCTTTGTGTCAATGTCTGCTGTCACTGTCTTGGAACTCTTGATGATTTTATCTTTGAACTTTGTGAGTGAAGTCTGATGGGCCAGTGAAGACTGTGCATGAGCAAAGGAGATATACACTATGTGTGTGTGTCCACGGATCCCTGCCCCCCTGTTGGCATGTAACATTTTCAGTGCTCATAAACATGAAAACCCATGGGCCCAGGAGGCATGCGGATTAGAGATGTTCAGAACAAGTGCCAGGTAAGCATGTTCCACGTGTGACCAAGTGAGCAAAGGGGAAGACAACCCTGACAGCCATGGCTTCTGTTTAAGCCAGAGTTTACTTTGAGCACAGAAAGAAGACAATGGTGTCCTACAAAAAGGAGTGAAAACCAGGCCTTTCAGATCTTTCCTACTCATGTTACTTCCCTGGTTTATATAACCCGCTTCTGCCAGAAGTGAAGAAAATGGAAAGACTGAGTATTCCATGGTTACTTTTTCTTTTACTCCTTCCTGACATCAGTAAGGTGCTGGTAGCATGTGTGTGTATCAGGAAGTGAAATAAAGCATTTGTGATAGTTTGGTGCAGCATTTGCTCTGTTCTGGTAAGGATGAAGTACATCTGCATGTGCGAGCTGTGGAATACTAAGTGTGTGATTTCTGTGAGTGTGCATACTACTTAAATGCGCCTATATTTGCCTTTGAACCTGGCACTGCAAACACAAAGATGGATGGTAAAATTCATGTTAATAATTTAAAATGTTAATTTTTCTTTACTTAGAATGACATTAAATAGCAAATAAAAAGTGTCAGGACGAGTTGAGAGGAAGACTGTAGAAGAACGGAGGAAGCTAGGCATTTTAATACCTTGCACAGCATGTTTCTGCTTTGTGAACCACGGGCTCCCTCATTTCATTGCATTTGCATTGGGTCCTGCAGACGGCTGTTGGGCAGAACCCCGCAGTGCCCTTGCTTTCTTAGACTGTGACACTTTCCCCATCTCCAGCCTCACTTGCACAGCAAGCAGTGTTTCTGGTGTTGTTTCCCTTCCTGCTCTGCTTAGGAGTCCTTCTGATGCTCTTAGAGAACGCTCTGCTCCTCCCTCGCTTCTACCCTCTCCACTTGCACCATTGTTTCTGGCATTTCAGGGACACAAACAACCCATTAAGAAATTGCTGGTGTTGGTCCCCTTGTGGCCTGCTGTGAGAGAGATACCCTACAGAACCACAGCCTGGGTCTCAGGCTGCTCTGCAAGATGCAGTTTTTGCTGTGTTTGAGGGGAAGTGGCCCAAACATTTCTTTGTCTCAGGAACTTCTTTCTTTGTAGGGCAGCAGTGGGTGCCTCCCGGCTGGCAGACTCACTCTGGCTTTCTGAAAAGAGGACTCTTTTTCTTCCTCCCAGCTACGTGGATTGTTTGATGAGAACACCAGGAATGACCCGCCAGAGCTTTTGATGATGTATTTCTGTAACTGTCATCCTGAATTCTTCTAGACAGGTTCTTCCCTCCCCAGCTCTTTAAATGCTGAAAGTACAGGGCAGAAATTGCAGCGTGACGGGGAGCTGCGAAAGGCAGATTGTGCTTCTTTGACAGACGATGACAGCAAAGGAGTCAGGTACAGAAAAGGTGTGTCTGGAGAGGTGCTTTCCTGGGCTAGGATATATTTTTGTTTGGCAGAGTGAAGGAAAACCCTGGCAACACTTGCCTGCATCCCAAGCCTACACCCTAATAGAGACGTGTGAATGCTTGAAACATTGCTCAGGACTTTGTGAGACAGTGGCATTTTCTGGGCTTTGTTTTTGTGCACATTGACTGCCAGTTTGGGTTCTAGCCAGACCTAGACTGGGAACCAAGCTTTCAATACTGTTGAAGGGGAAAGGATGGCCTTTACTGACTAAATGGCATGAGGAGGGGAAGGCTAATATTTGCTGAACACAGCTTCATCTTGTCTGCAGGGTGCTTGTAGTGCTGCGTAAATGTTGAACCAATGAGCGACTGAGCTTACCCTATGGTCAGATACTGTGCCAGGCTCCATATAGTTTATCTCATTTAATTCTCAGCTAGCAGTAGGGTGATGGGAGAATGTGACCCTTGTTTTATAGTAGGAAACTCTGGCTTATTTAGAGAAGGCACTTAATTCAAATCGTGTAATAATGAGAAGCAGAGTTGAATTTCCATTCAGGTCTTTCTTCCAAAGCCTGAGTGCTTTCTACTGTGTTGCACTGTCAAATCCCAAATGTTCAATCTTGTTTTCCTTCTTGCCTTTCTTTTTCTTCCTTTCATTCTTCCATCGATTCATCCTCCCATCTGTCCTGCCTTTCTTTATTGTGCACTTTTTCATAAAACAGATTAAAATACTGATTTCTCATTGTACCATTTAGACAACCGCAGAGTCTAGTCCTAGTAAGAATTATTTCTAATTTCAAAATCCACCACATATCCAGACTGATTTCTTTACCATTTCCCAGAAGATAATGTATACACTGCTGCTCCTGTTTCCTTCCTCCTTTCTTAGAGTTATCACATTCGTCTTCTGCCATTCTAACCCTCAGCAGTCCATCTTCCCTTTCAAAAAGGGTAGCTAACATTTACTGAACAGTTACTTTTTGCCAGTTACTGCTAAACACCCATCTTTGGATCTACTTAAAATATGCTCAGTCCAGTGAGGTGAGTGCAATTGTTGTAAGTGTGTTGTTGAAGGAGGAAGCTGAGCTCTGGGGTGTTGGTGATAGGTGAGGATGAGTAACTTGTCCAAGGCACATGGATAATGGTATAGTTGTATTATTTCTTATTGATTGTATTATTTGTTGCTACATTTCTTGGCATATTGCTTTGGGACAGACAGCCATTTCACATGGATATTTTCCTAAGAAGACAATTTGTAGATTAAGATAGAAACTACATCTTGCAATTCTTTTAAGTATTTCCCAGAACTAAAAGTTAGACTTGCTGAGCACACAGTACCCTATAACATGATATAAATACACCCAGAAGTGCATATGCCTCATTAAGCTATTAGAAGTGCCTTGGCCACTTACATAACTAAGGAAAAGTTTTGAATTATAGAAATCTAGAGCTAGAAGAGATTTTTTTTTTTTAAAAAAAGTAGTCTAACTTTCTTAGCTAAAGCAAAGATGGCTTCTGTAACATAAAACCTTGAAATGTGTAGTATAAGATTTATAGTTAATGTTTAATTCTTTTTCTTATAAATGAACATTTCCCGACTGGCAGGTAGTTGGCTCTCCACTAAGCTGTGATGTGGGGATCCAGGCGTCTTTTGTCCTGTGGGTCCACTGTTTTCAACATGAGAATCTAAACATCATGGGTTTTGTCTGTAGAGGTGAGAGAGGAGCATGGGAGATGCACATGGTAGGGGATGATGGACCTGGCAGCTGTGGACCTGGTGCCCATTCCTCCCATGCACATTTGCTCAGCTGGGACTGTCACTTGGGCACAGCCACTGAAAGGAAGAGTGGGGTGTGTAGAGTGTATTCACCAAGGAGAGAGAGAGAGCAGCAGTTATCACATCAGGAATGTGTTTGCTCTGCCTCCTCTAATGAATTGGAAGCAACTTTCTAGAGTACAGTGCAGAGAAGGATTTTGAGTTTGAGTCCATGATTAGAACAAAAGGGTACAAGCATTCATTCATTTTGTGCACCAGAATTGAGGGAGGGGGATGGTAATATACATACTGCCTACTATTCCTGATTCCAGTTGGAGACTTTGATTTTACCTTCGTTAATTTATTCACCCCATTTCATGAAACAGCTTCTGGGGGATGGAGACACAGAGATGGGTAAGCCATGGTCTTGACTTCCATGGAGCTAAGGGACAGGGCAGAGAATGTATGCTGGAGTGTGTTCCTTGAGCCAGGGGAACACAGTCTTTGGGAATACACAGGAAGGAGGCATACAGAAGAAAGAGGCCTGGGAGTCAGTGACCTGCTGAAGGTCACACCGTGACTGTGCAGCAGGTCCAGAACAGGAAGACCTACAGTCCTTATTTGTAAGTGGGAGACTGTGGACTATGTCCCTGGTTGTTGGGAAGGATGCACACAAAGCACACTGCAGGTTCTCTCACAGACCAAGTGCTGAAGATACATGTGCTGCTGTTCCTGTGCCTGCTCCAGAGGCTCAGTCTGTCTGTACTCAGCAAATGTGAAATGTTTATAGGAGCCTGCGAGGTGCATTTGCTCATCAGTTATTCAGTGGAGGTGCCACGTTCTGGGTAGAATTGCCTCTGTTTTTCAGATGAGGACAGTGAGACTGGAAGAGGCAAACAGCCTGTGCACGTTTATGTGAGGCTGGGATTTGAGGCAACGATCTCGACCCCGAGGCCAGAAGATGAAAAGGAAATAGGCACAATGGGATGTGAGTTCCTACTTGATGTCTGTGGTCTGAACTGTAGGTGTCTTTCTCCCTCCCTGTCCTTAATCACACTCCGTTCCTGTGTGGTTTCTTTACTTTTGCACATCACCTCTCTAGATGCAATGAATAATATTTGGAGCTGCAAACCAGAGAGCATTTAATGGTCATGAAGGCTTGATAAAATGTGTACATGGCTTTAAATATTCCATTGTAATGCACAGTAAGGCTTGGTTAAAAATGAGAGCACGTAAAAAGCCTGCTGGATTTGATTGATGATGCGTCATCAATATTGATGGCCAAGCGCACACTGGGAAGTTGGGAGGCTGTATTTCTGCTGTGTCCTGCTAGCATCCAAGTCTGCAGGGATGATGTATTGTGTGAAAGCCTGGGTATCACACCACCGTTACACTGACATTAAGTAATGATAATAGGGCTCAGCCTCCATTTGAGGTAACATCAGTTTTGAGTGAAACATAGGCTGCTGGTGTCTTGGTGGAGGGGCGGGGCCGTTCTCAGGGTTTTTTGCTCTGGGACCATTTGTGACTTTGCCCATGTACCCAGCTACCCCTGTATCTGGGGCAGCTCTGAGCCAGGAGCCCAGGGGAAATACTTGGTCCATCCCATGAGACATCCCCTCATAATATCATAGAGGCAGGTTGGAGTATGTGTCTACAAGCCAAAGAACACCAAGAATTACTGGCAACCAGGAGCTGGAAGAAGCAAGGACGGATCCTCCCCTGGATCCTCAGCAGGAGTATGGTCCTGCTGATACCTTGATTTTGAATGCCTGGAATCCAGAACTTGGAGGATTAGTTTCTGATGGTTTGTGGTAATTTGTTGACAGCTACAGGAACACTTGCTAACTGTGTGACCTTGGGCAAGTTACTTAACCTTTCTATGCTTGGCTCTTCATGTGAAAAATGAGGTGGCAAACGCACCCATTTCTCTTTGTCACTTGTGAAGACTAAAAGAGGAAATCCTTGTAGAACTTGGGACTGTTCTACCATGTATGGAGTGTCCGTGAGTTTGGCATTGTTCCTGCCATTTTGATTCCCAGCTCTGTATTATTTAGTTGCTCCCACTATGTGTTGGAGTTTCGTGCAACCAATTGTATGGCTTGTTATCCATAGAATTATCATTGCCTTTTCAAAAGCACTTTCAGAGAGAAAGGCAACACAACATTGTCCCTGATGTTCAGATGAGGAGTTGCTCAGAGACGGTAAGTTTCTTTCCGGGGACACAGAGTTGCCAAAATGTTCTGCTTTCAAACTTGCATTTTTCTCACTAATAATGATATCCATGTGTCGGTGCCATGCTAAGGCTTAGAACAGATTCTTTCTGAATCTACAATAATTCTCTTAGGTGGTAGAATTCATATCCCAGGTTACAAATAAAGGAACAATAATGGGGATTTTGTAATTTTCCCAAGGTTTACAGCAGATAAGTGGGGGACTTAATATTGATCCCTGTGGTAGGCCAAATAATGGCATCAATGACATCCAGATGCTAATTTCTGAAGGCTAGTGATGTAAAGTTTATTTAAATTGATGCATACATATTATAAATATTTATGGAGTGCCATGTGAGGTTTCTATATGTGAATATATTATATAATGTCCAAATCAAGTTAAGCATATGTCTCTCTCTCTCTCTTTTTTTTTTTTTTCGGATAGGCAGGGTTAGACAGTGAGAGAGAGAGGCAGAGAGAAAGGTCTTATTTCTGTTGGTTCACCCCCCAAATGGTTGCTGTGGCCGGCACACTGCGCCGATCCGAAGCCAGGAGCCAGGTGCTTCTCCTGGTCTCCCATGCGGGTGCAAGGCCCAAGCACCTGGGCCATCCTCCACTGCCTTCTCGGGCCACAGCAGAGAGCTGGACTGGAAGAGGAGCAACCGGGACAGAATCTGGTGCCCCAACCAGGACTAGAACTTGGGGGCCAGCGCCGCAGGTGGAGGATTAGCCAAGTGAGCCGCGGCGCCGGCCACACATATGTCTCTTTAAACATTTATTATTTCTTTGTGGCAAAAACACTCAGAATCTTTCTTCTAGCTTCTCTTGAAATATATGGTATATAATAGTTATTCATAATCACCCAGTTGTGCAGTAGACTATCAGAGCTTATTCCTCCCATGTAATTGTACTTAAGTACCTCTCACCCAATCTTTCCCTATCCCACCCCAGAATACTCTCTCCAGCCTCTGTTAATCACTATTTTACTCTCAACTTTTATGAAATCAACTTTTTAAGATTCCACATGTGAGTGAAATTATGTGGTGTTCATCTTTCTGTATCAAGTTTATTTCAGTTAATGTAAATGATCTCCATTTCTAGCTATGTTGTTGAAAATGACAGCAAGTCATACTTTGACTGTGTAGTATTTGATTTTGTATATGTACCTTTTTTGTCTTTGCTTATTCATCAGTGGCACTTAGATTGTTTCCATTTTTTGGCTGTCATGCATAGTGCTACAATAAAAATGGCAGTGCTGGTGTCTCTTGAACATACTGATTTCATTTGCTTTGGATATATGAGCATACCCAGAAGTAGATACATAGTATGGTAGATCTATTTTTTTGTTTTTTAAGGAACCTCTGTAGTGTTTTTCCATAATTATTCTACTAATTTACACTTCCCAAAGCAAGGTGCAAGAGCTCCTTTTCCTCTACATGCTCACTACCATTTGTTACCTCTGGTCTTTTGTATGGTAGTCATTCTGACAGGTTTAAAGGGATACCTGTGATTTTGATTTGTATTTTCTTGATGATTAGTAAATGCTGAGCATTTTTTCAAAGACCTGTTGTTGGCCATGGTACATCTTAAGACTGTATGGCTTAAAAAGTTTTATTGCCCATTTTTAAGTGGATTTTTTATTTTTTGCTTTTGAATTGAGTTCCTGAGATAGTTTAAATATTAATTGTGTTGGGCCGATGCCGTGACTCACCAGGCTAATTCTCCACCTGCAGCGCCAGCACTCCGGGTTCTAGTCCCAGTTGGGGCGCCAATTTTGTCCCGGTTGCTCCTCTTCCAGTCCAGCTCTCTGCTATGGCCCAGGAAGGCAGTGGAGGATGGCCCAGGTGCTTGGGCCCTGCACCCGCATGAGAGACCAGAAGGAGGTACCTGGCTCCTGGCTTCAGATCGGTGCAGCACACTGGCCATAGCGGCCATTTGGGGGGTGAACCAACAGAAGGAAGACCTTTGTCTCTGTCTTTCTCTCTAACTGTCTAACTCTGCCTGTCAAAAAAATAATATTAATTGTGTTGGATGAATAGTTTGCAAATATTTTCTCACATTCTGTAGGTTGTCTCTTCACTATGTTGATTGTTTCCTTTGCTGTGCTGAAGCTTTTTGGTCTGATGTTACCTCATTTGCATATTTTTGCTTTTGTGTCCTGTGCATTTGGAGTCTTATCTAAAATATCTTTGTCCATACCTATGTCCTGAAGCATTTGGGAATGTTCACTCTTATGGAAAAAGGAGATTTTACACAAGTGAGTGAAGATCTTGAGATGGGGAGATTAATTACAATAGCTAACATCTTGATGAGGTGGAGATTTGACCACAGGAGAAGAGGTGATGTGAAGACAATGGAAGCTGAGAGGGATTTGAAGCTGCTACTCTGCTGGATATGAAGATGGAGGGAGAGCTACATGTTAAGGAATGTAGCTCTGGATGTCAAAAACTTCAGGGAAATGGATTCTTCACTAGATCATTCTTAGGGAGCAGCCCCTCCAATACCTTGTGTTCTGCTCAGCAAAGTCCTTTTGGACTTCTGATGTCCAGAACTATAGCAGAATAACTTTGGTTTCTTTAAAGTCACTAAGTTTGTGGTAATTTGTTATAGCAAAAACGGGAAACTAAAAAATTAATTTTCTGATCCCAGATCTGCTTAACTTTTATTCCTCCACTGAGCATCAGTGCTGTTCTCACCAAATTCATGGCATTGATGTGTCTGTTGGTGGCCATTAACATGAAGATATAGGCAGGGGCCATCCCAGACTTCTCCTTCAACCACAAGCAGCAGTTTGAGGGCTTGCTTCTCCCTCCTGGTGGAGAAGTCCACGAAGGGGTCACTACCATGTGACAAGTTTGCCCGCTTCTCTCAAGGTCCTCTCATTCCTCCCCAGGAAGCCAACACCATCAGCATCAGGGTCAGTCCTATACCTAAGCCAATCCTGTTGGGGTAGTGAATCAGTTCAAGGTTAGAGTTTAAAATCAGGTGAAACTCAGTATTGGTTTCTAGACCTTTCCTGGCATGATGTAGTACAGGGAGTTGGACCTGAGGTCAAACCTCAGTTCTGCTGTTGACTTCCTCGTGACTTTTCTCTGTGCCACAGCTTGCGGATGAGGATAATCAACCTGCCTCACGTGGTTGAAAGGAACACAGAGTGAGAGGAGGGCTTGGCCCGTGACTGGTTGGGGGCACTGCTCTCTTTCTCTGTCCTTTCACTGACTTCACCTCCAGGTTTTGGACCTGATGACTTCCTTTCATCTGTGTGGGCCATGATCCTTCCTTAGGTTCTTCTTTCAAAAGTATCCTACCTGCAACTCAAACTCAAGAGCTGGCCCTTTGCTGTTAGAAATGCATGGTGCTGCCTTCTCTATGTTTTGCTGGTCTCCTCTTTGGAATGGTTTTGTACACTTCTGCTTAGAATGCCTCCAAAGTAGTATTTGGGATTTGTTTTAGTAGCTAAAACAAAAGACTTAACTTCTTTAAACAGTAGAGAGCATTTCCTTTCTTCTAAAAGTAGACATAGACGTCTTAAAATGGTTGGAAAACAAAGTTTTGCTGTCATTTTACTCTGGTACACTTTGCATAATGGCTTTTCTTTCAGCCGTGCTTTCGTCTTGGTGGCAAGATGGGTTGAGTACTGCATCCAAATATGAATGTGCAGCAGAAGAGAAGCCTCTGACTCCCACTCCTCCCTTCCTCCCTGCCTTCCTCTCTGCCCTCTTTTTCTTCTCTCCTTCCTTGGGAAGAGAAACCCTTTTCCAGATGCTTTCCCAAGTCTTCCCTTCACGTCTTATTGGCAAGCATGGTGCATAAGCCTAACCAATCACTGGAAAGGAATCTCTGTGATTGGCTTGGAGCACACATAATTCACCTCTTGGGAAGAGAGTTGGGGGCCTCCTCTCTTGATACACATGGTCATGTAAAAGAGAGAACAGCTACTGAGAAAACTGGACATTTTTCTTTTTGAAAAGGTTGAATGATTGTTGGGTAGGTAGTCAACAGTGTCTGCCTCAAGTTACTCCTGGCATGTGCTCGAGTTTCTTGCTATGCATTGGAAGTTTTGCCTAATCTCAAATTCAGAGATAGGAAACATGGTACTCATCATGCATGCTAACTCAAATTGACTGCTAGTGACTACCTGGAATAAGTTGTTGAGGATTCTGGCCGCATCGGGCTTGGCAGGAATGACAGTCACGATTGATTAACAATGTCTATTGGGTGGTTGGGAGGATAGGCTGTGGCAAGAAAATTTTCTTCCTTTAAAAAAATTTCTTTAAAGCTCTAGCCTTTCTCTTCTTCGACTGTTCCACTTCCTAAAGATTGCCTGTGATCCTAGTTTATAGAAACCATATTTATATATTTAACAGGCAAATGTGTCACAAAAAATTAGCAGGCCATTTATTACTGTGCTCATGGGCTCTCTTGATTTCTGTCACCACCAACTCCTCTTCTAGCAAGGCTGTAAGTCTCTGGCTTTCTCTGTTGAGTCAGGCAATATTCAGCAAGAACTGAAAGTTCAGGGGAGCTGCCCTCCCTGGTACCAGCAATATGAAGCTGTTGGTCCAGAGGTGGGAGACACTTTCCTAACAACCCCGCAGTAGTTTTGCTCAGCTTCAGAAGAGGCATCTGGAGCCCTTCTTTTCTGCCCAGAGACTGCATTCCCACTAAAGGAAAATTTCTCTGCACTTGTAGTTCTACAATTCTGGGTCAGCCAAATGAGCAGTATTTTTAATTTTAAACTCTCAGCCAGTTATCAAGAGGGTGGCTTCCTGGCAGGTATCAGCAGCACCATCTCTTTAACAGCCTTTTCTCCCTCCTCCCCGCTTGTCTTCAGAGACTGCCGAGCCCAGCTGCTTCAGAGAACAAGCTCCCCAGGCATACTAATAATGGGGATTCTTCTTTTCCAGAACACGTTTTCATTATTTTGGGTTTTTGTCTTTTTGTCACATGTCCAACTAATTTCTCTTTGTTTTCAAAACAGAGGGTAGTTTGAGGAAAACGGGGCTGCGGTAATGCAGTTATGTTTTTTTCTGAATTCCTCCTTCTTCCTCCTTTTCTCTCCTTACAATAAGGGGAAAGTATGTTTTTCTGAAGGTTATGTTTGAGAAATCTCTGGACACAGTCAGATAATTTTGCATTTCTAGATTCAGTGAACCACATTACAAAAGTTAATTAAACTGGCTGGATAAAAGTATCTGCCCGTTGATCGGGAAAACTGTCACATTTCTCAGAATAATCACAACCAACATAGGAATACTGTTTGTTGTTGTTTAATAAATGTATCATGTAGTGTTTAGAAATAACCCACAAGCAACTGTGTTTTTTAAAATGCTTATTAAAGATATTATTCTATGTGCTCAGTGACTCATTGCTATCTCTTTCTCCTCCAAAAGTCCAGTCTGAAGAATTCTCAGTGTACGCTCAGTTCTTGTATTTATGGTGAGGTTGTCTTATTACATGACAGAGTGATTATGTCCTAATCTGAGATGTGTTAAGGAACTTGTTTTAAAGTTCTCTAGAGGATCCTATTACGCAGCCAGGGTTAAAAACCACCAGTCTAAGAGTTGTGCTGTAAACCAGTCAGGACAGACTACCTTCTGCTCTGACAACAAGGAGTTCTAGTATGTTGCCATCTTAACAATGAAGGGCCACTTCTTGTCCATGTTAGGTGTGCATAGTGGGTTGCCTGGGGGCTCTGCATCTCCTGTCTCTGAATTCCCTGCTGCTAGGACTCACCATCTGGAGCCTTATCTATTGGCCATTGCAGGGATAAGTTAATGTGGTGAGTCACGCCCAGGTGCTCCTAGCTTTCTTCTGGAAGTAGAACAATTCACTTCCACTCCTGCTGTTATCTCAAACGAATGCCTTGTCTATAGATGTCTATAGATAGTAGGAATATATGGAGACCCTTGGCTGACACAGGTTGGCTCAAGCACATGTCTGAAGGTCCCTATTCCATAAATCTAGGTCAAAGCCAGACATAAGAGCGTTATTGTGCTGCTTTCCAGCCCAAAACATGATGCAGTTCTAATGCCTTCTGTTGTAGCACAGAGTTCAGGCCCAGGCTGTCTAGGACATTGAGATTATAATGGTGACAATTCACTGCTGAGAAAGAAGTTGTTTATTTGTGGCAAGGCATCCTATCAGGGAATTCTCTTACTGAGATCCCAGGATGAAGCTGAGTGAGTTTCCGTTTGCATTTGCAATGCAGTGTCCAATTGGAAAACGGAAGACACAAGATCTGGAGATGCTCTTGATAGTCCTCGATTCCCAATAACAAAATGTCTAGAAATTTCATTTCTTCCTGGGTGGGAACATGTGACAATGTGCATCTTGAGTTAAAGTATGACATCAATTAGTTGTTCTGGGCTAATGTCACAGTTCCAGGTGTTTTCCAAATAACCCAGGGACCATATTCCACATGCAGGTTCCTGGTACCACTTCTAGGGGTCCTGATGCAGGTGATTGGGTTGAGGTCTTGGAATGTTGTTAACAAGTTCTCTTGATGATGCTATGGGATCTATGAAACCACCACATTGGAAAGCCTGCTGGAGGCTGTAGATGCATCCAGTGAGGCAGTGACCAAGAAATAGCCAAGCAGAAGAGTCTCCTGCTCACTTCCTGTCCCAATGACTGTCTCCACAACTAGAAAACTCACTGGTATCATCAGTCAGCCCTGGCAGTGATTCAATCAATGCCTCTTTGAGCCCTGCCAGTCGTAGATAGTCATCTCCCAAGGGTTAACAGTTATGCTTGAGCTAAGGTTCTTTTCTGTCTCTACAAACCTAAAGAGTAGACCAGGTAGGAATATTATCAATAAGCTGATTCAACACCTTGTTTTTCTTGACCATGAAACTTAGTCCCAGAGGAAAACACAGCCATGCTGCACAGGAATTCCCTGGCAGTACTGGAGGAGGACCGTACAGTCTACCCGCTGACAACTTGAGCAAGCAGAAAAAGCAGTGAACAGGTATCTCACTGTCCTTTTTAAGGACAGCAAGAAGGGCTGTCTTAGGAGACTTTGTCCCACATTTTCACAGAATGTCTATGAAAATGGGCTCAATTTCTTGCAGGCTTATATTAGTGTCCAGCATGGAATCCTACACAAGTCACATAACCTCTCTGGGCATGTTTGTTAATTGAGATTATGATAGTGCCTACTTAACTTTTGTGAAAACTATATGACTTCACACATGGAATACACTTAAATAGTGTCTGGCAGATAGCCACCACTTACTAAGTGCCCACTATTATTAACATCATTATTGTTATTCTAGTATCTTTTCCAATGTTAACATAATTAAAGGTACAACCTAGGAGTAAGGATATTTCACCATCTATGCAGACAACTTTGAGAATTTTACTGGTATTTATTTTGATTGATGACATTATTCATCTTTTTTGGATGGAGGGGCTTGGTCTAATGGAACTTTAGAAGTTTTTATTTTCCCATCAATCATTTTTTATAAATAAAATATCTAAACCCCAAGGCAGCAATGAAACTACCTGACGGTCAGGAAAAATTCTCAGACAAGCTTTTCTAGCATTCCACATTGACCCCAGGTGACTTCTCTGATGTATACATCAATGATGGAAGGACAGAGGTTAAGCCAAATAGATTGAAGATCTGAAATTGGACTCTTGGAACAAGTTCCCTTGAATCTACATCTTTGACAGCCCTAAGCGTAGGTGTGCATCCGGGAAGCAGTGGTTGCTGCTCTTTGTGCTCAGAGCCTGGTGCGAGTTTGTGTTTATTAAAAGGTGAGAAAGTGCCCGCAGTCACCTTGCAGAGGAGAGGGACATGGTTAAAGAGTTACCCTAAAGGGGTGGCCATCTCTTCTCAGAGGTACTGGGTTAAATTCAGGGATAGATTTGTATCTGTGCCTCCTAAGTGTGTGCAGTGACTTTGTGCCTGTACCCAGCATATCTTGTGCACTAAGAGTTTCTAACCTCAGTGTGTGTCTGAGTCATTTGCCCCTTGATAGTGGAGATGTGAGGTAAACTATATTTTAGTAAATAAAAACAAAACTAGGTAAATCTCAGCAAAAGAGAAAGAATTATATCACAAGTAAGTAGACCCGTTCTGATACACACTGCTACTAAGGAATGTCTTGGACAATGAATACGTATCAAGTTTCTAGTAGGAAAGGCAGGTCTTTGGAGTTGTCCACTTTGTACCAGGCCCATCTGTTGTGGTGAGCTCTCATTAGGGCTGAGCTAAAAAGAGAGGTGAGGGAGTGCAGATCACGTAAAGCATAATGCCTGAGATTTGGCCATGACAAGTCTCAAATTACTTAGCACTCACTCTGTCTCAGGCATGTGTTTCACAAATACTAACTCATGCAACATTCATCTCAGGTAACTACTGATCTTATTTTCTTTTTCCTGATGAGGAATGAGGTAGCCAAAAGTGAGGCAACTTGCCCACCTTATTAACCAGTGAGTGGCGGGATATGGATGAAGGAAGTCCAACTTGAAAATCCAGACCCTTTGACACTGTGTGATGGTGATGCAGACAAATGGGCAGATGCAGAAACACAATGCAGTCAAGGACCTGGCCATGAGGAGTAGAAATTCTAACCAAGAAAGAGAATAGAACTAGGGTCTTTTTGCTTTTTACTTATTAAGCTTCTTATTTGGTGAAATATTAAGCCTTTTTTTTACTGTAATGTAAATTTAAAATACAGTATCTCAATAACTAAAAAAAAAATGGCAGAAGGAAAGAGGGTGGGAAGGAAGGTGGGAGGATGGGAATATCATTATGTTCTCAGACTTGCATGTACAAATCTTATTGAATCTGTTAAAAGTTAATTAAAATTAAAAGAAAAGATGAAAAGAAAATAAATAAAAGGGAAGAAGTGACTTTCATGTGGGTCCAGGGCTGGGAGTGTGGTGAGCTTTGGAGTGACTGCTGGAATGTTCTCTCTCGGCCGCTCTTGGATCATAGAACTGAGCTCATGGGGTTGATTTGTGTTTGCTTCTCTGTCCCTTCCGGATTTCCCCACAGGCATCCCTGGCCATCTTCTGTACCATTGTGGGATTATGAAGCACACCCACTGGCTCGTATGGGGCTGTGGCTTATAGTGCAATCCACTGGAGTCAGGCAGCTATTATTAGCCAACTTCCTCCATAAGTATCAAGGAGCTAGAAGTAGCAAAGGGGAGGTATGAAAACAGTGCTTCCTAAATTTTAATTTTTTAGCGCAGAGAAGCAGTTTGGTGAGGCCTGTGAATCTCTTTTCAGAATGTTTCTAAAAATCAAGAATATATGTTAGATTGTAAGGCGGCCAATTCTATTAAAATTGCCATTTTCAGAATAGTAAATAGAACAAATTTGTGATGTACTTTTTCAGTTAACATATTAAGATCTAGCAGCAAGTCTTCTAATTGCTACAGTTTTGAAGAAATGGAGAAGGTAAAAGATATTTTGAGATACCTAAAAAATCTGTTGATACGAAAATATCTGTGACTTGAATTGGTGGAAAAATCGTAGACACTGCTAATACAAATGTTGCTGATGTTCGTTGTTGATGGAGACACTAAATTTTAATTAGAAGATATTAAAAATAAGGCTGTAAATATATGTTTTCCATACAAGTTCAATAAACTCCTAAATTCCATTCACAGAGCACTTTATTCTGTTGCAGAATTTCTCAGAGCATTAGACCACCTGCAAGGGCGTGTGGGAGGTAGAAAAGGGACAGCGTTGGGGATTTCTTCTTGAAAATGTAGATACCCCACTTGGATCTGCTGGTGTCGGAACTGAGGAGAAGACTGGAATGTGGAACAGAAAGTTGTTTTTGCCATGCACCTGACACAAATCTTACATGTACTAGTTGAGAACCATCAATGTAAAATGAATCATTTGAGTCCTCTTAACATCACTCTCTCTTTAACCAGAAAATGGGGCTGGGGTATGTGCCAACTCAGTCATATGAAAGGAGAATGTATTTTGAATGCAAGCACAGCTTCTGAAATATTTAGGAATAGATTAGTGCACTGAATGTGGACAATTTCAAATGTTTACTTCAAAACTTTGCTTCTTGGTTTGTTTACAAGGAGAGTTGGCATCCCTGCAACAAGTGGAGGCTGATGGGATTATGTCACCCTGAAGAGCTTTTTCTGAGAGAACTCCCCTGTAGAACACTCAGTTGTGAGCAGACTGTGGCAGTTAGATGGGCCTGCCTTAGTCTACTAACCACCTAACTGTGGGCTTGGTCCTGGCTTTACTACTTATGAGTCCTTTGACCTTGAGTGGTCTCCTTGACCTTTCTGCACTGATTTCACTTCTGGGAAATAGCATTAACATAAATTACTTGTGGAGTGACAGTGTCTGATACATAGCATGTATGTAACACATGCCACAACTCATTCTTTATTGCTCCAACATTGAGAGCAAATTCTGCCTGGGCCACTGTTATAGGCCCTACACAAAGAATAAAAACAAGACAGTGCTGTCCTCAGGGGTCTTGTGGTTTAAGTCTCTGTAACTTGCAAAGTGCTGTAAAAATGAAAAATGCTGTGTAATAACTCTCAGGAAGCACAGTCACTACTCATAGATCTTGGAGCAGTGTTTCTCAGGGGTGCGCTGTGCACCACAGTCATTTGGGTATCTTGGTAAAATGTAGAGTCTGATGTGGAAGGTCAGGGGAGAGGCCTAAGATGCTATTTCTTTCTTTCTTTTTCTTTCTTTCTTTTTTTTTTGACAGAGTGGACAGTGAGAGAGAGAGACAGAGAGAAAGGTCTTCCTTTGCTGTTGGTTCACCCTCCAATGGCCACTGTGGCCGGCACACCGCGCTGATCCGAAGCCAGGAGCCAGGTGCTTATCCTGGTCTCCCATGGGGTGCAGGGCCCAAGCACTTGGGCCATCCTCCACTGCTCTCCCTAGCCACAGCAGAGAGCTGGCCTGGAAGAGGGGCAACCAGGACAGAATTTGGCGCCCCGACCGGAACTAGAACCCGATGTGCCAGTGCCAGAGGTGGAGGATTAGCCTATTGAACCACGGTGCCAGCTATAAGATACTATTTCTAGGGAGCTCCCAGGCAATGTCACTGCTGCCAGTCTGTAGACTGTACGTTAATAGGCAGGTCTTAGAGAACTGTACTTTGGGAGTCAAACCATAGCCCCAGGAACCCTTCTTTCCAACTCCTGCTTATCAGGAGAGTTGGGATATAGCTTGTTTCTAGGTGAAATAGCAATTCAGTTAAAATTATGGATCCTTTGTTGAAGAAGCTAGTTTCCCTGGGCACTCAGGGCTGAGATGCGTTTTACAACAAGCATTGAATCTCTGCGTTTGCTCCTTTGAATCTGATATTAAACCAGATCTCTGTAGAGTTGGGTAGAGTATGGGTTAGTTTCAGGGTGATTTTTAAAAACTATTTATTTATTTGTTTGAAAGAGTTACAGAAAAAGAGAGAGAGGGTGCTAGTGCACGCCACATGAGAGAGATCGACCATCCATTCACTGGTTCACTCTCAAATGGCCACAATGGCTGGGGGTGGGCCAGGCTGAAGCTTCCAGGTCTTCAGTGTGGGTGCACTTGACCCGGCCGCCACTGCTTTCCCAGGTGTTAACAGGAAGCTGGATTGGAAGTGGAGTAGGCTGGACTCAAATCAGTGTCTCCATGGGATGCTGGTAAAGCAGGAGGAGGCCTAACCTCCTATGCCACAATGACTATCCCTCAGGGTGATTTTTAACCTATTTGTTTCTGTCAAACTGTATTTGGAATGCTAACTGAAAGATCGTGAGTGAGAAAGTAAAATTATAAAGGGCTATCCAGGTAGTATTTTTGCTTTTTAAAAAAATATTTGTTTATTTATTTGAAAGTTAGTTACACAGAGGGAGAGGAAGAGGAAGAAAGAGAGGGAGAGGGAGAGGGAGAGGGAGAGGGAGAGGGAGAGGGAGAGGGAGAGGGAGAGGGAGAGGGAGAGGGAGAGGGAGAGGGAGAGGGAGAGGGAGAGGGAGAGGGAGAGGGAGAGAGATCTTCCATCCTCTGGTTCACTCCCCAAATGGCTGCAATGGCCAGGGCTGGGGCAGACCAAGGCCAGGAGCCTGGAGCCTCCTCCACGTCTCCCTCATGGGTAGCAGGGGCCCAAACTGGGGACATCTTCCACTGTTTTCCTAGTTACACCAGCAGGGAGTTGGATAGGAAGTGGAGCAGCCAGGACTCCAACCGGTGTCCACATGGGATGACTATGTTGCAGGCGGTGGCTTTACCCACAATGCTTGCCCCTCCTTTGTATTTTTAAAAAGGGCTTCTAAACCTCTGGTCTCACAAGCAGGATAGTAATTGTAATTTTAATAGTGGTTTGCCCAGGATCACAAAACTGGCTAGTAGCAAAAGTAAATTTTGAACTCAGTTTAGCTCCAGAATCTTTGTTCCTAAGTTATCTACTGCTGCCTCTTATTAGTTCAATATCCCATATCCTGCCAAAAATCTCATCTAGCTTCTCCTTCTATCTTCCCAACTTATTAAATTTCAGTGAAGCTCATTTCATTGTGACCATAGTTTCCTTTGGCAGAAAATTCTTTACTCTTATCACTAGTTCTACCTTTTAAGGGTCAACTGAAATGACCTCACCATCCCATTTCTAGAGATATACCCAAGAATGATTTTTTTCCAAAAGCTTATATTTGTATAAAAATTATATGCAACTTTTCAGAGCAACATTATTCATATTATCCAGAAGTAGAAATAATCCAAATATCTATCACTTGATGAATGAATTATGTCATAGAACATAATATTATTTAGGTATGAAGGAGAGTGAAATACTGATGATTCATGCTATAGCATGAATGAATCTAAAATCATCAAGCTAAATGAAATAAGCCAATCACAAGGGACCAATTGATATAAAATGTCCAAGATAACAAAACTGTAGTTACAGAAGGTTGATTAGTGGTTTCCAGGAGCTGCAACGAGGGAGGCAGAGGGAGTGACTGCTATTGGGTATGAGGTTACTTTTTGCGTTGATCACAATGTTCTAAATTGTATAGTTGTCATGTACAACTTTGTGACTGTAGCAAAAATCATTGAGCTGCATACCTTAGGAGAGGGATTTTATGGTATATGAATTATATTTCAATAAAATAATTTAGATAAAGCAATCCTGCATTCTGGATTTAAAGGACAAGATTAAATCAAACAGATCTACGGCTATTTGAAGTTGGCTGGATTGTCTTTATTGTAAATTCTCATCTCTAAAATAAACAGCTCTGATTTCTTCAACCATTTCTCTTGTGATGTGAAATTGAATCTGGTCCAAACTGATTTCTTTTCCTGAGATGCCCTGAGTTGACAGTGCTCTTTTTTATGATATACCTACTCCAACCAAAACACTGCTCGAAGTGTAGACTCATTGGGTCAGAGTGGAACAAAATCAACCTCTGCTTCCCTGATACCACTATATGGCCATCCTAGGTTGTTGGCATTCATAAATTTTTTTTCTGAGAAAGTTAAAACATGTGAATTTACATATTTTGGAAAAGGTGATTTGAATATTGAATTGGGAATATATAAAAGAAAACCAACTGTTATGCTGTTTTGGTGGATTGCAGTAGATACAATTTTCAGCTGTTTCATGATGCATACACTTGCTGATATGACTTTGAAGCTTATTCCATCAGAGGTCAAACTTGTAATCTTAAATCCAGGATGGCTTGCGACTTGTTTGGCCAATAGAATGTAGTAGGTGAGACTGTGCCTGTTTTGAACACAAGCTTCACGAAATATTCATGTTTTGATGAATTGTGCTACCTGGTTGATATGGGAACAAAATCAGGCTTTCCTGCTGGAGGATGAGATGTACATCACTCGGTTGCCCCCTATGCTAGCTGGTGGCCAGCAACATTCAAAAGCAGATCCTTCCAGCTAACCCATAGCTAGCTACAGATGTGGGAGAGACCCCAACCGAGATCAGAAAAACCTCTCAATTTAACCCAATCCGGACTGTCAACCCACAGTGATTGTTGTTTTAAACCACTAGGCTTGGGGAATGTTAATTATGCAACAAAACCTGAAAGAGATGTTCCACTCCTGGCTAGGATATAGGAAGATGCAAAAAGAGCTTCACCCTAACCAACAACCACAAGTCACTAGGTAAACAACAATAACAAAATCATACTTCTGTATAAAGCTCTCTAAGAACTACTTATACACAGAAATCTGAAAGGACTGGATTTCAGAGGGAGGAGTCATTACTAAAATAGTGTTTAGTATGTAGTTTAAAAATTAAGAGTCTTGTAAAAAATAGGAAAAAGAGAGTTAATTGAAGGAAACCCAGAAGAGACTCGGTCTTCTTGGTCTTTTGGTTATCAAATGTATAATTTTCAGGTAAGTACATTAAGGTTACAATGGTAAAAATGTTTTAAAAATATGTAGGACATGAGTGACTTAAACAAAGAAAGGGGAGATTTCAGAGGGGAATTGAAACATCTAGAAAATAATCAAATGGAAATCCCAGAAGTATCTATCACAAAGACTTCACTGTATGGGTTAATAGCAGATTGGACACAACAGAACAAAGGAACACTAAACTTAAAGACAGGTCCTTAGACATCAGGCAACGAGAGGATTATAAAAGATTGAAAGATTACATTTCAACAGAGCTTCAGTGGCCTGTGAGACAATACCAAACATGAAACACACATTTTTCTTGGAGTGTTAGGTTGAAAGCAGAGAATGGCAGATAAATATGTGGAAGAAATATAGGATGAAATCTTCAAAAATTGCTATAAGAAAAGCTCTGAGAACCCCGAGTAGGAATAAAACCCCAAAACCTAAATAAGATATTATGGCCAAGATGATGAAAATGAAAGTTGGAAACATTAAAGTCAGTCAGATGATAAATGGATGCATATTAGATAGAGGGAGGCAGTGTGCGAACAGAAACTGACTTTTCATAGCCAACAGTAGAGATCAGAGACAACAGAAGTTCTTCAGAGGACTGCATTGAACACAAAAATGTTGCATATGGAATTCCCTATCAGTATGAATATATTTGTAATGTAAAGTCAAACTAAAGATGTCTTTAAATGAGGGAAAATGGAATGAATCTGTTTTGAGCAGTTACACAAGAAGCACTCTAAGTTCCTAAAGCTAAAGGCAACTGGTAAAATGGGAAATCAGGTCTATGGCAAATACTGAATAGCCTGAGAAGAAGCACATAAATAGTTAAGCCTACAATAGAACTTTTGGAAATTATTTTTAATGCACAGAACATTGAGTTTAGTTGAACTTTTAAACTGGACATTTAAAGCCAAAAATAAGAACTGTGTTGTGAGATTGCTCGTGTAAGAGGAGGAAAAAAGATACACAAAAATAGCACAAAGGGCGGGAAGGAATAAATGCAGTTGTGCTGCTGCTGTATTAGTATTCCATTAATCTAGTACCATAGTATTACTGTAAGCTAGACAGTGATGAGTTATATTTGTATAATGTTGACTCTAGAGTTGTACTGGTCCATTCAACAGCCATTGGCCATATGTGGCTAGTGAAACTGAATTTATAATTTAAGTAATGAAAATTTAAATGAGACACTGAAGTAGTGTAAATATTCTTTGGTGAGACATAATTTTGTTGTTTGATGGGACAACCTTTCATTTTAACTGTGGTGATATGCTGTGGATGTATAAGACACATCAGAATTCATAGACATAGCATAAATGTACTCTCAGAATATAAAACATCCCAATATTTTTTATATTTGCTAGACGTTTGGTTAAAATAAATTAATGCCACCTTTTAATTTGTTAATATGATAACTAGGAAATTTAAATATTCTGTAAATGTACATATGCATCTCACATTGTATTTTTATTAGACAGCTCTGTTCTAGACACACTACTAAATTACTGTCACACAAAGGATATAAGTAATAAAGGAAAGAAATTAGAATAGTAAAAAATCACTTTATTTAACCCAAAATATTGGAGGAAAGAAGGAGCAAAGTAATAGATGGAGTATATGAAGTGGATGACTAAGTTGATAACAAATACCAAAATTGTAGACTTAAACATAACATTACTAATAATTGCATTAAATATAAATGAACAAAATACTTTGTTTGTGGGATTAGATAAGAACTGAGACCTAACTACATGAGCAAAACTGTTTCAGTATAAAGACACATAATGAAGGCACAAAGACATGAGAATTTACCAGGTTAATAGTGAGCTTAAGAAAACCCATGTGGCTACGTAAACAGTGAGTAAAATAGACATCAAAAAAGAGACTAAAGAGGTAAGAAGAATATTTGATATTGGTTAGATAGTTACTCTGTCATGAAGATACAGGAGTCTAAAAAATAAAGAACTCCAAGCTGCAGAAAGCAGGAAATGACATCAGTAAAGTGATAACAGAAAAATTCAGAATCCCACTGGAATACTTTATTCTGCTCTCTCAGTAACTGATAGAAAGAAATAGAATACATGATATTCACAAATATGGAGTACAAGTGACATAGAATGAAGATAGATGGAATTTTCACACTGGAGATTTTTTCAAACGTTTCAAGGACATATTCTCTTTAATGTGACTCAAGTTGTTTTAGCTCTTGTGATAACTTATAGTGACTTTAAGCTTGTATGATCAGCTAATATTTCTGTTTATTGTTATTGTTTGATTCTTTGTTGAGACACATTTGTACTGCTTAGGTTTGGGAAGATGGTTTGCAAAACACCAATCTTCTCATTATTATTAACAACTTGGATTGTATTTTTCCTAAATACTGTCCATATATTTATTTATTTTTCTTTTTTAATTTAATGAATGTAAATTTTTTTTTAGCTTTTATTTAAAGAATATAAATTTCCAAAGTATAGCTTATGGATTCCAATGGCTCCCCCCCTCACAACTTCCCTCCCTCCCGCTACCCTCCCCTCTCCCGCTCCCTCTCCCCTTCTGTTCACATCAAGATTTATTTTCAATTCTCTTTATACACAGAAGATCAGTTTAGAACATATTATGTGAAGATTTCAACAGTTTGCCCTCACATAGAGACACAAACTGAAATTATTGTTGGAGTACTAGTTATAGTATTAATTCACAATGTACAGTACATTAAAGACAGAGATCCTACATGATTTTTTTTAAAGAATTGATTAATTATCTATGCAATTTCCAATTTAACACCAAGATTTTTTAATCATTTGCAATTATCTTTATACACAGAAGATCGATTTAATATTATAGTATGTAAAGATTTCATCAGTTTGCACCCACACAGAACACAAAGTGAAAAAATACTGCTTCATTACTAGTAATAGCATTATTTCACATTGGATAACACATTAAGGACAGATCCCTCATGAGACGTAAGTACACAGTGACTCCTGAAGTTGATTTAACAATTTGACACTCTTGTTTATGGCGTCAGTAATCTCCCCAGGCTCTAGTCATGAGTTGCTGAGGCTATGGAAGCCTTTAGGGTTCGCCGACTTCGATCTTAATCCGACAGGGTCATAGTCAAAGTGGAGGTTCTCTCCTCCCTTCAGAGAAAGGTACCTCCTTCTCTGATGGCCCCGTTCTTTCCACTGGGATCTCACTCGCAGAGATCTTTCATTTAAGTCTTCATTTTTTTGTTTTTCACAGTGTCTTAGCTTTCCATGCCTAAAATATTCTCATGGGCTCTTGAGCCAGATCCGAATGCCTTAAGGGCTGATTCTGAGGCCAGAGTGCTATTTAGGACATCTGCCGTTCTATGAGTCTGCTGTGTATCTTGCTTCCCATGTTGGATCATTCTCTCCCTTTTTCATTCTATCAGTTAGTATTAGCAGACACTAGTCTTGTTTGTGTGAACCATTTTACTCTTAGACCTATCAGTGTGATCAATTGTGAGCTGAAATTGATCACCTGGACTAATGAGATGGCCTTGGTACATGCCACCTTGATGGGAATGTATTGGAATCCCCTGGCACACTTCTAACTCTATCATTTGGGGCACATCCGATTGAGCATGTCCCAAATTGTACATCTCCTCCCTCTCTTATTCCCACTCTTATATTTCACAGGGATCACTTTTCATTTAAAATTTAAACACCTACGGCTAATTGTGTGTTAGTTGCCAGATTCATAAAGTACAACTTTTGCATTGTTGTGGCTTTTTCCCCCATAACCTCCCTCCCACCCATAGCCATCCCATCTCCCACTCCCTCTCCCATTCCATTCTTCATCAGGATTCATTTTCAATTATCTTTATATTCAGAAGATCAACTTAGTATATACTAAGCAAAGACTTCAACAGACTGCACCCACACAACCGCGCAAGATATAGAGTACTGTTCGACTAGTAGTTTTACCGTTAATTCTCATAGTACACACATTAAGGACCAAGATCCTACGTGGGGAGCAGGTGCACAGTGACTCCCATTGTTGATTTAACAATTGACACTCTTTATGACGTCAGTAATCACCCAAGGCTCTTGCCATGAGCTGTCGAGGCTGTGGAAGCTTCTTGAGTTCACCAACTCTGAACTTAATTAGTCAAGGCCATATCATAGTGGAGGTTCCTTCCTCCCTTCAGAGAAAGGTGCCTCCTTCTTTGATGGCCCGTTCTTTCTGCTGGGATCTTGTTCACCAAGATCTTTCATTCAGGTTGTTTTTGCCACAGTGTCTTGGCTTTCCATGCCTGCAAGACTCTCATGAGCCTTTTAGCCAGATCCAAATTCCCCAAGGGTTGATTTGAGGCCGGAGTGTTGTTTAGGGCATTTGCCATTCTATGAGTCTGCTGTGTATCCTGCTTTCCCCGCAGGATCTTTCTCTCCCTTTTAATTCTATCCTTCATTATTTGCAGACACTGGTCATATTTGTGAAATCTCTTTGACACTTAACCTATCTTTTTGATCAATTATGTACTTAAACTTATCACTTTAACAAGTGAGATGGCATTGGTACATACCTCCTTGATGAGATTGAATTGGACTCCCTTGGCACATTTCTAGTGCTACCATTGGAGGTAAGTCCGAGTGAGCATGTGCTAACCTGTACATCTCTTCCCTCTCTTATTCCCACTCTTATATTTAACAAAGATAACTTTTCTGTTAGTTTTAAACGCCTAAGAATAATTGTGTATTAATTACAGAGTTCAACCAATGGTTTTAAGTAGAACAAAAAACAAACAAAAAATACTAAAAGGAATAAAATAGTAAGTTGTTCCTCAACAGTCAAGACAAGGGCTGGTCTAGTTATTGTTTCTCATAGTATCCGTTTCACTTTCTTTTTAGGTGCTCAGTTAGTTGTCACCCCTCAGGGAGAACATATGATATTTGTCCCTTTTGGACTGGCTTATTTCACTCAGCATGATGTTTTCCAGATTCTTCCATTTTGTTGCAAATAACCAGATTTCATTGTTTTTTACTGCTGTATAGTATTCTATAGAGTACATATCCCATAATTTCTTTATCTAATCATCTGTTGATGGGCATTTAGGTTGATTCCATGTCTTAACTATTGTGAATTGAGCTGCAATAAACATTGAGGTATAGACAGCTCTTTTTTTTTCCAGTTTAATTCCCTTTGGATAAATTCCAAGGAGTGGGATGGCTGGGTCAGATTTATTTATTTATTTGAAAGTCAGAGTTACACAGAGAGAGGAGAGGCAGAGAGAGAGAGAGAGGTCCTCCATCTGGTGGTTCACTCCCCAGTTGGCTGCAATGATTGGAGCAGCGCTGATCTGAAGCTGGGATCCAGGAGCTTCCTCCAGGTCTCCCACATGGGTGCAGGGGCCCAAGGACTTGGGCCATCTTCTACTGCTTTCCCAGGCCATAGCAGAGAGCTGGATCAAGTGGAGCAGCTGGGTCTCAAACCAGCATTCATATGGGATGCTGGCGCTTCAGGCCAGGGCGTTAACCCACTGCGCCACAGCGCCGACCCCATATATTTAAATATACATATTTAGAAATAATTTATAAATATCTTTCCTCAATATCCTTTTAACATTTTATAGAAATTTTCAGAGTTTTTTTGTGTAAGTGAATTACTTATAGATTTCATAATAATGAACAATGCTGCAATGAAACTGTGCTATCCACTTTGTCAAAAGTATGTTTATATAAAGAATTTTTCCCTAGGGTCAACCCCGGTCAAGTGAAAGGATATAGTGCTATTTAAAGTTTCTTACATATGCCCCCTTTTTAAAAAGATGTATTTATTTATTTGAGAATCAGAACTACAGAGAGGCAAAGGCAGGGAGAGAGAGAATGATAAAGAGAGAGAGAGAGAGAGAGAGAGAGAGAGTCTTCCATCTGCTGGTTCACTCTCCAGACAGCTGCAATGGCTAGAGCTGTGCTGATCTGAAGCTGGGAGCCAGGAGCCTCTTCAAGGTCTCCTACATGGATTCAGGGGCTTAAGGAGATGGGCCATCTTCCACTGCTTTCCCAGGCCACAGCATAGAGCTGGATCAGAAGCAGAGCAGCCAGGACTCAAACTGGCGCCCATATGGGATGCTGGCACTGTAGGTGGTGCCTTTACCTGCTATGCCACAGCACCAGCCCATATACCTTTTTTTTTTGAAAAACAAAATAATGATGTCCTATAAACAGAATATAAGTCTAACATCGATATTTTTCTAATCATATTGTGGATTGGGGCCTTGTCTCATGTATTTACAGCCATTTGAATGTTCTTCCCTGTGAATTATTCATATTTTTCTTAATTGCATTGCTTGCCTTTTTCTTGTACATTTTAGGGATACTTAAAATATGCATATTTAGGTAGCAAACCTTTGTTAAATGTATGACAAGTATTTTTTCCCTGCCCATCTCTTGTCCTTGAGTTTTCTGCTAAACATCTCTGATTAGTGGTGTCATCACTGCCCTGGTTATTCTTACTCTGCTTTCCCACAACGGCACACAGATGCTTTTCTGGGTGTCCTCTGGCTTTGGCCCATGAGTCAAAGCCAAACATTGGGCCAGCACTGCGGCTTAATAGGCTAATCCTCCGCCTGTGGTGCTGGCACACCGGGTTCTAGTCTTGGTCAGGACGCCGGTTCAGTCCTGGTTGCCCCTCTTCCAGGCCAGCTCTCTGCTGTGGCCCGGGAGTGCAGTGGAAGATGGCCCAAATGCTTGGGCCCTGCACCCACATGGGAGACCAGGAGAAGCACCTGGCTCCCGGCTTCGGATAAGCGCGATGCGCCGTTCGCAGCATGCCAGCTGCAGAAGCCATTGGGGGGTGAACCAACGGAAAAAGGAAGACCTCTCTCTCTCTCTCTGTCCACTCTGCTTGTCAAAAAAAAAAAAAAAAAAGGCAAACATTGGCTGAATCAAGTCGTACTTCTGCAATCCCTAGTGTTTTTTATTTTATTTTTATCTATTTGAAAGACAGCGTTACAGAGAGAATAGAGACAGAGAAAGAGGTCTTCCAACTGCTGGGTCATTCCCCAGATGGCTGGAGCTGGGCCCATCCAAAGTCAGGAGCCAGGTGCTTCTTCTGGTTCTCCCATGTAGCTGCAGTGGCCAAGGACTTGGGCTATCTTTTACTGCTCTTTCAGGCCATAGCAGTGAGCCAGATCAGAAGAGGAGCAGCCGGGACTAAAACTGATGCCCATATGGGATGAACGGCGCTTCAGGCCAGGGCTTTAACCCACTGTGCCACAGCGCTGGCACCTGAATAATGTTTTAATAAGCACAGTTGGCTCGACTCAATCCTGGTGACATCTGTTGCTGGCTGGTCAGAAACATTCACCATCAACAGGAATGACCCTGGGTGCCCTTCCTTGTAGTTAGGGCTATTGTCTCTTGGGTGGCATCCTCAAGCCCCGGCGGATGCTAGCTGCAGGGGCTCCTCTGTGACTAGAGCCTGGGTTTTCTCAGCTTGTCCTGCCCCAAGTGGGTCCTTTGAGAGGGCAGTGACTGTAGGGATAGGAATCTTGGCACATCATTTTTGGCTTTTGGCAGAAGCCTGAGGTGTGAGGCTCTGCAGTGAAGTAGTCTTCTGGAAAGATTTTTAAACCAGGGCTCGCTGGGCACAGAGCATGCACAGGAAACAACTGCTTGTTCAAACAGAAAACCAGGAAATGTCACAGAATTTCAAATATGCCATCATTAACTTATCAAAAATGTTTATGTACAATAAATTCATGAACACATTCTCATGATAAAAGTGTAAGTAGGAGCGGGCTGTTTGTCACGGTGGTTAAGTAGCAGCTTCTGGATGCCTGCATCCCACATCAGAGTACCTGGTTTGAGTCCGAGCTAATCTGATTCCAACCCAGCTTTCTGCTAATGTACACTCTGGGATGCAGCAGATGATGGCATAAGTACTTGGGTCCCTGCCACCCACGTGGGAGACCTGGATGGAGCTCAGGCTCCTGGAATCAACCTGGCTCAGCCCTGGCTGTTGCAGGCATTAGGGGGAGTGAACAAGCAGATGGAAGATCCCTCTCCATCTGTATCTCTTTCTTTCACACGAGATGAAAATAAATAGTATTTTTTAAAAAGCATGAGTATACCTTGATTTGAACAATATACAGTGTGTACCTGTATCAGAACATCATTAAATACCCCATAGATGTATGCAATTTTGATATATCAATTACAAACTTTTGAAAAGATAAAAGCACAAGTAACACAGGGATGAAGTGTGAATCTTACTTCATTGCTGCCTCCACAATCCCATGCCTCTGTCCAGGAGCAATCAGGTGCCAACACTGGGTTGTATCTCCCTGGACAGGAGCTCTTTGAAGAGTGCTCACAGTGGACTTATTGTTCTGTAGCTTCATTTTATTTTTTCTTTCATTTTTAACAATTACTTGTGAACAAATTTCGAGTATTTCTTATATGCACATTTAGGAGCATAGTGATCATTCCCATCCTACCCTCCCTCCTGCTCACACCTCCACCCTCCTTCCTTGCTTATTATTTTAATTTTTACAGACTTAGTTTCAATTTATTTTATAATCATAAGATTAACCCTACACTAAGTATTCAACAAAAAGTAAGAAAAAAAACCTATTCCACAACAGTAGAGACAAGGGATGTAAACAATAATCCTCAAAATATCGATTTTACTAACATACATTGAGTGTTTTTGTATTCTCTTAGTCACCACAGATAGAGAAAACATGATGTTTGTCTTTTGGGGGCTGGCTTATTTCACTAAGTATAATGGTTTCTGGTTACATTTATTTTGTTGCAAAAACAGGATTTCATATTTTACAACTGAGTAATATTCCATTATATATATATATAATCCACATTTTCTTTATCCAGTAGTTGTTTGAAGGACATCTGGGTTGACTCCATATCTTTGCTCTTGTGAATTGAGCTGAAATAAACATGGGGTACAGATAACTCTTTCATATGCTGATTTCATTTCCCTTGGGTAAATTCCCAGGAATATAATGGCTGAGTCTTATGGTAGATCTATTTTCAGCTTTGTGAAGAATCTCCATACTATTTTCCATAATGGTTATACTAGTTTGTATCCCCACCAACAGTGGATTAGGGAACCTTTCCCCCCCACATCCTTGCTAGCATTTATTTATTTAGATTTCTGTATGTGAGCCATCCTAACTGGGATGAAGTAAAACCTCATTGTGGTTTTGATTTGTTTTTCCCTAATGGCTATTGCTTCTGAGATTTATTTCATGTGTCTGTTTGCCCATTTGAATTTACTCTTTTTTTTTTAAGATTTATTTATTTATTTATTTGAAAGGCAGATTGACAGAGAGGCAGAGAGAGGAAGAAAGGTCTTCTATCCACTTATTCACTCCCCAAATGCCCACAATGGCCAGAGCAGCACTGATCTAAAGCCAGGAGCCAGGGTCTTCTATATGGGTACTGGGGTCCAAGAAATTAGGACTTCTTCTACTGCTTTCCAAGGCTATAGCAGAGAGCTTGATCAGAGTGGAGCAGCCAGGACTTGAACTGGTGCCTATATGGAATGTCAGTACTGCTGGCGGTGGCTTTAACCACTATGTCACAGTGCTGGCCGCAGAATTTAATTTTTTAATTATTTATTTATTTGACAGGTAGAGTTATAGACAGTGAGAAAGAGAGACAGAGAAAGGTCTTTCTTCCATTGGCTTACTCCCAAATGGCCAATATGGCCAGTGCTGCACCAATCCAAAGCCAGGAGCCAGGTGCTTCCTCCTGGTCTCCCATGCAGGTGCAGGGGCCCAAGCAGTTGGGCCATCCTCCACTGCCCTCCCGGGCCACAGCAGAGAGATGGACTGGAAGAGGAGCAACCAGAACTAGAATCCAGCGCCCATATGGGATGCCAGCACCACAGGCCGAGGATTAAAGTGAGGCATGGCACCGGCCCCTGAATTTACTTTTGAAAAACGCTTGTTCTCGTCCTTTGCCTACTTCTTAACTGGATTGTTTGTTTTGTTGTTTTTGTTTCCTGAGCTCTTTATAGATTCTGGATATTAATCCTTTATCAGATGCATAGTTTGCAAATATTTTCTCCCATTTCTGTTGGTTTCCTCTTCACTTTGCTGTGTGTTTCCTTTGCAGTGCAGAAGCATCTTGATGAAATCCCATTTATTTTTGCTTTGATTGCCTGTACTTATGGGGTCTTTTCCAAGAAGTCTTTGCTTATGCCAATATCTTGCAGAGTTTCCCCAATGATCTCCTCTAGTAGTTTGATGGTATCAAGTTGTATATAAAGGTGATTGATCCATTTTGAGTTGATTCTTGTATAAGGTGTAAGGTAGGGGTCTTGTTTTGTACTTCTGTATGTGGAGTTAAATTTTTGAATCACCATTTCTTGAAGAGTATGTCCTTTCTCCAGGGATTGATATTAGCTCTTTTGTCAAAGATTAGTTGGTTGTAGATGCATGGATTTATTTTTGTGGTTTAGATTATTTTCCGTTGGTCTACATGTCTGTTTTTGTGCCAGTACAAGGCCGTTATGATAATAACCATCCTGTAATATATCTTTTTTTTTTGACAGAGTGGACAGTGAGAGAGAGAGACAGAGAGAAAGGTCTTCCTTTTGCTGTTGGTTCACCCTCCAATGGCCGCCACGGCCGGCGCGCTGCAGCCGGCGCACCGCACTGATCTGATGGCAGGAGTCAGGTACTTCTTCTGGTCTCCCATGGGGTGCAGGGCCCAGGCACTTGGGCCATCCTCCACTGCACTCCCTGGCCACAGCAGAGAGCTGGCCTGGAAGAGGAGCAACCGGGACAGAATCCGGCGCCCCTACCAGGACTAGAACCTGGTGTGCCGGCGCCGCAAGGTGGAGGGTTAGCCTATTGAGCTGCGGTGCCGGCCTGTAGTATATCTTTTTTATTATTTATATTTTTATTTCATAATAGTAACTTTTAACCCTGCAATCCAGCTCAACTTGGACAGGAAGTAAGGAAAACCTGGAACCCAAAGAACTGCAGTGAGAGCGCAGTTGTAGAGTGTCAGGAGCAGATGGGATAGAGGGGTGCTCTCCTGAGCTACAGAAGGAATGGTCTCTGGTTAAGATAAAGTGAATCAGATGTATTAGAGTTTTCCTCAGTAGGAAATGGTAATCTTCTTGCTGGTCTTGCCACTCTCAGACCCGAAGTGCTCCACAATGCACATGTCCTCTTTCACTCTGCTGAAGAACATATGCTTGCCATGCAACCATTCAGTATTGGCATTGCAGATGAAAACTGGGAACTATTTTTGTTGGGTCCAATGTTTGTCATGGACAAGGTTCCAGGACCTGTACGCTTCAGAAGGAAGTTTTCATCGTTGAACTTCTCTCCATAGAAAGATTTGCCACGTGAAGTCACTACCCAGGAGCATAAACCCTGGAATAATCCTGTCAAATCAGGGACCCAATATAACCAAATCCCTCTCTCCTGTAATCAAAGGATGGAAGTTTTCTGCTGTCTTTGGAACTTTGTCTGCAAATAGCTCAAAGGAGACACAGCCCAAAGGCTCGCTGTCGTCGGCAATGTTGAACATGATGGAGTTGACCATGGCTGGTGGTAAGAGATGCAGGCTACGAGGCATCTGCAAAGCCCTGTAGTATGTCTTGAAATCTGGTATTGTGATGTCTCTAGCCTTGTGTTCGTCGTTTAAGATTGTTTTAGCTGTTCGGGATCCCTTGTGTTTCCATGTGAATTTTAGCATCATTTTTTCTAGTTCTGAGAAGAATGTCATTGGCATTTTTATTGGGATTGCATTGAATCTATAAATTGCTTTCAGTAGTGTGGACATTTTGATGATATTAATTCTTCCAATCAATAAGCATGGAAGATTTTTCCATTTTTTTGTCTTCTATTTCTTTAATGCTTTGTAGTTTTTTATCGCGGAGATCTTTCACCTCCTTGGTTTAGTTCATTCCAAGGTATTTAATTTTTTTTAGCTACTGTGAGTGAGACTGAATTTACAAATTCCTTTCTAAGCCATGGCATTGTCTGTATACAAAGGCTATTGATTTTTGTGTGTTGGTTTTATATCCTGCAACTTTACTATACTCTTTTTTGAGATCCAATAGTCTCGTAATGGAGTGTTTTGGTTCCCCTGTATATAAAATCATAATACTTTGAATAATAATAATTTGAATAATTTTAATTCCTCCTTTCCAATTTGTTTCTCTTTCTTACCTAATGGTTCTGGCTAAAACTTCCAGGACTATATTCAATAGCAATGGCAAAGTAGGCATCCTTAATGCTTTTAGCTTTTCCCCATTCAATATGATGCTGGCTGTAGGTTTTTCATATATTGCCTTGATTGTGTTGAGGAATGTTCCTTCTATATCCAATTTTCTTAAGGTTTTTTTTTTTTAGTCATGAAAGGATGTTGTGTTTCTTTTTAAAGATATATTTATTTACTTTAAAGTCAGAGTTACACAGAGAGAGAAGGAGAGGCAGAGAGAGAGAGAGAGAGAGAGAGGGAGAGAGAGAGAGAGATCTTCCATCTGCTGGTTCACTCCCCAGATGGCCACAGTGGCTGGAGCTGGGCCGATCAGAAGCCAGGAGCCAGGCACTTCTTCCAGGTCTCCCACGTGGGTGCAGGGGCCCAAGGACTTGGACCATCTTCTACTGCTTTCCCAGACCATAGCAGAAAGCTGGATTGGAAGTGGAGCAGCTGGGACTAGAACCAGTGCCCATATGGGATGCTGGCACTACAGACCCCACTGTACCACAGCTCCGGCCCCAACATATGGTTTTTATTTTTCAATTTGTTTTTTTTTTTTTTGACAGGCAGAGTGGACAGTGAGAGAGAGAGAGACAGAGAGAAAGGTCTTCCTTTGCCGTTGGTTCACCCTCCAATGGCCACCGCGGCCGGCGTGCTGAGGCTGGCGCATTGCGCTGATCCGAAGGCAGGAGCCAGGTGCTTGTCCTGGTCTCCCATTTGGGTGCAGGGCCCAAGCACTTGGGCCATCCTCCACTGCACTCCCGGGCCATAGCAGAGAGCTGGCCTGGAAGAGGGGCAACCAGGACAGAATCCGGCGCCCCAACCGGGACTAGAACCCAGTGTGCCAGCGCCGCAAGGTGGAGGATTAGCCTATTGAGCTGTGGCGCCAGCCTTATTCTTCAATTTGTTAATATGATATATCACATTTATTGAATTGTGTGTTTTGAACCATCCCTGCATACCTTAGATAAATCCCATTTAATCTGAGTGAAAGATCTTTCTGATGTGTTGTTGGATTCAATTAGCTAATATTTTGCTGATGAATTTTGCATCCATATTCATCAGTGATGTTGATCTATAATTCTCATTCTTTGTTGTATCTGTTTCTGGTTGGAATTAAGGTGGTACTGGCCTCATAGAAGGAGTTTGGAGGATTTCAGTTGTTTTTAAATAGCTTGAGAAGAATTGGAATTAGTTCTTTAAAAGTGTGATAGAATTCAGCAGTGAAGCCAGCTGGTCCTAGGCTTTTCTTTGTTGAGAGGGTCTTTATTACTGATTCAATCTCTGTCTTGGTTGTTCTGTTTAAATTTTCAATGTCTTTGTGCCTTGATTTTAGTAGATTGTATATGTTCGGGAATCTACCCATTTCTTCTAGATTGTCCAGTTTGCTGGCATATAGCTGTTGGCATATAAGGAATTCCTTATGATTTTTTTTATATCCATGGTATCTGTTGTTACATCTCTTTTTATTTCTGATTTTATTAATGTGGTCTTCTCCCTCTTTCTTTTTTTGTTAGTTGGGCCAACGGTATATCAATTTTGTTTATTTTTTCAAAAAAACAGCTCTTCATTTTACTAATCTTTGTATATTTTTGGTTTTAATTTCTTTAATTTAAATTTAAATTTAATTTTAATTTTAATTTATTTTTAAATGTTAATTATTTCTTTCCTCCTACTAATTTTGAGGTTGGTTTGTTGTTCTTCTAGGTCCTTGAGATACATTGATAGCTCATTTATTTGATGCCTTTCCAATTATTTGAAAAAGGCACTAATTGCTGTAAGCTTTCATCTTGATACTGCTTTTGCTGTATCCCATAAGTTTTAATGTGTTTTGTTGTCATCTTCGTGCATTTCCCTGAATTTTTTTATTGTCTTTTTGACTTCTTCTGTGACCCACTGTTCATTCAGGAATATGTTATTCACATTCCCTGTTCTTGCATATTTTCTAGAATCTTAGGTTGTTAATTTCCAGCTTCATTCCATTGTGGTGAGAAGTGATACATTCTATGATTTCAGGTTTTTTAATTTGCTGAGACTTGCTTTATGGTCTAGCATAATGTCTATCCTAGAGAAAATTCCATGTGCTGATGAAAAGAATGTGTGTTCTTCAACTGTAGGAGTAAATGTTCTGTGGATACTAGTTAGGTCCATTTGGTTCATAGTGTAGATGAACCCTGTTGTTTCTTTGTTGATTTTCTGTCTAATTGATCTGTCCATGGATGAAAGTAGGGTGTTGACCTCATCCATTATTATTGTATCAGAGTCTATTTCTCCTTTTAGATTCATTAACATTTGTTTTAAATAGCCAGGCTCCCTGGCATTGGGTGCATATACATTTATTATAGTCACATCTTCCCATTGAATTGATTCCTTAATCATTAGATAATACCCTTTGTCTGTTTAAACAGTTTTTGTGTTAAAGTTTATTTTGTCTGATATTAGAATGGCTTTACCAGCTCTTTTTTGGTTTCTGTTAGCATAGACTATCTTTTTCTATCCTTTCACTTTCAGTCTGTATGTATCTTTGTTGGTGAGGTGTGGTTATTTTAGGCAGCAAATAGATGGGTCTTGTGTTTTTAATCCATTCAGCCAGTCTGTTTCTTTTAATTGGAGTGTTTAGGCCATCCATATTCAAGATTACTATTGATAAATAATGACTTGGCCCTGTCAGTTTTCCTTAAATATTCTTATTGTTTGCTTGGATTTCCTTTGTACTTTTACTGGGAAATTTTCTGCCTTTACATTCTTTCATAATGATGATATCTGTGTTTCTGTGTGTAGCACATCCTTAAGCATCATTTGTAAGGTTTAAGCAGTGGTGACAAATTCTTTCAATTTCTGTTTGTTTTTGAAATGTCTTTATTTCACCTTCCTTTGTAAGTGAGGGTACAGGGTACAGTATTCTGGGTTGATGGTTTTTATCTTTTAAGATTCTTTCCTAGCCTGTAGGGTTTCTGATTAGAAATTAGCTGTCAGTCTAATTGAAGAGCCTCTGAAGGTAATCTGGCATTTTTCTCATGTACATTTTAGAATATTTTATTTATTTTTTACTGTTGAAAATTTGACTACAATGTGTTATGGTTGAGGATCTTTTCTGATCATGTCTATTAAGAGTTCTATGTGCTTCCTGTACTTGGATGTCTCTGCCTTTCACCAAATTAGGGAAGTTTTCTGTTATTATTTCACTGACTAGTCCTTCTAATCCATTCTCTCTTTCCACACTTTGAGGAACTCCTATGACCTGCATGTTGGGTCATTCAGTAGTATCTCTTGAATCTTAAACATTGTTTTGAATTTTTTAGCTTCTTCTTCTTTTTATTTTTTTTTCAGTCTGACTGAGAAATTTCTAAAGATTTGTCTTCTAGTTTGGATATTCTTTATTCTGCCTCATGAAGTCTGTTGTTAAGGCTTTCCATTGTGTTTTTTTAATTTGACATATTGAATTCTTCATTTCTAATATTTCAGTTTGATTTCAAAATCTATCTCATGGGAAAATTTTTCATCCATGTCATGTATGAATTTCTTTAACTCTTGAATTTACTACTCAATGCTTCTGAGTAATCCTATGGTCATTCTTTTGAATTTCTTTTCAGGCATTTCATCAATCTCTTTGTCGTCACATTCTAATATTGAATTGTTATTGTGTTGCTTCTTTGTTCATGTTGTCTTCTTTGTTCTTACTTCCTGTATTTCTGCATTTATTTTTAGGCGTTTGTGGAAACACTTACTAGTTTTCTGTAGCTTCAGTTTCCTCTCTTCTTATTTCACATGCCCTTCCTTAAGTGACATACATTTCCATGCATTCGATCTGTCCTGTGCTGTCAGATGATGCGTTTAAACAGGGGTAAAGGCCAGTTGTGAGTGTCACATCCTGTAGTCTTCTCAATGTAGAGGGAGGTAGGGGATAGTGAAGTGCATACCACTGTAGCTGAAGGGCGAAGCAGAGGAGGGACAGCTTCTTCAAGCAGCTGACACCCATGTTGACCCCTGACAGATGTACAGCAAGTGTTTGTGGTGGGCCGATCACGCCCTCCACAACAGCTGTCTAGGTCCTAAGCCGCCAGAAACCTGGGCTGTTACCTTAAACTGCAGGAGGGGCTTGCAGATATGACGCAGCTAAGGATCATGAGGTAGGGAGATGATTCTGGATTGCCTGGGGGCAATCTCTGGACAGTGACAAGTGCCCTTGGTGCAGTGACAAGTGTCATTATGAGAAGGAAGCAGGAGGAGACTTGAGACAGAAGAAGGCAGTATGGGCACTGAAGCATAGACAGGGGAGGGACCAGGAGCCAAGGGATGCGGAGAGTGCTGCTGGCAGTCTGGAAGACGAAGTGGATTCTCTCCTCAAGCCTCTGGAGGGAGCAGGGACCTATGGCTAAAGGCCAGGGAACCCAGGAAGGCTTTCGGGCTTCTGGCTTCCAGACCTGAAAGAGCGTGACGAGTTTTGTTTTAAGGCACCAACTGCGATAATTTCTCAGAACCAGTACCCAAGGACACGAACAGCTTAGAAAGAGCGAACAACATCGTAAGCTTCCTGCTCACAGAGCAGGACGTATTCTTAAAGACGTATTTAGGAAAATTAAAAGTAGGAAGCAAAGAGATTTGAGACTGGAGATCCAAACTGGAGCCAGAACACACAGGGACCTGGAAGGCGTAAGGAAGTAGGGTGGCAGAGCGGGCTTTTGAGTGAGGAACAAGCAGATTTTCATGTTTAGAGATTGCTGTCAGATTCCCCTCCCTGCTTTTATAAAAGAAGCAGAGGAGTTCAGCTGCTGGATGGAAATTCTTATTTTTCTCACCCTTCAGTTCCCATCACACTAAGCATTTCCCCTCTCCTCTCCAAATCTGAGTTCCCTCCTTACCCTCAAAGAAACTGAGCTCTCTTTGGACAGAACTGGATAATCCATGTTGCAGGCAGATCACTTCTTCCTGAGCTTCCAGGGTGGCTATTTGAGTAGCATCATAAAGAGGGGGTTTACCTGAAGCTGGCTGTGGCCCAGAACAGGCCAGAAATGGAGTTGAAAGCTGTTGACTTCATCTAATCTGAACCAATGATGTCCCCCGGCCAGCTGCTGATGGAGGACAAGAAGGGCAAGAGAGACAAGACCCGTTCCCGGGGCTCAGGGGTAGCAATCTATCATTGGTGCTCAGACTCCCTTTCAGGGCTGGGATCACTAATAGAAAGAGCACTTCAGGTGTCACTGTTCTGTAAGGATGGCAGTGCCACCCCCCCAGCAAATTTCTAAAGCTCTAAAATGATTAAAGCAGACAGCCACCAAATCACTCAGAAGGGAAGAAAACAAAGGGAGCCTTCAGGGCTAGGTAAAGGAACAAAAGTACACCTGTGCAGGAATCCTGTCAAGGTGGTGGGAGGCTTCCTTCCCTCCTTTAACGGTGACTGTTTTCTGCCAGAGACAGTGCTGCATGACTTGAGAGGGTTTCCACTGCTGGGGCTGCTCTCTTGAAAGGAGACAGGGGTTGCGATGAGCAAGGAAGACTGTTACTGAGATGAAGGCATCAACAGGCTTCTTGTTCCTTTGAACACCTCATTCCTTTTGCCCTGGACCACAATATCCCTTGTAAGAAATCATCAAGAACAGTGTGAAACACCAGCGTGCTGGCTCGACTCTAGAGAGCAACAACCTAGCAGATGATTGTGGTTTGCTCTTCCCGTAGTGAATGCAGATTCATTCTGCCCATAGGAAATAAGCCTCCATTTTCCTCTGGTAATAGCATGGCTGGTTTGCTTGGGGAGCCACACCTTCCCCTCTTTCCACGTGTATGGTTTGGGGGATTGGCCTCAGCATTTTGAGGTCCAGCTGTGGGCCTGAGACTAAAGCCGTGCTCATCATTCAGGTTTTGAGATTTGTTCCAGAACAACAAGTGACTCAAGGTGATCCAGTAAGTACATTCTGAATTTTTGCTATAATGATTGGAAAATAATCTTGCTGCTTCTGCTGGGGTTAATGAAAGGATCGGCAGTGAATCTAGGGCAGCTGGGGTCATTTTGACCCAGTAAGGAGAGCGCTTGGCTGAAAACAGAACCAGGATCTAAAAAAGACGTACCAAGAAGTGATGATATGAATAGAAAAATTCATTTGAACATCTGGATCTTGCTGTGCCTGAAGCTCCCTGATCTCTATTTTGTTTAAACCAATTTTCACTGAGTTTCTATCTCATAATTGAAAGAAATTAATTCCACATTTATTGTCACATCATTATTAATAGCTTTCATTTATTGAGTAGTTACTATGTTGTAGTGTAGAGTAAGGACTTTTCTTTAAAAACAAACAAAGATAATTTAAAGAATGGAGGGAACTAATGACTGTATAGTGGAGCAATTCGTACCCAGGACCTGTGGGTCCCTGGATAGTCCTTGCATACTTCAAAGGGCCTGTTAGATTCTGGCATTTATGCAAAAGTATGAACCCTGGGATCTTATTAGATCCTCAAATGATTTGTGGCCCTAGATCTTCTTTGTACCACACAGAATCTTCCCTCTATCACAAGAGGATTGTGTTGCAGTCCTTTTTTCTCACTGAGTGAGCTTGGGGGAATTTACTTACCGACTCTAAGTACGAAGCTCCTGGATGTATGGAACTGAGGGTATGATTGTCACCAAGCATTTACAGATGTGAAAGAAGGGACTTCAAGTCAATTTCTCTTTTATGGTGGCTGCTTTGGGCTTTGCTTTTGATACCAGCTTCCATTTCAATGTTTTTTGAGCTCCCTTTTCCATACAAGTGAATATAGAGGAGCAACTCTGAGCTGAGCAGGTGATAGTAGGTGCTGAGAGGATGGGGTTGGGAATGACAACAGCATATTCTTATCCTCATTGTGCTCACCTTACAGTGATGGCAGAGGTATCTGGGTGTCACTGGGTGATGGGATATGCATCAGTAAAACATGGAGGAGAGATGAAAGAGGAAGTCCCACCAAGTTCTAGAGGGTATCTGGGAAGGCTTCACAGAAGTGTGAAGGGTGAAGAGCAGGCATAGGAGCATATGAGCTGCAGTGAAGTGGAGGCAGCAGAGGTCCAGGTGTCTGTGGCATTGTGGAGGGGTAGATGAAAGTAGAACTGGGAACTGGCCATGTGCTGGTGCCCAAGGACTGTGAAGATGCTTGTTCTGGAGTAATTCCTGTGGTCTTCAGGCACAAGGTGACTCTTGTCCCAAGCAGACAAGTGATGCTTAAAAGCTTTGAAGGAATGGAAGAGGAAATACTAGACGTAGAACCCAAGAGGAGTGAGGGGAGCAGTCAAGCACATCCCCAATGCAGTGGATTTCAGTTCTGCAGACCAACCCCACAGGGTACCTTTCAGAAAACCTCCTCTGACCTCCTGTCCTACCAACTGAGTCTCAGCTTCTGGGGTTCCGCAGAACCTCAGTTCTCCAAGTGACTCGGATGAACAGCCAGGATCCAGATCCCCACAAGGAGCAGTGTTAAATATAGATTGCAGGGCACCACAGCCCAGAGATCCTGATTGAGTGGGCCTGAGAGTTTTAAAAACAAGCTTTAAATTTCAGAACAGCTTTAAGTTTACAGAAAAATTGCAAAGATAGTTATTTCCATATCTACCCCGTGCAGTTCCTCTATCATTAACATCTATGATTACATAATTGTGATATTTGTCACAATTAATGAACCAGTGTCTATACATTATTATTAACTAAAGTCCACTCTTCATTCAGATTACCTACTGTTTTTCACCCAATGTTCTTTTTTATGTCCCAGAATTCCACCCAAGACACCATGTCATATTTGTTTGTCTTATCTCCTTAGCTGTGACCATTTCTCAGAATGCCTAGGTTCTGATGACCTTGAGTAGTTGTGGGTTGGCGTATTGAAGAATGTCCTACAGTGGAGGTGTGTCTGATGTTTTTCTCATGATTAGCCTGTGGTTATGGACATGGTGGGGGAAGACCCTAGAGGGAAAATGCCCTTTTCCTCATATCATAAGTACAAGGGCATGTACTACCAGCACGACCTTTCGCTGTTGATGGAGACTTTGGTCTCCTGGTGCAGGTGGTATTTGCCAGGTATCCTTACTTTGTAGTTATTCATTTACCTTTCTTTTCTGTACTCCTGAGAAAGAATTCACCTCATGCACCCCACCCTTGGAGAGTGGGGAGAAGCACTCTACCTCTTGGAGGGCAGAGTATCTACATACATTATCGGAAAATCTTCTGTATGAGAAGTTGCTGATTCTTTCCTTCTTATGTATTCAATCAATTATTTATACAAATATGGACACACGGCTATTTATTTTATGCTTTTGGCTTATATCCAATGCTACTTTATTTATTTTGGTGCTCAAATATTCAGCCTTGGCCATTCAGAGCACTTTCATTTGATGCTGTGTTTCCAATATACCCCATCACTGTGGAATTATTTTTCTCTTCCTGAGTTGGTTCTTTTTTTCTGGTGCTACAAGAAACTCAGGGCTCACTTTTTCTATTTCCTGCCCATGTTCTGGAATCAGCAGTTTCTCTAAGGAGCCTAGCTCCCACAGACTGGAGAATGGCGTAAGAGATCAACATCTAGGTGCTGGGTATGCTCATTGCTGTTAGGGTGTTGTTGCTCCCAATAGGCCTGTATTTTGTAAAATTTAATATTTAAATCAATTTTGAGGATATGCTTTACAAACAGAATTCATGTATTTGGACTGTACTACTTGTGGTGAGTTTTGACAAATTTCTAAACTACAGTCAAGGTAGGACTCACATTTGCAATGGTTCTGATGCTGATGGTCGGAGAACTCCTGTTGAGAACTATTCTAACATATTTTGGAGGACAGTTGCTTGTGACGCACCCCTCCTTACCACTCCTCTGTAACCTGTTTTGCTGTCTGAATTCTTTCAGCCCTGACTAGGTCCCAAGATGACACAGCTTTTGTCTGCTGTCCACCTGATTAGGATGCAGGTGGTTTCATTACATCTCTTCCTGGTTCTGGGACTCCGTAGTCTGAGACATCTGTCAGCCTTTAAAACTGGCCACATGGCCTCCAAGTTCCTTGAACGTACTCTCTCTTCCTCTACTTCTCTTTCTGTTTCTCCCTCCCCTACCTCTCTACTCTCCCTTTCTCTCTACCTTCCTTTTTGCCTACCTACACCCCCTTGTGCCCAAGATTCTGCCTTTAGAACCTGTTAACTGGCTTGAAAATTTCCATAGTACATTTCTTTCTTCTCTCCTGTGAAAGAATCATGTCGCACTAGCGTTGTTTCTCTTTTCCTAAAGCAGTGGGCACAGACTCCCCTTTTGTAGCTCATGTTTTATTCCTGAGCTCAGAGGGAAAATAAGCCACATTTACTTTTTAATGTTAAAGAACAGAAACTTACAAGAGCAACAGAACATGATTGAATTCTTGTTTTTTTCATCATCCATCTTGTTTTCTCATTTAGCTTCCTGTTGCTCCCCACAATGCATTGCCACTTCTGTATATTAGCATTGGGTGAGCTGTGGTTAGACAGAACCCCCAAATTTCAAAGCTTATTTCTCATTCGTGTCAAACTCTGGTGCATGTTTTAAGGTTGAGTAGCTTTCCTTCCAAGCGGAAATTCAAGGCACCAGGCTCTTTCTGCCTACTACTTCTGCTATCTTCTTCATTCTGGGATTCTCAAGTTGCCGTGGGGCACTCCCTGTGGCTTGGAGAATCCCATGCAAGGAATTCTGTACAGGCCAGGCATGGGGAAGCTCACATCCCCTCTGTCCCTGTTTTGTGGGCCACCCTTGACTGCTCAGTAGTCTCTGTGCCCAAGAGGAAAAGGAAATATTGTCCACAATCATGGCAAGGCTTTCAGGATAGATTCTGTTTTAGCCTGAGGGGTCTCCATTAGGCAGTGGTACAACCAAAGTGGGGGCTGAGCATCTTAGACTTGTTGGCTCTCGGGGTCACTCTTTGACTTTGGGTTCCTTTGAAAGGAAATTAAGGGAAAAAATGTCCTTGAAATATAAGCTTCACAGGAGAGAAAATTTGGTCTCTTTTATTCTGTATTGCATCCCTAGTGTATAGTATAATTCCTAAAATCACACGTGCTCAGTGTGTGTTTGTTGCATGTGTGTATGCCAAATAAACACGTGAGGTAAATTTTGTCTTGGTTGTGTGCCCCGGAGCATACGCAGGCCACCAGCAGGTGGCAGTGTGGTTTGAAGTACGCAGCCAGGAACCAGGAAGAGGACCTGGCTGGTGGTCCAGCTCCTGCTGGATTGTGAGTGTCAGGTCTGGAGTGGGAAGAATGAAGAGACAGCGTGAGTGCAACTGGATGACATCACTGGGCACTTAGCATGGGCTGAGTGTGATCTGTTGACTCAGTTCATCCTTTCAACAACCAAATGGAGTTGGAAAGATTACAATCCTTATTTTGTGAGTGATTTGTAGAATTAGACTACAGAATTTGCTGAGGTCATTAAAGTGAGTAGCTACAACGGGGAAGTGTCAGGATTTGAACCCTGGAAATGCAGCTCAGGAGTTTGACTATTAACTGTTGTGCTATAAACCAAGAAGACAATAAAGTCTGGGGGTCAGGGAAATTACTCAGCCTGGGGAAGAGCAGCAGTGTGTATTCAGAGGCCAAGGAAGGATCTTGGGAACACAGGGCTGGGGGCCCAGGCCCAGAACAGGCTAGTCCCAGGGGAGTGGTGAGGCAACTGAAGGTAGAGCAGAAGTCACCAGACCGGGCTGGTTTGGCATGATGATGGAAGAGGGGTGCAGAGCTCCAGGTAGGGGTAGACTGTGGATGTCTGTGTGGGGATGGGCTACAGATGACTGGAGTTGGGAACATGCCAGAAATGCTGAGGAGGGGATTTCAGAGCCTGAACCACGTCTAGCAGAATTCTGGATTTTCACAGAGACCCTTGGGTGGCCTGTGGGGTTGATGGTGAGAGAAGAAGGGAGGGTCACATCCTCTCTGCAGCCTCAGCCAGTACAATGCTCACTTTACTCTCTCATATATGGCAATTGCATGTAAGAGTTTGTTTGTTTAGAAAAACAAGCCTCCACTTTGAAAGCTGCTCAGCTAAACGGCGTCTAGAATCCTTCCTTCAGTGTCTGAAGTGGAAGCAGTATTGCAGCCCTTCTGAGGAAAACAGTGTATTCTACAGGCTAACCTGGAGTGTTCACTTAGAGTGACACAGAGCTTGGCACCTGCTGTCTCCACCCTCGTCTCCCTGCCCCATCCCACACTCCTCATCCATCATACAGAACAGAAATGGCTGTGATCAGCCCAGCCAGAGGGAAATCTGTGCAGCAGCCTGAAAACCTTATACTTGGAGGGGGCGATCTTGTTTCCAGCCCAGCCTGGGCCCCACTCTGGCCCAGCCCGAGAGTATGCCCAGCTCATTATCTGAAAGAAATGGCCTGAGCAGCAGCCTGCTGAGCATGGGGAGGGAAAGGAGAAATAGTTACATTGATTTATTTGGGACAAAAAGATCCACAGACTTGGGAACAAGGGAGACAGCAATCATAAAACTGACTTGCTTCCGCAGCCTGCTGCGGGCAGAGGCCATGATGGTGCATGTTAGGGAAGACGGGCTAGATCGACACGGGGCGAGGCACCCTTTCCTCCCCGTCACAGAACAACAAAGCTGGAAGTCAAGGATGGAATCGGCCTCAGAGCCTCTGGAACCTTGGCTAACGGCAGGCCCAGAGTCCACCTTCCGACAGACGGCTGCGTTCCCTCTGCAGCGCTCTGCAGGAGCTGGGTGATCACACCCAGACTTGCCTTTCCACACCAGCCCCACCCCTCAGCCATCAGCTCATCCCATGCCAAGAGGCCCACATTACCTACTGCTTCCGTGAGGCCACCAGGACCTTGTGGGTAGAACTCGCCAGTCAGGTAGGTGCTGGAGGGCAGTGACTCCAGGATGAGTGTCTTCTTAAGACAGCTCTGGGACCCAGCAGCCCCACCCGGTATAACAGGAGAGGTCAAATGAAGGAGACCCCTCATAGCCAGGTCCCTTTGGGGACTCAAGGACCCCTTAGTGTATTCCTTCATGTACCAAATCTGCAAATCATTGTAAATCAGAGTAGGGAGAGACACTTTTTTTTCCTTTAAGAGTTGGCGAGATTTTTACTGTTTAAATGGAGGCATCTCCCCAAGTGGTGCTTATTCTTAGGCTGAAAGACAAGCAAGAATTTCATGAGCTTTGCTTCCCAGAGATTCAGATGCATGGCAGGCCTGCAGGTGCAGAGGATCTGTGCCCTCTTGAAGGAGTCTTAAATGTTTTTCAGCTGAGACTTTGTGTCTGAGTGCTTGTATTTGAGACACATCTACTGACCTGGCAATGAGTTTGAGACCCAGACTTGAGCTTCTTTTTGCCCCTTTGCCAGTGGGGCACTGGGTGCCACATGACCATAATATCTAGGATGTGATGTGTACAGGCTCATGAACCCAGTCTGCATTCTAGATTATCATTTTAGGGGAACCGTTGTTTCCCCTAATCTTAGGACATTGGAGAGTCCTGCCCACGCTTCCTAGGTGTTCAGTTATACTCTTATGACCAGGCTGGGGTTCAGAAAACAGTTGTGGTCTAGGAGGGTGGCAAAGACACATCAGAGCACCTGGCCCTGCCTGGCTCTTCCTTTTATTTGTGTGCTCTTGAACATTCTTTAGCCATTTCAGAACTCAGTTTCTTTATCTTCTAAGAGTGAAGAATAGTTTGAATATTTTCCATTTGTCTCTACAGATTTTTCATCCATCCTTTTCTTTGTCTAAGAGGCTAGTTTAGATGGGCTGCATCAATGGACTTCCTTGTGCTGTAGTATCTGAATGGATTTGTCTAATGAGACTTATCTGAAGAAACTTGGAGGCAGGGAAGAGAGTGAGACAAGTATTTCTTCTCGCAGATCCCTTCTTTCAGGTTCACTGTGAGTTGGTTTCCTCCTGTGTCCTTGCTGGTGTCCATATCTCTGCTTGCAAGCTCTTAAGGTCCAAGGGAGTGATGCTCCCCACTGTCACTAGTCTTGGAGTACTGCCCCCGTACCTGTTGGCTCCCAGGGCACTGCCTACCCCTTTGTAAATGGTCTTTTATTAAGCTGTCATCAGTTGCTTCCTTTGCGTGGACCATCAGCATCCTGCCAGGACCCTGACTAGTATAGAACCCTTTCTCAATGGTATCTGTTTCAAAGAGTGGCTCTTGATTATTAGATGAGTTCATACAGGTAAAAAGCTTAGAACAGTGACAGGACACAGGATGGTTTGTTAAATGCTAATCACCGTATAGCTCTTGATTGTTATGTGTTATGGTGTCCCTGAGGAAAGGAAACACGTTGGATGGTTGGGGCACTTGACTTTGTGTCCCTTTGGCTTTTCCCTCATGTTCCTCACAGTTGCGTATTCTTTATGAAGTTTAAGCTGATGGATGGGTCAGCACACGCTCCTGCTGACTCCACCAGTCTCCTCACACCATACCCAACTCCAACCTTTGACATCCTCCTTTTCAGCTCCATACAGTGGCTCAGTGCTTTCCTGAGGCCCAAACACAGACACATATGGTGCAGAGCCTAGGTTTGCAGTGGTCTTTGCTGGCAGTACACAAGGCAGAAGAGAACGGGTGTACAAACATCACCGCAATCTACTTCTAGAACATTTCTATCACCCAAAGAGATCCTCCCAGCTCCCCAGCCCCTGGCAGCTCTGCCCAACTACTAGCCAGCTTCCTGTATCTATATGTTTTCCTCTTCTGTGCATTTCATGTAAATGGAATCATATAATATGTGGTTTTTTGGTAAGTGGCTTTTTTCACTCAACATGACATATTCAAGGCTCATCTGCGTTGTACAGTGGGTGCACATTGTTCCTTTCTCCCACCGAATGGTGTTCCATTGCACAGATAGACTATATCTTAGTTGTGTGTCTCCTGTTGATGAACATCTGGATTGCTTAAATAATTTGACTATTATGCATAATGCTGCTGTGAGCATTTGCATATATCACACAGGTAATTTATTTCTCTGACTCATCTCAAGAGAATTTGAGCTCCCTGAGAGCAAAGTTTGTTGTATACCACATTGCATACCATACCGTACATATATACATGTGAATGTGTGTGTGACTAATTGTGTTTGACATTTGGTAGGTACTTGATAAATGTTTCTTTGTAAGTGAAAGGATACAAGAAAGTGTTAATGTAGAGAAATCACCGTGGCCAGAGAGCCTCCTGCTGGCCTCGCTTGGAGATCCTGGCTGGTGCAGACTGTGTCCCCAGGAGTCCTGCAGTATCTGCTTGTCATTCCTCAGGGGTAGGGGCCAGGGAATCTGTATTTTAGCAAGCTTTGCAGAAAATACTGAGCACTCTATAGTTGAAGAAGCCTTCCTGTGGGTGGTGACGCAAGGCAAAGTCAGTGACTTGTCTCTTCCCAAACATTCTACTCTTACAACTTTGTTTATGAGAGCACTGGGACTGCATCTCTTTCCCAGTGTTGGTTCCACATAAGACGTCTGTGTGTAGGTCAGGTTCAGGCTAAAGCATTTTCCAAAAGTAACTCTGGTTTTCTTCTTTTGCCCTGAATGCTGACTGTCTCACAACTGTCTGTGAGGTCAAGGCTTTCCTTTGTCATGAGGGATGCTGGACCATTGAAGAGGCAAACGAAGCCACTTGCAGTTGACTCAGCAAGAGGGAGACCCAGAGCCACAGACGTGCCTGCAGGAAGCCATTGCCCCTTGGGGTGGGTAAACAGCAGGTTAGGTGTGCAAGGACCAGGAGTCTGGAGTGGCAGGAAGGTGCTAACAGGTCCCCCTGTAGAGGCATTGAAAAGCAACACTTCTGTATTTCAATATCCAGGCAGGCTCATAACTCTCCCTTGTCTTGTATTGAACCAGACACGCTGTTAGCTTGCTTTTCAGCTGTGCAGAGATGTTCACGACTGTCTTTTCTGGAAGAAGTGGCTGCTGGGTTTTAGAGGAAAGGTTTGCTTTTTATACTTTGATCTGACTTCTAAAAGAATAAGGCATATTATTTTTTATAGCAAAGGAGACTTCTAAGAAATTTGAGTATTTAAAATTGAAGTCTCCTCTCAGCATGTGAAAGCAGTATTAGTGCCAGTTAGGTGTAACAAATGAATAGTTAATGTAACAAGAGACGGAGAACCTGAAAAACATCCATATCCAAATGAAAATGCATGTTTGAGCCAAACTACTGCTTTTCTGCTACTTACTTTCATTTCATAATGGATATTAGCTACATAAGGGCACCAATAGCTTCTGTGGGACAAATAAGGCTTATTTCCCCTTCGCAATGCATGTAAATTCAGCAAAGCATTCAGCTCATTTCTCTACTGGAGGGTCCTGAAATGGAACAAGGAAGGTTATGTAAAGTAGAATGAGTTGCTGTTTCACCCTCATTTCCTGTATAAAAGGTGCCACCTCGATTACCACTTTGGTTGCGATGATGAATTTATTTAAAATTTATGTACTATTTATCAGGCCCTTTACTCTGTGCCAGGCAATGCTAAGCCTCCATATGGAATATTTCTTGTGACCTTTGTCACAGTCCTATGAGATGGGTACTGTTATTATTCTTGTGTTACAGGTGAGTGAACTGAGGGTCAGAGATCCTATATACTTGTCCAAGGTTAGCCAGTCAGCATGAAGCAGGGCTTTCATTTGGGCTACCCTGTGCTTGACCCCAAAACCTTCTCTGTTAATTACTCATTTTATTATAAAAGAACTCATACCATGGTCTGCAGAGGCCTGGAAGCTTCCCTGAAACTCGAAGAAGGTCCGCGAAATCCAAGTGTTTCATAGTAATGTATATTCATCATATTTGTCTTTTGCACTTGTTGATTTTGTGCTAGTAGTGACTAAAACTGCTGCACCTTAGCACAAACACAAGCAGTGGGACCAAAATACACTGCACATCATTGACTTTTTCCCCACTGTGCACTGTCAGTGCTGGTTTTTAATATTTTATACTGTGGAATGGAGTATTGGAAGAGTTGCATGTTGTGCTTACCCAGTGCTTTCCCCAAAATCATGCACTGGTGAAGAGCCACTTAAAGTCTCTAATGTTAATTTTAAAAGAACAAATATTTTAAAATCTCTCAGTCTTAATATCTAAAATGGCAAGTATTAATAGATATAACCATATAAACAACAGCTCTTTGGGGCCCTCAATATATTTTTAAAAATATTTATTTATTTGAAAGATATTGTTACAGAGAGAGAGAGAGAGGGAGAGGGAGGGAGGGAGGGAGATCTTCCATCTTCTGCTTCATTCCCCAGATAATGGCTGCATTGACCAAGGCTTGGCCAGGCCAAAGCCAGGAACCAGGAGCTTCTTCCAGGTCTCCAATGTAAGTGCAGGGGCCCAAGGACTTGGGACATCCTCCAGTGCTTTTCCCAGGCACATTAACATGGAGCTGGATCAGAAGTGGTGCAGCTAGGACTTGAGCCAGCACCCCTATGGGATGCTGATGCTGCAGGCCATGGCTTTAACCTGTTGTGCCACAGCGCTGGCCCCTTCAATGTTTGTTAAGACTGCAAAGGAATCTGCAGACAAAAATGTTTGAGAAGCAGTGCACAGGCAGCTGGGAGCTAAGGGAGTCCCTAGAGCAAGGGAGTTATATTGGTCACATTTCTTAGCGTAACTCAGTTGTGTCCTTTATCATCACAGAATCCTCTACCACTGTCATTCTCATGGGCATGTGTCAAGTCAGTGAGTGACATCAGGATGAATCTAGTTGGGCTGATCCTGAAGCTATGGCTGATGCATGGAAACTTCCAGTAAGTTCTGCACATGGCATCACTTGTCTTCCTGAGAGGATCAGGGTCTGAATATCTGATTTCCAAACAAAATGACCCCCATCATATTGTGAGCTTCACTTTCTGGGGTGTGCCGTTCACGTATGTGTCTGATGAAAGAGTACAGTTGCGAGTACAGGCCAACCTCATGGAAGGGAGAGGGCTGTGCAAGTCACTGGCATGAAGTAGGAAACCTCTCCCCTGAACTCCTGGATAACATAAGAAAAAATTTGAGGACTTGCCAAGAATGACATAAATCTAAGGCTGCTTTTCAGTATTGAACGCTTGCTCTTGGCAAGGTATTGTGCCAAGGTATTTTTGTGCATCAGCTTATTTAATCTGCTTAATAATTCGGTGTGGTATTATTACTTTCATCTCCATTTATTTCTCTTTTTTATAAAGATTTATTTATTTATTTGAAAGTCAGAGTTATACAGAGAGAGGAGAGGCAGAGAGAAAGAGAGGTCTTCCATCCGCTGGTTCACTCCCCAGATGGCTGCAATAGTTGGAGCCAAGAGCTTCTTCCGGGTCTCCCACATGGATGCAGGGGCCCAAGCACTTGGGCCATCATCTACTGCTTTCCCAGGCCATAGAGAGAGCTGGATCAGAAGTGGAGCAGCCAGGACTTGAACTGGTGCCCATATGGGATGCCAGTGCTTCAAGCCAGGGTGTTAACCCTCTGCGCCACAGCGCTGACCCCATTTCATCTCCATTTTATAGATGAGTAAACTGAGGCACAGAGAGATAAGTAGCTGGGCAGGTCTTTGAACTTAATGTTGGTTTTCTCTAGATTCCAGTTCTTACCTTGTCTGCTGCACCAACCCTTTAAGTGAAATGAGAGTCACTTGACTAGATGGCGGTTGGAAGGCATCCTGAATATGGAAGAGAGCAGGCAAAAGGCAGAAACACACACACGTGGACGGGACTGAATGTGGAGTGGCATGGTTTTGTCACTGCTGCTGCTGCTGTGTGAGCATGGAGGAGCCTTAAGGCCATGGGGAGATCATTACGTGAGGCCAGTTCTGTCACTGGGCTGCTCTTCCTGGTGGGACACTGTTCTGTGGAAACCAGAGAAAATTAACACACAGATTTTCATCCAGTCAGATGTTTGGTGGGGACCAAGACTCTGTAGTACACACCAGCCATCATGCTGCAGGACTCAGGCCCAGGGCTGAGAAGGGGGTTGGATGGCGAGGCACAGCCCAGAGAATATTAATGGAAGATCATGGGCTATGTAGACTGCAGACTGGGCTTGAGTCCTTAGCGTTACCCTGTGCCCAATGTCCTCACCTCTGAAGTGGGAGTGATGACACCACCTTGAAGGACTGTGGTGAGAATTAAAGCAGTTAGCATAGGAAGTTGCATCACACAGTGGCCAAAACACACCATGTATTCAAATATTTCTTCTCTTCCTCTGTGACATATTGCTAGGGAGGCAATATGTCTACTACCTCTGCCTTTCCCAGGTAATTGTTTTTTCCAGTCATTTAAAAACACCATGTGTTGAATCCTTCTTATATCATTTGGAGACCAGATTGCCCAGGCTCACATCACCCTTACAAGCTAGCACAGTTTTGGGCAAGGTACTTGACTCTCCTTGTATCATTTACTGTAACTGTAAAGCAATAGAACATGAGGGCAACTTAAAGGGCTGCTGTAAGGATTGACTAGGACACAAAACATGGTGAGGAGAGACAGCACAAGCCTTGGGTCATTGGGTGGGCTCAGCTGATCATTAATGTGGCTGTTACACAGCAAGCAGAATGCTAGTGCTTTCTAAATGCCATGTTGAGTCTTCAGAATAATTCTGTGGTACAGATCCTGGCATCTCCTTTTCAGATGGGAAAACTGGGCACGGGAACTCGAGAATCACCATGTAGCCATGGACAGGCTGAGCTTTCTGTTCTCTCTGCCCACCGCTGCACACTGTAGCCACCCCACCATGTTTTCTAACCTGTGTTGGTTGTGTGTTAATTGATCACATGCCTTGAGAGGCTGCTTTTCATTTGCATAATAACCCATGTCACAGCCCTGAAGACCCAATAAGATCATGCATTTGAAAGGACCAAGCAAAACTTGGAAGCACTCTACAAAATATTTGTTTTTTATTTATGTAGGTCCCCCATCATGTTCCAGAAAGGGATTTGAAGTAGCCTATTAGTTGTCATTAGAGTGATGATGATTAATGATTATAATAACAAGACAAGCATAATTGGTTCAAATTGTGCCTTTTGAAATGCCCTCCTCGGAGGCCAAGCATTGGGGAGGGCAAGGCAGCCTCTGCTGCAGGGAGCTGAAAAGATGGGCCTAATTGGTTAAAAGCTGCTTTGCTAATTGCTTTGGCAAGGGCCTAAGAGAAAGCTCTGGTGTGATTATACATGAACTGGGGTCCCTAGAAGCCCTATGATTCCAGGCTCGATCCGTTCCTCAAAACACAAGCAGAAAAAAGAACAGATGTTCAGCCACTTCACAGAAATTTAATAAGACACTTAGAAAAATTACCATGTTCACTTTGCCCCCTTCTGACCCCTGGGCTGAAGCTGGAGGAAGGCATGTTTCAGGCGGCTGATGCTCTGAGCTGGAACCGCAAGTGGCACATGCTAGAGTTTTCTGCATTTCTGTGATCCCACTGTTCTCTGGTCTTCCTAGAAGGGCTTTTGGTGGTGAGAGTAGGAGGAACGGAAGCAGGACAAGGAAGAGACTTGGTGATAAACAACATCTGTGCTTTCAATTATGGTTGAGCTGGGTAGGCTGTGGTTGAGTTATTGAACTGTTCTTGTTGGAGAGCGAAGGAGTAAAGTAGAGTTAGATCACAGCCCAACATGCTAAATCTCCATGGCATGAGCTGGAGCTATTAGGGTAGGAGAAGCACCCAAAGATCAGAAAACACATTGCTCCCTTGTAAACTGTGTTTTTCACTGGGAAAGAACAGCACAGAGAATGGAGATGAGGGTGGATATGGGGGATTCTGTTCTTGTCTTGGTAGGCCAGGGTATGCTTGTCAAAAACCAATCATAACCGCAGAGAGTCAGGGAGGGACGTCCTTCTTGGAAGCGGTTTATCGGTTGTAGGCTTATGCAAGTCAGCTAACTATCCCAACCATAATTTCCTCACTTTTAGATTACTTGGAATAACAAAACTTAACCCTGTACAGTTACTGTGACAATTTAATGATGCAAAGTGAGTGTGTGAATTTTCTAGTGATGCCGTAGCTAATTGCTACAAACTGATTTCAAGCAACAGAAATGCCTTCTCTCACATTTCTGGAAGCCAGAAGTCTGATCAAGGAGTCAACAGGGCCACTGTCTCTCCAGAGGTTCCAGCAGGGGATCCCTCTGTGCCTCTCCCAGCTTCTGTGCCATACCTTGGCAGACCTTAGCTGTGGCGACACCCCTCCAGTCTCTGCCTCGTTTTTTCTTTTTTCTGACAGATAGAGTTGGACAGTATGAGAGAGAGAGACAGAAGGAGAAGTCTTCTTTCCGTTGGTTTACCCCCCAAATGGCCACTACAGCCAGAGCTACGCTGAACTGAATCCAGGAACCAGGTGCTTCCTCCTGGTCTCCCATGTGGGCACAGGGGCCCAAGCACTTGGGCCATCCGCCACTGCCTTCCTGGGCCACAGCAGAGAGCTGGACTGGAAAAGGAGCAACCGGGACTAGAACCCAGTGCCTATATGGGATGCTGGCACAACAGGTGGAGGATTAACCAAGTGAGCTACGGCGCCGACCACCAGTCTCTGCTTCTTTGCCTCTTCACATGGTAGTCTCAGTTGTATGTCTTTGTCTTTTTCTCTCATAAGGAAACAGTGATGGGATTTAGGGCCCAACCTCAAATCCACTATGATTTCACCCTAAAATCTTCAACTTAAGTATATTTGCAGAGACCTTGTTTTCAAATAAAGTCACATTCTGAGTTTCTGGGTAGACATGAATACTTAGGGAACACTCTTCAACCCACTACCGAAGTAAGATTAGAACATCTCTCAGCACACAGAAAAGTCTAGATAAATATTAGTTACTATGCTTGCTACCACTGCTTACTACTGTCATTGTTATGACAATGGAAGTACCAGATCCTAGGTGCTCAGGCTCACCTGAAAAATGATTATTTTGTTTCCTTGTTGCATTTGTATAAGTCAGCACACTTAAGTCAGTTAATATGTGGGCCAGGATGCAGAAATTATGATATAAAGCATACAAGTATGGCACGTTGAATCTTGTCTACCACTGATGTTAGGTTTTAAAAATTCTTTGACTTAGGGAAATGTTTCTTTTTTTTTCTTTTCTTTTTAATCTAACAGTTAGCAGTGAGAGAGAGAGAGAGAGAGAGAGAGAGACAGAGAGAAAGGTCTTCCTTCCTTTGGTTCACCCCCCCAAATGGCTGCTATGGCCGGAACTATGCGGATCCGAAGCTAGGAGCCAGGTGCTTCCTCCTGGTCTCCCATGTGGGTGCAGGGGCCCAAGCACTTGGGCCATCCTCCACTGCCCTCCTGGGCCACAGCAGAGAGCTGGACTGTCAGAAGAGTAACCGGGACTAGAACCCATCACCCATATGGGATGCCAGCGCCACAGGTAGAGGTTTAACCAAGTGAGCCATGGCACCGGCCCCAGGAACTGTTTCTTATTCACCTTCTTTGACTCTGAGTCCAGAAGAAAGGAGATCGGCATTAACTCAGAGAGTTTAAGTTTAAATACTGATTCTACCTAGACTTCTGGAAACTCCTGTTTCTTTATCTGTATAATGAGCTTATGGTTCTTTCCTTCCTCACAGGATCCCTGGGATGTTGAGGCACAGGGCATGGTGCTAGGTCTTGGAGGGCTGTGCATCACTAGATGAAGAGGACTTGCAGGAGGGGATGGCAGAACCGCTGCCCAGTGTCAGGTCCGGTCCAGACACGAAAAACTAGAGGAGTAACGTCAGAGCCTAAGGATTAGGAATAGAAAGTGAGAAGAGGTCTGGGATCAGGTAACAAACTGACCAAGGGGTTGCCCTGAATTCAACCAGGCAAGGATATGGTTGAATTCACAAGGAAATCCAGGGTGAAAGTAAACAGGCCCAGGTATTTGTGACAAATTCATTGGACAGTGACTGGTGGCACACAGTGCTCTAGATTAACTTATCCAAGTCTGTACACAGTTGTGTGCCTCCCATGGTGGTGTGCACTATGCCAAGTGTTGGGAATTCACACTGGAAAGCCAAAATGCAGACTGGACTTACTATGTAGAGAGGACAGATGTTACTTTTCATTTTGAAAATCACCTGAAGTTATGAAAACACACATGCTCTTCATTCTGAGACACCTGATTAAACAGAAGCCCTGAGCTAGTATAGAGAGGGAGGGGCCAAGAAAGGGTTCCTCAAAAAAGAGACAGAATGGAAGGGGAGAGGGGAGAAGGAACTGGGCAGGTGCAGGCTTGTGTGCTGTGGAGGTTGGAGGCTGCAGCAGCTCTGGGGGTGCAGCCTGTGCAGAAGCCACGTGTGGGTGCTTGGCTTGGTGGGACACTGCGTCAGACTTCAGGAGTTGTGGAGATCGTGCAGCCCACAGGGCTGAAAATCGGCACTGGACATTTATAGGCAAAGTTTGTCGGCCCCTGATTCAGTGTGTCTCTCCAGGTGCCAGGATCTTAGGAGACAGCCCTGCTGTTCCCAAACAATGGAGGCAGAGGGAGGCAGGAGCCTTGCCTTTTCTCCAGACTCCCCAATCTGTCTTCTCCAGCTCTCCAACTTAGCAATGCAGGCCAAACAGACATGTGTAGTTTGTCCCATAGAGTGTTTTGATTTTTATTTTTTTTGAGAACAGTTGTTGCCATTTAAAGCTTGGAAAAGTCACATACAATTTGGAGATCCAATTTTCTTGAAAAATCGGTGGCTCTGGCATCACTGGCCCTCCACCCCTCAAGGCAACCTCCATGGGAGCTGAACAGCAGTTTTCAGATTGAAGATGCAATTCCTGTTTGTGCTGGGGGAATCTCTGCTCTTCTGAGGATGGTCAAAATGTAGAGAACAAAGGTCCTTGGCTCTTAGGGAGAGGTTATTTCAAATGAAAGTCCAGATGCCCAGGTATGCTGATGTTTTACTGTCTCCCCCTACCCCAAGGAAGGATGCATCTATCTCTCTGTGGAAGGATCTAGTCAAATAGAGCAGACCTGGGTGATCTTTAAGTGGATTTCCTTTATTCTCTCTTTTTCTTCTTTCTTCTTTTTAAAAATAGCAATGAAGTTTCCTGGGGGAAAAACACTTTATGTAAAGAGCCAGTGTAAAATTCAGTTCAGTGAGGGTCCACCCAGGTTCAATCTGCTGTGCTTTCCTCAAAAATGGCTGCTAGGCTTTCTCCTCCTCTTCTTTCCAAGTGGCTCAGGGCAGCTCTGGACAAACCAGAGATTCCTCAGAGTACAGCTAAACATCCCTGTTGAGGGTGTTCTGCAAGAGGCTGATGCCGGTGGGAGAAAGAAGATGAGGTAGGAAGGTCCAAAAATGCAAAATCAAGGCACTATTGGGTCTCACCTTGCAACTCTGGGCCTGCTCGGCATGGGACAGCATGCGAAAGAGACTTGAATCTCTACCTCCTCTGTATCTGTAACCCCAACTCAGCCCTGACATCTGAGGGTAGTGCAGGTGGTAGACAGCTGGCAGCAGAGGCAGGGCCCTGTAAGCACTGACTTGGAGGAGACTTGGCCCTGTGTGCTGTTCAGGGGTGTGCCACTTGTGGCTGTCTTGATGCATCACTGATGGGGGCTGGCTCTCCATACCCTTGTGAAGGGTTGGTAGGTGGAACTCTGGGACTGAGGCCTCGACCACACCCTGGAGTAACACCCAGAGAATCCCCATGAATGAGAAGGAGGTTTCCCAGCTTCATGAGCTCAGCCCAGCAGATGTGCTATCATGTTATTACAAATGCTTGTCACTGAAGCATCACTGTCGGCAACCTTGACGTGCACCCTTTCAGATTCATTTTTCAAAATTGCTTTGAAAGCCCAGGGCCCATCCCATCCATTAGTGGAACTCCTCTGTGACAGGTGTTGGAGACTGCAGAGAGCTCCTGTGCCCTAGGGGTTCATGGGGCATGATGATGGAGAGGTGGTGGTGGGGGGGGCTTGCAGAAAGACACAGGGGCATGGGCAAAGCCTCTGGGGAGATTTTCAGGTGGTTCACTCCTCCTTTAAGGTGAAGGACATCCTACTTGGACAGGGAAGGCCACAAGATCCCTACCTTCAGTAGCTTCCTGGCAGTGGAGTCGGCACGCCCCCATATGGGTTGGCTCTGTAGATGTGAGAGCTTCACCCGTCCAAACTGTGTTCTCGGGTGAGCTTCTAAAACATAAGTTTCTGTTTCCTCATCTCTACAATGAAATAATAATATCCACCTTCAAACCTCAGCCATATAGAAATAATACACACTTCCCAATCTCTAGTAACATCCACCCCCAACTTCTTCTGTACCTGAGAAATAATACTTGCCTCCCAACTTCATCTGTGTAACAGAAAGAATGTTACCCATTTTATATTCTCATCTGTATAATAGAAATGATAATATTCACCTCTCAACCTCATTTGTATAATAGAAACCGTAATACTCACCTTCAGTATCAGCTGCATCATAGGAACAATAATACCCACCTCGTAATTTTGTTGTGAGAATTAGAAATAACACATAGAAAATACTGAGCAGCACGATGCATGAGAAGTGCATTAAATACATAATGGGCACAAGGCTTCTTGGTATTCTAGAAGCCCAAGCTCATTCACGTGCTTGAGCTTCCAGGTATGTTTAAAAAATAAAGAAATCCTCAAATTATTACAAAAGTTGTTGCATTTTAAATGTTTATTTTGGACAGATGAATGCTTTTAATAAACATGCCAGAATAAATATATAAATAGCTTTGTTCAGGGGTGACCTCAAGAGTCTAGCTCTATAGCACTTCAAGAGATGGGGTCTGGGCCAACTGCTCCACCTCCCCTGCCCATTACAGCCCCATAAGTGGGCCCTTGATAAATGCTCGTCATTATAGCACGATATAATAATATTATATCTATCCCATGAGATTATAAACAATGTTTCCTCTCCAGTTTTATCTGCCTATAAATCAGCTGAGTCTTCCCAGCACTGAAACACTTTGTGATGGGCCAGTGAGTGTGGTGAGGGAAGCAGGGAAGGATCTGGCTCCAGTTGTTGGCAGCTGCTGAGAGCTGTGAGGCCCAAGGGGGCCCACTTACATGGCTGTGCAGCTTTTCCTAGCAAGCTGACCTAGACTATATTTAGCTTGTACTCTGGGTGATTACTGGTGAGGCAGTTGCTGGTGGCTGCACAGAACCCCAGGCTGGGTGGAGCTGGCAATGAGTCTTTCAGCTGGTTGCCTCAACAGATTCTAGGTGATGGTCCTATCAAAGCAGCCATCTCTGATAATCTCATACTCTGACCCCCAATGAATGTATGCATGGCTTACTGGGTAGAGGGACTCAGCATTCTTGGGTCTTGTGGGAATAGAATATCCAGCTCTCCAAATGCTAATTAAGAGTCAGTGCTCCATCAAGCACATAAGAAAGCATAAAAGCACCTGCTTTTATTCATTCATTTATCCATTCATGTATTCATTTAATTTTTTTTTGAAAGTGGAATAAACAGAGAGAGAGAGAAAGAGGGAGAGAGAGAGACAGACAGAGACAGAGGATCTTCCATGCACTAGTTCAATCTCCAGATACCTGCATCAGCTAGGACTGGACTAGGCTAAATCCAGGAGCCCAGAACTCAGTTTGTGTCTCCAGGTGGTGGCATGGACCTAAGGACTTGAGTCATCATATGCTGCCTCCCAGAGTGCACATTAGCAGGAAGATGGATCAGGAGAGGAGCTAGGACTTGAACCAGGCACTTCTGAATGGGATGTGGGCCTCCTAAGCAGTGTTTTAACCACAGCACTCAAGGCCAATCCAAGCACCTTCTTCCTTTTTTTTAACTTTTATTTAGTAGATATAAATTTCCAAAGTACAGTTTATGGATTACAATGGCTCCCCCCCCCCCATAACTTCCCACCCACCCACCACCCTCCCATCTCCCGCTCCCTCTCCCATACCATTCACATCAAGATTCATTTTCGATTATCTTTATATACAGAAGATCAATTTAGTGTATATTAAGTAAAGATTTCATCAGTTTGCCCCCACACGGAACACAAATTGCCAAATACTGTTCGAGCACTAGTCATATCATTAATTCACATTGAACTACACATTGAGGACAGAGATCCTTATACAAAGGTAGGTAATGTCCTGAGCCTGGCTGGGGAAAGACGTGATTCTAAAGATAATGGCCACCCTGATTTGGTTTTTCTCAGACGTCCTACATTTTGAGTGTAAATCCACATCGCCCAAGTGTATGATCTGTATTTGAACCCAAAGTAGGAATTGTGGTTTGGTCCATATTTGAAAGATGATAGGGGTGGGGTATTCTAAAAGGGGCAAGTTTGAGAAAATGCAGGGCACATGATCACAAGCCGTAGTGAGTGCTCAGAGCCAGTCCTGTGGCTGGGCCACCAATTATGAGCATGCCATGAGGAGTTACTTTTGGGACCACTCAGTACTTTGTGATGTTTGCAAAGACACATCTAGAATTTACTGTTATAATCAAAGAGAACTTACTACAAAGTTAATTTGAGATTATATTTTGTGATATACTTTATCTCTGTTGTAGCAAGTGGTAATTAGGAATAAAATGGAAAACAATTCCCATAAAAGACTGTGATTAGCATTGATTATTTAGACAATCCAAGTTTTTCTGTTTGCGCCTGTTGCATCTTCTGTCTCACTAATTAGGATTGATTAGTTGCTACCTCCCCTGCCCTGAAATGTAGAGTCTCAGGCTCCCTTGCCCTGTCCCTCCCCACTGGGCATTTTGGGTTGAGGAGCAGAGCATTGCTTTTGATGCCCACTTTGCCAGAACCCTTCCTTGCTTTCCTACTTTTAGAATCCTTCTCTCTCAGGGCTGGCACTGTGGCACAGCAAGTTATAGGCACCGGTTTGAGACCCGGCTGCTCCACTTCTGATCCAGCTCTCTGCTATGGCCTGAGAAAGCAGTAAGAAGATGGTCCAAGTCCTTGGGCCCCTGCACCCACGTGGGAGACCTGGAAAAAGCTCCTGGCTTCAGATCAGCACGGTTCCAGCCGTTGCGGCCAATTGGCGAGTGAACCATCTGATAGAAGACTTCTCTCTCTCTCTCTCTCCTGCTTCTCCTCTCTCTGTGTAACTGTTTCAAATAAATAAATCTTTTTTAAAAAGAATCCTTCATTCTCTTTTCTGCTTCTGACATGCCTTGGGTGCCAGATGAAGCAAGGAGAGCTATCTAGGGGAGGCAGCTGTTGACCCTGGTGTTAGTCAGGGATGAGAGGTGTCCTGAGACCAAGGCTAGATTAAGGCAGGAGGAGCAGGAGCCCATCGGCTGGGGACTTTCTGCAGGAAGCATCAAGAGTATTTGCCTCTTTACTGAGTCACCTACACTCTGGTCCAGTCAGGGATGCAATCTGAGTTTAAATGCAAAAGCAATGTTTCTGCCTCTCTCTATCTACAAGTGACTTTACAAGGCTATTTCTGATAAGCTGGAATTCCAACTGGAGACAGCCATTTTGTTAAGGGAGAGGAGACTTAACTACAAACACTGAGACTGTCCACACATTGATGTGAAGAGCTTCAGACTCCATACAAATTGTGTTTCTGTATCAAGGTGAGGTCCACAGAACAGCAGAATGCTCAATGTTGAAGGGACTGGGAACAGTGGACCCAGAAGGGGAGGCCTGGAGTTAATGGAGGAAGAATGCCTACATCTGCAGGAATTTTCTTCAGAGAATGCTCTTGTGCTACACTTTGCATTATCCAACATGGCCACTTGGGAAACAGCTGATCCCAGGTCTCCTGGGATGCAGTGTCTTTCTGAAGTTTCAGGTCAGATAGCACTGCCCACTTCCGTCTGTCATACCCAGTGAAAGTTGTAGGTTTTGTATGACTCTTCTGCTCCAGAGGTAAAAAGCTACCCCTACTCTACTCTTCAAGTCTGCTGTCCTCCTGAACTCTAAAAATGCATATGAGATTACACCATTCTCAGCTAAGGATAATCCAGTGATTTCCCAGTGCTGTTAGAATCAAATCCTAACTCCTTATTCCAAAGCCTTATCTGACCTGGGCCACATCTCCTACCTCTCACTTCATTTTTCAACCCTTCCACCCACCCATCCATCCACCCACCCATCCACACATCCATGCATCCGTGCATCCATATACTCTGACTCAGCCACAGTTGCTTTCTTGTTATCCCTTAAATGCCTTTAGTTCATTTCTTCTCTGAAGTTGCTATTCCCTCTGCCTGAAATGCTCTTTCTTTTGGTATCCACGTGCCTCTATTTGGGTTTCTGTTCTAATGCTACTTTCTCTGTGAGAACTTTCGCCACCACCCAGGGTTGTGACTGGAGGACGCCCATGTGGGCTTGTAGAGTGTCATCTTCTGTTTCTTCACCCCAGTGCTTGTGACATCTTTGCATCCAACGTGTTAGTGCTTGGTCAGCTGCAAATCTTGAGTTGTTACTTCTGATGTCGATTACACTTTCATAAAGCATTGTCAGTAAACCCGCTCACTACAATCTCACTCACTTCTTTATTCTTCTTCATGACCTTTATCACTACCAGATGTTATCTCAGATCCTTAATTGCATCTCACGGCAATTTCATGATACAGGAGCTTGGTCTTGTTTCCTGCCCTCTATCCAGTGCTTAGCACAGTGCCCATCATGTAGGAAGCAATAATCACTGTTGAATGGATGCATGAGTAAGTAGTTGGACATTGTAAGCAACAAGAAGGTTAACTCACAGGTCAGAGGTGGGCATCTATTTCGTGGGGGTGTTTAAGTTGTAAGGCTCTCTGAAGAACTTGGTTTTCCATAGGATCTTCTATATCCTCTTGGAACCTTCTGTCTTCTATTGATTTTCCATGACAGAGTTTTGTTCTTTTCTTCTGGTTGCTTTTTCATACACCAGGCTTATACACCAGCCTCCTTACCAAGGACTGAGCTTAGAGCATCCCCTGGGTGCTGAGTCAGGTGCCAAATAACAAAATGTCTTAAAAAGCACTTCTTGGGCCAGCGCTGTGGCTCACTTGGTTAATCTTCCACCTGCAGCACCGGCATCCCATATGGGTGCCGAGTTCTAGTCTCGGTTGCTCCTCTTCCAGTCTAGCTCTCTGCTGTAGCCCAGGAAGGCAGTGGAGGATGGCCCAAGTGCTTGGGCCCCTGCACACACATGGGAGACCAGGAAGAAGCACCTGGCTCCTGGCTTCGGATCGGCGTAGCGCCAGCCATAGCGGCCATTTGTTGGGTGAGCCAACGGAAGGAAGACCTTTCTCTCTGTCTCTCTCTCTTATTGTCTAACTCTATCTGTCAAATAAATTTTAAAAAAGCACTTCTCCCAACCCTCTGCATCATCTGCAGTGAGTGTGGAGGGTCAGATCACCAACTGTGAGGTCCAGAGACCTGGGTTTGACTCTTCTGTCTGTCTTATTATAAGCATATCTGTACTTGCTCATGTTTATCTCGGTTCCTCCTACAGATAATGAGATTCATTATCTTACCTGCACCTTAAGGTTTTTCTGAGGATCAAGTGGAAAACTGCCTACCAATTCATTGACACCAATCTTTCTTTAAAAAAAATGACTTTTAAAATGTTTATTGATTTTAAAAAATGTATTTGAAAGGCAGAGTAATACATACTGTGAGAGAGAGAGATCTATCCACTGGTTCACTCCCTAAATGCCTACAATAGTCAGGGCTGGGCCAGGCTAAAGTCAGGAGCCTGGAAATTCATCCAGGTCTCACATTGGGTGGCAGAAACCCAAGTACTTGAGCTGTCTTCCACTGCCTCCCAGGTGCATTAACAGGAAGCTGGATTGGAAAGTGGAAATGGGACTCAATCCCAGGCATTCCAGTATGGGATACAGGCATCCCAAATGGCAGCTTAACCTACTGTGCCACAATGCCTATCCCTTGTCACAGTCACTTGACTGTGGTTAACTTTGACTTTCAGTCACTGTTAGGAACGCTGGACATTCTTAAACATTCAGTTGTCATTATCTCAGATGATGTTAATATTGATTGTGATTGATGTCCATTGCCCTCCTATGACACTTTGACACCAAATCCCTTTCTACTTTGTACTGTTAGATCTTGCCACTGGGTCTCTCACCATGTGTCTGTCCTCACTGGCTGTGTCCATGAAGTATGACATATGATATTTTGAGAAATGAACCTCTGACTCATTTTCTCGCATCTTTGTTTAAAAAAATATTTATTTTATAGGAGTTACAGAAAGAGAGGGAGGAAGGGAGAGAGGAAGGGAGGGAGGGAGGAAGGGAGAGAGGGAGGAAGGGAGAGAGGGAGGGAGGGAGGGAGAGAGAATGAGAAATTTTTTTATCTAGTGATTCATTCCTCAGATGGCTGCAATGACCAGCACTGGGTCAGGCTGAAGCCAAGAGCTTCATCTGGGTATCCCATGTGTGTAGCAGAGGCCCAAACACTTGGTCTAAATTCTGTTGCCTTTCCCAGGTTATTAGCAGGGAGCTGGATTGGAAGTGGAGTAGCTGGGATACAAACAGGCTCCCACCTGGGATGCTGGCATCCCAGGTGGGAGCTTTACCTGCTACACCACAACACTAGTCCCATTTTTTCACACCTCAAGCAAAATAGTGTGTGTGAGGAACTTTGAAAACTGTGAAGAGCTGTACTCACTATGCACTCAGTGACTCCTATTTTCTTATGGACTTCTTTTGGAGACAGCGTGACAGAAAATGGTGAAAATGTTTTCTGTCAGAGTGACAAGGAGGAATCTCTTAGCTTCTTGCGAGCCCAGATTCCTCATTTAGGGAAAGGGGTAATAGCAGAACTCACTTTCAGAGTGATCTTGAGTGTCCCAGAAGGTGGTACATGTGAAATCACTCACAGGTGATATGACAGGCATTCAAATGTTCTCTTCCTTTCTTCCTCCTCTTCACTGTTTCATGTATGCTTTAATTAAAACTCAGAATTACTTTTTTTTTAAGATTCATTTGTTTACTTGAAAGTCAGAGTTACAGAGAAAGAGATCTTCCATTCTCTGGTTTACTCCCTATAGGGCTGCCACAGCCGGGGCCAAGAGCCTGGAAATCCATCCAGGTCTCCCACATGGGTGGCAGGGGCACAGGTACTTGGACCATCTTCTGCTGTTTTTCTTGGCACATGAGCAGGGAGCTGGATCAGAAATGGAGCAGCCGGAACTCGACCTGGCACCCAGATAGGATGGCAGCCTCCCATCTCCAACTTCTTTGCACACTTTTTCATCAGCCATAGAGATTTTGTTTGAAAAAATTTTTCTGCCTTGATCACTGGTTGCCTTGTCAAATCTTTATCCTGAGAGCCACAGAGGTGGTCCAATGGGTGGACAGTTATCTGTGAAGATTCAGAACTAAGAAGTCACTGCACTGCAGATAAATCCTCCTGTTATTTGACTGTATCCTGATCCTTTCAGCTGTATTTTTCCCACAGACAGCACATTGGATCATTATGATCATAGCACTTGATTGATTTTAAACCATGCTCTCCCATTGCTCTAGTAAGTGCTGGTTGACAGATTGCCTGGGCAGAGAAATTTTTGTGTCTGGAAAGTAAAAGGAAAGGGTCGGCTGGGGTTTCAGTTTTGATTTTCTATTTTTAGTTTTTGGAAGACACAGATCTTCAAGTATGTTGGCAGAGTTGACTCTCCTCTTTATCATCAGTGGACTCTGCAATCTTTGTTATCAAAGCATAGTACCAGAATCAGCAGCTGGGGACTTGGGAATGCAGACTCATAACCAAGTATTGGTTCCACCCCAGGAATCAGAATCTGCATACCCCTTCCCCCTGTGATGGCTAGGCATGGGAAGGATGGAGAAGCCCTGTTATGTGGGGCCAAGTAGGGCCTGGCCTTGGCACTGGGCCTTTTAAGGCAGTAGGTACCTGTGGGCTCTGGAGTAGCCTACAGAGGAGAGATGATGCTGTTCTGTTGAGGACCACCCACTGAGAAGGCAGCTCTGCACTTCTGCAGACCCTTCAGCTGGTAGCCTGGTGCCGATGTTCTGGCCAGCCCGCATTTTTGGCTCTCTGTAGGTCTGTGGTCCCACTGGGTAACAATCACCACCATGTTATCTCTCGTGATGCCCCAAAGCCTTCCTATGAGTTTACTGACTGATTCAGTTAAGGAAATCCAAGTATCCAGAAAGGAAGCACAGATTAGTTTGTTTTTGCCTTGCTTATCTGTCTAGAGAAAGCTTCCCTGCTCTTTCAAATGCCTGATAAATGGACTTGATTATCCCATTCAAGCAAACACATGGTGGAGCAGTGGGAGTTGTTAGTTGTTGGAGAGTCTGCCGGCTGCCAGCAGATCCTTCTTTTCTCCATCCCAATGATAGAAGATTTCCCGACACTGGAAATGTCCAAGTTTATGTTTGAGAAATGCTGCTGCAGATTCCTCACCTCTGCTTCCAAGGAGGAGGTGGGCTGTGTGGGCAGAAGCTGGAGAGTCTGAGAAGGGTTGGAAATGACTAGGACTGGGGACTGGCTGGGCTGTCTTTTGCTGTCAGATCCAGTTTTTGCAGGGCTGTTGGTTTGTCAGCTTGATTTTTCCTATCTGTTCATTAGCTTATTTAGCAGATGTACCTTAAGCTCAAAGTGTAGTTGTTCCCAGTGCTTTGTCTGGGGCCATACTTCCTGGGTTTACATCCTAGCTTGCCATTTAGCAGCCATAAGGCCTACAACCTTCACCTCTCTGGGCCTCAGTTTCCTTATTTGTAAAATGAGACTTATAAAAGGATGCGTTTACAGGGTTATTGTGAGAATTAACTGAATGTGCATTGCTAGTTTTTCACTGAGTCTTGCTGGCATCTAGTAAGCATGGCTTAAGGATTTGCTGTCATATGCGTTATGGAGGTCAGGCTTGTTGCTAAGCAGTGAACAGATGAGCATGGAACTAGACAGGCAGGAGACCTGCAGTGACAGCACATTCCCTGGGGAGATGGGTAGTAAGCAACTGCTTAATAATCCAATATTTAATTATGCCGATGAGAAGTGTAGGGAGAGAGACCCACAGACCACAGTGAGAGTGACTTCATATAGGTTTGACTTACTCTGCCATGTCCTGGAAGGTGACTCTAGGAAGTGACATTTGCTGTGGGCTTCCAGGAGGCTGGGTGACAAACCCCAGGGTGAGAGGTCTTGAGCTAGTATGGCTGAGGGCTGGGAAAGACAGGAGAGACAACTTCAGAATCAGACAGAGATCCTTTCTTAGGAGTTCTCAAACTTGAATGGGTGGCAGAGTACCCTGAGGGAGCTTCTTAATGCAGATTCCCGGAACTGCCTCCAGAGGTTTCAATTCCAATGCTCTGGACTGGGGTGAATTTGTAGAAGATGGTGTGGACAGCACAGCCAAGCTATACTCATGTTGTGTTCTTGAGAGAACTGAGGAACTGCTCAAGGGCTTTATTGGGTATAATTATGTTACAGTTTGCATACAAATTTACATTTTTAAGTTCTATGGGGTTTTGCAAAGTGTAATTACATAACCTCCTGCCTTTGTCACAGTTGAGATGTAGAATATTTCCATGACCCCAGAAAATTCTCATGTGCCCTCATGTAGGGGAGCCCCAACTTGTACTCCCAGACCCTGGCAACTGCCGCTCTTTTTCTCCATAGAGCTTGCCCATGTCTGAGCGTCGTGTGAATGAATCATACAGTACAGAGCCTGCTCTGTCCGGTTTCTTTTGCTTAGGCTAACACTTCTGTGATCACTCCATGTTACTACATGTGTCCATAATTTCTTTCATTTTACTGACAAGTGATAGATGGGGTGAGCTGCAGTTTGTCATTTAATAGTTGATGGACTTTTGAGTTATTTCCAGTTTTTGAGGTTCTGAGTAAATATGACATAAACATTCTCATACAAGTACTGGTGTGGGCATATGTTTCTTTTCCTCTTGTGTAAATACCCAACAGTGGGGTTATTGTATTTTATGTTAAGTTTATGTTTAACTTTTAAGAAACTGCCAAATAGTCTTCCAAATTGGCTGTAACACTTTGCATTCCCACGAACTGCATCCAAAAGAGTCTGTTGCTCTACGCCCTTACCAGCGTTTGGTGTAGTCATTAAAGAAAGTTTAGTCATTTATTTGAATCTGTAATTCTTGAATTACTAGTGATATTGATCTTTCCCCATGAGTTTGTTAGCCATACATTCTTAGTTATTCTTTGGTAAAGTGTTTGCTCACGTATTTTAACCAGTTTTTTTTTAAAAATTGCTGGGTTATTTTATTTTTATTGAGTTTTGAGAGTTCTTTCTAAACTCTGGCTACAATTCTTTCATCAATTATGTCTTTTGCAAAGATTTTCTTTTGGTCTGTGGTTTGTCTTTTCACCTTCTGTACAGTGTCTTTCAAGGAGCAGACATTTAAAGTTCAGTTTATCAATTTTTTCTTTTATAGTTCATGGTTTTGGTGTTTTATCTAAGAAATCATTGGCTAACCAAAAGTCACAAAGATTTTCTCTTAGAAGTTTCATAGTTTTAGATTTTATATTTAGGTCTGTGATTCCATTTATGCTTACATCTATGATTTAACTTTGAAATGTGGTATAGGGCAACACCTTACCACTTCACCTTTATTGAGAAAAACATCAATTGATCATTTGTATTTAGGTCTGTTTCTAGGAATCCTATTCTAATCCATTGATTTATATGTCTATGCCTATACTTTCCCTAGTACCATACTGCAAGGGTTGGCAAAACTGTGACTTGTTGGTCAGTTCAACTCTTCCAGCCACTTTTGTAAATAAAGTTTTATTGGAGCACAGCCACACTCATTTATTTACCTATCATCTGTGGCTACTTGTGTTTTATAGAAATGACAGAGATTGTATAGCCTTTGAAGCTTGAAATGTTTCTATGTTGTCCTTTACAGAAAAAGTTTATTGATTTCTCATAATGCCTTAATCGTTCTATTGTTATTGTAAATCAAAAGTCAGGTAATGTGAACCATTCCACTTTGCTCTTTTTCACAATGTTTTGTCTATTTTAGCTTTGCTATTCTCGTATCCATAAGTGAGTTATCCTAGCCTGGGCAAAGCTCCAGGCTGCGGGTTGGGTTAAATGTATTCCACATTTTCTCATCCTCCTTGAACCAGACTGCCCAGGACAGATTTTTCTCTTTTAGAAAAGCAAGACTTTAAGACAAAGTCCAGTTATTTAAAACCTGCCTGTATTATACCTTTTTTTTGAGGGGGGGGGCAGGCAGAGTTAGAGAGAGAGAAAGAGAGAGAGAGAGAGAGAGAGAGAGAGAGAGAGAGAAAGGTCTTCCTTTTCTATTGGTTCACTCCCCAAGTGTCTGCTGTGGCCACCGCACTGCGCCGATCCGAAGCCAGCAGCCAGGTGCTTTTTCCTGGTCTCCTGTGCAGGTGCAGGGCCCAAGCACTTGGGCCATCCTCCACTGCCTTCCTGGGCCACAGCAGAGAGCTGGACTGGAAGAGGAACAACTGGGACTAGTACCCGGTGCCCCAACCGGGACTAGAACCTGGGATGCTGGTGCCTCAGGCAGATGATTAGCCTATTGAGCCGTGGCACCGTCCTGTATTATCCTTTTAACATCGCATCATCTACTAGGAATGGAAGGGCAGCTCATCAGTAGACAATTTCCCAGAGTCTCTGTCCCATCCACAAATTGTAAAAATCTCTCTTTGTATTTGTCCTGCCCACCTGACAGATTTTGTGATGATGTATGTGAAACGCAGGAAATGTATCTGCATGATGTATATGGGGACACACACACACACACACACACACGTCACCGTAAAGAGCTGTAACTATAAAGGGCTGCAGAACACAGGGCATTGCTGTTGTGGTGTTCACAGGCTGTGGAGTTGATCGGGAGAAAGGCTGTGTGTGCTCTGTGGGTGATGATCCAGGTGAGAAGCCTGGTGGTGCCTGGAACTTCTTTCTAAAGTCACCGAGTCTTCTCTTTCCCCGCCCCTGCTTCATCTTCCTCTGGCTTTCCTCCTGTGCTCCAGGGAGCTCCTGACCCTCTTGTCTGTCCTTGCCTATGCTCTCCTCTCTCTCCTCTCAGCCTCTGCACTTCAGACTCACAAGCTGCCTTCCTTGCGTGTGCCCAGTACCCTCTCTCCTCTCGCAGGCTGGGCATGTACTGCCACTTTTTCCTGAAGTACCCACCCTGCCCCTGAACATTGCCAAGTCCTGCTCACCTTTCTGATCTCAGCTCAGACAATCTTTCTTCTTCATGTCTGACTTTCTGTAAACCCTGCACAGATGCTCTGTTTAGTACCTCCTTCTGCTGAGCCATTAAATATTGTTTTTTTCTGAAATGTACTCTAAAATTATATATAAATTAAGAATATTTAAATATGAAGAATCCATTATATGGCTCCATTTGTACATGGTTGTGTTTTTCTCCTCCTGCTGCTGCTTCTTCACATCCTACATGCTAATTTCTCTTGGTTGGTGGTCAGTGAGAGTGTGGCCCAGGAAAAGGTGTCCTTCACACTCTTTGTGACTAAGCACCCTTGACCTTGGGCACGCTTTCCACTAGAAAGCATCTCAATCCGTTCTTAAAGTGAGTGCGTTTGGCAATACACAAAGATACATCAAAACGTTCTTGGAAAATTGAATTAAAGAGTTAGCTCATTTTGGTACAAAGATTTTTGAAATCTGTGCATAGATTTTTCACAGAAAATTTCATGGAAAATATGTATTATGAAAAAATGCATGGATTTCAAAAATGTTTGCACCTAATATACTCTTTCAATTCAATTCTCTGTGAACTTTTTGAAATCCCTCATTTGTTGTTTCCCTGCAAAAGCTTTTCTTGCAGCCATGTATACTTTGTGTCCTAGAGAGGAGGACTGGCTTCAGAACTGAGGGTGGATGTGCAGTTGATACTGCTGCTTTTGTCCCTGAGAGCCCAAGGATGGTTCTCTCCCTGGAGGCCAGCATGCCTGCAGCAGGCAGCTGGAGATCATGGTTGGTCACGTAGAGGGTGAAGAACAGCAGGTGCAGTGGCGAGGTTGGAAGGCCTTGATATGACATCACTGCCACAGCAGGGTTGTCTAACAATAGCTGGAGACCAGTCATGGGGAGAAATTAGGGCTGGGTGGCAAGTCATCACGTAGGGGATCTGACGACTATTGTAACGTACAATGCAGGCCGCAAATCCAGATGAGCTCTGGGATTAGGTCCCAGTGTGGTGCTGATGCAGTCACCACTGCCAGGCCCGGAATGTGTCTCCCACGCTAAATAGGGGCAGCTGTGCTGCTGTCAAGGCATCGTTGCACTGTGAGCACTTGGCTCTGCTCTTTCTCCCTTCTCCACTGGGAGGACGACAAGCTCTGTGAAAGCATGGGTCTTTGCTCTCACAGAATGAGTAGGAATGCTCTCGGCTGTACCACCCATTCCCCCTGCAGGATTAGGCATCCATTAGCCAGCTCTGTTGAGTGCTGCTGACTCATGGCTCAGTTCTTCCCTGGGAGTTGCTCTGTCTGTAGGGAATTTTCTTGCTTGAGATGATGCCCCCTCTCCATAACCAGTCATCATCTGAGTTCTATACTGAGGTGTATGTTGGATATACAAAGGCCTGCATTGCCTCTCAACTGGGGACAACTTTGAAGCACCCCTCTCTCTCCTCCAGAGTCCTCACGTGAGTGGTTGAGGTTATTTTACAGCTGCATCACCATTCACTTCCTCTTTTGTCTAACCCAGCTTCTCTCACTTGCTTGGGTTGTTCCTGAAAGTGCTGCCCAGGAAGCTATCTGCATGCAACTCCGCATCTCAGATACTGCTTCCCAGGAAACAGAAGGTGCCCCCAGTGTTTCCCTCTTGTCCAGATTGGCAGCGTCAGTGAGCGACTCCTCCAGTCAGCAGACAGTAGGATAGCAGGCCAGAAGCTCTTCAATGACTTGCTCACAGCCACCAGATACTAAATGCTGATCTGGGGACATACCTGTTTCAGAGGGCTACCCTGAAGGGACCTCAGTCTACCAGGAGGAGTATGACCTTATTTCATGTTGGAATACATTTCCTGAAGGTTTAGGCCTAGCACCACAGAGTTGGAGGGGAAGGAAAGAGGCTTACAGAAAAGCCAGCTGGGTTTGTAGCACCCTGTGATGAAATGGGGAGAGAGGCAGTTACCCTTTCCCTGGTTCAAAGATGAACTCCTTCATTCTTGCCCACTTGGTCTACCCTTGCTAAACTTCTCAGAAAGAGTCCTTCTTTGCAACAGTATTTAATGTAAGGAGACATTAGCCTATAAATAACCCACTCCCTAAAGACTCTTATGTCCATGGACTGGAATACTTTTTTTTTTTTTGGTTAGAAAACATTTTGATCACATACTGAGCTGATTACCAATGTAATTGTGCTGTAATCATATCTGAGAATACTATCCAGCAAATCAACTCTGACTGTCCACCCACTCCCAGGGAAGATACTCAAACCTGTCAAATCAGAACATTGGAACAGGTGGCTTCATTCACAAAGAGGGATGTTCCTTCCCCCACATAGCTTTTTTTGTCAATAAATAGAGTGGATATACGGGCCGAGAGACATCAACCTAATAGACACAGAAAATGTTAGCAAATTGAAAGCAAATGGCTAGCCATTTTCCTTAGAGATTTTGGTGTGGATGGTTTGATTTTTTTTCTTTCAATTCTGGCTGGGAGGATGAATAAAAAGATATTAGGCTACATGAAATTAAAGGCAAGCCCATATTAATCTTAAACTTTTAAATCCAGGAGATCTGAAATTGAATCCCAGTGTACTGTGTGACCCTGGAAAACTTGTGAATCAGGATAGGCTAGGCTGCGTTGTGCTAACAGTCAAGCCTCTGGAGTTGGTCTAGTTAGGCTAGGCTGTGCTCTAGGAGCAGACAAGGCTCTCAGCTCTGCATGGGTTTGTAATCACACAAGGTTCTCAGCAATCCAAAGCCAAGCTTGCAAAATAAGTCAGTTCCCTTCCAAGTTAAGACTTAGGGATACAAGTGATTCCACCTTGGGCCTCTTCAATCACTGCACCATGACAAGGGGGGACAGGGAACACCCACACCCACTCCTTCAAGATATGACCCTGAAGGGGCACACGCTTCTTCTGCTAAAAGACCGTTGGCCAGAACTAATCACGTGACCTCTTCTAATGCAAAACAGGCTGGGAAATGTTGGAACAGGGATACTGGGGGAACAATATAAAGGAACTTTGAAATATTGGTGCAACAGTGAGATTAAAAAAAAAAATTAGAAGAGACTTTCTCAACATAAGCTCCATCTAGTTCAAAACACTTTTGTAAGTGGTATTCCCAGACATTTTGTTCATCCCTAAATTACTGAGAGTCCCGGGCATTTAACCATGTCAGTGAAGTTTGCTTTACATTACTCACTGAAGGAATATGGGTGCCCTTAAAGATTTTTTAAGATCAGGAAACAAAAGGGAGTGAGGAGGATGCCTAATGGCTTCCTATTGAAATCTTGCAAGTGTGCCTTTGTTTGATGAGAGGAATGTGCGGGAACATTGTGCTGGAAAAGGACTCTCTGGGAAAACATCCCCAGGAAGGAGTTTCTCTACTAAAGGTTTGCCCAGCTTCCTCATAACACTCTACTAATAAGCAGATAATATTCTTAATTTTTAATGGAAGATTTATTTATTTATTTGAAAGGTAAAATTACACAGAGAGAGGAAGAGACAGAGAGAGAAATCTTCCATCTGCTGGTTCACTCCCTGAATGGTCTCAGTGACCATGGTTGGGCCAGGCCAAAGCCAGGAGCCAGGAACTTCTTCCCGGTCTCCCTTGTGGGTGCAGGGGCCCAAGCACTTGGGCCATCTTATGCTGCTTTCTCAGGCATGTTAGCAGAGAACTGGATTGGAAGTGGAGCAGCCGGGACTTGAACTGGCACCCATATGGGATGCCAGTGTTGTAGGCAGTGGCTTTATCAGCTAAGCCTCAGCACTGACCCCGATAATATTATTCTTTTAAAAAATAATCTGTTTCTTTGATGGAGAGATAGTAGATGTGTGAAAGAAAGAGTAAGCTAATACCCATCTGCTGATTCATCCCCCAAATACCTGCCATGACCAGAGTTGGTCTAAGGCTGGGCTGAAGTCATGAGCTGGGATCATAATCCAGGTTTCCTACCAGGGTGGCAGAAGCCCAACTATTTGAGCTATTACCACTGCCTCAGGGGTCTACATTAGGAGGAAACTGAAATCAAGGGTCAAATCTCGGAATTGAACCCAGGTACTCTGGTGGGTGATGTGGGCATCTTAACCACTAGGCTAAACATTGACCCCTGTCATTGTTCTATGACCCTCCAGGAGGTTATTAAGTAAAACGCCTTGAGCATCCCCCTGCACTGTTACCAAGACCCTTGTTCTTGACCGATTTGGTTTTGCTTTACCTGGTCCAATTCTACTCCTTGGTTGCCATTTCTTTGTGCCTTGTCTTCAGGATCATACTGGAAAAGCCATGTTTCATTTGCTATTACAATTCTTTGAAGAAATGCTTCAGGATCTTGATACTGCTTCTTCAGAGTTTCCACTAGAAACTTTTCTTTTCTGTGGTTCATCTGAGCATAGTAGTTTTGACATTCTATCAAGCAGAAAATTTCATTTTGCTTTAATATTCAGCCAGACTTGTGTGAGCTGAATGAGTTGAGATGTCTATAGTGTTGGCTATTGTTTCTACGATTATTCATCAGTCCTCTTTAATTAGGTCATTAACAAGACTGTTTTTTTTTTTTTTTCCTTGCAAGTTGATATGGCTGGTTTGCTACTCTAGGCTTCATTTTCAACATTATTCCATCCCTTCTTAAGACATTTACCCTTTTGTAACTGCTGATTTCTTTGAGGCATGGTCCCTATAAACTTTTTGTAAAACATCAATTATTTAAGCATTATTTCACCCAAGGTTCACAATAAATGTGTTGTTCTTGCTTCAATTTTATTAGAACTCATGTTATTCTAATAAGAGTTCTTTCTGAACTAGTGTCTTCTCCTTGGTGCCTCAAACTCTATTCTATTTAGATGTTTATAACAACTTAGTATGAATTTATTTTTTGCAAAGAAATTAAAATCTGTGAATAATTTTTCATAATATATATTTTCAGAGAACATTCTGAAGGCCCTTCATCAAGGTATCTGTTGTAATTAAGTCTCAATTTCTGTACCTTCAAACAAATTAACTTACTACATAAATAATGCATTCAGCAAGTAAATAGTAAATGCGTTTTAGGTCTTACTATTGTTTTAGGCTTCTTGGCTTGTCGTGATGATCAAGAGGCACATACTCCCTGCCTTAACTGCCTTCCTCTTTGCAGGGAAGTCAGTCATGCATGCAGTTAATGACAATAAAAATCTGTTAATAGCAACGCAGAGGAACTGAAAGTTCCTGGCCCTGAGTTCTAGATCTGGGGTAAAGAATAGATTCTACTGGAGGAAGAGGTATTTTGGCTGGGATTGGAAGGACAACTGAACGTTAACCAAGAGGGTCAGTATGTATTGTAGGCACATTGCCTTTGGAAAGGACCGAAAAATGGTGGAATATCTTCTCTTCCTCCACAAGGGGACTGGGAAATTTCCTTGAGATAATACGTATGTAGAAAGTTGTGCATTTTGCTGAAATTTAGATGTGCTGGAAAGGCGTGCTGTTCAGTATTCACAGCAGAAATTTGAGTGTAGCTCCTGTTTCTAGAAAGAATCAGTTTTAGGAGCTCAGAAGATACAGCAGAGTTTAGAATTGACAAAGAACATTTTGACTGATGGACCCAAATTTACACCACAAAACATTGCCCATTTAGAAAGGAAGTTGGAATGTAAGTTTAAGTGACATTATTATAGGGATAACCATTAACTTGACCCAACTTATGAGTTAATCACAGAGTAAATAATACACAGTTTCTGATAATTCATTTTAAGCAGTACACTGTTATGTTTTGATTATTTATGAGTTAAGTGGGAAGCGTGTGCATGGTCACTGCGGTGACTGGTCTTGACAACTGGTCTGTCCAAGCCAGAGACAGGGAATATTTTATTTAGACTTAGTAGATCCTGCCTTCTAGGTCCAGAAATGATCCCCATTTCTGCCAGGTTCAGGCTGCACCTATAACTTCATAGATGAGACAGGCACCCTCTCCCCTCCTGCTGTTTGAGGGAAAATAGCAGCAAAGGTGTGAAGGAACGAGTGGAGGAAAACCTCTCGTGCTGAGGAGAAATGGGTGGTGTCCATTCCCCACTCGCTGGAACTCATTTTGCTTCTGTGGTTGTACAGAGACTAAAATATTCATTTCATGAAGAAATTGTCAAACTTTAGTGCTTTGACATAATTGATGCTTTCATCAGCTCACCAAATTGAGAGAATGGCTCGACAGAGGACTGGCACCAGGCAAACTCAGCTGAGAATTCTTTTATGACATTCACGTGAACAGCCTCCTTGGAGATGCTGGTAAACAGCCCAGCAATTGTGAGACATCAGAGAAAGCTCACTTGCAGAACCAGACAGTGAACAAAGGGCTTTTGCAGCCAGGAAACGCATTCACCAGGGACTTGTCCATCCCAGGCTCTGCCGCCTCTGATTGGAAATGCAATCACTTGGCTGTGTTTAGCTGTGTCCAGTAAGGGGCCATTGGCGGCGAAGCTCCACTAACTAGAAATCTCTTCAGCAATCAAATTAAAGCAGCCGCAGTGCCCGCATGATACATGCCGGTTATCACAGAGACATTTTATTGCAGAAATGCTTTTTCAACATTAATTACACTGCACATAATACAGCTCAGATAAAATATAGGCATGTTATGATTTGTCTGTGGCTTTGAGGTATGCTATTTAATCCGTGGCAAGGCTGAAGGGAAGGAGGTGTGCCAGGGCTTTTGTTTCTGAGTTTTCATTCATGGAGCATTCTGAGTCTGCATACCAAAGGTGGCTGCACAAAGATTTAGGTTCTGGTTTCTTATCCTGAATTAGCCTTGTTCTTTCCCCACGCTTCCATGTCCCCTAGAGGAATCACAAATGTCCCCAGATTGCCTGGGACGGTGCTGGGATTGCGGTGGAAGCCCATCTGTTCATGGCCCCCTGCTTGTGCCAGGCGTAGTCACCCTGCATCTCCTTTGCTGTTGATGTCGTATCTTTTAATTGGCTGGCATCCATGGCTCAAAAGTGCTTAAATATTGATAACACCACCCCTGAAGTTGGGTATCATCCTTATTTTTCAAGCCTAGAAACTGAAGCTCAGAGGATATAAGTGACTTGGCCTGTATCTCCCCATTAGAAGCAATGGAACTGGATTTTACTGTTTTTATCTCCACGATCTTGCCATGGCAGCTTTTCAACTTTGTACCCAAGGAGGTAGAAAACTTTCTTTAGATGCAATCCTATGTGAAAAGTTCAGAAAGATAAAAATGAAATCAAAAGGAGCTGCCTTGCATCGAGGAGGGGTTCCACAGAGCCCTGCACACACAGCCACTCCCAACCCTTCCTCTCGTGGTCCCCATGGTGCTTGTCTCATGGCATGAAGATCACTGACCTATACTGTACTGAGTACCTGCAGGATTCAGGGCAAGTGGACCTACCTCCTGCTGGTGTTCCTTTGAGGAGCTGTGTGCAGTGTGCTCCTAGGTGCTGGGGAAACCTGACCCAAACTAACACAATCCTTGTCCTCAGGGAACCTGCCTTCTCCCTGAGCAAGTGGAGACCAAAATGAGTAATTCATGTAAGTACACTCTGTGGAACTGCGTGTGTGCTGTGAGCTAAAAGCAAAACAGGTCTGGAAGATAGGAGGCCTGGGGGAGAGGCAGGTGCACCTTATTAAATGGGCTGAGCAGAGGGGGCCTCACTGGAGAGAGGCCAGTCGAGTGAAGGGGACCAACACAGCAGATACCTGGGGAGGACAGCTCCTGCTGTCGGGGGAGCCAGTGCAGCAGCCGTGTAACTGCATCCCCAGGTGGGAGCAGGCCTGAGGGCTCTGAGCAGAGCAGGGAAGTGGGCAGAATGGGAGAAGAGGCTGAGGCGATAACAGGGGCAGGTGTGATGAACATTTGAGCCATTTTGCCCTGAATGAGTTAGTAAAACCTTGGGGAGTGGGATGGAACCAGCAAGAGGCATGGCATGACTCAGATCCTCCCAGGATCCTCCTGATCTCTGTATTGACAACAAACTAGAGCTGGCACAAAAAGAATCCTGATGCAAGTCAGACTGACTTTGAGAAAGATGTCTTGGGTAAAATGGCCCCAGAGCTTGGAGCCCTCCTGCTTCAGTGTCCCCATCATCTTTGAGGCCTACTTCAATTTGAAATTGAAAAAAATTTGAAATGGAAAAAAAAAAGTGCATGCATATGTGTGTAGGCACCCATGAATGGGTGTGTGAATGTGTGTGTGTCTATGAATATTTATATGTGAGCAGGACAGTGCATGAGTGTGTGAATCTGTGATAGTATGAGAGTGAGTGGGGAGGTGTGTGTGTAAACTTGCTGCCCAGGAAGATCTGAACTAGATCCCACTGCAAGAATCTTCTGGCATAGGCTCTAAGCCAATCCCTTGGAGAACCAGTTGAGAGGGAACCCCAGGAAATGGTGAGACAGCTCAGCCAAGTGGCTGAGAGCCGGCTGTGCTCGGACTGCTAAGCCCTGTCCTAACGTCTTTCTCACCTTTCTCTTCAATGTCAAGCATCTGAGCCCTGGAGGGTGAGGAGCTGATTCCCTGCAGGTGTCCTTTGGCACCGAGTATCGCGGTGAGCACTCTGTGGCACGGTGTGTTTTCTTGAGGGCTTTGACCATGCCTTGTTCATTGCTGTAACTCCTGGGCTCAGCCTGTGTCTTGGAAGGAGCTCGGTGTTTACAAAACCAATGGGTGTCTTTCTTTTCTTTCTGGATGTGCCTGACAGAAGCACATATACACAGAAATCAGGCCTGAAAGCTTGCCTGTGCCCACCAAATGAGTTTCCTTTAAAGGCTTCCTAATGATCAGTCACTGACCAGTTGATCAGATCAATTTGCCTTGTCAGTCTGACTTGATTGTAGATTTAGACACTGGAAAGAGACTGCTTTGTGGTCCAGTAAATGTGGTCTTTTAGTAGCAACATAGGGATCTGAGCTGAGCAGCAATGAAGCAGCCGAGAGTCATTACCTAGGCCTGGGCTGAGGACTGGATCCTAAAGTCTGATTGCTGGTGAAGCTGTCTAATGCTCAGGACAGAGTAACATTATGGGGGTGCAACATAAGGGTATCTAAGGGGAGACACAGGCACTGCATTTACTTCTCACATACTAGGGAGACAGAACAATAACCTTGGGGACTGGGGGTGATGGAACACCCTGGCAGCAGCTGGAGCCTCAGTCATTGCAGGCCTAACTCTGAGTGAATTCTCGCCCACCCTTCCAGAGTGGCATCTTGGGCTCCCCTGGGGATCGTTTGGGCTGTTGCTTTCCGAAGTGCCGTTTGCTGCCTTGGGAGCCATTTGGGAGAGCGATGCTTCCTGTAGATGACACATTGCAGAAGATGGCTCCCAGGCGACTCACCAGGGAATCTGGAGTACCCGAGGAATTGGATTAATAAGATCCAAGTCTGGGGAGGAATTGGGTCACATGGAAACCCAGGAAATAGGAAATCATGCTGTCTGGCTTGGGCATGATGTGTGGGAAGAGGACGGCAGGGGAGACCTGGAGTTAGAAGGACGCTGTCCACGTGAAGAGGTGGTTGCTGGCTGCAGATCAGGGGCTGTCCCAGGACAGGTGGCAGCACAGTGGAGTGGGAGGGTTTAGATTGGAGTCAGCAGACTCACACTGAAATTCTAGCACTGCTGCCGGCTTGACAGCTGTTATGGGTGGGATTGTGTCCTCCAAATTCCTGTGTGGAAGTCCTAATTCCCAGGATCTCACAGTGTGACTGCCTCTGGAGATAGGGCCTTGAAAGAGATAATTAAGGTAAAATGAAGTCACATGGGTGGAGCCTAATCAGTGGGACTGGAGTCCTTACAAAAAGAGGGTATTGCCAGCGCTGCGGCTTACTTGGCTAATCCTCTGCCTGCGGCGCCGGCACACCAGGTTCTAGTCCAGGTTGGGGCGCCGGATCCTGTCCCGGTTGCTCCTCTTCCAGTCCAGCTCTCTGCTGTGGCCTGGAAAGGCAATGGAGGATGGCCTAAGTGCTTGGGCCTTGCACCTGCATGGGAGACCAGGAGGAGGCACCTGGCTCTTGGCTTTGGATCGGCGCAGCGCGCTGGCTGTAGCAGCCATTTAGGGGGTGAGCCAATGGAAGGAAGACCTTTCTCTCCGTCTCTCTCTCTCTCTCTCACTCTCACTCTCACTCTCACTCTCACTCTCTCTCACTAACTCTGCCTGTCCAAAAAAAAAAAATAAATCACTTATGAACTAGTTCTCCCAAAATGGCACGTGCTATTGTGATTTATGATTTCCTTGGGATTGCATCATTCGTTCATCATGCATTCTGTAAACATCATCTAGTGCCTATGATGTGTTATCATTCTCTTAGGGAATGAATTTAAAGCCTTATAAAATAAAGATACTTTTGTCCTCCTGGGAGAAGGGTGAGAAATAGTAAACTCTGTGATGTATAGGAAAACATCCATGTCATAGAAAAAAACAAAGGCCAAAAAGGAAACAGGGGGCGCTGCAATATGAGTGAGGCATGGTCAAGTGTTTTAAAATCATTTTTAACAAAAGGTTATTTGCTTGAAAGTCAGCTTGAGAGAGAGAGAGAAACATACACAGAGAGGGATAAGTCTTCTATAGGCTGATTCATTTCCCAAGTGGCTGCAAGTCAGGGCTGAGCCAGGCTGAACCAGGAGCCAGGAGTTTCATTCTCTCCCACGTGGGTAGCAGAGGTCTCAAAACTTGGGCCATTTTCCATTGCTTTCCCCAGACCATTAACAGGGAGCTGGATGGGCAGTGGATCAGCTGGGACACAAACTGGCACCTCTATGGGAAGCTGGCAGCACAGGCAGGGCTTTACCCACTATGCACAGTGCTGGCCCCACAGTCTATTGTGTTAAATAGTGCAGTTCGAGAGGTCTTCCCATGAAGGAGATGGCTGAGCAAAACATTAAGGAGATGATGGAGATCCTGGAGAAGAACGTTCTGCAAAGAGAGAACAGCACGTGCCAAGGCCCCGAGGCCTGGGTTGAGAAAATTTTGGTTGTTTGTAACTCGCAGAGCCCTGAATTAGATGATCTGGATGTTTTTCGGTGCCTCTGAAGTTGTGTGATAAGCATCATTCTTTTGTTGCATGTGTTATGCCACATGGCCATTATTGAGGATTGGTGCCTGCAGCTGCAGAGCTGGTGTGGGAGACTCTTGTTTGTATGGGAGAAGACTCAGAGGGGAAGAAGAACCAGTCTTCAGTGGTCCCTGGGCTTACTCCATGGGGTTTGTAACACCCACAGTCAATTGATAAGTCTGAACATCTCTCAAAGAAGTAAAACAGAAAGAACAGGAGACCCAAGTGAACTGGAGAGTTGATAACAGGGATAGAATTTACATTTTATTTTATTGTACTTTATTTTATGTGTGTGTATGTGAGAGAGAGAGAGAGAGAGAGAGAGAGAGAGAGAAAGAGAGAGAGAGAGAGAGAGAGAGAGAGTCTTCCATCTACTAGTTTACTCTCCAAATGCTCACAACAACTAGGGCTGGGCCAGGCCAAATCCAGGAGTCAGAACTCAATCCAGGTGTCCTATGTAGGTGACAGGGACTCAAATACTTGAGCCACCATTGCTGTCCAGTGTAAACATGAGCAGGAAACTGGGATAATAAACAGAGCTGGGAGGTGAACCCAAGCACACTGATAGAAGATGCAGACATCCCAGAGGGGGGTCTCAAGTACTGTGCCAGATGCCTGCTCTGAGTTTGCATTTTAAACCAAAGAGGAGAGGCTCTATCAGTCTGTAAACTTGGTAAGGTAATTCTACTCATTTTTTAAAAAGATTTATTTATTTATTTATTTATTTAAAAGGTAGAGTTACAGAGAGGCAGAGGCAGAAAGAGAGATAGAAGCTTTCCATCCACTGATTCACCCCACAGATGGCTGCAATGGCTAGAGCTGCTCCGATCTGAAACCAGGATCCAGGAGCTTCTTCTGGGTCTCCCATGCAGGTGCAGGGGCCCAAGGACTTGGGCCATCTTCCACAGCCCTCCAAGGCCATAGCAGAGAGCTAGATCAGAAGTGGAGCAGCCAGAGCTCGAACTGGCTCCCATATGGGATGATGGCACTGCAGGCCGGGGCTTTAACCTGCTGTGCCACAGCACTGGCCCCTAATTCTACTCATTTTATAAATGAGTCTTCTTGAGGAAACTGCAGCCTGGCACATAATGTATTCAAAGGAATTATAACTCACAGACAGGTAGGGAGCAAAAGGAAATGAGTCACACCCTCGCCCTGGCCTGAGTGGGTCTTTATTAAATATTAGATGATAGAAAGAGTGAGTGATTGTGCTGAGAACTGTGACCATGAGCAATTGATGAACTACCACCATGGAGGTATACCATTTCTAGTTATTTTTTCCTATGTCTCGTTTTGTAAAAATTTTGATAGTATATTTTATACCCTGATGTTTTATTTTAAGCAAGCACTTGTTTTTGTTGTGTAAGTTCTCATAATATCACAGCATTGTACCTCTTTATATGAACTTATTATAATTTGTTACAACAGTCTAGTATGTGCACACTTTGCTCCTTCTGTTATAATCAGAACTGCAGTGAACATCCTTTTGCATACAGTTTTCTTTTCCTTTTTTATTTTTTCCTCTTACATTCTTAGGATTCCCCCCCTAGAATCAATTTCTACATGTAGAATAGAATTACTTTAGTAAAGGGTGCAATTTATTTAAGCCTGTCAAAATCAATGTGAATCATCTTTATTTTATTCTCCATTGGATTGCTTATTTCACTCAGTCTTGTTTCCTCTGTAAATTGAAAAAGCTTTCTGTCTTTACTCAAGATACTGCCTTTGAGAAGAAAGGTTCACGAATATGATTTACTTCCATCTGAAGGTTCTTTATGTTTGGAATTTACATTTCTGTAAATGATAGTACTATCTTACTTGATGTAAATTTAAAATTTTGTCCAATTATTTTGTCCAGTTATTTAAAGAGGGATGCCTGGGAATAACCACTGATGTCTAAATGTGCAGCACGTATTTTCCTAGTAGTGAGAATTTCTAAGCTTGGTGTATTTAAGGAGAGATTTTTAAAAAGCATTTAGCACTGGTATCAGATTTATTTAGTTTTAATTGTCTTTGTGAGTTGAATTGGTATGAGTAGACTTGTGATGTTCTTTGCAAAATTCATTTTTTTAGCAGGGCGTATTTCACAAAATAATCTTGAAATGGCTAGACATCCTTATCTGTTTTAATGGTTTTAACTCCTATTAGCTATAATGGGATTTCCTCAAATAAATTGCCACATTTTGTTGAAAGATACCAGATCCTCAGATGACCCTCCCCCAAGTGGAGAGAATTTTGATCCATGCTCACACACCACATGCACCATTTTTCTCTTCTCAATGGAGCACAATTTTAAACCTCCATAAAAGAGCAGGAACGTATTTACTGGACAACGATGTGATTCTGAGTTTTGGGGGCTGACAGTGTGCTTCCATCAGTGCATTAGGCTGCCCGGGAAATACAATTCTTTAAAAGCTCCCCATAAATGACATAAATAAACCAGTGAAGAGCCAGGGGCCTACTCAGACTCAGCTGAATTATATGTCCCTGTGACACGCTGTTGTTTGAGGACAATGGCAAACATTTCAGACCCTCCATGGAAGCCGCTAGGGGAACTTTTGTTTCTCTCTAATAGCCTCTGAAGCCTTTATAGCTAATAGTGTGTATAATGAGTCCAGTTTCCCAGCCCCGTAGAGGAGAGACCTAGTTGCTTTCTTGTGGGGAAGGAAGGCCTGTGAAAGCTTGCCCATTAGTGAGAGAATCAGGTCCTCTGTGAGGGAGGCACACAACCTCCGGAGTCAGGCAAGATGCAGAGACAGTGGGAGAGAGGGATGGTCATAAGTCGAGAAGACAAGTTAGGACCTCAAAACTGGAGCCCAACTCACAGTCAGCTGTGAGGTCTTTTCAGAGCATCACAGCCAGGGAGTGGAGGGCAAATCCAGGATCAGGATTCTCACTCAAGCATATACCTACCAAGAAATGCACGTGAGTATACGGAAAAATGAGTTTTCTTTCCCCATGTTAAAAAGGAGGAAATGGAGAGAGGGCAATAGTGAGGACTCTTGGGGTACTAGTAATGTTTTGTTCTTAATTTGTGTGTTGGTTATGAGCCTGTTTGGAGCACATTTTATTTTAACAAGCTCCATGGAGATTCTGTGGTACAGCCCATCTGTATAATTCTGGTTCAGCATCTCTTCCATTTCCGCATGGATCTCTGAACTAGGATTTGGGAGGCTTGAAGCCTAGTGCCAGATCTCAGTGACTCTGGAGCTCCTGTTCATCACAGATCTCTCTGAGTCTTGGTCCCCTCAGTCCTGAAAGAGGGGTGATGCCAGAGTGAGTCTCAGCTCTGTCCGCACATTGCAGCTCGAGTCCCCTCTCAGTTCCATGAAATCAGAATATCTGCAGATGAAGTCTGAGCATCGACAGACTCTTTCTTTGAGCCTTGGGACCAAGAGGACTAAAGGCATTTGACCAAATTCCTCCCATGTACAGAGTTGGGTCTGATTTTAGGCCTTCTCTTTTCTGGAAGGACATATAGTATCAACCAGCAATGGTAATGATAAATACAAGATGAATCAGCAGTGCAGGCACCAGAGCATGCTGGACAGCCTGAGGTCTGGGCTTCCAGGATTGAGAGGAGAGGGGAGTGCAATCTGCACACAGCTGGTACTCTGTCCTGTCAGTTCAGTTACATAGGGTTGAAACCTCTGTACTGGAGCTCCAGGGCAGGAAGAAAGAATGTGCGTGGAACAGGAACTGAGAGAATTTAACTCAACACCCTAGGAAAGGCAGTAATGCAGTAGCAGCAATTCAAACCCCAGTGTCCTAGCACGCATGCAGAATGCTGTCATCTCAGGTTGGTGAACATGCTAAGCTGATGTTCAGGTAGATATATCAACAGGAGTCTTGAAGCTGAATCAGACTAACCTGTGTGTTGTGATCCTTCTGGTGTTAAGGCCAACGTCTGTGCCAAGGAGAAAGAGGACAGGAACCAAGGAGACCAGGATTCAAGAAAAGGCTCCAGACCGAAAAGAAAGCTCTCAAGCAGTTTCTCAAGGGGGTACTGCCTTCCAGTGAGCCATGTCAGCCTCACTTGGCAGCTCACTAGACTCAGTGGAGTTGGAAACACGTGTTAGGAGCCATTAGGTGATTCTAATGCCTGATTAAGTTGAAAACCTCTGGTTTAAGGAGAAAAGCAGACACCTAACCAGGCAAATCTGGGAAAGCTCATAAGGGCTTAGGGAGCGTATGGAGAGTCTTCCATAGTTCATGGAAAATATGTGTTCTCTTTAAGTCCATTTGTTGCATGGATTTTTTTTGAAATACACTCATATGGTGCCATAGTCCATCAGTCCTCACCATTGGCTGAGAGACTGGAGAGGACACTCACATGCCATTGTTGGATGTGGGGATTGCCTGGTATGCTGGGCTACCACTGCTGAGGGGGTGGGGTATAGGTCTACCCCTCACTCACATGCCATTGTTGGATGTGGGTATTGCCTGGTATGCTGGGCTACCACTGCTGAGGGGGTGGGGTATAGGTCTACCCCTCACTCACATGCCATTGTTGGATGTGGGTATTGCCTGGTATGCTGGGCTACCACTGCTGAGGGGGTGGGGTATAGGTCTACCCCTCACTCACATGCCATTGTTGGATGTGGGTATTGCCTGGTATGCTGGGCTACCATTGCTGAGGGGGTGGGGTATAGGTCTACCCCTCACTCACATGCCATTGTTGGATGTGGGTATTGCCTGGTATGCTGGGCTACCACTGCTGAGGGGGTGGGGTATAGGTCTACCCCTCACTTACATGCCATTGTTGGATGTGGGTATTGCCTGGTATGCTGGGCTACCACTGCTGAGGGGGTGGGGTATAGGTCTACCCCTCAGGCTGATGGTCTTCAGGGCCCACAGCTGACTAGGGCTGGGAGTTCAGACACCTGAAAGGCAGGGGGAAGAAACAGTACTATCCCAGGCTGTGCCTGGGTTCATCCAGGTGGGGTCTCCTTCAGAGCCAGGCCTGCGCTCCAAGGGTGAGCTCCGCTCACTAACCACACCAGCCTCCCTCCCTGAGTCCTGCTGGGCAGAGCGGAGAATAAAGCTAAACATTTCTGAAAGATTCTGTGTCCAGCCGTGCCCAGAAGATAGTCTTGTCACGCAGATGACATCTTCCTCACATCCAATAAAAATGATGCACCACAGACTGTGCGTGGAGTCATTCAACACACAGTTTTCAAAGATCGCTTTTATTGCCTGTGTATAAAACCAAGCAGAGACTCCCTTTTCTGAGAGGGCAGCGGTGATACACTCACAGCGATTTGGTCAAAGTAAATAAGGACACATTTGTATGTGTCAGGCACCCCGAGTCCTCCATTCATTTTGCTGCTTAGAAAGATCCATAAATGAACAGGCTTCAAACAGGCACTCCCTGTGTCTCTGAACATTATGTGGAAGAATCCTTTTTCCTAGTATGATGGGTATGTTTGGAGTAGCAGTGTTTGAGAGATGGCTGATGGCTCCAGTCAAAACTGACCTCTTGAGAAGGAACTGAGTAACCACTCAGATCCTCATTGTTACATGTGTTCAGAGGGACTGTGTATTTGCTTCTGATGATAAATCACAGCCTCTTCTTTGATCCCTGAAGTGGAAAGACAGTGTTTTGACATGGGTAAGGATAGTACTCAGTGTTTGCTTGGTTTTGGCGTAAGCATATATGTCTTGTAGCTTTGTGGTTTGGTGGAATATCACTTTCCTCTGGTTTGGTTTGGCATGTACACAGCTTGACTCTGCTGTGTATTTTTGGTGGAAGGTATGTGTTTTCATCATGGTGTTTGGCTTCTCGCATCAGGGAAGTGCTGATGACTATTTATCAGCTTGCTTGCAGTGAGCTGACTTCAGAATCTTGAATATTTTTTAACCTTTTATTATGAAAATCTTCAAGCACAGGCATTGGTAAAATAGTACAATGGAGCCATGTAAACATCACCCCACTGCAACAGTTTTCAACACATGGGTATCCTTTCTCACCCCACCCACTTCTCTCTTCCCCTTTCATTCTCACTGGTTTATTTAAAACAAATACCAGCCATATTATTATTTTATCTGTATATACTTCAGTAGTATTCTTTTTAAGTTTTTTAAAAAATTTATTTGAAAGGTAGAGTGATAGGGGAGAAAGAAATATTCTATCTGGGTCTCCCATGTGGGTGCAGAGGCCCAAGGGCTTGGACCATCTTCTACTGCTTTCCTAGGCACATTAGCAGGAAGCTGGATTGGAAGTAGAGCTGGTGCTCCAATGTGGGATGCCAGTACCACAGGCAGTGCCTTAACCTGCTGTGCCACAACACCAACCCCTTCAATATGTATTTCTAAGAGATAAAAAAATTAACAAATACAAGATTTACAGTACCATTATCATATGTAAAAAATGATAAACATATGCTTACTAGCATCAAATATCTTGTCATTTATTTCCTTGACCAAATTATAAAAACTTTTTTATTATTAGTTTATTTTAATCAGGTTTCAAAGGAACTCTGTGTATTATGATTGGTGAACGTGTTCTGGGAAGATGACTTTCAGTGCTTCCTTGCACTTAGTAAGCTTTGTCTTGCGTGGGTGCAGAAATCCAACACAAATTCCATGAGGTTGAGGCCATCATGCCATCTCTCCACAGCCCCATGATTGGCTCAGGAAGCCCATTAGCTGCCAAGTTCTGACAGTAAGGACCAGAGGCACAGATGGTAGAAAACTAGATGAGCACAGGTGGTCAGCACCCTGGTATGGGCCCAAGTCATGTTCACCCTAAAGTTTAGCCCCATATTAAGGTCTGCTGGGGAAAGACCACCATGGAGTCCACTTGATGAGAAGTTGAAGAGCCACTTGGGAAAAGACAAACCAAGGGATCGAAGAATTGCTCTTAATAATGGGCTGGAGGGTGGGGCTGGCCACCACCTGGTCCAGCACCAGTAGACCACGTTTGCTTTCTGGAAGCCTGTGATGTGACTCCACTCCCAGCCTGAAAGTGTGCAGCTGATGGCTCTGTGACTAAAGGCTGGTTGAGGACAGTCCTTTTACTCAGATCCCTTTCTTGTTCAGGGACTCTGAGGATTCAAATGAAATCACTGGAAAACCAAACCAAAATAGTGATGAGTTTGGTCTGTCAAGGAATATCAGATTAGGACACAGTTATTGGCACCCCCTGTCCCTTTTAAGGGTGGGGAGCACAAGGGCAATCATATATGTCTGTCTGTCTGTCTGTGCTTCCATCCATCCATCCATCCATCCATCCATCTGTCATCTACCCATTCCCTTTCTGGTGTCTCTGTCTGTTTCTCATTTCCCTCATTTAGCAGACAAGTTCTTTTCACATGGTTGGGGACAGTGGTTATTCACAATAACACAAAGGGAGTAGCTCTTTCTCATAGTTCATAATTCTTATTATCTGTAGAAACCTGACTAACCTTTCTTGAATGGCATGCTTGCCCCAGCTTACTCTTCTGTGTTCAGAAAAGCAGGGTACCCACATAAGTAAGCTTTAGTCAGATGTCTAATCCTGTGACCAGAAAAGGGAAGAAGAGAAGAATATTAAGGGTAGAAAAAAAAAGTAACCCCGATAGCTATGACATTCCACCCCACATTTTCTTCAACCCCATGACTGACTGCAACCTGCTCGAGTGCCCCTACAACAGGTGAAAATGCAGTGTGGCTAGGGACGAGTCCCTCTCTCTACACTGAGGACTCTATTGTCCATTTCACTCAGTGTTATCTAGTGTGGCTATCTCATTTCTTGCCATATTGGTCTATTTATTGGATCCATTTTAGCAGAGAAGTAGAGAAAGTACCATTGTCAACTGGCATAAAAATACTTATAACCACATACTCGACCAATCTCAACCCCTTTTTCCACCACCCTTTTTTATTTTTGGCAGATAGAGATAGACAGTGAGACAGAGACAGAGAGAAAGGTCTTCCTTCCGTTGGTTCACTCCCAAAATGGCCGCTATGGCTGGCGCTGCAATGATCCAAAGCCAGGAGCCAGGTGCTTCTTCCTGGTCTCCCATGGGGTGCAGGCACCCAAGTGCTTGGGCCATCCTCCACTGCCTTCCCGGGTCACAGCAGAGAGCTGGACTGGAAGAGGAGCAACCGGGACTAGAAGCTGGTGCTCATATGGGATGTTGGCATGGCAGATGGAGGATTAGCCAAGTGAGCCAGAGCGCTGGCCCTACCATCACCTTTCTACTCCATTGTCACCTCCAAATTGAAGATGCACATACGTGCACATGCGCACTCACAGAGATACAAATGCGCACCCACACAAAACACACACCCCTGTTCACACATACACATACATACATGCCTACAGAACACGTACATACGCATATGTACATGGCACACACTGGCAAACACACAAACATGTGATGTATGTGCACAAGGAATATACATATGCAGTAACTGATTCAATGCTTTATTGGAAAAAAAAAGAACCTCTGAATTTAAGGGTAGTTTTGTGACATTTAATATGATTCTGAATACCATCTCCTGCTGCATGAAACTAAATTGGCATTTAGTCAACGATCCCTGAGAGACTGGGGAAACAAAACAGACCTTTCACGGCCTTCTTTAAAAGCTTTTCTAAATCCAAGGAAACAAGCCCAATTGCTAACTAATAGCCAGTCTTGGTTTAGAGTGAATGCAATAATCATCTGTATAAGTAGCATGTTTATGTTCACTTAATAAACAAGTATAATTTGTCTAGGTTTTTAATTATCCAGAGGAGTTTATGGCCTATCTTTTCTTTTACTACGTAGTCATTCTAACTATAACTTTACTGTTGCTAATCATTGGCCAGGAACCCTTTGCCCCTTTACAGAATTGTTTCCAAGACAAAAGAATATTTCTGTACAGTGACATGCTTAAAAACAATAGAGCATTCAGTAGCAAATAATTGGGAACTGCAAATTCTTTTCTTTAGCTTCTAGTGTAAACATGGCCAAAAGTCTGGGCACGAGTTAGACACAACTGAATATTAAAAATGAAAATGGCAGAGCTGAAATCCAGGGAAATGTCTCATAAGCAGACAAAAGCACCATCAAAAACGCTATAGTGGTATTATGAAATTTTAATTCATGATCAAAACGTCTTCTCCCAACTCCCAATAGTACTTTCCAATATATCTTTCAAATTATAGTGGGACTTGGTGGCTAACTTTTTAAATATCCCTTAAACTGCAAATAGATGAACATTTGGCCCAAAATACTTAAAAATTCTGATGGTGGCTAAGCTTGGAGATTCAGTAGGAAAGAGTTACATCAGCATAGAACATTCTGCCTCTTATATCTTACATCTCCGAGCGACCAGAATGTGTTTCAGGCACGCATGCCGGAGTTATGTTTAACAATCCCAGGACATCATCTCTATTCAGCCTCACAGCCTCCGGTGGAGATGAAGTGAATATTAAATATTCAAGAGGGCTCACCGTGAGATCCTGCTGCACCCTGGTAAAGCTCAGCGTTAGGGCGATGGCTTTTTTCTTGATAGCGTGTTTGCATCTTGGTTGAGAAATAATACGCTTTGAGCTTTTAAAAAGAGTATTGCTGAATGACTGAGGTAAGGGCCAACCTTGAGCACTAATGGAGAGGGTGGCTTAGCTCTGTGGAAAGTAAAGTCCTTTGGTTTCATGCTGAAAAACTTTGTTCAGATGATGGAGCTTGCAAATCTCAGGCACGTCATCCCCGCCTGCAGTGGTATAGGAAGAAAGTGGGAATAGGTACAGACTCGATGTGTTGGGTTAGCAGAGGGTCTGGGTGTTCACTGTGACTGGAAATCTGCTCAGGGTGTGTGAGGTTTCAATGCCTGTGTGACGACTGGCCATACATTTAGTGTCTTAAAACAGCATGCATTACTTAGCTTACTGCTGCGTAGATCAGAAGTCTAGTGAAGCTGCATTCTCTGCTCAGGGCATCACAGGGTTAAACTCAAGGTGTTGACTGGATTGAGTTCTCACCCAGCGTCAGTAGGGGTGAGTCTCCTTCCAATGCTTTTCTTATTGTTTTCAGCTCCTTGGGGTTGTGGGACCCAGGTGGCTGTTATCCAGGGCCCCCTCTTAGATGTTTCAGGTTTCTCGTATTCCCTGGCACATTGGCCCCTCCACTTTGAAGTCTGGAATAGTGGGTCAAATCCTTTTGCTTTGAAAGTAACCTCCTTGGGACCGGTACTGTGGTGTAGCAGGTAAATTCAGCACCTATGATGCCAGCATCCCATACGATCGCCAGCTTGTGCCCTGGCTGCTCCACTTCTGATCCAGCTCCCTGCTAATGGCCTGGGAAAAGAAGAGGAAGATGGCCCAGGTGCTTGGGCCCCTATCACCTGAGTGGGAGACCTAAATGAGGATCCTGGCTCTTGGCTTTGGCCTGACTCAGCCCTGGCTGTTGCAACCATTTGGGCAGTGAATCAGTGGACAGAAGACCTCTTTCTCTCTGTCCCTCTGTAACTTTGACTTTCAAATAAGTGAAGAGTCTTGAAGACTCTTGTGAGAGGTCAGTGTTGTGGCACAATGAATTAAACTGCCATTTGCAATGCCAGCATCCCAGAACCTGTTTGAGTTCCAGATGCTTGCTTGCTTTCAAGAAATTTATTTATTTGAAATGTGGAGTTACAGATATCACCCATCTGCTGGTTCACTTCACTCTCCATTTGGCTGCAACACCCAAGACTAGGTTAGGCCAGGGCCAAGAACCCAGAACTCCATTCAGATCACCCATGTAGAGAACAGGGGCCCAAGCACTTGGGCCACCTTCTGCTATCTACCCAGGCGCATTTGCAAGGAGCTGGGCTGGAAGTGGAGCGGACTGGACTCTGACCAGTGCCCGATGGGATGCCAGCACCACAAGCGGCAGCTGAAGCAGTTGCACCACAGTGTCAGCCTCTGCTCTCTTTTTGATCGTCTCCGGGAGAGCAGTAGAAGAAGCCCAGGTCCTCAGGCCCTTGCCATCCGTGTGGGAGGCATGGATGGAGTTCCCATCTCCTGGTTTTGGCCTGACCCAGCTGTGAATGCTGCAGCCATTTTTTTATTATTATTATTTTTTAATTTTTTTTTGACAGGCAGAGTGGACAGTGAGAGAGAGACAGAGAGAAAGATCTTCCTTCCGTTGGTTCACCCCCCCAGTGGCTGCTATAGCCGGCGCACCGCGCTGATCCAAAGCCAGGAGCCAGGTGCTTCTCCTGGTCTCCCATGGGGTGCAGGGCCCAAGCACTTGGGCCATCCTCCACTCCCCTCCTGGGTTACAGCAGAGAGCTGGACTGGAAGAGGGGCAACCGGGACAGAATCCGGCGCCCCGACCAGGACTGGAACCCGGTGTGCCGGCGCCCCAGGTGGAGGATTAGCCTATTGAGCTACGGCGGCGTCGGCCCAGCCATTTGTTGAATGAATCAGGATGGAAAACCTCTCTTTTTCCTTTATGTATGTGTGTCCTTTTCTCAGTCATTCTGCTTTTTCAAATAAATAAATCTTGAAAAAAAAAGTCACATGAACGACCTAGAATTTTAGTAAGTGAAAAGTAAAAACCTAATGAGAGATGCAGAAAAGAGCCTGCCTTCCTCTCCTGTTCTTGGATAGGTATCGTTCTGACTGCCTGGTCCGTGGGCTGCCAGACGTGGGTCAGCTGCACTCAGCCCTCCATCTGGCCATTTGTGCACAATCATGTGCAGCATCCTTGTGCAGATGGTAAACTCAAGTCGAGCAGGATTGGAACACTGTGGGCATCGACAGCAGACCCAGCATTTTGTTTTAACTACTGGAGGAGAGAGAGAGGTTCACTGCTAATTCACAGAGCAAATGGCAGAACAGTTTCTCACCTCAGCACCAGTGATAATCGGCACCAGATCATTCTTTGTGGCATGGCTGTTCTGTGTGGTATAGGATGTTTGTAGCATCTCTGGCCCCTACCAGTTGTTAGTCAGTAGCATGTCCCCTGAATAATGACAACTAAAATGTTTCCAGGCATTGCCAAATGTTCCACAGGGTGGCAAAATCACCCTTGTGTGAGAGCTACCACCCCAGATATAGAATTCTACAGTATAAAAGAAGTGAAGAGTTTAGAAAAACAATGCAATCTAACACTGAGACTTTCTGTATTTGAGTTCTGAAGAAGGCAAGATGGAGGGTAGAGAGAAGGCAGGGAGTGAAGAGGAAGTGCTTTGCTGGAGTTCTAGTCCCCTTCACCTGATGTCACTACCTTAGCTTTCTGTCACTCACAAGCTACAGAGTCATAACTGATATGAAGGACTTCACGGGGAAATAAAACCCATTAAAATTATGACAAGGCAGAGCCTTTTCATGCCACTCATGCATGGAAAAGATGAGACTAGGGAGGTGGGTTGGGGTCAGGTGGTTCAGATCCTTGTCTCCCAGCCTGAGAGATTGGAGTTTGGCTCTCCATGCACCCTGGAGGGTGGAGAGAGCAAACCCATTCAGCATACCTGCACCTCTGAGCCTGACTTTTGCTTTCTCATTGTCTTAGATGTCTCACTTCCATTGTAGTGAAACAGTGGAACAAATATTAGGAATGAAAATCCATAAACATCAAGAAGAATGTGGGCCTGTGACCCATAAAGCTGATTTATAAAGAAAAATTGGCCAAGAAAACTTGATTGCTTTTATTGATAGAATGGCTAAATTAGAAGATGAAAAGATCACTGTAGAAGTCATAGATCTTATTTCAGTAATGCAGCTGATATATTATCTCACAAAATTTTGCTTGACAAATTAATTCAAATTGGGTTGGCGGAGGAGTTGTCGGCACAGATTGAAAGCTGGACAAAGGCTCATAAAGGCACAGTAATGACAAACAGCCTTGGATGGAGCTGCTATGAGCTTCTAGAAGGATGATCTGGCTCTGGCTTCACTGAATCTCTTAACTCCTATTGAGAAGACGGGGCTAATAAATGTAGGCTGATCAGCTTTGACTGTTGGGTCATTTAATAGAAGGGCTTAGAAGGTCACTGGAAATTGAGGAAGGACATAGAGGAGGAGTTGTAGAGACTGAGTCCCCTTAGGTTTAAGCCTTGTGGGGAATATCTGCAAGCTGAGCTCACAGTGGGGCTGCAGGGTAAGCTGGGGACCTTGGCTGGAGCACTCAGGAAACAGAATGCGCTCATAATGTTAATTATTTTTCTGAACGGGGGATCTGTATGTCCTGTTACAAAAGAACAAATACAAATGCTTATAACAAGGCTAGAGTAGAGATGACAGAAAGTATAACTGTAGAGTGCAGTGAAAATAAATGAAATCCATTACTCTGGTGACTCTCTGTCGTGATGTTGAGTAACAGTAGCTAGACAAGGCATTCCATGGCATTTCATTTACATGCTGCTCTCTAAATATGCAAAAGAGCGTTGTTTAGAACTACATACTCAAATGGTAAAAATACAGTGAAGGACAAGAAAATGATCATCATGAAGGTTGGGAAAGTGTCGATCCCTGCAGGCTGACAGCAACTGTGACAGGAAAGACACAGGCACCTCCTGGGGTGCTGGCTGAGTTCTTTCATTTGACCTGGGACTTTAGTTACAAAGATGAGGGCTTTATAATTACTCTTAAAATTGTATATGTGTTTCATGGACTCTTCTGAATATATGAAATTTATTATAATATGAGAAAGGAGAAGAAAAGGCGTTCATGTAGAAATGAGGCCAAGGTTTTCAGACCAAGATTTTAATTAATTAATTAGAGAAGTGAAGAGAGAGAGAAAGAGAGCACACTCTCAACCACTGGTTCACTCCCCAAATGACCAAATGGTTGGGGCTGGGCTGGGGCTGAAGTTGGGAACTGGGAACTCAATCCTGGTCTCCCAAGTGAATGGCAGGAGCCCAGTTACTTGAGCCATCACTGTTGCCTCCCAGGGTCTGCATTAGCAAGAAGCTCCAGTCAGAAGTCAGCTCTGGGAATTAACTCAGGCACTCCGTTGTGGAGCATGAGCATCTGCAGCACCAGGCTGAACGAGGGGTACTTCCAGGCCATGGTTTTAAGAGAGGTAAGATAGTTGGATTTTTCTTTTCTTTTTTAGATATATGGATTTTGAAAAAGTATAAAATAAGCTGGTAGCTAATTTCAAAGTTATTTATACTTTGCAAGCTAACAATGCGAACCAACTAAAATTGGCCTAAAAGTGAGGTTGGGCCTGTGACTGCATTTGTGACTGCTGCCCTAATCCAAGAAGAAAAACATCTTTCCCCTGCTGTATTTAGCAGTGTTCTTTACACTACCTTCTTATCTGGACAACCTTAAGACAGTTGCTGATGAGTTGGTGGGTCTTTATTCTTACAATGATTCCATTTTGGGTGATGCTCAGAAGGTTTAAATTTTCCTAGTTGTACACAGCTGGTGGGTGGTAGAACACTGATTTGAACACAAGCTGATACAATTGCAGATCCTATAATGTCAGTGGTTATTTCAGAGGTCTATGAATAACTGCCTTTCCTTTGAAGACATCATCAATTGATCAATGCTCTCTCTTGCAAAACTGAGACCTTTCAATGCATGAGGTTGGGTTCATTCTACTTGCTAACATTGTCCTCATGGCACTTACGTGCTGCAGAGCTAGGATGCTGGCTCAGTGCTCTGCAGAGCTTGGTGTACCCTTCACACAGAAAAATCATTCTGAAATCTTTTGTCACTATTTCTTTGCAAAGAAGTCTACTAACAGGAGTGAGTAAATGGGGGTATTAAATGATCTTTAGAAAAAGAAAGAAGACGGGCTGGCGCCGCGGCTCAATAGGCTAATCCTCCGCCTTGCAGCGCCGGCACACCAGGTTCTAGTCCCAGTCGGGGCGCTGGATTCTGTCCCGGTCGTTCCTCTTCCTGTCCAGCTCTCTGCTGTGGCCCGGGAGTGCAGTGGAGGATGGCCCAAGTGCTTGGGCCCTGCACCCCATGGGAGACCAGGAGAAGCACCTGGCTCCTGGCTTCGGATGAGCGCGGTGTGGCCGCCACAGCGTGCCAGCCGCGGTGGCCATTGGAAGGTGAACCAACGGCAAAAGAAAGACTTTTCTCTCTGTCTCTCTCTCTCTCACTGTCCACTCTGCCTGTCAAAAGAAAAAGAAGACGATGATGTATGACATCAGGACATTATTGCAGAAGAGGTGCTGATGGTACATACTGACCAGGCATCCATCTCTCATACTGCAGTAAGAAGGGGACCCAACCAGAGGTGTGGCCCTTGGAAACTGCAGATGATTGGAGCTACTTGGAGCCTGAGGGCACACGTGGTCATTCTCCCTTACTTTACAAATGAGGACCAGGGGTGTGACATGATTCACCCAAGGAGAAGAATGTCCATCCATCTCATGAATGTCCGCATGATACAAACAAAACCTAGTGCTGCAGTTGAGAGAACAAGCCTCAGGTCTAGACTCCTGGGTGGGCATCCCAACTTTGTTTTGTTCTAGCCCCGTGCCCTTGGCTGTTTCTTAACTGCTTATCTATAGCATACAGATAATAGCAAGATTCTTTTAAGGTGTTGTGAAGATTGTAGGAAGATACACAAGTTAAAGTACTGGCATGAAGCAAGTACTCAAAATCTGTATATGTTTTAATGAATACAAGTAAATACAAGTATGTAAAATCTCCATGTCTAAGATTGCGTCAAGTAGCATGCTGTAAGACCTCTATTTCTGTGAGCCTCAGTAGTTAGAAATTGACTCTTCTTGTATGAAGATGGATTTATGTGGTCTTTTGGCTCTGGTGTACCATTTCAGGGATAACACATCTTCCATAAAGAAATGTTGCTTAAATGCTGTTGTGAGAGGTAATACATTCCAGTGGACTCCATGGCACTTTGTAGGCACTGTTCTTTCTAAGGGATAATGCTTCTTCTAGAATGGTGAATATTAGTGACAGTTTTCTGTTTTGGGTGTCTCTCAATAATAGTTGAAAAAGCTGTTTGAAGTTGAGTCCTTTTAAAGAGAAAAGAGAATAGGAAGACCCATTTAAAATAAAAGTGACCCTGCTCATAGAAATGAACCAGTTATATCCTGATGATTTTCCAGGATCTTTTCCAGACACCAGTGTGGTTGGGGCACCGTTCACTGGTTGAGGTAGTGAGCTTGGACTAATTAAGGATGAGGTAGTGTGCACCTGCTGGTTACAGTTGAGCATGCAGGAGTGGAGTCAAGACACAGAGCCCAGTAGACTTTACTAGTAGGTAAAGGAGAGAGTAGTCACAGAGGGCAGAATGTAGATGCAACACTATGGCAGGAAACATGGAATATTTGTGTGAGTGAACACAGGAGAGGATCCTGTGAACTGATCGAATTGCTTGCTGGTGGTTGTTGGTCCTTCCAGAAGGGAAGTATACGTGTTTGGAAATAAAAAAAACTAAGCCAGTTCAGGCAACAAACAGGAGAAGTGGGGCAGGGGAGGGATTTTAGACCAATAACAGATAAAGATGAGTGTATGTATATAGATTATAGACACAATATCTTCATACATATAGAAAAATATGCATATATACATATTATGTATTTAAATATGTATATCTATATATGTATATGAACCTATATGTGCCGATATTAGGTAGGTAGTAAATTGATGGATAGTACATTAACTCTCTATTATTTTTTATTATTGGTGTAACAAGTTACTACAAACATAGTGGCTTCATTAAAACTGCACAAGTGTGTATCTCATAGTTCTGTAGGTCAGAAGTCCAGTCTGCTAGATTGTATTTGCTACTCTGGATTTCATAAAGCCAAAATCAAAGTTGTCAGGGCTGTGTCTCTTTCTGGAGGTTTGGGGGACTAATACTTTTTTTAACTCATTCAAATTTTGGCCAAATTTAGTCCCTTGTTGTTGTAAGACTGTGGTTTTTGTTTTCTTGTTGGCTGTCATTTGAGGACCAGACTCCTAAGACTCTCATAAACTGTACCATTGCATGGGAAAACATTGACAAGTAGGCTAGTAATACTGAAATCAGGGTACACATGCTATGAGCAGGAGAAATGAGAGATGGAATGCATCAGATGGGCATATAACCTAGCCTTGGGGATCCGGGGAAACTTTATAGAAAAGGCAGCTTCTCAGCTTAGTCCTGAGGCCTGGGTAGAGATTAGTCATGTGAAGGAAGCAACTGCCTGGAACACGGAAACCTCATCAGCTCGAATTCACTTGCTCTGGTTATTTCTGTTCCTAATTGCTCCTGCACAGATCTGTACATGTGCCGCACATTTAGGGTTTGTTGGTAGTTTCAAATGCAAATGTGTTCTGCACAAATGTCTTATTGTATAGCTCAGCAAAAGTTCTCTGTGTCCTTGGCAGTGGTATGGATTTCTTAGATTCCTATTTAAATTCAACTTGAACTTTTGCTTTGGATCAGCAAAGACTTCAGTGTTTGTCAGGCCATGGTATGGGCTTCCTGGATGACTCCTTCCTTTACTAGTAATGTCTTGTGCTTTGTCTGTCCTTGCTGTGTTTCCCAAGGGCATAGGTTGCTGTTAAAGACAGAACAATGGGGAAAGTGCTGGAGAAACAGAGGTTTTGTTTAGTTCTTGAGTACTATCTAAGTGTGGGATCACAGCATAAGGGCAAAGTCAGAGAACAACAGGCAAATTAAGTGCTAGGGACTGAAGCCCCTGCCCCCCCCCCAACCCTAATTTCCATTCACTTGGTCCTCAGCACAGCTTCCAAACAGAACCTAAATGCTTCCTGGTGAAAAGGGGAGCCAGCCTCAGAAGCTGGTATGATTGTAAATCATCTTTTCCTCTTAGCTGGTGTGGGTCTCAATGGGTGATCTATGCTTTTGCTATTAGCAGTGTGTGTGAGCTTGCATAAACTACTCGCCTCTCTGCACCTCTGTATCCTAACTCTTAGCTCAAGGGAATGAGTTTAAATAATGTATAAAGGAGAGGAATGGTACTGTGGTTAAAAGCATTGGTTTTAGCATTTGAATCGCAGCTTTGCTATTCACTGATTGTATAGTCCTAGGCACATTACTTAAGCTCTGTGAACCTTGGTTTCTTCATCTTTAAAATGGAAGTAATATTATTCCTTCCGTGATTCTAGGAAATAATGTACATGAAGTAATTAGCCTAGAACCTAATAAAAGCATGGTAGTTTTTAATTGTTGTCAAATATACTATGTGGTTCTGATTCCTTGATACAGTCTCTCACTCTAAAGAAGCACCCAAAATGGTCTTGTTTTACTGACCAGGATGAAATGGTGAGCCTCTATAGAATGTAAATGATCAAAAAGGGATGTTAGCAGGAATTAATAACTAGCAAACAGAGGAATGTATCCTACACATTTGATTTCTGATCTTAATAAATCAGACTAAAGATTAAAGTTATGTATGAGGGTGAATGTTTGTCCTACTGTTAAGATGCTCACATCCTATATGAGAGTACCTGTGTTGTCCAGATCCAGTTCCTGACTCCAGATTCCTGCTAATGCGGTGCCTGGGAGGCAGTGAGTACGGCTGAGGTGGTTGGGTTCCTGCCACCAACGAAGGAGACATGGAGTGGGTTTCTGGTTCGCAGCTTCAACCCTGGTCTGCATTTGGTGACTGTGGGCATTTGGAAGTGTTACCGGAGAAATTGCAGGGTTCTTGTCTTCGCGCAAGAAAGAATTCAGGCGTGAGACAGAAAGTAGTGGGAGGTAAAATAGCAAGGTTTATTAGGGAAGGGACATCTGAAAGGATGGATGGGCACCTCTCCAGACAGAGCCTGAGAGAGTGCCCAGTTGCTCGGACTGGGTGGGGGGAGGGGAAGGATTGAGGTTACATGTTGAGTGGAGAGATTACACCTGGGCAGGCCAGGCTGGTGGCTCAGCAGAGAGGCAGAGGGCTGAGGGCACAGTTAGGTTGAGGCCAGGGGTTTTTAAGGAGATGGGTCTTGCTTCCCCACCTCTGCTCCTCTTGGAACAAAGGGCTTTTTGAATGTAAATAGAAAAACTTTTATCTGAGTTATGCAAATGTTATCAGACAGGAGGAAGGGTGGGCAGGACCCCCTAGAGAATTGGGATCCAGGGCAGGGTATTTGAAATGCAGATACTGGGCTGCACCTTGGAGATTGTGGAAGATTTGTCAGGCAGAAGGGTGGGGACCCCCCACCCTTATCAAGTAGAAGGGGGCAGGGCAGAATGTGAACACGGGCTGCCCCTGAAACACCATCAGGATGACTTTGAGATGCAGCATATGCTGGATATACATATCTTCTCTCTAGGCCTTTATGTCACACACACATAAGCTCATAACTGACTTCCTACCTAATAGAAAGTGAACCTGTCAGTGGAAACTTTTTATCCTTGTATCTTAGAAAGAAAACACAAATAAAAAAATTTAAAGGTGTGGATCTGGTATCATTAAATTGTGATAATGGGTTTTAAAGTAGGGTGAAAATGTATGTTTTTAATTGATTTTGCAACAGAATTTAGACCATCAAGATTTTGCCTTTTTGTAAGAAATATATTGGGTAGTTAAGCATTATTTCAATGTGTTGACATAAACACAAGTTTATGTCAAACAATAAAAGATTTTTCCAAAGGGTTAACATTTGCTTATTTGACAGTAATACTTGGCCCTACTCCCCAGTGTGTCTCTGAATTAATTCATTTGATTGACATTTCTTTATTAGTCGTCCACTCTTACTAGTCATTTTCACCACATGCAGAATCTAAAATCTTTTGGTGGCACTTCCTACTTCTTGCCTATGTGTTTTTATTAACAAGGAAAGATTGGCAATTTTATAAAGGGGACATGCAATATGTCTGTAGAAAATGCAGCCATTGGCATTGAAGAAAAAGGTGGCAGCTTTTGAAGAAAAGTCAAGGTAAAGGGGAATTTTTGTTTTTAGGAAGGCCACCCAAACACACTGAATAAATGGGAGGAGGGGCTGTGAAGAGGTAGAGCAGAAGAGAGACACTGGTGGAGGAATGGAAGGGAGAGCAATCGAGATGATAAAAGAAAGTTGGAATGGGTGTAAACATGGAGGAGTTGGGAATAATCGTTAATTTAGGTGAGATCATCTCTTGATACAGGAGTTTGGGTATGACTGGCCAAGGTCAGGAAAAGAGTGGTCCGATTTGTCACTGGGGATGATGAGTAGACTCAGTTTATTCCCCCAGCTTTTATTTGCCAAGTTCCCTGTTGTGCTGAGAGCATACAGCCAAAGGGGTGAGGAAAACAGGGCCTATGGTCTCATGGAGCTTCTTACAGGAAGCTGGAGTGTTTAGCCTGGAAAGGAGAAAAGCTAGAGACACCACTGTGAACACCAAACCTGTGAAGAGTTGCCATGCAGGACTGGAGTGAGAGGACCTGCCTGTTCCATGTACTTCCAGAAGGCAGAGCTGAGAACAGGAGGCAGAATTTGTGGGAATCAAGGTCTTGACTCAGAATAAGGAAGAGTGATGCCTTCGGATTGAAGCCTGCTGGCACTCTGCAGATCTTTAAGCAGGGCCCAGGAGCCCGGGCTGTGATGAACAGAGATGGAGCAGACACTAGCAGGCAAGTTGCAGCCGATGAGCTTTTAAGACACCTTAGAACTCTGTGAGTCTTTGAATCACTGGGTGTCATCATACCATGTCACTCGCAGAGTTATTGCATAGATTGTCCTGCCTCAACTGTTGTCAGTGCGCATTTGTTTTATTTGAAGGGATGGGTGGGACCTGGAAGAAGGTGCAAATCTATTTCCTTTAAAGTAACTACTCTTCTATTTTCTTGTGATTAAGACATTTATTTAAAACCAGCCTTGCTAGTAAAAAGTTATATAATCACTGGTTCTCTTCAGCCCCTGTCATGACAGATTAGCATTAATAATTTAGAGAACAGCAGCATTAAAAGTAATTACAAACTGTCAGAAAGATACAAGAAATATGACATAGCTCATAGCTTCTTTTCAGACCTCAAATATTATTTGAGGGGAAAAATAATTACATTTTCCTGTTCATTTCCTAATACAAATAACTTAGGATATCTCATAATTCTTGAAATTTGCAATTAATTCGCTGAAAAACTAATGTCAGGTTGGAGAAAGGCTTCTTTGGTCACAAACTTCCACTGCAGAATAATTCGTTAGGGCATATTCCCAATTGCCTTATCAAGCTTCCTTTTAAACACATTAGCATAGTAACATGAATAAATCAAACAAGTGTTAAAAATATAACTTGTCTAAGCTTTAATTGTACATGTGTTTAGCCTTTCCTCTTCTTGTCCATCTAAATACTCCAACCTGCTGTTTTAGCTATGTCTTCCTGCCAGTTTTACCTAAGATACTGAAATCTAGTAAAAATTCTTTCTCACAAACCTATTTGGTCCTGTCTGTCCTATCCAGAGTTTATTCTTACATGAAAAATGAGAAAGATGTCAGTATTCATATCTTAGTAAGATGTATACAGCCTCTTCTACACCTCTCCTATTTCTGCAAGCTTTTTCTCTTTATTGCATATATTAATATTATTTTTTTTTTATTTTTGACAGGCAGAGTTAGACAGTGAGAGAGAAAGACAGAGAGAGAGTTATAGACAGTGAGAGAGAGACAGAAAGGTCTTCCTTCTGTTGGTTCACTCCGCTAATGGCTGCCATGGCCGGCGCTGCGCTGATCCATAGCCAGGAGCCGGGTGCTTCTTCCTGGTCTCCTGTGCAGGTACAGGGACCCAAGCACTTGGGCCATCCTTCGCTGCCCTCCCGGGGCACAGCAGAGAGCTGGACCAGAAAAGGAGCAACTGGGACTAGTACCTGGCATCCCAACTGGGACTAGAACCCGGGGTACCGGCGCTGCAGGCAGAGGATTAGCCCAGAGAGCCACGGTGCCAGCCTATTGCGTATATTATTTAACCTGAGAATAGTTCAAACAGAAAGGGACACTAATGACTCAACTCTTATTCTCTCTTAATCCAGAGAAAGAAAAGAGCATTTTCTCTATTTTTAAGTACTAGTCACTACCAGCCAATTTACTACATTTAATATTTATAATTCATATGGTTGAACTGATGTATTAGATGTATTATGTAATCATGTTACCTTGTATTTGATTGTTTTGTGAAATCAGAAAATTCTGAAACAAATAGTTGTAGGATTTTTGCACGACAGTTTGACCTCAGAAACAGATTGTAAGTGGCCAACAGGTTTGAGCAGCCGTGAACGGGGGTGTTGGGTTAATGTCCATGATTTGTCCATCCTTATGCTGCCTGGCAGACTGCAACACACACACAGTGACAGCAGCAGGTCTGGTATGTCTTGTGAAAAATAAAGAGAAAAAAGAAGACACTATTGCATTCTTAATGTTATTTGTCTTGAAAAGTCACATTTTGGGGCCAGCATTTTGGCATAGCAGGTAAAGTCAACTCCTCTGATACTGGTTTCCCATATGGGTGCTGGTTCATGTCCCAGATGCTTAACTTCCAATCTAGCTTCCTGCTAATGCTCCTGGGAAAGCAGTGGAAGATGGCCTCAGAGTTTGGGTTCCTGCCACTTATGTGGGAGACCCAGAAGAAGCTCCTGGCCGCTTTATTCACCCTGACCCACAGCTGGCCATTGGGGCCATCTGAGGAGTGAACCAGTAGATGGAAGATCCCTGTCTATCTACCTCTCCTCCTCTCTCTGTAACTCTTTCAAAATAAATAAATCTAAAAAAAATTGTATGTCATATGGACTTTTCTTACATAGATAATTGTTAATTTTCTTAGGTAGATAGTTATCTTGTGTAGATAATCAATAATTTTATTAGGTAGAAGGTTATGTGGTCAGTCTATATGCTTACATAAAATTCGAGTTTTTATTGGTGTCAATGATTAGAATTCAAAGATGTATCAATATAGTTCTTTTTTAATAGAAAGCTTTTATTTAATAAATATAATTTTCATAGTTAAAACTTTTGGGTTATGACAGTTCTTCCCCCATACCTGCCTTCCCACTCCTAAACGGTTCCACATCCTACTCCCTCTCGCATCCCATTCTTCATTAAGATTCATTTTTAATTATCTTTATATACAGAATATCAACTGTATAGTAAGTAATGATCTCAACAGCTTGCACCCACACACACACACACACACAGTATAAAGTACTATTTGAAGTTTAGTTTTACTATTCTCATAGTACAACACATTAGAGACAGAGGTCCTATATGGGGAACAAGTGCACAATGATTCCTGTTGTTGATTTAACAATTGGTACTCTAATTTATGATGTCAGTGATCACCCAAGGGTCTTGTTATGAGCTGCCTAGGCTATGGAAACCTCTTAAGTCCACAAACTCCTACATTATTCCGACAGGGTCATAATCAAAGTGGAAGTTCTCTCCTCCCTTCAGAGAAAGGTACCTCCTTCTTTGATGGTGCCTTCTTTCACCGGGATTCTCACTCGCAGAGTCTTTCATGTAGGAATTTTTTTTGCCACAGTTTCTTGACTTTCCGTGCTTGAAATGCTCTCGTGGGTTTTTTCGCCAGATCCAAATGCCTTAAGGGCTGTGAATCAATATAGTTCTGAAAAAGAGTGTATTTACTGTAGCATGTCTTCTTTGAGTCCTCTATCATATCCTGTCCTCTTTGGGAAAGTAGTTAACCCTTCAGACAAAATAGTTTAGAATAACCAGGATGCGGCCGGCGCCGTGGCTCAACAGGCTAATCCTCCGCCGCAAGGCGCCGGCACACCGGGTTCTAGTCCCGGTCGGGGCACCGGATTCTGTCCCGGTTGCCCCTCTTCCAGGCCAGCCCTCTGCTGTGGCCCCGGAGTGCAGTGGAGGATGGCCCAGGTGCTTGGGCTCTGCACCCCATGGGGAGACCAGGAAAAGCACCTGGCTCCTGGCTCCTGCCATCGGACGAGCGCAGTGCGCCGGCCGCAGCGCGCCGTCTGCGGCGGCCATTGGAGGGTGAACCAACGGCAACGGAAGACCTTTCTCTCTGTCTCTCTCTCTCACTGTCCACTCTGCCTGTTAAAAAAAAAAAAAAAGAATAACCAGGATGCATTATGTCCTTTGGAGGGAAGTATTCGTGCTATATCCTTCTTATTAAAAAGCTTTATATTGACATAAATGTGTACATTACGAAGCAAAATCATGTTATTCTCTCAAAACACCTAATGCAATATAGTTGTCTATGAGGAAAGCCTTCAAAAATATTCCTTGGGGGCCAGTGCTATGGTACAGTGGATAAAGCCACTGTCTACAACACCAGCATTCCATATGGGAACTGGTTCAAGATCTGGCTGCTCTGCTTCCAATTCAGGACATTGCACGCTAATATGCTTGGGAAAGCAACAGAGGATGGCTCACGTGCTTGGGCCCCTTCACCCATGTGGGAGACTGGGATAAAGCTCCTGGTACCTGGCTTCAGCTTGACCCAGCCCTGGCTGTTGTGGCCATATGGAAAGTAAACCAGTGAGTGGAAGGTATCTCTCTCTCTCTCTCTCTCTCTCTCTCTCTCTCCTTTTCTTTCTGTAACTCTGACTTTCAAATAAATAAATAATTCTTTAAAAAATCCTTAATGTTTGTTTATTATTTTTTGTCTTTTTTTTAACTTTTATTTAGTAAATATAAATTTCCAAAGTACAGTTTATAGATTACAATGGCTTCCCCCCCCATAATTTCCCTCCCACTCGCACCCCTCCCATCTCTTGCTCCCTCTCCCATTCCATTCACATCAAGATTCATTTTCAATTATCTTTATATACAGAAGATCAATTTAGTATATATTAAGTAAAGATTTCATCAGTTTGCACCCACAAAGAAACACAAAGTGTAAAATACTGTTTCAGTACTAGTTATAGCATTATTTCACATTGGACAACACATTAAGGACAGATTCCACATGAGAAGTAAGTACACAGTGACTCCTGTTGTTGACTTAACAATTTGACACTCTTGTTTATGCCGTCAGTAATCTCCCTAGGCTCTTGTCATGAGTTGCCGAGACTATGGAAGCCTTTTGAATTCGCCGACTTCAATCTTATCCCATCAGGGTCATAGTCAAAGTGGAAGTTCTCTCCTCCCTTCAGAGAAAGGTGCCTCCTTCTTTGATGGCCCCATTCTTTGTACTGGGATCTCACTCACAGAGATCTTTCATTTAGGTCTTCTTCTTCTTCTTTTTCTTCTTCTTCTTTTTTTTTTTGTTTTCAGAGTGTCTTGGCTTTCCATGCCTAAAATACTCTCATGGGCTCTTCAGCCAGATCTGAATGCCTTAAGGGTTGATTTTTGAGGCCAGAGTGCTGTTTAGGACATCTGCCATTCTATGTGTCTGCTGTGTATCCCACTTCCCATGTTGGATTGTTCTCTCCCTTTTTTATTTTATCAGTTAGTATTAGCAGACACTAGTCTTGTTTGTGTGATCCCTTTAACTCTTATACCTATCAATGTGATCAATTGTGAACTGAAATTGATCACTTGGACTAGTGAGATGGCATTGGTACATGCCACCCTGATGGGATTGAATTGGAATTCCCTGGCACGTTTCTAACTCCACCATTTGGGGCAAGTCAGATTGAGCATGTCCCAAATTGTACATCTCCTCTCTCTCTTATTCTCATTCTTATATTTAACAGGGATCACTTTTCTGTTAAAATTTAAACACCTAAGAATAATTGTGTGTTAATTACAGAGTTCAACCAATAGTACTAGAACAAAAAAAATACTAAAAGGGATAAAGTATTACATTGTACATCAACAGTCAGAACAAGGGCTGATTAAGTCACTGTTTCTCATAGTGTCCATTTCACTTCAACAGGTTTCCCCTTTGGTGCTCAGTTAGTTGTTGCAGATCAGGGAGAACATATGATATTTGTCCCTTTGGGACTGGCTTAATTCACTCAGCATAATGTTTTCCAGATTCCTCCATCTTGTTGCAAATGACCAGATTTCATTGTTTTTGACTGCTGTATAGTATTCTATAGAGTACATGTCCCATAATTTCTTTATCCAGTCTACTGTTGATGGGCATTTGGGTTGGTTCCAGGTCTTAGCTATTGTGAATTGAGCTGCAATAAACATTAATGTGCAGACAGCTTTTTTGTTTGCCAATTTAATTTCCTTTGGGTAAATTCCAAGGAGTGGGATGGCTGGGTTGAATGGTAGGGTTATATTCAGGTTTCTGAGGAATCTCCAGACTGACTTCCATAGTGGCTTAACCAGTTTGCATTCCCACCAACAGTGGGTGAGTGTCCCTTTTTCCCCACATCCTCGCCAGCATCTGTTGTTGGTAGATTTCTGAATGTGAGCCATTCTCACCAGGGTGAGGTAAAATCTCATTGTGGTTTTGATTTGCATTTCCCTGATTGCTAGTGATCTTGAACATTTTTTCATGTGCCTGTTGGCCATTTGGATTTCCTCTTTTGAAAAATGTCTATTGAGGTCCTTGGCCCATCTTTTAAGTGGATTGTTTGTTTTGATGTTGTGGAGTTTCTTGATTTCTTTGTAGATTCTGGTTATCAACCCTTTATCTGTTGCATAGTTTGCAAATATTTTTTCCCATTCTGTCGGTTGCCTCTTCACTCTCCTGTTTCTTTTGAAGTACAGAAACTTCTCAATTTGATGCAATCCCAATATTATTCATGTCATTCATACTTACAAAATTAGAATAACAAAACAGGTGACCATAAAGAAAATTAAAAGTCACCATCCAGTAATAATAAGTGCTATTATTAAATTGGTGTTTGTTCTTCAATAATTTTTTTTTTTTTTGACAGGCAGAGTGGACAGTGAGAGAGAGAGACAGAGAGAAAGGTCTTCCTTTTGCCGTTGGTTCACCCTCCAATGGCCGCCGCGGTCGGCGCGCTGCGGCCGGCGCACCGCGCTCCTCCGATGGCAGGAGCCAGGAGCCAGGTGCTTTTCCTGGTCTCCCCATGGGGTGCAGGGCCCAAGCACCTGGGCCATCCTCCACTGCACTCCCGGGCCACAGCAGAGGGCTGGCCTGGAAGAGGGGCAACCGGGACAGAATCCGGTGCCCCGACCGGGACTAGAACCCGGTGTGCCGGCGCCTTGCGGCGGAGGATTAGCCTGTTAAGCCACGGCGCCGGCCTGTTCTTCAATAATTTTTATGTACTTATATCCTTGAACAAATGCATCATCCTGGTCATGCTGCTTGGGATGAGTTTGGTTCTTTCAACAATAGACCATGGAGACCTTCCTGTATTAACAAAAATGTAGACTTATAATCATTCCTTTTTTTTAAAAAAATTTATTTATTGAAAGAGTTACAGAGAGAGAGAGAGAGAGAGAGAGAGAGAGAGCTTCCATCTGCTGGTTCACTTATCAGATGGCTGCAGCAGCCAAGCTGGGCCAGGCCGAAGCCAGAGCCAGGAGGGCAGGAACTTCATTTGGGTCTCTCACATGGGTAATAGGGGCCCAAGTAGTTGGGCCATCTTCAGCTGCTTTCCCTAGGCCGTTATTAGGGAGTTGGGTTGAAAGTGGAGTAGCTAACTCTTGAACGGGTGCCCCTTATATGAATACTGGCTCTGTGTGTGGGAGCTTAACTTGCTAAATCAGAACTCTGGGTCCCCTTATTACCATAACTAATGACTTCAGAACATTCATTGGAAGCTTAATCCAATACAATTTGTTTTAATATTTGCTTTTATTGAAAATTCAGTTCCTTCTTTGTTGCTATTAAAAACTTCTCAAAGGGACATCTTTATAATTCCCCCCTTACCTCTGAGATACCTCCGACAGGGTCTTGAACTGTCCCGGAGGCCTTAGAGTGAACTTCTGCTACTCAGAAGACAGAGTCAAACCCAGTTCACTCCCCAAATGGCTGCGATGGCCAGACCTGAGCTGATCTGAGGCCAGGAGCCAGGAGCTTCTTCCGGGTCTCCCATGTGGGTGCAGGGGCCCAAGGACTTGGGCCATCTTCCACTGCTTTTTCAGGCCACAGCAGAGATCTGGATCATAAGTGTGTATGCATATAAGCCTACGTGTGTGTGTGTGTCCCTCTGTGTTTGAAATCTGAAGAGAAAGCCAAGGAATTCTTGCACGCCCTTCTAATGCAACACTAACATTCTCATTGCAAAGCCCACTTTGGGCTCGACTATTTTAGGGCAGGGGTCAGCAAACTTTTTATGTCAAAATCAGAGAAATATCTGAGGCTGCACTGGCCAGATGGTCTTTACCACGATGTCTGCATTCTGTTTTTGTAGCGTGGAAGCAGCCCCATAGAATACCTGAGCAAAGGTGTTATATGCCAATAAAACTTTATTTACAAAGTTTGAGGCAGACCAGGTTTCACCACCAGGCTTTAGGGGAATGGAACTTCACTGGACTTAGTTTTTACTATTAACTAACAAGGCACAAATTCCTTTTGGCTGGTAGAGATGCAAAGGGTTCATGTCTAGTAGAAAAGGAACCCAATGCTTATGTTTCTGTTGGGATATTAACCAGTTTAGAACCTATCATAGCAGTCATTGCTCAGCTTTCAGCCTGCTGACTCACTAGACAAACTTTGGCCTGTCCTCACTTGTTGATTTATTTGAGAAATATGACCCAAACTTTTTGAAAAATTACGTTTGATGGCCTGAACTCACTCCACAGACAAGATAATCCATGAGAAAATGACTTTTCAAGGAGCAAGACCTCTGCAGGTCAGCTCAGTCCTGCATCTGCTCTCTGCAGCCAGAATCATCTGATTTTCTACTTGTCTCTCCCTTGCTGTGAGCACCCAACTTACTGTCCCTGGAGCATCTTTGTCCCTTCTCCAAGGACGGGGCATCCTCTCTATGAACAGATCATCTTGTTTCTAAACATTTGTGCCATTTCTGCTAACTACCTGCTGTGGCCAGTGCTATAGTTCCATTAGCAACTCACTTAGGCAGAGTAACACATTTTTAGCTAGAGGGAAAAAAAAAAAGAGAGTCTTCACACTTTTTTTTCCCTGTTGTAGTTTCATCCTGAAAACAGAACCCAGCCCGTTAATCATCTCTGTGAGCAGAGAGCCTGGCACTCAGTGGCGAGACGGCAGCAGCCACTGCCTCTGATTCATGGTCTCGCCCGTCTCCAAGCATCTGTGCTCAGCGGCCTCTCTGGCACAGACCTTTGCTATTGTTCTCCTTTCACAAGGCTGCCATACGTCCTGTGTGCAGAGAGTGTGTCTCTATTTTTTCCCTGGATTGTCTCACTTGGTCCTCCCAAACACCTCCGTGAGACTAGTCAGTGTGCACTATTGTTTCTAGACGTGGAATCTGAAAACTCACAGAAGGTGAGGCGCTTGCTTCAGGTCACACGGCTAGCAAACTGTTGGATTAAACTGGATTCTAAGGCCGGCGCTGCGGCTCAATAGGCTAATCTTCCACCTTGTGGCGCCAGCACACCAGGTTCTAGTCCCGGTCGGGGCGCTGGATTCTGTCCCAGTTGCCCCTCTTCCAGGCAAGCTCTCTGCTGTGCAGTGGAGGATGGTGAGCCTGCACCCACATGGGAGACCAGGAGAAGCACCTGGCTCCTGGCTTCGGATCAGCACGGTGTGCCGGCCACAGAGCACCGGCCGCAGCGGCCATTGGAGGGTGAACCAACGGCAAAAGGAAGACCTTTCTCTTCATCTCTCTCTCTCTCACTGTCCACTCTGCCTCAAACAAACAAACAAACAAACTGGATTCTAACCCATTTCTGCTCAATGCTCCCCCATCCCACCCCCATTCCCAAACGCAGGTTCTTAGTCTGAGACAGCACTTCTTTCTCAATCCCCACTCCTGTCTGCTGCCAGGGCCTATCTGGAGATGAGACCCCTCTGTTCCTGGGCTGCTATGACTGTGGCAGGAAAGATACTACAATATTTTGACACTATTACTCCGTACGGGTGCAACCCGTGTGAAGTGCCAGGTCCTTGATTACAAGCAAGATTATAGTAGGGGGCTACAAATGTTTGTGGAAAATAGAACTAATTGATAAGTTTATTTTGGTCCTCCCAAAATTTGAAATCCACATACAGTTTTTTGTAGAACATATTTTCCACGAACTTTGTAGGGACCTCTTGTCTAATTTGTTATCCCAACAAGGACTCTTAAAAAACAGCTTTATTTGAACATAATTTGCAGACAATAAGTTGTACATATTAAAAGCATATAATTTGATGCTTTGTCATATGCATACACCCCTGAAGCCATAACCACAATCAAGATAGGAAATACTTCTGTCAGCCCTGAGAATTTTTTTAAGTCTTCTCCACTACCCACCCCTGTCCCCAGCAGCCACTGATCAGCTTTCTGTCACATAGATTTGTTTACATTTTCTGGAATTTAATATAAATTGAATTATACACTACTGCTCTCTTCTGGGGCACCAGGCTTTTATTTTTTTAAAGATTTATTTATCTACTTGAAAGAGTTAGAGAGAGAAACGGAGGGAGAGAAAGAGAGATCGAGCCTCTGTCTTCTGGTTCACTCCCCAAATGGCCACAATGGCCAAGGCTGGACTAGACTGAAGCCAGGAGCTTAGAGGCTCCTCTGGGTCTCCCACATGGGCACAGGGGCCCAAGCATTTGCACCACCTTCTGCTCCTTTCCCAGGCAGGAAGCTGGATCACAAGTGGAGCAGCCAAGACTCAAACTGGCACCCGTATGGGATGCCAACACTGCGGATGGAGGCTTAACCCACTATGGCACAGCACCAGCTCCTGGAGGGGTCAGGCTATAATCACTCCATTTTATACGTACTAGTACTTCATTCCTGTTTATTACTGAGTAGGATTCCATTGCATGGATATGCCACAGTGCATTCTTCCATTCACATGCTGATAGGCATTTACATTCTCAGTTTTTGAATAATACCAGTTAAGCCGCTATGAACATTTCTATACATGGCTTTGTGTGAAGATATGCTTTTTTTTTCTCTTGGGAAAAGACTTGGGAGTGGAATACTTAGTAGGGTCACATATTTGTTTAATTTCTAAAAACACTGCCACACGTTTCCAAAGTAATGGCACCATTCAGTGTTTATAAGAGCATAGCTTTTTCCTTACCTGTTAAGGTCTATCCTGATTATTTTCAACATCATTACTAGTTGTTAGAAGGATCACATAATGATTTTAATTTTTCATTTCCCAAATGATTAATAATGTGAAACATTTTTCCAAGTCCTTATGTGCCAACCATATATTTTCTTTAATGAAGTATCTGTTAAAATTTTTGCTCACTTTAAAAAGTTGATAGTTTCTTACTGAGTTTTTAGAGTTCCCTCTTTATTTTTAGATACCAGCTGTAATTTTGTCAGATATATAGTGGAAAATATCTTTTGTGGTCTGCATTTTGTCTTTTGGTGCTTTTAATAGTGTCTTTTGAAAAGCAGAGCTTTAAAGTTTTGCTGAAATGCAACTTATCAAATTTTAATTTTAGTAATTTTTGTTTTATCTAGCAAATGCTCACCTGACTTTTGTGTTTGTTTCTCTAAAAGTTTTAAGACTTTAAGGTTTTTCTTTAGGTCTGTGATTCATTTTTTGTTAATTTTTGAGTATGAGAGTAGATAGTGTACATGGAGGACTATCTGAATATTTTTCTTATAATTCTATCATAGTTTAAAAAGCTATTCCTTCTCAATTAAATCCCTCTGAACTTTGTAGAACTTCTAATGTTCATGCATGTATATATCTATTTCTGGACTCTCTGTTGATGTCTTTGTCTACTCCTGTTACCGGAGAAATTTGCAGGGTTCTTGTCTTCGCGCAAGAAAGAATTCAGGCGTGAGACAGAGAAGAGTGGGAGGTAAAATAGCAAAGTTTATTAGGGAAGGGACATCAGTGAAAACGGATGGACACCTCTCCAGACAGGACCTGAGAGAGAGTGCGCGGGGGGGGGGGGGGGCAGTAGAGAGAGAGTACACCTGACCAGGTCAGGCGGGCGGCTCAGCAGACAGGCAGAGGGCTGAGCGCGCAGTCCGGTTGAGGCCAGGGGTTTTTAAGGAGATGGGTCTTGCTTTCCACCTCTGCTCCTCTTGGAACAAAGGGCTTTTTGGATGTAAATAGAAAAACTCCTATCTGAGTTTTTCCCTGAAGGTATCAGACAGGAGGAAGGCTAGCTGGCCATCCTGGGTTTGGAGGAAGGGTGAGCAAGACCTCCTGGAGAGTGGGGATCCGAGCAGGGTGTTTGAAATGCAGATACTGGGCTGTACCTGGGAGAAGGGGCAGGGACCCCCACCAGGCAGGTTATCAGGTAGCAGGGGGCAGGGTAGGATGCGGAGGCCTGACTGCCCCTGGAATGTTGCCGGGCTGCCGGGATGACTCTGAGGTGCAGATGCATACGCTGGACATAGATGTCTTTTCCTTAGGCCTTTATGTCACACACACATAAGCTCATAACTAACTTCCTACCTAACACTCCCTTGCTGATATTTCCAGGTAGTCTTAGGAAGTGTAAATGCCCCAACTTTTTCTTTTTATTTCCAGGTATTTTCGGCTATTATGAATCTTTTTCATTTGAAAATCAATTTTAGAACCAGATGGTCATTTTCAGGAAAAGAAGGGCAGAACAGAGGAGACAGGATATGAACTCACAGCCAAAATGAATTTATTCAAGAAGAAAAATAAGTTCACAGAGGTGGCCGGCCACTGGCCTGTGCACTAAGAACACCTGACAAAGAGCACAGCCCTCCAATAGGCTGGGTCTTACATATGGTGTAGGGTGGTCTAAGGCTCCGCAGGGAGGGCAGGGGTGGAGGTGGGTTATTTCTTACAGGCTTTTCAAGGGCTTGCAAACTTGGAAAAGAATCTGGGTTGGCAGGGGTGGGGAACAATACAGAGCGTGGGACTGAACTGGTATCCTGAAAGGAAGCAGGGGTAAAGTGGGAAAGCGAGTTTTATCTGCTTTCAGGTAAGGAGCAGAAATGGCTAAGACTTTTGTTCTTGTTCCATCAGTCATTTTCCATAAAAATGTCTACTAATTTCCACCGCCAGTTAACCTTAGGACTGGACTCAACCTGGACTCCCCACACTTCTCTGATCTCCAAACTAGTGTCCTCTGATGAACCTCATCACACCTCACTGGGATGTGTTGTGCCCTGTGGGCTCTGGGTCTGACCTCGTGGTGTTAGGCCCCCTCAGCCCATGGGCTGCCTTGTCCAGACAGCTCTGCCTCACTCAGCCTCTCTGCTAATCGCCCTGTTGCCCTCCCACCTGAGCACGCCCTATGCGTCTTACATACCTCATAGGCCACCTGTACTCATTCCAGAGTGATGAAGCCACCTTGGTGTTGAATGGGCTCAAGAGCCCAAAATCCCCATCTGCATTCAGTCCTGTCTTTACTAGTGTGTGGGGAGAAAGCCACACCAGGCTGCTTTAGAGCAGCACGCTGATTACACAGCTGATAATACATGCTTAGGCCCTTTTGCCTCCAAGTTCGCCTCTCCCTCCCTACTACCATGCAGCCTCTCTCTCTCCCTGCCCATCACCCTCTCTGGAGGCCCACCTTGGTCTTTTCTTTGTTCTCCTATCTCTGGTCATCCAAGGATATGCCTTTGTTCCCTTATCTTGCCTTGTTCAGGAATGTTATCTGTCTGGAGGCCTCCTCTGTTTCAACACCTCTTTGCCTCCTCAGGACCTTCATTCCAATGTGTTCTTACCAAGGTCAACTCTAGTCCTGTCCCTAGGAATTTGCTTCTTATCTGTAGAAGGGATTCGTTTTATTCCATCACACCACAGGGCAAGAAATGCCACTTTTTTTAGTTCCCTAAATCGAGTTTAATCTGAAATATCAGAAAATTCCATCTCTGTCCTTCCTGGAGTTTCTTCTACTACCAGCTCACCCTAAAAGGGCCATGCCAGGGCTCATGGTGTCCCTGCAGCCTGGCATTTCAGGCAGGGCTCTAACGTCCCTGGCCTTGACAGCTGACTGCCTACAGGCTAATTGTTTCAGCCGTGATGTTCTCCTGAAAGTAAGGCTCCGAGTCCCCTGTGCTAAGCTTGGGCTCTGTGCTGTAGCTCTCAGGGCTGAAGCACGATGGTACACTCGCCACCACAGCCACCAGATGTAGACCAGTCTGAGGGAATGCTGAAGGACTTCACTCTGTCATCTTGTTAAATGAATATCCACCTTCTGTGTCTTAGGCTGCTGTAACAGACAAGGTGATGTCGACCAAACATCTGTTTTTCACTGTTTTGAAGTCTGACGAGTTCAAGATCAAAGGGCCATGGATCAGGTATCTGTGAGGGCCCTCTTCCTGGTTTGTGATTGCTATATCCTGTGGAGCACAGAGAGGGAGAGGAACCTCTCACGTCTCCTTTTAAGGACACTAATCCCATTCATGAGGGTTCCACCTTCTTAGCTTAATCACCCCACAAGCCCCACCTCCTGATACTCTCTTATTGGGTGAATTGTAGGACGCTGGTTTTGCAGGGACACAAATACCTACTCCAATACAGGCTCTCAATTCAAGTTGCTTGTAAAACTCCAAGAAGTTTTTGCTGCTTTTCTCTCTGTCCAGTATAATCCACCGTAGCATCTCCCAGAGAGGCAAGGCTTTCAGAGAAAAAGTAGCTAACAAGGATGTTGTCTTCTCTGGCAGGTTTGGTTTTGGCTCTGGGCCACAAAACACACCTAGGGCACCATTGCATGAAAACATGGGCTGCTGCTTCGAGCTTCGCAAAGGAAACACCCGAAATAGGGGGAAAGCACACATTTATATCTGCATACCCTACATTCTGCCACTAATCAGCTCTGTGACCTTGGACAAGTCTTACTCTCTTCCTCAATAAACTGAGAATCATAAAAACATCTGCCTCTGACTTCACAGGGTTATTTCGAGGATTAAATGGGTTAATGGAGCGGACACTGCTTAGCGTCGTTTTATACCAGTGTTAGCTGTGTTATTAGCAGCTGATGGTGCTGCTTGTGACATTTCCTCCTTGCTGTCCACTGTACACAGTGCAGTTGCAACCTATGATAGCTTTGAAAGTCAGCACGGAGGGTGGATATCTTGTGTGGCCAAAATTGCCTACACATTCATGTGGAGACGAGCCATCCTATCTCTTGTTAAGTCCAAACCAGTCAGTGTTCCTGCCAGCATTAAATCCAATTGTGTTTTCTCGAGTTGAGCTCCAGAGGGAGGCGTTGCTTGCAGATTTGCACCTCCCCCTCATCGTCAACCTGGAGCAGGCACTCATTTAGTGAAAAAGCACAGAATCATCCACACCATTTCATTTTCCTCTTCTCTCCCCGCCCGTGTAGTGTTGAGTGCGTGAGATGAATTCATGTAAGTTAAAAGTGAATGAGCTCTAACTTAAGTTGCCTAAAGTGGGTGTCATCCTACTCACAGCCAGATAAAGGTGCTGAAATCCCTTTCTGTGTCAGAGGTTCTTCCTGACAGCATTGGCTGGGCAGTGTATAGAATGAAAAGTTCCAATGCCACTCCTCATGTGCTCATGGAGGCAGCTCATCTTGCTCCTCTGCTCGGAAGTCATAACAGACTGACTTCGATGACTTCACTGGAGTCTCCTCTCTCCATCGCGGCTGTTCTCTGGATATTCTGCTTCACACTGCTTCACACACTAATCAACTAGGAGGTCTCTGGTGTGTGTGTGTCGGGGGTTCCCTATTCGAGGCTCAGGTTGCGTGTGATCACTTCCTGGTTTTACCATCCTATGTTCTGTGGTTCTTTTTAACTAGTGTTATTTCTTGAAACTTTCCCATTGTTGGCATGGTTATGAGGAATAAGCCAGAGATTGTTACTTTCTTAATGAAAGTCAAATGGTAGAGACCGTGTGGTCATTTTAGTTCCCTTTGGAGGACTACTTCCTCTAAGCTCCCATGTGTTACCCGAGAAGCAAGGGTTCTTGTCTTTGTGCAAGAAAGAATTCAGGTGTGAGACCGAGAGTAAGTGGAAAGCAAAATAGCAAGGTTTATTAGGGTAGGGACATCTCTAAGAACAGGTGGGCACCTCTCCAGATGGCACCTGAGAGAGAGAGTGTGCAGTTTACAGTTAGGCTGGGGTTTTTAAGGGGATGGGTCTTGCATTCCCACATCTTCTCCTTCTCCTTCTCCCAGAACAAAGGACTTGTTGGATGTAAATACAAAAAATTCCTTTCTGAGTTTTTTCCCTTGAAGTTATCAGACAAGGGAAGCTTGGCTGGTGTCGCCCCAGTTAGAGGAAGTATGGTTATCCAGTAGAAGGGGCAGGACCCCCAGAAGGTAGGACGTTTGAAGTGCAGATACTGGGCTGGACCTAGATATAATTTCCTTAGGCCTTTGTCACACACACATAAGCTCATTTATGACTTCCTACCTAACATATGTGTGCTATGGATGGGGGTGAATCCACCTTCAGTTTGAGGGATCATTACACCTTCCTTGGCATAGTGCTGTATTCAGCCATAGGTATATGGCACAAGATGATCCAATCAGAGTCATTCCTGGGGCTTGTGATAAAGGAGCCACTCTCTCTCTCTCTCTGGTAGTGTTTGGCAAACTGGTAAGCCTGGTAGCTGACATCTTTTGAATGACTTAACTCTGAATGAACATTTTGACATCTGCATCTGAATGATGCTTAATGTGAATGATGTTTCTGTTGCAATGTTATACAGAAGAATTTGTTTGCCTCCACATGGCATAGAGTAGAAACTTAGAAGTGAGAGAAGGAGGTGTCATTTCAGACAACAGAAAGTGGCACTGAAGTAGGGAGGATCCCATGATGTACCACGCACTATGCTATAGTTTGTATCTTTCTTTTCCCATTGGGTCCCCTTAGTCCTAGAGGAAGGTACTCTCTTTTTTCTCAGGGTAAACTGAAGAGCGGCCAGGTGAAGGACTGGTGCGGAGTGGTGGTTAATAAGTGGACTCTCCCGAGCTTGTGCTCCACTGTCGAGCTCAAGTTCTGGGTTGATGTTTCCCCCAGTCTCGCCGCCTCACTGTGGTGGGGCTACAGTGTGAATCAAGGTCTTCTGGACTCTTCATCCCCAAGGAAGCTAGAGGAGCGTACATGGAAGAGAGCTCCAAGTGAAAGACTGACTTGGTTAAGCCAGGCTCCTAGAAGATCATCAGCCTCCATACCACACCCTGCAGACACCACAAAGGGAAAGATTATCCAAAGACAATTAATTTTTAAAAGCAGACACAATTTTTTGCAACTTTGGCAGAATTGTGGTCCATACACACAGTTCTAAACTGTTAAATAATTTAGCAATAAATTTTGCAATGAGAATATATTACATATAACCATATCAACATTTTATGAAGCACATTGCAATTTATAAGTTATCAGTGCAATGCGTCTCAGCATATCTGTTTGTGATTGTCAAATACATCATTTTAATATTCCCTTTCACATGCAATATACATGAACTCACAGGGTTTTGAAGCTGCCTCCAAGAACTGCTACTGTTTCCCTCGTTTTTCTTCTTTGCTTCACGGTTGTGCATTTATCTCTGTGTGTTCTTCTTGTGAGCTAAAAAGGAAACCTCCATGAAGGGAGGGCTATGTTCTGCACATGAACTCTTATGTTTTCATGGTGCTTTGCACATAGTAGGTACTCAATAAAGTCTGTTAAGTGAATGACTTATATAATAAACCAGCTTATCACATTATAAACAATACCAAAGTGTGAATATGTAATCTTAGAACTGGTTTGATAATTAATTGATGCTAACATGCATACTGACAATGACATAATTTCAAAGTGTGCAGACTGATGAATGACTGCAAATTCAACACACCTTTGTAGTCACCACTCAGAAACACACCAGTGCCAGCTTCCCTGGAGCCCGTCTTTGACTTCTACTTCATTAATCAATTTTATATGTTTTTGTATCTAATATAAACAGAATCATATAATACAATTTTTTTCATGTCTAGTCTTTTAAACTAAAGATGAGTTTCTGAAATGTATCTATACAGTTTCATGTCTAGTCTTTTAAACTAAAGATGAGTTTCTGAAATGTATCTATACAGTTTCATGTCTAGTCTTTTAAACTAAAGATGAGTTTCTGAAATGTATCTATGCAGTTTCATGTAGCAGTGATCTGTTCCTTTTCATTACTATATAGAATTCCATTGGACCTATATACCACAATTTACTCATTTATTCTTCTATTGATGGACAGCGGAGTTGTTTGAGTATTTTTCCTAATATGAATAGTGCCATCATGAACATTGTTATACATGTTTATTGGTGCATATGTGCTTGCAGTCCTGCTGGGTGTACATTTAGAGTAAGAATGGTTGAATCACTGGGCATGAGTATTTTCTGCTTTGGTAGATATTGCCAAGCAATTTTTAAAGTAGTCATAGCAATCCACATTGTCAGTGTTATGCAGCAAAAGAGCACCAGGAAAATAAGCTTCATTGAAAAAATTTACTCCTCAATTAATTGCAATAAGGGAGAACAACCTCGTGGGGATCATGAGGTGTTCACAGAGGGGGCCTTAGAAAGAATTATTGTAGATTGGAATCTCTGTGGTGTGATTTTACCCAGGATTCAGGGGAGCTGGGCTTTTGGGCTTTGTTCTTGGTTGAATGCTGTCTGGAAGCTGAGTTAATTCTGTGATTGAGTTTCCTTTTTTGTTTTTAAAAGATTTATTTGCAAGGCAGAGTTACAGAGAGAGAATGAGAGAGAGAGAGAGAGAGAGAGAGAGAGAGAGAGAATCTTTTATCTTCTGATTCACTCTTTGAAAGACTGCAGTGGAGCTGGGGCTGGGTTAGGCTGAAGACAGGAGCTTGGAACTCTATTTGGGTCTCCCATGTGGGTGCAGGGGCCCAAGCACTTGGGCCACCTTCCACTGCTTCCCCAGGCACGTTAACAGGGAGCTGTATGGGAAGTGGAGCAACCGGGGCTCAAACCAGAGTGCATATGGTGTGCCACTGTTGCAGGTGATGGCTCTACTGGCTGTGCTGCAACTCTAGCCCCTATAATTGAGTTTCTTAGTCAGTTTTTTTTTTTTTAATTTTTTAATTTTTTTATTTTTTTTTTTTTATTTTTTACAGGCAGAGTGGACAGTGAGAGAGAGAGACAGAGAGAAAGGTCTTCCTTTTGCCGTTGGTTCACCCTCCAATGGCCGCCGCGGTCGGCACGCTGCGGCTGGCGCACTGCGCTCGTCCGATGGCAGGAGCCAGGAGCCAGGTGCTTTTTCCTGGTCTCCCCATGGGGTGCAGGGCCCAAGCACCTGGGCCATCCTCCACTGCACTCCCAGGCCACAGCAGAGGGCTGGCCTGGAAGAGGGGCAACCGGGACAGAATCCGGTGCCCCGACCGGGACTAGAACCCGGTGTGCCGGCGCCGCAAGGCGGAGGATTAGCTTGTTGAGCCACGGCGCCGGCCTCTTAGTCAGTTTTAAGCAGAAGGCAGGCAGAGTGGAGTGAGTGAAGCTGAACTGGAATTTGTGAGGAAGCAGAATTCACTACACAAAGCAGTGTATTCAATCTTAGAACTTCTATAGCAAAGAAACATAACTTAGGCAGCTTAAAAGCACAGACATTTATTTTCTCATATTTCTAGAGGCTATATTCAAGGTGTCAGCAGGGTGACTTTGAATCTGGAGGCCCTGAGGAAGAATCTGTTCCCAGAGTATCCTGGCTGCTGGTGATGGCTGCGATCCTGGGCATTCCCATCACTCTCATCTGTGGCTCCACTGTGTGGCATTCTCTCTGGGTGTCTGTCTCCAGACTGCTGGTCCATTTCTTATAAGGACGGCCATCATATTGGCTTGGGGTGCACACTAATGACCTCTTCTTAACTAGAGTGTGTCAACAGAGACTGCATTTCCAAACAAGGTCACGTGAACAGACACTGGGAATTACTGCCTCGGCATACCTGTTTTGCTGATGCAGTCCAGCTCCACAACAGCTGAGACATGGGGTATGTGGTCACTTTTGTGGCTTGAGCAGTGTGTGAGTTTTGTCTGCATTCAGATGTGATTGTGAACATATCTCGTGTTTGGTGCAAGAGGAGAATATATTCAACAGAATACCATGACCTGCTTTCTTGCTGTCAGTGGAAGCTTTTCTCATTCTCAGTAGCCTAAAAACAGTTGGTATTGTCAGTTTTTTTTTTTTTTTTTAAATTAGAAAGAAAATATTTGGGGCCAGCCCTGTGGCATAAGGGGTAAAACCACTACCTGCAGCACCAGCATCCCATATGGGCCAGCCGTTCCACTTCCGATCCAGCTCGCTGCTGTGGTCTGGGAAAGCAGCGGAAGATGGCCCAAGTCCTTGGGCCACTGCACCAGCGTGAGAGTCCTGGAAGAGGCTCCTGGCTCCTGGCTTTGGATCAGCTCAGCTCTGGCCATTGCGGCATTGTGGCCATTTTGGGAGTGAACTGGTGGATGGATTAGTGCTCTCTCTGCCTCTGCTTCTCTATAACTCTTTCAAGTAAATAAATAAATCTTTAAAAAAATGAAAATGTTTGAGAGGCAAAGAGATAGATGATAAATAAATACATACATCCATACATTCATAGATACATAGATAGATAAAGGAGAGAGAGTGCTTCCATTTACTGGTTCACTCTTCAGCTACCTGCAATGGCAACAGGACCAAAAGTGGGAGCCAGAAAATCAATATGATCTCCCTCATGGGTGGCAGGGACCTGACTGATTTGAGCCATCGCTGCTTCTACACAAGATGTGCATTAACAGGAAGCTGGAGGCGGAAACCAGAGTCTGAAATCCAAACCAGGCCATCTGACGTGGGATTTAGGCATCCTACTGTTGACTTGATTACTGGACCAAATGCCCATCCCTGTAAGTCTTTTTGGTTTTAGTTCTGGTCTGTGTATATTGGCATTTTACTGTGGTTATATTTGCATTGCTGTAATGAAAACGAGATGAGACTGAACACCTTTTCATATGTTGATGGACTCTTTGAATTTCCTTTTTTATATAGTCTTTATTCAAGTCTAATGTCGCTTTTTTCTTATTGATTTATTGGAACTCTTTATATATTCTGAATAAGCCTTTTGTCTGATGTATATACTGCAGATATCTTCTTCTAAGCCTTGGCTTTCCTTTCTGTTATTTTAATGGTGTCTTTTGATGAGCAGAAGTTCCAGTTTTAGTGCAGCTAAATTTACCAGTCTTTTGCTTTGTGGTTCATGTGTTTTTTGTTCCTTTATACTCTGAAACTGGGCTTCATTTTTTGAAATAGTCTTCTCAGTAAGATAGGTTGTTAGGAAAAGAGGTGCAGAATAGGGAGGAGGCAGTATACGGATTTACAGCCAGACTGAATTTCTTCAGAGGAAATAAATTCTCAAAGGTGAGTGACCAACTACCAGCGTGTACATTGATGGAACATGTGATAGAAGGCCTCGTCCCCAAGGGGTCGGGCCTTTTTATATTTTAAGAGAGCTAGGGATGGGGATGTGGGTAGGAGGTAGCAGGCAGAGGTGAATTCCTAGAACTTGTGGGGCCTTCGGACCCTGGAAAAAAATGCAGGATGGGGTATAAAGGCAATAGGGTCTGAGACCCAATTGAGATTCAAAGGCAAGGCATAAATTCCCATGTTTATGGGTCTTTTGGGCAGTGAGCAAGAATGGCTGAGGCTTATGTCTTTGTTCCATCATAGGTGATCAAAGAAGTGTAAAAGATGATATGTGTTGGTAAAATAATAAGCCTTATTTTCATATTCGGATACGTCAGCTGGATCAGAATTGTTATCTGTTATGCAATAACCATCCTGATATTCTAATATGCCACATAGATTAGTCCTAAAGAAAATCATACACCCATAATCCTATGACAGCATTTACAGATAATTGAGTTATAGTGTCTGTCATGTAATGTAAGTTTGTATAAACTCTGATCTTATTATCAAGTCTGGTCTTGTTATATAAATGCACTAAACATAATAATAATAGTATTTTTAAAGGCTATTTCTTGTGGGCCAGACAATGTGCTAATCTCCCAATATGTGTAGCCTGATACAACCTTGCAGCAGCCCAGTATTGTCCCCATTTTATAAATTTTACAACCTAGAAAGCATTAGATGACATTCCCAAAGTCACATAAGAGACAGAGCCAGGACTTGAATGCTTGCTCCTGACTGCTCCGTTCTCCTGGCTGTCTTACAATGTCAGATAGCTCTGTGGCTGGAGTAGGAAGTCTGGGGCTTGGTCCGTTTCTGGTTACTTTTTGTGCTGAAAGAATCCAGACTAAGTAGCATAAAAACACCACTATTCAGCTATGCTCACAGAGCTTGTCGAGCAAGAATCTAGGACAGGCTGAGCCAGGGATGTCTGCCTGTGATGTTGGGGGCCTATTAGGAGCATCATTAGGGAAGACTTGAAAACTAGAGTGAGTTGACAGCTGGTGTCTGGAATTAGCTGATGGCTCACATGTCTGGGAGTTGATGCTGATTGTGTGCTAGGGGTCTCAGCTGAGACCCCCACTTAAGACCTCTTCATGTGGGTCATCCTATATAGCCACTTGTGGCTTCCTACAGTCAACCACAGCTAAGTTCCAGAAGTGAGGTTCTCAGACAAGGCAGGTGGAAATCACTTGCCCTTGTAAACTCTCCCACCAAAGTCATAGGCCCACCCCAGGTTCAAAAGAAGGAGGTGAAGAGCACACACATATGATGGGAAGGATGTCAAGGTCACATAGTAAAACGAGTATATGTGATTTGACGTATGTGATTGCCAGATCGGGAAAGCACCATCAGTCCCAAATCGTGTCTGTTTCTGGAAATTCTTTAGCTTCTTTGTACCTTAGTTTTATCAGCTGTAAAATGGAAGAATTAATCTGTAGATAGGTGAGTGTAGTAGATGATGTACCATTGAGCTATAATAATGTACAATTATAAAATAATTATAATTTGTAAGAATAATCTGTAATAATTTATGAGGTACAAACCTGCAAGACTATGACTTTCCAAGTTGTTGGGTTCATGCCGCTTTCTTACTTTCCCCACTGGGCTGTGGGCTACAAAGTATGATGTTCTGGCAAGCACAAGATTGGTACACAGTAGTCCCTAAATAAATATCTACTCAAGGAATTTATAGATAATTGAAAACTTTTCTTTCATTGTCATTGCCCTGTTGTAAAATCCAGACTTAATGTTCTGCCACTCACCTATGTGTCTGAAACCTACCAACTCTTCCAGGTTGGTCAGCTGCTTCCCGGTCCCATGCTTTTTGCTTCTGTTGAATTTTCCCTCACCCCACTTCTTTCATTTTAGAATATGGCCCCTTCCCCTGATTAAATTCCTCCTTTTTCTCATTAATTTATCTTCATCTTTGGGTTTTGGGTTAAATGTCTTCTCCTGTTGTAGGAGACTTGACCTCCCAGACTAGACTACACATCCTGGGACACCCAGCAGTCTCCCTTATGGTGAAGCCCTTCTCTGGATTAAGATTGAGAGAGTATGTGCATGGGGTCTATTTATCCCATTGGAATACCAGCTCTTCTGCACCTTGAAATCTTCAAGATATAAGTCAGGGGCTGACAGGGTAGGAGCACAACCATCTTGCTTTAATGAATATGGGCACAGCTTGTGCCTTAGATTTAGGTAACACTCATATAATACTTGAAGAACCAGAATGCCCGCCTGTTTTTTACATGAGCCAGAGGAATAAGATTATTTCTATCAATGGTATGTTTCAGCTTTTGTCCATGGATCAGTTGTGCAGGCCCTGCTTTGTCCCTAACTCTAACCCTAACCATATGACTATCCGTAATCGTCACCATTAACTCTATGAAGTCATCTCCTGCTTCTCTGCTGGTCCACCTCGATCCAGATATACATGCTGTACCCTTGTCTGGGATGCTCGTTCTTAGGTATCTTCACGGTTCGCATAGCTGTTGTTTGCATATATTTGCTCTATTGTTATCTTTTTAACAAAGCATCTCAATGCTGCATTTAAAAAATTGCACACTCACTCCCCAGACATCTATATGCACCTTCCTTGCTGTAATTTTCTCATGTCCCTCCTCATCCTCTGACATAAGTGTACTGCCTGTCTTCCCCTGATACAATGTGAGTTGAATAGGGAAAGGAGTTTCTATTTGTTTATTCTCTTTCCTGCTGTATCCCTACAGGTTAGCACAAGGCCTGCCCAAGTAAATGTCTACTGAATAGACACATTAATGAGAGAGGGATGGAATGGACAGGTAGGGAAGGGACCATGCTGGTCATGTGTTGCTGATTGCATCTGAGAGTCAAGCACATCATGCATAATGGGTCTGAAGAGCTGGAAAAGAGGAGGTAGAATCCAGGTTGCAGGATATTTCAGCAATCTGGGCAGAAGAATAAACATGCCTCCTGAACAACATGTTGGGCAGAAAGAATTGTAATCTATTTATGACAGCATTGAGAATGGAGAATGTTGGAGACAAGCTTTGGCAGTGTTATCCAGATATTGTCCCTGGGAAAGAGGCATAGCCTAACAGCTTTGAGAATTCTGTTCTCATTGATGAGGGCATCCTTCCCTATGGAAATAGTTGAAGGAATGAGTGTCATTGAGTTTTGTCCATGCCCCCTTCAAGGGCATTGATTGCATCAGATGATTTCACACGACGATCCTAAAAATACAGTGCCTTATGATTTCATTAACTTCCAGGTAAAATTGATTGGACTTTCTTCCAATATTGGGCTCTAAGAGGATAGTGGACTAATTGGGAGAACATTTAAAAATACTTGTGCTAGCTCCACATGCAGAAGTATAAAACTAGTCCCCTACCTTACACCTTACACAACAATCCACTTGCAATGGATCAGAGACCTAGATCTATGACCTGATGCCATCAAGTTACTAGAAAATGTTAGGGAAAATTCTGCAAGACATTGGCATAGACAAAGACTTCTTGGAAAAGACCCAGAAGCACAGGCAATCAAAAATTGACAAATAGGATTACTTCAGGCTGAGAAGCTTCTGCACCACAGAAGAAACACTCAGCAAAGTGAAGAGGCAACCAACAGAATGGGAAAAATTATTTGTAAACTATGCAAGTGATAAATGGTTAATATCCATAATATATAAAGAGCTCAAGAAATTCAACAATGACAAAACAATCCTATTAAGAAATGGGCAATGGAAACTTGGGTGTGTCACCTTAGACACCCTCTTCACCCCGGAGAACTGAATACTAGATTGTAAAGATGATGTGATTGAAGAAATGCAAGAAATAGAGTTAAAAAATTGATCATAAGATTACATAGAAGTAATCAGAAGCAAATGCGTGAGCTATTGAAATCTGTAGATGACATGAAAGAAAATTTCTCCCATGAAATTGAGATCTTAAAGAGAGATCAAAATGAAATGAAGAATTCAAAAGAACAAATAAAAATACAGTGGAAAGCCTTAACAACATAATCTGTGAAGCAGAAGAAAGAATGTCTGACTTAGAAGACAAAGCACAGGAAATTATACAGTCAAACCAAGGACAATAAGAGGAAATTAGAGAACTAAAAAACACTATTGGGAATCTACAAGATATTATCCAACAACCCAGCAAATGGGTTCTGGGAGTTCCTGAAGGCATGGAGAGATAGAAAGGTTTAGAAGGCCTTATTAGTGAAATAATAACAGGAAACATCCCTAATTTGGAGAAAGAAAGGGAAATCCAAGTATAGGAAGCACATACAACTCCTAATAGATATGACCAGAAAAGATCTTCACCATGACAAATTGTAATCAAACTCACCACAGTAAAACATAAAGAAAAGATTCTAAAATGTGCATGAGAGAAATGCCAGATTACTTTCAGATGATCTCCAATTAAACTCACAGCAGACTTCTCATTAGAAACCCTACAGGCTAGGAGAGAATGGTGAGATATATTCCACGTTTTAAGAGGAAAAAAACTGTCAACCCAGAGTACTATACCCTGCAAAGCTCTCATTCAGGAATGAAGGTGAAATAAAGACCTTCCATAAGAAACAGAAATTGAAAGAATTTGTCACCATCGTCCAGCCTTACAAAAGATTCTTAAGGATGTGCTACACACTAGTCCAGCCTTACAAAGGATTCTTAAGGATGTGCTGCACACAGAAACACAGAAACATGGCCATCACTATGAAAGAAGGTGAAGGCTGAAAATCTCCCAGTAAAAGTACAAAGGAAATCCAAAGTAAAAAATAGGAATATTTATGAAAAAATGGCAGGGCCAAGTCGAATAGTCACCTTGATTGTACATGGCCTCAACTTTCCAGTTAAAAGACACAGATTGGCTGAATGGATTGAAAATCAAAGCCCATCTATTTGCTGCCTGCAGGATACAAATCTCACCAACAAAGATGCACGCAGCCTGAAAGTGAAAGAATGAAGCAAGATCCCTATTTTACACCTTGCACAAAAATCCACTCAAAATGGATTAAAGATCTAAATCTATGACCTGATGCCATCAAATTATTAGAGAGCATTGTGGAAATCCTGCAAGATATTGCCACAGGCAAGAGTTCTTGGAAAAGACCTCAGAGGCACATGCAGTCAAAACTGAAATTAACAAGTGGCATTACATCAAATTGAGAAGTTTCTGAACTGCAAAAGAAACACTCAGGAAAATGAAGAACAACCTACAGAATGGGAGCAATTATTTGCAAACTATGCAACTGATAAAGGGATAATAACCAGGGTACACATAGATATCAAGAAACTCCACAACAACGAAGCAAACAGCCTTGTTAAGAGAAGGGCAAAGGTCTTAAACAGATATTTTTCAAAAGAAGAAATCCAAATGGCCAATAGACACATGAAAAATGTCTAGGATCACTAGTTGTCAGGGAAATGCAAATCAAATCACAATGAGGTTTCATCTCACTGCAGTAAGAATGGCTTTCATACAGAAATCAACAAGCAGCAAATGCTGACGAGGATGTGGGGGAAAAGGTACCCTAACCCACTGTTGGTGGGAATACTAAGTGGTGAAACTACCATGGAAGACAATTTGGAGATACCTCAGACATCTGAGTATAGACCCACCGTATGACCCAGCCGCCCCACTCCTGGGAATTTACCCAAGCTATGTGAAAGAGTGGTCTGTACCCCTATGTTCATCGCAGTACAATTCACAATAGCTAAGATATGGAGTAAACCCAGATGTCCTTCAACTAATGACTGGATAATGAAATTATGTGTATACACTATGGAGTACTACTCAGCTGTAAAAAAATGAATTACTATCTTTTATAGCAAAATCATTGCAACTGGAAACCATTATACTCAGTGAAATAAGCCAGTCCCAGAAAGACAGATACCATATGTTTTCCTTGATCTGAGCTAACTGAGTACCTAAAATGTAATGTATTGGAGTGAAATGGAAATTTTGAGATTTGATGATTGTTTACAGCCCTTGTCTCTTCTGTCAAGGAATAGTATATTTTTCTTCATACTATTTGTTGAACTTTCTCACTTAGCATAGGGTTAACTTTATGATCATTAAGTAAACTAAAAGTAGATCTTTGTAAAAATTAATAGTGGGAATGGGAAAGGAGGAGGAAGAAGGTTGGAGCGTGGTCAGGAGAGAGGGTAGGGTGTGAAATATCCCTGTTTTCCTAAGTCTGTGTATATGAAATACATGAAACTTATATAACTTAAATAAAATTTTAAAAATACCTATGCCAGTCATTTATCATTAATCTTAAGAAATTGTCATTACATTTTTATAACAAATCTCATGAGGCTTAGTGTTGCAATTCCACATCTTATACAAATAACTGATGTTGCTGTGCTAGAAAAGTCAGTTCTCAGAACTGCCAGGACTGAGCCGTCAGCCTCCAGAGGCCAGTGAAGTCATCAGGAGCATGCCTTCCTCTTCCTGAGGCCTTTGAGACATGGACTACTGGCTTGTTTCCTGGTGGTTGACCAGCTTCTGCACTGGGGAGCTGTGGCCATGTTTCTTTGTTTCCTTTGTGTGTAACATCTGGTTTGTAACTTCATTCCTACCAGACTCCCTTGCTTAAGAGCTAGTGCCCATTTTTTTTTTTTTTAAGATCTATTTGTTTACTTGAAAGGCACAGTTACAGAGAAAAAGAGAGAGATCTTCCATCTGCTGGTTCACTGCCCAACTGGTTGCAATGGCCAGAGCTGAGCCAATTCAAAGCCAGGAGTGAGAAGCTAAGGGCGTCTTCTACATCTCCCTTGTGGGTACAGGGGCCCAAGGACTTGGGCCATCTTCTATTGCTTTCCCAAGCACATTAGCTGGTAGCTGGATCGGAAGTGAGGTAGCCGGGACTCGAATGGCCACCCATTTGGGATGTCAGCACTGGAGGCATTGACTTTACCTGCTACACCACAGTACCAGCCCTGCTCACTTAAGAGTTTTAGATATTTCAGTCTTATGTGTCATCAGGAAGCGACAGTTACTGCAAGATTTTCCTTTATAGCTAGGGAAGCTATAAAATGCTTAGACCTTAGATCAACTACTTCCCCACCCCTTTGTGTAATATTTTTTTCTGTCTTCTGACAACTTTATGATCAGCTTTCTAATTTTCTTATCAGATGCAAGGCCACAGTCAAAACATCATCTGTTAGGTACAGTCTATACTGGAAACCATGATTCAGCTGCCATTTTTAATTAGCAGTGTCCGTGAGAATTGTGGCTCCTGATTCTGTTCCTCTTTCCCTGTCCTGAAATCAGTGTTTCTCCTCATATTTCACGGCAGGGAGTTCTAGGATATTTCCCACTTCCCTTCTGTATGTTTCTACATAGCAAATTGTGTTCCATACACTTTGCTGCATGGCCAGTATAGAGAAAAGAGACAGAAGCAGTTAAGTAGTCCCGAAGTCGGGTAATGAGAACTCAGCAATGCGCTGTTGACTACTTAGGGGAGAGAAAGGCCTTTATCTAGTGGGGGGAAATGAGCATCCAAGATTCTAACTACTACTTGGGGACTTTTTAGCACTTGACTGACTTAAAAGTTGTTTGACAGGAGACTAATGCTGCCATCATGTCTGAACACATTTTTAAAGAAGATGGAAGGTGGTTTAAGTTTCAATGTTCTTTTTGGAAAACAAAGCGTTAAATAGTTTATCATTTAGAATACATTCTTCTGTAAGTAGAAAAATGCTCAAGTAATCCTGATTTAAATGATAAAGGTATTGAAATCCACCACATAATAAGAAGTTGATGCAACAGTTTAGGGAGGGAAGAATGGAAATAAGGATCTTGAAGATTATTTTGGTCTTTATTTCATGGAGAGAAATTGTTGCCACAGCTCCAAGCATCAAGTCCTGCGTCCCAAGCAGAAAAGTGGGAAAACAGAAAGACTTCTTCCTTGTGAGGCTCCATTGTTTCATTAACATAGGAAAACTACCCGACAGGCTTCTCCTCATGTCTCCCTGGACAGAGTTTGGTCTTTGCCTTCTGTTAAGGAAGGAAGGATTTGCCACAGTGGTTTAGGTCATCTTAAAGCTGAGAAGGGCTGGGTGACTTCATACGGTAAAGAGATGTCTGCCTTCTGCTCCAGAAGTGCGTGGTTTACCATCCCAGTAAGCGGAAACAAAAATGTCTTCCCCAGATGTGTTGTGATCAGTTGTGCGAAAGAGCTAAGAAATAGCTCTCCAATTTGTAGGAGTAACTGTTGAAGGAGATCCTCACTCTGTGGAGAGGTGGGAGTGGATGGGTCTGATGCTGGGATTGGCAGGTTTCCAGATAGAAGCTCAATTTACCTGTCTAGGAAACTCCAGCCACATTTCCTCCAGTTAGCTGGCCACACGGGTACAGAATGCCCTGAAATTTCAATCCCCATCAACCACACAGAGTATTTTGATCATCACAGATGACAGCCCCTTGCTGGCCTTCAGTCCACCAAACTTGAACTGTTCATGTGGACTCTGCCTGTTGTTTCCAGTTACATAGTTGAGGCATGGACTATGAATTCCCAGAACACCCCCTGACTCCACCCACAAATGCAGCTCCCGGAGAGTGCCAGGCTGGAATCAACTCTGCAGTCAGACTGGAGCTATAAGTGCTAAGTGGAGTTTGGCAGAAAGGAGGAACAATCACATTTTCTATAAGAACAGAAAAAACCATGGTTATTGCATAAGCCAGGGGAAGAACAAAATTACACAGGTGTGAAGAAGACTCTGCCTGGAATGGCTGAAAAACACAGACCTCACAGATAGGGTAGCATTCCTTCGGCAGTCGAGTGATGTTATCAGTAATGTGCATGGCCCATTTGCAAAAATCTGGGGGAGTTGACTGTACTGTGGAAATGCTGGCAACAACACCTTGAAAATTAAGGTGCTGATGTAAAGACCTAGTGAGAGTCATTCTCTGAGTCTGAGCTGTTTCTAAGGGAGATAAATAAAAATGTAGCAATTAACTGAGATGTATGAGAAATTGGTATAATACCAGATGCTAGGTGTCTTGTCTGCAAACCTAGTGGAATTGGCATTGTTTATCCAGCACTGACCTTGTAGTATGAGCACAGTGCATTCATTATCTCATTTAATTCTTACAATAGCTGGCTGAAGCTGATGCATTTATTATCTCCATTGGACAGATCAAGAGGATTGCAGCTTAAAAGGCTTACCTAGTAAGTGGAGAGGTCAGGATATAGATAGACCCAAGCTGTCTGAATCCAAAAGTTGTGTTGGTAACCTCGACTCTGTGCTGTCAGATGCAACTAAAATACTGAAGTCATTCAAAGAAGTTATAATTCTGATTGGGTAAACTGATTACTAGGGCTTTGTCTGTTCCCCAGAGATAGGATGATGCTGTGGATTTCGGGGTATGTATTATAGACTCCTTCTAGCAAGAGCAACAGATCCCTGGCCTAAAGGGGTTCTGTCAGAAGAGGGAACACTGTCTCCAGTGGTTGGTGAATGGTGGCACCCGGAAACCATATCACCAGAACACAGGAATACTTCATTGTCTATGGCAAGAGAGGACTTTGCAAATGCATTGAAGTTTAGAGACAGTGGGATGGGGAGATTATCCTGGGTTATCTGGGTGGGCCCAATGCCCAGTGTAATCACAAGGGCCCTCCCGAAGGAATAGGAAACATGAAGATGGAAGCCAGAGGTTGGAGTGATGTGAGGAAGGGGCTGCGAGCCGAGGAAGGCAAGGGAAATGAATGAGAAGGCAAGGGAATGGGTTTTCCCTTGGAACCGGCAAAGGAACACATCCTTGCCAGTCTTGATTTTAGACTTCTGACCTGAGCTGCAGAAGAGTGAGATTGCACTGTAAACCACCAAGCCTCAGGGAAAGCTATGAAGCAGTAGGAAACCTATCCCACTCCCCTACTAGAGTCCAGGGCAACCTCGGCTTCAGGCTTGGCTGGGTTCAAGTGCTCTTCTGGGGTGACCTTGACTGTCACGGGGAGCTTTGCTTCTCCACCCCTTAGCTCTACTTTCTTCTACCATGGCCCTATTCACAGCTGAGATTTCCCTGAGTGGTGGACAAGCTGACATTTAGTAGCTGCAAGACTTCCACCTCACCACTTTAGCCATCCTGTTGGAGCAAATTGCACCTCTTTGTGATGATAGGTGCCAAGTGTCCCTGGTCCACGGGCCTGGCTTATTCCCTTCCTTGTCTCTGTGGTTCTGATTGGCCAGGCCTTGCTCTCTGACCCTGCCTCAAGGTGGGAAGGGGAGATCTACCTGAACCTCAGGGACTTTTTTTTTTTTTTTTTTTGACAGGCAGAGTGGACAGAGAGAGACAGAAAGGTCTTCCTTTTGCCGTTGGTTCACCCTCCAATGGCTGCCGTGGCCAGCGTGCTGTGGCCAGTGCATCGCGCTGATCCAAAGGCAGGAGCCAGGTGCTTCTCCCGGTCTCCCAGGCGGGTGCAGGGCCCAAGCACTTGGGCCATCCTCCACTGCACTCCCTGGCTACAGCAGAGAGCTGGCCTGGAAGAGGGGCAACTGGGACAGAATCTGGCGCCCCGACCGGGACTAGAACCCGGTGTGCCAGTGCTGCAAAGTGGAGGATTAGCCTGTTGAGCTGCGGCGCCGGCCGAACCTCAGGGACTTTTGAGATGGAGGGGTGCTACCCAAAGACAAGTCCAGCTGGGTAGGGAGACACAAGAGGTGTGTGGAACAGGAAATGACATAGATACAGTGTAATGGGGCCCATGCTGCTTCTAAGGGAAGTCACGGAGTCAGAAATCAATTACAGGCAGCAATTGTGGGGTGAATCTGGGGCTTTGTTGAGAGCTGGTGGAGAAGGACAGGCGTGAGAGACATGAGAAGACAGAGCAGGACCACTTGCTCCTGGATGAGAGCAAAGGGAGTGCGAGAACCACCCCTTTGGACTCCTGAGGCTGACGCCACCTCCTTGCCTCTGGCTCCAGCCTCCTGGGTCTGGGAGCAGAGAAGGGATTCTGCAGGGCAGTCTTGGCACCCCAGCCAAGCTCCGCCTGCCCCTGCAGTCTCTGCATACTCCCGGAGACCACGGCAGAGAGCGTCAGGCCCTGGAGCACCTGTTTCCCAGGGTGGCTGAGATCAGACACTACTCCCTTCTTAGGCTGCCACCTTTCACCCTTGGCATTTATCTTGGAAAATGAGTGAGGCGGCGGATGATGTTGATGGTCCGTGGCAGGTGGATTCTGTAGACAGGCCCTTCACAGTGAGCTCAGACTGCTTTTTCTTCACAGGGCTCACAGAAGGAGCCTCAGGCATGTGAATCTTTCATTCTTACCCTGGGTGAGGATTCCTCTCTGTTGGTGCCTGTAGCTAGATAGGATAGGCACTTTAGCCTCTGGTTCTAAAACCAAATTGAGTTTCCTGGATCCTTTCAAAGTAGAAGTGAGATTATGCCACCTTTGCTCATAACTATCCAATGGCTCAGTAGCTCCTGCAGGGTCAATGCCAAGCCCTAACCAGGCTTAAACCAGGGACCCCTGGTCAACTCTTTGACCTCCTCACTTGCACCCCCACCCCAGAACAGCCACATGGCCTCCTTGTTTATTCCTTTGTTGTCTTTCTGACCCTGTTCCCACAGTTAAGAAGCCTTTATGAGGTCAGGATTTTTTGTCTATTCTATTTACTGCTGTATCCTCAACATCTGAAAGAATGACTATACATAGAAGGTGCTCAGTAATTATCAGTTGAATTGTGGCGATGGATAACTCATGAATGTGTGCACACAGTCCTTACACAAACATTTACCAAAAACACACAGAACACCAGCTCCTGAACTAGGTACTGCAGTCAATGGAAGTTTGACGTGGTCTCTTGAACAGCCAGGAGGAGAGAGTAACAGGCAAACCAGTAATGGCAACCCCAAGTGCTAATTCCTAAGAGGGTACAAGCCCCACGTGCCAAGGTGACAAACGGAAGGAGCGGGCACACCAGAGCCAAGATTGCTTCCGGCTTCTATATGTGTGGCTGTGCCTGGGGACCCAACACATAATTGCCTCTTCATTGTTTATTTCCCATTGGAACTGTCTGCAGATATATACACCACTTTTCTGAGCCAGTGCATTCTAAATCCAATAGGCTCCCCTGCTCCCAGGCTGAGTTCTAACTCCTGGGTCGTTTAATCCCCAAAACTGGTGTTTGCTGGTGGAAAATTGTTGTTTCCTCTTGCTGCTGAGAGGAAATGGAAAACCAGAGAGCGTAGCAGTCTCTTCATACTCAGAGAAAGATGCAGAGAGATGGGCCACAGGCGGCTCATGCTGGGTGTCAGGGAGCTGGCATGCTTCTCACTTGACCTGGCTCTTCTTTTCTATACCAGATTCACCCTGTGGCTCTCAGGGTGGCCAGTTTCCTCCCATCAATAAAACCTCAATTTAAAGATCAGTCCTTGGAGGAGAGACAGTGCTAGGCCACACTACCTCAAATTTCCGCCCTTCCTACATTATGTCCATCATTGTGTTTGTATCACTAATATAATCTGGATGTATCATCCGTCTTCTTGTCTCTTTCCCTCATTAGAAGCTAAGTGCTTTGCAGACAAGAGCTTTTTCTGTCTTGTTTGCTGTTGTGTCTTCAATGCACATAGTCAGTACTCAAGAAATATTTAGTAAATAAACAGATAGCAAATAGACAAGCACTTGAGCTACGGTGTTATGGAATCTTGGAATTTATGGTACTAGAAAGGGTCATTGCTGGTTGGTTCTTATTTTTTGCACCTGAGGAAGGTGAAGTCCAGGAAAGGCAGTAGCTCAACTAAAGCTCTCCTGGAAGACAAATCCACACCACAGCCCCACCTCTGGCAGACACACCATCTACTGCTCTTTCTAGGAACTCTGAGCACATGGGTCACTCTTGAACTGGGTGGCAATAAGGACATCCTTTGGAAGAACCCCTTGGAGAATAGCCAGTCCCAGCAGACTCTCTTAGTGATGTCCTGTAGTGGAATCCCTGTGTTGAACACACTGCTCTTCCAAGTACCTGGTGTTTCAGGAGGGTTTATGGGACACACCCCTCTAGTTCTTCTACCCATACTGTTTAGCCCCTTCAGGAGGCTTATTACAGATTCCACTGGGATCACAAACACCAAAATCACCATTAATCCCAAGAATGACCTTAAATAGTGTCCAATAGTCCTCCTAGAGCCAGCAACTCATTTTGCATACCAAATAATCACTTCAGCCTTAGAGTTCCAGTGCATTCCAGAATTGCCAACTTTCCCTACATGTGCAGTTTCCAAGAGCTGCTCAGAAACTTCAGCCCTTTGTTTAGCACTGTGTTCCTTCTTTAATTTCCTTTTTAAAGTAAAGTAAAACACATACAAAGTAAAACACATACATTTTCAGTGGAAGTAACTTTTTTTATTTTTAAGATTTTGCTGATTAGTTTGCCTTTTTTTTTTTTTTTTGCACTTTGTGTAAATGTTGCCAATCAGAACTTTTCTATGTGTGGCTCTGGATATTTTGGTCAATATTTTGTCTGTGATATTCAGTATTTTATTCACTAGGTGACATAATATTTCTATTTATTTTTTCATTTTACATTTAGGACAGTTGGCTTGCTACCAGCTTTTGCGAATAATATCATTGTGAGCTTTTCATACCTGTATTTTTGTGGGCTAAGCATTCATTTCAGCCATGTATATCATCAGAAGTGGAGTTACTAACACATGTCAGCTTTCAGAAATACTGCCAGAATTTTTCCCAAAGTGGTCATATCAGTTTACACTCCCACCTACAGTCTCTTCACATCTTCACCAACTCTTGGCATTGTCTGTCCTTTTAGATAGAGCCATGCTAGTGTCTCACTGTACTTGTACCTATCATACCCACTGACTAATGATTCTGGAGCGTTTTTAAATGTTTATTTAACCTGCATGCTAAAGAACTGCACATTTCTTGTTCAGAACATGTATTCCCCTAAAGGTCATAGACTACCACTGAACTTCTCATCCTTTCTCTTGAAACTTTCTCCATGTTCCTTGTGGAGTGTGGTCGTAACCATTCATGCAAGAACAGGATAAGAAATCTCAACTCTTTGTTTCCTTCCCCGTTGCACACAAGAGATCTCAAAGTCCTTGGGACCCTATCTCAGAAACCTCTCCTGCATGTGTGTGCTCCTCTGCACTCTCATGTCATCTCTCCAGTTGAGTTTTACCATCTCTCATCCCTACGAGTGGCAGAACCTCTCTTCATATTCCCTTAACGGAAGTTGGGTCCTGTCCCCTCAGGAGTGTTTTCCTTGTTAGCGTGGTTTGCTGTACAACTGGATACACAGGAAACAGTAACTGTGTGGACCACTAAACTGTGCTTAGTTTATTTCAGACTTTCAAAAGTTCATTAAATGTATTATCTGGGAAGTAGATGCTCTACCACCCTCCTTTCCCCAGTTTCAGACACAGAAACAAGAGAGGAAAAAAATAACTGGAGCTAGGGCTGCATGACTGAGCTGGGTTTTAAAACCAATGTGTGTCTTTTTTTCTGAAGATCTATTTATTTATTTGAAAGAGTTACACAGAGAGAGAAGGAGAGGCAGAGAGAGAGAGAGATAGAGAGAGAGAGGTCTTCCCATCCACTGATTCACTCCCCACTTGGCCACAATGGCCAGAACTGTGCTAATCCAAAACCAGGAGCCAGGAGCTTCTTCCAGGTCTCCCATGTGGGTGCAGGGGCCCAAGGACTTGGGCCATCTTCTACTGCCTTCCCAGACCATAGCAGAGACTGGATCAGAAGTGGAGCAACCAGGACTCAAACTGGCGCCAATATAGGATGCAAGCATTGCAGATGGTGGCTTTACCCACTATGCCACAGAGCTGGGCCATCTTCTACTGCTTTCTCAAGCCACAGCAGAGAGCCAGATCAGAAGTGGAGCATCCAGGACTCGAACTGGTGTCCATATGGGATGGGATGCTGGCACTGAAGGCAGCAGCTTCACCCACTACACCACAGCACCAGTCCCCATTGTGTGTCTAAAGACCCAGATGCCTGATCACTCTACAGTATTTGCCACTGGTGCTTCACTGAATGTTGCAACTCATATTTAGTGAACAGATTTTATGTTTTTACACAGTTGTGGCCTGGAGATTTATAATAATGCAGTTGGGAAGGAGGTAGACTTGACAGCTGCCATCTTGGCTAGAGGAACATTCTCTGCTGGGAACAGAGTATCAAGGCCAGTATTTGAGAGCTGAGCCTCTCCAGAGACAGCTTCCTTCCTTGGTGAGAGCTATGAGTCAAGGGGAATTGGACCAAGGAGTGCGGGTGGGTCCCTGCAAGCTCTCATCCCCGCTGCACTGCTGCTACCCACAGGACTCCAGTGCTCTCTGCATGTGGAAAGGATGCCTTCACTGTAGAAGGGAGGGGCAGGGGGTCTTGCTGGAGCTGGAGCTGGAGCTGGAGCTGGAGCTGGAGCTGGAGCTGGAGCTGGCAGACTCAAAGGCTGGTAAAGCAGCCATGAGCACTCTTCCTCCCGTGCAGGTTCCAAGTGGGTCTGCAGGCAGTCAGCAGGCAACAGTGGCAGCTCCCAGGAGTCAAAAAGAGCATCTTCATAGCATCTGGGCTCCTATAAGCTCTCAGACATTATATAGGAATTGTGTCCTTTGTAACTCAGATCTTTACTATCTAGCCCCTGGTGTGCTAACATACCAGGAATTAAATGCAGAAACTAGTACGCATCACATTGTGACAAGCACTTGGCAAAGCATTTTACTATCACAAGTGTATTTAAAACTTGGAATAATCTTATGAGAGAGTTACTTTTATTGTGCCCATTTCGCAGATGGGACCTCCCAAGACCTAGAGAGGTTAAGGTCAAGTCCAGGGCCAGTGATTCTCAAATGCTAATAAGCTTGTGAATCACTCGGGGACCTGGTTACAACGAAGATTCTGACCTTGCAGTTTGGAATGGGACTGAGACTCTGCATTCCTCCTAGTCAGCTCCCAGGTGACACCGCTGCTGGCTGGGGACTGTAGTGGTGGCACAGCCCAGGTCAAGGGCTGGTGAGCGGCAGCATAGAGTCCATCTGGGAATGGCTCCCAAGCTTCCTCTCTGTCACCCTGCTGTCCTGCTTCCTGCCACAGCACTGACAACCTCTCACTTCCACAGCAGAGCACATGCGAGCATCCTTGCTCCCTTACGTTAAGACCTGTGGGTGCTCTCCTTTTCCCTCTGTGCACCCTCCTTGCCTTTCCTTTTCCCTCTTGCTGGAAAGTCTCCCCCCCCCCCTTATTCACTGAGCTTGTCCCCTCCCACCTCTCGGGTTGCCACTCCAATGTCCCCTCCTCAGAGAAGATACCAGTTACACAGCTCCCCCGCCCCGCAAGCCACCCTTCTCCTCCTCTCACCTCTACCTGGCTGTGCTTCTTCACGGCCTTTGTCCCTGCCTACCTGTGTATATCATGCAGGGTCCTGTGGATCATCTGTGTCCCTCACTACCACGTAAGTACCCTGAGGGCAGAACTTTATGTTCAGCTTCTAGAATGGTGTCTGTGACATAGTGAAAGTCAGTAATCATGGAATGAATGAATGAATGAATACGTAGTCTCACTTCCTAATGTGTAATAACAAAAGCACCTAGCATTTGCTGAACCCATACAGAGCCACCGAAAGCACACCAGCCACTTTACTGAGTGAATCCCATGTTGTTCTTAGAATAACTTAGAGCTGCTATTAACCCCAACCTTCAGGCAAGAAAACTGAAGCTCAGAGAGCTTCAGTACTGTGCCCAAGGTCACACAGCTACTGAGTGATAAAGTCCTAACCGCTCCAAAGTTACCAAAAGTCACTGTGCCGGGCATCAGGGGGCCTCCCCCCATTTCCACGGTGACGAGTCTTGTCCCAAGTCTGTGGCAGGATCAAGTGGATGGAAATGCTGAGCTCGGAGAGAAAGATGCCACACTGAATCACAAATATTTAAACAAGCGAGAAAAAAGTGGAAAATGACTGGCTTGGTAAATTAATCCGCATTTTCTCCACTTTCCATTTTCATTGTGCAAGCTTCCTCTTGATCAGGAGAAACGATTCCACCTGATGTTTGCTTTTAATTTTGCCAAAGTGACCCTTGCTCTGCAGAAGAATATCTTTTGTCACCAAACATGTGCATGTTAAATCCCAATCAATACCGGGGGCCATGCTCCTTCCATATGTCAGGCGTGGAGTCTCAGTGCAGGAGCAAGGAGGAGCCAGGGTTGCACTTTGTACCCAGCACCCTCAGCAGTTTCTGGTGCATTGTGAATAGTTAAATAGAAATAACCTCTTATTAATCTTGGAAGCAGGTTAGCAGGTTTATTTAATTGCTGACAAGAGTGTGTGTATATATATATATATATATATATATATATATAGAGAGAGAGAGAGAGAGAGAGAGAGAGAGAGGCAGAGTTAGACAGTGAGAGAGAGAGAGAGAGAGAGAGAGAGAGAAAGGTTCTTCCTTCGGTTGGTTCACTTCCCTAATGGCCACCACGGCCGGCACTGCACCGATCGGAAGCCAGGAGCCAGGTGCTTCCTCCTGGTCTCCCATGCAGGTGCAGCTCTCTGCTGTGGCCCGGGAAGGCAGTGGAGGATGGACCAAGTGCTTGGGCCCTGCACCCACATGGGAGATTAGGAAGAAGCACCTCGCTCTTGGCTTCTGATTGGCACAGCGCACTGGCCTCAGCGCACTGCCCAGAGCGGCCATTTTGGGGGTGAACCAACAGAAAAAGGAAGACCTTTCTCTCTCTCTCTCTCTCTCTTTCTCTCTCTCTCTCACTGTTTAACTCTGCCTGTCCAAATAAAAAATAATAATAAAAAACAGTATATTTTCCAGGTGGGTGTGTGATCAGCTGGAATGCAGAGGCCTGGGACTGAAGCTTGGGGCAGCCCCCATTACACCATCTGTGTTGCTTTTGCATGGTCGACGGTGATCCTGCCAGTCCTGTTCCACAGAGCAGAGCTGAGTGTCCTCCCTTGCCAGCGATCAGGGACGTCCTCTTGCAGATAAATCTTTCCTGTCCTCTGGGCAGCTGGGTTAGTCCTGGGTCCTCCAGAATACTGCCAGTGTCACCACTTGGCCCAAGAGATGGGGCATCACCAAAGTTTTAAAAAGTGTTGTCATTTTTTTCCAAAAGCCCGGCTAAGGATAGTGGAGACTCCCAGGAAAAACACTGTCCAGCTTCAAGGATACCCACAGTTGTGTACCTGGAGGCCTGTGCACCGGAGCTGCTTGGGGAATGGAGACTGAATCCAGACCAACATCCAGCCTTAGAGAGGGGGAAGAAGTTCTTGAACAATGAGTGATATTTACAGTAATCATTCTAATAAAACAGTAGCAACAATAACAACATAGAAAATGCTTGGAGCCTCTTGCGTTTGAATCATTCTCCCTACATCCACAAAGCTCCTCACCAGGTCGAGTCCAGGAGCCCCATTCATGTAGAGTCTTTAACCCTGTTCCTCTGCCACATGTGCTAGCAGGAAGCTGGTGTCAGATTCCAATCAGTGGCTGGAACATTGAACAAAGGGGCAGGTGGGAGAACTACAGGGGACAGCCAGATGCCCATGGAGGGGCTGTCCAACCACCCTCAGTCCTGGGGGCCAAGCAGAACTTGTTGAAACCCCAGAAGCCTGTGGAGACAGTGTCCTTGAATGACGTGTGGCCTTGGGGGAAGGGCCAGCAGCCACCCTGGAGCTGACCCCGCAGGGAGAGGGTGACCACTTGTACTCTTCTGTCCTCCAGTGTCCTGCTGGGGCTTCTTATTGGCCAGACTGAAGCAGAAACTAAAGTCAAGGCTGCAGACTGATGCAGCCCTCACAGGCCCAGGGGTGGGGAGAGCGTGTCGGGGAGTGGATCTGCAGGGACTGAGGCAAGAGAGTCAGCACACATGGAGGGTGACCCAGCAGGGCAGGCTCTGGGCCTGAGTGAGGCCAATCTGGTCTCTGTCCTCAGAATTTAGAGCCAGGCCTGGGAGTCCTGGGAGTGATTTTGCATGAGTGGGAGTTTTTATGGTTGTACAGTAGTCATAAAGCATATTCAGTGGTCACAGTCCACTGTGTGGACACTAAAACAGGAAGCCAGTGCCCAGAGGAGCAGGGAACATAGAGGCTTTTCTGCAGAAAGAAGCAGAACAGGAAACAGAATCGACACCACCAGGGTCTGGGCTCTGGTCTCTTTGAGAATGGTCAAAGTCCTGCTCTTGAGTTCTGCCAGTTGTCTCTCATCCTTGTGTAATGCCCTTTAGTGTTTAAGCAGTTTCAGAGGAATAGATTCCCTAATTTATATCAACAACTGCCATCTTGGAGAAGTTATTATAAAACAGGACATAGCCTAAGTGCTTTACAAACATCATCTGATTTCAGATAATTCTGTGTGGTGGTACTTTTCCCCAAGGGCAAACTCAGCCTTGGGAGGTTAGCAGCTTTCTCAAGGGGACACACCTGTATGAGGCTGGGCCAGGACTCGCTTCCAGGTCTGCTTGAGGAAGATCCCAGGCTCCTGGCTAGCTCTCTTGTGATGAGAAGAGTCTTCACTGTCTTTTAAGGTGGCATCAGGACCACTATGGGGCATCGACCGCATGCTGTGACTGACATATTGTGGCACTGTATTTGTACACCAGCCCTTCAGGTCTCCTTCACTCTCTCCTCTTATGCACTGAGCCTGGAAGCCATGGAGGTGGTTATCAGATCCACTCTGTGTGAGTCCCTGGAAGCTGAGCCCTAAAAAGCCTCTGACTTTTATCAGGGGGCACTGCAGGGGTCTGAGGAAACAGTGGCTTGTGTCTTTACATGTGCCCATGTGCTCCCATTCCTAGCCCATGTCACTATGTCACTTCCCTTAACCCTTCCTTATCTGTAGGCAGGCCCTTTCTTAGAAATCTTGTGAGGATCTGAATGTGTGTGCTTCCTGCAGGAACCCTGCCATGCCTGTGTGAATAGTCAGTCCTGTTTTCAGGATTCCACATCCTGAAACATGGATGCCACATGCCCTGTCATCACCGTCCCCCAGCCCGGGGCGCACTGACTCATAGCTGCAGGCCATAGAAAGCTTCCCTTTGGTTTGTGACAGCCCAGGCACCTGAGTCCAGGGTCCTACGTCTTAGGACTCATGGAGCCATGAAGGATAGTGGCTCAGGACGGGCAGGGAGGGGCTTCCTTTTCAGCATACTCCTTAATAATGCACAAGGCAGCTGTCAGGACGTCCAGTGAAACCCAGTGACACCTCCCCGGATAGCTCTGTCATTACAGTAATAATTTGAATCAATAGTGTAGTAAAGCTGCCATACGTTTATTTCGCCCAAGAGATTAAGCAAACAATTATTTCAAGCATTCCACAGGAAAACCAAATGTTCCAGATGCAAAGGGAGATGGTGCATGTGTCCCTAAGCAAATGCTCTTACTTTAATCCATTTAGTTTTTGCTACTTTATCCTCAAACTCTGAAGAAATCAACTTGTAAATTTGCTGCATTCTGTGTTTCAGCCTGGGGAACTGTATGTGTGTGTTTCAAGCACCCTAGAATGTATAGTGCCTACCTCATCACCCTCTACGCAGCAGGAGCTCAGTGAAAGCCCATGGCAGTGGTCACAGCGTTATTGTTTACGATAATTACTGTGGGCTGACTTCTGAGCACAGTGGACGTCTCCCATTGACCGGACTTTGCTTCTTTCAACCTTCTCCTTTCAGCACAGTGAACCGCAAGCTCTGCTTTAGTGCATCGGCAACCTCCATTGTGAAGGTTTTATTTTCACGCTGGCCAGAAGAAGATGTGGCCAGGAGGCAGCATTAACATCCGGGGGGCCGAGATTTCCTTTCTCTCAACGCTGTCTGGAGCGTTCTCTAATGTACACTCAGTAGTTTGAACTTGGCCATAATTACAGTCTTATTATCCTCACCAGCTTTACTTATCTCCTTATCTCTGCCCTCCTGTGTTAGAGGTCAGTAGAACATCCCTTTTATTAGCCACTTAATCCTTCTATCTGGTGGTTCAACCCTGATTGATCCACTTAAGGTTCCTCTTTGTAGTTAACTTTGCTGACATTTGAGCTTCCTTATCTCCCCCTTCCCGCTCTGCCTCCTTTCATTGGTGCCAGCGACATTGTTCTCTAGATCAGAAGTTCATTATCATCAGCTTTGTCAGGAGAAGTCCAGCTTCACCATTGCTCAATGAGCACCACTTGTTTTATACATGCCACCCCCACCCCTTTTTCTGGAGGTTAGCTCTGTCTTCTTTGTATAATTTTTTGTTCTCTTCTTTCTGAAATTTTGGTAGCAGATTGTGGACATCTAAAAAAATCCACCTGGATAGGAAAGGACACGGCCTCATGCCCAGGCACAGATAAATTGGCAGAACGTTGTCAATGTGTAAGTGCGGTGATGAGACACAGGTGTGTACTGTAAATGGCCCATTTTATTGATTCATTCAACAAATATTTATTGGGTATCTCTCCAGTATTCACTGATAAAGGGATTAAATCATCTCAAACCATCATTTCCTGCTGCTCCTAACCCTGTACAATCTCTCCCAGGAGAATCTGCTCACAATTTGTCTTTGTTTTTAATGTCCATCCCACTGATACATTTGCAGTGTCTATACAATCATAGTACAAACCCTGTAGTTTTTATTTTATCTGTTCTACAATTTAAAAAGATGCCTTTACAGCGCTTGGATGGTTTTCTCACGTTCCAGCAATCATCCCTGCAAGTGGTGCATGGCAGAGTGGGGGCAGAAGTAAGACAAATGCACCACCCTGGGCCACTGCCAAGGCTCAGGGGTTATTACTGGAGTCAGTGCTGTGAGCCCTGGAGGTGGGAGGGTGGCAAGTGCAGAGGCAATGAGAGAATTTGAGAGATTAAGGTTGCCGTGTATGAGGAATGGAACATTCTGGAGTCACAGTCAGATGCTGTCCTGTTAAAAGAGAATTTCATGAACGCTGTCCCTGTCACCTCAGCCAAGCCTTGGTCTTCTCCACCAGCTAGAGTCAGGAAGAGTGAAATTGCTTTTTCTGCTGTGCATTCTGCTGAACGAATTCTCCCAGCTACCCCTATGAAGTTCTACATGGAGTTCACAGGGTTTTAGGGAGAGGCGATTCACCAGTGAGGCCAGTAAAGATGTTCCAGCCAGTGGCAGCATCAACATCAGAGGCAGTCAGTTTCCTGGGGTTATTTTGGGACCTCAAGCTACATGGTTCTTCATCTGGGTGACAGCCTCCGGCCTTGCATCAGAATCCTGTGGAGGACTTGCTGAAGCACAGACTGGATCTCAGCCAACCTGAGTCCCAGCTGGGGCCTAGGAATGTGCGTTCCTGACAAGTTCCCCAGGGTATGCTGGTGCTGCTGGTCCTAGGACCACTCTTGCAGAGTCATGTTTGTCTTCACCTCCTGCCAATGCTTCGTCACAGGTCTCATCAAGCTGGAGATGCAACCAGAAAGCTGTGCCTTTGGTTGGGGGAAGTAGGTTTTTGTTTTTTGTTTGGTTTTGCTTTTAACTTCAGTCATTTCAAGCATAAGAAGACTCTAAGGAGCACTACAGTGCCAACCTCACATTTCAGAAATGTTCACGTTTTTGCCACGTGTCTGTAACAATAGCTATCGCTTATGTAAGTGATTTGCATGGCATAATTTATTTACGCCTCACATCAGTGTGTGAGAGAAGTGCTCTAGTTGTCCCTGTTTCAGAGAGGAGGAAACCCAGGCTCAGAGACTGTTAAAGTCCCTTGCCCAGTGGTTCCCATTGAGCAAGCAGAGGGCTTGTTTGAGCCTGGGGAGGCTGGCATTAGGGAGTGGTCCTCCAGCTGCCACTGGAGACTGCAGGTCTCTCTTTTCCTTCTTTCAGGTAGATCATTAGGACCCAGCGAAAGGTCTGTCTGTGCCCTGTCCATGACCTCCTTTCCACTTATGCACTGCCAACGCTGCTCCTCCACTGGCTGAATTCTGGGGGAGGTTTCCAGGCTGTCATTTGGGTTCTTTAAAAGTGGTGCAGTCTTGCTGTTTTCTGTATGAGCTCAGCCATCTGGGCCATTGATGAAAGCATGAAGGACCTTGGTGGGAGGATCCACACCCTGAGTAGCTCTCTCTGTCCCTCCAGGGGCTTGTCAGGTGTCAGGTGTCCTGCAGAATGCAGTTCCTCCCCCTACAATCTGCCCCCCCCCCCCAGCTTCATCTCTGTTCCGTTTCTCCCCTGTGGGGGGCTCTGTTAGGCTCTCTCCTTTCACAGGGCCTTGTGCTCTGAAGGCTGTTAACCTGTGCTCCTGACCTCCTGGGGTGCTGTGCTGGAGCCTTGGGAACACCCCAGAAAAGAATGCACCAAGGGTGGGCAGGGCCACTCTGGGCTGGGCTCCGACTCCCGAGACTCCAAGCTAGATGATGACCCCACACTACCCCCTGCACAACCGGGTCAAGCCCTCTGGGGTGGCTTCTGAGCCTGCATTTAGCTATTTGCTTTCTCCTCCTCCTGCCTGACTCCCTGGGCTGCTCATTTTGTCATTGTGTTCTTTGCTTGTTGTTGTTGTACTTGTCAGGACTTATTTTCTTTGAAGAAAAAGGGCTTCAACCCACATATTATGAGAAATTGGCTCTGACACATATTTCTATTCCTTTCCCAGAGAAGTTTCCCTATACATTTTCTCAAAGTGTCATTAAGCTCTAATAGGCTTCCCCCAATAACACAGCCTCCTCCCCTCTGAGCCTGACTTAACCAAGCATTTTCTGAAAACAAGGTGACTCTTATTTAAGGATTCTAAATGTATTCCAGTTCTTGGCAGTCTTAAGCACACAGCTGAATGCGTGCTAAGTCTAGCATGGATAATTACACCAGCTGTGACCTTTTAGAAACATGTATTTGGACTAAAGTGGTGTTTAGTCACTTTTGATTGACTTGGGTTTTACTTGGTTTATGTTTGGTAAACTTTAAATATTTGCTTCCATATAAGCTGGTTCAGCTCCCAGAGAGGAACACCCTGTGTGGCCTGCTGTGTGGAAGAACAACCCCCGTGAGGTCAGTGACACAGTGGCCTGTGAGTGCTTGTGCACACCCCCACCCGCACACATCCACACAGTTGGAGGCAGGCGGAGTGGCTGATGGCATGTGGAAGCAATGCAGCATGACACTGCCACGCATGGAGTGTGAAGTCCAGAAGGCGCTGGCTGTCAGCAGACAAGTCCGAGCTGCTACTGCTTTCAGACAGTTGCCTGCAGCTGCTGAGGCCAGGGGAGAGACAGCTGGGAGAGGAGCAGCTCTCCCTTTATCTCAGCAGCCCAAGGTGACCTTGGACAAGCTTCCTTCTCTGAGCAGTGAACAGTAGACATGGCCCAACCTCCAGGGGCTTCCAGTTCTGTGCAGTCTCATTGAGTGATAACACAATCCCTCAGATGTGCTGTGGTCACAAACAACACAAGTGCCCCTTCCCGCTTTCTTCTTCTCCTATGGTCCCAAAGCTTTGGAACTTCCATGGAAAGGGGCCACTGAAATTCCTGTTCTGGCTGGCACTGTTAGCCCAACTTCATTTTAGTGAGACCGCCACAGTCCCAAATTCTGATTGGTGGAAGATTGGCAGGCTTGTTGCTGATGAGGTTGGAGGCGATCATGCAACAAAGCACATGTGGGTAGTTCCACTTGGAGCCACTGCTCACCCTGCAGGGACACAACAGCTGTTTGAGAACCAGCAGAATGCTGGGATCCAAGGGACAGCAGGCAGCTGAGGGTCTCTAAGATTGACTGGTTCTGTCAAAGGCTGCAGTTGGAGAGCAAGCCAGTCTACCCTGGGGAGTTTCTATCAGCCGAGGTGAGAATCTTCAAGTCAGCAGCCCTGGGAGCAAGAATCACCCTGGAAGAACCTTCCTGGCACCAGCCTGTGCTTGTGTCTGCTCCACCTTCACGCTTGCTCTGCTGTTTTATGTTCATCCTGCTTGGCTTTTGTTTTTTTTGGGGGGCGGGGGGCGGAGCAGGAGTGGATGGTTAACTGTTTTTTTTTAATTTTTAAAAGATTTATTTATTTATTTGAAAGTCGGAGTTACACAGAGAGAGAAGGAGCAGAGAGAGCGAGGTCTTCCATCTGCTGGTTCTCTCCCCAAATGGCCACAATGGCCGGAGCTATGCTGACCCAAAGCCAGGAGCCAGAGCTTCTTCTGGGTCTCCCACGCAGGTGCAGGCGCCCGAGGACTTGGGCCATCTTCTGCTGCTGTCCCAGGCCATAGCAGAGAGCTGGACTCAGACCGGCCCCCATATGGAATGCCGGCACTACAGGTGGTGGCTTTACCTGCTACACCACAGCGTTGGCCCCAGGTGAACTGGTTTTAAAGGATACAATTCAGTGAGTTTTTTTGGGGTATATTTTCAGAGTTGCGTTACCATCCCTACACTTAGAATGTTTTTATCTCCTTCAGGAGAAATCACTAAACCTTAACTATTAACTGATAATACCCTCATCCCTTTCCCCAGCCCCAGAGAACAGCTAATATATTTTTTTGTCTCTTCAGATTTGCCTGGGAGGCATCTTGTATACATGGAGTCATACAGTATGAGCCTTTTATGACTGACTTCTTTCATTTAATGTAATATTTTCTTTTTTTTTAAACTCCATTTCCATTTCCTATCTGAGGGCAGTTGGGGAAGCTCTTTTTTTTTTTTTTTAAGATTTTATTTATTTATTTGAAAGGTAGAGTTACAGACAGTGAGAAAGAGAGACAGAGAGAAAGGTCTTCCTTCTCTTCGTTCACTCCCCAAATGGCCACAATGGCCAGAGCTACGCCGACCCGAAGCCAGGAGCCACATGGGTTCAAGGGCCCAGTCTCTCACATGGGTGGAGGGGGCCCAAGCACTTGGGTCATCTTCTACTGCTTTCCCAGGCCACAGCAGAGAGCTCGACTGGAAGAGGAGCAACTGGGACTAGAACCGGCGCCCATATGGGATGCTGGTGCCGCAGGCAGAAGATTAACCTAATGTGCCACGGCACCAGCCTGTAATATTTTCAATAGTTACCCGTGTTCTAACATGACCCAGCATTCCATTGCTGTTTGTGGCTGAGTAATATTACATTTTGGATATACCAGAATTTATTTATCCATTCCTTGGTTAATGGACATCTAGATTGTCTCTATCTTTTAGCTGTTATAAATAAGGCTACTATGAATATTTATGTGCAAGTTTTACTTGGATTTTTTTGTTGCAAAGATTCATTCATTTATTTATTAGAAAAGCAGAGTTATGGGACTGGTTGGGGAGGGAGAGAGAGATTGTCCATCTGCTGGTTCACTCCCCAAGGGACTGTGACAGTTGAGGCTCATCCAAGCCTGAAGCCAGGAGCCAGAAACTCTACTTGAGTCTCTCACATAGGTGGCAGGAGTTCAAGTAATTGAGCCATCATTTGGGACATTAGCAGGGAGCTGGGTTGGAAGAGGAATATCTGGGACTTACATCAGCACTCTGATATAGGATGTGGGAGTCCCAAGTACCTGCTTTATCTGCTGTGCCGCAATGCCTACTCCTGTGGATTTTTCACTTTTAGATATATATCAAACATTGGGATTACAGGTTGTACATTAACACAGTAATTGAATTTTGGTAGAGAACTGCCAGATAGTGAAAGTGGCTATACCATTTTACAATCCCATTAGTTGTACATGGGGTTTCCAATTCTTTGCCAGTGCTTTTTTTTTTTTATTTTTAATTATAGTCATGCCAGTGAGTATGCCGGGTGTTTTGTTGTGCTTTGGTTTGAGTTTAGCATTTTTTTTTTTACCAAAGAGAAGAAATGTATTTATTTCAGAGAGAGAGAGAGAGATTGAGAGAGATTAAGAGAGAGAGAGAGAGAGACTGAGAGAGAGATTGAAAGAGCTTCTGTCTTCTAGTTCATTCCCCCAAAGTGGGACCAGGCTGAAGACAGGAGTCCAGAATTCCATCTGTGTCTCACATATGGGTGGCAGGGACTCAAATACTTAAGCCATCATCCCCTGCATTCCCAGGGGCATTTGCAGGATGCTGACTGGGAAGTAGGGTAGTTGGAACTCAAACAGCCTCTGTGATATGGGATATAGGCTTACCAAGAGACAGCCTAACTTCCTGTACCATAATAATTGCCCCAAGTTTAGAATCTTATGAAGTTTTAATTTCCCTGCAGGCATTGTGCAGGTCTTTGTGGCCAGTGCTCCTTCTCTCTCCATCTTGCCCAGTGGTCAGCTCTTGGTAAGTGCTCAAGCACTTCTTGGATTGGCTGAGGTGGTGGTTTCTCATGCTTGCTCTTCTCAGTGACATTCTGTAGGGCTCTTCCCTTGCAAACAGGATAGTTTGTTTTCTATGCACGATCTCATTTTATCATCTGAATCCCCACTCTCACCTCTGGTTTCACATTTCTACCCAGGAATGGTCCTTACTCCAGGGATGACCATTTCTCTGGGAAGGACCCTTCCCCAGGGATGACTGTTCACCCAGGGATGACCATTCCTTCCCTCAGGTCCTAGTGAGCTTAGCTGTTTAGGAAAGAATGTGCTTCAAACACCCACAAAAGCCCAACAGGGTGTCTCAGGGAAGGTCACCCAGCCCAGTGCATGGCCCAAGGGTGCTACTGAGAAATGGCGCCTTCCTTCTTCATTCCTTGCGTATTAGTTTCCTGTGGCTGCATAACCTATTATCACAGACTGAGTGATCTGAAACATCAGCATAGTACCTTACAGTTCCACATGTCAAAAATCCAGTCAAGTCTCACTGGCTAACTCTGAGGTGTCAGCAGCATTGCGGTCCCTCTGGAGGCTCTAGGAGAAAATCTGTTTCCTCGCCATTTTCACCTTCAGGAAGACCCTTGCCTGCACTGGCTTGTGGCCCCACCTCCTTCTTCAAAGCCAGCACTGCAGCATCTCTCAGTCTCTGCTCGCAGTCACATCTCCTCTGAGTCTCCTGTTTCTCCTACTTATGAAGACCCTTTGATGACATTGCGACCACTGGACGACCCAGGGTACTCGCCTTATTTTAAGGTCAGCTTTTTAACAACATTAGTTCCATCTGTGACCTTAACTGTCCTTTTTCATGTAACAACACATCCAGAGGTCCCCTGTATAACGATATGGACACGTTTAGGGGCCAGGATTCTGTGTACCACACCTTACTTTAATCTTCCTTCCTTCTTTCTTCCCTCCCTTTTCCCCTTTCCTCCTACATTTTTTAAAAAAAGAATTATTTATTTATTTGGAAGTCATAGTTACACAGAGAGAGGAGAGGCAGAGAGAGAGAGAGAGAGACAGAGAGAGAGAGAGTGAGTCTTCCATTTGCTGGTTCACTCCCCAATTGGCCACAATGGCCAGAACTGTGCTGATCCTAAGCCAGGAGCCAGGAGCTTCTTCCAAGTCTCCCACATGGGTGCAGGGTCCCAAGGACTTTGGCCATCTTCTACTGCTTTCCCAGGCATAGCAGAGAGCTGGAATGGAAGTGGAGCAGCCAGAACTCTAACCAGTGCCCATATGGGATGATGGCACTGCAGGCGGCGGCTTTACGCACTGCGCCACAGCACCGGCCCAACCCTCCCACATTTTAACAGGGCAAGAAACTGAGCAGATTGTCTCTTTATCAAGCCTGCTGGTAGATCAGTGGCAATTCTGAGGTCATTACCGAAATGCCAAAGGCAGCGGAAGCTGTTTGTCAAAGTCAGCCTTGTAACTTGTAGGCCTTTCAGGGTATATTTTTTAATGGAGTTTTAACTTCACAGGGTTCATTTCTCTGAGAATGTTATGAATTTGCAAATTATAGAATGCAATTCTTTCATCCTTTAATCAGAACCATTCAAAAGGCAGTTATTCAGGCGTTGTACACAAAGGCAATAAATTGCTGGGTGACACAGTTGCATTGAGGAGCTGGAAGGAAAACAGAGGGAGGGGCCTTTGCTCCAGCCCAAAGCAAAAGCTGGTGGGATGATGCTCAGGGAAAGGGCTCAGGGCCAAAACTGGCTTAGACCTTGAGGAGGACTTCAGAGTGAATGAGGAGGGAAAGAGAAAGATCATGGACTCACAGAGTAAACTACACTTTGCTTTCTGATTCTTCCATGAACACGTCTGCAAGATGACAGTTGAAAGCAATTATATTCATTCAACAACTGTTACTTGGGATGCGCACTTTGCAAAGAGAAATGTCATGTGATGGGTCTGGGACAAGAACACTGTAAAAGGAAAAAACAAACAAACCAGAAGGCCATATGCTTCCTATTAATGAACTAATACTAACATGATCATACCTATATGCACCACTGTACTGGAAAAGTACAGCTAGTGTTGTCCGTGGTTGCTGTGTCACTTACAGAAGCAAAATTCGGGCACCCAGCTCCCTCTCTGGATTTTGCAATGTTAGTGACACTTGCTACAATGCCTCCTTACATGAAAGCTACAGCAGGGGATGGGCATTTGTCATATGGTAAAGAAGCCATTTGGGACATCTACATTCCATATCAGAGTACCTGGGTTAAAGTCCTGATCCTGTTCCTGACTCCAGTTTCCTGCTAATGCAGACCCTGGAAGGTAGCAGGTGATGGCTCAAGTAGTTCAGTCCCTGCCACCCACATAGAGACTCAGATGGGGTTCCTAACTCCAGGCTTCAGCCTGGCCCAGCTGCAGCCTTTGCAGGCATTTAGGGAGTAAACAAATTGATTGGAGATATGCCTTTCTCTCCATTTCCAAATAGATAGGTAGGCAGATAGATAGACAGAGATACAGAGAGAAGATTATTTAGCAGGGAGATTCTCTGGAGGCAGAGTGGACATTTGTCCTAGGTTTGCCATCAAGACTGATAGGGTTCAGGAAAAGTATGGCTAGGATGCACTGATGGCAATTGCCACAGAATCTGACAGTACAGTCATGGCAGGACACTTTGCAAGTCTGGTTCTCTGATACATCCTAGTTTTTGCTCCTTTTCCAAGTTGAGTTTTCTGTCTTCCCATCCATCTAGTGAACTTTCATTTCCTCCTCTGAATTAAGTCTCTGCTTAACATTACACAATCTGTTTTCTGTTGCTTGCAACCCAGAACCCTTGCAGATAATACTGTGTATCATCTAAGACAAAATAAGCTTAGTGGCTACGATCGTAAACACGCAGGGAGTTTATGCATTAGGGCTTAGGGAAGAGCATTGCTCTCTGTCAGGAAGGGTCTTATCTTTGCGAGTTTAGTTCCTCCTTGAATTGGAGTACTGGTTAGATGTTGCCGACGTAAATACAACATCACAGAGAACTTGTCCAAGTCAGTCACCTTGTCCCCTTTGTCAAAGAGGTTTGCAGTTCTGAAGATATATTAGAATAATCTGGCAGACTTCAAAATACCAATGCCTTTGTCCCACCTACCACCAATTCTGCTTTAATTGGTCCAGTGATCTCCTGGGCATCTGGCGTTTAAAAATCGAAACAGCTGATTGTAATGGGTGGTCAGGGTAGAAAACTCTGACGTAGGATATCATCCAATTAGAATTTTCAGCAGCACTGTTATGTGTGTGTGTGTGTTATCTATACATGTATATGTTATCTATCTACACACACACACACGCATACATCTCTTGTTTGGATACAGCCTGTCTTCTTGCCTGGAGGGTAAGCTCAGTGAGAAAAGGAGCTTTGTCAGGTTCGCATGCTCATAGTGAATAGCATTACAAACACTGAATGAATGAGCAGAGAACTCATCCCTTCTCCCTCTGCCGGTTGCCTTGCAGGGTGCTCAGAGTTGCCTGGGTGATCCCTGAGCGTCATGTCTCCATCTGCCTTCCCTTTCTGCTTCCTTCTCTCTCAGCCCTGCTATTGCCATGTGGGCTTGCAGTCCTGGACACCAGCTTTCCTAGTTTCATCTTGGGAGGGCAACCATCTAGCTTTGGATTCCTTGGGTGAGGTGGCCCAGGGGAGAGGCTTCACCAGAATCTTTGGTGGAGAACTGACAAAATAGCACATTCTCCTTGGGAGCTAGGGGTGTTTGCTTCTTCTGGTCTGTGCCGTAGGGGTTAATAGAATGGACTTGATCCCGAATGTCTGGCTTTAGCTTCAAGCTGTGTGTCCTTGGACACATTACCTGAACTCTGTGCTTCTGTTTTTTTCATGAGTGAAACAAGGATCGTCATCATAATGCTTGCTGTGCAAGGCTAGTTGTATGAATTGAATTTATGCTTCTTTGTGGCCTGACTTAAGGGTTGAGAGTCGTGCTAAAAGAGAGGGAGAGAGAAAGTGGCCCTGTCTGGCAGCCATGGTGGTAGGCTGCTGAGGGCTTACTAGGAATGGAGCGTTGCGTTGGGTGTGGCAGGGGATTCTCTTGATGTGACCAGATGAGCCAGGTAGTGATGAGGACAGGAACCCAGGGACTGAGCTGGGTTCAGGTCATGCAACTGGGAAGCAGACAAGCTGGAATCCAAGCTCCAAGAGATCTTCCAATTCCAGAATTCAAAGTGAGATGTGTCTGATAGACCTTGGGCCACAGAGTGTTCTTGATGGTAGATTCACATCCTGGACCTATGGAATGCTACAGGAGGAAGAGGGCAAGCCATGGAGTAGGCCTTGTGCACAAGATCTTCAACGAAGCAGAGAAGCCAGAGAGAACGTTTCTGGCAGCATTTATGGTGCCTACATGGGTAGGGATGGCTGTGTGCTAGATGAGGAGGCTTCTGTGTGTACAGCTCTTTACCTGGGTGGAGGTGCCTGGCACCTGGGTCTCACTGACAGGACAGTCAGTGCACCAGTCCATCCATGCAGTAGATATTAACCAGAGTGCCTTCTCTGGGCCAGGGATTTGCCGCAGGGAAGAGCAGTCCCCGCCTGCCTCTGTGTGCTGGGCTGTGAGAGCCTTGCTGTCACCTCAGAAACCAGCCCGGGGCAGGAAGGCCTCAGCACAGCCCTGGGTAGTCTCAGGCTGGCTTCTCGTCCAGGCTCCCCTCAGATCCATTCTTAGATGACGCTGTGGACCGGAGGGCGCCCAGGACTCGGAGTGTCTGGCTGCCTCGGATTATGGAGGTGGAACTGGGTATCAGAAAGTGAGTGTTTCTTTAGCCTGCGGGAAGCGTCCCAGTGTGCAGCTCTCCCAAGTGTTGTGGGACAGGCTGACTTTTTGGAAACCGGCTCCTTTCCTTCACTTCTGCCTTGACTTCGTGATCCACGTGAAACCTCTGGCTTACACTTCTGCAATACGCACCCAGAATCTCCCCTCCCCACACCCCATCCACAGCCAGGATGTTTCCAAGGTAGAATCTAACACTATGGCAAACGTTCCCCGAGGCTCCCAGGAGGAGTGGGAAGGAGTAACCAGCACCTTTCGCGCGCAGGGGCGTCAGGGTCAGCTGTCTGACCACCTCGCACTTCCCTCTGCTCCTGGGAAGGGCTTCCCTGCCTTCTCTGGCTCTGACTTCCGTCTCAGCTCAGTTTCCAAACACGCTTGGCAGGCTCTCGTCCCACTTGCCCTTGCTGTCATTTTCCCTGTGTGGGGTGACTCTGCTTGGCTTCCATCTCCCTGTGAGTCCCCCAAGGGAAGGGAGGTCCTGCCTCATCTTCCCTCCCTTCTTGCAGACATTTCTGGCTGTGTTCCAGTATTTGCTCTCCACTCCTACCCTAACAACAAATTTTCTTAGAACAGTGAAATATTCAGTTGGAAGTCTGCGTTTCTTAGGTTCCCTTGCAGCTAAATGAGGAAGGTGAAGAAGCTCTGGATACACATTACGGTATGAAATGTACGAGAGGCTTACCTGACAGAACATGACTCTAGGAGAGTCACTGTTCCTATTTCCACTGCTTGGGATGTAGACATAATGGCTGGAGGTTGAGCAGCCTTCATTAGACCATGAGCTTGCTGGAATATCAAAATAGGAGGTTGGGTTCCTGATGATCATGGAGTCCTTTGCTAAATTTGACCTTCTGGACTTCAGACTTATTTTCTGAAAAAATCTTTTTTTTTGATTCTTGACCAGATAAATCACATCTATATGGAGTAGTAGCAGTAATAGTAGTAGTAGCAGTAGTAGCACAGCTAGAGAAAAAGTGATTGTGCAAGAAATCTATTTGGAAAACTCATAAGAAAAGTTGTTTGCCTTTTGAATACTGTGTTTTTCTTTTTAAGGGAGCATACAAGACACCACAGAGCTTATTAGTACTTTACCTACTCCCATTGCAGGGGACTACCTTATTCAAAACCATGGACCTCATGGAGGGACGTTCCCATGACCCGACGACTGCCCTCTGAGTTCCCACATAAAACACCTTCCTTCCGAGTCCTCTGCTGTGCACCAGAATCCATGGGCACACTGAGCTCTCCCTGCCTTTTCCCAGAAAGACAAAGGCTTAAATACTGCGACTTTGTGAACAGACCTACACTAAAACATAGAAGCACAATACACCCTCAGAAAAGGAAGAAAAAAGTCCTGTTACAAAATATCCTGGCATTTTTTACAAATTAATTGTGATTTTGTAGATAATTGTTAGATAATAAAAATATAAATAAGGGGGCTGGCGCCATGGCTCACTGGGTTAATCCTCCGCTTGCAGCGCCGGCATCCCATATGGGCGCCGGGTTCTAGTCCTGTTTGCTCCTCTTCCAGTCCAGCTCTCTGCTGTAGCCCAGGAAGGCAGTGGAGGATGGCCCAACTGCTTGGGCCCTGTACCCACATGGGAGACCAGGAGGACGCACCTGGCTCCTGGCTTTGGATCGGCGCAGCGTCAGCCGTAGCGGCCATTTGGTGGGTGAACCAACGGAAGGAAGACCTTTCTCTCTGTCTCTCTCTCACTGTCTAACTCTGTCAAATAAATAAATTTTAAAAAATAAAAAAATGTAAATAAGACTACATGCCAACATAGGTTAATCCATTGTTTGGCCCATTCTATACAGGCAAACACGCACCTGGCATTGTTTGACAGATTGGTGTTGTTTTTACATGGTGTGTGTGCTCAGAGTCATTCTTTCATATTTCCCAGCTGGCAACATTTGGCCATTTCGTATGTGAACTGTAATAGAAGCAACTCAGTAGTGTAGGAAACCTGCATGCTTGGTGTTTAATGTAACATAAACACTGTAGTACTAACCCACTTGAGTGGCAGAGTCTGTGCTAAAAATCAAGTGACAAGTGCCAGCAGAATGCAGAAAGGAACATCTCACTAATGGACATTTGTTAACCTTGTTGACTGGGAAAAAATCTTATGCATGGAGGGACTCCTGAGACTTGTTAGGTTCTTTTCAAGGCAATAAATACAGAATAACTTTGCCAAAAGATTTAATGAGAAATTAAACAAAACACACAGCAGCCAGTCCAGGTGAACTCATTCACTCGATCTTGGAGGAAAGTCTGCCGTGTGCAGCTGGAAGAAGGAATGACACATAGATGGAGGAGGCAGGTGACCAGATGGAGTCAAGGAGGGAGTGGGGAAAAGCTTGCAATGCATGGTTTCTCATGCAGGGAATTCGCTCCTGCAGTACATTGGCAGGGACTGCTTCCCACAAAGACCCTGATCCTGCCCACCCCTGTGTTTCATCTTGAACCACACCAATGTTGTATACAAGTCCAGTGGGTGTGAGGAGAGCAGAGTGAGGATGAAGGCTAGAGTAAAAGGAAGATAATCTTCATGTGGGCTACTTGTCACACACGTGGGCCTGCACTCATTGTTCCAAGGGCTGGTGCTGGGGTCTTGGCCCCACCAACTCTTTGCCCGTAGGGCACATCTCTCCCTAGCAAACTGGTGAGGCAGACTTTTTACTTGCTGGTGGACGTTCTCAACTCCATGAATCCTGTAATCTCATTCCTTGTTTTGTTTCAAATACGTGGCATTTCAATCTAACAGTCCCCACAGTCGTTTCCACAGTCCGTAGCATCTAGGGAGGGCATCTTGACTCTGTATGAAGTTAAGTGACATCTTATTTGTGGGAGACCAGCTGTCCCCACCTCCCAGTGGGAGGGTCCCACGTAGCCCAGGAAGGCAGCCCAACAGGGCTCCAGATGTGATGCCTGCAGGCTGGGACACCATCCTGCATTGTAAACCCGGGCATGCCTGCGGTTCTGTTTCTAGGCTCTGACTTCCTCTGGCCCAAGTGTACCCCACAGATAGAGTACACAGTTCTATGCAGAACTCTTGTGGCACCCAGCCTGGTCTCAGCCCCTCTTCTTAGCAGTTTAAGTAAATCCAGTTGCTGCCTCGTGGAGCTGAGGCATCTTTCTTCCTAGAGGTTCTCATTTGCCCCTCTCTAGAGAAGCACCCACCAGAGTGCCGCTTAAAAGAAGCCTATCCCCTGTCACAGGTGCACACAAAGTTCAAAGGTAGAGGGGCTGAACTGCTGCTCCTCCTACTGCCATGTCCGTTCTCTTCTCGCGACCCCTTCAGGCTCCCCCTTCAGAGAAAGTAGCAAGCCACACGGAGCCTCTGGCAGAGGCTGCCAGAACTTGCATCACGTGGATTTAGGTGCTCTGCTGGGTTGTGGTTCTCCCACCCCACCTCGGACCATACTTAACTGATTCGAATGAAAGAAAACAGCTTAAAGCAAACACATCAGCAGTGATGGGTGCCACAGGAATGGTTGAATGCCAGCTTTAAAAAAAAAGAAAAGAGAAGAAAAAAAGATTAAGGCATTCTCAATCCAGGAAGAGCTCAGTAGGCATTTGCGACAAATGTGCTTTAAAGCTAGTTACCTAGGAGCAGGTTGTGGGTGGTTTATAGAGACACAAAAGCCCCAACAGCAGAGTGGCAGTGCTCTGTGTTTTTTCTATGTTTGCAACAAATATTTGAAAACAGCTTCTTCACACTCAGGTCTCTGGAGATTCTCTTGACCTCCAAAGGATGAGCCAGCACATTGCACTCGCTCTGAGTCATGACAGTCATTTCAATACAGCCATTCTCATTACTCGCAGGTTCCCTGTCTGAGAATCTGCAAACAGGCAAATTATCTGTGAATTTGCAAGTAGACATACTCGTATACACAGACTCTCCCTACTTGCTAAAACATGTCTATCACACCCAAAGCAGTATGTGTGGCATTTCATGGTCAGTAGCAGACATGCAGGAAGGGGTGGAAAACCTGGGTGGTCTGAAGCACACATTTCCAGCCCAGAGGATTGGAGGCCGCCCTCTGCTTCTCAGACCACAAAGGCACGTCCTTCTGTTGTCTGTTTAGGGCTACGTTTTCACATTTGTGTGTTGTTTTTCTTGGTGATTTCACTAGTGTTAGATAAGCTTCATTCAGACATGAGTTACAATGCAGTGGCTTTTGAGTTCCATGTTAATGAATCCATCATATATTTGAAGTAATGTGTCCTTAAGGAGAAACACACAAAAAGCACGATCGTAAATTAATGGATTGACTGGAATCTTATGGGAAGTTAACTATATCTTGCCCAGAAACTGTAGGTCAGAATTTGCTCATTTGGTGTTTGTGGTGATATCACAGAATATAACTATGACCAATAATGAGAACCAAGTGTGTTCCTTTGGAAAACCAAAGACCATTTTATATCTATGCAGGACTTCATATTTTTCTTTCCTGTAGCTCTGTTCCATGTTAGCAGACCCCAGAGATGAGATTTCTCTGCAGGAGACTGGAGGAGAACGGCCATTAGGAAGATCGGTGCTGTTCTGTAGCCCGAGCCTGAGCAAGCTCACCCAGGGTGGAAGGAAAGGGCCCATGTGAGATGCCTGATTCCTCATTCTCTCTTACCAATTCATCCAGGAAACCGTGGAGCTTAGAACAAAGCAAGCATTCCCAAGGGAACTTGCAGTTGTGCATAGACAGTGTTTTGGATTTAAAGAAAGTCATTTATTAAAATGTTCACTTTGCTCTCGAGTGTGTAGCTTACTTTGTGACAATATCTTGGTGGAAGAAGGGACAATATTGCATTACAGGTGTTCTGGTTCCTTGACTTGAAAAGCATCCATTTAAAAGGATAATGCTTATAAAGCACGACCAACTGCATAGCTCTTCCACCAGTAGGAGCACTTCTAGGAAATGACCACCAGGTCTAGGGAAGAGGGTGCTCGTTATGTCCCATGGACTACCCATATCTAGGAACAGAGCTGGAGCAGAGAAAAATCTGTAATCTGGAGATGGCAACCTTAGTGCATCTGTGTGCCCACTGTGATTGATTGGTAGTGATTGTAGTGGAGAGTATGTTGAGGAGCAATCTGAGGCGAAATCCAAGTTCAGCAGTGATTTTGTACGATTGATTAGTGATGTCTGCCATGGGTGATGAGCAGGTTATCAGATAGGTTATTATACATGTGCTGTGCAAAAGTTATAGCACTTGTGTGCCAGCACTAGATCATAGGGTCGTGTTTGATGTACTGCTGTCTCCCATGCCCTTAGCTGGAATAGCAGCTCATCAGGGCATCACTAAGCACAAATATGCATTATGCAAGTGTTTGTGTGCCAGTGAATATGTAAGGAAATGGATGAAAGGAAGGCAAAATTTTCAGGTCTCTGAAATAGAATTTGTGAAGCAATTTATTGCCACCAAGTCTTACCAATTGGCTTGAACTCCTACCCTGTAGATGATAGCCTCACCTAAGCCTTGCCTTCACCTAAGGCTATTAAAGATACAATATGTTGTACCTGTACCAACACCACCCTTTAAGAATAGGACAAGTTATGGGAAGCTGCAGTGACTCAGCAGGACCCAAGCCTTGGAATGGATTTTCTTATATTTTTCAGTATTTAAAACCATAGCTACCCACAGGGCATCACTTAGAAAGAGTCATCACATAAAATTTGACTGAAAGTGACTTGTGTCCATTTCAAGATCTTGTTTGGAAACAGCCTGGCTAGTCTCTTTGGGGGTGCATCAAGCCTGACCAGGAACACCCCATCCCTCTCCCTAGGTGTCCCGCCTGGCTGGAGGCCCCACCTGCAGCTCCTTGTATGGTCTGTGCAGAAGGCACTTGTGAACGGACACCTGTCTGGACAGCATGGGCATAGACTCTCAGAGAGTCTGTGGAATGCAGCAGAACTCAGGGACTGCTAGGAAACACAGCCCTTGATGGAGTCCAAGCAGTGGTTTCCTGTGTGGAACACCAGTGAACCTTAGCATTTTATTTTAAATAATTTTTAAAAGGTTTATCCTTCCAACATGTTTGAAATACTTTATAATATGCATGGTACATTGCCACAATGGTAAAGTAATGGGGTGCCCCCCGCAGCGGAGGCCTAGTCTGGAGTCTGAAATCCCAGCCCCCACAGTAACAAGGCCACCCTTCCCCTGCAAATGAAAGGAACATTAAGAACTGGGACTTTCACTTCCCACCCCCCATAGCGGTAATGAGGGGCTGTGGTGACAGAGTGGCAGCTGCCTGATCATATAGAAGATTGAAATAAGATGCAGAGTCTTATAATATAATAGAAAAATGTTCAAGATACGGCTGACAGTCGCCCATCATAGGTGAGAAAAATTTCAGCTTGAGTGACAGAAGAAAATCGGCAGATGGCAACACTCAGGTGACACAGATATTAGAATTATCTGACAAGGGTTTTAAAGCAGTCACCATGTAAATGCATCAGTGAACAATCACAGACATGCTTAAAACAAAGAATAGGCCGGCACTGCGGCTCACTAGGCTAATCCTCCGCCTTGTGGTGCCGGCACACAGGGGTCTAGTCCCAGTCGGGGCGCCGGATTCTGTCTCAGCTGCCCCTCTTCCAGGCCAGCTCTCTGCTGTGGCCCGGGGAAGGCAGTGGAGGATGGCCCAAGTGCTTGGGCCCTGCACCCCATGGGAGACCAGGAGAAGCACCTGGCTCTTGCCATCAGCTCAGGGCAGTGCACCAGCCGCAGTGCACCAGCCGCAGCACTCCAGCTGCGGCAGCCATTGGAGGGTGAACCAATGGCAAAGGAAGACCTTTCTCTATGTCTCTCTCTCTCTCACTGTCTACTCTGCCTGTCAAAAAAAAAAAAAAAAAAAAAGAGTAAAAAGCAAAGAGAGGATATTTAAGGAAAGAAGGAATTGAAGTATAAGGAAAAACCCAATGGGAATTTCAGAACTGAAATACACAATAAGTATATTTTATTTTTCTGTTTTATTTGTTAAAGATACATTTATTTATTTAAAAGGCAGAATTACAGAGAGAGAGAGAGAGAGAATGAGAGAGGGAGAGGGAGAGAGAAGGGAGAGGGAGAGAGAGAGAAAGATCTTCCATCTGCTGGTTCACTCCCTAAAAGACTGCAGCCCATCACTGGCTGTCTCTTGGGGTGTGCATTAGCAGGAATCTTGTTTGCAAGTAGAGGAGCTGAGACTCCTACCAGGCACCTTGGTGTGGGATGTGGTCATCCCAAGTAGCATTTTATCAGTGCTCCAAACTCCCATCCCCACTGTGTTAATTCAAGCGGCCTACATGCAATTAATATATAGAGATTGATATTGGATAAAAAATACAACTGCATGCTGTCAGTAAGAACTTATTTCAAATGTAACTACATAGGTATGTTGAAAGTAAAAGGATGAAAAATGATATTCGGTTGAGCAAAAGGAAGCAAAGTAGACATGGCCATGTTAACATAAAACAAAATCAACTTTTTTTTTTTTTTTTCAGAAAAAGGCAATTACTGGAGGCAGAGAGAAGTTTTGCATAGTAGTCAGTTCACTGAGGAGGCACGGCAGCCCTAAAGTGTGCAAATACCTGTGTTAGTCTGTTTCTGCAGCTGTAGCCTGATAGCAGACTGAGCAAATTAGAAACAACACAAGTCTATTGGGCTCATAGTTCTAGAGTCTGGGAAATCCAGAACATAGGCACCACATCTAGTGAGGGCCATTATGCTGTGCCATACCTTGGTGGAAGGCATAGCATGGCAAGAGAGGGAGAAAAGGAGGCCGTACCTCCCCTTTTGGAGCTCACACACTCCTGCGAGATCAGCCTTCCCCCATCATAAAGGCAGTGCCCTTATGAGCCCATCACCTGTTTAATCTTCTGCCCCTCAGTACTGTGACAATGGCATTTAAAAAAGATGTATTTTATCTGTTCGAAAGACAGATTTATATATGGAGAGGGACACACACACACACACACACACACTATTTTCCGTCTGCTGTTCACTCCCCAAATGACTGCAACAACTAGGGCTGGGTCAGGCTGAAGCCAGGAGCAACGAACTCCATCCGGGTCTCAAAAGTGGATGGCAGAAACCCAGCTGCTTGGACGTCTTCTGCTGTCTTTCATTCACGTTAACAGGGAGCGGACTGGAAGTGGAGCAGCTGGGCTTGAAGCAGAGCTCATATGGGGTGCCAGCACCACAGGTGGCTATTTACCCTGCTGTGCCACAATGCCCAGCTCCAACCACAACAATCAATCCAGTATGCGGTTCTGAGGGAGGCAGTCACACACTAGTACCAGCTGAGAGCAGAGTTGCAAAAAGGCCAAACAAGAACTTATAGTAGTGAAAGGAGAGAAAGACACACTCAATTGCAACTGGAGACTTGAATAACCTCTTTAACAAGGGATAAAACAATCAGAAAATAAGACACAAGAAAAGATAGAAGAACCACCCATTAGCAGGATCCGAGCAACTCTTATGGAATACTCCCCCAACAGCAGCACAGTCAATGCGCCTTTTTCAGTTCCCAGGCAATATTTACCAGGATAGCTCATATCCTGGGCCATAAAACAAGCCTCAACCAATGTAAAAGGCTTGAAACCAGGCACAGGGTGTCCTCTGCCCCAGTAGAATCAAACTAGAAGTCAGTACCAGAAAGGTACTAGGAAAATCCTCAAACACGTGGAAACTAAGCAACACGATTGTGAATAATCCTTAGGTCAGTAATGCATAGTTGGGTAGCAATCTCAGAGTCAGGTTTCAGATGGCAGCCTCAGGATGGGCGGTGTGGAGGAGGGTCACCCACAGGAGCTCCCCCACCTCCGCTTGATTAATGCGGTTGAGGAATAAACCTTCATTATATTAAGCCGCTGAGATCTGGGGTTGCGTGTTAAAGCAGCTAGTGTTAATTACCCTGACTAACACACCCAATGAAAGTCAGGGCCTCAAATTCTGTGTGGAGTGGAATATTAAATGTGTGGCCCAGTACTAAGGAGTAATTAAAAAGTGATTTCAATATTTACTTGTGTCTCTTGAAAAATACCAATGGGGATACAATTCATAATTTCAGTAACTCCTCTTAAAACCTCTTTCATCACTGATACAATCCGCTTTGTGCAGATCTGCTTGTCCTTCAACCCTCAGAACTTCCCTACTGTTCCCAGTGAGCACACAACGTTTTCTCACTGATCCCCACTTCCCACCCAGACCTGTAGGCCGATAAGCCTCCCTCTCTTGTCCCCTTCTTTCATCATACAAGTCCCCAGTCTGGTTAGATAGACAGGGATGTGTAGGGTTTACATAAAATTAAGGACGGGAAACAGGAGGTATCTGGGGACGTGGCTAAGAGGCACATGCTAGTTGCAGGGCTGGCTTCCTGGGAAGGGCCCTCTGAGACAGAGAGTACATGGTGGATTTATTGGGGATCATGTTTCAGATCAACACCTGTGGAAGGGAGGGTGAGGCAGAAGGTTAGGCAGGGCCCCGCAGAGCTGCGCCACAGGAGCTCTGTAGCCCATGTCTCATCATTCTTGTCCTTTGAGCCCAAATGGCTTGGGCTTTGTCCTCCTGCATCCATCTGTCGTCCATGTAGGCCTCTCCAGGAAGCAGGTGACCTTGGGTGAAGAGGTTCTTGAAAGGGCTGGCAGCCTGAAGGCTGCTGGCTGCCCACTCTCCCTGGAGCCAGGATGATGAGTCTCCTTGTGGGGAGACTCGTGGCCATCACTGTGCCGAGGAACTGGTGATGTGCTGGAGGTGGCGGCCGCTCTGGCTCTGAGCTGTCTGAGGTCTCAGTGGCTGTCATGCCTAGGGGATTGACACTCTGTTGTGCTTCTCATTCTTGGGTGCAGTGCCTGGAAGCCCTCATTCTGTGCCACTTGAAGAACCACGTCCAAATTTTCTTCTTGCAAGAGGACTTCCTGGTTGGCCTTCACCCTCTGCCCCCTCCTGCTCTGGTGCTGCTGGGTCTTTTGCATGGAAACTGCAGCCACTGAAGCTTCTCCCTGGGCTTGCCAGGATTCCGGGTTGCAGAGAAGTGTGCTACTGGCCCCTGCTGTAACTCACTCCTTCTCATTATTCGTGAATAATGGGATAATGACTGTAGTCACTGCAAGGCCTTCTTTATGGCTCTATCCCTCCCAACTGTTAGCCTTAGAAGGCACTCTGGGACTATGGATAACTTGTTGGCCCTAATTGTATATAATTATTTTTGCCTAGGCAAGAATAGCCTTTTAATTTCTCTTTTCCCACTGAGCCTGATTTTTCAGTTCTTGCAGTGGTCTAGCCTAGCTTTGTGTCAACTTTGGAGTCAAGCCCTAAAGAGCTGACAGGAGGGGAATAAATGCCATGGAGTGCTGAGGCATGCGTCTACCTGAGTTTGAAACTCAGCTAAGCCATGCACTAACCTCTATGGACTTGGAAAAGTTTCTTAATCTGTATATATTTCAGTTTTCTCATCTGCTAACTATGGTTACCAACACTTCCCAAATACGTTGCTGTGAGGACAGTGTCTCATATCATGTGCGTATACTTGGTGGGCACCTGAGAAGTGTCTGTTTTGTGGTTTACATTATTGGTATTTTCATCTTTTTTACAAGAAAAGTGAAGTTCAAATTTCAATTGGTTTATGGAAGCTTTCAAGGAATGGTTTCTTCGTCAACTTTGTTTTCACACCACCTCTGGTTGTGAGGTTTTGGTAAAGCTCTGCAAACCATTCTGGTGCTAACACCAACAGCGGTGCTCCTGGTGAGCTGTCCAACTCTTGGTTCACTATTGCTGCTTTCGCTTCTTGCTGCCAGCACTCATTGGCTATGACCTTGCTGGTCGTGGAGCTCCTGGACTCTGTCATCTTTGACGGGAACAACTCAGCCCCAGTTAAGATATGTGGAGCTGTTCAAAGGAGTTAATGTCTGGAAGTCACCTCTAGTTGGTAGCTGTCTCCATCTCTTCAGGCTTACTTCTCCTCTATTTCTTTGAACTCTAAGCTCCAATCATTTGCATTTCAGTGAACATTCTGAGCACACGTTCAGTCTCTTCTCTGGTCTTAAACTCTGTTCTTCTCACTTCTCTGTCTTCTCTTGACTTACTTCTGGAGGCTTCCAGAGCTCAGGTCTTCCCTTCCTTAACACCATCCTCCTCCTCTTCAGGATCTTCAGTTGTCTATGGGAAATATGCACATTCATTTCATCATAGTTTTATCTAGTCTCCATATTCTTGGTTGTGCTGATTTTCCTGCACCTCCTTCAACTACCAACATCACAATTTAGAACAAGGATTATCTAGAAGTCATGGATGTGATGAGAAATAGGATTACTACTTACCAGTAACTGAAAGTTTGATCAAAGAAGCCACTGTCTTCCACAGTTTTGTATATCAACTCTATCCATATAGAATATTAATTCCACCCACCCATCCATCCCCCCACCCTCCCATCCATCCATCCAATAATAACATGCTCACAGCCTACATAGGAGATAAAAGATTATACAAAATGCTATCAGTATCAAATGATCCAGGTACAATGAGAAAAAAATTCCAAAATAGACTGTCTTATCGAAATAAAGAAATCCTTGGTAGGGAATATGGCACTTTAGTTTGGCTTGCAAAGAAGTGTAGGATCTTAACTGGTTAGCAGTAGAGACAGATCATTCCAGGCAAAGGGAGGGGCAGGGGTAATGTCACCAGGAATGATGGAGTGTAATGTTAGGACATTCATATACATCCGTGTGTATATTAAAAGGACTAGTGAGAACTGAGGCTGGATAGATGGTTATTACAATGAAGGGCAAAGCTCAATGAAAACAGAAAACATGGTAGAAGACATGGAACTGTTGAAAGTTCTTAGTATCAGGGTAACATCAGCAAAGCTTTGCTATAGGTAGATTCATTTTCAGGAATAGAACAAAAGTATACTAAAGACTCTCAGCGGCAGCATGAGTTGTCTAGCTGGGCCAGCCCATTTGCAAGGGGATTGCATATGAGAAAAGAATATGAGGTTGTTCAAGAGACTGGTGGCATACAACTTGGATGTCAAGGTTGAAGGCTTTGATTTGAAGTAGATGGAGATATCCTTACAGAATGACAGGTTGTGGAAGAAGACACTGAGTTTAATTGAGAGAAAAGAATCAGAAGTGTCAGCAAGAGCGACTGAGTCCACAGTGCTAGACTGCGGTGCTGGAGCACAGGGGCTCATCAGGACTGGCACCAGAGTTCAGATTAATTGCCTTAATGATTTGCAGAGAACAGCAGAAAAATGGAAGGCTGATGCTCTGTTCTTCCAAGTATAAGTTTCTTTTATCTAGAGACGAACCTGTGAACTAACAGCTTTCCTGTCCTGGAGATGAAGTGAAGCCAATTACCTGACAGGCTGGACATCCAGAAACATCTAGCCTGGACTGGTTCCCTCCACTCCGAGGCTAGGATGTGGACTCAGGGTGTCTGCTTTATTAATCACAGATTACAGGACCAGTGCTGCGGCATTGCGGGTAAAGCCGCCACCTCCAGTACCGGCATCCCATATGGGTGCCGGTTTGAGTCCTGCCTGTTCCACTTCTGATCCAGTCTCTGCTATGGCCTGGGAAAGCAGTGGAGGATGGCTCAAGTCCTTGGGCCCCTGCACCCGCGTGGGAGACCCAGAAGAAGCTCCTGGCTCCTGGCATAGCTCAGGCCATTGCAACCTACTGGGGAGTGAACCAGTGGATGGGAGACCTCTCTCTCTCTCTCTGCGTCTCCTTCTCTCTCTGTGCAACTCTGACTTTCAAATAAATAAATAAATCTTAAAAAAAAAAATCATGGGGTTACTTCTAATCACCCAACTGCTATGTCCAGATGGCGGCATCATTCCTTGCCTCTGCCCCCTCGGATAGACAATACAGAGAATGTGTCTCTTTCTGGAGTTCTGGAAAGAAGCCAACACTACAGGGTCATGTGACAACCCCGAAGCTGAGAATGCTAGCTGAAAGCAAGGCCCATCTTGAGACGGATGGGAGCCACAGATCACCTCATCCTTTCTGGAGCTTGGCTGAGACCATTTCCCAGTCCCTCAGAGTTCGCTTTGTATGAAATCTAAGTGATTCCTTTTGATGAAGTATTTTATGATGAGCATTGTAAATTATTCTAAGGAAACTTTGTAGTCAGCAAGAATTTATGACAAAGATAAATTTGGGCAATGTCTCTTTAAGTGTCTCTATGAAGGAACACTTTCAAAATTTCCCCAGGTTCTAGTCAAAGGTAGAGCCTCTTGGTGATTATTTTTGTACTTTCCACATCTCAAGTGACTTCTTTTATTAAGATGATCAAGAATAAGACCTATGATTTATCTTGATGACATATTAACAGCCAGTCATACCAAATACATTTTTCTTTCTTTTGTACCAGAAAGTATATTCTTGCTGTCAGCCTTTGGGGTACAATGAATTTCAAAAAGTTCTCTGGTGTTTTTCCTCAACATTGAACATTTCTCATCTTTGTAAGTTACCAAACTAGTTAGATTCTGCAGAGAAAAGGAAACAGAAATGAAAACGGAATGGTGTCTTATCAGCCAGGTATAATAGAAGTGAAAGTCATCCCGTGACTTTCATTTATAAAGTGATTGAATTGGATGGATATTTAAGGGGAGTCCCATTAATAGATAAGGAACCCCCCCAAATTTTTACTCTGCCAAAACCAGTTGATTCAGTGGCCTCATATTATATTTCTAAGATGAAAGACAGTTCATTTTTCACATTAAATTTTTTAACATGTTATCATTTGGAAAAGAAAAAAGAAAATTATTTGAATTTCACAGGGTCTTTTACTGTTTGTCTCCTGGGCTCTACTTCTTGGATGTGTTTACAGCAGAAAATGCACTCAGCTCACTGGGCACTTCAGATTTTCCCCACAGAAGATGAGTCACTCATGCCTCATTAGAAGAGGAAAGCATCTTTGATCGGTTGCAGAAAACACCGAACTTTCTTCTTTTATATAACATGATGTGTCTTTTCCTTTGCTTGCAAACCCTCTTACTTGAATTCAGAGGTCCTAGTAGCAAGTTAAAAATATACAACATATCCTATGGGTATTCCATAGGTGCCATCTCCACACAACTAGTTAAGAATATTTATGTCTCTGTTGGATCTCATTTTGACCTTAAAAGTTAAATTTGAGTCTTATAAATAGAAGCAAGGATGCATAACATGAAAGAAATAGTGAGACAAGAGAATTTATATATTTGGATAGTGATCCCTTAGTGCTTCTGTTTTGGAGAGGATATTTTCCCAGGGGTGGTGGAGGGAAGACACAGTGTAGAAATGCAAAAACATGCAGTGTAATTTGGATCTACTCCCACACCTCTTGATGAGTCCATCACTGGGATGTTGATCTTTATGGAAGAAATTGCCCGCTGTGTACAGAAGTTTTGGAACAATTTCTTGATATAAAGTTTCTGCTCTATTGATACTTATTGAATAAATTAACTCATTAAGGTGGATTGGAGTTTGGTTGTGTGTGGAGATAAATATATCCATGAATAAATAGATATATGAGCCATTCTTCCAGGACCTTGTTTGAACAGGGCATTGAAGCCGATTTGATAACTTTGCCAAAGAACCTGGTGAATAATGCTGTTGGAGCTCCAAAGTCACTGTAGTTGGCTGGAGGTTCTGGAGCTCATCTGAATAAATTAGAAGTGGTTTAAAGCTGTAGAATGTAGCTTGCTTAGCATATTGTGTCCATTATTCCTTGTTGGTTGGTTGTTTCTCCTTTACTTTCTAGTTCTGCTCCTCAATGAACTTTGGCACTGAGTTGGTGCTTCCTTGAGATGCTCATTGAATAAGTTCTTTTTTTAATTTTGACAGGCAGAGTTAAACAGTGAGAGAGAGAGAGACAGAGAGAAAGATCTTCCTTTTTCCGTTGGTTTACTCCCCAAGTGGCCACTGCGGCCAGTGCGCTGTGCCAATCCGAAGCCAGGAGCCAGGTGCCTCTTCCTGGTCTCCCATGTGGGTACAGGGCCCAAGGACTTTGGACTATCCTCCACTGCCTTCCCGGGCCACAACAGAGAGCTGGACTGTAACAGGAGCCACCAGGACAGAATCCAGCGCCCCAACTGGGACTAGAACCCGGTATACCGGTGCTGCAGGTGGAGGATTAGCCAAATGAGCCGTGGCACTGGCCTGAATAAGTTCTTGTGTTGTAGGTATACTAGGATCTCTCTGAGCAGTCTTTGCCAGCTGGTGTCCTGCACACATCCTCTTTATTCCTTATCACCTAGAACGTTTATGGCATCTATTCACTCATTTCTGTGGGTCTGTGGGGAAAGCAGAATATGCAATCATTTTTAAAGAGCTGTTATATTAGAATGACAGAATGAAGGTTTTTTTTTTAATTTGTAACACTTTATATTATTATTAAATCATATAATTTAATTTCAAAACATTTGCATAGCAAATTATTGGGCTAGGTCCTCAGTGACAATGACTGGGTGTGGGCAGTTATATAAAGCTATAGATTTGTTGAGAACATTAAAATGCAAATTTAGGGCCAGGGTAGCCTTGAGAAACAGAACAGACAATGGCACCAAATCCAACTTAGGGCTTAGGTCCAAAACCCAAGAACGAAACAAATATTTCGTGGAATCCAAATGCCCCTCGACAATCCTTTGAACTGCTTGTGAAGTTCTGTGCATGTTATCTCTTTCAAGCATGCTAGAGACTTGTGTAACACTTTCCATTAAATCATCTCCCACAAGTGCTCCTCCAAGATCTCTTTCTCTCCAACTACTCTTCCCCTCTTCACCCCAACACACACCCCTCCATCCTTCTTCTCTCCTTCCTCTGCAGTCAGATGCATGCATTTAATTTTGCATAAATGGACTGTATAATTCTACACCTCAATATTTAGATTTCCAAAGTCTAGAAGTATAAAAAATAGTTTATGGGTTAAGAAGGTGGTTGGAATGTTTGACAATGTGGCAGAACACAGAGGAATGGTAGGCTGGATGGGGCTATGTCTAACATGTCTGCTCACTACATATGAGCAAGCTGATCGAGAAAATGAAAAGAAAATGAAGACAACAGACCAGGACCTGTGTGTACTTCCCCATAACACCCCCCTCCTTTATGTAACATCGTTCTGGAATTGCACAATATTCCCAGGATTTCTTGACTTACGTTTTAATAAAACTGAATATTGCAAGGGTTTACCATACTTAAAATGCTTATTTATAATTCTCAATGACACATTCAAATTAAGTCACCAACTGGAAAACAAAATAAAAAAAAAACATTTCAAGACATACCACCTGAAAATGTCAATAATTTGCTATGCAAATGTTTTTAAATTAAATTATATGATTTAATAATAATATAAAGTGTTACAAATTAAAAAAAAAACCTTCGTTCTGTCACTCTAATATAACAGCTCTTTAAAAATGATTGCATATTCTGCTTTCCCTCTCCTCCTCCTCCTCTCCCTCCTCCCTCCCCTCTCCCTCCCTTGCTCCTCTCTGTCTTGCCTCCTTCCCTCTCATACTCATTCTGTTTCCGCTCCCACCAGGTGCTGTTTTAGGGCCTGGGGATACAGCACCATGAAACAAAGATTCCTGCCCCCCTGGAGATTGCAGATATTAAACAGCAGACATAAAAATAAGCAAATAGAATGTTAGAAGCTTTTAATTTTATTGGATGAAAGAAACAGTCAAGGAGGGAGATAGGATGTGAGAGTGTCTGGGGGAAGCGGCAGTAGTGGTCAGGGCAAGTAAGCAGGGAGCCAAGCCTTCACAGAGGTGAGGGAGGTTACCGTGCAGAAGCACGAAGAAGGAGCAGAGTGAATGGTGAGCTCAAAACCCTTGAGGTGGAAACTCATCTGGAATGTTCCAGGCATTGCCAAGGGGCCCATGTAGCTGAGCTAAGTGAGTGGGGAGGGTACAGGAGATGTGGTCAGACAGATGAGATGGAACCTCATTTTGCAGACCTTGTCTCTCTGAGTTCAGTCAATATGAGAAATATCGTGAACTGACTTGTGTGCTTAAAGAACCCCTCTGGCTCCTGTAAGGAGAAAGGAAGAAGGCAGGATAAGAAAGGCAGCGTGAGACCAGTTGGGAAGCCACTGTGGTAACCCCAGATATGATGATAGCTGGACCAGGGTGAAGCAGGGGTTCCTAATACCTGTTCTACATGGTTTTAGACACAACACACTGGGCTTTCCAACTAAGCCAGCACACGTAGAAATCCAAGCAATCTGGCTATCAGTCTTGTCCTGAGAAATCCTATCAAAGTATGTGTAACTAACAGTAAGATTCAGGTTTGCAGAAGGTGCATGTCTTGGAAACTCTTGCTGATCCATCGTCTCAGAGTTGGCTGAAAGAGAGTATGCATTTATCAAATTTTGCTAATGAACATATTAATAAATCATTAGTATCGTTGTTTGCTGCTTCAAGGATCACATGCTTTGGCCATTTACCTTCAAGAAATTTGGTAAACTCAATGTATTTGAGATTATGAGATTCTTTTCTGCCTAATTTATTTTATAAACTGCAAATGTAAATCATCCTGCTCTCACATGCAATTTCGGTTGAGAGGGTAGTGATGATGTTTCCATAATTGAGACATTCTAACTTGGGGGGTGCCCACAGAACCGCTGAGTCGGAATGCCATTTCAGTTTCTTTAGATGTTTTTAGCTTGAAAAATAATTTCACAGTGTCATTTTTTATAATTCTAATTTCAATTTATAGCCTAAACACTGCAGTGAGCTTTGGGGGGTATTACAGCTTGCTTTGGGTCTTTGTCTGCTGATGTTCCTATTACTGTACCCAGAGTGAAACAAGACCATTTTTAAAAGAAAAACTTCTGACGTAAGCATTTTCTAGCAACGTTGTGTTAAGGAACAGCAAACACTGCAGGGAAGCTCCTCACTGTCCTCATTGTTGTTTTGGGAAGTGATACGACTGCGGTCGCGGTGATAGTTTTGCATCTTTCTCCTCTTTTTCCCCCAGAGCAGATGTAGCAAGGTAAGGGTTAATGGGCCTTGACTGTGGAAAGACAAAACTGGAGAGAACTTCAAGCATGATTTACCCAAAGTCTTACAGTTTACAGATGGGGAAACTGAGGCTCAGACTGGTAGAGAAACTTGAGGAAGGACCAGTGCTGACCGTATTATTAAAGTACGGACAGTATCACATCCTACTATAACCTGCCTAAGTGGAATAGCATCCAAGTCAAAAAGGAGTTTCCCCCGGGTGTTATTCCCACTTAATCTTTGCTGCAACAATCTGTCCAAAGTCCCATTCAGGTGTGGTGGGACACAATATGGCTGAAACAGGCCAAAGAGAAGTGCTAAAGGCAACTGTTGTCGACCCACAGTTAGGCTGCTGCACCAGTGATGTGGGAAGTCATTCTTCCAATGAGAAAAGGTGCGAGCCTCTCTTCTTCTTCTTCTTCTTCTTTTTTTTTTTTTTTTTAAGATTTATTAATTTGAAAGTCAGAGTTACACAGAGAGAGGAGAGGCAGAGAGAGAGTTCTTCCATCTGCTGGTTCACTGCCCAGTTGGCCGCAATGGCCGAAGCTGTGCCTATCCAAAGCCAGGAGCCAGGAGCTTCTTCCAAGTCTCGAATGTGGGTACAGGGGCCCAAGCACTTGGGGCATCTTCCACTGCTTTCCCAGGCCATAACAGAGAACTGGATCAGAAGTGGAGCAGCTGGGACTCAAACCAGTGCCCATATAGCATGCTGGCACTGCAGGTGGTTATTTTACCTGCTACGCCACAGCGCTGGCCCTGGCCCTTTCTTCTTAAAGCTGAAGTGAGACCCAGATCTTACTGTAAGTTGTCATTCTGTAGGGATTGATGGGTACTTCCTGCCTGTCCACCACTATCAGGGAAAGGCATGTCCCTCTATGATAGACAATAAGGACTGGAATAAAATAGGACTGCAGCTCAGACAGTAGAAAAATATACCTGTAGGTAGTGACAAGGCAAATGTGACCTAATTCATGACCATGCTAGCACGTGGAGGCAGCCCTGCATATTGGTATGCGTCCAAAGTTGAGAATCCCAAAGTTAGCAAATTCTGGTGCTGCATGTTTTCTAGGTGACCTTGAACATGGTTTGGGGCCTCTGTTTTATCATTTGTAAAATGCAACAACAGTGCATCCCTTATCAGGTGAGAAGGCAGTTAGGCGCCAGAGTCAGTCTTCTCTGGTGGTATCACATGGGGCTGGCGCTGTGGCTTAGCTGGTAAAGCCACTACCTGCAGTGCCGGCCTCCCAGTTCTAGTTCCACTGACCCACTTCTGATCCAGCTCTCTGCTATGGCCTGGGAAAGCAGTAGAAGATGGCTCAAGTCCTTGGGCCCCTGCACCCACATGGGAGACCCAGAAGAAGCTCCTGGCTTCAGATCAGCCCACCTCTGGACGTTTAGGCCATCTGGGGAGTGAACCAGCAGATTGAAGACTCCTTTGTCTCTCTCTCTCTTTCTCTGCCTCTGCCTCTGTAACTATGGCTTTCAAGTAAAATAAAAAAAAAAAATCTTAAAAAAAAGTTCACATGTCCCCAGTCCTGTAATAAACAGTATAGTGGGCTTGGCTGGGACTCTGCTGAGACTGGAGAATCTGCTCAAATGAGGGGTGAAAGGTCTGCGCTCTCAGTTATCATTTTTGGAAACATTGATATTTACAAGGCTATGAGCATAGCTCTGGTTACAGCAAAAGTGAGAATTCTGGGTGAATTTAAATCTAGGCTGTCACAAGGCAAGATTGTCCCCACTGTACCTGACTCCCCTGCTGAGAATTCTGGGTGCATTTAAATCTAGGCTGTCACAAGGCAAGATTGTCCCCACTGTACCTGACTCCCCTGCTGACAAGGGTAGCTCACTAAATGTTGTACAAAGCGGCCTCTGCCTTTTCTTTCCTTTGTGGACTTGCCTGCTGCTTGTAAGCATGAGCGCTTTTCTTTCTTCATCACTGGGATCTCTTGTTGACTTCTGCTCCTGAATTTTGGGGGTACCTAAAAAGCAGTATATTGAGGGTCTGGTTATGCCATGTCCTTTCTTTAGGGACGAGGGGCATTGCTAAAGCAAGATACTAGATTAGTAGGTGCTGTGACAAACTTCCAGACCCTCTCTGGGGTGGCTTGGAATGCCCTGTAGCCCTTGATATTGATCTGCTTCTGGAATTGATTTGGCTGAAGAGTTCCAGCTTGTCCTGGGCAGCCCCATGTAGTGATGGAAGAAAGACTCCCGCTCACACCATCCCAGCTCAACTCCCAAGGGCCACACAGTTCCCCATGGGTCAGCCAAGACCTGGCTGAGACAGCCTCTCCAATCAACATCCCCCCTGGCCTGATCTGGCTCCCATGCCTCCCTTACGTGGGTGACTGTTCCCCATGCACTACCCCAGGCACCTCACTGGTGGCTCATCTCTGGCTCAGCGTCTGTTCTGCAGGCCTCAATCCAGGACAAGGCGGATGTCTGTACAAGGCTGTGAGTGTATCACTGCTTTACATCTGTCCCCCGGAATGACTCCTCCTCCAGCATCCACCTGCCCTGCTCACTTGTTCTCTTCATTCCACGGTTCTCATCCTGTTCTGTGCTTGAACATCATTCCCTGGCCATTGAGCTTTGTTTTTTAAAAATCTTTTTAAAAATGTATTTATTGATTTGAAAGACAAAGTTACAGCAAAAAGAGAGACAGAAAGAGAGGCCTTCCATCCACTGATTCACTTCCCAAATGGCCACAAGAGCTGGGGCTGGGCCAGGCCAAAGTCAGGAGCCAGGAACTCCTGCTGGGTCTCCAGTGTTGCTGCAGGGGCCCACGCACTTGCTCCATCTTTCTTTGCTTTCCCAGGTGCATTAGTAGGGAGCTGGATCAGAAGTGGAGCAGAGGGGACACAAATCAGTGCCCATATGAGATGCCAGCGTTGCAGGCAGCAGCTTTACCGACTATGTCACAGAACCAGCCCCAACCTGGCCGTTGAACCTTTAATTCTATCTTCTTCCGTAAGGCATGGTTTGTGTGGACAGAGACAGGGACAGGGAGTAGGGGAGCTGGTGACCACACCAGGTATTCCAACAACCCATGAGTCGCAACTTTGTAGTTCCAAAGAAGAGGTTCGAATAATTAAATTGTCTTTCTACCTTTGTCTTTAACCCTTTTTCAAATACTAGAGTAGGTTTCTAATGATAAAAGTGCATTTTATGTATTCAAAAACCCAACCAAGTAAAAAGCAAATTTAAATTTTATTTTATTTTATTTATTTGAAAGAGTTACAGAGAGAGGTAGAGACACAGAGAGAGAGGTCTTCCATCTGCTGGTTCACTCCCCAGATGGCCGCAACAGCTTGAGCTGCGCCTATCTGAAGCCAGGAGCCAGGAGCTTCCTCCAGGTCTCCCATGTGGGTGCAGGGGCCCAAGGACTTGGGCCATCTTCTACTGCTTTCTCAGGCCACAGCAGAGAGCTGGATCAGAAGAGGAGCAGCCAGGACTAGAACCAGCACCCATATGGGATACCAGCACTTCAGGCCAGGGCTTCAACCCACTGTGCCACAGCACTGGCCCCACAAATATAAATTTTAAAACAGTGACCTGAAATTACACCCACACCTTTTCTGTGTTTTGCAAAGAGTAGAGACTAAAGATATTTTTCTGCTTTTTTTTATTATTTGTGTGGTGATTTTCTTCAAAATGTTTGTATTAAGAACAGTTGCTCCTTTTGTAAATGAACAAGAAGAACCCCTCCCCCCACCTTGTCCTGCACCTGTCACTGGCCCCCATGGTAAGAAAACCTAGGGCACTGCTGACCTCTCCTGGATGAATACCCCACAGAGCTGGACGGTAGGGCTCACAGCCTTTTGGTCAGAGCAGAAAGAACCGCTGAGAACAGGGAGTATTTCACTCCAGAGCCCAGTCACCTCACTACGTCAATGTCTTCCCCAGCAAATGACAGAAAAGAAGATGTAAGCATCGCTGGCCGGTTGGGAAATTTCAGTGCTCTTTTTACAGATGTTCATTAACATAACAAAACATTAGTGAGTGTTTAGTCTGTCCCCTTGTCTGTTCTAGGCAGAGACCAAATAGAAATGTGTCAGAAGTAAGCCAACTAGACTAGGAAAAGCATTTTCATCTGGGGAAAAAAATGATGTGAAATATGCGGTCACCAAAGAAAGGCCACCGTGTTTTATTTTGTAATTATGAAAATTTGTCTTTTTTGACAAGTGAAATGAATTTAGGCACTCAGGCATAGGGAGAAAGTTGAATTGTCTGGAAATTAAATCAAAGTAAAAATGAAAAATATAAATGGGTGTTTCATATTCACTAACATGGGAGTCATCTTTTAGATCTGACATTCTGAAGCAATCCCTGAGAAACTTGATAGTTCATACCTCTGAGTAAATTATGGTCCTGAGCTGTGTGGAAATAATTGAGAATGTTTGTTGTTTTTAAATAAATGCAATAAATCTGCCATGGCATCTGCGGCCTAGGATATACAGAGCACAGTTTTGTGCCCTGAGACATGCAATGTGCTGAGTGCTTTTGGCTGGGAGACTCATTTGTGTTGGTGCCTTGGCTGTGGCGACATGGGGACATGCACACACATGCACGGAGCAGTTGGGAGTCAGCCACAGAGGGGAGGCGCCCAACAAAAACCCGGTGTGTCCACAGGTGTGGCCCATTCAAGTTATGTCCCTTTAAAAAGGTGAATGTGGGAGAACTCTGCCTCCTAGGGGATCTGTGAAGATTGATAAGTGTGCACTCAACCATTGCTGCTATAGACAGTGTGAACCCACCCAGAATCCTGCCTGCCGCAGAGTACTCTCTGTGCCTCTGTGTGTGCCGGGTATAGTTGTGCTTGTGTACAATTCATGCACATGTATATACTCTGTGCATGTGTATTCTCTGAGTGCTTTTGTGTATGTGTGTACTCCATACATGTGTGCATGTATGTGCATGGGTATAATTTGTATGTGTGTTTTTCCATGTGTGTTCACTGTGTGTGTATCTGTGTGCTCATTGTGTGCACACCCTTTGCCCTGTGCGTCTTTCTGGGGGAGGGAGATGTGAGGTTCCTTTTAGCAGTATCACTAGTCATTCTCTGTGTCCATACAGACCCACAGAGGAAAGCTTGAGAGATAGACCCTGTGCCATAGTTTTTAACTGAGAAATTACAACTGACTGCCTCCATTCTCGTACATTCTTAGTCACACTAAATGCTATTTATATACACACACATATATATATAGTTTTAAAAACACACTTATAGTTTTATACTCTGGTTTAAATACTGTATGCTATTTTTCTTAAATGTGGCTCCTTTTTAGCAGTAACCTATTAACAATGTAGACATGCTACATCATTTAAAAATGGACCATTCCAGAAAACAGTATCCTTTTGGCAACTAATGAGGCTGGCCCTCAGAGTTTTTAATTAGCTTCATAGTCACGGGTGATTTAGTTCAAAGCAGAGAAGCCCTTTGCCCTAACTTGAGTAGAGGGGATTCATGGTGACAAGAAATTGGAAGAATCGCATCAGAGTAAGGGAAAAGATGAGCCGAAAGCCCTTCTCATCCCTGTCTAGCTCCTTTTTCCTGCCTTCCTTTCTCTCTGGAAAATGTAGTCTCCGGTCCTGCCATCCACCTGTCTCCTTTGTGACCTGGTGCTCTCTGCTTCCTTGTGTCATGTGGCCCCAGATGATGACTAGCTTAGCCTGCCTTGCTACCACGATTGCCTGTGTTCATCCCCATTTTATTCCTATCCTGCAGTCTCACTGCTCACACTCGCCTCCTTCTCTGGTTTGCTGGCTGGTGTGTTTACTAATCCTCCCTGCTGGATCTGGGCTTCTCAGGAGCAGCTGCTAGCTCTGCCTGCACGCCTCAGCCCAGAGCCTCCTGTGGTAACGACCCCTGGCATATGTGAGGGGCTGAACAAGTGTCGGATAAGCAAGGGAAGGCATGAACGGCAGCCCAGACCTATACTCTGAGCACCTCTAGGGACCATCTCTTGTTTTATGCTCAACATTCCTAATGCTTTTTAATGTTTATTAATAGCCACTCTGTTGGCTTCAGTCCCATGTCTAACTAATCACCACACTGTATCCTCTGGCCACAACAACCAGTTCACACAACCCAAGTTGATCTCATAAGACTTCATTCTAATGGCTACTGGAACTAGTAAAGACAGGGTGGCTGAGCTGTGAGTCTGAGTTTCCAGAGCTTCTAGCGTGTGTTTTGTTGGCACACAGGAGAGCATAGGGAAAGCACTGGTAAAAAGCAGAGAGAAACCAAGACTTGATGAAATTGAGCTCCTGAATCTGACCTTACTGGAAGCAGCAGTTCTGGATTTCAGTTGCATGAGCCAAGACAGGCTTCCCTCCTCTCCTTCAGCAACTACTTCTCCCTCTCCTCCTCCCCTCCCCCCAGCTACTTCTTTTAAAGTGAGCCCAGCAGATTCAGGTTCCTATTCCAAATCCCAATCTTTCCCTTCCTGAATTCACTTGACGGAGAGGTAAGCACACAGCACACCCCAGGGCAGGCAGCAGAGAACCAGGCTTCAGTCTGGGGTTCCAGCCCATGTCTCCAAGAGCTGTGCTAGATGGCACCCTCTCTGCCAAATGCCTACTAGGAAGAACGGCTGGGGATGGGGTTTACTATGCTACTGTCACTCTAAGCACCCTAACTGCAAACTCCTCCAGGATAGAATTAACTCAGCGCTGAGTCAGTCACAGTGTGGTACCTGTCTCTCATAAGGCATCTACCCTGGTCCAGGGAGCTGGCCAGAGGGCTGGCGTCATGTGGCTGCTCTGTGATCTTCAGGAAGTTGAGAGAAGCCTTGTTCAGGAGATATGTGATCCAGGAACAGGAAGGGCAGAAGAAGCGACAGACTGTCTAGTATACCCGGCAGAAGCCATTTCCAAGACTTTTTTGAAGGCTGAGCTAGCTGAAAGTGTGGGAGGGAGTGGCAAAGTGTGCAGCAATGGAAAAGAATGTTTGGAGCACTCTCCAGGGAACTCCTGAGAGTGCTATGGAGCCTTCCTGCTCATGGTGGCAGGAAGTAAGAATGGATGGCTACACTCGCTGTACTCTCTCCAGCCTCTCACGGGATGAACTGCATAGGCGCCTTTGCTTTGTCAAATTGGGTTCCTAAGGTCTCTGATGAATAGAGCCTTCTGTTGTGTAACTGCTTACTTGGGTCCCAGACATCCTCAGGCCAACTAAATTCACCGCTGAAGCCACAATCTTGCCCTTTCCAGTTTACCCCTACAGAGAGGGAACGTGTCCTCGGGACGTGCGGCTGAGATGGCCCAGCTCAAGAATGTCTGTGTTGGGTAGTGGACTCTCTGTGCCAAGAGCCCAATGAAAAGAATGCTTGAGGATAGGATGGGGTGAGGAGGTGAGGTCTCTGGCTGGTCCTGTCTTTGGAACTTTCTGGGAGGTGCAGAGAAGACTCCTGTGTCAAGGAGATCTCAGTCCCACTGTCTGGGAGGAGTGTAGTGTTGGGAAGGACCAGTAGCTGCACTGCCCTTTCGGAGGAGAGCTCCATGCTTCGATGGCTGGCGGCCCAGGGCTCCCCCCTCCCCCGCCCCTTAGCGGCTGCGGAGACGTCCCCAGATGGCCCTGCTGTTCAGTTTCTTTCTGGGCAAAGGCTTGCCTTGCCCCTCAGGACTGTTCTAACAACTAGATGTGCAAAAGCAGGTAAAGGCGTGTGTGGATCCCTGGGCAGAAGGAGTGGGCTTGCATGAGGCCTTGGATCCCCAGGATTCGTTCCTGCTTACTTTCTGCTGGGTGTGTGCACTGTACCCAAGGGTGCCCTCGCCAAGATTTCTTCTCGCCTCTGGTGTAGCACCTGACTAAGCAAGATGCTCAGTGTGTGTGTGTGTGTGTGTGTGTGTGTGTGTGTGATCTGCACTAGGTGCAGCTGATGAACCAGGGATATGGCATGTGTGATTTGTGCTTTTTAGCCAGTACCAGGAGCTGCCCCTGGCTGAACTCTGCCTCAGTCCGCACCCTTTCGTTCCTCCCAGTTGCCCTATGAAATTAGTGTTATTATCCTGGCCTCACAGATAAGACAACTACAACTCAGGATGAGGAGAGCTCTTAGAGTAATGAATGAGTAAAGCAAAATGAGCCCTGCTAGGAGAGGGTTCTAAGACAGATGCTGATGAACAGAATCTAGGCTTGGGGGTGTCCTGTAGAGAGAGCAAGCCTGAACTTCTGCACTGAGGGGAGGGCGGCCAGCTGTGCTTTTAGGAAGGTGACTGCAGTCTCTGTTCCTGTGTGTGTGTGTGTTTCAGAGAAACCAAAAACAAGGAAATCACATACAGAGTGACAACAAGAGCCACAGAAGCAGAGCCAAAGGCAGACAGAAAGTGAGACAGAGACAGACATAGGGAGGTAGAGACAGACAGGCACTGCTGAGCTGCGGACAGATGGCTGGTCCCCACAGGACAGCTTCCTGAGCAGGGTGTGTTTGTTAAACCTGAGGCCTCTGCACCCTGGAAGAAGAACCGTGAACAGAGTCAGCTCAGGAAATAGTGCCAGGGCAGGACTGTAGTGTCCAGGGTCCTCAGCCAGGATGTTCTGCTTGGCCAAGATGGCAGGCCACTGAGGCTGCTATGATCAATCCCACCAGCAGGGGGAAGCGTAGGCAACCGTGTAGCAGCTAGGCCTGGGTAGTGCTCATTGGGCACCTTTGTCCTGGGACCTTGAATGTCTGTGAGCATCAGCATGGATGGCACGTGCTGAGTGCTAAGAGGGTGTTTTAGGTGGATGAGCCATTTTATCTCATTTAATTACAAAGGGAAAATGTAATGTTGTTGCAAGCTCAAGCAGAAAGACCTGAGTTTGTTTCCTGACTGCTGCTTAATAACTGTGTGACCTTGGACAATTGATTGATGGCTCCCGAATCCTTACTCTCCCTTAATGGAAGATGAGGTCGCAGCATGACTCCCTGTGACCTGGAAGGTACTCTGCACAGAGCCTGCCACAGGGCATGTGCTGAATGAATGTGAGTCTGTCCTAAGTCTGCCACGAGTGGGCACAGTGTGGTCCTGCTCCCACTGGTGAGGAGAGAAGGCTCAGAGCATTCCGTAACACTCTTTTAGGGGTCTCACAGCTACTGGGGCATTGCCAGAACCGAGCCTCCTAGGCTGACTTCAAAGCCCTTGCCGTGATGGATTATTGATTTTTCTTTTCTTTTAATAACACTGGCTTCTCGTACACAATGGCAAGTTAGACAGCTGGCTGCAGCCTGCTGGACGGCTCTGGGCACCATCGCTGCTTTCTGGGGGTTTGGGGAAGGTGATTCAGGCTAACAGCCAAGGTCTTGCACCAGCCCCTGACACACACACACAAGGGACCCCGGTCTGATCCAGAGTCCACCTTCTTGTTTTATTAAATAAATACCATTTTCATTTAAACTAACTAGTTTCATTTAAACTAATATACATACAGTAAGAAGAACTGAAGTGAAACAGAACAAGAGGGTATAAAGTCAGGAGAGAGTGCGTAATTCAGGGGAGACCCTCAGGTGCTTCCTCCAGGGGGATCTATGGCTGTGTCTTGTTACAGTTTCCTGTGTTTAGAATGTCTAAACTTTACATATGTGCAAGGATTTGTGTGTGTGTTTATGTATCCTTCATTTATATCATTGGCCTCTCAAACACACCCACAGATATCATGACCTTTTGTTCACCTTAATAACTCAGGGAATCTTCTATATTGTCTCCATTAGATCAAGAGCATTTTTTTATCTCATGAGGTGAATCAGGCCTAGTTTATTCCTTTATATGGATTGTGTTGTATTCCATGGTAGGGAGATATCCAACATTATTTATACAATCTCTATTGTTGGATAACTTCCATCCTCACTCAAGTTTTCACAGTATGAACAGTGATGCAAATGAACACATATAGGTGAATGACACTGGACACTTTTGAGGGCTTACCCATAGGGTAAGTTCCTAGAAGGAGAATCCCCAGTCAGAAGGTATATCTAGGGGTCGGTGCTGTGGCGTAGCAGGCAAATCTGCCACCTGTGATGCCAGTATCCCATATTGGCACTCACTGGAGTCCTAGCTGCTCTACTTCTGATCCAGCTTCCTGCTGGCATGCTGAGGGAAAGCCCAAGTACTTAGGCCTCTGCACACACCTGGGAGACCTGGAAGGAGTTCTGGCTCCTAGCTTCAGACCTGCCCAGCTCTGGCTGTTGCAGCCATCTGGGGAGTGAACCAGAGGTCAGGAGCTAGCTCACTCGCTCGCTCTCTTTCTGTCTCTCCCTCTCCATCTCCCTCTCCTCTTTCTGTAACTCTACCTTTCAAATAAATCTTTAAAAAAATATGGTATGTTTGCAGTTCTGATAGGTACTAGTGAAGCATTTGCGCCAGAGCTGCAGCTACTGCACCTCAACACAGTGTGGGGGTGTCTTCATCTTCACCTCCTTGCCTCTGCTTCCTGAGTAAACGCAAACTGTAACTATGCCTCAGCCAGGTGGAAAATAGAATCTCTTTTGCTTTGGTTTGGAAACCTTTAGGTTGAATGAGGTTATGTTGAGCTTTATTGAGCAGCATGCTTATTAATGTTATTAAATTGTTACATTAATCAGTTACAATTATGTCTGATTAGTTGAAATGTTTTCATGGGATCTCAAAAAACATACAGAGGGGATAGGACAGGGAATGGTTGGTTACTTTATTTTAGTTCCATAAACTTCATTGTTCGGGTCAGTGAAAAGGCTAAACTGAATTTCTTCTAATGTAGGTTCTATAAGCCCTGTCTTTTATGCCAGAGATTGACAAACTTGTTCCTCAAAGGGCTAGATAGCAAAAATTTGAAGTTTTGTGGGCCCAATGATCTGTCTCAAAATCACTTGAGTCTGCCCCTGTAGTGCAAAAGCCCCCAGAGATGATCAGTAAGAATGGACGTGGCTGTGGTCCAACAAAACTCTGTTTGCAGTAGCAGACAATGGGCTGTTATTGTTCCTCGGCTGTGGTTTCTCAAACCCCAGTTCTACACTGTACATGCATACGTGAGTGTCTGGAGGAAAATCATCTCCCCATTTTACAGACTCTGAAGGGCCTAAGTTATATGTACTTGTGAAAGACTTACAGTGTCAGCCCAGAGAGTCTATGTAGGTGTCTGGATAGTCATGATAACAGGCTCAGGAACGTGTCACTCCTGAGAGTGAGCGAGAGGCTGGGAGTTCTAGAGTACTCCCCTTCACATGCACACCTCATTCTCTGAGCTGTTAGAGTAATGTCGCTTTACCCTACTGCCTGCTAACGGATTAAAGTGCCCTGCCCTTGATACCACTAGTGAAACCAGTGTTTATAAAACAGAAGGAGCCATTCTGCTGCTGTCTGAGGCCAGGCAATGCTGCACTGAGACCTCTGTCAAAGGGGAACACAGGACTGAGGGAAGCACTTCTCAGTGGCAGGACTGTGGGCACGAGAGGCTTGTGTTAGTTTGAGGATGGGAGAGTGAATGGAGGAGTTGGAGGAGAAAGGGCACTGGTAGGCCTTGAGCAGAGAGTGGCAGCCTGAACAGGGGTGCCTAGGAGGAGCCCAACGTGATGAGACCATGCCACGGGGCTTTGGGGTGTACGTGTCACAGAGTGGGGATCAAGGCATAGTGTTTGGATCTGAGTGAATGCTGATTTGTGTATCTGCTTTATTTTCTGCTGAATCGCTGTGCCACAAACAGCACCTGAAACATGATAGGGATCAGAAATATTTGTTGGAGTAATGAGTAGATGAGTGAATGAAAGTCATGATTACTGTAAAAATCACTTGTTATCAGGCCTGCTCACAAGGCTAATCCTCTGCCTTGCAGTGCTGGCACACCAGGTTCTAGTCCTGGTCGGGGCGCCGGATTCTGTCCCAGCTGCCCCTCTTCCAGGCCAGCTCTCTGTTGTGGCCCGGGAGTGTAGTGGAGGATGGCCCAAGTGCTTGGGCCCTGCACCCCATGGGAGACCAGGAGAAGCACCTGGCTCCTGGCTTCGGATCAGCGCGGTGTGCTGGCCGCAGCGCGCCAGCTGCGGCGGCCATTGGAGGGTGAACCAACGGCAAAGGAAGACCTTTCTCTCTGTCTCTCTCTCTCTCACTATCCACTCTGCCTGTCAAAAATTAAAAAATAAATTAAAAATTTTAAAAAATCACTTGCTGTCGTCATGTGACAATTATCCATTTGCCTGTCACTATTTGTATAGTGCCCAGCATATAACTAAGTGTAGAGGGTTAGTGCTATCATAGCTGTTAGTATAGCTGATCTCAAATGCAGATAATCATGATGAAACCAATGACAGCAACAACATCTGATGATGTATACGGTGCAAGTTCTAGTTTCAAATGCTTTAATTCCCTCATTAATTCTTGCAATAAATTGAGAGGTGAGTCCTACTGTTAATCCATTTTGTAGATAAGTGGACTGAGACATGGAGATGTTGTCTTGCTTATGTGAAACTTTCATGAGCCTTCCGTAAAGTTCACCTCTGGTGTTTGTTGGGAGCTGTTTGTTTTGAGGCTCCATGGAGCATCAGAGCTTCCTGGAGGGGAGTTGGAGTACAGCCTGCTGGGTCCATCCCTGCAGGTCTGGATTCAAGGGTTCTGGGTCATGGCCTGAGAATCTGCCTTGATGCTGCTCTTTGGACTCAGAAGCCACACTGCTTTAGAGAATTTTGTGACTCGAAAAAAAAATATGGTTCCAGTGAAGGCTGGTTTAGTAAATGTCTGGCAATTATTTAAACCCAAAGAACGTTTTTAGTCCTCTCTGTTGCTGTTTCTCCTTCTCCCTAGCCCCTCCCATCTCCTACTTGGCCAGCACCATCAGACAGAACCCTGCAAAGAGGAAAGCCGTGCCTCCTCCCTGGCAAGTGTGCAAGTGCTGAGCTAGGAGTGCAGGCCCATCTCAGGAGGGATGCACCTCGTTTCACTGCAGGCGGCTGGGGGTGCGTGGCTCTGCCTGAAAGCAAGCGTGTCTCTTCCCTGACTCCGGTGTCTTCTAACCCTTGCAAGTGCTAAATTGCCCCATAAACAAAATACATCTGGTGTTTGACTCGTGGAAAATATTACTCTTTGGTTGAGAAGAAGTGTGTGGATAGTCTGACTCCATTAATTTCCACTGGAGTGACTCTGGACCATCTGCTTCAGGCTCTGTCACGGGGGAGGGGGATCAGGACACTGGGCAGGTAGCCTGGAAAGGGCAGCATGGTCTTCTTGGAGCTGAGGGCAGATGCCCCCATCAGCTGTGTGTCTGGCAGAGCAGCTGGCCCTTCCTGAGCCTACTCTGTACACTCTGGTGGCCTCTTGGCCTTGCTGGACATGCTGGAGCATTCTGGTCCTGGGAGAGCCAGGCTGGGACCCCAGTGGTCTTGTTTTGCATGACTGGGGTCTAATGAGTGGGCTGCTCTGGCCCTGGTGCTGTGACCAGGATCCCTGTGATGGGCACTTTCTGGTCCCTTCAACCAGCTCTTTTTTGCCTCACTTCTGGGATGTTCCTCTAAGGCTTTTAGCAAGTGAGAGGGCTCCACGAGGGGGCCTCTGGAACCCAGCTACTGGAAATGATCAAGACCCTGGGGCAAGTACATGGTCAATAAGCTGTGTCACAGGGCCTAAAGGGCAGGCTGGACTTAGAAGTGGCATTTTTGCAATGGCCGTTTGTCCTGTGCCAAGCTACTAACCTCCCTGATCCCTATATCATCCTCTTAAGAAATGAGGATGTTGTCAAACCAATTTGACTGTTTTCTGGTTGCACATTAAATCACTAGCACAATGCCTAGTCCATGGAAGGTCCATGGAGGATGAGGATGTTAATGCTATCAGTCACTGTAAGTTATTGCATTCTAAGATGGTCATCCCATGGTGGACACACCTTCTGCTTATTTGTATACTCTCCTGTGCTTGAGGGTGATGACATAAAGCTTCAAGTTAGCCAGGGAGAAGATTATCTGGGTGGCTCTAACTTAATCATGCAGGCCCTGTAACAGGATTTGAGCTTTGCTGAAACCACAGGGGTTAGAAATATGAGCAACTGATGGAAGGTTGAAGGAGCAAGGGCCTGAGAGCTATCTCTCCTTGCCAAGCATAGCCCACAAACAACCAGCAAGACAGAGGCCACCCACCGTCCTGTCACCACAAGGTGTGCATTCTGCCTGCACCCTGAAAAAGCTCACGAGCAGTCCTCGCCTAGGCCAGCCTCCAGATGAGAACACAGCCTGGCTGACTTCTGTTTTCAGTTCTGGGAGACGTGAACAGAAGAGCTAGCCAAAATGTGTGCCACTGCAGACCCATGGAAGCCTGTGCAACAGCAAGTGTGTGTTGTTTTGTGCCATTGTGTCCATAGTAATGGAAATAGTAATAGAAAAGGAGGGCAAGACTGTGACATCTACCTCAGAGAAGGAGGATGAGAAGCCAGTGTTCTGGGGATCTGTGCAGAGTATGCAAGGCAGTGTCACATGAACCCTGGGTTTCAGTGTCTGTGTGAGGCTCCTACCAGTGTTGGGTCAGATCCCTGGCTAAGGAGCCCTGCTCTTTCTCCCTTACCAGGAACATATTCTTGCCCGTTGCCAGGTATCTTGCTGGATTCTTCTTGTTCATCCCTTTCTTTGGGGCTGGCTCCTGTCTTGCCATGGCTGGACCCTGACGCCCATTGCTGCCCACATATGGGCTGAATATGAACTGCTGTCTGGAGACCCTCTTACCTGCTACAGCTTTGCTGGAGGCGTCTTCCACCCCTTCTCACTCATCCTTCAGGCCTCTCTCCTGACGGCTTAAATGAGCTCTTGCTCCTCTCCTCTCTCTTCAACCTCTGCATCCCTGTCTGTTTCCTTCACACCTTCTGCCACCAGCAAAGTTCTGTTGGTTATTCCATTTGTCCATCTACTTCAAGTAGACTTTCAGGCCCAGGAGGCCAGATACCATGTTGGCCTTGTTTCATACTGATCCCTGCACCAGCACAGTGCAAAGTCAGCATGGGGTGGGGGAGGGGGACGGGATGGCATTGTGGCATAATGGGTTAAGCTGCTGCCTGTGATGCCAGCATCCTACATGGGAGCCATTCAATTCCTGGCTGCTCCACTTCCAATCCAGCTCCCTGCTAATATGCCTGGCAAAGCAGTGGAAGATGGCCCAAGTCTTTGAGTACCTGCAGCCACATGGGAGACCTGGATGAATCTCCTGGCTCCTGGTATCAGCTTGGCCCAGCCCCAGATATTGTAGCCATTTGGGGAGTGAATCAGGAGGTGGAAGATCTCTCTTTCTCTTTCTTTGTGTGTGTGTGTCCCCATAAATCTTTTAAAAAAATGTCTGGCCGTGCGTGTATGTGTGTGTGCGTGTGTGTGCACACATACATGCCAGGAGCTCCAACACACCCAGCCCATGCTGACCCTGGGACACCTACCCGCTGTGTGGCCTGTATCACCTCTCTACAAATACTGCATTTCAGCCTAAACAGTGTTGATGGCTTATACGTATCTCATTGGTACCCTTGTCTGTAGTGAATCCTGGTGGCCCTGTGTGATGGAGAAGAAGAGATGCAGGTTTTGATGTTACACAGAGTAACTGTTCAAATCTCAGCTCTGTCATTTACTAGTTTTCTGACATAAGCTGTAAGTAGTTTCCCTGAGCCTCGGTTTCCTCACCTGGAAAATGGGATAATTATATCCCCAGGCACAGGTGGTTGTGAGGATGTGATGAAATATGCACAGAGCATACAGCTCAGGCCTGGCACATTTTCCTAGCTCTGAAGGCAGAAACTTTCTATGGCAAGGGAAGACCAATTGCAGTGTAGTGTGAGTGACAGATGGAGAAGGAAACCACGTTGTGTGGACCAGCATGTAAAGACCCAGGCCAATGTCCCAGGAGTCCTGGGCAGCAGGACAGCTCTGCTCCACATCTCTCTCTACCTCCTTAGGTAGGATTCTTTTCCCCATGGAGTATGTGACCACCAACGGGACCATTTCTGTATTCATCCAGAGCTCCGGAGTGCAGGTTCATGAATATTCAAATAACCCTCTACCCTTGTTTGCCTATTAGCATGCTGTCTCTAGGCTTATTTTGCGGTTTTTCTCTGTTGCACATTTGTTCAGTGATTCACGCTTCATTGTCCAATGTGACTAGATCTGAGACAATCCAGCTATTCCCAGTTCTTAGAAAGGCTGGGTCTCTTCTCTGCCCTGGCTGCCAGCTCCTCGCTGCTCCTTCTGTTCCCAAAGATGGGAGGGTGGTGGAGCTCCCTATAGCCTGCCACTTTTAGGGACTCACTTCTGAATTTAAAAATTCATATTGATAATAATAACCCTGTATGTGTGTCTGTCACGTTCCATTTTACAAAGAGATTCCATTTCATCCTACTTTACAGTCTGGCTTTCTGCACATGCAAGATGCTGACATTCTTTTCTGAACGGGGCCGTGTCTCTTTTCGGTCTGAATATTTAACCACAAAATTTGAACAAAACAGAACCTGTATTAAGGCTCAGCTGCACAACGATTTCTCACAGTGGTACAGCGTAACAAGATCCATCCTTTCTTTCTCCCTGTGCTGGCTGGAGTTTGGTTTTAAGTCAGCTGAGTTCTGCGAGAGACTCTGGGTGTTAGTTTCCTATTGCTGCTGTAGCCAACTGCTGTAGACTTAATGACTTAGGATAGCATGTGTGTATTCTACATAAATAAGAAGGGCATGGCAGGACTGGGTCCCTTGCCTTTTCCGTCTTCCAAAGGACTCCTGCATTTCTTGGTTCACATGCCCTTTCTTCATCTTCAAAGCAACTACTATAACAACTTCTAGTCTCTCTCACATTTTCTCTGTTTCTGTCATCATAGCTCCTTCTCTCTCTAATCCCCCAGCCCCCTTCTTGCAATGATCCTTGTGATGACATTGGGCCAGACCCAAAAATCCAGGATAATGTCCCATCTCAAGATATTTAAACTTGATCACATTTGAGATTTGCTGTGTAAGATGACATGGTCACAGGGACCTCACCTGGCTGTCTTTGCACGTCCATTCTACCTACCATGCTTTTCTTCTGGGATGGCCAGAGAACTAGGTACTTATCTAGGATGTGGGTTGATTTATTTATTTCTTCTTTTCTTCCGCTCTGCAGGGTGGACTGCTCCTAGTAACTTGTACGAGTTTCTCAGCTTCAGAGTTACAGGGTCCCTGGTAGGCACATGGCAGCCTTGTGGTGAGTTCAACAAGTCCTAACTTCTTAGTCAGATCTTTCTGTGTGCAAAGTGGCTCTTTTAAATTCGAAGCCCAGTTGGATTCCCCAAATCACTTCTGAACCAGCAATTGTCCCTTCCAGTGAAAGCTGAGATGTAGAGAAGCTCAGTGACAGGTCTCTTTTTTCTATAATATGACTCATGACTCTGGTGCTGGACAGGCCTGGACTCAGCTCTGGTCTGATGCTCTGTGTCTTTGTGCTTGAGGCTTCACCTCTCAGAGCCTCTACAGTACCCATATATACAGTCTATACAGTACCCATAGTGTTTGAGTTTTTGTATGAAAAGCTTAGGATAGGGTCTGCACTGATACACACGAGCTGTTTCCTCATATATGTTGTGACTGTTGGGATAATCATAGTTCCTGCAAAGTGCTTGCTGGAGAGTCTTAGAAGCATAACTACTGAAATTGCTGCTGTTATTGCTCTTGGCTGGGGCATGATCGGAGGTATTTCCCCAAGACTTCTTGGGCTCTGAGCCTCTGCATTGATTGATCATGTCCTCTACCATATGTGCAGTACAGTCCCCAAACTGAGTGTAACTACTTCCTGTGTTAACACATAAAGAAAATGGGGTGGAGAGAAGTGATTTTTACCTTAGCTATCAAAGTGTTAATTTGAATGTGAAATCCTGAGATCTGTCAGAGCTTGGATCCTTAATCTATTCCCCTTGCAATTTGCATGTTTTAATTGGTCCTTGGTCGATAGATTTTTTTAAAAAGATTTATTTATTTACTTGGAAGAGTTATACACAAAGAGAAGAAGAGGCAGAGAGAAAGAGGTCTTCCATTCACTGGTTCACTCCCCGTTGGCAGCAACGGCCAGAACTGTGCCGATCCAAGCCAGGAGCCAGGAGCTTCTTCCAGGTCTCCCATATGGGTGCTGGAGCCTAAGAACTTGGACCATCTTCTGCTGCTTTCCCAGGCCATAGCAGAGAGCTGGATCGGAAGTGGAGCATCCGGGACTCAAACCAGGTCCCATATGGATGCCAGCACTGGAGGCGGCAGCTTTACCCACTACACCATAGTGCGGTCGATAGATTTTTCTTTTCTTTTCTTTTTTTTTTTTTGACAGGCAGAGTGGACAGTGAGAGAGAGACAGAGAGAAAGGTCTTCCTTTACTATTGGTTCACCCTCCAATGGCCACTGTGGCCGGCATGCTGCGACCGGCGCACCATGCTGATCCGGTGGCAGGAGCCAGGTGCTTTTCCTGGTCTCCCATGGGGTGCAGGGCCCAAGCACTTGGGCCATCCTCCACTGCACTCCCGGGCCACAGCAGAGAGCTGGCCTGGAAGAGGGGCAGCTGGGACAGAACCCGGCACCCCAACCTGGACTAGAACCCAGTGTGCCGGCACCGCAAGGCGGAGGATTAGCCTATTGAGCCACGGCGCCGGCCGTGGTCGATAGATTTTATAACTTACACTCCCCCTTACTCCAAGGCCTGAAAGATCCTGAGACCCAGATGTCAGTCACAGCTCATTTGGGTGCACTGCTGAAGGCAGAAATGGGGACTTCTGACTTGTTCCCATTTCACAGAGCTCCTGTCCTACAGAGCAGTGAGTGCAGTGGGCCCCTCAGGGCATTTCCTCCCACCTGCCCAGAGCAATTTCCTCAGCTTCCTCCCTGCTACTTTTCTGGATCACCATAGAAGTCAGCATTTACATTGAAGCTGGTATTAACGCCAAAGCACATGGAGCAACTTGGGGAGTTTTCTTCAGAACAGAAAATGCCCAATTTCCAAAGATATGGCTTGAACACAAATAGGTGTTGACTTCAGCTCTTCTGGGAGCTGCTGCCTTGCATAACAACAGGTCTTGGGACTGCAGGGAGGCAACCCACGCTTCTAACAATGTGTTTGTCAACAGAAGGATCTATGTGGGGCTCGAGGAGGTCTTGAATAATGTATAAAATCTACACGTTAGGGTTGATTAAAATCCTAAGTGCATTATCCAACTGGAGCAAAAGACTCTTGCATTCTCTGGTCCTTGAAAGTCATTGATCTTCAAGGCTTTTTGTCCTCACATGGCACTAAGACAATGACTATCAGGGCCATCAGCAACCTGGGGAGACCAACGTGCTCAAAGCCACTCACAGGAAGTTCCCCAGTGAATTCATATGCAATGGGAATATTGCACTGCACATTTGAGCCTCATATGGCCAGAAATAAGAAACATTTTGGATTTATTTTGCTAGTTTTTCCCATATAGAAAGATACAAGCCAGGGGGAATGAGAAGCTACTTACAGGGTTTCAAGAACCATATTCTGGGCTTCAGCAGATTCTGAGCATTCGATTATCCAGATTCCTACTGCCATTATGAGAAGCTTTGACTTGTAATTTAGCCCACAAGAAGCAGGCCCATGAACTTGGGTACACCAAGTAGGGATGGGGTGCCCATTAAGAAACCACTTATGGGAAGGCCCTGACAAAGTGATGTCAGGATATCTAGGCCCCACAGAAAATTGGACTCTTGCCTTGGTCACTCCATCTGTTCTGTCCCTCTCCTTTCACTGGATTTCAGAAGCCAATAACTTGTCTGCCTTCCCAGGTTCACAGATGGAGAAGAATTTTCCCCAGGATGAGTCATATCCTTTCTCACTCATACTTGATTTTTGTTTTATCTTAGTTTCATCTGTTTATCTGTTTATTTTATCTGAAAGGCACAGGGAGGTGAGGAGCAGAGAGATATCTCTCATCCACTGGTTACTCACCAAATTCTTAGAATAGCTGGAACTGAGCCAGCTCAAAGCGTGGAGACTGGAACTCCATCTGGGTCTCCCACCTGGGTGACAGAGACTCAGGCACTAGAACTATCGCATGATTAGGAAGGAATTCAGAGTGGAGCCAGGACTTGATCTAAGCACTTCAATAGGGGATATGGATGTCCCAAGCAACATTTTAACTGCAGTACCAAACTGCTTCTAGATGATTTTTGATGATTTTAGATTTAGAGTTGACCATGGGATGGTTCAGCATTTTAGGAATGCTGTGTTAGAGTAAGTTTATATTGCATGTGGGAAGTTCTGAGTTTCTGAGATGCTAGAAGTCAGAATGTGATGAATTAAACTGTGCCCCCTGAATTTATATGTTGAAGCCATAACCCCTTGGAGCTCAGAGTGTGATGTTTACAGAGATAAGGTCTTCACAGAAGTAATCAAGTTAAAATGAGGTCTCTAAAATGGGCCCTCTTATGCTAGGACTGACGTCCTTGTGAAAAGGGAAAATTTGGGTTCACAGACATGCGTTCTGGGGTATGGTGTGAAGATGAAGGCAGAGCTCAGCATGAGCAGCTGCCAGCCAAGATCCCTGGTGACCCACCCAGAAAGGGGAGAGGGCAGGGGCAGATTCTCACACAGCCCTTGGCAGCAATCAGCCCTGCTGGCACTTGACCTCAATGTGTGGGCTCCAGAACTCTGAAACAATACATTTCTTTGTTTTAAAATTTTTGTGTTAATATAAAGAAAACAGATATCATGTATTTCATAGATACCATTCTGAAAAGATAACCATGCTTCCCTCTGTCTCCCTCCCTCAACCCCCTCTCCTTCCTTCATTTCTTTGTCTTTAATTTTTGCACAGAAATAATTTCAAGCTCCTCTATAATCAGAGGTTTAACTTGTCACTAACCATAATATTCAACAAGTAAAAAGTAGGAAGACCACAGTTCCACAGGAATGTAAACAAGGGCTAAAAACAACAATCATATCACAAGATGTCAGTTACATGCCTAAACATTTTTTGTGTTCTATATTAACTGCCATATGTTAGAGAAAAATATATTTGGTTTTTTTTTTTTTTTTTGGATTGGCTTATTTCTCTAAGCATAATCGTTTCCAGTTGCATCCATTTTATTGCAAAAGTCAGAATTTTATAATTTTTTTTAATGTTTGAGTAGTGTTCCATAGCGTGTATCATACTTTCCTTATTCAGTCAACAGTTGATGGGCATCTGGGTTGATTCCATTTCTTAGCCATTGAGAATTGAGCTGCAACAAGTTTGGGGGTACAAATAACTCTTTCATATGCTGATTTCATTTCCTTTGGGTAGATTCCCTGGAGTAGAATGGCTGGGTCATATGGTAGATCTATTTTTAGAACTCTGAGGAAACTCTATACTGTCTTCCATGGTGGTTGCACTAATTTACATTCCCACCAACAGTGTATCAAGTACTCTTTTCTCCATATCCTTGCCAGCATTTACTGTTTGTTGCTTTCTGTATGAGAGTCCTTCTACCTGAGGTGAGGTGAAACTTCATTGTGGTTTAGATGTACATTTCCTGAATATCTTCTGATGTGTCTGCTGGCCATTTGCATTTCATTGTTTGAGAAATGCCTGGGACCTCTGAGCCTGTGGTCTTTTGTGAAGCAGTCCTAGCAAACTGACCAGATCTGGGTCCCTTAGCTGAAACTTTGAGTGAGGTGAGCTTTCAGAACCTGGAAGTTTACCTGCCCTCTTCCTTTCCCCAGGTGGCCCTGGGGAGGTGCTCCACATGCCCTCAGAATTCAGACTGGAAATGACTCCTCTAAGGACTTGTTAGCAATGGCAGTTAGTGGGGCTGAAGCACCTTCCAGAAGCACTCTATGAAGGAGGACTCAGAGACCGTAGACTGAAGAGGCAAGTGTGCTGTGATTGATTAGTGATGTCTGTCACAGACATGGCAGTTGTGGGGAGGGAAGTAAGACATGGCAGACACCTCCCCCACTCCCCGACCAGTCCAACTGCCTCATTTGGCAGAGGATGAAGCCTGGAGCCTGCAAAAGTCAGAGGACTGGCTCAGCGCCACACTCCACTTTCGGCATCAGGGAGGGTTCTGATGTGTGTGGGGTTTGATGCTGTCTGTAGGCAAATGCAGTTACTGGGGAGAGCACACCCAGGCATTTGGGGCCCCTGTGTTTCCACTTTCTTTGGACTCCAGCGCTAACACTGGCATCTGCCTTTGCTCTCCTCACACTGCTCGTGGTGCTGTTAGAACTTCCTTTTTTAGGCTCTTCAATCTCTATTTGTTGGGCTTTTTCTGAAGTTGAGGATACTCCTTATGTTCCCAGAAGCACTGGATCCAGACCAGTGATTCTCAGTCAGGCAGTATTTTGCCACCCAGGGCCAGTACCGGACTCACGTTTGGCTGTCCCACTGTGGGGAGGCACTCTGGTGCCGTGTGAGTGGAGGTGAGTGGCGTTGCTCCGTATAGGCCGTGCACCAGGATGGCTATGCCTAGAAAGGCCCAGCCCAATGTCAGTGCCCCAACACTGAGGCTCCTGCTCCATATGGAAGTTGCTTTGTTTTCCATGTTCCCCTCCCCAGAACCCCTAGAGCATTCTGTACAGCCCCCTTTCCACAGATTCTTTAGTCCGCATTCCTGGAAATGCCACATTCCTGGAAAAGCACATGTCTGGACCAGGCCTCCTGGACAGCCTCTTGGTTGAACAGATTCTGACAAGGGGAGGAGCCTGACGTCAGGACGAGTCGCTCTCCTGAGAGTCATGCTGCAGACTCTGATTCTCTCCCACTGTGGCGTCACTGCCACAGATCAGCCCCTGGATGTTGGGTCAAGAGATCTCTCCCTGGGTAGGATACTGCAAGGACACTGTCTAAAATGGGATTCAGGCTGGCACCGCTGCTCACTAGGCTAATCCTCCACCTGTGGCACCGGCACCCCGGGTTCTAGTCCCAGTTGGGGCACCGGATTCTGTCCCAGTTGCTCCTCTTCCAGTCCAGCTCTCTTCTGTGGCCTGGGAAGGCAGTGGAGGATGGCCCAAGTGCTTGGGCTCCTGCACCCACAAGTGGGAGACCAGGAGGAAGCACCTGGCTTCTGGCTTCAGGATTGGTGCAGTGTGCAGGCCGTGGTGGCCATTTGGGGGGTGAACCAACAGAAGGAAGACCTTTCTCTCTGTCTCTCTCTCTCACCATCTAACTCTGCCTATCAAAAAAAAAAAAAATGGGACTCAGAGGGGGAATTTCATAGCCTTCTCATGTCTGTGCCTCTGGGGCTTCTTGTTCTTATTTCTGGGGAAGCAAAGTCTCTTGTAGAATTTTAGAGACAAAAGTTCCTAGAAGGTCCAGTTAGGGACTGTGGCAAGATAGCAGTCAGATGGCATTTAAAAGGGTCTGTGCATATGGCCGTTGTCTGCCTCTCCTGTTGGACACGAGTTCCTTGAAGTCAGAATCACTTTTTGGTCAGCACCCTGCCATCAGTGTCCAGCATTACGCTGGCCAGGCAGCACTGAAGGGTGCCATTAACCAGGTGAAGCTGAAGTCCAGACTGTTTTCTCTCTGTGTGAGTTGAGTCCCGAGAACAGAACCTGAACAAATACTCAGTAAGTGCTCAATAACTATCTGTTGGGTTAATTGTTGGTGCAGCTGCTGTAGTATCTGTGCTAAGCATTGAACAGGTAGCAACTGGTTTAATTCTCACCACCCCTGCACTGTTCTCACTTTTACAAATACAGACAGGCATTGGACACAGTGGTTAAGATGCCACTTGGCACACCCACACCCAATATCACAGAGCCTGGCTCCACTCCTGAGCCTAGCTTCCAATGATGTGCACCTGGGGAGCATCAGTGATGGCGCGGGTAGTTGGGTCCCTGCCACCCATCCGGGAGACCTACCTGGAGTTCCTGGATCCCTGCTTCAGCCTAACCTGGCCTCAGGTGTTGCAGGCATTGAGAGAGCGAACCATCTACGGCAGCTGTGTTTGTTTCTCACTTCTTGTTTCAAAAATAAATAAATAAAATTTAAAATTGTAGAAATTAGTGAGCGTACTGGGTTAGAGAGGTTAATAATTTGATCAGAGTCACACAGCCAAGGAGCAGAGCTAAGACTGAGTCCTAGTCTGGCCTGTGTGTACTGCATCCCACTTCAGAGGTCATGCAGGGACATTGGGAGCCTGTCTTGTACTTCATGGGACCACTGAGTTCTTTGACAGATAGGTGGGCCTGGTGGAATCAGAGTCTGGAAAGGGGCCCCCAGGGAGACTCCTGCTGTGCCTTTGGGAGCGCCATCCAGACCTGACAAAGGGAAAGCAACTGGAGAGTTGGTGGCTTGAAGGAAAGAGAGATTCTAGCATAGGCAGGGGTCCTGGGGCAAGGAATGTGGAAAATGGAGATATTTGGGGGAAGACATCCGATGTTAGCAGAAATGGGCATAGGCAGCTTAAATTTTCAAGCATGTTGCATTTGAGACTACTAGGAAACATCCAGAGAGTGAAACAAAAGAGGAAAGATGATAGTTTCAATGTTGTTTGGTAGAAACTATTAAAAATAACTTATGTTTACAGAAACCTGCCTTGGCTGATATACTGAGAAAGATGTAGTTCTATCTTTGGGCATGATTGGATCCAGGGGTTCAGTGAAAAATTCAGAGCTCTGATTCTCTCTGTCTCCTGAAAAGACAGCCAGCAACCCAGACTGATCCGGGTAGCTTAGAAATGTAAAGGGGCAGGGCGAAGGAAAGAGAAAAAAGGGAAAGGGGAAGAGAAAGAGGGAGGGAGGGAGGGAGAGAGAAGAGAGGAGAGGAGAGGAGAGGTGAGGAGAGGAGAGGAGAGGAGAGGAGAGGAGAGGAGAGGAGAGGAGAGGAGAAGGGAGAGGGATATATGGGGAGAGAGGGAGACAGAGAAAGAGAGGGAGGGGATAGATACTGAGTGGGTGGGTGGCTCTAACAAGAGCTTTGAGACTCCTGGGTTCAACACCCAGCAGCAAGGAAGTGCAGAGATGAGGTCTCTGCTGAGAGTCCCGGCAGAGCAATGAGTTAGTGCTCCTCCAATGAAAGGCACAAAGGCAGGCAAAGCCATAACACGTGTCCACTCTAAGGGACAGAGTGATGTTTCTCATTCCCTCTGCAAGACGCACCACATAGAAAGGGAGTCACGCAGAAGGCAGGATCAAAGAAGGGGCTTCTCAGGCCTTGGTGCTTTTTCTTACTTGGTTTCTTAAATCTCCCAGGTGTCTGCAGGTGGTAGTTGCTGCTTGGCGAGTATGGAAGGAACTCAAGAGGAGGAACCTCTGGCCTTAGCACAGGTAACCGAGCAGCTGTATACGAAGAGGCAGCAGCTCCTTTGCGGTTGTATTGCTTGTTTTGTTCATGGTTACCTGCAATGTGGCATGGCTGCAGATGGGTGGAAATATGCTTCGGTGTAACACATTCACAGCAGCGGGAGAGCCGTCCCCGCAAACACAACTGCTCAGCGCCAAAAGCGGTCTTCACAGTTCCTAGTCTGTGCTGCTTTCTGAATACAAAGAGACGGATGATTATTGCAGGAATGGACAGTCGAGCTGTGGTCAGACACTCAGAGCCGTTTAACCGGTTGGTCACAAATATAAAATCAGAGACAGGGAGGGTGCAGCACACTCAGCAGTGGAGTCTCAGGTGGAGCTTAGAGCTGGGACTCAAAGCTCGGAAAATGCAAGTCTAGACCAAAGGCAGGGATGGTCTGGGCTGGGTCGAACCTGACATTTCTGGGGTTGTGATGTATGGACTGGCCCCCAGGTCCCTCTTTAGGAAGGAACTACGGCCTAAGCTATGCAGCCAGAGGTCAACCTTCATGCTCAGCACCCACGGACAGTGAGTGGCAGGCCGAGTCCTGGTCTCCCATGACGCCCACGTGCTAATCCTGGGAACCTGTGAGTGTGGTGCTTTACCTGGCAGAGGTTCTTTACAGATGTGATGAAGCCAGGTTCGCAGAGGTAAGGCGGCCTGACGTCCTCACAAGGATGACGAGGGGCGGGGAAGGCAGAAGAGGCAGCACGATGTGATGGGAGCAGAGGCTGCAGTACTGTTGGCCCAGGTGCTCCATTTGTACTTCTGACCTTATCCTCTGAGCTCATGTAATTTGTTTCGGTAGCAATAGGAATATGAATACAGGGTGCAGAGGTACAGTTTTCTGGGCCAAGGCAGGACAGACGGATAGGCCGTTCTAGCCCCTGAGGCACTCTGAAGGGGAGCCAGGAGGCTATTAAGCTTGATTCAGAGCCCAGCTTCCCCCTCTGTCCACTTCTTCCCCTACCTTCTACAAGTGTTGGTCCCAAGAGCACCCCCTGAGAAACGTACTGACTCCAAACACCATCTCTGCGCTGGCTTCCTGGGGAGCCAGTGCTGTGCTGAGTGGTTGGTAAGCAGAGCCCCACGGTAGCCCAGCATGTAAGCATTCCCAGTGGCTTCCCGATGTGGTACCCTTAGGCATGTCATGTTGCCTTTTCAAGCCTCATTCTCTTGAGCTTGGGAGTACAAGCATTGGCTAAGCTTGTAGGAGCTGGCAGTGAGGACCAACTGGAAGCGCATCAGGAAAGCACGTAGTACAAAGTGCTCCTTGAAGCAAGCTCTTGAAAAATGCCATGAGACTGGTTATGGTGGAACCGGCACTCTCAGATGTTGTTGACAGTGAGCATGATGGTGAGAGTGAAGAGACTGGTGTAAGAATTCCAGAGGCTTGTGGTCATGTCTGTGCCTTATGGAGACCATCTGTGCAGAAAACTCATAGATTGTTCTGCCATTAGTGCCCAAGAAGACCAGGGAGAGAAAAATGAGGGAGGAATATTTTAAGAGTGATTTTCTATCTTCCCTTAACTTGTGTGAACCTTGAGATAGATTGTTGGCTTCTGGGCTGGATCCTGGTCTCTGAGTTGGAATCCTGAGATTTATTGAACACCTGGTTCAAGACAGGAAATTAAGCAACTTGGGAGCCATTCATTGGGGTGCCTTTTGGGATTAATTTCTAGCACTTAGCTTTTCTGTGCCAAATGTGGGTTCTGGGACCTTCTTTCTACTTCCCAAGGAGATACATACTGGGGATGGAGGCATTGTAGGTGATATGTCACCTTCTCCAGGAGAACTCAGAGCCTGCCCTCAAGGCTAGGAAGAAGAGGAAATAACTTTTAAATGATTATGTGGGTTTTAATGATTTCTTTTTTTTACTCAAAAAGAGACGTAAACTATATCCATGGATCTCAACTACAAATCCTTTCCTCTGATCACCCAAAAATGGCCCTTTGAAAAGTGTGAAAAATGACTCCCCTGTTTGTGTTCCTGGCTTGGTATAGCTCAGCCTGTCAGCAAAGCCTGATTTGCAGGTGAGCTATTGAGGATGCTGAGAACAAGAACTGTTGTGAAAATGCCAGGGAACTCAGACTTGGACTTCAAGTCCTCAGTAAGGAACTGGACAAACAACCAAGTAAATTAAACTCCAGCCGGTTCTCCTGGGCTGGGTCCGTGGGTGCTAAGCCCCAGCTGTCAGCCCAGGTTCACGAGTGAAGATAAATCACTGCAGAAAATGGACTGTAATGAAAACACTGACAGACTCCTCAAAGTAATGGCGCTCGGGGGTCTCCCTTTGGTTACACTCGGTATATTATGCAATTACTGCCTTAGAAATGGCCTTTTCTTCACTCCTGAGAGGTGAGTCTTGGTTTTGGAACAGGGACTGCAGAGTCAAAAGATACCTTGATGCTTGGGACTGTGTGTAGGTTGAATATAGCCTGGGCAGTCCCAGCCCTGACAGTTGGCAGCAATTTTCTGTTTCACAGAGGCTTGAATTGGCTCCGTCTAATCACTAGAATCACTGCTCCGGGGGGGCTGGTGGAGCAAACAGGTCAGCCATCCCTCCAATCTGCAGGTGAGTTGTTCACGCCCCAAGAAATGGGCTGTATGTTGCTCTCCTGTTCCATCAGATGCGGTGGGACTGAGCAAAGGATAAGCTTCCACCAGGATGTCTATTGTGGTGGTTATTGCCAGGGCCATGGGTGAGGGGCATGTGGTACCAATTGGAAAGGGGGCGGGCACAGTGGATGTCATGTTGTGTTAAAGCCAGGCTACTCTGTGAGGACCTGTACGTTTAAGGCACTGAATCTGTCTCTGACCTGCCTCGGCCTTTCTTAACTACTGCTATCTCTGGAAGCATCTAAGTCCACAACTGGAGGGCTTCTTTTGGGCAACAAGTAAAAATGTGGGAATGAATTGCTGTTTCAACTACCTTGGAATTCTTGGTTCAAAACTTACTTGCTCTTGAAAAAAAAAAGTGTGGAATGGCTAAATCCACTACCCTAATCGCTCTTTTCTCCACTAGTGCTTGGAATGTGTACACATATGTCTGCTTCAGGAGGTTTTATTCTGCATGTTTGCTTGAGTGCGGAGTCAAGGAGGACAACTCTGCCTTTCTTGTCTGTGTGAGTGTAGACAAGTCACTCATCTATTTTAATCTCAGTTTGTAAATGGGGTTAATAATTGAATTGAGGGTCTGGCACTGTGTCGTAGCAGGGTAAGCCTCTGATTGTGTAGCCAGCATCCTGTATGGGTGCTGGTTCATGTCCTGGCTGCTCCTCTTCTGAACAGCTCTCTGCTTATGGCCTGTGAAAGCAGTGGAGGATGGTCCAAGTGCATGGGCCCCTGCACCTGCAGGGGAGACCCGGAAGAGGCTCCTGGATCCCGGCTTCAGATCGGCCATTGTGGCCATCTGGGGAGTGAACCAGTGAATGGAAGACTTTTCTCTCTGTCTCTCCATCTTTCTATCTGTAACTCTGCCTCTCAAGTAAATAAACAAGATCCTTAAAAATAATTAAATTGGTACCATAGAGTTGATGGAATGGTTAGTGATAAACTAAAATGGAAAATATTCAAGACTACGTGACCTATTTGTAATTTCACAAATTTCTACTTTTAAGAAATTCATATATATCTCTAGTACCTCCATTTAGTTGGTCAATGTGGAAGAAATGTCCCAAAGACTTTCCTTATAAATATCTATTTCTTAGGTGCTGTTTTACTGATGAACTGTTTGACAGACTCTGTTGCTTGGCTAAACTGACCCCCAAATACAAACCTTTCATATATGCCACCTTCCAGTTAGAAGCAGTCATGTGTCAGTGTTTTAAACAACCATAATAAAATCTATAGGATGCAACTTTCCACATGGCCCTTTGGTCCTTTTTTGGAAGAATCAGATCTAGGTGAAAAGGATGGCCAGTCTTTGCCTCTCTCTTCGTATAATCTGTGGACATGGAACCTAGAAATTCTGAAGCCATTTTGCAGCAGGCAAGAAGCATGAGAAAAAAGAACAAGAATCTTAGGGAATCCTGGCCTTGATTGACATTGACCCACACACCGATTTTGGCAGCTGCCTTCCTCCAGGCTTCTCATTTGTGCCTTTTCAAGGGTGAGAGCAGAATTTTGGGGAAGAGATAGAAATGTATAAGCATCTGAAAATTGAGGAAAGGAAAGACATAGTCAAAGAGGTCTGCATCTCTCTTTGGGTATTTAGAGAATTACAGAAAGGAAGGGGGATCCAAACCAAAATAAATCTCAACCCTTCTCCCGCAGTGAACTGGAAGCAACTTGAAAGCAGTGCATGTGTGTGCCTGGTGCTTCGTCTTGCCTCTACCTGGCATTATGCCTGGCATAGTAGGTGTTTGCTGAACCAACAAAGGAATTTTTCTTTTCACCTCTTTTAACTTTGTCCAGGCGTATCTGGCTCATCAGAACAGTTGTGATGACAGCTGCTTGGTGGGTTTCCAAGTGCTGTGCTATGTTAGTACAGCACACAGTGTTCGGGAGCAGGATGGCAAGTGAACAACTGAACCTGGCTGGCCAGACCTGTGCTGGTAAAACTTAGCATCTTATCTGAATCATTAGGAAGAAACATTTTCCAATACTTGCTCTAATATGTGATTCTCCTTGGAGGATTTCTAATGAGGAACCAAATTTAAACTGGGTAAGAATAGTATTTTCATTAAGGGCCTGGTCTCTGTCCAAAGAGTCACATGACTTGATGGGAGACGTAGACATATCAGTGATTTCTGGATCCTCTGTGACACGGGTGCACCTGCTGTCATCTCACTCGCTCCTTCCTGTGATCCCCTGAAAGGCAGGGGAGGGGGTATCCTGCTGGCAGTAGGAAGAATGTTTCCTGCTGCAGCAACAACCTAGCACTTGTTCATCACAGGGTGCACAGCCAGTCCGTCAGAAAGATCAAGCCTTGGGCATTTATTTTCATAATCTCTTATGGTGGGGGAAGCATAGGCAAGGGAATGTACTCTTGAGTAATTTATTCTGTTCTTTGGCATTGATGAAACAGATAAAAATAAATCAGTGTTTCAACTCAGCTTGTTTGAAGGACAAGCCAGAATCATACCATTAAAAATTAACAACTAAAACAGATTGTACATTACTAGGGATGAGTTCAGACCCAAAGTGGAATAATTGGCCAAATGAATCTACCAAGTGTTGGGTGTGATGAATTCACTCTCATTTCCAGTGGTTCAGAAATAAAAGAAGACAGATTATCTTCATTTCAGGCCAAGGAGATGTGCAGGAACATCTCAGCACATCTTATCTGAGTTAAGGGGGACCTAAGAGAGAGGCTAAGGTCAGAACTGTGGGGTTTTCTTGAATACCAAATTTATTGCTAAGCACAATCCTCTGAAAATGTCAAAATTACCGGATCATTTCTCTCCTTGGAGTCATCTAGACTCCAGAGGATAACATAAACATCTGCTTAATGTCTTACGGCCTGAACAACTCTGTCAATGCCCATTGTGTATATCCATTGATACCATCTACTGAATGTGACATCCAGTCTGCCAGCCAGACAACTAGCATTTATGGAACACCTGCCTGAGCTTGGTTCTGTACTGGGACAGAAGATACAGCATGGATTAGATAGACTTTGCTCTTAAAGAAATTAGTTCAGTGTGTGTCTTTAGAGCAGGTTTTTTTGTTTTAAGATTTTTAAAAATTTATTTGAAAGTCAGAATGACAGAGAGAGAAGTACAGAGAGAGAAAGAGACCTTTCATCGCTGGTTCACTCCCCAAATGGCCAGGTGTGGCCAGGATCAAGCTGAAGCCAGGAGCCAGGAATCCCATTCTAGTCTCCAATGTGGGTGGTGGCATGGGCCTAGGTACGTGGGTCATCTTCTGCTGATTTCCCAGCCACCTTAGCAGGGAGCTGGATTGGAAGCAGAGCAATTGTGACTCAAATCAGTGTTTGTATATGGGTTGCCAGTGTCGCAAGTGGCGGCATAGCCTGCTGCAACATATAACACCAGCCATTAGAACAGAGCTTTTTAAATTCCACACTATCAACATTCTGGGCTGGAGAATCTTTTGTTGTGAGAACAGACATTCCATTGTAGGAATCCATTGTAGACTCTATGCTACTACATTCCGAAAGCTCCTGCCCCTCCCCCACAACCGCCCACTTCGGGATCAATAAAAACATCTCCAGATTCTGGCAGATGCTCCCTCAGCAGGGAGGACAACTGTTCCTGGCTGAGAACCATTAGAATCAGAAGCTCACATCTACCTCTGCCTTACCATCTTCTAATTGTTTACTTAATTAATTGTTATTTAGCTTTCTTTATTCCCAGCACCTAGTAAAGTCTCTGGTACAGAGCTGTGCAATAAATACCTTCAGATTAAGTGACTGAATGAGTGAGTGAGGGCTTGTATTTATAAGACCAACCTTTTCCCAAGAAGTAGACAGGCTGTTAAGAAGACCTTGAGTCAAGTCCATGCACAGTGCCAAGCAAACAATCTATCCAATCAAAAATCTACCTCAGCTAAGTGGGAAAAAAATTGGCTTATGGGGGTATGTAGCTGTATAAGCCCAACAGATAATTGAGCGGCTGGGTTTTTTGGTTTCAACAGATTGGTTTGCCATTCTGTAGCCACAATAACAGAGCAAAGTAACAATCATGTCTATGTTTAATTTTCTGAAAAGTGCTCCGTTGCCGAGGCTAGCAATCTGGCCAATTAAATGTGGCCGATTGGCACTCCCACACAAGTTTGGGGGTATTTAAAATAGCTCTCTGTGAAAGAAAAAAAAAATCCAAGCTGCACAAAAAGTTGTTAACTATCCCAAGATTTCATACATCAAAAGCAGACTTTTGATGGTAGAATTGTTCTAGATGACAGAGAATAGACAAGCCATCCACTGTGAATGCGTTAGTGTCAAACTGAATGTTGCCTCTGTGTCCAGTGATCATGTCTATTAGTACAATTGGACAGTTTTTTATGTTTCCACTCTTTTTGTGCACTGAGGTTATGTGGCTCCTGACCATATCAGCCATTCAGATGGGACCAAGAGTGTCCACTCCCAAGCTTTTTTTTTATTGCCTAAAGCTTAACTGAAGTGTGACTGATAGGAATGGGGAAAGGATCCATTCCTGTTATATTCTTTTTTTTTTTTTTTTGACAGGCAGAGTGGACAGTGAGAGAGAGAGACAGAGAGAAAGGTCTTCCTTTTTGCCGTTGGTTCACCCTCCAATGGCCGCCGTGGTCAGCGCGCTGATCCAATGGCAGGAGCCAGGTGCTTCTCCTGGTCTCCCATGCGGGTACAGGGCCCAAGCACTTGGACCATCCTCCACTGCACTCCGGGGCCACAGCAGAGAGCTGGACTGGAAGAGGAGCAACCGGGATAGAATCCGGTGCCCCGACTGGGACTAGAACCTGGTGTGCTGGCGCCAGAAGGTGGATGATTAGCCTATTGAGCTGCGGCGCCGGCTCCTGTTATATTCTTAATAGATTCATGCAGGGGAGGCTTTATTAGTTACCTATGAGTATTACTACAATGCTGTTGAGTAACAACAAGCCATAAAGCATTGGCATGTGGCCCTAATATTTGCTTAGCCTATACATCTCTAGGGTTTAGAGAGTACTGGCTGGATTTGGGTGATTTTGGGTGTCCTGTTTTTCTGGGGTTGGCAGCAGGTTCATCACTGACTCTGTTGCCGCAGACTGGGTTTGCTCAACACTCGGATCTCTTCTCTGGGATGATTTGGATTACTTCCATCATCCAGGAGCACAGCTGGAAAATGTGTGTGAGGCAGCTAGAGATACAAGAGATTGAATTATGCTTTAATATCCTGTTGGCCAAAGCATATCACGTGGTTGAGTCCAGAGCTAAGAGGTCAGGTATAATAATCAGTCCAAAGTGAGAGGCCTGCAAAGTTACATGGCCAAGGGTTTGAGTATCAAGAGGAGTGGCTGTAATGGATTAACGTATCAATAGGCTACAGAGTCTAAACTGCAGGACGTGCCTGGCTTGATAGTAAAACTAAACCTATAGAAATGTTCAGAGAAAGATGAAGAGGAAGGAAATGCATCTATGACTTAGGAAAAGCTCAACCACCTGGCTGGCATTTGGGTTCCATCTTCTCTAGCTATATGAAGAATGTACTCTAGCTATATGAAAGAACATCACAGATACAAATAAGTAATAACACAGGACTAAAGTAAGTGGAGAGAGAGGCAGTTCCTTGTCTAGTCCAAATTTGTAATCCTCTGGGAATTCCATCCCAGGCCACTGTAGGACTTGATTGTAGAACTGCTGACAGTGATGGTGAGGCATTGTATGAAATAGTAGAGGCTCCCAAAGAAGGTAGATTGACTTCACAATTGTATTTCTATTTGGAAGGCAAAGGCAGAGAGAGAGAGAGAGAGAGAGAGAGAGAGAGAGAGAGAGAGAGAGAGAAATAGGATGAGGTTGATTTTAAATGGTTGACCCCTTACATCTGAAAAAAGACATTTATCTTCCTAAGACATCTGCAGATTTCCCAACTCACAGGTACACTTGAGTTTTCAATTATCTCCTGTAATGATGTTAAAATAATTAAAAATTCAGCTTATCAGTGGTTTTATACACACAGTTCCAAAGTAATTTCTAAGATGATTGGATCAAATCATGATTCTACCCCATGTCACATACTTCTTACTTACTTATGTCTTTTTCTGATAATATTTATGTATTCACCAAAGGAGTTATGAGAGCTAATATTTATATATTTGCTTCTCTATGTCAGGTATTGTGCCAAGCCATTTATGTTCATGGCCTCATTCTCTCCTCATAGCAATCTCATGGCTTGAGTATCCTTAGTATCGTTTTATAAATGAGAAAACAGAAGCTCAGAGAATCATACCCACAGCTTGTACTATGTCTGCCTGACAGCTGCCTGTGCTTTTAATCCCCTCCCACTGGCTACCTTTTGAAAAGAGGAGGTGTGATAAGGCAGAGTGGAATTCTGGAGTTCCAACTCAGAAACAAGAAGTGAAAGTACAGGATATGCAAATCCCTCATAAGAGTCAGCAGAGTGAGTGCTCTAGAACACAAAAGTGACATGATTTCACTCAGGGAAGTGTGTGGTCCTCTCCATAAGCAGTGCCATTCAGGGCACCTGATTATGAGGTTGATTGATTGATTGATTAACTCTACCTATAGGCTTTGCCTTCCAGTGATATGCTTTACAGTAATTGATAGACTGAAGCATAACTGACATTGACAATTTACAGGGAAATCCTCACTGAAGGTGAATTATGTGGATGAACATTTTATAAGCCCTAATATTTGAGAAAGGATTAAAAATGGAGTAACGTACTCCTAAGCAGAGCTGGGGGTTATGGGGATAACTTTCTTTAGTCACTGGAGGCTGCTCACACAGAAGGTGGTGCCTTCCTGTTTCGTGCTGATCCCTAAGTGGTGGGTGACGGTCATGACCTGCTGGACACTGGGTGCAACCAGGGGAGTGAGCTGGTCTGTGATGGGGGAAGCTTCCTGACTCCGATGGAGTCCAGACAGAAGTGCCCGTGAGAGGGCCACTCCCTGACTCCCTGAGGACATTATGTGTTGACTACAGAAAGTGTGATCTCAGCCCCTTACTCAGTTCAGTAGTTCTGTATGCTCAGCTGTTAGACTTCAGATACAGCTGGGGAAGTGAGGCTTCTGTCCAAGAAAACAGCATCACAGAAAGAGAGTTTGCCCTCCACCCCTCGTGTCTATGTCCCTTCACGTGGTAAGAGCTCCACTAGTGTGACAGCCCTGGTCTCTGCTCTGTACCATTGATTGGTACAGGTGGAGTGACTTGTGTGCCATATACATTGACAAATAAACTCCTTTTTCCCCTCTTGGGAATGAGCTGCCCCTAGAAGGCACAATTGATCTGCTCCTCTCCGGTCACAGAACCCAGCCCATGCACTCATGTTGGGAAGCTGCCCGAGTTCAGTGCTGGATTAGCATGTGGATAAATCTGTTACATTTAGAGGTTCACTGCTAAGAATCAGATTTTCTTTCCCTTGGGGCGACATCCTTGTTGGGCACTAAAGGTGGTTTGCTGACTTCCATCTGGATTTGTTCAGAATTCAGGAACAGAAGAGCGGGCTGATGAGCAGCCCCTGAACAACCCAATCAAGATGAGAGGGCGTCTGAAACATCAAGTCCCCATTGCAGAATGTCTGCTCTAGGAGCCTGAACATCGCACCCCCCCCGCCCCCCGCCTCCTCTAGGTGTGCCAGTGGTGTCACTATTGTTACCATCCTCAATTTACAGACTAGAACATGAGGCTTGCCCAAGTTAGGAAGTGGCAAAGCAGATAGCAGCCCACCTCTGCTGAGCTCAAGGTCAAGATTGTCAAATAGTCTTGAGCTGGAAGAGAAAGATATTTGAGCTACAGAGGATATTTGCTATCAGAGAAGGGAATGGCTACTGGGGCGTTGAGGAGATGAGAACTATACTGGGCCTTCCACAGTCAGGGTGATTAATGATGAAAGAGAAGGAGTGTGGATATTCCAAGAACATAAGCAGGAAGCAGTGCTCCCTCCCTTGAATGACAGCATCAGGAATGTTCACAGTGTCAGCACCCTCAGCTTCTTCATAGTCTGTCACAGCCACCATACATTGTCTCTTGATGATATACTGGAAACTGTTGTATGCATTTACCTCTGTTAGCCCATACAGGGTTTTTTTGGAAAATGTTTGTTTTTAACCTCTTACTCTTTCCTTAAAAAATATATTCATTCATTTATTTAATTATTTGAAAAATAGAGTGACAAAAAATGGAGAGACAGATAGACACACACATACACACACAGAGCTTCTATTTTCTTGTTCACTCTCCATATTCCTGTGACAGTGAGGACTAAGCTAATCCTAGAAGGCCATCGGGGTCTCCTATGTGAGTGGCAGGAACCCAAGCTCCTGGGCCATCATTTGCTACCTATCAGGATGCCTTAGCAGGAAGTTGGATCAGAGGCAGAGAAGCTGAGACTGGAACAACCACCCAGATATGGGATGCAAGCTTAATCTGCTCTACCACAGTGCCCATCCACATGTAGTTTTTAACAGCCTTCCTGAGATATACTTGACATTTATGAAAGTTTATCTGTTTAAAGTATGCAATTTGATAAGTTTGAATATATAAATATACCCATGAAGCCAAAGTCACAATCAAGATAATAAATAGGTGTACCTCCCCCAGATGTTTTCTTGTGTCTCTACTTATGTCTTCCTTCTCTTCTCCCTTAACCCTCAGTTCTGTCCCCCAAGAAATGGCTAAGCTGCTGTCTGTCACTGTGCTTGCATTTTCTAGAGTTATGGAAGTGATATATAGTATGTAGGTATGTAGTCTTATTTGAGTTTGGCTACTTTCACTCAGATTCATCCTTGGTGTGGGAGACATCAACAGTGTGTTCCTGTGTGTTGCGGGTAGTTGTCCATTATGTGAATATAGCATACACCATGTCTATCCATTTACCTGTTGGTGGGTAGGTGGATTAACTCCAGTATTTGTGATCCATGACGCTGTCATGAACATCTGTGAACAAGTCTTTGTGTACACATATGCTTTCTTTCTACAGCCAGTATAATACAGTTGTGTTATAATCTCATTTCTATAGAAGAGAAAGCTTTGGTCCCTCAGAGTTGACTCTACCTCGGGCATGCGGCTCATCAGCAGCAGGGCTGGCATTTGAGGCCAGATCAAAGTCCCTGTGTGATACTCACCCCCACATGGAGAGGAACTCTCTCACTTGGAAGAATGAAAGCGTTTATTTTTTCACAGTAAGAATGTAGTTCCCAGACTATCTCTACACCCCGTCATCATTATCCACATTGGCTGCTGCACTCAAACTCTCAGAGGCAAGGAGAGCATTCTCACTGAGTCTTTTAGTTTACCCATCAACAAGAGATAAGAAAATCTTACCAGGAGCCATGATCTTGTCCTGTCAAGAATATGAGACTGTATCTTCATTGGTGGAATAATTTTTGATCTAGAAATGAAAGTTCAAAAAAGAAAGCAGGTAGAAGAAGCAAACACAGTACAGAGATCCTTGTGCATATTCATAATGCAAGAGTTGAGAATTCTGTTGATGAAATTAATTCATAAAGAAAGTGAACTCAGCTGCAGGATTCCAGCGGAGAGCTCAGGTCCTGCTGATCCCCTGGGGTCCCAAGTAAGCACTTTAAAATTGTCCCACTCTGATTTCCCTGCGTGTGTTTGGTCTCTGGACATCTCTGCCATCTTCTCTCTCATTCTGATTCCCCAGATGATTTATTCATTCGTATGATGAGCAGCCACTCTGAGAGAGTCAGCAGTGTGCCAGGAAGGACTGGACACAGTCCCTGCACCAAGGACCAATACCACATATGCTGGGCTCTCAGGCTTTCTGAGAAGGGAGACACTGAGGGAGCAGAAAGACTTCCCAGAGAAGAGGTGCCCCTTAATTTAACACTTTCAAACTTTTTCAAAATGTACATCTTAGACTCATGATTGACACAACTAGTGATGTGTTGGTAACTCTTTGACAGCTAGTTCTCTGTGCATGCCCATAAGCTAGCTATGCATGCTACCAACACAAAGGATGCATGGCATGTAATGTCTAGTTAAGAGTAAAATGGAGAGATCCTTTATGTTAATTCCATGCATACAGCCAGTTGGTTTGTCACAGACTGCTTTAGCTGAGTTTTGCTAAACTCTTATCTTCCTAGCCAACCTGGGATTGTGATGAATTAGAAAGTTGAAGTCTTCAGTATCTTCCCTTTTGTTCACAAAGATGCCAGGTGATGTGGTCATGTTACAGAAGACAGAAGGGAGACAACGAATTGAAATCAGAAGGCCTCTTGTTCATCAATGACAAACTCAGCTTTGCTGAATTGGGTAACAATTTTTGATGCCCTAAAGAACATTTTCTCAGCATTTTGTGCTAGCCACAACATAACAACTAAAGATATGCCTACATTCAAGGTTAACATGCATTATTAACACATTCTCTAGTAAAGATGCAAGTCTTGGCTTAGAGTAGCTGCCAATTTCTGTAGTGTAAATGCCTGCACTATGGCTGATTTCAGCCTACCAATGGTGTATCACTGAACAGAGTAGGGAAGAGAAATGAGGTCCTACCCCGTCTTACAGTATTTCTGCCATCTAAACACCACAGTTGTAAAAAGAAGTGATTAGCAGTATCTCTTCATTAATTTGTTTTTAATATAATTTATTTACATATCAGTTTATACAATGTACTTTTTGAAAATGTCTGGGTTTAACAGCTATCTATCAAGGTTCAGAATACCTAACAATTGATTCTTATCATAAAGGATAATCATCCCCCATCAATACAGTTGTTCCTTAAAATCCATGATGGGGTTGGTTTTATTTTAATTTTATTTTTTAAAAGATTTATTTATTTTATTTGAAAGGCAGAGTTACAGAGAGGCAGAGGCAGAGAGAGACAGAGACAGAGGTCTTCCATTTGCTGGTTCACTTTCCAGATGGCCACAACGGCTGGAGCTGCGATATCCTGAAGCCAGGAGCCGAGCCAGGAATTTCTTCCAGGTCTCCCATGCGGGTGCAGAGGTCCAAGGACTTGGGCCATCTTCCTCTGCTTTCCCAGGCCATAGCAGAGAGCTGGATTAGAAGTAGAGCAACCAGAACTTGAACCGGCACCCATATGGGATGCTGGCACTGCAGGCGGCGGCTTTACCCGCTATGTCACGGTGCCGGCCCTCATGGGGTTGGTTTTAGAACTCACTGCAGATACCACAATCCATGTATGTGCACGTACCTTGTATAAAATGGCAGAGTGTTTGCTAACACCTATACGCATCCTCCTGCATACTTGAAATCATCTCTAGATCACTTACAAATCTAATACCTACCTAATACAATATAAATAATTGTTACACTGTGTTTAAGGAATAGTGACAAGAAAAATGTCTATATTCTGTACAGAGGCATTTTCCCCCAGTATTTTAGTCTGCGTTTTATTTAATCCATAGATTCAGAACCACAGAGGTCCAAGTATATTCCATGTCCTTTGTCCTCTCATCCTGAGATGTATGCAGAGTCCCATATTCTCTCTACAGCACCACCACCAACAACAACAACAAAAAAACAGAACCACATAGCATACACAAGAGTATGGAGGGGTCACTTGGTGTCTATATTGATGGAATAATATTGTACCATACATCTTATTGTGTCAGGGATGGAGTTACAAGAAGTAGATTAGATCAAGTGCTACCTTTAATTTCCTAACACACACAAGCAGACAAACAAAAATGGGGTCCTTTCACACGTCCTGGATTGTTGATGGAATTGTTAGTGTAGCATTTTTTCTTTTGGGTTTGCTTTGCCCTGTCCTTTCTTTCCCTAAATGCACCTTAATGAATTCTACCACTCCACCTTAACTGACCCTTTACATATTTTTCTCTAATGTTACTTAATTGTTTATCCATACACACATCCGTGTATGTGTAAGATTGGCTTAAAATATTTTACTTATTAAAACATGGTATTATTCATACTACTTTATACCTTGTAGTCTATAAGAGTTCTAATTTCAACAATTGTTCTAAATCTCAGTCTTTATATGGCTGCATTGTATTATATAATATTTCATGCTGTAAATATATTATGACTTAATAAATATTCCCCCTGCTAATGGACATTTACTATTTTCAGTACTTTCTTCCTCTGTGAAGAATGCCGCAATAAACATCCTGAACATCTATCTTAGGATATTGAAATTTCATTTTTATAGGGCAGACTTGCAAGAATGGAGACTCTGGGTTGCAGGGTATATGTAGTTTTCATTTTAATAGAAGTATCGTTTGTCTTTCCAGCAACACCTCACATTTCTGCCAGTAATAAGATAGAGAACTTTTCCATCGTCACTTCTTCATGTTTGCCCTGTACATGGCATAAAGTAATAACTCCTTGCTGTAATTTGCGTTTCTCTCACTACCAGTGAGTTTAAATATCTCTTCATGTGTTTATTAACAGTTTGAGCTTGATCTTCTCTGAACTCCCTATTCATATCCTTTGTTCCCTTTCCTGTGAGATGGTTTCTCTGTGGGTTAGCAAGAGCTCTTTGCACTGCATAGATGCTTATTAACCTGTTGCCTGTCATTTGCACCACAAAGATTCTTCCATTTCTTGGGCTTCTCTGTTAATTTACAAAATGAAACCTTTAGTTATGTTTAAATAGTTTATGGCTTATAGTTACATGGTATAGTTTGTGGTTGATGTTTCCATAGACACATGCCACATGCATTGTGTTTCCCCTTCAAAAGTCAGTGTTTCTTTTGAGTATAAAGATCTTCCAATTCTAAACTATGAGTAGATATACTTGCTCATGTGGTGTTTTTGTATAACTTTTCATACCTAAGCTTTTTCATTACTCTTTGTGAATTCATCTTCATTCTAGTCCAAGTGTATTATTTAATAATATTGACACATAATAATCATACTTATATATTTATGAGGTACAGTGTGATGTTTTGACAGATGTATACATTCTGTAATGATCAAATCAGTGTAATTAGCCTGTCTGTCACCTCAAATTTTATCATTTCCTTGTGGAGTTAACATTCAAAATTTAGCTATTTTGAAACACACAAATGATACATTACTGTTAACTGTAGTTACCCTACTGTGCAATCGCAACTTTGTACCCATTGTCCATATTCTTTTAATTGAGCAGCTATTTGTACATTATTTTTTTTAAAAAGATTTATTTATTTATTCAAAAGCAAGAGTTAGGCCGGCGCCGTGGCTCAACAGGCTAATCCTCCGCCTTGCGGCGCCGGCACACCGGGTTCTAGTCCCGGTCAGGGCGCCAGATTCTGTCCCGGTTGCCCCTCTTCCAGGCCAGCCCTCTGCTGTGGCCCGGGAGTGCAGTGGAGGATGGCCCAAGTGCTTGGGCCCTGCACCCCATGGGAGACCAGGAAAAAGCACCTAGCACCTGGCTCCTGCCATCGGATGAGCGCGGTGCGCCAGCCGCAGCGCGCCGACTGTGGCAGCCATTGGAGGGTGAACCAACGGCAAAAGGAAGACCTTTCTCTCTGTCTCTCTCTCTCTCTCACTGTCCACTCTGCCTGTCGAAAAAAAAACAAAAAACAAAAAACAAAAAAAACAAAAGCAAGAGTTACAGAGAGGCAGAAGCAGAGGCAGAGAGAGAGAAGTTTTCCATCCACTGGTTCACACCCACATGGCTGCAACTGCTGGAGCTGCACCAATCTGAAGCCAAGAGCCAGGAGCTTCTTCTAGGTCTCCCACATGGGTGCAGGGGTCCAAGGACTTGGGCCATCCTGTACTGCTTTCCCACGCCACAGCAGAGAGCTGCATTGGAAGTAGAGCAGCCAGGTCTCGAACCTGCGCCCATATGGGATTCCAGTACTGCAGGCTGTTGCTTTACCTGGTATGCCACGGCGCTGGCCTGTTGTACATTCTTATTTAATGGTGATATCTTTTTTGCCATGTTTTAAGATCTTATATTTACTGGGATCTATTTCCGGACCTTTTTCATTGATCAGATTTTGTATTCTCATGCGAATATGACGATGGGTTGTTTAGAGTGGCTTTATAGAATTATTTGGTGTGTGGTAAGGAAATCCCCATTTTAGTCTTTGTATTTGTGCATATAAAGGTTAGTGTTCTTGAGCACTTCTTAAAAACTGTATGAATTGAAGTTGATGCTACCTTTGAAGAAAAGGAGAGAAAATTGCTATTCACGTTTTAATGGAAGTATCATTAAGCTTTATATATATATAATTTGGACACATTTATAGTATTATATCTCCCTAATGGAGAATGTAGTTTCTCTTTTTATATATTCAAAATTTGTTTTATATCATTGTGTTAGATTTTATAATTTTATTCATGTAGACCCTATGGCTTTCTTGTTAAAATTTACTTAAGTATTTTAACATCTTTTCCACTTATACATTTTTTATTGTTCCCATTTTTTGCTGCTTATTGCTAGTATATGGAAAAATCTCTTTTCTTTTCAAATTCTTTGCATATTCTTTAACCTTATCAAATCCTCTTATTAGCTATGGAAATCTTTAAAAAGTTTTGTGAACATTCTACATATGCAATCAAATCATAAGCTAAAAGGTAAAATTTTATCTCTTCTTTTTCTGTTTTAGGCCCATTTGTTAATTTTCCTTATCTTGTTGCATTGGCTGGAATCATTTGGTTTCTACTAACTACTATATTAGTAATAGTGAGAATCTCTGTCCAGCTTCTGATTTTATGATTTTTTTCTGATTTTAATATTTTGTTACCAACTTCTAATAAAATTATTATATTTATGCATTTCTTTCTGATTTCTATTTTTATTCTTACATGTATTACGTCTTAGAAATGGCTGCAAAAGTTTATTAGATGCCTTTTCAGTGCATGGTAATATCATCATAGAATTTTCTCCTTGATTGCTAATGTAATAAATTGTGGGAATAAATTTCCTTGTACCACAAAGAGTGTCTAAGGATGAGGAAGAGTTTCCTGGAGGGAGGGAGAAGAATGTATCACACCATGTGTGAGCGGCTGGGTTGCAGGGGTGTTCATGAAGAGGAAGCAGGGAAGCTAGGACTAAAACACTGCTCGTCAGCAGCTGAAATGTGGGTGCCCAGTGGTGAAGAGTGAGCGAGTGAGGACACTCTGGCTGTGAGGGCGCGGAGTTCCCGGGGCTGGAGGTGGAGCACTGACGATGCCAGGGTAGCGTTACAGGAATGTTCTCTGACAGAGGCAGACAGGACTCAGTGTGTCCAGGAACTGGGTGGAAGCTCATGAGTAATGCAGAAGTGGGAAACGCTTCTCCCGTCACGGGTTTCGAAAAAGAAAGATCCGGGTATCTAGTCAGGGAAACACAAGCCCACAGGGAAGGGAAGTGGGCAGCTCTTTGGCCACTGAGCACTGAGAAACTCTCCTGCTGTGTAGTGTTGTAGAAATGGAAGGTGAGACACTGAAGCTGTAACTAGAAGAAAAGACAGAGGTTGTTCCTAATGAGTGATCTCTTTAGAGGGTGAGCTCTTCGTGTGCAGGCACTGCCTTTGACTGTTCCCAGTGCTCAGCATGGAGCATCCAGTGCAGAAGTGCTTGTTGATGGCAGGCAGGCAGGCAGGCAGGCTCAACTTGGATCTCAGGCAGAAGGGAAGTGAGCTAGAATAAGATGACTGCATTTGAGTTTGAAGACACTTTGGCAATTCATTCATTTTTTTTCTTTTCCTTGCTAATTCATTCCTTTTATTTGGTGCTGACCATGTAGCAAATACTTTGTTAGGCATTGCAAATGCAGTGATAAACCGGACAGGCAAGTCTCTACTTTCACAGATATTTTCTTTTGGTTGGGAGTGAGATAGGTGATTACTAAATAAACAAGTCAGGCAACAACAGACCGTGAGGGCTGCTCTAAAGTACTTTCCCAACTTTCTTTTTTTTAAAAAAAAAAAGCCTTATTTACCTATTGAAAAGTCAGAGAGAGAGAGAGAGAGAGAGAGAGAGAGAGAGAGAGAGACTGATTTTCCATCTGCCAGTTTACTCCCTAGAGCTGGGCCAGGCCAGAGCCAGGAGCCAGGAGCTTCCTCCAGGTCTTCCCTGGATGGTCCAAACACTTGGGTCATCTTCCACTGCCTGTCTCATGCCACCAGGCAGGGAGCTGGATTGGAAGTGCTGCATTTGGACTTGAACCAGTCCCCGTATAGGATGCCAGCATTTTAGGAGGTGGCTTTACCCACTACGGCACAGCGCCATCCACCTTCTCCAACTTTATGGCCATGCTGGTGATTGGGAAATCCTGCCCCCATACAAACCCTGATTCAGCCAATCAGGGTGGGGCTCCAGTTCTACGGTTCTACCATGTTTTCAGGTGAAACTAATGTTCTTCATCCAAGGACCATTCCTTGAAGATGACAGGATTCTGAAGGAGTTAGAGATGCAGAGTAAGCAGATGCGGAGAGTGTTTCGTAGGCCGAGTGGTCAGCAGATGACTCTCTTAAGAGACATTTTTTTGCCAGGCTTTGGAGGAGACTTTGGGTACCCCTCTGTGCCAGAAGCAGCACTGCAAATGCCTTGGAAGCAGGAGTGGTGTAGCCTCTCGAACCCACTGTTTTTTTGAGGAAGGATCTGAACGCAGAGTGAGAAGAGGTGATGGTGAATTGAGGATGATGGTGCTGAGAAGAGACAGCCTTGTTTCTGACAAGAGGGATTCTCATGAACTAATTTACACCTGAGGTTACTTCAAAAGTTTGTGGAAAATTGAATTGTAACAGATGAGTTTATTTTGGTGTTGAAAATTTTGAGATCCAGGCATAGTTTTGCATGATATGCATTTTTGTGGGCTCTTTGGAGTTCCCTGGTCCACATGCACTCACACACATGGTGTCTACAAGGTGCCTGTGCCAGAGAACAGGAGGGAGGGAAGATGGTGCAGCTGGGAGCATGAACTTGAGGAGGTAAGAACGAGCACCCACCAGGAGGGAGAACTGAACTTGCAATCTAAAAGAGAAAGGGTAGGTCATGAAGGTGTGCAGGTGAAAAGGAGTTTCTGGGTGGGAGGCTCTCAAGGAACCAGAGATGCTACTGGGGGCTGGAGCCCTGAGAATGGGGAATGTACCATGAGGCTCTTGTAGGGGCAGGGAGGGTAGATGGTAGCCATGTCTTATAGAACCCTAGAGACCCTGCCAAGATTCTGTTTATAATACCAATGTTGGTCATGGGCTGGTATCCACTTGTGGGCCACCTCTGTTGTCCTCAGTACTTTCAGCCTGCAGCAGGCTGCTCCTGGGGAAATGGCCTGACTTGTTGGGCGCACCATCCACATAGTCTGGCTAGAGAGGGAGCCCTGTTGGAATCAGCCTCGCCTCTATGCTGGCCTACTTAGGTGATGCAGGACAGAAGTGGAGGTGGGGAGTTTTGGCGTCCACAGTTAGCTCTAGCCAAAGTACACACATGTGCTTGCATGGCCATTCAGGTAGATGGAAGGACTGACTGTAGGGGAGGGTGAGACAGCCCCACTGTGAGTTCTACCCTCTGCCTTCCCAGCTCTTCTTGCCTGACCTCTGTGGGTCCCTTTCCCTGGTTGATCCTTTCTCCCAGTTCTTTCTTGTGCAAATACAGCTCATTGTGCATTTGTTCTTTACCACTGTCTTTTTTTTTTTTCTTATTTGAAAGTCAGAGGGAGAGAGAGAGAGATCTTCCATCTCCTGGTTCACTTCCCAAATGGCCACAGCAGCCAGGGTCAGACCAGGCTAAAGCCAGGAGCCAGGAGCTTCATCCAGTTCTCCCAGTTGGTGCAGGTGTCCCAGTACTTGTGTCATCCTCTCTGATTTCCCAGGCACATTATCAGGGAGCTAGATTGGAAGTGGAGCAGCTGGGACTCGAACCAGCGTCCATATGGGATGCCGGCACTGCAGACAGTGGCTTAATTGGCTGCCGCACAGCGCTGGACCTGTACCACTGTCTTTCCTGGCCACCTTCTCCTTCTTCATCTCCTTTTCCCTTCTCCTTCTCCTCCTTCCTCCCTCCTACCTCCTCTGTCCTCCCACCTTCTTCATTTCTTCTTCCTACTCCTCCACCTCCTCCTCCATTTATTTGAAAGACAGTTACAGAGAGGCAGAGGCAGAGAGAGAGAGAGAGAGGGATCCTTCATCGCTGGTTCACTCCCTAAATGGACGCAATGGCCAGAGGTAGGCTGATCTGAAGCCAGGAGCCTGGAGCTTCCTCTGTGTCTCCCAGTTGGGTGCAGGGGCCCTAGCACTTGCGTTATCTTTTGCTGCTTTCCCAGGCCATAGCAGAGAGCTGGATTGGAAGTGGAGCTGCTGGGACTAGCACCAGTGCCCCATGCACCAATGCTGGCACTGCAGGCAGGGTCTTCACCCTCTATGCCATAGTGCCACTGGCTTTCTTCTTGAGCACTGCCATGGTTTGCTACCAATTCTCACTGAAGTCGAACTTGCCAATAGTAATGACAGCCCGTATTCATTACATATGCATCACATACTCAGTGAGACGCATATGCTTTTCATCAGGCGTTAGCCCTGCCCTGCAAAGCTAGGGGATGGAAAAGAGGGAGGAGAACGGGACAGTCAAAGTCAACACATGTGCAGCTTTACTCAAGAAAAAAACGGTCAATCCCTGAATATTTCGGCCCCCACCATGTACCAGGCCACATTGACAATGTTGAGGAGATGTCAGCGGATATGCAGACCCAAAGTCCTGTTCTCCCTGAGCTTCCATTCTGCTTAGGTGAGGGAGAGCAGAAGTGAAGGGAGGAAGGTGGATGTCAGCTGTGCAAGGGAGGCAGCAGGAGGGCATGCAGTCTGCATAGGGAGCAAGGCTCCGTGCAGGGAGATGACGTCTGCACTGCTACGGAAAAGGGGGAGGGCGGGATGAGCCCAGGGCTGGCATCGAGGGTCTCAAGGCACTGTCTGTGGCTGGGGTGGGAGGAGTCAGGGAGGAAGGGACTGAGCTCAGAGAGTGGGGGCCAGCCTTGGAGGCCTGGGCCTTTTGCTTTGAGCTGGATGAAAAGCCCTCAGGGTTCTGAGCAGTGGGGGATGTCATTTTTAGCTCATCTGTGTAGCTGCTGGATTAAGGTGAGCCTATCATGCAAACAGGGTTGAGAGAAGGCATTATGGGGAATACCTCACTTCCCCTTCCTCCTTTCTCGAATGTGCTTGAGCGCCATCTGCCAGGCTGCTGCTGAGCGAGTGAGAGCGAGAGCAGGCTTATAAATGCAAACAGGTAGGAGTCGTGGGCTAGGGTGTTCCCCTCCTCCCCTCCTGGCCTGTGTGCCCCACTCAGACTCCCAAGGCGCGCACACCTGGAGGGTATGGAGAATGCGCTTGATTATCTTTGTTCTGGCAGCCTCCTCTGAGTCTGTGGGGTTTTCTATTTGCATACCTTGCCTACGCTTTTTATGATTATTTCTCCACCTTTAGAGTTTGCCCCATTATTTAAATGAGTCTAAGGAAGATGCCGAAATGCCAGCTGGGTGAGCACCCTGCATCGGTGCTGTAAGGAAGGCAGAGCAGCAGAGCCTCAGCCTGCCGGGCTGCCATCTGCCAGTCAGCCTGTTCCTGTGCACCTACTCACCTCACCTTCTCTTGGCCCCCCGAGTGCAAGCTCCCGGACCCCTTCTTTGGGTATGTGGATGCATGGAGACTTTCTTGGGAATATTAAGCCAATGACCACAGCTGTCCACATGCCCTCTCATTAGGGACTAGCCTGTAGGTACTGGTGGTTTCCCCTTTGGATTAACGAGGAGTTGGTGAAATAGGTGAACTTCCAGCTCCTCTCCCTTCCTCGTTTGGCCCTCCAGAGTGGTTTGTTTGGCTTTAAATGCACATGGTTGATGCATTCACCGAGTTCCTGGCATGGTAGTGGGTACTTATCACTGTGTTCTGTCCATACAAACTTAAGAAGAAAGCACTACGTGTATGGAGCAGGTACAGGGAACTGAGATGCAGAGAGGTGAAGGGAATGGCTGGTGCCAAAATTTAGAAAGCAAGTGGAGCAGGAGGGCCTCAGGCCATGGTTTAGTCTGTTTTCTAGCCCAAGGTCTACTCTGTGCCCCCTCCCTTTGGGGAGTGTGTAGAGGAGACAGCCGCCGCGGTACCCTGAATCAGGAGACCTTTTCAGCAAGGAGACGGAGGAAGCCAGCGAGAGAAGGGTACACCCGCGTGGCTGCGCCCACCTTCCCTGCCTTAGGAACCGTGTGGGAGGAGCCATGTGGAGTTTCCACAGACTGGCAGGGGTGGTGATATGTTGAATAACAGAATCAGGATCTTGACGAGTTCCGCAGACAGGAATGATGAGTTGAATGTAACACGATGCTATTTCATCATAGTAAAATAAGATCTGGCTCTGAGGTACAAAGTATTCACCAAAAAAAAATGTCAAGACCAAGGAATCCTGGCTTCACTGGATTGATTCTAAACAAATGTTCACTGTGTGCATTTTTTGCCCTGTGTGGCCTTATAGCAGTGAACAAAGCAGCCATGAGCCTTGTCTCATGGGCTGATATTCTTGTGGGCAGAAAAATGTAAAAATAAGAGTAGATAACCAATCACCAGTGTTGATCTATATTGGAATGTCATGGAGCAGCCACATCAAGGGAAGTGACAGTGACAGAGAGGGTTGCTTAGTTAGGGTGAAAAGCCCTTCGTGGGTGCAGCTTTTGTAATCATGAATTACAATGCAAGTTCGTGGCTTACAAAGCTGGGTCTTCCAAAGCAGACTTAGAGCCCTCAGCAACTTACCTAATGGTTTGAAAGGGGGCTGCTCATTTTTTTAACTTAACATGTATTCCCTGTGCACTACGAACCTGGCAGGCACCACTCTAGCCACCAGGGGTAGGTTCTCCTCCTGGAGCTTGTATCCTAATGTGACTTACAGACAATAAACATTCAAGTGAGTTTATAACATGGTGTTGGGAGATAAGTGCTATGAAGAAACAGTAATTAGGAGAAGGGTACAGGAGGTGATGGGGGCTCATTGAGAGAATGTGGTCGAGGAAGGGCTCTCTGGAGTCACGGGACATGAGCAGAGGCCTGAATGAGAAGGTGAAACAGTTGTCAAGTATCGGGGGAATGGTGTCTTAGTATCTGCAGCAGGGGCCAAGGCTCTGGGGCAGGGCAAGTTATGTGTGTTCTGGGTTCAGGACAAAGCCATGGTCAACACAATGAGATGAGTAAGATGAAGAAGGTTGGGAAATGAACCTAGGGAGAAGGCAGGGAGAAGTGGGTATGGAAAGATGTTTAGATTTTAGTATGAGAGAAGCCATGGATTATCTGTGCAGGGCAGTGCCGTGGTCTAACTGGAGCTTTACAGGCTCACTCTGCTGCTGTGTCGAGCATCTGAACTAGGGGCGCGGAAGCCCACTGGGAGGTAATGGAGTAAGAGGCTCGGACTGGCAGTGGCTTCATGGCCACACTTCCCAGGTCCCACCCCTTGCTTCAGGCCGCCCAGGCGAAGCCTCACTGGATGAGCCTCTGGTTCAGGCTTCTTCTTTTTTTTTTTTTTTTTTTTGACAGGCAGAGTGGACAGTGAGAAAGAGAGAGACAGAGAGACAGAGAGAAAGGTCTTCCTTTACCGTTGGTTCACCTCCCAATGGCCGCTGCGGCTGGTGCGCTGCTGCTGGTGCACCACGCTGATCCGAAGCCGGGAGCCAGGTGCTTCTCCTGGTCTCCCATGGGGGTACAGGAGCCCAAGCACTTGGGCCATCCTCCACTGCACTTCCGGGCCACAGCAGAGAGCTGGACTGGAAGAGGGGCAACCGGAACAGAATCCGGCACCCTGACTGAGACTAGAACCTGGTGTGCCGGCGCCGCAGGCGGAGGATTAGCTTATTGAGCCTCGGCGCCAGCCTGGATCAGGCTTCTTGCGACCACTGGGGCTACGTGTCTCTCTTCACACACAGCCTTCCTGTCCAAGAGAGATTTCAGGCTGTTGGTGGCAATGTGACCTGCTGATCTCACCCTGTGTGGTGCTGATTATTTGTGGCTCTGGTCATTTCACACTAGTCTTACAGCTAAACTTATCCAAAGCTGTTCCTCCTGATGTTCAGGTCCATGTGTCTCCATTCCTTCTGCTCTCCCACGAGTATCACATGGCTTTCCCTATTCCCCAGCCCAGAACAAGGTAGCTGCTGACGGATTCCAACAGGACACCTTGAGTGAGTGCAGGAATCCACATGGCTGTTACACCGACTCAGGCCACTCTGCTGGCAGCATGCTTGTCACATCCTTGCCACATCCCGAGGTCCTGGTTTTCTCTCCTGGAAAGCAGAGCTCTTCCCGAGGCCGCTTTTGCTCCAGGGTAGAAGGCAAGAGCCCCCTGCGCCTCTCTGTGTGAGTGGTCCTGCCACTGTATACCACGGGGCGATGGGAGCCGGCCTTTCCATCCACCCCATGCCTCCATGCAACCCTAGTCTCTCTGCCTCAGAGCCGGAGCTGACGGCTGGGTCTGGGGAGGAGTAGGAATCATCCCACCTTCTCTCTGCCCTGGCCCCCCACGAGGCGCTTCCCCCACTTATTCAGGAGCCCAATTGCCCCCTGCACAGGATCTTGTAAGAAGCGGTGCCAGGGTCCAGATCGAATAGCTGGGTGTCTGTGTCCAACTTTCATCTGGTTTCACATGAAACCCCTCAGCTCAGTGTCTCTTTTTGGTGTCATTTATTTGGAATTAGTCTGAGACGACTGCATGTTATTGATTATGTTTTTATAGGCCCTTAACTAGACTACAAACGGTTAGAGGGCAGGATCTGTGTCTTATCCATCTTTGTATTCCCTGGGGAGCTTAGCACGGTGGCTTATTTATGGCGGGTGTTGGGTAAGTATATGCTGATTGACTGACTGCCGTGCCAGCCCCGGGAGCAGAAGCTCTTCTGCAAGGGTCTGCACAGGGACCTAGTGTTTGTCTGCCTACTCAGTTGTAACAATAGATCAAGGCAAGACTTCAATTATCCCTCACTTTCATTCCCAAACTCTCTGCCTTGTGCACTCTATTGAAAACGCCTGGTGACAGAGAGCGAGATGCCGAGAGAGACAGACGGTGTTGGGAGCCCTAGGAAAGCCGTGCAGCAGGAAGGACATATTTCAATGAAGTTGTTTTCCACCAAGGCTAATATTGTGCTTCAATACTTCAGGCTCTAGTAAGCTCATCAACAATGTTTGCCTTTAATTTTACCATTTGTCCCCAGTCATATGTTACTTGTTGTGTTTCTGTCTGGCTCCTTTTCATCAAAGGGATGCTAGGGCTTCCATGGCCTTTGAAAAATGGCTTCAAGATGGACATGCATGGGTATCCATCACATTTAATTATCTCTCTCATCAACTTCCCCCAGTCGTCTGTTAAAGGATAAATTGTTCCTAGGCTCATTAAGAAGTGGAATTCTTGTGACTGAGTAGAGGAAGGAAATCGCACATTGGGCTGAGCTGTGAGGAACCGTCTCCCTGATATGATCCCTGGGAAGATCTTTGGCTGGGCCCTGAAGAGCACATGGCTTCGTGCTTTAGGCCCAGTCTGTGGCCGGGCCTGCAGAGTCTGCCTGGGGGCTGTCAGTTATGGCAGAGGAGGCCCTGTGCACTCACTTCCAGGATTCTGTGGGGCTGGGGGACAGCTCTCAGCTCTGGAGTGTACGTCAGAATCACCTTAGAAGAGGTGCCAGTGCTGGTCCACTTCTGGCCAGTTAAATACAAATCCTCTTGGGTGGGGCTTGGAACGTGGCACTCAGTGGGTTTAAAAAACTCCAGAGATGAGTCCAATATGCATCCTGAGAGGAAGCTGCTGATCTAGGCCAGGGGTTCTCACCCAGCAGCTTTTTTGCCCTAAGCAGATATTTGCCAGCCAATGTCTGGAGACAGCCTTGGCTGTCACACCTGTTGGGGGTGTGCTACTGGCATCATGGCATATCCTGCAATACAGAGGCCAGACCCTTGCAACATAGATTGATCTTACATAAAACAGCAAAGTGCTGGAGTGCAGAAAGCTTTCCCTGGAGCATCAGAAAAGCAAATACACACACCCACACACACACATCTGAGTGTAGATAGTTCTGCAGTTACAGGACTTCACGATTGTGTGATGGATGATGATTCTGAAAGCAGTTGGAGTCCTTCCACTGCATTTGATCTTAACCAGGGCCCCGTAACAGAAACATGACAAAACCTACCTCAGTTTTAGAGCTCAGGAAACAGGCTGAGGAAAAGGCATGCCTTCCTCAGGACCACAGGGTCTCTGGCTCCTCAGTTAGGGTTCTTTGCACCAGTAGATGTGTTGATGTCTGCATACATCTTCCTTGCCCTGTCCACCCTTGGGGCAAACACTGCCACTCATCACTGCCTTCATGCCTGTGAAGTCCCAGTGCAGCCTCAGAATCCTTCTCAACACAGCATACCAGGCAGCCCCTGGTCTGAGATGAGACATGTCTGTCACACAGCCTCTCCAATCTCCACACCGTAACTCTGCCTGAATGATGGCGATTCAGTTGAAAGAGACATAGATGAGGGTACTGGAGAGTAGGAGGGCCCTTGAATGCCTGCAGGTGTTCAGACAATCTGTTTGGGAAAATGCAATGTGTGCAGCAAGCACTCCTGCCTGCGCCTGTGAGCAAGCGATTGTCTCCCTAACCCATCTATTGCTCTATAACTATTAGTGCGTTTTGTTCTCCCCATACGCTGCTAACTGGTGTATAAAGGAAGCACACACAATTGTGTCCTTCATTTGGTGCAAACTAAATATTGCACCTTCTGGAGCTTTCTAGGATCTCCTTCCTACCTGAAACCTGAGACAATCTGAGAACATGCTGCACCGTGATTCATGAGGCAGGCAGGACAGGAGTCAGCGTGCTCTGCGCTCAGCCAGCGGAGTGGAGAAATAAGGCCGGCAGCCCCTGCATAAGCCCCGGGCACAATGAATAGTGGCATGCACAATTAGACGCCTAATGCCTGTGAGAAAACTGCAGTGGGAGGGATGTAGGCAGAGGGAGGAAAAGCAAGTGCACTTAGGGTCTGACTTCTCCCCCTTCCAGGGAGGCAGCACATAGACCAGCGGCAGGCACCTCGCCAGGTCTCATGGGCCCATCTGTGGGAGACACAGGGACAGATCAAGGGAAAAGCAAGTGCACTTAGGGTCTGACTTCCACTTCCAGGGAGACAGCACATAGACCAGCGGCAGGCACCTCGCAGGTCTTGTGGGCCCATCTGTGGGAGACACAGGGACAGATCAAGGCCCTGAGCACCTGCTCACCAAAGTGTGTACCACCATTTTTGTAAAGTTACCTGAGCCTTTATAGGACAGACAGGCTTTGCTGTCAGGCTTTATTGCCCATTGGTCCCTGCAGGTCCATCCTTGACACTTCGTCATGTCATCTGTGAGCTATGTGCAAATACATGGCCTCATTTTGTGCCTTTGATCCTTGCCATGGGGCAGACTGGCATATGTGTCCAAAGACACCCTGGTGCAAGGCTGCACGGATGCTCTGCTTCTCTGGGTCTCCACTGTGTAGGAGAACTGGAAAGGTCCTGCCCCTCCTCCTGGGTGGGCTGCAGCACCCAGACTGCACTTGGGTGGGCCTTGACACAGAACCACTCCCAGCTTCCTTGCCTGTCTGGAGCAGCTCAGTAACGCACTTCCCAAGAACAGCACCTGTTGTTGGCCTAGAATTTTGGTGCCCCACCTTGGCTATACCTTGAAACCACCTGAGGAGCCAATCTCTGCAGAACTTTCTTTCTCCTGCTAGGCTGATGTCTCTCCCAAGGCAGGGACTTCTCTCTGTCTTGTTTTCAGCTCCATCTAGAGTCTCTGTCAAAGCCTGATGTTCCATGAATGAATTATCACCTACTATGTGCAGAGCCTGCCATGCACTCTGAAAGATACCACCTACCATCACGGTCATGTAGTTTCTCGGCTGTGACATTGTTCTCATCCTCATGGATGGAAAAACCAAAGCTGTTAGAGAATTAATTTGCAGTATGTTACACAACTGATAAGTGGCAGAACTGAAATTTGTAGAAAGTCAAGCTCACATCAAAGCTCCATCTCTTGATTCTCGTGCTTCTGCCCTTCAGAGGAGTGGGTGAGGAGTAGGAATGAGTGCATACCTCCCTCCATTACAATACAGGAGTCGTTTTAGTAAACTGAGTGGTTAAGGAAATGCAGAAGTCTTCATGGTTCAGTGTTCTGGAAAACAGCATTTTCTACGCTCTGCTGTTAGAACAAGTAGCCTCTGGATTGTTAAAAAGTGTTCCATCAGGGCCCGCGCTGTGGCATTGTAATGGATAAAGCCGCTGCCTGCGGGGCCGGCATCCCACGTGGGCACTGGTTGGAGCCCCGCTGCTCCACTTCCAATCCAGCTCTCTGCTACAGTCTGGGAAAGCAATAGAAGATGGCCCAAGTGCTTGGGTCCCTGAACCCCTGGGGAGACCCGGAAAAAGCTCCTGGATTTTTTTTTTTTTTTTGCAATGTGCAAATGGCTATTTGCACATTGCAGCCATTTGGGAGTGAACCAGTGGATAGAAGACCCCTCTCTCTCTCTCTCTCTCTCTCTCTCTCTCACTCTCTGCCTCTGCTTCTCTGTAACTCTTCCTTTCAAATAAATAAATAAATCTTTTTTTAAAAAAATGTTCCATGAAGAGATAAAAAATTGGGTTCCATCAATTATGAGCTTCAGAATTCTATCTTTGGAACTCTCTTAAGGGAGTCACAATTTCATGTTAAAAGAACAAAGGATCTGAGTTGTTCAATGCACAATTTGCAAAATCCATGAGTCCAAACAACGTTTCTTTTTCCTCCATCACAATCTCTTCACAGTTCTCAAGACCCTGTTGTTCCAATTATGATTTTGTGATTGGAGACGGCCTGGCACGCACTCAGCGATAGTAAAAATAGAAATCTGGGTAAAATGCACACATACTCATAGTAGTGTGAGTACGCTCCAGATGCTCAGTGACAGTTCTGACCTTGATTGATAAGTTGGAATCCATTCAACACTTACAAACAGGGCTAAAAAAAAAAAAAAACCTTAGAGATTGACTAATATAGACCATGAAGAGCACTTAGAATCCTAATGCACTTTGAAGTTAGTCATGTTAGCATCCATTTCACAGAAATAATCATGTATCCCACGATGATTTATTGAGCACTGTTAGGTGCCAGACTGCTATGCACTGAAGATGTAACTTTAAATGAGATAGGCTTGGTATCAATTACTATGGTCTTGGCAGGCTTGTGTCTTTTCTCTCTCGCACCAGCTTTTTCATATCTCCACTGAGACAGTTCACATCTCTTCCTCATTTTCTGTCTTTCCTGCATTCATTTTCACATTCATGTATCCATTCAAGAAATCCTCACTGAGTGCTTACCATCTACCAGGCACTACAGATTCAGCAGTGAAGGGTATAGATAAGAGTCCTCCTCAGAGGAGCTTCCCCTAGAGAAGCTATGCTCTGATTGTTTTATAAAATCATTATACTCATATTCTGATCATTTTACATTTATTTAAAGAGTTGCTACCACCTTAAGGTCACACCTAGCAAGTTCTGACATGCAAACCTGGGGCCCTCTTACTTGTTCAGGTTCTTTGAGTTTATCAGATGATCCAAAGCTTCCTAGAGCCACATCCTGTTATGTCTTCAAGCCACACCTACTCCCTACATCATTCTCCCTCTGTTTCCTGGCCTTTCAGCTTGGCTCTGATTCCTGCTCCCAGCCAATTCGTTTATTCAGTTCTGAAATCTATAGGGAGACATCCCCGGCACTGGGTTCCAGACATTGCGCAGGATTACCAAGTTAAGCAGGGCGGGGTCTTGGTTCTCATGGAGTACAGACAGGAGGGAGGGTGAGAGATGAGTGAATGATTCGATGAGCTCAGTTGGGAAGCAAGTCCGAAGGCAGCACAGAGGCAGTGTGGGTTTCCCAGAGCAGGTCTCCCTGATCTGAGTGTAGAGGCATGGGAGATGTGGTGTGGAAGGACAAGTGTGCAGCTGAGAGCGATGTGGGAGCCCTTGCAGGGTTAGGCAAGGCAAGAAAGACTGGAAGGGAGAAGGAAGCATGGATGAGGTAGTGACTTCACTCAGTGTATGCCTGTCAGCTGCGGCTTTCTGCCTGGCAATGAGCTCGGGCCCAGGGTGAGGCTGGGGCATAAAATAGACTCAGTCAAACAAAGGGAGCAGGCAACCAGCAAGGACTTAGTTAGTGTTCTGATACTTATGGACCCTACTTAGTGCATGAGTAGGTTGAGCAACTAGTCTGCCATGTGAGGGTCAGGAAAGGCTTCTCTTTGAGCTGACCTTACAGCCAAGACCTGAAGGTTGAGAAGGACCTATCTAGCTACAGGGTTCAGCAGGTGCAAGGGTGCTGAGGACCAGGGATGCGGCAGGCGTTGTGGGAGAGTGGCACAGCAGGCCATCCTGGGCATTGTGACCCCTCATGGGGTTTGAGTGTGGGCCTGCAGGAGACAGAATGGCTCTGGAGGGACTTGATCATATTTTCATTTTTAAGAAACAATTATAATGGCATAGCAATATAACAGCAAAGTAGGTGATATTAAGGAAATTTGTGTTAATTATTTTAGGTGTGACAATAACAAGGTGGTTAAACAAAGTCCTTACTGGTTAGAGATTCATATTGAACTTTCTATAGGTGAAATGATATAGGACTTACTTTAAAATAATCCAGAAAAATTTGTGGGGGAAGAGAAAAATCAAGATTGGTAGAATTATGATAATTGTGGAAGCTGGGTAAAACTACTGTGTTTTGAGTGTTTAGTATTTTCCATAATGAAGGTATTTTAAATGTGTGGGAAAAGGTATGCAATAAGTGCTCAATGAATAGGAAATTGTTAATAATAACAGGTACTATCTATTGAGCATCTAGTGTATTTTGAGTCAGTTACTATATTTTATCTATGGCCCAGAGGTTCCCACACTGTAAGCTCTACATCTCCATCTATAGAAGTGATTTCAAGTGCTAACACCACCCGTGTAATTACCTAGGATCACTTATACACACAATGGCAAAAGGTGCTTTTAGAGTCCTTTATGAAACGTAAAGGATATAAAAACATAAAAAAATTCTAAAGGGATGAAGTTAAGTTGGGATAAATAATATGTAATGTCTTACTAAGTGTGGTAGCCTTGTGTTATTGCTAGCTAGTATCTCCAAAGTTACATGCTGGGATAGTGGGTGTGATGACATATTCCAAGCAATCCTATGATAATTCCTTTGGAGGGGTGGTGGACACCCCTTTGTCAGCTCAGAGTATATCATTGTTACTTTGCCTTGTGCCTTGGCCAGTGAACATGCTCTCGCAGGGGTGAAAGAAAGGCAAGCTCTGTCATTTTTGGGCTGCTCACTGATATTTACCTGTTAGTTTTTTTCACTAAATGAATTCTTAGAAGCAGTGTTTTTTAAGTCACAGAACACCTCTGCATTCACTTACCTGGGAATGCATAAATTGCCACAGAAGACAATTTGCTAAAAGCAAATGAATGAATGAGGGGGTGTTACCAGCTACTCTGCACTGCAGCATAAAGAAAAGAGCAGGCATACAGGTCAGATGTGGGAGTCGGGTGTTTGTACATACATTAAATATCATGACAATTTCTTTTTTAATTTTGAAGTACAATAAATATATGGGAGATAGAAATCCCAAGGCTTTCTTCCTGAACACTAGTGCATCATCCTGAGCCCTGTCGTAGCGTGTATGTGTCCCACTCCGGAGACCTTTGCGATTGTCGTTGAGTCCTCAGGGTGATCCTGTAAGGCAGATATTATTATCTTTGACCCTGTAGATGAGGAAACCTGACCCAGGAAGGTTTGAAGGACTCATCCTAAGGACAGAGCTGTTAAGAGGCAGAGCAGGGTTGGAACTCAGGGATGCCAGACAGAAAGTTCTTTCTCCTGAATAACAGTGTGGCCAGTCCTCAGCATTGGCTGTCACCTGGGCAGCAAGGTGAGTACAGTGGTCTCTCAGCCACATAGGACAGAGTGTCGGCAAGGCACTGGAACTCTCTGGCTGGTCTGTCTGGTTCTAGACTCCACCTGTCTGCATGTGAGTCCACATTCCCCACTCTGCAGCCTGTTCCAAGCATTTACTCTTCCTAGGTCTCAGTTTACTCCTCATATGGGCCATAAGGCTTTTGAGTGTTCTCAGTGAAATAGTGGGTGAGAAGGTGAATATTGTCTATACTCACAACTATTCTGCATCCTGGAGGTGACGGCATAGAACAGGCTGAAGTGCAGAAACATCTGTTCCTCTCCTATCAATATACATTATTGGAATGAAGAAGTAGTGAGTTGCCCTCCTCACCCCATACCCTCAAATATACCCTGGGCTTGCATTTCAGCCCAGTGCAGTTGCCCACAGGTGTGGGCGCAGGGGCAGGGACAGGGGCAGGGTGACTTCCCTCTCCTTGTTTGAAGGTTGTTCAGGGATAGCTGCAGATGCTGTTACCCCACTCTTCTCTTCCGGCCACCAAGATTAAAAATGGGGCTCATCCATTCATACTGTTGAGTCGGGAAACCTGAGAGGAAAAGGCCAGCGTGGGCAGCACCTCCAGATTTATGTGACAGTGGCACAGTGTCTCGCATTCTGAGAGCAAAGACAGGTCTGGAATCTGCAGACGCTTTCCGACTCTCGGCGTGTGTTAGTGCCATGTTTGAGTTCTGCACAGAATGGCTCTCTAGACCCTGGGGCACAAGTACAGGAAAAAGAGAAAAGGACCTGTTCCTGAGCTCCCAGTGAGCCTCAGACTGAAGAGGAAGAGAGATTCTAGGTGGTTCATGTGAAGGTACAGTCATCTGCCATGAGGGCCCAGGGGAACAGCAATGCCCAAAGTGGACTGGCCAGAAGACCCTGCTTGGCTGGACACTGATGATCTGCTGTGGTCTGTGCCAACTGCTCCTACCTACTATCTCACTGAAAGTTTGTAAGAGTCTTATAAGGTTGGTAGGGATAGTACTCAATTCTCAAAAGGAAAGAGGTGTTAATTTGAGGAAGGTTTATTTGAAAGGAGATTATTTACAAAGGTGTGGCAAGATTCAGAGGAACCTCAGGAGGAGTACAGTAGCCAGGGGCTGATAGCAACAGAGGTGTCACCACCCTTTGGTCAAAGAGATGATGACAGGTAGCAGTTCTGAAGGAGGGGAGTCTGCCTTGAGAGGAGTAGCAGCCTTGGGTGAAGAGACACAGCCAACCTAAGGTGCCTCCTTGGAATGGGAGCAGAGGATAAATAGCTTGCCCCCTCTTTCCTCTTCTGACCTGTGCTATGTCTACTCACTGGCCAAAATCAACCAGAAGTCGGAAGGCGAGAGAACCTGTTGATAGAGCCCAGGGGTTCTCAACTTCATACTATTGACATTGGGTATTGGATAGGTATTGTAGGATGTTTAACTGTATCCCTAGCTACTACCCACCAGGTGCTAATAGCAGCTCTCTCAGTTGTGATACCCAAACATGTCTCTAGACATTCCCAAATATCCTTGGGTAGAGGGAAGCAGAATTATCTCTGTGGAGAACTCCTGGTACAGACCGCATAGGTTCATCTCCCAGGCAAGGTGCAGGATTCAGATGTGTAGAGAGTGGGTTTCTAGGGAAAAAGGTCCAAGAGAGAGCTTGCCTTTCATCTCATTTCCTTTCTGAGGAAGCTGAGGCTCAAGCAAATTAGTTAACTTCCTCAATACTCCCAGACTTTGAATGCCAAAGCCAGTTTGCAAATGGGCCTGTTGGAGCATAATGCCAGAAATTATTATCACAAGCTACACCCATATTCTGATTTGAAATATCTCAGAGGAGACTGGAGATTTGGAGATGGAACGTTTGGGAATACTGGTAGGGTTATATATCAGTACTTTGGAGCGTTTCTCACATTCTGGATCCTGAGTACACAATTGCCAGCGTTGCAGACCTGTCAGCAGAGACCGTGAGACACATAAGGACTTGTGTATCATAGAAGCAGTCTTTCAAAACCACTTTAGTGTGTCTGGCATCTTGGCATAGCAGGTAAAGCCACTGTCTGCAACTCTGGCATCCCATATGGGTGCTGGCTCAGGTTCAGGCTGCTCTTCTTCCAGTCCAGTTTTCTGCTAATTGTCTGGGAAAAGCAGCAGAAGATGGCTCATTTGGGCCCCAGCACCCAGGCGGGAGACCTGGATGAAACACCTGACTCCTGGCTTCAGCCTGGCCCAGCCGTGGCCGTTGCAGCCGCCTGGAGAATAAACCATGGGTCAACAGATGCAAGGTTTTCTGTCTCTGTCTCACCCTTTCTCTGTAGCTACGGCTTTCAAGTAAGTACATAAATCTTTTAAACACACATACACACATCACTTTTTCCCATAGGAGTTGGGAGAATGGAGCCTGGGGGGATCAGGTCTCTGTCCATCATAGGTCTGCAGGGACACTGCATTTCAGGGTTCTGTTACTCGGGGATCGACGGTGAGCAGCTGCCCAACCTCCTCCCCCACCTTTTACTACCAAAATGATGTTTAAGTTCAATGGTCTGATGTGTATTCCAAGAAGTGGAAGCAACTCAAGTGTCCATCAACAGATCAATGGATAAATAAAATGTGGCATATGCATGCACTGCAATATTATCCAGTCTTAAAAAGGAATGAAATTCTGATGCGTTTTAATGTGAATGAACCTTGAAAATATATGCTAAGTGAAATAAGTGAGTCCCAGATCCAACCACATCACCTTGTGAAGCTTCCACCCTGGGCCTGCCATGGAGCTCCCAGAGCTTTTCGGTTGGTCTGAGACTTCCAGTTATATGCACCTGAGCCACCTCCAGGCCCTCTCACAGGCTCTCCCCTTCTTTTGCTGGAATAATCCATTACGTTTTCCAGTCCCATTCAGAGGAAATCATGTCCAGCCCTCTATTATCTCAACTGACCTTCAAATGCTTCCTACTTCATTAAGGTATTTTTCAACAAGATGATATCCAGACCTGAGTGAAACACCGTGTGCAGTAAGACGGGAACTTGCTCGGTGCATGTCTGCCCCCTCCTCTCAGGACATGGATTACTTTCATCTGTTCTCCGCTGAGATAAAGACTCACCGCTGCCGTGAGAAAGACCACTTTATGCTGACGATGTCCAAGACCCAGGCAATATGGCCTCAGCCTTGCTTTTCAGCTTGTGTTTGCTCTTCATGTGTTTAATACATGTTTAAGTGAGATCTAAGCCTTGTTGATGTAGAGCTGAGAAGGCTCTGAGGACATCACAGAGAGTAAAACCAGAGAGCACACTCTGTGGTGGAGCGCACTCCGGCTCCTCCAGAGCACCCCGTTAGATTACTTTTCCAGCCTCATTTGCATTTAGGTGAGGGCCTGTCCAGGCCAGTATAATAGAATGGATTGCTATAATGGTCATAACAACCAGGCCCAGCCTATTAAAATTCTGTACATTATGAATCCCAATTGTCTCTCTTCCTTCTGCTACTGGCCATATGCAGGGGATGCAGAGAATACCCAGGCCCCTGAATAGTAGATCTCTTGCATGGGATAAGGCTGGATGCCTTAGTCACTGTGTGGAAGGCTTGCTTCCAAATTCCAACTATATTTTAACTGAATGAAAAAAAAAACCTTCTAGAGGATTAAACTACCTTGGTTATTTGATTTATTTGTTTCTTTGTTTTTTTTAAGATTTATTTATTTATTTGAAAGAGTTACACAGAGAGAGGAGAGGAAGAGAGAGAGAGAGACAGAGAGAGAGAGAGAGAGAGAGAGAGAGAGAAAGAATTCTTCCATCTGCTGGTTCACTCCCCATTGCTGTGATGGCCAGAGCTGGGCTAATCTGAAGCCAGGAGCCAGGAGCTTCTTCCGGGTCTCCCATGTAGGTGCAGGGGCCCAAAGACTTGGGCCATCTTCTACTGCTTTCCCAGGCCACAGCAGAAGGCTGGATCAGAAATGAAGCAGCCGGGACTCGAATCAGCACCCATATGGGATGCTGTCACTGCAGGCAACACCTTTACCTGCTATGTCACAGTGCCAGTCCCTGATTTATTTGTTTCTATCTCTAACTAATACATCCCTGCCCTTTGGATCTTTTAGTCTAACAGGAGGTGCAGACTTCACTTAATGAGCTACATAATTAAAGTAAATTGTAATTATTAAAAGTAGTACAAAGAGAGCTACACAGGACATGGAAATCTAATGTAAGGGGACTTGCCTTGGTCAGGGAAGCATGAGGAGGCAGCCCTGTGTTCCGATAGTCATGCAATTACTGAGTTACCACAGGTCTCCCCCGTTCCATTCCTACTCTGTGCTTGTTCATGGTGCACTCTTTTCTGCTCATCCTTTTTGATACATCTTGTTTTCTTTGCCTTCCATGCCCTCCCATCTTTACCCTTCTTTCCGCTGTCAAGGCAAAATAAGATTGTAGTAATCAAGAAACTCCACACTGGCTGGAAAGTGGGATATCACAAACCAATTTGTTATATTGAGAAAGAGAAGTGTGAACTCATAACTTTAAAATAGCATAGCTCCATCATCACTAAAAAAAAATCTCATCAATAGCAGCGACAGATGCACCTTTACCCAGCACTAGCCTCAGTGTCTTGATTTTAGTAGCTAATATTACACTTAGAAAATAAACCCAAACACTGGGATGCTGATTCCATGCATTTGAGATGGAAAAAGACTAGGCTAGGTTTGCAGCATCCTCCTGTTACCGGAAAGCAAGACTGCTTAGTAATCATGAGGAATACATTACTTGTGTGGACCAAGAAACCAGCTTAAGAGAGCTTGCACCAGCCAAGCAGTGGCAATCTGAGCATTAATAACAGGGACAATAGTAGTAACAGCTAATAAGGAAACATATGTTTGTTAAAGACTGCAAGTTAATAATTCCTTTCAGTAGAGAAAATTTAACATCAAGTGTATAGAGTATTTTATATTGAAAAAGTCAATATGATATAATATTTCAGTGTTTCTATTGATTTTAGTAGATAAGGGAGAGTTGATCATCATAATCCTCACAGTGAAAATGGTAATAGCAAATGCTTACCTGCTGGGCTTACTGCTTGCCAGTCACCAGGCTAAGTTCCCTGTACCTAATCACTTACGTGATACAGGTGAAGACCGAAGAGGCTGCATTAACCCCATCTTACAAAGGAGCAGATGGAGGTCCAAAGTGACCTTTCCATGCCACAGTTGGTGAGTGGGGGACTCGCAGGTTGAACTTAGGCCACTTAGCTCCAGGGTCTGTGCTCTTATCACAAAGGAATGTCACTTCCTATATGAATCAATATTTTCATTCAAGTGTTTGTGTAAGAAATAGAAAGCTATACTTATTTTGATCAGGATAATTAAGCAAGAATAAGTTAGGTAAGCATGCAAAAGTCAAGTAACTCCAAAGATGATAAGGCAGATTATATTTAAAGTTCAGGCAAGACAGGTCAGTGTTGATGATCTTGTATAATGGCCAAGTAGATGGAGGATTCAACACAGTGTTTCAAAATGATTAATTAGCCCAAAGTCCTCAAGAGTCATGCTAAGTACACAGACCCAATTGCTCTCCTCCTAGGAGATGAAACCTCTAGGAAGCTGTACAGATAACAATAAAATGTGAGTCGAAGTTTGTGCATCTTTAATAATGCTAACACATAAGATCAATAAATTAAGATGACAGCATTAAGAGACAAATGTAATATCCCACCAGAACCCTCAACACACACAGTTGATGAGGATATCCCCAACGTACTCAAAGGAAAACCTGTGTGAAAGAGTAGGCTTAGAAAGTTCTACCATAAGGATGCTGAATGGCTTCCAAAGCCGGATGACCAGGCTTCCATCGCCTCCAGGGATATTTAACATCAGCTGTTCTAACAACTTGTTCTTTGAAATAATAACTGAAACCAGGAAAACTGTCAAAATATTAGAATGAAAATGCTAGGAATAAATAAAAGCTTCTCAGCAGTAACTCTAGGAAATTAAAAAGTTCAAAGGCAGATGAAATGAAACATTGGATGAACTGTTTTAGAATAGGTTTTACTACCTTGTAAGGATTGTATGCATGCTTTGTCTCTCTTGAAGGCGTCTAAGATTTCTGAAGATTCAGTGTGGTGTAGGTAGTAGCTTTGGCTAAGGATCCATCTCAGATCCCTCCTTCTGTGCATAACTCACTTCCTGCAGCCTGAACTGCATCTTTGTCACTGGGCTGTCCACCAGCTTCCAGACCACACACACACACACACACACACACACACACACATGTATGCATGTTGTGGACTTGTAGTGCTTTGGAATTGGCTGCCCACATCTCCATCCTGGGTGAGCTCCTAGCCAATGGCACAAGGGTAGAGGTGTGGATACCTCACTTCCCCTACCCATTGGCCATGGCTATGCACTCTTTTCCAGAGCTTCCTTGCAGAGCTAAGTGTCAGTCATGTAATAAAGCAGCTGGCTTGATAACATACTTCTTATGGGCTGATTCTCTCAAGAGCTCCCAAATACACTGTGCATCCTCAGCCTGTGATGAGAGAGTGCTTCTGGAGAAACCCATGCAGGAGACGATATTTGCTATTGCAGATTAATTTACTTAAGGGTGATTAGTCAAATGTGTAAGCAACACACATTTAGCATTGTTAAAAATGCCCATACTACCCAAATTTAATGTAATATCTGTCAAAATTCTAAACCTATTTTTCTCTTTAAAACATTTATTTATTTATTTGAAAGAATTACAGAGGAGAGGGAAAGAAAGATACACACACACACACACACACACACAGAGAGAGAGAGAGAGAGAGAGAGAGAATCTTCCATCCTCTGGTTCACCCAAATGGTCGCAACAGCCAGGGCTGGGCCAGGCTAAAGCAAGGAGCCAGGAATTTTATCTGGGTCTCCCACATGTGTGTAGGGGCCCAAGCACTTGGGTCATTCTCCACTGCTTTCCCAGGCACATTAGGAGGGAGCTGGACTGGAAATGGAGCAGCTGGGACCCAAACCAGCGGCCATATGGGATGCTGACACTGTAGACAGTGACTTAGTCTGCTGTGCCACAGTGTTGGCCCCAAGCTATTTTTCGTACAAATAGATAAACAATCCTAAAATTAGTTTACAACCATAAAAGACCTCCACTCTTATTTCACACCATGTACAAAATCAACCACAGATGGATTCAAGACTTAAATGTAAGAACCAAAACTGTAAAATTACTAGAAGGAACACAGGGGGAAAGCCCCATGACATTGGTCTCAGAAGTGACTGGATATGACACTAAAAGCAAAAACTGACTCATGGGATTATATCCAATTAAATAGCCCTGCACAGTCAACAAAGCAAGCAGAAAACTGGAGAGAAAATCTAAGGAATGGGAGAAAAGGTTTGAAAATCGTATATTTGATGAGGAGTCAATATCCAAAATATGTTAGGAACTCAAATCAAGAGCAAAAAATCAAATAACCCAATTTTAAAATGGGCAAATACTGAGCAAGTATTTATTAAACACTCCTTTGTGTTTTAGTACTGGGGATACATCTTTGAACAAAATCAACAAATGGCCCTGTGTTAGTGTATGTTTTGGAATCAGGACATACAGTAATGACAAAGTCAGCATGGTAGGAGATAACAAAGAATGAGTAGAACGTGGTAAATTGATATCCAGCGGGGAGGAAGGTAAGAAGTGGTCAGGATGACATAATTCAGAAGCTCATGGTAGCAATGGGGACTTGGAAGGGACAAGGCAGAAGAGCTCTCCAGGGTCACCAAGTTAGTATATGGCACCACCAGGATTCAGCTCCATCAGATTCCAGAGACTAAATTTGCTATGACCAAGGTCAGCCATTACTGTTGCCCTCTCCCTCCTCTTGGAGAAACGTATTAGCCTCCTCTCTTTGGTCCCTGCCTGCATGACCCTTCCCTAAACCATTCCTGGTGCTCAACGTGGATGTCTCCCCTTTGTCTCTGCTCCCATGCTCTGCCTTTGTGCCTGGGCCACCTCGGTCTGGGTGCCTTCAGAGGACCACACTGCTGCCTTGCTGGCTGCACTCATTTCCTTCCTTGCTGGGATACTTTGTGATTTCAATTTTACTATCTTTCTTTGGACTATGCCAGCCCTTGTAAGCCATGTAATCATGTAGCCTACCAAACTCCATGCCTCTGTGCAAAGTAGCTGGCAAGACTTCCATTGTTTTTGTAGTTGTTGCTGTGTGCTCAGGCAGCCAAGGTCACTTCTTGTCATTTACCGCCATGGACTCTGTTTTTTTTTTTTTTTTTTTTTAATATGATTACTCTGAATGTAAAGCTTGCACTTGTCTGTGCTTGTTTTCTCCTCTTTTATGAATAAGAATCTTAGGCAAATTGTTGCTTGTTAGTGGCCTGCTGCCACACTATCACCACTCACTCGTCTTCCAGGGACAGGCCACCTCATTGCTTTGTCAGTGCGGGGAGGATGAGAGAGTTCTCAGCACAGCGACTCTGCAGACCCTCTGTTTTTAGCCAGATTAGATTCCCTGCAGATGTTTGGGTAGTAGAAATCTCCCTTAATTATTATAGCTTGTCTGAGTGCCACTTTTGAGATCTACAAAATAAAGATTGGAAATAGAACCTACCTCCTAGGGCTGTTGTGAAGATCAAATGCAAGAAGCTCAGTAAAGGACAGCTACAGTGCTTGGCCTTGGCTCCTGGCGAGGACTGCTCGTTGTCAGCTCCTGCGGTTGGAGGGAGCGGCAGAATGTGCTCCAACCCAGCTCCTCTGCTCCCAGTTCGAAGTTCTGAGTGGAAACTCACACTCCCTGTGCTCGAAAGTGGGACTGCCAATAGCAGTCTGACTGGTACGTGTAATAAAGGGTATAAAATAATATATGAAAAGATCTGGAAGAATAATACATACAGTATTAAATGCGATAAAAGGTATATAGCGTATAAAGTTATATGTTAAAAAGTTCTGAAATAATATCAATTAAAATACAGCATTTGATAAACTGTACAAAAATAAAAATTCTGCAATATCAGTTTGAATATTAAATGTGTATAAAATTGATATTACTGATAAAATATTAAATAAACAATATGCATAGAGAGCTGACTGCGGTTAGTGATCAGTACCACTGTTACTACTATTGTCAGTGTCAGTGACATGTGTTACTCTCAGCATCCAGCACCCCTTTGGGATGCATAGCTCCCAAGTTCATCTAGTGCTGGGTAAGCCTCTTCTCCGTGGCAATGCTAAGTGAACATTCGCAGTAACAATAGTGGTCTTAGAGCGCTATCCTTCAGGTGTGTTTTACCATTCTCAGATTGTGTTTTCTTCAATAATCTCACGAATTTTCATTTGAAAGTGGCTAGGGACACAAATTGGCGGTCCGGTTGGAATTTTATAGGTTTTAGCTCTATCAATATTTTCCTAACAAAAGGCTAAATATGATCTCTTAGGAGTCCTCAAAGGAAGTAATTTGTTTCAAAGAAATAGGTTGCGTGGAAAAGGAAGGGGAGTCAACATTATCTTCAAGAAGCTGCATAGAAAAACAAGAATTAGCTGAATAGATGAGGGCAGATTAATTCTTTCAGAATTTAGTGCAAGAAAAATTATGTACAAGAGATACCTTGAGAAGACCCTGGAGCTTGCCGGGCTGGAGGGGAGTGGGTTGCTGAGACAACGGCCTTTTTCCGCTTTGCTGGGCTTCACACCTGTGTGGTGATTTTCTCCCGGTGCCTCTCCAGCTCCCCTTGGCTCCCAGCTCCTCGCTGGTCACTGGGGGCTCTGTGGCCCCTGCTTTTGGTTGGGGTGGCTCATGGAGAGCCCTTGGATGGAGAAAAGAGGGTGCTGATGCCTCCAGCTGGCTGTGTGCCTTGAGTTCAGGTGATATGTCCTATTGGGGCATGTTCTCTCTGTGATGTGCTCATTCTGGGCCATGAGTTCTTGAAATGGACTTAGACCCTCACCTCTGTGAGGAGGGAGCTTAGTGGCATCTACCCTGTTCACCACTGTACTTTACCCATGATGGCTGACCCAGAAGAGACACTCAATAAATACATTTATGTCTCATGGATTATTGGCGATGTCTCAATAAATTGCTTTTTCAGAAAAGCCACCACCTAACCTTGCTTTGTTCACTAGTTGTAAAAAAAAAAAAAATGCCGTGCTCGCTCTGAGCAGTAGTTCTTAGAAATAAAGACTCTTAAGATTTCCATCCGCAAACTGTGACTGCTTCACGTTAGTGCTTTCCACTGGATTGTGCATGGGGTCCCAGATGTTTGAAGCTTTTATTGTACAGCATTCTTTTTTCTATGAAGTTTCAATTAATTGAATTGGGAAAAGCTGTCAGTCCCGTGACGGAGGAACTGTCTCTTTGATAGAATCCACGCGCTGCAGTGTCAGGGTTTTTTCAGCCACATTTTGTTTAGCTCCATAAGACAGCACAAAACAATTTGACCGTTTTTGTGTTTTTGTGTGTCTGGCTTGGTGAATGGGGCACAGGGTCATTTTAGGAATCCCACTTAGGTGGCCTGGTGTCCTGCAGCATCACAGGACAGGCTGGGAGTCCCAAGAATGCCTGCTATTACATTCCAGGCTATTGCCTGGAATTCCAAAATTCACTTTCCTTGTGTCATTTTCTCTCTTCAAAGCATCAGTCAGTGTTGTTTCCAGCAACAGTCACTCAAATCGAGTCCTTATAATTATTGTGTGCTTCCAGCCCACAGCTCTGCAGCACCAAAGCTATCCCTCAAGGTGGTACATCTTCTACCTGCAGCCCATTCCAGTTCATCACAGATAAAGCCTTTGCAACTCCTTTCCCCCACACATGGGAAGCTCTCAGTGCCTCTGTATAATTCCAGTGATGGGAATCTTTGTTATCCAACTGCCAAAAAGTGATTTCAACCTCAGAATCCCATTTCCACCCCCCCCCCCATCAAAGACCCTTTCTGTTTACCCATGGCATCCTGGAGGCCAGGTCTGAGCAGATTCAGGCACAGGTGATTTATTGAGAAATTGCTCTTCAAAAGACATGTCTGGAGGAGAAAGGACTACAGGACAGGGAAGGGGCATATGCTGAGCCAGGCAGAGTCTGGCCTTGACCTGGTCCACGGGAACCCCTGGAGCATCAAGTGTCCCAGGAGGTTGTCCCTCAGTCAAAGCAAGCAGATGGGTTTTGGTCCCTTGTCACTGACTACGGGCTGCCCTTGGGGAATGGCATCTCTTCCAGATGATACAATTCTGTTCCTCCAGGGGTAACAGTGCAGGAAAGGGAGCAGCTGTAAGCTGTTGGCAGCCAAGGCTCATAGCAGCTGAAGGATGGAAGTTGTTGACTGGCAAAGGAATATGGGTGGGGTGCTCAGAGCATCTGCTACAATAGGACGTGTGAGCTTATAGCAGCCCTGTGAGGAAGGCACTGTTATCCTCACCATTTCACAGATGAGGCAATAATGTCTGGTTGTGTTTCTCAGAAGCAGACCCTGAAATGAGATTCATGTGGTTTAAAAAAGGTTAAAAAAGGGTTAACAATATTTTACAATGTCTTTTGGGAAATTGAAGCAGAGGAAACTCTAACACATTCCACGAGGCCGTTCCTAACTTAAAACTACAGACCTAACACTTCTCATGATATAGATGTAAAAAGCCTCCCCAAATAGCAAACTGTATCCAATAGTATATAAAAATTATATCACAACCAAATGGAATCTAGTCTAAGTGTGTAAAGCCAGTTTAACATTCAAAAATCAATTATCATAATTTATCATATCAACAAGCTAAAGAAGCAAAATTGTAATCACATCAACTGATACAAAAAAAAAAAAAGCTTGTGGCAAGATTCAAGACTCCTTCATAATAAAAGAAAAAGTTTAGCAAACTAGGAATAGAGGGGAACTTTCTAAACTTGATAAAGTAAATCTACAAAATATATCTATCAAGATGCTATGGCTTAGTGGTGAGAAACTGGATGCTGTCTTTCAAAGATCAACAGCAAGGTAAAGATGTCCTTTCCAACCTCCCCTGTTCAACACTGCAGTGAAAGTCTTAGCTAATGCAATAAAAGAAGAAAAAGGAGTGTAGGTATATTATTAGAAGAGACGAACTTAAACACTTTATTCACAGATGACCTGATTGTCTATGTAGAAAATCCCAAAGACCCAACTGTATGTATGTACACACATACACACACACATGTATGTATATATATATATATATATATGTGTGTGTATATATATATATATAATAGTAAAAGAAATCCTAAGAGTCAGCAGTAAGAAAACATCTCAATAAATGGGTAAAAGATCTGAATAAATGAATAAATATATGAAAATATATGCAGCATTATTTGTTATTAGGGAAACGTCAGTTAGAACCACAGTGAGATATCATTATATACATATTAGTGTGGCTAAAATGAAAACAAAAATCTGAAAGAAATGTCTGTCAAAGGCTTGGGTGGGATGTACATGATGGACTTAGAAGCTGGCACAGACAAAGAACAAAAGGACCTAGTATTGCTGGTGGAAGCGCAAAAGTGACGCAGCCACTTTGGAACACAGGTTGGAAGTCAAACACAGTCTTATCATAGGAGGTAGCAATTGCACTTTTACATGTGTTCCCAACTCCTTTGAAAAAGTTCTAGCCGCAAAAAAACCTGCAAATGTTTGAGGTGACATTGTTCATAGTTTCCAGAAACTAGACTCAATCAAGATATTCTTCAATGGGTGACTGAGTAAAACAACTTTATTGTATTTGTGCAATGAAATACTATTTAGCAATAAAAAGGAATGCATCTTCAAGCCATGAAGAAAGATGGATCAATCTTAAATCCACATTGCCAAGTGAAAAGAGCCATTTGAAATGCTCTTGTATGAGTCCATTAATATGACTTTCTGGAAAGGACAGAATTATAAAGACAATAAACAGTAATAATCAAGAAAGCAGCAATTGCCAAGAGATTCGATCAGCTGTGAAAGGATTGGGAGTCATGCAGAGGGGAATTTTTAAAATAGTGAATCTATTCTGTATGACATAGTAATGATATATATATATGACACTATATGTTTGTAAAAATCCATAAATTTACAGCATAAATAATGAAACATGATGCATGAAAAATAAAAATAAATCATTTAGGAAGTTGCAGAACTCCAAAGTGAAATGAAGAATGTGACAAGAGGATCAAACTGTGTTAAAAATCTATGAAACGATCTCATTGAAGGAGTTGAGAGGAAAAATTCTGATCTAAGTAACTCTGGAAATGAATTGAGTCTGTGAGATTAAACCCATGAGCCTTGCACTCCAGTTGATAAAGTGCTTTTGCACAGGGGTGTGGAGTAACATATGCTCTGTAAGTGTATATTGGAAGTGATCAAGCATACAGATGCTGATGGTGGTTTTAGTGATGGTGGTTACAGATCAGCAAGGGAAATGGCTGGATGATTCATGATGTAATGGATTAGAGTTGGAGACATCGAGGCATAGGTGTATGTGTAAGGGGGGACTTCAAACATTTTCATGAAAAATTATTTAAAAACTACCAATGGCTTTCAGCGGTTTTGCACCAAAATAAGCTTATCTTTTTAAATCCATTTTCCAGTGGAAGGCTGTAGTTCCTGTAGATGTATATACAAATTAGTACATATGGCTTCCCAGCGTATATGTTTAGTGGTTTCAGAAAAGTGCTAACCCACATCCATGTGAAACAGTTTTATCAACTAGACTCTAACTTTTCTGCATTAAACTTACAAGCTCTGTCATCTCCGATGTTATAGATGTATTTCCTTGTATCCGGGCTGTAATTAGCACACCTGGCACTCAGATCTTGGCTTCATGTATCATTCTCCAACAAAAGAAGCCAGAGCTCCTTGGAGTAAAGGCTGATTCAAAGACTTGGGGAGGGGCATATAAGAGGACCTGAGGGTATCTTGTAGTGCCAGAAAATAAGAAAATATTGAAAATTAAAATAACAACAGGGATAAGAGTATAACATAGGGGCACAGGAGCCAAGCAGAAGAGCTCCAGTGGCCAAAGCTAGAACAATTTGGGCAAAAACTCATATATGGATTATAAACAAAAATACAAAATAAATATCTAAGTACATATTAACACAAATAAATGATTAAATACATAAACAGAGGGAGAGAGACGAGTCTCCCATTGAGAAAAGTTCCAAAGTGATTATGTGTACACTTCACCAGTAAGGAGATGGCTTGTGATTCTCTACTACATTTTCTAAAAGATTTATTTTATTTATTTGAAAGAAGGAGTGAATAAGAGAGAGAGAGAGGGAGAGAGAGAGAGAGATTGATCCTTCATCTGCTGGACTCTCCAAATTGCTCAATGGTCAGGCTGGGCCAAAACCAGGAGGCTGGAAGACCAACTGGGTCTCTCATATGGGTAGCAGGGGTACAGGTACATGGGCCATTTTCCACTGTCTTTCCAGGTGCATTAACAGGGACCTGGATCGGAAGTGGAGCAACCAGGATTCCAGCCTGCCCTCTGATAGAGGATGCTAATGTCACAGGTGGCAGCTTAGCCTGTGGGGCCACAGTGCAGGACCTAATTCCCTGCTCCTTCAACGGGCATCCCACAGTGACTTCCTTACAAGAGAACAGTATAGGAGCAGAGGAGAGCAACATCGGAGAGTGAATAATCTTTATAAAATATAGTGAAATGGCACCTTGCCTCTGGGATGTTCCTCCTCAACACCTGTAACTCCAGTCTCATCAGAGAGAGATGTTCCACAAATCCCAATTGAGGAGCGTTCTACAAAATAAACGACTACTACATCTCAAAACTGTCAAAGTTGTCAGCAACAAGGGAAGTCTAAGAAAATGTCAAAACCAAGAGCAGCTTGAGGAGGCTTGATGACTAAACCCACGTGGTGTCTGGATCCTGGGGCAGATAAAGGACATTAGGAAAAGTTAAGGATATCTGAGTGAAGTGTGGCCTTGAGTTAATAACCATCTGTCCGTATTGATTCTGCGGCTGTGACAAATGGACCATCCCCATAGACTATGCTGGTAATGGGGGAAGCTGAATGTGGGGTATGTGGAAACTCTTTTACTGCCTTTGCAAAAATCTCTGTAAACCCCTAAGTAGTGGAAAATAAGAAAAGTGTATTTTAAGAAAAAGGAAGCATTCCCTGGGGAAGTTGATGTGAGAGTGAGAGAAACGGTAGGGCAGGGAGACAGTGAAGTGAAGCTGAGAGTTCATGCCAAGTTCCATCCACAATTTAATCTCAGATGGGATTCTGGAGGTCAGTTGCACAGCAGAGTTGGTCCTGCGTGGAGTCAAGGTTGCTGGACACTGACCCCCTGCGCTCATCTTCATCTACCACTCCCGCTGGGGCCTTACATTCCCAGGCAGGGATAGCTGGCTTTCTCGGGTTGAGTGAAGAGGCTCCAGAAGTCAGAAGGCATGTTGAAGTGAGGCCACAGAGGGTTAGCGCTCTTGGGTATTCCTACACTGAGGCGTAGAGAGAGAAGTTGACTTGCCCATAGTCACAGCATTAGCAGGTAGCAGAGCCAGGATCCATGCCTGGGTTGTTGGGTCTTGAGCTACGCTGTGGTTTGCTGTTCTGAAGGCTCTAGAAATCTCAGCAGGGCATGAAACTGGGAATTACAATGTACATTTCCTTGCTTCATTGAGGGCCTGGGAAGTGGCAGTCCTGGATGTCCCTCAATGAGGGACTCAAGAAGTTGCCAAAGAGAAGTCCCTGAACAACCCATGTATCTTGGAGTGAAGCCTCTGTAAATACTTACTGAAAGAATGCATCTTTTTAGCCAAAGATACAGTGGGTCTTAGCTAATGGTGTCCAATTGGCCCCTGACTTTCTAGGCTGGGGGGCAGAGCACTGGTGGGGCTTAGTAGAATCCTTATTGAGATCAGGGTTGCCTCTGGTGAAAAAGAGCCCTGACGAAGTGGCCATAAAAGTCTATTTCCCACATTACCCCCCATACTCAAAGGTCCGCATCTGTCCCATTAAACAATTTTCAAGCGACAGATCCAAGGATACAGGGCTGCTGGAGGAATCATTGCTAATGTAGGTTTTATAATCTCCACTTACATAACATAATTGGATTAAGCCTGTTTCCCAAGGAAAAAAGCGAAATGGTGCTTAGCGGGAACAACTTTTCCTTAGAAGCAAACTATGGTATAACAGAATAGAGATTATCATTCCTAATTATCTGCCATTATAAGCCTGGAAGAGAGTTATTGTGAAAATGCCACTTTTCTCCATAGGGCGATGCACAAAAATTAGTGCTACTGTTAGTAGTATTTATTTTTGGCTGTCCTTGGTCTGCTGTCTCTGATTTCACACCACTTTGAGTCCCATCTTTGCTACTTCTCTGTTGCTCTTATTTGCCAAGAATTCTGAATGATCTCATTGTTACTATTTTTTTTTTTTGTCAGCAATAGGCTGGTGCTGTAACATTTTTTTAAAAAAAGATTTATTTAAGTTACTTGAAAGGCAGAGTTTCTCTCTGTCTCTGTCTCTGTCTCTGTCTCTCTCTCTCTCACACACACACACACACACACAGGTGGAGGGGGGTCTTCCACTCACTAATCCACTCACCAAAAGCCACAATGGCCAGGGCTGAGCCAGGCTGAAGCCAGGAGCCAGGAGATTCTGCTGTCTCCTGCGTGGGTTCAGGGCCCAAGACTTGAACCATCTTCCAGTGCTTTTCCAAGTGCATTTAGGAGGGGGCTGGATCAAAAGTGGAGCACCTGGGATTTGAACTGGTGCCCATATGGGATGGTGGCATTGACATTGCAGGCAGTGGCTGTACCTGCTATGCCACAGTGCTGGCTCCTGTTGTAAAAGTTAATTTTGAAGTCTTAGGGGATAATGGTTTATTTCTGCTTCCATGAGGTACACATTACTTCTTTCTAGTTGTGTTTTCTGGAGCAAATGGCCTCCATGATGAGAAGGACATCAGGCCTCACCGAGTGTTAATTGCTTCAGCCCACAGAGCCTTGTGTCACTTCCTCTGAGTTCTTCGGTCAGATCTAGTCACACAGGCCCAGTCCGACTGCACGGGAGCTGGGAGATGTAAGGAAGCGCTTTTTTTTTCAGCACCTGGTGCTAGATTTTTCTTGATGCCGTGTCTGCATTTTTATTTCCAATCTATTGTGTCTTGAAGAGAATAAGAAAGTGTGAAGTAGAGTCTGGTAAATAGAGCCAAGTCATAATTATCAGAAATGCATTGCCTAATATGTTAGTCACTGGTCATGTGTGGCTTTTGAATTTAAATGTAATTTAATTTAGGTTTAACACAACTGCAATTTTGGTTTTTCAGTCACACCATCCATATTTCTAGTGTTCAGTAGCACATGTGCCTGGTGACTATCAGATTGACAGCACAGAATGGAATATTTCCATCATTGCAATCTTTTCCAGAGCATTCTAAAATGTTCCAAGATATTCTAGAATGTTTTAAAAGGAGTGACTAATTCCTATATTGTGAATCTAATATTCATCCATTCAGGACCTTGACTTAGGGCGTTGGTGGACATCAGTCTAATGTGCTATGGTGATTTTAAAGCTGTGTTAGGCAGAAATTCATTCTGATGTTTGCTTAATGATATTAAGCTGAAACAATGTTTTGCAACCTGTTTAATCACATAAAAAGGCTTGGGGGCATAGATGCCTGGGTTCAATTCCTGTCACTCTATTTAAGAGCTGTGAAATCTTGGTCAAGTTAACAGATCCCATGTCTAAAGACTAAGAAGACAACGCCCCCTCATAATGTTATGAATGTGCCAGCAGCAGTCATGCAACTGGAGCCTTATAGGACCTGGTGTTCTTAGGTAAGGGGCTCAAGAAATGATTGATAGTCTCAAAGACATCATTGTAACTCTACAACACTCATCAGTAATTCAGAAGAAAACTATTTGTGAATTGGAAAAATCAACATTCAGAGGGATTTTAAGGTTGAAATTACGGGCTTAGTTTAGAAAGGGGGAATCTAGTAGGGATAAACATAGCATCTCACCTTGGAAGCCGGAAATGTAAGTCCATGATAAGACCGGAGGTGACATGGGTTGACAACAGAGTCATGCTGGAGGACAGTAATTTCACCCATGTTTAGCCCTACGAGAGGGGCACACCAAGAGCTGTGAGTGCTCTGTGTCTCCTCTCTCTCTCAAAAGTAGTTATTTACTGAAACTACTTTTGAGAGAGAGAGAGAGAGAGAGACAGAGACAGAGACAGAGAGAAAGGTCTTCCTTCCGTTGGTTCACCTGCCAAATGGCAGCCACGGCCAGTGCTGTGCTGATCCAAAGCCAGGAGCCAGGTGCTTCCTCCTGGTCTCCCATGCGGGTGCAGGAGCCCAAGCACTTGGGCCATCCTCCACTGCCTTCATGGGCTACAGCAGAGAGCTGGACTGGAAGAGGAGCAACCAGGACTGGAACCTGGTGCCTATAGGAGATGCCGGCGCCACAAAGCGGAGGATTAACCAAGTGAGCCACAGCACTGGCCCGTCAGTAAATAACTACTTAACATCTCCTGTGGTCTAAGTTACACCAGTTACAAGTTTGAGTGGACACAAAGCTTGTTGACCATTGCTCTCTACACACCCCAGAAGGAGAGAGAAATTGATTAAATGACCACCTAAACAAATATGCAATTAGGAAGGTGGATTGTGCCAGGATAGAGAGGCCCACAGGGTTCAAAGAGCTCCCATTCAGGGAGGACAGGGTACGTTTCCCTGAAGCTTGAGCTAAGACCTAAGTAGAATCAAAGTGAACTGGCGGAAGAGAGGGAGTGTTCTTTGCCAGAGGACCACCTTGTAAAAGCTTGAGTCAGAGATAATGAGCCACAACAAGTACAGAAGTACAGCGAGGAAGGCTCTTGTTGATCTGTAACAGATGTTGAGACACGAGGGTCAGGAAGAGACAGAGCTAGACCCTAGAGGGCCATGTGGGCTGTGCTGTGATTTGGATCTTTTTTCTTGAAGCAGTGGGAGATGATTGAAGGGTTTTGCATGAGTCAGTCTTGCAGTTACATTGGCCCTCTGACAAGGCTGCTCAGGCTGTGGTACAGAGAAGAGAATAGAACTGAGAAAAGAGTGGATTTGAACATGGAACATTCAGCATTGCCTCTCCTGCCACCAGTGATGAGTTCCTGCTTCATTCCACCTTAAAAGACTGGATTACGATAACTAAAAAGAAAATTTTCGGAATAAAATGTTTTCGTTTTTATTGCTTTATTTTGCAGTTTTTAAAATTGGAGTTGCTAAATAATTAAATCATTTTGTTTACTTGGAAATTTGCATTTGTATTGGAATTTGGCTTTGTATAACAGAACTTCAAAAATCTGGCTTAAAATTGAAAAAACATCTATTTGCAAGGCAGAGAGACAAATTGAGAGACAGAAAGACAAGGAGAGAGAGAGTTCTCATCCTCTACGTTACCCCTCTATGCCCTCAGTGGCCAGGGCTGGGTGCAGGCCAGAGAGGAGATCCAGGAACACAATCCAGGTCTCTCATATGAGTGGCGTAAACCTGGATCTGCATTGGCAGGGTGTGAGAATGAGGAGCCAGGGCAGGGAATCAAAGCCAGTACAACAACATGGGGTGTGGGAATCTCAAGCACTAGACTAAGTGTCCAGATCCAGAAGCACTTCTAGTAAATTGAGTCATTATCAATTTTTAAAACTTTAATTGACCTATAATTAATAAACACACATAATATACATAAATATTGCATAAGATTGTGTTTTTTAAAAGATTTATGTTATTTATTTGAAAGGCAGAGTTACAGTTAGAGAGGAGAGAGAGAGAGAGAGAGAGAGAGAGAGAGAGAGAGAGAGAGAGAGAAGACAGAGAGGTCTTCTATCTGCTGGTTCACTCCCCAGATGGTTGATGCCAGGGGCCAGGAGTTTCATCCAGGTCTCCCATGATGGCAGGGGTACAAACACTTGAGCCATCTTCTCCTGCCTTCCCAGGTCTATTAACAGGGAGCTGGATTGGAAGTGGAGCAGCCAGGTCTTGAACTGGTGTCCACATGGGATGCCATCACTGCAGTCGGCAGTTTAACCTGCTATGCCACTGAGCTGTCCCCATTGAGCTTTTATAAAACTAATGTTCCTGTTTTATTACTTTGAAAGGTTTAAAAAAAGAGCTTTAGTTTTTATAGAAAGAAATAGATTTTTCTTTTCCAATGTGATTTTTTTTTAAAAAAATATCTTTGATGCTTGAATACTTTGAGCAAGATGAGTTAATTTCTTACTTTAAAAAAAAAAAAAACCTTTAATAGTGTTCTCTGTATTCGGTTAACACTCTGTTCTATCTGGAACTTATGCAGCGGGCTAGAATGCCCAGAAAAACCTAAAAATAATTTTATAGATTATGTGCCCTTATCTGATTTCTGATTCTAGGAGGAATGGTGCTGTTCCGCTGTTAAATATCATTGAATTAACTTAGTTTTCATGTCATGGTAATTTTCTTTTATCCCTAGCATACCAGAATTTTTTGCTCTTAATCATGATAAAGTCTTAGATTTTATTTCAATTTACCTTTAAAACATATCTATTAATGTGAAACCGTGTAGGTTTTCTATTGTTAAACCACCGTTGGTTTGAAGGAGTGAACTCTATTTGGTTGTAGTGAATTTCTCTCCCCTTCTTTATTTTGTTCCTCTGCGTGACCAGTACTCACTCAGGGCCTCCTCTATTCCCTGCTCTCCTATCAAGCACCCAGGGCTCAGCAGGGCGAAGATAAGGGCCCAGCTCCCAGGGAGCTTCCAGTCAGAGAGACAGGCGAGAAACAGTTTTACATTTACTTGTGAAGAAGAGCAAATAGGGCTGTTCTACTTCAGGTAGTCAGGGGAGGCATCTCTCAGAAAGACCGGAGTGATGTCAAAGGAAGGTGCCCTGGAGAATAGGTATCAGCTTTCTCACCCACCTGGGAGTTCCTCCGCCCTCTCAGGTGGGTGACTGGTTTAAATTCTGCATTGTCCCTCACGGCCTCCAATGAAAGCTTCATCCTGCTGTTGTGCAGTGTATGTGGAGCCCCAGAGAACTTCAGGATCCAGTACTTGGCCTTGTATCTTCCTCAGCTTGTCCAACTGGTCTTCTCTACAATACCTTGACCCGGTGCTCATTGCAAAACCCATGCTCTATGTGTTTCTTAAGGAATGCAACTTTGATGTGTCAGTATTTTTGCACTGTAGTTAAGTTGCAACTTGCAATCCTGACATTCCATATCAAGAGCCAGTTAGAGTCCTGGCTGCTCTGCTTCCCATCCAGCTTCCTGGGAAACCAGAGGAAGATGGTCCAAATACTTAGACTCCTGCCACACGCACAGGAGACCAAGATGGAGTTCTGGCTCCCAACTTCAGCCTGGCCTAGACCTGGCTGTTGTGGGCATTTGGGGAGTGAACCAATAGATGGAAGATTTATCTCTGTCTCTATCACTCTGCCTTACAAATAAACATGTAAATCTTTAAAAAGTATAATTTTGATAGATGTGTTGTTCTTTATTGTGATGCTCATTATCCCTTTAAGTTTTCATTTTGACCTTATTCATTTAGTCATTCCTCAGTGTAATTACCTATCAAGTTATTTTGTCGGTGGTCTCTGCTCCAGGTATAGCATTGATGTATCCTGCTTGCACACTCTTGGAGGGTAAGGGTGTCCCCTGTCCTCCCACCCCAGGCAGGATCCAAGCTAGGCCAGTCAGACCTAAGGCAGCTGTCAAGACACAGAGCTCTACCCCTTAAGGCTTCTTTCTGATGAGACCTTAGTGCTGTGCAGATGCAGCAGCTCACTTCCCGTGCTCCATAGGCAGGTCACTCATGAGTGCAGCCTTAGCGGGTTGAGGGAGGGGTCTCCCTGACCCCTACTAGGTTCCTTAGACCCTTATTTGCAGTCTTCATTGTACATACTAGGCAAAAGAGATCACATAGCTACCAATATGGTCTTTCCTTGGGTAGACAAGTATCTTAGAACCATTCTTGATTTCATTGTCTTAAAATGGGGCTGGGGGGAGATAAAGAGGAGCCAGTGATGGGGAAAGAAGGGCCTGCCTGGAACGCTTGTTCTGGGTGTCTCACAAAGATGTTCCTGGGAGTTGACTTCCATTTTTTTTTCTGGACAGTATAGGAATCAAAGCACAAAGTGAAATATATTGGAGTAAGGGGATAGTATGTTTCCTACTTTCATTAGAGGTATTTAAACTGTTATCAATTAAATGGTGGGACATATGGTGTGTATTTCAAAAATATGCTTTTCTATCAATCCGTATCCTTAATGCAGTTAATAAAAATTCCCTTTGGATTTTTGTCATTTTTTTTTCCTGCAAAGGCCAGCTGCAGTCTGTTGTTTTTATCTTTAGGAGAATTTTCATAAAATTTGGAAAGATCCACTTATAGCAGGCACAGGTGTTCTGTCTCTATGTTCACCCAAAAATGTCCCTAAGAAAGATTTTCTAACAGAGTTCTGAAGATGGAATGTGCTGTCTGGATGAGAATGTGTTTCTCATCTATGGAGGTGGTCAGGCATGAGCTAGGTCATCACTTGCCTGTGATGCTGGAGCAGTGTTTCCAAATGTCTTGAGTTGAGAATAATAAGTGAGTTTCGCCTTGTGGACCCACTCTGATGGATTGTCGCTGACTGGCCTCAATGGGAAGAGTGTCATGATCCATTAGCAAGGTCTGTCCTGGACATAGGGAGTGCAGAGGGTGGAAGCACACACACCCCTTGTATTTGTCATCCCTAGGAAAAGAATTGAGCTTGAGGATTGTAACGCACTGCAAACCCTGAGATTTCCAAGACAAATGGCCTCTGTATCCCTATCAGAATGCCTCATGGGAAAACGATGAGCAATATTGCCCAGAGAAGTGCTTCAGGGAGGGTCCAAAGTGCCATAGGAGTTGTAGAGTACACCACTTTGGAGCACTGGGGTTTTAAGTCCACATTGATGGCATCTCTAGAACGGAAGCCACCTGTGCGTTCTACTGCTGTTCCTGATGCCTTTTGTGTCTCACTGAGTCACTAGTTTATTTTTATTAATGTGCGTGTTTAGCAGTTATTGAGAATTTACAATACACACATCCTGCTCTGTGCCAGATCTTCTAGAGAGATGGGTCAAGAATGAACCCCTGACTTTAGAGCTTCCTGGGGAGGTATAAAGGTATCTCAGATACCTGCTGTGGGCTTCCGTCAGGTTAAGTGGCTGACCATTTTGACTTCCTCCCTTCTGGAAACAGTTCCTGTGTTTATTTCGGGAAATGTCTCTTCTACCATTTGTAAGCCCCTGTGGACCACCCACCAAAATGTACTGCCCCACCTCCCCTTGCAGCCAGGTAGTATCCAAGCTGGGCCTGGCACACCTGAGGGAGGTAGCATGAAAATTCCTCAAATGCTGTGGCCGCGGGGATTGGCTGTTACGGTTACCTGGCTTTCCTTGTTTCTCTCTTCAGCTTCCTTCAAATACACTTCCTTGATGTGCCCAGCATGGCCTGACTTAGTTCCTGTGGGTTGTGTCCTTAGACCCCTAACTGGCATAGCATTTTTATGTTGGCATTGAGATTAAAACCCTGGGACCACAGGCATGTTTTCAGGACTTGAGGCTGTTGACCCTCCAACAGAATCATCCACTTTCCATAGAACTCCTGCCAGGACAAGGTCAAGAACTGGCTGCAGGAGGAAGACAGGCTACAGCAGGGTGGCAGCATCCTTACAATTTCTGTAGCATAGGTGTAGCAACACTAATTTACAACAACTTCCATTCCTGTTGGACCAGCTTAAAGAACTGATGTTCCCATCTCCCGTTACTGGAGGAATGTCTGTGATGACACGGGGCCTGAGGGTTGCAGAGCATGGGCTTTGCTGTATGAAGGTCTTAGCCCTGTTGCTTTTTGATGCCAACCTGAGACAAGTCCCTTGACCTCTCTGGTCATCCATTTCCTCATGTTTAACTAACTTACAGTGAGCTGAAAATGAAGTAAAATAATGCTTGTAAAGCAGTTAGCGCCATGATGTTGGACTATATTTCACATGTGTTTGTATATATTTAGGTTCTTAGAACTTGAGATTCTTTGCAAGAAACACTTTCATCCTGTAGCCAAACTTGAGAGTCTTGATAATATTTCAGCCCAAGAACAAGGGAGGGTAAAGGTGATAAGTATAATCCTATGACCTGTCCCCGACCAGATGCCATACAGAAACTTTTTTAAACCTGTGTTTCCCCTTCAAGTGTGCTGTTTACTTCAGAATGTATTAATAGTGCCCTCTGCTGCCCACAGCACCAATCTTGATGGGAGCTCCTGGGGCGGATGTAGTGGGACAAAGGTCTGAGCATCTGGCTCTTCCATCTCTCTGTCTCACCCTCAGACATGTTTTCTTCTGAGTTTGTAGTTCCATTTTCTCATCCGCATTGCTAGCTAAGATCTGAGTCATGAATCTCAACCTTTAATTCAAGTTTTCGCCTGGACCTGAACCAAACTGTGGATGGATACCCATAAAGGTTGTGCAGATGAGAATATGCTGTTCTCTTGCTTTGGATCAACAGCAGGCTGAGATTAATTCCAGGGTGGCAGAAGCCAAGTCTATTTCCTTGTGTTACAATGTGGGACTCAAGTCGTGTCCAGAACTGACTGACTGGTTTGCTAAATTGGAGCAGTGTGCAACATGGCTCACTGTATTGATTGAGGAAGTCCACTTGAGTCTCCTTTTTGCAGGCAGGGGCAGTTGTAGCTTCCATAGCATGGTCATCTAACCCTGTGCACTTCGTGATGGTGACTCTTGCAGTTGGAGGAGCACATGAGAAGAAATGAAGGTAAAAGCAGGACTAAGGGCTTCTGACAAATAAGAGGCTCCATCTTAGCGGCACTTGATCCAGTTCTTGCACTCTTAGAGTAATTTTAGTGACTTCCTTGATTAGAATGCAGTGTGGAGAAGTTGATGAAATGATAAATGCCCAGAAAATCCAGGTACATCATGCCTTTTCATGTGCAGGATAGACATAGGGACATATTGGAGAAATGAGACACTTGGTTGTCTTTGGCCATGCAGTGTGTACTTTGAGAACCTGGCATGTGGTTGAGATAGATTTTCTCTGAGTCAGTCACAATCACTCTATACTGCCACTCTAACCCAACTATATTAGTTCCCGGGAGTGAAAACTCTAAGTTCTACTAAATCCTAAGTGGAGATGTTGGCATTCCAAAATCATGAGTCCCTGACACCCGAGCTGCACAGTTTGTGGTACTAAGTATGCTTTTCATACCCGTTTGCTTCTACATAGTTACACAGTCTGCCGAAGCACAGTGGTCATGGATACATGCTCTGGTTTCAGGCAGACCTGGGCTCACACAGCAGCCACACCACTCCCTAGCTCTGAAATTATGAGTCATCTCCTTCCCTTACTTCCTGTTGATTTCCTTTTCCCCATAGCAGGGATACTCATCCCCTCCTATAGTCATGGTGAGAGGTAAAGCTGATCATGCAGGCAGGCACTCTGGGCAGTGCCCAACCAGTCAGCGTTAACTGCTATTTCCATGATGATGTCATGGTGGAAAGGAGGTGGCCCACCCATTTCAGAAAAGTAAATAAGCCAAGAAGAAAGTGGCAGAGCTGGGTGACTTCTCTTCTCCTGATGCCTCTTCAGAAAGTTGTTCACCCATGTATGTCTTGTCATTCTCCAAGTGTTGCTAGGCCTCATGACATTGGGAAAATATCAGATCTGTAGTTCCTAGACATGGAATTCTGTAGAGGTGAGTCAAGTCTACATTGTACAGTAGTGTGGAGGATTAAATGCAATACTGTATGAGCATTCATGCATACATTACTCTAGGAAACTTCAGGAGGATTGTCAACTCCTTCTTATGCCAATTCAGGTATTCAAAGACACATACCACCCCAATGTCAACTCTTGTTACCATCTCATAGAAGAAGCCAAGAATTATATACTGCAGCGAAAGTTGTTCATTTCTCTTTCATGTGGCTGGTTAGCTCAGGTGGTGGGAGCCATGCTTCTGGAATGCCAGTATTCCCAGACAGAGGCTGTACTGTCCTGGGCATCCACCTACCTGACATTGGTCACAATAATAACAGAGAAAGTGATTGGAATGCCAGAAAAGATCAGATTCTATACTGTATAAATTTAGTTCTATGGAGATAGTCAAAATGTTCTTTCACTGAGAATAGGCAGCAGTTTCATCTCCAGTGAAGTCTCAGGGATTGTTAGCTTGGAGGGTGGGAAGTGCTCACTTTTCAGACCAACCCAATGCTCCCAGTGACTTCCCTGGGAGGGTGGAATAGCAAAGTAGAGACTGACCCTCAGTGCTGCTCTTCAGAAAGTCATCTCAGTCCAACTTGCTTTTCAGAATGGCTCAAGGATCAGGGAGCACGAGGTGTGGGATTGAGATGCATGGATTTGAGCCAAGCAATTCAAAGTGATTTGAAAAGATTACTGAGGCTTATGTGTCCTTTACTATGGTGAATAAGCAAGTGGCCAGCTGTCCTCAGAGACCAGCACTGATTAGTCATCACACTCCCATGGGGCTCTCCCACACTTGCCAACGATGACTTGAGTCTGGTCTTTAGAAAGAACACACCAGCCTCTAGAGAGAGATTACCTCTGGCCGGGAAGGAGGAGGGAGGCAGAGCTCAGCTGTCTTTGACCTTTTATTTCTTTAAGGGACAAGAGGGACTAGTGGCTCTCTACACAAAAAGGCACATGCATGTTAGTTATGACAGCAGCTGTTTAGAGAGATAGGGTACAACTGCCAAGTTCTAAGGGGTGAGTCTCCAGTCTCCCTTTGAATCTGATAATCATCTCATTAAGAGACCTAGAAAGAAAAAAAGTGGGCCCTTGAGTCACTACCCAGTTGTTTCTGTGGCTATTATAAAATCACAGAAGGCTTTGGCTCTAGATGGACATTGTTTGAATCATGATTGTGTGAGTCAGGTAAGCTGGGGCTGATTACCCAGCTCTCTCCAATCTATCTCCACCCTCTTTGTTACCAGCCTACAGGCTGCCATAATCACCAAACCCATGTGGCTATGGAGCCAGATAAGTGTGGAACTGTGGCCCAAGATGTACCACGAGGGTGAAGTCCCCCACCTAATTACAAACAGATAGTATTTCAAAAGGAGATAGAACATGGTATCAGTTACATTTGGACATGCTGAAACAATATTTGGATACATTGGTTTACCCATACTTTATTATTAAAGTCAGTCTCACCTGCTCCCTTTTGCCTTTTAAGAATGTGCCATTAGAAAATGTGAAGTAACAGATTCAGCTCACCCATGAATTTCCCAAATGTCCATCATTCTATGGGACAGTGCTGGCTTGTAGATGAGAAGCAGTGAAAGGGGATGATGGAGAGTGGGGGTGGTAAGAAGGAAAGCTCTCCTGTGTGCCAGGCACTGTGCCCTTCCCTATAAACTTCTTGTAGCCCAATGAGCTAAATGCCATGTTTTATGAAGAAATTATTTGCTCAGAGCCCAACGTTAATACAGGTCAGGTGAGGATTCACATGTGGGTGTTTGGATTCAACAGTTCAATGCCTTCACTATTAATCATTGCCTTTGCTGCAATCAGTGTTGCTCAACAAAGACTGCCTTGCTGAACAATTTCTAAGACTCAATGCAATGTTGTGGGTGATCACTTAGCTTAGCACCTTAGTAATTATGGCTCTGTTTATGTTAATACAACAATGAGGAGGAGGAGGAGGAAATGGGAAAATGGAAGAAGTAGGAAAAGGAAGGAGAGGAGGAGAACTAGAAAGAGGAAGGTAGAGAGAAGGAAAAGGAGAAAGTGCCAGGAGTGCCAGGAGCTATCTTAGGCACTTTGCGTACATTATGCAATTTGATGCTTACCGCAAGCCAGACCAACATTCACCTGCCCTTTTAGCTTCTGAGTTTTGCTGCTAGGAGTGTAGCACAGTCAGCTGGCACTTGACTATTGACTTCCACTTCACAGCTCTTCACCGTGGTCTGTTGGCTGCGTGGAAAACTTGAGATGGCAAAGGGACCGCTGCAGGAGCTGGCAGCCCATGAGCAAACTGCGGAGAAGAGAGAGTGGGGCAGGGTTTGGGTTTTGTAAGAGAGTGGCTGCCCTAATTTTAGCATCTGACTCACCCAGGAAAATTTCAAGCACTGTTGCCAGCGTTCAGAAACCATAAATAAGAAGGAAGGTATAGTAGCTATTGAAGATAGACGTAAAGTTGGTGGGGATCAAGGGGAAATAAAAGCCAGGATAACAGAGCTTCACTAATAAGGATCATATTCCAAACTAGTCAAATGCCAGTTGGAATGAAAGTGTGGTATTACCTCTTTAGCACTTTTAGAAACTCATTTCATGCAGATGGCCTTAGCCTAAAAAGAAGAGGCAAGAACGCAGACTTTCACTAGACAAAATAAAGAATTGAGATTCTGTGGATTGTGGGGCAGTCTCAGTAACGCCAAAGCCTGGACATATGTGAAACACGTGGAGAAGGTGGTGCTTCTAACCAGAATTTTTACTGGTCCCTGTTAGAAGGACACAAGGATACAAAGCTGGTAGGTGAAGCATCGTTGCTAGTCTCTGCCACCCTTTGTCATTTTTTTTTTTTTTTTTTGTGACAGGCAGAGTGGACAGTGAGAGAGAGAGAGACAGAGAGAAAGGTCTTCCTTTTGCCGTTGGTTCACCCTCCAATGGCTGCCGCGGATGGCGCGCTGCGGCCGGCGCACCGCGCTTATCCGATGGCAGGAGCCAGGTGCTAGGTGCTAGGTGCTTTTCCTGGTCTCCCACGGGGTGCAGGGCCCAAGCACTTGGGTCATCCTCCACTGCACTCCCGGGCCACAGCAGAGGGCTGGCCTGGAAGAGGGGCAACCGGGACAGAATCCAGCGCCCTGACGGGGACTAGAACCCGGTGTGCCGGTGCCGCGAGGCGGAGGATTAGCCTGTTGAGCCACGGCGCCGGCCCACCCTTTGTCATTTTCAAGCACAGACTTCTCACTCATGAAAGACCAAGATGGACTTCCCTGTCCTCCGGGGCAGTGGGTGGTAGGCTCAGCATTCGCTCAGTCATTCTGTACGGTAGGCCCAGCCTAGCTGCTGCTGGCTCTGTCACACCTCCTCCGTGAATTCCTAAGCTCTGGTGAAATTGAACTGTCCTGCTGGGCTTCTTCATTAAGGGGAAAGAGCCAGAATCCTAAAATGGATGGACCTGACTCCCAAAGTCTTGATGATTTTACTAGGTCATGTTGCACCTTCTTTCAATCTCACAGTCATGACCAGAGCTTTCTCCACCTACATCAATCAGGCGGATGAGGCTTCCCAGAGTTCAGAACTGACTCACTTCAACTAGAATCCAGGGGCAAGCCTGCAAGAGTCAGGATGGAAGGGAGAGTGAGTAGGAAATTTCTCTTTTATTAAATGCAACTTGGACCTGTACGGCAGCAAAAACATAAAAATTCTGAAGAAGAATTGCCAGTTATTTAATGAATCTGAAATGAAATTACTTAGTGGTTAATAAATTAATACGCTGTGTATATAATTATTTATACATTCAAGTTCTGCATCCTTGAATTCAACCACAGATTGAAAATATTCATCAAAAAATTACCTTCGGGGGCCTGTGCTATGGCACAGCAGGTTAAGCCAACTGCAACACCAGCTTCCCACGTGAGTTCCTGTTCGAGTCCAGGCTGCTCCACTTTCGATTCACCTCCCTGCTAACCTCTACAGAGATCTAGTGACTGCCTGTTGCTCTTTTTAAAAATACAGTAACTGATATGCTTATTTAAACTGTTCAAGTAATTAGAGAATGCATTCTAATCATGAAGAAACCTACAGAAATCCCCGCATATGAGGCTGCCTCTCACCTGTCCCCTCTCCAGGCAAGCCGTCTGCCCTTCCCAGGTGTGGCCACTGCAGGCAGCTCAGTGTGAAGCTAGCATTTCATTTTTCTAGCATTTCATGTATGGGGGACAATTGGAACATACGGAAGTACATGGTTTATTCTATCAAAAGTGAGGACCTGTGCCATATATTATTCTGCAGCTTCTGTTTTTACATCATGTGACTTTTATTTTCTTGGTGGCTATTTGCTTCTCTGCATTATGGAGATACCATACCAGAATTCATTTTAACTATCTTCCATTGATAGACATTTAAGAGGTTTCTTGTTGTTCGCTATTATGAGAGTAATTATTCTTTTACTTTAGGAAATGCTTTATGTTTTACAGTCAACATATAAACTGGGTAAATATTTAAGATTTTATGTTGACATTTTGTTGTCAAGTCCAGAACTTTTATTATGCAGTTCACCTTTTGAATTATATAATGTGTTATCACTTTCTAAGTTTTAGCTTGCCAGCGCACACCTATAAATTTTGATTGTCTAATTGTCTTCTCCAGGCAATGCCTCTTCGGTTTTCATAGCTAAGATACAGTAAACAAGTACTGCCTGGGAATGATGGTTAGGGAAGCATAAAACAGAAAACATAGGAAAGTGGCACTTTGGAGATTTAAGGGTTCTACTCCTCTCTTCTCCCCATGAACTCTTCTGCAATTGAAAATAGGCACAAAGAACCAGAGACTGTCAAATGCATTATCAGATATATTAATGGACAAGGCTGGTGTGCAAACCCTCATATTCAGGGTTTTTGATCAACTGTACTGGAGAACACAGCTTAGACCTGAGGTCAAAGAGAGCATTTTGTAGAGAGCCCCTCTAGGGGTGGAGAAAGTCTGGCCTGGAGGCCCATAAGGCCCATGTAACCATTGGGTCTTGCCCTGCCAAGGCAACCACAGACGGGATTCAAAATTCAATAAATCTACAGCAAGCTAATTTTGAAGTTGATAATTTTGTATTGCCTACAAATGATGTGATGAATATCCAAATGGCCCTTGGTAGACAAAAAGTTCCTCACCCCTGATTCTCAAGCTTGGACTCATCTACACCCGTGTTGTTCCTAATAGTCATGCCAAGCAAGTTCCCAGCCCACAGAGAACTCCTAGCTATCCAGTGGCCCATCTCTGAGGAGGAATAGGCTTACACTGTCCACGCTTGTTAAGTGGTCCAAGTGGTGTTAAACTTTCCACGGTCTCTACAGACAATTGAGTCCGTGACCCTCCTGCCTTAGTCAGATTTTTGTTACATTAAAACAAAACAAAACAAAACAACCTGAGGCAGGCTATCTTTTTAAAGACAAAAAGTTTATTTTGGCCAACAGTTCTGGAGGTTCTAGAGGCCTTGTCTGATAATGGCCTTCTTGCCGGCAGAGTCCTGGGGAGGCACAGACCATCACGTGGCAGAGACAGCATTCGTCTGTCTGTGTCTGTGTGGTCTCTTTCCTCCCCTTATAGAGCCACCAGGATTCAGTCATGGAGTCCCACTCTAATTATTCTGCATAGGCCCTGCTTCTGAATATCACAATTAAGTTTCCACTCGCTCAGTGCCATTGACACAAGACTTTGGGGCTAGAAATCCTGCATGAATATGTGGGACAAGTCATATTCATGCCATAGCACCTGTGGTAAGGTGAGTGAGTGACATGTAGAAGGGGCCAGAAGCACTCCGGTCCCTTTCTGAAGAATACAGTAGAAGCCCCCTCATAGAAACATACAAGCAGGGAAAAGTTGGTTTTATTCAGCACAGCACATGGTCTTTCCAGCTAGCTATTTTCCTCAAAACTACAGAATTTCCAAAAAATCCGGCTATTAATTTTTGTTTACTGTAATGCATTCGATTGTGGTCCCCAAAGTTAGGTCCATACGCAAATACCCATGCCTCATTTGGAGTCAAGTCTTAGCAGATGTGGTTAAGATAAAGATATCAACATGAGATCATCCTAGACACCCAGATGGGTCAAGTGCAGTGAAAGTGTGCTCATGGGAGATGGAGGACAGAGAGGGAACAGCATGTGCAGATGCAGGCAGAGTTTGGAATGATGCTGCCACAGCTGAGGACTGCCGAGAGCCACTGCAAGCCGGGGCAGGTGAGGGTGGCTCTTCCCTGAGAGCCTTCGGAGGGAGTGTGGCCCTTCTGACACCACTGCGTGGCTCTAGAACGGCGAGGGACTCCATCTCTGTTGCTTTAAGCCCCCCAGGTTTTGCTATCGTTCGGGCAACCCTAGGGAGTGTGTGTACTTAACACGATAGTGGAATAAGGAAGCGGCGTTCCAGTCCACGCTAGAACCAGTACCATAAGGTGGGCTGTCTTTGCTCAGAATTCAGCTCTTTCCCATCACTACTTGTGGAGGGGGGGGCAGTTCTCCCTGTTTGTGATGCATTCACAATTGTCTTTTTTTGTTTGTTTTTAAGATTTATTTATTTGAAAGAGTTACAGACAGAAAGGGAGAGACACACACAGAGAGAAAATCTGCATTCCACTAGTTAACTCGCCAAATGGCTGCAACAGCCAGGGCTGGGGCAGGCCGAAGTCAGGAGTCGGGAGCTTCATCTGGGTCTTTCACATGAGGTCAGGGGTCCAAACACTTGGACCATCTTCTGTTGCTTTTCCCAGGCTCATTATCAGGGAGCTGAATCAGAAGTGAAACAGCCAGGACTCTAAGTGGCACCCATATGGGATGCTGGCATTGTAGGAGGCGACTTAACCTACTGTGCCACAGTGCCGGGCCCCACAGTTGTCTTCCATGGAGAGCGCCTCATCGTGGCTTATTTATGACTCTGGCCTGCCTGCTGATGGTTTGTTCCCGCTCGTGCCTGTTTTGACTGATGCTGACCTCAGCTGTCTCCTGGTTGCCAGCACTCCCAGGGGATACCTGGTTTTTCTGCATTGTCACTTTGGTTGCCTGTTAGTCTGACTACCAGCTCCAGCTCCCCATACTTCATGGTTAAAGGAACATGGAAAGCTGATGATGAAGTCTGTTTGTTTTGTTTTGTTTTTAATTTTTTTGACAGGCAGAGTGGACAGTGAGAGAGAGAGAGAGAGAGAGAGAGAGAAAGGTCTTCCTTTTTGCCGTTGGTTCACCCTCCTATGGCCGCCGCAGCCTGCGCGCTGCAGCTGGCGCACTGCGCTGATCCGATGGCAGGAGCCAGGTGCTTCTCCTGGTCTCCCATCCCATGGGGTGCAGGGCCCAAGCACTTGGGCCATCCTCCACTGCACTTCCGGGCCATAGCAGAGGGCTGGCCTGGAAGAGGGGCAACCGGGATAGAATCTGGCGCCCCGACCGGGACTAGAACCAGGTGTGCCGGCGCTGCAAGGCGGAGGATTAGCCTAGTGAGCCGCGGCGCCGGCCGAAGTCTGTCTGTTTATACCGGGAGCCAGAGTCCTCCACAACAGTCTTCCATTCAGGAGGAATTTACTTGGGAAACTTTTTTCACAGTGTGTCAACTAATTCAGTTCTCAGTTCACCCACACTGCCCCTCTGTCATTGTACCAAATAGCTTTATTACAAGAGAGTGACTCCAGCATCTTTATAGCTTTTCTTGATCCTTTGTACCAATCGGGGCTTTTTAAAAGGAACCAAGTCCTTCACCTTCTTGGTGGGAAATACATTGAAAGACAAATTGGACAAAACAGACCAGTTTGAAAATACGTGTTCCTCCAGTGTTCAGCTCATCAAACTCATGCCAGGCTATCGGTGGTCCTGACACCACTGGGGAAGGTGAGGGGAACGAATGCTTTGTGACAGATGTTCCCCACCAGCAGAAGCAGTGGATACAGTCCCCTTCATCAGCCCTGATGGTAGCCAGCTTCACGGATGTCCCTCCTAGGTAGTCACGTGGGGTGTGGTTTAATTACTGGAACAGTCACTTCTTGCAGCATGCTCCCTCCTCAGTAGCTCAACACATCTTTATAGTGAATTACTTGTGCATTTTCCTTTTCAAAATAGTCCTGCGTCTCTTAGTGACAGGGATCTGGTCTGAGAAATGCATTGTTAGCTGATTCTGTCACTGAATAATCATAGGGTACAGCTGTATGAACTAAGAGGTCCCCCATGTCATGTAGTGATAAGACTTTATGGGGCCTCCACTGTATATGTGGCCTCTCATTGACTAAGCCATTGTTGTACTGTATGTGACTGCTTGTTCTGCAGCCAGAAAAACTTCAGGAAGCAATCCTCAGAGTTAGGCATCTAGGTAGAAGATGCTACTTTGCCTTCTCCTGCCCCCAGGATAGTTGGAAAAGTCTGGGACATTTGTGGTTTTCACAACTGAAGGATGCTGTTGGCATCCAGTGAATGGAAGTTGGTGATTCTGCTAAACACCATACAATGCACAAGACAACCTGCACCCCAGAAATGATCTGGTCCAGGTGCTGAGGTTGAGAAACCCTGGGCTAGGTAGGCTACTCAGAGGATATCCCTGTCCCTGAAGCCTGGGAAGCACCAGAGAGCTCGTGGGAAGGGGGTATCAGGCTCAGCAAAACCTTCCTGAATTATATTGTAACAAGGTCCCCAGGTTATGTGACTGCACACCAGAGTTTGAGAAGTGCTGGGGAAGAACAAACCTACCTGGTTTGTGCTTCCGTGTCTGTGGGGTTCCTGACTGCGTGGGCTGCCCTTTGGAGCGGCAGATGCTGAGTTTGGATGGAACAGGAAGTGTGACGCGAGGAAAGAAAACCTGACCCACGATTATGGGGATTAGAGCATGAGGGGAGAAGATGGAAGCTGAGAGTCACCAAGCACGGAGCAATGGGGCAGGGCAGGGAGATGGAGGATGGAAGGGCCAGGGCGTGAGGGATGGAGGGGACTAGTGGTTCCTCCGATCAGGAAGTGCTGAGGGGCTTGAATCCCCTGCGCATGGACTTTGCCTTATGGAAGTGGTGGGAAGCCGATAAAGAACCACAGTGGAGTCCATCAGAAACCATTCTGTATCTGGAGATTGCCCTGGCCTGAGGCTGTGGACTTTGCTGGAATCTGTCAGGTCATCCACAAGACTGGCAGCTTAAACAGTGGAAGGAAAATATTCTTGCAGTTCTGGAGGTGAAAAGTGTTATTTCCCCCATGAGGCCTCTCTCCATGGTGCAGATCCTATCTTCTCCTTGTCCTCCCCTGAGGCCTCTCTCCATGGTGCAGTGCCGTCTTCTCCCCATGTCCTCCCCTGAGGCCTCTCCATGGTGCAGTGCCGTCTTCTTGTCCTCCCCTGAGGCCTCTCTCCATGGTGCAGTGCCGTCTTCTCCTTGTCCTCCCCTGAGGCCTCTCTCCATGGTGCAGTGCCGTCTTCTCCCCATGTCCTCCCCTGAGGCCTCTCCATGGTGCAGTGCCGTCTTCTTGTCCTCCCCTGAGGCCTCTCTCCATGGTGCAGTGCCGTCTTCTCCCCATGTCCTCCCCTGAGGCCTCTCCATGGTGCAGTGCCGTCTTCTTGTCCTCCCATGAGGCCTCTCTCCATGGTGTAGTGCCGTCTTCTCCTGTGTCCTCCCATGAGGCCTCTCTCCATGGTGCAGTGCCGTCTTCTCCTTGTCCTCCCATGAGGCCTCTCCATGGTGCAGATCCTATCTTCTCCTTGTCCTCCCATGAGGCCTCTCTCCATGGTGCAGTGCCGTCTTCTCCTTGTCTTCCCATGAGGCCTCTCTCCATGGTGCAGTGCCATCTTCTCCTGTGTCCTCCCATGAGGCCTCTCTCCATGGTGCAGTGCCGTCTTCTCCTTGTCCTCCCATGAGGCCTCTCTCCTTGGTGCAGATGCCGTCTTCTCCCATGTCCGCCCACGTGCTTCCCTCTGTCCTTGTCTGGGTCTGCATTTTCTCCTCTCATAAGGACACTATTCATGGACTGGGCTCACCCCAGGATCCCGTTTAACCCAATTTCCTCTTCCCAGGCCCTGTCTCTGAATGTGGTCACTTCTGAGTAAGTACTGGAGGTTAGGACTGCAAGATGTGAATTTATGAGGACACAATTCAGCACGTTGGCCTCTGCTCCTGGCTACTCCTCAACACCCCACTGGTCTCCCACTCCTCTCTCCTGGGCTGCTCTCAGGCACCAAGCCTGGCTGTTTCTCTGTGACCCTCGCTGTTGAGTGTCAGAGTCCACTAACTCCCGGGGAGCACAGCATCCGTAGAATCTTAAACAAATGGACTCTGACCTCTTGAAAGACAAAGCTGGGTTGTGGGCCAGGACTCCGATTTTTCTTCCAGAAGTCTTTTCCTTCCCTCTCTGGGTACAGCACACCAAGGGCCTCCAGGTTAACCAACACAATTACTAGTAAATGGTTACAGCGTGGTTGCCTCAAGGTTCTGATGGGTAGGTCAAGGGAGTAGGGATGCAAATGCATTTGTACAGCACAGTGCAGCTATTGTTGAGTATAATGGAAAGTCATTAAGCACATTAGCTGCTGATTTCATAATCAAGTGCAAACGTTTCTGGATGCTAACCTAAGTAACAGGAGATATTGGCCATTTGCAAAACATGTTTAAACAAAAAAGATTTAGAGACAAGAAGTGCCTCTCATCTTAATTATTTTTTTGCATCATAAAAACCTCACGAACAATGTTGCTGCAAAGGCATAATGGATGTGGAGCAGCTGTAGAAAACATCTCGCTGCCATTGTTTGGAAACAATGCTTTACATTTGGAAAGAAAAATTCTGTCCCGCTGATTTTATTCTGAAGAGTGAGAAATCTCAGAGAAATCTCTGCTGTCTGAGGAATATCTATCCATGTCCATCAAACATTGCTGAAACTTTCCAGGGAACACCTGGAATTGTGCTTGTTTCTCTGGCAACTTTGCTTCTTCAGAGTCTCCTCTGGGTGGCTGTTGAGTCTGCAGAGGGAGCTGGATTCTTGAATCCGTGTCCTGCTCTTGATTACCAGGGAGCATACTTCCTGTTGAGTGGAGAAGACTTCCAGGCTTCTGTTTCCCCGAGCTGCTCTCAGCCCAGACTTGTTTTCCAGAAGCCCATCAACCCAAACTTCAGGAACACAACTACCCAGTGCATACGCTGACCATACTCTGGCAGGTGCTATATCTTGGCTTTTGAAGGAATTAGATGTGAACCTGTGGCTGCTGAGCTCTGTACAGGAGGCCTAGCAATGGCTGATGCTTCTGTGGCTCCCCTGAGACAAAACAACCTCCACCTCTCTGTATCAATCCCTGTCTTAAAATCCATCTGTGTTCACCCCATATCGGTTAACTACTGCTGTGTAATAAACCACCCCAAACTTAGTGGCTTAAATAACTACTCTTTACCATTTCTCATGAGAGAGTGATTGGCAGCTGAGTTGTTCTGATAACCTGGGTCAAGCTTGGATGACTTGGGACGGATTGTTAAGTGTTTTGCCCACTTGCTTAGTGTCATTTCTCCCTCAAAATTTTGCCTCATTTTCTTAATCCATTTTCATACCCTTGTGTATGGCCATTCTACCTAACAATAATGGACTTTTTAATTGTTTTCTCATTGATTTGTTCACCAAATATGGACTGTGTGTCAGGCATTGTCTAGGCACTGAATAAAAAGCAATGAGCCAGGGCTGGTGCTGTGTCATAGTAGGTTAAGCCTCTGCTTGTGGCACTGGCATCCCATTTGCGTGCCAGTTCAAGCCCTGGGTGTTCCATGTCTGATCCAACATGGCCTAGGAAGGCAGTAAAAGATGGCCCAGGTGCTTGGGCCCCTGCACCCATGTGGGAGACCTAGAAGAATCTCCTGGTTCCTGGCTTGGGCCCAGTTTGAGGAGTGAACCAATAAGTTGAAGATCTCTCTTTTGATTTTCTCTCTAACTCTGCCTCTCAAATACATAAATAAATCTTAAAAAAAAAAAAAGAAACAGAAAAGCAATGTACAAAAATCAAGTTTCTGTTCTTAGGGAGCTTACATTTAGAAGAGAGAGTTAAGTAATGAACAAACAGGTAAATCTATGCTACACTGCTTTCTATGGAGATAAATGAGATTAAGTAAGGAATGACAATGGGCTGTGTGTGCCCAGGCGAGGTGTGGGGGTGTATGTGCACATGCATATATGTGTGTATGCATGGTGTGCTTGTGTATGGTTGGGAGTCTGTATTGTTGGTAAAGAAGCCCTTACAGCCACCACCATGGCTCACTTAGCTAATCCTCTGCCTGCGGCGCTGGCACCCTGGGTTCTAGTCCCAGTTGGGGCGCCAGATTATGTCCCTGTTGCTCCTTTTCCAGTCCAGCTCTCTGCTGTGGCCCAGGAGGGCAGTGGAGGATGACCCAAGTGCTTGGGCCCTGCACCCACATTGGAGACCAGGAGAAGCACCTGGCTCCTGGCTTCATATCGGTGTAGCACACCAGCCATAACGGCCATTTTGGGGGTGAACCAACAGAAGGAAGACCTTTCTTTTTTTTTTTTTTTAAGTGAAAGAGTTTATTGGGGGAAAACCCAGCAGACTGAAGGGGAGGGACAAAGAAGGATAAGAGGGAGAGAGTATAAGAGAGAGAGTGAGCCAGAGGAAAGGAGCTAGTGAGGAGAGAAGGTAGAGCAGAGCAAAGAGATGAGAGGAGGAGAGGAGCCAAGAGAGAGAGCCAAGAGAGCCACGTGTTCAGGAACAGGTCCTTTTACAACTTTGCCAGAGGGTGGGCAGGGAAGCAGGAGCAGCGAATCCCATTAGATTGGGGGTGGAGCTTGGCACAGGTAGTTTGGGCCATATGGCCACCTGGCTTCCAGCAATGGCGGTGGGGGCTAGAGCTTGGGATGTAAATTAGGGTATAGATAGCACCATAGATAAAACTTTGCCAGTTTCCTAACATAGAAGGAAGACCTTTCTCTCTGTCTATCTCTGTCTAACTCTGCCTGTCAAAAAAAAAAAAAAGAAAAAAAGAAAAAAGAAAAAGAAGAAGAAGAAGAAGCAGCCCTTGCTATACATCGCATTTGGGCAGAGGATTACAGGAGGAAGTGGCTACCTGGCTGTTTGGAGAGGGCCCACGGGCCTCAGCGTCTAGAGCAGGATTGGCTTCTTTGGGGAATGGTGAGGGAGCCAGCGGGGATTTGACTGAACAACAGGGAAGGTGGTAGGACTTGAACATCCTTGGCAGTACTGGACCTTGTAGATCAAGGGAACAACTTTTAATTTTGTTCTGAGTGAGACAGGAAATGTGATAGACAAAATAATTGCTCCCCAAATGTTGTAATCCTCAGAGCCTGTGACTATGTCACTTTACATGGCAAAAAGAACTCTAAAGATGTGGCCACACTGAGGATGCTGAGCTGAGGCTCTCCTGGGGTACCAGGCAGGCTCACCTGATGGCAAAGATCCCTGTGAGGGGGAGGCAGGAGGGACAGAGTCACAGCAGAACTGTCACAGTAATGTTTGGCCGCAAACCAAGGAATGTAGGTGGCATCTAGAAGCTGGAAAAGGGAAAGAAACAGATCCACCCTGGAGCCTCCAGAAAAGACCCAGCCCTGCTGACGTCCTGATGCTCGTCCACAAGTCCCACATCGAACTTCCAGCCTCCAGAGAGTAAAACAGTCAGTTTGTGTTGCTTGAAGTCAGTAAGTTTGTGGTTATTTTCTTATGGCTGGAGCCACTAGAGGGTTTTGAGAAGAACTATGATATGGCTTGATTTACGCTTTTAAGAAAATTGCTGACTGATTTTACAGAGAACAGAATGAGGAAGGCCAAATAGAAGGGGTCCAGTGCTTGGTCTGAGCGGTGGCAGGGAGAAGCAGGTGGAATGTATGCATTTCAGATATTGACTCTGTGGGCTCGGTGTGTGAGAGGTTGGCTGTGGGGGCTGAGCAGGACAGAGAGGTGGGAATGCCTCCCAGACTCTAGACTTCAGTCCCTAAATAATGCAAACGTTATGTACTGAGGAAAGGAAACACTGGTGGAAAATCATATGTGAAAGTTTGGTGCTTGTGTGTGAGAGGGCGGAGTAGTTAAGAGGTCCATTTGAACACTATGTTGAAATGTCCCTAAACCACTGAAGTGGAGGTGTCAACCAGGCAGTTTTTTTTTTTTTTTTAATGAATTTAGACCCCAGGGTAGAGGTCTCCGTATGAGAACTGGCATTGTAGAGATGATACTTAAAACCAAAAGAGTAGACCAGATTGCTCAGGGAAGCAGCATGGATGAGGAGAGCACAGGCTGGGGAGAGGAAGCAGCAGTAATCCACATGGAGCACCCTACAGTTAGCAAAGCTCCATCCTGCCTGGAGCGAAGCTGGAGCGTTCTCCTAGAACGTCGAGTGGAGCACAGACAGTTAAGGAGGTGTCCAAGGCACTTACTACTCTCCAACACGCAGAGCAGGCCTGGGCCCAACTCGTTACAGTGCGAAGACGGACGCCTTCTGAAGTAGATAACAAATGAAGCCACATATGTAGGCAAAAGCAGCAGTCATATCAACATGCGTGCTACGCTATACTCTGGCTGAGTGTACCCATGAAACTGCTTTAATATGTTTCATCAGATAAATAATGATTGTAAGAAAAGGGTAAATACTTGGGGGAAGCAGAAGGAAGTGTACTATGTGGAGGGCAAGATGGCTTCCCAGATTGATTCATTTGCTCTTGCCGACTGTTTCCACACCATAAATCTCAGTTGAAGAGTCTTGCTATATCCAAAACAAGGGCCAGAAACCCCAAACAAGAGTACAATGGCTCACCAGGGAAGGCATTAACCAACCTAAATGCTGCTTCTCTTCCCTAAAGAAATCTCCTCCATCTGTGCTGGAGTCGTTATCTAGCCTTCCTTGGGAAGGAGGAAATTTGCACTATCAAAAACAGAGCTTGTGTGGCCAACCTGACTTAAGAGATATTAAATGATAAACTTTCCAAATGAAGAACTGGAGGAGCACTAAGATGCAACGCACTGGCCAGACAAATGCAGGTAGAGCTATCTGCACAGCGGACTGCAGAAGCAAAGCAAGTCTCTGTGCTTGACCTGTAGACCTGACAAGAGCTCTCTCTCAAATGCCTGGTAGATCTTAGGGCCTCTGAGAAACTCAAGATAAAGGCTTGGTTGTTCTCTATGTAAGTTAACACCTACTACAAAATGCGCCTACACTCAGAAGTGGTGCACTGCCACTTCATCCGTATTCCACTGGCCAGAGCAAGTTAAATGGACACATTCAGTATCACAAGATGGGAAAGTGTACTGTTGCCATATTTACCAAACAAGAAGATGATCTGCACAGGGAGGAGTATGACTCTTTCTGTTTTGTAGAGGAGAAAACTGAAGCAGAGGCATCCATACCGTGTCTGTGCAGTTGTGCTTAGCTGGAACTTAGGGACAGCGTATTGTACTGGCCACTCAAACTGTTCTTCTGTAAGCTATCTGTTGCATCTCTATGCACTTGGTCACCAGGTGTAGTTATCTACAGAAAGAACCAGAGCTACTCTCTTACCATCTAGAGAATGGCACAGGCTAACACGGCAGACCTGTCCACCAACCAGGAACAGCACCCTGGTCTGTTTGATGAGAGAAAGAAAAGTTTCTCTTTTGTTACCCCCCGGAATCTGGGGAGTTGTTAGAGCAGTTAGTGTGATGCTAGTTAATATAGTTTATTATTTTTTTTAGTCTCATAATAAAAATGCCCCACTTTTCCATGCCTATCAAGCCCTTGCATGGACTTGGTAGACCATTTGAGGACCCAGTATGTCCTTCCCACCTCTGAGGCCGAGCACAGTGGTCCTGTTATATTACAGTGCTGAGGCTGATGACAGCTTGTGGTTGCTGAAGTCTTGCTATGTCCCGGACTCTTAATGTGTATGAATTGCTCCATCTGCACCTCAGATACCCACTGACGTTTATCTCATCCATGTAACTCTTCTTTAAAAAAAAAAAAAAAGATGTATTTATTTTTACCTGAAAGGCAGAGTTACAGAGAGAGGGAGAGACAGAGAGATCTTCTATCCATTGGTTCACTCCCTACATGGCTGCCTGACCAAAGCCAGGAGCCTGAAACTCCATCCAGGTCTCCCACGTGGGTGGACCATATCCTGCTACTTTCCCCAGGTCATTAGCAGGGAACTGGATCAGAAGTGGAGCAGCTTGGACATGACCCAAAGTCCATATGGGATGCTGGCATCGCAGGCTTTCCCTGCTATGCCAGGACAGTGGCCCCCATGTAACTCTTTTTTAAAAATATTTATTTATTTGAAAGAGTTAGAGAAGGAAAGGCAGAGAGAGAGAGAGAGAGAGAAAGAGAGAGAGAGAGAGAGAGGTCTTCCATCTGCTGGTTCACTCCCCAGTTGGCTGCAATGGGCAGAGCTGCACCAATCCAAAGCCAGGAGCCAGGAGCTTCTTCCAGCCCTGCCATGTGGGTGCAGGGACTCAAGGACTTGGGCCGCCTTCTACTGCTTTCTCAGGCCACAGCAGAGAGCTGGATTTGATGTGGAGCAGCCAGGACTCAAACCAGAGCCCATATGGGATGCTGGCACTGCAGGCAGCGATTTAGCCACTATGTCACAGCACCGACCCCCCATGTAACTCTTAAGGAGAGAAGACAAGTTATGTGCCCAGTGCAAAACAGCCAGGAAACACAGAGAGGTCCAGGAATGAAACCCAGGTTCCAAGAAGTACTCCAGAGCTGGGCTGGCACACAGCTGTGCTTAGTGTCCAGCCAGGGGGCACCGTTCGCCCTGCCTGCAGCCCCTTCTTCAGGCTGCCTTTCCCAGCTGTCTCTGGGTGCCAGTGGCTGCTTTCACGCACTCTGAGTGACTCAGCTCTCTGCTCACAGCCCAGCCCTGGCCCAGCCCTGTGTCTCCTGAGGTTGGAGCGAAGGGCACTCCCTGCCTGCAGGCGCCCACACCATTCATCTTCCCGCAGCCTCTGTTTGGAGACAGGACTCCACAAGTCAGCCTTTTCATTTCAAAACCACATCCTGCCCTTTTGCCCACCCACCCTGGGGGGCCATGTCCACTGGAGAATCTCCCCCATTCGCCCCAGTGACGGGGAGACAGATTACCCTGGCTCTGCTTCCTAGATTGCTGAACTGGGAGTGGCAGGAAAAATACCACCAAGGCTACTGCTTCGAAGCAGTGGACCAAATGGAACAGTGATGAATGGGCTTGAAGGGACCTGTGCCTACTCTCCCAGCATAATAAGATGCCGGCAGGCAGACTCTTGCCAGGAGGGGCGTAGACACTGCCTTGATGGACTCAGGCTTCCTCTTTCTCTTCTGTCCCAGGCTGAGCTCCTGTTCCTGTCACTCAGTCCTGGTGTGTCAGTTTCCAGGAAACAGCCAAAAGCAACTCAGGATCCAGGGAGGCCCAGGGAGGTGACTTAGGGTGAGCGGGTGGGGATGAGCAGTGACTGTAGAACCGTGTGCCTGACCAGCTGGGCCTGGAGTCCTTGGAATTTCCTGACAGCCACGGGTGGAGGTCAGAGCTGACCCCACAGTATGGGCAGTTTCTGGAGCAGCAGCCAGGAGTCCAGAAGCTTTGCTTGAAGCATTTGCTCCAGCACTTCATAGTGGTGAGATCGTAACTCGGGTTCCTCATCTCTGTGTGACTCAGTTTCCTTATGTGTCAAATGGGACTCTTAGAAATCACGCTGGTTCATGAGGCAGAAGACCTGTGTCCCAGAATATCCACTGTTTCCATGTGCATCCAGGCATTACCTTCTGAGCAAGGCTTGTTGGGTGCATGATGCCTTCCAAGAAAATGTTGCCATGGAAGCAAGTTATGGAGAAGGCTGTGGGTGTCCCCTGTGGGTCACACTTTGGGGCTTGTGATCGGCTGGACCTCAGAAGGGAGAGGCAGGGGCAGTCATTTCAGCTTCCTCTCTGACTTCTCTCTGTTGGGAGCTGAAGGGATGAAGTGATGCTGCTGTGGTCTTCCCAATCAGTGGGCCGTCAGCTGGCCCCATGCAACCTCAGCTGCCTGTGTGCTCCCCACCTGGGGTCAGCAGCTTCATCCGAACACAGGAAGGGTGCTGAAGAGGAGAAAACGGCAGTGAGAAGGGTGAGACTGAGCCCCAGACTGGTGGGAATTGGTGGGGAAAGCGTCAGTCTGTTTAGACCCCTGAGCAGGTGCAAGATGCCAGAATGGGCAGTGGAACCCAAAGACAGGCCTGTGCGACAAGGAGGTTGTGTTCTTTCATTGTGGTGGACTTAGAATGCCCTGGCCTATGGGGTCTAAACCCATGATGAGTTTATATTCCCAAACGTCCAGTACAGGTGGAAATTCGAATCTTGCTCCATTTTTTTGTTTCAAGCAGTGAGCAATTGTTTTGTTTTGGTTTCCCCAGAAGCAGACCTTGAGACAAAGATTTGAGCACAAGGACATTTTTTATTTAGGAAATGGTTCCAGTGCAGCTCCCAGTGGAGACTGCAGGAGTGAGTCAGGTGTGTTAGGCTGGAAGAAGGTGCCCCCAAATATGGGTGTGTTCTAATCCCTGGAACTTCTGAATGTGTCATGACATGACAAAGTGATGGAAGATGTGAAAAAATTAAGACGTTAGAATGGAAAGATGACCCAAAATATCCAGGTGGGACCTAAATGCAATTGCATATCCTTATAAGAAAGAGGCAGAGAGAGACCAGACACTGAGAGGAGAAGGCCATGTGACTGCAGAGGCAGACTGGTATGACGCAGACAGGCAGCAAGAATATCGGCAGCTACCAGAAGTTAAAGGGATTCTCCTGGGTTCACCAGAGGGAGCAGAGCTCTAGGGCTGGCCCCCTGATCTCCGACTTCCGCCTCCAGAACTGTGAGAAATGAATGTCTGGGCTTCTTAAAAAATATTTATTTATTTATTTTCCTCTGTTCAAAAGGAAGAGCTACACACACATGTGCATGTGTGCACACATGCACACACACATACACACACATGGATCTCCCATCCACTTGTTCACAATGCCCAGGGATGGGCCAGGCTGAAACCAGGAACCTGCAACTTGATCCAGTTCACCCGTGTGTATAGCAGGGGCCCAAGCACTTGAACCATCATCTGTCTCCCAAGGCCACCTTAGCAGGAAGTTTTGTTGGAAGCAAAGTAGTGGGGACTTGAACTGACACTCTGATATGGGATGCAGGCATCCTAAACAGCAGCTGACTTCGCCGTGCCACAGCGCTGGCCCCAGATTTCCACTGTTTTACTCTACCCAGCTTATGATGAGTTGTTATAGTAGCCGCAGGAAACCAGCACAGCAGGGTGTGTTTATGAGCGAGTTATGTTTGTGGGCAGTGGTGCTCCACCCAGTGGGGGCACCTCACAGGGCCACACCTCCACCAGTGGTCTCACCTGAAGAGCAAGGAAACTGGCGTTTGCAGTTACAGAATTTCACATTCAGTGCTTAAACGTTGCTCTTGGGCTTGTCAACTCCCGGCACCTCAATCCTGCTCTGTGCTGCACAGAAAGCTGGCAGATAGAGCCTCTGTGCAGCTTATCGTGGTCAGAAGCACATTCTGATGTCTAGGATCCATGTACAGCCTACAGCCTCTCACTGTACTGTCCCAGGACCCACTCTGTTACCCAGAGCAGTCCTGTTCTGTCTTCTTGGGTCCCCAAACCCTCTGTCTGCACTAAGGGGGATGCTGGTGAATCTGCAGATGAGTTATGTTCGTCCCCCCACGATTATAACAAGAGGAAAAAAGGGAAGTGGATTTGAAAACAGGCTTGTAGGATTGAATTTCCTCCCTACATCCCACATGATAGAGACATCACTGGAATGTCCTTGCAGCCCACCCTCCCATCACTGCCCTTGTTTCTCTAACACATATTTCCCTGGATTTCAGGTAAGCTTGGGCAGTACACTGAAGGCACTATTAACCAGCCATGTAGTTGCTGGATTAGTCACCCTTCTTATTACAGCCAGTGTTTTAGCTACTCCTGGAGCTGAGGGGGTGCGGGTGCCATTATAACCACGCTAGCTGTTATTAACACTGGCGTTATTAACCAAGTCCATGGCACAGCAGAAAAAGCAGAGGCTTATTGCACTGCTTCTCAAAGTGCCATCTATGGTCAAGCAGCAGCATCACCTGGGAGCCTGTAAGAAATGGAGAATCCCAATCCCAGACTCCACCCTGAACCCAGTGCCAATTCCCAGGCAGCTTGTTGAACTTTAAGAAGAAGCTTGGCTTTGTCTTCTTGAATGAGGCTCAGGCCTTTGCCGTAGCTCTGCTGACCTGGGGGCTTCTTTGCACATTTGAGAAGAGGGGGTGGCATGAGCAGCAGCCGCTATGCCTGTTTTCAGGAAGCCTCTTCTATAGAGAGGAGATCCTGGGGACTAAGGACCCCACCACCTTCCCACCTGCTGCTTCCTAGGATGTGTGAAAGAGGCCTTTCTCACTGCCTGTGCCGGCTCCCCAGTTCCCCGTGCTTGTGTATTCCACGGAGAGCTTTTGACACTGCTGTCCCTGGTCCCTGGGGCCGTGAGGCTGTGCTTTTCTCTGCTCACACAAGGAACCCCTTTTCTGCACCCCAACCCCTTGCTCTGCAGTGCCTGTCAGATTCTGCTCCTTGAACTCACTAAGGCTCCTGATACTCCCCTGTCTTTCCCATACGCACTTCTGAATTCTCTTGCTGGAGTAACATCCTGGAGAAGCACGCCTGGTTATGCCACAGCCAGCTTCTCCCATGAGCCTTTGTTACGCAAATAAAATAGATGTTTGCCCTTGTTCCTCATGCTGCACTTCCTTGCACTCCCCAACTCAGGCTTTCAACAGAGTTTATTATGAACGGGAACGAAAGCTGCTAAGGGCTGTGCATTCTTCTGCTTCCAGCTCCTGCCCTTCCCTGTGCCTGTGTTTTCGATAATGAATGTCACAGGGGGACGAGGAGATGAATGGAGTCTGATAAGTGCGAAGCATTATTGTGCTCAGCTCTGAGGAGCAGGCGAGAGGTGCCACCACTGGCACTTCTATGACACGGCGAGAAAGCTCCTTGTCTGCTCCTGTCTGCATCCCAAGGAGTAGTGCTTGGTGACGATGCACAGGGAGAGTTGGACTCAGGGTCTCTGGACTTGGAGGACTGGCTGTATTTGGTTTGGGTTGCTCTGATGAAGTATCTGAGGCTGGATACTTTATAAAGAGATTCATTTAGCTCACTGTTTCAGAGGCTGAAAATTTACTGATTCATACTCTGGTGAGGGCCTTATGGTAAATGGCAACTTTGCAGGAAAGAGCGAGAGAGAGAGAGAGAGAGAGAGAGAATGTAAATATGAATATGGAGATATAGGAAACCAGAAAACAGGAAGGTGCCAGCCCTGCTCATCCATAATCACTGGCTCTGCCCTGGGAACTAACTGGGGTCCCACAAGAACTACTTGATCCACTATGAGGACAGTGACCAGTCCCTGTCACTGTTTTCTTGCTCTTAAAGGCTCTGCCACCTCCTAAGACTATGGAATCGGGGCCAGCATTGTGTTACCTGCAACATGGGTATCCTGTATTGGAGTGCTAGTTTGACTCCTGGCCACTCTGCTTCCTGTCAGGTTCCCTGCTAAAGTGCCTGGGAAAGCAGCAGCAGAAGGCCCAAGTACTTGGCCCCCTGACACCCCTGTGGGAGACCCAGATACAGTTCTTGGGCTCCCGGCCCAGCCCTGGCTGTTGCAGCTATTTGGAGAGTGAACTAGTAGGTGAACGATCTCTCCCTCTCTCTCTGGCACTCTCACTCTGACTGTCTGCCTTTCAAATAAATAAATCAATCTAAAATGAAACAAACCCATAACCTGGGGACCAAGTTTTCAGCACATGAACCCATGGGAGGCATAGCACTGGTTCTAGCCTTGCTGTGAGTGGGCTGTGAAGCTGTGATCATGTGACCAAAGCTTTCTGAGCCTCGGTTTATTCCGTGTAGTGGGAAATATGTCCTTCATGGTCCATAGGTTGCATGACTCCATGTGTTAGGGCAGTCTTCCTGGGCTGAGGAAATAAATACATTGTTCTCTCTGTCTGCCGCATAGTGTCTGCCATTGGTCCTGTTCTGTCCTCTGGGTCTCCAGAGAGCAAGGCTAATCCGAGATTGTGGATGTACAAGCACTTGGGAAATGTGCTGTACCAGAGGGCAGTATTGTCATTGCACCACCCTGGAGTCTGCTGGCTCACATGGGAGACTGAGAAGAGACAGAGGGGACAGAGGGAACTGTGACAACTGTGGGCAGGGGAACTTCAGGTGGGATGAAGCTGGAGAAAGGGAGAAGGGAGGACTGAGTTGGTGCATGGGAGATGACTATGAAGCACCTGGCAACCTTGGTATGGTTTGAATTTAAATTTCACACCTCCTCCATTGTCTCTGAACCTGCATTGTGTTGTCAGAATGACCATTGGTAGTAGGCTCAAGGTTCCATCTGCCCTGTTGCAGGTGGACAAATCACTGTAAGGGTTTCCAGGAACTTGAAGTGGGATTAGTGATGTGTGAGCAGAGCAGAGCAGAGCAGAGGGAAGGGCCAGGTGGCAAACATGGAAGATGGCCTCCTTCACAGAGCCCGACGACCCTGACCTCCTGGCATTCATGCCCTTATGTTATCTTTTCCCAAAATTACTCAGAAGGCTGATCTGCCATGGTCGTGGTTGTTCTGTATTGACCTCTGAGGCTCTCACAGAAGCGTGACAGAGTCCACTCTGACCTCTAGACCCCCTATATGGAGGAGTCAGTCACCATCACACAAGGAAGCTCAAGTGGCCCTGTGGAGGGGCCCAGGTGAAAGAGAGCCAGGGCTTCCTGCCACCAGCCAGCAACAACTTGCTGGCCTTAAGAGGGGGTCACTTGCACAAGTCCTCCAGCCCTGGACAAGCCTGCAGGTGACCCATGTCCTAGGCAAGCTCTTGACCCCAGCAGAGACACCCATGTCAGAATAGCCCAGCCATGCTGTGCCTGAAGTCCTGACCCATAGAGACTCTGAGTGCTAATAAAAGTTTGTTGCTGCTTTAAGCCACTGAACTGGGGGACAGCAGGAGCTAAGTCATCTAGTGGGCATGAAGTCAGTGCCAGAAGAGCTGACGGTCAAGGCTAGAGAAGCTGGCTTGGTCTTCATCAGTGGAGTAGACGTTTTCATAGAAAAGAGATTTAGATTCTCCCTCCCTTCCTTCCTCCTTTCCTTCCTTCCTTCCTTTTTAATGTAGTTTATGAGAACTGCATGGCTGGAGGAAGAGGAGGGTGGACACCACTCAGACTCCTGGGGCTACGGCACCCCAGCTCCTTAACACTGTGCATCACAGGATTTTAAAAAATCCACCAAAGCAACTAAAAGCCTGTGAACATGGCGTGGTGGGTGTCAAGGAAGGAGAGGTTCTGTGACAGAGAGGAAGAGGAAGAGGAATCCACACAGTACTCAGCAGGGAGAGAGGAAGGCCCTCTGGATTAGGAAAAGCATGCAGAAAACATATGTCTGGAAGAAGTGACAGTGTTGGCCCACTGAATGTCACCTGACAGCTCAGGTGGTGATAATGCTTGACCAGGAAGAAGGCACTGGACTCAGGGAGGGGTCGTGCCGTGGGTCAGTAGAGTGAACCTACTCTGTCTCGCCCATGCATGGAAAGTTTTAAGTTCTGGAAGATGTGACATAAAGTTCAGTTAGAATGGAAACACTAGCCAAGTCCCAGGCCCCAGGAGCTGGGCAGAGTTGGAGAGCCAGGGTCAGGGCTCGGGGTCAAATGGTAGTGACCTGACAGGGGCTCAAATGTAGCTGCTCAGATATTCTTAGAGGGACTACTAAGCCTCTGAGATTGAGATAGGCAATTCCTTGTCAGCCTGGGGTGCTGGGGAATTATTCTCAGAAATTCTGGTGATGGCAGGGCTTTGGCATGCTTTCCTGTTCCTGGGGGACAGAAGGAACCGGGTGACACAACCAGGATGGGACCACAAGTGTCAGGCACTGAAGGATCCCGGCCCTCACTGCATGGGATGCATTGCTCATGGGCAGCCCCATGTGGGAGCTCCACTGTCTTGAAGATGGCGTGTGCTTCCCTGTCCCCAAGGATGTGCCAGTGTCATCGGATGCTGCATGAAGACTGGATGGAGCCTGCCCATCAAAGCTGATGACACTTGGAATGACTGTTATTTCAAGACATTAAGTCTCATTACCTTTTCAATAAACTCCCAATGGTATTTTTTTATTGAAAATAAAATGCAACGAATTGAAGAAATAAATAACATTAGAGAATTTTTAAAAGGCGATCATGTTTTCATGCAGGCACTCAAGAATCTGGGTCATTTTTACAACTCTTGTGAGTTGTCTGGTCTGTCAGGGCCAAGTCAGTTGCAAAAGCCAAAATCTTTTTGAAGCCAACAGATTTAAATAAAGCCAAACCAAAAGACAATAGAAGGCCAAACTGGAGGAAGAAATGCATTGAATTGCTCCTTGGAACTTTCTTTTCTTTTAAATACCTTGTTCCTGCCTTATTCTGTACATAGAACAGCCCCAGGCTCAGTGCTTCTAATGGTCATTCTTTGAGCATCGGGGCTAGTGAAGACTGCTTTTACCAAGAGCTTATGCAGGTGGATGCTCCCTACCTATAGGCCCTTAGAGGTCCCAGTTCTGCAGCACCTGAACCTGGGCCCACTCGTCTGACTGCATCCACATCTGTCTGTGCTGAGGCTCTGCCTTGGTCCTGTCACCCCTGAGCTGTCTTCAGGGTGTCTCAGGGGCTCCACATGATGGGCCAACTCTGCATCCATGAACTGGGCAGCCAGGGCTGAGAGTTCTGATGCAGGCTTTCATTATGAAGAGTGTCATGATCGACTAGTGATGCCTGCCTGGGCAATACCTGTCAGAAGTGTCAAGAAGCAGGGAGGAGGGGGAGAGGGGCTGCATGCCTGCCATGGGCTCAGAAGAGGACAAGGCATAGGCTCCATCCTCATGGTTATTCTGCTACCTGTGCTCACTGTCTGGGGGCAGAGAGCAGACAGCTAGAAGGCCATGGAACTGCAAATGACTTCCCCAGAGCCCGCATGGAATAGCGCAAGCCACAGGGAGGCTGGAAGGGCAGCCCATGCTGGCTTTAGCTCCTTCTGCTCGGTAGCCATCTCATCCAGGCTAGACAGTTACAGGCCTCAGAATGTCCAATGCCACTTGAGGGGGGTGCGGACACTTTTCCATGGCACTTACACAGAAATGATCTTAACTTCTGGAAAAATGTAATGTTTTCCAGTCCAGACTACAAAGGTTTATCTTCTATGGGCAGCTATGAATCCAAAATCACGTAAGAGGACAGTAGCATTTTAATAGAGCTCCAGGATAAGGGGACATGGCTTCCAGACATGCAGTCTCAGTACATGATGCAGACACCGGTGGAAGGGTGTTTACAGACAACACCCAAGGCACAGATGTGGTTGGAAAGGCCCTCTGCTCCCCCTCACGCTGCTGCTGGCACCCAGGGCTGGGGCTGCTTTGGCAGTGCTCTGTGGGTGTACCCACATGTCTGTGGAAGTCCGCCACTCTAGGTTGTGGGTTTTAGATGCTTTGTTCAGGATCTTTTCCTTTTGCTGCTTCTCCTACATCTTCTTGAAGGCTGCCTGGGAGAGGGAGCCGCTTGTCCAGACAGCGCTACTTCTGCTCCTCGTTCTTTTTGCTTGATCCCATTGCTTCCAGAAGTTTTGCCTTACCTTTGTCCTTATTTTTCTTCTTCCACTTGGTCATGCTGAGGTCTGGGAGGCCTTTAAGCTTCAGGGACCCTTTTGGACGTTCCCTGGAACTTTGCCTTAGCGCCCATCCTCTGCTCTCCAGGCTTCTTGGTTCAGACTCTCAGCAGACAGCAGGACTGGTTAAGAGCAGTCAGGACCCTTGGGTCAGGCCTGGGGTATGGTGGGCTCCTTAGCAGGCTAGAGGGCCATGGACTGGGAAGTCCTCCAGTGTCTGCCACAAACCCCACTTATGCTGAGGAGTGCTGTTAGGCTCATAGCTGTGTACACTTTATTGGGTTGTAAGAAATCCAGATTCAGCAAAAAGTAGGGGCAAAAGATAGGAAGGAAGGGATGGAAGAAAGGAGGGAGAAGGAGAGAAAGATATACAAGCATACTACAACAAGTCTGTGGAAAATGGAATTAAGAGATCAGTTTATTTTGGTGTAAAAAATTGTGAAATCTTCACACAGTTCACACAAAAAAAACTACACATGGATCTTTTAATTACATTTTCTTTGAATTGCCCTCATAATTATTAAATGTGACATAGTAAAAAACTGGGTTGTTTATCAGAAATTTGAATTCAGCCAGGTGTCCTGTGTTTTATCCGGCAGCCCTACCCAAGGCTTAGCCTTCTCGACCTGAGCTGTCGCAGAGACGGACTTGGGGAAATTTAAACTGTGACCCTCAAACTAAATTTTCTGGGCCCAAGGTCTGCTTGTGTTCATGCCCTGCTTATTTTCTGTGACGTGTTTTCATTTTCAAGGGAAGCAAACTGGCACGATTAAGAAAGCAGAGGACCTGGCTCTGATGTCTGGGGCTGCCACTCAGGGACTGTGAGGTCCTCGGAAGCCCCTGGGCTCTTGGCTGCCTTCGTTTCCTCATTTGGAAACCAGGCAGAGCCATGCCTGTCGCAGATGGCTGCTGTGGGGTGCACTCCTGTTAAGGCACATGGCAGGGCTTTCTTATTTTCTGAGGTCAATTCATGGCACACATTTAGAATTTTTTATTGATTTAGTTGAGAGCAGGAAGGAAAGACACACACACCACACACACACACACACACACACACACACACACACACACTGGTAAGACACAGACAAGGAGAGAGAGCTTCCATCTGCTGGTTTACTCCACAGCTCAGTCTGAAGTCAGAATATCAGAACTCAATCCAGGTTTCCCATGTGGGTGACAAGGACCCAACTACTTGAGTCATCACTTGCTGCTTCCCAGTGTGCACATTAGCAGGAATCTGGAATCAGAAGTGGAGCAGGGTGGCTGGGTATCGTGATGAAGCAGGTAAAGCTGCCTCCAGTGCCGGTTCAAGTCCTGGCTGCTCTATTTCGGATCCAGCTCCCTGCTGATGGCCTGAGAAAGGCAGCTGAAGATGGCCCAAGTACACGGGCCTCTACAACCCGTGTTGGAGACTTGGATGAAGCTCTTGACTCTGGCCTGGCCCAGCCCTGACTGTTGTGGCTATCTGGGGAGTGACCCAGCAGATGGGAGATCTTGCTTTCTCCCTGTTTCTCCCTTTATCTCTGTAACGCTTTCAAATAAATAAGTTTTTGAAAACAAAGAAGTGGAGGTGGGACTCTGCAGTATGGGATGCAAGCATCTTACTGCTACACTAAGTACCTGCCATGCCATTAAAAAAAATACTTTGACCTGTTGATGGATGTTTGCATGTGCTTTCTTTTGGATCCTGAGCAAGCAGTGATGAGAAAGGCAAAATCCTTTCTCCACAGAGCTCTGATCCTAGTTAGGAGACAGAAAGTAAATGAATACATAGACACAGACAAGACACAGAATCATGTGTACCCTTGTATGCAAATAAAAATACTTCAGTGGAGGAGTACAGGTGTGCTGGGGGCTTAGGGAGTAGACGTGAGATGTAGGTGACATGCAAGACCTAACCAAAGCATGTAGAAGTACAGGCAGAGAACTGGGGGCCACAGGAACACACCAGGAGTGATGGGACTCAGGATGGAGGGCAGTGAGAAGCAGAGTATGTGAGGGAGAGAGGTAGAAAAGGAGGTCAGACCACAGTGAGGAGTAGGAGGCTTATTCCTCTGTGAGGCCAGATGTTCATCTGCTGGGGGCTGTTCTGCTCCTGGCCAACGGTGCTGACCGCAGCTTCAGGAGAAAAGCCCCCTGCCTCCAAGGAGCAGGAGCCTGTGTTAGGAAACCAATCATGCCACTTATCGCTCCGGCTTGAAGAGTAATTGCAGACACGTGTGTAAAGGGCAGGGCAATCTTTTCTGCCAATTATGTGCCCTGCTATTAGGCGATTAGAACCTGGTCAGTCGTGGCGTGAGGGTTAGCTGCCCAGTCTCTGCTCCAGACTCTCTCCACAATTGTGCTGCTCCTACAGGCACACTTCTCTCTCCTCAGGGGCCATCCTAGCTTGAACAGGTGCTCCCCTAAATGATGTCCCTGAAAGCCACTTGTCCTTGTCTGAACAAGAAAAACAAAGAACAAGAGATCCTTGAACTGCAGCTGAGAGACAAGGCATTGCGGTCTCAGACTTTTGCTGACAGCAGTTCTGAGATGGGCTCTTTGGCCCTCCGTCCTAAGCTGGGCTCCCAGCACACTGTGCATGTTCGCGCATAGGCTGGCTCTATTGTCGTATTTGGCCATTGGGTGTGCATACACCTGCCTGTTTCTGTGAGCCTTTCACTCACTGATTTACCCATCCCTTCATCCTTTAAGGCAGCATTTAACTGAGTACCTATTTGTGCCTGGCACCTTTTAAAAAATAGCAGTGAAGTCTAGTAGTTAAGAGCTTTGGGATCAGACAATCCTGAATTCAACCTCAGCTCAGTTCCTGTAGTTATTTCTGCACCTTGTTTTATCTAAATAATGAGATGGCGGCAAGATGGAGTTCTCTGTCCTTCCAGCTGCCTTCATTCATCCTCATTCCCAGCCCTGGGGGACAAGAGACTTCTAGCCTATCTCCCCATCCCATTATGGTGGTACAGGGGTCAGCTGTGGCAAGGCAAAACTGATAGGTTTGTGTGGGTCACACTCCGGAGGTGAGAATCCAAGGTCAGGCCAGCTCTGCAGGATGTGGCTCCAGGGCAGGGCAGGACTTGAGTAACTGGATGAAGATAGGAGGCTGGGAGCAAGAACAGGCACTTCCCCAAATGCTGTCTCTTCAGGCCACTTGTCCGTGTGTGCCGGCAAAGTAAGAAGGGAGCAAAAGCGAGAGAAGGGACCTTTGAAACACACACCCAACAGGAGACCTTGTGCCCTCAGTCAGGACCAGCCAAACCATCCTGCACCAAGAGCACTGCACGACGTGGTGAGCTAAGGGTGTAACCCCAGGAACCTGCCTGTTGGGCTCTGGTTCTGACTGTGACCCTTGTGAGCCACAGGACCTGGAACCAGCAGGGGTGTCTCTGCACTTCATTGTTCTGTCCACAAAGTAGAGCTGGTAATGGAACGGCGCCCCTCTCCTGGCTGGAGAAGGCAATGAACTGCTGCACGCAGAAGCGCAAAGCATGGGACAGTCACACAATACATGCTGCCACTTGAGGAATTCTTACCTCTCTTCACATCCTCTTCCCTCCTTTCTGGCCTGTATTTCACCAGGTAGAGTTACAGACAGAGAGGGGGAGAGACAGAAAGGTCTTGTCTGCTGGTTCATTCTTCAAAAGGCTGCATTGGCCAGAGCTGCACCTATCTGAAGCCTGGAGCCAGGAGCTTCTTCTTGGTCTCCCATGCAGATGCAGGGGCCCAAGCATTTGGGCCTTCTTCCACTGCTTTCCCAGGGCATAGCAGAAAGCTGGATCAGAAATGGAGCAGCCGGGACATGAACCAGTGCCCATATGGGATGCTGGTGCTGCAGGCGGAGGCCTAGCCCTCTGCATCAGGGTGCTGCCCCAAGTAACAGCCACTTTCTGAGGCTGTGTGAGCACAATGTCTGCAGGATTCTGGCCCTGCCTGGCACAGTGACATCACCTGTTAGTGACATCATTGCTCTGTATGGTGCAGCCCTCCTCCATGACACCCTGGGTGATTACCAAGGTTTCAGACTGTGGTGAGGGATCTGACTATGATTGATGTGACTGACAAACGGGGGAATCCAACCAAGACTGTGCAATCTGGATCTTTGATTCTCTCCGGCTTGAGGGCAGCAGAACCATGTGGCCAGGCCTTAGGCCTAGAGCTCCCTGGTAACAACTCCCAGGAAACAGCCAGAAATTTGCCGTTTTGTGACAGGTTATTTAAAGCCAACAGATTTGGCTGAGACTGAAATATTTAGAGCCTTTATTACAGTGGACAGTTCCATAAGGTGTGTAGGTGCCTGGTTCTGCCACTCAGAGGCTGATTCCAGATCCTTGGGGACCACTCTCTTCTTCCTAAGATACAGACTCTTAAGTTGCTGGGTGACATGGGCCCTTGAGTTCCAGCTGATTCTATGGAATGTGAGCACGCAAAGGATGCTGTAGAATGAGTAATCCAACCGGCTGATGGGTGTTTTACATGAGTCGACGACAGTCTTGGACATAGGAACTGTCATCAGCCCTTTTCACCTGGTGGGCAGCTAAGACTCAGAGGTTTCAGTGGTTCTACAGAGCGAGGGCGTGGTCTGTTTGTGTTTCTGTTAACACAGGCATTAAGGAAGTAGAGAAAGCTGGTCCAGACTGTGTGTTCTCAAGATGGGGAGTCTGGATTCAAGTCCCTTCCCCCCTCACTCCTGGCTGTGTGCCTGTTTCCCCACTTTAAAGTGAGGACAGCATAGAACCAGTCCCTTAGGCACGTCACAAGTATTGAACAATCTGACCCATAGAAAGCACTTAGAACAGTGACCGGCGCATTGTCAATGAACGAGAGCTCCTCATTAATTATAAATGAAACACGACAGTATCCCAAACCATACTATTAAAGAGTACATCTGAAGATAAAATAATGAGCTCTCAATCTTTGGTTACCGCCGATGACTATTTCTCCAGTTCTTCCCACCATGTGGTGCAGCGCTTGGCAGATGGCAAGTGCTCCATAGTGATGGGCTGAGTGACTCGCCCAAGCCTGGCTCCAGTCAGCGGCAGCGGAGAATTTCAACTGAGGCCGTTTGACTCCAAACTTGTGCTGATTAGCAGGACAGGAAACCGAGACTTGAGGCACAGTAATCAGTGCTCTGTTACAGGGCAAGGTGCAGGTGCTCTGAACAAGAGGTCAGTGCTGTCTCCCCTGGGCTATAGGTTCCTTCATCCCAGGTCAGGGTTGCTGTCAGTCTCTGGTCATCAGAGAAAGGAGAAGATGGTATTTCATGTGGAGCTGCTTAGGAGTCAACCAGAAAAACATGAGTGTGAAGCTCTTGGAAAAGTGCCTTGCGCTTAATAAATGTCACAGTGCTCACGCTTATTCCTCAGGCTCGCATTTATTAATGCGTCGATGTTTCAAGTCCAACGTGCACTTGGCACTGGGCTTCCTGAGGATGCAGACAGAAGCAGAGCTGGCCCTTGGCTTCAGGCAGCTCTTGGTGCCGCGAGGGAGGGGCTCAGGAAATGAGTAACATGTTCTAAAAGCATTTAACGCAGACTGGGTGGGTCGGGGCAGTCCCCTGGAGGAAGTGGTTCTTAACGATGAGCTGAGGCCCACTGAGAGGAGGAGGGTCTGCAGAAGAGAAAGGTGGTGGCTTGTATGTGCTGGAGTCCGGAATAAAATGCACAGCCTTGCCTGAGGTGGGGGAGGTGGTAGGATGTCCTGTACAGCTGCTACTTGAGACATCTTGGAAGAAGTGAAGGAAAATGGCTGTGGAGGGTCTTTGTGCATCCCGAATGCCAAGTTAGGGATTTGGACAGCAACCTACAGGCAGCGGAGAGCCATTGAAGGCTTTATGTCCTTACCACAAAGGCCAGGAACAAAATTCCCATTATTCCTTGCTGAGTAAGATAGTTCCTAGATCACGGTAGATACTTGGTCCTTACTGCTTGAGTTCACAATTTCACTGGCAACAACATGGAAGTCAGACTGAGGAAAAGGAGGACATCAGCAATGTACAGACCAGCTGCTTATGTGGATCCTGGGAAATTTATTTTCATCATCATCATCATCATTATCCCTGGCTTCTTGTTATCCAAACAGTCGCTGAACGAATGATGCAATCGTTGTGCTAGTCTACTTCCTTTGTTAAAAGAGAGACTATTTCTGGACATGTGAGGCATTTAGGCATCGAGCAATAAAGTGAGCCCTAGAATAAAAACCATTTAACACCCAAGGAGTAATAACTGGGCCAGAGCCCCTCCTGGGAACGTGCTGAGACCTGTCTCCTCGCCCATAAGGCTCCATGACAAGCCCCGAGAATTCTTTGTCTTCTCTCTTGACACCCTGTGGTCTGCAGAGTCTCCCAGGGACAAAAAATGAATCAATAGATTCATTACACGAACAAGAACCTGCCACTCTGAAAACGCTTTAGATGAATTCTTGACCTGTCAAGGAAGAGAAAATAGTGTTGAAAATACTCTTCCACATCTTGCCCAGGTGTGCCCTGGCTCCCCTTGGGCTCCCCTGCTGCACCTGGGGTAACTGGGGCCTGAGTTCAGCGAGGACATGTCCCACAGCCCACTTGAGCTTCATCTCAGCCGGGAGAAGGGACTGCGGCGCATCTGGCTCACGCACACAGCCCTGAACCCCGGTCTTATGTTTTATACAGCACGAACCTTTCAAGTGTGCACTCTTACTCCTGGCCAGGCGTCTGCATTGTTAGTTCCCTGGCAGTGCTGGCAAGCCTCAGCCATTATGTCACTTGGTATTCCTGATGAGACTAATGCATTCAGAGAGCCACCGGCCTAGTTACTCTCATTACCATAAGATCATCTGTTCATTTATTTCTTGAAAAGTCGATCATTGGGATGGACGTTTGGCAGGCAGTTAGGGTGCCTCTCGGGCTGCCTGCATCTCGCATCAGAGAACCTGGGATCCAGTTCCAGCCCCATTCCCACGTCCAGCTTCCCGCTAATGCACACACCTGAGAGACAGCACATAATGCGTCAAATACTTGGGTCCCTGCCACTTGCCTGGGAGATCCAGACTTTTCTCCCAGCTCCTGGTTTTGACCTGGCCCAGCCCTGGCTCTTGTGGACATTTAGGGGGAGAGAACCAGCTGACGGGAGCACTCTTTGTCTCTTTCTGTCTTTCAAATAAATTAAAGAAATAAATACTTTAAAAATGGCTTACTGAGTGCTTGTCATGAACTAGACATTGTTCTAGGTGCTAGAGTATAGCAATCACTACACAGAGATTTAGTTGTCATGGTGGATCTCATATTCTAGCAAGGAAAACAAACACAAAAGGAAGCAAATAAAAAATAAAATAGTCACAAATGACAGAAAGTACAATGGAAGAAACAAAAAAGGAAATGAGCTAGTGAAGAATGAATGATCGAGGAATGATTCACCTGAAAAGATGATGGTAAACAGGTTCTGGGAGGATGAGCATGGGAAATGGGAGAACAAGCATTCCAGAGGGAAAGCTGGAAGGTGCAAAGGCACGAGGGCAGGGAAGAACCTGGCATATTTGCTGTTTGAGAGAAGAGCAGAGTGCACTGAGCACGGGAGGAGAAGGAAACGGGATACATTTGGAGATGGAGCCAAGGGAGGGCTTCGCAAGTCTTCATGGAGTTTGGTTAGCTTGCCTTGTAGTCATGTGGCTTATCGAGTATTTAATGAGCCAGGACATACTCACGTTTGAGTTTTATACAATAGAAACAGGAGCATGTAGACCTTTACCATCTTTGAGTGGAGTGTTGGGAGAGAATGGGGACACAGAATGGGAATCCCTGCTCTAGGAGATGGATTCTGAGCTAGTAGAGGTCTATCATCAGACAGCTTGTCTAGCTGTAGTGCCAGTATCACACACAGCAGACTTGCTGGGCTGAGAAAGTTCTCTCCCATGCACCTGCACTCTTCTGTCGAGGCTTCCTACCCATAGCCACTGAATGTCTGCTCAATGCCTAGCAGTGCACAAGCACATTCAGGGGAGAAAGACAGACAGACAGACATCATCCTTGAGCTAACGGAAATTGCACTCTAGCCATTTTAAATCCACAGAAGCTCAGATTAAGAAACAAAAAGAGTTGGATTTGTCTTTTATGGCTTTCATTTGGTTAAATTCTGGCAGCTGTCAACACATTCAAAATCATTAAAATGTAGTTTTTCGTGCTTAACTTGCTCACAGATTAACTTTTCCCAACTCATTACAGTGATCCTGACCTTGGTCTATTCACAAAAGACCACAGAAACCATTAGCCTGGTAGGTTGTTTTTTATAGGAAGAACACAATTTTATCTACTAGAGGCATGGGCAGATTTGGATTACATTGTAAATAAATTTATCCACTACAAACAGTCACGGATCTGCATTGCATTGTAAATAAATTTTCCCAAGTAATTGTTAAGTGAAGGCCTTACAATATGCTGGTGCGAGAGAAACAACCAGGGAGAGGTTTAGCAGCTTTGCAGGGAATGCTCACAAAGGAACCTGGGGATTTGTGAGCAGGCAGGAGCCTGGATTAGGTGGGTGGAAGGAGTGAAGAAATTTTGGAGGACTTGGCCTGATGATATATGTTAAGTATTGGTCATGCCCATGTCAAAAGCTGTGCTGGATTTCAGCCTATTTGCTAAACTACATGTAGTCCCAAGGAAGGGGGCTCATTTATGTAGTCGCTTAGCTATTTCTGGATAACAAACCACAGTGATGTCTGTGCATAAGATAGGAAGCACTTACATGGATCCATGAGTTGGCTGGGGTTTGGCTGGTCAAAGCTGGAGAAGAGGAGCCAGGGAGCTTAGCTTCATGTTCCTCATTCTTCTTGGGTCAGTTGGACAGCCAGGTCATGCTCTTTTTGCAGAGATGGCAGAGAGATAAGAGAATAAACAGGAACTCCTGGGACCTGTTAACTGTATACTTTTACCTCCAGTTCATTCTGTTTGCCAGCACAGGTCATATGGCTAAGCCCAAAGTCCAAGACGAGGAAGTTCCTTCCACCTTGATGATGCAAGGATTAGATGCAGGGAGGGGTGAAGAGTCAGAGTTGAATGTTAACTCACCATATTATCAAGCAGGTTTTTGTTTTTCGACTGTTACATCGATGTATACTGTATGCCAGACACTGTGTTGGCAGCCAGAGAGATTACCATTCCGTACTCCTGGGCCACTCTGGCTAGAAGTCTGAAAAAGCGTTCTCACTGCTGTTGTCTTTTGATATCATCTGCACAGTGGCCTTTCAAGAAGTCAGTCTTCCTGAGCTCATTCAGTTCAACCTCCAGTGTGGCCAGAGGGATCTTCCTAAAATGTAGATAGGACGTTGAGCTCCTGCCTCATGCCAGTAGGATGAAATTCAGCCTTCCAAGACTGACATTTCAGCTGTTCTTAATCTGGATCCCCAGCTTCCAAGCTCTGTCCTTTTCCACCTCCTGGTCATCAGCTCCTTCCTCCAATGCCTCAACTGTCCCATTTCTCTCTGGCTGTAGTTCAATGGTTCCCCACTTGGAGACCACAGACAGGCTGGAGACTGGGATGTGGGGACCCTGGTACCATTTTCAGAGCTCTTGTCCAAATGAGCACTAAGGATTGCTTTCATGTGAATGAAAGGCACTCCCCCACCACCACCACCTCACATATACACACACACACACACACACACACACACACAGTCATCTTGTCACTTTACTAGATGGAATTACAAAGAAAAAAATTTACAGTTCAGTTTTTCAGAGGAAGTGTTGAACTGTGAGCTTCCTTTTGCTATTATTTATCTCCTCATCAGCAGATAACAAAAATCATAACCCCCATCAAGTAGAGACCTGTGATTTTACACATAACGGAATCCAACCACGGTGGACCCCTTTCCAGTTCTTAAACACATCGTGACATCGTGATCCCCTGTAGCTCTGTCCAGTGCCTGCTGCTTCACTTTGTAATAGAATTATGTCTGTCTGTATTTCCTGAGGCATACAAACCATGCCTTATCAATTCCTGCCCTGTTGCTTAGCTCAGTGGTGAGTGTGCACTAACACTTAATGAATATTCCTTGATGAATGAATATTTGTGAGTGAGTACTGGGATATTCTCTCAAGAATTGGTTCTCAAACTATGCTTTCCAAGGGTTTGTGAAACACCGAATGCTGGAACCCACGTCTGAGTTTATAAATCATCCGGTCCAGGGGGAAGCCGGGTAATTTCCATTTCTGATCAGTTGCCAGGTGATGTTGGTCTTGCTTGGAGAACTGCCGCTCTGCTGAGCTGACACTGTGATGATTCTCTGTGTCCAAATAACCCCAGCCACTAATTTTGGGTAAGGGAGACACCTAGAGGGGGGTTTTAACTGTTTCTCCTTAACGATAAAATTGGTGTCTGAATGCCCAATTTTGGGCAATTTAGGGACTGAAACCTAAAGACATTTAGGCCAGTTTAACTGAGATGGACTGAAAGTCATTTCTGGTTTCATCTCCAGTGTTATGGTTGCATTAAACGCATTTACAGAGGATACTACGTTATGACAAAACCTAGAAAAACCACAAAGGAATACCTTCTGTCTTATTTTTAGATGTGTGGGCTCTGCACACACTGAAGCAGTTTAGAAGGATTTCACATTGCTAATGTCCTCCACAGATTATCGGCAAGCACCCGCAGGCTCACATAGCCTTCAGGAACTGCTCTGTGCATGTCCAGTCCTGGTGTGGACTGCTGTGAGAAGGCCCTGGCTGTGAGAAGCCATTTAGTTCACCATCTTAACAAAGTCATCGAGCACCTGCCATGATCCGTACCCTGTTGTAAAAGCTGAGCACACAGCAGCAAGAAGACAGAAATAGGGCCCATGTTCTGGGGGGAGAGGCAGACAGCAGACCACCTGGTTAACTACTGCTGCTTCTCAACCTGTCCCAAGATTTAGAGCAATCTCTTTGTTAGCCCACATACCTGTGGATCGGGCAATCTGGGTGAGGCTCTACTGGGCTTGGTTGGGTGTCTGAGGATCCATGGGGGTACTCATCTCTCCTCTTAGGGCCAGTGAGCCCACAAGTGCTCTTTTCAAAGCATTGTAGAAGTCCTAGCAGCAGCAGGCTGAAACACGCATTGTTTGCTGGGCCTGGGTTTGCCTCTGGCACCCATCACTTCTGCTTCATGTCTATAGTCATACGAGTCACACAGCCAAATCTGAGGCCCATGCAGATGCAGACTGGAGTGAAGAATCGAGACAATAGTTCAAGCAAGTACACATAGTGATGTGCCAGGTAACAGCGAGAACAAGGGAGAAGCTTGAAGCAGTGTTTGTGGCTTGAGAGTGACCAGTTGGATTTTGTGTTCAGTGAGACTTACTGAAGGGTGATGCATTGTCCTAATCTTGGGTATTTTTAGCAGCCACTGTGAGAGGTGTGCTGCTAGCATCAAGTTATGTTGTAACGCTGCCCAGTATGGGCTTCCTTCCACGCTGCCCAGGCCTATCCTGGTATTGAGGGCTCCAGGCATACCTGATAGCTGATTTGTCTCACAGGGGCTCCTATCTGGCTTATTACTCTTCCCTACAAATACCCTATCCTGTAGCACATTCAACGAGGAGCTAAATTTGGATAAATTATCTCTGCTGGACCACACTCCAGTTGACCAGTCTACACATACACACACACACATACATACACACAAACATGCTCATGCACATACATGCAATCATGTGCATATACCCCTAGGGTCACCTCCATGTGCTCTTGAAAGTCCTCGTGCACAGCAGCCAATGGAAGGAAACAGCCTCAACCCCTGCTACCCAGAGGAGGCAGCTACTGGCTGTTGAATCATTGTTCGGCTCCAGAGCCAGGCTGATGCATCTGTGAAGGGGCATGAATCTTGAATGTGAACCTTAAAGGCAGACGAGGCTTCACGGGCAGCCCACAGCTGCTGTGGCAGCTGGTGACTGGGGGATGGGGCAGGGATGAGGAGCGGGTGGGTTTCACCTTCAGCATTTATTTGCCACCACTGATCAATCCATCAGCCAAAAGACCCCCATCAGGGAACTGCAAGGAGAAAAGCAAGCAAACAAAAATGGATTTCTTCTTCCGAGGCCTTTTATCTATCATTGGAATGAAATGATTTTTCTCCTGTCTTTGTTGAGCGGAACTTGATGGCATGTGCACTGGTGGACTGAACCTTCGAGGAGAGCAGAGGGCAGAGTGGAGGAATGGCATCAGTCTCTGCAGCATTCCTTGGACTGTTACCGTGCGATGATTCCTACTTCATGGTGGCAAGACTGAGGCAAGGGAGCAGAAAGCAATCTGAGCAACGTCAGCAAAGTCCAGTGAGCCTAGTCCGGGTCTCATATCACTGACCAACCTCTCTCCCCCACCCTAGGGCTCATGGAAGTGAGCCTCAGACCCAAGTAACCTGCTACAGCCAGCTCCTCCCAGTCCTGAAGTCCAGTCTCTGGCAGCTAAGGCATGGCAGGAATGAGGTTGGCCTTTTGGGCTTGGCCACCTGCAATCACGGGAGATGGCCGGAGTCCCTCTTTCTGTCAGTTGAACTTGGCGAAGACTTTGGTGAAGGCCTGAGAAAGTCCGGCAGGGCACAGACTCAGCAGGATTTTACCCAGGCAAGGCTGTGCCTGACTTCACTGGTACCAGGGGACTCCCACAGTCATCGCTGGCCTGGGGAACACAGCCTCCACTGACCTACTGAGGGCCTGATGCCCTTGTTCTAAATAGAGTGGTGCACTTGAGGTCAGACCAGAGAACTGCCGTTGGCCAAGCCAGGCTGCCTCGCCTCAGATTATTCCCCTCCTTTGGCAAATATCCAACAGCTGGCCCGTTGTGGGTAAGAAATAGCCCCCGACTCTGTTCGGGCTACCTTCATAGGGCCTTTCTAACCTTGGAGCTCCCAGTGTGGCCTGCGGCATCTGTTGTGACCCAGAGTCACTCAGCCTCTCCTTCTGACAGGCCCACTTCTCTCAGCGTCTCAAAGGTGTTGTTCCTGAGAATACCTCCCCATGAGTCACCTGCACAAAACTCCAAGCTGGCGTCTATTGCGGGGGACACCAACCTGCCTCACACTGGCAGTTAAATCCTCTGGCCTTGAAGTGACACGTGCCACTTTGCTTACAGCTCATTGGCTAGATGGAGTCACAGGGCACCAGCCACACCGCAGGAGGGCCAGAAGATGCAGCCCCGCCCTCTGCCCAGGAGGATCACTGGAAATGTCTGGTGGACAAAGGACCATGGAATGGGAGATCCCTGGGAGGTCTGGCCAGGGGATAAATACTCTGTGCTGCCATGTACTGCCCTGTCCTTTGAATGCAGCCTTGGACACTGCCTGCTTGGACGAGTGCCTCCTGCCTGAGCTACTGTCAGAGGCTCATCTTTGTCGGCCACTCCTCCTGCGGTGCCACCTCCTGGACTGTCCTCTCCCCCTCTCTCTCTCTCTGTGTCCTCTCCCCCCCCCCCCCCCCCGTCTTTCTCTCTCTCTCCCTCCCCCCTCCCCCCACCCCGGTCTTTGTGTCTGTTAATCCATGTGCTCACTTCTTCAGACTCCTGATGGACCCGATGACTCCTTTGCTAGAATGGAGAAAAGTAAGAGTGTTGCAGGATGTTTCGATTTGAAGACTGGCTCCAGAGTACTCTGTTCTCTTCTCACAGAGCAGCGCGGGGCTCCACACATGCGGGTGCCAAGCTGTCACTGTTGGTCACAATGTCCATGGACTGCGTTTCTCAGAGTCTCAGGCAGGGATGGATGACCGTCCACGGGCAGTGAGGAGAAGCCTGGATGCAGCAGCAACATCTGCTTTTCCCGGTCTCTTCTGGGACTTCTTTTGCCAACATTGCCATCTGTTGGGCCAGTGCACGCTAGAAGAGCCAAGCATCAGATGGAATTGCACCTTTGTCAGTGACCTTGAGACCACATGAGATGATCTTGTGCCTGCACCACAGCTAGCAAAGGGATTTCAAAACGTGTCAGTTCAGATTTAAGCCAACGAGTGCAGCGCAGTCTGAATGTTCTTACTACCAGTGGGCCTGCGGGAGCACTGGCAGGCTGAGTAAATTACTAGGAAGTGGTAGAGCTGGGGGTTGAACTTAGAGAGGCGGCAGACTCTATGCCCCTCCCCACCTTCTGCTACTTCTTGGTATTCCTTTAACACACACCAATCACTGTCTCCGTGTTCCAGGCCCCATGCCAGATGCTGGAACACAGCCCAATCCACGGATCTCAGCGTGGCCTATTGCTCATTGTTCTACTACATTCGCTGCCACGTTCTACATTTATTCCAGCATTTTAGTGCCAGGAGAACTTATGTCGGGAGACATTGTATGCATAGCCCTATAACAAGAAATACACAACTCACCTATTTCTCTTATTGCTTTGGCTACCAGGAAGCTCATATCCAAATTAGAGACAATAAGAGTATATACATCTAGAATTTCAGTTTCCTGAATTTTTTTCTTTCTGTCCCTCTCAGTTTTGGTTACCTAAATTCACAAATTTCCTTTGTTTTAAAATACTCTAAGTCCTTTTTAGAAGGAGGCTGTGTAAAAATGATAAAGTAAGGTTTTTACTGCATTTTTTAGGGGGGAGAAGGGAAGGCAGAGGTGGAGGTTGTTCTTGCCCCCATTCCCAAACCTTCCCACCTGTAAAACCCCTTGAACAGTGGGCACTGCTGTTCTGAGCCCAAGGAGTAGCTCAGAGCTTCGGAAAGGTCACATCCATAAGGAAAAAAAAGTTTCCTCAAATCATGGCCCCAGCCTTGGTGACAGATGCACATTTGTGGAGGGGGCGGTCAGTCCGACCCTCAGCTGAGCAGTTAATAAAATCTATTGCCCTTTGATGGATTTTTTTCTGCCAGCCAGAATTGGTCTGTCCTGCTTGTGATGTGTAAGGTGACAAGGAGACCCAGCACCACCACGACCTGGGCCGTGCTGGCAAAGGGGGAGAGAGAAGAACAAGGGAAAAAAAATCCCCTCCAAGGCTTTCCAGGCACGACCTGGGCCGTGCCGGCAAAGGGGGAGAGAGAAGAACAAGGGAAAAAAAAAACCCCTCCAAGGCTTTCCAGGCACGGCAAGGACTGGGACTGCCGGGCCGTTTTATTTGATGTATTGGAAATAAAGTGGATCTTATTAACATTTTAATAAAGAGAACCTTTTTGCACTAGGCTGGAAGTGGCTGCCAGTCCCCGGTGCAATTGCATTCCCCGAAAAAGTGGAATCAGCTGGCACGGCCCAGCGCGATTTGTGCGGCTGAGCCCCAACAGTCGCGGGGGGGGAAAAAAAAGCCATCGGGCTGCGTGCTTTGAGGGGCTCGGCCCGTATCTGCCATGCAAAACGAGGGAGCCTCATGAAGGAATCCGTCTTGTAAAGCCATTGGTCCTGGTCACCCGCCTCTATCCAATGCTTTCGTGATGCTGCCGCTGATCTATTTGGGAAGTTGGCTGGCTGGCGAGGCAGAGCCTCCGCTCAAAGCCTGGCTCCCACGGAAAATATGCTCAGTGCCGCCGCGTGCATGAATGAAAACGCCGCCGGGCGCTGCTAGTCGGGCAAGATGCAGCCGGGAACTCCGCTCGTCCTGTGCGTCCTGCTGTCCCAGGTAGGGAAGAGGGGCTGCGGGGCGCGCTCCGCGCCGAGTGCGGGTGCCCGGCGCCGGCGCCGGCTGGGCGCGGGGGCTTCCAGGGGATCGGGCGCGGCGGCCAAGGCAGACCCGGGGCTCGGAGCCGAGGTCGTTCCGGGCTCCGGAGATCCCGGGGTCCCTGGCTCCCCGTTCACGGTTCCTCGCGGGGCGTGTGTGTGCGCGCGTTCGGAGGAGGAGAGAGCGGCGAGTCTTGTCTTTTTGGCAAGCAGGGGGGACGTTCTCGCCTGCTCCAAGTGGGGGTAACTTTGGGTCGTCCCCCACCCCCAGAGCTCGCGCGTTGGCGGCGACCCAGCGAGCCGCGGCTTCCCCCCAGGCCAGCGCAGAGCGGCGGAAAGCACCGCTCGGGTCCTGGTTGCGGGATGCCTGGCTGGAGAGGCCGAGGAGCTGGCATCGCCGGATTCCCCGGGCGCCCGGCCCCGTCGCCCAACCCCGCGGCGCGCTAGAAGGCACCTCGGGCCGCTGGAGCGCCGCAACCCGGCTGCTGCTGTCGCTCAAAGGCTCCGGCGCCGGCCGCGCCCGCATCGCGGTCCTTTCTGTCCCAGACCCCGAGCCCGGAAGGGCCTGAGCCGGTCCCCTACCACCACCACCCCCGCCGCGCCCCTACACGCCCCCAGCCAGGGCGCAGGCCCCAGTCCCCCACGCCCCCATTGTCCAGACAGCTGGAGTCCCGGCCCCAGCCCCCGCTGCCGCCCCTGCTGCCTTTCCCGGGCGGGCACGGGGCTCAGAGAAAAGTTCAAGCCTTGCCCAGCCGGGGCTGCAGCTGCCTGTTAACCCTCGGAGCGCTGCGGCGCGAGGGGAGGGCCCGCTGCCGGCCAGGGGAGCAGGCGAGGGAGACGTGGGTCCTCCCGCAATCGCCTCTGCGTGAAACAGATCTCTGCAAGTTGGAGTGTGGGCAAGCAGGCCTAGGGTGCCGACTGCCGAGGGACACGCCCAGCCTCGCTCAGGGCCCTGCAATTTTGCAAGCGCCCGGCCTAATCCCCCAGGGCCTCCTTGGCAGCCTCTGCGACTGGCAGTGAGCCGGCAGCCTACAAGTGGGTGGGTAGGAGCAGGGCAGGGCCCCGCGCAGAGGACAGAGCAGGCAGGGAGTGCCTGGGGCAGCAGAACCGGGTGCCGAGAGTTCTTGGCCAGGACTCCTGGATGCCAGGTGAAGAGGCTCCTGTGAGCTTGTGGGGAGAGGGAGGCAAGGGAGTGAGGGTGTCAGTCAGGGACAGCCTCCTAAGAGGAGACCGCTGCTGGGGTTCAACTTTGGAAATGAGCCAGCATCCCAGCAACGCAGGGCCCGTGGAAATGACTCAGAGCGGAGGTGGGTGACAGTGCCGGGGGCAGAGCCAGGGACCTGGCTGCCTGCTCACCTCTGCCCGCCTGCTCCCTGCAGCGCTGCCCAGTAGTAGTTCCTCCCCTGCCAGGGCTTCGCTCACAGCCTTCAACCATGTCACCAGTCTCCAGACTTCCTGAACGCCACCTCTCTCTCTTCTCTCTCTCTCTCTCTCTCTCTCTCTCTCTCTCTCTCTCTTCTCTGTGTGTGTGTACATCCCAGAGTGGCAACGAGGTTCAAAGCATGCCCCAGACAGGGTCCTTCTGCTGTATGCCAATGGTGCCACCTTGGGCTGGGAGCTTAACCTTGCTGAGCACCAGGTTCTCCACTGTGAAATACTCTAGTGCCTGCCTTCCTAGCGCTGTTGGGTGTGGAGGGTTGCATTCAACAGGATGCCTTGGGAAATGCACTTACTGCCGCCTGCCACTCTGGCCGCAGTAGATGTCTGGGAGCACTGGTGACTGCCTTACCCGGGACTCGATAGGCCTCTTCTGGTGACTGCTGGTTTCAGTTCCGGCTGCAGGTTTTGCCTAAAGTTATGTCTTGCTTAGAGTGGCACAGAGCATGTAGCAACACTCCCTCACGCGCTCCAGGTCCTCAGAGTGCCTGGATCGCCTGTGCTGAGTGTGCATTTCTCTCCTCGGCTGCTATGCACAATCGGAGCAAATGTCAGGGGGTTGATGGCCTGGTAGCAGCATGGCAATAGCACCTTGTGGAGATGCCGTTCAGGTAACCGGCTGGGGACGTGCAGAGCTCTGTGTGCCGCAGAGAAAAGCAGGGAAAGTCTTGGAGCTGTTGAGGCAAGAAGCAGAAACGAAACTTTTCCTGAGGCCCAGAGAGCACAGAAAGAAAGGAAAAACAATGTAATAAAGCAAATTAGTCACCGGCCGTGGTGGCGCTCAGGCAAGCCTGCGGGTGTGTTTTTCCAGCACAATTCTAACACATACGGGCCGTTGGTGGGGTGGAAGCCAGCAGCGTCCAGAGCTTCCTGGCTTTGCAGCCGGCTCGGGCATTTGGGTAGGGGACTGGGACCGCTAAGTAACAATGACTGGAAGCTGGCAAAGGCGAACAACGGTCACCCTCTCTCCCCTGAGGTCTTTTGGGAAAGGCTTTCCCGGAAGTGACTTCTGGAATTTAGCTAACTAAATCACAAATATGAAACAAATAAAGAGAGGTATGAGCTGGAAATTCCACTGTAAATAGGACCCCTTTCTCCGCCCCCCCACCCCGGGTAGCGGTACTCACCCAGAGTTCTGACAATGAGTGAGTAATCCCCCAGGAACTGGGATTTAGGGAGTGGTTCAGGTTTGGAAAGCAGTGACTTGAGAGTGACTCAAACTGTTCCATGGAATTCTGAGATTTTGATCCTGTGGAAGCAGAATCTCGACGGTCAAGATGTTGAATGAGACTCGGTGTCTTCTAGTGCTGCCGCGACGTCAGGTGCTAGGTTTTAAGAGCAACATCTACTCACAGAACTTTTTTTCTTGATGGGACAAGACTCCCGTCCACGGCTTCAACACGAGGCCGAGACTATAGGGTTTCAAAAGCGCTGAGCAAATGGCGACAGGAGTGGCGAAAGGAATCAGAGGGGCAGAGTTCATGTGTCTGAGCGTTTTTTTTTAGCAAGTCCCAAAAGACAGTTAATAGATGGCAAGGCTGAATATACACTCTGGAATTTGTGTAATTCCACAGTCTATATGAAATCCCCAACAGTCATCTCTGCTGATCTCGCCTACTCTGCCTGCCTCCCTTCTCCCCTTTTCTATCTTTAGCCCATGGGTTTTCCATTAAGCAGAATCTATTTCCTTCCAGAAGTATCCTGTGTGTGTAACAGTGAAATTGCCCAACAAGCCAATGTACCCAATAACTGCATTATCGAAAATACCAGCATTTGGATGCATAGATTGAGCCTCAGTCTGAAGCTTGCTGTTTGGATTAAAGTATATGGCAGGCGCTTGAAGATAGTCTTCTTTCTTTCCTTGCAAAAATTCAGTTGCTCAGGGAGTCTGGTTATTGTCTCTTTACTGGGAAGTAAGTAAAAGGATGTAGTGTGCATTCAAGTCACAGCGAAGTAACAGTCGTAGCCTCCAAGTAGCCAGCAATATTTGTGTGTGTGTGCGCATGTATGTGCGCACATGCACGCACCTACACATCCCTGTGTTTTGATGTTGCTTTAATACCTGTTGGAAGATTTCTCCAGAAGAGGGCTCCATCCACAGCATTACAAAATTCTGAACCCACAGCTCATATTTTAGAGAATTTCAGTGTAGCAGCTCTGTCAAAACACAACTGTTCTCCTTACTCTAGATTCTTTGCTCCACTCCCCAAGAGAAGGCATTCCTTCTTCCTTCTTTGTCCCAGTTGTAGTTGGTTCTGTTTTATCCCCCATCTCTGTACCCTGCTCTGAGTTTTAGAACAGGGGAAATTTCAAAGACCTTTGTAGACAATGCAGTATGGAATGTGAGGAAGTTCTGAAATTTCCTGGCATTTGACTTCACTTGGACGTGGCTTTTATTCTGTAGACAGCCAAGAGGTGGACACAGCTCTGCCTGGGAAAGGAGATGGCCTTCCTCATTAGGTAGCCACCCAGAAGAGTGGGTCATGAGCCAGTCCACTCAGCCTCCAACACCAGCTGAACAGGAGGGAGAAGTATCAGTCTGTCCTCCAGTTACAGTCATCTGGGCAGAATCAACTCCAGTGTCCAGTGGTTTGGGCATTGTTTCCATTGTTACTGTCGGCATGGGGCCTGCAAGCCTGTGAGACTTGGCCCTCCTGAAGGATGCTGCCAATGCAGTTGCCCACGGCCCATCTCTTCTGCAGGCAGGGGAGTCCAGGCCTGGTTCCCTCCGCCTATGCAAACTACACAGAAAATGGCTCTAGGGCCCTGGTACCTCCACAGGCACCCCTGGGGCCGCACTCTAGGTCATGGAGGAAAGTCATTTTTCTCTGATGATGAAGGAGGCAGCTAAGGGAAGCCTCGAGACGAGCTGAAGTCACACTGAAAACTGGAAGTGCTGACCCTCCCAGGCCCCATGCAGGTGAATGGGTCACCTTTTACTCTTCAGGTTGAGCCTCGAGACATCTGCTTTGTGGCAGTAAAACTCATCTCTCCCAACTCTGGCTTCTGGGAAGACACAGTGGAGAAGCATTCACAGGGCAGGTCTCACTCACCGGTATCCCTTCTGTGGCTCCAGGGTTTTGGAAAGTGGAAAATTCTCCGCTAAAAATCAATCTGGGTTTCTTATATTTCTTAAAGATCCAGGAGTTCAGGCAGCTGCAAATCCACATTCCCATGTGGCCATACCTAAGGAATGGAGCAAGTGTACTGCCCTCTCTAGGCAGGGCGTGTCTCTGTCACTGGCCACAGTCCCCACCACTCCCTACTGCCACCCTCCCCCTGCACTCACTTATTTTACCCACTGGCCCCTATAGCTGTTTGAATTTCAGACCTCTGCTTTCACAAATTATGAGGTTTGGCCAAAATGGTGCTGTAATTTCTCAGTGATAGGCTATTTAAAAAAGAAGGGGTTAACTTGCTTTTTTAAAAAAAGATTTATTTATTTGTTTGTTTGAAAGGCAGAGTTACTGAGAGGCAGAGGCAGAGAGAGAGAGAGAGAGAGAAAGAGAGAGAGAGGTCTTCCATCCGCTGGTTCACTCCCTCAGATGGCCACAACTGCTGGAGCTGCACCGATCCGAAGCCAGAAGTCAGGAGCTTCTTCTGGGTCTCCCACGTGGGTGCAGGGGCCCAAGGTCTTCGGCCATCTTCTGCTTTCCCAGGCCATAAGAGAAAGCTGAATCAGAAGTGGAGCAGCTGGGTCTCAAACCAGCGCCCATATGGGATGCTGGCACTGCAGGTGGTGGCTTTACCCGTTATGCCACAGCACTGGCCCTGACTTGATTTTGATTCCCGTGTTTGAACTACAGTGATGGGTGCTTTGGAACCATAATTGGGGACTGTCCCTCCTCCAGGAGAGCCTTTGGACACTACGGGCAGCCAGGACAATGTATTCCTCAGACCGTTGCTGCATATATAATAATTATACCCAGGGAAGTGGCACACAGTGGCTGTATGTCCCTGTGAGCCCTGGCACACCACAGGGCGGCACACCAAGAATCTGTGTGACCACTAGGGTAACACAAGGAAACAGCAAAAATTCTGTGGGAAAATGGAATTAAAATACAAGTTTATTATGGTGCAAAAACGATTTAAAAAAAAAAAAATCCATGCATAGCTTTTTTGGAAAACACATTTTCTGTAAGCTTTTGGAGGACCCATTACATTTAGGCCCCTGTGTTCTTGGAGGGAAATTCCACCTTGTGCTTGGGCATCCCCGGGGTTCTGCTCACCCACAGGGTGGGCGTCATCAGAACACCATAGTAGCTTCTTACACTTAGTCTTGCAGGGGTTCTTGGAGGATTGAGCTGAGCCTCAGAGTGTGTGTAACCTTCTAGTCATAGCTTTGTCACCTGAGCACTCCTTGGCCTTGGAAGCAGTCATCCCTAGGGCTGTCCTGAGCCTCCTACAATTTTTTTTAAATTGGTTTTTAATAGTTAACATCCACTGCAGTTCCACATACTAATTGTAGTGCTAACGTACAATTAATGCTCTCTGGTTCCGTAAATCCTAATCTGTCTGCTTTATCCCCTACCAGCAGGTAAACCTCAGATGACTCTTGTTTTCCCACAACTACAGACCCCAAAATGCAAAGTAAATATAAATATGTACACATACAAAACACACAAGAAAACTGCTTTCCCCCTGTCCTTTGCCAACAAGAGTAAAATTCTTGAAAATTAGCACTAGTAACAGGCCCGTTGTGACAAGTCATGTCTCGTTTCAAAGACCAAGCAGCATCAGGACCAGCAGAGGGACAAAGACCCTGTGTCTCCTAGCTGAACACAGGCCGGGCTGGGTGGGGGGCAGCAGCTGCTCACACCCGACAGCCCTGCCACGTTGCCGGGCAGGGCCGGAAATGAGCTCAGCCTCTTCATCAGCTTGAGGTCCTGCGAAAGAATGTGGCAGTCTCCATCGCTGCCTCCCAGGGCCTCCAGGCCAATGTCTTTCCTCTGAGAAGGCTGGGAACCACTTCTCCATGTTGTGCACAGCGGGAAGGAGGCAGTGGCTGATACATCTGGAGCTGGAGACTCTGTGATAATCCCCTCATCAGTTGGTTGATTATTAGTTGATGTGGGGGTTGCAGAGTCACCAGACTCCACCAGCAGTATTGACAGCTGGCTCAGGTTGGATAGGCTCCACCCTCAAATGCCATGAGCTATTGGGTCTGGGATCCTCTGATCCAGGTTGTAAATTATGGCCCTTGCGACAACTCCTGCCAATAGCTTATCTTTCAATTTTTAACAATCTGTGTATGAGAGAGAGAGGGAGAGTGTGCTCTCCTGTTGACTGATTGTCTCCCCCAAGTACCCACAGTGGCCAGGGCTGAGCAGAGGCCAAATTCAGAAGTCAGGAGCAAAATTTAAGCTTCCTTTAGGAGTGGCAGGAACCCAATTACTTGCGCCAACTCTGCTACCTCCCAGCAAATGCCTTAGCTGAAAGCTGGAGTCAGGAGTGGAGCAAGGAGTCGGACCCAGGTACTTAGATATGGGGTATGGAGTCTTAACTGACACCTTAACTGCTGGCCAAATGCTCACCTCCGCATCTTGATTTTATAAATAGTTTTATTGGGTCATAGCCACACCTCTTCATTTATAGAATTGCTGAAGGCTGCTCATGTGCTATAAAAACAGAGACTTCCTCATATTCTAAAATGTTACTCTCTGGCCCTTTATAGCCTGAGCTAACTCAAAATTATGGCCAGAGAGACCGCCAGGCCTCTTCTCAAAGGGATGGAGGGTGTGAGAGCTTCAGCCACTTAGGGTTGTCCCTCTCTGATACCCGTGGAGGACCTACTGTGTTGCAGGTTCCATCTGTGTTCAGGGTCCAGCTGTGAACAAGGCAGACGCCTAGTCTCTGCTCTCTTGATATGCAGGGCCTGCCGGGGCTCAGTGATGATGCGTGAATGATGTGAAATGAGACAGCTGCTGTGAAGGAAGGAAATGCAGCCACCTGAGGTCACCCCATTGGCGTCCTTTTCTCCTCTGCTCTTCATCGTTCTCCACCATGAACATATGAGCTGTACTGGGGGAACATCCTACTGTCTGATTCTTCCTCCTCTGTTCCTCCAGGGCCCAGAGCAGTGCCTGATGTGTAGTAGGTACTCAAGAATCCCGAATGCACAAATTGGGGGAAGAATGGATGGATGAATGAATATGCAGAAGGCATCAGATCCAGATGCAGGATCTGAGCGACTTCCCTGACAAACATGCTCAAGCCCACATGTGGCAGTGGCAGGATTCATGGACACAGCTTAGGGAGCCTGGGGGATGGCAGGGCTCATGGACAATGGCCTGGTACAGATTGGACGGAGCAGCCGTTCTAGGCAGGAGAAGACATAGGCAGTGGAAGGCCTGTGTACGAGGATATGCTACACTGCGTAGGGAGGGCACTGCCCAGGGAGGGCTAGGAGGTGTGGCTGGCAACTGCCAGAGCCATTGGGACATCCTCGGCTCCACAAACATATTGGTGCTTGTCCCAGAGTGATGGGCAGCCACTGGAAGTCATTAGAGGGAGAGTATCAGGTGGCGTGATCCGATTTCCATTTGGAAAGGTCACCCTGCCTGCCATGTTGGAGCAGGATCCGAATGGCAGAGAGAAGCCGTGTAGGCCTAAGATGGTGGGAGTGACAGTGCAGACAGGGGAAGTAGACACAGCAGCCCGTGCAGGTTATCTGAGACATTTGGACAAGGAACCCAGTCGGGTTCGATGGTGGCTGGTTCTGGAGATGGCGGGTTGGGAGCAGAGAGAGACTGAGGATGCGTGCTTGGGTCCAGACTCTTCAGCTGAGAGGAGGCTAGAGCCTCTGGCTCCAAGAAACCCATGGTGAATGGGGTCTGGGGTCAGCTGGGCTGTAGTGACCTTGTTACACCAAGGCCACAGCTCCAGTCTATGCTCGCATCGAAGATGGGCACCTGGGGAGGCTGGAAATGCCTGTGATGAGAGTCACCAGCATGCAACCTCTGCAATTAACCAATCTCGGAGACTTTTCATGCTAAACATACTTGAGAGAAACATTGCCAAGCCCTTTAATCGTTTCTTGAACATTCAATCAGCAGCACTAGAAATATTTCGTACATGAAGCAAATAATGATCTACTACTTTCAGCAGCCACTTTGTGAATGCTAACAAGCCTCCGTTTCAGCATACTGGGAATATCTTCGGTGACTCTGAAACTCAAGCATCTAGACATCGGGACAGAACACTCAACCAGGTGCTGGACAGAGCTGGGCCGGCCAATGTTTTGTTTCACAACTGACTGTCTCTTTAAAAAAATGAGAAAAAGCCAAACCCAAGGCACAACCACCAGACTCACGGTGTCTGCCAATCTTTGTGGTGTAAATATTGGGTGATTTCAAGCTACCTCCTGAACATATCACCAAAGTCTCTGGCGAGGTGGTGCTCGCAAACCTGGACCTGAACCTATTTCTCATTCTCCATCTCATGGCAAAGTAGCTTCAATATTCTTATGAGTGAAATGGACCTGATTATCATGACATTCAACTGAACTAAAATCTGGGGAAGTCCACATTGCCGGAAAGACCCATGCAAGTGAGCTCTCACACGAGGAGATGGGTTCTCAAAACTGCTCCTCCACCTAGGATTCTGCAGCTGGCTAGCTAGTTCCTGCAGAGATTCCTGGTGGCTTTGATCCTGTCGCTGCGTGGAGTCTGAGGTGTGGGAGCCCTCAGAGTGCAGCCCTGCTCCTGGGGGTGGTGGGGAATTTGGCAGTTAAAGGTTATTACATTCCGTGTGCTATTGGTTCTGGACTTGTCTGTCCTGCTTCCTGCCATTTTTCTTCTTCCTGCTTCTTTCAAAAAAGATGTTCGCAGAGTGCTGTAGGCCTGGTGGTTTAGCCTCAAAAGGTGAGGTGTGTACAGTTGTCCCTCTAGTAGGCAAGGAAACTGGTGAGTGTGAGGAAGGCACTGAAGCTCACAGTCGTAGCACTTGGTGAGCAAGCAGGGATTTGGACCCGGGTCTGTGTGGATGCAGAGGCTCAGCCCTCGCTGATGTCTTCACTGCTTAACTAAGTGTGTCTTGAGGCATCAAGCACCGTAGAGGTAAACAGGGTGGACACGGTACTATGGTATTTACAGTCGAGTGATAAGCAAGTAGATAAATGGCTGACATCATCACAGATTTGGTCGTTGCTACAAGAGGAAACACTAGAGATAGGGCAGACTGAATGAAGTGGGCACTGCTGTGCCCTCCCTCTCTTCCTTCCTTCTTTCTGCCCTCTCTCCCTCTTTTCTTTCCGTCTTCTCTTTTTCTCTCTGTATTTTTACAGAGTGCCAGGAATTCTGCTGATCTGGGAATACAGAGGTGAATACCAGGGCGTGTGCCGGGTCACAGCTGGGGCCTGTGGCCTGCTGGGAGCCCTGGAACTGGGGTCTTGGACTACCTCGGGAAGCATCTCGGCCTTCGAGAAATGTGTTTGAATCTTCCTGGTTCCTTGCACACTGTGTGACCACAGATAAGTGACATCATGCCACGCCTCCACTGTTTCCCCTGAGTTTAAAGGAATAAGGAGAGGGACTATGTATACCTGTCCTACAGGGTTTCTGTGAGGTGAAATGTGTGCTTATGGCATCAGCCCAAGACTGGACAACTACTTGGTATCTAAGAAATGGTGGTTTGTTAACTTCCACACTGTACTCCAAGGAATTCTGAGGTCTGCAGGTACCATGGGGCCTTCAAGTTCAGGATCTGACTAATTTAAGAAGGGAAAGTGACTGCATTTGAAAATGTGTAGGCATTAAAAAATGACATAAGATTTGCTCCCCAGGGGAGGATTTTCCAGCTCCCCAAAGATTGTTCCCCTGTGGATTTCATGCCTAGTAAAATCGTTTGATCTAGTGGGATCTTCTCTCCCAGAAGTGTCTGCCCAGCAGCTGTTCCCAGGAGACTTATTAGGGCTGCACACATGTGTGTGAGCGTGTGCGTGTGCCTGCCACAGATTCCGTGAGCACTTCTTATTGTTTAAAATACTTCAAAAGAATCAGACCACACTGTAGCTGTTATGTGCATATTGCATACCACAATGCTTAGAGGCAAGTATTTTCTTTTAAGATTTATTTATTTATTTAAAAGGCAGAGTTAGAGAGAGAGAGAGAGGCAGAGAGAGATCTCCCGTTTGCTGGTTCCCTCTCCAAATGGCTGCAACAGCCAGGGGTGCTCCAGATTGAAGCCAAGAGCCTGGAACTTCTTTCGGGTCTTCCATGTGGGTCACAGGCCCAAAGCACTTTGACTTCGTGTTCTTTGTCTCTGAGTCCTTACTTTTGGCCAGAATCAAACTATCCGCCCATCTTACCCGTCTTGTTGGCTTCCTTCAGTAAGAAGGGCCATCCCAGTAAGAATGGCCACATGGATGCCAGGGCCCAGCCCAGGTGTGGCTCATCTGCAGCTTGAAGCATACAGGTCAGGTCTCTGGCCGTTTCCTGCCTACTGCTGAGAGTATGACTGCATGGCTTTCTTCCCCAGAGGTGCCGAGGAGCTCCACTGTCTAAGCGAGTGCTTCCTGCATGCTACCGTCCATGCTGCTTCCCCAGCGCATGGGAAGATGGGGACTATACAGCCTGTCGCTCTTTGAAGAAAGTTGCCTCTATAGTGCGTTGGAACTGGACTGCATCTACATTGAAGTTTAGATTAGCATCCCCTTTCTGTTTTACCGGAACAGATTTTATTTTCTTTTTAATTTAGTTTTAGTACCTGAGTCAGGGTGGCCATGGATTCAACAGATGTTTGTGGAGTACTTGCTGTGCCTGCTCCGTTTTACATACTGGCCAAAGAGCTGTGAGCACTGCCTGTCTGCAGAGCCCAGGGGGATGCGATGCAGGATCCCGGGGAAACAGCGGGGATTCCCTCGCCTGTCCTCAGGGACATCGCATGCTGACAGGGGAGAAAGATGGTAGACAAGGACAACAGATGAACAAGGTCAAGTTTTCTTGGTGATGGTGCTGTGGAAAACCTGAAAATAGGCCATAGAGCATTGCTGTGAGCTCGCCCACTTTCAGTTCTTGGGATGGAGGATTGTTTTTGTTCTGATTTTTCTAATTTGTTAGTAAGGAAATGTACTACGTTTTTGTAATGAACTTGGTAATAAACGGAGGGCATTTTTGTCCTTGGTGACCAAGTGCTGTTGGCCGACCTTTGTGTGTTCTCTGTTTTTTTTTGTATTTGTTGAAATTTTGGTAGTGGGAATCCAAAATTGCGGTAACCAGTGGTTGAAAATAAGGATAGGTCGACTTTTTCTTTGGAGGACAATGCACTGAATATCTAGTCCCATTTGCAGCTACTCAGCACTGTCAGTGTGGCATAAAAGCAACCATAGACAGTATATAAGTGAAGGACAGGGTTGTGTTCCAGTAAAACTTTACTTATACAATCAGGCAGAACAGGATTTGAGGGGAAAGCACTGTGGTTCAGCCAGTTAAACTGATGCCTGCGTCCCACATGAGCACCTGTTTGAGTCCTGGCTGCTCCACTTCTGATCCATCTCCCTGCTAATGTGTCTGGTAAAATAGTAGAATATGGCCCAAGTGTTGGGGATCCTGCCACCCAAGTGGGAGATCCAGAAGCAGCTCCTGGCTCCTGGCTTCAGTCTGGCCCCACACTGGCTGCTGTGGTTATTTGGGGAGTGAAGCAGCAAATGGAAGATCTCTCTGTTTCTGTGTCTCTCCATTTTTCTGTGTTGCTCTGCCTTTTGAATAAGTAAAACAAACCTTTAAAAAGAAAAAGAACTGGATTTGGTCCTCGGGCTGTGGTTTGATGACTTTTAATCTAAACCAGTAGCCATCTCACAGTAGGTCCGACTGTAAGGCAGTGGTGGGGCAGAAACCAGGGAGGGAGAGCCAGGCATTTCCTTTGGCCTGTGTGGCCATGAGAATCATGGTGCGAACTTATAGAGTCTTGGCTCAAGTTCCCCCAGAGATGGAAAGACAGGCTTAGGTGAGGGGCACTGACTTCAAAGATGATCTTAGGACACAGAAGTGAGGGAGTCTAGAGAGTGAGCCAAGAAAGAAAGATGATCAATAAGCCAATAAAGAGTGTGTTGTCTTGCTGGATATTGTCGTGGGGGAACTGGCACTTGTTGTGGACGGTACGGAACAAATGCCAGACCTATTTCAGGAGGATCCTCTGCAAGACTTGCCACTGGGTGCATGCTCGCTCAGTGGTCAGACGTAAACCCGACCACTGTGAACTTCCTGTGCTTTTCTACTGAGCCTTTGCTCTTATGGAGGAGCAACCAGAGCTTTGGGAGGGTTGTGAGCAGAAAACCAGAGAGCACAACAGGTTCTCAGACCGTCGGTATGTGCTCGGGTGGGGCAGGAGTGTGTGTGATTTCAGCTGCCACTGTTAGGTGTCCCTGGGCACTTCCTCAGTAGAGCTAACATCAGTCACAGTGGTGGTGATTTTTTAACCCTTCCAAATTTGCTGAAGCACCCACCTGCAGATACTGTCTTTCCCACTAGATGGTACCAGTATGCCAAAGCCCTGGAATGCTACGTCAGGGTCTCATCTTTGGCATGGAATATATTCCCATTACTCTTGAACAATTGAAAAACAAGCAAGTTGAGGTTGAGGAAAGGACTACAGTTGTAGGTGGGGACAGGATATAGTCCAAATTGTAGCGTGTCCACACAGTTGCCCTGATTCACTCACTCAACCGTCCGTGCAGAAATTCTGAGCCCTCACCAAGGGCGAATGACTGTGCACCGTGTCCCTGCCCTGGGAGCTTACCTGCTGGTTAGCAGAGTGGTAATATAAAAATGAACAGGAATACGATGTCTTCCAGGTGGGGATGGGTGCTAGAAGAAGGATGAGGCAAGCAGGGTGGTAGGTGGGAACAAGAAGAGGCCATGGTCTTGCTTGTCCTGGTGGCTGAAGAGTGAGATATTATTTCCATCTGGTTTCCTATACCTAATCTTGCCATGCACTGACTCCTTACAGTTATGCTTGTTTGATTTATTTGCAAAATGAAGCAGCAAGTTTGGGGAAGGCAGAAATGGTACTTGTCAATGGGTGTTGGCTAGTTTTCAGGCCCAACACCCAAGTCAGTGGACTGCTCGTTGGATGATTTAATTTGCCTGGAATAATTCTGAATTGTTATTGTTGTTGACACAATAGAGTTGCAATTTTCTCAGATGATAGGTTGTAAAGTCAGGGGTTAAGGCAGAGTTGTCATTACTTGGAATCTTAAGTTGTTCATTTAAGTTCAGTATTCGTGGTTCACAAAACCACGAATGCAATTGTGAATGTGAATCGTGAATTGTGAATGCAATCCTGTAGTGTAATCAGTATGGAAGAAAGTATAATGTATGCAGTAATGTAGAGTGCATAATAAAGAATATATGTAAGATATAATTTACAGCATTTAATTGCAGTGTTTGCATTGTTCTTTCTCCTCTTTTCTACAGAAGAGCAGAATTTCCATGAGTTAAATGTGCATATGATAAGACCTCATTGCCTCCATTGAAACCTGACTCCTAATCATAGGCTTTGCACTAAGGAGGCATGAGCTGGTTCTGTATTGTGTTCTGGTCCTCTCTGGGTTCCCACTCTCAGGAAGATCCTTTGGGGCAGAGGAAATACATAAGACTAATGATGGCAGTTGTAATAATGATGGCCGACACCTATGTAGTATTGACCAGGAGCTGGGCCCTTAAGTGAGTCAGCACATGGAGCCCTCTTCATGACTGTGGGGCATCTACCATGGTTTCAATTCTGTTCCACAGATGGGGCAACTATCGGAGAAACTGATAAAGGTCACACAGATTAGGGTTCTGGAGCTAAGAGTCCAACCCAATCAGGTCCCATAGATGGACCCAACTGTCTAACAGAACCAAATCTGGAGAGAGAGAGAGAGAGAGAGAGAGAGAGAGAGAGAGTGAGCGAGCAGGAGCAGATCAGAGGTTGCCTAGGGCTACAGAGAGGAGGATAGGGAGTGACTGACTGGTGGTGGGAGTGGGAGTTCTTTGGGGATGATGAAAATGTTCTATGTGCAGATTGGGCAACTCTGAATATACTGAACCCTACCAAACTGTGTATTTTAACAGGGGGTACATCGTAGTATGTTCACTATGTCTCAGTAAAGCTGTTATCAAAACAGAAAGCAAGCATGTCTCAGGCAGCCTGTGCATGCCACATGGGTCTTCCTCCATAGCCTTTGCTACAGGGCCTCACTGTATGCAGCCGCCCATCTACTCGCTTTGCTCACGTGAACATAGCTACTCCACAACAGGGCCCTGCCATCTGCCCTGTTTCAAGGACCAGAACACTGAGACAGCAAGACACTAAGAACCTTGGGGCTAATGTGTGGCGGTGACAGGACTGAGTCAGGCCACTGGGTCCTGAATCTCACTCTTGCCCATTACACTGGTTTGTTCAGGTGTTTCCCTCATGAGATGCAACCTGTGTGGCCCAGAGTTAGGTTCCTCACTTTTGTTTTGCTGATTTGCAAAGTGGACTAAGAACCTCCTTGTTTCACTGGTTATTATTCCCATCTGGCCCAGGCATCTCTGATGAGGGTGTGGGGAGGGTCTGGAGGGGTGTGTGTGTGTGTGTTCTGGCAGTTACACACAGGGACTGTAGGACAAGAAAGCATGTTAGGGGGGCTGACATTTAAGAGTAGTAAATGGTTCAGGAAGAGACAGGAGAGGGAGAGGGAGAGAGGGGACTTAATTGGCATGCTAATTGTCATTGTATTCAAGTTGATAGCAGATTGCTGGAAGGATGGGGGATTTACCTAAATTAACATGAATTTTTGGCACCCCTTGGCTGGCTCAGCTGAAGAATTCAATAGCCTGGTAATGAGAAGACAATCTAAGATCTAAGGCTGAGGGTGGGGTGGGGGTGGGGGGGTGGCTCTTGCTTCTTGCTTCTCACATCCAGTGCTCATCTTCTCCCAGTCAAGCAGAGGTCCAATGATTCTGAGGTCCTGGGATTCCTTGCCCCCCTCAAATATGCATTTGACTAATCTGCCTTCCCTTGTGGGCTGATGATAGTGACAAAGCCATTATCCCCACACAGTGTGACAGGGAAGAGCAAGACACAGGCTCATGCTCTGGATAGGCAAGACTTTGGAAAGTCAGAGTGCAACCCCCTCCTGGGTCTCCAGTCTGGAGGAGCAGCCATACTTTAGGCTGGGGCAGGAGCTAGGAATTGAATTGGCTCTCCCAGATTGCCAGTGTCCAGTGTCAGTGGTCTGTGGGACTCCCTGTGATCCTTAGTCTTCCCCAGGGACAGTGGGAGTTAGGCAGAACCATATGAGTGTCTGGTTCAGCCCTCCCTGATCATTTTTGCAAAGTGTGTTCTGAAGAGACGTTGGCTCCATCAGAGGTTAGTAAGAGTCATAGAAAAAATGGGTTGCATAAGCTAATATTTTGGGAATCTGCAGTTGCCCAGAGATGTGAACCTTGTTCAGTTTTTTCTTCACAAGTTCAAGTCTTTGGGACTTCAATGTGCATTTGAGTTTCAAAGAGGGACTCCCTGAGAGGCTGTGTTCCATTCCTCTTGCCCAGCCCCTGGGGTAGGGCAGCTTGCACCCAGTGTTTTTCCCTGTGATCCACAGAATACATGTTGGGAAAGCAAGCTTCCTGGATGCTGGGATCTCAGAGTGTGGGCTTGGCTCAGGTCCACCTCCCTGTGCCAACGCCACCTGGGAGCCTGTTAGAAATGCAAATTTTCCAGCCTGGACCTATTGAATCAAAGCCTCTGGGGTGCGCATAGAAATCTGTGTTTGTAGGAGTTTGCAAACCCAGGCAAGCATCAGAGTCTTTCAGGTTTTGAAGCCTATCCAGAACTGTTTTTTGGATGCCACTGTTAATCTTTGCTGATCCTTCTGATAGCCGCCTATGCTACTCACTGGTAAAGAATAATCTAAGCTAGTGGTTTAGGAGCAATTGTGCACCCTCCTCCCTCTCCCTGACACTTGGCAGTGTCTAGATGCTTATTTGTCACCAGTGGGGGAGGGGAGGACTACTGGCACCCAGTTGGCAGAAGCAAGAAATGTTGTTAAGATCCTGCACTGCATGAGGCAGCCCCACAAGGAAGAATGAGCCCAACCCACATGTCAGCAGAGCCAAGGCTGAGAAATCCGGGTCCACACGCAAAGCTTTCAGCTTGCCCAGCACACACATGGCTTTGTGAAAAAGATCTATTTATTTATTTGAAGATCAGAGTGAGAGAGAGAGGAAGAGGGGGAGAGAGACAGAAGCAGAGGCAGAGAGAGGAAGAGAGAGAGGGAAATAGAGAGAGAGAGAGCGAGAGAGAGAGAGAGAGAGCGCAAACAACAGCCAGGTCTGGGCCAGGCCAAAGTCAGGAGCCAGGAGCTTCATCCAGGTCTCCCATGTGGGTGACAGGGCCCAAGCACTTGGGCCATCTTCTGCTTTCACCGGCTATTGGCATGGAGCTGGATTGGAAGTGGAATAGCCAGGACATGAACCAGTGCCAATGGGTTGCCGGTTTTGCAGGTGACTGCTTTACTTGCTGCACCACAACACCAGACTCAGGGCTTTTGATCTCACCTCATCTCATTATTATTGAGAGGCCAGAATCTAAGTTGTATTTCTGTAGAGATTTCTGGCAGCAAACTCTAAACATGTATCAATTTCCAATGGTAAAACCATGGCTCTCAGGTAAATCCAAACTTCAACCCATTCGTTCATGGGGAAGCCAGGAAGATGCTATGACCATCTGCAAGGGCCTTAAAGTTAAAGCTAGGGTCATTATAAGCAATTTAGCAAAGACATGTTAGGCTGAGTTTGCTGAGATAGGTGTAAACTGGTTATTGTATAGCACACCTAAATCGTTGGAGTTGTCTGTTCTTGTAGGTGAATACTATTTGCTGGACAGAAATCAAAGCATTAACTCATGACTTGCCTAACCCAGGGACTTTCAATCAAGAACAAATGGTGAGCTCAATTATGAAGGCTCCTGGATGTCTTTGGGTGGCCTTTGTCCCTGAGTGATACTCAGAGGATGTGCTACCCATCATTTGGATGTGCTTGCAAATTTTGGATACTTCTCAACTGTTTTGTGAGCTTTGGATAATTTCCCTGATGGTTTAAGCCCATGGCTCTTAACTTACTTGTGCTGCCTCATTAGATGTTCTAAAATGGGGGGTAATGAAAATGGGAGGCAGTCGTAGTCTAAGAGGAGGTGACGGGGGGGTTACACAAGTCAAGGCCATAGCATGAACAATGCTGTTTCTTACCTACCTGTGCAATGTGCACTGTGCTAGATGCTTGTCATCACCCTCATCTACAGGTGAGGAGACTGAATCCTGGTGAGATTTAGATATGTCAGTAGCAGGCATGGGCAGAGGAAAGAAAATGGGGATCGAGACCATGGAGGGACAAGTGGAATTTAGCCGGAGGGAGAAGGGAAGGTGTCGTGAGCTTAATGGAAGTGTGAGACCACAGTTAAGGCAGAAGCAGTCCCGGCGTGTTCAGGGTGCACAGAGCAGGCTGTCTGGTTGGCAACAGATGTGAATGCAGTGTGGAGTTGGATCAGAGGGACAGGAATGAGTGTTATTAATAGTAGCGAGGTTATTTTAGCAAAGGCTATCAGCATTACTGCAGGGCGGGTTATGAGCCCAGGCCTTCAAGGTAGGTAGAATTACAGTTTCACTTCCAGCTATGCCACCGTAGGGCTGTGTGGTGAGGTTGCCTTACCTCTCTGTGCCTCAGTTGCCAGATTTAGGAAGTGAAGACAATGACACTTTCCTGATAGGCCCGGGATGGGGATTCCAGATAACCCTGTGAACGCTTGCTTAACAAGGCCTTGGAGGTTGGGAGTTGGTTTTTTTGGCTGTGGTTGAAAAAGTGAAGAGTTTCACAGATGATGGTCATCAGCAACTTGTCTGTTAGTGTCAGGGTTTCCGCTTGAGTTCCCCCAAAAGCAGACTCTGAGAGGAGGTTTTGAAGGCAACTGATTGGTTTGGGAGGTGATCCAGGGGAAACTACAAGAGAGGGGCTAGTGAGACAAGAAAGGGAAGCCAGTCTTATCCAGGGTCTGGTGTTCAGGCAGCTGGTACTGTGGTGCTGGGGCTTATGTCCCCGGGAGACTTTTGGGAGCTCATAGGAAACACCTGCTTCTGTGTCATCCCACTTGAGGGCCATGAGGCTGAAGCCTCTATGTCACAAATGGGGTGGGTGTTATCTGAAGGTTGCCCCTGGTGGCATTCATTTTTTTAAAGATTTATTTATTTATTTGAAAGGCAGAGTTACAGAGAGACAGAAGCAGAGAGAGTGTGGTCTTCTATCCTCTGGTTCACTCCCCAGTGTCCACAACAGCTGGAGCTATGCTCAATCTGAAGCCAGGAGCAAGGAGCTTCTTCAGGGTCTCCTATGTGGGTACAGGGGACCAAACACTTGGGCCATCTTCCACTGCTTTCCCAGGCCATAGCAGAGAGCTGGATCATAAGTGGAGCAGCCGGGACTCGAACGGGCTCCCATATGGGATGCTGGTACTGCAGGCAGCGGCTTTATCTGCTACGCCACAGCACTGGCCCCATGACATTTGTTTTAAGAGTGCTGCACTGCTAGTTCAGGATAGAGCTGTGGTTTCTTACAGTGGGATGAGCCAACTCTCCAGAAAAAAGGACAGAGGAGACACGAGTTTTGTGTGGGAGCTCTCAATGTACGTTCTAGTCAGCTTCAGGAGACATGATTTTATATAGGAGTGCCCTTTGGGCTGGTGATCTACATCTGAGAAGCTAAAGAAAGAGAGCTAAATACGGTAAAAATATGTACAAAAATGGTTATGTGCATTCTGTGTGAGTCTGATTGGAAATAGTAATAACAGCCAGCATTTGTAGAGTGGTTACCATGTGCCTGGCACTCAGCTCTACAAACAGCCTGTTTGTAGAGAAAATGAAAGCTTGTGACTCAATGGAATATTACACAGCCATTAAAAACAAGATTATGAGATAGATAATGACATGGAGAAAATCACATGAGACATGAATACTGAAGAAGTGATTAAGAGCAGAAGGAGTGCTACTCAGCAAAATGAGCCTTTGTCTATGGGAAGGGAGGTGGAGTCTGAAAGGAAATTTATCAAACTCCTAACTTCAATTTTGTGCATGTAATGGGATTCTGAGTGGTTTTTTTCCCATGTAGTTTATAATCTCCATTGATGTGCTTATATTACATTTACAATGAAAAATATAAGAAACTTGGAAAAGTGAAAAAAGGAAAAAAACCTTATAAAATTAGGTGGGAGAAAGCCGATAGAGGTTTTGGAGAATAGCATGATGGAAAATGATATTTCTGGAAAATTTTTCTGGTGACAGGGTGGAAGACAGAGTGGGGAAGACCCAAGGTGCCAAGTCCAGCTTGCAGGCTGACCAGGATCACAGGGAGTGTGAGAGGCATGATGATGAACGGGATGATGGGGAAGGAGAAAAATGCTAGAAATGGCCCTGAAATCCTGAGGCTGACTGAGTGGTAGGAAATTAGTGATGGAGAAAATGCTTGTCTGAATCAGGTTTTTTTACATCTGCTCTACCCTTTACACCTAACAATGATCCTATACACTATGCTTTTAAGGTTCCTGTTTTACAAGTGAGGTGGTTGGGGGCTGGCACTCTGGCACAGTGGGTTAAACTCCTGGCCTGCAGCATCAGAATCCCATATGGGCGCTGGTTCGAGTCCTGGCTGCTCCAATTCTGATCCAGCTCTCTGCTATGGCCTGGGGAAGCAGTGGAAGATGGCCCATGTCCTTGGGCTCCTGCACCCACGTGGGAGACCTGGAAGAAGCTCCTGGCTCCTGGCTTTGGATCAGCTCAGCTCTGGCCGTTGCAGCCATTTGGGGAGTGAACCAGTGGATGGAGGACCTTTCTCTCTTTCTGGCTCTATCTCTCTCTGTAACTGTCTTTCAAATAAATAAAGTAAATCTAAAAATAAAAAAAAAACAAGTGAGGTGGTTGGTTAGAGAAGTAAAGCCACTTGTCCAAGGTCACAGAGGGTGGATGGACAGGTGCACGGGTGGAGGCGGGGTGGGAGGAATCCAGGATGTTGTAATGTCTCGGTGGAGGAGGAGGAGAAGGAAGCAGCAGGTTCTCTAAGGTGGGAAAGAAGGCGGGGAGCTGGGCAAAGCTCCAGATTTGGCTGGAGTCCCTTCTTGAGAAGGCTGTTCTAGGCATACAATGAGAAGCAGGATCAAGAGGCACAGGGAGCTGAGAGGCCAGGACCTCGAGGGGGCACATGTGAAATGCCTCCTTAGACCATGGCGTGTGCACACGTAACATCGCCAACTTTTGATGCCATGATAGGAAGAGAGGTGATGTAAAAAAGCAAAGGGAAAGCAAGAAGAGAGGCAAGGAGGGCACAAAGAACTAGAGGAAGGGAGAGTAGAGGACACCAGACAGGCTGGGTTCAACCCTCAACTCCACTGCCCCAGACCTTGAGCCAATCTCATCATTCTCTGTGCTCCAGACCCCTCCTCTGTAAAATGAGGGGATGGCGATGACCCTGTCTCTTGCAGTCTGTAGAAGAGTGAACTGAATCTTGTAGCATGCTTAGCACAGTGCCTGGCATGCTCTAAATGGAAACAGCAGGGCTCCTGTGGCCTTAACCATCTCAGACGATGCAGTTTGCTGGGGAACAGTGCCAAGCTATCAGTGAGGCTTTGAAACCTAGAGGCTGTGCCCTGAAAAAGGACACCTGTACCCCCACCACTGCTCTACCTGCTAGAGCCAACAGTTCCCTCACCTTTAGGAAGAACATGGATTTTCTGTAGCCCACTGTGGATATAGTTTTGTCATTTCGGAACTAACCCTCTGCAATTTGCAGTAAATGAAGCGTGTTAGGTTGCACTTTTTTTTTTCCTTTTTGATGAAAGAGTTAATAAACAGAGACTGTTCATTAAAGTGAAGTTGGAGGAGGTTTAGGAGGCAGCAGAGAGTGGCTGTGGGGAGCGAGGTGGTGAAGGACTTGGAGACTCGGAGGGGGCGGATGAAGATCCATCAGGTCCCAGCAAGCTCTGTGAACTCAGCGCCCTTTTCCCATTCCAGAAAGTTTTATGCTCTCATAATTGATGCTTGGAGAAGCCTGCACGCTGCACACTCGGCGTGAGGAATCCTAAAAGCCTTATTAACCCAGCTACTTAGCCCTTCTGAGTGCAACCCCTACCGTGGCTATGTTGGCTCAGGATTAGCCGGGTCCCAGGATGTTCCGCAGCTGGGATGAAGAGGTTCAACTTAACACCTCGCTCTGATCTACTGGCCTCCCAAATCTCCCCACCTCGTGAGTGCTGGCTTCAGGAAAGCGCACCCTCCCCAGCCTGTTCCCTCTGCCCTTGGCGATCCTGATCATGTAACCTGCCAAGGAAGTTGTTCTCTCTGCGGCTGAGCCACCAGAGGAAGTGCATACCCAGGATTGATTTTGCTTGGTGTAAAAATCAATCTCGCACACCAGGCAGCATAGGCGCCCTCTAAGGCTTGAGTCTGTGCAAGAACGAGTTCAGGCTGGTTGGGAGGCCCAGGAGGTCAGGGCCCTGAGCAATTTAAGTTAGAAAGTGGAAAAAGGAAACGAGAAAGACAGATGAAACTGGGCTGTGCTTTGTCGAGCTCCCGTGGGCTTTCTCTCTCTGCTGATGAGTCCTATCCTGGAGCTGATGGATCATTTGGGGACCAGGGCACAGGAGTTGCAAAGAGCACCACCCTGACCCTTGGACACCTGGTCCTGCTGACAGGAGGGGCCTGGGGAAACACTGTTAGCTGGAATTGTTCCTCCAAGGATAGAACATTATGCAATTTTCTCTTTTTTAAAAGGTCTTGAAAAATTTGAAAGGCAGAGTTACAGACAGAGGAGGAGAAAAAGAGGGCAAATAATCTTCCATCCATTTGTTCACTCCCTAAATGGCCACAATGGCCAGCACTGCACCATGCCGAGTCCAGGAGCCTGGAGCTACTTCTGGGTGTCCCACGTGGGTTCAGGGGCCCAAACACTTGGGCTATCTTCCACTACTTTCCCAGGTTCCTTAGCAGGGAGCTAGATCAGAAGTGGAGCATCTGTGACTGAAACCAGTGCCCAAAAGTGATGCTGGTGTCACAAGCAGAGGCTTAACCTGCTACGCCACAACACCAGCCCCCGTGATTTTCTTTGGTGGTGAGACTTAAATGACTGTCCTCATCTGTGTCATCATAAGTATTAATTCACTGTTGCTGTAATAAGTAAGGCAAAGAATAGTATTTGTTGAGCACCATGTCTGGGTCAGGTACTCAGCTAAGTACTTAGAGGCATGGAATCTAATTCAAGCTTCTGAATATGACTAAGTTCATTTCATAGCTGAGGAGTTCACAGTCAATGCTGTGCTCTTAAGTATAACAAAGTCACCAATTGCCACCCAGTCTTCGGGAGGGAAACCCATTTTGCAGTTAAGCAACGAGAACCTCAGGGTTCTTCACTGGGCATTTGGTAGGACCGGGATTCGAATCTGGGACTCCTGACTTTGACTGTTGTGATTTTGTTTGGAGAGTAGGTTGGTGGTAAGTACTCACTACATACCTTTTGGCCAGAGTTTACTGTACTTGACTCAGCACTCACAGTAGTCCTACCAGGAAGGTGTTATTTTCCCACTTTATGGTTGGGGGGATTGAGGCCCAGGGAGGGTAAGTTGTGGGGAACAGAGCTGGGCTTGTTCCCTCCCTTTCTGCACTAGGTTTTCTCTGTGGCACCACCTTCAGTAGAACCAACAATGCCAAGAGCTTTCCCAGCAGAGAAAGCAAATCGGGGATCTCGGCCGTGGCCCCTAGGGTTCAGGAGGGTTATTGTATGGACAGAAGGACAGGCTGCTGGGAATGTGATCCTGGCTGCCTTAGTCCAGGAAAGGCCAGCACGGGAGATCAAGCAGGATGGAGAGGTTAGGAAGGACGGGCTATGTCCAATCATGAGAAAGATTTGCAGGCCTTTCATCTTTAAGGTTCCTAGTTCCAGTTGCTATTTTTTAAAGCAACAACTTGCTGCACCAACCTATTTTTGCTGCTTCCCTGTGCAAGCGACTGTTATCAAAGCAGAGTTCTGGGAAGAGACCAGCATCACTGGCACTTTCCAGAGAGATCACCTGCCATGGCCAGACTCGGGTGCTGCAAAGGGAGCAGTGCACTGGGTAGCTGGTTCGTCCTTCCAGGCTGTCACAGGGTCGTAAGAAAAATCACAGTTCTCCTGCAGCTTTCAGGAGGTTCCCTTTCTCTCCTGGGCCAGGACTGTGCCTGGGCTTTCGATTCCTGACAAGATGAGAAGGGTCGGCTGCTCTTCATCCATCTTCTCTCCCACCAGATGACATCAGGAAGGCGTTTGTTTGGTTCGAAGGTACAGGTGGCTGGCGTCACGGCCCCACCAGCTTTGAAGCTGGCCCTGCGATGTGACTGCAGCTCATACTTAGCTAGGCTCCAGGGAGAAGTCTGGCCTCCGATCCTGCTCCTCATTTAAAAGTCACAGATCTTGGAAAATGAAGCCATCTAGGAAGGTGCTGCGAGCTGCAGGTGCTGCTGAGACCAGTTTAACTGGCCCACTTTACCTGGAATTCTGGCTTTTCTGATGAAAACACATGACCTTGTAACGCTTTCTCCCACCCTGTCTTTCTGGCAATGTCTCGAGCACATCTTGTCTTGTGTGAGTTCTGTGGGAATCACAGAACCATTCCACAACCATGGGTTCCACACCAGAAAAGTGCACTGAATTAACAAAGCAGCGATCAGCAGACATGCGAGTCGCTGCTCAGGCTGAGAGGATTCTTCACCTTCTTATTCATTAACTCATTCACTCATTCGTTTGCCAGTTTGATGATAGCGCCAGGGGATAGCAAATTCAGAAAGGAAAACACACACCACAGCCAAAGTTCTGCTTGGCATGATGGGCTCGGGTCAGCTTTAGAGGTTTTCCCACGTGGGTATGGGGAAGGTTGGTCCCATTCTTGAGAACTGATGATGTCTTCTTTCTTGATCTAGTGCTGGTTCCATGGAACCTTTTTTTTTTTTTAAAAGATCTATGAAAGTCAGAGTTACACAGAGAGAAGGAGGAAGGAGAGGTAGAGAGAGAGAGGTCTTCTAGCAGGTCTTCCATCTGCTAGTTCACTCCCCAGCTGGCCACAACAGCCAGCGCTGTGCTGATCCGAAGCCAGGAGCCAGGAGCCAGGAGTCAGGAGCTTCTTCCCAGTCTTCCCACATGGGTGCAGGGGCCCAAGGCCTTGGACCATGTTCCACTTCTTTCCCAGGCCATAGCAGAAAGCTGGATCTGAAGTGGAGCAGCCAGGACTTGAACCAGGGCCCATGTGGGATGCTGGCACTGCAGGTAGTGGCTTTACTCACTATGCCACAGTGCCGGCCCCTCCATAGAACCCTGCGGAGAACATCGAGCTGTGTATGTGGGCTTTTGCACACTTCAATGTCTTGGTGTAATTTAAACAAACAAACCAAAAATAAGTGGACATTTAGTATTATGCTCTATGGGAGCATAGGAAGGACTGGCCCTATGTAGGGGGAGAGCAAAGAGAAAGAGGGAGAAAGGCTCTCCGGGAAGATGCTGTTTAACCCAGGCCCCTTAGTGGTTGGAGAAACGAGGCGGTCGGAGAGTGGGACCCAGGAGACTTGCAGCCCCCAGGAGCAGGAAGAAAGGCCAAGTGGAAGGAGCCAGCAGCCTGTGCTGAAAGGAGCTGAGAGTTGCTCTCATGGCCAGACTCTAGGGTGCAGGGCTGTGGGGGAGCAGGGAGCGGCAGGGAGGCGCCTGGCCGAGTTCACAGAGTGTGCTGTGAGGCCCGTCACACCGAGGAGCTCAGGCTTTGCCCTCAGCCAGCAGGAGCTGCCAGGGACTTCTACGCAGCAGAGCAACACTGTCAAGGCTGGGGTTTCCAACAGTCAGCACGCTTGTGCCTGCACAGGGAGCAAGATGGAGGGCCAGAGGTGTCTTCTGCAATGTCTCAAGGGAGAAGGCTGAAGAATGTCTTCAGGGCAGTGGAGGGTTGGGAGATGGAGGTCAGATACTACAGAGCCCACCAGATGCATATGATCTGCAAGGCTCGATAATAAACTATGGGGTTAGAGGGTGGAATCAGAAGAAATCGGCAGGCCTTGTCCAGCCCAGCCTCTGGAACCACTTGGATACGAAAGCCTGGGAGTGAGGGCAGATTCCCCTTATTACCCAGAGTGCAAAAGTCCTCGTTAGTCTTTCCAGACACATGTATTCCCTGCCCACAAGGCACCAGGCAGTGTGGGAGGTTCTGACCATCTTGAGGGAGAAACCAGTTCTTGGCCTCAAGGAGGCACCTGTAGAGTCTGGGGAGACAGCAGGTGCAGCTCTCTGTGCCTTTGACCTCCAGCCGGCCCGTCTCGCTCAAGGCTACGTGGAGGTGTTGGTTTCTCACATGACTCCAAGTCAGTTTCCCAGCCCTAGCGGTGTCATGGATCCAGGGTTTCCCAGATCTCTCACAGAAAGGCTGGGTCTTTCCTCCTGAGTGGTTCTGAGCCAAGCACATAACATCGCCCAAATGTTTGAAAACTTCTCCCAGTTCTCAGAATGCAATTCTGACAGTGCTGAAGGCTGCCAATTAAATGAAGATTTAGATAAAGGCTGTGTGGGAGAGGGAACGCAATATTCTTAAACCTAATAATGGTTTCCTTCTGTCTTTTTGATGCTCTGGAATAATCCTGATTGACTGGCCCTCTGCTTTGGGCATTCCCACTTGCTGGACAATTTAATAACATTTAAAATGTTTGACAACCTTCATTTGGGGGCAGACATCCTCGGGGGAAGGGACTGTGGGTAAGGATATGTGTGCTGTTCTGTTAACAGAAGGAACCACAGGTTGAAATAAGGTTCCTGCCATATTTAGAACAGGGTGTACAGAAGAGCTGAGAGTAGGCACTCTGACAACGATGTTAAACGTGTGACACATGTAATGACGGCGTGGGCCTGGCCTTATGCTAAGAGCCTTCTCCCTATTGCTTCATGTACTCCTGCTGATGTGTTGTGGTGAGTGCCATGGCTGAGCCCATTATCCAGCCAAGGGCTCTGGGGCCCACATCCATGCTGCTAATAAACTAGGAGTTGGTGGCCTCCCACTCTGTACATCCTCTGCACTCTGGGATAGGGGGGTGAACTTCAGTATGGGAAGGGATCCCACAGGAACCCAAGGTGGGAAGGCATTTGGCACAGCATTTAGGATGCCGCTCAGGATGCCTGCGTCTTGTTTCAGAGTGCCTGGGTTCAAGTCCCAGCTCCACTTCTGATTCCACTTCCTGCTCTTTGATACCCTGGGAGGCAGTCGTGATGGCTCAAGTACTGGGGTCCTGACGTGCACATGGTCGTCTCAGCTTCAGTTCCAGGCTCCTGGCTTCAGCCTAACACAACCTAGGCTGTTTGCAGGTGTTCGGGGAGTAAATTAGTGGATGGAAGATCTCTTTGCCTTACAAATAAAATGGAAATTAATAAATAAAATCAAACAAACTCAAGTTGATTTCCTTCCATTTCCCACTGTTTCAGGGGACTCATCTCTTCTTCCATTGATTAATTCATTCTACATGTTTATTGAGTGCCTACTGTGTACTAGGAAAACAACAGTAGACTCAACCCAGTCCTTGTTTTTATGGAGCTTTTGCCTGATGGGAGAAAAACACAACAGGCAAAGTACGTTAGTAATACATGCTGAGAAGAAGAGAAATGGCTGCAAGGGGATGAGGGGTGATGAGTGCTCCCTTCCAGGGGCTGGGGTTAAGGATGGTGCTCCTAGGAGGGGAAGGGTTACCTGAGACCCACCTGAGATATGTGGGCTGCAGGGGAAAGAACATACTGGGAAGAACCAATAGCAGGTGCAAAGTCCTGAAGAAAGAGACAGCCAGGCTACCACAGTGGCTGGCCCAAGAGCTAGAGATGAGATCGGGGGCAGATTAGGCTATAGGGAGGGAGTGTTTGCTATTCTCAGAGTGATGGGAAACCACTGGTGGTGAGGAGGAGGGCAGTACAGTGACATCAGCTGTTGCTGTGGCAGCAGAGGAAGTCAAAGCCACTTAGAACACTGAAAAGCTCACCTGCTCCATGTCTGTTTTGTCTTTTTATGTTAATTTTACATATTTTGTCTCATTCAGTCCTCCTAATGACCAGATGAAAAACTATTGCTAGTATTATTGTTATTCTTCATTTCAACAGTATGTATTTATATCTTCTTTGGTGATGTGTCTGTTCAGATCTTTTGTCCATTTTGTCTTTGAGTTGTTTGTTTTTAGAACTCTTTGTATGTTTTGAATGACAATTCTTATTCAGATTTATCTTTTGAAGATGTTTTCTCCCAGTCAGTGACTTTTTTCATCTTCAGACAGTGTCTTCTCCAGCTTTTTAAATATATTTTTCAGTTTTCAACAATGGTTTTTATTTTTACTTACTTGATAGGCAGAGAAACACACACACACAAACACACACACACACAGAAAGTGTTGGAGGGACTTCCAACTTACTGGTTCACTCCAAAAATATTCACAATGGGCAAAGCTAAACCAGGGCCAAAGCCCTGAGCCAGGAACTCTGTGCAGGTCTCCCACGTGGATGGCAGAAACCCAATTCTGTGAGACAGCATTGCTGCTTTCCAGCATTGGAATTGGTAGAATGCTGACATCAGGAGCTGGATCTAGGAGTGGAACCCAGGTACTCTGATGTGGGATGTGGGGTCTTAACCAGTGTCTTTACTCATAGGCTAAATGTCTGCTTCAAAAACTCTCCATTTTGATGAAGTCTGGCTTATCAATTCTTTCTTTCATGGATTATGCCCTTGGTGTTGCATCTCAAAACTTATTGATCATCTATGTTTTTTTCCTATGTGATCTTTGAGGAGTTTTATAGTTTGTATTTAGGTCTATGATGCGTTTTGATTGAGTTTTTATACAGGGTATGAAGTGTGTCTGGGGTCTCCTTTTTTGGTATGAAGATTTCTAGTTGTTCCAGCAGGATCTGTTGATAAGGATGCCTTTACTGCATTGCACTGCTTTGTGTCTTCATCCAATTTCAGTGACTGTGTTTATATTTGGGCCTCTCGCTTCTGCTCCATTGATCTCTCACCAGCTTTGCGCTCTCTTGGTTACTGCAGCTTCACAGTTAATGTGGACAGCAGGGAGTGTCATTCCTTCAGCTTTGCCCTTCGAATGTCGTAGCAGGCATTCTGGCTCTTTTGCCTCTCCATAGAAACTTGAGGATCAGTTCATTGATAGCCACAAAATTCTCCACTGGGATCTTAATTGGAATTATGTTGAACCTGAAGAATAAGTTGAGGAAAATTGATCTTGGATGATATTGAACCTTCCTATCCATGAACATGGGACATGTCTCCATTTACTCAGCTCTACTTTGCTTTTCTTTCATTGGGGTTTATAGTTTTCCCCAAATAGATCTTGCAAATATTTTGCTAGGTGCATAGCTAAGTATTGCATTCTTGGGGGGGGGGATAACATAAATGGCATTATACTTCTAGTTTTCAGCTCCATTTGTTCATTGTTGGTGTTAGGAGAGTGTGTCATTTTTTATTAACCCATATCTTATAACCGTAGTATAAGTGTTTATTAGTTCTGAGAGTTTTTGGTTGATTCTTACAGATTTTCTACATAGAAATTAATGCTAGCAGCAAACCAATAGAATTATGTTTCTTCCTTCCCAGTCGCTATGCCTTCTAATCCTTTTATTATCTTATTACATTAGCTAGAACTTGCAGTGCAGTGTTGAGAAAGAATGATGAGAGGGATACCTTGTATTGTTCCTGTTCCTAGTGAGAAAGCTAAGTGTGATATTAGCTATAGATGTTTTGTAGATGTTCTTGATTACATTTAGAAAATCCTCTTCTATTACTAGTTTGCTGTGAGTTTTTATAATGAGTAGGTATTGGATTTTGCCTACTCATGGGTACTTTTTCTGTATCTATTGATATGATTATCTGATTTTGTTCTTTAGTCTTTTATGTATTTGATTACATTAATTCTTTTAAAATATTTATTTGAAAGGCAGAGTGACAGAGAAGGGGAGAGAGAGAGAGAGAGAAGGGGAGAGAGGGAGAGAGAGAGCGGGGGGGGGGGGGCAGATCTTCCATTCACTGATTACTTCCCAAATGACTACAATGGCTGGGGCTGGGCCAGGCTGAAGGCAGGAGGCTGGAACTCCATCTAAGTCTCCCATGTGAGTAGCACATCATCTGCTGCTTTCTCAGACACATTAGCAGAAAGCTGGATCAGAAGTGGAGTAGACAGGACTTGAACTGGTGCACTAATATGGGATGCTGATGTCAGAAACTGTGGCTTAGCCTCCTGTGCCACAACAGCCTCCCCTAATTAATTCTCGATTGTTAAATTTCACTCTGGTTGCACCAAAAAAAAAAGATTTATGTATTTATTTGTTTCAAAAGTAAAGCAATGGAGAGAGAGAGAGAGAGAGAGAGAGAGAGAGATCTTCTGTCCACTGATTTACTCCCTGACCACAGCAGCTGGAGTTGGTCCAGGTCAAAGCCAGGAGCTAGGAGCTTCATCCACGTTTCCCACATGGATGGCGAGGCCCAGGTACTTGGACTATCTTCTGCTGCTTTTCCTGGCTCATTGGCAGGGAGATGGATCAGAATCAGAGCAATTATAACACACTTGCTTCTCTCCATACCTGTTACCAAAAGTGTAGCTCAATGCTTAGGACTGAAGTCAGCATGCTTTGGTTCAAAGTCCATCTCTGCTGCTTTCTAGGTGTGTGAACTTGAGCCAATTATTGAAGCTCTCTGTACCTTAGTTTCCATGCCTATAAAATTATGTAAAGTCATACTGATCCCAAAGGGTGGTTAGGAAGGTTAAATTATACTTAGTGGGCTGAGCCCAGAACGTAGTGGGTATCCTATCTTGCCATGGTTACTTCTCTCCATTTGATTGTATGTCCAGTATATTTTGTCTCTCCTTGCATTACCAACATCTAGTACAAAATAGATATAGAACAAAAGAAAGCATTGTGGTAGAAAACATAGATTTTTCCCCTATTGTTTTGTTGTGTGTGGCGAAGATTATTATTCTACTTGGAGTGTGTTCATTTACTTGATATTCAGATAAATAAGCCCTCAAAGAAGCTTCCCAACGGGATGCATGTGTTTGTAGGGTTTTGAGTAATTGTCCCCCAAGAGTTGTCCGTTGCCATGGGCTGACTCTGCTCTCTTACTAGTTCACAGCGGCTGTGGTCCGGGAGACCCCCAGGGAGGTAGGTGAGTGTTACGGTCTTCATCTTACAGAAAATGATGTCAGGAGGAGAGAACAGCATTGAGTGGTTGATACAACCTCCTTGAAGAGGGAGCATTATCTGAGCTCATCTTCTGCATGGCAAAACTTCTCTGTCACACCTGAGCCCCGTCTTTCCCTTTTCATAGCACGGGAGTCAGAACACTCACTAGCAGCAGAAACATGCAAGGCCTAACCAGGCATAAATAAGCACAGGTCCTAACAATGGTGTGGTAGTCATGCCATTGAAAAGGGAAGGCCATAGGAAGGCCACAGAACACAGGGCTGGTTGTGTGCCTCTGTCACTCTCACTCACAACTGGTAAATGTGGCCACATGTCATCCAGTCCCAGATGGAGACTGGTACGGAAAGTAACGTAGCCAAAGGGAAGCACACACACTCACCACCGCGTGAAAAATGCATGCGTACGCACTACTCCCTTACTGAGGATTCCCGCTGAAGAAATCATCCCGAATATGTGCACCCCACGTCCACCTGAGCCTACCAGAGGCGGGGCCCTGGGAATGCGAACTTGGGAATTCATGAAGATGTCACGACAGAAACCTGCTCATTTCTGAATGTTAAAGCTGAGGGTGGGATTTCATCACAGCAGCAGTGTGGTTCCCCTAGGCACAGTGGTTCTTGTGGTGGTCTCTATCCTGGGCATGGGGGAAAGTCTATAATCTGCCCTGGCCCTGAACCCCTGGATGCCAGGAGCACGTGACCCTCCCCCATCCTCTCCATGACAACTGAAGATGTATCCTCTGGACATTGCCAGGTGTTCCCTGCAGGAGCGATGCTGGGACAAAACCTCTTCCCATTGAAAACAACCGCATTAGCAGAATGTTCTAGAAGCTATGACACATCCGTTTAGTGCCATAGCTTACACAGCAGCATTGGAAAAGTGATGTTGATTTTCAAAAAGCAGAGGGTAAGATTGCCTGTATTCTGTAGCCTGGCTGAGGTTCTGGGTGTTGGAGGAAGCTGCCAGGAAAGAGAAGAAAGGAAAAGGGTGACTCAGCGATCACAGGGACCTGGGAGCCTCAGTGGACTGAGGCTTGTCTAGGATTGGGAGCTGGAATGTAAACATGGGTCAGGCAGACCCAAGTAAAGCAACCAAACGTGAGGAGCACAAGACAAAGTGAGCTCAGCCGAGATAGGTGGGGGTGATTGTAGCAGGGATAATGTTCAAAATTCTTAGCACCGAACCGAGCAGAGGGACTGGTGAGTAAGAGATCCACTGAAACCCCTTGTCTGGGCAGTGCCGTGCCCAGCAGGTGAGGAAAACCCAAGAGGGAACACAGCTGGTGAAGGTCAGTCCCCGAGCAACGTCCACCAGGGGCCCAGGGATTAAATTCAGAGCAAGACTCGCAAAAGAGAAGCAGTCAGAGGCCGGGGGCGAAGCAGAAGTAAGAGGATGAAGGGCTAGAAGGAAACCTGCTGGAAGGTTGAGATCTGTTTAATCCCATTCCCTGCATCCCTGCTTCCCCTGGAACCCAAGACCCCAGAGCAGCTTCCGACATGAATTATGGATACGCACGAACAAAGACAGAAAGGGAGCAGAGAAATGAAGGCAGTCTGAGTTCCCCGGGCTCACAGCAGCGTCGGAGAGTTCTTTCCTTCTTTTATTTAGTGGCCTGTTGCTGCTGCTGCGATTTTCTCCCGGCAATAAAGGTAAAATATATGTGGGTAGGAAGAGCCTTTAGAAAGATGTAATTGGTTAGAATTTAGTGCTTATTAAGATTTTTAAAAAATCTATTAAGTTCACTGAAGAAGTCATAAAAACAAACCAAATACCACCGTCTTCCTCCCAGGAACATGGCAGCGGCCACTTCAAAGCAGGCCAGGTCTCCAGGAAGGAAAGGGGGCTGTGGAGCGTGTGACGGCTGCCCGGGGCCCGTGTGATGCTTCCCACCAGAGGCAGACAGCTGTCCATTTCCTTCACCCGCTCTCATCCTGATCCATCCTCAGCACATTGTTCATGCAGACCCAGTGGGATGGGCAGCAAGCTCCCCCCAGGAGGCCATGATCAGGAACAGTTCTGGAGACAACACACAAACAGATTAGCTCTGACCACAGCCTAATTGTGGGAAGTGCAGCCAAACCCCTGTTTATGTTTTCTGGGGAAGTGCAGAAGCAGACTGGAATGGATAATGCGGAGACGTTAGAAAGGGACTAAAAGGTTCCTTGACTGTGAGCGCCATTCACAGCACCTTGTTGCCGGCTCCTTCTCATGCCAGGCAGCCAGCAAACTTCCCAAACTGGGGTCTGTGCTGGTGCCTCCTTGGGGAAAGCCGGTGTCAGCACGCCCACCTCTCGGAGGCCCCCACTCTTGGGTTGTCCCAGGGCGACGATGCACTCCCGAGAGGGTGCCAAGCACACAGAGACAACGCCACACCTTCAGGCCAGTTTCCAAATAGATGGGCTCACCTCTGTTCTATCAGAAGTGGATGCCGGTTGTAGAAACCTGGCTTATTGTGAACAGAGAACAGGAAGTGTTGGGGAAAGCCCAATTAGGGAATAATAAGCCAGCACTCAGAAGTTCACACACACGGATGTGTATCACATCAGAATGTCTAATGCAGACGATTTAGGAACAACTAATATATGCCCTTAATAAGGGGGCTTGTTAATTCGGCACTATCTGATACAGTAATCACCAGGCACACACGGCTATTCATGTTTACATTTTGTTTGATCAAAGTAAAGAAGGTTAAAAATTCAGTGTGTGAGTCGCACGGGGCAGATTTTAAGTGGCCAGTGGCTACCACATGAGGCACTTCAGGAACAGGAGAGCTGCAGCATCAGAGAGAGACGAGTGTGTGGAGCAGTGCTGGATGAACGATGGCGTCTCCACACAGTGGACCATGCTGCATATTTTCAGCAGAGTGAGATGGATGCAGAAATCCCAACATTTTTTAGGTCTCCCTTGTGTCTTGCCATGTAAACAAGTTGCAGCACTTCATGCTATTAATTATTCTTGAAAATCCCAAAGCAGTACACACACATGCTTTTTGTATAATTGTGCCGAAAAGAGTGGAAGGATGCGCACCAAACTGTCAGCAGCCGCTTCCTTGAAGAAGAGGCTATAGATGTTTACTTTTTATTTCCTTACGTATGTTCTAAATATATTTTAATGAGGTTGTGTTACTTTTGTCATTACAAAGAAATTTACTTGATGAAAATAATTGGGAAGCATCAACAGAAGGTTTCTCTCCTTGCTTCTTGCTTAGATCCTGGTTAATGAGGACACCTGAGTGGGGTTGACCAGATGGCTCATTGGGCAGGCTCAGGGAGGGGGAGGTGGGGACTGAGTTCAGAGTAGACCTGTCCCTGCTGCTGTCAGGGCTCACCCACTGGCATGGGCTCCTCCTCGGGAGCCTTCTGTTCTGGTAGGGGGAATAAATGCACCTTACAGTCGTTCCGAGGACCTCTCACCACTAAACTGCTATGGGCTGAGGAAGAGAAAGGCTGGGCCTGAATATTGAGTTGCATGTGGGAGGCTGTGAAGCAGCACAGATCTGTGCCAGTCAGTGGGGCTTCCCTGCCGTTTAGGAGGGGAATGGAAAGGTGTGTCCTGGGCTGGCGTGATGTGTTAGAGCGTGTGCATGCGTGTGCACGTCTGCAGGTGTGGCAGGCACCATTGTCCATCCTGCTGTTGGGGTTGGCTGTGCCAGCTGCGCATGATGTGTGCATGGCATGGAGCTTCTGCCTCCCTTTGGGATGTCCTCCCTGCTCTCCCCTTCCTGGCATCCCCAGCGCTATGGACATCCTGCTCTTGGTTGTGGGGTGTGGTTGCTCTTGACCTTTGGAATTCAGGTTGGTGCTTTGGAAGCTAGGGATTGCTCACCCCTACTATGCATGGCACCTGGTGAGTGCTAAACAAATGTTAGCTTTCATTGCAATTAATTCTCATGTGCTCAGGAATGCTGCTGAGCGGCTTGTGTTGCCTGTTCTTCCTGAGGCTGCCTCGTTTGTCTCTCCTCATGGTCCAAGAGCCTCCTGTTCTTCTTCTCTCCCTCCCTCCAGAATCCTGGCACTGCCCTGCACTGCCCCGTTGGTGAACTCATAGTGAGGATCTGGTACCTGAGAGAGTAAGGTTTGGAGAGCAACTTAGCTAAGCACTGATGAGGGCTCTCTCCCTGGGGGACACTGCTGGCCAGCCAGTCCTTTACAAGCCTGGGGTTCTGCAATGCAGCAGGTGGGCAAAAGGAAGTGCTGGCCACAGCTCTGAAGTGTAATTGTGCAAAGGAGGAGGCTGGGAGTCCTTACAAGAGGCTGCAGGGAGAAAGGACCCGAGCTTTCCTTAAAGTGGACTTCCACTCAGGGTGTGATTTTTCAGTTTTTTTTTTTTCACCGAGAAGAAAGTCTGGTTCTCTCTACCTATTGACTGTTCACACCGTGCCTCTCTGCTTGTTTAGTGCATGAAGCTGTCTACATGATTTTGATATGATGAAACAGTTACAGCAATAACCTGTCTTATATTTTTGAGTTTGTTAATATACATCTGTGTGTATGCATGAATTTCTTTAAAAATACATGTATATGGGTGTGTGTGCAAGTGCAACTGGCCGTTGTTACACATGGGTTCCGTATCTGTGGTTAGTTTACCTACTAATATTTACTTGTAATCTGCAGTTAGTACTCACAGTACCAGGTCATTTGCACACATGGACAGAGTGGCAAAAAGAAATTTTGAACTCACCTGTTGTGCACGTTCCCAGTAGCAGCCAAGCAGAGTGATGCTCTGTGTTCTTGTTGCCATTTTCATACTGTAAACAAGTGTCCTTTTCATGGGCCATTGAGTGCCACATTTTTCTCATTTTCATGCTTTTTGTTGTCAATTTTGCTGCTTAAAATGGCCCGGAGTGTAGGGCTGAGTGCTGTCTCGTGTCCATGAATGCAGAAAGGCTGTGATGCACCTGACCGAGAAAATGCAGGCGCCGGAGGAGCTTTGCTGCAGGCTCTGAGTTCGGGGTTGTGAAGTCAGCAGTGCGCATAGTGTGCATAGTGTGCATAGTGTGTGCATAGTGTCTTTAAACAGAAGCATGCATGGATGAGGCTCTGTGTGGGTCTTTTGGCAGAAATGTGGCCAGAGGCTCACAGGAACCTAGCCCTGTGTTTCCGTTAGGAGCCCTGGTTCAGCATATACAAACTTGGTGCTCACGGTGACTTTATAGAACACGACTGTGAACAGTGAGACTCGCATGTGTATATGTGTTCTGTTAAATCCTCCCAGAGCCCACATGAGAGGGAGTAGACCCTGCTACTTAAGATCACAGTCCCCAGTCCAGAGGCATGGCATTCCACTCTGGCAGCACCCGTCGTCACACAGCTGTTTTTGCCATAGCTGCCGGGGCACCTGCTCAGAGACGTGGGAGATGTTTTTCCTTGGTGTTTTTCCACCTCACCAAGCTCCTGCCGTCAGCCTTGTACTTAGGGGAATGGATAGCTTGTTTTTTGTTGTACCAATTATGCCGTAGGCAAAACCTTGCTTTGCACATTAAGCAGTGGAGCCACTTTAGTAAAGGAGTTGATCCCTCTCTCAGAGACCAGATAGCCCTGTGAGGTCCTCATCAGCCCTGTCTCCAGATGGCTCTGTGACCATATACCACGTGTCTACCTTCTGCAAGGAGTAGTACTTAGAAGTAAGCTCCCTCTCTCTGTGGAGCAGGAAGTGGTTTGTGAGGGAATAGCACAGGTTTTGGGCTGGCCTTGCCTGCCCTGGAATCTGCTGCCCCCACCCCTGCTGCACCCTTATCCCCTACATTGGTAACAACAGCAATAGGAGCTAGGTGCTGTTTGCCTGCTCTTGGTAACCTCCCCAGTCACTATGGTAAGTGAGGCATCCAAGTTACCTTTGGTTATCTGTTGCATACATCAATGTTAACATGAATGTTCCCATTTTGCATATGAGAAACCTATAGTTTATGGGGGTTACATGCATGCCCAAAGTCACACAGATGGATGCTGGTAAAGCCAGGATTCAAAAGCAGTTCATTGAACTCCAGAGCCAGCCACTGTCCTGCTATCCAAATGATGCTGTTCCAAATCCTGGAGTCAGGATCCTTGTCAAGATGGGTGGCATCAAGATGGGCAAGATGGGAACATCATGTGCCAACAGAGCAGTGACGTAGAGTGCATTGGGCAGCTCCAGCACTGGGCTGAGTTCAGTGTTGGGTCCCAGTCCCCTTCCTTAGATGTGTATTCCCCTCCTGCCCCCAGGCTGACTCAGAGCATTCCAGCGTTTCTCTCCAAATGACCAAAGGATGCAGCTGTGCCTTCTGAGAGGGGTTGGCTTTGTCTTTAGAAACAATCTTATGCCAGCATATTCACATTGCCTTCTATACTAGCAGCTGGAACTGAAATGCAAGGGTAAGCAAGTGGAATTTAGGAAGCCTTTAGTCATTGCCTTAGCTGGTACCCTATACAGCAGAGGGCTTATGCAATCATATTGTATTAGCAAAGACAATTCCAGGAGCAGGCGTGAAGGGAGGGAGAGAGAAGCAGGCCAGAAAGGGGAACTCGCTGCGTGTGGACGGTCATGGAGTTGGCCACTCCAAGTGCAACTGATTGGCAAGTTTGTAGGGCTCTGCCCCTGAGACACTTGCCTCCCAGATCCTGAGAGGTTGGTGGGAAAGAAAAAAGGGTGATTTAGCTACTCATTCCCCTCAGTTATCGGCCAGATGTGTGCCCAAGGGACCCGTGCACCTTTGAGTTGTGTGTGCATAGATGGGCCACCTCTAGAGAGTCTGGAAGCCCTCAGATGGAGGCAGGAAGCTCTCAGGCCAGGCAGAAGCCTAGTGCTGTCACACTGCTCCACAGAGCCCACATAGAAATGAAAGTCACTCCTGGGAACCCCTAGCCCCCTTGAGCTCTGACAGCTCTCTCCGGCCTGCTATGTGCCTGTTCTTTTCTCTTCGGCTGCTGTACCACACAGGTGTTCACAACCATGCTATTAAAGAGTCTTTTCAATCTTTTTATGCTCTGTCTTTAAAGCTGTCTGAAAATGAGATGAGTTAGTATCTAATGCCATTTTTCAGCAATATCTGTATTTGTCTGGTAGACCTAATATGAACAAGGGTTCTCGTCTCTGCTTCAATGTTGCTCCACCTATTGCCACACAGTTAACCAGGGCTTTGCTCTGAGTCTTTACAGCTCATCAGGTGCTCCAGGCCACAAAGACCAGGCAGATGGCAAAGGGTGACTCTCGTTTCTCCAGAGAGGTGGGGGTTTCTCAGTGGGTTCACCAGAACTTTCAGGAGGCAACATGCAAAGCGGGGCTGGGAGCTTGCCAATGTGGTTGCTCTGCTGGGTCCTGGGCCCCACATCTCTGGTTGTTCTCTGTGTCCTGTGAGCTCTGGTCATGAGAAGAGTGATGCTGTCCAGCCTGGGGAAGCAGAGTTGATAAGAACTGCCAACTTAGGAGATGTGTCAGGCCTGCCGATAGGCCAAGGGCAGGTAGGACACTTGCCAAGTCTATTTTTGGTTCCAGTGTATGTTCCTTCATTTCTCAGGGGGCAAAAGGTATAGATAGTAAAGCCTTCAGAGCAATGCTTGTACTGTCCTAAGACTGGAACAAGAGACGACCCTCGGGGCAATGCTCCTGCCTTGAGCTTGGGTCTGGGCTGCTTGCTTCAGCGCCACCTGGGGAGAACTGAAAAATGACAGTGGCTCATATTCAGAATTCCTCAGGTTGGATCCTAGTCCTCTCTGTCTTCATTGCTCCCAAGTGGTCCCAGTGCACACACCCAGGTCTGTGAGCTGTTGCCCTAGGAGTTGTCAGTCATGTGGGCCTTCTGGAATGCTCTACGCTGTGTCACGGCTAGCCCACTGCCACGGACAGAGCAGGACAAAACGAAGGAGTAACCGGATGAAAGACAGGCTTTGAGCTCCCTTTAAAGTTGAATCTGTACCTCTTTGGGCCCTTCCCAAATTCCAGAATGTCTATGAGTTTGCCCCTGTGCACAATGGGGAGCATGTCCAGACCTGTCAGCACTCTGGGCGTTTGCCCAGCATGCATGCATGACACTATGGTCCTGCTGACTGCTTTTTTTTTTGTGCTCTCCCCGTCATCCACATGCAAGGGTCTAAATGATCTGTCCCACAGTTTTGTATGTACCTCAGACGGTGAAGCCACAAATAGCCCTTTGGAGTGCCTCAGGCTCAGATGTTACCAATGCCACCCAAAGGCATGGTGTGGAGTCCTCCGCAGCCCCTCAGGCCCCTCCTGGGGAGGCATTCCTCCTGGATCACCTTTGGTGCATTTTTGGACACCTTGGCAGAAAGTTGCCTCAAACTGTGTCCCAGATCCAGGGAGCAGACCCTTTAGACAGCTGGAAAACCAAAATCGCCCTATGAAGCTCATGGGGAATGGATGTTGGCGCCATATTTCTCAGCCACTACCACATCAATAAAGTCTGCAGAGAAAATAGTGGGTCTTTTAGGACCTACCCATTGAGCCTTTTATTTTAAGTGACACAGTCTAGTACAGACTTAATTGTAATTCTGATACCATTACTTGTAATACTGTCTCCAGTCCTGAGAATTAATTTGACTGGAAAAATTCCAGAAGGACTTAAATGTTTCTCATTAAAAGCATTATAGATAACTTATTAGACATTGTAACTAATTGTAATATCACCCAATGTAAAGCCACCCAATTAAGATGCTGTTTCTTCTCTTGTGATTAGTTGGCAAACCTTTTCCATATGACTGTGCCCTCTAGAATGTAGATCAATTAAGCATATATAATTGGACTGAATCATTTGCTCCCCGATTATCACTCTCTCTGGTGAGATAGACCCTCGCCGGCTCGGTCGTCTGCCAAGATGAATGTCCTGAACCCTGGTTAGGGCGGTGACAAATGCATCTCCACACGGCAGCTTATGTGCTCAGTATTTCTCCTGGCCCCGCTGGCAGAGATGTATTCCGTTTTCTCAGTATGGAGAATTTCTTGCAATTTGTACATTTGTACAAGGAGAGGCCGTTATGCACTCTTTATTCTTGACCTGCCTTAAGGAGCAGAAACAGATGGGAAGGCAGCCCCCGTTGGGGAAATCTGTCTCAAGCTTTGAGGTTCTGCGTGCTTTCTCAAGTCACCAAGGACAGGGGAACTGACCGATGCCTGGAAAGTTATTGGGAACATTTAAGAAAGCAAAGCGGAGATTGCTGGGTGCTACCAAAGCTTCGACTCATGCTGAATTGCTAATACTCCCTTAGAACATTTGAGAGTCATCTGAGGGATCAGGAAATAACCTGAAGGTTTTTGTAGGATAGGTACAACCTGCGCCGCTGTGGCCCCATAGGAAGAAGGAACAACTGAGAGCTATTTCTTTCCTTTTCCTTCCTGCTGTCTCTCCTTTTGGATTCTCCTTCAGCCACCTCTGGGTGTGAAAAGAGAAAAAACAATCACTTGAAACAAACTCAAAAGCTGCAGCGACTCTGAAATCAATGAGAGGTTCACATCTGCAGGGAAGCCCGAGTGCACAGATCATGAAGCCACGCTGCTCAGGCCTGCTGCAGTGGACGCAGCAGGGCAGGTGCACACAGGACCACCCGGCAGACGGACAGATGGAGCCGTAATTAGGGGACGACCTCCGAAGGGTCTCAGAATGGGCCAGACATTTGCATCATTCAGAATAGATAGACTGGCATGTAATCTGTAACTTGAAGATACATCCATGGGTTTTCCTTTCATAAATCATCTCCCCTCATAGTCATTTTTCATCAATGGGCAATTCAGTAGAAGTTGGAAGTGAGCATAATGTTGCATATCATTTCAGAACATCTGGTCCTAATATGTAGGAACAGCTGTTGAGTACCTGAGATATAAACAAAGCATTCTTCCTATGACTGCGAGTGTTCATCCTACTGGAAGACAGCATCACTGAGGTAGTTTGCCTCTCACTGTCCCTCTTGTGGATAACAGTCATCATGGCTGTGTCAGCAGTGCCCTGATGGTTATCACGCATGTTTTACTGGGTGCCAGACACTGTGCTAAGCACTCTCGTAGATCATCTCATTGCATCTTCACCTCTGTCTCGTGTAGGCGTCTAGATAGGAGGGCAGTCAGAGAGCCAGAGATCGACTCTTGCAAGTTCAGTCCACGTCAGCCCAGTGCCAAAGCTAATGTTATTTTACCACTACAATAAATTACTCATAAATAGGGTAAATGAAAAAAACAATTCGACTGTATGAGTCACAAATGAGAAAGACAACAGAAGGGAGCCCAGAAGGGTGTTTTGTGTGTGTGTTGTGGCCTTGTTCCAGGATGGGAGAGGCTGATTTTTTTGGCCGCGATTACAGTGTACATACTGTCACCAGGTGGCAGTGCGGTACCTTGGTCACATGAGCCAATCAACAAGCTTTGCTGTTTTCCTAAGATTCAAGGTGTAACTCCCAAAACAAAACACATTTTCAATCATGTTTTTCAAAATCTTTAATCAAGACTATAAAAACCAAATGTTCAGGAAAAGAATGATACCGATACACTCGATAACAAAGCAGGTTTCAAAGTTATTTTTAAAGCAAACTTAATCATGTAGTCTTAATATACAAGGGTATGTAACCGAAATAGCATACTCTACTCCAATCTTTTACCCAAAGAGTGATGAAAATGCTGATCTGTGTGGTCCCAACTATAGTCTCAACTTGAAACCCAAGCTTTTCTACCTCTAAAGATTTCAGTCATTTATCTTGAGTGTGAATAGTTTCTTTGCTATTCATGCCCTACTGGTTTATGTAGGAAGAGACCTGTTATGAAGTCAGTGTGTCCAAGAATAAAGAGAGGAGCAAGTGATGCATCGGAGACGGGCCCTCTTCCTGCAGGTGTTGCTGGCACTGTGCCTGCCTGCAGAAGGAGGTCCCGCCCCCACCCTGCCACTGTCATCTGGTTAGGAAAGCTCCCTGGGCTCCCTGGGATGATCTTAGCTTCTCTTCCACACCCTCCCTTGCTTTTCAGTGCTAAGTTAACTCAGATTTTGAAGCTGGGCGGATCTCTGTTCAAATTCTAATGCTATAAGCTTTTAACTGTATGAGTTTCGAAAAAAATATTCAACCTATTTAAAAACATATTTTAAATTATTTAAAAAGGCAGAAAGACAGAAATAGATAGGCAGAGATAGAGATCCAGAGACAGATCTTCTATCCAGTGGGTCACTCCCCAGATGCCTGCAATAGCTGGAGCTGGCCAGCCTGGAGCCAGCAGCTAAGAACTCAGTCTGGGTCTCCTCCTGGGTGTCAGGGACACAGGTACTTGAAGCATCACCTGCTGCCTCCCAGGGTGTGCATTAGCAGGAAGCTGGAATTGGAAGGGGAGCTGGGACTTGAGCCCAGGCACTGCAACATGGGATGTGAGTGTTCCAAGCAGCATCTGCATTTAACACCTGACTTTTCTTTAACCCAGTAAGCTTCGGTTTTCTCATCTGTAAAATAGGAATAGTGAAAGTTACCACATGATGGGGTTGAGATAAGGATCAACTGATGTATGTAAACCATTTAGCAGAATGGCTTACACATCATTAACCCTCAATGAGTGACAGCTAGCACGTCATTGAACAGTAGACTCGTGTCTTTCTCTATTCTATTCTCTAAGCTCCATGTGTATACCACCACCCTCAGTGCGGTATATTACAATGCTGTGATCACCCCTCGAAAGTCAGCTTTAGTCTCTCCTTCACCACCACATTCTGTCACTACTGTTCTTGAGATCCCTCAGAGACAAAATGCCCACCATCATTCTCAGTTCTGACTTCCGCTGATTCGTCCCCAGTTCTTGCCGTACACTGTACCCACCCCTGCTTTCCCATGGGTGCCTGTCAGGAAGTCTGACTCCTGACTCCTGCCCTTTCCTCCTCCACCTGCCGTGGGGGATGCTTGAATCCGTGCTCCTTGGGAACATTCTTCCCACTGAATTATCTGAGCTTCCCGATGGTCTCCTTTCCGTGGAATTCCTGTGGCTTTCATGGCGTGTGGGCATCTCACATTCATCTAAGAAAGAAAGCAATTACTTATCACAGTTTACCTGCTTGGGTCCCTCCTTGGTGCCCCACAAAGCACCTGGCCCCAAGTAGGAATTTGGAAGATAGATGCAGGTGGTTGATTGATTTCTCCTTCCTAGTGTTTTTCCTTGTAGTCATTTGCCCCTTTATTGTGTCATTTCTTCAATCACCCAGTCATTCAATACATACTCACTGAGGTTCATGTGCATGGAGGGAACTGAGAGGGCTAACCTAACAGCTCTCTCTAGGAACTTATCAGCAGAAAACAGAACTGTCTTTAGAGAGAGGAGTTGGGAATGAAAGCTTTCTGGCACAACACACTGTAATCTGTGCACCTCACAGAGCACTGGAGTTTTGGTGGCAAACAAGGTTGGCATAGCACCTGCCCTGGTGGACCTTAAAAGCGGGCAGAGAAAGCAGGTAGCAGGTACCTGAGTCCAGGAGTCACGACGGTTACAGAGTGGGGAGGGCAATAGCATGGCATGGAAAGGTTTCCTCTGGGCTGAGAAACTGTCTTGGAAAGTGAAGTCTAACTTAGGTAAGTGTGGGGTATGGTGGGAGGCAGAAGGAAGAGAACACGGAGGGAGGCTGCCCAGCGAAGGTGTCCCCGGTGTGGGTTCCTGATGTTCACAGAGGAGCTTGTCAGGGTGGGAGCGCTAGCAACAGAGCCAGCAGCAGGGGCAGCAACTCCAGGCTGGAAATGGAACGTCTGGTGCTATGTCTGCCAGTGCGTGTCTAGCTGTGAGCTGCCTTCATGCTGATCAAGCCTACAGCATAGAGGCTTCCCTTCTCAGCCGTAGCTTTGACTGGCGTACACCAGGACTGATGATGTTGGTCCTCCTGTGAGTGTTTCTCTCTGGTTTAGAGAATGCCAATGTGCAGCCCTCAGATCCTTACGATCCAGAGGCCAACCCTTGCAGCCGGAGAAGAGTTCACGGGCAATCCCGCCCTGTTTCAGTGAACTCGGCTCCCTTCAGCGGCCTCTGCCCTCACTCATCAGCCTGGGGTAGTCACCTTCTGGATCACCAGGGCTGATGGCTTCAGTTTCAGCCTTTCCAAGCTGTCTTTATGAGGATCGCTTTCCTCAAGTCAGACCCGGACTGCACCCACAGCTAATTGGATCATTGGATCACTTGGTCCCAGCTTTGATTTATGGCATCTGAACTGCATATGAGGCTGAAGCAAATGCAAGGACCTGGTTTGGGCTGGCAATTCTGTGGTCAGTTGGGGGGATTTTCTTCTCCATCGCTGCTGTGTCAGATGGCAGTCCCCCCTTGGCTGCAGTGGGGCCGTGCACCCCAACTTGAGAACTCCTCAATTCTTGTGTTTCCCTAATTCTAGCCCGAGAAGCCCCTCAGTCAGCACATTCAGCCAGAAGGGAGATCTCACTGGGGATTACACTGGTGGTGGGTATTTAAATTTGGGAAACATTATTGAGAAATACGAGACATGTCAACTGTCTCCTGTGCTAACACTTTTTCAAAGTGAGTTATTTTGTGGATGTTCGAGGCGGGGGCATCCTAGGAAGACAGAGACAGGGGGAACAGAATTATTTATAATTATGATCTGTGTTGGCGGAATGGGGGCTGCCTTCTGAGACACAAATGGATGACAAAGAATAAGTTATCTCTTTGGAGATAGAAAGTGGCAATAATTGCATAGTTTCTGGCTTTAAAAAGTCATAATCTATTAATTTGATGGATATCAAAAAGCCATAATCTGTCAATCAGGTGTCAGAAGAAAGAGTGCCTCAGAGCTTTGAAGCCTGACATTTAGAATACTGCTGGATACCTTTATTTTTATTCTGATAGTAAGGGGGAGGAAGGATTCAGACATTCTCAGCATAGCTAGGGAAGCAATATCACTTTGGTTGTCTTAAGAGTTTTGCACTTAAAAGTGGCGTGCATCAGTAAGCTGTACTGCGAGAAGTGTGAACGCCGCGCTGGAGTGAATTACCGGGAGATAATTTCATCCCACGGTTTGGCTGACCTTCCCTGTTGTGGCATTGCTTTCTCCAGTCCACTGTGAGCAGAAGCTGAGATTCACTCTTCACAAATTCCTGAGGCCCACCTATTATCTTCGTATAGTATGTAGATCTCTTGTCGAAACAGGGGGAGATGCTCTAGCCTATCAGTGGAATGTCAGGTTGATGGAAGGAAGAGATTGGGGACGTCACAGCTTTTTCCACTCGGTGAGCTCGCAGACCCCTGAGAACAGAGACCTCTCCTCTCCAGCGGGAGGACTGGACTCCATTGCCCGATGTTACAGCACGGACTTCTCCCTTGCCTCGTTAGGATGCCTTCAGCAAGGATGCCCTTCTGGGTTCTTCAGAGATTCCACGCAAACATACTTGCTGGTGCAGAGGTCATCACACCTGGCCTTCCTGCTCCCAGCAAGAATGGCGAAGGAGCAACCCAGGATCCCCTCCTGCCCCTCCTGCAGGGGCTCAGCTGCAGTAGGTTGAAGAGAAGAATATTTTGCATGTCCAGTTTAGCCTTTGTGGCCTCTGTTTTTAACACAAAGGCCCTGTTTAAGAATCAGAGATTAGAGAGCGCGCTGGAATGCAGAAGCTTTCCTTGCAGAGAGCTGTTCTGATCCCAGACTGCAGCCTCAGGAGACCAGAGCAGCCCCAGGCAGCAGGCTGGCTCTGTGCTCCTTGCCCAGGAGCCGGCCTCCCTGGGGAGTTTGCCGAAACTCTCACCAGCCTGTTGTTCAAAGGACGGGGAAGGATGGAGGAAGAGAAGATTTATTAAGCGCCTAGTCTTCGTCCAGCAGCCTTCTGGGTACTTTGTATGTGGAAATTTATTTTATTTTCACAATGATCTCATCATCCAGGTCACGGCTTCAGTTTCATCCACCTGACCACCAGTGACTCACATTTTGCCCCGGAGTTCAGTCGGCTCCGAGCTGCAGAGCCCTCCACCCTTGACATCCTCCCCGCGTGTTTCCAACACACCTGGGACTGCATGTTTTCTGGTTCAGTGTGGGGCCCTCATTTCCAGACCTCACCGTTCTCTGCTGCTCTCTGTCTTAATCCACAGCACAGCCACCCCTCCAGCTTCCCCCCTCCTCACACCCGACTTCAATCCCCTCCCAATCCCAGCTGCCACTGCTTGTTCCCTTGAATGCCAATGGAGCCCCACCCAGCTGGTCTCACCGCAGTCACCCTTACCTTCCTCCAATCTTCTCTCTTCTTCCCAGAGCAAGCTTTTGAAAGCGTCAATGTGATGCTTATGCACATATCACTCCTTTGCTTAAAAGCCTTCAAGCTGTTGGATTTAAATAAAAAACAAAACTCTCTCCAGAGCTAGGAGACCTTGCATGCAATGTACTTTGCCTCCATCCTCTCTAATCTCTCCATCACCCTGCACTTTGAACTCCATGCCTAGCAGTCTTTGTTCAGTTGCTGAGATCATTATGAAGAGGCCATCACACAGGCTTTGGGACACCTGCTTTCTCTACTAAGAGTTACCCTGGAGCCATCTAGCCATCTACCTAACACAAACTCAGTTATCCTTTGCATTTTAGTCCTGTGGTGGCTTCTCTGGGATCTTCTGTTGTTGCTGTTTGCCCAGGTCAGTTGTCCCTGCCCTCCCCTCCTGTGGTGGCACATCTCTCTTCTCCTAGCCCAGAACAGAACCAGCACGTCCCATCTACTTACTGTGACTGTGATCAGTGTTGGTGTCTTCATCGAGACTGGAAGCTGCACAAGACAAAGGATTGTTTGCCTTTTTTTTTTTTTTTAAGTAGTCATTGAATCTCTACTGCTGAGCCCAATGCGTAACATCCTTTAGGTAATTAATAATAACTGAACTGATGGGGGCGTGGCTTGGCTGGGTAGAATCAGGTTCTTCTAACTAACGTTTCAGGAAGTGAGGGCTCATTCTAGGTAAGAGTTTACAGGTTTCAGAGGCCAGTGTGGACCCAGGCCTACAGGTGCACAGAACCTAATATGTGATAATATCTACAGTATCCTTCACAGATTTAAAAAAATTCTAAAGTTTTTTTTTTTTAAGATTTATTTATTTATTTGAAAGGCAGAGCTACAGAGAGGCAGAGGCAGAGAGAGAAAGAGATCTTCCATTCTCTGGATCACTCCCCAAATGGCCACAGTGGCAGAGGGGGGCTAATCCAAAGTCAGGAGCCAGGAGCTTCTTCCAGATTCCCCACATGCCTGCATTGGGCCATCTTCCACTGCTTTCCAGGCCTTAGCAGAGAGCTGGATGGGAAGTGGAGCAGCGGTGTCCCAAACTGGCGCCCCTCTGGGATGCCAGCACTGCAGGAGGCAGCTTTACCTGCTATGCTGCAGCCCAGGTACCCTCACAGATTTTTTTTTTTAAAGGTTTCCCTGATCAGAATGATTTGAATACAATGGTTTTTAGTTTGATACTCTGCCATTTTTCCCCCTGCTTGAAGAATTTTTTTGAGGATAGGAACTAGACACGCTCGTTGGAACAGAGCCATTTCTCCACCTTTTACAATGTCTTGATGATTTCAATATGTCCTGGTTAAACCTTTCTTTAAGTGTCCAATCAAACTAATCCAAGTGAACTTGGCTTCTGACCTTGCTCTCTCAAACTTACCATCGCTGGATGATTGATGTCTTCTTGATCCCTGTTGGAAAAGTGGCTGCAAATAGTATCCAGGAAATCTGTAGTCACAAATCTAGAATGATTTTAGCAGGTTGTGGGCAGAATAGTAAGCAGCATTGTATGGAAGTCTTGCATGAAAATTATCCATCTTCTGTCATCTTGGTCCTTCCTATTGGCCTCCCTAAACCGCTGGGCTGGTTTCCCGGTGCTGGAAACTTCTATCAGGTGATTGTGAACACACAGTGTGTATTGGATAGATGGGTGCAGGGATGGGTGATAAATAGACAAGCGGATGATTCAGAGTATATTTTTGCATCAGTACAAAAGCAAATGGGATACACCTAAATACTGCTTCTACCACAACTATATGGGACGCAGAAACTTTGAAAGCCCCATTTTCTTGCAAAGCGTAAGACTATCCTGTTTGCTTATCTGCTTTCAATCTAGAGCATTCACACCTTGAGGGCAGGGTCCAGGTCATGCTCACTTTCTTGTCTCTGCAGACGCTCTTAATCCTGGCTGGTCCTAGGTACATAATTTTTGCTTGAATGAAGCGGCACCTTCTTACCGTGAGATACAAACACGGAAGAAGCACAAGAGGCCAGGTAGGAGGGCAGATCTCTGGTTTTTCCGAGGTTCCAATCTCTTGGTGAGGCCAAGGGCGTATGCCGGCTCCTGTTCAGAATAGGTGACCTGGTCTGCTCTGGACAGAGCACAGGGTGCAAGGAGCCAACAGTGGGTTTGGTCATCTCCTTAAAGATCTGGGCCACTTTGTTCCTCAAAATGGTGAGAAATCCGTCTCTTGGGCAGGAAGAGCCTATTTTTCATAACAAAATATTTATAAAACTGGAAGCCTCTTTCCTCATCCCTGATTCAGCCTGTGTTCCTCCCAGAAAGCAAACCCTAGCCTGAGGAATTATGGGATTCTACAAAACAGGACAGGGGGACGGGAGGATGAGATAGAGAAGGAGGGATAGCCCACCCAAGGGGGCAGACTCAGGATGGTGACCACTGTGGGAAACTGAGGCACACACCTCCCCGGACCCTGGAAGGAGAGCCACAGAGAGTATCCACCCCCATGGCCACAACTAGCCCCGTGATATCAGTGCCTTGTGCTGCTGAATGTGCAAACGTGAGCAACTCCATGAGTTCCCTGGGGCATTCCGTGTGAAGGTGTCTAAGAACCCTGAAGCAGCCGTGAGAGGCTCTGCTGAGGCTGGGCACTGTAGGATCACTCCCCTGGGAAGCAGGTGGGCAACGCCATGGCCAGGAAGAGGGGAGCAGGGAGAGAGGAGTGTCCAGAACACTGTCCCAGTGTGGATACGCCCCTTAAAGTCCTTGATGAAGATCCACATCTTGGTGGAATGGGCTTGTGGGCCTGGCAAGCTCAAACATGAGCAGAGCACTAGGAAATCAAAGCCTGGTAGAAAGCCAGAGGCTGGAGAGTGAGGCGGACGACAGTTCTAGGGGAAGCATGATGTTGCAAATGTGAACACAGGCTCTTGCATCAAACTCTCCTGGTTTTCAGTTTTGCCTCAGGGGCCAACCTTGTGGCGTAGCCGAGAAAGCTGCCTCCTGCAATGCCAACATCCCATATGACTGCCGACTCGAATCCCGGCTGCTCCCCCTCTGATCCAGCTCCCTGCTAACATGCCTGGGAAAATCAGCAGAGGATGGCCTAAGTCCCTGGGCCCCTGCACCTATAAGGGAGACCCAGAGAAAGCTCCTGGGTCCTGGCTTTGGCCTGGCCTGGTCCTGGCCTTTGTGACCATTTGGGGGAGAGAATCAGCAAATGGAAGATCTTCATATCTCTGATAGCTCTCCCCCCATCTCTGACTTTGTGTTTCAAAATAAAATAAATCCTTAAATAAATACATTTTTTTCCCTGCCACTTCACAGTGTCAATTTGAGAAAATTATGTCAGCCGGCGCCGCGGCTCACTTGGCTAATCTTGCACCTGCAGAGCTGGCACCCCAGGTTCTAGTCCCAGTCAGGGCACTGGATTCTGTCCCGGTTGCTCCTCTTCCAGTTCAGCTCTCTGCTGTGGCCCGGGAGTGCAGTGGAGGATGGCCCAAGTGCTTGGGCCCTGCACCCCATGGGAGACCAGGAGGATGCACCTGGCTCCTCTCTTCAGATCAGCGCAGCGCACGGGCCGCAGCGCACTGGCCATAGCGGCCATTTGGGGGGTGAACCAATGGAAAAGGAAGACATTTCTCCCTCTGTCTCTCTCTCTCTCTCACTGTCTAGCTCTGCCTGTCCAAAAAAAATAAAAAAGAAAATAAAATTATGTCATCTGTCTTGGTTGTAGGCTCGCCATCAGAAAAATATGACACTAATGGCAATCACAGACTATTTGACTTTTGGATATTTATGATGAGGCCACATTCATGTTTCCTGCATAACTGGAAATACATTGTATGAACAGATTTGAAGACCTTTGGAACATTTTTTTAAAGGAACCATTAAATGAAGTGTGCTGTTAGCCCAGAGTAAGGCCACACGTGTGATGGTCTTCCTGATGGTGAAGGAGAGGGGGAGAAAGAAGCCCACCACAGCAGCACAGGGTGGGGAGACCCTGGGGCGTCTTCTTTGGCATGACAGGTCCAGGGGCTAGGGGCGAAGCTGCTCGTCTTCACTTTCCCTGCGAGCTGCTGCTTTATCTGCAGGGCTGGCTCCCGCTCGCTCAGCACTGGGCACAAGTGGCGAGGACTCATAGCTGGTGTTGTGGGGAGTTCCTGAAGAACAGGAGGGGGCATTGAGGCCAGGCCCAGTGAGAGCTCACACGATAGCTGGCGATTACCGGGCCCTTCTGAAGTGTGACCCTATTCTAAGGTCATTCTGGATATTGGCTGTAACTCGTGACCGTCTAAGCACCATAATTCACTTTGCGCATGTCGTGACTCTGGGACCTGCAGAGAGATTAAGTCATCTGCCCCAGGTCAATGTGCCAGGAGGTGCAGAACTGAGGCGGGAGCCCAGGAACTGTGGTTCCCGAACCCAGGTCCATTGGTTCCTGTTCATTGACTGCTGGCAGTTGCTGTTGGTCAGATCTGGTCTGGGAAGTAGGCATAGCACAAAGGGGCAAAGTCACAAATATGCCCTAGACAATATGCCTCGGTTACAGAGGAAGATATCGATAGGTTATTTTGTCATCCATCATTATCATGTTAGTCACGGTCCCAGCAGGAAAGAGAGACGCTGCAGACTGGAATAATTTGATATTTAAGAGACTTTTTGCAAAAATATGGAATGCTTGGGGACAGCTGATGAAGGACAGTGCCGCGCTGGGGGCCCATCAGTAGCAGGAAGCTGTGTCTGCTCTAGGCGTGGAGGATGAGAGAGGGGCCCAGATGGTCAGCCTGGAGATGGGGACTTAAGGATTGCACGAGATCAGAGGCTCCCAACCAGGGTTGCTGTTCCCCAGGACCCTGCAGCCAGGGAGTTGGAGGAAAAAGAATGCCCACACCTCACCTGCTCCTGTCTCATATCCTACCAGCATCTGTACAGCCAAACATGGCAGGAAGCCAGCCTAGAGCTAGAGGAGAAGGTAGCTGTGCAGGTCAGTGTCTTTGTGCAAAAGTCAGGGTGAAGGTGAGTGAGGACTGGATCCACAAGGTGATGGAGAGGATCTAGCTGCGCTGCTAGCTGCAAGGGGCCTCCTGTGTGGTGTCCCAGACGTGCCAGGGAATAGCATCCAAGAGAGAGGCAAAGCACGGGTATAGAGCACGAACCTCAAAACCAGGAGGGAGCTTTGAGACATTCATGGGAAATTAAATTAACAGATACTTTTGTCTTAGTTCAAAAAGTTTTTAAAGCCCTCCACAGTTTTTCTTGTTGCACATCGTAAAGTTTTTGGAGACCCCTCCTCTTATGAGGAGTAAAGAAGCCGGGGCAAGAGACCGTGTGCTCTGTGGTTCCGTTAATGTGCAGTGTTTGGGAGAGGCAATCCATAGAGATGGCAAAGAGGCTGTGGGCTGCCAGGGCTGGGGGAGATGGAGGTCACTTCTGGTTGGCGCATTTCTGGACCAGCGAGTGGTAGTGGTGGCTCAGTGTTGTAGATGCAACATCATTCATGATAAATTTTACATTAGACTTTTTTTTATCACAATAAGTGAACCAATAAATAAATTAGAAGCAGCTTCCTTCTCACACATCCATGTTTCTCCCTCATTCACTATCAGCAGCACCCCCAAATGCATCTGAGTCTGTCTTGCTGACAAGTTGGTGGGACAAGCAGCAGATGCTCTGGGGGCCCCAAGTGTGTTCCCTCACCTTCAGGCCAGCTCAGGTCCCGCCAGTGCTTGTCTGCCTGAGGGCCCTGTGGCCTCGGCAGCTGTCAGCTGTCCATGCTCGGCCCTGCTGGGCAATGACTGGCGCAGGAGCAGCCCTCAGCAGGGGACCAGAGCCAGCTTGCACACAGGGCTTCCCCGCTGTGCACATAGGGAGACGTGTGCTGCACTCTGACTCCCAGAGGCCCCAGTAGGGTTGCGTCCCACACCGACTCATTGGCATAGCCACGCTCCCCATGCCTGCCCTCTCGTCTTCCCTCCTGGCTCTTCTGTCACCTCCCCAATCACCAGGGCTCGCAAGCCCTTGTCTCAGGATTTATAACAACCATAAAGTAATAATGGATAACATGTATTGAATTCTTATTGTTAAAATATGTATGAGAAGAGACTGGCTTGTGCTCATTTTGCCTCTCCTGCTCCCAGCGATAAGGCTGTCTTCATGCACCAGACAAATAGTTGCTGCTGTCAGTTCTCAGACATCAGTGTAAACAGAATCCCTAGGGAGAGGGCTGGAATGCAGAGTCCCAGGCCCCACGCTCAGCTATTCCGAGTCAGTGGTTCTAGCCTGGTGCCTTGGAATCTGCATTTATCAAGCTCCTGGGTCCCTCATGCTGAATGTGCTAGAAACCACTTCCTCTGGGGAACACTGAACAGTGGTGTTGGGAGAGGAGGAGAGGCTGCCTGTTGGAGCCTGGGTCAGGGTTGAGCAGGACAGGTTCTGCAGGAGACATGCCCCGTTACACATTTCACTTTCTCTTAAACTGATGGGGTCCACAATCAAGTATGGAAGTTAATTTCAGTCTTTAATAATCATTAAGTAAAGAGAGAATGAAACATCGACACCCTGCAATTGCGTAAAACTTGCTTCTGGCGATATCTGCCCCCTTGAAATTCAAATAGCAAGTCTCCAAGGAGCGAGGTTGTGTTCTTGGAGGTGGACATGAAGTAATTAAGCTTAGCTAATGGAGGTAATTAATTAGGAAGTAGATAGGCTCCCTTCTACGGAAGATACTGGAAGGCTCTCCCAGAAGGCTAGCCTCTGCTCTTGCCATTTTCAGAAGCCAGTGACCCGGAGAGGGCCACAGCCCAGCCACACTTAGGATTTAAGAGGGCAGAGAACAGACAGCGTCTGCCCAAGCTCAGCCCGGTCCTGAGAAGGCTAGGGCACTGGGACTGCGCCACCTACAGGAAGCAGTGCCAAACTAGACCTGGGCTTCAAGATCTAGCCTCTAGGTGTTGCCTGTCTGAACTTAGCCAAGTTATTTTTCTTCCGTGGGGCTTGCGTTGCTTCCTTAAGGCTAAGATTTGTACTGACAGAGGCAGTAATGAAGCAGTGCTCTAGAGGAGAACAGGTGCACCAGGGGATGCTGCTCCGGGGAGGTTGTGGTGAGCCCTCTGTGTCTCAGCCTGGGTCCTACTTCCGGCATCTGGGTTCCCTGGTGGACCCTTTCCACCACATGTGCTCTGAGGAAGCCCAGCATCCCGCCTGCTCTTCCCAGCTGGCCTGCTTGTCCGCCTCCCTCCTGCCCCCGTTCTGGTTCCCAGTGCCACTCCACTCCTGCCCAATGTGCTCATGGAAAGGAAGGACAAGCTGGTGCCAGGAGAGTGCGTTCAGACCCCTAGCTCCCCTTCCCTGATCGTGTCACACCAGGACTAGCTCAGCTGCCAAGTTAAGCCCACAAAGGAGGTTGGGGCTGAAGGGCACTGGGCTCTCAAAGGGCAGGAAAAACAGGTCAGGTCTTAGCACAAGGAAAGCCTGCGGGTCGAGGAATGCATCCACCAGACAGAACTGCGTTTGTCATATCCAACGGGCTGTCCTTGCCACCCACCCAGCTCAGTGAAGTGTCACGTGGGAGAAGCCCACAGCAAGGAGGCGGGGACACGGGGATGATGCTGGTGCTTTCTGATGGTGGTGGATGTCCTGTGACCTTCCTAGAGCACGACATAGGAAGGTATTTGTTTTCTGTCTCGGTGAAACAGTTTATGCTGTTGGTTCCTCTGCAGAACCAGCAGAATCCTGGCATGGTTACCTTCAGCTTTTCTTCCCCTTTCTTATATTAAGTCTATGGTAGGAATTTGGGTAGGGAATGCTTTTCTTCCTGGGAACCCCTTTCCCAAAACTACACATACTGAGACAATCAGAGTGAGCCAGGAAGAATCGATGAATAGCTGAGATCAAAACGCGCAGAGGGAGAAGGATTCTCAGGGGAGTTAGGAACGGAAACCTGTTTAGGGGACATTGTCCAATGATGGGGGAATGCGAGGCTTCGATCAGAGTCACACAATGGTGATTGTGAGAGTGAGCCACATGTCTGATCCTGTTGGCACCCGGTATCAATGTCTCTGGGTGGCCATGCCGTTAGGGATCATCGTGTTCCTTCACCTCAGATAGCAAGCAGGTTTCCCTTGGTGGGTCCGCATCACATGGAGACTGCCTAGGTCTCTGGTTAGCAAGAGTTCAAAGCTCCTCAAGGATGTGTGCTGCAGTAGATTAGTGATGCCTGCCATTGGAATGGGTCCAGAAGTCTTGTCGTGAGTATCACACACTTACCACCTCTGCTTAAAGGAGGCCCAGTAAAGCCAAAGCCTGGTGAATCATTCAGTGTGTGAGGACTCTTTCTGAAATACTTCTTTGAAAAACATGGGTACCAGAACATTTCTGGAGGCTATATTGGTTCTGCAGAATAGAACTATTTACAAATGGTTTTTGCCTCTTTTTCTAAATGATCGAACTCTTTGCTGTACATAGTTGAGATACAGAGGACATGGCATCCTGGGGATTACCCTGTGCATACAGAACTTGTCAGTATCAGTGGCCCACTCAGAGCCCAGACCTACATCACGTTTTCCTGCAGTCACGTCCTCCGGCTGGGATTTCAGGAGGACACAAGTGGACAACAAAGCGTTAGTGTGTTTTTTCAGGGGAAGAAAGTCACATTTCAAAAGTTGCTTGAAAATGGCTAAACTGAGCTGCTTATTATGAAACATTCTGGGGTATGGCAGACATAGCGAAGGTGAACAAAATGTTAGACAACAGGTGCAGTGCTTGCTCAGAGCAGCACGGGTGTGTCCTGGTGAACCCTTAATAGTTCAGCCATTGTCAGGCAGGGAGGTGAAAAGTGCTCCAGGTTGGTGGAAAGGTTACCATTGTCTGGCAGGGCTGCTACGGCAGAAGCACCGTAGACTGTGAACGCTTGAGTCCTGGAGGCTGGGAAACTCAAGATCAAGGCACCAGCAGGCTTGGCGTGTGGGGAGGACCTGCTTCGTCCCGGGTGGCTGTCTGCTCATTGTCACCTCACACAGCGCATGGGGCCTCTCTGGGGTCTCTTTTAGAGGAGCACTGACCCCCTCAGGAGGGCTCCATCCTGGTGATCTCATCATTTGCCCGAAGCTCTGTCTCCTAAAACCAGGACCTTGGCAGGGAGGATTTCAACATATGGGTTTTGGGGGAATACAGACATTCAGACCCTAGCAAAGGTTGTGAGATCATGTCTACATGGTAAAAAAGAGATATCTGGGGTAAGAACTGTTACTGTTGATAAAGGTGCGTTTGCACATGTGTGTGTGCATTTGTGTGTTTGTGCGTGTGCATCCATGTGTGTGCTGGTGCGTGGGCTTTGGGGCATGAGACAGACCTCTCAGGCTGTGGGTAGAACACAGGGGGGGCTCAGGCGGCCTTCTTCCCAGCTGGCTTTGATCTCTCCCCTGTCTTGTGCTCACTCTTATCTCTTGGGCCCTAAGAAAAGGTTTAGCCAAATCTAGAATGTTCCACTATGCTTAAATAGGTCTTCAAATAGAATCTTCACTTCGAACCAAGACATACCACCCTGAACTTGCCTCTTTTTGACTAATTTTGGAGGCTAAGCTAAGGTCAACTCTGATAAAGACTCTGAATGGGAGACAAAAGAATTAGTAATTTCCAGGTGTACCTCTCACGAATGGCCAACGCCCACATAGCGTGCCGCCCCTTGGTGGTCAACTGAGGGGCACAGAGAGCTGAAAAACAAAGGTGGAAGAATGCAATGTTTCTCTTTCCCATGTCCCTGGAGAGTAAGAGGAACACATTCTTCCAGACGCAAGTAGAAGTAATGCCTCTGAGCACCACCCTTCCACACCCTTCTCAGAAGTTCAGGTAACACATCATCATCTTTATCATCAGCAGTGATGCTCATCCCTTGCAGAGAACCTGGGTTTTGTGCATGTGAAGCCTAGAGGGACAATTTCTAGGTTAAAAAAAAAGGCAGTCTTGAGCATAACTCTGACTTTCCTGGGCAAATGAGGACTTGCAGTCACTTTCTCAGGGAAAGACCTTGGAACGCTTCCACGCAGGGTCCTGCCAGGGACCGTGAGAATGGGATGGAGGTCACCAGTTCCCCAGGATCGACATCCTTGTAACTGCAGAGGGCTTGGCATCTCTTTGACTGCTGGCTTCGCTTATGTGATTAATCACAAGCATGAGCTGGTATTGTCAGGGAGAAGGAGCTGATAAACGTGGGTTTGCAGCCCGGCAGGGCATTCTGGAGGCAGCCATATGGTGCGTGGGTCCAAGTGTGGCACCCGGGAACAGCCAGACCTGTTGAGTCCTTTGTCTGGAACCCTGAGTAAACAACTTAGGCACTCCGACCTTCAGTATCTCAGCTCTAAAAATGAGAATATTCCGTTCCTCGGGCAGCTATCATGGTGACTTCATGTGACAACATGTGTGAAATCTCCAGCACACAAGATGCGTTTCTGCCTTCTGTTGACAGCCCAGAATGTCACTGGGGGAGATGGACTGATTGAAAAGAGCAGTAATGGTTGAGAACTTATTTATGGTAATTACATCAGATGGTGGTGGCACCTATGACCACATACGCCATGTGCAGAATGCTGTAGGGAAGACAGTTTCTTGCTCAAGCTGCAGCAAGAGACTTCTTCCTTGGATCCCTTGTACAGACGGAAGCCATCAGGGAACTCTGTATTTTTCATCATAAGGTTGGAAACAGGAGCTCAACTCTTGCTTAACTTTTATTAAGCATTTGCTTAATAAAATAAAGATTTGGGGTAAGGGGACGCCCACTGCATCTTCACAGATGGAAGAATCTGTGTCAACCTTTGCACAAGTCGGGGGAGAGGGGTGCAGGCCTGCAGTTTATACCCAAGATGGGGAAGCCGGACCTTCTCATGGGATAGATTCTGCCTTTGAAGCTGGTGTAGCTGGTGTTGGGCAGGGATAAGGGCCTAGGAACAGCACAAAGCTGGAAGGAGGGCTTAGCACAAAGGCGATTCTTAGCTTGTGGGGACTACGCAGTAGGGATTTGACTGTTTCAGAATTATAACACTGTGTCCGTGGTATCAGCAGGAAGCCAGGTTGCTGGTCTACACAGGATAAAGGGATCATTTGCACAGTGGTTGCCTTCCATTCTGATCTCACACCATCAGAATCGGTACATCCTAATATGGGGGCCATGGAAGGGCCTCCACCTAGGCTGGCTGTTCTTGGAGTGGGAGCAGAGTCAGGGCAGACCATCAGGCCACGGTGTGCTGGGCTCACTGGCAAGCATGCCCTGGACACAGACATGCTTGGGACTGGACCATCAAGATCATCTCACCGCAGCATCGCATTAAGAGGTCCAAGCCCTCAGAGATGACAGCTGTGTATAGTAGCAAGGTCCAAGTGCAGAAATGAGAGCAGTGTTTTTGGCTTTACTTTTGGGGCAAGCTGAGTATTCCTGGGGCTTCTGTCTGGAGACCTCTAAAGCGTGTAACCCCTGGGCACTCATCTGGCTTGTGCCATGAGTGGACCAGCCATCAGGTCCTCTTGTCCTTTGCTGGCATGACCTGTGAGCAAATGCCACCTCCAGGCAGCATCTTCTGGACATACTTCTGGGCTCCACATCTGTCTGACAGCAAGCCAAGCATCTAGACCCGTGAAGGTGCCCCTCTAGGCAGACCCAGGACACACTGCTACACTCCCTGAGCCTCGGCTTTCACAGCGGGGACCAGGAGCCACCACCGCAGAAAAGCTTGTGCACCAAGGCACATAACGACCACCCCATGTTCAGCTCTGGTCATTAGCACTACTGAAGATCCGAACCCATCAAAGTAGGATCTGTATGTCTCCAGTTGTGTTTCCCAAGCTTAGCGTCTGGTGGGGACTCGCATGAAGGTGCTGAAAAAAATATCAGCCATGGCAATGCATTTTAAATAGTAACAGTCAAACCTCGTTCATTCGATCGGGTCTCCTTGGAACCGTTCTGGGATGTTTCTGGTGGTGTCTTCAGAGGGAAACAAGGAGCCCAGGCACGCGAGGCCAGTAGCTGTTCACACATTTATTCTTCGCCTTTCTTATATGCTTGCAGTGTTTAGCATTTGACAAAAACATTGACATATGTCAAGAAGATTCTATGGGCCCAGGCTGGTGTTTTCCAGGCAGATTGACAGCTGAAGGCCCAGGGACCAGAGTGACCATTTGCTTTTTTGAAGAAGAGACCATGAAGGGAGGTCCCTGGCCAGGCCTGCTGGTGGCTGCAATCTGCAGACTCACAGATCCAGGCCCCAGGGAGAACCAGGACCCCTGGAATTTAATTGTGGAAATAGTGTGTGCTTCAATTTAAGAACTGGGTCAGTTGTCTTCCACGCCCGCTGGGTTCACGCTTCAGAGAGTGATGGGTATGAAGTAAGGGGGAGTTAACACACTTACTCAGGCTTATTCCTCCAAATTGCCTGCTTCTAAACTTTTTTTAAAGATAAAAGTAACCCATCAAACTGCCCAGTTAGTATTTCCTTGTAGGTTTTGGAGAAATCTCTGAATTAGAGATGGGCCCACATAGGTTTCTGTGGGAATGGCCTTCTCAGCAGGTGTGAATCATTGCCATTAAAAAAAAGATTTCGTGGATACATTGTTAATAAGCTCTCCTGTCCATTGAACCCTATAGAATGCTGGTTTCATCATTTCGGTCAGTTTTTAAGGTCGTGATTATTATGTTAGAGTTGAGCAATCTCCTTGTTTGAAGCATCGGTTGTTTTCAAAGCTGTTTGAAACCTAATCTTGGGGTTGGAATATGTTTGAGGCCACTTACCCTAGAAGGTATGTGGTCACAGGAGTGACTTCTGTTACTCCCTTGTCACTGCCGTGTCACGTCCATGCCTGAAGATTGTTGCCTGGGTGGCCGATGGCAAGTGAGTCTGGTGCCCTGGTATTTCACGCTCACTGGGCTTGTGGATGTGCCCAGTGCCCTCCCTGTCCTGTAGAGCCTGGGGGTGGACGCCTGTGCCCTGGGCCTCTCACCGATGTTCTGGACAAACGGAGCTGCCCCTCAAAAGGCAGAGCTACCACAAGCCAAAGCAAACAGAGCTTCTGAAGGTGAGACCATGAGATTTCCTTCATGCATGCCCTTGAGCATGGCTGAGGGGGATGGGAACTAAATATGCAGAAAACTGGTGAGAAAACCACCAGGCATATAAAGTGTAGACTTCCAAAAATGCTTGGAAATACATCTGCCCTGGACTGATACCTTTAAAATAGTTTGTTGCATTTTCCCATTTAGCTATAAATGAGGAATTTGGCTTAGACACAAGAGTAACAAAATAAAAAAGTTTTAAGAATAAAACTAGTGTTTTTTGTGGAATGATACTAGTACTGGTATTTTCTTTTTAAATATTTTTTTTAATTTACTTGGAAGGCAGAGTTAGAGAGGGGGAAAGAGAGAAAGTGAGAGAAAGAGAGAGAGAGAGAGAGAGAGAGAGAGAGAGAGAGACAGAGAGAGAGAGAGAGAGAGAGAGAAAGTGAGAGAGAGATTTTTCATCTACTGGTTCCCCAAATAGCTGCAACAACTGGAGTTGGGCCAGGCCTAAGCCGGGAGCCTGGGCTCCCTCCCGGTCTCCCACACGGGTGCAGGGCCCAAGGACTTGGCTCTTCCCCTGCTGCTTTCCCAGGCGCATTACCAGGGAGCTGGAGTGGAAGGGGAGCAGCCAGAACTCCAGCTGGTGCCCAGAGGGGATGCCAGTGCTGCAGGCAGTGGTTTGTGCTTTAACCCACTATGCCACAGCACCAGCCCCTAGTGCTGATCTTACTGTGCCTACTTACCGATGATCAGGAGGAAGGAGAGCACCAGTCTGTAGATCAGTGTACCATATCCTCGACAGAAAATACCCAGCGCTCCAACATGGCCTCATGGGCAGAGCTCACTTTATGCAAATAAGCCAAGAAACACTTTAGGGAACATCTGACCCCAGCAGCCTTTCACATAAATGGCTGTCATGGCTATGGTGACGACCCAAGGCCAACTTGTGTGTCCGCTGTTCTTTAAGAAAGGGTAGACTTTGCTCTGCATGTGTGAAGGTGCAGTACTGCTGTCCTGGCACAGCCTGCCCACCTGTCTGGGAGCCCACTGGGTGCTGGCTGATCCTAGCCTGGCCCAGGTGGTGCTCAGTGAGGGCCCCTTGTCCTTGTGTCCTGTCTTGGAACAGGAACAGAGTCAGGGATGAGAGCGAAGGTGGCAGGTGAAGAATCAGTCACCCACCTGGACAGGTGGAGGCAGAGCCAGGCTGCATAAAGACATTGAGAATGGGAGAGCTGTCGGTGAGAGAGGTATACAGAAGACCTGGACTCTGGATCCATTTATGCATCACAGACTGTTTACTGGGCACCTGTGCAGCACCAGGAATTGTGCTGAGTCTTGGGGATCAGACAGTTAGCCAGACAGGCCAGGCGAGAACCTCAGGGAAGCACCTTTCTGTGGGGAGAGGGAGAGCAAAGTGTTGGTTACTAGATTACTGTGCACCAAGCGCCATCCAAAAGGATTTACAAACCCTAGAATGGAAAGTAAAAAGCAAATATAATGCAATAATGTAACATAAAATCAAAAGTCCATTTTACAGAGGAAGAAACTGAAACACAGAGGGGTTAAGAGAGTGGCTTCAGGTTACACAGCTGGCAAGGGTTTATAGAGCGGTTTATAGATTAAAGGAAAATAGTGAGGGGGCCGATGCTGTGGCACCGCGGGTAAAGCTGCCACCTGCAAATCCGGCGTCCCCTACGGGCGCCGGTTCATGGCCTGAGTACTTGGGCCTCTGCCATGCATGTGGGAGACCCAGATGAAGCTCTTGGCTCCTGGCTTTGGCCTGGCCCAGCCCTAGCCATTGTGGCCATCTGGGAAGTGAGCTAGAGGATGCAAGATCTCTTTGTCTCTGTTTCCTCTCTCTCTCTCTCTCTCTCTCTCTCTCTCTCTGCAACTCTGAGTTTTAAATAAACAAATAAATACATCTTTTAAAAAAAGAAAGACATGGCGCCTTCCTTCAGTGGCTCCCAAGCTTCAGGGCACACCGGAGTCCCTCGTGAATGTGCGGGTGCAGGCTTCTGACGGCACCCCTGGGCTTTCCGATTCAGGAGGTCTAGGTGTGCGTCTTCCAGTTCTCAGGTGATGCGGTCGCTGCTCCTCTGGCGTTTCCTGGGCCCTGCTTCGAGATCTGCCGCTGGGGGGAGGTAGTGGCTGCTGTTGTTCCCCACCCACATCCCTTCTTTGGAGTCAAACCAGCCACTTCCCCAACAGTTTGGAGCTGTGTCCCCTGCTCACTGCCCGGTACAAGGCCAAGTCAGCCGGTAGAGATGACCCAGGCTTCTTGCCTTGATTGGAGCAATTCCTAAGGGCTGCCCAACTTGGAGCTCCCTCAGCACTGCTTGTCTTCTGGGGAATTTCTAGGAAAGAGTCCCCCTAAATCCTGGTTTCCCGGGGGAGCTAGCAGCAATGCCTCTCTGAGGTCCGAGGACTCAGGCCAGATCTTGATGTGGTACAGACAAGAATGCATCCAGAACAGAAGAAGGAACCAATGCAAAGGTCTGGAAGCAGCAACGGGCCCAGAGTTTCCAGACTGAGGAAGGAATCTGGAGCATCCAGGTGCGTGAGCAGCAGACTGAGTTGTAAGCTGTGGCTAGCAGGGCCTGCAGGAGCCAGTCCCTGTGGGAGGAGCTGGGGTTTGTTCCCAGGATCAGGGGAAGGTCAGAGGGCTTCCAGCCAATAGATGGCCTTCTTCAACATTGACAGAGGTGCCTGCTGTGCTGAGATTCCGAGAGTCTGACTTCCTGTGTTTAGCAGGCTGTCTTCCTCGCCGTCATTGATGAGACCAGTGCCACTGGGAGGCCCATGTGGGAAGTGCAGCCTTCTACAGCTACAGGGACGGAAGCACTTCACGTGCACGTCCCAGGGGGAGCCTCATCTGCTGGCAGTCACGTCTTGAGCCTTCAGATGACTCCCCAGTCTTGGCTGGTCCCTTGGTTGAAGCCACTTCTGAGACCCTGAAGCAGAACCAGAGAAGGCCTCCCCAGGTTCCTGACCCAGATACGCTGGGGTTGTGTTAAGCCTCTGAGTTTGTGGTAATTCGTTGTGTAGTGTCGGATGGCTGACACGGACGTGTCTAGGCCTCAGGTGTGCTCAGAGGACCTGCGTGCAGAATCCTCACATATAATCACAGAGCTGTGTAGCACATCTCAGTGCAGCCCATGGCAGAAGGCTACACTGTGTGTCTCAGGAGGGCCACTGCCCACCCTAGGACAAGTGCGGAGTCCAGCTCCACAGCTTGGGGTGCACTGCCCCCATTAGTATATGGTGCATGAAGGGTGCCCATCTTCCTGCACTGAACACAATGTCGAACTCTCCAAGTGGGCGATTCTGTAAACATGCCAAAATGCAGGTCTGCATCAAAAAGATCTTTGCTATCAATAAGTCATTAATGAGCCCCGCTTTGCACACTGCCGTGTGTTAAAAGGCATAATTACATTCCAAGATTTATTAGCGTTACTGCCACTTTAGGCATATTTCATGGAAGGCCAGGAGGAGCAAAAGTCATTTGTTTCGTGTTATTGATCCAAGGTGCTGTCAGAGTCATAAAGCGCCCACTGAAATTCCAGTGAGCTCTTGGATTCTGCCAACCTTGGGAATCTATTACCTTCTGGGTTCACACTCTTCGCCTGTGACTTCATGGGGACAGTCAGGGCCTGGATCACAAAGCTGTCTTTAACTAAGTCTGTGGCCCTCAGCAAATCATCCAAACAAGCTCCGAATCTCAATTGCCACCTCTGGGTAAATATAGAAACATGACAACCACTTAGGCAGCGTCACCACAAAGATCCAGAGCCTGGCATGCAGTAGGTGCTCAGTGAGTCTTCCTCCCAAAGACTTCTAGAGCTGCTTAGGCGGAAGAGTTCAAGGGCAACTCCCACTGAGGGGCACTATCGTAGAAAACCTCCCAGTCTCCACCTTACAATAATAAGAAAAAAAAAATGGTGTTTGGCTCCAAGCAGATGAGATTGAGTGGAGTTACTTGAGCTACTTATAATAAAACGTGACAGGCAGGCTGTGGCGTTTCACCGCCCCGAGTTTCTTTTATGGACTGCTCACTATCATCTCACCATTCAGCACTTTTTTTCTGTGTCAATGTGATAGACAATATTCATATTCTTCTTGGGTAATTGCCTTTTTAGCTGAATCAATGGCTCGCAGGCATGAGAAGGAGGCTGTTTGATCTCAACTTTATTTATCCTATGATTAGACTAGGACTATTAAAGCAAGTTCTCCCTACTTCCCTCCCCCCACTCCCAGGTCCACGCCCAACTGTCTCCCAAAACCTCTCTCAACACTCGCTCTTGTGTGGATCTTCCCACTGTCCTGCCTCACTATTTCCTGCTCTGGCAGAACTGCTTCATCAACCACTCACTCAGAAAACGTTCTTGGAGTGTTTACAGTGGGCAGACCTGGGGTGCCCTTGTCCCTGTGCATATGTATGTAGAATACAGCTGTGGTAAGTTCTAGAAGGAAGAAATTCCCACAGGGGAGTGGTCTTCAGTATTCTTAGCATGATAAAAGGACAAGTCAGAGTTGGGAAGCAGGGAAGAGTCCTCTGGTGATGTGACCATGGGGTTAAGATTTAAAGGAAAAACACAGGAATTGTGCATGCGGGCAGCTGGGATGGGGGGTAAGGGCAGAGGTCAGGGTGGGGAAAGGAGGTGATGGAGGAGTTGAGTATCCCAAGGTGGAGGGAACAGCAGTGAAAATTCTAGAGTCAGGAGAAAGGGTGGTGTGCACATGGAGCTGGCAGTGTCCCGGTGGGGAGGGTCCTGAAGGGGGGCCTGGCAGGCAGGGTGGAGACCCTGGAGATACATGTGGACCTCGTCACACACCTGGACCCCTGCCTGAGGGAAATGGGGAGCCCATGGGACGGGAGCAGTGAGGAGTCCCTGTAATAAACAGATTCGCATTATACAAAGAGCTCCCTGGTTGGGGGGTTGACAGTGGATGGGAGGGAGCCAGTGTGGGTGTGATGCTGTCACAGTAGTCAGGCAATTTGTCAGGCAGGCCCAGCGTGGCTTCAGTGGAAGGCAGAGGCAAAGGCAGGGTGAGTCCCTAGGGATGGGCAGTCCACACAGTGCAGCGATGGGCTGAATAGGGAAGGGGTAGGAGGAATGAGGGTCAGGGATGACTCCCCTGGTGACAGAACTGGAGATGACCAGGTTTAAGGGAGTGGGGAGATTCCTTCTGGGTGTGGCTTTAGCTTCGCAAGGTGTTCATACTTCAGGAAACTAAGGCTGAACTGGGCAAATGCATGCTGAGCAAGTGTGCGTTTTACTAGTGTGACTTTTCTGCATTCTCCCCAAGACCGTCCCGGGTGGCGAACATGCCTTTCTGCGCCAGTCTCTAAGGCGTGTGTTACCCCACCCGTGAAAGGCGATTGGAATGGCAGGAGCCTGCTCCCGCAGGGGTGTGTGATCCCAGCTTTCGCCTTCCTTGCACCTTCCTCCTGAGGACTCTCCCCCTTGGGGAATATGTGTTTGCAGCCTCTGCTTCCTGTTCCCTGCACGGACATCCAACATCCCCAAGGCTTTGGGAAGTGACCGTTCAGCACTGCAGGATCCTCAGAACCCCGGAGTTCTAGCAAACCAGCTCCATCTCACAAACCCTATGAGACCCAGTGGCAGAGCTGGCAGCACGCTGTGTAGACAGAGTCTTACTGAGGCTTAGCAGGAGGGAGGTCTGAGCTTGCTCAGTGATGTCTCTCATGGGCTCAGGAGGGAAAAATGGTGTCGTGTGAACCATGTCATTTTTATTCCTGCCTTAGCCTTCTCTGACTGCAAGAACAACCTTTTTAATATTTGCACACACTTTTACAGCATCTCAAATTGTTCCTCTGTGTGTTATTATTGGAATGTTTCTTAATTTTTCACAGTTTAGGTTATCTGAAAGTGAAGAAAAATTTTATTTTTTCTTTCTTCCTCCCTCCTTCCCTCCCTCCCTTCCTTCCTTCCTTCCTTCCTTCCTTCCTTCCTTCCTTCCTTCCTTCCTTCTTTCTTCCTAACATTTACTGATTTATTTGAAAGTCAGCGTTACATAGATGAAAGGAGAGACAGAGGAAGAGACATCTTCCAACTGCTGATTCACTCCCCAGATGGCTGCAAGAGCCAGGGCTTGGGCCAGGCTGAAGCCAGGAACCAGGAGCTTCATCCAGGTCTCCCTCATGAGTGGCAGGGACACAAGCACCTAGGCCACTTTCCATTGCCTTTCCCAGACCATTAGCAGGGAGCTGGATCAGAAGTGTAGCAGCCAGGACTCCTGGCACTCATATGGGATGAAGCTAAAGCCATAAGCAGCAGCCTAACTCGCTGTGCCATAATGCTAGTCCCCCAGGTTGCTTGTTTCTAATTTTCAGTATCAAATTCAGTATCTGGGTGACCTGAATGGGGCTTCTTAAATTATCTTTAACTCTATTTCTCAGCATTTTTTTTTCCTTTTAACTTGTTGCTATTTCCCTACCACCATGGCAGGGTTAGCGTGTGACTCCATTGCCAAGTAGGAGCAGCGTCACTGCTGTCCCAAGCCTAGCTTTGGTGTGTGCTGCTCCACAGATCACTTGGAGACAAGGAGAAGTAAGTCTGAGCTCATCCTTGGGTTAAGTATCCTTGGTCCGGCCCGCCCAAGCCCATAACACTCTTCTAGGGTAGGACACTGTTTTGCTGAGCTTTGGTCAGTCTCTATCTGAATTTTCAGAAGGAGCATGTTTGCTAGGTCGCTTAGAGATTGACTTTCCATAGAGTTGCAACAGTTGGAGCTCTAAATGTTAGGAAGGGCATGATCCTGTGTGGTACAGCCTGGTAGAATGGAGCTGACTGACTTTTAGATTTATAAGAGAGTCCATTTAATTTTTAACAGATTATATACAAGATATTGAGTGACATTAAACACAGAGTTAAATCAGCCATAACCCATTTAAAGCAGCCTTGCAGATAAATGTCTCAAATCCACTAGCCTGCCAAGTATATTCCTTATCTACACACATTTGTCAATTATTTCCACAACGCTAAGCCTTTCTAATGCATCCCTGAGAGTTACTTTTTACCATACAAGCTTGAAATACTGGTGACATCTACTCTCCATGAACTAGATAGGATTGACAAAGGAAAGCCTCTAAATTTATGATTGTTAAAATTTTGATGATCACAGACCTTTGGAGACTCATAAAATTTTTTGACTGCTCCCCAGTTGGAAAAGCAATCGTGTAAACAGATGCAAGGATCCTTCAAAAAGTTCGTGGAAATGGACTTCAAAGCTAAGTTCATTTCGGTGCAAACATTTTTGATATCTAGGCATAGTTTTTCATAATTCACATTTCCATGATATTTTGAAGACTCTCAAATGCATTTTTGCCTACAACCTATTGTGTGATATTTGAAATGGACCCTATTCACATTAAAAAGTATTAAAAGACTCTTTACTGAAAACAAATGTCATTTACGCCAGAGATTTCAAACATAAGTTAAGTATTACTTTCTAACAAAAATGAGAATACGAACTATCCAAGTCAAACAAAAATTGCATCTTCCACTCAAAAGTAAAAATTAACGACAACTTTTTTTTTACAAGTGTAAAATTTAATAGTCACAAGGTCTTTTATATGGCAACAGCAATGCAATCTTTAACATCCAATCAATTTCTGTATCTTTGGTTTTACCAGCCACAAATATGTAGAGTAAAATCTTTGATGTGGGTTTTAGCAACAAAGTCAGAAAACCCATAGCTCATACTGCCGGAGAGATGTAGGCTGTGCCTGGGAAAGCAGAATCTGCAAGATTTTCCATTTGGTTGAGGTCCTGTGGTTTCTTTGTTTCCAAGTCAATTAGGTCAACTATGGCTGATTTTCATTCAATGCTGTGTGTACTTATTAATTATCTGCTATTATGCGAAAATTACCCCAACACATAGTTACTTAAAGACAGACACTTATTCTCTTGGGAACAGTTGATGTAGTAGTTCTAGCTTAGAGTCCCCTGGTAACAGAGGCTCTGTCAAGACGTTGGCTGGGATGGCAGTCATCAGCAGGCTGAACTGGGGCTACAGGATCTTGCTCCAGGGTGGTGCCCTCACGTGGCGGCTGGGAAAAGGCCAACTTCCTTACCACAGGGACCGCTAGAGTCCCTGCAAACTGACGACTGGCTTTCCCCAGAATGGTATGTCCCAGTGAGGGAAAAAGCGAGGAAGGGACCAGAATGCCATTTATATCCTGGTCTTGGCTGTCTCCCACTGTTACTTGAGTCACTAAGTCTAGCTCCACACTCGAGGGGGCAGGTCTTAAACCCCACCTCTGAAGGAGTGTCCAGTACCTTGTGAGCAGTTTGTAAAATCACCACACTTTGTCATAAAAAAGAAGAATCACATATTTATGTCCCAGTCTTAAGGTGGCTTGAGTAAAGTGAACACAGTCCATCCATCTTTCCGTCTGTCTGCGGAGGCAAAGGTGAGGCTTCATCACTCTCACCCCAGAGGGTCCTCTACTCCACTGCATCACTTTAAAGGAACTAAGGCATTTCTGGGGGTATGCACGTGTGTGTGTGAAATTTTTCATATTTTCTAAACATATCCATAAGGCTTTAAATATAATAATCATAACCTAGGCTACTCGGGGTATATTAGAATAAAGCTGTGGGACTCTAGCCTGTGGCTGCCCTTCGTTAGCATTGCCGCCGAGGAAGAGATGTGACCAGAGGGTACAGCTGCCCCCACAGGTGAGCTCCTGGGGGACGGGCCTGGACGTTAGTGTGCCAGCTCAGTGCATAGCACACGGGAGTGACAAAGAACTAGTTGATGGATGAATGAATGCGTGGATGAATGAATGCGTGGATGAATGAATGCGTGGATGAATGAATGCGTGGATGAATGGACTCTCAGGGTGTTCAGCCTGGACAAGCAGGTTCCAGCTGGGGCCGCAGACTTGGCGATGTGAAGTCCTGAGCACCGTACACAAGAGAGCTCGAATTCCAAGACTGCCACCATCTCTGCCCTCCTTAGTGCCCTCTGTCAGGGGTGACAGTCTAGGAACGTCAAGCCTAAGTGTGCAGCTGAAAATGAAGCAGAAGCCAGCCGGGACACGTTGATTGTAGGATAGTTAAGCAGAGAACTGTATCTTCCTGGATGTTCTCTGTCATTGGAGGGGCATGAGAAGGCACTGGACAGGGTAGATTGTGTCGTGTGACAACCGACCACAGAACCTAGGGGACGTACGCCGGGTAGTGTGTTCTGCACAGGCATGTGGGGTCAGCCATCAACGAGTGAGTCTGGTGCTCTTGGTCCATCTGGTCTACACTGGATAGAATGACTGGGGTGACCTTACTTTGCCCCAAGACACTTCCCTATAGTAGTAGATAGTAGGAGCAGATAGCTGGGGCATGTTCTTGGAGTGAGGGCAGAGCCCCAGCAGAGACACACTCAATCCTACTGGTGCTTTCCAAGCCTGTTTGGAGAACATTCCGCAGGCTGGGCCTGGCCTGAGCCCCACGTCAGTGAGAGGGCACTGAAACAAGAGGCCAGAGGCAGGTGGGAAGGGCTGGGGCCTTTCCTTCCCCACCGCTAACTGCAGGGAAAGGGACAGGCAGCTGAGCTCTGTTGAAGGTAGCAGTCCACAGACTTTCTGCAAAGGGACAGATCACACAGTTCTTTATAGCATGGCAGGCTATAGGCAGGCCCTGCCCTTATTCTTCTGCTTCTTCTTCCCCTCTTTCTTTTTTCTTTTAGTAATTCTTTAAAATTATATGTTAAAAAATCTTGGGGTTGTGTTGTGGTATACAGGGTAAAGCTGGACCTGAGATGCCAGCATCCCATATGGGCACCAGTTTGAGTCCTGGCTGCTCCACTTCCAATCCAGCTCCCTGCTGATGCACCTGGGAAAGCAGCAGAGGATATCCCAAGTGCTTGGGTCCCTGCTTCCATGTGAGAAACCTAGAAAATGCTCCTGGTCCTGGGCTTTGGCATGGCCCAGCCCCCGCTGTTTTGGCCATTTGGGGAGCAAACCAGCAGATGGAAGATCTCTCTCTCTCTCTGTTTCTCTCTGTCCTCCTCCTCCTTCTCTCTCTGTATTTTTGCCTTTCAAATAAAGGAAAATAAGAAATCTTAAAACAATTAAAAGCTTACGGGCTACACAGAAATTGGCGGATTTGGCCCATGAGCTATGGTTTGTCAACTCCCGTTTTAAGAAGAAAGAAACTCCTCATACTACACTAAATGCTGCTATGTTCTGTAGACCAAGACACTGCGACAACTGTCATTTAATTAGATCCTCACAGCAGCCTGGTTGTCGGAGGCGGGTGTTCCTAATATCTACTCTTTTTGTGTGGGGGTGGAGGGGAGCTGATTTGATGAAACTGGGATCCAGGCTGCAGCAGGGCCCCGGAGGGTCATGCTACACTCTCCCCAGGTCGCCCTGCCAAGGCCAGCTGCTCGTCTGCGCCGTGTCTGAGGGCCAGGCCTGCCGGAGGACTGGAAATGAGGATCGTGGTCTGCTCCACCCTCCTAAGAGCACACACCCCGCAGGTGGCGGGAAGCCATCTCATTATGTTCATTTCAACCCGGCCCAAGCTGATAGGAGGCTGATTTCAAGGGCACAGAAGGTGAGGCAACTGATTCCCGGGTTCAGCTTCCCAATCTCCACTTCATTAACACAGCCAGCCTCAATATGCATCTTTCCTGTGCCTCCAGAGCTGCTGCCTCTCCCCAAAGAACCTTTCAAAGATGGTGTTTAGGAGAATGTATTTAAAACACATTTTCTAAAGCAAAATGTAATCAGCACACCCAGTTTGCATCCTTATATTCGGTTCACAAATGCAGGTTTTACTGTCCTTCCTTTTCCAACCTACAGTCCAAGCAATGCCATAGAACAAGCATAACCGAGTATTAAGACCGTTCTCTTTTGTCTTTTGCCAAGTGTCGCTTAGCCTTTGGGAGGGGAATATCCTATCTAGTTTTCACAAACAATAAATGAAGAAGCTTGTGTGGGTGCACGTGGGTGATGCTGGTGGGAGACTCCAACAGTCCCCTGAAGAGGAGAAGTAGCAGGTGTCAGGAGTCAGCCAGTTAGTTGGCTGGACACTTGCCTGCAGGTTGACAAACGGAGCTGTGTTGATTGAAACCAAACTGCTTAAGACTGACTTTTAATACAGGTTGGCTTATTTTAGAAGTTTAGCCTATGGTAGTCTTTCTAAGGCTTATCCAAAATTTAATTTATGGATGTTAGTTTTGGATGTTAACACTTGCCCATGTTCATAATCAAAGATGCATGTGGCTAATCAAATTAGGGGACTTCCAAGGTTAATGAAATTTAAATGAATTTTCCCTTCTCAGAGCTCTGGAGCCAGGAGCCAGGAACCCCACGCAGGATTCCCATGTGGATGGCAGGAGCCCAAGCATTTGAGCCATCATCTGCAGCCTCCCAAGATGCGTTTGTAGGAAGCTGGATAGGAAGTGGAGCAGCTGGGACTGGAACCAGCACTCTGACATGGACGTTGGTGTCCCAGATGGAGGCTTAACCCACTGCACCTGCCTCTCAGAGTTTTGAATATGTGAATGTTTGAGCTGAATTTCCAAGAGGGGGTTACATTGTACAGCTGTTTTCATATCTACTTGATCTGGGGACTCTTTGGTTCCCAGAACATTCTGTGGGGTGATACTCTGCAGAGCAAACTCAGACGATGTTTGGGTCCCTGCCATCCTCGTGAGAGAGCTGTATTGACTTCCTGCATCACAGCTTCAGCCTGGCCCAGGCTGGCCTTTGTGAGTCTCTGGGGAGTGAACCAGTGGATGCGAGTTCTCTGTCGGTCTCTCCTCCTTTCAAAGACATTAACTAACTGGGGGCATGAGGGAGAAGGGGAGAGGGAAAGAGAGAAGCCCTACTTCGAGCAAAATGTCACTAACACTCTGTGCAAGAGGAAAATCAGGAAATACGCTCTTCAGTGAAGATTTAGGGGATGTGTGTGTGGCAGTGGATGCTCACCCTTTTGTGCAGAAAATTCAATCAAGCCTCTGTATTTGAAGGAAGACATAAAAGTCAGAGGTTGCAATCATGTCCTCTGTGTGTGTGTACCTGTGTGTTTATACATAGACACCTAAGTGTGTGCCTGTGTCTCTGTACAAATACACATATGTGTGTGTACTTGTGTATTTATACATAGATATTTGTATATGTCTGTGTACTTATACATATACACATATGTGTGTGCCTCTGTATACATATAGACATAGGTGCGTACCTGTATATCTTTACATATATACATGTGTGTGCACCTGTATATTTATACATAGACACATACGTGTGTGCTGCTGGGTGTTTAGACATACATACATGTGTGTGTGTGCCTGTGTCTTTATACACATACGCGTGTGTGTACCTGTGTATTTATATTTAAATGCATATTGTGTGCCTGCGTATTTATACATTCTCTCACACACACACACTTGTCTCTGTGTGTGTGTGTGTATGAATAAGATATTTGGACTGTGGGTTATACTTGATCATTCCTAAGACTCGGAGGCCTTAGGGCCTCTCCCAACATTTTGATGGACACACAAGAAAGCCACTTGCAGATCGCCACAGCTTCTCATCCTGTTTTGAGTCCTACTGCCCCCTTTGCCCTCACTGACAGTGTCGCTGACAGGATGTATTCTAATTGCTTTCTGCTGTGACTTCCTAAGACATCAAGCCTTGTGTTTCCCATATATAGTGGTGGTCCACAGCGACCACTGTTGAGAACCCTAATCCGAGATGTGAAAGTACAAAGAGAGGCCGTGCCTTGTGTTTTTCTGCAGAGACTGATTTTTTTCTTCCTGAGCAATATTGAGCACCACGGCAAGTGTTGCAGGCCACCAGACCCCTCTGCCCTCTGTCCCGCAGGCAGCCCCAGCTCCACATGATGCAAGGGAGCTCATTGCTCTGCTCTAACTCAGCTCCTCTTCCTGTTTGTTCTCTCTCATCACAGCTAATGAGTTTACCATTCCTTCAGCCTCCAAAGTTAGCGAGTTCTGAGTAATTTTCGATTTCTTCCTCTTCCTTGCCATCTCTAGGCAGCTAAATCCTGTTGACTGCACCTTTGAACTATTTCCCAAATGCACGTCTCCTTTTCTTTCTCACAGGCATTGCCCTCGTTCCAGCTCCTGTTTTTCTTAGTTGGACCACGTGGTCCCTTTGTCGTGGTCTCCTTCCCCCATCTGACCAGTACTTCCACTGCAACGCTGACTTCCACCACTGTTAGCTGGCATTTTCTGAGTGCTGAGTGCCTTTCTCCCCTCCGTTTTCTTTTGAGTGTTTTCCCTGCATCATTGTTCAGTCTTTTGGGGATAAGTGGCAGAACCTACTGAAAACCACCTAAAGGAAAAAAGAAAGGAGTTTCACTGGCTCCACAGTGGACGGCCATGAGTGGAGCTTCTGTCCTGGCTGGACCTTGAAAGTTGCCACGGGACAGTATCCCACTGGCTTCCTCTCTCAGCAATCCCTGCCTCCTCATCAGCTCCCGCTGGTGGTATCTGCGACTGTGGAGACAGTGCAGCCTCCCATGGCAGTCCCAGTCATCGTCTCAGCAGTGAGGGGAGTGCGCCTCTTCCCAGCACATTCTTAGAACTGTCAGTGCTGTTACTAGGCCGGGCACCCATCCTTCATCCACTTGCTATGACCAAGGGAATGAATGGGATGCTGCGATTGGCCAGGTCTTTGGAGTCAGACAGTTCGGGTCCTCAGATGGAAGGGTGGCTTTCCCTGAGGAAATCGGAGTGGAGTTATCAGAAGCAGGGGACAGTTAAGCAGCTGGCAGTGAAGCAAATGGCCTCTACTTACGGTGCCCAAGGTGTTCTGTTGCCCATCCCTCCCACCTATCCCACGTGGTCTTGGGTTCCTGAATGCTGAGAACCAGGCTCTGTGCCCACTCCAAATGCCTCCTCCTCCCAGTGCTGTTTCAGCTGCAAGTCTCTGCTGCCTGCCAAGGTCAGGTCTGCTGTGCCGTCTGGGGCTTCCACAGGCTTGCTTGCTCCACAGGCCCAGCCCCATGCCATCCACCCCAGGGGCGCTTAGCCCGCCCGAGCTCTCCGGCCTGAACTGGGATCCCAGCATGCCAGCTGTAGTTCTGTCACAGCTCTTACCACGAAATGTCTAATCACAGGATTGGTTTCTGTGATCCCACCTCCCCTACTGAACACTGACAGCAGGATAGTGGGGTCACTGTCTCGTGCATCTCAGGGCTCCCCAGGGCCCGCGGGCAGTGGCTTTTACACAGCGCAGCACTGTAAATACTTATTGATCGGCCCGGGACTCTCCATCCATTAAGAGAACTTAATGGAGGTTTTCTGATTCCCATCAGATGACCAGTTCTGCGATGTTGTATCAGTCAAATTAAAAGAATCAATAATGTCTTCATTTTGGTTTTTCCTTCTCTCAATCAAATTATGTTTTAAAAACCATATTGTATTTTTCTCCTCTGATTTTCACAATGTATACACATATACATTTACATACAAGTATGTTTCAAGCATGTTAGGATATTTCAAAGCATATAAGCTTATTTGATAAAAGCATAGATTTCAAAATGCACAGGTACAAAGAGGATAAGAAGGTTCTGCCTGGCTCAGGGCCACTGTGTGGCCATTTCCTCTGTCTGGAACCCTCTGGCCCCCAGGCGGCCACCTGCCTCCTCCTGAGGTTCCTTGAAGCATGAACTTCACCTTTGCCTGCAGACCGTCCTGTGCCTACAGCTCCCCTCGTGGCACTCCTCCTCCTAAGGTGGCGTGACCCCTGTGCTGTCTCTCCTGACCGTGATGTAGGCTCTGTGTGGTCGGGGCCTTGTGTACCTTGTTCAGGAGGTACCCTCCCCCACTCCTGGAGCATCCTAAGTGCCCCACAACCACTTACAGAATCATCATGCCAGGAGAACCGTTGTGTACATTTCTTCCACTCATAAAAACGTATACACTCAGATACGTGTGTGTGCTTGTGCATATATGTGTCTGTACATACCACACATGCTGTGTGTATACCACAGACACGCACATGCATGCACATGGTGTCGTGCGGTGTTTGTTACGTAACTCAGCGTTGCTCCATATCCTCTCAGGGTCCTGCTCAGGTTTCCTGCCACTTCACCACTCTTAACAGCTCTTCCCTGCAAACAGTGGAGACACAGGACAGGGCAGAACGGGGGAACTTGCAGCACAGATCAGCCCTCCACCGGGAGAAATGCCGGTGGAGGACAAACTTCCCAGCACCCCGTGCCTCTGGCAAGATGTCTTTGTAGCACCCTCAACACAATTCTCAGAGCCCTGGGGTGGGCAGCTCCAGGTGCCCACAGGGGGAGCTCCACTGGTGATGTGTTCTGGCTTCCTTTGTCCATCACTGCCTCCTGGAGTCACCTCCTCTGTAAGCCACTTGCCCTTGAAAACTAATCTGAGGCTGTGCACCCCCCAAGGCAAGGAAAAACCATGAAGATGGTTCTTTCGCTTCTAAGAAAATGTCCTTTTGCTCCTGCCCAATCCCAGCCCACTGACTGTGGTTCCTGGCCGTCCCCGCCTCTCTCCCCACTGGCATCAGGTTGTGTACGCTGTCATCTTTAGGGGGCAGCCAGACGGAGCCCCATCGGCAGTGCCCAGGCTCACAACATAATCAGGTACAGCGTGGCGAGCTCGAGACATTCCAGAGGGGCCTTTGCGCTCTGCCTTGCTTCTGGTTCCAAAGTCTGCTTTCAAGGCATCCATTTTTCTCCCCTCTCCTTCATCGCCAGCTGCTCCTCTGCAGCAGCACCAAATAAAAAGCCTATCACGCTGCCGCAGCTGAGAAAGCCTTTAAAACAGGCGGGCGGCCTGGCTTGACGTTTCTGAACTCTGAAACTGCAAGTCACATCCCAACGAAGAGATGGGCTGGGCCCACAGCCCCACGGAGGCAATCCTCGGGCCACACAGCACGCGCCAAGGGACACGCTGCCCCAGAATGGCTTGGACGCACTGATTTGGGCAGGTGTCTTGCTGGATTTGAGTCTGAATTATAGATGTTTCTGAATGAAACATTAGGGCTGTTCCCGCTGGGGTTACTCTGGCCGTCTTGCCTGTTATCTTCCTCATGGCATTGTTCTGTTTTATCTAAGCATTACTTCAATATTCTTCTTCATTCATTCAGCACACATGAACTGTAACTCTATGTCCTGGGACTACGAAGGTGTCTAAAGCCCACTTCTTGCTCCCAGGGATCTCGGAATCTAGGGGTGAAACAGAAGTCTGTCATTAGCTGCAGCACCTTGCTGTTGGTGCTGTCCCAGGGTGGGGGCTGGGAGAGCGTTGCTGAGAGCATGTTCTTTAGGATTAGCTGCTTCTGAATTCCTTGTCCTGGACTGGTGGATCCCAGATGACGGCCTAGAGGAGGAAGCAGAGCTCCAGCATCAGGAGCTAAGGAGACGGAATGAGATAGCTCTGGCTTGTCTGAGTCTACTTTGTACTAAACTGATGAGTGTGTAACCCCCCTGAGTCCCAGTTTCCAGATCTGCTAGGTGGCTAGAATAATAACATCTACATCATGATTCTGTGAGGTAGACAGGATATTGCACACATTTAGCAGAGGTTCCAGCATATAACAGTAATGTAGTAAGTGTGTCTTCATCTTCACAGTTAAATGAAGTGCAAAGGAGCCAGCATTTGGCCTAGTAGCGAAGATGACAATTGGGATACCACATGCCATGTCCGACTGCCTGAGTTTGAGTCCTGACTCTGTTCCTAATTCCAGCTTCCTGCTAAGGTCCTTGCCACCCAGCAGGGAGACCTGGATTGAGTTTCTGGCTCATGGTTTCAGTCTGCCCATTGTGGGTATTCAACCTGCATATCGAAGCTCTCTGTCTTCCCTGAGTCATTCTCTCTCTCTGCTTCTCAAACAATAAATACAATAAAAATAAAAATAAAAATAAATTCATGCTCAGATCCAGAGACGCCTAGCGCAGCCTGGGAAGGTGGATGCTGGAGGAAGTGATGTCTTGGTGCCGCAAATGAATGGTTTTGTTGTTCCGTCACTCTGGGCGTCAGTGAGACCCACCGTAGACTGATGTCGAAACCTACAATTTATCAAAAATGAAGCCAGAGATAGTAGCAATCTTGCTGGCTGCAAAAGCAGCAGCATCCAGGCAGATAGGCTGCTTCTGGGCCCGAATTTCCTGATGGGCAGCCAGGTGTGGCTCACAAAGGAGGGAAGACAGGGTGCACTCATGGCTCCAGAGGCCACAATGAGCGGCAAGACATCTGGGGTCGTTTCATTTAAGACTTGATTTCTTCCTCCTTTTTTTTTTTCCAGCGAGGGGACAATTAGCATCCGATATGCTGTCACAGCATCTCCTTAGTGAGCCCCACAGTCGCCTCCAGTGGTGCATGTGCAAAGCCACGCAGGTTTCCAGAAATTAGCTTGGCTTCCTGCCATCCCCATCTGAATCTTGCCTCAACTGCATTTTGGTTGCGAAGGGCCATGCTCATCACCACATAGGGAATGTCCCTGGGCTGCTGATCCCAGAACTCATTGGAATAAATTACTAAAATTTTCCCTTCCTTTAATTATTTTTTGGTGTTGCTGGGGACATATTTCATGACATATGCCTGCTTCTTTCTTGAAAGTAGTTTGTTTAAACTTAGTCCACAGGTTTTCAAATTTTGAGACTTAAAAAACAAATCAGTTGGTCTAAGAGGATTAAGAGGCTGTGCTGTGCCAGGCTCACATAATTCCAGACAGAAGATAGACGTGATCATGGTTTTCATTTGGGGGATGATCCTAAAGAACATCATGCGCTCCCTGCTGTGGATTCTGACTGGAGGAGGAAAGTGCAGGTGCTTGTTCATCTGGGGTGTTGTTCTATGGCCTTGGCGGTGTTTTCCTGGTGGGCTGCAGCCTGAAATGCAGACTAAGGGGAACTGGTATGATGGTGCAGCACGTTAAGCCAACACCTGCGATGCTGGCATCCTATTGGGCACTGGTTCAAGTCCCAGCTGCTCCACTTCTGGTCCAGCTCCCTGCTAATGTATCTGGGAGGGCAGCAGAAGTGGCCCAAGTGCTTCCGCCACTATCACCCATGGGGAGACCTGGACAGAGCTCCAGGCTCCTAGTTTCATTCTGGCCCAGGCCTGGCTGTTGAAACTATTTGGGGAGTGAATGGAAGATCTCCTTTTGTCTCCCCTTTCTATCTGTTCCTCTGTCTTTCAAATAAACAAGTCTTTAAAAATGCAGGCCAATGGTCAAGTTTATACTCAGGCTATTCTCCCCCTCCATCCCCTGTTTCTTTTTCCTTCCCTCTCTTCCTTTCCCTCTCTTCATATTTTATTCCCCTCTTTCCTTTCATAAACACTTTTCAGCCCCTGCCATATACAGGGTGCCGGGGATATACAGATGTAGAAATGTGTGGCTCCCATTATCATGGGGAGTGAGGAACACAGACTATAAAAAGAGAGAGATAAGAGCAATTCCTGGCCGGCGCTGCAGCTCAATAGGCTAATGCTCACCTGCGGCGCCGACACCCCAGGTTCTAGTCCCGGTCCGGGCACCGGATTCTGTCCCGGTTGCTCCTCTTCCAGTCTAGCTCTCTGCTGTGGACAGAGAGGGCAGTGGAGGATGGCCCAAGTGCTTGGGCCCTGCACCCGCATGGGAGACCAGGAGAAGCACCTGGCTCCTGGCTTCGGATCAGTGCCGTGCGCTGGTTGCAGCACACCAGCGGTAGCGGCCATTGGGGGGTGAACCAACGGAAAAGGAAAACCTGTCTCTCTCTCTCCACTCTGCCTGTCAAAAATAAATAAAATTAAATTAAAAAAAAATTAAAATAGAGCAATTCCCAGTAAGTGCTCCAAAGAAGTAAAAGGGAGGAATTCTGGGGAGAACCAGAGGGAGAACAGAGAGCCAGCCCGTACCCAGTGGGCAGAGCTGAGTAACCTCTGACTGTAATAGTGGCTGGGAGGAGAGCAGATGAAACTGCGGTGTGTGGGTCCAGGAGGCCTGAGGGCTGCTAGGAATTGATGCTCCATGATAATGTTGGGCCAGATGTAGGACACTTTTATGAAAGAATATTCTCAACACATTAGGTGTGCGTACCGAGCATGCTTTCCAAACCAAATTCGGTTTTTGAGTGTTGTAGGCCAGAGCTCTTTTGCAAAGGGAGGATCAGTTTGCATTGGGCTCTCCAGTCACCAAGTCCTCCTTTATCAGAAGGGGCAAGATACTGCAGACAGAGACTGTCGCAGAAACCACAGACTGGGGGATGGAGGTAGGCACTGTTCCCTGTGCAGTGGGAAAACAGCGTTAGTCACAGGCAGTTGCTTTGCTTCCTAAAGCATAAACTCAGAGGCACATTTAGTCAAGTAGTTGATTTAGTTGTATCCAGCTTAACTAATTAACACCAATTCCATGCTTGATTTTTTTTCCCCATTAACTGAACAAAAGCCATCACTGATGAGGCTGTGGATACAAAGGCAGCTGATTCACTTTGCTGCAGAGGTTTCAAATGAGCAGAGAGCTACAAAATTTTGTAACAAATAGATGGGAGAGATGTGATGCTCAATGCATATCACAACAGGTTTCCTTTAGGTGCTGACCAATCAGAGTGGGCCATGGTATGACGGTGCCACCGGGCTACCTGGGGGGCAAGGAATGAGACTTCCTCCCGATGCTGGGCGATAACAGGGGCACGCAGGCTTTCTGCAGGGTTCATTTGTGCCCAGCATCTGCCCTTTATTTTAAAAGAATGGAAGGAAGAGAAGTGTTTTAGAAACCAGGGTGTCTATTGGATAACAGTGTGGCCATGGCACTGGGGGTGTAGAGGTGTGGAGATTCTAGTGATTGCTAGCACAGCCGAGGCAGCTCTTTGTCTCTCTTCCCTTACTGATGTGAATGAAGAAGGCACTGACGAAATATCGGTGGAGGGAGAACCGTAGCTCCTCATGCAGTCATCGTGTGGGCTGCCGTCGTGTGGGATTCAAAATTCTTTTGGTTTCAGAGATTCTCCAAGAAAAGCAGCATAGGAGTGTGCTTTGCTTAAAAAAAAAAAAAAAAGTAAGCCTCTGTAACAAAGACTCCCAAATCTAATCAGACAGACTTGTCTCTCTCCTGTGTGTTGTCCCTGGGTAAGTGCACCGATTGGCTGGCTGGCTGGCTTTGCACCATGTACTCTTTCTATCTTGTTCCTGCCAAACGTTGCTGAGAGAGCCCTAGGGGGCCGTCCGTGTCTGCATGGCTGAAGTTGGCTTGCTTGTGTGTCTACTTCCCAGCGCAGGAAGAGGGCCAGGTGGGTGGTCTTTAAGTCACAGGTGTCCTGAGTGTTGTGTGCATCAGGCTGCTGTCATCCTGTTTGCGCATTCTGGGTCATCTAGTCACAGCCATGAGGGAAGCTGGAGTCCAGTTGGCTAGTTTTTGGGGGCAGCTTGCATTCCTCTGCTGTGGAAGACAGGTGGAATGGGCTCACAGAGAGTTCTCATAGCGTAAATAGGGCATAAGGGAGGGCGAGATCAGCAGAATGAACTGGCCTCTGAGTGTAGGAGCTAAGGGAGCTCTGATCTCTCTCTCATGCTCTCTCTTCTTTCTGCCTAAAGACTCTGTTCTCTCTCAACCAATTTCCTTGGTCTCCTGTCTTGGACTTGGTCCCAAATGGCATCCCAAATTCTCTTGGACTTGGGCTTCTCAAAGCTGGCCAGTGTCATCTCAGTGTGAGTTATCTAAGGGAATAGCTGATTGGCTCAGCTCCAGCTAGTCCAGGTCTGGACCTCTGACCATGACCACTTTAAATCAGAAATCTGTGTCTATCCAGTGGGGTAAGACTGGGCAGATGGAGAAGGGGTGGTCTCCTGAGCCACCCCTCCCTAAACTGACTGAAACACAGCTTTAACAGAATTGTAGAGTGGCATGGAGAAAGTCCTCTGTGCTGCTGGCCAGCATTGGCCACGCTGCCTGGCCTGTGTTTTATGAATTGATGGCTTGTTTCTCAGTCTTTTATAAGTTTAGCTATAAAGCTCTTCTTTAGAACCCCAAGAGTACTGAATGATGAGGTCACAGATCAGAGATTCTGACACCTCAGAGCTGAGACATGGGGGCCATCCCAAGGACGAGGCTCAGGCAGAGCCAAAACGTCCCTGACCAGCCTCTTTCACTGCAATGGACATTGCAGATGTGACAATGGATCTAAGCATCAGTTCTGCCTAGTCTGTGGCAAGTGAGGATTAGTTTTTGGAATATTTCCTTAGCAGTTCTCAGAAACCAGTAAGCAGAACAAGTCCAGCCATCTCCTGCTTTGCCATGGATATTATCATCAAGAGCAATTTCAATCTGACGAACCAGAAAGAGATGAAAATCCTGAGCTGAACGTGCAGTTTTTTCTGGCTTGTGTTTTATGCCATGGGAACAGTTTTTAAAAATTGTTTAAGACAAACCCAATTTTATGTCTTATTTAAGGCAACGGAAAAGAAGCATTCTGTGTATGTAACAAGTGTCGTGGTGCAAGTCAGGGGCCTTGTGTCAGATGGCCTGAATTTGAATTCCAGTGACCAGGCTTGCTAGGTGTGTGCCTCCAGGCATGTTAACTCAGCTCTGATACTTCTGTTACCTCATCCAAAGGTGTGGATAACACTAGTACTTGCTCTGTGAGGTGGTGGAGAAGAGTCGAATAGGACAATCCCTGTCACATGCTGGCCCAGTGACTGGCACCTGTCAAGTGTTTGGTTAGTATGATGACTCTTAGACATCTTATGAATGCTATTGGAGCAAATTAACTCGTTTAACCCAAAATACAGAAGCCAGAGTGGAGAGGGAGTTGGAACTTCTGTGAAGAATCGAAGGGGTGGTCATCCTGTTCCATATGACTGAGAAAGGAGAGGTGGAACTAATGGGGGAAGATCATAAGCAGAGAGATTTCAGGCCTGAAGAGACAGAGAGAGACGTGAAGGGTAGAGCTATCCACAGAAGGAATGGGTCCAACAGAAATTAGCAACTTGCTTTCTCCAGAAGGGCTCCAGATGAGGCTGAGGTCGCGTCACCTGTGAATCAGCACTGCCTTCCGGGCTTGGTGAGGTACAGACGAGGTTAGGCTGGGAAACTGCCTCGAAACATAAAATGGCAAATATATACGTCTTCTTCGGAGGTTGATATATTTTCCAAACACGACACTTTTATATTTACATCTATAATATCTGTATATTCATAATCAAATAGTCCCATTCCAGCCATGCATGGAATAACGGTTTGGGCGTATCTTATAAATTGTCACTTTCTGTTTATTTTTTAAATGGTACTTCCGCAAGGTTAAGGCAGGAGCTAGTCATCTAACCTTGTGTCTGGTGTTTGCATTGTAATGGTCCCTTCATTTGAAGGTCTGGGCAAGTCATCCACATTCACTGCATCGGGTTTAAATATACCCTGGCACTTCCACTTCCCTTCCCGGAACTTCTACAGAGGAATCCGGGGGAAAGGGCAGCTTGGGAGTGACCACAGCATGGAGGTTCTCGTGACCGCTATGGAAGGAAGGCCGAGTGACAAAAGTTTACAAGGTTTGCCAAACCCTCTTTCCTCTCACCACTGGAGAGCCCTGGACCATCGCCTCTTCCAGGAAGGATGCAGTCTTAGCAAGAGATCATAGGGGACCTGAACCCATCACTTTTAAACTGCATTCGACTGAGGTCTCGTACTGAGTGGGGACCCGGGACCCTCTGGGGTATGGGGTATAAGAACAGGGTAAGCAGCTAGGACTGCAACCATGGGAGCAAACTGCCTTTATCTGGTTTAGACAGTAAGGTTCAGGAGGAAATTGTGTTTAATAAAAGGTGAATGATCCTATAGAGGGTTTAGGATTCCAACAGACTTACCTTCTTGTTGCACAAAAAAGTAGCTGAGGCACAGAGGCGTTGAAGGGCCCTGTCCTTGAGCATGAGGAGGTCGGGGCTGAGACACCAGTGGCCTCCTCTTACCACAGCTCTCCCCACCCTTCCTCCTGCTGGTGAAACTCATGGCTGTTTGTGAAACCCAGGCATCTGGGAAACACCCCTTGGCGGCAAGGAGGGCAGGTGGTGCTCTCATGAATCCCCTTACCAGTTGAGGAAAGTGAGGCAGATTCAACAAGAAAAGTTAAATTACTAGCTCAACACCACAAGGCCATTAGGCCCTGGCTTTTGGGTTTACAGCCAGGTGGTTTTCACCCAGGGACCTTGCTCGTGGCCACTCGGCCACTGTGCCTCCCTGTGTCTTCCTTGCCAGAATTCTCCTGCAGGAGTAATTGGGTCAGATCATTTCATATACTCGTTTTTTGTTAATTTTTTTTTTGACAGGCAGAGTGGACAGTGAGAGAGAGAGACAGAGAGAAAGGTCTTCCTTTGCCGTTGGTTCACCCTCCAATGGCCGCTGTGGCCAGCGCACTGAGGCCGGTGCATCACCCTGAACCGAAGCTAGGAGCCAGGTGCTTCTCCTGGTCTCCCATGGGGTGCAGGGCCCAAGCACTTGGGCCATCCTCCACTGCACTCCCGGGCCACAGCAGAGAGCTGGCCTGGAAGAGGGGCAACCAGGACAGAATCCGGCACCCAACTGGGACTAGAACCCGGTGTGCCGGCGCTGCAAGGCGGAGGATTAGCCTATTGAGCCGCAGCACTGGCCCATTTCATATACTCTTATCATGTTTTCAAAACGATTTAGCAGCATAAAAAATACCCAACAAGCTTTCCTCTATTGAACATTCCACTTGTATTGCATCATGTGAGAATCTAGCATTGACCTTGATGAAGATAATAATCCTTCCTGTATCAAAATGGCCAGTGTTCATTGATTTCTTACTAATTAGTGAAAGGCTGATATAATTTTGAGAAAGCCCAAATAAAACATGTTCTATTTTATTACTTTTAAATACATACCTTCACAAAAATTATGTAAGGATGCTCTCTCCTGGGACAGACGTGAATGGTCTGTTATTAGCATTTATATTGCTTATGTGGAAATGAAGGGAAAGCTTAGTACGAACACCTTGCTTGTTTCTCTCGGTGCTAATGAGTCCTGCCCAATTACCTATGTAAATGGCTTCATTATCTCTTCCTAGGCTTTCACCATGGCCTCCAAACCCTCTGCCATGTGCCCAGCAATCTCAACTTTCCCATGCAGCTTGCTCAAGGCTGCCAACAGAATTCAGCAATTAAAGTCCCCAGCGATGCACCCTGCAACCAGTACAATGTTTCATTCCCCTGTCCCTTCCCTGTCACGTCCCTAGAGCCCTAGCCGACTCCCTGGCCTCTCTCATTCTTATCTGTTTCCAGCAGCCTTACCTGGGGTTACCTCCCACGAGCTCCCTCTTTTCCATGTCTGCTCTCCCCTGCAGGAAGCCTTCCTGGCTCAGACTCTCGTCCACCATGAGTCTCTCTCGTGAACATCCCTACAGCTTTGCGGGTCTCTGGCCACCACCCTCACCTTGGGGTCAAGCCCTCTGTGCCTTCCCTCCTCTCCTAGACCTGAGCTGCCTGGTAACCATCTTTGCACCCTCTCAAGCGTGGGATCTTAGTCAATGCTTGTTGAGGGAGTGGGACCCTGGTCAGTGTGTGTGTGTGTGTGTGTGTGTGTGTGTGTGGCAAAGGATGTTTGGCAAGAAAACCAGGTTGCTAGAGGAAATAGCAAGACCAAGCCATTTCCCCTCAATTTGGAGGTCCCTGCTTCTCCCATGTAAGAATTGTTGAGGTGCTGAATAAACCCCAGATGCTCTGGTCTGGCTGACACCTCTTCAAGCGAGAGTCCTGGGATGGAGGTCTGCAGATCTACGTTTGGAGCACGCTCTCCAGGTGACTCTACACAAGTTGCTGTCTCACTCGGATACACGTCAAGTCCGGTCTAAAGAATCCGTGAGTCCCAGCGTCGTGCAGAGCACAGAAGTGCTTCTGTGCGCTTGTGGGGCTGGATGTGCCTCCGCCAGGCAGGGGTAGGAGGTGTCCCCTGGACTTCCTCTGCCAGCATCCTGTGGAATGCCTGCAGAAGGCAGGATGATGGCGTGAACAAGACTGTGGTCTCCAAGTCAGCAAAAATATAAAAAAGCCACCTGGGATAGTGATTGTTACAATGTCTTCTACTTAGAAAATCACCCGATCTGCTCTTCAAATCTCCATTAAAAAGCCAACAGCAAACATGTCCCCCCGAAGGTTCTGTGAACTGTAATATTAGAAAGCCTGAGTCAAATTTCACCCAAGTTCCTGACCATTTCTGTAACCTTGGGCAAATTAGGTAGCCTCTTCAGGGTCTTGGTACCTATGAGTGGAGGGAAGCAGCAGTTTGTTGCACTGGGCTATGTGGGACTCAGATGGGACCCCTGATGGCGAGTGCTTGGTTAATGTCATACATAGAATCAGCGACCTCTAAGAGTTCCCTCTGATAGTCGTTGTCAGTATCATTAGCATCAAATGTCCTTGTCTGTTGTGTGATTAGAATCTGGGTACAACAACCTCCCAGGCTCAGAGTCCAGGCCTAAGAAGGGTTAGGTTGTGCTCTTTGAATGTCCTGTTGAATGGAAAGCAGACTGACTGCGGTGTGGTCAGGAGGCAGACCTGGTAGAGACCCGACTTCTCCAGCAGCCACGGGGTGATGGATGTAAGCAGAGGGTCACCTCTCTGGGGTCTGGCCAAGCTCAGCTCATCATCTGGGGAGCATAGCTTCCAGCATCTTCCTGCCTGGATGACAGCCCCAATGGTTCCTCCTAACACTGGGCCCTACGTGGGGACTCGGAGAAGGGATGAATCCCAGAATGCCCGCGGAGCATGGGATCTGTGCAAAGCCTCCGCCTGTGGCCGTGGACAAAGGCAAGCCATCTGTTTGTCCCTGGTAACTGGAAAGGGGTATTGGTGGGCTGAGTTGAGGCTCATTTAAATGGACTTTATGTATCCATCATTTGCATTACCCAGCAGCAATGAGCCCCTCCTGAATTCTCTGTAGGCAACTAATGATTGTAGTCTTGCTAGCAGCCACCGTCAGTACCCACTCTCCCTGCCCAGTGGTGGGGATGCCTGGCCAGCTGAGCATCTGCTTATTTCCAGAACAAATCCAGGATGACGTCTTTATATGTCCCTCCTCAGCCTCCTCTTTTCTAGGATAAATAACCCCCAATGCCTCCATCTCTAGGCCCTGATTTCACAACCTTTTAATCATTTTTGTGACTCCCTTCTGGTTTTCCTTTCGGCCCCGTGTAAGCCTTATCTGAATTGAACAGACACTCGACAAAGGCAATTAGGGGAGATGAATCCAGTAGAACCTGAGACTGTCCCTAATTTGGATCTGGGGAGTCTCACCATCCTCCCTCTGCCCCTGACAGATGGATTCAGGATGGATTTCAGGTTTGGCTTCCCAATAGGACATCTCCCAAGCTCCCCAAGAACCAGTTTCCTTTATAGTAGGAGCCAAGGGGCATGGCTGAGCCCACATGGGAGTCTCTCCCTATTGGGTTCTTGCGTGTGGTTTCATTGCATGGAGCTGTGGGGCCTATTTGCTGGAGCAGGAGGTGGCTGGCAACCCTCGTTCTGTGACCTTGAGGTCTGGGCAGAACAAGCACTCGCCAAATGTCCCCTGTGATAATTATCACCAGTATCATTAGTATTCGCACCACGCCCTCGTTTTTGTGTGTGATTAGCATCCTTTCTACCCGTCTCTGTGCTGAGGCTCAGGGCCCAGGGCTCAGAAGGACCAGGCTGTGCTCAATTAGTGTCCTGTTGAATGGAAAGCACCCTGTCAACCCCAGGTTCCTGGGGGGAATTGAGGCGAGCCAATGGCACCCTGACAGCTTTCACAGTCTCCTGAGCCCTGCGCTCCTGCTGTTCTGCAGCCTGGGGTCTTATCTCTCTGTCCCTGGAAGACCATTTCCTGGTCTGAGGTCAGGCAGAGCCAAAGCCCTGAGTCCCAGCACACTGCAGAGGAGCCTGCGCCTGAGTTTTCAACACCTGGTAGCGACCAGCACGTGACTTCGCTCCCACCCATGAGCAGATAAAAAGTGTAGTGTAGAATTATGACAGCTAACGAAGAGAGGGCATTTCTGCAGTTCTTTCATTGTAGTTTTTAGTCCGGAATGTTTTGAAAGCAGCAGAAAAAAAATCGAGTTGGAGCTGAGCTGAGAGTGGGGCCTGTCACCTTAGTGGAGACGAAACTCCTCGCGGCTGCGTGTGGCGCACGTTGTCCTCTCTGTGGCTCTGATTTGTCCTGCTCTGGCTTTCCCCCTTTCTTAGCATGGCCTGCGGTTTCCCTGGGCCTCACCTGAGAGGGTGCAAGCAGCAGCGATGTGTATTTGAGCAAGGATTAGCAAATACAGACATTCCTCTCTGCCTCCCCTGTCGACAATCTCAAGGTGAAACCCCCACCAGTTGGGCAGCTAACATGGTGAGGGAGATTATTGTTCTGCAAAAAATCAAATAAAATCCTTTGGGACTTTTCTCAGGCAGCATCGCACGTAGGCCTGGTTGGAAGATCAATAAAGCAGAACGTACTCCTCATTACACGTTAATCATGTGCGAGCAGAAGCCAGAGCAGGGAGCGGGGCTGCATCTGCCTCTCGACAGAAAGACGGCCTGACTCTGTTGTAAGCAGCGCGGGGTCGGTGCTGCTGATGGAGGGCCACGACTGACTTTCAGCCTGCATGTCTCCACGTGACAGGGCCTTCTGCAACACGGCAAGGCTCCTTGGGATACTCAGGACAGCTTGGGAAGGCCACGACCTGGCTCCAGGTGTCCCCTACCTGGGCACTAACAATGAACAGCAGAGAGACAGTGTGGCAGGGATACCATACACAGGAATGAATGGAGCTAGGGCTCTATGTTCCAGCTGATGCCTGAAGTCACACGTCTTGGTGACTTCAGATCCAGAAGTAGTCGAGTTTGGGACTTTGTCACAGTGTCCTGGGACCGCCAGAACCAAGTGTCACCAGCTGGGTGCCTCACAGCAACAGAAATTCCTCCACTCACAGTTCTGGTGGCAGAAAGTCTGAAAGTCAAGTGTACTGAATGCTCGGCTCTGTCTGAAGTCTCTAGGGGAGGCTCTCTCCTGTGCCTTTCTCTGAGCTCTGGGAGTCACTGGTGGTCCTTGGTGGTCCCTGGCTTGGGGGTGCCTCTCTCCAGTCTGCCTCCCACATGGTATCTTGTGGCGGGGACACAATCCAACCTGTAGGGGACCTGGAAGTAGACGTTGCTGGTTCAGCCTTAGGCAATAGGGCTTGAGAGGAGCCAAAGGCTTAAACACAAGGGGAGCCTGCTTTTGTGGGTGCCGGAGTTTCCTGGGGCAGCCATTACCCAACGAACTTTACCACCGTGGAAAGTCAGGGTGTGTGCAGGCAGCTTCTCTTGACTCTTCTACATACTGGTGGCTCCTAGGCTTCCGAGCTCTGGCCACCTGGGTCCAGTCCCTTCCTCCATGGTCCTTGTATGTCAAGTCTCCCTCAGCCTCCCTCTCATAAAGATATTTGTGATTGCATTTTGTGGCTACTCAGGTCACCCAGTGTCATCTCTGCTCAGAATCATTAACCTGACCCGATCTGCGAGGTCTTTGCCACATATGGCAGCGATGACATGTCCCATAGGACTGTCTGTCTTTGGGGCCCATTTTTCAGCTGTCACAGGGGCTCACCAGTTAGTGGGGGACAGAGCCAGGTGTCAATAACCCCCCCAATACACATCTAATCACAGACCAGGAAGAGCCCACAAAAAGAAAATAGGGTGTTTGTGTGAATGCCGTCCTCCGAGACCTGGCCTGTGTGTATGCTCAGGGAAGCTGTGTTAGCTGGATTTCCACATTGCAGACTGCAGGACTGAGATCTGTGTGCGAGTTCTTTACTCGGGATGCTGATAGGGCAGTGAGCAGGGAAGAGTACCCTGCCATTTGGCCCTGAGGGCAACTACAGCTGAATCCCATTAGAGACTTCTGAGAGACAGCACAGAGCTCGAAGCCAGCTCTCCCCCACCCACGAGGGAGGGACAGGAGAGCTGGGCTATTTATCCAGCGAGCCCCTGCAGTTGCTTCTCAGGAGGCACAGTGTGCCGGGCCAGAAGCGTTTGTTGGGCTGGAGGTGAGGGCCGAGAGGCGTCCCCCAGCAGCTCAGCTCTTCATTTCCCTGGGCTCGAGACAGCTGGACTGCAGCCTGACGGACCAGCAGGAGGTAACCAGCAGTGGGGGCAGCGGAAGGAGAAGGGTACACAGGCAGGTGGGACAAGAGTCCAGGTGGGACTGGGTCTCGCTCAGCTCCGAAAGGCAGCAGGGCCGTCCAGGTCCCTTGGTGCCAGTGCTTGGCAGTTGTTAAATATTTCACATACGCTCCTCGCTGAGGTCTCTCTCTCACTGGGCGGCTTGGGATTGAATCAGACATCCCACTTGAAAGCTATTGGCAGTTATGAAGCCCGATGAGAAGGGTTCTGCTGTTTTGCTGCGAGGCTGTCTCTCAACGAGGTCCAATAAGGTGGCGAAAGCCTGGCCATGGCAGCCATTCTTTCAGCAAGAAGCCAGGAAGTCGCTGACCTAAGCCTGGACTATAATCTGGATTTACATTTCCTGGGATGGAAGTGTGTTACTGAAGACCCGAAGCTAGAACACTGAAAGTTGATGTTTTCTGTGGAGTCGGGCAGTCCTGGGCTCCAGCCCCATTGTGGAGTGGCCTTGAGCAGTTCTCTTCCTGTTTTCTCGTCTGTAAAATGGAGTGGTCACACGTGCCTCGAAGGTTTCCCAAGGAGTGCGTGAGTGAGCGAGGGCCAGGTGCGCCTCTGCTGTACTCAGTTGGTTAAATACAAGGCTGGCTGGCTGTTGTTCACGCCACCCAGGTTTCTCTGAGCTGTTTGCACCGGTCACAGCGAGAGGCACATGGCCATCCAGGGGGTCAACACCCCATGCCACTCACCTGCTGTGAATGCTGATTTCCAGTTCGGACGCCTGACCCCTCTTAACGTGTTTGCTGGGGTAAGAGGCCTGGCCAGGAGATGGGGTCCTGGGCTGTGCCCTTCATCTGTAACAGGTGTGATCAAGGCCGGCTGGCTTGGCCGACTAAAGCTCTTGGATCCTTAGGGATAAATCAGTATCACCTGTTGTAGGGCTGACCTGAGAATTCAGTGAGCTAAACAGGGCCAAGTCGGCATCTCGGGGCTGGGCTGTTGCATGGCTCAGAAACTACACGCTCCTGTGATCTGAGGAATAAACCAGCGATGAGGGCAGGCTCTGGCCTTGCTCATTCACCACTGAGTCTGCTGTGCCCACGCAAGGCCTGGCAAGCAGGAGTTCAGAGAGTACTCAGCAGATGAGTGACGTCCCCGGAAGGCGCATTATGAACCTGTGGTTCTTCATTCTTTCTGCATGTTTACGGGATGAAACTGTGATTGAGAACTAACACAAAACATTAGTTTTATAGATATGAAAGTGCAGCCAGGAACACTGATCGGTCTCGAGAGTGTGTGGTTAATTTGCTCACAAAGAGTCCTCTCTAACAAACATTCACTGTGCACTTAAAATGTTTCTAGTGGTGTTAAAACTTGAGACTCTACCAACAATGATGGAGTATTGTACCAGTCCTTGATGAAGTCATGTTGTGGCAGAGTGCTCAGATATATTAGCGAGATGACGACCTTGCATGTGCCGTGATCCAGTATTTACACGTGTGACATGCTTCAGGCCCTCAGATGAAGCATTGACGCGGCCTTGGGGCCAGTGGAGACGAGTGGGGAAATCATCTTTAGGATGACACGGGGCAGGGAGGCGATGAGGGCCTCGGGCAGCTCAGGCACAGAAAGAACAGAAGGCACCAGGGCACATGGTGGTCAAGGAACTGGGGAGTTGTCCTTGAGACCAAAAGGTTGAAGACAACTCGTGTAGGCTGGGAGAGGTGACCTCTGGGTGGAAATAACAGCACAGTCAAATGCCGGGCAGGAGCTGACACATGTACGTTGGCAGAACTGAAAGATAAATCGGACGAATGCAGAGCATCAAGAAATGCAGTTAGACAGGCAGGGGCCAGGTCTTTTAGTCCTTGTGGGCCATGGACAAGAGTTTGGATTTGACTCTAAATGAAACAAAAGCCCTTAGGAACTGTAAGCAGGAGACAAGCAGTGAATTGAGCTTTAGGGTCTGTCCCTGTACAATGAAGCAGATAGGACGAGTGAGCAGGAGGAGCGTCGTCGGGAAGCTGTGAATGGGAGATGTCGATTAAGCAAGACAAAGCTGTTGGCAGTGAGAGGGAAGGAAGTGCACGCGTGCGTGATGAGCTTTCATAAGATGGAGTTGGGGTGTGCTGTGTGTGCCTCCCTCTGCCGCCTCTGCCCCATCCCCAGTTAGGAAGAACTCGAAGCTGAGCCCATCGGCAGGGATGTGCAGTCAAGGGAGACAGCCTGGTTTGGGTTGAAGAACAACAAGGTTTCCACTGACTGATGGTATTCCGAGTGTTAATGTAGATTTGGTTCAGAGTTTAGAGCTAAGTTGGTGTAACTGAACAGGTCCAGAGAGCCCAGACTCAGGAATAAGAGAACACAGGGGATTGAGTGTTGTCTGATGGAATGCTCACCCTCCATCCCTTGGCCCTGGTGGCTTCTTCGGTGATGTTAGTCTCAGGCAGGCTCTCCCCATGGCGTGCCATCTGCTGGAAGACCCAGATTGTAGCCTCCAAATTTCACAGCCCCAGCAGAAAGAGAGCTGCTCCTCTCCAACAATCCTTGCATAGGGCTGATGATTTACTCAGCGTGGGTCCCACGAACATCTCCAACATGGGCACTGTGCCAGGTGGGCTCCTGGGATTGGCCAGGCCAGGATCACATGATGACGTCTGAAGCTGGGGGTGGATTCCTCCTTCATTTCAGGGACCACGTGTGGAAAGTGAGGTGGTTGCCTGAAGACGAGTTGGGATACTGGTGTCTGGAGAAGCTGAGAGACGGTAGGTAGACTGGAAGGACAGGTGCCTACTAGCAGCAGCACCTGTTATCCTATGTGAGCTCTGCTTCACTCTTGTGTGGGGAGGTCAGAGAAGAATCTCTCATTTTCTGCCTTCCAGAGACTCGCAAGGTACCAGGGATGCAGACGCATACATAGAAGGTGCTTCCATAGGAACCGACTGTGATAAGTGTCCTGATTTGATGGCATCTCCATCGTATTGTGGCTGACTGCCTATTGAACTGGCACCTGGGGGCTTGGCACACATCTTCTCACCTTTCTATTTAATTGAGAATTAAATGTTCTGGATGTTAAATTAAATGATCTGGATGTTTCTCTTGTCCTCTGATGATGGGGTTCAGATGTCTGGAGTTGACCCCTAGCAGTAGCATTGCGTTAGTGTTGCCCAACATCTGGGAGTCATGGCTAAAGCACAGGTTTAAAGGCAGAACAGGGCCTGGAAACAGTCCAGAGGAAAAGGGGCTTCATGAAGTGAGAAGACCACAGGGAGTGCTTAGGTGGCCCGAGTTCCAGCCAAGATGATGATCTCCCCCCCACCACAAGTTGTCTGCCCGTGAGGCAACGTTTCTTTGCTGCTTACTGTCTTTGGCTTTCCCAGTCACAATATATTTATTAAACCCTGTGGTAGAGACTTGCTAGTCACTGAAAGATCGCTGCTCTCTCCTGTGCACACAGCTAGGCCAGCATTTCTCAGATCCCTGAAGTTCTGTGTGACTGGGCTCAGTGTGAGTGTCTGGTCAGTGGAGTGTGGGTGGACATAAGGTCAGGCCTTACTTCTGTGAAGCTTCCATGCTGTTTGCAGTGTACATTTGCCACCTGGAGGTCGAGGACCCAGTGGGAGAGTTGAGCCACAAGATGGGAAGAGGCTGGACCCTTACTTGACAGCAGAGAGTCACCCAACTATTCTCCCCCACCCACCCAAAGATGATGCACAGAAGTGACAGACGGATCTTCACATTGCTGACTTTGAAACTGTGGGTTGTTTTTGTTTGCTTTTGCCTCAGTGTACAGGCTTCAGCCTTCCCTGGTGAAGCACAGTTAAGAAATAGAAAAATTGTGCTGCATTCTAGGACTTAGTGTTAGCAAAGTTGGAGTAGCTCTTGCGTTCTTGTAGTTTTTAGTCTGTCCTGTGACTTTTTTTTTTTTTTAAATGTGTTCCTACCCAACTCACTGCCTTCCTGTGGACATTAACAGATGATGTTGGGAACAGAATCTTAAATAACTGGTGAGCGCTGTTCTGAGTCCCCTGCTGGGCTGGATGTTGGAAATGTATGTCCTCATCGACACTGCAGGCTTTCCTTGGCGTGGGGCCTGTTTACGGGTCATGGCCTGATTCTTTATGGTCTTTGAAGCCTGAGAAATTTGTTATTATATAAAGCCTTTTCCTTCACTCTTACCTTTGCTTGCAAAATCAGTCCTTTTAAAGAACTAGAATTTCATTTATTCAATTATCCATCAAGCAGCTCATCCATCCATCCATCTATCCATGTATCCATTCTTTCTACATAGTTTAATTAGTAGTTTCCTCCCATAAAATGCTGCTTTGATGGGTGCAATGCTAAGGTACTGGCATGAATTGTCCTTGTTGCCCAGATTCCGCAGAGTAAAAGGCATTATTATGACCAATACTTTGAGATAAGATATGCCTGCAGCTCTATTGTTGGTGAATGGGAGGCAGGGGTGACCCACATGTGTCCTCGTCAGGGCCTGGATTCTGTCCCTGTGCTGCTTCACATGGACCAGGATGTTCTCAGCCTGAAGAAGGGCTCACACGAAGTCGCTCCATTGGAGTTCGTATTGTACATGCCCAGGTGAATGTGTGTGCATTGTGATGATATGGGTGCAGGAGACTGTAATATCAACAGGTCATGGAATTGGAAAAAGTAGTGAAGAAAAACCTCATAATTCTGTAAGGCTGAAGGCATCCAAGATAAAAGGACACAGCGCTTCCCCAGCTCACAAATTAGGTGGCCAGGGAGTTGCAGAGGCACAATGTATGTAGAAATTCCAAGCTAGACTGTTAGATCTTCCACCTTTAACCTTCCAGCTGGATGGCTTTGGACAGGAGCTCCATCTCTGTGACTGCTTTTTCATCTGTAAAGCTGGAATCTTGTAGCTCATACCTAAGCTTTGGCTTCAAGGATTAGATGAGATGATGTTAGGACTGAGATAACACACTGTGTGTAAAGCCTGGCACAGAGTAACTTCCCGATAAATGGAACTTCTTATGACTTGGGATTAGAGGCAGTGGAACACATGTTCTTACTGTTAGTTCAAATGCTCCTCCCCCATACATGTTGCTGGCAAGCTAGCTTATTTATTTATTTATTTGAAAGGTGGAGAGACATATCTTTGATTAACTGGTTCACTCCTGCAACAGCCAGGGTTGGGCCAGGTTGAAGCCAGGAGACTCAGACTCCGTACGGATCTCTCAGAGGAGTGACAGGAGCACAAGTACCTGGGCCATCATCTCCCCTGCCTTCCCAGGCGCAGTAGCAGGGAATCGCATTAGAAGTAGAGTAGGTGGGACTGACACCAACACTCCCAAGTGCGATGTGGGCGTGACCAGCAGCAGCTTAATCTGTTCTGTGGCTTGATGAATCAGTTGTGTTCTGTCTCAGGTCTGACACCAACCAGTCTGTGGTCCTGGGCACAGTTCATAACCTGTGTCTCCAGGTGTGTGTGTGTGTGTGTGATGAGGACAGTACACTCTGCAGTTAGCACGGCCTAGGTACACCTGCTAGCTCTATCAGTTAACAGTTGTGCAAGTAACTCAGCTGCTCAGAATCTCCTTTTCCCTCCAGGAAAGGGGGAATGGAAAGAGGAAGCAGCCTGCTGAGGTCTGGGAAAGGGATTCACACACAGCGATCAGCCCAGTTCCCCAGGGAATGCCACCCATCCTCTCTACAGAAGTGCAAAGATGTCTTCAACTCTACCTGGTGGCTTTCTTACCTGTTCTGGTTCTGTTTTCACTTTTGAAAATCACACTCCTTGCCCCTGATCCTGCATCCTGGTCTGCAAACCGGTGTTGACACCATCTCTGTTGTCGCTGGCTCTCCAAGAAACGCACCTCTTTAATGCATGTGAAAGCAGGAGTTACCCATTACCTGGTTATTTTAGGCAAGAGCGATTATTAACTCGTTATCCAGATAATTACTGCAGCTCTCTAGCTGCCTTTCTGTGCACAGACTTAATGAGCTCTGAGAGTATGTGGCAGTGCTTTTTTTTGGCTGACATGGGAAAAATCTGAAGTGGTTTGGGTGAAGGCCTTAGAACTTCCGTGCACAAGGAGTGGCCACCCCAGGCCAGCATCCCCTCCTCCTGCAGGTGTTCGGACTGCTTTGGGAGGCAGTCGAAGGTTTCATTTAATTATGCGACATTGCTGGCATGTGAAAGTTGTAAATTCTACCTGAGGGAAGGATGTAGAGAAATGAGTGTATATGTGTGCACACAAAGATGTTGACTCCTACAGAGAAGCAGGACCTACCCCCACACTCCTGTGGACCCTCCAGCACCCAGAGCCAAGTAGACCAGTTAGCTGTCATCTGCATCGGCTTAGAGAAGAGGCTAACAGATTCCTCTGAAGTACTTCCTGTGACGTTCTGGTTATGCCTCTGCAGGCCGAGAGGCCTCTGCCTTGGCTACTCTGTTCTGATGCAGGGTGAAAGCAGTGAGAGGCAGTGTGTCAGCGAGGGAACTCGCTGTGTTCCAGCGAAACGTCCTTCGTGGACACTCGAACTTGGACACCCTCTAATTTTCACAGGCCACAGACTGTCTTCCTGGTGGCGTTTTCACTGTTGACAAATGCAGAAGCCATTTTTTCCTCCTGTGCCCTACACAGTGGACGTGGTCTGGACGTGGCCCATCCTTTGCGCAGCCCTGCGTTAGAGTCCGCGCCTCATAAGCCGTGCTCCTTCAGTGATTCACAGTTTCACCTTGGCCACATCCCTCACCTGCTCGGCACCCCTGTCTCCTAGTGGCACTAACCTCTCCCTGGGGTGGTCAAGCAACTTAACAACGCTTAGCAGAGGTGAAACGCCATAGCACCACCTGGTGCACAACATGCCCCCTGAGAAGCATCAGCTTGTATCATTTTCATAAGTTAGCATCTGGGTGAATTCTCACAACCACCTTGTGAGGCAATTAATGTTATCCCCACTTCCCAGATGAGGACATCGAGGTCAGAAGTGCTAAGTGATGTGAGGCTGGCGTTGCAGGCAGATTTATTCACAGAAATGTCGGCCATCAGTGGGCAGCCTCTAAGGGAGGACTCCACCCTGCTTCAGAATGGCCTTGTCCTGCTGGAAATGCTGCTTTGGGTAGCACTGCACCGTCAGAACTTGCCTGTGGCTCCCAGTAGGTGGCAGCTGGCAAGTGTCTGAGCACAGAGAAAGGGGGTCTTGAGGCAAGCAGGTGGCCGGGAGGGGGGTGGCTGTCCAGTGAAAGCAGCAGAGCAGCCCTCCTTGCGTTTTCCATTCTTCCATTGTTCTCCTTTCTGGGCATACTCTGGAGTTTGCATCAGGGACTTCCCTGTTGGCTTTGTAAAGTGCTGGGCGGTTACAGTTGCAAGATGTGCACTTACCCTCTCCTATCATATTTTTCTTTCTCCCTAATGCACCAAATTAGAAGATTGGCTGATTTTCATTTTCCCTAAAAAGTAAAATCTCTGCTTAAATCACAAGTGCCTGATGCACTTAGCAGCCATGACAGCTTCTCGCAGGCAGTCATTGCTCTGTTCCCTCTCTCCCCAGAGAATAATCAGATCTATTGTGATTTAGAGATGCATTAGCTACACTTAGAGTTACGGATCAACTTCCACTTCTGGGCAAGTTGCTGTGATTCAGGTGGTAAGACTCCATCACCTATAGAATGTGATATATTCATTCCTCTCCCTTCTCCTATCATCTCTGAAAGGATAAAGGACCCAGCGAACTATCAGCAGATTCTGGAGGAGCTTGAAGTCCTGGGGTAGAAGAATCACCTGTGACCCTTGGGTGACTTGTTGTGCGTTTTCCTATGCTGCCAGTTTACAAAGTTGTTCCTCCCAGAAGACAGACAGGCCCGGTCTATGAGTCTTGCTTTTCCAGCTCCTGCACTGTGCTTGCTCTCCAGGTCTGGAGCATTGCAACTGACCTGGCTGTTGTGTATCAGGGAGCTGCATATGCAAATTTTAGACATGGCTCCCTCTGCAGGCTCAGATGTCCCTGAAGGGAGAAGTTAAGATCTCTCCCACATGCCTTACTGTGCCACCAGCATCAGATCCTTGTGCAGGGTGCTTCATTGCCCCATTTCACCAAGCAAATGCAGCAACACTCCCTTCATACAGTTCTTGACAGATTGAGCGTTTATGACACAGCTGGAATGGTGCGTGCCACACAGGACACCGGGAAAGATGCTGAGAGGAACAGCATTTGATGGTGGAGCATGCCGTGGCCTGAGTGCAGACCTTCCGTGGAATTCATCGCTCAGTCTCTCTTTCAGGCCTTGCTAAGTTTACCTGCCTGGCCCCATTGTACCCATCCCTCTCTCCTCTCTAGCCATGCAGTCTATCTTTCTCTTGGTTTAAGGCAGTAGTGTACTGGGTGAGGTCCTATCAGCCCAGAGGGTGAAGGGTTAAATTTTAAGACTTTTGCAAATGGATGGTTAAGTACATGGATCACTCAGAATTATACAAGCTCACAGTTAATTAAGATAATAAATATGCCAAACTTGCCACTCCTGTTGGTTCCTCTGCATGTCATTATCTGTTATGTCCAGGCTATTTAGGTAAAATCTGTATAAAAGGAGCTGCCACACGTCTCTTCTCAACACCTTGTTCAGTGACTCCACCTTGTTACCTTAAAATTGAATATGGTGGGTGTGTTTACACCACAGGCATTGGCAACCAATACAAGTCAGCACTGGATTTCTTGTTTTGTGGTGTGTAGAAGAGTGGTTGGAGAACATTTTTTTTTTTCTGTGAGAAGCTGTATTACCTCAATTTGTGTTTCATAAATCTTAAAGCGATTGTGAAATAAAATGTTAATCATAAAATGTTGTAGGCAGAAACAAATGAGCTTGATAGTGTTTCAATAAATTTTCTTGACCAAGACAGCAGGCTCATTGTATGCTAACTTCTGTCCTTTTACTTATAGAAGCAATGATATGTTAATGATTTTACATTTTAAAATGGGTCAGTTACTGTTATCAACTATAGAGCTCACCCACACCCCGTGAAGACCCATTCTCCCAGAATCTCATATTCTAGGACTGAGCAAAGCAGCTGCTGGCCTAATTAAGAAGCGACACTCTGCCTTACGTCATTGTTTTGCTTTAACCTTCGAACTTAGATGACAGCATCAGCCAGCCTGGGTACAGAGACTACAGGAGTGCAGCTTGTCGCCTGTGAGCCTAGGTTGGCTCTAGATGTAAGCGTTTTGCAATAACAAAAGCAGTCTGTGGGAATCAACTTGGCAGTGTGTAGAATTTTCAGTAGACTATTACTTGATGCATTTTATTATAAACTGCTGGACAGCAATAATAAAAGGTATGTGTGCCTAGATATGCACATCGTGGTTTTTGTCAGGAGGTGGTTGTTGATACTGACAGACACACCACTGCTTGGAGGGCCAGGTTTCTTCTGGTCTGCAGGATTTCTTAAAAAAAAAATACTTTGAGATCCCAGTGGAAAGAACGGGGCCATCAAAGAAGGAGGTACCTTTCTCTGAAGGGAGGAGAGAACTTCCACTTTGACTATGACCCTGTCGGAATAAGATCGAAGTCCACGAACCCTAAAGGCTTCCATAGCCTCGGCAACTCATGACCAGAGCCTAGGGAGATTACTGACGCCATAAACAAGAGTGTCAAATTGTTAAATCAACATCAGGAGTCACTGTGTACTTACGTCTCATGAGGGATCGGTCCTTAATGTGTTATCCAATGTGAAATAATGCTATTACTAGTACTGAAACAGTATTTTTACACTTTGTGTTTCTGAGTGGGTGCAAACTGATGAAATCTTTACATAGTATATATTGAATCGATCTTCTTTATATAAAGATAATTGCAAATGATTAAAAAATCTTGGTGTTAAACTGGAAATTGCATAGACAATTAATCAATTTTTTTAAAAAAAATCATGTAGGATCTCTGTCCTTAATGTGCTGTACATTGTGAATTAATACTGTAACTAGTACTCCAACAGTATTATCATTTTGTGTCTCTATGCGAGGGTAAACCGTTGAAATCTTTACGTAATATGTACTAAATTGACCTTCTGTGTATAAAGAGAATTGAAAATGAATCTTGATGTGAACAGAAGGGGAGAGGGAGCGGGAAAGGGGAGGGTAGGGGGAGGGAGAGAAGTTGTGTGGGGGGGGAGCCATTGTAATCCATAAGCTGTTCTTTGGAAATTTATATTCTTTAAATAAAAGCTTTATATAAAAAAAAAATACTTTGTGGATATCCACAGGCCCAAGGGAATTCATTGCAGGATGCACATGGTTTTTTTTGCAACACTTTAAACCACAATCTAATTCATGAATTAGCTATAATTATTGTCTTTTTTCCCCCCCAAAACAATGCAAGAATTCCTAGGCAACGATGGTCTGGCGTCTTTATCATCAGTGTCTTTGGATCCTAATAGTTGGTTGAAAGTAGTAGGCACCAAGTATATTTGTAACTGAATTGAATTGTGATTTTTTTTAAATGAAGTCTGTATTTAAGAGTTTAAGTTCCAGCTCTGTGTAGTCGGAGTTGAGTATAAATTCAGCAAGTTAAGTAATAAATGGCTATTGCTCTCCCACAACATACTTGAAATCCAGTTTTGAGGCCCCAGTAGTTGCTGAAATCGATGCCCACTTTCTCCAGGTATAGCAATTATTTCTCATATTGTTATTGACTGTCTCCTTAAAGACCAGCCAAGACAAATCTATTTCTCGAGCTGTTGTAAATGATTTGAAGCAGGAAGATGAATGAAATAGAATGAAGGTTGTTTAAAAGATTGATCCCTCCTTATCTTCACTCAAGAGATGAGTGGCCAGTTACTACCAACTTAGCCCAGGTGAAAGGCAGGAACAAACAATTTCTGATCCATGCAAGTACAACGGTCTAACCACTGATCTCCAAAGACTTACACAGTTCTGACAAACAGCACACATTTCTGCATATACTGGAGAAGGGTTTGCTTGATAGGGATTTCTGGATTTCATTGAGATTTGGTGTCACAAGTCTGTGAATGAGCCTAGGGATCTGGACCCCATAGTAGAGGAAGAGTCTGGTCAGGAGCCTGCAGGGAAGAGCTCCTATCTGGAGTTGATACTTCAGTTCAGGGCCCCCAGAAAGAGAAATGGAGCTGTGCTCTCAGATACCTTCACGCTTCTTTCTGCATGCTCTACCTGGAGCAGATGTTGGTGGAGATGAAGTTTATTCCACCAGCATGTTCCACTGTGTGGGAATGATGGAGTGTTGCAGCTGGGGTGGGGTCTTCAGGCAGGGACAGAGCAGACTGCATCACAGCTGCGTGTCCTCAACATTGTTGGCACTTGGCACTGTGCTCATTACCTGGGTTTACGAATCCAGACAAGGAAGGCATGCAAGAAATGTCCCTGGCTCCTCCCCAGTGCCTTAGGATGATGGGGGGGGGGGGGATCCTAACTGCCTGCTTGACCTCATTGGCAGATAGCAGACACTCAACAAATGGTCATTATTTTCATATTTAATTAGACTGTTTTTTCGATATGTAAAAAGGAAGGAAATTCATGTACTGTGAGTTGATTATAGACACATGAGGACCCATTTGGGAACATGAGCCTTACTCATATCACCAAGGGACATGGGCTAAATTGAGGACTAGATCTTAAGTGATTTCTAGCTGATTGGCTCTGTGCTGTCTTTGAGAATCATGATCCTGTACAATATCCAACGTGCCGTCTCCATTTTGCAGGTGAGAAAACAAATGCTTAGTGAGGCTGTGTGAGAGTACAGGAGGAAAATTGTAGAAAATAATTTTTTTTAAAATTTTCGTGGAAAAAATTTCATAATACACAGAAAATCTATACTAAAGAAAATTGTGTGTGGATCTCAAAATTGGTTCTACACCAAAATAACCTCAGTTTTCATCAGCTTTTCCACAAACCTTTTGAAGTTAGCCCTGTGTATATGGAAATGTTCACGGGGCCAGCAGGATCTTATACTCAGGGGTCTTACAACAGGCTCCTGCTTTAAGCACTGCACTCTGCTAGGAGAGAGGGGCTGAAAGGAGCCCTTTAGACTATCAAGATGCCATCTTACCTGAACTCTCATTCATCAAGTGATTCTCTAAGACATACTGTGCACCAGTGTCTGTTTTAGGAACACAAAGTAGACTAAAACAATGCAGTAAGTAAAATCCCAGGGTACCTCACAATGATCATAGGAAATGTGATTAAATATTTTTGGAGTCCCAAATTTTGAAATTTTTACATGAGAGATCTCCAGATAGGCCATGATAAAAATATACCTGTATTTAAAAATCTTTGACACTGCCTGAAGTGCCCTTCTATAGTCTGCCAGGTAGCAGTGCGAGCCAGAAGGAAGTAAGGGGAGAAAAAGTGATGAGTCGTACTGGGGTTGGAATTTGAAGGAGGGGGTCAGGAAAGGGAACTTTTTTTTCCTATTTAAACTACCTGAAAGAGAGTCAGATCCTCCATGCAGCCCCACCCCTGACCCCACCACACATCCACAAACACCACCAAATGCCTGCAGCAGCCAAGGCTGAGTTAGGTGAAAGACGGGATCCCAGATCTGGGACATAGGTCCAGGTCTCTCAAATAGGAGTAGGGACTGAACTGCCAAACCAGCAGGAAGTTGAAATCAGAAGCAGAGCCTGAACAAGAGCCTAAGCACCCTGATATAGGATGCAGGCATCTTAAGCAGAAACTAACTACCATGCCAGATGCCCACCCAGAATGAAACTCTTGGGACCTAAGAGGTGAGGGAGCCAGCCCTATGATGAGGGCAAAGGTCAGCACATCTGGCCTGTGGCTTTTTTTTTTTTCCATAAGTAGTGTTTCATTGGAACACAATTGGGCCCACTGTTTTGTATGTAGCTGCTTTTATGTTAAATTGGCAGACTTGACCAGTTAGAACAGGTTTTGTTAAGCTAAAAAGTCCAAGATATTTACTATTGCCCATTTTTAGAACAACAACAACAACAGAAAGTCTCCTTTACCTGAAAGAGCTTGTCAGGACAGAGGAAACGGACCCTTGAAGAAATCCCATGGTGGGTGTAGCTGCAGCAAAGTGAGCAAGGGGGTCAGTGGGAGGAAGTGGGTGGGGGCCCAGCGCCGGGGTCTCATGGGCTGTTTGAAGACCTCTGAGGACAGCAGGAAGAAAGGGAGGGCTCTGAGTGGGGAAGAGTTCTCATCTCCCTCCAGTTCCAGCTCTTTGTGATGGCACGTGGGCGGCGCATGTTGGAAAGGCAGCGTCAGTACCAGTAGGAGGCAAAGACGGGAAGCAGAAATGGGCAGTAGAAATCCAGCTATGATGCAGCCCAATGACAACCTCAGCCCCTCCCAGGAGGTTCAGAACTGGTCCTGTTGGGCCTGACGTGGCCAGGCCTTTGCTCTCCTGCAGTGATTGGTCACTGACTGTCCATCTTTGAATGGCAGTTAATGATTACAATGAGGAAAAGGAGCTGAGGGGCTGACCCAGAGGGCTGTCCATTGAATGTGCTCCCAGCAACTGGGGCCTGAGTCCTCACTGAAGTAGGATTTTGGTGGCACTTGACAGTGTGTGGCAGAGAAGATGACAGGAGCAAGAAGCACATCAGTGCTAATAGGTAAGCTGTGCCAGCAATCCAGTAATGGAGGAGGCGGCAGTGGACAGTGGGCCAACCTGAACACCTTTGGAAGGTAGAGCTCGCCTATGTTCTTAAAGGCTAAGATTGCCTCGCAGGAGCCAAATGCAAGGGAACAAGCCAAAGGAAGGGCTCTAAGGACTGGACCTGGGTGGTGAAGTCTCTAGTGCACTGATGAGTGTCCACTCATGGTCTGGAGTTAACTTTTTTGTGCTTTGATCACAAATGAGTCAGTGACAGGGACTATAAGTCCCCATCACGTGGCTGGTCTGTTCCAGCAGTGGCTGTTCTGTTCACACAGACGGGCCAACAAGAGCGTTGTATTGCTAAACTTGGCGTGAAACAGCACAGCTGTTTATGGATCTTCACGGTGTAGAATATTGCCTTGGATTGGAAATTCTGCTTCAGTTCTCCTGGTGGGCAAATCGAGAAATTGCATTCCATAATTTACCTCCAATGTGACAGAGTATTGCATGTAATAGGGGCAGTAAGCCTGTAGATTTTAGCACATTTATGGTGGTGTGATGTGGTCTGACACGGTGTCTATGACTAGTGTGGGGAGAAATGGAAGGTTTAAATGGATTCCAATTTCATTATCCCACTGTGATCTGAGACCAAAATGTTGTCACCCAATAAAGCATTTTATCAAATCCCCTCCAGGGCTGAGCAGCACAGTTGGGCCAATGAAAACTGTTTGCTGGGTATACTGCTTAGCACGTAGCGTTTTTAACTTGGGTATGCAGGCAGCCAATGGATTCTAGCAGGCTTTGCTCACAATGAGCCTGGTTTGGCTATTACACGAGATTGACATTGAGGAAAAACCGGACTCTCTGTTCCTTGCCTGATTTAGCGGCTTCTCTGCTCATTTGAATTCAGCTGAGCTGGTACGTCTAGCTCTGGGAAAACCTGCAGGAGTAAAATGAGAACCAATGGAAGTAATTCACGAAGAACTAGAAGTGCACAGGAAATTAATTTCACTGGATTCTCAAGCCAGTCAGTCACCTGCGGTGTGGTTTTGCTTTCTGTGCCTCTCCCTTGCTTACGGACTGATGGGAACAATGAAGTCACTAGTTGATTCTTCTCTGTGATGAGGAATGGCCAGGATGCAGTGGGCAGCTGGAGGTGGGTACCTAACTCAATCCTGAGGTTTAAGGAATGCTTCCTGGAAGACACAATGCTTATGTTCAGAATAAAAAAGTGAGAGTTCAACAAAGGAAGACCTTGAAAGTGGAAACTGTGCCATTCATAGATTCCATGAAAGCAGGTAGAAGATCTGTTGCACAATGGACAGGACAACGTCCTCCATGCTTAGACTCGCAAGTAAATCACAGTTCTTGTTTCAGTGGGCAAGTGGCACAACTAAACAGACCATCGTGATACAGATGGGAGTGCCCAGGTGGAGAAGTCAGGTCTGGTCCACCACATTCCAGTGCCACATTTAGTGAGTAAGGAATCAGTGGATGGAAGATCTCCAACCCCACTACCTCCACCAGCCCCCATCGCTCTGCCTTTCTAAGCAATAAGCGTTTTAAAAGATGAAGAGATGGAGATCACATGAGACATTCTTGCACAAGCAACACACCAACTAGGGGCTTAAGAAATTTTGGGAAGTGATGGATCTATTTAAATACTTGCTGAATTAAAGTTTGTTGTCATATTTTTCTCCCCTCTAATTCATTATCTTCTGTTTAAACTTTCCTTAGTCAATCTAGTATTATCAATTTCTTATTTGTCACAGATTTTTAGAAAAGTCAGAATGCACAGTTATTAACTCTACTCCCTTTCCACACACTAAACGTCGTGCCCCTTGATCCCTTCAGGAATGTTGGTGTCTTCCCTCAGCACTTGGAGAACTCGATGCACTTCCTGGAGTCCAGTGTTGTCTGGTTAAGTGTCTGTATTCATTATCTTCTATATCAATCCCTTTATTGTGTTGTAGTTCGTTGGTTTCTAGTCCTTTGAATTCTTAGCTGTGGTATAATCTTGGTTCTTTGTCTTTCTCTGAATATTTTTTTGTCTACCTTGGTTCCCTTCCTTCTACCCAACATCTAAGTGATTTTTGAAATTCTAAGTTTTTGTACCTTGTTAGCACTGTTTCTAGGTACCCTGTCCTAGTTTCATTAAGAAGATCCTGCCTAGGTCTATATTAACCCCTCTACTCTGCTGAATGGTTTAACTTGTGTACTGAACACCTGGATGCCCCAAAGGCTAACAAACTGATTATGTCAAGGTCCAAACTCATTCTGATGCTTTAATACTGTTGAAGGTTTTTGCTGTAGCACTTAGTCATCCAGGTTCAGGATCTTTTCCTCTACCACTCCCTTTGCTTCCCTCAAGTTACCTCCATGGTCATGTCCTGTCACTCATTTATGTTTAGCTCCCTCCTTTGCCTGTCTATGCCACCTGCTTTCCACACACATCCATCTACTTAATACTGTGGGGTCTGTGTTACTTCCCATGGGACAAAAGAAATAAAACCCAAGCAATGTGCTTCTGGTTGGGGAAGATGGACGCCCAAAGACTCTTTCACAGTGGTCTCAATGTTAGCCAAACAAATGTACAGACAGAGTATGGGGGAATATCCCTGGGGTCTTTCATCACGAATGTAGACAACATATTCCTGTACAGAGAAGGCCCATAGGCTGGAGTGGATTTGAGGGCAGCTTATCAGTTCTTTGTGCATTGATTCCTAAGTCTTGACCCCAAATATGGAGATGAGGCTCTACAGACAATACTTCTGAATGCCTTTTTGTCCTTCTGTTCTTCCTCTGTGATGTCAAGTTCCTTTCATTGTGCTGCTTAAGAATGTCTTTACTGGGATTAAAACATGACAGAAAACTACATATATAATGCATACAATTGGGTAATCTTGTACACGTGCATACACCTGTGCAACCACAGCCAAGGCAATACATAGATCCATCACCTCCCAAAATTTCGTAAGCCCCTAGTTGGTCTGTTTATGGAAGGATGTCTCACGTGATCTCCATCTCTTTATCTTTTGAAACACTTACTGCTTAGAAAGGCATAGTGATGGGAGTTGGTGGAGGTAGTGGGGTTAGATATCTTCCATCCACTGATTCACTACCCAAATGGTTGCAATAGCCAGGGCTAGGCTAGGTCAAAGTCAAGAGTCAGGACCTCTACTCACATGGGCATAGCTGGAGCCCACATACTTGGGCTGTCCTCTGTCCTCTGCTACCTTCCTGAGCACCTTAGCAGGAAGCTGAATTGGAAACATAGCAGCCAGGATTCAGACGTTCAGACTGGCACTCTGACAGGGGTACTGGCATCAGAGGCAGCAGCTTAACAATGCCAACACTGGAACCTATCCCTTAACAAAAATTTTAAGCACTGTTTATTGCAGGCACTACCTTGCACAGCCAATTCCAGAACTTAGTCTGTGTAACTATCCATTTCTTACACATTCCTAAAGCTCTGTTTGAGTCTGTCCCCTGGGATGGGCTGACAGGCTGTTCTTCCAAGTGTGTTGCTAGAAAATTATGGGTGTTTCATCATGAGAGGTGAAATAGCTATGAAAAAAAATCGGTCATTTCCACTATGATAATAAATGTCTCCAGTACTTTATTCTTACTTAGCTTACATCACACAAAGCCCCTTGGTTTTGATAGCAAACTCCAAGAAAATGAAAGTGTAGGAAATTCATCCTAAACAGAAATAATCTCTGGGTTGAAGTCTGCCCATAAACTCTCTCACATTCTAACCTACTCAGTTTCCCTAAGAGGGCTTTTAATGTGCCATCCTTCTGCCCTGTAGCTTTTGGTGGCTCGCAGACAGATTTCCATATGCCTTACCCTGGTCTTTAATCCCACTGCCTCCCCATCATTTCTTACTGTACGTTCCCAGATAAGCTCTCATGTTGCTGATGAACAGCACTACCTGCTCTAATAGGATTATACCTTTCAGGTTCATGATCCCAAGCCAGGATCTACTACGGTTTTGTTCTGGAATGCTTCCCTGTATTTATTTAAATCATACTCATTCTCAAGTGCATTCTGGGGAGGTGTCAACTTGTTGAGTAGGAATCGGCTCACGAGGCCCTGGACATTCACAGTGCTGGTGGTGCTTTTTGTAGCACACTTAATGCTTTTCTCTCACTCATGATTGATGAGTAGGTCCTACTAGTCCTGCTGCATCCATAACCCTGGTACCGAGTGGCGGTTACACTGTTGTTTGTATTCCTTGTGTTAGAAGGTCTACGGCGTGTGAAAAACTTTGTAGTAGACAAATGTATTTGATAAAACATGAAGTAAACATTCAAAGAAGCCCTTGGGAAACTATCTCTTGTTTTAGAAACAAATTTCCTGCATACCCACCCCTAGGAACTATGATTGGTTCCTTTCTCCCATCAGGCACTCTTCAGTATGGTCTTGACTATGTAATACTTTGTTCGTTTTAATTAAGACAATTTGCTAACACCCTAACCAGATGTGATTTAACTCTTAAAGTTTCTGTAATTTTATGAACCCAGAAAAATCCATCTCAGATGCCATCCTTTGGTGATTGATTTCGATAAATGAATAAACCATCCTCTACCAAACTGGCATACACATCCAAGCCCCAAAGATCTCCACCCCGACCTGTAAGGGAGGCCAGGTCCTTACTAAGAATTTCTATGGAAATTCAATTTCAGAAGCATTTTTCACGACAGAATCATGCTCTGCCTCAGAGTTACAAAGCTTTCATCCTGAGACATGCTTTCATTTTTTCATCAGTTTAAAGAGTGTGAGAACAAGGAGGAGTTAATAAAGGTACGGAGTCATTGAAGTCTACTTAAACTTCCTGTTTAAGCAGCAAGCGGGGTTCTATTGGTTTTAAGAAAGTGTTAGAAAGTGCTACTTCAAGTTAATGGAAGGCACTGAATTTTTCTGTAATTGCTTAAAATAGATGAAGTCTCTATATTTCTAACAACACTTTTTCTCTAGGATAGAAAAGTGAAATATGGTGACATTCAGACTGTTGTCGCCTTTTCACAATATTAACAAGTGAAAAAATAGTTAATTCTGTCAACTAGTAGCTAAATGCTGCTCTGGCTGGCTTTGTGGCACAGCACATTAAGTAACAGCTTCTGATACCTGCGTCTCATATTATAGTATATTTGTACCCCGCTACTCCACTTCTGATCCAGCCTCCTGCTAATGTGATTGGGAGGATAGAGGGAATATGACCTAAGTACTTGGGCCCATTCCACCCATATGGGAGACCAGGATATGACCTGGCTTTGGCCTGGCTGCTACAGTTATTTGGGGAGTTAATGGGAGAATGGAAGAGATGGGATGATCTCTGTCTCTTCTCTCTGTTTCCTCCACACCCCGACTCCCTGTTCCTCTCTGTTTGTCTCTCTCTGTTGCTATGCCTTTCAAATAAATAAATGAATCTTTAAATATATTTAAATATTTACCCAAGTAGTGTACAGTCAATGTAGAATATTATTTAATCCATTTTAACCTTCAAAGATCCTTTCTTTTCTCTGAAAAGATACTTGAACTTTGGGTGTTGATTACATGTGAAAATACGTCAAATACAGATTCTACATCTCCAAATATTCAAAACTAATTATCCTTTCATTTGCATGTGAAAGCAAATTACCACCTAATAGACCATTTTCCTGGCAAACCTTTCTTTATCGTAATGAGCAGAATGAGGAAGCTTATTAGAGCCTGATTAAAAACCTCCATGCCATTCAACAGGTTGCTGCTGCATTTAACACTGACCAAGCAGAAGCAACCAAGAGACAAATACTCTTATTTGGACATGGATCTGGGCTCATGTCAAATTAACATTTTTATTGCAACGGGTGTCACCCTGACAATACTTGATTGCTTTCTTGACATAAAACACGTGGATACTTTAATTTTGGATGGAAATTCTTAAACAATTTCCAGATGGTAAGATGACAATGGGAAGAACTGGGCTACACATGTCATCATTACAAACTTAAAATTGTATTCTCAGACAATGCAGTGGGTATCAGCCCAACCCAGTTTCTTTAGAAGTGTCTTTAAACGGAGATGGGTCATATCTAGAAAGAGAAGGCAATAATATGGATGTATCAGCCTTTGTCGTAACAATGAGGCATCACTACGCCATGCTGAAACTCCGTAGCTTACACCTCTGTGAGTAGGTCCAGGGGTGGGCTGGGCTGCGGATGGTAGTTTTCAGAGTAGGTCCAGGGGTGGGCTGGACTGGGGATGGTGGGTTTCACTTGTCTCTCCTTATGTCTCATCCTGAGCGAACTGCCGGTTCCCTGGTGCATGCTCTTTTCCTGGCAAAGATAGAAAGTTGTCAGCCAGACATAGGCAGCAAGGGTGCACGGTTGCTTCCACCCACTGGGCTCAGCGAGTCATCTGGCAAAGGCCAGTGTTGGCTGGGGACGCTTGTGTTTGGAACAAGTACAAAATCACGTACTGAATGGCTATAAGTGGCAAGTGGAGAAAAACTGGGAAAAACATCCTCTGACAGCTGCATGGTTGTAGGAGTCTTTAAAAAAAGATTTTCAAAAGGGGTTGCCTCTTACATTTGTGCATTTTTAAGAGTAAATTTATCTCTGTACATGTAGTCAGAAAGTATCTCGTAATTATCCTGGACTTGATGCACTCTTGTTTGTTCTCCCATGTCCAGAACGACTACAGATCTTGCTTTCATTCCACTTTTAAAACCAAAACTTACAGTGTCCATTCTAGACTCAGAAACAGGTCAGTGGATGACTGTTCTCTGCCAGTGGAGCTCCCCACCTTGGCTGGCTTCGTAATACCCTTCACAGTACATTGCTCCTCTCTTCCATCAGCCCCCAGGACGTCACATCTGTCTATGCACCTGCTGCTTCCTCTGCCGGAGCCCAGCCCAGACCGCACAACCTGTGTGGATCCTTCACTCAACCTGAGAGCTTTCTACCACCTTCTCTGTGGCTTCCTGGCGCTTTCTACATATGTCCACATCATGCTTAAATTAATAGATTGAGATTAGTCATTCACATGTCTATTTTCTTCTCAGGTGTGAGATCTTTGAAGGCAGGGTTCATGTCTCATTTTCTATTCTCAGCACTTAACTCTGTGCTTGTAACATAGTAGACTTCAGATAAGGTGGTTGGATTAAATTGAAGGATATTTTTAAAATAAGCTCATTTAAAAAACAGCAGGAATGGTCATGGCACAGATAGATAGACAGATCAACAAAATTAAAAACTAATAAATAAAAATTATAGGAAACTCAGTTTTTACTTTTCAAATGGGTGTTATGTTTTCAGAAGATAAAGCATTGTGTTTTAAGAATGTGGTTATCTGGAATAGCAGATGGGAGTCTATACAACAACTTTTAGAGAAATGTATAATTTCCAGAATATTAAAATACATTCACATGTGTTGATCCAGAAATTTGAAATAAAGACGTGAAAAAATTCTGTGTATGGTTATTGATTGTAGCACCATTTATAATAGGGAAAATATGGAAATATTCTACATCTCTTACACTATGAGATGGCTTAGAGAAATTATGGTATGGCTAGAATGCTAGGCCAGAATGTCTGCAGTTAAAGAGGGCTAGTTTTTAAAGTGTAGGAAAGGTTTATATATTGTCCAACAGGGAAATTAGATTGTGGAACAGAGCAGCAGAGTCTATTCTGTTATGCCAATTTTGTAAACAAGTAATGGGCTATTGATACTTACGTCCAACATGAGCCAAAAAGTAGATGTGAAGGAAATATAGCAAAGTATTAACAGTGATTACTTTGTGATGTACTGATCACAGGGTGGTGTTTATGTGTATGTGTGTTCTTGTCTAGTTTCCAAATTTTCCACAAAAATCATGGGTAACATTTATAGTAAATGAAAAGATCTAAAAATATTTTTCTGAACATATAATTATGACACAGTAACTTGAATCATTAAGTGGGCTGTGAGAACCCTACATTATTGATTATGCAAAGCACTTCACTTTTATCTAAGTCCTACTACTTTTGAGCCATGGCTGTTGTTTATTTTTAGATTGGCTTCCAGTTTTCCTTAGCAATTATGACTAAGAGCTGAAATGAATATTCTATGTAGAATTGTTCTTCATATATATGCAAAATCCTGCTTTCGCTAATGTAATTGCACCTGAGTGAGAGTAACTGTAGCAAGGACTATAAAAGAAGATAAAGTGGAAATATGATGTATAATTTTCCTTTGCATAATTGTAACTCCCAAGAACGCATGCTCCTTGCAGAAGAGTAATTTAAATGATAGCACAACACATGCCGTACTTTAAGGAAGAAGTGAGCTGTCATGCACTGAGTGGGGGTGCCAGCAACCTGCAAGTCTTGGGAATACACCCAAATCCCTCCATGAGCCCATTAAAAATAGATTGGCTTAATTTTACTGCTTGCTGAAGTATAAGTGATATGATATAATTTTAAGTGCATAAAATTACTAAATACACATCGAAAAATGAGTAATGATTAAAATTACAGAAATACTGAACTCTATACAATGTAAGCAGACTAACGGAGTAAATTCCATGTTCCCATAACACACACAGTTAATTTCTTTCTTGGCATACCCTCTGTTTTAGAGATGATCTTAACTATCTAAAGCTTAATATTTTTTGTCTTAGGAGCAAAGCTAGTTTGGAACAGCAGTGAACATATTCATAACCCAAGGCCAGGGTTCATACATATTTTGAAGGCGTTATTCAGAACTTCTGAGAACAATTGATCTAGCAAGGGCATGAGGAGATTTTTCATCTCAACTAAGCATAGACACATCCCTTAATTCAGTTATAGGATTTAAAATACAGGCCCAAACACTGAGCACTCTTCTCTTTGGTCAGCATAAAGCATATAAACATGGAAAACATCCAATGTTGCTCCTCCCCCACTGCTAATGTTTTCCCCAAGTCTTTCCAAAGGGTTTGCTCTGCATCTCTTACAAATAAAGAGCAAAGCTGTGTATTCATTTTTCAAAAACAAAATCCATCTGACTTCATAAGTATAACATGCCTAGAAGAAAATCAGTCTATTTGGATGGGTGCAAACTAGATACTTTTATAGGAAATTTTGAAATAGTTATGATTGATTAGCTTATCTGGCATGTATTGGGCACATGTTGGGCACAGGTGCTCTTAGGCTTGGGAGAGAATAGTGAAGAAGATGAATAAGGGGGTCCATCTTTATTCTTAATATAAAGAGAACAGAGTTCATATGTTTCATAGGACAGTTAAAGCACAGAGTTTTCTCCCACTATTTCTTATTTTTTTTTTTAAATAAAATATATGTTTTATTTGAAAGGCATAGTTAGAGAGCAGGAAAGACAGATCCTCCATATGCTGGTTCACTCCCAAAATGGCCACAACATCTGGACTGGGCCAGGGCAGAGCCAGGAGCTTCTTCTGGGGTTCCCACGTGGGTGCAGGGGCCCAAGTTTTTGGACCATCCTCCCCTGCTTTCCCAGGCACATCAGCAGGGAGCTTGATAGAAAATGGGGCAGCCAGAACTTGAACTGGTGCCTATATATGACGATGGGGCTGCAGACGGCTGCTTAATCTAATTTGCCATAGTACCAGCACCTCTCCCACTATTTCTTAATGGAGCAAGACAAGAAACCCTTACTTGGAGAAATCTTGCATTCTGCTCATCTCCTTTACTTGTAATGAGCCACTTCTTCAGAGCTCAGTTGACAGACAGGGCCGAGCACTCTCTCCCAGCCTGCTTCTGGACTCCAGCTTACATCCTTGAGAAGCAGGAAATGCCCAGTTTAATGTAACAGGCCCCAAAGCAAAGCAAAGGCTGTTACACAAGTCACCATAGCAAACCATGAAAACCGGTGTTGGGGAGGTGCTCCAGTCTTCTCTCTGTCATAGGCATTTTCCACGGTGAGATGCCCTTGCCTGCAGAGAGGATGAACCACGGCGTGCACCTCTCTGTTGAATTTGGGATGGCTCTGGTGGTTCCAGTAAGGTCTTGAAACCCAGGAGACGGTTTTCTGAAGCCAGCTGGTCCTGTGGATCTGTTAGTGCATCTCCTTTCAGACATCACCCTCTGGGCTGGCTTCTAGAATTTCAGCGCCATGATTGCTCCGTCATCCCTGTGGCTCCTACCTTTCAAGATCCTGCCTCCCTACTTTTTCGGATAAAGAGTGGTCGCTGTGGTTTTTGAGTGCACACCACCTGGGCAGACAGTTGCACGTGCATTAATGCTCATCACCTACTCATTGGCGAGGTGCGTTTATATCTTTGTGATACTGGTGAGGGAAGAGGCACAGACAGCTTGGGTCACCTGCACACAGAGTGTGGAAAATGGCGGCTGGCCATGACACCCAGCTGGATCACTCTAATCCCAGAGCCTGTGGCCACCATGGAGGACTGCCTCTCACAGGACATGGGAATAGCTGTGTGTCTCCTAAGCAGCAGGAAGAGAGTAAACTTCCCTGTGTAGAAAACAGTTGCTTTCTGGCAAGAGATTGTCAAGTGGCATAGCAACAGAGCGTTAGAGCCTAGGTTAAACTTGGGATCTGACTTGGGGGAAATCTGTTAGCCTGCTGTGCTTGGACGGCTGGGAGAAACAAAAGGATGCTGTTGTGTGTGTTTCTGGCACAAGTGAATCGCATCCTGTGAGAGGTGGGAGCAGCTTTGGTGGACAGGAATAGTGCATGTGTCAGTGGCATTTCTCAGACCGTCATGCACTATCAGATAAAGATACAACGTGTGGCTCAGGATTTACTTTTGACAGTTTTGAACATGGTTTTTCTGCATTAACAGAGAGCTGTCAAGTCAGTCCTAACAGTATTATAAGAAGCTTAGAAATAGCAGAGTGTGGGATCCCTCCGTGATCTGCCTGCTGTTAATGTAACTTGTGTTCTTTTTCTTTACTTCGTGGTCCCATCATAGAAAATCTTCATCAGTCATCGTCATCCTCCTCCACATCATGTTCATCCTTAGACAGAAGCATCTTCTCATGTTATCAAACTTGTCTGACTTTTTTCCATGGAGCCATGTATCTATCATTGCTTGATAAACCACAATCTAGGCCTTCATTTTCATATCATTTAATGTTCAGGTTATTTTATTCCCCTCCAGGTTGAGATACAACAATCAAATATCGATCCTTGATTTTACTTACAGAAAATAATTTGCTGGACATAAATTACCAAGTTATTAGGGACAGATACTTTTGTGGTTTTTTAATGCATGCACATTGTCAACAGTTATCCAGTCATAAGTTTAGTTATGCTGTCATTAACATCAGTCATTACCACTCAGAATTGCTGTATAACAGGGAATATGAACATGTGCACATCTATATGTTTGCGTATGTGAGTGTAAAGAACTTCTAAGTCGTTCTGGAGTAGAGAAGATGCAGCTTTGACACTTTCTTCAGAATCTAGACAGCCCTGGGGCCATTGGAGAGTCTGAGATGTCCTCATTACTGGGAGTGAAGAGACTCAGGAATTCAGGATTCTTTGCAAGTCACCACTGGAAATGAGAACCAAGGAATTAATCTAAGACTTTTTGGAGACCAGTGAGGTTCCTAAACTGTTTTTCTTAAATTTTACTTAGAAAATTTTCTCAGTGTACACAGAAACAAGACTGGCATGAGGATCAGATCTGTGCCTCCTCCTTAGTTCTACCTCCCTGTGAAGTAAGCCTCGTGTGTGTGTGTGTGTGTGTGTGTGTGTGTGTGTGATTGCTTATAACAGCCTAACTTCCTGAAGTAGTAACACAATTATTAAGTGCCAGGTGTTGTGATTAGAGCCCTGTCTTTCATTTTCAAATCCCCGGCAGTGACAATTGCTGTGCAAACAGGAGCTGCACACAATGTGTCATGGAATTGTTAAATTGACTTAATCTTCGCCTCTGCCAGGCGCTTGCCCATAGAATGTGAGTGATACAGAGAGGCAGAAGACGTGCCCTGTGTGCGCAGAGTTTAATCTCTAGCCGACCTGTGGAATTGGAATGAGACGTCCTTGTTTCATGAATGATTGCCCTGCCCTTAGGATTCATCTCTCTGGTGGTGGAGAGCTGGAGGTGGTCCTCAGACTGGCAGCATCTGGGGGCTGTGTGGAGAGGGACTTGAAGACCCCTCTCTCCCAGCTAAAACCTACTGTGTTGGAATTTGCGTTGCACAAGACCCCCAGCAGATATGCACAAACTTGGAAGTTAGAGGAGTGTTTAATCTGGTAGCTTTTGTTTATGAGCTCAGCTGTGGACGCAAGGCCTCGATTTGTCTGTATTTCAGTAGGCACATAATTGATTTTTTTTTAGTGTAGTGTTTCTCAAAGAGTGTTCTCCTCAGACCAGCAGGACCAGTGTTATCTGGGGCTGTTTACAAATGAAAATTCTTAGAGCCCAGCACAGGTTAAATCCGCAGCACCAACATCCTGTACCAGTGCAGGTTCAAGAAATGGGTGTTCTATTTCCAATCCAGCTCCCTTCTAATGTGGCTGGGAAAGCACTGGAGGACGGCCCAAGTGCTTGAGCCCCTGCACCCATGTGGGAGACGCGAATGAAGCTCCTGGCTTCATCCTGGCCCAGTCCTGGCCGTTGTAGTCATTTGAGGAATGAACCAGTGGGTAGAAAAACCTCTCTCTGTCTCTCCCTCGCACTGTAACTCTGACTTTCAAGCAAATAAATAAATCTTAAAAAAAAAAGGCAAATCATTGGGCCTCACCACAGTCCCACTGAGTAAGAAGCTGGAGAATGCTCTGGCTATTGAACAAGTCCTCAGGTAATTCTGATGGTTCGGCTTTGAGAAGCACTGCTTTAATGCTAACTAGACCTGAATGGGTTGTTTAAACAGAAATCTTAGAGGATTTGAATCCATTTACACATTAGCGTCTCCAAAGGTGCTTTCTGAAAAGTCTCCACATGCTGAGAATGCTGTGAATTATCTCAGCTCAGGGATTTAGGAATACCACAGTATTAGCATTCCACACGCAAAACTGTAACTGTCTTTTCCATTTGGACTTTTTCCACAAGTGACACAATGCTGTGATTAATAACAAAGTCTGTGTGTTGACACACAGGCAGTCTCCACTTGAAAAAAATCAAGGCACAACCTGAGATGGACGATAATACCTGTCAAAGTGTGGCCTCAAGATGAAGTAGGTCCTACCTGATGTTTCCTGTCTCTCTCGGATGCAGAAAGACCCATTTTAAGTGTCTTCTGTGGACTCAGGAGTCCCTGCGTCCCACCCCACAACTGAAAAAGTAGCTGGACTGTAATGTGACCCACGAGCCTTCCGGCCTCCTGCCTGGGGACCCTCTGCCAAAGCCCTTGCTGCGTGTCTGTGGTGTGTTGTACAGTTGCTAAGAAAAGGGCCTGGAATTGCAACCCCACAGGAAGTGACTGTCCTGCTGCAACCTGATTCATGTTCCCATCCAGAAGAGGCCTTTGTTGCACGTGGCAGTTCATGTTCAAAGCCTGATACTGAGCTTGTATTCTGACTTCAGGACAAGATGAAAACCTGTGTCAGGGATCCTGTGTGCATGTGTGTGACTTCTCAGTCGGGTGGCCTTTCAGCCGTCTCTTGGCACTGCCATCAGTAGAGGAGAAATTCTTCGATGAATTGAACTTTGATTCTATGGGATACTTGCCTAGAGTTTTTGTTTGCTTTTGTTTTCTTCTTGGATTGTGACCTTAATAGCAATGTGAGGAAGTTGCTAACAAACCGAAATGAAAGGGATTACTGTGAAGCGTGTATATAATTGCACATTGTAAAAAAGCGAGGCACATGGGTCCCACTGTGCTTGGCATGGATCAGAGTCCACCCCGAGCATTTTGGGGGGTTCAGAAGTCTAAGAAAAAGAGATTATCCTCTGAAGAGGACCAAGCTGCTGGAAGACCTGTGTGTTGGGCTCCAGCTGTGTTTTTGTTTGCCAAGCTGCCCTCTTGGCTGCTACTGCCTTTTCCTATTGCTCCAGCGGATACCTGCTCAAGCTGACCTGGATCTGGACTCATCCACGGCCCATACAGGGCAACCGAGTCCTTTGAGGGAAGTCGTTGAGTGTTGCTGAGACCAGCATGCTCATTTCCATAAAATAAAGCCTTGCAAGGGTGAGTCGAACCTGGAGCTGTGGGGTCTGTGTTTGCCCCACATGCATTCAGTGGGATAGACAAAAAGGCCAACCACAGCCAAGCGACGGAAGGAGATTGGGGTATGAAGAGGAGCAGAGGGGGATCTGACGGTGCTGCTCAAGTCTCTGGCTCCAGCCGTGTCTGAAGTCCACATGTTGGACTTGGCAGTTACATACAGACACATTCTCTTCTTGCTTACATAAGTCAGGTTCCTGTTAAGCTCTTCAACTAAGAGGCCTGACTTGCAATACCTATATGAGGAACAGTTTAAAGATGGAGCCAAGCTCTGTCAGGAGAAAGTGAGGCTTGATGGTATAGGAATGAGGCAGGAGAACTTCAAATACACCCACAGTCAGAATGTGGAAGAAGGTGTGTTCACTTGTTCTCAGCCCTTCTGGGGAGGGAGGACCAGGAGCAGGCGGGAAAGTGGCTGAGCACAGTGGGCAGCAGCAGTGGGCAGACACGTGGGTCTCTGTCTTGTGAACGTGGAACCCAGGACCCCCTGTAATCCTGCCATTGTCAAGCCTTGCTCAAGGAGGTTAAGTTTTCAGGAAGCTTCCACGTTCTCGTTTATGAAATGGTTAAAATACCATCTGCGTCCTCTTCCTCCTCCAGTGAATGTGACCTTAGTATGTGTCGGGCGTTGTTACAGACATCTCGTACCCAGGGGTGAGCATGGACGACCACGTCTATATTTTCATGGCGCTTAGGACCTAGAGCTGTGGGCCGTGAAGTCAATAGTAGCATGATACTAAACTTAATTTTGTGTGTGTGTAGTCTACTGGGCGATGCCTTGATGTGATCATTTTTCTTGCCTCTATGCTTTCTTCCCTTCTTCCTCTCTCTCTCTCATCCTTCCTCCTTGATTGTCACCAGCACCTAACATACAGCCTCACCCGTAGGAGGTGCTCAGTGGTGACTTCTGATAAAGTGATCAATATATGCTGAAGTCAGATTCTTAGCCTTCAATATGGAAGCAAAAGCTCGCGGGTTTCTCTCGAGGCCTCATGGGCCCTTCCCGGGGTTGGTCAAAGATCATAGCTAGAATCCTCAACCACTCTGCACAACCAGCAGTCAGAGGAGCTTGTCACAGCAGGAGACTGGTTCTAAACAGCCGTGTGGAGTTCTGGAGGACAGAGATGGAGCCCAGTGAGCGGAGGCCAGCTCCAACAGCAGTGATGCTTAGGGGGACAGTGGTAAGCAAGTCGGGGCACACATGGCAGGGGTATCTGTGGCCAGAAGAGTATCTTTACTACCAAGTAAACAAACCACCTCTTGGTCTAAATGGACAGAGATTTCCTGAATGTTCAGAATGCCAGTCTTGGATATTTTTTGAAAAGCTGACCTCAGAGCTGGCCCAGTGCATGTCGCTCCCTCCATCTTTACCTTGGGATCTGCCACTGTTTCAGGTCCTCTTGTGGACCCTACTTGAGAGATCTCAACACTTGGAGTCTGAGTGACCCTGCTAGACTGATGATTTGACACCAGACCGACATTGCCTGTAAGGAACCAACAAGTTGACCATTCTCTTAAGATGGTTTGGGGTGGGGGGAGGCCCCAAATGGTGATTAAGGGGACAAAAATCTCAAAGAATGCTTCCAGCTGATCAGAACTTGGAGGGAGGAGAAATTTTCCAAGAGCTTGTTAACATTGAAAATTGTAAGCAGTTGGCTTAAGCTGATTCTTTATCCCAAAAGCACAAGTGAAGAATCTGATTGCCGATTTCCTGCTACGGTTGAGTGCATCCTGTTCACAAATATTTAGTGAGCACTTTCGATGCTAGGACTGGCCACTTAAAACAAGTTCATTCAGATATTCTTCATTTAGACCCGTGAGCTTCAAACTCTTAACATGGGTGAAATGAAAGACAGTCATCAGGCACTGGCAAAAATTAAGATGCTGGTCCTTTCCCAGCCCGCTCAGCTGGGCTTCTCCCGTTGGCCCTCACCCTGAGCATCCTTCCAGTTCAGTGCCTTATCACAGGCAGTTTTCAGTACATGTTAGAACAGGGAAACCTGGCAGGTCCCCATTGATGTCACCATGACAGACAAGCAAAAGACATGTACCGTCAGGACCGGCTTTATTGACGAGTGAGCTGTGCAGATGCACAGTACCCGGTGCTTGCATTGGGGGCACTGTGCTTAGGGATTCATGCTCTGAGATAACTGCCTTTGAATTCTCCAAATAGAGTTGTTTTTGTCTGTGTGTTGTAAGTGAAGTCTAGTGAGATAGTGGAGCCTGAGCTGGTGCTTGGGCTTCGCTTCACTCGCCCTCCGTGTGACAAAGCCTCTTCTGCCTGCTCCCTGCCCTGCTGTTGTCAAAGCCCCTGGCTTCTGCCAGCCTGGACCAGAGCTCTGCATCAGGGAGTGCCCTCAGCCAAGCGCACCCCACATGCAGAACTGCAGGACTGAGGTCTGTGCTCATCCTTCGAATACTCCAAGTGTGAGGAAGCCTGACATTAAATAGCAAATAATAACCAGCTGACAGGCTGAAAGCAAGATGCTGGAATAAATAAAAACAAAAATGAGAACATTTCGCCTGTTCTTGCAACAAGGGACTCGCATTCTTACTTTATATCTAGGCTGGCAAATGAAGTTGTTGGCTCAGGCTATGGGCTTCAGTGTCCATCAGCACACAGAGTGCGTATGCGGATGAGAAGTGTGGATCCACCCACTTGTAAGATGGGAAATCATCCTTGGCTTTACATGCACTGAAAGCTATTGGTTGTATCTGTCTACCAGAAACAGGCTGGTTAGACACCATTGATGAATGACCTTATGTAACCATCTGAATATTCTTTTCAAACATCCACTGTCAAGTGAGGGAAACAATGTGATAACTGAAATTAACAGAGCCCCCCTCCCCATATCTCCAAGCATCAGCAAGTGTTACTTGCATTATAAACCAACAAGGCCGGTCAGTGCCAGCCAGTGTGCACTCTCCTTTCCATAACAATCTCTGCTGCTTATGCAAATAGCGTGGCCAGAGGTGTGAGAACAGTGGATAGAGTCATAGCTGGAATTGTAAGGGGGCTGATGCTGGGTTTCCCTGGACTGCCGCCTTCTGCTCAAAGATCCTGGAGGTGCCAAGGAGAGAGCGGCATGTAGACAGGCAGCCCTTTTAGTCTCCTGCTTTACTGTTCCGTGTAGACTCCTTCCCCTCCTCCCTCCTGCTCTGCACCCCGGACCCCCATGTGTCCAGAGTACTTTCCTCTGCAATCCTTCACTGCCTGAATGACTTGCCTGGGGACCTTGGATTGAGTGGATACTTGCGTATTTCTAGATTGGTTGCAGCAAGTCCTAACTCTAAAACTAGTTATATTTCCCTTTGAAAATGTCCAATTCTGAGCCCTTGGCATCTTGTTTGCAAGTAACAAATACCTCCTCAGACAAGTTTAAGGAAAACATGGGATTGTTGGAAGGACGCAGGAGCAGAAAACCTGTCCCCAAAGGACCAGGATGAGGAGACTACTGGGCCCCAGGGAGACAAGTGGTGGCTCTGATCTTGGGTGTTCATCCGTTTCTGGGGGTGTGAATACTGCCACCGTGGCTCGTTACAAGGTGCCCACAGCACATCATAGAGAAGCGGCATTGGGAAGACATGACGTGGCATTTCTACTATATTCTACTACTATAGTTGTAGTAGATAAGTAACTTGATGAGCATAGATAGCTCTCAAAAATAGCAAAATAAATGATGACATTTGAGTGTTACTTGCTTTTAGGTTACTTTAATCATAGATGTGTATACTTAGAATTCTTATCGAAGAGGCAGAGGAGAAAGGAAAGGAGAGAGAAAGCCCTCATGTGTCAATTCATTTCCCAAAATACCTGCACCATTTTCTATCTGGGAGCAAAGCTGAGACCCAGAACCGAATCCAGATCTCCAAGGTAGATGGCATGGACACAATTACTGTAGCTATCAGTTGGTGCCTCCCGGAGTCTGTGTTGGCAGGAAGCTGGAGCAACTAGGTGGAGGGAGGTGTTGAGCCTGTATACACTGAGAAGGAGGTGCAAGCATCTCCTGTTCTAGCCATTAGCCAAATGCCCACCCCTGTAGTTTAACTTTCAGTGACATTGGCGTTTAACAACTGGTTCCCAGAGCTCCTGAGATTGTCCCAGTCACCCATGATGGACTTGCATACTGGCTTCTGCGTATCATGGGGGCAGTCTCTCTGAGAAGGCAAAACACCATGAAACACCATGGGAGTGGTTGAAATGAAAGGCTGGGCAAGTGAGCGGTTGTTCTGTCCTCCCTCCCCACACATGGACTGTTTGGGCATCATTCAAAGGTAGTGTTGTATTCTATCTCTAAACAATATCCAACTTCTTTGTTCTAATTTTTCCCTACTTCTTCAAACTTCCCTTGTTCTTCTCCCTACCACCCACTGGGGCTTTCTGCCCTGTCTTTAGACATAATTTATTCTCTCTGTAGTGACAGTCCCTAAATCTAAGAAACCAGATGTCCCTGCTGAGCTACACACCTGTGTGTTTGCCTAGTGCCTACGCATGGATGTCTCCCCCACCACTCTGAATTCATTGTATCTAAAACAATTGTTTCCTCCTCTGAGACAGCCACAAATTCTAACCAAGTGGCCATGTGCTATAATGAGAGAAATAAACTCCCATGCCCGTATCAATTTGTGTTTTTTACTAAGCTCTGTGACCTTGGAAGGGTTAACAGATCACCATAATCTCAGTGTGCCTTGTAATAAATGAGCTTGGCCTTGATGAAGATTTGACTGTATTCCACGTGGGCTGGACTCTCCAGATCTGCCCCCAAAAGCTGTGCGAACACCAAGAGAAGGGAGTCCCAGGTCTGGTCCAGTCATGGGTACTTCACCTCCCTTTGCTCAGTGGCAGCTCCTTTCATCTTTGCTACGTGTTGAGTTTCTAAGAAATCGTTCGGCTCTGAAACACCAATCCAGGATGTTTTGTGGGTCATTGAATTCGGTGCTCTCTGGGCCCGCCCAGATCTAGTGTCCCATGGTTCTTAGTGTTTGAGCTTGTGGCAGTTTGTGTGCTGCAGGGGTGGCAGCTGGAGACTGTAGGACAGTACGCTGTTCTGTGTAGCTCACTGCATAAGGCAGAGGTGGCACAGTCTAGGGGAGTATCATGCCTCACTTTTGATTGACATTTAGTCTTCTACAAGGGCCTTTAGAGTCTGTTTCTATCCCAAGGTCCTAAGACATCAATATTAACGTTCTTGCCTTCTCCTGGGTGGCCCTTCCCAAACAGAAATAGGCTTGCATTAACAATCAATACCGAGTAAATGAAAAAATGATTGCCGAGTGAATGGCCAAGTGGACACCATCAGGAAAAGTTACTGTTCTGAAGCGCGTTTGGGAGCAGTTCTTCTCTTGCTGCTAAGCTTGCTCTTCTCTGGAAAGGGGGAAATGTTGGCTGGGAATGGTCTGGGGCTCCTGAGAATCCCTGTGAAACACTCGCTTCGCTTTCCTGAATGCTAAGCATTATCAGGTAGATGCCGCATCTGAACAGAGGGTGATAAGAGGGCATTGTCTCTTCGGTGCTTCCGGATCAATACTGTTAGATTTATTTATTAATTTACCAGGATTCCAAGCAGCTCTACCTTTTGTGATGATGATAAGGCAAAATCCGGGACGGCTTCTGACAGACCTTCGCTTTATACATTCAGTAACGATTTTGAAAGCCAACTCTTTCCATTTGCATCCTTTTATTAATAACACAGAAGCCCCAAACCTCAGCCAGTGCTTGTCACAGCCAGTGAGTGCCTCATGAGCCGAGAGTGCACGGGAGGATGTTTTTCGTTCATTATTGGATTTCTGTAATGGAAATGACATTTTGTGAGGGCAATCATGTATTTTCAGCGGAAACTCAAACCGTTGCAGTAGTTTCAAAGTCCTTGTTACTGTAACCGTAAAAAATGGTTTGAGCAGTAGACATGTGCTTGTGTGTACCCACACATACATGTACATTGCTATACAAGTGTGAACATTCAAATGCATTGTCATGGATGGACCTAAGAAAGTACATGCAAATGTTCTTGTAGTGACAAATCCAGCGAAGACAATCGGCCATCGACTGGAGTGGCCTCCCATCTTTCTCCCTTTCTCTGAGGCTTTTGTACTTTGTCTGTAAGGTCTGCCTGGGATGTGGCCTGTGCGTTCAGCCCAGACAATGGCTCCTGGGGATAGAGCCTTCAAAAACCCTTTTTTTCTGACCTCTTGCTTATATGGTGGTAATTGCATTGAGAGAAAACCAGGAGATAACAATGGAAAATGTGCTTAAACAGGTTGTATTTGGGAAGATTAGAGAAGGGGGAAGGCAGGAGGATTAATTTGAAATCTCTAAGGAGGTAATCTTGTTCAAATGATAGTTTTTCTTGTAACCATATTTTCTCAACTTGGTTATTTTGGATTTGGCATTCATTGTTTTGAAACTGCTAAAACCTGAGATTTCAGTATCCTCCCTTCAGTTCCTTTATTCCTCGTTTCTAATTCTGTGCATCATCTGTGCATGTATTCAGCCCATTATTCATTTGTTGATTCATTCATGAGTTCAACTGACATTTACTGATAATTAAGATGAATAAAATCCCTGACCTGGAGATACAGGGACAAAACTGAACCAAACCCAAACAGTTGCTCCCTGGGCTCTGTTGTGGGGGGCCTGACTGTCAGGTTGTGTGTGGGTTCTGTGGCCTGACAGCAGTTGGGCATTTGTTGAGATTGTGTGCTTTGTTAAATATCGTATATGTCAGATTTGACTTGAGAAAAATGAAGAAACATGGAGAGAGTGATTACAATTGTCGTTGGAGCTCAAAGAAGGGCCAGGAAGACTTTACTAACTTGATTTCTTCTGCCTTAGGCCAAGGCACAGTTGGAGTTGCAGGTGGAGTGAACTGCTTGAGTAAACACTGGGTGGCAGGAAGGCAAGGAGTGTTTTCAGGTTAAAGTGCACATCCACAGATGAAGTTTAAAATGGACCACGTGTCAGTTCTCTTGGGGAAAGGTTTTTGACCTGTGAGTGTTGTGTGTTTTCATTTGCTTCTAGAGTAGCTTGGCCAAGAAATGTGTTGGTGAGAAGTCCTGCCTGTGGGGCTGCACTGTGGCATAGCAGGTAAAGCAGCTGCCTGCAGTGCCAGCATCCCATACAGGCACCAATTCGAGTCCTGGCTGCTCCACTTCCAAACCAGCTCTCTGCTATGCCCTAGGAAAGCAGTGGAAGATGGCCCAAGGCCCTGGGGCTCTGTACCCATGTGGGAGACTGGGAAGAAGCTCCTGGCTTCGGATCAGCACAGCTCCTGCCATTGTGGCCATTTGGGGAGTGAGCCAGTGGATGGAAGTCTTTCTCTCTCTGCCTCTCTGTAACTCTGCCTTTCAAATAAATAAATCTTAAAAAAAATGCCCTGTTTGGACAAAAAGGAGGGAAGAAAAAATGTTCCCCCATGCTCCCAAGGAGGACAAGAGACAAGTGATACACTCCCAATAGGAGGAGGAGCTAGTGTTCATGAGTTGAGACTGTGGTAGTGATCATAGGCACCACCATTTGTAGATTCCTTGGCCCAACCAAGCAGTGTTGAGTCTTTCTCCTGGATGTGCTCCTCTGATGTGCCTGGCGACCCACAGTGAAGGGGCTCAAGTTCCCTGCTCAGGCCCCCTTTGCCTCCTTTAGCCTAATTGTACTTTTCATGGAGATTGATTGTCGGGAGAGCATTAAAACGAGACAACGCTTAGCACCGTGCATAGCAGGATTCGTATGTCAGTGAGTGTGGCGTATTAGTGGGCATTAGTGTCCCCTCTCCCTGTTACAGATTACAGATGGGAACAGAGTCTTAGGAGGACAAACTGGATGTGAGCAGTACCTGAGGGCATTCTCAGATCATGCTCTTTGTGAACTCCTCTTAGATTTCAAAATTGTCTGATGCTCAGTGTGGCAGGCTCTCACCATTGTCTGACCGTCACCTTGCTGTTACCGAAGTACTTCCTGCATACCCAACCTTGCTTGATCTCATGCACTCCTCGAGGGCAGGGACTGTGGTCTTAGTTTGTCTACTGCTGTGTTCTCATCTGTTGAAGTGCATGGCATGTTATCTCTGTTGAATGATCAGTTTTCTACTTTATTTACCTGGCAAGTCCATCCAGAACCCTGGAGCACTGGCATGCCTCTCCCAACTCTACTCCCAAGCAAGTCACCTCTCCAGTATTCGTCATTCTGTCCAGGCTTCCCATCCAACTCAGCCCATGCAGAACCCCAGTTCTTCATGCAGTTGCATGCATTGCACGTTTCTGTCTGTCACCCTACTGGCTGCACAGTCCAGCATAGCATTGGCTACTCCTTACCCCTGTCCACGCCGTGGCTTCTTGCTGGGGGTTGCCTTGAGACAAGAACACTGCAGACCCTCCAGTAAATGACCACACATGCCCTCCTTTGCATGTGAATGGTTTTCTTGAAATTTAAACTTCTCACCAAAGCCCCCTAAACTCAAAGACATTTGCTGTGAGCTTGCAGATTTTCAAAGAATGCTTCACCCGGGCAGCTCTCACATGCCTGGGAGGAAGCCTTGGAGCAAAAGCCAGGCTGTAGCTCTGAAAGAATTATGGCAACATTTAATTGCAAGAGACGGTTGCTCTGCCCAGAGGGCTTCCAGTACAACTTAGCTTTTGGTTTAAAGCTCCATTTCTAGGTAATTGATCAGGTGGAAGCAGTTTGACTATTGTAGTTTGAAAGTCAAAGCTTTGGCAATAATGTGATAGCATCTTAAAATGTCACTATCAATCCATCTCAGGCTTAGAAATCCCTCTGGCAGGTGTGCAAATGCTGCGGTAATGGCTTTGCCTTTCAGGCTTAATGTAGATGAGCTACATCTTTGATGATGGCCCTATAGCCTAATGAAGGAGGCCTGGACCCATGGTGGAGCAATGCTCTGGTGGGTGCTCACACCCTAGAACAAAGAACACAGTTCCAAGGGGTCATTTTCCTTGTGCCGAGTGGGAAAAGACCTTGGAAAAAACCCAAGACTTAGTGAATTCCTTAGCAGCACAAGGTAATTTGGGTCTTTGAGCTTTGAGGAAACAAGGACATACCCTGGCTGTGTTGACCTCACATGGATTTGAGAAGTAAGGATTGAGTGTCTCCGGGAATTTGGATTAGCTAGACTCCTAAGGTTTCCAGACAATGGCAAGTCTCTTGGGGGATTGAGGGGCAGTTAAGAATCCAGCTGTAGTGACCGGATTTGATGCCACTACGTTGGCCTGGACACCATTGGCGTTACTGCTAGTTTCTGCTGTCTGTTGGCATCTGTTTGCTTTAAGCTGAGCAGTCTTTCCCTTTGGCCTAGCCTTGACAGTTGACCACCTAGGGATGTGCTGCCATTAGTGCTGTGGGTGATGAATATATTAATTCTTGATCCAGTTTCTTGTCCTCTACAGAGATAGAAATACTGAGTGGAGACTGGTATTGTGTGAAAGTAGTCTATGTGGCAGAGAAGGGATAAACATATATTAACAAGTGAGTGTGGGCTGCCCGACACTGAGAAACACTCAACACAAATGGGCCAAAGAATGGCCCATAAACTAGAGATAAAAAAAAACCCTGAGAATGATACCTAAAATTGGGATGGTCCGTTCGAGAGTGGGTTAGCAGGAGAGTGGGAAAGATCCATCTGAGCTCCACTGGGCTCGAGTGCACATGAGAGCGGGTACATCCCAGCACATTCTTCATGGAAAGGGAGCAGCACCTCTAAGTGAGGTCCATGGTCTTCATAGAGTGAACAAGGAGATATGTCTAAGCAGGGTCTATGGAAGACAGAGGAAAAACCAAGAGCACGAACCAGTGAGGAGGTCTGTGGCAGAAAATGCTGATGAGAAGAGTACCTCTAAGCAGGGTCCACGGAGGGAAGGGGGCTCTTTGCCCCTTCCACTTCCTTTATAAGGAAGGCAGTGGTACCCCCCAATTGGGTATGCAGATGGAGGATGGTGTGAGCATGTGTTTGGTCCTGGATGTAACAGGTGCATCCTGGGAAGGTGGGCATATCAAATTGACAGACTTTGTGATTTCGCAGGTAGAGAATTCCAGCTCGGCACTCCTGGCTGGATTCCTGCCAACTTACACCACATCATCAGGTCACCCCATACCGTTAGGTCACAACCACACAGGGAAGCAGCCTCTGGAGGAGGGCTCGCCTGATACAGAACACACCAAGGCAAAGAGAGGACCCCTTATAGATGTGGTAGTCCTGGGCGCTGTCTTCTAGGTGGGCTATGGGTATAGGAAGTGTTGAGATGTTTCCATTCTATCAGAGGGTAGGGTCAAGACTGATCCAACAAATACTCATCATTGAAGTGGAGTATCGGCTGGAGTGCGCTAAAGTTCCCACTTCAGTTCTTCCCCTTAGGTTGACTAAGTTCCGTTTGCGAAGCCTCTGCCAGTCTCTGCAGGAGCCAGAAGACTGCTGCCCTCGTTCTTATTCCTGTCAGTTGACTCGGTTACGTTCACGTGACTGAGGCTGACAGGGTGCAGCCTGTCTTCTCTGCCTGAGGGCTCTCAGCATGGAGGCATGTTGAACAGCAAGTAGGTAAGCCCTGGAAGTGTGGGGGAGTTACCTCTCTGGGAGGTAACTCTCTGCAGTCTCCTGTGAGATAACCCCCCCCCCCTTTTCTTCTAACAAGATACATAGATAGATATCTCATGTATACACATGGACATTAACTTCCACATGGGAGATAGCATGCTGTATTTGTCTTCCTGTGTCTGGCTCATTTCACTGAGTTCTGATTCCGATTCCCCCAGAATCCTTGGAGCCTCCCGCATTGGGACTGATCCCCAGTTGTCTACAGCACAGATCTGATCATTAACATTAATTATGCATCTTCCTTCTCTGCCTCGTTTTTGTACTTTCTCACTTATGACTCTTGGGATAAACTTCTGCACCAGCATCCTCAGGGCTCTGCTTTTGGGGAAACCCAAGGACAATAAAACATGACATGCCCATTTTCAGGGCAGAGCCTGAGCCATCAGTTACAGGGAGGATGCATTGTGGCCTGTATCTAAATGTGCCCGGTCTGCTGTACGCACAGTTGCGGCAAGGCAGCTAAGCCCATGGGTAACTGACTGAACGTGGGGATATCAGCGTGCTATAGACACTTCTTCAGTCTGTGCGCAGGGTGCCCCAGAACACTGATGCTCTGTCCCGCGGGAAGCAGGAGCATCTCAGGGAATGTGTGTCCTCACAGGTGGCTGCAGCGAGCCTCGGAGCAGTGTGGGACACTCTGGGCCTTCACTGGCTTGCCAAGCCCCTCCCCTTACAGAGGCTTACTGAGTACCTCTGCTTGACTTTGATGCCTTGGGCCTCTTTTTCCCACCTTGCCTTAAATCCTTTGCATCAAGGTGTGTTGACCTTTTTTGAATTTTTTTTTTTTTTTTGGTTTATTTATTTGAGAGATGGAGCAGGAGACAGATCTTATTATTCTGGTTTGCTCCTCAAATGACCCTAACAGCTAGGGTGAGGCCAGATCAAAGCCAGGTGCCAAGAACTCCTTTTTAGTCTTGTGGGTGGCAGGGATGCAAGACATCACCCACTGCCTCCCAGGCACATTAGCAGGAGCTGGACAGGAAACATGAAGTACCTGGGACTGGAAACAGGCCCTCCAACTTGAAATGTGGGTGGACCAAGCTGCAGCTTAACTCGCTGCACCACAATGCCTACTCTGCATTCATACTTTTTTTTGAAAGACTTTTTCATTTATTTGGAAGGCAGAGTTGCAGAGAGAGAACACATGGAGAGAGAGGGATCTTGAGGTTCACTCCTCAAATGGTCTGAATGGCCAGGGCGGAGCCAGGCTGAAGCCAGGAGCCTGGAATTCCATCTGGACCTTCCACATGGGTGTAGAGGTTCAAGCACTCAAGCCGTCTTGTGTGTTTCTAGGTGCATTAGTAGGAAGCTGGACAGGAAGTGGAGCAGCTGGAATCTGAACCGGTGCTCGTATGGGATACTGGCATCACAGGTGGCAGCTTAGCCCACTGAGCCACAATGCCGACCCCTGCTTTCATATTTTTTAAGGAAAAGTTCTGTGCTGTACTTGTGTTGAATTATTAAGGATTGGTCTTATCTTTTCAAACTTGCCGGTTAAAAAGAGATTCATCATTATTTGTAATAATCATGTGGCTGCAAATTGACAATGATCTGGCTTGTTCTTCCCTAACATTCTCTAAAAAGCAGAATTTTCTTGTACAGTTTTCCTACGCAGGGAGTTTGAGAACAAAGTATCATCTAGAGCACCTGTTTCAGGGCTGGAGCAAGCACAGGATCGTCTGAGTAGGTCAGGTTCAAACACCCGGCTCCTCACAATGCAGGAAGAGGGGTACAGGAACCCCTGGCCATGACACAGGTTGTGACAGGTTGGGGCTGGCAAGCAGCATTAGCTGTTTTTTGTTTTTGTTTTTGTTTTTTTTTTAACAAGCAGAGTTAGAGACAGAAAGAAAGGTCTTCCTTTCCGTTGGTTCACCCCCATAACGGCCGCCACAGTCAGTGTGCTGAAGCCAGGAGCCAGGTGCTTCCCCCTGGTCTCCCATGGGGTGCAGGGCCCAAGGACCTGGGCCATCCTCCACTGCCTTCCCGGGCCACAGCAGAGAGCTGGACTGGAAGAGGAGCAACCAGGACAGAACCCGGCGCCCCAACTGGGACTAGAACCCAGTGTGCCAGTGCCGCAGGCAGAGGATTAGCCAAGTGAGCCATGGTGCCAGCCACAGCATTAGCTTTTGTCCCCTGTGGTTCCTGCTTTCAGAAGGAGAGAGCTGGGAGGTGGGCAGGGGTGTGGGGTTTTGCAAGTGGCCACATCTCATCACCTGCTGTACTGTTGGTTGAATCCAGTGTAAAATTCCCTATTGTGTTTTATGATTTGATAAGCATGTAGAATTGTTAGAAATTTTAGAAGTTAATATTACGGTATGGCCACTTTAAGTGTTTGATTTTAGGGGTGCTATTTACAAAAATGTGCCGGGTTTGTGGTACTTGTCGACTGCACATTAGGAATCATACTTAAGGGGTTCATACACCACCTCCGTGTGTCTCTAATAGCAACCCCATGGGATAATACTAAATACTCATTCTTGGGATTAGAACATGGAGGCACAGAGAATTCTGGGAGACTAGAGTCTGGTATTGAAAACCAATGCTATCTGAGCTTAGCTTTCATAATTTTTCTCCCATCCTAGGAGTCTGCTTCTCCATAAGTCACATGGGGTCAGCTGGTTTCATCACACAATTCGTCAGCTTTAGGAATATGTTGGATGAGAGCAAGGGAAGGCAATGGCCCTCTGGGAATAGGAGGGTGGTGGTTGACGCATCATTAAAAGCCACCCGAGCTTCCAAAACACACTTCTCCATTTAATTCACTTCTCCACAACTTCTGTTCACTTAAGTTAGCCTTTCTCCAAGTTGCAGTGTCATGGCAAGAACGTGACATATTTTTGAGAGTTAAAAAGTGAGACTGATTCAAAGCTGTGAAATTTGAAGTGATACCTAGAAGTTCCCCCCCTCCTGATTTAGTCAGAAAAATATCGAGATACAGTAACTTCAGATAATAAGAAAAATGGGTTCTGTTTACCTGGAATTCTCACAGGTGTGATATGTGTTAAGGGTATACAAGCAGAGAGAGACAGAGAGCCAGCAGTTGAAGCAGGGAGTGCATGCGTCCTGCAGAGTTGGAAAGTGAAGCCACAAAGCCAGAGCTGAAGTGGAGTGGGTGGGCAGTGGGGAGTCTCCTGGCCTGGTGTTTGTTCCCCGAACAAGACCTGCACTTTGGACTTCAGCCACGTCGGGTCCTGCTTAATCAAAGATTCAATGAAGGAGATCAAAGCAGTGATTATTCCTGAGGTTCTCTTTATGCTCCCCAAGTGCTGTGATACTGAGGATTTCCAAGAGTTGTGTGCCATTAGAATTGATTACCTCTAAATTGTTATCTACTATTCATAAGAAGAAAATGACTCAGGCTTGTGCTTTTTGGCACAAAATAGTGCCATGATTTTCTAAAATATTATCTCTTAATGCACAAAGTTCTCGGGCACAGAAGCTCACTGGAGCTACCACGGAGTATTAATGGAGAAAAGATATGTGAGAGGATGCTATTTAATAAACCCTGAAGTCACTAAATCTAATGATTCAAACCAGTTTCAACTTGCACTAATTAGAAGCTGGACTCTGAGCTTTGCTCCTTTGATCTGAGGCTCCCCGTCTCGGGCGGCTTGGGGGTGGCCGTGCATCTAGCTGGGTCACTGCTTTTCTAGGTGCTGATTAAAGTCCCCCGGCCAAATAGTGGACAGGGCAGGCTTGGCGAAGGGATTCCCTTGAAAGACTTAGGTGCTCAAAGCAAAGCCGTGCTGTGCTGGAGTCGGAGGGAGGGAGCTCCATGTTCTTGGCACCGATTCAGAGATGCCTCCCCCTGATCGGCATGGACCGCATTTGTGGTGAGGCCCACGGTGGTTTAGGTAGGCACTGTCTTCATCAGACAGCTGTTTTTGCAGAGTGATTAGAGCCGCTGAATTCTTTTATTTTAGGAAAAATAATTGTCTCTCCACGCAGTTCCTGTATCCCCAGGACAGCCAAACATTGCTGATGCAAAGCAGGGTTTCTCTGGTGTCATTGTGTGAAAAAATAACCAGCAGTACCTAGACACTTGTAGGTTTTATTTAGGCACATGCATATGGGACTCTGACAGCACTCGTCGGAGCCACCAGACTCCTGTCCACCCCAGGGCCTTGATACGTTCTGGTTGGGGTGCGTGGGATGCCCCCGCCCCCCGTGTCTTCAGGGCGTGCTCCATCGTTCGTGGGTATCTTGCCTCAGCATCACCTTTGCACTGGAGTCTGCCTGTGTAAATGAGACCGCGCCTCAGTCTGCCGCCCCTCTTGGTGCACTTGCCGAGCTCCCCTTGTTCGTCACAGCGCTTAACCTCGGGCTCAGTGAGTGTTGGAACAGTGCGTTGTCTTCCATCTCCCCCTCTGGAATGAGCGCCCATGTGCGTAGGCTCTAGGCTTGTCTGGATGCGTGTTCCCTCCTCAGCCCTGTGACACAGTGCGCACACTGTGTGTGCTGACTGAAACAGTGAGAAGATGCCTGTGAACTGCCAAGCCGCTGATGAGTAGTTGCGTCAAAGCCTAATACATGCCGTATAAATGCACAGTACCTGCGTGCATTTTCCACTTAATAAATACTTATTTTTAAATGACAATGAATACATGAGTGAATGGCTGTTGGTTTAGTAGGCACACACCTGGGCCCCAGAGTTTTGAAAAGGCAGGGGTAAAGTGATGAGAACATGGTCTCAGAGCCACTCACGGGGCCTCCTGGTTTCCCTCATTCCGAGTTCTGTGATGTGAAAGCTGCAGTGTGTTTAGCCTGTTGTAATTGATAATCACAATCATTGTTCTAACAACAGCAATGATGATGCAAATATGAATGACACCTACTTTGCAGCTTCTGGTGGGAACAACTCACAAAGAGCGCCGAGCCTGGGCAGGGCAGGGATAAAAGCTCACGTGTCATCACATCCTAAAGCAATTGAGAAATTTGGAAGGCAGGAGACTACCAGTCCTCCATCTGATGAGCTAGAGGGTTTCTGGTCTGTCCATATCAGTCCTTCCTCTGGTCTGTCCAGATGGAATCTTCCAGCTCTTTGTGCACTGACCTGGGAGCAGTGGAGGGGAAGGCTTCAGTCTACGTTCAGAATAGGAAAGGTTGATTCTGGAGGTGGGATCAACCTGTGAGCTGGCGTGGGTCCCCTGTGCTGTGCTGTGGAACCACATTAGGAATCCCTTCCTTCCTCACCCATCTGTTTGTCCCTAGCATTCCCTTGCCTGTGCCTGATTCGTGGATGTATCAGAACTAATTGCATGTCATTTTTTCTTAGTTTTTTGAGAGATGAGCATCGAGGTTCTTTGATCCACTGTGCATTTCAGAAATCTGTCAGCCATGCGCTTCTCCTGGCCCCAGTTACTGAGGCTGTGAACCCCTCTAGTGCCACTGGTGTTGCCTGGTAAAGATACTGCTATTATGCATCTGGTGAAAAACCCCCTCATCTTTAGCTCAATTCAACAAGTTTCCATTGAGTGCCCAGCACTAAAAAGTGTTAAATGGAAATTGATTCCCCACTCCTTCTATTTTAACCATCAAAATCATAGACTGTATTGTTTCAGACTGAAAACCCACTAACAGCTCCCCGCCGACCACCCCTTTGTGCCTTTCCAGGGCTGGCACTGATGATGATCGTAGCAATAGGGAATCTATATTGTGAGTGGGTATGTATTATGAGAAAATCGTGTGGCATAAAAAAGAATAATTGCCTTCATAAGTGTATAATTTTCTATACTGTGAGCTTCTCCATAGCAAGGCAGTCTAAGGGAGGTGAAATTGCTAATTCTCCGTGTTAAACAGACCTCTGAGGAGTGTTGCACCATCCAACTCTGAGTGTCGTTCATTCCTCTGGACCAGGGCAGAGAGCAAGAAGGAAGTTGACACAGGCCCAGGCAGGTCCCAGATGTCGCCTTCTCCTTGAATTGCTTGGGATCATCCCCATAATAACTTGTCATAGGATCCCGTCCTGTAGTTCCGGGAGTTGAGAATGCAGGTCCGTGTGGCATCCGAGCGGGGAATGGGGAAGCTGAAGCTGCTCTGTGTCCCGTGGACATGGTTCTTTCTTACCAAACCAAAGAAGCTAGGGCTGCCCTCAAAGTGTTTTCCTCCCTGCAAGTGCACCCTGAAGGCCCCTTGGCTGAAGGGAGGCTCGGGCCTCCTGAGTCCCCTGCTGTCTGTCAGGTGCTCCGTGAGATGGCTGGCATTACCTCGTTGTAAGTCAAGGGACATTTGTAGCATTTAGATCAAGATGCTCTGAGAATAATTTGCAAACCCTGTAGTCCAACTCTGATCAGCTTGAAACTGGGTTCAGACCACTTCTGAAAGATTGGAATTCCCTGCTTAACTGTGGAGAAACCTGTGTGCATGGTGAGCTTCAGGTGAGTCGGTGATCTGTTGAGCTCGAGTGCTTCCCTTTTAAGGTTTGTGCTTGTCCGTTTGCTGCTTCTGTCAAGGAATACCAAGGGCTGGGAGACTTGTATACAAGTAAAACTGGCTCCCAGTTCTGAAGGCTGGATAGCTGGCTGGTGCCATATCTCCATGTGGAGGAAGAGCAAGTGAATCCATGGGAGACCAGGGAAATTGGGGCAAACTCATCCTTTTATTAGAAACCCACTCCCACAAAGAAGATGCGATTACTTGTAGACGGCACCTTTAAAATCTCCACTTAATACTGTTCATTGAACCCAGTGTGAGGTTTGGAAGCGGTGGTCAACCACCATGCAGTGGTTGTTGGGGTTAAATGAGATATACCTCATACTTGACAGAAAACAGTGGCCAGTACGTCGTCGTCATAGTAGTAAACCCTCATTGTTGTTCTCATGTACATAATTATCCAGTGAATACCACTGATTCTAAACTTCCAGCATTCCTCGGTGCAAAGTGTGAGAGATCTGACAGTAAATACAGACCTAAGCCACAAAGAGGAGTGGGGTGGGGGAGACACCAAAGGGATGGACCAGTGGGTGTGAGCTGGGTTGAGGCTACTGGTGCAGAAGGCAGATGGTGACCAAGAGAGTGGAACTGTGGTGGGTCTGGTGGCAGTTGCTGTAAATACCAAGTCACTACATCTGTGTTCCTGTGACTAGTGGAAATGTTGCACCATCGTGTGACATGTGTCTCATATTCTTGATGTGGACACAGTTTTATAAGTTCATTATAAGTTCATTCATTTTGTTCCATGTAATGGCCTGCTTGTTGGAGGCACCAATTGATACTTGCTAATTGCAAATGACACCTTTCACCTGGACAGTTATTCTAGCAATTAGTTTTATTGATAATTTGGGAAGGGACTTACTGTGTATTTGACTGAATTGAGCATTTCTGTCAACTTGACTTCCCCAAGAAAACAGACAGTGGAGAGAGTTTCCATTTGATTGCCATTTTACTACCACAACATGGTAGCATCCAGCCAGGAACATTCACAGTACATGGTGCTTTTTTGTGTCTTCAAAAAATAAGTTGTAGCATTGATCTCTGTTCTTGGTGCTTCAGGTTTAAAATGGGAAACTGTATTCCCACCACGAAATCCTTGGTGCCAGTTGAGGGAAAGGAGCTTGGCTGTCCATTAGACTCTCACAGCCTCATGCCTGGGTCCTGACAACCTGCAGCGTCTCCATTGGAGCAGGGTATGGTTGAATAGCCCCTGGGTGTCAGTCTCTGACCTCCTACTCTTCCTTACCCCAGTCCATTGGACCATCCTCAGTGAAGGCTGGCGGTGACTCAGTCCAGCGATGACAACAGAAAGATGAGAAGCAACGCAATGTTGGCAGTCTCCCTTTCACGTGTTTGTATTTTGCAGACATCCTAAGGTAGTTTATAAGGTGTCTTGGATTCTAATGAGGATTGGGCACAAATGTTCAAGAACGATCATTGTAATGTCAGCCCTCTGATTAAAAAGACAGCTAGCGAAATCAAGACAACATCACATTGAGTAACATCGTCAGGATTCTATTTTGGTTAGATCTCATCTTCTGTGGGGTCGCCATGTCGACTTTGACGAGTCTGACCATTTTATATCATTGAGATTGAAGCAGACCTATCGTGTCACAGGCAAATGGCTTTATCATATTTAACTACTCAACACCATGTAATAATCTGCTTGGAATTATCCCTCACTGGTGCCTGGAAGCACGCTGCAACACCTAAATCATCACGTTGCAGGTAGTCTTCAGCGTTAGCTGATGCCATGCAGAAGAATATGGACAAGCTACAAGGCAGTGCTAATCACACCAAGGAAAATGTAAGTGCTTCATCAGAAAATGAAAGCCAGATGGCAGGTTTTACATGCTGTACCCTCATATGTTAGGAAATGGGCTATTAAAAAGGCGTTGTGCCCTCTGCGTCAGGGAAGGAGGAAGATAAAGGAAGAGTCCTGTGTCCTTACAGGTGCCCAGCTGAACTGAACCGCAAAAGCTGTCCTGAAAGAGATGGCAGTCAGGACATTCCTGGCCATTGATATTCATATGTCACGATGCCACCCTGGATGTTCCCGGGGATGGATGCTGCGTCTTCTTGTGACAGTAGTTCGTGCAGAGGGAGAGGAGAGCAGGCTTGTCGCATGACAATGCAGCTTTTCCTTCATAGCTCATGGAAATGCACAGCCCCACCAGACTGAATAAAGGGGTCTCTCTCTGTTAAATTGGCTTTTACACATCAGCAAAAACACACTCACCTGAATGTATTGCAATTAAAAATCAAAATTCACTTGGGAACAGTGGACCTAGGCCTACAGAGTGTGGCTGTAGCATGAATTGAAATCTATTTTACTCATAATCCTTTCACATTTTATAATTTTTGATGAATGCAGTTGTTAATAGCCACATAGCTTTTGTCAAAGTTAGTGGGTAACATTCAGCTATTTCTTTGTATAAATACATTACAATCAAGATCTTTGCATAACAAGTCACAATGGAAATTTGATTTCAAAGATTAGGCTTGGTGAGTCCTTTAAGGCACAGTTGACTGCACAGGCAAGGAGGAATGGATTGGATTGTGAGTAAGAAGCACTTTGAATCCCCTTGCTCTTGAATTACATACCCTATTGCCCAGCGGCTGCCAGTGTTGGGCTGTCTGCTAACGCATCACGGAGCTATGTTTGAGTCCGATTCTCTCATCAGATTGGGTCACTGCCTGCCCTAGAACATGCCTGTGGTTTGGCCTTACTAGAAAACAAATTTGGGAAACATTGAAAGAAAAGCGTGTTAGAATAGCAAAATTTTCCCTTGCCTTGTTTTTCATCCATTTATACAATAGTTTATGTGCATGTTCCACTGTTTTTACTCAACCAATCAAAAATGCTGTTTGTTATAAATGTAATTTCTTTTAATTGGAGGTAAGTTGGAATATAAAAAGAAAGAAAAGTCACTTTAGGGTTGCTGCCCAAGTGAAACCATTCTTAATGGTTTGCTTTGTTTTCTTTATGCACACATTTTTAAGTTGTTGGTATGGTTTTCATGTAGTTTGACTCAAGTAACATATTTAATATGCTGCTTAAAATCATCAGAAATTGAGTCTACATAATCACATTTGCAGTAATGATGCTTGGAGTATATTGCCATTCCTTAGATAGCATTTTATAAAATTTACATTGAACTTTCAATCACTGCACAATATTCATTGTTTAGATATACTGCATTTTAGCAAAGTAAATGTTTTTGTTTGTAGACTAAAAGATAAAGTTGTAGCTTTAGTATGCATTAAAATCTGTTTTACCCCATAATCTTTTCCCGTTGCTTTACAAGTTTTGATGAACATAATTTTAATGGCTACAAAACTTTATCAAAAGTCAACCTCATAACATTTAGCTATTCCTTCATATAAATACATGATGATCAAGATCTTCGCATAGCTTTGTAATCACCAATACCCTCAGTAATTTTTAAAACATATTGTATGTTGATTACATACAGTGCACTCACCGCACTGGTTATCTGTGTAGATAAAGTCTTTCATGCTCAGAATTTTGAGGAGGCATGTGGAAAGTTGGTCCTGTGGAAGCTGTGGGGCTGGTGTCTAGGGGCTGGACAGAGGCACCTGTGGCTGTGTGAAGAGTGCTCTGTGGTCTGTTTTACCACCAGTATTATGTGAGTCTCCCTTGTGTACAATCAACTGTCCTTTCCCCTATGAGGAGGGGAAGCATCCTGAGAATGCTGTGAGAGCTCAGGGTGATATGCCAAGTCTGACGGTTTGTACGAGGGTGAAGCTTTGTATTCAGGTGTATTCTCTTTGGAGAGCGAGCTCGTAACCATCATATGAGGTGTTTTCCCAGGAAGGCTCTGGGATGAGAACTTGTGTGGAAGCGCTGAGAAAGCCTCTCTGGAGGTGCTGGTAGGGATGTGAGAATGGAAGTTTGGGAAGGGAAGGGCTGATACAGGCTGTGGAGATTTGTGTCTGATCTCCAGGGACACCAGGGATGATGTGGGTCACCCATCATGGGTGAGGAGTGTGAACTGGGTGAAGGGCTGTTGGGAATATGGTTTAGCAGGAACACATATTGCTAGGCACTTCTGCACTGTGAGTGTAGGCAAAGCAGAGCGTGGCAATCTGATGGAGTTTCTGCTCAAGAGAGCCATGGATGCCGTTGAGGTGCAGGTAATGGATTATGAAAGCTAGCTGTTGAATTGTTGGGAATTCTACAAGCTGGCTGATCTCACACTGATGGCTTGAAATGAGTCAAAGTGGGGGTATTGACATCCCCAAAATAGGCCAAGAAGCAAATTCTAAGAACTGAGCTTAAAAGAATAAAAGCTAACTTAGCTGTTGAATGTTAACAGTGCCAGCCCCTGAGTTAGATGCTTCTGTCTGGATTAATCTTCCTAGGGGTCCTAGAGGGAGATGCCATCATCATCTCCATCCTTGTAATCACCATCATCATCTTCATCAGATCTAGAAAACCTCCTTGTTCTCACATAGGCTGGTTAGGTAGCCATTGGGAAGATGTAAGAAGATGCTAATCCCTCGTGGGCATAGATCCCTCCATCTGGCTTCCAGAAAATGATGCAGAGGGGAACCAGGGACCCCGAGTTAGTGACTGAGCCCCTGCAGTGGAAAGGGTATACTCAAGTGCTGACAAGTGAGAACTCTGACAGCTCCCTTCCCTCTGAGTTAGTTCAAGGCTCCACCAAACGTTCCTCCTAATCTTGGTGGTTTTCTGTGCTGCAAGAGCCATCACGTGGTGGAAGTTCTTCCTGCCCTTGTCTGGTTGGCCCGTCCTGCACAGGTGTGGTTGGCAGTGAGGATGGAGGAAGCGTCTGGAAGATGGCCGCCACCCCGAGTGCAGCCCTGTCCTCCCCTTACCTGCGGGGCCTGAGGACTCTGTCACCAAGAGTTCTGCTGGGCGAGTCATAGATGGACTTTTCCCCGTGACATACTGGAGGCAGATTGAAGGTGTCTTGGAACGCAAAGGAAGGTTACAGCTTTGAGTTTGGGTATTTGACCTTCTGTCCTAGTCCATAACCACCTAGGGTTGCCTCTCAAGTATTACAGCTCTTCAGCACTTCTTGGGTTTTCCTTTACGAATGTGCTTGCATCTTTGGACACATCCTCAGATTTGAAAAGCTCATGGAAAATGTGTCATACAGATACATGTACACCTGAATTTCAAAATTCAAAATCCTCTCTCACCTGTGCTCACTACTGTTACGCAGTGTAGTCGTCCTCCCACTCACCCACAGTTTAGCCTTTTGTAGTTGAAGTTTGCCATGATCGACTCTAGTCTGAAAACTGTAATATTTGTCTTGACTCTGAAGACAGACCATTCATTAAACTCCGACAGCAATGGAGCGTTATAATTGTACTATTTTACTGTTAGTGATTGTTAATCCTAGTGTGCCTAATTTAGAAAGAAATGTATCCTAGGTAGACATGAATGGGTGAAAACATAAGACCTGTAGGTTGGGGTGCTGTCTGAGGCTTCAGGTGTCTACTGGGGGTCTGGGCGTATCCTCTGTAAACAAGGGGGGAGCTACTGTAATATAGCTGAAGTGAGTTCAAAATAGAATTTTTGTTATGTTGCCAAAATGGTTTTCTCTTTAATTCTTATGTGAAAACGATTTTCCCTTACATCAAATTCCTCATCAATGGAGTTCATTTTAATTAAATTCTACTTTCCTGGGTAATTGCCCTTGCAGAGGTGCCGTGTAGCACGTGCTAAATGCAGATGCCGTGACTCAGTGCCTGGCTCGGAGACCCCGCTCTTCTATTTCCATATGGGTGATTTAGGTCAGCCCCCTCATTTCCATCTGCCTGGGTTTTCTCGCCTGCAGATTATGAATACTCAGAGTACCTGTCTCACAGGTTATTGTGGGCAGTACACGAGTCTGTTTGCAGGAAGCAAATGCGCCTAGCACAGAGGAAGCACTGCCTCGGTGGAGCTGTCAGCACGCATTGTTCATGAACTTGCTTCCTGACCTACTGATCAAGATTTCCTTCACTAAGCATTTACTGAGCATTTATTAGGTGCTCGTTCAGTGCCATACCCTGCTGTATAGATTTCCTTACACCAGCTGAATTCTCATCATAACCCTGTATGAAGATGATTTTCAATTTCTAGGGTTCACATTCTGGAAATGGCATGAGGCCCCCACCCCCTGACACCTAGGATGGGTGAAGCTGTGCACAAGCACAGATCTTGGGGCGGGGATACAGTGCAAGTTTACTTCTCACTCGGAGCAACCCCACTGCGTTGTGGAGTGCTCCTCAGGGGGTGTCCAGCACCAGAGGCTGCCGCCTCCGTGGCTCTTCCCCCACCCAATGTGCCCCTACCATCCTTCCAGCAGGAAAATTAGCACTGCTGTGTCTCGGTGCTTACAATTGTTTGCCTTGGAAATGGCCACAGCGTAATGAAGAGTAAGTGACAGGACCCTGCCTCACAAGCCCGAGAATGTGTCTGGGTAAGGAAGGGGAGACATGAACAGTGAGAAGACCTTGCTGCTCATTTGTGACTTTGCACACCTGTCTCATCTCGATATCCTCACCTGTGAGGTGGGGATGGCATCACTCTCACAGCTTCTGGGTGGCTGAGAGGGAACGATGTAAACACAAGTGAAGCTGTTAGGACAGTAGTGCCCGGCACTTGGGCATGGGTCACATGTGTGTTCATCAGCATCAGTGTCTTCATATGGGAGAGGTTGGGGGAACCTCCTAACGCAGTGAAGAACCTCAGCTTTGGCCTCAGCCGTGGGTCTGTAGGGTCCAGCTATGTTACCTGCTGTATGGGCTCAGGGAGCGCGTGGTCCCAGCCTTTATTTTTTGTTTTGCAAAATGAAGTGGGATTCTATCCACAGCAAGGCCATGTCAAGGGTTCCATCACAACATCATTTACCTTGGTAAAATGAGATGTTGGTTTGAAATCTGTTGGCTCACTGACTCTCTGTGGCAATGTTATGGGGCAGGTGCTGGAAAATATCAGTAACATAGAGATTCTCAGCTGGGTCTGTAAGAGAAGTGGCAAGAGCTGAAAACAGACAAGACGTTGGGCTTTTTGACCTAAGACCATCACTGTTGGGCTTCACAGCCTATAGGAAGGAACTGCACCAAGCTCCCAGGGCAGAGCTAGGCACAAAGCCGAGAACCTCCCTGTTTTCCCAAGTGCCTGGTAGGGGAGGCATCCTTGGGCCTCTCCCTACACTCCCCATGTCGGGGATCCGTACCAAAGGCGTTTCTTTGTGAATGGACGGAGGTGAGAAAGGAGAAAGAAGGGCTGTAGGGTGCTGTATGCTTTGGTGAGGGAGTTAAAAGCTAAATGCAGAAGTGGCCAGCGTGACATTGTTGCTCATCTAGCAGGCGTCATGTATTATTCTTAAAAAGCAGCCAGGCCTGGTAAGAGTCTGAGTCTGCAGCTCTTGCTGGAGAAAATGGGGCTCACAAAGGGACCAGCTGGACACCCTGGCACACAAGTTAACAAGCAAACCACCTGCAAATGTAAAGTTCCTTTGCCGACAAGAGTCTCGGTGTTGTCACTGTTTGGCTTAGTCATTGAATTAGGAAGTTAAATCTGTGCTGCGTTTCCTGTTTTCACTGCACCTAGAGGGGATACTACGAGGTTGGACTTCTTGCCAAATGAAACACCTGGTATTTAATGGTGCAGTCAAGCGCTGTAGGGGAACTGCCTTGGAAAGGCAGAACTGGTTTGAGATGGCTTCAGCCCTCTCTCCTCATGCCAGAGAGGAGGTGAGGGGTTTGCCTGCAAGCTGGGGAACAGACAGAGAATGAGGAGTTACACTGTACACAGAACCAAAACCCTGGAAATTCTGGTCAAGGCCAGAAATGCTGTCATTGGGCCCACAGTCGTCTTCTACTGTGTGCCCGATGTTGTGCCTTGTCGCAGACAAGAAAGATGATGGACTCAAGATGCTTTGGCCCACTTTGTAGATGCAGACGCTAAAGGTCAAGGTTAGGAGATGCAATGTGAATCAGAGAATATGTATATTGCAGACAGCCAAGCTCAAGTCTCCTGGGAACTCAGAATTTAGGGTACATGTGGTACATGTTGGATAGCTTGACATGTTCTTTGTGGATGGTGCCACTACAAGCTGTGTAACTTGCTCAGCCCAGATGGCCAAGTAGAAACATGAAGTAGATGCAGTAGACCTCATGTTTCTTTCCAGTTCTGTGCCCTGTGCACGCTCTATTGCTGAAAAATGAATTATCCCCAAATTAGTGACTTACAACCACATTTCTTACTGCAAACTTTTTGTACATCAGGAATCTGAGGGAAGCTTAGTCAAGGCCCTTTAGCTTGGAATGAGTGCTGAAATCAAGGAGTTGTCTGAGAAATCCACCCATCAAGGCTGGGGTTGAGTATGGATAAGCTGTTGAGCTTATTCATGGGGCTGTTGGCAGAATTTTTTACCTGGAGGTTGTTGGATTGAGCGCTGGGCTTTCTTGCTGACTACTGGACAAGAGAACCCCTGAATTTCTTGCCCCATGAATTTCTCCAGAGGACAGTTAAGACCAGGGTACCTTGTTTTATCAGAGTAAACAAGTGGTAAAAGCCAGATGACTGAGTCAGAAGACTCCATCTTTGGTAACATAATCATGTAAAAGACACCATGGCACTTCGGCCACATCTTAGTCCTTATAAGCAAATCCCTGAGTTTGCCCTCTCCCTCAGCTTTGACAGGAAGGGGATTACACAATGGCATGAATATGGGGAGGCAGGGATCACTGAGGGCCAGCTGCTGCCTGTAGCGACATTAGCGATTATTACAAAGCAAAGAAAATGCCTCGAATTGCTTATACTGGGTAGCAGTTTCTCTCCAAAAAGTCTTGCTTGAGAATTCACACCTCCCCTGGTCCCTCTCTTCCCAGAATAAGGGCATCCCAGTTAGGAAAACCCAGCAATCAAATCTGGGTAATCTTGAAACATTCAGTCTTTTTCAAGAAACTTTGCGTCTGCTTGCTTCTGACCCATGGTGCCAATCACACTCCTAGGTTGTGGGTGGTGGGGGTGTTTCCACACTGATGCTGTGTGCTTTCTGTGACAAAGGAGTGGTGACCTTTGAAGTCATCCCCGGGAACAGGTGACTTTATGCTAATTCATGATGCAGACTTTGCATAAGGCCTCCATTTCTTTGGAAATGGCTTTTGGAATTTCACTGAAGAAACCTTTTTTTTTTCCCTCCAAGATAGGATCATTTACAAAGCTTGTGTGTGACATGATTCACAGGGAGGTATCTCCTTCCTCATTGATTATCATTGTTTTATACATTTCTTTACTAAAACCAGTAGATTAGAGCTCAAATTTACCCAGAACTCTGATGAGTTACACCATACAAAGCAATAGAAATTCTTATTAAATCATTTCCAACCAAGATAGAAAAAAAGTCCCTTGCCTCCCTCTTTTATCTCAATGATGTATTTAAAATGCGGGGGTTGGCTGGGTCTCAGGAACAGGCATTTCTTGGTCTTTAATTTGTGGTCCTTTATCAGTGTTAAGCCTGAGCAAAGACAATGACCAGAGATCAGCTCTGGAGGTGGCTGTGTGTATTTATCAATATCATATAGCAAGAAAATGGCTAGAATTTTGAGCAGAGACACGAGAATTTTTTTAAATGATTGATTTATTTGAATGGCAGAGAGAAATCTTTCATTCACTGATTCTTTCCCCAAATGGTTCGATAGCTGGGACTGAGCCAGACTGAAGCCAGGAGCTAGGAACGCCATCCAGGTCTCCCACATGGACGGCACAGGCCCAAGTATTTGGACCATCTTCTGCTGCTTCCCAGGTGCATTAGCAGGGAGTTGGACTGGAAGCAGAGCAACCAAGACCTGAGCCAGCACTCTGGTGTGTGATGCCAGCATCATAAACAGTGGCTTAACCCATTGTGACACAGTGCCAGCCCCCAGTAATTGATTAACCTCTCTGTTTCTCATGAATGAAGAGGTGGTAGACATACTGCTCAGTAAATACAACCACATTTCGGTCCATGACAGACCACGATGAGCCATGCTGGTCCAAAGCAATGATATGCAGTGGGCTGGAAAATTCTTATGTTGTGATGTCACTGCCCTCTTAGTGTAAGTACACTTCACAAGGTTCTCCTAAGTAAGAAATCAACTACAAAACATTTCTCAGAATGCATCCCCATCATCAAACAACGCATGACCATATTGGCGATCATAATACTTACTCTTCTTTGGCATTTTTCAATGCGTTAGGTTATCTCTATTCAAAACTAACAAAAACAACAGCAAATCACCGCTGAGCACAATAGCCCCAACCATAGTCCTCGGGGCACATTGAGTCCCTGTCTCTTGGCAGGAGTTAGTAGTGCCAGTTCTATATATACTATGCAGCTATAGGATGATGAACTTACAGAGAATAACACCTGATTCTCCATCAAACGACACATGGGCCAGGTATAGGGTGTCCTGCGGGGTGGAAAGGGCAACTGGCAGGTGTTAGGTTATATTATTCCATAGAAAGTGTCTGGTGGTGGACCCATAGAGAGTCACCGCGAGAACCATGAGAACAGGAGTGGTCTACACCACAGCCAATCACGGGCCTGCACGGGTCCTCAGGGGGCATTGGGAAAGTTCCGCAGGCAGAGTTTCCTCGATAAAAAGCTGGGAGCTCCGGCCGTGAGGAGCCGGTCATCCTCATGTTGAAAGACACAGCACATGAGGATTCAGAATCAACTATGAAATGGCTCCTTGGAGTTCAGATAGTTCTCTCAGCTATCACTAATGTGAAACTCGGGAGACTGACTCATGGGTATTGGGCCATGTCCCTGCCTTCGCTGGTGGGGGATTTGTGAGTATTGGGCTATGCCAAGGTCTCGTTCCCTGGGGCAGGAAACACAGGCAGCATCAAGGATTCATCCTTCCTGTGGGACGGCCAACACTGACAGTGCATGACTGTGTCTCCCATTTTTGCCCTAACCAATTGGTGCAGGCAGGTGGGTGCCTGGTCCCTGGCCCTGCAGGTTTGCACACATCACTTCTGTTTCTTCTTTCTCACCCAGAGGACCTGACCACACCTCGTTGCCGCTTTCACTGCCTCTGACTCTTGCTCATGCAAACACATCTCAGGGTTCTTTGCTGCCCCTTGCTGTCTTCCCCACTGAGAGGTTCCCAGAAGTCTCCTCTTGCTGGCTTCACTCCCTGAAATCTTCTCATGAAGTTCCTGCATCCCTTGGCGCAGCCACATGGAGCTGGCAGAGGATCACGGGATGGGGAGGTCCAGCCTGGGTTGTGCATCCCAGTTGTGTGACCTTGATCATGTCTTTGAAATTCTTGTTTATTGAGATTTTTGATTTATTTATAAATAAGGGAACTCTAACTGAGAAAGTGACATTCCAGGTTTGCAGAGCCCGTGAGTAGCCCAGGTGATGTTCACCCAGACCTCTGGCCTCCCACGCATCCGTGGACACGTGGATGGTATTTCTGGCCTTGTCTCCTTCTCTTCTTTTTTTAAAATATTTGTTTATTTTACTTGAGAGGCAGAGTTATAGACAGAGGGAGAGACAGAGAGAGAGATCTTTGGTACACTGGTTCACTCCCCAAATGGCCATCAAATGTCCGGAGTTGGACTGATCCCAAGCCAGGAGATTCTTCTGGGTCTCCCACGTGGTTGCAGGGGCCCAACCACCTGGGCCATCTTCCACTGCTTTCCCAGGCACATGAGCAGGGGTCTGGAGCAGCTGGCACACAAACAGGCACCCTTATGGGATGCCAGTGCTGCAGGTAGAGGCTTGGCCTACTAGGCCAGAGCGCTGGCCCCTGGCCCCTTCTTGTAAGAAGTGAGGGTGGTGATCACTGATCCTCAGTATTCTTATGAGGAACCAATAGATCATGGGATCTGTGGGAGAGGCATGGTTTATCTATCACATACTCCCTGGCACCCAGAACTGGGCCCAATATGTGGTATAAGTATCAAAGGAGTTCTCATGCCTGACCAAAGGCTGGCATTCCATAATTAATGGTCACAGGAGGATTTATACAGATGAAGGTACCTCAAAAGTGGATGGAAAGTGGACTTAAAAGATAAACTTATTTTGGTGAAAAATGTTGACATCTGTGCACAAGAGGGAGGACTCTTCAAAAAGTTCATGAAAAATGAATATTATGGAAAAAGTATGCATGACACTATGTAAAACAGTGTGGAGATTTCTTAAAAAGCTAGAAATAGACTTGCCAAATGATGACGCAATCACATTACTGGGTATACACCCAAAAGACATGAACACACTGTATCCAAGTGACACCTGCACCACCATGTTCATAGCAGCACTGTTCACAGTAGCCAAAATTTGGAATCAGCCAAGTTGCCTATCATAGATGACTGGATAAAGAAAATGTGCGCATATATACAATAGAGTAGCATTCTGCTAGAAGAAACAAAGTTCTGCCATTGGCAGCAAACTGAGCACAACTGGAGGGCATCGTGTCGAAGGAAGTAAGATGAACACAGAAAGAAATACCACGTGTTCCCCCTTATATGTTGTATGAAGGAGGTGAGGAAATGTGGAGCGTATCAGTATTGCTGCAAATATAGAAGCTTCCTTTTATACCTCCATCAAACCAGTGATTAGGCATGTTATACTACTGTGGTTTTAATGATCTGTGATTGCTTTAAAATTTGCTGTATATGGGTGAAATGGTCATTTTTCTATTTTTATAACCATTGTCTATATTCCCCCTAACCTAGGGTCTTTTTGCTTCTTTCTTGTTAAATTTATTAGGTAAGGCATTAAGCCTTTTTATTGTAATGTAAATTCAAAATGTTTTCTCAAAAACTAAAAGAGGGAGAAGGAGGCTGTTTGGGAGGAAGTGGGGGAGAGAGGAAGGGAATATCATTACCTTCTTAGAATTGTATCTACAAGCCATATTGAACCTGTTAAAAACTAATGAAAATCTTTAAAAACAATCAGTAAAAAAATGAGTTGGAACAAAGAAAAAAGTAAATGCATTGAAATGTTAGAAAGAGTATGCATGGATTTCAACACTATTTTACATCAGAATCAATCTATGAATTTCACTTTTTTTTTTTAATTTTAGCTCCCACATGTAAGGGAGAACATGTGGTGTTTATCTTTCTGTGTCTGACTTACTTCACCCAACCTCATGTCCTCTAGTTGCAATCGTTTTGTTGCAAATAGGAGAAGTTCATACTTGCTTAAAGCTAAATACTATTTGATGGTAAACATATGGCTTCATCCGATGACAGACACCCTGGTTGATTACAAAGGTCGGCTAATGTGAACATGGTGGAGCAGGCATCTCCTAGACACAAAGTGTTCAAGTCTTTTGGGTGTGCACCCAGGAGTGTGATTGTTGGATCATATGACGCATCTGTATCTTGTTTTCCAAGATATCTGCATACTGTTTTCCTCAGTAGCTACACTAATCCACATTCTCCCCAGCAGTGTGTGTGTTTTCTTTTCTCTGTTCCTTTGCCTGCATTTGTATTACTCTCAACCATTCTGACAGGGGTGAGGTGACATCTCATAGTGGTTTCCCAGATGACTAGTGATATTGAGCATTCTTTCAAATATCAGTTGGCCATTTATATTTCTTCTTTTGAGATCTGTCTATGGAGCCCTTTGCTCACTCTTAACTTGATTGGCTATGTGGTTTTTTGTTGGTGGTGGTGTTAAATTGCTGATATATTCTGAATATTGATCTGGCAGATAGGTGGCTTGCAAAGACTTGGGTCATTCTGTTGGATGTCTCTTCACTCTAATGATCATTTCCTTTGCTGTGCAGAAATTCTGAGATTGATGCAATCCCACTTGTTTAGTTTTACTTTTGTTGCCTGTGCCTTGTTTTTTTTTTTGTTTTTGTTTTTTTTTTTTTTAATTTGACAAGTAGAGTTATAGACAGAGAGAGACAGAGAGAAAGGTCTTCCTTCCGATGGTTCATTCCCCCAATGGCCACCACAGTCAGTGCTGTGCCGATCCGAAGCCAGGAGCCAGGTGCTTCTTCCTGGTCTCCCATGTGGGTGCAGGGGCCCAAGTCATCTTCCACTGCCCTCCTGGGCCACAGCAGAGAGCTGGACCGGAAGAGGAGCAACTGGGACTAGAACCCGGCGCCCATATGGGATGCGGCACCACAGGTGGAGGATTAACCAAGTGAGCCACGGCCGCCAGCCCGACGTTGGGGTTCTTGTCTAAAGAGTCATACCCTACACTAATGTCTTGGAGTGTTTCACCTACATTTTCTTCCAGAAACTTCATAGTTTCAGGTCTGAAATGCAGGTCTTTGATCTATCTTGAGTTGACTTTTAAATTTAGGGATCTAATTTCTTCTTTTGCATATATACATCCAGTTTGGCCAGCACCATTTGCTGAAGAGACTATTCTTACTCCACTATATGGTCTCAGCACTTATGTCAAAAATTTGTTGGCTGTATGTGCATGGTTAAATTTCTGGGCTATTTCTTTCTATTGATCCAGGTGTCAATTTTTATGCAAGTACCATGCTGCTGTAATTACTACAGCTTTGTAATGTATTTTAAAGTCACGTATTGTAATGCCTCTGACTTGATTCCTGCCTCCCTTGGGATTGCTCTGGATATTCTAGGTCTCTTCGGATATCATAGGAATTTTGGGATTTTTTTTTCCTAATTCTTCAAAGAATACCATTTTGACAGAGATTGTGTTAGTCTATAGAAGGTATTGGGCAGTACAGACATTTTCATGGTGTTGTTTTTCTTTCTTTTTTTTTTTTTTGTATTTGAACTTTTATTTAGTAAATATAAGTTTCCAAAGTACAGCTTATGGATTACAATGGCTTTCCCCCCCATGACTTCTCTCCCACCCACAACCCTCCCCTCTCCCATTCCATTCACATCAAGATTCATTTTCAATTATCTTTATATACAGAAGATCGATTTAGTATATATTAAGTAAAGATTTCATCAGTTTGCACTCACACAGAACATAAAGTGTAAAATACTGTTTCAGTACTAGTTATAGCATTAATTCACATTGGACAATACATTCAGGACAGAGATTGGTGTTGGTTTTCTAATCCACGTGCAAAGAGTATCTTCACATTTGTGTGTGTGTGTGTCCATGTTGATTTCTTTCATCACTGTCTTACAGTGTTCATTGTAGAGCTCTTTAAATACTTTGATTAAATTTACTCCTAAATATGGGATTTTTCTCAATTTTTCTTTCAGTGTCTTCATCATAAGCAGATAAACTGAATCTAAAGTTTGTGGGAGAAAGGTGGAAGGTTAAGTCTCAAGTACTCAGCCCTTTGGCACTATTTTATTTATTTTTTAAAGATTTATTTATTTATTTGAAAGAGAGGCAGAGAGAAAGAGAGAGAGAGAGAGAGAGAGAGAGAGAGAGAGAGAGGTCTTCTATCCACTGGTTCACTCCCCAGCTGGCCGCAACAGCTGGAGTTGCGCCCATCCGAAGTCAGGAGCTTTCTCTGGGTCTCCCACACGGGTGCAGGGGCCCCAACACTTGGGCCATCTTCTACTGCTTTCCCAGGCCACAGCAGACAGCTGGTTTAGAAGTGGTGCAGCCAGGACTTGAAGTGGTGCCCAAATATGGGATGCCGGCACTGCAGGCGGCGACTTTACCCGCTCCGCCACAGCGCCGGCCCCCAAGCTATGTTTTAAATGTGTCATACATAAAATGCATTTACTGTGTGCTAGATCCCCTTTTGAGCACCAACCATATTTGGTCCTTGAAAGGTAAGTCCTGATGGGGAACTGAGGCACAGAGAGCCTGAGGGATGTGTTCAAGGTCACATAGCTGACAGGCAGCAGTCCGGCTTCAGAATCTGTCGAGTTGGGTTTGCACCTGGCTGCTTCACAGAACTACCCAGCCACAGGAGAGCAGTGGCCACTCTAAGAATTCCTTTGCAAGGGCAGCTGTCACTCAGGGCAGCTGGCACAGCAGGAGCAATCCCCAGATGCTTGGATGGAAACACACTTGTTCCCTTGGGACAAGCAGAGTCTGACATAGACTGCAGAGGAGAGGATCTGGGAGGAGATCTTGAAGGATGCTGAGTGGCTCTGAGGGGTAGGGCTGCAGGAAGCCAAGAAGGAGGGCAGGAGAGAAAGCTGCCAAGACCCAGGGTACAGATGCAGAGAAACCTAACTAAGGACTGACAGCAACACACAGCTCCGCTCTGGGATTTTACCCCGTGTACAGACTCCAGAGTCTGTGTTGCTAGCATACTGCCCGAGTGTGTGTGTGTGTGTGTGTGTGTGTGTGTGTACCCTTGCACAAAGGGAAGGTGGGAAGGTCATAGCTTTGATCCTATTTGTCATGCGGGTACCTCTGACAGTCTGCAAGAATCGACCAGTCCCTGAGGAGCGAGGTGCATCCATCCATGTGAATCGTGTTACTGCCTCTTTGCCCTGTAGGCTCGCTGCGGGGAGGGCAGGCTCTGCTCCTTTTGCCAGACAAGTCCATTACGCCCATGGCTTCAGGCACTTGGGTAAATTACCTAAACACAGCAGCCACAACTGAACTGCCGGGCTTTAAGACCAGCTGTGGTGCTGCAACATGTCTAATTACCAAGGATTCCACCGCCTGTGCACGGGTAGGAGTCGGGGGTGGAGAAAGGTCGGCACCACATGTTTAAGAAGGAAATTGTGGAGGTAGATTGAGTGGTCCCAGAAGAAATGGTTGACTGGAAAGTTCTGTCTCAATGCCCTGCAAAAATTCAACTGAGGACCCGGGGATGCCAGGGCATGGAGAAGTCTACCTTCCTCACCAATCCCTCCCCAGCCTCCGGTATAAGTGGGGGGTGAACAGGCTCCAAATGACTGCAGGGCAGCACAGGGTGTAAATATTCAGTCGTGACAGCCCCCGAAGGATAAATGACAGCAGCCCGTTCGGCGTGCCTCTGCGTGTTGTAGACTCACTCTTCTCCTCTGCACCAGGCTGACATATTAGTAAATTGATTCTCGGGGATGCTGACATTTTGTGATTATCACTATCTATAATTTTCATCTGATTCCATTGACTATTTTGATCATTTAAAATAGAGGAGCACACCTAATCGTGGCCATTAGTTTAGCTCAAGGGAAAATTCATGGTTTCATAAACTTACATTAGAAATAACTTAGTAAAATTACAATTGGCATGATTAGCTTTCTCATTTTTTTAATAAATAAAAACAAAAGGCTGGCTCTACCCAAATAGACAGCTTTGGTCTTCAAAGCTGGTGCTTTGTTCTGTTATCTTAGAAGAAGGAGAAACATCTATAACACAGTAGTAGTAATAAAAAACGTAATAACCCAACACATAAAAACAAGGTTATGTTTCATTCTACATTTGACAGGAGCTGAATATTGTTCGTTTTCTTGGTTTCTGACTAACAGTGAACTGGAGTGTGGAAAGCTCTGTGGCTTTGAAATGAGGTCAGATCTGAGGGAGCCTGCCCCTCACCCCGCTCCCTGAAAGGGGCTGTTCTGTGAGGACTGGCTGGAGAGGCAGGTGCTTCTGGCTTTCCTATTTCCCTTGGTGTCAGTTTTTAAGTGTGTCTACTGTAGCTTGCCTACAAGTTCATTTTAGAAATTGTTTCTGAACAGCAAAAGGGACATGTTTAATAAGCAGGAAATGTTTTTGAAAAGGTAATGGAATGGATGCGGTTATAACTGGGGCGGTGCTATGAGTCGCCACAAGGAAACATGGCACCTATTGGCCTAGAACCTGAAACAGCAGCATTCTGCCTATTCCTCCCACTACAGGGAAACGCAGGTCAGAAGTGTTCTGCCTGCTCTCTGGCTTGTGGTGGTTCATGTTCTGTGGGTTTGTTCCATGAGTTAATATTTGGGTGGTATGTTAATGGAAGCAAGTTGCATTGTTGTCTGCATTGGCACCTTGGTGTTTGAGGTAGTTCATCTATTTAGCCACCCATCTACGTATCCCTCTATGCATCTGTCCACCATTACACAACAAACATCCATTCACCGTCTCACTCCCCTATCCTGTGTACTTCATGTGCTGATCTATTTTTCACCTACTCATCCCTTTGTTACACACACATATTAATGCATAAATGCGCTCCACACTCCCTCAAATCACCAACCTCCTGTTTACCTATTCACCCACCTTTCACTCTACCTATATCGATCTACCTATCAATATATCTTGTCAACCTTCCCTGTATCCGCCACTCACCTACCCTCTCATCCAGCATTGTACCCTTACGTGCATATGTACAACCAATCATCCACAAAAAAGTAATCAATTAGCATAATTCTGAGCACTGGTAATAAAGAGACAAGTTGCGCTTTTTCTTTCAAGGAGCTTACAACCTAGTATGGGAGTCATGCGAACTACAAATTGAACAACAGTGCGCTGAACGCAACTGTTGAGAATGAGACCATGTCGTTATGGGGACTCTAAAGAAGGAATGCCTCACTGTGTCTCAAAGCTCAGAGAACTATGTACACACATGAAACTAAATGCCCACCATAGAAAATGGAGGACTTTGGGGCTGGTGCTGTGGCATAGCAGGTAAAGCTGCTGCCTGCAGTGTTGGCAACCCATATAGGTGCCGGTTCGAGACCTGGCTGCTCCACTTCTGATCCAGATCTCTGCTGTGGCCTGGGAAAGTGGTAGAAGATGGCCTAAGTCCTTGGGACCCTGCATCCATGTGGGAGACCTGAAAGAAGCTCCTGGCTCCTAGCTCCTGGCTCCTGGCTTTGGATCAGCCCAACTCTGGCTGTTGTGGCCAATTGGAGAGTGAACCAGCGGATGGAAGACCTCTCTCTCTCTCTGCCTCTCCTTCTATCTCTGTGTAACTCTTTCAAATAAATAAATAAATCTTTAAAAAAATGGGTTACAATGCCCCCCATAATTTCCCTCCCACTTGCACCCCTCCCATCTCCCGCTCCCTCTCCCATTCCATTCACATCAAGATTCGTGGCGGGGAAGGGAAGCCATTGTAATCCATAAACTGTACTTTGGAAATTTATATTTACTAAGTAAAAAAAAAAATCAATGGAAGAAAAAAAAAGAGTAAACCAGCCAATGGAAAATAAAAAAAAAAAAAATGGGGACTTCACAGGGGTAGGAAAAAATGGCAGCAGGAAATTGAGCTATGGATAAATATACAAGCCCAAGTTCTCCCAAACCATCTCTCTATGGGGGGGGGGAGGGTGTAAGAGAAAGCTGAAGTGTGGGGTGGTATTAAGGCACCAGGTAGGTGAAAACAACTGAGGTAGGGCATCAAGGAGTCTGTCAAAAGAGATGGGATTCAGGGTGGGTCTCTCTTGCTTCCTCCCATCAGAACCAAGCAGATAGTAGGGTAACGAATGATAGGTAGAGAAATATGAATTGCATAAAGTGAATAGCATAAAATGCCTGCTTGAGCTGGATAACACAGAAGTGTCACATGGCCGTGTGTCCTGACATCTTTGTCCAAAACCAAAGTAGCAACAAGAGCTAGGCTGCCACCCAGCCTTCTCACAGCTCTGCTCCTGCAGAAGTGAGTTTGGGGCAACCTTGACAGGCACAGGTTCCCTTCCAACTCCCAGCTGTGGACAGTATGCGCCACACAGGGGTCTGGATGACTCTCCCAGAGGCCCCCGGGTCTCTGTTGAAAATACAGCAGCTGTTACTAGGGGCAACTCCACTTCCTAAACAAGAACATAGCTGTTGTGCAGCTTTTCCAGGTGCCACAAATCCAACCTTGCCAAAAAAATGGCCAAGACCCACACTGTCTTTTTCCTCGGTGGAGCTTAAATAGATCGGAAGCACACGCTTATTGACAACAGGTGTGGCTCAATGAGAGACCGTGTTCCTTTCCATTAGCGCAGAGTTGGCACCAGGAGAGATTTCCTGTGCATGGAATGGGCTTCAGCAAGCCTGTGAGAGCCGTGGGTTGGAGCCAGAAAATGCTCATTTCCTCCACTTCTGGGCCAGAGGCCCCACAACTCTGAGCAGGTGCGCCTGATCCATGCGTAGGATTCTGTAGCCAAAGCGAGGCTTGGCAGAAAGGGGTGGGCTCCAACCAGCTGACGGATGAGGCTCTCTGTGGCCCTGGTAGAGGGCTGCATCGTCATTAACACAGCCAGATGAACTTGCTCAGCAGTTGCGTATGAAGCTGCGTGAGCCTGCCTCCCGCTCAGCACTAGTTAGAGAGTGTGGGCTCTCAGGGGTGCAGACAAGCAGCAGAGGCTTGGGGCCCCAGTCCTGAAACTGCTCAGCAGAAGCCCCAAGGACATAGAGAAGTTTTTGCTCCTTCAAAAGTCTTAACCCAATGCTTTTTCTTTTCTGTCCCTGAGATGTCTTACAAGCAGGAATCTTGTTCTGTGTGCATTTTGGGCTTGCTCCCTGAGATCCTTATTTCAGTAAGAAGAGCTGGGGTGCTCCTGTGGGAGTGTCCCCCCCCTCAGCATGGGGTTCTCACCCATACCCAGGACTCAACTTTGCTTTTCCTAGAGCTGTTCGAGGGGCTTCAGGAAGTTAATGGAAAAGAGTGGAATTACAAGATAAGCTTATTTTTGGTGAGAAAAGAAATTTAAATCTGCACCTTTAGTCTTCATAATATGTATTTTCCATGAACTTCAGGAAGACCCTTATGTACAAGAATAGGGAGAGGCTTGTGAGGCAGTGGCCGATAGCAGGCTATCTTCCTAATTACTGCAGATTGAGTGGGTGGAAGAAAAGAATGAAATGGCAATAAATAGAAATGGAGGAAAAAGCCTCTAATGTGAAATGTGACCAGAAACTGACTCCCCTCCCCCTGTCTCCACAGACTCCGCTCACACATTCCTGGAGGTGTAAATGTGTTGGAGTGGGAGCACCTTTGCCTCTTGCTGTGCTCGATGCCTGCTTTAAGTTCTGTCAGTGCAGGTGGACCACAGGGCAGCAACAAACTCACCTCGTGTTTCCAGAGGTGTCATGGAAGAGACAGCTGATACACTCCTACCACAACAGTTCAAGTAGAGGTGTTTATCCCATTGAGTCCTTCAGAAACTCATGCTGTGGATTGGTTCTACTGTCTGAAACGGGGCTCTCAAAGTGACCCCGGACATCAAACCTTTCCCACTCCAGGCCAACACTAGCACATCACACAGCAGGAGGTGTGAGAGATTTTTATTGTCTGTGCCCAGGAGTGGTACCTATCATCCCTTCACCTAGTCACATGACCACAGCAATCTGCAAGAGCTGCTGGGAACTGTAGTCCTGTAGGGTATCCAGGAAGAAGGGAGCCCGGGTTTTGATGGGTAGCTCCTGGTCTCCCTCACAACCTGCTATCATGTGTCGTCATTGTCCTTCAACCCCCTCATTTGCTGAGGGCTGCTGTGTATCGTACCTTGCACTAAGAGCCGAGGATACAACTGTTAAAAGCATACCCATTATCCTTGCCCACCCATGGTTAGAAATGAGGGGATGAAAAAGAAGTGCTAATGGCTAATTATAAAATGAATTAATTTCAATTTTGATGAGGATCATAAAGGGGAGACCATAGGGCACTGAGAGTTGGTAGCTATCTCCAGGGGAGACATGGCAGGGAATTGGCAAAGCTTTCGGGGCTTCAGCGACATTCAAGCCACACACAAGAAGATGAGGCACACAGAGCCAGGCCAGAGGCATAGCACAGGGGCACTGTAGAGGGCGACACCAGCAGAGGAAAAGTACTGAGGCAGAGAACAATCTTCAACATTTTAGGTGACATTTCCACCCCCACAGAAGGGCAAAGGGGCTGTTGCACAATGCATGGGCCAGAAAGATACTGAGAACAGAAGAGGTCTCTCGGGGCAGCATTGAGGGTGTGTTTGTGGACTGAAGTACAGATGGGGCTACTGGTCGACAGCCGTTCAGAGCCACTGGTGACTAACACATACCAGGACCAGCTGTGCTTGTCAGGGGTCTTCTGCCCCAGGGAACGAGGGCAAGGAGGAGGGTAGGCATGGCTCAGGGAGACGATGGGGGTTTGCAGCGGGATGGCAGCCTTGAGGTCCCTGGTGTGCACACTCACTTGGGCACTGGGCTCATGTGAGAAAGAGTTGGCATGCCATGACAGGTTTATCTTCTTCCTTTGTAGTTTTATGGCCTTCTCGAGTTTAGGCCTCTTTAATAAAAAGGAAGTTTTTTTAAATATGGATGTTCAGTGGAGCTCAAATTCGCCCTCAATCTGCACTTCCGTGGGCTTTGATTAGTATGCATAATACAGCAGTACACCTGATGTCCACAGCAGGCAGCTCTAACACCAGTGGAGAGAGGTACAAGATAAATCACTCCAAGTAAATGACTAATTAATCATGCGCTTGATTTTAATAACACATACCGTCTGGCTCAAGACTTGTCTATAATCTTGCGTTCTATGCTAGAAATTGGATAATCAGTGAAACCTCCTATGGATTCCTCATTGGCAACCACTTCTTTCCTTGGTTTTAGAAAGAATCGAAGCATATTCCAGGGACCACTGGGGAGTGAGAAAGGGAGGAGGATGTGTGTCTGTGTTTTAAATCTCAGAAACCATCGTGGGTATTTCAGGGCCAGAACTGACACTGTCTCATTGAAGCTGTAAAATCACTTCTGGAAATGTCTGTGCCAGAAGGCTTGTGCACAGTTCCTGTGATCCTCCAATTCAGAAAACAGTCACTTTCAAGGGCAGTTGGACAAGAATCATGAGTACTTAGCAGTGAAGTGTCCCCCACATGTATGTGTTCTAAAAACTTGGAAATCAATAGGCATAAAGAGCGTGTGATTGTCAAACGTCTGGCTAGTCATGGCAGTACCTACTGGGCGTGCTTAGCTCCATAAAATTAAGGAGTTCTCCTTGAACCCTGTTTTCTCACATGGCAAAATGAACTCAAGGTCTTGTTACTAAAATTGTTTTCTGTTGGAACTGGTCTTGAGCTGAGCAAGATCAAAATGTGGGTGCAGAATTCTAGGAATATACCACCAAAATTGTTTAAACAATTGATTTGATTTCTGCGTGTATACAGCTACCCACATATCACACTGTCAGAACAACACAACAACGCAAGCAGAACAGGCTTTTGGCATAGTAGTTAATGAGTTATGAGACTCCTGTCCCACGTCAGGGAATCTGGGTTCGATGTCTAACTTGGGTTCCTGACTCCAGGTTCAGTGGCAGTGATGGCTCCGTTAGATGGGTCTTTATCTTTGCCATGCTCGTAGAAGGCCTAGACTGAGTTCCCAGCTCTCAGCTTCAGTCTAGTCCAGCCTAACACAGCCATTACAGTCATTTGGGAAGTGAACCAGAGGATGAGCGACCTTTCTGTGTTTCTGCCTCTCAAGGAAAGAAAAACAACAGAACGCACTTTAGATGTCCTGGGTCCTAAACAGAAAGCTTGTCCCACTTGACTCCTTACGTTAGCATTTGGAAGAAAGTCTTGCCTTTGCAGGGGGCTGATATTAACAGAGAATTTCTCAGCACTTAAGAGATGCAGAATTGTGCATTAGCGTCCTACATGATAAAAATGAATGAACATAGTGGACATCTTTTGATTGAACATTTATTACAGGCTAGAAATATGCATCACCTGAGTCCTCAAAACGAGCCTGTGAAATAGAATGATTCCCTTAAATGAACACGAGAGGCATGTGGTCCAGAGACACCAGAGGCTTCCACAGGGTCCTACTAGCTGTGGGAAGGGCAAGGGCTGGTACAAGGCAGTAGCCTAGTGCAAATGACTAACCAGTCATTCCCTTGATACTCAAGACTCACTTGGCTGTGACCTTGCATCCTCTTGTAGAAACATGATAATCATACAGAAATTCCTGATAGATGACAACTTCCTTTGAGAACACGACGGTATTAAGGGCTATTTCAGTGATAACATGGAAGGGCATGAAGGGAAGAGTCTGTGAGTGTTTATCTCAAAACCCATAGTAGACATCCCAGAACAACCTGAAACTCCAGAGACTGATTTGCAATTCCTGTGCTATAGCTGGGGCACAAGAAGTAGGAACATGGTGTCATCCATTCCCTGCCCTCGGCGTGCCACTACTACTACCCAAGTGTAAGATTAGAAACCACCTTGGAAAAGTATCCTGTTTGAGTAAGTTGGTGCTTCCCGGAGCACATTTAGTTTGGCACATTACAATGGAGAAATGTGGGTCTCAGAAACCAATAGGGAAGTGTCAAAAATGTATCTCAGCAATGCAAAAAAAAAAAAAAAAAAGGCGTGTCCACTACATGTGTTTTCCTGAGGTTATCCCAAACGCTGCAGCCCAGTCAGGTCTTTAGAAGCAGCAGCATGAGCTCATTACTGCCTTGATGTCCGCCCAGGCGATGGCTGAGCACCAGGAGCTGTGCGACGCCGGTGGATCCCTCCTGGACAGGGTCACGGGGACTTGGAGGTCATGCTCTGTTTGCCCTCCAGGTGCCTTGGCCTCAGCACACACTGGTTCCTCCAGCAGGCTCCAAGCAGACCCGCCCTCCATGAGGGCACAAGTGCAGGTCTTTAACTCCCTGCTTGGGGAATCGGCTGAATTGGTTCTTTGTGTTATTAACCAGAGGAGCACTTACATTTTCTGACATCTCTAATCTTGGAGCTCAGGGACTAGCACGGAGCATTTGCATGAAATTACCCCTCATTCTATCTATAGACCTCGCTGCCAGTGCTTGTGAATTTGGCAGAAGCCAGCAGATCTCACAGTTAATGTCTTCCTCTCCTGCCAGGCTCTTCAGAATGGGGAGCATTAGCGTGCCGTGTGACAAAGAGCCGGACGAATCCTGGGACGTGGAGCCCAGGTGATGTTATTTGCATCCAATTAAAGAAGCAGGAGTCAGTGGTATTATTCACAGGCACCATGCTCAATGTCTTTGGGCTCATTAAGCCTTTGGATCGACTTCTGTAGGAGGTTAGAGGGAAGCTTGGCAAGGCTGGGGGTGGGTAGAGGTAAGCTTTCAGGTCAGATCCCCCTCCAGGCCTGGAGTCGATGTTTTGGCATCACCTCCGGGTTCCATGGGGGTTCTTTGGCTGCTTTGTTCCCTTATCTAGCACAGAGCTGAGGAGCTTGGGTTAAGCTGAAGGTTGTGGAGTCTTAGCTGAATGTATTCTACGTTTGGCTGCCTCCATTAGTCGCCGTCATTGGGATTCTCCACCCCACCAAAGGTTACTCTGGAGAGGTTGAAGGTAGTTTTTGGTCATTCAGTTTCTATGTGGCTGGGCTGCTCACAGGAATGAGAGGTTTCAGTAAATGAAAATGCTCCTCTGGTTAATGACACAAAGCTAATTTTGTCTGATTCCCTGAGCTGGGAGTTAATGCCAGCGATCGTGAACTCAGGAGGGAGGCTGTCTTAGAACCCACACGGCGCATGTGCAGCAGGTGAAGAGGCCTCAGGAGGATCACATTGTCCCATCTGGGGGCTCTCAAGAACCCCTGGGCTAGATGCGGTGGTGTGGCTCTGAAAAGACATCTCACCCCTTGGCATTCAGCTCACGTGCCTGAAATGGAGGGGGCTGAGCAGGGGTCAGGATTTCAGAGGGCTTTCCGGCCAGATAAGGCTGGGGGCCACAGGGTGGTCCAGTGGATAGAACACTTGTATTTCCAGTCCACCCTTGGGAAGTTGTAAGCCAGGATGTTAAGTCGTTGTTGATTTGAAAAATAGTCTTGCTGCTCTCACTAACAGGGCGAAGGCTGCAGTTAGGGATGACTTTGTCCTCTTCTAAGAGTTCCTACGTCCAGTGTGGAGACTTTGAAGGCTTCCTGTCTGAGGTCCCGGCTGCAGGTTCTGTTTCAGACCAGCGTGAGCACAGAGCGGCTCCTCTCTGGGCACAGATGTGGTGGTGGAGCACAGGGCAGACTGACAAGGGAGGCAGGAGCTGTTTCTGGGTCTTCATGTCCCTGACTCTGACCAACCTACCTTCCCTGCTATAGGGCTGTTCCTCCTTTACCTGCTCACCAGCACATGGCGAGCTGCTTCTCTGTGACTACACCCGGACCTCCAGGAGGGGATTGGTCAGTGGGGTTTAAAATTACATCCATGCACATATGCATGTGCAAACTTTATAAATTACCTAATTATACTGAATCCTTTAGAGCAACATTTCTCACACTGAGCTTCTTGTCACATCAAGAGGCATCCAAAAATCCTTTGGTCAGGTAATTGAAGGCAAAGTGTAGACTGTGTCTACCACGGTAGGGTTCTTGCCGTTGTGTTTTGGGTTCATCCTCTGTCATCTCCTTTTGAACATAGATTTGGTCTTTGACTCCTCGAGCCAGTGAATGTCAAATGTCAACATCATTGTCACTTGCCATCCAAACGTCCCGTGGTTCTTTGACTTGGTATACTCCCAACTCCAGATAAGCCCTAAGTCCACCACCTCTCTGTGCAACACCACAGCACTTCAGCCACCTGAGCTGACCTTCTACCCTTCCCGGTGTGGTAAATGATCCCTCACTGCCTGAGTCATCATTCATTCTTTCAACATCTGTTCTCACGTGCTTGAGGAACACAGAGGAAAAGGGACAATACCCTGGGAGTTGGTATCTTTTGTGGGAGTCAGATATTCCACTTAGAATCTGTTAAGATAACAAAGAAAATTAGCTGAAGAAAATGCACACACTCGTGTGCACACCCTGATTGACAGGACTTCTGTCTAATTCTGTGAGGGCTTCTGCATTCCAGAAGCCCACGCACAAGTTCCTTCCAAACCACGTGTCCCCGTACACTGTGAGACCCCTGGATGCACACCATGTCCTTCCTGGCCCTGTGTTGCCAACACCAAGGACAAAGCCTGGTGGCAAGAGGGCTTTCAACCAAGGTGAACTGAGCTTAATTAGAAACATGGCCCTGGCCTCAAGCACCCTTTATCTGCATTCCGCGTTCCTCTTGTCACCTTCCAAAAAAGAGTATATGCCGCTCCTGCTCAAATGACCATTGGTTTGGAAATCGACTCATGAACTTGCCTAGAAACAGCCTGTCTGACATCATCCCAGACTATCAAGGGCCCAGTGCTAATTGATGTGTAATCAGTGCACGAGCAATGTGTGGTACATTTCCAAGGGCACCCAAGGGCTCCTGTCAGCTTGGAGGGACAGCAGCACTGGACTCCTGTGCCAGGAAATCAGTCTTGCTGGCCGGCGTAGGACAGGATGACATTCTGTCCAGGAAGCAGTCTTGACTTTGGGCTCTGCTCTGCCCCTGATGGAGCTGTTCACAGATGGCTAAGTTAAATGCAGCCTTCATTGCACTAAGGAATTTCAGAAGCTGCTAAGCAAGTGGCCCATGAAATGGAGGTACCAGAAGCCTCTGGAAGCATGGCTGATGCATCACCCAGCAAAGCCACTGGGCCACCCTTTGGTAATGAGCATTTCCAAGGGCATCCCCAGACGATTTCCATCAACCAGGGGGAAGGCCAGGTACAGGGCACTGTGCACCAGGAGGAGGAGTCAAAACAGACAAGTAAAAAGCAGCAGCACCAAAAGGAAAAAAAGGGGGCGGGGCTGGGCCTAGAGCCAAGAAGATACTTTGTGAGGGAGGAAAGGTATTAACTCCACCCCTCCTGTCCAAATGAGAAAGCATTTAATTGAATGTTCTTTACAGAGGTGAAAAACTACCCCGTGGAGTTCCCAGTGTTTCATTATCCAATTGAGTTTGGTGCCTCAAGTTTCAAAGACCATTCTCCTGAATGATTATTCTTATTTCCTTGTCAGTCTGCCCTGTGCTCAGTGAACCCCCGCTGGGCCTCATCATTTAAAAGTCAAAACCCTTCAAGTATTTTCAGGCCCAATATAGTAACTGAGCAGACCCTGGTGTCACTCTTCACAGCCCCCCCCCCCCCTTCCTCTTGTCTGCTGCGGAGAGGCCTGTACTGCTGATGATGCTGAGAGATGATAGGGCCGCTCCCCACACCCGTGCAGGATGCCCAGTGGGCCTCAGCGGGGAAGGGACCAGAAGGCTTTGGGATGGCAGCGTCTCGGGGCAGCATCTCAGGGCAACAGCCTGTGCGAGAAGATGGGCCTCTCAGCGCTCTCCTCTAGGGGATGGCCAGGGCCGTGGTGAGTGGCTCTTAGTCCCTAGGTCTAGCTGGAGAAGCCGGGCCTTGTGGTGCTGACACGCCACAGGGAAATTGCCTCCTGTGGAAGCTCCGCCCATGAGGGCATCTGTCTCAAGGAAGCCAGAAGAGACCTGGGCCCCAAACTCTCGCCAGGGAGCTCGCCGGCTCGGGGAGAACAACACCTTGACCATGAATGAGGTTGAAGTCATTGGAATGTTAGGCTGTTGTTTTTCTTCCTTGGGAGGGTGGAGAATCATTTCAAGGGTCTCCCTCTGAGCAGGGCTATTAGGGTTAGCTAATAAACAACAGAGAGACCTGAGTGACAGTTTTACTTTGACCTCCTGAACACTGGCTCAGTATGTCAATTTAGAAAGTCTGCCATGATGCTGAACCCAGTCTCATTTTCTCAAACGGAAGCTTAATTTCTCCTTGACTGAGATGAATAGTTGTCATACCTTAGCAAACACCCTATAAATACAATACCCCATCAGCCTTAATATTTCAAAAGTGATAAAGCTGTTATGATACTTTATCTCTGAAGTTGTAGAATAATTTAAAGCAATTGTTCCTACTTCAGTTCCTTCCAGGTTGATTCTTCTGCCTGAATTCCTCCCCCATGGAACACGTAAACTCCTCCTTACCTCCCGTGCTGGCATGAAATGAATCTGTTTCCGAGATTTGGGACTGAAGAACAAATGGCCGTGGGATGGTCTAGGAAAATCATTAGGCTTCCTCCTCCGAGCCCTTAGGGCTTGCTGCTGTGTTCTCAGGAGGAACAACACTGGCCACGGAGTGAACAAGTCACCTTCCCTTCTTTATTGAGCCATCACTCGTGGTGTTTGCTCCCCCGACTCGTTCTCCTGGCTAAGTACCCCCTTTCTCTGCAGTTGGCTAAGCCAGGTCTCTGCTAGGAAGTTTTAGCTTCTGATCTGGGAGGTCTGGTTCACTTAGAGGACTGGAGAGCAACAGTCCCAAGCAAGCTTGGAGACCACACTGTCCATTTTAGCAACACCAACCAGGGAGCGCAATAGTGAAGTGAGAAGCTTGGGAGTGCCAGGCAGGCACGGAGTCATCCTGGGCCCCCAGGGATTGGGGAAGCTCCAAGCCAGACAGGACGCTGGACATGTCTCAGAAGCTGGCCACTGCCGACTGCTCTCTTGGCCTGCATTTTGGATGCTTGTTCCACTGCTATGAGTCATATGCTGGATTTTCCCCATTTTACAGAGGAGAAAATGAAAGCTTAGGGAGCCAGATGAATACCGTACCCCAAGTACCAAATAGTGGACCAGAGCCCCGTGCCCAAGCAGCTTACCTCTAAGACCCCCCACCTCTCATTACTCTGTTAACCCAAATCATCCACGGCATCCACCGTGGGTTTCTGATGCTCACTGGAGGAAAGTGACAAGCTAGGGTTGTGAACTGGGCCCTCTGCGAGGTTCGAGGTTGGATCCCACGGAGCTCGGCTCAGGAGAAGTGCCTCGATTCCTGAGATTGCTGACCCTGCCTCTCAGAGACGTTGTAGGCACCACAGTGAAAAAACTCCACGATTCATTGTTTTCCTTCTCTTTCAACAAACATTTATCAAATACCTAATTTTCTCCCCAATAATGATTTTGGGCTCTGGGATACAAACCAGAGAACAGACAAAGCCGGTGACTTTTTGGCATTTATGGTCTCATGGCAGCTTCTTCTGTGTCAGGTTTTTTGTGTACCTTGACTGATCCTGACACTTTGCGTGAGAGGAGGGTGATGCTGATTCCAGGGTACAGAGTAAACTGAAGTTTCAGACAAGTGGCTGACCCAGGATGACAGAGCTACTGAGTAGCAGAACCAGTGTGGATCGCTGCAGCCAGAGCCTGGGTTCTTGGCCACCAGTCTCTACTGCCCCCTATAGATACTTGGAGGGACTACATGGGTGTGTGGAAATGCCACGTTTGCCCAAAATCGTCTCCCATTGCTGCTGATGTCTTCATTTTAGAAACACCTGCATAGCCCCGTTCACCTGTCGTCATGTGGAGCAGCCGAATCCCGAGTCCTGTGCAGTGCTCTCCAGGAGCTGTGATTTCCCCTTGTAGGAGGCTGGATGAGGCCCTACTCTCATGGAGGGTACAGTCGAAGGGCCCATTTCCCCATGTCAGTGTTTCTCAGGAGTTTTCATTTTGTACCTTGGAGCTTTAGGCCTGTCTGTGATACTTTGGCTTCTAGACATTCTGTACTTGGTGCTGGCGTGGTGCTCTGTATGTTGAGCACTGAGCTGAATCACAAGGGGGCACTGACCCTCATGATCATAGACGGTCCCTAGAGCTCTCCCTGCAGTGATAAGTATTAACCCTTTCAGTTGGTCGATCCCACAGAGGCCATGGGAATCCCAGAGGAAGGCTGGGGCCTTAGACTAGGGGGCTTGAGGCGGCAGCTGCTTCCCTGGGCGCACAGAAGTAGTTGAGTGTTTTCACACTGACTGCACGTACAAGTACTGGTGGGCTGACAGCGCAGATTACCATGGGGCAGCTTATTCTCTCTGACTAAATGAGATGCCTACCAAGGGTAAGATCTCGCCATCTTTTCTCTACCAAGTGTCCCCTGAGTCCTGATGCATTGCTTCAACCCATCTCTGTGGGTTATTCCTCATTGTCTTAGTTTGACCCCAAAGCTAAGCACAGTGTAAATGAGGTAAGATTGTACTTTGTATATGGTATGATGCTCAGTAGCTTGGAAGTTTGTTTCCAGTGTGAGGAAGGATGGTGACTTTTTAAATGCTTTTGGATAAGATTTTTCCTTATGTTGTGTTGCTAGTGTGATTTGACATAACCAAGCGGGCCAGCAGAGGTGCAGCAGCGAATCTAGAACAAGATCAGCAGCAGCCATAGAGCGTGCATTGCCATGGCAGGCTGTGTGCTGCCACCAAATCTTTTCTCATTTCAAGGGCAGACATGGCTAATCCCTCCCTGTGCTCCTCAAGACATCGGGCAGTGATCTGATCTAATGGATCAATGGATCTGGAAGAGCACAAGAGATTAGCCTATTCATCACCATACATGAAGATTACTGCTTGGGTAGGACACGGACTCCCTCCACCCCACCTAAAGAGATGCTGGTCATTTACCTGTTTAAGAAAATAACATCATTTTGATCATTGTATGTTAATTCAGTGCTAAAGGTCTGTTTGTCTTTGGGTGAGAACCGAGTGCATGCTGATAATACATACAAGGACCCCTGTAGGGCTAGAGGGCTGTGAGTCTGTGTGCACATGCATGCACAAGCATACTTGTTGCCTGGTGGTAGGATTTCTTTTTTTTTTTTTTTTTTTCCTAATCATTTTCTTTTTTTTTTTTTTTTTAACTTTTATTTAGGATATAAATTTCCAAGGTATGATTTATGGATTACAATGGGTTTCCCCCCATATTTTCCCTCTCCCCCCACAACCCTCCCCCCTTGCCCGCCCCCTCCACCCTTTTGTTCACATCCAGATTCGTTTTCAATTCTTTTTGTATACATGTGATCAATTTAGTATGTGTTAAGTTATGAATTCGTCCCTTTGCCCTCATATAGTAACACAAAGTGAAATATAGTCTTTGAGTTCTCATTTTAGCATTGAGTCACTTTGTATAGCACATTAAAGACAGAGATCCTACATGAGATATATATATATATATATATATTTGAGACTGATAAATTTTTTTTTGATGCAGTTTCCAATGTAACACTGAGTTTTTTTTTTTTTCTCCCTTTTCGATTATCTTTATATAGAGTAGGTCGGTTCAGTATGTATTAAGTAGGAATTTTCATCAGTTTGCATCTAAACAGAAACACAAAGTGTAAAAATACTGTTTCGGCACTAGTTACAGCGTTACCTCACATTAGATAACATGTTAAGGACAGATCCCACATGGGATATAGGTACACAGTGACTCCTGGTGTTGATTTAACAATTTGACACTCTTATTTATGGCGTCAGGAATCTCCCTAGGCTCTAGTCATGAGTTGCTGAGGCCATGGAAGCCGGTGGTAGGATTTCTTTAGGTGTGATGCTTAATAAGGCCAAGAGACCGCAGCCTGGCCTTACCGCTGGTCCATGCTCATGTGAATCATGGTCCCTCCTGTCGCCATCACAGATGCAGATTGAGGATATTCTTGACCTATCACAAAATAAGAAGGCGCTTCTGGCTTTAAGCAGCTCTGAGTTGAAAAAACTTTGGTAACTTAAACTACTAGTAAAATTGAGCACAGATAAAATGTCTTAACTGAACCATGAAGTACAAAAGAGGCTGACGTTTGTTGGCTCTCTATTGGCTCCCCTTGTAAGACCCTTTCATTTAATTTGAATAATAACCCTTTGGAGTGGTTATCATCTGGAAAACAAGAATACCATGCAGTTAAGCATTCTGGTAGGGGTCACACAGCCAATATTCAGTGAACTCAAGTCTTTTAGATTTCAGAGGCCTTGGGAGATTCCCCTGAAATACATAAGCACCTGATGAAGGTTCTTCTTTTCTTCCCTTGCACTGTGTCTTAAGTCCATGGCTCCGCTCTCAATGCAGCTTTCTTGAAACGTGATTACACTCTATTACTCTCGGCCATCACTTCAGAGGGAAGGGACAAGTGATTCTGAAGGGGTAACAGTGGGATGGGCCATCGGTACAGGTCAGTCTTCTAACGTGGGCTGGGTAATGTCTGAATTATTCAGTGTTGTTGTTAAAAGTCGCTCCCCTCCTCTACAACGGGTGTTGAAAGCACAGATGTCCACAGGGCCTGGAGGATGACTATAAATCAGTTCCACAGAATGGCTCATGGCCAGAGGTCAGTACAGTGTTCTGGGAAACTGATCTGGGCTGCACTGAGAAATGCTTGCCCCAGAAATGCACTGGGGAGAGGGTCTTTACTTGGTTGGGTTGACTTGACTTCAGAGTCCTAAAAACCTAGAAAGGTTAAAGCAGTCCTGAAATGGTGGCCTCTAAGTAGGACGTGGAAGAGAGCTTCCTGGAGGAAGTATGGACAGCAGTGTGGCAGGGAAGCAGACTCCCCGGTTCACTCTCTGATTCCCTGCTGCGCCTCTCCATTTGAGCTCTGGAGAAAAAGCAAAGGGGGCACCCGATGATATCAGGGAAAAGTCCAAGCTTGGCCGTAGCCCAAGAGCTGCATGACCAGTGATGTCCACGTTGCCCAGCATTGGAGGATGTGGCTGTCTTTTATTTTCTCTTCGTTTTCATTTTGGTCTCCTGTTAAAGGAGAAAACTTCGCCACAGGATAAGGGGCTGGGCTGACCAGACCTGTTTGCTCTTGGGCGTTTGAATGCCAGGGATTGCGAAGGGTGATTTTGAATTGGATGTTGGAAAACCGATAAAGACGAAGTCATTGGTGGTCCTGGTACAACCGTTCTGTGTACTGCATCCAGCTGTAGAGAGCAGAGGCTGACTGTCGCCCAGGTCTGCGAGTAGTGCAATTCAGTCTGAGAACCTGCCCCTGCCCCTCGTTCCTGTGTGCTATGTTCACAGGCTGCAGACTGCAGGCCCAGTGTCCCTCTCGCTCCCTAGGTGGTGGAGTTGTTTTAGTTCTTTGACTATTTTTTATTTGAAAGCATAAAGTACACTTTATGGCAGACACATGCCCAGGAAGTATCATTTTTACCCTTTCCATTATCATTCCTCTTCACCCTCCCTACCGTCCTCAGTATTAGAAGCAGCAGTCCTGTTGATAGTTACTGAATGTTGACATGTGTGAGGTACTGGGCTAAGTACATAAGCAGATCATCTCATTTAATACTGACAGTAACCTTTGGTGGGAAGCACTGTTGGGATTTTCATTTTGCAGATAAACAAACTGAAGTTCACAGTGGTGAAATAATTCAGCCGAGGAACCAGAATTATTCAGAACTTGGGCAAGAGTAGGATTATAACCCAGGCTATCTGCTGCCAGAGTCCTCACTGAAACGCAAAATGTTGCACCTCTTAGCCCTGTTCGAGCCCAGTAAGACCACACAGAGCACAGCAGATGTACATGGAGATAGAGGGCAAGTCGATAATGTATCCCCCTGAAACGCCTTCAGCATCTTAGGACGCGCTGAGCAGTCCACCTTGGTGTTCATAAGGCAGTCAGGCTAGATCGTGATCAAAGAAAAGCCTAATACATGTTATTTTTTGTTGCGCAGTTCAGTTGCTTACACATAATTCATTTGTAAATTGATACTAATGAAAGTTGGTCTTGAAATACCGTGTATAGCCCAAATTAGGAGCTTGGCACCAAATCCCTGCTTGGACTACAAATCATTTACTCTTGCCAAATTAGAGTCTAGAGTAATTTACCGTAAGATGAGCTTTTAACCCTAATATGGAGACGTACTCAGCAGTTTGCTATGCAAGCTCATTAGCTCCCTGAAGCAGCTTGTCGTTAAGGGGATGCTATCGGGGTAAACACATCACTTTAGTCTTTTTTCAGCATTGATACTTCCACCTTGTAATAAAGGGAAAACAAATGGGAAACCTTGTTTAGAGTGAATTCATTTGCACTCATTTATTTCCATCCGTGGCTTTTGAGAGTTAGTGAATTTTCCCTTCTTCAGTCTCTGAGTCAGTGTGGGATTTTGTGTTTGTATAACTAAGACATATTTTCTTTTCAAACTGAAAACACCTTGTTTTTGTGTGTTTGGGGGGAAAAGCATTGTAACTACTGAATTTGATTCTACGAAAGGAAATCTATACCCCATACAGGTCCAATATGCGTCTCTCCTGGTATTATGGAATTGGCTTTATGGAACCTCACTCCCAGACTTGTAGTTGTGAGAACTGGACAATTTATTGGGTCCTAATAAATGCAGTGAAGCCCCTGCACTTTCACCATATGCTGGTGCAGAAAAGACCGTCTATGTTCTCTCTTTCTTTTTTTTTAAGATTATGTATTTGAAAGGCAGAGTTAGAGGGAGAGACAGACAGATCTTCCACCCATTGGTTCACTCCCCAAATGGCTGAAATGCTGGGGCTGGGCCAAGGTGAAATGAGCCAGGAGTTCCATCGGGATCTCCCGTGTGGTGGAGGTGTTCAAGTACTCGGGCCATCTTCCGCTGCATCCAAGGTGTGTAGCGTGGTGTAGGGAAGGAAGTGGAGCAGCCAGGGCTCACCTCTGTGCTCAGGTGGGATGTTGGCTTCACAGGCAGTGGCTTCACCGACTGTACACCGATGGGGGTCCTGAGCATCTGTTTTCTAAGCAGTTGTTTCCCGAGGGCCTGTGTACTGAAGTGAAGTTGTACCTTTGCTTTAGTAGCAGACATGGTTGGTGCTGTTTGATTAAAATATGGGAAGATTGTTTGGTTAACCATCAACTATATTGTATATTTGTTTACCTCTTCAACATTGATTATGTAAAGGTTGCTTTTCAGTGATTATTTTCCGTTAACCAACTTTGAGATGGTGTCAAAAGCTCTTCACCGTTCAGCAAGTTGGATCTCACTCATTGAGCTAGGTCTCTTTAAAACTCTAGTTTTCTTGGGGCTGAAGCTGTGGCTCACTAGGTTAATCCTCCACCTGTGGCGCCGGCATCCCATATGGACGCCGGGTTCTAGTCCCGGTTGCTCCTCTTCCAGTCCAGATCTTTGCTGTGGCCCTGGAGGGCAGTGGAAGATGACCCAAGTCCTTGGGTCCCTGCACCCGCATGGGAGACCAGGACAAGGCACCTGGCTCCTGGCTTCGGATTGGCACAACGCCAGCCATGGCAGCCATTTGAGGAGTGAGCCAATGGAAGGAAGACCTTTCTCTCTGTGTCTCTCTCTCACTGTCTAACTCTACCTGTCAAATAAATTAAAAATAAAACACAAAACTCTAGTTTTCTTGCATCATTTCACAGCCAACCTGATATGAGACTCTGGTTCTTTGATGTCCAAAGGGCTTGCTCTCATTGAAGAGAGATCCCCAATTGGTCATAACTTCAGGCCCATGGAGCAAAGACCAAGAGATGGATTGTAGGAAATCCATTTACCTTCTAATACATGAAACAATGCTTCAGGCATGGACCCATGTCACATGTGTCAGCACAATGACCCCAAAAGTTGAAGAAGCATTAAGCTCTGACGATTCTTCTAAGTGGTGGGTTCTGGTTGGTCGTACACAATTTGGGGCATATTTATATCTATTGAATATACCTATATCTATTGAATATACTTATATCTATTGAATATACTTATATCTACTGAATGTTGCTTGTCCAGTCAGCTGCTGCACACCTCATTATGTAAAAGCAGAAGAGCAGGATTTACCTAAAGCCCTAAGGAATACTGATCCTTTGCTAATTAAAGTTTGTTCTGGGCTTTGGGAGTCTCAGATGAGAAGCCAGGAGACATGTAGAGTTGGTTTTTCTACTCATTTGCAGTCAATATTCAGGTATTTAAATCCAGCCCGTGTGTCTTCAAGTGTCCTGTTCCCCTTCTCATTTTGACTCCGTTTGGCATGTTTTTTGCCTCTAAACAAAGGCGTAAAAGTGAACAGAAGCTGTTGAGGCCCCCAAGCAGCAAGAAGCTCCTGGTTTTTGACTCCAGCTGAGTAAGGTTAAGACCAGCATTGAAAATGTTTGCATTCCTTCTCTCAGGGGTTCCTGGTGGTTAGAAAGCAGGCTGTGAGGAGGTCATTCTTAAGAACCAGTCGTGTCCTCTCACTTTGTTTCATGAGTCCTGAGACTCCCTCTCAAACCTGCAGGACCTAAAAAATGTAGCTGCCAACATCTGTGAGTTATATACAGGTTAATCCTGACTTACTGGTCCCAAACTTCTCCCAGTATGCATCCAGTCTGTTTCCAATTAGACTGGCTGGGGAACTCGGAGGTCCTTGTTCTCTTGTAGAGTCTTCTAACCTCCTGGCTGGACACTCTTCAGGAGACCACTAGCTCCCAGGACCTCAGACGCTTAGAGGAAAAACACTCTCTAGTCCACCCGAGCTCCGGAACTGCTCCAGCTATGTGTGCTCAGGGACCTCTCTGCCCACCCCCTCTCCCACCCCTGCCCCACCCAGCCAGCAACTATCAATTTTAGTTCTCCACGGAGCTCATGAGGGGTTAAGAACTGCAAAGCTACTAATTGGTGTGCTCTTGAGGCAAGAAGAGCGGTGTGGCCTGAAGTGTGAGATCAGCAATCACAGAAAGTGGGAAAGTTCACTGGAGACAAGAATTTGGAAATACTATCTTTGCCTCTGACTAACCCCTACATAGCATATAAAACCTTTTGAGAGTGTGTTCATATTTCTTATTGAGTAGTGGGTTCTGTGGAGATCTAGATTAGCAGAGGTTGGTTTCACTACCTCCCTTTGTCTTAGGTTCTATTCCCGAACGCAGATGCTGACCAAAAGATTGAAATCATTTATCTGTGAGGCGTTGTGGGAGTGGGAAGCTGGTTAGAAGAAATGGCAGGCACTGTGGTGTGTGCAGGGATGAGGCCACCATGGACAAGTGCAGCTAAAGTACTGATGAGAACGTTGGCAAGAACCGTCTCAAAAATGGGCCACAGGAGGGGCGGCAAGCTGGGGCTTCATCTACTTTCTCTCTTGCTGAAGGCTGCTCCTGTGGGCCATAACCGGTTTATTCCAGACAGCCAAGGGAGCAGGCTAAGCTTGGTCCTATAACCACAGAAGACCCTTGGCCGGAATCACAGGGCACAGTGCCGTGACTGGGCTGCGTCACAGCAATGCAGAGATGCAGAAGGGTAATGAGCCATGTGCAGAAGAGGCAGGTGTGTGAGCAAGAGGCCGGGGGGCCAGGCTCACTCTCCTAGGACCACCCTCGCTCGTGGGAGCTAGGCTTGCTGTGTGAGATCTCCCTGAATTCCTTGGAAAGGTAACAATCCTACAACCACATCGTCTCTTCATGGTCCCACTGTTCTATTACTGTGTTACTCTTGGGGACAAAAATCCCAGCGCATGAAATTTTGGGTGTAATACTCATTACCTCCAGATACAATGATGAAGTCAATTTGTATTTATTTTTTAGAAAATGCCTGCTCACTTATTCTTGCTTATTGGACCTTCTTCATGATAGAATTCAGGATGAAGCAGGGTATTCTCTTTCCAAGGTCCTGACTTTCGTAGCCTCTAAGTTTGAAAATAGAATGTTGGGGATCTTTGAGAAGCCCAGACCAAGTTTATCTTGATGCTAGAATACAGAAAAAGTGAGTTTTTCAAAATTTTGTCTGAAATGAAAACTCAGAGTAATTCAGATGTCCCTGAAGTTGCTAAGTTGATGTAATTCTTCTAGATGTGGCATAGGACTAAAAGTAGGATAAAGAAAATATAGTATATACCTACAGTGGAATACAACTCAGTATAAAAAGGGAGGGAGAGGCCAGCGTTGTGGCATAGCAGGTAAATCTACCACCTGTGATGCTGGCATCCCATATGGGCGGCTGTTCAAGTCCCAGCTGCTCCACTTCTGAGCCAGCTCTCTGAAAATGGCCTGGAGAAAGTTGCAGACTGTCTGGGCCTCTACATCCATGTGGGAGACCTGGAGGAAGTTCCTGATTTCAGCCTGGCTGATGTGGCCAGCTGGGGGTGAATCAGCAGATGGAAGAAAAGCATATTCATATTCTCTCTCCCTCCCTCCCTCCCTCCCTCCCTCCCTCCCTCCCTCTTGCATTCAAATAAATCTTAAGGAAGTAAATCCCGTTTGATATGATGTGGATGAACCTAGAAGAAAATATGTTAAGTGAAATAGACCAGGCATAGAAAAAAAAATACTGTGTTATTTCACTTACATGAAGCATTTGGAATGGCCAAGTTTATAGAATGGGAGAGGAGAGTAACTGTTGCCAGGGTATAGGGAGAAGATAAAAGGGAAAAATTGTTGCTCAGTAGGCATGAAGTTTTAGTTATGCACGATGGAAATGAAGGAAACATTGGACAGATCTGTACAACATAATGTCTTTGATTAATATTGTAGACCTCATGTTAGAAGTTCTTAATCCACAAACACCCACACAAGCATAGAGGGACACAAGCAAACTTTAGGAGGTGATGGATATGTTGGTTACCTAGGTTATGGTGGTCATATCACAGGTCTATGCATATGTTAAAGTCAAGAAATTGCATACATTAAGCATGCACAGTTTTTACTACATACCAATATTACCCCAATAAAACTGTAAAAAGGAAAAATAAACAAAAAAATTCCCATATCATCATGGCTTTGGATCCCTGAGCTGTGTGAACCTCTTCCTCAGTTTTGCCTAATTAGAAGTAGTAGACGTAAATGTGCCTTAAAGTGTCAGTTTCTGCAGTAGGAGACACCGTATAGCTGCCGTATCAGGCGGGAGGCATAGCGCAGGGTAGGCACAACATGTGAAAAGGCCCTGCATTCCTTGGTGTGTAGTGGAAGTTACTGGGCTGATCAGGATATCCCAGAGTAGGTATCCAGCATAGAAGAAGAGACAGCAGATTGATAACCTGTCATCATCATGTCAGTTTATTTTTAAAATTTTTTTGAAGATTTATTTATTTATTTGAAATAGTTACACAGAGAAAAGGAGAGGCAGAGACAGAGAGACAGACAGACAGAGAGAGAGAGAGAGAGAGAGAAAGATCGTCCAGAGAGAGAGGGAGGGAGGGAGGAAGGGAGGGTGGTCATCCATCCTCTGGTTTACTCCCCAGTTGGCTGCAATGGCTGGAGCTGCACTGATCTGAAGCCAGGAGCCAGGAGCTTCTTCCCAGTCTCCCACACAGGTACAGGGGCCCAAGGACTTGGACCATCTTCTACTGATTTCCCAGGCCACAGCAGAGAGCTGGATCAGAAGTGGAGCAGCCGGGTCTTGAACCAGCGCCAGTATGGGTTGCCAGCACTGCAGGTGGTGGCTTTACATGCTATGCCACAGTGCCAGCCCCCATAATGTCAGTTTTTAGTAGTTCTATTAAGTTGGAAAGCATATTAGGAAATCTAGAACAATAAGGTTATGGAAGTAAGTTTACTAGTTCAGATTTGTTTTTTTTACTATACCTTGATAATTTTTATTCCAGATTTTAAGTAGAATTACTCAGGTATTCACTTAGAAGAATTGTAAATGTAACCAAGGATTTAGCTCTTTGCTTACCTTCTTTGCTTATCTTCCCTCACCTGGAGGTAGAGAGGAAAAGCATCAACACAACGAGTGAGTATCAGGAAGTATACTAAGAATTTGTCATGGCACAGGATGCAGTGGGCTTGTTTTCACTGTGCCTGTCTCTGGGAGGACCTCTGCTTCCACACTCAGCACTGTATGCCCTTCCATCTGTTAGGGTAACAGTGCAGGAGCTGTTGGTGGGGAGGTAGATCTTGTAACCCCAGGGGAAGAGAAGCCATTTGCAAGAGCGAGAGGTGATGAGACTATGAAGTTCCTTGGTGACTCTCAAGAACAAAGTAACTGTAAACTCCTGGGGGTTTTGGCCTTGCTTCTCATTTGCTGATTAAGCCCTCCAGCTGTCCAAATCCAGTCTTCGGCTTATCTGAGCTCGGCAGAGTGGCAAGGTTGGTTCAGGCATTCAGTGCAGAAACAGATGCACAAGGCTGCAAACCAGCAAAATGCCAGAAGGGTGTGTTTGGGCAGGATAGCAAGATGTAGTTCAGGAGGCCAGCATGGAGCTGGGACTGAGCCAGTGGCAGACAGTTGGGGACTGCCGTGAGAGATGCCCAAATATGAGTGTGACAAGTGGGAATGCCATTCCATGAGTCAGTGAGACTATGTAGGGACGTAATTTGGGAACTGAGTGTGAGAGTCTGATTTGGAGCTTTTCTCATGGTCTAATGCCTTGCAATGGTGGCTTTGTTAAAGGCCTGGGAGAGTCCAAGTTCTGTTTTAAAGGCCTGGCTTTTCTGGTCTGTTGTAGACACACTACACTACATCACGTGGAAAGATAGGGATGTGTGGAAAAGGTCCTCATTTCCTGCTTTTACCCTCGTGGGCAAAGATCACTGTCTTTGTCTTGTCCATGTATTTCTATTTTGATCATTGTTTGTACTAGTTAGTAGAATCTTTAGCTAAGTGTACCTCAATAAGCCTTTTAGGTTTCTGTCTAATTTTCAATGGGCTTTGAAGGCACAAGGTTAGTGGGAGTCATTCTGGTGTTGACTGAGAAGTTGATGACCCCATATGGTCTTGGGTCTTGTCTTCGTTTCCAGCTCAAGGGTGTGTCAAGTCTTCCATCTCTGTACTGCATCGGTCACTTCCCAACCATTTTGTTGTATCTTTCTGTACTGTGCGAGCAAATGCAACTCAGAGACAGAATGGACCATTGTGTATTTTTTTTTTTTTTACAGGAAGAGTGGACAGTGAGAGAGAGAGACAGAGAGAAAGGTCTTCCTTTGCTGTTGGTTCACCCTCCAATGGCCGCCGCAGCCAGCGCGCTGTGGCCGGCGTACCGCACTGATCCGAAGGCAGGAGCCAGGTGCTTTATCCTGGTCTCCCATGGGGTGCAGGGCCCAGGCACTTGGGCCATCCTCCACTGCACTCCCTGGCCATAGCAGAGAGCTGGCCTGGAAGAGGGGCAACTGGGACAGAATCTGGTGCCCCTACTGGGACTAGAACCCGGTGTGCCGGCGCCGCTAGGCAGAGGATTAGCCTATTGAGCCGGGGCACTGGCACCATTGTGTCTTTGTAAGAGCCCCCCAACCTGCCCTCTTGTACTTCCTCTGTATTTCTTGTCATCCTTTCAATGCATAGAGCCCAGACCTTAGGTGGGTACCTGGATGATGATCTCTTCTTTCCTGTCTACCACTGAAGGCACAAAATTTATAGCCAGACTCCTAAAAGAAGTATAATTTGAATATTAAAACTTGAACTCTCACCAAAAATACTGGGATGTTTTAAAACTCTATTTTTTGACACACACCCCCACCCTGTGCTTTTCAACATGATCTTTTTCTTGGGGGAATTAATGAGAAGTGGGATGATGGGTAGAGAAAAACTTCAGAGAGAGAAGATCTTATTTAATTCCTGCCCCAGTTTTCACAGACTGCCAAGTTGAATCTCAGTTGAAGAATGGTGGGTTCTTTTGCTTGATCAGAGACAGTTCCTGAACACTTGCAGGCAGGGAAAGCCTGGGAAGTGTGATTATTTGTCTCAGAATTCACACAAAACAAGAAGTGGGATGTGGTCGTGTTTGTGCAGCAGTGAATTTTCCAGTCTGCAGACACTAGACTTTCATTCTGATGCAGTAAAGAGGGACAGGACAGGAGTGAAGAACATGCCCATGGGTGACTTGAGCAAGAACAGCGCACTGTTGCACATCCAGCAAAGAGTGGTTTGAGATGGGCATGGTGGTCATCGTAGGGGTGGGATCCAGAACCACTAGAGGTTGCAGAGGAAGTAGCTGTCTGAGGAACACCACCAGTCACGTTTGTAGTCTCAACAACAGGTAGATTCTAAGTAGAAGCTTGTACATGTGGGACCATGCCTTTTTTCTTTTTAAACAAAAGAATTAAATTGCTTTTCCTGACAACAGACATTGCCAGATTTATCCACACAACTCGTGTTCCAAATGCCACCTAAAAATGCAACAGTTGGCCAGATTGTTAAGTAACCTGCTATAATTGCTTTTATTTGTTTGAATCCTTTTGAACAAACAACCTTTCATTTTTTCCCCAAAAGAAAGGAGAGTTGACATTTTATGACTTTTTTTTCTTTTCTGTTGATTTAAGAAGTCCATTTTCTCTTCAGTAGATTAGGCGGGCAAACTGCCCGGCAGGGCCCTGGTAGCTGGGCAGAGTAGAGAGACGAAAGTGAACTTCAGGCTGAGGGGTGCGTGGCCCGCGCGGATGAGCAAACAACATCACGTTTTTACTTTCAGGGCTCAGGACCCCTGAACAAGGGAACCACTGAGCCATCTTGGGGATTCCTCCCTGTGGCTTCCAAGATAACCTTCAGGCCACAGGCCTCGTGTGTTTTAAGAGGGAAAAGGTTCTTCTTGTTTAGCATAAAGGGTGAAAAAACCCAACGCCTCTACAAGGTTTAGCCTCTAAACGCCATAGTGGGTCATTTCGTCTGAGAGGAAAATGGCTAAAGAGTGAATATTTGCAAGTAGATCCGTAGACGTAACACTTGGGGATTTTAAACAAACTCAATACTTGAGCTTTTCCAAAGTTGAGACATGGTTCTCAGTGGTATCTCGGGCCGCTTTCAGACTACATTTTCTTACTTAACGTCATCAAAAGGAATCGCTTATTATCCAGGGTCAGCTTTTGAGCTGGACTCAGAAAGCTTTGCAATTAGATTATCTTGAACATGATCCTCACTGAGCTGTAGGCTTGGGGGCAAGATGGGCGGGGGAAGAGTGTGACCACATGACCAGGCTCTCTCTCGTCTCCAGCTGACCAGCTCACTGATCTAGGGCAAATCCTGTGCTCTTTCTCTGTGTTTCCATGTTTGCAAAATGAAAAAAATATGGAGTAGCTCCCCAAATCCCTTCTTTCTGCTTTAGAACTGCTAAATTACTGCATGTATGATTTGCTTTCGTCCCCTTTGAAATAACGGGGCTCATTTTTGAGGATCTCCATCTCCTTCTGTTTCTGTCAAGCAAGTTCTAACAGCCTTTGATATCTCGCTGTCTGCTTCCTAGGGAATTACAGATATAATGTCATTAGATTTTGTGGAGACACTTAGTCAAAAATTGTCGCTGAATGCCTTATGCTTTTCTGCAGTGCTCTCAGAGCTGAATCCTTACAGCAGACAAGTCAAGGATGAAATAAGGATTGACAAGAAGGACAGGTGGTGGAGAGCTTGAGGATACAAGCTTCAGGAGAGAAGCCAGCAGTACAAGGCTGCCTCTCTGCCTCGAGACTGTTAAAATACTGTTTTGTTTGGTTATGTTGGAAGGTGATGGGGAAAAGCTCTAGTACTTCGTAAGCACCTACTATGCGAGGCACAGGTAGGCGTTTTTGCACAAGAGGATTTGTCCATGCTTTGGTCACAAGGACATAGGGGCACTAAGGGGTTAAGCAACCTACCCTGACTCATTCAGTGATGAGTGACACAACTCGTGTTTCTACCAGAGATCAAATACAAATGAAATAACAGCAGGTAAGGCTTCTCCTGCCTCTCAAATACGTCTCCTCCCCCTCGTCGTCAGAAGAGGGTGTTCCCACTTCACTCAGCATTGAACAGCAGACACCTTTCCGTGTTCTCGTGTGTGGAAGTACTTCGCTTTCACTGCCATAGCACCTTCACGGCGTGAGTCTGCTGTCCATGGATTCCTTTAACTATTGCTCTGTGAAATGCGATCTTCTGTGAACAAACTTAACCCTGTCTCCAGATTCACAAATAAGGGCAGTTTTCCTAGGTAGCTACAAAACCAGTAAGCACCCCTATGTCCACATGTGTGTAATACTTGCACATGTTGTATGAGCATGCGTACATGTATGTGTACATTTGTATACCACACATATTTACACATCTGTGAATGTGCGCACACATGTCCATTTTCTAAAGATCCTGACAGTTTATCCTTCCAAGGCAGCTCTGCCAAATCAGAACCTTCCTCTGCACCGGGTGAAAATGCCTGATTCCTTGCACTGTCACCAGTGCTTGATGTTATCGAACTTTAAACATTTACCCAGCAGTTGTGGCTTCACTTCTTCGTATGTCTTTCTCTTATCGTGCGTGAGTTTGCCCACCTCTCAAGTGACTTTCCTGCCGAGAGGGCTCGCGGTAGATGAAGAAGCAATGGGGAGCTTTGCCTTGTGCTGTGCAGAGAGATCCAGTGAGAGGATGTGGTGGGGTCATTTGGCTTGAAGTTCCTGGGGAGAAGGGGCTGGAGCGATGACATTGTCATTAAGAATTCCCTCCGGGGTCGTAAAGGAGGCTGAGCAGCCGCTTCATGCGTGTAAGTGATGACTCTCAAATCTATCAGAATACTAACCCTGAAATCAGGTCTGAATTTACAGCCATAATATCTATCTCTGGATTTGATTTATGGACGTCCCTTCCTTCGCATCCCGTATCTCAAGCAACATAAATGTATTAAAGTAATGGAATTTAACAAATATGTTACGGTTACCATCTTTGTTCCCGAGAGAGAATTTGGAAATCTGACAAATATCACAGCTTTCATTTTCAAGACTCATTTTTGGAGCAGTTTGCCTAACAAGACTCCTGATTTACCATGCCATTAGCAAAAATAATTCTTTCTGGACAGCAATAAAAGAAGTGGATTAGCACAATTTACTGCTTTCTCAGGATACGCGTAAGGTGCCTGTTAAGAAAAAGAGGGGCAGATGTTTGATTAACTGACATATAGACTCGCTTTTAAGACGTCTGAGTCCATTCTCCAGGAGCCTCCGAGGGGAGGCCTGCCTCTGCCCATGTCCCATCTCGGTCTGCTGTTTGCCAACAGTGATTAGGAATCACTTAGTGGCTGACAGCGCTCCAGCCTTGATGGAAAGAGGAAACAGTCTCCACTTGAAGCTGAGGGCATGGTGTTTATTCCCCTTCCCCCTGTTTAAATGAAATGCCCCCACCTTAAATGTTAACGAGAGACGAGCTTTTGAATCTGTGCACAGCAGCCCACAGAGTTGAACAAAAACACAGCCTGCAATCAGCAGAGATGGAACGGGTGAAGGCTACAACGGCAGCTCCTTAGGCAAAGTCAGGCAGGGAAAAGCATGCCTGCCAGACCAGAGGAAGAGAGGAGAGGAGCCTCTCAGGAAGGAGGAGGCACGGCTCCGAGGAAAGGGTGGGACAGTGTCCTGTAGTACTCAAGGTCTTTTACCTGCTCGAGGATCCTTGCTTGGAGTGAATCCCCGTGTGTCCAGGGCACCCACCGAGCAGTTCCGCCATGCGTGGCCTTGGCAGAAAGCTGTCCACCATGACAAGGCTGCCTGTGTATGACAGTCTTAGTCCCGTGGCTGTGGAGGGGGCAATGGGCTGACTGTGGGCTGGGCTTTAGCTGCCATCCCTGAGATCCTGATACGGTTTTCAGCTTCCAAGGCTGATCCTGGGATCGGCAGAGAAGATGCTGTGGTAGGCAGGGAGGGCAGAGATCCAGGAGAGGCTGCTGGAAACCTTTTGTGGAGTTGTGGGTCTCGGCTGTAAAGAACCTGAGACAGAGGAGAAGGAGGCAGGGGAAGCCTGGCTGCTAGAGCCTTGCAGGGGCTTTGGTTTCTTCCAAGAGCAGTGGGAGTTCTTTACCAGGGTTCATGTTTCCCAGGGAGACGGGGGGCCGTTACTGGGACACGGAGTGCCAATCTTAATTACAGTGCTGTATTCTAGAATAGCACCTGTCCTTAAGGTTTTTTGTGCCTCATACCCCTTTCAGATTGGTGTAATCCATTGACCCAACCGTATGTTGGGTGTTAAAGCACAGAAAATCAAAATACTTGGAGTTAAGGTTGAACCCATTTATGCTGTGCAATATTTATACTACCATCAATCTAATTTGTCAAAATATTAAACATTGGCAACAAAGTAATATATAGATGTATGTGTGTGTGTGCCTGCTCATTCCTACCAGCTTGTAAGAACTGTGTGTGGGACTCAGTGCAAACGCGTGTTCTGGACACTGCAATGGAAGCTTAAGGAAGCTGTGCCGGGAGTATGTGTGCCATGGAGACTGCAAGCATGAAGGCCAAGTCTTGGTCCTCCCGAGAGCCAGCTGTTTAACACTCACCAACATTCTTCTGTGCATGGACTTTCTTCCCAATGCCTGAGATGACAACTATTATAATGTTCAAGGGCTACTTGACGTAAATCATATTTCAGGATATCTGCAATGATTATAACATGACAGAGTATGTGTTTATGTAACGGGTGGCAAACACAGGTACCGGTAAGACTACCATGCATCCTCATCTACAGCCATAGCTCAAGGATGTTAAATTTCAGTCAGAGGCTAACAAAAAATAAAGATGCATTCCATCCCATTTGTAAAGTTAAGCAAATGAGAATGACGGGAAGCTGGGTGAAGTTAGTGGGCTCTAACATATTCCAAGAGAGCAGCTGTGGTGCCTTGCACTGGAGTGAGAAGAAGGCACAGATGTGAATAAGAATGTTGGTTGATAAAGTCTATAAGATTAGGGAGGTGTAGATAACGGAGGATGGGACAGGCCAAGAGTGACTTCCAGGGCTTTGGCTTAAACCACAGGACTTACCAGGAGGCTGGGAATGCCAGGCAGAGCCAGGTTTAGGGAAGCTGACCTAGTGTTTGGTTGGGACCTGTTGAGTTTGAGATGTCCATGGTGCGTCCTTGCGGAAAAGCTAAACAGACAGTGGGATACGAGTTCGGAATTAAAATGAAAGTAGTTTTGATCATCTGCCTTTGGATGATCACCAGGCTGGGGGAAAGGAGGAAGTTGTTCTTTGGTGGAGGATCAAACTATCAAAGACTGTGCCGGCTTTCAACTAACAGTTCTTGCTCTACTTCACTTGGCATACTCTGCTTCTCTCTCTATTACTGTGTGGACAGAGCACCTTTGGAAGTTGGTCAACAGCCCCTCTTTTGTGGGACGGCGCTTGCTGAAAGTCCATGGTTACCTGGCTAGATATGCAGGTACAGGGTCATGGTACTAGGGAGTCACTGGGGCATTGATGGTATCTGCAGCTTCTTTCCTTGTTGAAACTGCCCCGAGGAGAGGCTCTAGTAAGTAGAGTAGTGAGTGGTCAGCCTTGAGGATGAGTGAGTTCAGTGGCTCACAGCGGAAGATGGGCCTCAATCGAGATGAAAATCAGCAGAGAAGAGGAAGCAGGGCGAGGTGATGGGGAGGAGGGACAATGGGAGGAGAGGGTGCTTCAGTAAGAAGGGAGTAGGTGAGTGAAGATGGCCAGTTCTTCCCTGGATCTGGTGATACAGAGAGGGTTGATTTTGTCCATGCAGTGTTGGTGGAGGAAACCAATGGGGAGAGCAAGAAACAGAGATGGCAGTGAGAGACGCAAAGTTGGGCTGCTCAGAAGACAACAGATAGGGAGGGGTTTGAGGTGGGTATGCTGGCAACTAAGGTTCCTTTCCCTCCCTGCCCTTCAGCTTGCCTCCTTGTGGTAGGAGAGATTGGTCTATAACAAGGGTCTAGTTGGCACCAACATTATAGCACAGCTGGTAAGCTGCTGCCCAACACCATCATGGAATATCAGAACACAGGTTTCTGTCCTGGCTACTCCACTTCTGATCCAGCTCCCTGCTAATGTGTCTTGGAAGGCAGTGGAAGATGGCTCAAGTATTCTGGCTGACTGGCCTAGGCACCAGCCCCAGCGATTGTGGCCATTTGGGGAGTGAACCAGCAGATAGAAGATTCTGTTTCCCTTCCTCCCTCCTTCCCCCTTCCCACTGCCGTGTATCATACTTTGCTTTAAACAATTTTTTTAAAAGTATCTGTTTGAGGCAGAGACCGTGAAAATGCATGGAGGAGAAGGGGTGGATGATGGTATGAAAGTCTGAGAAGGTAAGAAAGGGTAGATGTCTGAATACAGGGAAGTAGTAACTTTTTATGTTAGGGTACTGAATGAATGAGGCAGTCACATTGAGAGGTAGCCATTTATTAACTCCAGTCTTGGAGAGGAATCGTCTTTGTTCCCAGAAGACAAAGTCCTTTGCTCCAGGTCTCACCATGGTGGAGTTTGCAGAGTGGTTGCAGGACCTGCTGTCCCATCTCAGCAGCACACCTTGGGGCTTTGGGGCATGCTCAGTTCTGAAGGGCTTTGCACACCTGTGGGGCGCACAGCTGAACATGGACAGAAGTCTTTTGGAAGTTGAGGTGTTGGCCTGCTGTTTGCTGAGCAGGTGTGGGAGTTAGACTTGGAAGTGACACCATCTGGGAAGGAGAGGTTTGCATTAAGGGCTCTGTGTGGTATATAAAAGACGGAGACATCCTGTGGAAGGTGTCTGTGGCTCACGCGGGGTTGAGAGGTCACCACTTGTCCTGGGAGCAGAGTTGCAGTCTCCCGGAAGCCTCCTTGTTTTTGACCCCCGCATCTGGCTGGGGGTTGTGTGCCTCTCAGGACACAAACACTGAAACGTCACTGACTGATGCGGACTCTTGCATGCATCAAAGGGCTCAGACATAGGATTAGGTGATGGACTCTTTTCAAGTGCAGGCAGTGCCTCTCTGCTGATACCACTCTAAGCTACCTTGGTCAAGATAAAAGGCTTCAGAAAAGGCAGCGTCCTCCTGGAGATGGCTGGTGGCCACTCACTGCGCTGCTTCAGTCACACTGACCCCTGGCTGTCAGGGCCGGCCTGGTCCGGTTCTCTCTATGACCACAGAGAGCCTCTGAGAAACAGGCTGTGAAGCAAAGTGAAACAAAGCTAAACTGTTGATTTCATCGCCTGCTGCTGCCCCTCCCCTATGACATCCACTACCTGGGCTGCACTGGAGAAAGCATGATTTCAGGTTCTATTCATCCTGCTGTCCAGTGTCAGCTCTGCTCTAATTGACCCTGTGACCATGGCTAGGTCTCTTTCTATGAGTCTCGGAGAGCCAGTTTCACCACCTGTGCAATAGGGAGTATCTTGCCTATCTCAGAGACACATTGTAGAGAGCCATCTATTCAACGTGTACCCGAGGACCTGCCCCCATACTGGCCGCTGTGCTAGGCTCTGGGGTCCAACTACACAGACCAGTCATGACCCTGCCCTCATGGAGCCTACAATGAGACAGTGCATATGCATGGCTGTGATATTGCAATATAATATAATAAGGAATACAAATATGACACCTACCCCTTGGGGTTTTTCTTGATGTTGGGAGCATCTTTCTCTAAAGAGTCCAACACCATCATGGAATATCAGAACACAGGTTGGATGCACCTCTGATAGCCTTAGAATAGGACTGGTTGCTCATGGAATCAGTCATGTGTTTAGAGGGGGTTTTCAGCCCCCTCCCTCCAAATCTCAGGTTAGAGGTGCTGAGGTTGAGCTGGTCATCAGTGCTTTAATCAGTGTTGCCAGCATAATAAGGGGTCCACATACACCCTAAGAACTGGGTTTAGAGTGCTCTCAGATGGCTCAGCACACAGAGGTGCCTGGAGAGGGCATGGATAGTCTCCATGTACCTCCCTGTATGCCTTTGCTCATATGTCTCTTAATTTGGCTGTGCATCTATGGCCTTTGTCATAAGCGGTTCAGCATTAATGTCTACTGTGTTTCTTGCATTGCCAGGGCAAATTCAGCCAGCCTGAGGAAGGGGTCATGGGACTCTGATTTGCAGCCAGCTGGTCAGAAGCACAGATCATGACCTGGGGCTCGCAGCTGGTTTCTGAAGTGGGGGACGTCTAGTTACCCTGAGCTTTTGTGCTGTGGGAGCTGGGGCTGTCTGAAGGTAGATAACAGAAACAATTGCAGGATGCCCAGGGTATATCTGTTAGGAAAAAAAAAAAAAAAAACTTTGTATACCTGGTGTCTGAGTTTCGGGGAGCTGGTGTGGGAATTTGGAGACTGGCCCAAGAAGCTCACTCAAACACATTTGCCGTGTGTCTGGTTTTAACCTAGACTCAGCTGATAACAGCCTTGTTGTCTTCTCTGATGTTTAGCGGGGTGCTAGGAGGCATTGCTTTGTGAGCAGACAGCTCTGTGGGGTAAGGGCAGTGATGCAGGAAGATCTTGGTGGTAGAGTAAGGGTCAAAGACCTAACTGAGGGCAGAAAGTAGGCACCCGAGGCCAGATGTCCACCTCTTATTAGTTGTAACTGGAGACCCAGGCAACTAAATTGCCTTGTTCTCCATCTGTGCACTGGAAGTAGCAGTGGCACAGGTGTCAAGGGTGGTGGGGACAGTTAGATGAGCTCAGGTGGGTGTCAAGTGTTGGGAGCGGTGCTGGAACTTGGAAAGTGCTCAGTTCACAATAGGCGTTGCTATTCCTCTGTTCAGAAAGAGGCTGCTCCATTAGAACCCACCCATCTCAGAACAATATCAGGTGAGACGGTGATGAGCTTTGAGATACTGGTCCACTCGCAGGGTCCTCTTTGCCAGTCCTCAGACTGTGCTGTAGGTTTCATGCTTTGCAAAGCATTGTCTCTAATAGCAACTGTCACTTTGCTGGGTGCGATTGTTGACCGCCCATTATCCTGTAAGGTCTCGACAGTTTAATTACAATAATTTGAGGTTTTTTTCAAAGCATTATATTGCGGAGAGTTCAGAGATGGCTTTAATTGAATTATATGCAGTTTAACACTGCGGATGACTGTTGGGGGAAAAAAATCCTGTTCTTTCTGAATGCAAGACACATGTGCTGGACTGATAAAATGTGATACTATGCTCTGTTTCAGAGTAACAAGGAATGTATTACAGAGGTATGTGACAACCAGGATCCTGGGAAGCCTCGCTCTGGGCACTGCTGTCAGGTGCAGGCTGCATTCTGGTTGGGGAAGGATGGGTAAAGGTACTGCCTTGCCCATAAGTTAGAGACCCAAAGGCTGCCTCCCACAGGGCCTCTCTGGGCCGACCTCCCGCCCCACACATAACAAGGCCCCTCCTCGATGTAGAGAAACATGCACCAGCCCCCCAAACAGGCACATACTTGCTCTTTGTTTTCATTTCCATTGGTGGTAACTAACTACCATAGGAATGCATCTGTTCAAGTGTTCATTGGGCACCTACTAGGTGCCAGGGTTTAGTGATGTAGCCATGGACGGAGCAAACAAGTCTGTGCCCTTGAAGAGCCTATCCTGCAGAGATGAGAAAGCCCAAGGAGTGCCCCATCTGGCCCTGTTGCTGCACGCAGCTGGCACAGGCTGTGGAAGAGAGTTAGGAGTTGGGGGTGGTTTTAACTTTATGTGCGGTGGGTGGGGCCTCTCTGAGATGTTGACACTTGAGCCAAGTGCTTACTAAACTGATCTTCTGTATATAAAGAGAATTGAAAATGAATCTTGATGTGAATGTAAGGGGAGAGGGAGCGGGAAAGGGGAGGGTTGCAGGTGAGAGGGAAATTATGGGGGGGGGGAGCCATTGTAATCCATAAGCTGAACTTTGGAAATTTATATTCTTTAAATAAAAGCTTAAAAAAAAAAGGCAGAGGGGCAGTGCCTGTAAGCATTCTCAGGAGGGCGGGGTCTGTTGTATCAGAGGAAGCCCACAGGGGCATCGTGGAGCGAGAAGGAGACAGAATCTGAAGTGAAGGGTGTGAGGAGTTGCGTTGGACCCTGGAGTCCAGGGTTTAACTCTGTCATCAAGGTGGTCCCATCACCCACGACTGGAAGCCCCGTGGGGAACAGCTGATACTCCTTTTCCTCCTCTCTCAGACTGGGCAGGACACAGTGCAAGGACAGTGTGATGAGTGCCCCAGGGGTGGGGATGGACCTGAAGGGCATTCAGGGTGGGGGAGGGAGGAGACTTCCTTGAGGCGGATGAGATACTTGGTTGCACGGTGAGATGGAGAGATCTACGGAGTGGGCTGGTCAGGAGACACTAGATTTCTGCTGCACAGAGGGTGTCAGCACCCCGTGCTCGGCTGGTTTTTCCCCTTTGGATTCTTACCATTCCCTCCGTCAGTGCTGCAGTGGCACCCATTCCAGTACCACCCTGCGTCCAGTGGCCGTCTGAGTCCCCACGCCTGGTTCAGTGTCCCCACCTGAGCTCTGTTCAGCCCAGTGTGCTGGCTCTGTTCAGGACTGGGTTTGTTTTGACTCCATTGACGGTGCATCTGTAGCCCAGTGAAACCCAGGCCCTGAGCTCCAGTTGCCCCCAAGGAGGAGGGGGTGATAAATTTCACAGTGACAAGATGTTCGTGCCCATAGATATATTTACATTGATTTTTAAAGTTCATTTTAATTAAATTGAAAGGCAGAGTGACAGAGAAAGAGAGAGGGTCCAAAATGCCTGAACTAGCTAGGGCTAGGCCAGGATGAAGCCAGGAGCCCAGAACTACATCTGGGTCTCCAGTGTGGATGGCAGGGACCACATACCTGAGCCATCATCTTTTGCTTTCTGGTGTGTATTAGCAGGGAGCTGGATGGGAAGTAGAGGTGGGACTCCATCTCAGTCCCAATGTGGAGTGGCGACTTATCCTGCTGTACCCCCAAACTTAGATGAATGTACAAGCACATACAGGAGTAGATACCTACCTAGCTGCATGTAATTCCATGGATACACATGCAGGGCACATTTATAAATTCATTTGTGTGAACATGTGTGAAGATATACATGAACACATACATGCATTTGTACTACATACAACATATCTACATGACAATACACACAATATACATGTTTATATATGAATGTATACATGTGCCCTTGCATGTAATAGTGGTGTGTGTGTGTGTGTGTGTGTGTGTAGGTGTGTGTGGGCAAGAATACTTAAAAATGCTCATGGACAAATGGAATTACAAGTTTATTTTGTCACAAAAAATCACTGAAGTTCATGCGTAGCTTTTTCATGACACACATTTTCCAAGAACCCTTTGAAGACTCCTCCTGTTTTAGAAACCATAATGTGCCAGAAGCTCCGTGTCGAGTCTCCCTTTTATGTGAACCACAACCCTGCTATATGTATGTTACCGTGATTGCTCTGACTTAGATGGCATGTTGGAGGCTCAGGAAGTGGAAGATTCTTGCCCAGGGTCATACAGCTTGTAAGTTGTGAAGCTGGCATTCAAATCAAGGACGAGACAGACAAGTCCCTTCCCCTTGTAATGTTTAGGAGATGTTACAGAAAGGGAACAAAAACTAAAAAGACGCTGAATAGATCATATGTCTGATCCTTGAGTTACTCACAGAAAATGCCCATGGAGGCATTAGAGTGTGTAAGGAATGGTTTCCATAAAGGAAGACAAAAACTTACAGTGGAAGAGGGAAGAGAGAACGGTGTGAGGTGGCTCTTGAAGTGCAAGCAGGAGCTGGAGGCTGGAGTTCCTGCGTTTCCTTAGGGTTAGAGAAGCCAGGACGAGGCAGCCCTCGTTTGCCATCTAGAGGTACTCAGTAAGTCAACACAGCCATTGGTTAATAGCCATGGAGATGGGCATTTCCCTCAAGTCTGGCCACAGGCATGTCTCAGCAGGTGTGCGGTGACCTAGGACTGGTCTCTGCAAAGGGTCATTGCATCTGTGTCCACACATCAGGTCTGCCCTCGATGTATTTGTAGCTCTGTTTTCCTCCTCATTCAGAGTTAAGGGCAATGCAAGTTACACCCTTATAACCATCTTCAGTGGCAGAAGCCGCTTCCCTCTGAGTGCTTTCTGAGGCTTGGTCATCAGAATCCATTGCTCTGCCGGGAGATGCTGTTCAACAGCCTGTGGGTACCTTTGGTAAAACCACCAGGCATGCATTCCTGCTTCTGTTTCAACACTAAGAAACACAAGATTGTGTTTTGGGAGAGAGAGAGGAATGCACATTCCATACACAAATTGCATAGCTTTCATTGCTTAGGGTGTTTGTGTTACTTCAAAGTAATCTCAGGATTGCTAGGTGAGTAATCCCGTAATTAGAAAAGCGATCAATTCATTGATCTCAATTAATCGGATAACATTTTATCCTGCTAAGCAGGCAGGCATATTTCAAGCGATTTTGCAGACAGAGGTGGCATTGAACATGTGTATCCAGCAGCCGGGGAAAGTGGTCCAGATTTTAGCCTGAGTTAGGATCCCTGAGTCAGTTGTCAGAGTTTGTGTGCAGAGCAACACACCAGGGACTCCTGGAGTCCTGTCTCTTCCATGAAGCACAAGCGGCTAAAGTGCCCGCATGTCACCACTTTCCTGCTCCGGCTTCCCAGCAATGACCCTGTCTGGGAATGCAGCCTGCCTAAGTCCTTGGCTGCTCCCTGTTTCTCTGGGTCTCTGGCCTCTGCGTGGAGTGGCAGCCTTGGAGACAAGGAAAGACAGCTAGAAGAGGCCCCTGGGCAGGAGCACTCCCTCCCGCTCCCCTCCCTGCTCTCGTCCCTCTTTCCTCCATGCTGAGCACTTATGATGGATCAGGCAGTCCTTTGTTTCTTTATGAGAAAGACAGAGGTAGGTAGATCTCCCGTGCACAGACACTGGGGTGTGGACTGGGCTGAGGCTAGGGCCCAGGAGTTCAATCCAGATCTGGGCGGCAGGGGCTCACCACTTGAGCCATCACCAACTGCCTCTCAGGCTCTGCATTAGGGCAGGGAGCTGGAATTGGGAGCACAGCCAGGACTCTGACTCGGGCACTCATGGGATGTGGGCATCTCGGGTGGCACCTTAACCACTGCACACTTGAAATTCATCGATAAACGTAAAAGCACAGACCCCTGTGCTTGTAGAGCTGGCATCCCAGAAGAAGAAAGAAATATGACAAATAGTAAATGAGTTGTGTAGTAGCTGTAGAGGGCCCAGCAGAGCAGAGCAGAGGAAGGCACAGGTGGGAATGCTGGGGTCTTCTGCAGAGCCACTGGTCAGTGTGGAAAGGGACGGAGGGCTGATTCCCAGAGGCAGCAGCGGAGTTGGAGGAGGGCACTAGGCACTCAGGCGGGAGTGGATCCCAGCTCTGCCCTGGGTGAACTTGTCACCACTCAGTCCTCCTCTCTCAGTACCTTCATCTTATTTATTTATTTGGCAGGTAGAGTTATAGACAGTGGCCACCACAGTCAGTGCTGTGCCGAACCGAAGCCAGGAGCCAGGTGCTTCTTCCTGGTCTCCCATGCGGGTGCAGGGGCCCAAGCCATCTTCCACTGCCCGCCTGGGCTACAGCAGAGAGCTGGACTGGAAGAGGAGCAACTGGGACTAGAACCCGACGCCCATATGGGATGCCGGCACCGCAGGCAGAGGATTAACCAAGTGAGCCACGGTGCCAGCACCAGTTTCTTCATCTTTAAAGCAGAGGTAGTGGGATCTGCCCTTTGGAAGAGGAGGAGGAAGTGAGAATGTACAGACTGCTGGGCACGTCCTTGCCTGGTTCATACTACACCCATTGAACTGGACGTGGCAGCCCAGAGGTTGTGAAGTGTCAACAGGGCTGTCAAGCCCAGAACATGGCTTGGGTCTGTGCTGAGTGTTCTGTCCGTGGACACAGCTGTCAGTCAAACATGTCAAGGAGAGCTCATGTGTTTTTTGTTCATTTGTCTTTTTTAAGATTTATGTATTTATTTATTGGAAAGGTACAGTTACAGACAGAGGGAAACAGGGAGAAAGAGGTGGTGTTCCATCTGCTCGTTCACTCCCCAAATGGCCACAATAGCCAGAGCTGGGCTGATCCGGAGCCAGGAGCTTCTTCACGGTCTCCCACACAGATGCAGGCTTGGACCACTTTCCACTACTTTGCCAGGCTATTAGCAAGGAGCTGGATCAGAAGTGAAGCAGCCGGGTCTCAAAGCTGGTGCCTGTATGGGATGCTGACCCTCCAGGCAAAGGCTTAGCTTACTGTGCCATAGCACTGGCCTCAAGCTCACGTGTGATACCCTTACTGCATGCCAGGCACTCTGGCCGATGCCCCATTGATATGAGAACATTCAATCCGTAGGATCCTGTGTGGAAGCAACTAATTTACGCCCATCTTATAGAGAGTGAAACTGAGACATGGAACAGTGATTAAGGCACAAATTGTGATTTCCATAAGGTTGCATAACCAGTTAATGGTGGAGGCAGTGTTCAAACGCGGTGTCCTGCTCCCACAGCTGCTCTGCAGTCATCCTAGGGCCCTGGCTATGACAATGATCCAGTGCCCATTCAGTAAACACGTGCTGAACATTTGCTGATCCAGGCCCTGAGGAGACTGAGGTGGAATGAGATAGGCAAGGTCCCCACCAAAACAATTTTTGGTTGGAATTTGAGGCTTACGTGTCACCCAGGCTTTGGGTCTGCAGAGTCGCTCTTGAGTAAGGACGATGCGCTTGGGCCCTGGGCTTGCTGGATGTGGCTCTGAATGTAAATTCTCTGCCCTCGTACTGAGCCATGACCACCACCGTTTGTGATCTTCATGCATACGGAGAAATCCACCTGTGGTCTGGTGGGCTCCTGCCCAGGGCACCAGTACGTGCTGCCTGGGCCCGTGAAGGGGGAGCCCTGTAACTTTTCGATGATGATCTGCTCATGACACGAAGCCATCAATTACAGCAGAATGGGAGAATTATTGGCAAGCTGGGACAGGCGCTGTCGGGAGGGGTGGACTCCCGTGGAAGGTTGTAGACTGATGACTATTTAATCCTTGAACTTCGACAGCAACAATATTAGTTAAAGGTCCATAATGCATTCATGGTTCTCATCTGACATTTTCCCCACATCATTATTTTTCTGGTTTTACTTTGAAATTCCCCATAGGATCATTGACATGCAATTCTGAGGGGGAATTTGGAACATTAATGACTGTTGAAAGCAAATGAGCTAGTGTCCTTTCCAAGAGGAAATCAACTTTGCGATATCGGCATAAGGCTATTTTTAAAATTTATACTAATGAGTAGACTCAGGTAGATGACTGAAGATCCCAGGCTCACGTTGGTCCCCACAGCCCCTCAGGTGAGCTCCGTGTGGCCTTGCGAGGCTGGCTCTAGGTGCAGACAGAGCCCAGTCAGCTACCTTCCTTCCGAAGCTCATTGTGCAGAGCCTTGGGCAGCCCAGCTCAAGGTTGAGTGCTGCGTTTCCCACAGGGAGCACAGGCAGACATGAAGCTTGCTGTCCAGAAGGGAAGGAAAGACCCTCGTCAAATGCCACCACTCAAAGACACATCAGTGACCAACCAAAATCAATGCCTTGGATAACGAGAGGACCCTGACCTTGTTTGGGGATCAGGGCTCTCATGGAAGGCTGCCCTGAGAGGACCTACTTGTACTGTCGATAACCTACAAGGATTGTATTTAGAGGGGCCAGGGCCAGGGCCAGGTGCGGGGAGGCAGCTCAGGGCTCCCAGGAGGGTACTTCCCTTAGACCATCTGTGCTTCCCCATCCTGGGTTAACAGCCTCAGTGGGGTGAGAACGTGTAGTAAAGGGAACCGTGCTCCGTCAGCTTTGCTGTCATCCACAGAGCAAAGTGATCTTCCTCAGAGGTAGCAATGGCAGTGAGCTCTGAGTGCTTCCTATGGGCACTGCCACAAGGGCTTTCCACAAATCGACTCCTTGGACCTTCTAGAGACGTTAGTCTCACCCCACTGGAAAAAGTGACATTAGCATTGCTCAAAAGATCAGCCATGTGCACACGGTTATGCATTACTCAATGCTGATAACAAAAGAAGCCAAGAAACAAACAGCACTTGAAATGTCCCACGTGTCTATCCCAAGAACACGACAGAGTGAACGGTAGGATACCTACACACCTCGGAACCATGCGGCTTAGAGAGCCAGGCAGGTAGCTGTGGGCTGCTTGAGTGTGGTATCCAAATAGACTATCAAGATAGAGGAAGGAAGATTGCTAAAACTGTGTTCTGTCACTGCCTATCTGCGGTAGGTAGACTAAACCGTGGTATTGAAGAAAACAAGTTATTGTTCTAGGTGTCTATTTCTTTTACTCAAAATGACAGGCTTAAAATGTCACCGCTGTTTGAGCACTGTCTCTCGTGGTCTGGGGATATTGTAACTCTGCTGGGTCGCTGTCTGTCAGGGCTTCTCGTGTGAGCCCAACCAGAGGCTGAGGCTGGGATCAGCGGGCAGCTACCTGTGTGTCCTGTCTGGACAGCGAGAGGTCAGGGCTGGAACACCTGTGGCTCCTGCACAGCTCTGTCCCTGTGGTCTCCCCATCTGGCCTCTGCAGCCAGGTGGTCTTGAGGTAGCTGCGCTCTTTTGTAGTAACCCGAGGGCCCCAAGCAAGAGGCTGTGTTACTTTGATGAACTAGTCTGAGAAGTCGTGCCGTCTTGCTTTTGTTACTGTCCCCGTGTCTGTGTGCGTGTGCATGTGCGTGTGTGTTGGGGGGTGGGGAGTGTGGTTTTAGGGTTCACCCAGGTTTAGAGGATGCAGACAAGGACCTCACCTCTCAGTGAGGAGGTGGTATGATCTCGAAGGTCATGGGCACATCAAAACCTTCCTATATGCCGTTGAAATGTGGGTTCTCCAGAGTTACCTAAAGTGAGAACAGGGGAAAGCAAAGACTGTTTTCAGTAAATACTAGTAAGTTAGAAAAAAACTCAATCAAAAGCAATTCTAAAATTAAAAAAATCAGAGGCACAGTTGGCCCCAAAATTGTACTCAGGTGATGACATAACCCTAGAGGGGACCATCCCCAGTATATGTGAATTGATAACTGTCCTCATGGTGTCTTCCACTAAGAAACACAATTTAAAGCCAAAAAAAAACCCACAAAATCTCTCAGGAAAACCTTCAACTACTTTCAGGAATACTGTTGTTGAGGTGGCATCTGTGGTGGTATTTGCTATGATTGTATGCATTGAAAGGTAAGAACTTTGAGCTAATTTGAAGAGAATTAGAATTTTGAGGTGTGGGAGAAAGCACAGACAGATAGAAGATCAATGACATTAATTAAAAGTTCCAGAAAACTGGAAGTAGGATTATTGCTATATATTCACTATCACTGAATCTTAAACACGGACAGGTTCTTTCTACCTCTGTACAGTAAACCAGGCCTGGAGACACCAACCAGTCGTCCCACTAGCAGTAAGTGTCCATCACAGATAGATCATGGTTTCTACTGCCCGTTCCCCAGTGAGAGAAATGAAAACTCTTTTGAAAATGCCATTGGATCAGGGCGGTGCGCCGGCCGCGGCAGCCATTGTGGGGTGAACCAACGGCAAAGGAAGACCTTTCGCTCTGCCTCTCTCTCTCAGTATCCACTCTGCCTGTCAAAAAAAAAAAAAAATGAGTTGATTGAGGGCCGGTGCCGTGGCGCACGAGACCAATCCTCCGCCTGCGGCACCGGTACCCCGGGTTCTAGTCCTGGTTGGGGCACCGGTTCTGTCCTGGTTGCTCCCCTTCCAGGCCAGCTCTCTGTTGTGGCCAGGGAGTGCAGTGGAGGATGGTCCAAGTGCTTGGGTCCTGCACCCCATGGGAGACCAGGAGGAAGCACCTGGCTCCTGGCTTCGGATTGGCACAGTGTGCTGGCCGTAGTGGCCATTTAGGGGGTGAACCAACGGAAGGAAGACCTTTCTCTCTGTCTCTCTCTCTCACTGTCTAACTCTGCCTGTCTGACAAAAAAAAAAAAAAAGAGTTGATTGCACACTGGGGCAGAAAATGCCCAAAGTATATATTTAAAACTTGACATCAAGAAGACGGGAACTCTCTGATGCTGATAGGGTCATGCCCTTCAGAGATGACAACATCTGGAGGCCGAAGACAAGACTGTTTGGGCCTCAGATCAAGATGAGGGAAGTCAGCGTGTGGAAACACATCCAGTTAGTTTAAATCCTTCAGTTCCTGATAAAAGGGAAAAAAACAGACGTCCAGGCTGCTTACTTCCCATAGATGAAGGGCACCCACCTAGATTGCAGAGACAGAAGGCAAAAAAAATCAGACACATCCCAGCTTTGCATTAAGAATTCTATGTAGAGGTGATAAAGTCATTGAATGAAATTTCTCTTTCCAGTTAATAAATGATGGGGAAATGGTAAAATTAGGTTTTGCAATTCTTAAGGTATTAGTAACCACTAACTTTAAAGAGAATCCTGGACATTTGTATCCCCTGAAGGAATGTACAACCTGATTTTGAGCCCCCACCAGAACACACACACAAACGAAACCAAACCAAACCAAACCAAAACAAAACAACAAAAAAACAAAACAAAACAAAAAACCAGCTGATCCTGAGCCAAAATACCAAGCCTGAATCTGATCCAGCCTCCAGGGCATGGCTACCTATTTATAGAAACTCAGCAGACAAGTGAACATGTTAAATGAGCACCTTAGGGATGCAATCACGGAAACCTATACTGTGAGGAGGTACAGTGTCCCACAAACAGTTGCAAAAATGCAATAAAAAAATGAACAGGAAGCTCTAAAAATTAAAATTTAAACACAATAAAAAGGGTGTCCGCTAGTGTCCCAACTGCTCTACTTCTGATCCAGATCCCTGCCAGTGCCCTGGGAAAGCAACAGAGGATGGCCTGAGTCCTTGGACCTCTGAAACCAACAAGAGAGACTTGGATGGGGCTCTTGGCTCCTGGCTTTTTCCTGGCCCAGCACTAGCCATTTTGGCCAACTGGGGAGTTGGCCTGTGGATGGAAGATCTCTGTCTCTCCCTCTATCCTGTAACTCTTTCAAAAATGTTTAAAAAGCAGTAAGAATGCATCATCATTTTTGGTTCTCCTTTCTACCCTAATTCACAAAGAAATTAACAATGTAAGTGAGAGAAATCCAGAGATTAGATATCTGATGATATTTGGAGATCATTGCTATTTTTCATATGGCCAAGTATTGTGCTAGGTTAAAAAGAGCCTCACTCTTCTGTAGACACATTATTAATTTTGTAGGTGAAAAGGAATTTACCTGGGATATTCTTGAAGACCATCTGGGAGGGGATTAAGCGGTGTACCAAGGCAAGCCTTAAATTTAGTGTTGAGGATGAGTGATGGTTACAGAGAAAGTCATATGATCTTCTCTGCTCTGATGTGTCTTTGAAATTTTAGCCAAAAAAAAAAAAAAATAGAATTAAATGACTTTCTGTCCTGCAAAGGGCTTTCCATCTATGATAGTCCCTGGGCACAGCACCAAAGATGGGTCAGTACCACGGTTGCGTGGCACCTGCCCCACCCCAGCAGCAAGGGGTTCCCAGCTCCCTGTCCCCCTCTAAGTCTTGGGTGGCAGGCCTTGCCTTGACCTGGATGATGGCAGGTGTGGCCGGTCCACTCTGCCATCTTTCAAACAGTGCCTCACTTTCTAGGAACCATGCTGCTCAATCTTCTTCAGCAAACAAAAGGAAAGACAGACTTCTCATTAGTGGGGACGTGTTTATGATCCAGTTTAGAATTTAGTGACTAATGAAGACCCGCATCTCCTTGGCCTATTTTTCCCAGCGCTAACCAATTTTAACAACTATTTTTTTCCAATGTGCTGTCTGCTAAGGGAGAGGTGATTCAGGCTGTGAATTACTGTGCTATAAATAGCCACACAAGAGTCAAATGAGAACCTGGAATCACAGAGTTTCTTTGCATGAAGTCAGGCTATTTTAGAATTGCAAGGTCTCCCACAAGGAGGAGATGGAAATCATCCGCGTCAGGATTCCGATTTTAATCATGGATGGGGAGGAGGCTATAAAATGGTCGTGTGGTTTTTATTTTCTGCATACAATCTCACACACTCAATCCCAAACCCAAAGCATTGATAAAGTTTTAAGCATTTTAGAAATTTTAAATTGTTCGAACCTGACCGTGATCAGAATCCCCATCATTTTAAGAATCTTCTGTTGTATGTATACGACTAAAATGTCGCGTGAACAGTTGAATTCGCGTACCCAAGAGTAGAACCCCAGCCACTTCCGTGAGGCACTTGTGGGGGAGAAGGAGAGGCGAAGTGCTCCGGTAATTTTCAATTGCTTCGCACACTGAGAAGTGCCTGCAAACGACTGGATGTGGCAATTTGTTCCGTAAGCTTCTGTGACTTGTAAGTAACTTGGCGCCTTTGCCAGTGAAACAGTCGGGCAGGTGTGTCAGATGCTGCTGAGCCTCCAGCGTACACACCCAAGTGGGATTAGACCTGGGCCACAGGAAGGGTGAGACACTCGGTCAAGTTTCAACAGCCCAAGAAGTTAAAAAGGACTCCCAGGGGATGTGGGAAAAGTACCAAGAATGCACTAGTGGGCTCATTCCAGAGAAGTGCCACGTGGCTGGTTTTGGAATGACTCCTCAAGGCCCTGGCACGTCCCGCTTGCCCCCTGCCTGGTGGTGAAATGGGGGTTATTTCTGTCCATGCACATATCTGGCTCCTGTTTCCCCTGGGGGACACATTCTCAGCCTGGCCTTGCTGGTGCCTTTTTCTCTTTGGAAAACAGCATTAACTGGGCAAAAGGAGGTTGCTGGGCCTTTAGGGGGGCCGAGAGTTGTTTAGGTCTGTAATTTTCCGGGCAGGCTGTGGACGCCTTCCTGATGAGACATCCTCATCCCTACTCATTTGATTGAGAATTTGCTCTTTAGCCACAAGAGGGCTTTGGGCACTGGCTCTGGAGACGCTGTGGCCTTTAAGGCACTAAGGGATCAAGCAAGAGCCTACTCCCCAAAGACTGATGGAGATGAAGCCGAGGATTCTGGTTGATGAACCGCAGGAAGTGAGTGTGGAGAGTCCACGTGGCATGTTTCGCCGTGTGGTGAGGGTTGACATCGGAGGCTCCCTAAGAGGGGATGGGTAGAGGAGTGGGTGCTTGAGAAGTTAACTGTCCAACGAGCTAAGCGATGGAGAAAGACGGGCTGGCTGGCTTCTGGGCAGCATCTGAACTCTGGTCTTGGTCTCCTAGGAGGTTACCACTGTTGGGAAACAGACAGAACACGGAGCCCCTGGCGAGGATCCGATCTAAGGCCAGCTTTTGCATTGATGCTTTTTTTTTTGTTTTTTAATTTGGAGAGAAGAGGCCACATAATGGGGGACTTGAACAGAACAGTCATGGTTGGGCTGAAAGCAGTTGTAAGAATTTCTGCAGGGGTGGGGTGTCTGGTGGGGAGTGCCCACAGCATGGGGGCCAGAAGAACCTGATTCTTCACAGATTCCTCCCCTGGGCCGAGTCAGTGTGTTCCTCCCTGGGAGGTGGGCTTGGGAAAGAGTGCCAGCCATCCTCTGCCACCCCAAGCTCCGATGGCCTGGTGCCCTGGGAGGTCTCTCCAATCTGGATGGACCGACAATTGAGCATGGGTCAGGCGTGGGTCAGGGCAGTGCTTCTCTGGAAGGGTGTGGTCTCAAATTTGTGCTCTGCTGGGTTTGATTGAAGCCATCAGCAAGTACATAGGAGACCTCCTAGATCCTGCACCCAGAGACGGGGAGAGAGCAGGGGTGAGAGAGAGTGTGAGAGCACAGGGATGTGAGAGAGAGAGAGAGAGAGAGAGAGAGAGAGAGAGAAGAGGTGAGGCAGAGAGCATGAGAGCGCAGGGATGAGAGAGAGAGTGTGTGTGTGAATGTTTGTGTGTGCAGGGGTGAGAGGGACGGCTGGGCCCTGCCCCTGCCTCCACCATGGGAACCCGTTATGCATCTGCGTCGCATGCTGGCCTTGGAGATTACCCAGGTGTGTAGAGCAGAGGCCCAGGTTGGCCGTGTTCAGGATGGAGTGATGAGCTTTGGAGAAAGTAGGACCCAGGTGATTAGTGAGGATATGAAACAATGTATTTTCCAGAACCACTAGTGGTCCATGGGGAATGAGAAGTGGCCGGAAGGGGTTAGGACAGTCTTAGCTTATTAGTCAGAGACCTGGTGGTGGGCAGTCGACACGCGTGCATGGCCGCAGCCGCTGGGAAAGCCTGACCAAGCAGGAACACGTCCTTTATTTTTACTTAGTTTTCCTTGGATTCCCTCCCCGCTCCCCCACGTTTTGATCAGTGTGGCTGTAGGTGGAGAGCGTGACTCTGATGATAGATAGGGTGATGCTGCTCAGCCCTGTGGGGGCCCCGTCTGCCTCCCTGTTAGGCTGTTTGTACTCCTGGGGCTTCAAACGCCTCCCAGGATGGAGCCGCCAGAGTCATTCTTACTGTGATCCCACTTCCGTTTTCACTGCTTCCCCAGAGGAAAGACTTGGATTTGGGGCTCGGGGGCTAGGGTGGGAAAAGGCGTTAGAAAGCCAGAGAAAATCGGTAAGAAAATTCCTCCAGGAGGGGAAGAACCCACTGGCTGTGTATTTCCTACCAGATGAGTTAATGGATTCTGATCCTTCCAACCTAGCTGTATTGGGTTTGTTTTACATTGTTTGTGATGTAAAAGGATTTGGCTTTGTGTTACAGAAATAATTGCTTACCAGATATTACATGGATATCAAAATACTTTATAAATATTAATTAATCTTCACCTAATTCCCTGGCAAGCACAAATAACCAGTGGCATCTTTATTGAATGTGTAAGCAAGAGTCTGCTTCTTGAAGACTGGTTTTCTCCACAGAGAGGCTCTCATCATCTGTGTGTCAAAAGGCCTCACTGCCTCAGAGGCCACGCCACAAGCTGCCTCCCTAACAGTCATTAAGAAAACAAGAACAAGAGCAGCTTGAAAGTCACTGGGATTACTGCTTCCTGAACGTTGTTCTTGGTATTTGCATTTCATGGATATCGCCTGTTTTAGTCCCCACAAGACTGTGTGAGGAAGGTATTATCACTATTTTTCTCTCTGAAATTCCAGAAGAGGGAAGGAGTCCCTGAGAGCTGAGTGGTGGCAGGGCTGGGCTGCGTGCCCTACTTGGCTGCATGTCAGACGCACAGTAGGGCCAGTGCTGTGGCCCAACTAGTGAAGCCACAACTGCAGACAGCCACATCCTATAGTGGCGTCTCTGGGTCTTGTCCCAGCTACTCTGCACTTCCAACCCACTGTCGTGTTGATGCACCTGGGAGGCACCGAGTGATGGTCGGTGTACTTGGGTTCCTCCATCCACGGGGGAGACCTGCATGGAATTCCTTAATCCCGACTTCAGCCTCTCCTAATCTTGGCTGTTGTGGTATTTGGGTAGTGAACCAGCTGATGCAAGATCTCTGTTTCTCTCTTTGCCTTTCCTTTTCTCTCCCCTCCCCCTTCCTTTCCAATAAGCAAACCTTTAGAAGAACCTCACAGTAAAAGCCAGTGTGCTATACCTGTGTCGTCCTCCCTACAGAGCGGACCCTGGTCCTTAACATCCCCCTTTGTTTATAACCTTTAAGAACGCTTATCCACGTATCTGCTGGCTCTGTCTAAGGCGTGGCACTAGGCTCCCTCTTATACATCCGTGGTTCTGACTCCTGAATAGAGATTATGGAGGCCAGCATCTCTTGTGCCAGCCTTTGTGGTCCCCAAGTGTGGCGGGCAGGGTTGTTAGCAGCAGACCCAGTGTGGACACATGGAGACTGACAGAGCAAGAGCAAAGATGGTCCGTGGTCGCCTTTGCCTCTCGCTGGTGATGCTGATGGTGGAAGCCCTGAGATGGGTGCTTTCTCCTTGCCTAATGCTTGTAATAAGCAAAATCACACATTTCTCTGTTGTCTTATCCTCCCGTCTTCCTAACTGTTCAGTCCCCTAGGACAGGGACTTTGCTGCTGTTGGTGCTGTGTAACTGGGTGCATCAGTGTTTGTTAAGTATACCAGTCACTGCATGTATGGAGGAAGGCCAGTTAAAAGGGAGTTACATGCCTGATGGCCATGGAAACGATCCCAACCAAGGACTCATCTGGCTCTTTGCTGGCATGCACAGAACGTCTCTTTGGCCTTTGTGGGATGAATGAGTCATCAAAAGAAAAGCATTCCCACGACTAAACTTCCTATAAAATGTGCCAGGCATCATCATGGTCCTGGCATGCAAACGATGCTTGCAGATCTTCTTTGGGGATAGAACGGAACCTCAGTTTGTGGTCCCCATCCACTTAGCTCTTCCTTCTTATCCAGTGCTCTGGTTATCAAATGGAAGTCCACGGACCGGCGCCTGCATCGTCACTGGAAAGCCTGTCCGAAACCCTGAATCTCGGGCCTCGCCCCAAGCCCCTTGACTCAGAATCTGCATTTTACTGGGCCCCAAGCAGTGAGCACGTGTTTGGCACGTGCACTCAGTGACTGAAACGTCCAGATTGTCAGCGTTTTAGGAAGACCCACCTGAAGTCACGCATTCATCCCGGGCTCTGTCTGCATCAAGTTTCTCTGCCTTGAGCCAGAGTTCTACCAGCTAGGCTTGGTTGGTTACGCAAGAAGCTTCTGCTTGACAATTTTGAGTCTTTGATGCTTTAAAGAAAACACTGTCGTGACAGTAGATAGGTCTTGGGAAATAATATCACCGTTACTTAATAACTGCAGTTTGCTCAAGAGTCCAAACTCTTTGAAGGAACAAGAAGCATCCTAAGGAAACCACTCCCCCAACATAAAGGTTTCCAGTGATGAGGAGGTGGCTGAGGTCAGGGGACCAGCTGAGATTGCTCCTGCCAAAGAAGAAACAACCCCAAATCAGCACAAGTCAGGGCAGCCATAGCTAAAACCTAGGTCATTTCAGGGATGAAGTGGAAGGGGCGCAGAAGAAACAGATCCTGATACAAACGTTTCTGCTGATCCACACGCTTCCATGGGGCTGTCGTTGGGAGGACAGCTTCCTAACGATTAACTGAATTTCTCACCTTTTGTCCAAGAGCCTCGACCCCCTGGTTTTAAAATAACAACCAAGGGCAAAAACAGACCAAGACATTGCCAAGTGCCTTTCCCTGAAGCAGGGTCACCCATGCTCATAGGCTGCCTCTCCTAATGGTGAAATTATATTAAGAATGACCTTCGAACGGATAAAGCTCATTATCACGTGGAACGTGGTTGCTATAAAAGATCAACACTTGGAAGCCAAAGCAAAATCACATATATGATAAATTAATTAGAATAGAAGTTACACAGATCGTGGACCTTCAGTGTGACCCGTATCTTATAATTACCTCTTCTTTGAAAGCTGAGGAATCTTTTATGTATGAAGATGCTACTGTTGACCCTAAATGCATTAAGAGTCAAGGAGACATTTTTCACATATTGAAAATAATACTTGATTGAGTGCTAGCAAGTGGCCTAGTGAAATCTCATTAAACCATTGTTTATCTTAATTCCTTATAAATGGCAGAATTTTGGCTATTAATTATGAAGATGGCACTGATGAGAAAATACGATTTGCCCTGTCTAGAGCTTACTTTGCAACGCTAATGACTGCATTATCTCTTGTAGTTTTAAAAGAACAAATAAACTTGAGACTCAGATGTGTATTTTCAACACCTAGTCTTCTACCGCCTGCCCCTCCTTATTGCTCTGTCAACATGGTTGCTAAAATCCAAGTGAAAATCAGACAGTGTAGGGTCCCAAGCTTCCTTATAGGCTATGTAAAGCTGGTTGTTGGTATCCATGGTTACAATTAGATTTATAAATTACGTGCAAAACTCACAGTAAATGTGAATCTTACACTCTGTTCAACTACCACCAACAAAATACGGTAACAATTTTGGTAAGATTGCTAGGTTACAGTAGATCGTACATCTAAATCCATCAACACTGTGCAAGTGAAACAAAGGGTAGAAGATAAAGTTATTGAGCCTCTGCCAGGAGCCCAGCGCAGAGATGGTTTATGAATGCGACAGCACCAGGGCAGATGTGCTGATTGTGACTCGGAGGACGGCCCCAGCTATTTGGTAGCAGTTGCTGAGGGCTGTGTTAGGAGGGATTCTGCTGTTAGCCAACCAGCATCAAAGAAGGGCAGCACGGGATTAGCAGTGTCTGGTGCAGGAGTGCCCTGGAAAGGCAGCCTGCACACTCGGAATCCTAGAATTATGCCTTCCTAACCCCGAGATGAGTCAGTCTGTCGTGAAAGATGGCTGCAGAGGGAGACTGACGTGAGAGGACAGGGGACTGGATCCCCCTCCCAGGAGCCTTCTCTGATCTAGGTACCAACCAAAGGTCCAAGATATTCAGGGATTTCTGATTTCCGAAGGTTGTAATGTGAGTAATTATGCAGCGCTTCCTTGCTGTGTGCTGCACACGTGGATGTGTCTGGTTATTGATCTTTCCACTCCTTGTCACCCTTTTCACGGATGCACCAAGCATCAGCCCTGGAGAAAAAAGTGCATTCCTGGTAGTTGTGGAGAGAACGGACAATGGCATGAAGATCCAAAGCCAGGCTTGACTGACACCAAAGTCTCCAGTGATTCCAAGAACACAGTGGCCTTTGGCTGTGTCATTCTGATCCCCTGGGCTGACGCCATCGTCAGATGCTAAGTTTGGAAAATATGCTCCTAATGTATCCCTTCTGGTCCTCCTTGGGTCCCTCAAAGGCCTTGTGCTGCCGCCACAGTAAATGGAGACAAAGCGATACCATTCTCCTTGTCCCTGTTTTTCTCTGTGTCCAAGGAATAGCCTACTGCCAACCCAACCACTCCCTGGAATCTGTCTGCAGGCCACTCCAGCTTTGTCACACAGAATTCTCAAGGGACAAGGGACGTGCCTTACAGCAGCTTCTGGGACAGAAAACAGGGGCCATCTGTGGTGAGGGTCTCTTCATAGTCTCTGCAATTGTAATGCGAAAGGATCCTAGGAGTGAGCCCCGAGCGATGAATAATAATGCCTTTGGCATTTTGTATTTAACAAAACACCTTTCAGCAGAAATGTATTACTCACTTTGTGGGTGGGGGATTGTCTGTGAACCCAATCAGGATTAGTCACTGGCCTGTGACTATCTCATTCTTAATAAATAATAATTTTCTCGATTCAGCACTAACCGGCTCGTCTGCTCTCGGAAGATAGGCTCCGACGGCTTTGTATTTCCTATATTATTAATAACCATCGGCGTCGGGGAATTAACTCCTGAGGCACAGAAAACAATTCTTGCTATTGTTCTCTTAGAGACCTGTTCTTCTCACCTCATGGGCTGCACATATCTACATGAGCTTACAGGTCTGTGACTTGGATGTGAAAATCGGCCTGCATTGGATAGCTGAGATACGGTCAAACCCTGGCCATTGCAAGAGGCAGGAGAGAGATTTCAACCCCACCATGAGGCCCCAGTTGCCCTCTGTTCCTTTTGTTTATTCATGCAAAGAGCATCTAGTTGGGACCAAGCATGGTGTCAAGCCTGACATAGGCACACAGCCCTAAGAAACAGAAGAGGCAGAAATCACAGGGCTCCTCTCATGAGGGAGGCTTGGTGATCACGAACATGAACTTTGGGGTAGGCGTTGTGGTGTGGTGGGTTAAGCCACCCACTCTGAGCACCATTTACAGTCTTGGCTGCTCTTCTTCCAGTCCAGCTCCCTGCTGATGTCCCTGGGAAAGCAGAAGATAGCCCAGGTACCTGGCCCCTGCCACCCACGTAGGAGACCTGGATGGAATTCCAGGCTCCTGGCTTGGGTCTGGCCCAGCCCTGGCCCTTGTGGCCATTTGGGGAATAAACTGGTGGATAGCAGATCTCTCTCTCTCCCCGCGTCTCTTGCCTCCCTCCCTCCCCCACCATAATCTATCTTTCAAATAAACAAATCGTAACAAAAACAACATGAACTCTACAGCCACACAAACCTTGGTTCAAGTTCCATCTTGTCTTTTAGCTGGCTCTACAGAAGCGGGGCTGCCTGGGTGCCTGGATGGTATGTTGGAGGTGCCAAGCAGCACCTTGCTCTAGAGCAGGCATTTGCAGACTGATCTGTGAGTCACATCCAGGCTGCTACCTGCCTGGAGATGGCCCGCAAACCAAGGAGAGTGTCTACATTTTTATGCAGTGCCGTTTTCAGTGCTGATGTGTCTTCATGGTATCCTGACTTTTACCCCCTTGCCCAGAAGGCCTAAAATGCTGACTACCTTGCCCAGTAAGAAAAGTCTGCAAACTTCTGCTTTGGAGTAAACTGAATGACATAAATAATCTTAATTTTTTTGTTAGCCAACCTAAAAGGAATAGAAGGAAATAGGTGACATTGGCTGTAATATATTCTCTTTAGCCTTACATATTTTGATGTGTAGTCAACAGAAAAAAATTATGTACCATCTGTTTTCAAACTGAGTCTTTGAAACCCAGTCTGCATTTTGAACTTAACGGCGCCTCCTAATTAGGGCTCACTGCGTTTTAGGTGTTGAATGGGCCCTTGGGAATGATGGCTGCTGTGTTGGATGATGTAGCTCTGTAGAGTTGAGACCTATTTACGCTCCTTCCAGAATTCACAGCAAAAGCTCTGTTATAAATCTGTCTCTGCCTCTCTTTCAAGATCACGAAGTGCCTGGCTTTCTACACTCCAAGACTGCCCCAGCTTCAGGTGCCGGGACTGTATTCAATGCCATCAACAGCTCCTCACCCCCGCCCCTTCCCCAGCAGATCCCCTTGGATGTCCTGCCTGGGAAAAGTGGTTTGACGAAAGGCTCTTCTCTCTGGCCTTAGCCTGGTGCTATCATTTATCAGTCCACCCTAACTGGCAAGAGGCAGTAGGTGTGTCCAGCCCCAGGTTCCTCCACTGTGAGGATGTGCTCTGCCCATCAGCAGGGTGACCAGGTGCCCCCTTGTCTGAGCGCCCACACAAGAGGAGGCCAGAACTGCCCTGCTGTGACGATCAATCCGAATGCCTGCTGCCCTCCAGCAGGCCAAGGACATGAAATTCTTGGCTGGAGTCTCATCAGAGCCATCAGTGCATGAGAATAAAATGAGTGTATCTCGCTCACAGCAGGAAGTCTGCCCTCCAGAAGCTCCAGGAGGTCGTGGCTCTGGGCCCTTGAGCCTCCTTGTATGGCAAAGCCTAATTCGCTCAGGCCTGGTGCCTGGCAATTGTCCTTGATTCCCTCACAGCACGCACCCTGTGTCTTTAGCACAATGTTTAACATGCCTCCTTCCTCTGTGGCTTTTCAAGGCTGTGAGTTGACTATGAACTTTGCATTTGAAAAATGCTTCACTCACATGTATTGATTAAATGAGTGGTCGAACGGCAAATTGTCTCATGCCATGGTGCTGAAACTGGAACAGATGTTGGAACCAGTCAGGGACTAGGAGAAACGCAAATTGTTGGGTCCCGCAGCCGGAGTTTCTGGGCCAGAGCCTCTGTGTTTCTAGCCAGGTCACAGGAGACATGAAAGTTGTGTGTCTGGAGACTACACTTTGAAAACCGCAGCTCTGTAATTGAGTAGAGCTTCATTCTCTCCTGATTCTGACAGATGCCTGTCCTCACAGGCCTCTTGCTCTCCTCTGGTTGAACCTGCCTTTGTACAGACCTTCCCAGATAAGCTGTCCAGTTCGTGGTTTCTCCAACCTAACTGTTTTATAAGATTTTTTTAAAAAAAGAATTATGTTTTTTTAGTCTTCTGCTACCATCAATATACTATGTTGCACAAACATATTTAGAAAGGAAATTTTCCATCATTACCACTAATGAGAAATCAATATTGCTTTCTATAAATAAAAGTGAGCATTAAAATAAGAGACAATTATAATTATTTGAAGGTGTTCATCTGAGTGTATTGCCCAAAGTAATCTCTCAGACCAAGGTGGTGAGAAAGGAGGTCAGGCCTCAAGAAATCTTTACTTTCAAAAAAGAGCACAAACGAAGTCTGGAATAATGGAAAAGATAGCATCTTGGCATTTTCCGTTGCTGCCTTTGAACGAGCAGACAGTGTGGGCCATTATGAGCTTCTGCATTTGCTTACGCCCCTAACGTGGCTTATTAGCAGCCTACCCAACTCACACTTCTCTGTGACGAGACGGGCTGAATTCAGCTCAGCCAATAAAGTCGCTCTAATTTACATTTTCATAACCCACCCCTCCATTCTCCAAGTGTGACTTTCATTTTCAGGACAGAGTTATTCAGTCAGTGGATATGCAGTGCCTTTAAAGGGATATTTATCATCCTTGAAAAATCTTATTGCCAAATCTTAATAGTCTTTCTTATAACATAGGCTCACATCCACTATCAAGATTAAGAGGCGGGAGCTTGAATGAGTTTTGCTGAAGCATTTCATGAGAAAATAGATTAGTCTTTAGATGGGCTACCCATTGGGTTGCAGGTCAAATAAGCAGGCCAAAATACCCCTGTGCTTCTTGCAGGCTGTGTGGACACTATGGGGAATGGTAGCATGGGCAGTTAGAGTCCCTAGTAGCCTGTCGGGCTCTGCTGGTTGACCTTGAGGGTCCTGTTGAGACCCTGGTCTGGAAGACAGTGGTGGTGAGCATGGGCAGAGACTGTCTACCTCAGAGACTGGTAGTGGGGATTCCAGGGAAAAGTCTGGGCCCACTGCTTCCCCTGGTTCGTGTGCACAGACGGGCTAAATGTGCAGTCACCACTGGTGTCGCAGGTGAGTCCCTGGAGTGACTCAGGGATTCAGCCCATAGACGACCTCATGGCTATGGAGTAATGGAGTCTTTCAGTGACAGGGTGCAGAGCAAAATCAGCTACAGCGAAAAGGTGCTTGAGTGAAGTTGGGGAAACAAGGCACACACTTCTAAGGGTCCTTTTGCTGGGGGGTCCCATCCAGGGGCTGCAGCCATCACAGTGTGTCTCTCTGATAGGCCTCATTCTCCCTTGCAGGAAGTCTGTAGCTGCCGTTTGGCTCTGCAGAGACTGTAGTGTAACATCTCAGGCTAGTGGGGAGGCCCTTCACAGCCTCATGGTTTTCATACTTTTTGAAGATTCCTTCTTCTCCAACTTTTGCTATGGTAGAGATAGGCTATTTTCCCAAAAGCACTTACTTTGAAAGAGCAGGAGGATTAGCAGACACTTTGAAATACTGCATTAATCCAACTAGGGCTGAAAATATCCAAAGGACTGACTCATGAAATTTCAGGTAATTGAACTTCTGGGATCTAGTAGACATGAGTTTATATGTAAATATATATATATATATATATATATATATATATATATATATTCTTTCAAAGTGTTGTAGCTCAAATGTTTTCTTTCTTCTTGGTTCAAAAATCTGACTAGGGTTTGCTTGACGGGGAGAAGAGACTGGCTCATCCATCCTTACATTTAATGCTGCAATGATGGTAGCAGAGGCTTTTGACTTAATCCATTTGCATCCAGATAAGGCTTACTTTGCTTATATTTTTAGTGGGAAGTAGGCTTAGGAGGTGAGAGAAGATGACACTGGTTGGACACGGCTGGGGAGCTGGGGGTGGGGGTGGGTATGCTCAGAGAGAACTGAGAGAACATCTGTAAGCCTCTTCTTTTGCCCTAAAATGCCTGTGCCCTTGAACAAGTGAGCTGAAGAGGAAGGTCTCATGCATTGAAAGAGAATACCGAGTGACAGAGCAAGCCGCGCGGAGCTTCTGTATCAGGAAGACAGGAAATAGGGAAGCAGTTTTAAGAAGGGGGTACCGGAGACGTCACACGGTGACGGAGGGTTTGCCGTAACACCGTTGACTTCTCCATGATGTGTCCCAGGGAGACTTCCATGAGCATTAGCAGATGGGGGCCAGTACCCTAGGTGCTGGGGTCTGGCGGTGGCAGCAGGCAGGGTGTGTAAATGCCTGAAGAGGCCTGGGTGTAAGAGCAATCTATATGAAGATACAAATAGAAAACCACATTCATTTGAGATAAGGCAAACAGCAGTGTGGCTGGGAGGGTAAGAGGCACATGGAACTCGCTGATATGGACCACTGGGGAGGAACATGGACGAGGTCCACCCGGAGACAACAGTTACCGAGAGGACAACCTCGACTTCTGTAGGCGGTGTCCTGCCTGGTCCAGCCTCAGTGCTGCCTCCAATCCAGCTACTTTGTGCACATCGCTGATAATTAGTGTTAGCAATGACTCTACAGACTGAAGGCCATTTAACAGATATAATCCCATTTGGGACCTGCAGGCCACTGTCACTTGAAACCCCTTTGTTAGAGACCAGTTTCCCTTAGAACAAAGTCTAGGTGAGACTAGTCCACTAGGGGGTGCTAGCGTGACCAGCACATCTGTGTTCTGAACACTAGCATGGTGCTGCAGACCGACTTTCAAGGCCAAATTGATTATCCGGAGGTAGAACTCTGGATAAAGCATCAGAAGCAGTACTTGACACACAGTCACAAATGAAGGACTCACGGCATTTTCTCTTCCTATGAATCCGATTGTGGTGGCCTCTTTCGTTCCATTAGTAGAAGGGTTCCCCAGGCTGTTGCAGCTCCTATGGTAGAGTCCCATCGCCTGTGACAAAACATCCCAGAAGGAAGGCGGACACCCTGTATCACGGTGGTTTGTACTCACAGGGGCTCTACAAGAGTCCAGGGAAGTTCTTGGTTCTGATGACCCAGAATTCAGAGCTGGCATTCTCCAATCCATGTTGGAACTGCAGCACTCATGAAAGTTCGTTGTCAACATGACTTCTCAGCCACTGACCTGAATGGCAATGTCCCCGGCCATGATGAGAACTCTGACAACATGCACGTCGGCAAATGCCACAAACCAAGGCATTTCTTCTTTGGACAGCGGTTGCTAAACACTTAACCAGGATCCCCGCACACCACTGTGCCTTTCTCCCTTTGTACCCGCGTCTACCTTGCATTCCACTTAGATGGATTCCTATCTTGCTGCTGTAGAAATAGGAAGCCAAAAAAAGTGGCAAATTACTTTCTAGTTTCTTCTCAGAAATTCTTGGCTTTTTAAAGCCAAGTTATCAAAGAAAACATGGAATTTTTAATTCATCAGCTCTCTGTCTTGAGACAGAAATCTTGGCTTTTTAAAGCCAAGTTATCAAAGAAAACATGGAATTTTTAAATCATCGGTTCTCTGTCTTGAGACATATGAGTCTTTTTTATTTATATTTATTTGAAAGACAGAGACTTTTTTTTTAGAATTATTTATTTATTTGAAAGAGTTACAGAGAGAGGTAGAGCCAGAGAGAGAAGGAGAGAGGACTTCAATCCACTGGTTCAGTCTCCAAATGACCACAACAGCCAGAGCTGAGCTGATCCATCGCCAGGAACCAGTAGCCTCTTCTTGGTCTCCCATGCAACTGCAGGTGCCCAAGGAGTTGGACCATCTTCTACTGCTTTCCCAGGCCATAGCAGAGAGCCGGATTGGAAGAGGAGCAGCCGGGACTCTCACTGGCACCCAGTGCTGCAGGCTGGGGCTTTAAGTCGCTGTGCCACAGCGCCAGCCCCATCTGAGTCTTCCTGATTCAGAACCAGTAGCTGCACTAAAGTCCAAATCGTACCATCCCTTGTGGGCCTTCACACTGGACACGTTTAAAACTCGTGTGAGCGTCTGGATTGGGCGGTCTGGGGCCGTTCCTTCTCTAGCGACGTACCCTTCCAATGACACTGAGCTGGCTGCACCCTCCCTTCTGCTCTTTCTACCAGATTAGTTACTTCATCTGTAAACTTACAATTTCATTCTATTTTAAAGACATTTACTTGTCAATCTCTGCAATACTCTGTATTCCTTGAAGGTAGAAGCTTTATCTTACTAATTTGTATATATCTTGTCATAAAGTAGGCTCTCGATAGCTATTACTTACGTCAGCGAATGAGTGGTTTAAAATGATTGCTTAGCATTTAAAGAGCAGTCGCTGTGATTCCTTCTGAGTGTTGGGGGGGGTGGAATTTTTAACTGCGTATCAGGCAGCTTTTAAAGAAAATATGCATATGTTTAACACTGTGTCCCTGGGGAAGATACCTGGAGTGCGGCTTAACACAATCAATTCTTTGCCTTCAACAGCAATTTTTGCTTGGTTTATTCTTTTCTGGAACTTTTTAGAGTAAGGACCTTAGCAGGGGAAAAAAAAAAAACTAACGAGATAGACATTTAGTTCAATAGAAGATTTTTTCCTAGTGCGAAAAAGTAAATTGCAAAAAGGACTTTGCCTCAGAAAGATAATTAATAAAAACCTTTCCGTGTGATGGCAAATCTGACGTCTTGTCTGATGTCTGACAGAAGAACGTGTTGAGAGCTGCGCGGTCAGAACAAAATGTTCCACTTCACAGCAAGGCCAGGAAGGATTTGATAATTGTTTCTAAGCAAGAAAAGGTCATGCTCTCGTGGTGAAATTGACACAACATCGGGCCTGGATGCATAGCTGTTCTCCACCCGTGAGGTCTTCGTTTATGTCTTCCTGGTTTCACGGGTAAATTGTGTCAGAAACGTGGGTAACTATGGAATGGCTCACGCTTGGACATCTTGGATGACACAGTGGCATGCATAAAACTTTCCTCTCTTCTGAGCTCCTTGTGGGCTGTGATAGACGGGCAGTGATTCCCTCAATATGTGCCTGGTTTCCAGGATGTGTGACTCTCCTGTGAATGACTTAGGTGAGTGCCGGGTAACCACAGTCATCCTTACCTGGGTGAATCGGGAGTCAGACTTGGAGTCAGCAAGGTCGCTGTGGGGGCAGAGAGACGGTGAGAAACAGGAGGAAGTCTTGCTGCCGACTTTGCCGATGGAGGGGGGAGGTCAGTAGCTGAGGATCTGCGCAGGCAAGCTGGAAAACCAAAGTAAACAGGTGGTATTGAAGGAACACAGTGCTGCAGACCTGCCTTGAACTTTAGAGCTTGTTGGAAAAGAAGAGAGACAGAGATGGACAGAAAGAGCTGTCAGCTCCTGGTTCACTCCCCAAATACCCAGCGTGGCCAGCACTGGGCCAGGCTGGAGCCGGGTGGTGTGAAATCCACCCAGGTTTCCCCATGAGTGCTGGAACCATCACCTGCTGTCTGCCAGAGCCTGGGTTGACAGGAAGCTGGAGCACAGAGCTAAGAATCTCACCCAGGTACTCTGTGGTGCTGGCACCGTGACTGCTGGGTGTGAGCCAGTCAGGTTGTGGCGCTTTGTCACAGCAGAGGATGAAACTCATACGTGGGGCCTGTTTCCCTACAATGAGAGCTTGGGATAAGGACCAGTGCCAGTGTGTGCTTGGAAGGTGACACAGGAAACTTTGTTCATTTCTCCACCCCCAACACGTAGCCCAGAGCCAGGTACATAATGGAGGCTTCAAGTTTTGAGCAAGAGAATCTATGAAATGTGGACACACGAGCCTGTCACATCAGAAGCTCACAGCGCCCCACCAGTTGAAAGGAGTGATCCTGACATGAAAGAGAAGGCCCCGTGCCTGATGACGCGCAGGAAAGGAGCAGTAGCAGTTACTGCTCCACGCTGACTCTGGCGCCTGTCGGAGGGCCCCACACTCATGGCCCTTCTCCTCCTCTCTCCCTCCTGCCCTTAGTTTCTCCTCCACCCCCCTCCCTTTGTTCCTCTTCTGTTTCTCCTTCTCCATCAGTTTGTTTAAATCCACTGAAAGAAAAGGATCTGTCTTCTGAGTGTGCGTGGTGAGGCCAGTGCAGTAGCAGGATTGCATGTACCTCCTGTGACTCCTCTAAGACACTGCTCAGCACAGAGGCTTTAGCATACAATCTGGAGAGCACAAGTCCAAGGTGAGTCTGGCTAGGCAGGGGCCGAGGCTCCGGCAGGGCGGGCTGCCTTTCGGGAGTCTCCATGCATTTGCCTGCTCCAGCTTCCACAGGCTGTGCCCCCTTCTCGACTCTGCTCCATGTTCATCTTCAGAGCCAGTGATGCCAGGTCGAGTCCCCTCACACATCAGCCTACCCTTGCTTCCATCCTCACGTCTCTTTCTCTGACGTTTTCTACTCCATTCGGAGATCCTTTGTGGTTAGATCGAGTCTGCAGGCATAGCAAAGCTAATGATTCAGTGTCAAGATTAACCGATGACCAACCTTAGCTCTCCCTTTGGCATGTGCATAACTTGACATGACAACAGCTTGTAAGGTTCAGATGAGGACCCGTTGTGGGGACCATTATTCTGTCTGCGCTGTTGCAGTATCTCCTTGTGGCCTCCCATCAGCTGTGGGCTGGGGATGGTCTTAGTTTCAGCCTACAGAAGAGAACACAGACCCTCTTCCAGGTCAGATCACTTGTCAAAAGTTGGAGAAATGTCCACAGACCCAGACTTGGGGCTCAGGTTAGCTTGGATTTGTTGTCTTATGCGTTTCCAGATACATACAGCTTCCCTTGAAACCGTTTGAAGGGAGGCTGTTGGGTAGCATGCAATTGGAAATAAGCTCTGGGGTGCTGGTTTCAAATTGAGTTTGAAGGCAACTGTCTTCACCAGACCCAAGTGTTCTCCGCCTTTATCTCCCCAAGAATCACGAAATCATCTCTAGGTGTCTGTTACATTAATGGGAAAGAAAGTGGCAGGTGTTTTGTGTCCTGGGGCTACGAAACACCAGGAACATTTTAAGGAATCCAGACTCGGTGGGAATGCAGGCAACATGGGGTAGCACTCGCAGGGAGGATGCTGTGTGTGTGTGTGTGTGTGTGCACGCATACATGTGTGTCTTGGAATTGTGGCTTTTCTCCAAGCTTTGCCTGCAGTCGATGAGCCTTTATGAATCTTCGAGCTGTATGTTTTTGGTCCCTGGCAGGATAAAGAATCAATCAAAATATATTGCTGTAACAGTTTTATATCCTGCGAGTGAGAGATAGTAGCTTTATTCCCCCCACCAATCTAAGACCATTCAGACGGATTCCCATAGACGACTTTGACAAGTATAAACCCGAGGTGTTTTGTTGCCTGGATAAAGTAACTGTCCATCTCCACTAACTGCAGAAAGCGGGGTGAGGCCGTGAAAGGAAGGAAACAAGAGCCGGGGGACCCCAGCAAGTTCATTTGGAAAAATGCCCTTTTGGAGCTGGCTTCGAGAGGATGAGATTGAGGTCGGCCAGAGCCTGCTGAGATCATTATTGGTGGCAGGAAGTCTCCCACTTTTCAGCTGCAGTTGCTTTGAAGACAACGTGTGATGCTTTCCTTGGGTCCCGGAATGTCTCACTGGCCACTGGGAGGCACCCATGATGTCACTGGAGTGGATGACTTGGGCAGTTTTCTCTGTGCTTAACCTACTGAGAGCACACCAGGCTCACTGCTGTGACAGACACCTGTGTCTCAGTGATGCCCGGGTATTGTGTGGACAGTCCTTGTTGGGTGGCACTCCTGGGCTCCGTTCTTTCCACAGTGACTGATTTCGGATTCTTTGTATTGGATGACATCTGGGCAGTCCTCGCTCCGTAGACCAGTATCACACGTGTCCGTTCAAGAGCCAGACCTAGAAGTGGGGAGAATCCTTCCACCCCCATTCTGTTGGAGAGGGTTTGGCCCCTGGAAACACTGCAGTGGAGCCCGCAGCCCCAGGCAGGGTCCATAGGGGAATTCTGCACTCACGTAGCTTATTTCTGGCCTCTAAAGCTGAGACTACCGACCCGGGTGGCAGAACTGTGCAAGTGAGAAGGGGCTGTTTCTACAGGACAGCTTGGAGAGGCACTTCTGTGTAACAGGATAGTCTCACTCAGTGACAGACGGCTCTGCCGAAACTCACCACCTCTGCTGCCGCACCCCCCTCTCGTGCTGCCAGCTGGCACCCTGCGTCCAGGAGAGAGAGTCCCTTGGAAGCAAGCTCCGAAGTTGGCTATGTTCTTGGCTCAGTACCTGTCAGGATAAACATAAAGCCTTTCTTTTCGAGAGAGAAGGATCGCAAAAGAGAACCAGGTGCAAAGAGGGTGACGAAAGATTTGCTGTCCAGGGCGCTGTCCATTCGCTGTTGAGGGCGTTGGCTCTTCTGTGGGTCTCGGGGCTCTGAGCTCCCCTGCAAAGCTTCCTAGCACTTCTGAGTCGCCCGGGGTGCCGGGGTGCTTGTCCTGTGGCTGCCGGTGAGATGCAAATGCCCCCTGACCTTTTCTGCCAGCATTCTGGCCCTGCTGCTGCTCTGTAGGTCACCTGAACACAGTCTGTCCACAAAACAGCTTGGTCACAGAAGCACCAGATTCATACTTCTGTACCGTTTGTCGCTACCTGTATTGGGGAATGTGATGGTTTAGAATTTTTCTTTTCTTTTTTTTTTCCTGAGGAGGTGAGCAGTTAAAGCAGAAAAGGCTTTTATTGTACGAGGGACAGAATAGGTGGTAAAGTAAGTGCGGGTTCAGCCTTCCTGGGCAGAGGCCGGGGGGTTGAGGTCGGGCTTCATTCTGCTTGTGCAGTGGGCAGATTCCCTCCGTGAAAAAAATGATTTGAAAAGTAGAGTTAGAGTGAGAGCAAGCATTACCATCTTCTGGTTCATTCCCCCAGTGGCAGCAACAGCCAGGACAGGGCCAGGCTGAAGCCAGGAGCCAGGGGCTTCTCCTTGGTCTCCAACATGGGTACAGGGCCCAAACACTTGGGCCATCTTCAGCTGCTTTCCTCCCAGGCCATCAGCAGGGAGCTGGGTTGGAAGCGGAGCATCCGTTACGGTTTAGCGTAACTTGTTAGACCATAACACTGGCCCTTGGAGTCCCTTCTTAAGCTGCTTGTTGGGGGAGGGGTGGTCAGCTGCATGTGCAGATGCTGTCACATGGACCCTGATAAGTTGGGTGGGGGATGTGCAGAAAAGCTCCGTGGTGAAGTTTACGGTGCATTGTCTTAGCAGTTTGGAATGTCTCGGGTTTGGGGCTTTGCTGGGCAATGAGCATTCCACTGGACTTTAGATTGCACACAGTATCATCAGGTGTGGGGTTAACTGAGCATTGCACTGGACTTTAGATCGCACACAGTATCATCGGGTGTGGGGTTAACTGTTTGTGCCTCAGTGGCCTAACAGGTCCTGATGGAGAATATGGGGAGTTATGTATTGATTTACGCATGATACCTAGAAATAACAATAGAGGCCCACGTTGGGGCATATGGGTGAAGCTACTGCCAACATCTCATGTCTCTGTGGGATGCTGAAACTGCAGGTGGTGGCTTCACCACTACGGCGTGGCACCAGCCCCCTTCAGGCAGTGATTCTTACGACAGTGAAAGGTGATGTCTCACACACTGTCGCCAAACCTGGTGTGAGTGAAATGGAAGAGTGTGCATCCATGACAAGTTCAGACACTGACATTCTTAGCATTCTGCTGAGAAATCAGGAGGCAGCAGCAGTAACCAGAGCACTCTGTCACTACTGACCAGGAAGATGTTCAGCTTTTAAAAAGCCCTGCGCTGGTCTGGGTTATAGCAGTTTCAGAGATGAGTTGCGTGAAACCCAGAGAGGCACATGAGAATTGAAGCAAAACAAGGAGTGTGTTGGCTGATGGGTGAGTGGGTGGTCTCCCTGTCCCCAGCTGATTCTTGCTTAACTTTGCTGTGGAAGCAGAAGACCCTCTGTCTGTATCTGTTTTCCTTGATACTCCTGGAGGAGCTTCGATTCCTGCTCCCAAGGAGACCTGCACTGCATCTTAATTTCAATTAATCATTAACGATGTTACAATTTGTTAGCATCCCTTCCCCTTCCTATACCGTGTACTGTCCTGGTCAACATTTATTGACTAATCCTGGGCAATGCTTTGATTTCTTTGTATGATTCATCTCAAGATTTGAGCCAAGTAAAACGAATTTGGAGTTGATGTTTTCAACTGCTGTACTACTATATTGCTTCTCTATAAACTCCTTAAAGTCCTAGCTGGATCCAGGAATTAAATTTGTACTTCTTGAGTGAGTGAGTGAATGAATGATCTGACTGGTTCTCACCTCATTAAGTCAGGCTCTGCACATCAGGGTGCCACGTACTTGTATGTTACAAATCACTTGGATTTTGATTGGTTAAGCAGACCCACGAATTTGCAAATATGAAACTATGCCTGTGGGAGTTCTACCACTTCTGCCGTCCTGGGAGTTAGCAGGTGGACCATGTTTTTTTTTTTTTTTTCCCTACCCAGTTTTAGAAGAATCCTACCTAGACCCTGCCAGGGAATCAGGAGATAGGGGAAGCTGCAGACAGACAGCAAGGAGAACTTAGCTTGCCCACAGAGCGGTGTTCCTCCTCTCCAGTTGTGCTTTCCCTCCATCCTTGATCCCTGCCCTAAGCATGCCTTCATCTCCCTTAGCACCTGTGGTGGTTAACTGGCCTGGGATCTGAGGGCAGACTTAGCCGGTTAGAAGGCGAACATACAGTTGTAGACACAGGGTGTCTGGAGGCGACCTTCGACCATTTTGCTGTTTAACTAAATTAGTATTGGTCGCTTATAGATTTTTCTATTGCAAAATTGCCAGGAAATTATTCTGACTTCGGAATCCCCATTTTGTGTATGTACCACTTGGGATGTCAGCATTGTTATTGCTTCAGAAGCAATCAGAGCCTGCTCTCAGAACAAGGGAGCGCCTGTGAGCAGAGCTATATGGATGTGCAGCCACAGCAGCCTTCCGCTTTGATGGAGAAAGATGGTGTCGATCAGGGTGATGACCCTTGCCTTTCCACTCCTCTGATGTTGCTCAGGCCAGCCACGCGGTGAACCTCTTGAGATTGATTCTGCCTCCTATTCCTTGGGGTCCAGTGCGTTTTGGAGGGCTGGTATTTAGAGAGAAGCCCTGGGTCCCCATCTTCCAACCTTTTGTACACTCCTGTGAGTTTGCTGGTGGGGATGATAATGAGTTTTCTTCTACTGCCTGCATGTGGTGGTTAAGAGTTTAAGATCTGGTATCAAAAGTTGGTTTCTTAAGAAACAGATACAAGCCGTTCGTTTGGAAGGGTGGTCTAAGGAAAATACCAACACAGGATGGGAAAATGAGTCACAACAGAGAAAGCAGCTAACAAAAGTTGACCCACAAGCCTGCTCTGTCCCAAAGCCTGCTTTGTTTGACTGCCAGATAAAGTATCCCAGTGGTTTGCTAAGACAAAACTAAAGCAGCAGATTTTAAATTTTCCAGTAGAAAACTACCATGACGCCAAGAAATTTGTGAAGTTAATGTTAATAACATATGCATTCAGCCCTATATGTAAAATGTCATTTCAACACAAAATTTATATATATATATATATATATAATTATTAAATGTTTCACATTATTCATATATCAAAATTCAATTTGGATATTTGACCTGCAGTTTCTCATTTTTGGACTAGCTGTGTTTCAAGTGCTCGGTAGCCACTGGTGGCTTATGGTCACCCCGTTGGACCATGGTGAGGATCTAGTGGACTTCGGCTGCCCCTCAGAAATGACTTTCAATGGAAGAACCACATTTTCTTTTTATTCTTCACAGATGACAATACTCCTTTGCATGTATGAAAGTGAAGTTAGTTATAACAACTTGGGCATCATAGGAAATTGACAGTTTCTATAATGAAATTTCACACGTAGAAACCATGGTGAGATTCTTAGCAGGTGTAAAAATCTGACAAAGTTATTTCTTTAACTGTAACTTAATGGAAACTGCAGCAGCTGTTCCCGTTTGTGCATTTTCCAAATCTCATTGCCAAAATGAATTGTTGGCAGCCACAAGAGAAGTATCAACTTACCTCTTCATTTGGGAAATGAAATTAAAACCTCAGCTCATTTCTCAAAGTCGCAAATTTGGTAAAAAGTTAGTAGGGCAAACACACAAGCTGCTATTAAAATATTGATGGCTTCTCTTTTTATTGTTTCTTTTTGTTCGTTTTTCCTTTTCAGGGGCTGCTGCTAACATCTGCAGAAGATTCGGACTGTGCTCCTGGATTTCAGCAGAAGCTGTTCCATATCAATCAGCCAATCGAATTCATCAAGGACCAGTCCGTTCTCAACTGTAAGCAAAGTCATGTGAAGATGCCTGTGGCCTCTTCTCACACTGGAATTGACCAGGGTCTTAGGAGTGCGTCTCTGGGTGTGATATGTACTAAACTGATGTCTTCTACTCCTTCTTCTTATGTCACTGCTTGACACAGGGTGGAAGTCTTGCGTTAATGATTTGCCAGCTTAGAGGCTAATCCAGTGGAGCGTGTGTTGCTTTTTTAATTTATCATTGTCAAGGAGCATTTCCTCACTGCTTGGAGAGAAAGCCATCAACCTCCAATGTGAAGTCTTCACTGTAAAGGAAATGAAATCCATTTCCCCTGTGCAGACCCCAAAGAGCAAAACCATCACTTTGCCACGGATGCTGTCCTTGCTGTAGTTTCTCATACATAGCATTGCATCAAATAATGATAGCAGTGGAATGTTGGCTTCTGGGAGTTTGGAGATGTAGGAATGAAAAACTCTTCTTTGGGATAGTTCAGTGGTCTTCAGAAAGTCAAAAACTCTATTGGCTGTTCTGTGTGTTAAACTCAGGCTCCTTGAAGTTCTGGTTGATCACCTTAAAATGTGCATTCCTTGGATCTGTGGTTGTGATCACTTCCTGTTTTTAATGCCAGTGTAGTATTACCTTTAGTAGGACCTAGGACACATGGTTCAGTGCACAACAAGCCTAGTTCAGTTCATTGGAATTTCAAATTGGTGGTAGACAAATAGCCACTTAATTGTAGAACCTTGAGCATCATTCTTTAAAATTTTCGAACAAAGGATAGGAGGCAACGGTACAATTTGGTCAGTTTCTCATTTCCCTTTAAGGAGGGTGATTTCAAGTTTGCCCTTACAGTCTCCAATCTGCCTTGCCTGCTAGTCACATTCCTTCATTCCTGTTCTCTATGGAGCCGGCTTATAGAAATGGAAAAAGTGCGGGCCTGATTGGATCATTCTAGATGGAGACACACTGTTAGAAGTTGAAAGGAACACACTAATGAAGATGCGATGTTGAACATCAAGGGAACTATCCAAGGTGAAGCCCATGCACATCTTGATGCAATTATGTCAATGAAATCATCTCAATAATTAGAGTCTGTAATGACAAGTGCAGGACTGGCACAATGAGTGAATTCCAATGTGTGCTTCCTGGTAATTTGATCTCTGAGTCTGACTCCTGGGTCAGGCCATCAGGAACTCTGATTTGTCTTTTGATTTTTGTATTTATCAGAATCGATATATTTCAAAAAGGACTTGATTTGCAAGAGCCATTTTTCTAGCTCTATCTCTTGCTCTGTTCCTCATGCCCCCCCCCCTTATCTTTTTTTTTCTCCAAATGATTATCCCAAATGGCATCTATGTTAACATGCTTGGAAATGCGAAGCCACCCAGAGTATGGAAATTAATAGAGTTGGTATGCAAAGCAGGCCCATAAATGTGATTGCTTCTGTAATCTTCACGACACCAAACAGCTTTTAATTCACCGCCGAGAAGCTGGAGACAATCATACTTTGGGGGGATCTTTTTAATTTAAACTGGGCTATACTCTATGCCCCAGTATCACAGTTCTGTGTGTGTCTGTGTATGTGTGTTGTGTTTTTAATCCCCCAAGTAATTAAGTGGGTTATGGTTGTTTGGTTCTGTGTAAGCTAGTAAATGCTAAATGAGACTGGGGTGATTGTCAGCGTTAACACATTCAGGAAAAGTCAGTGATAGGGGACCTGAGGACCTTGGACGTTTGCTTTTTGTGTGTGAGTTGTTGGGTCAGCACATTCTGATTAGCTCCTCCTTCTGGAGTGCCTGTTCATGTAGATTATTACGTTAAAAAATACAAGGAGCAGAACTGGTTGGGTACTTTCATGTTTATCTCAAGCCATGAATGCAGGTTGTACAAGTATAGGCCCTGTGCTAATCCTCTGCCTTGTGGCGCTGGCACACCGGGTTCTAGTCCCAGTCAGGGCACCAGATTCTGTCCCGGTTGCCCCTCTTCCAGGCCGGCTCTCTGCTGTGGCCAGGGAGTGCAGTGGAGGATGGCCCAAGTGCTTGGGCCCTGCACCCCATGGAAGACCAGGAGAAGCACCTGGCTCCTGGCTTTGGATTGGCGTGATGTGCCAGCTGCAGTGCGCCAGCCGCGGCAGCCATTGGAGGGTAAACCAATGGCAAATGGAAGACCTTTCTCTCTGTCTCTCTCTGTCTCACTGTCCACTCTGCCTGTCAAAAATTAAAAAAAAAAAACCAAGTATAGGCCCTGTGAATAAGAGCAGTTGTGGTTCAATGAAGAAGACGGTGTTCAGACGGGAGAATGCCTGGTGAATATTGTGTGGGAAGATCTAGATCTCTGAGCCGATGTTTTGCTCTCTTCCACTTGCAGAAGGAAATAACAAGTCCACAGTGTTGAGAGGCCTTTTGCACTAACTAACCAGTACTCTAAGCCTGTTCCCTCCTTCTTCCTTCTCTCTGATTCTCAGTTCCACTCCAGTATTTCCTCATGATTCAACGTGAAACTGTTCCATCTCCAAAAAAATGTGATCAGTGTGACCGACCAGGAGCCCAACGAGTGAGGTATGCCTGTAGTGTGCAGGCCCTAGAGACGACACAAGGTTGGCACTGGGATGAAAAACAGAAAGTCTCAAACAGAGCCAGAAAGCTTAAAAAGGCTTAGATAGTTGGGTTTCAATCCCAAAGATCCAGGAAATGGGTGGGGTGGGAAAGACTTGGTGATGGACACGTGTCAGTTGACATCGTAGATGACAGCAGAGGCTAAGAGAAGCCAGGTCACGTTACGTTGGGTCCCACAGATCATTTGTACTTGACCTTTTTCACTTTACCCTTGGAATATTTAAGAGCTGCCATTGCCAAGTATAAATCCTTGTGTTGTAGGAGGTGTAAACCCAGACAACCCACTGGTGTCTACTGTCCTCCTCATACCGCACTGTCGTCTAAAAGGGCTGTCCCTTTGCAAAGCAGACATTGTACATCTGCTCATACCCCACGCTTCAGCCAGTTCTGCGGAGAGCTTTTAGCCAGTTATAAGGGAATGTTGATTCTGTCCACGGCTTCCTGCTCCCTTTGTTCTGACGGTAATACTGCCTTTTATCCTTTCTCATCTTCCTTCTCAAGTCTCGATGACTTATCTTTTTCTGCTTTAACTGTTCCTAATGGTCACCTCCACTTCTTTTATTTCCCTAATATTTTATTCACTGTTCACTCCGACACATCTTTCCCTCAGTTGTTCTGAAGGCTTTTATTTTCTTCACATCCAAATAACTCTTTATTCTGCTCTCCTTTCCACTAACTAGACTTGCTTTCTTCTTTAAAAGGCCATTTTTCAGCAAGCTGCCAGGATCAAAACAAGGCATCCCTCCATCTCGTCTAATGGAGCGGAGGGGCTCTTAGGCTGTCTTTCGCAGCATGACGCAGAGTCTCCAGCTCAGGATAATTTAGGCAAGACTTTCTGGACTTCGTCTCAGTCTTGAAAGGTGAGCTGGGAAGATGTGGTCACTTCCGGTTTTCGACGAGCAGTGCAGTGAGAAAGGGGAGCTCCCAACTCGAAGAGGAGAAATGGGTGTAAAGCCTTTGGACTCAGGGAGGAAATCTGTGAATGATTTGTGGGAAGGAATCCCTGGCAGCCAGGACTCTCTGGAATTACCTGACAAGGCAGTCTTTCTTCGTGAAGGTTCTGGGATCCCGGGAGCTGCCATCTTGGTTCTACCAGGATTGGGTGGCAACCCTTCGTTACACCCTCCCAGCTGCAACCCAGAATGGAAAACTCTAGGCTTAGAAGAATAGCTCACTTGGACAATGAGCTGCCCCTAGCAGAGGAGGGAACACGTGTTCTGTGAAAGTGTAAAGCGGGGTACGTTCCTCTGCCCCCCTCAGCTCAAAAGATCTTGCTGGTACATGGCAGGATCCGTGGCTGTTGAGTTCGTGAGGGGGAATCACGGGTGTGATCATCTCTGTTGGTGGGGGATATGTCCATCCTCCAGTGTCCAGAAAAGTCAACCTGCTGGCCACTGAGCTACTGTTAGGACTGTTCATTCCTTTTCTTTCCCCCGATATGTTCATCTTTTGTGGGTCACTCCTCTTGGGCTACACCCACACCCACACCGAAACTGCCACACCTAAGTTCACCTACAATATAGCCTGTACAGTCGCACTTAAAAGATTAAAATGTATGTATGTATTTGAGAGAGACAGAAAGCCACAGTTCCCATTCACTGTTTGAGTCCCCAAATGCCTCAATGACCTTAGCCAGGCCAGGCCAGCCCCAGGAACTTAGAAATCAATGAGGTTGTCTTAGAGACGTGGAGGGATCTGGCTAACTTTAGCCATCACCTGTTACTTTCCAGGGTCTGCGTTCTTACAAAGTCAGAATGGAGACTGGGCCTGAGACTTGAACACAGACATCCTGACTTGGGATGCAGGCATCACACCCAATGTCTTGATTGTGAGGCTGAATGGCTGCCCCCATCACACTTTTAGCAAAGAGCTGGCATTAGTCAGCATCAGCGAGGTTGCACAGTGATATGAAACGGCCCCAGCAAGTGAGATCACAGTTTGCTTCTCATGTGGTTGGCGTTGATGCAGGCCAGGCTGCTCTTTTGGGTGGCTCTGCTCCTCGTGGCTGCCCTCCGTGTGAGAACTTGAAGATTGAGGCCACTTGCAGCTTGATCCTGCCATCTTGTGGCCTCTAGCACCCTGATGTCACCCAGCTTGCCGACAAGGTGACAAGAGTGGGGAAGGTGCCCTGGGTGCTTCAGGAGCCTGTGTCATTCTCACATTGTGTGAGCACACTCGTCACGTGGCAAACCTATGTGCAAGAGAGCCTGGGAATAGTGTCAGGCCTCGGCAGACCCCAGTAAAAACAAGTGTACCAAGTTGGATAGGGACTCCTAAGAGGGAGAGAGATGGGTCGCAGAGGGACTGTGCCTCAGTGTAACCAGGGCCTGTGCAGGACGGAAATGCTGTCGTTGACTTTGGCTACCGTTGACCTTACATGGCCATTGGTATTGAGAAGTAAACAAAAAACAGAGCAAGGATGAATTACAGGACAAAGGCAGTTTTTGGAGTAAATCTGTCCTTGTGAAAAATGCACCAAATGTCTGATGTACTCCATTTTGGTAGGAAGCCGCTGATGTAAGGCATTAGGTGGATGTCACTCTTTGCCCTGGACTTTTTTTATATTCTCAGGACATTTCAGCATATTATTTTTTCGGGAGAGGCAGGACTTGTTCCTGGAAGACTTCCTCATGGAGGACCATGTGTCTGTGCTGATATAAGAGAGTGTTTCTAGGCAGTGGAACAAGGTGTGTGATTGTTAGAAACAGTAGGTTACAAGGCTCCCCCACGGTTCACCAGTGCAGCATCCCAGGACTTGACTGCTGATGTTTGTGTGATGCTGACATCATATGTGTCAAGGGTCTTCTCGGGCCTCACTACAACCCTTGTGGGAAATACAGTTTCCTGTGCCCCTTTTACAGGTTTGTGCACCTAAGGCTGAGGTAGGCAAAGCCATTTAACAAAGGCGGTGTTGCTTGTAACTGCTGGCATCAAGATTTGAACCAAGATTCCAGGCTCTGGTCTCTTATCTAAAGTTCTGTGGTCTGGAATCTCTCAGTTTTTGTTGATGTTGGTGGTAGTTCATCAGGGAGATTTGCCGTTTAATTTCCCCATCGCTCTCATCAACCTGGATCTTTTTTGAGCTTTCTCTGCATATTTTTTTTTCTGTCCATCGCCAAGTTCATCTCTCCTCTGTAGTAAGAAAAGTAGCTCATTTTCTGTGGTTCAGATAGATCCAGTGCCAGGTTGCCAATGACCCTCCACCCACACTCCCTGGGAGTCCCTTTTCACCAAGACTTCCCTTGGCCATGAACTCCAGCCTTGGTGGCAGCCAGGTCATGCGTGGAGAGCATGGAGTTGCATCAATCATATTTGTACTTAACATACATGAGTCGTGGCTTCTGAGGGTGCCTTTAATTGACTATAAATCAAACAGGGAACTTGAAAAATGAAGGCAATTAATGAAAAAGCAATGGGAGAGGTGTTTTGCATCCCAACTCGGGAAATACGTTGCCAGCGAATTAAATGTCAAAGCAAAAGCCCTTTTGACCCTGCTGAAAAGATTTCATTTGGATGGTAATAAACGGATGGACTTTGCAGCCAAGCAGGTGGAGAGTGCCTGCTTCCTGAGGATGAGGTGGCATATGCTTCTGTAATGTCACGATTCTCTGTCCTCAGAACTTTCTAAGTTCTTGTAATTTCATTTTTGTGTGATTTTTTTAAAAGGCAAAAGAACCATTTCCTTCCCATTTTCTGGTCTTCCTTTACGCCTCCCACATATATTTAACCTGGAATTGGGAGACTAAGTAGCTGATGGGTGAAATCCTTGAAACGTATTTGTGGTGCGATTGGGATGGGAGTGAGCAAGCCTTAGGCTCCAGGTGGTGCATTACTCTCACGATGCTGTGATGCGCCGTGGAAATGACTCTGGTGCCACCTCATTCGCTCATGCTGTGAAGTCTGTTAGAGCTTGGGTCAGGTGTGGGCTCCTGTTGACGTTCAGGAGAGATACTTCTGTTTTGCAGCAGAGCTCTGCAGAAGTGTAGTGTTGTTATTGTCTGTCCTTTCCCTCGCACTGGCATACCTGTGACAGTGTAGTAATTAGTCAGCTCATAATCATTAGGATCCTCGGAGATGCTTTGTATCAACTACCGCATAAACACAAAGCAATACAATGAAATGACCATAGCATAAGAGGTGAACCCACACGTGCATCAGGCAGGGGTAGGATGACTTGTTTAGAGATCATTCCATCAGGTTTGGGTCATATGCTGCTCTTTGAAGAATGGGAAATGCATGAAGTTAGAATGAGAGGATTTTTTCATTTTTTTTTAAACATTTACTTATGTACTTGAGAGGCAGAGTTACAGAGAGAGAGGGAGAGAAATGGATGGACGTTCCATCTGCTGAGGCACTCCCTGAATGGCTGGGGCTGGGCCAGGCGGAAGCCAGGAGCCTGGACCTCCATCCAGGTCTCCCATGTGAGTGGCAGGGCCCCAGGTGCTTGGTGCATCTGCAGCTGCTTTCCCAGGTGCATCAGCGGGGAGCTGGGTGGGAAGTGCCAGCTCTGCAGACAGCAGGCTGACCCTCTGCCTCTGGCTTAGGTTCTCTTATCAGTAGAATGGAAGGACTAAATAGACCAGACATTTCATACTGTGAACCCTTTGGCGAAATTTGCCCCACAAACACATCCTGTTTTGCAGCTCAGTGTGGGAGTCTGAAGTGTTTAATGAAAGGAATTTGTCATCAACACAGGGAATTTCGAGTCTTTCTGAGCCGTCTTGGATCTCTAGAGTACAGATCCCAGAGGAAGGCTGCCCACGTTCAAATGTAAGGTCAGCTCATTATCAGCTGAGAAACTTGGGGAAAAAATACAGCGGAAGAAATCACTCCATTTCTCTTTCCTCATTTGGAAAATGGATGCTCTAGTGGGAGCAACCCCAGTATGTTGTTCTGAAAATGAAACACTGGTCTCTGTACAGGGCCAAGAGTGGCAGCTAGACGATAGTCAGCTCTGAGGTATCAGCTGCTTGAAGCAGTGTGGGAACACTTGCAGCTGAGGCCTTTCCTGTGGCCTCTGATGTCCACAGACCCTCTTGTTTGCCCTGTGTGCCCTTGCTGCTCTTCCCAATTCACTCCATGGTGTCGCCACTGCTCCCAAGACATGCGTGTAAATCAGATGATACGATGTGAGAGAGGGAACATGTGTGTCACCCTTACCATATTCTCGCTCATATTGGCGACTGCTCTTAGCTTTAGTAAAGGAAGCAGAGAACACTGCTAAGAGTTGAAGGGCATAGACTACTTCAGTGATTGGGATTGCTAATGCAAGTAGTATGTGACCATGTAGATTAGCCTGGGCTATCTGGGTTGTAACCAACAGTAACCCAGTCCCAACTATCTTCAGTAAAAACATTCAAAGCATCACCCCATGTGGTTAAGAATGCTAGAAGTTGGCCGGCGCTGCAGCTCAATAGGCTAATCTTCCACCTGCGGCGCCAGCACCCCAGGTTCTAGTCCCGATTGGGGCGCCGGATTCTGTCCCGGTTGCTCCTCTTCCTGTCCAGCTCTCTGCTGTGGCCCAGGAGTGCAGTGGAGGATGGCCCAGGTCCTTGGGCCCTGCGCCCACATGGGAGACCAGGAGAAGCACCTGGCTCCAGGCTTCGGATCAGGGCGTACGCCAGCAGCAGCACGCCGGCCACGGCAGCCATTGGGGGGTGAACTAACGGAAAAGGAAGACCTTTCTCTCTGTCTCTCTCTTTCTCTCACTGTCCACTCTGCCTGTCAAAAAATTTTAAAAAAATAAAAATATTCTTTTAAAAAAAGAATGCTAGAAGCTGGGCTAGATAGAGATGCTCTAGTGATGTCATCAACACCACCCTTCATTCCTCAAGTGTTGTCTTGATTTCTATTTTCATTCTCAAGATCAGCCCTGCAGGGCACCTCTTTCCAGCAACTATCTCTCGACTAACTCTCCTTGGGCCAGCTTGTATTATGTGCCTGTCCCTGAGCCAGTCAGCGGGCACAAGAGGATTCTGTATTCCTACTGGCCAGGCCTATTGAAATGGATTTGCTGTTGCCTGAAAGAGTAGGTTGATGCTGAGCTGGGGAAAGCAGGAGAGCCCCCCGGGAGGGTGTTAGTAACCTATTGCCAAGGCCCTTTCAGTACTAACAAGCTAAGATTGAAGGCTGGACTCCACACATGAGGACTTTTAGAACGCAGCACACACACAGACATGGAGATGTCTTTTAGGTGGCAGGGGACAAGGACAGCCATCACATCACACCAGCTTTCTCCGTGGTGAAGCTGGTGAGCAGATTGTTTAATTAAGACTGTCAAATCCTAAGTGTGCCATATGGCCTCGCTCTTCAGCCTGCGGAGTGTCTTCACTCATATGGCCCTGGAGCTGTTCTACACTTCTTTTATTTGTTTTTCTAGAAGGGATTAAGAATACAGGAACATACGATGTTTGAGGAGCATCTTCTCATTTAAGGTATTAGAAGCCTATGAATTGGGCTGCTTAATGAATCAGGAATTAAAATATGAATTCAGAAAGATTAAGCTTGGCTTCCAATAGTTTGAGAAGGCAGAAGATCTTACTATCCTGTAACAGATCACATCCACACACAGTCTCATAAGCATAGCACCCTCTGACATTCTCAACTTCATTTTCATAGAAATTTTTGTTCACTTAAAATGGCGGGAGGTACACATTCTTGCCAATCAAGATATCCCTGAGCACTTTTATATTTGGCTGAATTCTTTCTCCTTCTGGACAGTGAAATGGGATAAGAAAGTAAAAGGCATAGATTGAGTCTTTACCATCCACTCAGCCGATTACTTAAGAAAAGCTGGTCACCAGCCTTGTGCCAGGCCATGTGTTAAGTCCCTGATAAGCTTTGAGCAAGATCAAAAAGGTGGCTCCTGTCCCAAAGGAAAGAGAAGGAACACCAAACACAGGACGATGGTGCCGGACAAGGTGATGGTAAGGCCGGTGAAGGAATTAGCGTGGCCTGTGGCAGAGGTTGCTGCGTGGCTGCTGTGGAATGAGAAGCTGAGACTCGAGGTTTTGGAAGAAATTTGCCTGGAATAAGAAGGTCAGGTGGCTACATGTGGAGGCAGAAGGACCGGCTCACACAAGAGCCCGAGAGGCTGCTGTGAGCCAGGAAGGGGGCTGCCATGTTATCCCTGCAATGAACTACCCTGTGAGACGAGGACACAAAGCCCATTTTGTAGATGAGGGCATAAAGGTTGATTGAAGAGTTGAAGATAGGGCTGGCGCCATCTCCAGTGCCTGCATCCCATATGGGCACCGGTCGAGTCCCAGCTGTCCCACTTCTGATCCAGCTCCCTGCTAATGCACCTGGGAAAGCAGAAGAAGATGGCCCAAGTACTTGGGCCCCTGCACTCAAGTGGAAGATTCTGATGCAGCTCTTGGCTCCTGAGTTGGGTCTGATCTAGCCCCAGCCATTGCTGCCACTTGGTGGATGAACGAGTGGATGGACAATCACCTCTCTCTCTCTCTCTCTCTCTTTCTCTCTTTCTCTCTTTCTCTCTTTCTCTCTCTCGCTCCTCATTAACTCTGACTTTCAAATAAATGCTAAATAAATCTTAAAATAAAATGAGTTGAAGATCTCCCAGGAGGTGGCAGAGGTGTAAAATAGGCTGTGTTGCCCTGGCAGTATATCCACGTTCCTGCTGGCTGTGATGCTGGGTTCAGTGCTGTGCTTCCTCCCACAGTGCAGGGCTCCTGCATTTTCCTCTGAGCAGAGACCAGGGAGTCCTCAGGAGCCCCATGGGGCCGTTGTGTTGGGGCGTGGAGAGGGTGCCGACTTTGACTGCTCATCTCCCCAACATGGGACATATGGTACTTCCAAGTCCCTATTGGAGTCGTCAATGTTGAGGATTGAGTAACATGGCTCATACAATGGTGTTAGGGCAATGCCTGCCTCCTGTGACCACTCTGTCTGTAAAGCTTGGTTGATTTTATCATTTGAAAGAACAAGAGCGGGGTCTGGGGGGTGGGGTGTCTGTGGGATGCTGCTCTCTGATGGGCAGTGCCAAGTGTCTGCCACAGGGAGCCCAGAGAATTCTGAGTAAAGCCCTGAAAGGGGACATCTGCTTCCTACTCCCTCTGAGACTCCCTCAGTGTTGTGCAGGTACTTGCCCTTCCACTCTTCAACCCCCCTTGCTGCCTCATGCTTGGTCTCTCTGGGTTACACCTTAAAGATGTGGTCCCTGATAAATATCTGGGACATGATTCCTCCCAAGCATAGGTGCAGCTGTATTCTGGAATGTAGGTGTTTCCTGTTTACACAACACCTGAGACAGGGTCATCTACAAAGAAAGAAATAGTTTATTTGGGCTCTTGGTTCTGAAGCCTGGGAAATGCAAACGCCCCGGCATCTACTCAGCTTCTGGTGAGGGCCTCTTACTGTTTCAACCCAAGACACAGGACAAAAGGTCAAGCTTGTGCCTTTGGGGCAGAAGGGAATGGCACTCCCCGGATAACTGCTAATTCATCCCCAGGAAAAAGTTGAAGGCTCAGTCCCCAGGACACAATCCCTCCAGCTCGGTGCATTTCCCAACCCTGCTGTTTGGGGAATTAGAATCCCGACACATACACTTCTGTGGAAGACCCACAGGCCACAGCTGGTGTACCTGCTGCACAGCACCACCAGTGGAGTATGGGGCAGCTCCCTACAATCAAAGAGGCGGTGTTTCAGTGGCAAAACATGAATATTTACCCTTAGGGAAAATGGAGTCCTTGGATCCCCTCATGTGAACTCGGGCTGGGTTTTGCTGCTGAGCGAGTTGGGAAAACACTCTGGGTCTGCCCAGTCTTGTGGGTTTCAGAGTTGTAGACTGCACTCCTTAGGGGAGAGCACTCCCTTGAAAAGTTGCCGACTTCTACCCTGTCATGATGTGAGTTGACTCGTCATGTCCCAGTCACGCTGGGGTCAGCCTGCCCACAACCCCTCTCCTACTTGTGAACCACGTGGTCCGGGATGTCTTGGCAGGCCACCCTGAACAGTGGCCAACTACTGCACCAGTCAGTTATTCTTCCTACTCGAAGCCAGAACAGTTGTCAGGCATCCAGGTTCTTCTCAACTGTGCGTGTCAGCTGATTTTGAAGATCTCCCAGAGGGTCTGTTTTTAGTTAAAACTGGTTTTAATTTTCCCATGCATACATTAAATTCCCAGGGGGAAGGGAAATTCCAAATGAAGCGACGTCGACACTGAATAACACGAAAGAAACAGTGAGTGCTGGAGAAGCAGTCTAAAATACGAGTCCAGCCCTCCTAAGAATACGGATAGCACTGCATCTTTCCATGGAAGAAAGCTCATGGATTAAAAACAGAGAATGGGGGTAGGTGAGGATAAATCAAGCTATGGAAGACACTCAGCATCAGATCTGAGGTGCTGGGGAAGGGTAGGAGACTGATAGGAAAAGTGGAATGACAAAACAACCAGGTTGTCCGATGAGTAGCCAACCCAGATCACTGATAGGTGCTCAAGTCTCAGTGTCCAAGGGGGCACTGGAACAGGCCTCTGTCCCCACTCAAGAGGGAGAGGGGAGCAGCAGCTCGGGCTGAAGGGCTGGAGCCTCGTGCATGGCGGCTCCCCTTCCAGGGTTGTGCTCATCTGGGGACCAGGCCAAGGGGGTTCTCAAGTGATTTAGGCCTAGGCTGGAACCATGCTTAGGTTCTGATTTATGTCAGGAGCTGCCTGTTTTGCGTTGGGGACCACCTGACTCACACTGGTCGTCTCATGGATAGTAATCAGGCACCTGTGATGTCTGTCCCTTCAGAGAGGTTGCTTTGTTCTCTGTGAGAAAGTACTTTGTCAGCCACGGCTGAGATTGGATGACTTAGGGTTCTGATGAACCTTAAATGACTCCAAACTTTAAAGAAAATATTTGAATTAAAAGGAAAGGAGATTGTGTCCTCACGATGTCATCCAAAGACCTGAACAACGAGGCCTCAGGCCAGCAAGTAGACAAGTCCCGAGGGTTTGATTGATGAGAACTCGTAGAGTTAGGACAGTGCTTCCCCCTGATTTTAGACTCAGTCCCTGGATTTGTTGGGTTTTGTTGCCTTGCATCCTAGAAAAAAAATGTAATTTTCAAAAAGTTGCAAACGACTCACAAATAGAAAGTGAATATATATCAAAGATTTTATTCCTTTCAACATTTAAAAGCAAATAACCAAAATGATAAGGATAACTTGGGAACATCTGAGGAGCTGGATAGGTGTAAGCAAGTGAGTGACAAACGGTTATAAAATTAGCCTGTTAGATTGCATACAGAGCAGGTTAATGTCCAAAGTGCAGACGATGGTAATCTGTGGGGTCATTTTATTTGCTGAGTGTTATTTGCATCTCTTCTGAGCAGAAATCTAGAAAGTCACATGGACTTCATTAAATCTGTGTCTTTTAATGAATAGTGAGCAGTGAGGTGTGTGAATCACATTTGCTTTGTAATTAAATAACCCTTGAATACGTATGCTAATGCCTATATATGACATTGGAAGAATATGGTGTCCACATTTTTATGTTTGCATTTTTTTCTTAATAAAATTTTTAAAGATTTTATTTATTTATGTGAAAAGCAGAGTTAGAGAGAGGAGGAGACCCTCCATCCGCTGGTTCACTCCCCGTGCAGCTACAATGGCCAGAACTGGGCCAGGCAGAAGCCAGGGGCTTCATCCGGTTCTCCCACAGGAGTGCAGGGGCCCAAGTATCCAGGCCATGCTCCATTGGGTTCCCAGGCACATTAATGGGGAGCTGGATTATAAGTGGAATGGCTGGGACTTGAACAGGCCCCCACATGGGATGCTGACACTGCAGGCAATGGCCCCATTTTTTTGTTTTGCTTTTGTTTTTGATTGAAAGATTTTATTTAATTGTTTGAAAAGCAGAGTTAGAATATAATAAAAATTAACTAAAAGTCAAAGACATGCCAAATACAGTGGGCCCTCTGAATCTGTCAGTTTCATGTCTGCAGATTCAAGCAATCATGGGTGGAAAACAGAATTCAGAAAAAGAATCCCATCTTTACTAATACGTGCAGACCTTTCCCTTGGCACCTCCTACATAATACAGTGGAACAAGTTCACATAATGTTTGCCTTGTGTTAGGTGTTGTAGGTAATGTGGAGATGATCTAAAATATAAACAGGTATAGATGATATGCAAATACCATGACGTGTTATTTAAGAGGCTTGACACCTTTGCTTTTGGTGTCTGTGGGGGTTGCTGGAACCAGTTCTTTGCAGACATTGAGGGACAACTATATAAGCATTTAACAAAAAAGGTTCAACAGGCAACAGGTATGTTACTCTGTCACACTGGTTTCTGTGTCTGTATGTAGCTTGTCAACAAGAGGTTGGGCACTGCATGGTGTAGACCCTATTTTCAGTCCTGTGATACCTCTATAGACATGACTGAGTTCCTCCTATATGGGGTTTCTCCATTCAGATTCCTGGAAGAGATGCCAGTTTCCCTGTCACTGGGTCAAAAGCCCCACTCTGTGGTCAGAGAGACAGGTCCAGTAATTGGAAGCACATTTTCTAAAGAAGGGATTTAAACAAAAATTGGAGGGGTCCCCAGGGTTTCCCAGTGCTGGCAGCCAGCCCTAAGCAGCAGTGCTGGGTGCTGACCGTGGGGCAACTGTGCCTCTGCACCTTGCTCAGGCATCGTTCAGGCTCCCACACAGCTCAGACCCTACAAGACGACCTCCCAAGGTATCCCCAGATGGCTGGTATCAACCAGATTCTCAGAACTCGCTTCTGAAAGGGAGAACACCAGCACCCCAGAGTTGTAGAAGTGCCTCCGCAGGTGGAAACCACAGTGGACATTTGTAAGTTTGTTAGGTGGGTACAGGACTAGATGATACAAGGTAGGAAACTATTGGCATTGGGTAAAGTTCTTGATGGTACTGAATTAGGATGGTTAGGTTCACAAGATAGGGGTGTGGAAGTAAATCTTGTAAGGACGTTATTGTTTGATAAATGAGCTGTTTGTGTTGTCTCAAATGGATCTGTGTGAATTTCCTGCAATAAAAAGTGAAGTTTTGATCAGTTTGGAGTTTGATCTTCATCGAGTAGAGTTCTCTGGGTGTGCAGTGTCTTTACTGCTAGGCCGTGTTGATGGGTCTGGTGCTGATGAGTCTGGTGTTGATGGGACTGGTGCTGGTGGGACTGGTGCTGGTGGGACTATCCTGGTGTGGCTGGTGTTGGTGGGACTGGTGTTGATGGGACTGGTGCTGATGAGTCTGGTGTTGATGGGACTGGTGCTGGTGGGACTATCCTGGTGTGGCTGGTGTTGATGGGACTGGTGTTGGTGGGACTGGTGTTGATGGGACTGGTGTTGATGGGGCTGGTGTTGATGGGACTGGTGCTGGTGTGGCTGGTGTTGATGGGACTGGTGTTGATGGGACTGGTGTTGATGGGACTGGTGTTGATGGGACTGTTGTTGGTGGGACTGGTGCTGGTGGGACTGGTGTTGGTGGGACTGGTGTTGATGGGACTGGTGTTGGTGGGACTGGTGTTGATGGGACTGGTGTTGGTGGGACTGGTGCTGGTGGGACTGGTGCTGGTGGGACTGGTGCTGCTGTGGCTGGTGTTGATGGGACTGGTGTTGGTGGGACTGGTGCTGGTGGGACTGGTGTTGGTGGGACTGGTGCTGGTGTGGCTGGTGCTGGTGGGACTGGTGTTGGTGGGACTGGTGCTGGTGGGACTGGTGTTGATGGGACTGGTGTTGATGGGGCTGGTGTTGATGGGACTGGTGTTGATGGGACTGGTGCTGGTGGGACTGGTGCTGGTGGGACTGGTGGTGGGACTGGTGTTGGTGGGGCGGGTGTTGATGGGACTGGTGTTGGTGGGACTGGTGTTGATGGGGCTGGTGCTGGTGGGACTGGTGTTGGTGGGACTGGTGTTGGTGGGACTGTTGTTGATGGGACTGGTGTTGGTGGGGCGGGTGTTGATGGGACTGGTGTTGGTGGGACTGGTGTTGGTGGGACTGGTGTTGATGGGACTGTGCTGATGGGGCTGGTGCTGGTGGGACTGGTGCTGGTGGGACTGGTGTTGGTGGGCCTGTGCTGGTGGGACTGGTCTCGGTTCTCAGTCCATGGTCATTTGTGTGGGTCCTGGGTTGGTGTTTCCCAGGCTGCTTTCATGGAACTCTGCTCTCCAGGCATGCTGTGGGGAAAATGCTTTGAAGTTAAATAAGTTGAGGGAATATGGACTTTTTTTCTTCTTCATTAAGCCCTCTCAGTCCTTTATAATGTAAAAAATACACAGGGAATGTTCTAGAAGACAGGCAGACATACTCCAGAATACAGCAACCCCTTCCCAATCTTACATTGGGCTGATTCCACCCTCCCTCCTACACTACAGAGCTTCACCCACACCCATCCCTGTCCATGAAACAAAAATCACAACGTGGAGAGGCCTGGGTGTGTAAAACTTTGCACTTTCACATGGGGGCTGGTGGGAGGCCTGAGGACCTGGGGTTCAGGTCCTGCCTTGGTTCTTGAGAAGGGAAAGGCAGCATGTGTGTCAATATGTCTGTGTGTGTGTGTGTAAGTTCTTTTTTGTTCTGCTAGGTTGAAAGGAATCAGAGTAAAATGTTTGAGACTGTGTGGCTTGAAGCTGTCTCTAGGTGGCTAATGCCTGGGTGTGGAGTCAGGCTGAGACCAGGCATCCTGAGACCCAGGGAGCCTCACGCATCTCAGGCACCCTGGCAGCTTTTCTGTCTGTGTCACCCAGGTGCAGAGCGCCCAGGGTGGGACCTCTCCCCTTGCGTTCCGTGCTTAGCTCTACCTAGGGCTGACAGTAAAATGCTCACAGATCAGAGCCCCTCTCACTCTCAGTAAACTCTGGCTGTGAAGACTAGTTTTCCTAAAGTCTCCAGACTTTAATATTGAACCTTTGACTCTCTTTGCATTCCTCAGTCAATGGCCTGATCCTTGCCCAGGCAACAGAGCCTCTGGCCGAAGAGGAGAGAGGGTGAACTGTAGGAAAAGGCACTCAGCTCCCTATGACGGAGGGACAGCCCAGGCCAAGGAGCAGGAGGGAAGTGTTGTCTGTACACACCCACAGGAGCTGTGAGCAGCTGGATTCATTCCATACCCATCCTGGGACCTGGGACTGAGGTCCCGTTGCTTGTCTTCATCGGAGCGTTCTCCAGCAGTGAGGGATTTGAGTGGCATGCAAGGCATCAGAGCTGGGCCACTGTGGGGAGCAGGAGAGACGTGAGCAGTCCTTTGCTGCCGGGAATGGAGCGTGCCAGAGCACCGACACCCTGTCATCAGCTGTTTTGCTCCTCGAGGTGTCCCTTGACTGTGTGACATGGAGACGTTGAGAAGTAGGTCAGGTCTGATCTGACTGAGCAGGTTACAAGACAGCAAACAGGCACAGCCATGTGACAGGTGCAGGCCATGGTGCCTGGGTGCACAAGGGCTTTCTGTGTCTTCAAGTGCTCCGTCCCCTCCCAGCCTGTAACCATGACACCAGCTACATCCCGGCTGCACACTGGCAGCCTGCTCCTCCTCACACCAGCTCCCTCTGGCTCCACGGTACTGTGGTGGGAAAACTTGGCAGGCCGGGCACATGCTAACGAATGTCATGGCTCTGATCCAAAGGCAGCTGCCTGGGTTCTGAGGTCTGAATGGCCCTGACCAGCTCTGAAACCTGCATGAAGCTCCTGAGCTTCCATGGGTTTCTCTGTCTGTCTATATATGTCTATCTGTCCGTGTATCTGTCTATCTGTCCATGTATCTGTCTGTGTGTGTATCTATCTGTCTATCTGTCTGTGTATCTATCTGTCCGTGTATCTGTCTGTCTGTCCATGTATCTGTGTGTGTATCTATCTGTCTATCTGTCTGTGTATCTATCTGTCCGTGTATCTGTCTGTCTATCTATCTATCTGTTTTCAGAAAGGGGGGTGGGGAGCTGTTGCTGTGGCACAGTGGTTTGGGCCGTGACTTTCAGTGCCAGCATCCCATATGGGCGCTGATTCAAGTCTGAGCTGTTCCACTTCCGATCCACCTCCCTGCTAACGCACCTGGGAAAGCAGCAGCAGATGGCTTAAGTCCTTGGGCCCCTGAACCCACATGGAGACCCAAAGGAATCTCCAGGCTTCAACCTGGCCCAGTGCCAGTTTTTGCAGCCACTTGGGGAGTGAACGAGCAGATGAGAGATCTCTGTCTCTCTTCTTTTCTCTCCCTCTGTAACTTGGCCTTTCAAATAGATAAATAAATCTTTAAAAAGGAGAGAGAGAGAGATTCTAAAGGTAAATCTGAGCTATTGCTCAACAAATGGGGCATTTATTTGTTTCAATTATTTTAAGTGGATCATGGGTCCCAAGTCTCCCTTTGAGCCTTGTGAGCCTATAAGACTGATCACTTATACAACCTTTTTTCAGCATCTTTTTGTCACCCTAGATGTGTTCTGGCTTGTGACGGTGGGTGTTTGCTTCCTACCCCAGCAAATGATTCACCCTCTCCACTGGCTCCAGGCAGGCTACCTGGCTCAGGGGTCTGAATGTTTTCACGTTATTATTAAACCGTTTCCCATTACATTTACATAGTACCAGGCTAGGCTGATTGCTTCACGTATCAGTGGTACTAAAGTGGATGCGCAAATGTATCTCCTGCCAAGAGCCTTCCTCTAGTGCAGCCGGAGCATATATAAAAGTGATTTGAATGGGAGCATTTGCTCTGTTATTTTGGTGATGGATTTAGGGAAATGGAAAGTAGCAAATTGCTTTGTGTTTTGGACCTTTTCCAGGTCCATCCTGGTTATGGATAACACTTGCCTGGTTGATTGGAGAAGGCCAGCTGCTACTCTAATAGCCTAAATCAATGGCCAGCGGTGCCTGGTTAGCAAACGTGTCATGCTCACTGTAGTGAAAAGCATCATATAATTACAAATTATTAACTTTTGTTGTTATACACATATGATCCCATCGTTGATAAGCTGATCAGCTCTTCACCACTAACGCTGACGTGAAAGTCACCACCATTTCTACAATGCAGAGAACTTTCTTTTAAAGAGGAATGTATTTTATTTGAAGTCAGAATTAGAAAGGGAGAGACAGAGTGATCTTCCATCCATTGGTTCACTCTCCAGATGGCTGCAATGACCAGTCTGGGTCTCCCACATGGGTGCAGGGACCCAAGTACTCAGGACATCATCAACAGGGAGCCGGATCAGAAGTGGAGCAGGCAGGACAGGAACCATCGCCTGTATGGGATGCTGGCATGGCTTTACCCGCTATGCCTCAGTGCTGAGAACTTTGAAAGTTTTAGCACCTTTCCTGTCCTTGAGTGAAGGATTCTGAGCACAGGTCCTCAGTCTCAGCATTTCAAAAGCGGCACAAATAGTGCCCAGCACCTGGGTCTGTGGCTGTCCGATGAGGTGAAGTCTGAGAGAGCTTTGCAGGCCTCTCTGTGTGGCGCTCTGTGCGCTGTGACTGCCAGGGAAGATTGCTCTCTGTTTCCAGCAGCACTTTCACATGGAACGTGTGCTTGCCCTCCCCGTTTCCACATCACTTAGCTCTGTATCGATTTTCTCTACTCCTGTGTGGTACGTTCACCCAGCCACGCCGGTCAGTGCCTGGGCTTATCCCAAAAGTAGTGCAAGCGTGTGTGTCCATGAGGCTTCTTTCATCACCCCTGGGTGCCCCTGCAAGGGGCTCCAGCCTGTGCTTTGGATGTCATGGGTTGAGGCCTCCAGAAAAACAACCCGGGGATGGAGAGCAGTGTGCAGAAGCTTTATTAGGGAGTGCTGAGGGCCATCCCTCGGAGATGGACAGCAGTATGTGGGGTCTGACGTTCCCATGAAAGGTTTGTCCAGCCTTGGCGAAGTCTCTGACGTCAGGATGGGCCTTCAGAGTGGTTCTGGCTTGGGGATTTGTGACTCCACATGGTCTGTTGTTGCACACGGGCTGGGGGAAGGAGAAGCCTGTCTGGACCTTGGCTGATCCACAGAGGGTGACAGCCGAAGACTGTTCCCCAGACTCTAGGAAGCAGAGGTCCAAAGAGGAAGCAGCAGTTGTACCACAAAACCTAGTCCCGTCAGGGGACTCAGAGCCGCGTGGTGCCCAGGGAGGCAGCCTGCAGCATCACGGTTCCCTTGGAGACAGGCACTCCCATCCCTGGCGGTGGTACCCGGCACTGTGGTGGGGAGCAGGGGGCGAGGCTCTGATACTCCCCCTGTGGTGCACGGTGGACCACCTGGCTTATGGCCTTGGCAGCCCTGTGAGTTAGCATTCAGCTCCCTCTCTGATCTTCAATATAAACATTCATGTAAAGTAGATGTGTTTCTTTGTGTAAACAGAGACATCTTGTTATTAAACAGTATTAATGTTTATTTCTAAATAACGTTCTGCTTATATTTAGTTTTTATATTATTGGAAAGGCAGAGTAACAGAGAAACTGATTTTCCATGTGCTGGTTCATTCCCCAAATACCTGCAACAGTAGGGCTTGAAGTCAGGAGCCCAGAACTCAGTCCAGGTCTCAGGATCCAAGTGCATACACCGTCACTTGTGGCCTCCCACGTACCTTCTGTGCATGGTGACAGGAAGCCGGAGTCAGAAGTGGAGCTGTGACCGACACCCAGGCTCTCTGATCCGGGATATTAGTATCCCATACTTGGCATCCTAACTGCTGTGCCAAATGCGCGCCTGCCATTGCTTTTTTTAATGAAATAAATGTAGACTAGACTGTTTTACAGGAACACAGATGAGTAGAAAAAATGAGCCCATAAAAATAATTACGTGGATCCATGTCTCTACTCCCTGGAGTGTGGAGGCAGAATCGGCCCAGAGACTTGAACCTGGAAATACATGTGGCTGTGGCTGTGGCTGTGGCTGTGATGTTAGGGGTGTGCCAGGCTCTTCCAGGAGATCCCCACGCTAGGAAGAGGAGAGGTCAGGCGCTTCAGGAAATGTTTACACACTTTTTCCGTGTTGACACACTCTCCGCCTTTGCTCCTGGCGTTGTGGATTCAGTCTGGGCTCTGGATGAGGAGCTGAAGCTGAGAAAGGTTCCGCTCAAGAGGGAGAGGAAGGCGGCTGTGACCAGTTGTGAGTGGTGACCGAGCTGTAGAGCTCCTTGAGGGCTCTCTGTCCTCTTCAATAAGTCCGTTTCATTTCATTCCCCCCGACTCCCCGAGAGTGCACTGTACAGGCTTGGTCTGCACTGGAAATCTTCAGAACAGTATGTAACTTTGACAAGCCTGTTGCTAAGAATATGATTTAGAACAGCAGAAATTCAGGAGCAGCTCCTGGAGAAGCCACATACATCCTCACACACACACATGACCAGCGTTCTATAGCTGTGAGAATGTGTTTCTGAAAAACATAGCAAGATATGGGGAAATGGCCCGATCAAATCTCCAGTTAGAAAAGCAGGCCAATTTCAAATGTTTTATTGGTTTTATAAAAGCATGCTAGAGTAGCCTGGTGATTCCTCAACTCTAATATTAGGCTTAATTATTAAACATCCTTTAGTTAACTATCTGCGTTTTTTTATTGCCTAAAGGGCATGTGACCATTCAGCATATGAAATGTTTAGATTTGAAATTTAAAGAAAACCGAAACCGTTTCCTGCGTGCAGCCCCACCTCTGGGCTTTGTACCTTGCCTTCCGTGCTCCTGGGTTACCTGCACTCGGGTCCCCGGGGTGGCACCGCCTGGTGGACTGGGCCTCTCAGGAAGGCAGCACAGCCAGTCTGCCAGTCCTGGGTGCGTTCCAGGCTCAGCCATTCACAATGCTGTGAGCGCACACCAGCTGCCCCATCTCTGAATCTCCGCTTTCAACCTGTGCACTGTGTGTTTACTGGTTGCACCTGTTTCCCCATGGCTGGGAAGGGGTAAATGGACGATGCTCTCAAGTACAGGGCACACTGAGCGCTCCAAAAATGAGTGTTGTCACTGCCCTGGCTGGCCACCACCTGCCGCCCTGGCGTGACCACAGGCAGGAGGAAAGGATCAGGCCTCGCTGCCACCACCTATGTGCCCCCTGGAGGCTGAGTCTCCCCGGCTGCTCCTCTTCTCCCCGGCTGCTCGCTCTGTGGTCTCCTTGCCCCAGACGGCGGAGAAGTGGGAGGTCGTCCTGCTACAGGTGAAGGGGAGCATTTGACAAGAGTAAATACCCACAGCATACAGGTGAATGCACATCGTGGTACGCGGGTTTCGGTGCTAAATCTGATGGTTATGTAACTTGTGTTTTATGACAGTGCTGACTGACGGTGAAGACAGTTCCAGAATGTCGTGCAGTCTGAGTAATTTTCTAGATAAACGTTTTGGATTGATGCTTGCTGTCTTCTTCACAAAAGTACCAGGATAGACACCCGAGATGGAGATGCCTGGAAACCAGCCAGTCAGGGTGTCAGCAGAGGCTGCTTCTTGGTGATTGGATTAGAGGCAGGATTTGCTTTCTTTGTATTTTATCTCTTTTTTTTTTTCCTTAACAATGAGGCCGTGTTGTGATTTCAGCAGAAATGATGTTAGATATTTTTTAAATCCCTATGTCTGACAGTTAGTCATAGAGAAATACCTTTAGCTCAGCAAACTTGATTGAGAAAGTCTGAAAAACAACACACACCTACGTGGAAATGACTTTTACCCTTCATATTCATATTAGAGATTCATATTAGAATTCTTTTAAATAGGATTTTTTTTAAAGATTGATTTATTTGAGAGGCAGAGTTACAGAGAGAGAGAGGGAGGGAGGAAGGGAGGGAGGGAGCGAGCAAGCGCCTCCATTTGCTGGTTCACTCCCTAAATAGCTGCAACACCTGATCCGAAGCCTGAAAAATCTTTCGGGTCTCCCCTGTGGGTGCAGGAGTCCCAGCACTTGGACCATCCTTCCCTACTTCCTCAGGCCGTTAGCTGGATCAGAAGTGGAGCAGTTGAGGCTCGAACCATTGCCATATGAGATGCCAGTGTTGCAGCCAGCAGCTTAGATTGCTAGGCCACAGTGCTGGCCCTAAGATAGAAATTTTTACAGTACAGAAGTTATGACTGTGTTTGCCCCTTCCTCTTCCTGAGTTACCACCATGGTATGAAGTAGAACACACAAGGTTTGCAAAGCTGGGGGCTTAGTCGCAAGGGTTAATCCTAACAAAGCATCCCAGGGGGCAGGCAGGCTTCCCAGCCTGGGTGTGCTTGGAATCGTCCCCACTGGACTAACATGTAGCCCAGACAGGGGAGGCACTCCCTTTCCAAGGTCACTAGGCTGCACACCACACAGCCTAGCTCCCAAGTCCCCACCACGTGATCCCTGACCTCCAGCAGCACAGTCCGACATGGATGCCTAGAAGACACATGAGGCCAGACTCTGGGCTTACAGCGGTCACTCTGCAGATCGGGGCTGGGGACCCGGACGGCCTGGTCTTGTTTCTCAGCTGTGCTGGAGAAGATGCTGTGGGAGAGCTGGGGTGCCTCCCTCCGTCACGGTCTCCTCCTGGCCCCTCTGCCTTCTGCTCTGCCTTCTTCCTTTGATCATCACCTCCTCTTTTTATGAGGAAAAAGAGTAGCCAAAGCCACAGCAATTAAAACGCATACAAAACCTGTTCTTTACAATAACTGTTCTATTCATCCTCCTGGCAGGATGTTTACCAAACTCGCTTGGATTTTGTTCACTCTCTGACAGGTTACTGCTTGCTGTCTTTCTTAGAGAGGAAAAACAAAGGTGTAGTTTTAAAAAGATTTATTTACTTATTTATGTATTTGAAAGTCAGAGTTGTCAGGGTTGGGGGAGAGGGAGGAAGGGAAAGAGGGAAGTCTCCCATCCACTGGTTCACTCCCCAAATGCCTGCAATGGTTGGGGCTGAGCCAAGGCCAAAGCAAGGAGCCAGGAGCTTCATCCAGGTCTCCACGTGGGTGTCAGGGGTCTAAACAGTTGTGCCATCCTCTGCTGCTTTTCCCAGGTGCGTTAGGGAGCTGGATTGGAAAGGGAACAGTCAGACTTGAACTAGCACCCATATAGGGTCTGGTGTCTCCACTGGTGGCTCTACCTGCTACATCACAATGCCGCCCCCTGAGGAAGGATATTTTGAGTTAAAACAAAAATTAAGTTGTTGAAATGAAGACATCATATAGAAGACCACGCCTTTAACGCAAGGATTTGGTAAATACTGCTCACTGCCTTTGTGCAGGGGTCTGGAGAGATCCACCCTCCAAGGCAGCTCACTAATCTCAATTATCTGCCTTTCATTAGCATCTTCTATGGGACGGAGACACAGGATTTCATAGACTGCTGTCCACTAGGGCTATGACAAGGGGGTTTCACGGCGTTAAATTCAGATAGCACAAGAACGGGGTAAGAGAGAAACGAGCTTGATGCTGGATGGGCCGGGCTCCTAAGCACCCATGAGAAATCACAGCAGAGGTCCTCTACCAACCTGGGCTCTGGATGTGGAGTGTTTTCTGTGTGTTGTTGCCGAATGGCACCGTTGTCATCCCCATGGCATCCCCACGCTCGTGTCTGGAAGCAGGAGAAAGCAGGCAGCTCCGTCTCGGCACATTTCTCCACATTTGTGTCCAGCAGAATCACCCGGGAGGGAGGCTGTGCAAAATGCAAGTTGCCAGGCCCCTTGCCAGGCGATTCAGGTTGAGTGTGGTTAGTCCAGGACAGGAACCTGCGGGTTGTCGCCTAAACAGCCCACAGAGGGGAATGAAGACTATTGAGTTACAGCCCGTGCTTTGTCACCTGTTGATTTGGACAGCGTGCCTCTTTGCCACCTCTAAGGTGTACTAAGTCACGTGGGATTGATCCAGTCGGAGTTTGCTCAGAGCCACTGTGGAGACTGCACAAGCTCATGCCTGCCCAGAAGCAGCCTCTGAAGCTGATGGTGGTGTCTTCACGTGCAGAGACAAGGTGTGTCCTAGGTCTTGACTCTCTTGGCCTTTCCTGTGTCTCCAGCTCTCACTGCGAGCCTGGGGTCAGCCCTGGGCTTAATGGGCTTGTGGAGTACTATGAAGTTGGCCACTGGAGCCCAACTGTGTTGGTTCAGATCTGCACTCTGCAGTTTCCTGTATCCTCTTGGCAACTGAACAATGAGCATAAACCCTCGACAGGTTTTTGAGGGCATATGAAATAAATTAAGTAAAACTCCTAGAACCAGGAGGAAGGTGTCATGTGAGGATTTAAGTGGATGAACATAAAGAGTGTACATTGAGTACATCCATGTACACACACACACACACACACACACACTGTCTTTCTTTCTGACATAGTGTAGGTATATTCTAACAGCTGACAGGATGTTAAAGCAGAGACCTCTCTAAGAGCCTGGGCTCCTGGGGGCTGAAATCCACAGGTATAAGATGGGTTTGGCAATCACTAGGTTGCTGTTGGGAACGGGGAACTCCCTGGGGTCAGAGTGAGCAGAGCGAGCTGGTGACCAAGAGAGCTGACAGCGAGCACAGCAAGGCTCCCTCTGTCATCTGAGGCAGCAGACAAAGCGAGCTATTTGGTTAGCATCAGCAACTTGGTGTCTAATTTTCACATCTTGCAGGTGCGTTATGTCACCAAGGAGAGCCAAGGTGTGGAGGAGGGTAGTGGGAGGACCCTGGGGGAGCCCACCTGCAGTGTGCCTCACTGCTTTGCCTCACCTAAGGTGACCGCGAATAGAGCATTTGCTGAGAAATGCCACTGCTGCAGTCAGTGTGTTCCGTGGAAACTGTCTGCTGTGTGCTGGAAACAGCTCAGACTTGGAAGGCGTCTCCAAGTTTCTCTCAGCCAGCGAGACCCAAGCTGCTTTGTTTTGTCAGAGTGTTCACCCTTGTCCAATTTTTGGATGAAAGTCCTTCGAAAACTTGAGCGACCATATTATTTCTTCTTCAAACGCCAACTTACAAGATAATGAAAAACTGTGAAGGGGGGAAAAAAAAACCACAAAAGTTACATCAAATCCTTATTCTACAGCCAGCTCTGCCTTTGCTCTAAAGCTCTCTATCTGGGGAAGAAAATCCCATTAGCACATCTCCTGGTAGTTGGCTGGACTGAGGCACAGCTCTGTGTGCTGGCTCCATGCTGGAATTTTCCCTCTGGGACCGTATTGAGCAGCAGGATGGGGTGTCACTCAGCTCGTGCCCAACCTACAACCAGGCCACTCCTTTGCAAGAAACGGACAAAAAGACCATAATATTTTAAGTGTTTTTCTTTTTTTGCTTTGCATTGTAATTGATTTTAATAGAAGATGTATTTCCGTAGTCTGGTTGCAGAAGCATACATCACAGGGAATCTCGTTATTCTGGAAGAAGCACAGAACAATACAAGCATAAACAAAATCACCAAAAAAAAGTATTTTTGTGCCTTTCCTGAAACTCCCACCCACCCTGCTTCTGCCCTCCCAGCTCTCCGTCTGTTCCTCCTCTCACTTGTCCATCGTTTATGTTGATGCCTTCAGAGTACTATGTAGTAGAAGTTTGGGGTCTTCAGTGGATTGCGTTGTGTGTTCAAATCCTGGGCATGCCATGCTTTTTGTTTATAGCATAAGGCAAGGTTTTATGGTGGCTTTTCTGTGTTTATAAAATGAAGTTAATAATAGTTCCTACCTCATATGGTTGTGCCAGAATTTAACTATGTAATCCTTAAGAGATATCTGGCAGAGTGCCTGACACAGAGGAACTTCTGAATAAAAATTTGCTTCCTTATCATTCTTATCCACTTTCTTACTTAATGGACTTGTCGAGATCTGACAAGAACACATGTAAAAAAGACTTAATCCAGTGTTTAGGCAATACAATTATAAATGCAGCAATAAACAGACACACGTAGATTTTTTTTTCTGTCGCTGATGATGATTCTGTAACCTCATTTTAAATGTTTTTAATGGCTCAAAACACTCTATACTACAAAAATTCATAACTGAACAGTTAGAGCTCTTTATTTAGGATATCAAATCCCTGTTATTAATAATGTTGTGATCACCATGTCTGTTCACAGTTACTCCCTGAGACTGATTACCTAGGGGGGAATTGCTGATTACAATGTGTAGACTTTTTTTTTTAAAGTAATAAAGATGTATTTATTTATTTTAATGACAGGAAGAGGGAGAGACAGAGGAATCTCTCTGATTTGCTGGTTCACTCTCCAAATGGCCACAATGGCTGGGGGCTGAGCCAAGCCAAAGCTGGGAGCCAGAAACCCTATCTGGGTTTCCCACAAATGTGCAGGGACCCAGGTGCTTGGCCGTCTTCCACTGCCTTCCCTGGCTCAGTAGCAGGGAACTGAATCAGAAGCAAAGCGGCCAGTACTGCATCTGATGCATTGATGTGAGATGCCGATGTCGCAAGCATTGGATTAACTCTGCCCCACTGCCTGACCCAGGTGTACATATCGCAAAGCTTCACCATATTGCCCACATGCCAAGCAAGATCTGTGCTGGTTTGCATTTCCATGTGGATTCCACAACTTGATCTGTGTTCTTCCCAGCCTTGGTAGCCTGGGAAAGTATTGGGCATTCCACTGGATGACAGGAAGACTCTCCTTGCAAATTTTTTTTAGCTTACTTTTAATTACAGCAAAATGGAACTTTGTTATTTGTTTTTGACAATATTTAATTCTACTTCTTAAAAATTATCAACTTAGAATATTAGGACATTTTTTCCCAACAGAGTTTTTTTTTTTTTTTTTTTTTAATTTTTTTCAATGACTCTGCCAGGGCTTAAAAGCTTGACTTTTTAATGAGAAGATCTTTGATTTTAGTCTTTTGTAACTGACAAAAATTGAACATGAGTTGTGTGCAGCATTCTGAACCTGTCTCTGTTCTGTCTCATTCCTTGACATTTGCTAACTGTGTCCCTTTAGCCAGGACCGTGGCCAGCCCAGTGCTGATGGATGTGAGCCTGTTCCCTAGAGCCCGTAACACTTCACCTCCCCTCATTTCCACCTCATTTCATCACTGCCATGTTTGCCTTGTCCTTGTAGGTTTCTTGTTCACGGTGGTCACTGAAGAAAGGTGGCCGGGAAAGGTGGCCGGGCAGAGCAGTAGGCATCCCCTCCTTTCTCTGCTCCATTTGCCAGTCTCTTCCGAGCTGCCCTGACTCGCTTCTCAGACCTGAGTGTCCTAGAGCCTCGCCTGTACGGTTTTTTACCCCAGAATTATCCCATTAAATATGGTACAGAAACTCCCCGGAGATTTTTTATACTTGGATAAAAGCGCTTTGGACCTTGTTCTCAAAGATTGTTCTTTACTAGTGTCTAGGGCATAGGTCAGAAAACTCTTTCTGGGATGAACCAGCTAGTAGGAGACCTCTTACAGACCGTGAGGTCTGTGCTGCGAGTACTCAGCAAAAGCAGGCAGATGTCCTCCTCGGGCCTGAGCCTCGGCGGACCGGCTCCTGGTCTGAATGAGAGGAAGGCAGGTGAGAGGGGATGGCCTTTCACCTGGCTGCTGCTCCTGGAAACAGGCAGCCTGCCTGTGAGGTGGATCGGGTTGGAGGCTCCTTGGGAGACTGCTAGGACTTCCCAGAGATCAGAATGCAGCTGGGCGAGCGAGCTCAGCACATCCAGGAAGATGAGGGGAAGGAAGGAGAAGGGTGCCCCAGCCAGACCCAGTGTCCTCAGGTCAGGGGTGGCTTGAAGGTCTGTGCTCTGGGCAGCCGCGACCCTGACCTGGGAACTGTGGTTCTGAACTTAACTGGTTTCCCTTTAACATCTTGTTAATTCAAGAGAGTATGGTTTTTTTCCCAAGGGCTTCTTGTCAGGTGTTTGGCTTGCTCATCTTGGAGGTTTGTCTTTTCAGTTAGGTGTGGAAGGCATTTGCTGAAATCCAAATTCTGAGAAATATCTAACAACATTCTGAAAAACGATGTGCATTCTCTGTAGGCCCCTGCTCAGCTGTGTCCCCCGTGAGTTTTTCACAGAAGGGCAGATCGTGGGGGTGGTGCTCCCATGGCCTCATGTAGGCTGCTGTTTTCATGTTTGATCTCGTGAATCCTGGAGGAAAGCCACGGCATTTGGGCTGGCGGCAGGCTGTATGGGGACTCTACTGCATACTGCAGACCCAAGGCCCCTTGGGGATGGATCCAGTCCTTTCTTCTCCCAGCGTCCTAGCTTCTTCCTCTGTGGTATGAGGGGACTAGGCTGGACACACAACGACCTGTATGTGGCTGGTGTCCCATTGCTCTGACATCCATCACTGCTTCTTGGATTCACATTTCTGCTCACCCAGAGAGAAACCCTTGCCATTCAAGGCTGCTCCAGTGACTGTCCCCAGCCCCTGGAAGCTGGGCGTGGGGAATCCTGGGGAAGGAGGGTCTTACAGGCCTTCCCTGACGCAGAGGTCCATGGTTCTCAGCATTCATGGAGCTCAGACATGTCTATCCCTGGATGGTGATTATCAGTTACTTTGGGAAGCACCACTGAAACACCGTCCTTCCAGCTGCCCCTTGGTGCGGTCAGGCCTCATGAACTATGAGCTTTGCCAAGTGAGTGGACCAGTGCAGTATACCTCGGCTTTCTGGGCGTCATTGTTTTCCATTGTTTGTCTTGTGGCCTGTTATGAAGTGTCTGTCCTGAGCAAGCCTGGGAGGGGCAGATAGCCTTCTGTTCCCTTGGCTGTAGGGTTGTAAGATCCTGTACCCCAAATAGATTTTCTGAGGTAAGAGCTGGCCTTCTTTACGTCCCTGGCCTGGAACCCTCACTGTGGGTGACCACATGATAAGCTGGTCTGCAAAATGTTCGCACGTGACCTAGAGTCAGTGTCCAGGTGGTCACTCTCTGTGACCTTGCTTTTCATCCCAGAAAATAATGCCCATAGAAAATCTCCTTTGCTTCTGTCCCTTGGATATTAAAATGCAATCATCTTGTCAGTCATCAATAATTTTGAATTGATTTACCCATGAAATTAACTTCTACATACTTTGCTTTAAGATTTATTTATTTGAGATGCAGAGTTATAGAGAGGGGGAGAGACAGAGATGTCTTCCATCCACTGGTTCATTTCTTAAATGGCTGCAACAGCCAAAACTGGGCTGATTTGAAGCCAGGATCCTCTTCTCGGACTCCCATGGGTTGTAGAGGCCCAAATGCTTGGGCCATCTTACAGTGCTTTCCCAGTAGCAGGGATTGGAAGTGGAGCATCCAGGACCTGAACTGGTGCCCATACAGGATGCTGGTGCTGTAGAAGGTGACTCTACCTGCTAAGCCATAGCTCTGGCCCCTACAGCACTCTTGATTAAGGAAATGTGTATTTGTCCTCCCTCCCTCCACCATCATCCTGTCTGTCAGTCTATCCGTCTTTGTTTTTTTCTGACTTGCTCTTTGTCTCTCTTTCCTAGCTCATAGTCTCCCTTGATTGACAAATGATTGAAGGTGACTTACTTTCAGCTTAGAAAGAGGGAAACTAGCAAGTAGTGAACTGGGGGAAGTCTGGGGAAGGTTTCCCATGGTGTGTGTCCTCTGTAGACGCCAGGAATGGTCCATGACCTCGGGATTGGATTAGCAACCAAAGCAAAGAGGATAATGCCCAGGCCTTTTGTTTACGGTATCCACGAGATGAAAACATGCCAATTACTCAAATGAAGGCTCTATGTAGTTTGGATAAGGACCTGACAGATATTTCTGCCATGGGTTCCAATGTAAGAATTTTTTTCCCTCCTACATAATATTTAATACGTCTTTAGGGAAAAAACCTGGTGTGCCTTTAAAAAAGAAAACAGTTCAACCTAAAGTCTGTTTCTGTCAAATTTAGAAAAAGAGTACAACTGAAATACGTGAGTCTGAGGGCATGACCAATTTGAGGTTTTCTGTTGGGAAGACTATTAGAGAGATGCCTGTTCAGAGAGCACAGACTCGTCCTGGGGAAGTGGCAGAGGCCACGGGCCTTTACAGGAAATTCATTTACAACATAAATGCAATGTACAAGGCTGCCTCCCAGGACTTCGCTTTTTGTCTCTTTGAGCCTGCACCATTTCAATGCTGTGTCTACCACACTGGCTCCCCAACACGAAGCACTAGCCTCTCCGTGGTTTCTTACCAGTCTTCTTGCCTTGCTTCCCCAGAGTCTTCCTGGAGGTAATGACTGCCGGATGCTGGTTTTGGCTACTGGCCGATCTCAGTATCTGGAGGTGGGTACACAGAGAGGGATCCCAGTTATCACAGTGCATTAGTGACTGGACAGTTTGGTCTGTTCAGGGAAAGAGAGCTTGACCAAGAGTTCTTAAGAGCTGTGACCCTCTGGGATGGCACTGTGCTTAGACTGGGAAGACTCAACCTTCCAGTGAGGAGTATGAATTTGGTCCCTCACCACCACTGCCAGGCTCAGCCTCCTGGAAAAGCCCTGGTCTTACCAGCCCTCCCACATCCCTTTTAAATTTCTCCTTTGCTAGAGTTGGAATAAAAGACTGAGGGAAGTGAGCATTTAACCTAGACCTTAAATATTTGCATCTCATTTCAGAGTACCTGGGTTCAATTCTTGGTTGTGGATCCTGATTCCACGTTCCTGGTAATACAGACCCTGGGAGGCAGCAGGGATGGCTCAAACAATTTGGTTCCTGCCATCCTTATGGGAAACTTGGGTTGAATTTCTGACTTCTGTCTGGCTCATTCTAGTTGTCAATGGTTTTTGGGGTGTGAACCAATAGACAGGAAAATCAATCAATTAATCTTTCTCTCTCTCTCTCTCTCTCTCTCTCTCTCTCTCTCTTGCTCAAAACCAAAAGATTACATGACTGAGGCAGGCTTCTGACATCAGCCCTTCCTGTAACTCATTGGAAATTTAGGTCTCAGTTATGGGGTCATCGACTGAGGAAAGTGTTCACTCACAAAGAGTAAAACGAGTGGCATTCTTCACCATGCACTTGCCATTGTCCTACTTTCTCTGCAGGGGATCAATAAATTGGGTGGGGCAGACATTCTTAAATCAATTTGCAAGATAGGTACCAAAAGTTCAGAAAGGTTAAAAGACTGTGGAGGGCTTCTTGTAGCTTGGTTTGTTGTTTCTATTCAGTTCCTTTAGGATCTCAGGACTCATTTCCTGCTGCTCACGTCCATGTAGCAGCATTGTTTCCCTCTACGTGCATGAAGTGGGTTCCGTGTGTGACTTAGCTTGGGAAAGCTGTGCTCCAAATCTCTCTTGAAGACTCCTGATGTACTAGAACTGAAAGAGGAATTCCAAGGAAGAAGCAGGTTTTGTGGAATCCAGAATGTCTCCAACCTCTTTTCATCTAAAGTGAATTTCAGAAGCTCTTATGGTCTTGTTCTCGAGCTCTGGGTTCCTCTACAAGTTTGAGACTCAAGGACTCTTTTGTATGTATCTTGGACTCCCCCGAACTGACCATCCTAGGGACTCAACACATTTTTGTAGAGACTGCATCCCCGTGGTTGTGTGCCTTGGGTTTCCAGAAGACCCCACATGTTGAGTGCACTGCTCCGTTATCTTCCTAACCCCTCTTTGTGCTTATGAGATACTTGCTATCATTTTTGCATCCGAAGACACCGCCTCAGGAGAACCCTAAGAGTAGAACTCTTTGGAAGAGTTGTCTCTATGGTGCTATAAAGGCCTGGTGCAAAGCATTGAGCAGACCAGGAGGTACACTTTGGGTTCCCATACAACCAAGCAACAGGAGAACCCCTCAGGAATGAAGTGTTTTAGAATGACAGACCTTTGTCATGGGCTGGTGAGAGCGTGAGACCTTGCATGTGTGAATACTTCTTAAAGCAGCACCCTAACCTCGGAAAGGGCTTGTCCCTTGTCCCTGTTATGCAGATGAGACAATTGCTGTTGGCCAGTACAGTTTTAATCCCCCCTTAAGGCTGTTGGCTCAGCCATCTCATGCCGCATGAGGTTAAAAGCTCAGACTCGGGGGCTCAGCTGCCTCTCTTCCATCACAGCTCTTCCCTTTGTGAGCTCTGTTCTCTTGGGAAGTTACTGTACCTCCTCGTGCTGTAGTTTCCTCATTGTGAGGTAGGGGTGATGATGGTGATGATGATGATGGTGATGATGGTGATGGCGATGATGGTGATGATGGTGATGATGATGATGGTGGTGATGGTGATGATGATGATGGTGATGATGATGGTGGTGGTGACGATGGTGATGGTAATGGTGATGATGATGGTGATGGTGATGATGGTGATGATGATGATAGTGGTGACGATGGTGATGGTAATGGTGATGATGGTGATGATGATGATGGTGACGGTGATACCTCCTCCTAATGCTCTCATGAGCACTCGATGACTCATGACACATGGTGTGTGGAACAGTGGTGGATACAGAGAGCCCTTGGTGAGAGTTCATGGTTATTGTTAGGTTGCTTTCCCACATTTGCACAGCTCGCATACGTGACACGCACACAACCTGCCTTTCCCCAGCTCACTCACTAAGATTGGTTCTGGGTGACATTTGATGATTTCCAAAAGAGAAATCCACTCTCTACATGAACAGAGAGTTTCCTTCATGAAGATTATCCAGGGGGGCGTGTCATCTGCTCTGAAGACAGTTCTCACAGCAGAGGCCAAAACACATTTTTGGCAAATGGAAGTCTGTTTAGAGTGAGTGAGTCGTGTCTCTTCCTTTGAAGGGAGCAGTCATTTCAGTGCACAAAGCATTGTCTCATCCCTGTGTTACACAGCAGAAGGGAGTTTGGGTGGGACTTCTAAAAAGTATAACAGAATCACTGCAAGTTGTTCTGTCATTCAGAATTTAATTAAAAATAACTAGGAAACAACTAATTGAAATGCTCAGTGCATTTAATTTTTTCTTCATGCGACAATATGTTGACTGAATTTTCCAAATTACTAAAAGCATTCAGGCAGTTCTAGAAATTTGGATCTTGTAACCCTTCAGCTCATTTTATTTAGAATGTTGGCATTTCACACTAGTGTCAAATACAATAATTATTTTTTACAGATGTTGAACTTAATAGAGAAATTGCTAAAAAGGCATTTCCACACTGGGCTTTCCAACACAAAGTTTGTGAATGTTTCAAGTCGCTAGCAGTAACTTTCCTATATACTTGCCTGACAGTTGTCCAAGAAATGTGTACTCATTGGATGAAAAGGGGAAAAATGAATCAGAATCCTTGTGATTTTAATTGTGGACAGCCTGGGTCCCTGGGGACCATGCAAATTTGTCATCCTAGATGGTAAACAAGCAAGTCTGATACCAAGAGGCCTCACCATCACGAGAATCCCTTAGATATTCAAAGCAAATGGTTCAGTTTTTAATACGTTAGATAATCACACAAATATGTGTTGCTGGCATCAGCATTTTTGACAGGCACAGCTTAAAACAGGAGAAATGAAAAATAGAGGTAGGCAATTTAATATGGCAAGAAATACTGGTATCCTCCTGAATCTTTTCTCTGAAATGAAATGCCCAAGCCAAGTAAAACAAAGTATGTAATGTGTACTGGATCAAGTCACAAGTTTCTAATCATTGCTAGTATATGGGTATACAAGTCACTTTATTAATGAGTAAATTTTCCCATGGGTAAGAAGTGGGCAATGCGGTACAACAAGTGTGTCCACAATGATGAGATCGCTTTCTCTTTGCCTTCTGAAAGGGGCACACACACGCACACACAAAGAGAGAGAAAGAGAGAGAGAGAGAGAGAGTCAGTCCATCCATTGGTTCAATCCCCAAATGGCCACAATGGCCTGAGACTAGGCCATGTAGAAGCCAGGAGCCAGGAGCCTCTTCCAGGTCTCGCACATGGGTGCAGGGGCCCAAGCACTTGGGCCATCTGCTGCTGCTGTTCACAAGCCATTAGAGGGACCTGGATTGGAAGTGGAGCAGCCGAGACTTGAACCAATGCCCACATGGGATGCCGGAACTGCAGGCAGAGGCTTAATTTCCTATACCGCAGTGCCAGCCCCTTCTGTTGGTTTTAGAATGGGTCTGGGCCACTTCTGCTCCCTCTGGGTAAGAGCTGGTGAAGCCAGGACCTGAGCCTTACAGAAAGCTCCGCATCTGACTTTGGTCACTGGGCCTCTGCCCAGCCCCCAGGGGCTTCCTTCCGTCGGGCCAAGTAGAGCCTTCTGGACCTCAGCCGCAGTCGCCACAGCACATGCTGAGAGCAGTCCCCTGCCTTTTAGCTGCTGTGGGCCGGCTGCTGACTGCAGAATCCTCCTTCCTCTGCTCTCCCAGGTCAGAGTTGGTCATCACCCTCTCCTGCCCCCCCTTTGATAGTCTCTACCATCTTTCCACTGTGCTCACTCCCTCCTGCCCCTCAGAGCAGCCTGCACCCCTGCCCCCGTGCATTAATGGAGATTGACTGTCTCTTGTATCCCAGGCAGCGTGTCGGGAAACAGAAGCATCCTTTTCCTGGAAGCACCCACGCTTCCATGTCTTCTCTCAGTGCTGAGAGCAGCGAGATGCGTTCTCCACACGGGACTTACGGCTGGGAGCAAATAGCACTCAGCCTCCAAGGCCGTTGACATTTCGGTGAGACAAACAGTTGGTTAACAAATAAGAATAGACTTTAGGTAGTGAGAACATCAAGTGGGATAAGACAGGGAAGACGTAGGAGGCAGTGGGAAAGCTGTAGGTAGGAAGTGATTTCGGGTTGGAGGAGGTCTGATACAAAAGGAGGGCTAAGGCACTGGGCACAGGCACGGGCCAGAGAGGATACCAGCCAAGGCCTCGGTGGGACTGAGCCATAGCAACAAAAAAGATGAAGCCGGGGAGACATGAGTAAGGGGAAGACGTGTGCAGGAGGGAGACGTGTGCAGGGGGGAGGCGTGTGCAGGGGGAGGCGTGTGCAGGGGGGAGACGTGTGCAGGGGGGAGATGTGTGCAGGGGGAGGTGTGAACAGGGCAAGGTGTGAGCAGGGGGAGGCGTGTGCAGGGGGAGGTGTGAACAGGGCAAGGTGTGAGCAGGGGGAGGCGTGTGCAGGGGGAGGTGTGAACAGGGCAAGGTGTGAGCAAGGGGGAGATGTGTGCATGGGGAGACCTGTGGGGGGAGAACTGTGCAGGGGGAGGCATGTGTAGGGGGTGCTGATCTTGCAGGGCCTTTGAGTGCTTTGTTAGGAGGCAAGATGGTGTGATGTTTGTCCCTTGGGGTGAAAGGTACATGACATAAAACTCCCCCTCCTAAAGTGAACAGGTCGGTGTTGTGCAGCCACCACCTCTGTCCAGGTCGGAACATGTGTATCACCCCCAAATAAAACCCCATGGCCATTGTGCTTCCCTGTCCCATTCCTCTGCTTGTAGTCCCTGACCAACACCAGTGCTGCTTTCTGTGTCTGGATTAACACACACATACATACATACACACATACATACACACATACATACATACACATATACACACACACCATTTCATTCCCTGGCTGAACTGCTTCTCCACTGTCATACTAAGGTCAAACCCCATCAAATCCAAGCTGCTTACTGCCTTCTATCTTCAGTCTAATTTCCTACGCATCTTCCCTTCAGGTTCTAAGACCCAACCTCGCTGGTCCATCTTGAGTGTGCATTTGTTACAACTGGTGAGCCTGCATTGTCGTATCACTTTCACTCAAAGTCCATACTTTACAATAGGGTTCACTCTTACTTTTAAAAATATGATTTATTTGCTTGAAAGAGTCCCAGAGACCCAAGTCTTCCATGCACTGGTTTACTCCCCAAGTGTCTGCAATGGCTAGGGCTGGACCAGGCTGAAGGCAGGAGTCAGGAACTCCATCCGTGTCTCCCATGTGGATGGCAGGGAGCCAAGTATTTGAGCCATCTTCTGCTGCTTTCTCAGGCACATTAGCAGGCAACTGGATCAGAAGTTGAACAGCTGGACCTCAAACTGGCACTCATATAAGATGCTATGTCACAGGCAGTGGCTTAACCTCCTATACCCCCACGCTGGCCCCTAGGGTTCACGATTAATCATGCATACTCCTCAAGCTTGGACAAAGGTATACTGGCATATCTACCATCAAATGCTTAAATATGTGGATAAGCAGAACACTACATATACATAAGGGATAGGACTTTTTTTAATGAGTTCTGCTTATTAGTTTCCATTATCAGCTGGTAAATTAATCAGTTGTGTATTCAGTGAAGTGGTTCTAAATGAAATTCGCATGAGCTTTAAAATGCTTGATGGAAATTCCAGGCCAGAGGCTATGAACTGGCCGTGTGACAAGATGCTGCCCATCGGAGAGCCTCGGTAGTGGACCACGGCCTGGCCACCTCTCTGTTCTTGGAAAACGCTGGGCTTGCTACTGTCTCAGGGTCTTTGAACGTGTTGTGTCTCCTGCTCCAAACGTCTGCACGCCTGGTCCTTTTTGTCTTCCAGGTCTTAGCTCAGACGTCACCACCCCAGAGATTGCTGACTGCCTTATGTCATCACTCTCTACGTTCTTCATAGCACATTGCACATCTGACAGTATCTTATTTATTCGTGTATTATCTGTCGCCTCACACTACCGTAGGTCTCGTGGGGTGCAGTGGCCGTGTCTTCCTCAAGGATTGCTGTATTTCTAGAACTTTCTTTCACATTGCCCAGCACACTGACGACCGGGAGATGACTGGATGAGAAGATGAAGGAATCAGAGGCTGGAAGAGGTGTTGGACAAAGGTGCAGGTCTGACCCAGTGGGGACTGAGCGGATTTTCTCCCTCATGACACATCATGCATGCCTCTTGCTTAAAGGCTCGCTTTCAGTTTGTGAGCTGTCTTGTTACTGAGCATTTTTTATGTGCGAAATTACCTGTACAGCTTCACATGGTTCTTCGTGTAACCCCAGGTACCACTGCTCTCCATCCCCACTTCACAGATGTGGAAACTGAGACTCCTTGTAGATTAAGGAATTTGCTCTTGCTCAGCACTGCTGCATGATAGGGCTTTGTCTTCTACAGTTTATGCTTGAAGTCCAGACCCTTGCACCTTAATGTTGCACTTTACCTCGTGCAGAGAGACGCGCTGCCCTGCACGGTGTGGTCCTGGGAGTGGCGGGAGGCAGGGAGGTCGGCATAAATCCCGACTTAGGCCCTGTAGCCGAGGTCTGAATTCATGCATGCGTGTCAATCCTTCCTTCCTTCACTTGTCATCAGCCATTCATTCTTTTTTTTAAGATTTATTTTTATTTGAAAGGCAGAATGAGGAGGAGAGAGAGAGATCTTCCACTTGCCAGTTCACTCCCCAAATGGTTGCAATGGCAGGGCTGGGCCAGGCCAAAGCCAGGAGCCCAGAGCTTCTTCCTGGTCTCCCATGGGTTTGCAGGGGCCCAAGCACGTGGGAAATCTTCCACTGCTTTCCCAGGTGCATTACCAGGGAGACAGATCAGAAGTGGAGCAACCGGGACTAGAACTGCACCACATGGGTTGCCAGCATCGCGGTTGGAGGCTTAACCTGCTATGGCACAATGCCGACTCTTCCCCATTTATTCTTACAGCAAACATTGTTTGAATGCCTCTGCACCAGCCTGTGGATGAGTCTTCATCTCTGTCTCTGAGGCACTCATCCTCTGTACTGAGCCACATGGGGCTGACTTTGAAATGGGCTGATCTGAAGACTTATGCTGACAATCCAAAACACACAACAGGTTTCTGAGACTTAACATGGGGAAAAAATCTAAATCTCATCGGTAGTTTAATATTAGTTTCCCATTGAAATGATAATTTTTGAGTTTATAGAGTTAAATAAGATGTTAAAATGGATTCCACCTACCCGCCTTTACTTTTTTAAAAGTGGCTTATAAATACTTAATATGCCTGTGTGGCTCTCATTACCGTTATCTTAGGTGATGCTGGTGTATTGAATAATGAAGGCCAATGCTCCGGTGGTGCATAGGGTTCAGACAAATGCTTCCAGGCAGGGACAGGGTGTTTGAAGCAGACCTTAGCAGAGGAGTCTCTGTAGCCCAGTGAGTAAGTGGACAGTGGCACCACAGGGGGAGATACCATCCAGACAGAGGGTGGAGATGTGTGCTGGCTCTGACGGCTTGAGCCTAGGGTTCTGGACGAAGGCCCTTCAGGTTGGGTTCCCCGTGAAGCAGACTCAGAGCTGGAATGTAGTATCTCTGTTTAATAAAGTGCTTGCTTCTGAATGAGGGCTCATTGCTTTAATCAGTGCGGCTGTGGGCTGCCCAGGCCAGGCACGACTTGGGTGAGCAGCTCTCTGTAGCGCAGGAAGTCCTCCATGAGACCACCAAAGACGGTGTGTGATCATAGCCATCAGACTGGGCAGCAAGCGCCTCCTTGAAGCAGCAGCTGAATGTTCCATCCCATGCCCCTGGGAGAGGGAGAGCAGAGTGATTGGTGCCTTACTCCGTACCCGGTATCCAGGGTCTCATGTTAGCTAAGTGGGTCGGAGAAGACTAAGCCTGTGATGTCAGGTGCTCACCGTGGAGGGGGTATGAATCACAGCCAGGGCAGTGGTGAATTTTCTATGTATAATGCATTTACTCACGGCCCCCAGGGTACACTAGAAGACAATTTCTTAGTGTTTAGAAGATTATCCTTTTAATAATTCATTGATCTTAACAACACCGTACATCAATGGTTTACACCATAGCTGTTTTATCTGCCGTGCATTTCTAAACTGAAAGGCCCCATAAATAAGCACTGAACTTTTATAATCTTTGCTGGGTGAAGCTCCTTTTTGTACTTGTTTGATGCCACCAAATGTCCTATCTGTTTTATTATCAAGTACAAGCTCTAATGTCAGAGCCCCGGAATCAGTAAGGTGGTGCTTACAGGTGGTGGCACATGTGTGCACACACATGCGCTGTGTAGCACCTGCACGTGTGTCCGTACAGCTTACAGGATTTGCACACCTGTGGACAGTCACAGCCACACACAGATGTGCATCCCTGTCTAGCCCATCCATTGTGAACGCCATCTTTGACCAATAAGGGCAGAAGCCACCTTGAACTCCTGCAAAGAAAACAAAGTGAACCTCTGTTTTCAGCGTCACTAAGAATTGCAAAGGTGCCAGACAGTGCTTTTCTTCCATTGGCCCTTGATGTTCCGGTTGCTGGGTAGAGAAGTCACCACAGCTCCTGTGGCCTTCAGAATGAGGGTCAGATCTCCACCTGTGAGAGAGAAGTTCAAACCCTCCCTGCTCCTACCCCATCTTGTGCTGCTCTGTTCCTGGCTCTGTGGCCCAACAACAAGACCCTGTCCGTCCTGCCCAAAACAAGCTTTGTTCTTTCCTACCTTAGGGCCTTTGCAGCTAGCGTTCCCTCTGCCACGAGTGTTGCTGTTGTTGTTGTTGATTTCCTGCACACATCCGTGTCCCTGTTGGATGGAAAGAACCAGGGAGCAGATCCATGCTTTGCCAAAGCATAGAAAATGTGAGAGTGAGCCCGAGACTGTAAGAATGAGGAAAACGCCCTAGAAGGGCCACTCAAAGGCAACTCTGGTGGAGGTGGTGAGTTTTACACAGTGACTGAGGATCTTCAGGGCAAGAGTTCTCATCAGTTGATGAGGCCACAGCCAGTTCACTGAGCATGTGAGCAACGATACGGCAAAGACAGGCAGGGAGCGGATTCTATCAGAAAGCTCTGCTGCTGTGGGGAGGCGAGAGATGGGGGGATAACTTGAGAGCTGGACAGAATTGAGAAGAGCATTTTTATTGTGCTATTTTCCCAGAATAAATAAGCCTTAAACGTGTTTGTAAGCTGCCAGGAAGCAGGTAGTAGAAAGGAAGTGACTGAAGGGGGGGAATTGATGGGCCAGCATCCCCGGGGAGATGGGAGGGATGGAGTGGAGAGTGGGGTCAGGAGGGGAGCCTAGGGGATGCCTGCACAGAGCCAGGGGAGACTTCTGCCCAGCCCCCAGCCGTTGTGCAGGAAAATGAAGGAAACATCAGTCAGTTGCTTCCTTTCTGGTTGGGTAAATGCCACGAGCGCTGGTGGCAGACACTTCCCCAGGCAGGAGGCTTGGAATTAATTGTCAGGATTAGGCGTGCACCAAAAGGAGCAGGGGACGCCGGAGCACGAAATCCCAGGCTTGGAGCTCTTTGTGTTGAGGAATTGCATCTGCGGATGATCCGGTAGCCCAGGATGCCGAGCGAGATCCCGGGGCACTGGGAGCTCACAGATACCCCTCGTGGCGTGGTCTCACAAGGACCACGATGGGAATGGTTGTTTTTTTTTTCTGTGATTACACTCCAGAAAGAGAACAGGATCTGCTAGACTCTGGGGAATAAAAATGCCTCTACAGGAAAAAAAAAAAAAAAGGATGTTTCTGGACCTTCTGCCAGCACTGCCTTATTGTTCCTGTCATGGCTTATTTGCAAGTGTTGTGCAAGTCCTTCCAATATGATTTACCTGATTAACAGATGCTTGGTGAAATGGAGAAGATTGGCATGAGTGAGAGCATGAGTCGGTGTGTGTGTGTGTGTGTGTGTGTGTGTGTGATGGCTTCCTGGTTAACAGGGAGAAAGGGTGACAGCAAACTGACCTTGTGCTTCATCTAAGAGGACAGAGGATGATCATGGGTGGAGACAGCAGCATAAAGCTCAAATGTAAATATTTGTGGACAAGCATGTGGCCTCGTGAATGGATCAAAGGGTGAATGAATCTACCCACTGAACTCTAGACTCTAGAATCTTCCCTCTCCAGAAGAGACAGGTTGAGTCAAAATGTTTTCTGTATCTTTATGAAGGGAATACATGACAGCCAGCAAATATGTGTTGAATTCAACAAATTAATACCTGTGCCAGATGCTGTGCCGGAATGTACTAAAAAGAGATGTGGGGCCTGTCATCACGGAATTTAGCGACGAGTGATAATGTCCTCAACCTTGTACGTCACCAGGTCCAGCCCTTCTGTCAGGAGAGCAGGTCTTCTGTGACTTTCACACACATAGCCCATGATCCCAGAAAACATGAGGGATATCAGCCTCTTTTCCTCTAAGTCTCAGATTTCTTTCTGTGGCTGTTAGGTGGCAGAGCTTAGAATCAAACTCAGGTCTGTGTGGTTCTAAGATGTGGGCCATTTGTCTGTATCAGAGGGCCTCTCCTTTCCCCGTTTTAAAACAGGCAGGAAGTTCAAGTCTCCTGGTGATGGGCACAAGTGACTTACAAAAGCCCAAGACTGCCGTTTGCAGCCACACCCAGGGACTGCACCCCCGCACATGCCCTAAGCTGCTGCAGCAGCAGAATCAGCCCTTGGCGCTGTCGGGGCCCCTCCAAGTTAGGAAGGATCAGACCAGCTGGGAAGAAGGGTTCCCTAGAGCTTCTCCTTGCAAAATAAACAGAAATCAATTTTGACTTGTTTTCTAATCATGATAAATGAAGCCAGGTTAAGGAGGAGGGGAAAAAAAAAGCCCCAGCATTAGTTGAGGATCATTTTGCCAGGATGCATTGGTCTTTGACAAGCAATTAAGAAGCCCTCTGATTGTGCCTGGCAGTGCCACGGCTCAGCACACTTCTGATTAATTCTCATTTTCATTCTTTCCTTGGGATTTGTTTACACATTTCACCTGGAATGTTTTTACCTTCTTAACCTAACCCTCCCCCATTTCCTGGCTTCTTTGCTTGGATCCCAACCATAACATCTACTCATTAATTAGTGCCAGATTCGCCCCAGCTGGTTGAAACACCCACTGTGTTGGCGTCCATTCATTTTTTTCTTCCATTGAGTAGTTCATGGTAGATTTCTCCATCTCAACTCACCTTGGTTGTCCTCTGTGCTCCTCTCCAGATGTCCTTAAAAAAAGCCAAAGAATTCTTTAAAAGCCTTGGACCCTTTTGGTGTAGGGAGAGAGTTTATGAAAATCTGATGTGAGGTGCCAGAGTAGGTTGGAAACGTATGTCAGTGGAAAGGCTGATGTGTACACAAATTGCCAAGACCTTGACGAAGCTACAGGGCACAGAGTCAACGTCTGCCTTTGTTTTTTTGACTGTTGACTCCGGAGCCCTTTGTCTGGTCAGTGTTCTCTGTCTGAATCTTTCTTATGTCATTACTTTCGATCCTGGCAACGTCCTTGTAAATACGGTAATGGAGGCTTTGCTGGACAGATGAATCACATGATCCCTAAGTGGGAAAACCAATCCTCAGGGCTTTGTAGACAAACCCACAGGGAAACCCCCAGAGACGCTGCACCACCCATTTAAAGTTGGCGTTAGCAGAAGTGCTGGACCCTTTCAGTACAGATTGGTTGTTCCAGCACTTTGGATAGTTAGAGTTTGCATGGCCAGACTCAGAGTTGAGGTCTACACCCTATCATCCACTTGGCCTGCCCACTTTAGGAGTAGATGTTTTGTCTTAACAGGGACCTGGTGTGTTCTGTCCTTCCCAGTGGACTTGCCCACACTTGAAGAGGGAGCCCTTCACGGTCTCTGAACTTCTATCTTCAACCTCTTCACCCCCCTGCTTCCTCATTCCGACCCTCCCAGGTACTCACCCTATCACTGTCTTCCTCTCCACCTTGGGACTGGAATCCTTTCTCATCTTCTTGGTGATTCTGGTTTCTTAGACCTGGGATAACTCTGGAAAGTGCTTCTCGTGGTTGAACTGTCCCAGAAATTTCCTTCTTGGTGCCCAGACTCTGATATGGTCTCTTTCTCTTGAGCGGACAGTCAGTATTGGAAGAGGGTAGGGGACCTTGACAAGGACTGTGTGCAGCGTGAGTTGGGGCTTCACTGTGTACTGTCTGGAATAGTCCTCAGAGCATCGTAATGAGGCAGAGTCATTATCCGTGCTTCATATTAAGAACCCTGAGGTTTCAGGGATGGTGTGGACTTATGGAGTTCCTGCCACTGGGAAGATCATGACAGGGTGGAGCCTACTCCAAAGCCCTGCCCTTCTGTCTCTCCATCTCCCCTTCCCCTGTGGAAGGCATGGGATCCTGTGATTTTTCTTCTAAATTGCTTTTTCTATTAAAATTATAACCTGTCATTAAAATATTTAAGCACACAAATTAACTGGTGCTAATTATGATATTTCAAAAGGTGACAAGCAATTAGAGTGAGATTTAAAGAAAAAAAGACTCCTAAATATAATTTGGCATCTTTCCTAATAAATACAAACCTTTGTCAATCATGACTTGATCTAACCCTGATGCAAAACGCCGTTGGTTGTCGTGATTCTCGTTCTTCAGAACGTGTGGGCATCGAAGGCCATTGTGAGCCGCACTCTGTTGAGTCCCTGATTTTTCTGAAGAGAGGTTGAAATGGTGATTTTCCACACGCACTGGGAGAAGACGTTGGTTTCTCTCCTAGACAGCCCTGTGAACTCACGTTCCCGCCCAGTCCTTGCACACTGTGTGATAAATCAACCCAGGGAAGATTTCCGCCCGGCAGGATGTGGTGGTCCTGGGGAGGCAGGAGGTGATATGTGGATGTGGCTTTGTTGTCTGTGCCCTGTGGGTCTGTGTCCCTGGAGCCGGATGCGCTGTGAGGCATGGTTCCCTGGTGGCCGGTGTTTTGCAGAGCTGGCCTTCTGCTCCTGACCAGCTGAGCTGGGTGAGTGGAGTAGCTGGGCTCTCCCTCATCGGGGCACCATTCCCCAGCAGCACTTGAGCTGGATGAACTCGGGTTTCTTCATGGTACTACGTTCCATAGACTGTGCCTCTAACTCCTGCCCCTGGACGCGTCCCTGGAATCGTGTCACTGAGCCCCTGAAGCAATGTCAGCGAATCTCTGGGTAGGTGGGAGGAAGCAGTGCTGCCTGTACCCCAGGGTAGCTTCCACACCTGCCCAGGGCACTGGGAATGGAAGAGGAGCTCCGACCGTGACCTCAGCATCTCTGACAGGCGCCTCTTTGGCAGGCGATAAAGCAGAGCCTGGGCTCCTTCTGGGGTTTCACGTGGGCACAAACTGGAGAGGGCACTTTTCATGTAGCGCAGCAGTCACTACAGGTTTCCTCCCGAGATCCTTCCCTGCGCTGTGATGACGCTACCGTTCAGTCTCCCCGGTAGGTTAACTTGAGATTTGGGGGACAGAAATGGGATGAGTGGAATCCTCTCTTTGGATGGAAGTGTAGTTCCCATGAAGACCAGCAAAGAAATCAGAGCAAAACACAGGAGATGGGGTGGCCCAGGGGGCTTCCTGTGACCTCTCCTCTCTGCCCCTGCCTGGGCTCTCAAGAGCCCCATGGACTAAGCTCCCCTTCCGTCCACATCCCTTTATTGTACAGACCAGCAGCCAATGTCCTGAGAGGTGGGAGTTCTTGGGAGTCACACCACAGCTCGAATCTGAGCCTTGCCTCGACTAGGGGAGGTCCAGGTTGTCGGCCCGTTTTTCTTTCCCTTCTACAAGAGAGTTGTGTATATTTGAGAAAAGCAAAACATTCCATGTTTGTCAGTTTTTCTTCTTCCATTTTGCCTCTGTAAAAGGAAGTACATGATGAGGTCATAGCTAGGTTGCCTCGCCTTGGTTTTTGTTTCTGCTAGAGGAAGAGTCTCTGGAGCCGCCAGCTTTGAGCCCAGGGTGTGAGGAGGGCCCCCCATCAGTGCCAGCTCTGCGTGGGCCGTCCCACAGCCGGAGCTGTGCGGGGCTTCCACAGGAGCCCAGAATCTATTTTCTCCCTCTCTCCCAAGCGTTCTGAGTGTTTCCTGCCCAGAAGCAGAGAGAGCCATTCTTTGACAACTGAGTGTGGCCTGAGCCCTCCACTTGTGTTTAAAGTGTAGCTGCGTCAGAAAACACTTTTGAAATCAAGAGGCATTGTTTAGAGGAGTTGGCAGGTTGATAGAAAATTGAGCGGAAAGTGCACAATTCCCAGGTATCCCTTCCTCTCCACTCATGGCCTGCTCTAGTTACATCTTGCGCTAGTGCGAGGCATCTGTTACAAGTGACAAACCAATGCTGACATGTCACTGGTAACTGAAGGCTGTCCCTCACGTGAGGGTCCACTCTGCACAGCATGGACGTATGGGTTTTGGTACATACCTCACTTTCTGTGTTTCCCTGCACTGAAAATGCTCCATACATCCCTGGTGTCTTTTTCAAACATTTTGTTGTTGTTGTTGTTGTTTTTGACAGGCAGAGTGGACAGTGAGAGAGAGAGACAGAGAGGAAGGTCTTCCTTTTCCATTGGTTCACCCTCCAATGGCTGCTGCGGCCAGCGCGCTGCGGCCGGCGCACTGCGCTGATCCGAAGCCAGGAGCCAGGAGACCAGGAGCTTCTCCTGGTCTCCCATGGGGTGCAGGGCCCAAGCACTTGGGCCATCCTCCACTGCACTCCCGGGCCACAGCAGAGAGCTGGCCTGGAAGAGGGGCAACCGGGACAGAATCTGGTGCCCCGACCGGGACTAGAATCTGGTGTGCCGGAGCCACAGGCAGAGGATTAGCCTAGTGAGCCGCGGCGCTGGCCTCAAACGGTTTTTAAAAACTCGGAGGCTATACACATTCTCATTTTTGCACCAAAAATAAATTGATCTCTTAATTCCATTTTGTGCAAATCTTTTAGAGCACCGTCGTTTATGCAGTGTTCACCCCTGCCCCAATCCCGTTTCACTGCCCACTGTTTTGTGACCCATCGCCAGCCTTGGTCTAAAGAGGTTGAATGTGAAGTCACAGGCAGACAGTTCCTAAGGTTGGAACTGCACACCATCTAAATAGTTTGATGTGGACTTGGCTCCCTTTCTCATCCTGTCTGGAACACAAATCCTGGATTTATCCAGCATATCTACATGGTAGCGTGTGCTGTATTCAGGTCAGTCTCTTTGTGGCTGTCTCAGTTCTTAGCCAGCTGTCATGCTGTCAGAGTGCTCACAGCCAAGTAATCCTTGTTTAGTAATGGCCCCAAAGCAAAAGAATAGTGGTGATGGCAATTGGGATACTCTGAAGAAAAGCCACAGCGTGCTTCCTGTGAGTGAAAATTCTCCACTTTTGCTGAGAAAAGCACCATATTCTGAGGTTGCTAAGATCTATGGTAAGAAACAATCTTCTGTGTATGACATGAAAATTTTGGAGACCCTTTGTATACATGGATTTCAAAATAAATTTACCTTTTAGTTCTATTTTCCACAAACATTTGGAAGTGTGTGTGTGTGTGTGTGTGTGTGTGTGAGAGAGAGAGAGAGAGAGAGAGAGACTCTCCATTGATACATACAATTTTGTGATATGGGATTATTATATAAAAGGAATACTGTAGCATTTCTCTGCACTTTGCATTTTAATCTTTGAAGTTCCTTTGTGTGCACGTAGCTATATAAAACGACACGGGCTGTTGTTCCCAAGCTTTGCAAGTACACATGTGGTGATGGTACCGGTGTTCAACAGGGTCCACCCTCCCCCTGGTCACAGAGATGAATCTTCCTCCCTTCCTGATGTTAGCTGTGACCACACCACCACAGCTTACCGCAGACATGTGGGGTGGGAGAGGTGTGCGTCACTTCTGGGCCACCACACCTGATTGTCGTGCTCAGTTCCCCAGCTCGTTCTTCTCATTCCATAAAAGCCTGCATCATAGTCACCTGCATCCCTGGGTTTCTGTGACGATCAGAGTCCCACTGCTCACGCCTGGGGCGTGTGGAGTAGGTAAGAAAAGCTTTGTTGCTGACGTCACCAAGACTGGGAGCTGCGTGTCACCACTGAGTGCCCTCGTAGTCTGTCAGGCTCGGGCATGCCCCCTTCTGCACGTGACAGCACCTCCAGTAATGAATGCTTCTTGCAAAGTCAAAACCTGAAATTGCTCTGAAAACATCTTCTCCATCCAGCCAGTGCCTCGTGTTTCTTGGCTGCTCCGCATCTCTCGACTTAACACTCTCTATTAGTCATTCATGGCTTATTGGGTAAGTACCTCCCCACACAAACCTGCAGCTCCCTAGAGTCTGCTGGGTACTTTGCCCAAGCCTCCATTGCTAGCGATTGTTTCATTAAACTCCAATCTCAAGGCTAATCCCTGTGGAAAATTCATTCTGTCCTATACGATGGCTCCCAGGCTCCGAATCTCAAGCCACTAAACAGGCGACCTGGTTGTTCAGCAGTGCTTATTGGTGGCACTGTGACATTGTCATTTCTCTCTGCACTTTTCTAGTAGAGTCATAACACACAAACCATTACCTTCTGGTCCGGGAGGTGCAGAATTACAGATGAGATTCCCAAAGCCCTACCTCTCTTTCCGAGTGCACTCAGGGTATCTCTTCCTCCCTAGAGGGCCAGGGATGCTCGAGGCTTGAAAGCCGAGAGTTCATCCAGCTCTGACCTGTGCAGCCAGAGGAGCAGTGAAAGGCTTGAGTGTTTCTTGGAGGTCAGTGATGCTGGGAATACTGTCAGTCTGCTGAGGCTGGTGTGGACTCGGGGCTCAGCCCGCTGCAGAACAAAACCAGCCCGTCCCTTCTTTGCTCTGGTTCCCAGATGCTCTGGGCCTCCCCCGGTGTCCCCAGAACCCCATGAACTCATGACTCGCGACTCAGCCATGGTCCAACCAGCTCCTCTTTGTAGTCTGTGCATCTGATGTTGATGGGAAGCGCAAGGTGAGAACCAAAGCAGGAGTTGGGATTTTTGGAGCTGAAATCCTTTGGCATACCCTTTCAGACACACGACTCGTTGTGATACGTGGCACAAGGTGGTCTCTGTGGTAAATGAGCTTTCACAGAAGAAGCAAGCCGCGTGTCCACGGCAGCCGCAGCGTTTCAGGTCACTCAGGTCACCTGCTTTGAGCGGTCCCAGAGCTGCTGCCTTCGTGATTTTCCCTCCATCCCACCTGTGCCTCATTGCACACTGCTGTGGCTCCCTGACATCCAACACATCGTGCCTTTGCCTCTGTGAGTACCAAGTGGACTGGAGGATATTCTGCAGCAGCTTTGGCTGGAGTTGTGGTGTGGCCCCACTGTTTGGTGAACCATTGCAGTGTCCATCTGTAAAATGGGCTTGACACTGTGCCTGCTCTGCAGGATGATGATCAGGATGGAATGAGCCAACCCAAAGCGCCTAGCAAGGAGATTCTGAAGATTCACACAGGAGCACGGCTGAGACCGTGAGGCCACAGCCCCCAGTCAATGTGGGCATTCATGAGCTGTTCTGTCCATCACTTGCCATCTTCAATCCCTGCGGGGCTGTGCTCTGGGGTCCTGGCACAGCCTGAAATCCTGACTGCAGCCACAGAACTCCCCAGGAGGCCCACAGTCTGCTGCCTTGAGCTGACCCCACCAGCTCACGTGGTTCTCTGGAAGCCTTCCATGTAGCACAGGCTCTGGGCTGCTGCTCTGTTGCAGACGCCCCCTGAACCTCGTGTGCTGGAGACTCATGACTCACTGTGGCCCATCCTGCTCCCAGAGCTCCCCACACTGTCCTTGCTCTATTTATTTTTTTTTAAGATTTATTTTATTTATTTGAAAGAGTCACAGAGAGAGATAGAGACAGAGAGAGAGAGAGGTCTTCCATTTGCTGCTTCGCTCCCCAGAAGGCTGCAACAGCCAGAGCCGCACTGATCCGAAGCCAGGAGCCAGGATTTTCTTCCAGGTATCCCATGTGGGTGCAGGGGTCCAAGGACTTGGGCCATCTTGTACTGCTTTCCCAGGCCAGAGCAGAGAGCTGGATTGGAAAAGGAGCAGCCGGGACTAGAACCTGGCGCCCATATGGGATGCCAGCACTTCAGGGCAGGGCTTTAACTCGCTGTGCCACAGCGCCGGCCCCTGTCCTTGCTCTATTTCAACAGCTGCCCCTGCCCTCCCCTGAGTGGCCCCTCCCCCCAACTCTCTGGTTCCTATGAAGCCAGTGGCTGTCCCTCTCTCCTCTTGTGTCCCAAATACCTAACCCTCTCCCTCTTCCAGGTTCTGGCATTAGTCCCATCTTCCAGGGGAGAAAGAACCTAAGGTTTAGAATTTTAAGCATATTTTCCGTTGCTGCACTGGTGGTAAAGAGCATTGTTGACCAGATGTTTCTCAGCTCCTCTGCATGCAAGCGACTTAACCATGATTCCAGCTGATACCATTGTCCAAAAGGACCCATCCTCCTCCCCGAGACTGACAAGTATGATTTCCTCAGCCAGTAAAAATATTTTCAAAAGATAACAAAGAAAATACACTAAATTTTGAGGCTTTCTTAAGGCAAAATGCCCCCTTCCTTTTTAAAAAATAAAATTATTTTTTTGCGAGACAGAGACAGATTGGCAGATCTTACATCCACTGGTTCATCCCTCCCCTAATTCAAATGTCCACAAGAGCTAGGGCTGGGCCAGGCCAAAACGAGGAGCCATGAAGTGCATCTGGTCTCACACACAAAGTGGCATGGGCCCAAACACTTGGGCCATCTTCCGCCTTCCCAGGCCCATTAGCAAGGAGCTAGATGGGAAGTCGAGCAGCAGGGACTTGAACCCCTGTGTCACAACACTGGCCCCAAATCCTTTCCTAAAGGTTGGTCAGCCCCGGCACATCACTGTGTGGGGGACAAAGTGCAGGCGTTATGCAATCGACAAGTGTGTGAGAGCAGGCAGTGTGGAAGCTCCCGGCTCCGTGTAGACAGCAGTGCTCTCCACTATAAAATCGTCCCTGCAGCTCATGAATCAGACTCTCCAAATTTGCTTAACTCGTTATTTATAGCATCATTAAGTCCGGTGACACCAAAAGGTGTCCCCGGCGCAGGAGGTAGGTCTGACTGTGCCCCAAGACAATGTGTAAAATGCCTTTGTCTCCCTCCTCCCCTGCACTTACCACGGACAGCAAGTGGAAGAAGTACATTTCCATTTGCAAGATGTGCAGCGGTATAAACCCTCACTGAATCCTAATCGACTTAACATCCTGTTGCTTTTCCGAAATCGGATGATGAAGAGTAACCCTGAGGTGGCTTAGACAGAACTCAGGCCTGTCTGCGTCGCCACAGAATGGCCTAATTTGGTGGTTATGGGGCCAGTGTTGTATGTGCAGTGATCAAACCCTGTGTTTCCAATTGTTCTTTTATGGTCAATTAAGATGGTCTTAGAATCTAGATTTAATATCCGAGTCGTCCAACGTAACAGACTAAAGCATGCCCTCCAATTACAGAGAGAATGTCTTTTTGTGACTGGTTCTCTGGTTGAGTTCTACGGGCTTCTATTTTTGAACATGACTCACAGGGCGTCTTGGAAATGGTTTTGTAAACCGTAACGAAGGTGTCTTTCTCGAGCAGCTTCCTGCCCAGAGATGCCAGAGTGCTTTACAAACTTATCAAAGTGATATACAGGGGTCATTTCAGTGTCTGCCGAAATACAGGAGCTCCGAGGGTACGGCAGGCGGGACCGGCAGGCACCGGTGAAAAATCCGAGAGAGAGCAGGGTCGAGAAAGGGGAGCGAGAGTGTGCAGCATCTAAAACAGCCTCCCCAAAGGGAGGGCCTGCTCAGATGGTCACGAGAGCCACGGCTGCTCTACCACGTACTCCGGTAGAAACGGGTCCTGCGGCTCTGCCTGTCCCAGGCAGCATGGCTGAGCAGCTCCCGGTCAAGCTGATTCTTCCCTCGCATTCTCCCCATTCGTATGAAGCACTGTAAGGTACCCTCTCACCTACCTGCCCTGAAAGGTGGGCAGGTTTCATCGCCCTGGGTTTTCTGGTGCGGTGGATCAGCAGGGGAAGACTGCTCACAACCTCTTAACCCTAGGGAAGAGTGGGCTGGGTGAAAAGGCAGCCTGTGCTTTAAAGGATGCGTTCAAAGCGTTTCTGAACGGAAGACTTTGGGGCTCTCTGTTCGTCAATGCATATTTGATATACATCGGCGGTGCCTAGATGACAAGGTTTCAGCGCCTCCAGACTTGGACTCCTTTTCATCCTGTTGATTTCACTTACCGTCTGGAGTTCAGCTCCATGGAGCAAGCATTTATTTGTCACCCTTCATCCACTTGACCCTGTTCAAGATGCAACAGAGGATACAGAAAGGAATTAACCCACAGACCCTGAGGGACCAGCAAGGTGGCTGAGAAATTCCTGCACGTAATTCAATTAAAAGGAATTCTCTATGCAGTGGCATAGGGGATATGTGTGTGTAGGGACCGTGAACGAGCCCGGAGCCTTGACAACACTCTCATGTGCTCTTGATGGTATTTGTCACATGTTTTAATTCAGTTGTGAAACAACGAAGAAGGAAGCTCAAAGACTCTCCCACACTCCCCTCCCCCATTCCCAGGAGATGGTACGGATTATATGGAATTTCTATTTCTGCATTTTTATGTGACAAACTTAGGTATCTCTTAGCAAATATTGAATTGAACAAAGTTCTAGTTAACATGTAGCAAGCTGGAATGACAGAATTACTCAGAGCTGTAACAGAGCTGGAATGATCCCCACATTGCCCCTCCAACACCTCCTTCTCGTCACTGGTACCTTTTCAAGTCTGAGTTGCAGGTAGATGAGGGAGAACTGTGTCGTGTCCAGGAGCCAGTGTGACAGAGACCAGCAGAGGGCAGGGCCAGTGAGCGAGGCAGGCCTAACCCCCAGGGGGTAGGGGGGCACCCTGGACTCTGAACAAGAGCCTAAGGTTGTGTGGAGTCAGGAGAAGTGGGGACAGAGACCAGGCTGAACTCTGCTTGGGAACTTCAAGGGTTCAGCCACCCAGGTTCCCTGGTTTGCATCAAAGAACATTTCCACTCAAGTTCACAGAAAAATGCAAACATTTTAAAAACCAGATTCATTCATCCAGAGCACGGCAGTGTCAGAAAGATTCTCAAAGTTCTCACTCTAATGCTTGGAAACTGGAGAGATCACCGAGAAAGGGGAGAGATGGGAGATGGAGAGGAGGAGGGAGAGAAAACACACAGGAAGGCATAGTGTGAGATGGGAGAGGGAGAGGAGGAGGGAGAGAAGAGAAAACACACAGGAAGGCATACTGTGGCAAAACATGGCCTTCCCTAACACTTGAAAGAGAGTATGAACTATAGTAACCCACTGTATGCTGGGGGCCCCCAAAGCATCCTGGAAACTTGAGGTTTCACATCAGCCAAGGATGGTGACAAGAGACCAGTGGGGAGACTGTGGCTGACCCTGGTCCTGGCCAGATAGTGTCCTGGGCATGGATGGATGGGTGGGTGGATGGATGGATGGATGGATAGATAGATAGATAGATAGATAGATAGATAGATAGTCTGAGTGTCTGAGTAAGACCATAACCACACAGGCTCAGGTTACAGCCTCTTCTACGATCAAAGAAAACAGTCACCACCCTGTACAAGGAGAAAAATTGGAGTCCCAGGTAGTTGAGAAGATGATGGGAGAGCATCGTATTGATCTAAGTAAGTGCATGTCTATGGGAGCAAGATGCATTATTTCTCACAGAGGGCACTGAGGGCATTGTGACGAGAACCTTGGCGAGAGTGTCTGATTTCTGAGACATCGTGAATAAGACAGATATGAGTAGATAGGACATGGGCTTGGCTGACAATTTTTTTAAGAAAGTAGAAAAGGTAAATTCTAGAAACAAATGACCACAGAGGCTGAGCTTAAGCCTTACCACAGTTCAGAATAGACCCCCTTCATTCATTGTCCTCCATCCACCCGCCCAGCCATGCACCCCTTAGCAAACTCAGTACCTGTTGTGGACCAGGCACTAGGGACATGCTAGGAAACAAATCAGAGGTAGCCTCTTTCTTAATGGGACTTAGCATCAGATGGATGGGGAGAGTATGATGCGGTGGTGAGACCCGGTTCTCAGGAAGGCTGACATTCAGATCCAGAGGGTGTCAAGATCCCTGTGTCAGGACGTTTGCTGCTGCACTCGCCAGAAACTCAGTTCAAACTGGATAAAGCAAAGGGGCGTTTCAGGGCTCAAGTGTGTGGGAGCTCTTGGCCAGGCCTGGCTTCAGGCCCGGCTGGGTGTGTGGATCTGGACACCACTTTCCACCAGGGCTTCACCTTCCGCTTCATCTGACTTTCTTCCTTCTTGGCTTCTCTCCCCGTTCTCCAAACCCCATCCACCTTTTTATTCACCCATTAGTCAGTCCCCTCCTTGTACAAGACAGCTGCCGGCAGCCCCAGGCTTGTGCCCAGTCTTCACAGAAACTCCAACAGAGAGAGTTTGTGCTTTTCCCTACATTTCCAATGAAAGTATAAAACGAAGCTTGCCTTCACCAACACCAAGCTTGCCTTTGTGTGCTGTTCCCTGAATCTCTGAAATGACCCAAGAAAACCCGATGTGCTGATGGTCCTGGTCTGAGTTACGGTCACATGACCCTCACCTCTCCAGGTGGTTCCCTCCTTCTCCTTCCACCTCTCCAGGCTGGAGTTGGCCCACATGTGTAGGTGGAGTGAGGGTAGGGGAGGCAGAGCGGTGCCTGTGGGCAGGAGGTAGGTGCCGCTGTAAGCCCTTCTCCTGTGCTGGTCCGAGGCCACTGGGCCTGTGAGCATCCGTTTTCTATCATGCGCCCTGCCTTAGCTCTGGTACTGCTGCAGCAACAGAACACCCAAGAGCAGGTGTTTCATGAAGAGTGGAAGTTTACGGGGCTCACGGTTCTGGAGGCTGGGAAGTCCGCACTCGGGTTGCTAGGCATCTGCTAAGGGCCTCCTCCTGTCCCCTGGGAGACAGGGCAGATGTGCTGAGTCGATTCTCTCTCTCCTTAGGAAGCCACCAGTGCTGTCATGGGGGCCCAGCCCTCAAGTCCTCATCTAATGCTAATGGCTTCCCAAAGACCCCACCTCCAACTGCCGTTACTATGGATTTGGATTAAGGTCCAGTGTGTACAATGGGGGCGGGGGCATTGAGAGCATAGCCCACCCAGTTGCTTCGTTTTGCTTGCTTCTTCCTTCCCTCCTTGCCTTGCACCTGGTTTCTGGCTAGAATCCCCGCTGTAATGTTGGAAAGAAAGAGCAAGACTGGACCTCGTTTCCTGTCTTCTGACATCAGGAAGAAGCATCCCATCTGTAAGCGTTCATACCCCCAGGGACAGTGCTGGCTGCAGGGTGTTCCCGTGTGCTGCTTATCACGTTGAACAAGTTCCCTTCAACCCCAAATTTTTATCATGAAAGATTTTTATCAAATGCTCTTTCTACATTTACTCATCTGATTGTGACCTTTTTGACTTTTAGTCTGTTGATAAAGGTTTTCGGCACTACTTGATCCTTGAGTATGAAGACAGACTTACATTCCTGTGGTTAAGTCTATGGAGTCATTTTCCTTGAAGTCCAGCATCAGTGTGTGTAGACCAAAACCAAGGGGCCAGCAGGGCTACAGCTTCTGCAGGTGTGCTAGTGGAGCAGTGGTTCCCTCCTTCTCCTTCCAGCATCTTGCGGTGGCTAGCGTTCCTCGGCTCTTGGTTGCATCACTCCAGTCTTCACGGCCAAGATCTTCACATTTCTCTTAGCTCTGACTGTGTAGTTCCTTCTCTATCTCTCGTTGAGTCTCTGGGTTCTTCTGTTACGGGAACAGTGACGGCACTGAAGCCAACTTGGATAATCCAGAATGATCTTCCTGCTTCAAACTCTTAATTCAGTCCCATCGCAGACATCTTTTTTTTCCCAGTGAGATAACACTCACAGGTTGCCTGGATTAGGATCTGATATCTTGGGTCCATTGTCATCATGCTGCCTAAGTGGTTGAGTTTAGTTTGCCAATATTTTGCTGAGGCTTTACTGTTTCTTGTTCGCTTGCAAAATAATCCAAACAACTTGGGCTGGGTTAGGCCAAAGCCAGGAGCTGGGAACCCCATGAGGCTCTCCCATGGGGGTGGCAGGAACCCAAACACTTAAGTCATCATCTCCTGCCTCCCAGAATGCATTAGCAGTCAGCTGGATCAGAGCACAGAACAGCCTGGACTCTAACCAGGCACGCCGATACGAGATACAGGCAGCAGCTTGGTCCACTGTGCCACCACATGCACCCCAGGTCTGCATCTTTGTTTTCTTTTGATATCTGTATGTGGTTTTTGTGTCTGTGTAAGAATGAATTGGCAAGTATTCTTGTGTGTTTCATGGAAGAGTTTGCAAGATACTGGTGTTATTTCTCTTTAGAATGCTTGATAAACTTCACCAGTGAGGCCATCTGGGTTTGGACCTTGTGAAAATGTTTTAAATTATTGATTCAGTTTATTTGATTTTCATGGTCTTCGGGTATTACAATTTTTAGTTTGAGTTCGCACCATAATGTTTTTCTAGCATTTTAACTATTCCAAATTGCCTAATGTGGTGGCATATAATCACTCGCAGTAATCCCTTGTAATCTTTTAAGTCACTATTAAAATTAGTGGTAATGTGCCCTTTTTCATATCTCAATTTGTGCCTTTTCTCTTTTTCCCTTGGCTGTTTCAGCAAAAAATCTGTCCACCTTGTTGACCTCTGCATAGAACTAACTCTTGGGTTTCACTGATTATCTTTATGGCTTTGCTGCTCGGCATTTTAAAAAGGGCTTGGCAAATTAAATTCTGGCTGGACAGCTGTGTCATGAGTAACTGGGAAAAGCAAGGAAGGCACAGGAGGACGCACCTCAAGTCCTGGAAGGATCCTTAAGAAGAAATGAGCAGATTCTTCTATATGCCAGAGGGCGGAATTCTTACTGGTGGAGTGCGTGGGCAAGGTATAGAGAAGCAGACATGAGCATGTCTTGGCTCTGTCCTATTACAGAGCTCCTAGTAGGGACAGGTGTGGACCCAAACCCTAGCCTCTGCTATCTGTATGTGTTAGTTAAGAAGCATACGCTGCTGCACTAGACAGACTTCCCACACCCAGGAACTTAACAAGTAGATATTTCCTTCTTGCTCTCAAGACAATGTCCCGCAGAGGAGTAGTTTGTGATCCAGGTCAGAAAGCGAGGAACAGCCCGTCTGTGCCCATTCCACTGACCAGACTACATGGGTCTGGGTGGTTGGTCTAACCATGAGTCCATCAGAAAATCCACTATCCGCTCTGTACTCCCTGTTTAACTTGAGGTTCAGATGCCTCTTAACCTTTTGTGTCCTTAACTGTAGGAGAATGATAATATTGTCACATAGGCATCCCCCCATTCCTCAACATCAGACACACTGAGTACTTGCGCCTGAGTTGGGGGGGGGGGGTGCGTGAAGGAAGTGGGTTTGAGGACTGGTGCACGATGGCGTGCTGAGATCTGCCTTTGCTGTGTAGTCGGGGTTCACGGTTTGAGGATGGTTGCTGCTGCCATTGCTCCTCAGACTTGAGAAAGGAAGGAAGCCGGAGAATCCGTTTCAAGCTGGAGTGTGTAGAGCTAAGTCTTCCTCTTGGGAAGTGTTCTGACAGACGTCAGCTCTTAAGGACGTCGACGTGGAATCCTGCCCTAGCCTACAGTCTGTGGCTGTGTGATCCAGTGGACGTGAGACAGATGATGATTTCGCAGCTATGTTGAGGAAGCTGCTCAGATGTCCTAAGGCTCGGGCTCCTGAATCCTAAAACCCTGCTTAGCTGGGTAGCCGTGGACACTGAGTGAGGTAAATTAGATGAAACTGTGGACCAAAGCCTGGCCCACAGACTGGGTAGGTGCTTAGGAAACGTTAGCTTTCTTTCCATCTATTTCCTTCCCTTCTTTACTGTTTGCTGTTCTGTGGTACAGACAATGGTCTGTATTAACTGGATTTGAAGTGATCATTTATTGTAATTTAATATTAGAAAACTTCTGGGTTGGAAACAGAGATGGCAGTTCTACTGTTTCCAAACCTTTCCTGTCTGTAAGTGATAGCAGAATCACAGAATCTGGGTCCCCAGGGGCCCTGTCACTTGGGACTCCATGCTTGCATGTATATAGCAATTGGCTTCTTCTTTTTTTTTTTTGGACAGGCAGAGTGGACAGTGAGTGAGAGAGACAGAAAGAAAGGTCTCCCTTTGCTGTTGGTTCACCCCTCAATGGCCATTGCGGCCAGTGCGCCATGCTGATCCAATGGCAGGAGCCAGGTGCTTCTCCTGGTCTCTCATGGGGTGCAGGGCCCAAGCACTCAGGCCATCCTCCACTGCCTTCCTGGCCACAGCAGAGAGCTGGCCTGGAAGAGGGGCAACCAGGACAGAATCCAGTGCCCCGACCAGGACTAGAACCCAGTGTGCTGGCGCCACAGGCGGAGGATTAGCCTATTGAGCTGCGGCGCCAGCGCACAATTGGCTTCTTAGAACTCTGAAGAACTATTTATGGGCAAACGTGCCAGGAATCTGAATGTTTACATACAGTCAGACTGATGGAGGGTAACCAATGTCCTAAGGAAACCAGTGATCTACGATTTATCTGTAAGGAGCTGTTGAATGCTGGTGGGGAAGCCAGAACAGGAGAATCCTCTTGGAGCTTGCCTCTCTGCAGTTGCTGCTGGGAACAGGCAGACATGCTGCCTAGCTCATGCAGCGACACGCGACACCCCTTCCCCCGGGGTCGCTCCTCTCCCCTGATCCATAAACATCAACACCACTTAAAAACAAAGTGAGTTTACAGACAGGGTAAAACCAAGCCTCTGAATCAGTTATTGAAGGGTGAGGCCATCAGACAGTGGTGCCCTGGCTGCTCCTGGCTGCCCAGTGTCGGGGACTTTCAGTGCTGTGGTAGCACTGTATTACCGGGAGCCCTTGCTGTCCTGCCGATTGTCAGTTGGGTCCTGGGTTATTCCAGAACCTGAAGAAAAGCCACCGTCTACCCTCTTTCAGAGCTTTTAAGATAAACACAGAGAGCGCTGGGAAGGCGGGTGAGTTACGGTTATCAATGCTGAGCGTGAGGTTTCCTGTACAATAGCATTGAGTCTTCTAAGCGCCATGGCTGGCGCTTCACAGAATACAGAAAGCAATAATAAATAACGTGTGCCTGGAGTAGCGGCTTTGAGTAATGGAACCAGCTAACATTTAGAATTTTACTAGGGAAGAACCGTCTCAGAAGTTCTTAGTGCCATTATTACACCCTCATTAAAACTGACGATTCTTATTTTAAAGCACTTCAGGGACCCTCATTGATGGGTGCCCGAAAGAAAGACATTGGTACTCTTTATTCCCTTTAAATCTTCCCTTGGGACTGTAGACTAAGCATACTACTCTGATTACTCAAGTGGGTGGGTTTTTCGCTGTCTTTATTTCGCGTCCTTTAATCATCTTGAGAGATTGAAGCCTTCCTCATCATGAAGTGTAGACTGAGTGCTGTGAGATTCTCCATGTTGAGAGCCCGGACAGAACTCGGAGACCCCAGCTCTGGGTCAGGGGCAGAGGGGAGGTGGCTGCCTCCATTAGTCCTCTGGAACACCTGCCGGCTGTAGACCACCTCACGGAAGGGGAGAGAAGGTGCTATAATGTGAGCGCATGAGAGAGATAGTCCAGAGTAGTGGTGGCCACCCAGGGAGACCCACAGCCAGGGGAGCATACAGGACAGTTTTCCTGCAAATGATTGCCAACTGGGAATGTAGGCTGCATGTTACCAGGTACACTGTTTATCTGGATAAGGTGCAGATTGGCCATGATAGCTGCATTCTAGGAAGGAAGAGGACAGAAGGCCATGTCTGCATTTCACTGGGCAGGGCTTGCCCTGGAAACCTCTACAGATGTCTGGTTTAATCTCGTCAGCTAGAACAGGTCATGTGTGGGCACTGTAGCTGCACAGGAGGCTGGGAAAGTGAGCTCTGATGTCTCCACCAATGTGGGAGAAGCAGAATTGGGACAAGTAATTTAGGGGCGTAGTGTTGCTTCACCCAGGCTGAACACTGCCCACCCACATGCAGGTTTTCAGTCGGCTCTGTATGTGTTAGAGAGAATGAAACATGCTAGAGTCATATAAGGCCTGCAGACCTTGAGTTTCTAACATCCACGTAAGCCAAACCCATGGCCCTCTCTTTGCTTCTCGCTTCAGTAGTGTGTTGTCTCCTGACATGGCAATGTCAGGTCTTCAGTCACCCAGAAGTTGCTTTCACTTCTCCCTGGAGTCTGTCTGCTAGAGCATTCAGCATACCGACTCCTTTTGTCAGGTAATAATGAGTTTTCCCATTTTAAAAAATTCAACAAAGAATTGCAGCACTGCCAGCCAAAGACTCTGATCAACACAGGAAAACCAGCAAGAGACCTGGTCTGATTCCAGACTGGAGGAAAATACAAATCAAAGAAGACGATTTAATTATCCCATGCCACTTTATCTCGGGCAAATGGATAGATTCCAGTAGTCCAAAAGTCACAAGCTTTTTTTTCTGTAAGGAGCCAGATGGTGAACACTTTAGACTTTGCCAGTCTTGAGGTCTTTGCTGCACCTTGAAGCTCTGCTGTTGTAGTGCCATGGACAATGCGTGAATGCGCAGGGATGGCTGTGTCTCTACAGAACATTTACAAAATAAGGCTGGGTGCTGGCTTTCACCAGCAGCCCACAGGCACTGGCACAAGGAACTGAAGAATATTACAACATTTTCACCTCTCTTCCTGCTTTCCAGAGACCCACAAGGGTCTCCAGGCTGAAGAGCTCTGACTTGGATAGTCACACCCTGTCCTAGACCACTCTCAGCCTGTCCTCAGTTGTCTGAACTCTTGCACTGTGAATCCCAGCAGTGTTGTTAGAAACAATGTGCCCACTTAGTTCCCTCCTCCGTGGCTTTGATCTTGACTGCCAGAAGTCATCGCCAGATTGCTGGAAAGTGAAGGCGAAGTTTCTTGGCTGCTTAGCCCACAGGCTTTTGAAGGATACACCAGCCTGGAATCCTGGCTCTGCTGCTCTCTGTCTTTATGACTATTTACTGGACCACCCCGCAGAGGCCTGGGCGGGAAGGGTCCCACCAGACTGTGGTGCTCATGTCAGTTCACCAGGGTTGTCATCGGTTCCATCCTGAACAGGAGCAGGTGTTGTGCTTTGCTGTCTGTTGCGTTCTGGTGTGCAGTTACAACTGTACATCAAACCATCACACACTTGCCAGCTTAAGGCGACATCTATTTTGCTCCCAGATAGGGTTGAATGGGGACACTACCCCAGTGTCACCTGGGGTAGTGTGAAGGCTGGGATTATTAGTAGCTGAGGCTGGAGTCTTTTCCTGATTGTTCCTTGATGTGTCTAGTGGTTGATGCTGACTCTGTGCCAGAACCTCCACACAGGGTCTCTCCACGTGACTACCTGGGCTTCCTCACACCATGGTAGCTGATGGCAAAAGCAAACACCCTAGGAGAAAGATCATGGTAAAAATGCATGGTGTTTTACATCCTAAGCATGAAAGCACCACTTTCTCATATTCTGTAGTTGTCAGGATAGTTAAAAGTTCTACTCTGGCTGAGGAGATGAAACACAGACTCCATCACTTGAGAGAGGCCCATCACCATAACCATCACAATGCATGTAGGGCATCAGAGATTTAGTAGGGTGACAGCTATTTGGGAAAAATTCAGGCTTCCATACACAGTATAACTTGATCTATTTTCAGCCAATGTCTTAGCATCTTGAAGCCCTTTAGTTGACGTGATGCAAGGAAACCTATTGTGGGGAGGGGTTGCTTGACTGAAAGCCAGAATACTGGTGTTTAGATGACCCAGAATAGATGTGAGGTCCTCGTCTATGGCATTTCTTTCTTCCTGGGAAACTCCTACTTAGATGTTAGATCTCAGACATTGTGCTTTTACTTAATAAGTCTCCCCCGGCAAGTGCCCCTAAAGAATTCTATGCTTGTCACACCATGTGGCAGCTGCCTCCTGTCAGCGCTGGTGCCTGCCTAGACCATGAGAGACAACTGGGAAGAAGCCAAGCCCATGTGATTCACCACTGAGTCCTTAGCACAGGTGCCTGGCCCAGCGCACAGATGATCAATAACACACGTGTGGAAGGAGTGAGTGACCAGTGCTAACGGGGTTTCTGTACACCAGCGTATGAACAGTGGTTCACTGAACGCCCAGAGGATCGATACCTGACTTTGTTTCAGTTGTGTAAACAATTTTTGAGGCTTTCCTAAATAGTAGACACTGTCAGACCCTGGAGGCTTCAGATAAAGGCACTGCTCAGCTTGTAGTCTGGTAGTGAGGACATAAGGTTCCAATAATAACTTAGATGTTTTCATTCTTACTCCATCCTAGACGCTGTTCTATGTGCTTTCACTCTGTGTCTCATGCTGCTCTGTTATATTGGGAAGGTGATGGCGGTCCTGCCATCCAGAGTGGTAGATTTTTTTTTTCCAGAAAATGTTACCGTTAGTATGGCTTCTTCTTATTATTTTTTTTTTTACTTTTATGAGCATTCAGAAATGATTTCTGCTTACACAGACTCATTGGAAGAAAAGTAGAATTCTAGAAATGATATGGCTGAATACTGAGGAGAGGCCTATTTAAAATTTTGACAGAAACTGCAAAATTACCTTTCCAAATGTCACACCAAGTTAAAGTGCCCCAAAGAGCTTTTCAAAATAACCTTGTCCTCACACCCTCACCAGCTCTGGTTACTGTCAGTGGTTTTCAATATCTGCTGATCTTTTGGGTGACATAGAAAATTCCACCTTTGTTTTCTGTATTTATCTTAGGAACTTGTTTTGAGAATTAGGTTCTTTCAACACAAAATAGAATTGTCCAAGATGAGATTTTTATGGGTTCTATAAAAACCTCTCAATTTGCAACAATTAACAGATTTGAATGATTGAACTTTTTTATTGTTTTTAAATCCTAAAGTAATGGATGATCCATAGAGAACTTTTATTTTTATTATAGCTGACATTTAATGCGAAGTAGTGGGAAAGACTGGAAATTGGGATGAGCAGTTTTTCTGAAACGGAGTGGAATCCTTGCTTTCTCCTCTTCATGGATCCACTGTTGAGTATGTGGATAACCCTTCCAGTGCGGGCCGACATCACCAGTATGGAGAGAGTCACGTCTGTGGTTGCAAGGCACTTTCTGTCCTGGAGATGTCTGTCTCATCGCTGGAGGGATGACTCTCAGGATCTGTCCTTGGACGTGTTCTGTGTGTCCTTTGAACTACTGTCCCAGCACCTCCAAGACATCTTTATGTGGGGGTGTGCATCAGGGTGATACGTCTGTTTCTCACTGCTCACTAAAGTATAGAATAGGCTGTGGGCTGAAGGTGTTTCCCACAATGGGTGCTAAAGCTTGCTGTATCATGTGCCAGTATTTAGATCCTGAGGGTGGAGTCCTCACGAGTAAGAGCAATGCCCTTAAAATGAGACCCCAGAGATCTCCCTTACCATTTCCCAACGCGTGAGCACACAGTGCAGAGATGGCCACCTGGGGCCGGGGACTGGTCCCTCACTAGATTTGCTGTCTCTGAGTGCATTGGTCTTGGACTTCTGGTTTTCAAAACTGGAGGAAATAAACTTCTGTTGTCCATCAGCCACTGGTCTTCAGTATCTTATTATAGTGGTCCCTATGGATCAAGACAACATATATCATAGAGAAGTGGGGGTGCTGCAAGTCTGCATCCTGATGAATTTTCACAAACTAAGCACACATGTAACACACACTCAGATCGAGAAACAAAGCATGGCCAGCTCTCAGCGTCCCCTGCTCCTCGTCAGCCAGCGTCCCTTCAGTGTGGTCACTCTCCTGAATCCTGGTAGCATGCATTGGTGTGACTCTTTGGCACTTTTTGCCAATGGAATCATTCAGACTATGCCCTTTTGTGTGGCTGGTACTGTATCTCTCTCTCTCTGTCTCTTTTTTATTTGACAGGTAGAGTTATAGACAGAGAGAGAGAGAGAGACAGAGAGAAAGGTCTTCCTTCTGTTGATTCACTTCCCAAATGGCACCACTGCTGGAGCTACACCTATCCAAAGCCAGGAGCCAGGTGCTTCTTCCTAGGCTCCAATGCGGGTACAGGGGCCCAAACACCTGGGCCATCCTCCACTGCCTTCCTAGGCCACAGCAGAGAGCTGGACTGGAAGAGGGACAGCCAGGACTAGAACCCGGCACTCATATAGGATGCCAGCTCTGTAGGCAGAGGATTAACCAAGTGAGCCACGGCCCCGGCCCCCTTGTATCTCTTTAAATACAGTATTACATCCATAGCTAACAGTTAGCTACCATGATGCACAGGTACTTTTACAACTTCTTTGTATTATACTGAACACACTTGGATAAACTATGCATCAATTTTGGTTGTTTTAAATTTTATTTTGAAGTTACTCTAACCCTTGTATAGGGATGCCAAAGATAAATATTTCCTTTTCACATGTCTAGTTTGTATATTTTCTTTTTTATAAATAACTTATTAAAATCAGGACTCTCTGCAAAGCCATATTGCAAAGCCAGCTCCGTGTCAGCTCTCTTTGCAGTTGAGGTCTGTAACTGTCGTTAATAAACACATTAAGATGTTCTTAGGATTGTGAGCGGGGATGCATTGGAATACATCGTTTTAAACTGCACACTGAAAATGACTGCCATGAACGTCAGAGAGGAATAAATGAATCAATACCCAGGCTCACCTGGGTGAGAAGGACAGAGGGGATCAAACAGCCCTCTCTCTGCATTCCCTTTCAGGAAATGATGACCTGTCAGAGGGCATCACTCACTCACATCCCCAATTAAATTAAAATCCTGAGCTCTAAAACCTGCCTTTGCCTGAAGACATGAATGTTAAACTGCGACTCCACTGTTTTGCCACGAGGGCAGCTCCTGCCATCTATCACGTAGCAAACAAGTTCTGCTGCTGTTACTGAGAAAGTCGAGGTCTCCCCTGAATCTAAGCAAAACCACGCAGGCCCCATGTGCTGCTATGGAAGAGCCCCTGGGGTATGATCCTGGAGACCCTGAGACTGAGTCATTAGCTGTGTGACTCTGCCCAGGCAACCTGCTTTCCACCATCGTATACTCAAGTTTCCCTTCCTCTAGTGTCAAAAAGCTGCTGTGTAACCCATTTTTTATGTAAACCACCCAGTTTTCTCATGGTGCAATTAGAGGTCACTAGAAAATGATACGAATTTCTATTGAAATTAGATCTTTTAAAACAAAGATTTATCTATTTATTTATTTGAAAGAGTTACACAGAGAGAGGAAAGGCAGAGAGACAGATCTTCCACTCTCTGATTCACTCCCCAATTGGCTGCACAGGCCAGAGCTGTGCCAACCCGAAGCCAGGGGCTACTTCCACGTCTTCTGCGTCTCCCACACAGGTGCAAAGACCCAAGCACTTGGGCCATCTTCTACTGCTTTCCCAGGCCATAGCAGAGAGCTGGATTGGAAGTGGAGTGGCCGGGACTTGAACCAGTGCCCACATGGGATGCCGGCCCTGCAGGCGAAGGCTTTACCTGCTATGCCACAGTGCCAGCCCCTGAAACTAGATCTTAAACAAGAAACAAGTGATGATAGCCATTGGTCAACATGGAGCATTTTATTTTCCAATGATGAATGCATGCTCTGGGAAGGTTTGAACTACACCATACTTTGCAAAATGCCTCATTTATTCAACCTTTGATACTTCAGACATAAACAGAAATCTGACAGATCTGTAAGCAATGGGAAAATGAGAATTGGACCTTAACAGTTTCTTTGTTGGGAATTAAGTTCCACGGGACAGGGAACACTTCTATGTGCTTCAAGTCTAGTGTGAAGCGTGAGCATGAGTGAGTGTACGGAAAACATGTCCTGAGTAAGACAAAGGTGGCTGTGGCTCCGCCTTCTGGTAAACTCTACCATGTGGGAAAAGCAAAAAGACTTGTGGAGAGACAATGCAGCTGCTTCCCATGAGGACGGGCACTGTGGGTTTACCAACAAGGGTGCTCTCAAAGAAGGCGTTTCACGTTCATGCACAAGAGCGAATACTCTGAATCAAATAAATGTTGACAAGTGATCTTGAAAGATTTGCATTACTTTCTCCTCTAAGTGTGTCCTCTGCAATGTTTGGAACACACTCGTGCTGAAAATTTAACTTTGTTGATCTGAAATTACAGCGTAACTGTGCATCTTGTTGAGTTTGCTTTGAAACCCCCGGTCTCATTAGCTCCGTCTTTATCAATTTTCTCTTCTAGGCAATAAATGCCAATAAAGGTGAAGAGAGTACTTTTGAAGAGTTGCGTGAGTTTGGCTGTTTCTAGCTGATCTGTAACAGCAAAATCTTAAATATTTTTTCATGAGCTTCTCTATTAAAATCCGAGGAGAGGATGGCTCATTGACGAAGAACTGGAAGTTTCCTAAGACAACAAAATTTAGGGACGGAGTGGAGACCATTGGCTGAGGCTCCTCAGGATCACGTGTGTGGCCGTTACTAAGGCGTTTTCCCCACCGGGGACAATGTCTACGTGAGGAAAGTTCTAGCTGCAAGACTTGGTTTTTATACCTCAGGGCAAACCTTTCTACTTTATAACTAGTATCGGTGAAGAGGTGAAAACTGGGGATGTTTGATAGGGTAATGCAGTTGTTACTTTTCATAAATGTTTCAGAAATCAGAAGTAAATGGGCAGGATGCATTGCTGGGATGGATTATCAGCAATTAATAGAATATGAAGAAATGCAGGATTCTGTACATGGGTCCAGTCACTGAACTGGGGACTACTGCATACCTGTATAGCCAAGATGGAGTAGAAGCATCAGTGAAAGTTAGCATGGGTATTTTAATCCCAAAACCATTGTGTTGTATTAACACTTTAATTATCGTCACGGCTTTTTTCTTGACACACCTCTGAGTGTGGGAATTCTCTGGATCTTTGGTTTAGATCAAACAGTTCAGGGGATCTGTTTTCAGTTATTTGGTAAACAGGTCACAACCATTTGTGTCCCTTTGATCAGATGACCTATGAGCTGTTTGCACAAATGAGACACAGCTGCACATCTTATAGCATTGGGTGGTCAAAGGTGGAAAGGACAGCCCTGGGAGATCAGCTCAGGAGACTCCAGTTGTTGGGCCAGTGGTTCCCAAACTGCAGTGAATGTCAGAACCACTTGTCAGGCGTGTTAGGATAGTGGTCCTTCTGCATAGCTTCTCACTCAGCAGCCCAGGACTGGGGCCCAAGGATTTGCATTTTTAAAGTGTTTCTCAGGGGCCAGCACCATGGCTCACTTGGTTAGTCCTCTGCCCGCGGCACCAGCATCCCATATGGGTGCTAGGTTCTAGTCCCGGTTGCTCTTCTTCCAGTCCAGCTCTCTGCTGTGGCCCAGGAGGGCAGTGGATTATGGCCCAAGTGCTCAAGCCCCTGCACCCGCATGGGAGACCAGGAAGAAGCACCTGACTCCTGGCTTCAGATCGGTGTAGCTCCGGCTGTAGCGGCCATTTGGGGGGTGAACCAACAGAAGGAAGACCTTTCTTTCTGTCTCTCTCTCTCTCTTACTGTCTAACTCTATCAGTCAAATAAATTATTTTAAAAAAAGTGTTCCTCAGGGCTGGCACTGTGGCACAGTAGGTTAATCCTCCACCTGCAGCACCAGCATCTCACGTGGCCACTGGTCCCAGTCCCATCTGCTCCACTTCTGATCCAGCTCTCTGCTATGGCATGGACAAGCAGTAGAAGATGGCCCAAGCTCTTGGGCCCCTCTAGTTGCCCACATGGGAGACCTGGAAGTAGCTCCTGGCTTCAGATTGACTCAGCTCTACCTTTGCAGCCATTTGGGAGATAAACCAGTGGATGGAAAACCTTTCTGCCTCTGTAACTCTGCTTCTCAAATATATTAATAAAATCTTTTTAAAAATAGTGTTCCCCAGGCTGCAAGTGCTGTGGCATAGCGGGTTGAGGCTCTGCCTGCAATGCCAGCATCCCATATAGGCACCAGTTGGCGGCCCGGCTGCTCCACTGCTGATACAGCTCCCTGCTAATGTGCCTGAGAAAGTAGTATAAGGTGGCCCAAGTCCTTGGACCCCTGCACCCATGTGGAAGATTCACAAGTAGCTCCTGGCTTCGGCCTGGCCCCGCCCTGACCATTGCAGCCATTTGGAGAGTAAACCAGCTCATAGAAGATCTCTGTCTGTCTCTCCTCATCCCACTCTAACTCTGCCTTTCAAGTAAATAAAAAATAAATCTTTTAAAATAAAGTGTTCCCATGATGGTGATGCTGCCATAGACTGTAGAGTTCATGATGAAAAGCCCTTTCTATAATGGTGAATGTCTATCACCAGGACATATGTTGCACCAGTGCTGTGAGAATTGGTGCTGTCGATTCTACCCTGTGTGTTGTCCACACCGGGGCTTAGACTTACTATGTGTTAAGGGAGAGAAGAGTTAGGGGAGTGGGTGGGGCTTGGTGCATCCTTTTCCCCCTGGGGTTTCAGGTTCTGTGGCTCTTCATGGACTCCTCTGAGAATCCTCTTTAAGGTCTACAATGACCTCTGTGTGCAGAGCAGCAGTCCACCTTCAGCAGGCCCGGGGTCCTGGTCCTGGCCTCCATCCTTAGCATGGTCCTACCACAACCAAGATGGTGACGCCGTGTGAAGAGCACAGGCACTGCTTTTGTGGGGGCCAGGGTGCTGGTTCTGGGCTGTGACCTCAGCACGGCCCTGCCGTAACCAGAATGCACTGCTGGCTGGTGCTCGGACTCTTGTCAAAGCCCTGGGCCTTTAAGCAGATGGCAACTTCCGAGCTCTCACCCTTCTGTTTTTAGCAAAGAAAAATAATAACTGGCATTAAACTAAGTTCATAAGCGCCCCACACTCATCACTGCACTTTTTTCCATGTTTTGTTTTGATTTTCAAGTGTCTCTCTGGGGCAGCTACAGCACAAGCCATGACTCGCTTGTTTGCAGGCCTGCGAGAGATCAAGCCCCTTTGACACAAGCATTGACAGCCATGCTTGTTCCTCGCTTCTCTGTGTTACTGTTTGGCTTTTCACTGGAGGCCGTATGAGGTGGTCTGTAATGGAGACTGTCCCCCCTCCCACCCCATGCGCTCACACTTTCACAAAGTAGCTGACCAGGAAACGCCCAGAGAACTCCACCCAGCTGGTATCTCCCAGAGCAATCCCTAACCTTCATACCATGTCTGGCACCGTAGGATTTGTGACCAAGTGCAAACGTCAGCGTATACATCATTGCAAACCAGTGCTCAACGCTGGTGCCTGTTGGTCTTTGTGTGTTACCTCTGAACTTGCAGGGACTTCATTTTTGCTGTGAATCAGATACAGATGGTCAGTCAGGCCTTAAGACCAGTTTGTCCCTTCTATTGTGTATCAAAGATAGCACTGTGGGTGCTTGTGGATTTAATGTTGTTTGTTCATTGATTGTATCTATTATATTTGCTTTTAAATGTTTTCAAATAGTGTATTAAAATACAGTGGCATAAAAGTAAAGATTTTTGTGGCAACATAATACAGAACAATAATTGGATACAGTTATTACAATCTAACTCCAAATTTGCTTTGAGTTTGTACTTAACCATGGAAAAAACGGATACACTGAGTAGTTCTCATGTGACTGGAAGGAGCTGGGGCAGCCTGCCGAGAAACAGGGTGAGAAGACTTCTCACTCTTGGTGTTCCTGAGTGTGGCTGGCAGGAGTGTATCATCAGAGCCTGTACCAAAACCAGAGCTGCGTTGCACAGGGACTAGCTCTTTTTCCAAAAGTGTAAAAGCGTTCTGTGCCTGGCTTCCTTGTGTATCTTGCCTCTGAAGACATGAAGGGGCGTCACGGGAAGGGGAGTGAGTTCCTGCAGATTCAGCTTTCTGGCCATGAGACTTGACTCGGGATGGAACTCGGTGGACTGAGGGGATTAAATGGTCAATGCCTTTCAGATTAGCGCTCTGCAGTAGCAGTGGTGTCTCCCAGCTCTGGAGGACATTGCGAGGAACTTCAGTACGGAGTTTTGGGCAGGACCTGAGGTCGCACTGTCTGTGGTGCTGGGAGATGACTCAGCCTCAGCCGCGCATCAGTGCTGGGCTTCTTTGAGGACGCGCTTGTCTGGTGGGGACACATGAGACAGGGTGCATTTGTTTTTGTCTTGGTTAAAGTCCTGAAGCAAGAAAAGAATGGGATGCACGTAGCGTGTTCAGGGGCACAGCAAGCACAGGAAGTGCATAGGAGACGAGGAGAAAGGACGAGAAATCAGAGCAGGTGCAGTATTAATGTACGGTGTGGGAGTAAAGTTCTTTTGTGTTTTTTAAAGATTCATTTATTTATTTGAAAGTCAGAGTTACACAGAGAGAGGAGAGGCAGAGAGAGAAAAATCTTCCATCTGATGGTTCACTCCCCAGATGGCTGCAATGGTCTGAGCTGTGCCAATCAGGAGCCAGGAGCTTCTTCTGGATCTCCTACACGGGTGCAGGGGCCCAAGGACTTGGGCCATCTTCTGCTGCTTTCCCAGGCCACAACAGAGAGCTGGATTGGAAGTGGAGCAGCTGGGACTCAAACCAGCACCCATGTGGGATGCCGGCACTGCAGGCTGCAGCGTTATCCACTTTGCCACAGTGCCGGCCCCTGAAGTTTAATTCCCTAAGAAAACTCTGGGACTGATGAGGAAAACTTGCTTTAAAAGGAGTCTGCCAAGGGAGGTGGAGACTGGGACACTGGCAGACAAGGCCCCTTCTGTCAGGGAGGTTACTGCCACCTCTCTTGTTGCAGGCATTCCCAGAAGGAGGGCGATGTTTCCAGGGCACTTGGCACCAGCAGGGCCTCACCCCTGCCATACCCACAGGCCGAGTAGGTAGCTCCCTGTGGCTTGGGGAGAAGCCCCCAGATGCAGAGCTGCCCTGGTGTGTGATGGGACCTGTGCAGTGGGAGCAGGACACTGACGGCCCCTGGCACGTGAGGTGGCCCTGGGAAGCCGTGGTGGCCATCGGGACTAAATCGGAGAGGCTGGCCACCGTCGGTATCTGTGTGATCTCTCCATAGCCTCATCACTCTGTTACCCTGAACAAATCACGCCTTGTTAAGTGTCAGTTTTCATCCCTGTGAGGTGGAGATGGTAGAGTCACCAGCATCTCCTGGAGTGAATCTGCGTCTAGAACGAGCTCACGAACATCCGTGTTGTCGCTCAGCTTGGCAGGTCTGGCTCTGGCTATTACTGCAGTTACTGTTGTCCCTGTGGTTTCTTTTGGGTTTGGCCGTCAGTTAGAGGCCCTGTTTCATAGTTTCTTTAACCCCAGATCTGACCCCGGTGAAGATGGCGAAGTAGACAGAGCTGGCTTCTTTCTTGGCTGCTTCATACATCGTGCACGATGTTTGTGGAAAACTAATCAGCACCTACATTTGTTGTCTAATTTTCTTTTACTCGCATGTACCATGCCACTTGATTAGCAATCAGCGCCATGTTGGCAGGCAGGACAGGCCCCATTTCTCCTAATCAGGACGTAGGAAGCAAGTGCTGGTGTTTAAAGGGAACCCTTTTATGAGCTCTTGTTCCATGACTCCTAATTGTTTTATTCTCAAACTCAACCCAGCTGCAAGCTTTATTAGGGAAACATTTATTCAGATAACAAACATTGGGCATGAAGAGGGGGGTGATTATTTTACAAAGCATACGAATCTCTGTAGGTTATAGTGCCACTCATCCCTGAAATGAAAAGGTGCACATTTTGGCTGAAATGTTACTCTGTAGATGGACAATACAATGAGCATTTGGGAATTTCGGGCATTTGATTTAAAAAAAAAATCAAATGAATAAATACCAACAAAATGAGTTATAAAAAAGTGACCAGGAAGTGCCAGAAGCTGACCAGGGTGAACAAAATGCCCAAGTCCCATTCATTCTCATTCATTCATTTCCATAAAATATTTTTCAGTTCCTGATATCTTCATACTTTGCTCAGTGTTTTAGTAGAGGATAGAGACAATGAAATTGTTAACTGGTTGTCAGGTGGGATCTCCCATCTTATCATATCTTAGTCGCCTGGGCCCACTCTATGCCTTGTGAATGTTCAGTGATATCCATAAAATTTCTGGAATTTTGTGGCGATGAGGTCTCACATACCCATGTCACCTCAAGCTCCAAGATCATGTTTCTGCTTACTTAGTTGTTTCGTGTTCTCCTCCTCCTCTTATTTCACAATCTCATGTGGAGAACGGCCCCTCCTTTGCCTTTACCCCCCAGACTCTATATAAAGCATCATGGGGAGCATCGTGTTGTGTAGAAATACACAGAAAAGTGACTGTTGGCCCTGTGCTGTCATAACACGATGACTGCAGAAGGGGTTTGTAAACTTCTAGAAGGTGTGGGACTTCTTCCCAAGAGGCGAGCAGTCAGCTCTGCTCAGGACACTGGCCGGGTGTCCTGTGTTTCAGTTCTGAGTCCCAGGAGACTGTGGCCCAGTCCCCCACCCTTGAGATGCTAGTCCCATGGACAGACAGTTGCACCTGTGCTACTGACCCACCGGCTAAGAACGGGAATTCCTGCAACCCGCTACTAGGGTGCATTAATTTGATCAGATGCCCCACAGAACTCAGGGGAGCACAGAGGGTGCAGTGAAGAGGCGCAGAGTAAGGTATGGGAGAAGAGGGGTGGGGTCTCCCTCCAGTGCGATGTCTTCCAGGAACCTTCATGTGTTCGGCTTTCTGGAAGCTTTTCAGCCCTATTCTTTCTGGGTTTATAAGGAGGCGTTATTACCTAGGCATCATTACTGACTCCTTGGCTTCTGGTGATCAACTTAGCTTTCATCCCCGTTCCAGTCCCAGGAGGTTGTGAGGTGGGACTGGGTTGTTGGCATGTCCCAGTCCTCTAATCCTGCCTTTATGTTTCTGGAACTTTGCCCCATCCTGAAGCTACCCAGAGGCAGCCAGCCATTAATCCACTCATCAGCATACAAGAAGACACTGTTGTTCCCAAGATGCTAAGGACTTTAGGAGTTGTGTGCCAGGAAACACGGAGGGAGACCACATACGGATTTCACAACATCACACGTATCTTACTGAAATTCTGTTTGGAGGTAGTATCGACTCCCAGTAGAATATCGAACGTGGCTATTCTTGGCTCCCTGCACTCAGCTCTCTGTCTCCCTCCATCTCACAGTTTTGCACGCCCACTCCTCCTCCTGTCTCCCTCCCTTAATTTCCCACGCAGTGTGCTGGGTCTGTGATGCAGTGCGCGTCTATTCTCTGTTGCTGCCCCTTCATTGAGTTCTAGTCTCAAGTACTTATGTGCTGACCCAACAAATTATTCTCCAGAATTTACCAGCTTTCTTCCATTGAAAAGAAATTTCCCTTAGTGGTCCCTTAAGGTGTTCGTAATGTATTCTGAGTGTAAGTCTTTGTCAGAGACTTGCATGTGAGTCTTCCCTCTCTGTGGCTTTTCTTGCACTAGCTTCTTGGAAACATCTGATAAATAGATGCTCTGTGTTCATGCAGCCAGCGGCTCACTCTTCCTGTTCCAGTTACTGCTCCTTGCATCCCGTGCAAGAAATATTTGCGTCCTCAAGGTTATGAGCACTACTTCAGTTGCTTTGGAAGGAAAGAGGTTTACTTTCACTCGAAGTTTTGGGGGCTTACCATCCAAACTCCATTAGTTGAGCCGTTTGGTGAGCTCAGCGGATGTCCACAGCAGAGCGAATATGGAGGAAGGATCACAGGGCAGGCCAGGAATGGCTGGGTCTGACTCAGGCTTTGTAACCAGCACTCTAGTGAGAATTATCTTCCAAAGACAAGCCCCTCGTGTCCCGAGTCCCTGCCACTGAACCCACATCCTCAACACCAATGTTGGATAAAGCCGCCGCCCCATCAGTGCCTTTTACCTAAGACTTAGAGCCAAATCTGGGTCACACCATAGCAGCTAGGTTTTCCACAAACTTGATTTCTTTAGCTTCTATGATGAGTTCTCACCTCAGATTAATTTTGTGAGTGATGGGAGGCAGAGATCTAGGTTCCTTTTTCCCAGGTGCTTTGTTACCTTTACTTGAGACGATCATCCTGTTTCCTACTGAACTGTGGTGAACTCTTTCTCATAAATCCAGTGCCTCTGCTTTCTGCACTCTGTTTCTCTGATTCTTATGTCTGCACTTGTGCCCACAGAAGGACGGAAAATGTTAATCATTTTTCCCGTCACAAAGGCGTGTAAAAATCTCTGATAATAGAACTACAGACTGTCAGGTGCACCAGAGAACTTAAAGAAGGGGATTCAGGGGTGGCTGTCTGTGTGGGCTACTCGCTGGATCAGGAAGTGCACCCCAGGTTTGCCCTTGCGGTTTGTCCCAGTCAGCAGTTTTCTCACTTTAGAATGGGTCCTCGTATTTGCTTGATGTAAACCAGGCTAAGTGTGTTCTGGGCTGGAAAAGATAATGGCAGTAAAATGAAGAAGATACCCAAGTAGAAGTGGGGAAAAACTCCTTGTAAAAATTTGGAAGTGAAGCCCACAGGGAATCACCAAGGTGGCAGAACTCTGGTGAGTTGAAATGTTGGGATTGGAAGTGAGGCTTCCCAGTGGACTTGTCCGCTTTCCATGGCATTGCATTGCCTCTGGGTTCAAGGGCTCAGGGTCACTGGGCGTGCAGGGTGGTGATGCCTGGCTCTATACTCACTTCTGCTTAACTGCAGAGTCTAAGCTTTATCCAGTATCCTTGAATGCTTCCCTGGAAAAGCTGCATGCCTTTGTATGCCTAAATAAGAATGAGCAAATTGATTCTCATTTTAATATAATAAGTCAGCTCCAACACTATCAATATGTGTCCAACAAGTTTATCGTGCATGACTAATTGCACTTTTGAATTATATACATTTAATTACATATTTGATTTGGGAGTATAGCATTTACAGTTATTGTCATTTCCCACTTCCATTCATATGTTCTAATTGTCTTTGTTACAGTCTCCTTTCTTCCCCGCAGAAAAGAAATATAGGCAAGATGTTTTTCCATGTTTCTGTATTATACACAGTAGCTTGAGTCAGACACTTCTATAACAGTGTAAGCTTGGTCAGTTCTCAAAATATAGTCTTTGCTCTACCGACCTCCCAAAGTATAATTATAGTAAAACGATCAAAATCACAATGTCTGTGTAAGATTTTGCCTTTTGCAGTATAGACCTAAATGTCCCATAAAGTTGATATGACTCCAGTAGAAAAATATTTCATGCTAAAAGGTGTAATTATAAGGCTGAGCCCTGGAAATCCTTTCCAGGTGAAGTAGACAGCTCTTTCCTTGCGTGTGGGGCTGTGATGGATGGTGTGGCTGTTATCCAGCAATGTATGTCTGATGCAGTATCTGTGGATAAAGCCACCAACTCCATCATGTCAATCAAATATTTATTGAGCACTTACTATGTCCAGGACACTTTGCAGAACAAAGAAATATAAGCCCATCCTGGCCCTTAAGGATTTATCAACTGAGATACCATTGAGGCTGCCACCATCAATTACACAGATGTCTGTAAATTCTGTACCTGGATGCTTGGTGTAAATTAATAATGAGCCACGTTTCCTTTGTCAAGTGATTCAGCTTGCTGTGTCATGGACGTAATCTCACTTTTTCTCCCATCTTCTGCAACCGTCAGCTCCGGCTGACTTTTCAATCTACCAAGAAAGAGGGTCCCAGCAGTAGTGCCCTCTGCATCTTATTTGGGTCTTGTTTCCCCTCCTGTGGAGGCTCTTAAATAGCCCTTTATCAACTCAGACCCCTTGAGATTAAGTATTTAATTTCTCTTGATCTCTAGCCTCAGGAAATAACCCAATTCATTACTTAGCCATTATTTAATTCATTACTGTCATTAGGGATCAGGAGAACCGACTTCCCAGGGCTCAGAGGACATGACAAGGCTCACCTCTCTTTCTCCAGCACACTCTGTGGATGAGCCCTAATTTGGGATTCCATTTATGGCTCTTGGTTTTATCGCATCCTCCATTCCCAGGAGAATCTGCCCTGCTGGACGACTTGCAGGCGTCTGGCTTAAGCTGCCTGAAAGAGGATCACTCCTTGACAAGTTCACCAGGCCCGCATCTGCAGTGAGCTCAGTGGCTTCTCCTTGGGGCTGTTGAGTGACGCGCGGTGGGACAGGAAGGCAGCTGCTGTCCTTAGGTCGGGGTGGAGATGGGGGATTGCTTCCCAGGTGCTAGGCAAGGTCCAGAGGCAATTTTTGTTGTTGCCCTGTGGAGCGGGACTGGTAGAGTATGCTTTTAGCCTCTTGTAGATGGAGGCCAGGCGTGTGCTGATTTTTATGGTGTAACAGCAGAATTATCTAGCATTGAATGTCAGTAGTGTCTCTGCTGAGAACCACTGTCACCTGCCAATTATTGCCACCTCGTAAAACTCTACCGTTGTCCTCAGCATCTGCGGGTTTGTTTTTAGTAGACTGGTGAGATAAGTGAGTTGATTTACTTCTAACTATTTAGTCACTATCTATTTCTACATTTCACAAAGTATTAGTTTGTATAAGTAGTGTGAAATAAAAGTAGGTGGCTTCAGGTGCACAGAATATATTACTCTTGTAATCTTGCAATCCTGACTTACACTATCGCCATAATTTTCTTTGAGCTTCCTGGAAGCCAAAACTAAAAGAATAGTCGTTGTACTTTTTGTTATCAATGAGAATAAAACAGATTAAGCACAGTTTTTCATGGTACATTTATCAATTGAATCTTAATATAATCAGGGGTTGGAAATGTTTCCCTGGGACAGCAAGACAGTAAATATCAGCTTTGTAGGCCTGAAGATTTCTGTTACAGCTGCTTCACTCTGCCATTGAGCCCAAAGTGACTGCAGCCAACAGGTAAATAAAGAGGCATGACTGTGTTCTAATCACACTTCCTTTACGAAAACAAACAGTGGGCTGGATTTGGGCCTCAGTGTAGATCCTCAGAAATCTCCTGGATCAAGTAAGAAATGCATTTTAAGAGGGCATTTCCCAGATGACTGAAAGGAAGTCGCGTGTAACCCTGTAGGATGTGACTTTGTGTATCATTGGTGACTTCTGTAGAAATAAAACAACAGCAACAATAATAACAACATGTCTCTGGAGGACGTGTACTATGACACGGATCCATGGGTTTGTACTGTTCTGTTTCTGTTGAGTTTGCTTTGGGTGAGATCCCTGCTTGCTAGGGAAATACCACCATGATAAGCTCCTTCCGCTCCTGTGCTGACCCCACCCACACAGAAGGGAGACTGCTCACCGCTCCTCTGTCCCGTGGATGTGTACAAGCTATTGAGGCGACATGAAGGTATTATCACCCCCAAATTATTTCCTGAGATTGAGTCACATGGAGGACGGTGTTAGGTGCGTGATAAAATCCGTGCCTTCAGACCATGCCTGTCGGTTCTTTCCCAGGGATGGTCTCGGGTCCTTTGGTGGTCTTAGCTTAGCTAAAACTCTGTTAAATCTCCCGTTGTCCCTTGCTGGCAGGACATGGGCTTTGCCTTTGACTTCCTTTGCCTTTTCCCTGGTGTCTTGTGAGAGTCTCCTCGCACTTCTCTTTTTGTCAGTCACCTGACTTTCCTGGAGGGGACGTGTGTCTTCCTGATCTTGCACTCTTCCCTCTTGTCTGTTGCAGCACGATTATTTGGTGATTATATAAATGAATCAGTAGATGTATCAGCAAATGGATGGATGAATGGAAGCAGGCGGGAGGGGAGGGAGGGATGGATGTGTGTAGTGGGGACGGGGGAGTCAGTGGGTGGAACGAGGGGAGAATGAAAGGACAGACACAGCACTTTCTGCAAAATTCAAGTTTAAACCTAATTAGCAGTGTTACTTGTAAAATATTACACTAATAGACACTATGACTAAAATTGTCCTAATTCTTTAGATGAAACAATGCTTAGTCTTTGCTGAGCAGCAAAACAAAACCTCCAATATATCTGATTTATTATGGTTCCACAACATAAAATAAGTATACCCAGAAATGCACAGAAGGCCAAAATGACATGTGTGTATGTTTTAAGAAGTATCTACATTGAGATGACGTGTATATATATATATATATATAGCATATATATATAGCATGCTTTGTTTTATATATATATAGATAGATAGATAGATAGATGTAGATACTCAATGTAGATGTAGATACTTCTTAAAACATCTTCAGTGTCTGGTGATGTTGCTAGGAGCACAAGGCTAAAGTCTTTACATATGTACACATATAACATATAAAATGTTACAAGAAAGTTTAACCATATACCTGTTGGTATTTTAGCTTTATGTGTATCCTCTATTGGATGTGTCACTTCACAAGCAGAGTGGGCACCTATTCCTACCTCCTGTTTGGATGCCAAGGGCATGAGTCTGCATCTTGTGTGTTTGCAGCTCCCTCTTCCTCCTGTTGTCTGTGTTCACCCTGTTTGCCTCCTGCTCACACAATGATGATCCAGAATGCTGGCATATGAAGTGAGGGTCAAAGGGCATGAAGTTCTACAATATTAAAAAAAAGTAAGTGCGACGTGGATATTTTTGGATAATCTGGTGGAAATAGAAATAGGAGATCCTGAGAGCAGATATTATCCACGCTTATATCTTTTGATTACCGTATGGCATCTGAGTTTTCTCATTTGTTGGTTAATTTAATTCTGACACATCTGCCTCAATATGACCAATACAAAAGAAGATTTCTACAAAGATTCATTATCAATAAACTTCTCTATACTCAAGAAGAAAACTTCTCCAACTAAAATTTTTCCTAAATATAAAATATTAAAAAATCCCTATATCACCCCTATGTGATTTATTCAAATATTAAGCCTGCGAGGTTGGGAGAAGGCAGGAAATCCCAATGCAGCAGAATTATTTTGGTGCAGCTTCACCATGTTTAGAGATTGTCATCCGTAGTTCCAAAGAGAATCAATTCCTCAAGTGGGATTTTAGTAGGAACTGCTGAAAATAGTATTTAAAATAGCAACCCTGACAAGAATGGGGGTCACGTGGCCATAATGAATTCATGATGGGGCTGGTTGGAAGTGGATGACATTTTAAGTGCCTCATTGCTCTGAATTCAGTTGGCATTTATTATAATAGAAATGACCATATTGGATTCATTTGGCATTCATATGGACTTCACATGTCTTTACGGAGATGTAACATGGTAATTTAACATTTACTGTACTAAGCAGTCTTTAATGGACATTGAAAGACATTGTCATACATGCTTAATAAAGTCAGTAACTCTAAATTTAATCTTCTATCAAAACAAAGAAGTGAAAAACCGTTCAGATTCCCTAAGCACATGAGTAAATTATTTGGATTGCCAAGATGATGTGTTTACCCTGCCAAATCTGCTTTCTAAATTTTTAAGCCATAAGGTTGACTCCAGGACCAAGACAATAGAGCAGATGCTCCGTTTAAACTTCTTTACATTCTAAAGCTGTCTGTAAATACATTAATCTCAGTCTAGAAATATTAAGGAAGATATTCTTGGAACGTCAGCAGTAAATGTAACATGTGGCATGCCTTCAATAGGTTTATCTCTTTTTTTTCCCCTTCAGAATTCTGTGTGCTCCCTTTAATGGGTTCCCCCCACCCCACAAAAATAAATTTCTGCCTCATTCTTGTAGAATAGCTATTTTTAGAACAAACAAACAAATCAGCACCGGGGAACAAGGAAAAGATCGAGGGCGTGGGCTGGCTGCTGGGAAGTGAGGAGAGAGTTCATTGCCAGCCACCATGGCGAGCCTTCATGCTTCTCCAAGAACAGAGACTACTAAGGGCCTGACTTAAGACAGACTCTGCCGCTGTTCATTCCCGCGTGTGGTGCTCAGCTGCTTTCTTTATGCCACTCACAAGCAGACCTTGATCAGAAACAAACCAAATGGTGCAACATAACCTGCCCTTTCCTGGCCTGAATTAAACCAGTCCTCAGCCGTGATTATAGAGGGACACGTTGTTTTAACGTGGACTCACTGAAAACATTTTAATGGGTACTGGGAAGGAAACCATAGATGTTGTTTACTCAGTTATTTTTAATTCACATATAACAAGTATACATGCAGTACTATGTGATATAAATAAATAATGTTCACATCAGGGTAAATTATCTCTTTTTTTCCAACACTTACTGTTTATTTGTGATGAAAGCATTCAAAATCCTTTCTCCTAGCTGTTTTGAAATCTTCAGTGCCTCATCATTATCTGTAATAATACCAGAAATTCTCCTACCTGTACCTGTTGATCCACTATTCCCCTTCTGTTTAGGGAAACTATGTCAAGTACTGTTTTTATATGAGATATCTCATATCCAAGCCTTTGGGCTGTTAAATAGCACTTTCAAAGTTGTGGTAGAAGGTGAAGTTACTGTGAACATCTCTTCTCTCATCTGTGAGCATTCTCAAATCTGGATCAAATTACCACCAAGTAAACTTCCCACGTGAACCAAAGAGATTTGGAGAGAAGGAGCTGGCGTTGCAGAGCTGCAGTGGGGACTTAATACTACTGGACGTGTTGTCTCCAGCTGGGGAGACTGCAGATCTGAGATGCAGGAGTCCACAAAGCCATGGGCTGGGTCTCTCCGGGCCTTTTCCAGCCTTGGGCAGCCCAGACATTCTTTGGCTGGTAGTTGAATCGCTTCAGTGTCTGCCTCCATCATCCCCAGACTCTCCTGAATGTCTATGCCTCCAGAGGCCGTTTTCTTCCTCTTACAAGGGCCCAGGTCCTGTAGGAGCAGGACACACCCTGAAGATCTCATTCCAGCTTGACCACACCCACAGAGATCCTGCTTCTAAGTCAAGTCACAGGGAGAAGGAGGTAGGAGTTGGATATATATTTTTAGAGGAATCTTACACCATGGCAAGGGGGATCCCCTGACAATTGTTTTGAAAAAATATCTATTTTTATTTATTTATTTGTTTGTTTTTTCCTTTTCAATTCTCTTTATACACAGAAGATCAGCTTAGTACATATTACGTAAAGATTTCAACAGTTTGCCCTCACATAGAGACACAAAGTGAAAATACTGTTGGAGTACTAGTTATAGTATTAATTCACAATGTACAGCACATTAAGGACAGAGATACTACATGATTTTTTAAAAAAAAATTGATTAATTTTCTATGCAATTTCCAACTTAACACCAAGTATTTTTTAAATCATTTTCAATTATCTTTATATACAGAAGATCAATTCAGTATATACTATGTAAAGATTTCATCAGTTTGCACCCACACAGAAACACAAAGTGTAAAAATACTGTTTCAGTACTTCATTACTTCACATTGGAAGACACATTAAGGACCGATCCCTCATGAGACGTAAGTACATAGTGACTCCTGATGTTGATTTAACAATTTGACACTCTTGTTTATGGCGTCAGTAATCTCCCTAGGCTCTAGTCATGAGTTGCCGAGGCTATGGAAGCCTTTAGGGTTCGCCGACTTTGATCTTATTCCGACAGGGTCATAGTCAAAGTAGAAGTTCTCTCCTCGCTTCAGAGAAAGGTACCTCCTTCTTTGATGGCCCCGTTCTTTCCACTGGGATCTCACTCACAGAGATCTTTCATTTAGGTCTTCTTTTTTTTTTTTTTTTCCCCAGAGTGTCTTGGCTTTCCATGCCTAAAATATTCTCATGGACTCTTGAGCCAGATCCGAATGCCTTAAGGGCTGATTCTGAGGCCAGAGTGCTATTTAGGACATCTGCCATTCTATGAGTCTGCTGTGTATCTCACTTCCCATGTTGGATCATTCTCTCCCTTTTTGATTCTATCAGTTAGTATTAGCAGACACTAGTCTTGTTTGTGTGATCCCTTTGACTCTTAGACCCATCAGTGTGATCAACTGTGAACTGAAATTGATCACTTGGACTAGTGAGATGGCTTTGGTACATGCCACCTTGATGGGATTGTGTTGGAATCCCCTGGCACTATTCTAACTCCATCATTTGGGGCAGGTCTGATTGAGCATGTCCCAAATTATACATCTCCTCCCTCTCTTATTCCCACTCTTATATTTCACAGGGATCACTTTTCAGTTAAAATTTAAAGACCTAAGAATAATTGTGTGTTAATTACAGAGTTCAACCATTAGTACTAGAATATAAAAATACTAAAATGGATGGAGTATTGCATTGCCAAATACTGCAACCCAGGTGCCTTCAGCCCAGGCAGTTCCTGCCCGTTGGGTCTAAGTCTCAGATGGAGGTGTGGGCATGGAGGCAGCAGGACATTCCTTCTGGGGACTGTGAAGGGGAACCGCTTCTGCTTCTCCTACGTCTGGCGCTTGCTGGGCATCTCTGGCACTTCTCGGCTTGCAGGCGCATTTGCGCAGTGTCTGCCTTCACAGCCACACGCCCTTCTCCCCGTCTCTCTAACTCCAGATTCCCTCCTCCTTCTTCTTTTTTTTAGGGACACCAGTCTTATGGGATTTAGGCCCATCCTCATGGTTGTGTTTTAACCTGGTTGCTTCTGAAAAGTTCTTGTCTCCAAATACATTCACTCAGGATTAGGATTCCAATACATCTTTTTGAGCAAGGGGGGCCGCAGTTCAGCCGTTAACACTGGGTCAGTGGTACATGCAACATGGACAGACAAATCTGCCTTGTGGTTGGAAGGGAACCCAAAGGCACTCACGCTGGAATGTGTGCACACTGGAGGAGAACGCTCCCCCTGGAATGTGTGCACATTGGAGGAGAACGCTCCCTCCTGGAATGTGTGCACACTGGAGGAGAACGCTCCCCCTGGAATGTGTGCACACTGGAGGAGAACGCTCCCCCTGGAATGTGTGCACACTGGAGGAGAACGCTCCCCCTGGAATGTGTGCACACTGGAGGAGATCGCTCCCTCTGGAATGTGTGCACACTGGAGGAGAACGCTCCCCCCTGGAATGTGTGAACACTGGAGGAGAACGCTCCCCCTGGAATGTGTGCACACTGGAGGAGATCGCTCCCTCTGGAATGTGTGCACACTGGAGGAGAACGCTCCCCCCTGGAATGTGTGCACACTGGAGGAGAACGCTCCCCCTGGAATGTGTGCACACTGGAGGAGAACGCTCCCCCTGGAATGTGTGCACACTGGAGGAGATCGCTCCCTCTGGAATGTGTGCACACTGGAGGAGAACGCTCCCCCCTGGAATGTGTGAACACTGGAGGAGAACGCTCCCCCTGGAATGTGTGCACACTGGAGGAGAACGCTCCCCATGCCGCACTTCAGCTCAGATGTTGCCTGTGGCCCTGTTTCTGTGCCCTGAGTTTCCAATCTCTGAGAAGAACTTCGTGGGTCCAGGTAGAGTCAGGTGCCTTCCCTAGGTTAGTTCAGTGCCCAGGGCATGGGGTCCAGGATGGAATGGCCATGTGCTGAAGTGTGTGTGTGTGTGTGTGTATGTGTATGTGTGCACGCGCACAGGGATTTCGTCTCCTACAGAAGCAGGTGGAATCCCTGCAAGCTGGCAGGAGAACATTTCTTCTTTCCCCACCATGTCCTAATCACTGAAGAAGACAGACTGTGTGTACTCCCAAAGAAGGGGCTTTGTACTGCTGAAATCAATTGATTTCCCACCATCAGCCCACACCCTGTGCCAGGCATGTAGACATGAGCGGTGGGACTGATCCTAGTCGTCACCCTGCAAGGACTGAAGGAGGAAAGGATTTTTTTTTGTCTCCTCCCCATGTGGGTGTTGGGGATGTGCTGATGAGCATTGCCAAAGACACCACATTCAGCTTTGCAGACTGGTCCACTGCACAAGCTCAACCCGTGGCAGCCAACCCTGCTCTGTTGAGAAGCCTGACCTCATGTTGTCCCACCTCCAACATCTGCAGGCTCCCAGTTGCAGGCCTGGGTCAAGTGGAAGGAGGCCCAGGAGGGAACCCACTGGTTATGACCACTGTGGCTCCCGTGCCTATGGCTGTCTCCCCAGGGAGGAGTTTGGTGGTGAATATCCAAGGACGCAGAAGATATAAATCCTCTTGCTGACTTAGCCATCCCAGGCGCACAGGACCTGGGAGGGTCACTGTGTTTTCCTAGCATTTTGTTTCTGTCCCTGAAGCCACAGAGGTGCCACAAAGAGATGAGGCCAATAAACCACTGCATCTGTTTGCTCGTCACTTTGTCTTCTTTTTTTAGTGCAAATGTTGCAGGGCTCCCTCCCAGCAGGGTCACAATCGGAACACATGTCACTTTGCCTCACGCTTCGTTGGCGCGCTGTGCTATGCTGGGGCTGAATTAAATGTACAATTACAGCACATTTTTTCGGATACGGTTTTGACAATGACAAATGTCTAGATGTTTTTCCTCTGCTCAGACAACCTGATTCCATGCCTATCAAGCTGCTGAGGACTTGCTTACAAGAACTGGTTTCTTGCACACAGGGAGGCCTGCGTGCTGCCTGGGAAATACGCAGGAGTGCAAGAGCCGCTTCTACCGCTTTGCACCACGTGAACTTGGGAAGTTCTGCTCATCCTGTTAGCCTCTGTTTTCTCATCTGTAAAAGCGTGGCTTTAAGTTACTTCCCTTGCAGTGCTGTTGTGTTCATGTAGACAGTTACCTAGGAAATACCTGGTACATGGGTGAGCTTCATAGCACAGCAGGTTAAGCCACTGCTTGGGACATCTACACTCCATATCAGAGTGCAGGTTCAAGTCCCAGCTACTCTGCTTCCAGTCCGGTTTCCTGCTAATGCGTTCTGGAGGCAGCGGATTGTGGTTCAAGTGCTTAGACTCCTGCCACCTGTGTAAGAGACCTAGATGGTGTTCCTGATTCCTGGCTTTGATATGGCTCTCCCTTCCTGAGAGTGTTTGGGGAGTGAAGCAGCAGGGGTGTATGGATGGGTATGTGTGTATGTGTGTGTGTGTTCTCTCTCTCCTTCCCTTCTTCCCTCCCTCCCTCCCTCCCTCCCTCCCTCTCTTTGCCTTTCAAGTAGATGAAAATCAGCATTCACAAAACGAAAATACTTAGCACAGTCCCTAGCAAATAATAAGCACTCAACGAGTATCAGCAAGTGCTCATGAAGCTGAGTTATCCTCTATCTTCAGTGTTGACAAACTTGAGTTCAGATCCCAACAGTGTGAGAACTGGTGCTTGTTGGTATTAGCAAAGCAGGGCGTGATCTCCGTTCATATGAAAACACTTAGTAATATCTGTTAATTAGTAGGTACCTGGCAGCGTGATGATTGTTTTCTGTGGATCCTATCATTTCCCTTTTGTGTCAAGTCTGCAAATTTTTGTTACGTGCGTATATGAGGAGTCCTGATTCTGCCTTGCTGTGCTACAAGGTGCTCCCCCATGTGGACTACATCCTGGATCTCCTGCCCTCTGTGTCTGCTTAGCGTCTTCGGGTGACTCCTTCAGGGTCCTGGCAGAGTAGATGGCACGGTTAAATGAGTTGAACTGTAGAAAGTGTGAAGGGGAACTGTTGTCCAGGGTGTAGACAAGGTGTGGAGAATCTGCAAGGGGTATTTTAGCATCCTGGACCTGCGTCGTCAATGCCACAAAGCATACAGGGTTGAAGGGTGAGAGTTGTTATCAGAAAGGCCTGTGGTCTTCAGGTAGTGGGTGCAGCCAGCCCTTGAGGACCTGGAAGGGAACAGGGAACCAACACCTCCCCTTCCTGTGCCTCCATCTCTCATCTCTCGCTGCTGCTTCTCATTCACTGAACCAGATGGAAGCTGGCAGACAAGGCTGCTGGGTGCTTTGCCTGAAGACAGTGAGGTGTGGAAGGGAGAGTGAACTAAGAGGGCCCAGCAAAACCCTCCACACCTCTGCTCTGAGCACACTGCCTGCCGGCAGCCTTTGCCTTAAGTGGTAGAGAATCAGGTATCTCTTCATTCCCCTTCTCTCTCCCCCTCTTTCTTTATCTCTCTCTTCTTTTTTCTCATAATTGTTGTATGATGCTTGAAATGGCTCAACATACAGTAATCCAGATCCCCCCCACCTTTAGATTTGAGGATATTTCATTGCAAAAAGGTCAGGATAAGAAAGAATGCATTACTAAGCACCATTTATTCTTTTTTTAAAAGATTTGTATATTTATTTGTTTATTTTAAAGGCAGAGTTACAGTGAGGTAGAGAGAGAGAGAGAAAGGTATTCTATCCACTGGTTCACTCCTCAAATGGCCTCAACAGCCAGAGCTGGACTAGGTAGAAGCCCGGAGCCAGAAGCTCCATGAAGGGCTCCCATGCCGATGCAGGGCCCAAGGACTTGGGACTATCTTCTGCTGGTTTCCCAGGCCATAGCAGAGAGCTGGATCAGAAGTAGAACATCTGGGACTTGAACCAGCACCTATATGGGATGCCAGCACTGCAGGTGGTGGCTTTACCCGCTATACCACAGTGCCGGCCCCCCATTTATTCTTGATTTTGTCATCTTATAAAGGAAGATTATTGCCATATAGGAGAACAGAAGTTATACTGCTACAATTTTTATAACAAAAGCAGACATATGTCTTAATGAGATGGGGTTTGTTACATCACCACTTGCCTACAGGGGTTCCTGGGACTTCAGAGACTGTGAGGTCCGCTTGTTGTTTTAAATATTTCAGCAAATCTCATCCAGTCACACTCTTCCAAGAGAGAAATCGTCTCAGCTCACACAAATACTAAGAATCTTTGCTTTTGACTGAGATGTGAGCTGTGTGCAGTGACCTCAGTAATTTCATTCTGATCAGAAACTGTGATTGACAGTTCTGTGTCTTTGATTAATAAAACATGGAGGAGAAAATGAATTATTACTTAATCTGTACAGTTTGCTAGATAACGTCTTTGAAAACGCAGAGTCAATTGGGAGAAAATAATTAACTGGATGTTGAGTCGTGACATAATAAGCACAGTACTGATTTGGCTTTTCTTGGATAGGCCAATATCTGATAAAAAATTCAAGTTAATTATTTGTTTTCCATAATAACAAGAGCAATTATAATAGCGATAATAGATAATAGTCATGATCAGACATGATACTGAAACGTTCTGATTGTGAGAACTTACTTCTCCCGTCCAGTAGATCCAAGAACAGGGCACAGCGGCTACACCTTGTCTTAGGTGACACCCTCAGAAACAGGCTGCAGGACGAGAGTTTGCGTGCAGAGTCGATTTGGGGACTAAAGCATGGCAGGAAGTGGAGAAGGCAGGGAAGGAGAAGAATCCAGTGTAAGAGCAGTGGCTGCCCTGGGTCACCGGGACTCAGTCTCCCTTGACGTGGGTGGGGACGGTGTGGAAGGCTGCTCTGAGGGGCACAGATGATTGGCAAGGAAGCTGGGGTATTGAGCCACTCAGTTTTATTGCAGTTGGTTGAGAGCTGCACACAGGGGCAGTGACTGCCCAGAAATTCTGGTCTGCCTTGTGGGGGCACTGCTCAGGTTTCTGCGGCAAGAGAAGGAACTTGGAGAGAGAGGCAGGGGCTTGTGGGAAGCAGCCTCTGGTGGTACGTGGAGACGTGAGCGGGTGCCTACATTGCCTGCCACGCTTCGTCTCACAGATGAGGAAGCAAAGACCTGCTGAGCTGACGTTAACTCGTCCAGAGTTAGAGAACAGTGGGACACTCTGCTCTCCCGTAGAATTTTATCACTGCCTATGACAAAAGGTTACTGATATACGGTAGCCCACCAGATGAGTTTTCCTGTTCTGGGAATTTTCTTTTCTTCGAAGGCTTTTTTGAGATACTATTTAAATCTGCCATTCAGTGCACTTTCGTAAAATGTGCCATTCTAAAATTAGGCTGTGAAACCATGGCCATAATCACTTTCAAAATTTTCAGATTTTCATCACCGCACAAGAAACCCTAGGTGCAATTAGGAGTCTTGCCTCATTTCCCCAGTCACATCCCTAACCCTGAGAACACGAAAAACTCTTCCTGCGTGTCCTACTCAGCAGTTGGTTAAGGAATAAAAAGGTTTATTCAGCTTCAGGTTTGGAACTTCACAGCTCAAGATGGGTTGGTACTGTTAGTATAGCATCTGGTGGACGTTGGTAGTGGCGGGGTGGGTTTTAGGATAAAGATCCGTGGTAAGCCTGGAAGTAGAAAGGAATCTAGGTCTTGCCTAGCTTACATAACCAGCCCTCAGGTAAGAGCCACCTTCTCAGGGCACACCTACAGATCTCTCGTGGGACCCGCCTCCCAGCTGCCATGATTAGACCACGTCTCTCCCTTAGTCCACCAACCGTTACCTGCCATGTGTCAGGTAACCATTAACATGAGGCTTTAGGGTTTAAACTTCTGCATGGGTTTGTTGAGGCAGATCTTCTGAGGCTGTGGCGCTGTCTGTGGATTAGCTGTTAGAAGGCAGTGCATGTAAACAGAATTCTAGAACACGTGATCTTTGGTGTCCACCCGTGTTCACATAGTACAATGTTTTCAAGGCTAATTCTTGTTGCAGTATGCACCAGCACTTCATTTCTCTGACTACCAAAAAGCAGTCCGTCACATGGATTTCTCACGTTTGTCTCTCTGCTCATTAGTGGATGGGTATCTGAGCTGTTTCCACATTTTCACCTGTGATGTATAACGTTGCTAGAAAATGTGTTGATAAACCTCTGCGAGTCCATGTGTTTTCACCACTCTGGGTTTCTGTCTAGAAGTGGAGCTGCTCAGTTACGTGGTTACTCTATTTCTAACCTTTCAAGGAACGGCCAAATTGTTTTTCAGAGCGGTCCTGGAGTTTATTGATGGCTTCATCTGCTGTTCAGTTAAGCAAGCTTCTGTCTCGCACGGCTCGGCAAAGAAGAGTCGCCATCGTGCCCTTGGAAACAGAGATGTCTAGAGTTTTTCCGGTTGGTCCTGGATGGCAGCGTCTGTCCTACTTGCTTTCTTCTATAAGTGATTGATTCTTTGGCTCATCATTACCACGAAGTTTATGATTAGGAGCTGTCTGGTTAAACCCACCGGGTGTGGTGATGCAGGTTTCCAGCAAGAGTCATTCTGGCCTGTAGTTTCTAAATAGCGCGAATTTAAAGCTCATAAGGATGGCAGTTCATTAAACATGTATTCATTTTTGTCTTTATTCGGCACCCACTGTGAATCTGGCACTGCGTTAGGTGCTGAGAATACAGTGGGGGGGACGAGAGCAGATGCAATACAGTTAGAAAGAAATAAGCTCCAAGAGGAAACGCGCCGTGAGAGGCACTGTCTAGGCATTGCTGGGTTCTTCTTCATCACGAGCGACTACTGAATCTAAAGCAAGCGCTGATAAAAATGCCAGCTCCCCACCGACTGCTGTTGTCGGGCTAATCATGGGCCACACTAGAGAGGGAGCAAACAGCTCTTCTTCTTGAGAGGCTTGCACTGTTGGTCAGGGGAGGGGATGGTTCCACCCTGCACAGCCAGGATGACATCCCTGGGTGCTGATGGGGGCTGTGAGGGTTGAAGGGGTGTGGTCTTGCTAGCCCAGTGTTCTGATGTGGCTTTATCAGGGCAAACGGGAAAGCTGGGCGTTTCCTGTTGTCCTAAGAACGCTTAGTCAAGGCTCTCCTATCCAGTGTGTGAGAGTCTATGCCGTCTCTAGATTCATTCTTCTTCATTTCTGCCAGTTGGACACCAAGTTTCAGATGTCCCACGAGTATATCACACGCTACAAGTACAAAATTAACTTCGAATTCACCCACCCACCTTCACCCTCAACTCCAATCTATTTGTCTGCAATGTGTGCTTCCTGTTCTAGCAAGTGAAGGGTGTTACTCACCATGCTACTGCCAAGCCACAAGTTTGGGCACGACGCCTTCCTGCAGCTGCCCTCACCCACCACCAGCTTCTTGTCGAGTCTGTGATTTAACCCTCCGCATCTCTCTGAGATCTGCTTTCTCTGTGTCCCTGACTTCACCTATGTCTAATCATCTCGGGCCTGTAAACTCTTCTACCTAAATCTAGTCTCTGAATCCCCACAGGGCAGCAGAAGGCTCATTGTCAATCTTGGGAGTATCACCCACAACCTTTTAGAACTCTCCAGGTGGCCCTGGCTCCCAGGATCAAATCTACTGTGTTTTAAAAATATATATTCAAGCCGGCACTGTGGTGCAGTGGGTTAAAGCCCTGGCCTGAAGCGCCGGCATCCCATATGGGTGCCTGTTCGAGTCCCGGCTGCTCCTCCTCCCATCCAGCTCTCTGCTATGGCCTGGGTAGCAGTAGAAGATGGCCCAAGTCCTTGGGCCCCTGTACCCACGTGGGAGACCCAGAAGAAGCTCCTGGCTCCTGGCTTCAGATGGATGCAGCTCCAGCCATTGCAGCCATCTGGGGAGTGAACCAGCGGATAGACGACCTCTCTCTCTCTGTCTCCACCTCTCTCTGTAGCTCTGTCTTTCAAATAAATAAAATAAATATTTAAAATATATATATATATATATTTATTTACTTATTTGAAAGCTAGAATTACAGAGAGGGAATGAGAGGCGGAGAGTGAGAGAGTGATAGAGAGATCTTCCATCTGCCGGTTTACTTCCAGATGGCTGCAAGGGCCAGGGCTGGGCCAAGCTGAAGCCAGCAGCCAGGAGCTTCCTCTGAGTTGCCCATGTGGGTGTGAGGTGCCCAAACACTTGGGCCATGTTGCATGGCTTTTCCCACGCCATTAGCTAGGAGTTGGATCAGGAGTGGAGCTGTTGGGACAGAAACGCACCCATATGGGAATCCAGCATCTCAGGCAATGGCTTTATTTGCCTTGCCACAACACCAGTCCCCCGGGTCTGCTTTGTAAAGAAGGCAGAGCATCCCTTTATGACCCATCCCCTAATGACTCCTCTGGTTTGGTTTTTACCTGTCTCATTGCTGGATGCTCTAAGTTGAGCAGAGGCAAATCCAACCTCTTCCTGTCCCTAGAATGTTCTAGACTTTCACAGCAGAGACTTTGTACAAGCTGAGCCTTTAAAGAATTTTTCAACAGCCTGTGGTCCAGCCTCCCTCTTACATTAGTTAGGGTGTGTATCCCAGTGCCATCATAAGATCCCGAATGGCAGTGGTTTCAATTAAGTTGGTGTGTGTCACTCTCACAAGTAGTAGCGCAGGCGTAAGCAGTCCTGGACTGAAGTCGTCACCTCACTTAGGGGGAAAACCTGGGTGGAGGGAAGCTGATCTGAGAAGTTGGTAGGGAGCTGAATTTTAAGACGTGGCTCTGTGCATCTGCAGAATCTTGCGTCTGTGCCCGTGGTCCCCAGTGGTTCCCCACTGTATCACATCTCAGTCCATGGAGAGGTGGAAAGGGAGACATAGCTCGTCTCTTGAAATATACAGGTGGGAAGATGTGTCTGCCACTTCTGCTCACGTTGCATTGACTGGCACTGGTCACATGACCACATTTAGCCGCAAGGATGATCAGGACATGTCAGTATTTCTTTGGGAGATAAGCAGCAGGTTTTATAATCCTTTTATGTAAAAGTAACCAGGAGGGGGAAAGTGCACTTTCTCTCGAGTAATGTGCAGTCTGGTAGAGCTGAAGATACTGGAGTCACACTGTTTTTTAACGCCTGAAAAAATTTTTGTACTGACACTATGAGATAATGGAACTCCCCTATAGATAAAGGCTCCCAGGAGGTCAGCAGCAGCAATGTGCCCATTTTACTCTTGATAAGACTGAGTTTCAAGAGGTTAAGTACCCTCCAAATGCGTGTGACTCGTGCACCTGCATCTTCGGAAGCCACAGCCCACGCTGAAGAAAGGTGCGGGGAACACACAACAGTGGTGAAGAGCAGTGGCTTTAGACGCAGGGGATCTGTGCCTATCGATGCTGCGATACTTACACGTTCCTTAACCTTTCCAAACTCCGTTTCTTCACAGGAATGTTGTGTGCATTTTGTAGGGTATTGCGTGGGGATGGCCCCTGCTTGGCCATGACGAGGCAAGTCTTTCACACATGTGGATGCACTTTAGTTACTAGAGTGAGTATCTTTTAAGTGTTTTCCACTATCCTCTGTTATTGCCACAACCAGACAGGCATGATGGGTTCTCACATTGTTCTTTCCTGGGGCACAGCAAAGGACATCCTATGCATGATCTTCTTATTTTTTTTTAATTTATTTGGCAGGTAGAGTTATAAACAGTGAGAGAGAGACAGAGAGAAAGGTCTTCCTTCCATTGCTTCACCCCCACCCCCACCCCCAAATGGCTGCTATGGCCGGAGCTGCACCGATCCAAAGCCAGGAGCCAGGTGCTTCCTCCTGGTCTCCCATGCGGGTGCAGGGACCCAAGCACTTGGGCCATCCTCCACTGCACTTCTGGGCCACAGCAGAGAGCTGGACTGGAAGAGGAGCAACCAGGACTAGAACCCAGCGCCCATATGGGATGCCGGCGCCACAGGCAGAGGATTAACCAAGCGAACCACAACGTTGGCCCCATGATCTTCTTTACTGTCTTCTCAATTCACAGGGCTCAAGGGAAAGAAAGGACAGATTGGGGGACCAGTGCTCTAGCTACTGTGGCTCAAACCACAGGCTAATAACTAGGCACCCAGCCTGTGAGATGAGCCAGGCCAAAGCCGGAATTCCAGTCCTACCCTTTCCTTCCCTTACTTTTTGTCCTTGGGAAAGATACTTGACCTCTCTTCACATGAAACTCTTTCTAGAGAAAAGAATAAAATAAATTTCTACTTTATAATGTTGCTGGGAAGAGTAGCTGAGAGTATTTAACCAGAAATGCTTAAGACGGGATCTGGCATATTGCTCATGTTCAATTAACGTTGAGCTGACTTAAATCCCTCCAGCTCATTTAAGTAGTAGAAATGTAAAGAGGAGACACAGAGAAAAGGTACTTACTGCACAGTGCTGGAAGGATTCAGTGGCAGCATCCTGTCATGGGCCGCTGCGTCATAAAGACATGGACTGTTGGCAAGGCTGATCTTGCTGGTGCGGTGTGCAGGGGAGGGAGCAGGTGTGAGAAGAAGACAGCAGGAACCAGAGTGGGCTCAGCCGAGGATTCAAGCCTGCAGATGCCACACAGGCACTGGGTAGTGGGACCTGCGGCTCAACAAGAGATTTTAGAGCCCAAGGCATCCTTGTAGGAGCCATTTGGCTCACATGTCGCCAGCCACCATTTGTAGGCTCAGTCCAGTGTCCTCATGACCTCCTATGGTCAAGGGGAAGGTGGGGAGCAGAGGTCAGTGGTTTGGAGACCACAAGGTGGTGTGTGCCCTGCCCAATGGCTTTGAGGTGCAAATGTCTGGGAGGGGCCAGCTCCATGGCTCACTTGGCTAATCCTCCACCTGCGGCGCCGGCACCCCGGGGGTTCTAGTCCTGGTTGGTGCCCCAGATTCTGTGCCAGTTGCCCCTCTTCCAGTCCAGCTCTCTGCTGTGCCCTGGGAAGGCAGTGGAGGATGGCCCAAGTGCTTGGGCCCTGTATCCGTAATGGAGACCAGGAGGAAGCACCTGGCTCCTGGCTTTGGATCAGCGGAGCGCGCCAGCTGCAGCAGGCCGGCTGTAGAGGCCATTTGGGGGGTGAACCAACGGAAGGAAGACCTTTCTCTCTGTCTCTCCCTCTCACTAACTCTGCCTGTCAAAAAAAAGAAATGTATGGGAGGAACAAGCAAATCAGTATTCAGGCAGAGGGCAGCTGCTGGCCTTCGGTCCATCTGGGAAGATGTTGAAGCGCTTGGCATGGATGAAATCCACCTGAGGAATCTCATAGTGCAGAGAGGTTAAGGATCGAATCGGAATGCTTATTATACTTGCCTGGTGCCACCGGAATCTGCATTGTACAGTGCTGTGGGGGGGAAGGAGCGTCTGCAGCGGTGTGTGTGGTCCGGCAGCTGCACCCAGCAGCCGACGTCTCCCTTGTGGATGTAAGTCATTATCTTTCACAGCAACGGCGCCTGGACAAGAAAACGTCCTGTGTTGCGCTGTAAGCATCTCCTGGGCAGTTGGTGTTTATCTTCCCACGTCATTGCTGTTCTCCAGACTCGTGCAGTGTTTAAAACACAGCAGGAGTAAGAAAGCACGGGAAGGTGGTACAACTGACGGGAGTTCATCTCACCCGGACCTGCTTGGTACTGTTGGGGGTGGTGCTCTTCGGCCTGCTCTATCCGTTCTCGTTGTCGATGTCACCGTCACTCCCTGTGGCTTACAGTGACCTGTCAGCGTGCGGTAGCTGAACTCCTGTCTCCTCTTCCAGGTTCCAGCCCCTTTCTGCTTCTTCAGATCCACCACGGTGGCATCTCCCGAGCGTGTTACAGTCTCCTTCCGACTCTAGTCCACCTCCCTCTCCAATTCCCAGGACTCTCAGATAATCCAGAATAATCTGCCAGCTTGAAGGCCTGCTGATAAGAAGCCTCATTGCACCCAGAGAGTCCTTTTGCTCTCTATGTCGCACATTGCCCCCACGGCTGAGTAGTGTGCCATGGTGTAGACAGAACACTGTTGTGTCTTTAACCTGTCTGAAGGCATCCGGCTCATTTCCTGTCTTTGCAATTATTCGTGAGACATCTATGAACATTTGCATACAGATTTCTTTGAATAGTAGTTTTGTTTACTAATAGTAGTTTTGTTTCTCTGGGATAGATGCCCAAAAGCGCAGTTGCTGGGTGTCTTTGCATGTGTTGTTGGGTAAAAATCCTGCTGAACCATTTTCCAGAGTGACTTTCATTCTGTTGAAGAGTTTTGAGCCGTGCAGTGATGGGATTGTATTTATCTTTGAAACCATTCTCTGGCTTATGGGTGATGAGTGGCTGTGAGGAGGGTACAGGGAGTTCAGAGGGGCTTTTGCAGTGGTCCAGGAGGGGTTTGAGCAGTAGTGTCACTGTGGAGACTGAGCATTGCAGTGAGGAGCAGTAGGAAGGGACAAATATGAAGACATAATTGGCAATTGCTGCAGAATTGCTAATAGAAATTAGGAGAAAGAGAAGACTCAATAGGACAGCTACGCTTTGGGCTCCAGCAAGTCGGTGAACGGGGCTCATGTTTGAGCTGACAGGGAGAGGACGTGAGAGCTGTGGTTAATGTGACTTGTCTGCCAGATTTCCAAGTGGAAACCTTGTGAGTGGGAGGTTAGAAAAAGGAGACTGGATCCTTGGGGAGCAGTGGGAAGCTGGAGATAGAACAAAAAAGGCTCGTATCTATAAATTTGCTCAGTGCAAAGCATAGCATAATCACAGGAAAAGAACTCAGTCTAGATCTTAAATACATTATTTTTTCTCCTCGTGGGTTTTGCAAAGAAAATAGCACCTCAGGTCTGCATCTCAGTACAGTGAGTCCAGCAATCACCAGAATGTGCAACTGAGACCCCAAGAGTGCTGGAGACCAAAGTGTTCATTGAGGCTTATTTCTGACGTCTCCTGAGGAACACCTTTGTGGGAGCACATCACAGAGGTCTGTCCTTTGTTTGCCCGTAGGAGGGTGGTGATACGTTTGCTCTTTTTTAAAATAGCAACTGTTATTGCAAACAAGTCCATTGTGGTTTTTAATCATAGGAAGAACTCAATACAAATCATTTTTAGTAAGCATGTTTCTGTATTATGTTGTGATTTGGAAGGGTAAACGGGGTAATCCAAAGTATAAATAGATTTTCATTGCTGGAACATTCCATGTCGGTTTCTGTCTTGGCAAGGGCTCCTCTGTGCTGCAGCAAAGGGGCCAGAGCTGGGGTCCCTTGCTGTCGCTTGGCAGCAGTGTGAGGCTGCACCTGTCCCTCTGCTTCCCACCTCCCTTCAGCTGGTGTCAGCACAGCACAACCTGACCTAGGCTTCATCCCATCTCACCTCTACCTCCCTCACAGGCAGACTGAGGCTAGGGATGCCATGTGACTTCACACCACCAGCTGACGAGGAGACAGCACAGAAGAGCCTAGAACTGATCACGGCCTGCCTCCTCTCTCCTTCTATTATCTGGGGAAACAGATAATAGAAGACAACATTTTCTTAGCCTTCTTTCCACTGGTTAAATCTTCGGGATGCATAAAATGTTAAACGTAGGCACCAAAAGATAATGAGTTGAAATGAGCTCCCTGCAGCCATTCGTCATCTTCTCTATCTGAGAGCCAGCAGGGTGCTCTATTACCAGGACCAGGGCATCACCCCGGATCCACAAAAGTCGAACCTTCTGGGGTGGGCCCTAGGTCAGTATCTCTCCGGTGTGCCACCAGTGCTGACAGCCACTGGACCCTGGCACTGACCTAGCTGGTCCCATCTTTAGTTCTCAGCGAGAAGTGATTATGCCACCCTAGGGACAGATGGTAGCACGTAGAGAAATTTTTGGTGGTCACATTGGGTTGGAGGGTGATTCCGGCTTCTGGGAGGGGGGGGCTTGTGATGCTGCTAAAGTCGTGCTGGGTCAGAGCAGGACCCCCATGGCCAAGAATGGCTGAGCCAGATGCTAACGTGCCAAGGCAAGCAAACCTTGGCCTCAAAGAATCTCGAAAAAAATCTCTGGTAAAATGATAAAGATGCTGTAGTGGCCAAAAATAAATAAATAAATGAATAAAAAAGTTTGGCCAGAGACATCCAAGTGAGACATCAGAAACCAATGAATGTTCATTTGTTTGGAAAAGGGTCCTGGCTAGTGTAAGTTAGGGATGTTGATACCACATATGCCTGGATTATCTAGCAGATCGGAAATCCAATTACAAGTGTCCTTGCATGAAACACAGAGGAAGAGATGCAGGAGAGGGGGTGTGGTCTCAGAGGCAGAAAATGGGTTGATTTGGCCATGAGCCCAGGGATGGTGGGAGCCTGCAGGAGCTGAGAGAGGCAGAGAGATCCTCAGCTGGATCCCCAGGGGGCCGCTGTCCCTGCCAACCCTGTAGTGGTTTTGGGACCCTGGCCTCCCGCACTGTGAATGAGTACATTTCCATGTTGTGCTGCTGAGTGATTTTGCTGCAGTGCTAGGACGTTGGAGAGCCCGGGTGCATCTGCAGAAGCTGTGGAAGGGAGTTGGAGGGGGGATCAGATGCACAGGATTTCTGAGAAGCTTGGGGATAGAAGCTGACAAACATGTGCATACGACACTAGCCACCGGCTGGTGTGAGGAAGCAGTGGAGCCCGTGGCACATCCGGGGGCTGCTTCATTGTGAAGAGCTGGTTGTTGTCTGAGGTCTAAACAAGGTCTCCCGGCGTTCGTGCTTCCTAACAGGGCTGAGCCTCTTCTCTCTGAAATGCAAGGCTTGTGAAGTCTCAGCAAACTGCAGACTTCAGTCACTGTATCTGCCAGCAGCCACCTGGGATCCAGGACGAATACTTTTAAAAGTTAGGCCTGATGCATATGCCAAATAATAAATCAGGAAAATATTAAATTGTGTTTCCAGCGATGTGAAGCTTCCTTGACCTTTATCCCTGTAGCAGGGGTGGGGAATGTTGAGCCCACGGAGCTGTGAAAGGCCAGAGAAATCATTAGGTCCAGTCCGGTCCTGCCAAGGCAGCCTGCAGGTAGAACTTGAAATTCAATAGATGCGTACGTGGCAGGCCAATTTTTAAGTTGATAGTTTTGTGTGGTCCGTGAATGATGTTGTAAATATCCAAGCAGCCCTCGGCTGGCACAAGATCCCCCACCCCTGCAAGGGCATCGTGTAAAGTAAGGCAATGATGTCAAAGAAGTAGCTAGGAAACAAGTGCAAAATATATAAAATAAACGAAGGGAGGGAAAGAGGCAAAGACACAGACAGAGCTGGGCAGAGGAGGTGGAGGCCTTGAGGCAGAAAATGGACGTTTCCTGTGAGGCCCGCCAGACGCTCAAACGTCCAGGCACTGGCTCCAGGGTTAAACCCTCTAGGGAGCCTGGCTGCACACAGCTGACCTCTGAGTCTGTCCAGGCTCACAGTCTGCTGTGCTGGACCCCACAGCAACACCCATCTCCACTTGTGCCTGGACAGTGTCTCCTGCAGCCTTCTCAGAGCCCCGCCCTGTGTTCCACAAGCCTAAAATCAGTCAGCTTGTTAGGCTTTTCATCATCAGTGTAACTCAAAGTCTGTACTTTTTTTTTTTAACTTGGCAGGCAGAGTTAGACAGTGAGAGAGAGACAGAGACAAAGGTCTTCCTTCTGTTGGTTCACTCCTCAGATGGCCGCCACGGCCAGAGCTGCGCTGATCTGAAGCCAGGAGCCAGGTGCTTCTTCCTGGTCTCCCATGTGGGTGCAGGGCCCAAGCACTTGGGCCATCCTCCTCTGCACTTCTGGGCCACAGCAGAGAGCTGGACTGGAGGAGGAGCAACCGGGACTAGAACCCAGCGCCCATATGGGATGCCGGTGCCGCAGGTAGAGGATTAACTAAGTGAACCATGGTGCCGGCCTCTGTACTTTTGTTTAATCGCTAAGCTAATCTCACTGTATTCCCTACCTGTCCCTTTTGTTCCATTCTGTTCCTCTGTTGCAACCAGCACGGGGCCTTCAAAATGCAATATAGCCTGTGTCACCCCAAACCCCTCCAATCCACAACCCTAGCCTCTGTTCAACTGCGTACCGCGGCCCCAAGGATACAACCCCTATGGTGTCCTCCATGCCCAGGCTCAGACAGGTCCACTGCCATGACCTCAGCACTGATCGCTTGGGTGGGACTAGCATACTTCTCTCCCAACCCTCCTGCAGAGAACTTCCTGTCTCAACATCCCCTGTGTAATCCCTACCCCCACTCATGGTCTCACCCCACTTCATCTTTGCAAATTCACCTCTAATCTCTCATTTTACCCGAGTCTGTTCCCGTTCCTGTTTCTGCACAGTTCCCCCAAAGCTCTAATCACCACTGTGATTACATAACAATTCTGTGGTGATTCGTTTAAACCAGCTTCCCCGCTGGATTTCTCCACTGACTCCTGAACACCTAGAACAGTTCTCAGTGTGCTGGAAGCAGTGCACAAAGTTAGCACCACGTGTGTGTGCATGGGGAGACGCGCGAGATGCCCACTCGGCCTTGCGACAGGAGGCACCGCGTGTGTGTGTGGGGAGACGCGTGAGATGTCCACTCGGCCTTGCGACAGGAAGTACCGTGTGTGTGTGGGGACACGCGTGAGATGTCCACTCGGCCTTGCGACAGGAAGTACCGTGTGTGTGTGTGGGGAGACGCGCGAGATGCCCACTCGGCCTTGCGACAGGAGGCACCGCGTGTGCGTGGGGAGACGCGCGAGATGCCCACTCGGCCTTGCGACAGGAAGCACCGCGTGTGTGTGGGGAGATGCGCGAGATGCCCACTCGGCCTTGCGACAGGAAGCACCGCGTGTGTGTGGGGACACGCGCGAGATGCCCACTCGGCCTTGCGACAGGAAGCCTGAACAGCTTTCTCCTGTGGGCCTGTGGAAGCCCTGGCGTCTGCCCTCCGGCAGGGACAGTAACAAGGCCGCTGGGAGGCCATGTGGAGGAGCAGCGACCTTTAGCCTGCTCTCATGGTGCTCACAGCAGTTCAGCACCCACGGCTCCTCTGTGGGAGTCCCACGTGCAGTTGTGCACCCAGGGAAACCAGCACCTGTAGAGCTGCAGGCTTTTGAGATGTCCCGAGTCACACTGTGTGACTCACACACAGCCCTGCCTCTCGGTTTGCTAGGATAATCCTCAAACTCTGGGAAGGAAACACAGGCCGGAGAGGAAGTGGAGGGCAGAGCACCCAGATCTAATAGAGGTGTGGCGGGCCGGCTCCAGACTTACAGCGCACTCGGAACGCTGGAGCGCCGTGCAGAGGAGGCATGGGCTGATGTCATTTTCTTGAAGTCCCCCGTAAAGTATTTTACCCTGTAATACAGCGGTGTTTATGAAATGGTTTTATCTTGAAACATCCCAAAGGCTTCCTAGACCGAAAAGGAAAATATCAAGTACACAGCATCTGAAGACACCACCAGTGTGCTTTGGTGATAAGGCCCCGGGGGCTCTGTGACAGCGGGTAGTCATCTTAAGCCCACAGAGCCACTTATCCCATTAAGCCTCCAGGGGGATGTACAAGGAGATGATCACCCACACTGGGGGAGAGCCGCTTGGGCTTCCCACGCTGATAAGGGCCTGGCTTCGCCCATCTACTCTGTGAATTTGAGTGAGTGACTTCTGATTGCTCCCCCCATTTGAAATAAGAGGAAGACACCAACTCATGCCGCTTCCTCTTAGGGAAAGAAAACATATACAGAGCTTCCAGGAGCTCATGGAAGTCAGGGGTAGGCTGCACAGTTTGAAATTCGTGTGTCTTAGGAAGTAAAACGTGAACTACAGCTTATCCACCAGTTAAAATACCGTGTTCCACCCAGTTTCACCTAGCCCGGGGAGGAAAAGACCTCCTTGATTGTCTTCCAAGAGTGTCGCCTGCTGGGGACTAGGGAGAGAGGTGGAAGCAGCAGGTGGTGTGGTGCCCGTGATCAGCATGTGCTGCCAACCGAAAGCACAGTGGGACAGTTCAGAGATGGGCACACTGACCCCTGCCCTTCCGGAACATTGCAGTTGACCCACTCTCCAGTCCACAGCAGTACCTCCTGAAACCTCTCACACTTTTTTTTTTTTAAAGATTATTTATTTATTTGAAAGGCAGAGTTATAGAGAGTCAAAGGGAGAGAGAGAGAAAGAGGTCTTCCACCTGCTGGTTCACTCCCCAGATGGCTGCAAAAACCAGAGCTGTGCCGATCCGAAGCCAGGAACCAGGAGCTTCTTGAGGGTCTCCCACAAGGGTGCGGGGGCCCAAGCACTTGGGCGATGTTCCACTGCTTTCCCAGGCCACAGCACAGAGCTGGATCAGAAGTGGAGCAGCTGGTACTCAACTGGTACCCACATGGGATGCTGGCACTGCAGGCTGCAGCTTTACCCGCTATGTCACAGTTCTGGCCCCAACTTCTGTACTTTGTCCCTTCCTGAACTCCTACCTCTCTCTTCTTCACACCCTAAATGTCTCCACGCGTCTTTATGTTTCTCCTGCCCTTATCAAATTACCTCCCAAGGGCCTGGGAATCGGCTAGCAAAGAGAACGCTCTTCTGAGCTGGGAGAGAACCAGGAAGGTGACACCTTTGATTTGGTTAAATTATCATCCATTCATTTCTCCATAGAATGTTACCTCAAGGCAACACTGGAACCCCCTGGCGTGGCTGTCCACTGGAGCTGTGTGCTCTCAGAAAAGCCTGGGACCTGAAGGGCGTTGAAAAATTCCAGGCAGCAATGGGTCATCAAGCTCTCTGAGCATTTCGGCCAATCCCTGAGGTCCCTGGGAGGCAGATTGAGGAGCTGTCCAGCACTAGTCTTGACGGCAACCTGAGAAGTAGGCCCTATGCTCTCCATTGGATTAATGAGGCACCTGGGGCTCAGAGGCTAAATAATTTGCTGAAAGTCACATGGCCAGTCAGTCTGGGCTGACGGTCCAGTCTGGGTTGGTCTGACTCTGTGGAGTCTGAGTCCAGAGGCTGTGTTCTCTAAGTATGTCTCCTATAACATACAGGGCTTTTACTTGTAGCTTTTTATTTTTAAATGAACTCTGAACTACCAGAAAGTCGAAACAGGAATACATGTAATGCCTTTCTACTCACCCAAATTTCCCAGTGTTAACATTCTGTCACACTGACTTCATTATCCCTGCCTCCCCACAGCCATTTGATAGCAAGTAGCACAGCCAGTGCCCCCTGAGCCCTAATTTTTGATGTGATATTTCCTAAAAAAAGAAGGAATTTTTCTCTTATAAAATCACAAAACAATCAGAAGGCCAATACTCTTCAAATACTATTATTTAATCTGTAAACCTTATTCGAATGTAGCCAATTACTGTAGCAATTTTTTTCAGTTTTTAAAAATTTAAGTTACACAAGTTTCATGTATTACACACATACAGAACAATGACTTTTTTTTAAAGCAAAAGGAAAGATGTTTGCTTCAGGATCCAATCCGATGTCTAATATGTTTAAATATTAAGTCTCTTTGGCTTCTTTTACCAGAAGTGTTGCTCAGCTTTGTTCTGCCTTTCAGGACCTGGCATACTTGAAAATTACAGGTCAGTTATTTTGTAGACAACACTGTCGTTTGTCTGACGTTACCTGTGACTGGATCCAAGCCATGGATTTATGGCAAGAACGTCCCAGAAGCATCCTTGCACCCTCTGCCTAAAACCAGGCAGCACAGTGTCTGCAGTGGCATTAACTTGGCTCACAATGTTGTATCTGCCAGGGTTCTCCTGTAAAAAACTTTTTCCCTTTATAATTAATCGTTACCTACAAGGAGGTGTTCCCAGACTACACCGATTTCTTGTTTCTTTTCCTCTTCTCACCCACTAGCTCCAGTCTTCCTTGATAATCTTTGCCCTGTTTCCATTATCATGGCTGTCCAATGAGATTTTTCCAATGCATGATTCCTTCTGGTTTATTGGTTGGCATTTTGCTTTAAGGGAGAGCTTAGCTTTCCCCCTCGTTTGTTAGTTTACTTTCCTATGTATCAGTGTGGTCTTACAGATTCCTGTCTTACTCCATGGGGCTACAATTAGTGACTTCTGTTTCTCGTTCTCCTGCTTCCTCCATGGTCCCCAGTTTGGGGGCCGTCACGAGTGGCTTTTATACCCAAGCATCCTAACATCTCAGTTGTTACTGATTCTCTCAAACCTGCCACATGCCACCTTCCTGTCCTGAATCCTTTATCTGAAGAATTTGTTATTTTCCAAGAAGCCCTCCGACGCAGCGATCCGGTTAGTGTCTGTTCTCGCTGACTGATTTTTGAAATAAAATTTTCTGGAAAGCTAGTAAGAGAGGTGAGGGGAGTTAAATGGCAATCCTCCAGGAAGCCATGCTCACGGCCCGCCAGCCGCTTGGAAGCACAGGGGAGCTATCCTGTGATCTTTCCGGAGCACTTTGTGCCGTTTCATTTCTCTGCTTTTCAGCACTCTGATCTGACTCTCTTCATTGTGCTGAAAATATAGATTCAGACTCCAAGATCCATCTCTGCCTCTGTGAAGCCGCACCCCCCCTTCCCCGGCAGAACTAATTATTCTGTCTTGGCAGCTCTGTACACCCTTGCTGGAGGCTTCTATTCTAGCCTCAGTCATATGGTCTTGTCATTATTTTTGACACTTTATTCCCCTCAATAGGCTGCGAGCTTTTCACAAGTGGATCCTTGCCTATATCTGTATCAGAGCAGTCATAAGCATTTTTAAATGGTTTAAAATCTATTAGAATCTATGTTCAGGTATTTTATGTGGACAAGAAGTCGGCCAGCGTTTCTACACGGGGCCATGTAGACGTTGAGGCTGATAGTTTTTCTAGCAGGTGAATGAGGCTGCCACTGCGTGGCAACGCTCCCACCATCATCAGTACTTAAAGGAAGGAATGTGGCTGGCTTCAGTAAGGCTTTATTTATGTCAACCAGCATGGGGTGGGATTTTACCCTAGGGCAGCACTCAGCAGATTCCTGGTTTCTCTCACCTCAGGGATTTCTCATTGCCTGAAGCACCTCTCTCAGGAAACATCTCCTTTTCCCTGGCTGCTGTGTATCCCCAAGGACTGGGCTTGAACCTCCCCTGGGTGGGGTGAGGGGAAGCTCCCTCATCAATGCTGTATCCTACAAGGCTTTCCACACCCCCACCTACAATTCCCTGACAATCCAGAGCATGCTGGCTTCACCTACTCTGTAGGAAAGCAGTGTACTGTGGGAGCATCTCTCAGTGGGTGAGCAGGGGGATCAATGCCCCAGCTCCCTCCCTCCTAGGACACAGTCACCCTGAGCTCATACTTTAAACCAGAGTTCAGCAGTGGCGTCAGGGCTAGTTACACTCAGTACATTTGATAACAACCTTTTTGCAGACTGCTCTCTCTACCTTAATCCCTGCTCTGGAATACGTGTTCTCTTCATCTCCCAAATATACTACATGTACGTGAGTCCCTATTTTAGGGCCTGTTTCTGGGGGAAAACAAAACAAAAAAATGTTCACAGCAGTCCCATGAGATGCATATCCTCACCTGCATTTTCACAAACACAGTCATGCAGTGCAGAGGGATTAAGGCCATCCACAAAGTACCCACAGAGTCAAACCTACCACCAGCCCCCCAGCATCAAACCTGGGCAGAATCCTGTTGGCCTTGCTTTTCCCAGTGGGCATCTAGAGACTTCCAGTAGGAACCCATCTGCCTAGACTGAAGCCTGAATTGAGATGGTTTCTTTTCATTCACAGTACAGTGCTGAATAAGGCTTTCTTTAGATAAGAATGAAATGCAAGCATTAAAGTTAGTTGCAATATTTCGCCCTTAACCACCTATGCCCCCTTACATAGATGCTGCCCCTTCGAGAGCCTGTTGGGGGGGCGTCTTTCACATCCCAGTCTTGCAGAGGTTGACTATGTGTGGCCAGGAGCTTTGTTGGCAGGGATTGGAGGAGGATCAGCTGGATGGAGAGCCCTTGGAGCACCTTAAGGTCTTGACTCCCTCGTCCAGGGAGTCCTATATGGATGGACCTGGCTATAAGCATGTCTGTATTTCACAGCTGCGTACACAGACGTATGCAGAGATGGACAGACAAGGGTCTATCCAGGTGAGAGGTGAGCAGCATGGGATGAGGGTGAACTCCAAAGCCAACATTCAGAGGACATTGATTAGGCCCTGGGCATGACTAGGAGTTAAAACCAAACACAAAAGAGAAAAGCAGCCACAGAGAGCTGACGCAGAGCGATGGACTGGCCAGACCCAGTGCACCGTTCAGTGCAGAATCTGGTGCGAGAGCTGGGAAGGATGACATTTTTGTTTGTCCAATCCCTATGGTGTCTCTTACATTTCTGAGTTGCATTTTGAAAGTCACATTTCTAAGCCTCTAATGCATTCCTTGCCCGAGTGACACACTGGGCTGGCTCACTGTCTGGAACCGTGGGACCCAGGGACATTCTTCTGCTTTGGGCTTTCTCACTTCCCTCACATGCAATGTGAGAAAATAACAGCCTTTTCCTCGGAGTTTGTTCTGGGAGTAGAAAATGGGTCACTCCGAGTGACTTGCCAACGATGCTGCATGTGTATGTGACATGTTGAATATTCAGTACACATTAGCTGTTTTTTAAAGATTAATTTATTTTTTTGAAAGGTAGAGTTACAGAGAAGCGGAGGCACAGAGAGAGGTCTTCCATCTGCTGGTTCACTCCTCAGATGATCACAACAGCTGGAGCTGGGCAGATGTGAAGCCAGGAGCCAAGAGCTTCTTCCAGTTCTCTCATGTGGGTGCAGGGGCCCAAGCAACTGGGCCATCTTCCACTGCCTTCTCATATCGTAGCAGAGAGCTAGATCAAAAGTGGAGCAGCTGGGACTGGAACTGGCACTCATATGGGATGCCGGCACTGCAGGTGGCAGCTTTACCTGTTGTGCCACAGCACTAGTTCCATATTAGCCATGTTTTCTAAGATTCACTTTATTTATATGAAAGGCAGAGTAGCAGGAGAGGCAGAGATCTTCCATCCGCTGGTTTGCTCCCCAGATGGTCGCCATGGCAAGGGCAGGCTGGGCTGAAGCCAGGAGCCTAGAACTCCTTCTGAGTCTCCCACGTGGATGGCCATGGCCCAGGTGCCTGGGCATCTTCTGTGCTGCTTTCCCAGGTGCATTGCAGGGGGGCTGGATCAGAAGCAGAGCAGTTGAGACTAACTGGCACTCTGATACAGAACGCAGGTGGCAGGTTGCCCCACTGTGCCATGGTGCTGGCCCTTGCAGTTTTCACCGTGATGGGTGGTGGTGATATTCCAGAAGCATCCATCAGGATTGGCACCATATGAGTCAACACCATGTGAATGTCACAATTGAACGGGTTGCCAGGTAAGGACCTGGCTTCTCTTTAAAACTGCTAAGAAAGAGCTTATCAAACTCTTGACCAAGGTCCATGTAAAATATCTACCACAGGTCTTTTATACCCTTTAATGCCCATGAAGGAAACCAGGTCACTCAGGCACAACTTGATTTTAATGAACCCTTGCAGGCTTGTAAAGAGCCCCACTTTATTCTCTTTTGAAGAGCTCAGAACCATTGCTCTAATGAATGGTTTTGGTCTTGACCCAGAGCAGTGTCACTCTCATTATAGGATCCTCTGCCACATTTTGAAATATCTGGAGATGCCCCTCGCACCACCTGCTTCAGCCCTGCCACCGTTCGTCTGGATCGCACTGATGTGGAGCGACTAGGTGTTGCCTCACAATCTGTCCTCCGACTTGGGCTTTCTTTTCCCGTCTCTCAGCACCCGTTCTCTGTTTTCACTCTGACGCTCATTTACCTTGGCATTTTGTCCTGAGGACTTGGAGGGAAAACGGATGCTCAGGAGGTCGGCGTTCTCTTTGCCACCCCTCTCCTTTGCTCACCTGCAAGACGCAGCCTTTATGATTCAACTCTGTGTTCCAAACATAGCTTGAAAGCCCATTTGGGTGTCCTTAAAAATCTTTCTAAGCGTCAGCTCGTATGAGACACCTCACTCCAGATGTCTTGTTTTCCCACTGTTCACTGTTCATTTTAACAAAACACATATTAGGCAGCCGCTGTGAGGCAGGCATTGTGCTACATTTGGAAGACACAAAGGAAAAGCAAGATGCAGTCCCTGCTCAGAAGGAGCTCACAGCAAAGTGAGAGATGCAAACAAACAAAGAGGACGGTGTGCAGCAAGTCTGGTGAAGATCTGTGCCACCGAGCTGCGTGCCCCCCCCCCGGGGGGGGGCTGCAGAGGTCAGGGATGGAGGAGGTGGAGGCTGAACCAGCCATTTATTTTTATCCCACTTTATGTCCAGTTTGCTACACTGCCATCAACAGTGCGGGCAGCTGTGTGTCTTGCACGGACAGCAATGGTGCAAAGTGCGTAGTGCCGTTTTCTCTCCATGGGTTTAATTTTTAAATGTATGCAGTGATTCAAGGTGGCATGCTTTGTCCTGCATTTTTTTTTTTATCTCCTGTCCCTAAGCACCCTCTTGGAGATGTGTTTATGCCCATGTCTGAACATCTGGGCTGGTGCTCCTAATTGCCATGTGTCCCCACAGCACAGGCTCCCAGTCCGATACTTTTCCATGGCCTCGTTGTGGAACATCCACATGGAGGCTGGTTCACAACATATCAGATCGCTCTGCGGCAGTGCACTTTATGGCTTGCTTGTCAATGGCCGTGAAAACTTCCTGAGATCCTTTATGCTCAGGGATAGAATTTCTGGGTCATGGGTAGAGCAGCCGGAATAAAGGCCCAAAGCTGTCTACATCTAACCCTTGGAACTGGTGAATATGTGACTTTACATGGCAGACGTGATTAAAGACCTCGAGGCGGGTCAGGGAGACAGGACAACCCAGGTGCCCACTGTCATCACAAGGTTGCTAATAAGAGAAAGAGGGAGGCGGATGGGGCGGAGCCGAGAGAGCTGTGAAGATGCTGTGAGGCTGGCGGTGGCGCAGAGCGAGGGAAGGGCCAAGGAGCTGGGGAAGGCAGGAGGCCTGCGGGGCTGGAAAAGCAAAGAGAAGTGGTGTCTGCCCTCGAAGCTGCTAGAGGAGCCAGCCTCGCCGAGACCGTGACTTCAGCCCGGTGACACGCTGTCAGCCTTAGGACCTCAAGACCTCTGCACTAATATCTTTGTGTTGTCTGAAGGCACCGAGCCTTTGCTGATTTGTTACAGGAAACTCTTGTGTGCCAGCCTTGCCCAGATTCGTCTCCACTGGAATCCTGCCAGATGGCTCTCAGCGTGGCTGGCCTGGTCTACACACACCCCTGAGGGCTGTGCACACCGTCCCTGTGTCCTCACATGCCCAGCCTCACTTGACCTAATCCAGCTTTCTGATCGCTGTTAGCCTGCTAGGCCTAAAGCACAAAGGAGTCTCTGGGAGTCAGCCTTCCCCAGCTGTGGGGTGGCAGGGGCAGGATGAGGTGTGGCCCCGAGCCCCCGGTGCCTGTGGCAGCGTGGCTGGTGGGTGGCAGGGTGCGTGTGAGTCCTTAGGCCTCTCCTGCACAATGGGGCTCTGACAGGACCTGCATGGGGAAGAGGCAGTGCCCTCATTAGCACACAGGGCTGTGTGGACTCCTTGGAAGCAAGAGCCCGGATGGCAGGGGACAGAGCTGGTGTCTAAGCTGTGTGCATTCCTTGCTCAGACGTGCAAGGCTCTGGTCAGGAGGCCAGTCACCACGCAAGCATTGGCGGGGCACAGAGGCAAAGCAGGGTCAGAGATAAAGGCTGGCCGAGAGTCGGAATGCCGAGGAGCCTGAGGTGGGTGAGCTGTCTTCACTGGCCGGGGATTCTAGAAAGTGCCACTGGCAGAGACCAGGCTGTGAAGGGCTTGGAGTCCCTCCTCACTGGGCGCCCAGGTCGGGGTGGTTTCCTCTTCCCGTGGGTTTCCTCTTCCCTCTGCTGGAGGTTGCTCTCAGCTTTAACTGTGGGTGCCCTGGCTCTCGTCTGCCCTGTTCTGCAGCTCCAGGAACGCATCTTTCTCATTTTTCTAGTTATCTTCACCCTGGGTGGAAACAGCTCCAGCCTGTACCAAGTGCTGTACATGCCTTGTGTTAAACGCTCCTCAAGCCCTGAGCCCGCATTTTACAGCTGTGGGAACTGAGGCTGCGAGGGACCGAGAGACTTGCTCCCAGACCACCAGGGGGCAGAGCGAAGGTGGGCTTCCGCTTGGTGATTCTGACCCCTGAGTAGAGCTGTCAGGGTTCTGTTAGTCTCAGAATGCTCTCAGGGGAAGCCATCTGCGGGCACCCGGCTAGCTGGCTGGTGGCACCGGGAGTCAGGACTTCAGTCCCCTGGCCTGGCTGCCTTAGGTAAGCAGAGGAGAGGTGGGGACGAGAGCCCCCTCTCCACGTGCCAGGGTCAGAAGAGCGGGTGGTTCTGCGACCAGGGTCTGGAGCCCACAGCGCTTCAGTCTGGCTTTGCCGTCACAGTGATGGGCAGCCTGACGTCCCCTGAGAGATGACACAAAGCAGGGGAGAGCATAAGTTCTTTATTTAAGGGTCTTTTACAACAAGTGTAGGTATCACTGCCCACACTTTAGAAAGCTTCCCTTCAGACACCTGGGTTCCGGAAGGCTTCCGCACCCACCTGGCTCATACCCGAGCTGAGCGCTGTTGCAAGTTTCCCGTGGCCTTGCCCTCTGGGACGCTGCTGGCTAGACAGTTGGAGTAGTGAGCGAATCACCGTTGGCGGGCAGCAGGGTTGGGCAGAGCCAGGGTGAGTGAGGCGGGCAACACCCAGCCCTGGGTGTTGAGAGGTGGCCGGGCTGTGGAGCAGATTAGTCTTCCTTTTTCCATTGGTATTAAGTCACCCAGACCCACAGGGAGTGTGTGGTGAGCCTTCTCCTTCCAGCCCTTTCTGAGAGGGGGAACAAACCCTCTCCTGGTGGCACTGCAGTTATCAGACACTGGATTTGGGAGGGGCTCCTCAGGAAGCTTGTGCTGCATGGAGCCCTATCCTGGGTCTTGTGTAAGTCTGAGTCCCATCAGGAGACAGAGAACATGTGATAGAGGAACAGCTCACCGGCATGTTACATGGCGTGTAGGGAAACCCAAAGGGCTGGGCAGCCCCTAGGGTGTTACCAGACCTGGCCTGGACTCTGGAGAGAGGGAAGCGTGTGTGGAAAAGGCCACCAGACAGAGACTGGGTCGTTCAGGTAACAGCCAGAGCCAGCCCTCCTCGACCCCACAGCGAGGGAGTAGAATAAAGACCTGAACTCGTTTTTCTCCCTGTCGATTTTGCCCTTTGCTCACAGCCAGAGGCTAAGAGACTGATCTCAGGCTGGGTCCTTCAAGGCCAGTCCCCCATGCCCCAAAAAAGGGCTCAGAAGAGAGTGGCCTTGCAGACGGGAGTCATCTGGTACCACCTCACCCGCCAGGTGTTGGACAAAGAGGGTGCAGCAGAGATGACAAAATGAAATACGGGAGTGAAGTTTAAGCTCGCTAAGCATCGATAAGTTGTCTTTTAAAAAAAAATATTTATTTATTTATTTATTTGAAATTCAGAGTTAGAGGGAGAGATAGATCTTTCATCTGCTGGTTCACTCCCCAGATGGCCACACTGGCTGGGTCAAATCCAGGAGTTTCTTAGGTCTCCCAAGTGGGCAGCAGGGGCTCAAGCACTTGGACCATCTCCCGCTGCTTCCCCAGGTACGTTAGCAGGGAGCTGGACCAGAAGTGGAGCAGCCAGGACACAAACCGGCAGCCATATGGAATGCTGTGTTACAGGTGGTGGCTCTGCCCACTACGCCACAATGCTGGCCTCATAATGTATTCTAAAACCAGCGTAAGTAGGGCTTGTGAGGGCTCACTGCACGGTACCTCTGTGCTGGAATCTTAAACAGAACATCTGTCTTAATCCTCCATCAGGGCAGGAAGGGAGCTTACAGCCTCCATGCCCTGTAGCTATGACACAGAATTCAGGACATGCTCCAGCAACAGCCCTTACACAAAGCCAGAGACCCCAAAACTCCATCAGCAGCATCCTTTGGGGGTGCCTTGGTCTCCAAGAACCTTCTTCTTGTCTTCCCTGGTCCTCAAAGTTCAGTGTTCACAAGGTCAGGATGTTGGTCTGTTTTCCAGCCAGACAGTCACAAGAGCTGAAAGGAAAGGGTTTTGCCAAGTCCTGATGCCGGGGAGTCCTTGCTGACTGCTCCCTGCCTAGACCAACCGTCTGGAAACCCTCCTGGTGCTTGGTGGTCAGCGGTCCAGAAGCATTGAGGCGACCGTGTACTCTTCCTCCTCCCATGTCTGCCATTCAGCATAAAGAGAAGCTCCAGCCATGGGCTCAGCCTCCTGCCACAGCCTCTCTGTGTGCTGACCCCGTCTGCAGGCAGGCCATACAAGGGGCTCCTCTGCTGCTCTTTGCCATGGAGCCATTGCTGACTTTCACATAGTCATTTAAAAATGATGCAAAGGGAGGGAAATGATAGTAAACTTCCACTTTGCCTTTCACCGTCATAGCTCAAAGCTGAAAGAATTCTCAGCCTTGTGAATGGAGCAGCTTCATTCATCTTTTTCTCACTTCCCCAGCTCACGTCCCACAGGTTCAATTCCAAACCCTTGCCTCTTGTGAACACTCTCCCGTCCAGAGGCCCTGCCTCTGACACCTGGCCCTGGAGGGTAATGTGGTAAATCAAGTCAGCTCTCTGGGAGGGCCCCTCTCTCCTCCTTCACACCTCCCCTCCCCTCCTCTCGGGGGATTTTGGGTTTCTCTTGACAGAGCTCCACCCTTTAGGCCAGTCCTTCACCCTGGTCCACAGGGAGTCTGTTCATTTGGTCCCTTTGTCTCCATCCTCTGCACCTGTTCTCCTCTCTTCTTCCTGTAGGAAAAGCTCTCCTAACAGTCATCAATAAATTGTAAAAACAGACATGGTGATATCAGACCCCATGTTCTCCCTTCTTCGTGAGAGCCCTTTTGTCTTCCTATGTCTCTCCTCATGGCATGTTCACAGCCAGCCCCCACTGAATCACTGCACCTTTTCCAAGTGGGTAGACTCCATTTCTTCCATGATATAAGCCCCTCACTGTCTACCGGTGGCTTCCTGGTGACGGTGTTATGGTCCATGAGCCTCCTTCCTGACCCCAGCCTTGACATTGACCCTCCTGTGGTTTCCATGGAGAGAATTCAGTCCCTCCCCCTACCTTGCTGTCCCAAAGCTGTTCCCTCCACCTTTCCATTCTGAAACAAAGTTTCAGCACATGGCGTAGGAAGCCATATTTCCTGACTTCAGCTTCTGGCTTTCACTCTTACCAGCTGTGTGATCTTCAGCAAGTTATTTGAAAATTTTAATTTCAGTTTACTCATCTAGAAAATGGGGATGATGCTCTATAGGGTGGTAAATGAGTTAATTCATGTAACCACTTAGGATAGTTCTGGAAAATAAGGATTGATGTCATTAATGTCTACCAGTCGACGTTTCCCAATATTCTGGCATTGGAACTATATTAGAGTTCCATTGCTGCATGATACATTATTCCAAGTCTTTGTGGCTTAAAATACAGCATGGTGGTTGTTGCAAAGGGAAGGAGGTTGGAAGTCCTGAGTAGGACTTCTCCAGCTAGAAGCAAGGTGTCACCAGGAGACTTCAGGAGAACTTAGCTCCACCCTTGGGAAAGATTTGGGGTCCATCTGCGTCCCTCAGCTCACAGCCCCCTCTACCTTCTGAGCCGACAGCATGGCAGGTTTCAATCTGTCTTTGACTGTGTCTTACCTGTCAATCCACAAAGACCCTTGTGATTACATTGGGCCTACTTAGATAATCCAGGATCATTTTCCCAGTCTCAAGGTCAGCCGGTTAGCAGCCTTAAATCTCTGTGCAACTTTAATCTCTTTGCCCCTTCACCCGCCGTTTCCTGAGTTCCGGGGGTTAGAGCAGACATGTTTGTGAGCAGCCCCGTCAGCTGACCAGTCAGCTGAATCTCTCTGGCTTCAGCTGTCAGTTATGTGCAGATTTCTCCCTCTGAATGTCAGTGGTCTGAGTCTTGACTCCAGTCTTGAACCCCTCAGCTACTTACAAGATATCTCCTCCTGGCTATGCCTTACACAAAGATGAATAAACTCTTCCCAGTCCCATAACCAGTTCAGTCCCTTCTCCTGATGGATGTTGTTCTACAAATGACCCAGTTATCTACTGGGTCTCTCAGTATATATCAAGGAATGAAGAATCTTCGTTTCCTTTCAATGAGCAGAAGTAAAGGAAAAGGCAACTGGAGTTAACAGATTTTGCCTTTAAGTAGTGACCATAATGTCTACTAAGTGGAGCAGTCCCAAGCCATGGCCTCAGGACCCCCCATCCATAAGGAGTGTAACTGACCCATGGCCCCAGCTGCTACAGTCTGAAGCACATGGTAGCATCTGGGCTGCAGCTGCACATCTTATTAGCTGACCTAGCCAGTGACAAAGCAAATCTGAGATTTGAGTCTTATAACTCACCTGAGAGCTGTCCTGGGCTCTGGGACCTCCTTGTGGCCTTGTAGAACGTTCCTTGGACTGTAGGGAGGTCCACAGAACTCTTAGCCACTTCTCTCTCTCTTTCACTCAGGTCAGAACTTCCACTTTGTCTGGTGAGTCTCCTAGGTCTTGCCAGCTTGCTCTCCATTTCTGCTCAGCTAGGTGTTTCTCCCTGATGAAACAAGCAGTCTTTAAAACTGTCTTGTAGCTGCTTCTCAAGAGATCTGGACCAAGAGGTTATGCATCAGAGTAGGAGGACCAAAGGGTCAAGATCTGACAGTGAAGCCTGATTTCCCTGGGTTCCTTAGGCTCCATGAAGACACAGGGATTTATAAGATTGCCAGCAAGGGAGTGATTAGACAATGCAAATTCCTGGCACCAGGAGGAGAAAGTGGGAGGAAAATGAGATGTTTTAGAAACAACAGAGGGATCTGTGAGACAGGACTGCTGTGAGATGATGTCATGGCAGACATAAATTGACAGTTAATTGACTAGAGATTTGGGAACAATTCAGCAAGGGTGCATGTAAGCCTATGCGCATCCTGAACTCTGGGGACAAGCAGGTACTCACATGCCCAGCGCAGTGTGGGTGCCCTTGTTCACTTTGTCCAGCATTCCACCAGTGCCTGGGACTGAAACAGATCTGTTCATGGAGCTGCCATCAGTAAAAAAGGAACAGGGAATTTTCTGGAAAGCTGAACCGGTGTCCTGTAGAGAGAGCTTTTCCTGTAGACTGCTCACATAGCTGGAGGCACATGTGCTGTAGGTCCAAGGGCTTCCTGCCATAAATGGGAAGTTGGGCTGAGCCTGTGAGACCTTCTGCCTGGGAGATTTGTGTAGATTCAGAGGTCCCTCTTGCAGCAGATTTCTGAGCACGGAAGGTCATCTCAACCAAGGGGAAGCCCTTAGAAACCCTGGGTGTTCTAAATATGGGTCCCAAGGGAAAGACTTGCAAGGAGGAGCTAGGAATCTGCGTACAACTACAACACAGTTTCCCTTGCAATTCCATGGACCAGCCCAGTTTGAAAACCAGACTACTTTGTTGAACAAATTTTCAGGGAATTGTCCCAGATTTTTGGATACAGATCATCGGTGTCTTTACATTGGAAATCTTTCATCCTGCTAGATTTGTTGGTTTTCATGTGCTTAAGAAGATCCATGTCAGGATCTGATAGGAGTGTGAGTTGAAGTTCTGACTCTGCTGTTTATCATCAAAGTGATCTTAAATCAGATATTCAACTTCTTAGAACCTCAGTTTTCTCAGCTGCAAAATAAGGCTGATAATGGAGTCTCTAGGTTTATTGAACCGATTGAAGAGATAATGATAATAGCCAGCACTTGTGTTCGACTTGCCACGTGCCAGTCACTCTTGCAAGCACATCTATTAGCTCATTTGTTCCTAACAACTCTCAGGGGTGGGTTTGACTATGATTCTCACTTTACAGATGAAAAACTTGAGGCAGTAAGAAGTTACATAACTAGTTAAAGATCACATGACTAATAGGGAATAGAGCTGATATTTAAATCAAGGTAATCTATCTAGATTTTTATTAAAGACTGTGCCATCCCTTGTGTGCATAAAACATTTTACCCAGAGCTTAAAACACAGCATATGCATGGTAACTATTAGGTATTATATCACTGCTTTTGTACGGGGATCTAGAGTGCAGTTGTCTCAGCATTCCTACTCAGATAGCTGCCAGTGAATCCACAGCACTGGGGTCTCCATGTCCCCTTCTTTGTACACTCAGCCCCTCTCTGGGTGATGGGAAGGGCAGCATGCATTGAGGCGTAAGCTCACCAAGATGGGCAACACTGAATGCAAGACATCTTCCTGTTGAAAGAGGTCAGAGAGTAGTAGCATTGGTTCTGTGTCTTGCAAGTGTTGAGGAAGACTCCGTATGCAAGTGCAACACGAACCTTTGATCCTTGTGTGCTTTGTCTTCTGTAGGACACACGGGCGTGACGTTAGTGTCAGTGTCTCTGAGACCTTAGAGAACATCTTTGAATATGAAGGAGGAAGACTTGAAAGGCATCTCTGTTACAGCAAAAGGACACGAGAGGGGTGATTCATTCCATTCTGTAGGGAGAGAGGGACTCGGAGATCTTCAAATAACTTGCTTGAAAGTTTTGGAGAAAAAGAGTATAGCATCAAATTTATAATCTGATGGCCCCAGTGAAGATAACAAATGGTGCTTTAAAGACTACTGTATTATTCCAGTGTTTCTCATTTCTCCTAGAGATAAAATTTTCACCACCTAAGCCCTCCATAAACAAGTGCGTAGGTTTTAGAGATTCGCAGACCTGACTTCAAAGCCAGTTTCTCTACATCCTCTGTGTGAGGTCTTGGGCAGGACGCTCACTCTCTCTGAATCTGTCTCCATCCTTCTGAAATTCTGATAATACCCTTACACACATTGTAGAGATATTGTGAGACAGAATGAGAAATGTGTAACGTGCCTGGGTAGAGCTCAGCCGCAGGCTCCTGGAAGTCAGTGGTGTCCATGTGATGACGTGAGTGAGTGTTCCTTGGGTTCATCCCACAATTCCTGGGAAACAGAGGATCCCTAGAACTGATTTCTCTTGAATTTGATGACAAACTCTTGACAATTGATGCAATGAAAAGAAGAGTACTTGTTGAAAAAAATCAAATACCTACCATCTAGATCATAACTATTTGAAATATGTCATCATACAAACCTGCATTAGATTGTCTAGCTTGAAAATTCTGATTTCCATTGTCCTTAGCATCAAAAATGCATTCCTACAGCAAGCTTTTATTTCATGGCCACACATGTGAAATTCATCTGGAGTGTGGCTGTTCTAAGATGGGGCTCAGCTGGGTTTACCCTGTTCTAGGTTGGGTTTAAATCTTCTCCCTGTGTTTTCCATGCTTCTGAAGCAGTAGTGTAAAAGCAAGAAGCAAACTCAACTACACAAGCACGTCTTCAGCCTCTACTTGAATTACATCTAATAGCACCTGTTGTCAGAGCAAGTCTCAAGGCTAAGCCCGACTGCAAGACCATGGCAAGGGAATAAATGTGTTGCACACATTGCCAGGCAGTGAGGAACTGGGACCATATGTCATTCTGGAACTCCAAGCCCTTCCATTCTTTCAGACTTCTGTTCGTTAGCTATTTTCACGTTGTGTAGGAAAAATTCAGATGAAGACTGCCTTCAGCCTGTGGAAGGGGCACACAGGGCTTGGAAGGAAATACCAGCCATCATCTTAGACAGAATTAGAAGTTAGGGATTCGCTTTGCAGGGACCAAAAGCACACAGCAGAGTTCCTCCTACGAAACTGCTGTTCAATAAATGTTTATGGAAAGTGCAAACAGATGACCCAGCCAGAAGCCACTCTGGTGCCTAAGTTTACCTTGTTAGTTTCCCCAGAAGTGTCTCCATGGCTCCTTCCTCTCTGGCCGTCAACATAGTTATGATTTAGCTTCTCTGTTTTCATTCTTTCTTTAGAGTCTCTTTTGACTGCCTTTTAAAACAATTACTGTGGCATCCATTTAATTCTCCCAAGAGAAAGTCTTCTAGAGAATTACCCATATTTCAATGTATTAGAGCTACGCAATATGGCATACTGTCCCAATGACATGAATCAGCCAACAGATAAACTCTCCTTAAGTTGTCCATCAGTGGTTCAGTCGCAAAGCATATAGCAAACAAACAAAGCATTCCCTGTGGGGGCCTCTGCACTGTGGTATTCTTTACGGACAGAATGACGTTGCATGGGATCACCCCATCTGCTGCTTGGTAGGGCTGTGTCCTGTGATCTGAAAACTTAACCTCCCTAAGGCAGAGAGCTCTTTCTCCCTCTGAAGTGGCAATGGCAGACTGATGACCCCACAGCCCTCCCTCACATGGGTTTCTACCACTGGCTGCCAGAACTGTCCGTCCCAGCAGAGCATCCCCCCCCGCCACACTGCCTTCGGAAGCAGGGCTGCTCTGTTATCTTGGAGCAGTAGCCCTGCGCCCTGGGTCGTTGAAGACTGAAGAGGACTGGGAGTGTCTGGGCCAAAACTGGAGCATGTAAATGATGTGTAACACATATGTGTGTGCCTACATGTGTGTTTTTGTCCATGTAAAGAAAAGAGAATATGTATCGCAGGTGAGAAGAGTATAAGGAGCAGAGTTTTCCTTGGCAAAAACATGTAAGAAGGGAGGATGAAGGTGATGACCCTTGATGTGAGGTAGAGAAGTTGGAGGCTGAGGCAAAGGGAGAGACCTTGAAGAATATGGAAGCTCCTACCAGGGTCAGAAATGTCCAAAGAGCAGATAATCAGGGAAATGTGGGTGTGAAACTCGATGCTCATTCAGTAAAGTGCTTTATCTCATGAGGTACACTTGCTGTGAAAGGCAAAAACCTGAGGTTGGGGGGAGGGCATCTTGTGGCATAGCAGGTAAAGCCTCTGCCTGCAGTGGCAGCATCCCGTATGGGCAACGGTTCGAGTCCCAGCTGCTCCACTTCTGATCCAGTTCTCTGCTGTGGCCTGGGAAAGCAGTGGAGGATGGCCCAAGTGCTGCACCCATGTGGGAGACCCAGAAGAAGCTCCAGGCTCCTGGCTTCGGATCAGCCCAGCACCAGCTGTAGCAGCCAATTGGAGAGTGAAGCAGTCGATGTAAAACTGCGCGCTCGCTCTCTCTCACTCTCTATTTCTATTTCCTCTCTATCTTTCTATCTTTCCTCTCTCTCTCTCTCTCTCTCTCTCTCTCTCTCTGTGCCTCTCTGCCTCTCTGAAACTCTGCCATTCAAATAAATAAATAAATCATTTTTTAAAGAAGCAGAGACAGAGTGACATCAGGTCAGGACATTACGACTTAGAAAGCCCCCAGAGGTGCCGCTTGCCTCACTCCACTCTGCGTCTCCCGTGCTGAAGGCACAGGCACACGTGAATGTTCCATACATGCGTCAGCTTATGAGTTCATAGGTGAAATGGTGCATGGCTAAGGTGGTTTGAAGTTGAAACGTGGGCTGAGCCTCACATGTAAGCAGACGAGATGGACTTCCAGAAAGGCACAACACTGACAGAGGGCCTGGGAAAAATGAAAAGCAAGAATGAGTGATGCTGCTGCCTGTGCCTGGAATGTGGCACTGGGAGAGGTTGAAAGGGCTAAAGGCCCCCCAAAAAGGGGCCTGGGTGTCAGACTCAGCTGGAAGCCCAGTACCCTGTGTCTCCACAGATGAGCCTACACTTGACATGCTCTTTCCTTCTAAACATCACTGTTTTCAGTCTTAGCCAGCTGTGAGCATCCTGCCTTGCACTTAGCAAGGTCAAGTATGTATATGGGCGGGGTGGTGTGCAGGCAGGTGGGCAGGTTTTATGACCAGGAACAGCAGAGACACACACGCTTGTTCTGGGTGGGGCAAGGGTGAAGGTGGCCACCAAGATGGGGAGAACTGTCCTCAGAGACCAGGAACCCAGATTTTTCTTATCTTTCTCTCTGGACCGTCCACAGAAGCAGAGGCTGGGCTGGGGGGCATGAGCCAGTGATATTATGGAGACTGCTTTCTCCGTGAACACAGAATGTGGAGAAGTCTCGGCACCGACACTACATTCAGGGTTCAGATCAATGCCCACCCCTGTACTTCACCTGGTTTCTTCAGCTTTACCAGCCTACCCAGAACTGACCGGTTGTCATTCCCACCCTAGCAGTCTTCTCTTTAAGCAATTCCTGTGAATGACATTTAGACTTTGGTTTAATCCCTTGGTTTGATGTCTCCATTGATTAGTACTGGAATCTGAAATGCAACATTTCTTTCATTCTTCAGTCCCCCTATATATGGGGCTTTGGACTTAAATCTGCCGAGAGAGCCCTCATTTAAAAAGACATGGGAGCTGTTGGCTTCCTTTGGAGATGACCCTACTGGTGATCTGAAATCCTGAGGATAAGCTGAGTGCCAGCATGTGAGAGGCTGTGCCTGGTACCACAGAGGGTAATGGGTGGGCAGAGACAAGTGGCAACCACGGAAACGTGTCCTGCTCCTCGCTGCCGAGTCCCTCCGGGGGAGGTGGAAAGGTGAAGCCATCCTCCCTGAGATGCAGCTTGCACATTTCTCCTAGAATCCTTCTTCTACAGAGCAAGAGGCTATCTGTTCCAGACATGAACTTTACAAATACTGAATTTGATTGACAGCTAGTGCCTTGGCTTCTAGCCACAAGGGACTGGGGTTGGGACAGACAGACGTTGTTTAGAGGGGAAAAAGCAGATGCAGAGAAAGAAAAAAAGTCTCAGTGTGATCTTGGAGATGAGAAAAAGCCATTACGATGGCCAAGGAAGTGGCAGTCATGGTGCCCACCAGAGGCAGGGGTGAGGGTGTGGTGGTAGCCTCCCTGTCGTGCACCTGCCGCCGCCCTTGTTCCCGCCTGGGGCATCTCACTGCCTCACGTGCTCTCCTTCTCCTAAGCGACAGCAGCAACCTTGGTGACCTGAAAGAGCTTTTCAAAGCAGTAGCGGTACATTCCCTAGAGTTCCACGGCAGTGTGTTCTTCCGGAAAAGCCCTCCCCTGCTCTTGTTAGGTATTGATGTCATGGGTCACATCACAATAATTTCATTTGTGCCGATTGAAGATGAATTTAAGGCAAAAGTCAAATCTTTTAAAAGTGCAGTTCATGTAGCTTTCTGTTTGCATTCCCGTACAGGGACAAGGTGGAACACTGATAGAAAATGGCCACCGTTATGTAGATGCCCCTTCAACGTAGATTCCACCTCCATGTCAGATACCATCAAGTGCAAGGCTCTTGTCCCGTCATTGTCTCCTCTCCTTCCTGCTCCTCTCAAGTCCAGTTTAGCACTTAAAAAAACCACCCGTCCACTCCAATTTCTCATCCCACTGCCACCTCCATCCCTTGGCATGTGGGTGGCTGAAATGAGCTATCTTGGGGCAAGCCATCGTCGGGGGCATGGCAACCTCCACTGACTGCTGGTGCGAACATTGCACATGGCACCGCATAACCTCTAGAGGACTGCATGTTTCAGCAATGACAACGATTGTGTCTGCCAGTGGGGAGAATGACACACGTTTGTCCTTAGCCTTGACTGTAATACAGGAAGAGAAAAGAAGAAATGTAAAATTTTAATTCTGCCACTTTAACAAGCTCATTTTATATCATTATCTAGGGGGCAAATCTGGCAGAAAATTTTTCATTAATCAAAAAGAATATAGTGTATGAGCTAGAGGACCAAACATGTCAAATATATTAGGGGTGAGGAAATCACTTTGAGCAGGCCGTGCACTAAAGCTCATCTTCACTGAGAGGAGCACGAAGAGGGTGGAAGAGCTTTTTGTGAACATGAAATGGTACCGATTATTCTCATTAGATATGTGATTTCCTCATGCTGTAATGCAAGAGGTAAACTGGAATGATTCCAGCCTGGTGTCTTCATGCCGTGTAGAAGTGCGTTCCAGCCCACTGCGCACGCATGGGTCTTGCCATCCTGATTTGTGAAATAGGGATCTTGGCTTGAAGTCAGTAGATCTCAAACTCTGTGCAAATCAGGATACTCTGAGAACTCTCGGGTGCTTGGTGGGAAAATGGTGCACAGAACCTCTGATGGTGTTTGTGCCATCATGGTTGAGCAGATGTACGTGAAAAAGGTATCATTAGGTCTGACTCTCATGTCGCTGGGACTCCATGAGGTTCTGGGAGGATTGCTCACCTGCCAGTGTAGGGAGAGGCAGGTGGGGATGGGATGCCGAACCTTACAGATGATTCACCCATCTAAGAGAATTCTGCAGTCTCCCAGAACCACATCCCCTCGGCCAGACGGCTTTAATTCAGTGTTTTCACTGTGAATGATTTGGTCTGATTGAGCTAATTAGCTTAGAAATGCATTTTTCAAAAGCATCTGCTCAACTTGGTACCAGAGGTCAAAGGAGTTATCTACTGAAAAGAAGTTGCATTAGCATTCTTGCTATCAAGGAGATTAAAGTCTACTTTGAAATAAAGAAAATAATAAGCAGTTAACTGCATACAAAAGTAAACAGTGAGGGACAGAAGTTCAGAGGAACAAAGTTGTTCGGGCTGCAGCACTAATCAAATTATCGTTAGAAATGAAGCAGCTAGATGAGAGTGTTCAGAGACAGAAATGGATTGGTACTTGAAGACTTAATGGCCTGCAGCTGAGACCATGCCCTGTGTCCATCTGTCCTGTTACCCTCAAAGTTCGGGGATCCGAGCAGCATCTTCCTGGATCAGGGCATAGATGGACCCTACCAACATTTTCTGTGTCTTCGGGGCTTAGCAGGCTCTGTCTTTGGGATCGCACTTGGGTGAACATGTTGGTTCTTAGGTGAGTCGACACAGTCGACTGCCTAAGTTTCCTCTGTTCCTGGAATCTGTTTCCTTCTGTTAACTTTGTATGACTGTTCTCTGTGGGGATAGTATTACATTTTACTTCCCAATGGCAGTAAACTGTGTTACTCTCTCCCAGTGGTCTTGGGTTCACCCACCATCATGCGTTGGTACTGCCCATACAGTCATTCCTGGAATTCAGGAATCATTTTATGTTTCAAAGTATTTAACACTCACTCACCTGTCACTACTGATTAAAATTGTTGCAGGTTTTGAGTTAACCCTATGTTTAAAAAAAACATATTTATTTGAAAGGCTGAGTTGCATAGAGGCTGGGAGAGAAAGAGTGACACATTCTTCGTAAAACCCACTCAGTGTTCACTGTCTGTTTCTTTTTATCTTTTTCCAAAGATAGTTAGTTAGTGAGTGAGGGAAAGCGAGATCTTTCATCTGCTAGTTTACTCCTCAAATGGCCGCAATGGCCATGTGGATTGGTTCAAGACAAAGCTAGGAACCTTAACTCCATCCAGGCCTCCTCCATGGATGTCAGTGGTCCAAGCACTTGAGCCCCCTTCTGCTTTTCCAGGTGCATAATTTGGGAGCTTGTTCAGAAACAGAGCAGCCAAGACTTGATCCAGCGCCCTGACATGGGATACTGCTGCTTCATCCACTGAGCCACAGTGCTGGCCCTAACCCTGACTTTTGCTCAAGTGAGAAAAATAGAGGAAGATCTAGGAAGAGAGAGAGTTACTAACTAAACTGACCTGGGGAAGACTCTAGAAAGCCTTGCTGGCCTCTCTGCCAAGCAAAAACCCACCATCATTGCAAAGTAGTGTTTTGGGTATTGTTTGAGGACTTCTCCCACAGCATCTTATTTTAGATTAATAGCAAACAATTGCAGCTGAATCACCACCAAAACCTTGTTATATTAGATGGTGGTTCACAGTTCAGAAGAGGTTGCTCCTCAGACAGGGTTTAGCTGATCGCTTCTCACATCCAGGGGGAGGGAGAGTCTGTATTGTTGTGATATTCAAAAGCCCAGAAACTGGCCCCGGAGCCACACAGCAGAAAACCCAGCATCAGTGGGACGTAACACGGCAGGTGGCTGGGAATGTTTGATGCTGGTGTGGTCAGGTGGTGTCTCCTAAGGACTGAGCTCGCCTAGCATAGGGGTGGTCAGCACGCACAGAGGGGCTGCGGACAGTGAACGGGCAGGGGAGGAAGCAGTCCTCGGCGCGTGTCCCTCCTCCCCTCCGGAAGCCCCGAAGCCCTGTTGCTTCCCCCAATCTCCTAGCACCTTTCATGGATGGCAGTGCCTCTGCAGAGCCAGCGCATCCTCTGTGGTGCTGGTCCCAGGGAAGCAGAGCATCTGGCCCCACCCTCCACCTGAATCACCCATCCGTTTGTGGGAAGGGAAGGAATGTCTCTTCCTCTTGCCTTCCGAGCGTGCTGACGTGTGGAACACGCTGCCCTGCAGAGCCCACCCTTTGCAAGTCAGTCCCTGTGACTTGGCTCTTGACTTCCCTTCCTGGATGGGATCCCCTCCTGGATAGAGACCCGCATCTCTAACAGCTGCTTTACCATGACTGTACACTTTGGCTCTCACATTGTGCTGAGGTCCGTGTTGTGCGCCGTGTCCTGTCCCTGAGCCTCATCAGGGCACCTGGGGTCTCCCCTTTAGGGATGGCTCTGCTCTTGTCTTGCAGCTTCCAGGGGCAAACAGGCCCTGGGTCTGCAGCCTGGACTCCTCCTCTCCCAGCCTTTGCTCCTCCAGTGACTCCTCTGGTTGCTCCTCCTCACTCAGGAGGCCACGCTTATTTGCTTATTTATTTTGAAAGGTTTATTTATTTATGTGAAAGGCAGATTTACAGAGAGAGACAAAGAGGTATCTTCCATCTGTTGGTTCACTCTCTAATGGCTATGTTGGTCCAGGGCTGGGCCAGGCCACATCCAGGATCCAGGAGTTTCATCTGGGTCTCTCCCATGGATGTCAGGGACCCAAGCACTTGGGCCATTTCTGCTGCTTTCTCATCTGCATTCGTAGGCTCTGGATCAGAAGTGGAGCAGCCAGGACTCACAGGCACTCATATGGGATGCTGGCATCATAGACACAATGCTGGCCCTTTTAAAAGTTGTTGTTATTCATTTTCTGGAGGGAGGCTCTGGTTAGAGCTCACATACCAAATGAACTGCATTTAATAAATAAGCATCCATTCGTTTTCTCACCATGTAAAAACTAACCAAGATTTGGAAATAGATCAAAACCTCTTATTAACGAGTGTTTGATGGATGGAATGTCCAACATAAAGTGACGTTATTCACGTCCCAAGCACATTATATCTGCCTCAGATGATCTGGTTATGGAAAAGTTTGACAATTCAGCTCTTCCAAATCCTAAAGCATTTCGGGACACCAACAGTATCTAAGCAGTTCCGGGAATAAATGGGCGTGGAAACATGGATGTCGAGTCTATTTGGCCATGTATTAGTTACATGACCTTGGGTAAAGTTTCTGAACTTGATACATTCTCAGTTTCTTCATGGGTAAAATTGAGATAATTCTAGTATTGATCCTACAGGATTATCTTGAAGACAAAATAATGTTTACAAAGCACTTAGTAAAGAAAGGCATAAAGAAAGAAATCAGTCCATGTGGGCTGCCGCTGTGTTTATTCCCATTATTTTATCACGCTTGTCAATTGTCATTACACTCAAGCTCAGGGATGGGGTACCCTGGATTAGAAAGCCTCTCTCTGCACTATGGGGTAAATGTCCATTCAACTCTACCACGGCTGGGACTTGTAGTGGTTCCCGCTATGTCCACAGGGCCTTCTTCAGTAGCAGCCATGGCTTTAGCGGGACACATGGCCACTCAACTGAAGACAGTTTTCCCGGCCATCCTTGTTTCTAGGCATGGCCATATACCTGAGTGACAGCCAATAAAACGTGAGCGGCATAGTAGTGTTTGCCCTTGCAGTCGTACCCTAGAAAACAAAGATGTCTGCTCTCCCTTCCCCTCTCTCTGCCCTCCCCCACCCCGAGCTGGAGCACAAACATGGCAGTCAGGCATCTAAGCCACAGGGCGACGTGCAGGAGTTGGCACCACAACAGGACCCATCTCCAGTACCCTAAAGCCACCGTTCTCACTCTGCACCCAGACTGTTCACCGAGGGAGAAAGAACCTTCTCTGTTGCTTTCGACTCCCGATTCTTGTGGTTTCTTATCACCCGACCATGGTGTATCCTCAGAACGCACCAGACGCCTGTTTTCAAATAGACACGATCCTCCTCCTCTGTTGCACGGCTTCCAAAATCCAGAGCCCCAGTGTGCCCGCAGCCTGTCCTGCTGCATCGGTCAAGAAGAAAGATGGCTCAGCGTTCCTGGTGGGCTGCTGGGAGTCAGTAACTTCCAATTATAAGAAAGCACGCTGTGTTTGTGTTTACAGTATGCAGAGTGCCTGGGAGAAGGGCAAACCGCAGTCCTCGGCGCCTTCATCAGAACCAGGCAGCGCTGGGTTTGTCAAGTGGGATCCGGGGTCGGATGGACCTGGAGTGTTCTCCGCTCCCCATTTTCTCTTTGTGTCTGTGTGGCTGCGCCTTACAAAATGTAACACCCGCAGAGCAAGAGCACAGCGAAGGGCGTGAGACCTGGGGACCCAGCAAACAGCTCTTTCATTTTAGGGGGGAAGGCAGATGAGTCACTTGAGATCCTCAGGTAGAGCAGAGAGGGAGCTTGTTATGCTGTTTTCCTGCTGTGTATGAGAAATGACCAAAAATTTAAGTAAGAAGTAAGTAAATGCAGAGAAAGAGAACAAGTCCCCTTCATCTCCCCTCTGCCTTTTGCTGTGACTCATCAGCTTCCCGGACGGCAGCAACGCGCAGCACCGGGGTGTGGAGATGACCGCTCTGAGAGCAGTGCGTGCCCCTTTGTGTACCAACTGTGGGCAGCCTTGGCAAAGCCAGCCCAGCCCCAGAGTGCCCTGCCCTCCCTGCCCTGCTGCTCTGCGGGCTTGTTTGCGTGGTCCTGGGAACTGTCTGACTTCCTCACAGCCCTCCTGGCTTTTGTGTAGGGCCAGCTTACGCACTGAAATCAACAAAGACGTGAGTGAAAGCACCAACAAAAACAACCTTGCTTAAATATTACACCTTAGAGGGGATGGTGATAGGCTTGATACAACTGGGAGGACTGCAGCTTGTAAAAATTAGGAAATTCACTTCAGATACTTAGAAACCCATGAGGAGGAAGAGGAGGGGGATGACGGTGATCATAATTCCTTACTGTTGACCAGCTGTCTTGGTAAACATTATAGGAAAATGGGAAAATGAACGTGTTCAGTGTTGGGCGTCATGCTTGACCCTTCTACACATCAAATAATTTAATTGTCAGCTTTGGGTCTAGGACAGGAGTGAGGAGAATTGAGTACTCTCTTTAGGTCAAAATTTAATAGAATACCCAAAACCTCAGTAATCAAACTAATACATATTTTAACACAGTATTCTATTGTGCTTTGATCCATTTGAAAGAGCCAGAGATGGACAGGCAGAGAAAGAGAGCAAGATTGCCTATCCCCTGGTTCATTTCCCAAATGCTGGGAACAGCCAGAGCTGGACTAGGCTGAAGCCAGAAGCCTGAAACTTGTTTCCCACATGGGTGTAGGACCCCAAGCATTTGAGCCATCATCTGCTGCCTCCCAGGACACATTAGCAGGACGCTGGATCGGAAGTGGAGTAGCCAGGACTCAAAAGGGCATCCTGATACAGAGTCATGGGCATGCCAATTGGCAGCTTATTCTACTGCCCCCCAACACCCACCTCGGATGCAGGATTCTATTAAGTAAAAATGAATGCAAAAATCCACAGTCTGCGCAATGTCAACATTTTATATGAAGACAGGATCGACCCTGCGCTTGTGCAGTTCATCCCATTTCTCTCCTCTAAGCCAGTCCAATGCCTCTGCTGATGGTAGTCAGGCTCCATCCTGGAAACAAGCCTGAGTGCACATCGTTCCTGCCCCCATTTTATTGATGGAATAAGGAGGCTCAGGAGGCCATCCCCACTCATTTAGCTAATGCGGGGGAGAGGGATGCTGAGGTTTGAGCCCTAGCATTGAGGCTCAAGCTTTGCCCAGCAGTGTACCTGGCTTCTGCAGCAAGTTTCCCTCGTGTCACTGTGATAACCACTGTCATTCCCTGGGTTATTTTTAATGACAGGAAGTAAAAAAGACGGACTCCCAGCTTCAGCTCCCATGAGGCCAGCAGTGTCAGCCAAAGTGATGCTGATGTTGAGACAACTCTGGGAGTGTGCATTTCTCCAGCGTCTGCTTGCATCAGTCATCCATTTAACCTGCTAGGGATGCTGTGTGGAGGACACCAGTGTTTTATTCCACAGATACAGGGACAGAATCTCAGACCTCGTGCTCAGAGCCAAAGCCAACGCTTGGCAGAGCTGATGATGAGGTCAGGTTGTCCAGGCTGACCTCATCTTGCCCTTTCCCCTGCTCCGAGGCTGTCCACTTGTGTCTCTTGAGCCCTCAACTCTTTCTTTCCCTGTAGAGACCCTCCTTGGAGATACCCAGTTTGCTGGAGTCGTTTTCCCTGGAATTACTGTTTTCTCACATGCATTAACACATGATTTAAATAACGTATCTTGAGCCTTACATGATTATTTTAAATCAACATATATTAACTGGAGATAAAAAGAGGAGAAAAAGACAACAGAAAAAACCACTTCCATTTAAAAAAATAAGCAGACATGCTGTTTAGGTGAGGTTCTTGCCTCATTTTTAGGTTCTGTTCTGTTTAGAGTGACACGTTTTTGAACAACCCATCCTCATAGTGATACTAGAATGTGGTGTTGGGAGAACAGGTGAGCTCTCGGAGCCTGCTCGGCAGGACTGTGCTGCCCAGAGCGCCCCCCCAGACCCCATCTGCCCCCCGTTCTGCTGAGCCCTTGTACTGTCCATTGTCTCCTTCCTCTCTCAACGTCACCAGCTGGGATCTTGGACTAGGAGGTCCCCTCCACTGTGGACTGGCAGATGCCTCCCCCATTCTCTGCAATGTGTCCCTAGCACTTTTTGGTAATTTGACTAAAAATCTTCTGTATCCTCATGGTAGGATATACATGCACACAACATCATGTGGGAGTCTCATAGACTCCTGAATCCCATCCATGCGCCCAATAAGTGTCAGTGGGGCCCAGGTTAAAACTCCTGCCCCATAGCTTTCCCTGCATTCTGTTTTTTCCCCAGAGTCAGTGTTCCTTCTCATTTCTGACAGTCACCCACACTTTTCATGATAAAGAGGTTTCCACTCTCTGCCTCTACAATTTTCCTTATTCACACAAATATTGATCTCAGTCTAGTTGCACGCAGGTAACTCTTCCCTTCATTCTCACGAAAATATCTATTCAGATACCAAAATGCATGTCTTTTCAGGTTTCATTAGTGGTAATTCTACCCTGCCTTTGATATCTGAAGTGCATTGCTATGGTGAACATCCTTCTTGCATTTCTGCTCTGCCACAGTCTCTTGCCTCCTTGTCTAGCCATGCACGCCCATGCCTTTTGTGTCCCACTCTTCTCTCTCTGCTTGCTCATGTTGGTCACTCCCTGGTGTTCCTAGTGTTTAGCTGTTTTCTTCCCTTTAGTGCCCAGGCTCCTATGGCTCAGCTCTGGGTGCACACGCCCCCTAGAGTGGCGACTAGAAGAATTTGTGCTGTGTAGCTATGTGCACATACTAGGTAGGATTTGGGAAAATACCAATTTCTCTCTTTGACTTTTTTAAACAAAGAACAAATATATGTAAATACATAGTGTGTGTATCCTTATGTTAAAATAAATCCTTGATTTTGCTGAGATACATGTTGGAGGAAACCATAAAACACTGAAAGAAACAAGTCAGAGGTGAATTTTTTGTAACCTTGTAGTTACAGAGACTTCAGACGTGTCACCAAAAGTCAGATCTCTATTCCAAAGACTGACACATTTGGATGCATAACATTTTAATGCCTGTGAAGAGTTTAAAAAAAAAGTTGCTGTGAAAGCAAATAGTGTGTTGGAAAATAATATTTGCACCAAAAGTCTCAGTCCCTCCAACGTGTATTTTTTTTTAAGATCCGTGTATTGATTGAAAGTAGAAAGAGGGAGAAGAGAGAGATTTCCCTGCAAACGTTGGCAGCAGTTGGGGCTGGGTGGTTCTACAGGTAGGAGCCTAGAACTCCACTTCAGTCTCCCGTGTGAGTGCCTTCTCGGCACACGTTTTAACTTCACCTCATGGATAAAAGACTAATGACGCTGCCAGACAGATTTCTTCTCAGAAGCAGATAGGACCAAAGATTATCCACCAGTGGTCCTAAACTGGGGTGATTTCCCCCCACAAGGACCCGTGCCGAAGTCTGGTGATAATTTTGGGTTTCAGTTGTTGTTGTGCTGGTAAATGCTTATCATTGTTACGTCTTTGCATGTCAGTCACCTCTGGACACACTCCCTGTTCCCATGTGCACCTAGAGTCTGCACTTTTGATCTCTCAGGGACAAAACGTGGTTTGAAGTACTCATTCTGCGCCCATTTTCTTCTCTCTTGCCTCTGTCGTTTTCACTCTGAGCCTCCCCTTCCAAACTGCTCCTGATTTTGTGAATTCTCATTGTTCTAACTTTCCACTTTAAAAAAAAAAAGTTTATTTTATCTGTTTGAAAGGTAGAGAGGGAGAGGGAGAGAGAGAAAGAGAGAAAGATCTTCCATCCCCTAGTTCACTCCTCACTTGGCCACAAGGACTGGGGCTGTGCCGGGCTAAAGCCAGAATTTTTACTTGGATCTCTGACGTGGGTAGCAGGGGCCACCTTCCACTTGGGCCGTCTTCTACTGCTTTCCCTGACACATTAGCAGGGACCTGGTTCAGAAGTGAAGCGACTGGTACTCAAACCCGTGCTCATATGGGATGCCAGTGCTGCAGGCAGTGGCTCCACAGGCTGTGCCATAAGGCTGACCCCAAAGTAATTTTCTGCTTTTAATCTGGCTATGTGAGAATACTGTCTGGATCTTCATGTAGACGTTAAGTCACTTGAGGAAAAAAGATAACTTTCTGTGTGTTCTTAAAAAGTCCTAGCGTGTCTCCTTGGCATAGAAATCTGTGCAGAGAGAGTAAGCAATTCCTGTTTGTTCTTGTAAACCATGAAGCAGTTGCCTTTTTGATCAAGCTTGTATTCGAGAATGCATTTGTAGCCCTCTGGACTACTTGACACAAGTAACCTTGCATTGGTTTGGATTCCTTCCACCCATTTAAGGAATCTTATTGTCCATGCAAGTGAGAGCTATTCAGTATATTCAAGCAAATAGTGACCGAAGCTGACAATGGCTATTTGTTTCATCTCTTCCTGCTCCAGTGGGCCGGTATTCAAACTCCCATTGCTTGCGCGAATGTAGAGCTGCTAGACCATGGCCAGGGCCTCAGCCACAGAGCTGCCAGTTTCATTTTAATGTCAGAAAAACAGAAATTGACTGTGTAGTATTTATGTAAATCAGTAAGGTTCTAAGGAATTATCTGGCACCTGGGTTAATGGATGTGCCACTCCAGAAAGGAATCTCACCTTCTGCTTCTCCTGTCAGAAGGGTTCTTTATGGCCGATCACACCTGATTGGATGTGACCAGAGAACACCTGATGCCAAGGTTGCCTGGTGCATGGCAATGAGCTCTGTCCAGCTGTGATAGGGACGGGCATGTTTGACTGGCATCTTTTGAGAAGCCCTTCCCAACAGGCTCCCCTGCTGTGTTGTCATGGTACCATGGCACCAGCTTCCTCTCGGGAGAGCGGTCCATCCCAGGCCCATCATCTGATAGGAAAGGGAAGAAGCAAAGAGAGTTCGCTTGAGAGTCCCAACCGGGCTCCAGGGCTTCTTGCTATCTGATACGCTGATTCACTCAACAAGGGAGAACTGAGCACCTCAATGTGCTGTGTTCTCTTGTAGGCACTGAAGCCACAGCAATGGGTGCAGTGGGTTGAATGTTGACCTCTCCAATGATACATCTCCACCGTACACCCTGGGACCTATGAGCGTGACCTTATTTGCAAAGAGGGTCTTTGTAGAAGGGAGTAAGTCAAGGATCTCATAACCAGACGTCCTGGGATCATCCAGCTCAGCCCTAAACCCATAGGGGTGCGTCCTCATAGGAGACAAGCAGAGAACGACATGGGGAAGGCTGAGGCTCAGATCATGGGAACACAGATTCAGAGCCCAGCATGATGCAGCCCCAGAGTGAAACATGCTGAGAGGGGCATTTGGTGCATCACTTTAGATGCTTGCCTTCCAAATTGGGGTGCCTGACGCCGAATCCTGGCTCTGCTCCTCATTCCAACTTACTAGGGGTGTGCACTTGGGGATGAACAGATGATGGTCCAAGTAGTTGGGTCAATGACATCTGTATAGGAGACTTGGTTTGATTTCTTGGCTTCTGGCTTTAGCCTGGCCTGATCCTGGCCATTGTAGGTATTTAGGTAGTGAATCAACTCTCTGTCTCTGGATGCCTGTGAGACATTCTCTCTCCCTCTCCTTCTCCCTCTCCCTCTCCCTCTCCCTCTCCCTCTCCCTCTCCCTCTCCCTCTCAAATAAAATAAAATAAAATAAAATAAAATAAATATTCAAAGAATGCCCAGAGCTCCCAGAAGCTGTAAGAAGTAAGGAGTGAAATGTCTGTCCTCTCAAACTCTGCAAGCAGTTTGCAATGTCTGTCTGCACCTGGATTTTGTAACCTCCAGAGCCATCCGTGAAAAACTTCTGGGTTTTTAAGCCTCGTGCTTGCAGTAGTCTGTTAGAACAGTCACCAGATGGTACAATGGGCTACACAGACCGAAATCCCTGTCCTTGTGATGTTTTCATTCTGGCAGGGTACAGACCATGAGCAAGTGAAATGGAATAGAAGTGAGATAGAAGTAAGTGAAATGTTACCATCTTGACAGAAAAGGATGAAGCAGGCCAGGGGAAAGCGGTTAAATTGTAAGTGGAATGGTTGTCAACAAGACCTCCCTGAGAAGGGGCGCTGCCCAGAGATTAGGGAAGGCGAGGACCAGGTAGTGCACGCATCTGGAGAAAAGGCTGTTCAGAGAGAAGGCAGAGGACTTGCAAAGGCCCTAGGGCTTGAGTGCTCCTGTTTGGAGGGAGCTTCAAGAAACATGGGTAAGAAGACCAGAACTTGACCTTGTAGGATGTTCGGCCATATTTATCTATGTCCGTATAGCTGGGACATGCACTATGTGAGTTATTTGATGGCCTTCTTAGAACAGTCTGGAGATGGAGGTGCAGAACTCTCACTGCATAGATGAACACACCGATGCTGTGCTCAGGATGACTCAGTTCAGGTGGGACGGCCCTGAATCAAAAATGGAAATTTGATATCAGATTCAATGCATTTCCCCAACACTGGAGTCACCCTTTTGTAAATAATTATCTGATTTGAAGTTTGTCTTCAAGTCTTCAGTCCCATCTGACATTGCTGATAAGCTCGGTTTGCCTCTGAGTCCAAAGCTCATGTGTTTTGAGTGGAGAATTGCTCTTGGGTGGTGAGAGGGGGCTGCTACTTTGGGAGAGGTCAGGGCTGAGGATCACTGTCTCACACAATGGCTTCAGAATGTTGCAGTAGCCTTGCATCCCCTGAGTTACTTTGGATAGGTAATTTATCATTCTAAATGGCTTAAGTGTATTTTTAAAAATATTTGATACAGGTGTATTCATAATAGGGCCACAATGAAGAATGATATATAGGAAGAATAAACATAAAATCAAGATGGTCCCAAGGTAGCATCAGAGCAGCCTTGAGACATGGAAAGAGAGCAGAGAAAGCATCGCGTTTCTTACCCAGCACGTGTAACTCAGTAGCAGACCTCCGAGATTGGAGTGGTTCAAGCTGATGCCTGGTGTCACGTCCTGGGCTACCATAGGGGAGGCATGGGAAGGAGCCAAACAGAGTTCTTCCTGCCGCTCTGCCAGCAGTAGAGCTCAGAGGAGACGTTTCCTCCCCATGGACCTCTCCGTTCAGACTACTCCACTCAAAGGAGACTGAGTGCTCCAGCAAAACAGTGACAGGGGGAGCAGCACTAACCAACGTGTTCCACTCTCTGAATCAGTCTGTGCAGACAGAACTTCTGTTTCTGAATAAGTCCATAGAAACAGAAATTTGCTTCATGTAACTACTGTACTTACCATGTTAATAAAGGAAGAATTAGCAGAATCACAAGTGATTCCTTCAGCCTGAAGTAGGTGCTTGGTAAATATCTTTGGGAAAAAAAGAAAAGAAAGCAAGCAGTATCAGTAATCGAGAAGGAAAGTCTGACTTGAGAGGAAACATCCGTAGACTAGTGTCTGTGCCAGGAAAGGCCTGGTCTTGCAACAGCAACATGCCGCCCAGGCTCGTTGGATTCCTTTCCTGACCCAGTGCATGGCAGTGCTCCCTGGCACCCATTTTTTTGGCTTTGCTGGGTTCACAGGTTCGGGGTAGGGAAGGAAAGAGACAGGGAGCCTGCAGAAGGAGGAGACTCAGACGGATGTGTGTTGGGAAGAACGCTGAATTAATAACACGAAGTGACAGTTCAAAGCCAGGCATCCAAATTAGTTAGGATAGTGCCTCATAGCTGTAATAATAGATGCCCCACACCAACAGCAGTAAAGCAAGGGACGTTTATGTTTTCCTCCTAAACCAACCCAGGATAGGTAGGTGACTCGTCTCAGTGCCATTCAAGGACCCACGTTTAGGAAAAGTCAAGAGCTGTGGCTTGCTTTCCCTACGGACTTCTTCAGCAAGTTGCAGTAGCTTCCGGATCCCAGCAGCATTGCATTGGTAGTTCATCAGTCTGGTCCCACTAAGATATAGCCCCGTGTCCTGCACCTCACCCAGATGGCAGGAAGAGGACAGAGGAAGTTTCTTCCTTTTACAGGACATGGAGTAGAAGTTCTTCCTCTTCTCTTTGTTCTCACTGATCAGAGCCAGGTTGCACGGTCAGACCCAGCTACAGAGGAAGCGAGGAAGTGTGGTCTCTAGACAAATAGCCATGTGCCTGGGTAAACCAAGAGGGTAGAGAGAGGGATCTCAGGGCAGTGGGAAGACACAGTTTGCAAAGAGCTCTAGCCAGGGCCTCTAGCCTCCATTGCTGGATGCTGTTGATGTTGGACGTACACGATGCAGTCTCTGCTTAAAGAATATGTCAGAAGAAAAGAGAATTTCTCCACCAGAGCCCGTGACCTCCCACTCCAGGCCAAGAGCCTCCTCCTCCCTCCTCCCTCTGCATTCTCATCTGTTTCTCCTCTACTTTCTGCCATACACGGACAAACTGAAGTGCAGAGGTTGGCCAAGCTGCAGGCAGGAGACCCCACAGCTGACTGTTCCACCATGGTGAGCTCAGCCCCTCCCCTCAGTAGCCTCAGGCCTCCAGATGTCCAGGGTCCTGGCAAAGCACTGAACACTGTTTCTGCAGGCTCCAATTATTTGTGTGTTCTCCTTCTCTACCCGTTGGATAAACAGGATTTGTCTCACAAATACAGTTTGTTTCAAAAACAATGTTGAATTCTCATCACAGCTCATGGTGCATTCTCACCGGGAGCACCCCTAATTGGTTCCCTAACTCAGACAGGAGGGCTAGGCTTGGCTTCTTTGGTCTTGCTTTGATTTGATCTGTTTCTGTTTTAAATGTTTGTGGTGGGTTCAGTCCTTTACAAGAATTCCCAGCAGAGCGTCTGAAAAGCTTGTCAGAAAGGTAGGATCATCCTCACTGGCAGTGGTTCAAAATGAAAAACAGACCTTCCAAGGTTTAGTTTGAAATATGGCTTCAGCTATATTATTTACAATATCCTCATCCTAGTACCAACATTTGGACATTTTGTTTATTATGTGGCAAAAGTCCTTAATTTGCGATTGACAATATAACTGCTATCTTTTGAAATAAGCTCAGTGCCAGGTCAGTGTTCCCTCAGATATCCCTCAGGTAAGTAGAGGAAGAGGCCCCGCACCTCAGTTGCATGATGCTGAGCTCAGCTGTCTGCCAACTTGAGACTTGATCTCACTTTCCATCTTTTGGAAGCAAAGTGGGAGTACTTTCAAGTTTCAGTTACATATTTTTTAAAAAAATTATTTATTTGAGAGGGAAACACAGAAATCTTCTTTCTACTGGTTCATTCCCCAAGTGGCCACATTGACTGAAGGTGGGCCAAGCTGAAGCCAGGAGCTTCTTCCAGGTCTCCCACATGGGTGGCAGGGACCCAAGCACTTGGACCATCTTCCATTGCTTCCCCAGGCGCATTAGCAGGGAGATAGATTGGAAGGAGGGCAGCCAGGACTTGAACTGGTGCCTGTCTGGGATGCCAGCATCTCAGGAGGCGTCTTAACCTGCTGTGCCACAATGCTGGTCCCTTCAGTTACACATTTAATACAGAGGCCTCAGCACAATAGTTAATTACCTTGGTGGAGTTTTATCACAACGTTACAAGTATGTTTTTAGATTCAAGTGATGATAGAACCATTTGTTAATAGAGAGGAAAACATTTGGTCTGAGATGCCTTCTTCCAGGTGCGTAAGAGAAATTTAGACATATCTCCTAAAGGAGTTTGACTGACACAACTTACTTCCCCCTAGCAGAGCTCATTTGTTTAAAAACAAACAAAACAGGCTGGCGCTGTGGTGTAGTGGGTGATGCCTCTGCCTGCTATGCTGGCATCCCATATGGGTGGGAGTTCGAGTCCTGGATGTTCAACTTCTGATCCAGCTCTTTGCTGGTGTGCCTGAGAAAGCAGCAGAGGATGGCTTGAGTACTTGGGCTCCTGTGCCCATGTGACAGTCCTGGAGGAGGCTTCTGGTTCCTGGCTTTGGATCAGCCAGCTCAGGCTGTGATGGCCATTTGGAGAGAACCAGCAGATGGAAGATTGATCGATTGATCTCTCTGTCTCTGTGACTCTGTAACTCTGCCTTTCAGATAAATAAATAAATCTTTAAAAGAAAAAGCAAAACACACAAAGCCAAAGCATGTCTCTGAGCCTGAGGAATGTGGTGACTGGGGAAGGCCTGCCGCGTGCTTGACTGCCTGTTGCAGCTTTAAATAACACCATTCTCTGCGTTGCTGTGCTCAGTCTTTGTTGACAGCCCAAATCAAATGAGGATTATTCACTTTTTGGGTCACTGGTTGGCCTCTGATTGTGTCTAAACAAGAAAATAATGATGAAGTGAGACAGAACTCCAACAGAGTTTGAGGGGGGGCAGCAGTTCCTACTGATATATAGAACCTTGATGGTGGTCGGGGCAGGGGATGCTGGCACGGAAGTTTGGAGTGCTGTCCTTGATGCCAGGATCCCACAGGAGCAGGTGCTCATCCCTGCTAATGCACCTGGGAAAGCAGAAGATGGCCCATTTGCTTTGACTCCTGCACTCACGTGGAAGACTCACATGGAGTTTCAGGCTCCTGCTTTTGGCCTGGCCCAGCCCTGGCCAGTTCAGCTATTTAGAGAGCACCCATTTGTCTCACACCCTGTTGTGGGCACTGGGACAGCAGGTCTGTGAGTACTATCTCTTACCTGTCAATGCCCATGACGTAGCACCCATTGGTCTCACACCCTGTTGTGGGCACTGGGACAGCAGGTCTGTGAGTACTATCTCTTACCTGTCCATGCCCATGGCTTAGCACCCATTGTTCTCACACCCTGTTCTAGGCACTGGGACAACTGATCTGTGAGTACTCTCTCTTACCTGTCCATGCCCATGACGTAGCACCCATTGTTCTCACACCCTGTTCTAGGCACTGGGACAACTGATCTGTGAGTACTCTCTCTTACCTGTCCATGCCCATGACGTAGCACCCATTGTTCTCACACCCTGTTCTGGGCACTGGGACAACAGGTCTGTGAGTACTCTCTCTTACCTGTCCATGCCCATGACGTAGCACCCATTGGTCTCACACCCTGTTGTGGGCACTGGGACAACAGTGGACTGTGGTCTGTGAGTACTATCTCTTACCTGTCCATGCCCATGGCGTAGCACCCATTGGTCTCACACCCTGTTCTGGGCACTGGGACAACAGTGGACTGTGGTCTGTAAGTCCTCTCTCTTACCTGTCAATGACCAGGCACTGAGACAACAGGTCTGTGATCCCTGTCTCATGTGACCTCTGCTGCAGTCACCACTTACTTGCATCAACAGCAAACCCACTCGGTCAGTGAGGACAGCTCACGGCCCAGTGTGGACCCTAGTGTCCGTGTTGCATCCTGTGCATGCCTTTCCCAGACAGCTCTGGAACTCTCTGAATTCTCCCACAAGAAACTTTTCCTGAATAACTTGTAACAAAAATGCCTTCAAATCATTCTGCTTTCAATGTACTGTTTTTCTTCTTCCATAGGCACATCTAGCCAAACAACAATAAAAGGTCATATTTGTCATTTTCCCTAGTTGGTCCATCCTACCTGCCTATCTACTTAGATGTTTTCATTCATCATTAAGTGCCTGATGGATGACTTTAGCTACAGAGTTAAAGTGAAGGAAGTTAACCCATTGCTTGGTTTATTTTCCACTGTCTAGAGAGCTGCCATGTGCCTAGCAGTTTTCCAGGCTCCTGAGACCTCCTGCGCTTACATGCTAGTGACAGAGGCAGATGGTAACTGCTAGTTATAACAGGGTACTGTGGTCATAGGAGGTGCTAAGGAGCAATGTCAGGGTGAGGGTGTGTTGAAATGTTAGATGGTGTGTCGAGAGAAGGCCAGGTACTGAAGTTGACCTTCAAGTAGACACCTGAAGGAAGTGGGGACCTGGGGGGGGGGGGCTTGGGAATGTGAGGAATGTGCCTTGGGAATGCACGTAGGCAGAGACACTGCACATGCAGGGCTTTCCTAGGAATTTGCAGAAAACTGGGCAGCCAAAGGGCTAAGGGGCTGATGGAAGCCAAGAGCAGGACACGATGCACAACACGAGCTACGTTATGGAGAGTGCTAAAGGCTAGAATAGGATTTCTTTTTTAAGATTCATTTATTTATTTACTTGAAAGGCAGAGTTACAGAGAGAGGAGAGACAGAAATCTTCCATCTACAGGTTCACTCCTCAAGATGGCCACATAGGCCAGGGCTGGGGCATGCCAAGCCAGGAGACAAGAGCTTCGTCTGGGTCTCCCATAAGGGTTGCAGAGGTCCAAACCCTTGGCCCATCCTCTGCTGCCTTTCCCAGGCTGTTAGCAGGCAACTGGATCAGAAGTGGGGCATGCAGGACATAAACCACTGCCCATAGGGGATGCAGGCTCACAGGCAGTGGCTTGATCCTCTTCGCCATAATGCTGGCCCCTAGTGTGGGAATTTGACTTTGACTCACAACGCGGTGGGGGAGTCACATGAAGTCCCACCTGGACCTCGCCTGGCTGTGTTGAGACGTCTGTGGGTGGGAGAGTCGGGGGAATTGTGAGTTGAGTGGGAGTTCACTGCGTTCGCCTGGGCAGATCAGAGTAGCCTGGGCCACAGTGGGGGTTTGTTCTCTCCTTCTCACCTTCCTTTCACCTTCACTGAGGTGTGCATATGAATGAATGAATGAATGAATGATACTTCACTGGTCCTTTTGATAGTTGGAGCCCTTTTACTGCATCTTCAGAGAGAGACATATTTCCCTCTGGAGACAAAAAAACACATTTCTTAATACACGCAGAGTGGATCAATAAGAGCTGGTTTTTATTTGCTTAGATTTTGATGTTTATTGAAAGAGAAGGGCAGTGAACTGATTGTGGTGGAGTCCATTATTTTAATAAAATTGCACTTGCAACTCTTTTCGATGGCTTCCCGTGAACAGATGTTTTATATTCTCTTTTTCCCCCCTCTCTCAAGGCAAGTCTTTGCAATTGATATCATTATCCCCTTTTTCCTGATCAGGAAATTGAGGGTCAGGGAGCCCGTGCAAAATCTCACGCAGCAGGAACCACTCGTCACTTCTGAACTCAGGACCGCTCTGGCTCCAACACTGCTATTCTCTCTCCATATTTAATGGCTGTTCTTTTCCTAAAAACTCTGGTATCAAGTAGTGCATGTTTAACACGGGATAATGTGCATCCAGTCGACTCGCTGAGCTAGGCAGCAGTGCAAGCGTCTAGATCATCCACGATCCAGCGATGTCACAGTCGAGCGTGAGCAAATGCAGGTTGCCAGGCTGCACCCCGCAGCTTCCGACTTCACAGAGCTCAGGTGGGGCCCCTGGATCTGTGTTTGTAACAAGCTCCCAAGGCTGCTAAGTTGCTGGTCCTAGGACCAGCCTTTGAGAATCCTTGGTCTGTGCCGGTTCCATCATGTTTGCGATGAAAAACTTTAATACCGGAAAGGCTGACGCATTTCGTCACCGGTCAGATCCCTCCCACCTGCGTTAATTGTGCTAGAAGGCTTCAAGAAGATACCCGCCTGCCTAACGGAGTTTTTTTTTTTTTTTCTTTTCTACTTTTGGCATCTATGTTGTGCTTTGTAGGTGCTGAAATCACCACTTCATGGGTGGGTCTGCCACAAGTGAGGTTGTCGGAGACTCTGGGGGTGGCTTTGCAGAGCCCTCCTTCATGGAAGAGATACTTTGCTATAAAGAATCAGACTCTGCGACTCTGCAACCGATGGGAAAATATAGTAGTCCATTTTGAATGCCAAGTTGCCGGTCCTGGTGCTTATTTATTTTATAGAAAATAACGATGGGTTTCTCCAAGATGGAACTCAAATATCACTTCTTCCGTGAAGACTTCCGTGGCTCAAGCTCATGTCAGTAACTTCATCTTCTTCCCAGAGATCTTAGTTGACACTCTGGAAGTACTTGGCTCTTTTTAAACATCTCATCCACATTTTTTTTGACAGGCAGAGTGGACAGTGAGAGAGAGGGAAACAGAGAGAAAGGTCTTCCTTTGTAGTTGGTTCACCCTCCAATGGCCACCGCGGCCAGCGCACCGCGCTGATCCAATGGCGGGAGCCAGGTGCTTCTCCTGGTCTCCCATGGGGTGCAGGGCCCAAGCACTTGGGCCATCCTCCACTGCACTCCTGGGCCACAGCAGAGAGCTGGCCCGGAAGAGGGGCAACTGGGACAGAATCCGGCACCCCAACCGGGACTAGCCTAGCGGAGGATTAGCCTAGTGAGCCGCGGCGCCGGCTCATTCACATTTGGTTAAGGATGGGTTAGAATGTCTTTCCTGTGCACACAGAACCCAGCTCTGCTCTTGGGGCTGAATTTCCTGAAGGGATGAGGGACAACCGAACCATTAGAGGTGTGAGCTTTGAAACTGAGCAGCCCTGTGTGGAGACAGAGTTTCTCTACAGCTGCGACACAGCGTTGCCTTAGACTCGACTTCAACATCTGTAAAATGGGAAAATACTGGCATCACACGCAGTTGTGAAAACTAGTAGAGTGGTGAGATGATGTGCGCAGGGTGTTAGCACACTGCCTGGCTCATGCCAAGAGCTGAAGAAATATTAAACATAAAGCAGACGTGCGTGGGGCCCATTCCACCCCCAGAGCATTAAGATCAAGTTGAGCCCCCCAAGTTGTAGAAATCCAGATTCCTGCGAGGAGTACCGGTCCCTAGGAGTGTGTGCCCTCATGATCTGTTTTGCCTCTGGGCCTTGTGCTTCAGCCTGTGTCAACCGGAAACATGGCTGTTGCAGCAGGTGGCCCAGGAAAGCACTCCCGGAGGTAGCATCCACAAGCACGCAGGTTGCCCCTTCCTTCTCCCCTGCTTTCCATGTCCAGCTCAGCTCCTCGCTCCTCCCTGCCTTATTTGTCCTCCTCCTCATCTGTCTGATCCCGCAGAGCTCTTCAGCAAACTCCGTGCTTTCTGCTCTTAGACGCCCAGGCCCACCCCCAGAACAAAGGGTCCTGCCCTTACTAGGTCTGCCTTCCTCACGGGGAGGTGGGGTGGGTCCTCAGAACTGTTCTGTGCCTTACATTCGTTATCAGTGTTTTCAGTCACTGTTAATGAAAGAAGAGCTCGACCTTATTCTGTTTTATTTCCCATACACTCCAGTCGAGATCAAACCACCAGATCTCATTTTTCTACCCCATCCCCCACCCACAGCTTTGTACTTGTTACTGGGAACCGTTTGGATGTTGAAAGAACTTAAGTCCATGATATTTTACTTAAAAGGCAATAAATAAGAGCATAGAAAAAGCATATGTATAAAATTACATAGTACAAAACCATGCACATAAACATGCAATATAAAATTGCAGAGGAAATACTGCTATTGCTGAAATACAGTATTTTTTTTTCTGAGTTCACTTGATTTTTAAGTACTTAAAATACAGTGACTATTCTTTCTCAATATTCCAACACAGCATATAACGTTGTGAAGATGTTAAAATAGTGTGAGAGTGTCAGGGTTTCTGCCTGTCTTCTTTTTACCCCTCTCCTCAAGGAAATGGTGCTTTGCTTTTTGTACTGAGCCAAACCCTCACTGGAGGAAAAACATTCACCCCTGAGCTGAGTAAGTCCCACTGTGTCCTCAAAGAAACTCAACTTCCCAGTGGTTCCACTTAGAGAGTACAGAGAAAAGTCAGGCATCTTAGTCAACCTGTGTAAACTAGCAATGGACTCCAGGTGCTTCTCCTGGTCTCCCATGGGGTGCAGAAATTAGTGATAAACCACATTAAAAGAAGACGATTCCTGTGAGTGTGGGAAACAGACCTTGAAGATAGACAGTGTGGCACGTGGACGTGATCAAAAGCATGAACCAGCTGATTGTTTGTTCCAAATTAAATTATCGCTTTGGATACATAAAAATACAGATATACACAAGTCCCTGTGCTCTTCGGGGTGTATTTATCTTCTCTCTGAGTGCTTGTCCATATATTTAATGACTGCAGATAATGGTTTTTAAAAGTGTATTTAAAAAGCTAAGCCTCTTGAGATTCTGGTTGGAATGGGAAGTATCTCCAGGCAGACTGTATTTTAGAAAATTAAAGGCAGTACACAGGCATTGAGATGAAATTTAGGTAAACGATTGTGAGTCATTTCCCCTACTCTGCTAATTGTCTTTGTGGGTAATCAAGAGACTGCACATATAGGATCCATTATGGATGAGCACCTGCCTTAACACGAGTGGCTTGGCTTAGATTTCTTGCAAAACTGAAAAAAAAATGACCTTGGCTTAGAGTAAGGATCAACAAACTTTGTCTACAAAGGCCCAGATAATTAATATTTAAGGGTGGCGAGCCAAGCAGTCTTTGTTGCCGCTGTTCCACTCTTCCCTTGCAGTGCAAAAGTGGCCATGGACAACACAACCGAACGGTCTGCGTTCCAAGAAAACTTTATTTACAAAAGCAGGAAGGGGGCCAGAATGTAGACTCATGAGGCCTGGGTTAGAAGGGCAAGCGCCCGTCTGCTGACCCATGAGTTCTTCGAGCTGGTGCTAGGCCTTCGAGTCAGCTTGTGTGAGTAGGCGTTTAGCTCCTGGTTCCCCCAGCATCCCACGCTCACCTGTGTGTAGTATGACTGTCTCAACACAGCTGGCACTGATAAGCAAACAGGTCGTGATGCCTGTGTCCCAAGATCACTATAGCATCTCCATCCCTGTGCTCTACACAAACTTCAAAACCCACATCGCAAACAAGGGATTATCAGTGAGGGCGCCCAGTAATCTGGTGAAGCCCCCTACCCTGTCTGTCTCCTCTGGAGAGGAGCCGAAAAGCAGAACGTGAACTACACCAGCCCACCCTCGGGTTAGGTTCCAGTGTGCTCTCCGACCTGGAGGTCAGCAAGCGAGGACTGGTTCTTGCCGTAAATACTTACTGAGTGCCTCCTGCTTGTCTGGCCAGGTGCCTGGGCTGAGCACATCGCTGCACAGAGAAGTTTATTCAAGGGACGGAGCTGAAGCGGGTGGGTTTGACTGGAGCTCGCTTTTTCAAAGTAGGACTCGGGTTAGCAATCGTGCAGTAGCAGAAAGAAGCATGTACCTCATGTGTAAGTGCACACATGCATCCATAAAGCATGTGTACAAGGCCCCTGCTAAGCACTGGGTGAGAAGAGTAAGCGAGGCGCTTTTTGTCCTGTAAGAAGCTCGTGGTCTGGCTAGGAAGGGAACAGGAGGACCAGCAGTGGCAGTGTAAACTCCCAAGTACTTGGCAGACAGGCAAGTCACGGAAAAGACTGTAGCAAGTGGCCAATATTATTAAGATATCTAACCTTGCTGTTCACCGAAAGACTGCAAATTAACACCTTACTTTCTTCCAACCATCAAATTGGCAAAAATATATAAACATTATATTATCCATCGACGGTGTGAGAAGCGAGAGTGCTAGTCCCCTTTGAATTGGAGTCCAAATCGATAAAACCTTTCCAGGGCACCATTTCCCAGCGTCTACATAAATTTTAAACAGCATTTCTTTTGGGTCAGCAGTTTCTAGGATGGGACTCAGCGACTTGCCCAGACACAAAAGGCAGGTGTAAGGATATTTGCTCCTCCGTCGTTGGTAATGATGAAACAGGAGCTGCCTAAGTGTCCAGCATTGGGAGACGGCTTTAAGGATAGCATATCTGTACTAAAACCTAGTAAAAAGTCACGGAAAACAGAACGAGCTAGATCTGTCTCTACATACTGATGTAAAAAAATTGTTCTAAAACGTTTATTAATTTATTTGAAAGAGTGACAGAGAAAGAACAAGAGGGAAAGAGAGAGAGAGAGAGAGAAATTTTGTGTTTGCTTGTTTACTCCCCAAATAGCCACAACAGCCAGAGCTGGGCTGTTCAAAAGCCAAGAGCCTGGAGCTTCTTCCAGGTTTCCCTCCTGGTGGCAGGAGCCCAAGTACTTGGGCCAACTTGTACTGCTTTCCCAGGTGCATTCGCAAGGAGCTGGATAGGAAGTGGAGCAGCCAGGGCTCTAACCTGTGCCCATATGGGATGCCTGTGTTACAGGCTCTGCTTTACCTGCTTCGCCACAGCACCAGCCCCTAAAACGATTTTAACAGATACAAAAGCAAAGCTGCATAGTGAACTATATATAGTTTATTAGTTTGGTAGAATATGCATCAAAACGGATGGTAAATGGAGTCATTTCCCCATCCACTCCATTTAATGTTTCTGTTTGTAAAGTGACTTTTAGATAATATGTATTGTTAGGTATGCAGTGAATATATGTGTATAGGGTAGCTGTGTAAGCCTACCCTTCGTTCTGAACAGGCTGCAATTCAATAGAATAATCAAGCATGCACCATTGAAATGTTCATTTCTTTGAACAACCATTTCTCTAAAGAGAAGAAAAACATCATTGCTTTCTGCCTGACATCTCCCCAGGATATGCAAAGCAGTTGTCCCAGCGATCTTATCTGAAAATCAACATAATCCAAAGGTCCTCACTTCATAATGTTTGCAGTACGATTCCAGCATCTTAGCACTGGAGTGTTTTCCGATTATGTCCATTTAAACAGCTGTGATTCATTACCGTCAGCATCACAGTTGTGTGGCACCATATGCTTCAGCTTGCAGCATATATGTGTGTGTGTGTGTGTGTTTCAAATATATATATACACTTGAGAAGTACTAGCGATAAATCCCAGGAATCTTAGACATACAGTGTTTCTGTGCAAAAAGAACATTTCCAGAGACATGGGGCCTTCTATAATCACAGTAATATACTTGAGATCTCATACAAGAATACTTCATTGCAAAAAGTTGCCACTTTAGATGGAAAGCTATGATTTGCATTTGGTTTGTGTGCTTCCCATGATAACTCAGATAGGGTGAAAGGCGGCACAAACGCCTCGACTGCACTGGATTTGACTTCTTGAGGGAACACACGAGGGCTGTCGTTGCCAAGGGAAGAAATCATGGGACAGTGGGCTACACCTTCAACAAGTGGCCAGGCACTCTTGGCAGGAGTCATCCTCCGTTCTCCGGAGGCTGGAGCTAAGACAATGCCATATGGCATAAGAGACGCAATGAAAGTCTCCTGGCAACCAGAGAATGAACAGGCCTGACCTCCAGGGCTGATCATTGTCTTGCTCACATCCACCAGCTCACATACGCATGCAAGAATTAATTGTGCTGCCTGTGTTGGAAGCCAAATCATTGTACTTTAATTTCCCGATCAGGTCTTGTCATTTAGAAAGAACCAGTTTGTAATCACAGCTGACGAGCCTCTCACCCACCACAGTAAGAGAGAAGGTGAGAGAATTAGTTGGTTACAAGCAGAAAGAGCCCACTAAGATTTTGGCCAATTCTTTGCCCAAACTGACACTGAGACTAGCTGGAGAGTTAGAGATGAAGCTCAAAGAAGATCTCGCTGGGTAAGGGCTTGCAGACTGCCCAAGGGGAGGCGGAAGGAGATTGTCAAGGCGAACAAGCCAGCATTCTTCAGTTGGGTGTGGTTAGATCTAGTCGCCAGCCTTGTCGGTGCTTTGGCAGTACCCATCCAGTACCCATCGCTGCCGTCAGGGATGTCAACACGGCTCTGTCACCGCAAACCTTTCTGGACCCTCTTCTGGAACCCAAGTAGCACAAGGCCACTTCTGCCTCCCAGGTGTCCACAGGGCACGCAGAGTGAGGTTGGAAGGTTCCTCATCACACACTGCCTGTGTACCATTAATGACTCTATGAAAACCAAACTGGAATTCCCGAAGACCAGGGGTCACTCTTCGCTGCTGTTTCTTGCTTGTGTTGCTTTGCTTGCTGGGATCCTGGGGGCGTGCGCTGACCTGGCGGTAGAGTAGCAGGGCGTAAGTCTGCCTGGAGCACGCATCCAGGAGTCCTTTAATGAAAGTTCAGATTTACCAGTGGTAGCCAGTTGCATACTTGTCCTGCGCTTACATGATCCGAGTAGAAAAGGCTCACAGCCGTGTTGTGGTGTTCCGGGATTGCTTCAGGACTGGCCTGGGCCCATCCGCGCGTTCTCCCGACCCCTCTTCACAGCGTAGATGTCCCCTAGGCTGTTGCCCACATGATCTTCTGGCTTCAGCCCTCTGATAGATGTAATCGATTATTTCCAGATTCTCCTCAGCTCCATTTTGGACATTTATTTGAGCCCTGGACACAGGTTATTCAATGCCTGGGTAAACCGCGTTGTCCCAACCTGCACGATAACTGCTGGCCACTTACTTTGGATTCCACCACACTGGAAAGAACTGTTCACTGCTTGCTTCTTCCTCCAGGACTTGGAATAGGATTCTGTAATAGATGTGAAAAGCCAAATTCCAGTTTTACTGCTTATAGATTTTGAGATGCTTAATCTCTCTGAGCCTCAACCTTCCTCATCTATAAAGCACCATCTTGGATGAACTGTTGGGCAATCTAAGGAACAAATATTTAGTCCCCTTGCTGACATTCAGAAAGTGTTCTCTTAATGGTAGCTGTTGTAGAAGATAGATGCCAACCACGAAGACCCAGCACTGCTATGTTTTGTATATGACTTGAACATCCAAGGACATGATTTGAGTTCCTTCCAGTGTGTGTGTTCATGTGAATTGGGCACATTTTGATTCCATAGTCATTCACATAGTTGAACTGGTGTGGCGCTCATGTGAGTGATGTTTTTCTAGCATGCTCTGCTAGGTTGAAAACCAAAGTTGGATGTTTAACAAATTATCGATACCTAGCAACTTTGTCCATTTTCCAAAAACTTTTATTTACGAGGTGGTGGGGGGGAGGGGTTGTGGAGGGGAGGAAGAGCACTCCCATCTGCTGGGTCATGCTCTGAATACCTTCAGTGGCCAGAACTGGGCTGAGGCTTGATGTAGTAGTGAGGAACTCAATCTAGGGCTCCCATACGGGAGGCAGGAGCTACCACTGATTCATTACGGCTGCCTCCCAGGGTTTATGTTAGCGGGAGGCTCCTCTAGTGGGAGCTAGAGGTGAGCAGCAAGTGTGGGCGCTCTGATGCGGATGCAGGCACCTTAACTGGCAGCACCAAGTGCCCCTTCACCTCTGACATCGGTCCATTTTTGTTGGTAAAGTGGGTTGGGAAACAAACCCAGCAAAGATCGACTTCTTGAATCTTGTGTGAGTACTCAATTTTATGTATCACTAGTTGCCTAGAAGAACACATTCAATTTTATGAGCAAATACAAGAAAATTGGGATTTGCTTCTTAAGCAGTTTGGTGAGGAGTCAGCTTCTCAGCTCTTGTTGATTGGCCCTCTCCTTGGACACTTCTGGTGGTGATGAGCCTGCTTATAAGTTGATGTCCTCTGGCTTGTAGAAAGAATTTATTATACTGAAATGCAATTTTTTGGCTTAAAATACAGACAGTGTGCTGCTTTTCTGTCCTCTGACCCAGTGGTGGAACGGAACACTGCTCCTTCAGCATGGCAGCCCTCCAGATAACTATGGGGTCCAGGCTTGTAGACTCTGAACACCATGAAGGTAGATACTATATTTTTATGTTGACATCAATCCCTTGCACATTGTAAGTGAACAGATGCCATTTTTAATGGTTATGGGATTAATATGTTGAGCCTTAGAATAATAGAATTTCCCACTTGTAAAACACATCACCCAGTGCTCCGGTCCCTTCTGCACCATTGCTTCTGAACAGTCCTGTCCTGGAAAGTATCTAGTGACAAACAAATTATCTGATCCAGAATAAGCTAGGTCTTCCGAAAGGTGATCTGGATTTCTGTAGGCTTTTCCAGTGTTTAGACAAATCTGAGGTTACCCAAAATAAGTATTTCCATTGTACTGGTTGCAGCCCCCTCCCATGCACAGTTTTAAGACCTCAACCCACCCTCCTCCTAGGGTTTGTCATGCCGTTACTTCTGGAATACCTCAGAGAATCCCTCACACGTACCCATGACTTGTGTCCCCATGTCCTTTTCTTCTGGCCTCTTTATAATATCCCCAGGATGCTCATGAAGGAAGTGCCTGCCCACGCCTTCTGTGGGAGAAGTCTATCTGGGATCGCCAAAGCCATGAACCCCTCATGATGGCCCAAGGCTCTCCTGTGGCTTCAGCCCAACTCTGCTCTACTCAAACGGGGCCACTCTGACAATTACCCTCACAGCCGGTCAATAGGAACCGCGGGGAACCTGAGTCGCCTGTGGTCTGTGCAGAGCTTTCCGGCTGAACTGCAGATCCATGGGGCTGACCTAGAAACCTATCTGGCCCTTCTGGTTTGGCATCTCCTGTAGAAGCTGTCTCTGTGTAGACCTCCTGCTCATCAAGTGCGTCTGTTCATGAAGCAAAAGGTTCCTAGGAAGTCAGTCACACGGCTGCTGGAGCATCAGACACCAGACAGCGCTGAATCCCAGCTCAGGCTCGGTCAGGACATTCTGCCAAAGGTCTGCAGTTCACTCCAACTTTAAGGCCAAATATCCTTAAGATGTGGTGGAGTCCATCTCTCCTCCCATGGGGAGGGAGACATGTGTGCACATAATTGCTAGCTAAAACAGAAACTCGGGGTTTTTAAGAGACACTTTTTAGTAACATGGAAACACCAAGAGGAGAGCTCTCTAAATCTGAGGCATAAACTTGCTGAATCCGTGATTTCTGTTGTGCTGAATGGGTAGCTTTCAGATCATCTTGTGCTCCAGTCTTCCCAAGAGCTGGTGCCATCATCCTCGGTTCTTTTTGAAGAGTTTCAAATTTGCTTAGCTACCGAGTTGCATCTCTGCTTTTCATTCATTCAACAAACAGGGTTGAGTGTGCGCTGTCAAGTGCTGTGCTTTATATAAAGTAATTCCAATTATAAATAGAAATCCACCATGCTTGTAAGGAGTATGGCATAGACAATGCACAGCCTTCTATCAAAGAAACCGCCTGCCACGGTTTAAAGAATTTGTGGTGAGAGGAAAATGTAAGTCCCTGACAGGAGAGTCTGGATGCAGAGCTAACAGCTCAGTTTTAATGGCAGGCAGAGAAAATCCCCTGAAAGCAGTTGTGGGCTCCATCCCTTTCCAGGAGGAAGCCCTGAAGGGTTTACATGGCAAAAATGCGCGTCTGCTCAGGATCCCTTGGCCAAATCATTTGCTGGATCTTCAGCTGACATGGTGGAATTGAAACTCAGTTTTAGCAGAGTTGGAATTGACGAGTGAGATGGTGTTAAGATTCTTTCATGTGTGCTCTGTACCTATCAAATCTCCAAAGCCTTTGGAGGAAAAACCCACTCCTGGGTTCATCAGTCAGTTGAGGATGCACCCAGAACGTTACGGGAGGGCTGTGGTTGTCAGCACGGACCTGGGCCTGGCTGGAGCACAGGGTGCTGTTGGATGCACGCGGGCAGCAGGACACAGCAGGGAATCAGGGCTTTAGGATGTCTGTCTGACATCACCTGTGGATCTAACCCAGTGTGGGTCAGACTGCGTTTGTGAATGCAAGCTCGAATGACTAAGAGGCTTGAGAAAACAGTGTTCATGGAAACCAATGAAATGCGTTCTGTCTCTTGTTTGTGGGCAGGTCTGAAGAACCGCTAGACTGTGAGTTCTCTAAAAGGAACTCGGTGCCTCTGGACCCCAGTGGGATAGCAAGGCATGCGAAAAGCAGCTAGGCAATGGTCTGTGTCCTGGGGAGAGCACGCAGGATGTTTCTGAACTAAACGCTGCTTACGTTGTGAGAAGATGCCTGTGGGAAGGGTGCAGCTCCCAGGATGACTGGCTCGGAGCCTGTGGTCCTCCTGGTTCACCCACATCCTTATACAAGCAGACAAGCAGGGGCTGAGCACCAACCCCAGCAGACTCCGCCGCTCACTCACAGGCTGTGGTCTGAGTCTCTACAGACGCACGTCAGCTTCAGGTCCACCTACCCTGCTAAGATGTGAGCGTGAGTGTCACACATGACCACGCACTCTTGAGAGAGTGGTCCAGAATCCCTGTCTCTGTGAGCAGGCCTGTTCTATATTCTGCAGATAATTTTAAATCCATCTGCATTTTCCTAATTCCTGGGATCATAATACAGCTTAATTTGCTCCTGCACACATTTCTAGGTGGTTAGAAATCTCTGCCTTCTGGGTTTTCATCTCTAAGAACCACATTCAAAAGAAAGAAACAGAAAAGCATAAAATCAAGGTCAAGAAGATGAAGCCCCTTAATTCACGTGCCAACGTCCCATTTCAGTTGTGGTTTTGTCTCCTAGCTAGAGTTTGTCTTTTTGTGACATTTGCATTAAGCCCAGAGGACATTTTGAGTGGAAACACGCTGAAAGCATAATTGAAACCCTGAGTGGTGCCATTCGTCTAATTTGCATTTTTCCCCCAGGTGGGGAGAGTTTGCTCCCCCCTCCTTTCTCCCAGGGTGTTCAAAGATTATCTCAAAGAATGATGCTATGCAACTGATTCCAATAAATCCTCATGTACAGTATATTCTATGTATAATTTTTTTCTTTCCAGAAGCTATTTTAAATGCCACTGTGACAAACCATGTAGAAAAGTCATTTGTGGCTTCAGGATAGCACAGATAGCTCATCCGCCCCCTCAAGGAGAGGTCGTGAATATTTGTTCACAAGTTTAATTGTTTATCAGAATTTTTCCTTTCAATTATCCATATGGTGTCATTTTGACTGCTTAGGATGTTGTCGCTATAGAAACACACATTTTTAAATAGATATCAATGATTCAATTCATTAAATATGTTCTTTGAACTGTGCTTCAAAATGCAAAGTGTCTGCCTCTCCTGTAGAAGTTTGAGAGTTGCTGACATCTTGCTGGAGTCAACAGTGTTAGGAAACTGAGACAGTGACGGGGTCTGATCTCATCCATGGCATCCCTTGGTAAGGAATTTAAAGTGAGATGATAATCCGTGAGAAAAGCCGAGTCTTCTCCAAGGGGAAAAAGAAGAAAATAAAAAAAGGTGAATTATTTCTCCTTTGACAAACTAGTTTTCATGTCAGATCCGCCATTTAGGTATCACAGAGCTGAAACTATGGAAGGGATTTTGGTTTGTGCCCTTTCTAAGGCTTGATTCTTTATCAGTCTTACATTGTTCATGTGAGATGTGTTGGCTTCCTGCCAGATATTTGGACATCAGAGCCCTCCTGGATTATCAACTCAAGCAGAGTGAAAGCACACAGGAGCATTCCTTAATGAGAATGGGCAGAGAGGAGTGCCGTAGCCAAGGCAGCGTCTTCGGAGGGGCCACAGGCCGCACTGGGAGTGATGCAGTGGATACATCTTGGTTTTTAAATTTGCTTCTTTAGCACTGGGAGCGATGCAGTGGATACAACTTGGTTTTTGCATTTGCTTCTTTCGGTTTCTTTTAATGCGCGTCAGAGAAGCACACCTAAGTGTCTCCGTCACTGCTGCTTGCGTGAGGCAGGTAGGGCTTCTCCAGCACAGGTGACAGGATTCAATGATGGATACGGCTGGATCAGAACCACTCTCCCCATCCCTTCGCCCTGGCAATGATGCTATGGTAGCCGTCTCCATGGTAACTGCACACAGCTGGCAGGCTGAAGAAAGGGTCCCTGACTGGAAGGACACAGGAGCAGGCAGGAAAAGGCACGAGAAGGAAGCTGCCCAGAAAGCAAAGATTGCTGCCCTCGCGCCCAGAATCACTGGATAGAACAGCGACAGCTCTCATTCCAAGAGGACCATGCTCTGGCCTGAGTGCTTTGTGCGTCCAGCTGTGTGTTAGTTGTTTTTGAAAAAAGTCCCTAGGGACGGCAGTACTTGTGCAGGAGGCACTACTTTTAGTCTACTTCACAGAGGAAGGCATTGAGTAAAAATGAGGGAGACTCAGAGGAAGCTCCTGGCTTCAGCTTGGCCCAGCCCCGGAAGCTGCGGCCATCTGGGGAGTGAACCAGCGGATGGAAGATTTCTCTGTCTCTTCCTCTCTATCTGTAACTCTATGTTTTAAATAAATAAATAAATCTTAAAAAAAATAATCCGGTGGTTGGCCGAAGGTCATAGGGCTGGCACATGAGCCAGGATTGGAATAGGGCTCACAAGCTTACCGTGAAAACAGCCCTTTTAAGGGCACAGGGATAGAAGATCCTGGCATGGTAGGACCCCAACCTCCATGTGGTGCCAAGAATGGCTGGGAAATGTGGAAACCTGGCAACTGGACAAGTACTTCATTATCGCGAGTCTTGGTTCTTGGCTCCCTGGCATTCAGTTCTTCTGGAGGGCTTTTATGAGATACTGGGTGCACATACTCCAAGCCACGCCAGTTATTTCATAATGTCAGGAAGGAGTAGGAGCAGGTGTTGCTACATTTTCACGATAATTTCCTAAGTAGCCAGCCATGAGAAAGAACCATGGGCTAAAGGACCTACTCCCACACTGGCAAGTGGTGTTGAGAGGAAGTGAAGACCGAGTGATGCAGTTAGCCATTTGGCCTTGTTGGGGGAGGAAGATAGGATGTGTTGAGTGCCTGTGCTATGCCAGGTCGACGAGATTCTTCTCTCTCAGGTAGACCCTCACCTAGTACCTCTGATGACCCTACAGGGATATGTGGTGTTCCCAGGGAATTAGCAGTAGAGCAACCGCCTTCTCCCATGTCGTTTGTCTATTCCTAGGAAACAAATATGCCCAGAGTTTGGGCTATAAAGGCAGACAGATCAGATCAGAGACAGGTTCTTGCTATCCTTTTCAGAATATGTGATCTTGAGCTAAGTAGGTAAAAATCCCTGAAGGTCAGTCTCCTGTACAGTAGAAAACAATACTTACAGATTACAGAGTGGGTATTCACAGTAGGACTGTAATGCCCCCAAGGGGGTGAAATAGGTTCCTGGGGGAAGAGATACAATTGTACTTAACAATATAAAGGATAGACATACATGGTTATATAATCACATAAAAGCATATCTGTGATGCTAAACTTCCATGGGAGTGGTAGCAATTAGCACAAGTATTCTAAAAAGGCTCCTTAGGGGAGTAGATGATGACAAGACAGAGTCTGAGAAATGTTGGTGTAGATTGGAGTTGATCCAAGGCTGAAAGGGGGTGAATCATGCCCAGTCCTTTGCCCAAAGCCTGGTGTGCAGGAACCATTCACTCAGGGGTAGGTGTGGCTACTGTTATCCAACCATCCTTCTACTCAGAACGCCTGCACTGATCCCAGTCATGTTGCAGGACTACGTAAACCTTTCTGGGTTACAAAGTGAGATAAGACATCACCCCTGACTTCCTTGGCAGCGAAGTCAAAGCAAAGCATAGGAGGTAAAGCAGCCTCATGAACGGATGCACACAGGCCCCTGGGAACTCGGGAGAAAATGGTTAAGTCTTTCACTTCCTGCTCGTCTCCACTGCTGGCTTCACCAAGCCCAGAGGTCACTCGAGTCCACCATCTCAGTGCCCAACCTTGCCTGCAGCCTCCTCTGTTCACAGCGTCGGGGAAAGAGCCCCCATCATCACCCCCAGAGCCTTGTTTTATTCCCGGAGAATATCCAAGTCAAGTGGAATCACAATTGATGGCCTCCCATATGGAGAAGCAGTCTGTTCATTGCTGGAGAACGCAGCAATGAATGAAAGAATAGAACCTGATTCCTGCTCTTGCCTCTGCTAGGAGAAACAGATACATAAAGTAGACCTTGATGAAGCATGATGCAAAGGACTCTGTGTCCTGGAAACTCTGGGAACCCAAGGGCAGTGTTTGGGAGAATTCCTGGAGGTGAATCTTGAAGAATAGTGCAGAGCTAACATAGTGAAGAAGGTGAAAAGTACCTTCTGCAGAGAAGGAGTGATGCGAGCTGAGGGGTGCAGGTAGGCATGGGAGGTGCTGGTAGGGGTAAGGTATGGCATGAAGACAGAGGCCAGAAAGAGGTTGATTGACAGCCTGCATGTGGACGGCTTTGGATGCCATGCATTGTTTTGCTTGGGGAGTCCTGACTGTTACAAGGTTGCAGTGAAAGGATCCAAGCTTCCCACATGTTGCCCTGACCAGATTACAGCCTATCCTGTGCTTGCTGTGCCAGTCTCACTGGCTGATTTTGATTTTCTGGATGCTGCAGGATCTTTGCACATATTACACTTCTTGTCTAACTGAGGTAGGTCCCCTTTGACTTGCAGGAGTTTGGGATTAATGTCTGTCTGCCTTATTAGACACCAAGCTAGGAACTCTCTGTTCTTTGTTCAATACAAAAATCTCAGCACGTAGAATGATGTTTGCTCTCACTAAATAGCTGATGATGGAAAGAGGGGAAGGAATTGAGCTGTGAAGCCAGAGCTGCCACCAAGTTGGGCACATTGCCCGTCCCCACATCCCTGCCCAGCGGAAAGTGTCTCATTCGATCCTGTCCAAGGGCTGGGGAATCTTCGTGCTGGCACCTGCAACAACAAGTTACCTGCAGGCCTTGTCACTTCAGTAATCGTCCTCCAAAGGATGATTGCTGATTGAGGATAACATTAAACCAACCTTGATGTGTCTCCATTCCTGACTTCCTGAAACTGAAAACTAGACATGCCCCATCAACCCTGGCTATCAAGGTGGTCACAGCAAGCAAGCGCAATCTGAGAAACGCAGGCTCCCCAGAGTCCACCTGTCTGTCCAGTGACGATGGCCTGAAAGCCGACCTAGCCACGCAAGCACTGAGGCTCCGATGTAGAGTGACCGCACGGTGGCACTACGATTGGTGGATATGCTTGAGGAAGGAGGAATGGGACACTGGGGGCCAGAGTGAGGCAGGAGGGCTGTGCTGCATAGCAGGTGTCTTCATTAAGACCGTGTGGTGGTGAAAGCCGTGTGTGTCAGGCTTTAAATGATGGTTCATCATTCTCCAACTGCGTGTCCGGGGCCCCACCTTTGTCCTTTCCAAGCTCCCTTACCCAGAAACCATAGGGGAAGGGGAACCAAGCAGCATCTTATTCGTTGTCTTCACGAAGATTACGTAAGACAGCATCTGTAAAATGCTGGGTCCCGAAGCTCACATGAGCCAGATACTCAGTGCACATCAGCTGTTTTCATTATCAGCTAATGCGATCATCTTCCCAGAATAGAAAAGTCTTAGTTCATCAAGTATTCATATGACTTTAATAGTGTACTAGGGTCTGTGTAGATGTTGTCACTAAAAACATACACAAATAATGGTGCTAGGAGCAATATCCTAAGAACCTTAAACTAGAAATAGCCTGGGGAGACACTGAATATCAGCCCCACAGTGGGTTACTGCGCAGTGGCTAGTGCCATCAGTGACTCGTGATGCTGGATGGTAACTAGTGGTTACCATCGAGTGGGCAGGGTACATTCCTTGCCTTGCAGCCACAGGTTTGAGTCTCACAAAATCGAATACGGAACAAAATAGACCGAACCTGCTAGTGTGCATACTGTACGGTTCTGTTTCTATGAAGGGCAAGCTGACCTGTGGCGTTAGAAGCCAGCTGAGTGTGGCCGCTGTGGAGGAGAGGGGATCTCACTCGGGAAGGGAAGACATTGGGTGCTAGATCCGTGGCACTCTCACTTGTGGAAGTGTGTTGAGCTGTACGATGTGTGCACATTTCTCTCTTAGGCTTTACTAAATAAGGAGGCTAAAGGTAAACCGTGGGATTCTATGCTTACCTGTAAGGGGCTCAGTGTCAGAGGCAGACAGGCAATCAGCACACACAGTAAGCTGTTGGGTGGCAGGTGCAGAGGCAGCGTAGAGGGAGCATGATTGGCTGTCCCAGCGTTGTGAATGGCAGTGTCCCCGTGCTGTGTATGGTTCCTGCAGGCAGACTGCTTTTCCCTCGGTCCTCACATGCACCGCTAGGCCATTCAGCTATAGAAGCGTCTTCCCGTCTCTCCACTCCCTGCATCCCCACTACCTCTGCCCTCACCTTGGCCAGGCGTCATTGGTACAACCCCAAACTAACTGGTGTTCCCAGCCCATCTTCTTGTTCTTCCCCGAATAGCTCTCTGTAACCCAGATCTAAATTAGAACTTCTGGATTTCTCAAAAACTCCTCTTTTGATTCTGACCCAGCCCTTGCGTAGCGCTACTCTCACATGGATCCAGAACACACGACGGAGCCCGACCTTCTCCCCAGTAAAGAGTCCACTGCTACCAGGAAGCACCCTCTCTTCCTGACACGCCCAGTTTGTCAGAGATGTTTCCAGTTTGGTTTTCAGCCCCTTCTACAGCCCTATCATCTCTTCCTCATTTCAAGTTCACCTCTGATCTAAGCACACTTGAATTAGTCTTTCCTTGATTCTGTCGTCTTACTTAGAACGTGCTCCATGCTGTCAAGGGCAGGCTAATGTCCTGTTCATTTTCAAGACCCAGTTCGAATGCTGCCTCTGTGCAGCTGTCCTCAAGACCCCAGGCACTCTGAGCTCATTCCTTCACATGTCCCTCTGCCACGTCTGACTGTCCACTCTGTCCTGTGTGTCTCTGCCACCTCACTGGTTAGCACCTGCCTAGATCGCGGGAGGTGACCCAGGATGCACCTGGGTTGTGTGAATTCCATCAGTACCAAGTTGCTTGGGTACCAGGGGTTTGCTGCAGGCTGAACGGGCAATGTCTGTAGATCCTGGGGTAGGAAACAGTGAGATGAGCCCTGTTTCACAAGTCTGGGATTTCTCAAGGACTAAGTCACCCTACTCACACTCCTGCCGCTGTTTCGTTTGCTTCTCCTCAGTGACCTTCAGTGACTGTAAGGGAAATGAGAAGCTGCGCTACGAGGTCTCAAGCCCGTACTTCAAGGTGAACAGCGATGGTGGCTTAGTGGCCCTGAGAAACATAACCGCCGTGGGCAGGACTCTCTTCGTCCATGCACGGACTCCCCATGCCGAAGACATGGCCGAACTCGTGATCGTTGGAGGGAAAGACATCCAGGGATCTTTGCAGGTAACACCGCTGCTGGGGATGGGTTGGGGCCATGGAGGAGCCCTGGGCTCTGCTGTCTGACGTGGAAAATGGGTCTTCAGGTCACTATGCTGGTCTCCATTCTTTGAGTTTTGTTGTTGTTGTGAATGCCAGAAACCTGGAAAGGAGAAGGCGCGGGAGGTGTGGTGGGGACTACCAGCTCATGTGACTCGTGTATTTCCTGGTCAGCTCTGTCTTCAAGCACAGCCGTGTGCCCGTGTGATGACAGCAGCTTTGAGCCGCATCTGCCTTGTGGGTCCATTTCCCTCTGCCCCCTCCTGCAAACACTGCGTCCGTTGGGTTGCGATGCTCTGGTTGGCCAAGGCTGCGTCACCAGCCTTTTCCTGAAGCGGGGGTGTGTTAACCCCACCCAGCTAAGAACACGAGGTGAGAGTGAAAGGAAGGCTAAGCACAGTCAGTGATGGTGCTGTTGTCAGAGGAGCAGGATCAGGTGCTGGAAAGGCAAGAACCAGGGTTGTCTAACCGGTGACAGTCGCACACGGCACCTCTCCCTTGTGACCTTACACCAACACCCATTCCCTTCCTCACGCACATGCGTGCTGATCCCTGCATGGGATGTTCACTTAGTGAACACCTGAGCTGCCACTCAGGCTTCCTGATTTGTTGCCCAGAGACTTTTTGCACCAACTGACTCGCCTGTCCCTTTCTTAGCAGAAATGCAGACTGTGGCTTCTTGATTAAAAGAAGCCAAGACACTCGCCGAGAGTCCAACAAAACAATAGCAATGACCTGTTCCTTGCCTTTCCTCCTCTCTGCCGGCCTGGCCTTCCTCAGTTTTCCCAAACCCGTGGTTCTCATTGCCTCCCTCCCTCTGTCACCTGCTTTGTCTGCTGACGCTGTTTGGGAGTGAAGTGAACACAGGTTTCACACCTGGAGAGCAGACACAGCGCGAGTGGCAAGGGAAGCGTTGCCCTCCTGCCTGTGCTGTCTCCAGGATCGTGAAAGGATCGGCTCACCTCTCTAGCTGCAGACTAGCGGGGTTCCCGGGCGCGGCAGCACCGGAGCGGCCCGGAGGCTCATGCGGATAGCGCCGATCACGATCACTCCTGGCTGGACCCGAGTGTCCTTCCCAGGGAAGTGCCTCAGCAGAAACACTGTTTCACTCTGAAAGCTCATCATCCCACTAATGACGGGCAGGCGTTTCCAGGGCTGGAATCCGTTTGCCATCCCCAGGCCGGAAGAACTCCTGTTCTTCCCATCTGTGACTATCAGTTATGGGTACATCCCAACCTAAAAAAGAAACCAATGCAGTTCATAGACATTTCCCAAGAAAACGTGGTTTACAGTGTGAGCAACCAACGTGGAAAGCCACTGACACAGTGCAGGCCAGCTTTTCTCTTACTTACCCTCAGCCGTATTCACAACACCTCACTGACTTGGGTATCAGTGAGTTGGCAAATACCGAAAGCCTCAAAACTGCCAGGACATGCTGCCTGGGGGCTCACAGTGGTGTGTAGATTCTCACAAGACATTTGCTTATGGGACTGAATCTGTTCAGATGGATGGGGTCCATCACGGTCAGTGGTTCTCCTTTGTGTCTGGAAAAGATGGCATCGCAGTATTTCACATGGAAGAGTCGGAGGGAGCCTGGGCACTTCTCAGAGCAGATTTCCCCTTGAGGGGTGGGAGACCTGGGGCCATTAGGAAGGGGCTCGGCCACAAAAGGACAGTGTCTCAGTCCTCGTGAGATGGCCCCCACACGCTGCCCCGAGCCCTGGCGTTTCTCATTTGCCGCTGTGTGAACACATTGTCAACAAAACGCGGCTGCGATTGTTAGCTCCCTGTAAAGCGTGGTGGAGGCTGCTGTGCTGTTGGCTTTGCCAGACTCCAAGCGGAATGGGCATTCATCTCCCGCCCCCAGCAATTTCGCGAGGTTTGAAAATAGGCCTTGTGCAGATGCCCAGATGTGTTTGTAAGAAAAAATAAAAAAGGCCCCAGAAAGGAATAAGGGAAAAGAAAGCAACATAGATAGCAAAAGAATCCCTCTGCAGACAGCGCAGGGTTGAGTACTCTGTAGGCCCCACTGTGTGCAGCCACGCAGGCTGACCACTGGAGAGGGAAATCAAAGCCTGCAGGAGTGGGCACGCTCCTGGCCAGGGAGGGACCGTGAGCACGCGTGTCCGTGGGAGGCCTGTGAGTGGAGCTGTGTGCCCTTGGGTGAGGAGAGGACAGGGAGGCTGGGCAGGTCACAGTCACATGGGGTCACGTGTGTGCCAGGTGCTGCTCTCCTGGGCTGCAGGCGCTGGCTCCTGTGCCCTCCCTAGCAGCTGTAAGGGAGGGGCTGCGTCCTCCTGTCACTGAGGCACAGGGAGGGGAGCCGCTCACCGAGTCACCAGCGGTCAGGAGCAGCCTGGTGCTGAGACCCCAGCCAGGCCTGCAACCACTCCACCAGGCTGCTGCCGCTTTTCCTGAGTGGGATGGGCGTGGCTGGGCCTGGAGGGAGGGGCCAGATTACACAGTGAGGAGTAGCTCACGGGCAATGTCTGCCTCCTAGCTGTGTGTCCTTGGGGAAATTGCTTTATCTGTGAGGCTCCACTCCATTTTTATCTGTTGGCCGTGAAGTAAGGGTGGTGCTAACTTCCCAGGATCTTACAATGCCCTTTCTCTAAATATCCATTCTCCCTGTCACTCTACCGGCCTGGCAGCTGTGCCACAAGGTGGCTGTTGGCATTGCCCATGGATCAAGACACAAAAGCATGAGTTGCAATGGAGGAAAACAAGAAATGGAAGATGTGGCTTGAAGGAAGAAAGAGCTAAAGTTCAGTGTCCAGATGGTTCCATGTTGTCTAGCCTGGAGGACGGAGAATAACTGGACCGATCGGGACAGGAGGGACTGGGAAGTTACCTGGTCGGGCTCACGTGTGTTGAGGTGGGGGCTCCCAGGGACATCGCAATGCAGAAGTGGGGAGTTGATGGCTGATCTGCCACCAACTCATAGGCTGTGGATCTGGGGGAAGGACACCTCAGTGGTAGGAGTTTGGGCTTTGAAATGTGTGCTGCACAACTTAGTGACTGTGGTCAGATCCCTCAGCTCTGAACCCCAGATTCTCGACTCTGGAGTTGATCAAAGATTGCTCCGCTGGAGCCAGACATCAAGTGGCAGGTGCTTTCTGGGCTGTGATTGTGGAAACTTTAGAGAGAGGAGAGGAGTGGGATTCAGTGTATTCAATGAGACCGTGGGACAGAAGCCAGCGATGGATCCAGGGGCCGAAAGTCAAGCTCAGAGGTGCAGCCAGGGTGCCCAGGACAGCACAGGCAGGCTGGATTTCTCATTGCTAACTACACAGCAGGTTTCAGGAGGAAACCATTCTCTAAGCCTGGCGTATTCAGCACAGTCCTGTTTAGCAGTAGCTCCTCTTTAGTAAAAGGAGGCGTCTCTTATTTTCAGCTGCTGTTTGCAACACTGTTTCACTCTGAAAGCGCTTAGCCCAAACCTGTGTAGTCCATTTATTAATGGCTTAATTAGGGATTCTCCAGCTATTCCTGCGTTTTTAACGGGCTGCCCAGAATCTGGTACTGAGAAGGCCGAGGAGCAGCTTGCCCCCTGTCTTAGGCGTGCTAGGGGAAATCGGGGAAATCGTTAGGAGGGGGTGAAGCTGAGCATTTGCTAGGCTGTGGAAGACGGGGCGGAACCTGATGCGCAGAAGTGTCCCTGGACAGAACTGAGACATGGCCCTGCCTGATACGCTGTCTCTCACTACTGATAAAGATGGGGAGGGGAAGTGGAGGTGTGTGTGTCTGTGTGTCTGTCTGTCTGTCTGTCTGCACACCTCGTACACAGGGCTGTGTCTGTTTGTCTGTCTGTCTGCACACCTCGTACACAGGGCTGTGTCTGTCTGTCTGTCTGTCTGCACACCTCGTACACAGGGCTGTGTCTGTCTGTCTGTCTGTCTGCACACCTCGTACACAGGGCTGTGTCTGTCTGTCTGTCTGTCTGCACACCTCGTACACAGGGCTGTGTCTGTGTGTCTGTCTGTCTGTCTGTCTGCACACCTCGTACACAGGGCTGTGGATACATCCATGGAGAAGCTTTGTGCTTCGTTCCTTCTGCAGGGGTGCCTTTACCTGGAGGATAAATGGGATTCTTCACCTTCATTTTCCAGGCTGCTCTCCTCCCCCAGTCCAACATTCTCTTTCTTTTCTTTCTGAGTTGAGCAGCTGTAGCTGACGGAAGTAGAGGTGATGGCAAGGAACCCGGCGTCCATTAATGGACTGGGTGCAGTCCGTCTGGGAACGGGTACCAGCAGCTTGCAGGGATGCATTCTGACCTCTGCTTTGGGAGTCCAGGGAACTGCCCTTAATCCATCCTGGCATGTGGGAGCCCAGGCTCTGAGCAGCTGTAGATTTCAGATGTCTGGCGGGTCAGCTGGGTCCTTAAGACAGAGCACAGCTGACCAGGAGTCTTCCCTGACGGTTCCTTGTGGAGAGCTGTAGGGGTGCAGGCCGTGGGCTGGAATCTGGGGTCCCGGTTCCCAGACTGTGCAAATCAGGTGCACATCTGATCACACTCTGCTTCTGCTGAAAGCTCCCTCACTTGCTCACTTACTTACCCAGGCCCTGGTGTCAGCTCCAAAGGCGAGGTCGTACGTGTCCTCCCCTCAGATCCAGCTTCTACCCATCTGTAAGTGGCTTCACCTGCCTGCATGTCACCTCCCATCAGCACCTGCTCTGCACCCCTTCCAAAGGGGGCTGCCTCCTGCTGCTCTTCCTCCCAGCCCCCTCCTCTCTTCCTGGGCTTCCTCTCCATCTGTAATGATGAGTCTTTGTTTTTGCCTGGCTCTCTGGACAGACTGTGAGGTCTGTGCGTGAGGAATACAGGCATGCAGTCCATCCCCTCCCTCCACCTGGGTGCACGCTCTGCCAGCAGTGCCCGGCACACAGCCAGTGCTCAGTACCTTCTGAACAAAGGCAGGAGTGTGATGGGTGACCCCTCTCACACAACTCCCTAGTTTGAACTCTGCCTCTGCTGATAACAAGCCACCTGTGGTTTCTTGAATTGGCCAAGCTCACCCATCCCTGCACACTGGCTGCTTCTCTGCTAATAACCACCCAGGGGCTGGCACCCTCTGACCTGGCTGCCCCATGGATACCACAGGGCTGGCCCTTCTCAGGGACAGCTCTCTGAATGACTCCAGCTACTTTCCTCTGTGCCCTGCACGGAGCCTGCCTGCCTCTCCCCTTCACAGCTCCATGCTTCGACTGTGCACCCGTCTGCATGCTGATCTGAGCCTGGGATTCTGAGTACTGCTCTAGCACTACGCTACCTTGACGGGAATCTGCACCTGCCCTCTGCCCCAGGCTCCTGAGCTGTGAATGGGTTTGTGACAGGATATCCCATAAGGGGATTAATGGGCTATTAATCAAGTCCCTGAAATTAACTGCAAAAAAAATAATAATTTGCTCTCTTTTTAAGTCATTTGAAGACTCCTTTTTTTTTTTTTTTTTTACAGGCAGAGTGGACAGTGAGAGAGAGAGACAGAGAGAAAGGTCTTCCTTTGCCGTTGGTTCACCCTCCAATGGCCGCCGCGGTCGGCGCGCTGCGGCCGGCGCACCGCGCTGGTCCGATGGCAGGAGCCAGGTGCTTTTCCTGGTCTCCCCATGGGGTGCAGGGCCCAAGCACCTGGGCCATCCTCCACTGCACTCCTGGGCCACAGCAGAGGGCTGGCCTGGAAGAGGGGCAACCGGGACAGAATCCGGCGCCCCGACCGGGACTAGAACCCGGTGTGCCGGCGCCGCAAGGTGGAGGATTAGCCTGTTGAGCCACGGCGCCGGCCCTTGAAGACTCCTTTTACAAAGGAAATGAAAGAGACAAAGTGACCACAGAAACTGAAAAGTCTGCATTTAAGGCTTGTTTATCTCGCTTGCTTATCACCACTGTAAACATGCAGTTTAAAAGACATAATTTTGGCTCCTAATCCAGTTTGAAGAATCAGGATGGAAATAGTTCCAAAAAAGTAAAATACAGTAAAAGGAGCAACAGAAGAAGGAAACTCTTGGGAGGAACAGTTGTTTTTGTTTATAGTTTTTAAGATGAAAGTATAAAACACACCCAGAAGCCAACAGCAACAGTACTGGTTGCTATCTGTCTTGCCCCTTGGGTTACAGCCATCTTCAAACCCACTGCTTCCCAGAGTCTCAGCATACTATCAGCTAAGGACCGGGGGAGCCTGGCGCTGGAGCCTGTGGAGCGACGGCCGAGGACCCCTCTGTTCTTGCCCTCTTGTGTTCCAAGGAAGGTGACCTTGTTGTTATGGAGGAAAACAAGGGGAGCCTGGAATGGCCTGCAGTTGGTATTGGACCACCCAACAGCCACGTGGTCTGCGAGGTCACCTGACTCCCGGGAGTGTAGGTTTTCTCATCTGTGCGTGGCAGCTAAGTCTCCATCCTTGCATGGTTGCCATCGTGAGACACAGGGAATGACGCCTTGCCCGAGGTCTGTCAATCACGGGTCCATCGGTGGTTCTTACCTGAAGAACACAGGGAGGTATCGTCCCTTCTGTGCCTCCTTCCCCTCTCCCTACCTCACACACTCGAGACAGAAACGCATTGGTTACTGAGACAAACTCCTTTTGTTTCCTATCCTGAGCCAACCACTTAATTCCCCTCCTTGCCTTCCTCGGCACACTGACCTCTGAGATGCCTGCCACACTGCAGCCAGGTGGACTTGACTTCACTTCTTGAAAGCTTCCTGGATGCTTGAAAAATATAGACAACCCACTGCAGTAACATCAGTGACCTTGACTCCAGACCTCTCCCACTGACTGCCAGCCAGTTGAGCTGGTCAGTGACCTTGACCCTGCACTATGCTTTACCACCACTCGAGGGAGGAGTCTTCTGTGCATTCACTGGGGTCTTAAAGAATTCATGAGTTAAAGATGCAAATGCTGAACTCGGTTAACAAGTATAGTAACTTCAGCAACCCGTAGGGTGCCACTCTCCGTGGCAAAAGCCTTCTCCCTTACTCGTAAGGAGAACTAGTATCCATTTAACTGTCATCCAAATTGGGGGAAATTCATAGTTGGAGAATGATCCGGAGAGATGGGAGAATTGGGCCTAGAGTGTGGTATTAGGCTGGTGTGCGATGACACGTGCCTAAATTGTTGTGTTTGTGGTCCCTGGCTCTGGAAGACTGTTCACATACAAATAAAAAGGCATCCTTTGATTCATTAATTTAAGGTGATAACTAATTGTTTTGTGGATCAGAACCTATAAAAATTATATTCTGAAGATTAACTTTAATTGAAATGCTTGGGGGAAAAATAACAGATCCTACAGGAAGTCTAGACGACTAAAGGAAGATTCTTTCTGGCTTGGGAAACCTCTGAATTTCCTTCCGTGCAGCAGGGTCCAATAGAAATACAACGGAAGCTGCATGTGTCATTCTTATGGTTTCACAGAGTCACATTAGAAGAAAGAGGCGACATTCATTTTAGTAACGTATCTCATTTAACCCACTTTTTGTGTGTGTTATCATTTATCTTACCATTTCCACTAGTGATCCCTGTGAACATCATTAGTGACTCTTGCAGGCTGCTTCTCATACCAAGTCTTGGGCATCGAGTGTGCATTTTACATTCGGAGCACGTCTCTATCTGGACTCATCCCTTGTCAAGTGTGCAGTCACTACAAGGGGCGAATGGCTACTCTGGAGTTCTTCTGGGATGCGCGCGTGTTTTGATAGAAGGATGGAGAGGACAGTCCTCTGGGCGCCCTCTTCCTGTTAGGTCATGGCCTTGGACGCTCTCTCTCATATCTTTTCCTCTGATCCATGCCAGTTTCCTGTTTGGTAGGCACTGAAGTGGCTCTGGCCCAGAGAGGTTATGTAACACATCCAGTGTCGGCCTCTATCAGTCAGAGACAGGGTTGGGAGCGGAGCTGGCCCTCGGGTGGGGTGCACCTGCTGCTTCATGGTAGCACTGGAAGTGATGTCAGCCCTGGTGTTTCTTTCTGTTCTCTGGTAAAGACTATGAAATAGCACAGGGAAATTAAAGACCTGTAAGGAAGACAGGCAAATATGTGGTTGAGTGAAACTCTTAAAGAAATTTTGGGTGAGTGGACAAGCCCTGTGTGATGACTTTAAATTTTTTCCCTATAAATAGGACCTTTGGAAAAGAGCCCCATGGAAACAGTACAAGGTTACCAAATGCAACTGCTCCCAAGGCCAGGGACCTTACTTGTTCATCTTTGATGTCCCAAAGCCTGGGAAAGATGGATCCTATTTTTAAAATTACAACTTAAAGTTGTGTTTGCATCTGCATTATCTGAGTAAAGCCTCAGAACAACACTGTCATTCCTGAGTCCAGAGACTCAGAGGTAGGGCTTATGTCACAGAGCTGGTCACATGGCCGCCCCCACGGCCAGCCGGGGCTGTTCAAATCAATGGAACCTTGGGCACTGCACCTGGTATCTGTGATGGAATCAGGTGATACAATGAATGAATGTTTTGTAGCCTCTCTGATATGCTGCTGCCCTCTTATCTTTCAGCACCATTAATCTTTTGGTGCCATAAGTCAAGAACCAGTAAATTGCAAATGTAAGAAAGGGGTGGTCACCTCCTTTTGATAGCCCTCTCATCCCTGAAATTTTAAGAGTGATTCATGCCAGCACCGCCATAGCTCAGTAGGCTAATCCTCTGCTTTGAGGCGCCAGCACACCAGGTTCTAGTCCCGGTTGGGGCACCGGATTCTGTCCCGGTTGCCCCCCTTCCAGTCCAGCTCTCTGTTATGGCCCAGGAGTGCAGTGGAGGATGGCCCAAGTGCTTAGGCCCTGCATGGGAGACCAGGAGAAGCACCTGGCTCCTGGCTTCGGATCAGCGAGGTGCGCCGGTCGCAGCGGCCATTGTGGGGTGAACCAATGGAAAAGGAAAACCTTTCTCTCTCTCTCTCACTGTCCACTCTGCCTGTCAAAAAAAAAAAAAAAAAGAGTGATTCATGCGGAGACCCTGGAGGCACTGCTGGTGTTGCCAGTAAGCTGGAATGCCCTTATGGGAGATGAAGTGACACGAGAAGTGTCAAAGCTGCTGGAAAGAAAACCTAATGCAGACCGAGCAAGACTCCTGCGGAATTCTAGGTAGGAGGACAAGCCCGATGTTGTCATGACACCCGGACACAGCTGTCCTTGTGACTGGAGCCTTCAGATGTGCAGTCTCATGGAAGGTAGTGTAGGTTTCCAAATCTAAGTGTTGGAGAGCTCTCTATCCGGGGGTCTACTCCTCCTGTCTGACAGGGGAACAGCTTCTGGGATGAGAGGACACAGCCTTTGAGGGAGAACGGTTGAATCCTTTGGTCTCAGTTCTCAAAATGTAGGTAACGAAGGAAAAAAGGGAGGATGTGATATTTTTTATTCTTTCTCCATCTAGTACATATGTCAATCAAATTACATGGTCTCACCCAAACTTGTAAGGCAGAAGCCTGAGCGTTTGTAGAAAAGTTAGCACAAAAGTTATATCCCTAGCCAACTGTCTTATCCAGTCTACCTTCTTAGGGCAGACACGTGCAGACCATGTGACTCTGTGGCCTGGGCATGGTTTTTGTTTTTGTTTTTGACAGAGTGGATAGTTAGAGAGAGAGAGAGACAGAGAGAAAGGTCTTGCTTTGCTGTTGGTTCACCCTCCAATGGCCGCTGCGGCCAGCGCGCTGTGGCTGGCGCACCGCATTGATCTGCTGGCAGGAGCCAGGTGCTTATCCTGGTCTCCCATGGGGTGCAGGGCCCAAGCACTTGGGCCATCCTCCACTGCACTCCCTGGCCACAGCAGAGAGCTGGCCTTAAAGAGGGGCAACCGGGACAGAATCCAGCACCCCAACCGGTACTAGAACGCGGTGTGCCGGTGCCGCAAGGTGGAGGATTAGCCTTTTGAGCCACGGCGCTGGCACTGGGCATGATAGATGCCAAGGTGGCAGTGGCCTTGGGCTACACTGTTTACCTTCACCTAAGTCACTTGTTTAGGGGAAGCTAAGTCTACCCTCAAGATATCACGGGGCAAACTGGAAACACTTGACCCCTGTTCCAGGGCCAAATCCATTTGTCATCCCACTAGGGCCTGCAGCAATGGCCTAGTGCCCACATCCCACTAGGGCCTTCCTGCAGTGTTGTTCACTGAATTGTTTCTTTCGTCTTTCTTAATAAGGCAAGAAGTGGCAGAAATCAGAAGGCAAACACCATGTGTGTGTGTTCTTCCAAGTATAAGGTAGCCACTGCTTTTTTAACAGATAAACTTTGCCAACACTCATTCTTCTTTCTCTAGAAGATAGACTGGTTTTCCAAAAGAAACAACAGGAACACATTGTGAGTAATTCACCATACACGCTTTCAGGATTTACACACGAGAGCTAAACGTGGGCAGAGAAACTGCAAACGCCTTAGGACTGTTGGCCATTCCCCCTCTCCAAAGACTGGAGGACCTAGCTGGTTGTGGACGACTTTACACAGAACTGGGCCTGCACCAGGACGAGACCAAGTAATCCCAGAGAGTCAAAGGCTATTCAAGGCCAAGGGGGCTCAGAAACCTTGGTGTCGTCTTCCAAGCAGCAGTTCCAGAACATTCTCTCTGAGAGTGAAGCAGCCTTCGGCGGGACAGAACAATAAGCTCTGTCCCCCATGGCTGCAGCCTTTCCCCTCCTGCCCTGTAGGTTCTGAGAGGAAGACAGGCAGCCGTGCAGCCATGCAGCCGCGCACCCGTGCAGCCATGCAGCCGTGCCTGAGATCCCAGACAGGGCTTTGCCTTTCACACAGTTCCTCCCGCCTCCCAGCTGTTTATGGAAATCAGATGGTTCCTTCACCTTGTTCTCTTTCTGCAACAAATCCTTGTGACAAAAAGTGTGCATTGCCATCCAACCCCTTCATCATGTCAAGCAAATTGGGCTTCTGTTGACAGCAACTTTTTACAACTTCTTTCCTTTGAAGATATAAAGCTGTAAACAATGGTGGTTCTCCCAGAGCCCCAAGGCGTGGGCTGAATAACCATCCCCTGGCTTTGTCTGCAGACCCCTACCCATCCTTCTCTCTCCATTGGCCTTTGTGTACCACAGTTTTTCATGCCTCTGCTGTAAAAGTTCAGACATCAACCAGGATGTATGCTGCTTCTGCACACTCTGTCCAGTCTCTTAAGCCTTGGTTACCACAGATAATGGAGACGTGACTGCTCTTTTTATGCCAAGTTTCTTATTAGATTTAAGCAAAGCCTCACCCCTAAGAGCTTGACCATGATTTCCTCTTTCACTGAGCCCCTTGGGTAATATTTTCTCTAAGAGATCAAGAAAGAAGGCTCAAACTGAAGAAAAGGAAAAGAAACACACACACACAAAACCACACACTGTTTTCCCTATGATTTCCCAAATTCTACATAAACCTTGCAGTTTTGACATTTATTTATTTATTTATTTATTGGGTAGAGTGAAATTATGTGCTCAGTAGAAGTAGGGGCCTGACTGACTTGTTCACTGCGATAAATCAAGCTGGGAACACAATATGACACGGAATAAACACTTCATGACGTAACGAGGTCCAGACAAGGGGTGAATACTGGTGTTACCAAGGCAGACCACTAGCGCCTCTGGGCACGGGACCAGAGCCAGTCTCCTGCTGAGTCGCTTAGTCTTTACAGCAGTTCTCTCTAGCAATAAAACTATCTTAATTTTATAGATTCATGCGGCAAGGTGTGGGCAAGATGTATGGCCCCCCGTGGTTAGCAGGCTGCCATGTTTTGGAGCCATATTTTGTACTCAAAATGTGATTAGAAAGCATTTAATAACACATAGTTTTTGAGAAAACAGAACTATGAGCAGAACATTATCATAGTAAAATAGATTCAGACTGGTTCAAGAGCTGCAGGTGAACAGTTTAAAACATGAGCCTGGTGCGTGGTGCGTGCAGGCAGTCCACGGCCGGCACTGATGGCGCTGTCCCAGTGCCGGAGAAGAGGAACCGAAGGCACGTTGTCAGTTTGTAACAGCCACAGTTCAGGGAATCCAGACTGGATGATGGAACTGGAATTCCCTTCAGTAAGGGTGGACTGAGGTTCATAGGGCACTATGCAATAGACAGACATGGGAAGCCCCACACATAGGCAAGCCATTTCTGGGTAGTCAGGTGGAGGAGGCCTGCAGATGACTCGGCTGTGGAGCCATTCACACCGTGGAGCTGTGCACACGCCCGCCCACTTTGGTTGCTGCCTGACTGCAGCTGCTCCATAATTATTCATCCTTGGTTCGTGGCTCACACCTTGCGCCACTCCCAGACTTTGCCATTCACCCTATGCTGTTAGCTGATGGCACTGCCTGCAATTTTCCTTGCTGGGAGAAGCTCATACCAGCGCCTTGAGATTTCTTCTTATAGTCTGCTGTGTGCGCGCTTCAGCCCTTCCCAACCCTCTCCGAGGAGGGCCATGCCTTCCTCCTCATTTTGGAACATTCCTTTGCCCGTTCCAGGAACGAGCCCTGTTTCACTACATTCTTCCCTTCGCGCTCTCTCGTCTTCACTTGTTCCATCCTGTCCTCTCCTGAGCCCTCCCCATGCCATCAGACGTACCCACGTCTCCCCACGCTAAAGCACGATTGTACGGAGCCATTTCACCTGTGTGGCACTGGGCTTCTGGGAAGCGGTCCACACACATCGTCCCTGCAAGCTCAGCACTCCTCACCTCGAAGTTTCGCTGAAATGTCTCTGTTTTGAAGGTCATGGGAAGACAGCCCAGTTCCTTAGTTTTTCTCACTCCTGAGCCTACCTGAATTCTCTGAAGCATTTAGGAATTTATTCTGAATTTTTATTTTATTGAGGTAAAATCCATATAAGATAAAGTTAGTCACTTCAAGGAAACATTTGTGTGGCATTCATGGATTTATAATGGTGTGAAGTCAGCACATCTGTCTAATTTCAAATTTTTTCCGTACAAAACAGGCCCTGGGGCTGGGGCTGGGGCCGGCGGGTGAAGCCCCTGCTTGCACATCCCACATCCCGTAGCAGAGTGCTGCTCTGATTGCTAGCTGCCCCTCTTCTGATCCCTGCCAATGCACCTGGCAAGGCAGCAACAGGTGGCACAAATACTCGGGTCCTGCCACCCATGTGGGAGACCAAGATGGGTTCTGGCTCCTGGCTTTGGCCTGGCCTCCATGCCTGGCTGTTGTGGCCATGTGGGGAGTGAACCAGCAGGTGGAAGATCATTCCCTCTTCCTCCTTCCCTCCCTACTTCTCTGCCTTTCATTTTTTTTAAAAGGAAACTGTTCATCGTTTGCTTTGCACTCCCCTCTGTGCCCCGCCCCTGACAAGTGCCGGTCTGCACTCCTTCTGAGTCACCTGTTGCGTATGTTCAGCGTAGATAGAATTTTAGCGTGTGAGGTATTTTGGATTAGCTCCTTCTTTATAGCATAAAAATCTCGAGGTCCATCCACGCTGAGGCTCGGTGCTGCATTCCTTTTGGGGGCTTCGTTACACGTGTGGACCCTGATTTATTTGCGTGCTGGTGTACTGGTGGCTTTCTGCAGTGTTGCTGACTTTGGCTGCTGTGAACGGAGTTGCCGTGGACATGCATGGCCGAATGAGCGTTGGTACACTAGTTTTTGATCTTCAGGGATTCACACCTAGACCTGGAGTTTCTGGTTCACCTGGTGATCCTATGCTTGACTTTTGGAGACAACACCCAACTGTTTTGCACAGTGTCTGTAAAGTTTTATCTAGAAGATAAAGGGGCTGTTAGCAATTTGCTCGTTGAAGCGCCAGAGCCTGTCACTGTTCGTGGTCTCCCACTCTTTATGGGCAGTCATGTGCACTGTAATAATGATGTCCCTTGGGATCGGCTCTGTGGTGTAGCGGGTAAAACTGCCATCTGCAGTGCCAGCATACTGGTTTGAGTCCCAGCTGCTCCACTTCTGATTCAGCTCAGCTATGGCCTGGGAAAACAGTAGAAGATGGCCCAAGTGCTTGGGCCCCTGCACCCACGGAAGACCCAGAAGAAGCTCCTGGCTCCTGGCTTCAGATCGGCGCAGCTCCAGCCAATGCAGCCAATTGGGGAGTGAACCAGCAGATGGAAAACCTCTCTCTCTCTCTCTCTCTCTCTCTCTCTCTCTCTCTCTTTCTCTCTCTCTGCCTTTCTCCCTCTCTCTCCCTCTCCTTCTGTGTAACTGACTTTCAAATAAATTATTAATAAAAAACACACCAAATAAACCTAGTGATGTCCCTCACATGACGATGGCCCCACAAGGTTGTCTCACCTAAGATGTCATAGCCTTATAGCTCAGGCAGTTACGCTGTGTGAGGTTTGCACAAGGACACGCCTGCCTAACCACGGAGTCCTGACATCTGGGGATGCAGACTGTGTGTGGGGCAGCCCCTGGTGCCAGTCCTCCTCAATCTCTCCCTCCTCCTCCTGTTACAGGCGTTCACGCATTTCCCTTCCTGATTTTCTTCAACTGTCCTCTACATGCTCACCAATCTCATTCAGCCCGATGGCTTCAAATATCCCCCCTCCAGGAAGTCTCTGAATCCATGGCTACATTTTGACCTTGAGAACTTTCTGACTGCCTGCCTGCAGTCCATTTCCACTTGTGTCCTGCGCCTCACAGGGTGTGTGTGTGTGTGTGTGTGCGCCTGTGTGTGTGTGAGTGTGTCCCCATCCTTCTGTCTCCAGATACCCTCAGCAGTCTCTGCACCTCATCCTCCTGGGTGCTCTGTTTCCTGCAGTGGCGTCCCAGCCTCCCTGGGCACCCAAGCCCTCCACCTTGGTTTTGCCTCTGGTGCCTCATCACCCGGTGGTCAGTGGCATCTCCTGTCTGTTTCCTCCTTGCAGTGTGGTTTTCACCTGCAGCCACTGCTCCAGCACATTTCCTCTTATCTGGCCTGCGAGAGCCCCTCGCTCTGGAGCCCCTCACCCCTTCCCTGGAGATCCAGTTCGCATCTTGTCACCACTGAAGTGACTGCCCTGGGAACAGCAGAGCTGGCGTCCTGCCCTGTTGAAAGCCTGCTGGGCTTCCAGTGCCTACTGAGCAGTATCAAGAGGAGCTACACCTGTCAGTTATGCTCATCCCTCCAGCGCCCTGTCACTCAGGCAATCCTCCCCACCCCCACCCCAGCCTGAGGCAACGTCTGCCCCAAAGCCATGCAAAATGCTGAGGTCCTGTCCACCTCTCTCTCTCAGGGCTGGTGTAAGTGGTTGAGGTAGGCTTGGTGTAGAGAACGGGCCAGTTTAGGTGTTGTGACAGGAGCAGAACCATCAGCTCTTAATATTTGAAAACATATTTTTAGGCGAACAAATGCTATATGCCAATAGGTGAAGCTGTTGCTATGGATTTATTTTTTCTTTAAGCTTTATAATTAACTATAGTGAAAATAATGCCATAGAAACATGATATACAAGAGTGATTTTTAGAACTTCTTGGAAATGTGGTTAGAAGATGTTTATTTTGGTGCAAAATACTTCAAAATCCATGCATATGAAGGGTTTTCAAAAACTTCAGGAAAAATGTGTGTTACGAAGAAAGGTATGCAGGGATTTCAAAAATATTTCTGCCCCCAAATAAACTCAGCTTTTAATTGCCATGAGCCCTGTGAAGTCCTGCATTTGCAAGGGTGAGGAGTGAGGGGACTCAGGAAGCTCTGGAGAGGTGCCAGCTTGCATGCAGAGGGGACCTCTCGGCAGACCCGTGGCTATTGACCCCACAGCCAGGGCCGAGGCTCCTTCTCCCTCCCTACAGATGTAGTTCCAATTATTGTTGGCAGTTCTTACCACGTGATTTCTTGTGTCGTTAAGGATGAAGTATTCATATGCCTGGGGAAAATAAGACCAACATGTTCTGGTGCGTCCCCTGAGAGATACAACTCTCTTCCCTACAATGACTTCTCTCTGTGTTTGACTGACTTGGGCGATGGCCCCTTTGGCCAACTGTTTAATTTCTTCTCTCTCTCCTTTTCTGGGTTAACTTTATCTCTGTTGATGCTAATGCACTCATGTCATGTGGAAATGAGAATAATTCAGATATTGTAGAGAGAAAGAAAACGGTTAGATAAATTGGAAGCATGAATAATTTATGGAGAAATAATTCAAGCAGCTAACTATAGTGTGCATTCTCTGCTGACTTCATGAATGATCCATACGCCAAGTTCATGTGAGTTAATGTTTATTTCTGGAAACCTTTACCAAAATGAGCAAGAAGTAGTAAATGCCTCATTATGCTTTCAGAGCGCCTAATGATACATTATTTTCTGTTATAAAACCTCAAGGTTTCTGAATGCATTGTGATAAATCCAAACTGTCAACATTTTTGTAGCAAGAAAAGCCCAGCGTCCTATAGAAATAAGGTGTAAGACTAACAATTCACGTCTATACATTTTCTTCTCCTGAATTCTAACGCATGTGGCAGAAGACTGCAGTCCACATTTTTCTAGAAAATGTGCTGCGAAGATCCATAAAACATTGAAGAACATTCAGAAAAGCAAAACCGGAACCCTGGGAAATGAGACCTTGAATAAGAAAAGACAGACCACCAGCAACGAAATGGACATTTTACAGAGCAGTTTTCAGAACAGGAAATTGGTTGAATGGACTGGGCCAGCGCAGTGGTATCCTGGCGGTCTTTCCGCGTAGGAAGACTTAGTGAAGCAGGCAGTACATGCAGCGTCTCCTAGCTCAGTCCCTGGAGCTGGAATCCCTGGATTTCAGTCTCAGCTCTGCAGTTTGTCAGCCCTGTGATTTGGGACAAATCCTTTTAAACTCTTCAGGAGGGAACTTTGCCTGTCAGTGGAATAGGAATAAAAACAGTCCTTACCTCGGGTACTGTGGGAGTTGCATGAGAGAGGAGAGAAGACCCGGGGTCCCAGCGCAGTGCCCGGCACGCACTACCAGCAGGGAGAGAGCACTACCAGCAGGGAGAGAGCTCTACCAGCAGGGAGAGAACGAGTGTTGGCCGTGTCATGGCTCAGGCAGCACTCCCAGCTGAAACACCCGGGAGTGGGGGACTGGGACTTTAAATCCAGGAGCTGAAAAGATGCCTTGAGCTTCATACGGGATGTTGTGAAGAATCAGCCTCCCTGTTTCTGGTTTTTTTTTTTTTTGGTTTCTGTGCGTCCTCCTTTGTAGACAATCTCTCCCTCTGTGTGTGAGGAGATGCACTCGCGTTAGGAGAAAGCAAACAGCATCCACGTACAATGAGATGATTTTCCAGGTTGGTGACATACAGGAGAAGCACACGAGAACCCAGGAATGTAAAGGGACAAGCAGACTGTAGACTGGGTTTTAAAACAGTAGCTGTATGTTGCTGAAGTGCTATCTACCTTAAGTGCAAGGCTTCAGAAAGATTAAAAGTGAAACAGCTTAAAGAAATTTACCCTGTCAATGGTAGCCAAAAGCACATTGGTGTGCCTGGGCTATTCTCAGACTTCACAGGAAGTACTGCTCAGATAAAGAGGGACATCTCACATTTCTAACACCATACAGCAGGCAGGCATAATAACCCTAAATTGGAATACATCCAGTAACAGACATAGAACAAAACTAACCCATAAGGAAGAACTAATAGTAGAGAGAGAAAAACACATCATCCTTGCACGACTCTCCATAGATGATATATCAATTAGCCCAGCTGTAAACAAGGGTAATGAACATTTCAACAACGTGTATCACACACCTAAAACTGCAGAGTATGTGTCCTTTTTAATAGAACAGTTACCAACGCAACATCTGCTGGTCATAAAATGCATCCCAATAGATTTCAGAAGACAAAGGTCACACGGAGTACGTGTTCAGATCATTGTACATTTAGACCAGAAAGCAGCAACAAAGACACTGGAGAGTCGCGTGCTTGGAAAGTAGGCAGCGCACAGTGAAGTGGTCCTGGGTAGAATATGAAAGTGTTGCAGATGCTGGAAGGTAGTTTGGATGGAACGTCAGGAAAATCTCACATTATAGACTTGCAGGAGAAGTCTACAGCCTTGAATGCACATAGAAATCAAAGAACAGGAGACACAGCCCTAAGAAAATGAGGGGGAGGAGTTGATAACGCAACACAGGAAGAAGATGTATAATCGGAAAGAAACCAATAAAGCCTCGAGTTGGTTCTTTGAAAGAGAATTTAGGAAGAGTGGCCGTGGGAAAAGAAGGAAGACAGACACGGCTGCTCATGAAAGCCATGTCAAAGAGGCATCAGTCGGGGTTTTCCGATCTCTAGGATTGTGAGGAAGTTTATAAACTCAACTTGAATTTCACAAAGTTGACAAGTTCTCTTTAACAAGTAAAAATGCCATGCATGGAAGTATACAAGAGAAATAGAAAATCTGAATAATCTCCCCTGTATTAATACTCTACGATCTATCAAGCTTCCAAGACAGATGGCTTCATGGAGAACTGTACCAAAGTTTTAAAGAAGAAACTATCCAAGTCATATAAAACTCTTCCAGAAAATACAAAAAGTGAATCCCTTTCCCGTCTCCTTTTAAAGATCAGCATATCCTTCATCACAATTCCTGAAATGAACATTGAAAGAGAGAGAAATTATAAGCCAACCTCTCTTGCAAGTGCATTCGAGAAGATAAATAAATCAGACTTTTCTTTAAGTAAAAATCTGGACTCACCAAAGCATATCCTTCAGAAAGATAAAAGACAGGCTCTGGAGTAGGAAAGAATATGTGTAATATATTTGTTTGCCATAGGGCATTTATTATCCCAGATATACTAACAAACTTTACAAATCACAACAGGACAGAGAACCTGTATAAAATTGGGGATAGGATTCTTTTTTAAAATATTTATTTTATTTGTTTGAAAGGCAGAGAGAGGAGAGAGATTCTTCCATGCACTGGTTCACTCACCAAGTGGCCGCAATGGCCAGAGCTAGGACAGGCTGAAGCTAGGTTGCAGGAACTTCTGGGTCTCCCATGTGGGCATAGGGGCCCGAGCACTTGGACCATCTTCTGCTGCTTTTCCCAGGTCATTAGCAGGGAGTTGGATTGAAAGTGGAGCAGCTGGAACTCAAATTGGTGCCCATATGGGATGCTGGCACTGCAGGTGGTGGCTTTACCTGCTGGGCCACGGCTCTTGTCCTAGGGCTTTTCCCAGAGAGCTTCTAAATGACCACCAAATATATAAAAAGACTTTTACCATATTTACTTATCAAGGCAATGTCACGTAAGACTACAGGAATTATGCAGAGTCCCTGTTACACACTCCATGATAACCCAGGGGAAAAAGCTACTGTAACAGCCCAAGTGTTGGTAAGGAGGTAGAGTAACCAGAACTCTCACACACTGCAAAGCTGAACGTTCTAGGACCCAGAAATTCTACTTGAGATCTGTCTCTGGAGGAACTGTGTTCATATGGACAGCAAGAGACACAAGCATGTTGACAACAGCGCTGTTTATAGTAGTTAAAATCTAGATACAATTCAAAAGCTCACCAGGAGACAGATGGGTAAATGCTGATGTATATAAATGTTGGACAGCGTGTGGAAGTATCTGGAAAAGTGCTGGTAGGGGCTGGTGTTGTGGCACGGTGGGCAAAGCTGCTGCTTGTGACGCCGGCATCCCAAATGGGCGCTGGTTCAAGTCCCGGCTGCTCCACTTCCCATCCAGCTCCCTGCTAATGGCCTAGGTAGAACAATGGAAGATGGCCCAAGTATTTGGGCTCCTACCACTCACATGGGAGACCCAGAAAAAACTCCTGGCTTCTGACTTTGGCCCGGCCCAGCGCTGGCTGTTGCTGTCATCTGGAGAGTGAACCAGTGGATCTTTCTGTCTGTGTCTCCTTCTTTCTGTAATTCTGACTTTCTAAATAAATAAATCTTGAAAAAAGACCGCAATGCTCAGGAGTGTGGATGGACCTCACAGGTGTAACATGGCAGGAAAAAATGCCCGTGGAGGAGAAACTCCATGTAGCTGAAGTTTACTGGCAGGCAGAACTAGCGTGTGGTGGTTCTGAGAAATCAGCACGGAGCTTACCTTAGGAAGGATGCTGACGCAAACTGGCCAGAGGGAGTGAAATCTTCACCTCCACACTGGTGACACAGGTGTCTGAGGGCACACTTGGCATTTCTGCAGTTTAGTATATGAAGGATATATCGTGTGATTGAATCACGACAGAATAGGAGTGACTGGATACTCTTTCTTGCCGTCACTCTATGGTGTGAGAGGAGCACAGCTCATCACTGAGGTTGTAGCCCCAGCTCTTCAGCCTGACACACAAAGCCCTCAGTAGCCAGGGTCTGGCCTCCTGTATCACCCATCACTCTGGCCCGTGCCCTTTAAATGCCTGGCAGTGCTCTCCTGGGAGAACACCTCCCCCCACTCCAGAAATGCGCAGGGGGAGAAGTCCCGAGTGGTGTCAGAGTCAACTCGTGTGTTACACAAATACGATCACGTCACTGAACAGTGGGATGACGTTCTGAGAAGTGTGTCACGAGCTGATTTCATCTCGGTGCGCACATCATAGGGTTAACTAACACACACCTAAGTGGTCTACCCTGCTGCACACCTGAGCTGTGTGGGATAACCTGTTGCTCCCCGCCATCCCCTGGTACAGCATGTTACCGTGCTGAGCACCAGAGGCAGTGGAAACACAGTGGCGTTTGTGTATCTAAACGTGCGGTGGCTTCTCGGTCACCAGGCAACAGGAATCTTTGAGCTCCGTCCCAGTGTCGAGGGACCGCAGTCACACGTGCAGTTACTGACAGGATATCACTCTGCAGCCCGCGATTCCACCACTAAGAAAGAAAGATGCTGACACTGCAACTTGCACACGTGCTCCCCTAATGTCAACTGCAAGACTCATCCCTAATTGTACAGATACTAAAATGGAACAGGGAAATGCCTTCCCAAGGATTAAATAACACAGAATGTGTCTTGGGCTATCACGGTACACAAACGACTGTAAGAATACTTTTAAATCCTTGAAGTCTTTACTGTCTTAAAAATAAAAATCATTAAGTAGCATGTTTAGCCCTAAATACAGATTTAGCTTGTCAAGCCTTATCGCTGCATCTCTGTGCTGGGTTTAGGGTCTAACTTCAGCCTCTCTCCTTTGTCACAGGAGATGTCAGGGCTCTGTCTTTGCTTTTTATTGTGGAAAAGCTAAGTTTGGCTTCACTCATCAAGTCAAGAGGCCTGGATAGCCAAGCCCCTGTGTTTGATTCAAGTGCAGTTCTGTGCCTGTGTGCCACTGGCCAATACTTCTAGAAAAATATTTGTTCTTCTCTGATGGTTTGCTTTTTCTGTGCTTCAACATGTGGATGTCAAATAATTCACTTCTCTTTTTTCCAGCGTGTGTGTGTGTGTGTGTGTGTGACCTCACTGATGACAAGTGATGTTCATTCTGACGCGGGCGCTAGTCAGAATCCCACCTGGGGTGCTGAAGGGTGGCATGAGCGAGGAGGGCCAGGTCCTGGAAGCCAGACTCCTGTCCTGACCTCCCCTGGTTGTGCCCGGAGACAGTGACAGCACTGTTCCTGCCATGCTGTTCTTCTGGTGTAAGAATCCCTGCCAAAATGCACTACACATGTGGGAGAGACAAAAAACAGAAAAGAAAAAAGAAAAAGAGCACACTATAAACTGGGAAGCTCTTGATGTCAGCACCCAGGTTGGTCTTTAAAACAACTGTGCAACCTGAGAACAACACGTGGGGGCCCCACAGACACGCCTGCCGCTGAGCCGCTCCCCCCAGCACTCCCTCAGCCTTGCAAAATATTTTCCTGCTTTGCCTTCCTTCTTTGCTTTCCAACCTGGCCGGACCCCTTGCCGTGTGCTGGTTCATTCTCATTCACAAGTGGATGTGCTGGCTGCTCTGTCCCTGCCTGCGGCTGAATTCCCCGGAGAGCAAAGCCTGGGACGGGGACTTGCGGGCAGGTGCTTCTTCTGGGGGCTGGGCCCAGGTAGCAGAAGCCTGTGAAAAGGAGAGGGCAAGGCAGGCAGGGGAGGAGAAAAGTCAATCAAAAAGGAACAAAAGGAAAAAGCTCTCTTGTGAGGCTGCTTCTACAGGCACTAGGATTAATTTCTTCAACTCTATGAAGAATCATCCACCCGAAAGATGGAGGGGCTGCAGCCGACATGCACACACTACCCATTCCTTATGGGTGGCCTGGGGGTGGTGTTGCCTGCCTTGTGTTTTCAATAGGTTCCTCCATGGTTGGACAAGGTCCCAGGCAGGCTGACTGGCATCCAGGTGAGCTCAGGGTACACTCTGGGAGGGCACAAGGAGCCATGCGGCACAGCTCCTGTGACACCAGCAGTGGCCGGGACAAGGGAACACCCGGTACGTCAGTGCGTCTTGGGGGGGTGCACAACCTCACCTGCCTGCTGGAGCAGGCACGGGATTATCTGACCACTTGAGCGCCTGCCCAGCTGTTCTGTGACAGGCCAGTCAGAGGATGACTGGACCTTAGAGGGTTGACAAGGTTCCCGACACACATTGGCTTGAAGACAGGCGTGCCCAGGCCTTGTCAAGTGAACAGGCGTGTGACTCCCTCACACCTTTCTATTTCTCTGTGTCTGAGACCCAAGGCTTCGGCCCCTCACATTCCAAAGGAGCCATGATTTCAGAGGCAGGCTTCTTGTTTTGTCAGTGTCCCTTTAACTGACAATCTTGTAATAGGGAGAGAGAAAATGGATGCTTTTATTTTTTTTTGCCTTTTTTTTTTTTTATTTCACTGGACTAAACTAGAACCTTTGGCCCAGTCTGAGAGATGATGGTAGAGACCTTCCTTCTTGAAAATCCAGTATTTTTACAGAGGACCCAAGCCTGGCTTGGTTAACGAATTGCAGGCCTCTGTAAGAGGAGGAAGAGCGGAAGAGCAAGGAATGGAACGTCAGGCTTGTGACATTCGAGAGTCCTGACATGGAGCCAGGAACGGGGCCTGGTGCTCTCCTTCTGTTAACTCAGCTGATGCTATCACAGACTCACAAAAGGGCACAGAGGTATCTGAGGGTTGGGGTAGTTAAGAACTATGCCCTGTCTCTCCTAACTTAGAAGTCGTCAATCTCCCAGACTTGGACTGGACTTGGATCTTAGCCCGGAACCTGCTCTCCTGAACCCCCTAAACGTGTGTCTTCCCCTCACTGGCTGAGCCCCATGGTCAGCTGAGCTGGGACACACCGGCTTAGTAAATAAAGAAGAGGGTAGCAGCTCCTGTCTCTCCTACACGCCCTGCGTGCTCTCTGCCTGCTGCGACTCCTAACTGCACCTGGGACACTTGCCCTCTGCAGAGCTGCACATAGGCTGCAGTTGCCTCCACGTGGCCTCCCCTGCGTTTTCTTCCCAGTGCCCCACTCAAGCCTGTACCACCTGCCATTTCTCTCGCCTGGGTGCCCTGTCCCCTCCACCTGCCGTTTCTCTCACCTGGGTGCCCTGTCCCCGAGGTCTTTTTGCTCAGTGTAAAGGCACTCCCTCCTGCACCATCTGGCAGAGAGCCTGGCATTCAGTGAGTGCTTAATAAGTGACTGGTGGCTGCATGAACATGGGACCCATGGATGGACTCGTACATTGGCCTCCCTGTCCACAGATGACAAGCCCAGTCTTGGTCTCTCTGACGTCAGAATCTTGCCCAGGTTTGTAGAGTACGGTAGCCGAGATGGGGGTCTCGAACTCAGGTCCCCACACTCTGGGTTGATGTCCCTCCAGCCTCTGATGTTGCATTGTTTGTCTGTGGTTGTAGTGTTTCCTTAAGCCTCTCCTGAGACAATGCAGTAAATGACTCTAATGCTACACAACTGAGACTCCACAGCAGCCCGGAGAGGCCACGTTGGGCTGGGTGGATTTTCTGTGTCCCTTAAATAGCACCATGTGTGTTCCAAGATTTGCTGTTTATGTGAATCCCATTTCTGATTCCCTGTGACCTTCTTCCTACGCCAACCCGGGAATACAGTGGGATGAGGTCACTGCTGTGTAAACACAGGGAGCAGTGCCTTCCCCCCATCATGCTGTTCTAGGCCAGGCATGCTCCCAAGTACTGGGGGACCCCCACATCAGAGCCTGCAGGACACCAGCTGTGGGGTTGTCACCAAACGACTTGGACACTGAAAGGCTTGTGTTTGCTGTTTGCATGACAGCTAAATGAAGCCGGAGATTCCCCACAAATGATAAGTATGTAAAATGAGTGGAAACAACAAAAATCATGAAACTGCACCCCAAACACAGCAGCCCTGAAGGACCTCTGTCCCAGTGGAGTTGAAAGTCCTGTGACCGGGTCTGCCAATGCTGTTAGTGTCCATGGTGATGTCAGCACGGGGGTCTCACAGCCAGCAAGCGGATGGTCACGTGCTGGAGGGGCCCTCGCAGGAAGCTGTGGGGTCTGGGGTTCGAGGCTGTAAGCTGAGATAGTGAGCCTGGGCCAGGTAACAATTTATGGAGAAAAAGGGACTGAAAGAAAAGGAATCATGTAAGCAAAATGGTTGGCACCAGCCGGCTGAGATGTTAGAACAGGATGGAGCTTGGTGATCCCTCTTGGACACTGGATCTGGGCATGGCATATGCACAGAGAGAACATAATTGCAAGGATCTTCTCTTGTAAGTGTCTGGGTAAGGATCACCCTGGTGGAGATGCCGTTCTGGTCTCGTCCCATTCACCGGGAACACCCAGGGTGGAGCGGTTTCCATACAAAGCCATCAGTCACAACTGCTAGTTGTTAAAAGCATGGCTGCTTTTCTTCTTGTCTCCTTCCCATTCCCACTGGCTCCTTGCTTCACTCAGAGCTTAGTGCCTGGCACAGTATCCGTGTGTCATAAGGGGATATTAAATTAATAAGTACATTTCTAATTGAATAGCTGTTAGACCATAAATATCCAATGATTCTTGCGGTGTCTGATGGCTGCATTCCAAGGAGCAGTGGAAAGCGTGAGAAAGGACAGAGGCCCAGTTTACCTCTGTCTCTGTGTAACAGGAGGCAAAGGAGCATCTTGGAATAACCGTAAGATGCTGGCTGCTGTGTGATGGGCGGATGAGAGCTCTTTGGTTACTCATGTTGTGGAAGACACCACCCCAAACGTAGAAACATCAGACAATGGCCATTGTGGTCTGACCACATTTCTGTGGGTCAGCAATTCCAGCAGGCTCCAACCGGAGTCGCCTAGGTGTTGGACTCCGCTGTGGCCAGCTGCTAAGGAAGATCCGAGATCGCTTCCCCCGTGCACCTGGCACCGCAGTGCTTCTTCGTGTGGCTTCTGCCCGGGTGCTGTCTTGGGCTTCGTCAGAGCTAATCCAATGTCTCACATGGTGGTGGGCTCCCAGAGGGAGCTGTCCAAGCACATGTAAGCAGAAACTATAGCTCTCTTCACACCCTACCCTGGGAGTTACACAGCCTCACTGCCACTGTTGCTCAAGGTAGCCCCGGACTATGTCACACTCATGAGTCGAGGAGATAAACTCTGCTGCTTCATGGCAAGACTGGGAAGGAATGTGTAGTCATTCTTAATTCGTACTGAGGAAAAACTATGTTGGATGTTGTTCTAAGGGTGTACCAGTGGAGGTGGGGAAAAGTGGATCAGTGTAAGGTGTAACTGGGGGGCCGACAGGCCTTGGTAATTGTTGTCATGGGGCAGTCAGGCAAGGCGGCATCATTGATCTCTGTTGGTTTCCTCTATTGTGCTATGAAAAGCCACCACACACTTTGTGCTCAGACAGCACACATTTTGCTCTTGCACTTTTGGAAGTCAGACGTTCAAGGTACATCTCACTAGGATCCAGTCAAGGCTGAGACACCACATCCCATATCCAAGTGCTGGTTCGAGTCCTGGCCACCCTGCTCTTTATCTGGCTCCCTGCTAGTGCACCAGGGATGCAGCAAATGATGGCTCAAGTGCTTGAGTTCCTACCGCCCACCCGGATGGAGTTCCTGGATGTGGCCTCAGCAAGTGGTGCCATCTGGGGAGTGAACCAGTGGATGAGAGATCCGTCTGCCCCAACCCCCGTAACTCCACCTTTCAGATAAGTCAATAAACCTTTGAAGACATAAAATCGAGGAGCTGGTGGAACTGGTTCCTGCCAGAGGCTCTAGGAGTGAGTCCATTCCTGGCCTCCTAAAGCTGCTAGAGACTGAGTGTCGTCCCTTCCCCAAGGTGTGCAGCTTGTCTTGTGGCAGAGGTTTAAGAACAGCAAGATGCACTGTGGAGAGAACAGCCGAGGCCGGCGCCGTGGCTCAACAGGCTAATCCTCCACCTGCGGTGCTGACACACCGGGTTCTAGTCCCGGTCAGGGTGCTGGATTCTGTCCCAGTTGCCCCTCTTCCAGTCCAGCTCTCTGCTGTGGCCCGGGAGTGCAGTGGGGGATGCCCCAAGTGTTTGGGCCTCTGCACCAGCATGGGAGACCAGGAGAAGCACCTGCCTCCTGGCTTCAGATCAGTGCAGCGCTGGCCATTGGAGGGTGAACCAACAGAGAAGGAAGACCTTTCTCTCTGTCTCTCTCTCACTGTCCACTCTTACTGTTAAAAAAAAAAAAAAACAGCCAAGCAGAGAGAATCGGGGTTTGAGCACCCTAAGTCAGTGTGAGAAATTGGAGATGCCTAAGTGCAGTCAGATGGCTGGAGGAGTCTCACCTTCAGACTTAGAAATACACACTTTATATTTATCAATATAAAGTAACATGGGGATTATTGAGGTCATCTAGGAAGAAATTTATAGGAGCATTATCCTTGGAAATATCATGTGAGGCACATAAATACACTTACATTTTCTGATAGTTGTGTTTAAAAAAAAGAAATTGATTCCAGTAATATCATTTTTTTTTTTTTGACAGGCAGAGTGGACAGTGAGAGAGAGAAACAGAGAGAAAGGTCTTCCTTTTGCCGTTGGTTCACCCTCCAATGGAGCCAGGTGCTAGGTGCTTTTTCCTGGTCTTCCATGGGGTGCAGGGCCCAAGCACCTGGGCCATCCTCCACTGCACTCCCGGGCCACAGCAGAGGGCTGGCCTGGAAGAGGGGCAACCGGGACAGAATCCGGTGCCCCGACCGGGACTAGAACCCGGTGTGCTGGCGCCGCAAGGCAGAGGATTAGCCTGTTGAGCCACGGCGCCGGCCCTAGTAATATCTTTTTTTAGCTCCCTGTATCATGTAATCATCATTTCATTGTTTAATCAATATGAATAATAATAATGCCCCAAGTATTTGGGTTCCTGCCACTCATGTCATGTGGGAGACCCAGATGGAGTTCCTGGCTCCTAGCATCAGCCTGACCCAGCCTTGAATGTTATAAGTATTTGGGGAATGAACCAGTGGTTGGAAGATCTGTCTCTTCTCTGTCTCTCCCTCTTTTTCTGTCATTCTGCCTTTCAAATAAATCTTTAAAAAATATATTATGTTTTCCATGTCAAGTTGTCGAAATCTAGATACTGGTGCCCTTTCTGGTGTGGACTAGCCGTACATCTCTTCTTTGGTGGCCACATGTGGCTCGTGGCGATCTGTCGGACAGTACAACTTGAGAAACAATCAGTTCTGAAAGTTAGCCTTAGGGAATCCCAACACCTAAAGGGTTGGGTACAGAAGATACTTGGAGTTAGAGGAAAAAACCAAGAAAGAGTTACAGAAGTCTGGAGAAAGGGGATGTGGTCAGATAGGTTGAGTCCCGGTGTGAAGACGGGTGAGATGGAATGGGGGGATGTCCACAGATTTGCTGCTACCTCAACAAACATGAAGAAAGGCTCTCCCTCATGCTCAGTTTGCCGTGCTGTCTACCCCTCTCTCCCCACTCCCTCTGGGAGGAGGGAATGGTCCAGAAGCAAAGACAGCTGGGAGGTCCTCCGTCTGCAGAGTCTCTGCCATGCCGAGCCTCAGCTCCACGCCGTGACGGGGAAATGGGCCTGGGCTGCCATTACCAGGAAGAGCTGCAGTCCACAGGGGAACAGCCTCATTCATTCCCACGCGCTGGTGTGAAGCTTCCCTTCTGGAAACTGTCTCAAGTATAAAAGCTGTGAAATGAAATATTGTGGATCATTCAGTCACTGGATACGGAGAAGACATCGGACTTGGGCAGCTCAAAGATCGTTCGTCAGTGCACTCCGGAATTTGATTTCTTCACATGTCTGTGGTTCCTGAAGCACCTTGCCTCAGCTGAATGGTGCTGTTGAATTTCCCTCCACGCACGGCTCCAGTGCCGTCAACCATCCCAGCCGTTCCAGGAAGGCTCGGAGCTTCCAGACCCAGATGGTCCTGAGCAAGCCGTCCTGGCTTTGCTGACTCAGTGGGTGTTCTGGTGATGTGAGGCCCTCAGGACTGATCTCAGCAGACAGACAGTGATGACGTGGCCACCCTCCAAACTGGGAGGTCTCCCCACCGAGGACCTCCTGGCACTGTGAACCTGAAGAGAAGAACCACTCTTGAGGCTGATGTTCAAGAACAGATTGGAAAGCCTGAATGCCGATTTATTCATTTGCAAAGAGAAATGAGCGCGACGAGGACCGGAAGATGCCAAGTCCATGTGCTCAGCATTTTCACTCCCTCTACGAAGCCAAGCCATTAATTTAAGAAGAGGAAGGACTGTCACACGCCCTGAGATTCACGAAGTCTGAGTGATCAGCAAATTCTCTCCCGCTGTGAAGTCATTCTTCTCATTTACAAAGAGAAATTACTGTCGCAGAGACGAGAACGCGCAGTCCATGCCGTCAGCGCGTTTTCTGCTTCTGCTCCACCCCTCGCGTGTAGCAGGTGTTCCCAAGCCTGCTTGAGAGGACAGAGTGGTGGTGAGAGTGACAGCTTGAAGGAGGCCTAAGCCGCCTGCTGACTTGACCCCACCCTGGGCTCAGACTGCCTTTGTCACCAGCGTGTGGGAATCTTTGCCTCAGCTGCTCTTCTGGCCTCCAGCAGGGGTCCTCCAACGTTGCCCCCAGGAGGCATCTCATTCCTTTACCTGTGCTGTGCCAGTCAGGCTTCCTGGGAGCCTCCTTTGTGACACCTGTCTGTTCTCATTCCACAGAGTGGCCGTAGGCCCCTCCCTCCCAAAGCTTAGGACAACAGAGGGAACAGTCCTCTCGGCTGTCTGATTCAGCGTCACGGAGATCCTGCGTGGTACAATGATGGGACCACAGGTGTAGAACCGAGAAGAACCTACTTCCGGTCTGCTACCATCGAGAACTTGGGCCGGTCATACATCCCTCTGGCCTTCGTTTCCATGTTGGTACGATAGGGACCTGCCAGATTTGGTTATCTAGGACCAGGTGATGGAAAACACAATAAAAGGAGGAGCATGGCGTTTGTGACAAATTCGTTATTTAACCACACACGTGACCACATGACTATCGTTTTCTGTTGCAGTTTCTAAAGTATTAATGTTTAAAAACCTACACAAACTAAGATTAATGATCCAAGAGTCTCATCTAATATTTGTCTTTGGAGATAAAATGCATACCCCCATAATACTTTTAGTGCTATTGATTTATTATAGTCAGGGGAAACGTAATTGAATAACAAAAGTACTCAGAAAAATATTGAAATAGAACAGGGTGAAGAGTCTGGTAACGGAGAGAGAAGCAGCACCGCACTCTGTCCCAGTCCGTCTGCCCCTCCCCAGCCTGCTTGTCCCGCACTCCCTAGCCTCAGGCTTCCCCGTCCCCTTCCTCTGTTCTACCACCTTCCTGGAAGGAAAGTCCACCACCTGGGCTTGTGAAGCCCTCACCCCCTTCTAGTCCAGGACCCCAGCAGCATGGCTGGCATCACAGTAAGCCTCGCAGCCACGGTATCAGGTCGGGTGTCACCGCCGTGTTACAGAACACACAACCAGGACACGGCAAGATGGAGGGCCTGCTAAGCAGACGCCCAGAGCACAGATGAGAGACAAGTGCCTGTGCCCAGACCTCCTGGGATGAACCACAGCGGATGCCAGCTTCCAGTGGGGGTGATGACAACATCTCTGGGGTACCAGACATTGTCCCTGTCACTTAATAGACACTGAAAGACTCAGACACCGTTGTAAGGGTTTCGATCCCCACTTGATGGATAGAATTGAAGTTCTCAGATAAAAACTGAGTGCCTCCTAGCTACCGAGCAGACCATCTCAGGATGCTGTAAGCTCAGACGTCAGTCTCCTAAGGAATAGGCTGCCCTCTCACATGGTGTTGTGCACGATTTTGCAAGTTTAGGTGGAGCCAGCTGGGAATGCAGGCAGCCTCCCTAAATACCAGGACCCGCTCTTCTAAATCAGCTACCCTCAAGTTCACACCGGCAATGTGGCCTCCACGGCCTTTTTATCCAGTGCGATCGTTTATTTTAGCATTGCTCTTCACTTTGCAAGAATTCAGCAGGCAGTTGGCACAGGGAAGTCCGGAAGGCTGTGGATCCCTAACGCTTCTGTGTTGTGTTGGAAGATCGTGTGCGGCTCCAGTGCAAGGTCCGTGCACACCCTGCGCACCACGACCTCTGCCTTCACCATTCCCAACCCTGGGCTCTCTTGCTGCACAGCCTCTGAACTTGCAAAGGAAATGCAGTGTTTTGCATCGTGACACATGATCGCCACCCACTGGTAAGAATGTTTTGGCTGCAAAGACTTTACAAGGTGTAGGCTTGGGGCAAAAGTCCAAGGTTTCCCAGGCTTTCAAGGTCGATGTCTGGCTACCCAAGTCTGAGAAGCGTTAACTGTGTTAGCTGCAGGTTGGTTTGCAGAATCTCAGATGTATGTCCATTAATTATCCCATGAAACAATAAATAAAGCTATACTTGTGCGTCTTGAATCATTTGTGTCAGCATACTTTGTCCATCTGCAGAATTTCAGTATCTCAGCTGAGACCACTTGTCGTGGCTAGAGTCCTCATCTGGACTGCCAATCACAGGTGCATGATGGAACAGGGACACTGCGGGTGGATTTCAGAGTTCTGACTTGTAAATAGGATCCCATCGTGTTGCAACACCAAATCCCGCGGAAGAATCGCCTACGGAGAAAATACCCACTGTGTTCCATGATTTGCTTCACATGTTTGAAAGTATTCAACAACTCCCCTAGGCAGAAACTTCCTTAGTTTGAAGAAGAGAACTGGAGCATGAAGAGGTTAAGGCACTGCCCTGTGTCTGTTGCCTAGAAAATGCAGAGCTACAAGTCCCACCTAGGAAATGTGGCACTGGAATCTTTCTCACTGGGCAACGGGGCCTCTCTCTCCCGTCTGGTCCTGGGAGGAGGCCATCTTCACTATGAGCTCTCCCCCAGAAGCTGCCTGGGACGCTCTGACCCAGTCGGCGTGGACAACCCCTCGTCCACACAACTTCTGTGGCTGCAGGTTGACCTCTCTGGGTTCCACCCCTCATGGAGGGAAGCAGCAAGCAATTATCTTGGAGAGGAAAACAAAGCTTTTGGACCGAGTATTGATTCCTGTCTCTTGCGATGCAGAGAGAATTCAGTAGCATGTTTGGGGAGCAGAAGAGAACATTAAAATAAAGAAAAATTGGGCCCCTGGAACTTGAAAAATTTCCTCAAATCTTTGAAGACAATTTCATTTTTCCCCCAGAGAACTTGATGCTTCTTTAGACAGAACATTTTTTTCACCTAAAATATCATACAAGCTGCCCCGAGATTCTCCTCTTGGCCTGCGTGTTAAGAAATGCTGCTCTTAGAGCAACAAAGCTCAGCTTTCTTAGCTTCTGGAAAACTGTAAAATAATTAACTATCCTTTAAAAATGCATTATGGGAAATCCGTGTGGCTCCAGTCCACTAGCTGAGCGCCTGCACGTGAGCCACTCTGAACTCGAACCTGACAGTTCAAGGGCACTGGACGTGATCACTCAGAGGTCGCTCCTAGCCGTAAGCAGCAATGAATTCATGAACTCGGATTAAGTGATAACAAAAACACTGAAATTTCCCTTTATCTCTCTTTCTTTCGTGAGGAATAGGTTAACGTATACGGATGGTATTTCACAACTTGCACAGAACTGAGCATTTCGCCATGGACGTTTTTACGATCTGTAGTTTCCATTCTTTTTAATAGCCTTGGTGCAGTATTAAAAAGGAGTATCTTGGTTGTAAAAGCTGTTTTAGAAGCAAAAGTTGTTTCCATAAAGCAAACATAACATATATTCCACTTTCTCAAGAGGAAGCCTTGGTAGTAACTCGATCAGGAAGGGAAACTCTTAGTGGGGTTCAACAGTGATGAGACCCCAACCCCAAGACAGCGACGGACTTTGGACTTGCGGTTGCTTTGGAAGAAATGAGCAGACTCTTCCTGTTGTTCTGTGACAGGCTGGAAATCACACGCCACTGGAAAGTCGTGAGAATCCAGATTAAAACTCCCAGCTCAGCAAAAGTGTGTTCTTAGGCAGCGGTGCACAATCAGGCTGGGCGAGGTTAAGCAGCCTCTCAAATACCAAAAACAAACAGCAGGGATGTATTGGTCGCACGTGATCTATAATCAATAAAAGTTTGAGGAGAGTTACGTTCCATGTGGTCAGGCTACACGAGGTATGACAGTGCCATATTTTTTAAAAATTTTGTTAGGGGAAGAGAGAAAGAGCTCCCATCCACTGGTTCACTCCCCAAATACCCACAGTGACACCCAGTCAGGAACTCAATCCAGACTTCTCCCATGTGTGGCATGGTCCCAATACCTGAGCCGTTAATCCTGCTTCCAGAATCTGTGTAAGCAGGAAGCTGGACTAAGGAGGGGAGGGAGGAAGGAGAAAGGGGGAATGAATGAATCTTCCATCTGCTGGTTCATCTCCCAAATGGTTGCTCTGGCTAGAACTGGGCCAGCCTGAGGCCAAGAGCCACAGCTTCTTCCATATCTCTCAGTTAGGTGCAGAGGCCATGGATTTGGGTCGCTTCTGGTGCTTTCCCAGGTACATTAGCAGGGAGCAGGATTGGAAGTGGAGTAGCCGGGACTCGAACCGGTGCCCATAGGGGAGGCTGGCACTGCAGGTGGTGGCTTTACCCACTATGCCACAGTGCTGGCCCCCATTACCACTTAAATCTTGTTCTCCATGGCAAAACAAGAGAACATTCCAGAAATGTTCTCCTAGAAGTGAAACACCACACTTACTGAATTTCATAGACGATAATAATGTCATAGATGCCATCAAACTGCAAAGAGGAAAATACTGTTCTGTGTATGCTAAGAAGAGAGTTTTCTGGGTTATCCCAGAGCTTGAAAAGCCTCCACCGGAGTGGTCAGTGTGGACTGTGTACTTGGTGTGCCAGGCAGCGAGCGTAACCGATTGTTTCCTCTTCACATGACCCTGTAAGGTCTGTGCGTTCATCATGCCCTTTGTCCAGATGAGGGGACTGGGATCCAAGAGATTAAAGAATTTTCCCAGAGGTGTTTCCCTACCCATTAAGAGCCAAATCCACCTGTGCTGCCCCTCTCTGGGGGCCTCTGCAAGCCTTGGCTAGGGAGTTTGCTCACAGAGTGGAAGGAGAGCCTCTGCTGCCCTCACTGACCCATCAGCACATCAGGAAGGCGTGGTCACTCCGGGAGCTGCAGCCGCTCCCTCCGTGCCATTGAGAAACAGAGAACGCAGGAATGTGCATTTCAAGTGCAAACAAATGATTGTTTCATGTCTTGGGCATAGAAAGGTAATTTGATGTAGTGAAAATACCTGGGAAAAATTTAACTCTGTTAAATGTTTGAATAAACATTGAAAATACATGTTGCATTTAGGAGAATATATAATCAATTTGGAAGGACAGGTATGCATGATAAAATCTGAAATACTTTATATGTGTATACATTATTCATATCTGATTTATAGTTTGCATTAATTATAGATCAGGTAGGATTGGAAGTACCCATCTCTATACCCATCTATGCAGTAGAGTTTAAGACAAGTATACAGTTTCAAATTTTCATGTGTTGTCACTTTAAACACTAAAGATAAACAAGTATAAATAATATTTTTAGTTAATCCAAACACCTGTGAATATGATTGTTCAATCTACAGTCAAGGTAAAAATCGTTAATTTGCATACTTGGGACTTGGTTGTTGAGAATCTGAGTGTATTTCACACTTGTGATGCATCTCACACCAAATGCTGCGCTGTGGTTGGAAGGCTGGCCCTGTACTCCTAGTTCATGAAGTGCAAGTTGAAAGCCAAGGATCCCATGTCCAAGGTGCTGCCAAGATGACTGAACATCTTCTAATGCTTGAACTGATGCATTGGCAATGACTGGATTTTGATGTGATTTTGCAAAATACTGGAAACCTTGCGTGTGTCTGACATGCACCTTACAAAAGGATTCGGTTGGTGCAGATTGTGACCATCATGAGGTTTTGAGTCCTGCTGCCTCTGGAAAGTCAACAGCAATGCCTATGCCCTTTCCATTCATCTGGGAAGAATTTCCTGTTACAAAGTGAGATGTTTGTGTCTCTGCATCAAGGAGACCACAGACCAAGAATTGGCGCACCTGGGTTCTAATTTTTAAGAGAATGACAAAGAAAAGTTGGAACCAGATTCGAGAAAGATTGCCCTAGAAACTTTTAGATGCCCATGGGCTCTCAAATTCTTTCTTTTTTTGTCTACACTGGAGTGAAACAGGTGTTTCACGACGACGTGGATGTTCAGAGGATTGTGTGATTTCTAGGATCTGAAAGAGACACAGTTCAGATCACAGCACCGCCCACATGCACCAGCTCTGTGCTGGCAGCTCCTCGTTCCTCTTGACAACCCTGTGAAGTTGTGTTATGGAGAGGGAGGCTGGCGCTGAGAGGTTCAATACCTGGGGCAGGTTTGCAGACTTAGGGGTTATGAAACCAGAATTCAAATCCAGGTTGTGTGGTTCTAGAGCTTGCATTACATCACTGTGCCTGTAAGAAGTAGAAATTGTGAACCAAGGTCGCTCAGTACTGGCAGCTACGTTCTTTTCTGTGTGTGTGTGTGTGTGTGTGTGTGTGTGTGTGTGTGTGTTTATGCCTGGGATCTTAATTACTACACCACATTACCTCCCTTCTGTCTTAAACAGAGTGTTACAATGCTGACCTCTGTGTATTGTACCAGGTGCTGCTATTTAATTACTCATCCTAGAAGTTAGGCCATCACCTATGTGCTGATGAGCATTTCCCACTTCTTCCTCCCTCCATGCCCCTCCTATGAGTCCCCTGGGAACACCCCAACTACATTGAAAGAAGCTACTTCCAGGGCCGCCTGGTGCAGATTGTGTTTGTGTAAGGAGAACACACTGATTCAGGAGGCAGAAGATGTAGCCTCCCTGGGTGCACAAGGAACCTGCGTAGTTGGTCCTGGCATTGTAGCTCTCCATGATAGTTTTGAAATAGATGGTTAATATACTTAATAATGTGTGAGTACTCAATGGGATACTTATGCATACTGCACTGTGACATGGCCTATCGACACACAGTGTATGTGTAATATATAGTACAACTCGACACTACCCACGGCTGACTGATTTCTACACGTGGGAGTCAACAGAACCCCAGCCGTCATCTCGTGCAGTGCTTATTGTACTGTTATTAGCCCTATTTATAGAAGAGGAAACTAAAGCCTAAAGCTTAGGTTGCTGGTAAGAGACACGTATGTGCTCATTCCAGCTGTTATGTGCACTTTGTAGAAAACACTCAATTCAGCCAAGGTGAGCAAAGAGATGGTTACAGACCCTGTTGATGCCTCCCCACCGTGCATGTTCACCTCTGAGTTCACCTGCAGCCTGTTAGCTTGGCAGGCTCTGCCCCGTGCTTTGTCGCTTGCTCAGTCAGCTTTTGCCTAGGGGAACCTCAGCCTTGGAGGGCAAGACATGTGGATAAACTCTGCACTCGTCCCCTTGTGGAGAATGCTGGAGCAGGTTTCCTACTTCGTCTCTGGGCTCTATGTGCCCACAACTCCATCCTGACCATGGATACACCCCTGAGTGACTGGTGTCTACACCCTATCACACTTCCCTGCCCCCTCATGAGTGCTTCTTGACATCACCTCCCAAGTAAAGACCTCCACCCAAGTCCTTGGTGAATTTGAGGAGATCCCAAAGAGAGAAACGAAGTAGCCCTATGAGGATGAACTTATGACAATGGCTTGGTTGTGGTTGGCCACCTGGGAACTCACCCCCAGCACTAGTTACATGCAGCATGTGAGTTGGGCTCAGCTTTGCCAGTTATTATGTTCAACTGGCACAAACTCAGAGTGAAGGAGAGTGTTCTTAGGATGATGGGAGTGTTGGGGGTGTGAAGGATCGGGCTGAGGATGGTGCAGCCTGGGTACCCTGTTATGTGTCTACACTCTGAGAATGTTTGCAGTCAGATAACCTCTGACTCCTTACCAAGGAGGACTTCAGCACTGTGTCTGTATAGAGTCACACAAGGATTTCCCTGCAAAATGCTTGCAATAAAATGCTGTGTTTGGGATTTTCTGCATTTTCCAAGAGATACATCAATCTTTCATAGAAAGACTTTCTCTTTTCCTTTGTGATCAAATTTCTCTTTGCTTCTGGCGAAGGTTACAGATTTATGAAATAGTTCTGCAGATAGAGAGGGGTATGTGTTAGAAGTCAAACCAGTTAAATCTCTTTGATATTGAACATATTCATGGGCAAGGTTTTGCACAATTCCCCCTCAACACAGTTGTACAGCCTGAGTTTACTTTTAAGTGGCAGGATCAGCTTTGCAACAACAACAAGAAAGAAACCACGAGGAAGAGGGAAATGGTCTGCTTGTGTTGAGGAAAGTCTGCAAAATGGCTGCAAGCTGGCAAACGGCAGCGCGAGGACTCAGGTCTGCCGATCGCAGACATCCTGCCTGGCGCACACAAAACTGGAAGGCAAAGGCTTGAAGGAGCTGTGGTGAAACCAAGGGGCCCATATGGGCATCAGCCTCGACAGGATGGCGTGACCAGGCTCGTTTCCTCTGGCACAGAGAGCTTTTCAGCGTGGTTTGATAATACTCCAAAAAGACAACCAGAGAGCCAAGTTTCTCAAATGTTCCATATGAGACGTGGAGACAGCTAAAGCACACTGGTCCTGATTTCCAAGGATTCCGAGTGTCTGGATGAGAGCTCTCATGGTGCTGTCTTGTTCATTTGCAGCTGAGAGTTTGGGGTAGGGATGCTCAGACTCACAGAAGTGGTGACTTCAGAGCCAGACACAGATCCACCCCTGGCCTTGAAAGACCTGCCTTCCTATTTCATAGAACAGTTTCTGAACCACTGTGCCTCCATTGTTTCACTGCAACATTTTCAAATTCTCTGTTAGAATTTCACAATGAGCAACTCTGTACTCATAGCTTAGATTGTACAGCTAAAAATGTACATTTTACTATACTTTACCATATACTGTCACTCCTGTGTATCAGTGGGGGGATTGGCTCCAGTAGTCACTTTGGATACCAAAGTCTAAATATGCACAAGTCCCTGATGGAAGATGAAAAAATGTCCCCGCATAACCTGTGCAGCTTTCCTATGTAACGGACATTGTCTCTAGATTGCTCACCAAACCTAATGTGCTGTGTAGGTAGTTGTTACACTGTATTGTTTAGGACATTAGGACAAGGACAAAGTCTGTGCGTGGTCAGTGCAAATGGAATTTTTTTTTCCAAATATTTCCTCTCGTCAGCTGGTGGAAACCAAGGATGTGGAATCTGGCTGTGGAGGGCAGACTATATATCTGTGCTGTGTACACACACATTGTACATCCATCCTTCTGTACCTCTATCAGTCCATGTCATTGTGCATTTCAAAGTAAGAGACATCCAGCGCTGTAGCCTGCAAATATTGCTGCATGCATCGTAGTGGAGTTCAGTATTTGTTTATGGTTCACTTTTTTTCCTTCCAAGGTCAAATGTACACACTCTGAGTTCTACACATCTCATGCATAACACATGTGTCCCAATGAAGGCATAGAACTGTGCAACCAAAATGCCTGTCCACGTAGAAACCGCCACCGGCTCCAGGGTCCCCACCAGACCCTTCCTCATCACTGTCCACGTCACCTCCTTGTGGCCAAGGCTGTCACCATTTTTTGTCACCATAGGTGAGATCTGTCTGTCCTAGAATTTTATGTAAATGAAAGCACGGAGTGCTCACCTTCTGTTTCACCTCCTTCAGGACGCGTGTGCTGTGAGATTCCTCCGTGGTGCTGCACACATGTCTGTCGCCTGTTTGTGACCCAGCAGCTGTCCATACCCTTAATCCACCACATTATTTTCTCCCCTCTCCTAGTGATGCGTGCATGGGTCAGTTCCAGGATTTTATTACCATGAACGAATTGCTATAAAAAATTCATGTACAATCTGTGTATGGATCCATATTTTTATTTTTATTGTCCCCTCAGTTTTATACCTCAGAGTAAAATTGTTGTATCATGAGTATGATTTTCTAAAGTGGTTCTTCCACTTTCTAAATCGATTGTTCAACCCAACAATATGTGAGAATGGTGATTACTGGGCATCTTCACAAACAGGTAGAGAGTCGATTATTTGAGATGTTAGTTGTTCCTGTAAGTACATAGTGGCATTGAGTTGGGAATTCCATTTGCATTGCCATAGTGACCTTTGTGCTCTTTGGTCATGTGTAGATTTCAAGTATTTGATCTTATATTTGGTTATCTTTTCTCACTTGCTTTTAATGTATCCTGAGCAGATGTTTTGCAGATATTTTACTCTACTCTGTGAATCCTCTATTGATTTTTTAAAGATTTATTTTATTTGAAAAGCAGAGTTACAAGAGAGGCAGAAGCAGAGGGAGGGAGGGGGAGAGAGAGAGAAAAGAGAGAGAGAGAATCTTCCATCCATTCGTTCACTCCCCAAATGGCCACAATGGCTGGAACTGGGCAGATCTGAAGACAGGAGTGTGGAGCTTCTTCCGGGTCTCCCACACGGGTGCAGGGGCCCACGCACTTGGGCCATCTTCCACTGCTTTCCCAGGCCCATTAGCAGGGAGCTGGATCAGAAGTGGAGCAGCCAGGAATCGAACTGGCGCCCATACGGGATGCTGGCACTCTGGCGGTGGCTCTACCCACTGTGCCACAGCACTGGTCCTATTCATTTTTAAATGATGATCTGATAGGTTTTAGTATTACTAAAGTCAAACTGTAAAGTTTTTTCTTTTGTGGTTATAACTTTTATGAAATACCTGCCTATACTTGTGGAAAATATATTCCTCTAAGTTTTCCTCTAAGAGCTATGTAATTTTAACTTACATTTAGATATATGATTCTTTAGACTTAGTTTTATGAATGGTGTTTTATAGAACTTGAGGTTTGTTTTTTCTCCCCGTGTGGCTCATGAGTTGTTCTCACAGAATTTTCTCGGAAAAAAAAAATAATAAGATTGTTTTCCCCATTGTGTTAACTTGGGCCCATTGTCAAGAGCTTCTTTACCATGTATGCAAGTGTGTTGCTCGGCTGTCTATTCTGTCCCACCGGTCTGTTGGGCAGTCACTGTATCGGCACTGCACTGTTGGGACTGCTGTAGTTTTAGAGCAAGAGTGAGACAAGTAGGATAAGTACACAAACGTTGCTTTTTTTCAATATGCCTTTGAATATTACTGAATTTCCATATAACTCTTTAAAGCTAGCTTGCCAGTTTCTGCAAAAAGCCTGGTAGGATGAGGATCAGGATTGCACTAAGTCTCTGGATCCATTTGGGGAGAATTCATATGTTAAGAGTATTGAGCTCATGAACGTAGAATACTTGATGGTTAGGGATTATAACCTACAGCAACTTTTCATCATACCCTATCATATAAATGCAGAAAATTGACAATCCTATTCATTTATTTGCTACCTCCGCATTCGTTATACTATAGTTGCAACATATATTACATATATTATGCATCTTGTAATGCAAATTATGTTTCCCCAAAGAGTCATATGTGCTTTTTAAAAATAAAAGATAAAAATACTACTGTATATTCACCTGAGTAATGTCCATTTCATAACATTACGTTGTCACCTGAAGGTCCAAGTTTCCAGCTGTTTCTGATAGGACAGATCTGAATTCTCCTTTTCCCTGAAAATGGCTTTTTCCTTTTGCCCTTATTCTTGAAGGTGTTTTTTTCGATATGGGTTTGAAGGTGGACTTGCCTTGTTTCTAGTGAGGACCCACTGGTTTATTGCTCACTGTTACCCTGTGTACAGCGCGCGCGCGCGCGCGTGTGTGTGTGTGTGTGTGTGTGACTGTTGTCAAGGTTTTTCTCTTTACCTTGAGTTATCACCAGCTTGACAGTGATGGGTACAATTTATACTTCTTTGCATTTGAGGAGTTTTTGAAACTATAAATTTATGTCTTTCACCATTTCTGAGCAACCCGCAGTCACTGTTTCTTCGAGCATTTGCGTGGTCTCGGGGGCAGATTTATTATCTGTGTGTGGCCTGAGACTCGACCAGGGAGTGAGGGAGCCACAACCAAGACGGCTGGGGGGAGCCAGTCAGGGATGGGGGCAATGGAGCCACAAGTCTGTTTCTGCTTTTCTCTTCGTTAAGGGTCGTCTTCATCCCATTCTATTTCAGTATTTCCCTAAATACAGTTACTCAGTGTTTCACCTGACCATAATAAATCTGCAGCAGTAACAGATACTATCATCAGGTGTGCATCTCATCTCCAGAGCCAAATGTTAGAACAGTATAGGTTCACAAGGGTCCTTGGAAAATCTGTAGAAAAGGAAATTAAAGGTAAATTTATTTTTGTATAAAAAATTTTGAAGTCCATACATTTCTTTCATGATATGCCTTTCCCATGAACTTTAAAAAAAAAAAAAAAGATTTATTTATTTGAAAGAGTTACAGAGAGAGGTAGAGAGAGGGAGAGGTGTTTTCCATCCACTGATTCACTCCCCAGTTAGCTGCAACGGCCAGAGCTGTGCCAATCCAGAGCCAGGAGCTTTCTCCAGGTCTCCCACATGGGTGCAGGGGCCCAAGGACTTGGGCCATCTTCACTGCTATCCCAGGCCACAGATGATTGGAGAACAGGTGCTGTGTATGCTAGATGTTTTTCTTCATTTTCTATAAACATTATCATGAATTTTTTCTTGTGTCAATTTAAGTTTTTGAGAATATGATTTTGCATTATTGTATCTATTGTCTACTGAAAAAATGTGAGTTATTTACTTGGATAGTTCATGGTTTCTGACAAAAAAGAAGACAAGAAAATTACAGGGCTGGGCATTTCATGTATCAGTGACAATGCCACTCAGGACAGTTGCACTCCGTATCTAAGTGGCTGGGTCTGAATCCCAGCTCTACTCGGGAATTCAGTTTCCTGTGAATTGTACATCCTGGGAGGCAGCAGATGATGGCTAAACTGACTGGGCCTCTGCCACCTGAGTGGGAGACCTGGATTGAGTTCATGCTCCCGGCTTTGGCCTGGCTACTGCAGGAATCTGGGGACAGAAACAGCAGATAGAAAGAATCTCTCTTTTTTCTGTCTCTTTCTCTCTCTGTGTCTCCCTGCCTTTCAAGTAGATTCTTTTTTGAGAAAAGGTACAACAGCTAACAACACCCCCAGGGAGTAGTGGGTGACCCAGGAGGAGGAGGGAGGTCACAGATGCCAGGGTAGGCACCTCTTTTCATTAAAGAAGTCAGAAAGTTACGTATCTATGTTACATTAACTTGGGGGAAATCTTCTAAAAGTACTTGATTTCTAATTGAACCTGGTGCTTACTAGATAGTGTCATCCAGATCAAGTTAAGGAGCACATTTCAGAAGGTATAATGCCCATTAAAACCACTTTCAGAAGTGTGCTAATAAAAATGGCATATCTGCCTCATCTCTTTTAAGGACGTGGAAGCACTTCATCAACCCTGTTTCCTTTAGACCCCTGCAGCAACCTGTGACATGGGTGAAGGTCAAGGAGGCTTTGCCTTTTACAGAGCGGAGTGTCAAGTGCCATCACGACACAGCACTCTCTCTAGGCTCATCCGCAGTGGGCGGATCTCACTCCCCAGGTCCCCCTCTCCTGGAGCCGGCTCAGGGCAGCCACAGTTCTCACCCTGGGGGTGGAAGCCAGCGCATGGTCCCAGTTTGCTGAGGCTAAGAACATTGAGGTGCTTGTGTAGGAAAAGTATACAGAGAAAACTTGGTTTCTGTCCTCATTCTGAGGCCAAATGTTTATTCAATTTTCCCTTCCTCCTCCTGCATCTTCTTAACACCTCCGGGGAAGCCAGATATTCCGCTACAGCTTTGTATGAACTCGACTGCCTTGCCATCCTTGTCACACATTCATGAGATGTGTGTTAGTATTTGCTGAGCACTTATCAGGTGTCAACCACAGAGAGGACCGAAGAGACTGGTGAACAAGATAGGCATGGTCCACAGTGCAGGAGTCGAGTCCAGCAGTGCAGAAACACAAGCTAAAACAAAGGATTGCAGCTGTGTTAACAGAGGAATTACAGAGTGCTCGGGACAAATACCAGAACCAGCTAACTGAGGTCAAAGGTCATATTTCTAAAGGTTAGAGGTAAAGTGTATGAATGTCCTTTAAAACAGTATCAAGGGCCGGCGCCGCGGCTCACGAGGCTAATCCTCCGCCTGTGGCACCGGCACACTGGGTTCTAGTCCCGGTCGGGGCGCCGGATTCTGTCCCAGTTGCTCCTCTTCCAGGCCAGCTCTCTGCTGTGGCCTGGGAGTGCAGTAGAGGATGGCCCAAGTGCTTGGGCCCTGCACCCCATAGGAGACCAGGAGAAGCACCTGGCTCCTGCCATCAGATCAGCGCGGTGCGCTGGCCGCAGCACACAGGCCAAAGTGGCCATTGGAGGGTGAACCAACTACAAAGGAAGACCTTTCTCTCTGTCTCTCTCTCTCTCACTGTCCACTCTGCCTGTCAAAAAAAAAAAAAAAAAAAACCAGTATCAGAAGTACCCATTTTTGCCTTAGTTTGTGCCTCCATAATAGAATAGCATAGACTGGGTGGTGTGAACAACAAGCATTTCTCGCTGTTCGGGGTCTGGGAGTCCGAGACGAGGGCACCATCAGGGCTGAGTTCTTGGTGAGAGACCTCCTCTTGTTCATCGATGGCTCCTTTCTCGCCGTAGCATCGATCAGAGAGACAGAGAGTGAGCATGAGCGAGCACAAGAGCCTGCCCCTTTAGCTCCCCCTTGAGGGGTCTTTATCCTCATGACCTTCTCAAAACCTAGTCACCTGCCCAGGGCTCCACCTCCAGATGCTACCACGTTGGTGACGAGGGTTTAACAGCACCTGGAACAGGCACACGTGTTCACGCCCTGGCAGTCCAGTCCAGTCCACCCAGGTCTGTGATGTTCTCACATGCAAAATACGTTCATCCCAACCCGATATCTCCACAAGCCTTAACTCATCCTCACGTCATCCATCAGAGCAGCTAGTGCAGCAGATGAAATTTTCCGGGTCCACAGGATCTCTCTTAAGCTGGAGCAACAGACTACGGCCATAAAGATTTAATTTCAGTTCTAAGATCAGGGTGTACGCGTAAGTGCAGCATCAAGAGGTCTGATGTAAAAATAACCTACATGGAAAAGACCAGAAAATGTTCTTCAAACCCAGATTCAATACTAATTAGCAGAGCTTTCCATGCTGCCGTTTCCACAGCCATGGTGAATCCACACTTTGTTTTTACAAGTCGTGAAAAGGAAAATGTGTGTTTTGAACAGTGCCTTTCAAGAGACTTTTCTTGTAGGACTTTTTTTTTTTTTTTTATGAGGACGTAAGTATTAAGTGTAGGAGCCATTAACTTGATCTTTAATAAGAGTGACTCAGAGCCACAACAGAAGCTGATGTTCTTTCCGGCTCTCTAACTATCTGTACTAAATACATAGTAATTGGATATTTATAGGAGTTCAGGCTCCCCCATCAAAGAGGTGTAATGGTGATGTGTTGAGACGGGATGTGCATTTTTGAGTACAGTTTGTTGCTTGAATCTGAAAATGCCCGTGAGAGAGAATCCCAGCCGGGGTTCCTCTGTGTGTCTCACATGCTCCACTTGTTCTGGGAGGTCTTACAGCAGTGCCCCTAACTCGTAAGAGGCAGAAGAGATGAGAAAGGGGGGAAGGTGGGGGTGGGAATACTGGTAGGAAGGCCACGTGAGGGCGCCTGTGCAGTCCCACAAGCCTGCTGGAGAAGCAGCAAGATCCCTTTTCCTGGGCTGTGGACGTGGAGACTGGGATTTGGACACGTTCCTGACGAGCCCACTGTCGCTGAGCCACTGAGTGGACAGAGCCCACGCTGCTCTGCCCTGCCGAAATCCCTTTTCTCTGCCTTCCGCAGAGACGAAACGTTGAACTGGTATTGGAAAAGAAGCAACCTTCCAGGGAAACTCCACAGAGCGGTGCTGGGGCTTCTTTGCAATATGAGCCTCGGGCTGTGAATTGATGGAGCTCTCCACCCCCATGCTTGGAACGTCCTTTCCTTAGCAGCCCAGGACTCCTTGAACACGTGTAGTGCTCATTCTCTGACCAGAGAACTAACTGGAGGGAAGGGCCCCAGGCTAGTGCAGCTCTCTCCTGCCTATCCCAAGCCAGGTTGTGTTAAGGTGAGTTGTCAATATTAAATCATCAAGAAAGATGGCTCCTGGTGAGTCTCGCCATCTCATCAATAACACTTTACCAACTCCAGCTCTGTGGGGACTGGATATTTACAGCGGGCTGAGCGTGCCGCTGCGGACACACCGGGATGTTTATGATGCCTGGCGGCTGTGCCGACTGCCAGAAGGGGCTGTCCTAAAATCCTAATATGATAAAAATCAATTTTCAGATGTAAATTCAGGAACCGCAGGTGACATTTTCCACACCTGAGAAATTGCCTGTCCCTGGTTTTGAACTAATGATCACATAAACAAAAGATGGAGGTCGTTGATCGCATTATCGGCTGGGGGTGGGGGGATTTGTTTGATGGGGGTAGATCTAGCCAGGGGTATCCCAGGGTAGGATCTACAGCTTGAAACAGGTTTGGTTTGATGTGAAGCATCAGGAGTTCTCGTTTCTTCTGTCTGTCTCATTCCCATGTTTATCCAGTGGGATTCCCCTTCCCTTTGAGATCTGAGTGCTCCCTGCAGCTCCAGCACTGTGCAAACTCTGCTTCTCAGGGCGTCTTCGTGGAGGAGACGCCCGCCTCCCCTGACTGCTGGAAGCAGGTTCCTTTCAAGATTACAGAAATGAATGTACTCAGTGATTCAACAAACACGGAGCAAAGAGCAGCGCATGATGCGCTGGGCTGCAGGTAGCCAACCAGCTTGATAAAGAATAAGTTAAGTAAGTCGTGGTGGTCTGCCGCGCTTCAGGACGGACGATTGCTGGGGTTGGGTCAGCTACTCAGTGGTGCGTGAAATGGTCAGGTTATTCCTCCTTCGCAGGGCTGCGGGATGGCTGGGCCGTGTAAGGCCTGCAGAATCATCTGACGTGGCCCCATCAAGGCGACCACAGGCAGTCCTCGAGATTCAGTGCATCTCTACCAGGCTCGTCTCTAAGTGGATCATTGTGTGTGACCCACGAGTGAGGTTATGCTTATCCAAATGGCCCTTGGCAGAGGAAGAGGGTTCCTTGCCCTGCATCTGTTTCGTCCTGTCATCTTTAGTTTTTAATCCTTTGACTCAGGTCCTCCTGGTTACCAGATGGTTGATGCATACCTAACTATTGTCAGGAAGACAGGCAGAAGGGAGCAGGTGGGAGCCAGCTGTGTTGGTCATCTTTGTAGCAAAGAGCCGCCCACCAAAAATCCCCAGAAATCCACTCTTCACTTCTCACTGGCTCGCCACACAGCTACCCTTGGCTGCAAACATTTGATTTTCCTGTGTGTGCTTCAAACGAAATGCAAGTCCTACAGCGAGGAGAAGTGGAGACGTAAGTTAGGGGGACAAGCAGTGTGCCTGTGTGCTCAGGAACGTCTCCGCAGGGAATACCCGCCTTGCTTTCTGCCAGGACCTGTCAGAGCCCTCCAATAGCAAGCGCCCATTGAGGCTGTCCATGGGGCAACAGCTCTCCTCTTGCTTTAGAGTGCCCGCTGACTCTGAATAGCACCCTGAAATACTGTATTAGTTTCACCTTACACACTCTACCGCAGGAGTGGGGAACAGCTGGCTCCCTGGGTGGATAAGGCCTACAAAATCGTTTGGTCTGGCCTTGCCAAGGCAACCCCAGGGGGAGGACTCAGAACCCAATGCATCTGTAGCAGGCTAACGTTTAAGTTGATAATTCTGTATAGACCACAAATGCTGCTGTAAATATTCATATGGTCCTTGGTGGAGAAAAGCTTACCAACCTCTCCAGGGAGAATTCAACAGCTTTGTCCCAAATCAGCACAGCCTCCCACACCTAAAAGAGGTGTGTGCTTGCTCTCATTGCAAATAAGGTGAATTACGAGGGCCTTGCCATATGCCCTATGAGGCATACATGGTGGCCTCAGGGCAGAAATCACAAAATTTCAGGTGTACACCCAAGGCCTTGGACATCTTCAAGTTCGCATCAGATTAAAGGCAAATGTAAGAGAGAGGGTTTCTCAGATGTAGTCTTGAGACAGCAAGACAGACGAGATTATTTCCCAAAACACACTCAGAGAAATTCTAAAACTCATCACTGTAGATGATTGATGGCTGCAGAATTCAGACTCCAGATCTGGCATTTATTTTATTTATTTTTCTTATTTTTTCCAAAGAAACCTTTTATTTAATGAGTACAAATTTCATAAGTACAACTTTAGGAATATAGTGATTCTTCCTACCATAACCACCCTCCCACCCTAACTCCTCCCCTACCTCCTCCTCCCTCTCCCATCCCTAGTCCCATTCTCCATTAAGGTTCACTTTCAATTAACTTTATACACAGAAAACAATGCTATACTAAGTAAAGATTTCAACAATTTGCACACACACGAGCACACACACACAAAAACTGTTTGAGAACAAGTTTTACAGTTAATTCTCATAATACAACTCATTGAGGACAGAAGTCCTGCATGGGAAGTAAGTGCACAGTGGCTTCTGTTAATTTAACAAATAAAACTCTTGGTATGATGTCAGTGATTACCCAAGGCACTTGAATGAGCTGCCAAGGCTATGGAAGCCTTTTAAGTCCTCAGTCTCCATCAGTATTTGGACAGGGCCATAAGCAAAGTGAAAGTTCTCTCCTCCCTTCAGAGAAAAGTACATCCTGCTTTGATGGTCCCTTCTTTCCACTGCAGTCTCTCTCACAGAGATCCTCCATGTAGGATGATTTTTTTTGCCACAGTATCTTGGATTTACATGTCTGAAATGCTCTCATGGGCTTTTCAATCAGACCAGAATGTCTTAAGGGCTGTTTCTGAGGTCTGAGTGCTATTAAAGCAGTTGTTATTCTGAGTGCTGTGTAGACTGCTTCCCGTGTTGGAATATTCTCTGCTTTTTAATTCTATCTATTATTACTACTAGACATTTGATCTTATTAATATGATCCTTTTAAGACTTAATCCCACCTATATGATCACTTTAACACTTAATATTGTCTCTTTAACACTTAGGATGGCATTTTTACCACCCAGCTTAATGGGATTTGGTGTCCCATGGCAAATTTTTAAACTGTACCCTTAGAAGTAAGTTCATATGAATGTATGCAGAAGTATACAGCTTTATAGTTACAAACTTCCTTCTCCCTCTCATTCTCATTATTAGTTTTTACTGAGATCTATATTCAATTGACTTTAAACACATATGATTAACACTATGTCTAGTAAAGAGTTCAACAAGTAGAATGAAGAAGAGAAAAAAAACTGTTCCCCGACAGTCAAGACAAGGGCTATTCATATCATGGCTTCTCAAAGTGTCGATACTGCTGCAGACTTCCTTTTAGGTGCTTTGTTAGTTATTACAGATCAGGAAGAATATATGGTAGATTTAGGTCTTTTAACAATTTTGAATGGATTTTTTGTAAGGTGTAAGGTAGAGATCCTGCTTCATACTTCTGTATGTGGAAATCCAGTTTTCCCAGCACCATTTTTTGAAAAGATTGTCCTTGCTCCAGGGATTGGTTTTAGCTCCTTCGTCAAATATAAGCTAGTTGTAGGTGATTGGATTGATTTCTGGTGTTTCTATTCTGTTCCATTCGTCTATCCATCTATTTTTGTACCAGGTTGTTTTGATTATAACTGCCCTGTAGTATATCTTGAAATCTGGTATTGTGATGCCTCAGGCTTTGTTTTTGTTGTATAAGATTGCTTTGGCTATTCAAGGTCTCCCGTGTTTCCATATGAATTTTAGCATTTTTTCTATATCTGAAATGAATGCCTTTGGTATTGCATTGAATCTGTAAATTGCTTTTGGAAGAATGGACATTTTGATGTATTGATTCTTCCAATCCATGAACGTGGAAGATTTTTCCACTTTTTTGTATCTTTTTCTATTTCTTTCTTTAATGTTTTGTAACTCTCATTGTAGAGATCTTTGACATCCTTGGTAAAATTTATTCCAAGGTATTTGATTTTTTTTTTTTTTTTTTTTTTTTTTTTGCTGTTGTGAATGGGATCGATCGTAGTTCTTTCTCAGCCATGGCGTTGTCTGTGTATAAAGACTACTGATTTTTGTATATTGATTTTATATTTTTCTACTTTACCAAACTCTTTTGTGAGTTCCACCAGTCTCTTGGTAGAGTGTTTTGAATCCACTATATATAGAATCATGTAATCAGCATATAGCAATAGTTTGACTTCCTCCTTCCCAGTTTATATCCCTTTGATTTCTTTTTCTTGCCTAATGGCTCTGGCTAGATCTTCCAGGACTATATTGAATAGCAGTGATGAGAATGGGCATCCCTGTCTGGTTCTGGATCTCAGTGGGAATGCTTCCAACCTTTCCCCATTCACTAGGGCACTGACCATGGTTTGTCATAAATTATCTTGATTGTCTTGAGGAATGTTCCTTTTATATACAGTTTGTGTAGAGTTTTCATCATGACAGAGTGTTGTATTTTATCAAATGCTTTCTCAGCATTGATTGAGATAGTCATAATGCTTTTGGTCTTTAGTTTGTTAATGTGATATATCACATTGATTGATTTGTGAATGTTGAACTATCCCTTCATACCAGGAATTAATTCCACTTGATCCAGGTGAATGATCTTTCTAATGTGTTGTTGGATTCAATTGGCTGGAATTTTGTTGAGGATTTTTGTTCATCAGGGAAATTGGTCTGTAGTTCTCTTTCTCTTTTGCATCTTTTCCAGATTTAGGAATTAAGATGTTGCTGGCCTCATAGAAAGAATTTGGGATGATTCTGTCCACTTGAATTGTTATGAATAACTTTAGAATAATTAGAGTAAGTTTTTCTTTAAATGTCTGGTAGAATTCAGCAGTGAAGCCATCCAGTCCTGGGCTTTTCTTTGTTGGGAGGGTCTTTATTACTGATTGAATTCCATCTTGATAATGGGTCTGTTTAGGTTTTCTATGTCCTCATGGCTCAATTTAGGTAGGTTATATGTGTCCAGGAATCTATCCATTTCTTCTAGGTTTCCCATTCTGTTCATGTACAGCTCTTTGTAGTAATTTCTGATTCTTTTTATTTTGTAGTAATTTCTGTAGTAATTTCTGATTCTTTTTATTTCTGTAGTATCTGTTACATTTCCTTTTTCATCTCTAATTTTATTGATTTGGGTCTTCTCTCTCCTTTTTGTATGATTAGTTGGGTCAATGGTGTGTCAATTTTGTTCATTTTTTCAAAAAACGAGCTCTTCATTTTGCTGATCTTTTGTATTGTTTTTTTGTTTGTTTGTTTCTATTTTGTTGATTTCTTCTCTAATTCAATTATTTTTTCTCCTCCCAGTTTTGGATTTGGTTTGCTGTTATTTTTCTAGATCCTTGAGATGCATTGATAGTTCATTCATTTGGTACCTTTCCAATTTCTTGATGTATGTACCAGTTGCTATAAAGTTTCCTCTTAACTCTGCTTTTGCTGTATCCCATAAGTTTTTTTTTTTTTTTTTTTTTGGACAGGCAGAGTTAGACAGAGAGAGAGAAAGAGAAAGAGAGAGAGAAAGGTCTTCCTTTTCCATTGGTTCATCCCCCAAATGGTTGCCACAGCCAGTGCGCTGCAGCCAGCACGCTGCGCTGATCCGAAGCCAGGAGCCAGGTGCTTCCTCTTGGTCTCTCGTGCAGGTGCAGGGCCTAAGCACTTGGGCCATCCTCCACTGCCTTTCCAGGCCACAGCAGAGAGCTGGACTGGAAGAGGAGCAACCAAGACAGAACCAATGCCCCAACTGGGACTAGAACCCGGTGTGCCGGCGGCACAGGCGGCAGATTAGCCAAGTGAGCCGTGGCGCCAACCTCCCATAAGTTTTAATAAGTTGTATTGTTGTCTTCATTTGTTTCCAGAATTTTTTTTATTTCTTCTATGACCCACTGTTCATTCAGGAGCATGTTGTTCAGTCTCCATGTGTTTTCGTATGTTCTAGAGATTCCTGAGTTGCTTATTTCCAACTACATTTCATTGTGGTCCGAGAAGTTGCATGGCATGATTTTGATTTTTTTGAATTTGCTGAGACTTGGTTTATGGCCTAGGTGTGGTCAATCCTAGAGAAAGTTCCATGCACTGATGAGAAGAATGTGTATTCTGCAACTGTAGGATGAAAAGTTCTGTAGATATCTATTAAGTCCATTTGGTCTATAGTGTCGATTAACTCTGCTGTTTTCTTGTTGATTTTCTATCTTGTTGATCTGTCAATTGCTAAAAGTAGGGTATTGAATTCCCTCATTATTATTGTATTTGAGTCTATGTCTCCCTTTGGATCCATTAACATTTTTTAAATAGCCAGGTGTCCTGTAATTAGGGGCACATATGTTTATAATAGTTACATCTTCCTGTTGAATTGATCATTAATCATCACATAGTGCCTTTTTTTTTGTCTCTTTCAGCAATTTTTGTTTTGTGTTAAAGTCTATTTTGTCTGATATTAAGATGGCTACACCAACTCTTTTTTGCATTCTGTTAGCATGGGATATCTTTTTCCATCCTTTCACTTTCTATCTGGGTGCATCTTTGTTAGTGAGATGTGTTTCTTGTAGGTAGCAAAAAGATGGGTTTTGTTTTTTAATCCATTCAGCATCTATGTCTTTTAACTAGAGAGTTGAGGCCGTTTACATTCAAGGTGATTATTGATAAGTAATGACTTGGCCCTTCCATTTTTCCATAAATATTCCTATTTTTTACTTTGGATTTCCTTTGTACTTTTACTGGGAGATTGCCTTATTTCATAGTGATGACAATGTTTCTATGTTTCTGTGTGCAGCCCATTCTTAAGCATCTTCTGCAGGGCTAGACAGGTAGTGACAGATTCTTTCAATTTATTTTTTTATGGAAGATTTTTGTTTTACCTTCATTCATAAATGAGAGCATTGCAGGACACAGTATTCTGAGTTGACAGCCTTTTTCTCTTAAGGCTTGGAATGTATCTTGCCATTCTTTTCTAGTCTGTAGGTTTTCTGATGAGAAGTCTGCTGTGAATCTAATTGGAGATTGTCTGAAAGTAATCTGGCATTTCTCTTGTGCACATTTTAGAATCTTTTCTTTATGATTTACTGTGGAGAGTTTGATTACAATGTGTTATGGTGAAGATCTTTTCTGGTCATGTCTTTTAGGAGTTCTATGTGCTTCCTGTACTTAGATGCCCCTTTCTCCAAATTAGGGAAATTTTCTGTCTTATTTCACTAAAAAGTCCTTCTAATTCTTTCTCTCTTCACATGCCTTTCCTAGAACCCATATGTTGGGCTGTTCAATAGTATCCTGTAGATTCCCAGCAGTGTTTTTTAGTTTTCTACTTTCTTCTTGTGTTTGGTCTGACTGTATAATTTCCTGTGCTTTGACTTCTAAGTCAGATATTCTTTCTTCTGCTTCATCAGTTTTCCACTGCATTTTTCATTTGTTCTATTGAATTCTCATTTCCAGGATTTCATTTTGATTTCTCTTTAAGATCTCAGTTTTACAGGAGAAATTTTCTTTCATGTCATGTATGAATTTCATTAGTTCATGCATTTGCTTCTAAGTATTCCCATGAACAATTTTTTGAATTTTTTGAATTCCATTTCTAGCATTCTTCGATATCATCTTCTCAATCTAGTGTTGAATTTTTGTGTTCTTTTGGGGTGTCATGTTGTCTTCCTTATTCTTGCTTCTTGAATCGGTGTGTTATTCAGCATCTGTGGAGATACTCATTAGTTTATTCTTTATTTTTTCCACTGTGGTGGCTTTTATCTTTGGGCTATCTCTGAGTGGATTAGTAGAATGTCTGCTTTCAGGGAATACCTAGAGGTATGTGGTGGGTGTGGCCAGGGAGCTCTGTTCAGTGCTCCAGGGTGAAGGGCGTGTCTGAGGTGACACCCAGGTTTGGTGTAGTAAATTTCCTGATTTTTTTTTTTTTTTATCAGAGGGGAGGTTTGTTCTTGTCTGTTGGCATAGACTCAGCTAAGCTCCTTTCCTCAAAGGAGACCAGCGCCTGGGTGCTAGCCTCAGTGGGTAAATTATTCGCCCACTCTGCCACAGGGACCACACCAAAGATCTGGTGCAGTCCTCAGTGTAAGCTCAGGTTCCCCAGCAATGTCCCTCGCCAGGTAACCAGGGAGCCCTGGTCGTGTGGAGCCTCACAGTGACTGCCCAAAGTCCTAGCCACACCCCAAGTCCTCCCACGCAGCCACAGTGTTTTCACACTCGCGGCACACAAGTCTCCCACAGTCACAAGCACCTGGCCCCCTGTTAGTTCTCCCCATCAGACTCAGCAGTTCCACCTGGCTGGTTGCTGGGCACAGACGTGAGCTGCTGCAGCTATTATGTATGTCCAAAATGGTGCATGCTTTCTACCAGCTTGTTATAGGACACAGTTGCAGGGTGATCGGGGAGAGAAAAAAAACATGTCTCCCAGTTTGTTTAGCAGGTGCACTATCCCCCACAGGCTCCAAGCTGAATTCCTTCTAGAGTCTTCCTGCAGCTTTTTTGCCAATGGCTTGGGCTGCTGTGGTCTGGTCTTACCTCACTGTCCAACTCTGGTACAGAGGCTCTCAGATGCTGGGTTCCTGAGTGGTACACATCCACGCCCTCCATGCAGATCCACTGTGTCCCTCCAATTTGCATAGTTTTCTCTGTGATTTTCTCCCTGACTCTTCCATGAGACTGCACTCTTTCCACTTTTTAAAAACTATCTTCTTGGCCAGCACCGTGGCTCACTAGGCTAATCCTCCACCTGCTGGCGCTGGTTCTAGTCCTGGTTGGGGCACCAGATTCTGTCCCGGTTGCTCCTCTTCCAGTCCAGTTCTTAGCTGTGGCCTGGGAAGGCAGTGGAGGATAGCCCATCCTGCACTGCACCCGCATGGGAGACCAGGAGGAAGCACCTGGCTCTTGGCTTCATGGTCGGTGCAGCACACTGGCCATAGCAGCTATTTGGGGGTGAACCAACAGAAGGAAGACCTTTCTCTCTGTCTCTCTCTCACTGTCTATGACTCTCTCTGTGTCTCTCTCTTTCTCACTGACTAACTCTGCCTGGCAAAATAAATAAATAAAACTATCTTCTCCTAGACTACAGCAGCAAGCCCCCTCCCTACTCTGCCATCTTAACCCCACCCCCCACCCCTTCTCCAGATCTTGCATGTGTAAGCTGTGTGATGATCCTGGGCAGGTATCCTGAGCCCCAGTTTTCCAGTCTGTGAGTGGGGACAAGTCCTGCCACTGGAACTGTCATGAAGGCCTCTTGGAATGATGATTGTAAAGTTCTCATCACAGCCCTGGGCAGCTGTTGGAAGATCAGACCCTTTAGTGGGGTTGAGTGAAGCCGAATCCTGATCTTTAAGTACAAATTGGACTCCTCTTTCTTGGAAGTCTTATTCAGCTTCAAATTCTGACTTTCAAAGCATGATATTTTGACAGCTGGCATTCAGACCAGGCTTTGAAGCTGGGTTTTGTGTCTTTGCCTCGCTGATCCTATTTGTTCAGAGAAGTAAGTCCACACCACCAGTCCTGAATGCAACACATAATGACACTGCTAGGAATAATACGTTCAAAATAAAACAAGCAGTGGCTCAAACTGCACACAGTAAAATTTTCTTTAGGAGGAAATTGGCTGAAAGATCAAATATTACCGGCATCATGGGAAACCACAAACATATCCTGTGAAAAATTGAGTCGATTGAAAAGATGGGAGCAAAATAAAATGATGATGGCCAGAAACATAGAGAAGAAATTTTATTACTGGCTAAATCCTGATGTAAGAATCAAAATTCCTCAACAGAAACATAAACTTCATAATTAGACTTGACAGCATAAGAAAATCTACAAGTCAGATATGGCCCTTGCTGAAATTTAATTTAGCAAGAAACAATAAATGAATCAAAGAGTTGGCATAAACTTATAGGTAGCACAATTAATCCTGATGAAAATAATTTCAGCAGATCAAAATTGATTTTTATTTGAAATTATTTAACTGTGCTGTGTAGAAAACTGATGAACGACTTAATTTGACTTAATGCAGTTTGCTTTGAGAAACATTACTGGATGAAAATTGTTGATACAATTCTGATTCATTGTAATCACTTTGAAACATATAAAAAAGATGAAGTCCAAATAATGAGACTAACAAATCTTTGCTTATTGTTAGCTCGTATTCTTAACATACCACCCTCAATGTTAGTAGTCCCTTAGTTATTGTTTATTAATGTTCTTATGCTTTCACTAAATTTCTTTAAAAGATGAGTTGATCAATTTGGAAGGCAGAGTTACAGAGAGAGGAAGAGACAGAAAGAGATCTTCCATCTGCTGGTTCACTCCCCAAACGATCACAACAGCCAGGACTGGGCTTGACTGAAGTCAGGAGCTTCTTCTGGGTCTCCCACATGAGTGCAGGGCCCAGGGACTTGGGCCACTTCCACTGCTCTGGCAGGCACATTAGAAGCCATCTGGATTGGAAGTGCAATGGCTAGGACACAAAATGACACTCTTATGGGATCTGGTATCACAGGCAGTCTCTTAATCTGCTATGCCACAAGACTGGCCCCACTTGGATTAAACTTTCAAACCTGAGCGCATTTATTTTCAAAGATGTAAGTCCAGTTCTGATATTTTTAAAATTTTTATTTGCCTTTTTATTTATCCATTGATGGTATGTTGAAAATTTTATTTTTTTAATTTTTTGTTCAGAGAGATAGAGATAGAGCCTGGGAAACAGTGAACGGCCCACTGGTTACTCCCCAGATGCCCACAGGAGCCAGGGTTGGAGCCAGGGGCCTGGAACTCAGCATAGGTCTCCCTTGTGGATGGCAGGGACGAGACTACTTCAGCCGGCACCTGCTGACTCCCAGGGTGCACATTTGCAGGAAGCTGCGATCAGAAGCTGGAGCCTGGAATTGAACCCAGCCTCCCCCCCCCCCACCATATGGGATGCAGGTGTCCCAAGTGGTGTGGTAACTGCCGCACCCCATGCCCACTGCCATTTGTTGTTGATTACGAGCTGGTCTTATTAAGAGTGTGCCCCGTCTGCATTGCAGGTTGCCTGCGCATCATTTCGTAAGGTCGGTGACTGGGAGGAGTAAGTAGGGGCAGAAGCACGGCCTTGAACTTAATTGAAGACTTATTTTGGAGCAGATCTCCTGCCTGAGAGCCCCAGAGCCAGCTCTCGGGCTCCGCAGACGTATTTAGGAAATGCCTGCTGTTCTGAATGCTGAATTCCCCTCTTGGCTGCCACCAGCAAGACCTTGCAAATGCCTAGGTCTTTAGCTTGTCTTGATACCTTGTGAGTGCAACTCTGACTCGCGTTTTCCTTCTGCCGCAGGTGTCTGGTTGGGTTTCGTGGGTTTTTGTGCTTCCCTGCTGCCTATTAGGCTTATAACTTACAGAGCTGTGACTTTAACTGTCAGGATTGTCACCGTAACGATAGAGCACAAAAGCAGGCTGTTGACATTCTTTGGACACAATTTGCAATACCCTTTTCTGTTCCTGTAGCATTTTCACGTCTCCAGGTGACACTTGCCTGGTGAACCACATCACAAAGCCCAGAGTTTTAGTGAAAATAAAGCATGTCCACGATCTAGGATCAGTCGTCCCTAGATCCAACAGCCATTTCTGGTATAACCTTGTGCATATTGATCCTCTCCTGAGCCTGGATCCCTGTGCTATAAAGTAAAGGTATTTTTACCCATTTCACAGGGTGTTTTTGGGAACAAAGTGTTTGCATTATCATTATAGTCAGACCATCTCTCAAAGAGTGTGATTCTAGGGCTGGCATGGTGGCACAGAGGTCGAGCTGCCACCTGTGAATCAGCATCCCATACGGGTACCAGTTCAGTCCCGGCTGCTCCATTGCAATCCAGCTCCCTGCTAATGTGCCTGGGAAAGCAGTGAAGGATGCCCCAAGTGGGAGACCAGGAAGAAGCTGTTGCTTCAGCCTGGCCCAGTCCTGGTCATTGCTGTCATCTGGGGAATGAACCAGCAGATAAAAGATTCATATTCTCTCTCTCTGTCTCTCAGTATCTATATCTCTCTTTCTCTCTCTCCTCTCTCTCTCTCTAGCTGTGCCATTCAAATGAATAAATGAATCTTTTTTTAATGTGACCTGTTGTGTAGTTGAACTTCTCAATGTGCTGTTCTGATATTTTGTAGATTAGAAAACCCTTCAAACCAATAACCAAACTCAATGTCAAGCTTCCTCCTGGGATGTCAAAGCTGGTAGGTAATGCTGACTTGTAGTTTAAAACAGAGGTGATGTGGCTGCACCCAGCAGGCCAGAAGTGGCCATCATCTGTTTTTCACAGCCACGCCCATTCACTAATGTATCATCAGTAGCTTCCTCGGTACAAGGGCAAGTTGGGGTAGTTACAACTGGCATAGGATGGCCTGCAGAGTCTAAAAGATTTGCCATCTGGTCCGTTACAGGTGAGTTTTGTTGGCTCCTGATGTAGAACTTGGCCAACCACCCTCCAAATCTGTAGATTTAGATCTGTTATTTAGTTAAGTGTCACAGTGGGCTGTGAGGTGAGTGTCATCTCCATTTCACCGATGTGTAGACAAAGGCTATGGCTCATGAATGTCCAAGTCAAGGATCAGTTCAAGTCGATAACATCACATCCCATGTCTGATCACTAGCTGATAGCCTTGAAGACTCTCATAAATTTTACTTCATAAAGATATTTTCGTTATATAATTGACACCATGGCCATATTCTTTAATCACCACTCATTAAGTACCAACTGCATATCTGACACTGTTCTCTGTCCATTAAGACGCAACAGTGACTGAACGCTCCTTGCCACTGGGGGCTTGTGTTCCAATTCCTGCCTTTTGTGTGTGTGCCTTGCAGGTGCGGGCCCTTCATCACACTCTTCCTCTGCCTCACTATGAACCCGTGTGGCCAAATGTGGTACTGGGTCCTGCCACTCCAACTGTGAACCACAAGGCTTGGTGGCCGCCATGGGAGTGGGAAAGGGGTTCCCAGTCTGGTGGAAAGATGCCTTTAGAGGGCACAGGTTTCTAAAGCTTGGTGCAGGTTAAAGGTGGAGTGGAGTGGAGTGGAGTGTGATGGCTTATTTGCCACGCACCTCCATGTCCTGACTTAGCTCTGAGAGCTGCAGGTGGGAGAAGCACCAGGATTTGGGGCCAGAATTGAGTCTCAGACTTGAGCAGTCACTTGGGTATCATGGCAGAATACAGGCAGTGGTTGTCATGTCTCTGGGGTGTAGCCTAGGGCCCCGCACTCTGCTAAGTGGTCAGGCACTGCTCGGGGCACCACACTCTGGGGGGCCTTGTAGGGATCCCCCAGATTTGATTCAGACGCATAAAACATGGATGGGCTCTCCAATGTGAAGGTCCTTGCCAGCTCATGCCAGCTCAGGCGTGGACGGAAGCTGCCGGCGCCCATGCACATACATGGCTGGGGCTGGTAGTCCTGCCTGGCCCACAGGAGGCTATTGCTTCCCCCCCCCCCCCCCGCCCAACTTTCTCCTCTGGCTCAGAGGCTCCCTCTTTCCCTTACTGTCAGCCTCCTCCTTGGCCCCAGCCCAGTCCACAGCCTGCTCTGTGGTTCAGACCCCTGCAGCTGGTGGAAATGCTGAAGCAGGCACTTCTCTCCGGTGCATAAGTGAGGAGCAGCAGCCGCAGCAGCAGCCTGAAGCCAGGCTCCTCACTCTCAGCAATGCTGCCAGACGGACTCGTGAGCCCACCCCCACCCCCAGTCTGTGTGCTCCAGCTGCACAGGCTTGATTAAAACTCAGAACAATAATTAGACCCTTTAATTTCAAAGCCAGTTTGTTTTCCAGACCAGACTTCAACATTCATTACAATACGGACTAATAAAAACAAATTCAAGAACATATGCTTTTGAAGCTTTTGTGTTATAAAATCTATGACAGCATTAAAATCCCTTTGAAAAAATGCCATTCATGATTCCCCAGCAAAACGCTCTGAGAATTCCCTTTTGTCCACCATCCGAATACATTGCACAGACAGTATACACGCGTGTATGTACATCGCACAGACAGCATACACGCATGTATGTACATCGCACAGACAGCATACATGTGTGTATGTACATCGCACAGATAGTATACATGTGTGTGTATATCGCACAGACAGCACACACGCGTGTGTGCACATCACACAGACAGCACACACGTGTGTATATTCTTCTGCTTTATATGCTGGGCATCTCCTGTGTTAATGCAGGATCTTGGCGTTTCGTATCTTGAAGATTGAGCTGGCGATGCGCAGTGTGAACATAACAGTTGTTCCTTAATGGGCCATCCAAGTGGTCTCCCTCCCTCCCTCCTTCCTTCCCCTCTTTTCTTCTCTTTCTCTTTGACCTCATCCCCCCTCTCTCTGCTATCAGGAAAAAGAGTCGTGGACGTTGGACAATCTCTTACCTTACGTCAGGTGGTCTCTTTAGGGTAAGTGGTCAGTCAGAAGGAGGAGGATAGTTTTTTTCAACGTCTTTTCAGAAACCTGGTGGCCAAATTGGTTCGGTGTTGCCATTCTCTGGGAAAATCCCCAAGGGTGCGTCCCAAAGCAGATCTTGTGTCTCCCGGGCCAGCTGGGCAACTCTGATATTAGCTGCAGCCACTTACGGCTCCTTCCTGGGGCTTTGGGATGGTGTCTCTGCTGGAAGCTAAGTCAGCTCAGACTGGTGCCCTTGCTTGGCTCAGTCAGGGAGCTCAGTCACCTTCTGCACTCACTGTTCTCTCGGTATACGTGTAGGTATTAATACCTCCTCACAGAAGCTTGCCTTGTGAAGTCAATGCACTGGAACGTTCGATTCTCAAGTGAAGGGTGTTTTGGACTATTTTACTCTCTGTCCCTAGCAGCTATAATATTGCCTAGCATATGGTGGATATTTAATACATATTTGCTTTTATGTTTTACGAATCACTTTTTAAAGATTTATAAATTTATGTAATTGAAAGGCAGAGTTGAGAAAGAGAGAGAGAGAGAAAGAGAGAGAGAGAGAGAGAGAGAGAGAGAGAGAGAGAGAGAGAGAGAGAGATTCTCCAATTACTGGTTCACTCCCCAAATGGCTGCCAGAGCCGAGGCTGTGGCAGCTAAAGCCAGGAGCCAGGAGATTATTCCAGGTCTCCCAGGTTGCAGGGGCCCAAGCACTTGGACCGTCTTCTTACTGCTTTCCCAGGAGCACTAACAGGGAGCTGGCTGGGAAGTGGAGCAACCAGAACTTGAACCAGTGCCCATATGGGATGCCAGCAATGCAGGTGCAGGCTTTACCTTCTGTGCCACAGCACCAGCCCCAGACACAGCGGTTCTGAAGCCTTTTGAGAAAAAATACATCTCTCATATCTGTGTGTTTATGATTTTGCAAGTAATTTCAGTACTTCCAAAGACGTTTGACATTTTGCCACAAGTACCAGGCAGTGCTGGCATTTAGAATCCCAGGTTTGAGAAGCATCTGCAGTCTGTTTCACCAGATGTCATCCTACGATGTGGGAGAACCTTGAAATAGTAAGCAACCCATTCTCCCCACCACAGAAGGCTGATTGCGGGCAGTTTAAATGGACGTCGTCATTATGATTCCCGTTGTACAGAAGTACCTGTTGGGCTCAGAGAAGTTCAAAGGACCTGTCCAAAACGAGTTCTTAAATGCAGAGCAGGAGGCAGAGCCAGGATCTTCAGTTCGAATCAAGTAGTTTGTGCTGAATGCTTCCCATTACCACTGCGTTAATTTGCACAACCTTCATCGTCTTAGCATTTGGTTGATAGTTGTTGTTAGTACAGATAACTCAGCTTCCTTGTAATGATCAAGACGTTTTTGCAAGGCAGGGTCCCAGATGATTAGGACAAGGCTGGTACTAATGCCGTTCTCATTTCATCTAGAAAGTTCTAACTAGAGCTCATTAACATGCCAGCCCCGGTTCCCTCTGAGCGCATCCTGGTGTAATAAAATAGTGCGAATCAGTAGAGGCCTTGAGCAGATTTCACCTGTCTTCCTTTGTTACTTTTTTCCCTCCTCCTTCCTCTCTATTACAGCTGCTTTGTTTTCTCTGCTACTTCAAAACTCAGCTGCCTCCTGCTTGGTGTCTGTGTGTGGAGTTAGTGGAAAGCGTATCATCCAGCCTTTTCCCAAATCCACCTGCCGTTGCTCCAAGGAGTAGGAAGCTAACCTTGTCCAAACTCAATCAGCGAGTCCAGGCTCTCCCATGAGATGGCAAATGCAGCCAATTAATTTTTCTCAAGTATAACACTGCAAGGTCGCCATGTGAGTGAAGATCAGAAAGTTGTGCAGAGCTCTTTCATTCATGAAAACAGAGAGGATCTTTGTGTTGCCCAAGCTTTGCACAGAAGCGAAAAAATTATCAGAATTGGTGGGGATGGCATTTGTTTTCTATTGATGGGAATGTGAGATTCAGAATGTTTATAAAACACCCGATTTTTGTGTTTCTTGTTAATAATTGCTCAGTTAGTTCTGTGAGGAGTTTTGGGAACCCATTCAACCTCCACCTACAAAAGGCACTACCGTACTTTGCCTGAACTGATGCCAGGGACTTCCTGCTGCTTGTTCTCTCCATTCCCTGCCTAGCGCTCGTTTCTCCCGTGCTCCTTACATCATTGGCATCATTAACTAGGATGCATGTTTCTCCAGCTGAGCACGTTTGCATTTGCCCCAAGGAAACCCCGTAACCACTTGAATGTGCTGATTTCTTCCCAGCACTGTGGACGCCAAGCCCACAATCCCCTTTACATCAACCCCACTCATGAGTTTGCTGAATGCTTGCACCTCCTCCATGCTTCCCAAGTTCACGTGAGGGGTTGTTGAAGGAATGCCCAATCAAGATGAGGAAAAATGGCTGTCAAGTGAAGTCCATCCCCAAAGTCTCCCTGGCGTGGAGTATGAGGGGTGGAAGCCTCTTAAGAGAGGCAGAAAGGTGAGGACAAAGGCTGGTCCTGGAGAGAAGAGTTACAGAGACGTTCCATGGAAGAGGGCTCTTTGAGTTGGGTTTTTAAGAAGAGGCAAGATTTGTGCCATGGAGTAGACTTGTTTTAAAAATCAGGATATATAGGCCCACCATCAAAGACTTAGGATTTGTTAGCACTTAATTTTCATGGACATAAATAATAGTTCAGAAGTTTCAGTCTGATGCCGCCAGCCTCATTCCAAACGCCACTGTGAAGTGGGGAGAAACTCCCGAGTTAGGCTGCTCTGTCCAGTGTGTGCTGCACATGGGAATACTGGATTCCTCCTGGCCCCTGCTTTGCCTGCAGAATGTTGTTGCAAGTTGGGTGGTAGAAACTAGTCTTGCTGACAGTGATGGGCAGGTAGGAAACGCTGGGTAATGTTCTCAGGCGTGAGAGATGTAGGGTTGTTGGGGGGGCGGGGTTGGACTGTGATGTGAGCACAAGAGAAACCTCTTTTGCCTTGTGGGGAGCTGCCCTTCACTCCTGTCCTGAACTGGGATAAGGAGCTGGGATTGATACCTTCACAGTGAATTGCTGGATGCAGGCCTAGAAATGGGGTGGCATGTTGGGCAAAGAGGCGTTTCGTCTGAGGAAAAGTCCTCTCCATTGAGAGCCGGGTTGCTGTTGGCCAGCAGCTGCCCGGACGGAAGCTGCAGTCCCAAATGAGGGGATGTGGCATGCAAGCAGTGCCATCCAGGATGTCCAGTGAATCAGCCATTGCATGATTGGGGCGGTTCCTTCCCCTAAAGCATGGCTTAGACTTGTAACTGACGACTTCCTTGCTACTTGTCACAGAGTGGCTTTGCAAAGACTTTCCCGTGTGCTTATAGTTTCCGAATTATTGGGCATACAAGTACTTTTTAGGATAAATGAGCTCTCAGTCACAGTTGATCCTGTAAGTTACTGAGATTCAGTCTGATGCTGATTGTCACCCAGTGCACACCCTCTGTAATCTTGATGTCCGCATCTCTCCTCTGTTTGGCAAAATCCCACTTTTTCCCCAAAAATGAATTTCATTGTCAACTTGGAAAGCTTCCCTTATGGTGTATTTAGCAACCAGCTCCTTAGAAAAAAATAAAGGAAAAAAAATTCTAATTTGTAGTGTTTGCTTGATACTGCGGCGTAAATACTCAGATTGTCTGATTTCTAGCTCTCATTGTGACATCGTGCAGTTGGAAAGGGGTTGTGTAAATCATCTTGTCTTACCTCGAGTCACCCAGTCATTCCCAAAGTTACACGTCACTAATTATGTCCACCGAGTGTGGTGATATATAGGAATGATCCATCCCAAGTACAAACAAAAAAAAAATTTTACAACAATAAAAGTGGCTATAAGTCTTGGCTTTTACCATCTTGTTCTGACAGTCCTTAAACCATGCTGATGATCAAATTCCACACTGGGACGGCATTGGTGGACACTGAGATGTGCTCTTACAGGCATCAGTAACTGTAGGTTACAATAGAAAACGTCGTGTTTTAGGTTATGTTTGCATGGCCTTTCTCCTTCAGCAGTCTGTGAGTTCCATACTGTGATTGACAGCCCAGCACCTGGCCCACATCCTTGGCATCTGCCAGCTGTCTCAGTACAGGGTGATTGACTTGTTAGTTAAAATGCCAGACACGACCTGGTTAACTGAGCAAGAACTAGAAATCCACATGGTAGGATATGAAATCCCACTCATTAAGCTTTTGTTGGAGCTGCATTTTGTGCCTCGGACGCCACAGCTGGCACAATGGGATGAACACATTAGCTCCTGAATGGACCTTACCCCAGAGGCAGGCAGTGAGGAAGTAACAGTCCAGAGGAGTCTGCAGAAAGACGCTCAGAAGTGAGAAAAAGGAGTCAATGATGCCACCTTTGGGGATCTCTTCCAGGGCCCTGGGAGGCAGAGCAGTCGAGCAATCCAGTGATGGCTGAACGTGTGTTTAAGAGACAGCAACAGCAGAAGGCCCAGGCAGAGGGCCCGAGAGGCTTCCCCACTCGCCAGAGACATTACAATGCAGTGAAGAACCATGCAGTTAGTGGCCTTGTGTTCAGCAAGTCAAGATCTCTGAATGCAACTAAGAGTAGAAATGTGCTGAGTCATGTGGGCCTACCTGTACCACCATCAGTGCCGGCCAGGACTAAGTACAGCCTTTGACCTTGTGACCTCAGATGAGTTAATCATCACATCTCGGGAATTCAGCAGTCAACCCTCCTGAGCCCCCGTACGGGTCCTCAAGAGAAGGTTTGCATCGGAAGCTGCTTATTTGAGCAGTCCCCCTGCTCTCCTGCAGAAGGTACCCAGTAGCTACCATAGCAGGAGGCGGAAAGCATCCGCTCTGTACCATAGCTAAAGGACTGATCACAGAAATGGAAGTGCAATTACAGAAAAAATTATCCTTGGGCTATGACCACATTTCATGAGTATTTTACTGCCACCACGACTCATGATTTCAATTTTCAGGACGGAGAGTCTCTGCTGAAGTCTAATTTAAATTTTTAGTGTGAGAGTCTGAGCTTTGACAGACATTGTCAATGCCGAGTGAGCCGATTTGGGTTTAATTCCTTTGGACTGACCACAATTACGTGCTGGGAGAGGACCAATGAGATAACCTATGGAAATGGCTCTGTGTTAATCATGTGTGATGTTCCCACTTTTGCTTCTGACCAGCACAAGAGGAAGCTCAAGACTGCTGTTCAATCTCTACTTGAGTTGACGATTTTTACACTAGTGCTCTAGGATCTGAGTTTGGTTTAAAGGAAAAATTTCCATGCCTTCGTTTTTAATATATTTTTAATTGATACATGGTAATTATGCATATTTATGGGGTAAGTAGGCATTTCAGTGCTATATGCAGCGTGCAATTATTGGATTAGGGTAATTGGCGTATCTATCACTTCAAATTTAAATTCATGCCTTTGACACTCAGAGCCATGCCAAAGTGTTTTCCAAGTCTGATGAAAAAATATTCCTCTGACCAGCATTGGAAAGAAAATACTCAATCTTGTCCTTTGATACTGTCAAGATTGAGTGTACCTCCGGAGAGATATTGACACAGCCTCAGATCAACAGCCAGTCTGTACTTGTCGCTGTGTGCTTCAGACAAGTTGCTTCACCTTGCTAAAACTCAGTTTTGTTCAACCAAAGTCGATATTACAATAAAGGAGGGAGATTAAGTTGCCTTTGTTTTTATCATTCAGAATAAGTATTGAGTCTGCCAGATATGAAAGTCTGCTACGTATGCATACTTGCAATGCAGAGCCTGTTGAAGTTCATGTAATAAAAATGTACAACTATCAACCACTCAAATAATCCCCAGTTGCCTCTAGGTTGTCATAATGCTGATAATGCCCTGTTTTGCTCTTTATATCCCTTAAGAAGTCTTAAGGGAACTCAAAGTATGGGGTTGCTTCCATATATAACTGGGCTTTCCTAGGTTTTTGCAAATAAGTCTCTCCAGTGAAAGAGTTGGAGGACAGTATGGACAGCATCACAGTCTATGAGATTGAGCCATCTCTTAACTGCTGTAGAGTTGCCAGCACAGGCCTCTGGGGTAGGCATGGTGGGGAGGTCCCAATGGTGTTGCCAGTACCCTCAATCATTGCCAGGGGACAATTTGTTGACCTGGGTGACAATCCTCCCTCCCCAACTTCCACAGCTCTGCTGGTTAGAACACCCAGGAAACTCTCCCGTGAGCAGATGGCAGCTCCGGTGTTCCTGTGCGGAGTGCATTCCATGTGGGTCACGTGCTGTGGGGTAAGATTACAAAGGCAGGGAAAACACAAAACCTGCTCCGTGAATACCATGCAGTAGCCTCTGCTCTAAGGCAAATGATGCCCTTCGGAGGAGGAAACTGGATGAGGTTGTGCAGGATGTCCTTGAAGGCCAGGATCAGAGGACCAAGCAAGCCACAATACGGGGAAAGGAGAATCTTCTCACGTGTTCTTTCCTTCTTGGAACAACTGTGCACTACTCTCTGTAAGTGAAAGGAAACTTTGGGAAAATCGTGTCTCGTCAGTGTCAGCCAAGAAGCAAATCTGGACGGACTAAGGAAGGAGAAGGTGGAGGAGCCCAGAGGCAGACAGTGAGGATTCTCCTGGAACTGTCCAGTGTGAAATGGCACCGGTCCGAAGGATGCCGCACAGAGCACTAGCAGAGAGCTGTCGAACCACGGCGGAGAGCATGGCCTCGAGACCCACTCGCTGTGTTGTCCTCACGGTGGGTGCTCTGGGATCTGTGCTCCTTTTACTCATCACCCTCTGCCCTCAGATAGCGTTAGGGAACGTCACAGATAGCGTGGGACTTCACATACAGAACCTTACAGCACACTTCTGTGCTCTTGCTGCTGTGTGTTTTCCTTCGTTCTGCAATGCGAACCTGCCGTCCGTTGTTATTACTTCTGTTTTACCAGTCAGTTACCTTTTCAAGACATAAAACATAAGAACAAAGCTGCATTTGCCTCACACAGCCACCACTTATTTTGCTCCTCATTCCTCTGTGTGGATGCAGCTTTTCCTCTGATAATCGTTTCCTTCTGTCTGGAGGACTGTTGAACGTCTCTTACAGTGAAAGGTTGCTGGTGATGGATTATTCCAACTCCGACATAACTAAGAGAGTCTTTTATTTTCTTTCAGTCTGGGGAGATGTCTTCACTGGGTGTAGAATCCTGCACTGACCATTTTCTTTTTCCTTTGAGTGTTCTTAAAATTTGCTCTACTGTCTTCTAACTTGGATTGTTTATAACAAGATGTCTGCTGTCATCCTTATCTTGGTTCCTCTGTGTGCCGTGTGCCTTCTTCCTCCAAGTTTCTCTTCAGAGTTTCTTTATCATTGGTGTTTTTTTTTTTTTTTAGCAATTTGATTATGATAAGGAACATTCTGAGTGGTAAATCAAGGGAATGTTGAACAGATAAGATGTGAGTGCTGGGAAAGAGGTTAAATAAAGGTGAGCACACAGTTCTCTTGAAACTAGTGGTTTCTTCCTTGAGCCCAGTACATCTGCCTCTTCAGGGTAAGGAGGAATTTTATCACAGAATGCCCTCTAACGGGAAAATGGTAACATTTGAAGAGTATTCCATTCGTGTAGACTCATACTGGTGTGTATATGTGTACATGCACATGGATATCTGTAAACATACTCTTCTAAAACATGAAAGACCTAAGTTACAATATGTAAGATATTATTCATGTGTAGGCAATGTGTCTTTTTTTATATATTTTTTTGGCAGGCAGAGTAGACAGAGAGAGAGACAGAGAGAAAGGTCTTCCTTTTCCATTGGTTCACCCCCCAACGGCCGCTGCAGCTGGTACACTGCAGCTGGTGCACCGTGCTGATCTGAAGCCAGGAGCCAGGTGCTTCTCCTGGTCTCCCATGCGGGTGCAGGGCCCAAGGACTTGGGCCATCCTCCACTGCACTCCTGAGCCACAGCAGAGAGCTGGCCTGGAAGAGGAGCAACCAGGACAGAATCTGGCGCTCCAAATGGGACTAGAACCCAGGGTGCCAGCGCCACAGGCAGAGGATTAGCCTATTCAGCCACAGCGCCGGCCTGCAATGTGTCTTTTAAAACACAAAGTGTAAGTGCGGACCCGCAGTTGGAGTTCAGTGTTAACTCTGGGTGTGCGTATGTGTGTATGTTTATATGTATGCCAATGCACGCATGTTATACCTACAATAACCCTGTGATGCAGATAGTATTTCAAGTAAAACCCCTGTTGTACCTGTGTCAAAACTGAGTCATAAAGTGACCGAATAATGTTAGCACGTAGCTAGTAACTGTCAGAGCTGGGATTTGAACACAAGCCCTCATCGGATTAACCCGCTCTTCTCTACTGGCTCCTGATAGAGAACAGGGCAGCATGGTTTACCTGTGTCAGGTCACAGACAGACCATGGGGCATCTTTATTACAAGTACACACACGAAAGAGGAAAGAGGATGCTCTTTGCTGCACGTAAAAGTGGCTACTTTCAGTGTGGCGGCTTCCTGTCTAATCTCCAGGCTCTGCTTAGACACACAGCTCTTTGAAGAGAAAGTGCCCAGGGTTTTCCAGACTGAACTTGTATGTAGACGCTTGCGTGGGTGAGTACTCTCCGTGGCTTCACCCAGAATATCTCCTGCCGATGAAAAGGGGAGAGTTCACCAACATGTCTGAGCTCATGCTTCGGTTCTAGCAGCTTTAAGACAGAGAGAAAGTTAGCACCATCGTTGTAGCTGTAGTCTCTCTGGGCTTCCTTTGGCACCGATAGTGATAGCGATCACGTAGTAAAAACCTTTAATTAGTTGTATGTTTCATTTATGACTTATATCCTTAGGGTAACAGCTCGCACTGACCTTCCGAATCTTGTGGCTCATTTAACTTTGAACCATTCTCTGCCAGTTTCTTAAAACCTTGACCTCAGTTTGTCTGTATTATGCAGCTAATAGTAGTACCTGCACAAATACTATTTTGACTATTAAATGAGCTAATTCACTAGTAAAGTGCCTCATACAGCACTGGAACTTGGTGATCACTCAAGAAGTGTGAGAGGGGCCGGTGCTATGGCACAGTGGGTTAATCCTCCACCTGCGGCACCTGCATCCCATATGTGTGCCGGTTCCAGTCCCGGCTGCTCCTCTTCTGATCCAGCTCTCTGCTATGGCATGAGAAAGTAGTGGAAGATGGCCTGAATGCTTGGGCCCCTGCACCGGCATGGGAGACCAGGAGGAAGCTCCTGGCTCCTGGCTTTGGATCGGCCCAGCTCTGGCTGTTGCAGCCATTTGGGGAGTGAACCAACAGATGGAGGACCTTTCTCTCTGTCTCTCCCTCTCACTGTTTGTAACTCTACCTCTCAAATAAATAAATAAAATCTTTAAAAAGCAAGTGTGAGATGTGGTGTTGTTAGCTTTGTTGATTGCTCGTACCTGGAGGTTCTTGTCTTGTCCATCAGACCATGCAAAGGATCCTATAAAACCGGTTAGCATTCAGCCCACTTCTCTGATCACTCAGAGTCTCTGTGTCTGCTAACAGTCTGTAAACACTATTTAGCATCTCAGTGGATTTTATTGCTCCGCGTTGGCTCATTCTGTCTTCTCCACTAGATTAACTCATCCGTCACTCAATTGAGGTGTTGTCTGAGCACATACCAGGTGCAGAGCCCTGTTCAGATGTGCTAGGGTCAGGATGGTCAATAAGAAAGTGGAAATCAGACGCCTGCCTCGCGGAGCATGCATTGGTGGAGGAAGGGGGAAGCAGAGGAAGAATAGCAAGTAAACTATGTGGCGCGTTGGACGGTAGCCAGTGAGACGAACACAGGTAAAGCACGCAGAGAGATGGGAAGTGTTGGGGGTACTGTGGGATTTGGAGTACTGGGGTCAGGGAACACTATATCAGGCTGCGAGCAGGACTGTGAAGTTCCTAACGTCAGGTGGCAGTGTCCTGAGTTAACATAGAATCCCAGATTCCCCAGCTTCCAGTCCACGACGTCACTACAGTAAGCGCAAGTTGAGTTTTCCTGCTCCTTGGCTGAGGCCAGTAGCCCTGTCACCCCCTTCCCCACCTTCTAGGACTGCAACAGATTCTGTCCACCTCCTCAGGGTTCCATCCCTTCCTCCGTGACCTGACCTTGTGTCGTCAGAAAACCAATGGCACACTGGAGTAAGAAGTGGGGGCTAGCACACACTGGCTGAGCAGCGCCTGGGTAGGGTGGACTTGATGGAACCTTTGTGTGATTTAGCAATGATGAGGGAACACTCCCGCCATGGGCAGATAGCCGGAGAACAGAGGGTGCATTTGAGCCCCAACCCCCTCTTCCAAGAGCTTCCGTGCAGTGCACAACCTTCCCCACCATAAATGGCAGCCTGGAACTTTCTCGGATGCATTTTTGTATTTCACACATCATTTAACTAATGGAAGTCACATAATAAGTACTCAGTGAATCATGGTTGATTAAATTCTTTCTAATATTTCATCTCCTAATATGATTAAGATCCTTTATATTTCAGCTCATAATAAGGGACATAAATTACGCTATTCTATAAATGCAGTGTTTACGGAGCACCTTCCCTGTTCAGGACACTGGTCTAGGCACAGGGTATACGGCCATGGGAGACCAGCAGAAATCCCTGATTTATGGGGTTTACGGCCTACTGGAAGAGAACAATTAATTAAATTAAATAAGTCCGTATATATAGTATTAGCTCATATTGCAAATAAAAGAAAAATGATATGTGGAAGGAGGTATGAAATTTTATAAATAAAAGCTTGAGGAAAGCTGAGCCAAGTGACCAGGGCAGGTTGCTTTTAAGTCCCTGCCTGAATGAAGTAGAAGATTCAGTGCCGTAGACAGAGCAGGGGCCCCCAAGGATGTCCACACACTAATCCTTGCAATGTCGGAACACGTTGCCTCACAAGGCCAAGTGAATGGATGAAGTGAAGGATTTGAGATTGGGAGGTTTTCCTGAATTATCCTGGTAGGCCCAAGCTAACCCTGGGTACCCATGTAAGAGAGATGAAGACAGCTAATGCCAGAGAGAGATTTGAAGATCCTGTGCCGCTGGCTTTGACCAAGGTCAAGGAGGCCAGGAGCCAGGGAACACAGGAGGCCCGAGAGGCTGGAAAGAGAAACAGGTGCTCCCCTGGAGACCCCCGAAGGAACCAGCCCTGCCTGGATCCTAGCCCAGAAACACCTGCTTGGGACATTTGACCCCACACACACACGTGTCATATAATACACGTGTGTGCCTTTTAGACTGTCAGTTTGTTATGACTTGTCACAGCAGAGATCAGAAGTGAAAAGCTTCAGGCACATTGTATCCCAGGGCAGACCACTGCCAGCAGGGAGAGCAGCGGATGCAAAGCCCCTGAGGTGGGGCTGCCTCAGGGGCTCTCCAGCCAGAGCCATCAGGGGAGCTGGGGGTGGCAGGGCAAGGCACAGAGTGCAGAACACACTTGAGGCCCGCACGAGGACGAGGGCGTAACTGCAAGTGTGAGAGGGTCCCACGGGAGCCGTGAAGCAGAGGAGTGCTGGCATCCAGCTGGTCTTCACAGGACTGTTCTGGCTGCTGTCAGGGTGTTGGGAGGGGTATGAGGGCAAGGTCTGATGACGGAGGAGGATTGCGTGACAATCCAGCGAGAAGACGCTGCTGGCTGCAGCCACGGTGGGCTGAGAAGCCGTGAAGCTCTGCATCTGTTTGACGATGGAGCCCACCAACCAGGTGTCATGGAAAGGCAGCATGTGCAGAAGGCAAGAGGCAAAGTGGGGGACAGCTGAGGATCAGACAAAACAGCCTGGGTTCCCAGGCTGGCTCCATGCGTAACTCACCGCACGGACAAGGAGGCGAGCGTGGCTGGGCCTCACTGTCCTCGTCTGCAGTGTGACTGTGTACTGATCCCTGCTCTACAGAGACCCTGTGAGAATCAGAGAAGAAAAGTGTTTACCAGACAGAGCGCCTCGTCTGTACTGAGTGCTCCAACTCTGTCCTCTCTCAACCTTAGGGTCCACTGATTGTCAGGGATGTTTTCCAGCTGCTACAATGCTCCGAATTCAAGATGGAGATGTGCATCGAAACAAATGAAGTGAAATTCAGTGTCTTCCTGGGAGGCACACTCCCCAAACAGCTGAGACGCGACGTCTCTTGGTCCCATAATGGGTTTCTCTGAGCGCCATTATCAAATAGTTGCTGTATCTGCCAGTCCTGACTTTGAAATGGGAGCGTGATCCTGCCGCCTTTTAAGGAAGAATGAGTATTACATGGCAATTGAATATTTATAACACGCTCTCCTCTTTCTTAAGCAGTTGTTTTACCATCCGAACATCAAAACGGTTGGGCCCAGGGAAGCCTCAGAAGTCGGAGAATATCAAACGTGGTCTCTCTTCCCCCTTTTGCTGGGAGATCTGACACACCTTTGAACCTTCAAAGGGCACAGTAATCAATGACGTGGGGCAGCCCGCAACGTGGCGCACCTCGTGGTGAAGATGAATTCATTAACGGGAACGGCATGGTGCAGAATGGAGGCTGGAGCTGAATTAAAATGTGTGGATCCGTCTTCCGACAAAAAACACAGAACAAAGGGAGGAGCGAGAAAGCCAGCAGGCGCGTGAAAGATGTGTGGCTGACGGGCGGTTTCACTGACAGGCATTGCGTGAAAGAGAGATGGTTGCTTAAGTAGGTTAACGTAAGCCTGGTGTCTTAATTAAAACACCTTTAGCAGAGCAGGGAGAGGAAGAGCACTGGGCGCGCAGGGAAAGCTCGGTGAAGGGGGAGAGGCAGAGGCTAACTCGGCATGAATATCGAGAACAGCTCCCCAAGCAGGATCACCTTGGATTTCAAGCACAGGAGAGAGAGAAAAATCGGTTGGATAAAGAGGGTGATGGCTAGGGCACTGGAATGGGAAATGGCTTTCTCATTCCAGAATCTGTGGCCGGAGTGTCTTTGGGAAGGTAATGACCAAGGCCAGAGTGAGTGGATACCAACCGGAGGGCCAAGGGTCTCCAAAATAGACCAGGTCCGGGGAGCGCGTCCTGGTGGGGAGGTCTTCCTTTGCTTAAACACCCGGGCAGCTCTGCCCGTGCGCCCCGTGTTACTGCGGCTGAGAAAGGAGCAGGCTCGTCCCGAGGGGAGGGTGGATCTCAGCCCGGCTCTTGGGGGAGCGTCACTGGGGATTCTGCTTTCCAGGGGTCGCCATCACAAGCGAAGAGTAAGGAAGGGCCGTTCAGGTCCCCAGCCAGCGCTGCCTCCTGCCTTAGCCACCAGGGGGAGGAGGGCCGACGTCCCTGCCCAGCATCCCAGGTGTGAACTAGACTTTGTCCCTGAGGTCGGCCTAAGGAGGGAAACACTCGACAGCCCTGAGAAGCAGCAAAGAAGTAACAGCAGCCTGCCCAGGAGGTCACATGGCAGTTATGAAGCAGACACTCCGCTGACGTCTCAGGACTGAAGCCTGAAACCAACATCTATCACACAAAATGTGCACTAGGCGCCAGGTGTCACGTGTATGTCTGTGTTCCTCCATCTACGTGTGTCGGAGTGTGCACGGGTCTGTATCTGCATCTGCGTGTGTGTGTCTGCGTGTGTGTGTCTGAATGTGTCTGTGTGTGTGTCTGCATGTGTCTGCATGTGTGTGTGTCTACGTGTGCTGTGTGTGTCTGCGTGTGTCTGCGTGTCTGTGTGTGTGTCACCCGGACAGGTAGAGATGGATAAAGAGGAGGAAGGAATGAAACAGCACAAATAAGGCCCCAAGGCCCCCAGAGCACGACACTGGGCAGCGCCAAGCCTTTGGAGTCCTGAGAGTGGCTGTCAAGGGAAGTGCTGCAACCACGTGGGGACGCCGTGCCTTGAGCAGCTCTGATCTGTTCCCAGTGGTGATTGGTGGCTTGGCCACACGTCTCAGGACCTCTCACATGCTTCTAACTTTTGATGCAGTAATTCCACCTTGACTTATTAGAGTACAACAAGCTAGGAAATAAAAATTGACACTAAATGACATTTTATTGATGTTTTATTTATAATAACAAGCAATCGGAGGATTCTCAACATAAGAGCTGAATAACACAGCTTTAGCACATGTTAGTACTGGGCAGATACTAAAATCATGTTTGCAGAGTTTGTGACGTGAGAAAGAAGAAAGTTTGGGATTTATCATCAGGTTCAAAAAGAAAAAATACAAAATTACTCACACCCTTCCATGTCAGAAAAAGCCAAAGAAGGTATTCGTGTGTGTGTGTGTGTGTGTGTGTGTGTGTGTATGTGAGAGAGAGAGAGAGAGAGAGAACCTGGAAGGAAATATATACCTAAGCACAGTTCTATACAGTTCTGTTATCTGATTAAGGCTTACGGACCGATTATTTTTTCTGTACTTTATTTTTTAAGGTTTATATAATGAGTCTAGTCTACTTAGAAAGCAAATGAATGCAAAACACGATGGAGTATGGCCTGGCGTGGCAGTATGAGCTCACTTACAGTCCATCTCTCGTACTAAAGTTACTGAAAACCACGGCAAGTGCACACACTCACACTTGCCAACTGTGAGAAATGCACAAAAGGAAAGGAAAAGGTAGGTTGTGAGGGAGTCAGAACCCGGAGACGCGAGACCTACAGTGGAGAGAATTTCTCCTGTTAGGTTTTGTGTTGTGGAGGAGTGGAATCCTCTAACCTAGCAGGAGGGGGTCGCGCAGGTAGATGAGCCTCTATAGAAAGCCCAGCCATCTGGCGAGGGAAGCCAGAGAAAGCTGGCCTCTGAGGATTCTTGGAAAAGGGTGAGCTTTGGTACTGGTGGTCATGGTGGTCTCCTTCTCAGCTCCTAAATGTAGAGCATTAGTCCAGTGAGTGAATTACATTACAACAGAAACTCGAGTTTGGAGAGCGATCCACAGAGCACGTGAGACTGACTTCCGGCTCCGGGTCTCTGCATCTCCTTTGCCCACTCACAAATCCAGAAGATGAACATCCCTGGGGTCAGTTTTCAATAAGTGACTGTCGTGGGTGGAGTATCGGCTCCTCAACTGAACCTGCTCCCCCTCTAGCCATAGGACCTGCACTGCTTTCTAGAATGTTCCTGCAGTGACTTCCTTATACCCTGTACTTCAATAGCTTCCTTTCTTTCTCTGTTTTACTTCCTCGTTCTCCCAACAGGAGTTCCTGGAATTAGCCACCAAGTAAATCCACTTGCTCCCAAATCCTTGCATCAGGATCTGTTTGTGCAGATCCCAGCTCAAGAGTGTTAAGATCTTGGGTGTTGCACTTCTGCTCTCCAGTGAGCTCACGTATAAAGGAAACCAGAAGTGGGGAAGATCGCGCAGGTGGGCTGTCGCAGAGCAGGTTACAGGCGACAGTCATGGTCATGGAGGAGGAAGGGGCAGATTGCAACAGATCATTCTCCAGTATGGTGGAAGCCAAAGAAACCATTCATATGCAGTAAATGTTCCTGCCTTCAAGAGCTGAAAAAAAAAGGGAGTCATGAAATCTCACTGTTTGGGAAGAACCAAAATTTGTAGTCGGGCTTAGTGCCCTGCAGATCGTCATCTGTCATTCATCGCGACACTCCCACAGGGGAAGCATCTGGCAGACGCCCAATAAATGTGCCCTCAGTCGCAAAGCACAGTGTTTTCAGCTGTGGGTTTTCTATGCAGATGAGGGAAGTGTGGCTCCTGGCATGCGTGTTCTCACACCTACAATACGTACTCAGGCTGGTACCACCGTGGAGACGGGCGCACACATGTGTATTAAAAAACAAGCCCATCTGTAAAACTTCACAGGATGCCTGCAGGTGTTTAGCAGTAGCTACTTAACATGAATATTTTATCAGTGCCAGAGCAGACAGAGCAGAATTGCATCCATTATAGTCTCGTCACCGTCACACGTGGTCGAATGGGCTCCTGACTAAAGGGTCTAAATGTGTTTAAAACATTTTTCACCTCCAGTGAAACTAGCACATCCTGATTTGTGTTCTTATTGCACCTACTGGGTTCATGAAATATTTCAGAGGCAATTGTGTCTTGGACGTGTGGTTTGGCAAATTCTCATCCCAAGCATATGCTTCTGTTCTGTTTTTTTTAACTAGCAGTTCAAACATAGGGATGTTGACATTTTAAAGCAAGCGGTAGAAAATGTAGGGTCATTTTTGTTGCTGTTTTATTTGTGTTTTGTTTTTCGGCACAACTATTCGCATGCAGAGCTGGGTTGGAAAATAAACCTATTTTAGAAAGTGGAATCTTCGGGGATTTCCCATCCTTTATAATAGGATGGATCACAGGCAGGTCAGATCCTAGACTTTTGTGTGAAGCTGCTCCGTGGCTTCTCCTGGACTTAGGACTAAGAGCAGTCCTCTGTGGGTGGGTGAGGTCCTGCCTCCTGCCCTTCAGCCTCTCCTCGAGCTACTTGGGATGTCACCCTCTCTACTCCAGCCCTTCCAGTCCTTAGTCGTCTTCCGTAGTTCAGGCTGAGAACGTAGGCCCTTCCTTGATCCCCTCCACCTGGATGTATCCCTCTGTCCTTCAGATCTGAGCTTGAACACTCACTTCCTCCAGAAAGTGATGGCTTCTGCCTAGTGTCCTGAGGGTGACTTAAGTTACCTTCCCATGGATGTCAGGCACACCCGTTTTAAATCCTCTTCCCTTCCAATCATGTCACTGACCCCAGGGCCTTCCCAGTGAGAAATTTCAGAGTCTCACCTTGTGACCATTTCATAGACCTCTGCTACTTTAAAATACTCTGTTACTCATAAGTTGTGTGATTGGCTTGACTTTCTTGATAAATGGAGAACTCCAGGGGAGTTTGGACCGTTCCTGCTTTGTTGATTATTTAGCAGCTATCACAATGCCTGGTCCATGGATGGTGGATAAGTGTTTGTTGGTTGGATAAATAAATAATTCACTGAATGTATAAATGATAAAGGATGGAACCTGTCTTCAATATTGTATAGGCCAGGGGATGGAGTGAAAAATCCCTGACTTTAGCTAAAATTATGTCAGAGGTATGACATGATAGAAAAAATGTCAATTTTGCACTGAATATCTAGAATTTTATAGAATAATATTACAGCAAATACATCAGTGACCCTATTATGTGTACATAATTTGATTGCTTTATTGAAGTAGGCTCCTAGAAGTTAAATTACTTAGCTAAGAAATATGACTATTTTAAAGACTGACAAATATACTATTAAATTTTTTAGGAAAAAAATTTACTCATTATCTTTCAAATATAAATGTACTACATACAAACCCATCCATGAATATTGTATGCTTTTTTTTACTGCTTTTCAACTTTATAGTCAACTATCAGATTACTAATATAACTTAGAGATATTTGAGAAGAAAAACTTTCTTTAAAAATGACTTAGTTGGGACCAGCATTGTGTAAAGCCATTGCCTGTAGTGCTAGCATCCCATGTGGGCACCAGTTCAGGTCCCGGCTGCCGCACTTCCAATCCAGCTCTCTGCTATGGCCTGGGAAAATAGTGGAGGATGGCCTAAGTTCATGGGCCCTGCAATCGCATGGGAAGACCTGGAGGAGGCTCCTGGCTCCTGGCTTCTGATTGGCACAGCTCCTGCCATTGTGGTCAACTGGGGAATGAACCAAGAGATGGAAGACTCCTCTCTCTCTGCCTCTCCTTCTCTCTCTGTGTGGCTCTGACTTTCAAATAAATAAATAAATCTTTTAAAAAATGATTTAGGGGCTGGCACCATGGCTCACCAGGCTAATCCTCCACCTTGTGGCGCCAGCACACTGGGTTCTAGTCAGGGCGCCAGATTCTGTCCTGGCTGCCCCTCTTCTAGGCCAGCTCTCTGCTGTGGCCCGGGAGTACAGTGGAGGATGGCCCAAGTCCTTGGGCCCTGCACCCCATGGAAAACCAGGAGAAGCACCTTGCTCCTGCCATCGGATCAGTGTGGTGCGCCAGCTGCAGCATGCCAGCCGTGGTGGCCATTGGAGGGTGAACCAACAGCAAAGGAAGACCTTTCTTTTTATCTCTCTCTCTCACTGTCCACTCTGCCTTTCAAAAAAAATGATTTAGGAATTGCAGGATTTAAAAAGAGGGAAAGATGCAGAGTCCATGTCTGTGGTGAGTGGTTTGGAGGAACTGCTTAAAGAAGGAACAAGGACTGGAGAAGTGGGGCGTGCAGGAGAAAGCCCGCTTGACCTTCAGTATCTTGCATATCTGGTCAAGAGGGGAAGCTTCCTGTGGACCTCAGAGAAAAAGCCAAGACCCAAGAGGTTTAAGGAAAATGAGAATCTTCTAAACATTTTCTCTATATTGATTGTAAAGGTGTTCAGTACCCCCAAAGTGAAAGACGACAAACTGGATATGGCAGTTTTCATGTTCTTGTAGAGGAAATTTCTGTATAAAAGAGGAGACAAAGGTGGAATCATAGCCATTGCTGTTCATTTATTTAGTAGACAAAATGGTGGAGGAAATGCTCTGAGCTAAGCACTATGCTAAGTCAATTACCAGGATGATACTCATTCTTCCAATAGTACTGTATTTGATATTTTTAATAGGGGTTTGCAGTATGTGTTGGACATTCACTGCATGCCTGGCCTATGTGCTAGATTCTGGCATTGAGCTGAGAGGAAAGGGATAGGTAGAGGCTTAACTGGGGAAAGGAGAGAAGGGAAGAGAAGGGCATCCTTTAGAGCGACGCCATGGGACAAGCACGTGGGACTCAGTACACCTCCAGGCAGCTGGTGCAGCTGAATGGCAGAGCCATGTGGACAGGGATGGCACCTGCGCTGGGAGCCTTCAGGTGAATTTTTCTGCTTTAGTAACACAGGAAGCTCCATCCTTTGGTGAGTGGACGTATATGCCACTAATGTGGAGAGGACGTCGTAGAAAGATGTTGCACAATGCTGGGTGGGGAGCCTCTGGATTTATCACTCAAAGTTCAGACTACCCTGATGGCACGTAGAACTTCTTTTCTCCATTGACAGCTTTGGCCAAAACGACTTTTTCCCACCTCAAACATCTTTGATAATAGAAATGACTGTTGTATGCATGGCGCTGGGCACACATTGCTTACTGTGTGCTTGTTATTCAGATTCTTGGTTGTTGGATCTCCCATGCATGGGGTTTTCTGTTTTTTTTTTTTTTTCGTCGTTGGTTTTTGTTTTTGTTTTTGTTTTTTTGGTTTTTGATTGGTGGTCCTCAAAGTCTCCCATGTATGACCTTCATTGTTGCACACAACATTCCTGATATGGCTGGTGCTCACTTCTAGAAAGACTAGGGAACACTGGCTTGCACCCATATCTCTCCGTTGTGTGCCTGCAGACCATGAAAAGCAGGAGTATCATAATTATATTCTCATCATGGAGGTTGACTCTCCCACAGCAGCTGTCTGGTGTTCTGTGGTCTGTGGGCTGGTGCACTCCTCAGCCCAGGACCTGCCAGGGCTCACACCCCATGGGGAGTGAGGGCTGGAGCCTCTGCGTGGTCTGCACCCCTTTTCCAGGACGGCTCTGTCTGCTGCCCGCTCACTGCAATCACTCAGCTCAGGCCGGGAGCTGCATGGTGGCAGTGAGACGTGCCAGGTGTATCCCTTCTGCCGAGGCGTCCTCATGCCCTGGGCAACCCCTCTCTGCATCCTCCCAGGTCACCTTCCCTTTGTAGTTCATGGAAAGTATCTATTAAGACAAATCTATGCAAAGGGTTTTGTTTTTTTAATATTCACCAAAATAAACTCAGTGCTGAATTCATTTGTATATGAGCTTTTGTCTCCCCTTGTACTTACTGGGACTCATCCTAATGTGGGGGAAAAATCAAGAGAAAGAGAAGAGTGTGCTGGCTGCAGCCTCTCTCACGATGCCCATGGTGAGTGGTCTGAGAGCCAGGTGCACATGCATTTACCTCCAGCCCCACCCTGCCCACTCCTCATGCTGATACCAAGGCTAACCTCCTGCTTTGCTTCTTGGGCTCTTTAAACCCTGAGATTGACAGTTGTGCTTGCCCTGCCTTCTGGAAGGTTGTCAGAAGTTCTAGAAGTGTGCTCATGGCCATGGGCTTCACTAGCTGATGATCCAAGACAACTCCAGGGTGGGTGCAGGGCCCCCAGGACCCCTGAGAACACAAACATCACTGGTCTTAGGCTGGGAAAACACAAGGAAGCCCTTTATTACAAAAGCAACAGGAGGTTGGTCAATGACAGCGCAGTGAGCTTCCTTGTGACTCTGGGCCCATTTACACATATATCCTAATGAACAGAGGCTTCTGTGGGCTCCCTTGCAGACTCAGAATCCCTTTCATTTGCATAGCACTTTAAATCTTTTCAAAGTACTTTCCTAGGCATTCTCTCATCTGAGGCTGGCAGATTTTTTTTATTGCAAATGAGTTCCCTACATTGCACATATTTTACATATTTTCTTTGCTTTTGCCATGCCTTCATAAGCCAACAAAGGCTTCACAGATGATGTCCATCAGTTTTGTATAAATATAATCCGTTCTCATTTTTGTTTTCTTCTGCATCTCTTTCTCTATGCTCTTTTCCAGTTTGGGTTGGGTTTATTTTGTTTCATTGTAGTGGCTTGAGTTCTTATTTGTTGTTTATTTTACACTGCTTCCCTTTTCTCACCACCATCTTAAGCATACACTGATTTCAGTTTTCTGTCTTTGCCTATTCATTGAGTCTTTTGTCTTGCTGGAGAACAAAGGATCTTTTTTGAAAATGTATTTGAAAAGCAGAAGAGAGAGAGAGAGAGATTTGCCCATCCACTGGTTCCACTCCCCGAATGCCTACTATAGAGAGGACTGGACCGGGTTGAAGCCAGGTACTCCATCTGGGTCTCCCAGGTGGGTGGCAGGAACCAAAGTACTTGAGCCAAACTCCTCTGCCTCCCTGGCTGAGGTTAGCAGGAAGCAGGGTCAGAACTGAAGCTGCTCTGATGTGGAATGCAGGCATCCCAAGCCGTGTTGTGCCTACCCCAAGGTGTCTGGTTTAGGCTCTTCTGTTCATATTTTGATATTCTTCTTTCATGCTCAGGATGGCTTGTATAAAATAGAACTCACCCAGTGTTACTTTGTGTTTTCCCTTTGTATTGTGTCCTGTAAATTCTCAGCACTAGCTAGGATTGACACAGTCCTCAGAACCGCTCTGAACTTTCTTCATTTCTCATTGGCTAGGGAGGGCTGAAATCTACTGAGGAGGCTTGCCTCAAACACTAGAGCTTGTGTGGAAGTGCCTCACCGTGGACCAGCACCTGCTTGGTCTGTCGTTGCTGTAGTAGTTTGTGGTAGTGGTGGTGAAGACAGTAGAGGGACCGGGGCTTCACAGCTGCCTTACTGTTGGTGGCCTGAGAGTATCCCCCACTGGTGGACCCAAAGTTAGCCTTGCTCTTGCTGTTGATCCTTCAGATTGACTGTGTTTTGCCCCTTACAAATCCTATCTCACAAAACATCTCCCTGCACATAGTTGTATTCTTCTGAATTTAGCATTTGGATGCATTCCCGGGAGTCGCATTAAAGAGTGGCAGGAAATGTACATTTACGAGGCTCTCAACAAATAAATATTGCCTGATGACCCTCCACAAGGGTGATGCCCATTTATGCTCCCACCAAAATCAAGCGGATAGCTGTTTAGAGAAACTTGCAGAGCCTCAGCCGGTCTTGTTTCCTGTTTGATTTTACTTATGTAAATTTTCCTTTGAAATTATAACGTATACACACATCTTTATGGGACCTTGGTGCTATTGATGGTATGGAACTGTCATTTACCACATGATCTTTTTTGTTTAAGATTTATTTGTCTATTTGTTTGAAAGTTAGAGTCACAGAGAGATACAGAGATCTGCTATCTGCTGGGTCACTCCCCAGATGGCTGCAGTGGCCAGCACTGGGCCAGGCTGAAGCCAGAAGCCACAAGCTTCATCCGGGTCTCCCGTATGGGTGGCAGGAGCCCACCTTCCACTGCTTTCCCAGGAAGTGGAGCCGCGAGACATGAGTGGCGCCCCCGTGGGAAACCAGCATCGCATGCGGTAGCTTTACCTGCTATGCCAAAACACCAGCACCTTCTTTCTCCGTGATCTGAGGGGAACCTGTGGTTCAGAGGTTGAAATGGTCATATCGGAAGATCCGGGGCATAATTGTGGTTAGTATGTGGGATTCGATCAGATTAGTTTATATAAAATAAATATTAGTTTTTATATGGAAAAAGTCTGGTTTTAATTCCTCTTCTGCCTTATGAGTAGATCAACGAGAAGGTCTCAGTTTTGCACTGTAGCCTTTCCGGGGACCCTCTGGCCCTTTCCTACCGCACTGTTATATAGAGGAGGTTTCTTTGCATAGCTTGTGATGGGTTTGTTTTTCCTCTTTTTTATGTCAAGTTGCACCAGTGCTTTATTTAAATACTGAGGAGTGGGCATTTATCCTAGCAGATAGATACCGGCATCCCCTGTCAGAGTCCCTGTCATTGCAGACTCTGGGAGGCAGGAGATCATGGCTCAAGTAACAGGGTCCCTGCCCCCCCCCCCGCCCCTGGAGGCTGGAATCAGTTCTCAGCTCCTGGCTTTCCCCTTGGCCCAGTCCTACCACTGTGGGCATTTGGGATGTGAACCAGCAGATGAGAACCTACTGGCTTGCACTCTTTCTCTGGCTCTGAAATAAAAATTCAAAAATAAGTTACATGAATCTTCCATTTTAAAATTCATTTATTTAATTTAAAAGGGGCGTTACACATAGAGCAAACATCCTGACAGTGTCATTCTACTTGGAGAGTGGATTCCAAGTCACCCCACCAATACTAACAGCACGTGTGACTACAAGTCCCTCTAGTGCCTCACATAGTTTAGAACTTCCTGGCAATTAGTTGTGAGTGTAAGAGCCGTGCAGTTGGCCATGAAGAGTTGCTTGTATGTCCAGTGAGCTCTCTGGGTTCCTAGCCAGGTAAGCAATCCACTAGCCCAGCAAGTGAAGAGCAGGAATTCACAGGCACTGAAGGGTGTGTAAATCAAGACTGACGCTGTGAATGGAATGATTCAGAAGTTGGGATTAAATAGTTTAATGATGGCCATCAGGGATTTCAGTGTCACCTTTAGTGTGACTCTCATGATGTGCTTGGTGACACTGGTGATGCGTGATAGAATAAAGGGAACATTGCCGGCGCCATGGCTCAACAGGCTAATCCTCCGCCTTGCGGCGCCGGCACACCGGGTTCAAGCCCCGGTCGGGGCGACGGATTCTGTCCCGGTTGCCCCTCTTCCAGGCCAGCCCTCTGCTGTGGCCCGGGAGTGCAGTGGAGGATGGCCCAAGTGCTTGGGCCCTGCACCCCATGGGAGACCAGGAGAAGCACCTAGCACCTGGCTCCTGCCATCGGATGAGCGCGGTGCGCCGGCCGCAGCGCGCCATCCGCGGCAGCCATTGGAGGGTGAACCAACGGCAAAGGAAGACCTTTCTCTCTGTCTCTCTCTCTCACTGTCCACTCTGCCTGTCAAAAAAAAAAAAAAAAAAGAATAAAGGGAACAACGTCCAAACATCTCTGCTTTCACACAGAGGACGCACATCCCAGGGCAGACAGAGCCATCCTCTCCAAAGGAGAATTTAGTCAGTTGATTTTGTTTTCTCTTTCAGGATATATTTAAATATGCAAGAACGTCTCCTGTTCCGAGACAAAAGAGGTCCATCGTGGTATCTCCCATCTTGATTCCAGAGAATCAGAGGCAGCCGTTCCCGAGAGATGTCGGCAAGGTAAGTCAGACAAATGACAAATGACAAGAACACGTTTTTATTAATAGACGAACATGCACGAGGCAAGCTGACTGCGACTGGTGTGGTGACCAGCTGGAATTGGCTTCGATTCCTCCACGATAAGAGGCCAAATGATTTTGGCAAGAGAGAGGCTTGGGAAGATCATCCAAAAAATAAAGGGGAATTTGGAGAAAGCACGAATGGCTTTGAATAGCATGATTTGGAGCCCCACACAGCAGATAACGAAGCTGAGGTTGCTCAGGGGGAGCCATTGACTACGGAAGACACTCATTGCTTTCATAGGTCACGTCCATGGGAGCAGCCAGATAGGGCCTCCTAGGACGGGAGGATGCGGTGTGTGGCCTTCATGGAGATCTTGTTTTTCAAATTCTCAGTCTGGAAACACCAGTAGGTCAGTTGTCCAAAAGCTAAATCAGAGCAGGAGCACTAAACCAAACGGATCCAGAAAACATGGTGACAGGAATCACAAAAGCTTATCCAGGAAGAAACGGCCATTGTTGAATGGGACACACACAATACTAATGTGTCAACAATTCACATTGCATCCACTTGAGTTTAATGAAGGAATTGGCTTTTTTTAGAGATCCATGGGTCAGGCAGCCCATCTATGACACAAGGGGATACTCTGCAGAACTGGGCAGAGGGGTTGACTTCATAAGCAAAGAGGCTGAGTAAGGAGCAAAAAAGTGAAATGGTCTTTGTAGAGTGACTTTTCTTATGAGGTTAAAACGGGATTTGCTCCACATGTTGGCTCTGGTGCTGTAAACCCTTAGGATTGGCTGCTCTGAATCATCTGTTTAACAATTCAGTTTGAAGATGTGACACCTAGCACAAGTGACTCCATTCTGGTTTGCTCTGATCTGTTGAGTGTATGTGGGAGCTTAGTCTAAAACAATGGCTGCCTGCAAATTTTATTTAATACTGTTTTCCCCATAGGATAGTCAGCATGGTTAAAAACGGTTTTAACCAGTTTGCAATTTTTTTTGGTGGTCCTGGAATTTGAACAGTAGTGGTTACTTGAACAAATAATCTTAAAGGCTAGTGCTACTGAACTCTTGATGAGTTCATGAGATGAACATAGAGTACCTGTTATACACCAGACTCCAAGTTTGGGACCAGGTGAAAATGGCCGTGAATAAGCAGGCAATACAGCTGATGTGCCAAGAGGAGAGATAAATAAATAAGCATAATAAACATAAATAAATAAGCAGCAGTATTGCAGAATATGATGGAGACTGAAAGCTAGAAACAGGTGATATGCGAGAAAGAACAAATGGCAAGACCAGGGAGAGGAGCAAGCAGATGGTCTTCACACAGAAGGGTGGTGGCTGGTTGAAATTCCTGACATCTTGGTTGGGGGCACGGGTACAGGACAGGTGAGACGGGGCAGCCTGAGAACACTGGGTAAACAGCGTTGCAGGCAGAGGGAACTGCACGTGCAGAGACCTGGAGATGAGGAAGAATAGAGTGTGTCTGGGGAGTGACAGGCGAGGCGTCTGCCACACAGCAGCAAGGATGAAGGTGGCAGGAGCAGAAGTCAGGGGCATTGGCCTGACCTGAGGCTGTGAGGAGGAATACGGATTCTGTCGTGCCCTGTGGCCAGAGACCACGGGACAGTCTCCCCAGGAGCGAGGGTTTGCAAGAGCCCTCTGGCCACCTTCTGCAGAGGGATTTCTAGGAAGCAGAGCAGCAGAGAGGAGAGGAAGCAAGGAGAGCCACGTAGAAGTGAGGCTGACATGGACGATAGGAAAAGAGCTTTGTTGGAAAATTAGAAGCATTAATGATCCAATACCGTGGTGATCACTGTGTTTATTTTTTTTGAACCACCCCCGTGCGTAAGGCAACCTTCTTTATGACAGATCTTTGCTGGAGTGTGGGATGTGACACACACGGATAGCGCCGCCCCCTTGGGCAGCCCTCGCTGCTGTTGTATTCTTTTTTAAGTGTGCTGGAGCCAAGGGTGCCACTTGCCATGGGGCCGGAGTCCCCATGTCTCCAAGGCTCTGCCCACAGATGGCTTCTGAGGCACAAGATGGATTTCTGGTTTCAGGCTTCCTTTAGGTTGAGCCAAAGACACATTTGAAAAAACAGCTGCCTGGATTCTGCCCTCAGAGATCAATGCCAATGGTTGGAGGGTGAGGACGGTAATTCAGTGTTGCCACAGACCTCAGTGAACCTGAGGGCCGATCGCCCCTGTCTAGTCCAGTCTGACTCCGAGAGTGGCTGTGAACTGGAAGTGTCGTCATCACTTGAACTTGTTAAAAATGCGTGTTCTTGAGTCCTGTCAGTTCCACAGAAGTCGGAACTCTTGGGTTGAAACCAGAAATCTGTGTTTTATTTTCATGACTTCCTGGTGATTCTTGTTGCACATCCAGGTTTACAGAGGGTTGATCCGTGATCGGGTAAGCGTCACTGATAGGTGATACTTTCAGTGTTGAAGTTGTAGTTCCATTAATTAGGTTACGATAAGTGTGACTGAACATCTCAGTTGGCTGGGGAACCCCAGACTCTACCAGTGGTTGCTGCAGCAGCAGCGTTAGCACCTGCACCCCCATTGCGTCGTGTCCAGATGAGGCCACGCTGTGGTTCAGGCTCATGCGGTCACCACTCTGCGCCTGCTCTGGGAGTGTGCACAGCCTCGGTCCTTTAGTTATGAGTGGGTCGGCTGTGCACTGCTAAGCAGGAACATCCTGCGTTGTTGCACACCTGGCACAAGCTGGGAAGGAGATTTTGTTTCCCACCTATGGACTCCCTTCACTCAGCCCCATGGGCCCGGTTCTCATCCTGGATTCTCTACGGAGCACTTCTCTCCTAAATGTCGGAAGCTGCTAATAGCACAACATGCAAGGAGGCTCCAACCCCAGGTGTTTAAGCCGTGTGATTACTCTGTCTTGATCACGTTGTTTCCCATGCTTTTCACTCCCTTGAGGGAATTTACTTTCCTCCCTGCACCTGCTTGTTGTTCATGAGTCTGATTCTTTCCTTTATATCTTTAATGTTTGTCAACTCCACCAGTAGCTGACAAGCTGTGCTTTGCATACCTGTGAGAGAGCCTCTGGTATCTCATATAATTCTGAGGAGGTGGGGAGAAGAGAGAAGAGACAAAGTGGCAGGGCTGTGGCTCCACTCTACTCCCAGAAGTCTAAGGGCACCTCTGGTTTTATGCTCAGTGCTGGATACGAGTCACAGAAGAAATTCTGTAGCGGTGAATGTATAAAGACTTGTCTTACTTCGGGTTCCTCCAGCACACCCTCAGACAAGAATCACAGTACTGGCTGTTCATTTAGGAAGGGAGGGGAGACTCACAAGGCAGCGAGGAATTGAGACAGGACGGTGAAAGTGACCAGGTAAGAGACTCTTCCTTCAATCACGCCAGCCACCATGTGGTGCTTGGATTCTGATCCCATGGAAAACAAAGTCCAAGAAACAGTGGGAAACACACTGTCCAGATTACCTTTCCCACAAGAGAGGGCGCCAGGGTTTTGTTACAGCAAGTCCTGGGTTGAGGCTGCTCCCAGGGGTGGAAACTGTCCCGCACATGAGCCTGCCCCGGGCTCTGTGCTGAGCCCTCTGAGGTTTAGAGGAGCTTCCTGCGACAGCCCCCGTTCTGGTGGCGTACGCTCAAAAGGTGAGGTCCAGGGGACAGCGACACGGCATGAATGTGGTAGAAGTACTCCCGCATGCTGCGCTGGGTCCTCTGCGCTCCTGTCTCATCTTCGGCTCCCACCTCGTTTCTTAAACTTCCATGCCCTTTGCCTTTGAAGCTGCTGTGTTTGCTTCTCCCCGTGAATTAGAACTCACTGCACACCAGAGGGAACAACACCCGGTGCGTGTCAGCAAGCACAGCCTCTCCTGTGTATGAGCGCAGCACCCGGGGCGGGAAGATGCTGCTGAAGGGAATGGACGAAACTCCCGATCTCTGGGATCCCAGAGGAAGGGAAAATAGCAGGAGGCCCTGGTCACTCGCCTGGCTCTGAGCTCAGCACTTGCCACCTGCGTGCCAAATTCTCCCGACAGCCCAAGGAGATTGTCTTCCAGCATCTAGTGAGGGCGGTGACACACAGGGCACGAGGTGACCCGTCTGGGGTCACACAGGTGGCCCACAGCAGCAAGGACAGGTGTGTGTCAGCCCTTCCAGACCTCACAGTCTGAGTGCTCAGAGTCCAGACCGAGAATCCTCATCCATGCAATGAAATGTCCCTGCAGACAACTGCTCTCTTTAAAACAGCATTGAAATTACAGGTAATTCTTTGCACCAAAACATAAGATGCATAGAGGACTGTATCAGTGGCTATATGATAGATCTGTGAAAAATGAAGAATCCTGGCAAAATGTTCATGGTGGGATCTAGATGGTGGTTATTCAGACATTTGCTAGAAAATTGTTTTCATCTCCCTGTATGTTTGGTAGTGTCATCACAAAATGCTGGGAAAATGTTAAGCTTAACCAAATGTAGGATCACAGAAGACACGAGTTAGCACACTGGCACAAAATACTTTCAGAATGCATTTGTCTTGCATTTCAAGAGGGCGAACGGAGATTAAGTATCTGTTTCTTGATTTTCTTTGTTTTGTCATATTTTCTCATAGTCTGAATCCTTTAAAATAAAAAGCAGGCCCATATGCTAAAGAGGAAAGACATCAAAAGCAAGGTGCTCAGGGGAATTAGCTCTCTGTGGAGGGTTTCTGTGTTGGATGCTGTGCCATGTAGAGCTGGGTGTTCACAGAAAAGCTCCAGGGATTAGGCAGCGTTTGACTGATGCATAATTTATGTATCTGCCAAATAATTAATTAGTTGGTAAGTCGCTAAATTACTAGAATTTGGGGGGTGCTTTCCCATCCTAAGAGGGAATCATATGGCAAGATTCTCTGTTTCACTGCTGTTTACTTAGAAAGTCAGCTGAGGGTGCCCAGGCATTGGATGCAGCAACGACTTGGGACAGCTGGGGGCACACCTGGCCGTGGGGAGACGTGTTTGCCTCTTAGTCTGTGACTCTTTCCTGGCTGTCGTCTGCGCTAGAACACCTCTCACTGTAAAAAACAAAACTAAACAGACCACAACAACAACAACAACCAGCCAGTCATGAACAGCCTTCCTCAAACCTGCGACTTCCTTCCCATTTGGGAAATCTAGGCAGTGGGGGGCAGCTGGGATTGTGGGGCTGGAGAGAAACATGCCTTTCCCAGCACGTGCCTCCCCCACTTCCCCCGCCAAGTGTGACTATTTCAAAATTTGGGCCATAAATAATTTCTCAGTTTTACCAACTTTCACTGATAAATATTTGATTGCATCTTTAGAGATTGTTGAGTTCTTGCGCCCGATGGATTGAAAGCAGAGGACTTTAAATCTGAGAGGCAGCACGGAGGTCTTAGGGAGACGTATTTTATTCTGTTTTATATTAGGTTTGAAAGACAAGTCATTTATGAAATGCTTATTAGAGATTCTGCTTTCATCACAAACCCTTTTCATCCAGACCAATGAAAGTACAATTTACTGAAAATCCTTTTTTTAGACCCCTATAAATTGGTAGAATAGGCATTTAGAAAGACATCTTTAACCCAGGATGGATGAAATATGTAATTGGACCATGTGCTCTCTGTAAAGGGAATCAACATAGATCATTAGACCAAATCATAGAAGCCACTCAACCAGGACTCTGCTTTGACTGGGTCATGGGTGCAGTCAGACACGAGGACCAGTCTCCTCACCGCCAGGTGCCTGAACCTCCCATGTATCCCGCCTGTGCAGGCCAGTACCGGGGAGTCTGATAGTTTTGGAATCGGATTTGTTTCATTTAGTAGCCAATTGTATCCCTTAGAGAACTCATGAGTGACGAGCTACATCTTGAAAAGTTGGACCAGATCCACCCCCCAACCACTGCCCCTGTTGAAATGAATACAGGCTACGAGCGAGTCTTTCATCCTGTTGCCTGATTTATGTACTCATACCACCCCTTTTACAATCCGTCCCTTCACACCCTTTCTCCAAGTCCAGCGCCGTGTACTTGTCTCTGAAATTCACATCTGTTTAAGTCCCTCCTTTAAGGCAAGGAGCATTTTCATTCAGTTACCGAAGCTTCCCACCAGCTACGGTTCAGGAGAAGAATGTGAATATGGGATGCGTGATGTGTGATGCTCAGTGCCCCAACCTTCTCGAGATGATCATTAATTTATTTCTGCATTCAGCAAGCCTGGTGTCCGTTCCATTTCTTTGAACACTTCAGGCTTCCCAGGACATGCCCTATTCACCCCTGCTCCACAGGGGCTGCCTGTGTTTCTCTTCCAATGCTGCACTACCCAGTGGAATGTTTCGAACACTGGAGAAAGTTCTAGATGGTGGCCGCTAACGACATGTGGCTTGTGCCCCTCTTGAAATGCATCCAGTAAAGCTAAGGAGCTGAATAGCTAAAACGTTAATTCAAACTTAAGAAGTAACTCTTGGTTCATTTTGTAGGAATAACTTGGCATGTGGGTATACTTTTTCAGTTGGTATATTTTGATCTAAAGACAGGCCAAGTATTTTTTCCTGAAACTATAATGCCTAAATTCATATGTTGTACAGGTGTAAAATATATACTGCATTTCAAAGACTTAGCACATATATACCAAAAATGGAAAATATCTCCTTAATAATCTTCATATTTGCATATGTCAGTATGATAAAATTAATCTCATGTGTTTCTTTTTACTTTTTTCAAAATGAGGCTGTCAGAAAAAAACATTTAAAATTATTTCTGTGATTTACATTATGTTTGCATTAGACAGTGCCGAATTCATGCATATTTCTGATTCAGTCTCCTCTATGGGATTTTTATTTGCTTTCTTTCATGCATTTTTCATGCCTTTTTAATAATGTTTCAAGCAACACTATAGTTCCTTCTGTACTTTTCTTCCCTTTCCATTACCTATAATTCACCAAACAGAGTGACCTGGAATGATGCCTAACACAGAGTAGGAACCCAAATACCCTTTGACTTGAACTCCAGCCATAGCTGTGGCTGCTTGGATAAGCACTCACTGGTTACTGATTAATTAACGTGCTCACAGCCTGCTTTGTTGTGAGAATGGAATTAACAGACCATTATATGATCAGTCTGGATATTTCCAGCAAATTTTAATTTCCTGCAGTGGCAATGAGGCCACCAGTTAAACTGCCTGGCAATCTACCATTTTGTTAGATCTTGCAAGTGTCCTTAGCAGATGGTGATAGATGCGATTTTGGTGGGCTGTGCGTGTGCGTGAGTGTGTGTGCACTTGGGCAGAGTGAGAGGTGTGTGTCCCTGTACTTCTGGAGTTGCTCTGATATGTGATAGTATTTTTTAGTCCACTGAAGTGAAAACACTCAGAACTTTACAAGCTGAGCAGAATCCATCCTAACTTATTTCTACTAAGTCTAATAAAAGCTGCATTCACCATTAGCAAGTGTTGCCCTCCATCTGCGAAGTTTAATTAATGATAAAACATAATTGAGTTGTGTTGGTTCTTGGCCAAATGCATATAAATGCAAAAATGCCCTCCGTGACATATATCAGGCAAATAAAGGCTTCTGCGCCGATGGAGGAAGCAATATTTTTAGCCTTGAGTTTATTGCCCTTTCAGTTCTCAATTCAGAAAGTTCTAGGGCTTTATTGTTAAGTGCACTTGGCCTCAGACTGAATTTATATCTAATTATTTGTGAACATTCAAAGATCTATGGCGGGCATTTGATGCAGTAGTTAAGTTGCTGCTTGGGACTCCTGCAACTCATGCCAGAATGCCAGGACTTGAGCCCTCAGTCCATACCCCAGGTCCCTGCTGCCCCTGCAGGAGGTCTGCACCGAGACCCCACCTCCTGACTTTGTCCTGGCCTAACTGACTTTTGCAGACATCTGGGGATTGGACCAGTTGGTGGGAGACCTGTGTGTGTGTGTGTGTGTGTGTGTGTGTGTGTGTGTGTGTACCTTTCAGATTAACACATGAAAAGGAAAAGATTGGGTGTTTCAGCTTGAATTAGCATCCTAGACTTTGGCATACTGAAGAATTTTCAGACTAGAATTGTCATCTCCTGTTGAGTGTCAGGGTCTGAGCCGATCAGTTATTCTTCTTGTTCTAGATTTCTTTCTTTTTTTTTTCAACAAGCCCTTAAAATAGGCAGTGCTACACCTGCTTCACCAATGGGAAAGCTGCAGTCATGACAATGAAATCGCTTACCCAAGACAAGCCAGGTGAGGGCGGCCATGCTGAGACCCACATCCAGGACACCAGTGCTGAACTGGTGAGCACTTAGTCACCATGGCAGACGTGAAGGTTGAAGGTTGCATGGGACTTAGCATAACACGCTCAGATGAATTGCCTTTGGACTCTGACATACGCTCTCAGAAATCGGTATTCTGGGCCCACTGTACAGCTGAAGAAGCTGAGGCTCGGAGGCATCCTACAAGCCAGGACTGTCTGGGGTACACCTGATCCCCCCATGTGTTGTGTTGAGTTCCTTCTGTACGCGAGGGCTCTGGGTGCACTTCGTGGGTTAAGGGGCAAGCTGTATTGGAGAACAGGGAGGCACGTAAGGCAGAGGTGGTTCAGAGGTGGGAAGCCCAGCCTGGCGTCCCCTGTCAGCTCACTGAGACACGTGAGCTGACACACACACACCTTATGCTTGGCCAGCTTGAGACGGTCAGACTCTGGTGGTATCCGGAAGCCTGAACCTTCCAGCCACCAGATTTACAGGAGTTGCCGGAGGTCCCAGGCCTAGCCATAGGCCTAGGTGTGCTGGTAACCGGCTCTCTGGGGTGGGGAGCCCTGATGTGTGGTGTTCACCACTTCCGTTGCTGTAGGTATCACTACGGTGGTCTGCTTGGAGCTACCAGCATGAGTGGGCGGCTCCAGCCCACCACTGGCCTCAGGCACTGTGGGATGTGACCATGCAGGGGTCAGGAGCACGTTGGCCCCAGGGAGCTGTTCCCAAGTGAATCTGCCTGCTTGGACCCTCCCCACCCACGTGCTCACCGACCAGTCTGAGCTAGTTTCTTGTCCAGGTGAACACTGGGGGTCTTTAACTAACATTATTTATTTATTTGAAAGAGTTACAGAGAGAGAGAGGGAGAGACAGAGAGACATCGTCCATCCACTGGTACACTCCCCAGAGGACAGCAATGGCCAGCACTGGGCCAGGCAGAAGCCAGGAGCTTCATCAGGGTCTCACACATGGGTGACAGAGGCCCAAACACTTGGGCCATCTTCTGCTGCTTTCCTAAGCACAGTACCCAGGAGCTGGACTGGAAGTGGAGCAGCCAGGACACAAGCCAGCACCCATGTGGGATGCTGGTGTCACAGGCAGTGGCTTTAACCCACTATCTCGCAATCCTGGGTTCTTTTCCTTTTTTGAAGATTTACTGAGAGTCATTTCTGGGCAGTTCTGTTCCTCATGGCGCATTAACAACTTCTCCAGCTCCCCACAGCCAGAGCAGAGTAGAAGCAGAGCTCAAACCCTTGCTCTCTGGGATCCCACACAGCTCATCCTTCGCCCAGAGGTGTCCTAAGTCTATCTGCAGAAGCTGACCGTCTCCGTAGCAGTTGTCTTGGTTCCGCCTGGGAAATGAGGGAGGGAGAGATGAGATTCTCTGTGCAGAGAAAGGAAGTCCACCTCACGCAAGCTGATTCGATGTGCGCATTTGCACACCAAGTCCAGGGCAAAGGTCATGTCTCGGTTTAACACATCGATCACGTGTTGGCAGGCAGAAAGCGGCTCCATCTGTCTGGCGTGGAAAGCCACTCTCTCACCGTAGACAACACACTTTTTTGTTGGTATCTCTGCTGACAACCGTGTTCACAGGCAGCTGCAAGAAACTAAAGAGAGCGGCAAGGCCAGCTGTGGTGTAATTAAGAGATATCCCTGCAGGCCGTTCTCAGGGACCACAGCTGACTCAGTCGATAAGGACTGGCCAGGTGCAGGCCCGAGGGGGGTGTAATGCATTGGCCCTTTCAGGAATCCTTCTGCTGCCATCTCGGAAGAGGATGGAGGCAGAAACCGGTTAGTGGGGCGCAGGGGGCGAATGAAGAACCAGGCTCTGCTTCTTTTTCCAGCTGGAAGTTGCGGTGGCTCCCAGCAGGGTTGTGGCAGAGCCGGGACGTGAGGCCGGGGTGCTGGTGGCGCTGCCGCCCTGATCCTGGCCTTGGCCTGCCTGTGAGCAGTCGGGGAGACACAGCAACCCGTCATTGCAAGGTTGATTGCTGCCGTGTGTTATTTCGCCGAAGATGCTAGTGTGTCTTGTTGTGCACGTAGTTTGGATGAAGACATGAAGAGTGAGCCCCAGTCTGGGCCTTTTGAGCCAGCAGGCGCTTTACCAGGACTGGAAATTGGAACTTGGTTCCTCCGTTCATGGAGCAGTGTTGACTGAGCATCTACTACGTGCCAGGCACTGCTCTGACTACTGCTGTGGACTCCCCCAAATGCCCATTCTAGAGGAGCAAGACCTGTGACCAGGCTGGTGTGCCCTGAGACTGGGAGGTGGAGAGGACAGGGGTCCCAAATCCCAAGAGGCCTCCCGAGTGATGAGTGACAGCTGGAAAGGTGAAGGGGGAGGGGCAAGAGGAGCACAATCCAGTGTCACCAGGCGAGAGGACAACTGACTGTGCCTGCGGCAGGTGCAGGGCCTCAGCACTAAGGAGGTGAGAGCGTCAGGTTAGAAGACCAAGGACGGTAAGAAGCACTTGACCAGGGGCACTGTGGCGTAGGAGGCTGAGCCTCCCGCTGTGGTGCTGGCATCCCATACGGGCGCCAGTTAGAGTCCCGGCTCCTCCTCTTCTGATCCAGCTCTTTACTACGGCCTGGGAAAGTGGTGGAAAATGGCCCAAGTGCTTGGGCCCCCACACCCACATGGGAGACCAGAGGAAGCTCCTGGCTTCAGATTGGCACAGCTCCTTGTGTTGCAGCCATTTGGGGAGTAAACCAGCAGATGGACGGCCTTTCTCTCTGACTCTGTAACTCTGCCTCTCAAATAAATAAATAAAATCTTTAAGAAAAAAGAGCACTCTAAGGAGAAGGAGTCTGGCCCTTATTCAACAGGTGGAAGATGAGGTTGGGAAACAACTTGATCAGATCGACATTTCAGGAAGACTCGTCTTGTTGTCATGGAAACACATAAAGGCTGGATGTGCCAGTATCGGGTGACCAGGCAGGAGGCTGTGCTGGCCAGCACTCCACGAGGGCCATGCATGGCTGGGGGAGGGGAGAGGGAGGGTTTCGGGCAGTAGGGGTGGAGAGAAGGTGGGGGAAGGGGAAGTGGGCAGCATCCATGGGTGCATGGATGGCTGAGGCTGCTCAATGCTGCGCTTCTTCCAAGCGGAAGAGAACGTTGCCCAGTGGCCACAGGTTCACCCGCCTGCTACACACGGTGGGAGCTGGGCGTGCAGACCAGGTGGACAGCTGATCTGGGGAATGGAGTCAGCAGCAGTGAGCAGGGCTGTGGGAGCACCCGAGTCTGCCAGCTCTCCCGGATCTATGCAGTCCCTGAGGACCTGTGCCTGGGCTATCGCCGAGTCCTTTCCGGCTGCAGACATGGTCCTTTTTTTTTTTTTCTCTTACTGGCTCAGAAATGCATAACAGCTGTGTTCGCTCTTGGCCTTCTGGCCTCAGATTCATTCTAAATACATTTCTTCGTAGTAATTTCTTCTTTGAATGCTGATGTTTGGCTAGGCATTAGTGTACACAATTTTGCAGGCTCTGTGTTGCTCAATTTCTAGCTCATTTATTTGACAACTTGAAATTCCTCACAAGTGGTGCCTTTATTTTGTTATTTGCATCTGGAAATCATTCCTAACATGCCAGGGAGTGAATCTGTCTTGTCTTTTAATAACATTTTTTCTTGTTATAAGAGCAATGCATGTTCATTGTAGAAGCTTGATGGAAAAGCATATATTTAAAAATCATAATATAAAAATCTCCCAGGTCCCCCCCCCACATACACTTGAGGTAGTCACTATTGACTTCCCAAGGCTTGATGTCTCCACATTTAAACTGCACATAAATCTCCAAAGATGCACATTCCTGATCCCCACCCCTAGAGACTTGAATTCCACAAATCCAGGCTGGTTTCCGTTCCTGCAAAGCCCCTGCAGCTGCTCATGCTCCCGGTTCTGTTCCCACGCGTGACCCCTTGGTCCTCTTGACTTTTTGCTCGCGACGTCTCAGAACCACCTTTCATGTCCTCCAGTGTTCTTCTCAAGAATCAATTTTTTCAAGTTTATTTTTATTGGAAAGGCAGAATGAGGTGGGGGGAGGGAGGCAGATCCTCTGTCTGCTGATTCACTCCCCAGATGTCTGTGACAGCCTGGGCTCAGTCAGGCTGAACCCAGCAGACTGGAGCTCCGGCCATGTGTCCCCAGGTCTTGATTCTTCGCCTGCTACCTCCCGGGGTGTACATCAGCAGGAAGCAGAGTCAGCACTCAATCACAGGGACCCTGATACGGAACGTGGGCTTCCCAGGCCGTGGCTTAGCCACTGTACCACAACGCCAGCCCCCAGGCTTCCTCTGAAAGATCTGCGTGCCAGTGGTGTGGCCGTTGCTCAGTTCTAGGGCTTCTTACTGAGGGTGGGGTCTGCAGACCTGGCAGGGGCCCTTAGATGGCTCTGTTCGCTTTATAAACTGATATATCTTTTTTTTCCCCCTTAAGATATTATTCAGTGAAGGATGTTACTCCACTTACCGGACTGTTAAAGGAATCCATGACACATGAAACAGATAGAAACTTCTAGATCGCCTCCAAGGGGCGCACCCAGTTGTTTGCCTCTAACATTTCCCAGTTGTAACTTATATTATCATAACTGTTGCCATTTGTAAAGCTGGGTGTCATTCTATGTGTGCATATATGTATGCATATATATTACATATGTATGTAAATGCACATGTCCATCTATGGGCACACATGTATGGAACACATCCATCTTACCTTGTATGAAACTTCAGCCCACACACTGGCACTCAAGAGGTTTAAAATCACAGCTCAGGGACACAGGAAGCTGACCCAGCACCTGAGAGGCACAAAGCCACCATACCCTGTGCTAATGAGGTCGTCACCTGCTTCCACCTCGGCTCTGGTGCCATCTGGTGCCGTCAGCTTCCCTTTCCCCCGCTCTGTCTGGGTCCAGAACCCCTTTGTCCTCAGTTTGCTTAGCGACTGTCATCTGGGCACTCTCCCTTCTGCCCCAGTAAGGGTAAGAACCATGGCCGATGGGTGTTTGCAGCCATACATTCTTGGCAGAGTGAAGGCAGTCACTCTAAGCCCTCTGGTTCCACCCCCAGCTCTGCCCTCGTCCTCCCTTGCATCCTGCTCGATTGAGAGCAGCCCCATTGTGTTGTCTCAGCAGTGCTAAGGGTCATCCTCTGTGACAGGGACACAGGGCTGGTGCGTGTGTACCCGGCTGTGACTTCTCCCAGCCGCCGTGCCGTGTTCTTCTCATGGCATTTACACATGAGAACACTGAGTGATGGACAGACCTCAGTGCCTTAGTGGCAAAACCAGGATTTCAACAAGTTCTTGATTTAAGCGTGATACAAATATGAATAAAAAATGCAGAACCACACGTGTACCTGGTTAGACAGCTTCCTGACTTTCTGCAGAAAGAAAACACTCATGAAAGCAACACACAAATAATGAAATGGAACATGACCAGCCCCCGAGTGTCCCCTGGTGACCCCCACCGGGCACCCACTCCACAGGCCCCAGATGTAACTTGTCCTGAGTTCATGTCACATTCTTTTCCTAGTGTGTTTCTGGTCCAGCTGTCTATGCTCAGCATAGATCCATTCACATTTCAGTGCCCTGTGTGGTCCCAGATGCACAGTATTCCGTTTCTCAACACACCACATTTTATCCTTTCCAGTGTCGTGGGGGGCTGGGTCATTTCCAATCACAGTGTCCACAAACACTATAGTAAACGTACTGCTGGACACGTCTTTGCACTTCTGTTGGGAATAACAGAAAAGGCAAGAATCTCAACCTGCTGACGAACAAGTGTTGATGTGAAATTTGGGGGTCAGCATTCGTAGGTTCTGCCAAATAGTTGTTGAAGTGGTTGTGTAGAAGCTGAAACTTAAACTCATCATTGTGACTCTACAGTGCATTGTGGGAGTAGGTTGGGTAAAATCCTCACTCCTTTCTAGGCAAAACCTATCCGGTTTCTGTCCTATCAAAGTCACTCCACTACTGAAGTCCTGCTGAACTGTGACAGCTGTTGATGCAAGCCAAAGTGGGAGCCTGATGCATGTCTTTGGACCATTAAAAACGTGTTGCCTCAGGCAGCTTTTCAGCATAGTTAGACACCGTTGGAGATGAGATGCTCACATGGGAGTGCCTTAGATGGACTCCAGCTTCCTGCTAACGCTAACCCTGAGAGGCAACAGTATTCGCTCAAGTAGTTGGGTCCCTGCTACCTACTTGCATTGAGTTCCCAGCTCCAGCCTGGCCTTGTCCAACTACTATGAGCATTTGGGGAGTGAACCAGCCTATGAGATGGTGTTTGCTCGCTCACTCGCTCGTTCGTTCACTCTCTCTCTTTCCCCTTCCTTCCTCCCCCCTCACACCCCTAAACCTGTTTAATAATAATAAATCATAATACCCATATGGTCACAAGTACCAAAAGGACCTGGAGAAGATTGTTGGATTGTCCCCAATGATTCCCTTCCCTGACCAGGCATCTGGGCTCCATTCAAGAACAGGTTCTGCTAGAGCCTCCTCCATCCCACCTGGAGATCCTGAGGCTGACGCAGCTTTAAGTCAATTTTGTGGGAATTCTTAGTCAAGGTTGGAGAGACTTCATTGTTCTCAGCAGGCTTCATTTATTGTAATAGATTATTTTATAAGCCAAATAATGAACATCTCAGGGTCCCCAGAAACCCATCAAGTACCCAGATTTTTCAGCAAAGCCTCTTTTCCTGCTTTTCTGATCAAGATGTCATGAGACAACCACAGATGTCACCAGTCATTTCTCGGGCCTCACTGAGAACTACCCCACACGACTGCACCGTCCTTACTTATACAGGGCAGCCGATACTAATCACTATCAATAACGATTATCAACTCATCTATGACCAAGAGCCTTAGACACCACTTGGTTACTATTTCCTGTCCTAAGGTTTCCCACTTCTTCCTGATGCCTGACAGTGGTGGCATCCAATCACAACCTTCCCTTCACAACTGGGACATCCAAAGTCCACATTCTGTTCTCATGTAGGAACATTATGAAATAGCCATAATGCAAAAATACTTAAAACGGTGATGATGAAAAATAGTTCAGATTTTCCCCTCGTTTCGATTTTTTTCTGGAAATGGAGTGACCCAGGGCTTAGGGTGCCAAGACCAACCAGCAATGGGGCTGGTACTGTGGCATAGCAGGTTAAGCCACCACCTGCAATGCTAGAACCCTATGTGGGCTCCAGTTTGAGTTCTAGCTGCTCCATGTCTGATCCCGCTCCCTGCTAATGGCCTATGTAAGACAGTGCAAGATGGTCCCAGTGCTTGGGTCCAGGCCACCCACGTGAGAGACATGGAAGAAGCTCCTAGCTCCTGGCTCCCGCCTATCCTAGCCCTTGGTATTACAGCCATCTGGGGAGTGAACAAGCAGATGGAAGATCCTTCTCTCTCTCTGTAACTCTGATGTAAAAAAAAAAAAAAAAAAAAAACCTTTAAAAAAGAAAACGGCAACAATTTTTCCCTAGATAATGAAAGATTCACCACATGGAGTGAGACCAGGTGGCTTGGTGTGCTCAGGCAGACGACTGCCACGCCCGTCCTCCTCTGGCGTCTGAGGCTCTAGGCACCCCCTACCCCCTTCCTCCAGTGGTGGTCCCACCTGAAGCTCTTGAGCCCTTTGGTTGTGTTTGTTTATCAGCACTCCTGTCTTCTTCCTCTCCTGCCTCTGAACAGAGGATTAAGCTGGAAGGAGCCCTGCACTGGCCTGGTCCAAACACCGCACTTTTTGTTTAAGGTGGAACGTTGATTTTCCAGGATTCGAAGTGAGGATAATCTTTATCTCTGCCCTTGTCCTGGGCCCGCTGCCTGCACCTGCTCTGCAGGAGGCCTCCTTGCCCTGGGAGTGACTGCCGGACGCCTGAGGGCTCTCCCCTTGTCCGGGCTCAGTGCAAGCTCAGGGTGACTGTCAGTGAGTGTTTCCGGTCTCTAGGGTCACTTCTCCTGAGACTGATCCGATCCCACGCCTTTGCATTACTCTTAGCAGCACGCTGAGGGGTGGTCCAACCAAAAGGTTCGGCTGACATCCTCATTGGCTCCCAGAGTCAGAGCACGTGGTGGGACCCACCCAGCCGTCCAACGGAAAAGCGCTGACTGAGAACTGTAGGAAGAGGGACTGTGTCTGTGCAGTGCTCCCCAGAGAACCTGTGTGTTTGCAGAGAGTGGCTCATGTGAAGCACGCCGGCTGGTGGAGAGCTTCATCCAGTCCCCCTCGCCTGGACCCCCCAACCCTGGTGGCTCCTGCAGAGCCTTCAGGTCTAGGCTTGAATATTGCTTCCTCCAGGCAGCTCTGACCACCCAGAGTCACATCCTGTCCCACGTGCAGTCAGCCACCCTCTTCCTCTCCACCTAGTGATGGAACAGGAACTTGGCAGTCTGTTGTCCCGGATCCTTCCCCTCTGCTTTGCTGCAAACCCCAAGATAGCAGAAACTCGGTCTTTCTTGTTCATTGTCTTATCCTCCGTATCTGGTGCAAGTCTCATAGGCTGGGCTATTGATAAATATTGGTTGAATGAATGAGTAGTCAAAGGCCGGCTGGGGTGCTCTCCCCATGGCATGGTAAGAATTGAGAGCAGTATGTCTTGGGCATGCCTGTTTCCTACTGACAAGTACTTACACGTTCTTTCATATGCTAACAGGTTGATAAATTAATTTCATTAAATCTGGGATTGATAACAGTGCTTTTTCTTTTTATTATGTAAGCTATTAAATGGATGAAAATATAGACTTGGTAGGACAACGGCAGTGTTTGTCTCAGAATCTTAAATGTAATATATGCATATTTATACACATTTTTATGTAACTCCTATTATGTAAAATGTTATGTAAAGTATGTTTGTTGTTGTGGGGTGAATTTCCTGTATTTCACTTTGTGGGAAGAATTGTTCTTTAGGTAAATATTGCAGGTAGCCCAAGCCAAAGCAAGCCGCTGGAATACCAGTATTTTTATACACTCGTATAACACCCTACATCCCTGTCCGACTGTCCTTTGAAGTTAACGTGCCCGTGCGTTAGTGGGAATGTGGCCTTTGGCACTGTGACTGTCACCGTGGAATTGTGTGGTGGGATCACAAGCTCTCTCGGTTGGACGCTTCCTCCTGTGTGTGTCTTGGTGTATATTTTTATATTTCCCTCATCTCCACTGCCAGGCTCCGTCAGCTGCCTGCCTGCCTGCCTCTGATACGGTGAACTAATCCTTAGAATCTGATGCTCTGAAGTGGCCGTGGCCTGGGGTACTTGTATCGTGCATGGCCCGATCCCGTGGTACAGGTCCATAGCAATGGGCTGACACAGACTTGGTTTCTGCCCTGCTGGTGTCCAGCTGTTGGACCTCCAGACAGGTCTCTGACATCCTGAGTCGTCGTCTTGTAAGGGCTAGTAACACTGGCCCTCCATGCTGGGGGAAGGATAAAGTGGCCCCGACGAAGTGCTTTGCCAAGGCGCTTCTCCCTTCTCCCTCTGCCTACCTGGGTAGGTTCAGTCTGCACAGATGGTAAGTGGTACTGAAGCTTTGTCCTGGGAAGAACCCACGTAGACTTGTATTGATTCGGAGGCTCAGGGCATCTTTCATCCTTGAACTTGATACTCTGCCAAAGAACTGGAGCCACGCTATAACTAACCATCGCCTAACCGGTGTGCTCCTGTATTTACAAAGGATGCCGATTTGATTCAGCGTTGCCCAGGCAGAATCATTCAGAAACAAAACCTTGTAAAAAGCAGTCGTCTTGTCTCCCACCTGCTGTATTCCATGGGAATGCATGATCAACAAAATATTCATGAATAGAATGTGTTCCAACTGTACACTTAGGGCCTGGAACATCAAAAATAAACTGTGATTTTTGAGCAAACTAATACCTTTTTCCTGGAGATATCATCTTGATTATGCTGTGCCCGAGTCCTGCCAAAAGAATTGTTTTAAAAACACAAAAAGAGATGCATTCAAACCAGCTCGTTGTTGATTTTCTGCCTGCTCAGAGCTAATTTTCCCTGAAAAATCGCACAGGAGTCCAGCTGTCAGGATGGCTTCATTACCTGAAGTGGGGATTCTGGCTTCTGTGAGTGGAAGGTTCCGTCTGCACAGGGGGCTATTTTGCAAACAGCATCCTCGTCAGCAGAACGGTAGTAGGAGTGCCCTGCTCTCCTGCCAGGCCGCAGCTACTGAGCCTGCCTCCCGGGAGCCCCACAGGAGGCCAGGAACCCCCGGGGAGCAGCGGCAGGACCGTGATCCCGTCGGCTGTGGCCTGGTGGGTTTGCAGCGCAGATGGCCCGCACTGCACGCAGAGGCAGGGAGGACGTGTACTCTTTGCCCTTGCTGATCCAAGCACGGGGACTTGGCGTGCGGTTTTTGCTCCCCATCCATATGCTGCTCCTCTGGTTTATTTGTCCACACGAAGGCAGATGCAGCCTGAAGCAGTGGGGCAGCCAGTTCTGCTGTAATGACGGCGATGAGCTGTTTGTCAGGGCACCGCGGGCTGCAGGGCCACCTCGCTCCCCGACAAGCATCGAGCAGAGGTGACGCAGCCCCCATCTTGGCCGCCAGTCATGGGGACGTGGATGGTGCACAGCATTTGGTCTGAAGTGTATTGGTGAAACCCCAAAAATGGGACTCCACCAAGCTTAGTGAAAAGGAGTGAGGGGAGGTATGTGGTTTTGAAGATGAGGGGCCTTGCTGCAAAATTATCATGCTACGAACTTCCCTGGTATTGTCATCATTATCATTAATTGTTGAGCAGGCCGCATCAACACAGTTCAGCAAAGAGGCAAAGAGAAGGCTTCTTAGGGGCCTGTTGGCTAGCTGCTCCCTGGCTCTTGATTTTTGTTTTTGTTTTTTTTTTTTTTGAAGGAATCATTCCAGACCTCTGATTCATCCTCGCCTTTGCCCTCCTCCCCCCATTCATTATCTGATTGGATCAATATATATCGAACAGTTATTATGCCAGGCCTCGGGGACACAAGGACTGGCAGGCCATCGTGTGCTGTGCCCTCCTTGATCTCGCTCACACTGCCTTGGGGAAGGCCCTGCTATTGGGTGGAGTGAGCGTCCCCAGGAGTCAGCTTGGAAACCACAGAAAGAGCATTCGAGGTGGGGGGACGGTGTCTGCAGAGGCCCCTGGAGCCACATGACATTGTGTAATGGGAAACTCTGCCACGTGGCTTATGCATTGTAGGGCGGGTTTGTCTCACATCGCACACAGCTGAACAGTGGGCTAAGACTGACCTGCGCACCTGTGTTAGGGCCAGCAGCTCCGCCATCTGTTTGTTCTTCCCTTGTGGTCACAAGGTGGCTGCAGCAGCTCGGGGATCATATCCAAGGTCAAAGCAGCAGCAAGGAGAAGGTTATAAGTCAAACATCTCTGTCTTTTTTACCAATTAAAAAAAATAATAACAAGTGTTCCAGAGATTCCCTGTAGATGCCCACTTACGTCATACTAACTCGATCAGTACTCCACAAATAGCCCAAGCTTTGAGAAGGCAGTTACAAAAAGCAAAATTTAGTTAGGAATATCGGTAACCCAAACACAATTAGAGTTTGATTATCAGAGAAGAGTGAGGTGATGAGTATTTTGAAAGTATGTTCCAAGTTTACAGAAAACAAGATCAGTGAGGCTGAACCGCGTTGCTGGAGTGAAACAACGAGTGCGAAGTTGTTTGGAACAAGAGGATTCAGCTCCTTGCAGAGCCCGGGGCCTCGGGCGTGGGTTAGGGTGTGTGTTTCACCTTCTCAGTGTCACCTCCTCCTGCTTCCCTGCCCGCTTCCCTCTGGAAGTCCCAACTCGAGGCGTGGTTTTGCCTTGCGTAAAAGATCACAGTAGGGGCCAGCGTTGTGGCGCGGGGGGTGAGGCTGCCACCTGTGATGCCAGCATCCCACATGGGCGCCGACTCTACACCCGGCTGCTCCACTTCCATCCAGCTCCCTGCTAACGACCTGGGAAAAGCAGTGGGAGATGGCCTCAGTGTTGGGGGCCCTGCCTCCCATGTGGGAACTTTCATCCCAGTCCTGGCCAGTGCAGCCATTTGGGGAGTGAACCAGCAGAGAGCAGATTCTCTCTCTCTCTCTCTCTCTTTCTTTCTCTTTCTCTCTCTTTCTCCCTCCCTCCCTCCCTCTCTTTAACTCTGACTTTCAAACATGCAAATATATATTACAAAAAAAGATTGTGATAATCTTCTAACCGGACCCCATTTCTCTGTTTCCTGCCAGCTCCATCCCATCTCTTTGCTGTAGCTGTTACAGAGTCCACCTGAAAATACCCCGTGTTCCCTGTTGCTTAAGTTCCAGGCTTCTCCATGTGACCTCCCAGTCATTCTGACTTGGACCCCCATCCCAGAGCTTCATCCACTGCCCTCCTTGTCCCGCCATGATTTGTCACAGTCATTCTGTGTTATTTACAGTTCTGAGAATGCTCAGCAGAAATACACTGCCTCAAGTCCTTTTCTAGTAAGTCCCGGAATCAGCATTAGAGCAAGGGCCCCCTTTCTGCTTGGGAGTTTCTAAGTTTCGTCTTGGACAAGGGCGGCTCACTCTTTCACCTCTTCCCCACGCCCATATTCCATCCCAGGATGGTACCCATCACACTAACGGGCTCTCCTTTGTCCACCTGGTGTCTTCTTCCTGCTGGTCTCCAGGGTCATGGGGAGCTAAGACATCATCTTGGTTCCGGCTCTGAGCACAGCACCCCGAACCACTGACTGCACGCAGCAATGGTGATGACTTTTACAGAAGCAATATGAAGATCTGGGAGCATGAGGCCTCAGCGCTTCCAGGGACTAGAGAGGCAGGGACTGAGGGAATCTGAGCAGCAGCATCAGGACTTCTATCTTGAGAACAAGATGGGGTCAGGGGCCGTAGGGAAATCTAGGGCTCCAGAGACAGACCCGTCTCAGGGCTCAAATCTCACCTGCCAGGTGACGGCTCGGGTGAAATCTGTGCTTCATCCTTGGTGCCTGCACAGTGGAGGGCTAACCAATACTCGCCTCAGGAGGTTTTCCAGGAGACTGACTGGTTAAGGTGATCCTGGAGTCTTCCTGGCGTGTGGTAACCCTGAAACCCCACTGTTCCGTGGTGGTGTTCCATGAATATCTAACCCCAGTAGCAGTGTCGGGAGCAGGGGTGAGGGTCCTCCCTGAAGACTCAGGCAGGGCATGGAGTTGCCCTGCACTAATAGCACTGATTCTCAAAGGCGCTGTTGGACTCATCCAAAATTATTTACTCATTGTAAAGTCTCCTTTCGGCTCCTTTCTATGCCAAAACGTAGCTCTATCCCCATTCTAACAATAATGACCTAAAGAAAATCTTATGCTCATCATCTTACATTAAGGTAATTGAAAACCACAGTTGGAGAGTGGACTCCAAATGTATCAGGAAATTAATTCAATTATAAATAATAGGAATCGACTGTACTCGAATGTGCATGAAGTATAGAATTATAGTTAAACATTTAAGGAATAGGTCCTTATCTTGTTACTATGGCTACAGGTTACTCCAAGACACAGTGGCTCTATGGTAACAATGGAATTACATTATTTCCTCTCCATATTGAAATATTCAGCAACTCATTTCCTGTCGCTTCATAATAAATCGTGTTAATGACCTCGGAGGTGGAAACCAAGGTGGTGAGATCGACTCGTGCTATCGAGTTTTTCCACTCAACGCAGCAGAGAATGCGCGCTTTCTCTCATTCGGCTGGGAGGTGCAGGGAAACAATGAGAACGAGACGCAGGGGTATCTCACGGGAAGGAGCTAGCATCAGTCTCGAGTACTTACAATACTTCTTCCCGGGGCCCAGGGTAGGATCACAGCCATGAGAAAAGCATTCACGAGGAGTTACCGGTGCCTGTTACGTGCTGGGCATGTTAAGATAGGACCCTCCCCTGCCTCACCACCTGCTCTCTTTTAAAATTGTTGTGATGTTTGTGTGTGTGGTGCTGAACCCCCAAAGCAGTGGGAATAACGGGGACTAATGAAGAAAGCAAGCTTTGCTGGTTCACCAAATCCTTGTTGTCAGTGCCCAGTTTCTCAAAGGTTGCTCACGCGTTTGTAGAGCCTGGAAGTTGGAAGTGGAGGCAGAGTGCAGGTGCCAGCTCTTCCAGATGCTCAGCCTGTGCCTGCTCTTCCCCACGCTGTGTCCAGTGGCATCACCGGGGTACCTTGAGTCAGTCTTGACAGGAACACACACACTGCAGATATGAAACTGCTCCGAATCAGACTGGTCTCCCTCCTTCCCTCTCTCTGTCCTTCCTTGGCTTGCTGGAGAAGCCAAGATGGTAGATGTTGCCCTACCCTCTTATGATTTCCATCCAGGGCCAAGATGGTCTCTTAGTCCTCTGTCTGCCTCTCCCACAGCCCCTTGCACCTGTCTGCGCGATGGGTTTTTGCTCCTGTGCATTAAGAGACAGTCCAGACAACAGCAGTTGGTTTTTCTACTCCTCTCTCCTCAAGCCAGCATCTCTTACCAGGACTTAGCTTGACAACAGCCTTGGAGTGAGTCGCCTTCTATCCTCTCTAGCTCCGACCCCCCATTGATTTCCACACCATAGCAGAGTGATACTCTGCAACTGCAAATCACTTACGCAAACCATACAAAACAAATGTGGAAAAATCAGGTTAGAAATCAATGAGATTAAAAATTGGAAAGCAACAGAAAAATTAACAAAGCCTAAAGCTGCTTATCTGAAAACATCAATAAAATTAATGGAAGTCTAACCAGGCTAACAAAGAAGGGAGAAAGAGGACCCAAATGAACAATAGCACAAATGAAAGAAGGACCATCACGCTGATCCTGTGGGCAGTAAAAGCATGAAGGAATGCTCCAAGTAATGCTAGGCCAAGAAATTTGCTTAGTGGGATGGACAAACTCCTCGAAAGAGAAAAGCAATCATAGTTCACATGAGGAGAAATAGGGAACTACAATAGTTCTGTACTTATTCAATAAAGTGAATTGATCGCTAGTAATATCCACAAAAAGAAAGCATGAAGCCTACATTTTTTTCATTAATGAATTTTGCCAAAAATTTAAGGAAGAAATACTAATAAATCACAGTATCTTCCAGAAGATAGAAGCAGAGAATATTTCCTAACTTGTCCTATGAGAGCAGCACTACCTGAATGTTCAGAACATTTAAGGGCATTACAAAAACTGCAGACCAAAGGTCGATACCTCTACAAAGATAAATGTGGATTTTGCAAATATCAGCCTGTCAAATACAGCATGTAATAAGAATAATTACATCGTAGAAGCCGGTGTGCTTTCTTCTGGATGTGTAAGGTTGGTTCAACGTCTGAGAGTCAGTTAATGCGATCCACCTTGTCACCAGAATAAAGGAAAAGAAACCAAATGACCATGCAGTTGATGCAGAAGAAGCATTCAGCAAAATCCAATACCGATTCATGGCGACAACTCGCAGCAAACTAGGAACAGAGAACTTCAACTTGGTAAAGAACGTCTACCAAAACACTCTGGCGCAAGCCTCCTTCTCCGTGGTTCCAGGTGGTCTGCTCTCTCCCTAAGGTCAGAAACATGGATGTTCCACTGTTACACTGAAATTCCCCACGGATGCCATGCAATAAGAAAGAGAAACGAGTGTTCCACACATTGGAAAGGGCATAAAGCTGTCTGTATCCAGAGACGGCGTGGTTGTCCCTGTACAAAATCCCAAGAATGGACGAAAACGTCTCAAACTATTCTGAGTGTGGCAGATTCAGAGAATCCCAGGTGGGTGTGAAAGCCGACATCTGGGCAGATCCTTCGCCAAAGAAGATGTGAACATGGGATGTGAGCAGGTGAGAAGACGCCCAGCATTACTGTCCTGAGGGCAGTGCAGATCAAAACGATGAGATGTCGGCACACACCTGTCAGGGTGGCGGAGAGGGCGCCACGGGCTGGTGAGGACCGCTCACTCGTCCTGGTGGGAACGCAAGAGAGTGCACCGCTTTGGAAAACAGCCTGGCAGCTTCTTGCAAAGCTAAACATACTTTTTACCATATGACTCAGCAGTTGTGCTTACGGGTATTTACTCCACTGAGCTGAAAGCGTTGGGCCCACAACATTTGCACACGAGTGTTTGTGACAGCTTTTCTCTTAATCGCTAAAAACTGGGAGCAGTGAAGACGGCCTTCGGGAAGTGAGCGGATGAACAAGCTGTGATACCTGTGTGCAGCGGAATACTATTCACCAAAGGAAGGAATGTGGACTAAGCTATGCAAGGAAATGAATGAATATTAAATGCATATTTCTAAGGGAAAGAAGACACCCAAAAAGGCTGCATACTGTGAGATTCCATTTTTGTGACATTCTGGACAAGAAAACCTAAAAACCTGTGGGATTCGTGGTTGCCAACAGTTTGGGAGAAAGAGTATCAATGTTTAATAAACGAAGTGCTGGGTATTTTTTTAGGATGGAGGAATTATTCTGTATGATACTGCGATGGCGGATGTGTGACACTGTGCATTTGTTACACCTGTAGAAATTCACAACACCAATACTGGCCATGAAAAAGATTCCTTGAGAAGCTTACAGATCCTAGGATGGACTGAAGAACATTAACAGGGGAAGGGAACTGTGTTAAAAAAAGAAGAAACAAGGTTACAGAAGGGAGCTGCACAGGGTCTGGGAGTGCTGACTTAAATGAGGAAATGAGTGGCGTCCCTAAGACTAAACATGAATGAAGTTGCGCACAGCCCCTATACTCTGGTTGATACTGGTCTTTCCCAGCAAGGTCATGTTAACAATTCTGGCATCATCATTTGGGAAGACTTGAATGGAACTATTAGGCAAATGGAGGGAGGACAGTGGAAGTCAGAATTCTCTCTGTTGATATAGAAGGTCATGGACAATCCAGGGAGGAAGCTGGAACAGATTATGGGGGCAAGGAGCTTGTTGACACCTTCAATGTGAACCATACCCTGTCGCTGTCTTAAAACTCTTAATGTGTTTGTAGCCAGGGCTCCTTGGGTGGCCCCCCTTGGCCCTACATTCTACCCTTTCCCTGGTCAGCTGCACCCATTTCCATGACTTCACCTTACCCCAGCACCCTGCACACTCCCGTGTCATCTCTCAGTGCTCTGCCAAAACCAGACCCGCATTTCCAACTCCTTGATGCATGTCTCCGCGATTTTCTCCAGACCTCTGGAATATACCATGTCTCCAATGTGCTTGTTGTCTACTTCTCCTATTTCATAAATCCGTGTTTATTACAAAATAGCTAGTATCAATATTCTGAGTCAAGCAAAAAATGAAATTTAAAAACGAAATCACCAGATTGGAGTCTTTGCTTTCCCTTACCCCCATCCGACTGTCACCAAGGCTTGCTCCCCCACGTGGCTTCCCCTGCCTCAGTTCCTCTCCCATTGTCTCTCTTCCGGGTCACCGCAGGGGAGTCCCTGTGCTCCCTATTCTTCCTTCTCTAATCCCACCCTTCTCGAGTTCCCTCCTGAGTCACTGGACTGTGTCAGCCTCCAGTGGACTGATGCTAAAAGTGAATCAAGTTTAAACTGTTCAGTGATCCAGGGGCCTCCCCAGTATCACCTGGGCTCTCTGCCTGCCTACGCCCCAGCCCCCAACATTCCTGTCCTCTCCCGCTCTGGGAGATGTCACAGTTCCTTCTGTGTGCATCACCTGGGTGCTGCCCACTTCTGTATGAGCTGCCTTAGCTGGGAGGCCCGTATGCCTCTTTGCTCAGCCTCACCGAGGACCCAGTGTAGGACCGTGAGAAATAAGCCGTCTTGCCAAACCACGCGCCTAATCTCGCAGTCTTGTTTCCTTCTAGCCTTTTCTCTAGCCATCAGCCACATCCAGAGCTTTCCACTGCGCAGATGCATTCTGTCTCTCTCCTCTCCTGGTCACTCTAGAGGCCCCTGCAGGAGAAAAGACAGCTCTTAGCAGGCTTGCAAAGCCTTCAGTGTCCAGAATCCTCTGCCTCATCTCTCTCTCTCCCTCTCCCTCCCTCTCTCCCTCCCTCCTACCCGCCTTCCCATCCTCTCTCCTTTCCTCTCCCTGTCTTGTCTTTTTGTCTCTCTCCACTTCTGTCCTCTTTTCTCTCTGCTACTATTTTCCTTTGTATTGCTATTTCTGCTTTCTCTCTCTCTCCTGTCATTCATTCTCCTCTCTCTCTCCCTCCATCTCTCTTCTCTTCTCTCTCCCTCTATTTCCATTCTCAAAAAAATGCCCTTTGATGCCTCACATCCTGGTCTTCGCTGAAGCTGCTTCCCATGCTGTGAACCCCTTTGCTTCTTCAGTGATGTCATCTTGACCTTTCACCCCAGCTTTGCTCTCACGTGCTGACTTGCGCCTGTACCTGGGACTCACACCTGACTATGTCTTGCTGGTCCACATCTCACCTAAAAATCACTTCCTCCAGGAAGCGACTCCTAGTCCTGTCCTCACATCACTGCCTCTGTGTCCTCTAGCACCTCTTAGAGTTAAAGCAAAATTCCTGCGTCCTCTGAGATGAAATTTCGAAGCCGCACACGTGTCTGCTGAGGGAAGCTTGGGTTTCATTTCAACCTGCTCCTCCCAAGTCCTTTCTGCAGGGCCCAGCCTTCCCCACTAACCATTCCCATTGCCACCACAGCAGCTAGGAGGTTGTGTGCTGGTCTTTATTTCCTGTTCCTAAGCTTCCCAAGATTGTGTATATATATTTTTTACATTCCTAATATATTCCCAATGCCCAAACACTTTGCATATGAATATTGGATACTAAATAAATGACAATGAATGAAGGAGGGAAGGAAAAAATGACCCTTCTGTAGAATGGATGAAGCAGTAAGTAAATGTGTTCTTAAATCTCCTATTTTGAAACCTTTGTACCAACTCTATAAGAATATTAATACTTTTTAGGTCCTATTGTATTTTTCATGATGCTCAACTTAATACTCCATTTGAACTAAAATATTTCCTTACTATTTTACCTGCTGTTTTAGACTGTAAGTTTCCCAATATCAGTGATTACAAATTATGTATTGTTATGACAAGCACAGTATTAAATACACGGCAGGTGTATACACTGTGCTTGAAAGAAAATGAGATGAATTATATTCCTGTATCACGCAGCCTTTCTGTGCATAGGTGCCCAGATACTCATCATGCCCTGTTTTATTCCAGATGCTTAGAACGATGAGCAAGGCACATGAAATCCCTGTAGGAAACTCACAGTCCCATCAGGGAGACAGACATAAAACTGAACCGTGGCAGTTCAGTGTGTTTTGTTACAGATGTGTGGTTTGTGGACTAACTGTGTTAAAACCGCCTGAAATATTACAACAGTGATTTGCAGACCAAACCCCAGGCATAGTTTGGGTGTGGCTTCAGCATTCCCCAAGGGGTTATTGTAATGGGTGGCTTGGTCCCAGGGTGGTGGTCCTGAGATGTGGGGCTCAGTGGCTGGCTCTTACCTCACTGGGACTATGCCTTTGGCAGGCAGTTCCCCCGTCCCTTTGAATTCTTGTGAAAGGGTTGCTATAAAGGAGCAGGTCTGGTCCTTGCTGTCCTATAGTCTCCTGGGTCAGGGTGTCACCACCTTCCCAGACACACATTTCACCATCACCATCTGCCATCCACCATGGACCATAAGGTCTTCACCACTGAGCTGAACCTCCAAAAGTGGGTTAGATAAAGCTCTCTGTCTTTATGAGACAGATGTTTCATGATGGTATCAGAAAGCTGGCTGGCACAACCCCCCACCTAATGAAGGAATGGTGTTGGAATGCCCCTCCCCATCTTTCCTGCCCATGTCACCCTGTCACCACTGCCCCCTTCTAGCAAGGAATGTGTCCCAGCCTCGTGTACCTATGGGGTGATGGCTGTCATCTCCTGAACCTGGAAACTGATTACTGGAACCCAGCACGTGTAAAATGAGGTGGGCTTTGGACGTGCATTCCAATGAGAATTTTTCTTTGAAAAAAAATTTTTTTAATTTTCTTTTTTAAATAAATTCTAATTTTTTGTTGTTGAAACATAACATACAGCCGGTGCTGCAGCTCAATAGGCTAATCCTCTGCCTGTGGCGCCAGCACCCCGGGTTCTAGTCCCGGTCAGGGCACTGGATTCTGTCCTGGTTGCCCCTCTTCCAGTCCAGCTCTCTGCTGTGGCCTGGGAGTGCAGTGGAGGATGGCCCAGGTCCTTGTGCCCTGAACCCGCATGGGAGACCAGGAGAAGCACCTGGCTCCTAGCTTCGGATCAGTGTGGTGCACTGGCCGCAGCGGCCATTTGGTGATGAACCACTGGAAAAGGAAGACTTTTCTCTCTGTCTCTCTCACTGTCCACTCTGCCTGTCAAAAAAAAAAAAAAAAAAAACCATAATACACAGACCAAGAAATGCACCTAAGTGCTCGGAGCAGTGAGTGTTTTGTCCTCTGAACACACTCATGTCCTTCACCCAAACGAAGGACAAAGCATTACTAGTATTCCCAGAGCGCTGCCCATCCCCCTCCATTTCTTCTTTAACACAGGGAAAGCTGAGTACGCTGTCATTACGTGGTGTGACAGCTGAGTACCAAGTGATACGACACCCACAGAACGCTCTCTGTGCACTCTAACTTTGGCCGATGAGGGAATATGTGACATTAGTCTCTCTGGTGTCTTCTTTCACTCAGCATAATGATCTTCAGTTGCATCCCTTTGGCTGAAGAGCTCAGGACTTCATTTTTCATGGCTGAGTAATATTCCATTGTGCACATAGACCACATTTTCTGTGTCCAGTAACCAGTTGATGGGCGTCTAGCCTGAGTCTGTATCTTTGCTGTTGTGAATCGAGCTGCTATACACCCAGGAGTGCAGGTATCTCTTTCACACGCTGATTTCATCTCGTTGGGAGTGGGATGGCTGGGGTCGTACTCTAGATCGACTTTCGGTTTTCTGAGGAATCTCCTTGCGGTTTTCCAGATGGGTTCCAGTCCGCATGCCCAATAGCAGTTTCTTGGGCACCTTCTTCTCCACAGCCTGGCCATCGTTCGCTGTTTTTGGACCCAAGGAATATTTTCTAAGAGGTGTTAGATGGGTTTCGCAGAAGCAACTGGTTTATTTTCCAGGACAGTTTCTCACAAAATCGAAGCCCAAACTGCTTAGCCCACTAGAGATCAAATCAGGAAATCTGCTTTTTGTAGAACAAACATAAAAAAGCAGATTTGGGGTTCAGGCCATAGCCAGTGACTTTCGGCGTATAAAGTCCTTCCTTAGGAAACTAAACAGAAAGGAGCTTTATTCTTTCTGTAAATGTGCATGAGGGGTAGATTGTGTGCTTCAGCTGCTGGGAGGATCCCCTCGGAACTGCAGGAAATTCTTTCCACATCTTTCTAAAATTGCTGTTTGATGTTCTACATGCCAGAATGACTTTGTGAAATAGTGCTGTCTTGGAAACCACCTAAATGACCCACAGTAAGGAAGTCATTAAATAAATTATGGGGTGGATATGATGTACTATTATACAGTCATTAAGATCATGTTTTCAAAGAATTTTGTAAGCTTATAGGAAAAATGCACAGAAAATATTACTAAAGGAAAATACAGGCTGAGAATGGTATTATAGCACTGTTAGTTTTATTAAAAAATCATATGTATATACCAAGATGTTAACAGTCGGATCTGTTACTGTTGGACTACCGCTTAAAGGCAGCTCCTTTAAAATTTTATGCTTCAGTGTTTTTATATTAATTTGAGGTTTCTGTAATGGTCGTATTTTATTTTGGGGATAGCCTTGAAATTGGTTGTCCAGTCTGGCACAAGTATAAGAGTAAAAGAGGAATCTCTAGCAGTGACGCCCCCAGGACTCTGAGCAAGACCAGGGCTGTTTTAGACACTCATGATGCGTGGTTGTTAGGGGTTGAATTACGTTCTTCAGCATCAACTTTGAAATCCTAACTCGGGGCAGGTGTCTCAGAACGGAACCTCCCGTGGAAGTCGGGTTGTTGAGTGTGCAGTCACAGTGATGATCTTAGGGAGGCACATAAGAAGAGCATGATCACAATGTGAAAGCCAAGCTCGGAGTGAAACATCCACAAGGCACAGAACACAAGGACTCCCTGGAATCCACCAGAAGCGGCGAGGCGGGCACAGAGCAGAGTCCCGTCTGAGCTTTGCAAGGAACGAGCCCGGCTAATACCTTGATCTGAGATCTCTAGCCTCCAAAACCGTGAGAGAATGTGCTTCTGTTGTTGGAGCCCCCCACTCTGTTGTATCTTGGCGGTGTCCTTGGGAAGCTATGAGGATGTTCCTCATGGTTCTTCGGGTTGGGGAACAAGGGCGATGAGTTGGGCAGTGGGAACGGGGAAGCAGGCAGTGCAAGGCAGGCAGGAAGCGTGTTCCGTCAGCTAACAACACACAGTTGCTGTGCAGACCTGCTTGCTGTGGCCCCTCGCCTGGCCTCCCCCGGGCATCTCTGTGCCAGTGATGTCGAACACAGGAGCTATAAACCTCCTCCTGGGGTCCTGCCCCCTTTGTCCCTTGCGGCGAGACCAGCGTGTCCTAGAGAGGAGCCGCTTCCTCAGTCTGGGTCTTGAAATGAAGACTTGGAGAGAGCTGTAATTGGCTTCAGTGCACCGGTCACACGCGATAGAAACGGCCCATTGCCAGTGAAATCTAAGATTATCAGGTCATTTATTGTTGCAGCAGATTTTAGCCTAAGCTAGCTAATAAAATATTGGCTGAGTAACTACCTATGCCGTGCCCCGGAAGAAATAAATTAGACCCAGATTTTGCCAGGGAGGAGCTAATAATAAACTATGTGTCATTTGCTTTTTAAAGGATGAAGAATTTTGATCCCAGGTGGGCTTTTCTTTTGCGGGGATTGGGAGTTGGGGGGGGTTAACACCGACAAGTTAATGTTAAATGTGCTGTTTCAGTTGGTTTTCCTGTAGCAAAAATCTTTAAATCTTTAATCTCATATTCAAAGTAGTTCTTGAAATCTTGAATTACATGTACAGATTTAAAGTTTGCCAATTAAAGTTTCACAGTTCAAGAGAAAAAAAAAAAAGCTCTTACGAAAAATAAACCTAAGTCAATTATTCAGTTATTTAATTCACATTTGGAAAATGAGATATTCAGACACTATTAAGTTATATTAGGAGGAGAAAAACCCTTTCTGTGGAAACGGTCAAATTTATTTCATTTACTGTTAGAGAATATTAATGTCCAAGAGCAGGCTCAGAAAGCATGCCAAATTTGTCAGCGATGAGTAGGGTATGCGGGGTAGCGGCAAATTTTATAAGGAAAGGATAGCAAGGAGTCATGACTCAAGTGCAGGTCTCCTTGGAGGGACAAGGTCAGGTTCTAGAGTCAGCATTGTAAAGCAAAAATTGCATGGTGTCAAAGGTATCCTTGAGAGTCCCTTAAATGGCCCTTAAATTGTTGGGACGTGGACCTTTAGAAGCTCAAAAGCCACGAATTAGCGCCTCTGGCTTCCCTAGGGCGGTGACAGTCAAGTCCCGATGTGAAAGGGGCAGAGGTCAATGGAGAATATTAAGGGTCTGTGTGCTCTGGTCCACCTCTTGGTCTCCTGGTCTCTCTCTGGCCAACTTTCCCCCAAACTTTCTACTCTTGCTCTTCCCCCTCCGCAGTGCATGTGGTAAAAGTCAAGTAAGTTAAACGCGCACATTAAGCAGCTCCAGTCTTTATTATGCTACAGTTTTTAGATGTGGAGCGAATGCTTTGGAGGCTAGGAGATAAAGAGAGGACTGTGGAGGAGACAGCAAGGCAGCGGGGGAGAACTGAAGCAAGAACAGGTGGTGTAACTACAGGCTGGTCACGTCTAGGCGGGAGCAAGTGCAACAGCCCCACACGCCGGGGTGTCCTCGGACCTGCACTACAGCCTAGACTCATTTGAGCTTTCAAAAATGTTGATGTCCAAGACCCATGCTGGGTGCACCCCAACTGCTGGTAACAGGGGAATCCGTGTGGCTGACCCAAAGATCAGCATGCCTTACGTGTCACTGAGGACAACCAATGTCAGGAAACCCAGAAGGCATCAGATGCATGTCTGAAGGTTGAGCAGGAATCCGCTGGAACAGACCAGCCTTCCAGGATGAGGGAACCCCAGGAGCAAAGCTTTCCTAGCACCAGGTGGCTTTGAACTCAGCACTGGAATGGATTGAAGAGTAGCCAGGCTGCTTGGCTTGAGTCAGTGCTCACTGTAACACGTGGGCTTGCACCTGAACGTGTCAGCAACTCTCTGCCTTTGCCAAGGGCCACTGGTTCTTCAGAAGCCCAAGTGTTGATGGGTTCTGGATGGTGATGCCCTTCGTAGTTCCAGCATGCATCCCAGAGCACGGTTGTGAAAGCCCTTAGCTTTCAAGGTTCCGACCCTCTCACAGTATCCCATCCACGACACCCGCACTCTGAGAAACGCACGATCCGCAGAGGCAGCCGGCCCTGTTTGGGTCCCGAGCCCTTCCTGGAGGGGAGCGATTGCCTGTGTGTCCAGGCTGACCAAGGGTGCTCTTTCAAGCTGAAGAAAATCAATTTTGTTGCGGTTGCTGCACAAATGTTGATGTTTCCAAAGACAGGGATAAGAGGCGCCGTGGGCAGCTAACCAGCTCCTAATGGGTCTAGACCAACTTCTCCTCACCTGTTGCATCTTGGCAACGTTGAACCTGGCTTTCACAGCATCCATTTCTGCTGAGGGAGCCTCCCCCAGCCTCCTCCCATAAATCCCGCGCTGCTTTATTCCTTATTCATTCAACATCGAGGTTTTATGGCCATAATATATTTATACTAATTCAGAGACTTGCCATCAAATAGAGGCACATCTCTGTGATCCAGAAGGCGGCATACGCGCCGCTTCTGACACTGTGGAGGAGAATCGGGCCTGCCTCTCTTCCCACAGTGCTCTTCAAAGGAGCAGTTTTCCAACAGCCACACAAAGGTGTCATAGCTAATAAGACGGAGTTTTCCTTTCTTGTTCTCATCATCTCTTCCAAATCAAGGGTGCCGGCCAAAACGCATGACGTCAGCCGACGTGGCTCCTTCAAGAACTGCCTCCCTGGGGGTTGTTGTCATTAGATCCTGGCTCCGTAGATTGTCACTGAGTTGGCTTTTTAGGTTGATTGGAATCATTTTTTATTACTTTGTAATAGCTTGTCACTGCACCGTCCGTGTAATTAGCAGTGCCGTGGTTCACATGAGCCGCAGAGGTGATCACAGACCACAGCACAGTTACCTGCGGCTGCTCTCCCTTGCAGGACTAGAGCCAGGTGGAGCCACGCGCCTGCTCACAGGCGGGCAGTGGGACGGCAGGACAGGAGAAAGGGCGCTGCTTCCCTTTGGGATCTGCTTCCGTCCCCGCCGATTGGATGAGTCAGAGAGATTTTGCAAACATCCTCCGGCTAGCCCAATTTACATTATGGTTATGTTTTAATTGCATTTTAAAGTCTAAATGGGGTTGATTGTGAAAACTGTCTCACATCATTTAAGGGAACTAGAGATTTCTTTTTATGGAAAATGTAAAAGGACCCACAGCAGGGTAGTATCACCTTGCCTAAGCAGTGAAGGAGAGAAGTCTGCCCTGGATGCTTCCTGAGATCATTCTAGAAGCGATCGGCAGCAGCCCCTCCCCCACCTGCACACGGGACGCACTCCTGCGAGAACCATGCACTTCTGATCTTTTCATTCTTCCGTGGATCCCCGTGGGTATAAAGTGGGTTCTCTGGTCCACCCACGGAGTGAGGCAATCTCTGGGCCTGGGATCCGTCCTCAGTCCAGGAGCTCACACTCGGCTGAGCACTCAGGGGAGAGGGAGTTCCAAGCCTTCGTCCTTCTCATCTCATTTTTAAGGAAATGTTTTCTTTTGTGAAATTCTTTGCTCTCTCCCTGCACCCCTTCCCCTACCGCTTCTCTGAATATTGTCTCTTCTCGCTCTGCACTGCCGGGCGGACTTTTTCCCCCTGGAATAATCTAATGCTCGGCTTCCTTCGGGTTTCCCTCTGCTGCCCCCTTTCTTTGCTCACTTTTCCTAGATAATACCTTTTATTCTCAGGGCCTCTGGTTCTGCGTCTGTATTAATAATTCACAGATCTGAATTTGAGCCCTTTACCGCCTCACTTGAGTTCCAAATCTATTTTCACTCTCAGTCCCTAGATAGTCAGATACCTTGAACTTAATGTGTTCCAATTTTGGTTCTTCGACTTCCCTTCCAGGCCTTGTAGTGTGTTTTTTCTGTCTTGGTAAAATCTCCCATTTGCCCAAAGTAGAGAACTGAGAATAATCTAGCTTTTAAAAATATCCTGGGGAAAAAAAATAGACCATTCATCAGTTTGCTGATTCCATATCTTTAAGCAACACTCTGAATTCCTGTGACTCTAGCGAAGTTAAATTTATTCCTCGCTTTTTAAAATACAGCCAACGAAAGACGAAAGCGATTATTACAGATCCCGTGTTCTCGTGAACTCGCTGAATCCACAGCTTTATTTGAGCCAGATCTCATTTTCATATCGAATAGATGGATCCACCGACCGGGCTCAGCGGGGTCACTGTTGTGGGGATCATGCTTTCATTGTGATGAGCCGTGGTCTCCACGAGGAGGCTAATCATGTCGGCTGGAGAATCAGACTCGTCCAGAAGTGGAGGTCGGCGGTGGACGCCTGAGTCTCTCCCATAAAATTCTGAGCAGATGTCCGCATAGATGCATTTAAAAAGAATCTTAACAGAAATAAGCAGCACAGATATTTCGATCACTGAGACCCCGCAGTCCCCAACAGAGGTGTGATTTTTCCTGTAAACACACATGACATGGATTTGACCAGCACTTTCATGTGGTGAAAGTGCACCACATTGGGCCGGATTAACTCTAAGTTCTTATGCGCCTCACCAGGTGGTCTTGGATATGCCGTGATCCAAATTATGAATTCTGGAAGAAAGTCACACTTGAAAAAGTTTGGGTGACGATGAAGTGTCAGTGTAGGTTCATCAGTGACAGCAGCTGTAGCACTCTGCTCAGGGCGGCTGACAGTCGGCGCGGCTGTGCGTGTGTGGGCCAGGAGGTGTGTGCTAGGTTCTGTGACTTCCTAACGGTTTCACTGCGAGCCAAATACGGTTCTGGATTTTCTTTAAAAAAACGCTTGATGAGCACAGTCTTCAAGCAGGTAGCAATTAGGATTGTGGTTGTCATAGGGACAGATGTCTGACAGTGGAGGGGGAGAGCCTGGCTTTGTCAGAGCCATGATTCGTCGCTTTATGAATGTCAGTAATGAACGTGACACGGGGAGGAGTGGACTCAGACCAGAGGCCACACTGAGCATATGGCCAGGGTGGCGCTTCTGCGGCCTTTCCAAAGGCCAGCCCCACAGTGACAACCTCCACTAATAATCTCATAAACCTCTCCAGCTGCCTTCAGTGGTGTGACTTCCAATCTGGAAGGGAAAAAATAAAAGAGGGGTGATATTTTATAAATATCAATTTTCAGAAATCTCTGATCTGCTGGCATTAACTGATGAGCTCAGAAACCTCCCTGCCTGCACAATAACTGTAACCATGGCAACCAGAGTTTTAAAGGATGTTGAAAGATGTTTTTAAACATAAGGTGAGAAAAACAGTTCCTACACAAATGTTTGCCTGGAACCTCATGTCTGATTCTACCAGGACACTTGTTTTTCCTTGACTGGGACACAGCGCCATGCTGGATAGCTTTCCTGTTGGAGAAGACAGAGCGCAGGCCAGGCCAGGGTCAAGTCTGAGACCCCTGTCCCTGCCCCGCACGTGATGTCCCTCGTGCCAGCACTCAGCACCAGCAACCGCAGCCTGCATATGCATCATGCACAAGACTCCAGGCTCAGCCTCCCGGCTTTGAGTCTTGGCTGCCACTTGTTCCTATGGGTTTCTGAGGCTCAACTGAGCCAGCGTCCATTCTAGTACAAATGAAGACGTCAGGTTTCAGAGTGGTGTGCCAACAACTCATTCAAGTGCGAGATTTGAACAGAAGACCAAGTGGTGTTGAGAATTTGAATCTTAAGTTTCTGCGACAAAGAGGCCATAAAATGGATAAGTAAGGGCATATCCATGGTCTGATTGGTCAGACTTTTGCTGTTTTTAAATGAACAATTACAATTCTGTTTAAATAGGTACGAAGGGGCTGTTTTAAGGAGGCAAATTAAGATCCCTCTTAACTATTCGGAGTTAGAAGCAGATACAGCTTTTTTTAAAAAAAAATATTTATTTATTTGTTTGAAAGGCAGAGATACAGAGAGAGGAGGGAGGGAAAGAAGAGGGGAGAGAGGGAGGGAGGGAGGGAGGAGGGTGAGAGAGAGAGCTTCCTTTCACTGGTACACTCCCTAAACGGCTGCTGCAATGGCCAGTCTGGGCCAGGCTGATGCCAGGAGCCAGGAGCTTCATCCAGGTCTCCCACACGAGTGCAGGGCCCCAAGCACTTGGCCCACCTTCCACTGCCCTCCCAGGCACATCAGCAGAGAGCTGGATCAGCAGTGGAGCGACCAGGACTGGAACCTGAGCCCATATGGGATGCTGGCATTGCAGGCAAAGGCTTAACACCACAGCACTGGCCCTGAAGCAGATACAGCTTTTAACAGACAGGAAACGGGTGAACTTACGATCTTTTTCATTTTTCTGCCACTCATTCCCACGTCTCGTCAAACCAGCACCCGTTTTTCTCCCCACCTTGACTCTGCATGGCTTTGCATCTGCATGGAGGTAATCCCCCACCTCACCTTTCTTATCTAAATTCCTTATTTGTTACTCATCCATCTCTGTCACTCTCACAATGTAAGTTTCCCTGTAATTACATTAATCAGCAACAAAAACTAAAAGCTGACCGAGAAGGAAATTTCAGAGGCCTGAGATGCTGTGTCAAACAGCCCCTTGTGGTCATCTGGGGACACTGCAGCCCCAAACGCGGTGGTAATCAGTCCAAGAAACACTTCATCATCATGAATGTGAGTTCTCCACTTAGGGCTCCGTTTTTTTTCTATTAATGTCAATTTCTGTCTCCATTTTTATGCCATTAGTTCAGAAGTGACTAATGCTTGCCAGAATTTTTGTTCATGGAATAGGTCTGTCTCAGGTTAAACATGAGCCATGCCTGATGCTTCCCTATTGTATAATCAAGTCCTAGATTCCAGTTTGTAGCTAACAGAAAATAATCATGACAGACCGGCGCCGTGGCTCAACAGGCTAATCCTCCGCCTTGCGGCGCCGGCACACCGGGTTCTAGTCCCGGTCGGGGCGCCGGATTCTGTCCCGGTTGCCCCTCTTCCAGGCCAGCCCTCTGCTGTGGCCCGGGAGTGCAGTGGTGGATGGCCCAAGTGCTTGGGCCTTGCACCCCATGGGAGACCAGGAAAAGCACCTGGCACCTGGCTCCTGCCATTGGATGAGCGCGGTGCGCCGGCCGCAGCGCGCTGGCCGCGGCGGCCATTGGAGGGTGAACCAAAGGAAGGAAGACCTTTCTCTCTGTCTCTCTCTCTCACTGTCCACTCTGCCTGTCAAAAAAAAATAATCATGACGGTTAACTCATGCTGTGCAAGGCTCCAATCTGAGTGTGCATTACCTCGTCTTGTCTTGGCCGCAATCATTGTAGTTGAGCCGCTGGGGATCACTAGTCCCCAGCCGCCTTCCCCTTCCTGGACACACAGTTTATGATTCAGTTTCCTCACCCCTGTGTGGTTAGAGGGAGACCCATGACTAGTCCTAGCAGGAAGTTTGCCAACTCTCTTTCTCACTCTGCCGTGGTGATCCCCGTCAAGGTGCAGGTGACGTCAGCCGGGAGAGGGCAGAACAGTCCCCAGCCTGGGTTCTTGAGTTGTTCTGTAGCACAAAGAGCCCACCTGTGCTGCTGGACTCACAAAAGAGCAAGAGATAGGCAAATACTCGTTTTGTTGAGCCTCTGAGATTGAACTTTGTTTTGTTCTGCTTTTGATTCGGCACGTGGCCTCACTTATCCTAACTGAAAGAGCCTCCCCCTCCACTTCCTCTCTCCCTTCCTCCTCCTCCTCCTCATTCTCATCATCATCCTCACCATAGTCCCACTTGTGAATTATGATAACAAAATCTGTCATGTGCTGAACCCTGTCCTAAGCACTTGGCAAATATTGCAGAGTTTAATAACCACTGCAGAATTGCACCAAAGGCGCAGTGACTGTCTGCATGCGGTAGCTACATAAGCAGTGACTGACAGGACAGAGACGCAGACCCAAGCACCCGGATCCAAAGCACACACACTGAACCGAACGCCGTAAGGGAGATGCTCAAGTGCCAGGGGGAGAGCCTGTGATGCTCATCGTGCAGAATCCTCTGCCAAGCCCGAGAAGTCAGCATCGTTCTCTTCATTTCCGGAGTGAACACTGAGTGTTGGATAGATCCAGTCCAAGGCACACACATCATGAAGTCAGGTCACAAGCCAAGTCTCTCTGACTTGGGGACCAAGCCAATTATGCTTCAAATCAGTGTCTGAGCGAGGATCTTTATGGCTCCGATTCTGTTTCGTAAACATCTAGAGGTGCCAGAACACATCTAGTAGGGTACTTAGCTTGGGGCTTCAGAATTTCAGAAGTCTGAGTATGTTTCTCCAGGCTGAGGTGCAGCTCCACTGTACACTGCTGTGTGACTTTGGGTAAACTGCTCAGGGGTCGCTTTTTCTCTCTGCAAAATAACTTGAGTGGGAGAATCCTGAGTCTGTGCGTCAGTCAGTGCCTGGCACCGCATAAGGACAAGGTGTGCTGTGAGGAGAGGTCTCACAGGTGGCTCTGCACGCACAGGTTAACGGCGCTTTCCTGGTACCTCCTCCAGCTCCCTAACTCCTCAGGCCAGCCTCCTGCAGAGTGAGGCAAGGGAGCCCCAGGCTTTCTCTGAGTCCATGTGATCAGAGCTGTGGTTGAGTCAGCAGTCTGCAGCCCCTGGAGCTCCTCTGAGACGTGCTCAAATCTTCTGCCGAGCAGCCTGGTGAACCCTGAAGGGTAGGTAACCCAGCCGGTGGGATGCCAGGATCTGGGAAGACAACAGATGGGAACCACAGGGGGCCTATGCCTGCAGTTCCTACAAGTCCTAAAATGCACAATGGGTGCTGTTGAGAGGACCCAGTGGGGCCGTACTTGCAGATCTCCTCCCATTCACCCTGGGCTAAGGGAGTTCCAGTTTTTCTTCGCCTTTTAGGATCCTGTGGTGAACTAGAGCCACCCTCTTGCAGCAGGTGTAGCAGAGTCCGGGCTCCTCATTGAGCTGGGTTGAGCAACCTGCCTTTCTGATGGAGATTAGAATGACAGCACCACTAGTAACGGAGACCATCAGTAGTCAGTGCTATATGTTAGATGTCTATGATGTGCTGAGCACTACACAATTAGTCTGTATTTCATGTCCTCATAAAGTGAGTGCTGTTGTTATTCCCATCTTGCAGATGAGAAAACAGAGGCTCTCACGGAGTTTTAGTTGCACGACACAGGTTCCCCAGGCAAACACCTGGCCGAGCTGGAGCTTGAATGCAGGCATGCTGACTCCAGGGTTTGTGGTTGGTAAGCACACACCCTTCCCCGGGCACTGAGCCAGCCCCAGAGTCCTGGGACTGATCATCCCCGGTCTAGCGTGCTCGTGAGTATAGTATGGGAGAGAGCAGGCAAAAGCAATGGAGAAACACCATACAGCCCAGGCCCTTCTTGCCCATTCAGTGTAAAGAGAGAGTGATGACACTCTAAGATGTGTTGCAGGAAAGAGACAAGTTTGTGTGCTTAACTCTTCATTTCTAATCTGCTTTTGTCCATGATGCCAATTTTATTAGGCAAACCCTATTGACATCTGCTGTAAGACACATGGGCCAGCAGTCAGGGAAGGCATTTGGAGGAGCGTAGGGAGGCTCTGGAGCTGGCGTGCTACCTTCTGTGCTAAGGAAGACAGTTTGTGGTGGCAAAGACCACGAGGTGACCCTGCATGGGAGGACAGGCAGAAAGCTAGTGATGGCCCAGGGTAAGAACAGAGAGACCTTGGCTTGGCAGCTACAGCTGAGAAGGGAAGCAAAGATAAAAAGCAAATATCAGTGACATATGCACAGACTGAACTAAAAAGATGGAGACAGAGCTAGTTTGAAAGATGACTTAGAAACAAACACTAGATGCCAGTTTGGCCTCAAAACAGAAACGAGAGACCTCAAATTCTGGAGAGAAGGCAGAATTAGAAATTGGACATTGGATCACTGCCTTCTCCTCTCCCTGGAGGGGTGGTGGGAATAGAGCTCTGGAAAGAGCCTTCCGCGCAATCCCTCTGCAGGATTGAAGTGGGAAGGTAGCCTAAAGTAGAAGTGAACGTGGAGATGAGCGTTCTGGGAGAGTCCCAGGCAAGACCAACCTGCTCAGAGGGTCATTGTTTACAAGTGGAGCAGTCAGAGCCGGGGTGTGCTTGGCTTCAAGGAGAGGTTGGCTCTTCCTCCGTCATCCTGCTTCTGGCCATCAGTAGCGGGCAGTGCTGCTGACAGCCTGTGGTTGGTGACCAGATCTCGAATCATCTGCTGGGCAAGAAGTGATGTCCAGAGAACCCACTCATGACAGCTGCTCCCTGGCATTGAGGAAGTGTGGTTTCAGTACCACAAGTGGACAACCAAGTGCTGCCCAAATACGACGGGGATGCAATGCCAGGCCTGACCATTCTAGGTAGATCTCTAAAGTGGCATTGGAGCAGAAACAGCAGAGGGGAGGGAGGATTTCAGCGGAAATGGGTTTTGAGGACCCGTCAGCCTCGACTGCAAGAGTAATTGGGCTGAGATGAGAGGGGGTAAAACACGCAGAACTCCAAAGTGATCCAAGTCCACGGATAATTAACCTCCTGGCTCCTCCCTCCCCTCCTTCCAGAATCAGATTTTTATTATCTCAGGAACATTTAACTTCAAGAAATGGTGAGGGACACAGGCTTTCGGAGCGGGCTTCCGCTGACATGCCATTTGATTAATTTATGTGGCTGGCAAGGTAGTTCACAGAGAATGCAGATTGTGCTCCTACCTGCCTCATTTCCATATTTAATGTATTCAGGCACGGTTATGATAAAGCATCCCGTGTTTAGACTCCACTTGGTGTCTTTTGAAGTTCACGTTTAACTCTGTGTTGATAACACGCCATTTTCCAATTCAGATTTTCTAAATGCCCACTGGCTATCAAACAGCTTCTGCAGAATGAGACATTTCAGCCTTCCTGGGAAGCGAGAGCAAACACCTATCCCTGCCATTCACAGAAGCCGATGTGTGGTGTTGCTAATCCCCCAAATATTTGAAGAATCAGAGTGCTTGCCTCTCGCACCCCATTATTACCTCCCTAAGCTTTTACAAATGGTGCAATTGGATTCTTGTCTCTGCAAAGCCTCTCTTTGCAGAAAGTGGGAATCCATGGGAAAATAAAGCTGCCGTGTCAAGAAATACAGCGGGTCCCTCCCGGGTCTAAGTCACCCCACCAAGGCTTATCAGTAGTTTAGCTCAGTTCTTCGCAAACACCTTTGCAGTGATGCTTGTCTGCTGTTTGCTCCGGTTTTAATTTGATACCAGGTTCTGGTCTGACAGTGAAATGTGGTAGGATTACCAGAAAAAAGGAAAGTTAGGCATGGGAGTAAGGTGGGCTCAATTTGTTGGTTTTATTACTGAGCCGTGTGTTCATGGAAATTTTGCTTAGTCTCTCTGAGACCTACGTTATCATGTCTCCTCTCTCTTAAGCATTCCCATGAACTCCCTCTAGAACAAGCCTTATTTTTCCATTGTTTTTTTTTTAATCCTAATTGCTCTGTTTTCAAAATTCTTTTGCTTTCCCTAGTTCCCATTTTCAAACAGCTCAGCTGAACATTAAGCATCATCTCATAGCTGGTGCCATGCAAAAAAAAAAAAAAAACAAAAACAAAATTACGAATGAGCATAGCACTCTTTTCAGTGGAGTCAGTTCTCTAAATTCTTCTCCCCTCCCTTAGCCAAGTGCGGAGACAGCAGGACCCACTTTCTGAACGCATATGAATGATGGAGTCAGCTCTGCCTGCCTTGTCCAGTGTGGCGTGTGGTTGTCCAGTGTTTTCTCACCAATCAGCTTGTTGTGACTGTAAGAACAGGGCATGTGGAGTGGGTGTTTGTCCTTCCAGGACCCTGGCTGGGTTGTCCATGTGCCATTTAGCAGTGCACTTGCTTGAGCTCCAGCTCTGCTGTCGATTCCAGTCCTGCTAATCGAGGCCTTGGAGGCAGCTGAGTCCCCGCTGCCCAGGTGGGGGACCTGGCTTGAGTGTCTGGCTTCTAGCTCTGGCCCTGTCCATGGTGAGCTTTTGGGAAGTGAACCAGCAGATAGGAGCTCTATCTATCTGTGCGCACACGTGTGTGTGTGTGTGATATGAATAAAACAAAAATTTTAAAAGCAATTCATGCTTACTGTTAAGCAGATAAATTAGTAAATAAATAAGCAAAAATAAAATTAGCATGTAATTTTACCATTCACAGATAACCTCTGATTTTGGTGTTTCTGCGTCTATGTTTTTCATCTGTATGAATGTAATCATATATGTTATATATTTACATGTATGATTGTAATCACTTATATTCCTGTGTACTACGTATCCAGATTGCTTTCTTTTTAAAACTTTTTTCGCTCTATTTTGTGAGATGTCCTCTTGAGTTCCTCTAAACAGAGATATTTAATGTCCCCGTAAGAAAACATTCCAAGAGCTGTGACTTCATTGACGCTTTCTTCCATTATCAGTTACTTTCTACCAACAATTCATTATGAGCTTCTGTAATGATGACTCAGGCACACAGATGTGTGTTAACGGTATCCGATTTCTTACCGTCAGGCCTTGAAAGTTGAAGTTGGTGTTGGAACGTAGATCCCTTTGGCAATTGATAGGCAATTGTGGGATGATTTCAGCTTTCTCCTCTCCAAGCTCACGAGTACCCTTGCTGACCTTACGCCTGCCCATGGCAAGGTGCCGAGGTTTCTTGAATCTGTCCATTGGATAGACGAAAATTACATGGTCCATACGCCTTTTTCGCCTTTTACAAATACTAGTGATGTACTTTTTCTTTGTTGTCTCCAAGTCTGGTGAATCTGTGCCCACGAAAGCCCTTCCCTGTGTGCGCTGGGCAGTGGCTTCTCTGGTGTCCCATGAAGGCTCCCTCTTGACTGCGGATGTCAGTCTCTTGCTCTCACGTGGCTGTGGCACGTGTGTTGTCCACGTTGATATTTGTATTACCTTTGATATTTCGAGATATTGGTTTTTAAAATCTTGAGTTAGACACAGAGCCTTTTATATGTAATATAAAGGAATATGTATTCCCTTTTTTGTTTTGTTTTGCCTTTAAAAAATTTTATTTGTTTGAAAGGCAGAGTTACAGAAAAGGAGAGGGAGAGACTGTTCTGCTGTCTCACTTCCCAAATGGCCACCAGGGCCAGGGCTGGGCCAGATGGAAATCGGGAGCCAGGAGCTTCTTTCGGGTCTCCCACATGGATGCTGGGGCCCAAGCACTAGCGCCATCTTCTGCTGCTTTCCCAGGCACGTTAGCAGAGAGCTGGACCCGAAGTGGGGCAGACGGGAGTTGAACTGACACCCATATGGGATGCCTACGTCGCAGATGGTAGCTTTCCCCACTACACCACAACACTGGCCCCTATTCCTTTGTTTTTATGGTTGACATCTGTTACCTATTCCCAGATCAGAGCTGTGTTAACACATACGTTTTCCTAGATTCTTGGGAGTTTATTTTCACATTTGATACTTTCATCCATCTAGAACTTATTTTTCTTGTATTATTGAATATAAAGCCCATTTTGAGATGTTACACTTTAAATTCATTTTCTTCTAAATGGTTCCTTAAATATCTACTTTGTGTGATTCTGTGACATAATCTTTTGGAGGTATTACATTCTAATCTGTACAGCAGACTACTCTAGGACTGAGTTGTGAGTTGAATTTTGCAACAGGGCCATCTTATTCCAACATTTGAAGCTTCGTAATGAGTCTTGATACGAGGCAGAGCAAGCCCTTCTAAAGCGTGTGCTTTTTAAAAACCCCCCCCGTTAGGCCGGCGCCGTGGCTCAACAGGCTAATCCTCCACCTGCTGTGCCGGCACACCGGGTTCTAGTCCCGGTCGGGGCACCGGATTCTGTCCCGGTTGCCCCTCTTCCAGGCCAGCTCTCTGCTGTGGCCCAGGAAGGCAGTGGAGGATGGCCCAGGTGCTTGGGCCCTGCACCCCATGGGAGACCAGGAGAAGCACCTGGCTCCTGCCATCGGATGAGCGCGGTGCGCCAGCTGCAGCGCACCGGCTGCGACGGCCATTGGAGGGTGAACCAACGCCAAAGGAAGACCTTTCTCTCTGTCTCTCTCTCTCACTGTCCACTCTGCCTGTAAAAAAATTAAAAAAAAAAAATCCCCCCGTTATTTTTGTCTTGATTTTTTGCTGCAGAAGGAAACGCCATTATCATTTTGTTGGGCTTCTCCCTCTGGGACTCCTTGTGTTCTCAAAGCTGATGCTGCACTATGGCAATCGGCAGGAGGCCAGGGGTGATGAGAAGTCAGGACATAGAGGGATGTTTGCTCGATTGGGGGAGAGACATGGGGTGTCTGACCTGGAAGACAGACTGCAGGTGGAGGAGTGTCTTCCAGTTTTCCAGCCAAAGGTGCGATTCTGTTTCATGAGACAAGGCGTGAGAAACTCACTAATCTGATACCCTTTGAGCTTTCCTTAGGAGCTGTCTGCCTTAAACACTTGAACTTGTTTCCGTCCTAGGCATTCAAGGATGCTCTAGGTAGAAACACAAGATTCTGCTCTGGGGGATATGAACAGATTCGTTTAAGAAGGTGAATTTGTTCTAAGTGCCATCCCTGTGATTTGTCTGCATTTTACACGTTTATTGATGAGTAGAACAAAACATCCGGGAGTCCATGACATCACTGGCCAACAGTGCAGATGCAGGTGTGTGCTTTCCTCCTGGTTGGATCAGACTTCCCAAGGCTGCTGTCCCGTCCAGTGAAAGAGAGCAGAGTCCATTCCATCCAAAGTGACCAGATCGCCGCACCTGTGCCTTCTTCCCATTCCCTGCTTCTGGTCTCAGTGGCCCTTTTTCATGAAGGAAGCTGTTCGAGTTTCCACTAAACAGGCATCTCCTAAATAATCTTAGCTTCGTAGATGGGAACTCTACCTCCTGTGCCTGAGGGGTCTTACTGACACAAGACGAGTGCATGGCAGGTTTTGAAATATCTGTGCCTCCGTCTTCACTTCCTTGTTTCTGTCTGTAATTTCCTATATGCCATGGGAAATTTAGTGACTACAGATACTGTGCTCATTCCCAGGCATGCGTCTCCCTTTTCCTCCAGATCTACTTGTCTTCCTGAGGTGGGGAGACCTTGCTGGATGCTTCTAGACAGATCCACATTTGAAATTAAATATTTACCTTGTATTTTTACAGTGATAGCTGCTTTCTCAAAATCTGCTCATCCATTCTCCTTCAATTCAAGCATCATTATTATTTTTTTGACAGGCAGAGTGGACAGTGAGAGAGAGAGACAGAGAGAAAGGTCTTCCTTTTGCCGTTGGTTCACCCTGCAATGGCCGCCACGGCCAGCGTGCTGTGGCCAGCACACCACGCTGATCCGAAGGCAGGAGCCAGGTGCTTCTCCTGGTCTCCCATGGGATGCAGGGCCCAAGGACTTGGGCCATCCTCCACTGCACTCCTTGGCCACAGCAGAGAGCTGGACTGGAGGAGGAGCAACCAAGACAGAATCCAGCGCCCCGACCAGGACTAGAACCCAGTGTGCCGGTGCCACAGGCGGAGGATTAGCCTATTGAGCCGCAGCACCGGCCTTCAAGCATCATTATAATCCTTGTGGGGAGACGTGATGGAATTAGCTCCACTGTAGACCTTAGCTGCTGTGGGCTGCATTGTGTCCTCCAATGCAGAAGACGACCTTACTTGGAAATGAGGTCTCTGGACAGATAATCAAGTAAGCTGAGGTCTTTAGGGTAAGTCCCAACGCAATGCAACCGGAATGCTTATAAAAAGGAGAGATCTGATACAGACTCACACACAGGGCACATGCTGTCTGTTGACAAAGGCAGAGGTCAGGGTAATCCATCTACAAACCAAGGGCTGCCAGAGATGTCCAGAACGCCGCCACACAGGGCCACACCAGAATCCAGGGGGCATGCTGCTTCCTGTTCTCACTCACCACCCTCAGAAACAGCCGGCTCTGCTCACACCTTGATCTTAGACTGCGAGAGCATCCATGCCTGTGGTGCAAGCCGCCCACTGTTGAATAAGCAACGACCTCAGCAAGGGAACGCAAGAGCCAAGGAGGGCACAGCTTCACCAGAGACTCTGTCCAGCGAATCATGCCTACCCTAGAAATCCTCCTTTCACCAATGCCAGTGAGCTAGGGTCAAGGGCAGCACAGTGTGACGGTGAAGTGGACTGCTTTCAGAGTGGACCCAGCCAGCACTCGCCGTATTCCACTTGGTGTACACTCAGCACATCCTAAATTGCACGCACTGGGTCCATGATTGTGCGGTCATTGCCGGGAAAGCCTCCAGCCACTGATGTGACTTCGAAGGCTCCTTGATTCCAGCACTCACCCTGTGCCTGGCTCCTGGTAACTACTTTGGATTTGTGGGGAATTCTCACCCTAACCCTTCTTTGAGTTCTCCTACACGGATGCAGGAGCCCAAGGACTGACTGAGGGGTCAGTGCTGTGACGACCTCATTTAGAGGTGCCGGTTCCAAAACTCTGCTTCTAATTTGTCCCTGGCCATGGAACGACCACAAGTCTAATATTTGACTTTAGACAGTCAAAGAAACCACTTTATATTTTTTAAGGTTTATTTACTTATTTATTTGAGAGGCAGAGCTACAGAGGCAGAGAGAGAGAAAGGTCTTCCGTCTGCTGGCTGTCTCCCCAAATGGCCACAACAGCCAGGGCTCGACCGATCCGAAGCCAGGAACCAGGAGCTTCTTCCAGGTCTCCCACCTGTGTGTAGGGGCCCAAGCACTTGAGCCATCTTCCACTGTTTCCCCAGGCAATCAGCAGGGAGCTGGATAGGAAGTAGAATGGCTGGGTCTTGAACCAGTGCCCATATAGGATGCCGGCGCTGTAGGCAGAGGCTTAACCTACGATACCACAGTGCTGGCCCCATCACTTTTTTACTGAGATCTATGTTATCGTAAGTTTAGAAAGCATTAGGCTGAAGAGAGTGAAAATATTTGCTATGGAATTCTTTACAGCTTTTAAAATACCTTTATCTTTGGGGATCTCTGAGAGGATGATAAACAGCATTTTCAGTGTCCAGTGAACCATGGAGCTGTGTTTTATCATAGGAGCTCTCTGGGGACTGGAGTTTCATGCATAAAGTTACCAGATGACACAGGAGACCCAGTGAATTTGAAATTTCACATAAACAGTGGCTAACATCTTAGTATATTCCCAAGTGTTACGTGGGACTTACCAGTACTGGAGGAATTAGTCATTGTGTAGCTGGAGTTTGAGTTTAATTGGGCATCCTGCATTTTTTCTTGTGAAATCTGGTGAACTCCATGAAGGACACTTCAAAAGATAGGTAGTCCACAGCCCAAGCTCCCTGAGTTTCTCTATCTCCTGGTGACATTTTTCTTTAGGAAACAAATGAAAATCTGACCCCAGGTGAAGTTCTGCCGTTGCACCCTGCCCTGTCACCTTGTATTTTGTTAGTACTCCTTGTACCACTGGTGGACTTCCTGTTGGACTCTGGCTCTTTGGGACAAGGTTATGCTGTCACAGACCCACAGAACAAGCACATCCTGGGTTATTCCAAACTAAGTATCACACCACACACAGAGTTAGGCCGCACACTGCAGTCCAATTTTCATCCTTGACACCGTGCAGGGACTCGTGGAGGTTTGCACGTAAAACCCAGATCTGAGCCCTGCAGTCCATCAGGAGCAAGTCTCGCCTTGGCTGCCTCTGCTGCATTCCCATTGCAGGGGAGTTAGCGGCTCACCGACTTTAGGAGGAAATGGGTTTCTAAGAAAGATGAGGTCGGCTAGGCTCTGTCCAATCACTGGAGCACGTCTGGAATCCCAAACCCTATCATCCATCTCACTCCAAAATCCGTCCATTTCCATTAATGCTACATCTAACGATACCACTCAAGGTCATTCATAAGCCCCAGTTTCTTAGTTGGCATTACCTTTAAAAAAGGTAGAATTGTCTTTCCTATATAGGCCAGTTATCTTGACCAGGGTTTCAGACTTATTGGGGGCTTAAAGCAGAAACAAATAACCACTCATTAGTGCAGAATATTTCTGATCCAGAATGAACCTGACTCGTCCTGGCCAGACAGAGGGCCCCCATGCCAATGCAGCTCTGGTCAGATGCCAGAGCTGTGCTACTCACGTGAGGCTGCTTAGGTTTACACTTAAATTCATGAAAAGGAGGGGCCAGCAGTGGGTTAACACCCTGGCCTGAAGCACCGGCATCCCATATGGATACTGGTTCGAGACCCGGCTGCTCCACTTCGGATCCAGCTCTCTGCTATAGTCTGGGAAAGCAGTAGAAGGTGGCCCAAGTCCTTGGCCCCTGCACCCACGTGAGAGACCCAGGGGAGGCTCCTGGATCCTGGCTTCAGATTGGCCCAGCTCAGGCTGTTGCGGCCAATTGGGGAGTGAACCAGTGGTTGGAAGACCTCTCTCTCTCTCCCTCTCTCTGCCTCTCCTCTCTCTGTATAACGCTGACTTTCAAATAAATAGTCTTATAAAAAATCATAAAGAGGAAATCAAGGCTTTAGCTCCTCATCTGCACTAGCTGTGTCCCGAGTACTCACTGCCCATGTGTTGCTAGCAGGTTCTGAACTGGACAGTGCAGATCCCCCACGATGTTGCTGTTATCCCTGGGAGACCTCTCGGGCAGCCCAATGCTGGTTCCCACATTATTGACCAGCATGACAAAGATAGTGTGTAGGATTTTGGACATGAATACCAGTCCTGCTTGGCTTGGGACAGAAGAAATGATGAGGAATATTTCTAAAGCAGAAAGAGCAGTCAGACCATTTGGAGTTTGTAGTGAGCTCGCCACAGTTAATGAACACACTGATTTGGTTAAAGATGGCAACCAGGGCCCTCATCCTGCAGCTCCCTGGGGGAGTCAGGGACACGCAGATGCTATTAATTTGTCCCTATTTCTTTTCCCGGTGAGCCAGTGTGTGCACTGGGAAGAGGCGCGGATTGACTGTAGGCCGGCAGAGCCAGGATGGTAGAAGGCACCTTTGAGCAAATGGGAGCTCCAGTTTGAGCTGGGTGACCACTCAGTTGCTAAGCAGAACTCTGTCTTTCTTGGTTTTGAGAATGGCATTAAATAAGCAGACTTGTTCACTGAAAAAAATATAAGAAAACACAGATAAGAAAAAGAATGTATCATTGTTATCCTACTGCCCAGGTGGCTAACCGATATATCAAAGGCATACCTCCCTGTATGCATATGGATATGCTGCTTTCCAAAAATAAGACCATGAGGTACATATTCTTCTCCAACCAGTTTTTTAAAGTTAGTATGCTGCAGCGCATTTCCAAGTCAAAATGGCTTATTCAGCATTGCACAAGGCCTAGAGCTGTTTTTAACTGTCGTTAGGCATCTAATGAGTTTCCAATTTTTCCCAAATTATAAATATCATTTCTCCGAACATCCTTAGCTTGGTACATATCCCAATTATTTCCAAGGAAAACATTTCTGGAATGGGAATTACTGTCTTAAAAATGATGTGAAGTGGCTGCATATTAAGATTTGCGATACAGGTTTTAAATTTCCTTGTGATAAAACATAGTAATTTCCACCCTTTCAGACCCTCGCTGGATTGCAGCTCTGATCCCTAGGTTTTAGCTCCATTGTCCGTGGGTGTGAGAGCAAGAGCTCAGCTCCCTTTGTCTTCCACCACCTGGAGCAGAAATAGCCTGAAGTCCCGAGCTGTGGAGAGAAGGTCACCACGGGAAAGAGCTGGGAGCTTCCTTACCCCTGCCTCTGTCACAGGCACTACTGTCTGCTAGGACTTTCTGTGGTGATGGAAGCGTCTGGTGTGTTCCGTATGACAAGCACGAGCCACGACTGGTTACTGTTGCTGATGTGGACAAAGAACTGAGTTTTTCATCTTCTACAATGTCAGTAGCCATACGTGGTTGGTGGCCATTTTGGACAGAGCGGTTCTGTGAACATACTTCCAAGCCTCAAGCATGCGCTCAACATCTTTGCCGTTTATCTCATCTTAAATATGGAAGTTGATAGCATCAATCCTAAATCTACATCGTGCTCATTGGCTTGCCACAAATAATCTTTAATTCCCTCTTTAGTTTCCCAAGAAAAGGTAGCACTATCCTAATTACAAGTCCCCCAGATGGGCTGCAGCAGGAAGGAAACCCACAGTGCACGAGCATGTCACTCTTAGCACTCCATAAAGTTTAACCCAGTTATGAGAGACCACGGCATAGCCACAAGCAGGCAGCTCCCCCACAATGTGGTGGTGTCATCCACGTGGGAGCAGTGCCCTGCATGTGTTTGCAAAGCCCGAAGGGAAGGGAAACATTTAATGCAATGCCTCATACCTGCTGTATCTCCAGTGTGTGGAGCCCGTTACTCTGACCCCAGCCTTGAAGAAGGGTGATCTGGGGGTGGGGGTGTGTGAGGGCTCTCTATCAGGACCCAGGCCTAGAACCCAAGACCTTTTTCAATGTGTTTGAATAAATGCTAAGCATTACATCACAAGAGCTGGCTTTGCAGGGATGGGCAAGCAAGTTGGGTTTCCCTCGCCGTGTGCTCTCCTGCAGCTCTCGCGACAGTGACAATTCTCTGTGTTGTTATTGCTTCACATCTGCCTTTTGGCCATGCTGTAAACAGAGGAGACGGACTGGGATTATCTTGTTTGCTGTGATAGTCATAGTGTTCAGTACAGTGTAAGCATTTACTAAATCTTGACTGATAGATTGAAGATCAGTGGGAAAATGGGTGGGAATAAACAACCTAGAGAAATCCTAGCTCAGAAATAAAAATGCTACCAGTTCTGTGTACGTCAGCAAGTGAGAAACTGTGGGTGGCTTTGGCTTCTGTAATCTATAAAGTGGCAAAGTCAATCTAGGTCGAAGTTTGTGTCTCAACCCTGATGACATTTGGAGCCAAACAATTCCTGTACACTAGATGCCAGTGGCACCCCTCCCCTAGTTGCAAGGACCAAAAATTTCTCCGGATTTTTCCAACTGTCCACAGTGTGGCAAAGTTCCCTGCAGTCAAGAGCCACCTGTTTAGGTCCCATCTGAAGTCCCTTCCGGCACCAGTAGTTGTACTTGGGACAGTGACTTCTGAGCATTTGAATTTCCTGACATTTCATAGATCATTATAGAGTTACAAGAATATTTGCAGGTACTCATGCAAATCACTGTGGCCTGATTATCTGTTTAATGTTTGGATCCCTGGGCCATTAAAATGCTGATTGGAAATTCAATTTTCTATTTTTAAAAATGATCACTTTGTGAATTATGTCTGTTATGCAGTTGATTTTATAATTTCACTCACTCTGTGTTCATGAATAGTGCGTTATAGTTGAATGTCAGAATGACCGCTAATGACCCTAACGAGGCAGCTCATGTCTATAGAACCCAGGCAGACATTATTAACAGATTAGCTTTGTTTTTTTTTTTTTTTTGTCATCTTCCACTCTTTTTCCTTGAGGAAGATCTTTAATTAGTCCTCATTAAGATGCACAAATACTCATAGCCTGGCCTTGGGTCCCCCTTGTGTTTATTTCACTGCCCTTTAACTTACTATGGTTGCTTCCAGAAGCCACACAGAGGCTGTCTACCACAGCCTGTCCATGTATGTCATTATGCAAAGAAAATACAGCATGATCAAAAATAAAGGCTTATTTGTTTGGAAATATTTGTTCATAGAACCTTCTTCATCAAGCCCCAGAAATGTGCCCTGGTGGTTGTCAAACTGGAACGTGGCATCGAAGCCTTTGCGGCATTGGCCTGGTGGGACTTCCAAGTCCCTTTGACAGAAAAGTGCCTTAGAAAAGAAGTCAGATTCCATGAAGCATAGAACAGCCTCTGGGACTTGCAGGTCCCTTCGATACGAAGTCAGCATCTTCTGTAAGACTGGAGTACTTGCTGTGTTCCACGCAATGTCCAAAGCACGACAAGCTATTATCTCCTAGGTCTACCAGGTTCTTACTGTCATTATGTCCCTTTGGCTAATAAGAAAAAGTAATCTGACTTAAGTAACGTGCCTGAAGTCACAGAGCCAGGGTTTGAATGGAGCGCTGCAGATTTCTGGAATGTGCAATCTTTCCCATTACCAGCATAGCCTCTAGAGTTGAGATAAAATACAAATGATTTTTCCACTCTGAAGAAGCACTCCCCAGAAACATGCTTATAAATGGGAAATCGTTGGAAAATAACTTCTGATGGTGACTTTGGGCACATGATTTTAATTCATGGATTTTCTGTGGTCCATTATTTGTGGCTTTGAGAGCATGAGTTCCCTCCCTTAAAAGCAACCTTGTTTTCTTTGGTGAGAAAACACAATGGTGATTATTGTGAGTCTCAGTTTCATTAGGTTCATTGTAGTGGAGAAGTGAGGCCTTTTTTTAAAATATGAAAATACTCTCTTCATCACATAGCACAAAACCAGTCGATGATTTTGAAGAGCATTGAAATGGTCTTGAGAAAGTTTCATTTTTTCTGTTGTATTCTTGGGAAGATATAAGGGCAGATAAAAATTGGTTAAAATCAGACTGTGACTGTCTACCTCTCTGTGTCTCCTCCTTTTTTAAAAAAAATATTTATTTTATTTATTTGAAAGACAGAGAGAGGTAGAGACAGAGAGAGGAAGAGACAGAGAGAGGTAGAGACAGAGAGAGGTAGAGACAGAGAGAGGTAGATCTTCCATCCATGGTTCACTCCCCAGATGGGCGCAATGGCTGCAGCTGCACCTTTCTGAAGCCAGGAGCCAGGAGCTTCTTCCGGGTCTCCCATGCAGGTGTGAGTCCAAGGACTTGGGCCATCTTCTACTGCTATCCCAGGCCATAGCAGAGACCTGGATCAGAAGTGGAGCAGCCAGGACTAGAACCAGCATCCATATGGGATTCCGGCGCTTCAGGCTGGGGTGTTAACCCACTGCACCACAGCGCCAGCCCCATCTCCTCCTCCTTTAACAGTGATTGGCAACAAATGAATGAACAAAACTTCCTAGCAAATTTCCTAGTGAGAAATATCATAATCTGTGTTTTTTTTTAAGAGTGCCAAGGAATGGGAACCAATTTAAATAGCTCAGAGCACCCCCCTTGCTTCAGGACCCACACTTTGATGCAGCTACATGCCAACTAAAACTTCATCAGATCTGTGTACAGAAACACATCCGCTCATTTAGGTCTTCCTCAGTGATTGAAGTGTTTGTATCACACGTGAAAACAAAACATCCCACCATCCACTATGTCTATGGAATGTTCCAGAGCCCCCAAGCCCTGCCCCATCTTTCAAATGCACAGTTGTTAGACTCTGTGTACCGGTTATAATTCTGGAGAAATAGTCACTGTAGAAGAAAAGATTTAATCCATGATGCTGTAGTCTCTTGCTGGTTTTTCTGTTTTAATCCACAGTTTGTAAAAACATGGGGTTCTTTTTCTTAGAAAACACAATCCTGTTAAAAGCAGACTTCTCTCAGATGAAGGCTTTGCACCAGACTTAAATTCATGCATGGCTTGTTCTCATGATTTAATGAACATTCTGTGTGGGGACGTCGCTGGCTTAAAGAAATAAATCACAAACATTTTGTTTCTCACTAGCACTGGGTGTTTCGAATCCAGTTTCACCATAGAACGGTGTGTTTCAGTGACGTGTCCTGGTGACTGGACGTTGCTCTCGCAGTCCAGGACTTGAGAAGAAACGTGCAGGCAGAGTCAGAAGTCACTGCCTCTGCGCCTGGCTGCCCAGCCCTCGCGAGGCAAGACATCCCCCAAGTCCTTTCGCAGTAGGGGACTTAGTTTCTTCTTAAAGGTGGATCTTTAACTGCGCTGTGCCCTGAGGTGAGTCCCCATCCCCCTCGCTTATGGATTCAGTGGATACGGAGGTCTCCCCGCATTGCAAGCTCCGGGTGGTTCTGGCGTCGGTGCTCAGGGACCCCACAAAGGAACCACTCTTGTTCTTTTTTTTTTTTTTTTTTGACAGACAGAGTTAGTGAGAGAGAGAGAAACAGAGAAAGGTCTTCCTTTTTCCGTTGGTTCACCCCCAAGTGACCACTACAGCGGGCGCGTTGTGGCTGATGCGCTGCGCTGATCCGAAGCCAGGAGCCAGGTGCTTCTCCTGGTCTCCCATGGGGTGCAGGGCCCAAGCACCTGGGCCATCCTCCACTGCACTCCCAGGCCACAGCAGAGAGCTGGCCTGGAAGAGGGGCAACCGGGACAGAACTGGCACCCACTCTTGTTCTTAATGCCAGAGCCCCACCAAACCTGGAGCTTCTCTGACCACTCGGAAGAGAGGTAATGCCCAACTCATGCACTCTGCGTGCTGCTCAGTGTCCCATGTCACGTCTGGCCTCTTCTCGCCACCTGGGTCTTTTGCTAAAGACTAACAAACCAAGCTGGCTTCTTCCTGTTCTCCCAGGAAGCCGTCCACTGGCTTCTCAAGGCTGCAAGGGAAGCTCAAAGCGTTCTAAAGCCTGCCTGGTCCCTCGTCTTGTGTCGGCCGCGGGTTTGCTGTGTTGCTGTGTGCACCTGGGAAAGTCAGGGTTTGAACCCCTCCGGGGCCTGAGTTTCTGTGACCGGCCGGTGTGTTTACGTCGTGATCTGCACGTGATGGTGAAGGACCCGTCACTGTGATCTCCACGCTCTGGCCTTCAAGTCCTCCAGCTCTAAGAACCCCTCAGCCAGTCCTGCCACGCACGACCGAATGATTGTGTGTGAGGATTTATTCCCGCAGCACTAATTGTGCTAGCTAACATTTGTACAGCTCTTAGGGGTTACACAGTGCTTTACTTACATTTTCCCACTTAATCCTCACTTAGGACTAAGAAAAGTGGGTATGCTAATGGGAGAGAGTGACATCCAATTTCAGAGAGTGTTAAATACACAAAATTAAAAAGTGCAATGAGTTTGACTTCTTCTAGTCATGAGCAAATGCGCCTCTTTGCGATCTTTCTTCCTGTGTTTAAAAGGCAGTGAGTTGCAAATCCACTTTTCTGAACTTAATGCTCTTGTTTCAGTTTTCCGGTGTAAATGACCAATCGCAGCAGTTTTCCGCCTGATTTCAGATGAAAGAAGATTTGGGCTTGCAGTGTCCACATGCTGAAAATTAGCTTGGATTTTTCAGATAGTATTCCTTTTTTATTATTATAAACGTAGTTGTTATCTGAATGGAGTAGGAAGAAACATTTAAGGAATTTTTTTCATCTTATTTGTATTTCAGACTTACAGAAGGCAAAGAGATACAGTGAGAATTTTCTGTCGTTTAAGTGGGAAGTGCTTTATTGGAGATAAACACAGAAGGTTTTAAGTATCGTTGATATTAGTCAGACGTAGCCGCACTTGGCTATTGTGTGAAGAGCTCCCATCTGCTGAGCTGCAGACCTGTGACCTCTAGATAAAGTTTCAAAATGCAGGAAATATTTATCTTCTTGCTGTGACCTTCCATGCACAAGACATGAGCCATGGATTTGTTTCCTAGGGAACTGGTGAGTGAGGAAGATCTATAATTAAATCTGTGAGTTATATGCTACACATGGGAATTGGGTACACACCAAGTCCTTTGGAAAAATTCAGTAATATTACTGTAGCTTCAGCTGGTGGGATTAGACCCAACTTCTCTTCAGTTGCTTTTAGCAGCATCATTTAGAATCTTAATGTGGGAAGGCTCTTGTGTTTATTTCAAAAGTCAGCGTGTGTCTGGGCTGGCCTCCCTTCCTCTGTCTCCCGTGCCCTTCCCCGGTGGAATAGCCCCTGTCCCTGCTGTCCAGGGGAAACCCTGGCTGGAAGGCTGGAACCTGTCAGAAGCAGTCTGACCTTGGAGCATCAGAAGGTCAGAAGAAGAGGGGACCTAGGGCCCTCCAGTTGTGCTTCTCAAGACTTTCCTGAGCTTCACAATCTGTTTTGAAATCAAACGTGCAAATATAGTCTGTAAAGCAGGTAGCGGTGAATTGGCTTTTCCCGGAAGTAAGGGAAGAAGGAGGGTGGCTTCCAGTCACTGCCCTAATTCCCAAAGCCAAGACCCAGCCAAGCCCCACCCTCCATGTCTACACTTGACCACCAACACCTGTGAAAAGTCTCCGCAGAAATGGAGCTGAGCCTCAAGGGAAGACTTGCTGTCCCCTGGTCAGCCACCCCATAACCTATAGGGATGAACCCTAGTGAGAAACAACATGAGAAAACCAATTGAATAGTTGTTTCCTAACTTGACTGGAATACTTTTTGCAGTAAATTTCCCTGTTTGGAGGCTCAAATAAACCTAGCTTTCACTAAGGCACTTTTATTCGTCATCTGTTGAATACAATAATAGGCCTTTTACTTATACTTAAAAAGAAAACTCTGTTGGCTCCTTTCCTTTCACTGGAGTTCTGCTCCCTGCACCACCCCAGAACTAAAAGAAGCCCCTCTAAGAGTGGAGGCAAGGTGGGTGTGTGTGCTGTAGTGAAGTCTCCTCTTGGGACACCTGCACCCCACATCTGAGTGCCTGCTCCGTTTCCAGTGCCAGCTTCCTGGTGATGTGGACCCTTGGAGGCAGCAGGTGGTGGCTCAGGAATGTGGGTCCCTGCCACCCATCTGGAGACCTCGATTGAGCTGAAGTCATTCGGGGAGTGAATTGGCAGAGGAGCAATTTCTGTCTGACTCTTTCTCAGACTTTGAAATAAACTTTCTTGTTTTTTTTTTTAATATTTATTTATTTACTTGAAAGGTGGAGTTACAGAGAGGCAGAGGCAGAGAGAGAGGTCTTCCATCCTTTGGCTCACTCCATAAAAGGCCACAAAGCCAGAGCTGGGCCAATCTGAAGCCAAGAGCCAGGAGCTTCTTCTGGGTCTCCCATGTGGATGCGGGGACCCAAGGACTTGGGCCATCTTCTGTTGCTTTCCTAGGCCATAGCAGAGAGCTGGATCAGAGGTAGAGCAACCAGGACTCGAACTGGCACCTATATGGATGCCAGTGCTGTGGATGGTGGCTTTACCCACTACACTACAGCGCCAGCCTGAAATAAATTTTCTTGAAAAATATTTTAAGTGAGGGCAAACAGGACCACTAGAGGGGAGCTATTTCATGAATATCAAGACTTGGTTAACTATAAAGGCAAGACCAGTGTTGACGATGGTGGTGAGAGTCGCACCTGATACTTAAATGGCCCCCTCCACCTTGTACTCCTATTGGCACTGTGTGTGTATGTGTGTGTGTGTGTGTGTGTAGCAACATGATTCTTTTGTCTCTTTGTTGTTCTAGCTATGTTTTTTGAATACATGTATAGATAAGGGTACTTCCAGAAATTCATAGAAACTGGAAATAACAGATACGTATATTTTGTGCAATTTTGAAATCTTAGCAGTTCATGGCAAATGCATAGTTCTGTGAAAAACAATGCATGGATTTCAAAAGTATCTTGACCAAAATGAAATTTTCTTTGATTTTTCCATGAACTTTGGAAGCATCTTCATGTAGCTGTACATGGGTGGGGTGTGTGCGTGTCTGTGTCTGTGTTTGGATGTATTTCTATCTGTCTGTGATCATCCCAACAACCTTGTGAGGTAGATACTGTTATTACTGTCCCCATTATACAGATAAAGACACCAAGGCACAGAACCCTGAAGATTCTGCAGCTAGGGTTTGTACCCAGGCACCCTGACGCCAGGGGTGGCCTCGTCCTACACTGTACTTCCTACACTGCCACAGCCTGTTTCTTTCTGGAGTCCAAGTCAGGTGGCTCGGAGCCGCCATCAGGTTGTTCCTGTGAGACAGAGTTGAGACACTAACACTGCAAACGTTTGCTGTGAGGGTGGAAGGGGAGAGAAGTCCCACACCCACGCCCCTAGTCCTCTCTCAGACACAGCATCTTCCCAAGACATCACCTTGAAAATCACTAGCCCTGCACCCGAACAGACCTCCCGCAGTTTCTGAAGGCGGAAAACTGGGGGACCCATCTGTGAAGCATGATGCTAAACTCCACATTTTCCCTGAGAACTTGTGTTTGTACAGTTAGTGTCATGGCTCACGACGGTGATTTACCGCTGTTCAGAATGGAACAGTAGCATTTCACTGATGGCATTTCCCCGGGTACAATCCACCACCCTCCACCTTTCAAATCTCTGATGAGGTCTATTTCTCCACTTCCGTGCTGGCCCGGCCGACTTCCAGGAATGTTTCGCAGGCTTTCCTACCAGGAATACAAGTCATGCAGAAGATAAGCAGGCACCATTGTTTGGTTTAATCTCCAGGAGCCGGATCCTAAGTGGTATTGCTGGGAACAGCCAGTCCCTCGCCCCGTCTCTGATGAGCTGGCAACATTTTTCATGGATTCCCCACCATCCCCCATTCACGTGCTCCTTGAGAGCCGCTTGTCTTACTCATGCAATGTGTCTGGAAAGCAATTATGGTCTCCCTTTTGTTCTCGCACTGTCTTGTGGAAGAAAAGAAATTACACCTTGGAGCAGATACTTTGTTAATAAAATGGCATTTAGTGGCCGAATGCATGCTTTTACGATCACGTTGTCTTAATTGGAAGGCGTCTCAGCCACTCGACTTTCCCAGGCAGCTTTGTGATCTGCCTCTGGTGTTGGAGGTCCTGCTTTCTGTTGTCAGTGTCTCTGGGTGTTCCCTGCTGCTGTTTTGGTTGTTGTTGTTGTTGGCTTAGCGGCGTTTGTTTCTTATCTGTCCCTTTCTGCTGAAGATGGGAGAATACGGTCAGGGTTGGGAACCGCTGGGCTCAGAGTTAGGAAAAGTTGAATTGCTCCGTGCCGAAGTCGTATCACATGAGTTCCTTGTGAACACAGGCTTTATGTGGATGGACAGGAGGCGGACTTTGGGTGGGGAACGTGAACCTGACACCGGTGAGGTGATGCCCCTGACTCGGGCAGAGATTGTTAACGAGAGTGGTAGCCTCCTGTTTCCTAACTTCACCTGATGTTCACGACAGCCACTGGCATGGAGGAAGGATGTGCACACTATTGGAGCACCTCTGTGGCTCTGGCGTTCTGTATCCTTGTTGAATCCCGCAAACGCCAGGATTCCTCGATCCCTGTGTTGGCCATGAAGCCATGACTCGGGGCAGAGGTGGCCACTCACAGCCGGGTGTTCGGACCGTTGTGCCTTGTCCACCCTGTCCAGGCACAGCTCAGCTGAAGGACCGGGGCCTCAGGGATGTGGCTGTTTGGGGACATCTAGGGCGAGGATGCTCTCTGCTGAGATGGCTCTCGTTACCCAGGCGAAGCAGTTCACAACTCAGAGTCAAAGTTGGGACACTGGGACTCGGTCCTCTGGGTGGCAGAAATGGCTCGCGCTCCGGCTATGTGCTGAGGACAGCTGAAGGTGCTGCGGACACAGCAGTGCACAGGCCAGGCCCGGTGCTCCTGGAGTGCGCCTCCTAGGAAGGGAACCAGGCACCCGAGCAGTCTCGGCTGCCGGGACTGATCCTGATACGGGCTAGAGGGCTCAGGGGCTGGGGAAGCGACAGGTCGCAGCTTTCACTGTCATGGTCCGCAGGTCCCGGAAAATGTAGCTTCCCTCAGTTCCATTTTTCTGTGAGTCTTTGCCGCCTTCTGCTCTCGGGGCTGGGGAGGAGGTTGGGCATCCAGGACACAGAGAACAAGCAGGGAGGAAAGTTGTGTGCTGTGCTCTGGAAACAGCTGCATAGCCGGGGGCCTCTGGGGGCCGGGGAGGTATCAGATGGGAAAAGACGCACAACCAAAGCAGGGAAGGCCTTCGAAGCCACCACACAGGCTTTGGCCTTTATCCCAGCTGGGTCGGACAGGTCCAGGAGGGCTTGGGTGGAAGACGTGCCTGGGCCAATTTCTGCAAGGGCTGCTCTGGCAGGTGGAGGGAGAACAGACACAGATGGGCAGGGGAGGGAGCGGGTGCCTTCACTGGTGCTAGAAGTAGGGAGGCCTTGGTCCAGAGTGGAGGTGGTGGACAGCGAGAGGACTGGAGGTGACCAGGTCAGGCATGGGTCACCAGCAGGCTCTGGGTGGCACTCAGCTGGAACAGGAGTGCCTGTGCCCGCCGGCCAGGCCCTGCGACTCCGTGAGCGTCTGTGAGTTCTTTCCTGATGCTCACGGTGGTTCTGCCAAGGAGCTGGCGTCATCTGCCACCCAGAGGAGAAATCCGAAGGGCAGAGATGGCTGTGCCAGGCTTACCAAAGGCCTCACTCCCAGACCCGCCCTTTCTCCACCCGCATCAGGCTGCCTCCATGCCAGTCTATGGAAAATTTAAGACTTTTGGAATTTCTTATTGCGTCACCGTGAATATTATTAAATTTCCCATAAACTCAAATTTTGTCTACTTAAAAAGACAATGAATCTTTCTTTTAAGAAATTGAGGTGGTTAGGATTAACGACCAGCCGTAAAATTTTATAAGCAATTATTACCGTTAGTTAGCTGTGCCTTCTTTGGCACTGACAGTCCACCTTCTTTCCTTGCTCTTGTTTGCCAGAGTGGCCTTGTACGTCACTGACGAAGACCTGGGCGTGTGGGGAGAGGGCGGAGGGTGTGAGGGTGGGATGAGGCTGCTGCGGAATGGTGTTGGAGTGTTGGTTGTACAGACCAGGAAGTTCGACCTCTGCGCAGGTCACGTTAGCATCCAGACAGGCTGTACTTCCCATCGTCTCTGCTCGTGTTCCATGGAGTCTTCAGAAAGTCACCCAGCCCTCTGTTCCAACAAAACAGAAGCTGTCTTGTCTTTCTCTGGCTTGGTGGGTGCCATGCTTTGTGGGTGGGCGGCTCCCGTCCTGGGGGTAGGCCTATCTGTGGCCTCACGGTTCTGTGGATCCCTATGCCCCTAGACGCTCGGCCTGTCGATCACAGGGGCCATTTTGTTCAGGATCTCTTTGCCCCAGGCTCGTGCTATTTTCCAGACTCTTTACAAAGCTTTAACTCCTCTCCAGTCTCCCTCTCCATCCTGCTCACGACTTGGAGTAATTTATCTCTGATTCCCAACCCCTACCCGATATTAACCTGTGGAACAGGCGAGTGGCCCTGTGAGTGGGGACACGGAGGTGGCTGTTGCAGGAACGTGGTCACGGCTCTGCAGGGACCCCGTAATCGGAGGCACCGGCAGGCACCCGACTCCACCACAGCCCCCTCCGCTTGCTGTGCCCCTCCTTGGTGTGTGGCCTGAGCCTGGACCCTGGCCCCCGGGCCGAGGAAGGGCCATCACCAATGACAAGGGGAGGGATGGGAACAAAAATCCAGAGAAAACACCTTGTTCCAACTTTGGGCGCTTCCCATAATAGCTGAAGCCATCTCACACGCCGGAAAAGCAGTCTGGTTTGACCAGAAGTCCTTGTGCTTCAGGGTGGGAGCGGATGGTGTGTGCACACCATAGCTGGTGGCCGAGGGGCACAGGGAGGCCTGACACAGGAAGGGGTAGGGAGAAGCACCCACCTGTCAATACTGGTGTGGCTCCCAGTCTCCGCCAAAGCCCTACCACAGTCAAGTTGCAACCACAACACCAGCAGTTCACTTGCAGGGAACCCAGGGTTGGGGGAGAGACCTCAGCACTTCTTTCGCACTTTAATCCAGTTCAGTCCCAAAGGGAGGCATCATCCGTGTGCTCCCGTCCCGCCCTGGGCATGTATGAAGGTGGAGCGACGACCAGCGCACTGACTGGGCCCGAGGACACTCTTCGTTAGGAAGGGTCGTCTTAAATCACAGGGATTGATCCATCTCCACGCTCCTCTCGGATGCTAACTAAGACAAAGGAGAAATAGCCCCAAGTGTTCGTGCTCCGTCTCTTGAATTGAGTTATTTTTCCGAGGCAATAACATTTGAGGATTGCAATTAGTTAACCATTATGAAGACAAATCTTCAAATATTTCTCTCACTGTGGTGACATTTAAAATGCTTCCTGCTCTACCAGTCAATTGGATTTTTTTCCCCATCTTCTCATAATGGCTAATTGCTAAGCAATTGATTGAATCCACTTTTGTTACTATGTAATTACTACGCTGGCTGGAACAACTGCCCTGACCATTTCTCAGTTTGCTCACTTTGGTCACCTAAAGGGCAGGTTTGGGGTAGGACTGCTCTTATTTGGTTAAACTGTTTGCACATGATCGATCGCACTGCTTAATGTGATTCAGAGCAAAGGTTCTGTGGGCAGAAAGGCTAAATGTTCCTCGGGGAACCTCGCTGAACCTTGCTGAGCCTCGGCGTTTGGTCCCCGTGACACAGAGGCCACTAGAGGCTGCCTTGTGAAGTCAGGGAGTGGCGTCCGTCAGGTGACGCCTTCCAAGTGCTTAGCGCCCCGCATCACCGTCAGCTGGCACTCAGCCACAGGTGTCCATCCTTTGTCTCAGGGCTGCTGCTGCCTGCTTGTGAGACTGTGGGAAGCTTATGTACTCTGTACATACATCTACCCATCCATGAAATGGGGGTGGGAGAGCCGTGCGTCTCAGGATTTATTTGGTGATGAAGGGAGAGAGCAAAGCTTACAGCGTTGATGCGATGGTAAAAGGGGGCAGTAAAGGCACTTGGAGCACGGAGCCTGACAGCCATCCGCAGGAACCACGTGCGGCGCCACGCACAGTTCCTGGCTTCTAGTGTACCCTCAGGGGGGAATCCTTCCTCTGTCTCCAAGTCTCCCGGACTCTGCTCCTTGGAAATCACACTTTTTAAAAAAATATTTATTTATTTTATTTGAAAGGCATTGTTACAGAGAGGCGGAGGCAGAGAGAGGTCTTCCATCTGCTGGTTGACTCCCCAGGTGGCCGCAACATCTGGAGCTATGCCAATCTGAAGCCAGGAGACAGGAGCTTCTTCCAGATCTCCCACAAGGGTGCAGGGGCCCTAGGACTTAGGCCATCTTCCACTGCTCTCCCAGGACACAGCAGGGAGCTGATCAGAAGTGGAGCAGCCGGGACTCGAAGCGGCGCCCATGTGGGATGTCAGCACTGCAGGCAGTCACTTTACGCACTCGCCACAGCGCCAGTCCCAGACTTCACACTTTGTAAATGCGAGAATGGCTGCTGCCTCTGTGCACACCGTACAGGCTCCGTGGTGTCCGCCGTGTTCAGCAGGAAGTACGCCATGGACTCATCTCTGCAGAAACCAGGAGCTGAGCAGATTAGAGTGTCTCCTGGCTTGAGTAGCTGGAGTTGGAGCCTTTGGGAGAAACGCTCAGAACGATCCCAGTGTTTCTGTGTTGTTTCTAGACATCATCAGAAGATCAAATCTTGTATACGGTTCTTTGTGTGATCCCTAGCCATCTCCCCACATACAAAGAACCTCACGCTCTGAGAGAAGTGATTTCCCCAGAGCTGCCTCCAAAGAAGAAATGCAAATCCAGGTGCTGTGAACTCACAGGCCCTGAGTTCCCTCTGTTGATTGTTTGGAAGCAAAATCGGCGGCTCGGTGCTGCTGCGTGTACCAGGCAGCTGCAGACCTGTGACTGAGCGGACAGGTGTGTGTGTGTTGCCACCTGCCCCTTCCTGAAGCTCTTCTCCCAGTGGTTTAGGGACTGGACCCACACTTTGATGTCAGAGCAATCTGAGAAGTGTGCAGCTCAGGACAGGCGGGTAGGTTGTGTGCTGGATTAGTCTCAGGAAAAAATGACATTGGAAAGATAAAAACCCGGTTCTCTTGTCAGGATTTAAGTGCTGCATGTCTTCGCCTCACAGTCATAGAGAGCATCCCTCTTAGAGAAGAAGGCACAGAATTAGGCTGTTGTATCTGGTCGTTGGAGATCTGGGCCCAGGTGGAGGCTGGTGCAGTCTGAGTGTCGGCAGGCACAGTCTTTGTTCCTGGCCTGCCTAGTGAGTGCAAGGGTGTCTACACTGATGGGCTGTGCTGTGGCCGGGAGACTGTTAGCACCCAGGGGTGGGCGGGAGCTGTGCTTGCATAAGAGACAGCAGGTATCTGCCATGCTAGAGACACCGAGCCACCCCAGACACCAGCTGTGTGCCTGCGCCACCTCGTGTTAGCCTTGGCAGCAAGCCTGCAGACAGGTGTTGTGTTTTACAGTGGAGGGAGCCGAGGGCTAGAGAGGCTTAGGACTGAGCTCTCTGATACACGAATGCTAAGTGGCTCAGCAAGAACCTGAACCCCGAGCCCTGCGCGCCAGCTGTGTGCTCTGAACCATCCTCCTGGAGACACAGCGGGGGCCGTGTGATGCCCCTTCTCTCCGTGGCGGGGAGGGGGGGGGTGTGTACTCTTTACAGCAGAGTCTGGCTTCTATACAGGGTAGAGGAGTCCCAGGACTGCGTCGCCAGCAGGAGTAGACAAGAGCCCCCGAGTCCTTTTCCCGCTGTCTTTGAATTCCAATTATTTGTCCAAGACTGAAGTTCAAAAGCAGAGTTTGCGAGCTTCTGTCTTCATCGCTCATTGATTGATTGTTACACCTGCTCCTCAAACTGAAACCATTGGCTCCCTGTCTGTCTGCCTCTGCGTCTTCACCGTGGAGGGGTGGAAAAAAAGAACTCAACCTGGCATCTGACAAGCCTGGATTTGATTGACAGTTCTTGGCAAACTCACTGCAAATCTTTAGCAAGCTGATCCCTCCTCTGTGAGGTGAGGCTAATGATGCATATTAAGACAATGAAAATTCCTGTCGAAATGGCAGGGAAGTCCCTGCTTGGCTGTCTGTCCCCGGACACACACCTCACTCAGCCACCAAGTGCCTCCTCTTTGCCCCTCTCCCTAGTGAGATTGGGAAAAGAGAATTGAATATTTCCACTCAAAAATCTGCCAGTCTGGGGCAGGTGTTGTGCAGTGGGTTAAGCTGATGCTTGGCAGACCAACAGTCATATCAGAGTGCCTTCAAGCCCCAGCTACTCCACATCCCATCCAGCTTGCTGCTAATAGACTTCGGAGCCAGCAGGTGGTGGCCCCAGTGTTCGAGCCCCTGCTACCCACAGACGGAGATTTTGGCCCCTGGCTTTGGCCTGGCCCAGCCCTGGCTATTGTGTGGCATTTAGGGAGTGAACCATAGGATGGACGATCTCTCTCTCTCTCTCTCTCTCAAAGCCTTTCAAATGAATAGAAACAAATATTTTTGAAAAAGTCTTCCAGTTATGCAAGATGCTTAAAAAAGAGGTGTTTGAGTCAAGTGACCGTGTGTCTTACAATCCTGAATCCAACCTGGGCTTTCCTTCCTTCTGGCTGGGTACACACAGGGCTTTGCCTGACCTTGGCCTCAGAGGCTGTGTCCTGGGTGCCCAGAGTGACAACCGCAGCGCTTAGATCTGCCCATGGGGATACTCACTTTTAGCAGCACAGATCAGTTGGAGTTTGAGAAGCAAAATGACTGCTTGGAAAGAAAAGCCAGGTTGTTTTCGTGTCTCTCCATGGAACGCTACTTCCATCAGAGAAAGAGGACAGAAACAGGAATGGCGGTGTGTCAGGCCTCTCACGTGGTTGCTGACTGTGCACCTGCCACGTGCGTTTCACCTCCCATCCGGGGTCGTCTCCTGCGACAGGTATCTCCATCGCTGTACCAGGCTGCTCCAATTGTCTCTTTCCCTTTCTTGTGTAGAAAGGACTTAACTAAATTTTTCTTTCCTTGGGTTGAAAAGAGATTTTTTAAAAAACCAATTTAGTCACAAGAAGTTGTCTCAAAGTAGATGAAATAGGAATCAATCCGGCCGCCCTGCCTACCCGTGGAGGATCACCCAGGAGTGGGTGCCAGCACCCTCGGCAGGGGTCATGCCTGGCGCTGTCACCGGTTCCTCATTTCGAGAAGCCTGGTTGCTCCTCTACCTGCTGTTCCTACATTCTCTGCCATCCCTTTCCTCACTAACATACTGTGACGTACAGACCGATCATACAATGGAACTTTAAAGGTAATAGCAATATTTTTCACATACAGGCTAAAAAAAAAAGTGTTTAAGAATCTCTACCTAGAAATAGCCACAAGAATATCTTTGAGCTCCCTACATCTGAGAATCTATGCTACCGACGAATCCAAAATGCGAGGAATTGTCTTTCACCCTGGAACATGTTCTTGGTAGCTGTGGCCCCACTGTTCATCAATATAACCATGTGTCCATTATTATTGGAATGATCACTAAATGGTGACGGTTCTACTTTTAATAGTGGGTGGCTCTTTAAAGGGAGCTGGCAATAATAAGGAAATGCTTATGGTATAAGTGTGAAGATATATTTGTATATAAGAATATATTTAGGCATTCATGCAGTTCCTGTCAAACTCCCAGCAAGGGTTTCTGTAGGCATAGAGAGCTTTATTCTGAAATTGATGTGGGAAAACACAGGTCCCACAGCAGCTAAACCACCTTGAAAAACAAGAGGGAAGAGGGAACCTCTCCCCGGCTGAGGCTGAGAGCGCACTGCTGCTGTCATCTAGGCCCTGCCACGCAGTGGGGCCAGCGGAGGCCAGGGGAGCCTGATCAGAGCTGCACTCACTCACACGCGCCCTCCTGATTCTCTTTAAGATTTTAGTTATTTATTTGAGAGGTAGAGTTACAGACAGTGAGAGGGAGAGACAGAGAAAGGTCTTCCTTCCATTAGTTCACTCCCCAAATGGCCACAACGGCCAGAGCTGCACCAATCCAAGGCCAGGAGCCGGGTGCTTCCTCCAGGTCTCCCATGTGGGTACAGTGGCCCAAGCGCTTGGGCCATCCTCCACTGCCTTCCCAGGCCACAGCAGAGAGCTGGACTGGAAGAGGAGCAGCCAGGACTAGAACTGGTGCCCATATGGGATGGGATGCCGGCACCACAGGCGGAGGATCAACCTGCTGCATCACGGCCCGGTTCCGCCCTCCTGATTCTTAATAACAGCACAAAAGCAGTGCAGTGGAGGAAATGGCTTCCTTCCAGAAACACACCCCCATCAGAAAACAAACCTCAGTCTCCATGTGAAAGGTAACTCAAAATGGACTGACACTGTTAGGGGAAGAAGCAGAAGGAGAGCTTAGAGAACTAGGGCTAAGGTAAGGCGTCCTTAGCCTGGACTCCTGGGTCAAGAGTCCTAAAAGGAAATTTTGATAAATTGGACCTTATTAAAACCAAAAACCTTTTGTTCTGAAAAATCCTGCTAACAAGCCACAGAATGGAGAAAATATTTACAGACCCCATGCCCAGCAGAGGATTGGGATCTCAAGTACAAAGTCATTTCAAGGTTTGTAGGAAACGTGGAATTTGTGAGTGCAAAACATTTTGAAATGCACACATAGATCCTTCCAGTGTGCATTGTCCACAAACCTTTAGACTGTCTTCGTTAAATACAACACAAACCACACTAGAAGATGGGTAAAAGACATGAGCGAACATCTCACTGAGGGAGTGAGCTAATGCCAATAGGCATGAGAGGGGCCGGCGCCGTGGCTCACTTGGTTAATCCTCTGCCTGCAGCACCTGCATCCCATATGGGTACCAGGTTCTAGTCCCAGTTGCTCCTCTTCTGGTTCAGCTCTCTGCTGTGGCCCGGGAGGGCAGTGGAGGATGGCCCAAGTGCTTGGGCCCCTGCACCCACATGGGAGACCGGGAAGAAGTACCTGGCTCCTGGTTTCAGATAGGCACAGCGCTGGCTGTAGTGGCCATTTGGGGAGTGAACCAGCGGAAGGAAGACCTTTCTCTCTCTCTCTCTCTCTCTCTCTCTCTCTCTCATTGTCTATAACTCTACCTGTCAAAAAAAAGCTTAAAAAAAGATAGGCATGAGACAAGTTGTTCAAGCCCATGAGCCATGAGTGAAATGCAAGTTAAAACCGCAGTGAACCATCAATACACACCACTAAGAATGATTAAGGGGAAAAAAAAGAGCATTACTAAATGCAGTGAGAATGCAGAGAACAGTGCGCCTGGACGCTCCCTGGTAGGCCAGGAAACCAGCCCGACAATTCCTTCTAAACGTAAGCACGTGGCGGCTGCAGGACCCAACACTTGCCCTTCTTGGCATAGATCCCAGAGAAATGAAGATCTACATTCCCCCAGAAACCGGAGCTTGATTCATCATCGTGAGAAACTGAACACAGCCCACATGTCCTCCACAAGGTGAATGGCTAAGCGAGCTCCAGCCCGTGGGACACCAAGATCTTGTTTCACCTTGTGTTTGGTGTTTGCTGTGTTTTTCCTAGTGAGCATGTGTTAGTTTTGCAAAGAGGAACAAAAGCAAACCTGGTTTTTTTGTTCATTGCCAAGTACAGCAGTTTATGGTTCTGTTTTTAGTTTATTCTGAAACAGTTCCTCATTCCTCCATCTCTGTACCCAAATTTAAGCTAAAACCCTCACCTGTGGCTACGCACACCCACACACAAATCAGGACCTGCTCAGGAGCAAGTGTGTCTGGACTCAAGTTCAGCATTGCTGACTGGCAGCTGAAGACGCAGTGGGCTGTTGTGGGAAGGTTGTGAAGCCGATGCCTCGCTGTGCTTCCCGTTTGTGATACTCATTCCAAAGTCTGGTGTAGAGACAGCAGGTGCATCTTGATGGACGATTTCAAAGAGTAAAGTTGTAGACAAAGGAAATAATGAGAAAGAGACTATTTGGACATATATGTTGACATCACCCCGCATTGTGGCTCCCGTGCTTAGATGCAGACATCACTTGGAAGAAGCCGGAGCATCTGAGTGGTGGTTGAAGCCAAATAAATACAAGGTCTGCTCAGTGGGAAGAGGGTGCAGGCGGCTATAAAAGATTCACCTCCTGCTTCCCGTTGGAGAGGTACCCGACCTGTATTAATATTTTACAAATGCTGGGAGGTAGAAGACGGGTCGTTCTTCATCGCCAGCACCTCTACACTGCTAAAATTAAATAATGGATTTTTTTTTAAAGACAGAATTGCGGGAGTTGTGGAACTATAAAAAAATACTCCTCTCTTGGGGTTGTTGCATTTTTTGCTTTTATCTTTTCTTCTCCTCTCGAGAACATTTTGATTTACTTCTGTGATAAGCTTCTAACAAGCGGACAGCCCAGGCAGCAGGGTGAGCCAGGCTGGGAAGAAAGGAGGCAGGAGGCTTACCAAGGAGCCTGGGTACACTTGTTTGCCTTCAAGTCAGAAAGTGCTGGGACTGGATGTGTGTCTGAGACTGAGAGCCCTCGGTGCCACACAGGCTTGGGGCCTGAGCGTGTCTGTCTGCTCCCCGTCATCAACCTGTCTCAGCCTAGAAACCACCAACCACTCCTGGAGAGGGCATCAATTTGAGCCGTGACAACGGAGCACTGGGGTCAGCCTCTGATACCACCTGGAGTTCTGAATCACCCCAGAGCGTCTGAGATACCTGCACACCTGGCCCTGGCCCTGCACTAGCTCTGGGAACCCTGGATCAACGACCACCCCCCCACCAAGTCTAGTCTTCCTCATTTGTGAGATGGAAATAGCGATAACGAGCTCGCAAACACACACATATGCACACGCACGCGTGTGCCTGGCTTTCACACCGAACCTGGCGTTGGTAAGAGCTCAGTGAAAGCAGTGGTTACCTGGATGCAGCTTGAACTAATTTATGATCATGGGCACCACGTACTCAGCGCCTGTTGTGCACCGGGCACAGCCCTGGTGCTCGGCCTCCCAGTCCCTTGCATCCACCGGGGCCTTGGGCTCAGATCAGTTATTCAGCTTCACCTGAAGGAGGAACCCATGCTCACAGGGATAAGAGGATTCTCCCAAGGATGAAAACCAAGCGTGTGTTAGAGCCGGGTCACCGGTGGCCCAGCAACCGTTTTCCGAAGCCCTGCATCGCGTGTGTTTGCGAGCTCGTTATCACTATTTCCATCTCACAAGTGAGGAAGACTAGACTCGGGGAGGTGGTCGTTGGTCCAGGGGGTCCCAGAGCTGGCGCAGGGCCAGGGCCAGGTGTGGAAGCAGGGGTGATGGTCACTGCCCAGTGCCTGGAGATACAGAGGCAGCAGGCCTGAGAGAGGGACATTCCCAGGCTAGGAGGGAGAGAGCGGCGGAGGTGGCTCTTGGCAGAGACCACAGGGCAGCACCGCATTGCTCTCCGGCTTCGTCAGGGCTGCCCCCAGCCTCAGACTCCTACCACCACAGAAGCCCAGAGGGCCCTCAGGGACTGCCTGGGACCGGCGGCCTCCCTGGCGCCTCCACAGAGGGCTGGGTGAGCCTGGGCACAACAGCGGGCACCGCCTCACCGCTGTGCAGCCGTGCCACCCACCGGGACTCTTCAGAGGCCCAGGCGCCTTCCTCCTCTGGAGCTGGATCCTGCCTGTCGGTAGATTGCATGCTCTGGCTTTTTGGAAACAAGACTAAGCCGATGCCGTCCTCTGTGCATCTGTGGGTCCTGCCCACGCTGGGACCTCCTGTCCCGTATTTTGGGGTCATCGGCCGTTTCCTGGGCCTGTGCACCTCTTGTGTAGAACCAGCTTCTCACTGTTCTCCCAGGTGCCCCTTCCCACCGTAGCATTCAGGCCCGCGTTCCCCTGAGATACAGTTCCCCATGCAGGACGGGTTGAGGGGCTGTCACCCACAAGGCAGTTACTGGGCTGTTGTGTTTACCCATGGGTGTCTGGGGGGAGGGACTAGTGACCATAAGTCGAGGGGACCCTGAACCCCCCCCCACACACACATACATGCACATCTCACTGAGGGATATCAGTGCGGGGCTTCTGACCCCCTACTCTCTGCTGAGTCTTTGCTGCCTGACAGGTGGTGTGAGCGTCTCCTCTTGGCTTTCTGTTGCAAAAAAAAAAAAAAAAGTAAATCAGGCCTCTATGAGCATCCGAAGAAGGAGGGTGTTCAATTCATCCAGTTGATCTTATTGTGTCCATGGCTTATTCAGGGAGCAAGCTGCTCTATTGTGAGAGAGAGAGAGACAGAGAGAGAGAGTGAGAGAGAGAGAGGTTTGAATTGTTGAATGAGGAAGGTCATTCTCAATGGCTGTGTTGGAGACTATGAAGGTGTTGCTCTTGGAACCCAAGGCCAAGAAGCAGAGCAGGTCCTCGCCGGAGGGTGACCAGCTGTTCTGAAGCCATGCCCATGGTACACGCTCATGGACTTGCGCACATTTCTCCTCCCCTTTCTGACATATGGCCCCTCTTTTCAGCTTCTCTTCTCATTGCTTCTCTATTTATTAGGAAATATTCAAGTGTCTGCTGTGGACCTTGCCCTGTTCACAGCAGTGAACCAAACAGAAGCCCCGCTAGCCAGGAGTTTATATGTAAATGGTAAATCAAGACCACAGATGCTAGCAGACCAGGACAGAAGCGCAGGGCTGAGGGCTCTGTGAAGAAGAGTAACACGAGGCAGTGGGCACAGAGCATGGTGTGGGGCGCAAGGCGCTGTGGCACTGACTTCAGCTCAGGCACCCAGGGAGGCCTTTTCTGAGGAAGTGAGTTTCCCCGGAGATGTGAAAGGCGGCCACGTCACAAGCCACACAGATGCCTATGTGGAACGATCTTGTGCAATTAAAGCTCTCTGCCGGACACTGCGGGGAAGCCCCGCTGCGGTGATTTTCTGTAAGGCAGTAATTTTGAAGACCAAGGAGGAGGCAAACGATTAAGTCGTCTTGGAGGGGACTGTTTGCCAGCCGTAGGGTGGCGCCACACACCATGCTTGAGCCTCAGCTGGTCCCCCGCGCACACGCGTGTCCGTGGCTCCCCTTCAGGTATCTCGGCAGGCTGATTTGTTTCCCCAGGTCTCTGCTGGCGGCCCTGTAGGATCTCACCAAAACGGCAGAGGCAGCCTTCAGGGTGCAAAGTCTTGAAGGGTCCTCGGGCCCTGCTTGTCCCCATCCCAGTCTTCCCGAAGAAGGATTCTGAGTGGCCAGGCTCACCATTCGGAGGGGAGGCTCTGGGTGACCAGCGTGTGATCTGAGACCAAAGCACGGACCTCAGGGGGAATGGAAGCAGGGTGGGGGTAGGCATGAAGCAGAGGCTGAAGACGGGGCGGGCGGCGGGCTCTGCAGGGCCTCGAATGCACACCTGAGAGGACCTCGGCGTTCCCTGAGATCGATGGGAGGCCCTTGAAGGATGGATCAGGGTGTGACCGGTTGGGAGAGTTGGGGGCTGCTCAGGCAATGAGTGGCCCTCAGCTGTGTCCCCAGCCTTCCAACCAAGCACCACGCAGGTCAGAACAGAAGAGCAGGCCTTCAAGTGAGACTGCGATATTTTATTAGCTTTTGGCATTGCCTGAGTTCCAGTCTTAACATGAAGACTGACCCTAAACTAGAGGCAGAAGAAGAGTTGACACTCTGTGGAAGGGCAACCAATGCAGATTTCCGGGAGAAAGCGTTCAGTTGTTCGTGTTGATTGCCCTGCAGGGGGAACAGGCCCCGGTTCACCACACTCACTTTGGTGCACGGCTTTCTCGGATCGGTGGTTCAAATGAGCACATGAATATTTGTTTCGCCTTCCCCTGGGGACCATAACAATCCTAACTATGGGAGAGGAGCAGGGCGACGGTGACAAAGTCTGGTGCGTCCATCAGAGATCGAGTGTGTCCATCGCAGCAGCATCCGAGGCCTGATTAACCTCCTGTTCCTTCAGATGGCAGAACACGCGTGGAAACCTCCATGTTACACCTATGACAAAGCTCAGGGTGGGAGAAGGTAAAAGCCTTCCTGCCAAGACGTTTGATGGACAGAGGGAATGAGACCCGTGGGATACCTAGAAAGCTGGGCCCGCGGCTTCTCAGTCCCTGAGCCTGCCTGGTTCCAGCACTTGCATGGGCTTAGATGAGCTTTCTGGCCGGTCTCAGTGCGGTGGCCATGTTGCAGAGTCCAGACTCGTAGGTTCCCTTCCCGTGGTCAGTCCTGCCCAGCCCAGCACATGCCATTCAGCTGGCCGTATAGAGTAGGGCTTAGGGCCGTGGGCTCTGGATGATGTGGATCAGAAGCAAAGGCGTTAGCTCAGCCTTTGTGGTCCTCGCCGGAGTGAAAGTGCACAGTGGTGTCAGTGCCTGCATTATAAAGGTATCGTAAGGATCAAGTGGACAAATGTATGTGAAATGCTTAGCATAGCACGGGCGACAGAGTCCAGTAAATGGTCCCTTCTGTCATCAACAGCCAGTGGAGGCAATTGACTTTATAAAGAGAAAATGCTTCTGTGGTTCATGGTTTTGGAGGTTCAAGTCTGAAACTGGGTGGCCCTCTGGTTTGGGATCTGGTTTGGCTCTGCGTGTACGGTGGAAGGGATCAGAGATGAGCTGAGAAGCAGAGAGCAGGCGCACCCAACTCTTAGAGCAACCCGCCCTTGAGAAGTCAGGAGCAGAACAGAGAACCACCAGTGACCTCAGGACCTCCCCCCAGGCCCCATCTCCTAATGGTCCCACCACCCCCACCCCCAGGCCGCCCTGAGGACCAAGTCTGTAATACCCAACCTCACATCCAAACCATAGCAGTCAGCAATTCCATCAGGTTATTGCCATAAAAATCACCATTTTTAAACGACTGGGCACGTCGATGCACTGCAGCATTTCATTGGCCTCACCTCCCGTGCTCGCCATGATCCTTCCAGGTTAGGCATTAATTCCTCTTTAGACAAGGGGCAGAACGGGGCTCAGAGAGGCCATGCAGCTGCTCAGATTCCACGTGGTATGTGACCTCTGACCTGGGATGCAGGTCTTTCCCGGCCTCCAATGTCCTCCTAAACACTGTGCATCGGTCAGGACCTGTAGTCTCTTGCTCAGATTAACAAAGGCTGAGTTAAGCCTCGTGTCCTTTGGGAGTTACCTGGGAGCTGCGCTCCTCGTGGTGTTGGTTCTCCTGTGGACCTGGTCTGTGCAGTCACTGCCCTTGGGAGCGTGGCTGGTCACCAGGAGGAAGGTGAGGAGAAGCTGGCTAGGCACACCAGAGCTCGTGGCGCTCTTACCTGGGATAGCTGACATGACGCTTGTCACATGGCTGTGTTTCATTGGCCAAAGCAACTCAGATGGCCACAGGCTACTTCAAGTGGCCAGGGCAGTGCGGCCGTGGGTGCCCAGGGGGGAAGAGGCCATTGGGGCAGCCGTCACAAATGCTCTGCCTGACCGCAAACCTGATGCCTGAGAGGAGGAGACAGTGGCTGTAAGAGATCTAGAGCTGTCACCAGCACCGTCGGGGGCTGTGGGGGGCCGTCAGGAGCCGTCAGGGGCCATCAGGGGCTGACGGGGGCCATCAGGAGCCGTCGGGGGCTGTCAGGGGCTGTCGGGGGCCATCAGGAGCCGTCAGGAGCCGTCAGGGGCTGTCAGGGGCTGTCGGGGGCCATCAGGAGCCATCGGGGGCTGTGGGGGGCCATCAGCAGCTGTCAGAGGCCGTCAGGGGCCATCAGGGGCTGTCAGGGGCCATCAGGAGCCGTCGGGGGCTGTCAGGGGCTGTCGGGGGCCATCAGGAGCCGTCAGGAGCCGTCAGGAGCCGTCAGGGGCTGTCAGGGGCTGTCGGGGGCCATCAGGAGCCGTCAGGGGCCATTGGGGGCCGTCGGGGGGCGTCGGGGGCCGTCGGGGCCAGAGCTCAGGAAGACATTCTCCAGGAACACAGTGATCAGAGAGGGAAACTCAGGCTGCAGGAAGACACCAGCAGCCTGGGACATGGCATGAAAGGATCCCGTTTTCCCCAACAGGAAAGGGATGCAAAAAGGTGGTGCTGATTCGACAGGGGGGGCTCGGGTTTGAGACGAGTATAATGATTGATACCGAGTCAGCTTTCTGTCCCTATGATCTGCTACAGTCCTTTCCCACACAGCTCCACATGGCTGAACACAGGGCTCGTGCCGGGCACTGACCTGCAAGTCCTCCAGGACGGGGAGTACCCTAGAGGTCAGCAGCGGTCAACACGTATGACCAAGAGAAGAAAAACAGGTGGAGGAGACAGGGTGTCAGAGGAAGGTGCCCTAAGGAGGAACACATCTTACCAAGCGTCTCGAGAGGAGGAACTGATGGTCGGGCTGGGCGATGGTGGTGTAAGCTTGGCACACGCAGACTCAGCTGCTGCCAGGGGAACACCTGTGTGCCAGTGACATATTTAAACCCGTGGAGGCCCAGCATGCTTGGGACAGGCCGCCTGTGAAAGTGTGGCTGTTTCTGCCCTGAGGCCCTGGCTTTGCTGGCTCGGGACCCCTCCCCTCCCTGCTCTGGCCTTCCCTCTGTTCCCCCCCACCCCACCTCTTAACATCACAGCCTGGAGCTCAAATGCAACACGAGGAATGGTGGCCGCTGAAGCCATCCCCAACCACCCTATTAAACTCGGGAGCTTTCTCTGACAACCTCGCCCCCACCTGAGCCTGATGTGTGCACCCCCTCATGTTGCACTCCAGTGCTCCCAGGCCATGGTCGCTGCCCTGTGCCCAGCCCTGGGCTCCTCACTCCCTCTCCTCCTGGGGGCACCTTCACGACTTGCCCCCTTGGAGAGCCATCGAGGTGAACACATTGGCCTGACAAGCGTTTGAGCCATCACTCCCAGGAGCTGGACTTAACTCTTAAGAACAACCATGTATGCAGTCAGGCCTGGCCACTGCCCCCGGGAGTTTATAGTCTAATCTGAAAGACAGGCCTTCAGTCTCAAAGTTCATGTAAAATTCCAGGAGCTAAGTTGTTGTGAGAGAAAGGTGGAAAGTTCCAGAAGAACATAAGTGAATGTGAGTTGGGAGTCACATGTCTCTTTCCAGTCTGGAGGTGGGGGACAGGGACCAGAAATGCTTTCTGCACCAAGATTCTTTTTTTTTCACTGCCAACTTTGTGATGGGCCATCATCTACTCATTGCCAGGATAGTTTTCCACGCCCTGAAAATTACCATCTCGGAATGTTCCAGCTAGGGGAGCATTAGAGCATTGGTTTAGTTAGAGAGGAAAAGGGTGCTGAGATTGGGTCAGGAGGCAGAGCAGGCCCGTGTTGACTCTGACAGAAGGTTTATTCAGTGGAACCGCGGGCAGATAAGGAGCGGGACGAAACTCGGTTCCTTTTTGACTTCCTGCTGCCTGGGAAGCTTGCTCTGGGGAGCTGTGAGAGCAGAGCCAGAATGAACAGGGGCTGGTGCGCCACAGGGGCAAAGTGACTGTGTTTTCTAAAACAAAAGATGAATACAACAGACCCTATTTTTTTGTAAATTTCTGAGTTTATGGAGCATTTTATGACCACATAAAAGCATGCAAATAAAGTGGCAGGTCTTCACTCAGAGCGTTAATCAAGCATCTCCCCTGTTCCAAACCCAGAAAATGTAGAAGGGGATAGAAAGCAGAGAGGTAGAGGGGCACCCCTGCCGGCCTCCAAGAGGCAGTCTGCCTGTGTGTACTTCCACACGCACGCAGGTGAGACCCCTGCCGGCCCCCAAGAGGCGGCCTGCCCGTGTGTGCTTCCACACGCACGCAGGTGAGGGTGGCCAGGGTGCCTGGAGTGGGCAGGACGGGGCCAGCAGGGGGGGGGGCAGTGCTGAGCCCTCAGAGAAGAGGAGGGTGGGGGACGACAGGGCATGTGATATCTATCCAGGGAAAGTGGCACAGCACAGAGGACCCGCTGCTCACAGCGGCCGTGGCTGAAGTAGAGCATGGGGCCAGAGGGCCGCTGGGTTTCACCCAGAAGCCCTGAGAAGTTTGCATGTGGTTTCTGCCCTGGTCGGATGCAGGTTTGCATTTTAGAATGACCTTTCTGGTTGCAATTAGGAAAAGAGAAGAAGCAGAAACGTAAATGCCAGTCTCGGTTTCCATGGATTTCCTCAGTGTAAATGTTTGTTGAAAACCCGCTGTGATCCATACCGGGAGCAGGGGAGGTCGGCAGAGGGGCTGGGGGCTCTTACACAGCTTGGTGACCAAATTGCACATCAATCCAGTGCAGGTTTCCATAGACAGAAAGTGCCCGAGGTCAGTGCAGTTCAGGAAACTGAATCCACGAGGAGCCCCAGGATTGGCGATTGAGAAGTGCGCGCACTGATGGCCCTGGCAGGCTCTGGGTCAGATCTGGGGTCAGCAAGGGAAGAGCGTAGAACAGCTGGGCAAATCTGGCTGCAAGGGGGCTCCGGGAAGTTCACAGGAAAATGGAGTAGGCAAAAAAATGGACTTTCTGAAGTCCCTTAACTTAAAAACCTGGAGTTGTGTTAACAGTGTCACTGTTAGCTTCTCATATCTGACCAGTGTTCTCTGCTTGCATAGAATGCTAACACCAAAGGGAAATTGGCTGAAAGTGACATGGGCCATCTGTAGTGTCTTTACAGCATTTCATTTAAAGCCAGTCCCCTCCAAAAGTTTGTAAGTGCGCACTCACATCCACTTATAAGCGCCCCAACCACACTGAGCTGAAAAAAAAAAAAAAACTGTGAAACCCATCCACATACAATGATCCTGTCTGTGTAAACTCTGTGAGATCATGCGTCTGTGTGGAAATTCAGGAAATAATGGCTTCAGGGGACATCCATCCTGGCCTCCCTGGCCATGGGCAGCACCGAGGAGCCGTGAGGACAGCACACAGCAGGGACATTCCAAGAGGCCACTGGCTCGATCCGTGAGGCATCACGTTCCGTGACACTTGCACAAGAACGAATGTCCTTGGATGCTCACGTCAGGCGACCCCCACCTGCTCCAGGTCTCCGTGTTCCCTACCCCTCCCCACAGGTGGAAGACTCCAGTCCCCACGGTGCCACGCCACCCCCACCTCCAGACTTAGGCTTGTATCGGGACTCCCGTGTGCTATTCACCTACCCAGCCGGGGTCCAAGTACCTTGTCCTCATCATTTGCCCTCTCTGCCCTCCCAACCTGGAGGACAAGAAAAGCAAAACTTGAATTACAACAAGTAACAGGGGAGCCCAGCTCCTGGGGAGGCCGTGCTATGCTGCAGATACACAGAGCGGAGGCCGCTGACAGCAGGGTTCCTTCGGGCCACAAGCAGTGCCCTGGATCTCTTCTGTTCTATCCTATCCAACAGCAGCCAGCCAAGGACCACAGGCTCAGCGGCGGCAGCCACCAAGAGGCACCTGAATAGTTTTCAGGAGTTCAGCGTCATGATCAAGGTTGTCTGGAAACACTCAGTTGGTGTGGAAAACCACTGTGCCACTCTGACCTCCCAGGGCCCGGGGTGGATGGAGCTCTGAAGTCCCCACTCTGAGCCAGAGAGGCCGTGGGAGATTCAGGGACCTTGATCTTCCTCCTGAGTCTCCATGGAGCCAGACTGGCAGTTTTTCTCTGCAGAGTCAAGCCCTCCGATACTTCCGTCCCTGAGGTTCTGCCAAGCCCTGCGGTGCCTTTGACACATTTTGGTGGATAGGTCTAGTGGAGGCTATGCTGTTTTTGAAGGTTGCCGGATTATCAATGACAGCAGCCCTCAGTGGGGGATGTGCATTGGAGCCACCGGGGGTGCTTATTAAACCCCAGGCCCCACTCCCTCAGGTTGGGATGAAGGAAACCTATAAACTGGCTCTGAACAAGTAGGACACTTTGGAGGTGGCCTGCCCACCCCAGGCTGCTTCAGGGAAGGGTTTTAACCCATACTTAGGAGGGAGTTGGGGAAGGGAGCCAATGGTGTGAGGGTGTCTTGAGAAGTTAGTAGAAAATGGAAGAAAAAGAAGTTTATTTTTGGTGCAAAATACTTTTGAAATCCATGCATAGGTTTTTTATATTATTCATTTTCCGTGAGCTTTTTGAAGACCCCCACACAAACGTGGTGGGGATGGAGAAGAGCCCAGTCTGCTCAGCTGCCCCTTTGAACCGAGGAAGTTTCCAGAGAGCATTTTTACAAAGGACACCTGTTTCCTCAGACAGGTGGCTAGGTAGATGGATGGATGGAGGATGGATGGATGGATGGATGGAGGATGGATGCATGGGTGGATGGATGGATGGATGCATGGTTGGATGGATGGATGGATGGATGGAGGATGGATGGATGATGGTTGGATGCATGGGTGGATGGATGCATGGGTGGATGGATTGGTGGATGGATGGAGGATGGATGGAGGATGGATGGATGCATGATTAGATGGATGGATGGATGGATGGAGGATGGATGGAGGATGGATGCATGTGTGGATGGATGGAGGATGCATGGTTAGATGGATGGATGGAGGATGGATGGATGGATGGATGGGTGGTTGGATGCGTGGGTGGATGGATGGAGGATGGATGGATTTGCAGGTGCTGATGGTACACGTGTTTTGGCTGAGATGATTTCTGTGCCTGGAGGTATCAGTCTAACCCACTAACAACAATGGTCTGATTGTATTGTGATCATTACAGCAATTGCAGTGTGAGCTTTGATTTGTTGCGCCCCTTCTGTTTGCCAGGAACTGTACTTTGTGAACTGTTCTCTAAAGCTTCCACAACCTGGAAATAAGCAGTGGTGTTCAATTTTAAAGATGAGGCTCCTGAGAGTCAAACAAAGAACCATGGTCAAAGTCACACCCGTGGTCATTGCCAGAGCTAGACTCACAGCATGTACGGTCATTTATTCACTCAACAGGCGCAGGCATCGTGCCTGGTGCATCCCAAGTGCTGTGCCTGGCCCTGGGATCCAGTGCTGAGCTGGACAAACTGTGGATTTTGACTTCATGGAGCTTCCAGGCATGCGGGAGTAGGTCAGGAGAAGAATGTGAGTTAGATTAAATCAAGCCAAGCTGTGATTACAAATGATTTTCATCAGAAGATATCACATATCATGTTTTTAATGAGCCTATTTTCCATTAATCTTAAAAATGCAAACAGAAGTAATTGATGTTTAATCAAAACTTCCAGTGTATTTCAAAAAAGACCATTTAAGTCAGAAAGAGGAGGTGGGGGGAGAAACACTGCATTGCCCTACAGAGCACTGGCTCCCGGGGTCTTGCCAGGGACCTGGGACCTGACAGGTGAACCTTGGCATGAATTCATGCTGCCTTGGGTACCACTGACACCTGGTGACATCTGTCAGAATTGCAGGGTTGGTGGCACTGGAAATGGGAGTCTGTCCCCAGTGATGGCTGTCCATGACCTCAACAGTTACATTAGCGATTGTTGGTGATGAAGTGACACTCGATACAGGCACTTACCGGGGGACGGGGGGTACACTCTAGATCCAGCTTTATGCAAATAATAATGTTCTCTCTAGCTACAACTTCAGATGCTGTGAGAAGACCCCCATAACTGGGCCCTCCAGTCTTGCACTGTGCTGACTCACTCACCATTTTGGAGTTTTCTAGGTTGTTCCTCACCTGCCCACTGCCTGGTTTCTGCTGCTCCCTCTCCCTGGAACCCCCTCCCAAAATTTCACCTGCTGTGGCCATTCTATGGTCAAGGCAGGCTTGACGTCTGTAGGGGGTTGCCTTGAAGTGAACTCAGAAATGACACTGTCCAGAGCTGGCGCTGTGGCATAGTAGGTTAAGCCTCTGCCTGAAATGCTGGCATCCTATATGGGCACTGGTTCAAGTCCTGGCTGCTCCACTTCCAATCCAGCTCCCTGCTAATGCACCTGGGAAAGCAGAGGAAGATGGCCCAAGTGCTTGGACCCTGCACCCACATGGAAGAACAGGAAGAAACTCCTGGCTTTGGATTGGCCCAGCTCTGGCCATTGAGACCACCTGGGGAAGGAACTAGCAGATTTAGAGATCTCTCTGTGTGTCTGTAACCCTGCCTCTCAAATAAATAAATCTTAAAAAGAAAGAGAAAATGAAATGGCAGTGTCCGACAGTGTAGTCTCCAGACAAATTGAAGATGAATCCATTTTTAGATATTTAAGTGCTGTGACCTGGCCAGCTTGCTTCCTCTCTCTGGGTCTCAGTGGCTGCATCCATTCATTAGGAGCAATAAAGTCTCCTGCCCTCAGCACAGTTGCAAGGTTCACAGAAAACACATGGCAAGTGCTGCCTCGGAACCTGCTCCGTGTGCCAGAGAGTCATGGGGCAGGTGGCGCTGCTGGTGCCTGGGTGCTCCTGCTCACCTGGAACCTCAGGCGTCACGCGTCGTGAATGGGTCCCAGCTGCCTGTTTGGGTTTGCGTAGGTAAATAAATGGTTAATGTCCTGTTCCCCAGAGTTTAGAAAGTGGCACAAAGGCACACGCTCGAAGCTCCTGGAGTCGCCACCCTCCTTGGCCTGTCTCTGCAGACAGCCCGAGGGCCAGCGCTGGTGGGGGTTTGCACGTTATGGTGAGTGGCGCCAAGTAGTGACGGTATCGTTGGCAGTGCCGCATCCACGGCTACGTGGCTCCTCAGACACCTCGGCGGTGGCACCTGGGGCGAGCGGAGTGCCCTCAGCTGTGTCTGCAGCACGCTCCCTGCGCGTCCTCCTGCTCGTCCTCAACGTCGCCCTGCTTCTCTGTTTACCAGGTGGTTGACAGCGACAGGCCTGAAGGGTCCAAGTTCCGGCTCACCGGAAAGGGAGTGGATCAGGAGCCGAAGGGCATCTTCAGAATCAACGAGAACACGGGGAGCGTCTCTGTGACTCGGACCTTGGACAGAGAAGCCATCGCTACTTACCAGGTGAGTGCCCCTGGCCGGCCCCTCCTGCCTGCAGGGATGCTGGCGTCCCCCTGAGCTCGTGGCCGCCTCACTGCCGGCCTGTGCGGTTTTAGGGTCTCAGCGGGAGCTGAGGTGGAGTGGCAGCCCCAGCCGGTGCCAGGGTCAGGGAGGGGAGACGGTGCTGCAGCCCAAGGGTCAGACGCATGAGAGAACAAACAGCAGTGTGGATGTCTGTGTGTGAGGTTCGGGTTGTTTTCTTGGTTTTCTTAACTACCCATCTAGTTGGCTGTGAGTGTCCAGGCAGGAGAAGGTAGGGTGGGGACACTGGAGGCCGCGGGGCTGCGTGGGTGTAGAGTGGCTGTAGGATTGCAGCAGGCTTCCTCCCTGACCTCTGTCCAAGGCCTCACCACGCAGCAGTGAGCCGCGTGGCTTCAGCGTCTGCCGAAGGGGTGTCTGGTTGTTAGAGACTGTGTTGGTACCTTCAGAAGTCTCCAGCTCTAGGTGGATGTAGGGGCAAGCAGAGGGGAGCTGGCAGCTCTCAGGGCCCCGCTACTGTAAGAACCAGCGCCAGGCCATGCGTGGACGGCCTCCTCTCTCTCCCTGCTCAGAGGGCAATGTGCAGGAGGTGTCAGACACAACCAAGGACGGACCCCACGGAGTTCATTACTTCATAGCTCCGGGATGAAGAGCTCTGGGCTGAGAACATTGCCACGCAGGTCTCAACAAGGCTGCTGCATGAGCTGTGTGACCTCGGGAAGTCCACTTGCCCTCTCTGATCTTGTGATTCCCATCCACAAAGTACTCATGGTGCTAGCCCCTCAGGGATGATAAAAGACAGAATTACCATTGCGTACATTTAGCACGATGCCCAGCACTTAGCAAGTGCTCACTAAATCAGAGCTACTCCTCGTAACTTTCTTCCTGAATGTTTTTGCATTTTTCACTAAAGTTTCCAAGTTCTAACATCCGTCCCCTATCTCTCTAACCCTGACGTCTGCTGCGGACGTAGTTCACCTTTGGTTGTGATGTTAAATATCATATGTTAGCTTCCAATCTTAAGTATCAGAGACATTTCTGGGTGGATCTGTCTCAAGAACTCTGGGGAATTAAACAGACCTCAGTAAAAGAAAGGTGGCCTTTGGGGGCAGGGCAGGGGTCTTGTGCACTGAAACAGGACTGTGATGAGTCAAAGCCAGGAAGAGACATGGTGACCGGGAGCGGGAACAGGTGCAGGCGAGGGTGAGAGATGTCTTGGGTGGGGCTGAGCCCACCTCTGGGTGGACTTTGTCTTCAGATAGCAGTGACTCTGGCCTCCAGGGACAGGAAGCCATCCTCCTAAGAGGGGGAGAGATTTGGGCCAGAACAGCAGGAAAAAGGACTCTGAGAGCAGCCTTGCGGGGCTGAGGAGAGGGGACCGTGGGCCACCCAGCTTCCTTGCTGTCCGTGTTCCGTAGAAGGCAGGCAAGGGCTCCTCCAGGGAGGATCTCCCAAGCGCGCTGCCCTTTAGAGATGAAGGCAGAGCTGCCGCGTGTGGCTGTGCAGGGCCCTGGGTGCCCAGGGGGTGTGGTTAAAGGGGTGGGAGGGGCCCAACCCAGGCGTGGTTTGCTCAAGGACGGCTGTGCCGGACACAGGGCAGTGTCCCCTGGTCAGGGCTGCCCCTCCTCGTGTTCACCGTGGCTGAATAAAAACCTCACTTACATTTTCCTTTAAATCATTTTATCTTTTTATCTGAGTGGACTATAAAATCGCCCTCCAAGCGTTAGAATGGCTGTGTCCACAGCTGTGTGGCTTTGGACAACTCACAGACCCTCTCTGATCTCATCCATGAAGGAGGGGCAGTGCTTCGCCCTGTAAAGGTCTTGAGGGAGGGAATCAGGGGTCAGTTGGTCACACAGAGCTTGTGCTGGAGCCCCTCCCAGGTTCTTGGAGTGAGGCCGTGTAACCCCACAGAAGTTAAAGCCATGGATTCCACACGCCACCAAACTGACTGTTTTAACCATAGCCATGGTGAACTTGGCCGATTATCTTCCTCAACTTCCTAACCTGGAAAATGGGAATAATGGTACTAACAGTGATCCCACAGGACTTCACGAGGACTGAATAGATCAGGCTGTGGCAAGCATGTAGAACAGTGCAGGGAGCCTCCTGAGCAGTTGTCCCTTCTTAGCATGAGAGAGAGAGAGAGAGAGAGAGAGAGAGAGAGAGAGAGAGAGATTGATTGATGATGGTAGAGGCAAAGGAAGCCGAAAGAAAACACCAAGGTGGCTGAGTTGCAGCCTGGCCTGCCCATTTCAAACGTTCGCTTTCCTGGGTGACCGGGGTGTCTATTACAGCATCATCATCAACTTCGTAGTATAGGGGTCCACTCATTCTCTGCTTGAGGGCCCCTCAAAAAGCCCCACGATCCACCTCTTCCATGAGCCTTGGGGGACCCCTCACGTATTCAAGTGCTTGCAGGAGTGAAGCCCGCTGGGTCTCCCCACTCCAGGTGGAACAAGAATCGGGTTCCTGCGTGTTGGTCTGCTTTGGGCACGGGCGTAGTGCAGCCCCCAGTCCACATCAGGTGCCTGTTAGAAACGCCTTCTGTCTTAGAGCCATTGTGTCCACGGCCGCCAGCGTGGCTGGTAGCAAACCTGCTTCTTCAAAGAGCAGAGTCTGGTCCCCAGACTCCCAGGTTTCCATTCCTGCCCTCCAAGTGTGAGAAGCAGAGAGCAGGGGGCCGAAGGCATTGATGCTGTAATTGCTGCATCGCGGCTGTGTCTTTACAAGTCAAATGCTACTCAAGTGCGCAGACGTGCTATTGTGTTAACGTGTTCCAAATCCGACAAGAAAGTGTTTTGATCTAAGCCTTGGGGATTTGTACGATAAGACATAATCTGGGATGCGTTTGTCCTTGGGTCCCGGAGTGTGGATTGTCACTGGAGCCAGCGTCGATTGAACGCTGCATGGCACACATTGTGCTAAACATCCATAGACATTCTCTCATTTAATCCATTTCACACAAGAGACTAAGTAAGTAGGTGTTAACACCATTTGACAGATAAGCAAATAACTGTTAAATAAGTTTTGCAAGGTCTCACTGCTGGCGTGTGTTGGATTTAGGATCCGTATCTGTGTCTCTCCAGCTGCAAAGCACCACGTTTTCAGTCACTCAGATGCTTCTCGCTGGTGCCCCCGCCCCGCCCCAGAGCCTGAAACCTAAGCCACAAATCTCTCAGCTCTTTCCTGGGAGCTCTGCTGATTGGCGCCGAGAAGGCGGTGTGACGGCTGGGCAATCTGTTCTCCTGACCCACTGTTGCCGCTCCCTCCTTCCCGCCCCCGCCCCCTCAAAGGGTTTCCCATGCATCTGACCCAAAGTGGGACCTGGCACAATAATTCAGTTATTGCAGAGTTGGAAGCTGACATACGAACGCAAAGCCGCCTGAAATAGTACTCATTATTATGCATTTTGCCAGCCTGTGAGTGATTTGTGAACTCTTCATTGGAATAAAGTACTGTAAATGATTCATGAATGACCAAGTTTATGAAATTCTATAAAAATATTAGCAGGGGGTAATGATTCCCTCACACTGGGAATATAATCTGCTGGCTGGAATTTGTCAATATGGGAGAGCAGGAGTGGAGTGAGAGACAGCGTCTTTCAGGCAGGTGGTGGGGACAGACGGAGACTTGGGCTGGGCTCTGCCGGGGACGTGAGGTGTAACAGGAAGCCATGTCCTAGTAGTGGGCAGGCGTCCTCAGCAGGCTCTCACCCTGACCTCCTGCCAGACTGGGGGATACACAGGTGATTGGGGATTTGGGAGTCTGGTGGCAGAAGGGAGGAGCTCTGGGGAGGAGGGCAAGGGTTGGCATTTACTGAGCACCTACCAAGTGCCCAGGAATCCCTTAGGTCCTGGCATGCATAAACCTACAAAAATAGTGTTTTTATCTTGTGTGGACTGATGGATTAGCTGGGAGCCCGAGGGGCTCGTTCCCAACATGTGTTGTTATAATTGTCGGTGCCAACCTTTTGTGAACATTACAAGGCACCACAGCTCGGTGCTGAACACCTCCGTGCTGATCTCCTCTAACCCTCAGGACAAGGAGCTCACACTCATCACAGGACATGGGCAGGATCCCGCCATCTCCTCCTGAGCATTTGCTCACATTTTCTGCTCTGTGCCTTGCCAGTTTCTTAATCAAGGTTTTGCCTTTGTGGTTAGCAGTGCTGCCGGAAGTCAGAGTGCACCTGGCAGTCGGGAGGCGTCCTGGCCCTTCTATGTCTCCCGTCGCCCTGGTGGCTATGCCTCAGTTCTGTCCCGTATGTGGTTTCCAAGACAACTCGGCAGAAAATGCATCACGGTGAAAAATGCCACTGTCATGTGGAAGTAGGTGTATCATAATGTTAGTGATCATAAACCGATTGGGAGATGAGGACTGACTCAGATTAGAGAATTACTTACGTGATTAGCCTGCTCATTATAGTGGCCGTGCCATGCACGGGTGACGCACACACGCATCTCCTTGATGGGCCTGCACTACCTGTAATATGATTGCGACTTGGAATGCTCCCGCAGCCCTTGAGGACAGGGACAAGCGCCATAAATCATTTCAGCCTCCACTCTGATCCCTGCCCCCTCCCCGGCCCACTTCCGCTGTTAGGATTTTTGGTGGTAGACAACAGAGCCAAACTCATTTACAAGGAAAGGGACTTAACAAAGGGCACAGGTAGCCCAAAGAATGCCGGGAGCACCACGTCCTCTGGCCGGCACAACCGGAGAAGGTGGCACTGCAGGAAACCCCCGGTCATCCAGAAGAACGTTCTGCCTCGGTCTCTGCACTGTTGAGATGTCGAACACGATTCTCGGCTATGGGGGCTGGCCTGTGCGTTGTAGGATGTTTGTTTAACAGCATTGTTGGCCTCTATGCATTATTTGCTGGCAGTACTCCCTGCTCGGTCTTTGTCTTCTACCTCTGGGGGAGTGAGCAAAATACTCCCGACTTGAGAGCCACTGCTGAGAGCAGTCACCCTCACCGCCCTCCATGCTGCCACTCTGCACCTACGACCCAGCGCTGGGTGGAGCAGCTGTGCTTTGACTGCCCTGCAGAGCTGGGTGACTCTGTGACCAAGTCCTGCGACTCGGTTCTGCAGTGCTTAACTGCAGCCTCGTGTCTCCATTGCATCGCTGCATCCGATGCTGCTGGGTCTGCAGGAAGAGCCTCAGGGCTCCGCCTAGCTGCAGGAGGGCTGAGGCAAAGCCGCCCTTGGTTTCCAGGCTGTCCAGTGCGGGAAGGTCAGCTGGCAGCTGTTGTCATGGATGCCATCAGTCACGTCCTCAGCTCAGTTTTGTCTGGGCAGGGTAGCACAGGCCTCTCTTGCCCGTGACCATGAGAAAGAGCAATCTGAGCCCTGGGGGTGGCCTCTGGGAAGGGCCTTCCCCTGCCTGGGTAGACATCTGAAGTAGAATACGGTGTGGAGAGCCAGTCTCAGCCCACTGCAGCCATGCCTCTAGAACACAGGGCCACGCCTGGCTGCCTTGACCATGAACCAACTGTGCTGTCGACTTGGTGCTGTCCAACGTTGTGCCCTCTGGCTGGGCAGATTATACCCGCCCAGCTACCATCTGTCCCTCTCATCAGGACAGTGCATGTAGTCCTTTGGGGTGGTTTCTATGGGACTCATGAACGTGTGTGTGAGCCCTCTTGGACTTCAAGCCCCCATAGCATCACACCAGCACCCTCTGGGGAGAGTGTAGTCTCTGGCCTACCATCCCAGCTGCTCTCGTGATGTGTGGTCAAGAAGGAATCCTGAGGGATGGCCTGCTGAGGTTCGGATCGGGATTTTGCCCTTGGATGGACCCTGTGAAATTGCCATTTCCTATTTGGAAACGGTGGACTGGTGGCGCCCTCATGCATCGGCCTTCAGCCGTGCCATGGCCGGCAAGTGAAGGAATGCTCAGCCTCAGACTTCTCACCTTTAGGATGAGCGTGAGACTCCAGGGTCATCTGCAGATGGCGTTGCACTTACTGGGTGGGCTCCATGGGGTCAGGGCTCAGTGCAGGATCTTAGGAGCTGTCCTGGAACGGGGACCCATCCTGTCCCTTATGCGTTTGACAGTTTAAGCTGCCTATAGGTAAGATAGAGACAGACATAGCTGCTGGGCATACAGCCAGCAGTTCACCCATTGGGTCAGCACTGCCGGAAGGTGTCGCCTAGGTGGGCGGTTCTCACAGTGTGGCCCCCTGACCATCAGAGGAACCAGGAACTTGTAGAAATGCAATTTCCAGGTGCACCCACCCCTGCTGGGTCAGGAACGATGGGCGCGGTGATTCCCTGGGCTCTCTGGAGAAGCACGGGTGGCAATGGAGAAGCACGAGTGGTGGTACTGGGGCTCCCGTGTCCCTGCTGCTGATTTGATGCCTGGATGCATCTCCTAGAGGATGCCCGCCGGGGAAATCGGTCAGTGCCTGAGCACGCTGGTTTCTCCAGCGTCCCGCCCCAGCCCACGCTCCCCTCCAAACTGCTGTGTGTGTGTGTTCCATTGAAGGGTCCTGGGGTCGGGCAAGTCCACCCAGGTACCTTTGCTCCATCCCTCCCGGAGCTGGAGGACCGCTGGAGGCCATGTTTCAGAGTATCTATGCCCTTTGCTCGGAAACCAACTCTGGGGCCAGGGGTGAGGGTGCCATGGAGAGGCTTCCGGAGGACTGGCTGGGCCTGGGGGTGGGGGAGGGAGCTGAACCAGCTTTCGGACCTTGATGGATCTTGACCTTGAGAAAGGCATTTGTGACCCTCCAACTTTGCTGCACGTAGAATCACCTGGAGCCCCCTACTGCTCCACGCCCAAGCTGCCACACTTACCCGGAGTCCCTTGGCATGAGACTGGGAGGCCATGCATTTGCAGGACTTCTAGGTATTTCCACGGGGACGCCCAGTTTGGGAGCCCCTGAGTTAGTGTCCTTGTCATGCCCCAGTTTACTCCGAAGTAGCAGCCACATGGCTTGCTGTGAATCGCCCAGGAGAGAACACGGGAGTGTGCAACAGAGTAGTGGGACGTCCCCTCTCTCCTGCTCAGCCGACTCCTGGGCTCGGAGCAGGTGTCTGAAGCCGACGACTTTCTGATAGTTCTTTTGACCCAATCACTTAAAACACAGGAATGCCGAGAAGCAGCACTGGACGAGAGTGCTTGTGTGCAGACTGCGGTAGAAAAAAGAGGTTGAGGTTCTGTCCACGGCTTCTCCCTACCCCAGTGCCTGCGAGCGTCTCCCCCGACTTGGCGGCCCGCACCTGCGGCCGCTTCATTCTGCGACCTGCCCTTATCTGCCAGGCGCAGCTGGTGAAACTGAGGCATGAAGAGGCAAAACCACAGGCTGAGGCCACCGCTCCAGGATTAGACCGCCCAGTAGCTCCGGCCTGATTGTTTATTTGGTCCACTAAGCAAAGCTGCTGCCTCCCTCCGAGCTGCAGAAACGGATTTCTCCCCCCTCTGCTAGATGAGGCAGGCTCCTCGGAGCAGGTTCAGCCTGAATCTCTGGGGGTGAGCAAACCTGGGTCATTTGACTTTCTCAACTCCGCCCCCGCCTGGGGGTCCTTCCTGGCCCACACATGGGGATTAGCGCCTGCCCGTGGAATGAAGACACGGTGGGACGAACACGTTTGCTTTCTCGCCTCAGCTGTCCACCGTAGAGGCTGCCACTTCACAGCTGCAGTTTCCCAGGAATTGTGAGTCGTTCTCTGCCAAGGGCCCCCGGCATTTCTGTACCTCAGAGCAGGAGGAGCCCGCAGACCCATTTGGCCTGACCCACCGAATGAACAAACAGAACAAGTGAAGTGGTTGGCAACTGCTGCGATGCCCAGGACTCAGAATCAATCACTGATGGTGACTGATCCCCGTGGACAGCACCCCTGGGAGGAGATCTCGGAAGCCCAGATAGGTGCCCACAAGGACGCCCGACCCCTCCCACCTCTGTGCCCTCATCCACATTCCTGCAGAGTGTTTTTTATTTGGGAACAAGCAGGGAGGTGTGTGTGAGGCATGAGGGCATGAGGAGTAGCAAGAGAGAAGAGAGAGAGAGAGATCCTCTTCTCACCTCTGGAAGCAGGTTTGAAATCCAGGGGTGAGAAGGCACCAAAGGATCCCTGTGATTGTCTACAAGATTCTGCAGGACCGAAAGTGAGGGCCGGGAGGTGAGTCGGCCAGTTACAAAAGCTAGGGTAGGGGTCTGGGTGTAAGTGCGGCGGCAGTGGGAGACCAGGGCCGAGGTGCTGGAAAGAGGCACCCCCACCCCACCCCCACCCCACGGAGGCCCCTGCAGCCTGAGTGCATACAATGACCAGGGGCTCTTCTAAAGCCAGGCTTGGACTGCCCAGAGAATACCTGGGGAGTAGTGTCACAGTGGGGACCCCTGGGGAGCTCAGAAGCCAGGAGCCCCGACACAGGGATTAATGCGGCCTTGACCCTGTTGTCATCTGAGGCCGCTGACCCCGGGGCCGCCCACCTCCCTGTGGCCAGCCCACTGCTGGTGAGAAGCAGCAGGTACTGGACTGCTGCAGATCTGAAATGTGGTGAAAAGGGGCAGGTGGAGGTACTCGCTCGTGCGGCCGAGCCTTCTCTTCCAGTACAGGGGAGCAGAGGGACAGCGGGCAGCAGGTGTGGGTGGGAGCAGCTCTGGCTCCCAGAGGGGCTCATGGGTCAGGGTGGTGTGCGCCCGCGGAGCCCTCAGGCAGGGGTCTGGCCAAGTGGAGCTCGGTCATGCAGCCAAGGGTCATTGTGTGCCTGACTTGGCCCAGCACGCAGAGCGCCAAGTAAGCAGGAGTTAAAGAGCTGAGGATACACACGGAGCAGGGTCGAGGTCCAGGGAGAGACGAGGCACTGCTCGGCCCAGGAGGTAGCACCATGTGCTGGGGGCTGGGGTGGGGTGCCGTCCTCAGGGAGGCCTGGTGAGAAGGCTACTGATGGCAGGGTGTTGTCCTCGCAGCTCAGGCACCCACCTGCAATCCCTTAGGGAACACGGGGTGTGTTTGGTGTCACGGCTTGGGGATGCCGTTGGCATCTGGTGGGTCAGAGCTGGTGCTCACCATGCAGCCCTGTACGGGGCAATCCCCATGCATTAACAGCACCTGCTCTGCAGGACCTGGTGTGGGACTGACCATGTAGAGAGCCTAAAACCGTGGCTGGTGCACTTACTTCTGCATTACGTCTGAGTAGACAAGAGGGCTGCCGGTCTCTGGGATACCACCACACAGAGGACACTATCCCTGTCCTTGTAAAGCCCACAGTCTGGGGACACGTTTCAAAATGACTGGAGTAGAGTACCATGTGATGGGGTGGGGGGGGGGCAGGAGACAGGAGCCGGCTTCCAGAGGTCAGGAGGCCGAAACAGGTGATTGAGAATGGGGGGAGAGGGACCAGGCAGCAAGAGTCTTGTAAGGACAGAACAAAGAACTCACAGCCCCTCAGAAGAAGGGCATACAGCTGGGGACCTGGACAGTAGGAGCCTGGCCAAGGTTCGAGCTGGGGAGCCAGTATAGACTTCATAGCGCCTGGTGCTGCTGAGTCAGCATGGACTTCATACCCCCTGGTGGTGCTGAGTCAGCATAAGCTCCATACCCTATGCTGAGTCAGCATAGGCTTTGTAGCCCCTGCTGGTGCTGAGTCAGGATTAGCTTCCTACTCGCCCCATCAGGCAGTGCTGAGTCAGTGTAGACTTCATCCCCCAGGCGGTTGGGGCAGATGTTGGGGATCTGGGGCTGAAGAGGTGCGCGCTCTTCATGAGCTTAGGAGGGGGGTGCAGAAGGCCCCAGTTGCTCTGCAGGGGAAGAATGGGAGGCGGCAGTTCTCTCTGAGAGTCTCTGCAGCCGGAGCGGCACACACCAGATAAACCCTGTGTTCACCCAGGAAGACTTCGGTGGTGATGGGGCTAAGCCAGACTCACAGTGAAGATACTACCCGTAGGATGAGATGGGAAGAGGGGCAGGGCTCGGGCCAGCTCAGGCCAAGTCCTGCAGGGCAAGGAGCTGCGTTTTCTTCCAAGAAGGCCTCGGCCTCAAATGGTTTTCAGCAAGGGGCTCACGTCCAAGTTGCATTTCCCGAAGATAGGATTTGTTTGAGTGCGTCAACAATAATATTCAAATTGCCATGAAATAGAAATTAATTCACAAAATGCATCCATTTGTTGAGAACCCACTTCCAGCTGGGCTCTGGGGAGAAGAGACAAAGGTAAGACTGTACCTCTCCCCAGAGCTCAGCCGTCAGAGTCCCTTCGAGATAAAGAAAACCAGAAAACTGTCCCTTGTTTATCACCCATGGCGGGGACATGGGAGCGTTTTATGTTCCCGGTCCTTTCCATTTATTTTGGCTCTGTCTCCAGGCCAAGTAAATATTCTACTTTGAAAATTCCAGACTCTGTTCCTTGTTCTGTAGGGGTTTATCAGGGGGCTCCTTTAAAATTATTTATGAAACCCAGTTGGCCGGAGCTGTTAGCCGTTGATCTGTTTGATTGCTATCTGCTTAAAGATCTTTATTCTGAGGCAGGCTTATCTTTCTCCACACTGAGAGCCAAGGTACCGAAAGATCACTTCGAAATAGTTTTCCCTTCTTGTGAAGGTACAGGTGTTCGCCTAATAGGCTCCTTTAAGGCAGGTCCACCTTTTCTGAAACTGTTTTGGAAAAGCTACACGCTCGCCACAAGGGACTCGCCTGTGCCCAGTTAGCTCCGGCTGCTGCTTCCCTGTTCCTGTGCGTGGCACCCAGCAGGGGCTCGTTCAGGATGCCAGCCCCAATACCAACGCAGCAGGCTGCACCGGGCGGAAGCAGACAGAGAGGGCAGCCCTTCCGAAGCTGGGGAGACCGGGCTGGCAGCATCCAGCCGTCAGATGCCAGGTGAGGGCCCTGCGCTCCCTGGACCTCTGTCGTGTCCTCCTTGGCCTGGTCACTAGGACCTGAGGACAGTGGACCCACGCAGGCGTCTGGGCCCACTGCTCGGGAAGCTCAGAAAACTGGATTGTACTACTGCGTCGTTATCGATCGTGGATACATTTTTTCTTTTTGAAACGTTTATTTGAAAAGGGGAGAACGAGAGCTCCTCCAGTCACAGTGTCATGTCAAATTCCTGCAACAGCCGGAGCCGCACCAGGCTGATGCCAGGAGCTGGGAACTCTACCCAGGTTTCACGTGTGGGTCGCAAGGTCTCTGCTTTGCCCATCACCTGCTGTATCCCAGGATCACATGAGCAGGGAGCTGGATTGGAAGCAGAGTGGCCTGAACTCAAGCTAGGTATACTGATATGGGATGGATGCAGGCGTCCCAAGCAGCCGCTTGACCCAGTAGGCCACGACAGCTACCCCCTACTGGACAGTTATTTATCTACTTGATTGAAAGGTACAGTGACTCAGAGAGGGAGAGACAGGCAGATGAAGATGAGCTCTTCCATCTACTGATTCAGTCTCCAAATACCCACAACAGTCAGGGCTGGGCCAGGCTGGAGCCAGGAGCCAGGAACTCTGTCCAGGTCTTCCATGTGGGTGGCTGGAACCTAAGTTCCTGAGCCATCATCTCCTGCCTCCTAAATGCATAGTCAGGACTCCATCCAGGCCCTCCAGTATGGGGTCAGGGTATCCCAGGCCTTGGCTTAACCTGCTGTGCCACAGTGTCCACGCCCACCCTGTCACTTTTGAGTTTCCTTTCTGTGTTTGTCTCTTTTCATGTTATTTGAGAGGCAGGGAGAGAGAAGGACAGAGATCTTCCATGCACGGGTCACTGCCTAATCCCTGCTACGTTGTCATAGGCGGGAGAGGTTTGAGAAGGGAGCAGACGTGTTCCCACACACCACCACCACCACAGAACTGCTCCCGTGAACCTTCAGGGAAGACGTTATTTTGTCTACTTCTCAGATGGGGAAACTGAGGCTCAGAGACGGGATCACACGGTTGCTAGGGAAAGCACCCACTGACAAACCCATTGCCTCCCTCTGCAGCTTCAGCCAGGCTCTGGCTCAGCCACATCCTTTACAGTCTCCGTCTGCTCTCAGAAACCTGCGGGTCTCCATCCACAGCAGAACCGCTGGCAGCATCGGCAGATGCCTTTGGTTCTCCCATGTCACGGGTCAAGGCCAGAGGGTCCTGGATTGTCCCGCAAGGCCCGGGTAGCACCAGGTGCCGACAGAGTCCCTGCTGGGAAATCCAGGTGTGACTTGAGGGGGAGAAAACCCACCCTGTAGAGGTGCGGTGAGCTTTGGAAGCCCTACCGTGTGTACCTCTCTGGCTGAGTCATGCTGTCCCTGTTCAGACGGTCCCTTGGCTGGGCCGCCACCATGCCCGGTCTGGCCCGGGGCTCCTGACCCCGCCCTCTGAGAACTCACTGGTAATAGATGCTGCTAGCAGGCCTCACCGAGACCCGTTTTTTATTCTGCATGGTAACCCCGGTTTTTTTTTTTTTTCCCTCATTGCAGAAGACAAATTCCATTTCCTTTCTCCTGAGGGAAAACGAATTCCAGCAAAGGCCATTTGTCTTTGATACCTTAAAATCTAGATAATTTACTACAAGTTTATTTTTATTGAAAATTATGTAGATATTATTCAGAAACAGTTTCCGACTCCACGGCACACTTCAGCCACTTGTAGTTTAAGTGTGAGTACGTAAACTGAGGGTGTGCCGCAGAATGAGCGTTTCGCCGATACTTTTTTTCTTTTTTAATGACTCACTGCCTTTGGGGTCCTCAGCCTTGTGTGCCTTGCACTGCTAAAGGATGACGATCTTTCCGAATGGCTGTTGTAAGTTAGGAGCTGGTCGCCTTCATCTGCAATTCAGACTCATGACGCTTGATACCGCTCAGGTGATGGACTCAGACAGGATTTGCATTGAGGATATTTAAGTTGGGTTTCCAAACGTTGCCATGTTAAGCCTGTAGACAAAGTGTAACCTCTGAAATGTATGGACACTCTCCTCCCCCTGAATCACGTGGCCCTGAAAAGGATTCAGGCCAGCATCCAATATAGGCACTGGTTCAAGTCCCAGCTGCTCCACTTTCAATTTAGCACCTTGCTAAAGTGCCTGAGAAAGCAGCAGAGGATGGTCTAAGTCCTTCAACCCCTGCACTCAGATGGGAGACCCATAAGAGGCTCCTGCCTTCAGATCAGCTCAGCTCCAGCCACTGGAGTCATTTGGGGAGTGAACCAGCAGATGGAAGACCCCTTTCTGTGTCTGTAACTCTGCCTGTCAAATAAATAAACAAAATCTTTAAAAAAAAATACACTTTGAAGGTCTATAGTCAAGAAATCTGTCAAAGTTAACCAACTTTTAAAAACCCAAACCTTTTAACCTACAGAAATCCCAGACCCATCATCCTAAAAGATCTATTAACAATCATAGAAATCACTCTTTAGATAATGATCTTGAGAAAACAAATTTAGTTCACAGAACAAGAAAAAAATGGTCAGCACGGACGTGCCTGGTGGGTTCCTGCACCACGTGCCCAAGGCGCCTCATGGTCAGCCATGCTAGAGGCAGATTCTGGAACTTTCTCCACTGGTGTAGTAGGAATGAGTTTCCTCCCACTTCCTGTTGTTTCAGAGGTTCCAACAGCTGTGAGATGTCTGTGAGAAGCCAGTAGTGGTCCATCTACAGGATAGACTATTGCACAGCCAGAGAAAAGGAGCAGGATACCTGGCATGCTACAAGGTGGGCGCACCTTGTGGTCATTATGCAACCTGAAAGCCAGATACAGGAGGTGGCATATCGTATGGTTCTGTGTCTATGCAATGTCCAGGGTGACTACATCCCTAGAAATACAGGTTGGTGGGTGTCAGGGAGTGGAGGAAGAGGGATGGGAGTTACTCCTCAGCAGTCCAGAGGTTTCTCTTCGGAAAGGGTGTGGAGTCAGAGATGGTAATCACACAATGCCATGAATGTACTTAAATGCTGGTTTAAATGGCTGATTTCACATTGTGTGAGTTTCACCTCAATTTAAAAATCATGGACCAGAAAAAGCCATCAGGGAAGCCAGAGAGACGGCACGAAAATCCAGCTGTAAGGCGTAGGGGGCTTGTCCTCGGCATTCTTCATGACGCGGGCAACTTCTGCCTGTGTAAAAACCACCCGAGGAAACTGTAGCCCCAGGAGTTCAGTAGAAAAGCGAGGCCGGCCGGCACCGTGGCTCAACAGGCTAATCCTCCGCCTTGCGGCGCCGGCACACGGGGTTCTAGTCCCGGTCGGGGCGCCAGATTCTGTCCCGGTTGCCCGTCTTCCAGGCCAGCCCTCTGCTGTGGCCCAGGAGTGCAGTGGAGGATGGCCCAAGTGCTTGGGCCCTGCACCCCATGGGAGACCAGGAAAAAGCACCTAGCACCTGGCTCCTGCCATCGGATGAGCGCGGTGCGCTGGACGCAGCGCGCCATCCGCGGCAGCCATTGGAGGGTGAACCAACGGCAAAGGAAGACCTTTCTCTCTGTCTCTCTCTCTCAATGTCCACTCTGCCTGTCACAAAAAAAAAAAAAAAAAGAAAAAGAAAAAAAAAGCGAGGCCACTAGAGAAGGCGGGAGAGCAGCCTCTGCCCACTTCAGCTGCACACGGATGGCACACCCACACCGTGGTGACATTGGTGACTCTGACGACTGGCAGCTGCTCAAGTCTTTGCTCCCGACGCGGAAGCCAGTGACCGAGAAAGTGACAGTTTAATTTTCACGGTGTTTTACCTGGAGAGCGCAGTAAAGGACATGTCCCTCACCTGCTGGATGGCCACTGCTATCCCACAGAACACTCTGGAAATATTCTCTATGTGCACTGTCCAGTGTGGGAGCCAGACTCCAGTATGGTGACTGCTGAGGAATTAAACCGTGGCCACTGCCAGTGCAGAACTTTTCCACCCTGGTTTTTATTGAAGAGCTGCCCCTGGCTGTTGTGGTGGAAAGCACAAGTCTGGACCCTGTGGGTGAATACTCTCATCGCACAGGCTCGTATTTAATACTCAAGTTGCCTCTTACTGGCTACGTAATTTTGGCAAATTGCTCCATCTGTGAGCTTTCACCTTCTCAACTGTGAAAAGGAAGAGGTGTGAGGACCTAATTCCTGCAGCTGTCAAGAGGAATTGAGATGTGAACAGAACCAGGCAACCAGTAAGTGCTCAGTAGACGTCCCCTGAGTCCTTTTTTTTTTTTTAAAGATTTATTTTATTTATTTGAAAGAGTTACAAAGAGAGGTAGAGACAGAGAGAGAGAGAGAGAGGTCTTCCATCTGCTGGTTCACTCCTCAGATGGCCGCAACGGCCGGAGCTGTGCCAATCCGAAACCAGGAGCCAGGAGCTTCTTCCAGGTCTCCCACATGGGTGCAGGGACCCAAGCACTTGGGCATCTTCTACTGCTTTCCCAGGCCACAGCAGAGAGCTGGATTGGAAGTGGAACAGCAGGGACTAGAACCGGCGCCGTCCATATGGCATGCCAGCACTTCAGGGCTTTAACCCACTGCACCACAGTGCTGGCCCTACCGTGTGTACCTCTCTGGCTGAGTCATGCTGTCCCTGTTCAGACGGTCCCTTGGCTGGGCTATTGATGATCTGCCTGTGCTTTATACAGCAGTGGTTTGAGGATGTAAGACTCTGAGAATGAAGTGACTCCACTCAGGGTCATGGAACAAGAGGGTGGAGGAATTGCAGATATTCCAACACGCACATCCGTGCTCTGGCTGGTGAGCTGTGCTTCTTCCCCACCTGGGGATGATCTGGGACTGAGAAGTGAGTCCTGTGTCTCCCATGAGCTGGTCTGGGCAGTGTTGAGATGGCATTTCTTACAGGGCTTGTCCTAAGAGCATTCATGGTTGCATGAGTGGGTTTCTGCTTCTTGCCTAGGTTGAGCCTAGGTGGGTCCTGGGCTGCCCTGACAGGGTAAACCGTGGCCTCTTCATCATCTGGGCCACCTGCAGGCCCTGTTGAGTCACACCGTTAAGCCCTGCTATACCCAGCCGGTCTCCACGGTTGTTTGGGTCCCTGAGCCTCCCCTTCGGATGCTTGCTTTCTCGTTCTGCACCATGTCCCCCGGTCACAGAGATCTAGCCCTGGCACAGATCGAGGCGAGACTGTCACAGCCTTCTTTGGAGGGCACATACACTCACCTCTGGGCTCAGGGCAGACTTCGGGCTTGGAGGGAACCACTGAGTCACCCTTGAGAGATGGGTGAGCCGTGGAGAGTGCCCTCCGTGTGCTCTCTGTGGCATATCCATGACACTCTCAAGGAAACCCTGAGCAGTCGGGCTCAGGGCTGGTGTGGCGGCTAATGCTCACTTTCCAGGCTAAAGACAGCCCTTGTCTGTCACACTGCCCTTTAGCATCCCTGCCCATGCCATTCTTAAGAGAAATGCAGGGAGGTTTCATTCACGCGCGAGACCAGCAGCAGTTCAGTTGTAAGTTATCACTGCAGACAGCCAGCAGTGGTCTCGCTTCTCAAGTTAGAAATCAAAAAGATGAGTGGGAAGAGGAAATGAAATCAGTGATCTATCCTCCCCCACCCCGGCCGGGCCCTGTGTCATGAGCAAGGGAAGGGAAAATCCCTTCCAGAGCACAGACTGTGTACCGCCAGCAGTCCCTAATTTCTGATGCCCCAGAAGAGCCATTTGTCCTGGCAAGACTCACATGTCTGTCTTCAACACCACAACTCCAGGAAGGTCTTCCTTTGCCACCCACCAAGCTGGACACGTCACATGGGCTAGCTCTCCACGGCAGCATGTAACTAAAAAACTCTAGAAGATTCTGAAGCTGCTAGCTTGCCAAGAGGACACACAGGTGTGGTGTCCCTCGAGGTTGTCCAGTTCCTGGGACCCAGGTGGCTTATTCTGGAAGTGCGCTCACTGCTCACACCACTCATTCATTCATTCATTCATTATGTTCAACAGACTCCTCCTCCCTCTCAAGCACTGATGGAGGCATCCAGAAATAGCAGGGACTTCACTGTGGGGAGCAGGAGGGTGGGGTCAGTTACCCAGGGCTGGGTGGATCTGCAGAGCAGGGTCAGGGAGCTGCAGGGCGAGGGAGTGCACAGGGGAGAGCCAGCATGAGGGCTGTGGCAGGGGCCCACGTGGAGGTGATGAAGGGGGCTCGGACGTGAGCTGTGTCTTAAAGGAAGCGGCTGTCGGATTTGACAAGTGTGTGGCAAGAAAGAGTTGTTGAGGCTGCTAAGACTGAAAATCTTTAAACTTTCTTTTTTGTATAAAATCACATAGCATTAAATTCATATCACAGCAATTTGAAAATGGACAGTTCAGACATGTTAAGAGGATTCCCAGGGGCCGGCATTGTGGCATTGCGGGTATGCATTGCAGGCATCCCGTATGAGGGCTCATTCGAATCCTGACTGCTCTACCTCTGATCCAGCTCTCTGCTGTGGCCTGGGAAAGCAGTAGAGGATGGCCCAACTGCTTGGGCCCCTGCACCTGCATCGGAGACATGGAAGAAACTCCTGGCTCCTGGCTTTGAATCAGCCCTGTTTTGGCCATTGTGGCCACTTAGGGAGTGAACCAGCCGATGAAAGACACCCCCCTTCTGTCTCTGCATAACTCTGCCTTTCAAATAAGTAATTTTTTTAAAAAAAAGAAAGAGCAGCCCTATTTCAAATATATAAATATTTTTTTAAAAAGATTTTAAATGAAAAGGTGGGCCAGCGTTATGGTGTAGCAGGGTTAAGTTGCCATTTGTGACACTGGCATCCCATACAGGCGCCAGTTCAAGTCCTGGCTGCTCCACTTCCAGGCCAGTTCCCTGCCAATGTGCCTGGGAAAGCAGTGGAGGATGGCCCAAGTGCCTCGGCCCCTACACCCACGTTGGGGACCCAAATGAAGCTCCTGGCTTCAGCCTGGCTCCAACCAGGACATTGTGGCAATTTGGGGAGTAAATTGGCAGGTGGAAGACTTCCCCTCTCCTCCCCCCCCCCCACCTCTCGCTCTGCTGCTCTATAACTCTACCTTTCAAATAAATAAATACATCTTTGAAAAAAAAAAGAGCATCCCTACTGGTGTGCATCAGATTTCTAGAATTTTCTGATTTGATCTAACTGAAACTCCATACTGTTTTTTTATTATTATTTATTTTTTGACAGGCAGAGTTAGACAGTGAGAGAGAGAGAGACAGAGAGTTATAGACAGTGAGAGAGACAAAGAGAAAGGTCTTCCTTCCGTTGGTTCACTCCCCTAATGGCTGCTACGGCCGGTGCTGCGCTGATCCAAAGCCAGGAGCCGGGTGCTTCCTCCCTGTCTCCCATGCGGGCACAGGGCCCGAGCACTTGGGCCATCCTCCGCTGCCCTCCCAGGCCACAGCAGAGAGCTGAACTGGAAGAGGAGCAACTGGGACTAGTACCTGGTTCCCCAACTGGGACTAGAACCCGGGGTGCCAGCACCGCAGGCTGAGGATTAGCCAAGTGAGCCACAGCGCTGGCTGAAACTCCATACTGTTAACCAGATTCTCCCTCCCCTTCCCCAACTTGTCATAGTCATCCTCCTGTCTTCCTACTGCCCGGTGTTTTGGTTGTGACTGGCTGGGAGAATTCTCATAGGTGGAATTGTGTTGCTGGCTTCTTTCACGTGGTATAGCATCATTACGATCCATCTGTAGTGTCGTGTGTGATACGATTTCCTTTTTTTAAAGACTACGTATTATTTGATCACAAATCCTTACAGATTGAGTATCCCTTTTCTGAAACGCCTGAGACCAGAAGTGGTTTTAGATTTCAGATTTTTTCAGGCTTTGGAATATTTGCACATGCATTGTAAAATATTTGGGGGAAGAAACCCAAGTCTAAACATGAAATCCTTTTGATGCTCATGAATACCCTGTAGTCATTTCCTAAGTATTTTCAGGGCGTCTGCGTTTTGGCTGTGGCTTGTCACACGAGGTCCAGTGTGGAACTCCTGGCTTGTGCCGATGTTGTCGGTGATCAAAGAGTTGAGGACTTGGAACGTTTCAGGTTTCGGAGTCTCAGATTAGGGCTGATGATGTAATAGCTCATTTGATTTATCCATTCCTCTGTCAACACATACTTGGGCTGCTTCTGCCTCGTGGCTAATGATGTGCCAGTGAAAGTGGGTGTACCGATATCTCTGTGGGATCCTCCTTTGAGTTCCTTTGGGCACATAACCAGAAGTTAGGAAGTTGGGTCAAGTGATTGTGTTTGACTTTTTGAACAGCTCCCACACTGTCTTCCATCATGGCTGTACCGTCTCCATTATTACCAGAAGTGTGCAAGGCTGTCATTCCCCATACCCTCACCAATGCTTGTGTTTTGTCCTTTCGCCCGTGGCCATCCTCATGTGATTGGCGTTCCTTTGGTGGTCTCTGATATAAGAATCTTTCCACATGTTTGTTGCTCACCTGTGTGAGTCCAGCATGAAGACACTGGACACAGAGATGGCCCATGTCCTGGGTGGGGTAGAATGGTGCCCAATTTACAACCTAGCATATGCTTGTTTCTGGAAGTTTCCATTTGATATTCTGAGAGCACCATTGACTGAAAACATGGAAGGCCACACTGTGGGTAAGGATGGACTGTTCACTGTAGGTTCATAAATAGGCTAGAGCTATAGACGTAAACCAGTCTTGTCCTTAGCAAACAAGAAGATGTGGCCATCATTCTCCTGGTCAGTTAGTGTATAAGGCCTTGGCCCCAGTAAAAGTAGAGCCTGCTGGGACCCACAACCTATGGAATGAGCGCGTGTTCCTGTTGGCTTAGATTGATTTTTTTTTGGAGGAGAGACACCACCGTGTAAAACGTGCAGTTCTTCACTAGCTGTGACGCGTCTCCCATACGGGCTCATCAGTTTTGTAGCAGAGGCTCCCCTGCGACTGTGTCACTGACCTCTCTGCAAGTGGAGCATCCTGCAGGCTTTTCTCACTCCTGCCCTCACCGTGAGCAACACGGGGATGTGTCGGCAGCTGCCGCCTTCTGCGTCCGTTTGGCTTTTGTTACCGAGCTCTCTGTCCACGTTTTTGTCCACAGCTCTGTCTTTATGGAGAGTGTTTGTTTTAGATTTGTGAGCTCTGAGAGGGCTGAGACCGCGTGCTTTGACTGGGCTTCACCATGTTGGCACAGCGCTTTGTAAATAATGGCCCAGTAATCCATCCCACAAACATCCAGTGAGTGCCTGCTGGGTGCAGGTCGGTGAACCCCACACCTGGTACATATTTGGGGTGTGGCAAGCAGACGCTGTGTGAATATGTAATTCCCCAGAATGAGATTACAGCATCCGTAGGGAGAGCGCTCAAGCGACAGTCGTCCCAACTGTGACTTACAGAACCCATCACGCCTGCAGACTGGCATGCGCTGTGTCCCCAAACCTGCGCTGGGGGGCAGCACAGATGTAGGCGTGGCTCTGGGAACACCCGTGTGGACAAATGCTGGCCGAGTGCGGTGTGTGTCGGGGTCCCAATGCCACCCTTCAGTCTGGTGATTTGTTAGAAGGACTCGCGGGTCGGCATGTAGTTGACTCATGCTTCAGGTGTGTTAGAGAAAATGGTGGTGGAGAAATGATTGTTACCTCGGTTCTTTGTCTCACGTGGAAGAAGAATTTCCAAGCAGACAGCAAAGAGACTTAAAAGTATTTATTAGAGTCAAGGACCTCCAGCCAGGGTGGCGTGGAGGGGGATTCCAACAGGAAAACCCAAAGGGGACTGGTGGCAGTCAGCTTTAAGTAAAAAAAACTTAACAATCAGATTGGCAGGGACAGAAACCATCAAAAGACCTCGGTTACAACTCTCCCTCCTGGCTGGCCTAGGTGGGCTAGGGAACTTGTTTTCATAACACGCTGTGAGCTCTGCAGGAGCTTCCTTGCTGCTCTCATGGTGAACTGGAGATTCCAAAGGAAGAAGGGTGGCCTGTTAGTTCTTGCTAAAGATGAATTTTGGGGAAGGAAGTAGTGTACACCCCAGATTCCACTGGGATCCCCTGACTATGATAAACCCACCGGACTGCTCGCATTAGGCCGACAGGACGGCAGCCCAGGGAGCTCAGCCTGGGGAAGGGGCAGAGGAAAGCAGGCACTGGCTGCCTAGGCGTCCTCTTCCCAGGGAGACACACAGGAAGCACTTGACATCCCCCACCCCCAGAAGCAGACTGTGACCACACCTGGGAAACTCCGTGGGAGCTGCTCACATAGGCTCGCTCAGGCTGATAGGTGACAGGTGTCCGGCACAGTCCATACCTGCACAGCGCAGGCACAGGGAGCTCTGGTGTCAGTGAATGGAGGGCACATCCAGGTCTGAGTTACCCCCCAGAGCCAGCTTACCCGCAGCCATCCTGGGGAGAGCAGTCTCCTGCTTGCCTTTTCTGTCCTGAACCTGATGTCCAAAGCAGAAACAAACAACCTCCATAACCTGATAATTTTGAGAAGCCTCTGTTGCCCCATTTGAGCTGGTCCTTTACCTCTGACTCAGTTATCTGGGGCTTATCTGAGCAGCGTTCCCTCCCACCCCACCCCCTAACAGGAACATTTAGTTTTGCTTTTTAGGAAACAACTACAGGAGAACTGGAAGTGAGGAAGTAGCATCCTTCATTCAGTGTGAGGTCAAACCCGGGAGAAAGTCCTCAGCAGAAAGGATGGCTTTGAGATGTCTGAATTTACCGCCTCCATCACACTTCCGCTTTGGCAGATCCTGGTTAATGTCAGTAACATCTCAGCTCTGATCCGAGGTGCTGGAGGGGAAGGCAAGAGGCTGAGCTGACCTCCTCCGGCCTGAGAACTGGAGAAATCCAGCTACTCAGAGTTATTCCAGGTGTTCTCTAGGGGCCCACAATCAAAGGCCGTCGTTAATTAAATAATCAGCTTTTTCCTTAGAAATGCAAATTCCAGTTGTGCCTCCACCTGGAGGACACTCCCCAGGACTAGACCTGAGCTTTGAGATGGAACTTGAATGCGTTTTCTGCCTAATAGGAACCTAATCTAATTCTTGTTTCTTGTAGTGCCAGGAAGTTGTTTGGTCCAGACAGAATTAGTTCTTTTTTATTTATCAAGGTTTCCTACAGGCTTTTGTTGGGTCCCACGTTTGGACTAGAATTTCTTCCTCCCCCAGCTGCGGGAGTTTGGGAATCACTGATAAAGCAGGAAGCTGACCCCCCCACACCCCTGACCCCCGACCTCTCCAAAGGGATCTTCAGCAATTTACCGGTGGGAAAACTCCTACATGAAAACTTGCAAGGGCGCCTTGTGCTTCTGCTGGGAGGCTACCGTCTCCCCTCTGAGTGGCGCAGGATTATTGTCCTCCTGGGCGGCAGAAGGTCCCCGTCCTCCCCTGGCCCTCCTCTGCAACCGTGTTTGGATTTTGCTGACCCTATTTGGCCTCTGCATCCTGCCCTGGGACCCTGTCTCCCCTCTACAGAGCAGTCACCGTTTCCTGTGGCTTGGCGCTGTGAGCTATTTTTCCCCTTGGCTTGGCGCTGTGAGCTATTTTTCCCCTTGGTTCCACCTTTCCCAGGGCTGATTGTCTTTGCGATTCACCCACCCCTCTGCTGTCTGTCCTTTGTACCTCCTCTTCCCCAGTGCTGCCGCCAGGGGATTCACGCTGGGTGTGAACCCCTCCTGGCTCACACCAGCACTGCTCCTCCATTGACTTCAGGCTCCACCTCCTGGGACTTTGCCACCTGCTTCCTGCTTCCTTTCTCCCTCGCCTTCCACTCCAAGCCCCACAGGTCCCTCCTTTGCCCCTGCCACGCTCACCTGCTCACCGCTTCCCCACCGGGGCTTCTCTGCCTCTGTGCCTTTGCACATCGCTTCCTCTGGGCAATTGGGAGCACTCGGGCGTGTTTTCCATTGCAGCTGCTGGTGCGTATGGACCTGGGAATGTTTGAGTCAGATGCTTCGCTCTAGACGGGGAGAGGCACTGTGGATTTTACAGTGGGGTTTTCATTTATGGCATCCCAGAAAGGAGAAGAGAAGCGGCTCACAGACCTAATTTTGAGCAGAAATGAGATGGGGTCCCAGAAGGTCATTTAGTTTAAGCCCTCTGGAGGAGTCTTGGGGTGGAGCAAGGGACCAGGGCGGTGGGTACATGTTATACCCGGACGTGACACACCTGAAGGCTGAAAGGGAACAAACTTCCTGGCAGGGGCCTCCGTACCGGGCTGTGAGCTGGGGGTGAGGAGCAGGTGCATTGGCTGGGAGTGCCTGGACAGGGTGCTCCGTCCACCCCAGTGTCCTGCTCCCATTGCATCCCCTTCGGCCAGACTCTCAGTCCCGGAGGATGAAGTTCATGCTGTGGAAGTGAGTGTGGTGTCTGGCGCTGGAACATGTCTGTGCTTCGGGGTGGAATCCACTCCCCCTGGTAAATCATCCCTAAACCCTTGGCTCGTTGCTTTCTCTGAGCAGCTGGGAATTTCCCATGCAGCCTGGAGTGCAGGGGGCAAGTGAGAAGTCACAGTGTCATTTCTAACTACTGGGTTTCTTTTCGAGGGAATCATAGACCCAGGAATGGGCTTTCTCTGTGCCGAAGTCCATGCCTCCCATAATTCTCAGTCCTCTCTCTGGGCAGACACAGCGACACTTCACTATCCAAGCCAGCCATCGGGGCGCCTAAGTGTGTCCCCCAGAGTCAGCCCGAGACTCACAACAGACACCAAAACACACTTCCAAGGGACACGGGCTGCTGGTCTTCTTTGTTTGTTTTGTTTGAAGGGAGCTGCTGTTCTTTACATGTCACCCATGTGTTCGGGTCTTTTGTTCTGCTTTGTACCAGCTCCATCTCTGAAGTCCCAGCAGTCCCAGCGACACCAGGCATGGGTGAGGGCGTGGGGAGGGGAGGGTGTGAGATGAGCTCGAGGTTTGGGGCCACGGAGGGCTCTGCCAGCGGCAGGGTGCAAGGAGCATCAGAACTTGTGCACACACACCCATCGTCTTGTACATACACACCCATTGTCCTGTGCACACACACCCATTGTACTGTGCACACACACCTGTAGTCCTGTGCACACACACCTATATTTCTCTGCACACATACCCATAGTGTTGTGCACACACACCCATCATCCTGTGCACATACACCCATAGTCTTGTACACACCCATAGTCCTGTGCACACACACCTATATTTCTCTGCACACACACCCATAGTCCTGTGCACACACACCCATTGTCCTGTGCACACACACCTGTAGTCTTGTACATACACACCCATTGTCCTGGCACACACACCTGTAGTCTTGTGCATACACACCTATTGTCCTGTGCACACACACCCATCATCCTGTGCACACACACCCATTGTCCTGTGCACACACACCTATATTTCTCTGCACACACACCCATCGTCCTGTGCACACACATACACACCTCTTATCTCATGCTTGGCCTTGACCTTTGCTCTCCCTGGGTGACTCTCAATACTTGATCTGTGTAGTCAGCTGTCTGTCATTTGGAACATGGTTATTTATTGACAAGACTAAAAAGCAAACCAGTGGCCTTTATCCTAGGGGTCCCTGTGCTGGAGCCACCTCACACCTGCTCGTGGCCCAACTGCACGTTCTGGGCTTAGAGCTTGGTGCAGCCACGGCAGGGTTGTTTATGCCGTGGGAATGGACAAGTGCTATCCACCAGGGCTTCTTCGCTCTCCACCAGCTCACAGTGCACCGTGAGTGAGGAACGAATTGGGCTCCTCTGCTCACTGCGCTCTCAGAGCTTCACCGCTCGTCTTGCCTAAGCCCACCACAGCCTCGTGACGGACGTGTCAGCTCATTCACAGGGCACCGCGGTGCACCCTCACAGGTAGGTAAAGGAAGCCCAGAGCAAAGCCCCAGCACCGTGTGACAGACAGCAACTCCGTGCCAGCCACACGGGGAGAGTCATTTCTTCCCAACAGGGCTGTCTGTCTCCGAGGGGTCCTATCCCTAGACAGTGACACTGGAAATTGTGACAGACTGGAATTTACAGAGTTTTTCATTCTTGGAACAAGCAGTATTTGGAAACTTTGAAATTGCTGTTAGAGACGATTGAAGCCAGGATCCACGAGGTGTGTCCAGTTTCCTACGTGGGCGACAGCTCCCCAGTACAGGATTCACGTCTGCCCATCAAATAACGTTTAAACTTCGAGTTATTGCAACCAGTGTTTGGTTAACAATGTCCCCAAGGCAGCCTTAGTGGTAACCAACCAAGAAGTTGAACCAGGAACAGAAGGAAACAGTAGATCCCAGATTAACTCGAGCTGTCCAAGACGATCAGTAGCAAATCTGTCAGTTTCATGACCGCACCATGTGATCACGACTGTGAATTATCCCCGTGTTGAAGATGAAATGGTTTTGGTCTGCGTTAGGTTTCCCAGACACCTGAGCGAATATGAAGACTGTCACCACCATTGCCACCCAAAAAAGGCAAAATGTCAGCGATCCAGGGAGCATTCAGAAAGCCATTTTCTCTCTCTGCTACTTTCTGCTCATTAACAAATATTCCACCACCTCATTCATGCCAGCCACTGTTCCAGGTGTGGAGGACAGAAGGGGTGAAGGAGCGAGGCAAGATCCGCAGCTTTCGGGCCTTGCGCTCCAGGTAGGGAAGACAGATTAGCCAGGAGCCAAGGTGAACCAGCATGACAGGCATCAGTGTGTGTGAGGGAAAAGCCGTGGGCGAGGCTGACAGCCCAGGAGGGAGAACTGCCCAGGAAGCTGCCTTGTGACGTCACGGTGACACCTGCTGGGTTGAGGGAAGCCTTTGAGACCCCAGCCACCTTGTGAAGGAGAAATGGAGAAGCAGCGGGAGGTGGGATGGGTTCAAGGACAAACCAAGACGAGGCGGTGGCGGCACTAGGATTCAGCGCTAGGCGGGTTCTGCGCTAGGATTTGTTCTCAGTGCACCCCCGGGGCTGGGGACTATTCCAGGCAGGATGCAGACCTTGCTAACTTCCAGCTCAGAAACCGATTTAGAGACAGCCCAGCCCAGCTCTGCTCTTTCCCTCTCAAGCCACTTGGAACTGACTTTAGTTCTTTGTTGCAAAATCGCGAGCTTTGTTATGCAAACGTGGTAATTTGGATTTCACAGTGAGTCCTGAAACAGGTGTACTGAGTTCTGGGGAAGTGAGGATTATCTGTTTAAACATTGCAGGCGGAGGCTTTAAACAGGCAGGCTTCGGCCTCTGTGATGTAGGAGGTGACCTGCCCCTGCCCCAGCCCCAGCCCCTGCCCCAGCCCCAGCCCCTGCGCCAGCCCCTGCCCCTGCCCCAGCCCCAGCCCCTGCGCCAGCCCCTGCCCCTGCACCAGCCCCAGCCCCTGCGCCAGCCCCTGCCCCTGCCCCTGCGCCAGCCCCTGCCCCTGCCCCTGCGCCAGCCCCTGCCCCAGCCCCTACCTCAGCCCCTGCGCCAGCCCCTGCCCCAGCCCCAGCCCCTGCGCCAGCCCCAGCCCCTGCCCCAGCCCCAGCCCCTGCCCCTGCGCCAGCCCCTGCCCCTGCCCCTGCGCCAGCCCCAGCCCCTGCCCCAGCCCCAGCCCCAGCCCCAGCCCCAGCCCCTGCCCCAGCCCCAGCCCCTGCCCCTGCGCCAGGCTGCCGACCCGGGACACGCTCAGCCCCTGGGTCACAGCACTAGGGGCGCGGGCGGCCGCTGTCCTCCCACGGCTGCATAGTGGTTGTGGGATGGGTGGCCGTCGTTCAGGACGCTGCTGTGGGGTAACAGGGCCGCGGCACACGGGCTCCTTCTGTACCTTCATGTGAATCTACGCTGATCTCAGAAGAGAAGCTTCGATGAGATCAATCACAGCTCCATGCACTCGAGTGTTTTACTAGGCACCAGGCATCCTGTTCAATACCTTCCATGATTATCTCACCTAATCCCGCGAAGCATGCGCAAGGAGAGTTAGCACACAGCCCCGTTTTTCAGAGAAGGAAACGGAGCATCACAGGGGTGAGAGAATGTCCCTGGCCCCCCACTGGTCAGTGAGGGGACCCAAGTTGAGAGCAGAGTGTCCCTGTCCAGAGTGGACAGAGTGGAACCCTGCTCCTCCTCTCCTGGCTCTGCTAGGTCCAGCCTGGAGCTGGGTGAGTCCTGAACACTAGGGGGAGCCAAGGAGTCCCCTCTGAGCACCGGGGCAAAATGCCTGGGGGCAGGGGCTCAGCCTCAGTGGAGATTCAGAGGGCCCGTAGACCCTGTCTTTCCTCTGGGGGACCAGGTCTGAGGGCAGCAGGACTTTGAACCATCAGACTGGCAGATATATCCAGTAGAATCAGGTCGTGCCGCGGTCTGCTGGCCTGGGCGACAGGGCCAGGTCTATCTGGAGGTAGGGGATTTTTTTTTACCCAGATGTGTCTTCCTCTCACCTAGCTGAGCTTCCTAAAAATGTAATTGGTAGCCCCTGAAGGGCCTCTTGCTGATTCCTGCACTGTCCCTTTAGGCCAGGGGGTCCTGCCTTGATCCCAGGGATGCACTGGGCTTTTAAGCTCTGCCGTTATCCAAGTTCTGACGCCTCTGCCTACATCCCTGAGACACCGCCTTAAGCACACGCACAGGTGCCTCTCCGCCCCAAATACATTTTTATTTTAGGATTTGAGTGACGTTTTTAAAATGTGAAGAGAAAGTTTTAATTTCTCTTGATGTGTTTGCTCCATCTTTAGGGCGAGAATTTATTAGGATATTACGGTTAATATAACCACGGCCATAACTTCCTAATGAATGCAAATGGGGAAAATAAGATTTTATTAAGCAAGGAGGATCGTCTTAAAACCACGGAGGCCTGGTGCTCACAGAAAGCATTGTGGGAACACACCTGTTCTGAAAGTGAGGTGCAATGGCGGGCGGTGGGGCTGCAGGCTGAGCCGTGCGCACGGTGGCTCTGCGGACACACACACACACAATTTTGCACGTGGACATTCATAGCAGAGACAGAGTCAGTGGAACTTAACTCTCCCAAACCTTTGTACCAGCAACACCCTGCCCAGAGCCCATCCTGAATGCATCCAGCACCTTGACCAGGAGGAAGAGTTGGAGGGAGAGAGAGAAGCAGGTCAGTGGATCTGGCCAGGTGTCCGAGACAAAGAGGGGACACCAGGGTTCCTGAGTCAGAGATGGAGGCAGGGGAGAGAACATGAAATGTCGGAGTAAACTGGCCTCCCTGGGAGCTGAGAGCTTAAATATCCAGGCGTAGGCTGGGTTCGAGTCATGCGACTGTACAATGACATTACACTTTTCAACCTTAGCCTCCCCACTGGGGGCCTGGAGACCACACTTGTGTCGCCGGGCTGCTGTATGACATGGCTCACTCCCTGGCAGCTGGTGTCTGCCGTCACCTGCAGTGGGATTTGGGGTTCATGGTGCCAGGGTCCTCTTGGAAGACGGGTGAGCCAGATGTCTTTGGACTTAAGAGCCAAGACTCCCTTTGAGGAATCCCCATGTGTTCTCCTGGCCACTGGCACCAGGAGCACCTTGAATTGTCTCCACCTCGGCTGAGGAGACACGCAGGGCCTAATTTGTGGCTGGCTGTAATGACCACATGCAGGGTCTGTGGCTCACGGGGCGTGTCCATCTTTTCCTGCCCTGTCTTCCTTCTCATCTCCCTGTGAGCCCACAGCAGCACGCCGAGCTGTGCAAGCCCCCTCGAGTCCAGCCCAGATGGATGTGGGGTATAAATAAATTTTTAAAACCCTGAACCTTGAGTCTGTTCAATAATTCTCCTGGATTTTGCTTACTTCATTGTGCAGCTTCCAGCTCGAGGCTCAGCCAGCTCCTCCTGTTGGCCAACTCTAACTATAAAGATAACTGATTCCTATACCGCGTCTAACAGGATCAATTAGGGTTCTTGTACAAACGTCCCTAGCAGGGAAAACGCTGGGTGAGCTGCTGAACTTCGTCTGTCCAGAAGCGAGAGGCCAGCTCTTTCTTGTTCCTTCGCAGCTGATCAAAGGGCTCCTCACGCCTCGCATAGATTTTTGGCCCAAGGTATCTGTGACAGATGGGCTCACGAAGCAGCAGGCATGCATGCAACCTCTGCTTTTATTTTTCATAAAAAATGCAGGACTGCAGACGAGACAGACTAGTGAAGAGATTAAGGAGTTGGTGCTTGAAACAAGTGGTGCCACATGTTGGCACATGGTGGCTTTGGCAGCGTGGCTGCATGGCCACGTTGGGGGTCTTTGCAATTAAACGGAGAAGTGGAGAGACTCCCACCCTGCAGGCCTCCTGCTCCCTTCCCCGGCTGTAAACCAGGCCCAGTTGCAAGGTGTTTACTTGTATTTGCATTAGGAAGTCAGGGAAGCCATGGAACACAGCTTTCCTGTGGATCAGAGGCCGTAGCCTCTTAGCAGTGGGGCAGTGCCTTCGAGAGCACATTCCATGGTCAGTCCCTACCCAGAGGCCCCACGCAGACCTGATTCTCTCTCCCTGCTCGATGTGGCTCCTTCTGCACGAGACGTGTTAGCTCGAAGATCAGCACCTCGTGTAACCATTGAAAATTACCCTCTCGGTGTCCAGGCTCATTGCTTTCATGGTCCAGGAGCAGGATGAATATGGAACTCCAGAATGACTTTTATTCTGATACACATATATTATAGAATGTATATATTATATTTTATGTATCATATATAGTATATTACATGTATATTAATTTGAGAGGTAGAGAGACAGCAGACCTATCCACTGGTTCACTCCCCAGATGCCTGCAATGGCCAGGGCTGGGCCAAGGCTAATGCCAGAATCCAGGAACTCAGTGCAGTCTCCAGTCTCCCATGTGGACGGCAGAATCCCAGCCACTTGAGCCATCGCCGCTGCTTCCTAGGTTGTGTCTTAACCAAGTAAGGCATCCAAGTACTCCAGTGTGTCAGCGACATGTCTGTCCCTGCTGGGGTACTTAGAATGTTTGTCACAGGTGGCACAGCCCTGGGTGTGGGTAGGCCTGGGTGTGGGTAGGCCTGGGTGTGGGTAGCCCTGGGTGTGGGTAGGCCTGGATGTGGGTAGGCCTGGGTGTGGGTAGGCCTGGGTGTGGGTAGGCCTGGGTGTGGGTAGCCCTGGGTGTGGGTAGCCCTGGGTGTGGTTAGGCCTGGGTGTGGACAGGCTCTGGCTGCTCCGTAGGGAGCAAGCAGCGTTGCCTTTCTGTCTCCTTATCTGTATGATGAGAACATGAGCTCCTACTCTCTAAGATTTTGAAGGTTACATAAGACAGCTGTTTGGCACACTGTAGATCTCCAAGTGCAGAGGGTTCTGGGGGGCTCCTTGGTCAGATCTGGGAGGATTTGATAGAAACCCAATCCCATGGGGTTCTGGGGGGCTCCTTGGTCAGATCTGGGAGGATTTGATAGAAACCCAATCCCGTGGGGTTCTGGGGGGCTCCTTGGTCAGATCTGGGAGGATTTGATAGAAACCCAATCCTGTGGGGTCCTGGGGGACTCCTTGGTCAGATCTGGGAGGATTTGATAGAAACCCAATCCTGTGGGGTTGTTGTGAGTTAAGCAAGTAGATGTCTATTAAATGGGCTTATGTCTGCAACTGTTAAATAGGCTTATGCCTATTAAATAAGTACGTGTACATATTAGGTAAGCTTAAGTCTATTAAATAGGTATGTAGAATCCACCTCAACCTGAGTGATTTTTAATGAAATGATTGAAGTTTACGAGGAATTTATTCTGTAAGATCATCAGGGCCCGGCCAAGGCGTTCGTTTGCTCTTTGCCAGCAGAGAGCTCTGGGAGATCGCAGGGGCAGGCTTGTAAAGTACGAGGAGCCATGGTGCCTGGGCTCCCTCAGCAAAGGGGACCTGGTCTCTCTCCCTGTCAGTGCTCCCAGGCCCCTCACACACCCATAGCCTGACTTCCCCTTGGGAAGCTCTGTGACCTCTGACCCTTGCTCCCTCACGTCCCCTCTGTCCTGCACATACTGAGTGCTCACCTGTCTTATCCCAGGGCCTGGGTGCTGTGTGCTCTGAGGGAGGTGGGCTGACGCTTATCTAATAAGGATGAGAGACTGGCCTGAGTAGTAGTAGTAGTTTTGAAGAGGTACGGGACACTGTGGGACCACAGAACGGGCCGTCCTGACTCGGGCTGGGTGTGGGAGCTTCTTGAAGCAGTAGTGGGTGGTCCTCGTCACTCATGGTCACTTCTTAGGTGGTCCTCGTCACTCATGGTGAGCAGCAGAGGAGCAAGTATGCCTCGTGTTCACAGGAGCAGGTGTGCAGGGGCTAGGAGGAGGGAGAATAATGGGCAGCAGAGGAGCCCAGGACAGCCGCGGCTTCAGGAGACGCCATCTGTGTCATCTGTGTCCAAGGATAGACTCCAAGGAGCACTTGGGCAGAGCCCAAAGGTCAAGGGTCAAGGACGTGGTCTCATCTTCCCCATCCCTTTTGGCTTTAGGGTCAGTTCTTTGTCCGCACTGGTCCCCGCTCTCCCGTGTTGGGTCTGTGATAGGAAACGTGTACCAGAGAACATGTCGCAGGGAAAGGTCCCCCTGCCGATTTGCTAAGACGAATCCCAGGGGATTCTGAGTCGTGTACACTCTCGGTTCAGTGTGCAAGGGGACAGAACTGAGAGTGCGCCAGTGGTTGCTTGGGCCTTGTTTTGATTTAAGCGGTGATGTTAACAGTGCTCATTAAGATGGGAGAAGATGGGCCTGCGGTGTGGCGTTGCAGGTTAAGCTGCCACTCGCGATGCCAGCATCCCACATGGGCACTGTTCCATCTCCCGGCTGCCCCACTTCCCATCCAGCTCCTTGCTGATGGCCTGGGAAAAGCAGTGCAAGACAGCACACGTGCTTGGGCCCTGCTAGCCACATAGAAGGTGCAGGTAAACCTCCTGGTTCCTAGCTCCTGGCTTCAGCCTAGCTCATCCCTGGTCATTGCAGCCATCTCAGACTGAACCTTTCTCCCTTTGTAACTCTGACTTTCAAAATAAATAAATCTTAAAAAAAAAAAAAAAAGATGGGGGAGAGATCAATTAAGCTGGAAAGCATAACTCAACAGACGCATGCCCAGTGTCTGGCCGTAGGCAAGTTTTGTCATGAGTGTGTTCAGTGGAAGGAGCCACAGAGTAGATGTTATTGGAAAGTGCCACACCCTGTGGAAAGTGGCCCGCTTCCAGTCCTGATGACGGCTCTGAGGACGGAGATGAGCCTTCCTCACGACTCCAGGAGACGCGGCGACATCAGCCGGCCTCAGGGACTGGACGGGAAGGAAAGGCGTGCCGGTGAGTTCTTGGCACCGAAGCCGTGCTGCAGCCAGTGCTCGAGAGAAGGCAGCCGATGACTGGCTCGCCGTGTTCCGGCGGGTGCACGCCTTCTGGATTGAGTGTGCCCCGGGGACAGCCGGCACGGCTCAGACATGACCAGCACCTGGGTGCCAGGGCCAATTAACAGGGCTGCGGTGGCCAGCCCGGGAACGTGAGCAGCGAATCTGCCATTCGGAGACATTAATTTCACAGGACACCAGCAGGGGTGTTTATGTGTGCTCACTGCAGTGTCAGACATTCTGCTGTAATTGAGTTAATTAAAAGTTAATGGCACGGAGCACATGACGAGGCCGCGAACGACCGGCACGTGCCCAACCCTCACCCTCCGTCGTCTGAATAAACCTTTCACTCACCGTCACATTCCGCTTCTGAAAGACCCATTCCGCATCACTGCCTCTCCGTCCCCCTTTGAGGAGTGAGTGCTGTTCCATTTGATAGGTAAACAGAGGGAACCGGCCCAGATAAAAGGGAGTGTGTGTGCAGTGTCCTCAACATCACGCGTCATCACCAGTCTTGCACTTAATGTCCCATGGGAAGGGGAAACACGCACCCCTCTCCAGGGCTGTGTTCCGTGGGGCTGGACCTGCCTGCTGCTGCCCCTGCGGTTGGGTTGAGGTAGGACTGGGGTGGGGGATGACAGGATGGCGCAGCATTGAGCTGAGATTTGAGTCAGATTGCTGCCAGCCTGAGGGATGGGGAAGCCACTCTGAGCCTCAGTTTCTCCTCTGTGGGATGCAGCTACTGAGAGAATCCAGGAGCCACGTGGGGTGTGTCCTTGCAGCACAGGGTGAGACTCTGACCCCTCGTGGGTGGTGCTGACTGCAGAGTCTCTCTCCTGAGCAGGGCGGGGCTTTCCCAAGCCCCTCCCTCCTCATCCTTGGTGGCTGCCCGGGCAGGTAGGGGAGTCCCAGATGCTTGCTTTCTGTGCTGGTTTGGTCGATTCTGTTACACCTGCCTCCCTAGGAGGATCACACGGAACCCAAGTCTGTGTCGGGTGCCGGCAAGAAGCACTGGAAAATCACTCTCGGATGGCCAGGCGGGGCCAGCAGCAAAGCCGTCAGTCTGGAACCCCACCCTAGGAAGTGCAGAGACTGAGCAGGGTGCTACCGCAGAAGAGGCAGGGGTGTGCCCTCTCACATTTGATGCACCATGAGCCGTGAGCTCTCTCTGAAGGACGAAGGAGAGGGAGGCCTCTCTCAGGGGCTTAGCTCTGAGGAGAGCTTGTGACAGGTCATCATGGGTCCTATTCCGTGACCTCAACAAGGAAAAGACCAAGGTGGGAATTGTCCCTTTCATGACGAAGGGCAGTGATGGCGGCCTCAGACTTTTCTCACTGGGTCCACAGTAAGAATTAAGTTTTCTGCTACAACCCCGTACTGCCAACACACTCAGACACACACACAAGCACACTCATGCACACACACAGACACACGCAAGCACACTCAGACACACAAGCACACTCGTGCACACACACAGACACACGCATGCACACAGACACACGCAAGCACACTCGTGCACAGACACACACAAGCACACTCAGACACACAAGCACACTCGTGCACACACACAGACACACGCATGCACACACAGGCACACTCACGCACACACAGACACACAAGCACACTCGTGCACACACACAGACACACGCATGCACATACACCCACCCACACGCACAGTTTTGCAGATAATGCTCTCCGTATTGTCTGCTGCGCTGCCCAATTGCTTTTGCACTGTCCCATTCTCATTTAAAATGCTGGTCATGACCTACAAATTGATTTCATGATCTCAACATGAATTGCGACACCCACTTTAAAAAGCGCTGATCTAAGATGTTAGGTAAGAACATATTTCTCCAACAGTGCTTCAGTGGAGGGACGGGGAGGGTGAGGGCGAGGTGGCCTCGTTCTAGAAAGAATTGAATTTCTTATTGGGCTCCGTTGCTCATCCTCCCTGCCTCCTCCCTGGCGTGGCTGGCTCTGCACAGCCCAGATTCCTAGCAGGTGGGGCCATGGGAACCGGCCTGACTGCTTGTGGGTTATCCCACAGTTCTGCTTGAGCAGCTTTGATGTGCATTTGAGTAACGGGGGATCCCAGCAGCGGTGGAGCAGAACTGACATTCTGTGTCTCACGCTGACTCCCAGGTCATGCCGATGCCACTTGTCCCTGGCCAACACTTGGCGTCATGAGGGAGAGAAGACACACACAGGAATCCTGTGTTTCCCAGTGGCCACCACAGCCCCAACTTTTTTCTGTCAAAGCCATCTTCTTGCCTCGTCGTCCACTTTGAGAGCCTGAGTTTGTCATTTAGTATGACTGTAATGGAAACTTTCAAAAACCACCTGTGAAGGAGGCTTTAGCCTAGCAGGTCAGAAGCCCACGGTGCTCATCAGGGTACCTGGCTGTGATGCCTAGCGCTGCTTCAGATTCCTGAGAACGCAAACCCTGGAAGGCAGCAGGGGTGGTCAAGGGATTGTGTGCCCAGCGCTTAGCCTCAGCCCCAGGTGTTGCAGGCATCTGCAGAGAGAACGAGAGATTGGAGCTCTTTATTTGTGTGTGTATGTGTGTATCTTGCCTGTGGAATAAATAAATTTTAAAACTATAAATAAAGATAGAAAACATGTGGATGATGTGAAAAATCAACAGAGAGGGAGTTTTAATTTTATTTATTTATTTATTTTTGACAGGTAGAGTTATAGACAGTGAGAGAGACAGAGAGAAAGGTCTTCCTTCCATTGGTTCACTCCCCAAATGGCCGCTACAGCCAGCGCTGCGCCGATCCGAAGCCAGGAGCCAGGTGCTTCTTCCTGGTCTCCCACGCGGGTGCAGGGGTCCAAGCACTTGGGCCATCCTCCACTGCCCTCCCAGGCCACAGCAGAGAGCTGGACTGGAAGAGGAGCATCCGGGACTAGAACCGGTGCCCATATGGGATGCCGGCACCACAGGCAGAGGATTAACCAAGTGAGCCACGGCGCCGCCCAAGAGAGGGAGTTTTAGAGGCATGGGCAGCTCCTGGCACAAGCCGTGAAGCAGGAGAGCTCAACTGGTGGATCATTTCTGCTGAGACCACTGGAACGGGGCAGCACCACAGTCCTTACAGGGGGCGTCCGAGTTCCAGAGAGAGAGCCCAGGTGGCTGCTTGACGGGGTCCCCTCCTCAGCCAGGGGAGGGCAGGGCTCCCTGACCCTGTCACAGAGGCGATCACACCTCCAGGGGGCGTCTGTGTGGGCACTGGATGCAGCAGCAGCAATGGCACTGAGACACAGACACACGCACGTGTCTGAGCATCGGCACCGTGACGGGCACACTGCTGATGTTGGCTTGTCCTCTCCGTGAGCAGCGGGTCTTAATCAGCAGCCATTTGCCTCCCCTCCTCCTAGTTGGCTATGTCTGGACACATGTTCAGCCATTGCAGCTGGGTTGGGGCTGTTGACTCCAGTAGGTGGGGACCGTGTCTACTTCGGTATGTCATCGAATGCACAGGACAGCCTGCCCCCTCCCCCGCCCAGACACACACACACACACACACACACACACACACACACACAGAAATTATACAGACCAAAGTGTCGAGGAGCACCAAAGCTGAGAACCTGAGATACAGGTAGAGTGTGGTGCTGGTTTTGCAGGGTCACAGGAGGTTAGGCAATCTTCACAGGATCAGAGCCAGCAGGTGGCAGGGCCAGCGTCTGGGCCTGGGTCTGTGTGGTTCCAGGACCCCCTGCCTTCTCTCTGTACCTCTGAAAAACAGCCGTTTGCCTGGACCTGCCCAGAAGGCGAGGGCTTAGGGGAGGTGAGCAAACAGGAGTAAGTGACCCCTCCCCTGCCTCTGCTACTCAGGTTTGTTCATTTCCATTCTGGAGTGGCTGCAACCCACCAGGCTTTAATGTACCAGTGACATGTGGGAAGGCTTCCAGTCTGAGGCTCCGTGGCCCAGTGCAGTGAGGAGTTACCCAGTGATTAACAGCCCTGGGGTTTCCCAAAACATCCAGGTGGAAGACTCCCAGGCAGCACATCCCCTTGTAACACTGAGTCGTATAAATTGAATATCAACAGGGGAATGGTGTGTGCCCCTGGATACCAGGGTGTGAGCTTTAGCTCCGTGGGACCCCCTTTATGGGTAATTTTCCCTGACCACACGGTGTGTAACAGGCTCCATCACTCTGATCACACAGCGGGGAAGAGGATGTTAAGTCTGCCCCACTGTGGTGTGATCCCGTGAGTGGCGAGACTCCCTTCTGCGCGTGTCTCCTAAATGCTTGTCAGTAAAAGTCGACCTGAGGGAAACATTCTGACTGAAAAGCGGAAATTCTTCCCCTCGAATGCTGCGTGGACCAGCGAAGAACCCAGTGTGTTTCTAATTAGCTTGTGCCATTGGGGAATCCCCACTTGTTTTGCTCCTTAAAAGATCTGGATTTTTCTGGGACACCCTGGGAAGTGTTCCCACTGGAGTCCTCCCTCTTCCCCTTGGGAGGAACTATCTGGACTTAAAAAGAAGCAGGGAAAAGCATAAAGAAACAGGAAAATATCTCATCACTTTCAAGTGAAGGGGTTCCTAAAATATTCATGAAATGGTCCGTGGTGAATATACTAGAATGGGAACAAAAATACCAACAGTTTTCTTTTGCAGCCATTTCTAAAATGTTTGAGGGGGGTGGGTTCCGGTGGTCTCAGATTCTCTCTCCCACAGTTGTATTATTGTCTGTTTGAACTACCAGTAGAGCCAGATTTTGCTAGTTAATCGAAAGTCATTAGGCATTGGTGTTTCAAACCAACCAGCACACTTGATATAATGTTGTTTGTGCAGTCTGTGCGCTTGATTCCCTCAGCCTGCGATTGTCCCAGCATATAGACGTTAGCATTACTAAGCGGCCAAGAGGAAACGGTGGCACATTGTTCAGTAGCATTTTATGGGATAAGTGACTACGGTGTAAGAAATGGACATAAATACCCAAGGAGGGGGAGAGGTGGGTGGGCCGAGTGAGGTTACCCAGAAAAGCAGGGAATTGAGGTTCTTAAAGAGACTTAGCAGTGGCCGGCGCCGTGGCTCAACAGGCTAATCCTCCGCCTTGCGGCGCCGGCACACCGGGTTCTAGTCCCGGTCGGGGCGCCGGATTCTGTCCCGGTTGCCCCTCTTCCAGGCCAGCCCTCTGCTGTGGCCCAGGAGTGCAGTGGAGGATGGCCCAGGTGCTTGGGCCCTGCACCCCATGGGGAGACCAGGAAAAGCACCTGGCTCCTGGCTCCTGCCATCGGAGGAGCGCAGCGCGCCGTCCGCGGCGGCCATTGGAGGGTGAACCAACGGCAAAAGGAAGACCTTTCTCTCTGTCTCTCTCTCTCACTGTCCACTCTGCCTGTCAAAAAAAAAAAAGAGACTTAGCAGTGATTTCTAGAATTTCTCCAGCATTTGTAAACACCCGCGCGTTTGGGGTGGAGATCGGGTTCCTCCGCACACATCTGGGACATTTCCAGGAGCAGTGACGCACAGCGGAGGGCCGAGCTGGTAGTGCGGCGTGGACCTCAGCTCCACTCTTTCAAGAATCCCTGCTGCCTCCCGTCTTCCTGTGGAGACACACGGAGCTATACCAGCTGTCCCACCTGATGGTGAGGACAGAGTCTTTGGCCATTTTCCGCATGCAGTGTCTTTAGTCCTCTTTTCTAGCCACCTTCTGGGAAAAAAATAAATAAATAAATAAACCCTAGTCTCTTAAAATGTGACCTTCAGGATACGTTTTGGCCAACACGGGCGAAGTAGTGGGACGGTGAGCTCTGCTGTTTCTGCTAATGAGGCATTTGACTGGCTCCCTCTGTTCCAGTCCTCATGGCTAAGGGCACAGGCAGGGAAGGCAGGGGGGTCGTGGGTCGTTCATCAGCCTGTGATTCCTCAACTTGCCGACATTATCGTACATTGGAGTTTCCATTTGCAGAGCAATGGAATGCGCCCTGGTTAGATAGTAGACAGCACAGAATGCTACCAGATCTGCCCTGTTTTTTCACCCAGTGTGGTCTGATACACACCCCCGGCTCCACAGAAGTACAGGAGTTTAAGACGGTCTGGTTTTGCAGCTGGCAAACTTGCAGTTGGGTCGCCCTGAGTTTACGGTCAAGTTGAGCCCTCATCTTAGTATTCTTGCTAGTCCATGACTCTCCTGTGTTTGCCTGAACAAAGAAGTCTGTGTTCAGCTTCAGTAATGTGTGTATGTGCATTCTGTTTAAGACTAATGAAGTTACTATTAAGGGTTTTTTTTCACTGAAAGCATATATGTATGTAATTAATGTCAGATCGTAGCGCGGCTTGAAGGCCATCTGTGCCTAACTTTCATTTTCCTGGTATTTATCTTGTATTTTGCAATCCACAGTTATACTATTATCCTATTACACTGTAATGTTTTAGTCTAAACATTTCCTTTTTCCTATTCAAAGTGAAGACTTAACACTCAGACTGTGCACACGGTTTGTTGCTCGTTCAATCCAAATCTCTATGTGGCTGTGGGAATCTCCTGCAAACTGTAATTACACAAAATGTAGTGGTGGAATTTTACGGACCCATTTTTGTTTTTTCTGAAGTTATTGTCTCTCTTGGTCTGTTTTCTGTGCGTTTGCGATTAAATCTTACGCCAGTCATCCCATCGGAACTCTTTCCTCAGCGTCTTTCGACGTGCCAAGTGTCTCCTTCCTTCTTACGTTTTCCTTGGAATTCTCTCTGTCACTGCTCTGTTCTCCTCTCCCAGGCCTGCTTCCCGGCCACGGCCTCAGTTGGCCATCAGTGTTTGAATGGAGAAGTCAGAGGCTCCTTAGAAGTCCGGCACAGACGTGTGTGCTGACGTGTGAGCCTCAGAGCAGAGGACTCCCAGGTCAGCGTCCGTGTTTGTTTGCCCCTAGGAGAGCCAGTTTCTAGAGCTAAGTCTCTGATCTCCCATCTGTCTCCCAGTGGACAGGGTGGGGTATGGGTAGCCCTGCCTGCAACCCTCTGTTCTGATGTACTCAAGTCAGTCTCTGGTTTGTTTATTCTCTTTTGAAGGATAAATCTCCTGTGTTGATTTGGTGAGGGAGGGGCAGTCGTAGAGATCTGTGAATTGAGGAAACGGGCATGGGAGGTGACAGCCACGTTCGCCATTTACTTATTCATTTATTTGAAAGGCAGACTTACAGAGAGAGAGGGAGAGACACAGAGAGAGAGCTTCCATCTGCTGGCTCGCTCCCCAAATGGCTACAATGGCAGGAGCTGGGCCAGGTCAAAGCCAGGAGCGTCTTTGGGGTCTCACACATGGGTGCAGGGGCCCAAGCACTTGGGCTGTGTCCTGCTGCTTTCTCGGGTACGTTAACAGGGAGCTGGATTGGAAGTAGAGCAGCCGGGACTCAAACCGGCACCCATGTGGGATGCTGGTGCTGTGCAGGTGGTGGCTTAACCCCCATCCCCATGCACAGAGCCTACCTCACTCGCCTACCTTTAAACACCCTTCAATGTCAGCCCCCACCTCGGCCTTCAGCCTGACCTGGTGCTTCTCACTGCTTGCTCTCACAGGATTCTGCAAGGTAAACCCACTTCTCTGCTATTTGATTCTCTCCTTTCTCTCTTGCTGGTTCTTGGCTTAAAGTTTTTTGTTGTTCTGCTAAATCAGTTATCCTTTATTCTACTGTTCACTTATTCCAAAATTGTATTGACATCTCTCTGCCCCCTGCTGACCTATCTCCCATTCTTTTTGTTGTTATTGATTTATTTCTGCCTTCTCCTGAAATATTACTTGGGTAGAATATTCTTTATTCAGGAGGGAAGGAAGGCAAAGTGAGTCAGTCATTTTTAACGTGCCTACAAGTAGGAATTCAGATTATTGTCTGAGTTACTCTTGGCTTAATTTTTCCTATTCAGTGGTATTCATCCACAGATATTGTGGGTGCCTGCTCCAGGTAGGTGGGAGCAGGACAAATACAACAGGACAGAAGACAAACAAAGCACCTGTCTGTAGACACTTGCAGGTTCTTCTGTTGCATCCTGAAACCTTAGGGAATGCTGATTTTGTTTTTAAGTTTCTCCCTCTTTCTGTTGATTTTAGTTTTTAACAGCCAGTCTCATTTACAGAGGAAGATCAAAATCAGAAACTCTGGATCTTCAATCTACCTAGGATTCTCTCGTGTTGTTAAAAAGAGGAAACCAGCTACCAATTATGTCAGTGGCTGGCGTGAGTAAGAACTCAGCCAGCATCTGTGTCGTCCCCGGCCTGCCTCTCCTGGTAGCGTGTCACATGTGTCAGCTTACTCCATCCCCAGAACAACCCATGCAGGCCAGGGGCGTATCCAGTCAGCACAGGAGCAGATGCAGGTTCCTAGAGGTACAACTCCTAAGGTCGCACAGCGACAAAGAATTCCTGTTTGACTCGGAGAGCAGTGCCATTGACCCTCCCACTTGTGACTTCCTTCTGCAGAAATTGGTTCCGTTAACATGGAAGAGCAGACGTTTCCTTGGATGTAAGCACTGCTCAGAGGCCAGGGCTATAACTCTTCCCACACGTATGTCCTCTGATGTCCATTATAATCTATATAAATTCTACCCCAATGAGGGAAAAGACTTAATTGAAACTGTGGTCATTAGCGTTGAATGTGTCACTTGGCGGCAGTTACATATTCTAATTAAACAGCGATGTCCGCGTCAGTGTCCACTCCCCTGCTCCCCAGAAAGTCCGTCTCCCAGCATAGCCACCTGCAGGCGGATCTCCCCTTTCAGTGCTCTTGGGAATGCCTGAAAGAATCGGAGAGTGGACTGCTCTGTGCCCAGCAGAGAAGTCTCAGTCAGGGAGACGCCCACTGCCAAGGGTCAAGCCCGTGACTCCTGTGTGGGTGGTACCGTCGGCAGTGCCACCCACTGTGGCCATCTTTCCTCCCCCAGTCCTTTCTTTCTCCCGCCCCTAGTGGTGAAGCCCTGTCCTGTCTTCACTCACCTTGCCAGTGAGGGCGCCTTCTGCAGACGCTCTGTGACCCACAGGCACTCACACCCCTCGGTTGAGGCCCCAGCCAGTTTGGTTTCTCTCTTCATGTCCCTCTTGCAACTTTCGGTCATCACGTTCCCTGACCTCGCTGCCTTCTGAGGCATCTCCATCGGCCAGTGTGTCCAGCCTGCCTTCCTCCTCCATGCTGGGGCTTTGCTGGGGTGGAGGCGGTGAAACCCAGAAGCTAGGTGGAGACCGGCTTACGGCCTCCTCCGTGGACACAGTCACAGAAAACCCAACCCTACTGTGGCCAGCAATGAGGAGCAGTTATGGCCTCACAAAACGCAAAGCCTGGAGGTGTAGGGGAGCCCCAGGATGGTGACTGCAGTGTCTCCCAGCCTTGGGGATGCAGCTCACCCCGCCTGCCTCCCTTGTCACCCTGGCTCACTCTCCGTGTGCACAGAAGAGTGACGCAGCTCCGGATGGGAGAGGCAGGCCTGTCGGCTGCATGGGAGGGAGACAGCACCGCTCTCTCTGTGTCTCTTTTCTCTCCACTTCCCTCCAAGTCCCCGTGCCCAGCAGTCACACCCTGGTGCTTCACTGGGCAGGGGACACGGAACACCCCGAACGGAGGCTTCATCAACATTTATTCATGAGTTTGGATGGAGACACCGTCCAACACATGATTGTGTGTAAAAAAAAAAAAAAAAAGGATTTCAGATAAGCAGGGAAAATGTTTATTATGTTTACATCACCTCGACATCCTTCCTGATGTGTGTGCCCAAACTAGGTCCTGTGGCTTCCCCTCTAGGCATTGGGAAAGACGTGGAAACACAGTGACAGCCATGGCAAGGCCCTTGTCCCTGGCAAGGAAACGGGTTAGAATGACGCTCTTTACCCATACTTTGGCCTGGTAATCCCATGCACTTAGTCACACGTGTGTAATCTTTTTTTAAAAGATTTTATTTATTTATTTATTTATTTATTTGAGAGGTAGAGTTACAGCAGAGAGAGGGAGAGACAGAGAGAAAGGTCCTCCACCTGCTGACTCATTCCCCATATGACTGTAATGGCCAGAGCTGAGCTGATCCAAAGCCAGGGTGCAGGAGCTTCTCCTGGGTCTCCCTTGTAGGGAGGGGAGCCCTCAGGCCATCCTCCACTGCCTTCCCTGGCCACAAGTAGAGAGCTGGATCAGAAGAGGAGCAGCCGGGACACAGACCGGCACCCATATGGGATGCAGGCCCTCAGGCAGAAGCCCAGGCTATTATGCTACAGTGCTGGCCCCACAAGTGTGTAATCCGGAGCCAATACTTTCTGCCTCAGTTGCTTCATCCAGGAAATGATAACAATAGTGTCTCTTTTTGAGAGCTGCCTCACAGATTGAATGTTGACAGATAAAGACAGATGGAAACACACATGCACAAGCGTGTGTGCCTGGATGCCTGTACGCACGTGGATATGAATGTGCTGGCAGGACCAGAGTAAACCCCTAGTAATACACACACATAGATCCATGTGTGTTATCCACATTGGTATCACATGTAAATAACCTGTGTAACATGGAGGACGGGAAGTGAGAAAGGCCATTTGGACAGGAGCATGGCATGGCTTCTGTGCAACCTGGTGTGTCTGGCACATCCCGGGTTCTGTTCATGGAGACGCTGCTGCCAGTTGGCTCACGCATGCCAGGACGGGCGCCACAGCTGTTCCCACCGTCACCACAGTCTTTCACACTGTCAGGACACACAGTCTGACAGGTTCTGTTTTCCTGATTGCTGAATTCATGTATGTGATTGGAATTAGAAATTCCAGATCACGCTTGATTAGGTATTGATTATATATTCTATAGATAAGCTGTACACGTAGACATTTTATAGAGCATTATTGAAATAACATGAAATGTGGTCTTCAGTTTGTGGGTGGCTTCATGATCTCAAGGGGAGATACTCGTCCTACACTAAAACGTCGTCAACACTTGAATGGCATTGAGTGGTGAAGCAATGCAGTTTATACTCCATGAGCACTGTTGGCGTGACTACAGAAGAGGCACACGAGAGCCTTGCTCAGCCTTCAGTGCCTAGGTTCTGCCTGGATTGCTTTAGCTCTCTCTTGTCGCAAGTTGTCCCAACCACAAGCCAAACTGCAAGTACAGTGCCAGTGCAGAAATACTGAAGGAGAATCAGGCATCAAGCCGAGTTTGATCCCCTTCTGATCATCAGCCTCCCCAGCTCTGGCACTCGGCAGGCGCCGACTGTAAAGATGGCTTTTCTGTTGAGGCTTGAAGCAGAAAAGCAACATCTCCATGAGTGCAGAACTGGCATCGCCTTGGTAAGTGAAACGCATTGGCTTTTCTATCCCAGTGTTTGAAAGCACGAGTCTTAGATACCCAACTGGGGTATCACAGCCTCCCGTAGTTTCTATCACTGCAGAGAACGCACTGGGTAGGATTTTCCATCTCACAGCCTTACTTTCTCGGGACGCCTGAGATGCACAGTGCAGGGCAGATCCTGTCGCCATGGAACGTTTCATAAAGAATTCTAGACAGTGAACCATAAGTATACACAGCATCTTTCGTGCCCCAAGTACTGAGCCAGGTCAGCCCTTTGGACCTGGGGATGTGAAGATACAGAGACACAGTCCTCTAGGAGAATAAAAGGCCTAAATAATTTTCAAAATTGTAGGAGAGTAGGGTGCAGAGTGCTGTGGAAACTCAACGGAGGACTCATGAGCCCTGTAAGATTTCTGGGGTCCTCCCAGCCCTGACTGTCTGCAGGGAAGACACAGAGGTGTCACCGGTGGTCCTGACTTTGTGTGCTTCCTCATCCACTGACGCCCCCTGACTGTGGCCCCCTGGACCTAACTGTACACTGACAACTGCTGTTGGCGCCTGGAAGATTCCTGGGGTCTGCTGTGCTATTACCAGCCAGGATTGTTGTCTTTGTTTTATTGTCACTGTGTGCGTCGTTGGAGTACTGGCTTCTTTATCTAACACACCACTTGTGTTTCAGTGCTTGGGAGAATGGAAGAGGGAATGATTTTTGAACAGAGGGCAAGTTTTGAATAATACCCCCTTTGTCCTCCATCCTTCTTCATTTTTATACCAAAGAACCACTTCCGAAGGTCATTGAGTCCTTCAAGCCCACATTGGTCATAGAAAGTCCTTATTCCACATCTTGTCCTGTAGTTTATGCGTGTGGGACAGCCCCCAGGGCATTTGACAAGGTGAATGTGGCTGAAGATCCGGAATAAGTCTCAAATTTTGAGTCTCAGCTCTTTGTTAATGATGACATTGGGTGAGGGTGGGGGAGAATCACTTTATTTGTCTTTACCTTGATTTCCTTATATAAATGAGTTTGATGTAACACACAACCTAAGGATGTTATTAAAAATAACATACACACAAAATCACTTGGTGAAAAGGGGTACGTGAAGTTTGGTGGGTAGGGCGGCAGCACTGGTGGGCTAGGTCATGTTCTTTCATACACTGCCTCTCTGTGCTGGCCGCCTTGAGTACAGTGTTCCGTACTTTCGTCTGTGACCTCTGACCCCTTTCTCTGCTCCTAACCTTGCTCTGCTACACTGGCCTCTGACAAAGTAGTCAACACCTTCTGCATTTTGGGGGTGATTGGGTTTGATTTGCCTGCCCTGCCTCCTTAAACCCCCCAGAAAGCATTTCTATGCTAAGTTAAACAGAATTGATTGAGGTTGGATTTACTAAGTCTTTGAAATGGTTCTATTATTTGGAATGTGAGAAAATAATGTACTACACCTCCTGAGAAATATATCTTCTGCAACATTTTCATTAATCTCTTTATTAAACTAAACTGGTTTCTCTTTGGAAATTAATTACTGGAGTAGTATTGAGAATTTTAATTTCCACAATCTACCAGCAAGAGATACTGCTGTTTCTTTATACACTGTTACACAGCCAGGCAATAATCTATTGAAATAAGCCCGAAAAGGGGGCAGCTTGTAATTAAAACAGTATAACATGAGTGTTTGATGACTCTCTTAATGCTAAAACGGCCCTGTCTTGCTGTGTTTGGGTGGAATAAAATATATATTTAGGAAACAGCTCTATCTGGAGAAGTCAACAGACTCAGGTTTTACGGTTTGGGAGGTGGCTGTGTTTCACAGCAGCGTTATGCCCACGAGGAAATATGGTTTGTTTTTGGCATCTGAGAATTACCAGCGGAACTGTACAATGGGAAGCTCCCCTTGGATGCCACCCCCATTGTGACATTTGAAATATTTAAATCACAAAGAAGAGAGCATGAATTATGCATGTCGGTATCTATGGAAAAGACACGAGTATGTGGAGCAGCGGGTCTGTGCATCACACACGCGTGTAGGTGTGAAGCCCCGTGTGTGTGCAGGTCCCGTCTGTATGCATGAAGGCGCCCTTCTGTGCAGATTCCACACTTAATCATTCTCCCTCATGCTTGCAGGACGCTTCCCGTTTTTCAGGACACGTCCCTATCTATCATCTTCTCTCCTCCCAGGCATGTTTTCTCATGATAAGAATTATTTACACATCATTTACATTTACAGATTTGCTGCTTTTCCTAGTGCCAAACATATTTTTGCAGACTTCTCTCTTCCCTTTCCATACCTCCTCCCTTCCTTTACAAACACAGCAACTTTCTCCCTTTGCCAGTTGCATTCCCACTCCCTCGTGAGTCCATGGCACCTATGCATCTCCTACAAACAAAGCCTCTTTATTCAGGGCACATCTGGATCCAGCTCCTCCAGCTTCTCAAAATACCCAAACTAGAACCGCCTGATACGGGGGCTGTCAGAAGACCCAGGAGCCTCTGCTTCTCCTCGGCCCCAGGAAGGCACTCGGTGGGACCTCAGCAGAAGCACCCAGTCTCCTCTCTGAGCTCTGGGCCATCACTTTGTGGGCCTGATTTTCAGCCAGAAGGCAGAACAGAAAAAGGGTAGTCCAAGTCGGGCCAAAGGGACTCGGGCAACTGGAAGCTGTAACCTGAGAACAGGTGTGTGTTCCTCTTCTTCGCGCGTGCTGTTGGGGGGGATTGGTACCGGCAGGTGCTCTGTTTCCCCAGCATCGGCCATTCTCTTTCCAGCTTCATGAAATTCATTCCATGTGGATTCCTGCTTCACTGCATCCTAATTCTCATATAACATCTATGTAGACAAAGATTCTCATGTAATGGCATTGGTTTATCACACATCAGCACAAAATTAAAACTCAGTACTCATCCTTGGACCATCTAAAACAATCTTGCAGTTGCACTGAGACACAGAGTTTTATTGCCATCCCCAAACATCTTTCTGACTTTTGGTCCAAATGTATAACAATTGGTTTTAGGTTTCTGCCAAGGAACAGCATGGAGTCAGGGATCCATCCTTTGTCTGTTCTCCTTTCTGTCTGAAAAATCAGGTCAAGAGTGTGAACACCCAGAACTCAGGGGACAGAGAAGGTAGTGGCTCCACCTTGCTAACAAGGAGACTACAGCACAGTGCATCGAAAAACCACATGCATGGTCAGGAGACATTTGCATTATGAAGTGATTCATGTTTTTTTTTTTTTTTCCTCATTTGGGATACAGCAGTCAGGCACTTGGCTACCAGACAGGAGCTGATGGTTAGAGAACTTGGTAGTAGCAGTCTTTGATGAGCTTGGAGTGGGCAAATGGGATGGAATAGATCCATGGGTCTTTGGGATTGGCTAATGAGTTGGTGTCATTTCCAATGGACATTCTTCAGTAACGTGGAATATTTACGAAGGAGAGGGTGGCCTCTTAGGAACTCTGTCTTCCCTTTGACCAATCCCATTCCAGCATAAATTTAGAAACAAGCCATTCACAACTGTCACCTCACCTCTGTGACCAAGTGTTGGGAAGACACAAGCGCGCCAAGGGCTCTCAAATTCCTTCCCACTCTGCAAATAAAACCCCGCGGGCGCCTCTTCCCGGACGGCAGCTCTCTGACTGTTGGGACTGATTCGTGCTCCATTATGGTCTTATGCCCCACCCTTGGTAGGTTTTCAAAGAAAAGTTGGTACAGCTCAATGATGTATCGTCTTCTCCCTGGTGAAGGCTATTAACTGATTTTGTTCATTTCACTGCATTTCCTGTGATATTTTAGAAATCTTATTCACAAGTGCTCAAGGCAGTTCTCAAACTGGGTATCATCTTCTCCTGCCTGAGCAACATTCGTGAGTTTAATCTGGACAACAGCCTTGCCCCCAACACTGCCGAAGAGTTCACCAGAATCCTAGCTGTGGTTTGCGTTTCAGCAAAGCACAGATTTCTATTAAAAAGGCAGTACCTGGAAATAAATTCCCCAGAAAAGGACATGATGCCTACTCAAAACCACGGAATGCTGGGAATCATAATATTCCTGGTATTTCCACAAAAAATAAGGGAGCAGCTCATGACCCTGAGGTGGAACGTAGCTCCTAGCAGCCAGCACTCTTTGTGGATGCCCTTCTCTTGGCTGTCCTTGTCTGTCAGAATTACTCAGGATAGTAGAGAAAACTCCATAATGAAGCCTGCATGAATATTAACTACAAGTCAACTCAGTGAAAGCGCTGCTGTCCAGTCATCTGTGCCACGGCAACTGGGAGGGGGTAATTTATATCCAAGCCTCTGTCTAATTTTTAATTAATTTATTTAATAGGCAAAGTCACAGAGAGAGGGAGAGACAGAGAGAGAGGTCTTCTATCTGCTGATTCACTCCCCAGATGGCCGCTGATCTGAAGGCAGGGGCTTCTTCCCGGTCTCCCGTGTGGATGCAGAAGATAGTCCCAAGTGTCTCTTCTTTCCTTTCCCAGGTGCATTAGCAGGGAACTGGATTGGAAATATAGCAGCCAGAGCTCAAACTGGCACCTATATGGGATACCTTAGCCACAGACACAGGCTTAATCTACCACGCCGCAGCACTGCCCCCCATCTAAACCTCTTTAACTGGATTAATCTGTCCAAACTTAAGTGATCCATGTCACAATCTGGTTACTGAAACTTACTTTTGATTGGACAAATCCTGCATATCATAATGGCAGGAAATAAACGTGTTATGCCTGGGAGTGTACAAAGGGCTTTCCCTTCCACTGTCTGAATTTTTGTGCTCATTTTTAGGCAGTTAACTCGGTGAACCAGTGTTTGAGTGCTGCTTGTTCATGGAGTGCTCTTGTCTGTGCTAACCACCGGGCATGCAGTGGCCGACAAGACAAAGCCTCCAGCATGGAGAAGCTCCATGCTAGTGAGGGAGACAGGTGACAAGACTAACAGCTGCACAGGTGTGTGACCCAGTGTCAGGTGGTGATCAGGCCTAGGAAGCACTGACAACTCGAAGCAAGCAGAATGCAAAGGGATGCGCCTCCCCTCTTCACGCTGTGAAGTTTGGGCATTCCTGAATGGTGGAAGAGAGTGAGCAGGAAAAGCAGCATTTCAGGCACAGAATGTTTGGTTCATGCCTGACACAGGGCATTGCATTCTGCCCTTACAACTTAATGAGTATTTTCCCGTGTTGCCCAAAGTTGAATTTTTAAAGGCTGAAAAGTATCCCGGTTTACGATGCTCTTGGAGACTGTATAGCTGTCCACACGTTGAGTTCCAGAGCCTGACCGAGTTTCTCCACTCCTTACTCATCCTCGGGCCCTCCAGGGTGCCAAGGCGCACACAGGACATCCCATCATTTGGGTTTAATAGGGCTGTGTGGCCCCTGAAGATTTCATGGGCTGCAGGAACTACCCCCATTCTTGGGGACTGAGCTGGACACACTTAAACAGCTTTTCTCAAAAATTGCGAAAAAGGATAAGCTGTGGAGGAAACCACTTCAGAAATCTGGTCCACTGAGTGGCCCCGTGATTTCCACGCACAGTTGCTCCGGGCAGACCAGTCATCCGTGTGCAGATTACAGAAGTGGATTCCACTGCAGGCGCTGATGATGAAGTGGCTGGGAAACAGTTTTCTGTTTCCGTGTGAGTCCATCGCTGCTTGGATGACCCAGTCCCCAGGGCCGTTGTGTTCTGTGCTTGTGTCTTTTGTCTTGTGACCTCAGCACCGGCTTTTGGGGAGCATCACAAAGATGATATTTGTGGAGCACCCCTTCACCCCGGCATTGGCGCATAGCCCTTGTTTGTTCGAGCACAGTGGCTCTGAAGCCGTATCTGTTCTCAAGCCTATTGAAGAGCAGCCCCTTAGACGTGTGTTGATGACATGGTTTCTCCTTGCTGATGTCTTGTGGCCGCCCTTAGAGGGGCAGTTTCCATGCTGTGGAGCGTTCCTGGTGTTTTCATTTCTGTAACCATCAGATTAGGCAAGTTTGGTTACAACTGCCTGCAACAGATGCCAACTGAAGCTAAGGCATGTGAGAGAGCTGCCCCTGATTATGGAATCGGTGCAGGACCTGTGTCTGACCCCACTTGTGGACTCTAAGCTCTGAGCCCTGAGCCTGCATTGGCAATGCAGGTTTTGCCTCTGATGATGGTCTCACACTTCCGCTTTGCTCCCAGTCCCTCAGCTTACCTCCCTCCCCCAGCCTGCACCAGCAGTGTCGCCTCAGCCATCCAGTCCTGGCTGCAGCCTACCTCCTAGAGCAGCCAGTGTTCTGCACTCCCCACACCGGCATTTCTCCAAAGAACAGTCTTTAATTCCATCTAGCTCTGCTCAAGTGGTGTGGTTTCAACAAGTCCTTCACTCCTCCCCCTACCTAAAATTCCAACCTTCTGGCCCCACCCTTCCCCACCTAGCACTTCCTGGAAACACATGCTTGATTTTTATCCAGAGCAGTTTGTCACCGCCCGAAGCCCCGCCCCCCATACACAAGCACACGTATGCACGCACCCACAATTACATAAGCCCATGAAGGCAGGGATCTGAGTTGCTCCTGCCACATCCCCGATCCCGAGAGCAATGCCTGGCACACGGGACACATCCAGTCGATGTTCAAACTAATGCACAGTTCCTCCCACAGAGCATTGAAAACATTCAGGACCCTGTGCAGCTGAGAAAGGAGACGCTGAGCGCTCAGCTTGAGCTAATATTGACCTTGTTTCTTGCTTGCTCCTTTGGATGAGATGACACTTTAGAAATGAGGGCAGCCACCATCATGCATTCCCTTCAGATGCTGTGGGGTCACGTCCACCCAACAGAAAGGTGTTTCGGGCTGCTGATTTCCTGTCTGAGTGCATTAACTGAATTCAGATGGTGAGCACAGAGAGCGCCCCACACACACCTCAGAGTAAACAAGACAACGCGGAAATTACTGCTCACCCGTCAGGCGGCTCCACTTCCTCCCATGCAGGAGTTGGGTCTTGTTTTCCTAATCTATTGAAGTGAATGGGGGGGGGGATTAACAGAGCTGGTAGAAAGGACTCAGCGGACTGGGGAGGGGGCTGTGCTGTCCCTGGCAGGAGTGAATGAGTGAAAACCCCCAGGTTAGCCTGATGGCTCCAGCTTGGCTCTTTGTTGATTGTCACTCTTCAAGTTTGAGCCAGATGTCGGTTCTGGATCCTTAGTGTCTGTTGCCTGCTGTGTGTGACTGAGACCTGCTCCTCAGAGCCAGTGAGTCCCCTGCTGACTGCATGGTGGAGTGGGAAACTGAGCAGGCCACCGCAGAGCACGATGGATGTTTGAACTCGAGGAACAGTCGATGGAGGAAAGCTCTGTCCACTCGTGGCCAACAGCAGGCTACGGATTTATAAAAACAGGAGGGATCCTGTTCCCCCTCTGCGAGGGAAAGCAAAGTCTAACCAGTGATGCCGGCGTTGACCTTGCGATGGTTCCAGAGGGGTTCACACTCGCCATCTTTTCTCTTCTGTTGGCTTACCTTCCCCCCAGGCAGCTCCCTGTAGAGACGCAAAGCTGTTTGTCTCCACACTGCTCTGCCATGGGGTTTTCGCTGTTGAAGACGCCGTGTAAGCTGGAGTTCCAAGCTTTCATTGGGGTTTCTCTGGCATGATGTGCCCTGCACACATTAATAACCTCACCTGTTTTTCTCTTATTTATCTGTTGGTGTTGTGGGAGGCATCTGCCCCAACTGTGAACCTATGAGGGCTGATGAGAAATTATTTTGCCTCCCTGTCATGGGGCAGGAGGCTGACAAGGGTGGGGGTGACAAGAGTCTCTCAAATAAGACAGAGCAACAGCCCTTGAGAACTTACACACTGATGGGACACTTTCCAGTGTGTGCTTTGTGTTCCATGTTAGGTGGCTTCTAATGAGAACCGCAGGTTCATTGTGATGGTTGGAATAATCGTAATGGAATAAAATCATGTGCAGGAGCTGATGAGACCTTGAGCACCCAGAGCAAGACTGCTTCCTAGGATCTAAAACACAGGAAAGACGGGGCTGATGAGGAGCCCCCAGTGCAGACTCCTCCCCGGCCCTGAGTCTGTGCCTCAACCCGCTGAGCAGCTCTGAGATGTTTTCTTGTCCCAGCTGGATCTGTTTCCCCATTGGTCCTGGTGCTTAGGACCCCTCCTGGAACAACCACGTTCTCCCCAGGGGTGCTCAGTGAGTACCTGGGCGCTGTGCACCTGCGCTCCCCATGTCTTCTGTTCACCCGCGCCTTTGCTGTTTCCCCATAAGGCTTACAAACCTCCTGGAGTCGGTGCTTGTCTCTCAGATGCTGACAAGCTGTGTTTTCCAGAGTGATCACAGGACCTGGAGCATGGTAGGCACTCGGCAGTATTGGGTGGGTGGCTGCCCGAGTGCCCGCCTTCTCAGCAGAGGAAACCCCTGGGGTTCGTGGGTGGTTTTCTTATTCATGGCTGTGACCTGGCAGCCTGGATGGGATCTCATTCAGGCTAGAAACACAGTTCATCCTTCATGTGGAAGGCTGCCGACACCTGTGTGGAAGTTGTAAGACCACAGTGTTGCTTACATGTAGGGGGTTTCAGATGCCTGAATCTCACTCCAAACTACAGAACAAGGACCCCTATCTCGGGGGAGTGAGGGAGCTTTCAACCAGTTCTTGTGTGAAATAGTTTGAAAATCTTAGATAAGTGTTAAAAAGGCAAAGCTTTCTTAAAGTGTACTCCTTGGAAATCCCAGTGAGTGTTTGAGGTCAGAACTAACTCCGCGGTATTTCTAAGATGCCAAGAGGCTTCCCCTCCAACCGTTCCCAAGTTATGTCCTGGAGTTTGCCGATTTCCCAGTGTGCAATCAGTGTAGGAACAGAAGTGTCCGGCTCTTTCCATTATGTCACCCATTAAAGCCACACGGTAGCCACTCATCCCCCTACATTTTCTTGTGTTTAGAAAGATACAGCTATTTTCATAAATACTACTGTGCGTGTTAAGCTTTGAATTTACAGTTTTTAAATTTGTGGATAATTTTGGGTTCACAGTTTTAATTTCCCACATATAGGTGCCAGTCAGACAGAACCCACACTGGTAACATTCCTTTAGGGTCCTCGAACAGTTTAGGGTGCAGAGGATCCCGAAGCCAAAAGGTTTGAAAAGTCAGTTTGCTAAGGAGCAATGAGCTAAATTTATTTTCAAAGCAGTTGATCTATCTTTATTCTGTTAAATGTCACAACAGAAGGTTAATCCATATCCATTTAATTTGTTTAAAACGATGATTTCTATTGTTCTGAGGTCTAATATTTCCCTTCTCCAAAGAGGCTGAAGTCTTTTTGCATGAGATAAATCAACCACCAAGTATTGCTCTACTTTTTTTTAGGGAAAATAGTTTATAATATTCCCCAGATGTCCTGAGAACCTAGTATATTTGCAGTTTTTTTTTTTAAGGCTTTTAAAAATTTATTTGAAAGGCAGAGTTATAGAGGGAGGTAGAACCAGAGAGAGAGAGAGGTCTTCCATCCGCTGGTTCACTCCCCAAATGACTGCAACTGCCAGAACTGAGCTGATCTGAAGCCAGGAGCCAGGAGCTTCTTCCAGATCCCCCATGCGGTGCAGGGGCCCAAGCACTTGGACCATCTTCCACTGCTTTCCCAGGCCATAGCAGAGAGCTGGGTTGGAAGTGGAACAGCTGGGACTCGAACCGGCGCCCATATGGGATACTGGTGCTGCAGACTGGGGCTTTAACCCGCTGCACCACAGCACTGGTCCCCGCAGTGATTTAATTTTAAGTCTTGTGTATGGGGAACACAACAAGGCTAAATTTAAAATTATGTAAAACATTAGAGACTTTGTGATTACAGATCTGCCTCCTTTTGTCTCCTGTTGCCTGAACCAAACCCAGGCCCGGGGCGCCCCATGATACCACTTTTTGCTCTTTCCACAACCCCTTTGGTTCAAGGCACCCTCTCAGCAAGAGGGAGGCAGCCTCAGAGCAAGCACCAGGCACAGAGGTCCACCAGGGAGAGGCACGGGGTGCCTGCTGGCTTGGGGGAGGTCGCAAGCCAAGCCCTGACGTGGCAAATGGCCTGTTTCCGCTCCTGACTCACAGCTTCGGCTCCTGTTAAACCACCGACCTGGCACACTGCAGCACAGGGCGCTCTTGTGTCTGGAGGAGGGAGCAGGGAGGCTGTGGGGTCCACCCTGTTTCCAGCCAGTCCCTTCCTGAGACACTGCCTGGGGGCGGTCCCCCACAGCCCAGCAGGGCTGAGCCAGGTTCAGGGTGAGGCTGAAGCAGCTCCTGCAGAGTGACCTGCTGCGTTCTGCGAGGGGGAACCGAGGCCCGGAGGGGACACCAAGCCCAGCAAGAGTTTGGAACCAGGAAAGGGGCGACAGCAAGGCCGTGGCTCTCACTCCCATCCTCGGTCTCATTAGAAAAGCAGTAGCCGGCGTGCTGGGCGCGCGAGGCCTGGAAGCGAAGCCAGGAGGCACGCGGCCCTCGGCTGCACCGCGCGGTCCTTCCCTCTCCCTTCTCCCGGTGTGAATCTCGTTGTTATCGAAGTGGGCGCTCTTTTTGGAAGAATGAAATCTCAGTTTAGGTTCTGATTGCTTTTGGGCAGATTTATCTTATTTCAAAAAGTTTTTCCCCCCAGCGTAATTAAACTTGAATGGAATATTTAGTCACAGGAAATAGCTCCTGGTTCTCTGGCAGGCCAAAGATAAGAATTCCATATAATAGATACAAAGGGGCCCAACATCAGAGCTGGATTTATTCTAATTAAGTCCCGGTAAGTCTACCATTTGTACAGCTCTGAAGTAGAGAAAGTAAACACTCCATCCCTGAGGATTTGTTAGCAGACACCAAGTGCCTCCTTTCCACTCGGAGTTTGAATTTAAAATATTCCCGATGCCAAGGGGCTGCTGGATGCACACGCAAAATAATTGTTTTAAAATTCAGTTGGACAAAAAGACAGCACAGCAGCTGACCCTCAAATGCCAGAGGTTAGGGAGAGGGCTACCATCACTCAGACACGGCACGTACCTGCCACGTTCTGGAAACCATTGCTGGAACTGGGCATTAAATCTCACCTCGAAGGTCGAGGGCAATTTGCCCTCCTTTATTAATGGGTTTAAATTACCCTGGAAGGAGGTGGCTATTAAATATGGAGCTGGAGCAATTGGCTCTACATTTGGGAAAAGCATCATAACATACGATCAGCACAGTTTTAGATGCCTTTGAGGATCAAAAATGAAAACAAAGACCAAAGTATTTCAGAAGCTGTTACAGGAGGTGCGAAGATCGGAATTCTGGAATTCAGAAGGCCTCTGTAAGTAATGCTCCAGCCTCAAAATGGTCATTGCAATGGCTAAGTGAGTAATTTGGGAGACCATAAGATTACAAGACAAAGAAATGATGAAAAGAAAGCTGGCGGAAGAATGAACCCTGCCGGAGCCGTGAGAGTGAGTCTTGTCTCCCCCAGGCGTGGAGGAGTCGGGGCCGGCGAACGCCTTCCTGTCCACGGAGGGCTGCTGTGCGGTGGGATTTCATCCTGTGCTCGTCTTCACCACAGTGCTGTGGGGGTCTCCATGCTGCCCAGGCGAACACGTGACCGCGTACAGTGGAGACAATTTGGGCTTGAGGCCGTGGTACGCGCTCCCTGAATTCACTCAGCCGCCGCTCTTCCGAGGCCTGCTGAGATAATCAAGTGGAATGCTGTGTTTCAGACGCAGGCGAGTCCCCACCCCGTGAGGGGCTGCCCCGTCAGTGCCGGCGCGCTTCGCTCGAGACCTTCCCTCATCCACCCTGACCTCTTCGGCACTGGCGGACTCTCGGTCTCTAATCGTGGGTCCTCCACCTGGCTGAATGTTTGAACCACCTATGGAGCAAGTGCGGGACGCCGGTGCCCAGGCTCTGCCCCAGCCATCTGAATAGGACCTCTGGGTGGCGGGGTCAGGACGCTTATCCAAGTCCCACAGGAGAGTCTGATGGGCAGCCAGGGGAAGTGACCACTTGCAGTGTGGTGTGGGATTCTTGCCGCGGTGCCTGCACCCTTAGGTTCCTTCTCCATCCCACCTTTCCTGGGGACGTCTGCGCTTTGGCGAGGCTCCCTCAGCTGGCACACCTGGCCTGCAGGTGGCTTTGTTGCGACAGTGCCCACTTGCGCGTTGGCTCCCTGTGCAAAGCAGTGCGCTCCTGAGGCAGGGGGTCTTATTTTGTTCTATGTCTGTGCTCCCTGGCGTCTGTTCCTAGTGCTGGCTCCAAGTGCTTGTACCCGTACCCGGCTTTCCCAGCTGACTCAGCCATACTTCTTAAAGAGAGTGGATTTATCTGCAGTCACGCAGTCAGATGCATTGTATTTCGGGGGAGTTTGCAGGTCTGTGAAACTCTCAGTTTCTGCTCCTCAATTTGGCTTTTCAGTCGTAAACAGAGACACCACCCGCAAGGAGAAACTGAGTAGTGCAGGGGCAGAGTTGGTCCCGGACGGTGCTGGAACCACCAGCTGATTGTACTGGGACCTCAGTCTCGTTCTGCTGCCTTATCCCAGGTCAAGATGAGGTGAGACCACACCTTTGAACATAGTTGTCCTGGTGTCAGTCACATAGTGAGCATCAAAAAATGACGGCAGAAAGTAATTACGGGATAAGATTAAAGAACACAAGTTCCTTTGAAGAAGATCGGGCATTTTCCAGGGAGAAGAAGGAGGAAGCTAACGTTTCCTAACTGCCAATGCAGGGAACGTGGCAGATTATCTGAATACAAAACATAATGAACCAGGACAGCTCATAGCATAATGTAACACAGCAATATAATAAACTCTCTGGATGATACTGAAGATGTATGAGTATGATGAACATAAATTAACATACAGTAGATAAATTAATACATGGTTAATGTAATATTCATAATAGAAAATAATACAGTGCGGTACAATACTCTAGAATTTGTATACATCTTTTTTTTATCCTTTCAAGAATCACTCGGAGACCACAAGGACTCAGGTTTGAGAATGGAGGGAGGGAGCTGGACAGGTGCACCCGGGCTGACGTCCCGCACCCTCTCCTGCACTCGTTAGCGCTGCCAAGCAACCTTGATGCATGCAGTTCTTCTCACAAAAAATCTCTTCTTCCTTTGGGCTGTGTTTTATTTTGGAAGGACAGAAGAAGAACATTTTCTCTGGGGGACGAGGCTATTGAGGCCCTCCTGTCCTTTCAAGAGGTGTCCCCTCTGGGCAGGTGCAGCTTGGCAGAGGTGCAGATTTGTGCTGCAGCAGGAGCCATTGTCAAGCTAAGAAACCTATTGTCTTCTCATGGGTGGGCTCAGCCCCAGGCCAGGTGGATAGGAAGTTCCCACTCACCTGCTGTGCGTGGTCACGCTCTGCTACACACTGGAGCCTGTTCAGGCGGTACCCCTCCAGTCCCCTCTACACCTGGGAGATGCTGTTTGTTCACTTTAGGGTCACCTCTATCTGATAGAGCTGGAGGCAGGTAAAAACAACCATAAATGCTCAAAAGACTCAAAGTATTTTGTAGGCAACCTTCAGTTGGAAAATGCGTGTGGAGTGCTTGGGAGGCCCAGCACCGACAAGGGTCCCACCATGGCCAGGGTACATTCAGAGACCCCCGGGGGACGCAGTGTTCACCAGGGAAGCACACTAGAGGGAGCCGAATGAGGCCATGGAGACACTGGCTCTGTCTATGCATAAAAATGCATAAAATATCTCAATGCATAAAAATCCACAAGGAACTCAGTTTTAAATAAAGATGGGATCCACATTAATGGAGAAACCATAAAAACAAGTATCAAAAATCTTTTTTAAAAGGATTTAGTTATTTATTTGAAAGTCAGAGTTACGTAAAGAGAGAGAGAAGGAGAGGCAGAGAGAGACGTCCTACATCTGCTGGTTCACTCTCCAACTGGCTGCAACGGCCAGAGCTACGCCGATCCAAAGCCAGGAGCCAGGAGCTTCTTCCTGGTCTCCCACATGGGTGCAGGGACCCAAGGACTTGGGCCATCTTCTGCTTCTTTCCCAAGCCATAGCAGAGAGCTGGATTAGAAGTGGGAGCAGCTGGGACTCGAACTGGCACCCATATGGGATGCTGGCAGTGCAGATGGCAACTTTACCCGCTATGCTGCAGCACTGGCCCCTCAAAAATCTTGATAAAGACAGCATCAGGAACATCGCACCCACGTGATGGCCGAAGGCAGAGGAGAAGGTTGAAGGAGTTGCCGTGGGCCCGGTTTGAAGAGAAATGAGTTGAGTCAGGCATGAAACCTGGACTGTGCTTAATACCAAGAAGGAAGGCAGTGAGCGAAGAGAGGCTGCACAAAGTCACAGAAGCAGGTGTATGACAGAGAGGTGGCAGCTGCCCGAGCCTGGTGCAACTTGGCCCCTGCACGTGCACCCCCCAGGCTGAATGGGACAGAGCTCCCCCTGCACACAGTGCAGCGCAGTGGTGACCTTCTTGGGTCATTAAGAGAAACATTGTTCCCACGAGATGTGTCAGGAAGCCCATCCCTTCCCCTTGTCCCAAAGAGTCTTCCACACGTGTGCACACCCGCAGAACAAATTATTTGCTCTTCATAAAACCCAAGCGGATATGTCTCCGTTTCTTTGTAGCAGAAGCAGCTGCACTGCAGTGGCTTGAAAAGGAAGGTCTGAATGGAAATGAACGCTGTTGATGAAACCAGCGGTCTACAACATGAAAGGATATTGGGCTGAAAAGACAATGGTATTTGCATCCTTTTGAACATTTACCTAGATTTGCATAATGGAGATGTCAATTGTGCTGCAGGAGAAAAATCGACCTACCTGAGCTCACATTAGTGCCTGCTCGCTCCAGCTCCCTGAAGGGCTTGGAACACCACCATGCCTTGCCCTTTCGAAAGAGAAAAACGCAAAACTCCTGCATTTATCAGGCGGGTCTTCCGCGAAACTGGAGTGAAAAATGTTGTGGGCTGTTGCCTCCTCCAGGTCTGTGAAAATTAAGTGGGTGAATTCGTCCTGGAGGCCAGGGCCAGGATGCACTTCCTGCCACGTGGGAAAGTGCATTTATGTGGCCCTCAGGGATCGAGCAGGACCCAGCCCAACCCCAGGCCCGTCGGCCTCTCCTGGCCTCTCCTGGTAGAAGTCACAGCATCAGTGTCAGCCCCAGCTATGCTAACTCATTATTTTCAGTGTCTGCTAACAGCTTTTCCCTGCATTGCTATTTAGAGCCCTGTTTAGATCAAAGTCACTGGAGGTATTTTTTTCTCTTTCAAATGCTGATGCCTGGGTTCCAGAGCAGAGGGGGAGCCCAGGTGTCAACGTTTTCCTGAAACTCTCAGGGTGATTTTAATGTGCAGCTGGGATGAGAACCAGGACTGCTCTGTAGCTTTTTATCAGTCCATCATTAGAGACGTTTTCAATGTAGTTACCATGCAGAACTCAACTCCACAAGATTCAGGATAGTAGAAATTTTACTTCTACTAATACTGGGAGCATCCAGGACACGTTTACCCCACCTACACAGCTAGGATTGGGGTTGCTAACTGCACTACTTGTTGGCTGCTTGGTCTTGGCAAACAGTCCGTGTCTTGGTGCCTCAGTGTCCTCGTCTGTGAAATGGGGGTAACGATTTCTTTCCTGGCAGTGAATGAGAAGGACTGATGACAGTATCTGTCATCTCATTAGCAGGGAAATGGTAGATGCTCCTGTGCATAACCATCATCAGTTTCCCTTTGTGGGCTAGACTTCTGCGTTGTGTACAGCCGTGCGATTTTTAACTGAATGCTTGTAACTCTACAACCAGTGCCCAGATTAAGAAATAGAGCAGATTGCCTGGTTTTGGTAGCCCTTCCAGTCGCTGCTTCTCCCCAGGGGACCACTCAGCCACACAGTTAGACTCGCATGTTCAAGTACTATCTATCAGCAGAGATGTACAGTGCCTGTGCCTCTGTGTTGACTTCTTCCAGTCACCATGGTTAGTAACAGCTGTGTGGGTTGTATGTAAATGTGATTTTATCATTCTAATCCTCATCATTGTGCAGTATTCTGCTACTTGAAGGCACCACATTTTTATCCTGGACATTTAATTCATTTTTAAAATTCTAATGTACTTATTTGAACGAGAGATACAGAGACGGGCTGAGAGCGCTCTTCCACCCACTGGTTCACTCCTCAAATGCCTGCAACAGCCAGGGCTGGGCCAGGCCTAGGGTCAGAACCAGGACATTCCAACCTGGGACGTAGACATCCCAGTTATCATCTTTTTATTTTAAACTGTATTTATTTATTTGACAGGCAGAGTTATATACAGACACACACACTCACATACACACACACACAGAGAGGGAGAAAGAGAATCTTCCATCTGCTGGTTCACTGCCTAAATGACTGCAACAGTCAGGTGTGAACCAGGCTGAAACCAGAGCCAGGAGCTTCTCCCAGGTCTCGCTATGGATGGCAGGAGCCCGAGCCCTTGGGCTGTCCTCTGCTGCTTTTCTCAAGCCATTAGCAAGGAGCTGAGTTGCAAGTGGAGCAGCCAAGGCCCAAACTGGTGCTCATATGGGATTCAGGTGACACAGAGCAGCTTACCCTGCCATGCCACCCCCCAGTTGGCATCGTAACCCCTGTGCCACTTAACACTGGCCACTGGCTCTGTCTTAATTAACATTTGCCATGGGCTGCTCTCCACGTGACTTCTCTCCAACTGCCTCTGCTGTGTTAGCTCCACACTCACTCTGGCCAGTGGAAGAAAACCCGGCCTTCTCGGCCCTGTGTCCGGGCGTCTTCTCCCTGGGCTGCTGGCCCCTGGCTGTGGCTGTCGACCGCTGACCGTTGTCTCTCTGGCCACACCCCGTCACTCGGCTCTGCTCTTCTTCCTTTCCCTATGACTGATTTCCCTGCCGACAGCGTTTCCTCCTCCTGCTCCGGGACAGCAGGTTTCCAGTTTGGTCTCCTGTGAGGAGCCTTGCCCACTTGCCGGGGTGATCCCTCCTCTCTCCCGTGCAGTGCTGCCGAGCTCTGTCGCAGCCCTGACCACGTGGCCCTGGAGAGCACAGGTCGGTTTCTGCCCAAGAGGACGCGTTGCTGAAGGCAGTGAGGCGCCGGTCTGTGCACCCTTCATCCCGGGACAGCGCCTGGCTGGTCTCCTCCAGGGAGTGGGAGAGTTGATGGATGAGCAGATAAGTCAACTTAATTAATTAATCAGTGGGGAAGCTTTCGGAAATTATCTCCCTTGAGGAGTAACTGTTTGCAGGCTGTATCATGAGTGTGTTCAGGGAATTAGAATTCTTCTCCTCTTCCTCTTTAGATTTATTATGTGAAGTGCTGAGTCTCTCTCCCTCTCTCTCTTTCTCTCTCTCTCTCTCATACACACACACACACACACACACATCTTCTATCTGCTGATACACTCCCCAAACGGTCACACCAGCTGAGGCTTGGTAAAGCTGAACCCAAGGAGCCCAAATGCGTGCACTTTAGCCGTCTTCTGCTGCCTTCCCAGGTGCGTTAGCAGGGAGCTAGATCAGAAGTGGAGCAACCAGGACTTGAACCTGCTCTCCAACATGAGATGCCTGAGTTACAAGTGGCAGTTTAACCTGCTGCAGCGCAACACCCACCCAGAATTCCCATGTTTTCCAGAGGGACTTGTCCTGGCTTCGTACCCTTTCCTCCCCAGCCTTTAGACACCCCCCTGCCGGCCGCCCGGCCGATTTCCCTTCTGTCTTCCAGTGCCTGATGGACAGGGCAGCAAGGGAGACCGTCTTCCCCAGAGGCCTGTATCATCAGTGGCCCAAGGGGAGACAGCCCCAAGACCACATTTGCATTTCAATATACGCTTTGTAAACCTCAAAGGAAGACAAGCCAAGGTGGAGTTTTAGTAGATTTCTATCAAAGGGGCAAAGAACATTTCCTGGTGGCCCTCCAGCTGTTTCATGTAGCTGAAAGTAAGGACCCAAACCAGTGGAGGTCACAGCAAGGAAAGGTGGATAGTTCAACCCCAGCTCACCATAACCTGCAATCAGGCCGGTGAGACTCTCAGAGGAATTATTCACAACGCCCTGAGTTGCCCTTACGTCATCTTGTACATCTTGTACATTACACACTCAGAAAGTGTTTCTGTGATTATTTTCTGCATAGCCAATATCACCTTCACCAGCTTAGTGTTTCAAAATTATTATTTAAAGTGGTATTTATCTGGAAGAGTGGCAAGAGAGAGAGAGAGAGATCTTCTGTCCACCGGTCACTCCCAAATGTCTGCAAAATACAGGGCTGGGCAAACGAAAGCTGGGAGCCAGGAGTCCCATCTGGGTCTCCCGTGAGACCCACGTACTTGGACCATCATCTGTTGTCTCCCAGGTGTATTAACCGGAAGCTGGAATAGAAGTGTGTGGTACCCGGAACCTGAACCAGACACTTCAGCACGGGATACAGCATCCCAAATTGTACCTTAACCATTGTGCCACAATGCCCAACCCCAAGTTATTCTTAACACACAAATTTATTATATCATTTTTTATTCCACCTGGTGCTGATGGTCCTGAGTGACTGCATTCATCGACGTGACTGAGCGTTGATCTGTAACGACGTCTATGGATCGTGCATCACTGCTGGTGTCTCAGACCTGTGATGACGAGCTCAGGGAGCAGCGATTGGAGAAGCATCAGGTTGTGACCGGACGTCGATCCGTGCAGTTAGCTCCATTTAAACTGTAGCTACCTGGTAGCTGCCACGTGGAGCACGGACATGCAGTAGCGACGTCCACTCCATGCAGAGCTGTGTTCACAGTGGAGTCTGGTATTTTCTGCTCCACACAGTGGGCTCTTAGAGGTGTGTCCCCAGTGTTACGTTTCTGGCCTGGGTTCTGATTTCTTCCTTTACTGCTCCATCCTGGGCCTGTCTGCCCGTGTGCTGTCACTTTTCCTTGTGGGGCTTTTCTGGGGCCTGACAGATGTCCAGTGCCCCTGCTGTCCTGTCCCTGAGGAAGGTCCTCCCTCTCCCTCCCTCTGACTGTATGACAGCCACAAGGTCACAAATTCCGATCTGTGTTTCTCTTTTGAACAAGTCTGTCTGCATCGAATGGCAACCGAAGGCCCAGATGAGGGGTGGTATGGACTCTTACCAACTGGGTGACTTCTTTTAGGTGATGAAAATGATTCGATATTTAAATTGAGATCATCGGGATGCTCATAAAAAAAACAAGATCAGCACCACATTTCTGTGGATTTCCTCAGGGTTTATTCAGGAAATCAGTGTTGTAAGATTGAGCAGTTATATTAGTTGACTTTCATTGCACTCTGTTCTCCATTCCCTTATTCTTAAACAGAATAGTGCTTTAATAAGAATTAACTAAATTTATGTGATACAAAAGAATTTTGCTTTTAGAAAACAATGTCTTACAGTTCTTATTGGGTGATTAGATCCTAGTACTTGGTCCCCTGGTTTTTGGTACCAGAGCAGTGACTGAACTGATAACTAAGTGTCCCCTTTGCCAAGTTCCCAAACATACACTTGAGTCACAATAATTATTACCAGGGCCAGCGCAGTGGTGCACTAGATTAGTCCTCCGCCTGGGGCACCAGCATCCCATGTGGGCGCCGAGTTCTAGTCCTGGTGGCTCCTCTTCCAGTCCAGCTCTCTGCTGTGGCCCGGGAGTGCAGTGGAGGATGGCCCAAGTGCTTGGGCCCTGCATCCCATGGGAGACCAGGAGGAAGCACCTGGCTCCTGGCTTCGGATCAGCGTAGCTCCAGCCGTGGCGGCCATTTGGGGAGTGAACCAATGGAAGGAAGACCTTTCTCTCTGTCTCTCTCTCTCTCTCACTGTCTGTAACTCTACCTCATAAATAAATAAATAAAAATCTTTAAAAAAATTATTACCATGCAAAATTTAGTCTATGTCAAGCATTTTGCTTTTTTAAAAAAGGATTTTCACTGCTTGAAAGGCGGAGAGAGAGGTGGTCCACCCGCTGGTTTACTCGCCCAAGGAGCCAGGAGCTCAGGAGCCTCCCACATGAGCAGCTGAACCCTTACCACCCGAGCCATAACCTGCAGCCTCCCAGGATGTGCATTAACAGGAAGGCAGGACTGCGAGTGGGGCCGGGACTCAAACACAGGCACTCCCATGTGGGACGTGGCCACCAAGCAGTGTTTCCACCACTGCACCAACCGCCCCACTCCCCAGCCCCATAAACTGCTCTTAGCTAAGAAAATTCAGGTTGTCTCTGAAAACCTTTCAGAAAACTAAACTGTGGGCACTGGGTGAAATCTCTGCCTGAAGCTTCGGGGACGTCCACGTGCAGATGACGTCGTGGGGCAAGCGTGCTGACCGGGGCTTTTGACCTGCTTAGCTTTTTGCTCCAAGTAAAGATGTTTCCAGGCCTTGCCTGTGACCGCCGTGTTGAAATAAGCTTGTCATCCGTATCTCCTTTCAGTTTCATCTTCTCTCTTTATCTTCACAATCTCCCGTTGACGTAAATGACACATCTCCATTTTGTAGAGAAGAAACTCAGGTCACACTCATGTTCGTGGCCTATCCTGGGGCACGCACTGCAGGCCGGAGGTATATTCCTGGAACACAGGTGCTGAGACATGGCAGCAGTTGTAGGGGTTGATGGCAGGGAAGAGTAGGCCTGAGGGGGAATGAGCGGGTAGGGCCACCGTCTGCAGTGCCGGCATCCCATATGGGCGCCAGTTCGAGTCCCGGCTGCTCCACTTCTGCTCCAGCTCTCTGCTATGGCCTGGGGAAGCAGTAGAAGATGGCCCAAGTGCTTGGGCCCCTGCACCCATGTGGGAGACCCAAAGGAATCTCCTGGCTCCTGGTTTCAGATCCGTACAGCTCCGGCCATTCCAGCCAATTGGAGACTGAACCAGCGGGTGGGAAACCTCTCTTTCTCTCGGCCTCTCCTTCTCTATGTGTCACTCTGACTTTCAAGTAAATAAATAGATCTTAAAAAAAAAAAAAAAGAGTAGATGTATCTGGACACGGGAGGGACACAAGACAGGAAGTGGGAAAACAGAAGAGTTGTCTGATCCATTAATGATTCCTAGCTGGGAATGAAGAGGAGGCTCTGGCTTTCCACATCTCCCCTCCTCCCTCCCTCCTTCTCCCCCTTCTCCCTTCCCCCCTCCCACCCTCCCTCCCCCCTTCCCCTCCCTTCCTCCTCCTCTCCCTCCTTCTTGCCCCTCCCCCTCCCTCCCTCCCTCCTCCTCCTCCTCTCTCTCTCCCTCTCCCTCCCTCTCCCCCTCCTCCCTCTCCCCTTCCTCCCTTCCTCCCTGCCTCTTGCCCGATTAGAACACTAGCTACCCACCCCTGGTGGTGTCGGTCACCCAAGTGGGGCACACAGTTGTCGCGATGGGGCAGTGATTTTATGCGGACACGGACTCTCACAAATCTTGCTGTAATTGGGATATCCACCACATGGTCCAGCGGTTAAGTGCCGTGGTAGACTGCATTGTGACCCAGGGACTGGTAAACGCCCTTCCTCCCAGGAGCAGAGAGTGCTCTTCATTTCAGTCGGGACGGAACCCAGGTATCTTAGGGCTTGGAGCATTCCATAGACTGAGAATAATCACTGGAGAACCTAGGAAGCCGTGGGCCACTTTCTACACAAAGAACTGACAAAACTGATGCTTGTATTTGGAACCAGGAGCGAGCAGTGCTGGGTCTGTTTGCATCACAGTCTCACAGAAGGGAGGTGAAGAAGGGGTGCCCAAGAGCAGGGATGGAGAGGGGAGGGAATGATTCAAACACGCACCACTGTCAGAGTTGTAGCGTCGCTCTCCTGCGTCAGTGCCATGTCCACGGAATGGTTCTTCTTCTAATATTTTATTCTCCTTTGATTTTAAAAAAGTCAGGCAAATCTTCCATCCACTGGTTCACTGCCCCAAATGCGTGCAACAGTCAGGGCTCAGCCAGACTGAAGCTACAAGCCAAAAACTGAATTCACATTTCCCACATGGGTGTCAGGAGCCTAAATAGTTGGACCTGCATCCCCATAGACAAGTACCGGGCTGGAGTCCTGGCTCCTCTGGCCCCTGTCTAGCTTCCTGCTCAGGCACACCCCGGCAGAGAGGAGGTGTTTTCAAAGCCTGAATTGTTGTGCAGTGAGATCCTTCTTTGGGAAGCATGTTCCTCATTCTGCTACATGCAGTTGGTGAAAATAAGGGAAAAAACAAACCAAAAAAAAAAAAAAACAACGGTGGGAAACATCAGTACAGATGCTAATAGTGTTTATCTTAGAGCTTAGCAAGCCAGCGAGAAGGCTCACTGTGGAACACACAGGTGGTCTTCAGCCAGTAACCGCATCTACTCAGCGTCAGCGTGAAAGTGTGGGTTCCTGGGTCCTGCCCCAAGCCCCCGGAAATCAGTCCCTGGGAGAGGTGAAAGAACTTCCCACAAGCTCTCCAGTTCTTTTTGCTGCCTTGGAAAATTGCACCTGCCAATGAAAACCAAGCTTCCCAAGCGCTTAGAGGCCCCCAGAATCAGGCTGTGGCTCAGGGGCACATGATCCCTCGGATCAGCTGCACCCCACGCCCTGTCCCCAGAATCCTTCCAGGCAGCAATGGCACCTGTACCTCTTGATTAGACCTTAGACCAGAGAGGCCAAAGGTCTAGGGGCTGAGGCGGTCCCAGGCTAAGCCCTGGTACCCAGTACAGCTGCTTCCCTGAGGCACGCGTGGAAATGTTCCAGCTCCGTGACTGTTAGGTCCAAAGAGCTGTGGGATTTTTCACTGTGTGCCCTGTGATGTCTTTTCCAATAGCAGTATTAACAGAGAAGTCCTATCTTTAGGGCATCTTCCCCGTTTTATGTATTTTGCAATGGATTTGTATAATCTCTGAACGTAAAAGTAATGCATGCCTGTTGTTTATAAAATTAGAAAATACTAGAAAGCATTAAAAGAGCAGAACCCGTCGATAGCCCCACACCAGAATATAAGCAGTGTCCACATAGCTCCTTCCAGACGTTTTGACTTGTGATTTTTCTGGAACGGAATCACGCCATCTACATACACTGTCTTGCAACCTCGTCAACCCCACCTACATGGACACAATATGTTCCCTTCCCAGAGGCTGCCAAGAGTACCACAGGGTAGATGCTCCTGTTTATTATTCCTTCATTTTGATGTTTGGGTTAGGTTTCCACTTTAAGCCATAAGAAAAGATAAATTTGCAAAAACATTGTAAGCGAAGGTATCCAAAGATGGCACTGCCCTACCTTGAACATCCTGGCTCACGTCTCCGCCCTCTGGATGTGGACCTCCAGGGCTGCAGCACTCACGCTCTTGCTATCTTGGTGGTCTACAGAAGCCACCAGCTTCCCCCAGGCCCACGCTCTCTGTTTGCCTTCTCTGTGGGAGCCGCTGGCTTGCCCATAGCTCACCCGCCTCGCGTGGACGTGTCACGCGGCTTCACCTCAGGTGGCCGCGCTGCACGTGCTTATTGCATGGCACTAACGTCTGTCGAGCACCTCCTGTGTGCCAGCACTTCGCAAGCTCTTAGGGGACAGCAGAAGACACAGCGAAATGGGCTTGCTTTTGCTTCCAGGAATGGCAATCTCTGACTCAAACTGATGCACACTTAGAAGAGAAATTCCATCACACTGGGAGGTTAGGAGGGCTCCCAGTGCCGTCACCACAGCGGCTGACCTCTCTCCATCTCAGCTTCCTTCCTGCCCCTGGTCTATCATGACCACTGTCATTTCCTGCCCAGTGGTAGCTCTAGGTCAGGCTCACGGTGGCTGCCGCACTCGCTGGCCTGGTGAGATATCACCAGCAAGGAGAAGACATATTCCATTTGTCTGTCTTTTGTGGGAGGAAGAGGGAGAGAACTTGAACTCCCTACATACTTTTCAGCCTGGGCCAGAATTAAACCCCTGACCTACCCTTAAACTAGACCTTGGTGAAGGCGCTGAGTCTGCACAATGGGCTTAGGTGGGCATCTTGGGTGGGAGAGGCATGACCAAGGAGGCCCGCACAGTCACTAGGACTTCCTGCCTACAGACTCCATGCCTGGCTTGCCTGGTAGCACGGGTAGGACTGCATCCAGTCTCTAAGCATTCGAGGTGATGAGAGAACCATCCCAGGGGGTGCCCAGGCACTGGACGTGAGCCCTCAATTCCAAGTGCCCTTCTTTGGACAGCAGAGGTGGCCCAGGGACCAGATGAGTGAGAGAAGATTCAGATGGAGGGGAAACTGGGGCTGGGTCGTGAAGCACCTCACAAACCTTGCCAAGACGTGAGGGTTTGGGGCTGGGTGTTGTGGGGCATCGGGCAAAGCTGCCTCCTGAGACACCTGTAGTCCATCTCAGAGTGCCTGGTACTGAGTGCTGCCTCCTCTTCTGATCTAGCTTCTTCCTAGTGTACCCGGGAGGCAATAGAAAATGGCTGAAGTTGTAGGGATCCTGCCACCCATTTGGGAGACCAGAATGAGGTTCTGATTTCAGACTTGCCCGTCCCTGGCTGTTGCAGACATTTGGGAAATGAAACAGTGAATGAAGATTGACCATTGACTGATCTCTCTCTCTCTCTAACTGTGCCTTTCAAATAAATAAATACTTAAGAGAAAAATGAAATGTGAGTTTGAAAGAACCGGGACTGAAAGATTTGAAGCAGGGTGTACATGAGGTTGAATGCATTCTTTATTCTTGATCAGACCATGAAATGGAATAGAGAGGCAGACGAGCTTCGAGTCTCAGAGAACAGACTTGTGCTGGTTATTCCAGAAGAATTCAGAATGGGGTCAGGCAGCTGCTTACAAGGGAGCAGGGGGAAGAGGAGGGCGGGGTTTGAGGGGAAGGAAGGGAGCACCAAGTGATGATTCCAGCTTCCTCCAGAGTTTCCAGAATTGCCTAGAAATCTGTACAAACGTGCTTACCCCTCTGGGAGAATCAGATTCTCATCACTGGCTTCTCAGATCTGATTTAGTGAACAGAGCAACTATCAAATGCAAATATTTATCCTCCAGACATAGGGGATATTGGCTGGATGGATAAATAAAATGAGTATTTTATAAATGTCCACTGGCACAAGTTCTTGACTGAAATGAGGAATAATGATAATATTTGTGTTGGACAAGGGAGAGAGGGCATATTTATAAGCAAGGCATTAAACAGATGTCCTGTGGATTAGCAGGCTAGGGCGTAAATCCATGTGATTTAATCACCTTCGTGTAGCTGCAGATGAGGCTAAGTTGGGCTGCAGGAGCAATCTCGCTCTCTTCCCCCATCTTCCCTCTCCCTGTCTCCACAGCTCCCCTTCCCTCTCTCTCCCCGCACCCTCGTCTCTGCTCACTCTTGCTCTTGTATGTGCGTCTGTGGTTTATTAAGCCTTTAAGTATTCTATCCGTGGCACAACTTTCCCACTTTGCATATTCTGCAGAGTATGGGTAATTGGAATGAGCCACGCATTCCCCTTGGACCAGGAAGCTTTCATCTGAAAGCCAATGTTCCCAGTTTCAGGCCAGTGTGCTGTGCCAGCGCCGAGTCATTTATAGGCAGCCCCACCAGCTCCGAGGTTCAAAGGACTGTCTTGCCGGTGACGGCTTGTCACTGCTTCAGCAGGGTTCAGACGCAAGCAGGGGTCTGAGGTAGCTCCTTGACGTAATTACCAACTTCTGCCTCCAGGCAGCTGTGTGCGGAGGGGACCGTGGACCATAGAAAGCCTTCTGCTCCAGCGTTTCCATCCACTGTCTCTTCTCCCAAGGGACCTTCACGTCTGTCTGTGCACCCAGAATGTCTTCAAGTTTTCAGTCTAGTCCAAAGTGACGTACATGCCTTGTGTTTTGGAAGCCTGTGTTTTTCTTTGTGTGGCAACATGGTTCCTTGGGAAAAAATCTAGAGGCTGGAATGACACCTTCCCAGACTGAATCCCAGCTCTGTCTCCGAGCTCTGAGCTTGACCCAGGTGGATGGAGGAGCCCAGCCACGGGAGCTGTCCACACAGGAGTTTATACCGTGTTTCTTGAGTTAATAGCTACATGATCCTGAGCAGCTGATGTTCCACGGGGTTAATACTCCCTACCTTTACCACCATCTAACCGCAGATACCAAGCACATAAAGGAGACGGAATCCAACTATGGCGGCCATCGGCCTCTTGGACTCTGTGTCCTGCTCTGCAACACAGGAGTGATACAAGCACCCACTCTCCCGTTTGATGTGCTACACTGACACTTTTGTTCTAGGGCAGATGCGTCTCGACCTTGTCCTTGGTGCCGCTGACATTTGGGGCCAGATCACTGTGTTGCACGGGGGATGCCTCTTTTACAGCACCCCTTCCTGGTACCCAAGTCACACCAACAGCCCCCTCCAGGCCTAGTGGAACAGCCCCCCAAAATGACCCCAGACATGGCAGATGCCCTCCAGGGTGGCCAAGAGGAGGTTACATTGTCCCTGGTTGAGAAGCACTGTTCTAGGATGTAGCAGAAAGTACTTAACGCTAAGAAATGTTCCAGAAACAAGAGGAGCTACTATTCCTGGCTTATCTATGACGCTGGGAAAAGAAATAGAGCAAAAAAAATCATGCTTATTTTGTGTGCCCCTGGATACTGATGTGTAAATGAAAACAGCAGGACAAATTAAATCTGAGTTGGAAGAGGCTCTTGAAGTTCAAGTCCAGGAGACAGACTGCTGTTGGGAGGAACAGCTGACTCAGGGGAAAGCTGCAGCCCCATAGCAGGCTTTGCCGTCATTTGTAGCCAGGGAAGACTCAGGAGGAGAGATGGGGCCCTTGCCCCGGTCACGTGCATGTGCCCAGCCCGCCCCTCCCCACTGCCCTTGGAGTGCTTCTGGTGATGGGGGTCTAAGCAGACCAGAATGCACTTCCCCTCCATCACTGTTTTAACCCTTCCCCCGGGAACAGAAGGCCCAGCTCCATCACTCCCGCTTCTCTGTCTTCATTCTGGAATGATCCGGAGTCCCTCTGCCCCATCACAGAGCTAAGTGCTCTTGCGTGGTTGAGTCTGCGGCACGTTTTAGGGCAGTTCCACAAATGGGAACACACTGTCCTTCAAGGCTGTGAAAACTCCAGTTCACCTTGAGTTTTCTCCCTAGAGGTTTTTGTTTGCTTACTTGTTTATGGTACAAAATAAAACAAACGCATGAACACTGCTTCAGAATTTGGAGAGGTGGGGACATGGTCCAGCCACTGAAACGTTAGACATGGAGATATCTTGGGAAAGGCAAGTTTGATTACCCTGAAGAGACAGGAGAGCTCCCCCCTACACACACACACACACACACACACACACATGCACACACGCACACGCACACACGCATGCACACACGCGCGCGCGCACACACGCACACACACATGCACACGCGCACACACACACACACGCACACACACACACACACACATGCACACACGCACACACACACGCGCATGCACACACGCGCGCGCGCACACACGCACACACATGCACACACGCACACACATGCACACACACATGCACACACGCACACACACACACCCGGCTTCATTGGCCCTGAGACTCAGGGAAGAACCTGCCTTCTCCCCAGAACGGTTACGGCCCGGGACGGCGTTGTAGCGCTATTAGCGGTCGGATAATTATTTTCCGATAACACACACATGTGCAGCGTGGGGACCCAGGTGGCGCGGGTTCCCTGCGAAGTCCACGCAGCGTAGACTACACGTTTCAGCCTTAGCACAAAATAGGCGTTGTGATGATGGATGGGGACGTCGCAGCAGGCCACCTTCTCCATTGCATTTTTAAAAAGGCGGCTCCACGTGGGGATCGTTGGTGCAGCTCACCTCAGTCAGAAGTCAAGTGGTTGTCTTTGTGAAAGCTCGCAAATACGTGTGTATTCAGTGCGTTTGGAGAAATTGGAAACATATATGCCTTAGCAGGTTTTTACGTTTCATTACTCTCCTATAGATATAAATGTGTGTATATATGTGTATGGGTGATTGTGTGTATATGTGTGTGTATATTTGTGCATGTATATGTGTGTGTAGGTGTGCATATATGTGTATTATATATATATATATATTTGCTACTTTAACAGAAAAAGTCTCCAACTCTTAAAATACTGTTACTGTCAAATTAACGATTAGCTTCTCTCGTTCCCAACATATCTATTTGGTGCTTTGCTCAGAGGCAGGAATGACCTTTTAGGGGTTTTTACAAGGTGCTTGAAGGAAAGAAGAAATTCTGTGTTTGATCAGAGAAGACATAAATGATGAGTCTCAACTTGGCTTTAAAACGCCCTGGATTTTTCTGGTCAGAGTTTAAGTTCCAGCAGGGAATTCTGATTTTTTTTTTTTAGGACGTCTCCTACCTGAGGACCTTCCAACTTGCAAATTGTGTTTAATCTCCTCATAAAGGGAGTAGGAGTTTTTCAGCATCAGGCAAATGGCAGGAAGAAGACCCCCGAGATTCCAAAACCAAAGACGCTGTTAACTTTCAAGGGCTTTAAGAAAATGTTGGTTCTGCACCTCTGTGATTGAGGAGGCACAGCTCGTAGGGATCCCTCGTGCACCCAGAGCCGCAGCTCCCACTCTGCGTGGAGGAGAAGGGGAGCCCCACCTGGCGTGGGAAAGTTCAGTGCTGAACAGAACAGCACGGCCAAGCGATACCCTAGAAACGCATGCCTGGGAGGGCCCTGGCATCTCTGCTGGCACGGGAGCTGGAGCAGAGGCTCGCTAAGATGTTGTAAGTCAAAGAACACAGTCCAGAATTCAGCACAGAGTGGGGGATTCTGGAAGGCCCCAGGAAACCCACAACAAGAATGTTCTGGCCGTGGAGGGGCAGAGGGTAGCCGCCGGGTCTCACTGGGCTGTTTGCTCAGGGACACCCCTCCCTCAGGGTCCCTGATCATTCCCTCCTGTCCTCCCTCTGTGTCTCAGCCCCAGAACTGCTCACACCGCTAATCACTTCCTATCACGGCTTCATGTCTGTGTCTGTGGACTTTGCACTTCCTTCTGCACGCATGTGGGCCCTGTTCGCACTGAGCTCGTGTCTGTTGTGCTTATGGCTCTCTGCTCAGAGCTTGCCTACCCATAGACTCCAGCGTGCTCTGGAACGACCTAAGGTTGACTCTGAGTCAGCCTTGTGTGTGAGACTCGGCAAGAGCTCTCCGTGCCAAAGTCGGAGCCACGTGCTGAGGGTGCCGCCTTCGAGGGCACCACGCTGCCTTCCCACGGGGAAGAGCTGAGCCTGTGGCGAGCTCACGGCGACGTGGACTTGAGCCTTGGGGAATAGAGGCTGTTTCCTTTGCTGTGTCTCCCAAGGATTTTTTTTTTTAATTTGCCTCTGTGGGTTCCAGAAACCCTTCCAGACAAACGTCTGCTATATTCGGAGGTGGTGATTGATAGCCCTGGCAGACTAATCCTCGGTGACAGTGGCTGTCCTTCATCATAAAGGAGTAAGAAAACATTTGTAAAAGGAGCCAGAGCGTCAGATGAGTGGGTCTGAGAGCCCCACACACTGTCACTGCTTGAAAGAACGTGCATATATTAATTAAGAATTCCGACATACTTCTTTTCCAAGGTCCCTTATGAAAGATAGACTCTCTTCCACATTTACTTTGCGTTGGAAGTGACAGATGAAATTAATATGCTTCATAAATTGCCACCACAGAGGGTCAATTAACAAGTGAACTAACCTTGTGAAAGTCATTTTGAAAGACTAGTTATATCTATAATATTCCCTGTCAAATTAGGTAAAAGTGGGGGAAATTAGAAGGTTGTCACATAAATAGCAGTCTAAGATACTGAGTAATTGCATTTTTGATAAGATAAATTAGTTCCTGTGAACACTGGTTGAGAAACAGGAAATGAGTAGGGGAAATGCTAAAGATTGTAAAGCTATGTGTGAATCCACATCTGTGCACACTTCTGTAGTATGTGTAACAGGAGTGTGTACACCTCTGCACACTTTTGCAAATATGGATGCAGGGAGAAACACCAGGTAAAGATTCAGATTGGAAGGAAGTCCGGGGGGGGGGGGGGTCCACACACCTTAGGCAGACCCAGCCCCTGCTCCTCATCGTAGGCTGTACCCCGTCAGGTACGTCACCAGCTCCCACCTCTCTGTGTCTTCTCACTCTTTTCCCCGTTGACTGAATTCTGCCACTTCCCCTCGGTGCTTCAGAATTCAGCCTTGAGCGTGTACACTGGCTGGGTCGCGTCGTGGCCACAGGTGGATGAGCGCAGTTGCCTCCACCCCCTGGAGCCCATGTTCCTATAGCAGAACCCGGTACCTGCCATGGCCCCAAGGCAGACACTGTGCCTGGCAAGCCGCTTGGTGCGGATGCAGAATGACCAGAGAAGGGAGGCCGACGCCCGAAACCACCCCCCTGCCCCGAGGCAGCCTGGGGGTTGAAGGAGTTACTGCATTCAAGTCCCAGGGCTGTTTGCACCTTAGCCACCTTATGAAGTTCCTAAGAGGCCGCTCAGCGAGAGGAAGCGCTCAGACAGAGGCTGTCCTCCCTCAGGGCAGATGCAGCCATAGCCTGCACCCTCTGCCTCCCTGGCGGTGAAGGGGCCTGCGTGGACTCTTCCTCCTCTCTTTCATGCCCAACTTCTTGGTTCCTGTCTTCAGACTTCGGCATGTGTGTGATACGGTTAGGTCCTTCACGTGTCTTGAGATCTCGTTACACAAATCACTAGAGCTGAAGATTCGTCCGAGGTCTTGGTGTCCTGTGCCCCTTCCTCCTTATCAGACCCCATGCTCCCCGTGTGTAAAATGTGGCTGTATGACAGCAAGGAGATTCGTCAACACAAATAAAGAAGTTGTAGCCATGTGCTACATGAGAGAGAGAGAGAGAGAGAGAGAGAAGGAAGGAAGGAAGGGAGGGAGGGAGGGAGGGAGGGAGAGAGAGAGAGAAAGAGAGAGAGAAGGAATTCCTTCCATCTGCTGGTTCACTCACCAAATAGCCACAATAGCCACAGCAGCCAGATCTGGGCCAGACCAAGGCCAGGAGCCAGGAACTCCTTTCTGGCCTCCCACGTGGGAGGCAGGGCCCCAAGGCCCCGTCTTCGGCTGCCTCTGCCAGGCCCGTTAGCAGGAAGCTGTGGGCTCGAGCCAGCACACCCATCAGGGATGCCAGTGTTGCAAGCTGTGGTTTACCCTGCTGCGCCACAGCGCCGGCCCTGCCATTTACATGTCCATGGTGGAGAGCTTAGGATAAATGACAGGTCTTTGGTGAAGGGGTGTCTTTGGATTCTGAGTAATGGACAGGTTTCACAGCTATTGGCATTTTGACAGGTGCGTGGGTGACTTGACACCTTCCAGAGCACGTATGTTTGAAAGCGTGGCTTTTTGCAAGCGTGGTCACGGATATCTACCCCACCTCTGTGCTTTCCTGTACACCTCTCCGTGTATCACGGCTGTCACTCGCAAGCACGATGATGCAAAATCCCAGCTGGCCAAAAATCTAACAACAGGCTTTTCAGTAAAGTTACCCCATGCTAATAACTCAGTGAACAAAAGAGAGTGAGACTGCCCTTTTCAGAAGTTCTCACCAAAGGGTCCCAGTCCATGAAAGATTTTTAGGAGGAGTTTTGACACAGAGTGTCGGGTGGGTGGTGCCCGTAGGTGAGTCCAGGAATTTTATCCACATAAAACCCTCAGATTCCTGCACATTTCACCAATTTAAAATGCAAGATTTTTAGAGAGACACAACTTACAATGAATGCCAATGGCCTTATTTTCCATTATTTTCGTTGATGTTGTTAAACAGCATCTGGAATTGGCCAAGGAAGAACAGTTACTTGAAATATGTGCTGCTTTGAATAAACTGATCCTGACTTAATGAGCTCTTAGAGGGTTGCATGCATGACTTACTACCCGTATTACATTGCTAAGGTAAGCTACTTAAAACTATGGTACAATACGACGTTCTCAGTTCATTTGTCTGTTTCATTAATGATGGGATGTGTTTTCCAGCAGACGAATCCTATTTACGATCAAGACGTTGTTTTTCTGCAGATCAACTTAAACTCTGACACTGTCTAATTTACCTGCTGTCAGATCTCATCCGAAGAGCTGTTGTCTAGCATTGCCCTAATCAAAAAACAGGCCCAAGTGTAATGAGCTATGTCTGTTGTGTCTAGTATTATTTATTTTTAATAAACTTTTGTTCACCCCCACCACACTTTGAGAAACTGACAATCTGTCATATTTTCTGTGTTGCCATTCTTCATCCTTTTTAACCAATTATCTTCCCAGCTAGAGTAATGAGTCACAGCAATGTGAGTTTTTTTGTTCTTTCAAGTGTGTCTTAATGGCTAGCAGCTGATTAGATAAATGCTCAGGAGAGCTTTCATGATTTGATATTAAAAGCAGGAGTGGTAATTAACAAGCGATGTGGTTTTCTAAACTGAAATATGTGGGGTAACATGTAGTTACATCACATGACTTCAGCACACAAGTTCCTCTTGGGTTTGGGGAGCCCGACTGATTGGTAACATTTGATCGTTATGCTCCATTATGGGCAAGAATGTGGTCTGAGACTGCGTGTCCGTGTGTTCAATTTGGGTTTTCTTGAGGCCATTCCCAACTGCTCAGATCCCACATCTGACTGTAAATGAGTAGGTGACACCTAGGACAGGCGTTGCCCTCAGGAGCCCTTTCTAACCACCTGTGCCCAGGGGGCGCCACCTCCCCTTCATCACAGTCGGGAAATCAACCCTCAGTCACTAGGAGGCAGCGACATACACCTTTAACTTGGGCTAAACCGAGTACTTCTGCTTGGGAAGGGAAAAGACAGAATTGTGGGAGTAGCACGTGTTCTGGGTGTCCATCCCTGGCTGTACTAACAGGCACACACTCGCGTGGAGAGCGAAACAGCCTGAGCAGCTGCCTTGGTTTCCAAGGGGTGCACATCACCAGGCGGAGTGACTCGAGCGTTCAGGGGTACAGAGTGTTTCTCCGTCTACACTCTGTGAAGACAAGCGCACAGCTTCAGCGGGGGCTCGGCCGTCTGTTCTGCTGTGAGGGAAAAGAAGTGGCTGTGCTGGGTTTACAGAGAGAGGATCCTGCGGTATCCTGCCGTGTACCTTGTGGGCATTTTTAAGAAATCCAGCGGTCCATCGTGGTGTAGTCTTCACGTGTTGCCTTTACGTTGCGAACTCCACGTCAGACTCAGCCATGCTGTCCTGAAGTGGACTTTTAAGCCTCTTCTTTAGTCAGCAGATCCTGCCGGTTCTCGGGCACCTTGCTCTCCTGCCGGTTCTTGGGCACCTTGCTCTTCTGCCGGTTCTCGGGCACCTTGCTTCTCTTGCCGGTTCTCGGGCACCTTGCTCTCCTGCCGGTTCTCGGGCACCTTGCTCTCCTGCCGGTTCTCGGGCACCTTGCTCTCTTGCCGGTTCTCGGGCACCTTGCTCTCTTGCCGGTTCTCGGGCACCTTGCTCTCTTGTCGTCAGCCTCTTCTCTGGGCAGTGTGAAAGCTTGAAAGCTCTTGGGAGTTGGGCAGAACAGAATTTGAACCCTGGCTCCACCCTGCGGGACCCTGGACAAGGCACTCATGCTGACATTAGAGTTCTGGTGAAAGAAGGCAGAAGAGTGTGCAGAGAAACAGTTGTCTTTCTGGGCATGATCGCTGTGGCACCTGGAAGCCTGCATCAAGTGAGCGTAGCACCTCCCCAGCTCCCCAGCTGAATCCAGGACACACCCCCAGTTCCTGTGTGCTGAGAATTCTACCCATGGCAGATTTGCTGATCAAAAGATGAATTGATTATGCTAAACTTTGATGCCATAGCTTCTTTTTTTTTGGACAGGCAGAGTGGACAGTGAGAGAGAGAGACAGAGAATAAGGTCTTCCTTTTGCCGTTGGTTCACCCCCCAATGGCCGCTGCAGCCGGCGCACCGTATTGATCCAAAGCCAGGAGCCAGGTGCTTCTCCTAGTCTCTCATGTGATTGCAGGGCCCAAGCACTTGGGCCATCCTCCACTGCCTTCCTGGGCCACAGCAGAGAGCTGGCCTGGAAGAGGAGCAACTGGGACAGAATCCGGTGCCCCGACTGGGACTAGAACCCAGTGTGCCAGCGCCGCAGGCAGAGGATTAGCCTAGTGAGCCATAGCTTCTTAAAGGGGCACAGAAGCAGATCCCAAACAGTAGAGTAGAACTTTGAAGCTACAGGGGTGTGTGTTTAAGCCTCAGCTCCTGCCCCTTGTGCGTACAATAATCACTTCCTGTGAAATCACTGTTCCCTCTCCCCGAGTGACTGAGCGGTGAGAGGTGCTGTGTGGTACAACAGTGCTGCACGGGACCAGAGACACAATGCTGCACTGTCAGTGCATCAAGCATGAAAGACTTTCTTTGGGGGGAAATAAAATAATCAGGAAATATATTGAAGACTAGATTTTTTTTTTTTGACAGGCAGAGTTAGAGAGAGAAAGGTCTTCCTTCTGTTGGTTTACCCCCAAAATGGCTGCTACAGCTGGCGCGCTGTGCCGATCCGAAGCCAGGAGCCAGGCGCTTCTTCCTGGTTTCCTGTGCAGGTGCAGGGCCCAAGCAGTTGGGCCATCCTCCACTGCACTCCTGGGCCACAGCAGAGAGCTGGACTGGAAGAGGGGCAATCGGGACAGAATCCGGCGCCCTGACCAGGACTAGAACCTGGAGTACCAGCGCTGCAGGTGGAGGATTAGCCTAGTGAGCCATGGCACTGGCCAGAAGACTAGATTTTTTGAAAAAATGCTAAGAAAAATTTTATATTGTGTATTCGCTGTATCAATGGATTCCAAGTGGAATATGCTTTGGGTAACTTACCTGGATCTTGCATGATTATGTAAGGCTCTTAGGCAACCATCAATTTCTTTTTAAAAAAAAAGATTTATTTTATTTATTTGAAAGAGTTACAGAGAGAGGTAGAGACAGAGAGAGAGGTCTTCCATCTGCTGGTTCACTCCCCAGATCGCCACAATGGCCACAGTTGCACTGATCTGAAGCCAGGAGCCCGGATCCTCCTCCGGGTCTCCCACGCTGGTGCAGGGGCCCAAGGACCTGGGCCATCTTCTACTGCTTCCCCAGGCCATAGCAGGGAGCTGGATCAGAAGAGGCCAGCCAGGACTAGAACCAGCACCCCTATGGGATGCTGGCACTTCAGGCCAGGGCTTTAACCCGCTGTGCCACAGCGCCAGCCCCTTCAATTCTGTCTAAACCATCAGTTTGGGCACTACAGTGCGTGAATGTTCTCTCAGTTCATTTGCTCGTTCATCCATGCGGTCCTCAGGGATTCCATGCCAGGAGCTGAGCTGGGCTCTGGTTTTATAACGAGAGCATAAGAGACCCCAAGCAGTCCTTGCCCTGTGAGAGGCAAGGAGTCTGTATAAAAACACACACAGATACTGAAAAAATTGCCTTCGCCCTTGGGAGACTGACCTAGGGTAGGAGGGATCCAGTTTCAACTGCAGTCATGTGTCACACAATGCATTTGAGTGAATGGCAGATGGCATGTTTGAATGTAGTGCCATAAGATTCTGTTGCCTAGTACTGCTGTAACCATCTTCGTTTGCATAAGTACATCTGCGATGTTCACACAGTGGCAGAATTGCCTCATTATGCAGTGACCGTGAATGGTTCCCAGTCATTGGCCAACGTCCGGCTGTGTTCCATGTGTATCAAAGCTCTGGGTTCTCAGCACTGCAGCCTGGGGAAAAGGGGAACACTGCATAAGGCAGTAAAGGATCCTACCAGGATCTAGGGGGAGTCAGGCTGGCTGTGGACCCTGCCTGCAGAAGCGGTAGTGACGCACATGTTCAGTAGCTGGATGCAGTCGTAGACCAAGTGAAGAATGTGGTCCACGGGCACAGTGGTGAGGGCGGCAGAGGAAGTGTTAGGGGACTAATCCTGAAAGAGAGGAAAGATGCACCGTGCATCGTCATCTCCTCACTACCTGTGGCCATCTACAGAGGCCGATGTTCCCAGCCCTGGCAGTGGGTACTTCCGGGATACTCAGGTCCCCTGTGTGATAGTCTATCATATGTTTGATTTTATCACCATGTCTAGAACATTAATTGAGGTTGCTATTTCTGCAGAACAAAGCAATTTTAAAATCACAGTGACCTTTAACAACCAGTGTGTGTGTTTTCCATCCATGTGTCTCTCAGTCAACCAAGTTCTCTCTGTTCTGGGTTGGACTGCAGCTTGGTTTGGTTTCTGGCATGTTCACTTCTTGAACAAGTGACAACCCAGCTGTAAAAATACTGCAGAGTGGTTCCTAACTTGGGTAATTTTGCACCCCATCCACCACCACCCTCAATCCAGGATTATTTGACAATGTCTGGAGACGGTTTTGGTTATCACAGATGAAGGGAGTGGGTTGCTCCTGACATCTGGTGGGTGGAGGCCAAGGATGCCTCCAGAATGCATCAAGACAGATGCAAGCTCCAGACAACGCCTACAATGACTTATCAAGCCCCAAATATCAGTAGAGCAGAGGTTGGGAAACCCTGTGCTTGTGTGTAACAGACTCAACAGCCCAACCCAAGATAACAGACTCAACAGCCCAACCCAAGCACCTGAACACATTTAAATCCTTTGCTGTGTCACATCTCCTAGATTTCAGTGACCAAAGCGAACCCGCAGCCGAACCCAGAGTCATAGGGTCATAGAGTAGAGCCCATGGCCTAGCCCAGAGTCATAGGGTCAGGCTTTCTGCCCTGCCAGCTTCCCAGGCACTTGATGCTACGTGGCAGTGAGGGGCAATCCAGAGCCGCACGTGATGATCCGTCCTGCCACTGCAGTCTCCATTCACACACAGGCTGGAGTCATTTTCCCAAGATCATTAGCTAGTAAGCAACAGGGCCAGAAGCAGAACCAAAGCTTTATCCCAGGTCCTTGCCAGTGGTCTATACAGCTTCCGTTTGAATCTGGATTACTGGAGTCTAGACAGAGGAGGGCTCACTCAGGCAGGTGCATTCAACCTGGTTTTTTCTTTTTTTTCTGCTTGAAATGGATGAATAATTTTAAACCCAGCCATGGACTGACTGGAGACACTGGAAAGATAAAGTGTTTGGGAGAGCAGGTGCCTCAAGTGTGCTGAGTATACTATACAACAAACTTAAGTTCCTGCACCTGCTGTTGTGGCTGTGGGCTCCTCCCCAGCAAGGAAGCACTTACTGTCCGAGGAAACTGGTCCACCTCCTCTTTTAAAGTTTTAGATAAAATTACTCCATTTCTGGTGTCTTCATGGTGACTTGGCTTGGGTATCTTTTTGGTTTTTGGAGGCTGTGTGGCCTTTAGTTGTTGATTGAAAGTCATTTCTTCTGTGAAAACGGAGTTATCTATTTTTCTGTTCTAAAAGCAATAAACTAAAGATTCACAAAGCATTTCAGTGAGGCTAATCTCCTGAAATTTGATTTGAATGAAGTCTGCCCAATTAAACCTGATTCTGTCCGCTCAGTACCACTTGCTACTGTCGTTCTGTGGCTCCCGCTTGGCCCCAGGACTCCTGAGAGGAATCTCAGGGTGGCACCTTGATGCCTGATTACATGTTCCTGGCCCCCATGAATCTCTTGCTGATTCACCTGCCCCTTTTGCAAAGGAAAGCAAAGGAGGGGTTTGCTTGGTGAGCTCTAGCACCTTTCCAAACCTCCGAATGTGTGCCAGGAACCAGCGGCCATGCATCTGTATGGAAACGGGCTTTATTCTCCAGAGTCAGACAATGTTTCCATCTTCACTTGATGTCCCTGATGGATTAGGGCTGTGGGGAAGTCAAGCCTAGGTTGGGCACCCACAACTCGGAAGTAGGTAAAACCTTGTTTCTGGGTTTGGAGAGTTCACAGAAACAAAAGGGAAAAGGAAAAGGAATCTGTGGTAAACCCCTGTTGATTGTTACTCGCATAACCAAAAATGCATTTGTGCACAGTAGATTCAACGGACTTCCAGGAGACTCCTGGGTCTGGACTGCGGGGTAGAGGCTGTAGTCTCTGACTTGACTTCAATTGAGAAGGGTTTTTAAAATAATGGCGCTCACTTTTACTTACTGATATGGTAACCATTCTCTTCTTAAAAATCTTAGCGTGCTAGGCTATCAGGAGCTTGAGGTCTGGGGTTCTGTCTGACATGTGCTCTGTTGGCCTCCCTGCCCAGCAAAGGTTGTGGTCCAATGTCAGCCTTTGAGATAGGCAGGCGCAGAAGTCATGAGAGGGAAGGTGGAGAGCAGGTGCAGCTATTTCCAGTGAGCCCCTCCCCTAGCCTAGCACATGACGCCTTTCTGTTTTGTTCCCTGACATGTGAAAGGCAAAATTAATTGAGCATCAGAGAGCAGTAAATCACTACTTCACAATTTTCTTCTTGGAGAGAGAAAGATGAAATATTGAAATCATCAATATTTTTCATTTAGAGCAAGGAAAATAAGATTTGAATTACTAAACAAAACTAGTGATAAAGGAGTGAAGCAAGTTTCATAAAGCATCGTGTCATCTATGCAGAGCTGTGACAGAAACCGGAAGGGCAGACAGATACGCCAGGAAAGGGAGAAGACAGGTGAAGAGAAAGGAGATGCAGATGGGACTCGGAATGGAGAAGCTTGGATAGGCTGCGGGTGAATGAGGGCGGCAAGGCTAACCTTCAGGGAACAGAGCTGAGACCAGCTCTTCACCTGTCCAGCCCAAGCCTTCAAAAGCCCAAAGTGAATGGGCAGATTAATACAGCCCACAGGTCCGGCATCAGAGGAACGAGGCCTTGGCTAGCCTAAAAGCTTTTCCCCGGTCCATAGCACGACTAGTCATGCCTGCGCTGGACTTCAGCTGTCTCAAGCTAGACTCTTCTAGGAACCAGTCCCAGGAACATGACTGCTCGTGGCTGACCCGTCGCAGGGAAGCATGAACTGTGTTGATGCTCAGGCAGATAGTGGTGGGTTGATGAAGCCATTGTGCGATTTGCAAGACAAGTAGTTTAAGCAAACACCACAAACCAAGCACAATCTAAAAGTGTTTGCTGCCTGTGAATGACTTTTACTCACCTCAATTAAAACCACCCAAAAAAATTCCTGTAAGAACTGATTTTTTTCCTGATAAAGTATTCTGAAGGTTTGTCTTTCATATAATCAGTGCTGCAAATCAAAAGGCAGGAAATCCAGCTGCTTTTGAGGTTCTCTTGTCATTAGTCCCAGTTGTAGATGAGGCGATGTGGAATGAGTGAGAGGAATCAGAATAAGAATCCAGCGCTGTCAGCAGAGCAATCAGCCCCAAATTGGAGCCCATTAGATCCTTTGGCTTGGGTTATGAAAGTTAGAAGTTACTGAACTGATTTCAGGGAAGAAAGGATTTAGGCACTGCTGTGGAATAAATCCAAGAAAAAAAATGTAGCTGAATGCTGATACATTAGATACATTTTGAAGTCTTTAGCAAATCCAAAGTTATGAACAATCTAGAAACAAAACAGAGGTCATGAGATGTTAGCAGGTAACACTTTAATTAGAACTGAAGGTTAATGAAACATTTCATGGAGTTCATTGGCAAAGTGCATGGAATACAAGCAGAAGGAGATTGAAATTAAAGGGCCTTGCTGTCTCACCTTCCCCTTTGAAGACAGCTTTGTGCTCAGACTGAGCTTACAGAAACTAGGCATCAGTCCCCTGTGAAACAATTGGCCATTAGTAATATGCTAATTCCGGGCCTCAATCTAGAACCACCTTTCTGAAGTTGACTTTCTCTTGCACCATTTCCCTCGCAGAGTTGGACAGGGAGCGTTTGGCATTGTGTGCTGTAACAGTGAGCAGGGGTGCCCAGAGAATGGGCTTTCTCTGAGGATGTCAGCAAACCTGACGGAAGAGGCACAGCTGGACTTGCTTTCACTTGGGTGTTCATTGTTCAAGGCTTTTTAAAAAGATTTATTTATTTATTTGAGAGTCAGAGTTACACAGAGAGAGGAGAGGCAGAGAGAGAGAGGTCTTCCATCCGATGGTTCACTCCCCAATTGGCTGCAACGGCCAGAGCTGTGCCAATCCGAAGCCAGAAGCCAGGAGCTTCTTCCAGGTCTCCCACGTGGGTACAGAGGCCCAAGGAATTAGGCCATCTTCTGCTTTCCCAGGCCATAGCAGGGAGCTGGATTGGAAGTGGAACAGCCAGGTCTCCAACCGGCACTCAAATGGAATACCGGTGCTTCAGGCCAGGGCATTAACCCGCCACACCACTGCACCGGTCCCTTGTTAAAAGCTTTGTCCAGCCCATGACACTGCAGTAATTATAATGCAAGGACCCTCTCCTACTTTCTCAGCATCCACAGGCATCATTGATACCCATAGCAATGATCGCAGAGCCCGTGGGAGCTAGAGCTGCCTGCTGCATTTGTAGAGAAGGATTATGCTTCGTTTAATTTAGTTGGTATTGAATGTTTTCCCCCAAGTTTTCATTCTCTGCAACTTGGTGTAGACGTGGAATATACTGCTATGCACTGGAAAGTACTTTTCTGTTTATCTTGTTTGGTGCCCGTGGGCGAGCTCGGTCAGATGCCGCTATTGGCCATTTCACAAGTGAGAGGATGGCTTGCCCAGAGTCTCAGAACCAGAGACAGCTGTGGCTGTGGCAGATTTAGAATTAGAACCAAGGCTTCCTGCTCTCAACCTCTGGTCAAGAAACAAACAAGAACATCTGCAGATATTCTGGATAGATGGGAGTGGTCCTCATGGTTACTCCATAAGGGAAGTCACTGCCGCAAGGTGGGGCCCCACAGCCTCCCCTGCACCCTTACAGCAGGACCCTGCCCAGTGCAGTTTCCTGTTCTCCTCTCCAGTCATTCTCGACACACTCTTAGGGACATCTGTGAAACTTCAGGCCTGAGACTCGTGTCCCTTTGCCACCCTCTCCTCACTTCTGATCCACCTGACATTTTATAACAATGTTACAGAGATTTAATTCACATGCTGCACAATTCACTTGTTTAAAACGTCCTGTTCAGTGGTTTTTAGTACATTCACAGATTTTGCAACCGTCACAACAATGCATTTTGGAAGCCTTCCATCTCTTCCAAAAGAAACCTGCGAGCCATCATCACACACTCCCCTTCCCCCTCAGCCTCCCAGCTCCAAGCAACCACTGATCTATTGTTGGTCTCCATGGAGCTGCCAGTTCTGAATGTTCCCGATAAATGGGGCCCCTATTTGTGGCTTCTTTCACTCAGCATTCTGTTTTCCATGCTCGTCTATGTTGGAGAGGAATCGGTGTTCTGTTCCTTTTTATGGCTGAATAATATTCCATTGTGTGGCTCCATCCCATTTTGTGCATCCGTTTGTCCACTGATGGATTGTTGGATGACCACCTTTAGGCTCTCACGGATGGCACAGCCCTGGAGTCCTGTCTGTGTGTCTTGGTTGATGTCTGTTTTTGTTTCTCTGAGATAGCTGTCTCCTAGCAGAATTGCGAGGCCATATAATACATTTATGATGACTCAGTACATAACTGTTTGCAGGACTGATGGACTGACTCCTCCCACAGAGGGCTTCTGTATTATTGAGTTGCCCTTAGGAAAGAGAAGTGCTTATTCTGTCTGCAGAGCCGCAGCTGGCCTGGGCCCTCCCACTTCTGGGTCCCATCCTCCCCACTTCTGAGTCTCCTCAGTCTCCCTAGACTTTGCAGTTTTTCAAATGTTCAGGCTTTGCCGTGGGCTCTTTTCCCTGGACGCTGTCAACATGTCTCAGAGCAACTCTCTCTGAACAACCTCCACGGCAGTCTAAGTGGAATCAGGATATTCTTCCATGTCTGATAATTATTTAAGCTATCCTTATTAATCTCATTAAATAGTGGTTCTAGGTGAGTTCAAGAAATCTTAAAACTATGTTTAATTACTGCAAACCAAGTATCTGGCACACACCTTGGAGCATGTGGGAGATACATTGCATATCTGTTGAATGAGTAAATAATAATGAGAAAGGGATTTTTGTTGAAAAGACTTCAAGTTGTTACATTGTAATCTTCATCAAGATTTATGTTTCTCCATGTGCTTTTTTTGGTTTTTTGCATCTTCCTTTTGCACTGGATGGTTTAGAACAGGGGTAAGAAAACTTGCTTTGTAAAGAGCTGACAGTAAGTACTTCAGGGCTTCCGAGCCATGCAGGCTGTCTCACAGCTATTAGTTCTGTTTTCCTTTTTCTTTTTTTTTTTTTTTTGTGGTCCAGGGTCCTACCCATTTTCCCAGAAGATGAGATCATTTGTAGTTTTAATTGAAAATTTTCACCAAACAACAGCAATAAATGTCGCTTTGTTCTTCTTGGCAATGTCTTAGTAGTAGCAGCACCTCCCCCAACATGCGTCACACCCACATTTCTCAGTCCCAGCATTAACTCCTCCCTCACCTGGTAATTCAGAGATCAAGAGAAACATGGTTTCCATTGTTGTAATGATTCAGGACCATGGACAGCACCACACAGCGGTTTCAATGGGTTTTTAATGCCTTTCAATGACAGCATTAGGCTGAACTGTATGGAATTACATGCGTATGTGACCTACATAAATGACAGTGTTACATCAGCCAAGCTAACAAGACTAAAGAAGAGGGAGATGTCAGATAAATCAGAGTTCATTGCACCTCTTGGTGGGCTATTTGCTGCACAGTCTGGGTAGTGAGTAGGACTGTACTCCCCGTTCCTTCTGCATGACCCCAAAACAGGCAGAGATGCCCTGAGTGAAGGAACAAGTTACACTGGTACTTATTTATTTATGTATTGTATTTGAAAGGCGGGAGGGGGTCTTCTATGCACTGATTCACTCACTAGGAGACCAGAATTTATCCAGGTCTTCCACGTGGTAGCAGTGACCCGAGTACTTGAGCTGTTATTGGCTGCCTCCCAAGGTTATGTTAGCCTGCAGCTGGATCAGAAGCAGAACCAGGGCTAGAACTCAAGCATTCTGTTGTGCTAAGTCAAATGACCAGACCTATCTTGTCACTTTATTTTTTATTTATATTTGTAGATTTTAATTGATTTTCATCTACTTGGAAGCCACAGTGACAGACACACAGAGAGATTTTCCATCTGTTAATTCACTGCCCAAATGCCTGCATCCACCTAGAGCCAGGAACCAGAAATGCCATCCAAATATCCCATGTGAGTAGCAGGAGCCAAAGCACTGGAGCCATCATCTCTTGCCTCCTGGGGCATATTAGCAGGAAGCTGGACCAGAAGTAGAGGTGTAGGGACCTGAGCTAGCATTCCAGTAAGGAATGTGGTTACCTCAAACAGTATCTTAATTGCTGAGCCAGCAGCCTGCCTACAGATGGGCAATTGAGGAAGTTGGGTGGTACTGTGCCTGGGAGGTCTGGATACCTATAATTAAGCCACCTGCAGGCTGGCTATAATATAAATCATCTGAGTTTCTAAGTGCAGAACCTGTGCACCAACTGGGTAGGGGGCACCTGGCCAAAAGAGAAAAGCTAGTCTCAGTCTGGGCTGACATCCAGAAGAATCTGACAGGATACATCTCTCTGATCATGCCCCAGTCATGGCTGGCTGCTTCAGGCATTTTTTGTGCACAAGTGAAAAATCAGGAAAGAGATGCTGAGTTAGGGTTATGAGAATGGTGAAAAGGGGTTTACGTAAGAAATATGAGTCTATTCCTGGAACTTGGATTGCCTCATTTATAAGGCAGGCACATATGGGATCACTTTGAGGAGCTAGAATTTATATTAAGTTCCACTTGCTTTATTTTTCCTTATTTTAAATATGCTTATTAGTAATATGTATGTCAGAACAAAATCATTTGCTGTCAGTCATTGCCAAACAATGAGTAATCCCATGTAAAATATATTCACACGCTGTTGACACTTATAACAACTTCAATGAACTTGGTCTCCTGCCTTGAAGTGGGCAGAATGAACTTTTACTGACTCCCTACTACATTGTCTTTTGGCTGGATTCACCTTCAGGGAATTCTCACAAGACAGGTGTCACTTCTTCCTTGTGTATTGATCTGTCCTCTGGAAAAAAATGGGACTTCCTTATAATCTCCAAGTCTTTAGCTAATTCATAATTCATTACTTTTTTTGAAAATCTGTAGGAGAGACACTGTCAGACTGTGCTGTGGGAATAAGATAAGCTCCTTGTCCATTAGTGCTGATATTCTAGAAGGGGTGACAGACATGAGTGATGGCATAGGAAGCCACCGAAAACCATGGAAACAACATTTGAACAGGGCTGGACAATGAGGAGTGGTGACTGTTTCCAGACATTAGGACCACATAGTGTGGGTGGGAAATGTTCATTTGGTGAGAGATTATGCAACACCAAATCCTCAGAGCATGGTCTGCAGCTGAACTGCCCATGGGCCTCGGGTCACATGGATTCTGTGAATGGGGCTGACCTGAGTGGGGACCATGAGCTTAGCCCACTCCTCTCTTCACAGGGAGAGTCAAACAGGGGGCTTGGCACCATGAAGCTATTGCCTCTTAATTCTACATGAGCTACAGATTCCTGCAGGCAGCTTGAGCAATGTGGAAGACTTTTCTCACATGCTTGAGATTGTAAACCCTAATCAGAAACATGACATTATGGGTTATCTTTCTTGCTTTATGCAAAACTGTAAGGTCACCAATGGCTACCATTTATTTAGCCATTGCTGCGTTCTGAGTGTTTCGCTAAAAGCTTTACAAGCATCATTTGTTCTGAGAGGTCCCACTCTTCCATTTTAAAGATGAGAAAATTGAGAGTTTAAGAAGGTGAATGAATGGCTGAAAAATCAGAGAGAGAGAGAATTTGGACTCAAACCCCAGGGTGCTGAATCTAGAGTCTATACTTGAAATCTCAGCTGTTTGCTGGTTCCCAGAGTCGGTCAGAGAAAACTCAGACATTGATGACTGTGGTGGTTGAATAAATAACGCTGATGAGATCAAGTTACAGATTGCAAGGTCCCGCTGGGTACATTGAGAGTCTTCTTTTACCCAAAAGTCAGAGTCCAGTGAGGACCAGAAAAGCCAGCTGCACTGCACTCTGTATTCTGCTACAGAACCCATGATCTCTTACATCCTTGTTTCTGTGAGGGAAGTTAGATGCTCTCAAGTTTAACAGCTGACCAGAGCTCCCACTGTGGTTTGAATAGGAATTTTCCTGTGAACTCAAGTAGGAATTTCAATACCAGAGGCATCAGTTAATGGTACTTGGAACGTGGAAACGTAACACACTTGTAGTATTTAGAGACGAGGGCTTTGCATTAGACCATGGCAGGTGTTTGATGGCGCAGTTAAGATGCAACGTGAGACACTCACATCCCGTATCACAGAGCCTGGGTTCAAGTCCTGGGTCGTATCCTGATTCCAGCTTACTGCTAATGCACACCTTGGGAGACAGCAGATGTTGGGTTCCAGCCATCCCTGTGGAGATCAAAACTGAGCTCCTGGCTCCTGGCTTCAGGCTGGTCCAGCCCTAGTTGTTGAGGGCAACTGGGAAGCCAACCAACTTATGGGAGATCTGTCCCTCCCTCCCTCGCCCCCCCCCCCCATCCTTCTATTTGTCTTTTAAATAGATTTAATTAATTAATTAGAAGGTTGTATTATGTCAGTAAGATGAGGCCCCCATGACTGACTCCCGGTGGCAGAATAAGGCAGCAGAGTGACAGACACAAAGAGACACCTGTTCTTGTCTCTGGCTGTGTGATGCTCCCTGCCAGCATCTCAGGACTCCGCCCACAAGATCAGCAGCACTAGGCTGAGCCAATGGGGCTTCCCTGATCTGGGACTATGAGCCTCCAATAGGAACCTCTTTCCTGATGCGTTGCTTGCCTGAGGTATCTTGACAGTCAAAAAGGAAAAAAGCTCACTAATGGTGTACCTTCCCCTTTGTAATAGACTGTTGTCAATCTGTAGGAACTGCCTAAGTAAATTATAACTTTAATGTAAATTTTAATGATTTTTAAACAGTGAGGTTAACAATGCTCATTGTAGAAAATCCAGAAAGTATAGAGAAATAAGGGGAACACCTGCAATAAAATCACTGTTAATATTTTAGCCCTGAACGTGCAATGTCTTTGTTTCCTGAAGATTATACGGCATTATACGGCAGATACTGCTTTCTGTTCATCTTTTTTCACTCTCATGTCATGGCTGTTAAACCATTATATCATCTTGTGTTCTCCAGAATGTTTCTGCACTGCCGTGTTCTGTTTTGTACAGATGCATCCTATGAGAAAGTTGTGGCTTTGCAGTTTTGCTCATCTTAAGCAGGATTGAAATGAACATCTTGCTACTCACATACACACATACTCACACTTATGTATACCGTCGGCTAAATTTCTACAAGTACAATGCTAAAAGTTTGTGCAGAATTTTCACAAATTGTATTTCAGAAAGGTGTTATAATGTTAGTAATATATTAGAATTTGTTTTCTCCCAAGTTTAGTTTTAGGTTTTTCTAGTTGTTTTGACAATTTTTTAAGCTGGAAGATATATCATTTTGATTCTATAATGTTTTTGTGTTTTTCTTATTTCTGTTTTGCTAATTGTTATTTTCCTCTGGAGTTTTAGCCAGACCTGCCTATATTCAAGATAAGAAGTCTCTGTTTTATCTTGTAAATATTTTTCTCAGTTTTGTATCAGATTATTATGACTTTTTGTCATATAAAAATCTTCCACTTAAGTATTTTAATCCACCAGTAATTTGTACCTTAACTTATGCCTTTAATTCTAAGTTAGAACGTATTTCCCCCTCTCTATTATATAAATATTCAATGGCTCTTTTTCTCCTAATGCCTTAATCCATCTGAAATTCATTAGGCCACACTTTAAGCTTTTACATATCAGGTTTAATTTTTAAAGAACGCTGTACTTAGTGAAACACATTTTAATACTCAATCGCCAAAATTATTTGAAATCTTTAAATGAAAAAATTATGTCATTTAGTTTATTCCTCTGAATTTCACTTTGGCAGGGAAAAAATGGCAGCTGAAACTAAAACCCCCAGCAAGTTCTTTCCCGTGGTTTTGTGTTTGGAGGTGTTATCTTTCTCCTCGTTGCTCGGGAGTCCCCTTAACCCTTGTCCATGTCCTTAGTGGATGTGGTATAATTCCATCATCCCTGGTTTATCTAAATTCTACTTGAACCAATTAAAATGTTCAGCCTGTGTCCTCTCGTGGGGCAGGGGATATTCACTAGGACTTTACTCAAGCTGCTTACATAAAGTAGTTTTGAATATCTGCATAGATTGCTTCCACATAATTAATGTTACTTCAGAAGTTAAATAGAAAAATGCCCTCACAGCTCACAGCGGTCATGACCATGCATACACATAAGACAAAAAATGTTTTCATTATGTTGCATGAAAAAATACTTTAAAAACAAAGTTTCAGAGGGACCAAGGCGATACTGAACTCTATGCAGAGCCAGCTTTTCAAAAGCACAGGCGATAACATCAAGATCCTAATCGCAAACTTACCGAGTGAGGAGCTCTTGTTGCCCCTTTGGCCTCTTTCAAGGGAGCTGTGACCCCATATTGAGAGCATCAAGGGGAGATTATGCACGGAGCTATGTAGATAAAGGTGCAGGAGGCTAAAAATATCTTTTCCCTGGGAACTCTCCAAGAGCTGGTCCATAACGTCACTCAACTTGAATAGGCAAATAAAGCCAAGAAAAAATGATTTGAATTGCAAGTTCCTGGCGTCGAGGAGAAACCTGGGCTACTTTAGCAGAGAAGTGGTTTTGCAGGGATAGTGGCTGACACACAGGAATTGGGTCAAGGCTTCTGCGTTCACATTTGCAGATTTCTTTAGGGTGTGAATCAGTTCTCATAAGGGGCTCCATGTGGGCAACTGGTCACTTCTGTCACTCGGCTAAGCCGCTCTTGCCCTGCTCTGCACAGTGCTGATCTTGGGCTACCCAGGACGTCACGACCTGGCTGTGGCCCCGTTCATCGCGGTGGGCCCAGCAGATGCACGCCGAGGTCACCAGTCTGCCCTCCGCTCTGACAAGCTTTGTTTCCGATTTCCTCGTTGCTGGGAACTGGGCTGTGCGTGCTGGTTTCTATCTCATTCCTTTGTAATAAAACAGAGTGACATTCCACATAGCGTTAGTTACCTGTACCAACTGAGACCTGGAGTGGAAGCTACCTGATGAGACAGGATGACCAGGTGGTCAAGTTTGCCCAGGACGGTTTGAGTTTGCAAATGTCTTTTTTAGAGTACTCATACATCCTAATTCTGTTTTTTATTGTTTGTTTTTATTTATTTGAAAGGCAAAATGAAAGAGACAGAAACCGATACCTTCCATCTGCTAGCTCACTCCCCAGATGCCTGCAACAGTGGGACTGGCCAGGCCAAAGGCAGGAATCAGGAGCTCCACAGGGGTCTCCCAGGAGGGAGTCAGGGACTCAGCCCCCCCCCCCCCCCCCCCAGCCTTCACCTACTGCCTCTCGGGCACATGAGCAGGAAGCTGGAGCAGGAGCAGATGTGGAGGCCGACCTGATCGTAGCTCATGGGATGCGGCTGTCCCAGCTTAGCCTGCCGCACCTCAGTGCCTGTCCTGCTCTGCCCTCAGCAGTGCTACTTGCTTTCTACGCAGGTTTGGCAATGATCCGTACGTCTACTGTGTTAACGTCCTGTAAATGATCCCAAGCGCAGTGGCTCATGACAACAAATATTTGTTATTTCACAGTTCCGAGGGTTCAGAATCCCACACAGGTCACCCAGAGCCGAAACCAAGGCATCTGAAAGGCTGTGTTCACTCCCGGAGGCTCTGTCTCCTTTCCCAGCCTCTAGAGACTGCCCACATTCCCTGACTGTGCCCCCCCCCCCCCCATCTTCAAAACCTGCAGGGCCCAGCCCAGTCCTTCCCACGTCCTCGCACTCGGGCCTTCTCCTCTCCCTCCTCCCTGTCAATCCACTGGGCTCGCCTGGGTGATCCAGGCTCTCTCTCTGCTTTAAGTTTAGTTGATCAGCAACCTTGGTTCCCTTTTTCCATAAAACCTAACCTGTCCAGAGGTTCCAGGGATCAGGGTGTGAAGTCCTGGTGTGTGTGTTGAGGGGGGAACATTGTAGTTCTGTCTGCTGCAGGCTCCTGATTCCAGGTCTGGGGTACTGAGGATGCTGTAGCTGAGAACACCTTGTTCTATCTCTGCGAGCTGTTGGCAGGTGGAGAATGACGATTGCCAGCAGAAAGTCATTAGCGGTGTCTTCGATACTCTCTCTCTCTAAGATTTATTTATTTATTTGAAAGTCAGAATTACACACAGAGAGAGGAGAGGCAGAGAGAGAGAGAGAGAGAGAGAGAGAGAGAGAGAGAGAGAGAGAGAGAGAGAGAGAGAAGTCTTCCATCCGATGGTTCACTCCCCAGTTGGCTGCAATGGCTGGAGTTGTGCCAATCCAAAGCCAGGAGCCAGGAGCTTCTTCTGGGTCTTCCACAAGGGTGCAGGGGCCCAAGGACCTGAGCCATCTTCCACTGCTTTCCCAGGCCACAGCAGAGAGTGGGATCAGAAGAGGAGCAGCCGGGACTAGAACCAGCGCCCATATGGGATGCTGGCGCTTCAGGCCAGGGCGTTAACCTGCTGCGCCTCAGCACCAGCCCCCTCCATACTGTTATTCAAGCCACTAAGCTAGTTATAAAAGGGCTGTCTAGAAAACCGGCCTCCTGTCCTCAGGTGGCTTACGGTCTAATTAGACCCGGGTGTCCTCCTATCCAGATGCAGAGTGCGCGCATCTCTTTCTGCTAGAAGAAGCGAGGATGAGTGCATGATCAGATGTCCACCACACGTGCAGGGACTCCGGTGCAAAAGTAAACGGTCCAAGTGTCACGATAGTAAAGCAAGTGCGGATTTGTCTTACTGTTTTCATTCTCATCTCAACAGACATTGTATCCATGGTGGAAAATATCATTTGAAAAAATCTCCCAAGCACTCCCAAACTTTCCTGATCGCCTGTTGCAGTAAACAACACAGCATAGGCATACAATCGTCTCTGTGGGTGTCTTTATTTCAGTGGAATCTCTGTGAAAATGGATTTTTTTTTTTAACTGTGAGCATCTTTTAGGTTCTCTGGACATACAGGAGCCCATGAAAAAATTCATGAACATGTAATTAAAAGACAAACATATTTCAGTGCAAAAACTGCCTGAAATCATGCATAGGGTTCTCACAGAAGGCATTCCCGGGAGTTTTTTGAAGACCCCTTGCTCTGGTCACCTGCCTCCAAGGCAGACGGTCTCAAGTTGAGATTTCACTCAGAGTGGGCTTGGGGTTTATGCCACCGCCCCTTCCAGTCACCAGGTCTCGTGTGTTCATCATGCAAGGGCAATGCTGTGGGAACTTCATGGTTTTGTATGCGTCACACACACAGCCCCCGTGTTTGGATTTGCAGTCCTAAGCGTGGTGCCCCACAGCTCCGTCTTGCATACATCCCTCAATGAAAACAGTAACCCTCCAGCGATTTTAGACTTTCAGCATCGTAACCATTACAAAATGTGTTTGGAATGAGAGCACCTGTGTTTGTGGCTTGTCTACTGATTCAGTGAAACTTCCAGACACAGCTTACATGGCAGCCTCTATCTTGGAAAACTCTTGGGCCCTGAAGAGATACCTCGGAAGGAAGATACTCCTCCGGGTGGTGGGCAGCTTGTCTGTCTGCCCAAGAGAAATGGTCACGTTGTGTCAGAATCACAGCTGATTCGTGTTGTTCATTTGTGTGGTCCAAAAGATTGATGGCTGGAAAGCATGGATTACACACGCAGAGTGCACCGAGCAGCAGACAGTGAGCTAGTTCATCTCCCGTACGTGATGTGTTGTATCTGCGTGTTGACTTCATTTGAGTATCTTGCCCCAAGCACAGTCATCAGGATCCCAAAAGATGGCTGACGTGTTGCGGGAACAGTTGTCTGCCAGCGCAGTGACCCAGGAGCTGGGAGAGCATGTGTGCTGTGCTTCGTGTCTCATCTCATCAGTCCGGGCATCACGTCCTTTATTTGAGTCATCTCATATTACAGAAAACATTGGCTTTTCGGAGCCGGCCCCTCATGTTGGCCTTCATCCAAAAAACCTCGCAGCACATCTTGCTTTTCACCAGCTCTTCCCTTCGGGTAGGATCACAGTGTCAGATTTTGTTGGACTGAATTGTGTCTTTCGTGGCCGGAGATGAGAGGCTGAGCCATGCCAAAGGAGTGAAGTTAGTGGTTTGTTGTGAGGCTGAAGGCCAGAGTGCATGCACCTGCTTTGTGACCCGGCTCCTTATGTTCTTGTCCTCTTCAGAGGGACTCTTGTCAGTGCGTTGTGTGCCACCCATCTCTGCTGTTGTAGTGCATTAACCGGTTTGAAGAACCATCAGTTTGCATTTCGTGGCTCACTGATCACGCCTCTCATGGGGGTAGCCCCACTTTCCCCAGTGTGGGCAGAGCAGCAGAACCCCAGGGGTGTGGGCTGGCAGGGCCAAGAGGGTCCTGGCCTCACGCTCCAGGTAAAGCTGTTCTGCCAACTTAGTTTCCCATCTGGATCCTGTGGAGTCAAATCCCTTTTCTCCTCCCATACACAGGGCTCAGAAGTCAGGACTCAAAACCTACCACACCCCTGGTTGCTCTGCAGCAGAGCTGATACCCATGTGGTGTCGTAATGTCTCCACCCTTGAACAAAGGATATTTGCTGTAAACAGATTAGGAGTGACTTGCATCACCTGACCCCCTCGCCATATAATTTATCCACTGTGGTCATCTCAGAGTTAAATGTATGAAGATAACTTCCTGTTTTTTCTTTGTAGAAAGTCGATGACGTCCCAGAAGGTACCATGTTGTAGGGTGATGATTTGTGCGTCCCAGCTGTGGTTGTGTCAGGGCTGTACATGATAATGCATAGGTTCATTATCCATTGTAATAGGTGTTTTTTATGTTTGTTAAAAATATATAACCTCTGGGTGCCAGGTTCTAGTCCCAGCTGCCCCTCTTCCAGTCCGGCTCTCTGCTGTGGCCCGGGAGGGCAGTGGAGGATGGCCCAAGTGCTTGGGCCCTGCACCCACATGGGAGACCAGAAAGAAGCACTTGGCTCCTGGCTTCAGGTGGGCACAGCACCAGCTGTAGCGGCCATTTGGGGAGTAAACCAGTGGATGGAAGACCTTTCTCTCTCTCCCTCATTGCTGTCTATAACTCTACCTGTCAAATAAATTTTAAAAAAATACATAGCCTCATCATGATCCTAAATTTGTGGACAGTTTTGCCATACATGAGGCAAGGGTGACATTGCACTGTCACAATTAATAAAGGGAATCGAACAAAAGCATGTTACAGAATTCATGGAGAAACACTGAACAAGCATGGGCATAGCACGGAAAGCAGGAATCTTGGGCTCAGGGCTGGGTTTGGATCCGGCCAGCTTGGTGATGGCCAGCGAACTCTTCACCTCCTCTGCTGCCTCCTTTGAGCCCGCACGTGTAGTGGACACCACATACATGTTGCTTCCCTTCCACGTGTAGTGGACACCACATACATGTTGCTTCCCTTCCACGTGTAGTAGACACCACATACATGTTGCTTCCCTTCCACGTGTAGTGGACACCACATACATGTTGCTTCCCTTCCACGTGTAGTGGGCACCACATACATGTTGCTTCCCTTCCACGTGTAGTGGACACCACATACATGTTGCTTCCCTTCCACGTGTAGTGGACACCACATACATGTTGCTTCCCTTCCACGTGTAGTGGACACCACATACATGTTGCTTCCCTTCCACGTGTAGTAGACACCACATACATGTTGCTTCCCTTCCACGTGTAGTGGACACCACATACATGTTGCTTCCCTTCCACGTGTAGTGGGCACCACATACATGTTGCTTCCCTTCCACGTGTAGTGGACACCACATACATGTTGCTTCCCTTCCACGTGTAGTGGACACCACATACATGTTGCTTCCCTTCCACGTGTAGTGGACACCACATACATGTTGCTTCCCTTCCACGTGTAGTGGACACCACATACATGTTGCTTCCCTTCCACGTGTAGTGGACACCACATACATGTTGCTTCCCTTCCACATGTAGTAGACACCACATACATGTTGCTTCCCTTCCACGTGTAGTGGACACCACATACATGTTGCTTCCCTTCCACGTGTAGTGGACACCACATACATGTTGCTTCCCTTCCACGTGTAGTGGACACCACATACATGTTGCTTCCCTTCCACATGTAGTGGACACCACATACATGTTGCTTCCCTTCCACATGTAGTGGGCACCACATACATGTTGCTTCCCTTCCACATGTAGTAGACACCACATACATGTTGCTTCCCTTCTTTAAGAAGCATGCAGTTGATTGCATGTGCTTTGGTATTGTTTACCACCAGGGTTCTCGTTCCTCAGTGACATCTGCATGAAGACTCAACTGGCCAGGGTCCTGCATCGGGACTGGCTATCAGCCCTCATGTGCCAGGGGTGGAGAGAAAGGACAGATGGCCAGAGCTGAGGCCGGAGTTGGGATTCAAGTCTCTTAAAGGGGCATTCCCCCTCCAGAACAGCACTGAGCAGCACACTGGGGCCTGTTATGCTCTTGGGGACAGACTGCTAGGCTCTCCACAATGTCCCTGCTCTCGTGGGTCCTGGCAGAGTGGCAGGACAGTAACTGCATTGTTGCATGTACCCACAGGTCATCGCATATTGTGACTGGTTATTAAGGAAGGGTACTGGTGCCAGCAGCCTGTAAACCAGGGTTACCCAAGCCAGTCCGGGGGCCACAGGGGGATCTTCCTGGTATTTGGCTGAGAGCTACGGGCGAGGAGTGGCACAAGGGGCGTAGCTGGGAGGCCCTGCCTGGGAAGACAGCTGGCTGTGCAAAGACCTGTGCTGTGAAGGGGAGGGTGAGCGGGCAGATCTGACCAAAAAAAGGAAAGATGGGTCTCCTTGAGGCTAAGAGTCCATGGGGGTTCTTGTGACACAGGACAAGCCCGGTCTGGGGAAGGGGCTGCAGCCAGATCCAAGTCAGGTCCTTGCGGTCATTCCTAGTGGGGATGAGAGGCCACTGAGAGGCACCTGCTTTACAGTCACCCTGGGGGACAGAGAAGGCAGGCCAAAGCGGCCCTACGGCAGCGCCCATGAGAAGTGGCAGGAACATCTCCAGAGGCGATGCTGGAGACCGAGAGGGTGGGGCGGACTCAGGAGGCAGAGTAGCCGTGCAGCCCGGATCTGTCGGCGAGAGGCTGCACGGCTGGGAAGGGTTCACGTAAAACAGATGGCGACTTCTGCTTCCCCTGGTGAGGGACCTCCCGCCAGACATCGCTGGGAGCGCGTGGCAAGCAGGAGGCTGCACCTGTCCTGCTTTGTAGCTGACTCAAAACTCCTTGCCTCCAACCATGACTTTTAAAAACACTGAGATTGATTTACTACAAGGGTAAAATCGGTCCCCCCTCTCCATCAAAGGTTGGAGCTGGCCCCTTGAAAGTGGGGAAATCATAAACTTAACCTGCACCATGACCCTGTGAGGTCGCCACAGGGGGGGCCTTACTAACAGTGTGGAAACTGCGATGCAGAGAGATGTGTGCCTTGCTCACAGCCTGCAACCCCTCTGGTGGGATGGTTTAGTGCCAGGCCTCCTGGATCAAGTTCAGGGCTCTGGCCACACCCCAGAGCCCCTTCTCGGGCTTTTGCAGGTATGACCTCTCCCCCAGCACTGAGACTGATGATGTCTGTCTCCCTTCTATCAGGGACCAATAGAAATGCAGGCAGAGAGACAGCCGACTGTAATCTCTCAAAGCACTGGTTTAGTGTGAACCCTAAGGAGTGCCCATCTCTTACACATCCCGTGGATGACCCTCAGGCTTTCTAATGAGAAAGGGGAATGAGCAGCCCCTCCAAGGAGGGGTCCCCCTCAGTGCGAGAGAAGAACGCTGCCTTCCTGGGGTCCCCAAATCACAGGTCCCCAGCCAGTGCCCCGTGCAGTGGGGTTCCGTTCCCTCCTGGGACCCTCTCCTTCTGCTTTGTTCTCGGCACGTTTCCCATTTCAATCAATTAGTAAGCCGTTTTCTTTTGCCTACTGCCTGTTTTAACCACTTCTCAGAAAGTGAAGAGACAAAACAGGCTTTCAATGTTCGTCATGCACACGTGAAGATTAGAAGAAAGATTGGGCAGTGGATCCTTAGGAGGAGCAAGGCTGTGCGTGTGTGTGTGTGGTGCACCTGTGCACGTCTACATCTGTGGCTCCTCTGAGTCTCTGTGTTGTGCGTGTGCACGTATGTGTGTGGAAGGCCGCACTGGAAAGACCCACAGACAGCCACGTCTACTGGGCACTTGAGGGTAGTGGACGCATCCGAGTGCAGCAGGTGGGACTCCTGGCGGCTGACTCGCTCAGCCTTCTGCTTGGAGCTCATTTCCTTGTGCTGGATCTAGGAATGCCATCCCCAGCACCTGCAAGACCCTTTCGTCTCCAGTCCTTATGTTTCAGGGCAGCATCACTCAAAAGACCGCATGCACCAGAACTCCATGGGATTGGAACCCACGGGCAGGAGATGCAGGCTCTTGGCAAGGCTTAGGAGATGAGGTGTCTAACAAGCACCTAGGATGGGCCAGTGCCGCTGGCCTGGGGACTGAGCTCTGAACGGTGGAGCTAGAACACAGAACACAGAAACTGGTCAGCACATAACTGGTCAGAGACCGGGCCACCTGCCAGGAATAAGTTATCAGACACCCGTTTCTTGCTGTGATTATTGTGTGCCCGTAGTTCTGTGTGCGCAGAGAACACTTTGCTATCTCTCACCTCATTATTCCCAGGCAGCTGGAGGACAGAAGCCCTTGAGTCCGAGAAGGTGCCGTAGAAACAGGCAGTGAGACTCGGATGTTTTCCATTTCCTTTGAGCAATCATTTCATCGCTTCTTCCAGTGGCTCCCTGTCTGATGCTCCTCAGAGCTGCTTTTCTCGGAGCAGCATCTCACTTCAAATGCTGAGAGTAGGCACTGGCAATTTGAGATGGTTTGGGGGAGCCAAACCCTGCCGCTAGAATCTGTCACGAAATGCAAAGGGACCCCACACGGTTTCTGTCTTTGCAACTGAGGCTTCATGTGGTTGGGGCATTTCAATTCGGAAGAGAGAGGAAAGGTGAGGTCATCGCTCAGCACTTCTCCCAGGTGCTGCCGGCGCCCCCTGGGATTTAAGAGCCTCGTTGTGGAGACGTTGGCATTTGCTAACGGTGGGTCTGTCCATCTGAGACCAGTTGGGACCGCGTCCTGGATGTCAGATCTCAGAGTGGGCAGATGGGGCTGTAGTTACCAGCAACGTCCTGCACATCCACGTTACTCATCCACCTTTCTAAAACGAGGAGTAAGACTCTAGCATTTCCTACCAAACGTTTTGTTCAATCCACCATGCTTTCCTCCGGTATACGCCCCCCTCCTCACCTCTGCCTCCGAGCGACTCATCAGAGTACACGCCTTCACCCCTCACCTGGTTCCTGCACTGCTGTGCAGAGAATCTTGTGGAGGGAAAACCCCCGCGCACCCCAGGGAGCTGAATGCAGCGCTGAGTCTTGGACTTAGTCTCACACCATCCCCACCCCCAAAATCCTAGCAGCTGTGTTCCTACTTCAGAGCTGCTGCATTCGCTATTTTATTTCCGTTTATTTTGTTGTCTAGAACTCTTCCTTGCATCACTCATGGCTATTTCCTTTTGTTTACTTGCAATCCAAGTCCCACTGAAATGTCCCCTCTGCAGTCAGCTCTCTCACTCATTTTCTATCCAACAGGTGCCCCCTCCATCACACACACACACGCTTTCTCAGTAATGCTCTTAGCCCGGTGCAGGGTCTCTACAAGGATGGAGATGCCCTATCCACGTGTAATCTGATCCAGGAGCCGCTGCCATTCTCTGAGGCTGTTGTGCACTGGAAATAAGCTGCCTTTGCCCAAACACTGCATTTTTAAAAACTTTTTAATTGATTTAAATTTAAATGGCCACATTTAGCTAGTGGCTATCATATAGGATAGTGAAGCTTTGGTATACAAAAGGTCTTTAAGAAGTTCATGGACACTGCATGTTATGAAAAAAAAAACAATATGGATTTCAATTTTTTGCAGTAAAATGAACTGATCTTTTAGCTGCACTTTTCCACAGAGGTGTTGAAGTCCCCTCACAGAAACCTGCCCCGTACCCTGCCCAGCCCTGGAGTCCAGCTCAGCCCATCCTGTTTGTGTAGCTTCTTCTTGATTGTCATCTGCCCCTCCACACCACGGTATTGGTTTTGCCCAGCCCTGGATACCCAATGATCAGCACAGTGCCTGACCTGTTAGGACCTCGAAGACTTTATTAAAAACCAGCTTTAAAATGAGGAGACAGCATGTGGAAGCCTGTCGTGGTGTGCAGAAACCATCCTGAATGAGCTAGCTTCCACTGATACTGTCGAATGCCAAAAAAATTTGAGAGACAAACTCGTGTAATTGGGACATAAGTACCATCAGTGTCTGACTGCGTCCTTGGTTCTCTATACTCAGCTCAGCGTTCTGCATGCATCTTGATCCTTTACTTCTCCTTAATGTCCGTCTGTCCCTCCTGCTGACCCGGGCCCCTCCTCGTTTCAGTGTACTTGTATTTTTGGCAGCTGTGAATTCTGAGTCGCTGGCGGCTTGAGTTCCTGCTCAGGGCTTGGGGAAGGTCTGGAAGCCCAAGATTCAGATGCGAGGGTTTATCTTTAGACAAAATTTTTGGCAAGAGTTAAAATCAAGTTCTTGGTTATTTTGGAAGAACAAAAGGCCGGGCTTAGTTATTACAGAAAATTTCCCCCAAAGCTTTGTCTTGATTGAGTTATTTTATTAGCAGTATTCTCACAATAGCTTTTTTAAAGAATTAAAAATATAAAAATACCTTCTTGTCTGTAAGATATCCTTTGCCTGTATGTTAGGAGACTCTGACCATTTATTTTTTCCTTAATTAAGGTATCCTTGCATTATTTCTATGCCCCCTATGTGTGTGTGTGTATAAATTTGCTAGTCAAAGGATGATGTAATGTTAAAAAAAAAAAGGAAAAAAAAAACACTTTCTCTCTGCCTGAATACATACCTGATTTCATTTTGTCTACTGCCTGCAAGTTGCATTCATGTTTATACCTTGCAAATTCATATTCCCAGTGCCGTTTTGTGTGCTTTTCTTCAGTATTCTAAGTAGATCAACAAGGTTTAATAATCATTTTATCTTAAGGCTGTTGTCTACATAAAAACCCTAATTGAGCTCACCCTGCCTCCCCTGGACTTTTAGGTGGATAACTTTATTATTAGGGGTAACACAGAAGTGAATGTTTCCATGTGTGTAATGCAGCTTAGCTCAGAACGGATCAGCGGTGGTACTGAATTGGAACCCACCTCTGAGTCTCCCTGGTTTCTACTGTTTTGTGGCGTGCGTCTTTCTGAAAGGATGGCATCAGTTCACAATGTCGGCAGGTGAGACGCCTGGACTGTTTCCTGAGTTGCACTACTTTGGAGGATGCTACTGAGCAGTGATGCAGCAGCCGGTCGTCCTGAGACAAGTCCCGGGGCAGGCCTTCATTTCAGTGCTGTAGCAGCGTGGTTACCAGGAGTCAGGAGCGTGAATCCTGGACTAGACCCTGCCACGCTGTTTGCTCCCATCCCCTCGTCTCCAACCCAAGCACACAAGTGGTTCCTGGGAGGATCAGGCTGCTAATAGAACCTAGAACCTCAGCAGGCACTGGATGAGCGCTGGTTGCCGTTGCTCAGGATAACAGGTGTTTTCATTAACGCCATTTTACAAGCAAACAAACAAACCAAAAGAAAAAAAACAGTGAGTGTCCTGCTCAGGTCACATGGAGACTGAAGGCTTGTGCTAGGGTCCCGAGTGCAGTGGCCTTTCCTGACTTAAACTCTCGGCCACTCCGACGCCGGGACCGGCATTGAGCAGCCAGGAGTGCCGCCGTTATCCCTACGTGAAGTCAAGGCCAAATTAAACACAGACAGCGAGCAGCTTAGGTTGCTGTCATTTGCTGGAAATGCCATGGCGTGACCCAGCTTCTGATAAGCAGTCCAGCTGTTCTTTCCTGCTGCCTTCTTCGCTGATATCTGAAGCTAGTTCCGAATGCAGGTGTTTCACGGAGTTGTGAAACGCCCCTCGATTAGGAGTCCCAGGGTCTCATCCAGGCCCCTGCACAGGCTGGGTTCCTTACTTTAGGGAGGCCCTCTCAAAGCTCTCTGACTCCAAATTTCTCCTAAACATTACCATAAACACTTTCAGTTATCTCTCTTAATGTGCTCAGCTCATAGCTGCTTAGTCAATTATTTTTATTAGCATAACATCCCTTTTAAGGAAAATGATGCTGGGAAAACAGAAGTCATGTAAGCACATTTTCTCAGCTGTGGCTGGTTACAAGGTTTTTTTCGTTTCCTTTCTTTACAGATTTGATGAATTAATTGTATAGTTCCCAAGGGGAATCGAATATGAATTGATCTTTGCCTTTTAGTCTGGACTGTTTAGTGTCTATTCCACCCATCGAGACCAAAGTTTGAATTATTGCCAAGGGCTGGTAAAATCGCTGATAGAACCTGCTTTCTCCAGAGAAGCAGATTTCAATTTTCATAATGAATGAATGCTGTCTTTCTCCCCCAACCTCTTTGCCCAAACAGCTGTTTGTGGAGACCACTGATGCCAACGGGAGGACGCTGGAGGGCCCCGTGCCTCTGGAAGTCATCGTGATTGATCAGAACGACAACAGGCCCATCTTCCGGGAAGGCCCCTACGTCGGCCACGTCATGGAGGGGTCTCCCACAGGTACGTCTTGCCGGCTTGCCGTTAGCGTGCGGCCTTGGAACGTGGTACCTTGTCATCTCTGAAGGCTCCAGAGGTGGTTTGGTTGCCATTTTCACGTGTTGGCGTGCATCAGCATCGATGCGTTACTCACCTGAACGGCGGCGAGAGCTGGAAGACCAGAGCACAGAGCCACACGGGGGTGTTGCATAGCACACGGGAAAGTCTCCCGTTGCCTCCGACGGTGGTCCTCCATGGGTCCTCTGAGTCCCTAACAAGTGGCTGATGTTGGGTTCCGCAAACATCTGGCTCCGCCTTGTGAGAACCCGAGGCCGAATTCTGGACTGTGGCAGTTTTGATGATAGTTAAGGTTGCCATCAGAAACCCCTGTTACCTCTTTTCATAATGATCTTTCAACAGGAACTCTCGTGATAAAGCCGGTGGGGCTTGTATCTCTTTCTTTAGAAGACGTGTGTGCTGAAAACTTTGCTTTCAGTTACCAGGCCAAAGGCAAGGCGTTTTGTAACTCTGGAAACGCCTGCGCCTGCTGCTTTCGGGCATCACTCAGGGGTCCTTAGGGCTCTAGCGTTTTCCCAGGTTGAACCTTTGTGTCCTGGGTGGTTTTAGAACATGGAGTTCCCTTTTCTGGTCCAATACACACTACCGGAAGCCTCCCGTAGCCGGCAGCAGAAGTCACTCCTGGGTACAGTGAAGAACAAAGCGGAAAAATCCCCATCAGCTGGGCCTTTGATTTTAGACTTTAGGGCACATTGGAGGGGAAAAGTGCTGTGTTAAGAGCATCTCGGGTGCTGTGTCTAGATGATGCCCAAACAAGTGAAGCCATCCTCGTGCCGGCCAGGCGTTTTCCCTTCCTTCCCGGCTGAATTGGTGGGATACATCAATGACAGGTAGGGATGTGAGGCTCTGGAAGCGTTGTCATGGGAACCTACCCGGTGAATGATCTGTGCAAGTTGCCTAAAACCTGCCTTCAGCTTCAAGGAGCCGGGTCGCTCTGCACGTCACCGGACTCCCCAAGGGCGGGAGCAGCCCGCCCTCCTCCCAGGTTCAAACATGTTCTGCAGAAACAAGAGTGGATTTGTTGTGTGTTGGAGAGTGTGTGGGAGGGTAGTGGACGCAGCAGATGACAGCAGGCCTGAGGAGGGGGGTGGGTGAAGGCAGGGCTGCCTGCCCACAGGGACTTCTCGGCAGGCTGCTTTTGATGGCGAGATGGCTTCTGACGAGAGAGACCCTAGAATTTGAGTTTGATGTTTACAGAAACCTACTTAAACAAGTTGATGTGCAGAGCAAGTTAGGTGAGCCAATGCAGAGAGTTATTACCGGGGCCAGAGCTGGAGCCGAGCTGCAGGAGGATTCCTGGTCTCCGTCTGTGGTGCCGGGGCTGTGCACCTGAGTGACTGGAATGAGAATGGCCCGAAAAGTGTTCTAAATGTAAATGGCAGTGGCCACTTTCGCGGCGGCCGTGAGCACGCGCACGTCTTTGTATATTATGTGTGTGTATGATTAGGCATGTCCAATTTTCCTCCCACTGTTCACTTCCTTACAGTTTAGGGAAGGATTTCAGAATTCATTGCCTTATAAACATGTCATATTTGGGAAGAAAAATAGAATTGGTTATGCACATTGAATTCCTTCAAACACAAAGCTGGTTGGTCAGCGGTAGCTGCATCTCTAGGAAAACATAAACCTCCTCGAGCTTGTATTTATGATAGGCGTTGTCTCGGGCAAACGTGCCAAGGCATGCGTGTCCATGTAGAGTAGCTGGCTCGGGCTCTGGCCTGATTCACAGTTTGCATCGGCAGCATCCTCTGCTTTTGATCACAGGGCAGGAATTTAAATGAAATCGGTGGGATTTGGGGTCAAAAATGTGGAATTGTTGCAAAAGAATTTTGAGAGGAAAACCAGGTGGATGGCTGAGCCCCCTCCAAGAGAGAAGCAGGCAAGCTGAGCCCTGGAGACTCCCTGAAGACAGCAGAACTCTGGGACTGATGGCCTTCCCCCAGCCTGTCCACAGCCATTTACAAGTTGTCTCAGCAAACCCTAGCCAGCCACTGAAGCGACCTCTCCTGTCTGCACAGTGCCCTGCTGGTTTGTGGTGCATAGGCTCCTGTGTGTGGACTCTGTGCAGCCTTGCTTTTAGGGAGCGGGATGCTGGCCCTGGGCAGAGACTGCTGGCTTTTCCTAGTTCTTATGGTGAAGAGATGGGAGCAGTGTTTGGGACTCGGGCTGGGCAATCTACTTGCAAATTCTGTGCTCTTTGAGCTGTCCTACCAACCCGCTGATGAAAGCGGCCCCCAGACTGAGCGTGGACTTGAGTGCTCTTGTGTGCTGTGGGCCTGGAATACTCCATCCATTGCCTGCACTCTACCTCTCCTGTGCTGTGAGGTGGACATCACTGTCCTGGCCTCACAGATGAGAACACTGAGCCGCAAAGAGTCTTGCGGAGCTGCCTGAGCCCAGCTGGGGAGCAGAGGGATCAGCATCCGTGTCTCTGGCCTCGAGGTACAGGCTGTTTCCCAGGCCGTGATGGAGTTGGCGACTTTGTTTCCAAAGGCTGGGATGCAGGAAGGGGAGATTCGGTGAACAGCGGCTCCTGGTGCTGATACGCTTCTGCTGCTTCTGCCTGGGCAGATTCTGGTTGAGCCTGCACTGGCATCCGGCTTAGATGACTCGTCCAGGTGTGTTCCCGGAGCCCACGCGGTGTGCTGGCTCAGAGCTGGTTAGATCTCTGCTCGGCCTCGGCAGCTTTGTCTTAGGTCGGATGTCAGAGGCTGGGAATGAGGATGGAGACTGCAGGCTTCACTTGCTGCTTAGTCCAAAATGAATGTTCCAGAAATGCCAGTGCATTGTTAGAGCTGCAGTCATTCATCGTCCCCTGGCAGCGTGCCCTTTAGCACCGGTAAAGCAAAGAGACACACGGTTTATGTGAAGAATTCGTCTCCCAACAAACCAAGCATCATTTTCTGTTCCCGGGTGCCCCAGAGCCTTCAGAGTGCATCCATCAGTGAGGAAGGTCACCCGTATTTATCTGCATGTGCAGACGGGAGACCATGCCCCGCTGCTCAGTGCGAAACTCCAGGGGATTGTCTGGGGGAATCATTCCTGGGTGAAGGCAGAGCAACAGAAAGAAATGGTCTTTGAAGTTTGCAGATCATGAATTGTTCCTGCCATCACGTCACAAGGTATCGACTTACGGGGGGCAAGCCCAGGCTCTTCGGCTGCGCTAGAGGCCAGCCGGCTCTTAGCGGGAGTCTGGAGCTCTCCAGATTCCCAAAACGTGCCAGGACCACATGAGTGTCAGGTGGAGGGCTGGGCCACTTGAAATTCCTGGAGGGCACCTATGCTGACACCCTCAGGAACTTGGTGATGCCAGTGCAGGGGTATTTTGCCTCCGGTACTTCTTTGAATTTCTCTGCAGAAGGTACCCTGACCCAGCAGGTGAGGGGTGGTTCAGGAGCGGGAACTCAGCCAGTCTGAGGTGCAGTCTTGAGCCAGCTCCAGAGACAGCAGTAGGAGTGAATCCCGTTGGGGAGCTCTAGGGAGTGGAAGCACATACTTCCATCAGAGGTCTCCCAGCCAGGGCCCAAGGAGCTGAGACCCCCCACACCCTCGAGCTGGATGGTGGTGTATTGGCTAAGAATTGTCTCCCTGGGGGACATGAAGTTCCAGCTACCCTCAGCCAGCTGTGCACACAGGCAAAGCATAACCCAGGCTTCCAACGAGGCACAGTAGCAGGCCATTGGATGGCGCTCAACCCGCTCTTCTCCCAGGCCTTTCGACACCCTCTGTGGCAGCCAGAGCACCTGTGATGGGGCAGACTTGAGAGACGGCAAGGGACAGAGGGACATTTGAGGGACACTGTAGCCCCCAGCCTGCATGACTGAGAACAGCGATTATGACATTTACCTTGTCCCCAGGCGGGACCTGGGCGGCCTCCTGACAGACGTGCATTACCTAGGTGACGCTGCCACTCCGCAAGCCTGTTGCAGACAAGCACAGGTGAGCCGTTACATCCTCCCCTTTGTCTCCCGAAATCCAGCAGCTCTTGCCCTCCGTTGCTACCTTTCCAGCATGCTTTATTATATTCTTTCCAACCAGTGTTTTTATTGGGCTCCTGCTCTGGTCTGTGTGGGGACAGCAGTGAGTCTGAGGGATGCTGCTCATTCACTCCTGGTGGACGTAGCCATACACATTGATGGGCAGCAAGTAAGGGAGGGCTGAGATGAGGCAGGTGCTCCAGTGTGGCCGTGCGGAATACCTACCCACAGTCCAGTCTCGTAGCCAAAGGCGGCCTCCGTGGAAAAGGGAGATAAGAAAGTAAGGGATTTTCATGCCCTATGTTTCTTCATCCAACTGAGTTTCTCTGAAAGAGACAATTATTTTAATTTTTCACCAAGTCCAACCACACTGGATATGCGGAGAAACGGCTGATCGTGTGGCCTTTGGGGCACATGACCCCCTGAGAGCTCAGCATTTCTGGGGAGTTGCCGTTTTCCCTAGCATGCTAGGCTCCCTAGAGAGCTGTGTGATATTTGGTGATTTGTGTTTGATCCTGGCTCAGCATCAAGTCCAGGGTCGGGACACCCCAGCGGTAAAGTCTCTCGCTCACGGCCTGCTCACCTGGTGCAGTAACTGGGACGTGGCTTTTCGTTCCACCTGCTGTGGATTTTTTTTCACCTGGTATTTGAAACTATAGTCTCCTCCATTCTCAACGGTCCCAGGCACGTAGCCATTTTGTTTTCTTGAGTAGATACTTTAAAAAATTAAACAATCCAGCTTTTTTTTTTTTTCCAGCCTTTTAAAGTCGCTCCCAAATCCCACCACCCAGAGGTGCCCAGAGTGGCCGGTCGGGTGAGCCGAGCTCTGAGGTGCTCTGTGGGCGTCTCCACGATTTCGCAGACGTGAGCTCTGACTGATTGGCTGCACATCACTTTCTTCCTTCCACGGGGGCCTGTGGATGTTTTTGAAAACCAGTAATCGTCAGGCCATCTCACTGTATGAATCAGATGCGTACAAATCTCACCTCGTCTGTGTAAGCCGTCTCCTATCGACTTCAGCCGTTTTTGCTGTTCCGCGTTTAAAGTCAGTTCTGCAGGGGCACGCTCAGCTCTTTCCGCCTTTGTGACATTTCTCTAGGACAGACTCCTGCAAGTGGAACTGGTAGGACAGAGGGCGAGGATGTGGCTCCTTACATTTCGGTCCATACGGGGGTGATGCTGCTAATCAGAGTTTCATTGGCCAAGCCGATGGTATCTCGGCTTGGAGTTAGCCCAGGAGTTAGCATTCCTTAGTCTTCCTTTCCACCCACAATCGTATTGATGGTTGTTTTTGTTTCTCTGGATCGTACTCCGTGTCTCTAAGCTTTTGTGGTCGTGTCAGTGACGGCGTTTGGAGATGGTGGACTGGTCGCTATAGAATCCCCCGGACTGTGGGAGTCGACGACAGGGGCTCCTCGAGTTGTCACTGGGGTTTTAGTTGAAGAGCGCAGCCCAGAAAGTGATGTCAGCACTGACATTATGTCACACATCACTGCCCGTGCCGGTGGCCATGAAACAAATTTTATCAAAGAGTTGCATAGTCCAATCAGAGCCCGAAGGGAATATTTCAGAAATCGATGGTCTGGAAAATGTTTTCTAAACTTTGCTACCTCTTGTCTTCCTCCGGTCATTCAAGAACTGAATCTGTGCCAATGCGCCCAGCTGGGTCTGTGGGTCCCCTGGTGTGTCTCCCACAGGCTCAGAGGCACGCCAGTCAACGCGCTCTCTCACTGCGACTGGCTCTTTTCTTCATAGTCCAGCCCTTCTTTGATGGGCACCATGCCTGTATGAGAACCCATCGCTGATTGGTTGCTGGAGTCCTCTGGTTATCAGAGGCTCTGGTGAGACTGGGAAGAAGGTGGGAACACTCGTACGGTAGAAGGGCTCCCAGCCAGGAGAACCGTGTCCCCTGTATTTAAGGTGAATGACTCAAAAACAGTTCTTCTGCTTCCTATTCGTAGCTTCCTTCCCCCGTGAATTCGCCCGTGCCTCTGTGAGACAGCAGAGTGACTCAGCAGCCAGACCCAGCAGGGTTCCCAGGATGCTCTCGCTCACCATGCCGGCATTGCTGCTGGGCTGTGCCCGTGCCCGTCTGTGCTCTGCCAATCTCGAGGCTCCTGTCACTCAGACGAGACCCTCGTGTTCCAGTGGCCTCGAGGGACCTGGCCTTGGAGCCCCGTTAGCCCTGCCTTGTGCATGTTTTAGCCAAATCTGGATCTTCCTTCCATCACTTCTCACTTGGATTTATGCCATCAAATATTGAAAACTAGGAGTAAAAGTAACTCAGTTAAAACAGTGTCAAAGTTTAAGGGGGCAGCAGGGTCAGGAAACAGCAGCAGCTTCAGAGACGGTGATGGTTCCTACAACGTTTCGGCAGAATCGATGTTCCGGGGATCTCTCCCTATACCGGAAATTGGGGACAGCGGAGTGGCTAGATCCACCGTTCATGGACGAGAGCTGCTGTAGCCTCTGCTGAGAAAGAGCAGTAGATCCACAGTAGCTCGGCAGTTACAATGTCGGGGGAACCCAGGCTTCCAGTACATTGCTTAAATCCGTTCTGTTCTGCAAACTCATCTGGCACACGTGTACTGGGCAGCTTCTGCGAGCCAGGTGATGTTCTAGATGCTGGGGGAGTGGCAGTGGCCAAGGCCGTGTAGGGCTCTACAGACATTTACACCTCACGCAGAGGAGAAGGGTAATCACCAGACACCACAGAAGTAAGATCAGCGGATCAGAACACGGCGCTGCGCTGGCATGAGGACGAGCAGGGGCTCTCTGAGGAGGGGGCAGCCACACTGAGCCCGCTCAGGACGCGAAGGCCACCAGGAAAGGTAGGAAGAGGGGAGTAAGAAAACCAAAGGTCTGGGGCAGGAGTGACAGCCGGGAGGGTCAGGGAAGAGGCCAGCGCGAGACAAAGTTGGAGGTGTCCCAGGCGGGCTCCAGGAGATAGCAAGGGTGAGGTCGTCTGGCAGAAATCAGCAGACTGTAGACCAGGACGCAGTCTGTCCCACTGCCTCCTGCCTCCTGCCTCCTGCCTCCCTCCCTCCCTCCCCTCTTCCTCCCTCCCTATTCTCCTGGAATGCAGACATGCCCATTCCTTTACACAGGGACTGTGGCTGCCTCTGTGCTGTGCTGGCAGAGTAGGGTAGTTAGAAACAGCCTGTAGGAGGCTACTTCTGAAAATCGAGAGACAAAATTAAAATCACGGGTTTATTTTGATGCAAAAACTTTTTGAAATGCATGCCTAGTTTTTTTCACTTTCAAATTTTTTACAACAAAGTGAGTTCATATTTGTACTTCCATCTGTGGGTGAACCGTTTAAAGGAACTTCACGTATGCCTCAAAGACCATAATATGCACTACTTGATCCTTTGCCAAAAATAAATAGATGAAATAAAATTGCAGCCCCCTGGTTTAGAGCCCGGTAGGTTCTGGTTACATTGTAAAAGTAGTCAGAAGCCCTTGGGAGGTTGTAGGCAGGGGCGTTTACTGTTAAGATACAACCTGCACTGCTCAGCGGACCATGGACCAAGGCAGCGAAAGCGCCTCCCTCCTGCCAGAAATGAAAGGACTGTGGCCTGCGCCGCGCACAGCAATGGGGAGGCAGGAGAGAGGTTACATAAGGTTTTTGTCCCAGGCTCCTGATAAATGGGGGAATGCTAAATATTGACTCGTTTTATGACGCTGGATTATTGTGACTGATGGCATCTGTGTGGAATTACGGTAATACTGTAAACCTCAATAGGTTTATAAATCCTCCTCAAGTATGAACTGGATTGTGCCTTCAGGTCTGCCTCAGCTGTAGCTTAAGGCCATGGGAGCAGGCTGTTTGCTGTGCCTCCGTCCATCTTCAGCGTTTAACACAGCTCCGGGCCCACAGTGGACACCCAGCAAATTACAGTCAGTACAAAATGACCCTGATTGGCTGAAAGTCTAATCCATGTGGATTTCTTCCCACAGACGGGTGAGGCTGTCGCCCAGTCACACTCCCTGCACCCAGGAGGAAGTGAGCAGGTGGCTGGGAGCAGCTCCCTGGGACCCAGGGCAGGGCACACACGGGTCCTGGAGTAAGAAGGCAGAATGTTTCTCCAGCACGAGTGTGTGTGGATGCTGGTCTAGCCCTTCTGCCTGCCTCTGAATGTAAATCTTACTCCTGTTGTACAACGGAGGGCTCCACCCTCTAGGAGGTCAGGTGACTTTGGGCAGATGGAACGGCTGGGTGGGTGGGGAGGCCGGGATTTGATGGCAGACCTGCCGCGACCCTGACTCCTGTGTTCTTCCATTTCCACCTCAGCTGGTACTTCCACCACCCGTTAACCATTGCACGCGTGGTAACGTTGGCAGTTACTCCTAAACTCACCCCCAAAGTCCAGAGAGCCTCTCCTCACACATACGCCTGTGTATACACGTGTCTCTGCATGTCTGTGTGAATGTGTACGTGTTCATGTGTGTGATGAGCAGATGAGAGAGAGAGGCAGGGAGAGAGAAAGCACCTGACCCTTGGCTTCCCAGGTGCCTCCTTGCTGCCCGTTCTCATTGACTTTTGCCTGCTCGGAAAGAGCTCAGTTCTCCCCCTAGCGGTGGTTTGGGAGACGCTCCAGGAGAATCCTTGATTCATAAGGCATGCTGGGTCCATCAATCAAGACCGTCTAGCATCGTCCCTTAGAAAAGATTTACAGTCAGCAGAGCGCTTGATAAACCAGCTTTTCCTGCTGCACCACGGCACGAAGAGCCCCCATGCCTTCCAAGACGGAGACTGGAGCTGCTGTCTCCGTTTATCTACACAAGTGCGTTTCACTACACCTTAATCTACGGAGCGGGTATTACCAAAAAAAAATAAAAGAAAGAAACCTCTGAGAAATTTATGTATAGACCCACCTCCCCTCTTGAGTAAATGGGAGATATTCAGTATGCTAAGTTCCGTGGGAAGAAGGTGTATAAATTCCCTTTCAAGTGTATGTTTTAGAAAATATAGGTCACGAATTGAGTTTTCCAGTATCAAAGAAAAAATTTTAATAGACTTACAGCCTTCTTGCTTTTAATTATGGTTGCAGTTTCTTTAAGCCAAGGATGGTACCCAAAGCTATTCTATTATTCAGAAGACTGGCTTTTTTCAAAGAGTTCCCCAAAGTTTGGCTTAGGGAATTTCCACACTCTCTTTCTCACTCTGGTTTCCTGGTCTACTTCGGTGTGTTGCTGTCTCCATCTGCTATGCCCTTGGCTTATGACAGGCTGCGGTCACGCACGTTTTCCTCTAGGGTCAGGGAGATACACACAGGGTCAGGTGTCTGCAGCTGGGCTCTGTGTTCTTGGGAGAGGTCTCTCACTTCAGCATCACGGGCAACCTACCTACCTGGCCTATTTGCCCCATGCAAACCGGACTCCGAACTGCTCCCCCCTCTCTCCCTTGCTTCTCTTCATACTTCTGGGATTTCATCCTCTCCCGTACCATACCTGCGGGCTCATGCTGAAGCCCTAAGCCAGGGCTAGAAGTAATGTCTTGAAAAGTAGCATATGTGTGTGTGTGCATGTGAACATACACACATAGACATATGTAATTAACGTAATCAAGTTCTGTGTGTGATACACCATTGGAAATTTCGGTGGGTTTTCACTAGTTTTGGAAAGTACATTTGATCCGGTTTAACTTGAAAGATTCACCCACGCCACTAAAACTGAGACAATCCAAGGGTTCCACAGGAGCTTGGTGTTTGACATCAGACCGCATGGAGTGAGCAGTGGCTCAGTCTCAGATGACTGGCCTCCAGGAGACATTTTGGGCTCCCACAGTGGGGAAGAGGTGGGTGCACTTGGCATCCGTTGGGTGGAGGCCAGGGAAGCTGCTGAGCATCTCGCAATGCACAGGACACAGCCCCCACTGTGACTCAGAATCACTTGACCCAAAATGTCAGCCCTTGGCCGGCACTGCAGCTCACTAGGCTAATCTTCCGCCCGCGGCGCCGGCACACCAGATTCTAGTCCCAGTCGGGGCGCCGGATTCTGTCCTGGTTGCTCCTCTTCCAATCCAGCTCTCTGCTGTGTCCCAGGAGTGCAGTGGAGGATGGCCCAAGTGCTTGGGTCCTGCGCCCCATGGGAGACCAGGAGAAGCACCTGGCTCCTGCCATCAGATCAGTGCTGTGCGCCGGCTGCAGCGGCCATTGGGGGTTGAACCAACGGAAGGAAGACCTTTCTCTCTGTCTCTCTCTCTCTCACTGTCCACTCTGCCTGTCAAAAAAAAAAAAAAAATGTCAGCCCTACCAAGGGTGAGAAATTCTGCCCTTTATGGAGATGATGCAGGGCTTCAGGCAGGAAGCCCAAATCTAAAGTCTGGAGGGAAGACACTGTGTGTTGTGGGCATGGCTGGCCTGTCTTCGGGACAGGTCACTGTGCACATGGCTACTGTAACAGGGAGAACACTGGGGTGGGAGATTTCCCAGCCCTTTGCCAAGGACTTCCTGTGCACTGTGTCATTGGCTCATTGCTGCAATTCTGGGAATGGATGCTCTGAGCCTCTTTGTGTTTCCAGTGAGGAAACTGAAGTTTAAGGGAGGGAGGACTTAGCACATCCAGAAGAGCAGGGAGTCCCACCCCCCATATGCGGTCAGTCACCCTGTAGTGGCAGAGCCCAGCGTGCTAGAGACGCAGTCTGCATATAAGATCGTGTCGCTCAGCCTCCCTTGCAGCTAGATATGGCCACGTGGTGCAGTGCAGGCCCAGGAGCTATAAGAGGGCCTCTCGTCCAGCTGAATCCTCCTCCTGTCACCTGTTTCTTCTTCCTAACTGGAATGGGGATATAATGGCTGGAACCCAAGCATCCCCCTTGCTCTATGAGGTGGCCTCAGGGTAGAAACCTCGTTTAAGAAGGCAAGACGAAACATGCAGAGGCTGGACCCTGTTGCCTATGGAATGCTAATGCTGTGCTAGCTCAGATGCTCATCAGAATCATTTTGCATAAGACAATGATGAGCTTCTGGTTTATTGAGCTCACTGCTAGTTTGGACTCAAGTTTGTAGCCAAGTCTGATAACTGACATATCTGATGCCACTCCACCAGTAGGCATTGTAGCCCTCACAGTTTTTAAAACATATGTATTGATTTGAAAGTCATAGTTACACAGAGAGAGGAGAGGCAGAGAGAGAGAGAGAGAGAGAGAGAGAGATCTTCCATCCGATGGTTCACTTCCTAATTGGCTGCAATGGCTGGAGCTGTGCTGATCCTAAGCCAGGAGCAAAGAGCTTCTTCTGGGTCTCCCACACTGGTGCGGGGGCCCAAGGACTTCAGCCATCCTCTACTACTTTCCCAGGCCATAGCAGAAAGCTGGATCAGAAGTGGAGCAGCCGGGTCTCGAACTGGCGTCCATATGGGATGCCGGAGCTTCAGGCCAGGGTGTTAACCTGCTGCGCCACAGCGCCGGCCCCACCCTGACAATTGGACTTGAAGCTGTGCACTCAGCCGATTGTGTTGCGTTCTCCAGCACCCACTAACTCTGTACAAGCTCCATGCCACCCACTTAGTGTGGGCGTCAGAAAACTGGGTCTTCATCAGAACGCAGCGGTCTTGGTGCTCTGAGTGGTCTGAGAGTTCTTCCCAGAAAGCATGCTGGGGCCTCTCTGTCACTAGATCGTTTTGTTAGATTCAGAGCACACTCGCTGCCTTGTGATGGAAGCGTGTGCAGCGCGGTTGTTCGCATTCCCCACTAGCACTGTCATCTCATGTACTTGTCAGTGCCCGTGCCCTGAGAATACTCCGGGAAGCCTGTCATCGTGTGGCTGCCTTTTAGCCCAATGAGAAGAGCTGGTGCTCCTGTCCCAAAGGCTAGACAGGAAGGCGAGGGTGCGGGAATCAGTGGGAGAGCTGAGCAGGTGTGATGAGACTATTCATTGTTTTCCTGCTAGCGAGTGAACAAGAAACACATCCCGAGGATGCACCTGTCAGTCCCTCAGGGAGATCAGTGTGTCCGGGCGAGAGCATAGCGTGAGGCTTCAGACCGCCAGCTCTTGAATCCAAAAGACCTTGTTTCCAGTTATGTTTCTGCTACTAATTGTGAGACTTTGCATGCCCTCTTACCTCTCTGAGCTCTGGGTGAGTTCTCTGTCACATGAAGATAGCAACAATGCCCTCAAAGAACGGCTGAGCAGGTTCCGTGAGGAAATGTGTATCAGGCTGGGAGCACCTGCCTGGCAAAGTAGTACATGTGTCAGGAAAACCAGCGTCTGCCACCTGCTAATTACTGAGCGTGGCTGTGTTCAGTGGCACTAGAGGCAAGGGGGCCTTTGTGCTGTCACCCAGGGTTTCGCAGGGGTGGGGACAGCTCTGGACACCCACAGAGCTGAATTCCAGTCCCGGCTCCTCCTCTTCTCTGCTGTGTTACTAGGAACCCGGTTTCCTCGCATTGAATTGGTGATTTCCACTATGACAGCATTTTGTGTGAGTTTGAATAAGGCAAAGTGAAAATGAAGTCACCTAGAAACATTAATAGGACCTTGTTTGTGCATAAAGTTGGAAGCAATGTGCGCTCCACATGTTAAACATTGCCAAGAATGACATAATTTCTAAGTGGCTGCCAGGCTCTGTTGCTCCCTGCCCCCCCCCCTCTTTTCATATATCTATATATCTAGATACATACACATATATACACCTATATTTGAGATGACTTCAAGAAGTACTTGGAAAATGGGATTGACATAATTCAAAGTATCTTTTTGATGCCCCTGTGTGGGCTGTGTGTGTATGTGAGAGAGAGGGGTGGGGGAGGGAGAAGGGGGCTAATTACTTCTTACTGTACCTGTTGGTCCTCCACAACCAGGTTGATTTATCCTTATTCAGTGGTCTCTCATGTAAGCACCCACTTAAGCGTATAATTCGACGGCTTTGATTGTGCTCACAGAATTATGTAGTCATTGCCACAGTTTGGGAACCCTTCCATCATTCTGGGAGGAAAGAAGCCCGGTGACCGTCAGAAGGTGGTTCTCATCGTACCCCGCCCTTCCCAGTCCTAGGGAACCATAAATCTGATCTAGTTTGCGGCTCTGTGGATTTCCCCCACACTCTCACATAGGCAGGATCATACACCTTGTGCACAAGGCTTCCTTCACTAAACCTGATGTTCAGGGTGCCTACATGCATGTAGCATGGTTCAGTATCCAGTGCTTTCCATCGCCAAAGACAGGGTTCATTGTCAAGGACAGCCTGCTGTTGCGGTACTAGGAGACACTGCTTGAAGTTGCCAGGATGAGTGCTTACTCAGGCTTAGCCTTGACTTATGCAGATTCTAAGTTAGTGTATGTATTTGCATGAGACGCTGACAAGAAGTTTACCTGGCAGTGTTGTTGTGGATGACAGGTGCTGCAGCGGGATCCTGTGTGAGGAGGTTCCTCAAAGAATGGTGCTTTCTCCAAGGTGGAGGTTGTTGGTTCGATTGCTTTATGGAAAATCTGTTTCTCAGGTGCTTTTGTGTATCTCTCACTTTAGAGAACCCCCAACTTTTGAACATTCCGGAAGAAAGAAGAATTTCCCGTCAGTGTGCCCTAAGGGATATGCTCAGGAGGAATCTCGAATATGCCGTAGGGAAGCAGCCAGTTTCTCAGAGCCAGTCGGTGGTTCCGGTGGGATGGCCCTTCCTCAACTCCCGCCACCACCCACGGACTGAGCAGGTGCCCCGAGACCTCCACCTCCATCGCCTGAGCACTTTTCTGTTACGACAGTGTCACAGCTGGGTGTGAGTCTTAATGATTGCAGTTTCTGAAAGGTACCGTCCTCCGGAACTTTCCTGGCTTCTTCCTTCAGCAGTATGTTACGTGAAAGGCTCCCTCCTGCCCCATTGCTCTCCCCCTAGGCAATTAGGCACCACATCAAATGGCTGTCCTTGCTCTCTCAACAAACTGCCCCGGCTCAGCTCGGAGGTCAGAGGGAGAGGCACGTGTGCTTTCAAGTCCCCTGTCCCTCTTCATCCTCCCCATGGTCGCCATGATTCACAGGAGGGTGCTGGAGCTCAGAGGGATTCACGCGGATGATCCGAGCAGGAGCCACGTGGTCTGATTCTGCCCGGCCAGGAGACCCATTTCCTTCCAGGGGACTGTGTCGGCATGGGCTAATTACTTCTTACTGTGCCTGCTGGTTCTCCACCACCGGACTGATTTATCCGTATTCAGGGGTCTCGCATGTAAGCATTCAGTGCTGTTCCCCAGCCAAGACCGTGCATCTAAATAGGAAATGTTTATTTTATTGCTTATGGGAGATGCAAGAAGCAGGCAGTGAAATTGGCAGTGAGGTTTCAGCAGAGAGTGCTCGGGCTAAGAAGCTGCCCTAGGTCTGGGCCATCCAGGGGATTTTTCCTTTCATTGCGAGACAGTCCAGTCATGGTCCCAATTGTAGCTTGAAGAGTAAGGTCAAGCTATATGTAGCAAAGGGTGAACGTCACCAGAAGAAAAATTTCTGGAGTTACGGAAACAGTCACTGGGGATCTAGAGATTGAGTTCACCTCTTAGAGTCTCAATCAGGAATGTTTTCTGCTGCAGGTAATAAAATAGTACGTAGCATGGTGTGGACATTGCAGGTTGATTTTCTTGTATTTCTGGAAGCTGAGATATGGATGGCTGCTGCTTGGGCCCCCTGTCAGCCTTGGACTTACCCTTAGGGAAGCAAAATCCACTGCAGCGCTAGACGTTGACTGTCTCTCTTCAAGGCAGAAGAAATGGGGAGAAGGGCAGTGCTGGTGCGAAGTCTCCATCACAAGTTCTCAGTCACGAACAGGCTCCTCTGAGCAGAGCTCTGTAAGTGGCTACACACAGCAGTGAGAGAAACCCTGTATAAATCATCGTGAATGCCTACTGCAGGTGCATGTGGGCTGGGGGTGAGGAGACTGGGAGTGGATTTGGGGGTTATTCATCACCCAAAATTTAAGAGACCTTTAGAGGAAGGGAAAACCGGCCTTCTCGAAGACTTTATTAAGAATCGGGTGGGGAGGAAGGGCATTGGTTAGATGTTTCCTTGTTTAAGCAAATGAAAGAAATGAAGTCAAACTGGTTTCTTCACTGTTAGAATTCTCAAAGACCTCAGGGTGCCAACCGACCGCCGGGTCAGTCTGTGTGCTGGTACAGCCCTAGGGAGTGGGGGGTGAGCAGGGGTCCTGTGGGCCTGGCAGAATGGTGATGGCAGGGGCTGTGGAGAGGCAGCTCTTAGCTCCCAAGCTACAGGATCAGCAAGAGGTACTGGGCAGGTGCATCCTCCCCACAGACAAGTCATTAGAGCCGCAGCTTGTCCGTAAACTAGCTTGAGAGTGAGAACATGGATATCTAAGGGTTCCACAGAGCAGTTGCCTGGAGTTTTGACCTTGGGGATATGAGCGCCTACAGTGGAGAGAGGAGAGCAATGAACAATTTGGGGGTAGGAACCTGGATGTTAATATTTCTTGAGTCTCACAGGCTCTAGACTCATTCCTCCAACTTAGCTCACCTCCTTCACACAGCCAGTGTTCAAACATAAGGCATTTGGTGAAAAATTAGCATGTTACAGAAATATCAACTCAAGAGTTTTAGAGGCTTATTCACTTCACCACACCTCTTCTCATGGGCACCGATCATTCGTCCAGGTCCTTGGGGAGAAATTGGCCATCCAGGATTCTGCAGGTTGCAGCTGGTAAGCTCAGATGAAAAATGACGGACAAGCCTGCCGGCGACAGGCCCAAGCAGACCTGTGTGCAGCTGTGCTCTGGGTCCCCTCGTCCCTCCTCCTCATAGTCGGCCCTGGCTGCGGTGTAACCATCCTGTGCAGAACATGGAGCTGTGATGTTCATACTTATCAGCTCATTTCAGCCTTGCATCACCCCAAGAAGCAGATAAAGTGTTCTCATTTACAGATCAGGGCTTGGAACTCAGTGGGCAGGAAACTTGCCTCAATCTCACAGCGTCCCTCCAGGTCCCGGGGGTGGGTAATGTCCAGCCTGTATGCCATTTCAGACCTGCAAAATCATCTGGTCTGGCCCTGCCAAGGCAGCCACAGGAGGAACCTGAAGCAAACCAGTCCCCAACAGACACAAATCATGTGTTGTCCCCGATTTCTGGTAGCAAATATACACAGGGCAAAAAAACCATAATGTACATGAGTGAAATTGACATTCTGAAATTTGATTATTGTTTATAGCCCTCGTCTGCACTCTTGAGGAACAGCGGCTTTTCTACTAACTACTGTTGAATTATTTATTTAGGGGAGGGTAAGGCTTGTGATTATAAAGAAAATTCAAAGTGTGTCATTGTAAAAATCAAAAGAAAACTAAGGAAAGAAGGAGGGAGGAGGATGCGATGTGAAGTATCATTATGTTCTTAAAATTGTATATATGAAACACACAACGTGTTCCCTTTATGTAAATTTTTAAAAGTGGGAAAAAGAAACTCAGTAAATCTGTAGTAGGCTCATTTTTCAGTGGATCATTGTGTGTGGCCCACAAATTATGTTACAAATACCCTAGTGGCCATTGGCAGAAAAAGGTTCCCCAGTCCTGCCAGACCACATGACATCGGTCCCTACAGGATAGAGCTCCAGACAGAAGCAGTGACGCCAAACTCATGTGGTTTTTTTGTTTATTTTTAAATATTTCTTTGATTTATTTGAAAGACAGAGTTACAGAGAGAGGTAGAGACAGAGAGAGGTGTCTTCCATCCACTGGTTCACTCCCCAGATGGCTGGCAATGGCCAGAGCTGTGCCGATTGGAAGCCAGGAGCCAGGAACTTCTTCCAGGTCTCCCACATGGGTGCAGGGGCCCACGGACTTGGGCCATCTTCTACTGCTTTCCCAGGCCATAGCAGAGAGCTGGACAGAAGAGGAGCAGCCGGGACTCGAACCGGCACCCATATGGGATGCAGGCACTTCAGGTCAGGGCTTTAACCCGCTGCGGCGCAGCGCTGGCCCCAATCTCATGTGTATTTAACATTGGCCCTTAGGAAAGGTTGCACCAGAACTGGAGTTACTAGATTAGTCTGAAGACCAGGGAAGAGAGGGTGATAATTTTGTACTTTTACGGCTGTTTCTTTTATGGATAGGTGTAAATTGTCAGTTCTCGAGGGAAACAGAAACCACAGGATAAAATTGTTGGTCAAAGTTTATGATAAGAAATTTGCTGCCTGGATGGCAGAGGCTGAGAAGTCCCAAGATTGGCAGGCAGCTAGGTGGAGGCCTCGGACAGCCAGCAGGTTGTTCGGTGTGCGTCTGGCGGCCAGCAGGCCAGCAAGCCAGCAGTGGCGTTCTAGTGCGGGCTGATGCTTCAGCCCGAGTCCAAGGGTGGAAAAGACGGATGTTCCAGCTGAAGCCATGGGGCAGGTGCTCCTGCCCTCTCAGCTCACCCCCATGAGAGAGAGCAATCTCTCTACTCAGTCTCCCGGTTCAGAGGTTAGCCTCATCCGGGAGCTCCCTCTCTGGTCCACCCAGAGCAACAGTTGCTCGATGGCCTGAGCACCCCGCGGCCCAGTCAAGTGGGCGTCACGAAGCCCATCATCGCAGTGGTGTAGGCAGAGCACTGGCCTCCCACAACATCCATCCTCTGGCATAACCAGCTGGCCTTCAAATAGGGAGCTGACCGTGGATGGTGCAGGTGGGTCCAAGTAATCCCCTGTGCACTTACCAGCAGAACAGAAGCAAGAGGATGAGAGAGATCAGCGAGAAAGGAGCGTTAGAGATGGGGCAAATGTTAGTCCAGAGGGTTCAGTTCCAGAGACCTGGAGAAATCAGCGTACTGCTGGCGTGATAAGCAGCTGGGTCCCGTGGGAAGTGCGTGAAGGGAGTCTGTTCTGCCAGCATCCTGATGGACCAGGAAGGGGTGCCCCCGGGCTTGCACTAAGGAAGCGCAGTCCTGCGACACCTTGATTCGCGCCTTGTGAGCCACTGTGAGTGCCCAGTGAGCCCAGGCTTCTGACCCACACATACCATGGTTGTTTTTAAGCCACCAAGTTTGTGGTCATTTTAATTTACAACAGAAATACAAAACATAAGGATGTGATTTACATTCTTACATACCAGTTGTGAGCAAAACGGCTTTTCACAAACTGCAGGAATGCTGACAAACACCCCAGTGCATAAACTGCTAACCACCAGAAGTTCAAGTTCAAGCAAATGGCTAACTTACTCGAGTTTTCAGACATTCTCAGTGTCTGTCACTCTTAAATTACAGCAGCGTCAGAAGCCGTTCTTGGGCAGGTTTTCCAGGGCTTGACCCAGGTGGTCTCCTACCAAAAGCACAAAGACCACCCTGGTTGGAAGCCACCCTTCCTGAGCGCCCCCAGCCTACGTGTTTTGGATGTAACCTCTGCTGGTGTCCATTCCTGAATTCCTGAGGGTGCAGGATGTGGACCAGAGCAGGTCGTGGGTCGCTGCCCCACGCATTGGGCGTAAGCAGAGAGACGAGCAAAGGTGCTTGGTTGAGCACACAGTGTGCCCAGGTTAGCAGCACGCACTTGGCGGTACCGTGTTCAACCCCTGCCGCCTCCTTGCCTGTTCTCAGTCTAACTGCTCTATTGCAGTAGAATTCATATACTGCTTGACTCATTTAAAGTGTACAGTTCAGTGTTTTGGATATATTCAGAAAGTTGTGCAGTCAGCACCAAAGTCAATTTTGTTCACCCGCCGACAGTTTATCGCCCCCGAAATGGAATCCTGGGCTCATCAGCAGTCACTTCCCATTTCCTCACAAACCCCGCAATCCTCAACAACCACTGGTCTGCTTCTGTTTCTACGGGGTTTTCTGTTCTGGACGTTTCGTGTAACTGGATCTGTGCAGACGTGGCCTCTGTGTCCGGCTTGTTTCCCTTCGCAAGGTGCTTTCAAGGGCCGGCCAATGCTGTAGCATCTCTTGTCACTTTACCCCTTGTATTGATGAATAATATCCCGTTGTAGGAGCTTTTATTTTATTTACACTTTCATGGTGTGGTTTTTCAATCTTATTTATCTGTTCATAAGCTGGTGGACACTGAGTTGTCATTTTGGGGTTGTGATGAGTCATCCTGCAGGTATAAATTTCAGGTACAAACTTCAATACAGTCATTGTTTTCATTCCTCTTTTTTTTAAGGTTTTTAACTTATTTGAAAGGCAAGGTTTTGGTGGGAGGGGAGACAAAGAGCAATCTTCCACCTGCCAGTTCTTTCCCCACATGGCTGCAAGGCTGCAGCTAGGACTGTCTGAAGCCAGGAGCAAGACGCTTCTTCAAGGTCTCCCTGATGAGTGCAGGGGCCCAAGGACTTGGACCATCCTCTGCTGCTTTTTCAGGCCATTAGCAGGGAGCTGGGTGGGAAGTGGAGCAGCTGGGACTCGAACTGCACCCATACAGGATGCCAGCGCTGCAGGCTGCGGATTTTTCCAACACACCACAGTGCTGGCCCCCTTCACTCCTCCTGAGTGTGTGCTTAGGGATGGAATTGCTGACTCGTAAGAAAACTGTTACAGTTTTGAGAAAACCGCAGATTGGACTGTTTTGCATAGCTACCAGCAGTGTATGAGAGTTGAAATTTCTCCTCTGTTCACCAGCACCAATATCTGTCTCTCCTGGTAGCCACCTTACTTTACTGTGGGTAAAGTAGTGCCTGGTGTGTTTCTGATTTGCACATCTTTTCTGATATTATTTTGGCCTACTCTAGATACTTTTTACTTCCATATTAAGTTTAGAATCAACTTGTAAATTTCTGTGGAAAAAGGCATCTGGGATAGGAATTATATTCAATGAGTCTATAGATTAATTTCGAGATTACTGTCAATTTAACAATATTGAGTCTTCCAATCCCTGAACATAGGATGCCCTTCTATTGATCTAAGTCCTAATTTTCTTAAACAGTGTTCTGAAATTCTTTTTATTCAAAAGGGAAGTAATTCCGCACAGCTGAATGGAATTGGGGTGGCTAGCAGGCGAATGATAGACCCACAGGAGCCAGAGATCGGCAGCTCTCTCCCAAGGACCACACAGGTTTGCATTTGCTGCTCACACCTAACGCCCAGTGTGAAACCCGAGGCAGAGCGAAGCTTGGACTCAGCCCCCTGGCTCCAGCTTGCCCTGTGCCGCAGGCTCCCTTGCCCTCTGTTTTTAGAACACAGCCAAGGCCATCTAGATCTCTGCAAACCTAGATCTCTCTGCTTAGATTTCTCTGTTGCTTCAGCACACATCTCTTGCTTCTCAAACATCTCAGGAAGGAAGTCCCTCTCCTTTTTAATTCTGCTGTTTCAAACTCTGTCTTCTTTGGGCTCTTCCTTTACCTGTATCTCTAATTCTCTATCTCATGGTCTTTCTCATGGCCTTTTAAAAAAGATGTGTTTTTATTTATTTGAAAGGCAGAGTATTAAGAGGAGAGAGTGACAAAGATCTTCCATACTGCTGGTTACTACCCACATGGCCACAGTAGCCAGGGCTGGGCCAGGCCAATCCCAGGAGCTGGGAACTCCATCCAGGTCTCCCACGTGCATGGCAGCATCCCAAGGACTCGGCCATCTTCCACTGCTTTCGCAGGTGCATTAGCCGGGAGCTGGATTGGAAGTGGAGCAGCTGGGATCTGAACTGGTGCTCATACAGGAAGCTGTCACAGCAGGCGGGGTCTTAACCTACTATACCACAATGCCGGCCCGGTCTCTCTCTCGTCATTATCACCCTCTTCTTCTTTAATCCTCATCCACATTCTCCACCACGTCTTTCCCATCAGTGGACAAACACACCCAGGTCTACCAATCCTACTAAGAGAAAACACACCCCACCCCCGCCTTTGTAGTCTAACATACTGTTTAATGATTCTCTTTGTCTTGGATTCACACTCTCTGAAAATACAGGGTTTCTTGATGGAAGCCAGGTCTACATCTAAGACATCAGAGATAATTTTAGTCAGCATAGCAATGAGCTGTAGGTAATTTATTAGCTATTTATTTTTATGCATAACTAAGCAATGCTTAGTAAATAATTCCTGTAATATTATACATATCATTGCTTAGAACTAGGCTAGATTTAAAAATCAAATTAAAGCATACTTAAAATAAATTAGTAGAGGAAACATGAGTGCTTACCTATGAATGACTGAGTTTGAGAAACCTTTACAAGGTAAGATAATCAGACATGAAATATGGAAGAGCCTCCAGCCATAGGGTGCTTCACTGGTCCAGAGCCCCCAGAGATGTCAGTTTTCTGCATTGCAAGAAGGTGATGGGGATTGGAGCTATGTATCTAAAGAAACAAGAGCACTGTAAAACAATAGGAACGTGATAAGTGGTCACTGCTCATCTCCTAACCCTCGCCTAGGCAAATGCAGTGGCTTCAGGAGAAGGAGAATGACCCAGCGTGCGGGTTCCTCAGTGCAACTATGTGGGTGCTCAAGAGGCGTTAGCAGGTCTGACCACTGTCGTCAACCCTAACGTCTGTTGAGTGGGCACCGACACTCTGCTAAGACTTTGCAGATCTGACCACTGTGGTCAACCCTAACATCTGTTGAGTGTGCACCGGCTCTCTGCTAAGACTTTGCAGGTCTGACCACTGTCGTCAACCCTAATGTCTGTTGAGTATGCACCAGCTCTCTGCTAAGACTTTGCAGGTCTGACCACTGTGGTCAACCCTAACGTCTATTGAGTGTGCACCAGCACTCTGCTAAGACATTGCAGATCTGACCACTGTCGTCAACCCTAATGTCTGTTGAGTGTGCACCGGCTCTCTGCTAAGACTTTGCAGATCTGACCACTGTGGTCAACCCTAACATCTGTTGAGTGTGCACCAGCACTCTGCTAAGACTTTGCAGATCTGACCACTGTCGTCAACCCTAACGTCTGTTGAGTGTGCACCAGCACTCTGCTAAGACTTTGCAGATCTGACCACTGTCGTCAACCCTAACGTCTGTTGAGTGTGCACCGGCACTCTGCTAAGACTTTGAACATACAGTTCATTCATTTACACTCAGCTACTATCTTGTACGAGAGGGTCTACGGCACCCCCACATCCTAGGTGACAGTACCAAGTCTGAGGCTAGCAGCGTGTTTTACCCAGGGTGAGGCAGAGATTCAAATTTAAGGAGTCTACTTTCAAAGCCATCTCTCTTTTATCATTATCTCCTTACTTCTTCACATTTACAGGGTACCCTGTGGTAATTCAACACAAATATGCAGGATGTAGTGATCAAATCAGACTTACCATTTCAGCCACCTTAAACAAAAATGTGTTAGCACCCAATAATCATTCATATTTATGGGGTCCAGTGTGGTATTTCAACAAATGTGTTCAAAACGTACCAATCAAATCGGGGTCATTAGCGTTTCTATCTCCTTCTCATTGCTGTATGCTTGGCTCTTTTCATGGAGTGTGTAATCCGCTGTTGTAGACTATAGTCACCTCACTGTCTTGAAAATGATCCCCCAGGTAACTGTCGTACACCCATTGCCCAACCTCTCTCCATCCTTCACCCACCACTCCCAACTTCACAGTCAGCTCTCTTGATCGCGGTGTGTGATCTCAAGTGAAGAAGGTTCTGATCCGCCAGGTCAGTGCAGGACATATTTGTGCACAGCCCTTCATGGGCCAGGCCTACTCTGGTTGTAGCAGACGCAGAGAGAGAATTCATCGCTGCGGTCTGTGGAGCTACTTTGCAGATGAGTAAGAAGCCTGGCAAGGATTGGCATCAAACTGTGCTAAGTGGATGAGCGCATAGAGGGAATCGCCTGGCCTGGGAAACCAGGTCTAGAAATGCTGAGCAGTGGGCATTTTGCAGAGGCAAACGCAATCTTTAGAAAACATCAACAGAAATATAGAAATGGGCAGGAATCTCATTTTCCCTAAATAAATAGTTCATCATCCTATCAATAGAATTGATCAACTCTGACGCAAGTTTTAAAGTTGACTTTGATAACTTTCCAAAGTCAGGTTTGGGGAGTGTTTGGAGATTTCTGTGATACTGAGCGAAGGTTTGAAAAATGGTAGTGAAATATTTGCTGCGTGGGTTAGCATCCCAATCCAAAACAGGTGGCCCATGCACATGAGGACAGTTGTGGGAGAGCCTGATGGTAAAGGCGGCTTGCGTGGGGAATGGCAGCGGCTCTGGACATAGCCTGGGTGCGTGCGCACAGAGCCGTCGTCTCCTCTAGACCTGGGGAATGCGGGAGCAGCTACAGCCCTGGAAGGGGGAGTTGCCCATAGGAGGAGCAGGGACCCAGCTCTGGGAGAGAGGCAGCCCAGGGCAACCCAGCTCGGAGGGAACCAGGGCAAGAGCACCTGCTCTCACTCAGCCTCCCCGCTGTGCAGCCCTTCAGGCTAAGGTGAAGTGGGCATTCCAGGGGCCCTGTTTGTGAATTGTCTGGCATGTTCCCACTGATGTTCCCTGAGGCACAGACTGGCTTCCCGTGATTTGCATAGAGAAAAGCCTTAGCCCAAACCCTGGGCCTGCAATTTTAGGGCGAGTGCAGAGTATCAGATGCATTTCGACACCTGCCTTGTATTCCAGGTAGATGTTTTCCTGCAGCCATTTGTCCACTGTAGATGAGTCCCCACGTGACCTTCTGTCTTTGCCTCTCTCTCTCTGTAACTTTGACTTTCCAATAAATAGATAAGTATTTTGGGGAAAAAAAAAAAAAAACGCTTAATATCCAGACTCCTCTCCCCTCAGAAACCCCGGCGTGAACATTCTGTTTCCACACTCACCAGCTGCCAAGCAGCCAGATCCAGCTCCAAGGATCTCCTTCCTGCCACACCTCCGTGTAGACAGCTCATGCGTGTGTAGGTGCAGAGAGACTGAGCCGGCTCCTTCTCTCTGGGCTGCTGGGACGTCACGTCTCACCGAGCTCTGAAAATGATGTAATGATGTAATGTAGCAGTGATTTAATTTGCTAGGTGGGGATTAAGAGCTGACAAATTCCCTCTCTTTAAGTTCCTCTAATTCCATCTACACAACTCAGAGCATTCAGGCTAGTCCCCAGGCTCCCAGCTGGGTTTCCGCAGACCACTCTCAGGCTCGCGAGGAGCCCGGGAAAGCTGTTTAGTTACTTGTGATCTGTTTACATTACATGGAAGGTTGGTTAATTAGAAATAAGCATGTTTCTTAATTAAGGAACAAATTAATTTTTCAACAAGTGCTGAGACCTCCTGGGCTTGAGGCAGAAGAGGGACTGCACACGTGGCAGCAGTTGTCTGTGTGGCTCTGTGGGCAGAGGGACAGAGGTGACACAGCCCACAGCAGCTGTGGAACCAGGCGTCTGTGCATCTAAAACTACTCAGTCCACTCACACCTCGTGAGTGTCCGTTGTGTGCAAGGAAATGTGTGGGGGGCCCCCACGGATTTGAAAATGAGTACGCAAAGTCAGATCCTTAGTATCAGTGATGTTAATATGAATGTGTTATTAGTTATGGTAATAGTAATTATTAGTAATCATATTGTGTATTTGATAATCTGCGCGAAGTACTACAAGACAGATATGTAAACCACCCCAGGGAACCACTAAGAGCAAGGCAAGCTGATGGGGGTGGGGGAACAAGAAAAAAGACCTAGAAAGCTCCTCTAGGTGGAAGATGGTGGTTGAGCCCCGTCACCCGGGTACCATGGGAGTCCAGTTCCCTACCAAAGAGACAGATGTGCGGAGACCAGGAAGAATTAGGTGTGGCTGGGGACCCAGGCAGAAACGGTGTGACTTAACATAGGGGACTGCAGTGGTCAGCAGAGGGCTGGGACGGCCCCGATGACCCGGGGACAAGGGGAGGCAGGACTCACACAGTGTGCAGTGAGTGCCCCCTGCACACAGTGACAGAAACTCCGCCCCAGGAGTTTCAGCAGGAACAGGATTGTGCTGCTTGGTTCATTTAAGAGGTGAAGAGGGGCTTCAGGCCCAGCCGTATCCAGGTGCTCTGAATGCATCCTCGGGAATCTTTCTCATTTGTTCCTTGGCTCTGTTCTTTCTCTATGTTGGTTGTTCCCAGGGATATAACCATAAACGGCTTCTTGGCATTGTCTCTGTTGCCAGCCACCTCTCCCTCTTTATGAAGACATGCTACCAAGTACAGTAGATTGGTATGCCTGGGTATGCCTCTGTTGGCTCATGCTGAGACAATGAGTCACTTTGTACACAGGTGCGGGGGACGGAGGGGCCTGGCTGTTATCCTCACACCTAGAGCCAGGTATGGGGAAAAGGTAGCTTCAGCTCCCACAGCCAGGGACTTCGAGGACTGCGCCTGGAAGCAGTTGCCAGCCCCAGGGAGAGTGAGAAGGCTACTGTGCAGATCCGGGGAGGACCTGTGAGCAGGACAAGAAGACAGGGAGGTCGAGGGGAGAAGCAGAGGGGAGGGCCCTTGAGGGCTGTGGAGTAGAAACAATATATGGCATATAACATACATGTATACGTGTATACATATAACATATATGTATATAACATGATGTATAACAATATATGACATATTTGCATTGGGTAAAAGAGACAGACACAGGGGAATCATTAGAATGATGACAAGACGCAGGTCAAGTTTCATCGCGGTGTAGATGGTGAGGGCAAGGCACATTCTGGAGAGACTTGGGAGGTAGAAGAGACGGGCGTGGAAGTCTCTGGTGGGTTTCTTCTGGCCACGGGTTCTCGCAGGGCCTGTGCCCTTCCCCTTCTCTCACTGGCCTCTGTGCCTGCTATGACAATACAGCACGGCACAAGTCACACACCACCTGTTGCTCAGTCCAGGTCTTAAGAGATGGGCAGATTTCCCTTCTAGTCTGTTGCAACACACAGCCTCATGAAAGCTAGAACTGCATAAGAGGTCTGACCATTGGAGACTGTCCTTAAAAGAGCTCTGGGCCAGCAGTGTGGTGTAGCGGGGTAACCTGCTGCCTGTGATCCCAGCATCCCATATGGGCACAAGGTCAAGTCCCAGCTGCTCCACTTCCAATCCAGCTCCCTGCTAATGCACCTGGGAAAGTAGCAGAAGATAGTCCAAGTCCCTGGGCCCCCACACCCATGTGGGAGACCTGGAAGAAGCTCCTGGCTTCAACGGGCCCAGCCCCACCACTGTGGCCATCTCTACCCCTCTCGCTCTCTCCCTCTCTCCCTCTATCCCTCTATCCCTCTCCCCTTCTCTCCCTCTCCCGCTCTCTCTCTCTCCTGCTCTCTCCCTCTCTCCTTCTCTGCCTCCCTCTCCCCTTCTCTCCCTCTCCTGCTCTCTCCCTCTCCCCCTCTCTACCTCTCTCTTTTGAATAAATAAACCTCTTTTTTAAGAGCTCAGTCCACATGGAGAGGCCTTTAGGGATGAAATACTATGAGAGAGATCAATGAGCAGTGAACCCACGTGAGTAAAGGATGTGTCTTGGGAGTAAACTCTCCAGACCCAGCTGACCCCTGCGGGATCCAAGATGAACCACCCAGCTGAGCCCTTCCTGATGCCCCCACCTACAAACAACACACAAAACAAAACGTTCGCTCGATTCTTTTGCTCTGGAGCATGAGATGACCAGAACAAGACCCGATTAAATGTGAAAGAGGAAAGGATGCAGCCTGTTAGGCAGCGGCAGGTGTTAGTGTAAACGTGAATGGTTGTTCACGCAGAGGGTCCCGCCTCACGTCTTGCGAACTCCCAGCCCCTGTATTCCCGAGAAGCCTCGTCCATCTCGTCCTCTCCTTGCCAAGTCCCAAAGCTTGTCTCTGTTTGTGGCAGTAAATGATAGCTTTTGGCTGCCTTTTCTCTTCCTCTTGGGATTTTCTCTTTGATGGGGCTGTCAAACTCTTTGGCGAGCTTTATTATAAGTCAAGGGAACTGCCAGTGTACCCAGAGCTGTATTTCATTCGGGTCCTTTAATGTGCCCATCGGAGATGACAAATTTCCTAGCGCACAACCGCAGGACATAAATGTAAACATAAAACCGAGGTGAGCGGATTGAGAGCAGAGGCGTCGCAGGCCTGCAGCCACTAGGCCCTCATTCCTTGTCCGGGTGGTGAATCCCACACTCTGGCATTTGTCGAGAATTGTAATGAGAAGTCTCTGGTCAGGGGTGCTCAGAACAGGTCTGTGAAAAGACAGGCAGGAGAGGCGGCAAGACCTGGGACCCGCTAGCCAGGAAGGTGCTTTGCAGAACCCCGAGAAAGGCGTCGCCTGGCAGCAGGTCAAGTATGGAGAGTGGTCCCTGTGGGTAGAAGCAGCCCGTTAGGTCCGCGTTAGGTCCGGGCTGACTGAGTGGAGGCGGTGTGTACAGAAGATGGACCTCTTCCCCCATCAGGCTGAGTACGAGCCGGGCAGGCTGCTCTTCCACACCCTTTGGTACACGTAGTGGCTTGCAAGGAGCCACTGCTTCGCCTACGCACGCACCTTGTACCAATACCTGCGGCAACACCAGTATCGCCAGTGCTCGGTGTCCAGCCCTGACTGTTGGGTGAACGTCGTGGAACTGCTCTCACATTGACAGAGATGCCACCGGGCCTGACAACGCTTTCACCAGGAACCTCACTGCCTTGCTGTGCAACACGCAGACTCGCAGTGGGCGGGCCCTGTAGGCCGCGGGTGGTCCTCTCTGAGGCAGCTCTGGATCCTTGGAGAGGAATGCCGAGGAAAGCACGCGCTCCGGTTCTGAGTTTGTGGCAGCGTCAGCTTTAGAATGACGTTCTTGTCCCAGCTGTCAACAGTGACCTCGTATGTGAATCTTGTTTCTCATCCCCAGCAAATGAGTCCCCTGGAGGAGACCTGGACTAGTCTTCAGGTGGGATGCAGCCGTAGGTCCTTCTACATGGACCAGGAGGAAGTTCAGCTCAGGGGGTGGGGGTGGGGGTGCACCCTGGGCCCCATGTGGCTGGATCCGAGTCTCTGCCCCATGTCTTATGTTTGCATGACCTCAGGCATGAGAACTGGCTTTTCTGTGCTAAAGTTTCTTCCTTTTTGAGTTGGGCTTCTTATAAAAAGGTTCAGATAATTCCCCAGACTTGTAGGGAATGCAGAGTAAACAGAACTGTCGTCACTTGCTGGAAAGGGCTGTCCAAGCAGTCCAGGTCAGGCTTGGACGCAGAGGTTTAGCCTTCTGAGCTCACACCGCTGGCTCGTGCCAGTCTTGTGCTCAACCAGGAACTAAAGTGTGTGTTTCATGCAGTTATTGCTAAGGGGGGGTCCATCCCACTTAGAATGAGTATGTGCATGTGTTGTGTGTATGTCTGTGTGGGGACATACATACATATATATATGCACACACACACACGTGCACACACACACACACACACACACACTTATTGCTGTCTCACCTTTACCCATGATAAGTTTGTAGTTTAATTAGCTTTATCCTCTGGAAAAAAAAAAATGTATCCGGAAAGAATCTGCGTTCTCTGGAAAACGTGTGCAGTGTCCAATGTGACACCTGGCGTGAGTCACTCAGCAGCCTTGGCTGTCTGACTAGAGATAAGGCTGCCCGGAAGGGTAGGGTGGAGGTCTCTGCCGTGCCACAAGGTACTCTGCCTCTAGCCAGTGTTCTGGTGCGGTCCATCTACCAGTTCAAGGTTCAGCTGACAGTCTGGTTGACCAGCCCACACTTTGCAGCAGTATGCACAGTGTGATCAGAAGAGCGTTTTAAAGACGCCTTCCTCAGATAAGGATTCTCCCTATCTGAACTCCCCGTCTGGAACCACAGGTGTCAAGAAGGAACCCGACTCACACCTGGCCCAGGAGATGCGTACAGGGATCTGCACTGCTCTCTTGGCAAAGCACCGACCTGGGGGTTGCCTGCATGTGCTCAGTAGAGGATTCACCAACCACATGTGAAAACTAAATATTAAACTGAAGTACAAAGGAGTGAACCAAATACTGTACACATGATCAGTTATTTAGATAAACATGCAAACTGAGCACATGGTTTTATAAAATTATGCATGTTGTTTACGTATAGAGTCAATGGAGACAGCTTGCAAAAATAAGAAAGCCAATTGTAGACCACGTTCCACATGGTGCTGTTTGTTAAAAGAACTAGTGCTTTATTCTGGAATAACGAAGTGGACGGAGGAAGACTCTGAGAGCCGCTGTCTTTGGGGAAGAGGCTCACAGGGCCAGCAGAGCGCATGGTGGTGAGAGGTCCAGGCTTGATCTGTAAGCGTTACTGCTCTTAATGCGATGAAGACAAAGCCGCGTGACAGCGAGTGAGCAGTTGGCGCTCCCAGATGGCGGGTGTGCGGAGTGTCCTGCTGTTCCTTGTGCTTTTCTGCATTTTCTTAACGTTCTGGAAGTATGAACCTGAAAAATGCAGGAGCCTCCTCGGTCACTGGCAGCCCTCCCATTGTGTGCCCAGCTGCTTTGCTTTGTACTTAGAAACAGGGCGCAGCTCAGGGAGCGCTGAAGCTTCCTGTCTGCTTAACAGGATTGGGCTCCCCTGCAAGCACAGAAAAACCACCTGGGATTGGAGCAAGAAGCGTCCCTCTCGCACATGAAACATTTCAGGGGTCAGTGAAGGGCAGCCTGGAGATGCCATTTAGGACCAGGCTCTGCCATCCTCGGCACACAACACCTTCCCCTGCCCCTGGCCACTTCCTGGCCCAAGATGGCTGATGGAACTCCAGCCCTCACACCTATGTTCCAGGGAGGCAGCACCTTCCCAACCTGCGCCTCTGCTTACAGCTTCCTGGGCAGAGTTATTCACATAGCTGGAGAGCTGCCAGGGAGACAGGGGATGTGTTTTGTTATCACACATGACCCAAGCCCTGACTCTAAACTGTCCTCATCATCTCCTGCAGACGGCCTCTTGGGGTTAGGACAGAGCCTAGGTGTCGCGCTCACATCCACTCCAAACACCAGATTCTCACAAAAGCCGCAGTTACCGCCCTCTGGGCACTGCAGACTTGCCTGAGTGCTGTATACTTGCGCTTTCCTCTGTAGATGCTGTCGTCTGTCTGTTTGATAGTCAGCTGCTTGTGTTTCCTGACAGCTTTAGCCAGCACATCCTTGCTTCTCAGCTCCCTGTTCCATCTGGCATGGACCGAGCACGTGCCTTTAACCTGCACTGCGTCCTGCCGGTCTGACAGTTCCCGCTGGACGCTGGGCTCCCCAATTCTGCCCGCCCCTCTCTCTGCTCCTCCCTGGGGATCTGACAGTGGGCGTCGCCTGCCTTCCTGTCCCTGGTCCCAGACCTCTCAGACCTCAGCCAGCAGCTGAGCCGAGAGCCCAACAGCAAGAGCCCAGCAAGACCCCCTGGACCTGGGAGGCAGTTGTCCTGCACTCAAGCCCAGAACTTCTTGCATTCCTTCTTCACAGTCATGAAGCAGAAACTGGCATTCGAATCGCCTGTCGATACCACTTCCACCACTCCCACCAGATCAGCAGAAAGCTCACCCAACCCCTGATTGTCTAACAGCCAAATAATTTTAAGCAAAAACCTGCACGTTCATGAACTAAGGAAAAAGAAAGCAGTCCTAGGGAGATAAGTGCCTTCCTTCTGATCCGGAACATTTTTCAACTAAACTGCTGATGTCGCCACCACGTCTTTGGCTTTATAGTCGAGATCGAATTCGCTACCAAGGCGCTTCCTTACATTTGAGTTACCGTAGGGATGAAGAACACAGGTGCGCTGTGCCCCTTGCCGAGTCAGTGACGTCTCTGCTCATGCCCACATTCACTCGCTCGCTGAGTGTCACCCCACGCCTCTGTGGGTACAGCGATGCCTGCAAATGCTCCCGGTGACAGATGGCCTAGAACATGGGCTCCAGAGTCCAAGATCAGTGGCTTCAGCCTGGCTCTCCCAGTTGTCCACCATGCAGTCATGAGTCAGCCATCTGCCCTCTGGGAACCTCTGTTTCCTCATCCGTCGTGGGGTGATAGTCCCCCCACCATGGGTGTGATTCAAGGAGGGGAAAGTAATGGGCGTAAGCACCCAGCGAGCTGCTTGGCACGGGCTGAAACCGTGATGAGCCGGGCCAGCCTCAGACCTTCCTCACCTCCAGTGTTCCCCCCTCCCTCCCTGGGCGCGCCCAGACGAGCTCACATTGTTACTCAGCTACTTATGAGTAATGTGAGGCTGCTTCACACTTACAGAAAAGTTGTAAGAATGGAAGAAGGACCGCCCCCGTGCCCCTCGTGTGGATCCCCATATCTATAACTGTTTCTGTATCTGTCTACATGATCCATATACTAAAATGAAAAGCACAACTTCAAACTGATTCTTCCAATTTTAAAAATTTATTTATTTATTTGTGTGGCAGAATTAGAGAGAGAGACAGACAGACAGACAGAGAGCAAGGTCTTCCTTCTGCTGGTTCGCTCTCCAAAAGGCCACAAAGGCTGGAGCTGAGCTGATCTGGAGCCAGGAGCTTCTTCCAGGTCTCTCTCATGGGTGTGGGGCCAAAGCACTTGGGCCATCTTCCACTGCTTTCCCAGGCTGTGAGCAGCAAGCTGGATCAGAAGTGGAGCAGCCGGGACTCAAACTGGCACCCGTATGGAATGCTGGTACCACAGGCAGATACTTAAGCCGCTATGCCAGGGTGCCAGGCCTGATTCTTCCAGTTCTTACCCAGTATCTCAGGGTCTTGTCTACTCATCTCTCCATGCTTGTGTAAGGAACCTGTCATCATCCGCAGTGTGTCTATAGGTTGGCTTGACCAAGTCCTCTGCCCACGGCCCCTGCTGCTCTCCGCTCCCCGTGCCCAGGTTGCCAGCAGGCACTGGTCCCTCCATTCCTCCCTTGGTCCATGCACTGGGTGTGTGCCGACTCCTCCAGACCAGTGAGCAAAGGGAAGAGACCAATAGGTCAATGTGGGAGAAAGGTGGGACCCGTGAGGAGAAGGGTTCATCCAAGTGAGGGGCAATGCAAAGAAATTCCGTATAGGAATCCATGCCTTGACCAGCCGGGAGGATGCTGGGGCATTAGCAAGGGACACCCACGAGGAAACAGGGGAAGCGTGTGTCATGGGAAGGGGACAGCTCAGCTGAAGCCACGGGGGCCGAGGGCTTGGTGACGTCTGAGATTGTATGTGGGCAGAGGAGCAGGAGCAGAGTGTACGTCATGGAGGGGGGACTGAGAGGCAGCCGCACCGGTGAGCAGAGCCAGGTGGTGAGGGGCTTAGGCGCGTCCATGTAGACTGATGCTGGAACCTCCCAGTTCTCTGTCTTCAGACACCTTTGGCCGCTAGGTTCTGCAGGTTCCCTCAGATGACCCCATCTTTCATTTCCAAAATTACTCCTCTCTGTTATATATATATAAAATAAGTTTCACGGGGCAGGGACACTGTCATGTTTACTACGGTCCCTCCAGTCTCTGAAAAACATCTGGCTATAGTATACTCTCAATAAGTATTCCAGGGCACAGTGAACATCTTTGGCTCCCATAAGCTCCCCTGGCCCCCCATCAAACCCTGGCAGTCGGCAAACACCAGCCAGCTCAGCACAGGCAGCCCCCGACCCTCCATTTGTATGGAAAGTGTAATGGTTCATGAAATTGAGTCCGTCATCACGCAGATGCTTATACATATATTTTGTAAACATTTCACCCTATGAAAATAGAGGACTGAAGTACGAAATTCTTGTGAGGCAGCAGCTGGAGGTGTTGGTTGAAATTAGAGATCATCGTTTCCACTAAGTGGTGCCAAATTTTGCAATGCAAAGTAGCATCTTCATGTTAATTCTGAAAAAACTGCCCGCCTCATTAGGCAGATAGAGCGTCCTGTGGCTCACATGCAGAATAATGCCGGTGACAAATGCTTGCACATGACAATGACTTTTCGTAGAACTGCTCCACGGAGGTGGCCTGGGCAGATTCCAGAGGCCCGCTGATCAGTCAGGATAAGCACCGCTGTGCTGCAGTAACAAACCCATCTCAGGGTCTTCATGGAATAAAGTGATGTCTTCATAGCAAAATGTCTGATGCAAACAGCGCTCCCACCTTCGTCTTGTGGTCAGTGCCACCAGACCACGCAGTGGCCCTTGGTCTGAGGGATCAAGATGACATTTGGGGCCAGCGCCGCGGCTCAATAGGCTAATCCTCTGCCTGCGGTGCCAGCACACCAGGTTCTAGTCCCTGTTGGGGCGCCGGATTCTGTTCCAGTTGCCCCTCTTCCAGGCCAGCTCTCTGCTGTGGCCCGGGAGTGCAGTGGAGGATGGCCCAAGTGCTTGGGCCCTGCACCCCATGGGAGACCAGGAAAAGCACCTGGCTCCTGGCTTCGGATTGGTGTGGTGCACCGGCCGCAGCACGCTGGCCACTGCGGCCATTGGAGGGTGAACCAACAGCAAAGGAAGATCTTTCTCTCTGTCTCTCTCTCTCACTGTCCACTCTGCCTGTCAAAAAAATAAAATAAAATAAAATAAAAGATGACATTCGGCCATTGCCTCAGCCAGTGTTCTTAGCTGGTGGCCAGTGCTGGCCACAGGGCCTCAGCCTAGCAGCACGGGAGGCGGGGGCATGTGTGGAGCGCACGGAGAGGTGGGGCGTCCCACCTGCCTTTCTCAGGCTGCTTTCCGTGGTTTCCGGACGTGGTTTGTCACATTACGGAGTAAGAACGTCACCTGCAGGCAGCCCTGGATTCCAGCCCAGTGTCTCCGGCTGTAGCCATGCTTGGACAATCACCCGAGCTTTCTCAATCTCCGTTTCCTCATCCGGACGTCAAGTCCACAGCAGCCCCAGCCTCGGGGTGGGAACCACGCGCATGTTGAGAAAACAGGAGCTTTGGTTTTACGTGAAGTTGGTGCAGGCTCTGGATCCTTCACTAGAGAATGTATTAGCCTAAAGCCATGCACAGAAAGGTGTGTGGATGGTCAGGACCCGGCACACAGCAGTGGGCTCCTGGATGCTGCACTGCCGCAGGCAGAGAAGTTCTTTAGAGGTACCTGGGCCTCCACGCTGCCTCACCCCTGGGGCTCAAGCTGGGGCTTGATAGCTGCAACTCTCCTGAAGGGAAAAGGCTTATTTCCTGTTTCAGAAAAGATCGATTGACTGATTGATTGGTTTGAAAGGAGTTGCAGGGGAAGAGATAGGTCTTCCATCAGCTGGTTCACTCCCCAAATGGCCACATGGCTTGGGCTGCTCGGGGCCAAATCCGGGAGCCTGGAACTTCACTCCCTCTGTGTCTTGCATTTGGGTGGCAGGGACGCGCAAGCACTGGAGTCATCTCCTTGAGTCTCCCAGATGCATCAGGGAGCTGGGTCAGAAGTGGAGCAGCTGGGCCTCGATCCAGTGCTCGTATGAGATGCCAGCGACGCAGGCTGTGGCTTAACCTGATGAACCACATCACTGTTTATGGGAAACACTGAAACTCCTGTAAAAGCAAGAGGCATTCTGGTAGCAAAAAGCATGATTCCCAGGGTCCCCTGCGCCAGCCAGTTTGTACCATCGGCACAGCCTTCCACTGAGGACTGTGGGAGTCACACTAGCCTACAATGAAATGCGGCTCCATTGCATTGTGCAATGATGCCATCTCAGGGGACATATGCATCTCCATTTGACGTTGTGAAGAATCGCACCTCTGAGGATTATGTTTGGCTACAAGAAAATCTGACCGAGATGGCTTCAACCAATTGGGGGCTATTTGGTGGTTGCTGGCATTGGTTTAACCTCACAGTGACATCCGGGCTGTGATTTTTAGACTTTTCCTCAAGATTGCAAGATGGTTGCCTCAACTCTGGTCATCACATCTGCATCCAAGATAGAGATACGGGAAAGAAGTGATGGCTACGCCATCTTCTCCATTGCGTCTGCAAAGCCAAGTTTCCTGAACTTCCCGCTGCTCCGAGAGAACTCTGCCTCCATTTAATCGGCCAGAATCGTACTGTGTGCCCATTCCTAGTTGCAAGGGAAAATAAATATTTACATGCTTAGATCCCATCACAGAGGCAGGAAAGAAGGAACAGTGGTCGGAAGCGGATGTTAGATGGACCAGCGCACCACGTCTGCCCAGGAACGTAGCAGAGTGTGTTCCGTGTGAGGGCGAGGAGGTGTGTTCATTCCCCTGCCCACCCAAGAGGCCGTAGTCAGTGCCCGCTCAGGACTGTAGTCCTGCAGTCCCTCCAGTTCGAGGCTCTGTCTTCACGTCAGAGGCCTGAGCGGCGGCTGGCAGGGCCCATTTTCCATTGAGAACTACTTGCCCCCTTTTGCTTGTTGCTGTTTTCAAAGTCTCTGTGATCTAGAAGGTACTGGGCCTCGGTGGAGCTCGCAACTTAGCCCGTGGCTGCGTGTTATTGATTTGGGCGCAGGAGGGAGAGGATCCTGCTGAGGCTTGTCACCTGGGATGGTCAGAAACCTAAAGGGAACGGACAGAACCAGCCTCCCCCTTAAATAGCGCTCAGCAATCAGACAGCCGAGGAAGTGTAGATGCGGTTCATTGCGAGCCACAGAATCAGCTTCCTTGTGGCACTTGGATGTGTTTTCCTTGCCAATCCCAAGAACTTTAGCTCAGGGCAAGTCTCAGACGTGCTGGAGAAGGCGTGCCTTGTGAGGAGCGCAGCGGACAGCAGCGGGTGCCGAGAGGTGCCTAACCTGACCGTGGGGGCTGCCCAGCAGCCTTGGCCCCGGCCCCTGGCTTGTCCTGGGGGATGCGGTGTTGACACAGCTGTCACAGAGAGGCTGGAGTAGGTCTGCGTCCTGCCCATGTGAACACAACGCGTTGCGTGCTCAGGAAGTTCCCTGGTGGATGTTAGCATTCATTGTCAACGAAGGACGTTGTCTGGTTAACACTCGTCTTGTAGAGTCATTGCTGGTGTCAGAGACCCTCCTGGACGTGACACCTGCTTGGAGGGAGACGGAGGATTCAGCAGCAGTGGCTGGCTGAGCGCTGTTGTAAAAGCAGATTTCATTCAAAAGTCACAATACTGGCTTCTTAGGGGATTCTGTGGCGAGCTGTGAGTTTTCTCTTCCTGTCACCCCAGGGTGGGCCTGGCCAGGAAGCACCCAATCACCTGGGAGCACCCTAGAACATCAGAACCAGGGCCCCACCCCAGCCCCATAGAATCAGCATCTGTAGTCTAACAAGACCCCCAAGTGGCTCGTGTGCCCAGGGAGGGAGAACAGCCCTGGCCTAAATCAGAGGTTGTCAGCTTTGGCTGATGGGGGCCATGACCGGGGCACTCGTGCGAAGCCCACCTCTCAGGTCCCACCGCAGCTATTCAGATCCTGAGAGGAGGGGCCCTGAAGATCCATGTAGGTCACAGGCAGCCCCGGCGACTCCAACCTGCTAGAAAGCTTGGTTCTCCATCTTGGGCATGCATCCAAATCTCCCAGGTAGATTTTCATTGTTTAATTGAAAAAAAATGTTGCAAAAGCTTCACAATGCACCCTAAGAATTTACGTGACAGGTGTGACAGGTGCACGCTGGGAACTTACATCACAGGTGCACCCCAGGAGTTTACATGACAGGTGTGACAGGTGCATCCTGGGAACTTATATCACAGGGGTACCCTGGGAACTTACATCACAGGTGCACCCTGGCAACTTACATCACAGGTGTGACAGGTGCATCCTGGGAACTTACAGGTGCACCCTGGGAATTTACAAAAGCCATATACAGAAAACTAAGAACATAAAACCTCCATAGCCCTTCCTCAGTGACTGCACTGTTAGCATCTCAGTGTAGGACCAGTTTTTAAATGGCTGGAGTAGGTCTGGAGTAGTAGCATATGCCTGTGTGACTTTTTTTTTTTTAACTGCAATAACATTGATACCATACAAGCTATTTTCAAACCTGTTTTTCTCAGTTAACCATCTCTTTCTGTAAGAATAATTTTTTTCTGATTTCCCCAGTGGACCCCAAAGTGTCTTTTGTAATTAACCATTCTGTCACAGCTGAGCTCCCCCCAAGATCCATACGTCGTTTCTGGTTACTCCACGCACCTGCCCTGCATGGTCTGTCCCACCCTGCCCTCCCCCTCCAAACCCCACAAGGCGCTGACTTGTGGCAGGACTGGGCCGTTGAACCTGCAGGAAGTCCCGCCTTTGGGACTTCTCCCTGACTCACTTAGCTTCCTCTCCATCTAGGAAGGTGCTTGATGTGTTGAATGCAGATTGCAGGGTTCCACTCAAACCCCAGTGAGTGACAGCCTTCAGGGCATAGGGCCTGGGAACCTGCCTTGCTGGCTCATCTGACTTTCAGAACAGAGGCATCCTGGCCCAGTCAGTGGAGAAAGATGAGTTGGCCCCTACGTCTACCAAGAACATCGCCTTGTGTGTCTGGGTTCCGAGAAGGCGCGATGGCAGGCGAGCATGGGGTCTCCCTCTGATGCTTTCCCTAATAGGATCTGGGCTCTGCCGTTCGCTTATATTCATTCTCTGATAAGAAACTCAGCTTAGCTGGAAGGAGCCCCTATCTGAGGCTTGCAGCTGCGGCTCTTTTTGAGGGCTTAGCTATGCTTGTAATTTTCCCAGCCAAATTCACTCTCGACTTGGGTTCTGGCTCGTGATAACGGCCGATGTGTGACCGAGTGGGGATACAAGAAACCTGGAGCACTCCAGAAAATCCGCAGACGCGGGGTTTGAAGCTGAGAAACTCAGACACTGGCTTCCCGCAAAACCCTTTCAGGCAGCTTCACACAGAGGCGCTGCGGGATCTGTGGCTCGCGGCCACGGTGCCTGGAGCAGTGGCGGCTCTGCCGGTAGGGCTGCGGGCTCAGCATTGAGAACCGAGGGAACTGAAGCCCTGCCTGTCCCGAGATCTGTGTGCGTACCAGGCAGGGGGAGCCACGTGTGACCACGGGCAGAGGCCCCGAGAAGATCTTCACCTTAGTGGGTTCTGGGCTCCGTTTTCATAATGAGCATATTTTCCCTGCCTTTGTCTGAAGATAACGTGTGTTTTGAGATGGGAGGAGAGATTGCCATTCCCCTAGAAAACCTATCATCAGCCAGAGCCATGTGTGGTCACATCATATACCTCCGAGTCAGGAATCCTAGTAATCCCTCCCACAGCAACCCACCTGCGTCCCAAACCCGCCCCTATGTGTTCTGTTCCTGTGGTCATCTTGGAATGACTTCTGTAGCCTGATACTCCCATCCTGGCCCCCAGCATCATGGCCCTGTGCAAACCCCACGGCCCCCAAGCCTCCGTTTCCTCATCTACAACAAGGGTGTGTGGAGGAATCAAATAAGAGCTCCAGTCCCAAAGGACCCTTTGCACTGTGCCTGCCAGTTACAGGTGTTCCTGCACTCTAGCTGTTATTTGTACTATAAGTTCCTGATGGAGGGCCTGAAAATGACCATGAGTCGGTACTTAGAGCAATGCTCTAGGACTTGGAGCACTGTTTCATGGATTTCAGAGAAACAAATTAGATTCCAGAGCCTTGGTCATCACCGTACTGTCTGCCGGCACAGTTCTGAGGCCTGCCCTCTGTGCATATTGCCATCAAGAGCAGCCCCCCGCCCCGCCCCGTAGTCTCCCTCTCCTACACCTGTGCCTGGGAGAGCCTGGCCATTGTCGCCAGCAGCTCCAGCCCTGTCTGGGCCCATGCCTCACCACAGATGGAGCTCTAAGCCATGATGTCAGATGATAAAAGATGCTGCAGTCCAGGTCTAAGACAGATTCTAAGAATCACACTGTCGGAGCCTCTGCAATTACACGCTGAATGAAGTGGTGCCATCTTGAAACTGGGTGGGAGGCAGACAGAGGCAGTCTTGGGCAGGCTAGAGCGGGCCTCCAGACAAAGGGGAGGCCCGGGCTGGCCTGCAGGGTGGAGGGCACATGGAGCCGGGTCAGGGAAGAGGCCAGAGGTGGGGGGTGGCGTGGGAGTACACGGACGGTGCTGGAGGCCGGAGGCTGGGGCATGGGTGAAGGTGCCTGGCATGGCGTGCCCGGGGCCTGGGAACTCAGACCAGCCCCCATGGGCCTTTAAAAAGCCACAGAAAGTCCCCTGCCAGGAAAAACAACCAATGCTATTTAGAGAAAAAGCAAAGCATTCCTGACATCTAGACATGGGACTCCCAGGGGAGCAGTCCCCCACAGCGGGCTCTTAGCTGATCAGGTGCTGCCCATGGCCGTGCACCTGTGGGGGCTCCACACTGGTTTCTGGGGTCCACAGAAGGTGGGGTTCTCCCAGGAACATGTTCTCTCCTTGGGGAGGGGCCATGGGAACTGCAGCCACCGCCAAGGGCCTTCCAAGGGCACGTGTCTGTCCACGGCCATGGCCGGCTGGCTGGCTCCCTGGTCGGCTGAAGCAGCCATCTTTCAGGTGGCCGAGAAGCCAGCCTGGGGTGCCTGTCGCGGTGCTGCCCCATCCAGGGCCGCCGAGAAAGAAAACTCCGCTTTGTTACCATGCACATCAGCTGGGAACCAGGGGCTGCTGAGCCAGTGCTCCCAGGCCCAAAGCCCTGTGTGTGCAAGGAGCGCACACACACACACACACACACACACACACACGCAAGATGGTGGGGAGCCCGGCTGTGTGTGCATCCGTTCTGTAAGTAGGCGTGAGGGCCTCTCTGAGCACTTGGAGAATGTCCACACCCTCTAGTGGACACAGATGGCCAACGAGCAAGCCTATTCGGTGAGGAGAGTTAGGGAGCCAAGGGCACGGGGACAGAGTGGGCAGTGCTGGGGTGAGGTGGCAGTCCTGCTGTTGTCAATAGAGCAGTCAGGGAAGGCTCTCCTGAGAAGGTTATACCTGAGCACCACCCGGGAGACGTGAGAGAAGGAGCCCCACGGGTGACTGAGGGAGAGCAGCGCAGGTGCAGGGAGCCATGTGTGCAGAGGTCCTGAGGGGGCATGTGTGTGCTCTGCAGGAGGCAGTGCGGGAGGTGAGTTGGCAGGAAGCAGGAGGGGGGGCCGTCACAGCTGTCACAGCAGAGTGACGTGGTCTGACCAGCCTCTGTGGCGCCCCTCCTGCTGTGTGTGAAAGCGAGGCTGCTGTGGGTGGGAGGAGCGCACCCACCGGCCGCTGCAGCCGCATGGCAGCAGTGCAGGTGGTGGGTGCGGGTCAGAACCAGCATGCCTTTGGAGGGGCTGATGGCCGGTGCGTGAGGCGTGAGGGGCAAGCTCAGGCCCCATTGTCCCAGGAGGGTCCTTTGCCAGTGCCCACCCCAAACCTGTCCTCCCAGCAGCGCCATCTGGGGGCGAGGGCCAGAGGAACCCCCCTTCCAGAGCCGCCTCTCCTAGGAACAGCAGCCTTGAAGGCTTTCCCTGGGGGGGCCCCGGCTGGGAGGTGCGGCCGCCTGTCCTCTAGACAACGCCCTGCCCCGCTCGCCTGTCCTCTAGACAATGCCCTGCCTCGCTCGCCCTCCTGGACATGGGGACACAGGTCCTCCCCAGTGTCCTAGCCGTGGCTCACGGTGGCAGAGCCCAGACACGTGTCAGTGATGGAGGTGCGCTGTAGGTGATGCTCCCCGCCGCGTAGGTGTTATGGGGGGGGGACAGAAGTCAGGACAGGGGTGTGGTGCCGTGGTTAAGACACCACTCGGGGTGCTGGCGTCCCACGTGGAGTGACAGGTGCGAGCCCAGATCTGCCCTCCAATCCACAGGCAGCAAGGCAGCAGGCCACAGTTCCTGTAGCCGGGCCCCGCCCACCAAGTGTAGCCTGGCCCCTCCCACTGAGTGTAGCTGGGTCCTGCCCACCTGAGTGTAGCCAGGCCCCTCCCACCCGAGCGTGGCCAGGTTCCTCCCACCGAGTGTAGCCAGGCCCCGCCCACCTGAGCGTGGCCAGGCCCCTCCCACCTGAGTGTGGCCAGGCCCCTCCCACTGAGTGTAGCTGGGCCCCACCCACCCGAGTGTGGCCAGGTTCCTCCCACCTGAGTGTGGCCAGGCCCCTCCCACCGAGTGTAGCCGTGCCCCGCCCACCCAAGCATGGCCAGGCCCCTCCCACCGAGTGTAGCCAGGCCCCGCCCACCCGAGCGTGGCCAGGCCCCTCCCACCTGAGTGTGGCCAGGCCCCTCCCACTGAGTGTAGCTGGGCCCCACCCACCCGAGTATGGCCAGGTTCCTCCCACCTGAGTGTGGCCAGGCCCCTCCCACTGAGTGTAGCTGGGCCCCGCCCACCCGAGTGTGGCCAGGTTCCTCCCACCTGAGTGTAGCCAGGCCCCTCCCACTGAGTGTAGCTGGGCCCCGCCTACCCGAGTGTAGCCAGGCCCCTCCCACTGAGCCAGGGTCTGGTCCGGCTTGGTCTTGAAGCATTTTGATTTCTCTCAAGGTCCTGCCTTTCCTGTCCTTAGGCAAGTCGCTGGGAAGTGTATCCATGGGGAGTTTTAGACGGTCTGGTTGTTGGCGCTCTCTAAACGCTCTGCAAGGGAGATGAGTGTGGAGAGAAGCCGGATGCATTATTCATTGGACCAGCACTTCCTGCATTTCAGAAATGAGAGCACACCTGTGTTCAGGCAGTGCCACCCCAGAGTTTAGGAGGGATTCAGCTGGAGATACACTTGTCGCTTGATGTCTGGGTATTTTAGAAGTTAGGAGCGCATGGCTCGAAAGCCCTGTGCCCGTGAGAAGCCGCAGGTGGCGTTGTTATCTTTGTGTCTACTTGTCCTGTTTCTCCAGCGCCATGGCAGGACTCTTGATGCCGGGAATCGAGTCTTGTGCCTCCTCTCACCTGCAGTGCTGGCGCGCTACCCTGTCCTTGTTTGTTGTGGATGAGGGAGTCCCCGGGGAGAAAGCTGCAGAGGCCGGACCTGGAGTGGTCCTTTTCCTGCCGCCAGCCTGCAGACTTGCCCCAGAAATGCTGTGTCCGATGCCTGATCCATCGATAGGTTCAGGGGTGGCCTCTGATGACCTGTAGGGAAAATGCCCGTGTCTCCAGCCAGCTGTAAATAGAGCCATTATTCAACTGTTCTCGACCAGTGGTTCTCAACCTGGAGAAACACCAGGAGCACTCAGCAAAGTGCTGATGGCCGGGCCCGCACCCATCTCCCTCAGTGGGTCTGCTCATCCCTAGGCCTCCATGGCAGACTTCTATAAAGTAGCAGCCTACAACAGAAATGTATTCTCTAACGATTCTGGAGGCCAGAGATGCAGAATCAGGGTGTGGGGGGCCGCAGGCCCACTGATGGCTGTGGGAGAGCTTGCTTCCTGCCCCCACCAGCCCTGGTGGTCGCCAGCATCCCTTGGTTTGCATACACATTGCCCCATCTCTTCCTCTGTCTTCACACATGCCTTCTCTCCTTCTCTGTCTCACGTCTCTGCCTTTCTTTTATAAGGACTTTTGCTGCCAAGCCAGGGCCATCTGGATAACACGGGGTCAGCTCCCTGGAACCCTTAACTCAGTCACCCCGCTAAGAGCCTTTCTCTGAACGCCGTCTTGTTACACTCCCGAGCGTCTTTTGGGGACCACCATGTGGTCCCCTGTGGCAGGTGTGGTTTGGGGTCTGAGAGCAGGCGTGTTTGCATCTGACATGCTCACAATTGATGCTGAAATTCGCTCAGAGGTTAGAATTTAAGGGCTCAGACTGCTGCTCTGGGGGGAGAGAACTAATACAATGCCTGCTTTGGAATAGCACCTTTTCAGTGGAGTTCTTAAAATAGATTTTATCTCATGAGATTGATTTATGGTCCCCATTAAGCCAGATGCATAGCTATACCACTAGAATTAATTTTAAAGTTGCTAACCCTTAATTATTTGCTGAAGATAGGACAAAAAATGTTGGAAGCAATTTGGAAAGTCTTTTTATTCAGTCTGTATTTAAAACAATGGCTTTTCATATCCTCATACGAATGATGCAGCTAACATTCAAAACCGTGGACCACTCAGATGCTTTGTATCCTGAGAGGGCACAAAGGCCACCAGGCTGTGCAGTGGCTTCCCATAGCTGTGGCGTGTTTCCGTGGAATTCACAGATGATCCTGGATGCAGATCCTGGCTGAAGGAGCCCACGCCCTTCCTGGTGACGAGGCGTTAGGTCTTCATTGTCTTGTCTAAACTGTGTGGGTGACAATGTTTGTCCTGATAATTAGCGGGCTTACTATGATGATCAATTAAGTGCACTTTGTACCTGCCAAGTGTTTTGCAATATGCTACGTCTGTAATGATGAGGTTGCAAATAGAGAAGTGAAGGTCACTGTGGAAGTCTGTCTCCTGAAGACAGTTCTCAAGGAAGCCCTGGGTCTGAGGACTTTGGCGCTCTGCAGTGGCTTCTCTCGGGGCCAGGTGGCCGTTTCCATGGACGACCCCCGTGTCTCCCATCACACATGGTCTTTTAGTCAGTTTCTTTTCTTTTTTTTTTTTGACAGGCAGAGTGGACAGTGAGAGAGAGAGACAGAGAGAAAGGTCTTCCTTTGCTGTTGGTTCACACTCCAATGGCTGCCGCGGCCGGCGCACCGCGCTGATCCGATAGCAGGAGCCAGGTGCTTCTCCTGGTCTCCCATGGGGTGCAGGGCCCAAGGACCTGGGCCATCCTCCACTGCCCTCCCGGGCCATAGCAGAGAGCTGGCCTGGGAGACGGGCAACCGGGACAGAATCTGGCGCCCCGACCGGGACTAGAACCCAGTGTGCCGGTGCCGCAAGGCGGAGGATTAGCCTGTTGAGCCACAGCGCCAGCCACACATGGTCTTTTTCAACGTGCCCTTGACACTTCTTTCGCTGAGGTGTGGGGACTTGATGGCTTGCCTCCCCACCCGGGTCTGAGTGGTTTGAGCACAGCCCTGCAGGTGGCAGAGTAAAGGCTCTGTGATTCCTCAGGGGAGGTCCCAAAGGGCTGTGTGGCTGTCATCTTGCTTCTGGGAACCTGACTGTCTGGGGCCCTTCCTCCCCGAGGCCACCATGTTGTGAGGAGGCCAGAACTATCACACCCGAGGCCCTGGGTTCCGGGAGAGCAGGGACTGTGATGGTTTATCGTTGCCATTGCGTCTCCTGCACCCGTGTGGTGCCTCACAGCTGGCAGTCATCTTCGTGAAGCCATCAAGAGAGCAAACAAATCTCTGAGGATGTATCCCAAAATGTTCTCGAGGGCGGGCACTGGTGCAGAGGGCTGAGCTGCAGCTTGGGGTGCCCACATCCACCTCAAAGCACCAGTTCCAGTCCCGCTGCTCCACTTCTGATCCGGCTTCCTGCTAATGCGCCTGGGAAGGCAGCAGAGGACTGGCCCAAGTGCCTAAGTCCTGGCCACACCAACACGGGAGACCTGGCTGGATTCCTCACGCCTGGCTTTAGCCTGGCCCAGCCCCAGAGGCTGCTGACGTTTAGACGGTGAACCAGCAGGTGGAACATATTCTCATTCTCTCGCTCTCTCATCGTCTGTCCCCACCCCCGCCCCATCTCTCCCTCTGTTTCTGTGACTCTTTCTAACTGTAAATTTCCTCACTACCAACACAAATGTTGGAGTTCAGGCGTTCAGTTTTCTGGTGCTCACAGGAAAGAAGTCTATCTGCTTCCTTGGGCTTCTTCTGAACCCTCGCCTGTGCACGGGGACGGGAGGGCACCAGCTACCTCAGCTCCAGGTTCCTGGAGGAACCTCAGGAATAGATGTGCCGGCTCTGCTTCCTTGCTCCTGCTCTCAGCGTGTGCAAACCGCCCCACACCTGCATGCTGTCTGCCCTTAGGTCTCTCGATAGGTGCCCCCTGAAGACACAGGGCGAAGGCAGGCTGGGTGTTTTCTCCTTCTCTCTGACTCTCAAACAAGTTTAAGATGTACATACAGATATGATATAAACGACACAGATATATTATCTATGATATATGTGTATATGCCAGTGCAAACAGTTCATGAAATCCAGCATAAATTGGGTCTCAGAAACGCGTGGACTTTCTGTCTGGACCGATTTGCTGCTGGTGTGGATGAGAACGGCTCGCGCCCTGGCTGGCGATGCACTCTGCCCACGAAGACTGTTTCAGATTCTGGTCTTGTAAGGCAGCCTGTTAGCGCCTTCGTCGCTGCTCATGATAGCAGGCGCCACGCATCCTCTACACCGTGCACCGTGCTAGGCATGCCACACAGATGATCTCGTTTACGTCTCCCAGCCGCCCCGTGAGCCGGGTGTGCGGGCAGCACCCGTGGTCCACAGTCAGCCGCAGAGCCGGGTTTCCACCCAGACTGACTGCAGAGCGTGGGGTCTTGGTGGGGAGTCCCGGGGCCCTGATTATCCCCAGGGGAGTGACTTCAGCATGAGAAGCCCTGGAGGTCTTACAGTGTATCTCCTCGTGGTGCCCCTAGGTGCTTGGGCGAACGTCCAGGTTTCCTGGAACCGGGAAGTCACTGTTTCCTGTGATGCTGTGAACTGCCTGTTGTGATTATTGCTGCTGCTGCTCATCCACCAGGGCCTCCCGGCTCCCAGAGCGCCACCTGTTGGCCATATATCCCACTGCCTCTCTCCACTGTGAGCCTTATTCCAGCTGGTCCTCACCAGTCCTTGACCAGGTTACAGAACCGTGCAGCAATGGTTCCCTCTCCAAAGAGCCGCCAGTTTTCAGTGTTTGTACCCCAGTTGTCCAGGCCTCCTTAAATGTGCCAGGTTCTATCAGCCAAACCCTGCGTACCAGATCAATGCACAGAAACGGTGCCGATACCATGCCCAGCACCTGTTCCTCATCGCCTAACCGGCCTGTGTAGCATGAGGAGCGGTGGTTAGCTCAGGGAGACGGCCCTACCTGCTCTCATTGAAGAAACCGTCACGACCTCCGCTTTGCAGGTGGGTGCAGCGGGACAGCATGAAGCAAGCCAACGTCCAGCCTTGAGCTTGACCCGCCAGAAGCTCACAGGAGGTCAGACGTTGTATCTGCCACCCCTGTCGCTAATAAGCAACTTGGTACTTACTCTGCTTTGAACTGCACGGCCTAATTTATGCAACTGGACTGTATTTTCTATCACACACCTTCTAAATGTAGATATTGGTCCCCTTCCCCTCATTTGTATATTCAAATCGTTTTAATTTAATCCAAACCCAATTTTTTTTTATTCCCATCAGTAACCAATCGCAACCTGCCTGCCACCCAGGAAGATGCTGCCTCTTAAAGTGTGTCTCAGCACCCCCTTGCCACACTGATTTATGATGTGGCATTTAGCACCCTCGGCTGCCTCGGAACCCGAGGGGCAAATTGGTTACCTAGCAACCATGCAAACGATGCAGGTTGGCCCCGTTTTGTTATAATGGAATAATGTGTCTTATGAGAACGAGCAGCTGAGGTGTGCTCTCTGAGGTCAGGGCTCTGGAGCAAAGGGGCCTCTTGCGGATGGATTACACAGCCAGCCTTGTGTAGTCACCCTGACCATCCCGGGGCTGGGAGAACACTGCGGGCACATCCGGCTCACCTGGAGGTCTGTGAGCAGAGTGTGAATTCCGGTGCCTCTCAAGGGGAGGGCAGCCCCCACTGGAAGCGTGATTTCACACGAGTGGAGCCCGCTCGGCCCCAAGGGCAGCTGACTGGGGGAGGCGCACCACCCTGCCCCTTCCTCTACCCAAATGAAATCCCTGTGTTAACAAGGGAACCTCACAACGTTTGTGAAAAATGCATATTATGAGAAAACAGTGCAAGGGTTTCAAAAGGTTTTTGCACTGAAGTTATCGTTTCATTCCATTTCTTTCAAGTGAAAGAGAGAGAGGGAGAGAGAGAGAGAGAGTCTTCCATCTGCTGGTTCACTCCCCACATAGCCACGACAGCTGGAGCTGGGCCAATACAAAGCCAGGAGCTTGCTCCAGGTCTCCCACGTAGGTGCAGAAGCCCAAGCACTTGGACCATCCTCTGCTGCCCTCCCAGGCACATTAGCAGGGAACTGGACTGGAAGTGGAGCAACCAGGACTCTAATGGGCACCCATACAGGATGCTGGTTCTGCAGGTGGTGGCTTTACCTGCTGTACCACAGCACCCGCCACTCGTTCTGTTTTTCCATGAACTTTTTAAGTCCCCTTGTGTAATTACCTAGGTATGTAACGTGTCAATAAGTCGTAAGATTGCATGGTGACTATAAAGATAAATAGAAAGTCACCTGTAATAAAATAGCTTTAAAAGGAAAATGCTCAGGCATGATTGCGTCAGCAGGTATGACGTAGAGAAGTGTTGGCACTGTTCGCCGTGAATGAGCTCAGACTTAGGAGACCTGAGAGACTGGAACCTCTCTGGAGCAGAGACCCTAGCAAAGGGGTCTGCAGAGGAAAATCGCCCAGCAAACTCTCCGCTTATGCAAACAGCCAGATGCTGGGCCACATTGCCTCCATGAATGCGTGATGCAGCGATGGGAATCAGACAGGAAATGAGATCATTCTTCAGCGAGGGGACGCCCTGGAGTCTCAGGACTGGGCCGCGCCTGGCTCTCCCATGGACAGCCATGCTGGTAGCAGCCAAACACCACCCCCAAGTGTCCAGCTCCTCAGTGTGGCCTCCGTGCTGGCCTGCCTGGCCGTGCCGGGCCTTGCTTCTCACTCCGCTCAACACAGCCTCCGCTCCTTGACCCGTGCTTCGATTCCTCCCACAGCCTCGTCGCTGTTTGCTCATCATCAGGGGAGACAGTTTGGAAAGTTTGGTAGGACTTTAGGGAGGATTCAGCGATCCCTGTAAAGTGCTTGGTGAACACAGGGCCTGCTGTCCCGGGGGAGCTCAGTGAGGTGTGCTCTCAATATTCCAGTACTGAGCGCAGGGTCACCTATGGCTTTTCAACTGGACGAGGGGATGAAAGCAATGCAGCCGCGGCGGAAACCCAGAAAGCCCGGTCTTTCCCTGGGCGAGGGAGCTGCAGCTCAGGGTTCTCCCATGATGCCTGCAGCTCTCTGGAGAAGCTGCTAGTCCGCCGTGTGCTGGGTGTTCAGGAGGCTGAGTGTACAAAATGTATTTGCAGCTAGGGACAATCTCAACTTTTGATGAGGTTGTATCCCGACAAATTGAACTCGTGGGTTTATCTACACATCATACCTTCACCTGTAGAGGCGTGTCTGTGGGTCTTTAGCATGTAGACCTGCAAACACACACACACACACACACACACACATTTCAAAGGGGTGGACCGTCATCTCCCAGTGTCCAAGGGGCCTTGGTTCCAGGACCCCCTAAGGATACCCACAAGATATTCCAACCCCTTATATGAAACCCACAGATATTCCAACCCCTTATATGAAATGGTGTGGTATTTGTCTAGAATGCATGTGTGTTTTCTTGTATGCTTTAAATCACCTCTAGATTGCTTAAAATACCTAACAAAGGGGCCGTGCTGTGGCACAGTGGGTTAAAGCCCTGACCTGCAGTCCTGGCATCCCTTATGGGTGGTGGTTCAAGTCCCAGCTGCTACAATTCCGATCCAGCTCCCTCCTAAGGCACTTGGGAAAGCGGCGAGGTTAGCCCAAATCCTTGGCCCCTGCACCTGTGTGAGACCTGAAGGAAATTCCTTACTCCTGGCTTTGGATTGGCTCAGCTCTGTCTATTGCAGCCATTTGGGGACTGAACCAGCAGATGGAAGACCCCTCTCTCTCTGTCTCTACCTCTCTCTGTACCTGTACCTTTTAAAAAATACCTAATACAAGGTGAATGCCATGTGAATAGCTGTTGGCTACGTTGTTTAGGGAATGTCCACCAAAAGACCCGGTGTGCCTCTTCCTTGGGGCACCCTTGTCCCCTGGGTGTTACTGATCCTCAGGTGTTTGGGTTTATGGATAAGAGTCCACAGGACCGGGAGCCGACTCAGTGGTGAAAGATGACTCCTCAGTGCCAGAATCCCCCTTGGTGCCTTTCCCTAGGCAGCCATCATGTGATGTGTGTCTCCCAGAGGTTCTTGTTGCAAAACAAGCAGATGTATCCTTTTGGTGTTGTGCTGTGCCTGAGGCGGGAGCCTTCCCTACCTCCATTCCTGCACCTGCTCCCCTCACCTGTCACCTGCTGCTTCTCTCCCTCATTTGGTTCTTGGATCTTCCTCCTGCTTGTTCATGCCTATGGGATGGCTCCTTTAATGGAGGAACCCTAATTTGTTCAAACATTCCTTCGATAGTTTTCGTAAGATAGAAATACCTAAAGCAGAAAACAAAGTAGCCCATCACTTCACGACCCAGATGACCAAGTTACCATTTCTCTTCTAGCAAAATCAAAGTAATGGACTCGTGTGGTGGAAATAGGAGCAGGGCGAGGTGGGCAGGGAATAGAGCTTGACCAGAGCCGCTCCTCCCAGCAGCCCTGGCGTGGACCCACGTTTCTTTGCTTCCAGTCCGTGCTCTGTGTGTGTGCTGCTTTCTTTGTTGCCTGATCTTTCTCGGGCTTGTGCCCCATCACGAATTGGGCTCACAGACGCCTTGGAGGCATAGGCTGTGCACACTCTCCCCTTGCATTCCTCCTTTCCGGCTGCTTAGTTAAAGTTGGCAAAGGACGTTGAAGGTGCATAGCTTAAGGTGGGAGTGGGTGCCCCAGTGCTGTCTTCCCTCAGCCCAGCCAGCCCATGGCTGCCACTGTGTGGGCACACCCTCTCTCTGCACCTGCGGCTTCTCCAGGCTCTTCCAGTGCCTTGGAGTTCCTTGCCTACACAGAGAGCCTGGGAGCAGGGGAGTTAATGTCCCCAGAGGTAGCCTGCAGCCAATGCAGTGCCGACAGGGTCAGTGGGTCAGTGATGGGGCCCCTGTGTGTGGAAGAGCTGCAGTCTGTTGTTTCTTGCAGGCCCCAGTAAAAACCAGCTCAGCAGGCCACCTGGATTAGAGGGTGAGGTCTCTCCTCTTTTCTCCCCCTCTGCCTTCTCTCTCCTGCTCGCTGAATCCATCCACTGATATAAAAGTACACGCAGTGCTGGCATTGTGGCATAGTGAATAAAGCCACTACCTGCAACACCGGTAGCCGTAAGTGTGCCAGATGGAGTCCCCCCTGCTCCATTTCCCATCCAGCTCCCTGCTAATGGCCTGGGAAAGGTAGCAGAGGATGTCCCAGGTACCTGGGCCTCTGCCACCCATATGGGAGATCTGGAAGAAGCTCTTTGATCCTAGCCTTGGCCTGGCCCAGCCCAGGCTTTGTGGCCATCTGGGCAGTGAACTAGTAGATAGAAGATCAATCTCAATCCTCTCTCTCTCTCTCAAAAAAAAAAAGAAAAAAAAAAAAAGAAAACTACTTGCACCCAAGACCTTGTCCCAGGCACAGCCCTGATTCAATATGGAGCCCCAGCTCTGCTTCTCTGTAGCTGGTTATGTGTAACAGGTCACTTCCTACACAGTAAGCTCCTTATCTCTAACTGACAGTGACAGTTAGAGGTCGTCGGGACATTTAACAGAGGTCATATATGTGAAACGTCTGGTGTGCTGCTCATCAGTACATACTTAAAATTCTTTCATGTATTATATCTGTTAGATACCAGCAATTGCATTATACAGAGCTACTTAATGACATACTTACATCAAAAGCCTGGTGAAGGCTAAATTTTCTAAAATTGGTCTTGGCCTTCAACAGGGGTCTCTTTCCTTCTGGCACTTTGATTTAGTCGATGATTTCGAGCGCCAACTGTGTGGCAGGCAGGCCCCTAGGAGCAGACAGCAACACACCCCTTTAAGGTGTTCATGTGCAGATGGATCTGTCCAGCAAAGACGTCTGCACCCTGGAGACGTGAAGTCCAAGGGAACCTCTTTGTCACCTCTAGAAGCCTAATCGTTTGTAAAATATACGCGCTGAAAGCACTGTGGTGGGTTTATCTGTTTTACACGGTTTTTAGACTCCCAGTAACACCTGTGTACCAGGCTGTATGCTCAGCACGCTCCATGTGGGAAGATAAATACCCTTGGCCCCGGAACCTACGAAGGCCTACAGGCTGCCGAACTAGGACAGTGGAAGAGCTCAGCTCACTTCTGATAGCCAGCTTGCAACTCTCAGACCCAAAAAGAAATTTAAAAATGTCTTTCTAATCACTGGTTCTAATACAAATAAAATGTGGTGATTCATTAATCTCCTTACCCTCTAATTGCAAATTGAGTTTTCTCTAGAATACACCTAAAGGAGGTAGATGCCCATTAGACAGTTCAGGGGAGTTTTATTTAAGCTGCAAATAAAATTAGTTTACTCATTTTTAATTTAATTCCCAGAAGGCATTTTGGAAGCCTTCCCTTCTCATTTGACCTAAAACCATTTTTTAAAATTATTGTTCTCCTAAATTGAAGCCCTTTCCAGCATTGCGCATTAGAAGTCTTAAAACTCATCTGTTTTCTTTTTTGTAATTGACTTACAAATGCATAATTGACTCACAAATGCATAATTGACTATGCATGGCATTTTAAAAGGGCAAAGTTTCCATTTGTTTCTCGATTTCTTTGAGGGTCTTCATCTTTCTGAGCCATCTCCCAGCAATATTCCTAGGGATTGCTCAGGTCTCCCACGGATACCCCACCCCACTGGCTTCTGGGTGGAGGGGCTGCGTATCCTCCCAGCAGTCATGGCGGCAGAAGATCTAGCCGATGCAGGACAACTTTCAGAGTCTTCATTTGCAACTAAAGTCATCTGTACAACCGTTTCTATGTTGCATTAGCAAAACTGAACACCACCCCTACACAGTGCTTAGGTATTTTTAATAGAAGCACAAAGAATGCAACAGTTGTCATTTGAAAAGGGGCTTTTGAAAGATGACCTGTATTTAAAGCAAGCCAGCCCAGCAGCAGATGGCTGCTCGTCTACTGTGTGAGTAGACGCCCATGTATCCCCCTTGCAGTGTGAAAGAGGCATGTGGCCGTGTGTAGAGGAGCATCGGGGAGAGAGGAATGTCCAGCCAAAGCTGTGAACCCAAGACTCCTTATTTGGCCCACCTGTTTCTACTTGAGGCCAGAAAGTGACTTATGCATGCTTTTCACTGACATGGTTGACGTCAGATGAGCAGGTGGGTATCTTATTATTGGTTTCTCCAGAAGCCAACAGAAGCAAAGATGTAAGTAGGATTTGGTTTGCATGGGAGATGTAGGAAAGTGAGGAAACAAGAGCCAGCCAGCCGCTTCCATGGGAGGCTGGAGTGCAATGCCACCAGGAGACACTGGAAAATCATATGAAAATACAAAAGCTTCAGATAAAGATGTAGAAACTGGAGTGTTTATTTGCCAGTCCATGGGTGATTGGGTGTGGGCTGCTACTAGAGGATGCTAACTCTCCAACACTCCTAAAAAGAGTTGCCTTCTGTACCTTAGGAGAAAGCCGTTAGATAAGGAGATGTAGGTACTACAGGCCAGGAGGGAAGTGATTAAGACCTGGGGCTACAGATGGAGCCCGATTAAGAGTCTGGCTGCCTGAGGGACCAGTAGGTGATGTGGGTCAGACCTCAGTGGACAGCCACTCGCTTGAATTTCACTGTTGATCTCCATCTGCTGACAGATCTACCCGCTGTATGTACTTACAAGCGTCTTCATCATCCAAATACATCCCATGTCTCTCTTGCAAACGACATCTCTCACACAGTGGAACTCCCTCCCGAGCCACTCGGCTTTTCTCCAGAATCAGGATCTCCAAGGGCACCTTCCACATCATGCAGTTTCTCCACAAGACAGAAGGTGATGGGGGAGGGGAGGCTCCTGGAATATCATTGAGTCCAAGTTCTTTAACTGGCTTCTTCTAAAACCCAATTTGCGTCTGGCTGCTGACACTTGTTAACACAGCGTTTCTGTGTTACAAGCTGAGAATGTTTCTGGAAGAGTTTAAAGGGTCCTTAAGCAGGTTAGTGGGTCTTATTTTCTGTCTGAACCAACTGTTATCCAAATGCATTTGACATTGGGCATGCGGGCGAATTGGCGAAGGGGTCCTTGGGAGTTCCAAGCACAAATCCTGTTAGCAGGTAATAAGATTATGTGCACAAGCCATGTAGAATATATGGTTCTATCGGCTGAAGGGGAGCTCTGAGATGCCAAGTTGTTAATGGGATTCAGCATCTGTGTCTTTCATGAGTTTCCAAACAGACGGAGTTCAATGCTACCCAAATTACCTACAGAATCAAAGCTACATCCAAGTGTGGAGTGGGTGTTTATTTATTACTTCTTCTCTGGGGAAAAAAGGGCTTTTTTGCTTTCTAACCCTTTTTATCTTTTATGTTTCAATTCCTTTCCACCTTACAAAAATGTGAGAAAATGAACCAAATATGAAAACTCATGTTGCATTTCAAAGTGTCCGACCACAATCAATAAACCAAGATAATGTGAGATTCTAATTTTGGTGTTTAACAGGATAAAGGTTATTGTCTAATAGTGTTTGAGAAAGGAGGAAAAGTAGTGTGTTGAGTGCAATACAAACCCCTATATTTTGTATTAAGATCTTTTGCAAGCTCTAGCCATACAGTGCAAACATAGGATATTATTTTTTCTTCCTTTATGGTTTTGGATCACTTTTAATATACCTCATTTCCGTAGTCTACTCTTTGAAATGTACTTTGTAGGCTCTACTGACCTTTTCCTTTGGAAAATATTACAAAGAAGGTTCAGTTTCATCACATTCAAGCAACTGAGTGGTTTGCAATTTTTTGCCAGAATTTTTACTCTTTTTTGTGGAATTCAGTCTTAGTACTCAGTAGCCACCCAATGCCACCCAATGCAGTCACCTGTCACCACGGTGATGAGTGCAGGCATCCAAGCATCAGACTGGAGCAGCCACGTAGGATCCCAGCGATCTTCTCGTCAGTTTGTGCGTCTGTAAAGTGAACTCAGGCCTGTGTATCATGAATCCTTTTTGTCTCTCATGTCCACTCGTTCATGGGGTCCATCCAGACCGGGGCAGCTCACACTCCGCCCCCCTGTAGCATCTGTCCTGCTGTCAGACCTGGCTCTTCCTACTGCTCAGAGCTGTTCAGCTTGTTCCCTTCTAGTGGATTCTCACCCTGCTTTGCTAGCCTGCAGCAGTCAACCCACCAACCTCGGCACAGCCAGCCTCTCCTTGTGCTTATCTCCACTGCAGTGGTCCTTCCTTGGAGGGGTCTTTTTGGGTTACCCTACCAAGTTAGTACCCACCCAGCTGTTCTCCGTCAAACTTCCCACTTACATTTCTTCTCTGCCATTGACCACCACCTCAGAGCGTCCGGTTTGCACACCAGTTGCCTGGCTGTTGTCTGCCTCCAGTGCTGCACTGAGAGCTGTGTGGAAGGCAGGGCTCTCATCAGTCTTTTTCTCAGCAAAAATTATTAGTGACCACATGGAGCTTAGCGCACGCTGAGTGCTCCGTAAATATTTGATTGACTCCATTCATTTTAAAATAGTAAATATTGGGGTGCACTACACCCCATTTGGAACTTAGTTCATGCTAGTCTTAAATATATCTCAAATAGTTTCTGATACCGTGAGGACTTTTTTCAGTCTTCTGATCTCCCTGATACCCAGTACTGTGCTTCACACACGGCAGGTGCTCGGATGAATGGATGGCATGAAGACGTAAGGACAGCGTCTCTGAGGGAGGGAAACTAGCGTATGTGGGGCATCCTTGTGTGTGTGCTGATGTCTGCTTTCTCCTTGAGCCTCCGTGACAAACCTCCCCATGTCCCAGATGAAAACCCTGAGTTCAGGATCCCACAGGGCGTGGAGCAAATCAGAGGTCCAAGCCCAGGTTCCCTGTAGGACCCCATTAGGAACAGGGACTCTGTGGGTGTTCCTGGGGGAGGCAGAAGAAGGGGAGTGGAGCCACAGGTGCACGGCTCTCTCACCAGACTCATTTCCATCAGTGAGTACCTACATGTGCCGCCTGCTTGTTGCACGTGACCATGTTCAAAACTGGCTCAGAGATCACCACCACCCTGGTGTTGACAGAGCTGCCTTGAGATGGGAGGTAGGTCACCTGTCCATGTCTGTGGTCCCCCAAAGGAAGAAGGCCCCACAGGGAGGAGGGAAGAGGCATTTCAGCTCACTGGAGGCAGCCATCATCACTAGGATGCACATGGCACTCAAAGCCCTCCTTAACTGCACATTTCACCTCTGTGGAGGTGAGAGCCCTTGCGAGACCTGATCAAACAGAAGTACCCACTGTGCACAGAAGCCATGCAGTTCAATTTTAGGATGGCCATGAACCCAGGGAGAAAAGTGTAGCTTGGGAGATTTCCCAGGACTGTAAGCAGTGGATATGTTTGAATAAAAAGAGCCATAGGTCATGGTACGTCCTCTTTTAGGAAGTGGAACTGTATCGTATACCAAATGGACAGATCTGGGGGACAGATCTCTTCAGACGTGTCATCGCAACCTAGCTACTGCATTTCTCAGCCCAGTTAATTGACTTTATCCCACTGTCCACGTCTGGTTTTACATTTGATTGCTTTTATAATCAGTTACAATGCCATTGCACGACCAGTGTGTACCTGGAAGTGTTCTAGCGCAAATGCAGAGGCATGGAAGCAATGCAACCATTGGTCTCTGTTTTGTCTAAAATTTTTGTAGAACCCAGTGCATTTGGTACTGCAAATTCTCTTCTAAGTCCCCCTAAAATGGCTTCAAATCTCCCAATCAATGATATTTTAAAGCAGAGCACACATCAGGGTATTTAGCTTTAATGTGATCATTGCCCCAGGCTGCAATAAAAACAGAATTCTCCCCAATTATTATCAGTCAGTCCTCCTCCGTACTCCATCATGATAAGACTGAGCAACTTTCGTTCCTCACCAGGCAGCTAATCATCCCTTCGCCTCGCGTTCTTTTATAAATGGAATTGAGCAAATTTCATTACAACATGGTAATGTGCCCCAAGCAGGGATAGAGGTGTAACAGTCTTGGAGGTGTCTTGCATAAGAACATTAAAACGTGGAGTGTGGGTTGCATTATCTACCTCAAGGACTCTGTATGGAGACAGAGGGAGAAAGCAGACACCAGAGCAGGTGCAGGGCCTTTGCCTGTGAGTTGGTCTCCTTCCCTCGTATGATTTCTTGCCATGAGAGAGACGCAGCTGCCTCATCCACGGTCCATACACAGGCTGCACCAGCCCCGCCACTCAGAGCAATCCTCCCACACCTGCTTTGCCTCAGCCACTGGCTGCCCCCTCCTCCAGTCCTGCAAAAGCACCTGAAGAATTGACGCTATTGGTAACTTCACTTCCCTAAAAACGACTCCCTTGCCAACTGGTTTTAGGAAAGATCTCTCTGGAAAGATGCCAGAGACACTCTAGTTACTAAATCCTATCGCTGTTTTTCTTATTTGTTTTGAACTCTTAACTAAGTGTCAGTGCACACCGCGGTGCTGTTTCTGCTGGATGCAATGTGGAACAGCGAATCTCCAGGGCGTATCCATCTTGCACCACTGAACCCTCACACCTGCTCATGAGCGACACCCCAGACCCCTCTGCTAGCCACGGGCAGTGACCACTGCACGCTGACCCTGTGTGTCTGAGTATTTTAAATCCTTCGTGAAATGGGGACCATTCCCTGTTTGTCTTTCTGCATCTGGCCTATTGTATTCAGTGTGATGTCATCTGCATTCACCCATGTTGTGTATTGCAGGGTTCTGTCCTTTTTCTTAGGATTTATATTATGTATTTGAAAAGAAGAGTCAGAGAGAGAGAGAGAGAGAGAGAGAGAATCTTCCATCCACTGATTCACTCCACAAATGGTCACAATGACCAGGGTTTGTCCAGGCCAAACCAGGAGACAAGAACCCCATCCAGGTCTTCTATGTGGGGCCAAGAATGTGGACCGTCTTCTGTTGCTTTCCCAGGCACATTATCAGGGAGCTGGACAGGAAGTGGAGCAGCTGGGACCTGACCCAGTACCCGTGTGGGTTGCCTACGTGGCACACAGCAACTCAACCCTCTGTGCCACAACACTGGCCCCAAAGGGGCTCTGCCCTTTCTGAGGGTGAACACGTCCCAGAGTATGTAAGCTGCTTTTCCCAGGTCCATTCTGCTGCCCATGGGCATGGGATTGCTTTCACGTCTGGGCTGTGTGAATAGAGCCACAGTGAGCACAGCAGAATTCCTGTCATATCTTCACGTCTCCTGGAGATCCAGATGTCAATTCTTTTGGATGAATAAATACCCATAAGTGGGATGGCTGGATCTTTGGTGGAAAGTTTGTTTTTTTAAAGATAAATAACATGACAAATGCCACCCAAGAATAAAAAGGGGAATATTCAGACCATTAAAATGAGAACTGAAAGGGGAAGCGTTACAACTGCTACCACTGGAATAAAAAGGATTTTCAGAGAATTACATGACCACCAACCGGACAGCCTGGGGGAAATGGAGAATATCCTAGAAACATCAGACCTTCCGAGGCTGAACCGTGAATCAATGGGAAGCCCAAACAGACCCGCAACTAGAATGCAGATTGCATCAATGATCAAAAAATTCCCATCAAAGGAAACCCAAGACCAGATGGTTTGTCTACCAAATAATGAAAGAAAAATCAATACCGGTTCTCCTCAAACTCTTCCCAGAAATAAAGGGGTGGAACCACTTCCCAACTCATGACAGCAGAAGCCAGACCCTGACACCAAGCTCAAACAAGATGCCCTAGGAAAGCAAAGCTGTGGACCAGTACCCCTGACTGGAGGATTTACCCATGAGACCAATGGAAGATTTAGCTCATGCGCCATGGCACATTAACATACTAAAAAGCACAATCACAAATTCTACCAGATACAGAGAAAGTCAGACCCTTTCATGATAAACCTCATAATTAGGGACCAAACTCTAGTTAGGGCTAGAGGGAAAGCCCTTCCTCACAGTAAATGCCATCTGTGAAAATCCCACAAGGTAACTTCATACCGGGTGGTAAAATGCCAGGACACCCATGTCTCTCAGCTCTGTTCACGGTCCTCCAAGTCCTAGGCAGAGCATCTCAGCACAGAAAAGAAATCACTTGGTCTGGGTGGATGATCTTTCTGATGTGTTGTTGGATTCTATTGGCCAAGATTTTATTGAGGATTTTTGCATCTATGTTCATCAGGGATATTGGTCTGTAATTCTCTTTCAATGCTGCATCTTTTTCTGGCTTAGGAATTAAGGTGATGCTGGCTTCGTAGAAGGAATTTGGGAGGATTCCCTCTTTTTCGATTGTTCTGAATAGTTTGAAAAGGATTGGAGTTAGTTGCTCTTTGAATGTCTGGTAGAATTCAGCAGTGAATCCATCTGGTCCTGGGCTTTTCTTTGTTGGGAGGGCCTTTATTACTGATTCAATTTCTATCTCAGTTATGGGTCTGTTTAGGTTTTCGATGTCTTCCTGATTCAGTTTAGGTAGGTTGTATGTGTCCAGGAATCTATCCATTTCTGATAGGTTTCCGTGTTTACTGGCATACAAGTCCTTGTAGTAATTTCTGATGATTCTTTTGATTTCTGTGATGTCTGTTGTTATGTTTCCTTTTTCATCTGTGATTTTACTGATTTGCGTCTTTTCTCTTCTTTTTTTTGTTAGCTGGGCCAGTGGGGTGTCAATCTTGTTTATTTTTTCAAAAAACCAGCTCCTCGTTTGGCTGATTTTTTGTAATGTTTTTTTGGATTCAATCCTGTTGATTTCTTCTCTGGTTTTAATTATTTCTTTTCTCCTACTAGCTTTGGGTTTGGTTTGCTGTTGGTTTTCTAGATCTTTGAGATGTACTGTGAGCTCATCTATTTGGTGTCTTTCCAGTTTCTTGATGTAGGCACCTATTGCTATAAACTTTCCTCTTAATACTGCTTTTGCTGTATCCCACAAATTTTGGTATGATGTGCTGTTATCCTCATTTACTTCCAGGAAATTTTTGATTTCTCTTTTAATTTCTTCTATGACCCATTGTTCGTTCAGGAGCATGTTGTTCAGTCTCCATGATTTTACATGTGTTTTAGGGATTCCTGAGTTGCTAATTTCCAACTTCATTCCTTTATGGTCTGAGAAGTTGCATCGTATGATTCTAATTCTTTTGAATTTGCTGAGACTTGCTTTATGGCCTAGTATGTGGTCAATCCTAGAGAAGGTTCCATGTACTGCTGAGAAGAATGTAAATTGTTTCTAAGAAGGCACCTTTCTCCAAAGGGAGGAAGGGACCTCCACTTTGACTGTGACCCTGTCGGAATAGAAGCAAAATCGGCGAACCCTAAAGGCTTCCATAGCCTCAGCAACTCATGACTAGAGCCTAGGGAGATTCCTGACGCCATAAATAAGAGTGTCAAATTGTTAAATCAACACCAGGAGTCACTGTGTACCTATATCCCATGTGGGATCTGTCCTTAACATGTTATCTAATGTGAGGTAACGCTGTAACTAGTGCCGAAACAGTATTTTTACACTTTGTGTTTCTGTTTAGATGCAAACTGATGAAAATTCCTACTTAATACATACTGAACCGACCTACTCTATATAAAGATAATCGAAAAGGGGGAAAAAAAAAAAAGAAAAACTCAGTGTTACATTGGAAACTGCATCAAAAAAAATTTATCAGTCTCAAATATATATATATATATATATATCTCATGTAGGATCTATGTCTTTAATGTGCTGTACAATGTGACTCAATGCTAAAATGAGAACTCAAAGACTATATTTCACTTTGTGTTACTATATGAGGGCAAAGGGACGAATTCATAACTTAACACATACTAAATTGATCACATGTATACAAAGAGAATTGAGAACGAATCTGGATGTGAACAAAGGGGTGGAGGGGGCGGGCAAGGGGGGAGGGTTGTGGGGGGAGAGGGAAAATATGGGGGGAAACCCATTGTAATCCATAAATCATACCTTGGAAATTTATATCCTAAATAAAAGTTTAAAAAAAAAAAAAAGAAAAGAAAAGAAATCAAAGATGTCCAAATTGGGAAGGAAGAAGAGTCGTTATCTGCGTTTGCAGATGAGGTGACCCTACATGCAGAAAACACCAAAGACCCCATAAGACAACTAATAAGTGAGTTCGGCCAAGTTGGGAGATACAAAGTTAACATAAAAATCAGTTGCATTTCTATACACTGATACCACAGTATCTGAAAAGGAAACGAGAAAAGCCATCCCACTGTAACAGTGTCAGAAAGAATAAAGTTAGCACAAACATGATGAAGAGTGAGACTCCACGAAGACACTCTGCAGAGTACCTTCATGGTATTTCAGAGTACTTCGTGGAAAAATAGCATTAAAAGTCAGTGTCTACTTGGGTGCAGAATAATTGAGGAAGGTTGCTATAATATGCATTTCCATAAACTCTTTGGAGACTCCTCATATACTGAAAATTATAAGGTGTTGATAAAAGAAGTCACAAACAAATGGAAAGACGTCCCACGCAGGCAGGTGGGACGCTTACTGCCAGTGGCTTACACAGCCAGCCTAATCCCCATCAAAACAGCCATGGTTTTCATTTTTACAGACAGAAACATAATCGTCTCACTTCCTGATCTGTCCAATCAGCCTTGCCTGTGACTCTACCTCAGTGTCCCTGGCTGGGTCTCATTCCTCCTTGCGCCCCTCATGTCGAGTATCCCGCAGTTCATAGTTTGTGACACTTCTCTTTGCTTCCCAGGTGGGCGCGGCCACTCCCACAGGTTCATGCAGGCCATCTATTCTAATGGCCCCCAGGACTGCACGTCAAGCTCCCCCCTCCCTTGTGAGCACCCGGATTTGAATGTCTAGCTTCCTGTGAGCATTTGCAACGAGATGTCCTTGTGCCGCTGTTAAAAGCTTGAGAACAGGCACAGGGCAGATAAGGGAAGGAAAGCACAGATCTGGTCCACCTGTGCTCAAATCCCGGCTCTGCACTATGAAGCTGCTTCCTCCGGCCAGCTAATTCACGTTTCTGGACCTCCCTGTCCTGAGAAGTGAACAGGGATTTTGCTTTAATATAGTACTTGCCCTACAGGACTCTTTTATGACAGTTATGCTAAATAATCTGTGTAAATTCTCTAAAGCAATACCCAGCAATGTCAAATACCCTTTAACTGTTAGCCAGAATGGCAATTAGTGATCTTTCAAAAAAGATTGATTGGTTTATTTATTTGAGAAGCAGAGTTAGAGAGAGAGGGAGAGACAAAGAGAGAGAGAGACATCTCCCATCTACTGGTTCACTCCTCAAATGACCACATTGGCCCGAGCTGGGCCAATCTGAAGCCAGGAGACTGGACCTTGTTCTGGGTCTCCAACACGGGTGCAGGGGCCCAAGCACTTGGGCCATTTTCCACTGCTTTCCCAGGCCATCAACAGAGAGCTGGATCAGAAGAGGAGCAGCGGAGACCTGAACTGCAGCCGATATGGGATGCCGGTGCCACAGGCAGAGGCTTAACCTACTATGCCAAAGCACCAACCCCAATTAGTGATTTTTAAAGTCAGTAAGCGTTTCTCAGTACCTTCTGTGAATTATTTCAGGTATCCCAGAACAGTCTTATGGAATAGTCGCTATTGCTGTTCCCGGTTTACAGATGAGGAGACAGAGGCACAGAAAGGTTGATTAACTGGCTCGAGGACACACAGCTTCTCTCAGGCCACATAGTAGGTGGTGGGCCCATGACTTAACCCAGGCCAATCTGACTTCAGAGCTTGAATTCTGACCCCTGTGCTGTTACCTCCCCTGCCCAACTGCAAATACAGAATTGGCCCATCGTCTTCTCTCAGAAACTGCCTCTCCCTCCGGCCTCACCCCCCTACTGCCTCTCCCTCCCCCAAGGTGCGTGTTTAACCCCTTTCTCTCTCACCTGCCAGTTAGCGCATGCTGTACCCGCATATTCCTCGTATCTCTGTCCCACTGTGTTCCCACTGCGCCTGGCCAACTGGACCCTCTCCTCTGGCGCCACCTGCTGTGTCCGCCCCTGACTGTTCACAGTACGCTAGCCCCCTGGCCTTTCCAACCATCCCACTCACTCGGGGCACCACAGCCACCATACTTTGGAGAAGTGGAGAGAGGCTTTCCAGCCTCCTAACATGAAGACAGAGGGGTTGCAGCAAAAGCACATTGGGGCCAGCGCCACAGCTCACTAGGCTAATCCTCCGCCTGCGGCGCCGGCACACCGGGTTCTAGTCCCGGTCGGGGTGCCGGTTCTGTCCCGGGTGCCCCTCTTCCAGGCCAGCTCTCTGCTGTGGCCCGGGAGTGCAGTGGAGGATGGCCCAAGTGCTTGGGCCCTGCACCCCATGGGAGACCAGGAGAAGCACCTGGCTCCTGCCTTCCGATCAGCATGGTGCGCCGGCTGCAGCAGCCATTGGAGGGTGAACCAATGGCAAAGGAAGACCTGTCTCTCTGTCTCTCTCTCACTGTCCACTCTGCCTGAAAAACACACACACACACACACACACACACATTGGGCAAGTGTGGCGAGACTCATGTGCTGTAAGTATTTTTGAAGTGGCCAGTGAAGTACCATGCCAGAGACTCCACAGGAAGCAGAAAGCCCCCAAGATGCAGCGTGTGGCCCAGCACACACATCTCACGTCCCTGTGTGAAAGCGGTCGGGATTCTCCAGTCCTGCAGTCATGATTCTGTTCCATAGTAAAATGGTTCCTTCAGCCAGGAGAGAGAAGTAAGACTACTTTCCCCCTCTCCCATTAGCATCCACCCTAACTGATCAGCTTGGAAGAACTCCTACGCATCCCTCAAAGCCCACGTAACATGCCAGTTTGAGCCTGTCGTCAGCCCTGTCAAATACTTTCTCCTAGCTAATCAGGCAGTAGGACGTGGTGGTGGAGAACACGGGCTCTTTGGCAAGTGTGCCGTGTTCGCTGGTTTTGCCTTTCGCCGGCCGTCAGCATGTTAGTTCGCCTTTCTGTGCCACGCTGTCTTCATTTGGAAGGTGGGGGGTGGTCCCAGTGCCTACATATGATTACCAGGAAGAGACCAAAAAGGGAAAATTCTGGAAAGCGTCCAGCCTGGGGCCCGACACGAGTCTGTGCCCACTCTCTGTTGCTTGCTGCAGTGTCTCACTGCCTCATTAACACGGGCACCATCCTGTGCAGTTATGACATCCAGTCCAGTGTTTGAGATTTTTCGTTACAGGTCAAAAAGAGATGTGTTCAGGGTGGCTTCCATTGCTCCCATAGACAGCAGTGTCAGACTTCCTTCCTGTCTTGAATGTCAGTGGGTGGTTCCTACAGCTAGGGGAGGGGATGTACAGGGAGCGCCTGGGGCTGACTCTCAGGTATAGGCTAGGATGTGACCCAACATGACAGGCCCTGTTGGATCTAGACAGTCGAAGACTCTGTCCAAGAATGCCTTTGAAGAGGAGGTGATGTTATACTTGACCTGTGATCTCTACCTGCTAGGAATTAATTTTAAAAAGAGCAAGCAAGAAAGAAAGAGGATCACAGTGTTGAGGGTGAGGACATTGCCGTAGCTTTTCCAGTGTGACTCGCTCAGCAGGTGACAGTAGGAGAGACGGGGACATGGAGGAGACTTCAGGGCTGAAGTCGGAGCGATGAAGGAAGCCCTTCCCCTTTGTCTCTTTCTCTCTCTCTTTTTTTTGACAGGCAGAGTGGACAGTGAGACAGAGAGAAAGGTCTTCCTTTTTCTATTGGTTCACCCCCCAACTGGCTGCTGCAGCCGGCGTGCTGTGGCCGGCGCACCACGCTGATCTGAAGCCAGGAGCCAGGTGCTTATCCTGGTCTCCCATGGGGTGCAGGGCCCAAGCACTTGGGCCATCCTCCACTGCACTCCCGGGCCACAGCAGAGAGCTGGCCTGGAAGAGGGGCAACTGGGACAGAATCTGGCGCCCCGGCCGAGACTAGAACCTAGTGTGCCGGCGCCGCAGGCAGATGATTAGCCTATTGAGCTGCGGCACCGGCCCCCCTTTATCTCTCTTTGCCCCGTGGATGCTGTTTGCCTTCTCTGGGGGCTGCAGGCCCATTTGGTAAAGGAGGTGTCGGACTGAGAATTTTCAGCTGATGCTTGTATTCTGACAGGCGTGACAGAAGTCCCTGAAATTCTAGACACTCCCACACGTCCCAGCCAAGTTCCCACGGCCCCAGTGACGGCATTCCGCATGCCTTCAGTGGAAGGGCAGCACATAGCAGTGACCATTGTCCTCCTGGCAGCTGGGCTCTCCTGATGCAGTGTCAACCACAAAACCCATGTTCCTTTCTCATCGGAACCCCCAGCTCTGCGTCCAGACTGGCCTATAGATCAGTTCAATGATATGACATTGATTTTGCGATTGATTCCATCTTCGGAAGATAGCCCCGCCTTCCCTGCAGGGGTAGGCCATACGTGATACTCAGAAGTGTAAGTGGCCACATGTCCAAGACCCAGCATCCCCTGACTGGGAGTGTCATGATTGGCCTTGAATGCAAGTGGTAGAGAAAGCACAGGTCCTCTGTGCATCATCTCATTAAACCCCCACCCCCAGCAGCCTGCCAGGCCAATTCTGCTTTGGTGTCTTGGCTTGGGGCAGGATTCTAGGCCCTGTGTTGATAGCAGCCTGACCAGGCAGTACACAGCACCCACCACACTGATGTCTCACGTACACTGAACCAGTGGTATCTGAATGGTGGCTCTAGTCTTCCCTCAGTGGAGGGAGTCCACTCAACCCCATTCCTGATAAGCTGCTCAAAACTCACACTGTTAAATAATCACTGACAAGTCGCCCCAAGGCGTTGCCATAGGAATGTTCATTTAGTAGTTATGTACTAAATATGTGTGTGTGTGTACATATATATTCAGAAAGACACCTTTATGAGCGTTTCTTCTGGATGCATTAAGGAGTCACCTAAAACCATTAAGACCTCTTACCTGAAAACCAATAAACTGCACTGGACATTCCCCTTTGTACAGGAACAGGGATTTCTTTTTTCTTGGTAATAATTTTTTGAGTTTTTTTTTTCCTGAGTAGCAGATATATTGATCGCATCTTGAGTGAATTGGTTGACTCAAATTTCATCTTGGGAGGAAATTAACAAGTTTTAAAGAATGATAGTTAAATAGCGAGTAATGGTTGGGCAGAATTAAAGTGTAGCGTAGGAGAGGAACGCTCGTGAGCAGGATGTGGAGGTCTGTGCTGCAGATGCTATGAATTGAAATGAAGTTTGATTCCTGCCTTCAAAGAACTGAATTGAGATGTTGTAATCTGTACCACGCAATGGTGCAAGGGGTTAAAAGCACCCCTGCAGCCGTCACCAGGTGAGAGCATCGACTGAGGAGAGTGAATGGGTAATTTGGACTGGGAGATCTGACTGGACATAGCTTTGGAAGGTTAGAAGTAGTTGAAGTCTCAGTCGACATTCAGGCGGTGAGATTAGTGCTAGTTAGAGGAAAAGAGATTCAGTACCAAGGATAGCTCCCCCAGGAACCTGTCATTCCAAAGAAACCCGTGGATAGAGCAGATTTTCAGTCAGCTCTGCTCTCTCAATCTAGCTCGTTGTTTGAGGGCTCTCTCGTGATAAAGTCTACCCATTACCTAGCATGTATTAGTTGCTGATCAAATTACTGATGTCACTGTTATCATCGGTGTTTCAGGGGTGGCTTCACCAGGGCCCCACATCTTCTAAGTTCAGAGCCTTGTCTTATTCTCATCAGTCAATTTGTTGTGTAGTATTTATTCATGATAAAAATACAGAGAGGGACTTGGGTAAAGGTTAGGAGACAATAAACATTGTGTGTGGGACGAGATTTAAGAAATAGTCACGCAAAAAGTAAGCAGTGTCACACTGTCTGTCTCCCCGATGAAGATAACAAAACAAACACTAGAAACAACTGAAGAATAAAAAACGGAATGAGGAAAGGTTTTATAAAATGGTTTGACATTTTTATTGGAATTGAACATTTTTACACGCTTCCTACTTCTTAGAAATCAGGAGTGAAATGAATTCTTCATTCAGAACATTGGGGTAAATAGGAAATGGAGCCCACTGCTGCCTGACACCTGCTGTCTCTTGTCCTGGAAAAATCCACCAGTGAGAGTTCTCAGGGAAGCCCCATACTAAATCCACCTGCTTCATGGTTTGTGGCATCACGATTAAGGAAATGGGACATATTTAGTATTCATTTGAATGTTGATGATAGCAACAGTTGTATAAATGGTAGGCTTGATAAGGAATAATATGAAGAGAAATTAGAACAAGGGCTGCATGTAGAACCCAGGAGGAGAACCCATGGTGTGGGGTGTGAGGGTGAAAGGTTTAGAGACAAAGGAGAAGCTCAGAAGTGTGCAAGATCAGGAAGGCCAAGGAAGAATGAGTAGAACGGCTGATTAGTTGATACGTTGAGCTGCAGGCCCACCAACAGTACATTAGACAATAAACACATTTAGTCAGTTCACATAAAGTGACCAGAGTTAGCAGCTCACCACATCGTTGGGAGTCTACACTCTCTGCATCCTTCCATTTGATCTTCCTCAGCATATTGCCTTATTGCCCTTGTGTTTATGGTCTAACAGCTGCAGAATGGCGTCCAAAACTCCATACTCATCCAGAACACACTGAAGGGGAGTGAGGTGAGAGCAGGTCAAGAAGAGGAGACTCCAGGGGCTTTCTTCTATCAGGAAAGAAAATTCTATCCTGAAACTACTATAGAGTTCTCTTGGCTTTTGCTTATCCAGAACCAGATCACATGGCCACCCGTCCCTTCAGAAGAGGCTAGAAAAGAGCCTGGCTTTTCTAGGCTCCCCTGCTGGTGGCCAGTGGCAAAGGAGGCAGTTGGGAGTGGCCTTGGGTGCCATCCATCACAGCCTGCCACAATGGAATAACCCACATCCATGCTCTCGCTGGCAGCAACGTGCATTGCCCATGGTCAGTTCTTTCTAGTAAGCTAATGAAATAGTCAAGATTACCCAGAGCTCCTTCTTGTCAAAGCAGGAACCCAAGTTTTGGAAATGCTTAGCCTTGGTATTTCACTTGTTAAAAGCAATATTTTGTATTTGTTTTTTTAAAAGTCACCATATTAACATGCATCTAACTCAAGTTTTTCTGACATGGGAGTTGTTAGGTCATGGCTCATTTATGGTACAGGTTCTCAGTTTTTAAGAATAAACCATCCCGAGCAATTGGTGCATTTTGTGTATTTATAGTAGAACTACTTAGCTAAGAATTTACATACAACTTAAAGGCCGTTTTCCCTTCAGTTAGATATTCTAGAACTTCTGGAAGTTCTAATACTGTGCCCCCTCGGTTGTATTTCAGTGGTTAAAAAGATTTGTTTTGAAGACGTCATATGTCTGAGGTACAATTCTATGAAGACTCATGTAAGAAATCATAAAGCCATTCCCTTTAGTAAGGGAACTTCAGAATCAGGGCTGTTCCACATAGTGTTTAGAAGTTACTCAGAGAGTTCTGATTGTGAGGAATCGGAGCATCCATGATTCTAAGCTGGGCACAAACCTGCTAAAGAATGATGGCTGGGGAGGTCTCGGAGATGATGAATCAGCTCATTTCTTACTGCGTTAATGCTTATAATTTGAAACAGAATAGACTTTAATTTCTTGCATGAATTAATTAATACTTATGATAAATGCCTTTAAAGCTCTTTCTGGTGTCCGATCAAAAATTGCGATTCTTCATATCCATTAATTCCATTTAAAATGGAAAAGCCGGAAAAGGTTGAGTCACTACTGCAAGAGTGATCAGTGAATTAGAGAGTGTTTGACCTCTCCCCCGACCCCGCCGTTTGTAACATGCCAGCTCACTTTGTCTTTAGTAGGCATTGTGAACACAGTGCCATCTCAGTAAAAATGGGACCACCTGTCACCCAAAACAAAATCCGCAAAAGTTCCTGGCTTTTCTCTTCCAAGTCATCTCATCTCAGCTCCTCACACAGCACTTATCCCTGTCTGATACTTACTGTGTGTTAGCTTACGTATCATATATTTCTTCCCACTGGAAAGTAAGCACTAAAAGTAAACACACACAATCAGTGTGTGTGTGTGTGTGTCTGTATGTGTGTTTATTGCTCTGTTCCTCCCCAGTGCCTAGAAAGGGGCTCTGAAGGACTAAGTAAAATATTTTCTCAAATTTGCTTGTGAACGACTGTCAGAAACATTGAGGAAGGGATCTACACAGGACGCATTCATTCTGGAGATCATTTTGTGGGTGTTCATGGCATAGTGAAGAGAAAGGGCAGTTACCAGAAAGAGGTGAATTCACAATGGAGAGATAATTGGAAACCAGACAAATCCAAGTGGCCACCCCATCATTAATGCATTTTAGGAGTGCCAGTATTTTCACCTCCATATAGAAATCCAGGAGACAAAACTTATAGGGGAATGTTTCATGGGAAAGAAGTGGTTCACTCATTGTTGTTTGGGGCATCTTAAAGTGACTTCAAGGAATCTTGGTTTTCCACTTCCTCCTGACGAAGGCAATTGCTAAAGAATGGAAAATCTTTATGGAAAAAGTCAGCGTGATGATTCCATGAACACCACTGGTGGAGGTGTGTGTGACCTGAACTTACGTACCGATCACGGATCCTAATTAGAACAGGACTTCAGTTCTGAGGGGACAAAGGGGGGAGGGGGAGAAAGCTAGTCTCATCGACTTTAATGAGATTATGGAACAAGCAGGACTTGGACGAGCTGTTCTAGGAACTCCTCACAGGGAAACAGGTCTTGTGTGTCTTCTCTCACCATTTGCTGGTGGCTCTGGTGACAAAATCCCTTATGATTGTTTGGAGGAGAAATCTAGAAGCAGAAGGAGCCTTCTGCATCCTCCTCTAGTCATCCGTCCATCTGAACACAGAGGCGCTCATGAGTTGAGTGTGGTAACGGCATTCCCACCGTCCCGTGTGAACCCCTGTGAGGGGGGACTCGGCGTTCCCACCGTCCCGTGTGAACCCCTGTGAGGGGGGACTCGGCGTTCCCACCGTCCCGTGTGAACCCCTGTGAGGGGGGACTCGGCGTTCCCACTGTCCTGTGAAGGAACACCTGTTCCCAGTCACAGGGCCTCTGAATGTTTGCAGGAGGCAGAGTCTCTTAGAATCCTAAACTATTTGCCAGTCTGGAGCATTAGCTAAGGAGTGAAGTTGAGCCGGTTCTCATCACCCAGAGGCACATTTTCAGATACCGTAAAGTATCAGCTTTGACCTCCCATCTAAATGTTGTCTAAGAAGCAAATACTTCCCAAGTTGCTCAAGAGTTTCTAGTGCACTGTAACACATTTTAAAATAGTTAATATCACAGCAGGGTCTCATTTTCCCCGTTGTTTACACTTCTCCTCCACCAGCAAATGGCCTGCTGAGTGACCTTGGCCACTAGGATGTGAGCTCCGTGTCTGGAGCACTTCTGGGGCTTGATCATCTAGATTGGTAACTCAACTAGAGGTGTTCAGTGTATGTGGGAAGAAAGAGAGGGAAGCTGGGAGATAGGTAAGGAGGGGGAAAGGTTGGCTTTAACAAGCCCTAGGTTCCCCCATCTTCATAAGGAAGGTCATGGTGGTGCTTAGTTCTTCAGATGGTCTTGAGAATTAGATATGACAACCCAGATGAGATGTGCACAGCGGTGCCTAGCACACAGTCAGTGCTGAGCCGTGGGATGAGGCTGGTGACTATGAAGATGATGGAGGAGGGGGAGAGTTGGGCATGTACGTCCTGAGTACCTTCTAATGCTTCAGGCACTGTGCCAGCTACCAGGATACAAAGATAAATTGCACACACACAACTTGTATTTCATAAGGCTCCCATTGTTTTAAGCTCTTTAGTCAGCACCTGTCTTTCTTCCATTTGTGCGGTAGATTCCCATGCCACTGAGCATTCCCGGAGGAGGGCTCTGCCCTTCGCTGCTCGCTGTGCTGACCCTCCATGTGAAAACTCTGAGGGCCCACAGGAACGGGTCTTGTTTCTCTTTCTTTGCTGAACAGTGCTGCCCAAGAAGCACATGAGTCTCGGCAGCCTCTGGCGCACACACTTTCCACACAGCGTGGAAATGCTCGCCCAGGAGAGCATCTCCACACAGGTCCTTCCTGGAAGTTCTCATCCCAGCTGACGCTTGGGAAAACACCAAGAGGAGAAGACGCCCAAAGCAACTCACTTGCTGCCCCCTCAGTAGCACCACCCTGCATGGTCTGTCTTCTGCCTCCCAGGGAATTTCAGTAACACTTAACCCCTTTTCTTTTGAGCTGATTCCACAGAGAGTGCCCCTGGCAAAAAAAAAAAAATTAAAAAGGCCAAACCTTGGGGCTGAATGGACGTTTCCCAAAACCCCTAAATGACAGTTTAAAGCTGACTTTCTCTTTGGGCCTTCTACCCAGCTTTCTGAAGAATGGGTCATGAACACTGCAGAGACATGCCTGGTAGCTGTGGTCATACATCTGCTGAAGTAGGATTCTCTATTATGAATGCTTGTGTATGAAACCATTGTAAATATTTAAGATAAAAATAAGCTTCTCTGCTTTGGGGGTTCAAAGACTCATGTGTCCCTTGGCTTGTCTTCTGGTGGACTGTGGGTATTCCTGACATTCTTTAGGACCCCAGGGAAAACCAGAGTCAAAAGGGAGGAAAGAGAATCTTGAGTGTCTTCCCCCTGTCGCCCCGTGGCAATCTGGACTTGGCCGGGCACCCTGTCTCTCCCTCAAGGTACCTACAAGTAAAAGGTGTGACTTAGAGCTTCACCCAGGAGAAGACCGGCCTGGAGACCGGCCTGTGCCAGCCTGCTCCCGCCCGTGTCACTACACTTTGTCGTGCACCTGCAGTAGCTGCAGCTCTGCCCCAGGGGCCTCCTTGGAGCCATACTCACTTAACTCCCACTACACAGATTAGCTGGATTCCCAACGCACCTGCCACACCTTTCCCACACCCACTCTGGAAGCCTCCTTGGTCTGTTACTTGTTTTTGAAGTAAGAGATGATGCTGGGTGAGCATTGCTTAGGTTGATTGAACCAATGTAGATGCTACTGGGCTGCGAGTGTTGGCGGAATCCCGAAGTCCATCAGAGACAAAAAGGATGGGGTGGACATTTTGCCTAAGAGTTAAGCAGTCAGCTGAGACACACGTCCCATTGTCAGAGTGCCTGCGTCTGAGTCCCAGGTGCACTGCTGATCCCAGCTTTCTGCTCACGCACACCCTGGGAGGCAGCAAATGCCAGCTCAGGTACTTGAGTACCTGGGAGATGTGGTCTGAGTTCCTAGCTCCTGGCTTTGTCCTGGCTCCGTCCCAACTACCAAAGGCATTTAAGGAGTGAACCTGCAGATGGGAGCTCTCTCTATGTCTGTTTCTTTCCTCTCTGTTTTCTTCTTCCTCTAAAAAATGACAAGTAATTTTTTCAAAAAAAAGGAAATTTTTTCAAAAATGGTTTTACAGGAATGAAAACATAATATTTTGTCCTAGACTAATACTCTCAGAACATTATTGTATAATGTCTGATTTCTCTTTCCTCTCAATTATGGTTAGTTCCTGCATGTTACCAATGAAGCCATTGTGTCAGTCAGAGACCAGTTTCAATCCCAAGGTTGATTAGACAGTCAGCTCTGCCTGGCTTGGTGTTGTCCCTTTGTTCTGTACCCCTGCACCCACACAGCCATTGATTTACACGGGAATAAGGGTTTGGCCCGATTCGTTAGTGGAGTGTCCCAATGAACACTTGGTTGCATTTAACCTTTCGCTGCAACCAAATTCTCAAGGTTGCCATAGCAATGGGAGTTAGATCCACAGAGCTGTTCCTTCTCCCATGGTGGCTCTGGTGTGTGCTCTCACAGTGCAGCTCGCCCGCCACCTGGGTCAAACAAGAGCTGTGATGCCACTGTTTGCTCATGAGGTTTTAAGCTGCGGGTGGTATTTGCAAAAGGTCATTTTGCTCTCCCATCACTAGAATGAATGGAACAGCTGGAGTGTAAATTGGAAGGCAAGGAGACAATTTCTGATTTAACCATCTGATGACAGTAATTAAGCCGGACCCAAGATGTTGTCTGATGTTGGCTTACTACAGGGTTTCAGCCCCCAGCTGCCCCAGTAGATGGTGACCTGAGACGTCCAGGAAGGGGAGTCCAGGTGGGGAGCCGCTCTTCAGTCTTGTGTCCCTCCCCCAGCAGCCACTGAGCTGCTGAGTCTCCGCTCTGTGTCGGGTGCCCAGGCTGAGAGAGAGCAAGGCCAGGTCACAGCACTTCCCCTTGGGTCACACTCCCAAGCCATTCTCTCCTTGGCTTAAGTCCCTCAGATCTCTCTCCTCTGTAGATCCCTCTCCTTGTCCTCCCCTCCTGCTGACTCTGGAATTTCCTGTTACAAATTTCCGAAGGGAACACATTTCCCCAACAGGAACGAAGCCCTCTCCCAACAGGAAAGCAGCCCTCCCCCAACTAACCTGCAGTGCACGAATACAGCTCCCTCCCTCCCTCCCTCCCTCTCCCTCCCTCCCTTCCTCCTCCCTCCTCCCTCACTCCCTCACTCCCTCTCTCCCTCCCTCCCCCTCTCTCCCTCCCGCTCTCTCCCTCTTCGCTCCCTCCTCTCTCCTCCCTTCTCCCCCTCCCTCCTCCCTTCTCCCCCTCCCTTCTCCCTCCTTCCTCCCCCTCCCTCCTCCTTCCTTCCTCCCTCCTCCTCCCTCCCCCTCCCTCCTTCCTCCCTCCTCCCTCTCTCTTCCTCCCTCCCTCCTCCTCCCTCCTCCCTCTCTCTTCCTCCCTCCCTCCCCCTCCCCCCTCTTCCCTCCTCTCTCCCTCCCTCCTCCCTCCCTGCCTCCTCCCTCCCTCCCCCCTCCTTCCCCCCTCCCTGCCTGCTCCCTCCTTCTCTCCCTCCCTCCTCTCTCCCTCTCTCCTCCCACCCTCCTCTCTCCCTCTGTCCCTCCCTCCTCCCTCCCCCCTCCCTCCTTCCTCCCAGAGTGCCGATGACCCCATGGCCATGGGTCCTTGCAGGCCTGTGGAGATGTGTCCTGGAGCTGGGCACAGCCTCCAACAGGTCTGGCAGCCCTGGGTCGCCTCCCTTGACACAAGAACAAGAGTGATTCCCAGGCCACACTTGGCCGGTCAGTCCCACTGGCCCCAGTTTAAATCTCCCAGAGGAGTGGTCTTGGTGTGCTTTCCCCTTGCGGCTGACGCAGAGTGGAGTCGTTTGTGTTCGAAGGTGAATGGGAGCACTTTGGAGACTGGGTACCAGTGTTTTATCAGGGGAAGCTGTGCACTTGGCTCATAGTTAGACTGTAAGGGGACGATTGTGTTTTCTTATTGGGCTTAATTTGACCTTCTATGGACTCCAGGGGATTCAATGCCTGCAGTTGCCACAAAATGGCAGGAGGTGAAAAGAGCAGTTGAGTACTTGGGGAAATGGTTTCTACTTTTAAAGGCCTTGGAGACTTGCTCCAAGTCCCCAGTTGCTGTGACCTCAGTGCTCAGTTGTCATCACTTTCCTTCTGCACTGTTTGCCCCGGAGGTCTTAGATTTGTTTACTTTTTTCCTCGACATCATTTTCTTTTATTAGGTTGTCAAGTTAAAGATTAAGTTCTGCTTTTTACGAAAGTGCCGCACAGAACGGAGATGACGGTGACGTTTCGTGATTTGTGATGCTTTGTTGGATAAGTCCCTCGGAAAGCCAGGGTGATAGGCACAAGTCCACCAAATCAGACGCTTTAACTAAAACATCTGGTGAGGGAGGGAGAAATAAACAGGGACTGGTCCGCAAGACGAAGGAGTGGACGAGTCTCCATCTGTCCACGGTCCTCTTGTTGCCTCTGTTAGTGGCATAAACTATACGTATTTGATGGTCTGTTTTTTAGGGACTTTTCTTTGGCGCATTGATTTGTGGTTTTCATGTTACATCAGTTGTTTCAAATCCTCCTATCTCCCAGTGCGCATAGGCACTTTCTCGGGTAATTGTGACAACCACAACAAACTGGGCCATCCATTGTATTTATCTTTAGTGACAAATTCCTGGAATTTGGGGCTGGTGTCGTGGTACAGTAAGTTAAGCTTCTGCCTGCAGTGCCGGCATCCCATATGGGTGCCGGTTCACGTCTTGGCTGCTCCTGTTCCAATCTAGCTCTCTGCTGAGGCCTGGGAAAGCAGTAGAAGATGGCCCATGTGCTTGGGCCCCTGCACCCATGCTGGGGACCCAGAAGAAGCTCCTGGCTCCTGGCTTCGGATCGGCCCAGCTCTGGCCATTGCGGCCATCTGGGAAGTTAACCAGTGGATGGAAGACCTCTCTCTCTGTCTCTCCCTTTCTCTGTCTGTAATGCTACCTCTCAAATAAATAGATAAATCTTTAAAAAAAAATTCCAGGAATTTGTTCAGTCCTAAGTTCCCATGTTATAGGGCAATGGTAGCTGCTCTGGGTGTGTTTCCTGGAGGTCAATGTCTTCCCCCTCTTGGCTTGATTAGACCGTGCATGTGGTAGGAAGACAGTGGGCACCTGTGATTAGAAAAACAGTGTTTGTGTGTCTACTGCTGAGGACGAGATCACAGTCTAGGCTCATTTGTGGCCTCTTAATGCTCTCATAAGGCAGAACCCAACAGTCCACAGAGTTCAAGAAATGGTCCCACTGCATGTTTGGGCCCTGAAATAGGAGCCCACTTGGGGCTGGAGAGGCCCATTCCCTGCCATTGGTCCAGAGCAGGTCTCCTTGGTCCCTCTGTGACCAGGGTCAAGCACAGTAAGATTCCATTAGGAGGAGTGGGTGCTGTTCACCCCGGCCCTCCAGTAGCCACCCTGGAGGGGAGGGTCAGAGGTGGTTTCAGCCCAGCCTTTTCCCATGTGGTGGGAGCATCTGGGGAGTAAACCAGAGAATGTAAGGACGGAGAGCTGTGTGTCTCCTGACTCGACCTCTACGCAAACACAGCTGTCATTTATCATTGTGGACGCGCGTAGCCAGCAGGCAGACCACACTGGCCCGGCAGACACAGGACTGTGTTTCCTGTGAGCTCCTGCAGTTTTTCCAAAGGGAACTGGCTTCACTGCCCTTGACCGAAAGAGGCTTTGCACTCCCGTTTCCCTTAGCTTGGGGTCCGGCGTGGTTTCTCCTAAACGTCTCTGGCTCAAGAACACGGCTCCACAAGACTCCCTGACCTGGCTCACGGAGAGGGGTCCCACTCCAGCCCTGCAGTGCAAACCTAGGACAGACGTTCCAGGCTTGAGCTGCTGCGGGGTCCTGGAACGCACCATCAGCTGCCGTCAGTCACACTGTCACACTGCTCCTGTTTATGCAAGAGCCACACAGCGGATGAGCGTGTCTGAGTGCTGTTGTGACTTGGCGTCATGATAACAGTAATAGTCGGTAATGATTTTGTTTCTCAGTGTCGAACACACTCTTAATCTAAAAATATGAATTATACTCAGTGGCTCATTGAAAACTGTTTTCTTTGTTAGGGGGAAATCAATCTTTTGTATTGCTTATTTTTCTTTTCTCTCTAGCAAGGTTAATATTCAGAGCGTGATCTGATGGACTTTATTTCACAAGGTGAGAGGTTGCCCGGAAGTGCAGGGCAAGGCTCATTAGTCCAGTGCAGAATAGATTGTTCGTAGCAATTTGAAGGGGGCATCACTAATAGCCAGGTCTTCTTTGTACGGAAGCTGAGGTCCCACCTTGGCGCTCAGGTTAACGAGGATTTTCCAGTAACTAAACTCACTCTGCCCCAGGTTCAGGGCGGACCCTGAGGAGCAGTGCATTTGACATTACGGGAGAGACTGTAGGGTTTGCAATCAGAAGGTCTGGATTCCAGTCCAGCCACGCTGTTCACCAGTGGTGAGACCTTGGCTTCGCAGTCATGTGATGGAGGATGTAAGAATGCCTTCTCCAGGGACCAGAGAAAGATCCAGTGGCTCCAGTCCTGTGCTCAGAATCTCTCCGCACTCCCCGCACCTGGTCTGTGCAGTGGGCCCGTGTGAGAGACCGGCTAGCGGTCAGCCCCACTGGCCTTGCCCCTCTGGGGTCTTCAGTCTCTGTTTCTCTGTGTCCTCTGCTCCTCCCACCGAGGGTACGGTGCGGTTCCCATGAGGCTGTTCCAGCAGCTTCCGGCTTGGTGCACCTGTGTCTGAACCGTGCAGGCATCAGAAGCGCTGCATCACTCACTCCCTTAGAGACCTCTGTGGCTCCCTCGCTTCTGGAACATAAACTAGTGTCTAACTGTGCCCTGGGCCAGCCCCTTCCCCCCTCCCCATCCCACTCACCCCCGTGTCCACCGCACCATGCTCCGGCCTCCCGTGATCACGTCACACTCTTCCCGTCTGATCACAGCGTCTGTGTTCACGGTGTTTCTCCTGCCCTGCACGCCTGTCCCGGAACCTCAGGGCCACGTCTCTGTGTTTCCTGCTCGGCCTCCAGATTCCACTCTGCCACCTCATCCTCTGACAGATACCGCCCCTTGTTACTCCCTCTGCACGTTCACTATAAGCATCTGGTGTTTACCTGGAGCTTGGCTCTCTGTCTTCCCCACCATACTTTAAAGTACCCCGTGTGGGGCCTGCCTTGTGGCATAGTGGGTAAAGCTGTCTAATCCTGCATGGGCGCATTCATGTCCCAGCTGCTCCACTTCCTATCCAGCTCCCTGCTAATGGCCTGGAAAAAGCAGCGGAAGGTGACCAAGTGCTTGGGCCCCTGCCACCCATAGGGGACACCTGGAGGAAGCTCCTGGCTCCTGGCTTTGGCCTGGTATAGCCTTGGTCATTGCAACCATCTGGGGACTGGGCTAGTGGAGGGAAGATCTCTCTCTTTTTCTCTCTTTCTCTCTCTCTGTCTGTCTCCCCCTCCCACCCCGTAACTCTGCCTTTTGGATAAATAAATAAATCTTTTTTTAAAAAAGCCTGCAGGTGTGAGAGTAGGGATTTTGTCTGTCTTCCCCACTGTTCTACCCCTGTTAAATGACTGTTACCAAGCCTTATGCATAGTAGTCCTTTGATACATACTTGGGGAATGAATGAGATGCAAAAGCGTGTTGTATGTTTTAATGCTTTGATAAGAATGAGCTATTGGACTGGTATTACACTATGAAAACCACAGCCCACACAGCGGCTCACACGTGCACACTCTGACGAGCTGGTGGGTAAATCTCAGCCTGCACACCACTGCTCACAGAACCCTGTGGCAGGTGCTGTGAAAGGCGGGTGGTGCGCTGGGACCTGTTCTAAACGCCAGTGTAGCTGACGTGGAGAGGAGAAACCGAGCAAAGGGGATGGTGCTTCTGAGGGCTGGGGCTGAAACGGCGGCTGATCTTCCAGTCCACGCTGCTTCCTCCAAGGTGAGCGCATGACTCTAAGACTACATTTCCCAGCCTCCCTTGCAGCCAGATGCAGTCACATGGCCGAGCTGGGGCCCATGGGCCCTGTGGCTGCCTCAGGGACCTCCCCTTCCTTGCCGATTCCTCACTATGCGGCTTTGATCCCTGCTTCCCTGCAGGTGAGCACAGCAGCAGTAAACTGGGGCTTTATTTCGAGGTCTTTTTATGTTTGTTTTTTCTTTTAAAGATTTTTTATTTATTTATTTGAGAGGTAGAGTTACAGACAGTGAGAGAGACAGACAGGTCTTCCATCCACTGGTCCACTCTCCAAATGGCTGCAACAGCCAGAGCTGCACTGATCTGAAGCCAGGAGTCAGGAGCTCCTTCTGAGTCTCCCACATGGGTGCAGGGGCCCAAGGACTTGGGCCATCTTCTACTGCTTTCCCAGGCCACAGCAGAGAGCTGGATTGGAAGAACTAGAACCAGCGTCTATATAGGATGCCGGCACCACAGGCGAGGATTAACCTGCGCCACGGCGCCAGCCCCTATTTCAAGGTCTAACGTCATAGCTGAACCATCTGTGGAGAAGGATCAGGTGTGCATATATACATACGTGTGTGTGCATACGTGTATGTGCGTACGTGTGTGTGCATACATGTGTGTGTGTGTGTGAACAGTTTTTCAGTACAGGCTGTCTGGGGTCTTCACAAATAGATGCATGCATGGGGAAGGGTATGGTGGAGAGACTGACTGTTCTGTACAATTTGGAGACGAGAGCTCCAGACACATCAGATAATAGACTTTGGCGCAGTATTATTTTTTGGTCTTTAAATAGCTACAGATCTTAGCTAGAAAAAGCGGCAAAAGACTCAAAGTAAGCTCTGCTCCACCCTTCAGCGTATTATTTCCCCGCGTTTTCTGTGTTTTGCCCACCACTGTTGCCCCCAACCTCGCATTCAGGATGGCATATAAGAAGCGCTCAACAAACAGGTGTTCAGTAAGTGAGTGTGTCTTCTCCTGGCCCCAGACAGCCTGGCCCAGCCCACGGAGCAGTCACCAGGTGGGCTGGCGATTCCACTCCCCTGGGAGACCTGGGCAGGGCCTGCAGATGTCTGGGGACAGGACAGCTCAGGGACACTGCTGGATCCCTGCTCGACACCCTCCAGAACACAGGACAGCCCCAAGCGTCAGCCATGCTGAGGCCAAGACACTCTGTGCTGGATTTTGCCAAAGGGGCCGTTGCCCAATTTGCAAATACAGGGAAGAGTGTAACAGATACCACTTGACCTATAAAATTCCGTTTAGCTGGTTGTCTCATCCTGGGGCAATCTCACTGCGTATGTTCCTCTATATCGGGATTTATAACATGTTGCTTTTATTCTCAAGGAGCCGGTTTTTCTTTTTATACAAAAATTTACCAGACGGTGCGTAGCCATATGCCCATGCACTGTGCGGTGTTTTTTGCTTTGGACACTTGGCGTTTTTCAAAGCAGTGTGTGTCTGTCAGTCTAATGGGGAGTCAGTTAGACTTACTTGGGCCGATCAAGTTTGATCTCTCTCTCTGAATGAGCTCGGTGACTTTCAGTGCCTACCAGACTGTGATAGACCGAGTTGGGAATTCTGTAGGGAAATTCTGTTACCTGATAATGAAGGAAAAGTTGGAAAACTTGGGTTGACTTTGACGTGTGCGCCAGAGTTTTCAAGGTCTGCCGTGGATGTGTGATTTAGACCCCAGCTCCTCAATTGTGACATTTAATCCATAGAGATAAATCATCTCACACCATCACTGGGGCTTGTTATGGATAAACAGGCCTAAAATAATTAGGTTTAAAACCCCATCAGAGGTTCAATCAGAAATCACCACTGCTTTTTTTTAAAATAAAATAAAATGAGAGACTAGAAGACGAGGATGAAATTGTCTTGGTTGTGATGCCTGGAGCCAATTTAAATCAGAGACCACACAGTGTTGCTAACTTTCCCTGGCCCGTCCTTGAGGTACGTGGGCGCTGTTGTCTGACCACCAGTGGTCTGGGGCCTGTAAGGATCTAATCCAGGAAGCGGCTGGGCACAGGCTCCTGCCGAGTGGCCTCAGGCCAAACCTGCACCCCTCTATGCCTCAGTTTCCCCCCTTTGTTAGGTGGGGCAGGGATAGTCCTCGCCTCGCAGGGACGTGATGGGTATAAAATGAGCTGCCACCTATAAAGCACTTAGAGTCAGGAAAACTCTCAGCTTATTTGTTAAGCAAATAAAGGCCTCACTCAGTGTGTAGCCACTGGCAGAAGCAAATGGACTTGCTGACGGCTGACGGCTGCTTCCCCACTGACCCCAGACCCTCTCAGCACACTGCCTGCTGGCCTCCTGTGGTTTGCTCAAAGAGTGAGATTAATACACACTTTAAATTAGGGGAAAACAAATAAAGTGTATGACTTTTTTTTTTTTTTTTAAAAAAAGCATTTATTTGAAAAGAGTTACAGAGAGAGAAGAAGAGAGACAGAGAGGTCTTCCATCTGCTGGTTCACTCCCCAAATGGCCACAATGGCTGGGGCTGGGCCAGGCTGAAGCCAGGAGCCAGGAGCTTGTTCTATGTCTCCCACGTGGGTGCAGGGGCCCAAGCAGCATCTCCTGCTGCTCTCCCAGGCTCAGCAGCAGGGAATTGGATCGGAAGTGCAGCAGCCGGTTCTTGAACTGGGACGTATGGGTATATATGGGTTGCCAACACCGCAGGTGGAGGCTTAACCTTCTGTGCCACAGCGCCGGCCCCAAAGTCTGTGCTGTGGGAATATGTCCTCTTGCTCCAGAGTAGCCAGTCAGGGCCGCGTCCTCCCCTTCCCCACCTCCGGCCACCCCCGAGTGCGCATCCCTGCAGCCTCACGGCCTCAGAGACAGACGCCCAATCACACCAGTGTCCTGCTCAGAGAACCCCACGACGGCTCCCGAGCAGCGCGTGTCCTGCTCAGAGAACCCCACGACGGCTCTCGAGCAGCGCGTGTCCTGCTCAGAGAACCCCACGACGGCTCCCGAGCAGCGCGTGTCCTGCTCAGAGAACCCCACGACGGCTCCCGAGCAGCGCGTGTCCTGCTCAGAGAACCCCACGACGGCTCTCGAGCAGCGCGTGTCCTGCTCAGAGAACCCCACGACGGCTCCCGAGCACTGTGTGTCCTGATCGGAGACCCTCTGCCTGGGGAGGTGTCAGGGACTTGCCCTGGGGGCGTGCTAGAGTTTGGTCTTTGTACTCACTCTGCTCCTTCAGCCAATGCGGGGGCCGATGCCCGGCTCAGGTTAGCCTCACGTCACTGGACGTAGGGCAGCTGAAGCTACCCGGTGTCGCCTGGACTTGAAGGCACAGGGTCTGTGCCGCCGACTTCTTCGCTCCCTATTGGCTGGTGGCAGAATCTCAGCACCAGAAAGGTGTTCATTCGAGATGGCACAGGTGAAAGCCCAGGGCTGGAGTCGCCCCTGGTCCTCCATGGTGATCTCTGAAGACAGGAGATGCGTTGGCTCACTTGCCGACGACCTGTGTGCGGTCTTCATTCCCAGGCCAACTCTTCAGTTTAGACTCATCTGTTAGACTTCAGAGACACGGGGTGGGGAAGACTGGGTTTAAGAAGTGGCCGTGCACAGCACTGACAGGCAGTCGCCTCCCGCGTACTGAAACCTGCGCGTGGCGCCTTCTTTCCTGCAAAGTCTCCTTTCGAGTACTGCCTCCTTTTCACAGCTGTACTCCCCAGAGCAGAAGAGTGCTGCCTGAAAACACGTGTCTTCCGATGCTGAGTGTGTTCTGCGCGTTTGACCTGGGCCAGAAGCCCCTTAGAGCAGTGACGCTGGGAGAGCAGCAGTCTGGACTGCAGATATTCACGGGGCTGGGGGACCTGGATGCATATCGGGAATGTTTGGCACGTCCCAGAGAGGACTGGTCAGAGGAAGCACGTGCATTGTCTGTATCCTCGTGATCCTGCAGGCAAGGGGGGAAAGAAACCCTACAACCCTGGGAAAGCAGATCCGAGCCCCAGTCAGGATTCCACCTACAGCGTCCGCGCCACAGCCGGGCGTCCCTGGGGAGTTACCGTGGCTCTCCCCTAGTGCAGGGCCAGAGGGGACTGGGCAGGGGTCAAGCTGCCCCTGTCTGTGATGCCATCCGAGTTAAATACATTGTGGGCTTATTTGCATGTTTTGGTCCCAGTGGGGATGGGAATGGATCATCAGATGTGTCGAGCAAGGAGAGGGAGGTTCAGGAAGCCAGGCTGAGAGGTGGCAGCCCATGGATACAGTGTCGCAGACTCCCAGGCCAGCAGGGAGGAAGTGGGGTGGGTTCTCATCTGACCCAGTCACCTCCTGCACGGATACAAAATCCCTTAGCTGGCCGACGCAGCCCCCTGCCCACAGCTACGTCACCAACTGTGGAGTCGGAAGGCGTAAGGAATGCCCAGAGACCCCGAGCACTCCTGTGTCCCACACCCCGCACTGTGGAAGCGGCCACTCATCCCGCTGGGCTCAGGAGGTCTCTGCAGACTCAGCAGGGCACAGCCAGGAGGTCCACGGGGTGACAGCCTGGCCTTTCTTAACTGTTGCCTCGGGAGTTTGCCAAGGGACGGTTCCCCGGCCCCTGGCCCGATCCGCCTGGCAGGTGGGAATCCTGCAGAGCTGGCTCTCCATCACCCGCAGGCCCACAGGTGTCCTGTGGCACAGTCATGGTCGTTTTGGGAACTCAAGCCTCCTAATGTGCTCCAGGGTCCATACCAGGATTTCTTTGTCTGTTCTTTGATTGGAAAGGTGGTTATGATAACAGACAAATTGAAAATTAGAAATGAAATCCTTTGCATAACAAATCAAGTGCATTATGGCACCTCCAGGGTCACTGGGCAGCGGGCTCGCCTGCTCTCGTTAGTGGATCCTCACGCTGCACCCTTGGCTGCAGGCTGAGCTCTGCATGCTACTGTGGTAATGGAATGTATGAATAAACGGAAGACCATACATGCAGTAAAAAAGAGGGCCGTTCAGTTCATTTTTAAAAAACTCATAATAAATACACATCATTTTGGCAGAAAATAACCTACAGGATATGGAGGCCCATTGTGTGAAATCTGCATAAATTGTATGTTCCTGGCTGGCGCCGAGGCTCAATAGGCTAATCCTCCGCCTGCAGCACCGGCACCCCGGGATTCTAGTCCCGATTGGGGTGCCGGGTTCTAGTCCTGGTTGCTCCTCTTCCAGTCCAGCTCTGCTGTGAACTGGGAAGGCAGTGGAGGATGGCCCAAATGCTTGGGCCCTGCACCCGCATGAGAGACCAGGAGAAGCACCTGGCTCCTGGCTTCGGATCAGCGTGGTGCACTGGCTGCAGCTGCCATTGAGGGGTGAACCAATGGAAAAGGAAGACCTTTCTCTCTGTCTCTGTCTCTCTCTCTCTCTGTGTCCACTCTGCCTGTCAAAAAAAAAAAAAAAAAGATACGTTTTACTTTGTTGGAGAAAGTTTGACCTGTGACCACAAGGCGGGGTCTTCAGGAGATCCTCAGAACACTTGTACCAGGAGCAATTCTGCAGATTTCAGAAATGTCTTGCACCAAAATCTTTGAATTCCACTTCCTTGAAAGCTTGGCGATACCTTTGTACAGACTCTGATAGCACGCTTGTTTATGACAGGGATTATTGGGGGCTTTATGTCTGCCGAGGCTGTAATTGAGGGTGTTGGGTGATGTGCCCCTGATTACACCAGATGGTCACAGTGAGACAGCAAAATGGCTGTGCTCACGCTCGCCATCCAGTGTAGAGGAGGCACAGCCCAGCTCACGTGACTGTGGCCTCGTACCTCTGTGTCGCCTGCATGCTGACACTGGCTTTGCAGCCCACTGCCTGTATCAACAGCAGACCCACATCACCGATTCTTCCCCGGGCCTCAGTATTCTCACCTGCAAAATGAGAGAATGGAGTGTTGGAGGCGGATGAACCTCAGCATCCCTCCGGCCTCAGAGAGTGTAGGACTCTGTGAAGGCTTGGATGTGATTCACCAAGGGCCTAAAGATCCTGTCCCCCACCTCCATGAGCAGCTGATGCAGAGCCACCACGCTGGTGACTCGGCCTCGAGACCCATCCTCACGGGGCGCAGGGAAGTCCCTGGCCAGGGTTTTGCTGAATGCTACAACGTTGCTCCTGAATTGTGTCACCTCAGAAGGAGTGGTGATGAATGAAACAGGTCCAGGCTTGTCCTAAAAACTTCTGCATTGCAATCTTCCCCCTTCTCTTTGCAGATTTATAAATTTGACATTTTAGCTTCTCTCTGGCGTGAGGCTTGTATTTCCCTGGGCCAGATGTACCAAAGGGCTTTGCAAATGATCAGTGGCACCTCACGTTAGCGCTGCTTTCGGAAGTTCTTCTTTAGAGACTCGGCTTTGTTGGGAATGGTGAAATCAGAGCGTTCACTTAATCCTCTGCCAGAAATGCAAAGGGGAGATGTAGAATGCTTACAAAAGGACCCCGGCCATGTACACTGGGCAATTTCATGCAAAGATGTAAAGAGAGAGAGATTGTAGGGACATTTCTGTTATTTTGTCAGATGCTGTTCACCAAAAAATAAAATTTCAATCCCTAATCCTGAGCTGGAGGGCCTTACTTTAAGATCGTGTGGCTTTGCCTAAACAGCTGAATTATTTAGTGAGATTGAACTGTCAACGACTTTCAAATAAAGCCCACCAAAACACCAGCCCGTCTGTGGTGTCACAGCTGTTCCGTCCTCATCTGCATATCTCATCTCAGCAGACCCAAGCGTGCAGCTGAAGAACAGCTCAGAAAGGGCTTAGCACCTTCCGAGTGCCAGAGGCAGACAGGGGCCCCTCTGAGGCTGAGCGTCTGAGGTCGTGACGACCGCTCCTCAGTGATGTCTGGAATGGCTGGAGGAGGGCCAGCTCCTCCTCCCCTCCTTACCTCCTTACACCACACCTGTGGGAAGGTGGTCAGGAGCCCCTCCCACACAGGGGTTAAGGGCCAGGGAATTCATGGAAGGAGCAAGCTGGGAGCCCTGCGTCCATCCTGGTGATGTTGGTGATGATGGCAATGAGAACAGAGTCAATGGTGGTGATGGCGATGACAGTATCAATGGTGACGTTGTGATGCCAATGGTGATGACAGTGACAGGATGACGATGACATGGCAGTGGTACAAGGATGGTGATGGGACAAAGGTGACAATATTGATGGCGGTGATGGTGATGACAATAAGATAGGGACCATACTGATGATGGTGAATTTGGTGATGGTAATGCTGACAGCAAGAATGGTGATTGGACAATGGTGGGGATGGTGACCACAGTGGTGATAATATTGATGATGATGATTGGCCAGCGCTGCGGCTCACTAGGCTAATCCTCCACCTGCAGTGCTGACACACTGGGTTCAAGTCCCGATCGGGGCACCAGATTCTGTCCTGGTTGCTCCTCCTCCAGTCCAGCTCTCTGCTGTGGCCTGGGAGTGCAGTGGAGGATGGCCCAGGTCCTTGGGCCCTACACCCACATGGGAGACCAGGAGAAGCACCTGGCTCCTGCCTTCGGATCAGCGTGGTGCGCCAGCCACGGCGGCCACTTGGGGGATGAACCAATGGAAAAAGGAAGACCTTTCTCTCTGCCTCTCTCTCTCACTGTCCACTCTGCCTGTCAAAAAAAGTATACTGACGATGATGACAATATTGCTGATGGTGATATTGGTGATGATGGCCACAGCAGGGATGGTGAGGATGATGGCAACAGTGTCAACGGTGATGTGGCAGACATGGCGATGGTGATGACAGTGCTGGGAGGGTGATGATGGGGGTAACAGCGGCTGTGGAAGATGCTGGTAGTACAGATGCTTACAACAGAAATGAAGATGTTGCTGCTGCTGGTGGGGAGATGAGGATGATGGTAGTGGTGACGATGATGCTGACTGGGGCGTTGGCAGTGACAGTGATGATAAAGGCAACAGCAAAAGCTTACATTTACCAAGCCCTCGCGTTGCACCAGGAACCACGCTAAGCCTTCAGCACTGAGCGTTCATTATCTCGTTTAATCTTCAGTACCATCACATGGAGTAGATGCTGATTCCTCCATCTTAAAGATGGTTAACCCTGAGGCTTCCAAACAGGTAGGACCAAGCCATAGAATAATTAATACTTGTTGAATTTTTCTGTACATTAGAATCACTTGGAAAGAAAAATCTTGCCCCAGAGGTTAAGTAATATGTTCAAAGATACCCAGCTGGGGCCAGCATTGTGGCGCAGTGGGTAAAGCCACTGCCTGCAGCGCTGGCATCCCATATGGGCGCCAATCCACATCCCTGCTGCTTCCCTTCTGATCCAGCTCCCTGCTGGTGGCGCTGGAAAGCAGCGGAAGGCGGCCTGAGTACTTGGACCACTGCACCCACATGGCAGACATGGAGGCAACTCTGGCTCCTGGCTTCGGTCTGGCCCAGCCCTGGCCATCGCAGCCATCTGCGGAGTGAACCAGCAGATGGAAGATCTGCCTTTCTCTCTGGCTCCCTCTCTCTCTGTAATTCTTTCAAATAAATAAACCAGTAAATCTTACTTTTAAAAAATGTGCCAGCTGGTGTGTGGCAGAATCAGGGACTAAGAATCGGGCTGTTGAGTCCAGAACCAAACTTTTACCCAGCCGGCTGAGAGCACCTTAAGAAGGGCCCCTCACAGTGCCCGGGAAGTTGTCACTGTCCTCACCCCACCCCCGATTTATAGTGACAAGCCGCCGGCTGGAGCAGAGCACTGTGCCTAGGGTAGCTCATCTTTGCTGGCACCTGTGCTGGGGCCACTTTGAATCTCTACCCACCAAATCGATTTCAGTTTCAGTCATGATATTCTCTTCTAAGATCAGGGTACGCTGGCAGTAATTTTTGCCTAAGGGCATAAAATTCCAACCAAACATTAGCTGTGTTAAAGTGTGTGTATTAACTGGGGTTCAGAGAGGTGTGAGACGGAAGGGGAGCATGGACAGGCTGGCGAGCCAGGGCGTCAGAGCTGCCTTTGTGGAAGGGAGACTCCCGGATACCTCTGTTATGTTGGACAGGCGTATCCAGCTTGCAAATCCTTTTTCCTTTAAAGATTTATTTATGGGACTGGCGCTGTGGTGCAACAGGTTAACACCTTGGCCTGAAGCACAAGCATCCCATATGGGCGCCGGTTCAAGTCCTGGATGCTCCTCTTCTGCAGCTCTCTGCTGTGGCCTGGGAAAGCAGGAGAAGATGGCTCAAGTCCTTGGGCCCCTGCACCTATGTGGGAGACCCAGAAGAAGCTCCTGGCTCCTGGCTTTGGATCAGCCCAGCTCCAGCCGTTGCTGCCATCTGGGACGTGAACCAGCAGATGGAAGATCTCTCTGTCTCTACCTCTCTCTGTAACTCTCTTTCAAATAAATAAAAATAAATCTTTTAAAAAATATTTATTTATTTATTTGAAAGACAGAGTTACACAGAGAAAGAGAGAGAGGAGAGAGAGGAGAGAGTCTTGTATCCGCTGGTTCACTCTCCAATTGGCTGCAAAGGCCAGAGCTGTGCCGATCCGAAGCCAGGAGCCAGGAGCTTCTTCCGGGTCTCCCACAGGGATGCAGGAGCCCAAGGACTTGGGTCATCTACTGCTTTCCCAGGCCACAGCAGAGAGCTGGATCCGAAGAGGAGCATCCAGGACTTGAACCAGCGCCCATATGGGATGCCAGCACTGCAGATGGCGGCTTTACCCACTACACCACAGCGCCAGCCCTGGGTAGAGGTTTTTGTCAAATGAAGCCACACCAGGATTGAATCACCTTTTATATCCCTAATTTGATTTGTAAACTAGTGCTTTCCATGGAACCTGGTTAGCCTCTGCTCCCTAAGTGCCTCCCGTGCAGCTGCTGCGCTTCATTGGATCCCGACAGCCTACAGAGTCTCTCCATTCTTCAGGCAAAGGCGCGGAGGCTGAGGGACGTTAGTCTCGGCACTGTGCTCACCCAGAGTCATTTTTATACCGAGGAGTAGCAAAGAAGGTTCCTAACTTTTCCCTACAATGAACATCTGGCCTAGATGCATCTGTGCTCGGCCTCAACTTTTACCCAGCTCTGTGTCCCTACAGCGGAGCGCTGTCCCTTGCTGCAGAGCGGAGACGCCCGATTCTGAGCCATGGCCTCCCACCTCTGCATTTGCATCCAGGGGCAGCAGAGTGTCCACTCTGGGCTCTGATTCCTCCACACGTATTTTTGCTGCAGACAATCGTGTCTTTCCTCACTCCACATTTTTCTTTCTTTCTGCCTTTAGAATTTGAAGCGGATACCTTTGTCACAGGGCCGAGTAAGACTGAATGGCTGTGATTTCTGACAGTCACATGCTGGGATAAGCATCAGGAATACTGTCATCAGGAGGAGGGAGGACAATGCTTAGCCACCACGTGCACCTCGGATTCCCAATCCTGAGAGGGAGGTTCTTGGAAGGACGTCAAAGTAGGAGAGACCCGATTCCTGCCAATCAGCTGAGGTTTCGGACAGTCACAGCTATCTGTGCCTACTGATGCAAAAATGCAACTAAAATATTCCCTTCCCCTCCCCAAAAAATATCCCAGCAGGACCATTAACTGAATATCAAAGCGGCTCTGCATAGATGGCCAGATGCTCATGCAGTCGCCCTCCAGCACTCAGTGTGAGTATTCCGTGCCTCCAGTTCCATAAAACAGCCTAAACCATCTCAGTCTCAGAGAGGAAGAGGTAGAGAATGGAAATTAGCCCAGGGATCCGTTTGTCTGAACCATGGACGAGAACCCGCACAGGGACTTGGCACCGCTTCACTCCGGGGCTGTTCTGGGTCCTTCTCCCTGCCTCTTCTCTCTCTGTAACAGAAGCCTCAGACAGAAGTCTTTCCTGTAGTTACCTTCAGCCGGGTCCAGGGAGCTTCGTTTGTCTGCTCGGCTACTGCCTGGAGGAGTAGTGGAGAAGGGAACACCAGGGCAGCTTGGATGGCTTGACCAGGGAGCAGAAGTAACAAGTCCTCCAGGAAGTCTGCGAGCTGAGTTGTTTGGGGCTCTAAAAACTTACCGCTTAATCGTAAAGTAACAGGTGCAGACACTGTTCACCCATCGTTAAAGCATGGAGTTGCTTCTTTAGAGTGATACCCTACTGCCACCTGGTGGCAGCATACCTACATTGAGAGACGTTGAGATGTAAGGACATATTTTAAATAAAAGCTATCTCCAACACCTGCAGATGCCTACCCCTCCCCAAAATATGACGGTAATTTGGGTTATCAGATGTTTGATGGAAAGGAAGATGTGTTAAGGTGGGACAGGACTATGGAAAACCTGACAGTCACACACAAGGGCTGCCCTTCTTCCTGGCACCCCTGGAGGTAGAGATGTGTCCCCAGGTAGCCTCAGAGGACATCAGGACGTCAGGGGAATGAGTCTCATGTCTGTATCCCCAAAGCGGATCCCTGAAAACAGGCAGGCAGCCAAGAGGCAGCCGCAGAAATCCATGTGTGAGAAGATGGAGGCGATGGGCACTAATAGGCAGCCGTGCCAAGTTAGGGATAATGGCTTTCTAAAAATCAATCTTCCTCAATGTGTGCCTGCTCCAGGCGCTGCACGGAGCCTCGCGTGGCATCCAACAGTGAGTGAAGCAGCTCCGCCCCTCGAGGATCGCCCACGTAGTTGTGTGGCTCCGAGCCCCAGCCCCACTCTGCTGTCTCACTCCACGGCCTTGGCCGGTGCTCTGCCTCTCCGGTCCCCAGCTTGCTCATTTGCAGAGAGGAGCAACACTTGCTCAAGCCCTCTGCTCCAAGGCTCCAGTGTGAGTTTGCCTGGAGCAGGAAGAAGGCTGTGTGTGTGTAGGAGACGGTGCGCTGGGTACAGTTGTCTCTGTTAATCACAAGTCAGGAACCTATAGAAGCAGCTCATTTGCAGATAAAGAGGAGGTAAAACCAGGGGGTGTGTGGACACTGGTGTGGCAGCCAGACCAGCACGTTCAGAGCCCAAGAGCACAGCCAGGCCCACAGTCCGGGCATCACGCTGGGTCGGATGTGATTGGCATGCTCTTCTCTTGCTGTGTGCTTTAGAGCAGGGCACTTAACCTCTCTGAGCTGACTTTCCTCTGTGGAAAGACAGTCCTGTCCCAGGACCCACCCCACACAGCCACATGAGAGCTCCGTGGGTAAACAGAGAGAGACTGCTCCCTGCAAGTGTGCAGCGGATATTAACTGCTGTTGGGACCCCCCACCCCCATTATCTGTCTTCCTCTTGGTGGACGCTCCCTTCCCAGAGAGAAGCGGTAGAGATGAGGGCAAGAGGACAGACCGCTGCCTTCGGGGAGGGATGCTGACAGGAGGAGGGGGAGGACCACGAGAGGGGCTTGGTTCAGCACCTGCTAGGGCAGTGGAGACTCCCAGGGGGCTGGGACAAGGTGACAGAACTCTGACTTGGGCAGTGCTGGTGGCTTTCCAAAGGCAGTGTGTGGAGAACACACGGGGAGACCACAGGGAAGTGGAGAGCGGAGACCCGGTTGCCCCTGCATGCTGAGTGTCCACAGCCAGCCATGGCCAGTAGGAGGGAGGCGTGGGCCCTTTTAGGGGCCGAGAATAGATCAGGGCTGCATGTGATCTGGCAGCAGTTTCTGCACTAGCCTGGGGCCGGAACAAACCGGTCCCGATGCGCGTGGTTCTGCCGTGGCTGTTGTGATGGCCATGGGACTTTGCAGTTGGAAGCCACACCCTGGACACAGGGGCCCTGGACGTTTCTGAGACCGGAGAGGAGAGGATGCCCCATAGAAGTACACGCGAGGTTCTTGGCAAAGATCTCACGGTGCCAACGGGAAAACACACAACGCACAAGACTCCTGGGAGTCCCGCCCACCAGGCTAGGGAGGCACAGCTCCGCCCTCACCACGCCTCTTCACCACACCCCCAGGGCGGGTTTGTGGCTCTCACCAAGAAGGGAGGTGCTGACTCGGGTTGAGTGCCTGCTCTGTCAGTGTCACTCCACGTATCAGGTTAAACTCAGCCTCTGAGGCAGCTGCCCAGGAGCCTGGAGCCTGGCTGCCCCCTCCATGGTGCCCCTTCAGGGATTTGGGGGGTCCAAGTGCCCAGGACCCAGTCCTCACAGCACCCTCCCTCTGAATGCCAATCATCCCAGCAGAGGCGGGGCTCTGTGGCTGGAGTGATGGGCCCACACCTGTCCTCCGCCACTCACTCACCGTGGGACTGGGGACAGATCACTTACCCCTGCTGGGCCTTGACTTCCTCATCCGTGAATTGGGGAGATGAATGCCGAGACCCGCTTCCTGGGCCTGTTTTGAAGATTAAACAATGAGTTGATGAAAGATGAACTGAGACGAGAGCCTGGTGCATGGACACTGCCTTCTAAGTGTCTAACGGCTCCGTCCTGCTTTGATTGCAGGGGACTGCCCAGAGACAGAAGAGCCTTGCCCTTGCAGTTCCTGCTCTTCACCACCAGGGCGGAGCCACTGGTTTCCTGTTCTCTGGGGACCACTGGCAATACCAGGATAACCACAGATGCCCCAGCTGTCCCAGTGAGGAGCCGGGAGGGTGGGGGCAGGCGGACCGGCAGCTGTGGAGAAACCACAAAGCCCCCTGCATGTCCAGAGGCCTGGGCTGCGTGGGTCTCCCGGGGAGCAGCTGCAGGGTGCAGCCCACCGGTGAGGCTGTCTCTCAGCCACGGCTTTGGGTTCTCCAAATGCGAGCATGGGGTCAGGTGTGGAACATGTTCTGTGAGTTAGGATCTCACGGCGGCCAGGGGCTTGGCCCCTCTGAGTCTCCTTTACCTGTGACGTGGGTGAGGTTGGGGTTTGGCGATCGCCGTGAGGATCTCTGGGAAGGGCGGGAGCTGACCCCTATGGGTCCTGTAGACACATACAGCCCAGTACAGCTGTACCTTGACTGAGCAGATGAGACACTCTTGAAGATAAAATCTGCATCAAGTTAGGTAAAGAAAGCCTGCGGCTTGAAACAGATGCTCTCAAACCTGCAGGAGCGTCAGCCTCCCCTGGAGGGGTGGTGAAAATCCACATCCCGAGGGCCCCTGCTCAAAGCCCTGGGGGCAGCCTGGGGTCTGCATTCCAAGCACGTCCCCAGGCCACGCTGCCCGCCCTGGCCGGCCACTTTGAGAAACACTGGCTTCCGGGCTGCGGTGCTTCTGCGATGTCTCTTACCGTCCTTTTGTCTCTTACTGAATTTTTCTACCTCTAATCTTTAGTTTCAAATTTGAATTTTTTAAATTTTTCTCTCTGGGGGCGGTTTCAGAGGAGCCTTTCGGGGCACCTGCTGTGTGTGAGTTGGACCAGTTCAGGGTCTTGGCGCTTCTGCTTCTGCTCATCTCTGTGCACCTGTGAGTGTCAGGGCTGATGCTTCTGATTCCGTCTGTGCCAGATGCAGGCTGGTCCTGCCCAGCCGGGCCTCGTGTCCCTCGCCCTCCACGCTGCCCGGTCACGTGGCAAGGGGACACGTGCCAAGTCAGCATCTCCTGAACTATGACTGCTCCCAGCACTGGAGAGGGGAAAGTTACTGGGAGCATTTGCTTAAGAACTGACGTGTGTAACTAACCTGCGGCAGTGGTGGCCTCTCTCTGAAGCAGACGGGCTGCCTTTGCGGTTTGACTGTGCGTGTGATTTAGCCGTCCTTAGAGGCACAAAGCCCTGCTCCTACACAGGCTGGTCCATTCCTTCATTTGTCCTCTCGTTGTTTTCAGCAAGTGTTTATTGATTATTTCCTGGTGCCAAGCTCTATGCTAGGTGTGAAAATAGACAGTTATAGACGCCGGGTATTGCAGCGCTAAGGACCTGATAGTGAGTCATTAGCTGTTTAAGGATGGAGGCCTGTGGGGTTCTTGTTCCGTGTGGCACCTCGGTTACCTGGTCAGCTGTGTTTCTGGTGGACGTTTCCACTGTCCTGCTTTGGCATGGTGGAAGAAATCCTGGTGAGGAAGTAGGAATATGAAATAACCAGATTTCTCAGGCTCCCACGAGACAGCAACGTATTTAGAGAAGCTCACGGTTAAATAGAAAGAAAGAGGGGCCGGCGCCATGGCTCACTTGGTTAATCCTCTGCCTGCGGCACCAGCATCCCATATGGGCACCAGTTCTAGTCCCGGTTGCTCCTCTTCCAGTCCGGCTCTCTGCTGTGGCCTGGGAGTGCAGTGGAGGATGGCCCAAGTGCTTGGACCCTGCATCTGCATGGGAGACCAGGAGAAGCACCTGGCTCCTGTCTTTGGATCATCACAGCGCCGTCCATAGTGGCCATTTGGGGAATGAACCAATGGAAGAAAGACCTTTCTCTCTGTCTCTCTCTCTCACTATCTATAACTCTACCTGTCAAATAAATTTTAAAAAATAAATAGTAAGAAAGAAAGAGACATCTAGAAGTCTGTGTGCAGTGCAGTGTGGGGATCAATGTATTTGTCTGAAATGCTTAAAAAAGTCTTCCTAGAAGAGGTGGACAGCAAAATCTTTTCTGAATTTTTTTTTTATTTTTCATTTTATTTGAAAGGCAGAGAGAGAGAGACACAAAAAAAGATCTTCCATCATTGGTTCAGTCACCAAATACCAGCGACAACCACAAGCCCGGAACTCAGTCTGGGTCTCGCACGTGGGTGGCGGGGACCCCGGCACCTGCGCCATAGCCCGCTGCCTCCCGGGATGAGAATTGCAGGAGGCCGGCTGGAGAGCTGAGCTGGGACACGCATCCGGGTGCTGCAGTGCGCGGATGCCCCAAGCGACGTCTCAGCTGCGAGGCCACACTCTTGCCCCAGGAAAGGAAAATCCTATTCTACGTTAAATGTTCATCTCCGTCCATTCCCCGGGTGCAGCTCCAGGGGCCTGAGCGTTTTGCGAGAAGGAGGCAGGCTGTGCTCAGCCCTGGGTCCATGTCCATGAGGGAAAAACTCAGCTCATCCCCAAAAGGGGGGGTCATGTCACATCCCACACAGGACTGTTAAGGGGGTAAGACGCGATGGTGTTTGGAAGGCTCTTAGCCCAGTGGCCTTTGCTGTCAGATCCCAGTGCTGCAGCTGTCACAGGACACCAAGAGCCAGGGCTGGGAAGCCAGGCCCGTGTTTGTTGTTTGCATCTGTCAGCTTAAGAGCCACGTGAACACCAGGCAGGTCTTGGCACCATGCCGTTTCCGTGCAGACGTAGCTGTCCCATTCTCTACAGGGAATCCATTGCTTCCTAGAAAATGATGGAGTACATTTGCACTACCTGTAGTCCCCCGAGGGTGCAAACGCCAGGCCCACATGCTGCACAACCTAGAACCCATCACTCAACCGTTCCCCACCCCGCCTGGTCTCTGATGACCGCCACTGTGCGCCCGCCTCCTGTGGGAGCAGCTCGTCTCTCTCCCACGTCCGAGTGAGATCACACGGTCCTTGTCTTTGTGTGCCCGGTCTCTTCACTGAGCGTGATGGCTGGAGCTCCCTCCCTGTTGGTGCACATGGCAGGACTGGCTGCTTGTGGTTGAGTTGTGTCCCCCTGCACGTGGGCACCGTGTTCTCTTTGTCCATTCCTTAGCTGGTGGGCACTAGGTTTTCTCCACTCCTTGGCTCTTGGGAACAGCGCTGCCGTCCACGTGGGAGCGTAGATTGAGTTCACTTTCTGGTTTTCTGTGGAATCGTACTGCTTTCCATAATGGCTGTATGAATTTACGTTCTCACCAGCGCTGTGCAGGGATGCAAAGGAAAACTGTGAATGGCTAACAGGTGCGTTAAAAAAAGGGCCCAGCCTCACTTTTGAGTGGCGTGATGCTCGGTCCTCCCATAGACGAGGAGTGTTGTGAAAGAGGTGGTTTTCTCAGCTGTATTCCCAAACCTGACGGAAAGGAGAACCCTTTATGCATTGTGCATCTGTGAGACCTGGGCTTCCGCAGGTGGCTTGTTGGCTGGTGGCCTCCCCAAACCAGCCTGCTCTGCTCGGAGGAGCACATTGTTGCTAATGGGACTGCCTTTGCACTCCCTGGAGCCGGCTTACTCTGAGCCTCCGGCTCTCCCAGGCGGGTCGTGCACGTGGCTCCTTCCACGGGAGAGCTTCTCACCTTTATCTGTGCAACTTACCCTTCGTGGCCTCTGAGGGACTGGGCTGTGCCGTGGTGGGCTGTCCACCTGCTTTGTGAAACATGGGAGATGCCGCAAGAGATGCCCCAGCTGCACCTGCAAGTCTGCAAAGCAGCATTATTATGGGATGCTTCTGGCTTCAGGAAGGCAGACCAGGAACCACCGTCCACCTTCTCCCCTGGGCTTAGCTGCGTGCCTAAGAGAGTGACAGTTTGACTTAACATTTATAAATTCAAAAAACACTTTTTCAGTGTTGGAACTAGAAACCAGCCCAAATTATTCCCCTCTGGCATTGCTGTGTTTTAATGTCTTTTCTTGTAACTGTGTCCACTTGCACCCTATAGCGCTGTGTGTTTTACGATTTATTGAATATATTATAAGCACGTCCCAGATTGCTACACAGTCCTTATAATTATAATCTTTAATGACTACATAATGGTCCATCAAGCCGCTGAGCCTAATTTATTTGGCCGTTTTCCTATGGCTGAACATCCAGGCCATCGATTCGCAGACTTCCAGCTGCACAGAGTGCATTTTCAGAAACCGTATGTAGAACCCAAATAAGTTCCGCTGATTCTCGGCAAACACCGTAGCTCCTCGACTTTCCGTAAGTAACCTCTGAAAGAAGAACCATTGTGAGCGCCTTCCTAATGCAAACGTTGACTTGATGGAGTTTGCTGGAGCTCACAGACCTGGCAGGCTGTGGACGTGAGGCGTGAACCCAAGGACCTCTGGCTGCCAAGCTCGGATGCTTCCTCGGTGCACAGCACAGCTCAGACCACACAGGTGGGACGAGGCCACGGGCAGAGCTCAAGCCGTTCCCTGGGCCCCCTCCCAGCCTGCACTGTGGAGGCAGCCGGGCTCGCCACAGAGCTCCTGCAATGCAGGGAGCTGGAGTGACGCCCCGCCCCACCCCTCACCCCCGAGACTGCCATTTGCGAGTTCACAGCCTCGTCTCTCTTTGGCCTGCAGAAGCCGCTCACTCCAAATTCTCACCTGTCTTCTGGGTTTTCCCTTTTCTCCCAGACATTTGCTTTGTCCAGCCCAGAGCTCGGCCACACCCTGGAATGGTCTCTGCTCCCTGCCATCAGCAAACCCCTAGATCACGAAGCACCTCGGGCTTCTCCGCTCTCCCTCTGCAGAATCCTGTGTGCCCGTGGCTCAGGACAGCCAGCGGCCACCTCTCCTTCCAGTCGGGTTTTCCTGTGTGGCGAACCGCACAGCTTGTCTCTGCCGGTCGCGACTGCCCTGGGCGCGAGTCTCCCTCTCTTGCTCCGTGCTGGCTGAAAGCCGCTCGCTAGTGGAATGTCCCCTTCCACAGCTCTGGAGAAGTGGCTGGTGGTGCCTGGGTGAGAGGTACACTGTGTTCTGCATAGACAGCAGCCCTGAGCGGAAGCATCTCCCCTGTCTCACCCACTGTCTCCAGAGAGGCTGCAGTTGCCCCGAGCCTTTCCCTGTGTGTTCCAGCAGCTGCCGTGGCTTCTGTAGATATCCAGAGGATGCTTCCCCTTGTCCGCCATGCACTGATGGGGAGTCCCCTGCGTGCCAGGTGCTTCAGGCCTCCTGCGGGTGACACGGCCATGAAAAAGGCTGGCATGTGTGTCCCCTGCTCTGGAGAATCTGCCAGCCAAGTGAGGGTGTCGGGATGTGGCAGTTTTCAGTGTCTCTGAGTGTTTCACTCAAATCCGAGGGGACTTCAAACACTTCATGGGTAAATGGAATTAAAAGATAAGTTTACTTTGGTGCAAAGATTTTAAATCCTTGCAGTTTTTCATACGCATTTTCCGTGAACTGCTTGAAGAGTCCCAGGGACATGGAGACAGGAAAGGGGTGGGTCGAGGACCAGGTTGATGGCAACAGAAACGAATCAACAGCAGGAAAAACCAGGCATTCAGCTGCAGTAGGACATGAGAGGGAACAGGGAGCAGAGGATTGGGGTGCCATGGCCGGGGGAAGCAGCCTGCCCTCCTCGGGGTTCAGAGACAGCTCCTGGGAACGGTGACTACTGAGCCACTTTCCAGAGTTTGCTAAGTGGGATAAGGGAAGGGAGGGATCCTCGGACTCCCCGAAGATGACAGGGGACATCCAGGGAGGGCGCAGGGTGAGCACCTGGCTGTCCCAGAAAACGCTTCCGGGCCCCTGAGGAAGCGGAGCCGGCGAGGCCAGCAGGAGGCGCTCCCAGAGGGCTTTCGTGGCCTGATTTGGACCACGGGCTTCTCCCCATAGATGTTGGGCAAGGAGCACAAGGCCCAGCCCCGCCTCCCGGCAGCGTGAGCTTCACACATGGCTCTTAACGACCCTGGCGCCCTCCTGTGCCACGTGGGGCTGTAGCAGGAACTTCGCCACGAGCCGGCTCAGGACGTAAATCAAGGACTCCGCGACGGCTGCTCTCCCTGGGGTTCAGTAACCCGCAGGCTCCCTCATGGGGGTGTCCGTGCAGGCGGGGAAGGCAGGCAGGGGCTCTGAAGTCACAGGGACCTGGGTTCGAATCCTGGCCTTCCATCCCGCATCCATGGTCCTGGCAGTGTCACTGAATCTCCCCGCGCTGCCCTTACTGCCTCTGGCCCTCAACTGGGAAAGTACAAGGGGTCTTCAAAAAGGCCGTGGAAAATGCCTGACATCTTTTCATTCCATTTTCCACAAACCTTTGCACATTCGTTGGCGTGTGGCCAGCCCCGTCTCAGCACGCGGGTCCTCGGTAGAAGGCAGATGTCGTCAGCGTCTTCATCATCGCCATCACCACCTACCGCCCTCATCCTCCACATCAACCATGATAATAGAGACGATTATAAGATTTATATAACAGTGACACTAAGTAGGGGAGAGCAAAGGAAATGAGTAGGGGGCTTGGAACTGGAAGACGGGGAACCAGCAGACCAGGCCAGGCAGGTGGTCGCTAAGCCCCCCGCATCCAGAATACCTGGGGTATCGTCTTCGTGTAGAGTTTTGACCTGGGAGGTCCCATACGGCACCCCTGTGTCTGTGCCTCTTGACAGTTCCCGGGAGGTTCTGAGACCCCTCATTGGACATCAGTGGAGGTGCTGGCCAGGCCCAGGGCAGAGCAGAGGAAGAGTCCCGGGGCAGAAAAGGGAGGAGGCTCTGGGTCTCCTAAGCATGGTCCCCAGGGCTTCTAAATCCAACGAATTAAAACTCACTTACCACTTCCACCCCCTAGGGGGCGCTGGTTCTTTCCCTGCCACACCTAAGGGGGACCTTCCAGGAATCTGAGGTCTGTGCATTCCACCTGGGACTTGTCTACCCCTGCTCCTGGTGCATTCCAAGTCCTGGGCTTGCTCAGCCCAAGGTCTTCTCTTGCACTTGGCCCGGTTGTTTTATTTATTTATTTATTTATCACTTGCCTGTGTGTGTGCCACTCCTCTACATGACCAAGCCAACTCATGCTCGTGATAAGAATTCCATAATTTATGATGACATAAAAGTGAACTCCGCCGCTCCTCCCCGTCCCACCAGAGCACTTCCCCTCCTCGTCGCCGCTGACCAAGTGTGCTCTCCTCTCACCGAGGCACACGGATCCGCAGACGTGGCTCGGCTTGACTTTCAGGTCAGAAAACAAGGGAGTTGAGGGATGCGGTTTAGCCCCTCCTCTTAGAAAGTGGTGGTTTCTTTTCAGGACAGGACCCATTCCCACAGCTCTGATTCTGTCCCCACTTCACACCCTAGAAGCTTCTCCCTCTTTTTTGTAAATGTCAAAGGACCCAGTCACCACCTTCCCCGTGCGCTGTCTCTCCACGCGGCCACTTCTCAGCCCTGTTGGGAGACTCCAGGGCTGGGCTAGCTTGTTCCTGACACCTGGACACCTGCCGTGTCTCCCTCTGACCCAACCCAAGCGTGATGAGGTTTCAGCTTTGCCGCACCATGGCTGTGACGAGAAAGCAGCCACCAGGGACCACGTCTGGGTGTGCTCAGGAAACGTAAACATTATCGGGCGAAAGCAGTGTCCTCTTACAGACGACGCAGTAACCGTTTTTCTCGGAGTTGTACCTTTTATTTGACATCTCACCTGTCGGCTCAAACATCGACACTTCTTTTCTCCTGTACTGGTCTAAAGGAGATACCAAGATGACCCACAGCCCAATAGCAACTTTTTTCAGTCTTATAAATAGAGTTACATCGTGTATGAGGTTCCTGTTTGGCAGATTTATAAAAAACAGAGGAGGCAAAGTCATCGTAGTGAAACAGGACTCGGGAAGGCCACTGGCGCTTTGTCCCAGCGTCTCGCAGCACGGGCTGCAGCCATGCCGCTGCTAAGAAGCCCACATTGACCACTTCTTCCCGTTTAAAGAGCCTTGCTTGTTGGCGTGGGTTCCCACAGCACAGAGGACAGGGGAGACGTGATGGAATTATCAGGCAGAAACACACGGCTATAAATAATTGGCTCTCCCACATCTCGTAAGCCTAACCCCGCACTTCAGAATGTTCATTTCCTTTATTTCACGATGTTTATTTACTTTTCTCCACTGGCTGTAATTAATTTTGCCTTTGGCTTATACACAGGTGAAACTAGAAACTCTTTTATTTGCATGTTTATCTGGAAGCGAGCTAAGTAATTAAACTTTCCATTTTGGTTTCACTCTGCTGTACCGAGCACACGGGAAAATGGCCGACAAGTTCCTAGATTCGTGGCTGTTTCTCTAGTGAAGAGGTGGAAGGAGGCTCGAGAACTTGTGATGAGCTCGTGCAGCGGTGGAAGGCACAAGCTGGGGTAGGGTCTTCTCTGCCTGGGGAGAGACGAGCAAGTGAGTCAGCGCACAGAGGGAGGGGTCCAGAGCCAGCACTCCAGTGACCTCCTGTCTGTCCCACGGACAGTGGGGGGTAAACTAAGGCAGAGGCAGAAATACACTGTGGGCAGCGCAGTTTTCATTAGCGTTGCTCAGCCAGTGGGAAGGAGCAGCAGCCAAGACACGAGAGATGGACAGACGGATGGACGGACGGACGGGTGGATGGATGGACGGACGGACGGATGGACGGACAGACGGATGGATGGACGGATGGACGGACGGATGGATGGACGGACGGACGGATGGATGGACAAACGGACAGATGGACAGACGGACGGATAGATGGATGGATGGACAGACAGATGGATGGACGGACGGACGGATGGATGGACGGACGGACGGACGGATGGACGGACGGACAGTTGGAGTTGTGCCTGAACCATAACAGTTTCATCCGTGACATCTTAGGGTTTGGATCAGACGGTAGAAAGTCAAGGCACTACCACAGAGAAGAGATTGCCAATAACTTTCATTGATAAATATTCGGATTCTGATTTTATAAAGAACCCCCAAGCTCCCATAGCAAATAATACAAAGTTTTTCTATTAAAAAAATACCTAAGAGATATCAGCTGTGCTTTCTCCAAATAAGAAACAAATGACCTCTGAATGTCATTAAAAACTATTCACGCCTTGATCACCGGTGAAATTCAAGTGTCAACACTGAGAATCCAAGTCAGTGGTGAGCAGGCCTTTCGAGGTTGATATGGACCTGAGACCGTCCCTCCCCGACCCTCACCTGGGAGCCAAGGAAGGTGTTTGAAGCCACCTTGCGCTGGGGGTGAGCCGCACAGCCCTGCCACCATGCCGTGTGTGACCTTGAATGTGTTTTGCTGTCTAGCGCCGAAGTCTCTCTGTTGTCCCTGGTAGGATATGGGCAAGTTGAAAGCCAGGACAGCCTCGTTCCTCTGGGTACCTAGAGTTCCCAGCAGGGCCTGCCATCGAGCAGCCCTCTTTACGAGCAGAGCTGAGCGGGGTAGAATGCCCGCGACACCCAGGCGGCCTCCTCCTTTCCCAGGTCGGGCCACGACTGGCCGGTGAAAGCGTGGCGCGTATTTGGAATGTGAGAGATGTGGGGAGGGGATGGGGATACACAGAGTACATAGTGGGTTGTGCACTAATGAGGCTGCTGCTCCGGGCCGGGAGACGTCCAGGGCACCTTTAGAGGGTGTGGTGTTTGATTCCCGCTTGGTTTCTGTCTGTAGTCCATCCCTGGCGGGTCTGTGCATGGCAGCACAGGAGCCCTGTGGCAGCTCTGCCGTCCTCCTGGGCCTCTGGTTGTAGTGAGCCCCTGCCCACGCGCTGCCCGCCGTGTGCACGCCTCCACCTGCCCTGCCACCCTCGTCACCCCCAGCTCCCTCTGCTGCTGCCGCTCATGACGTCAGACCTGAGGACGGGGAGGCGCCTCTCCAGGCGTCGCTTTGCAGGCCTGGGGCGGAAGTTCAGTGCTTGATTTTGGCCGCTCCTCAGCCTCGTCTGTCCCTTCTGCCATTCGTCCTGCAGCCCAGAGACCCCTGCAGCAGCACGGCCCTGCGGGGCTCTGAGACAACGCCTTGCCCGCTGGCAGTGCACCTGTAGGAGGGAGAATCTGAGAGGACTCCTCCTGCTGCTGCTAATAAAGAGGATGATGGTGGCAGCCGGCACCGCCCGCAGGCTCAGGAAGTACACGCCCAGGCTGGGTTCCAAGTTCTTTGCCTCTCGTTTGGCCTTGTCAGACGCGCAGCGAGGCAGATGGCATTTGAAAATCTGGTACATCTGGGGCCAGAAGTCAGTCTCAGTGGGCTGAAGTCCGGGTGTCAGCAAGGTTGGTTCCTTCTGGAACCTGCAAGGCGAGAACCGGTCCCTTCTGCCTGCTTCCGGAGGCCGGCTGCCTCCCTCGGCCCATGGACCCCTTCTTCCAGGGTCTCTGGCTCTGATCTGCCCCGCCTCTCTCCCACATGGAAAAATCCCAGATAACCTCCTCGCCTCCAGATTCTTGTCCTAATGACATCAGCAGAGATCCCCTTTGCCCCTGGCAGATAAAGTAGCATATGTGCAGGTTCTGGGCTTGAGGGTGTAGACATCTCTGGGGACAGTTTTTGCAATCCCACCCATTGCTTTAGCTTGATTAAGGACCTCCAGCTCAGAGAGGCTGGGCCCTGTGCGCACACCCTACAGTTTCTGAACCAAAAGGCGGTTTGATCTTGGAACCTGGGCTGTGATCCACCACCCCGCCTGGAGCTCACTGAGCCACTCCTGCATGCACACCTCGTGCCAAACTCCATGATTTGCAAGAAAGAGTTGTATTTTAAATGTGTCTAAAGCTATCACGCACACAGGGTAGACCCTAGGATACTGTTGAGGCTGAATATGGAGTTGAAATGGGGATCGCCTTCCTAATACAGTGATCTCTCTCTACTTATACACCCTACGATGACCTTGAGAAATTCAAAGGACCTTTGCTTTCACCCCAGGCTTCTCTGTGTTTCTTTACCAAAAGTGGAGCCTCTTTGCCTTGCCCCTCCCATCTTTCCCTAACGATGATGTTCTGGGAGATTACAGAGTCCTGGATAGAATCCTGCAGGCGTCGGCCCCCTCAGTCCACACAGTAAGCCCCCCACTTGCTGCAGGTACACCACAGGCCCAGGATTGTCCAGGGTCACACAGTGGCAGAGCTGCGACCGAAACTCAGGCCTCTCTGGTGCCCGTGAACTTGCTCTCGTCTCCTCTGCACGTTGCTTGTCTGGAGGGAAAGCTGGCGGGCGTGTGGATCACCCCGAGCTCAGTGGTCACAAGCTGTGCAAAGCAGCCGTAACATTTGGAGACTGACTGATGGCCTCCTGGACTGTCCGGCTCCCGTGTGTGCAAAGGGCAGGAGTAGGGAGACCCGAGCAGCGCAGAGCGGTCAGGGCACCACTGCTCTGGAGCAGGAGTCGCGAGCCTCAGTCTCCAGGAGCGACAGGTCCTCTTAGCTCGAGCCTCTGTCGGCCATCCAGGCCCTGGACGCAGGTGCTTTTGGTCTGTCTGCTGCCAGGTTGTCCCTAAGAGGAGAACATCACGTTGTGGAGAAGCAGAGCTGTTAGGAGCTGAACTCAGCACTCGGAAAACCACTGAAACCCAGAAACGGCGAGCCTGGTCGTATAGAGCGAGCCAGAAGCCAGCAGACCGGCTTTCTCCATCTGTTTCTTAAGCGATGATTTCTTGGCCGCCTGCTTTGTGCCTGGCGCTGTTCCGCTCCGCAGGGGACGGGGTGAACCATATGTGCATTGTCGCGTGTCCTGTGCCTAGATTGTTCCCTGGGCAGCGTCCCCCTGGCTTCCAGGGCCTGCAGCTTCCAGGCATGCTCCTCAAGGGGAGAGGAGTGACCCTGAGGCTCCCTCCACGCGTCACAGAGAGCCAGAGAGCAGCCACGCCAGCCCCGCCAGGCTGCCAGCCCAGACGGCCCTGAGGGCCCCCGCGTGGATCTCAATCCCAACCCGCTTAATTTCAGATTTGTGTGACCCTGCTAGCGCTCCTTCATCAAGTTTTATTCTTCATAAAAGATCCATTTCCCTGGGCTCATAAAGCGGCTCCTTCTAATTCAGTGTTATTTTATAAATGCTTTCATTGCTCGTATCAATCACTGGCAGCCGACTTCCCAGCCATAAAACAACAGCTTGCAACCTCGCCGTGCGACCCGATGTGTGTTTACTTACCGGGCTGGAGAACACAGGCTGCACATCAGCCACACTGCAGCTCCACTAGCAATCTGCGGGCGCTTCCTTCCCTCGAGCGCCGGGCTCCCACGTGTGCTGCGTGCAGCATCGCAGCCCGTCTGCACTTGCCCCCGAGCCCTGCCCCCCAACACCTCCCCGAGCCAGGACTGCATGCACGTCCTGCGGGACGGAGCCTGAGCCAGCACCCTGCTGTCTGGACTTCCAGCTCCCCACACTGCGAGCTGAGTAAGCGCAGACCCAGCCTCAGGCATTTTGTCTGCAGCGACTGAAATGCACGACCGCGCACTGATGCGCCAGCCTCGCTTTGCCCTCATCCGAGTGGGACCCCTGAGACGTGGGTCACCCCCAGAGCAATATTGTCATTCTGGAGTCATCGATGTGGACAGCGCAGGCACACAGGCCCTGCGCGCCCCTCCACGGTGGCCCCCACAAGTGCTGGAGGATCAGGGAACAGGTGTTCCAGGGCCGGTCGGGAGGGCTGGTCCTTGGAGGTCAGTTATCGCACCTGCGGAGTGCTGCTGACTGCCAGAGGCGAGAGGCGAGAGCCGGCCCCTGCGTCCACACTGCCCAGGTTCTAGTCGGGGCCCAGCCCCCTGCCAGCTGGGCAGCTGGGGTGATGGGGCCCTGAGTGCATCCCCGTGGCCTCAACCTCCCTGACTGTGAAATGGAGCTACTGCTGCCAACCACACGGGGGGGGGGGGGGGGGCGTGAACCGTTGCAGAGCTGAGCTGGTGTGGGTGGCAGAGGCTGGCTCGTCCACACTGCTGTGATGCTCGTGTCCCCCCGGAATACGCGTTCCGCCGCTGGCCAGTGGTGACCTTGGGGTAGCGGTTGCTCTCTGAGCCTCTTGTTCCTAAAAAATGGAAATGAGCTAATTACCCTGGCGCAGCTGTTGTGAGGACTGTTTGTGGCCTGCATGTCTGTCTCCCCCACACAGAGAAGGTGAGCAGAGGCCGCCTCATCACCCTCCTTATTTTCTGTGCAGGTTTACACAGTCATAGGTGTCAGCCCAGTTTGCAGATGAGCAGACTGAGGCTCTGTGAGCTCCTGGTGCCAGATCACATGACCACGGAGCGGAGGATCAGAGTCTACACCTGTTCAGCTCCATCGTTTCCCAGAATCCCACTCTCCAGACCACACACCTGGCCAACAGAATCAGAATCCCAGGGTTGGGGTGGCGGAGAGTATTTTTAAATACCCCCCATGACTCTGGTTATAAACCCGTGGATCCACGCCACATTCCCTCAACATTGCTCTGGGGGTGACCCACGTCTCAGGGGTCCCACTCGGATGAGGGCACAGCGAGGCTGACGCATCAGTGCGCGGTCGTGCATTTCAGTCGCTGCAGACAAAATGCCTGAGGCTGGGTCTGCGCTTACTCAGCTCGCAGTGTGGGGAGCTGGAAGTCCAGACAGCAGGGTGCTGGCTCAGGCTTCGTCCCACAGGCTGCATCCCGTCATGCTGGATGACCCCGTGCGTAAGCCCATGTAAGAGGCAGGGATCCCACAGAGAGAGGAAGCTGGAGAGATTCGGGGGCCACGCTTACCCTCTCACAGCAAGCCACTCTCATGACGACCAACAGTGCTGTGAGACGACCTTAATCCCTCCCTAGGGCAGCATCCCCAGAGACCTGACCACCTCCCCCCATGCCCCAGCCGTCAGAGGTCTCGCCACGTCTCTACACGGCCACACTGGAAACCAAGCTCCGGACAGAGCAGCCCTTGGGGGAGGCATGCTCGGACCGCAGCAGTACCTAACAGAAGGGCAGCTCAGGCAGACAAGCCAAACGAAGCAGAGGCCAAGGAACTAGCAGCTCTCACCACGAGCGAATTCAAGTTCTTGGAGTCACAAGAGGAGTAAAGTGGGGGCTTGGGGAGTCCCCCCAGGGCAGGAGGCCCACAGCGCGGGGCAGGAGGAGCTGCTGCCTGAGAGGATTTGATTGCAGAGCTGTTTGGCTCCTGCACTGGTACGTCATCTCCTCTCCCAGGAGGGGCAGAACCCTCTGAGGAGCCCAGGGCTGGGTGAGCAGGTGCGCTTTGGGACCATCGTGACTGGCAGTGTGTGGGCCCCGTGGCCAGGGCATTTGCCGTTTGTTCTGTGTCTCAGTGCCACCCCGGAGTCCACAGAGCTCTCACGGGTCTGGCTCCTGGATACTGAGTGTGTAGTCAGGTGCACTGTGTAATTTGCAGGGTGCAGTGCAAAGCTATAATGCAGAGTTCGGTGACAGCAGGGCACTGACCACAGCCAGGGCCCTTCTGAGCCAGCCCTGCTCTGGCTCTAGACCCTGCAAGCAAGAGCGCTGGTCAGTTCTGACAGAAGCATTGGACGATTCGATACATAACTCTGCCCCTCCTGCAACCATCGGGAAACCTTGTGCTCCAGAGAACGACGCCCTGGGAGAATGTGGGTCTCTGCAAGGCACCTCTTGGACAGGAGCAGCCCAGGCAGGGAACCCTGAAGTGGGTTTGAAGTTAGAGTGTGAAATGAACCGGATGTGTTAAGCCATAGACATTCCAGGGTTGGTTCAGCCGTCGGTCTAGCCTAACCTGCTATGGTCTGAGTGTTCCCACAGCAAAGCTTCTTCTTCTGCCCTAACACACAGGCGGGCGACAGATACGCCAGGTCTATTGCTCACAACTGACCCGGGCGCTAGTTCACCTTCGTTGAGAGCCACGCAGTCCTTCTTGACCTGTTTCTTCCTCTGCCTTCCACATCACCTTCGTCCGTAAGAGGAGAAAGTTAATCCGATTGTTCGTCCTTTTTACATTCACCCATTTATTCACTCATGCATTCAGTGAGCGTTTGCCAAACGCCTACAACATGCAAAGCATTGCCTCTGTGCCCCGGAAGCCGTAGGTGGCTGCAGGCAGCTAAGCAGGCGCCGGGTCTCTGCTCACCAGGTGCCAGCATCCCAGTCCCCGCCCAGCTGTGACAGCTGGAAACCTCCCTGGGCATTGCCACAGTCCCCTGGGAGGAGGTGCGGTCGCCACTCATTGAAACCACTGTTCTCAGGGGGGCTGGAGTTGCCTGGGACGTCTCACAAATTGGTTAAAAAAGAAAACAAAAAAAAATGTATTCAGCGTCCTTTTGTTGTTCAGAGGGCATTACGGGAAGATATTTTCATAATTGAGAATTACAGAGGCTCCAAGTTAATCCGATATAAAGATTTCTTATTAGTTTGGAACATTAGGGATAGTGTTTCCATGTAAACTTCCTTTTTTGAAATGTTGTAGGCAAGATCAGTTAGTCCAGCACAGAATATCCTCTGTTTTTAAAGGGCAAAACTGCATAAAAGAATGATAGATAAAAAGATGAGGTGGATTTTTAGTAGGTTTGAGAACGATTAAAATTCCAGGTGAGGGGGCTGGCGCCGTGGCTCACTAGGTTAATCCTCCGCGTGTGGTGCCAGCATCCCATATGGGCGCCGGGTTCTAGTCCCAGCTGCTCCTCTTCCAGTCCAGCTCTCTGCTGTGGCCCAAGTGCTTGGGCTCCTGCATCCACTTGAGAGACCAGGAGGAAGCACCTGGCTCCTGGCTTCAGATCGGTGCAGCGCCGGCCGTGGTGGCCATTTGGGGGGTGAACCAACGGAAGGAAGACCTTCCTCTCTGTCTCTCTCTCTCTCACTGTCTATAACTCTACCTATCAAATAAAAAAAAATCCAGGTGAAATGAAGAAATTGGAGCAGTGGAGTAAGTCACGCCAGGAGGAGCCCCATTTCGGTCGTGTGCTACCTAATATCTCAGCAACAGATCTCCTTCCGTGCGGTCTGGCCCGCCGCGGCACAGTTAAACAACAGCTCGCTGGAAAAGTAGGGCACGGACACCATGAAGACCGAGCTGGGCTGCCAAGGGGCCAGAATAACCACAGCATGCCTGCCTCCCCCCCCCCCCCCACCAGAGCAAAAAAAAACAGGCGTCCAAGGCAGATGGGAGACAACCGTTGCTCGACTTGTCATCACTTCTTACATATTTGCTGTCAGTTTGTGCTTTAAAAACCAGCTAGCTCCGAGGACGTGGAGCAAATTTGAGAGGAGAAGTCGATTGCATTTCAAATCAAGCCTCTGGTAATTGCAGCCGCACTGAGACACTCAGGGCTGCGCTTAAATGAGGTTACAACTGCCTTGAAATGTAAGGCATCCTGTGCTGGAAACAGATCCCTGCTCCTCTCTCCTGGCGTTCGCTCAGCTCAGGCCTGCACCAGGGCGTATTTGTGCCAGTTTAGTTCAGGGCTGCTCCAGAGGACAGGAATAAAACCCACTCGGCGGGTGAAATGCTCCGTGGAGGACGTGTTGCAGGGTCTGGGTGGTCCCGTCACTGGCAGCCCCCGGAGCTCGCCACTTGGGAGGCAGAGTCTACTCCATTCTCTTCCCAGTTCTTTCCAGCACCTGTTCCTTTACATCAGGGTCCATCCCCCGAATCTGCCATGCCGCTTGGTTATCTAAAATGGAGAACTGCCACATTAAAAATAGGTTATATTGGGGTTTTTAAACTTTTTTAAAATTTATTTGATAGGTAGAGTTACAGACAGTGAGAGAGAGAGAGAGAGAGAGAGAGAGAGAGAGAGAGAGAAAGGTCTTCCTTCCATTGGTTCACTCCCCAAATGGCCACAATGGCCAGAGCTGCGCCAATCTGAAGCCAGGAGCCAGGTGCTTCCTCCTGGTCTCCCAAGTGGGTGCAGGGCCCAAGGACTTGGGCCATCCTCCACTGCACTCCCGGGCCACAGCAGAGGGCTGGACTGGAAGAGGAGAAGCCGGGACTAGAACCCGGCACCCATATGGGATGCCGGCGCTGCAGGTGGAGGATTAACCAAGTGAGCCATGGCGCCACCCCCCTGGGTTATATCGTTTTAATAATGCATTGTTTTCTAGCTTTTATGGGAAGATAAATTCACTCACCCATCATGACAACTGCGCGGTTGCTGTTTAGCAAAATGTACCAAGATTTAGTGGCTTACAGCAAGTCCTTGATTTCGACAGTTGGAAGGGTTCAGCTGGGGGGTTCTTCCGCTGATCTTGCCTTAGGCCACTGTGGTTGGCAGGCTCAGTCGTGGCTGTGTGACCCGGCGTGGCCCTAGCCTGCACATATCGTGGTCAGGTGTGGGCATCAGCCAGGCAGCGCTGGGTCCAAACACGTGGCCTTTGTCTAGCATAACAGAGAGGCCAGGGTGCTGGGGAGACACGCTCCGAGGTGCAGCACTGTCTCCCTTCTGTCTGTGGTGTTTGCCTGAGTCCCGATGCCCCAGGAGGGCGGCTGTCCCAGCCCAGGTCTGCCAGTGTGGCTGTGGGAGGTGTGGTGGCCTCGGGGCCCCGGATGGAAGCGTCTTACTCGAGGTCCGGGGACACAGGTCGTCTCTGCCTGCTGGACGGTTTAGATGAGTGCGGCCAGTCCGGTACTTGCCCACCCCGAGGAGCTGGCCTGGGGTGCCAATTTTATTTAAAGTAGTCTTGCCCAGCCCTGGAGCACAGCAACAGAATTTCCCTTCTAGGATATTAAGTATCGAATAAAATGTATCTGTTTATGTCTTCATTCTTCACCTCCTGCCTTTATCTTCCATTCCTGGTGCTACCCAGGACGAATCATGCAAAGTTTAAGTGATCAGGGCTCAAGTTGCAATTTCACTTTTCTCCCACATTTCAATATCATGGAAACAAAGCCAGGGACACACATCAGGCCTCCCTGCGGCTCTGTGGTCATCAGAGTCAGGGAATCAGACTCCTCCGTCTTTCTCCTCTGTCTGCCTCACGTTCCATAATGGCTGCTGAAGCTGCAGTCACTGCATCTGCATCCCAGGCAGCAGGAGGTTGCAAGACCACACACCTCCTGCATGTGTTCTCTCTAGAACATTCCCAGGAGTCTTCCACATGCTGTTGTAATTACACTGTCATTGTCTAAAACAGCCCATGGCCATGTTCGCCGCCAGGTAAACCAGGGACAGCCAGTGTCTGGGCTCGTCAGCAGTGTGGTAGTCAGAGTTTTGTTCCTAAGGGAAAAGAAAGGACGGGAACCGGGTGGCAGCGTGGGGCTGTAATCCCCTTACCAGGCAGAGTTCAAATCCTGGCAGCTTAAGCACCACTCGGGAGGGGCCAGTCAGAGCTGCACGCTGAGTCCTAGGGAGTGTGGGGGGCGCAGGCCAGGGCTTCAGGGAGCCCAGGGAGAGGGCGGCTCCACCCGAGCCGGATCATCCCGGGACACGTGGAGAATTTCCTCTTCCCAAGACTGAGGTGGAGGGAGGAGGGGCAAGCCGCTCGCGGGCACGCTCCGGTAGAGGTGCCGCCTACCACTAGGGTGACAGTCACCGCGTCTCCTTCGTGCCGTGGCGGGAAAGACCAGGCTCTGCCGACAGTTCAAGGTCAGATGTTGGAAAAGTGAACGTTTGAACCTCAGACCAGCGTAGCCCATTTCGTTTGGCCTTTCTGCTTCCACTCAGTGATTTTTTCATTACGTTTCCTTTATTGGAAAGACAGAGAGAGAGAGAGAGAGAGAGAGAGAGAGAGAGAGAGAGAGAGAGGAGAGAGGAGAGAGAAGGAGAGAGAGAGAGAGAGGGAAAGAGAGAGAGAAGGTGGGCTTCCATCTGCTGGTTCACTCCCCAGATAGCCGCAATGGCCAGAGCTGCGCTGAACCGAAGTCAGGAGCCAAGATTTTCTTCCTGTTTTCCCATACGGGTGCAGGGGCCCAAGGACTTGGGCCATCTTCTACTGCTTTCCCAGACCACAGCGGGGAGCTGGATCAGAAGTGCAGCCTCTGGGACTTGAACCGGCGCCCATAGGGGATGCTGGCACTGCAGGCGGCAGCTTTACCCACTACGCCACAGCGTCAGCCCCCAAGCTGATTTTCAAATGGCAGTGGTCAGAAACTCAACAAGAACAAGCCTTCCATCTCTAGAACGCTCACCATGGCGCATTCCTCCGTCCCTGCCGGCTAATGAGACGCGTGGATTCAGTTTGGGCTCCTGGCTTTGGCCTGACCTAGTCCTGGCTGTTGTGAGCTTTTGGAGAGTGAATTAGTGGATGAAAGATCTCTGTCTCTCTCTGTCTCTTTCTGTCTCTGTCTCTCTCTGTGTCTGTCTCTGTCTCTTTCTGTCTCTGTCTGTCTCTCTCTGTGTCTGTCTCTGTCTCTTTCTGTCTCTGTCTTTCTCTGTGTCTGTCTCTGTCTCTTTCTGTCTCTCTCTGTCTTTCTCTGTCTGTCTCTGTCTGTCTCTACCTTTCAAGTAGCTAAAAATGAATTAGTTAAAATTTTTAAAAGAGCCTACAACTGTATAAAGATCCATTGCAAGCATGGATCTGCACATCCCCATCTCAGTACACGATTCACTCCTGGCAGTGGGGCCAGAAAACAAGGGGGGGCGGGTGTGCTGGGGGAGGGCTGAGCCTTCTTGCTCAGGGAAAGAAAATGCTTTGGGATGAAGCTGAAGAAACTTCCAGAACGAAATACCCTTGTCAGCCACGGCCCAGAGGAAGCCATTTCTCGGAGCCCCTGTGGCCGCCCTGGCCCTGGCCCTGGCCCTGGCCCTGGCCCTGGCTGCAAGCTGCCCCTCGCGGCCAGATCCGTGCTCGGCCTTCCCAGGGCACAGCGCCGTGGCAGCCGCAGGGAAGCAGGACGTCAAAGCCCGGCGTCCCAGGTCAGCGCGGGAGCAGCACCATGCTCTTGGATCTTCAGAACTGGGAGCTCAGCAAACCTTGTTTTCTTGTAAAGTGTGCAGCTGCAGGGACTTGGGTGTAGCATCCCAGATGGACCAAGATGAGAAAGAAGGAAGAGAAGTAAGGAAAACCTGACTCAGCCTCCCGGCAGGAGCCACACAGAGCCTTGGGCTCGGCAGAGGACCTGGGATTCAGGGCAGAGCCTTGAGGATAGGGATGGGAGTACCACATGGAGAGGCAGTGTAGACGGCAGGAAGTGTGCGTGCGTGGCGTGCGTGTGTGTGCACCAGCAGGAAGTTAGGGTGCTCATTGCAGACTCCCTAATGGCTGGCAGGGTGGAAGGGGAGGGGAGGCAGGGCCACTCAGAGGCCGTGGGTCCCAGGTCCCAGGTCCTGGGGGCGACTTTATGCTCAGCCCTTGTAGCTGAGGCTCCACGTGACTGACCGGAATCCAGGGTAGGGACCCTTCCCGCGCTCTGAAGCCAGGCCTTTGAACACCTGGTTCCATTCAACGCTCACAGCGACCAGAGAGGAAAGCGTTATTAGGGCTCTCGTGCTGCAGTAGGGGACATCGGAGCTCAAGGGGGCTGATTAACTTGTCCGAGACAGCACAAGTCAGTCAACGCTGGAGTCCCGGGAGTGTCTCTGCATGCGGTTTCTTCCGTGCCGCAAACCCATTAACAGGATGGCTTGGAGGCAGAATTGACTCTGAAGTGGATCCCATTATGAATTCACATCTGGGTTAGGACAAAGGCAGGGCTTAAGACCAAGTTCACTTTTCCCTGACGATTCAGTAAAATAAAAAGCATTTTCTGCATAACCTTGAGAATATTCCAGGGTAGCTTTTTATTATATTATCTTATCAGACCCATAAAAACCATAAAGACATTCTCAGCGAATCTCCGGTGAAAACCAGAGAGTCATCAGCCCAGAGGTCTTTTTTTCTCCCTGTGTAATCATTTTAATGCATATGTCAGTTGCGAGTCTGATGACTTCATTTCTGCACTTTCTTTCTCTTGTCCCTGATGACTTCAATTAAAGGCAGATTATGTAGGGCACGGGGTCAGTCAATCAAGTGTTCATTAGACGCTGACCAAGTGCAGAGCCCTGGGTCAAGTGTCCTTAACCTGCGGCTGCTTGGAGTGGGATTGATGGGGCTGAGCCGCGTGCTCCACCGTTCTCATTCCACACATGGCCGGGAATCTGCCTCTGATTTCCGACAGAGACTGCAGGGTCTGAGTCCACCTGCACAAGGATGGACTGGGTCCGAGGAAAGGTGAGTGCGCCGCTCGCCCGTTCCCCAGCCTCCCAATCCCGGAGACAATCAGACGCAGCAGGGAAGCCAAGTCTAGCAGGGACTCATTTACTCCGTGCGTAACCGAACCTTTTATAGCACAAAACTGCAGAGTCATTGGGGCAGGGCTAAGGACCAACCAATCACTTAAACGGTCACTTTACGGGGGGATTTCTATAGGACTAGCCATATGTCTATACACTTGTTACTAGTCTTGTTACCTCCCCTGATGTTGCGTAGCCAATTAGCTTTCGAGTTCCGCCCGTCTTACTTCCTCTGGGCGCCATCTTCTTTGCCCCTCCTTGGTGCCCCCGGTCCGGGGGCCGGAGCCGCCACCGCCACACACCCCACGGGGTCGCTGTCCGCCATGGCGGTGGCCAGGGCCACGTGCATGCACGCGAGGTCCCTCCCTGCGCACCATCCCCAGGACACCCGCCGGCTGGCTCCGCGGGCCCTGGCTCTGGTTAGTTCGCGGGCCCGGCTCTGTGCGGCTCCATTCCGCGCAGCTCGGGCGGGGGCACCCGGGGGCAGCTGCGCACGCGGAGCCCCCGGGCCTGGCCTGGCCGCGCCATGCCCGCGCTCATGCCCCCACGAGAGACCTTCAAGTAGGCCTGTGCTCCAGGTGAGGAAGGCAAACAGACGTCATGTTTCAGCCAACCCCAGTGCGCTGGGCCCCTAATTCCGTAGTAGGGAGGACCGATAGGCAACAGTGCCATTTTGTCTCAGGCAGCGTGAAGGGGCTACGTGTGCCAGGAATGTTCGCTTTTTATACTGGGCTTTGGAGCTTCCTCTGCAGCCACTGCAGGGCGGAGAGAACACGCACCCTGAAGCCTTGGCACCATGAGCGAAGCTACCCGAGGCTGCCGAACACCCGGATGCAGCTCCCCGCCTCGACCTGGTCAGTGAGTCCCGAGGGCTGATAACTGGATTCCAGTTGTGGGAAGAAATGAGCTGACAGTGACGCTTGAGGAGCCCTGGTGTCCGAGGGGTGGTGGTGGGGCTCGGCAAACCCCGAGCTCCACTGCAGATTCAGGATTCCCTGTACGTGAACTCCCTGCTGGCACGGCGGTAGTACAGCCCTCCTCTGGATGGCCACGGTAACAGATGAGAAGCTGTGGTTGAACCGGTCACCTTGAGCCGAGCAAGATGCTACACATGGGCAAGCAAATTGACCTGATCCAGTTCTAGACCATGCTCCTCACTCCCTAAGTTCCATTTATTTATTTGAAAAGCAGGCTGACATAGAAGGAGAGCCAGAGAGAGAGAGAAAGCCAGAGAGAGAGAATCTTCCATGCAGTGGATCACTCCTCAGTCACCCACAGCAGCCAGGCGTTGGGAGCTCTGTCTGTGTCTCCCGTGTGGGCTGCAGGAACCCGAGTGCTGGGGCCATCACCTGCGGCCTTGTAGGTGCATTAGCAGGAAGCTGCATCAGAAGTGCAGGCGAGACTCAAACCAGGCACTCGGAGAATGCACTGCATGAGTCCCAGGCAGAGGCCACACACACTGCGTCACTGCATCCACCCCGTACTTACAGTTAAGCTCTTTTAAAATTACATTTTAATTGCAAAAGCCGTATGTGCTCCTAAGAAAAATAAGATACTCCAGATCAGTCCAACATCGTCCCCGATGGCCATCCCTAATCCTAATCCCTCGCTGCTTCCCCAGATTCAGCCACCGTCCCCAGGGTGGCGTCCACCTCTGGAGACCATCCCCGCGCATTTCTGCCCGTAAACCATCCCTACGGAATGTATGCATCCGCTACTGTGATTTTCGGCATGCCAGCAGGTTCACAGCATTGCTGTCCTGTGGACGTCATCCTCCCACCCGACGCTTTTCACTTAATGAGCTAGAGAACGTTCTGTGCTAGATCACGCTAGGCCTTTTAAATTGAAGCTACAGCCAAGTGTTTCATAGTGTGGGGAGAGCATGATGGTAGCACGCCCCCTGTCGCTGGACAGTTGGGTTGCTTCCAGATTTTCTACCCTGACGGGTAGTCCTGCCCTGGACTTCCTTGCACAGACCCCTTGCACTCACACGCGTGTGCTTCTTGACAGTGGATGCCGAGGAGGGGAATGTGCTGTTACCACTTGCTGTCTAATTGTCCTCTTCCCATAAGCCATGTGTGAGCAAGACCCATGACCTGACACCCTTATGAATCCTTGGTGTGCTCAGTTAGCCCACACACTTGCTCTAGAGTTAGGTTCTCTGAGTGTCTGGGTGGGAGCCCGACCGTGCCACCCTGTTTACGCCTGAGACAGCATAGTCGCCTTGTACTGGGTGCTCACTGTGTTGCCATTCCCTTCTACCGGGAACCTTAGTCCTTGGGGTGCCCTGCCACCTTGCTCAGCACCCCTCGCAACTTCCCTGCCCACACCTGTCACCTCTCCTGAACCCGCGGCCGGGGGAGGTGGCTCTGTGTGCTGCAGGCACCCTCCCTGTGCCTTGATGCGTTTCTTGGCACTTTCTGCTTTATATACCTGCGCCTCCTGCCTGGGTACCACAGAAGGTCCTTGTCCCACCTGCATTTCCCCAGTGCTGGGCCCAGGCCCATGTCTTCGGCGTTCTTAGGATGGAGGCCCCTGTGACGGAGCCACGGCTACAGTGGGCCGGCCGCCCGTGGAATGCACAGCGCAGCAGCTGTCACTGTGCAGAGCTGCTGAGACTTCACTTCCTGTCTTTGGCTGTGCTGGAGCGGGAGGCGAGCAGGGAGGAAGGCTGACGCAGCAGAGCTTGCTGGGAAATGCTCTCTGCTGCCTTCGAAAGTGATTGGCCGCTGGCACCATGGGCACTGCGGGGGACGGGGGGTCCTGGCCGTGGCTGTGGCATGCAATAACCGTCTCCACCCTCGTCCTGCCCGCAGGGACCACGGTGATGCGCATGACCGCCTTCGACGCGGACGACCCAGCCACCGACAACGCCCTCCTACGCTACCACATCCGCCAGCAGACGCCCGACAAGCCGTCCCCCAACATGTTCTACATTGATCCCGAGAAGGGGGACATCGTCACCGTGGTGTCCCCCGCGCTGCTGGACCGAGAGGTGAGCTGCGGGGAGCATGTTTTCTTTCTCGGGACAGTAGGGCGAGGCCGTCAGGCCAGGGCTGACGTAGGTGTCACGTGCGTTGTGTGTCAAGGCAGAAATGAGATGTTTGCAGTGGGCTGGGTGTGGAAATCCCGGGGGAAGCAGCAGCCTCCGTGACACTTCTCGCCTGCTGCGCTGCTCACCTTGGGCTCTCGGTGAACTCTGACCCGTCTTCCAAGTCACAGTCACGGGCAGGTGTCCCCAGACATGGTCAGCCCACACCCACCTCTGTGAACCGTCCCCCACCTCCCGGGTCCACAGCACCAACAGGTGCCCCTGGCCCTCTGTCCAGGTGCCAGCCCTTGGTGTCACCCCATCTGGTTAACACTTTATAGTTAGTTGCTGATCAGAAGATTCAGCCTTCATGTTTCTAAAAAAGAAAACAATAATGCGATCTCTGGCTTTTCTGAAAATCGGAGATGCTGTGAACTTTGTGCCCGATTCCTACAGGTGCAGAATCAGGTGTGGGAGGTGGGGCAGTGAGGTGGAGCCCCACTGGAGGGAGCAGGTGCCCTCCTCATCTGGGTCTGCCTGGCTCTGCCACTCTGACCCCACCTTCCTGTTTTGGGGTCTCCCCGTCGTCCACCCTCAGCTTCCTTGAGTAGGAGACCCTCCCGGCACCCTCAACACAGCATTGCCCGAGCCCACTGTGGACACCCAGCCGCCCCTCGACCTTTCTGAGCACCCGGCACCTGCTCCCTCCTCTAACCCCCGTTTCTGACGTCATGCACCCTGGAGTGACCGTGACCTCTGCTCCACAGTCAGCGCTGGGGTTCCCAAACGTGTCCTGGGTGTTTTGGCCTCAGTGTAACTGCTGAAAGCAATCCATGGGCCAGGCTGCCCCCTCCCCTGCTTACTGTGCTGCTCTCTGCCGTGGCTCCTGGTGAGATTCTGGGTCAGACCAGCCTCCTATGAGAAGCCCCCGAGCCTCATCCGCCTGAGCCACCCCCTGTTCTGTCCACGCCCCTCCCCCGGCCTCTGGAGCTGTGGATGCCATTTGGTACATGCCACTGATGAACTCATGTGTCCCCCTAAAGTACACCCCTTTCTAGGCCTGTGCTGTCCCTTGTCACATGCAGATATCTAAACCGTGATTTAGGTTAATTCGGGTTTAAATGTGAACATCACTTTCTCAGCACATGGTCACACTCAGGTGCTCAGCAGTCACGTGTCACTAGCGGCTGCTGTCTGGGGCTGTGCAGGTTTAGAACACTGCCATCGTTCCAGAAAGTTCTCTCGGCCATGCCAGCCTAGGCTGTCAGTTTTCTGGAGCAGAGAATGGTCTCGTATGTGTTTGTGGTCCCCTGCGTCACACAGGCTGAGCACCCCAGGGAACCCTACTTAAGTGTCTGTGGTATAGAGGAAGAACCCAAGAACGACTGTGAGCTGACCCTCAGACCCTTGCAATTGAAGGGAGGAAACAGCGGCTAGGAGTGGAAATTATTCAGAGAGAGGGAGCGTCGTTGGCACTGGAACTGTGGGTGTCCCTCAGAAAATATCACTGTGTCTTGTTGAAAAATGGGCAAGTAGAAAAAATGCTGGATCTGTTCCCTCTGTTTTTTGTCCCTCTCGCTCTCTCCAACCCTGGCTGCTTTGTCACCTTCCTCTCTGGGGACAGGTCAGGACTTCCCAGCGTACTCCTTGTCCCCACCACACTCATGCACATGGACACATATGAATGCAATGCATTGGTTCACACACATGCACGTGTGTACACATACATGTCCATATACATGCATACACGTGCATGTGCCGTCCACACGTGTGCACACACATACATGTATGTATGCAGGCATGCACACCTATGCATATGCACACGCACACACATGCATTCACACATGCGCCAGGTTTCCCATAGTTCTCCCGAAGGTTTTTGCAAGCTCTTCTCATGGGGGAGAGATGAGCTATGATGACTTCTGCATTCCAACTTCTCTTTATTTTGGAAGAAAATATTTTCTAAGTCTCTGCAAACTGAAGTGATACTACAGCATATCATTCCGGTTTTATTTTTGCTAGACTTTATCTTGGGGACAAATAAGTTCCCCACTCCTGATCTCATTTGGGCTTTGCTAAGTTGCAATAAGTGTATAATTGTGAGAACTGAATGAAGCTTTTCCACTCAGAGTACATAAACAAACTCCAAAAGAGATAAACACAATTTAACTGAAATTGGAACGTCATGGAGAATGAATGACGGGTGTCACATTTCTGCGAGGGTTTCCAGAGTTCAGGGCTAACCCAGCAACACAGCGCCATCTGCAGGGTGGCCCTGTTCCTGGGTTTCCCTGCGCCTCGGCTGCTGCCTGGGGCTGTGCAGAGCCGCCTTGGCAGGTGGAGGCAGGGGTCAGAGGGATTCCTAAATGGTCAGGTCGCCCAGGGCTGGCAATGCCTTCCTCTCTTGGAGACTCGGCACACCTCCTGGGACTCCTATGGGTGTGGCGGGTCCCTGCAGTGGGGTCGTGGAATAAGTTTCCATTCTTTGTCTCGAGAGTTCTAAGAAGGACATTGATGTCTTAGGTGTATGTGTGTGTGTGTGTTTAAAGATTCATTTCTTTATTTGAAAGGCAGAGTTATAGGGGGGTATGGGGTGGCGGGGGAAGAGATCTTCCATCCAGTGGTTCACTTTCCAAATGACCACAACAGCTAGAGCTGGGCCAGGCCAAAGCCAGCAGCCAGGAGCTTCTTCTGAGTCTCCCATGTGGGTGCAGAGGCCTCTGCTTTTCCGGGTGTATTTGCAGGGAGCTGGATGGGAAGTGGAGCAGCTAGGACTTGTACCGGCACCCACATAGGAAGCCTGCATTGCATACAATGGCTTAACCCGCTCCACCACAGCACCGTCCCCTCCCATGAATTTAGGCTTGGTCCCCTGTCCTCTTACTGTGCACATGTGTCAGCAAATAAGGCAGGGGTTCCTCCCAGAGCAGCGGCTGCTGAGGCCGGACTAACACTCTCCTTGCTGACCCCTTGGTCTCTGAGCGAAGACTCCATGTGTCTCCCTGAGTGCAGGAAGTCGGAGGCCCAGAAACCTGCTGGCCGGCACCGGCACAGCTGGTGCCCTTTTTCGGACCCGGTTTTAGGTTTGCCACGTTTCCTTCAGTGAGTCCATCCCGCAAGGAGGACGCGGCAGGAGGGAGGGGCCGTGTGGCATCTGCAGAGGAGCAGGCACGGAGCGCTCTCTTCAAAGCTGCCCGCTCAGCTCCTCACCTGTCACATGTTCTCTTTGCCCGAGCTGTCCAGGAGCCTAGTGAGGCGTGGCGGTGGGGAATGACCTTTAAGGCCACCTAGTGGCCATCGTTCGTTCTTCCCCTCACCCTCAGAGCTCCTGACGCTGTCGCACCCGGGGCCAGCGCAGGTGGGAGCCTCATCTCTCCTTCCAGGATCCAGGAGGAAGGAGAATGTGTCTGGCTCTTCCTTGACAGCCCTGTCTTTAGCACATGACAGATACTCAGGAAACCAACTTGTTGTAGGTGAAGGGAGGAAGGATGTGAGGGCGAGAGGGGAACTCGCAGCTGAGTTTCAGGAGCAACAGACGCGGCCCATCATCGGCCTTCCGTGCCGTCAGCTCAGTGAGAACAGAAATCAAGTTTCACTGGGAAGTGGTACGTTTTCCACTCAAGCTCGTCTCTTGGCGTTCTCTGAAACCCTATGGGGACGTGCCCTTCAGGAAGCCAGGGGCCCTGCCGCTTTGTCCGCGTGTTCTCATTAACAAAGTGCCAAGTCAGTAGTCAGCACTCAGTAAAGATTTGCTGGCTGCCTGGGATGGGTGGGCCGGTGGACAGCTGGGTGGCTGGGTGGGTAGAGAGATGGGGGATGGGGAGTGGATGTATGGATTGGTGGATGGATGGCTGGGTGGATAGATAGATGGGGGATGAGGGAGTGGGTGGGTGTATGGATTGGTGGATGGATGGGTGGGTAGGTAGATGGGGATGGGGGCGTGGATGTATGGATTGGTGGATGGATGGCTGGGTGGGTAGATAGATGGGGGATGAGGGAGTGGGTGGGTGTATGGATTGGTGGATGGATGGGTGGGTAGGTAGATGGCGTGGATGTATGGATTGGCTTGGCAGATGGATGGCTAAGTAGATATGGGGGACGGGGAGGTGGGTGGATGTATGGATTGGGGGATGGAAGGGTAAGTAGATGGATAGGTGTATGAACTATGCTCCTTCGGTTTGTGCCTGAGGATACACTGCAGGGTTCACGTGCTAACCTCAGTATATAAACAGAGGGAAGCATTTTATCTGAGTTGAACACTTGTTCTTACCTCGTGCAATCATATGTAAGCAAACATGTTCACTTGTGGCCTACCCCTACCAGGACACTGCAGGAGGTTCTGAGAAGCCGTGTGCTGGTCCGTTTGGTGGGTGGGATGAGCGTGAGGACCTCTGCTCCGGTATTTGGGGCAGTGCCTGCAGGAAACAAGGACTGTGCGTGTCCTCCAGGCAGGCGGTTCCTTTGGGTGCTGTTTTATTCTTCTCCGTAGCTGTACTCAGCCCCTCCATTCTGGCATCTCTGTCTACGTTTCCAAACTGCGTCTGGCTGCGCCACAAAGAAAATGAGATAAAGGTCTCTAATGTTTGATAAATGGTTTATTTAGTTGATCATCTTGGCCGCGAGACAGAAATTCATCAGCAGAAATCTGCCAACTTTTCTGAACACACCAACAATGTGCAACTACTCAGCGTAGCTAATGGCCAGAGTGGGTTTTTTTTTTTTTTTTTTTTTTTTTTTTTGCAAATGGAAACAGTTTCCAAAAGAGGCCCTTACAAAGCGATCTTGACATTCTCCTTGTGAAAGCATCATTCGTCTTCCTAAGGAGTGGGAGCAGCACTTGCTTTGCTTGAATTTTCCTTTGCCCTATTGTGTGCTGTCTCCTGATCTAGGGAAGGTGATAGCCCTCCTGTGACGATGCCCTGCCAGTAAGAGACGTCAGGACTCGGAGTGGAATTTATTTTCTATTTTCAGCTGATGAAAGATTTTCTGAAACTTTATATAATGTCCCGGTTCTGAGGTCAAGTTTGAACACTGAGAGTGTTTTTCTTTCTCTCCTCCATTAAGTGTCATATCAGGACGTATTTCCAGATTTATCTGCGTTCACTTGCTATGAGCTTTTCAGGAATCCTTGGAAGCATCAGAGAAAAGCCGAGGACTCTGGGGAGACGTCCTATGCAGAGAAGCCCGGGGAATGTGAGGGTGTAGCCGGCGGGCTCTAAGAGAGAACTCCGTGTTTGGTCAAATGGCCCACGACAAACGAGATCATGTAGGTCGCATCTCCAAAGATGCACTAAAGAAATCTGTCAGGGAGGCCGGCGCCGAGGCTCACTAGGCTAATCCTCCACCTGCAGCGCCGGCACACCAGGTTCTAGTCCCAGTCTGGGCGCCGGATTCTGTCCCGGTTGCCCCTCTTCCAGGCCAGCTCTCTGCTGTGGCCCGGGAGTGCAGTGGAGGATGGCCCAAGTGCTTGGGCCCTGCACCCACATGGGAGACCAGGAGAAGCACCTGGCTCCTGGCTTCGGATCAGCACGGTGTGCTGGCCGTGGTGGCCATTGGAGGGTGAACAAACAGCAAAGGAAGACCTTTCTCTCTGTCTCTCTCTCACTGTCCACTCTGCCTGTCAAAAAAAAAAAAAAAAAAAAAAAAAGAAATCTGTCAGAGTGACGGTACCAAGCCAGAATGCCAGAATAATGAGGGGTGGCATTCCCTGCCTTGCCTTGAGTGAGACAGAAGGAGACGTCGTGCTCAGGAAAGTAGATATTTTCAGCCCTTCTGATCTGATGCTAATAGTTTTCTCATTATCATCATGTTTAAAACATTGGCAGTAATTACACACAATTCAGTCCTGCTGTCAGGAGGAGTCTGTCTGGGTGGGTGGGGCCAGAATTACCCAGGTAGTAGGATCTTTATCATTGCTGCCAGATATTTACTCATAAATATTTTTGTTGGGATAATTTTGTCTGTTTTTTTTGTATCTCTTGCTGCTGAGAAATTAGAAGAGGAAGTATAAATGTAAATAAATTGTCTTATTATTTTAAAAATAGCACATTAGCCTCGCAAATGAAACACAGATGGTGAGCCACCCTGTGCAAATTCCACTTGCTCTGTTGTGTCAGCAAAGAAAGCAGAACGGGCCGCTCACGCAGCGGGATTCTGAGCCCTGGGGTGTAAACCCAGTTGCGAGGATGGGGTCGTCCTGCCGATGACCACAGCGGGGCTGGAGCCCAGGAAGGGGCTCCTAAGTTGTGTTCCTGTTTCCCAACTCCGGCTGCATTCTGAGCGCAGCCTTGAAGAGTCTTGGCCTCCACCATGACCTTGCCCACGTCCTCTGTGCCTTCCTGTTAGACTCATTGGTCTGCAGTAGCTGGGCTGGGTCTGGCCCCCTAGGATGACCTTGACTGGACCGCAGGCTGGTCCTAGAGGCTGGCCAAGGCCATGAGTGCCAGTTTCAGACCCTAATTCGTTGCCTGCCTTTGCCTCTTATCAGCCGAAGGACGAGGGCGAGGCATTTAGCCATGGCAATGCCCCGGTTTCCTCATCTGCTTTGATAAGGACAATCCCAGACCTGACCTCCAGGCCTCCTGGGAAGCCTAAACAAGATGGGAGCAGCCACTTACCCATAAGCACTGTCTCAGTGTTAGCTTTCATGGTTGACCATGAGATGGGATAAGCAGAAAGAAGAGAGAACTCTCTTCTACACGAAATACATTCATGCTGTATTCACACAGCAGAGAAACCACAGGCTCGTTACATTCACAAGTGCCAAGGTCATCCAGCTCCCAAAGTGCATCAAGGGATGTTGGGAGATAAGACCTGAGAGCCCACAGGTGTCTGCTGAGCCCCCGAGAGCCCGCAGGTGTCTGCTGAGTCCCTGAGAACCTGCAGGTGTCTGCTGAGCCCCCGAGAGCCCGCAGGTGTCTGCTGAGCCTCTGAGAGCCCCTGTGAGTCCCTGTGTGGCAGGGACACAGAGAGCACAGGCCCAGCTGCCCGGTGAGGAGGTGGGACAGCCGCCTACCAGCGACCACCCCCGCCGTGCTATTGGGTCTGCACCTGCTGGATGTGCAGAGGGGAGGGGTGAAGAAGCCCCAGGGAGGGCAGCGTGGGGAGAGGACCGGCATGGGCACGCACGAGCTCTCCGAGAGAGGGCGAGGAAACGCAGGGCTGGCACCAGGGATGCCAGCCAAGGACAGGGAGTTAGAACAGGGTTGCCGAGGCCTCTGACGCCATGCTAAGGGTTATGGCTGTATCTCCCTGTACGTGGGCAGGGGGCTGCCAACCGTTACTTAAGCATTACACACAGCTCCGTGAAGCACAGCGGTGACAGAGTGTGAGGTCAGAGGCCTGCTGGCCAGGCGTGGTAACGGACACACTGATCCCCAGGGATTTGTAGCCTGATCGGGGGAGCGGTGGGAGTCTCCACTGAAGTCTAAATTTCTCAGTGTGTTGAATGGCTTAATAAACAGCCCACTCGGTTGCGTCTGTCCTTGTGCGTATCCCAGCCTTAGACAATCAGTAGTTCCTTGAATCAAGAGACCCTTAACGTTGTCACGAAGAGAGATTCATCTTCCTGGGATTTGACATGTGTTTAATTCTCTAAGATTTCTCTTCCTTTCTATTGGATTTTTATATGGTAAATCTTCAAATGCGGAGCGATGATGAATTTAGAGTACCTCTGTTTTTCTGTCATTTTAAATTTCTCCGTCTTATTTTATTTGAAGTGCCCTAGAAAACTGAAGAACTTTTCAGGAAACAGTTCTCTTTAGAGAGTTGTTTACTTCCCTTCATCAGCCCAAAGCTACGATTAGCACGCTAACACAGGTTTTGCCTCGTGGACAGATTTTCCAAGTCCTGAACGTAAATACTTTATTCTAAACCCCGTCCCTTTACATGGCTGGAGGTGTCGCTTCCGCTCCAGGGAGAATTCCTAGTTCAGTTGTGGCTTCGGACTAGCAGAGACGAATTGGAAAAGGCTTTGATCCCAGTGGGGATCTCTTGCCCCTGGCCCCGTCCTGATGAGCGAAGGTTGCTGGTTGTGTTACTCGGCAGGACAACTTTGGGTTCTAAAAGTTGTGGGGAACGTAACTGGGTACCGGGCACTAGGAGATGGCATTCAGCAAGGAAGGGGACTTGAAGTCACAGAGTCGCCTGCAGGTTACAGGTGGGCAAATTCCTTTTGGGATCAGAGAGTTAAGTCTTTTAGCCCTTGTGGGCCAGCGGGCAGCATTGAGAGTGTTCTGTAGGTGCTTAGACGAGCAGCGTGAGCATTAAAATCTGTAAACAGTGTTGTTAGCTCAGGAGCCGTCGGGATATAGGCAGCAGGCTGGGAGAGACCCGGGGGTCGTGATCACATCATTCATCAAGATGACTAAGCAGCGTCAGCTTCTGCCCTGGTTCTTGTGTGACTCCAGGCAGCTGCGTCTCAGGTCCTCTCTCTCAAGATTAAATCCCACTGCCTAATCATGTCCGTGAAGTGTGACTGTAGGGGCGGCAGCGGCTCAGGGACTCGGTGTCTGATTTCTGTTTTGTGGTTGCACAGTCCGTTTCCCCCAATATGAAGACACAGATAACCTCAGACGCTGGTAATTAATTCTTAACTCACAACTTCATCGCGGCAATTGCATCAGCTCGACCTCCAGCAGTGAGAGAGTGTGCTGTGCGGACGTGGGCAAAATGCTGGGTACGGCCGTCAGGAGTGGCCGTTACGTCAGGGCCCTGAGAGCAGAGGAACCGGGTGCGAGGGGACCCACGGGTGGGGATGGGACACCTTCCAGATGACAGCTCTACCTTGCACTGAGTCGTGAGCCCCTAGGGAGCTGTGCACACCAGCACCAGTCGCAAGGAGGACCACCAGAGAACAGGGCTCCTATGCCATGGCCACAGGCTCCATGGGAATCTTTGAGGAAAAACAGAGATTTTTACAGTCACCCATCGTTGAAAAGAGACACCCTAGAACCTTCTCTGGAGGCTTCTCGGACCTCTCCAGGCCCCTGTGTCACTGCTGAACTTGTGGCTGGCGCCAGGATAATAAAGAAGCTGCGGTGACATTTCTGAACATCTGCTATGTGTCGCCACGTGTCAGTCACTGTAATAAGTGCTTCATGTTTAATTTAACCTTGACAGCAGTCCACGCGGCCCATAAAGTACCCCGCCTAGACAGATGGAGACTCAGATAGATCTGAACCTGTATCAGCCCGTCTCAAAAGCCTATGCATTTTTTTCTCCTACTCCATGAATGGGTGTTTAGGTGTTACTTACGTGTCAGGAAACCTCCCAGAAGAAATCGGTTGTGAACCTTCTTCATAACACAGGAGAAAAACACAGTGAAAGTTTGGTGCAGCTGTGGTCTGCTCAGGCTTTGGGCTCTGGCGCCAACCCCATATGGATCTCTGCCCCGTTCCAGGTCACTGAGCCCAGGTGACTCCTGTGGCTCTGTTCCAGGAAGCTGTTGAGAAAAGTCTGTCTTCTGCCCTGGGGTGGAAATGCAAATCAGTAAACATCTTTGTTGGGAACATTGGAGAAAACAGTCAAATGACCATAAAAAGTGCCCCTACCGTCCTCTGACCCCGCAGTCTCTCATAATCAAATCTGTGTGCAAAGATAAAGCCACAAGGGCGTTCGCTGGGTCTTTGTTTAAAAAATCAAACAATTTCCAACCACCGGGGACTTGTTCAATAAATTATACTCTAGTCCTACATTTGAATTCCATTAAATCATGTTAATGATGTGGGAGAATATTTAATGATACAGAAAGGTCTTCCCCGTGTTTGAAGAGGGGTTTGCAAAATACCACAGAAGCTACGACTGCTTTTGTGTAAGTTTGTCTTCCTAGTCCAAGTTTGGAAGGATTCATGTGACGTGTTAGGAGCTGTCGTGTCGGGACTGCACATGATCTTTCCATGGTGCAAGCGTGTTTTTCAACAGCCTTCAGGTCCAGGTAGCTCCAGTTTGGATTCAGCCTCACGTCTTACCAGCCCTGTGAAGCTGGGAACGTTATTAGCTTGAGTAGCCGGTCGCCACAGTCAGGATTTGCATGTCATTAAGTGTTCCCGTCTGGTGCTCCTGGAGGAATCCATTGCTACAAAGCAGAGAAGTCGACTCGTAGGGTTATGACTGTGCCTCTGCAAAGTGAGAGTCATGCTGACGGCCCCTCTCAAGGGCTGCTGTGAAGACTGAGTGAGCGGACAGAGGCAGGTGCTTAGACGCGTGGTGGGGAAGCACTCATCTTGCTGTTGTGCGTTCTCCGTTGGATGCAATGACCACATGATGTCTGTGGACTAAAAATAGTTCTGTTAATCATTTTAAAACTGAGTCGTGTCAGTGGTCCTGAGGCAGGGGCTCGAGGTTAGGAAGGAACTCGGAAGGAGGGAGAGAGCAGAGACAGCTCTGCCACCTTGGGGTTCAGAGACGGACTTACACCTGAGCCAGTGGGAACCAGACCAGGTAGGCTGGCCCCTGCCAGTGCTGTCACAGACACAAGAAAAGCCTCCCAGAGGTCAGCGAGAGTACTGCTGAGGACGCTCAGAGGAAGTGCCTGTCAAACCCCGCCCCCTGCCAGAAGCCGGGAGCGCTCTCGTTTCTTTAAGTGGCTCAGCCAAGTGGCCGCTTTCCCCAGCTAAGCATGTGAGCTGGCCAGCCACCTACCTCCCCTTTCACATGTCCCACCAGGCAGCCCAACGGACATCTTGCAGTTGTGTGCTTCTGCAGCGTTCAGACAGCTGTGGGCAATCATTTTCTTTTTTGACCTTTGCAAAGTACAGCTGTAGGAATGACTGTTGAAATTCAGCAAATGGCATCTCTATTTATGGTCCTCCTGAGTGGGAACTGAAAATAGATTCCTTTAGCTCTTTTCTCTCCCATGTCTTCGGACACCTTCTGCAGATGGATCCTTGTCCCTGGAAGACACCCATGGCCCGGAATTCCTGTTTCTTCTCTCCCTGGGCTCCACCTTGCTGGGATAGGCGAGAACTGAGCAAATCCCCCCGTCAGCCAGACCTTGAATCCGGCCCTGCGGAATCATCACAGGAGCTCTTCAGACAGGAGTCTGCAGTGGCTCATGTGCAGGGGACAGCCGCACGCTGCAGGGCCAGGGACTGGACTTGACCCCAGGCGTCTGCTCTGTCCTCTCTCCCCAGCTGCTGAAAGGAGGCCTGGGCTGTCTTGGTGAAAACCTCTTAGCAGACAGCTACAGACGACCCCCACATCTGATCAGACTGACTGCAGGGCTCCTCTCTTCTGTGCTCTGAGGTTTGCCACACGGTCGGAAAGCCTGACCAGGTGGCCTTCCGCTCTCCTGGTAGAAAGCTCGGGTGGTGCAGAGACTCAGAACTCTGGTCCCTGCGCAAAGAAACCAGAGGCTGGAAGGCTGGAGGCTCCAACCTAACCCTTAGCTCTTCTCTCCCAAGGGTCTGCTGTGCTCTCAAGTACTTTGGAGCCCAAGACACAGATTTCCTGCTAAAGATGGGTTAATACCCTCAGAGGAGCCCGACAGGGCCCTGTCGCCAGGATGGGTGCAGGCAGCAGGAAACTTCTCTAGTGGCGGGGGTGGGAGACGAGCTGGATGTTGATGACCTGCACTAGCGTTCTGGGCTCTGGCAAGGTGAGGCCCCTGCAGGCGCTGAGTGGCTCTCGAGCTGGCGTGGGTGCAGGCGGGAGACAGTGGCTCCCTCCTCACCCCAGATGCCCGGACGGAGCAGCTCGGGTGACAAGAGCTGGTACAAGAGCTGGTCGTGAGATTACCTGGACTCTGCAGGGTGACAAGATTGGTAGCTTCAACCAATGTTTGTTGTTGTTGTTGTTGTTGAAAACATTTGCTTATTGTGCTGTTTTTGGATGTAGGAAGCACAGGCATAAAACCTAGCAATGCACGTTCTGCCAAATAAGGCTGATGGTGATTTGTGAATGTAATTTGTAAAAAGAAAACTCTGCCTCACACCGGCATCAGAAGCTGCTGCTTTAAAATCTCCCTTCTCTGCAAAGCCAGTGTGGGGAGAGGCAGGGAGAGGGGGAGAGGCGGGGAGAGGCGGGGTGTGCCTGGCGCCGATGCCGTCACAGCTGCCCGACGGTGGCACTTGCCTTCTGCCCTCTTACAAAAGCCGGACAGAAGAACCGCAATTCTCTCCATCCTCATGCTCCGGACTTGGACTTGAACTTAGATACCCTGGTCCCTACATTAAATGTAAATAAATCTGGCTTCCCCCTCCCACTGCAACCACAGGAAGCCAGAAGTCTTTCCCCACTTCTAGCCACTGTGGTGTCAGGTGGCCAAGGTGGTTTCCTGCTCCACTCCCAGCAAACAGGATTGTTCCAGACCCAGACAGGCCGTGTAGCAATAGGACAGGGGGCAGAGTCCCCTCTTCTTAGGGGTCTTCACCTCTTGACCTGGGTCTGGAGTGAAGCTGTTCAGGGTAGAAGCTGCCGAAGCCCTCTGGATCTTCTCAAAGACGTGGAGCCGCTTGGGTGTGCCTGGGAGGCCAGGCCACGGGGCAGGAAGGGGCTCAGTGCTGAGGAATCCGGTTCTCGGTTCTGATGTGCGTGCCTGGGACTCCTGAGTGCACGTCCCAGCAGACGGAATGGAGGGCGGAGCTGCACGTGCAGTGGTTCCTTTGTCTACCCCCCTGGTTCTAAAATGTTTCCAACTGTACCTTCTCCCGCTATTTCCTAACTCCCCTGACATTCCAGTGACAGCAACACTTCCGGTTCCCTGGAAAATGATGGGCTTGGTCTTTCACATGCCACTCTAGCCGGCCTCTGAGATGTCCCCTGCCTGGGGCATGTGCTCTTACATAGGCCACACACACACACACACACACATACTGTGTACGGATGGCTGGTGTAACCCCTGGGACATGGCAGAAATGAATTCCCATCCATGACAGCGGCTGTGAATTCCAAGTCTGGGTTGTTCTCGCCGTGGGGAAGCCAAGTCCTGTGTTGTGAGATGCTCAGTTGGTCTCCCTGAGAAAGCCGCATGGCAAGGGCCAGGGGCCACAGCCGAGAGCCAGCAGCAGCTCCCCTCAGTGGGAGCGAGCCCCCCCCGGGAGCAAGCCTTCCTGCCTCAGCCTGCAAAGGGAGCCTTGGTCTCGCCTTCACCCCAATAGTGACTCCAGCCCACGAGCCCTGGAGCCAGGACTGAGCAGCCTCTCAATCCCTAACGCACAGCAACAGTTTGCTGTCATAAATATTTATTGTCTTATTAAAGCACTGCCCTTGGGGTAGTTCATTATGCAGCAAGAAAGAAAGCCCCGGCCGGCGCCGTGGCTCAATAAGCTAATCCTCCACCTGTGGCGCCGGCATTGTGGGTTCTAGTCCCAGTTGGGGCGCCAGATTCTGTCCCGGTTGCTCCTCTTCCAGTCCACCTCTCTGCTGTGGCCTGGGAGTGCAGTGGAGGATGGCCCAAGTCCTTGGGCCCTACACCCGCATGGGAGACCAGGAGAAGCACCTGGCTCCTGGCTTCGGATCAGCGTGGTGTGCCAGCCATAGCAGCCATTGGGGGGTGAACCAACGGAAAAGGAAGACCTTTCTCTCTGTCTCTCTCTCTCTCTCATTGTCCACTCTGCCTATAGAAAGAAAGAAAGAAAGAAAGCCAGCCAGCCCGCCCGCCCGCCCGCATGCCTGTGCAGTTTGCTCCTCTGAGATCATGACATGGCTTCCGCGGTGTCTGCCAGCCTCGCAGATCTGCATGTCTGTGTCCTCCTCGGTGGAGCCTTCCCAGCCTTGCACGCAGGAAGCCGCCCCCTCTCTCTTCATGTTCTCACCCGTGCTGTTTATCACCCTAATGACGCGCGTATCATAGAGCGACCGTGTTTGGTTCTAAGTCTCTCTTCTTTCAACCAGGGCTTCTAGAGGAAGCTGGCAATGTATCACTGCTTCAAAGTGCTATTGTTCCTGACGAGGCTTGGGGGATGGCTGAGTAAGCGAGGAGTAGGTATTACAACCTGGGAAGTTCAAGCCAAATCCGTTTGCAGCCAGCAGTATTTTCAAAGAACATTGAGTAGAAAGACTCAATCCTTTAAAGGGGTTTAGAGGCGGCATTAACTAGGGCATAGTCTTAATCCCATTCTTAACAGTAGAATAATGATCATTAGTCGCTTCTTTGGATGGAATTAGCAAACCCAGGGAACATTTCCAACAGCAATTGGTATGCTTAGCTGAACTGCACCGTGAGTATCTCATGTCCCCTGCCTGGGGCGCAGCTCCCCGCGTCGCCTGATCTTGTCTAATGACACATGCTCAGACATTCTTGTTTTTAACTAAAACTTGGCCACCACGAACCTTACTGCTTAATTTAAAAATAATGTTTCGCTTAGCAAAAAATTTCGCTAAGCGCATTAGTCAATGCAGAGTCTACCACCTCGGCTCTGCCGTTCCCCTCTGGTGTCCTTGGCTCAGCAGGGTTCCGGAGGACAGGAGCAAGAAGACAGCAGAGAAGTAGAGGCGAGTTGTGCACACCCCTCCCCGCCTGCCTTGAGCAGGACGGGCTGCAGGGTCACCCCTGGCTCGGGCAGGATAGCACAATGGGGACCCTCAGTGGCCCACTTGGGTCCTCCGGAACTCACTGCTCGCACCCCGGCTGTGTGCGCTTCTTACTCCCTGCAGCCCTCTGCCAGGACTCCCTCCCACTGCAGGTGCACTCCCTCTGCCCAGGCAGCGGCTTCAACCTTGGAGACAAGGCTGCCACAGGAAGGGCCCTTCCCTCCCCCAAAGCAGGCCAGCTCTGAGTCGTGGTTGGCCGAGGTTCCCAGATGATCCCTGGGCCTGGATGCTGGTTGCCTGGAGCAGTCACCTGCTCACCGCTACCCCGTGCATTGGCTCTTCCCTGTGTCCCTTGTTTCTCCTGTCGCCTTATTTTTGCTTTTCAGAATCAAACTTTGATTACCCAAAGCTGTGTCTCAGGATCTACTTCTGGAGGGGCAAAGCAAAGGCAGGGGGCTCACAGGCTCCTACTTTCCCTCCATCCTCAAGGCTTAAGATGCCGCACATAGCGCTGAGGTGTGAAGCCCCTACCCATGCATGTGTGTCTGTACCTGCCACACTGCTGATGGGTACATTCGCCATCATAACTCTGTGCACAGGCAGGGGCGCAGGTAAGGTCTGTGGGCAGCAGGTGGCTGCTCCCTTGTCATGCCCCTGTTTGGAGCCAAGACTCTGAGTCCATCCAGTCAACCCGGTCCTCCCCACCCTTCCGTGGCTGCGCAGACCCAGAACTGAGAAGGTGTGTGCACGTGGCTGCCTCGATGATGTTCGCACAGCACAGGAATGTCTCTTTAGCAAAGCGATGCCTCATGCCACGGCCGGAGGAGCCGCTGTGTCTCAGAGGGTGGGGGGAGTGACCAGGCATGAGAGGCCTGGGCTGGAGAGCGGGAGCGTAACCAGCAGAGTTTCTTTAAGAAAAGACTGGAGGGCAGGAGGCAGAGGCTTTGTGGACTCTGGTCTGTGCCATGGCTTTCCGGCTTTGCTGTTGTGGCGCGAAACCGGTCGCAGACAACACACGCAGGAGTGAGCATGACCGGGTTCCAATAAAACTTTATTCACAAAAGCAGGTGGTGGGCCAGGTGTGACCTGTGGACCATGCTTTGCTGATCCCTGATCTAGAGAGAGAGAGAGAGAGAGAGAGAGAGAGAGAGAGAGAGAGAGAATTCCTGGGGGAGAGGGGCGGAGACAGATGAAGATAAGGAGTGGGGAATCGGGAGGAAGAGAATGAACTTGGTTCACCAGAGAGCCCATTTTGATGGTGATCGGGAACTGAGTTTTGTGAGAGTCTCACTATGAGCCACGTGTTGTGCTGAAGGTGTTTCGGGGATCCTCGTGTGATTCTTCGTCTGAGTTTGGCGGAACCTCGCATTCGTCATGGCGCACGGGAGGCACCTGAGGCAGACAGGGCAGGTCCCGTTCAAGGCCACACAGGGAGCATAGGGAGCCAGGGAGAGAGCCCGTCGGCCCCCTTGGGTCTGTCATGCACCCCATTTTGTGGATCTGTTTAACAGTTTTGTTTTACAAGTAGGACTTGATTTCTCTCCTCAGCCCAGTATCCCTGCGAGTGGATGGCTGGCATCTGTCTGATGGTTTCTCCTTGGGGCTATTTTTTAAGAAATAAAAAAGAGTGAGATATTTAAATTCTTCCGAGATACTGGCTTCGAACAGATAAAGAACGTTTTTTATTCATATTAGGAGTGATAGTTGGATATGCATAATGTTTTGCTCTTCGAGATGGAGCAAACACAGCACAGATCTTCGAATGTGGCATAGGAATTTAGATGACATTCTGAGGAAACTGATAAACACACCGTCCCACGGTTGGACTTCGCTTGCCTGTGAAATTCTTTCACGGCCCTCAAATGATACGGTACAATTTGAAATTATAGAGATAAGTGGGCTGAGTCTAATGGAATATTAAAAACACACAACCTATCATTGGGAGAATAATTTTTCTTTTGCAAAAGTTTCCACTTTTCAAAATGCTCCCAGGAAATTCGAGGTGTCGTGACAGCTAACAGTAACCCTTGGAATAAGGAACCGTTAAAGGAACAGCAGCTGCGGGAGTTGGGAAGTCCTGCCCAGGGGAAACTGGCAGAGGGGACCGAGCCGAGGTCCCCGTCCCGGTGGAGTGCCTCCTCCAGTGTGGCAAGGGGCGTTTGTCCTCACCTGCAAGTTGAAGCAGCTCGCGCCCCTGCAGCCGCCATGCAGAGGCTAGCTGGAGGAAGCCTGAGTGTGCAGGGGCGCACGTGTGTGTCTGGGGAAGACAGATGCAGAGAACGTAAGAGCTGTGATGTGTACTTATTCAAAGTTTGTAGAGGCCAGTGCTGCAGCTCACTAGGATAATCCTCCACCTGCGGCGCCAGCACACCAGGTTCTAGTCCCGGTCAGGGCACCGGATTCTGTCCTGGTTGCCCCTCTTCCAGGCCAGCTCTCTCTCTGCTATGGCCACGGAGTGCAGTGGAGGATGGCCCAAGTGCTTGGGCCCTGTACCCACATGGGAGACCAGGAGAAGCACCTGGCTCCTGGCTTCGGATCATCGCGGTGCGCCGGCCACAGCACACCGGCCGTGGCGGCCATTGGAGGGTGAACCAATGGCAAAGGAAAACCTTTCTCTCTGTCTCTCTCTCTCACTGTCCACTCTGCCTGTCAAAAAAAAAATGTTTGTAGAGAAGCGATAGTACAATCAGTGCTCCCCAGGATCTGGATGTCACGTAAAATTCCCCCTCCGACAGTTGGCAGATGAGAGAGGACTGTCGCTTTCACTGTGCTCCATATACAACTCAAAGAAGGACTTCCAGCATCATTGTCCCTGTCTTCTCACCAGAGGAAGGACCACTCACTTGCATTCATTCACTCACACTCACACAGAGTTATATGTCACTCGCACACACTGACACACACACACACCCACTCATACACAAGCCACTCTCACAGTCACTCACAGCCATACACATAGCTACTCACACACAGAATTATACAAGTCACACACAGTCGCTCACACTCAGCCACTCACACACGCACACATTCAGCCACTCACACACACACCGTTACACAAGTCGCTCTCACACACACAGAAGTAGACAGGTCGTGGTCTCAGAGTGAACACAACTTGAGCAAATCTAACTGTATGAACAATTCCTACGCATCTCTTGATAAAGAGCAGTAAAAACTCTGATGCAGAGGAACACCACGTAAGTGAATGCAAGCTGCACCCATGGCTGAAGTTCCAGTAGCTGTAGGAGAAATCCAAAAGTGGGAACGGAAGGGGTGAGGGCAGGACACGGGAATCCTGGCAGCTGGAAGTGTCCCAGGCGGTGAACCCAGTGCCAGCAGTGGCTGAGGACCCAGCCAGCAGGGTCCTGTCCTCCAAGCCGTGGACCCTGGGCTGCTGGTCTCGCAGCTGCCTTGGCAAGCGGCTTCCTTGTGGAGCTCTGCTGCCGTGGTGAGCCCTGGGTCACAGTGACTCGGGAGCTTCTTTTTAAGATGTGCTTGACACAGAAACAGGCTCCACACGGGCATTGCTGCGGATGCTGGTGTAGACCCGCTGCTCTCCAAGGACACACCAGAAGTAGCCCCGGGGAGCAGGGCCCCACAGCCTGTTCTCAGTAAAGCCCGGATGACACCAGCTCCCGCTACAACTTGAGATCAAGCCTCGCAACTGCTTAAGCCTGGTCCAGAACAATCAGCTAAACCCTGGAAACATTTCACAGACCGGGCAGCGACACAGGGCATAGGCAAAGCTCGGTGTCTCTGGGTTGAACCTCATTACACCCAAGGATTATACTGCTGAAAAATCCAGGAATGGTGCCTGAGCCTGTAATCCCGGCCAGTGCCGTGAGGCAGCAGACCCCCGGCAAAGGCAGTGCAGTGGACTGTCCTTTCTTTCCAAGCTCCAAAGCATTAAGCCGCCTAGAAGGGCAGGGCTGAGTGTGAGCCTAATCACTGGACCTAAAACCCAGACCCCTGCCCACGTGACACCAGACAGGCAGTTGGCATCGGAGGGCCAGAAACGCCCACTGCTGCCGTCCCTCCGAAACCCGGGGGTGTTCGTGGGTCTGGGGACTTTCTCTGAAAGACACACACGGTTTTGTCAATCAGAGACACATACCATTGCAAATCAGATTCTAAATCACCGTTTTAGACACTAAAGAGATGGCCCACAGTGTTAGGCAGTAGCGGGCAGCAAAGGAAGGGAGCCTTCGTTGTGGTGTTGCGTTTGGCCAAAATTTGCCCATTTGCCCAAGAGCTTCGCCTTCAGGTTAAAGGTTTGTCGCCAGCAGCTGCAAGCGTTGACAGTAGAATGGGAATAACTATGGAATATGGTCTGGGGTCAGAGTCAGCAGCCAGTACATCCAACATTCATCGTGCCTTGACTGTGTGACAGGTCCTGCCCCGCACAGCAAGCGCCATGAAGACATTGTGTACAGTGCAGAGTATCCCCCAAGTGTTCAGTCTCTTTGATGGACAAGCAGATGTTTGCAGATGCTGGTAGTTAGGAGGTCCCACTGGACCAGAGCGGGCGCCGTGTCCCATATGACTGGCAGAGTCCTTAAGAAAGAGGAGAAGCCCAGATGCCCAGAAGGCACAGGGGAGAATGCCCGGTCCAGACGGGGACTGAGGTTAGAGGGAGGGGCCTGGGCGCCAAGGTAGGCCAGGGACCGACAGCCCAAACAGCGGTGTGGACAGACACCCCGCTCCACAGAGAACCAATCCTTTGCCTCTGGATTCTGGACCTTGACCTCCAGAAGCCTCTGTGTGCAGGACTTCCTGATGGAAGAGGCTAGCAGCTGCCACACCCTCCCATGGAGCTGTCGCCGGGAACACAGGCGTCTCCCCTGTGCACGCCAGCTTGGAGAAGGCTGGAATCCGGGGCTCTGCAGGGCTCTGGAAGCTGCTCTGGTCCCCCTGACACTGAGCCCGGGGTCCCTGGCGGGGGGACATCATGAGCCTCGCATTTCGCAGCTCCGTTTCCCCTTCTGCAGAAGTGGGAGCTCAGTGCCCAAGGGCGGTGCCCATGCAGGGGGATGGGGGGACAGGGGTTGGATCAACTTCCTTTTCCAGCCCAACCCTGAGCCTCCTTCACCAGGATTCTGGAAGCTTCGAAACACCTGCTCCAAAAATTCAATTCCCGTTTTAAGCATCACTCTTCCCTCCACAGTCACTGCGGAATGACTGTCGCTCTGTGGTCTTGGGAAGAGTTAACCGCGTGACTTCACAGGCAGACCTGTTTGTCATTTGCAAAGTCTGTGTGTGTGCAGGTAGCCTGCTCGGTGACACGGCCAGAGGGCCCCCGTAATCAGAGCAATTCTGTTCCGTGCTGTAATCTCCCAGGATGCCAGCCAGACGAAGCCGTCGGTTTACGTTTGCCAGGGTGAATGATGAGAAAATTACCCCAGCTGTCAAACTTTTCAGTGTTAAAAAGCATCGTACAATTCCTCAAACGCTTCGCACTTCTGGATGTCACAACAGAGATGTTACCAAAATACGAGTGTCACGGCTTTCGTCAGTCGGAACAAAACCCCATTCTCCTCCCGAAAGCCACAATATTTGGTTGAGTTCACAAAGGCCTGAAAAACACAACCACCAAAGCCCTTGGTTGTATTTGGAAAGAGATGAATGAAATGCTTCCGGCACCGTGTTCGCGTTCCCTGCACCGGCGCCAAGAGATCGCATAGGTATACTTCATGCAGACGTAGATGGGAAACAGACAAGCCAGGCAAAGAACGGACACAGGAAGCTGGTGTTTGGGTGCGATACTGTCTTGTTATCCATGTTCTTTCTATCGGGTGAGTTGTTTACATTTCTGCTCCAACCCAGGAAATTAATTCACAAATTGCCCCTGGTGCTTTCTTCAGAAATTTGATTTTCCAAGTCCCGGTGTGCTGGATTCTTATCTTTGCCACGAGCGCTTGAAACATTCAGGGAGCTCTAGAGTAGATCCTGGCATCATCGTGGGGCCTGGTGCACAGACGTTTCCTACAGGCACAGACGCGGGTTGGAGTCCTCCTCCTGACGGCGAGCAGCCCACAGGCCACGCCCACGGCCGGAGAGCGGTGCTCCCTTCTGGGATCTGTTCCTATCTGAGCTGGGAGTGCCGTGTGGCGTGGAGGGGCCAGCCTTGCGGGCCGCCGTCCGTCTGTGTGAACACAGCCCCGGTCGCCGTCACAGCCAGTGAAGGCTGGAGGCAGAATCGAGAGGCCGGGATGGATTGACTGCGCCTGTCGGAGGTGGAACAAGGCCGGGGGAAAGTGCCTCGCGGGAAACAGTCCTCCGAGGTGTGCAGGCATGCGCGTGACTGCTCACAGCACAGCCACGCCTTTGCTCGTGTGGAGGGGCTGCCATCGGGATTCTGCCTCTCGGGCCGAAGGCACCTCACCAGGAGGTGACGGCACAGCTCCTGCTCTCCTCCGGCTGGGTGTTGGCAGTGAGTGTGCCGTCAGCTTGGCAGAGGAGACACTGTCCAAATCCTGCACCTGTTCTGAGCCCTGTCTCGGGAAAGCTCCGGTTGACGTTGGTGTGTGCCAGACGGAGCCTCACCTGCTGGCGAAATCAAGGAGGGCTTCCTGGAGAAAATGGCATTTCCTTTAAGACCTGAAGAGCATCCTGTCCGGACAGAAACGTGGGCTGGCGTTGCGGAGGGGCCAGGCCGGCGTGTTTAGAGAACGACCCCAAGTCTCACTTCAGTGGTAATCATGTTCCCTGGCAACAGCATCTGGTCATTGTGGCCAAGGAAAGAGCCAAGGGAGTTCCTAGAATCTCCGGCCGACACCAGAAAACCTCACCAGGGCCGTGGCCATGGTGGTGTGGTGGGTTGAGCTTTGTGAGGGTTTCTTAAGGCCAGGAGCCAAAGGGGGAGAGTCATGGAGGGTCAAAAAGGAGATGTGAAGTCCCCAGCAGGCCATGTGGAGATTGAAGATGCATGGAAAGGGTTCATCTGAGAGCGGTGAGCCGTGGCCTCTGAAGTTAGGGGAATGGGTTCCGGCTCCTAAATGCTGCAGCCCGGAAGTGAGGCTTCCCCTGGGCTGGGACTGACCCGACGCCCCCCTACCTGGCAGGCGGGTGAGCCAGTGCAGGGAAGCGCCTTGTCACTGGGAACCTGCTGTGTCTGCCAAGGGACGGGACAGCTCCCCACAGCGAGGGTGGAAGGGGCTGGCCACAGCAAGTGCAGGCGAGCACGTGACATACCCGGGACTCCTCGTGTTGCTGGGGCGAGCGTGTGAAATCATTTCAGAAGTGTTAGTGTCTACGAAAGCTCAAACATCCATGGTCTGGGACCCTGGGAATTCCCCTCCTGGTCTGTCTGCAGGAAAACAATGTTGATACACCAAGCATAATTTCAGCAAGACTTCGTGTAACAGTTCACAGACAACACACGTGTCCGTTAGTGGTGGGCTGCGTCATTAACTCCGGGTGGACAGCGGCAAACGTGAACTGCTTGCCGTGGGCAACCTGGTGACCCTCATGGCCTCAGTCCAGAGCAAAACAAGCCAGACACAAAGGAGTACATCCCATGCAACCCCATTTCCATGAAGCTCAAGAATGCACAAAAATGATCAGCAGTGATAGAGACCCACGCTTGGGAGAGATAGCCGTTCGTAAGAGACATAAAAGAGGCTGCTGGCGAGTGGGACTTTGTCGCGCTCTGGGTGCTGGTCCCATCGATATAAACAGAGGTGGACGGAGGATGTGCTTGGGGCGGAGGTCAGTCCCGGAAACTGTGGGTGTCAGAGTCAGGTTCCTGTGGGCATAGAATTGCATCTGGCACTCTGTTCCAACGTTGACTACAGATTGTCCATCGGTAGAAATTGTCCTGGAAGCATTGAATGTTTGCAGGAATGTGACATTATCGATTTTCAAGCCCAAGGGGCACTCAGCCAGCCTGGTGGGGCCCGGGACCAGCCGGGGACAGGCCCAGAACCTGCCACGTGGCTCCGATCTCAGCCCTGCCCAACTCCAAGTCTTCTTCCAAGTGGCCTTGGCAAGAGAGCACTGGGCCAGCCGGCAGGAGGAGATTCCCCAGGCGCTGCCTCTCCCTAGGTCTCAACCCCGTTCCCCAAGCCCCAGCTTTGTGTCTCTCATCTGTGTGGTTTGTACCGCCTCTCATGGGTCTTTTGACACTCACTTCCTGTGTGTTTTAAAGCAACATGATTGTTTTAACTTCCATGTTAAAGTCTTTGACTAAGAAATTCCATGTCCCCATTGGGCCATGTGAATGAGAAGCCAGCGTTTTGCTAACATGTATCGAAGTTAAATCATCGTGTTAGTAGCTCTCAGTACTTCTTTCTCATCCTCTTACGGGTCTGGCTTGCAAGCTTTATGCTTAAATTAAAACCAATCAGCCACTCTGTATGGCTGTGGGGCACTTTGAAAGGGAGGGTGTGCTTTGCTCTTTGAAGTTTAGAAAAAAGAAAAGAAATAGAATGGAAAAAACCAGTTATCCACGAAAACCCCCCAAGCCCCTGAATTCTTGCGCTGGTCTCAGCAATGATAGCCAGGCAGGCACCCCTCCACGGGTTCATTAGTAGTGCATCAACACCCACGTCACGTCAACAACAGCGACAGTAAGATCCGGGGTGAAGACAGCTTATCTGGTGGGCAGCTGCGAGTTGATTGACAATATTGTCAGAGTCCCCAGTGGGTTGTAGAGGAAGTGTAAGATGTGGTCACTGGATGATGTAACAGGATATTAGACAACCCGATCGAAATTGTGTCCTCCCTAGGACACCGCTGGAAAGAACGTGGGTAGGTCGCTCTCAGACCTGTTGGTTTGTCTGTGGACACAAGCTACATGGGTGGACGCCGTGCTGGTTTCAGAGTGAGGCGGGCCAACTTAGCACTGGTTCTGCCCCTGACCTTGAGCAGTATGACCTTGAGAAGGACTCTCATCTCTTAGATCTTCAATATCTCCCCCACCCGATGAGGTAGGACTGACAGCCCTACCCTGTGAGGTCACTGGTGTTTGAGTGAAAGGGCCTGGGCTGCCCTGGGCTGCGCGTCTCGTCTTTTGAGTGCATTTCTGAGGTCAGGACACACAACCGAGGCAGAGATGAGTCCATCAGCCAGGAAAGCCAGGCCACCTGCCTCCCCAGCGGGGGTCTGAGGAGCCAGCCCTCCCCCACGGTCCAGGCGGCTGGCCCAGCTCCCTCGCTGTCCAGGGGAGGAGCCCCCATTGGCTGCCCCCTGCTCTGTGGCCTGCGTGTGTTTAAGGAATCTCCATGGAGAGACCACGGTGGTGGCTGCAGAGGCACAGTAATGGGACACGTCCTGATGAACCGGCGCTTGTTTTAAAGCATTGTTGTAGCAGGACTGACTCGATGGGGCACACACACTCCTCTGACATCAGCATGTGTGACGGGCTGCAAGAGCTGGGATGAGTCTGTAATAAGGCCTGTCGGCGAGAAGCTTCCCAGCCCAGTATGTGGCCATGGACCTTCTCATCTTAGTAAGTCAGTGCATGCCAGCGAGGCCTGGTCTCCGTTAGAGACTGGAGGCTGGCCCTACTGCATTTTAAAGAATGCAACCACTTTGGAGCCACAGGAACACAGAAACAGTCGTGGCCCATAAATGTCTGTTTTTTTACCATCCAATAAGTGAAAATAAAACAGCACAGTGGCTGGGCACGGCGAGTTTAAACACCTGTCGGATGGCTCACCCTCAGCAGGTGGCAGCAGTGGGTCCCCAGCCACTGGCTCCTGTGGAGGGCTGGCCTCCTGCCTCCCCACATGCAGGCGACGACGACAGACAGCTACAGGCCTGCCTGGGTTCCGGCCTCAGGGCTGTGTGTTCTTCCAGGGCTTATCCCAGAGGTCATCTGTCCCCCCCAGCTGCAGGTGCAACCCCAAGGACTTCCCTGATTTTCCCCAACACTTTGGAAGCCCGCCCCAGGCTGGATCAGGATGATCCCAGCTAGACGCTCCAGATCCGTCAGCAGGTACTGTCTCCTCTGCCTGGACCTCTCTTCCCTCGTGGCCTCATCTGGCTAGATTATATTCAGCCTGCAAGTGCACGCGGAAACTACACTTTCCTTGCCCTGACACGTCCTGTTGCGGCCACCTTGGTGCCGCTGTCACAGGTGCTGCTTCCTGGCACACCTGTCCTGGCCGTGTCCAGCTTAGTGATAAAGATCTGATGCAGACCTGCCAGCCTCCTGCAGGGAGCCAGGGTTCACGCCCATCTGCTCACCCTGTGCCTCCAGCCCCAGCGCTGTGGCTGGCATGTCTGTGGCAGGTGCCCTGTTGCTTGCTGTTGTTGAAGGAGTGGGTGAAGGAAAGCTAGACTGACTGGTTGGCTATGTTGGTGGAAGGTTATTTCACAGCCATGATGGCTGAGCTCCTGTTCCCCACCCCAGCACGGCCGGCCACATGTACCCTGCCACACGCACCCACTCGAAAAGTGGCTCCTCAACTCCCCATTCCTTAGTCTCATCCTCTCCAGGGACAGCCCCTTATCCCTTGGCAGACCCTTGGTGTCCATTACCCGCTGTGCCCAGGCTGCCTCCTGGGGGCCACTGCCTGGCCACTGGCCGGGGCTCTGCCTGGCCTCAGGCTGGACCCCAGTGGGCGTGTCCAGAGCATGCCTGCAGCCATCTGTGTTCCCCAGTATGCTGCCTTGCTCCAGGGCTCATACTGAACACTGGGAGTAGGGGGAGGGAGAGTGACCATGGACCAACACCAAATGCTTCAGTCCCACGTGGCAGCGCCCAGAGGCAGCCGCTCACTGTTCTAGGGAAGGCAAGCAGCCAGAGCCTGTGTCAGGACTGTAGAATCGAGACCCTCCTGCATCCCAGTCCAAGTGGGAGGGGGGGGGCGTGCATCCCGGACCACAGAGGCACTGGTGCAGTCAGCACTTTCCAGCTCGGAGCTTTGCCCCCTGTGATCCATGCACAAGAGGGGCATCAGTGCAGGAGTTTAAGTCACTGACACAGAGACCCAAGGGCCTGCAGTGTCACCATCTCTCTCGTGACCTCACGTCCAGTGGGTTTGTTTTCACACAAGAGCTTGTGGGTTTGCATTACATGCAGTTCACAGAATGAATGATGCGTCATTGGCAGGATAGAACAGCATATTACCTACGTGAGTAAACTCTCAGGCCAGGCCCAGTGGAAGAGCAGGTCCCTAGCTGGTGTTTGCACAGAGACAGATGTAAGATGTAAGCACACATAGGCCAGGTGTGGAGGCAGAGTTCACACATGGCCCCGGCCAGAGGGGCGGGGGGACTGAGGAGCTGTGAGCGTCCTGTCCTGCTGCCCCCCTGCCAGCCATGAGGCCGCGGCAGAGCCCACAGGGTGTCACACTGGTTCACCCATGCCCCATGGGTTCAGACGAGGCATCCTCGATGACCGGGTTTCGAGAGCTGCAGACCCGACATGGTGTGGAGCGGGGTGTCCCCAGACCTGTGCCCTTCCTGCTCTCGCTAGGTTCTTGCTGTGACCTTAGTCCACGTGCCGAGTGTTTCGGGCCCTGACTTCCGCATCGGGGAAGAGAACCAACTGCTGTGGTGCTTGCACAGCAGAACAGGGTGGCAGCTCCCTTCTGTCTCCCAGTGACCGTCCTCACAGCCATCTCGGGGTACAGTTGCCCCGGGTGTCACGCCCAGCCTTTGGATCAGTCACAGTGGCCTGTAGGCTAAGCCTTGGATTGCCCAGGGGTTGGAAGTCTAAGACAGCCTCCTTCACTTTGCCATTATTGTCACTTTCGCCGAGCCTGTTGGACGTCAACTTACTTAATCTTCTGAACAGCACCTTTGTGCTGTACCCGTTGCAGAGATGTGGAAACCAATAGAAAGAGAGGTTCTGTGATTTGCCGGGGTCACGGAGCTGAAAGGCCGGAGTTTACAGGCAGATTTCTAGGACTCCTGAGCCCACACCACGAATGCAGTATCGGCAGGACAAGAGGCCCGAACAGTGCCTGCGCTGCTGCACCTTGTAGATTTGAGCAGTTCTCTCCCCAAACCTGGTCACTGAAAACCTTGATTCTGATTGCACGTATGTGGGTCCAAAAGCATGGTGCTCCCAGTGAGGCCCACGGTCTAATGGCACTGCGGCTGGCAGTGTGTTACCGAACACGAGGGACTTCGCGTCTAGGATCGGGGCCTTCAGAAGGGGCCGTTAGCTGTGGCCGCTGGGGTGCACGCAGCTGATCCAAGGAGCCTTGACATCACAGACCCTTTCCTGCCTGTGTCCAAGAAGTGTGAGGATGGACGAGGAGAACAGGGAGACCACAGCGAACCAAGGGCTCCCAGTGCCAGCGCTGGCTCTGAGAACAGAGGAGGGGGCCACGGGCCCAGGAGCGTGGGCGGTCTGTAGCCACTAGGAATGGCAGGGAGTCGCCAGGAGGGAATGGCGCCCTGCTGACAGGCGGGCTTCAGCTCAGAGGCCTCTGTTGGCCTTGTGATCAGCAGAACTGTAGCCTTTGTGTTGCTTCAGCCACACACACTCGTGCTTCTGCGCTGTGGTCCGCAACGCGAGACCAACACAGGATTCACGGCAGAACCGGAACCCTCAGAAGGGCCGCAGCCACCAGCCTTCCTGCGGCCGCTGTGGGAGGCTGGCCGGTCCTCGGCCACTGCCTTCCATGGCGGAGAAGTTGCTGGAGGAGCTTTGGTTTCGCTGCTCATTGGTTTACTCTTTGTGTGGCAGGGTGCCAGCTCTCGTGCTGGGGCGAGAACAGCTGTACCTCCATCTCATGCCAGGGGGAGCAGAGTGTGCATCCTGAGCTCCTGACTGTGTGCACCTCAAGTGCTGACTGCGCAGAAGGGCATTGCCGTGTGGGGGTGCGAGTGAAGCTCCGGGGACAGACCGCCGGGGTCAAATCCCAGCTCGGCAGCTGGCCTGCAGGGTGGGTTATGTATCCCTCTGTGAGATGGGAATGATCCTATTAGCACTGGCTCCAGTCGTGAGAGATGTGAAGTACCTTGAACGTAGCCCAACACGTAGTAGGTACTCAGTTACTACTGGGCGCCACCCTGACTCCACACACCTGTGATTCTCTCTCCCGAGATTTCAAACCCAAACCCAAGGCAGAGAAATTGGGGAACACTTATCTGGCACCTCGTGATTGTCACCAGTGTCCACCCCTTTCACCCTTGCACGCCCCTGGGAGGGGGTACCGCTTGATGCTTGTCCACCTGTGATGTTCAGAGAGGGCAGGTCATTAGGCCAAGGTCACAGAGCCGTCACGTGACAGTGAAAGACTGAAAGTCGGTGAGAGCCTGGAAGTGTGAGTGCCGATTCTCTGCTTGGCCAGCCCCAGCCCACGTGTGCTTCTTGTGCTAATCCCTTTGTCCTAATCGGGGGACACTGACACTGCCGCAGCCATCACCATAACTTTCTCAAAGCAGGCAGACAGGGAGAACGGGGAGTTAGAGACGAGAAGGGTTCCAGCGTCTCCACCGCCCTGCCTGGGAAGAACGTGCAACGCTGCATTTGCTCTTGCATTTTAGAGCTGCCCCAGGCACCCTGAGTCTCCTTCCTTATTTGTACGAGGGGGAAGTAGAGGCACCTGGCTCAGAGGTCAGTGAGGGCACCCCGTGGGCAACCCCGAGGACCACCCCCGGGCCAGGAAGTGGCCCAGGCAGCAGTCGGTCACTGCCAGCTGCTGTTACTGTAATCAGGAGGCGGCAACGGCATTCGCCGGATTAAACGCTTCTTCAGTCACTGGTGACGCCTGTCTTTCCTCACCCTGCGTGAACACAAGAGTGTTGTTGAAATACCAGCAAAACTTCAAATGATGCTGGAGCCAGAAGCGATCCTGCAGGGCTTCCTGGAGTGAGCTCGTGCCTCCGTCTGGGCACACAGGTGGTTTAGTGGGCAAGCCAGGGACAGATGCTCCAGGTCCCAGCAGAGCCTTTGAGTCAGAGCACCCACCATGAGCCAGGGTGCCCCCCACACCCTGCCTGGCCCCACCTGCACCTGCAGATCACACCCCAGCCCCTGGGCAACCCTCTCAACAGCCATGATAACAAAGCAGTTTTAGTTCTAGTAACAGTTTCACGCCTAAACCTAAACGACGCCCCTGCTACTGGTCCAAAGGAATCCTCTCAGCCGTAATAAAGGTGTGGAGACTCTGGTTCATGGCATCTTAAAGGAGGTGTGCACTTGAAGAGATTTTAAATTGCAAAACTCACCGTGCAGACGTGAAATGATGTCTCCTCCTTGGGGAGACGCCTGCGTCCGTTGCAGGGAGGCCGTCTCGACGGCGCCATTCCCCTTCGGGGGTGGACAGTGAGACCCCAGCTCCCGGGAGGCTCACCCTTGGGTGCTGAGAGAACCGCTCCCCAGGGCACTTATCCGGGAGCCCCTCGCAGAGTTGTTGCTTCAGCTTCGTTTCAGGGGTTCTCAGCGCCGAAGCTGCAGGTTCAGCCATGCCTGCACACTCCAACTGGGGCTGAGAGGGGCCTGCACAAGCCCTGGAAACAGAGTTCTTGGGCTGGACAGCCATTGTCTGCATTCTCTTTTTTTTAAAAAAAAAATATTTATTTGTTTATTTATTTGAAAGTCAGAGTTACACAGAGAGAGGAGAAGGAGAGAGAGAGACAGGTCTTCCATCTGCTGTTTCACTCCCTAATTGGCTGCAAAGGCTGGAGCTGCACCAATCCAAAGCCAGGATCCTGGAGCTTCCTTGGGTCTTCCCGTGCAGGTGCAGGGGCCCAAGTCCTTGGGTCTTGGGCCATCTTCTGCTGCTTTCCTAGGCTGTAGCACAGAGCTACATTGGAAGTGAAACAGCCGGGACTCAAACCGGTGCCTATATGGGTCGCCAGCACTGCAGGCGGCAGCTTTATCTGCTACGCCACAGTGCCAGCCCCGTCATTCTTATTTTAAACCTTTATTTATTTTTATGTGTTTGAAAGGCACAGCAACAGAGAGAGAGAGAGAGAGACATCTTCCATTCACTGGTTCACTCGCCTTGGGCCAGGACTGGCCCAGGCCAAAGCCAGGAGCCCAGAACTCAATCAGGCTCTCCCGCATGGGTGACAAAGACCAAGGTAGTAGAGCCCTCATCCCGCAGCTCCCGGGGTGCCTTGGCAGGAGGCTGAGTCAGAAGCAGAGGCAGAACTCAGGCCCAGGCGCTCCGGGATGAGATGCAGGCTTCCCATGGCTGGGCGGCTGTTTAATTAGGAGTCGCCTTGAGCAGTGTCCCCAGAGTGGTCACGCTCCATGAGGGATAGGGTGGCTATCTCTACACTGCTGGTCACGCTCCGTGAGGGATAGGGTGGCTATCTCTACCCTGCATGGCCGCCTGGCTGAAATACAGTGGGTTCACTGCAGGGAAATGAAAAACTTCAGCTTAGGAAAGAAGACAGAGGCCGTGGTCTCAGACCCTCTCCCGGTTAACGGCTCTGCCTTTGGGAGGACCTTGCCTGCTGCTGTGCAAAGCGCAGTGCCACTGAAGGACAGCATTCGTGGCTGGGCGACACGGGTCACAGGCCTACAGATCTGGGTTTGCATCGCGGCTCTGCCACTTACTGCGTATCTGCTGCTACCTACGGAAAATTATGAACCAGGATTGGCTCTCACCCAGCGGTCATACTGCCACAACGCTGTCCTTAAAAATGAAAGCTGTAACACTTGACTACACAGATGCGAGCCTGCTTGCTGGTGGACTATTTGTCATGGATACAAAAGGATGGATGGGAAGGCCAACGGACCATCCACACTGCACTGTGCTGGATCCACACTGCACTGTGCTGGATCTGTTCTGTGAACCAGCAGGTGGCTTTCTACAATAACTGGCAGGGGACAGGTGTTTGGCTCGGCAGTTAAGACACTCCCTTCCCCCAGGCCTGGACTGCCTGCATTTGGTACCCAGCTGTAGATCCAGCTTCCTGCTGGTGCAGACCCTGCCACGCACCCGCAAGACCTGGATTGGGTTCTGGGGCTCCCGACTTCAGAACCTGGGACTCCCAGCCCCAGCCCTGGCTGTAAGATCAAAGATAAAAGATATTCTCTGTGTGTGTGTGTATGTGTGTGTCCCCTTCTCTCCCCTCCCTCCCTCTCTCCTTTTCCCTTCCTCCCTCCCTCTCTCTCAAATAAATAAAGGATAATATCTGCAGTATACTGACCCAAAGCAATGCATACAGCTTACGTTGAGAAATGTATGCACCATTTCTTGAGAGGAAAAAGGTGTACTGGTATTCCTCCAAGATTCTGTGAGGCTAGTGCAAGCGTGGGGGAGCTGTGCCCCTCTTGCCTTTGAGTAGCGTAACTGTGAATGGAGATCAAAGCCCTAAGGGAAATTGCTCTTGACAGAATGCTGCAAGTAAGAATTTGGGTCTATAATGACCTCACATGCAGACAAAATTGCATACAGATACTGCAAAAAGGCTAAAGGCAGTATCCACGACTGTAGCATTTATTTCATTAGGCAGTTATGAAACTCCAGCCAGTGGTTTTCTCAGATCCTGCTTTTTAAATACCACGTGTGTAATAGACTAATGGCACTCAACTGGGGTCTAAAGAGAGGCGAAAGAAAGATAGAGTCCTAGCTAATAAGCATGGCCCGAGACCTCTCTCTCTCTCTCTCTCTCTCTCTCTCTCTCTCGGGGGACGGAGGCAGTGAGGAGCCTCTGCCAGCTTCCGGAAACTCACAGGCAGGGTGTGGTTGACCCCAGACAGGGAGCTGGCTGTGAGGACCACTGCGGGAGCTCCCCACCCTCCCACCCATCCTCCCCAGACCACAGCGCTGCAGCTTTTTCCTGCTGGCCCTGGAAGGGCTTCGTGTAGTTGAAGTGAGCGCTGTGGGGGAGGGGCGTTCATGATAATTTGCGAGAGGTTAAAGACCTTCAATTAAAGCTTAAGACAGTGCAGCTCTCAGCAGACTGAGTGGACGCAAAGTGGGCCTCTGTTGGCTCCATGGCAGGGACTGACGGAGTCCTAGTCCAGCTGCCCTGTGCTGGCTTTTGCGAGGCTCCTGGTAGACTCCCTTCTTCAGCACTGGGGGTTCCAGCCGGGCGCTGACGGCTCCTCATAGTCGCTGAGTCTGAGCTCTGCAGTCGACAGCCAGGGCTGAACTTGCCTTCCGGGCAGCGTGTGGCTCTCTCCTTAGGGACCCCGATGGTTGGTGATGTGAGCCGGTTAGGGTTCATGCTCTCTGTCCGTCCACCTCTTCTGCTGCCCAGAACCCTGCCTCTCCTCCACCCTCCCTGCAGCCAGCCTCCCAGGAGTCGCCCAAGGTCTGGGCTGTTTGCAGAGGGCTGCAGAATTCAGGACCCAGCTTCCCCCCTGCACACCTGGGAGCAGGTCCCCAGAGGGGCGGTGACTTTCCCAAGCCACTCAGCCAGCTGTGACTAAGCTGGACTGTCCCGAGGGTCTCCAGATTCTGAGGTTTGCATAGCCACTCTAGATGGCCACTTGTCCCTGCACATCAAAACAATGACCACAAGCAGGAGCCCATTGGTGGGGAGCATCCGGGAGGTGGTCTGCACGAGGTGGTTCAGAGGCAGGACTGTAGACTCACGCAGGCTGGATTCAAGGCCCACTTCCCGAATTTTTGGCTTCATGTCCTTGGCTGGATTCTTTGTCCTCTCTGAGCTCAGCTTCCTCTCCTAGGAAGGGCAGCTGACCGGGTTTCTCCTGGCCGGCATGGCATGGCCTGAAGGTGGCACACGGTACAATAGAAAGAGTCCAGCTTTGGGGGTAACCTGAAAAACCCTAGCTCTGTAAGTGATAAACAAAACAAAGGTCATGTGGCCTGGAGGGGAGGTCTTCAGCGTTCAAGGTGGATGAGTCCACGTGGCCAAGGAGATCACACAGGGCACTGGTGGACGTGACTCTGGAGGGAAGTCAAGAGGCTAAGGTGGTCGCTGAGTGAGAGGGGCCAGAAAGAAGAATATAGGAGGAGAGAGGGGCATGAGCCAAGGTCCTGTGGCCAGTGTGAGCCCAGTGAGTATGAGCGTATGAACGGAGCCCTGAGAGACACAGACGCCCGGACACAGCTGTGGCTGGGAGGGCAGGGGCGCCCGGGCTTTGCAGGTACTTGTGGGCTCCATTGACAGGTTTTGTCTTTAAGAATGAGAACCCTTAAAATGCTTAAAGTGCTAGAGAGCTACATGCAGAGATGCACTTTGCGAGAGCTTGAACATTAAGGAGAGAAGGAGAGGGAGGTGGGAAAAACAGCGGCTCAGCGTCCATTGCATTGGCCCAGACAAGAGATAGCCATGACAGACGCCAATCTGACAGAGGAGGCAGAGAGAACGGGACGGCCTTGGGGGCTGTTTCAGAGGGAGAGTCGGGAGCCCTGCTGAGCGCCGGATGTGGCCAGGACGACGCCCATGTTTCTGGGGTGCTGCAGTCTGGATGTCACATGGGGAGGGGCTGTCACAGGCCCTGGAGCTGTCCATAAAGCAGAGGCCTGGCCAGTTTGCCAGGAAGGAGAGTGCTGAGGACAAGGGCGGGGTTTGCATGGTGCTCGCGCACTTCTGAATGGCAGCTGTGGGAATCTGAGTAAGAAGAATGACTTGCCGAAGTGATGACTTAATTGAAAACCAAATTGAAAGACATAGAAAGCATAGATTTGGAGAAGGCATTCCATCTGATCTGTCTCAAAAGGGCCAGCAGTGGGCCACATCTTCATGGCAGACACTGACTACGTGTTTGCTGAGCAGGGAGAGAAATCCAAACAGCGATTCTGCACGACTTCCCCAAGTCCACTGAGACAAGTGCCTGCCCGGCCCTTGCGAGACAACGTGTCCTGTTCTGTGTCTTTCAGCAACAGTCCCTGTGTAGGACCTGGGGCTGCACACTCGGAGGCGGGAGCCACTGCATCTGGCTTGCATCACTTATTTGAGAGTTTTTCTTTCTCGCTGGGACCTAAATAGATAGCATATCGGACACTGAATCTGCTGGTTAATGATTTGAATTCTTAGGAACTGGAACGGGTGGGACATAGACGGAAAAGGACCAGGAGCCGTCTGCCCACTCCCCAGCTGATCTACATGTGGCTTCGTATGGGGCTTCTCGGCTCCTTTATTCTTCCAAGATAGACGCTTCTTAGATGTTATTAATTCAATGGAGAAGAAAGGGAGGAGCAAAGAATAGCTACATCTGGTTACCACCTAATAGAGCGGCGTCCCTGAGGGGCAGACCAGTCTGCGGCAGACAGATTACCTTGAATTTTATATCAACTCCCAGCCCCGTGGAAGGAATTGTCCTCCAGAATGAGATCTTGGAATTTCTGATCAGGTCGTTATGCCATTCCTCCCCCCCCACACCCCACCATATTTCTGAAAGAATATCATTCTATACCGTAACTATATTCAATATTATGCCTATTTCTCCCTCGCCTGCCTAGGAATTTAATTTTGTCGCCTAAATGGGGGAAGTCTGTTTTCTTTCCCAGTTATGGCCCAAATAATAAATGTTGATGTTACTGTGCTATAAAAATATGTCCTCTGTAAATTGCCTGCCTTGTCATTAAGATGTTTCCCAAACAAGTTGAATACGCACTCTGTTTTTGTCACACACTCGCTGCGATCTTCAATTACCTGCTGTGTCTATACATATTCAGGAGGCCATCATGGAGTTGTGCCAAGCAGCGCAGGCAAAGCCATTTGTAATGATTAGGAGGGGACATGGGAAGCGCCCGCTCTTGGTGCTCGGACTGTGCACGAATGCGTGTGTTTCTGGGTATCCTTAGGTCCTTTCTTTTCAGATTTGTTTCGGTTCGCACCGTTTTCCCAGAATTCGCCATCTGTGTCACCCAAAGCAGTTACACTCCTCCCATCTCCACAGACGAGCCATCCGAATCGAGGCTGCAATGGCCAGTGACGGCAGACCGCCAGTCGGTTGATGTTGAGAGAGAAAAAACAATGTGGTCTCAATCGAAGGGACTTTTACGGGTTTGACCCAGGCAATTGAATCCAAATTTGTACTCAAACCAGAGGGCAAAAGCAGAGAGGACATTTTAAAGAAGGGATGAGGGACTTCAGTACCGGGGTTTCCTCATGAGGGCGGCGGAGCCCCAGAGCACAGCACTCGCGTGCGTTGGTATGGACCCGGCGTCTCTAAGGTGGTTTGTGTCTCGGATCTGCTCATAGGCCCAGATGGAAGGGCGTAGCTGCCATATTGGCAGGTGAGGTATGGTTGGGAGCGACCTCTCCCAGGTAGAACATAGACTCTGTCTTTAAAGGGGCTTCAAAAACTGTACGGAAAAGGGAATCAAAAGAAGCTGATTTGGGTGCAGAAGATGCTGAAACCTGCGCCTAGTGTTTGCATGACGTGCATTTCTCGGGAACGTTCGGAAGACTCCCCAGGGGCGCGGCTTTCAAGGTTTTCTTGCACAAAAACAAGCTTCATTGAATTCTGTTTTCCATGAACTTTTTGCCTGTCCGTCTTGAATATCTAGAAGGAGAACTCCTCGTCAGAGTATCCACAGAGTCTACGAAGCTCTGTAAAAGCATACATCAGATTATGACTAACTGCTGGTCACAGATATCATGGCGGTGAACGTTCCTACTGACAGGGCACCCACTGGCACCCACGCGAACAGTTCCAAGGACTCTCCAGACATTGTGTTACCCAGGCACACTGCAAACCTCTGAGGCAGTCATCTGGTCTACCCACTTGGTTTCCCAAGGCGCTCCTACCAACCTCCTGAAGACCTGGCCTCCTTAGAGCACAGTTTGGGAGGAGCTGGTTCCACTGAAAGTGAAAGGCTGAGGATTTTCAGAGAGGGAAAGCAGCGGAAGCATTGAGAGAGGAGGACTCGGATGCAGGAAGCCTGAGAAACATCTTTAAAGCGTCAGCAGCCGTTTTCAGAGCATTTTCCCGGTGTCCGCCACTCAGCCGGCCTCACCGGAACCCCGTGGGAGGGGTGATAAACCTGTGGCTGAGAGGTACCGTGGCTTTGCCCAAGGTAATGCAGACAAATGAAACTTGTTCTCTCTGTGCAGCCCCCGCGTGGGGAAAGAGTTCAGCTCAGCCGTAGCAGGGTGCACGTTGCCTCCGGAAGCCAGACACCACCCCCTAGGAGCCCCAAAGAGAGGGTTTTACAGAATCCTTGCTCCCTTCAAGCAGCTCCCCAGCAGTCCCTCCCCGGCTCGTCTCCCTGTGGAACTCATTCTTTGAGTTCAGGTACAGTTTTCTTAGCTCTGCATCTCCCCAGTCTTCGAGGTGCTGGTCCTGGACCGAGCTCCTTCAGAGTAGTTTATATGATCGCCGAACCATGCCTGCGGCCAGTCCAGGAACGCAGATGAGAGTTCGCTCTGCGGAGGTGCAGGGCTCGCCTTGGCGCTGTAGTGGCTCATCCTGGCTGAAGTCTTTATTTCCACTCCTGCTCAACCCCTGACTCATGTGCCAGTCTCAGCTCAGATTTCAAACGCAGCTGTTAGTTCCAACCTCAGAATTGCATTCATGTCCAGCGGGGGTCAGGGGAATACATGCACACCCATCTCCCCCGGCCGCCTGTCGAGTGTTGGGAGGGTGCCCTTCCTTAGACGTGTTTTACCTTGTTGAGCTCTTGAGGCGCTGAGGAGCTAGGTGGCTTATCCTAATTATCCCGGAAGGAAGACGGTAGCCAGGGAAGCTATGGGAATTGGGTATGTTTATTACGCTTCGGCGAGTGTCCTTGTCTGATGTTAGACCCTCACCTGCTCACCTACCTCCTCCCTTTCTTCCCCCCACTGCCCTTCTTCAGCCTCTGAGACCTGCGGCAGGGACAGCGTTGTCTGTTCCCTGGGCTGCAGGAGTTAGATTCCGTCATCCTTTGTGTTCAGGGCCATTTGACAGAGACGGTGGCATCTGGTAGACGGTGCCAGGCCATTCCGGGCCACCTCATCCTCCCTCCACATCCTCCAGAGGTGCTGAGACTTGTGGGACCTAGAGGAAGGCCTAACCCAGGGTGGGAGGACCTGGGCCCCAGGCTCCCCACTCCGTAGCATGGAACACGCCAGAAGGCAGCTGTCCTGCAGCTACTGGCAAGTGGCAGCTCATCCGCTGTGGTGGCCACTGCTGCTCTGGCCAGGGCACGGCTTCAGTCCTCCACCTGGGGTGCTGTGCAGGTCTCTGGAGGTCTCTGCACAGGAATGCATCCAGCCCTACGCAGGGGCTTCATCACAGCGGTAGGATGCAGCCCCCACCAGGCAGAGACCACGTCTGCCTTGTCCCACTTTTCAAGTCTTCCTTGACGTGTCCTCTAGCAATGCTGGCGTGTGCAGGGCAGTCGGTGGATAGTGGCTACTCTTTCTGTAAGTGTCAGTGCAGCATCGGTATTCTCTGCCTCCACTTCTTAAGGTGCAGGCTGTCACCCCAGAGCCGGCTTGGAATGCAGAGTCTCGGGCCCCACTCTCACTCGACTGAACCAGAATCCACTTTCCCAGGACTCCCAGACGGTGCCGTTCCTCCCGAGCTGCACACACGCATTCGGGGGCCTTGCTGCAGGCCGGCTGCTGGCAGCCGTGGTGCACCTTGGAGGCGTCCTCCCAGAATCTGGTTTTGTCTTTGTTTTGATGCTTTCCAGATGAGTTTAGTGTGCACCTCCAGCTGTGAACCACTGCTCTCTGTCGGTGCTTCTCAGTGCTGGCCCAGGAGCACTTGGTAAGATTCAGTTGCTGGGGCACCTCTCCACCAACGCAGGTCAGATCAGAACCATGAGTTCGCACGTGCATTAGTGTGGCTGGGAATTCAGCATAGCTTTGGGGGGAGACTGATTCGACTGATACCAGGAGATGCCGACGTCGCTGGCCTGGGAACCCCGTCTTTGAGGGCCGCTGCTTTCTCGGAAGCACACAGGGACAACATTCACTTCTTTCAGCGCACTCTGCCCGGAGTCTGGCTTGTGGCTTGGCACAGAGCAGATTTTCAGTAACTACCAGTGGAAGTAATTAATATTCCTTCCACATAGTGATCGGGCTGCATAAAAGACTCCAGTCTTTCCCTGTCGCTGCCAGAGATGTACTGTGTGGCGCTTCATACAGCAGGCACTGCATAAATGTTGGGTGACTGAACACAGCTGTCACTCCTCATTAAAAAAAGAGCCTTGGTGGCCCTTCCTGCTTTTATTCCACCTTATGGAGCCACATGACAGAATGCTTATTAAATGACATGGCTCCTTTAATGGGAAATTAACAATCTACAAAACACTGTGCAGTCAGTGGCAGGAGTTTGATGAGCGAGCTGGCGATGGTAATTTGCTGATTGCCCGGCCTTGATTCTCCAGCGAGAACCCGTCTCTGTTTAGCAAGCGCTCTGAAATGTTGCAGCCAGGGAATCTCTTCTGCTGAGTGCTGTCAACCTCTGGCTTGGTCTGTAGCTCCACAATTCGCTTAATTTTGACCCAAGTCTCAGCTGGTAATGACTGTGCCCCCTCCCCCACCGGAGGATATCTGTCCATGTCCAGACACCTGTGATTGTCACAACTGAGGGAGACGCATGCACAGGGTCATGGCCAGGGGCGCTCCTAAAATCCCCCAGTGCACAGCACACCCCGACCCCCCAGTAAGAATTTCCAGCCCCAGTGTCACAGCAGGACGACGCTGAGCCAAGCAGAGGTGGAATGGACATGGCGTCCTCCTCTGGGCAAGAACGTGCGGTTCTCAAGGTGTCCCTCAGTGACATGTGACACGGCCAGGGGCAGGTGTGCCAGGGAGAGCAGAGCTTTGTCCCCTCACGTGTAGTCGCGAGCAGCTGAGGGCAGTGAGATTGCTCCCAGACGAAGCCCGTTCAGTTCCTTCTGCGGTGTGGGAGAGTGAACCACACCCCGTGTCCCGGCGTGGCAGGCTCTGCTCCGTGCACTCTGCATGCATCCTATGGTGACCGTGAGACGCTGCCTCCACTCGGTGCCAGGAAGCAGGAGCTGGAGGTGAGCAGCCTGCAGCTCTGAGGTCGGGTCACGTAAGCTTGAGTTGGCAAAGCCCTGGGCTAGAACCCAGTCTTAGGACCCCCAGGTCCACCATGTCTGGGCTTCAGCTCAGGTTCAAATCCCTGCTCTGCTGTGTACGAATTGTATGATCTTGGCGATGGGTCTAACCCTTCTCCGTCTTTCTGTCCTCATTTGAGAAATGAGGGCTTATGGTTCACAGGGTTTCTGCTAGGGTTTCAGAGCCACAGAATCTCTCAAACAAGGTCTGGCCATTGTCTGAGCCCAGTGAGTGTTCCCCAGGCGATTGGCTCACAGGTATCAGGAAGAAAGGTGCCCAAGTATGACAGGTCGTTCCCGTAGTCGGTGGGACTTGCCTTAGATTGACTGGAAGGTTCTGTTTACTAGAAGCACGCTGAACAATGATGCTTTTATTCTGTCCCTCCTTCACAGAGGACGTAAGCACAACCCACACACTCACCACTCGAAACCTGTCTTCTTTACCCAGTCAGGACTTAATTAGTGCCTCCACGGCTGCACCCGACTCAGAGGTTGCTTGGTGCAAAATCCCACACGACCCTGCATGGGAGGAAGTGGGACCCTTCACGGCTGCACCCGACTCAGAGGTTGCTTGGTGCGAAATCCCACACGACCCTGCATGGGAGGAAGTGGGACCCTTCCCAGCTTGGTTCGGCGTGCTCAGTGACGAAGCAGGTGTCACAGGGAGATGTCTGATGTCAGGGAAAAGGGAAGAGACTTCTGCTGCCGCGCCGAATCAGATACTGATACACCGCGTTCCTCTCTGCAGGGCAGGACTCTCGGGTTTCGCAGTAACCTGCTTCGTGCTGGGGGCCCTGTGTTTGCCATGCTGGCAGAAGTCTCGGGTCTGTGGGCGTGGAGGGAGAGTCCACTGTTGAGGGTGCCTTCCTGCCCGGTTGCACCTGCCCCCATCTCAGTCTGCTCCCCTGGCCTGTTTCCTTATAGTGATGAACAGGGCTGTAGGTGAATTGCTTTTAAGATTTTGTTTATGTGAGAGGTAGAGTTACAGACAGAGAGAGGGAGAGACAGAGAGAGAGGTCTTCCATCGATTGGGTCACTCCCCCAAATGGCCGCAATGACTGGGGCTGAGCCATTCTGAAGCCAGGAGCTTCCTCTAGGTCTCCCACACCAGTGCAGAGGCTCAAGCACTAGGGCCATTTTCTAATTTCATAGCAGAGAGCTGGATCGGAAGAGGAGCAGCTGGGACATGAGCTAGCGCCCGTATGAGACACTGGCACCAGAGGCGGAAGCTTAGCCCGCTGCGCCACAGCACTGGCCCCTGTGGGTGAATTCGCAGCCAGCAGGCCCTCACCCAGATCTCCTGTGCCATACCTAGAACCTGTCTCTAGTGCTTGTAAGTGTGCGTAAGGGCAGTTCCCTCTGTCCGCCCAGGACGGCTCCAGCTCCTGCCTCAAGCCCCCGTTCAGATATGGCCTTCTGTCCAGGAGGCATCAACAGTTTCCTTCCTGGGGCACATTCCTTCATTCACGCATTGCCAGCTGCCTGCCAGGCGGTGGTCAGGGCGCAGGGCTGTGCGGGTGAGCAAGGTAGTGAAGACCTTACATGCTAGCTGGAAATCGGTATCAAATGAGACGCGAGCTATACCGAAGTCCAGGGGGTGACGGGTGCCCTGAGGGAGGCGGTACAGAGTGACTAGGAAGAGTGTGCCTGGCCTGGGGTGGGAGGGCACTGTCGGGTCACCTGCAGTCAGGTGAGGTTGGGCTGCAGCCTGAACACTGATCCGGGGCACCCAGGGCCCAAGGACAGTGCAGGAGACATTTGTAGGTGTTCGTGTGGCTCCTCCCCCTGCCGGGGCTGCGGGCGCCTGGAGCCATTCTCGTTTTCCTCGATGTCCCCCAAGTCTGCATTTGGAGCAACCGCGGGTGATTGCTCGAGTGACTTGACTTCATCTAGCCCCAAACTTTATTTCCAGTTGTATCTGTTACTCGTTTGATGGCCGTGCCATTGGGTTTGTTTGGCTTTTTATATTTTGGGTTTTGATCGAGGAAGAAAAAAAAAAAAGCTACAGAACTCCTCATTTCTCTGTTCAAGATGTTCTGGAAACACGTATTTGGAAATGCTTTGAGGAAATATAATATAATTGACAAATCACAATGTAGAATTGATGCCATTTCTGAAAACTGGCCGGATCTGGGTTTAACTCATGTTCTCTGCATGCCTGGATCTTTGCTTGAAGAAACCTAGCTCCCACTCCCGGGGGCTGAGTCTGGGGAGACCCAGTGGCGTGGAGGAATGGTGGTGATAGTTCCTCCCTTTCCCAGGCTGCTAAGATGGCCCAGCAGCCATCCACACAGCAGGATGTGTGCAGCTACCGTCGCTGGATGGAGGTCCGTCTATGCCACTGGCAGAGGCCAGCACGGCTGCCTGGCTGGGTCGGTCTTGTATGAAATGCCCGTGGTGCCAGCCTGCATCTAGCACAAAGCATGTTCTCATGAGAGACTTGTGAGATTCTCACCAGTGCCAGTTAGGAGCACCTGTGCGTCTGTCTCCAGCATGTCATGGAACTGAACCCCTGAGACACTCCAAAGGTGTCCAGGCTGGAGTCTCCACCAGGGGGAGCTCTGGCTACCACATCAAGATCCACCTGAAAGCTTGGAGGAGCAGGGGAGGCCCGCACAGCCCGGTGGGAGCCATGCTTGACCTCTGGTCACTCTGGTGTCACCCACTGTGCCCAGTCAGCCTGGGCAGTGATGGAGACCTTGGGCTGCACCTGGGCCTTGGTCCCCAGAGACAGCCCCCTCTGTCTGACTTGCTCTTTGCAAAACACCTGTTTGGCCATCAGGTAGAACGCGGCAGTGTGCGTGGCGTGGGGATGAGGTTGTGTTGGGGACACAAGGCAGTGATGGGAGCCCTGGGCAGCCTCTGCCATGCACAGACCACCTGCCGTCCCCTGCCATCCCCTCCCCCGGCTTGCGCCCTCGGACCTGGAAGAATCCAGCAGAAGCAACCCCTCCACAGTCCTGGGACCACGGCCTCCCTTCTCTTGCCACTTTTGTCCACCTCCAAAAGCAAATGAATAAATTCTGCACAGCATGAGGAATCAAGTTAATGATAATGCTTCCACACTGAGTTTCCCGTAAGCAAACAGCAAAGCCAAATTTGTCAGCTAAAGCGAGAGGCGTCCTTTATTGGCCCTTAGGAGAGAGGAGGAAGTGGGCACAGGACAAGAGCCTGTTACTGTCATCAGGGAGTTTGTGACTGCAGGCAAGGTAGAGGCCCTGAGAGGGGAGGCCATGGTGCTGGTGTAAACTGTGTGTGTGTGCATATGTGTGTGGATGTGTGTGTGAGAGAGAGACAGAGAGACAGAGACTTCCCTGCCAGATGTGCTGAGATCTGGATTGTTCACACAGAAAGGAGATGGGGTTCACCACATTCGGCTGACGAGCAGAAACTACTAATTAGAGCCCACTGCCCAGGGCTGGAGGCGCCCTTGCCTTCCATGGGAGGGGTCGCCACTCACCGGGACTCTGCAAGATTCACAGTCCCTGACCATGGGTGTGCGTATCCTGAGCAGTGGCCGTGTGCATGGGAGGGGTCGCCACTCACCGGGACTCTGCAAGATTCACAGTCCCTGACCATGGGTGTGCGTATCCTGAGCAGTGGCCGTGTACGTCTGCGTTCTCACACACATGCTGCTGACGGAGCCCCTTGTGTCTGATGTCTCGGGCCACTGTCCAGTGACAGCCAAAAGCCCTGGTGAATGGCACCCCTTGCAGCCGGGGGTGCAGATGGAAGCTGTCAGCGCTCCTGGCGATGCCTCCCAGCATCTGCTTTGATGGCTTAATCCTCTGCGAGGAGCAATGGAGCTCTCGCATGGTAATGTGCCGTGTGGGGCTGAGACAGCAGTGTCTGAGTGACAGGGACGGCTGAGGGACAGGACACACTTGCCAGGCAGTTAATCAGATGCCAGACTGCACTCCTAATGGAGGAGTTGGCCTGCGTATGCAAACCAGCATGGGCTGAAGTCTCTGGCGAGTCCCGCAGCGGGTCCCGAGGATGAAGGAAGACGTCACTCCTTCCGACCGGTGCCTGGCAGTGTTGTCCTTGTGCAAACGAGAGGGAAAGATCCATGAAGGCAGGGGCCGCGTCCGTTTTGTTCTCCGTCGTCTCCTCTGTGGCCGATGCACAATGCCCTCCGATCAGCATTCGTTAATAGATGAGGCGGTCAGTGAGCCCTGAGCTCCTTAAGTCCACCTGCCCTATTCCCAGGATCCTCCTGTACAGGGCTGATAAACCCAAGTCAGAAATCCCGGAGCCGTCCTGGTCTTCTCCTTCCCCTTCCCTGCCAAGCTCAGCGTATTCTAACACATCTCTAACATGCCCCTCTGATTAGCTCCCTCCAGGACGCTTTCATACATAAACTCTTCTAACAGATAAGTTTCATCTTGCTTTAAAACAAACCAATTAAATGGTTTCTGACCGCAGCCATGGCAATCTCTATCGGTGTTCCACCAGTGACTAATAAGGTTCCTGGAATATGACTTACATGATTGCTGTTGTGTGTTAGTTTACAAAAAAAAAAAAAAAGAGGGTACATGGATGGATGGATAAGTGGGCAGATAGATGGGTGAGTTAGTGGTAGATGGATGGGATATTGCTGGGTGCATTGATACATGGACAGATTAGATGTAGGACAAATTAATGCAGGAAGTAGTTAGGTGGATATAAAATAACTAAATGCAGGAGAATACTAATAAAGATGTGACAACCCCACCACCACCCCTCACTTTGAAACAAATGAAATGAGATTGTCCAGAGAGGGCTGAGTGTCTTCTGGGTCTGTTTGCTGTCTGCACAGGGAAGTCTTGGGCTCTGGGTGCAGAATGGGATCTAGAATGGTGTCCCTGTGACCTGGCTGGACGCGTTCCCCTAGGCCTGGGGAGTCTCTGGGCCATGGAGAAGAGCAGCACAGTTGGAGGGTGCTCAAAATGGGGTCCTATCAGATGAGGGACCCAGGGGAGGGGCCCCAGGCACTTAAGCTTAAAGTAGCCTCCCCAGGAAGCACTGAAGACCTCGGTGTGCTCGTCCTTCAGTCCCCGTGAAGGCCATGCTACTTGCCCAGCATGCACGGGGTAAATCCTCTCAAGGCATCACCCCTGTCTCCTCGTCAGGCATCAGCTAGCAGGGGAAGCTCAAAATGTCGATACTGCAGAATATAGAGACAGCAGACTCACACTCAAAGTGCAAATTATGTGTTTTGCAGCGAGTGGAAAGTCACATCACTCTACGAAGCTGCCTAATTATCTGTAATTATCCCCAGAAATAGTCGAGCTGGTCCGCTAGCCAGTGGAGGAACTGCATCCTAAGTGAGTTTATCCCTAGCAGAAGAATGTTGAGATGCAGCAAAGGAGATCGCGCGATTGCGAGGGGGAGATGAGGCTGTGAGAGCCGTGGCTGTGGGTAACCGTTTTTGATGAGGGAGCGTTTATTGTAGCTCTTCCGTTTAGGGTGAACTCCAAGCTGCCTAATGTGCACGTGGTTAAACTTGTCTGTGGGTGGGATCTAACGTCTAAATTGAGATTAAATAAACGGGCGTCATGTGTAGAGATTTTTCCCCACTGAAATGAAGGAATCCGGTTTCACCGTAGAAAACACTGGAACTACAGAAGTTCTCAAAATAAATAATGACTAATTTATCCGTAAGCCCATCTCTCAGAGAATGAGGTCACGATTGTGCCTGTGTCTTGCTGGCTCTTTTCTATGCACGTGTTGTTTTCTTCCACGTCAGTATTCTAGTATGCACAGTTGTCCGTTTTATTTTCTCTCACTGAGCTTTCTTGAGCATTTTTCACCTGCTTAGTGGCCATCAGAACCATTTGTTTTTACTTTTATTTACTTGAGAAACACAGACAGACAGCAAGCGTCAGTCCACTGGTTCTTTCCTCAAATGCCTGCAACAGCTCGGACTGGGCCAGGCCAAAGTTGGGAGCTGGGAACTCAGTCCAGGCCTCCCCTGGGAGGACGGGGCCATGACTACTTAAGCCATCACCTGCTGCCTCTCAGGTCTACATCTGCAAGAAGATGGAACCAGGAGTGAACCCAGGACTCAAACCAGGATGCCCCACTATAGGTTTTGGGGCATCCCAACCAGCATCTTTCCTGGGAGGCCAGCTTCCGACCTCGTAAAGCAATGACGTGATGAGTTCTTTCTAAAAGATTTATTTATTTATTTGAAAAAGCAGAGTTACAGAGAGAGAGAGGGAGAAACAGAGAGATATTCTATCCTCTGGTTCATTCCCCAGATGGCCAGGGCTGAGCCAGGTGGAAGCCAAGAGTCAGGAACTCCATCCAGGTCTTCCACATGGGTGGCGGGGACCCAAGCTGTTGGGTCGTCACCTGCTGCTTTCCTAGCCACGTTAGAAGGGAGCTGGATCAGAAGTGGAGCAGCTGAGACTCAAACAGGCACTCGTAGGGGATTCCGGTGTTGAAGGCGGTAGCTTAACCCACTGCCCTGCAGCGCCAGCCCTGAGGTGATGATTTTAATGCGGACACAACACGCAGCACTTTGCTATCATTCACTTACGTGCTGCAGACCATTTTGTTTCTGTTTTTAACAATTGTTATAAACAATTCTGCAGTGAGCATTCTTGTACACAGGTGTATCTGCCTGTGTCTCTGCCTGTTTCCTAAATAAATGAAGAGAGGAAGTCACGGCGTCAAAGGGCATGATGATTGTAGGTGATTACAGACTCAGATTCCAGGGCAGCACCACCCTCTGTCTGTGAGTCTTGGGCTAGAACTTTGTGCAGAAATGGAAGAAGGCAAATGCTCTGGGGCGTGAAAGAAAGGAAGCGGTGAAACCTAGAAGCGATAAACAGTGGGAGGGAAGCAGAGTCGGAACTCATCCTGGGAATGGGAGGATCCCTGGAGACCAGTGCACTTGTTAGCTGGGGGCAGGGGGCCAAACAGGCCTAAGCGTGAAGAGGAGACACTTGGGGAAGGCAGTGGAGGGGACCAAATGGTGATGGAGGCCACGACAGAAAGGCAGTGCAAAGTGGAGAAGAATGTCGGACCAGCTCTAAAGAGGAGGCGCGCTTGCTGCCTGGAGCGTCCTTGGCCACAAAGTCAAGAGAGGGGGTCTGGGCTGGATGAAGGAGCCAGCTCGCGGCCCCACATGGGCACCCTGGCATTCAGAGAGAGAGAGCCACCCTGGCTTTGCCAACCAGAACCAGCAGCTGGGAGGCGTGGAACAGGGAAGACCGCTCAGGACAGCAGAGCAACAAGTGAACACAGCACACACACACGGGGACACTGTGGTTTGTCGTGATCAGCCCAAGCCCAGAGCTGGCCCACGTGTGACCTGGAGCCTGCTGTTCCAAGTGTGGTCTGTGGGCCAGCAACAGTGGCAAAACCACCCAGAAACTTCCTAAAAATGCCGCCTAAGACCTTCGAATCGCAGTCTGCCTGTTCACAGCACACCCCGGTGACTGCCGTGGGGGGAGTGCTGTGTTAGCAGGCGTATTCCCGTGGGGACTCCGGGCTGCTGGTACTTGGGTTTAAGAGGGTGGGTCTCCCTGATGGCATATTCACTGGGAAAGACATCTTCCCATGTGCCCTCCCAGGTCAAGAAATCACAAATGCCTTTAGAAGACTGATTTCCAGATATAAAGTACAAATATGGTGTAAAATGTTTGGCACAGGTGGAGTAAAGCCATCAGCTCAGCCCAAGACTGCGTGGACTCTTGCTGGCTTTTCTTGAAATAAGCAATCTCCTTCGAGCGTATCTTCTAATAGGTGTCAAAACAGGCATCACTAAATCAGATTTTAAGTAGACTACAGCAGGTTCGCTAATGTTGCATGTCCTCTCAGCTCTTAACCCCGGAGAGTCATATATTCTGCAACTGAGAATTGGAAACATCCAGGAAAATTCTAAGCATTGTGCATAAAATGTCTGTGCAAGGATATTCTGTTCTATTTATATCATCTTTTTATGTTTCTTCAATGAAAAATAATTTTGGAAGTGTAGGCTTATCAGGGGCTGGCAAAGTGATGCCCTAAGGAAAGAGGACCGGCACCAAGAGTACGCTGTTGACTTCCCTTCCTTCCCCAGTGACTCCACCCAAGGACCGATATTAATTTTAAATGTTGTTGCAGAGACTTAATGAGATGAATTATGTAGGCACGGTAACTAAGTTTCCATTTTTCATGTTGGTTCTGCCTGCAGCACTGTTCAGACCCAGACATTAAGAGGCGTTTAGAGGCAGTTTGAGTCCCGCGTCAAGTCAGATAAACTATGCTTTTAAATTGTTGTTGCGGCAAAGATTTCTTAGGCTTTAGAGGAAACGCCTGTTTGTGTTTGCAGGTGGAGGTGCACAGAGTTCATGTGAGGAAGGGAGATGAGGACGCGGCCGGGGCTGGGGGGGGGGGAGATGAGGATGCGGCCAGGGCTGGGGGCAGGGGGAGATGAGGACACGGCCGGGGCTGGGGGGAGGAAGATGAGGACGCGGCCAGGGCTGGGGGCAGAGATGAGGACGCGGCCGGGGCTGGGGCGGGGGGAGATGAGGATGCGGCCAGGGCTGGGGGCAGGGGGAGATGAGGACACGGCCGGGGCTGGGGTAGGAGATGAGGATGCGGCCGGGGCTGGGGCGGGGGGAGATGAGGACACGGCCGGGGCTGGGGCGGGGGGAGATGAGGATGCGGCCAGGGCTGGGGGCAGGGGGAGATGAGGACACGGCCGGGGCTGGGGGGAGGAAGATGAGGACGCGGCCAGGGATGTGGGGGAGGAGATGAGGACGCGGCCAGGGCTGGGCTGAGGGGGGAGATGAGGATGCGGCCAGGGCTGGGGGCAGGGGGAGATGAGGACACGGCCGGGGCTGGGGGGAGGAAGATGAGGATGCGGCCAGGGCTGGGGGCAGAGATGAGGACGCGGCCGGGGCTGGGGCGGGGGGAGATGAGGATGCGGCCAGGGCTGGGGGGGAGGAGATGAGGACGCGGCCAGGGCTGGGGGGGGGGGGTGGATGAGGACGCGGCCAGGGCTGGGGGGGAGGAGATGAGGACGCGGCCAGGGCTGGGCTGAGGGGGGAGATGAGGATGCGGCCAGGGCTGGGGGGGAGGAGATGAGGATGCGGCCAGGGCTGGGGGCGGGGGGGAGATGAGGACGCAGCCAGGGCTGGGCGGGGGGAGATAAGGACGTGGCCAGGGCTGGGGGGAGATGAGGATGCGGCTGGGGCTGGGCGGGGGGAGATGCCCCCACAATGGAGGGGTGCCCTGCAGTCATCACCACCCTGGTGAGCAGACCCGTCTTGAGCAGGGGCTGCACAGCGGGCAGGTACCGGTCACTGTGTGCGTCCTCTCAGGCTGGGCCCCGCCAGCCGGATAAGGCTGCAGCTGTCGCTGTCCCCTCTCTACTGACGAGTCAGATGGTGACTTGTCCAAAACCACACAGCCATTAAGTGACTCGGCCAGAATTCCAGTCCAGGGCTTGAGTTCATCAGCATACCATCTTCTCTCTCGTGTTTCGTATTTCTGGGGACACAGAGGAAAGATAAGAAACAGTTCTGCATCAAGGTGTCACGTGGCAGCAGTGCTGGCCTGGCTCCTGGAACTTCCCTGGGGTCACCAGGCACACCAGGCCTCACTCCACGTGGGAGCCAGACGCACACATGCAAGGTGTCAGCTGATGCCAGAGAACTGCTCAGCAGAGGAGGTGTCGAGACATCCCTCAGGCCTCCACTGGCCTGCCTGCAGATTTTTGTGCCTGTCAGTAACCATGGTGGCACACTATTCCACGCTGATGCAAACCAAGTGTGAAACGCTCAGTGCATATATGCAAATGGGGGCAGCTAAGATAAGCCTGTCCATCCCTAGGGTGGCTCAGGCACCTGGCCCTCTGCATGAGAAATGGGCTCAGGAGGTATCTCAGCAAGAGTCAAGAGCAGAGTTGAGCTGACCTCCTTGATCTGACTGTCGCTTGGAGAATGCCTTAAATCTCAGTGCCCCTGGGACACCCGTGTCACCCCAGCGTCACCCACTTGCAGACTTGCTCTGCCACCTCAGTAGAGAGGCAGTCGGGGCACTTGCTTTGATCATGTTGAGGGGCAGAGTCTTCCCAGCGAAACCACATAAAAGAGGAATTATTTGGAGTCTCTGGGGTGAGAGTCTATAGATCCATCTGTCACTTAACAACCAAGGCTCCTGTTCTTCGCTGTGTGCTATGACCTAGAGGAGCAGAGGGGCGTGGGGCCCTGGACAGTCGATGGTTGCACTGAGTTGTGTTAAAAGAACGAGTGCCCACCCGTGCTCACACAGCCTGTGGGTGTCTTTTCTCTCTGTGTGTTCCTACAGTGATGAGAATCTCCCTGGCTAGATTTCATCCATTACCTCTGTTCAAGGGACTACACAGTGTGGGGGCTTGATGTTTGCTTTCTGCCACCCGACCTGGTCCGTGAGATGTCACGGCTCTTGATGATAAGATTGGAGACCAACATCGTGGCACCAAGAGTTGAGCCGCCGCTTGAAACACTGGCATCCCATATCAGAGCGCCTGTTCGAGTCCTGGCTGCTCTGCTTCCAGTCCAGCTCCCTACTAATGCACCTGGGAAGGCACTGGAAGATTCCCCAAGTGCTTGGGCCCCTACAACCACCTGGGAGACTCGGATGGAGTTTTGGCTCCTGCATCTGGCCTGGCCCAGACTTGGCTGTTGCAGGCATTTGGGGAGTGAACCAGTACATGAAAGGTCTCCCTCTCCCTTTCCCTCTCCCTCTCCCACTCTGTTTCTCCCTCCCCTATCCGTCTCTGTGTCCCTTCCTCCCTCCCACACCTCTCCCTCCCTCCCCTCCAAGACAGATAAATAAATGTTAAAACAAAACAAAGATTGGATGTGGACGGCAGCAGTTAGCAGAGCAGGTCTGATGCTTTCCAGCCGCCCCCTCCAGAGGCTGCACACGTGTGTAGCAGGCGCTGCAATTCACATGGAGCACCCGGGGAAGATATCTCTATTGCACACAGAGCTAGCAGGCAAGAGCCAGAGGGATTTAAGAGTATCTCGATTTATCTGCCACGTGCACCAGCCCCTTCCCGACTGGCTGTGCCTTTGGCGGAGTTGGAGAGTGGATAATGGGTGCCTCGAGCATGAATAATGGATGTGTAATGCAGGTGTCACTGCCTCGGAATGAGGAGCCGAGACCACGGGCCTGCGACGCTTTAAATCATTTACATGTTAGATCTGCATCTAGCCAGAGTCATCTGAGCCCGCATATAACATTTATGAATGCAAGCCAAATGTCCATCTTTTTTTCAAAGGCAGATTGCCTGCATCTAAATGTTAGTGTTCAAGTTAATTTAGTTGGCATCATTTTAGCTTCATTGGAATACCTACTGCTTAAATTGAGTGATGTGGGCCCTTGTTAGGATTTAATGAGAGCCCCTGAGAAATCGCACTAGGGAAGGCGTGTTTTTCTAAATAATTGCCCATGCGGGTCAGAGGGAAGACGTGCTCCTGCTCAGTGTGTGGGTGTCCGCAGTCCCAGTCGGGTCCTGTGCGTCTTCAGCTGCAGGGCAGACACGGGTCAGTGGCCAGCACCGTGAAGGAGCACCCGCCTGCCTCCCAGTGAGGTTGGAGTCTCATAAGTTGGACTGAAGTCTGCACAGAAGCAGAGCCCTCTGCAGGAGCTCACAGCGAAAAGCTAAAGGGAGGCCACTCGTCTGCCTCCACCCAGGCCTCGGTGAGAAAGGATCATTGCGTGGAACTTGAAAGACAGAGTGAAGACAGAGATGTCAGGGTCTCATCCTACAGCATCCAGGATGCACAGTAGAGCTGCTAACAGTGAGCTGGACCCCGTGCTGGTCAGCACATAAACACATAAAAAAATAGAAAGCCCTGAGGTCGGCATCTGAATTCTGCCCGTTTTCCTGGTGGGGAGCACACAGGGGCTTAGCAGCTTTCTACCGCCACAAAGAACAGGGACTTGAACCTGAGAAGTGGAATCAATGCTTTCGTGCCTCCCACATTCTCTGGTTGCGAATGAATTTTCCAAAATGAAGAGATGAAAGCGGATTAAGCCATTGACCCATGCATGGGCTGATTATTTGAGTGGTGGTAGCCTCATTTTCTGTTACATTCTGTGATGGTAGGAAAAGCGTTGGTTCTCGGGATTTGAAAGGACTTTGAGTTCTTGCAGCCCCACTCTAGTCCTCTCCCTACAGCACCCCTGCTCCTGAATGAAGCCCACCACCCTCTTAATTATTTATGTAATAAATACATGTTGGGCAGCCATCCTGTGTGTGCCTGTGGGTGAACGGCTGAGCCAAGTCAGGAACAAGGTAGACAAGATCTCCCTGTGGAGCTCAGGGCCTGGGAGAGGACTCCCGCTGTAGTTGAGCAAAGTCATCCCTATTGCTTTCATCCATGGCTCCTAGCTCTGTACCCCGACACCTGAAAGTTCAAAATTGCATTTGGTGTGTGCACACAGTGTAACACTGTTCAGCCTTTAAAAAGAGGGAGAGCCTGACCTGGAGGACATTATGCTAAGTGCAATACGCCAGACGCTGAAGGACAAATACTGCGTGATTCATTTGTATGACGAATCTCAAACACTCGGACTCACAGAAGCAGAGATGAGTGGAGGTTGCCAGAGGCTGGGAGGAAGGGGAAATGGGGCATTGTTAGAGAGCACACGGTTTCCTTTATATGAGATGAATGACTTCTAGAGCCCACCCTGTAGCACAGTGCTGCACTGAACACTTGATACTTTGCCAAGAGGGCAGATCCATGTCCAGTGTTCTTGGAAATATTGACAATTAGGGCCAGTGGACACTCTCCAGGTGACGCACAGGTTTATGCCACAGACTGTGTTGATAGTCTCATGGCTATCTATTTACTTCTTAACCCATGAACAGTAGACATTAAATGTGGACAGCTCTTTGTATGCCAATCATACCTCAGGAAGGTGTTTTTAAAACAGTAGAAAGAGTTTCTGAAAATTGCATTGCTTCACATGACATAGAGGCATGGTCACATCCTCCTTAGTTTCCTCGGGCACAGATCACCTCCTCTCAGTTCTCTTGTGATGTCCACATCTGACACCTTCTGTCCCAGACATTAGTCGGCCATTTCTCATGAACATAGTCCTCAGATACATGCAGAAGTACAAAGCCCAGTGTCGTCTTAATGTACATCACTCAGATGGACCATGGGACTCAGCAAGCATCCTGTGGCAGTAAAGAATGGAAACCCAGGGCCAGCTCAATAGGCTAATTGCGGTGCCAGCACACCAGGTTCTAGTCCTGGTCAGGGCACCGGATTCTGTCCCGGTTGCCCCTCTTCCAGTCCAGCCCTCTGCTGTGGCCCGGGAGTGCAGTGGAGGATGGCCCAAGTGCTTGGGCCCTGCACCCACATGGGAGACCAGGAGAAGCACCTGGTTCCCGGCTTCGGATCAACACGGTGCACCAACCGCGGCAGCCATTGGAGGGTGAACCAATGGCAAAGGAAGACCTTTCTCTCTCTCTCTCTCACTGTCCACTCTGCCTGTCAAAAAAAAAAAAAAAAAAAGACTGGAAACCCAGAGCAAATGTAGACCGTGTCCTCCCAGACCTCCTGGTCTCAGGTGTGGGGTGACTGACAGGGGCCAGGGGTGCCTGGGCTTCCTCTTGTGTTCTCTCGCATCAGTGGGACTTGAATGCTTCTCCGTGTGAAAACCTTTTTGCCTTGATTCCAACCTCCATGGTGTCTTGAAGTGGCTAGAGAGAGCAGTGTTCGACTCAACCTTCATTGTGTGAGTTGGCTGTCACTGGAATGTGCCTACCTCTGTCCCAGTGAGCCATGGCCCTGTGGCAAGGACTCATGTTCCATATGGTCACCCACTGCAGGGGCTGAGATTTGAGCAAATTAACCCAGGAGAGGAAGACCTTGTCAGCAAATTGGAGCAGCCATGAAGTACAATCATCTGTGAGTCTATGTGGTGGTTTTTCAGAGTCTATTTAAAAAAAGATTCATTTCATTTATTTGAAAGGTAAAGTTACAGAGAGAGATAGAGCCAGAGAGGGAGGTCTTCCATCCACTGGTTCACTGTTCAGATGACCCCAATGGCCAGAGCTGAGCTGATCTGAAGCCAGGAGCCAGGAGCTTCTTCCAGGTCTCCCATGCAGGTGCAGGAGCCCAAGGACATGGGCCATCTTCTTCTGCTTTCCCAGGCCACAGCAGAGAGCTGGATTGGAAGAGGAGCAGCCAGGACTTGAACTGGCATCCATATGGGATGCTGGTGCTGCAGGCTGGGGCTTTAACCCATTGTGCCACAGCACCAGCCCCATAGAGTCTGTTTTATTTGAGTCTCCTTTCAAACTTTCTATGACTCCCAAGCCAATAGACTATTTTCAGTGCACTGTTGTTTTTTCTTCTCTTGAAAAAAACTCCTTTTGTGTTCTTCCTTCATGCCTTCAAAAGATACTTAGAGGCAGGGAGGGGATACTATCAAAGTACACTTCCCTCCTGTCTGTAGGGCTCAATAATTAAGTCAATATCAAAACAGCGTAAGAACAATTCTTCTCAGCTCGTGTCTATTGAGTGTTCATTAGGCTACAACCGCCGTGTGAAGCACTTTACGTGTTTGTGTTCTACAATAATCTTAGCACAGTGTCCTCCATTTCCTCGTTTGTAAAATGGTGATGATATGTGATATCCAAGGTGGTGATGAATTTTGAGAGATAATGTAGCTAGATGTCTCATTGGCACAAAGTGCAGGCTGAAAAAATGGCTCCTGGTGGCTACAGTGCCAGTGCCCCACAGCTCAGTAGCCGGGCTGCTTCTGAGCAAGAGGCCAGAGCTAGGATTCTCACTGAACTGAAGACATGAAGCTCTGATGGAGAATCCGATACTCAAAGGGTAAAAGAGAAATGATAAAAACGGGGAGAGTCACAAGACGGAATCCAGCAGCACTGCGGTGCTAAAAACCCAAGGTCTCAGTGAAACTGGGGGGGAACCAAGTCCCGAGGTTGGTCAGGACCTTGGAGAGCTCCCCGGGGCCGCCAGGTCTTCCAGTCTCAGTCTCAGGCTGCGTCAGGAGCCTCAGCCCCCTAGCAGGCTGCTGTGGAGCTTCTAACCAGGTGCAGCTCTGGGTGCCAAGGAGACAGTTCAGAACCTCTGGACGTGGTAGAAGGGCAGCAGATGTCTCCATTAGATTGGAAAGCGACCCCAGGATCCTGGTCAAGGAATCATGCTATCTCATCTTTCCATCTCAGGAGGGTGACTCAGAATAGAAACAAACACGCACAAAAACCTGGTGAAACAGAAAAAGAAAGATGGCCAAAAATGTCAGATGCCGCCAACTTTTCTCATAAACCCAGAGTGGACACGAGGCAGGTGTCTCAATCAGGCTCAGGAAAACCCTGAGTTGTATGTGAGTCCCATATATTGTTAGGTGTGTAACTGTGTGATTTCTGCTTGCCAATTTGATGAAAGACAGGTGAGCACACATAGACTAGCATATGTGAGAAGAAACCCATGAAAATAAACAGCCCTGCAGATGTAAGACCACAGGTATCTTAGCAGAAGAAATGTTGTTCTCTCTCTTAGAGAAACCTGGTGCAATGTAGACAGGGCACAGGGGCAGGGAATGGAGTTATCTCTGTCTGTGCACACACGTCCACAGAGACCATTTCTGCCAGCTACGTGAAGCAGAAAATGCTTAGAGCAAAAGCAGTGTTGAGCGCAGGAGACTGTTGAGAAACGTGCTATGCTGCCGTAGAATTAGTACCAAACCTTCTTTGTGTGTCTGGTACACAGTCTGAAACACTACTCCACAGTCAGAATAAATGACCCCAGGTGTTGTTTATTTGATTAGACCACGGGGCAACCAAAAGGCAGACAGATGTGAATCCTGCCTGAGCTTGCGGCTGACAGGCTGAGACTCTGGAGACGCCCCCTTATCTCTCTGTGTGTCTCCTCTTCTCTAACGGGAGGGGCTTGGATGACCTGGTCTGTAATTATGTGCATGATGAGTGAATGACTGAGCAGACTTGTTGTTGCTGTAATCCAGGGGTGGTCGTCTCATCACTCCATGAGCTGACTGTGGGTGTGACCCTGGAATCTGAGCGATCCGGGCGTGAACCTCCCCAGTCTCCTCCCCTCGAGCCTGTGTGGCTTGGCGTGGCCAGGGAGTTGGGCTGGCCCCTCCCTTGACTGGGACTGTGGCCACTGCCACCTGCTCAGACGCCCTCAGTGACGTGGCTGATGGCCCGAGAGTACCACAGTGCCTTCACGCTCCCAGAGGCTTTCCTAGTACTGGAGAGCGGCAGCCCAGGTACCTGCTCCTCTGCCCACGGGCAGTGGAGCCACAGGTGGGCTTGTTTCCCCACCCCCTCTGCTGGAAGGGAAGGCCTGTTCTCCTCCTTGCAGCTCAGTGTACACGGAAGGCCGGCCGTGTTCCCCACATGGAGCAGGGAGGGCTCCTGAGATGCGAGCCTCTGCTCCGCTCTCACCCCTTCCTCACCCCTCCCTTGGTCAGTTCCGTGGGAGTGTGGGACAGCCTTGGGCCATGCCCTGGTCCATAAGATCTGTGTCTCAAGGGCAGTGCACTGGTCCCATTATTCTCTCTTCCTGCTTATCTTCTCAGTCCACAGGCAATGCCTTTGTGCATCCCCCTCCTGGGACCCAGCACAGTCCTGGGGTCCAACACAGTCCTGGGACCGAGCACAGCCCTGGGGTCCAGCACAGCCCGGGGATCCAGCACAACCCTGGGGTCCAGCACAGCCCTGGGATCCAGCACAGTCCTGGGGCGGCTTGGGTTTGCCCTCACAGCACTGGCTGATCTGATAGGACAGGATAAGACAGGCGGCGCTGGTCAGTGCTGGATGAAGTCCTGACTCTAACAATACAGCAGCCGGGGCTGCCGCCTACCTGCTCAGCACAGTAATGATCTCAGCCATTGCTTCTCAGCCACCCGGGGGTCCTTGCCCGTCACCGCCAGGGGCAGAATCTGAAAGTGGAGGAACTGTGAGCACCCCCCCCCATTGCCGTGTTCCTCTTTCATAGTCCCCCACCCTCATCTCTGACCCGTGCTCTCTCCACGGCCCACGGCCACTCGGCACCCTCAACTCTGACCCGTGCTCTCTCCATGGCCCACGGCCACTCGGCACCCTCACCTCTGACCTGTGCTCTCTCCACGGCCCACGGCCACTCGGCACCCTCAACTCTGACCCATGCTCTCTCCACGGCCACTCGGCACCCTCACCTCTGACCCGTGCTCTCTCCACGGCCCACGGCCACTCGGCACCCTTACCTCTGACCCGTGCTCTCTCCATGGCCACTCGGCACCCTCACCTCTGACCCGTGCTCTCTCCACGGCCACTCGGCACCCTCACCTCTGACCCGTGCTCTCTCCATGGCCCATGTCCATTCGGGCCCAGGGGAATTCCCTCCTGCTGTTCCCTGTATCACGTTGTTCTGAGCTCTGTGTTGCTATCCCACGTCCACCTTTCAGGAGCAGCCCACAGTGGCACCACTTACCTTCCTCCAGTCCTGATTTTCCTTCCAAGTAGACCTCCACTCACTTCCTCCGTGAGGTCCCTGAGTTGCACCCTAGTTATGTCACCCACCCCATATTCTCGAAACCATCAACTTGTCCTCCCCCTGCCTTCACGGTTCATTAACACACCATTCCGTGCATGGTGTTGCCTGCAGGAGGGAGTCACGTAGGAATTGCCTGAGCTTCACTCACTGGGGGACCCACTCAGAGCCTGAGAGCCAAGACAGAGGTGAGTGAACACACTCCTACTCTGGGGCATGTGCGCTAACCAGGAAGCATCTGAACGTAGATGGTGCCAGCAGGGAAACTGAGGCACGGGGTGGGTCCCTTGCAGGAGGCTTGGCAAGCAAACGGCAGGGCAGGGACAGTAACGATTTCTAGGGCAGAAATAGGCGCTTGTTTGCCAAAACAGAAAGCGTCACGACACGCGTCCTCGCCCTGGAAGTCCTTCGGTCTCCAGTTGCAGCTGCGGCCTCTCCGCCGCATCCGGCACCCTGGGGGTCGCCAGCCAGAACGGGGGCCTCCTGAGCCCCAAGCCTGTTCATCGTCCGTCCACTCAGCAGGGCGTTCCCTTCCAGGCGGACCCCCTCTCCTGCCAGGCTCCCTGCAGAGATGCGAAGTGAAACCCACCCCTCAGCTGATGCTGGGCAAGATCTGTCTGTGTCTCAGAGGCAGTCAAGATGCAAAATGAGGCCACAAGTTTGCCTTTAAAAGTATTACTTTCTGGAAACGATTGTCCGGGGCGGGGGGCGGGGGGTAGGGAGGGGAGGACATTCCCTGATCTGGGACCAGATTCCGACGCTCCTTGCTGGCTCTCGATGTCATTCCCATGTTCGAGGATGACTCCCCGGTCTGTCCATGAGGTTTCTGAGCATAAGGAATTCCCACGTGAAGCCCTGAGTTCCCGTCCTGAGCTTAGCTGATGTGGTGCACTCTGCCTTGGCCTTCTTCTGGGTGGTGATGCTTAACTTAGTAGCAGCAAATCTGGCCAACAGGGCAGGGACTGGGGCTCGGCTGCAGGGGGCCAGCATTGAACGTCTCGTTGCTAGCAGGCGGGAAGGTCTACGAGCCACAGAGGGACCCAGTGCCTTCGGATAACTCGTGTCTGTCAAACCTAGAGCGACGGTTTCCGACAGGTTCCTCACTCCCGCTCCTCCCTCGTGCCGGGCTCTCAAAACCACACACTGCTCTGCCCCTCCGAAGACCCCCTCCCTCTGCCCTCGCCTCCCTTTCCTGGACCGTGTGCTCCCAGCTCCAGCCAAGGTCCCCACTGCCCCCAGAGTGTCCTCACTGCCCCGTGTGGAAGCGCTGGTGGCTGCACGTTGCTGAGGGCAGCAGCGCCGGCCTCTTGGTGATCTGGTCCCACACCACCATTGCCACCTCCTCTCCTTCCCTCCTTCTGTGGACTCCAGGTCCCCGCCACGTGTGCCACTGTTGCACAGACGTGCCAGACCCTGGCCTGCCTCTGTGCTTTGCTCATGAAGTGTGCTCCTCCACCTGTACGCCCTTGCCTCTCCATCCACCTGGCTGACCCCTACATGTCCTGCAGGCCCCGCCATGCATGTGGCTCGTGGGCTCCAGGTGACTGACAGATGGTCTTGGGGTCATCTCTGATGCCAAGCTGCATCCCCACTTCCCTCGAGGGTCACGAGACTACCCTCGGAGCTGGCAGAAAAGCCACAGGGAGTCTTCATCGTGCGTCCACCCCACCGTCTCAAATCCCTCACCTCTGCCAGTTTCTCGGCAGTGCCATCGGTCTCGGGACTTGGCTCTGCATCTCCTGGTGACATGTCTCCGCCTGCCACTGAACCAGACACCTCCGGCATTCTCACTGCGTCCCTACCCCACACCAGGCAGCGGGGACCACAGAGACAGCTCACGTGTGACTCCTGCCCTCAGGCTCCTGGAGTCTAGTAACTGGGGAGCCTCATCTCTCCGACAGGCTGATGCTGGGAGACCTTAGTGTGGCAGGTGTGATGCTGGGAGAGACCCCTGCTGAACTCAGAGGGAGGCGGCAAAGTCCGTCCTGGAGTTCCAGAAGGTTCCTCTTGTCTCTGTACGACTTCCTGGTCCCCACCCCCAGCTAGTACCCCTTCACACCCCTGCAAGAACCACGCTCACAGAAGAAGGCAAACAGAGTCCGTTCACTTGCATGTGTTCCCACAAAGAGTGCAACAGCCTGCTTCTCCTTGTATAATTAGCAAAATGTTTGGCGGTAATTCCCAATAGAAATCATCTCCCAATTTGCTCCGAGTGGATTTTCTGTATCAGAGAAAGCAGCCTAAACCTTCTACCTGCAAAGGATTTAAAAGAGGAAATTATCGCTCCCCTGCAGCTCGCCCGGCCGCAGCCGGCGAGGATCTAGACGTGCTTGAGACAAAAGTGGAACTGACAATGGCGTCCGAGGGAGGCTTCGGCAGCTTCCTTTCAGGGTCTTTTGCTTGGCCCAGGTCCAAGTTTTTGCCCCTTTTTCTCTTTGATTCCAGCCCTTGAAGCAATCAATAGATATTGATCCCCGACACGAAGTGTGCGTTGAACTGGGCTAACAATCCAAGTTTAAACAAATCTGAAGGCGTGATCTTGGCAGTGAGATGGCAGACTGAGTTAGTACTTCAAGGTGATGATGGACACACGCCTTGGCCCTTGTGGACAACCAGGCCGTGCTGGTCTAACTGCAGGGGCTGGGAGCGCCATGGGAACCCAGGATAGGAAGTGTTCTCCCGAGGAGAGAAGGCAGTAAACTTTGTTCTTTGTCTCAGCTCTGACTCAGCCTCACTCAGCTTTTCTCTCGTCCTCCAAAATGGCTTTTTCTTCCTGTTCAGGATCTGGGATGGGTCTCAACTCCATCTACCTGGGCTGCTCGCCTAGAAACTGCCCATGGGGCCAACAGTCCGGTGCCCCTGGCTCCTGCCATTAAAATGCACCCTGTTGGCAAAGCTACACATCCCTCAGCATGGGTGCAAGTCCTCGCTCCGTGACTTCCTTCCTTAGGAATAACTTGGAGAAGTCAGTCAGTGTTCCTGAGCCTCCATGTTTCTCATCTGTGAAATGGGTGTGACGGTGTAGTGAGTCAGACAGGAGAACATCCAGACGCTTCACAGAGCCCGGCATAGAAGTGACCGTTAGATGGCAACAGTTTTCACAATCATCATGGCTGCCCTAGATGATACGAGGTCCTCCTGATTCCACTGCCCAGAACGTCTGTCCACTCCTCCCCGCCCCCTTCCGGGACCATCTCATCTCACTCTGGTGAGGCTGATATCTCTTAAGACCTAAACAGATCCCTGTTTCACTCCAGTCTGTATCCCAGCCTCAGCTGACCCTGCAGCTGACCCTGTGTTAGTAGGGGCCGTGTCCAGGACGTGTGCAGAGGCAGAGCTATTGAACCTGTGTCACGGGCCAATATGCAGTTCCTGGTTTGCACAAAATTGAAACAGCCCCCAGGTGTGCCTGGGAGGCTCCAATCATATATTATTTCTCCTGTGGATTCCAGCAATCATTTCTATTTGGTTTGTTTTAAGGATCTGATGCATTTACAGTTTAAGTGTGGGGAAGTTATGCATTTTCCCTTGTTTTATTCCCTGGTACTATGACCAATGAGGCAAAGAATCCAAACTCATTAAGTTTCCCACATAAAGAATTGAAATGTATACAGTCCTCACAGAGAGCCCGTGCTGAGTGATGAAGCTCTCTGGTAGGCCTTGGATGTGTTGACACACTCAATATTTCCAGCCACAGCATATAATATGAGCGCCGCCTTGCACCACGTAGCATTAATATTATTTTTATGACTGTGCACAATGCAGTGACACATTGCTGAGCTGCTGAGAAATTTAAAGAATAAAAAAGATTTAGGTACAGAAAGAGCTTTGGATGCTGGGTCTGGGGAGCCGCAGGAGGACGCGGGCGTGGGCCTGGCAGCTGACTGTTGCCTTCCGTCAACCGAGCTGGGCCAGCACACGGTTTGGTTGTTTTGTCTGTTTGTCTTTAGGATTCTGGCCCTTGGACCTGGTTCTCGTGGGAATGGCTCCAGTCCGGTGATCAGCATTTGTGGGGTAGATCAGGATTCCAACCAGGGCACCTGGGAGCCAGGGACAGGGTCTAGGAGTTGAAAAATGACCAATAAACCTGGGGAAGGAGAAGAAACCACCAAGGACAAGGAATCCACGATGGTGGCACTCATGCTCTTGCTGGCCTTCCTATGCCCGCAGTAGGCATTGCTAATCGAGCGTAGCACTCTTGCTCTCTGAACCTAAATGTAACCTCAGAATCCTGCTCAACACATGGCCCAGTGCATAGCTGGCACAATTCATCCAATTCAGCACATGAACTGAAACCCGTGTGATGTCCCCAAAACTGTAAAAGTAATAAAATGCAGAGACAGAAGGAACCCCAGGTTTTATGAATGAGGGTGCATTTTTATCACCCAGCAGTCTTCAAAGGCAGAAGGACGAGGTCTGTCTCACTACTGCACTCCTTCATCGAGACCCCCATTGTTTGATGAGCGTGGATTGAGGGCCCACGGTGTGCTGGTCACACCCGTGCTGACTGTCCCTGACCTCTTGTCTGGTCACATCTCAGGACTGAGCCTTGGGGAGGGACGCCTGCACTGGGTCCCTCATCATGAGGCTGACCTTGATGCTCGACCCCCAGGGTGAGGGATGAAGTGCCCAAGCAGCTTCTGCGTGAGGGAGCCGGGTGCTCCCGTGTGACCCCCAGTGATGTGCTCTGAGGGGAGCCAGGTGCTCCCGTGTGACCTCCCTGGCCGTGTGCTCTGAGGGGAGCCAGGTGCTCCCATGTGACCCCAGCTGTGTGCTCTAAAGGGAGCCGGGTGCTCCTGTGTGACCCCCAGCTATGTGCTCTGAGGGGAGTTGGGTGCTCCTGTGTGACCCCCAGCCGTGTGCTCTGAGGGGAGCCAGGTGCTCCCGTGTGACCTCAGCCGTGTGCTCTGAGGCGAGCCGGGTGCTCCTGTGTGACCCCCGGCTGTGTGCTCTGAGGGGAGCCGGGTGCTCCTGTGTGACCTCCCTGGCAGTGTGCTCTGAGGGGAGCCGGGTGCTCCTGTGTGACCCCAGCCGTGTGCTCTAAAGGGAGCCGGGTGCTCCCGTGTGACCCCCAGTGATGTGCTCTGAGGGGAGCCAGGTGCTCCCGTGTGACCTCCCTGGCCGTGTGCTCTGAGGGGAGCCGGGTGCTCCCATGTGACCCCAGCCGTGTGCTCTAAGGGGAGCCGGGTGCTCCTGTGTGACCCCCAGTGATGTGCTCTGAGGGGAGCCGGGTGCTCCCGTGTGACCCCCAGTGATGTGCTCTGAGGGGAGCCAGGTGCTCCCGTGTGACCTCCCTGGCCGTGTGCTCTGAGGGGAGCCGGGTGCTCCCATGTGACCCCAGCCGTGTGCTCTAAGGGGAGCCGGGTGCTCCCGTGTGACCCCCAGTGATGTGCTCTGAGGGGAGCCAGGTGCTCCCGTGTGACCTCCCTGGCCGTGTGCTCTGAGGGGAGCCGGGTGCTCCCATGTGACCCCAGCCGTGTGCTCTAAGGGGAGCCGGGTGCTCCTGTGTGACCCCCAGTGATGTGCTCTGAGGGGAGCCGGGTGCTCCCGTGTGACCCCCAGTGATGTGCTCTGAGGGGAGCCAGGTGCTCCCGTGTGACCTCCCTGGCCGTGTGCTCTGAGGGGAGCCGGGTGCTCCCATGTGACCCCAGCCGTGTGCTCTAAGGGGAGCCGGGTGCTCCTGTGTGACCCCCAGCTGTGTGCTCTGAGGGGAGTTGGGTGCTCCCATGTGACCTCCCTGGCAGTGTGCTCTGAGGCGAGCCGGGTGCTCCTGTGTGACCCCCAGCCGTGTGCTCTGAGGGGAGCCGGGTGCTCCTGTGTGACCCCCAGCCGTGTGCTCTGAGAGAAGCCAGGTGCTCCCATGTGACCTTCCTGGCCATGTGCTCTGAGGGGAACAGGGTGCTCCCATGTGATCCCCGGCCATGTGAGTGAATGGGGTCCCCTGGATTCCGGGAAGAGACTGGGGTCCCGAGAAACCCCCTGTTTGGTCAGTAGGAACAAGGGTGTCTCTGAGCCTTAGTTTTCCTATGAACCTTTGAGCCCTGGGAGCCTTGGTTTTCCCAGCTGGGAAATGGGAATGCTGGACATGGCAGCGAGACTGCGCCGTGCTGGCGCTGCTACTGCGGTCAGCCTGCCTCTCAGAGCACATCACCAGGGGTCACGTGGGAGCACCCGGCTCCCCTCAGAGCACATCACCGGGGGTCACGCGGGAGCACCCAGCTCCCCTCAGAGCACATCACCGGGGGTCACGTGGGAGCACCCAGCTCCCCTCAGAGCACATCACCGGGGGTCACGTGGGAGCACCCGGCTCCCCTCAGAGCACATCACCGGGGGTCACGTGGGAGCACCCGGCTCCCCTCAGAGCACATCACCGGGGGTCACGTGGGAGCACCCGGCTCCCCTCAGAGCACATCACCGGGGGTCACGCGGGAGCACCCAGCTCCCCTCAGAGCACATCACCGGGGGTCACGCGGGAGCACCCGGCTCCCCTCAGAGCACATCACCGGGGGTCACGCGGGAGCACCCGGCTCCCTCACACAGAAGCCGCTTGGGCACTTCATCTCCCACCCCCGGTGTCAAGCATCAAGGTCAGCCTGATGATGAGCACGTTTGCCTTCCTGGCCCTGGGCAGGAGGATCCAAGGGTCCCTGGGGGTGGGGAAAGAGAAACTGCCGAGACCCCAAGCTGAGACCCAGACCCCGTGATCTGGACCAGGCCACCGCCCAGGGCTTCTCTGAGCTCAGACCCAGGCTCCCATCCTGCCCTGCCCGGTCATGAGCCCAGCAGTCACGAGTGACCTCCGCCCTTGCCCCCTCCATCGCCTCCTTGGCGGGAGTTTCCCAGGCACATCCAGGTTATCCCAGACCCCGAGAACCCGATACCCTAGCTCCCCAGGAGATCCGGGGTCGCTGGGTCTCCTGGAGTCGACTCTGGGCTGTCCGTCAACTCCAGCTTTAAAACTCCAGCTCATGAAGAGTTGATCCCTGTGTGCGTACCCAGGAGAAATGAAAACTGGTCCACACAAAAACACACGTGCACACATGGCTGATATTGCCAGCTTTCCCCCACCACCACTGACGGACAGACAGCAACGTGCGAGTCCGTGTAACAAAAAATTGCCGGCCGTGAAGACGAGTGAGACGCTGCCCAGCCCCGTCTTCCTGCTGCCTTGAGCTTCTAGGTCTGGGGAACTTAGGGCAGCCTGGGAAACTAGCACGGGGGTGACAGCGGAGGGCGTGGGGTGACAGCGGAGGGCGTGGGGTGACAGCAGAGGGCGTGGGGTGACAGCGGAGGGTGTGGGGTGACAGCGGAGCGCGTGGGGTTTCTCTTGAGAGTGATGCACATTTCTGAGAATCCTTATGGTGATGGCTGCACAGCGCTGAGATGTATTCTCTAAGTGGGTGCAGTGCATGGCCTGGGAATCACATCTCAGTGACACTGTTTTTTTACAAAAGGCAAATGTGCCACACGAGAGCGAGGTTTGTGTTACATATCCCTCTGTGTGAAAGCAGAGCCCTGGGCACGCGGTTTGTCTCAGGATGCCGACCCCAGGCCATGCATGGTCGGCAAGGCTGCCTTGGTCTGCCATCGCATCTGGGTTCAGGGGGGTGGTCGCCTGCTTCCAAGTGCTGCCTGGGACTCCTGGGCATGCGGGGCTCCCAGAGAGCCAAGGAGCAGTGCAGAGTCAGAAGCCACGTCCATGAGCCCCACCGAAATCACAGACACGTCCACGACATCTCCATTGTGATTTTAGTTCTGATGCCAATAAAACTCACACTTTGTTTACCAACACTAAATAATGCATGTTTACCACAGAGGATTAGAAAGGGACCCAATGGATTAAATAAAAATGTCATGGCCTCATCATCCACAGATAATTGCTTTTGGGGCTGGCACTGTGGCATAGTGGATAAACCCGCCACCTGCAGCGTTGGCAGCCCATATGGGCGCCGGTTTGAGTCCTGGCTGCTCCACTTCCCATCCAGCTCTCTGCCGTGGCCTGGGAAAGCAGTAGAAAATGGCCCAAGTCCTTGGGCCGCTGCACCCATGTGGGAGACCCGCAAGAAGCTCCTGGCTTTGGATTGGCACAGCTCTGGCCGTTGTGGCCAACTGGAGAGTGAACCAGTAGATAGAAGACCTCTCTCTCTGTCTACCTCTCCTCTCTCTGTGTAACTCTGACTTTCGAATAAATAAATTAATCTTTTAAAAAAAGATAATTGCTGTTGCTATCTTGCTGGATGGGATTCTCTTGCTCTATTTACATATTGTGGTTTGTAAATTCTTCTTTTTGAAAAACGGTGTCTCCCTGTTTGTATGATTTAGAAACCTGCTTTTTCTTCCCAGCGCTATAATAGAAACATTTTCCGTATCATTAAATATTCTCCTCCGAAGCATTTATTTTTGATGTGGGCGCCTCTGGCTGGAACAGCACCCGTCTTCAGTGCTGCTAGGAGCTGCCTTAGTGGGTTGAGCGCATTTTTTCCCTCGGGGTATAACAAGGAGGTTTCAATGGTGCATCTGTGACAACCTACCGCTGGCCAGCCGCTCCGGACTTGCAAGGACCCTGTGAGATGACCCCCTTCTCACAGCTACATGGCACTTGCCTGGGCAGTAAAATCGGCTAAGACTTAGGGTTCCCCGGGCACAGCCCCAGCAGTGAGCTGCTGACTGATTGAGAGCACTGTCATGGGAGTCTGGTTGAACAGACACAGCTCTCCTTTGGGGCTGGTTAAAGTTTAAACAGCCTCGGAAGCTCCCAGGCCGAGCTACGTTTCCAGACAACAGACACATGATTGGTGGGTGGTGTCGCCCAGCAGCTGGGAGGCACCAAGAGCAGAGCATGGGGGAGCCTGCGGTGAGTGCTCAGGATGGCTGAGGTTCAGCGAGGTGGAGCGGGCACTGTATGTTCGGGGCTTAGAGCCACTGATGCTTAATGAGCACCTACTGTGTGCCTGATGGTGCAGCAGGTGTCAGGGATGTGGTGATAAAAAGACCTAGCGGTCGTGGCTTCGCACAGCGTCCAGATGGGCACGTTGCGAGTCGCCTGGTGGCACCACACGTACAAGAGCAGGGAGGACCGGGTGCAGTCGCGTTAGTAAGTGCTCGGTGAAGACTGTGCGTTTTCCGTTCCCTGCAGTCTTCACAAAACGTGGTGAAGCGGATACTGTTATGCCCCCTGCTTCACAGAGGGTGAGGCTGACACGGTGAGGCCGACGGGGCCGCAGCGTCACACAGAGCCCGGGGGTGGTGCAGCCCATCGTCCGATGCCTCCCGCCTACTGAGCGTTCACTCAGTGCTGTGCCGAGAATTCTGCCCGTCTCCGAGTGAACCTCACTACCGCCCTTGGAGGTAGAACGCGCTACTCCCAAGTGCAGAGGAGGCGCCGCAGGCACAGAGGTGGTAAAGCCACCTGCCCACGTCCTCGCAGCCGAGGAAAAGTACAAGCGGCTGCACCTAGCGCTGTCTCATTGTGCGTGCACTCTGTGCTCATATCTCAAAGCTAGGACCTCAGGCAGCCCAGGAGACCACAGCCCACCCCAAAACCTCAACACCAAACCAAAGCCTGACCCAGGCTGCCTTTCTCCTGGTCACTCACTCTGCTCACGGATGTGTGTCTGCCTCCTGCCTTGCACCAGGAGCTGTGTTGACGTGTCTCGTGTGTGCTTGTGATAAGTCAGTCATGTTCATTGTGGGCCTGAGTGTAGACAGACCCTGATTAGACAGGCAAACCAGGGCAGGCTTCACAGAGGCGTTGGGATCTGAGCTGAGACTTAACAAGGAGCGTGTCCTGGAGGGGACCGTGCGTGCAGAGCCCCAGAGGCGGAGAGAAGCAAGCACGTGTGGGAGCCGTGCCAGTGGTGAGGTACTGCTCATAGCCAGCGGTTGAAGGGATGCATGGGAAGAAAAGCAGGTGGAGGTGGCAAACCTCTGTTGATGTCTGCAGAGTTCAGACAGTGTCCTGGCAGCTTGGGGAGCTGTGCAAGGCTGTGGAGCAGCCCAGCAGAGTGCCCAGTGTTGAGTGTTAAGAGCATTCTGTCCCTGAGCTGGCGAGTTGAGGCGCGGGGAGATTAGCGAGGTTTTTGTTTTTGTATGTGACCAGAACTAAAGGAGGCGTAAGGAGAGCAGAAACAAGGGAACAGATAGAACAAGTGAAGGAGGTGGACTTGATCAGATCAGGTAATCGGATAAATTGAGTCTGGTCCCAGCTGCAGGATCACGGCAGTTCACTCCCCGCTTTCATCCCGGTCCCCGTATACCCCGGTCCCGTGGGTGCTGCAGCCGGTGACGAACAGGTGGCTTCCAAGCTGCCGGCTGGTGGTGTTGGGGGCAGAGCGGAAGAGCCACACAGAGCCTGTGTGTCAGGTAACAGGAGGCCCTCACGCAGATAAAAGAACAGTGCACTCGCCATAGAAGCTGCCGTTTGTTCCATTTCTTTCCAGAATGCTTTTATGTTCATAAAATCCCAGCCTTTGTGTATAACCCTGAAATGTGGGCAGATTGTCTTCCAGCTGGCGTTGAAGGAAGTGTGCTTTCTATTTACTTTCAAACGATGAGGCTCTTTCTCTCTTGTGTGAAAATCTGTGCGTTATTCATCAACCCGACAGATGATGTGGGCATTTGGAAGGCAGGTGTGGTCTCCGCCTTCCTGAGGCGTCCAGTTGAGTCTCCTGCCCATGAGACCACCCACAGAGTCCCCGCAGCCTTTTCTTTGTTTAAGATTTATTTATTTGGGCCAGCACCGTGGCTCACTAGGCTAATCCTCCGCCTGTGGCGCCGGCACCCCAGGTTCTAGTCCCAGTCGGGGTGCCGGATTCTGTCCCGGTTGCTCCTCTTCCAGGCCAGCTCTCTGCTGTGGCCCAGGAGTGCAGTGGAGGATGGCCCAAGTGCTTGGGCCCTGCACCCCGCGGGAGACCAGGAGAAGCACCTGGTTGTTGGCTTCGGAACAGCGCGGTGTGCCGGCCACAGTGGCCATTGGAGGGTGAACCAATGGCAAAGGAAGACCTTTCTCTCTGTCTCTCTCTCACTGTCCACTCTGTCTGTCAAAAAAAAAAAAAGATTTATTTATTTGAAAGGGAAGAGTTACAGAGAGGAGAGACAGAGACTTTCCACCCACTGATTCACTCCCTAAATGGCTGCATCAGCCAGGGCTGGGCCAAGACGAAGTCAGGAGCTTCTTTGTGGTCGTCTACGTGGATGCAGGGGCTCACGCACTTGGGTCATCGTCCGCTGCTTTCCCAGGCCATTGCAGAGAGCTGGATCAGAAGTGGAGCAGCCCATATGAGAAGTGGAACTGCTGCCCATATGAGATGCCAGCACCGCAGACGGCAGCTTCGCCCACTGCACCACAGCGCTGGCCCGAGTTTCCTTCCCCTTGTAAACAGGTATTCCCTGCCTGGAGCATCAGCAGAAGGGGAGGAATAGCCAGAATGTCAAGAAATCAGTCAGGGCCAGCGCTGTGGCAGAGTAGGCTAATCCTCTGCCAGTGGCGCCAACATCCTATGTGGATGCCAGTTCATGTCCCGGCTGCTCCTCATCTGATCCAGCTCTCTGCTGTGGCCTGGAGAAGCAGTGAAAGATGGCCCAAGCACACCTATGTGAGAGACCTAGAAGAAGTGCCTGGCTCCTGACTTTGGATCAGCCCAGCTCCAGCCTTTGCAGCCATTTGGGTAGTGAACCTGTAGAAGGAAGACCTCTCTCTCTCTCTCTCTCTCTCTCTCTCTCTCTCTCTCTCTCTCTCTAACTCTGCCTCTCAAATAAATAACTAATCTTAAAAAAGGAAATCAGTCTTCAAGAACTAAGTGACTTTCAGTGTCTCGGAAGTTTCAGACTGAGGAGCCAGCGCTGTGGCGCAGTGAGTTAACACCCTGGCCTGAAGTGCTGGCATCCCATATGGGTGCTGGTTCTAGTCCCGGCGGCTCCACTTCCCATCCAGCTACCTGCTATGGCCTGGGAAAGCAGTGGAAGATGGCCTAGGTGCTTAGGCCCCTGCACCCTTGTGGGAGACCGGAGGAAGCTCCTGGCTCCTGGTTTTGGATCGGCGCAGCTCCTGCCATTGCGGCCAACTGGGGAGTTAAGCAGTGGATTGAAGACCTCTCTCTCTCTCTCTCTCTCTCTCTCTCTCTTTTTCTCTCCCTCTCTGCATAACTCTGACTTGCAAATAAATAAATAAATCTTAAAAAAAGAGAAAAAATTTCAGACTGAAATACCATCCCTTGTGCTGCTGCCGCGGGACCTTGGCCCTCGCAGACGGCCTTGTCTGGAATGTTCTCCCCAGGAAAGCCACATGGCTGCTCCTCTCTCCTTCATGGCTTTGCTCAGACGACCTCCTCAGGCCACCCTGGTTAAAGCTGAGCCTCCATCTCCAACCCAGAATGCTGCACCCCCTTCTGATCTCATTTCTTGCTGTTGCTGTCAATCTCAGCCCAGCGAGGGGGCCCAGAGCGGGGCAGTCTCTGTGACTCCACCCCCAGTCTCTGTGACTCCACCCCCAGTCTCTGTGACTCCACCTCCATCAGCTAAAAGAGCGCCTGGCCCTCGACAGGTCATAGGTGATGCCTGTGCAATCGACGATCGAGCCTCTGAGCCTCAGCTTTGCCCCACCTCCACGCAAAGGCTGAAGGATGTCCAGGGGCTGAGAGGCCAGGAGAAGGCTGCACCCCCAGGCTTCCTGGCCCCATGGGGTGCTCCCGGTGTGGTAGGCATGGTCAGGCTGCTCCAGCAGCTCAGGGGCCAGCGTTCTGCAGCTGTGCTCTGGTGGCACAACTCTCACCCGAACACGTGTTCTCCAGTAAGCCTATGATGGACAGGATGAGGGAGCGTCATGCCAGAAGCATCCCTTTAGAGGTGTGTGTGTGTGTGTGTGTGTGTGTGTCTGGGGCTTGTGTGTTTGTTTCAATGCTGTGCCTTTTAAAATGCAAAGTTCTGCCTCACCACGTGCATCATACGTGTCTCTAGTAGTAAACAGGTGGAAGACGTGGACAAAGCAGAGGACCTCCCTCTCCTCCACATGCCTGCCCTGAGGCACACTGCCCAGGAGCTCAGCAGGGTGGTGGAGACTTTGGCTCCGACCACTGGGCAAACCACCACTAGCAACAGGCAGCGAGGGTGGGATTTGTAGTTGAAGACTGAGCTCTCACTTGGAAATGTGTGAGTCCCAGGGACCCTGTCCAGGCCCCACCCCAGCCACACGGGTGCTGTGGCACGTTCGGTCTGAACCCTGAGTGTGCGGGCTGCACGCCGTTCCCTGGGCTCGATGATCATTGGCAGAGCTGGCGTCCAGCCAGGTGTCTTCATGCCCTGGGGTTCTCTGACCAGTCACCTTGAACGGGTGAAGTTTATTTTCTCACGTCCTGGAGGCCACCAGTTCAAAGTCAAGGTTTGAGCGGTTTCATAATCTGTAGTCTCTAGACCTGTCTCCAGGCAGCTCTTGGCTTCTGGCCCCGTCCCTCCAGTCTCTGCCTCTGTCATCACCCGACTTCACCTGTGTGTCTCTGCCTTCTCCTCTGTGTCTTGTGGGGACATCAACAGCTTTAGGCTCTTCCAGTTAATCTAGAATGATCTCATCTTGAGATCTTTAACTTAATCACGTCTGTCAAAACTGCTTTCCCACATAAGGACCCGGGTGTTTGAACTTGGACATGCTGGGAGCCACCGTTCAGCCCACGAGGCCGTGAAGGTGACCCCTGTTTCACGTGGAGGAGCTGTCGCTCTGACTGCTTTGATTTTGAAAGCTGCCCGGGGTCTATTGAGCTGCTCAGTCTGCGGCAGCAGAATCCACGTGCTACATTCAGTCTGAGCACCGGGTCACGTGGGCCGTGCCAGAGCCGGGTTATCCCATTTCATCCTTGCAATAGTCCTGGAGGAAACGTACGATTGCTTCCTTTTGTAGAACCTGCGGAGCTGAGTGGCCGAGGATGCGATTCGCCCACGGTCACACAGCTGTTCCAACGAAAAGCTGAAATTCGTCGCCTCGTTTCGGCTTTGAAGTCCAGGCTGCTTTCTCTGTGCCACAAGCCGAGAGAAGCGAATAATTAAACCACAGCGCTTCTGCCTCCCAGCGTCCCAGAGCGGGACGAGGGCCGGAGACTGGCCGTTTCCGTGGCCCCCGTGTGACTCGTGTTACCGGGAGCTGAGGAAAGGGCTCGCCAGCCATTCCTTCCCAGAGATTTCAGCAAAGCTTCACCCAGAAGGTGACTCTTGAGAGAGGTGGCAGGGGCCAGGCAGAGAATTGCATTCTGGGTACGGGGAACAGCATCTGTGAGTAAACAGAGAAGTGAGTGGACCAGCCCTGTCCCCTCCTGGCGGCCCCCAGGGCCCCTGTAGGACAGCGCCACCGACTGATGCTAAGAAGTCTGGGGCCAGTGCTTTGCACCCTGGCTGTCAGCCTGAGGGTCTCTCCCTGGTCTCCAGTCACAGCGGCTGGCCCTGAGGTCCTTCCCATCCCCAGGGGTGTAATGCTAGCCCTAGGGGCCTCTTTCTTGCTCCCTACACTGTGTAACCAACCCCTTCCTGGACTGCTCCAAGTTGCTGCAGCCTCCACTCGTCCCAGCACACAGCCGCCGGTGAAGTGAGCGGTCAGCCCGAGTGAAAAGCAGTGGTGGTGAGTTGGATGCTGGGATGCCTGGGGCTCCAGCGCAGGTGCCCACGTGGAGTGGGACACCACGAGTCAGGACAAGCAAGGAACGTGCACAGCCCGGAAGCCGCTACGTCAGCTATGTCTGCAGAGCGTGTACAACGGGCAGGTGGGAAGGTGGAGCAAGTGGTTAGAGGTGTGGCTCTGGGAACCAGGAGAGATTTGAACCCAGAGGAGACAGGTGGTCCCCGGAACCATCAGAGTCAACAGGGGCAGGTCAAGCGGAGCGTGGGAGCAAATGTGCCCCCTAAGACGGAGGCTGCGGGGATTGGCCAGAGGCTGCTGGGGAATGACAACCTATTCAGGGAGTTTTCATCCTCCCCCGTCCAGACAGGTGTGAGCCATGGGGTAAGGGGGGCTGTGAACCGTGGGGTAAGGAGGGCCATGTGGAGTCCTAGGCGCCCCCAGGAGGGCTCTGAGCTCCTGTGTGGCCAATGAGTACTGCATCCTTTCCAGAGTGTAGCCATTGACAGCGTTGACCCAGGAAGTGGGGTTCCAGCCCCAGCACACCATGCACAAGCTGTGTGTCCTGGGCACAGAATCCTCACCTGTACGTGGGAGCAGCAGCCACGCAATCCCAGGGGGAGGCCAGCACATCCGCTGGGGCTGCCACATGAGGGCTGCGCACTGATTCCCACACAGAGCAGGTGCTCAATGGATGAGCCATGCCGATTCTAATGGCAGAGGGTCTGAGTGGACCCCAGCTGAACTGGCAAAGAGCGGGCACCAGTGGACTGGAGCAGGAGACCCAGGGAGGAGCGGTAGAGCCAGGAGGGAGCGTGTGTGCACCTGTTAGGACAGGAGCTGAGGCACTGGGCTCGCTTCATGGAGAGGCCGACAAGAGGGTTCCGTTCCCCTTCACTGTGGAAAGGGCTCTGGAGGGGGCCTGCAGGGAAGCAGAGGCTCTGGGCATTGTTGTTTTATTTTAAAGATGTATTTTTTAATTTGAAAGGCAGAGTTACACAGAGAGAGGGAGAGACAGAGACAGAGAGAGATCTTCCATCTGCTGAATCATTCCCCAACTGGCTGTAATGGCCAGTGCTAGGGGCTTCTTCTAGGTCTGCCATGTGTGTGCAGGGGTCCAAACTCTTGAGCCATCTTCCACTGCTTTCCCGGGTGCATTGACAGGGAGCTGGATCAGAAGTGGAGCAGCCAGGATTTGAACCAGTACCCCTGTGGTATGGTGTTCGCTTAATCTTCTACAGCACAGTGCTGGCCCCATAGTTATTACTTTTAAAAACCAAAGGGAGGATTAGCCTTGCAGTGCCGGCACCCTGGGTTCTAGTCCCGGTCGGGGCGCCGGATTCTGTCCCGGTTGCCCCTTTTCCAGTCCAGCTCTCTGCTATGGCCCGGGAGTGCAGTGGAGGATGGCCCAAGTGCTTGGGCCCTGCACCCCATGGGAGACCAGGAGAAGCACCTGGCTCCTGCCTTCGGATCAGCACAATGCGCTGGCCACAGCACGCCGGCCACAGCGGCCATTGGAGGGTGAACCAACGGCAATGGAAGACCTTTCTCTCTGTCTCTCTCTCTCACTGTCCACTCTGCCTGTCAAAAAATAAGTAAATAAATAAAATTAAAAAATAAAAACTGAAGGGAAAGGAGCCCTCCACGGGCATGCTGGTGGGTTTTGTTACGCATGGAGGTGTGCTCGTCAGCGTTCTGTCCGTCAGGCTGAGCCTGAGACGGACGAGAACAAACGTGATGCTGCAATGTTTGTCTTGTTCCTTGCTCTGCGCGCACTCTGGGACGTTAACAGGCTTAGCCTCTGTCAGCAGAGACGAGTCAATTTTGAGAACAAAATAAGTGATGGCGCCAAGATGGCCAAGGGCTGCCCCTCGCGAGCCACCCACAGCATCACTGACCTGGAGGCATCCCGCGCAAATAATGCCAAAGAAAGGTGACCCAAAGGGCTGTTGGCCCAGGCATGAAGTCAACAGAGGAGCCTTCCGGAATCATCTGTGGCCACGTTATTCTCCTTGCCTTTTCATCCTGGTGTATGAATTAGCTTTTGGAACAACAGCTGTGCGTGATTGGCATTATTTAGAATTAGTTCAATTAGGCCGGTGCCACGGCTCAATAGACTAATCCTCCCTCTTCCTGTAGCGCTGGCACCCCAGGTTCTAGTCCTGGTCGGGGGCTCCGGATTCTGTCCCGGTTGCTCCTCTTCCAGTCCAGCTCTCTGCTGTGGCCCAGGAGGGCAATGGAGGATGGCCCAAGTCCTTGGTCCCTCCACCCGCATGGGAGATCCGGAGAAGCACCTGGCTCCTGGCTTCGGAACAGCGCAGCGCGCCAGCCGCAGTGGACATTGCGGGGTGAACCAACGGCAATGGAAGACCTTTCTCTCTGTCTCTCTCTCACACTGTCCACTCTGCCTGTCAAAAAAAATAATAATTAGTTCAATTAGTTGTTAGTTTTCAGAGACTATAACCCAGTGAGAGCACAAAGGTGGTGTCTGGGATAGCTTGGCCACCCGGGGCTGGGGCGTGCGGGTGCCGCTTGCTGACGCACGGCTCTCTCTGCAGGCTCCTGTGTTCTGGAGCTGCTTGGAATGAGTGCCAGCAGCTGGGCTTGAAGCCAAAGTGGGCTCTCCAGAAAAACGCATTGGAGTTCACAGATGACCTCTGTGGTGACTGAACGTGACCCTGGGTGGTGGATTTGAAGAGAGGCTGCGTCACATCCAGGCTAGTCAAGGGTGGAAGAGACAGCAGGCAAAGCAGACTGGTGCTCGCTCGCTCTCCCAGTGTCCCTCTCTGGATGGGGCTGGAGGGGGCTTCCCCTCTAGAGGAAGCATCCGGAGTTAACGGGCAGGGAGCCGACCGTGCAGAGGACCCCTGCGGCATGGGGAAGGGGCTGAAATGGGTGCAAGACGTCCACAGTTAGATCCAACTTCAGAGCCAGCGCCACCCCTCGGCGGGCTCATGAGCTGTTGTCGCGGGGACTCAGTAATTGCATTTGCTGGACATCCGTCCAGACCAGCGTGTCACTTTGGACTGCGCAGCAGAACACAGTGTTTCATCTGACGCTGAAAGCCTTGCGTTCCAGGTGTGGTTAGGACACACGCAGGGAGGGCCACCCTGCCAACTGGCACTTGACGCAGGGAGAGGGCAGGGGAGGAGGTGCCTTGCTGTTTCGCGTAACTGGCAAGTCATCGAGATTGCATGCAGATAGTTAATAACAGATTCTGTAAAACCTCAACATAAGGAGCTACGATAAAACGTATTATCTTTTATTACCCATACAGAGAGTGACATTTTAGAGGGTAATAAATCGAAACCCAAGGAAAGCTATTTGCGTTCGGAAAGCGCTTGGCAAATGACAGCAACGCCAGGGTCCTCTGAGACAGCGCCCAGCTGGCTCTGCTGAGCCCCCCACCCCCGCCACGTGCTCCTGTCCCTCTTTCCTTGTGGAAAGGTCATCTGCATCCGGCCCTCACTGCTAGAGGAGCCAGCCCCCCATCTCTGTTTTTCCTTCCCCACCCCAGGCCACCAGGCAGAGCCCAACCCATCAGCTCCAAAGCACACAGGAGCCCCTCGTTGAAAGGGGAGGACCCATGATGCTCCCTCCTGGAGAGCCAAAGCCTCACCCCACCTCCACCAACCCCCGCCTCCACCACCACTCCCCACCACCACTCTGCATGAGACTTGAGAGACCCCCAGAGTGTGTGTAACTCTCCCAGGCATTGCCTTCAGACCAGGGGCCTCTGCAACCCAGAACAGTGACCCCGAGTCCAAGTTTACTGTGTCGTGACCGCCAGACCCAGCCCCTGGCTGATCCACCTGCCAGACACCTGCTGAGAGACTAGACACTGAGCTTGTGCCGTTTAGCGTAAGTCCCACTTGTTTTCAGACTGTAACCTGGTGTCCACGGGCAGGCAGTGCCTAGGGAGCTGAGAATCTCAGGGGCCAGGCCCTGGGGAGGCGGCAGGAGTGAGTGAGAGACAGGGTCCTTGGCCTCACTGAGTGCCACGGTAAACACTGAGAAAGTGGCTGTGGTGTGGGAGACCCCGTCCGCTGAGAGCCGCGTGTGTTCTGTTAGCTGCTGTGATGTTTCCCGTGCTACAGAGGGAGGATGTGCTTGTCCCTGCATCCGGGCTTTGCAGCAAGGGTCCGGTCGACGTCCCACTTCAAAGGATTGAAGGGGAAATACTTTCCCGAGAAAAGAAGGAGCCCGCCGTTCTGGGAAGGCGGGCGGTCCGCAAGGGAAATGAAGGTGGCAGCTGGAGGGGCAGGGCCTGCCAGGGCAGGGAGTGGGGGAGGGTGTTCCTGGAGGCTCTGCCTGTCCTCACTCTCCAGGGAGCTCGGTGATGCCCCCTCCCCGGAAGAGGTGCACCAGCTGCCTGTGGCTACTGTAACCAACGCCCCCCAGGCAGCAGCCTAAGAGGAGATGGTTATACGGTCTCACGGTTCCGGGAGTCGCAAGTTCAAAGTGGGGCTCACTGGGCTAAACTCGGGGTCTCAGCAGGGCTGGGAAGCTCCAGGGGATGATCCATCTCCTTCTCACTTTTTCCAGCTTCTGGCACTCACCTGTGCTTTTGGGTTCATGGCCTTGTTCTCTCCACCTGTTTAAAAAGTATTTATTTTATTTATTTGAAAGGCAAACTTGCAGAGAGAGGTAGACCCAGAGACAGAGAGAGAGAGGTCTTCCATCTGCTGGTTCACTCCCCAGATAGATGCAGTGGCCAGAGCTGGGCTGATCCAAAGCCAGGAGCCAGGAGCTTCTTTCAGGTCTCCCACATGGGTGCAGGGGCCCAAGGAATCGGGCCATCTTCTCCTGCTTTCCCAGGCCACAGCAGAGAGCTGGATCGGACGTGGAACCACCAGGACTCAAACAGGCACCCATATGGGACGCCGGTGCTGCAAGGCTGGGGCTTTAACCCACTGTGCCACAGCACCCGCACCATGTCTTCTACCAGCAGTGTAGCATGTGCAAATCAAAACAGTCAATCAACCTCTCTCTCTCTCTCTCTCTCTCTCTCTCTCTCTCTCTCTCTCTCACACACACACACACACACACACACACACATTTGCACCTCCCTCTTATAAGCTCTTGTGATTACATTAGGTCCATTCAACTCGTCTTGGATCATCTGCCCATGTCAAGAGCTTAATAAAGTCCCTTTCACCACCTAAGGTATTGGATTCAGGAGTTAGGGCTTGGGCATCACGGGGGACCATCGTTCTGTCTACCATGGAAGCTGCAGAAGCTCCTAGAGGCAGAAGTTCAAAGGCATCCAGACCTCACCTCCACTGCACGCTGTGTGTGACACAGACCTGACACTGAGTCTCCCAGCATTGCCACGGGGACACACATGCCGTCACCAAGAAGAAAACCTTCCCGTGGGACCTAGACAGGAAGAAGGGAACTCTTGGATGGTACCACAAGTTTTGCAATGCAAGCAACGACTCAGCAGGGTGTATGAGGATGAGGCATCATTTCCTAGGGGAGGAAGAACTGTGTAGAGAGGCGAGGATTGTTGGGCAGCGTGAACAAGGTGCAGGGGGCGAAGAAGCTTGGGTGGGTGTGAGCCCCGAGGGGTGTGGTGTGAGGGGGTGGTGGGAGGAGAGCTATGAGGGACCCCTTGCACGGTCTGTCACTTGCCCCAGAGCCCTGGAGGGTGTTCAGATACTCCTGGGGTCAGAGGGAGGTTTAGACAGCTTGCATTGCTTGGCTTTGAAGTAGAGGGGTTTAGAAGGAAGCTGGTGCCAGGTGAGAAAAGATGGGGGCCCCAAGTCACGTGGTAGCCAGGGATGATGGAGCAAAGACAGCAGACCCCAGAGAGGACAGAGAGGCAGGACCGGTGGCTGCAGGCACAGACAGGGCTCGCTGAGGGCAGCTCCCAGGCGCCAGGCTGGGTCCACACCTCCGGGAAGAAGGCAGGGTGGCAGGGCCAGGTTCTCCTGCCGCCCCCTGAAAGCCGGGGTAGAACTCGTACTAGCCTGTCTTCTTGTGGTCATACCCATAACCTCCAGTGCCCAGTAGCCATGTAGGACAAAGGGGCTCGTTTATGGGGCTCCCTGTTCTGACGGGGCGGGGGCAGCAGCGTCAGCTCAGCTGCAGCGAGGGCCTGGGCAGGTGGAGCGTGTGTGAGAGGAGAGGTCGCGTGGCGAGACCGGGAGCACAGGCAGGGAGGGACCGGGCGTGCTCTTTCCAGCATGGTGCTTGTGTGAGTACTCGCTCAGGGGTCCCACGGGAGGATGCCACAGCCTTCCAAGGGCAGCAGTCTGGTGGGCAGTGGCCTCCCACTAGGGGCCCCTTCTCAGAGTTGCCCCCACCTCACCACTGCTGCACCAAGGACCCCGCCCCTGCACTCAAACCACGGCTCACCCAAAGGGAGGCTTCATTTTTCTTTTATTTAAAAACATTTGTAAATATTGTATTAACAATAATTGTGGCCGGCGCTGCAGCTCAATAGGCTAATCCTCCGCCTAGCGGCACCAGCACCCCAGGTTCTAGTCCCAGTCGGGGTGCCGGATTCTGTCCCGGTTGCTCCTCTTCCAGGCCAGCTCTCTGCTGTGGCCCGGGAGTGCAGTGGAGGATGGCCCAGGTCCTTGGGCCCTGCACCCCATGGGAGACCAGGAGAAGCACCTGGCTCCTGGCTTCGGATCAGCACGGTGCGTCACCTGCGGCAGCCATTGGAGGGTGAACCAACGGCAAAGGAAGACCTTTCTCTCTCTCTCTCTGTCTCTCTCTCTCTCACTGTCCACTCTTCCTGTAAAAAAAAATAATAATAATTGTACATACGTAGGGGTACAGTGAGACAAATGGAGACTTCAAAAAGAGGAGTGGAAGCAGAGACAGACCAGTAGAGAGCGCTTTGGCATCTTTTCTAGAAAAGCGAAAGCCAAGGGGGTTTCACCGTCAGGGAGACTCTCCACGTTTTATTTGAATTGCAGCATAAACATGTTTCAAGTTCAAGGGGGTAAGGTGCATCCTGGCCTGCGGTCACCAGTGCGTTCACAGCAGTGCCAACGTGTGCTCCCAGACTGGCAGCAGCAACTCCCAGAAACCTGCTAAGAACCGAGTCCTCGGCCCCTCCCTGGGCCTGCTGAGTGTTAAGTGTTGGTGCTGGGCTGACATCTGTGCCTTGATGCACCCAGCAGGGGTTTCGACACAGCCCACGCAGGAAACATGAGTGCAGGCTGGAGAGATGGAGACCAGAGGCACCTCCTAGGAGCCAGGCGTAGCGCTGCTGTGACAGGTCGAGGACACAGGCAGATGAAAAAATATAAAAGTCTGAGAGAAGGTGCACTTTAAGTCCATTTTAATTTTGGTTCAACTTTAGGAGCTGGCACCTGCGTACCTCGGCCGAATAGATAAACCCAAGAAACTGTTGAACTTCCTGTCCAAACTGACCATGTTCTCTGAGGATTCACTGTTTGTCCTCTCTGTGGATTCCTCGAACGTGGGGCTGGACTGGATGCTCCGGAGGGGCTTTGCAGAACCAGGTAGCTGCACTGCAGCCACACCAGAGGCCCCGCTCTGCCCGCCACCTCCACACCCTCCCTGGGCTCCTCCTTCTCAGTCCTCTCCCCCACCCCAGTAGCCTTCCATGGACCCAAAGCCACTCCAAGGCCAGCAGAGCCCTCGCCGCTGCAGGGGTCACGTTCGGGACCTACTGTGCGCACACCTGGAGCCGCTCCCACGTGTCTGATCTTTGGTCCCTCCCACTACACCTGATCCCTGTGGCTCCCCCCTCACCATCCAGCACAAGGCCTAACGCACAGCGAGTGTGCTCAGTGCACACTTGGTGAATTAAGTCAGCTCCACGGAACCTTCTAGAACACCCCACACTCTGGTCCCCTTCACGTGCACCTAACCGGTACCATCTGACAACACCAGCCCCTTCTCTCCTTGAGTACTTGATCTCTGTTCATTTTACCGGACTAGAAATTCATGCAATGCGGTGCCTGCACCATCCATCATGCACTGGTAGAGACGCTTGAACCTACTAGAGGCTAAATAAATGTTCTCGTGGAACCGCACTGAATGTCAGATACTGGCTGCCGCAGGGCTGAAGGAGAATGGTGTTCCCAGGCCTGCTCTCACCACCGCAGGCATCTTATTTATTGTAACTCATCCATAACACCCAAACACATTCACTTGGCCTGGGAATGTGTCACTCGGTGTTGGTGTCCCTCAGTCTCCTATCCGTCACTGGGGTGCCTCCAGCCGCGTCTGAGAGCCCGTGTTTATTTCCCTGCTTCTTCCCCACCCAGCCGGCTTTCTCAGCAGCCAGTAAATCCAGGTGAATGAGCTCTGCTGTCCCGCCTACCCCGTGCCCGCCAGGAACAAGCAGGTGACAGCCGAGGACATGAATGTCCCCATTAGCACCGAGAGGCAAGGAGAAAAGAGGCCTGCAGACAAATGCAAGTGAACCCAGGCTCACCCATCACACAGGGAGACAGCAGGCTGGGGCTCCCCAGCGGCAGCCAGAGGAAGCACGTTTTACGAGGAACCAGTTCCAGTGCCTTCTGAATTTACAGTTCCTCCACCCAGCGTTAGGTGGCCAGAGTGGATAAATCAAAGGCGAGACAGACAGCGGCTCCTTCTGCTCCAGATAATGTGTTCAGCAGTCTGTGGCAATACTTACAGGCCAGGTGGCAGGTGCGCCTTACCCAGGGAGGAGGGCAGTCCCTGTGTGAGCTGCGCACTTGCAGGAGTCTCCCAAGGCCCTGCCTATCTGTGCAAAGCCAGGGAGCAAGTGAGTGAATTACCTGGTGTCTCTGCTCTGTCTCCTGTTGATGATCCTCATTAGCCAACTCCTTGAATGTTAGACAACACAGGGCTTTGCTGGCAAAATGCCTTCTTGACTCTAGCTTGCCTTGACTCCTACGGCAGGATTTATGTGCTGGGGCTGGTTCTCATCCGCTCATCATCGCTGACTGTGTTTCTCTCTACACACTCTGAGAGGAGTGTCCTGTGGCTTGAAATCGGCCATGGTAGGCGTCTTTAACGCAGCGGACTTGACAAACACTGCAGATCAGGAGAGGTTATTAAACACCACCCTGTGCCATTCCTTGTTGTATAAAAACGTGTGTGTTATTGCTAAGTGTGGCATAGCTACAGTGTTGCAGGCAGTGAGTGAGTAGCTGAGAGAGAAAACTAAATCAGACAAAGCCCCTGACCTCACCGGGCTCATATTGCCATGGTCAAGGTAACCAGTAAATAATCCACAGACAATGTTACAGACTGTGTTAAGTACCAGGTGTGTGTGTGTGTGTGTGTGTGTGTGTGAGAGAGAGAGAGAGAGAGAGAGAGAGAGAGAGAGAGACTGTATTCATTATCCCTTTCTGTGGAAGACACTGCCCCAGACCTTAGGGCTCTCAGCAGTCACCACTGATGATCTCGCGTGTCTGAGTTCAGGGGTCTGCTTGGCTGTTCTCTGCCTGATGGGCTCAAGCAGAATGGCTGACTGCATTGGTCTGGAATCAGCAGTCTTTCAGAAGATTCCTTTAGCTTACTTGAAAGACAGAGTTACACACACAGGGTGGGGGAAGTGGGAGTCTTTGATCCACTGGTTCACTCCCCAGATGGCCACAGCAGCCAGGGCTGGGCCAAGCCAAAGCCGGGAGTCACAAGCTTCATCCAGTCTCCCAGGCACTTGGGCCATCTTCCGCTGCTTTCCCAGGAGCAGGAAGCTGGGTGGGCAGTGGAGTAGCCGGGGCTTGAACCAGTGCCCATATGGGATGCTGCAGGTGGCAGCTTAACCCCCTATGCCACAATGCCGGCACCTTCTCAGATTTCACAGGGAAAAGTCCACATCCCAGGCCCTCAGTGGCTGACGGCAGCGTTCAGTTCCTTCTGGCTCTTTCCAGAGACCCCTCTGTCACTTAGTCCATCTTCAGGAGACTTCGCCGAGATCCTCCTCAGTGGCCGACCACTGAGCACGTACAAGCTCCATGCCTAGCACTTTGTTTATCTCCCAATCCTCACGTACCCCACGTGTGGCAGCCTCCACAGTTAGTTCCACATTCGTGGATTCAAGCAGCTCCCTCAGCTCTGACCAAGTGCAAACATGTTCCCTACACAGCTCAGTGGGCAACTGTTTACCGGTCACTTACATTGTTGAGGGACCGTCCGTAACTGAAAGGTGATGTAAAGCCCACAGGCGGCCATGTGCAGGTTTCCCTGAAGGTTCCAGACATCTGTGGATTTCCGTATCTGCAGGCAGGTCTTGGATCTGACACCTGGCTGACACTGAGACCCAGCTGTGTGACTGGTCTCCCCATTGTACATATGAGGAAAGTGAGGCCAGGGAAATGTCCGTCACTCAACCAGGACAACTCAGCCACTAAGAGATGGAGCCAGAGTCATAGCAACTGGTCATGCACTGATGGTCATTTCCTAAGTGTCAGCCGCGGTGTGGGGCACTCAGCTCCCCACCGTGGTGGAGCCCCAGGACAGTGAGTGGGTGGGTGTGAGCTGCAGGAGGACGGAGAGCTGAGGCATTCCCCGCTAAGAGGAAGTGAGGTGCAGGGGCAGAAAGTGCACTGGACCAGCTGGAAGGGAGACGGGGCAGCCACTCCAGGCCAGGCAGGAGAAGGCGGGGCCCGGGGCAGGTGCATGGCAGGACCCTGATCCAAGTCGCCTGTATTCGTTCACTTCCCCCCACAGCCACCCTCATGCTTGTTATTAGTGATAAATGTTCCGTTATCCGCATACTTGCGTGGACGCGGTCATCGCTGTGAAACATCCAGGCTCGGTGATGGATTGTGTGTCGCGTTCAATGACATGGCTTGATTCTCTCTTCGAGACGAAGTGTTTAATTTTCACATCAGTGTGAGCAGCGAAGCAGGCCCGCGTCGGCAGATTCACTCGCGGCTGGTTCCTGCGGAGGCACCATCTTCCTTTTGTTGCTACTGGCTGCTTGGCGCCCAGGAGGGGATGGCGCAGGCAGTAGCCATGCAGGAGCTCAGGACTCCAGCCAGGAGCCAGCTCGGCTCTTAGGTGTGTCTTACAGATCAGATAGCATCAAATAAAATCAGAGGAGCCAATCTAATTTTCCCCGTTTTGACACAGTACATTGCTTGGTCGAAACAAAATCCTATCTCCTTGAGCAAGAGTTCCCCAAAGCACAAGCCATTCCCTGAGAATAAATGCCTTTGCTCTGGAAATGCTGCTGATATGCTCAGACCTTTGAGGTAGAATTTAGTTCAGGGAAGAGTGATGCATCATCATTATCGGTAATGAGAGCAAATCTCCCCCATTGTGTGCCGAGTCCTGCCTAGGCGTCGGGGCCAAAGGCATGGTCCGTGGCCTTGAAACCCTTGTCGTGTGCTTAGGGAGTTAGTAAACAGGCATTTAAAACAAAATGGGAGCATAGTCACCTTCATAGTCACCCAGGTAGGCTGAGTATGGTGATATACAGCCCTCAGACCCCAACAACAGCACGCACACTGTGCAGTCTACAGCAGGTCTGCGAAGCGCTCCACTCCACACAGTCATTCAGAGACCCAGGCTTCCTTTTCTTGGGGTGGGGGCAGGGATAGGACCCTGCAGAATTACATGGGAGCTGTCAGAGCCACACCAAGTAGGTCTCTTCTGCCCATCTCCACTGGCTGGTGCTGGCCACACAAGCTCGTCCTATTGCAGAGGGAGGGGCCAGCTGTGGGCCTCTGGAGTCCAAGGAAGCTGGACTTGGTGAGCACAGACCTCTTCATGAGGCTGATTCCGGCCACCCTCCGTGCCCAAAAGAACCCCCAGTGTGTCTAACAGGATGAGAGAAAGGGCTAAAGCCAGGGGCTAGCATAGCTCCCCACCCGTAGTGGCCGAATTTGCATCTTCCTGGCTGGATCCCCAGACTAGAGGGGATCTTTTCCAGAGGAGGGGGTGGCTCATGCCAAGTAACCAGTGGAGGATACAGAATTGAATATGTAGGAGAGTACTTCGAAAAAGCCTTTGGAGAGGCTGGCGTTGTGGCCTAGTGCATAAAGTCGCCCCCTGTCATATCAGCATCCATCTGGGCACTGGTTCAAGCCCCGGCTGCTCCACTTCTGGTCCAGCTTCCTGCTAATGGCCTGGGAAAGTGTTTGGGCCCCTGCACCGATGTAGGAAACCTAGAAGAAGCTCCCAGGTCCTGGCTTAAGCCTGGCGCAGCCCTGGCCTTTGCAGCCATCTGGGGAGTGAACCAGCAGATGGAAGGTCTCTCTCTCCCTCTCCCTAACTCTGCCTTTCCAATAAACAAATGCATCTTTTTTAAAAAGCCTTTGGAGGGGCAAGCATTATGGCTCAGTGGTTAAGACACCCCTTGGGATACCTACACCCCGTGCCAGAGGTCCTGAGTTCCAGTCCTTGGTTCTGCTTCCTGTTAATGCTCACCCTGGCAGGCAGCGGGTGACGGCCCAAGTGGGTGGGTCCCTGCCAGCCATGTGAGTACCCAGATTTAATTCCTGCATCCTGACTTTGACCTGACCCAACCTCACTTGTTACTGGCATTTGGCATATGAACCAGTAGATAGGAGATATTCTCTCTCTCTCTCTCTCTCTCTCTCTCTCTCTCTCTCTCCCTCCCCCTCCTTCTCTCCCTCTCTCCTCTCTCCTCTCTCCTCTCTCCCCTCTCTCCCTTCTCTCCCCTCTCTCTCCTCTCTCTCTTCTCACCTGTCTCTCTCTCCCCTCTCTCCTCTCTCCTCTCTCCCCCTTTCAAATAAAGTGAAAAGAATATTTGCTTAATGAAAACATGGAAGCAACTCGAGTGACCTTCAGGCAGAGCTGGATAGGATAAATCATGGCGGATCTGTCACCCCTCTGTGAAAATAGACAGCAGGCCTGTGAACACCGAGCCGAAAGTGAGAAGGGAAGGTGAGCTGTCCAGCTCTGTGAGTGGCATCAGTGAATACCCAGGCACGAACGTGCACACTGAGTGTGTGGGTGTGAAATGCATCTCTGTGGGTCTTTGTTGGAAAAGAGAGAGAGGCACACAGAACTCCTCCCAGTGTTTCCTTCCAGGGGAGGGAGGGGCTGAGATTAGAGAGCCCCCACTTTGCACGTAAAAATTACCATCATTTCTATTTTCTTAAAAATCACTGGATGCTAATTTGGTACTAAAAGCGTTTTTTAACCTCAGCCTCAAGTTTGCCAGAAAATTGAGACTTCTGGAACACTTCATTGTAATCACTGCAATTTATCTGCTTCATACTTGGATTGATCCTCTCCCAGGCTAATCAATCTATTTCCCATTATCACTGTAAAGTTTTATTTGCTCCAGGATATGAGAATTGACTGGTTCATGTTAAGAATTATTGGCAAAATGTGTTGAGCCGCAGGACAGCTACGCCAGTGTGCCTTTCCCGTGTGCTCTGCCTGCCTGTGGCCGGGTTTTGTTGCAGGTGCACGAGGAGGAGACTGTCTTCCACACAGAACTCGGCTCCTTGCAGAGAGGGACCCACTTTCCCCACACGTAGCTTATGGATGTTTATTAACCGGCGATTCAGTAGAGGCATAAACTAATGACTGGAAAAAAATTGTAGTAACTTTCTCTGGGCAAAAAATAAAAGGTTTTGGAGGATGTGTAAGGTGACAGGAAATGACAGGAAGGTCACGGTGGGGAACCTGTTGGGACACGGCACCAGCATCCAGACCAGCAGTCGTGGTCCTGGCTGCATAGTCGTCAAAACTGCCCTGTGGCTAGCGACAGAACACCCAAACCCGGTGTCCCCTAAGCCTTCTGAAAGACGAGTCCCAGAACTGCATGTCGGTCATTCAGCGAGGGAGGCGGCCGCCCCTGGCCTGTGCTCTCAGCCCTGAGCCCTGGGAACCGCAAGCCCTGCCTGGCTGGGTCCGAGCATCCCCAGGTCAAGGACGGAGTCAGCCCAACCTGAACCACACCTGTACCCTGAGTGAGGTGGGCTCTGTGTCCCGCCTCCACTGCAGACATACACCATAGGCACTCCAGAGGTCCCGCCCCCACCGCGGACTTACAGCATAGGCACTCGGGGAGGAGGGAATGGGGGGCGGGGGGGCAGACCGAGCAGCGGCAGGTGCTGCTGCAGCCGGTGCCTGCAGCTGTCCGAGCCCATCCTGCCATGGTCGCCACTGCAGGCTGAAGAGGAGCAAATGCTGGGAGGATGGCGCCTTCTCCCTGGGCAGCCCTCGGGGAACCACACAAGCCCCCGTCTGCCGCGGCCGCAGGGTCACGAGCTGTTCCTCAGGGCCGAGCTGTGCCTGCTCTGAGGCTGGTGACGTCCCCTCAGGAAGAAATACTGAAGCATTCACCCTGTCCAGTCCAGAAGTTCTACACCTTGGCATCTGGCATCCCAAAGCAAAAACTGAATGCCTGTCAGAATGTAGACGGGGGCTGCAAAACGTCCCTGGACCATGCATGTGCTCGCTCGCTCTCTCTCTCTCTCTCTCTCGCTCTCTCTCTCTCTCGCTCTCTCTCTCTCTCTCTCTTTTTATGAAATGTTCTTTATTTTCATTTTACTTGAAAGGCAGGGAGACAGGACAGGTCAAGAGATCTTCCTTCAACTGGTTCCCTCCCCAAATGCCCACAACAGGCAGGGCTGGGCTAGGCAGAAGCTAGGAGCCAGGAGCTCCATCTGGGATTCCCTCCCCAAATGCCCACCACAGGCAGGTACTTAGCCTAGGGGTGAAACTCCCACATCCGCTCTGAGGACAGTTGGGTTCGATACCTGGCTCTGGCTCCGGCTCCTGGCTTCAGCCTCCTGCTAGGGCATGTCGTGACTGGGTCCCTGCTGGCCACCTCGGTGGCAGGGATCTAAGTCCGTGGGCCATCGCGTGCTGCCTCCTAGCGGTCACACCAGCAGCCTGGACCCACATCGGGCACTCTGACCCTGAGTGCCCACCCCCACGTTATATTTTAATTCCAATTTTCCGCAGACCTTCTGAAGCCCCCTTATATGTGGCTCCCTGAATGAAGATGTTCATTGTGGTGTTATTTAAAATTGTCACCGTTTTTTTTTTTTTAATTACAAATAACCTAAAAGACCCAAGAACACAAGATAATTGATTAAATTATAAAATACACGTATGATTACTTTTTAGGCAACCCTTAAAATAATGTCCAGGAATCATGTGGTAAATGGTATCAGATGGAGAAAAAATGCTGCTACGTTTACAATGATCTCATCCATGTTGGGGAAAAGTCCATATAATTCCTGCATCCATGACTGTGTGCTTTCAAAGATCTGTACAGTGTTTTACAGCGAAGGTAGCAATGACCTGTAGGAAATTAGACGGCAGATGTTGAAGCGTGGAGTTAGGATGGACCCCAGGAAGGCTTGAGGATCCGTTCGCTGGTTTCCTGTGCCCCGGCTGCAGAGTTTAGGCAGCTGGCAGATCCAACCCCGGTCGTCAGCGAGGATGAGAAGGAAGCTGCTCTGCGAGGCTCGTGTTCTGCAGCTTTGCCTTCAGAGCGGATGAGGTCTCCAGCCCCCACACGGAGAGGTGCCCCCTGAGCCAGGCAGACGCAGGGCTGGGTGTGGTGCCGAATCCCGTGTGTGCTCAGCAGTTAGAGAGCTCGGCGCCCCCGTGTCCAGAGCACCCCGTGGAGAGCTGTGCAGGGCACACCAGCCCCTGCCCTCTGTCCCACAGAACGAGTATTCCCTCTGAGTGCGCAGCTCTTAGAGAGAGAACCAAGAAGGTAACCCCGGAAGCAAACAGCTCACCACCCTTGAAAGCTATGTGAAATCTGGGGGACAGCTAGCACTGAGCTGCTGAAACGTCCATGTAAGCTTGTGGCTTTAGAAGGAAATTAGAGCCCCCTGTTGCTTTTCGGTTCTCTGCTCTCTGTGGTGTGTCTTAATTACCGATCCGTGGAACCAGAGGTTTTTGAAGCTGTCCCGCTGCTAGGGCTGTTTATGCGATGGTAAACACCTTTTTTTTTTTTTTTTAATTGAAGGTAGTTCAACTCGGACTCTCTGTGTGAGTGATTAAGAAACCAATTCAAACTGGTTTAAGCAAATAAGAAAAGTTAAAGCCTTAATTAGCTGCGAAGTCCTTGCACAGGGCCGGCTTCCGGCGTGGCGTGATGGAGGGGCTGCAGCACAGTCACGGAGAACAGTGTCGTTCCCTCCCGTGTGCAGGTGGCTTCGTTCCCAGAGGGGCTTCCCCTCCCACCCCTGCTGTGGCCACGACTCGGCTTGTCTGGGTCCCCAGTTGAGTGCCTCCTACCCCCAGCTCCCGAACCCAGGGCCTGGGCCTGGACAAGACACTGCGGGAGTGGTTGGAAGGGAGAGGCACTCTTGGCTTCTCCTCACCTGGGCTCATCCCAGAAGTTCCCCAGGCAGAAGGTGAGGAAAGGCGATTGGACCCCGAGCACAGGAGCAGGGAGTGAGTGAGGCGTGGATTCCCCACGGAGGCGTGAGCTGCTGCCTCCCCCAAAGAATGATGGGATGCCGCTGACCAAGACCGGCTAAGCCACTGCCGGCGGAGACTGCGTGCAGCGTTTGCGTTTGCCGCCCGCTATCCTCTCTTCCGTCTTAGGCCTAGAACTGGTGGCTGGTTGTTCTGAACGTTTAAACGTGGTAGCCAAATGACAAATACTCAAACAAAATACCTGTGTACAGAGAAAGACAATAGCGCCATATTGCTTGCGTTACATTTATCAGATCATGCGTGGATTAAAATGTATTTGCAGGGTGGGTTTAGCCTAGCTTTTAGGACACCCACATCCCGAATGAGGATAGTGGGTTCGATGCCTGGCTCTGGCTGCTGACTTTAGCTTTGTGCTGAGCATCCTGGGCGGTAGTGAGTGTCTCTGGTGACTGGGTCCCTGCCGCCCACCTGGGGGACCTGAACTGAATGCTCAGCTCCAGACTTAGGCCTGGCCACGTCCTGGCTATTGCAGGCAACCAAGGAGTAAACCAGTGGATGGGGGCCTTCTCTCCACTGGCCACTCTCTCCTTCCCCCAATCTTGCTCCCTCCCTCCCTCTCAGGTAAATTTAAAACACTTTTAAAAACATGTCTTCCATAGTTAACATCCTGTGGGACCAGGGGCCTAACGGGAGATGAAAGTTCTTCCTAAATGACTCTCAACCTCGGTTGGTTTTTTTTTTTTTTTTTTTTTGCACCTGTAAAAGGGAACAGAATTGCATTTGACGTGCTTCTTGGAAAGATGCATTTTTGTGGTCTCCATGGAGTGCATTGATCCAGCGCCTGGCCCGTCAGACTGCTCAGTGAGCCGAGTTCACAGGCTGCCACCTTTGTGCTAATCTCACCGTCAAGGTCGGCCTCGTTTCCTGATCAGCTTCAGGAAGCCACTGTGAAATGGCATCTGTGGGTGTGCACAAGGTGGAACATTCTGGAACATGCCCCATGCCCCCTTAAACAAGAGCAGGGGGTAGATTTCATCCCACAGCCAACCCCAGTCTGAACGTTGACTGTCTTGTGCTGGAGAGATGGCGAACGCGCATTTCTACACAATCAGTAAAACGCTGGCACTGACGAACAATCCATGGAGCACCAACATCCTCGTCACCTCCCCAAAGCAGTAGCCCGAATCTGAATGCCACTTTCTCTGCTGTGTTTTCGCTTTGTAGACCCTGGAGAACCCCAAGTACGAGTTGATCATCGAGGCTCAGGACATGGCTGGACTGGATGTGGGGCTGACAGGCACCGCCACGGCCACCATCGTGATCGATGACAAGAATGACCACTCCCCGAAATTCACCAAGAAAGAGGTAAACCCCTGCTGGCTACCACGACGGCGGCCACAGCCATGGTCACTGGCCACGACCGATGCCGTGGACCACAGCCACTGCCGTCTCCCTGTTGGTGAAATCCACACCCTCCTTTGCGCGAGCGAACCGTGTTGTTTGCTGGCCTTCTTCCTCCTGTTTTTATCGTGTGTGTGCATGACGCTGGAACTCCGGAATGCGTGAGAACAAAGGCACTGAATCTTGGGCAAGGCCATAAGAAAATCACTTCCAGTGCCAAAGGGCCGTCTTCCTAGTTTTATTGGTGTTGTTTGGCTCTGACTTATGCAAGTGCCCGTTGTGGTTTTAGCATAACACTAACTGTGTTGTTGGCAAGCGCAGATGGAGAGGCCAGACGAGCAGCAGCAAGGAGGTAAAGCAAATTTCCTTGGCAGTAACAAGGTGGCCCCGGAGCTTATAAATAACAAGCGAGTTAGCTGGTCTAGAGAGCCGTTACTCATCCTCAGCTCCTGCGCCTGGGGCCGTGGATCACCGCGGAGCCGACAGAGCAGCGTGCAGGGAAGGGCTCAGCGCACAGAATCACGTGTCCCACGCTAGGAAGTCGCTTTCCCCTTGCACCTTATGGAAACGGGCTCAGATCATGGCTGCTTGAGTGGGCAGGGTTTGGGCGCCCCTCGTGCTGACCAGGTGAAGAGCATAGATAGGAAGTGTGGTGGCCTCTGGCGCTTGCCAAACCTGACCACATCGGCCCGCAACGATGCTCTCCACCTTAGGTCTGAGCCTCCTCGGGCTGGGCAAGCTGGGTTCCATTCATATTGTCCGGAAGCTCAGACAGTCTAGAGGAGAGCTACAAGGTCACGGGTAGACGGGCAGTTGCAGAAACAGGAAGTGAAATTGTTCGTAACCGAGATGCAGGGTCCCCTCATCTGCCACTGACACTTGCCCCCTCCGAGGCGTGGGGAGAACAGGCCCTTGTGTGGACCAGCCCGCCCCTCTCTGAGGAATCCCAGGGGCCTGGGACAGGGGAGGCCTGTGGCCTTGCATGGCTCTAGCGGGAGGTAGAGCTCTCCCTCTCTCCCAGCGGTGTTGCGGGCACTTGAAATTTGAACCTCAAAACAGCACGTCACACGGCAGCTCAAGGCGGCTGCATTCCATGACTTCCCAGAACTGCTGGTCCACATGGCTCATTTTCTCCCTGTTTCTCAGACTGGTGTTCTAAGAGATTAGTCCCACAAGTTACAGCATGGGCCAGGGGAGAGGGAGGGTGACAGAAACAAAATCTCATGGTCAAATAGAAGGGAGGATCGCTGGGTTGAAGAGGGTAAAAGAAGTCTTGCATCGCAGCACTTCTCAATCGCGTTGAGGTGCCGTGTGTTCCTTTAAGAGGGAGGTGTGTGACCTGCAGGGTCTCCACTCCCTTGGCCTTGGGCTGCCTCATACTGGGCCTGTGCTCCCTGGGACAGTCACTGGATACCTGTTTACTGCAGATTTCTTGTCAACCTATTTCAGAATAAGAATCCAAGGCACGTGGTGATGTTCACAGCAATGAAAACAACAGTAGGATGACCCCGACCCAAATTAGGACTTAGCCGTGTCACCGCTGTGGGAGATTGGTTACTTCAGTGCAGCCCTGCGTTTACCCCGTCACCCAGGAACAGAAGGAGTGCACACTTAGTCACACCCTACTCTGTCCATCTCACACTTGCTCGTTGTTGTTGACATCGTGGAACTCAAGGACGACTGTAACACAGACCTCGAGCAAGAGACAGTGATGACCAGGGTGAAAGGGCATTCCCCTGTAGATTTTGGCAAAAGCACAAAACTCATGTTCAGATAAATGAGTCTGGGACTCCCGGAGGGCAGAGCTGATGTCTGAACTCACAGAGAGGCGAGTAAGAAAGGGAGACGGGCAGGGAGCTAGCCAGGATGCTAGACGGTCTGTCAAACATTAGCATCCCCAGGGAGGCCCGACCACTGTCAGACACATTAAATTCACACTTCAGCGTCTCGGGAAGGCTGACGCTCTTTGCTGTTGACCAGGCGCCTCATCCACTGCAGATTCCAGAATTACCAGACGTGCTGTAGTAGGAAGGGGAGGAGTGGGTCTTGGAGCCACAACCGGATCAAAACCCCACAGACCAGCCGTGTAGAGTAAGCAGTTAGCCGCCGTGGGTCCCAGCTTCTTCTCCCGCCAGTGGGCTGCTCCCAGAACCTCCGCGTTAGGTCCTCACGATGGCCGAGTGAGCGAATTATGGAAAGCTCTCCCAGAGTGCCTGTCCCTTGCTGCTCTCCAGAGTGCTGGGGACAAAAGATGGAGGCGATAAGGATGGCGCTGAGGATGGCAATGAGATGTAGAGGTTGGCAGTACTTTTCTGTCCAGGGAGGAGAGAACTTCCACCTTGCTCATGGCCTTGTCCAAATATTGATGGAGATTGTGGATTCCAAAGGCTTCCATAGCCCAGGCAGCTCATATCAAGAGCCTTGGGTGGTCACTGACGTCATACATAAGAGTGTTAACTGTTAAATTAACAACATGAGTCACTGTGCACTTACTACCCATGCAGGACCTCTGTCCTCAATGAGTCGTACTGAGAGTTAACTGTAAAGCCGGTTCTCAAACATTTGTGTGTGTGTGTGTGTGTGTGTGTGCGAACTGTTGAAATCTTTAATTAGTATAGAGTTGGTCTTCTGTGTACAAAGTTAATGGAAAATGAATCTTAATGGAGAATGGGACTGGGAAGGGGAGAGGGAAGAGAAAGAGGAGTGGGAGAATGGGTGGGAAAAATAAATATATCCCCAAAGCTGTGCTTACAAAATTTGATTCCTTAAAAAATAAATTAAAATACAAAGGGAAGAGAGGAGAGAGGTGGACAGGACAGCACTGATGAGGCTGGAGGGACGCAGGCGGTGAGGACGTTGGTAGGATGATGTGACCTTCTAGAACGTCGAAGGTCAAATGACTTACGCAAAGGGTCGTCTCCCCTCCATACAGAAAGGCTGCCCTCTCCTCTGACATGGTGGGTGAGCAGTGAGTCCGCCCAGCACCTCAGAATGCTCGGGGACGAGGTCTAAAGGAAGAGGAATTGTGGAGGAGAGAGGGCAGACCTGTGAGGTCAGGCTGGGAACCAGAGCAGATCACGCCAAGGGAAGCCTCTGGGGAGAGAAGAGCTCCCGGCGAGCACTGGGCCAGCCACAGGGTCTCTCTGTCATGAGCACACAGCTCGTGACGTTGAAGTGAGGCAGTGTTTAGGGATGGAGAAGGTCCGGTCGCTCCAGCGAGGAAGTGTGATCGCTTGCAGCCGAGGATGTGCGGAAAGCCGCCCGAGATGTCGTCTTACGGAAATGTTCGCGTCTCTCAGGGCGTTTCTACGGGAGCTTGTAGGAACATGTGTCTGCCAGGAGAAGACAGGCGGTTTCAGAGACCCTGATGGCGCGATGTCCCATCTCCACAGAAACGCATCTTTTTGTCTGCTGGGACAGGAAGTTGTCTGCAGAGACTGGAAGTAGCACTGTGTTAAACCAAACGGAGGCGTGCTTTCTCCCACGTAGAAGTCTGCAGGCTGGGGACCCAGCATTGTGGCACAGTGGGTAAAGCCTCCGCCAGCAATGCCGGCATAGCCTGTGGGCATCAGCTCATGTCCTGGCTGCTCTGCGGATCCAGCTCCCTGCTAATGGGCTGGGAAGAGCAGGAAAAAAAAAAAGGCCACTGCAGCACATGGGAGAGACCCAGATGAGGCTCCTGGCTCCTGGCTTCTCCCTGGCCCCGCTCTGGCCACTGAGGCCATCTCGGCGGTGAACCAATCGATGGGTAATCTCATCCGTGTGTCTCTCCCTTTCTCTGTGTTACTCTGACTTGATTGATTGATTGACTAAAAGGTAGGTAGATAGCAGGCAGGTGGTCCTAGGCTGGTTTGGTGATGCCATGACATCATCAATTTCCCACACTCCTCTGACCTTTCTACTCTGGCTGCCTCATGGTACAGTAGGGTCACTGCAGTGCCAGCCATCATGACCAATAAGAGACAAGAAGAAGCAGAGAATGAGAAAGGTGCAGGAGGACCAGCAAAGTAAATAGCATTTAGACAGCTCCCTTAGAAACCCAAGCGCCATCAGTTTGCATCTCCTCCACCTCCCACGTGTGCCGAGGAGAATGAGAAACAACTCCGTCTTCAGCTGGCTTGCTGCGACCCTTGACGACAGAGTTGTTGTGGGGAGGGAATATCTTGAAGGTTATTTTTTACAGCAAATTCTTAGAGCAAAGTAAGCCCCTTTGTCGATTCCCCTTGGGTTCATCTACTCTGCCTGTAAACCTGCTGGAAAGCAAGGGTCATGTTGCTGTGTTTCTGAGATTCCCTGCCGTGTCCCGGTAGGCAGCTCATCATTCAGTATTTGCCAAACACCTCCCGGAGGGAATTTGGAGTTGAGAACGGTGACGCCGGATGTGATGAGCCTAGACTGTGTTTGCAATTGCTACTGACACGTGAGATCGGTTTTCACCCGTTGACGTTCATGCAGATTTAGCGTGGCAGTCGTGTGCAAACTTTCCTGTGCGTCTCGCAGCTCCATCATGTGTTAATTCTGCAGCTCCTACGTAAGGTGTTGTGAAGTCTTAGGAACTCCGTGGGCGTCTCCAAGCCAGAGTTAGAAACAGAAGTGGGAGCCTCGCTCTCGGGTGGGGTGAGGAGACTTGTCCGTTCTGTCCCCAGTTATTTATCTATTTATTTAGAATAGACTTCTCATTTGTGCCTAGAACATAATTGCTGTCCAGCAATACTGACTGGTTAACAAGTTTTCACATAAATCTCCTGCCATGGGCATTAAGAAGGTCCCCATTTACTTTAAAAGGAATTTGAGGGGCTGGCACTGTGGTGTAGTGGGTAGAGTCACCGTCTGCAGCGCTGGCATCCCATATGGGCCCCTGCACCCACCCAGAAGAAGCTCCTAGCTCCTTGATCCTGGCTTTGTCCTGGCCCAGCACTGGCCGTTGCAGCCATGTGGGGAGTGAACCAGTAGGTGTAAGATTCTCCCCCCCCACCCCCCGTAACTCTGCCTTTCAAATAAAAAATAAATCTTTTTTTTTTTTTAAAAAGGAGTTTAAAAATGGTCATAATTTAAAAAAAAGCCATTGAACAATTTCTTTATTCAATCAATTGCATTTCCACGCTGGGTCTTGGAATGGCCACTAGAATAATTTAGAATTTCTTTCTGGTGTTTGATGTCTAAGTTTACAATAACTGTCCTAAGAATGACGTAAATGTGAAAGGTCCTGGCCTCCAGCTGGGCAGTGAGCTACAGGCAAACGCTTAGCACACGGAAAGGGCCACAGGCAGCTGATGGGAGACAGAAGCGGGCGGGCAGGGCCACAGCAGCCATCCCGGGGGCCAGCCTTCCGTGTCCACGTGGCAGTGTGGGGCCTTCGAGAACACACAGTGCCCGAGAACCTTATTTGCTTTGGGATGCTGACTTTTCAGTAGGAATGTTCTGTTGAACGACCGCCTCTGGGATTGGGTGACCCTTCTCCTCCCATACGTTTGGCTGCAAACTGTGTGGCCACTTCTTCATCGTGTAATAATCATGTGATGGGGTTTTCTCTAGAAATAGGACAGCACAGTGTCCAGTCCCTCCTCCAGCAGCGCTGACAGGAATTTGTGTAAATTGGGTTATTGGGTTAGAAACATTTAAAGCCTTTGCCTTCACAATACATTTCGTTATTGGAAACTCCATATCAATGTTGAGAATTGTTGTCAAGTCTGAGCAACTCTCTGTCCAGTTTCTGTCCTATAACTGAGTCCTTGCGCAATGACCCATCTTTAAGCTAATGGCACTCATTAACCAGCCTGTCACCAGGTGCCTGCTTTGTGGCATATTCTGAGTGTTTGGTTATCTTTATGGATGTCAGTTTGGCAGGTCAGATTGGCAAGACTCTAAATCTTTTTCCTGTCCGTTCATTATGATTCACTCTTCTTCGTTAGGTTTATCAATCAAGGAGCTGTTTTATTCCTTAACCTAGAAATTTATCTTTTGGTCTTAATGAATTATTCAGAATGATGTCGAGTTAGTATCTATTTCACTCCTTAACTTTATCACTTGTGCTTCATACAACATTAATTTTTTTAGTAACAGTTTTATTGAGATATAACTTACATACTATAAAGTTCACCCTTTTGAAATGAGCGGCCTGTGGGTTTTGGGTACATGCACAGTCATGTAACCCTCGCCACTCTCTCATTACAGAACATTTTCATTGCCGCACAAAGAAACTCTGCCCATTCCCCTGCCTCCCCGACCCTGGCCAGGACTTACTTGTGGATTTGTTTATTCGGGGTATGTCATTTAACTGGAGTCACACACCGTGTGGTCCTTCGCGGCTGCCTCCTCTCGCTGAGTGTGTTTTCAAGGTTAATCCGTGTCGTGGCATGCCTCAGAGTCTCGTTCCCCTTCATGCCTGCGATGACTCCATCTACGGATGTAGCCTGTTCTGTCTGTCCAGTCGTCCGCGGATGGACATCTTGGTGCTCTCAGCTTTTTGTCTTTGTAATCAACATATAATTGCCTTACAGAAACAAACTCGAATTCTGGGCTAATTCTCAATGAGTCAGCACAGCACCCAGATCCAGGAATGTAGTGTGGACAGCAGACGAGGGCTTCTGGAGCCTCTCCCTGTGCCCTGAGACAGCCCTGCGAGCGCTGTCACGGTGGCCGAGCGTCCACTAGTACTTACGTCCCCGTGAGTGCACTCGCACGGTGTGCCCGTGTCGGCCGGCACCGAGGTCCAGCCACGCTGCTGTCTGCAGCCCTAACCTGTCTACATTGCCACAGGAATACATCCTCCCTTCAAATTACTCGTTTATTCTCTCACGTGGGAACCTTTCAGCTGTTCCCGGTTGGGGCTAGCTTGGATAAGAGTGGAGTAATCATTGTAAAACGTGGCTTCTGGTGCACCTGTGAGTGGATGTACCTACAGGTGAGACTCTGGGTCGTCCTTTGTGGATAGTTTTTCCAGTTTACACAGGAACGGCCAGCGAGAATTTTGATTGCTAGAAATCACTCCCAAGATGTGTTACTGTCAGATTTTCTGACTGTTAGTATTTTTAGCCTTTTTAAGGTATGTGGAGTAGTTTTTCACTGCGATTTTCATTTGTATTTCCCTGATAGCTAATGATAGTGATCATCTTTCATTCATCTACTGCCCTTTGGGATTCTGCTTTTATTTTCATCTTTGTTTATTTTGTTTACTTGAAAGGGAGAGGCAGGGGTAGAGAGAGAGAGAGAGAGAGTGCACGCGCGCCCATCCACTGGTTCACTCTCCAAATGGGCACATCTGGGACTGGGCCAAGCCAAACTCATGGGCTGGGAGCTCCTTCCTGGGCATCCCTGTGGGTAGCAAGGACCCAACAGCCCCAGTCAGTTCTGCTGCTTTCAGCCGTCTCTGCTGAAGGCTGTGAGCAGGAGCGGAGCTGGGACTCAAACCTGGGCCTTCCAGGATGGGCTGCAGGCGTCCCAGCACCATCCTAGCCGCTGCCGCCGCCCAGGTCTCCACATCGGGTTAGTGCCTGCTCAGGCCCCACCGTCGTTTGCCCTCCATCTCCCCCTTACCCCTGTGTGGTCCTCTATGTATTCCCCCACGGGAGCCCCTTGAGCCGGTCCCCTGTTGCCAACGTCCTCCTCCTCTCTGGCTTGCCTCTGCACTCTGCTAATGAAAAGAGACTCTTGGTTTTAATGAAGTCCAATTCTTTCATCTCTTACTTGATAATGCATGCTGCCTGTGTCCTGTTTCTTGCCTACTCCAAAGATTTAATTTCTAGATAGATGTAAAACAGTTCAGACCTTTTATTTCTCTCTCAGTTTGATCAGTGGTGTCTCTGTAGGAATTTGTCCACTTCCTCTTTCTCCTTTGGATTAATTAGTCTATCAGTTCTATTGCTCTTGTTGAATAAGCAGCTTTCTGCTGTTTTGGTTTTTTCTCTGTTGTAAATCTTGCAGCTCCTTCCACCTAGTTTCACTCTAGTTTCATTCACTCTAGTTTCCAAACCTCATCAAATGATACTTAGATGAGTGATTTTCGGTCTCTCTTTCTCCTAAAGTATGAATGGAGGCTACCTCAGTCCCCCTGTAAGGCTGGCTCAGGTTGCCGTCTGTAAGATGTGGTTTGGGGCATTCTTGTTTTCAGTATAATTCAGTTCAAACGTGTTGTCAAATGTCCTTTGTATTGCGTCTATGATTCGTGGTTTTCTTGACGTCTGTTTCTTAATACCTTACATTTGGAAGTGTTTCTAGTTTGTCCTTTGCCATTACTAACTAAAGTGATTAGGGGCTCAAGAACGTGTTTTGTGATTAAAGTCCCCTGGCGTTTGAAACTTGCTTTACAACACCAAATATGAACAATGTTAATCAGTGCTCCATGTACAGTCGAAAATAATGTGACTCATGCAATTGTTTAGGATCATGTTCAGTGTACAGCAATTAGATAAGGTTAATAATTCTTGTTCAAATTTATCACGTACATTTTACTAATCCACATATTCTGTCGATTATTAAAAGAGTAGATATGATATCTGTGATTATCAATGTGTCTGTTTCTCCTGTTCCATAAATTTTTCTTTGACTACTTTTGAGGCCACATTGTTGCATTCATACACACTTATAATTGCTTTTAATCTCCCTTTCATCCTGACGTGTGTCATTATGAGACTTAGCCCTCTGTCCTGGGGACGCTTTTATTTTCATGGTCATCTCACATATCTTAGAATAATTATTCTGGCTTTGTTTTGGTCAACGTCATCATTTCCTTGCGTCGTTTTCTCTCAAGTTTTCTGTAATCCTATATTTGGAGTATGCCTCACAAATAGCATGTATATAGATTTTTATTTTTATTAATTCTTACAGGCCTCCTCTTCTTACTTGGATTATTTTGTCCACTTACATTTAATGCAAGTATCATATTTGGGTCTAAATGTATTAATCTTAATGCTTTCTCTGTACTTGTTATATTGTTACATATTTCTTTTTTCATATTTCTTACCTCGTCTGAATTTATTCTCAATTCCTGTTCAGCTCTAGTAACTTACCATACCTTTGATTTTCATATACATTTTGCAGTTTCTGAATTTTCCATATAGAATCTCGATTATAGAGTCTAAGATTTTATCACTTCCTGAATAATGCACAATCCTTAGAACATTTGAATGCTTTTGCCTCCCTGTTGCCTTCTGAGCTACGGCTGTCATGTTTTAATTCTACGCACGTTTTGAATTGTCCAGAAATGCTCTCCTCTAATACGTATCCATTGTATTTGCCTATTTGTCGCCCTTTGTGTCGTGAATTCTTTACCATTTCTGTGCTTCGTGTGGGAGTGATTTTCCTTCTTCTGGAAGCACTGCTGATCTGCTGGTGACAGGTGCTCGTGTTTGTTACGAAACATTTTGGGGCGTGAGCTTTTGAGGTGTTTCATGCACGCAGAAGTGGTTTTTTGCAGCCCTTTAAGGATGTCCTTTCTCTGTGTCCTGACCTCTGCTGTCTTTGTCAAAAGGTTTCCTGTCAGCACTGCTTCCCCTCCATGAAAGGAATGTGGCTCTGTTTCATGACTGCTTTTTAAATCACTTCTTTGGGGTTTTTTTTTTTTTTTAAGATTTTATTTATTTGAGAGTCAGAGTTACAGACAGAGAGAGAGAGAGGAAGAAAGAGAGAGAATCTTTCATCTTCTGGTTCACACCCCAAAAGATGACTATAGTCAGAGCTGTGCTGATCCCAGGCTTGGAGCCAGGAGCTGCTTCTGGGTCTCCCATGGGGGTGCAGGAGCCCAAACACTTGGGCTCCCACTCTTCTCCCAGCTCAGCAGAGAGCTCGATCAGAAGTGGAGCAGCTGGGACAGAAACCGGCGCCCATGTGGGGTGCTGGCACTGCAGGGGGAGGCTTAGCTTACTGAGCCACAGGGCCGGCCCCCACTGCTGTGTTTTTGACTTTGAAAACAGTTTTACTGCAAAATGTCAACTTGTGATTCAGGTTGTACCAACCATGCTTGTTCCTTAAGCGTTTCAGCTCACAGCCACAGCTCTCAGATGGTCCTTCTGCCTCAGTGTGTCCTCCCCCTAGCGGTGAGATAGTACAATTAACTGTGCGCACACACTCCTCACATACACACACACGCACACACACACACACACACACTCCTCACACACACATGCATACACACACACTCCTCACACACACACACACTCCACAAACATACACTCCTCACATACACACTCCTCACACACACAAACACATACTCCTCACACACACTCCACACACACACATACATACACACACACTCCTCATACACACACACTCCCCACACACACTCCTCACACACACTCCACACACACATTCCTTGCACACACACTCCTCACACACACTCCTCGCAAACACACTCCTCGCACACACACTCCTCACACACACTCCTTGCACACACACTCCTCATACATACACTCCTTACACACACATACACACACACTCCTCACATACACACACACTCCTCACATACACACACACTCCTCGCACACACACTCCACACACACTCCTCGCACACACATACTCCTTACACACACACTCCTCGCACACACGCTCCTCACAATTCTGCTGTCCTGCCTGCACGTCCACCCACCCACCCTCTCCTCTCCCCTATCTAATCTGCTGTCAGGCCTGTCTACTGCTTGATTCCATTCACTGTCTCTTGACTGAGCCACTTCCACTTCTTTTATAGCACAGAGGTCTCTGAGGAAAATCTGCATCTCACATATTTCATTGCGTGTTTGGGCCAAGTTATTTAAAATTCAGTATATACCAGCTCCAATAACTAGATCACATCTACTATAATTTTTTATCTTGAATTTTAGTCATTTATTCTGGCTCCCTGACAGACCTAGGGGTTTTTTAATTTAATTATGGAGAATGGAAATAAAGCTCACAGAGATAACGTAAGGCTCCGGTTGATGTGTTCTTCCACGAAGGATCCGCTTTGATCTCTGTGAACCGATTAGAGGCCAGGGTGACTTCAAGTCGTCCTGAGACTGAGTTGGCTTGTGCTTGGGCCGCAGGCTTCAGTTCCAGGTCTAGCTCTGGGTTTCCTTACCCCCGGGACACAGCCTGTCTGGCGTCCTACCTGAAGGCCTGGTCTGCTCACAGGGGCTCCTCCCACCCTGGCTGACTTGCGATTCCCGTTCCCATCCTCTGGTCCTCTGGGCCCCTTGACCTGGCTGTCGGCTGTGGGCCCTGGGCTCTGGACCGGCACTTCCTGTGGGGATTCTCAGCGTCTCTTCCTTCTGCCCTCGCTTTAGAAACTGCCTAGAGTTCAGCGTTCCGTAGAGAGTCAGTCTCGCTTCAGTGAGCGCCCTCTCCAGGATCTCTGATTCACATCCTTGTTGACATGGTCACTTTCTAGAACCTTCCAGTAGGTGCTGTATCAAACAGGCTTTCTCTCAAGTCCGTACTCTGATGTTATTCCAGATTTAAGGGTTGTTCTAGAATGAGCATCCCCCACTTCCCATAAACAAGGAAAACAACTCTAGGTTGTGTTTCAGCCTAGAGAATTGCAGGAAATCAGGGTGGACAGACACATCACAAGGCTTTCACTGGTGACACTGCCCACCCCACCCCACCCCGGCACCCCACGTCAGTGAAGTTAGAGAATTTCTTACTTACATAAATCTGTGTACACTTTGAACCACACAGTGATGCTTCCTCCCTGCCTCCTCCCTTCCCTTCTTTCTTTTTCCTCTTGATTTTTGCAATAAGATAACTTCTACTTACTGTCTACTCACAGGCTTAATCCTCCACAAGTAGTAAGTTAAAAAGACTAGGAGCTAGGCAAGGGCTTTAAACAGTCACCAAACCTCAAGATGTCAGCTCACTCATACACATTACAGTATGTTTGTACTCTGTGTATTAGCTACCGCAAATCAGAGCAACATAGGATATTTGTCCTTTGGGGTCCGGCTTATTTCAGTGAGCGTGATGGCCTCCAGTAGCTTCTCACTCTTCAGTCTCCTCCTGAACACTGATCATCGAGCAGGGGCTCTCAATCCAGGAAAGCCAAAGGGGGGTAGTTGAAGGCAAGCCTTGCTTTCCGGTTCCTGTGCTCTCGAGTCGATGTGAATAGCTGAGTTTCCTCAACTCCCTCGGGTCTCCCCGTCTGTTTTTGGCAGCTCCAGGTGTGCAGTTAGGGTACACCTGGACAGCCATCTTTCAGAGGAGTCTCATTGCGGGAAATGCAAGCCTCCAGTCCTCCAGAGGTGCAGGCGATGTGCGTCTTCAGGTGCAATTCTGCTCCTTCCCTTCTGCTCCGTTTCCTGTTGTGAGCCCTTTAAATTCAGATGTGCCTGTGCCCAAACACTGACCCTGGAATTCTGCATCGCACCTGCTCACTAGGGATTCATCCAGAAGGCAGCCATTCGCCTGCTTCTTAGAAGATGGGCCCATTCCCATTATCTGATGTTTCTGGGACGTTTCTGGAGGGCAGGGTCCAGGACCTTTGAGCCACCAGCTGAATTTTCAAAGGTGACAAAATGTTTTTGTGAATGGGTTAGACTTCCCCTCCTTGCGAAGCTTTTTACGGCCGTTACGGTGAAAAACGTGAGGCTTCTGTCCCTGACGCCGTGGAGCCACGTATCTGACAGTGGTCCATGCGGCTGAGGTTTTAAATAATGGGGTCTTCAGCCCATGCTCTGTACAGAGTGACAGGGAATGCCAATATGTAAAGAAAGTATTAAAAAGTGGGATGTTTGGGGAGAATGGAACCGTGTGAGTTCAGTGCGTGGTCCCAGCTATTTCCAGCTCTGCCAACAGCAGCGTCCGTCCGGATCCCATCAGTGCCTGCTCTGTCTTGTTCCAGCCAGCCGGCTGCGCGAGGGCCCTCAGGGGCCCCCTGTTGCACTGCAAGGTGCCCACCCCATAATTGAAGAGCAGTCCGCTGCAAAGTAGCCAGCACCCGCATCGCACGTGTGTCCTCACGTGGTAGCGGTGAGGTCACTGCACCAAGGCCGCGGGAAATCGGGGAATCCTCCCCGGCACCCTGCAGGGTTCGCTTCTCGGAGGCAGCTGAACCATTGGATCTGCAGCTGGAGTTCTTGACGGAAGGAGGGCGACAGGAAAGGTTCCTGCTGGGGTCTGTAAATAGAAGCCATCTCCCAACAGCGCACTGCCGGCTGAGGAGGTGGGCGGCGTCTGTGTCCCTGACGTCAGGGTTCTCAGACAGCAGGGCGCCCTAGGTTACATTGTTGAAAATGCCCATGTCAAGTGTGAGCTGTGCGTGTGTGATGTCAAAACATCTGGATATTTAAAAAAAAAAAAAAGTCACCTACCCTGGGGCTGCTTCTTCAAGTCGCTTGCGGAGGTAGACCAGACAGCCGGACGATTTGCTGCATTAGTCATTATTTCTTAATTAAATTCATGATGTGCTGATCTCCACGTGATCTCCATGCATGCTCTCCCCCTGGTTATGCCCTCAGTGCCAGGGAAGGCAGCTTTTTGCCACAGCTGGCGGAGTCTCAGCCCCACGCCCCTCTGGTGGCCCTGGGAGATGCCATCGGTCTGCCCCATCTAAAGACCACACCCTCCCGCTAAGAGCAATGCGCACAGAGCCATAGACATCTGTTTCTTTCGCTCTAAGACCATCACGCTGCCACAGCTCCATCTCACAGTTTGTAGAAAGAGCGTGGGAGTTAGAAACGGGCAGCCGAGGGCGGCGAGAACAGGGTAAGGCCCAGGCACACTGTGCCCCAGGTGGCTCGTGTGCACCCAGACTGTTGGAGCCGCTTCGCCCTCCTTGTCCAAGTACCCACCTGTCCTCCCGCTGGCCAGCAGTGGCCCACTGCTGTCCTCACAGGCAGGGCGCTCTGCATATTTGGTATTTAGTAGCCTGCCCTTGTCATCGCTGCCTCGAGGGACAGGCCCAGGGCAGCATCACAGGTCAGCCAGGCAGCCTGTTCTTATCACAGAGCTGTGCCGCAGCTCCAGTGCGCCATTATTTATTCTCCTGTTGCCTATCACATGCAGTGTAAGCTCTGGGCAACCTGTGTTGCACACTTAGAACATGCTGTTATGTATGCAATTCTATTCTGGCATGTCCGTGTCCGTTCTGTGTACCATGTAATGTGCTCCCCTCCTGTTTCATCAAGGTAGTTACTTACTTGTCACTGTCCCCACATTAGAGCACAAAACCCTGAGAAAAGAAACTTTCCGTGTCCCCCACGGGGACCCCAGCCACCTTGCCTCATGTGTGGTAGACGCCATAGAGTGAGTTAGAAACATTTGACAGTACACAGTGAAGAAGTTACAGAGTTGTCTTGTTAAAAGGCACTTGGTGGGGGCGGCGCTGTGATGTGCCAGGTAAATCCACAGCCTGCGGTGCCGGCATCCCATATGGGCACCAGGTGGAGTCCCGGCTGCTCCACTTCCGATCCAGCTCTCTGCTGTGGCCTGGGAAAGCACTGGGGGGGCGGGGGTGGCCCAAGTGCTTGGGCCCCTGCACCTGCGTGGCAGACATGGAGGAGGCTCCTGGCTCCTGGTTTCAGATCAACACAGTTCGGGCCGTTGTGGCCAACTGGGCAGTGAACCAACCGATGGAAGACCTCTCTCTCTGCCTCTCCTTCTCTCTGTAACTTGGACTTTCAAATAAATAAATAAGTCTTTTAAAAAGAAAAACAGCACTTAGGGAAGAATGCCGTCCAGACCACCAGCTTTGTGCCTCAGAGGTGCTGTCCAAGGAAGACAGCGGGTCCCAGACGGGTACCCCTGTGGTCACCATGCTGTGCGTGGTGAGAACCCCAGGCCCCGCGTGCACACAGCCAGCCATGGGCACCCCAGGGCTTGTTCAGTTGGCTGCGGTGGGCCAAAAGCCAAGGTGCTGGGAGTCCAACTCCTTTTCAGAAGTGAATAATCAGCAGCCGCTGCAGAGAATCCCACATCTTCCCACCCCCAGCAGTGAAGGGAAAAAGTAAAACAAGAGCACTCAATGCTGATTAATAATACATACAGGAATCGTTAGAGTGGAGATCGGTTCAACTTATTCTCTGGGTCAAAAGAAAAACATTCCACAGCCCCTGTGCTTTCTGTGAGCTCATTCTTCTAAATGGGACCAAACAAAATCATCCAGAATTGATTTGCATGGATTTGCTTCTTTCCCAAATGCACCCTCTTTCTGTTACGGACTACAGATCAGCTTTGCTGGTATCGACAGCATTTTATCTCTGCTCTGGAGCTTCCCAGATCTAAGAACATAAGATAAGGCAGAGTTCCAGAGAGAGGGCGAGGCTGAGAGAGACCAAGAGATCCTCCACCTGCTGCTTCACTCCCCAAATGGCTGCAATGGCCCGAGCTGGGCTGGCCCAAAGCCAGGAGCTTCTTCTGGGTCTCTCACATGCTTAGCAGGGGCCATCTTCTGCTGCCTCCCCAGGTGCCTTAGCAGGGAGCTGGATCAGAAGTGGAGCAGCCAGGACTTGAACGGGCACTCCTATGGGATGCCAGCATCACAGACAGCAGCTTCACCTGCTGCGCCACAGTGTCTGTCCCCAGTACAGCCACAGCCTCGTGAAGACACTCACATGTCCCCTTTTAAATCCATGCATGTGCCTATCTGCTTTGAACCGTTCGGCTTCACTGTCATTGATCCCCAGCTATAAGATGCCGTGATTCAAATCCAGCTTTTATTCCCGGGTGGATTCGGGCAAGACCATAAAGCAAGAAAGCCTCGAGCTCGTTATCGAGGGTCATTTCTGTGTTAGTCTGCTTTCTGTTCGTAGCATTGTAAAAATCTTAATTTTCGGTGGTCGTGGCCACAGCTCCACGTTGACTAAGGATAATGTGCTGCTTCGACTTGGCCGACCGCTGTGAAGCTGACCGGCTTGTTCGGAGTTAGCAGGGCTGGAGGTGGCTTTGGCCGTCCATGTGCCTGTCAAACCCAGGCTGTGAGCTGCAGGCTCGACCTTCAAATAAGGCAGGCAGAGACTCGCCTTGGGGGAACTCGGGATGGAGGCTAGATATAAAGCGTTGCATGAGGGCTGCATTCCCCAGCTTAGTCCAGAGTGCCTAGGGAACACAGCTAAGGCACAAGCCGCAGGCCTGGGAGGGTCGTACCGTGAAGAACCTCTTGTCCTGTAAGTCTTGGCTTTGCCAGGAGAAGTGCGGAGAGGTGGTGCAAGAATGGCTGGTCTGGGCAGTGCTAACAGCATGTCCAAATGCCCCGGGGCACCCAGGAGCTGTGAGGTCTGGGAAGTGGAGCTGTGTCTGGCCAGTGCTGCTGTTCCGGGAAGCTCTGCAGCCAGGAACAACAGATTCCTCTGCTCTTGGCCCCGGATGTGTGGTTTAACACAGGCTCAGTGTGACGTCAGCGGTCTACACATCAGATCCAGAACCCATCAGCTGTGTGCTTGGTACCAGCCACGCGCTGGCCTGTGCCTCATGAGTGCCAGGCCCTGTCGCTCAGAGGAGGGTCCCAACCAACCTCAGTGAGCTTTTCCTTGTGCCTTGTGAATTTCCAGTTGTTAGGCATGCACACTGCGGGGTGCATACAGTGTCCCCACTACCACCTAGAGAAATGTGCACAGGAGTGATGCACACTGCGGGGTGCATACAATGTCCCCACTACCACCTAAAGAAATGTGCACAGGAGTGATGCACACTGCGGGGTGCGTACAGTGTCCCCACTACCACCTAGAGAAATGTGCACAGGAGTGATGCACACTGCGGGGTGCGTACAGTGTCCCCACTACCACCTAGAGAAATGTGCACAGGAGTGATGCACACTGCGGGGTGCGTACAGTGTCCCCACTACCACCTAGAGAAATGTGCACAGGAGTGATGCACACTGCGGGGTGCGTACAATGTCCCCACTACCACCTAGAGAAATGTGCACAGGAGTGATGCACACTGCGGGGTGCGTACAGTGTCCCCACTACCACCTAGAGAAATGTGCACAGGAGTGATGCACACTGCGGGGTGCGTACAATGTCCCCACTACCACCTAGAGAAATGTGCACAGGAGTGATGCACACTGCGGGGTGCGTACAGTGTCCCCACTACCACCTAGAGAAATGTGCACAGGAGTGATGCACACTGCGGGGTGCGTACAGTGTCCCCACTACCACCTAGAGAAATGTGCACAGGAGTGATGCACACTGCGGGGTGCGTACAGTGTCCCCACTACCACCTAGAGAAATGTGCACAGGAGTGATGCACACTGCGGGGTGCATACAGTGTCCCCACTACCACCTAAAGAAATGTGCACAGGAGTGATGCACACTGCGGGGTGCATACAGTGTCCCCACTACCACCTAGAGAAATGTGCACAGGAGTGATGCACACTGCGGGGTGCGTACAGTGTCCCCACTACCACCTAGAGAAATGTGCACAGGAGTGATGCACACTGCGGGGTGCGTACAGTGTCCCCACTACCACCTAGAGAAATGTGCACAGGAGTGATGCACACTGCGGGGTGCGTACAGTGTCCCCACTACCACCTAGAGAAATGTGCACAGGAGTGATGCACACTGCGGGGTGCGTACAGTGTCCCCACTACCACCTAGAGAAATGTGCACAGGAGTGATGCACACTGCGGGGTGCGTACAGTGTCCCCACTACCACCTAGAGAAATGTGCACAGGAGTGATGCACACTGCGGGGTGCGTACAGTGTCCCCACTACCACCTAGAGAAATGTGCACAGGAGTGATGCACACTGCGGGGTGCGTACAGTGTCCCCACTACCACCTAGAGAAATGTGCACAGGAGTGATGCACACTGCGGGGTGCGTACAATGTCCCCACTACCACCTAGAGAAATGTGCACAGGAGTGATGCACACTGCGGGGTGCGTACAGTGTCCCCACTACCACCTAGAGAAATGTGCACAGGAGTGATGCACACTGCGGGGTGCATACAGTGTCCCCACTACCACCTAGAGAAATGTGCACAGGAGTGTGTGTATGTGCACATGTGTCAGTGTGTATGCACACGTGTGCATGGTTTTGTATACATATGTGCATACATGTGTAACTGCATGTGTCTGTGTCTTGTATGTGCATGTGACTGCAATTGCATGTGTATCTGTATGCATACACTTTGTACACATGTGTCTGTGCACATGTGTGCATATCTCTGCATGTGTGTCTTGCACATGTGTGCAAGCATGTCGGTGTCTGTGGGTGGGTGCACGTGTGTGACTCGTGTATGCCCTCTGCTTGCTTCAGACATCCAGGACCTCGGGGCCTGCTCCCCACCCCAGGAGAATATGATTGTGTTTATTCGGGGGAGGGCTGCACCTTGCTCCACGCACCCCTCAGCCCAAGGCCTGCAACTCCACCAAGGCAAGGTCACTGAACCTGGCCTGGGCCACGGGACCAGGAGACACACGCACACCAGCACGTGGCGGGAGATGGGGAGGCAACGCGGCTTCTCAAAGTCCTGCTGTGTGGGGGATTTTCAGGCGAGATCGGGCGCGTTCAGGGTGGTGTGGCCGCAGACTAGGGGTCTTTCCCGCACAGCCCCGCACAGCAGTGAGGCTGCGACAGGTCAAAAATGAAGGCATGGGCTGGCCTCTTGTTCCCGGGCTTTGTAAAACTATGCTGCTGGTGGCAGCCTCACGTCTACGTCCCTCCTCTGTGGAACAGACCCACGGCCAGACTCAGTACCTGAAGGAGCAGGGCACGGCAGGCAGCAGCCCTCAGACAGAGCTGTCCCGGGGATGTTCTGTGAGCGATGTGCTGGGAAGGCGCGTGAGATAACGGGATGAGGGATGTGAGAGCACTCAGGACGTAGCTGGCACTCAGCCACGGTGCAAACACAGTGCCAGCGCCTGCTACGAGCCAGGCACTCAGAGTGAGCCATGAGTAGATGCTAGACGCCGCTTGCCTGCAAGTCGGGGATGTGCAGTTTGCAAACCTGGACTGGACGTGGCCAGTGGTGGGGAGGGGGCTCCCGCTGCCTCTGCTGAGGTCTGAACGGTCCCTTCGGTGGCCAGCCCTGGGCGCCAGCCCTCCCGGCTGTCTCTAGTGCTCGTCCACGCCATCTCTCAGCACAGGGCTCTGCTTCCTTCTTCTCGTTTAAAACTGGACCCAGTGGAAGAGGATGCACAGCCGCGGTCCAGGCAGACTCTGGGCCCAGGCTGCGGTGCCCTCTGCTTTCACGTCAGTCGGTCCCCACCCCTTGGCGACAGCGCTGAGGTCGACCCGATGTCGCTGGGACCAGAGCCATCAGGGCCCCTTCTGCTTTGGCAACCCGGCCTCTCCCGATCCCTCCCCAGCTCTCACAACATCCCCTGGCTGCTGCTTAACAAGATTCCTGTGTGTGGACCTGATAATCCACTTCCAGGAATGGGGGTCAGAGAGGGGAGACATGGAGGGGTGGAGACAAGTGGGCCTGGAAGCGTCTCCTGTTTCCTATTCTTTCCCGCGTGGAAGTCTTCATGCCAGCCATACCCGCTGAGCAGCCATAATCCAAAAATCCCAACTGCAAACTGCTTCCAAAGTTTCCGAGTTAGGAGCATTTCAGACTCCAGATTTTCGGATTGGGGCTGCTCAGCCTAGATCATACGGAATCCTGAGAATGCCTCCGATCTAAATAGTCCCCATTCTATGCGTTCGTTCCCAGAACTCCCGGAGCCTCCTGTCTGTCCCCCTTCATCTGAACACACCCATGCCGCGGTGCACCATGAGGGACCCGGACACCTCCGTCCTCTTTCCCCACTGACGTCTCCCACCCCACACCCTCCTAGCGGCCTCTTGGGACGTCTGGAGTCCCGCCACCCTGGGGACAGTGTCGTAAGTGTCTGGGCGAACACTGGCCTGAGACAGTGGCCACTGCTCTTGATTCTAAGACGCTCAGTCTCTTTGCATCCGTGTCCTTTATCTGCAAAGCTGGGGGCTGCACCGCCTCCACCGTGTCCATTCGCTGGGTCAGCGGGTAGCACCCTGGGGGCCCTCCCGGCTGGACCTGCGCTGGCCTGTGGCTCGTTCTGCTGGTCCACCCGTGCCTCACTCGTTCTCACCCGGAAACTTGAGCCGCTCGCTCGTTTCTGAAGTGAAATGGGAAGTGCTTGGTCTGTCTCAGAGCTTTCTTTCTGTGGGCTTAACCAGTTGTTTTGAAGGAATTTTAATAATGCCCCTGGGTTTCAAAGGCAGCAGGAGAGCTACAGTCAAGATCGTTGGATTTTCACCCACAGCAAACATGGAGTGCGTATGAACCAGGAAACTCAGCGCTGTTTGTTGAATGAGTGAGTTGTCACGGCAACTGGCAATTGCCGGTGTCTAACGGCTCTCTTCCTTATGCTTCTGCTCCGGAGTAAAAAATTATTTTTGCATCAGCAACAGACAAGACTCGTTTCAGATGGAAATATTAATCTGCTCTTGCCCTTGTACAAGAAGCACCAAGTTCAAGGCAGAAATAACAAAGCCAGTAAAGCATATGTTTCATACCTGCACGACTGACCCAAATAGAGATTGCCCCAAGAAGTTTTGTTAGCCGTGTGCAAACTCTCAGATTCATTTTATGGTCAAGATGTTGCAGGAGCCTCCGAGGACTAATTCATATCTGGCCAAGAAAAATTGCGTTTTCCCATTTACATTCTGAAGTCTGAACTTTTATTTTATAAATGAATTTTCCCTCCAATTCCGAAGGCCCTGGCTGCATTACAAATTTTAATGCTACTATTATAGGATCATAATTTTAAAAACCCAGGGTTCTCCAAGGGCTCTGCAGCATGCCATCTCTGCACTTTATTAAAATGAATGAACAGATGTACAATTTATTTCTGCCTGGCTATCATCTAAATTCATAAGCTATTTCTCATGTGTCTGAAATCCACGTTGGCTTCCCATTTTCTTTGCCGTAGAAAAAAAAATTACACTCCCTCATTCATCACTCTGGGGACATAAACGAGAAGTCTTCTCTTCTCTTCATTCACTTTAGAGTAATATCCTCAACACAATTTAAATCCCATCTCTCTGAGGCTCGTCAGTGACAGCAAGGCAGTTGGAAAACTCCTCGACCATCTACGTGGAAGATCAACGCGCCAGGACACCTGAGCCCACGCCTCAGTCCATGCGGGAGGGGAGTTTACAAACAGACTTGAATCCATCCGGGTGAAGAAGCCGTGTAGACCATCCAAGTCCAACTCGGCGCCCGCAGCCAGCATTTAGTGTCGCTTCTGTCTTTTCTAGAACCCTCCTTCCCCAAGCTCTGCCTGTGGTCTGATGCTAGATGGGTAGTGGGGAGCCGGAAACACGTTCGTCTTGGACGACTGGCCACTCAGCCGTGCTCTGAAGACCCACGTGGGCAGCCCGGACCAGCTGTGCATCCCTGAACCACCACCTTCAGGCTGTGTGAACTTCCACACGTTACTTAACCGCTCTGAGCCCTGGCTCATTTATTAGTGGAATGCAGGGGGAGGAGCCTGCCCTGCCATAAAGACAAAATAAAGGCCAGCATTTCCCTGCCAAGGTCATACGGAGGCTAGCACAAAGGGGCCGGCGCAGGAGTGACTGCACCCCGGAGACAGCACCCTGCCCTGTGATGGCTGGGTGGAAATGACAGAGGTCCCCCCATCCCCGCCCCCGCCGCCTCCCTCGCTCTTTTGTTTGCTGGCGCGATTCAAGGAGAATGTGAGGAGGCGTTTTGTAGCCAGCAAATGCAATCAATGCGTGTAACTTGGAAAGGATACAGAATGAAGGCCTCAGGTTATCTGACAGGCGTGTACTCCCCAAAGAATTCTATTTATGAGTTTCTGCCGTGCCGGGCAGTAAACCCGGCCTGGGTTTCTAGGTTGGCATGGAAATTTTCCCTGCCTCCCTAAACGCATCTCGGGTTTGGGGCTTTAATAAGATTCGGGGAGGTGTGTTTTTTGCTGTTGTTTTTTTCTTCCCGTGGCCCTGTTGCTTGGAGAAAAACACCGTGTTAACTTCATTTGCTGGCGCTCTGCGGCCGGCCTGTCATTTCAAGCACCGCTTGTCTTTCCCACACGTGACACCTTGTGGGGGAAGGTAGGAGCCTCCGGTCGCTAGAGACCGGCCTCAGAATGATGGAGCGCTCCCGTTTAGCAGAGATGTGGCCGTGTGGGGACAGTGTCAGTCGGGTGAGAGCCACCAAAGAACAGGAACGCTTTGGTAGGGGGGAGGAGAGGGGAAGGGAGGGTCTCTAAGACGGGCTGAAGCCCCATTTGTCAACGGCCCTGCAGTCGTCCAGGGGAGCTGGCCGTGGAGCCCTGTGCAGCTCCTGGCTGAGCTGTCTCCGTGGAGCCCTGGATTGAAATCCTGCCCCTCAGCGAGCTTGTAGGTTAGTGTGGGCTGTGGGGCCCTAGACGATCCCTACATCTCTGCTTGACCGAACCATGGATCTAGGCCACGGATTCCCAGAACCCCCGGGACAGATGCGGAAGCATCATTCACCAGCCGAGTGAAGCCATCAGACAAGTATCCGTCCGACAGGACCGCGACCCGTTCTGAAAGTCCAGCGAGGCTACAAATGTCACTGGCAGGAGTGTGATGGGTGAGAATGAGGGATTTTTACAGTAACAGACCAAGCATTTTGACTTGCGGAGTCTTCAGCAGATAGGCTGCAGGGAGGAGACGAGTGGGGAGCAAGATGCCAAGGGTGGCGGCTGACCACGCCTGTCCCCAGTTGTCTGTTGGCCGAGAAGGACCACCTTCACGACCCCAAAGTCTCAGCTTCACTTGGGGTCCTCTGCTCACAAGATGGGGTGATGCTGTCGAGGCTCGGGTATCTAGTGACCCCCTGTTGCAGTCCCAGCTCCATCATTTGCCAGCTTTTAGCTCGGAAACGTGACACGAGTTCCTTAGGCTCTTGGGCCTCAGTGTCCTCACCTGTGAAATGGGCACACTGTTAAGTCTGTGCAGGACAGTGTGCTCGGGGCTTTCTGTGCATCATCAGGCTGGTGTCTCAGGTCTGCTCGGGAGGGGGTCGTGCCACTCTGTCCGGTCCCAGGTCAGGAAGCCGAGGGCTGGCGAGCCCTAGTGGACGGTTATCCTCCTGGCCGGCCACGCATCAGTGTGGAACTGTCCATTTGTCACCCCCAAACCCATGCAGCTGAGACCAGTGAAGAAATGGCCCACAGCTCTCGGGTAAGCAGAGCCTGCACCAGGGTTACTGACCCTGAACTGTCCCCCGTCGTGTCTAAAAGTACCCTCCACCCTCAGTCAGCCTCGGAAACCCCCGTGGAAATGTCGCCTTGGACCTGGGGACATCCGGCCCCGGCCCTCTCTGACAAGCGCATGAGCAGCTGAGCCAGCATCATGGGCGCACCAGGCAGGTTTCTGAAGTCTGACAGCGCCTGGTGCTGTCTCACGGGCTGCCTTTCTCCGGCAGGCACATTCCTCTTCTGTCCCCTGGCGTGAGGGACTCCGGGGCCGCGGGCTTCGGGGATCTGCTGGCTCACCAGCGGGGGCTCGCGGCAACAGGGAACACGCTTGCCACACAGAGCACATTGTCCTCTCTCTGTTACAGGAAAAGTGTACCGACTGCTCCCTCGGAATGGGTGTGTGTGGATGAGGGCTCCAGGCCGGTACACGTGTGGGAGCTCCACTGGGAAGTGGATCTGCCATGAACAGTCACCCCCAAAATTAACAGTAAAATGGGCCCTGCACCCCCAGGATGTCTCAGTCCAGGCTTAGCGAGAAAAGTAGCTTCTTTACGTGATCAGAAGTCACAGGAAGTTAAAGAAATAGTGCCTGAAGGGGCCGGCTCTGTGGCACAGCGGGTTGAAGCCCTGACCTGCAATGCCCATATCCCATATGGGCACCGGTTCAAGTCCTGGCTGCTCCACTTCCAATCCAGCTCTCTGCTGTGGCCTGCGAAAGCAGCAGAAGATGGTCCAAGTCCTTGGGCCCCTGCACCCATGTGAGAGACCTGGAGGAAGCTCCTGGGTCCTGGCTTTGGATCAGTCCAGCTCTGACCATTGCAGCCAGTTGGGGAGTGAACCAGCGATGGAAGATCTCTCTCTCTCTCTCTCTCTGTCTCTACCTCTCTCTGTAACTCTGTCTTTCAAATAAATAAATAAATCTTTTTAAAAAAGAAAAAAGAAAGAAATAGTGCCTGAAGGGTCTTCCCTCTGGGCAAACTCTCCTCTGACTACCACTCAGTTCCAAGGCCAGGAAGTTGACACGGACGTAAACCATCCACCATGCGTGATGAAGTCTCCACCCTTTCGCGGTTCTTATATGTATGCGTATGCGGGCATACACACACACATGCAGTTCCACACATTTGTTCACACATACAGATTTGTGTAACAGCCTTCACCCTCAAACCACAGGGCATCATTGCCACCTTACCACAGAGGGGCTGCCTCTTACTGCTGTAGTAGTTGTGCCCACCTTCCCCTCACCCCAGGAACTAACCTGTTCTAATCTGTTCTCTGCCTCTATTTCTGTCAAGGAAATGTTTCAAGGAAACAGAAATATTTCTGTCAAGGCATGTTTCAAGGATGCCACAGAGATTGAATCAGACACTATGTAGCTCTCTCTGGTTTTCTTTTTCGCTCAGCATCACGCCCTTGGCATCCCTCCAAGCAGCATGTGCCCGTGGTGTGGCAGGAGGAGCCTGCAGCTCCGGCTGCTCGGGTCTGTGTAGGAAATGTGGCGGACTCTTCTCCAGATGCTGCCTGGCTCCTGTGTCGTGCTGTCCTCGCCCCTGGGGCACAGCCTCTCTGCCAGGTTCATGGAGGAGTGTCTCAGTCTCCTGGGCTTGAACTTCTCTCTGCCAGGTTCTTTGTCCTGTGACCAGGAGGAGCCAGGCACATGGACAAGGAAGAATGAGCACAGTGAGGGGTAGTGGTCCCTGGTGTGGGCCCACCAGCAGTGTTTCACATTCTCCCATGAAGGACAGTATCTTGTTCCTCACCTGAAGCTATTGAACAAAAAGCTGCTGTAAGCATTCATGTGACAGCCTGAATTTTCATTTTTCCCTTTTTAAGATTTATTTATTTTATTTGAAAGGCAGAGATAGATAGATAGATAGATAGAGATCTTCTATCTGTCAGTTCATTCCCCAAAATGGCCACAGTGGCTAGAGCTGGACCAGACTGGAGCCAGGAGCTCCTTCCAGGTCTCCCACATGGGTGCAGGGGCCCAAGCACTTGGACTATCTTCTACTGCTTCCCCAGGCACATTAGCAGGGAGCTGGATCAGAAGTGGAGCAGCCGGGACTCAAACCAGCGCCCAGATGGGATGCTGGCATCACCAGCCAGCAGCACCAGCCCCAGATTTTCATTTTTCTGCATTAATGTCCAGCTGCACCAATTGCTGAGTCGTAGTTAAGTGCATCATCAAATGCACGGGAGTTTTAGAAGCAACCACGCCCTGCTTTCCACAGCAGCTGCCCTTTGTGTTCTTGGCAGCGATGGGTGAGAAATCCAGCCTGTCCCCATGAGCTCACCGAGGAAGCAGCCGCTGTTCTTACTGTTTCTGAGCGCAGCGTGGCTTTAGTTTGCATGCCTGCAGTGGGTAATGTGTCACACATCTTCCCACAGCCTGTCTGCCGTCTCTTTGCACCCTCGTTGGTGAAATGTCCGATGGTGCCTTCACGTGCCTCCTGATGGCGTGTGATTTTTCCTGCGAGGTTGGAGGTTGTTTCTGTGTTTGCACACGGGCGCTGGTGCAGAACCAGGGCTCGTGGTCTTTCTCCCGGTCTGTCCTTTAAAGGGTCTCCCTCAGAACAAATGTTTCATCTCGGCCAAGTCTGACCTATGCTTGTTTTTCTTTTGTGGGCGATGCTTGTGGTGACTAACCTTGCAATTCTTTGCCTTTATGATGAAGATTTCACCCTGTGTTTTCCTCTGAGTTTTATGGGCTTAAGTCCATATCCATTTTGGGTTAATTTCTGTACGAGACATGAGGCTTAGGCTGAGGTCTTTTCCGTGTTCCACTTTTGCTGTAGGAAAAGCTTCTCCTCCCTTCCCTGAATGGCCACTGTTCCCCGGGCACGTCGGTGCTTGCCCCGTCCCGTCCCAAGAGCCGTGTCTCTCCCTCCAGCCTTCCTACTCTGTCTCCATCACTGTAGCTGCAGGGTGAGGCTTCACATCCAGTTAGGACTCTTCCCCCCCCCCTTTTTTTTTTGACAGGCACAGTTAGACAATGAGAGGGAGAGACAGAGAGGAAGGTCTTCCTTCCGTTGGTTCACCCCCTAAATAGCCGCTACAGCCAGCGCGCTGCGCCGATCTGAAGCCAGGAGCCAGGTGCCTCTTCCTGGTCTCCCATGAGGGTGCAGGGCCCAAGGACCCAGGTCTTCCTCCACTGCACTCCCAGGCCACAGCATATCTGGATTGGAAGAGGAGCAACCAGGACTAGAACCCGGGGTGCCGGCGCCACAGGCCAGTGAGCTGCGGCACCAGCCAGACTCCTCTTTTATTCTGCTGTTGCAAAAGGATTTGAGAAAGCAACTTCATTTTAAATGCACTGTGAATCCAACAGCATTTTCCCCCTCCCAAGCATATTGTCTGATTACAACATAGTTCATTGCCATTGTAAAAAGTCACTGAAGTATCTTACAGATCTACAACAGAAAGACAGCAGCTCTCTGCCCCGACGCAGGACACCTGCGAATGTGGCGGGTGGGCATCTCCAGACGCAGGCACGGGCAGGGCCACACCGTGTGCCCATCATGGCAATCTTCTCTCCCCTTGTCTGTAACCCACCTCCTCCCCCACACACGTGGAGCTCAAACAAGAGAGCGTGTGTGGAGAGGGTGGTCCAGCACCTGCCACAGAGCAAGGCTGCTGGCACCATGGTCTTTATTTTTCCCCTTTTGGATTTTTGCCCCCTGTTCTTGCCTTTCTTATTGACAGCAAAGGTGAGAGAAACCCTCTGAGCTGCTTAGAAGTAGGAGATGATTTGCGACACCCGTTGCTGGGTTCCTCCCAGCTGGAGTGACTGGGACACTGAAGTGCCAGAGCCCCTTTGTGTGGGATTCAAGTTGTACCCCCGTGATTCTAATCCTTTGTCCACTGCATAGCTACTCACCCCCCATAAACTCTACCCAACCCCTCTTTAAATGACAGCCCCCAGAGAGAGGCTGCTGTACCCTAGAGATCAGTGGCTGAGTTGCCTGTCACTCATTTCCATGTCTTTACCGTGGGAGGGTCTGTAACCAGGGCGACTGGGAGCAGAGTCCACCAGCTCAGCCCCCTCCCCTCCAAGTACTGAGCCCCCACGAAGTCCTGGGCTCCTGCAGCCTGGGATCGTGCAAATTCTGTGCTGGTTTCCTCTTCATCTCAGCTCTGCCTTCAGGACGCCCCTCAAATGGCCCACTTGCTCCTGACTTCATTACTTAACACATTTTCCTTCCACTGAGTAAACCCAAGGTGTTTCCACTGCCCAGAACAATAGACTTCTCTGCTGATCAATAATGCCAAACACTTGACTGCTGTGTTCATTTTAATGGCTCCGTATTGGGCCCTGCTCCGTGGACATCCCCCCGCCTGAGCCAGCCCTGGCACACGCGTGTTGCTGGCTCCTGGTTTCCCCTTCTATGAACACAAGGGCAGTGGCGTGCTTGAAGGTACAGTGGGGTGCGCTGTGTAGGATGAACCCTCAAAAGCGAGCTGGCCCCAAACGGCTCGAGCATGCTTGGCTGCAATCCAGGGCCCTCGTTCCGTTTTCTTTTTAAAGATTGATTGATTTATTTGAAAGGTAGAGTTACAGAGAGGCAGAGGCAAAGAGAGAGAAACAGAGACAGAGAGAAAGTCTTCCATCTGCTGGTTCACTCCCCAAATGGCTGCAATGGCTGGAGCTGGGCGGATATGAAGCCAGGAGCCAGGAGCTCCTTCCAGGTCTCCCATGTGGGTGCAGGGGCCCAAGGACTTGGACCATCTTCCGCTGCTTTCCCAGGTGCATTAGCAGGGATCTTGATTGGAAGTGGAGCAGCTAGGACTTGAACCTCCACCCCTCTGTAATGCCAGCGCCACAGGTGGCTTTACCCGCTGTGCCACGATGCTGGCCCTGATGAACAGCTTTTTCATACAAAATGCTGAATTCCAAGTTCTCCTTGAGGGGATGTCTGAGCAGAGGCTCTGAATCAGGGAGCAGCTCTCATGTCCTGCGTGAAGATGCTACTCTGCCTCTGCCTGGGGTGGCGGGGGGCGGGGGCGGTGGCCTTTGGGATCCTGTTTGCCACACATCTCACAGGCAGGTTTAGAAATCATCCCAAGGGTTGTCACACGTGGGTGTCTTTTGCTTTCTGTACCCAAGTCAGAGATAAGCCAGGGGGAACCCTGGGACAGATATCTGCCTGTTTGGCTTCAGGGCTTCCTACAGACTGGCAGCTGCAGCAGCTCCCATGCCAGCGGCGCCCCCTCCAGCCCACACCAGTCCTTTAGATGCTACAGACAGCACAGTCACTGAGGACAGAGATGGGCTCACGGATGGCGGGAATGCCCAGCCATCCCTGCACGTGCAGAGTCCGCTCATGTTCCTCTGTCGAGAAGGGCAAGCTTTGTGTGGAAACAGAGACCATTGCTGGTATTTGAGGAATACGCCAGAGGATGGAAGATATTCTCTCTCTCCCTCTCTCCCTCTCTCCCTCTCTCCCTCTCTCCTTCTCCCTCTCTCTCTCACTCTCTCTCTCCTCTGCCCACCACACTACATGCCACCTGGAAGTTCTCACTGTAGCCAAAGTCGGAGGCCATGTCCATGGGCAGGGAAATACAAGTGGAAAAGCAGAGCTCACCTATCACTTAAAGCACCGGCTCTGCTTGGCTTTCACTAGAAACCACTTGCACCTGCTGGATCAAACCTGAACAGGGTTGGGGAACAGAATCTTCCATAATTACATCTCAACTATGACCAGTTACATTGTTGCAAATAAATGTACAGGGCATGTTTTTGTACTTCCTGGCTCCGTAGCACCCTTCAGTATCTCTAACACTCTTTAATTCTGCAGTGGGCAGCAGGAAATGCAGGAGGCTCTTGGGAAAGGAGCGGGAAGGTGGTGGGGCTCGAAGGCTGCTTTTGCTTGGTTGCCTGCATTGCCCCAGTTGTTTCCGTTGGAGAGTCCAGGGAGGGTCTGGGACTGGAGAGAAAGGGTAGGCTGGGAAGCAGTGCAGGGAGGGAGCGTTCCTGTGGAGTAGATGGGGATCAGCCAGGGGCAGAGACAGTGCTGAGCAGCAAAGGGGACAGCCCCTCCAGCCGGGAAAGAGATGGAGCCACAGGGACATTTGTAGGTGCTGAGTGCCAGGCGCACCTGCACACCCATACTGTCTTCCCCTGGGCCAGGCTTCAGGGCCAGCTGCTGGGGGTGGGTGCAGGGGCCTAGAGCGGAGGACCCCGTCCGAGGGTCTTGCACGGACCCCGTGGTTCTGCATCACTAACTGGCTTACGGGTGATGCTCCTGCTGCCAGTTCAGGGACCACACTTTTCATTTCATTTTGAAAGGCAGAGAGAGACAGATCTCCCACCCACTGATTCACTCAAGCAAAGGCACACAACAAATGGGACCGGGCCAGAGGGAAGCCAGGAGCCAGACACTGAATCCAGGCCTCCATGTGGGCGGCAGGGACCTGAGTACTTAAGCCATCAGCCCTGCTTCCCCGGGTGCGCATCACAGGAAGCTGGAACTGGGAGTGGAGCCCACACTGGAATCCAGGCACTGCCGTCTGCCGTGTGGGTGTCTCAGGGAGCGTCTTAACCACGCTCTCTGTGCTGCACCTTCGCTTGCAAGAGAATGAAGAGGAGAAACGGACCCCAGACAGGAATGCTGCATTGCCAAGTGAACTGGAGTCCGAACCCAGTTCTGGCCAGGTCAAGGGGGAAAGGCCACGTCCTAATTTTCTGAGGCCCCGTGAGTGGCAGAGCTGCTCCACTGGGCCCCTCCTCCTGGGGCGGGGAATGGAGGAACTAGCCCTCCCCGCCCCCAGAGGTCCCTAGTCCATGTGGGACTCACAGGCATAAGACACTTGTGTTGGGAAGTGAGAGGCGGGCAGTGTCCGGGGGCGGACAAAGCAAGGCAGACCACCCTTGTCCTCTGAGAGAGAGGATCCTCAGCTGCGAATTCAGAAACAGCATCCATCGTGTTCATAGTAGGCACAGTCTTTAGCTTTACCCGCGCTTCCTGGCAAGGTCTGACTCAGTGCACACGAAACATCCCTATGCTGTTTCAGTGTTTGGCTGGGACTCCCGGGCCACCTGATGGCTACTCTTGTCCCTAGGGAGGGGACGGGGGGCTGGGGACTGCTGTTCACAGGTAGACAACTTGTAGGGAGCCCCTGACAGACATGGGCTAATTTGGTTAGTGACTCGTGACCAGATAGGAACTCACACACATGTGTGCACACACATACACAGATACAGAAATGCACACAGACATACAGAGGCACAGACACACGCACACATACACAGAAACACACACAGAGGCACGGACACACACACAACATACACAGATATACAGAGAAGCACACACAGACACACAGGCACACACAGACAGACACAGAGGCACACACAGACACAGGCACACAGAGAGATATACACACAGATGCACACACACACAGATTGACACACTTGACACACACAGACACAGAGGCAGACACACACAGAGGCACACACTGCCCCCTGGGCCCTTGCCAGTGTCTGGAGACGTCTTTGGCCGTCGCAGGTGGCTGGTGATGCTGGCATATCACAGGCGGGGGCTCTGGACGCAGGTCTGAGCTTCACAATGCACAGGGCAGCCCCCACCCTGCAGGGAATTATCCACCCAGAGCCTCCCCGCCCCGCGCTAGATCAGACCACAAGTGAGTCAGACGTGGCCCAGCTCTGAGTGGGTCTGTCCTCCAGGGAACTTCCTGTGGGCGGGAGTAGCAACCCAGAAAGAGCCAGGGCCAGCGTCCCTTCCCCCCTCTCCCCCTAACATCAGGTTCCCTGGAGGGAACCTGCCGGCCCCTTTCACCTTGTGCGTGATAAGTGTGCGTGGCGCTGCTTTTGAAGGGCTGGGCATTTGTCTAAGGACGTTCCAATGTCCTCACCCGGCCATCGTGGTAGCCCTATAAGGGCAGTGCAATTATTATTTCCATGCTGTGGCGGCGAACACTGAGGCACAGAGAGGTGAAGTGACTTGCCAAAGGTCACACAGCCAGCTCCATACAGCTTCCTGCGGCACTATACCTGAGTCATTTGCTCATGGGACTGGGGCCTCTCTCTCCCCTCACGATGGTTTCCCTTAGGTTACGCTGCCTGGGGACCAGAGCGTGGGGACCAGAGCTCAGAAGGAACAGGGGACAGTTTCCCTAATCCTCTCTGTCTCATGGAGCCCAGTTCCAAAGCCAGCGTTCCTCATCCGTCTCTCCTCCCCGTGGGAGTCGCATGTTCCCAACAACTCCGTGGCCTCCCCTGGAAGGAACACGTGGATGTGCCCGTGAGAATCCCAGCTGGGCCCCTGGGGTCTATGGGAAGCAGAAATCCACGGTGCAAACACAGACACTGGATTTAGAGCCGTTGCTTCCAACTAAGACATTGGGATTTAAATACAAATTAGACGCTGAGAGTCAATTCCGTGTGTGAATGTGTACAAATCCCTTGTAATGGAAGCAGAAGGTTTCTCTTGTCCGCATTTGTGCCGGGTGTCAGAGCCGAGAGCCTAGCCAAGGGTGACGACTTCCCCACAGCGCGGGGAATTAGAGACGCACTTTGTGCACCAGGAAGCAGTGTGCGGGGAGGGTGTGGGCTCTGCAGGTGCTGCTAGGTCCTGTGCTGACCCGAGCCATGCCACGTGGAAAGTGGGGTGAAGGGGCCCCTCACTGTGGCTGGGTCTGAGGTTTCTGAAAGAGATAAGACCCTCCTGGTAGCCTCTCCGTCCAGTCCCCACGCCATTCTCAGAGGGGACGGAGAGGCTCCAAGAGCAGGCTCGTGCATTTGGAGGCCACGAGCCACACCACGGTCAACACGGAGTCGCCACCTGACCCAGCGACCCCGCTCCCGGGTGTGGACTCCACCCCAGAGATTGAAAACGTACATCCATGGAAAACGTGTGCATGGAACCCTCGCGGGTGTCCATCTGCCAACAAACGGGTGAACAGATGTGGTGAGTCCCCCTAAGGCGAGGGAAGGCAGCACGGGTCCATACTGGGGTGTGGATGGGCCTGGCAGTGTTGCGCCTGGGCCAGTGGGGGGCAGCTGCACCGTGGGCTGATAAACGTCAGTCCTTTAATGCCGGTGGTCGAGAGTGGGCGCCTGCCCTAAAGGCCTCTTGACTGCAAAGCCCCAGGCAGCAGGGTTCATAAAGGCAAAACCCCAAGGAGGGGCGGGGCACTGGTGCCAGTTCCAGTCTTGTCATAGCAGACGCCGACCTGAGTCACCTGTGGGACGCAGACGGATGACAGCCTTGGCGGTGCCCAGGTGCCGCCCGTCTGCCTGAAGCCTGAGCGGTCGTTCTGGGGATTGCGATGTTCTGCCGAGCCGGGTGCCGTTGTGGTCTCACAGTGGGGGGGGGGGGGGGGGCAATTAGCAGTCTTCTTGTATAGTTTCATCCTTACCGTTGAGAGGAAGTGCTTGTTGGATTCAAACACAGGACGCCTGCACCAACGCCTGACTGTCTTTGGATCTGAGAACCGTCGCCCAAATGTGTTCCGGCGACCCCTGCTAGCAACACGTGTTCCCTTTCTCAGCGGGTCTGTGCCAGGCAGGTTTGAGGAGCAGCAGTGGGCAGGTGTTCAGAGGACAAGGACAGCCAGCAAAAGGGGGCTTCCAGATCCCCAGAGAGCCACAGCCTAGCTGGGCATCTTCCTCAGGGGTCCCGTACTCAGTCCTTGCTCTGCCTGCAGCCACACGTGGGAGCACCTCGCAGGACGTGAGTGCACACAAAAGGCGGTGCTCTGGGAGGCGGGGGAGCAGTTCCCACCAGAGCAAGCCAGGGTCCTGCCTCCCTCTCCTACCTGTGGCTCGCTCCCCCTGCACCTCTGCAGCCAAGGAGTTGGGGGATGCTTGGTCCTTCCTCTCAGGAGACCTCCAGAGGCAGCCCTCCACATACAGTGCTCTCCTTCCAGCCCAGAGCCACCTGGGTACAGGGTTGTACCCACAAGGGGACCCTGCATCAGTTCTCTGGGACTGAAACCTGGGAGGCCAGTATGTCTTGGAGAGACTCTTCCCCAGCTGTGGCTTACTGTTGAATGGTTGTGTCTTCTTGTCGAGTGGCTGTGGCTTCTTGTTGAGAGGCCGTGCCTTGCTGCACTGTTTGCACACTCAAGTCCTGCTTTTCCCCACTGAGTATCGATGTGGGGAAGCTCTGGTAATACATGGAGGGGTGGAATTGGCCCTTCTGTCACCATCTTCGCCAGAGCCCACCGGAACTCTCTCTGCATGACACAGATAGCGTGGGGAGCCGGTGACAAAGCGTCGGCACAGAAGAGAAACACGGTGGTTGCCACAGAATTAACGTTGGCTGGGTCCGGAATGGACCCTGGTCATCTTTCCTTAAAAAGAGCCCTTCCCTTTCAGAGGCGTGCCCTGAAGTGTACCCAGACGCAGTGACAGGTCTGGGATCTACACCACACAGCCTGGGGACGGAGCGATGGAGCGTGGTGGGTGTGAAAGGAGAGCCGGACGCCTGGCTGTGAGCACGGGGGCCTCGCCCCTCTCCTCTGCCGGCTTCGATCAGTGTCGAAAATTTGCCACCAGAAGAAGCAGAGAGAGAACAGCTATGGAACCCGAACCACACAAGGGCCAGAGCTTGCTGACGAGGGCGGCCGGCGCTGCCAGCTGTTCTCCCAGGGCAGGTTTCACTGCAGACAGCGGAAATCCTTCAAGGTGGCCGCAGCAGAACCACCTCCCCATGCTCATGGGAAGAGCAGGGCTGGGGAAGCAGTCAGGCCCCAGGACACTTGCATGTCCGTCTTCTGCCTTCGAGTGTCACGGGGTCTCTCTTCTTGGTTTGCCTCTCGGTGTCTCCATTCATTTGCTTTTTCATGCACAGTGGATTTCTCTAATGATTCATCAACACCCACCTGGCAGAAACTGGCCACCCCCTGCTCCACTGCGCCCCGGAGTCCAAACTCTTAAGAGAAACAATGAGATCATTCATAGATCCCTCAGCAGGTTGGTGTGATCATCCATAGATCCCTCAGCGGGTTGGTTAACCCTAATGCTGGTGGTCACCTCTGGTCCAGTCAAGGAAGCATCTCATGATGTGAGACGGCCTCCTCTCCGTGTGGACGGGCTGGGTCCAGTCCTCTCGCACACGTGCCTTACGAGGCACGCCTCAGAGCCTGTGTCTACTCAAAACCAGTAAGAGCTTTTGGGGTGGGTGCTGTGGCGTAGCAGGTAAAGCCACCACCTGCAACACTGGCATCCCATAGGGGCTCCAGTTCAAGTCCCTGCTGCCCCACTTCCGGTCCAGCACCCTGAAGATGCCCCTGAGAAAGCAGCAGAGGACGGCCCCAGTGCGTGGGCCCCTGCACCCACGTGGGAGACCCAGAAGGAGCTCCTGGCTCCTGGCTTCAGCCCAGCTGAGCCTTGTCTCTTGTAACCGTTTAGGGGAGCAAACCAGGAGATGGAAGACCTCTCTCTTTCTCTTTGTCTCTCCAACTCTCTTTGTAATTCTGCCTTTCAGATAAATAAATAAATATTTTTTAAGAAAGGACCTACAGGAAAGAAAGCTTCAAACCACCGAGAAACCCCGTCATCTCTGCCATTTGAATTGTTTCAGTCCCATTTGCTCCTTCACAGTGAGAACACAGGAGAGTGAGACCCCAGTCCCACGGCGACCCTCAGACACACGCACGCCGTCATCTTCCCCCGTGGGATTTTATCTCCCCGGGAAAACACGGTCCCAGAGTTTGATGTCTACTTAGGGTGCCCTGGGCTTCTGAAAGGTGTGGTGTGGGCTGTGCTGGCGAATCAGAGACATGACCCCCACTCCCCAGGTGCTCAGCACTGGGAGGGCCGTGCCCTGGGTGTCCCTGCTTGGGAGGGAAGGGACGTCTGTGCCACCTGCTCTCGGCTCACAGTTGCTGGAAGCCGGAGCTGCAGCCCGCGATGTATTTCTTCATCGTGTGAAGCTCTGTCACCATTCCTCGTCCTGAAAGAACACAAGGAGTTTGTGGAACTTTAACAGATGGAGAGATGCTTAAAAGATGCTCACCAGGGGCCGGCGCTGTGGCGCAGCGGGTTGAAGCCCTCGCCTGCAGTGCCGGCATCCCATTTGGGCGCAGGTTTCAGTCCCGGCTGCTCCACTTCTGATCCAGCTCTCTGCTATGGCCTAGGAAAACAGTAGAAGATGGTCCAGGTCCTTGGGCTCCTGCACCTGGCTCCTAGCTTTGGATCAGCTCAGTTCTGGCCATTGTGGTCATCTAGAGAGTAAACCAGCAGATGGAAGACCTCTTTCTCTCTCTGGCTCTACCTCTCTCTGTAAAACTCTTTCAAATAAATAAAAATAAATCTTTAAAAAAAAAAAAAGATGCTCACCGACGTCCAGGGCACAATGATCCCGTGGGACTTTCAGTGTCCTCCCATCTTGTTCCTGCCATCATTTGTGGGCATGGCTGTGCCTGCCTACCAGGCCACAGCTGAGAATGGGATCAGTGGGTTCTGGTCATCCTGGGGATTGGCCAATGAACACACTATGCTTCCCAGCCAAACAACTTCATAGTCCCTTATGTGGCTCTTTTGTTAATCACCGCTGAGACTTAAAGATTTTTAAAGATGCTGAGTGGACTTTAAATTCTGTATTCTTTTGGTTTTTTAAGATTTATTTATTTATTTATTTATTTGTAAGGCAGAGTTATCGACAGTGAGAGGGAGAGAGAGGGTCTTCCATCCACTGGTTCAGTCCCCATATGGCTGCAACGGCTGGAGCTGTACCAACCCAAATCAAGGAGCCAGAGGCTTCTTCCAGATGTCCCACATGGATGCAGGGGCCCAAGCATTTGGGCTATCTTCTGCTTTCCCGAGCCATAGCAGAGAGCTGGATTGGAAGAGGGGCAGCCAGGAATTGAACTGGCACCCAATTGGAATGCTGACGCCACAGGCAGAGGCTTAGCCCACCATGCCACAGTGCCAGCCCCTTGAATTCTGTCTTCTCACTTTCCAAAATGATTGGGCAAGAATATATTATGTGTCTTCTGCTCTTGCGTTGTTTTGTTCTTTAAGTGATGCGGCATTTAGCATTAATGCAAACCACACGTAAGCATTGCACGGAAGCTGAAGGAAAACCTTCTCTGCTCTTCCACAGCCTTATCGCTTCAGTTTTCATGCCGTGTGTGTGAGGTGAGGCAGGGATCAGGATTCACTCTTTTCCTTACATGGATGTACAGCTGACCTGGCACCATTTATTGAATTGACTATTAGCTGAAAACAAGATCATGTGCAAACATAAAGTGTCTGCAGTCAGCCACAGGTGCATCCTTGGAAGTATGGAGCAGAGGAGGAAATGGTTTCAGAAATGGTAGAAAACAAATTGCTTGGCTGTGCCATGGGTGTGAAACACAAGAAAGGGAGTGATGGGGGGGGTGCTTTTCTCTCACTGCTGTGAACTGTGCGTCTGGCACAGTCCCTAGCATACAATAGGCAATTAATAAAAACTGATTGAGCTGGATTCTTGCATCTTCCCTTCCTGTGGCGAATCACAGACCCAGCTGGAAAGGAGCCAGGCCTAATGTAGCTTGCGTTCTGCATGTGGATCCGGAGGTTAGCATCCTTTGCCTTGGCAGTGAAAGGCGAGGTAGGGAGAGGCAAGGATGCAGTTGACAGGGAAATGCAACTCCTAGGAAAGAGCTTGTTCACACCCAGCACGGGAAATACGATGTTTGCTCAAATAACTACGTGGTGAGACTGGCTGCCGGGAGGTCGGAAAAGGTCGCAGGGGTTTTCACTGTATTCTCGGGCTTGTTAGTAAGAGCTTCATACGCTGCAGAGTGGAACCCATCACCGCCATCCTTGCTAACATTGGCTCCTCAAGGCATTGTCTTATTTGTATCAGTCACCATCCCCACCCCTTAGACAGCGGCAAGAGGTGATAAGCTGTATCCCTTATGGACACGTGGACCATAGGCAGGTTTGCAAGTGAAATCTGCTCATCTCCCCACACCCCGTGATCCTCACGGACAGAAATTGGCTCTGGAAATCTTTCTCAGGCCTCATCTTTCAGTTTTCCAAAACCAAGGCCCGGAGGGCTGCATGCCAGCTCTTCAGGTTCAACACCAGCTCTCTGCGAAACGTCAGTGCTGATGGCTCGCGAGCCTGGACTCTGACTGGCAGCCTGTGAGCTTGTGTGCGTCCGGTGGCTTTACGTCGTGTGCCTCGCTTCTCCCCGCCCCGCAGCTTTCCGTTATTTCCATCATCCTGATTGGCTGGGAAGAGCATCCGTCCTTGGCGTGGGTATTCAGTGCAGTTCACGTCCCTCTGCTCCCTGGTGATCACCTTTGTCCGGCAGCCCTGCCCTGAACGCCCACCTGTACCTCGCCCCCCCTTGTGAGAGAAAGGAGAGTGGAGGGCAGCAGCTTGACTTGGGAAGGCCGGACTCTGGCTGCAGTAAGTCACCCCAGGCCAGGGCCACGCGACTGGGAAAAATCATTTCATGTCTGGTGTCTGACTTGCACACTGTGTAACAGAAAAGTAACATTATCTTTTTTTCCAATTAAAGGAAATAATGTTGTGATCGATAATTCCTCGCGCTCCGCTGTGGTAAATTAATGTCTATCTATTGTTTTTAAATCACGAAGTGCACGCTGCTATAGAAATGTAAAATGGCACTATTTCATTTTAATCTATTTAATTTTCCATTCTTGAATTACATAATGGGGTTAAAACATTGAATGGAATTAATAGAATGAGTGTTTAATTAAGCAATAATGAGTTTCTAAATGGATGCTCGAAGAAACTAGCTTTGTAGTTTACGCAAGAATCAGATAATGGTCCTAACAAAGACTATAATAATTGTGTTGAAGGTTTTTTTTTATATTTAAAGATTTTCAGCTTTTTTTTTAGTCTCTCAGAAGTAGATTGAAACATAACCCAGTTCTTTGATTAGACGTCACTTGACTTTCAAAATAAATTCCAAATCCCTCTCCATGGCCCCCGAGGCCGACTCTGCTGAGCTCTCCAGTCGACATCACACAGCCTGCCCGGCCCTCCCCGCACTCCTACCACGCCTGCCTCCCCACCTCCCTTGGTTGCTCCACGCCTCCTCCCACCTTACCACTGCTCCTGCTATTCCACAGGCGAGGAGGGTTCTTTCCCGCACAGCTCACTAATTTGTCTTCTTCAGTTCTCAGAGATTTTCCCTGGGGATTCCCTGAAGCCTGGGTCAGGACCTGCCCTCCACCCCAGCTACAAGCTCCCCAAGAACTGTGCGATTTCTTTCCTAGTAATTAACGCATTTCTATAATTAGACATTTATTTCCTATCTGTCTTCTTCCAATGTGTTCTTGCTGAGAAAACACTGTGTCTTTATTTACTGCCACATCCCTGGATGAATGGATTATGGGTGGATGGATGGATGGATGGATGCTGAGTGACGGATGGATGATTGATGGACAGATGGATGTGTGGATGGATATGAGTGTCAGATGGATGGATGGATGGATGGATGGATGGATGATGAACGGCACAGGGGTGGCTGGATGATGAATGATTGATGGATGATTGGTGGATGATTGATGGGTGGATGACTAATGGACGGATGGTGTGTGAGTGGTTGGGTGACTGATAGGTATGTGCATGGATGAATAATGAATGGCAGATGGATAGACAGATGGGTGGGTGGGTGGTCCTATGGATGAATGGGTGGTTAGAAGGAAGGATGAATGGATGGATGGATGGCATATGGATATACACGTCAATGAATAATGAATGGTAGATGAATAGATGTGTAGATGGATGCATGAGTGGCTGATGGATGGATGATGGATGGATGGTTGATGTATGTATGGATGGATGGAGGGATGGATGGAGAATAAATCTGGCTGTGGACCTAGACCCATTTCTGCCTCTAAGGATATCTTAGGGCCACAGGAATTCTAGAATATTACCACTGTTCTATGGCACTTAGATTAATTACACACTAAAGAGTTATTTAATGTATTTGGTGGGCATGGCAGACATAAAAACCCCAGTGCTGTGGGAGAAGCTGCCCTGACTTGTCTCACCTCAGAACAGCCCAAGTATTAACTTAGGAATTCAGTCGTCCGTGGGATGTCAGACCTGGTCTTGCGTTGAGCACTGTGCTGCGTTCTGGGGATCAGGCTAACTCATCCTTCAGGTGCCACTGGCACAGTCCTCAGGTGCTAAAATTAGAGAACAAAATAATGTTGAGGTCAAGGCACTTTTAATTCTTTTCTTCACGTCATAGAAGCATGAATTTAAAGCCCATGCAAGGCCAGCGCCACAGCTCACTAGGCTAATCCTCCACCTGCGGCGCTGGCACACCGGGTTCTAGTCCCGGTCGGGGCGCCGGATTCTGTCCTGGTTGCTCCTCTTCCAGTCCAGCTCTCTGCTGTGGCCCGGGAGTGCAGTGGAGGATGGCCTGGGTCCTTGGGCCCTGCACCCGCATGGGAGACCAGGAGGAAGCACCTGGCTCCTGGCTTCGGATCGGCGCAGCGCCCCAACCATAATGGCTACTTGGCGGGTGAACCAACAGAAAAGGAAGACTTTCTCTCTGTCTCTCTCGCTGTCTAACTCTGTCTGTACAAAAAAAAAAAAAAAAAGCCCATGCAAATCTACGAGGTTGGGGGCGATCCGTGAAGGTGAAGGAACCTAGCACACCTACATGGAGAAGCCGGGTCAGTTCCCCTGGAGCTCCGACACGAGAGAAACCACCAAACCCTGCTCTCTTCGGGGCGCAGGCAAGAGGCAGATCAGGCGTCAGCCCCTGAGTCTCACTCCTGGGTGACTTCACCTCCACACGGACCCCTTCCTGTGCTGTGTACCCCTCATTCACTCAGCATAACTCTGCTGAGTCTGTGCACCTAGCCGAGCGCAGGGCACTGGAAAGAAAGCTGTGAGCGAGTCAGATGGGCAGGGAGCCTCCAGCGGCCCCTGGGGGTGATCTGATACAGTAACAGATGGCACTCATCTGCTTTGACGCAGCAGCTTCTCACTTAGGCAATGAACGTGGTGCCCGGAAACCTGACCTGGTAGTTCCTAGCATCCTCCTTGTTCTCACATGGGTGGCAGGGGACAAAGCACTTGGGTCATCTTCCGCTATCTGCCCAGGCACCTTAGCAGGAAGTGGGTTCTAAGTGGAGCAGCCAGGACTTGAGCTGGGGCTGTCGCTGGAAGCAGTAGCTTCGCCACGCCCCACACCGGCCCCAACATGCCGTTTGTAAACGCCCAGCGTCCACACAGGGCTGTAAACCACTGGTCCCGTCCTGAGCTCCATACAGCTGTGAGTTTTGTGAGAGTAGGAAAAGCTGGCAGATAGGAACTGTAAACTCGATTTACTCACGACTCTGAGGAGCTGGGTCCAAGAACTGACCTCTGCAGCTGTGCCTGTGTGACAGCGGCCTCCGTCTCCCGCTCCTCCCAGGTCGCTCCACGCGTGCACATGCTCCAGAAGCTGTCCCACACCCTTACAGCAGCAAACAGCTCACCCAGGCTTGCGGAGTGCAACACCCAGATTAGTTCTCCTCTGGCCCCATCCCCCGCAAGGCATCAAGATTAAGGCTTTGATGAATGATTTGCAAGTCAATTAATCAACAGCTGCTCCCGAAACTTCATTTCTCAAATTACTTCTCTTTGATTCCAAGGGCTTTGTGACATCATCTGACTGTCTCTAGACTCGCGTTCCCACTAATTGAAATTCCAAGGTATTTCTTCATCTTGTCAGCTTATGGGTATTATTTGTTTATAAAATGTTTGCCAGCAGATTACTGCTCACCTGCAGCACGTCAGAGCGAAGCACCGGAACAATACTTCACGCTTCCAGCTCAAAGGACTGTGCTAATGGTAGCTCGTGAAATTATCTATGGGAAGCCTAATTTTTCACTTATTGATTTCTTTCCACCACGCCTACTTGCAACAAGTATTTGAGATGTATTGCAGTCAACACAGAGGTACACCAGGCTCCAGGCCATTGATTTATGTGTTTCCTAAGCACTGGTTCAGCCGTGCCAGTTACGGGTGCAGGGGTGGGGACAGTGACACCGACGGTCTTTAGAGAAAGTGGGCTCCCGGGTCAGACTCTGTGCCTCGAGTCCCAGGGCTCTGTGTCTCTGGTCACCTGGCTACAGACACCAAGGCTCAAAGGCCACAGGCACTAGCTTCCCATTCAGCGACGGCTCAGCACGCGTGCTCCTGGTGCCCAGGCTGCCCCGCTCCACGCGGTGACTCGGGGCTCCACGCTGCTTCCTTCTCGTGGTCTTACAGCTGACTGCGCTCAGGAAGGTGCAGGGGAGAAGAGCATCAGGGAGGCACGGCTGGGCCTCTTGCCCCAGCACAGCCCAGCCTCACTTCTGCCCACCCACCATCTGCAGGAAAGATGCCAGTCTCACCGCCTCACCTACGCTCCGGGCCAGCCGGGAGGCAGAGCACGGCCTCTCTGGGATCAGAATCTTTCTGCTTTATTATTCATGATTGCCCGATGCCAGGCATACAGTAAGAGCACCATAGATGCTGTCTGCTACGTTTTTGCGTTTTTCAAGACGGTGACGGTTGCCATGGCTTGCTTTGCAGTTTCAAGCCACAGTGGAGGAAGGAGCCGTGGGGGTCATCGTCAATCTGACCGTTGAGGACAAGGACGACCCGGCCACAGGCGCGTGGAGGGCTGCCTACACCATCATCAACGGGAACCCGGGGCAGAGCTTCGAGATCCACACCAACCCCCAGACCAACGAGGGGATGCTCTCCGTCGTGAAGGTAAGGGGGCCGCCCCTCTCGTCTTGCCTCACTCTTGAGGGGTCATGGGGGGCTCAGTCAGTCACTGAGCTGAGAAGGTCATGGATACGGTCTCCTGTCTCCTACCCCTGGGAGTTAGCAAGGATAAAGACTCACAGCTTAAGGGCTCACTGTAACCTCGGCCGTAAGCGGAGCTGTTTTGCAAGGGTGACGCTCAGAGAGCCAGACCCAGAGTCTCCAGGAAATCCCCACACACTTGACAGTGGTGGACCCAGGCGTGCAGAAACAGGCACATGAAGACCTCTGAGATCCCTGCTCCACGCGTGGGTGCTTCCTTTGTCTTCGCAGAGTCCCGGATGCTCCCTTTGCCATGTGACTCTGCCGTGGGCCTCGCTGGCCACACACGGAACAGGCGGAAATTGATCACAGATGTGACGCCCTGGTGTTACCTCTTTAGGGGACAGGAGGCCCTGGCTTCAGCTCCTTTGTCCACGTGGTGTCGTGAACTCAACCACAGAACCCAATCTGAGCACCCTGGCAGGGGCTTTGCTCAGTGGCCGAAAGGCGGGGCCTGGCTCAGAGGCGCCCTGCTGGGGGCTGAGGTCTGAGAGCCACAGGGAGGAATCCTCAGACTGGGGGAGCTGCCTTCCTTTGGTCCTTCCGTGGCCCGTGGACCATGGTCTCTTCAGCTGGCCATGGCACCCATGGGAGTGACGTGTATCCTGGAGATGAGATGAGGAGGAGTCCTGAGGCCTGCGGAAGTCACTGGGCAGCCTGCTAGGGTCTCACAGTTCAGGGCAGGTTTGCCGGGAAGTCCCTGTTTTCTCAAAGAGAAAGAGCGTCAGGGTGGGGATGGAAGTTTAACCCCGCAGGGTCCTAGCTCCCTCCTGCGGGACCCCCCCGCACCCCTCCCTGCACCACCTCTTCTGTGCCTCCCCCTACACGTGATGTTACACATTGCTGACCCAGCCTTTAGGGAACAGGCTGCCCTCTCCAGAGGCTGAAGCCACCACCCCCAGAGCCGGCACACTGCTGCCCACTCCCAAGGTCCTGGCCACGCTTTCTGTGCCTCAGTTTCCCCATCTGCAAAGTGGGCGTGGAAATATAACTTCCTCATCAGGGTATCGCAGTCTGTGCAGGCTGTCGTAATGAGCGACATGCGGGGCATTCCAGGAAGCACAGGAGTTGATTTCCCACAGTTCTGCAGGTGGGGGTCCCCGAGCAGGGCAGCAGCTCGTGCAGTTTCTGGGGAGAACGTGGGTGGGAGAACGTGGGTGGTGCCTTCGAGCTACACCCTCACGTGGTAGAAGGGGCAGGCGGCCGCTCTCTGGAGCTGGCTTCCTCCAGTGATCCCACTGGTGCCTGCTGTGCCCTGGAGCCCGCCCATGTGTGGGCTGGGCCACCCCAGCCTGCGTCAGTTTCCTGTGGCTACTGTGATGAATCAGCACAAATTTAGGGGCTGACAGACAGCGTGGATTTATTACCTGAAAATTCTGAAGATCAGAAGTGCGACGCGCGGCTCGCTGGGTTGGAGAGGGGGTGCGGGTGGGGCTGGTTCCTTCTGGAAGTTGAAGAGGGGATTCACTTCCCTGCCTTTCCCAGACTTCCCCACGCCCGGGCTCATGGCCCCCGCCTCCATCCCTGAAGCCAGCTCCCAACTCTGGCCCGCCCCTCCTGTGGATGACACAGGTGACAGCCCTGTTGGGAAACTGCCAGGTCCTTTGTGCCCCCTGGGGTCACACAACACAGGCTGCAGGGGTTAGGATGTGAACACATCAGTGGGGGCAGGGAAGGGGGCGTCCATCCTACCACAGGGTCGTGCCAACAGCTGCAGCAGCAACGGCAAACCCGGAGCGTGGGGGACAGCAGGTCTCGGGGAGCGCACGTAAAACACTCGTGTGCAGGAGTGAAGTGTCTAATGCCTCGTCTTCCTTCTCTCCTGGGTCTGCTGCACCATGTCCTGCTCAGCCCACCTCAACCAGGGCTCAAACTCGGCTCCATGTTGAGAGCCTTGCTGAGCTAAGAAACTCAAGAAAACTTCACGCTGCTGGCTTCTTTGCTGTGGTAGAAAATTCTCTTGAATTAGACTCGGGGGCTTCGCTGCCATAGCAGTGTGTTTTGTTAACTTTGATTCCAGGAGGATGCAGCATTCCTGGGAGCCAGCATAAAATAGAAGGTGTCCTTGGTGCCTCCCCGATGTGTCCAGGGCCGGCCTGGGGTCAGCTTGGTCCTCAGGGGACCAGGCACTCTGTGTCTCAGCCCCGGGCACAGGGCAGACCTCAGGGTCATCACAAGCCAGTCACTACAGCTTCCAGTCCCCATGAGTAGCCTACTGGGTGATTACCTGTGCCTTCCAAGCACCGCAGCATCCTGGCTGTTGTTTAAAATTCATGTTACTAGGGGCCGGTGCTGTGGTGTAGCGGGTAAAGCCGCCACCTTCAGTGCTGGCATCCGATATGGGTGCCAGTTCAAGTCCTGGATGCTCCATTTCTGCTCCAGCTCTCTGCTGTGGCCTGGGAAAGCCATGGAAGATGGCCCAGACCCTTGGGCCCCTGCACCCATGTGGGAGACTTGGAAGAAGCTCCTGGCTCCTGGCTTCAGATTGGCACAGCTCCGGCCATTGTGGCCAATCGGGGAGTGAATCAGCAGGTCAAAGACCTCTCCCCCTGCCCCCACCTCTCCTTCTCTCTGTGTGTAACTCAGACTTTCAAATAAATATTTTTAAAAATAAAAATAAATAAATAAATAAAATTCACGTTACCAAGGCTGTAACCTCTGTGCAGCCCTTGGGCCTGGCAGAGATCCATTGCCAGAGTCCACAGAGAAAGAGGGAGGCTGGATAAGGCGTCCCCATGTCACAGGGACAGGAGCACAAGGTGACCGTGCGTCCTCTAGGTACCCAGAGGCTTGCCTCTTTTTGTTTTCTTTTTTTTAAGATTTATTTATTTATTTATTTATTTGAAAGTCAGAGTTACACAGAAAGAGAAAGAGACAGAGGAAGAATGAGATCTCCCATCCACTGGTTCACTCCCCAAATGGCTGCAACAGCTGGCGCTGGGCCAGACCAAAGCCAGGAGCCAGGAGCTTCTTCTGGGTCTCCCACGTGGGTGGCAGGGGCCCAAGCACCTGGGCCCTCTTCTGCTGCTTTCCCAGGCACATTAGCAGGGAGCTGGATCAGAAGTGGAGCAGCCGGGACTCAAACTGGTGCCCAGATGGGATGCCAGCGTGGCAGGCTGCAGCTTTACCCACTGTGCCACAGCACCGGCCCCCTTGCCTCTGCTAATTCTAAAATCCTGTTCCTAAACCTGCTGAGATTGTTCTAGAGGAAAAGAGGAAGTCCAGGAACAGTGAGACACATTTCCTGTGTATGTGGATGTGTTGTGTGTGCATATGTAGGTGTGCATGTGCACGTGTGTATATGTGTCTGTATATGTGTATGTGTGTATGTATGATGTGTGTATGTATGCACAAGTATGTATGTGTGTATATGTGCATGTGAATATCTGTATGTGTCTGCATGTTTGCATATGTATATTGTTGGATTGTGTATATGCACACATGTGGAAGTATGTGCACGTGTGAATATGTTCTGTGTATGCATGCACATGTGTATGTGTGTGTTGTATGTTTGCACAAGTATGTATGTGTATGTATATGTGTTGTGTGTATATGTGTATGTGCGTGTCTATGTACATATTTGTATGTGTATATATGTTGTATTGTGTGTGCACACACATGTGTAAGATTTGCATGTAGGTGTATGTGTTTGGTGTATGTGTGTACTTTCATAGATGCATTATGCACATGTGTATGTGTTGTATGTATATGTATATGTATATGTGTACTTGTGTGTATGTGTGGGTGGTGTGTATGCATGTATTTGCATCATGTGTATATGTGCACATGTGTATGTATGTGTGTATATGCATATGTGCCATATGTGTGTATACATGTGTGTATCTGTAATTTGCACATGTGTTTATTTGTGCATGTGTGTTTGCATATGTGTGTGTTGCACATGTGTGCATGTGTACACTTCCCAGGTGTGGCGTGCTGGCACTGGACACACACAGCTGTGATGGGTAGAAAGAGACGTACTTTGCCCAAGTCCTCGGACTCAGCCCCAGATCCCTCTTCTGTCCTGGGCCGTCCTTGTCTCCCTCACACTGGGTCAGCTGCTTGTTGCTTTGAGCTGAGTGCCAGTCGCACCCTTGGCCCAGGTCCGTCTGTCGTCCTAGGGCCTGTCATCCCAGGCCTGAGGAGGTGTTGTCTTTTCCAGTAGACACTGGGGAAGCCGCTGTTGAAGTGAGGATGGGCCCTGCCTCACCTGGGGCCTCCAGATGCATCCCTGGCGACAGGGCGCCCCTGGGAGGGGTCACTGCGGGTGCTGTGTGGCTCCCAGGGATCAGCAGGGCCACTGCGGGACTCGGCTCACCGTGGGGACCTCCTGACCTGGTGTGGCTCAGCCCACACAGCAGCAGGGGGCCGGGGGGGGGGGTCCCATCAGTCTCCTTTGCGAGATCACGGGTGCCCCCGGCACATCCACGTGTCTGGCGTCACCCAAGCCACACGTTTTTGGACGCCCCCCGGAGGGGAGCACCCAGGGCCGCCACTCGGAGCATCGTGCTCTCTCGGGCCCTTCGGGGGGCGTCCGCTCCATCAGCAGCTGCACAGGCGCCGGGCAACGCGGCCTCTCGCGAGATGCAGAGACGCGAAACGAAACCTCGGAGCCTGCTGCGTGCAGGGGCTGGGATTCCACGCTGGGGAGCGAGGGAAGCTCGGGCTTCAGGGTCCGCAGGTGTCCGGAGCTGCGGGGTCAGGGTCCCGGGCGTGGGGACTTCCGTGTCCGCGTGGCCAGGGAGCTGGGGGAGGCACGCGCATCACCGATGGTGCGTGCGCATGTGCGTCCCAGTGGCAGTGTCCACACCTGAGTTTTTATCCGCGTGTTTCACCCTTAAAGAGAGTGCGGCGTTGCCTACAGCTCAGCGGGCAAAACCCAGCGCGCCCCGGGGTGCCCGCCGTGCCTCGGGGGCTCTGTGCGCGGCCTCTGCCTCTGCAGCCTGCGCCCTCCTGACACGCCCCCGTCCGTCTGCTTTGCAGCCCCTGGACTATGAGATTTCGGCCTTTCACACCCTGCTGATCAAAGTGGAGAACGAGGACCCGCTCGTCCCCGACGTGTCCTACGGCCCCAGCTCCACCGCCACCGTCCACATCACCGTGCTGGACGTCAACGAGGGCCCGGTCTTCTTCCCAGACCCCATGATGGTGACGAGGCGCGAGAACATCTCCGTGGGCAGTGTGCTGCTCACGGTCAACGCCACGGACCCCGACTCCCTGCAGCACCAGACCATCAGGTGGGTGAGCCGGCGCTCAACTCCATGAAATTAAACTTGTGAACGGTCTGGGTGGGGGCGAGGAGAGTGTCATGTGACTGGGGCAGCTGGCAGGGGAGTGGCTTCAGGGCCGTGTTCCCAAGTGACCAGCCGGGTCTGCTGGGGCCCAGCTCGGTCCCTGGAGAGGAGACCGCGTGAGGCCTCCTGTCTCAGGAGCTTGACCCCAGCTGTGTGAGAAGGGTGTTGGCGAATCCATTTACACACGAGAGCACTGCAGGTTCAGAGAGGTCCGGCACTCGCTCAAGGCCGCCCAGCGTGGCGGCAGCGGAGGCAGGATGAAACATGGACCATCTGCCACACCCACGGCCGTCCCGTGTGCTGGATGGACCCTGGCTGACCTGAGCAGCCAGACGAGGGAAGAGAGGGACACTGCTGGCTCGGGCAGAGGGCTGCAGGGGCTGGGCTCTGCGGGACGGAGCGGCAGGCAGGGGCAGCCTTGAGCTACGTTGTCCCGGTGCCGCTCTGTCGCTGTTTCCGTAATGAGATGTAATCCAGCGTCCATCCTGCGGTGCCTCCGAGGCTGCAGGCTGCCGTCTGCATGCAGGTCCAGGGCCCGCTCGTCCCTGCAGGAGGCAGGTCTTTCTCTCCCGAAATGTGATCTTCCTCCCATTTGAAGCACAAATCCTCAGGTGTTAGACACGCCCACTACAAACAGGTGTCGTCTTTTCCTGACTGGCAGCGTGGGAAACGTGCCACGGCCGCCCGCTCGGGCCCCTGGCCACAGAGCTGGCTCCCAGGGAGGAAGCCAAAGCCGTTTTCTGGGTTTGCTTTCGCCGTGAGGCTTTCTGAGCTGCTAGACAGAGGCGCGGAGTGAGAACCAAATCCCTCAACCGGGGGCCCTGACGCAGCCGTTCTCCCTTCCCCGGGCTCCGGCGCTGGTCCCCTGCCCACCAGCTGGCAAACGAAACGTGCGATTTCAACATCAAAGGGGAATCTACAGGGGGAACCCTGTAGCTCAGCTGGTGACCTGGTGGCTGGACGTGTCAGGCTGTCTTCAGGGGCGCTTAGCTGTCGCCTCGTGTTTGCGCCGTCGGACGTGGAAGCCAGCCAGGCTGGAGGGAAATGAAAGGAATTAAAACGGGGCCTCTGTCCTCGCTGTCACAGCCTGGGGAGCTGCTGGGCCTGAAAGGGTTAAGGTAACACTTGGGGAGCTGAAGGGGGTGGGGCGCCTGTTCCTGATTAAGCCCAGCTCTGGCTGGTTTGGTGGGGAAATTTGCTGGAAGGTTCCATGGATATTTTGCAGGGTGCATTGGCTACAGGCGGCTCCCTTCCCTCGGAGCTGTTGGGTCGGTGACGGCGGCAGTGCCTCTGACAGCCGGGTCATTCTGAGTGGCCCGGGAGGACTTCCTTCATCCCCTCCAGCTCCAGGCGTCTGCTAGGGCTGCTGTGTGGCAATGCTTACGCCAAATGATTTTCAGACAGAACTCGGCTGTTCAGCCTGCTGGGGAGGGGGTCATTCACGCAGGCAGCCCTGCGGGTGTGTGCGGAGCGCTGGATCTGCGGAGGTGCGGGCTGCCTGAACAAACAGGAAAAGTCAGTGTGGGAGAGGGCCAGGGGAAATAGAAGTCTGTTCTCACCAAATAAGTACAGAGGGGCGTCACGGGCAGGGAGGAGGCAGTACAGCCGCCCCATGATGCTGTCGGGAGCCCAGGAGCCTTCTTGTTCACCATTCTCCCAGGCTTACATCCTCTTCCTCGTAGTGCTTTATGGTTGCCAGTGTTCCAACCCACACGTCTGCATCCCACACCAGAAGGTGGGAGAAAGAAGATGGGTGCCTCCTATTGCCTATTTTAAGGCAACTTCCTGGAAATCAGCCATATTTCAGTTTAAATGCATTGGCCACACCTAGCTACATGAGGCCGTGGGAAGAGTTGTTTCCCGGAGCAGCAGTGTGCCAGCTTGTAAGACTTAAGTTCTGTACTAAGGAAGGAAGGGTGGAGATGGTGATGGAGCCGGAATGTTCCGCCGTGAATGCCCCTGTGCATTGAATCTATTTAGTTTAAGGAAAAAAGAACCCACAGGGTAAATTTTACAAGATGACAATGTCGAAGAATGTTAGATTTTTGCATAATCAGAATGGTCCACAGCGGTGTTGCTAAAGACTGGAAGAGAGCAGTAGGGGTGCAGTCGTTCATCCGCTGGTTCAGTGGCGCTGAGTTAGAGGCAGCACGGCCTCGCGCTGGGCCTGGGGCGGCGCGTCCCCTGGAGGGAGCCGGGCTCTGCTGCTGGTGTGAGAGCACGAACTTGTGCTGCAAATGGTGCTGGGGCGGGGGGGGGAGAGGGAGGGACGGAGGGACGGAGGGACGGAGGCCAGCGGTCAGCGGTCCCCAGCTGAGGACAAAGATCTGGATGACCCCAGTGGCTCGTTTGCAGGCATCACCGAGCAGGCGCTGAATTCTGGGCAAACCCCACCTCCCCAGGTCCCTGCCTCCCGGGTGCTGGTGGCAGCACGCGCTGGGCAGAGGCTCCCACGCGGCCCTGCAGACACGGGTCACAGGTGGTTATTAATGATCCTGCTTTAGAGCCAAGTCGTTCCAGAAACAAAGCAGAACAATCGGTTTGAAAAGTTCACATGTGAAAATGTTTGAGAAGCGGGTACCTACTAGTAGGTTGGGTAGGATTTAGGGTGAGACAGCCTTCGAGAAGATTCTAAGGGGCTCCAAGGTCTTGACCGGAGCCTGGCCCTGGCCCAGCATAGCAGGTGCCTGTGAACAGGTGCACAGGGAGCTGACGGGGGCGTGGCTGGAGGTGTCTGCATCCAGAGATCTTTTTTTTATTTTTTGCATAAGCAGCATAGTTGATTTTTTTTTAAATCTTCAAACACTGACTGATGTCGAGCAACCATAAAAATATTTGCATGTGGCCTCGTTTTAGCCGAGTACCAGGGGAGGCTCCAGCGCACACACGGGCCTCTCGCTCAACCGCAGTCCGTGAAGATCACATCAGCGCCATTCCCGGCGGCCTTGCTCTAAACCGAGCCAGTGTGGGAATCAGATCTGAGTCAGAGCCCCGCCTCCTTCACCCTGACTTCTCTGGGGCTCTGTCTTCTGAGCCACGCCCTGAATCCTCCTCATTGTACTCGGACCCTCCCGAGCTCCACGGCAGAATCCGTCTGTGTGTTCAGACCGGCAAAGAACACAATGTGGAATCATGAAAATCCAGCCCCAGAGCATGTGTGAAGCGGCCCGGTGTCAGTTTTCGTGAGTCGTCCCGTGATTCAGGGCCGGTGCATTGCTGGGCACGTTGTCTAATCTAATACCACAGCCCATGCAAAGCAAATCACGACGGACAACGGGAAATTGAGCACGGGAGGTCGTTAGTGGGCATGGGGCACCTGTTCTGTATCTCCTACGACCTGAGATGTAGAAGGCAGAATCGGCTCCTGGGACAACGGTGCAGTCATTGTTGGCGTTCTCAGAACGCGGACATTTAAGAGGAGCAGACGCTGACCACTCACAGGGAGGGAGGACGGCTTCAGCCCCCAAGCCCCAAGTCCATACCAGATTTAAGAGCTTAATTGGGGATGACCCCCACTTTTTAAATTTTAATCAGCAGCTAAAGACCAGATAGCAGTGTTTCTAGCCCGGAAGATGAGCAGGCTCCCTGTCCTGAAATACAGCATTAGCTCTCCGTGTAATTAAACGTGCTTGCTGACCTCGGTAATAGGATTTGGGGTGAGGACATTTTGCTGCTGTTGTTTTTTAATGAGCTCAGATATTTCTTTCTTGAGTCAACACACACGGAGCTGGGGATGTAAATGAATGGGCTACAGTGGTGCTTTGGTCGTTTCTAATTAAAGCAATGTCCCTTCCCTTGGAAGGTGACGCAGAAACACATTTTACAGCCCTCTCTCGTGTGGACGCCTTCATTATTTATGTAAATGGATTAGCACGCCTGGCGCCTGTTCTCAGTGGCCAGACTTCCTGTTCTGAAGGTGCAGTGGGAAACAAGGCTAATAAATTAAACATTGAATTTTAAAGGTTTAGCAGCTTCCCCGGCTGAGAATAGACTCCAGGCTTTCACAGCGATGATCCAGAGGCAAGAGTTTCGTCGCCGACTTCCATGAAAGGCGCTCATTCTGGCTGCCATGAAGCGGCTGCCCGTTTGGATACACGGTGGCACGGTGATTCTGCCAGTCAACACGTGCTTAGCGTCCGTCTGCATCGTGGCTGCAGACAGTGCGGCCGCGTCCGTTCTCAGAACCGACCCGGGAAACACTGGCAAACGTGAATAGTGTTTCTCGACCAATGTTTTCCAAGCAGTCAGATCTGCTGAGCTTCATTTTTTTCGGTGTTAATGAAGGATCGCCACAGACGCGACCCACAGAGCGTTGATGGAGAAAGCTGCCCGTGTCCGGGCTGCAACACTGCTCGCTTGGTAGGGAGAAGAGAGGAATCTTGTGTCTGTGTCTGTCTGTCTGTCACCAGCACCAGCCCAGCAGCCGACAGGCCCCCGGGGTCTCTCGAGCGGCCTCTGACGGCGGCAGCCCTCACGCGGGCATTAAAACTGCAGGCAGCCGCCCAGCGCATCTCGTGCCCCGCTCCAGGCTCGCTTTCTGAACCGGTCTCCAAGCTGTGCTTTCTAAGAGGAGCCTGCCAGCCACAGCCCTATGCATCTTCAACTTGGGGTTTCCAGAGGGATCCCAGAGGTGCAGGTGGGCGGGGCCCCACGTTGAGACCAGACCTTGTGTGGCGGCGTTGAAGGGTCCTGGAGCCCCGGGTGAGGGCTGCACGGGTGAGACGGGGGCCTCTGGATGTGGATCAGGTGATGATGAGAGAACCCAGCTCTTCACTCATCCCAGAGACATTGCATGAGAGCCCCCAACGTGCCGGGCGTTGGGGCTGCAGCAGCAGGGAAATGGTTAAAGATATCTGTGCTGCTGGAGCTCAGACTGCAGTGGGGGGAGAGAAAATGAGCAGGAAACTAACAAGTGCGACAGGCAGGGCAGTAGCTGGTGATGGACGCAGAGACGGGGAGAGAGACGGGCGCGGCGCGGTACTCAGCTCTACCTAAGAGGCCGGAGCCGGCCCCGCTGACCATGCGGTGTTTCCAGAAGCCAGGGCTTGCCACGCGGTTATCTGAGGAAGCGCAGCCAGGCAGAGGAAGCCGCAGGTGCCACGGCCCCGAGGCAGAGCAGGCAGGCACGCGCCCTGCAGAGGGGAAGCTGGTGAGGGGGGCGCAGGGGGAGATAAGCCTGGGGGTGCGTGGGAGCTAGGACTTTTACTCTGAATAAGACCGGAGAAGCATAAGCCCCCAGCGATGTCAGCAAGCACAGTGGGGAGGTGTTGAGGGCAGAGGAGAGGGCCAGCGGGGAGGGTGTGTGGAGAGTCCACGGAGGAGCAGTGTGGGCCTGGGCTTGGCTGATAGTGCAGGCAGCAAGGGGCAGGCAGACACCGGACGGGGTTCCCGGGGCTGCCCGTGAGTTGTGCATGGGTGGGTAGGGAGGGAGGGAGGGGGAGAGGAGGAGGGAGAGAGAGAAGGGTGAAGGCGGGCTCCTGGGTTTTTGTCCTGAGCAACTGGAAAAGCCGAGTGAGCGTTTAGGCGCAAGGCAAGCTCCCTGGAGCAGTGGCAGAGTTCCCGGGGGAAGGGAAGCTCAGGGGCTGAGGGTTGCTGGGATGCCTTTGAGATGGAGGTCCTGGCTAAGCCCCGCCCCCCGCCCGCTGCAGGGAGGAGCTGCTGCCTGGGCATCTCTGAGCGCCCCCTGCCAGGCACCACAGGTGCTGGCCACTCAGGTGCAACAGTGGAAGAAGATAAACCTCTAGACTAAAAAAAGAAGAAACGAACTAGACAGTGGTTACCTTTGCAAGCCTCAAGGAAAGCAGAACAAAGGGAACCAAGAGAGACAAGTGTGGAAGGCGGCTCAATGTCAGTGTAGACACGAGCACCGTGAGGCAGTGTAGACATCCCTGCTGGAAGGGGGGGGGGGGGCAGGGGATGTCCCAGCTGAGCATCCGTGTGTGAGTGAGGATGTGCACTTCAGAGCCAGGGACGTTTATGCCGAAGAACTTACTTAAGATTTATCTGTCTGAATGGCAGAGAGGAGGGAGAGACAGAGAGAGAACTCTTGTACCTGCTGGTTCACTCCCCACGTGGGTGCAGTGGCCAGGGCTGGGTCTCCCACGTGGGTGGCAGGGGCCCAAGCACTTGGGCCGTCTTCCGCTGCATTCCCAAGCGCGTTAGCAGGGAGCTGGATCGGAAGCAGAGCAGCCAGCACTGAAAGCCGCGTTCCGGGACGGGAAGCCGGCATCACAGGCTGGACCACGATGCCGGCCACTGTGCCGAAGAGCTTTTCAGAGAAAACAGTTTTTCCTTTTGTGAAAGGAGGCACTTCACTGAGAATGACGTCTGCACGCGGTAGAGTGCACGGGCTCTGCAAGTGCCCGTGACGTCTCTATTGTTGTGTTCCAACTGATCCTTCATCAGCTAAGCTCAGGCTCGGTGGTCACAGGGTCTGTTTTGTCTCTGTGCCCCGTTGATTTGCATCCTTTGTGTCTGGGGCCTGGGGAGGAGAGCATGTGGCGAGACATCCCTGAAGTCCACACCGGCCTTCCACAGAACGTCCACGGACGTGCTGCCGCCCAGCGTGGAAATGAAGCAGCTGCCAGGGAGCCTCTGTGGGCCAGTGATCGCTGCTTGATCTTTGGCCCTGGGTGTGTAAAACTAAAACATCCTCCAGCTCAAACATAAATATTTCACAAAGACCTCAAGCGGAGAGCATCTGGCCGCTGGCACAGCATCCCAGCTGGGCTTAGCAGTTCCATCCCCAGAGCACACCTTGACTGCGCACTGCTGTGGCTGCCGCACGCCCTGGTCTGAGCCAGCATCATGGCTCACGCTCTGCCCCATGCCTGCCTCCCCCAGTGCACCAGGCTCACGCGTCCTCTGACACGGTAGCCGGGATCACCCCCAGTTAGGACCTTGAGTGCCTCCTGTTTTATCCTGAATAAAGTCCAGAGCACACCCCGTGGCCCGGGAAGCCCTCAGCATTGGCCTTGCTCCTGGGCCTTCTCTCTCCCTCGCTGGCTGCTCTGCTGCTCTGCTCCCCTGACCTGACCTTCGTCAAGCTTCTTTCCCACGCTCGGGAACTGGGCCAAGCTCTCCCCTCTGCTTTGGGTAACAGTGGATCTTCTCCGTGTGTGGATTCTGCGTCTGTGAGCTCACCTACTCGCTGAGACTTGTGGGCCCAGCTCCACAGTGCGCACTGGCAACCCTGCTGCCTGTATTCCTGGAGGACGGGGGATGTGACCCAGCTGACCCCCACGCTCCCTGCCGAGGGGGCCAGGCCACTCCCCTTCTCAGTCACCCCTCGTCCTGTGACACGGGGACCTGTGTGACATCGGTGCAGTGTCCTGTCTCTCCTTCCTGTGCTTGGGGTTGGTGACTTTGCCAGCGCGGTGCGGACGTGCTGCTGTCTCGTGTCCCCGGGCAGCAGAAGCTGTGATGTGTCTTTCAGAGGAAACGGGCGTGCGTGGTGAGCCTGGCTCGGGCCTGAGCCACAGGACTGCCAGCCTCGAGTCCCACGCTTAGGAAGCAGCGCTGCTCTAAGATGTCTTTAAATAGAACCCCCCGGGGAACCTGGCTAGGGATCGGCTGCTTCACACACAAGCTGTGGCCGGAGCCGTGCCAGAGCCTAACCCGGTGTTTCCCCAGGAGTGAGGTCCTGTGCTCGCCGAGCCAGGGTCTGCAGTAGCCTGCTACAACTGCCCCGCAGCAGCGAGAACTCACTGCACACCCCACCTGCGTGCTCGCTGCCCGCCCCGCCTCTCACGAGGACTGCACCCGTCTGGAGCAGGGCCTGGCACATAGTAGGCACACAGCACGTGGTTGCTTCGCTAACGACTGAGTTGCAAATAAATGGTTTCCAGGCTTTGCACTATAGCGAATTCCATTTAGGAGTTAAAATTGCCTCTTTGCAAAGAGTATTTAAAAAAAAAAAAAGATTTCCACCAGGGTCAGACTTTAATAAACAGTGCAAATGAGTGCTAATTAAATATCTTCATTTAATTATTCCTCGATGCTCTTCCCTGGAGAGAGTGAAGGGAGCTGCTTTTCTCCCAGCACTCCCTGCAGTGACTCTGCCAACCACCCTCGGCCTCACAGACGCCCCTGAGGCCGAGTGTTGCCCAGGGCTCAGTGCTGGGCTCCCAGGCTGCTGATGTCTTAGAAACCTGCAGCGCCAGGAGCACCTGCATGGTGCTTCCTGCTGTGGGGGGGAGGGGTCAGTGCAAGGAAGACTCGCAGCCTCCCTGCTCCCCCATCCTCATTTGCCTACAGCTCTGCACCCTGGGGCCAGCGACACCTGGCCTCATAACTTTGGTTGCAGTTCTTGTTCTGTGTCAGCTTTTCTTTTCTTATTTATTTATTTGAAAGGCAGAGCAATATGGAGAATCTGTCACCCACTGGCTCACCCCAAAGCGACCACAACGACAAGGGCTGGGCTGGGCCAGGCCAAATCAGGAGCCAGGAACTGCATCCTGGTCTCCCACGTAGGTGTCGTAGGTGTCGGGGGCCCAAGCACCTGGGCCATCCTCCACTGCCTTCCCAGGTGCATTAGCGGGGAGCCGGGTCCAAAGCAGAGCAGCCGGCACTTAAACTGGCACCCATACGGGATGCCAGCCCTGCAAGTAGCAAATGAATCCACTGTGCCACAGCACCAGCCCCTGTGCCATCTTTTCATGGAGCCGAGATGGGCACGAAGGGCCAGGTGTTGAGTAAGGCAGCCTCTGTGGACCTCACTGCCTGTGCCAGCTACTCAGCTCTGCCACTGTCGTTCAAATGCCACAGCCGTGAATAGCCAGGGCTGTGTTCTGATAAAACTATCTACTCAGGCAAGCAGAGGTGCATTGGCCCAGCGGTTGAAGTCTGCAGACCCCACGGTACAGCCCTTCCCCTGTTATGCTGTCTCCACTGGTCTGTGTTCAGTCCACACTGCGAGCTCTTTGGGGAAGCCCCATGTCTTGTTCTCTCCACGTCTGGTACGGCGCACCACAGAGCAAGGCTTCAGTCAGTATCTGCTGAATTCATGGCTTCTGAGACATGGCCCCCGAAGCACAGGTGCCATGAAGCATGCGGAGCAGGTGGGAGGTGGACCAAGCCCCAGCGGCAGCCTGTCCGCAGTACCTGCCTCCTGCTGTCAGAGTCACAATTGTCTTCTGTCAGCAAATCCGTGTAATAGCCCCATACACATGCAGCAAATAACCTCCGCAGGGGGACCAGCATGCACACATCAGCTGGGGTCTGCTTCCCCTTGAGACCCAAGTTAACAGTCTTAGGTGCCAATTCCCTGCCCTGCAGCAGTCCAGGGACTTCCCCGGATCCATGGGAACCCCGGAAGTTTCCAGGAGGACCCCCTGTGTGTGAGGAGGTTGCTTCTGGCCCCAAGGTTGCTCTGCTCTCCTGCAGGTGCCAGGCTCTTACATCCCGTGCTGCCTTCTCCTCAGCTCCCTTGGGTGCTCCCGGGCATACACACTCTTGAAGGCACTCAGGCCATCATCACTCAAGCCCCATCACTGGGGGCTCGTGGTCCCCTCAAACCAGGCTGTTTGGAGGCACAGCAAGGGCAGTTACAGATCATCAAATCCGCTGAGCCCTAGGCAGCCCTCGGGAGTATGTTGTTCCCTCCTGCCCTGGCTCGGTACGTCTCACCAGACACATCCCCCTACGAGGACCCCACGCTCGGCCCCCTGTGATTCTTCCCCTCTGCCCCTTCTCTGTGTGCAGCAGTGTATAGAGATGTGATTGACATGTAATCAATGGCACGGGTTTAACATGTATAAACTATCACCACGATCAAAGCCGTGCACCTGCCTCCTGCCTGTCACTTGCTGCAACCCCTGGTCGGGTATCTGTCACCACGGGCTAGTGTGCATTTTCTGAGGTTTGTAGAAATTGCACCACAGCGTACACCATCTCGTCTGTCTGACTTCTTTGGCTCAGTGCAATAAGCTGGGACCACTGCGCTTGTCACCTATGCCCTTGTTCTCCTGTAAGAGCACAAAGACCTTCTGCCAAGCAGTTCAGTTCCCTGCAGCCCCTCACACCCTTGGCTGGTAACATTGTTGGGAACATAGTTGGAGTCAGGCCAACAGAAGCAGTGAAAACTGGAACAGTGGCCCCCAGTGAGACAGACGATGAGCAACAGGAAATGTGTAAGGATGTGCAGGAGTGTTCACACAGCCAGCAGCAGTGGCTACTTCTAGAACACTGTGGCAAGCTTGGGGAAGGGAGCCGCCCATTTCTTTTATGTACAGTGCCTAAATGTACTCCTGCATTCATTCTTTCTTCAGTCATTTAAACTTTTTTAATGAAAAATACATGCTCGTTATATAAAAATTAACACCGCGCGGAATAAAGAAGTCAATCAGAAGTCACCTGGAATCCCACCACCCAGATAGGGCCCCCTCGTGTTCCATTTTGCGAATTCCACAGGGGAGAAGCAGCCGCCCATATTCTGGTGTGTTCTGTGTAGTGGAAAAGACCGTGGGAAATGCTGTCAGCTTCCTGGGGTGCTGAGTCGTGTTTATTTTTTTTAAAGAGCTACTAATTTTTGATTAACAAGAATGAGTGTAGCATTTAAACAGAATCTAATTACACCCTCTTTCACTTCTCAACAAAACAACATTATTGACCCCCAGGTGTGGAGCCAGGACTCGGGGCGTATGGCTCCGAGCTGGGGGACCATGAGGGACATTTTTCATGTCACTGCTGAGACAGTCGAGTGAGCGCTCCCACAGTGAGGTAGCTCGGCTGCAGGTCACATCCCCGGCTGAAGCCAGGCTGGGTAATAACTCACTCTGGCATCACTTAATTCTGTGACGGCCACAACCGCTGAGCTGGAAAAGATGAGGTGCTCAGGGTCAGAGAAGGCAAAAGGCAGCCGAAGGGGGCGATCGGGGTGGCTGCATAAAGTAGCCCAGCGGTGACTGCAGTGCCCCCGGTTTGGTTCTTTCCTAAGTGACATTTTTGCACGTCTCCTTCATTGCTTCATTTAGCCCCCTGGTATCCATGGGGCCCATTCTATGCTGCAGTCACAGAGGCCGTCCCTGGCCACCTGCCGTGGTCCCTGCACAGCTGCTGTACCTGTGCAACTGACGGAACGGGCGTTTGCCCAGCAGGAGTTTGTACTAAAACTAGAACACCCAGGTCCCCAGTGTGGATTTGCAGACTTGCACTGGTTCCCCACACATGTCGCCTTCTCGTCTGCCTCTGTGCTAGGGTGGCCAGGCCTCCCCCTCCCCCAGGACACGCTGGCCCGGCACACCAGCACCACGGTCAGCTCACACCCACACTGCGGTTCAGCACCACGGTCAGCTCACAGCCACACTCCGGTTCAGCACCACGGTCAGCTCACACCCACTGCCCAGGGCCCTCTCCTCAGCACCTCTGCTTTGCCCCTCCTCTGCTGGCCCTCACTCCTCCTCACTTGCACCTGGCCCGAGTCTGCACACCTGCTGAACACGCTAAACATGCCAGGCATGCTTCACTGGAGGTTCAGCTCTGTCGCCCGGGGGAGGGGCCGTGGGCAAATTACTGAGCCTCTCCCTTCCTCATGCTCCTAGATGGAAAAGGGGCTCATCCTACAGCCATTGGGAGGATGAAATAGGCTAATCTGGAAAAGCTCTTAGTGCCTCCTGGAAGGTGATAAGAACCCAACACGCATTAGCTCTAATCGTGATCCTGCAAGGATCCTCCCAGACATCCTGTGCTCTGAGCCCTCCCTCATCACCCGCTCCATCCCCACGTGGGGCTGGGCTGCCCCTCCTTGGTGCCTGCTTGGCACAGCTGCCATCTCTCTCTGTTTGGAGTCATGGTGAGCATACCCCCTGCTGCAGGAGGTAATCCCCCAATTCCCGGCGACTCCACACAAGTATCTCACTCGTATCACAGCCTGATTGCAGATGGTGGGGGTGGGAGTGGTTTTGCTCCACAGCATCATTCAGGAATCCAGGCTCTACGGTTCCTTCTACCTCAGGAGTCTGCCTCTTCAGTGCGTGTCCTCCAGGGTTGCTGTGTAGAGAGAGAGGGAGAGGAAGACAGAGAGAGAGAGAGAGAGGTCTTGCTGGGACTTTGTGGCCACGCCAAAGTGTGGCATGATCACCACACACACACACATACACTCTTCCTTACTCTGACCTAGCTGCAAAGGAAGCTAAGAAATGCACCCTGTCTATAAATCTAAAAGGAAAATAACATACTCTCTGCAGCTGTGAGGCATCTATAACCAGCCCCCCCTTACTAGGCTAGGAGGTTCTCAGAGGACGTGGCCTGTCCCTGAGTCTCTCGTCCCACAGTTGTTCTTTGCTGCCTTCTCTTGGGCTGGGTCTTAGGAATTAGCTGCAGAGCTGACCACCTGGTGCTGTGGGGCAGGGCTTTCCTAGTGCAGACCGCAGAAGGTGCAAGGACACGGGGGGACTGGGGGACACTGGCCCTTTGGGAACTATAAGCAACAGCAGCCCCTGGGCTGCACACATCACCGCCTAAAGCAGCCCACGCGCACACAAGCACTGAAGGCTTGCGTGGCAGGCAGGGATGGGGCAGCTGGGACGGCAGAACCCACACCCGCGAGTGGAGGCCAGCGCGGCAGAGCCACCTGTGCGGCCCGGCTGTGCAGCCTGCAGCTCCTGGCTCTCCTCCTTGGGTCTCTGCTGTGGCTTGGACGTACTTTGTTCCCCTCCATGTAGCGAGGTTGAGGTGGCAGGGACTTGTAAGAGATGGAGCCTAATGCAATGGAGTGAATGCCCTTGGAATGAGAGGGGGGACCCCAGCCCCCACGTCCTGTTTGGAGAAGTGACCTTTCTCCCATACGTGCCTGTGCTATGCTGTCCTGACCTTCAGCTAAATCCGCCTCTTTTCATCATAAACGTAGCCCACCGAGGGCATTCACAGTGCTCATGTAAAGCAGACTGACACGGTCTCTAGATTCTTCCAATAGAGCTATATCCTTGAGACAAGAAAATGCATTGTGTCAAACAGTGCTTTAAAAAGAACCAGTTAGGGAGGAATGCAAATTGGTAGGAACTTTCTAAAAGACTGGTTGCAGGATGTATCAGCTCCTTCCAAACAGTCACGCTCTTCCGTACCTGTTAATCCTATGCCTAGGAATTTATCTCAAAGAAATAATCCAAAATGATGTCAAAAGCTTACAGGCTCTGCAAACAGATTTATGTGCAGAGCTGTAGACTGAAGCCTTATTTATGATGGCAAAAAGTTAGAAAACAGCTCCAACAGCGTCCAGCAGCCGAGGCTGGATGCATAAATGATGGGGTCACCATTTGATGGAATAATATACAGTGATTAAAACTGGGTCATATAGGAATTTTTAATCTAGGGAAATTGTTGCTGATGTTAGCTGAAGTGGGAAATGCAGGCTACCCCAGCTAGTAATCTGTGTGATCCCAGTTATGTAGCTCACACGTGGAAAGAGAGCTTGAACAAAATAGGCAAGGTTAGGAGTGAGTCTCCCAGGCTCCTAGAATTCCTGATGATTTTTTTAACTATTTTTTACATTATTCTGTATTGTCAAAACTGAATGCTAAACATTTACGTAAATAAACAGAAAAAATCATTTTAAGAATCATTTTAAGAAGCAAGGTGCGTGGAAGCGGTCTTCATAGCACGGAGGTTTTTCCTCCAGCTCTCCGAGAACTCCAGAGCTGGCCTTGCCCGCCTGGGCCTGAGTCTGTACAGACACAAACCAGCACCTGCTGCCTGTGACACGCGTCCTTCAGCTGTCACAGCTGCCCAAAGTAGCTCATCTGAAGCCTCATCCAGACGACCCTACACGCAGCCCTGTTTGCTTCTATTTTTCAAACAAGGAGAAATGAAAAGGGCTTGTTCCTTTGCGAGTAATAGAAACATGTTTCTTGGCAGCTAAAAAATGACAAGGACCCTTCACCCAGATTCCCCAGCATGCCCCTCCCTCGCCTTGGGTACGGTACAGAAATTGTCCCGGGAACGTGAGGTGACTTCCCATTTTTGCTTGAAGATCAGTTACAAGACAGATATGGGGTTATGGATGTTTTCCCTGGGTGTTTTTTTTTAAGATTTATTTATTTGAAAGTTACAGAGAGAGAGACGGAGACTGAGACAGAGAGACAGAGACATCTTCCATCACTTGTTCGCTCCCCAGATGGCTTCAACAGCCATAACTGGCCAGGCTGACTCCAGGATGAAGCCAAGAGCCTCATCTCTGTCTCCCACGTGAGTGTCAGGGGCCGGCCCAGGGACTTGGGCCATCCCCACTGCTTTTCCCCATCCATGAGCACGGAGCTTGATCAGAAGTGGAGCAGCCGGGACGTGAACCAGCGCCCATATGGGTGTCACCGATGGCAGCTTGACCTGCTGTGCCACAACACTGGCCCCTTTACTCTTTTTTAAAGATTTTATTTATGTGGTTATTTGAAAGTTGGAGCTGCAGATAGAGAGGGAGAGACAGAGAGGATGAGATGGGTTTTAACCCAGTGCGGTTATGTTGTTAAGAGAGGTAATAAGTAGTGACCGGCTCTGCAAGCTGCAGGGACACACACTTGCTCTCACTTGCAGGCAGAGTGTGAGCACAGAATGCCTTGTCGAATCCGTGCACTGAGCCCAGCGCCAAGCTAATGACCCTCGCAAGGGGAGTTGAGCGTGTTTGGGGGAACGTTTGCCAAGCCCCAGGTGTGGATTCAGCCGGACTCCCCAACCTCAGAGCAGGTGGGGCCCCCGCTCCTCCCCAGAGAGTCATTGTGCAGGGCAGCTGGTGGCTCCTGTGCCGGCGACAGTGCCATTTCCCAGCAGAGCAGTTCCAGGAATTAACTCCTCCTTCCTTGCCAATCACCTGCTGACTCTTCTTAAAATTGAATTTAAGCTCTGTTAGAAAATTGTCGAAAGCCTTCAATGCTCATTTTTCACCAAATTGGACTCCATAATGTTACCATAATAGGAAAAAAAAAATCTTCCAAAGTTCAATTGGAATTTTTTCTATTACCTTAGTAATAAGGGTCCAATTTCAAGAAAACGGTTCTAGCGTGAGTGAAATCGCACTCTGTTGGGCCGCGTCCAGCTGTGTCCCACACTCCCTGGGGTGGGCTCTCTGGGAGGCCAACAGTAATTTGAAACTTCCAGATTTGTCTGGCCTCATCTCAGGATGAACCGTTTTGTGTAGGTGAATTTTCTGTGAAGCTGATGGTCACCCCTTCGAGTAATGTATCTTTGTGTATTTTTGGCTAGGATTCTAAAATATACACTTTCCTGGTTGTTACCAGGGTGTGGAAATGGAGCTTAAAGTAATTGGAGGCACAGCAGGTCCCCCTTTACCTGCAGGGTGGGTCCCGGTCCCCACAGTGGATGCTGCAGCCACAGGTAATACCAAGCCCTGTACCTGTAGGATTTTTTCCTGTGTTCCCCGATCCTTGGGAACTTGGACGATTTAACTTATAAATCACAGGCAGTAAGGGCAGCAGAAAGGATAATAAAATGGAATCATGGTAGCAGGAGGCTGCAGCGACATTGCCACGGGCGCTACTCCTGCACTCTGCACTTTAAGTAAAATGAGGGTGGTTTGAACGCGAGTGCTGTGGAGCCATGACAGCTGAGCTGACTACCAGTGACCCGTGCATAGTGAGTTGTGCACACGGTGTGGGTGAGCTGGGCACAGAGCTGGATAGTGTGAGATTTCATCACGCCACTCAGAATAGGCTTCAGTTTCAAACCTGTGAGCTGTGAGTTTCTGGAATATTCTAGTTAAGCTTTTTGCGCTACAGTTGACTTAAGGTAACTAAAACCACAGAAGGGTGGGAGTGGCTGCTACGGAAGCTCGCACAGGTTCATACGGGAGCGCTGTGTTCTGTCTTTGTGCTTTCACACGAATGCCTACTGTGGTCTTGACACCTGCCTCTAGGAATCCCCCTGGAAAGTAGACCAGATAACCAAGCTTTATAAGAGTTGTGATATAAAAAAGGCAAACTATGCAGGTTGGAGAAGCTAAGAGAAAGCAGACCCAGCACCACTGGGCAACTGGCGCATTCAGTGGCGTTCATCATTCTGCCCTCCAAGCAGCCCCAAGACGGGCCTCGTCCCCATCTCACAGACGGTGCTGGGAGGCGGAGTTTACGCGCCTGCACTGAGAAGCACCCCCCACTCAAGGTCACAGCAGACCTCTAGCATTTCTGTTGTGCGGGGCTCGTGTGGGCGTGGTCAGCTCCGTCTCCACAGTAGTGGAGCCCACACGGGTCTTACTCAGTCTGGGGCTCCTCCTGTCCACAGAGATCTCAGCAGTCTCCTGCTGAGCCTTCCTTGAGGAGGGTGAGCCCCGTGAGGATGGCCCAGCCTTGGCTCCCCGCCTGGGATGAGCTGTGGGATTGACCCCAAGCTGATGGCATCTTCCACTGTGCCGAGTGAGGCAAAAAGAAGGCCCTGGGGTCTCCCACTGTGTGCAGAGGGAGAACTGCGCCCACCATTCATCGATGTCCCCCGCAGCCCGTCAGTGGGTCCATAACTTGGGAAGGACCCAGGGCATGCTAAGCCTGGAGATTTGTCTGTGTTAGTGAAATCGCTGGCTATGCTTTTTTTTTTAAGATTGATTTATTTATTTGAAAGGCAGAGTTACAGAGAGAGGCAGAGAAAGGTCTTCCATCCGCTAGTTCACTCCCCAGATGGCTACAACAACCGGACTTGTAGGAGCCAGGAGCTTCTTCCGGGTCTCCCACGTGGGTGCAGGGGCCCAAGGACTTGGGCCATCTCACACTGCTCTCCCAGGCCACAGCAGAGAGCTGGATCAGAAGTGGAGCAGCCGGGACTAGAGCCCACCCTAAATGGCCTCGTCTTAACCCAGTGGCCTGTTACCTGAGTGACCGGAGCTTAAGGCTTCAGCATAGGAATTCAGAGACACAGTTCAGCCACTATTAAAATTTGGGGCTCCACATTTTTAAAAATTTTTTTAAGATTTTATTTATTTGAAAGAGTTACAGAGAGAGGTAGAGACAGAGAGAGAGGTCTTCCATCCGCTGGTTCACTCCCCAGTTGGCCACAACAGCCGGAGCTGTGCCGATCCTAAGCCAGGAACCAGGAGCTTCTTCTGGGTCTCCCACATGGGTGCAGGGTCCCAAGGACTTAGGCCATCTTCAACTGCTTTCCCAGGCCATGGGGCCTCCACCTTTTAAAGGAGTCAGATGACAATAGCCGTCAGATCCAGCTGGCGCATGCCTGGTGGGGACAGGCTCAGTGCAGAACCAGAAACAGAATCATGGCAGCCAATAGAGTAGAAAATGAGGCCTGTGTCCAAGAAGAAACACAGGCAAAATGCAAGTCGCTGACTTTCTCTTAATTCGTTGTGTGTTAGGGGAAGATATCCTGGCACTAGACTCAGCGGGCTTTAGCCTCGGTCCCTGCCACCCAGGGGCAAACATATCCACCTGTCCAGGCGCAGCTGCCTGCCCTTCTTCCCTGAGGGCTGCCTGACCCTGTCCTTCCACTAGGCCGGTGCAGCCTGTGTGGACACATCCCGAGAGCTAAGGGTGACCGCCAGCACCTGCTGAACATGGTGACCCCCAGTGAGCCCTGGCGTTGCCCAGTCGCTTGACTGCCCCAGTGACCGTCCATCTTGTCCAGGGGACGCGGTGAGATGCTCACCTGAGTGCAGGCACGGCTGCCTCGTCTCCCTGAGCAGTGAGGTGTGTGGGCCAGTCCTCGCTGAGAAGGGGTCCTTACCTCTACAATTAAAGCCCTTGCCAGCCTCCTCTTCCATTTCTCCTGTGTTCGGAGCGAGGGGACGGGTGAGCCAAGCCCACAGCACCTGCCCGTCTGTCTTCACACTGTTTGTAATCTGCGTCTTTATAAAAACCTGCAGTGCTGAGGTGAGGAGAACGGCCCAGGTGTGAACACGATGGGAGCTCACGGGAGGAGCAGACCCGGTGAGGTGGTCACAGGAGGTGGTCTCCTGGGGCGGGCAGGGGCAGGCAGACACTGGGTGGGGCCAGTGTGGATAAGTGGGCTCAGGAAAGCCTCTGGGGGCTGGCTCTGTGGCACAGCAGGTGAATTAGCCCCCTGTGACACCAGCATCCCACATGGGCCCTATGAGTCCTGGCTGCTCTGCTTACAATCCAGCTCCCTGCTAACCCACCAGGGAAAGCAGTGGGGGGGGGGGGGGGGGTGGCTCAAGTGCTCAGGGCTCTGCTACCCACATAGGGGACCCAGGTGAAGTTCTAGGCTCTTGGTTTCAGCCTGGGCCAATCCTGACCATTATGGACATCTGGGAAATGAACCAGTAGATGGAAGATTCTCTCTCTCTCTCTCTCTCTCCCTCCCTCCCTCCCTCCCTCCCTCCCTCTCTCTCTCTCTCTCTCTCTCTCCCCCTCCCTCCCTCCCTCCCTCCCTCTCTCTCTCTCTCCCTCCCCCTCCCTTCCTCCCTTCCTCCCTCCCTCCCTCCCTCCCTCCTTCTCTCTCTTTATAGCTCTGCCCTTTTAAAAAAGAAAAACAAAGCTGATAGGACGGAAGAGCAGTAACTGGGGACCCAGAGGAAACCCCTTTTGCTGGAGCAGACAGGGACGGTGTGAGGACAAACAGGCAGCACTGCAGAGCCAGGCCCAGCACCCTGGACTTAGCTGTCTACTGGGTGGATGGTTCCATATGCAGAGAGCATTGTGGGATGATCTCGAGGGCTCTGGAGCTTCTGAACCTGTTGGGAAGCAAGGGAGACGGAGTGGTGGGGCGCGGTGAGAGCTGGCTCATCACGAGACCTGTGCTGGCCACGCCTCCCTCTGAGCCCCAGTTCTGTCATCCTGGAAACGGCCATGACATCCCCAGCCTCAAACAATGGCTGTGCAGGTACCATGAAACGGCGTGTGCGTGGGGCCGACGCCGTGCCCAGTCCAGCAGAGGGTCAAAGAGCCAGATGTGGCTCTGTCTTCCCAGGCCCACGTTCAGTGACGTGAGGGAGCCACTTGAACGTGGCCACAGTGGAAACATTTGCCCCTGGAGATAAGCAAACGCTGCTCAGCTGGGCTTTCATTCCCTCTGAAGAACCAGACCTGAAACATTCGCACGTGCGCCTCTGACACCTCTGCCGATGGGCGCCATGGCAGCCCCAGCAGCCAGCCAGCTCACAGCGTCCTGTCCAGGCTCCCCAGAGACTGGCGGCTGAGGGTGGGACTTCCCACCGGCATCTTGTTCAACAGCCTGACCAGTGAAGAGTCCCTTGATAACACAACAGCTTCAGAGTCCCCCGATTTGATTCAGTGGCCATGGATTGAATCGTCGCCTTGATTTTTTACTACGCCGTGGTCCCTCCGAGGAAGGCCAAGTTCCTAAATCACACACCTGACAGGTGCCGTATTTCTGAGCCCAGAGCCGAGCTGTGACCTTCCAGCTTCACGGTGGCTGGAGCTGGGTGACGTGCATAATAAAGAGACTCCATGGAGCATTTTTAAATATGGAAAGAAACCCACATCAGATAGAGGTGTCACTCTGAGAGCGGCTCCCGGAGCCGAGGCCATCCATCTCCCGCCCGCCCCCACGCCGACGTGAAAACCACGGTGACGTTCCCTCCGCTGCAGGATCCCGAAACAACGGCTGGGCAGCCTTGTGCGTGCCGAGGACCGTGCTCCCTCTGGTGTGTCAGCGCAGCCTGCTCGGGAGTGTGTTTGCAGCAGCTCCTCACTGGCGTGGAAGCGAGGGCTCGCCCAGCTCGGTCCCTGCCTCGGGGACCCCCAGGTCACAGGCGGAGGTGGCTGAGCCAGGTCCGGTTTCCTCTGCATGAGGACCCTCCCCTGCCCACACCCGCGTGCCCATGTGCTCATCAAGAAGCTCTCGTGGGCGTCCCTGGGAGGCTGGCTTTGAACACCCTCCGGCAAGGAGCCCCTGCCACCCCCCCTCCAGCCACTTCCCACTCCCCAGACTGTCGCCCTGTGTCATGGCTGTCAGAGCGTGTCACTCTCGGGGGCCGCTGTCTGCTACTACGTTTGCTTGTGGCCTCTCCCCCTCTGCTAGAAGGCAGGGAGCCCACATCTTGTTCTCCCACACACCTGCAGAGTGGAGGAGAGTCCGTGGTGTGAGAGCTGCCCAGGGAAGCCTGGAGGGGTGGTCGCCTGGCCAGCACCTCTAGCAGCGATGGACCCGTGGGTGGGTGGAAGCCTGTGTGGATGGACGCAGGGTGGACTTGGTGGTTCAAGCCCCAGAGTGTAGGGAGTCCATTCCTAGCTCAGCCAGTGCTCCTGCAGGGCTGTGAGCTCAAGCCCCTGGGCCTGTTCCCCAGAGGCCCCTGGAGTGCACCTGGGAAGCTCCCCCCACTCCCCAGACTCTTGCCTCCTTTCCCTTCCCTCTGCCCCCGCCCAGTATCAAGTGAGCAAGGTCAGTGATGGATGGGGATAGGCAGGACAGAGGCTGCTGGGCACCAGAGGCCACTGGCAACAAGGCCAGTTCCTAGCGGAGACTGGGTGGGGGCGGCTCCCTTGAGACGGCCCTGGCACGACTCTGCTTCTCGCCAGCCTTCCTCCCAGCTCTGGGTCATCCTGCCTCTGAGAGCCCCTTCTGGGTCACCTCACACACTCCTGGACCCTCCCCTGAGCCCCAGATACGCGTGACATCCGGGCAGCAGAGCAGCTGCAGCCCGCGTGTGTCCTCCAGGCCACCTGGTCGGGAGGAGGTAGGTGTGTGACAGTCGCTGTCCGTGTGACAGCTGTGACGAGAGCCACCTTCAAGGGAAAACAAGACAGAGTGACAGCGGCCGAGGGAAGGAGGCTTGGCCGAGCTGGGACTTGAGGGTGACGAGGGCGAGGATGCTCATGGAAGGAGCGGCATAAGCAGAGGCCCAGAGGCTGCGGGTGCTCGACCACTTGCTGCACTACAGGCAGCGCTGTGAAGGGTCTTGCGTGTCTTGCTGCAGGATCCGAGCCTTTGTCTGCGGACAGTAGGGACGCCCGAAGGCCTGGACCAGTCCAATCCGGATGTGAGAGGCTGCTCATTCAGATACCAGACAGGAGAGAGGAGAGAGAGGAGCCTGGGGGACCAAGGGTGAGGGGGCATGCCCTGCACTAGAGGAGTCTCCAGGAGAAAGCCAACATGCGTCCCAGCTAAGGACCCGAAGGAGGTGGAGTGCAAAGCCCTCGGTGATTAACTCGCCGTGGATGGCGAAGGAGGATTCCGACCGTTTGCCCAGTGGGCGGAAGCTTCCGGCCTCCTCACTGGCTCCTTCCATCTGATAGCAGCACCTGCTTCTCCATTCTCCATTAAACCCTCTGGGAGGGGTTAGCGGAGGGCATCAGGCCCCACCTGAGGCCTCCAGGCAAGAGCTCCAGGGCCAGGGCCCAGGCGCCTGCACGTCGGAGGCCCACAGGGGACTCTGGGTCCTGAACCATAGCTCACAGAGGCTGGGAAACCCTGCTCCAGTCTCCTGTGCCAGTGTGTAGAGAGGGCTGAAGGCTGACCCCTCCAGGCCAGCAGAGTGGACTTGAACAGACCACTCACACACTGGGCTCCACCAAGACTCTGCCCGCAAGAAGCATCATGGCACATCTGGGCACAGCCTGCCTGGTCGTTTGGTGCTGAATCCAGAGGAGAAGTCAGCCCAGAACATTCTCAAGTGACGCCCAGTGCTGCCCTGGCCACTGGCATCAGGACGTTAGACGATGAAACCAACAGTGCACAGCAGCCCAAGCAGGCAAGAGCAGAAACAGCTGTAAGAACTGGTTTCCAATGAGGGTTTCCAAACACTAATTTTCCGGAACAGAAAATCAAGTTGTGCACCTTCGCTTCGAGCCGTCAGCTGCAGTGAGATGGAAGATGCTTCCCTCGTGCTGGCCGTGAGCTGTCCGAGCCATTCGTGCCGCAGAGCAGGGCGGCTGCGCCGTCCGTCGACTCCCAAAGAGCTGACAAATGGGTGCTGCATGGGTCCTGCATTTGCGTGGGCTCCTGGAGCATAAATCCACTTCTCCCGATCTTGCTTTTAAAAAACTATGCCCCTGAAGGCAGAGTGAGCCATGCACATCCACATTCCTCCCTGGCTGTTCATTTTTCTCACCTGGAGTGACTGTCTTCCCTCTCTGCGCATGACGCTGCTGCGTTGTGCGCGTGACGCTGCTGCGTTGTAAAACGTCACCCGTCGCATAGGAAGAATGAGCAGCACCATGGCTTGAATCTGCCCACCGGGGGTAGTTCCACAACTTTGCTCACCCACGAAGAGCAGTCGCTTTGGTCAAGACTGTCATGATTTATCAGAGTTAGAAGGAAACTTAGAAGCCACCGTTTGCGTTGTCGTCTGTTTCTTGCAGCACCCGAGGCCCGAGAGCAAAAGGCATGAACTGAAGGTCACAGGTCAAGTTCATATCAGGACCAGGTCTGTTCAAGATTGGGAAAAACTTCTCCAGCCAAACAGCCTTCTTGGCCCCATCCACGTTGGTGGCGGTGGCCGGGGATGCAGCTCCCGCCGAGGGCGGCCAGGGAGCCCCTTTTAGGCTCAGCATGAGCCGAGCAGGCAAAAATGGGAGGAGAAGCAGCTATCTCTGCCAGGTTGGGACCCTCTCCATTCAGTAATGGAGCATCCTGGAGACCGTCATGGGACAGTGCTTGGTTTTCAGCAGTGCGTGGTTGTTTGGACTCTGCTGTGGCCGGCGTTTCTTTAGGGGCCCTCAGAGGCTCGGGCCCCAGGTCTGTAGTTAACAGCAGAACTAAGAGCCCAGAAACCTCCCTGCGCTGTGGGGTGTCGAGATGGGGCGTGTGGGAAGTGATGAGACTGGAGAAGGTTGTCCTGGTGGATCCTCAGGATGAAACGGGCACGGAGGGTGACAACGTGGAGAGACGGCGGGAGCCTGCTCCCTCTGGCCACGTGGTGCCCTGCTCTGCCGTGGGACTGTCCCCAGAGGAGCAGAGCCCAGGTGCCCAGACTGGACTGGGACGCTCTGAGGCCGCCTCCCTTCCTGAGCAGCTTGTCCCAGGCTTCCTCATAGCAACACAGCAGAGCACTGTCTCCTCGATGGCTTTTTTGTTGCTTTTACGGTTGATTTTGAAAGATTTACAAAGAGCGAGGGGAGGAGAGAGGGCGAGAGGGAGAGAGATTCCATCTGCTGGTTCACTTCCCAGGTGGCCACGATGGCCAGGGCTGAGCCAGACTGAAGCCAGGAGCCAGGAGCTTCTTCATCCAAGTCTCCCACACGGGTGGCGCTCGAGTGTGTGTGTGTGTGTGTGTATACATACGTGTGCATATGTGCATGTATGTATATATTATGTGTGTGCATGTGTGTACGTGTGTATTATATATGTGTGTGTTTATATGTATTGTGTATCTATGTGTATACATACGTGTGCATATGTGCATGTATGTATATATTATATGTGTGTGTGCATGTGTGTGTATGTGTGTATGTGTGTGTGTGTTTATGTGTATTGTGTGTGTGGCAAAGGCACGCCCACTCTGACTTCCTGTGGCGGCAGACAGAGCGATCTCGGCACAGAGCTCCGCCATGCCCTCTGCCGTGTGCCAGGCGGTGCCCTGCAGTGAGTGCGCCAGCCTGGGCGTGGCCGCGACAGAGTCTGTTGGAGCAGGAATGGCGTGCGCTCCCCTTCCTGGCCTCCTCGCTCAGTCACCGGGGTTTACACAATGCCGCGGACGCCTGGGGAGGAGAGGAAGCTGATAAACAACCCGTGCCTCTCAGCCTTCGAGGGGAGACATGCAGAGGCAGCGTGTGTTTATGTACTCGGCTCGGCCAGGTGGGATTGCTGGGATGTGACAGGTGTCGATCAATAAAAACAGCAGCGATGTGGGCCAAGCTAATATTTACACAGTCCTGGCGTAGCCCGTAGCAAAACACTGCAGACGGAGTGGCTTACACGGCAGAGGTGTTGTTCTTTCCCTCAAAGCCGTGGAGGCCAGGAGTCCTGCTGGGGGCCCAGCCCGCCCAGCGCTTGGCGAGGGCTCTCCTGGTTTGCACCTGGAGGGAGGGTGAGGGGTTGTGAGAGCCCCTCGTGGGTCTTCGCCCCCAGGTCACAGCCCCCTCCCCGACAGCCCCCTTGCACCGTAACTGCTTCCTCTGGGGCCCGTCTGCAAACACAGCCACACCGGGGTCAGCACTTCAACACCCCCATCTGGCGGCAGGAGAAGCGTGTGGTCCATAGTGAACTCCAGTGCACGCGTTGCCTGTGCGCATGTGTCCCTGCACATAGAACGCTGTGTTATGTCTTTCCGTACACACGCTCGTGCTCCGTCCGCCTGGTGCTTGTATCTAGACACCACCTGTGATAGCGACATTGCACAGAGAGCAGAAAGAGTGGACTCTGCGAAGAGGGAAATAGAGTCGTGGAGATGCAAAAATGTCTTCGTAATAATAGCTTTCTATTGCCAGAAAACAAACCTTATTGCCAAAGAAATACAGGCTCCTGGTAGCAATTCTAGAAACTCAAATGAGCAGAACGCTGCTGCAAACCCCAGCAGCAGCCAGTGTAGCTCCTCCTCAAGCCCTAGGCAGGACGGAAGGCACCGCCGCTGAAGACCAGGCGCTGGAGCTGGGCCAGGTAGTCACATAGGAGCGAGGTGACCTGGAGGAGGTCGCTTAGCCTGAAGGAGGCGTTCGCTTCCCCATCTGTGTGCCGGGGCACCCATCCAGCCACGTGGACTGATTCCGAGTTAAATGAGCTAAGCGCTCGGCGAGTTTCGGGCACGAAGCAAGTGCTGAGTACATATTACTGCCGTTTCACTATTGGTGGCGTCTTCGCCGTGCTCATTACTGTGGGTTTGGGATGACGCGTCCAGCCCTGTGAAGAAGCCGTGGCACACGGGGTGTGGTGCAGGAGGGCTTTTGAGCTGCCCTGGTGCGTTGGGTGGGAATCGAGCAGCGTGTCCCGAGCTTGCCTGTGGGTCCTCGCTGGGCTGCGCGGGCACCTGTGTGCTCCGCAGAGGTGCAGCTCGGCCCTGCATCCCCACCGCAGGCACGCGGGTGTCCGGTCTCTGCGAGGTCCATCACAGTTCTCAGCGTCTGCACTGATAACTCGCTCTCCACTCTCTGCTCTCCGCTCCTCACTGCCTCTGATGAGCCGCCCGGATTGTTCTCCCTGTGATGAGTGTTCGTGGAGAGGACGTTGTTACCACTGCACATTTCTGCTGCATTGTCTTGAGTGAGCCTTTATCCTGAGCCCTCTCTGGGATGTCTGTGCTGTGCGAGGTTCTAGGAAGCCCTCCAGGAGGGGGAGACATGCTTTGGGCCATCGCCCCCTTTAACTCTTTTTTTTTTTTAAGATTTTTATTTATTTATTTGACAGGTAGAGTTACAGACAGAGAGAGAAAGGTCTTCCTTCCGTTGGCCAAATGGCCACTATGGCCAGCGCTGTGCCGATCAGAAGCCAGGAGCCAGGTGCTTCTCCTGGTCTCCCATGCGGGTGCAGGGCCCAAGCACTTGGGCCATCCTCCACTGCTCTCCCAGGCCACAGCAGAGAGCTGGACTGGAAGAGAAGCAAGCGGGACTAGAACCGGTGCCCATATGGGATGCCGGCGCCGCAGGCGGAGGATTAACCTAGTGCGCCACAGCACCAGCCCCCCACCCCCACCTTGACTCTTTCTTTGAGCTAACTTATTAGAGGAGGGACTTCTGGGTCAATCTGAGGGGGCTTACGTGCATCCCCCACAGGACGGTGGCTCTAGGAGGTGGCGAATAGCCAATGAAAAGGTCGGGACACCGCAAGTGCATGGAGATGTCCCTCCAAGGGACTGCAACCCACAGATGGGTGCGGAGGTCGGCCTGGGCCCTGTACTCAGCCACGACCTCAGGACGAGGTCAGCTCACTGGGGAGGCGGGAGTGCTCCTTCCCACTTTTCAGGCAAAAACGCAGAAAACATGAAATTCTCCTACACGGGCCCTGCTGGAGAGGGGCCTGGGCTCCGACCACAGCGACATCATGTGGTGCTGGCAGTCTGGTGGGGAGCAAGGCAGAGCCGTGTAGCCACAGTCACCGATTGCACCAGTGGGAAGGGAACCACGCGTGATGGGCGGGGTCACCAGAAGACCCCACGTTGGATGGACAGGGCTGGAAGACACGTTTGACCCGAGGGCTACAGGATGGCAATAGACCAGCCAGGCACAGAGAAGGGGCGTGGGCTCCCCGCAGCTGGGGCTGCAAGGGTGGTGGAGGCTGGCCGGCTTTGATGGGGGGAGGTGAGCCGGGCTCGGGCCCCGGAGGACTTAAGAGGACTGGGAAGCCCAGTAGGGTTTCGTTTGTGTGCTGGTGCCAGCCTGGAACACGCCTGGTGTGTGAGGATGGTTCGCCCTGTTATCCTTGTCGTATTCTACGTGCGCGACACCCCGGGCGACACCAGGGATGGCAAACGCAGCCACTTCCCACGCCGATTGGGCCGTGCTGGTCCTCACCCAGCCTGGGGAAGTCCTGGGGGTGGCCCCTCCCTGTGTTCCTCACACACTGACCGTGTTGCCCACTCTTTCATTCCTCTCGCCCACGGCTGGCCAAAGCCCACTCTGAGCCACGCACACACATACGGGAGTCCACTACCATGAAGGGAGGGGACACAGACCCACCACAGGAGCACCTGCCTCCCGAGGAAGTCCGCACGCCGCTCAGATGGTGACTGGCCTTGGGGAAGGTAGACAGAGAGGACACAGAACTCCCTGACAGGTCGCTCACAGGGTCCCGGCACAGAGAAGGGGCTCGGAGCACCCGGGGCTGAGCACTGCAGTGCTGGGGCTCCTGGGGTGGGGGGGGGGGGCACAGCCTCCAGCTCCTGCGTGGAGTGGCCACAGAATCACCTGCCAGGGGCTGGCTCCCCCAGACAAGGAACCGTGCCGGACGCTGGACCTGTGCTCCCTGTGAGCTCTCTGCCCTCCACCCTCCCCGCAGCCCAGCCCCCACCAGCCTCTGGAGAGCTCACTGCTCAGACGCCACGGGGGGAGAAGGGGAGGCTGGCACTCAAGCCAGGCACAGCTGTGGGTGCGAGCCGCCTCTTCCTGGCAGCCCGCCAGGCCTCACTCACTGAGCTTCAAGGTGCCAGGCGAGGCTTAGCCGTCTGTCTCACGGGGGTCCTGGTGGCAGCTGGGCTAGCATGGTCTGCTCTGGGCTCAGAGGCCCAGGTGCTAGCGCAAAGCCACGGCATGTCCATGAATCTCCCAATAAAAGTCAGCTCTGAGGGCAGACACCAGGAGGGGATGGACTTTCCCCCTCTGGTCTCCTGACGTCCTGGTTCCCTGATTCTTTCTCCCAGTGAGCCTGTTTCTTTTCTTCTCTTCTCTTTTCTTTTTTTAGTTTTATTTCTATGAAAGGCAGAGTTACAGGGAGAGAGAGAGAGGGAGAGACAGAAAGAGATCTTCCAACTGCTGGTTCACTCCCTAAACAGCCAGAGCTAGGCCGTTTCAAAGCCAGAAGGCAGGAGCTTCATCCGGGTCTCCCACATGCATGCAGGGACTCAGGATTCGAGCCATCTTCCACTGCCTCCCCAGGCCATAGCAGGGAGCGGGATGGGAAGTGGAGCAGCCAGAACTCGGACCAGTGCCCCTGTGGGATGCCAGCACTGCAGGTAGCAGCTTTACCTGCTATGCCACAGTGTTGGCCCCACAGGTGTGTTTTGTGCAAAAAAAAAAAAAAAAAAAAAAAAAACCCCTCCTGGGAAATCAAGGCCTTGGTACTGTCTGCTGGCATAGGTGGACCAAAGCTGAACTTGACCTGAAGCAGTGCAACCCAGTTCCTGGGCAGAGGCCACTGCCCTGAGCTGCAGGCTGCAGAGGGCCTTGTCCATCAGACTCTGGGACACCAGCCTGTTCCCCTCGGCTTCACAAAGCTCAGTGAGCAGCCGAACCCCAAAGTCATGCTCCCCACCTGCACTGCCCGCACACTCCGAATCCTGAATTAGAACAAAGACCTTCAAGGGCCCTTGGCCAAAGAACAGAGACAAGTAGTGAGAAAGGGTCCCTTCCAGTGAGTGACTTTAAGTAAGAACCAGGGAGCCTCGAAGTTAAGACGTCACACATCAGAGCCTGGGTTCAGTCCCCAGGCTCCTGCCAATGCAGACCCTGGGCGGCGCTGATGGCTTAAGCGCTCAGGTTCCTGCCACCCACACACAGACCGGACTGTGTTCCCAGCTCCTGGTGGGCAGCAGGGGAGTGAATCATTAGTTGTGGGGGCTCACTTTCTCTCTCTCTCTCTCTCTCTCTCTCTGCCTCTCAAATAAATAAATAATTATCTTAAAACATATGTAGTAAGGACCAAAACTTTGTAACTCAAAACTGATAAGGAAAGACTCAATCAAGATCACATTTTGGGGAAAAATTACAAAAATCGGGTTTTTTTCTTAGTGTGTTTAGCCACATCCACAGGCTGTTCTCAGAGTGAGCGTGGATGAACTTGGGCGCGTTTTGCGAGCTTGTGACGTAATGTTCCCAGCCGCACCCCACGACAGTGCCCGCCACGCTTCCCACTCTGCTTGAGCCACGCCCGAGGCTTCAGCTGTTTTCCTGGGGGCCTCTTAACCTTTGCTGCTCAGCTCACGCCCATGAAACTGTGCCCCACTCTCCTTCCCCTTCTTTGGTTGGTTGTTTGAAAGGCGGAGTGACAGAGAGCCCCAAATGACCACAATGGCCAGGTCCTGGCCAGGCCACAGCCGGCACCCAGAACTCCATCCAGATCTCGCACGTGGGTGGCAGAAACCCCAAGAACTTGGTCCATTTTCTGCTGCCTTCCAGACACGTCAGCAGAGCGCTGGACTGGAAGCAGAGGCAGACCTGGTCCCAGGCTCTCTGATGTCGGATGGTGGGTGGTGTCCGAAGCAGAAGCTTAATCCGCCGCCCCACAATGCCTGCCCCCTCCTTCCATCTGGCCATCCTCTCTGCTATGTTTCCCCTTGTCCTGGGCTTATGTGGGATCCGTACTCCTGTGCAGCGTCTCCTGGAGCATCCTCCCGGAAGCCTGCTCTTGGTGTGTTTTGTGAGGTTTGTGCAGAGTGTTCACTCCCCAGAGACTTCTCTCCGACCCTGCTGCCCATGGAGAAGCAGGAGTAAGCGGGGAACCGGGGTGCGAGTAGCTCCAGACCCGGTTGGGAGCCCTCACTCCCGGCATCACGAATGGAGCACCCAGGCAGTGAGCCTCCTCGCGAGACCCAGGAGCATGGGCGGGCGGGATCAGCCTTCCTCACCCAAGGGAGCAGGAGTCGCACAGCCAGTGTCCTCACCCCGGGATGGGGATGCGGTACCTACGAGGACCACATTCCAAGTCTTCCTTCCTGAGGGCGGTTTCCAGAGCTTAGAAAAAGCCACCAGACCAGGGTGTGGGTGTGGGAAGTTTAGCCCTGGCTTAATCTGGAATGCATGTGATGGTGATGGTCACAAAAACTGTTTTATGGTTGCATATTTTTTAAAGATTTATTTATTTATTTGAGAGACAGAGTTACAGAGAGAGAGAGAGAGAGAGAGAGAGAGAGAGAGAGAGAGGTCTTCCACCCACTGGTTCACTCCCCAAATGGCTGCAATGGCTGGAGCTGAGCCGATCTGAAGCCAGGAGCCAGGAGCTTCCTCCAGGTCTCCCACATGGGTGCAGGGGATGTTCATGTGTGTTCTCACGTGCCATTGACAAGTGTGTCCCTAGGTCTCAGCATTCTGACAGCATCTGAAGTCAGCCCGTTGCCACATCGGGCCACACACATTCGCAGCTTTGTACATTGAATCTGTTGGTCCCTGTCTCTGTGTTTCTTTGCAGTCAGTTTGGCCTAAGGCAATAATGAAATGAGCCCTTTAAAGACATTCGTAAAACATCGCTTCCTTCCCTAGGGAACTGTTGCATCCATGTGGGTGTCAACAATGGGGAATGGGGAGGGGCGTTATCAGTAATCCCTTGAAATGAGTTTGTGCAATGGAGACTAAGCCCCCACCAGCAACAGCCCCAGGACAGGCAGCACAGGGCTGCCCCGGGAGAGACCTTAGGTAAATTCTAACCTGGGATTAACAACCTCATCCCAGAGGCCACTCGTGACCTTCACAGGGGGACGTGGGGAGCAGGTGGCGAGAGTTTGTGGAGAGGCTGTGAGCAATCCTGGCCGGAAGCCGGTGCCCGGGCGGTGCCAGCGCCTTGTCTGGCCAGGGCGCTCAGTGCACATGGGGCTCCCACACTCGAGAGACAGGCCAAGAGGTGACAGGAGAGGTGGGCGCTCAGACAGCTGGTTCTCACACATCTGTCCGCGGGCACATTCCTGCTCCCTGACACCCGCTGCACAGCTCGGGCAGAGCCAGGGCCCCGTGCCTTTATTGTCCACTAGTGCAAATAACCACGTGGCAGAATGACCATTTTTTAGCGTAAATCATTCTCAGATGTCGGTCACTATCAGGCAGGATGAGACACCAGCCCCCTGATGTCTGAATCACAAGTGGGTGGTTGGTCGTGGAGCCTCGTCCCACAGATGGACATCAAGTCCTAACGGGAGCTTCCCACGCCAGAACAGTTGGAGTTGTGGGACCTGAGGATTTCTGGGACATTAGCCCCACATGGAGGCGCCGTATTCTGTTAAACCGTTCTCAAACGCATCTGATTTTTATCAACAGAAGCATGATCTTAATGAAGTGCTGTACCCATGTAACAGTTAGGGGCTCTGTTTAGGAAATGTCACACCCCACAGCTTCCAGTCCCGGGATCCCGAGTCAGCCGCCTGGGCAAGTCTGGCTCTGGGACACAGCCCTGGGTTTCAGCCCTGAGTGGTCTTTATGCACAGAATGGTGGCTCTCAAATTTGGGTTAACCAGAGCCGCCCAGAGAAGGTGCTAAACATGCAACAGGCCCCTCACACTTCAGCGACCTTGCCAGTTCTGTTACACACTGGGACTGGAGACCTGGTGGCTGGAAGGGTGACCCTTGCGGGCAGCTTGCAAAGCAGACAGAAGCCACATGCCACACCGGAGCTGCATTCCTGCTGTTTATCAGCCCCAGACATGGGCAAGCTGCTGGGCGACTCGGGCCTGGTTTGCTGTGATCACATCCACCCCCTGGGGCTGATGGAGCAGTGGCCTGCGGTGACGTCCATGCATGTGTGGCACCGCCTTGGTGATCAGCGACGCTGTGTCTTCGGTTGCACATAAGACAGACAGCAACGACTGAAAAACAGAAAAGGAGCGGGTTAAGCCGTGTGAGATGCCAGCATCCCGTCTCGCAGTGCCAGTGCACGCCCCAGCTAATGCACCTGGGGGAGCAACAGGTGATGGTCCACCGACTTGGGCCCTGCACCCATGTGGGGGACCCAGGGTTCCCGGCGCCCAACCCCAGGCATTGTGGCTGTTTGAGGAGTGAACCAGCAAATGTAGGATCTCTCCCTCTCTCCCTCCCTCTCCCTCTCCCTCTCCCTCTCCCTCCCTCTCCCCCTCCCCCTCCCTCTCCCCTCCCCCTCCCTCTCTCCTCCCCCTCCCCTCCCTCTCTCCCTCTCTTGCTTTCTCTGTCCTAAATAAATCTTTAAAGAAAAACCCTCAGCACACATGATTGGTTTTATGAAGGAGCCTGATTTCCTGGCTTTCCTCGTGAGAGTAATTAAGTAACCATTTATGTGATTGCTAATTAGCGCCCTGTTTCCCTCCAACCAAGCAGGAAATCCCCCTGCAGGTCCACACCCAACTGAGTGCCCCTGCCGTAAGGCTCAGTAAAGGTGATTCCGAAGGAGTGCGTGACCAGTGAGGCACAGGAGAAACCTGTGTGTGCATGGCTGTGTCTCCTACAGGCTGGAAGCCTCTGGAACCGGATGGTGGGAGTGCCTGTCTCTGGAGGTGGCTTCTGGGAGGTCTTTGCTTCCTGCTCTTCGCTCGTCTCCACTGGGTTCTCACAGTGTTTGTAGAAGCCCCAGGGAGTGTGACTGTGGGGAAATGTGCGTGGGTGGAAGCCAAGCGCTGCTGAGCCAGCAGAGCAAACTCCCTCAGGACTCCCAGGTGCCTCAGAGTGAGAGAATTTGATGAGAGGGGGAGGCTTCTAGCCCAGTGGTCACGATGCCCACGTCCAACCCTGGATGCCTGAGCTCCGCCCCAGCTCCGGCTCCTGACGCTAGCACCAACCCTGGGAGACAGCAGTGATGACTCCTGCCGTCCCCATGAGAAACCTGGATCACATCACAGGCCGACTGCTGGCTCCCGCCGCAGCCACTGCAGGCATCAGAGGAGCGAGCCAGGGGACTGGGCTGCTCCCCGTCCCCACCTCTCAAGTAAATAAAAATCAGAAGAGACATGCGCCTCCTCCCTCGGCTTGCTTTGCTCCGCCTCCTGCCACAGTCGTCAGTTTTAGCCGTGAGTGTGCCTGGGCGGCATCCTGTGGTTCTTCCTGCAAATCAGTGCAGCCAGGAGGGGTCTCCGGGACCCCTGGGACATGGGCCATCTGGAGCAGCAAAGAGCTCTGCCCCTGGGGAAGGGACCGATGGGCGTCTCCCCCAGATGCCGTTAGAATTCCAGGTCCCTGGCGGTGTGGGCCAGCTGAAGCACGCCGAGGCCTTGCACTGCTGCTCGCTCGTCCACTTGTTCATTCACTCGTTCAGCAGCTGAGTGCCCGCTCCAGAGTCCTAGGTGCAAGGGTGACTGAAAGCCAAGGTCACTGCTGCAAGCAGGTGACTTCCTAAGTTGTGGAGCTGACCACAGAAGGAGGTGGACTGCGGCTGGACAGGCAGCATGGCCTCAGCGGGGAGCGGAAGGGCCTGGGCATTAGAGCTGTGACCCCCCCAAGCTGATGAGACGCACAGGACAAAATCTAAGGCTGCCGTCCCTGAAGCAAGTGGAAACTGCGTGAGACCAGCACGGACTTGGTTTGTTTAAGGACTCAAAGGCAGGCCCGTGTGTGTGTAGCCCGAGGGGAGCGAGGAAAGAGGTAGCAAGAGCAGGCGGAGTGCTAGGAGGGCCACAGGGACTCCCCTGTTAGAATGGTGAATTTTATTCTGTGATCCGTGGGGAGGTACTGCAGGATTTGAGGCAGGAGACTCGCGCAAGATGATCGAGAAATCTCTGTTCCCAGCAGAACGGATTGCAGCAGGCGGAGGGTGAGCAAAGGAGCAGGTGCATTGCAGTGGGCCACACAGCCATTGCTAGGGGCCTCCCCTCCAACCGCCAACAACAGACAAGGAGGGTGGACCATGCCAGCCTACCCAGGTGTACACGTGTGTGGCAGGTGCGATCCTCTGGGACAGGAACATCTCCAAGGACCACATCAGGGTCCCTGATCCAAGAGAAGGTGAGCTGCCCTGGACCCACGAGGGTCGGAGCTGCCATCCGATGGAGCCTGGGCAGGAGGGCACAGGTCCAACCACATCTCTGGCGCCTGGGCCCGGGGAAGCAGGAGGGATCCGGGGCTGTCGAGAGCTCCTCCCCTGTTCCCAGCGGCTACCGGGCTGGGGGAAGTCGTGTTCCCAGCACCAGCCAGGCGAGCTCCATCTTCGTCTTCCCAACCCTGAGCGGTCCTACCCAGGCCACGCCCTGGTCAATGTGTGCGCTGCTCACCGCGTCTCTCTCCACCCCTGGAGAGTGCATTCTCCTCACTGGGGCTGCTGTCTTTGGCGCTGGCTCCTGGGGGAGGCAGGGAGCTCTGCCTCCCATCTCTGCACACGCCCTGAGCAGTGACGGGCTGCAGCCATGCCCCTAATCCAGGATCCTGGAATTCACCAGCCCTGCCGTCTCTCGTCTCTCGTGTGCATCTTGTTGGGGATTTGAACAGCGCTCTTTACGACAGGAACTCATTGAAGGCAGTGGTTTGCCTTCAGTTGGGAACTTGTGTTCTGAATCGAGTGGCTGAGTTGCGTTCCCCAAACAGGTGTTTTGTGGAACACGTGGTGTGGGCGGGAATTCAGTGGGTGCCAGGCGTGCGCCAACCCTTTGCTGTCTCCGCCGTGGGTTGGCAGGGTTGTTTGCACTCTTCAGAGGGAACACAGCATTTCTCCGTGCCCCCCACATCCTAATCTTCCTTCTCCAGGCATCCCTTAGCCCTTCCTGTCCTATGAGCTGCGGTCATGCCCATGCCTGTCCAGTGTTGGGCACAAGGTCCACCCTCCCCCAGCCGGCAACCTCAGCAGGACCCTCCTGGTGACCCCTGATTACTGTGTGTTCTAGACGGGGGCTGCTAGCTGTGGGTGAGTCCAGAGTGAAGGGGGCCTGGGACTGGCTTCCTCTGACACCCCATCCCCTCCCCAAAGTCATCAGGGCCACCGGTTTTGTGAGTAGCTACTTGGGCTTTTCCTCACAGATCTGCACGGGGTCTCCCATGCCCAAGGGTGAAAGGGCATAGCTGTGCTTGATTAAGGGAGCCCAGGGTCCTCCACAGTGGTCCTCCCAACCCAGACCCGCCAGGAACTCAGTTCCATCCCTTCCCAGTGTAGGAGGTCACACGCACGCTGTCTAACATCTCGCTCTGTCTTTGCATCTAGAAACCCTCCAGCTGGTTCAGGGATAGCTCCCTTGGTTTTGTTGTTTTTAGGCACCTGCTCTTTGCTGTTTGGATCCATAATGCCTTTGGCTGATCCTCCAATTGGAAACAGTGCTTGGGTTTTTTCCCTAGACCTCGGCTGTTACAAACAGCACTTTGGCAACCTTGCATCAGTGTCATTTCCTGTTCTAAGCAATTACATCTATTGGATAAAGCCCCAGATTTGAGGTTGTCAGGCCGAGGGTTAAGCCTGTTTCCAGTCTGCGCAGAGGCCGCCATTTCTCTCCCTGGCTGTTGGCCAGCCTGTGCCCCCACCAGTGTCTGAAGACGGTGCTTTGGGTCAGCCTAGTAACGGCTCCCAAAGGCGGCCTTGCCGTACCCCCGGCACCTGTGAGTGTGCTTCTCAGGTGGCAGAAGGGACCTGGTGGGTGTGATGGGGGGATCCCTGAGATGGGGAGAATGTTCTGGGCGATGGGGGTGGACGTGGTCTAACCACACAGAGATCCTCTCTGCCAGCCCGCGGTTGTCCTGGCTTTGAAGCTGGGTGCAGGGGCCCCAAGCCGGAGCTGGGGGCCTCCAGAAGCCACAGCTGGTGGTGAGGGGGGCTCTCCACGAGGAACACAGCCCTCCTGGACTGACACCCGGGTCAGCTTCCTGGTTTCCGCAACCATCAGAGAACAGCGGTGTGCTTGTGAGGGCACTGCGTGGGGCTCGTCCCTTAGAGCAGCTGAGGCGGCTAACGCGGTGCCGTTCCCCGCGTCTGCTCCGCACCAGGATCGCAGACCCAACCTTGGATCTTCCTAACCTGATAGGTGAAAACGGTGTTCCGGTACAGCTTGACCTTCACATTGTCCTCTCTTGCGGGAGTGAGCACGAACACCCTTTCTTCAGTCTTGCGACCATCATTCCCTCTCTCTCTTCCCATTACAGAGAAGTGTCCTTTGCTTACAGAAATTCTTGCCATGTTCTGGAGAGTGATCCTCTGTTGTTTATGTTGCAACTCTCCCCTCCCCCACCCCCAGTCTTTATTTCCCCGTAGTACTTTTGTTAAATGTCGTCATGGAACTGGTCCAGAGTTAGGTTTGGGAGAGGACCAGGAAAACATCCAGCTCACTTGTTCCAACTAGCAAATGGGTCAGCACCATCACTTGTTCCAACTATAAAACAGTCAGCACCATCACTTTTTCTAACTAGAAAACGGGTCTGCACCATGTGTGAATGGAGCGACCCAGCTTCTCAGAAGGGCCCCACGTGCCGTCTGCATCAAGTGGTTCACCCCCTCACCTGCACGTGGACAGGCCTGGCTGTAAAGAGAAGTGTCCGTATCCACACAGACACAGCACCACAAGGATGCTCTGTGCATGTGTGTCTCTGTTGAGACCCGGAAGCCCACAGAGGGGCCTCACCAAGCCTTTGGTCTCTTCTCCTTCCCCCAGTACCAGGGCCCCTGGGGGATGGAGGCTGGTGACCACTGCTTCTGGGGGATCTCCTGGGGACCTGGCCGTGGCCTCTGGCTGGCCGTCTCCTTTCCCTCCGCCTGCTCCGCACACAGCCAATGACACGGATCCTGTCCATCAGCCCTCCCTGCATTCTCTGGCGCCGGCAACCAAGAGGCCAAGCCCTGGTGAGCTCGCGGGCAGCGTCTGTGAAGTCACATTACAGACTGCAATGAGCTCAATTTTTAATTTGATTTTTTTTTCTCCTGCAACAAGCAAAGTTCACGTTACAGATAAATTGCCCGGAAATTCCAATTTAATAAGGCATATGCATTTCTCAGGCCTAGAGCACAGAAAACATCTTGCACACTGGCGTTTTTACTCTGAAAGGCTTATTTAAAAAGACAGCTTTGAAAATGTCAGAAATGTACATAGCTCGCCTTGGCGATGGGTCAAAAAGGCTGATGTCACAAAGTGCCCAGGAGCCAGGAGAGGGGAGCAGAGGCTGGTTCCTGGTCCTGAGCTGCTCCCACCCCCACCCCCAACCCCACCCTCATCAAAGAACACCGCACCTGCCACTGAGCGTCGGACCCCCATGTGTGGTCTGGATTCCAGGGGCAGAGTGCAAGCCGGTGCTGGGCACGGGGAGTCCACACCCCTTGTCCACCACCCCCTCTGCCCTCCACTGGCCTCTTCTCTCGTGGGTGTGATGCTGAGAAGGAACAGCAAACTAGACACCAGGGGCAGCCGTAACACAGGCAGACGTCTCTGAGGCCTCCATGGGGAAAAGCCCCAAATAAAATAAATAAATAAATAGGAGAAACGAAAATACAGAGTCCTGGGAAAACCCAGATAGCCCAATTATAGGTGCCCGGTTATTTTTAAGGATGAAAAACGGTGGAGCACGAGCCTCCAAGGCTGCCCAGGCCAGCTGTCAGGGGACGTGATGCACGCAGCCTCCCTGTGCCAGTGTCACGGGGACATGATGCACCATGCAGCCTCCCTGTGCCAGCCGTCATGGGGACATGATGCACGCAGCCTCCCTGTGCCAGCCGTCATGGGGACATGATGCACGCAGCCTCCCTGTGCCAGCCGTCATGGGGACGTGATGCACGCAGCCTCCCTGTGCCAGTGTCACGGGGACATGATGCACCATGCAGCCTCCCTGTGCCAGCCGTCATGGGGACATGATGCACGCAGCCTCCCTGTGCCAGCCGTCATGGGGACGTGATGCACGCAGCCTCCCTGTGCCAGCTTTCGGTCTGCAGCCGGAGCTTCCGGGCTCTCAGCTCTGAGCGTTTCACTGAACTCCCCTTTTACAAGAGAGCAGCAAATGTGTTAATTGAGCTGCAAAATTGTGGCGTCGTAAGACATGAGTGACGGGAGGAGAAGCTCAGAGCACAGCTTGTGTGTGCCAACGCGAAAAGCTGGATTGTTTAATTCCATTTTTATTGATATTCTAAATGGAGTTGGGTAATCAGGGAATAAAATACGGTCCATTTAAATTTTTCATTATTTCAAACATTTTGAACCACCACAAATCACTTCTGAATCAACTGGGAACTTGTTGCCCGATAAGACAGAAGCAACACATCACCTTTCATTGCAATTTCCAGCCCCATAATTGTTCCAACTGAAAGAGAAAAAATGCAATAAATGGGGAGAGGCTGCCCTCCCCCTGCCCCCACAGGCCAGGCACCCTGCTCAGGCCTGGGAGTGCAGGAGGGACAACCCACACCCGGGGTTAGGCATGAGCAGCCCAGCCCACACAGACGGAGGTCCCGCCCCAGATCCCAGCACGCTGGCCTTGGATCCCAGATCTGCACCTCGTAGCTGGGCAGCTTTGTGCAAGGTGCTAAGTAAGCCCGTCTGGCCCTCACTCACCCCATCTCCAGCAAGTGAACCCCAGAACTAAATGCAATGGGGCCCACACAGTGTTGAGCACAGCTCTTGCTTGACACCAAGGAGGTTAGAGTGTGGTGAAGGCGGCAGAGCCAGGAGGGCCCTTAGGACACTTTATCAGGCACTGCAGGTCCACGTGCACCCAGCAAGGACCCAGGGCCAGCAGATGGATCCTAACCCAGGAGGTCCCATAGAGTGGCTGGATGGGGATGCTTGAGTGGGGGCTTGGAGTATAATCGGAGTTTGCCTGGTAAGATGGTAAATTGTTATTTAAAGGAGACACTGGCATGTTTTAAAGCTGCTACTCTTCTAACACATCCCTTCTGCTTGTAAAAGATGGAGACTGCAACTGCGCGGTGTGGGCACCCTGCGCCAGCGTTCTGTGCTCTCTGTCTGTCCTGGCACCGTCGCAGCTGTGGAACACGGCTCCCAGGGCACCAGATGTCTCCAGAACTTTCCCAGGCACAGTGTGGGTCACATAGGAAGAGCCGTAGGCCCCCAAGGTCCCTGCATGTAGCCAGAGCACTTCATGTGGGTCTCGTGCTGCCCTCAGAGCACCCTGCGAGGTCCCTGGGATTTCCCGCAACTCACGGAAGCTCCAGTAAGCAGAACGGCCAGGGCGCACGGCTCCAGGCCAGGTCTTTGTCCTGCGAGAGCCCACGCTTTCCCTCCCACAGTATGCTAGGGATGGACAGCCGGGCACAGGCAGCACAGAGGTGAAGAGCAGGGCTGCGTGCCTGCTGGCCGGGCCTCACGCCCCGGCCCTGCCCACACGGGCCAGGCCCCACGCCCCAGCCCTGCCCACACGGGCCAGGCCCCACGCCCCAGCCCTGCCCACACGGGCCAGGCCCCACGTCCCAGCCCTGCCCACACGGGCCAGGCCCCACGCCCCAGCCCTGCCCACACGGGCCAGGCCCCACGCCCCAGCCCTGCCCACACGGGCCAGGCCCCACGTCCCAGCCCTGCCCACACGGGCCAGGCCCCACGCCCCAGCCCTGCCCACACGGGCCAGGCCCCACGTCCCAGCCCTGCCCACACGGGCCAGGCCCCACACCTCAGCACTCTCAGGCCCCCTGGGCCACATCCTGACCCTGTGACCAGAGTAGCTATGGGCGCTGTGCCTGCTTTCTCATCCATAAGTGAGAATATTTTACTTACCATGAGTAACATGGTAGTGCCACTCAGCCAAGGGGCACTATATACTTATTCTCCCACAATTCCACAGGCCGAAAAGCCAAAAATCAGTGTCAGCAGGTGAAAACCCACGGGTCAGAGGGGCCACTTTGGAGGCCTCATGGGAGGATCCTTCATGCCTCCCCCAGCTTCTGGTGGCTCGGCTCTCCCTGGCTTACGGCTGCGTGGCCTGCCTCCAGGGCCACGTGCCCGCTCCTTGTCTGTGTGTCTGTCTGTACCGTCCTTTAGCCTCCTTGTCATAAGGTTGCTTGTGGTTGCGTTTAGCACGTCCACCCTACCCCAGATAGACCGCACTACCCTCCCCTTCTCAAGATCCCTCGCTGTCTGTGTCACGTGAGATATCGGGGATCCAGCGTTAGGGCGTGGGTGTCTCCGCCGCTCCCAGCTCTTCCTGTGCACACTGGTGAAGCCCAGTCTGAGATTCCCCAGGCAGCACAGCCGGCCATCCAAGGCCGAGGTGGCTACTTCAGGCGTCTTTCCCAGGCTGATGAGCTGTCAAGTCTCGGGTCTCTCCGTGGAGATGAATTTCAGATTGGCAGGGAATAGCTAAAAACACCAGGCATCTTCCTGGCTTAAGTATTCAAGTGGCACATTATTACTCAAGCCACAAAGTTAAAAAAAAAAACAAAACGCTAAATCATGTTCTGTTACAGTTTCTCTGATAGACAAGACTTTCATTTCTGATCTTATGCATCTCTGTGCCATTTGAACTTCTCACAATAAGCATGTATTACTTTTACAACAACCTCAGCAACTTTGTAACAGTTTAAGATTCTTTAATGCTTTCCTGTTACCCAGAGTCCAAAGCCCTTTGGATAGATCTTTATAGTCTGATCTCATTTGTTTTTCTTTTCCGTTTCCTCTAAAGAAACAGTGTTGCAGCCTCAACCATCCACCATCCATTCCCCAAATAGTCCTACACTGAGCAAATGTCTATTGAGTGTTGTATCCGTGCTAAGCAATGTTCTGAGCGCTGCAGACACAGCTGTGAGCAAACAGCCTGCCCTGATAGAACTTGACCTTCCAGCAAGCCAGTGGTGCAGAGAGTAGCACGTGTGCATTGACACACATTGCTCCTCTGTGTGTCCTCTCGCACTCTCTGCCCGTTCTTCCCAGTTCTTCCCATCTGGGTTCAGATGCTGCATGCTCTGTGAGGCCCCAGGGCTAGCCCTGCAGTGGGAGGCCGTGAAGTCCCCCTGCAGGCATGTGCATGCGCTGCGCCTACCTTCCCACCAAGATGCAGCCACTTGTAAAAGAAACAAGGCTGGACGTGGACTCTGGAGGAGGGCTGTGTGCTCTGCTTTGCCTGCAGGAGAGCTGGCTGGGTGACAGAGGCTGGGCAGGGGCATCAGGACATGTGCACACAGAGCACTGAGCGCAGAGAGGACCCAGCGTTAACCGCCAGCCACTGCCTCCTGAATGAGCAACTGTAACTGAAATAAGGTTTTTGGATTTGTGTTCAGTGCCATCTTGCACCTGGCATAGGAGCCTGTGCCCCTCACTCAGTAAATGTGTCCTGAATCCAATGTAAATGCAAGCTGACCTTGTTTGGGGACTTTCCCCCCAGGTATTCTGTTTACAAGGACCCAGCGGGCTGGCTGAACATTAACCCCATCAACGGCACCGTGGACACCACAGCTGTGCTGGACCGCGAGTCTCCGTTCGTCCACAACAGCGTGTACACTGCCCTCTTCCTGGCTATTGACAGTGGTGAGTAACTGGAAAAGACCAGGAGTGGCCTGCTCTTCAGTTTCAGAATTATCTTTATGTCCTCATTTCCACTTTATTCTGATTGCTTCGGATACACCTCGGGGTGTTTGGGAAACAAGTGTTTAAACACAGATGTGGAGCCTAGTCCCTGCCTTGGAGACATGGGAGGAAGAACAGTGGGCACTCAGGGGTCTCGGACAGGTGCTCGGCTCAGGCCTGGAGTCACACGCTCGTTTGCAGAGAGCGTCCTTTGATGTAATGCAAGTTGAAAGGAAAGTCCCAGAGGACACCTCTGACCCCGACAACTGGATGGTTTCCCCGGCTTTTGTCCTGTTAGGATACACGGCCTCAGAAAGCAGCAGGCATTCTCAGCTGGGCCTTCATAAGGACCGAACGATTGCCGTTCATTCCCAGGCAAATAATGTGACATCCGGGTGCCAGACCTGTTTATGATGCTGGGGACGTAGCAGTGGACAAAGCCAAGCCGTTCTTTAGGAGCTAACATCCTAGGGCGGGCACAATGCACCAGGACCGTCCTCTGCTCTTCAGAAGTCAGACTGCAGGGAGAAGGGCAGAATCAGGGTCTCTTAAGGGACCGTGCAGGAAGTTAGGCAGAAGCAGGAGAGGGGACAAGAAAGGGGCAGATTCTGGATGGGATGGCTTCCGTACACTACATGCAGAGCCAGCAGGACCCACCGTTAGCTGGGGTGGGGATCAGGGCTGGGTTTGGGATGTGGCCAGCTGAGATGTTGCTTGTGTCCACTGAGTAAGAAGTTTTGTTATCCCCGGAAGCCGGATGCTCACAGCTGCAGATTCTGTTTTGAGTCCTTGGGGACCGAGACGAAATGTTCAGGGCTCTGGAGGTGCCCGGGATCCTACTCAGTAACAAGGGGAACTCGGAATTCTCAAACCCACAAAACAGTGGGAGGACACGTGTCTGAGAAGGATGCCATGGGCAGAGAGGGCGCCACAGGGAATATGACTCTTGCCCGTAGCCCCGACAGACAGGTGGGATCAGGCGACGCAGGCATCTAAGAGCAGAGCCGGGGAATCCAAGCTGGGGGGCGGCGCACAGAGGAGAGGAGAAGGCCAGGAGAGCATCACTGCCAGGGGACACGGAGAAATCTGGGGATGCGTGAGGGGAATCTTGGGGGATGCGTGTGGGGAATCTGGGGGATGCGTGCGGGGAATCTGGGGGATGCGTGTGGGGAATCTGGGGATGCGTGTGGGGAATCTGGGGGATGCGTATGGGGAATCTGGGGGATGCGTGGGGGGAATCTGGGGATGCGTGTGGGGAATCTGGGGATGCGTGCGGGGAATCTGGGGATGCGTGCGGGGAATCTCGGGGATGCGTGTGGGGAATCTCGGGGATGCGTGTGGGGAATCTGGGGGATGCGTGTGGGGAATCTGGGGGATGCGTGTGGGGAATCTGGGGGATGCGTGGGGGGAATCTGGGGATGCGTGTGGGGAATCTGGGGGATGCGTGAGGGGAATCTGGGGGGTGCGTGTGGGGCATCTGGGGATGCGTGCGGGGAATCTGGGGGGTGCGTGCGGGGAATCTCGGGGATGCGTGCGGGGAATCTGGGGGGTGCGTGCGGGGAATCTGGGGGGTGCGTGCGGGGAATCTGGGGGGTGCGTGCGGAGAATCTGGGGGATGTGTGGAGGGAATCTGGGGGATGCGTGTGGGGAATCTGGGGGGTGCGTGCGGGGAATCTGGGGGATGTGTGGAGGGAATCTGGGGGATGCGTGTGGGGAATCTGGGGATGCGTGTGGGGAATCTGGGGGGTGCGTGTGGGGAATCTGGGGGATGCGTGCGGGGAATCTGGGGATGTGTGTGGGGAATCTGGGGATGCGTGTGGGGAATCTGGGGGGTGCGTGTGGGGAATCTGGGGGATGCGTGTGGGGAATCTGGGGATGCGTGTGGGGAATCTGGGGGATGTGTGTGGGGAATCTGGGGATGCGTGTGGGGAATCTGGGGGATGCGTGTGGGGAATCTGGGGGATGCGTGGGGGGAATCTGGGGATGCATGTGGGGAATCTGGGGATGCGTGTGGGGAATCTGGGGGATGCGTGTGGGGAATCTGGGGATGCGTGTGGGGAATCTCGGGGATGCGTGTGGGGAATCTGGGGGATGCGTGCGGGGATAGTTGTGTCTTCATGGCGTCTCAGGAGCCACATGTTTTTTTTTAAGATTTATTTATTTATTTGAAAGAGTTACTCAGAAGGAGAGAGAGAGAGAGAGAGAGAGAGAGAGAGAGAGGTCTTCCATCTGCTGGTTCACTCCCCAGATGACTGCAATGGCCGGAGCTGAGCTGATCCAAAGCCAGGAGCCAGGAGCTTCCTCCAGGTCTCCCACATGGGTGCAGGGGCCCAAGGACTTGGACCATCTTCTACTGCTTTCCCAGGCCACAGCAGAGAGCTAGATAGGAAGTAGAACAGCAGAGACTAGAACCGGTGCCCATGTGGGATGCTGGTACTGCAGGTGGTGGCCTTATCTACTATGCCACAGCGCCGGCTCCCAGCCACATGATTCTTTAGCTGAAGCAGGCAACAGAAAGATCCCACGTACCCTTGATAAGTAGCTCAGACCTTCCTCAGCCATGAGCTCGACCAGACAGTGTGCTTGGTCCCGGAGAGTCAGAGGGAAATACCCCGAGTACCTCATGCTTGGTGAGCTCATGAGTCCCGGGGGAGTGAGCCAGCTAAGGAGAAGTCAGTGGAGCTGTGCTGCTGTTCTGATGTCCCTAAGCTCAGAGGAGACCCTCGTCCAGCCTGGGGGAGCTTCCTGAGAGAGGGGACACCTAAGTGATGGAGGCTGCATTGGTGAAAGGATGCTCAAGAGAAGCCTGGAGGAACTCAGCTACGTGGAAGGTTGGTCAGTATCACTGGGAGCTGGTGTGGCAGGTGCCAGGGTGCAAGGATGAAGGCGGAGAAACAGGCAGGCACCAGACTCTTCTACGGCTGGAACTGGCTCCGGCGCTGAATGCCCAGCCCGTTCCCAGGGCCTGGCTTCCGGCAAGTGCTGTTGAATCCTGACATTGATCATGAGATGCTGTAGGTACTCTGCCAAGGAGCTGGGCTCGATGTCCCTCACGTGGTTCCAGAAATAACTTCGGGAAGATAACTAACTCCTATGACAGTGCAGGAAATGGACCCAGTGATGACAGGAGGCAGGGCAGAGAGGCTGTGGCAAAAAAAAAAAAAAAAAAAAAGAGGATTAAGAGGAGAAAGGACCCACACCAAAGTGGAGTCAGTGTGGGAACAGCGAGCGTGCACTCGGGAACGCGTGAAGAACCACAGCAAGTGTCTGGGGTGAAGGCGCTCGAACCTGCCCAGGACAGCAGAGTGGCATGGAACGGCTGGCTCTAGGTCACACCTAAAGGAAGGAACAGGGCTTTGTAAAGAACATGTGCCGAGCACGAACAGAGAGGGGTGATATTCCAGAAGTCAGGGATGACGCTGGCAATGACACGACCAGAAACTAGTTTCACAGGACGGGTGCCCCTGAGTTCCCAGGGTGTCGGTGCAGAGCTGACGCACCACAAAAAGCCAGAAGCACAGGACAAGAAGAAAGAAGACTTTGCACAGGGCGGCACCTGGGCAAAGGGGTGGGAGCCATCGGACAGAGTTGCTTCCGAAGGAGGAGGCTGGGGCGGGGGCCGTGGATGACAAGGAGCCACGGGTGATTAGTCTGCGTGCACAGAAACTGTCGATCGCAGAGCAGCTGAAGAGATGGCACGTGCTTGTAGAGAAATTTGTCAGCCAAGAACGCCATGGAGGAGGGCTGGCTGCGTCTCGGCACGGTTGTCACTGCCTTATGGAATATTTTATGCAGTCATTAATCAAAAGAGAAGACTGGAAAGGCAGCACCCTTGAGCTGCTGTCAGAAATGATGGCCCTCTCTCCTTGTACACAGTGATCAATTAAGTCACGTTGAGTGTGTGTGCGCCTGTCGCCAGCGTCACTGCAATTTACGCATTAGAGAACAGACGCGGAATCGCGTTGACTTCATCCAAGTCTCGTCGTTAGGATCATCACCTTTGGTTTCTCACCACTTTCACATTCTTTGAAATCTCTAATGGGGGCAGGTGTTGTGGCCTAGCGGATTAAGCTGCCCCTGCAATGCCAGCATCCCGTAGGGGCTCCCCCCCCCCCACTTCCAATCCAGCTCCCTGCTGATGCACTAGGAAAGCAGCAGAGACGGCCTGAGTCTGTGTCTCCCAGGCAAAGCTTCTGGTTCCTGGATTTGGCTTGGCCCAGCCCTGGCCTTTGCAGCCATCTGCGGCATGAGCCAGTGGACAGCAGGTTTCTCTGTGTGCGTCTCTCTCTCTCTCTCTCTCTCTCTGTAACTCTGCCTTTCAAATAAATAAATTTTAAAAAATCTTTTTTAAAGAAAAATAAATAAAAATCCCTATGCAGAAGCAGCAACCCAAAGTTCTCCCAGCTGCTCACCACCATGTCTGATTCCGAGAAAATCCCCTGTGGTGTGGTCAGGACCTGGTCCAGCTCTTGAGGAGCCCCCGTGTCCCTGCATCCCCTCAGCACTCGGCACACATGCATGAGCGCCGGGCTGCGAGGCTGTGCCGGCTGCTCACAGACACAGGGGTGCAGACTCTGCTCTCACCCCACAGAGAGGGGATTCCTGCTTCTAACTGAAGGGCCATGGCCTCCAAACTCTCCGTCGAGCTCCATACCAAATACTGAGCCAGTGTAAATCCCACCCCAGCACGGGTTCTGGAAAGGAAAGAATGATCCTCCCAAGGCTCAAAAAAATAGAGTTTGAAACCCACCACCTGTCTCACTCTGTTAATACTAACATCAGACAAGGACGGGCAAAATCTGGTGTTACAGATGTTGCCAGATGTCCCTGAAGATGAAACAGGTGGGCATTAACACACGGAACCATGGTGAGCAGGAGTAATCCTGAACAAGGCACAGAAGACTTAGAGCAAGAGAACACAGATTTACAAGACCTCGTTAAATGGAATAACTTTTGCTTCCAGACTCCCTTTTTGTCGGTCACAGAAAACTTATCTCTAGCTATTCTGTTTGGCCAGGAAAAAGCAACCCTCACCCATTAGATCAAAGTTGATAGCACTAACTGATATCTCCATTTGATCCAAAGTGAGCATTTGTTTTTATTAATTTTATAGAAATTCAATTTATTTGATGGAGTAAAAGACTAAGGATTCTTGTCATACATGCTAGGAAAGCTAAATCTGTTCAGTTGATTCTCTCCAAACAAAGGCACCCAGGAATTTATACCAGAACACGTTGATTCAATATAAGGCTGCAAGAATTTCCAAGTAAGATGCAGCAATCCAGTGCCCCCACTGTGAAACAAGAAAATTCCAAATAAATTATAAAAATCAGGTGATACGGAGAATTCTTCATTGTAAAGGCATCGGAACGCTGCAGAAGGCAGGAAGCCTAGAGCAAAATAAAATGCCAGGTTGGGGAGGGTCTTGCGAAAACAGTGCGAGAGAGGCAGCTGCTCAGCCCACAGGGCCGGCTCAGCCCCACAGGGCTGGCCAAGCCCAGGCAGAGAACCTTGGATGGAGGGACCGGGAGCAGAGACTTGTGGGAGTCGGGCAGCCAGTGTGACCCATGTGAAATTTGTAGGACCTTACACACATGGTCATCCTCCCCGCTGGATAAACACCTTTTAAAGGGCAGAGTGAAATCTCCCCGCATCTCTCAGGGGACAGACCAGCCAGAGGAGGCACACTCTGCAGACTCACAGCCGTTCCCTTGTGTCCAACATTTGCCAGGTTTTGAAGCTACAGGGACTGGAGGACGGGGTGGACACGGCTGGGGATCAGAAGGGCAGAGCCGGGTCTCCTGCGGCCTTCCTGGGCTAAGATACTCAAGGCCTTTGATCAAAATCCTGGGAGCGCCAGGCCCAGCCACAGCGAGAGACCAGAAGCTGGCTGAGTCTGCCTGGGACCCGGCTCAGCCCTGGACGGTGGATGAGGTGAGTCCCCATCCCACCTAGCAAGCAGGAGAGAAAGGAAAACTCATTGTAGGAAACATACCCTGAGACTCTCGTTCTGCACAGAAAGCCCAGTTAACCATTTAAAAACTCACTGAACTGTCAGAGACAGGAACGTGTAACTGACGATGGAGAGAAGAACCAGACCGACTGGGGATCGAGAGACTTCAATTAGCACATACAGGCTTTACAGAAACGACAGCTGGCTGCTGTGTTCGTGGATACAGAACAAACAAAAGATTGGTCTGTTAAAGAAAACAACGTCAGAGATTCTGTACAACAAAATCCGATCCTCTGATATTAGGAACTCAACAGGTGGGTTCAGCAGCAGAACACACGCTGTGACCGGGAGGGAGAATCCACAGAAAACACCAGTGTGAAGCATGGAGGGAACAACGAATGGGGGAACTCAGCTAGAGACCTGTGTGGCAAACACAAGGCAGGATCCCGGCCAACAGCAGTGACGGCAGAGCAGAGACCTGATGCCCAGGGATGTCCCAAATCAGTAACAGACGTCTCTACCCACTCATTCAAGGTCAGCAAAGCACAGCAGGATAGCCAGAATAAAAACCTTCCTCAGGACACCATGGCCAAAGTAATGATAACCAAATCTAAGGAGAAAGAGTGACAGCAACTTGAGAATCCAAGGAGACCACCTGTGCAGCAGCAGACAGAGCGACTGACAGATGGCGTCCCGACAGACAGGTGATGTCCTGACAGATGGCGTCCCAACTGACAGATGGCGTCCCTACTGACAGATGGCGTCCCTACTGACAGATGGCGTCCTGACTGACAGATGATGTCCTGACAGATGGCGTCCCAACTGACAGATGGCGTCCCTACTGACAGATGGCGTCCCTACTGACAGATGGCATCCTGACTGACAGATGATGTCCTGACAGATGACGTCCCTACTGACAGATGATGTCCCTACTGACAGATGATGTCCTGACAGATGGCGTCCCAACTGACAGATGGCGTCCCTACTGACAGATGATGTCCTGACTGACAGATGATGTCCTGACAGATGGCGTCCCTACTGACAGATGGCGTCCCTACTGACAGATGGTGTCCTGACTGACAGATGGCGTCCCTACTGACAGATGGCGTCCTGACAGATGGCTGACAGGTGACATTCTGACAGATGGCGTCCTGACTGACAAGTGACATCCTGACAGATGGTGTCCTGACAGATGGCATCCCTACTGACACGTGATATCCTGACAGATGGTGTCCTGACTGACATGTGACATCCTGACTGACAGATGGTGTCCTGACAGATGGCGTCCCTACTGACACGTGATATCCTGACAGATGGCGCCCTGACAGATGGTGTCCTGACTGACAGACAATGTCCTGACTGACAGATGGTGTCCTGACTGACACGTGACAGATGGCGCCCTGACAGATGGTGTCCTGACTGACAGATGGTGTCCCAACAGGAGAGACTGAATCCCTGAGTGACACAGCATCATTTCTTGGAACCCATATAAGCCTCGGATTTTTCCCTCTCACTGAAGCTGAGGTTAAGACATCTTTGAACAGATGAAAAAGAAATGAGGAATTGCTTGGCAAGTAGGTTCACACTCTTTACCACAGCGGGTATTTCAGGCGGAGGGAAAGTGGTCCCAGGAAGACATGGAAATGCAAGAAGCATAAGTAAAAGTAGAAAGGTATATATCTGGGTAATCAAATAATTTTAACAAGAGGAGTTAAAAATATTAGAGAACTGGGCCAGCACCACAGCTCACTAGGCTAACCCTCCACCTGCGGCGCCAGCACCCTGGGTTCTAGTCCCAGTCAGGGCACCAGATTCTGTCCCAGTTGCTCGTCTTCCAGTCCAGCTCTCTGCTGTGGCCCGGGAAGGCAGTGGAGGATGGCCCAAGTGCTTGGGCTCTGCACCCACATGGGAGACCAGGAGAAGCACCTGGCTCCTGGCTTCAGACTGGCACAGCATGCTGGCCGTAGCAGTCATTTGGGGGGGGGGGGTGAACCAACAGAAGGAAGACCTTTCTCTCTCTCTCTCTCTGTCTCTCTCTCTCACTGTCTAACTCTGCCTGGCAAAATAAATGAATGAATGAATAAATAAATAAGCTAGAACGCATGACAACAATGAACACAAACGATGGGAGTGGTCAGCACAGGTTGACCAGCAGGGAAGATGGGGTTAGAGTGATACATTGTGTTAGATTGTAATCCTGCGCAGTAACTAAAAGAAAAAGGAGGTAAAACTCACAGATTAATGAAAGGAGAAATGCTTGATTAAGCCAAAAGCAGACCATAAAGGAGCAGGAAAGAACATTAAAAATATGAGCCAAATAGGAAAACAAGCAATATGAAAATGTGCAGGGTCTTAGTCCACCCAAACGAGGATGGACTGGGTCCAAGGAAAGGTAAGTGGGCCGCTCGCCCGTTCCCCAGCCTCCCTATCCCTGAGACAGACACAGTGGGGAGTCAAGTCAGGCAAGAACTCATTAATTGTGTGCGTAGCAAAGCCTTTTAAAGCACAAAACTGCAGAGTCATTGGGGCAGGGCATAAGGACCAACCAATCACTTAAAAATGTCATTTTACGGGGCGATTTTTATAGGACTAGCCATATGTCTATACACTCGTCATCAGTTGTCGTCACTTCCCCTGATGCTGTGCGGCCAATCAGCTTTGGTGATAAACAACTTTGGGTTCCACCCACCTTACTTCCTTTGGGCGCCATCTTTGAATTGCCTCGTGTGCCTAATTTCCCCGCAAAAATGCAAACCTACTACCGCCATAATTAAAGGTAAAGTGGAAACGAGACAGATACTCCAAGTAAAACTATCAGACTCCTTTTTTAAAAAAGATTTATTTATTTATTTATTTATTTGAGAGGCAGAATTACAGATAGAGAGAGGGAGACAGAGAGACAGGCTTTCCATCCACTGGTTCACTCTCCGAATGGCCACAATGGCCAGAGATGGGCTGATCCGAAACCAAGAGCCAGGAGCTTCCTCTGGGTCCCCTGCATGAGTTCAGGGCCCCAAGTGCTTGGTCCATCTCCACTGCTTCTCCAGGCATAATAGCAGAGAGCTGGATCAGAGGAGGAGCAGCCGGGACTTCAACTGGCTCTCTGGTGCGGGATGCCAGCCATCACGAGCAGCAGCTTAACCTGCTGTGCCACAACACCGGCACCCAAAACTGCTCTTTAAGGCAAAAACACAGCAAGAGGTAATTGGGGGGTGAGGGCATTTCACACCGATAAGGGAAGCAATCCAAGCGGGGGAGATACCAGCTCACAACCCTAAATCTGTGTGCACCCTACAGCACAGGTTCAGCGTTCACAGGGCAGAGAAACTAGGGATAGGCACTGTGCACACTGGGTTAAGCCACAGCTGGGATGCTCACAGCCCACATCAGAGCGCCTGAGTTCAAGTCCTCGTTCTAACTCACATCTGACTCCCTGCTAATGTGCAGCTCGGGAGGCAGCAGCTGGTGGTTGAGTAGTTCAGTCCATGTCACCCACTTGGGAGACCTGGGTTCCGGCTGTGTTCTAGCACTGTAGTCACTGGTGAAGGGGACCAGTGGATGGGGTCTCTCTCCTCTCCTCCCATCTGCCTCTCCAGTAAAAAAAAAAAAAAGAGGAAAGGATATTTGGACAACTTTGAATATGATTTGGATGTGATGAAACAGTTTCCTAAAAATTATAACTTATAAAAAGTTGCCAAAGAAGAAATAGAAAATTTTGAATACTCTAATATCTAGGGGAAGAAAATGTGCTGTTAAAACCGTTTCCACGAAGAAAGCAGCAGGCCCAGATGGCTTCACTGTATGTTTCCAAATATTTGAGAAAGAAAAACACTGACATCACACAAACTTCTCCAGAAATAGATCAATTAGGAGCTCTTTTTGTAAGAACAAGTTCTGTCCAAAACCTGAAAACCACCATACAGGAACTTAAAATTACAATCTCCCTCATGAGTATAAATGAAAAAAATCCTTAACAAAATAGTGAATCTAACAAAACTGATATGATCATCTCAGCCATTGCCTTTGAAAATAATTCCACATTGGTTCATAATCTTTTTCAAATTTAGCAAACTAAGATATTTCCTTAATCTGATTTTTAAAAAAAAAATTTTACAAAAGGAGCTGCTGCTTCCAGACATCCCACTAAATGATGAAAACCTTTCCCTGATATTAGTTCCAGTGCAAGAATAAAATAAACAGAAATGTTAGGGAATAAAAGAAAAAAATCTGTTTTTCAGAGAAACTATTGATGAATTTAATAAAGTTTGTCAGATATAAGATCTGTATACAAAGTCAATTTTTTAGATCCCATCAATGAGTAATTGGAAAATGAAACTTTAAAATATGCCACTCACAGTAGCACCACAAGCCTCAGATTGCAAGTTATAGGTTAAAAGGAAGGTGTCTAAGTCCTCTATGTGGAAAAGGGAAGTAACTACATAAGAGAATTTTTAAGCTTGCAAACATAGGGAGCTATACCATGTTCATGGACTAGAAAACTCAATGCTACTGAAATACCATTGCTCTCCAAACTGACATAAGTGATCAAAATCAATAAAATATCAAGCAAAATTCCAGCATTTTTTGTCAGAGAAGGGGATTGGCACAGATTGAACCCAAAAAAATTTCAAATGAAAATAGTCAAGGCAATTTTTAAAAATAAGTTGGACAACTTACACTATCACATTTTGGACCAGCTGAAAAGCTATAGTAATTTAAGCTATGTGGTACTCGCACGAAGATGGGAGAAAACTGACCAGTGCACTAACTTAGAGAGTTCCCAAAGAATCCCACACACGCACAGTCCTCACTTATGACAAGGACAACATGGCGCAGCCTGTATATCACACAGCATGGCCAATGAACAGTGATGGGTTGATTGGATAAAAGTGGAAGACATATATCCTGACTCTTAAACATGTAAAACCATCAGTTCTAAATACATTAGAGATAAAAATACGGAAGATAATGGGAGTCACCAGTTGATGGCTTGAGGAGCTATGTCTCTAACACCCACCTGGGAAACCTGGACTGAGTTCCCAGCCTCTGGCTTTGATCTGGCCCAGTCCCAGCCTTCATGACCCAGCAGTTGGGAGCCAGTATCTCTCTCCCCCACCACCACCTCACACACCTTTGCCTCTAAAATAATTACTTAATGCATCTTTTCGAGGAAGACAGAGACCATACATGTCCTTGGTGTAAAAAAGTTTTTTAAACACAAAAACTCAAAACAAAGGGTCAACTGATATATAAATTAAAATTAAGAACTTTGTTCATTTAAATGACATTATTAAGAAAGTGAAAATGTATCCCACAGAGTAGGAGACATGTATAATATAAAGAAATCCTATAGTCTGTAAGCAAAGGACACAGCCCCGAGGGAGAGTGGATCAGGGACTTGAACAGGCAGCTCACAGAAGAGGGCATACAGATGCACGTGAAGGCATGACAGAGTCACAGTTAATCAAGGATATATAGATTAAATCATACAAATACAACATACAAATACAAATTAACCAGGAAACGTAATGAAAATCAATACAAAAGCACACCTGCAAAACTGGCTTAAATGTAAAAATGGAAAATATCAAGTTCTGGCAAGGAAGTGAAATCATTGTGCTGGTAAACAGTGAGTACAGCCACTTTAGAAACAAACTGTCAACTAAGTCTGAGAGTATGGTCACCCTGTGGTCCAGGAATGACACGCCCAGGTATCAACAGAAATGTGTTCTCCGAAATGCAGGTGCCAGAGCTGCTCACAAAAGCCCCAGACTGAAAGGCATCCAAATGCCCAGTGAATGTGGGGTAACAAACTGTGGTGCCTTCACACAGTGCAACACACATGAGTGCACGCCCACAGCTACGCCCGCCAGCACACGGGAACCTCGCCAGCGTAACGTAAGCAAAGTGGCGCACACGGGATGACTGCGTCTGTGCGCTCAGACTGGTGATGCTGACCATCGCTGTCAGGTGACCTCTGGGTGGCTTTCTTGATCTGCTAGTGCTGGACCACCACGTGGATGTGTTCCAGTGGAGAGAGTTCTTCAGGCCGTGTGTTTGTGACACGTTTGCATGAAAATCAAACACCAAAAAAAAAAAAAAAAATGCGCGGCCACGGTGGGAACCGTGGAACCCTGCTCGTCTTCCCCAAGTGCTGCTCATGCACGCACAGACCACAGCCGCCGTGTCACTCCAGCCAAGGACAGTCCCAGCGTGCTGATGGGCAGAGCCCGCCAGGAACAGAGACAAGCAAGATTCCTGCATGGACAAACAGCAGAGCACGCACCCCGCAGTCCCCATCACACGCTGCAGGGGCACGCGTGCGCTCCTCGTCACCCGCTCCGCACACCTCTTCAGTGGGAACGATCTTAGCACGGTACCGAGAGTCCTTTCTTGCAGGTGCATGAGAGGCTGGGGGCTGTGCGGTGAGGGTGGCGCAACAGAAAAGACCACACGAGGCTGGAAACCAGACCTGAAGCTAACGGAATTAAAAAGCCTCCTGGCCCTGTTTGCCCAGAGCCCCAGCGCCAGTGTAGACAAACTGTGGGATCGTGCTTTATGATACCACAGCTGACGCCTGGGTTATAGACCATCTGAGGGGGAACAGACGCTTTGTGATCAGCCAAGGGTGTGCTCAGGGCACCTTCCTAGAGCAAGAATCAGTTCTGATGCGCTGCATCCTTCCTGGGGCCATCATCTCAACAGAATGAAACGCTTTTCTGTTTTGCTCCATCAGAACGGGCTCTAGTTAAGTGATTGGAGGAGTGAAGCCTTTAATCCTATAAATTAATCCGGGGTGACCTTTCGTGTTGGCAAGCACTTTATCTTTAGAGACGGATAGCATCATTTGCCTTCAATGGTCCAGATTTTCTGAAAAGGTTAGGACGCTGCCATCAGAGAACAGAACTCCTTCATCAAACACTTCAGCAAGCAGGGAAGGCTCCCTCGCCTGGGGGCGGGGCGGGGGGGACAGCTAAGGGAAACACCGAGATGGAGAGGGAACATTCCGGAATGCAAAATCAACTGAACTCCTCTGGGATGTGATGACAGTGAGGCAAAACAGTGTCAGCACTGGGCAAACCCCAGGGTGATTACTGTTCCTGCCCAGGCAGTCACCAGGAAGGTCAAGGGTCAGTCTCACCTGCGTGTGGGCTGGAAACTGTCAGAAATGATTTCTCAGGAGAGACCACAGATCCCCGCGGGGAAGGCCACAGGCTGCTTCCTGGCGCGCCACCTCCTGCCGGGAGTCTACCTGTGCTTAGCTGGTCCCCCTGCCGCCTCACCTGGAACGCATCGGTCACCGTCGCTCCCTTCAGAAATTGTGTCCGGTTCAGCGTTCCAAGACTGAGGCTGAACATGGTTCTTGGGTTCTCTGGGGAGGTCTAAACGATGAAGACGAATATTTCACCCAGGAAACCCGAACGCCCTTCTCCCAAGCCTGTGCCAAGCAGATGCTGTAAAGAAAGAGGATATGTATCCCTGTCGGCTCTGCCCCGGCCTCAGTGCACAGGAGATCATTTTGAACCGGGAAGCCCAGGCCCTCTGCAGGCCATCGGGAGGCTTCCATGGTGTCCCAGAGTGTCTTCTGATTCCATTGCAAGAAACGGGGGATGACTGGCAGAGAAGCAAAGCCATTCGCCACTGAGCATGCAGTACGTTTCTCGTGACTCAGCAACCTGTGGAAAATGCGCTTGAGTCCGTCGGTGAGAAATGCGGTGTGAGGTACCAAGGCACAACCAGGCACCATGGCTGCAGAGTGAGAATGGAATAGACTGGCACGCGTTTTCACAGGCTGAGATACACCATGTCCCAGCCCGCCTTCTCCCTCAGCCCCCTACAAAATAGATTTTCTGACATTGCCGGTGGATTCAAAATTGAAACATTGTTCAAAGTACATTTAGGCTGATGAAAAGGAGGGGGAAGGAACTGACCCATAGTGAGATGGCTCCTGAACGCTGAATAAGGTTGGTCCCCAAACGGAAGTCGAGGGAAGGAAACTTCAGAAGGACACCCCATTCCTCTTTCCATACATCAACTAAGCTCTAGACTGCATGGGGCACACGGTATGATTATTTAGGCTGATCTACTTAAAAGATGCTGGTTTGGATAAAATCAAGCCGTTAATGATAATGGCACCCCAATTCAGCCAGTTTAACACCCTTCCCGCAGCCATGCTATTACTTGAGGAAGAAGAATAAATCGAAGACCCAGCCATCATTTCTCATTACTTCAAGCACCAGTAAAACATCAATCATGTTGGAAATACTAGCTATAATCTTGTCACCGACAAAATGGTCCCATAAAAGAACCCTTCAGATGTGCAAACGGGCAGGCCATGGTCAGAGCTACTTGGAGGCAGCCCACTCTGTCCGTGGAAGGAATGGGGCTTGGGGTTCTACCTCACTGTGGAAGGATCCCCCTCCCTTCCTCGGCTGCGTGACCCCACGCGTGAGCCTACACACTCAGCCTCAGAACGGGGATAAGGCCACCTGCCTGATGGGTGGCTCTGACGACTGCAAAGCCTGAACGCAGGATCGCTGGAGCCTCGTGAGCACCCACGCGACGTTCCCGGGAACTGAACGGGGCCTGGCCGCGGACTGATTCTCTCAGCTTCATCACGGCACCTTCACAAGTGGAGAAAGGCCATCTTACCACGCCCTGGTGGCGACCTCACCATTTCTGCAGGGACGCAGGGAGGCAGAGACCCCTCCCTGCGGAGCAGGTGCAAAGTCAGACACCAGAAAACGCCTCCTTCTGCCTTCCCATCTGCTGGTGGTGCTGCCCCTGGCTGCATGGGGAGGTTGAAGCCTCCTGGTGGGCCGTTTCCATGGTGACCAAGCAAATCAGCCTCTCAAACATAACATTTTCATCCATTTGTGTGGGAGCTGCTTGTGGCATTCAGACAGGCGTCAGCGATTCCCATCAATACCACCAGCTCAGCCCACCAAGGGGTCTCCTCCCTGCCCTCCCTGCCCTCCCTGCCCTCCCAACTCCACAGCGTGGCCAGGGCATGGCCCGTGACCCAGTCACTGTGCTACAGCCTGCCCTCCCTGGGGCTCCTCCTGTCACTCCCAAGCCAGTCCTCCACGTCCCCCAGCCTCCTGGAGCCACCTAGGGCCCTGCGTCCTCACTCCCTTTGCTCGGACACTCACGGTTGTCCCCATCACGGCCCTGGCCTCCGAGCTGGTCTTCCTTGTGTGCACGTTCCTTGCTCAGATCCCATTCTCTTCTTCTTAATCAAAGCCAGTCTCATGCTGCAACTTTGAACTTCTCACAAGAAAGAACCACATCACTTCCCGCCCCTGGAGCAGCGTTCTCACCCGCCGGCCCCTGGTGCACCGTCCGTGTGTGTGAGATGTCCGGGACAGGCACCTGTGAAGAGACCGAGGTGGAGGAGCAGGCGCCGGGGTGAGGAGTGGGCCTGGCACACCAGTACAGAAAGGCCCAAGGTTTCTTTTCAGTCTGATGCAAATATGCCGGAGTCAGATCGTGGTGACGCTACAACTTCGTGAATGTACTGAAAATCAAACTGTTGTAAAAATGGGCAGAGCAAGAGAAAAGAAGGGAGAACTGGAGGGGGAAAAACATTTTTTTTAGTCCCTGGATAATTTTTGAGTTTAACATTTCCTTTTCTGATTATTATAATAATCATGCTTATTCTAAGAAAATTAAAAATAGAGAGAAGTATTATTGCAATGGTAATTACCAGGAGAGATAATCACCACTTAAGTGTTGATATATCTCTTTCTAATCTTTTCCTAATCGTATGTACGTATTTTTTAATGAGATCAGGCTCTGTTTCTGCTTGTGTCTATTAGTGACAAGATAAAATGCGTATCTACCTATGGCTTCTGAACACAGGAAGCTCTCAGAGGAATCTCAGAGCAATTTTTTTGTCCAAGTACAGATCCTTTTGCTCCAAGTTCCAAATAAAATAAAATTCCTGTGGTTAACAGAGCAGGAGCCTGACCCTGGGCCTGCTCACACACATTCTGATCCTCAGCACCGAAGCTGTGCCAGGCCCCGTGCAGCTCCGGCTTCTTGGGGCTTGGCCGTTGCTGTACTGGTGCTGGGTACAGAAGGGAGAAACCCCCGACACTGCTTTCAACCCATGCTTAGGGCCAACCTCGGCACCCGAATCCTCACCCTTGGAGCTCTGTGGTTCTGGCTCGTAGGGCCCATTCCGTTTCTGCAGCGGGGAGAAAGCTCGAGGGACGGGAATCCAGCGTCTCCCCTCACCAGGGATTCCAGTCCCACAGGTCCAGTGTCCCCTGGTCAAGCACAGGCTGGAACCGTTAACTGGAAATGCCCAGTAAGAAGTGACTCCTGCATTTTAAGTAACTTTGTTTCAGTATGTGCTCATCCTTCTTCTATTACAGCTACTAGTCACTGTTGTTAATCTCTCACTGTGCCTAACGTACAAATTCAACTTTGGGGTACCTTTTATTATAGTATATTGCTATGATTGTTCTACTTTATTATCAGCTGTTATTAGTAATCTCTTCCTGGGCCTGGTTTGTCAATTAAACGTAATCGTAGGTGTGTATGAGTAGGAGAAGGCACAGCCAGGGCTCAGTACCGTCTTTCCCTCCACGCACCTATGGCACAGCTTGGAACATCTTCTCATCATCCTGCTTCTCATAGGAAACACTCAGGTCTGTCCCACCAAGCCACGAGCACCAAGCCTCAGTGTAAAATCCTGAATGTGTCCCAGGCCCTGGGGCCCTCGGGCTGGGTGCAGGTGCAGTTCCCTGGGGCAGCGCCTTGGCCCCCATCACACTCCCAGTGGAAGACTCACCTTCTCACCACGCCAAGGACGCACTGACTGCCCAGCTCGTGTCTCAGAGCCCTTCCAGACCGAAGCCCCCACAGCCACAGCCGGGTCCCCCCCGCACCTGCACGCTGGGCTTGATGGGCGCCTGTCTGGGCCTCTTGCCCAGAGCTGCAAAGGAGAGGATGAGCTGAGGGAACCCCCCTGCCCGCTGATGGTGAAGGGGCCCAGAGTCCTTCAGAGTTCCCCTCCGGGGCCGGCGCCGTGGCGTAGCGGGCAAAGCTGCCGCCTGCACGGAAGACCTCTCTCTCTCGTCTCTCCCTCTCTCTGTAACTCTGCCTCCCAAATAAGTAAATCAATAAATCTTTTTTTAAAAAAATGAAGGCCCCTAGTTATACCCTGATTGCTTCTACTGCCCAGCAGCCCGCTAGTGATTTCATTTCTCGTCTCAAATCTAGCTTGTCCTGGGGCCAGCCCAGCCCGCGGCACCGTCAGCCACTGGGGACCCCTCTGCCCTGCTCAGCCCCTGGTTAGGGCAGAAGGCTCCAGGCAAGCCCTGGTCTCCTAGGGTCTACTCGCCATCTGTGAACACCCTGGCTGTCTACTCTGATAGGCAGGGAAGCTGAGACCCGTTATCTCCACTCTCTGAGTGACTGGAGTGGTAGTGTGGCTTTGGTGTCGGAAGCTTAGCGTTATAAAAACGTGGGAGAGCCTGAGAGTCTGTGGAATAACAGAACCAGAAGATAAGCCTATTTTGATGCAAAAACAAGTTGGGATCCACCCGCAGTTTTCCATGAAGCACATGTTTTATGAACTTTTAGAAGACCTCTGAAGCGTGGATTTTAAAAACCTTTTGCACCAGAGCAGGTGCTGTAGCATAGGCGGAAAAGCCGCCACCTGCAGTGCCAGCCTCCCAGATGGGCGCTGGTTCGAGTCCTGGCTGCTGCATTTCCAGTCCAGCTCCCTGATAATGCGCCCTAGTGTAAAGCACAAGATGGCCAAGTTCCTGGGCCCCTGCAGCCACGTGGGAGACCCAGAGAAACTCCTGGCTCCTGGCTCCAGCCTGGCCCAGCCCTGGCCATCATGGCCATGTGGGGCTAATCCAGTGGATGGGAGACCCCTCCATGGCTCTCTCCCTCCCTTTCTCTCTCTCTCTATATATATGTATGTATGTATGTATGTATACATATGTGGTGTATGTGTACATATGTATAGACATATATAGGATATATGTATATGTATGTATAGACATATATATAGTGTATATATATATATATAACTGCCTTTCAAATAAATAAATCTTAAAAAAACTTTTTGCACCAAAATAATCTTTTCATTCCATTTTCCTAGAAAGTTTGGAAGCACCCTTGTACCAAGCCTGAAGAACCTCAATCTTATGTATGATAAAAGGTTGTGTAACATGCTAAACTAGAAAAAATGTGATCTATTACTCCTGTCCCCCTGGAAACCACTGCTCCAAGCAAAGTCTGTTTTGTGTGCACTGCACAAGAGAACTGTGCTGGGCGACACTCACACTGAGTGTGCGTCACACACCCGAGTGTACACAGTATGCTGTACCAGATGACGCTCACGCTGAGTGTGCATTGCACACCCGAGTGTACACTGCACAGAGAGCCATGCTGGACGACGCTCACGCTGAGTGTGCATCACACACCCGAGTGTACACAGTATGCTGTACCAGATGACGCTCACGCTGAGTGTGCATTGCACACCCGAGTGTACACTGCACAGAGAGCCGTGCTGGACGACGCTCACGCTGAGTGTGCATCACACACCCGAGTGTACACAGTACACTGTATCAGATGATGCTCACGCTGAGTGTGCATCACACGCCCGAGCGTACACTGCACAGAGAACTGTTCTCAGCGAGTCTTGCACGACCTCTGACCTCTGCCACCATCTTCCTTCTCCTCCACAGGCAACCCTCCTGCCACTGGCACGGGGACCTTGCTGGTGACCCTGGAAGACGTGAATGACAACGCTCCCGTCATCCACCCCACGGTAGCCGAAGTCTGCGATGACGCCAAAAACCTCAGCGTCGTCATCTTGGGAGCGTCAGATAAGGATCTGCACCCAAACACAGATCCTTTCAAGTTTGAAATCCACAAGCAAACTGTTCCTGACAAGGTCTGGAAGATCTCCAAGATCAACAGTAAGTCTGTCTAGAACATTCCGCCTCACCCTCTGACCTCGAATGCACAGTGCCTCTTCCCCTCCAGCTCTCGCGTAGTTGAACTCAGGGATGCACGGCACGTGCCGACAGCGTCCCCTCCAGCAAACCAGTCGTTTGTCGACCGCCTAGCCACTTCCCCGTAAGCGTTGCCTCGTCCCTCCTCTGTACACCCCGCCCTCTACCGTGCTCATAGCCCCACCGTCCTCCCAACACCCCTGCGGGCTGCATCCCTGCCGCCCCGAGTCGCCCGTCACAGGCCTGTCATCCACACCCCTCCTCTTCCCTCTTTCTTGTAACTGAGCCGCACAAGTTCTTTGTGCGTAGTGGCCTGCACAGAGCACTGGCCGGCCGCTCTGAAGACCGGGGCTCCTCGCTTCTGCCCTCGCCCCGTCTCCCGGCTCGGAAACAGGACAGAGTGCACCGCAGCCTCCACCAGCACTTGGGAGCGCCGTGGCACACTTGCCTCCCACAAGGAGGAGGACAAGCGAACCCCGGCTGAAGACTCGCTAGCGCCTTCCTCCCTCCGCCCCCTTTCCCGCTGTGGACGTCTTCCAGCTCAGGGTCGGCAGTGACCGTGGCTTTCCTGTCCCACGTGCCCTTTCTCCCACTTACGAAACTCCAAGCCATGTCTGCGCCCCCAGCCTCTCCTCGTGGGGGGCAGGCGGAATTAAGAACGTGGCCCGGAGCTTCCCATCTGCCTTATGGGGGCTGAGACGGCAGCACCTGACCGGTTAGGAAAGACCCCCCCAGCACACGGCCCCGCCGCCCCCTGCCCATTCGTGAACCCGCGACAAAGTTCACCTTGTCTCCCAATAAAGCCAAACAGGAAAGGGAGAGACGCGCGCGTGCGTTAGAGACAGCCCCTGTCTGCAGGGGCGGATTCGCCCTGCCGCGGGGCTGCTGACTGGGCAGGGCTCACGTCTTACATCAGCCGGGGCGTTTCTGAGGGGGGAGGGCGTGACCCATTCCATCACGTTTTGAAGATGCCCTGTACAATTGTGCATAAAATTTCCCGTTACAGAGCCTCGTCGCTCTTGTTATGGCCCTATTTCATGTCTTCTTTTATTAGTGGCCCCCGCTCGCTATTGACTCTATCGGCTGCTTCTGCTTTGTTGCCTCTTAAAGAATGGGTTCGGCTGCACTGATCACTTAATTAAATCAGCGCTCTTGTTTGAGGGGTCAGCGTGTTACTCGCGGGTGTTGCGGCGGCGGCCGTCTCGGACGCTCACGGCTGGTTCTTTCCCGTCAGAGATTTCCTCGTACAACAGTTCCTCCTCTGTGGGCGGGAAATCAGAGCGAATCGGCCTCGCGGCGGAGCGATGACCACGTCGGTCATTCGGCCACTTCTGCCACTGTCACCTCCCGGGACGGCCGTTCTCCAGCTGGCGCCACGTCTTGTCCTCCCTCCTGCTTTCCTGAAGCGGGAACGTGCCGCCTCAGCTCCATTTCTCTTGTTCCCAGTTGTTCTCTGAGTACTTAGCACTGTTTACGCCAAGAGAAGAGCGGCTTTAAAAAGTCCCCGTCAGGCCGGTGCCGCGGCTCACTAGGCTAATCCTCCACCTGCGGCGCCGGCATCCCATATGAGCACCGGGTTCTAGTCCCGGCTGCTCCTCTTCCAGGCCAGCTCTCTGCTGTGGCCCGGGAGTGCAGTGGAGGATGGCCCAAGTGCTTGGGCCCTGCACCCCATGGGAGACCAGGAGAAGCACCTGGCTCCTGGCTTCGGATGGGCACAGCGCGCCGGCCGGAGCAGCCACTTGGGTGGTAGACCAACAGAAAAAGGAAGACCTTTCTCTCTCTCTCTCTCTCTCTCTCTCTCACTGTCTAACTCTACCTGTCAAAAAAAAAAAAAAAAAAAAGTCCCCCTGTCGGAATGACTGAGAAGAGCAGGCGGCGGGGGGGGGGGGGGTGGGGGTGGGTGGCCACTTCTTGATGCCACAGGACATGGGACACGAGGAAGCTTGTGTTCACACACAGTTCTCGGGCGGGGGGCTGGGGCTCCGTCACAACAGTGCAGACGCCGCCTCCATGACAACACGCGGGGATGCTGCCCGTGTGGGGGGGGGGCTTTCATCTTCTCTGTGGAGACAGACTCACGGGTGTGATGACATTTTAGGGAGTTCTTGGTACCCAGCCATTTCCGTAACAGTGAGTCCACTTGAGACTGGTCACAGTAGCACTGCTCCGTAGAACTCTGGGACGCCGGAGGTGTCCTCTGCCTGCTGTGTCCGGTACAGGAGCCACCAGCCACGCTCGGTGCTGGGTACTTGGCACGGGGCTAGAGCCGCTGGGGAACGCATCGATGGTCCCTCCACGGCTGTGGACAGGAGCCTAAGCCTTCCCGCGAGCTCACTTCTAAGGCGCCCCGTTCTGTGCGCGTTGTGGGGTAGAAGCCGGTCCTGTCTCACTTGTCCTCCTCATCTCTGCAGACACGCACGCCCTGGTGAGCCTGCTTCAGAACCTGAACAAAGCCAACTACAACCTGCCCGTCATGGTGACGGATTCGGGGACGCCGCCCATGACCAGCGTCACAGATCTCAGGGTCCAAGTGTGCTCCTGCAGGAATTCCAAAGTGGACTGCAACGCCGCGGGGCACCTGCGCGCCAGCCTGGCGGCCGGCCTGCTCACCGCACTCTTCACCTTAGCCTGTAAGTCGGCCTCGCGGCGGCGCACACAGTGGCGCGTGCCGGCCTCACCGCCCGCTGCGCTCCCCTCTGTCTTCCCGAGGCAGCTCATTGTGGGCGAACAGTCACCCTTGGCCTAGGCATGCGCCACAGAAAACGGTCCCTGTAGCGGCGCTGCTGCGGGGAGTGGCATCCCAGCGACTCGCCGCCGCCCGAGGGCTGTGCGTGGCTGCCCCTGCCGTCCCGCGGCAGAACGGCCCCAGGGGCCTTCGCTGTGAGCTCCTGAAAATGTGCCCAGAGTGGCCCGCTGGTCTACCGGGCCTAGTTCTCTCTGCCTTGTGCAGTGGCCTTTGCCACATTCAAGTCGATACTGCAGCTTTCTAAGACCAGAGCATTCGCAGAGGGAGGCTGGGCTGTAAGGAAAAGCAAAGATAAATGAGTACGTCCCACTGCTCTCCCACTGGCTGGGAGCAGTGACTGTACTAGAAACGCCCTTTGAAACAGAGGAGTCCTCACGCTGAGTGGTAGACGTGGGCATGACAGGAGTGAATCTGTGTCCGCGACTTCCTGGGGGTGGACTAGCGACTACACAGCTCACGTGGGCTGGGGCCCCCAGAAGTGGCCTGTGGGCCTTGCTCTGAGAAAGCAGCGGTCACTGTGAACCAGGAAGTGTGGCAGTGGCCGTCTAGAAGAGAAGGCGTCGCGGCCTGGTGGCCGAGGGGAGTGGGCGGCAGGAAGTGACCCGGCGCGGCTGCGTTTGCTGGGGGTAAGCTCCATGCAGAAGCAGGGGGTCCCGTGGGAAGCCCGAGGAGGAGAAGCCCCTGAGGGCCCCACTGAGCCTTCAAACTGTGCATTTCCCAAACAGAACCTACGGTCTCCCCCCAACCCTGCCCCTGCCTGGCACTCCTCCCAGGGCTGCACCATCTCTCCTCACCGTCAGTCCTGCGGCTCCTTCCAAACCCTCAGGCTACAAAGCCCAACAGTCTAACACCTTCCAGCCACTCCCTCCACCCCCAGCTCAGTTCCGTCTCCAGGCCTGGCTGATCTCACGGCTTCCTGAGCCACCTCTGCATGAGAATATAAGGGGAGGCAGGGGCTGGGTGTCTTCCCTAAGCCTCATCTGTGAAGTAGAAACCAACCGCGTCTGCAGAGGGGAGACCTGGAGCTGGGGCTGTGGGCTGACAGGAATTGTGGAAAGATTTTCAGAAGGGAATAAAACAGGCGAGCCATGCATACAAGGGTGATCACAGAGCAAGACGGTCCAGACGTGGCACCCCGCGATGCCCGCGCCAGAGACCCTAGCCCCAGGCACGACTCCCCAGGAGCCCTGGGAGCTGTGTGAGGATGGATTCCACGCCACAGATGGAGGCCTGGACAGCTCCTGTCTGCCGGCCCACTGGATGTACTGTGCAGCAGGAACGAGCAAGAGGGAGGCGAGTGTAAGACTAGGAGTGCGCAGGGGTTTATGCTGGGCAACCTGAAACCAGGCAGATGGGCGCCGCGAGCCGACAGCGCTCCTGCAGCGTGGTGACGGACAGCATCAGCACTCCAGAGACGCTCACAGAATGTTCAGGAAGCTCACACAATGCCACACGCTGAAGACCGGAAAGAACACTTGCCAAAGGACCCAAGCCAGCTAGAAAGAGTTGAAGACAGAATTAACTGACTCTGAATTTGGCAAGGGGGAGGGGGCGGCGGAAGGGACTAGACTTGAAAGCACAAGGCCTGGGGCTGGCGCTGTACCATGGAAGGTTCAGCCTCTGCCTGCAGTGTTGGCGACCCGTGGGCCTGGCAAAACCAGACACCTGAGCACTGACCAGACACCTGAGCACTAACCAGACACACTGAGCACTAACCAGACACCTGGATAACTAACCAGACACCCGGAGCACTAACCAGACACCTGAGCACTAACCAGAACCCCAGAGCACTAACCAGACACCCAGAGCACCAACCAGACACCTGGATAACTAACCAGACACCCAGAGCACTAACCAGATTCCCAGAGCACTAACCAGACACACTGAACACTAACCAGACACCCGGAGCACTAACCAGACACACTGAACACTAACCAGACACCTGAGCACTAACCAGACACCTGGATAACTAACCAGACACCCGGAGCACTAACCAGACACCCGGAGCACTAACCAGATACATTGAACACTAACCAAATGCCCTGAACACTAACCAGACACCTGAGCACTAACCAGACACCCGGAGCACTAACCAGATACATTGAACACTAACCAGAACCCCAGAGCACTAACCAGACACCTGAGCACTAACCAGACACACTGAACACCAACCAGACACCCGGAGCACTAACCAGACGCCCCGAGCACCAACCAGACGCCCCGCTGTTCGGCAACTTTCCTCTGCAGTGTCCTCGTTGGTTTAGGGGCTGGATCCCACTTCACGGTGAGAAAACCGATCCCGTAAGGGTCCAGGCATGTGGCGGTGAGGCCGGCGCCGGCCGTCAGCCCCTGCACAGAAAAGGAAACGAAGCAGTTCCATTCCCTGTGAAGCCGTCGGTGGCTCTGCTGCTTCTGAGAACTGAGCTGGAGAACCTGCACCCCTTCTTGGACGTCTAAAGACGAGGGAGACAATAACACGCGATGAGAGTAACTGAAGATAACGAGAGAAGTTAAGCAGAGCGAGCCTGTTAGCCTCGCGGTAAGACACCCACGTCCGCCGTCAGAGTGCCTGGGACCTGAACTCCTAACCCCAGCTTCCGGCCAGTGCCGACGTGGGGAGGCAGCCGCGACGTGGGGAGGCAGTGGCTGGGCTGCTGTCTCCCGCGGGGGAGGCCTGGGTTTGGCCCTGGTCTGGCCCAGCCTTGGCCATTGCGGGCACTTAGGGAGTGAACCAGCAGCTCAGAGTTCTCTCTCACACACAGATCACTTCCTGCAAATTAAATAATTGCTCACTGTCCGTGTTGGTGCTTAAACCGCCTGCTGCTGACACTGGAAGGAGGCACCGCCCCCTGGAGCCGACCTTCGGACCTGTCGCCTGTATCTGGTTTCTCAGCAGGCTCCGGGCAGTAAGCACAGGCAGACTTCTCCAGAAGCCTGTTCTGATCATTGCTTCAGGCCTCACAACGCAGCCCTGGCACGAACATTAAAGAATGTGCTAGGTGAACCATTTTAACAAGTCAAAAGTCTCTCACCCGGGGAGCAGGCAGGGTGCTGAAGCTGTCTGGGGCACAAGCGAGGTGACCGACAGGCACCCAAGCCAGCCACTGACACTGTCCCTGGATGTTAACTTCTTCATCAGTGCCGTTTGTATACAGTAACATTCGCCCAGCGTAAGTACTCAGCTGGCTACAATCGCGTAGCCACTCAACAACCACGGCTTCCTTGGCTTGGATCGCCGGCCTCCTACCAAGCTTCCCCTGAAGACTCCGTTGCCTGCTCTACAGTCTCCGAGCTGTCTCGGTAGCTGGTGCTTCCTGCCGTGAGATGAGTCGCGGGCAGAGACAGAGCGAGGAGATGCAGGAGACCCCGGCAGAGCGGCTGTCCACCGCCGCAGAGGCCCTAGCCACGCCTGGCAATCCGTCTTCCTGGACGGTGACCCTTGACCCCGAGGGCTTTCTGTGAGCTGTGCCTGGAGGCTAAGAGCTTTATGTAAATTCCATGGATCACCCCTGTGGTCGTCCCACAGCCCTGGGAAGCAGCATCGATCACATCGTGGTCTAGAACTGACTGGAAACAAGGAACTGGAAGTCAAGTTAGTGGATTTCATTCAGAGTTGTTTTTTTCTCTGCGTAACCAGTTAGCCCCTCAGGGATCAGGTGGGGATGTCCAGAGGTGTTTGGTCACCGTGACCAGGATGGGGCTGCCAGTGGCACCGGGGGGTGGAAGCCAGGGGTGAGGGCCACCACCCTTGGGGCAGAGGACACACCCCCACCTGGGCTGCCTTCTGAAGCCGGGTCCGGGCGTCCTGCGGACAGGGCTCCTCCTGCTGACCGTGCTGGGTGGTGTGGCCTGGCGTGGCGGCTCCACCACTGCTCGTCCCCAGGCAGCCTGAACGAGACACCGCGTGCAGGAACCGGCGGGAACACACCCTTCTCTGGGGTCACATTCTGTGAGTCCCCCCCCCCCCCGCCCTGTGCTCACCGTGGTGAGAACACAGGGCTAGCCTAGCCATGGGACCGGCTGAGCGAGCACTGACCAGAACAGGTTTCTGGAGAAGCCGCTGCCTGTGGCCTGCTACACGGGGCCCGCTAGAGAAACCCGGCACGGCCAAGAAGTCGGCGCCGTGGGGCGGTGCCTCCTGTCAGTGTCTGGGAAGCCCTCGTGCTAAGCTCGCAGCTGCGAGCGTGTGACCTTAGACGCAGAGGTGAGTAAGCCCAGGATCCGAGGATGGGGAGGCCGCTCTGCGTTAGCCAGGTGAGGCCCACGTAGCCACAGAGTCCACGGAAGAGGAAGGAGCGCGTGATGGTGGCAACTGAGGGCACTGGAGGTGGGGCGAAGGGGGGGCGGGGCCGTGATTCGCTCGCTAGGAGCTGCACAGGTAAGGAAATGGGTTCTCCCGGGGGCTCCCCTTCGGACCTGTGACATCCAGAACGGGAAGAGAGCGCATGCGTGTTGTTCTCTGCCCCGGGTGTGCAGCCGTTTGTTGCAGCAGACAGGGAAGCAGGGGGACACCCTGCGGGAGCCCCCGTGGGGACCTCGCTCCAGCACCAAGTGTCTGTGCGTGTGGAGCGGCCATCAGTCCGAACGCTGCAGTCAGCGTGCTCCTGGAGCAGCCATGGCCTGTGCTCCGTGGCCGCAGCGCCCACGCTGCTCTTGGGCAGAGCAGAGACACGGGTCTCAGCGGCTCCCAGCAGGCGCAGGGAAGTGGGCCGAGTGGGTGGCTCCGCCCCTGTGCTTTGCTGTCTGCTTTGAATCGAGCCGTGGTCCCTCCCAGCCTAACTCTGACCCTTCCCCCATTCAGGTCTGTGAGAACTGCTGACGTCGGACGCTTGACTCCCAAGTTCCCATAGCAACAGGAAAAAGAACAAAGAACAGTCTATCCAAATCTGAAGATGGTGGTTTGCAGCTCTCGAACTCCACGCCGGGGCCTCGGTGGTGGCCGGTTTCTGTTTTCTTTGCGATTTCACTTAGTCTGTACTTGGCCATCTCCACGCATCTCCCCTCCTCTTTTAATTAACGGGATCCTCTGAGTTGTCCCTGAGTGTCTAGCGATCACGACAGGTAACTTGAGCTTGTGGGGGCAGGAGCAGTGACTACTTTCTCTGATGTGTTGCCATGACGCCGGCCAGTGCGCCACACATCCGGCTTTGTCTGTGGGTTAGTCTTTGTATATGTATGAGTATCTGTATGTGTATATACACGGTATTTATAGACAGACCGCGAGGAGGAGCCTAGCTTCCATACATCATTCTTCCGGGAACGGTGAAACAGAGAGAGGGGAGACGCGACCACGGCTGGACCCTCCCGGGGCCTCAGCATCTGCCCACACCCCGCAGGGCAGCGGCCCTCGCCCTGAAGCTGCCTCTGCCCGCTGCCGTGACAGCCAGGCAGGTGCACAGAGGGTCCTTTCTCGCTAGTGTGAGGACCGCCAGCACGCGCCAGGGTCCTGAGCCAAGGCGGTGATGAGCAGAGAAGGGAATTTCACGGTCGGACGCCAGGCAAAGGGCGGAGACGCTCTTTCCGGGGGATCAGCCCACAGTGGTGTGCATCCCGAGTCCCGGTAGCGCTGGTCCCACGGTAGACAGGCTCTCCCACGTCCCCTGGGGCGCCATCACGGAGGTGAGGTCGCACACACATACCAAGAGGTCGGCAGGTACCATGTTGTATACACATATGTACCCACCTGTATAGACAGACATGTATGCACCTACACGCCGTTCGTTTCCTATACACACGCATAAACTAGAGTACATGCAGGTAGTTTTAAAAGTACCCTTTTGTGTGGATCGACTACCGTTGTTTGCAAACCTGAAAATAAACGCTGTTTCTTCTGTATGAAATGGAATTGATTGTCGTTCTGTGAGCACGGAGCAGTACGGGAACTCGGTGCGTGTGCCAGCGTTAGCTTCTTGCCAATGAACTGCAAACGAACCAGCAAAGCTCACACCAAACTTTTCCCTCCGAGCAAACTGGCGACAGCCTGTGGCTTCTGCTGGAGCTCCCCACAAACCAGTGAGGTGAGTGTCTTAGCACGTGTTAACGCAGCTATCACTAATGGTTGTAACCCCACGCACATGCGCGCGCTTTCTCATGCAATCTACGTTTGCCCCTGAGTTTCCAGTTAGCCTTCTGTAGGAAGCAGGGATCACCTGTTGTCTCTGTTGTAGTGCAGTTATGCAGATCGACTTACTTACATTGTATTTGTTTCTCTAGTCAATCATTTGGGGACGTATAGAATGCAGAGGTTTTTTTTTTTTTCCATTCAAATAAATGGGTATTGGTGGTTAACACCGCTGATTTCTATGTTGTGTCTAAAGTTGCTGGTGGGGCCTTGTCCTGGAGGATGTGCACATGTGGGGGCCCCTGCACACCTCTGTTAGAAGCGTCCACTAAGGCAGAAGCACCAGCTCGGAGCACGGGCCTGGGCTCACCCTCGCACGGGGAAGGCAGCCGGGAGGATGCCCCGAGCCGAGAGGGATGGTCCTCCGTTTGGTGCAGTTGCGACCGTCCGTCTACAGTCCCGAGACACAGCGATTCTTCTCATGAACGAGCCCGTTGCTTGCTCATCTGCCCGGGCGATGGCACACCTTGAACGTGACATGGTGGCTCCATGACCACGTGCCTCTGGGGAGCAGGGGAAGCTAAGCCGTCCATTTATGCCGCAGGAATGCAGCCTGGTGCTTGTGGAGCACAGCCGTGTGCCCCCGGGGGGCACCCCACTCCACTCCTGTGGCAAAGCACAGACACAGTGCTCCCCCTAGGGCAACCCCAGGAGCACCGGCCCATGGGCTACCTAACAGGAAGAAATCTCACCTCCATCGCCAACTGAGCCACCTCCAGGGAGAAAGACGCCGACTGGCACAATCATCAGAGGAGGCAGCGCAAGGCGACGCCTTCCGTCCCCAGCCTGCCCCTGGCAACTCCGACCATAGCTTAACCTGGCTCAGGACTGAGAGCAGAAGCAGAGTGCACGCGTCATCCACGAGCAGCACAGGCCCCAGCGTCCCCTCACCTGAGTATCTCTCCTTTACAGAGAGAGAGCGATTCTTAGAAGCCCAAGCGGGGGCTCACTTTGGCCGCCAGCAGTTTTAACTTGCCAGAATATGTTACGTTGTTTCGAAAGCAAAGGAACAATCAAAATGTTATCCTAGTCCAAGTTACTTTCAAAAAAAAAAAAAAATCACCGTTCCCAGTGAGCAAGCCGAAAACTCAGGGCTTTGTTTCCACCGGACACCGCCACGCCCGCCGCGCCCCTTTTTATTAACACCTCACCCATCACAGTTCCTCGAAAGCACACACCCTCCCCCATTTCACTCACGATTTAATGATTTCCGACGATTTGCTGTAGCGAGCACATGCAAACGTTTTCTGATGTCAACAAGTTTCCCCTCGTTTGCCAGTCCTCTCCCAGCGGCCGTTGGTTCGGACGGATGGACCTGCCCCTGTGCCTTTGGCTAGCACGGCAAAGGCTGAGCAGCGGAGCAGAAGGACCGCGGCTACTTCTCCTGGCAGAGACCTCTGATGGGGCCGACCGTGAGGAGCCTGAGCCCGGCTCTGCCTTGGCCACTCACTAGGGTTTGCTCTAGGGGACTCGAGCTTTGAGAACTCTGTGAAATGACAGTCACCAGGTAGAGTCACCCAGGAGTTGCGCTGAATCCCTAACCATCCGCACGAGACAGTGTGGCCTCCTACCACGTCTCGGCCTTTTGGCTAAGGTCAGGTGGAGACGGGGGCCTTCTGGAAATGGGGTTGTTGTAGACGCCGTTGGCCAGGTGGACTAGGCTGGCATCTCTGGGAAGCAGAGACGCACGGGGAGGGGAGGCTCTGTGCGGACAGGAGCCGGGACTGCAGCGATGCGGCCAGCATCTAAGGAACCCAGGGCTCGCAGGCTGCGGCCAAGACTCGGCGAGGCCGGAAGCGGACCCCAGAAGCCTCCGAGCTGGCTCCCAGCAGGACCCCGGCCTTCGGGCCTCCAGATCCAAGGGAGTCCGTTTCCACGGCTTCAGGCCAGTCCCTGTTCCAGCAGCCGCACAAGTGAATCCGGGCTCCGAGTACCACGGCCCGGACCCGAGGGAGCGTTTCGCAGCCGGCGATGCTGCAACGCCCGGAGGGGTCTTGGTTGTCCTACGTCGGGGCGGCACCGTGTCTGGGGGGAGACGTCAGAGATCTGCTCCGCACCCTGCAAGGCCAGGGCCCCCTCTCCCTCAACAGCAGCCAAGAACTGTCTGGCCTCAGGCACCCCTGGAGCCCCAGATCCGAAACTCAGAGAATTCTAGGATGACAGGAAGAGAAGCCCCCCTCCCGCCCAGCCTGGTTTCTCAGCACTGTGGAGCGACCCCTCCGCGGGTGGGTGGAGAGGGAGGCGTGGGTGTGGTTAGTGCTTATCAAGCGGAACCCGGACACCAGCGCAGCTCTGGCACGGGCAGCAGGAGCGCCCTGTGCCATGGGGGCAGCGAGGGTCCCCGGGGGGAGCGGGTGGGGGGTCGGCTGCGCCAGGGGCCCAGGCCACGTCTCCACGGCCACACTAGGTCTGCGGCCACACAGGCGGGCTCCCCTCCGGCCTCCCTCGGGCCTGGAGCACACCCGGCCGCCCACTCCCACACGGGGCCGACCCGCCCCGGCCCGGCCGGCCGTGTGACGTCACTGACCTACAGCCCAGTGACGTCACTGACCTACAGCCCCCCTCGGCCGGCGAGCCAGCGCATGCCCCTGTGTCACGGTGAGTGACAGCTCGCCGGCCCGGGATGCACGCGTTCTGTCGGACTCAGCGCTCTGGACACTCCAGGGCTCAGAGACCGGCGGGTCGCTCACGCTGCCCGATACGCCCTGCATAGCCTGTGTGTCGCCATCGCCGCCAGGCACATGCAGGCTGCCTGTCCCGCCCCCTGCCGGGAGACCCCAGGTCTGCAGTGACCCCTCTGAAACACAACTCCTCAGGGGACCCTGGCCGCCTCCCGCAGGGCCAGACACCAAGCGCCGCTTGTCTGCTTCCACTTGCGTGTAGCTGGTGCATCTACCGCACAAACCAGGGCACCACGTGGGGCTGGGGTGAAGGGGGCGCGAGGCTGGCCGTCTTCCTGGCAGTGACAAGGGTATGTCGGCTTTTCTCGGAGGCCAGGCACCCAACCAATGCAGCCCGGTCACCCAGAGAAAACCAGCGCCATCTTTAACTGCAGCCCACGCAAGGCCACTCCCGAGCGCCTTTGCCCCACTCCCGGTTTTGCGTCCCTTTCTTCCGCTACGGGCGGCGTGGGGGCGGGGCTACGTGAGTGGCGGGGAAGTGCTGGGCGGGGCCTCGTCTCCGGACGCAAGCTCGAGGTTTGTAGGCCTTTTCCGGCGCCTGACGGAAACTACAGCCCCCAGAATCCTCCGCGGTCTCGCGAGAGGTCTGTCTCGTCGCGAGAAGCGGTGGCTAGGGGCGTCTGCGCGGACAAACGGAAGTGTAGGTGACGGTCTGAGACATCGCCGCCAAGCTGGGAACCGGGGAGATGGCCGAGACTGACCCCAAGACGGTGCAGGATCTCACCTCGGTGGTAAGGGACAGCGCCGAGCACGCCCCTGCGCGGTCCTCAGAGGTCCGGCTTCCGGGGCCTCCGCCGGCCGCGGCTCGGCCGCTTGGCCCCGGTCGTGGGTTGGGCCCCGACCCCGTCCGTGGCCCCTCACCTGCCCGAGACCGCCTGGCCGCGCCTCGCCCGCCCCGGGTGCCCCGGCGACGCTGCGCGGTGCGCGGCGGCGGGGGTGGGAGCAGCTTCAGGGGCCGGAACCCGGGCCCGCGGCGCAGACAGGTGTGGACCCGGGACAGGTGTGGACTCGGCTTGTTTCCAGGTGCAGACGCTCCTGCAGCAGATGCAAGACAAATTCCAGACCATGTCCGACCAGATCATCGGGAGAAATATCCTTGTTCCCCGGGCGGGCGGGTGCGTCCGGTGTGCCGGCCGTAGGCGCAGGCCGAGCTCGGGGGCCGGTGCAGGAGCAGAGGGCCGGCGGCGCCCAGAGGAGTGGCGGCCGTGGCTGTGCCCGGGAGAGCCGGGCTCTGCCCCGGCTGGCCTCTGCCCCTCCCCCCCGGAGGACAGGTGTGCGCGGCGAGTGAGGAAGTGAGGCTTAGGGAAGGCGGGGGACTCGGGGAGGCGGGGGTCCTTGAGCACCGGCGGGCCCCGGGAAGTGCGGGGGTCTGCGGCCGTCTGCGTGCTCCTTAGCTCGGCCACTCGATGACATGAGCAGCCGCATCGACGACCTGGAGAAGAACATCGCGGACCTCATGACGCAGGCCGGGGTGGAGGAGCCGGAGGGGGAGAGCAAGACGCCCGCCCCGCAGAAGAGCTGAGGTGAGCACGCGAGCCCGGGAGGCCTGAGCGCCGGGTGCAGCCCAGTGGTCAGCGGTGACACCGGCCTCGGCCGCGCCTCGTCTCCCCCACCCCCCACCCCCGTGGGCTCCAGGTCCCAAAGGTGTCCAGGGCCAACGCGGGCTCCCACGGGGTTCACGTCATCAACACGGCTGGCGTGGGCTCCCACGGAGTTCACGTCATCAACACGGGCTGGCGTGGGCTCCCACGGAGTTCACGTCATCAACACGGGCTGGCGTGGGCTCCCACGGAGTTCACGTCATCAACACGGGCTGGCGTGGGCTCCCACGGAGTTCACGTCATCAACACGGGCTAGTGTGGGCTCCCACGGAGTTCACGTCATCAACACGGGCTGGCGTGGGCTCCCCCACGGAGTTCACGTCATCAACACGGGCTGGCGTGGGCTCCCCCACGGAGTTCACGTCATCAACATGGGCTAGTGTGGGCTCCCACGGAGTTCACGTCATCAACACGGGCTAGTGTGGGCTCCCACGGAGTTCACGTCATCAACACGGGCTGGCGTGGGCTCCCACAGAGTTCACGTCATCAACACAGGCCAGCGTGGGCTCCCCACGGAGTTCACGTCATCAACACGGGCTGGCGTGGGCTCCCACGGGGTTCACGTCATCAACACGGGCTAGTGTGGCTCCCACAGAGTTCACGTCATCAACACAGGCCAGCGTGGGCTCCCCACGGAGTTCACGTCATCAACACGGGCTGGCGTGGGCTCCCACAGAGTTCACGTCGTCAACACGGGCTAGTGTGGCTCCCACAGAGTTCACGTCATCAACACAGGCCAGCGTGGGCTCCCCACGGAGTTCACGTCATCAACACGGGCTAGCGTGGGCTCCCCCACGGAGTTCACGTCGTCAACACGGGCTAGCGTGGGCTCCCACAGAGTTCACGTCATCAACACAGGCCAGCGTGGGCTCCCACGGAGTTCACGTCATCCCGCCAGTAACCACGGTGATTTCCTTACCCTGAGAAACCTTATCACTGAGATTTTTCACTGGTTGGTGGACTTTTTGGGGGAGGGGGGAAGTCCAGATGATTTGAGCCTCTCGTGGGACCCCAGGGGCTCTTGGGAGCTGGGCCGCCCTGGGCTGGGCTCTGCCGCAACGCGGGTTTCCGCTGAGTGGGTGCACTGCAGGCCCAGAGGGCATCGCACAGCCGCGCCTGCCGGGCCGCCTCTGCCGTCCGCCCGCGCTGCTGCCGGAGTCAGCTTGCTCTTCTCTCGTCCCACCGGAACCATTTTAATTCCCTGTAAAAACTGAATTTTGAGGTGACCAAATACCAAGCTCTGTGTTCGGGGAGAGATACCTGTTCCCTTCTTAATTCCTGGGCGTGCCCGAGACAGGCTTTAAGGGACTCGAGTCGAGGTTGCTCTGAAGTCCAGGAGGAAACACCGAGGTTGGAGATGTGAAGTCTCAGGTCGGCTTTGAGCAGTGGGTTGGGTCGGTTCCTTCCCTGAGTGACTCGCAGAACTGTTTCTGTGTACGTTCTGTCGCCTGTTTCTCTTCTGGAGATAATTTGAAAAATATCTTGGTAGCTCTAGAAGTTTCTCTGGGTCTCTACGTATTATGTGGCAGTCAGAAATCCTAATGATAAGGGGCGGGTTCTGTGGCACAGTGGGTTAAGCCACCGTCCACAGTGCCAGCATCCCATACGGGCACTGGTTCAAGTCCTGGCTGCTCCACTTCGATCCAGCTCTCTGCTATGGCCTGGGAAAGCAGTGGAGGATGGCCCAAGTCCTTGGGCCCCTGCACCCACGTGGGAGACCCAGAAGAAGCTCCTGGCTCCTGGCTCCGGATCAGCCCAGCTCCGCTGTCGGGGCCAGCTGGAGAGTGAACCAGCAGGTGGGACACCTGTTTCTCTCTCTCTGCCCTTCTCTGTAACGCCGCCTCTCAAATCTTTTTTTTTAAAGATTTTATTTGAGAAGTAGAGTTACAGACAGTAGGAGGGAGACACAGAGAAACATGTGTTCCACCTGCTGTTCACTCCCCAGCTGGCTGCAGTGGCAGGAGCTGGGCCGATCCGGAGCCAGGAGCCTCTTCCAGGTCTCCCATGCGGGTACAGGGCCCAGGGACTTGGGCCCTCCTCCACTGCTTCCCAGGTGCATTAGCACGGAGCTGGATTGGAAGAGGAGCAGCCGGGACTTGAATCAGCGCCCACAAGGGATGCCGGCACTGCAGGCGGAGGATTAACCTACTGCACCGTGGCACCAGCCCCTCAGATAAATAAATCGTAAAAGAAAAGAAACCGCAACAGTTAAGTGAGAATTTCCTCTCCAGAGTTGCAGGATTCATGAGCGTCAGACGACGAGGAAAGTACAAAGAAAGGAAGGGGGAAAGGAAACGGAGTCAGAATTTTAAAATAATAATAAAGATCGCCAACTGACCCTGTTTGACTTTGGCTAGAGCCGTGGGCCGAGAAAGGAGCCTCATTCGGCAGATCGCGAGAGGGCTCTGGCGGGGGCTGCGCGCGGCCACTTCCTGAAAGACCGCTGATGGTTTCCCTCCTTCCCCAGGTCGCCGGGAGCGACACTGAAGTCTGCGACCCGGACCTTTCGAGCCGAGAGAAGACCGAATGGCTTTCGCAGCTAGCCGCTGTGTGTAGACAGGTTTTACTTAACCGTGTGCACGCTCACCACGTGTGTAGTTAGGTCAGAGCGAGCCCCGCCCCGCCCCGCCGTCTCTCAAATACGGCATCCTCCCCTCTTGGACTTGGTTAGTTGTGCTCTTCCTTATTAAACACTAACACTTCGGCGGCTCCAGCAAACAGGTGTCCATTTTTAGTGTATTTCTGTGGAGTCCTCTCTTCCCTCCATTCCTTTTGTAGTAGTTGTGCTGTTGATAAAAGTTGCCGTGGGATTTTGTATTAGACACATTGTGACACTGTTGGACTTGGTGACCTACGATATTTGTCCAATTTAGGATGAAGTCTCACGCAGTGAGCATTTAACAGCACGCAGTGAGTTGGCGACGCTTTCTGAATGACTGGAAACTTCTAAAAGTTCTTCAGAAATCACTGCTCTGTTGCCAAAAGTCGGCGTTCCTGTCCATCGAGGGCTGGGTCCCTGAGATGAGACGCTACAGTCTCTGAAAAGAGCTTTTAAATTCTGCTGGAACGTCTACAATGCAGAGGATCACAGACCACAGCCTGACCTGGGAGTGTGTGTCAGGGTTTTGCATGAGGTTCTGATTCATGTGCAGTGATGACAACAAAAGTCTGGCAGGATTTTCAGCCCGGTCACTGCACCTGCTCCGTGGTTCAGGGTGAGGAGAGAGGCCAGGTGAGCCGTGCGCCGGTGGCGTGGCCGGCTCCAGGTTTTAACAAGTCTTACTTTGTGATTCAAGCTAACAGAGCAGCAAGTGGATTGGTTTCAGAAAACGGGGCAATGGCTGTTGTCACTCAGTGCAGTGCGGGAGGGGGCCTCACGGGTGACCCCGCGGTGGCCCTGCCCGGCGGGCGCCCCAGTTCAGCGGTGCTACAGTGCTCCCGGGGAGCCTGAACGAAAACAGCGCGCTTCGGGCTCCAGCTGCCCGCGTCACCGTCGTTACTGTCTGTATCTTAAAGATGTGCTTCTACTGAGAGCAGTTGTCCTGTTCATGAGCTGTATGGGGGATGTGGGAGCCTGGTCGGCAGGCTGTGCTGTGGGGCCGCGTGTCCCGCTCACATGGGCCGGGCGTGTCCGAGCCTGGGATTGGCCCCTGGAGAGGGTAGGGCTTGCTGTGGGGGGGTCGGGACTTCCAGGGAGTTGGCTTCCTTGCGTCGCAGTGACTTCAAAGGCAGGCTCCTCGGAGCAGTGAATAAAGGTGCCTGAAATCCTGCCATCCACGCTTCCTCCGTGTGACAAGTTCATGTGGGGGTGGGCGTTCGGGACGTGCCGTGTCGGGTGCCGCCGCCGCTTCCCTTCTACAAGTGTGTGGTGTTCCCACCGCACGCCGCAGCGCGGGACTGACAGGTGCAGGCCGCGGTGCAGGATGGACGGTGAGGTTCGCCCGGGGGTTCCCCAGGGCACTCGACCCTGGGGTGCCGCAGGAGCGGAGTTTCTGTGGGCATCTGGGCTTAGGAAACGCCCTGGACCGGACGTGGCTCGCAGGAGCTCCAGTTGCCGGCTGGCCGGTGCAGGGTTCTGGGTGTCACTTTCTCCCCTGCCGGTTTCCGAGGTCCTGACCCGGGGTGTCTCACACCCACCACCTGGCTGACGTTCGGTGCAGTCAGGTAGACAGGGCGAGGCCGGGTGACCGCGTCCAGGCGGAGCCCTGGGTCCTATGTAAGCACGTCGTCCAGCTTCGAGCAAGCCCTGCCCTGCGCCACACGGGCTTTGTCACCTCGGTGAGACCGTCGTGTTTGAGAGACGCTTGCCCTGTGGTCAGGACGGTAGCCGTGGGTAACAGCCGCACCTGCCCCCGGCAGAGCCTGAGCACCAGGTGACCACACGCCCCACCCACGCCTCCCAGCCAGGCACAACCCGCTGAGCTGGAGAAGCCGCTGCCCCTCCCTGCGGCAGGCCGCCTCCGGGGTGGTGGCCGGCCGCCGGCGCCGTGGGCTCTGCGGCCCCTCGCACTGTGGTTCTTCAACCATCTGCTCCTGTGTAGGCAGGGGTCGTCCTGGGGCCACCGTGGTGGGCTTGGTCCGCCGCCACAGCCCCAGCACCGGCCTCGCTGGGCCTGAAGTGAATCCACCTTGCTTGGAGGTGCGCTCTCCAAACCTTGCCAGCTGTATTTCCTCCTCAGTTTTGTTCTACTTCGTTTCTGCCACCGTCCGCAGCCCCAGCCCGCAGCGTGTTGGGTAACTCAAGGTTATTTTGCCTTTGTGAGTCCTTGGAGCGCTGTTGCCATGGCAACAGCGTCCTCCAAACAGCCGACCTAAAAAATTGAACTTTTTACAGTCCTGTGTGCAGGCCGAAGGCTCTATTCAAGGAATTGTTTTTGTGTTTGGTAGCTAATAAGTTTTTAATTAGATGAAAGTGGAAGGATTGGTCACATCCAACCCTGAACATCAACTGGCAGCTGCTAATGAGGGCGGGGCCCAGCACCTGTTGAAAGCTGAGCCACTCAGCTGCGTCTTTGAGAAGGCGCCCTCCTCAGCTGGCACGTGAGGACCCTGGGAGCCCCGCAGCTGTGCGGCTGCCGCCCAGCCCGCCCCCCCCCCCCCCCCCGGGAACCCCAGCCCCCCGCCATGCACGTCCAGCCCCCGCTACCTTGCTGGATCTGCAGGTTCACTTTCTAAAGACTGATTTTGCATTTTCAGTTAAACATAACCTCGAGTTAAGTAATCAACACGCCTGACGGGAATTTCTTACTCATAACTGAAACTGCTCGCAGCTGCTAGGGAACGGACCGTCCTCCTGAGCTAGTCACATGGGACAGCTCCGGAAACACAGCTGCCCGGTGCTGCCCTGCCCCCGCCCGGCGCGGCTCTCCCCCCAAAATGAGCTGCTTGGCGCCTCTCCTCTCAGCCGTACATATTAAGTGAGAATAATTATTTTTTAAATCATGCAAACTTGTTCTTGAAAGGTGGGGCCCACCTCTGCACTCTTGCACGGGGCAGTGAGTTTCTGAGAGAGGGACCCCGCTGGAGCCGCTCCCCCGGCCAGCGGGGTTCCCGCGGAACAGGAGCGCGGCCATTTCCCTGCACCGCTGTGAATAAATGGTTGTATGCCCGGGCTTAGGGTGCACGACAAGCAGATTTGGTCCTGACAAGTCAGAGAGCCGTTTGGGTCCTCCGTGGGTTTATCTGTTTTACTCACAGTGGTGAGAGATGCCCAGGGGACAGCCACTGTCTCCCACAGCAGCGGGGACACAGGAGATAACCTGTCTTGGGTCCACGGCGGTGGGGGGCTCACAGACGCCTACACACAGCCCCAGGCAGCTGCTGCCAGCCAGGCTCCCCAGCTGCCTGTAGGGGTTGACAGACACAAGCGGCCTGGAGCCAACCCTTGCCTTACAAACCTGTGGACAGCTGGCCAAGCAGGTGGGCCTGGGTTACCGGGACACTGGTCACCACAGTGGCACAGCGTACAGGAGCGCAGCCATAGGGGGCGAGGGCAGAAGGCTGGGAACCCACACAAGTCCTCCACAACAAACGAGAGCCTGGGTGATGTGCACAAACATCAGGCGTGTAAACATGCCTGGCGGACATGCAGCGCCCCTAAGGAGAAAGCCGCACAGCGCCAGGGGGCCGGGGAAGCAGGTGCGGTGCACCTGTGAAGTGGGACTAGGGCGGCCCCTGCGCGGGGCCTCGGGCGTGAGCGCAGAGCACTGGGCCGGCTCTTCTGTGAGCCGCCGGCACTTGGATGAGGGGCCGCGCGGGGTCACGGGCAGCCACCATTCCTGTCACCGGCCGCTCATTCTCTCGTGGCCAAGAAGTTTGAAAGAGGCAGCAACGTCAGGCAGACAAGTCGCACTCAACGTGCCTCTCAGTCCACCTGATGGCGTGGTGAGTCTCTTGTATTTGTTGCTTTTTTCTTTATTTGGCAGGTAGAGTTATAGACAGACAGAGAATGGGCTTCCTTCCATTGGTTCTCCCCCAAATGGCCGCCATGGCTGGAGCTACGCAGATCCGAAGCCAGGAGCCAGGTGGTTCTGTTAGGTAGGAAGTTAGGTATGAGCTTATGGGTGTGACAAAGGCCTAAAGACATCTATGTCCAGCACATGCATCCGCATCTCAGTCATCCCGAGAATGCTTCAGGGGCAGCCCGGCCTTCGCATCCTGCCCCGCCCCCTTCTACTGATAACCTGCCAGGTGGGGGTCCCCGCTCCTTCTGCCTGACAAACCTTCCACAGTCTCCCAGATGCAGCCCAGTATCTGCATTTCAAACACCTGCTCCGGATCCCCATTCTCCAGGGGTCCTGCTCACCCTTCCCCTGAACCCAGGATGGCGCCAGCGAGGCTTCCTCCTGTCTGATACCTTCAGGGAAAACTCAGATAGGAGCTTCTTGATATTTACAGCCGTAAAAATCCTTTGTTTCAGAAGGAGACGTGTGAAGACAGAGACCCAGCTCCTTAAAATCCCCCGCCTAAATGTAGACCGGGCTCTCTCTCTCAGGTCCGGTCTGGACAGGTGCCCATCGTTCTTGCGGATGTCTCTACCCTAATAAACTTTGCTACTTCTACTTTCCACGACTGTCTCACGCCTGAATTCCTTCTTGCTCGAAGACATGAACCCTCTAATTCCTCCAGTAACACTCCTCCTGGTCTCCCATGGGGTGCAGGGCCCAAGCACCTGGGCCATCCTCCACTGCACTCCTGGGCCACAGCAGAGAGCTGGACTGGAAGAGGGGCAACCGGGACAGAATCCGGTGCCCCGACCGGGACTAGAACCCGGGGTGCCGGCGCCGCAGGCGGAGGATTAGCCTAGTGAGCCGCGGGGCCGGCCCCTGCTTTTTTATTTTATTTTAAAGGCAGGGGAGGCGGTGGGGAGCCTGGACCGCCATCTGGGTCTCCCACGTGGCGGACAGGGACCCCAGCACTTGGACCATCACCCGCCGCCTCCCAGGGTGGGCGCCCGCAGGAAGCGGTCCGAAGTCGGACTGGACACCGCACCAGACGCCCATCGCCAGGCGGCCCTGCAGGAGGCAGCGGGCACGTGGTCTCGGGGCTGCCGGCCCGAGGGGGCGGGACTTCCTGCGGAAAGCGGAAGTGGGGCGTCGCGTCCGTCTCTGCCGGAAGCAGGCCCTCGGTCGTGGACGCCCCGGCCCCTGGAACGGTGAGTGGACAGTCTTCCGTCCAGCGTCGACTTCCCAGGCCCCGGGGTTCCGTTAGCAACGCACAGGCGTCTGAGCCCTGGGCTCGGGAGCCGGCCGAGAGCGGGAGGGCGGCTGGGGCCGGCCAGGCCTGGTCCCCGGGTGCAGCCCGCAGGACACAGCGACCGCGCCCGAATGCCGCCTGCCTGCGGGGAGCCCTGGGGGTCCCGTCTCAGAGCCCGGGGTCGGGCGAGAGACGCCGCCTAACCCTCCGACAGCGCACGGGCGGCCCAAGCGAACTCCGCCGTGCAGGGGACGTGGGCTCAGCCCGTGGCGCTACCGCCCAGGCCTGGGATGAGGCCCGCCTCGTAGCTCCCGGGGCCCCGGAGGAGAGGAGACGGAGGACAAGGGCGGCATCGCATCTGCACGGCCAGAGGACGGGCCGCGGTGGGCGGCCCGGGGGTGGGCGGCCCGGGGGTGGGCGGCACGCGGTGGGCGGCGGCACGCGGTGGGCGGCCCGGGGGTAGGCGGCACGCGGTGGGCGGCCCGGGGGTGGGCGGCACGCGGTGGGCGGCCCGGGGGTGGGCGGCGGCACGTGGTAGGCGGCACGCGGTGGGCGGCACGCGGTGGGCAGCACGCGGTGGGCGGCCCGGGGGTGGGCGGCACGCGGTGGGCGGCCCGGGGGTAGGAGGCACGCGGTGGGCGGCCCAGGGGGTGGGCGGCACGCGGTGGGCGGCCCGGGGGTGGGCGGCCCCGGGGGTGGGCGGCACGCGGTGGGCGGCCCGGGGGTGGGCGGCACGCGGTGGGCGGCCCGGGGTGCTTTTGACACCCTCGGCCGTGCTTTCCGGGGTGGGCGAGCGCGTGCGAGTCGCCTGGGGCGTGTTGCAGACGCTGGGTGGGGCGCCCAGACGCAGCACCTACCAGCTCTCACGGGCATTGGGGATCCGGGACCGTGAAACCCGAGGTCCGTCTCCACTGCTGATCCGGGGCCGACGCCTCGGTGTTGGAGCCCCGGGACTTGGCACGTGCTGTGCTGTGTGTGTGTGCTCAGCTGGATGCCTCCCCTGTGAGAAGTCCCTGGCAGCTGACGGCTTGTTGACCACACTGGGCTGCAGCCCCCCCCACACACACACACACTTTTTTTTTTTTTTTAAGGGAGTGGGGAGATGGAGACCGAAGTCTCCCATAGGCTGGTTCAGTTTCCACATGCCCACAGCAGCTGAGGCTGGACCGGGCCACGGCCAGGAGCCGAGGACCCCATTGCAGGGCAGGGACCCGGTTCCTGAAGCCTGTGCTCTGTGCCTCCCAGGATGCCGATCGGCAGGAGGCGGAACCCAGGCCCTACCAGCAGGGGACGACAGTGGCCCAGGGACATCTTTGTTTTTTAAAGATTTATTGGAGAGTGAGAGGGAGGCAATGAGAGAGATCTTGATCTGTCTGCTGGTTCGCTCTCCAAGTGGCTGTAACCACCACGGGCTGGGCCAGGCCTAGGAGCCGAGAACTCGGTCTGGTCTCCCACATGGGTGGCAGGAGCCCGAACACGTGGGCCATCATCTGCCGCCTTCCCAGGGGGCTGGATCAGAGGTGGAACAGCAGGACTCCCATCAGCACCCATAGGAACCAGTGGATGGAAGGGGTGTGTGTGTGTGTGTGTGTGTGTGTCTCACTCACTCACTTTAACTTTCAAATAAATAAGTAAAATCTTTAAAAAAAAAAAAAAAAAGGACCCACTCTGGTGGTGAGGTCACTGCTTACCGTCCGTGGGCCCTGAGAAGTGGCTGTGCAAACCCAGCAGTGTTTCCAGAAAGAACATTTTAAAACGAAAGGCGTGCTACGCCGGAGGGCGCCTGGTCATTTTGGTGGGCTGTGGCTACGCATTGAAAGGGTCCTGTAAAGAAAATGGGTGTATCTTTTTTTTCTTTTTTTTAAGATTTATTGTATTTAAAAGGCAGAGTTACAGAGAGGCAGGGCAGGGGGTATCTTCCAATCACGGGTTCACTCCCCAGATGGCCGCAGTGGCCTGAGCTATGCTGGTCAGGAGCCAGGAGCTTCCTCCGGGTCTCCCATGTGGGTGCAGGGGCCCAAGGACGTGGTGTACCTTAGTGAGATGTAAACACTGAGTACTCTGCTCTCCTGAACACTGTGCCCAGAATCTCACTGTGGCACACGACTAGATCGAAATCTTGGTGGGGCGGAAGCCTGGGCATGGGCAGAACACAAATGCTGACGTGCGGAGTGTTGGGGGCACAGCGTCCACAGGAATCAGCCACCCCCGGATGGGCACAGAGCTGTGAGGTCAGCCCAGCTCCATGCTCCCCAGTTAGGACCTGCGTTCCCTGGGGCCATAATGAGGACCCTGAATGGGTTCGAGTCCTTTGGCAGCCATCTGTCCCAACTGCTGTCTGGTGAGCAGATTGCAAAGAGGTTCGTGGTCCCCACCCGTCAGGGGCAGCCCCGTGCGCCTCCGTCCCCGTGGCTGATCTCAGACCCCTGCAGCTGCGAGGGTGATTACTTGGTGTGGCTGCTGCTGTTGTCACCAGAAGGTGTAGACGGGGCTCTGCCAGGGGCCGCACTGATGCTCCCCGACCTTGGCTGTCCTCCCGGCCACACGCACCCTGCTGGACCGGTCTAGCAGTTGTGTCCAGAATCGCCAACTCAGCCGAAATTCTGCCCCAAACTTGTCGGGTTTACTCAGGCTGATCTGGAGTCCAGTAGTTCTGGGTAAGATCTGTTAGTGCTTCCACGGGTCACGGCCCAGCAAGCTGAGAACTGAGTCTGCCTTTCACTGTGTGCACTGAGGGTCAGTCGGAGAGACGGCGTCGAGAGCCCTCGCTGAACAGTGTGGGCTTTGTCTGCTTTTATGCAGACAGGGAGCATCACATAGCCCTGAGACGTTAAACCTGCCTGCACCCAGGAGCCCACCCAGCTGTTGGCTTCTGGACCTTGACACCTCCTCACCAGGATCGCTCGCGTCCTGGCCACGGCCAGTCTGCTGCGTCTTCCGATGCTTGCTGTGCGTCTTGGTGCAAGACAGGACAAGTGTTCTACCTCGGATTTCAACAAGATGCACGTCAGGAGAGCGCGCTGGTCTGGGAGTCATCACTGGAGCAGCCCAGCACAGGAGCATCAGCTGGGAACTGTGCTGGAATGTAGAAACCCAGGCCTGCCCAGCCCACGGATTTGGAACCCCTGGCATGGGCCCAGAGCCTGGCCTGCAGCTCGTCTCCAGCAGCGTCTGATCTCCATCCAGAGTGAGAACCAGGGCCGTCGGCTCAGCCGTGGTTGTCTGTGCCTCTAGGAGTGCAGGAGCTCCCGGGGCCATGGTGAGCTTGCACGTCCCACACCCTCATTCCAGATCCATATGGCTGGGATCCATATTTCTGAAAGATCCCCAGCGGATGCTTTCTGTCCAATTCCGAGTTCCTCGTATGAACTGTCTCCTGTGCAGGGACATGATGCATGTGACCAGTGCTGTTGTACATGGGTCGCTCGGGCCTGGGCCAGCCCTGAGGCAACCTAATTACCCAGGCCTAGCGCCTGACCCTGTCTGCCCGCGGAACTCAGGCGCCCACCGCAGCTGGGCAGGAGTGCGAGGAGCCCGCAGTCCTCCCAGGCTGGACCCACTGCAGATCTGCTGGCCGCCTATTAAAATGTCCTTCAGGAAAACATCATTTCAACTCTTAAACCAAAAAGGCTGTCCAGTCATCCAAGCTTGATTTAAAAGGTTTCGAGGAACATGGTAAATATTTTAGCAGGAGGATGCTGTATTCCATCAGAAGATGACTTATTAAAAGCTGGTCATCTTTTAGTTCATTTATCTTCATTTTCATGACAGCACATCCTTTTCATCTGGACACGTTTTTCTGCGCTCAGCAGGTTAAGCCGCTGCAGCACATCAGTGTGTTTAAATGTCATTTGATGAAAATAACGAGGTTTTACTAATAATGGAATGAGGTCTTTAAAACTACATTCTGCAAGAACTTTGGAGGGTCCGTGGGCACAGCTTCGTGTCCTTACAGAGCAGTTAGGTTGAAGGCAGAGCAGGTTTCTGCTGTAACCAGCGTGCAGCTTCTCTCAGGAGAAGGGACAGCACTGAGTGCTTCAGCCCAGGGTCCAGGCACAGAGTTCAAGCACTCACGGTTACATATTTTATGTCTGAAATAAACACGCGGGAGAGTTTTGGCCACAAGCACCAACTGAAGATGGCCGAGACGCTGGGCTGTTAAAGAGCTCGTAAATGAGCAGTCCAGCAAGGCAGTTCTGGGAAGGCCTGAGGGATGGGCTGCCCTGTGCCACTCTGCGCTGGCCTCGGCTCTCCCCTCCTGGCAGCGCCACGTCTCCCCGCGTCACACCTGTGGACCCCGTGGACCCCACTCCGAAACCTTCCCACCACGCACCTCAGATACTCGTGAAGCTGTGTCTTCCCCACAGAAGAGGTGCCGAGGCGCGGATCCCTGGTGCCTGCAAGAAGTAGGAGGGAATCGAGTCAGAACGCTGCACCCCGACCCAGTGAGTGGTGTCACTAGAAGAGGAGGAAAAAGACTGACAGGGGAGGCCAGGTGACCCCCGAGGCTGGCACTGGAACTGACGCGCGGTGAGGAACAGCCTCCCTTGGGCCTCTGAAGAGCAACCACACTGCGGACACTTTGGCTTTGGACTTGGCGGTGCCCAGACTGAGAGAGGGCCAGCGTCTTCTCTGGGAAGCCACCCAGCTCGTGGTGATGAGTGTGACTGTCCCATCAGACCCTGCTCTAGACTGCGAGATGTCCGTCCCCAAAGCCTGCCTGGAGGCTAGGAAGGCGCTGACTGTGCGGACTGTGGCCCTATGCCCTTTTTCACCCTTTTGGGTCCTGCTCGATCACAGACAGTACCGGGAGCGCCAGAGCCCTCTTTTGCCCATGAGTGATAGCCATGAAGTTGGGATGCCAAGGGGCGGAAGACCTGAGAGCTGCTTGACACCAGCCCGCCCCACTGCCCGGGGTGGGAGGGAGTGCGTGCGCACAGCACCTGGTGGTTGGCTCAGTCCACACTGACCATGTGGGAAGTCTGGCGGGCTTCCTGGAGGCCGCGGAATGACAGAGCTGTCACTCCTCCTCCTTTTCCTCTGCCCTCCACGTCACCTGCTTCTCCCCCTCTCCTCCTTCTCACACCTCTTCCTCGGGGGCCATCCTGCTGTCATCTTCAGCAGGCTTCCTTCCCCTAGATGTCTTTGGCCTGGTGCTGGCCACGTGGCGTGACTGTCTCATAGCCGTCACTGGCAAAGAGCACTGGGACATCCCTGGATAGCTGAGAACCCACTAGGGCTCAGCCTTCTCTGAGCCCCTGATGGAATGTCAGGAAGGGACAGTGCCCGGAAAGCCCTTGCTGCCCGCTTTGCCACACCGCCCCCCGCCCCGCTGGCCCAACTGCGGTGAAGCCACTGGGTTCTGTAGGGTGGGCCTCCACTCACTGGGCTCCAAGATGGCAGCAAACCCATCTTCTGTGAGGAGTAAGCCGTGGAGGAGTTGAGGCTGCTGCAGCCTACCCCAGCAGCAGAACTCAATTCGGAAGGGAGAGCCACGTGGACCAGCCCGCACCACAGGGCTCTGCACGCGGCGTGGGGCAGACGCGTCTGTCTGTGGCCCAGGTCACCCTTTCTCCCCAGGAGGGCTTCGCGCCAGTGCTCGTACTGTACTGCATTTACTCAGAAGGCGTAGAGCGATCTCTTCCTCTGCTGTCTCACTCTCCGAATGCCCAGGGCTGGGGCTGGGCCAGGCCGGAGCTCAGAGTCTGGAGCCCAGCGTCAGTCTCCACGTGGGCGGAGGGGACACCAGTGCCTGAGCCCCCCGTGGCCATGCAGGCTGTGCGTCAGCAGGAAGCGGGGACGGAGAGCGCCCAGAGCTAGGCACTCTGGTACGGCATGTGTGGGCTCAGCCGCCGCACAGTGCTTGCTGCTCCTTGTTCTGCCGATAGTGTCAAGTTTCAAGACCGAGCTGCTCTGAGATCGGCCTGTCCAGGGCGGCCCTGCCTGAGGAAGGGACCAAGGGCTCGTGGTGGGCGCAGTGCTCCACCCCGTGACAGTTCACTGGTTGCTCCAGTTCAGGAGGAGGCATGAGCCAAGAGGATGCTGGGATGTGTGTGCCCAGGGCAGGACCAGGCCCGGGCTGCCAATCACAGCAGTGGGACGTGGACACCTCCCGGAGTTGCACCCTCCCTGCCTGGGCCAAACAGTGCGACTGCGTCCCCTCTCAGTCCTGGAGTCGGGGTGTCGGCAGGGGTGCTGCCGCTGAGGGCTCCAGTGCGGGGCCGTTCCTGCCTCTCCCAGCCCCTGCCAATGGCCGGCATGGCCCTCCCCAGCTCACAGCTGCAGCGCTCGGTCTCTGCTTCCATCCACACTTGGCCGTCTTCTCATGGTGCTGCCCTCTCTGCTTGTCTGTGTTCTGATTGGCCACCTCCAGGGACCCCGCTCATAGATCAGGATCCTCCCAAACCCTCACAACCCAGTCTTGACCGAGTGCGGCTGCCGGGAGCCTCTTGCCAAGTCAGGTTGCGTTTGCAGCGCGGCTTAGGATGCTTGCAGGGCTCTGTGTGGGACACACTCAACCCACGGTGCTGTGCCTCAGTCCTCCCGGCTCCAAGCCCGAGGCCACCAGTCCGTACACGAGGCACAGCGAGGCGTCGCTGAGAGCCTGCCTCCCGTCCTAGCAGTCTGCGCAGCCTCCAAGGCACAGCTACAGATGTGAGAGCCCCCGTGTGGCCTCCACCACACACGTGATGCTCGTTGGAGTCCACCCCAAGTTCCAGGAGGGCTATGTAATGCCCCTGGACTGTCCACATGTGGCAGAGGGGTGCCCTGTCTTGCTGCCACTGGGGCTTCCTTTGAGACGTGCGCACTGGGCAGAGTGATTGCACGTTTCCGTCTGCACTTGGGCCCGCTCCTGAACCACGTCATTAACCAGAGCTGCTCCTCCCTTCTGGCCGGGGCCCCTGCTTCTGTCTGTACCCCGTCCCCAGCGCTTCATCCTAGGGCCCAGGGTCTCCCGTCTCTCCCAGAAGCTCCAAACGCGCCTTCCCTCTTCCCGCTCCGCCATCACTCCTTCGGACTGTCTCCAGCCGAGCGTTGTGAGCCAGGCTTTGAAGGGACTCATAACTGCTGTATCCAGGGTAGGTGTAGTTTGGAGGAATTAAGATTTTTTTTCATAAGCAAGTAAATTGGGAATTAAATTAGATCTAAAACCTCCCTGCAAGCTTCTGACAACTTGTCAGCAAAAAGCAATTGCTCGAGCTGGTACGTCCGCGATCACAGAAAAGCTTCGGAAAGCTGAATTGCAGAAGAAAGGGGGTAATGAGCTTGAAATGCACGCATGTCTCCTAACGTGCTATTACGGAAGTTCTCACACATGCTTCAGGGTTCAGAGAACTTGGGCCGCGAACTTGCGTGTGCCTGTCGCGCACACCGCCTCCACCTGCACCGAGCCGTCAGCCCGCCGCTTGGCTGCCTCTCTGAGCCTCTGTTTGCTCCCATCCCTTGCTCCATCCGAGAGTGAATTGATTCCACGTTTATCTGAAAGGGGGAAAGAGAGGGGATCTTCCCTCTGCTGGTTTGCTGCCCAGTTGCCCCCACCGCCAAGCCAAGGTCCGGGAACTCCACCAGGGTCCTCCACACGCGTGGGAAAAAGCCGTCCCCGAGGCCAGCGTCACCACAGGTCCTCATGGAGACGTGTGCGTCTCCCAACCAGCTGCTAAGCTGGAGGAGGATTTGCCGCACGCGCCGCTGTGTTCTGCTAGGCTCGGGCTCGCCTCCTGGCTGGAGCACTGACACGGGGCTCCCCACTACCTCGAAGTGGTGGGGGGCAGACAGCAGGCACAGGGAGCTAAGTCACCAAATCCATGCACCTGGCTGAAGTCCTAGGCGTTCTCCCCGTACAGCTTCCTGCTGCTCTGTGTCCTCTCAGACAGGTGCTGGCTCGAGCAGTGGGGCCCCGACTCCACGTGGGAACCGAGATGGAGTTCTAGGTTCCCGGCTTCAGCCTGGCGCCAGCACTGGCTGTTATGGGCATTTGGGGAGTGAACCGGCAGAAGGAAGAGATCTCTTTCCCCTCTACTGAATTCAAATAAAAAGTATGCAGATTGAAAATTTTTTTCAGATTTATTTCAAAGAGTGACGGAGAGAGAGAGACAGAGATCTTCCCACTGGTTCACACTCTATATAGCCGCAACAGCCTGCGTGGGGCCAGGCCAAAGCCAGGAGCCTGGAACTCCATCTAGGTCTCCTGCATGTGTGGCAGGGGCCTAAGGACTTGGGTCATTTTCCGCCTTCCCAGGCACATTAGCAGGAATCTGGATCAGAAGTGGAGAACCAGGACTCAAACCAGCCCCTCAATATGGGATGCGTGTATCACAGGCGGTGGCTTAACCCGCTGTGCCCCAGTGCTGGCCCCAGATAAAATTTTTTTTAAATAAAGTATGTGGGGGACCAGCACCGTGGCTCACTTGGTTAATCTTCCGCCTGCGACGCCGGCATCCCATGTGGGCACCGGGTTCTAGTCCTGGTTGCTCCTCTTCTGGTCCAGCTCTCTGCTGTGGCCCAGGATGGCAGTGGAGGATGGCCCAAGTGCTTGGGCACCTGCACCCACTTAGGAGACCAGGAAGAAACGCCTGGCTCCTGGCTTCAGATCAGCAAAACGCCGGCCGTAGCGGCCACTTGGGGGGTGAAGCAACGGAAGGAAAACCTTTCTCTCTGTCTCTCTCTCTCACTGTCTAACTCTAGCTGTCAAAAAAATAAATAAGTAAAGGGTGTGGTAGGTTCAGGCATTCCTGCAGCGGCTTCAGTGCAGATGACACCTGGGTGAATAGGAAGAATACTTCTGCCTCCTGCAGCCCCCACTCTGTGATGGGGGCTGCACAGGCTTTTCCGGGCTGAGCGGGAAGCGGAACGATCTGCGGGTCTGTACCCGGTGTGGTGCTTCCCAGACGGCAGGTGCTCAGCAGGCCTTTGCAGCTGGAAGCTACCAGAGCGCTGTAGTTGGAGGGGAAGAGACCCTCGGGGGTCGCTGTTTTCAAAGCCCGAGATTACAGTCTCAGGAAGCGATCTCGGCGGAAGGCAGGACTCAGGCTGACACACGGGCTGCCTGCAGCTTGCTGTCCTGTGCACCGTCCGTGTCCTTTCTCACTGGACTCGATCTGCTCCCCGCAGGTGTCTGTGGGGTGAGGTGGGAACCAGGAGGAAGGACGTGGGCTTCGGGAGATTTGTGCTGCGCAGAGCCAGGCTGCTGGCAGCCGCAGGTGGCCGGTTGTCCACCCCAACTGCCTGAGCGAGGGAGAGCATCGGCTGGGTCCGCACAGTTTCGGGGTGGCATCGGGCACAGCTGAATCGGGGCCTCAGACCCGTCAGGAGGGGGCGCCAACTTTGCCGTCCGGTGTGCTGGTTTCGCTGTCGTGGTCAGATGGTCATCAGCAGTTCCAGGTTGCAGGCAACCTCCAGTCCAGTTCCTCAGGAACACGTGTCCCTGGGCCGGGTTCCCACGCTCATCCTGGGGGGCCGTCTCATTGGTCTGCCGTGGGGTACATGGCTGTCCCTGAGCCAGTCACAGAAGCCAAGAAGGGTGGAAGGACCTGATTGGCCAGGCCTGGGTCCGTGCTTTCCCTGGCCAGCACGGTGGGCACCAGTGCACTGGAGCTGAGAACGGGTGGGTGGGCATCGCCTGGTGGACTCGGGCGCTATTTCCAGAAAAAGAAGGAACTCCGAGCTCACCAGTGAGGAAAAGCTCTGTTCCGGCAGGTTCCCCTGATTCCCTAGTCCCACTTCCCCCTCCTCTTCCCCACTGAATCCCCTCTCAGTCAATGAAGGTAGCTTTCCCCATGGCCTGATCATCTCTGACTCAAATGTGCACCCCAGAGACAAGTTTCTTGCTGTTCACAACTCATTTCAATCTCAGCCTGAGCCCTCAATCAATTAAGGGCCCTAAAAAGAGAGAAAGCATTTATTAAGTACCCACTGAATGCCAGGAACTGTGCCAAGCCCTCTGCCAATGGTGCTCCATTCTGGCTTGTTGCTGTGGATTTGTTCTGAGAGAAGGAGCGTGGTGGGGGCAAGAGGTGTGGCGTCACCACACAGACCCTGGGAGTCAGGTGAAAGCGGGCCAGAGGCGAGCAGCTGGCAGACTTGTTTATTTCAGTTGGTGCAGCAGCTTATATAGCTGAAGCAGCCAATATGGTCAAGGGGTGGTTTATGCCCTAACCAATCACAGCCTGTTGCCAGGCAGGCTCCATTGGCAAGTGGTTTTTGAAGCCATTCCTGAGTAACTGATGCTCACTTGCCAGTGGCCATCTTGGCCTCCCCAAGCCTCACAGTGAGCCTGGCCCAGCCTCCCTGAGCCTCAGAGCGAGCCTGGCCCTGCCCAGACCCTCCCCAGAGCCCTCAGAGCGAGCCTGGCCCTGCCTGGAGCCTCCCTGAGCCTCAGAGCGAGCCTGGCCCTGCCCAGACCCTCCCCAGAGCGAGCCTGGCCCTGCCTGGAGCCTCCCTGAGCCCTCAGAGCAAGCCTGGCCCAGCCCAGACCCTCCCCAGAGCCCTCAGAGCGAGCGTGGCCCTGCCTGGTCTTGGTTTCTGGTCTCCAGGCTGCGAGACAGTAAGTCTGCGAGCCCCCAGCAGGCAGCGCTTGGCTGCAGTAGCCCCAGGAAGGGATACAGGCCTTCCAGTGCCACAGCTGTGCCCTGGCGCTTGGGGCTGATGGCCGGCAGTGACTTCACTGTCACGAGCCAGAGGCCACTCAGCCCACAATGCATTCAGCTGTTGGCAGAGCCCGGGCTGGGTGCTGCTGGATCCACCCTGTGAGGCCATGGGAAATTCTCTCCTCCTGCCCGCGCAGCTGCCCCCACCCCATCTGTGGGGCAGGGCTGTCTCTCCTCTGGGCCTTCCTGGCTCCGCCCCCTCCCCTCGCCCGGGCCTGGAGCAGCAGCAGAGCGTCCCTGCTCTGTGAGGAGCGCGTGCCTTTGTTCTGGAGAGGCCACAGCACGACGGGGCTCGGGGGCTCGGCCCCTTCTTACCCGCCCCAGCCTCCCCCACCGGGTCCCTGCTTACCCGCACTCCCTGCAGGACCCCGACACCGGCCGGGCAGGACCCTCCTTGGAGATAGGGCAGTCGAGGCCCTGGGCTCCCGGTGCCAGGTGGTCCCAGCGAGGCCAGCTCCAGGGTCATCATTTCAGGGCCCCGGAGCTGCAGGAGAGGGCAAGGGCGAGGGGGCAGCAGAACCGTGGGGCAAAGGCCTCTGCCACCTGCGCTATCCCACCCAGACCCCTCCCCCTTGCCTGGAGCCCCCTGACCCCAGCCACAGCATGGGGGAGGTGATGCGGTGGCCCGGGCTGGCGCTGGGCTGTGGACACCGCGAGAAGGAATGGGGGCCTCACATTAAAGGAGCCTCTGTGCAGCGTGGCACAGCCATTCCCTCCAACACGTGGGGTCAAACTGCACTTCCACCTTAGGACCCCTTGCAGGATTCTAGAAGCTTCCATGCCTCATGACTCAGAAGTCCCAGGAAGGTGACAGGACCCTGAGAGGAGGGAATTCTGGCATGCCCACATGGTGGCAGCGCCGGGAAGGACTTGGCTGATTGGCCTCACCTCTGGGCTCTGGGGCAGTGTGCCTGGGGCAGCAGGGAGGTAGAGGGAGGGCCCTGGGGGAACTGAGGTTAACCGCGGTCAGCAGTCCCTGACTGCACCCGCCCCTGCCCTCGAAGTCCCGTTGTTCAGTGGGAAGGAGGTGTCCCGGCGTCTGCCACTGAGGACTGGCATCACGGTGTCTGCCAATAGGGAGGCGGAGAGAAGACCGGGGGCGAGGCCTGGCTTTGTTCTGTCTCTAGCGCTGGAAGTTTTCTTTATCTGAGAGGCTGGTGGAGCGCCCATCTGCTGTCTCACTTCCCAGTACCCAGGGCTGCCAGGACTGGCGGGGTGGGGACCGGGAACTCAGTCCAGGTCTCCCACGTGGGGGAGGGACAGGAGCCTTCCCAGGATCCGCATTCGTGGGAAGCTGCAGTGCTGGACCGAGGCACTCGTGTATGGGAGCCAGTCTCCCCTGTCTGCCGTGGCAGGGGGCCGCATCTGCAATGGCGTTCCTGGTTGGAGTCCAGGCCACGCCACTTCCAACCCAGAGCGCATCCTGGGAGGCAGCAGGCGATGGATCAAGGAGCAGCGTTCCTGCCACCGTGAGGGAGATGGAGTTGCAGGCTTTGGGCTTCAGCCTGGTCGGGTCTGGCTGCTGTGGGCGTTTGGGGAGAGAACAGGCAACGAGATCGTTCCTTTCTCTCCCTCTCCCAGCTCAGCCTTTCAATAAAGTAAGTTTTGTTTTAAATGGGCGCATGTATTCAGCATGAGTTCTGTAATCATTGTTTTCTTTTTTCTTTAAATTCCCCAACAGGATGGCTCATGTCTCCCCTTTGCTGCCAGTTCCCGCGGGGAATGGAGCTGCTGGGCTCTGGGGGGCTGGACCCCCTGGAAAGATGGTGATGTTTTAAAGGTGCGACCCGCTCACAGGGACAGCGCAAGGCCAGGAGGGCGGCTGATGCTCGCAGGCGCCAGCACAGCACCAGGTAAGCGGCGTGACTGACCGGCACCGCCCCACTGCTGGCCTCGGGGTCCACTCCAGGACCAAGATGGCGATGGGTGGGGCCTAGGCCCCACACCCTCCACCGGATGTGGCCAGACTTGGCTTGGCCACTGGCATGTGCGCCTTCCTGGCTGGCCCCCACTGTGAAGCACTTGCACCCCCACATGGCCAGGGCTTGGGGACAGGGTGGTAGCGTTGCTGAGTATGGAGAAGCCCGTGGGGTTGCGTGTGCGTGCGTTACCGTAGTCAGAGCCCAGGGCACTGCGGGAGGGCTGTGTTTCTCCCAAGGACTCGCTCAGCCATGTGACAGAGCTCCCACCTCCCCCACCCCCACAGTCCTGGGTCAGAGTGGCCACATAGGCCACATAGTCCTCCTTCCCTGTGACTTCAGGCCTGGGGAGTGGGAGGGCCCGGGCTGGCCGCCGTCAGGAGCGTGGGGAAGTGTCTGCCAGGGCGGTCAGGCGTGGCCGTGGGGTCACAGATGTGAAGGTCCCATGTGGAGGACTTGTGGACGCCTCAGGGCAGTTGCACAGTGGCAGCCTGGGGGCGAGGGGCCCGTGTTGACTTCAGAATGCCAAAAGGAACACAAGGTGCCGTGCCTGCCTCCCGACCAGCTCCACATAGCACCCCAGAGTGTGTGCCCTCGAGCACAGCTGTCCACTTGCCGTCAGATCAGCATAATAAACTGGTATGAAGAGTAACTGGGCAAGTCGCGGCCAGCTGAGGCTGGGCTGCCGGCTTGCGTGGGGACTGCCGGAGACAGGGCTGCTTTGCTCACAGCATGAAGCGAGGGGGGCAGGTCGCTCTCTGGTGTACCTGCCCAGAGACAGTCGTGCGTCAGAATCTGCATCCAGTACCAGTGGGGAGGGTGAGGTGGACTTACCCACCCGACAGACACGTGTGCCAATGTCATCCTAGGCACGTTAGCATCTTCCCGCGCACTTCCAGCCCCGGAAGCTGGCCCGCGGTTTACAGGGGAGACTGTGGCCCATGGAGGTGAGGTAGCTTACTCAGGATTGCTCAGCTTGTCAGTGGAAAAGCTGGGATTTTAACCCAACATGCCAACATTTGTGTCCCTGCACACTGCACTGTGTGACTGCCTCTGTGTGCATGCGGCCCTGGCATCCTGGAGCCGCAGGCAGGAGCAGCTTGTGCAAAGCTGGGCCGCTCTGAGCACTGGGGGCACCAGCACAGGAGAGTGGGGCATGGCTGCCAGGTGGGTCCCGACTGGTGCTGGCCCTCCTCTGCTGTGTGTGTGTCTGTATGTGTGTGTATCTGTGTGTCTGTGTGTGTATCTGTGTGTTTGTGTGTGTCTGTGTATCTGTGTTTGTGTGTGTCTCTGTGTATGTGTGTGTCTGTGTATCTGTGTTTCTGTGTGCCTGTGTGTGTCTCTGTGTGTGCTTGTGTGTGCCTGTGTGTGTTTGTGTGTGTGTCTGTGTGTCTGTGTTTCCGCTTCTCCCTCTCCCTCTCCTCCTCCCTCCCTGTCCCCAGCCCGTTCAGGAGCTCTCACAGAGTGAGCAGCTACAGATCCGGTCAGTGCCCCTGTCCCGCCTCGGCGGCCACCGCCGCTCCTCTGCCCTTGACTGCCTCCTGTTGCACGCCTCACTCTGATTCACACAATGAAATGACTTTTGCAAAGTAGGCCATAAATAGATTATGAGAAGAAAATCTTTTGTTTAAACAGAAATTCTCATTTTCGGAAAGGTGGTGAATAAACACTCTGGTACGCATGAGAGATCAGCAAATCTGTTTGCTTAAAACCAGGCTTCGGCTTCTTGATAGGAGAGCAAACCAGCAGCAGGACGTCCTTGCCTGCGGCGTCTTCGTGTCCGAGCTGGGTCTCGTTTCCCCGTGCACCGCTCAGAAGATGCTGGGCCGGGTGGGCGGCGGCCTGCACAGATGCCCAGTGAGGCTGTGGGCTCCCGTCCTGCAGGGGCCCGGCGCCCCCACAAGTGCATCTGCAAGGTGACTCCCACGGTCAAGTTGCCTCTACCGGGGGAAGCGAGGCCCCTCGCCTGGGCCCGGGAGTGCCGGGCGGGGCCTCGAGAGCTCTCGGTGCCTGTTCGGTTTCGGCTGCTTCTCAGCATTTCTCTGCAGTGACTCCCGTGTCTGCCCACAGAGCCGTGAGCATGGTGTTTCAGGCAGGAGTCACCGCGGCCAGTGTGGGCAGGCAGAGGCGTTTCTGTCGGGCACGGGAGAAGGGGCGGGCCGGGGAGCCAGGCGCCTGGGCTCAGAACACGGCACTCAGAACTCAGCACTGGGAAGTGACTTTTTTTTCAATGCTTATTGATACTTTGGTCAGGAACTTGGACAGAGCAAAGCACGAAGTGCACATTCCCGCTCCCTGTCCCTGCTCTAAGTCACAGAGGCCAGAGGCGCCCTCTGTGACGTGGCTGGCGGCTGGGACCTCGTCAGCACCACATGTGGCTGCACCCCGTGGCTCCTCGCTGTGGCCTGGGCCCCTGTGAGGAGTGCTTCCTGCATCTCTGAGTGCTGACGGTGACCTCCCATGGCCCGTCGCTGCCTCTGCAGATGGGCTCCTGCATCTGCAACCAGAGGCACTTGCCAGGCTGACCCTAGCCAGTGACGTGCATGGCAGGGCTGGGCGACGCTGGCCCGCGGCCTTCCTGGGGTGGCGGGGCAGCATCACTCACCACTGCTCAGGGTGACTGCATGCAAGGAGGTCCTTCCAGGGGGCACAGGATGGCAAGAGGAGGGTCATGGTGGACACACACACCCGACAGACGCCGTCCCAGCCCCGGGGGGGGGAGGTGTCAGCAGCAGTGGGGAGCTGCGCTCCGAGGAAGACCTGGATGTGATGTGTTGTCATGTGAGGTGATGAGAGGACACTTTCCCCCTGCAAAATCTCTGTCCCCAAAACCCACAACCCCAGTCTTGCTGGGAGGGCAGTGTCACATGTGTTCTAGCAGAGGAACGTTCGACGAAGACCCAGCGTGACTCCTGAGAACACCTGGGTGGGGCAGGTGGCCGCCCTGGCAGCTAGGGCCTTGCTTAGCATGCCTGTGCCCCAGATCAGGGTGCCTGGGTTCGAGTCCCAGCTACAGCCCCAACTCCAGCTTCCTGTCGCTGCACACCCTGGGCAGCAGCAGTGGTGGTTCACGGGTTGGTCTGGTGGACTGAGTGGCTCCCAGCCTCGTCTGGCCCAGCCCTGAGTACTTGCAGGCATCGGGGAGTGAACCATAGTGTCAGAGCTCTGATCTCTCTGTCTGCCTGTCAGATTAAAGAAAAAAAACCATCAGGAATGAGGAACACCAGCACGACTGTGCCAGGAGCTGTGAGAAGGCGCAGGAGGGGCTGAGCACCTGTCAGGAGGGGCTTTGTGGGCTCAGGGGCCGCGTGGGAAACGGTCACTCAGGAGCTGGAGGAAGTGACAACGAAGGGCGTCAGGGACGGCCGCCACAGGATGGCTCAGAGCCCGGGCTCTCGGAGATTTCTGCCAGAGCCCAGGGGCAAGGGCCGATTCCACGGGGAAGCTGGCATGTCCTCAGAGGCCAGGTGACGAAGGCCCTTGGGAAGTCGGGGAGATGTAGGCTAAGACCTTTCTCCCCACTGGCTTCCTGGCTGATTATCCGTCCTGTGGGCTCCTCCCCCACCCCAGCATGTTAGTGTCAGACTTGGGCTGGGGAAAAATCGTGGTGGGCCTCTCAGGCATCCACCGTGGATCCATGGAATCTCACCGCCATCACTAACTGCTGTAGGAATGAGGCAGCTGTTTCCAGAAGCTTCCTGGCGGAATTCTTCCTTAAGGCCTGCTGGTCAGAGTGAGCCTCTGCCTGCTCCAGTACCTCGAGGAAAATGATGTTGGATTAGATACAGTAGCAAGAACGTGCCCCTGGGCTGGAAAGGGCCACTTCCTGTGGATTAGATACAGTAGCAAGAACCTGTCCCTGGGCTGGAGACTGGCCACTTCCTGTGGATTAGATACAGTAGCAAGAACCTGCCCCTGGGCTGGAGACGGGCCAGTTCCTATGGATTAGATACAGTAGCAAGAACGTGCCGCTGGGCTGGAGACGGGCCACTTCCTGTTGAGTTCCTGGCAGTCACTGCAAGGAAGAGCAGGAGCTGTTGCTGGATGCAGGCCGGCAGCTGGTGCCTAGAGACCAGTGGGAGGCTTTTGCATAGAGTCCTGCAAGAGAGCGCAGGGCCTTGGCTCAGCACAGGTGCTGCAGGTCCCGCGTGAGCCAGACGCAGGGGGCCCTCGACGACCACGGCGCTGCAGGACTGAATCATGGGAAGGTTCGCTGGGGAGCGGGGCCCTCGTCGCTGCACAGCACATGTTTCCCAGGGGCGTTTACAGACCCCGCACCGAGCATTTGAGGGTCAGATCCAGAGGGTTTTCTCTTGGGTTGGGTAGCTTGGTGGAAGTTTATATGTTTTTAAGATTTATTTATATGTTTGTGGTTTTTTTTTAAAGATTTATTTATTTACTTGAAAGAGTTAGAAGGAGAAGCAGAGAGAGAGAGAGGTCTTCCATCCACTGGTTCACGCCACAATGGCCAGAGTTGGGCCAATCTGAAGCCAGGAGCTTCCTCCAGGTCTCCCACGTGGGTGCAGGGGCCCAAGGACTTGGGCCATCTTCTTCTGCTTTCCCAGGCCATAGCAGAGAGCTGGATCAAGTGGAGCAGCCGGGACTCGAACTGGCGCCCACATTGGATACCAGCACTGCAGGTGGTGGCCTTACCCGCTATGCCACAGCGCCAGCCCCTATTTATATATTTGAAAGGCACAGTAAGAGAAGTTTTTCATCCTCTCGTTCACTCCCCAAATGGCCACAACAGCCAGACCTGGGCCAGGCTGAAGCCAGGAGCCTGGAGTTCGCTCCAGATCTCCTACAGAGACCCAAGTACTTGGACTATCTTGTGCGGCTTTCCCAAGCACATTGGCAGGGAGAAGGATCAGAAGTGGAGCAGCCAGGACTTGGGTCAGTTCCCATATAGGCTCCCAGCCTCACAGGCAGCAGTCTAGCCTGCTGTGCCCCATAAAAAGTTAGTTCTCCATGTGGCCCACTTGTCATGTGGTGCTTTCTTGAGTTGACCTTCCTGGTGGTCCCACCCTAAGGCCCCATAGAAACCCTGATCTGTGTGAGCCTTCAGAGACAGAGGTGAGCACCTCTGCCACCATTGTCCCTAAGAATAAGGACCTGATGGACCATAAGTATTCTCTGTCCCTGCCAACAGCTTCAACCAGTGCTCCGGGCCTGACACTCAGCATCACTGTGGCCCAATGTGGAGTCATTCTTATGGGGGGGAACAAAAGAACAAACATTGTATTCAGTCAGCTCTGTATTTAATGAAATTATGCTACTAAAGACTTCAGCATGATTAAATTCAAAATAAAAATGTCCAGGTATAAAGCAAAACATAATGGCTGTTACTAAACTAGCGCTAGTCAGGCCCCGGTCAGATTCCACGTCTCCATTTCCTGCTGAGGCATTCTTTTTGTAAATGGATCCCAAGATGAGAGAGGCCACATTTATCAATGTGGACATTACTGTCCTGGGTAGATGTGACCACATCCCCTCTACTTACAGGGACAGAGGGCTCCCGGTGTGTCTTACCGCCCCAGAGGAATTCGGTTGTGAGCAGGCCGCAGACAAGTCATGCGTTCCCAGTTCAGATTCACTCTGACTCTGATGGGAGCCGTGAAGTACTTTGAAATTGCTGTGACTTTGCAATTGCTGTAAACCTGAGCTTCATGTGGAGGCAATTTAACCCTCAATTTATCCACAAACTTTTAAAGAAAACTGGGCGATTTCCAAATGTGAATTCCTCCTGAAATGTGAGATGTACTTCATAAATGTAGCCACTTTAACATGAATGAGAACTGCCCGGAAAATTAGGATGATTCAAGTTCAGACTAACTCGCCAATGACAGTTGGAGATTTAAAAAAGAAAAAATAGGAAAGATGTATTTATTTCTCTGTTTGGAAGTCACAAAGAGACAGAGGCAGAGGGAGATGCCTTCCATCTGCTGATTCATTCCCAAATGACTACAACAGCCAGGGCTGGGCCAGGCCGAAACCAGAAACCAGAAAGTCCATCCTGTTCTCCCACGTGGGTGTCAGGGAATCAAGGACTCGGGCCGTCTTCTGCTGCCTTCCCAGGTGCATTAGCAGGGAGCTGGATCAGAAGCGGAGCAGCAGGACTTGGGCCCGTGCACTGCTGACGGGATTCCCAGATCTCAGATGATGGCTGAACCCACTGTGCCACAGCCCCTGCGGTGAGATTGTGTTAGTGTTTTTGTCAGCGACTTTTAGGCTTGTTTTCTTTCTGCCCTGCAGATCATTAAAAGAATTTCATGGTAAACATCTGTGTTGGCAAAATGCTGGGCACTCTCATGGTGTGCAAATCATGCAGCAGTAGTACATGGGGCCATGGGTGTTCAAGCTGAGTGTAAATACCAAGTACTAGATGGCTTGTTCCCAGCACAGCCTAGTGGATGCGTTTGCCATGGGCACAGCAGGACACTGGGCATGAGGTTGTCACTAGTAGGTTCTCCCTGAGCGTTTGTTGAGTGAGTCCACGTGAGAGAATGGAGTGGAAGAGGGAAAGGAGGGAGGTAGGCTGCAGCCCTTCTGTTGAAAAGATGGATTCCGCAGAGTAGAGGATTAGGTTAGGACAGGCGTGATGTCCCTCGGCCACTGACGCACAGACCCTGTGCTCGGGTGCATGTAATCAGCTGTAGTCACCTAATTGCCTTCGAACCATTTGTCACATCCTTTCTGTGTGTGCTAATAGAATGTCCCCGTCTCAGACCCCAGTCCCCTGCCGGCTTTGCAAACCGAGTGTCTGTTAACCATGTCAGGAAACTGTCCTCCAGCTGGATACAGGGCTTATGGTTACGTGGTTAGCAGGGCTCATGTGTGCTTCGCTCAGCCGCAGGTTAACAATGCCAACAGCAGTCCAGACCCTGTGGAATCCGGTTTATCTGCGCCGTGTATAACAGAAATCTTAATTTTCCACTTGCGTTAAGCTCCTGTTCCTGAGGCAGAACCAGAAGTCAGGGGAAATCTTCCAAGCTGTTGAATTGTGTTCATGTCTTCTCAGATTTCAGCTTGAAGACAGAGCTGAAGAGACAAAACAGATTAATTAATTCAAGTGTCACAATTGCAATTATCTAATTTGCTCTACTCCTCAGATTCTCAGTGTTGTAAATCCAGCCAATAGTTAAGTTTTAAGGATTTATGTGCCATAAACATTTGTTAATCAACCACCATGAAACCAAGTTTTCTTTTTAAAAATGCTTTCCTGGGCTGTTAAAGGCGGGCAGCAGGAAGAAAAAAATAAGTGGGCTGATTTTCTCTTTCCGAGCGGAGAACGGTAAAACCGTCCAAGTCACAGCAGCAGTTTGAGAGGTGAGGAACTTCAGCCGCTTGGTTTTTATAATTGTGTGTGCGTTTGTAAGGCAGAGTTCCGAAGAGAAAGGGAGAGGCAGAGAGAGACATCTCCCATCCACTGATTCACTCCTCCAGCGGCCGTAACAGCCAGGGCTAGAGCAAACCGAGGCCAGGAGCCAGGAGCTTCGTCCAGGTCTCCTGTGTGGGGCAGGAGTCCAAGCACGTGGGCCGTCCTCCGACAGTTTCCCAGACGTGTTCGCGGGGACGTGAAGGTGCCCTGCCGGGCTGCAGGAGGTGGCTTACCTGGCCACACCGGCCACACCGGCCCTGTGGTTGCTTTTCCTTAACTCGAGTAGGAAGTGTGTGTGTGATGCTTGTGTCTGTGTTTTTCAAAGGCCAGTCATTTTTTTTCCTATAAAATGTAAGGAAACTCAAGTGTTTTTCTCATTACAGATAGCATGTTCAGTAAGATTCCTCATTTTCCATCAAGCGTGTTGTTTGTCCTCTTTTCCGTATAGTGGAAACCAAATGTTTACATAATCATAATTTCTGGTTGTTTTTATGGCATTACTTTTTGTAATTAAATACATTATTCAATTTTTTAAAAATACCATGTATCATTTATAAATTTTTTAAAATCATTTTTTAAGTTTTGCCAGGTATTTGTTTTGAAAGGCAGAGAGACAGCTCCCACCGCTGGCGCAGTCCCCAATGCTGCAGCAGCCGCTGTGGGACCAGGGCAAAGCCGGGAGCTGGGAGCTCAGCTCCAGTCTCCCAGAGACCAACTCCTCGAGCTGTCGCTGTCACTCCCAGGGCGGGAAGCTGCAGTCAGGGTGAGAGCTGGACGCAGCCCAGGCCCTCTGGCATTGGACAGGGCACCCCAAGGGCGTCTTAACTCCCACACACCAAGAGCCGCCCCATAAAGTCATCATTTTAAAAATAGGTACAGTCTTCATCATCTTTTCCTCCAAATTTAGCCAATACCTCAGAAGTTCTGGCTTTGTTTTCTGGTTTTTGGTTTTCGGGGGTTTTTTTGTTTTGTTCTTGGAATTCTTTTTTGCTTGTTTGAAAGGCAGAGAGAGAGAGAGAGAGAGGTCTGCAGCCGACTGAGTCACTCCCACCTCCAGGACAGCTCTCTGCCTGGCTCCCGTGTTTATTTCTTTGAGAGCACAGCCTGCTAGACACCCAGCACCGAGGTTCGGGTTCCCAGTGCTCTGTAACCTGTGCCACGTGGGAAAACGAAAACCGGCTTCCCTCTGCCCTCCTAGCTTCTTGGGCTTGACACCAAGTTAAATAGACAGCAGGTAGACAACAGGAGAAAAGGCCGTGTGAACCACACGTTTGCGTGAGGCCCCCAGAACAGGAGACGTGAGGAAAGTTGCATGATGAAGTTCTTCGGGCAGCTCGCGCTACAGGGAGGAGTAGGGGCTTCCGGCTCCTGGGACGTGGCAGTGACACAAGTCCTGGGAGAGTGGAGGGGCCGTGTATGGTGAGTGAAGGCCTCTGGCCACGCACACAGCAGTATCCCAGGCAGTAAAGTGTCTCTGAGCAGCCCCCGCCAGAGTGTCTGGGCAGGGTGTCGGCCTCCCGGCTCCTCTGTGGTTGACGAGATGCCCAAGGACAGGATTCGGACAGTGACGTCGTTGGGGAGGATGTGTCTTCAGGCAGTGTTGACAGCAATACAGAGGCTCAGTAGGAGGTTGATTCGGGGCAGAGTATGAGTGACATAGGCCCAGCGACACCTAGCAGTTCCTGGGAAGTGGTGCGAAGTCGTCCGATCTGTGTGCCGTGAGAGTTGGCTGTCCTTTCCGTGTAGCACAGAGCTTGGTGTGCAGAGGGGGCTGCAGGTGCGCAGGCGCGGATTCCAGGCAGAGATGCCTCCTTACAACAGCGTCGGTTCCAGACCCTGTGTCACCTCACCAAGGCAGAGCGCCCTGGATGCCGTTGCCAGCCCTGCAAGGCTGGGTCCCAGTGGGCGTTTCTCTCGGAGGCTCTGCAGGGTTTCAGGGAGACTTTGTTCAGGTGAGGGAAGCTCAGAGCAAGCCTCTGCCTGCCACACTGTTGGCCTCAGTTCACGGTCACCCGTCAGTGTCTTAGCGTGGGGCTCCTTCATCAGGAGACATCCAGGGCAGTCCCAGGCCTCTCCAGCCCCGCGCCTGAGAGCAAGAAGCTGCCCTCGTGGAAACTCTGCCCCCAGTACGCCCAGCTTCCTCTTACCCACTCGCGGCCTGCAGGTCGCCAGAAACACCCTCTCCTGGCAGCGGTTGGTGTTTTCCTGGGGCACAAGCTGTGGGCTCACAGTGAGAGCTGAGTGTGGCTTCCTGTTCTGGTACATGGCGGACAAGTCCTCTCCTAGCCTCTCTGGCAACACACACCATCAAAAAGCGGGTGGAGGGACCCCAAAATAGCGATGAGGATTGTGGTATAATCTTGGCATCAAGAAAGCTTTTCTTTAAAAAAAAAAAAAAAGATTTTATTTATTTGAAAGTCAGAGTTACACAGAAAGTGAAGGAGAGGCAGAGAGAGAGAGAGAGAGAGAGAGAGAGAGAGAGAGATCTTCCATCCACTGGTTCACTCCCCAATTGGCCGTAGTGGCCAGAGCTGCACCAATCCGAAGCCAGGAGCCAGGAGCTTCCTCCAGGTCTCCCATGCAGGCGCAGAGGCCTAAGGACTTGGGCCATCTTCCACTGCTATCCCAGGCCATAACAGAGAGCTGGATTGGAAGTGGAACAGCTGGGTTTCAAACCAGTACCCACGTGGAATACCGGCGCCCAGGCCAGGGCATTAACCTGCTGTGCCACAGTGCCGACCCCAAGAAAGCTTTTCTAAGTATTAAGCTGTAAAAGAGAAGATTGATAGGTTTGCCATGACATTTAAGCTGTTCTCAATGAAATATATACCATAAACATCTCAAATGACAAAGCTTGAAAACCATTTGCATGTAGCTCTGCCAGACGCAACACCAAGAATAGGCCACTCACACCTGCCTCTCTGGCAGGAGAACTATTTTGAGCTGGTTCTTGTAGGAACCCACGGGTGCCGGCACTGTGGTTGTAGCAGGTAAAGCCACCATCTGCAGTGTCAGCATCCCATATGGGCGCCGGTTCAAGTCCTAGCTGTTCGTTTTCCAATCCAGCTCCCTGCTGTCCTTGGGCCCCTGCACCCTCATGGAAGGCCTGGAAGAAGCTCCTGGCTCCTGGCTTCAGATCGGCACAGCTCCAGCCATTGTGGCCATCTCTCTCTCTCTCTCTCTCTCTCTGCTTTTCCTTCTCTCTGTGTGTAGCTCTGACTCTCAAATAAGTAAAAAAAAAAAAATCTTTAAAAAAATTTTAAAAAGAGCCTGTGGACACAGATCTGAGAAGCTATCCTTTTATAAGGAAATGTCCGTCTAGGGACGACGTCTCCATGTGGAAGGGGTCTCACTGGCAGAGGCAGACGGAAGGGACAGCCTGGGTCTGCAGAGGAGCTGGCCTCCCTGCGGCCTCCGCAATGGGCCTCCTCCCCGCTTCTCCTGGTCTCCCATGGGGTGTAGGGCCCAAGCACTTGGGCATCCTCCACTGCACTCCCGGGCCACAGCAGAGAGCTGGCCTGGAAGAGGGGCAACCGGGACAGAATCCAGCGAATCCAGCGCCCCGACCAGGACTAGAACCTGGGGTGCCGGCGCCGCAGGCGGAGGATTAGCCTAGTGAGCCACGGCGCCAGCCTTGCTTTCTTCCTTTCAACAGACACTTATTTACGCCTGAAAGGTCTCTGGGTCTCCCTTGTATGCTGCGGGGACACCCATTCTTAACTGTTAATCTGCCTGTTGTCCCCGAGAGTTCCTGCCAAGGACTCACAGGGGTGAGGAGAAAATGTTGTTTGTCCTCCCCTGCTTAATTAGTAAGGTAGGGAGAAGGCTGTGAGCTGGCCAGCATCGAGAATGGACAAACTGACGCGGAGCCACAGTGGACCAAGGGGCAGTGCCCATGGGAAGCGTGGAACACTACCCCTGTTCCCTTCCGGGACGGGCACAGAGAGGGGCCCTAAGTCCTGGCTGAGTCTACTCTGTGCACCTGAGTCTTGCGGCCTTTAAAACGTGTATATTAACATGCCTATTTCGCTTTATTCAAGAATAAATTTGTTTTAAATGCAAGGAAGCAGAATCCCTAAACAAAAGGATCTGAAACGGAGTTTGCAGATGCTCCTTCTCCCCCAGGGCGCGCCCAGGCCCGCTCAGTCGCATGCGCCTGGCAGTGTTCTGGGCCCAGGAGAAACAGCTGGGGGGAGACAACGGCCCTCCTGGCAACCAGAGACGGGCAGTAAGCGAACAGGCTGGTGCAGGGTCTGCAGGTGACGCCAGGGGTCACAGAGAAGGAAGAGCAGAGAGGGCAGGTGGAGAGGCCGGGAGCTGGGGTCGGCTCCATGCTCTTTTGCATACGGTGCTTAGAGAATCCCAGACCAGACGGGAACGTTTGAACGAGGGCCTCAGAGACACGAGGGAGCCAGTGTTGGAGACTTCAGGGGTGGGCAGGCGGTGTTCTCTGTAGAAGAGACAGCAGGTGCAAAGGGCCCAAGGAGGCGTGCAGCTGAGTGCTCCAGGAGCTGCAGGAGCCGGGAGGCTGGTGAGAAGTGGAAGGTGGTGGTGCAGGAGAGGCAGCATGGGGACAGAGCAGGACGCTGCACCTGCCTGAGAGGGCCGGGGAGGCCGGCGGGGGGCAGGTGCAGGCCCGGGCAGCGACTGGAAGCTGCAGGTGCAGCCGTGCTTCGGGGCTTCCTTGTGTCAGTGGTGCCAGTGTCCTGTGGACAGAGACCATCTTACCTTTTTTCCTCTTAATTTTCTGCCTCAATTCTTAATGCTCTTGAGCATTTTTCTCTTATTTAGTGATAATTTATCTAAAAACAAAGCTTGTTTGGCCTCAGTGACTTTTCTCTAACGAGTTGTTTTACGCCGGTTGCTAAAATCAAGACTTCTGCATCTATCATTGCAAGTATGGTCGATCTGTAACAGTTTTCAGAAAGAGGAATTTCATGGTTCTAGAACATTCTATGATCAGAGGAAGCCATAATCATTTTAGTTGTGTTTACCTGGTCTGCCCCAGGAGGCCTTGCCCGAGCAGTCCCAACGTGAACTAGGTGTTGGTCCCAGCCACTGTGAGCCAGCTAGGCCCCTCCATTGATCCAGAGTGCTCAGCCCCTCTGGCTCTGCTCTGCTCGCAGACCCTGCTCCAAGAGGGGCTCCGAGTGTCTGGGGAGTGGGGGGAGGGAGCCAGCAGAAGCCAGCCCATCCCAAGTCAGGTGGTGACACAGCACAGTCCACACGGTGTGTGGCAGCAGCTGGATGGGCTTGACAGGGGCCCCCAGAGAACCCGTGGCTGGCTCAACAGCATCCTCTTCCCCCTTGAAGGCTCCTCTACCTGGTCCCCATCCACCCCCTCTCCCAGACAGGCCTCGCCCCGCCCTCCCGGGGGGCACACTGAGCCGGAGCTGCGAGTGTCTGCCCGCCCTCAGCGGTCTGGACAGCAGGCTCAGCTGGTGTCCTCCTGGGCCACAGTGGCAGCTCCTCGGCCTCTCACCGCCGGCTGTGCACGGCTGAGAGCAGCCCTCGCGTGGGCAGAGGGGGAGACGGTGGGACTTGGCTGTGGCCCTCCTTCTTGGCTTCCTCCCTGCTGGGTCCTCTCCCAAGCCCAACACCCTCTCCCTGCTCTTTCTGACCCAAGAGTAACGACGGCTCCTGCTTTTGGCCACCCAGGCCCTGCGCCGCACCACACCACAGGGCTGCCCTGTGCCCTGCTCCCAGCCTGACAGGGTCGTCGGCTTCTGCCCGGGAGCCTGCAGGTCACTCAGGAGCCCCTGTGCAAGTCAGCTACGTCCCCAGCGCCACACTGCCCGGGCAGGAGCCCCGCACCCTCAGCTCCACAAGGAAGACCCTTCTGAGCAGGGTCCCCAGCCTCAGCCAGCGGCCACATCCGCTCGCTCACTCCCACTCCCTTCCCCAGGGAGCCACTGTCTTCCCAGCGTCTTCATACGGCTGAGCAGCGTCCCCTTCCTCAGGATGTTTAACCTCTGTCTGGCAGTAACAACGTGCTGTTAGATACTGATCCTGCGTCTAGGAAACCATCAGCAGAAATATGCAGATCCGCAGTCTTGTGCAGTGCACAACCTGCACTGCGGGCCTTGCCTTCCTGGCTCTTCTCTGTATATCATGTGTGGGTTCTTCCCCGGTCTACGCTCATGGTGAAGCAGTAAGCATTTCTACATCTTGGGAGGGGTCTAAGGCCAAGTAGTCAGCACCAGGACCATGCTGGAGAGATCAAGGACCCACCCTGTCCACCTCAGGTGATAGGTCCTTGGCTTAGCCTTAGGGAGTAGACTGCTTCGCAGAGAGCGTGGTAAAAGGGGGAAGTTCAAGTGTGCCCACTGGGGCCGGCGCCGTGGCACAGCTGGGTAAGCTGCTGCCTACAGTGCTGGCATCCTGTGTAGGTGCTGGTTCAAGTCCCGGCTGCTCCACTTCCAGTCCAGCTCCCTGCTAATGCGCCTGGGAAAGCAGTAGAAGATGGCTCAGGTGCTTGGGCCCCTGTGCCTACCTGGGAGACCCGGATGACACTCCTGGCTCCTGGCTTCAGCCTAACCCATCCCGAGACTATTGTGGCCGTCCGGCAAGTGAACCAGCAGGTGGAAGGTCTTGGTCTGTCTCTCTCTCCCCTTCTCTCTCTGTAACTCTGCCTTTCAAATAAATAAATGTTTGAAAACAATATAAAATGTGCCCACCTAAAATATATGTTTTCTCCTTCCTACTGGCTGCAGACCGTACTCTCCTAGCTCGATCCTCACAAGCTCAGGAACTCATCATTTGCCCGTTTTCCATGTAAAGGAAGCGAGGGACCCCACGGCAGCAGGCCCTGTGCGATGTTCTCCCGTGTGGTTCTTCCCCTTCCAGCCTCTGCCAGCCAGATTCCAAAGAGAGGAGCCTCGGGGTCTCCCAAGACTCACTGGCTCCCTCTGAAAGCTGGTCTGGGGCGCGGGAGCATCTTCATGCCCAGGATGTGGGCTTGGCTGTCAGTTTTCACTCAGGGAAGATGCTGACAGCGCAGTCCAAAGTAAACTCCGGGGCGGCGGTGTAAGTGCGGCAGCCTCCACGGCAGTGGCGCCGGGAACACAGTGCAGGGAGGGGTGCTGCGTTCGGCAAGCCTGCCGCTCCCGTCCGGTCACCTGGTCACCTTCGGCAGTGAGCGAGCGCGAGCAGGAAGTGCCTGCAGCCAGCAAGCCTCCTCCGCAGAAGTGGCCCTCCCCAGATCGCGCACACGCTGGAGGGGTTTTTTCTTTTTGGTAATCAGGAGAGAAATTGATTGCCAAAATTATAATTAAGAGCCGGGAAAATATGCAACAATTTGGCTGCTTCATTTAGCACATATTTCAGGTTAATTGCGTGATTTTACTAATGAAGATATTTGCATGAATACTTTCAGGCTGCATTCAACTTATTGTGTAATGAGCACGCGCCCAACAGGCCACTTCCTCTGTTGGACGTGGGACAGGACAGAGAGCAGAGCCTGACAGCCCTCAGAGGGCCGCCCTGGCATGGTGCTGACTCCTCGCTTAGAGAAGTGGATCCGTCTACTCAGTACAGCTGGGTCCTTCTCCAGCTTCGAAAAAGACTGGAAGATTCCAAAGGAAGCAGACAGAAAACCTCATCACCACCTTTTGAAAACGCATAGTAAGAAGACCCACATCCACCTAATTCTACCCCCACAGCTTTAAATAAACATGTTCCCTATCAAATTACAGCAAAATTAGGAAACATTTTAAAGACAAAGGAAAAAGTTTCCTTACTCCTACTATTCAAAGATAACCACTCTTCAGGTTTAGGAGTGTTCTGAGTATTTGTTTCCTGTGTGTGAAGTTACTTACTGTTTTTTTCCCAGATGGGTGATACCATATGTATATACACCTTTATGTTGTTACTAAACAATACACTGTGAATACTTTTTCAACATTTTTCTACCCCTGTGTCAAGGTACGAAGTTTTTCACAGTGTGTATAGGCCATAGCTTTCTGAAATGATCCGCTTTCTTTGGATACCTGGGTCGAACCCAATCATTGGCTGTTGCAAGCAGCAGGCCATGGGCATCCTCGAAGATGTTGGAGCGCATTGACCCCTCCTGAAGATGCATTTGCACATCCTACACGATCAGAGAGCCGGGTAGCCATGCCAGCTGGCCCCACACTTGCACATCCTACACGATCAGAGAGCCGGGTAACCATGTCAGCCGGCCCCACACTTGGCCTGTCACCGGGTGAACTTAAATCTCATAGGGCAGAATCTTCTGCAGTCTCACTGATACTAGGGAGCGGTGCTGTCATTTGAAAATGATAATGTAAAGAAGTCTCTCTTAAAGCAGAGTTAGAGAGAGCGGGAGAGACAGAGAGGTCTTCCATCCTCTGGTTCACTCCCCAGATGGCCACAATGACCGGGGCTGGGCCAGGCCAAAGCCAGGAGGCAGGAGTTTCTTCCAGGTCTCCCACCTAGGTGGCAGGACTCCAAGCACTTGGGCTGTCTTCACTGGGACATGAGCCAGCACCCGTGTGTGGCGTGGCAGCTTGACCCCCCCCCCACCCCGCACACCAGACCCTTTTGCTTGTGTTTACTTTTCCTTTTTTTGACAGGCAGAGTGGATAGTGAGAGAGAGAGAGAGACAGAGAAAGGTCTTCCTTTGTCGTTGGTTCACCCTCCAGTGGCCCCCACGGCCGGCGCACTGCGCTGATCCGAAGCCAGGAACCAGGTGCTTCTCCTGGTCTCCCATGGGGTGCAGGGCTCAAGCACTTGGGCCATCCTCCACTGCACTCCCGGGCCACAGCAGAGAGCTGGACTGGAAGAGGAGCAACCGGGACAGAATCCGGCGCCCCGACCAGGGCTAGAACCCGGGGTGCCGGCGCCACAGGCGGAGGATTAGCCTAGTGAGCCGCGGTGCCAGCATGCTTTTCCTTTTTCTGTCTCTGGTACTTTAAGGATCTGACCGTTAACCTACCACATGTAGCACAAACATTTTCCTACTGACTTTATTTATTTTTTTATTTTTGACAGGTAGAGTTATAGACAGAGAGAAAGGTCTTCCTTCCGTTGATTCATTCCCCAAATGACCGCTATGGCCAGCGCTGTGCCAATCCGAAGCCAGGAGCCAGATGCTTCCTCCTGGTCTCCCTTGTGGGTGCAGGGCCCAAGCACTTGGGCCGTCCTCCACTGCACTCCCAGGCCGCGGCAGAGAGCTGGACTGGGAGAGGAGCAACCGGGACTAGAACCTGGTGCCTATATGGGATGCTGGCACTGCAGGTGGAGGATTAACCAAGTGAGCCACAGCGCTGCCGCCCCCCCCCCCCCGCCAATGACTTTAATATTTTGGGGAAACAAATGACGTTTTTGTTCATCCGGACACAGATGTCAGGGCTGTCCCTTTGAGGACTGACAGGTGAAGGCCAGCCCTGTGGGCCACACGCACTGTCAGAACCTGGCCTGAGGTGGTCCTGTTGAGTCTCATGTGTTTGTTTTTTTTTTTTTTTTTTTTGGAGGGGGAGGGTGGTTAGATTTATTTATTCACTTGAGAAGCAGAGTTACAGAGAGACAGAGGTAGAGACATACACAGAGAGAGAGAGTGGTCTCCCATCTGCTGGTTCATTCCCCTAATGACCATGACTGCGAGAGCTGGGCCAGTCTGAAGCCAGGAGCCAGGAGCTTCTTCTGGGTCTCCCACAGAGGTGCAGGGGCCCAAGGACTTGGGCCAACTTCCACTGCTCTCCCAGGCCATCAGCATTGGAATAGCCAGGACTCAAACCGGTGCCCACATGGGATGCTAATGCTGCAGGTGGATGCTTAGCCTACTACGCCACAGTGCTGGCCAGGAGTTTCCTGTTGTCGCTCTCTGCTTTTTATAGCTGAAAAACTGGAAGGGAGTTCTGCAGGGTGAAGTCCTCGTCCCGGGTCACTGAGCAGAGAAGGGGCAGAGCCAGGCTCTGGACCAGTGTTTGCCCAGGGCAGGAGCGCGTCTGCAGGATGCCGCTCAGGGCAGCAGACACCCAGCGCCTCGTGCGGTGTGCGAGTGGCGAAGCGCATGTGAACGTGTGGGTGGGCATCCCGGCGCATCCTGGGTGGTGTCCGTGAGTGCCAGTGTTGTAAAGGCCCTGCGGGACTGAGTGCGGACAGCAGAGAGGCGGGCAAGGGCTCCGGTGGCCCCGAGCTGCGTCCCACCTCCTCCACCCCCAGGGGCAGATGCACTCAGCAGCCCCGGAAGGTGAATGCTCAGTGTGTGCGGAGAGAGACAGAGAGCCTAAGAGCCGGAAGCGCACGGAACGCGTCCTCCCAGTGTCCTGCGTGGGGGAGAGGCTCCCTGGGGCGCGGCTGGAGAGAGCTGGGCACCGATGGCTGCCTTGGAGCAGGCTGCTGTTTGCAAGCTGAGACCCCTAGTGAGTGGAATCTGGAATACACCAGGTTAGCTGAGGAGGCACAAAGAACGCTGGCCCCCGAAGAGCCCTTTAGCGTGGGTCTGAAGTACCAGGATGGTCTGTGACTGGACCCTGAACGCTGGGGAAATTGCTAGATCACGGAGCATCGAGCGGTGGCAGAGCGGCTGTCATCTAGGCAATTGTGCTGAGTCGATGCGAAGCATCCTGAAGCCGAGGCGTGCGTGTGGTTACAGAGGCAGTGGCCTGGTTCCAGGGACCGTGCTGAGGTTGTGAAGCCAAACAGAACGCTGCAGCCCTCTGAGGCAGCCCCCCATCCACGTGCGCTAGGGGTGCGTCTGGCTGAAGGCGTGTGAATGTGGGCGCATCGCTCCCTTCCCGTGACTTCTCTGCAAACCAAGCAGACATTTCTAAAATGCCCTGTGAAAGTGCAGCTGTCTCGGCCATGTGTGCTACAGAATCCCAGTTCTCAGAATGACATCCAGATTCCCGAGTCTGCCATGGGTTTGCCCCAGACATCCTCGAGTGACACTAGGGGTCACCATCAGGGTCAGCTTCACCTTAGGTCACACCCTCCCAGGAATGGCCCAGGCTCAAGGACCCCTCCAGACAGATGCATGAAGGCCCACCCCCTTCAGCCCAGCTGGGGACAGCCCTGGGGGCCACCCTAGCTCCACAGCTCCTGGGGGTCGGCCAAGGCTGCATCTCGGCCTGACCCCCTCCTGCCCATCAGGACGCCCCACTGAGACTTAGCTGCAGGCCCTAGCCTGCCATGGGCCCCGCCCCTCCCCACACCGTGCCTCCACCTCGTCTCCTGCTCCCCCTCATCACACACCCAGGACATTTCTTTCTCTAAAGCCGTCTTACCTGAAACACTTCAGGCGTTCAGCTCTATCCAGTCTGAACCCAGTGCCCCAATTCCTCAAGTGTGTCTCTCAGTCTTGCTTCCTCAAGACCCACCGTGGTACCCTGTGTCTTGCCCCTCAACCCTCCCCTCCGCCCCACCAAGGGCCTCCTGTGGCTGTTGGGTGTGGCTCGTCAGGTATGTTTGTACCCATCCCGTGCTGTTTCTGCACCCGCAGGCGGCCCTGAGGTGCTGTCTCAGAATGTGTCACCCCACAGCTCAGAGTCCCGGCTCCGCACCCTGGGGACGGGTGTGGGTCTGACCTGTTGTGGGAGAGGTGGGGTCTACGTCCCTGCTCTGGGACCTTCCCCCCTGCCTAGAAGGCGTTGTGAGGACAGGCACATCCGTGGAGCTCACGATGGCAGGGTGTATTTAAAAGGTGAGAAAGCACACGGACACACACACGCACACACACATGGGCATAGTTCAGGAGTGGAGAGGCCAGGAAGGGAAAAGGGTGGGGCGGGTCGTAGAGAAACAGTGCCCCACAGGTAACGGCCCCTTCTGTGAGGTTGGAAGGGGAGAGGTGACTTGGCGGGTGAAGGCGGTACATCCTGGGAAGGGGTTATTTGACGGTAAGGTTACCTAGGGCAGGGGAGTGTGACTTCCAGCTTATGGAACTAGTCTGGCTCCCTGCGTTATCCTGTCTCATGACCCGCTCAGTTCTGCTGGATTTGATGTGCGTTTGGGGAGTACACGGCTGTTTCCACGTATCCCGGGCTCCCCCATGGCATCACTACCATTCCTGTCCTCACTGGTGCTCTGAGCAATGGAGCAATGTCACATGTTCATTTATCTGTTGGGAAATCAATGTGGAAGGGGGTGGCATTTAGCAGGGGCCACTGTCTGGGTCTCAGAAAGAGCACGTAGCCCAGCCTGAGCCACGAGACTCAGAACCCCATCCCCCCTGGCTCCACCTCTTGCACCTGCTCCATAGCACCTGACCCAGCAGCTATGCCTCGCGGTGGCGGCTGCAGCAGTGCTGCAGGGTGAACAGGCTCAGCGTTCCAGGAGCACTGTGCGTCTTTCTCACTCAGTCAGGCTCAGCTCCGTTCTCACCACCTTGGGCTGAGCTCACGTCTGCTCTGGGACTTTCAGTGGCTTCGAGGAACCTACTCTTATGGTAGCAAAAGGTTAACAGCACAAGAGGTCCAGCCAGCCCCTTAAACGCTTGTAAAGCCTGTGGCCATGGTGGTGCGTGTTCTGCCTGCCAGCCTTCCACTGGCTGGGCAAGGCAAGTGGCTCAGCCCCAAGTCAGCAAGGAGGGAAGGTCCCAGCCTGCACACACCTGAGCGGGAACTCGGGAACAGGTGCACGCAGTCACACCCCTTCATCCCAGGGACCTCCTGTCCACTGCCCCGCTCCTGCTCTGATTCCCAGAGCTGAACTGGGTAGAGAGTGGCCGCCCAGACAGCTGCTCAGTGCACTGCGGATAGACCAGAAACAGCAGGGGAAGGGTAGCAAACTACACAGAGGGAATGGAACATGCTGGAAGCCTCCCCGAGGACCGATCCCCTGGAAGTGGAAACAGGATGAGCCTGTGGGGCACAGAGCCCTGCAGCGCAGGCCGAGTCACCAGCCAGGTGTGCTGGCCACGCTGTAGTTGGGCAGGCAAGAGCCCTGCAGGACCCCCACAGTCAGCCAGAGCAGAACCGCCTGGGGCAGGAGAAGCACCAGCGCTGCCCTGTCTGCTCCCCCCACCCAGCTCAGATTCTCTTCTTTTGAGAAAAGCTGATAAAATGCATCCAGACGAGTTGGAGGAGCTCTGATGGTGACCCAGGCACTTGACCTTCACAGTGGTTTGAGGGCTGTGATGCGATCGCAGCATTTGCATTTCAGTCCTGAGAATTTGACTGTCCAGGCTTAAGTCTTCAGTTCCACCAGGAAGCCACTTCTGCCTCCCCACCCGGACTCGGCCCCTCCCTGTCCTCCAGTACCCTGTGGGGAATTCACCCTCTGCCATCCGTGCCCTGGAGATGCTGAGTCTGAGGTGGGCTCCATACCTGCACCGCTGGGCATCCTCAGTGGGAACCACTGGCATTAGGTTGGGCTTGGGCAGTGAGGGAGGGAGCCCAGGCTGGGTGCTGTGTGTGGGTAGGGGTGGCAGAGGGAGCTGGGACTCGGACACAGTCTACCAGTTGCCATCAGAGGGTTCAGCCTGAGAGTAGAGCCAACGTCAGAAAAAACAGAGCCCACTGGGGAGCAGGCAGTGTCTTTTGACCTCAAAAACAAAGCATGCTGGGAGCTGGCGCCATGTGGGCACATGGCAGCGCCTGGAGCTCAGGCTCCATCTGTGCCAGCCAGTGGAATGCACTCTACTGAAGCCTCTGTGCACAGAAGCCAAAGGAGACTGACACCCTGACACTCCCAGGCTGGTGCTGGGGCAAAATCCTGAGGTGTGGACAAGCAGCCTTGCCCCAACCTTAGGTGCTTGTCCCTGTGGACTGACCCACCACCACCCTCACACAGACCTAGGGGACCACAGGAGGGCACTGTCCCATGTCCAAGCCACGTAGGACGCAGGAGATCTTCCCTTGGGTCCACCTAATGCAGCACACGCCCCACAACTCCCAGGTAGGGAGTCTGGGAGAAGCAGGAAGTCCCATGTGGAGATGAGCCTCCATGGCCACCGGCAGAAGCTCTGGGTCCAGCAATGTCAAAGGAGCTGCTGAGTTTCCTCCAGGTCATCTCGATGGAATTTTGGAGCTACCTGAACACTGGATTGGGGCTAAGTTGGAGAAGAGAAAAGGCACTGGACAGCCACAGAGGGACAATTGCTTTGACTGCATGGATCTGGTGCAAGCCCTGTGCTCAATAACTTCAAACAGCACCCACTGCCAAGAATCCCATCCATCCTGAGCAGTAAGACCCCCAAAGAGGGGCTGGTGTGGTGGGTTAAGGCCTTTGCCTACAGTGCCAGCATCCCATGTGAGTGCCAGTTCGAGTCCCAGCTGCTCTACTTTCGATCCAGCTCTCTGCTATGGCCTGGGGAAGCAGTGGAAGACTGCACAAGTCCTTGGGCCCCTGCACCTGCATGGGAAACACAGAAGAAGCTCCTAGCTCCTGGCTTCAGATCAGCCCAGCTCCAGCCATTGCGGCCATCTGGGGAGTGAAGCAGTGATTGGAAGATTCTCTTTCCCTCTGCCTCTCCTTCTCTCTCCGTTTAACTCTGACTTTCAAATAAATAAATCTTTAAAAAAAAAAAAAAAGACTTCTAAAGAGAAAGCCACTTTGAAGCACTGGGCCAGATCTGCAGGGGTCAGTTTGCAAGAGCGAGGCGCCATCTCTGCTGGCAGCAGTTTTCAGATGCCGGAAAGCACACCCCCTCGAAGCAGTTAGCACCACAGCGCAGCTGTGTGCCATACCCCCTTGCCCAGAGCCAAGGACGCGGTTCTGCACTGAGGACTCGGACGGGGAGTCTTACCTGCGAAACACATCAAGCTCTGAGTTCCACCAAGCCACCCAGAAGCCGCTGGCTCCCCCACTTGGAGCTGCGAGCTTGTCCGTCAAGATCAGGCTGTGTGACCAGAACAGGCCAGGGACTGGCTTGTTTAATTAAATGATAAGAGGGTGCTAGAGAAATCAATACTCAATTCCATTCTTAAAAGCCGCAGACACCCAAATTCTATGCAGGTCATTGATGCTTTGGACTAACACGTTCCTGAATAAGCCAAGTAGCCATCTTTCAGGGGACCCTGGCCCCTTCATTTCGTTCTGGCATTGCCTGCATTATGGAGGCCCAGAAAATCAATACCAAGCCAATTATTGATAGGCGCACTCTGTTAAACAGACTGCAAAAAATGACCTGAGGGCTTAGAAGGATGGCAGCGTACCTCGGAGCAGACACACGATTCCAGCTTTAGGATCCCTCTCCCCTGCCCACCGGGATGGATGGGCTTTTGTAGGGCCTGACTGGGCTTGGCACCAGAACCCTTGCGTTGCTCTGTGCAGTGTTTTAGGCGTGCGTCCAACGTGATGGAAAGGAAGGAAGAAAGAAAAGCGTTCCCAGCTTACGGGTGGCGGGGAAGGGAGCGCGAGGAGCTGCAGGCCGCCCTCTAGGCCGCGTCGCTGATCTCCTGGGTCCGCCTCAGAGTGAGGGGCAGCGGCCACAGAGCTGTCACTCAGGAAGGACCTCGTGAGGAGGGCCGCTCCCTGCCCAGCCTGGCCGCAGGTGCTCTCAGAAAGCCTGGCTATGTTTACACAGAAAGTACGGTGCTTATGGTGCAGGAGGGGCAGCCACAGCCTCCGGGAAGACGGGCGCCAGCTCTAGGGTGACTTGCCGGTCACCAGCAGCTGCATCTGCGTCAGGACCAGCCACTCCCTGCGCCAGGCCCGTACCTTCCGTAGTGGAATCAGTGGTTGCATTCACTGTGTGGCTGCCACGGCAACTCGCTGGACCACAGGGCCTCGGCCTCCCACCAGCTTGTCACTGGAACCTCTCCTGAGCTAGGTTTCTCTTGTCCTGTGTTTGTGAGGGTTGTGGACGCGGAAGCGTAATTCCTAGCATTCACCCGTGTTGAATTTACTCTGGTTGTTGGTTTCCAGCTCCTCTTGCCACCTGAGATTTTTCAAATGTCGGTTCTGCCATCCAGTGCGAGAGCTCGCTCTGCCAGTCTTCTCATCTCCAGGTCTGGTACATATGCTTGTGTTAGAGCTGACATAGACAGACTGGGACGTGACCCTGTGATGGTGAACTTCAGGTATGGCGTCTGTGCAGTCACCAGCACTCCACCAGCTCGTGCTGGCTCGCCAGAGTTCTTCAGCTCCATTTCTAGCACATTCTAGCCAGGAGTACTGGAACGCTACAGTCTGCCGAAGTATCACAGGCCCTCCTCGTAGCCTGTTGTGCTCCTAGACTGAAAGCCCAGCGAGGGCAGGGGTGGATTGGTGTTGCTCCCCGCTGGGTGGGCCTGCACACATCTATGATGACTGAACACAGGGAGGAGGACGTGAGACTGCCCCGGCCCTCCCGCATCCACGCTGCACCACCCCACCACACACACACACACACACACACACACACGCAGGACGGCTGGCTTGCATGTAGCCCACTCTGTTGGCTTTCTGGAGCGGCAGTTCTTGAATGGGAAGTTGTCAGCCCTTCATGCAGCTCTGAAAGGCATTAGGAGGGTTTCTGGTTGTCACAATGCAACCATGTTGCGGCAAGGGCAGCAGCCTTCAAGGGATGTCAGACCCCCTGCCCTGCACGAGCAGCCCATGTCCTGCCTGACCTCCACTGTCACCACAGCACCCGTGAAGGTGGACGCTTCTGCCCACCTCTTGCAGAGGCGCCGCGTGCACAGAGTGTACCTGCTGATGCTCTGGCGTGGATGAGCGCAGGGGTAGGCAGTGCAGAGCTGCGTAATGAGGATGCCTTACAGGAACTCGGCCCCTCCAGGTGGACGGGGAAGGGTTGAGGAGGTGACGCTGGAGCCGATATGGCTGAGCAGGCATTGCCAGGTCAAGGGAGGAGTGAGCCTGGCAGAGGAGTGAGCCTGCGGTGAGGGGGCAGGGTGTCTAAGAGAGCGCTCTCTCTTTCTCCATTCCGCCTCATATTATTACCAGTTTACTGACCCCTGTGTGGGATTGAAGGCCAAGACCACATCTGACCCGCATGTGCCGGTCTGTCCTTCCTGCCCCTTGCGTAGGAAGCAAAACCTGACACACACTCCAAAAACAGCATCAGCTACAGAAGTCACTCGTCACTGACTTCTGGTCAGGAGACACTCTGCAGCCCAGTCCGTGTGTCGGGGCGAGGAAGCAGTCAGGGGCCCTGGGGCCCCGTCCATACCCCACTGCTGCTTTCATGTTTTTTTCTTTTTAAGGTTTATTTATTTATTTGAAAGTCAGAGTTACATGGAAAGAGGAGAGGCAGAGAGAGATCTTCCATCCGATGGTTTACTCCCCAGATGGCCGCAACAGCCGGAGCTTCCGCTGGGTCTCCCATGCGGGTGCAGAGGCTCCAGGGCTTGGGCCATCTTCCACTGCTCTCCCAGGCCACAGCAGAGAGCTGGATGGAAGTGGAGCAGTCGGGACTTGAACCAGCGCCCACACGGGATGCAAGCACCTCAGGCCAGGGGGTTAACCTGCTGTGCCACAGCGCCGGCCCCCCACGGCTGCTTTTGTTCGCTGGCACGTTCTGCTCTCATCCTCAGTTTCTGCATCCGGGAAGCCCGAGGGCTGCGTCCGCCGGTCGGGAAGCCTTTCCTGCCCCTGCTGGCCAGGGAGCCCCCGTGCCCAGCCTCACCTCGGCGCAAGGGCGCAGACCCGCTCCTGGGCACGCTGACTTTCAGGCAAATTTGGTGACTGCACCCCAGCCCCAACCCCAGCCCCAGCCGGGTGCAGCCAGCTGCGGTGGCTGCTCGCTCAGGGTGGGCTCTGGGCAAGCTTCGAGGAGCTGGTCTGCACCCTCTGCCCTTGACTCCATCTGAAAATGTGGACGGGTTCGCACAGGTGAGGAGGAGCCACTGAGGGCCCAGGGTTCTTTGTGCAGCCCGACTTGGAACTGCTGCCGGTTACAGAGCCCCATAAAGAGAACGCCTAGCAGGGATGTCTGGGTTAATGACCATCACTGTACAGACATTATCTGTATTTACATAATCGCTTCCCAGGTTTGCTGGTTGCTGGTTTTGAGTCTAGCTAACAAGTTTGTAGCTATTAAGGAACACAAATTGCTCTAGCATGTTTTAAATTTTGCAAATGGAAAACCGTGCCTGCTTAGAGAGGTGGCTAGAACCAGAGCAATTAGTGTGCGATAATTCGTTAATGTTGGAGATGTTCAGAGATATGGCTGTGAGTGTCTACCTTAATGTCTGAAGTGGAAAAAGAAGCCACAGCTGGTGAGGCATATTAGTCTGATTGCAGTCTTGCAAAATGAAAAACCTCCCGTTAGTCTCGGGAAGGGACAGCCGATGCCAACATCCTGGTTTTTACTGCTTAATTGCCTTGCTTGGACCGTCACAGCCGACTGACTGTGGCTCACACTCAGTGTGTCACCCTCACTGTGCAGGGTGGGGGTGGGAAGCCACTGGCTGCAGGGAGGGGCAGGGTCAGAAGCCACGTGGCTGGGAGGCCACCTGGGGGAAGGCTTCCTCTTGGGAAGTCACCACACTCTTGGGCTGCGCTCCTGCCAGCTCCACACATGATGTCGCTGAAGCGTGGCAAGGACTCGGCTGGACAGGCACAGAGCCTGGAACGCGTCCCCTCTTACTGCCGTGTCTCCCAGCTCTCTGAGGCACCCCAGCAGCAGCGCTCCCCTCACCCCCGGCACCTGCAGGTGCGTCAGAGTCCTGAGGGGCTCCTTACCCAGAGCCTAAGCAGTCCCTCCGCGGCAGCGCGGGCGCCCCAGCAAGGTCCCAGGCAGCTGCGCTTTGCCAGTCGTGGAGGCTGAGTTGCCCGCCGTGGGAGGTGACCCAGAGCAAGCCCAAGGTGGCCCTGAGACCTGCACTGGGCTGCGCTGGAGATGGCTCTGAGCTCTTCGTCCCCGTGGAGGAAGGCAAGTGTGGGCACAGGCCCCACTCCTGGCCACAGCCAAGGGAGAGACAGGAGGCAAGAGAGATGGGAGGAGCGGGGTCCCAGCCCTGCGCCTGGCCACGCTGGCGTGCGTGAGCTCACCTGACACCGTTCGCAGTGTGTCAGTCACCTGTAGACAGAATTCTGACCACACGACCCTGCCCACCAGGGTGCCGGGTTCTGAATGTGCAGTGGGCCCAAAGAGGTGAACCTGGGGTGGAATTCAGAGAAATCAACCATTTCAAGGACAGGTGTGTCCCAGAGAGCTCCTGAGACTGCAGGGCACCCCACAGAGCTCACAGAGAGCAGAATTAGTGACTGCTCTCTCTTCAGATCCTGGAAATCTTTTGTCATCTACTGACGAATTAAAACAAATGTATTTGGGAGCAAAAAGTATGAAATCTTTGTATCCTAGGGGGTCTTCAGTAAAGTCCCGGACAGGATGTGTCCCTGAGAACACCAGGCACGTGCTGGCGTTTTCCTGGGCCCGGGCAGGCTGGTCTGGCCAGTGTGGCCAGTGGCAGCAGGAGGAGGGGAGAAGCAGGGCTCTCTGAGCCCGTCTCTGGCCGCGGCTGCCCCTCCTCAGGGGTTCCAGTCTCTGCTGGACGGCCCTCCGTGTCCCCGGGGCTCCAGAAGCCTGCGTGCTGTTCACTCACCCTAGATGAGCTGCGTGGTGCCGGATGCCCTCTAACTGGAGTCGCACGCTGTGTGCTCGGGGGCTGCCTTCCCGCTTGACGTGTTTCTGAGTCTTACCGGTGCTGTTGTGTTAGTCGCTCGTGCCTTTTCTTTTCTTTCTTTTTTTTTTTTTTGACAGAGTAGACAGAGAGAGAGAGAGAGACAGAGAGAAAGGTCTTCCTTTTGCCGTTGGTTCACCCTCCAATGGCTGCCACGGACGGCGTGCTGCGGCTGGCGCACCGCACTCATCCAATGGCAGGAGCCAGGTGCTAGGTGCTTTTTCCTGGTCTCCCATGGGGTTCAGGGCCCAAGCACTTGGGCCATCCTCCACTGCACTCCTGGGCCACAGCAGAGGGCTGGCCTGGAAGAGGGGCAACCGGGACAGAATCCGGTGCCCCACCGGGACTAGAACCCGGTGTGCCGGCACCACAAGGCGGAGGATTAGCCTATTGAGCCACGGTGCCGGCCCGCTCATGCCTTTTCGTCACTGGATGGTATTCTAGCGTCCGATTACATTGCTTTAAAAAATACTCCTGCTCCTCTTAGAACTGTCACAAATGTGGGAACATTTGCCTGTGCCTCTTTGTATCGATATGTATTTCCTGTGCTCTCGGGTCAGTCTTAGAAAGACACTGGTTGCAGGTTGGGTGAATTTCAGGTTGTTTTTCCTTTTTCTTAATTTTTGAACCATTTTCTAAGGAGTTTGCCATGAAACAGTCAGTAAGTGTCGGGCTGCTGCTATGATGACTCAGGTCTTTTGATGACGAAGCTAGAACTCAGCATCCCTGAGATCCTGTGTGTCTGGGGCCTGAGTCAGTGTTCACCGACACACAGGTAATGAGGTGCACAGAAGACAGCCGAGTCAGCGAATCTTCCGTCTTCCCAGACATTGCGAAGATCGGAAGTCAGAGGCAGGCCCGCCCGGCACAGCGTTGGTCCACACAGCTCGTTAGCAGCGCGTGCGAGAGAGAGGCCCAAGGCCGCTTGGAGGGGACTTGAAGAGGGGCCTTGCTGCTGGTAAGAGGAGGCACTTCCCAGAGTTCAGACAGTTAGATCAAGGTCATTTTGCTGCAAAACGTTTTGAAATCCATTCCTATAGAGGAGTTTCCGAAAAGCTCATGAAAATGCATCTTGTGAAGTGTGTGTGTGCTTCAGAAGGATTGTGCCAGAGTAGACTTGCCTTTTAACTCTGTTTTCCTGTGGACTCCCTGAGGTGCCCTGGCACAGTCCAAGGGAGGCCTCCCATGACGTAGGCACCTCTGTGCCTCCCTAGAGACCTTTACACACAGGCCAGGCCTTGGGTCCCAGGACACACGTGCCTGTGACACTGAAGACACAGACCAGGCCTTGGGTCCCAGGACACACGTGCCTGCGACACTGATGACACAGGCCAGGCCTTGGGTCCCAGGACACACGTGCCTGTGACACTGAAGACACAGGCCAGGCCTTGGGTCCCAGGACACATGTGCCTGCGACACTCTAAAGACACAGGCCTCTGCGCAGCATGTGTCTTTTCGGTATGTAGTGGCTCCCGGATTCTCTTTGTTTTGGGATGAACACAAAGCTCCTGAAGAGCCAGTAAGAAAGGGGACGTTGTTGGCTCACGCCGGGCGCCCACTGGTCTGCTTTCTGCCTGTTTCTAGGCAGACTTCTTCCTGGCGGTCCAGGACTTACATCCTCAGATTTAGCAACCTCAGTGCAAGGGGGACAGCTTCTTAATAATATGCAAATGATGCCCTAGCATTGAATCTCATTGGCCTGACCTGGGTCATACGCCCATCCTTGATCCAATCAGGGCTGTCTAAATGGAGTAGGCTGGTTGGCTGGACCTGTGTCACGTGCTCATCTTTGAGTCGGAGCCAGAAGAATGGACCAGCCTGGGCCTGGTCAGGTACCCACATCCGATCACTTGAGCTGGTGCTGGCTGCTTACAGGCTCCGTGTGCTGATTGTGAGAGGGTGACTGACAGCAGGCCAAGCCAAGGAGCTGGGCCTGCTGAGCCTCCGCCTGTGCCCTCGCCCTTTCTCAGCCCGCCCGACACTGCCCGGAGATGCCCCGGGGTCACCTGGAAGATGTGGACACACGGGACGGGAACGTTTTTTCAATAATACCCAAAATCAGGCAGTAGCCCAGTTTACAAAATTATATTGAATATGATTCTAAATGTACAAAATTCTCATTTACGACTTCTTAGTAAAAGATAAAGGAAACATTGGTCAGTAGGAAAATGCTTGTCCTTCCCTGCTGTAGTTAAAAAAAAAAAAAAGGTGAAGTAATTTGGAGAAAACCACGAAAGTGAAATGTATGTGTTTGTCAGAACAGCTATTGGAAAAGGCACGGAAAACATTGACTATCTAATGAAACTGCAATTAAGAGAGATTAAACCGAGAGAGGTTTTCGTACAGCTGAATGAGAGTACAGGTTTCTTTTTCAGAGAAAACATGACGTAGCTAATGGTGTTCGCTAGGTTTTGTTGCAGTAAAGAGGAGCACACACAAGATGGCTTTTTCTTGAGTCATGACACGGAAGATGTGTCAGGGAACGCACATTCCCGGTGGTCTGTTACTTCTGTAGTGAGAATACTGTCTGGGGGCCGACTGTGGCATAGCAGGTTAAGCCACGCCCTGCCACTCTGGCATCCCATGTGGACAGCATTCTGAGTCCCAGCTGCTCCGCTTCTGATCCAGCTCCCCGTTAGTGCACCTGGGAGAGTAGCAGAGGATGATGGCCCAAGTGCTTGGACGCCAACATCCATATGAGAGAAGTGCCTGGCTCCTGGCTTCAGCCTGCCACAGCCCTGGCTATTGCAGCCATTTGGGGAGTAAACTAGCAGATGGAAGATCGATTGATCACTTTCTCTCCTCCTCTCTCTCTCTAACTCTGCCTTTCAAGTAAGTAAATAAATCTTAAATATAAATATAAATATGTGTATGTGTGTGTGTGTGTGTGTATAATCTTACAGAAAAGCTGGGCCAGTGAAGCTAATGACGGAATTGAATTGAATTTAGAGTTTGGACTCATGGTGTATAAGAATTTAATAGGGGCCAGCACCATGACACAGTAGGTCAATCCTCCGCCTCCGTTGTCAGCATCCTATATGGGCGCCGGTTCGAGTCCCAGCTGCTCCTCTTCCAATCCAGCTCTCTGCTGTGGCCTGGGAAAGCAGTGGAAGATGGCTCAGGTCCTTGGGCCCCTGCATCCATGTCGAAAACCTGGAAGAAGCTCCTGGCTCCTGGCTTCGGATTCAGTACAGCTCTGTCAATTGCAGCCATTTAGGGAATGAACCAGTGAATGGAAGACCTCGCTCTCTGTCTCTCCCTCTGTCCGTAACTATACTTTTCAAATAAATAAATAACAAATATTTTTAAAAATAATTTAATATACAGTGAAGTTTGTACTACAAATTGATGCATAAGAGGTAGATTGCTTAATAAGTGATGTTAGCAGCTGGCACCGTGGCTCAATAGGCTAATCCTCCGCCTTGCGGCACCGGCACACTGGGTTCTAGTCCCGGTCGGGGCGCCAGATTCTGTCCCGGTTGCCACTCTTCCAGGCCAGCTCTGTGCTGTGGCCCAGGAGTGCAGTGGAGGATGGCCCAAGTGCTTAGGCCCTGCACCCCATGGGAGACCAGGAAAACCACCTGGCTCCTGCCATCAGATCAGCGCGGTGCACTGGCCGCAGCGCGGCAGCCATTGGAGGGTGAACCAACGGCAAAGGAAGACCTTTCTCTCTGTCTCTCTCTCACTATCCACTCTGCCTGTCAAAAAATAATAATAAAATAAGTGATGTTAGGAAAATTAACCCACTGAGATAAGATAATTACTCTTTAATTCTTATTAAAGAATTAAAGAGATAAAAGTGAAAGACCAAACTGTAAAGCTAATGGAAGAAATTTAGGAAAATATGAGCTTTAGGAGCCAAGACCAAAGGAGAAATTCGGGGGGGGGGGGGGGGGGAGCTACACATTTGCATCAAAATGCAGGTTTTGTAGAAATGCAGGACACCATGAATAAAATTACTTTTAACTAAAAGGGGACAGAACAAGAAAAACTTGAAATGAACAAGGCCTTAATTCCGAGTCCCCCACTCCTCACTGAAATGGTAGCTGGACCATCTACAGTTTTATGGTTTTTACTACATTTGGGGTTGGCTTCTAAAGACAGGGGGAGGTAAGAGTTCAGGCTCACTCTGCGTGTGGGTACCCAGTTTTCCCTGATCGTGCAGTGTGGAGACCGTCCTTGGTTTCTGGACTCCGTCCCACCCCGTCCGTCTCTCTGTTCTTAGCCAGTGTCATACTGTCTTAGTTGCTGTGGCCTCATGATCGATGTGGTCCAGGAAGTGAGGTTCCTGCTCTGCTCTGGGCACTTCGCTATGTGTGTCTCTGCTGATCCCGGATGGATTTTATGATTGTTTTTCCTACTCCTGAGAAGAATACATAGGTTTTTTTTTTTTAGATTTATTTATTTATTTCAAAGAGAGATGGGTAGATCTTACATCAGCTGGTTCGTTGCCCAGATGGCTGTAATGGCCAGGGCTAGGCTAGGCAGGAACCATGAGCCAGGAGCTTCTCCCGCGTCTCCCATCTGGGTGGCAGAGGCCCAAGCACTTGGGCCATCCTCTGCTGCTTTCCCCAAGCCATTAGAAGGTAGTTGGATTGGATGTGGAGCAGCCAGGACTCAAACCTGTGCCTATACAGGGTGCTGGTGTCTCAGGTAGTGGTGTAACCCTCTGTGCCGTGGTGAGATTTTGACAGGGATTGTACTGAATCTGTAGATCAACCTGGGTGGTATGAATGTTCCAACAATCCTAATCCATACAGTGTGTAAGCATGGAATGCCTCCATTTATCTGTGTCTTTAAATTTCCTTCAACAGTGTGACTGATAACTGATTGATTTCAATTTTCAGTATATAACTTTTTCACCTTTTTCGTGAAGTTTCTTTTGCCAAAAGGTTCACGGTTTTTGTGGTAATTGTAAGTGGGGTTGTTCTCTTTGTTTCCTGTTTGGAGGGTGGTCTGGGTGTAACATAGGGACACCACTGCTTTTCCCTCTTACTTTGTGTTTCAGCATCACTAGGCTTGTTTATTCGTCCCGGTAGGTTTTGGTGGAGGCGTTATCGACATAATCACATCATCTGCAGAGATGACTTGACTGCTGTTTTTGTTTTGTCCCATTGCTCTAGCCAGGACTCCAGCAATGCCCAGTAATGCCCCACAGAGTGGCAAGGGTGGGCATCCCGCCTTGCACTGCATCTTAGAGGGGAAGTTTTGTTTCCCCCACTGATTCTAATTTCAGCTGTAGATTTTTCATGAGTGGCTTTTGGGTGCAGTAAGTCCTCCTAGGCCTGTTTTGTTGGGAGTTTTTATGGTGAATGGATTATTTTTGTCAGATTTTATCGAATGCTTTTCCCGCATCTTTTGAGATAAGCATACGTATTTCATCTTTCATTCTGTTGATGTGGCACACCACAATGAGTGATTTGTGTACACTGAACCTTCCTTGCATTCCAGGGATAAATTCTACGCACTCATGATGCATAGTCCTGGTACCGTGCTCTTGATTTCAGAATGCTGCTATTTGTGGAATGTTTCTGTCTCTGCTCCTCAGGGGCTGTAGTTTTCTGTGGTGTCTTTGGCTTTGATAACAGGGTGATGCTGGCCTTAAAAAATGAATTTGAAAGTGTTTCCTCCTCTTTAATTTTTGGAAGAGTTCACAAGTATTCGTTCTTCTTTGAATGTTTGGTTTGTAATTGTTCATGATTGTCCTGTGTGTTCTTCTTATCTCTAAGGTATCTGTTGTGATGCCTCGTCTTTCACTGGATTCTAGTTATGCGAGTCTGCCCTCCCTTTTGTTTGTCTGGTGTGAAAGGTTTGTCAACTTAACCTTGTCAAACAGCCAGCTTAGTTTTTATTTTTTTTTCCTGTGCTTTTTGCTTTGATTTATTGGTGCTTAACCTTTATTTTCTTCCTGCTGCTGACTGGCTTCAGTTTGCTCCTTTTTCTCTCAGAGGTCTAAATGTATTTTTTTGTGTGAACTCTTTTTTCCCCTAGGTGTCTTTTGTTGTAATTGTCTCTCTCAGTGCTGTTCAGATGTATCTAAAAAGTTTTGGAGTGTTATGTTTTTGTTTATTTCCAAATATCTTTAAAATCTCCTTTGCAATGTAGTGCTCCTGTGACCCACTGCTGTTCAGGGATATGCTATTTAGGGGCTGGCATCGTGGTGAGTGGGAAGGCCGCCGCCTGCAACACCAGCATCCCGTGTGGGCGCTGGGTCCAGTCCTGGCTGCTCCACTTCCGATCCCGCTCCCTACCATCAGCAGATGGTTCGAGTGCTTAGGCCTCTGCCCCAACACAAGAGGCCAGGATAAAGCTCCTGGCTCCTGGCTGCAACCTGGCCAAGCTCTGACCATTGTGGCCATTTGCGGAGTCAACCAGAGGATGTAAGATCTCTTTCTTTCCATCTTTCCTTCTCTCTTTCAAATAAATAAATAAATCTTAAGAAAAAAAATAAGAGTCTGTCGTTCAGTTTCCACTTGTTTGTGAAATACTCCGTGTTCTTACTGCTTTCTCACTTCATTCCCCTGTGGTCAGGAGAGACCTGGACTGAGTGTGACCTTGAATCCCTGAGCCTGCTCGTGCTCTCCCAGGTGGTCTCCCCTGGGGAGGCTCCAGCTGTGGCTGAGAACACCGCGCTCTTCAGCGCTCGGGCAGGAAATGCCGTGCTTGGCTGCGGGTCGGTGGTGCAGCGCAGGTCAGCTCTTTCTTCCTAGATTGTTCTGTCTGGATGCTGTGCTGCAGCCGTGTCCTGTGTACTCTTTCTCTGGTGACGAGGAGTCCGAAGCAAGCTGAACCTGTTGGAAAAGCTGTCTGTGGACCAAGAAAACGGGCAGGAAAGGGAGCATGTAAGAGCGACCATGGGTGGCCCACTGTCAGGCCGTGCTGTGGACGAAGGCTGTGTGAACCCCACCTGAGTTCTTAAGGCGGCAGAGGAAGCTGGAGGAAGAGGAATCCACTGCGTCCGTGCTGCTGGCCGCCCGGCCTCGGATGGCCCGCCCTGTGACCCCAGTGCTCACGCAGGTGGGAGGAAGCGCACAGGCGCCTCCAGCACCTCTTTGCGTCCCTGCAGACCTTGGGCGCTGAGCCTGGATAAGTTCCACCATTTCCGACTGCGTGACGAGTGCTTCATGTTTGCTGACATTTTCTGTAATAAGAAGTAATCCTGAAGAACATGTCATCCAGAGAACTTCAGACAAATACATGTACTAATCTGTAAAGATTCCTGTAAAGATTCCACCTTTGGGGCCTGTGCCGTGGCATAGCAGGTTATATAGCTGCCTACAGCGCCAGCATCACGTGTGGGCACTGGTTCAAGTCCCAGCTGCTCCGCTTCCCATCCAGTTCCCTGCTCATGTGCCTGGGAAAGCAGCAGGGATGGCCCAAGTGTTTGGGTCCCTGAACGCATGTGGGAGATTCGGAAGAAAATCTGCCTCCTGGCTCCTGGTCTGACAGCCTAGCTCTGACCCTTGCAGTCAACTGGGAAGTGAACCAGTAGATGGACGATCTCTCTCTCTCTCTCACCCTCCCTCTCTCTCTCTCTTTCACCCTCCCTTCCTCCCTCCCTCCCTCTTCGTGATTCTGCCTTTCAAATAAATAATTTTTTTAAAATTCCACTTGTAATACGAATGAGAAAGTAATTGCTTTTCAATTTTTTTTAATGTTGAAAATTCATTTATTTCCTTTCCTTTACTTGAAAGAGAGAGTGATAGAGAGAGAGACAGCTCCCATCTGCTGGTTCACTCCCCAGTTGCCTACAACAGCCGAGTAAGCCAGGCAGAAGCCAGGGGCCCAGCACTCAGTCAGGGTCTCCCATGTGGGTTGTAGGAACCCAAGCAGGTGGCCGTCACCTGCACCCCCAGGTGCACGAGCAGGCAGCTCAGCAGCGTGGGACGGGGCGTCCCAAGCAGTGACTTAATCCCCTGCACCACAGAGCCCCACCTAATAACTGCTTCTGTGGAGAAATTCCCGCTCTGGAGAGGGCATTTTTGGACACCCTTAACCACAGACCGGCCTCGAGCGGAAAGGTGGTCCCCTTCCACCCAGCGCACAGCGTCGGGAGGGAGGCACCCACCTAGCCAGCCGTATCAGCCGAATCAATGCTGGCAGTCAGGGGCAGCCAGGTCACGCCAGGTCACGCCCACATCTACATCTGTCTCGGGCCCCAGCCTCCCGTGGCTGCTGCAGTAAACGACCGTGATCTTTGCAACTCAAAACAACGCTGATTCGTGGGGGTCACAAGTCCCCGAGCTGAGGCCGCCGGCGGGCAGGGCTGCTTCCTCTGGAGGCTGCAGGGTGGGTCCCGGGGTCCACCCTCGGGCCTCCCGCACTCCTTGGCCCTCTGCTCAGGTCTCCAGTAACCGTGGGGTTTCCGCGGGGCCCACCCAGATGAGCCAGGGTGTCCCCCCTCCCCAGGCCTCTCGGGCAGGCCTGTCTGCATAGACGCCATTTCCCTTGGGAGGCGGCACCCTCAGCTTGGCATTGGCCTGGGGACATCTGTGGGGCCATTACGCCACCTGCCACAAAGCCCCAGGGCCCACACCATGACAGCAGCCTGAGGAAGAGCGCCTCCCTGTGGTGGCCGGGGTCGGACTGTGTGCCCCCCGCCCCTGGAGCGGGCCCCCCAAGCCCACTCTGGGCAGTGCTCCAGGGCCCCTCGCTTGCCCTCAGGTTGGAGGTGATAAGCTGCCTGCAGCTCAGGTACCGGCGTGGGGCCGGTGGCTCCTTTCCCTCCTGAGGTTGGGGTCTCACGTCTCTGGCCTGCGCTGCGCTCTCTAAAGCAGCGACACCACGGCCAGCGTCTCAGGGTGGCCGAGGGCAGGAGGCTGCGCAGAAATGTCAGCTGCTGTGCTGAGTGGAAATCTCCATCTGCTCAGCTCCGCATCGAGACGCAGAGACGAGGGGGCGAGCTGAGCCCAAGAGCCAGGCCACCTTGGGCACTCTCTCGTTTCATCCGGGGATAGACAAACGGGTTCCCTCCTGTCTTCCCCCAGGAACGACAAGCACACGCGACGTGGCCACGGGTGTCTGAATATTCTACACCCCAGGCCCCCGCGAGCAAGGCTGAGTGCGCTCTGACAGTTTCCCAGATTCTCGGGACGGAAACGGGATCAGCCCGCAGAGGGCCTACTTCCCGCTCTCTCCTGAGCAGGCTGCTCCCCCGGCTGCGGGCTGCTTCTCCATCCGTGCAGCCACAGCGCCTTCTGCTGGCGCTGCTGGGTTTTGCTGCCAGCAGTTCCTAAGAGCCAGTGGCGGTTGGGTACACAATGCACCCTGTGTCTAAAATGGTGCCCCTGGCACTTTTGTGTGTGCGTGAGAATCTCCTGGGCCCTTGGCTCTGGCCTGTGCAGGGTGACTCATCCTGGCCGCCCCCGGCAAAGGCACCACCTGGCACGAGTGGGCTGGAAAGATACCCAGGCGACTCAGTTCACACACAGACGTGGGCAGTGACCCCCATGGTGGGGAGGTCGAAGGGCCTGGTCCTAGGAGGCTGGGGAGAGCCTCGTGTTTTCCCCAGGCAGCGGCTCCAGCTGTGCAGCAAAGGGGAGGGTGCATCTCCATGCTCACAGGGCTCCCGGGCAGCCCGCTTTTGTGCAGTTCTGAACACAGTGACTCTCATTTCACCCCTTCGTCTTACTGTCAGAATACAGGTGTCACAAGCAGGCGTGATGTGGTTATTGACACGTGGATAACTGAACACCTGCTCCATCCAGGGGTGTGCAAGGCCCACATCTGCAGCAGAACATACGTGTGTACAGCACACCCAGATCAAAGCCCGCTCTCGGGAGGCGCCCTTCCTAGTGGATACGCGTGCTTGGCCTCGTGTCACCACTGACTGGAATGCCCGTGTCCCGGCTGCATGCCCGCGTGACTGTGGCCGTGGCCTCTGGTCTGCCGGCCTCTCTCTGGAGTGTTGGTGAGATGGGTCCGTGCCGTGCGTAGCACAGTGTGGTCTGTGTCGCTTGTGGTTTTCCATTGCGTAAATCAGCCTCCGTGCCACACTGATTCTCCTGTTGACAGGCATTGGCTTTTACGGTTTGTGCTGTGATAAACGTTCTCTGTTTTGTCTTGGAGAGATCCACTCCAGTTTTAAAACGTTGAACGTCCTCTACAAATAGCCATGTTTCAGCCTGTAACAGTGACAGGCTCCCCGCGCTGAAACTCACAGCTGCCAGCAGCCCAGGATGCTGTAGCCACGACCCAGGGCTGGGCGCTGCGTGTTGGCACGCTGCTCGCCCAGGAGTGCGGATTTGAGAGTCGTCGCCAGGTGGCTGGACACCGCAGACTCCGTGGTACACAAGCACCCTCACCGGGGCCAGCCCTGGTCTTGGCAGTTGAAAACACGAAGGGTGTCACCAGAAGAGAGCGCCGGCTGTTGCCAGGTGCCTGTTCCCCGATCAGTTTCTCTGTGCCACATTCTGCTTTGAGAAAGCCTACAGCAAAATCTAAACTCTTATCCCAGGCAGCAAATCTCTGTGTCCTCACCCTGCGCCTGCGAGAAGCGATAGCACTGAGCAGACTCACACCCCAGATCTCTGTGAAGGCACCTCCCTTTCATTCCCACAGTCACGCCCTGCTGTGGCCTGCGCTCTATGCAAATGGCCTGGGGTGCAGCTGCCTGTCGCTGCTCCTGGGAGGGGAAGACAGAGAGAAATGCTGGTTTCACCAAACCGAGCCAACCTGAAGAATGGTAAGGCTGGCACGGAAGCTGCTGGACACAGGGTGTTGCTGGAGTGCACGCTCTGCCCACTCCTGCTGCCTTCGGGGGAACCGACTGGATCGGCCTCTGCTGGCCCCTCCCTCACAGGACCCCGAAACTGGGAGGCGGGGCGGTGGGCTGCCACTCACCTGGCTCCCTGGGCCACAAAGGGTAGCAGGTGCAATCCCTGCCTTGTGGAGTTTCTACTCTAGGGCGGGGAGAGACGCGAACGTCAGATTCAAACTCAGTGAATGCGATAACTGCAGCTGTGCAGTGGGTGCAGCGATGGGAGCTGAAGCCTTGGGCAGGGGAACGGGGGAGTGGGTGGCAAGGGGAGAGGAGGACCGGGATAAGGAGTGATCTCTCTGCACGGTGACACTTGGTGTGATGGAGCTGGCAGAAGAGGGGTGGAGGGACCACATGTTCCCGCGAGACCAGTGCATACTGGCGACCACGGGAACTGACGTGCCCAGTGGAAGGGGTGGGCAGAGAAGACATGGCTGAGACAGGTCAAGGCACAGGGCCACATCAGGAGTGTGAACTGTATTTGGAATGCAGTGGGACAATGTAGCCCAGCATGGAGCTGTGGCAGAATTCCGTGTCTCATGACGATTGGGTAGGACTGGGCCACACTGGGCCACCTCAGGTTCAAGGTGCCTCTGAGGGAGGGCGGGAGCAAGAAATGGTTGTAGCTCATTGTCTGTCACTTCAGCTTCACCGTGGCTGTGCAGGTCTTCCACTTCTTAGGTCAAGGTTTATTTTTATTTTTGTTTTTTAAAGATTTACTTTAAGTGTTTGAAAGAACTACAGAGACATACATAGAGGGAGAGAACAGATATAGAGATTTTCCATCTGCTGGTTTACTCTCCAGACGGCCCCAAGAGCTGGGGCTGGGCCCGGCCGAAGCCAGGAGCCAGGAGCTTCTCCGGGTCTCCCATGTGGGTGCAGGGCCCAGCACTTGGGCCATCCTCCACTGCTTTCCCAGGCACATTATCAGGGAGCTGGATCGGAAGTAGAACAGCCAGGACTCGAACCTGCACCCATAAGGGATGGCGGCACTGCAGGCAGCAGCTCTACCTGTCACACCACAGCACTGGCCTCTTAGGGGGCCACCCTGCAGCTGTAGCCAGTGGGAAACTGAGGCGCTCCACAGGCAGCCACGTGTGCTCAGGAGCAGACCCCTGCCCAGCAGACCCCGTGCTGGGGTCTGCATGTGTGTCCTCCACCCCCACCACCCTGTTCCTCTCCTGCAGTCTTAGCCTCCAAGGAAGGGAGGAGCAGGCATGGCCTTGGGGAGGTGAGGAGGGCGGGCATGGGGCAGAGCCCTCCCGAGTGGTGTCAGCACCCTTCTGAAAGGGCCTGGGAGACATCTTCCTTCCCTCCCTGTGTAGCACAGCTTAAAGGCACCGTCTGTGACCCTAAGTGGGCCCTCACTGGACTCCAGATCTGCTGTGCCTTGACCTTGCGCTTGCCAGCCTGCGCGGCTGAGAGCCATCCGTGTGTGGTGTTCACCAGCCCCTTGTCTGCCGTGGGTGAGGACGCTCTGGGGTTGTCACTTTCTGAGATGCTGAAGCGGGGACTGTGCCCAGACTCTGGGTCACCGAAGCCGGGAGGGAAGATTCTGAGTGGCTGTGGGCTGCTAACTTTGTTGTGGTTTCTTGGGCAGGAAGGTGACACCCAGGGGTGGGCTTCACAGCCCCAGGCTGCTGTGACATTCAAGTTCATGTCCCTGATGCACACTCACCTTCACTGTGTGCTTTGCAAATGGGAGGTACTGCCGGATCGTAGGAATGCGTACGGTCAGCTTCAGTGGGGTCTGCCTGAGTTTTACAAACCGAGGCCTGTTTCCATGGGCAGGGATGGGCGTCACACTCACACTCAGAGCTACCAGACCAAGTCAGGCTTGTAGCCTGCATCAGGACTTGGGGTAGACCGAGGAGGTGCAGGGGTGATTTCTCTCCTGGGCCCGAATGCCGTGCGTCTTATCCTTAGCATCACTGATGTGCGTCTGTCGGTGACACGCCATATCCCCCCGGTCATGTGGGAGCCCGCACTTTGTGACTGAGTGTGGTCCTTCTGATGCCAGCTCCCAGAGACACCTGGCTGCCTGATCCGCAGGCATCTGGAGGGCGTCTTGGGTTGTGGCCTCATCACAGTGTAATCGGGGTGGGAAGGTCTGGGTCGTTAGCTCAGGCCTGAGGAGCTGTGATCTTACTGCACCGCAGAGCAGTAGCAAGTGTGCACCCAGCTCTCAGCAGGCAGCAAAGTTGCTGAAAATCGTGAAAAACGACAGCCCCAGGGCACAGCGGGTAATGCTCCTCTCTTTTCCTTCTAACTCTACCTTTAAAAAAAAAAAATCTTTTAAAAATAGCAGCCCCAACCATTGTGGTCATTTGAGGAGTGAACCAGTGGATGGACGATATATCTCTGTTTCTCCCTCTCTTCATTTTGACTTTCAAATAAAAATAAAGTAGCATTTTAAAACATTTATTTGTTTGAAAGGCAGAATTAACAGAGAGAGAGGAAGAGACAGAGATCTTCTATCCGCTGGTTCACTCCCCAAATGCCACAAGGGCTGGAGCTGGACCAGTCTGGAACCAGGAGCCAGGAGCTTCTTCCGGGTCTCCCACATGGGTACAGAGACCCGGGGACTTGGGCCATCTTCTGCTGCTTCCCCAGACACATTAGCAGGGAGCTGGAACAGAAGTGGGGCAGCCAGGACTTGAACCGGCACCCATATGGCTTGCTGGCACCACAGATGGCAGCTTTACCTGTTGTACCGTGGTGCCAACCCCAAAATCTTTTGTAAATGACAGCCCCCGGTTCCTGAACCTTAGATAACACAGTGCTAGAACCAGTTTCTAGTGTCACGTAACTAATCAGCCCAAATGCAGCAAGTTCTCTCCTGAAGGGACATTGAGCACAGAGCTGCAGGGCTGCAGTGCCGGCCCACTCAAGTTCAAGGGGAGGGACTCAGGCCCTCTGCACCCAGGGGCCTCTGGTAGAACAAGCACACGCGGAGGGAATCACGGCTACAGACATCTTGGCGACCTTGGTTGGCTGTGACCTTTGAACACAGCTTGCACATGGGAAGGTGGCACAGCCCAGAAACACGTGTCTTAGACCTTGGAATCAGTCTTCAGCTTGTCCTCTGACCAGTGTGACCTTGGGCAGGTACCTAATCTGGGCCTCTGTGTTCTCATCTGTAAAATGGAGAGAATAAAGTCCATCCAGCATGACATGGCTCTGAGAATGGAAGGAGCTCATCCGTGTGAGAACTCAGCACCTGGCCTGGAGGTAGTTAAGTGCTCAGAGGGCAGGAGTGTCCGATGGTTACTACTGAGCGGCCAGGAAATGGTGGGAGGCCCCCAGGGCCCCCAGGAGCACGGGGAAGGGCGTCCCATGCAGTGTCAGCACCCCCGATAAGCAGTCCGTGTCGGCCAGGCTGTGGTGGGGACACTGGACTCTACTCAGGGCAGCCGTGGAGGCAGGGCCTGTGAACCTCCGCAAGCACCAGGCCTGGGGACTTTGGCGTCCTGGCTGCTGGGCCTCGTCGGGCCGAGCGCGGCCACAGAGTCACCCGAGCTCCCGGGCTGACCTTCCTCTGTTGTGGGATCAAGCGCAGCCTTCTGAGAGATGCACACGTGTGACATTTTACGATGCTGGATAAGTCAGGAGCTTTTCCATCCGAAAAGGGGAGGTGGGATGCGGCTGTTCTTACTGAAAGTCATGCGTACTCATTATAACGGTTTTGAAAATCCAGGCAACTAAAAATACATTAAAAAGACTTTTAAAAAAAATCTGTCACCCAGAAATAGCTACTGTTAATGTGTTGGGGAGGGTTTTTTCAGAATGGCTTCTTTGTAACAAACTAGAGTCATTGTAGCTGTTTTATAAGGGGGTTTTCGGGGCGGGGGAGGGGAACTAACCCGAGATCTCAGAGACGCCGGGCGGCTGCCTGGGTCCCGGCTCCTGCGGCACCCCCGTTCCTGGAGATGGTTGGCTCTCTGGTTCTCCCCGCCCACACTGTCTGCTCCCTCCTCAGCTGCCAGGAGCATTCTCCCCTTCTCCCACCATTCCCTCCCACAGGACAACACCCCTGAGTCTGTGACTCCCCACACTGTGTGCACTCTCCATCCAGCATCCCAGTCAGTGTCCCAACAGCTCCGTGAAGGTGATACTGCCACCATGGACCCATTTTACAGATGGGGATGTTGAGACAAGAGAGGCTAAGTTCCCTATGGTTCTGACTGGACAAAGGAAGGGAGGAGGAGCCAGCATCTCCCTTGATCAGGGTACAGAAGAAGATGAGAAAGGGAATCCATTGACGGAGGGCTTTCTCCCATTTTTCCTCGTGTCACTCAGAGGCCAACCCTTTAGGAAGAGTTTGGGCTCTGGTTTTGTTTCTGATGAGGAAACTGAAGGCCAGCAAGGTGAGGAGATGTGCATGGTGTCTCACGGTGAGCCACAGCCAGCTCTCACTGGCCAATGCAGAAGCTGACTGGCTCCGTGTCACACAGCCCTGCTCTCTCCACACCACTGGCCCCACAGTTATGCCCCAGCACGTCCGGAAGGGCTGCTCCTCACCGGGGGAAACCCGCCTTCTGAGTCACCGCGCGTGGCTCCGTGGTATGTGGCCTCTGCAGCCAGGCTGCCTGGGCCAGCTCGGACAAGTCACTCCACCTCCGTGCCCCGGTACCTCGGCAGGAAAACGCAGCGTGCAGACAGCCTCCACGAGTGGTGAGGGTGAGGTGCCTGGGGCTGTGCGAAGCACACAGGACGATGCCAGGCACCTGGAAGTGCACTGCCAAGTGCAAGGGCTGCCTGCCGTCCACGGAGGCGGAGTCTGACGCAGATCGTTACTCCCCCACCTCCACTGCGTTTCCATGGCATTGGAACAAAGCCGACCTTGGAAGGCGCTGCTGTGACACAGGACCTACAGCAACTTGGGTTTATTCTGTTGCCGCTCTGGGAGTCAATGCAGCACACGTCTCACGGGGCTGACCCGGGGTGGCCAGGGCCGGCTCCTGCTGGGGGCTGCAGAGGAGGGCCGGTTTCCCTGCCTTCTGCAGCTCCTGGAGCCCAGCTGTGCTCCCGGCCCCGCCTCCGTCCTCCTCAGCTGCACTTGGCTCTGCCTCCCCCACCCCCGATGTCCCGGGTGGCCCCCATCTCCAGGCCTATCACCAGCAACCTTAGTTCCCTTTTACCCTGGGGCCTAACATATTCCCGGGTTCCTGGGATGAGGACCTGGACGTGGGCAGACGGCAGCGTGCTGACCATGTCGGGCACATGGGAGCCCTTCCTCCCGTCTCTGTTCAGCTGGGTTTGCTTGGGCCTCCACAGGGCAGCCCCGATCCTAGCACCAAGTTCTTGCATGGGGGAGCCTGGTTCCCGGCTCCCTGTGTAAATATCTAGAAATGGCAAAGCGACCAAGATTGCTGTACAGGAGGTCAGTTGGATGGTACCCTGCCGTTAAAAGGAGGCCGTGAGGTGATTTAGAGACATGGAGCTGGGCCAGCACTGAGGGTGGCTGTCCAAGGACCCATTGCTTCCCTTCTGATCCTTCTCCCTGTTAGTAGCCTGGGAAAGAGGTGGAAGATGGCCCAAGTGCTCGGCTGTTTGCGTCCCAAAGAAGCTCCTGGCTCCTGGCTTCGGATTGGCCCAGCTGCGGCCATTGCAGCCATCTGGGGAGTGAACCAGCAAATGAAAGACCTCTCTCTCTGTCTCCCCCTCTCTCTGTCTGTAACTGCTTCTCAAATAAATAAATAAATCTTTCAAAGAAAGACTGAGAAGGAAAGTATGATATGATAAGAAGTGAAAAGAACAGGAAATGAGGGGCTGACGCTGTGGCAGGTAGGTTAATCCTCTGCCCATCCCATATGGGCGCCGGATCTAGTCCCGCTGCTCCTTTTCCGGTCCAGCTCTCTGCTGTGGCCTGGGAAAGCAGCAGAAGATGGCCCAAGTCCTTGGGCCCTGTACCCATGTAGGAGACCAGGAGGAAGCGCCTGGCTCCTGGCTTTGGATCAGCTCAGCTCCAGTTGTTGCAGCCATCTGGGGAGTGAACCAGCGGAAGGAAGACCTCTCTCTCTGTCTTTCCCTCTCACAGTCTGTAACTCTACCTCTCAAATAAATAAATAAAATCTAAAAAAAAAAAAAACTGCTTGGGAAATATTAGTATGCACTTTAAAAAAAAAGAACAGGAGATGAATAACACAAATACAGTGATTACAGCTTTGCAAAATACATCGGCCCATGAACACCACCGGAAGGCTTTGTAGAGTGATGAAAATGCTAGGCTGCGGCTGATGACTTATCTGTTTTCCAGACTCTCCTTTAGTGCTACCCTTTTTTTTTTTTTTAATTTTTGACAGGCAGAGTGGATAGTGAGAGAGAGACAGAGAGAATGGTCTTTCTTTGCTGTTGGTTCACCCTCCAATGGCCACCGCGGCCAGCACACTGCGGCCTGCGCACTGCGCTGATCTGATGGCAGGAGCCAGGTGCTTATCCTGGTCTCCCATGGGGTGCAGGGCCCAAGCACTTGGGCCATCCTCCACTGTTCTCCCAGGCCACAGCAGAGAGCTGGCCTGGAAGAGGGGCAACCGGGACAGAATCTGGCACCCCAACCGGGACTAGAACCCGGTGTGCTGGCGCCGCAAGGCGGAGGATTAGCTTGTTGAGCCACGGCGCCGGCCAGTGCTACTCTTTTAATACTTTAAGCCTCTTTTGGGACTGCAGCCCAGCCCCATCCCTCTTGTTTGAACACCATGTCCTCACCAAAAGGGTTTATCCCCAGGAATTGCGCTGGTCCTGTGTGACCCTATGTCCACACCTGGTTACCTGGACATTTGACCCAAGCTGGAACAGTCAGACCCTCTCTGTGGGGTGTTTGAAACTGGATGAGTGAGATGCAGTACCTCTGGGGCATGTTCTTTTTAGAGAAAAATCCGTATTCTAACCATGTTCACATGCGCAGGCCAGTGGTTTCCAGCGTGTTCACGTGTCCTGCATTCGTCCCCATTGTTATATCCCAGAACATTCTCATCACCCCAAGAGGAACCATGGCCATCAGCCATCTCCCCACCCAACCTAGCCTCTGTTCCCAGCATGTGTCTGTCCTGGGCATTGCGTGGAGATGAGTCATGCAGTCTGCACCCCACTTCAGGTTTTCAGGGTCCACGCACGCTGCAGCAGGTGTCAGCGTGTCGCTCTCTGTGGCTGTGTGGTGTGCACTGTGTGGCTGGGCCGCCTTCGCTTTAGCCCCTTCGTGGACATGTCATGTGATGGGTATTCTACTTTTTGCCAGTTAAGAGCAATGATGTACCCAAGTTTTCGCAGTTCTCTCCTAGGTACCTGGGAGGGGAATTGCTGGCATGTGGCAACTCTGTGTTTACTTCTTTGAGCTGTGTACGGATAACCACAAGAGCGCTATCAGTCACGGTTGGCCCCAGCGGTGTGTGGGGATTCTACTCTCTGGACGCCTTTGCCGGGACGCATTTCCCTGTCATCGTTAGCATAGCCCACCCTCGTGAATGTGACAGCTGTCTCCTTATGTCTTGGGTGTGTAGTTCCCTCCTGACTGATGGAGTGGAGGACCTTGCGATGCCTTGCTGGGCCATCTGTGTGTCTTCTTTGGAGGAATGTCCATTCAAACCTTTGTCCATTTTTAATTGGCTTCTTTGTCTTGTGGGAATTCTTTCTACATGTGTTCTAGATGTGAGACCCTGGTAAACATTTCTCCTATTCTGTGCACTTTTTCACTTACTTTACCAGTGTCCTTTGAATGCATCTACTATTTGGTTGGTTTTGTCTGTGGTATATAGGAAACCGTTACCTGAGTCCAAGGTCACAAAGGTCTGCACCTGTTTTCCCTGCTAGCAGTTTAGTTATACGTTTAGGTCTTTGATCTATTTTGAGTTAATTTTTCTGTATGATGTGAGGTAGGGCCGTAGTCATTCCTTGGCCTGGGAATGTCTTCCTGTCCCAGCTCTTTTTCTCCCCCACTGAGTGGTCCTGGAACCCTGGGCAGCTCTCTGTTGACCAGAGACATGTGGATTTATTTCTGGATGCCAGCTTGCAGTCCACTGAGCCGGTTGTCTGTGTGTCAGCCGGTGCTGCGTTATTTTGCTCTCTGTCCCTTTGCTATCAGGTTTTTTTTTTTTCTTTCTTTTTTTTTTTTTTTTTTTTGACAGGCAGAGTGGACAGTGAGAGAGAGAGACAGAGAGAAAGGTCTTCCTTTGCTGTTGGTTCACCCTCCAATGGCCGCCACGGCCGGCACACCGCGCTGATCTGATGGCAGGAGCCAGGTGCTTCTCCTGGTCTCCCATGGGGTGCAAGGCCCAAGCACTTGGGCCATCCTCCACTGCACTCCCAGGCCACAGCAGAGAGCTTAGCCATCAGTTTTGAAATCAGCAAATGTAAGTTCTTGAGTCTTGGCGCCTTAGACCGCTTGGCCATCCTGACACACTGTAAGTTCTTGAAGTGTGTTTTAAGATTGTTTTGGTGACTCAGGGTACCAACCATTTCTACGTGAAATTTAGCATCAACTTTTCTATTTCTGAAAGAAAAACTTGGAATTCTAATAGAGATAGCGTTGGACCTGAAGATTAACTTGGGGAGTATTGCCGTCTTAGCAATATTGTACCTTCCAGTTCAAAACCACAGGTCAATCCATTTGTCTACCAATTTCCATTGATAATTTTTTGTCATTTTCCAACTGCAAATCTAATGCTTGCTTGTTTAAATGTTCCTTTTCTTCTTGTTTATGGTATTACAAGTGGAATTGTTTTCTTGATTTCATTTTGAACCAGAGACGTAGTGGGGAGAAGCTGAGAGAGGCAGTGGGCACGTTGGGGGAAACAGGGGGGACACAGAGAAGCAGAAGCAGGGGGTCGTGGGGAGAGGAGACGAGCTAGGGAGGGAGAGGGAGACTTGGAGCTGTGCTCTTAGCAGTGCATATGCAGGCAGAGCCTTGGGGACCCGGCTCCTGCCCCGAGGCGGGAGTGAGGCTCCCAGGACCCACAGGCGCATGCAGGACAGGAACCTGGACATCGGAGCCCACCTGGCCCAGCCCGACCGCGTCTTCACCACTTCCGTAGTGTGCAGAAAGTGGGCTGGGCTGAGAACCTTTGCCGTCTGAGCCCTCCATGGGTGCTTCAGGCTCTGTAAGATGGGACCGTCCCCAACAGAGGTTGTTCTCACAAAGAACCACCTCCTGGCGTGTTTACCCTCAGTGCCTGTGCCAAACAGTTCTAGCTACAGAGATTCCAACACAGAGACAGCCAGGGGGGCACCCGGCTCCCTGGTCCTCAGACAAAGCCGCTGCCTTTCCAGTGGAGCGGAGCGGAGGTCCCCCCCCCCCCATTCTCCGAGTGCCTCCCGCGGTGTGGGACTCTCCGATGCTGTGCCCTCTCCAGATCGTCCTGGCTTGGGAAGGGGATGGAGGGGGTCCGAGGGCAGTTCAGGCCCAACTGCCTGGAAGACAGAAATCTCTCCTGAGAACTTCGGTTATTTCAACTCAGGGGCAGCATTGTAGCACAGCGGGTTAAGCTGCGACCTGCAGCACTGGCATCCCCTGTGGGCACTGGTTTGACTCCCAGCTGCCCACTTCCGTTCCAGCTCCCTGCCGTGAGCCTGGAAAAGTGGCGGGAGGAGGCCCAAGTGTTTGGACCCTGCCACCCATGTGGGAGACCTTAAAACAGCTCCAGGCCCCTGGCTTCAGCCTGGCCAGCCCCCCAGCTGTGTGGCCATTTGGAGAGTGAACCAGTGGATGGAAGTTTCTCTCTCTCTCTCTGGAACACAGACATTGAAATAAATAAATAAATAAATCTTTTCAAAAATTCTTTTAAAAATAAAATTTGTTTCAGAATATTCTTTCTGTCATCCTGGCAATCGCCCAGGGTAGGACTTTTCCTCCCGCCCCCACCACCCGTACCACCCCGTCTGCCTCTTAGGATGGTGAGGAAACCTCCTCAGGGCCACTGAACCAGTAAGGGCAGGCACAGGTGCAAACCCAGGGCTTTCTGCTGACTCCAGAGCAGATGGATTTTCCCAGAATCCTCCCCGTGCTCGCCTCTGCAGACATAGCTCCGCCAGCCCCACGCCCCTGCTCCCTGCTGGCAGAGCAGGGTTTTTGAACCTGAGTCCTGGACATCACCAGAGACGGCTGCTGCAGCTTCGGCTGCGCCTCCTTGTGGGCCGCAGCTGTTGTCCTGGGGTCCATGCGCGTTGCTGGTTTTGCTGGCTGGGCGCATCGCGGGGTGCCGTGGGTCTGACCCAAGCAGTATTATTAACACTCTCCACAGGTTGGGTATCTGTCGATAAAAACTGCTGGTGGATCTGCCGTTTCCTTAGCCACTGCATAGGTGCCCGCCGCAGGCTCCAGCACTGAGTGACCCCCCGCAGGGAGCGGGTGTGCGTCCCCGCACAGGCGCACCAGCACTGGGGTCGTGCAGCTTCCTGGTCGTTGTCATCTGACGAATGGAGCTGATAGCTTGTTGGAGTTTAATTTGCACGCATTCATGAGGCATGAACTGAGCACGTTTCCTGTTGTTAAGTCCTTTCCCAAGAACTGCCTGGTCATCTCTTTTCCCCGTTTTTCTATGGGGTTTACAGTCTTTTCCTTTATTGCGTCCCAGTTCTTTACGTATTCGGGAAGGGAGTCCTTCTATGTCACGTAAGTTGCAGACTCCTCTGAGGTAGTGTTTGTCTTTTGGCTTCATTTTCTTTCTTTTTTTTTTTTTTAATGTATTTATTTGTTTCAAGGACACAATTATAGAGAGAGAGGGAGAGACAGAGAGATCATCCGTCAGCTGGTTCACTTCCCAAATGGCTGCAACGGCCAGGGCTCAGCCAGACCAAAGCCAGGGGTTTCCTCCTTGTCTCCATGTGGGTGCAGGGGCCCAAGCACTTGCAGCATCCTCCGCTGCCTTCCCAGGCACACTAGCAGGGGGTTGGATTGGAACTGGAGTCTCCAGGACTCGACCGATGCCCGTATGGGATGCCGGCGTCTGAGTCCATCAGTCTTTTCTGTGATGGCTTCAGAAGGCCTCTCTGGCCCTGAGTTTATTTTCTTCTAAGACTTTTACCTTTTTTTTTTTTTTTTTTAATGAAACACTCCAGCTGTCTGGGACTTCCTCTCTGCACAGTCTGAGGTTGGAATCCACTTTCTCCCTCCTGAGAATCACACAGCTCCGAATCCCCGCAGCGTGTGTGATGTTGCGTTATCACCACCCGCACCCCAGTCCCCGTCTGGACTTCTGATGGGTCTCCTAGGTAACCGTCTGCTTAGTCACCGTCTGACCTGCTGTGTCCTCCTGGGGGGGCAGTGTCTGTGGGAGCCGCTCGCCTGCCATATCCCTCCTGCCCCCACCAATAATGCACAGCCCCCTCCCTGTGGGCCGCCACTGCCTCTCGGCTTGAACTGGGGAGCAAATGCATGGCTCCCAGATGGCATCAAGGACGCAGTGTCTGTCCAGAAACAGGCCTCAGGAGAAAGGCAGAAGCCATCGCGTCACACGCACGGGGCACTGCTGGCCCTTGCCTGTCGCTCGCAGGGCAGCCCTGCCAAGTCTCCCGACTCCAGTCTCAGCCTCCTCTCAAACCGTGACCTGAAGGAGGGCCCGTGAGGGTTCAGGACCGCACACTCTGCCGTGGGGGAGGGGTGGGCATGTGCCGGAGTCCTGTCCTGCTAGATTCTGCTTTGAGCACAGTAAAACAAACCCCACAGAAATCCTGACCACAGCAGAGGCCGCCCACGGGGTGGATGGGCACAGGCTCTGCAGTCAGTCAGGCCCAGGGTCCAGGAGGAAGACCCACGGCTGCCTGCAGCAGCTGTGAGCCCCCCGGGCGACCTCCTAGGTCTCTGCGGACTCGGGGGATGAGTAGTCCTTGCCTGTGTGGTTGCTGTGGGGATTCAGTGAGCTCCTGGTGCGTAGCAGCTAAAGGAAGTGTTGTGGACATGCCTAAGCATGGGGCGGGCTGGCCCCTGCCTCTCACAGGCACCACGGAGTGATGGAGGGCAGGTCCGCGTCCAGCACCCCAGACAGACAAGGGGGCCCTGCCCTCGGAGCCCCCTCCCCACTGTCCCCACCCAGTTCGGCCTTCGCTCTTGGCCCCTAGCAGAGGTATCTTTGGGGAGGATGAGTGTCCCCAAAACATCCCCCAGCAGGCCACAGGCGAATGCGGGCCAAGCAAGGAGGGACGCGCTGCGCGTCCCCAAAACCTCCTCCCGCGGGTCGCAGGCGGCGAGGGTTGCGGGAGTCCCCCGACACCGAGAATCACGGCGACTCCCCAGGGCAGTCCTTGGGATTCCGGCGCTCCGAGGCTGGAGGCGCGCGTGCGGTCGGGGAGGAGGACAGGGACCGGGAAGGTGACTTTCGATGGCCAGGTGCAAGGGGCGGCCACCAGACGTCCCGGAAGCCACCACGACCGGCGGGGACCTTTGGCTACACTTGGCCTCCCGCCGCGCGCCCGCCCCGCCCCGCCCCCGCCGCACCGCGCTCCGATTGGCCGGCGCCACGCCCGTCACCGGCCTCGGCCAATGGTGCCGGCGCGCGCCGGAAGCCGGAAGCGCGGCGGCGGTGGCGGCGGCGCTGGCGGCTTATCCCCTCGGCAGCTGTCGTCCGTCACCATGCGAGGCCTCGGGCCAGGCCTGACGGCCCGGCGTCTCCTCCCGCTGCGGCTGCCCCAGCGGCCGCCGCGTCCGCACGGAGCCCGGCTGTCCAGCGGGCGGGAGGCGGCGGCGGCCGGCGCCCTGGAGCGGGCCATGGACGAGCTGCTGCGCCGCGCCGTGCCGCCCATGCCGGCCTACGAGCTGCGCGAGAAGACGCCGGCGCCGGCCGAGGGCCAGTGCGCGGACTTTGTGAGCTTCTACGGCGGCCTGGCCGAGGCGGCGCAGCGGGCCGAGCTGCTGGGCCGCCTGGCGCAGGGCTTCGGCGTGGACCACGGCCAGGTGGCCGAGCAGAGCGCCGGCGTGCTCCAGCTGCGCCAGCAGCCGCGCGAGGCGGCCGTGCTGCTGCAGGCCGAGGACCGGCTGCGCTACGCGCTCGTGCCGCGCTACCGCGGCCTCTTCCAGCACATCAGCAAGCTGGACGGCGGCGTGCGCTTCCTCGTGCGGCTGCGCGCAGACCTGCTCGAGGCGCAGGCGCTCAAGCTGCTGGAGGGGCCGCACGTCCGGGTAAGGCCCCGCCCGGGCCGGCCCTGGCCCCCCGGGCTCTTGTTGGCCCGCGCGAGCCCCGAGCAGGGTGCCGACTACGCGCTGGGTGCTTGTCTGGCTTTGAGGGGCTGCTCGGCGCGCTCCGTGCAGCCCCGTGTGTGCATGTGGTTTACCGGGCCTCAGACAACCTCTGAACACCTGGACCAGTCCCGGGGAGTGCATTCACCAGGGTGGAGCCCAAGGTCGCCGGGGAGCGGCTGACTGCTGGCCTCCGCGCCGCAGGACTTGGCTCAGGGCCCTGAACGCCCAGCGCTTCAATGAGGCCGATCTGAGTTGCCCGCAGAGGGCCTCGGACACGCAGCGCAGTGCGGTCGGTCATGTTCACGCAGGCACATGCTTGCAGACTCAAGTCAGCACCAGGGAGGCAGCTAACCTGCCCTCCGCTGTGGGGGAGGTGCTGGGACTGTCCCAGGAAGTTGGAACAAGGAGATAAAAATCAGAGCAGCGTGGCTACCCTGAGTCCCTTCCTCACCCTGGCATGACAGTTTCCCCCTTCTCAGCCCTAGATGGGTGATGGGTGGATGTACCCCCCCCTTTCATCATTATTAAAGGTTTATTTATGTATTTGAAAGGCAGAGGCAGAGAGAAGTCTTCCATCCTCTGGTTCACTCCCCAAATGGCTGCAGCAGCCAAGGCTGGAACTTCTTCCGGGTCTCCCATGTGGGTGCAGGGTCCAAGGACATGGGCCATCCTCCACTGCTTCCCCAGGACACAGCAGAGAGCTGGATGGGAAGTGGAGCAGCTGGGACTTGAACCAGTGCCTATATGGGATGCTGGCACTACAGGCAGTGCCTTAACCCGCTATGCCATGGCACCGGCCCCTGTATCACCAACAGTGGAGGAGAGAGGGGACCCAGGTGGTGTGGCTGGGTGGGTCTGGGCCCTGCCCAAGACCAGGGTTCTGTGCACTACAATTCATGTCACTTTCATGCTGTGAGTTCATGGTGTCTGTCAGAAAGCCTCACCTTGGCCTTAGATGTCTAAAGATTGAGTGTAGCTACAGATGGGATCAAGCTGGCAGGTAACCATGGCAACAGTGGGCTTCCTGCCAGCTTACTTGTTGGTGACACTGTGTGTTACCTAGGACCACATCCCTTTTCCTCTGGGATCTCCAGACTGAGAACCCCCGTTGCTACCTACACAGCACTCGGCCAGGCACAGTTCTTGGCGCTGAGCTGACCGAGTTGCAGGCGGAGTCTGCTCTGAGCGGCTGAGCTGCCGATCTGTGAGGACCAGCTCCTTGAAACCCTTCCCGGGGGTGATGCAGGGGTCACTGAGACGGGGTCGTGGGTGCCCCTGCCAAGAGACCAGCTCCACAGACTCGTCATTCATTCTCCACTTGCCTGGAGGTCCGGGAGGCCATCCTGTCCTGTTCCCTGAGATGTTCCCAGTACCTCGTGAAGAGACTGGCGGTGGCTGCCTCTCTGGGGAGGAGCAAGGAGCAGAAGTATCCCAGTGCCAGTGACTCAGACGTTCACAGATTCCCTTGTCTTTTGACCAAAGTTGTGCACATGCGTAAGAGAGAATCATCACACGCTGTGGAGCCTGACGCCCCGTAGGGCAGACAGCCGAGTGTGCCTGACACCAGCCTGACCTTGGTCGTGCACGGTGCTTGAACAGGGAGGCTGCAGTTTGCTAGTTGGCTCTGCAGCGCCTCCCCCAGGTTTCCAGGGACAGCCTGGCCTTCGCGCCAGAGCGTGCGCGTCTCTGTTGCTTTCTCCTTTGCTGCACACGGGCACATGACAGGTGTGCAAACCCCAGTCCTTCAAGTTTCCTGAGAGTGATTCTTTCTCTCTCCATGGGAATTGAAACCTGGGGTCTGTTGTAACCTATCACCTAATTGCTTAGTGCAAACAGTCCGTTTTCCTAGAGTTTATTTTTTAGAGCCGTTTTAGGTTCGCAGCAAAATGGGGCAGAGTACAAATGAACCTCACCCCCCTGCCCTCAGGACACACATGCCGCTTCCCCCCCAGTAGCCTGGGGGTGCACTTGTCAGAATGGGCGGAGCTGCCCCGGCACGCAGCCGCCGCCCGGAGTGCACAGTCCACGTTGGTGCTGGACCTGCGTGGGTTTGGTGCACAGTCCTTTCTCTTTTTGTCTTCGACTTCTCAGGATTCTGCACCCATGTTCAAGAGGCAGCTTGGCCAGAGCTGTGTGTTTTAGGAATTCTGTTAGAAACCACTGGGAGTTCAGCGCACTTAGATTGGGATTCCCAGACCCCCGAGGGCTGACTCCGGTGCCGGGCGCCATCAGGGAGCAGGGCCCTGACACCCTGGTTGGCCCAGGTCTCAGCACTGGCTGTGGGCACTGCCTGCCTGGCCCTGCTGACCTTGGGGCTGGCTGGGTGGCGTGGACGTGCAGTGACAGGAGAGCTGCTGAGGGCTTGGCCCCGAGTGTGGGCGTGGAGTGGATTCAGCCCCCACGTGGCTCGGCCGGCTCCTTCCTTGATGGAATTCTGTACTGTCCAGAGGCACTTTTAGAATAAATGGCAAACGGAAGGTCACAAAGACAGCTGACCCCGTGCGTTTGCTGGGACAGTGGGTGGAGGGGCATGAGCAGGGAGAGGAGCCACTGTTTAGTCCCATCCTTTGGGCTGGAGGTGGGATTCTGCCGGAGGCACTCATCTCCCCAGGCAGGTGCTCCCTGTTGGAGTGTGTTCCGCTGATGGCCAGCGAGCTCACAGTGGCCTGCTTCTTGCACAGGGTCCACCCCAGGGCTGTATCAGAGCCTCGCTAAACAGATGAGGGCGCCATTTGCCGAGACCTTGGTCTGTGCCCCAGGGATGTGATGATTGGAGATGAAGGAGTCTGGGAGACTGGCATTTCCTCTGGAGTGTAGCCCAGCTGAGGCCCAAGGCAGGTGGCCGGGCCGGGCTTTGTGTGCCCTTGGGCTTGGGCGTCTTACATCAGATAAGGGGTCTCCCCCCCCCCTTGGGAATAAGTTTAGAGTCCGCATCAGCTGCCCTTGCTTGGAAGATGAGATGTGAGGGCCAGATATGTGTGTGTCTTTCTGATGTGAGATCAGGCTCTGCCTTCCTTGGGGTCTCCACTCCTGTACACTCATCTGCTGGGGATTTTCCACCTCCTTGGGTTACATACAGGAACTGATCTTCGTGGATTTATTCCGGGAAAGGCATGTTAGCTTTAATGGTTAAGGACGTGGCAGACAATGTATGTGTCAGTATCCATGTCTTCCGTGACCCAAAACCTTCCATGTTAACCTGTAAAAAGAGGACGCTAAATGAATTATTCAGTGTGCTAAGTGGTGAAATCCCTGCAGCTTACTCGCACCAGGAAAACGGGTGTGCTTCTGGCTGTAGGATAACAAGTTCTTTTTTATGTAGGTGCCTTTTTCTTTTAAGTTTGGAAGCTCATGCTGTGCTCAGATTGGGCCCTTTTGGTGGGAGTCAGTCTGGTTTGCATGTTCCTGCGTGGGGAGGGCATGCAGCGGGCTCAGAGGCACCTGTCAGTTGCCTTTGGTGACTCCCCAGAGGTGCCCAGAGAGGACTGTGCCCTGCAGCTGGAGTGAGCCCTGCCAGGAGGCCTGCCTCGAGGCTCTGGGCTGCGTGGTGGGCTGCCCCGGGGGAAGTGCGGGTGTGGGTGTGACTTTCTGGTGTTCTCCAGCAACACTTCCAAAGGCCCAGGTTGTTGAAGTGGGGTCTGACCTACACCCTGAGTCACATCCCAGCAGTGTGGTCTGAGCATGTGCAGCCGAGTGTGGGCCCTGGAGGCGAGCGGGCCTGTGCCCGAGAGGTTCCTTCATGGCCGTGAAATGAGAGGTGTGCTGGCCTCTGCGGCAGCACAGGGCCTGGAGGAGGGAGAAGCTCAGACCAAGCCGTGCGAGACGCTGGTGTGCAGCCCCTTCGGAGGGCCTCTGTGCTTAGCTTCACGGAACAGGAGTCGATGCCTAGATGGGAAAGAGTGCCCGGTACATACAAGTGCCCAGCGAGTGGCAGCTAGGGAGAGATCGACCCCTGCTGCCTTCACCTCTGCGTGTTACCCTCAGCCCTGGCGTTCAGCCCCTTCCCCAGCCCCGGGCTTCTGAGCGGGGGAGAGTAACCTTTGTGCACACCCCGAAAGTATGCAGTGGTGACCCCAACTGCTCCTGAAGAGAGGGCCCGAGACAAGTTTTGTGTCTGCTGAAATGAAAGGTTTGGGGGTCTTCTAACCAGTGTTATCCGAGACGTAGCTGGAATCGGCCATTTGAGTGAACGGAGAGCTGGTGCAGACCCTGGCAGCCCCGGCACATCCCCGCAGGCGCGCCGTTCAGTCTGGTGCTGGTGGGCCGTTGCTGAGGCCATGAGCATGAAGTGGATTTCTCTCCTGGCCGGCGCTCAGTAACCTTGCCGCACCCGGTGCTCCCTCCCTGGCCAGTGCTCGGTAACCTTGCCGCACCCGGTGCTCCCTTCCAGCCCCAGCAGCTGTCGTCAGTTAGAACTCAGCCAGGGAGACTTCTAACCTTTACCCCAGATTCCCAGGTCTCCGCACCAGCATCACATTCTTTAGCTGTCAGTATCCCGGAATAGAACAGAGACCGTTAGAGGGGAAACTCTGATTAGCCAAACCATTCCTGCTGACTTTTCCAGCTTCTTACTGAGCCCAGAACTCAGCCACGCGCCACTAACCATCTGCGAACGCGTCAGAGGGTCTGTGCGCCCAGGAAGCTGTAAGCAAGGTCTTGCTGATGTGTTTGAACTTCCCAGGGAGGAGGTCTGGTGGCAGAGCGCGGTGAGCGCAGGCAGGCCAGCAGGTGCTGCCAGGGCAGAGGCGGCGCTTGGGCAGAGCCGTTCTCTGTGCCTGGCAAACCCGTGCATTCCCGCTGCTTCCTCATCGCCGGCGTCGCCGTGTTTGCCTCTTCCATTTGCTCTCTCTGACCGTGAGCGCCTTGTCTGCCCCTGCAGAGTGTGCGGCCAAGTAAAGGGGCCTGGATGGCAGGTCCAGGGTTTAAAGGGACCGCGCGACCACGTGCAGTCACCTCGCCAAAACTCGCGTGTTCAGAGCAGCCCCTGGCTGTGGCCCCCGTGCTCGGTCACTTCCAGGGGCAGGAGTCTGGGTCTCCCAGGGTGCCGTCTGTGGACAGCCCTGGCTGTCCAGCCACAGTATGGACCTCAGTCCAGCTGTCCCTGATTCCCGCCAGGTGGCCCCAGAGCAGCGGCCCCTTCCGTGCCCCTGCTGGAGTGTGTGAAGGTAGAGCTCAGCGCCCTGAACACCTGCCAGAGCCACATCCTTTCCTGCAGCCTGGGCCCGGGGAGCAGCTCTGAGTCCTTTTACGTCCCAGCAGGAGTTAAAGTGGGAAATGGCCCTGTGCAGTCTCCACGGCTGTGCTGACACTGGTCCCCGCAGTTCAGTCCTGGAATCCCCACGGCTGTGCTGACACCGGTCCCCGCAGTTCAGTCCTGGAATCCCCACGGCTGTGCTGACACCGGTCCCCGCAGTTCAGTCCTGGAATCCCCACGGCTGTGCTGACACCGGTCCCCGCAGTTCAGTCCTGGAATCCCCACGGCTGTGCTGACACCGGTCCCCGCAGTTCAGTCCTGGAATCCCCACGGCTGTGCTGACACCGGTCCCCGCAGTTCAGTCCTGGAATCCCCACGGCTGTGCTGACACCGGTCCCCGCAGTTCAGTCCTGGAATCCCCACGGCTGTGCTGACACCGGTCCCCGCAGTTCAGTCCTGGAATCCCCACGGCTGTGCTGACACTGGACCCCGCAGTTCAGTCCTGGAATCCCCATGGCTGTGCTGACACTGGTCCCCGCAGTTCAGTCATGTTCTCTCCGACCCTCCTGCAAAGTCAGTTCTGTGCAGTGGCTGAGAGACGCTGTTCCACGTGTCTGTTGGTGTGTGCTTGTCTGTGGGTGGGAGACCCAGATCATGGAGGTGTGAACCCTGGGGATGTTCGGCTCTCATGTCAGAGTCTGCGCGCGCTGTGCTCTGGGGTCCTCTCGGCGAGGGTCTCAGACTCCGCCCTGAACAACCTTCGTCTCCAGCGTCACCTCATGGCCCCGTTGGCTGCTCTGACACTGCCATCACATCGCCTTGCATCCTGCGGGGCAAAGGGCATGCCCCCACTGTCTTCTGAGGTTCCCGGGAATGCTGCGGGAGACCTGTGCTCATACCTCATTGGCCAGCTGTCGGTCACATGACTGCCCCAGCCACAGTGCAGCCTCGATTCTGGGCATGGATGGCCCCAGTAAAGAAATGAGTCTTCTGCTAATTTGGAGGGAATGAGCTGTGTCTGCCACCGTGGGCAAGCTCTGCCCAGGGCCGCGGGGCGGCGGTTCCACCCTGCCGCCCGTTCTGTGCCTTCCTGAGGGCTTTCCCGGCAAATGCATATTTGATGGTAAAATCAGCTCAGCTCGCATTTGGAAGCAGCTAAGAGAAGCAAGCGAAGCAAAATTAATGTAGTTCTAGCAAATCAGAAATGTTTTGATTGCCAGAGCCGCTGGTATTTGTGTCCCACGAGGCAGATACAAACACTGCCTACTGAGATGCGTGTCAGGGTGCGGATCGGAGCGCTGGGCTGGCACTTGTCTCCCTGGGGAGCAGAGACTGATGGTTTGGCCCCGGGAGCCTGAGGGCCCGAGTGCCGTGTTGTCTGCTCGTGCTTCTCTGTGGCGTCTTGGACAGGCGCGTGGATTCTGCGTGTTTAGCTACGTTCCCCAGGCTGAGTGAAACGGAACTCACTTGATTGGGCCACCCAGTTCACGTGGAGTATTCCTGTTCTGATATCTGATAGACCGAGTTTGAGCCCAAATAAGCAGAGGAGTGGAAGCCTGACTTGCTTTGAGCTGAGGTCCAGTAGAGATGTCTTAGAGGGAGCTCTTCCGAGAAGCTCCTGGCGCCGGCTCTGACTCACCGTGCCGGTGCCCCCCCTCCCCCAGGCTGTGACCTGCGCCTTGGAGGCCTCCACTCTGTCTCCTCCCCCGCAGGAAATGAACGGCGTGCTCAAAGGCATGCTCTCGGACTGGTTCTCGTCAGGGTTCCTGAGCCTGGAACGGGTCACCTGGCACTCGTCGTGCGAGGTGCTGCAGAGGATCAGCGAGTGAGTACTCAGCCCCTTCCCCTGGGAGACGCCGTTTCCTGTCTGAGGAAACATCCTGCAGTGGAGCTGTCACCGCTCCCAGGGCATGAGGAGAGATGGCTCTGCCCCAGCGGGGTCTTCCCTGGGTCCCAGTGTGGAAAGCAGAGCCCGCCTCGTGCCCGCTGAGACCCTCTGTAAGCAGAGCACGCACAGGGGGCACATTCCGAATCAGTTCCTCCTCCAGCTGTGAAGATGTCTCCCTTGGCTAACGTCTCTCCGTGAGCGGGAGTGTGCATGGTCACAGCCTTGCTGGACCTGCGTGTCCTGTCGTGTCGTGCGTCTTCCCCAAGCTCCTGTTCCGTGGGGTCTGCAGCCTGATGCCGTCCCACCGGCTGCGGGGTAACAGACTCCGGGGCTGAGACCAGGGTGGCTGGGTGTGAGCAGGCACCGCGAGCCGAGGGTGTGCGGCCCTGCAGACGGGGTGCTCCCCACCAAGGCGTGCCGCGGGCCTCGCGTGAGTCTGCCGGGTCGGTGGTGAAGAGCCGTGCTCACTCTGTACTTAGGCGCTGAGAGCGGAGCACGGTCGTGTGCGTGACCGGCTCGTTCAGCGCAGCTCCTCCAAGAGGACGTGGCCGTCTCTGGGTCTTGCAGACGAGCTCGCTGGAGCCGTCCCAAGGACGTGATGCCCTGAGTGAGCAGGTGGGTAGGGCTCAGCAGTGGGCGCTGGAGGATCCCTGTGTTACCTCTGCGATTTTCCCGTCAGATCGGAGGCTGTCCACCCTGTTAGAAGCTGGATGGACATGAAGCGCCGTGTCGGGCCCTACCGGAGGTGCTACTTCTTTTCTCACTGCTCGACCCCGGGGGAGCCCCTGGTCGTCCTGCACGTGGCGCTGACCAGTGACATCCCCAGCAACATCCAGGTACCACGACCGGTCGGTTTGGGACAAGAGGGCATCCCATAGAGCCCCTTCCGTTTTTCTCTTTTATTGGGTTTTATCCTTTGAAAAAGAAAAATGCATAGCTCTGGATTTTGGCGAGCGTTTTCTCCTGTGGGGCAGAGTCTGCCGATCTGCAATTCACAGTGTGTGGGCAGCTAGGGAAGCAGGACAGCATGGGTGACAGAGCGGAGACGCAGGCCAAGTCCATCGGGGAACGGTGGTGAGGCCGAAGCCAGCGGTCCAGGAGAGAGAGCTGGGAGGATGCGTGGCTCGGCGCCTCAGCGTTTGTGAAAGGCCTGCAGGGAGGGTGAGCGAACAGGGGAGAGGTGCGCGCCTGCCCTGGGCCCAGCTGTCCACGGAGGGGCCACGCGGGCCCGGGGTGAGGGCCCCCCACGCGCAAGCTCCTCTCCTGCAGGGGCTTGCATGAATTTCTGAGCCCCTCAGGCGGGCGCGCTGGGCAGTGCAGGGACCGCGAGGGAGCGGGAGAGGAGGCAGGTGAGGGGGTGTGCACCACGCGGCAGAGCCGCTGTGCTCAGCCCGGAGGTTTGGGGCGGGCACTTAGAGTTGCCCCAGCCCGGGAGGAAGCTGAGCAGATGAGCACACTCCGCGGGACGGGCCCCGGGGCAGCACAGCCTCGGGTGGGACACCACGGAAGTTAAGTCGGCTGGCGGGCAGCTGTTGGGTCACTGGGGAGGAACCTCCTCCCAGTCTGTGCGGTGGAGGAGCCTCACAGCGGTGTTCTCCCACGCTGCCACTGGCACCGGAAGTCATGAGGGCAGCTTGGCGGTGTGTGTAAGGTACAGGATATAATTCGCATACCTCTGACCTAGACGGTCCACTCTCGGGCGAGTATCCTAGTACAGGCGGTGGCTCCTGTAACCTGGTTGGTGGTTTAGAGACTGACCACCGTAGCCCGCCTGTCCATCGAGGGGTGGACGGTATCAACACAGGTGCCCCCTCTCGGGCATGGGTTCCTGTGTGTGCAGTTAGATAGGGACGTCACCTGTCTCTCACGGGCCGGCCGACTCTGACTCGCTGCCGAGGGCTGGAGGGCGGCGAGCCAGCTCTTACCTCCGCCGTTGTTTGCCAGGCCATAGTGAAGGAGCAGCCCCCGTCAGAGACCGAGGAGAAGAACAGGATCGCCGCGGCCATCTTCTACTCCATCAGCTTGACGCAGCCAGGGCTGCAGGGCGTGGAGCTGGGGACCTTCCTCGTAAAGCGCGTGGTCAAGGAGCTGCAGGTGAGCGCGCGGCCCCCACTGCGGGTCAGGGGTCCCGGGGACTGATGGAGGCAGGAGCCGCCAGCAGGGAGGGGGTCGTGGTGCCAGCGGCCCCTCGGCCAGTCCTCAGAGCCCTGAGGCTGCTGCAGAGCTGGGAATGGTGTTGAGACAAGGCGTGCAGGCTCTGGCTCTTGTGTGTGTGGACATCAGCCCTCCTCGGGTGACCGCATGTGAGTGGGCACTGTCATCCCTGTGCCCACGACACAGCCTGCGGACACCCCCGCCACGCTCGGCCCTCCTCGTCCCACCCCAGCTGCGCCCTCCAGGCCTCAAGCCTCTGCCGCCCATCAGCATGGCTGCCTGTGGTCTGTGAGGGCCAGAGTCAGGGCAGGCAGCTCACAGCTTGTGTCTGGTGCAGCGCCCTCATGTCTGCTGTGCTGTGGAAAACGCTGGCACCCCCTGCACACAGCAGAATGTGCACGTGTGCGCCGGGCCCAGCCTTCCAAAACCTCTGTCTTCAGGGGCTCGGCCAGGCCACACTAGCATCGCCACTGGTCACGCGCCGGGGTTGCCGATCACGGGCTCTGGCGTGTCGTTCTCAGCTCCGGGCGCTCCCCGCACACAGCAGGAGCCGTGAGATGCGTTAGGGTGCAGCTGCTCCACTCATGATCTGTTCTCAGCCTGAGAACTCGGGACCCGGCCAGGTAGCAGCTGCGTGACCGTACGCTTGGCCTCTCTCCCCAGAGGTGAAAACCAGCCACATCCAGCTAGTACAGGTGTCGACAAGTGGGGTGTGCAGAGAGTAAGACTGGGCCAGGAGGAGCAGAGCCCAGGGCTCCGAGGATTCACCCTCGGACTCCACCTCCGAGCCAGAGCCGCCTCCTTAACCGGGAGTGCCCCCGGTGGTGCCACACAGCTGGCTCCAGCCTGTGAGCAGGGAGGGCCTGGGAGAGCCCGCTCGGCCCCCAGTGCTCATCAGGGCTTGCAAAGCAAACAGCTGGAGAGCCACCTTGAATGCCCAGTGACGGAGCACGCTAGGGACGCCATGATCAGTCGTCTCTGAATACGAGAGAGTGCTTCAGGAGTTTATGGGAAATGAAAAGATATTTGGTGCAAAAAAATCTTTAAATCCATGTGTACAAGGGGTCTTCCAAATATTTAGAGAAAATATGTATGAAAAACCTGTACATGGATTTCAAAAATTTTTGCACCAAAATAAAGATATCCTTTTTTAAAAAAAGATTTATTTGTTTGAAAGAATTACAGGGAGAGGGAAGAAGAAATAGAGAGACTTTCCATCCAGTTGTCCACTCCCAAATGGCCACAGAGCTGGGGCTGGGCCAGGCCGGAGCCAGGGGCCAGGAGCTTCTCCAGGTCTCCCGCGTGGGTGCAGGGGCCAGCACCTGGGCCGTCCTCCGCTGCTTCCCAGACACTCGCAGGGAGCTGGGTCGGAATCAGCCAGAACTGGAAGCAGCACCCACGTGGGAGGCTGGCATCGCAGGCGGTGATGTCCCCAGGCACGCCACAGCGCTGGCCCCAGAGTCAGCCTTGAGTCCGTTTCCCGTACCTTTGTGGAGTGTCCCGCTAGCCTGTCGTCGGCGCTCTGGTTTTAATTTTAAGCGGGTGGGAGTGCTCGTGCTGCAGACCCGCAGTGGAGGAGGTGAGGGGGGCGGCCGCAGAAGGGGCCTGAGGAGCTGTCCTTCATCAGACTCCAGCCGGGCCTCTTCTCCAGTGCAGTGCGTGTGACAGGCGTGCAGACACGGCGCCGAGCCTCCGCCTCGCCCAGTCACGTCAGCCGTGTCTCCCCACGCAGAAACACCCTTGTGCACACCGTCCCTCCCCGCCCTGTCCCTGGCGAGGCACAGGCGGGAAGGCGGCTGTCCACTCTCCTGGCGTTGGTAGTTACGTGCCAAGCAGCAGAACAGGCCCTGGGGCCGGGGGGCATCTGCGGGCAGGGCGTGCCGAGGTGTGGGGGTGGAGATGGGGTCGGACCCTGGACCGCCTCCACTGCACCCTGGCCAGCTGTGATTCCGGGCTAGTGCCCAGCTCTCTGGCTGCTGTCTGTCCGCACTGACAGCGCAGAGATGAAGCGCCGTCCTGCAGGCCCCCAGCGCGCGTCGCACGTCACTGCCCACGACGCGGCACCCGGCGGCTGCCGGGACTCAGGCCGTGCACAGAGCGGTGCTTCCGTGTCGGGGCGGCGCCTGCTGAATTCGTGTTCTCCACCCGCTTTCCAGAAGGAGTTTCCGCACCTGACGGTGTTCTCCAGCCTGTCGCCCATCCCTGGGTTCACCACGTGGCTTCTGGGGCTTCTGAACGCGCAGGCCAAGGAGCGGGGGAGGAATGAGCTGCTCACGGACTCCGAGTGCAGAGAGATCTCCGAGATCACGGGGGGCCCCGCCCACGAGACCCTCAAGGCCCTGCTGGGCAGCAGCGAGTGGGCCGAGTCGGAGAAGCTGGTCCGGGCGCTGCAGGCGCCCCTGCTGAGGCTCTGCGCCTGGTACCTGTACGGGGAGAAGCACCGCGGCTACGCCCTCAACCCCGTGGCCAACTTCCACCTGCAGAACGGGGCCGTGCTGTGGCGCATCAACTGGATGGGCGACAGCAGCCTCCGGGGCCTCACGGGCTCGTGCGGCCTCATGGTCAACTACCGCTACTTCCTGGAGGAGACGGGCACCAACAGCACCGCCTACCTCGGCTCCAAGCACATCAAGGCTTCCGAGCAGGTCCTCAGCCTGGTGGCCCAGTTTCAGAAGAACAGCAAGCTCTGAGCTGGTCTCCCGACAGCCCCAGCCTGGCGGGGGGAGCATCCTGGAGGAAAGCCGGGGCAGAGCCGGGCCGCTGTGGAGGCCGAGCCTGGCTGCCTGAGCCGAGACGGAGGCCGTGGACGCTGCCCAGGCCTTGTGCTGCCCCCGTGGCCTGGTGCCCTCCCTCCTCAGCAAGCTCTGTGGCTTCGGCCGCCGTCATCCCAGGGCGGCTCCGGTGCCCACAGGGACCAGGGCAGGGGGCCTGACGGAGCAGATTTCCTGTCGCGCTGTGGGACGTCCCTTGGTGCTGGCTGCGTTGGCCGTTTCTCCCCAGGCCACGCGCGGGGACACGAGGCCGCGCTGCGTGTCACCAGCTGGATCCTGACGCTTGGCGCAGAGTAGAGTAAGTGAAGTCGGCGATTGCACAGATGTTGCTGTCCGAGGCCTGCGTGGGCTACAGGCTTCAAGATGGTAGTTGTGCGGGTTCCTAATGAACGGAAGGGGCAGGAGCAGGTTTGTTCTGTAGCATTAAACGTGTGATTAGTTAATAGTGCATGGCGGTTGTCTTTAGGATTAGAGTCCTCGTATGGCTGGCGTCCACTCCGAAACGTTAGCTGTGCCAGTGGTCCCCAGCCAGCCCCCTGGTAGGGGGCCGGGAGTGGGGGGTGAGAATAGGACAGAGCGAGCACTGTGATGGGGGGGCGCATGTCCACGGGTGCAGCTCCGTGTGTGAGCGCGTGTCTCCATCCGTCCACCACCTTTCGCCCTTGGCGGTGGGCAGACATCACGCCTGCCCTGCCTCCATCTTCCAGACTCCCCGAGTCCCGCTGGTCACACGCGGCCTGGACTTGCTGGCTGCTAACAGTGGGACGGTGGTCAGTAGCACCGGAGCTTCTGACCGTTGGGGGAGGCAGCCCGCTGCCCCCACATTGCGGGGGCTGATTCCAGGAGCCCAGAGCTCCGGCGTGTCTTGCAGGCCGACCGTCCCAGCCCCTGTAAGGGCAGAGTTCCACGTGGCCGATGTCCCAGACCCTCACTCGCCCCACGCCTTCCTCCACTGCTTCCTCCTTAGCTTTCGGCTTGGGTCGCCAGGTCACCTCGGGCTTCTGTGTGGCGTCCTCTGCCTGCAGAATGCCGCGGGACAGTTCCAGAATTGTTTGGGCCCGGGTCTGCAGCCCCGCAGCCCACCCTGGCGGAGTTGCTCCACTGTTCTGTCCCCATGGGAGGGGTTGTGACCTGTGCGGTGCTGGGAGACTGGACGAGGCCGCAGTGGCCGAGGAGGCCCGGGCGCGCCAGGCCCTCTGTGGAAGTCAGCAGCGGGCACATCGCGGCAGCCCGCGCTCCCCGGCGGTCTCAGGACGGCACTCGAATCGGTTTCGTGACTGTTCAGCGGATCTCACTGCTCCCTGCTTGCCATTCACCGCGGAGGCAGAGTGCCCTCACCTCCGGGAGCTGTAGGCTCCTTAGCTCCCGTGGGAGCAGTGGGCCCTGCCTCCCGGCCGCCGCCAGCACACAGAGGCCCCATTCTGTTTGGGGTGGAAACGGAGCCCACGTGACGTGAGGTGCACAGCGCACAGGCGAGGTGGCGGGGAGCGGCTCCTCGGGAGCCCTGGGGGCTGTGTCTCACTGCCCACTGCAAGGAAGTGTGACCGGACATCAGAGGGCAGAACAGGGACGGTGAGCCCGGCTCCCGGCTCGAGTGGCTGGGCAGTTCCTAGAGGGGGGGAGGGGCCGTGTCCTCCCTCCCCCAGAAGGGGACTGTGACGGAGGTGGGAGCGCAGGCGTTGGTCTCCAGTTGCTTGCTGTCAATCTTTGCTCAGTGCCTGGTGCATAGGGGGGCCCTGGCCCAGTCCCCATGTTAGCCTCACCCCATCCCTGTCCTGACCACTGCCCCTGGTGCCTGGGACAGCCCCTGTCTGAGGGACGGTGCTCTGGGGGTGACGGTTAACAGCTGCCCGCCACACAGGCCATCACTGCACAGCCCAGCAGCAGGTGAGGCCCGGACCATCCCTACCCGGGGCCAGCTCCAGCCCAGCCCTCCCCCAGGACAGAGCACCGCCCACTGCCCTGTCAGCCTCCTGCTGATTCCCCCCACCCCCCTGCTGAAAGACCCCAGCACTGGGCCCCACCCCAGGTCCCTCACCGCACAGTGTGTGGTCAGTCATTTGCATTCCAAATCAGGCTCCCCCCTCCATCTCTGGCTCACACACCCTCCCCTGCCAGCCAGGCTCGGGCCCTTCCCTCTCCTTCCCAGGTAAGGCTGGGAGCTCACACCCCCACCCTGCCCAGTCCTGCTGTGGGCAGGCCACGCCCACTCGCGGTCCAGCTGAGATCCTCTGCCTGACACCCAGACCCCCACTCCCTGCGCCTTCCACACCGGGCTTCCCTGGATGAGAAGCGGCCTGCGGGGAGGGCCCCTGCTGGGTTCCTACCCCCAGCGTGGCCGGCTCCTGGCTCCTGGCCCGAGCACTGTGGTCACCCACGTGCCCCAGGCCCAGGGCTTCACCCCTAAGGACAGGGTCTTCCTGGCTCCTGGTCCTGGCCCTGTCCCTGTCCCCTGGAACCGCCCCCAAGACCCACAGGACCCTGCCCCCTCCACATCCGGTTCCTCCCAGGGCTCAACCCAGGGTGCGGTTCCTGCTGGACAGGGAAGGAGCTCAGGAGCGCCTCGGCCAGACAGCGACGGCACGAGGGGGAGTTGGCGTCTGCGCCTCCCAGCAGCGCTGGGCACCTGGCTCGCGGCCCTGGACGACCTCTGGCCCGGCTGGTTCCCGTGAACGCGGGTGGGAGTGGGTCTGGGAGCTCCGGGATGAGAGTCCAAGGCCGCCGTCCTCGCGGCTGTGTCCGCCCAGGGCCACCAGATGGCGCTGTGGTGGCGCCCGGCCTCTGCCGATCGTGGGTATCGAACGGGTTTGGGGGGGCGGATGCAGGGCCGGGCAGGGGTCCCCGCCAGCGTCCCGAGGCCCGCCCCGCGCCCAGGCCGACTGGTTCCGAGACGGCAGCCCCGGGCCGAGCGACCCCCGCCGCGGTTTCCCCGGCAGACGCCGGCGTAGACGTTACAGGAGGAAACCCGTACCCTAAAACCAAGCCGTCGGGTTGGGGGGCGGGTACTGGTAGGGAGCCGCGGTGAGGAGATGGCGGCGCCGGCCCCGCGGTGGACCCGTGCGCCCCGGGCTTCCCTCAGGAGCTTCCAGGTTCGCGTTCTGCAGAGCCCGGCGTCGTGCTGGGGGGACCAGACCCGCCCGGGTGGCAAGAGGAGCCCGCAGTGCCACCGCGCGCCCGGCCTGCGAAGACGCCAGGGACGCCCCTGCTCCAGGCCTGTAAGTCTGGGGGCTCTGCAGAACAGCCGGTGCACGCGTGGGAGCCGCCAGCCCGCTGGCCGGGGCACACGGCCATCTCGCCCCACACCCCTCCAGACTCCAAAACTGCCTCGCTGCTGCGAGTGGGGATGTCCCCCCAGGGCCCGAGGCTGGCCAGTTAAGGGCCGTGCATAGACAGGCTCCTGGGGCCCCGGCCCCTGGCCGGCCGACCCAAACTTAACACCGGTCCCCTGGTGACCACAGCCAAGCCCCTAAGTAACCCTGCCAGGCTCTGCCTTCTGGTCCTGTGCATACAGCCTGCAGGGTGGATGGGCACCCACGGAGGAAGACCATGTTGCCGTGACACCTGCTGCCCTGCTGTCTGGGGGCAGGGATCCAGGGCCCCTGGTGAGGGGCTCAGCTTGCCGCGGGCCACCAGCCACATCCGTGTGTGTGTGCCGGGGACGCCTGGCCCTCGTGGAACGTGTCAGAGCCACACCTCCCCCACTCTTCCAGCCTGGGTATGTCCAAGGAGGGGAGAGGCCAGAGCGCACCATCCCGTGGCAGCCCCAGGCCACCCCCAAATGCTTGTGAAACAAAAGGAGGCCCGTGGGTTTTGGTCCTTTATTTATTTTTTAATTTAAACCTTTCATATTTGCATTCCAAGTGAGGGGTTTGTTTATTAAAAGCCTCTGGGTTCGAGTTGAGTCGTTCCTGCTGCACCCAGAGTGCAGGCAGCGCCCCCCTCGCCCCGCGTCTCCCCGGCTGCTCCAGGCCTGCCACCTCCCAGCGCCTCTACCCGCACTGAGCAGGGATTCTACGGCCTCTAGCGCAGCTCCCCCCAGAAGGTCCTCCCATCCCGGGCTGAAGAGGACCAGCTCCCGTCGCCTTCCAGGGCTGGGGGTGTTGGGGAGGGTCGCTGGAGGTCACAGGTGCAGGACAGGAGGCGGGGCACTGGCCCCCAGACTCACCTGCCCGGAACCCCATGGACACAGAACAGAGCTCTCCCAGAGCCTGGCTCGGGGTGGGTGGGTGGTGGGTGGTGGGTGGTGGGTGGGCCCCGCCCTCTGACTGTCTCCTTAGGCGCTTGGGGGATGAGGTGGCAGCAGTGGGGAGGTGGGAGCCATGTGGCGCAGGCGTGGCTGCTGAGGGGCAGGGGCGGCCGGGGCCTCCCACGGCTCTCAGAAGAACTATGACCCCCGGGAGGTGAGTCCCCTGATGCGGGTCCCGCCCAGAGCTGCCCACAGGACGCTGCTCCTGGGCCCCTGCTGTCAGAGGAAGGTTCTGTGTAGTTGAGAGAGGAGTGTGGGTCCAACACGGGGGTCCCTACGGGGGAGAGACTGCCCTCCCGCGGGATGGCGTGGGGAGCAGGTGACCTGGTGGGTATGGAGCAAGCGTCGCTGGCTGCCAGGGGAGCAGTGAGGTGGGAGACGGGAACTGAGCCCCAGTTCACTTGCACAAAACCCCCTGGACATGGAGCATGCTGGCCGTGCCTCGGTTTCCCCAGCAGTTCCCTGGAGGGCAGCCGTGAGATGACCTCTCAGGCAGGACCCCTCCCGAGCGCCACCACAGCGGTAGGCACTGTCTCTCCCAGCGGTGAGCTCACGGAGCCCAGGGTGTCGGTCAGTCCATTCCAGTCCAGCTCCGGCTCGAACTCTCTCGTGACCCTGGCGGCACGCATTCCGGGGAGGGGGCTGGGCAGAGCAGCTCTGCCCAAGTTAATCTCAGCCCAGGACCCAGAGTGTGAGGGACGGGCTGTGCCGGGGCGGGGCGCTCGTGCCTCCGCCCAGCTCTTCCTGGGGCCGCTGGCCTCACGCTGCCTCCAACAGGGGAGTTCTCACGGAAGGCGCCCGCCCGCCACCAGCTGGGCTGCTCCCAGCAGGCTCTGCGTTGAGCCCTGCCCACCCCCACCCAGCGTCCTGCTGTGTGCAGGGCCCGGCGCACACGGGCCGCTTTCCCCCGCTGGGCTCACAGGGGCCCTGGTGGGGGCAGGGGAGCAGCTGAGATCTCAGAGCCAGGGCTTCCAGCCCCACCGGCCACCTGGGGTTTAGGGAGCAAACGCCCCACCCTCCGGAAGAACCTATGCCCCTCCCACCCTGGGCCCCAGTGTCGGGGAAGGGGGCACTCTTAGCCCAGGGCCTCTGTTAGCCTGAGAGAGGGCAAGCGGACTCCCAGGGGCTACACAGCTCCTGTGGCTCCCAGCCGGCCTCCCCCCAACCCCTCTCCCCGCCCCCAGGAGGTGCACAGGTGAGGCCTGTGGCTGAAAACAGGAGCCGGCAGGTGGTGGTGCTGAGCGGAGGGTGGGGCTGCGGCTTCCCACGTGGGCGCAGTTGTTAAGCGGCCACGCTCTGGCCTGAGGCCCACGCCAGCTCCCCTGGGCAGCGGGCCCCCCTCCCGTTTTCTGGGTGTTGTCTGCCCTAGCCCAGCGGAGAAGGGGGCAGCCTGGACTTCTGCCCGGTGACCAGCGCCCAGCCACCCCAAGGCAGGACTTTATGATGCGACAAACAGGCCAGCGGGGCTCCTGCCCCCTGGCCCCCCTGCTGCCACGTCCTGGGGGGTGTCCCCCGGGGGAGGGCCAGCACCACCGTGCCTGTTCCTCCTCCCAGGCCGCCTGGCCCCTCTTGTCACCTCCACACCCAGCCTGCTCATCGTCCGGTAAGGAGGGCCCCCAGCAGGCGGGCAGGGGCTCGCTGCAGAGGCCTGGGGCGGGGGGGAAGGGGGGCTGAGACTTAGAGGTGGTGGCCAGGCCTCCTGGCCCCAGAGCAAGGAGGATGAGCTACGAGTGTGGGGATCCTAATGGGAACCTGTACCAACCTTAGGAAAGTGCGGTGGCCCTGAGCCTCAGTGTCCCTGGCAGGAAAATGGGCTCAGTGCCCCCCCACTCAGGGGTGCTGGGAAGGAGAAAGGGGTGCCTCCGTGGGTGTCTCCCAACGTGAGACAGAAGTCGTTGTCATGTGCCGCTCACGCCAGCAGCCCAGGCCCCTTGGAACTGGTAGGCGGGGCGGGGGGCGGCCAAGCCTTGCTGTGTCCACCTCCGAGACCTGTGTTCGCGCCTGCTCAGTGTCAGGCTCCCCTGGGCAGCTCGGGCCCTGCACAGAGGCCCAGCCTGAGGCTTTTCTCCAGCTCTGAACTCTGGGCTCAGGAGTGGGCTCCCCAGGAGACCGTGGTGTGACTTGCTGGCCCTTCCCACCTGCCCTGCAGTCCCTGGGCCCCCACTGGGCCTCTCCCCGTGCTCAGGTGGGGATGGCCATGCCTCATCTGTCCAGTTCCCCCGTCCAGGCTCTCACGGGCACTGCTGCGCGGCCCCTGTGACAGACCCGTCTCCCTGGACCATTCCCAGGTCCCTGGCGGCCGTGAGTCCCACGGGGAGCTCTGAATGGCTCAGAGACACTGCACAGGGCTCCCACGCGTGCTCTAGTGCCTCCAGGGGAGAGGCCAGCTGGCCTCGGGCGGTGTCCCGAGCCCCTGGTGCCTTTGTCCCTGTCTGCAGCCCTGCTCTGCTGCGCGCTCAGCTCCTGGGGCTGCTCCCTTGCACAAGACTTGGTGCTTAGTTCTTTCAAAACTGGCGCCAGTTGTTCGTGTTTGTGGAGTCCCGTGCAGTATCCAGTGCACGCATGCCCTGAGCGCCCGTCACCCCGGGGCCGTTAGCATCTTCGTCTCCTTAAATGCCTGTGGGTTCTCTGTGCTGGCCACCTTCCTCGCCTCTCCTGCGGTTCTTGATGAAGTGTGGGGTCGACCGTGGTCTTGCCCAGCGCCGTGGAAAAGCCCCGCCTCCTGTCTCACGTGTTCGGCCCCCTTCCCCGCCTCCCCCACCCTTCAGCGTCTGCAGGAGTGAGAACACGGAGCCGTTGTCTGTACCTGGCTCATTTCCCGTGGCGTGGCCTCCCCCAGGCCCGCCCGTGGCGTGGCAGCTGACGGGGTGTCTCCCTTTCTTATTCCATGCAGTGGCCGGCAGTGGCCAGCAGCCGGCGGCCTCCAGCCACACCTGGGCTGACGTGAAGGGCTGCACTCCGATGCCTCTGGGGCAGACAGCTCCGGTGCCCTCGGGTGTGCACCTGCCAGTGGGGGATGCTGGGTCGTCTCCTGGGTCTGTTGTAGCCCCCGAGGTGCCGCCACCCTGTTTGCCGTGACGGCGTCCCCAATGTCTGTTCCCGCCAGCTGTTGGGAGAGCGCCGCTGTGTCCGTCTTCAAACCAGCACCGCTCTTGGTGTTGTGGCTCGGCTTGGCCCGGGAGTGACCCCTGGACTCGTCTTCGTCCTTCCTGCTGGCGGCTGCCCCTGGGGAGCCCTCGCCCTGGTCATGGGTTCCCATCCTGGGGGCCCTGTGCGCTCTCCCAGGCTCGGGGAGCATCCGGCCCACATCTCGTAGGAGGCCCGTGACACCGTGGCTCTGGCCCGGCCCAGGCAACTGCAGCAGACTCGTTTTTAAGTTTGTGGTTCTGTGTGATGTAAACACCCACATGGCCCTCGGTGGAGAAAAGTTCCCCTCCTCGCACAGAAGCCAAAGAGCCTGGTGGGGGGCGGCTGCTGCTGGCCTTGGGAAGCCAGAGTGGACGTTCGGCATTGACCCCGCCCCCGCCCCTTCCTGCAGGGCGACCTTGGCAGCCTCATTGGCTTTCAACAGCAGCTGCAGGCGGGGGCGGCCTGGGGGCGGGTGGTCCCCAAGTGGTCCCCACGGGCTGGCTTCTCACCCCCAGGGCCTTTGCACAGGGGCTGCCCCCCACCCCGGCTGTCTTCCCCCTCCCCCCCCCCCGCCCGTCCTCTCACCTGCAGGGACTCTGCCCCAGCAGGCACCAAGAACAGGGTGTTCTGCCAAGGGGCCCCAGAGACGCCTGGCTCAGGGGAGGGCCCCACCTGCGTCCCTTTGTCCCCTCGCTGCACCACCCATGCAGGCAGAGCAGGGCCCACGGCTGGGCGGGGCCAGAGCTGGAACCCGAAAGGAAGGTGAGGCCAGCGCCACCCTCCCCCGGGCGGGTTAGTCCCTGGGAGTGGCCTGCAGCTGACCTGTGACAGACGCCCACAGGCCAGCTGGCTTAAAACAACACAGTCTCCACTCACAGAAGCCAGAAGCGAGGAGCCAGCGGCGGGGAGGGAGGGGGACGACTCTCATGGGCTCTGCCAGCTCCTCTCCCTCTGTCACGTGTCCTGCCCCGTGTGTGGGCTCCAGTCTCGGCCCCCCGGCCACGTGGCCTTCCCCGTGTGTCTCGTCTCCCTCTCGCAAGGACACTCGTCTTGGGCGTTAAACCTCAGTTGGAGACCCTGAACCCCACCCCACCTGCAAAGACCTTTTTCCCAAATAGGGTCCCCGCAGCCACTGTCCTGGGCACTTGTCTCCTGGGGCAGCCATGACTCAGCCCGGGCAGAGAGGGCAGGAGCCGCTGGGGCTCCCTGGCTCCTTGTCACTCCCCAAGCCTCTCGGTCCTCACATGAGGAGGGGAGGGGAAGGATCCGGAATATTCGAGACAGAATGGAAAGCACACCTACACACACCTGCAAGAGGGCCTGGCCGCCCTGGGGGGCATGGGAAACCGGACAGCCAGGTGCAGTCCGTGCCTGCTCTTGTCCCCCCCCCCCGCAAGAGGGCCTGGCCGCCCTGGGGGGCGTGGGAAACCGGACAGCCAGGTGCAGTCCGTGCCTGCTGTTGTCCCCCGCCTCCCGCAAGAGGGCCTGGCCACCCTGGGGGGCGTGGGAAACCGGACAGCCAGGTGCAGTCCATGCCTGCTGTTGCCCCCCCCCCCCCACGGTCCCCAGCAGGGTCTCCGGGCTTCCTCAGCCCTCCTGCAGGCTGCCACGCAGCCACTGGGCATCCTGGAATGCCCACAGGAGCCCATCCCCGCTCTCCCTGCCCATCCCTGCACCTCCTCCTCACACACCTTCCAGGGGCCCCAGCACTCCCGGGGAACACCTCTGCCTCCCCGGCTGCCCTGGCCAGAGCCTCCACCCTTACTCTTGCTTGCTAGCTGCCCCCCCCCCCAGCCTCTGCCCTGTTCCCGCACTGCGGGTGAGAGAACTTGCCGGGGGATCAGCTGTGCTCCGACACGATCCCAGCCCGAGTTGTCTGCCAGTCTCAGGCTCTCTCTGGCCTCCCCCAAAGGGAAAACATCGAGCCACTCTTGGGGAGCGGGGGCCAGCCCTCCTGGTACTGTCCTCCATGGACCATGGCCTTGGCCATCTCCTACAAGGGAAAGCTGGTTGGTCCAGTTCAGGCACCAGTACTCGCTGAGCACCTACTGGCCATTCTGGGGGACGAGCATTCTGGGAAACAGCAAGAGCAAAGCCCCTGAGGCAGGAGCGAGTGTGACGCCGTGAGCAGCCAGGGAGGCAGGAAGGAGAGAGGTCAGCAGGGGCGGAGGGAGGCCAGCAGGGGCTGCGTGGTGTGCCTGTCCAACCACTGATGGGAGGACGCTGGGGGCCGCCGTCACTCAGGGGGCTTTGCAGCAGCCGGAGCAGGGCGGTGCTGTCCAGTGCCCCCACACTGAATGCACTCACGGAGGGGCTGGTGGGTGGGGAGAGCCAAGGGTGACTGAGGGTTCGGCCTGGGCAGATGGAGCAGAAGAGCGACTCGGGGAGGGGCAGCAGCGTGGCGCCCAGGCGGGAGGGCCCGGCCCGTGCAGGAGCAGCACCCGGCTGCACCTTCCTCTGCCCTGAGCCAGCAGGCCGGGCCAGGGCAAGAGTCCCACCTGGGACCCGGCCCTACCCGGTTGCGGCCAGAGCCTTGCACAACGTGGAGAGGGACCTCACGGCCCTGGGTGCCTGGGACATAGCCGCACTGTGCTCAGAGCCCCGTCAACCACGCCCCGTCCCGTCACTGCGCACCCGCACCCGGCCTGCTCCCCAGCTCCTCATCCACCGGCACCTGCCGGGTGCCTGGCTGCAGGGAAGCAGCACGCGAGGCCTTGCTCCTGCTTTGGCGGGGAGACGTCCGACACAGAGCTGTGGACAGGACCCCGACCTCCGCCAGCCGCAGGCCTGCGGGCAGGCGTGGGGGCAGCGGGGAGAGGATGGGGAGGGGCATTTGGAATGGAAAGGACTCGGAAGGGGCTGGGCCAGCCCAGTCCCCTGGGCTCCCTGCTGTCCAACTGTGATCAGTTGTGATGGTAGTGGTGCCGATCCCGACCCATGGGTGCTGTAACCTCCACGTCCACGCGGTCCGAGAGAAAATAGACCCAGAGCAGTTTAGTCACTTGGTCAAGTGCCACTAAGGCCCTAAACGCACTGCCCTCTTCTCCATGACCCCCTCTCTGCCCCCCCATCCACCCCAGGGCCTTGGCCTGTGCTGTGCTCTCTGCCGGCAATGTTTACTCACCCAGCCTGGGGTCTCACTGTCCAGAGAGGCCGGCCACGGCCATGGCCCTGCCTGTCTGACCACTGCTTCCCTCAGCTCTGCCGCACGTCCCATGTGAGCGCCGGCCAGGAACACAGCGGCCATCAAGGAGAGCGAGGCCCTGCCCTCAGCACGGCTGTCCGGGCTGTGGGAGCGTGTGGGACCGGTGGCAGCCCTGTGCCCGTTCCTCGGCTCCAGCCACACTTGTACCGGTCGTCAGTTCCCTAGGGGGAACAGGCCCAGTTCCATCCCTTGTCACGTCTCTGTTGGGAGGTGGGGCTCAGCACCCAGGATGGCTGGTAGACACTGAGTCAGATGGACCCTCCTCTGCCGGGGCACCCAGGATGCGCACAGACCACCGGCTCTGCCCACGCCTGCCGGTCCTAGCTCGCACCCTTGTCTGACCCCCGCCACATCCTCAGCAAGTTAATCACCTCTGGAGGGGGCCCTAGGTGGTGCCCAGGGCCCCCAGAGGGAGGCGCGGGTGTCTCCTTCCACTGTCCTGCGCTCCGAGTACCTGGGCTGCAGGGTGGTCATGGGCGTTGATGCGCGCGGCTGATGCACAGTTCCCGGTGCATTCTGGGAAACACCAGCTCTGTAAGGTGAGGGAGGCTGTGTGCTCAGGGAATTAGGGGAGCCCTGCTATGAAGCCGTGCCCTGGGCCAGGAAGGCAGAAGCCCCCACCGAGAGGGGAGGGCAGAAACACCGCGGAAGGGGGCTTCCTGTGGAACCTGTTAGAAAGGACGCTACAACCAAGAGGGGCTGCGCCTCCCCCCAGGCGCCAGCAGACACCGGGATGGCCCGGAGGCCATGGAGTGCCCAAGGCCTGCGAGGTCGTCCCCTTCAGGCCCCAGCTCCACTGAGCTGAGCTGCCAGTGAGCTCGTGGGCAGAGCGAAGTCCCCGCTGCCAGCGTCCTGGAGCCAGCAGGCTTCCTGCCCCGGAGAGGGAGCCCAGGGGTCCTTGGCTGGGGTCCTCCACCCCGGTTCATCAGCAAAGGAGGGAGGCAGGGCCCAGGGCCGTGAGGAGCCGAGCTGAGAATGAGCAGGGGAGGCTCCCATCACAAGTATTTACCGCGCAGGCAGGGCAGGGGGCGGCTCAGCGCTCAACACCCACCCGGGCAGTAGAACGTAACCCCCAGCCCCTCGGCCCCTCGGACACAGCCTCTGCCACCCGGCTCCTGGACCACAGAGCTGGCTCCTCCCCCCACCCCTCCCTTCTCGGCTCGTGCCCGTCGTCCTTCCTGTCTCTCGTTGGCCATCTTTCCAGGGTGACCACAGAGTACTCTGCCGCGAGCCTGTGCCAGTACCGATTCCGCGAGTCTCGTAGTGACTGACGTGCAGACGCGACCGGCCCAGCCCGTCTGGAGGGTGCTGTGGTCAGAGGAGATGTCCCTCTGCAGAACCCCTGACAGGGCGGCACCGGGTGCCGGCCGCATGCATGGCCGTCATGTGGAGGGAGAGCGCTCCTTGAGAGAACCTCCCGCCCCTGCATCCACCCTGCCCGGTGGCTCCTGTCCTGGCCTCTGACTCCTGGGATCTGGCGCAGGAGGTGGACAGATAAAATGAGTGGGGGCTTCTGCTCTGTTGCCCCCCCAGCCCTGCCACCCTAAGATCCCACGGTGGGAGCCCAACCAGGGGACAGCAGCAGCAGGAACCCTGCAGTACCCCCCACCGCGGGCTGAAGGGCGAGAGCCAGGCTGGCCAGAGGAATCCTGGGACCAGACACGGTCTCAGAGGAACCCTCGGCCAGGGAGCATCACCCCAGGGCCGGGCCCTGCTCCAGCAAGCGCGTCCCCGTAATTCAATCATGTAGAGTAAGTCACATTTAAAGCAAAGGCGGCAGAGGCGCAGTGCACACGGCTCGCTGGTCGCTCTGCACCCGGCCAGCGGGAGCACCTGTGCAGGGGGCTGCCAGGGTTGGGCTGAGCCACGCTCCAGAAGCATGTGGTGGGGGTGGTCACATCGCTGCCATTGGCAGACCGCGAAGCAGGCCTCCTGTGGCAGCCCCCCCCCCAAGAAGCTGGTCTGGGAGCAGCTGCCAGCACCCCCCGCCCCGGCTGCCCTGCTCATTCTCTCTTCCTGTCCTCGGACCTCTGGCCACTGTTGCCCGTGATCAAACAGCAGGAGTCGGCTGGCCAGGGCACCTGGGTGCGTGTCCTGGGCTCTGGGGACTGCAGGTGGCTTCTGCCCCTGGCCATGTCCCCCCTGAGTGCTCACGCACAGCCGGGAGCCAGCCTGTTCTCCACACCCGTGTCTGTCGCCCACACACAGGAGGCCGCACTGCTGTGGGAGGCACCTGATGCTCACATCAGACCCCCTGGGGAGGGAGCAGGAGCAGGATTGCTGGGCTCTGCCACCCTAGGGTGTCTGATTCAGCCCCTGGCGGTGGGGGAGGGGAGCAGGCACTTGCATTTTTAAGCCTCCAGTCGCTGGTGTTGCTGCTCTGGGGGCCCACACTGAGAGGTTATACGAGGACTGGGCTGTACTAAGCCCCACCCACCCCCACGCCAGGAGCTGGAAGAGGTGTGGCCGGTGGTCTCTGGCTCGCGGTGCCCGGGCCAGGGCTGGCAGTGGCTGGCAGCCTGGGCAGTACTGGGGTGGGCTCCCGGGACGCAGTGCCGCCTCCTGAGTGCCCAGGTGACCTGCTGAGCACTCTGAGTGCTCTGGGAAGGAAACCGGAAGTCGGCACAGAGCCATGCGGGGCGGGGGGGCAGGACGGGGCCAGGGAGCTCCCAGGGCAGAGGCCTGGGGGTGGCGGGGGGGTGGCGCGGAAAGAAGCCAGACCGGATTTGTATCACATCCCAGAGCGACCAAGACAAAAGTCAGGTGAGGATTGGGGGACGGGGGTGGGGGAACCTTCCAGGGCGAGCTCTGTGTCTCCGCCCAGGCACTGTGGCTCCCAGCCTCCCGCGTGTGACCGCAGCGGGAGTGGAAGAGGCCTGGGGCCAGGACAGATGAGCAATGGGGCTTCGTGCCCCTCGGCTCTGGGGACGCCCAGGAGGGCGTTTGAGGCCACAGCACCGGGCTCACGGGGGAGCTGCTGGCGGGTGTCGGAGGGCTGGGGTGCGGGGGCCAGCACGGCTCAGGGTCTCTGCTCTCAGGACCCCTGTGGAGCGTGGTGCTCAGCATTGCCCCATCCTGGTCCTGGCAGGGATGAGGGAGAGCAGGGCCGGGCCCCCGGGAAGTTGTCTCGCCACGTGCATGGTTGGTGGCAGTGGCTCCAGTGGGTCCTGGGCACGAGCTGCCTAGTTGCTGGCTTGAAATCCGTCGGCGTTGTTGAATCGGGCCCTGCCAGGGATGTGACCGGTGCTGGTTCTGGCCCGGTGAGGGTGCATCGAGGCAGCTCTGGGTGGACGAGATGCCGTGACCAAACCAGCACAGCCGTGTGCGTCTGCAGAAATGCACATGCGGCCACACGGGGCTGTGGGGACGGTGGTGGCACCAGGTGTAGTTACGGCGGGTTAGGGAAGAGCGGCGCCATGCCCGAGGTCCTGCGGGGACCTGGCTATGGCCCAGGGGGAGGAGCCAGCACGCACGGGGCACGGGCCGGGGGGCATTGGAGGCAGGCATGCTGCGCCTTGGCCCAGGGCTGCCTGCAGGGTGGAGGGCTGAGGCTGGACCGAGGGTGTTACGCCTGTGTCTCCCATGGGAGAAGCCCACGCGCCCTTCCCCAAGAAGTGAGACAGCCCACCAGCAGCCCCTGGACACTTGCTAGGGAGGATGGGCCACACCCACGCCCTGTGACCTTTACCCCTCTGAAGCTGCCCACGGGACTTTGACCCCCCGTGTCTCCATATTCCTGCACACTGCACACGCGCACACCCAGGCGTGCACACTTTGGCATACAGGTACACACACGTGTGAACACACACAGGGCTTCCTGGGATGTGGCCCCTCCCTTCCTGGAATGTGGCGCTTCTTCCTGGGGGTGGGACGTAGCCATGACCTTGATGCTGCAGCCCCCGGCCCACACTTGCCCCCTTCCTCCCTGCAGTCTTTTCCACACTGAGCTCGTCCCGCTTCTCCGGGGTCCTCTCGTCTTAGGAGAAGGACCAAACCCCTTCCCTAGCCCCGAGTCCCCTGGAATCTGGCTGCTGTGACCTCCCAGCCCTCAGCCCCGGGCCCCTCTCCACTCTGGACACTGCCTGCAGCTGCAGGACCTCTGCAGGAAAGTGGCCCAGGCTGCTGCTGTGGCTGGCTCCCTCTGGGCGGGCGGGTGGGTGTCTCTCTCCGGCCCCCAGCTCGTGGGGCCTCTGTGGCTGCTTTAGGAGGTCCACCTGGGGTGCAGTCTCAGGTCTAGAACGTCCAGAGGGCATGTCACTGGCCCCACAGAGCCGCAGCTGCCAGTATCAGGGGGCGCCAGCAGGGAGCCCCCTCCACCCACACATTTGTCTTGCTTCTGCCCAGCCCTCCCCTCCCACTCGCTCCCTCCCTACTATCTCCTCCCTCCCTGAACTTTAAACACCCCCTGTTTGCCGAAGGCATCCACGCTCACGCTGCAGCCATGGCCGCTGGGTCCCCGGCCCCCAGGCTTCTCCATCCTGTCCACCCCCTCTCCGTCTCTTCCTCTCGGCCATCTCCATCCTGGGATGTGCCCTGTCAGCATCCATCTCTCACTGCTGAGCCAGAAACTGGCCTCCCCCTGTCCAGCACGCCTGCCCCCCACCCCCGCCGTGGAGGCTGGGTCGGCCACGCCCACCCACGCCAGTGAGACCCGGTCAGTCTCCCTCCTGTGCACATTAAGTTGGTGGCCTGAGAGCCATTGCGGTGGCACCGTCTTCGTGAGAGGAACTGACAGGTGCTCTTATCTGGGGGAGTCTGTCCAGCAGGTAGCAGGCCACCGCTGCCCGCGCCCCGGCTTCAGCCCCTCCCCAAGCCCTGCCCCCACTCAGGGGCAGCACAGGGCTCCCAGGCACAGGTGCTCCCACCACTCGGAGGCCTTCTGGGGCTTCCGGGGCAGCCGCATGCTACCCGAGGGTCTCGGAGCTCTCCCAGAGCTGTCTCGCTCTCTGCCCTGCCTCTGCCCCATCCACTAACCTTCCCCAAGCCCCCTCAGTTTGCTCAGGGCAGAAACACTCTGTGGCTGGGCTGGCCCCCTTCCCAGGGGCGGGAGCCGCAGAGGCTGGTGGAGTGCGTGGTTGCGAAGGGCTAAGGTCAGCCCAGCACCCAGCAGGTCTGCAAGCTCCCAGGGCCATCCCTGCTTGTCTGAGTGGCAGACACCAGAGATGGATGGAGAGCAGCTTGCCCAGCCTCGGGGAGGGGGGGGGCGGCACAGGACCTCCCAGCTGGGTACAGAGCGGCAGGCCAAGGTGACTGCCAGGGAGGGCAGTGGAGAGAGCCCAGCCAGCTCATGCAGGGCCTCTTGGCAGGTGAGGCGTGAGGCCAGGCGCCTGAGGGTCTGAGCAGGGTCTGCCTGGTGGTTTGCAAGGTTCTGGGGGCCTGTAGGGCACAGTAGCCAAGGCCCGGGCCCTGCTGCTTCCCACATTCACGGGAGCTGGGAAGTCTTCCTGGGCCTTCCCCAGAGAGGAGAGGCCTTGCTCGCAGGACCAGAGGCAGGTCCCTGACCCCAGCTGTCCCAGCAGGCAAGGCCTACCTGTAAACCAGATAAGGGCAGCAAACAGGGGTTTTTAGGAACACATGAGACAAAGGAAAACAAAGCGATGGCCCAGCGAGCAACAGCCCGACTGCTCGGGCTCTGCCAAGGGCAGTGACCTTGGACTAGAACCGGTCACTTGCTGGTCAGCAGGGCCCGCAAGCTTAGCTGTCCACGGGCTGCAAAATGCCCGCAGGTCCCAGCGTGCAACAGACCTGGGCACTCGCCCTTGGAGCCACCATGGTGACTGAGGGGTCACGAAACCGGCAGGGCCCTCTGGGGCCGCGACAAGTCATAGGGCACCGAGGCAGGCAGGGCCACTCCCGCCCTGGAAGCTCACGGCGCTGCCGGGAGGAACTGCGCTGGGGCTCATGGATGAGGGGACGCAACGGGGCCGCCCCCACGCCCGCGCAGCAGCCGCGAGCTGGGACTGTGAGGCCAGAGTGGGGTGCACAGTGAGGGCCGTGGGGAGCTCCCCCCCCCTCCCACGGCAGTGGTTCCAAGGCTGAGGAAGTGTAGACAGATGTCGGCCCAGCCCAGAGCGCGCCGCGAGTGGCTGAGTGCACGCATTTCAGTGCTTCAAGGTGCTGCCCGCAGGGTTGTGTTTGGATGACAGCTACCGTTTGGGAAACGGCTGTGTGCTGGGTCCCGGGCCGGGCGATGACTGCATGGAGCAAAAATGTCCCCGTGGCGGTGGACAGACAAGGAGCACCGGGGCCCCCCTGTCCACTGAGGGGCTGCAGTGAGCCAGACAGCGAGCTGCCCGGGGCACAGGTACTGTCCCGCGTGTGGGGATGAGACCACCGCGACATGGACCCCTGGACCCAGGACAGGCAGCCAGTAGACTCCAGAGCTGAGAGGCAGCCACAGGGGGGCCTGGCACGCACCCTCCGCCAGGGGCTGAGCCGCGTCCACCCCAGGAAGGATCTCCAGCAGGGCACCTCGGATTCTAGGGTCACCCCTGGGCCACGCTAAATGACCAGAACCTGAAGCGCCCGGGCGCACGTCTGCCCCTGGGCTTGCAGTGCGAGGGTGGGAGGGCATGTGTGCTCGGCGACACCCTGGGGTTATCCTGCGTGTCACGCACACAGCCAAGTCCATCCGTTCGGGGAGGAGAGCAGAGCGCAGGAAGTCCCGTGTCCGGCACCGACTGGACACACGGTCGTTACTGTTTATCAGATACTAGGAAGAAAGCAAGATTTTCAACCTCCGTCTGAAATTCCCGGGACGCGGCCACGGGCCCGGCCTCCTCCCCACCCCCACTTTCCGTCTGCCGCCTGGGGGGGGGGGTGGCAGGCCCCTCACGGGAGAGCCGGTGCCCACGGTTCTCAGCCGGGGACTCGGCACTCTCCCGCGGGGCACGCTGGCGCCGCGCCCGGCTCCTGCGGCACGGGTTTCCCCTTAGGGCTGGCGTTGCGGCCTTGGTGTGGCCTCGCTTCGAGGAGTGACGAGAAGCCACGCAGATTCCAAACCAGCGTCGTGAGAGCAGATGAGGGGGCCGCCCCGCCACACGCAGGCCGGGCGAGCTGCTCTCCGCCATCGGCTCACGGTTGATTTTTTTTCCTCCTTCTTCTTCCTTTTTTTTTTTTCTCCTCTTAAGACGAACAGAGACACAGAGAGAGCTGCTCGTCCACTGGCTCACTCCCCGAATGCGCCCAATGGCTGGGACTGGACTGAGGCCAGGAATTCAGTGCGGGTCCCCACGTGGTAGCAGGGAGCCCCCACCTGCGCCATCGCTGCCGCCCAGGACGCTGGAGTGGGGACCTCCAGATGCGCATCTTCTTTTTTTAAAAAAAAAAGGTTTATTTATTTATTTGAGAGAATTACTAACAGAGGGAGACAGAGAGCGAGAGAGAGCAAGAGCGTGCTTCCATCCGCTGGGTCACTTCCCAAATGGCCGCAGTGGCTGGAGCTGAGCCAATCAGAAGCCAAGGGCCAGGAGCTTCCTCGGGGTCTCCCATGCGGGTGCAGGGGCCCAAGCACTCGGGCCATCTTCTACTGCCCTCCCAGGCCGTTAGCAGAGAGCTCGATTGGAAGTGGAGCAGCCAGGACGTGGACCGGCGTCTGTCTGGGATGCCACTGCTGCGGGCGGAGATGTGGAGGTGCAGCCTGGTAACCAGCTTCCTCACTTGCTAACTGCTGGCCCGGTGCCCGCCCCCCCCCCATCAGTGTTTCTTTGGGCTTCTCGTGAGACCCCCACCTGGATTATGAACTGGCTCCTCCCTCCAGAGAGACTTCCTTTTTTTTTGCTTTTTGGATTCTTTTTAAAGATCTATGTACTTGAAAGGCACACTGTACATTTTAAATCTCCCCAGGTGGCCACCGTGTGCAGGGATGAGCGCCGTGGCCAGAGCCGAGTGTACTCATCTCCCCTACGGAGCTCAGAGAGGTTGAGCCACCTGCCTCAAGGCACACAGCTGAGAGAGGCGGAACCTGAACTCCAGCGTGTGTGACTGCACAGTGGAAGCCACTGACACACACAGACCGGGCTCTGGGGCGAGCACACTCACTCTCCCATCACCACTTTCCAAGACGGGCCGGGGCTGTGCCACAGCCGGTTAAGCTGCCCCCCTGCAACGGCCATGCGTGTCCCGGCTGCTCCACTTCTGATCCCACTTCCTGTTAATGTGGAGGAGGCCCACGTGCTTGGGTCCCTGCTACCCACATGGGAGACCCCGCTGACCTTCCAGGCTCCTGGCCTTGGCCTGACCCAGCCCTGGCTGCTCTGGCCATTTGGGGAGTGAACCAGCATGTGGAAGATATTTCTCTCTCTCTCTCTCTCTCTCTCTCTCTCTCTCCCCCTCCCCCCCTCCCTCTCCCTCTCCCCCTCCTCCTCCCTCTCCCTCTCCCTCTCCCTCCCCCTCCCCCTCCTCCTCCCCCTCCTCTCCCTCCTCTCTCCCTCTCCTCTCCCTCTCCCTCTCCTCTCTCTCTCCTGTCTCTCTCTGTCTCTCTCATATGTAAAAGACTTCCCAGGAGAAGAGGGTAGAATTGGGGTAGCATGGGCGCCCCTTCTCCCTGCCCCACTGTGGCTCTCTTGCTGAGGGCCTGCTCACCCCACTCCCCAGCCTCCCGACCCCCCGGCTCCCCGTATGCTGGGCCCGGATCCCAGGTTTGGCATCACCTCCCGCTGGGGTCAAAGCGACTCCCCATCCAGGCACCAGCTGCTCACCCCGGCCTGTGGGCAACAGCCCGGTTCTGCCAGCAGACAGAACAAAGTCCGACCCCCTGCCCGCTTCAAGGCTGAGGCCTCGGACGAGACCCCCGAGTTGCTTCATCTGTAAACTAGAATGTTGAAAGAACCTGCTGGCCTCGGGGCTGCTGGGAGAATCGATGAGGCGGCCCGCAACCGGCACGGGCTGGGGTAAACATTGGTGCTAGCGTCGTGTGCCAGCTCGGCCTGGCCTCTGTGCCAGGGTCCTGGCAGGGCAGGGCGGGGTGGGGGGTCCCAGCTGCAGCCCCGCCATCCCCGAGACCCAGGTCTCACTTTCCACAGCGTGGACTGGAGGGCACAGCAGCGCGCCCTCCGCCCTGGGCTGGTGTGTGGCTCGGGGGCTTTGGGCACAAACTGCATGGCAGGGTGAGCACTTCCGGCCCCTTCAGGGGGTCCCCACAGCGGTATGGTGGCCATGGACAAGTTCTCGGGCCCGGCTGTGGCGGGAGAGACACCCACTTCGTCCATTCACTGCACTCACAGCCCCAGCTTCCAGCTCCAGCTCTTGCCGCTCACGCTGTGTGGCCGCAGGCCTGAGATCAGCCTCTCTGAGCTGCGGCTCTGTGGAAAGAACGCTGTGTGCTGTTCACAGCGCCCAGCACCAGCAGGGCTGTGGGAGCCCCGGCTGAGGCACGGGGCGGAGATGGATGAGGAGGGGCCGAGGAAGCCCCTTGGCCGGTTCTGGCTTGCTTAGGCAGCGCGCGACGGTAGTTTGCGGATGGGAGCAGAGGGAGTGCTTCCCAACAGCAGGGGGGCCGGGGGCCGGGGGCGGGGCCTGCAGGCCAAGCACGGGAGGGTCTGGGTTTGAGCTCCTCACCAGTGCGGCCCCACCCCCCGGCCCACCCTGCTCCGCATTGGCAGCACCAGTGCACAGATGGGGAAACTGAGGCGTGGAGGGAAACCCTGTCCAGGCCACACGGCTCAGCCACCTGCACGTGCCATGGTCACCACGCCCCTGCCTGGCCCGATGGCCACACGTGGGGCTCTCAGTGCTAAACCCGCGGGTTTCGCAGTAGCTGGCGCTCACCTGCACAGCCGCAGGGCCAGGGGAGCCTGGGCAGAGCGGTGCGCCGGTGTGCCAACAGGGCGAGAGGGGAATGGAGTTTACTTTGGTAACGTGCTTGAACTCTGCGTGCCGGTCTCTGCACGTCGCCACGCAGTGCCGTGGACATGACCCACGACTGTTTTTTCCCTGTGGCCTTGCGCCAACTCCTCAAGCCCTGGCGTGCCGCGTGTGTGTGAGGCTGGAGTGGCCCAAGGAAGGATGGGCCGCCCAGGTGGGTTTGCGTCTCCTAGCAGGAGAGAAACCAGTGCAGGGAGTTCGCCCTGCACACGCGCGGCACCTGCAAGACGCTCAGAGCACGGGCCGACTTGGGTGCCCGGGAACCCAGAAGGCGGCGTCTCCAGCACTTGGGGTCAGGGCCTGGAGGGCACATGGCAGGTCTGTGGAAATCCAGCACCCCCCCCCCAGTCGGCCTGCGCAGGCGCCCTGTGCTCCTCCCTCTCGCGGCCCCCTCTTCCCTGCCTCCCGTCCGGTGTCCTCTTAGTGTTCTCTAAGTGGGGCTTCCTGGAAGCAGCTCGGGCTCCGGTTCCCATTATCACCCATCAGATAAACAAGGAAGAAAGTCCACGGGCGCCCCCCACCCCCATTCTCCCTACCAGAAGCCAGCTAAGGGGTCAGGACCACAGTGGACAGTGGACAGGCAGGAAGCCCTCCTCTGGGGCTCCTGGCTCTGGACACCTCCACCCCACCCCCCGTCCCCAGGTCTCGCCAAGCCTCAGCCTCACCTTCAGCGAGCACAATGGCTAACTGGCGGGAGTCCGATCCTGGGCGCGTGTCTCTCTGCCTCAGTTTACACTGCAAAACCCTAGGACATTGTAGCCCAGGATCCAAGGGGTGGGGAAGTGGAGACGGGGGCTCCTGCCGCTGCACTCCCCCAGGGTTCGAGACCCTAACCCACCCAGGTGCTGGTGTGATGGGGGTGTCCATGACGGCCAAGGCCGGACAGAGATACAGATGGGGAGAGCCCTACCCTTGGGTCACACAGCACACCTGCCACGGGCCAGCCGAGGAGCTTCCCACAGCCCCTCCACGTGTGCCCCCCATGCCACGGCCACCCGGACCCCAGGAGGAAAGCAGTGTGTGTGCCCATTTCCCACTTGGTGAAACTGAGGCTCGGAGCAGCCCAGTGCAAAACGAAAATGCAGGGCTCTTTTAAGAATGACTAAGACTTCTCACACGAGGACGACAAAGCGTTCAGCCAGGCTCCGGGCCCTTCTGAGCACAGGGCCTGGGCACGGGTGGCAGTGCCTGAGCCCCAGGAGAAGCGGGGTGTAGACAGGGGCCCGGCTCAGCCTGGCTCAGCTCTATCGGCCTAGACCCAACAGTGCCGGGCAGCTTCCCTGCACCGAGGTGGCCAACCCAGCTCACCCCAGCTCCTCCTCCTGTCTCCTCACCGCTCGGGGCTCTCACCCCCAGCCCCCAGCCCCTTCCTCTGCGCCAGCAGCCCATGCACACGGTAACGTGTCCCTGTGTGTGCACACACGGGCAGCAGCTTCTCTCTCCTGTCCGTCCGTCCCTCCCTCCCTCCCTCCCTCCCTCCCTCCCTCCCTCCCTCCTCCCTCCCCAGCTGTCTGCAGGTCCCTGCTGGTCCCAGGTTGTTGTGACCAGGGTCCAGTGTCCCCGCACCTGCCCCACCTCCTGGACACCACCCGCTGCGGGAGGGCGCCCCCAACCCGAGCAGGGCCAGGACCGGAGTGAAGAGACGGGGACGACACCCAGGGCACAGCGAAGCCACTGCAAGGCCTTCCGTAACGACACTGGACGTGTTCACGCAGCGAGCTGTGAAATGAGAATTCAGGGGAAAGTGCAGAACGAAGCACACAGCTTCACCCCCAAAGCCGGGCTCCGTGGTCCCCAAGCCGCCTCCTGCTCTGAGGCGGCTCAGCCCATCACCACTTTGGGCCTGTGTCTCTCCTGGGAGGTGCTGTTTTTTGCATGGATTTTGGTTGAAAAAGAAATGATATCAAATATCGTCTCTTGACGGCGGAGCGCTGTGGGTGCCCCTTGAAGTTTCTACCCAACGCGAGGCCCCTGACGGCCGCGCCCTGGTCCCCGTGCAGGCGGCCGGGAGCGTGGTGAGGGCCGCAGCATGGAGGATGCTCCTCCCACGCTCCCTGTGCTCCGCACACACTGAGCGCCCACTCCAGACGCTGCTCTCCCGGCCTGGGGAGGGTCAGAAAGTCGCTGAGAAAGGTGGAGGGGGCGGAGAGAAGCCACAGGGACTGGCTGGACCCAGGCCAGACGGCCAAGACGACGCTGGTCCGCCCTTGCCCCTGCGCCACCAGGGGGCGCTGTTACTCAGCCCCATTTCTCAGATGGAGAAACTGAGGCAGGAGTCTTAAGGCGCTCCCCGAGCAACCCTCGCTCCCCTCTTCCCCCAGCACCCTCCTCGCAGGAAGCGCCAGAGCTGGCTCCTCGGCCAGGATGGGCTGGTGCCAGAGGCGAGTCACTGGCTGGGTGGCAGGGTGCCAAGTGGGATCCAGGTGCAATGAGGCAACAGGGATGGTTCTTTGTCTTAAAGGGCCCCTCTCCGCACATGGCCAAAGCCCACGCCGCCTCCCTAGGGAAGGGCCAGGTGGACTCCCTCGGGGTCGTCCGCAGCGGCAACCGAGCCCCAGTGACTGAGTTCCGGGGGACCTGGCGGGTGGGGGCTGCCTGGGGGAGGGCCACCCACTGCCCTGTGGCAGGCCACCAGGCAGGGGCCCTTTAAGGCTGGCCCCGGGGCAAGTTCATCCACCCCAGGCCCCTGCTGACTCACGCTTATGAAAGTGATTTTCCTGGCCCCGCCCACCTCCCTCCCGTGAAATACCCTCGTTTCCCGCCAGCCACAGGCTCTCGGATCCCCACGGGGCCAGTGTCAGGTGCGCCGACTCTCTGGCCTCTGCAGTGCCCGTCCCTCTACCCACCGCCCCGCAGGTGAGTGGGCTGGGCAAGGCTGTGGGGGCGGGAGACGGTGGCTGGCCTGGCCTGGCCTGGCCTGAGGGTCTGGGGGGCCCTGGAGCCACCCGGGCTTCTCGGGCTCCCCTGAGCACCCCCTACCCCGTGACTCACCCCCATGCAGGTTCTTCCGCGTCGCTCCCGGCCATGCCCCGTCCAGGTCCCTGGCCTGCCCATGTCCCACAGCTGCCGGGTGCAACCGCCCGGCACAGCCCAGCACATAGCTCTGGGCAGGAGAGGGGGTGTGGCCAGCTGGGCTTGCTGCCCAGGGTCCCAAGGCCACTGGGCCAGCGGCCAGGCTGGGTGCTTCCTCCAGAGTCCCCGCCTCTCCTGCCCGGGTGAGGCAGAGGCTGGTGGGTGCCGGCTGGAGGCCGGTGGGGCCCGGGCTCTGACTTCAGGCCCTGAAGCCACCTCCTCACCCTCGGCCGCGAGGGCCTTACGCACTGTCTTGTGTCGCTGTCACCTTTGTTTTACCTGGGGGGGGGGACAAGGTGCCGCCTCCTTCTGGCCTGATTCTCTGTGCGATGGGGATAGGAAAGCCCCCCACCCCGCGGCGCCCAGTGCACACAGCGCCCTGGCATCAGCCGAGGGCCTCGGGCGCACCCCTGGCAGGCGCCGCGGCCCCTCCTGTGATGCGCTTTCCTGAGATCCGAATCAGCTGTCACCATTAACGTCTCCCAACCAACGTCCGCCGTCTTCCGCCCAAAGGACTTTGAACACTGCCGGTGACAAGCGTCGATTCTGGCTCCTCAAGTCCAAAGAGTGTGCCAGGACCGGGCTGGCTCAGGGCTCTGGGGTGTCCCCGTGTGCAGGAAGTGACCTCATGTGTAGCATCTCGAAGCTTCTAATCAAGTGCCTGACGGTTCTGGGCTGGAACCTGGGCCTGGCCCTTCCCCGCAGGGGGCCAGGCCGTCCATTCAGATTCCCCATGGGCACTGGTGCACTGGGACACGAGGCGCAGGTTGGCATACTCGGTCGGGGGGGGGGGGGTCCAGGGGTGTCCGGGTGGGCTCTCCCACTGGCCCCCTGACCTTGCGGGCAGGTCTTCAAGCGGCCGCAGCGCTCATCTGGAGAGTGGGGGTTGTGAGATGACAGACCAGCTGCCCCCCGGTCCCCGGACCCGCCAGAGGGGGCAGGAGCAGGGGCGGCCTCCTCCCAGGCACCCCAGCACCCGCCGGTCCAGGAGCAACCGTGCTCTCCTGGCCGGAAGTCCAGGGCTGGCGGCTGCTCCCCAGCCTCCCTGCTGGCCCACAGCGCCGGGCCCACATCTGCTGCTGTGTCTTCAGCCAGGCCCGGGGGTCCTGCGGCAGGAGCCAGCAACACCATGCTTAGAGGCACGGAGAGGGCTCTGGAAGTGGGGCAAACTCTTCGGAAGACGTAAAGGGCCGTGAGAAGCAATCTGGGCGCAGTGCCCCCCATCTGCGATGAGGGTGTGACTGTCAGAATTCTCCAGACCCCCGGGGGAGGAAGGGTAGCGAGTGCGTGGGCCAGCTCTGGAACTCTGGGTCCGGTGCTGCGGCTGCCGCTTCCACGATTGTCATTAGCGGTGGCTCCGCAAGCAGACAGCTGGGGGCCAGGAGGGAACGGGCCGGGTAGGCTGTGAGGGCCTTGGAAGTGGGGCAGCCGGGACTCGAACCGGCGCCCATACGGGAGCCGGCACTGCAGGCTGGGGCTTTACCCGCTACACCACAGCGCCGGCCCCAAGTTTGTTTATTTGAAAGCAGAGTTAGAAGGAGTGACAGAGAGAGAGGTCTTCCATCCACTGGTTCACTCCCCAAGTGGCTGCAAGAGCCAGGGTTGGGCCGGGAGCCTCTTCCGGGTCTCCCATGCGGGTGCTGGGGCCCAGGCACTTGGGCCATCCTCCGCTGCTTTCCCAGGCCACAGCAGGGAGCGGGATCGAAAGCCGAGTAGCCGAGTCTGGAACCTGAGCCCACGTGGGATGCAGGCACTGCAGGCTGCGGCTTCACCCACTGCGCCACAGGGCCGACCCCCGCCCACTTTCCAAACACAGACAAACCCAGGCTCCTCTGGAAGATTCTCCAGGCCAGGCCCCCCCTGCCACTCCCACTGACCCACACCCGCCACAAGCCCCAGGTCCCCTCTGGGCACAGGCCGAGTGTCGCGGGGACTGGCTGAGCCCCACTCGCACCTCTGTGGAAGGGACAGGTGCGCGGGAGGTGGGTGGGCGTCGCAGCTCTGAGCGCCCGGGTCCCCCGGCTGGTTCGAGCCTGTGACCACCAGGGGGCGCCAGCGCACCGCTGCCGCGCCGGGCCGGGCCTGGGTCCCGCTGTGACCAGGTCGGGGGGGCCGCAGCAGGCAGGAAGCTCAGGCCTCTCCCAGCGCAAAGGCGCTGCCCACGCACGTGCCCCCGCGAGGCGGGACGCGCAGCATTCCCGTCTCTCAGGCGAGGAGCTGCAGCCCACAGAAGCGCCGGGAGCGGCCAGGGCCAGCAGTGGCCGCAGAGCCCCAGGGCCGCGCGCGGGCACTCGGGGGCGGGGCCGCGGGGCGGGGCCCGAGTCACGGGGTCGTGCGCAGAGACCCGGGAGGGGGCGGGGCCGCGGGGCGGGGCCCGAGTCACGGGGCCACGCGCGAGGGACTCGGGGCAGGGCGGGGCCGTGGGGGCGGGGCCAGGGACGGCCGCCGAGTCACGGGGCCGCGCGCGAGGGATTCGGGACAGGGCGGGGCCGTGGAGGCGGGGGTCACGGGGCTTCGCGCAGGGGCTCGGGGACGGCGCCGCGGACCGGGGCAGGGGGCGGAGTCACGGGGCTTCGCCCTGGGGCTTGGGGGGCGGGGCCTGGGCAGGGGGCGGGGTCACCGGGCTTCGCGCTGGAGCTCGGGGGCGGGGCCGCGGGGCGGGGCAGGGCCCGGGAGTCCCGGGACTCAGCGCAGGGGCTTGGGGGCGGGGCCGCGGGGCGCGGAGGCGGGGCAAGGGCAGGGGGCAGGGGTCACGGGGCTTCACGCAGGGGCTCGGGGGCGGGGCCGCCGCGGAAGTTCCCGGGGGCTGGGCCGGGGGCTGGGCCGGGGTTCCCTGGGAAGGCTCAGAGGAGGCTGCCCCGACGCGGGGCTGGGGGCGCCCTGCGAACTGGGGAGCGGGAAGCCGGCCTGTTCCGGAGGAAGGAAGCGTGCTATGGACTTGACCCCGGGCCCCCAGGACGCCGTCCCGGAGCTGGGAAACGGACCTGGCCCGGGTGGGCCCTGTCTCCCCTCTGCCCCCCAGGTCGGCTGCCAGCCCCGAGTCTCCCACCAGCCCCAGCCATGAGCTCCTCCCGGAAGGACCGCCTCAGCAGCCCGGAGCCCCTCCCGGTGGTCATCATCGGTGAGTGGCCGCCCGGGCTGGGGAGGGCCGTGCTGTGCCCCGAGGGCCAGGCCTGGCTTCTTGGCCGCTGTCACCTTTAATGGCCGCGTGGCCAGCACTGAGTGGCCCAGGGTGGGCGTGTGCACAGCAGCGGCCAGGACGCCTGCGGCCGCTGTCAGGGTGCCCGGGTTCCAGTCCCAGCCTCCTGCGAGCGCGCGCCCCAGCCTGGGCCGCTGCCACCCACGTGGAGACCTGGATGGAGCTCCTGGCTCCTGGCCCAGCCCTGCCTGTTGTGGGCATCTGGGGACTGAACCAGAGGGCGGGAGATCTCTGGGCCACCTGCACTCATTGGAAATAGCGAAGACTTAAATCGCAAGCCCTAAAAACTGCTTGTTAAGAAGTCCCGGAGAATCCCTCCCAGAGCGCAGGGGGCGGCCCAGGGCCAGGGTCCCGTCCCCAGGTCTAAGTGGGCGGACGCCCTCCGGCACACACGTGACGTGGCTGGTTTAGTGAGTCAGGAACGGGTGGATGTGAGCGGGGTCAGACTCTGCACAGGACGAGGGAAGAGGGGGTGGGAGGCGAACAGAAGCGATGCCAGGCAGGGCCTGGGTGATGCCGCGATGCGAACGCCCCCCAGGGGCAGCGTCCCCCCCTTCCCTGGGGCTCTGCACCCTCGGGCACATGGCCATCCGTGAAGTCATGCCCACTGTCCCGCCGGTCTCTGCCTTGTCCTGGATTCAAATCTCCTCAGCTGTGTGACCGTGGGCGGGCTGATTAACCTCTCTGTGCCGCTTGCCCAAGGCTGAAGGGGAAGACGCGCAGCCGTGCAGCCTGACACCCGGCCATAAAAGCCGCCGCTGCTCACTGCTCTCTCGGGCATTAGGAGCAGCGACTGGCCACGGGCTTAGCGAAGGACGTGTCTCCTTAGCTTGACCTTCAGGTCATGGCCGAGCCTGGCAGGGGTCTCAGCGCTGCCCTCTCTCCGCAGGCAACGGCCCCTCGGGCATCTGCCTGTCCTACCTGCTCTCCGGCTACACGCCCTACGTGAGGCCGGACGCCGTCCACCCACACCCCCTGCTGCAGAGGAAGCTGGCCGAGGCTCCGGGGGTCTCCATCCTGGACCAGGTGGGCCAGAGCTCCGCGGAGGACGCCCCACTGTGGGAGCCTCCCCCCGCCCCGACGTGTGCAGGGCGGGAAGCACCGGGAAGCCAGGGCTCCTCATCCCCGCACCCGCACGTGTGCACACCACACGCGGCTGCTCTGCTCCCCAGGGCACACGCTTCTGGTTGTCCCCGCTAGGTGGCGCTGCTGGACCCAGTGAGCGAGGTGCCCGTGAGGAGACCCCGTCCCAGATGCTTTGGCTCCGCTGGGTCCCTGGGGCCGGCAAGGCTCCCCCATCCCCTGGCGCCCTCGCTCTTCTGAGCGGGGACGCGGAAGCAGCTCTGGATGGTGCCTGCTGGGGGACACCAGCGGCTGCGGGACTCGTCAGAGCCTTTACCGTGCCGGCTCGCACCCTCTGCCGGCAGCGACGGCATCCCCACGCCTGACCGCGCCGTCGCAGTGGGGCTGGCTGCAGGACAGGCCACTGGCCCCAGTGCCGGCTCAGCCCTCGCCGCGGCCCGCTCACCTGCGCCCCTCCCCCAGGACCTGGACTACCTGTCTGAAGGCCTGGAAGGCCGCAGCGAGAGCCCCGTGGCCCTGCTGTTCGACGCCCTCCTGCGCCCAGACACGGACTTCGGAGGGGACGTGGAGTCCGTCCTGACCTGGAAGCGGGAGAAGCACCGAGCCGTCCCCCACGTGGTCCTGGGCCGCAACCCCCCGGGGGGGGCCTGGCACGTGAGTAGGGGGCCACGCCGCCTGCCCTGGGTCCGGCTCCTGCACCCCCCCAGCCCCTTCTCCTGCCCCGTGCCCTGCAGCCCAGGCTGGCCTTGGGCTACAGAGCGCAGGGCCAAGGGCTCCTCTTGCCTGCAGTCCATCGAAGGCTCCATGGTGACCCTGAGCCACGGCCAGTGGATGGGGCTCCCGGACCTGCCCGTCAAGGACTGGATGCGCGCGAAGCGCAGGTGAGTGGGGACCCCCGGCCGGGGCCACAGGGTGCTGTCCCCCACTTCCCCCAGAGCGGGGCCCGGGAGCGCGGGTGCTGCCAGGCCGGGCCTGCCCCAGGGCCCCCAGCCCCCGCTGCTGCTCCCCGCCCCCCAGGCCGCCCGGCTCCCTGCTCTGAGCTAGCAGCCCCGGGAGAGTGATGGGAGGCGCCTCCTCCCCGGGCACGTTGTGGATACTTGTGCGTTAACAGCGTGGTGTGGTCACGGCACAGGAGGCTGTGGGTGGAGACGGGGAGGCAGGGCCACCGTGCCCGGGGCGGCTCCCCCTGCCCCAAGGGCCTAAGGGCACCCCCTGAGTAGCCTGTCCCGGGGCGGGGGCTGAGTCGGGCTGGCTCCCCATCTGCAGGCCCCTCGGCTGTTGGGTGGGAAGCCCCCCAGGCCTGTGGAGTGATGGGAGGACGGACAGACGGGCAGACAGCCAGACAGCCAGGAGCCCGGCTCGCACTTGCAAACGGCCCCCTCGCAGCCTGCTGGGGCTCGGGCACTCCCGTGGGAGGACACAGCGTCCACACCCAGCCTCCGCCGCAGCCGTGCAGCGAAACACTGTGGCGCGCTCCCTGCCATCCTCGGCGTGAGCCCCTGGTCAGGGCAGGGCCATGGGCGGAGGCCCCGTGTGGGACGGTGCTTTCCAGCAAGCTCGCGGAGCCCAGGAAGAGGGGGCCGCAGACCCAAGAGATAAGCCCCCGAGCTCGCCCCTGGCCGCGGCCTGGAAGCAGCGGGCCCGGGCCAGTTAGCCAGGCTCCGTGGGCGCGTCCGTTAGGTGACTGCATCCTTACCCCCGTGGCCACACAGCCGGATGGGGGGGGCTGAGCCTCCAGCTGTACCTGCAGGTAGCCGCCAGGGCCCGGGCGCTGTGGCCACCCCCCCAGGAGGGCTGATGACGGTGACGCCAGTGACGGTGACAGCGGTGTGGCCGCTGCTGTCAGCACGTGGGCCGGGGGCCATGGCGAGTCCTCAGGTGACGAGCTTGTTTGTTTTAATCTGCCTGAAAGAGAGAGGCAGCCGGTTCCGCAGCTCACTAGGCTAATCCTCCACCTTGCGGCGCCGGCACCCTGGGTTCTAGTCCCGGTCGGGGTGCCGGATTCTGACCCGGTCGCCCCTCTTCCAGTCCAGCTCTCTGCTGTGGCCTGGGAGTGCAGTGGAGGATGGTCCAAGTGCTTGGGCCCTGCACCCCATGGGAGACCAGGAGAAGCACCTGGCTCCTGGCTTTGGATCGGCGCAGCGCCGGCTGTAGCGGCCATTTAGGGGGTGAACCAACAGAAGGAAGATCTTTCTCTCTCTCTCTCACTCTCACTCTCTCACTGTCCACTCTGCCTGTCAAAAAGAGAGAGAGAGAGAGAGGCAGCCTGTATCTGTGGGTTCATGCCCCAAATGCCCACAGCGGCCAAGGCTGGGCAGGACCGAAGGCAGGAGCCCAGGGCTCACAGGCGGGGCGCAGGGCCCCGAGTGCCACGGTCATCGGCAGGCACGTCCAGCAGGAAGCTGGACCCAAAGCCAGATGGCCCGTGGGCCTGACAGCACCACCACGCCCGGCCCTCACAGGCCCACGCAGGCTGGCTAAAGTCAGTCTTCCCTGGAATACAGCCCGTGTACAGAAAAGCACGCGGCTCCCACGGTGCACGGTGAACTGCGCCAAGTGGGCACACTCAGCCGGGAGCTGGGGCCCCTCTGCTGGAGCGCCCCCCCCCCCACCCAGCCAGCCCCATCTCCACCGCTAACTGCAGGCAGGAGCCTCACCCAGAATCGTGCCACAGATGGGGCGGGACATGGGCCAGGCCCCCTGCTCACTGTCAACCAGGCTGCAGCCTAGGTGCCCTGGGTCACCCGGCAAAGCGCTCCGGGCACAGAGTTCCCCGGGGCGGCCCCCGCCTTCCGGTGGGAGGCGCCTCGCTAGCTCCGCCCTGCGCCCCGCCCTGACACCTGCTCTCCCTGGTTTTTGCGCAGAGGGCTTCGCAACAGCCGGGCCACGGCCGGGGACATGGCCCACTACTACAGGGACTACGTGAGCAGGAAGGGCCTGAGCCACAACTTCGTGTCCGGCGCCGTGGTGACGGCGGTGGAGTGGGGGCCGCCGGCGCCGGGAGGCTCCGGGGCGCAGGACGGCAGCCCCCTGTTCCGGGTCAGCGGCTTCCTGACCGCCAAGGACCAGAGCCGGCAGCCCTTCTCTCTGCGCGCGCGCAACGTGGTCCTGGCCACGGGCACCTCGGACAGCCCCGCCCGGCTGGGCGTGCCCGGCGAGGCCCTGCCCTTCGTCCACCACGACCTGGCGGCCCTGGAGGCGGCCATGCGCGTCGGCGCCGTGAGCCCGGACTCGGAGCCCGTGCTCATCATCGGCGCGGGGCTGTCGGCCGCCGACGCCGTGCTCCTGGCGCGCCACTACAGCGTGCCCGTGGTGCACGCCTTCCGGCGGCCCGTGGACGACCCCGCGCTGGTGTTCAACCAGCTGCCCAAGACGCTGTACCCCGAGTACCACAAGGTGCACCAGATGATGCGCGAGCAGGCGGGGCCCTCGCCCAGCCCCTACGCCGGCTACCGCAGCCTGCCCGAGCACCGGGCGCTGCTCTTCAAGGAGCAGCGCCAGGCCGTGTTCCGCGACCCGCGCGGCGGCCAGGCCGTGCTCGGCGTCTCGCTCGTGCTGGTGCTCATCGGCTCGCACCCCGACCTCTCCTTCCTGCCCGGCGCCGGCGCCGCCCTGGCCGTGGAGCCCGCGCAGCCGCTCAGCGCCAGGAGGAACCCTGTCGACGTGGACCCGTTCACCCACCAGAGCGCGCGGCAGGAGGGCCTGTACGCCGTGGGCCCGCTGGCCGGGGACAACTTCGTGCGCTTCGTGCAGGGCGGGGCGCTGGCCGCGGCCAGCTCCCTGCAGAGAAAGGAGGCAGGGCGGCCGCCCTAGCGCCGGCCCTCGGCTCGCAGCAGCCAGGCCCTGAAGAGCCGGGCGGTCAGCGCGGCCCGAGCCGGGAGCCCCGGAGCGGCGAGCGGGCCTCGGCCCGCAGGAGGCGGCAGGGGCCGTGAGCCCACGCGCCCGGCCTTCCGGGTCAGAAGCAGTGGGGAACCCACCCTGCCGCGGCTTAGCCCATGGCGGGAGCGAGGCCACAGCTGGGCCTAGACCTGGGACGTGGCCGGGAGGCTGCCAGCAAGAGCAGGGGTCGCCGGGGGCCAGCTGGGCACCCAGCCACGAGGACTCCGGGCCCCAAATAAAACCAGTGCCTGCCTCCACTCCTGAGGACTGTGCTTGGCAAGGCGGCTGGGTGCGCAGACTTGGGCGCAGGGGAGGGGGTGGGGGTCCTGGAGGAGCTGTAGGGGAGGGAGTGACAGGGGACGGGGCCCTAATGTGGGGGCAGCTGGCTGGAGCCGCCTCTCCCCTCCCACCCTGTCTGCTTTCAGGCCCTTCGTGTGGGCCCCAGGGCCTTTACACAGCCCCTTGAGGTCCTGCCTTCGGCTCTCCCAGCGTAAGGATCGCTCCCTCTAGGACTCAGCTCTCGCTGCCCATTCATCCGTGGCATCACTTCAGCGCCGCCTCTGCCCACGGGGTTGGGAACAGCAGGAGGCGGCAACCGGGTCTGCCTTGCCCAGCACCAAGCAGGAAGCCGCCGCCGGCTGGGTTCTTCGGCACCAGCCCCTCAGGGGTGGGGTCCCTTCTTCGGACAGGGGCTACTTGGCTATGTGTAACCTCGCGCCCAGGTTAGCCTGCTGTAGCCGCGGGGCGGACGCTCCCCACTTCTGCCACAGACCGATGGGCAGGAGGAGGCGAGGGCGCTCACAGGCGTGGGGGGGCAGGTGCACGAGTGGGTGGGTAGTGAAGTGCGTGGGCGCGTGGAGTAGCAGGGAAAGGTGCTCGGGGTGCCCAGAATGGAAAGGGAGGTCCGAGGGGGCGGCAGCCGGGCCAAGGGGGTGGTGGCTGCCCCCCCCCCCCCCCGGGAGCGGCGCGGAGCAGCAGGCGCGTGGGCGCGGGCCCCTGGAGCTGCAGCCAGCAGAGGGCGCTCCGGGCTCGCTGGACACCTGCGCTCCGGCCCCTGCAGCGGCGCCACGAGTGGGAGGAGGGACTTTGGGGGCAGCAGGAGACTTTCAGGAGGTAGCCCCCGGGGAGCACCCCCACCCCCCCCAAACCTACCCCGGCGCTACGGGAAACCCCCTCCACCACCGGGCCCGCTGGGGTCACCAGGCCGCACACCCCCACCCCGGCAGGCAGCCCCCCCCCCGAGGCCGCGCCCGGCTGGCGAGGGTGGGGGCGGCGGAGCCGGGCACGTGGCTCGGGGTCCGGGCCCCCCCCTCCCCCGCGCCCGGCCCCGCGGTGTCCGCGGCCTCGGGGACAGAGAAGCAGGGCGGGGCGGCGCGGGGAGGGGGTCGTGCGGGGGCGGGCGGGGGTCGGCGGGCTTCCGGGCGGCGGCGGCGGCGGCGGCGGCGGCGGGCGCGATGTGCGAGCGGGCGGCGCGCCTGTGCAGGGCCGGCGCGCACAGGCTGCTCCGGGAGCCGCCGCCGCAGGGCCGGGCGCTGGGCGGGCTGCTGCGCTGGGTGGGCGCCAGGATGGGCGAGCCCCGGGCGCCGCTGGTCCCCGACGCCCCCGACGCCCCCGGCGTCCCTGCCATCCCCGCTGCGGACCCCGGCCCCGGCCCCGCCGCGCTGCGCGGGGGCACTGCCGTCATCCTGGACGTGAGTAGGACCCCGCCGGCACCTGACGCCCCCTTCTCCCCGCGGGGGACCCCGGCCCGACCTTCAGCGCGCCCCTCGGCGTCCCAGAGCGCGAACCCCCGGCCCCTCCGTGTCGCGGGTCCCCCTCCCGGGACCGAGACGACCCCCACCCCGTCCCCTCCCTCGGCTTCCACGGATCCGCGCCTTCCCGGAGCAGGGACCCGGAGCCGCTGGGACACCGCCCCCCGCTTTCCCCCAGCCGGACCCTCACCCGCGGCCCCTCGTTCTCTCCGTCCGCTGTCCCTGCCCCGAGCGTTACTTTGAGGAAGCCCTGGCCCCGTCGTCCCGGCAGCTCCTTGGCCCCCAGCGTCTGCGGGAAAGTGGAGACCCCTCCCCACGTCCCTCTTCCGGCTTCCTTTCCACTGCGCGAGCCATGGTCCCTGGGGGATTTCCCCACCGGCTGGCTCTGGGCCCCTCGGGGGTCTCCCAGACTCACCCTTCACCCATCCACCCCGGGGCGCCTCCTTCAGGGTGGAGGCTCGGTGGGGGGGGCTCTCCGTGGGTGGCAGAGCAGCGGCATGGACTGGGCCGTGGGTGTGTCTTGCGTGGGTTTGGGGAGGGGCGTGAACGTGTTTCCCCTGGTGGGTGAGTGGGGTCCGGGGCCTCTTCCTCCTCTCTCTGCACTAGAACCCAAGCCGGTCTAGGTGGAGAGGGCCGGGCTGGGCGGGGCGAGCCCCAGTGTCAGGAACCCACCCACAGGAGCACCGGGGGGGCTGCCCCCTCACCCGCAGCTGGTGGCCCCAAGACCCAGCGGGATGGGGGCGGGCGGGCCGGGAGCCTCCTGTCCCTCATCTGCCAAGGGGGAGATGACCAGGGCAGAGGTGCCCGGCAGGGGCTGGAGCCAGAGTCCCCGGGGCCCCACGCGGGCCTCGGCCAGATCCGGGGATGCCCAGGTCAGGCCGCCGCCTCGTGGCAGCTTGGGCACTCAGGAGCAGGGGTCGCGGGGGTCGCGGGCCCAGGCTGGCTCCCATGGGGGCCTGGGGGGCTGAAGACCCAGCTCTGCTGCCTGGACCACAGTGCCAGGGTCCCGGGGCCAGCCCAGCCCCCACCCCCAGTGCCGGGTGCCAAGGACGGCACAGCAGCTGCCCGGTCCTGCTCAGAGCCCTGCTGCCTGCAAACCCAGCAGGGAATTTGGGGGTGTCAGTGCCCCTCCCCCGGCCTCAGCTCCGCTTGGCTGGACTGGGGCTGCCCTCAACCCCGGGACCCCTCTCAGGCGGCAGGGCACTGGGAAGCCTCCCCAGGGTCCTGGTTACCGTGCGGGCCGTGACTCCCGAGGCTTCTCCCGAGAGCCCAGGAGCGGCAGGTGCACCAAGGCCTTCCAAGGCCTTCGTGGCCGCAGGTGTTAGCGTTCGGGCTGGGAGGCTTTGAAACGCTGACACCTGCCCCTTCCCCGAGGCCCGCCGAGCTCCCAGGTGTTTGGTGCCCAAAGGGGAGGGACCCTGGCGTTAGAGCCGCGTCTGGGCTCTGGCCCTGGGCGCGTGCACCTTGTGGGGTAGTCCGTGGCTCCGCCCTGCGCCTGCAGCTGCCGCCTGGTCTCAAAGTTCAGGTTGGGGTCTCCTGTCTGTGCTCCGGGTGGGCTGCTGCTGTCAGCTCCCCTACCCAAAAATAACACCCTCCGGCCCACAGCTGAGCCTCCCTCGCCACCTTCGAGGCTCCCAGCCTCCATGGAGACCCCAGTGGCGTTCTGAAAGGAGAGCGCTGGTAAAGCCAGGGGTTCTCTGAGAGGCGCTGTGTATGGCTGCATGCCCAGCGCCGGGCAGTGGACGAGCTGGGAGGGCTGCGGCCAGCCACCTGCGGGGATGCGTGTGGGTGTGAGCGTGCAGGCGCACGCCGGCTCTGAGCGTGGCCGTGGGCAGGCTGGTGCCACAGGAGGGAGTGGGGGCGGCCGGCGGGCGGGCGGGCGGGGAGGGGGCTCTGCCTGCAGCCTCCCTCCCTGCCCCTGGGTCCCGGAGAGGCTGGAGCTGCTCCCGGGGGGAAGAGGGACCTCGCAGCCTGGTCAGGAGCCCCTGGAGGGCGCTTCCCGGCCTGGGCGGAGCTGACGCGACTTCTCCTCTCTGCAGGTTTTCCGCCGCGCAGACAAAAATGGTGAGTTGCCCTTCTGGGCTGCTGGGGGTGGGAGACTCGGGCAGCCTAGAACCTAGAGGTCAAGAGCACGGGACGCTGAAGTCGGGAGTCCTGATCCTGGCAGTGCTGTGTGCCTTGGTTTGTCTGTCTGCAAAATGGGAGTCCTGGTCCCCTTCAGGCATTGGCGGGGGCTGTCCTCACTGCTGCCCAGCTGCGTTTGCACCCCCCCCCAGCACAGCGCCCCAGAGGCCTCGCCTGCCCCCCCCCGCCTCCTCCTGGGTGGAGGTGAGGCAGGGTGGGCCTTGTCCCCAGGGCTGATGTGGCTGGGAGGTGACAATGAGGGAGAGTTTCCCCTGCTCAGGGCCTGTGGAGGGGACCCTGGGCCCCTCCTCTCGGGTGCACGGAGCCTGGCTCAGCCGCCCACAGCTGCCAGCCCACAGGCAGGCCCCGGGGGCTCGGAGGGCAGTAGCAGGGCAGCAGCAGGTGTGAGGGGGGGCGCTCAGGGAGCCCCCCCCGCCGTGCCAGGTGCTTCTCAGGCGGGAGCACTTGAGCAGGTTCTCCATGGGTGTCTCCACGACCCCCACCCCACTTCCTGACGCCAGGGGGAGGCTTTGGGGGGGGAGCTCTGATCCAGCAGCTGGAGCTCAACACTGGTGTGGGAGTGGGAGCAGCTGTGCGTGTGTGGGGGAGGCCCAGAGCCTGTCAGGCTCGGGGCAGGGAGAGAGGTCCAGGATCCTACAGGATCCCTGGATCCAGGATCCCTGGATGCAGGCCAGGGACCATGGGAGGGTCTTTGAATTTTTTTTTTATAAGATTTATTTATTAGAAGGAGTCGGAGGGAGAGATCTTCCATCTGCTGGTTCGGTCTCCAGACTGAGCCCCGCCAAAGCCAGGCGCTTCCTCAGGGTCTCCCACGGGTGGGTGCAGGGGCCCAAGCAGGTGGGCCGTTCTCTGCTGCTTTTGCAGGTGCATTAGCAGGGAGCCGGATCAGAAGTAGAGCAGCCGGGACTCGAACCAGTGCCCGTCTGGGATCCTGGCGTCCCAAGCAGTGCCCCAGTACCACAGCGCCGGCCTCTGCAGGGGGTCTGATGCAATGCTGCAGGGGAGCAGGGGAGGGGTGTGGTGTGCAGGGAGTTGGAGGGGTGCAGGGGCTGGGGGCTGGCCTGTCATGGGGGCTCCTGTGATACGGCCTTGGCTGGCCGAGGTGGACGCCAGTCACCAGGGAAGGCCCGGGGGCCAACCCAGAAGGGCGGCTGAGCGGCAGGCGGCGGCTCCCATGAGCCTAACAGGCTGTGGGCGTGGCGGCTGGGCTCGCGCTCATTAGCAGGGACATCTGAGAGAGGCCTGCTCGGGTCTGCCGACGCCAGGTGCTGGCCGCTTGTCTTGTCTCATTGGACGGAGCCCTGGGTGGCTGGTGGTTTTGCTTCATTAGCTAATGGGGCTTTGCGTTCCGGGTAAATGTCACCCACGTGACCTGGCGGCGCAGGGGCAGGGGCCCGGAGGAGCCAGGGCAGGCAGGAGGTGGAGGCAGCCTGGGGCTGGCTGGGACTCCTGCTGTGCGGGGCAGGTGGCGGCCCCACCCCAGAAGCCCGCTCCTGGGTGGGGTTGCGAGGTTAGATGCTCGAGTCAGAAGGCCTGGGCTCAGGCTGCTGCCATGGGACCGGAGCAAGCCCCTGGCCCCTCTGTGAAATGGGGGTGGTAATGCCGCCTACATCCTGGCACTGGGGAGACCGAGGAGTGAGCCCACGAGGAGGCCTGTGTGCTCTGCTGGGCCGTGCTGGGCCGGGGGGGGGGGGGGTAGGCAGTATCGCGTTCTGTGCAGTGCAGTGCACGGAGCCTCGCGCTGGAGGTCACGGATCACACGGCTGGTGTTGGTGGGCTTCCCACGGTGGTTTGGGGGGCCTTGGTATATGGGATTATTTTGGTTTCTTTTTTTTTTTAAAGATTTATTTATTTGAAAGTCAGAGTTACACAGAGAAAGAGAGGCGGGGGGGGGGGGGTGTCTTCCATCTGCTGGTTCACTCTCCAAATGGCTGCAACTGTGCTGATCCGAAGCCGGGAGCCAGGAGCTTCTTCCAGTCTCCCATGTGGGTGCAGGGGCCCAAGGACCTGGGCCATCCTCCACTGCTTTCCCAGGCCACAGCAGAGAGCTTGACCGGAAGAGGAGCAGCTGGGACTCAAACCGGTGCCCGTATGGGATGCCGGCACTGCAGGCAGCAGCTTTACCTGCTACGCCACAGCGTTGGCCCCTATTTTGATTTGGTCTTGTTTTTGGAAGGTAGAAACCCTGTGTCCTCTCGTGACCCTGAAGCTTGAGCTGGGCTGTGGGGGCCCAGGCGCGCACTCGTGCCCAGCCTCCCTTCCAGCCCACATGCGTCCTGTCTCACAGCGATGGGGAAACACAGGTGTGGCGAAGGCGGATCGGGTCTGCGCTCCCTCCCTCTCCTCGGGCGGGGGCAGCCTGCGAGTTTGAGAACGACTCCCCCTCTGAGCCACAGGGGTCGGCCATGTGTGGGTGCTGAGGCAATGGCATGGTCCCCTCCTCGGCCTGAGCTGCGCTGTCCCTCACACGCAGAGCTGTCCCCAGGGAGGCGTCCTTAGCGCCTTCAGGGGAGGGCGTTGGCTGTGGCGAACTGGGGGAGGCTGACCTGCTGGGACCGGCAGTCAGACCAGCCTGGAGCACCAGCAAGTGGCAGGACAGGAGGAGACACAAGGAGAGGGGACAGGGACAGGAGGCAGGCCTGTCCCCTCGGCCTCCCCTGCCCCATGGCCCAGGCCCGCGGCCTCCAGCCGGGGTTGATGGACAGGCAAGACGAGCATCTCGCCATGTGGGGCGAGGAGCCTCATCTGACGCCTGCTCGGATCCACCTGCTGTGGCGCCGTGACCTGGGGCTGGGTCAAGCAGCTTGTGCTTGGGGGTGAACTGAGTGACGGCTGAGCGCCCGGCAGGGCCGACACCGGGACAGGGTCCGTGCGCCGGCGACGTTGCCCTGTGTCAGCCTTCGCGCGGGTCGGCACTGCCGGATGAGTGGGAGACACCGTGTGAACCGGGGTTTACGGTTCATTGCTGGCGGGGGTGGGGGCGGCGGGGCCCGCCTGCTAGCTGGGCCGGGGTGCCGGGGTCCCGGGGACCGCCCCCCTGCCCTCACGGCCGCGCCTGCTCCCTGCAGATGACGGGAAGCTGTCCCTGGAGGAGTTCCAACTCTTCTTTGCCGACGGCGTCCTGGACGAGCGGGAGCTGGAGTCGCTGTTTCACACCATCGACTCCGACAGCACCAAGTGAGCGAGGCCGGGCTCCCCGACGCGGCCCCCGGTGGATGAGCACCGCGCACCTGTGTGGCTGTGGCTGCGCAGCTAGGGCCCCTGCAGACCCACGCCGCCTGCGACGTGGAACGTCGCCTAACGCTGCCCCCGTTTTAAACCAAGCTCCGCTCAGGACTTGCTCAGCCCGCCCCCACAGCGCCCACACCTGTGCCCATTAGCCTCTCCCACCCCATCTCGGCCCTCACTGGCATCTCGGCACCCACCACGGGCTCCAGCCTGGCCCAGGTTCACGTGCAAAATGCCTGCTGTGCACCATCGCCCCCCCACACACAGCCTGCGCCCCTCCACCCCACTTTGTGGAGGGGGCAGAGTCCTTGCCTGGTCCCCCTCCTCAGGCCCACTCGGGTGGTGGGCACCAGAGTTCCTGGGGGCTGCCTGGGGCAGGTCTGATCATCTGGGGTCCCTTGCTAGAGAGGAGGGCACGAGCAGCCCCCACCAAGCCAAGTGCAGGGGGCCGAAGGCAGTGCTGGCCTGGGCCGCACTGGGAAGGGGCAGGTGGAGTGGGATCCTCGCCTACGGATGGACACTAAAAAGGCTCTGAGGGTCCCTGTGGCTGCGTGGGGGCTGGCAGGTGCGGGCGCTGCCCCCTGATGGGTTCCTCCTCCCTGCTGGCTTTTATGGGGGGCAGCAGGAGGTGCTGCCTGCAACAGCGGTCCCGGGACCATGGCTGGCCTCGCCACACACGAGGGCCAGGCCAAGACCTTGGCGTTGTCGGCTCTGGCGTCCGGCCAAGTGTGAGCCGAGGACATCAGCTGCCCGGGGTGCTGAACGGGCGTGGTGCCCAGAGCGCTCGGCAGGAGCCGGGCAACGCGAGCAGCGCCCGCTGGGGCAGAACTGCGCGGCCGCCTCCCGCGGAACTCAGAGCTCCCAGTCTGCGGCCCGCACAGCCCCGCGTGCAGCCCCGTGCCCTGGCCCCTGGGTTCTGCTTAGCACACTTGGGAGGTCGCCGGAGCCTGTACCACCACTCTGTCCCCAGTTCCTGGCCCGGTGCACCCCTGATGCCGCTGTGTGCACCTGTGCCGCCAGCCGCCTCCACGCTGTCGGGAGGGTGGCCCAGGGGCTAGGGGTGAGGAGCAGGGCTGACCCGGGTTCTCCAGGAGCCATGTGGACGCCTGGACAGCCAGGGCCCCACGCCACCCATCCCCCTCCCTACCCAGAGCCCCGCCCTAGCCCTGCCTTCAGAGCCCACTGTTCCCGATGAGGTCAGACGCCTTTGGGAGGGAAACTGGGGCATTGGGTACCGGCCACGCCTACTTGGACAGAGCCACCTCGGGGTGCAGGCACTGGGGGTGCACGGGATGACAAGGGGCACAGGAAGCCTTTAGCAAGCGGCACAGGGTCCCCCCCAGCTATGAGGGGTGGGGCCACCACGCTCACACCCCTCCCCTCTCCTCTCTCTGCAGCCACGTGGACACCAAGGAGCTGTGTGGTAGGTGCTTGGCTGTGTGCCTACAGGGGCGGGACTGGGGGGCCACAGGCGAGGGGCGGAACCCCCTGTGACCCCTGACCTCGGCTTCCCGTCTCCCAGATTACTTCGTGGAGCACATGGGGGACTATGAGGACGTCCTGGCCTCGCTGGAGACCTTGAACCACTCAGTGCTGAAGGCCATGGGGTACACCAAGAAGGTCAGCGGGGTGGCGGCGCTGGGGTCCCGAGGCCCCGCGGGCTGGGATGAGCTGACGGAGCGCAGCGGCCCGGGCGTGGTCCTGCCTGTGAGGGTCCGACTGGAAGCGCAAGGTTCCTGCCCAGGTGCAGGGCGAGGGGGTCCCCTGACAGGTGCCAGCCCCGACCACTCGTGGTGACCCCGTGACCTGTGGGTCCGCATCTGCTGGGGCAGGGAGGCCCGAGTGGAACCTTAAGCAATCTCAGGAGCCACGGCGGGCCCTGGGGGCGGCCCCGGGCAGGCGGGAGGGTCTGGGCAGCAGGGACCTGCATCCTGCAGCCCCCCGGGGAGGCGCAGGCGCGGCTGCCCCACCACCAGCTCACACCCCCCGGGGAGCAGAGTGGCAGTCCTGCAGGGAGCTCCTCACCGGCCCTCCGTGCGCTGCAGCCAGACAGCCCGAGCCGCTGGCTGGGGACAGAGGAGAGACTGAGGCAGGGCCCAGGGTGCAGCCCCGGGCAGCGCGGGCCCCTCCGGAAGGGCCAGCCCGCCGCTATGGAGGCCACGGGGCTGCAGCGGAGGAGGCGGCCGCACCTGGGCCACGCCACGCGCGCCCCAGGCTGTGGGGCAGGGGTGTGGGCCTGAGCTCCGCTGAGCGCGGCGTGGGCTCCCCCACGCGCGGGACCCACGCTCACAGGCCTCAGCGCGGACGCAAACCCACTCCAGAAGGGTCCGCGGCGCAGCGCTAGAACGTGGCGTGCGCACGTCGCTAGGCCCCATCGGCGTGCGTCACGTGAGCGCGTACGTGGGGTGTGCGTGGCTGGGCGTGGCCTGGAGCGCTGCGCGGGGCTGCGCCGTGGGCTCGGGGCTGCCATTGCCGGCTGCCGAGTGCCGGCTGGGCCGCGGAGTCCAGCGGCCGCTCCCCAGCTGCAGCGCAGGGCCGGGGGTCCCCAGCTCGGCCTCCCCGCGCCGTGGCGGGGCCGCGTTTCTGCCTCCGGCCCAGCGTGCCGCTGCTCCGGCCGGGAGAGGGTGGGCTCCCAGCTCCATCTGCGTCCCCCGACGGGCGTGCAGGGGCCGGGCGCTCGCCGTCCTCCGCTGCTTTCCCAGGCGCCTTAGCAGGGAGCGGGGTGGGACGTGGCGCAGCCGGGACTTCGGAGTGTCGGTGCAGGGGTGGGGCTGTAGTGGGGGTGAGGGCGTGGGTGGGGGCAGGGGGCTGTAGTGGAGGGGAGGGCGTGGGTGGGGGCAGGGGGCTGTAGTGGAGGGGAGGGCGTGGGTGGGGGCAGGGGGCTGTAGTGAGAGTGAGGGCGTGGGTGGGGGCAGGGGGCTGTAGTGGAGGCGGGTGTACACACAGCCGCCCTCCGCGTGGCCGTGCACGGGTGTTCTGCCCGAGGAGTGGGAAGCCTGCCGTGGCGTGAGGATGAGTTTGTCCTCGGAGCACCTCCACCCAGGGCTGCCGTGGAAACCCGGCCGTCTTTCTGCCCGTTTCTCGCGTGAACCCTGCCTACAGGCGCCCCTCGCCCGTGCCTGTTCCCTGCAGTCACTTGGCGTCTGCGTGTCTGTTCGTGGAAAGCGGCCACCCTGTTTCCCCCACTGCGTCGTGTCCTGTCGCTGCCCTTGGTCTGCTCGGCGTTCTCCCCTCTCTGAGCCGTGTTGCAGCCGGGAGCGCAAAGCGTGGTGGCAGGGACACCCCCCCCCCGTCCGCCATAATGCCCCACCACCTCCCGGGTGCGTGTTAGCAGGAGGCTGGAACCTGGGGGCCAGCTTGGGCCTAGAACCCAGGCCTGCAGCACGGGGTACGGGTGTTCCGAGTGATGCCCCAATGCCCTCCCCACTCTGGTTCTTGGGGTTGTACACAGGTTTGGGGCGTTAGAAGGCTAAAGAGGGGAATGGTTAAGCAGCGCTTTGTTTTGAAGGTTACAGGGGGTGGGGGAGACAGAGCGGTCTTCCATCTGCAGGTTCACCCCAGATGGCCACACGGCCGGCGCTGGGCTGGGCTGAAACCAGGAGCTGGAACTCCATCCGGGTCTCCCTCGTGGGTACCACAGACCCAGGCCCGTCACGTGCTGTCCCCTAGGGTGCGTCATAGGAAGCTGGACGGACAGCGGGCATTCACACGGGATGTGGGTGGCGCCGGGCACGGCTGGTGCTCATCGGAGAACTCGCAGGTCCCTCGGGCACGGGAGGAGTCTGAGACGGGGGTGGGGGGTGGGGGTGGGGCTGTTTCTCTCTCCCCTGCTGGCTGAGCGCAGGTGTTACTGGGTAACTCGTGCCCTGCAGCCCCGTGCCTATTGCTGTCAGCGCTGCTCCCTGTCACGGCCTGCCGATTCAGGAGCATTTCTGCCGTTCAGGCCTGGAGCGCCTAGGAGCAATCCCGTGCCTCCGGGGCCCCTGTGGTCTGCGCGGCTGGGACTTGTCCCATGGATGCCCAGGTGTTGGTTTTTTAAAAGATTTATTCGCAATCAAAGTGACGGAGACAGGGAGTCAGCTCTCCCTCACACACTGGCTCACCCCACCCACTCTGCACTTGGAGCGTCTCCTGCTGTGCCAGGTGTGCCACAGGGAGCGGAACCGGAAGCAGCGCGGCTGGGACTGGAACCGGGGGGATCTGGTGTGTGCGGGGCCCAGGACACAGTTCCTGGAGCTGACCCTTGCTGGGGCCTGCAGCGCTGGCCTCGTGGCCGAGGCACCGACGGGACAGAGGAGGAAGCCATCCAGGGTTCACTTGGCTGCCCTGGCCACGCCCACACCTGAGCGGGACTTCTGCTGGGAGGGTTCTAGAAGCCTCTGCTCCGTGTGCGGGTTGACCCCTCCCTGCATCCCCCCCATTTCTTTCCTAAAGATGTACTGATTGAAGGCGCTGAGGGGAGGCAGAGGCAGGGAGAGGACAGAGCGCTCCGTCTGCTGGGTCCTTTCCCAGACGGCGCAGTGACCGGGGCCGGGCCGGGCTGAAGCCGGCAGCTGCCTCCAGGTCTCCCACGCAGGTGCAGGCGCCCAGCACGTGGGTCTCGCACTGCTTTCCCAGGCCGTAGCGAGGAGCTGCGCTGGCTTTATCTCTCTGCCACAGCGCCACGTGGGGCTCCACTTACCGGGTGACAGCAGCTCATCCGGTCACATCTGGAGCCCGCTGCTGGGGGACTGGGTGTGGCTGGAACCGTGTGTGAGAAGGGCCGGGGGCCCAGCACGGAGCGCCCGGCCATCAGGACTCATGGCTTCCGGCCCCAGCCTTGTTCTGTGGGAGGGTCTGCACCCCCCAGCCCTGGTCAGGCTCAGGCCTGCCTCACCCCCCCCCCCCCCCGCCCTCTGCCGTCCTCCGTGGTGCGGCTGCTGCTGGTTCACCCCCAGTCTCGGTGATGGATGCTTTAATGTGCTTTCCTCGAGCTCTGTTTTCCCGGCTCTGCCAGGACCAGGCAGCATCCAAGGTGTGGGGACCGGTTCCTGGGAAGCTGGGGAGGGCGGCACAGGCGCCGAGGCACTGGGGAACTGGGCCTTGTGGTTGTCGCCTGTGCCGCGTGTGGCCTTGGTGAGCCCCCGCCCTTCTCTGGTACCAGCTGTCCAGCGTGCTCTCCGAGGGGACTTCCTGTCTGATGCCACAGTGTGAAGCCCGGCGAGTGCCCCTTGCTGCACCTGCCCAGAGCCGGCTCCGCTGTCGGTGAAGCCACGCCTGCCTCTCTCGCCTCCCCGTCCTGGACCCGGGCTTCACCGCTGGGCTGTGTGTGCAGTGGCAGCAGGCACACCTGGGAACCCACGGGCTCCTCTCTGGAGGAGGAGGGAGGGCAGGGGCCGCAAGTCCTGGCCTGTCATGGCGCCCACAGGCGCCACCACCGTCACCATGGTCGTCTGTCGCGGCGTCTGCTTGTAGGGGCCCGGCGCTGCACTCACTGTCCCGTGCACATTTGGTCACTTTGCCTGGCGTGCCCGGGGCCTGTCCTGTGCTCTCCGAGGCCCCGCCTCCCATCTCACACCAATGCAGGAGGCAGTGGGGTCCCCATTCCCCCCGGAAAGCACCGCTGCCCAGCCCGGTGCTCGCGTCCCCGCTCCCCTCCCCAACGCTCCTCTCCCCCTCCCCAGGTGTACGAGGGCGGGAGCAGCGTGGACCAGTTCGTGACCCGCTTCCTGCTGAAGGAGACGGCCAGCCAGATCCAGTCGCTGCTGAGCTCCGTGGAGAGCGCCGTGGACGCCATCGAGGAGCAGACCAGCCGGATCCGGTGCGGGTGGGCGGGTTCGGCCGGGGCGCTGGTGCCACCCCTCGGCCCTCAGGCACCTTGGGGACCGGCTGGGAGAGGCTAAATCTGAGCTGGCAGGCCATGTCCGCTCGTGGCTAACGAGTCCTGAGATGGCGCGTGGCCCGGTGTTTACCCCTGGCCGTGGGGGTAGGAAGTGCTGCGTGGGTGGCGCGGCTGGACGCGGGCACAGCGTGCTGCTGCCTGCAGCCCGCAGGGGCCCGGGCCCGACCCGCCTCGCTGGGAAGGGCGGCCGGGAGGCGCAGAGGCAGTGAGGGCGGGTGGGAGCCGACGGCTGGGCTCCTATCTCAGGAGGTGGAGGGCTGTTCTCATGCCACCTGCAACCTGGGACCCACGGGCAGGATCGGGTGTCCCAGGGGAGCCTGGTGTCAGGGAGCGCTGCTTGCTGCGGGGTCAGCCCCCTGGCGGTCGCGAACCCTGGCTTGTACCGTCCCGGGTTCAGACCAGCTCCTCTGCCCGTTCTCCCAGAGCAGCTGCTGGGCTTGGCCCTAGGGGGACCAGAGGAAGCCCCGGTTGTGCGTCCAGGCACGCTGGGGTCCGGGGTCTCCGGGCAGAGCAGCCGGCACAGCCAGGCCTGGGTGTGGGGCATGAGCAGAGGCCCCAGGTGTTTGCTCGGAGCAGCTGTGGCCAAGTCGCCTGGACTGCAAGTGTGGGGGCCGCCCTCGGGGAGCAGGGCCCAGAGGCCTTGGCTTTTGCCGGGCAGCGGTGCTGCTCGGCTGTCACACGGGCCCGGGGAAGTCACGTGGGGGGGCTTGTCCCAGGGAGAGGAGTGTGTGCTCCCCCCAGCTGTCAGTGCTCCTCCCCGCAGGCTGGGGGTCCAGCGGTCCTGCACCCCGCAGCCTCCCGCGCCGCCCTCCGTGGGCTGAGGGACACCTCTCATTTGCCCCTGGTTTGTAGAGATCCCGGGATTAACACCGGGAACGCCTGGCCAGCCTCTCCAGCAGGGGAGATCCTGGTTGAGGCCTCATTCTAGAATGTACTGAAGCAGTGGGGGGGTGTCCTTTTGCAGGGGGAGCCTGGTGAGCGGACACTTGTGCAGAGTGGGGGTGCAGGCACACGAGCAACGGTCACGCCCCTCTGTAGGGCTCCGTGACAGCCCTCTGCCCCATTATGTTCCTTGGAGTCTCACAGGGCTGCCTGTGTTTGGGGGTGCACATTCTGGGGCGCCACCGCTGCAGTCAGGGAGGGTGGGGGCCTGCACCCCTGTGCTGGGCACTGGGTCAGCCTCACCCCGGCCCTAGAACTGCATCTACAGGCACGAGGTCAGGTGTGCAGGCTGCGCCTATGGGGTGGGCACTGGGGCCTGGGGAGGGCAGGAGACCCCCAGGGCGGGGCAGGGCTTCTCACTGGGCTGCATTGCGGACTCCAAGGCCCAGCAGCTGCCGTCATGGTCCCTCTCTCCCTTGCACCCGCAGCGAGAACCACGGCAGGCCCAGCCCGGGCGTGGGGGAGACCTGGCGCCGCTCCTCTCCGCCCTCTGCCCCCACCCACAAGCTCATGGCCCCGGAACAAGGGCCCAGCCTGCCGCCCGGTGAGAGTGCAGTGGTCGGGTGGGGGCTGGCCGGGGCTCCTGACGCGGGGGGTGCGTGCTCCCCCGGGGCCTGCTGGCGTCACTCTGCGTTTCTCTTTCCTAGCCACCGGGGACCTGAAGGAGGAGGGCCTGGGGGCCCAGGTGAGCCGGCTGGCGGAGCTGATAGGGAGGCTGGAGAACAAGGTGAGGTCGGGCCGGGCACCTGCAGCCCCAGCATGGGTTGGGGTGGGTCTGGGATTAACGTCAGGGCTGTGGCCAAGACCTGTCAGGTGCGGCAGGGCACTGGAGCCCAGCCTTGAGGCTTCAGCCCTGGGGACCATGGGGCAGAGCGGAGCTGGCAGCCCGAGGGGCGTATGCAGGAGCTGCAAGGGGAGGTGGCTTCCCTTGGATCTGTGGAACCGAGGGAGGGACAGAGGTGACCAGGGAGCAGCTAACAGCAGGACACATATGCAGGGCTGGGTCCAGGGGTCGGCACTGTGAGCCTCATGGTCCTCAGATAACGGGGAGCAGAGCGCCCCTCCGGGGTGAGGGTGAGGTAGAACAATGCCTTCACCACGCAGGTACCGTTTTAGGGAGCAGGGTGCCTGATGCACACACGCCCCACCAGAAACCGAGCCCATGGGCATCGGAACCCTGGGATGGGCAATGATCCCGGGTTTCTTAGATCTTCCTGGGCTTGGCAGTTGGCAGGCCAGGAGTCCTCCAGGCCCGCCCCCCTCCCCCTGAAGCCATCTCCCCGGGTGGGAGCTGCTCAGCTGGACCCTGGGCCCGGTTGTCATAGCAACACGGCAGGAGCCTCCAGAGGGAGGTTCTTTGAAGCTTATTTTTAGCACCCGGGTCGCCCTAACAACCAGGCTCACTGGTAACCAGGGAGCACCTGGGCGTCCTGGAGACGGGAGCAGGCCTTTTCCCCATCTGATTGGCCCAGGAGGCAAGCAGGGGCCAATCTACGCCCTGGCTACAAACCCTGCCCTGCCTAGGCCCCTCGGCTGTGGGCTGGTGCGCTGGGGGCCTCCCCCCGGCAGTAAACCACAGGGAACCCTGGTGCCAGTGACGGGATGGGGTGGATGGCCCGTGCGGGCTTCAGGCCGTTGTGGCGTGTCCCACAAGCTGGCCTGGCCAGGCCCGGTGCTGACAATGGCTCGGGTATTTACCAGGTGTGGCACCCACAGCACAACCCCCGGGACTGGGGACTGAGGGCCCAAGTGACCATGCCCCTCTGCCCCAGAGTCCAGGGCCAGCAGGGAAGAGCTGTCCTGTCCCAGGCTCTGAGCGAGCCCTGTGCACGGAAGTCGGATTGCGCTGTGCTGTCCGTAGCCGCCGCAGCCCCTGCGACCTACAAGGGGATGGAGGCCTGTCCCCCCAGCCCCAGCGCCAAGGGCTACCCCCACGTGATCCAGGGTCATCAGGGCCCAAGGCGTTTCCTGGAGGCCTCCCTGGTGGAGGCGGCCTCCTGCTCCCGGGTCATGCCGTGATTTGTTTCAGACGCTGTGGTTTGACCTGCACCAGCGCCTTTGGGATGAGGAAGGCACCCCCATGGTGAGCGCGCACGCCCCCCCCCCCTCCGCTGCAGGGTGCTGCTCCAGCACTTGTCCCCCCCTCCCGTCATGAGGCTGGCAGGGCAGGAGGAGACCCTGGGCTGGGGGCAGCGCAATGCGCTCCGGCCACTTGGCCAGAGGCCCCGTCCCCGCTAGGGTCTGTCTGCGCCTGGGTGGGGGCCGGCCTCTCCTTGTTTCCTGGGGTGGGGGGGGTTCAGTTTGGACCCCGTTGCCCTGGCTCCCCTGAGGGTGGTAGTGGGGGCGGGGCTGGGTCCTGGACAGAGTCCTGGGGAGGGGGAGGAGCCCAGCCAGCGGCCTGGGCGGGGCTCACTCTGCCTCTGTCCGGCAGCACCTGCAGCTGATCCGGCAGGAGCTGGCCGTGTGCCCCACGCAGCTGAGTGCGTTCCTGGACGCCCTGCGCCCCTACCTGCGGGGCACCGCTGCGGCGAGGAGCTGCTTCCAGTGAGTAGGCTCGGGGCGCCGCTGCCCCGCCCAGGCAGGGGTGGGGAGTGGCTCCAGCGCCCGCCCTCAGCTCACTCTTCTGTGAATGGGCCCCCCAGCAGGCGTGCAGGGCCCGGGAGTGGACGCGGAAGGAACAGGGCTGAGCCAGGGAGGCTCAGGGGGACGCCCGGGCCCTGCTGTCCCTCTTCATCCCTGTCCAGCCCCTGAGGCCCACGTTGCTCCTGGGCAGGGTGGAGCCCAGGGGCCGTGGGCTGTCCCCATGCAGCGAGCGGTGCCTCGCCCCTGCACCTGCTCGCGGTCCTGCCTGGCCTGCCCAGTTCCTCTCTGGGAGCTTTGGCCCGGGGTACAGGGCTGTGCGGGGGGCAGGGGGCGCAGGGCAGGTGGCTGCCAGAGGGAGTCAGGGTTCAGCTGGGGGAGGTGTACGGCGCAGAGGTGGCTCCAGGCCTCCGGGCCTGCAGGCCCAGGGAAGGGGAGCAGCTGGGGCCGGGGGGGGGCAGGCAGGGAGGGGGAGCTGGCCTGGCCCTGCTCTGTGGGGGATACTGGAGCCCCCACGCAGGAGCGGGACGCAGTGCGTCTGTAGTGTCCACAGCTGGAGGAGGGGAGGGGGGAGGTGGAACCACCCCCTGCATGGGGTGGTCATGCCCCCAGCACTGCCCTGCACAAACCCTCTGCCCAGGGCCGGCAGGACCAGGCTGCTCCCTCTGGGGGCAGGGGGTGTCCACACTGCCCCCAGCCCTGCCTGCCCCGGTCTTTCCCCACAGTGGGGGTGGCCTCAGGCAGTCCGGCCCTGAGCAACATCGGGTGGGCCTGTCAGGCGGGGGCCGTGGGGGCAGCAGGCTGCCTGCCCACCTGGTCAGAGGTGCCAGCTCAGTGCTGTTTTGGGACAGAGCCAGAGGAACGGCCTGACTGGGGCCTCACGCGCCGTGCGGTCAAGCTGTGCCCTGAGCATCTGTCCTCGAGCGCCAGGGGCCCTGCGAGGCCGGTCCTGCTCTAGGTGGGGGGGGGGGGGGTACGGTTGTGTGGGGATCCAGCGCCTGGGCCTGGCCCCTCCGTGTTGCTCCAGGCGGAGCAGCAGCAGCAGCAGCCTGGAGCCCAGGGACAGTCCACACTGCCTCACTGCCCCCTGAGCAGGTGCCGGGGTGGGAGGGAGGCCCCTGGGTGTGGGTCGCCCCGGCGTGCCTGCATCCCCACTATGCCTCACCCTGCTGCCCTCCCCCTGCGCCCTGCAGCATCGCCGCCGTGAGGCTGTCGGACGGCGCCACCTTCGTCATCTACGAGTTCTGGGAGACGGAGGAGGAGTGGAAGAGGTGGGTGCTGGGGGCCCCGGGCTGCCCTTACTGCAGATGGGCCTGAGCGGGAAGGCAGGGACAGCCCTCTGGCCACGCCCCATGCAGGGGCCCAGCTCTGGTTCTAGGGCTTGCTGGAACTAGGACAGCCCAGCCCCGAAAACATCTGCTGGACTCCTCCATCCTTCCTGCCCTGAGAGCTGCCAGGACGGTCAGCTTGGTGGGGGACACGCCCAGCTAAACACTGGCGGCGGGGGGGCTGGGGCAGTGGCCCAGTGAAGGGCTCAGGGTACCCCAGACACCCGTTCCTTACCCCTTGGTGTCATCTGCAGGAGGCAGGTGATGACCCCACCCCCTGGAGAGGTGGAATCGTGCAGTAGTGGCCACAGGGCCTGGAACCCTCTTCGGGTGCTGAGGCTGGTTCAGAGCCCGAGGCAGGCGTGCCCCGGGGACCTGCTGGGCCCTGGCAGGAAGCGGGCAGTGCACCCCCTGCCCTGCCACTCGGCTCCAGCCAGGGACCAGAGAGCAGAGAGGGGTCTCGGTCAGGCCCGGCGCTGGCAGCCTGGACCTCCCTCAGCCCCGCCCCCCACTTCCAGGCACCTGCAGAGTCCTGAGGGCAAGGCCTTCCGGCACGCCAAGGTGGACGCGCTGAGCCAGCCCGAAGCCCTCTCGCGGATCGCCGTGCCAGGTACGGGAGTGTCCTTGTCCCTACGCACACTGCTGCCACTGCGGACAGCGGCCAGGGAACACAGCAGGAGTGGGCGAGAGCCTCAGCCTTGGTGAGGCCAGCACTCAGGGGGACACGAGGGGGCCCCCTGCCGCACCCCCGTGCATGGGCCTTCAATCCGGCCTGGCCGCCGCAGGGCCACACCGATGCTGGCCCCAGGCAGTCGGTCCCACACGTGCTGGCTGACACGTCCCTCTCCCGCCCCTTCTAGCGGCCTGGTGCACCGTGGGCCGGGAATGACCCTCGCCGTGGCCTGGCTAAGGAGCCGGCGGCCCTGCCGTTTCTAGAAACCGCTCTTGGCGCTGACTGCTGTGTTCTCGGCCAGAACATCCGTTCCCTGCTCCGACTGGGCAGGGGGCCCGGTGCCTGCCAGAGTAGGGGGGCGCCTTCCCCCTCCCCACAAGGAACAGCCTCCAAGTGGGGCGCCCCCCTCCAGCCAGAGAGGCTCAGCGGGACTCCCCCCCCCCCCGGAGGGGCACAGCGGCCCCCCTCCTCTTCCCGTAGGAGCCGTGACCCTGTAGTGCCTACCCTGGGTATGGGCTGAGCCCACGTAGCCTGCGCTGTGACGCCGACAGCGCACCCAGCACCCAATAAACGCTGCTCGGGAGCGGCCGCCCGCTGTCTGCCTCCGTGTTCCGGACACTGCAGGTGCAGGTGGGCTCCTGTGTGGGGGCGGCGTCTGCACGACCTGACTCGTAGCAGTCAGGGAGGTCAGGGACCCCTCTACAGTGGGACATGTGTCTGCCAGCCCGGCAGGTGCACAGGGTGGGGAGCCTCCCAGTGGGGGTGTCCCTGAGTCTGGGGGGCTCTGTCCCCCTGAAGCTGTTGCCTTTGGCCACCTGGGGCCCCATGGCCATCAGCACCGACCCTCCTGCCACCCAAGGCCCACAAAGTATCCACAGCGACTCGGGCGATGCCGGACAGGCCCAAGCTCAGGGTTTGTACCCCACGAGGACAGAGCCCAAGCTGGCAGCGGAGTCTGGGGGGTAGGGAGGGAGAGAGCAGGGTCCAGCCCTGCCCTCTGCCCCGCACACAACAGGGCAGGTGGGGGGGGGTGGCCCCGAGAGCTGCCAAGCAAACCGCGTGCTGAGGCTCAGAAAAGGGCATTGAGCCACGGCAGCATCGGGCGGGCCAGCCTGGGCACCCAGGACGCCTCCTGCCCTGCCCAGCGCAGCCCGGCTGACCCTCTGAGTGCTGTCCCGCCCTAACCCCCAGGCCTCTGCCTTCGGTGGCTCCCCCGCCCCTGGTAGCAGTGGCCGCCTGCCACCCACGCACATCCCACGGAACACAGGGTGGGGCTGGAGGGAGCTGGGGACTCGGGTGTCTGTCCCCATCCTCAGCTGCTGCTGGCTGCACCTGGTGGTTCTGTCTGCAGGGGGCTGAGGCTCTGTGGGGGGCGTGAGGAACTGGGCATGCTGCGCCCCTTCCTCACGTCCTGCCCGCGAGCCCCGGGGTGGTGTCTGCTGGAATCGGGGTTGGGGGCAGCGGGCTCTGAACAAACTCAGTGCCAGCCCCGGCAGCAGAAGCACCCCCCCTACCCAGGCCAGGTGCCTGCTCCACGCTCAGCCTTGGGTGAGCCCCAAGTCCTGTCTGTTGACGGGCAGGGTGGCGCCAGAGGAGCCCACTCAGTCAGTCCCCGACGGCAGCGAATGGGATTCTCACCTGGCCCCGCGCAGGGTGCGCCAGGCACTCAGGAACCGGGAGCTGCTCCAGCTCCACCCTGAGCTGTGGCAGAGCCGGCGAACAGGCTCATCAGCCACAGGCAGCTGACACCCACCTCCGCAGGACACGGCGACTCTGCCCACCAGAAACACGGACGCACTGACTCAGACCCCAGGAGACCCGAAGCCTCGGGAGGAGGGCAGAGGGGCAGGGTCGACGGGGGAGCACAGCCGTCGAGATCCCCCACCCCTGGACTGTGCCGTCTGTCTCTTACCTCCATCTTACACTCTCCACGGCCCTGCTCTGTGCCTGCGCTCGCCAGTGGCTCCAGGCTCGCAGATGCCAGGGGCAACACGTGTGGGTCTGGACCCAGCGTTCCCCGAGGCACAGGGAGCCTGCAGCCCCCAGGGCACAGAGCAGGGGGCCAGGCAGGGGCTGGCCTCGGACAGAGCTGCGGCACCTGCGGGGGGCGCTGTGCTCGGCTGTCAGGCCCCTGTCTGAGCAGATGCATGGCTCAGCCCCCTGCGGAGGAGTGTGGAGAGGCCCACGAGGAAGGGCATTGGGACGCATGGGGACAGGACGAACACGGATGCGGGAGGAACCAAGCCTGGGGCACACACGGGGAGCACGGGGGGGACAGCAGCCGGAGCAGGAAGTGCCTAACACAGGCGCAGGGGCAGAGCGCAGGCCGCGGCAGGCTGGGCCGGCCCGCATGGCTGGGAGGCAGCAGCAGCCCAGGCCTCGCCCTGCCTCGTCCCGAATACCTCACCTCGCCCCGGGGGACACCAGGTCCGCCAGGGTGCCCACTGTGTCGAGGCGCCCCGCCACCCCCAGGACACGTCCTCACCTTGCGTCTCCCGGCAAGCCACTGGGCGCTCACTGAGCCCTCGCTGTGCCCACAGAAAGCGGACGTGTAGCAAAGACTCCTATACCACCCCCGCTCATACTGCGAAGGGCCAGAGTCCGCCCCCAAAGCGGGCCCCTGCCCCACTCCTCGTGCGGCCTGACCCCCGCCCACCACACCCCGTTCCTCCACAACTCAGCTGAGGGGTCCGGCCCAGCCCTCGCCCTGCTGGCCGGCGTGGGGTGACCGAGCGACTACTCCCCAGACACAGGGTGTGGCCAGTGAGGACCGCAGGAGCACCCCATGGCCCTGCTACCCGGGGTCAGCACGTGCCCCATGGTGAGGGCCCCCCACCTGGGGCTGGGCCTGAGGCTCACTCGTGCCGCACCTCGCAGGGACCAGCGCAGGCCCAGTCCTGGCGGGCGGCCATGTAAGTACGGGAGAGACAAACAGCACAGGGCTCCTCTCTGTGGCAATGAAAACACCCCCAGACACCCCCGGTTCCGGCCACACAGTTCTGTAGCCCGAGTGCTACACCTTAGAGGGGTCAAGTGCACGCATGTGGACGGGTCGACTCGCCCACCATGGCCCAGCGCATCAGCCTGCCTCCTGCTGGCCGAGGAGTTGCCTGCAAGCCACGGGTCAGGAGCGCCGATCCCTGGGGCACCAGGACACTCTCCAGTCCCCGCAGGGTCAGCGCAGAGCGCGGGGCACAGCCCAGGAGCGGCCAGGCCCTCACTCGCCTCTCGTCTCCCTGCCCCTTTCCGTGCCTTCCACAGGGCCTATGGCGGCCCCTCAGCCCCCCTGCCCCAGGAGTGACGGCCCCACAGGGTCGGCGGCCCACGTGGCTCCCAGGTCCTGCCAGGGAAGGACACGGAGGCATTCCTCAGGGCCCCCCAGTCCCAGGGGCTTGGGCCCAGAGCCCGGTGAGGCTAGCTGGGCGCACACTGATCCCTGGACCGCTCCCGGTCATGGGCAGGATTTGGGCACTGCCACCTCAGGGGATGCCACTTCTCACCTCCTGGGCACACACCCCATGTCTCACATCTCGGCTCCACAAAGTGGGCTTCCCTGGGCCTCAGCCCCGGCCCCATCGTGAGGGCCCTGTGTCCCCCAGCAGAGGAACCCCCGTCCCACGCCTGGGTCCTGTGACCGTGGCCTCAGGCGGCCAGTGGATTTTAGCACAGCCTAAGGAAGCAGCCAGGATCGTACTACGCGAGGCCAGGTCCTCGCTGAACGACCACTGGACCAGACACACAGGGGCTGTGGTCATGCAAGGCCCAAAGCAGAGACTGGAGTGAGACGACTCCAACCAGGGCGCCGGGACGCCGGCAGCCACCAGCAGCGGGCAGGGTGCGAGGGGGGCTCCTCCCCTGGAGCCTGGGGAGGGAGCGTGGCCCTACTGACATCTTTGTCAGCACTCGTGGCCTGCAGAACCGTGGGCCACGTGGAGGTCACTGGTCACAGAGTACACGAGAACCTAATGCATTCCCTCCCAGTCGGCCTAGAAGCTGGGTGAGCAGAGCACAGAGAGGCAGGGGAGCAGAAGGCGTGCATCGCTCCAGCACCTTCATGGCAGACACAGAGCACACGGTGGTCACGGACCCCGGCCCAGGGCGCGGCGGGGGCCCTCCCCACACTCAGGACAGCTCCTGAAGGCCTGCATTACTCCAGTACCTTTATGGCGGACACAGAGCACATGGCTGTCGCGGTCGGTCACGGTCACAGCCCCAGCCGAGGGCGGGGGAGCTGGGGATGGGGGGCGGGGGCTCCCCACGCTCTCAGGACAGCTCCAGGATGGCAGCCAGCGTGCTCTGCCCGAAGATGAAGGTGCCGATCAGCACGGAGACCACGCCCCAGGCCTCCAGGCAGCACCTGTCAATCAGAGACCCCAGTGAGCTCACACTGGCCAGGGCACGTGCCCCACAAGACAAGCACACAGGGCAACACATGGCAGGAGCCCAGGAGCACCGCGCCAGGGACACGGGCCTGGCCCCAGCTCAGCCTGCAGGGAGGCCGCTGAGATGAGGCCAAGCCCAGCACCCAGCATCTTAAAACACACCACGCCTTCCCTGACCATCTTCCTCCCTGGCGTTTTACCAAAGGCAGAGAAACAGGGGGAGGGGAGACAGCAGCTTCCTGCCCCCGTCCTCCGCACTCCTAAGCATCTGCTCAAGTGCCCGGGAAGTGAGGCGGGGGCCGGCACTCCCATCACACAGGCTGCCCACGGCCAGGGCACAGGGACAGAGGAGGCGGACGCAGGGCGGGCGGTTGCCAGGGCCCCACCTCCAAGCCTCATAAGGCAAAGACCAGAGCTGCAGACACACCCCCCTGCCCCATCCACAGAGGCCACGAGGAAGCATCTCACAGCCGCGTTCATCCGGGGCACCTCGTGCCTGGCAGCAGCTCGGACAGGTTTGGTGGACCCGGAGCAGCCCTGAGGCTTGTCCATCGAGGCTCCGGCGAGCTGGGCTCACGGGCCAGGGTGAAGGCAGTGAGACCTTTGAGACAGCTGCAGGGAACACGCTGTGGGGACCAGCCGGCCCTCGGGGGCCCATTCTCGGCCCAGGGTGGGTCAGAGACGGCCAGCAAACTTCTCAGTCCAGGAGGCCGCCAAGCCACCGTCCCGCTGGAACGCGTGAGAGAGATTTTGTCAACAGCCTCTGCGAAGGGCAGTCCGTGGGCGCTCTTGTGATGCGGTCATCCTGGATTCAGGGTGAACCACGGGCAGGCGTCTGCCTTGGGGGAGGCCCAGAGAGAAACCGGGGGGAGGCAGAGGCAGAGGAGACGCAGGCCACGGGAGCTGGATGCGCTGGGCCCAACTCCTGCCCCCCAGGCCGTGAGAGCACCATTCCTGGCTCTCGTCCGTGAGCCTTTGGCACGGCAGCCCCAGGAAACACATACCGCTTCTCCACCGGCCTCAGCCTCAGTTTCCCCTCTGTGGAGAGGGGACGAGAGCCACATGGACCCCCAGCTTCCGAGGGTGCACTGAGCTCGGCCCTGGGCCTGCACACATTCTCCTTCCTAAGGTGGCTGAGCCGCGCACGGGGCACAGAACAAGGTCCTGGTCCCACCAAGAGGCCGGCGCCCAGCAGAGCACTCCGTCAAACTTGTGCCCAATCCCGACTCCCTGGTCTCGCAGCAGCAGAGCAAGCCGGTGGGGACCTGTGGGGCCTCCCGTGCATGGTGGAAGATGGGGGTGAGGGCCTGGCCCAGAGGGGGCACAGAACCTGCTCCCGCTGACACACGTGCTACCCCAGGGTTGGGCCAGCACCTGGCCTCTGTGACCCAGGGCCAGCCCACCTCCCACTCTTGCACTGAGCCAGACAGCAAGGGAGCAGGAGGTTGCACTGCGGGGCCTCCAGAGGCTGGGAGACCCAGGTACACTCCAGGCTCCACCCAGAGAGGGCCTGCAGAGCCGGCCCACTGCCCACACCCCCGGGCACAGCCCAGAGAGGACACTCACTTGGCTCTGGGTCCAACGGGCTCAACATCCATGGCGCAGATGAGACACAGACCTGCAAAGCAGACACAGGGTCACCCAGCTGTTGGGCTCCATCACCACTCGGCGGTCCTCAGGGTCCCAGCAGGCCAACGAGGCTTCTGCCTAAAGCCGGCTCCCCCGACCCCCGTTGGGTCCCCTCCTGGTGAGGCGAAACAGCAGGGCAGTGAGTGGGCAGGGCTGGACTTAGGCTGGGGTCCCTCACAACGTGGCTGGAAGGCTGGGGATGACATGGCCTCCTGGGTCAGCAAGCAGGTGACTGCGTGGAGGCCACGGCCATGTCCACCAACCACAGCCAGCAGGGGACGGCCACGGCCATGTCCACCAACCACAGCCAGCAGGGGACGGCCACGGCCACGTCCACCGACCACAGCCAGCAGGGGACGGCCACGGCCATGTCCACCGACCACAGCCAGCAGGGGACGGCCATGGTCATGTCCACCAAGAACAGCCAGCAGGGGACGGCCACGGCCATGTCCACCGACCACAGCCAGCAGGGGACGGCCACGGCCATGTCCACCGACCACAGCCAGCAGGGGACGGCCACGGCCATGTCCACTGACCACAGCCAGCAGGGGACGGCCACGGCCATGTCCACCAACCACAGCCAGCAGGGGATGGCCACGGCCATGTCCACCAAGAACAGCCAGCAGGGGACGGCCATGGCCACGTCCACCGACCACAGTGGCCTCCACTTCCTTTCCCTTTTTAAATGCAGCGCCACCTCACACACTCAGAAACGCGCGGTGGGATTTCCTGTGCCTTGGGCACATGGGGGCCCTTACACAAACTGATGTGCCCTGGGAGGACCAGGGTCACCCCCTGGGTCCCTTTCACAGTGTGGGAAGCCCCGCCCAGCCCAGCCCAGGGCTGTTCCCAGCACAGGCAGCTGCTGGGGCCAGAAGGACGTGGAACTGCACTTGAACCTTGAACCCAGCAGCACAGACCGGAGTCAGAGAGGGAGGTGCGGTTTGCGTACACACACACACATACACACACACACACCGCCCCTCTCTGGAGGCTCTTGCCAGACCCTGGGGGCCGCCTCGCCCCCCACTCCTCGCCCTTGAGCCCCATGCAGTCCTGTTTTCCAGGGATAGGGCTGGCATGGTCAGGCCCGCAAGTGACCCTGTCACACAACCCTGGGTTCTGCGCTCGCCTGCTGGGCTCCACGTGCGTCCGTCTCCGTGAGCACCCATCTCTGAGGCCCTTCCTCTCCCCTTTCCCCACGACCCATGGGAGAACTTTAAAAGCCTGCTCACGCCTCCAGTACGGGGGCTGGCCGGGGCACCCGGGACACTCAGCCAAGGGCCCTCCTCATTCCCCATCTGGTCCACGGGGGCTGGTCGGGGCACCCGGGACACTCAGCCAAGGGCCCTCATTCCCCGTCTGGTCCACGGGGGCTGGTCGGGGCACCTGGGACACTCAGCTAAGGGCCCTCCTCTTTCCCCGTCTGGTCCACGGGGGCTGGCCGGGGCACCCGGGACACTCAGCCAAGGGCCCTCATTCCCCGTCTGGTCCACGGGGGCTGGTCGGGGCACCTGGGACACTCAGCTAAGGGCCCTCCTCATTCCCCATCTGGTCCACGGGGGCTGGCCGGGGCACCCGGGACACTCAGCCAAGGGCCCTCCTCTTTCCCCGTCTGGTCCAGGGGGCTGGTCGGGGCACCTGGGACACTCAGCCAAGGGCCCTCCTCTTTCCCCGTCTGGTCCACGTCCTGCCGTGGCACTTGCAGGTGAGTGCTGATGGAACAGGTCCCACGCCGTGAGCACCCACAGTGCAGGAAGCCCTGAACCCCAGCCCACAGACCTGCTCCAGCCCGCCCCTCCAGTGCCCCCAGGGCTCTGGAAGCTCCCCTCTGGCCTCCCGGGTAACTCTGGCTGTTGAAGTACAACTTCTCGCTCATGCATGGTGGTCCCATGGGAAGATGCCCATCCCAGGGCCAGGGTGGGAGCTTCCCAGTGGGTCTTCTGCATCTCAAATCGCGTACATCTCATCCCCCTCTCCACTTTTATTTACAATAAAACAACCTTGCAGCAGTGTGGCTGTGGGGATAACTCGGCTCTGCCACACTCCGACATGCTGCCTGGTGAGGGGAGGGGTCCCTGGACCCTGATCTCATCTGTGGGTGCTCTGACCTTGACTCTGCCACACCCCAACTATGCCACCTGGTGGGGGGAGGGGTCCCTGGACCCCGATCTTCTCACCCATGGATGCTCTGGCCTCGGCTCTGCTGTGCCCCGACTATGCACCCCGGGGTGGGATGGGTCCCTGGACCCCGATCTTCTCACCCGCGGGTGCTCTGACCTCGGCTCTGCTGTGCCCCGACTATGCACCCCGGGGTGGGATGGGTCCCTGGACCCTGATCTTCTCACGCGTGGGTGCTCTGACCTCGGCTCTGCTGCACACGCTATCCGTGGTACCTGGGGGGGGGGGCAGTGTCCAGGCCTCTCTCTTTTCTCCCTTTGGAGGGGGCGACAGCGATGTGGCCACCAGGTCAGGGCAGTGGAAGGGAAAGGGAGTAAAACCCCAGCCCTGTGTGGGGCTCAGCACCCAGGCCACCTTCCCCGGGCCCTGACCTCCAACACAGGGGCCCCCGCAGCGATGGGGCGGCAAGGACACGGGTGGGGGGGGGCGGGCGGCAGCGCTCACACAGGGGCCCCCGCAGAGATGGGGCGGCAAGGACACAGGTTGGGGGGGGCGGGCGGCAGCGCTCACACAGGGGCCCCTGCAGCGATGGGGCGGCAAGGACACGGGTGGGGGGGGCGAGTGGTAGCGCTCACACAGGGGCCCCCTCAGAGATGGGGCAGCAAGGACACAGTGGGGAGCCGGGCAGCAGCGCTCACCAGGGAAGATGAAGATGAAGAAGGAACTGAGGCCGCCGATGATGCCGATGACCTTGCTGAGGTCGGGCAGCGCCAGCGCCATGGCGAGCGTCACGGTGACCCACAGAACTGTCAGCGGCACACGCACCCACGGCCCGGAGGGGTCGGCCAGCACCCGGGACCCCCAGGTCCCCCGGCAGCTCCTCGTCCAGAAGTCCTGCATCACCGACCTGCAGGCAGCACCATGGGCGACACGCGTGGGCATCCCCCCAGCCCCAGGGGCTCCGCCACCCTGGGAGCAGGCAGCCAGCAGCAGAGTGCGGGCCGCCCCAGGCACACCCCCTATGCTCCCTGTGCCTCCACGTAACAGAGCCCATGCGGCAGCCCCACCCCTGGGCCAGGCCCCACCTGCCCAGGAAGAGCACGATGGGGTAGACGGTGACGACGGAGACCGCGAAGAGCACCCGGGCCACCACGACGGCCGCGTCGGTGCCCGGGTAGGACATCAAGACGTCAGCAGAAACTTGCGACCCGAACGTCAGGAAGCCGTAGACACCTGGCAGGGAGCAGAGGTGGGGGGGGGCTGATGAGCCACGTACGCCCTCCCTGCTCCCCGGCTGGACACACGGCAGCGCCAGTGGCTCTGCCACCCCACATTTTCCCTAGGAGCTGTCAGAAGGTTCTAGAAGGGCTCCTGTTCCGCTCTCTCCCAGGGCTGTCCAGTCTGAAGACTGTTACCCTGCCTCACCACGTCGACCACCCCCAGACACCTGCCACACATCCCGCCTGACAGCTCAGAGCCAGGGCCAGGGTCCCACCCACACGGGGCTGGCTGACAGAGGCCAGCAGCACCCTGGGAAAAAGCAACACCCCCCACCCCACCCCCCCCTCGCTCATACAGCACCCCAGCAGAGCAGCTGACATAGCACAGCGTCCCAGAAGCAACAAACCAAGACCCAGGCGTCCAGCACTACCCAGAACCACTGCAAGGCCACGGCACCAGGACCAGAGCGCCACCCCGTGTTGCTGCCCTGAGATATCCACCTCTGGCCCGAAGCCATGGCCGTTCCAGCTCCTCTGTGACCCTGCCGCCCTCAGCACCACGGCCATCTGCAGGGGGCACCTGGTCCCCAGGTCACCGCCCTCTCACCGGGGGCTGTACAGACCGCCGGCCATCTGCAGGGGGCACCTGTCCCCAGGTCACCGCCCTCTCACCGGGGGCTGTACAGACCGCCGGCCATCTGCAGGGGGCACCTGGTCCCCAGGTCACCGCCCTCTCACCGGGGGCTGTACAGACCGCTGGGACTTCCTCTGCCCGAGGCTATCTGAGTAGTCATAGGAGTTCCTGGGGAGCCACAATCCACTGCAGCCCAGAGGCTGGACAGCAGTCAGGCCCGAGGCGGCCCGTGTCCACGCCGAGGACGTGCTGTGTGGTCCTGGGCATGTCACAGCCCCTCTGACTCACTCTTCCATCACCCTTGAAGACCCTGTGCCCCTGCACAGCGTGCCACGCTCAGGAGACGGCTTGGCACACTGCTACCCGGCTGCGGTGACCATCGTCTCTACCATCCCCTCCTGCACTGGGGAGGGTGTGCAGGTAAGAACCAGGCCAGAACTTGGGTTTCCGCTTTGCACCTCTGGTTGTGAGACCCTGGATGAGCTGCGGAAGCCCCCGAAGCCTCAGTCTCCCCACCTGGGAAACGGATGGGCACTGAGACCTTGCGGAAAAACATGCGGACCGCTCAGCACAGTGACCAGCACAGGCCCCAGCATGCAGTGGGCTTCCTAGGACCCCTGCCACGACCTCCCTGACCCCTGCCACTACCTCCCCGGCCCTGGCCCCGGGCGCCCCAGGCGGGGCCTCACCTGTCAGCGAGTAGACGAGGCAGCAGCCCAGCAAAGACAGCACGGAGACCAGGGCCCAGCGGGCGAGGCTCTGCCCCCGCATGCTGCAGTACACAGAGACAGCAGCCTCGTGACACTGTAGACAGAAGGCGCAGCTCAGAAGGACGCGGGCGGGGGTGGGGGCAGGGGGGTGTTGGGCTGGGGGCGGCAGCAGAAGGCGGGAACGCAGGATGCGCAGACCAGACTGAAGACAGCACCCCATGGGCAGACCCTCACAGGCCCGAGAGCCCTTGCGTCACGTGACACTCCAGGGACCAGACCAGCCGTCTATGGTGGAGTGCCTGGGCCTCAGTGCCTCACACCCTGGGGCAGGTGCCAGCAGGTGCCACCAGCAGCCCCACCCCAGCTCAGACATGTCCGCACGTCCCGGGGTGGGGGACAGTCACTCCACAGAAGGTGGAAGGATGGTCCAGCAGCGCGGGGGCTGCTTCCTGGGTCAGGGGCTGACGATGGCCATGGAAGAGCACGCCCTTAGCATCCCCCAGGTTCCATGTGGGACCAGAACCTCGGACCGTTCCCACCGTCACATTCATCTGCTCACCAAACACACCGATGCCTCCTTGCTGCCACTCACTGAGCCCGATGCCCGGGCCCCTCTCCATTGCCCTGGGGCCTCTGCCTGCGTCCCCCACTCCACTCCTGGCCGGGCTTCCCTCCTGGTCCAGTGGGCCAGGCTCGGCCTTTGGGGGCAAGCCCCCGTGAGCACTGTTCCCGGGCCTGTCGGCTGGGGGAGGCAGGGATCTCGTCGGCCTTGCTCTGGGCCCCGTCGCACCTGGGACAGACGCCCCGGGGTCACCCACTGGCCTCCCCTCGGCTCCACAGCTCACCCTCCTTCAAAGGCTTGCGGAGTCTGACGGGCGACAGTCGGGGACGCCGCTGAAAGCAGCGGCCACACGACCCACGTTCTGCGGGTGGGTGAGGCATCCCGGCCGCCCCCCGGGTTCCAGCCCGAGAGTGGGATGCTGCTTCCCCAGGGGCCGAGGCTCAGGGCGGCCGTGCCCCTGGGCTTTCAGCCCTGGGCCCCCTGCTCTCCTGCAGTCCCGGCGCTGCCGGCGAGCTCCGCCAGGCAGAGAGGCCTTCACAGCCCCGGGGACCTCAGCTGCGGGCTGCACCAGGCTGTGCCTGACCTCCCACTGCTGCACGCTCGCAGGGCGCCCCGGGGAGCCCTGCACGGCTCCTCCCTGCCTCGTCCCTCCTGCTCTTTTACAGACAGCAGCTTCCAGGGGCCCTAGAGCGGGGGCTCCACTGCAGAGGCACAGCCGAGCTGCTGCAGGCAGGAGACGGCGGCACAGGCGGGCTGCAGGCAGCCGCCCTGAGGCTCCCGAGCTCGGTCTCCAAGGGGCAGACAGGGCACAGGAGAGACAGCGGCCGGTGGCATGTAAGCTACTAGGTGTTCAGTACGGAGGTGGGACAGAGAAAGAAGACACGTTCAGGTGGCCCCCAAAACCACAAGCAACCCAGATGTCCATCAAGGGACAGCAGTTAGGACGCGCACATCGCCCATCACAGCACCTCCATCTGAGTCCTGGCCACGCTTCCGCTCCCAGCTTCCTCCCACGGACACCCTGGCAGACAGCAGTGCTAGCCCTCAAGTCCTTGGGCCTCTGCCACCTCCACGGGAGATGCAGACTGAGGTCCACACTCGGCTCCGGCCTGGCCCAGCCCCAGCTGCTACAGGCAATTAGGGAGTGAACCAGCAAATGGAAGATCTCCCTCTTTCCACCTTTCAGATAAAAATGAAAATCAGTAATTTTTTTTTTAAAGATTTATTTACTCGAGAAGTAGAGTTACAGAGAGAGAGAGTGTGTGTGTTAGTTCTTCCATCTGCTGGTTCACTCCCCAAATGGCCACAACAGCTGGAGCTCAGCTGATCCAAAGTCAAGAGTTCCCACGTCGGTACAGGGGCCCAAGCACTTGGACCATCTTCTACTGCTTTCCCAGGCCATAGCAGAGAGCTGGATCGGAAGTAGAGTGGCTGGGACTTGAACCAGTGCCCATATGGGATGCTGGCACTGCAGATGGATGCTTAACCTACTAATCTACTGCAACACAGTACTGGCCCAATAAATTTTTTTTTTTTTTTTTTTATTTACTCGAAAGTCAGAGTTACATGGAGAGAGAAGGAGAGGCAGAGGGAGAAGACAGAGGTCTTCCATCCAGTGGTTCACTCCTCGGTTGGCCACAACGGCCAGAGCTGTGTCAATCCAAAGCCAGGAGCTTCTTCCGGGTCTCCCACGTGGGTGCAAGGGCCTATGGATTTGGGCCATCCTCAATTGCCTTCCCAGGCCATAGCAGTAAGTAGAGCAGCTGGGACTTGAACTGGTGCCCATATGGGATGCCGGCACTGCAGGCAGCGGCTTCACCTGCTATACCACAGCACTGGCCCCCCAATAACAATGTTTTTAAAAGGACAAGTGAGCAGGCAAAACGTGGTGTATCCACATGGTGGAACGCTATTTGGCCACCGGAGGCTGAGTCCAAGCCACACACAGTGGCCAGGAGTCCATCATGACAAGTGCAGCCTTCAGGCTGGGGAAGCGAGGACAGGAAGCCACTATAGAGGGGAATGGGGGTAGGGCATGGCCCAGCACTGTGGCCACCTGATAAAGCCACCACCTGCAGAGCCAGCATCCCATGTAGGTACCCCTCAAGTCCTGGCTGCTCCACTTCCAATCCAGCTCCTGCTAATAGCCTGGAAAGCAGTGGAGGATGGCCCAAGTGCTTGGGCCCTGCACCCACGTGGGAGACCAGGAAGAAGCTCCTGGCTCCAGATGTGCCCAGCTCTGGCAGTTGTGGCCATTTGGGGAGTGGACGGGCAGATGGAAGACCCCTCCCCCTCTCCCTCTCTCCTCCTCCAACTCTTGATGGAACAAGGACGTAAGTCCCAACCATTTCAGGTTCCTGCTCCCCTGCCTTCTTTCCAGAGACCAGTTCAGGCTCACAGCCTGCGATCCTCCCCAGGCCTGGGAGCCAGTGCGCCAAACCTGAGGTACCAGTATGGAGAAGCTCAGCTCCACCTACTGCTGCCCCCTGACCCCTGACCCCCAGCCCACCTAAGATACACAAAGGCCTGGCCTGCTGGGGACCTGGCCTGTGCCACGTGCTGGGTCTGCATGCGTGCGGACAGCTGCCCCCCAGCCCTGCGGGTTTATCTTCTGTGTGTTAATTCATTCTGGCTCCAAGTTCGTACCCTGTCTCCTGTGTTCTGTGCCCCTGTTTTCTTACAACTCTTTCAAATAAATACGTTTTTAAAAAGGGGGTGACGAGCTCCCTTCTGGGGGTGACAAAAACCTTCTGAAACAGACCCCCGTGAGGGGCCAGACTGTGGACGGCTGAGCCACTCAGGTGCCCACAAAGGAGGGCAGATGGCCCAGGTGGTGTGCCGTCCTCCACAGAGCTGGTCCAAACCGACCCTGAGCCCCAGGGTGTGGCCACACAGGCTTCGGGGGGCAGGGGCGCCCCAGCGCTGACGAGGGTGGGGGCTGGCGAGCTTGAATCCGGTCAGTTCCTGACAACCACAGATGACCCTCCCCTCCCTGTGGGGGTCCCCACCCCACCCCACCGGCCACCTTCTCCTCCACTCAGTCTCCCCCACCCCAGATCCTGGGAGCCTCCAGCCTGAGCCCCCACCCACACCCATGGATTCCGGTCCCTCCCGGCTCCTCCCCATGGCGTCTGTGTCCTTGGAAACCACGGTTGCCAGGAGACATGGCTGAGCACAGCAAGGCCAGGGCGAGAGGGCAGGCAGCCCCAGCATGAGTCTGGGTGACACATGGTGCTGGGCAGGGGAGCAGGGCTGGGGGACGAAACGCAGACACATGGGGACGGCACAGATGGCACAGCCGGCCCGGCAGACCCTTCAGAACACCGGGAGTGAGAGATGAGCAGTGAGGAGGCCGCCGCTGGGCCGATGCGAGGCACTGCCTTTTATAGGGAAGAGGAACGCAAAGGGCTTGGGGTGTGTTTTTTAAAAAAATAGTTTTCCAGGAAAATTCAAGATAAAGAACAGAATCAGAGCTGGCTGATGGACAAAGGAGGGAGAGTCCTCCGCAGGCCTGTGGGTCCTCAACAAGGTCCCTGCGTGAACTTGACCTTGCTGGTGCTGCAGGGGGGCAGGCTTGTGGGAGGCGGGGGGTGAAATTCCCCACAAATCAACACGAAGGACCGCCACCTGCCAGGACACCCACAATGGCCAGGTCAGCCGGGAGCCTGGACACGAGCCCTGCCCTCTCCCACCCTCGGCGCCTGCCGCTGAGCCCTGGCAGCTCTCCCAACGTGGCTCACCTGTGCTGACCTCTGCCTGGACAGCACAGCATGCCTCCCGCACGCCCCCTGGTGAGATTCTACCCACACAGCCCGGCCCTTACTCCAGGGACAAGCTGCTCGACCCTGCCCACTCAGCCACCTCCAGCCGACCCTTCCTCTCCACGGTCCCCTGAGCAGCACCCACCTGCGTCTGTCCTGCGGTCTCGAGGCCCAGGGACAGTCCTGGGACTGTCCACAGAGGAGGGCGCAGGCCCAAGAGCCCAAGCTCTACCTCACACCACAAGCACGGGCCAGCGACTCATGCCTCCCCGTGCCAGATACCTCCCCTTCCCCCAACACCACCTGCAGGCCAAGAACCCCCTCATCCCGGAGCAAGACCTCCAATGCCTCCACACTCTCCCTGGGGAACGCGGCCCCCGGGAACGTCTACAGAGCTGACGTTACCTGAAAGCCGAAGCAGATGGTGGGGAAGACGCTGAAGACGGAGGTCCAGGAGGACGGGCTGTGGACAGACAAGGATGGGTGCCAGTTAGAGAAGGGCACGACGTGTGGCCACCACACGCTTCGGAGCCGGACAGAGACAACACTGGGGCCGGGAAAGTGGGGGTGCTCCCCAGAGGCCACGTGCCCTAAACACACCACACGGGCAGAGCCTGCACAAGGCAACAGCTAGGAGGCACTCCCAGCTTCCCGGAGGGTGCCAGCCTCTCCCCCACGGACCCCAACGGCACAGGGCCAGCTTGACCTCTGCCCGGGCCACCAAGGGGCAGGAGCGCACACACAGATTCCTGAGGTCCAGGCCCGTGAGCAGCACCCCCACCCCTGGCGAGCCCCGCTTCCCCTGATGAGCACCTGTTAGGTAGGAAGCTAGAAATCAGCCTATGTGCGATAGAGGACAACAGCGCATCTGCAGGAGCTCACCGTGGACGCAGCCCGGGACTTCACACCACAGAGTCCTGCCCAGACCCTGGTCACTTTACAGGGCTCTCAGCCTGCCCCCAGGACCACCTCTCCTCAGCCCAGGTGGGTTACCCGGCCTGCTGACCCAGGCAATAAAACCTTTCCATCCTTTCTCGAGGGCAGGCACCTCTGCCGGGGCCAGGTGCGCTCCCCAGTCTGACAGCACCGAGCAGTGACCTGGGGAGGAAGCTCACCTACTCACACCAGCAAACTCTGTCCCAGAGGGGGAGGAGGAGATGAAGGAGAAAGGGCGGGGAGAACCGGACCTCTTTCCCCTATAAGCGCCAGCCTCAACTCTCTCCTGAGCCGCCCGTCTGGTCTCCCAGCTGGATTCTCCACACTTAAACATGTAACCTTGCTTTCCCCCATCGGAGTGACTGGGCACCCTCTCTGGGATTCTGTCCCATCCGTTCTGACAGATGCCCCCTCCCCCACAATAAACCTTGCTACCTTGTTGACCACTGCTCTGTTTCATGTTTGAACTCTTTTAAGATTTATCTTTATTTGAAGGACACAGTTAGAGAGAGAGGTCAAGACACAGAGAAAGGTCTTCCATCTGCTGGTTCACTCCCCAGATGGCTGCAACGGCTGGAGCTGAGCTCAACCAAAGCCAGGAGCCAGGAGCTTCTTCCAGGTCTCCCACGTGGGTGCAGGGGCCCAAGGACTTGGGCATCTTCCACTGCTTTCCCAGGCCATAGCAGAAACTGGATCAGAAGAGGAGCAGTCGGGACTCAAACCGGCATTCATACGGGATGCTGGCACTGCAGGTGGTGGCTTTACTCACTATGCCACAGCGACAGCCCCCAAACTCTTTATTGCATGAAGACAAGAACCTACACCACCCATCTCCACTGACACCTCTTCCTGTCTCCTGCTTGTCCAGAATCACAGTCCCCAGAGAGGGTGGCCATACAGGGCAGGAGGGACTCAGCAAACATGCTTAGGCATTTGGGAGACGGGGAGCTTCTCCCAGGCATCTGGGCGAGCCCAGGCCTGGAAATCAGAGACCTGGCCGCGGTCAGAGGGAGCTGTGAGTAGCAGGCCAGGCAGACAGGATGCATGGCCTTTGAGACGTAGGTGGGGCTGTAAGCTAAGGGATGTGGGCAGCTCCCGATACTGGAGGTGGCCAGGAAACGGGTCCTTCCTTGTGTCCCAAACGACATGGCCCGTGCACCCCTGCACATCAGCCCAGGGAGGCCCTGCCCGGCTCCCGACCCTGGAGCTGTGACACGACACATTGGTCTGCCAAGCCACAAGCATGCGCTCATTCGTCCCAGCAGCCACAGGAAACCGAGGCAGTGGGGCTGCCGCTCTGGCAGACTCGGACTTGGGGGCCGGCCCCCAGTCACCCTGCCCAACGTGCTTACGTGGCTCTGTGAGGGGCAGCTGGCCACACCTGCCCAGCCCCGGGCCGCAGGTGCTGTCCCTCTCATTCCCTGGACTGTCGAGCACACAGATGAACAGTGGACCCTGCCTGGCCCATGTCCATTCTCCCCTTCAGCAAGAATGTGGCGCAACCTCTGCCCCAGACTCCAGAGACCACAACCTCCTCCTTGACCCCTTGGGCGCTGCAGCTCGTCACGTGACTGTAAGCACCAGGGAGAAACCCCGTGCCCAGGGCTCAGCCCCATGCAACCCAGAATGTGTGGGGGCCAACCGCCCCAATCCTCCCCAAGTTTTATTCGCTGACTTCTGGGCTCGCTGTCTATCGTCCTCTACACCAGGCTGAGCTGTGAGGGGCTCCCCAGGTTCCCCCAGAACCTCTACACGCAGCCTTATTCAGAAAGCACGGCCCAGCCCATGGGCCACCGTCCCTCCAGGCAAAAACACAGACGCCCAGGGGGACAGCCACGAGGGGACGCGGGCCGAGCCTGCAGGACCAAACTTCCACGCCAAGGTACAGAGACGGCTGCCCAGCACCGGGAGCCAGGAGCGGCAGGAGGGAGGCTGCCTGGGAGCCCCAGGGAGTGGAGAGTGCACGGCGCCACCCACGCCTTGGGTTTAAGCTTCTCCCCTCCAGGACGGTGTGTTGTCTCCCAGGGTGTGTCCCTTGGACACCCACACCCTCCGCACCCACCACTCTTTCCAGATCCCCTCCCCCCACTCAGGGCCACACGCCCCTGCCCAGGGAACAGGTCTTGGCATCCACGGCCAACACCACCCGGCTTTCTCCCTGTAGCCTGGATCTCACCAGCTGTGCTGCGCACATGGGAGACAGATCTACAAAGCAGCCCTGTGAGACGGCTCCACGCGTCTCCAACCTCCCTCCCCTGCCCCGGCCCACACTCTTCACCCTGGGCCAAGAACTCACCCTGACGCCACCACGCCCACCCCCGCTGGTTGCACAACTCCTAGGGCCTGGTGGTTAATGACGACGGAGAATCATATGACACATATGACACGGGGCCCCGAGCTGTGGCACAGTGGGTGAAGCGGCCACCTGTGCTGCTGGCATCCCGAGACCCGGCTGCTCCACTTCCCACCCAGCTCCCTGCTAACGGCCTGGGAAGGCAGCAGAGGACGCCCACACGCTGGGGCCCCTGGATCCACGTGGGAGAGCAGGAGGACGCTCCTGGCTTCAGCATGGCCCAGCCCTGGCTGTTACTGCCATCCAGGGTGCGAGGCAGCAAGGGCAGACCTACTTCTAACTCTGCCTTTCAAATAAATAAAAACATCTTTAAAAAAGAATCTTAAGACACAGAGCAGAGCGTTAGGCACAGCCCCCGAGCTGACACTGCCGCTGGCAGTCTGGCTTCAGGTACGCCCACACTCTGCCCGCTTCTCATGGCCAGGAGACCACCTGGCCCGAGGCCTCGGAGCCGGCCAGGGGCCTCCTCCCTGCCTCAGAACAGGCGGGGGCTCAACAGGTGTCTCCCAGGTCTCCCACCACGGTCCCAGGACCCAGCGTGACTCCCCCTGCCCAGGCTCCGGCATCTGTACCTGGGGTGCCTCTCAGTGCCGGGACCTGGTCACCCCAAGTGAGCACCACACGGGTCCCCAAGGAGGAGCCTTGCCTGGGCTTCGCCTCGTCAGACGCGGTGCATCCAGTGGCCAGAGTCCATGGCGTCCCCCCCACCCCTCCCCTCCAGAAGCTGTCCCGTCAGACTCACCCCAGCGAAGGAGGGGGCTCGCGGACGAGGCCCTGGGGCCGGAGGTAGTACTGCGCCGTGATGACCAGGGCCAGGTAGCAGGCAGCCAGCGTGCCCAGGATGCTGACAGAGGGGACAACACAGGCCCTCAAACCCAGGGTCAGGCCCAGCGGGCACCCGACACCCAGCTCTGGCCCTCCCACGGAGGCCGGCCGAGCCCTGCGCCTGCACAGTGGGGTGGCGTGGGGGCGCTCTGGACGGAGCTCGGCTGGAACCCCCAGCAGTGCCCGGCACAGCCGTGGATGCCGCCGCCAACAGCTTCCTCCTCAGCCACAGAGGCCAGCGGCCACTGGGAGCTGGCCCCACAGTCAGGACGGCATCCACTCAGCCACGTCCGCGAGGGCGGGGCCCCTGGGCAGGGAGCCCCTCAGGGGCGGCAGGCGAGGCGGCGGCTCCGGCTTCTGTGTCCATGACCTGCCTCACGTGGAACAGCGCAAGGCATGTGTGAACCTGCGTGGAGATGGCGGCCAGACCTTGCCCGTCCAAAGCGCATGTGAAGCTTCTGACTGCAAAACGCAGCAGAGGATGTCTGTGTGCGTGTCTGTGCACATCGGTGTGTGCACCTGTGTCTTAGCCTGAACGCACACCTGTGTGTCCGTCTACGTGTCTCACTGCCTTGTGTGCACCTGTGTGTGCGTCTGTGTCTCACTGCCTCGTGTGCACCTGTGTCTGTGTGCATCTCACTGCCTTGTGTGCACCTGTGTGTGCATCTGTGCGTCTCACTGCCTCTTATGCATGTGTGCCCAGCTGTACATGCATCTCTGCACCTGCTCGTCTGTGTGTGCACCTGTGCGTCACTGTGCATCACTGTGTGTACCTGTGTCATGTGTGCACCTGTGTGTCACTGTGTGTACCTGTGTGTCACTGTGTGCACCTGTGCATCACTGTGCATCACTGTGTGTCACTGTGTGTACCTGTGCACCTGTGTGTCACTATGTGTGCACCTGTGTGTCACTGTGCGTCACTGTGTGTCACTGTGTATACCTGTGTGTCACTGTGCATCACTGTGTGTACCTGTGTCATGTGTGCACCTGTGTGTCACTATGTGTGCACCTGTGTACCTGTGTGTCACTGTGTGCACCTGTGTGTCACTGCGCGTCACTGTGTGTACTTGTGTCACTATGTGTGCACCTGTGCGTCACTGTGTGTCACTGTGTGTACCTGTGTGTCACTGTGCATCGCTGTGTGTACCTGTGTCATGTGTGCACCTGTGTGTCACTGTGTGTACCTGTGCACCTGTGTGTCACTGTGTGTGCACCTGTGTGCACCTGTGTGTCACTGTGTGCACCTGTGCATCACTGCGCGTCACTGTGTGTGCACATCTGTATGGACATACTTGTGTGTCACTGTCTGTGCACCTGTGAGTCGCTGTGTCCGTGTGTGCGTCTGCATGTGCATCAAGTCCTCTGGTTCAGGATTTCTTGTTCTGCTCATCTTTAGGGCCGGCCCTCCAGCTCCATGGGCTCCTTATCCCGGGATCCCACCGGTGTGGGTGTGGCCTGGGAGTGTCCCAGTGCTGCTGACTGACAGGCCCTGCTGTGTGGCCTGCACAGTGGCCTCTGTACTGGGCACGCGCAGACTTCTTTTCTCATCACTCCCCATGAGGGCCGAGTGGTTAGCTTTCCTACCGTGGGGGTTACGTGTAATGTTAGTTCCATGAATGACTACGTGAACTTCGTGTTCTCACAGGCATTAGGGATTCTCAGTCACCTAGGTGTGACCTGATGCACACGAGGGGACGTGACGGGTTCTATGCGAATGTGATGTCCTCTCCTCGGGGGACCTGAGCGCCTGCAGATGCTGGGGTCCACGGGGAGTCACGCAACCGATGCGCGTGCGTGGATGCCAATGGGCAACCACTTTGCCTGGCGTCCGCACCATTTGTGCGACGTGTTGTTCTCCCCTCTCCCAGTGGCAAGGTCAACCCCACGTCCCTTTAGCCCAGGTGGACAGCAAGTGCGTCACAGAGTTCGACAAGACTGGGGCAGGGCCGTGGCGGTCTTACCTGGTATACTTCTGGAAGGCAATCTCCCGCGGGGCCGACAGCGGCAGGATGACCAGCGCCGAGATCAAGGGCAGCGTGAAGCGCTGGTCGGCGTACCAGGGCTGTGTGGTCAGCAGGGCACCGGGCAGAAGGGAGTCGCACACTGGCAGAGACAGGGCAAGGAGCTGAGCTGCACGGCCATGGCCCTGCAGGTCCAGGAAGCTGGGTGGGGCTTCCCGCCTGGCTCTGGCCCTGGGGGAGGCTCCCCATGGGTGCTCAGTCAGCCCCAGGAGCCCAGGGATGGGATGGGAGCGAGAGACGGGGCCAACCACCAACCACCCCGCAGGCAGACTTGAGCCATGGAGCTTCCAGGAGCAGACACCGCGCCGAGCACTGGGACCTGGCCCCAGGCACACAGACACGTCACCAGGCCCAAGCCCCTTGCTGTTTGACGCAGGTAATCAAAGGTTTCAGGGGCCCACAGGGGATCGTTGGCCACAGCACAGGGGAAGCTGAGCTGCTCTGGGTCTGTGTACAGCTGTCTGCTGCTACTGCCCAGTGAATTATCTCAGGAAGACTGACCAACTGGACGTCACGAACTTTCGGGAGAGTCAGGGCAGGGCTGAGCCAGCCAACTCTGCTCCAAAGAAGGATGGGCCAGGGTCCCGGGGGCACCAGGCTGGTACCAGGCTGGCACCAGGGATGCTTGACAGGGCTCGAGGCCTCCACCCCACACCCGGCCCCTCCCTGCAGGCTCGAGGTCTTTCCACCTGGCCTCTCAGCCAGCTGGGGCTCCTGCTGCCCCACCGTTTATTTATTTTTTTTTAGTATTTATTATTTTAAAGTCAAAGTAACAGAGAGAAGGAGAGGCAGAGAGAGAAAGAGACAGAGAGAGACAGAGAATGCACGAGCGAGAGAGAGGGAAGGAGGGAGGTCTTCCATCTGCTGGTTCACCACAATTGACTGTAATGGCCAGAGCTGTGCCGATCCAAAGCCAGGAGCTTCTTCCAGGTCTCCCACGTGGGTGCAGGGCCCCAAGGACTTGGGCCATATCTGCTGCTTTCCCAGGCCACAGCAGAGCTGGATCGGGAGTCGAACAGCCAGGCCTTGAACCGGCACCCATATGGAGTGCCGGCACTGCAGGCAGTGGCTTTACCTGCTACGCCAGAGCACCGACCCCTGCCCTTCCTTTGAAAGGCCAGGCCCAGAGCCAGCATCCTGTCCACCACACTCTGGAACAGAACTGTCCCTGGCCCACTGAGTCCAGGGCAGGGGACAGAGACCCCACCGACCTCTCAGTGGAAGCTGCACCAAAACGTCTGGGGTGGTTTTCACTCTGCCACAAATATGGACAATCCGGAGTTGGCGCTCTGGCAGGACACGTGATGGGGAGGTCACGGGCAGCCCGAGGTGGGGGTGACTGGCAACACAGGTGAAGTGGCCCCCACTGAGCCCGGTGGGGCAGCAGCCGTGGAGGCAGCAATGGGAACTGGTGGCCGGGGGTGGTTTGTGTTGCTGCTGTAAGACAGCCCCTTTGGGCTGGCGCTGTGGCCTGGTAGGTGGAGCCACAGCCTGCAATGCCGGCATCCCCTGTGGATGCCAGTGTAGTCCCAGCTGCTCCAGTTTCTATCGAGCTCCCTGCTAATGTGCCTGGTGCTTGGGCCCCTGCACCCACATCGGAGACCTGGAAGAAGCTCCTGGCTTCGGATCGGCCCAGCTCTGGCCATTGTGGCCATCTGGGGAGTGAACCAACAGAGGGAAAATCAACCTCTCTGCCTCTGTAACTCTGCCTCTCAAATGAATGAATGTTAAAATAAACCCCTTTGTTCTCACCAAAAACCCTACAGAGCCAGCCCTACAATCGACAGGTGAAGCGCATTTTAAAATCCGGAGCCACAGCTCAGCCCCGAGTAACAGGAGAGCTGCGTGCGGACTCCACCCCTGAGCAAGCTGGGAGGGAGGGACGTTCCCCAAGGAGAGGAGGCGCCTCCCCAGGGAGCTTCAAACACCCGAGACAAGCGACAGAACTGAAGGCAGGAACAGGCCAGTGTGCAGCGCAGCTGGGGGCTTCGACAGCCCTCCCAGAAACGGACGGCGGGACTCGGACGACAGAAACCAGCGAGGCTGCCACGACAGATGCACGCCGAGCTGCCGGCCAGCCTGACCTGAGGGCGCTCCTGGCACCCTGGACAGGAGCCGCGGGGATCCCCACCTCCCAGAGCACGTGGGCCGCTAGCACAGCTCCCTCCTCAGCCAGGGGCCAGGTCTCCGACTGCCAGAGACGGTCACGCAGAGCCTGCGCTCCGACCACCGGGCCATTCAAGCAGAAGCCGAGAAGGCATCTCGAAAACTGGCCATCCACCGAGAAGCACGGCACACCAGGCAGAGACAGCGCAGCCGACACTTGCCATGCGTGCAGAACGTGCACACAGGCCACGGGCGGCTAGTGCAGCCCCGCCGTCCCAGCAGGAAAGCCGCGACTGGGTCCCTCCGGGCAGCAGCTGCACCTCCCCATCTGTGCGGCAGGTTCTCGCCACGAGACGCCAGCCGAAGTCTTGGGCCCTTTCCCACGACCTCGCATCACTCGCATCCTCCCCCACCCCGCCAGGAGCTCAGGCTCCCCCTGGGGCTCCACCCGGCACCCCACTTCCCACTCGCCCTCGGGGCCCCGGCTACAGGCACTCACACTTCTCCAGCTGGTCGCCGATCACCCGGAGGAAGGCCACGGAGATCATGAGCAGGTTGGCGATGAAGCAGGCCTCGCACAGCTGCCCGACCGCGGGGCCGCACAGCCCTCGCACCACGCCCTGGTAGGTGCTCTGGCCGCTGCAGGCGGCCGCGTAGCCCAGGATGACCAAGCCACTGACGAGGAAGACCAGGGACACCTGCGGAACAGATCACCGAGGCGGGTAGGCGCCGGCCGCCCCTCCAGGCACTGTCACCCCGGTGCTGCCATCAGAGCCGCACAGTGGGTGGGTCCTGCCGGCCTCTCGGGCTCAACATCCATCAGCCTGGGATTCGGACAGCTTTGTGCCTCAGCGGGACGCAGGAGGCGGCAGCCCCCCATGTCGCCTGGTGTGGTAGCGTGGCAGGGAGCAGAGCGGTTAGGAAGCCGGGGACGAGTGGGCAGACCCGCCTCTGCTCTTCCCTGTGTGATGGGGACGGCATTGTCCCCGCAGGGACTGCCACAGCATTCGAGGTGTGGGGCCTGGCCCCCGGCACAGGGCAGGTGGGCATCCGCCCTCTCCAGCATTTTCTGTGCCTCCACCAAAGTCTTAGTCTCAGTCTTCATCGTGAGCAATCACACACGCGTTGAGGGCCTTGAGCCACCGTGGGCAGGTTCCTGCACTTGCCCCAGCCGTGTCCGTCTGTCCGTCCACCCATCTGTGTCTGGACGAGCAGGGGAGTGACCTGCAGGCCTCATGCTACTGCCCCCGAATCCTCCACTGTGCCTCTCGCTCCCGGGGGCCTGGTCCTGGCTCAGTCCCTCCCTCTGGTGGAAAGACACCCACATGTGACATCATCACCGACTCCAGCTCACCTCTGGAAGACGCCCCACAGCCACCCGTGCCCTGGGAGCAGCGCGGCCCTGCACGGTCCCTCGGTCCCCTGGCCACCCGCCCCTTTTCCCATGTTCCTGTTCTCTCGCGTCCAGCTCCTTCCACGCAGCACAGACATGGGCGGGACGTAGCCGCTGTGTCCCTCCGACGCGGCCCCTATTTTGCTAAGCATGACAGATGACGGACAGCTGGCTGACCCTCAGACCCCAGTTCTAGTTATGAAGCCTCTACGGCCAGAGCTGGGGCCTGCTGCTCTTCACAGCTGCACTCCGTGTGCACCAACGACGGCGTTGTCGGCTCACCCACGGGGGCTCAGCTCCAAGTCCCCTCCTCAGAGGGGCCCTCGCTCACCACCCTGTGTCAGGGCACCTGGCCCTGTCACGCGCACTCCGGGCACTAACCCACACGCCTCCATCACATGACCCCATCACAGGGGCCTTCCGGGGGCCACTGCCTGCGATGCCTCCATCCCGTGTGAGCACCAGTTTGAGTCCTGGCTGCTCTACTTTCAATCCAGCTCTCTGCTTACGCACCTGGGAAAGCAGCGGAAGATGGACCATGTCCTTGGGCCCCTGCACTCATGTAGGAGACCCGGATGAAGCTCCTGGCTCCAGCCTAGCCCAGTCCTGGTCATTGTGGCCATTTGGGGAGTGAACCAGTTGATGCAAGATCTGTCTCTGTCTCTACCTCTCTCTGTAACTGTCATTCAAGTAAATTAATCTTAAAAAAAAAAAAAAAAAAAAAAAAAAAAAAGGCCGGCGCCGTGGCTCAACAGGCTAATCCTCCGCCTTGCGGCGCCGGCTCACCAGGTTCTAGTCCCGATCGGGGCACCGGATTCTGTCCCGGTTGCCCCTCTTCCAGGCCAGCTCTCTGCTGTGGCCCCGGAGTGCAGTGGAGGATGGCCCAGGTGCTTGGGCCCTGCACCCCATGGGAGACCAGGAGAAGCACCTGGCACCTGGCTCCTGCCACGGATCAGCGTGGTGCGCCGGCCATTGGAGGGTGAACCAATGGCAAAGGAAGACCTTTCTCTCTCTCTCACTGTCCACTCTGCCTGTCAAAAAAACAAAAACAAAACAAAACAAAACAAAAAGCTCACCACAGAAAGGGCAGCTCAGGGCCAGTGTGGTGGTGCAGCGGGTTAAGCCACTGCCTGTGACGCCGGCATGCCCCATCAGAGCACTGGTTCAAGTCTCGGCTGCTCCACTTCAGATCCAGGTCCCTGCTAAAGGGCCTGCGAAGGCAGTGGATGGTGACCCAAATACTTGGGCCCCTGTCACTCATGCGGGAGACCCCGATGGAGTTCCCAGCTCCTGGCTTCTGCCTGGCCAGCCCTGGCTGCTGCAGCCATGTGGAGAGTGAAGAAGCAGTGGATGGAAGATCTCTACGTCTCTCTGCCTTTCACACCAGTAACACAGACGCACCCCACCCCCATCCGCCTGGGAAGAGCCGCTGGGGAAGTCCAATGCGGCTGGGCTCGTTTGGGGCTCTGCTTCCCAAGGATGCCTGGGCTCCGGGCTCCCTGCCAGGGGACAGCAGGACACCCAGCAGGTAGGAGCTGGCTGCCCTGAGGCCCCGCAGGCCTGGCCCAGCTCTGGGAGGGAGCTTGGGCAGTGCGCAGCAGCACTGGGCTCCATGTGCATCCGGGAATTTGCCTTCTGTTGTTGAGCTGAGACCAGCAGGCAACAAAGACGGGCTGGGGAGGCAGGCTGCTGGGAGACGGCTCCTCCGGGCCACAAGGCCAGGCACACAGATCAGGCACAGCGACGCTGCTGCTCCTGCCCACCTGCTGTGGGTCAGCCCGCAGCAGCCATGGTGGCAAAGCGTGCCGTCGGCCCAGGGCCACAGGGGGAGGATTCTCTTCCACCCAGGCAGCAAGAAGGGCGGCAAAGCCAACCCCGGAGCAGAGCTCACGAGCCAGGCAGCGCAGCGGAAGCAAGGCTCGGAGTCCCACCCGGAAGAAGGGAAGCCCTCTCCCCCTGCCCAGAGACCCCGACACGCTTGTCGGGACTTACCAGCTCCACCAGGAGGGCGGGGAGCACGCCCCCCGCCCTGTGGAAGGCCCAGGGAAAGGTGAGCAGGCCGGCACCCAGCGCAGACTTGAGGAGAATGAAGGCAGCGCCCAGCGGCGACAAACTGGGGGCGGCGGCCAGGAGGGGCTTTTCTGCAGGGCGCCCGCTCTCCGGGCTCTGGGACTTCATGGCTGGAGGCGGCAGAGGGAGAGGCCTGTCACCCCGTCTTCCTTCCCTGTCCTCCACGTTCAAGGTGCCTTCCGGGGACCTGGCAGAGAGCGCCAGAGCATGGAGCAGGCCCCTCTCCTCGGCCCCCGCTGCCTCTCCCCAGGGCAGGATACCTTCCTTCCCCCAGGACTTCTGCGCCACCCCCAGAACCTCACCCCCGCCTGTGGGTCTCCCTGAGGCCTTCCTCCTGCCCACTCTTCTCTTCCAGACCTTCCTCTTCCCCACTCACTTCTGTGCTTTCCCCCCAACACCTGCACCCACAGGGCCCGACCCCTCCTTACCACCAAACGCAGACACACAGCCAGGGAACCCAGACGGGTTCTGCCAGGTGAATGAGTGAGTCCTCCGGTCATTGGGCCCCAGAGGGCACATGCTGGGGTCAGGACCCCACGCCTACGCGGGAGGAGACAAAGGGACAGGGCCGCCAGTCCTAACAGCAGGCAGCTTCTGAGATTTCTGACCTGCTCATGGAGTCTTAAGACTCCCCACCCAACCCGGACCCCGTGCAGGCCCCTCCCCAGGGCGGGGCCTTCCAGCTGCCCTGGAGGGTTAGAGGGCGCTCAGCTGGGGCCATCGGGGGGCAGGCACCAGCACCTGCCCTCACCGCAGTGCCCTGGGAGGCCCTGACCCCGTCTGGGGTGGGGGTGGGGTGGCACGCACGGGGCTCAGGGCTGTCGCTCACTGGCCGAGCCCTCAGTCCCACCTGCGGCAGCACAGGTCGTCTCCACTCCCTTCCCACCCCACCTGGCTCTCCTCTGACTAAGTGCGTGCTCACACCCACCTGGAGGCCTTGTTGAGCGAATTCTGACTCCTTCCACCTCGGGCAGATTCCCGCCACGCTCCTGGGAGAGCTGCTACAGCTGGTGCTGGCCACGCTCGAAGCCGAGCAGCAGGACGGCCGGAAGCAGGAGGCGGCCGGTGAAGGCTGGGTCCTGAGTTTGGCCCTGGAGCCCGCGACCCCTTCCCATGGTGCAGCGCCAACGTGAGCGCTTCCAGCGTGAGCACCAGGCCCTGGCCCCACTGGTGCTGACTCAGTGGGTCCAGGACACAGCCTGAGAATCTGCACTTCTGGCAAGTGCCCTGGGGAACACCCCACACGCGCCATGGAACCCAGAGACCCGCTGCTGTCAGTCAGACAGCCTCGACACCAGAGCCCGTCCCTACAATCCGATCTGCAGGGCGCCAGATGTCCCGCGAGAGGCTCCCCGCCCCCTGACCCAGTGGCAGCCTGTGCCCACCTCTGCGGCTCCTCGCAGCAGCTGCCCAGAAAGCGCTAGAGCAGCGAGGAGCGCGGGGCTGGCCGCTGCCGTGGACAGCAGTGCTGAGGCGTGGGCGGTGTCCCACAGACACCAGGGGCTCAGAGCAGGAACTGGGCCCAGGCAGGCCAAGCAGGTGGCTTGCGGGACCAGCCTGGGCGTCATCCCTTCCCAGGCTGCAGCACCACGCAGCTTCCTGCCCCCACTCTGCCTCTGACAGCGCCCAGAGCGGGCAGGCCCCAGCAGACGGCAAAAGGAGGCTGCACGAGGGCTCCCCTGGATGCGGCTCCTGCGGCTGCGGTCACAAAGCCCCACGACAGGAATTTGCCCCTACAGCTCCCTCGGCAAAGACCTTCTGCCCCTTCCAGGTGCTCACGGCCGCGTCGGTCCCACCGCTGCTTCTGTCTCACACGGCTTCTCCACCTGCCACTGGATTTCGGGTCTGCCTGGGGGACCCCAGACAAGCTCGTCACGAGGCCCTTTTTCTGAATCCCGGGCTCCATGGCGTGGCAGGGGCCATGTGTCCGTGTAGCAGCAGAGAAGGGCTGCGGGGACCTTCTGGGAAGTGGGGACTCCCTGGGCCAGGCCACGCTGGATGGGGGTCTGGGGCCTGGGCATTGGAGACCCTGGTCAGGGCGGAGTGGGCAGGGGCCTTTGTCCACACACCAGGCCTTCAAACGCTCAGTGAGGCCACGGTGGGGAGGGCAGGGCTGCGGGAGGAGGCTGTGGGGGGGGGGTCAGCTCCTAGCCCAGGCTGGGGGCTGGGGAGGGGTCCACGCTGCGTTCACGTGGCTCTGCCAGGCCTCCTGAGCTGCCCAAGTCCCTCACACTCCCCCCAGACCTGGCCTCTTGAGCAGCGCACGATCCTTCCTTGGGCTTTGTTCTCCTTAATCTGGCTCCGGGCCGGGGGCTTCCCTGTCCCTGCCGTGGGTCCCTCATTAGCTGCCCATTAATGTGCATGACTTAGAAATTGGCCATTGGGCTGTGAAATTCCAGGCAAGGAGGAAAACCTCTTAAATCAGAGAGACTTTGATATCCACCCTCTGCCGGCACCCCCGGGGCGGTGACCTTTCCCGAGCTGTGGAGGGCACCCTGAGGGGGGCCATCTGCAGGGGGCGGGCGGGCAGGTGGCCACCCCCGGCTCAGCCCAGCTCCGCCAGGCCGGCAGCAGCGCTGGGCAGAAGACCCGATACACAAAGGTGCACCTGTGGGGCCTGGTAGGGGCGGCTCGGCCAAGGCTTAGTGGGGCTCCCCGCCGGGTGCAACCCATCCCAGACCTCCCCAGAGAAGGCGGCGGACGACAGGCTGGGGGCTCCATGGCAGAGGGGCTTGAGCTCGCTTCCCCACACCCCTTAGGGTGTGGACAGTGAGCGAGACACTGATGGCACCGGCGGGGAGAGCTCATGCACGGAGGGCGGGCCGTGCGCCGGCCGTCAGTGATGAGACAGAAGCACCTGTCCCAGGCGCCCACCTGCTTCTCCACTTCCTTTGGCCCAAGTGGGTCTTCCGGGGCAGCGTTCCAGCCCCGCCCAGTTCCTCGACCTATGGGGGCCAGCCCCACCCTCGGCTTTGGACTCCACTGGTCTGAGGGGGCAGGCAGCACATTTTTCTCTAACCCCCCTCAAGAATCCACCGCGCTGTGAGCGTAAGCCCAGGTCACCGCCGTTCGGAGCGGGCAGGGTCCCCAGCGGACCGCTCTGTGCCACCTGGGGAGCCCTCCTGTCACCGGGGTGTCCCCATCACAGGGCCCAGGAGCGTCACCGCGGCAGACGGCAGCAGGCCGGAGCAACGTGTGTGAAGGTGCAGGCAGGGCCGCGTGCCGAGGGCTCTGGGTGGCCTCTGGCAGCTGGGAAAGCGAGGAATCCGAGCTCCCCTGGGGCTCCCAGAGGGCACGAGCACGCTGACGCCCCGACTCAGCCCGGGGACGACGACTCTGCACCCCCCACTTCCAGAGCCGTGGTGCACACATGTGTTGCCCTAAGCCCTCATGTGCACAGACTTGTGAGTCCTGCCCCGTGGCTCCACAGCGTGAGGCCGGGCCTGCAGGTGACAGCCCAGGGCACAGGCCTTGCCAGGTCCCACTGTCCCCTCCCTCTCACATGGGGCTGGTTTTCAGAGTCACCACCACGAGCCCCCAAGGGCAGGTGAAGGCAGGAAGGCATCTAAAGCCTGGGAGTGACAGGAAGTGCTCTTAAAACCACCGTCAAGTTCACTCTCGTCCTGCCTCCTGGGGAGTGGGGTGGGGAGGAGCCTGTCAGCAGCCATGGCCCTGACCCCTTGGTCCAAACTCACACACTGGCCTGTGCAGCCAGCCTCTCCCAGCCTGCACACACACACCTCCCCACTTCAGCCATCAGACACCGTCCCACCCGGTGGCTTTACGCAGTCACGGTGCCTTGCAACACCCCACTATGTAATTCCAGAACACGCATCGCTCCTTCCCCCAGCCCCCGGCAACCGCTAAGCTACTTCCTGTCTCTGGGGACGTGCTCAGCCCACACACCTCCTGCAAAGGGGAGCACGCGACACGCAGCCTTTCGCATCCGGCTTCTTGCACTCGGGCCAGCGTTTTCAAGGCGCAAGCACACGGCAGCACGGGGCACCAGTTCTCTCCTCTGCGCAGGGGAGGCGCAGACCAGTCACCCGGGCTGGACCTGTGAACTGTGACACCAGCAGCCCAGCTATGACGGGCGCCCACAGGGTTCTGTCGGAACACCTGGAGGTGTTCGTCCGGAGGCGGATGCTCGATTGCCTGGAATTTGCTACGGGGAGCTCTGAAAACAGCCTCCCAGGGGAGAGATGCAGTGAATCTGGGGTGAGCCCTATCACGTATTTCTTACCTTCCCAGCAAACAAGAGCACACGAAGCCATACCGAGCGGACGTCCGCTTCAGCGGGAGGCACCAGCCGGAACCGCCACTCACACTTCATTGTGTGTGGAGGATGCTGACCGGGGAGCCCTCGCCTCTCCATTCTGTAGCCAGGATGTCGAACCCTACGTAACTCCCATGACTTTCAGAAAGGGTGCATCCTCCACCTGCCTGGAGCCGGACCTGGGGGCTGGGCACGCTGCCTGGAGCGTCACTGGCTCCCAGAGGCGCGTGCCCGGCCGGGGGCCAGTGCGGTCACTGCTGGGGCAGTTTGCCAGGCACAGCCAAGAGTTTTCAGAGCCACTGTGCATCGGACCTGCTCCCAGACGAGCAGGGGACGGACAACTGCGCACGCAAAGAGCAGCGGACACGGGGATCCTGGACAGGAGCAAGGGGCACCCGCAGAAGCCGCCGTGTGCATCTCCCCAGCACACAGCGTCCAGAAGCCTCCCCAGCGCGGCCCCGCGGCGGCTGCTTTTCCATGCTGCATCTTCATAGACTTGCCTTCGCCGCCAGCTGTCCTGCTCTGCCCTTCCCCTGCCTCGGCCTGGACGCTGCCCTCTCTCCCCACACCCACGTGGCTCCCGGTCACCAGCACTGGGGCCTGTGCAGTCTCCAGGAATGCACATACTCTGGGTGTAGACCAGCGTTTGACAGCACAAGGACAGAGCTGGTGGTGAACACAAGTGTGCACAGACAGCGAGCTGCAGAGCCGGCCAGAAACCCTCTGGTGGGCGCAACAGCAGAGATGCGCCCTGTGTGGACTCCAAGTCCCCAGGCAGACAGGCAGACGCAAGGCCACGCCGCCACTGGGGACCTGATCCCCCAGCTCGGTGCTCCTGGATCTGGAACTTCATCCCACAACCACACCCCTGCCGGGCCAGGATCCCATTATGGTGAAAGTCAAAACACTGATTCACACAGAGAAAATATTTCTTTCATTCAGCAGTTTGCCAACACTAAAACTGGGGAGATCTTGCGTAATTGAGATTTTAGGTTTCTCTTAAAAGCTCGGCCGTCCAAGACAGGGCCCTGGGTGCTAGAGGCTCCCAGCCCACCGCCCGCCGCTGTCCCATGACACCCCGGTGACCCTGGCTGTGACCACTGTGAGCGCTGGACGGTGACTGCGCCCGGGAGAGGCCTGGCAGGGAGGCAAGAGGCTCCCTGAGTGCCGGTTCCTCATCCAGAACAGAAACGGCACCGGGACCACGGCCTCGGGCAGGGACACGCAGGCTGCCTGGAGGACACCACACGGGCACTTCGGGGCTGCTGATTCCGCGCCGGGCAGCGGGCACTTCCGGGGTCCTCAGTGAACGAGGGCAGGGAGTGCAAGGCTTCCCCAGAAAGCGCGCCTCCCAGGTCCCGCACGCAACAGCAGCCGGCAGCCAGGTAGACCTGCAAGTCGCCCACCTGACCTGCCCGGGGCCGAGGTCCCCAGTGGGAGGCGGCAGCTCCTCGGCAGCCGCAGTCAGCACCACTCTCCTTCCAGGCGAGGCCGTCCTGTGGGGTGCGGCCGCCCGGTGGGGCCAGGGCTCCTCAGCTCCCACACCTGACGCACGGCAACCAAGGACAAGGAGGAATCGGACTTCACCGAGATGAAGGTCTTCCGGCTTCCGAGGGTACCGCGGGGAGACTGAATGGACAACCCACGGCGTGACAGAAACTACTCGTGTGTCAGGCGCCTGATGAGGGACGGGGACCAGGAACAAAGAATTCCGACAACTCCGTAATCAAAAGATGAATGACGCAAATCGGGGACGGCAAAGGCTCTGAACGGACGCTGCTCCACAGGAGACAGGCAGACAGCCGCCATCAGCACTGCTGAGGGCGCGGCGAGCTGAAGCCACTCGACCCCCCTGGGGGGCAGCACCGGGCACTGGCCAGGATGCGCCAAGACCAGCTCTGGCGCACGGCTGGCAAAACGCAAACCGACGCGACTCCTCAGAGGGCGTTCCCAGATGTGCGGGCACGGCCCGAGCTCACGGAAAATGCCTCGTAACCTTTAGTTCCATTTTCCCGCGAACATCCTGGACCACTCTCATCTACTTGGCAGAAATAAAAAGCTAACGTTCACACAAGACCTCGCTCACAGCCGTTGCAAACCGGGACCGGCTCCCATGTCTGCACAGCCGGGTCACACGTGCCACGCCTGGGGGCCTGGGAGGTGCTGAGCCGGGCGCAGGATCTGCTGCAGAGGACCACGTGTTGTAGGGTCCCCCTGACGGGACACGGCCAGGACAGGCAGATGCAGACACACAAGGCAGGGACGCGAAGGCAGTGGGAGGGGAAGGCGGGGTATGACGAAAACCTGCCACCACAGAGCACACAGTGACGGACACGCCGCCCGAGGAACACAGGAAAAACCACTCAGCTGTATGCTTGAAAATGGAGACTTTTATGGTATGTGATTTTTATCTCAATAAAAAAGGGACAGGCTGGTTCAGAACTCATTCCAGGTTGTCATCAAAGAGAAAAGGAGAGGTGGAAAAGACCCCTAGCACAGGTGACGCCGTCTTCACCCACAACGGTGAAATCGAGATCCCCAATTACAAAACATGATGGCAGTGGACAGTTACAAAAATAAAGCGAAGGTCTATGTTTCAGATTTGTGCAGGTTTCCTCAAACCCCAGTCTGTCCGCTCATCCAAAAGGAGATTATGGAAACTGTGTTCTTCCTCGATGACATAAAAAACTGCATTCCTCTGACAAAAAAAATAGCTTTGCTTCCAAATAGCACAAGTCTTTAAAGTGACTTTTCCCCAACAATAAATATAGAAAACAGCCATTAACAAGCAGACTTCAGCTTGGTCAGGGCGTGCCGCTGGTCCAGAAGTGCATCTTTCCCCTCTCAGGCGGACAGCTCGGCCGCCTCAGCAGCTCCCCCGGGTCTTTGGTGCTCACAGCTGCCCGGCGTGAAGCCACCGGAGACTGAGCCATGGAGTCCCTCCTGCTGGGCCGAGCATCACAGGGCGGGAGGCTCATTCAGCACGGCCACTGGAGCCCTGCACGGAGGCGGCCCCCACAGAAACCCTCACAGCTGCACCTGCCCACGGCGGCTCGCGTGGTCAGTCTGGGGTCACACCGACGGGGTCTTCGGGGGGTGCACCTGCTGCATGAGCTGGGGGCGCTTCACCCTGGGCTTCCTCCGCTTCGGCCTGCTCTTGGCCTTGTTGATCTGTACCACAAAGAAGGCCAGAACCACCATGGCTCCCAGGAAGGCGAAGACAGGAATGGTCTGACCCACTTCCTGGTTATAGCGGCCAGGCATGATCCCTGCAAGACGACAGCCAGTGAACGACCCGTGTAATGACCCACAGCTCTGCCACCTCACTGGGCGAGAGGAGACTCATGAGAAACTAAATGCCGGCTAACTTCATGAGCTGGGCTCGCAGGACACAGCTGTTTGAAACCTCAGCAACAGGACCAGGCCAGCAACGGAGAGAGCAGGTGACAGGACAGGGTCTGCTTCCTGTGCGGGAGGACACAGCAGAGCCTCTGCCCTGGCCCAGGCTCACCCCAGACAGACGCAGAGCCTCTGCCAGAGACAAGCAACACGACAGGGCTCTGAGGGGCTCTCTGGCTCTCGGTGAGTAGAAGCGAGGCCTCCCCCCGTCTGTCAGTCACGGCGTGCTGGGGTCCTACCAGCTGGGGTGGGAGGCAGCACCTTCCACAGATGGCAGCTGTGGCAGGAAACCAGGCACGGCACGGAAGGACCCCGGGGTCGGAACGTCGGCAGACGGCAGCCGAGCAACACCGAGGGTTCCGGAATTCACACCCATCAGACACCCCATGACCTACGGCAAGGCCCCACCTGGGGCTGGGGTACCCCTTTCTCGCTCAGTCTCTGGCCAATTTCTGGAATCTGGAGAAGCCCCTCCCGAGCTGTAAACTCCCCAGAGGAGAGCACGAGTTTGCCCACACTCTGCGGGAGTGACTGGAACCACTTCCAGGCAGGCGAGGGGAACCTGTCCCCGCTGTCGTCTGCAGAGCCCAAGTGCCCCATGAGACACACAAGCCCCAGCCTGGGGCAGTCCCATCCCGCCAGGAGGACAGAGATCGGGATGAGACCTCAGGGGACAAACTGGCCCCTGCACCCAGAACCAGCAGCCGACAGGCAGGTCCCCCGTGGTCCACAGCACAAGCGCGCCCTCCAGAGCTCTGCTAACACTCAGCCAGCCTAAGAGAAGTTCAAGTCTGAAAGCCTGTGCAGACTTTTCCAAGCAAAACAGCAAAGTCTGCATCTTTTGGGTCTGCTCTTGGCCTCGCTGAACTGAACCACAAAGACAGCTCAAACCTCTATGGCTCCCGGGAAGGCAGACTCCTGGGGAGGGAGGGAGACTACATGAGTAAAACTCAGCCTGATGCTGCCTCTTAATGAACCCCTCAGAACTCACCTCCGGGAATGTCCCAGGCACCACTTTCCCCGGGGGACAAGGGTCTCACTTGAGGGCGATTCGATCGGAAGTTGGGTAACACCACTTTGTCCAGGTCGATGGATAGCAGCTTCTGATGCTTCCAAAGATTACTTCAGGAAAACGGATGAGAACAAAGCAAACATGAGCAGCTGTAATAGCCTGGAGGCTCAGTCAACACAGACTGGGCATTTCCTGACGCGACAATGCGAAACCAACAATCCTCCGCAACCGGAGACTTCTGAACACCAACATGGCACCACACCGGAAATCCACACTGACCTCGTGTGGCCCTTGTAACCAAGACTTAGACGCACAGAAGACACTGTACAAAGGACTTTCTGATCTCACGCGGGAGGTGTTGACGCGACACACATGAACTTCATATTGAGACGTGGGGGGGCCCGTCCCTAAGCTGTCTCATGATGGATGTACAAATACTCTAAAATCTACAAACACTCAAACCGGGAATACTTCTGGTCCCAGGACAAAGGGATCCAGAGAGAGATGCGAGATGATTTTCCCTGTGCGTCTCTCAGAAGCCTGTACAGAAACCAGAGTGACCACTTCAGGTCCAGAGCGAACTTCCAGATCCAGCCCTGCTCAGGAGACTGTCTCGTCCCAAGGAGGCGTCTGCTCGGCTGGCGGCGGCTTCTCCTTAAATGTATTTATCCAACTGAGAGGTAAAATTACAGCCAGAGAGAAGGGAACACAGAGAGAGAGGTCTTCCATTTGCTGGCTCACTCCCCAATGGCTGCCATGAGCAGAGCTGGGCTGATCCAAAGCCAGGAGCCAGAAGCTTCTTCCAGGTCTCCCATGTGGATCCAGGGGCCCAAGCACTTGCTCCATCTTCCACTGCTTTCCCAGGGAGCTGGATTGCAAGTGGAACAGCCAGTGCTCAAACCAGCATCCATATGGGATGCTGGCACTGCAGGCGGAAGCTTAACCCACTACGCCACAGTGCCAGCCCCTTTGTTGGCTTCTGATAATGCCACCGTGAGCCTGGCGGGTGCCTGAGGCTGGAAACATCTCGCAGCCCAAGACCCCTCCGGTGAGTCTGAAGACCTGAAACCTTCAGACTCGGGGCCTGTGCCGCGCAGCACCAGGAACCTGCTGATGAGCGAGCACAGAGCCACACAGTACAGAGACGGGGCTGGTGGGTGAGGAGCAGACACCGTCTTGTCCCTAAGGAAGCCCCTGGCACAGCGGAGCGACGGGAGCAAAGGGTGTGGACACCTTCAGCAGTAACCTCAGACCCACGCGGTCAGCACCGAGGACACAGAGGGCGTGGACACCTTCAGCAGTGCCAAGAACAAATGGAAAACCTGCGAACTGTTGTGGCTTGCAACTGAAGGAATATGAGATGTTTGCAATTACGAATTCCCTGTCTTTGTTGCTTACCCGCCTGGAACAGCTGGCCTGTGCCGTTCCTCTGGCTGTGTGCAGGCAAGGGCCCGGCCTGTCTGCTCTCAGGGGAAGGTCGATGGGGAGCTGGTGCCCAGCCAGGCCTGCGGGAGGCTCGCCAGGCAGGAAGCAGGGAACCACAGACGTCCCAGCTGAGGCCCGCGAGGACAATGCGGGGGACGACCAGGGCCTGCTCTATCTTCCACGACTGAACTCTACATTTCAGGGCCAATCGGCCTGAAAGTCAAACCCATGCACTAAGTCACAGTCAATGACACTGAGGCGCTCTGGCTGCAGCAGAATCCGCGTGGGCTGTATTCTCACTCCAGCAGTGACTCCCTGCACCACGGCTTTAAACACCCGCGACAGCGCTTCCTGGAGAAGCAGCCACAGCAACAGCACACCACATGTGCTCAGAGAGGACCCGTAGCCGGGGGTCCTCCCAGGCTGTGATGTTCACTGCAGGACACCCAGTGCCCACCCAGAGACCGGGGACGGGCCTTTGCATCCCACACAGAAGCAGACTTGCCCGGCCCTGCTAAGGGTGTGTGTGCTGTCTCAGGCTCTTCACAACTGTCCGAGGGCTGAGCCTGATCTGGTGAGAGCCGGCAGTGCGCTAAGGAAAAGGGATTACAGACAGCAACTGAAAATCCAGTTCCAGGAGCTGCCCGTCACCCACCGTGGGCCAGCTCAGCCTCTGATGGATTATCTGATGTGGACAGGGAGGCACCAGAGGACGCGCTATCTGCTCCTCAGAGCCCTCTCAGCACTGTGGCCGACAGCGCGGCTCCTGGAACGCGAGCAAGTGCTGCCCAGAGTAAGAACTGCTGACGGTGGCTGCAGTGTAACGTTTGGATTGCAGGCTAGGATGACAATGGGTTATAAATAAGTAGGATGCAAAAATGGAAACTTATCAGGAATTCTTAAAGACGGAATGTTAATGGGAATGGAAAAGTACTCATCAGCCAAAGGTTCAGGAAGAAACTAATGACAAGACAGCACCCCACCCTAGCGTCCCCTGGCTCTGGAGAGCAGATTCTGAACGCGGACTAATGGTCCCCAGCTGCAGCACTGGGCACTTCCTGTCCACGACGGACATGCAGCAGGCCTCCTGCGATGTGTTCCCTGCTTACAGCACAGAGGGCAGCCTTCCGTCCCTGACCCCACGCTGCTGGCCACGCCAGCCCCAGCCATCGCGGACCCACGTACAGTGGGCGGCCTGGAGATGGGGAGGAAAAGGTGGCCGGCAGGGACCTCTCCAGAGGGGGACAGAGGCTGACAGTCCCGACAGCTGTCCCTGGGACCCCCAGCCTGTGATTCAACACAGCAGACCCCAGCACCCTACTCGGGAGGTGGCCCCGCTCTCGTACTGTCCTGCGCAGGCAGAGCTGCCGCAGAGAAGGCTCTGTGGGGACTGAGCTAGCTCATGCAGGCCAGAGAGGAGCAGCAGGCGTGACTCAAACTGAGGCCTCGGCAAGGACAGGACAAGTCAGTGCTCGAGAGCAGCGGCAGAGCAGCAGCTCCGGGCACTTCCGGACACTGCAGAAGGAAGGGCCATGGGAGGCAGACGGAGGCCAGCAACGCCGTCACCCAGGAAGTGACTGGCACAGAGCGCCCTTCCTGGCCAGGCCACGCCAGCAGTCACACCTACTCAGAGCACGCTCACCCAAGGTGCAGCAGAGAAAGCCCCGTCTGTATCTTATCCTCGGCATCTCACAGACGAGCACAGCGGCCCAGGGCAGCCCTCCGCTCCCCGAGCCAGGGAAGCGCAGCGTCTGTCAGGGACCTTTTCAGCGAGTACTAACTACAGTTCACCTCCGACAAAGGCCCGCTTTACAAAGCACGGTGCTGCGCAGGACACCACCGAGGAGCGCACGTCCAAAGCTGAGCCTGGGGCTGCACCATCTACATAAGCACCACGAGACGATCAGCAGACCTGAGGACTTCATAATGATAGCACAAAACTGCATTCGCTCCCTACACAGGAGGGGACTCGTCGGCCTGCACAGCAGTGGGCGTGAGGCGGGCACTGACCTGGGCGCTGTCTCATTCAAAGGCTGTGGCTTGGCCCAAGACAAGTGTGGACAAGCCGGCAGAGGACGAGGTTTCGGGTCTCCCAAGTGGGCCTCGAGCACTTTGGAGTACCGATGAAGATGGTTTCCTGTGGTGGGAGCAGAGGCAGAGACAAGGCAGAGTGTCACTACCACGCCACGCAGGAGCGGCCTCCTTCCGCCCGCTGAGCTGCCAGCTGGGTGCGTGCGCTGCAGGGGCCACAGCGCTGCTTCCTCCCAGACCACTGCCCTCACAGCAGCCACACTGTGCACGACTGGCCACTACCACACACCCGGCCACCCCAAGGAAGCTAATTCTACACACAGGCTTCGTGCAAAAGCCTTCCTTCCCGAAAATATTTAATTCTCTGACCACAAAAACCTGTACTTTGAAAACTTTTTATATTTCTGAGGTCTGTCCCGCCCAATGTGTACGGCCACACGTGGTTACTGAGCCCTCCCGGACAGGAGGTCACATTTCAAACTCGGGTTTTGCTGCATGGGCTAAGTGTGCTCTCACAGTGACTTCACCTGTGGCTCGCATTAGTTCTCCTGGGACTCCTGGTCCACTCCGGGAGGACCCCGGGAGCCCAGTCCGCTCTCTCACAGTCCTTCCCACGTGACCCGAGCAGTCACTGACCTTCTCTCAGGAAATACTGATTCTCACAGGACTCCCCACCCTGCTGCCTCGGACCTCGTGTACGCTCGCAACACTTGGTGATTCTCCCTCATCTGTGAGGGGCAGACTGGGGGGGCCAGGAGACAACGCCTTCATGGGGGGTGCTGCACCCCTGTCCCTAGGGGACTCTGGGAGAGCCCTCCACAGGGCGGAGCCCCTGCACGCGCGTCCACTTGCAGGGGTTGGGGAGAACAGACAGCCGCACAAGCCAATGGGCTCCATTCACCGGCAAGCGTGACGATGCCCCAGCACCCCTTTGGCTGGTTACGGTCACCACGAGACATCACATGGCCTACTCACCTTCCATCCTCTCTGGAGGAGCCGTGCCTGCTCCGCTGGGAGGACGATGCCGGTTCCCCGAGTGACTGAGGCTGGGAGGGGTCACCCCGTAGGACGTGTACTGAAGGAGCGCGTCCAGGAGCCAAAAGCAGTCTGCACAATCCACAAGCATGCCATTTAGGAATTCCCTTTTGTAAAAATGAAAACTACAGGAACATAGAAGAAAGCTAGCTCCCACAAGGAGGGGAAACTGGGGGTTCACAAGTCGGAAGTTTGTGTCAAAGCAAACCCGACACATTGCTGATTGCCCTTATCCACATGAAATCCACAACCCCACGGTCAGTGCAGACAACTTGGGCTTCACTGCAGGCCTCCGGGCTCCAGGCCGGTCAGCCCCACTGGACACTGGGCTGGGCCAATGGCCCAAGCACTACACATGGCTCTGGGCCCTGTGTGGGCAAGGACAGAATGGAACTTGATGAGGGAAGAATGGCCTCAGAACAGAGGCTCCAGACCAACAGGAGAGGGGCCTGGGGAACCACAGCTTCTGCCAGGCCCCAGAGATGCTCCCGGGAGAAGCACTGCACGCGCACCACGGGGCCGCTGCAGAGGGGCTCGCGGCTGCACAGGGGAGTCTCTTCACCAGCCGCCTGACCACCCCTGGCAGGAAGGCACAGCACGGCCAGTTCTCTCTTGGGGATCCCTCAGAACGCAAATGTTGGGCATCACAGCTCCCATTCCAAGAGCCACATATATGGACCCTTCCCATACTGGATTGTGCTTAAACCTGGAAATTCTGTTTCCATACTGCCCCTTCCTGGACTGATTCACGCCAAGTCCATGAACACCAACTTGAACTAGATGAGATCATTAAAAGTAAAAAATGCCACAAAGTACCATTCTCCTTCAAAGGGCACTTCTGGGGGCCAGCACCGTGGTACAGCAGGTTAAGCTGCTGCCTTCAATGCTGGCGTCCCATCTGAGTGCCAGTTCAAGTCCTGGCTGCTCCACTTCTGATCCAGGTCTCTGGTAATGCACCTGGGAAAGTGGTGGAAGATGATCCACGTGCCTGGGCCCTGCCACCCACATGGGAGAGCCAGATGGAATTCCAGGCTCCTGGCTTTGGCCTGGCCCAGCCCTGGCCATGGCAGCCATTTGAGGAGTGAACAAGCAGATGGAAGATTCTCACTGTCTCTCTCTTCCTCCCTCCCTGCCTCCCTGTAACTCTGCCTTTCAAATAAATAAGTAAAACTTGAAAATAAAGAACATTTCCGGCCAAGCACACACACTCCCCGAAATATCCTAAAAGCTGTCCCTGTCATTTGAAATGCAAGGACGCAACAGTCTTTTCAGGGGCGTGAAATTTGACTAAAAACTCTTCGCAGGAGGGCTCAGGCCTGAAAAGACGATCTCTGTGGCTTTAACCCTCACTTTCGATTTTGAAAACCCAGTCACATCCCAAGGATGCACATAAATGCCTGGAATTCAATCAACTTCAGCTCAAACTCCAGGAGAGGCTGGAACACGACTCCTGAGATGTGTCCTGTTCTCCCCAGCAGGCCAGCACACGGGTGAGGCCCAGGCAGGCAGAGACTCGGTGTGCACCGGATCTTGTCATCGTCTTACCAGGTACAACCTGTAACACTTGCACTGCTCACTGTGTGCTCTGAACGCTGGGTCTCAGCTCAAACTCCCCAATCCCGAGGGAGCACCGAGTCGGTGAGCAAAGGAGGGGTGGCCGTGTCCACTCTGTGCCCCTCCCTGAGGAGGGCCCACAACAGCCCTGACTCCATGACTGTGGAGAGCCAACGTGAGGCTTGCACGCGGCACAGCCGGAGAGACTGGCTCAGCCCCAGCAGGGCAGAGCCAGGGCCGTGAGAAGGGGCTCTCTGTGGAAACGCAGGTGATGCTGGCCATGCTGCCCAGGGGGCAGTGGGGAGGGCCACGGCTGCTGGGGAAGCCCAGGGCTTCTGCTGTAGGTATCCACTCGAATGTCCCAAGCTATCAAAGTGGCCAGAGCCCCCCATCCCTGGCTCCTGGGAGCGGGTGCCCATTCACTGACCAGTACTGTACCAGGGCACTTCCAGGAACTAGGGCGGGGACTCGTGCGCTCGTCTCTCGTGTGCCCGTCCGCATTCCGTACCCTTCTGCCGATGGCTGTCGTCCAGGCAGTTGGAGTCTCCGTAGAGCACGATCCGGCCTCCGCCCTCGGCTGGAATCTGATACAGTCCCAAAATGGGGACATTTTCAACAACTGCTGTTTCTTGCTTTAAAACTTCCAATCCTAAATCAACACAGCAAAACCAGCAGTGAGTTTTGTCACATTATTTTCCAGTTGTCATTAGAGATTTTATCTAGGTAATAAAAACCATAGGCAAAAAAAAGCTAATACTCAGTCAAAATGTGCAAACTTTTAGGACAGGAAAACAACGTCTTAGATGCCACCAACCAATCTGGGCCTTAGCAAAATTCGGAGAAGCGTGCGGTTCTACACGTACCCATTTTCCTTCATTACTTGAAATGGTGGCAGGCAGCAGCTACAAACCTGCGGGTGTTACCTTTCCCTGTTTATTCCACCAAACAAAAGCAATTCTTGTCCATCTCCTGTGCTATACACGCTCTCTACACAAAAGGAAGCCACAGCCAGCACCTCCACAGAGAGCTGTGCACATTGAGAAGCAGGTGCGCATCAGTGAACACCAGGGAAAACCCTGCGTGTGTATTTATACTTGTTTACTTATCTTTTTAAAGAGGCAGACAGTTCTCCTACCCACTGGTTCGTTCCTCAAAATGCCTGCAAAGGTCCCAGGCCAGGGACCAAAGCTAAGAGCTGGGAATTCCACCCAGGTCTCCCACATAGGTGGTAGGAACCCAATCACTTGAGCCAGCACTGCTGTGTCCCAGAGACCACACTAACATGAGCAGGAAGCTGGAACCAGATACCAAACCCAGGAACTCCAATTTGGGACAAGAGTGCCTTACCCACTACTCTAATTGATTGATTTATTTGAAAGGCAGAGTTACAGCGAGAGGTTTTCCCTTTGCTGATTCACTCCCCACATGGCAGCAACAGCCAGAGCCGGGCCAGACTGGAGCCAGGAGCCAGGAGCTTCCTCCAGGTCTCCCATGGGGTGCATCCTCCACTGCCCTCCCGGGCCACGGCAGAGCGCTGGATGGGAAGAGCAGCAGCTGGGACTAGAACCCAGCCCCAACAGGGTCTAGAACCTGGGGTGCCGGCATCACAGATGGAAGATTGGCCAAGTGAGCCACGGCGCTGGCCTCTACAACTGACATATTAAAAATCTTTATGCAACAAGCAGAGACAGCGGGAAGCCAAAGGCACGGGCACCGTCCCTTACCTTGGTCCTTCAGGGTCTGTGTTATCACTATGCCCTCCTCTGGGAACTTGGCGATGCTGCAGCCTGAGGCGTAGTACACTGGAAGAGAGTGGCTCCAGGTCTCAGGCCCCGCGCCCCAGCACCCTCTCCCACAGCGACTCAGCCACCCACACGCACGCTCGCCATCACGTGTCCCACTTACACTGCGGGGACCAACTTAAAACCGGAGAGAAGTGAGGGTGACAGGGCTCCCCTGGACTTTCCAGGTCAGAGCAGAGCTTCACAGCACCTGGGCCGGGGCCTGCAGCAGCCGTGCTACGAAAGCCCGCGCTCTGGCCTGGACGAGCCGCCCAGGCCCGCTCCAGCAAGACCCACGAGCTGCGTCACACAGACCGTTCCCAAGCAGTCCCTCTCTGGGAACGCTCAGTGTACACTTGCAGGTCAGCGCTAAAATAAAGAATGCTTAGGGCACACAGCGTTGCAGTAGTTCCGAACATTCTGCCTAGTCCCTTCCAGCGTCCCTGGAGGCCACACTGTTCTCTGACACTCAACTGAAAGGCGGAGCTGGCTTCACCCACCCGCTCTGGGTACCCCCCACTGCAGCACAACCCCAAGCCTTACTGTCGTGGTTTGCCAAGGTGAACTCCCCCTCGTACAGGCCGTCGCTGAAGCCCATGCTCCACACAGACAGCAGCTCATTCAGAGCCGGGACGTTGGCGCCTCCAGTGTCCGGCATCCACCACTGCCTGCAGAAGTGACAGCAGGCACGGGGATCACCACCCGCCACGGCAGGCACGGGGAATCACCCCATCCCCCACCACCCTCCACGGCAGGCATGGGGAATCACCCCACCCCACCCCCCACGGCAGGCACGAAGAATCACCACCTGTTTGTGGCAGGGGTAGAGTTACAGCTTGCATCGGTTCCATGGTCAGGCTGCAGAATACTGCAAACCCGCACGGAACCGATGCAAGCTGATTTATTTCATGAAATGAAAATGGGTCCTTCCCTGACGTGGACCACTAGGAACGGTTAGTCTACCCCTGGCCACAAACAGTGCGGGCAGACGAGAAAGAAGCTCACAAAAATCCAAGTCCCAGACTTGACAGCACTGGGAGTCCCTGCTCATGGTCAGGTTACTGGAAGCTCTCTTGGGGGAGAGACGACAAAGGCTCGCACTCAGGACTCGAATCAACATGTGTGCTACCCCGCAGCCCCCAAGAGCTCCCTCCAGGGGGAGAGCTGCCCTAGCCACGCCTGAGTGGCCTCTGCTATGCAGAAAAACCAACAGCTCAGGCCCGCGGGCAGGGCACTTCCCGAAGTCTGTGGAAAACAGAATTCGATTCTCCAGAAGTCACATTTCTTATCCAAACACCAACTCGTATCAGCACCTTGTGTTTTCATCGTAGAACTTGACTTTCCTCATGACCGAGGTGTTGTACCAGTCACTGAAGATGACAAGCGAAAGGCCATTGTCCACATCCCTCCTCAGCTTGGCGATCTCCTCGGGGAAGTACTCCTCCTCACTGTCCACCATCAGCAAGGTGCCTGGTGGACACAGCGCCACACTCTGAGAGGAGTCGCTCCGCACACAGCTGTCACACAGCACGCACACGGAGCTGCATGCACACGGCTGTCACACAGCACGCACACAGAGCTGCATGCACACAGCTGTCACACAGCACGCACATGGAGCTGCACGCACATGGCTGTCACACAGCACGCACATGGAGCTGCATGCACACGGCTGTCACGCAACATGCACACAGAGCCGCACGCATACGGCTGTCACACAGCACGCACACAGAGCTGCATGCACACGGCTGTCACACACACACACGGAGATGCATGCACACGGCTGTTACACAGTACGCACATGGAGCTGCATGCACACGGCTGTCACACAGCACGCACACAGAGCTGCATGCACACGGCTGTCACACACACACACGGAGATGCACGCACACGGCTGTCACACAGCACACACATGGAGCTGCATGCACACGGCTGTCACACAGCACGCACACAGAGCCGCACGCATACAGCTGTCACACAGCACGCACACAGAGATGCACACACACGGCTGTCACACACACACACGGAGATGCACGCACACGGCTGTCACACAGCACGCACACAGTTGTCACACAGCATGTACACGATGCTGCGGGGAGGCCCGTGGCTCAGTCCACTGATGCCTCAGGTTTGCCCTGTGAACCCTGTTCTACCACTAATGGGGGACAAAAACAAAAGATCGGAGCCCAACAACACATGGGGGCCAACGACGTGTGGGTTTCAGTTTTCACTTGTGTGTCTGACATACAGGTTTTTCAGAAGGAATGGAGCAGAACTCCATTTAATTAAAAAAACAGTGCAAACGCCCCACCCGTCCCTGCCAGCTCGCATTTCAGGTGACTGCCAGCCGCCAGCACATGGCGGGTTATGTGTATCCTGCGTCTGCCCCGTCCCCACCCTGCACTGGCCCCCCTTCTCAGACGTTCAGCACCCCACTCCAGTGGAAGAGCACTTACCATACTGACTGGCATCAAAACACGTGAAGGGGGAGCCAAGAACCTCCACGAAGTAGCCCATGCTCCTCAGGTGCTGGTACATGTCCCTGAAGTTGGTGTGCACGTGGTCACCATTCCTGAGAAGCAGTGAGCCACAGCAGCAGAATGACTGATCCTGCCCGGCCACAAAGGCCCGCCTGCCCGGCCGCGGGTCTACACGGGGCGGCTCGGCTGCTCTCGAGGAGCACAGGCACTGGAGGGGGAGGCCCGCCTTTGCAGCCCTGCATCCTGAGGGCTGACACGAGGGCTTCCTGTGCACAGCACGCCAGGGAGGAGATAAACTGACGGGAAACGCAGCCAAGCACAGATGTCTGAAGCACAGAGGCATCACGTTCGCAGCTTTCTTGTAAATTGCTGGCAACCATTTGCACCTGACAAACGAGCTTGGCCCACAGCGTGGGAATGCAGATGCTGGGACGAGCCCCAGGAGCAAGCGTGCCGGGACGACAGCACACCGCCGACACCACCCACGGATGGTGTTTCCACTCTCTGCCTCAGGAGCGTGCCCGCCTTCCACTGCACTCGGACAACGATCCACCCAAACGCCCCGGGGAGAGCCCAGGCGCCTGCCTCCCCCACTGCCACGCAACTCAGAGCCCGTCCTCAGCAGCCTGACTCCGCGTGCTCCCCTGCTCTGTCTGCCAACTACCTTCTGTCTTTTTTTCTTTTTTTAAGATTTTATTTATTTATTTGAAAGTCAGAGTCACAGAGAGGAGTGAAGGGCAGAGAGAATGACTCTTTCATCTGTTGGTTCACTCCCCAAGTAGCTGCAACAGCTGAGGCCAAAGCCAGGAGCTTCTTCCGGGTCTCCCACGTGGGTGCAGGGGCCCAAGCACTTGGGCCATCCTCCACTGCTTTCTCAGGCCCATTAGCAGGGAGCTGGATCGGAAGAGGAGCAGCTGGGACTTGACCCAGTACCCATGTGAGATGCAAGCGCTTCAGGTGGCGGCTTAACTGGCTCCACCACAGTCCTGGCGCCACCTCCACTTCCTGTCTGCCTATCTCTGGACATACCTTCCTCAATCCACTTTCCAGAGACATCTATTATAAAAGGCAAATCTAAGGGCCAGCGTTACGGCGTAGTGGGTAAAGATGCTGCCTGCAGCGCCAGCATCCCATATGGGTGCCAGTTCAAGTCCTGGCTGCTCTGCTCCTGATCCAGCTCTGCTGTGGCCTGGGAAAGAAGTAAAGGATAGCCAAGTCCTTGGGCCCCTGCCCCCACGTGGGAGACCTGGAAGAAGCTTCTGGCTCCTGGCTTTGGATCAGCACAGCTCTGGCTGTTGCAGCTATCTGGGGAGTGAACCAGCAGATAGAAGACCTCTCTCTCTCTGCCTCTCTGCAACTCTGCCTTTCAAACAAATAAATAAAATCTTAAAAAGAAAAAAAATGAGGCAAATCTGACCCTAAGTACCCTGGTCAGATGGTCCAATGCCTCCCTTTACCCCACTTTCAGTGTGGCGTGGACTGGGGCTGGTCCAGGTGCCCTGAGAAGACAGGGACAGGAAAGTGTGAGGGCTGGGGAGGGGGAGCTCTGGATCCTGCAGGGTCACCTGGGGCACCTAGTGGGTGTGGCCACGTCAGGAGTCTGAAGCAAATTGTGACAGTTTACATCTTCAGAAGATGCTGTTGCATGGGGAATGGTACTTGGGGGGAGGGAGACGCATGAGGAGCCACTCGGGGGGGAGCAGGTGATGGCCAGCACAGGGGAGGCCGACGCGAGCAGACGCAGTCCGAAGTGGGGGCAGATCGGATCTGCTGACTGAGACTGACTCATGGACACGCAGAGGAAAAGGGGCAACTGAGGATGCCCAACCATCCAGTTACACGCGTCAGTTTCAGAGGACAGGGGTGAGGGTGCCCTAGGAGCAAAACACAGGCCTGGAAGATGGAGGGGTCACCGAAGTCCAGGTTCACAAGAAGCCAAGTGTCACCTCCCCTAGGGCAGCAGGAACGTGGAAGCCCCCAGCCCGCCCGCCCGCCCGCGCAGGGGTCGTGGAGCGGGCCGGTGTCTGAGCGTGGCGGCTGCTTACCAGTCTAAAGGGTCGTTCTTCATGCGCAGGTTATCCCTGGGGAAGTAGCCGGGCGGGTAGCGGAGGTTGTGGTACTGATCCCACAGCACCCTCTTGCTCCGAGGGGGAGTAGGGATGATCTTCACCTTGATCGGGAGCTTAACTGTTGAAGTATGTTCCGCACCATTTTTTGACTTAAAATTTTAAAAAAAGAAAGAAAAAAAATCTGAAATGCACCGCTTTCCCAGAAAAAACTTGCAGGTTTCCAGGTTTTGAAGGATCATTTCTATTGAACATAAATAATCTGAACACAAGAATTTCCAGTAACAGCAAATGAAACAATAGAAGGTAAATGTGTCCCGATACATTTTCATTCACACTCTTTGAGGAGTTTAAGTGGGTTAGAGCTCAGGCCTGCAACGCCCTCACCCCACATGGATGCTGGTTTGAGACCCGGCTGCTCCACTTCCAATCCAGCTCCCTGCTAATGCACCTGGGAAGGCAGCAGAGGCTGGCCCACGTGCTTGGGCCCCTGCACCCATGAGGGAGGAGACCCAGAAGAAGGTCCTGGCTTCAGACAATCAGTTCCAGGGACTGCGGCCATCTGGGGAGTGAACCAGCAGGTGGGAGACCTCTCTCTCTGCTCTCCTTCTCTCTCTGTCTCTGCCTCTCTGTCTCTACCTCTGTCTATGCCTCTGTCTATGCCTCTCTCTCTCTGCCTCTCTGTCTCTCTCTGTCTCTATCTCTCTCTATCTCTCTCCCTCTCTATATATAACTCTTTTAATAAATAAAATAAATCTTAAAAAAAAAAAAGTTTAAGATCCTCTGCTCCTAAGAACTGCTGGAGGCACACAGGAGTAATTCTACGTTTCCTTTCAGACAATGTGTATTTTTGGTGGACTCATGCTGAGACTCAGATCTGGTCCACGAGAGTCCTCCGGGCCAGTAGTGTGGCCAGTGGGTGAGATGCCAGCATCCCACGTGAGCACTGGTTCCCGCCCTGGAGGCCCTGCGTCTGCTCTGGCTCCTGATGCGCCTGGGGAAGCAGCAGCAGACCGCCCAGGTGCTCAGGCCTCTGCCCCCGTCCAGGAGCACAGACTGGAGGTCCTGACTCCCGGCTTCACTCTGGCTCAGCCCCAGCTGTTGCAGAAGACCTTGTCTCTCATCTCTGCCACTTGGCCTCTCAGATTCTGAGAAAGAAGAGCCCGGTGCAGTGGACAGCCCACAGAACAGGAAGCAGGTGCCCTGCAAGGCCTGGATAATCGCAGGAAGCAGGGCGGAGCCTGCCTGCCAGCCGCGCGTGACCCTGAGACTCTCAGCACCCGGGCAGGAAGAGATGCCTCCTGGGTCCTTACCTCCATCTCCGCGGGGGAAGCGACGGTGACCATGACGTGGCCCTGGGCAATCCCTTCCCAGGATGCCGCTTTCTTGGTCACAGAAATGGAGATAGCCAAGTAGCCGGACCAAGGCCATAACACCGAGGAGTAAGAGAAGGCGACCTCGATGTTGTCCCCGTTCTGGGGCAAATAGGGCTGCCAGTCAGGCTGCAGGAAGAAGAAACCAAGCAGAGACTGCAGTGAGACAGGCGGAAACCCACACACCTCAACTCCTGGATCACCTACACCAGCTTTAGAAAGATCCTTTTACTTATCTGAAAGGCAAGTGACAGGGAGAAACAGAGGAGCTCTTACAACTACTGGTTCACTCCCCAAATGGCCACCATGGTCAGGGCTGGGCCAGGCTGAAGCCAGGAGTCTGGAACTCTATTCCATTAAGTGGGCCAAAATGGAACACAGATACTGGGGCTGCACCGTGGAGCAGCGGGCTGGGCCACACTTGCAGTGCCAGAGCGCTGGGTCGAGTCTCAGCTGCTCTGCTTCTGATCCAGCTCCCTGTGAATGCACCTGGGAAGGCAGTGGACGACAGCTCAAGTGCTTGGGCCCTTGCTCCCCACGTGGGAGACGGGGATGAAGGTCCTAGCTCCTGGCTTCAGCCTTGCCCAGCCCTGGTCATTGTAGCCATTTGGGGGAATGAACCAGAGGACAGAAGATCTCTTGCTCTTTGTGTGTCTGTCTCTCCTTGTCTGTCACTCTGCCTTTCAACTCAGGAAACACACCTAAAAAGAAGAGGAGACACACTTACTAGGAAACCTACAACCAAAGTCCCCTGAGGACCCTCGGAGAGGCCCACTTGGAAAGGCCAGGACCCGCTGCTGCTGACAGCCGCAACGTCAGGGACCCCTTCCCCACTGTTACGGGGGGCATTAGCACAAGACCCTTGACAAGGAACCAGTCTGATGAGAGCTAGGAGCAGGCCACCCGTCAGGTCTGAAGCAGATCCCAGCTACCATCTGTGCCCAATGGAGCTGCCATCTGTGCCCAGTGGAGCCCCAAAGCAGGCGGGCGGGTGGGCAGGCAGGGCGGCAGGGCGGCAGGTGACTGCCCCGCTCCCCTCCCGGCTCTGGCGAGCAGACGGGGATGTAGCCATCTGGAGCAGACCCACACTTGCAGTTACTGTCAGTCCTTACGCCACACGGACGACTCCTTTCCTCACAAGCCACACACCAAGAACACGCTCCCCAAGTGAGTCAGCGCATTAAAAAAAAAAAATCAAGAAAGTACAAATATTTGCAGGACAGCACCACCAGCAGTGAGGAAGGAAGGCTCCTGGGACCACTGGCTAGCAAGGGAGACACAGCTAACTTCTTATCCATGTCTTACACCACGCATTGAACCAACGTAGATGGAGAACCTCAACAGTCCATCGTTATTTAAGATAAAATCAGTCACAAAAAGCGCAAGTGACAGACATCTTACTGTGCCTCGGGAGGACTGAGTTTCAAATCTTCGAAACAACAGAAGAACACAAAAGACAAAAATTCATCACCATGAATTTTACAGAAGAGAAACACTGCAGAGACTCCAGCACGATGACCATTAAAGGGAAAGAAATCCTGAGCTCGGGGACTTCTGACCGAGAACGCAGCAACGGGCCGCTCTCTGTGCCATGAAGACCCCGTCAGTGCCGAGGAACACCCCTGGTCCCAACAGCAGGGGGGCCAAGGAAGAACGGCGACTCCACGGGGGACACGGGAGACAGGCTGGGAGGCAGGCACCTCACAACAGGTAAGACAGGCATATCGCAGAGCGCCTACTCTGCCCCTTCAATGTACGCTGGGCCGACGCACCGCCAGGCAGGGGACAGGTCACCGGGGCGGCCCACATCCGTGCCAGATGCCCGGCTGTGTGACCGACTCTGCTTCCAATTCCAGCTCCCTGCTGATGCACCCCGGGGGGCAGGTGATGGCTCCCGTCCCGCTCAGACCAGACCGAGTGCCGGCTCCTGGCCTTAGTCTGGCCCAGGCCCAGCTGTTGTGGACACCTGGGGAGTGAATCGGCAGACAGGAGATCTCTGGCTGTCTCTGCCTTTCAAATAATAAAATAAACTTAAAAATTTAAAAAATAACCACTCTCCTAAGTAGAGGTTCTCCTTTAGTCTTTAGTCAATGCCTTGACCACCCAACCCCACCCCGCCAAAAGACCTATTACCCGGGAGAGCCAGTGCCCACCAAAGGATGCACGGATCAGCACGACGAGGCCCGTCCACACCCAAAGCCCGGAACATGACTCTGCATAAAAGGCCGCAGCGGGGATGATGAGAGTGTGCGGCATGGGGAAAGCCAGGCACAAAGGGAAACCCACCGCCCGACCCCACGGCAGGGAATGCACAAAGCAGGCAAGCCCACGAGTGTCAGAGTTGCCAAGGGTCAGCAATGGAAACTGAGTCTGTCTGGGGCAAAATGCGGGCACAACCTTGGGCACACACTGAAAACCACCGAACTGCTTAATCTGTCAGGGTGAATTCTGTGCATCACATCGCAACATAAAAAATGTATCTCATAGAGTTAAAACATGGACACAGAAAAAGATCCATCAGCCAGAGCGGGACGGCAGAGGTGCCCACCCTGAATGCCACCGGCAGGAGGTGAAGCCAAAGCAAACCTCTTTATGCCAAGAGCCACTGTCCACTCTGCCTGCCAAAATAAAAAAAAAATTCAAAAGAAAGACCACATCTTCCAAACAAAAAGTTTCATTTATTCAAATTAAGGAATAAAATAACTACATTCAGGCCTTTGATTATAGATGGGAAAGGGTGCAAATGAAGAATCCAATGTAGGAGCCAAACTCAGGATAACAGCACAAAGGTAAAACTGATTCCTGAATTCACACCCTGACTTACTCTGCAAAGACTGAAGGTCAAACCACCACTTCCAAGAGCCCTGGTACCCTCTGTAAGTTCAGCTGCGACACTACGGCCTTGTCCAAGTTCACCGTCAAGTCAGAGAGCATGTCAGAGAGAAGTTTCACCTTATCTACAATTCTTCCTGTCACTCCCATGCCGTTGAGGATGGTGACATTAACGACTGTCGGCATTCCTCCATAGTAGATGGGCTGGGAGCAGTAGGGCCACATGTAGGGACACTCAGTCAGATCTACGTAGCTCGGGCTCAAGCTGAAACAGAGAACACAGTAGACCACGTTAAAGCACTGCAGAGAAGCAACACAGGGTGCAGGAAGGAGCACAGCACACCTGCGCTGCACAGGTCCCTCCCTCGGGCTGCCCGCAGGGCTCTGGAACGCCCGGCCAGCCAGAGCAGGTGCGCGCACAGCACAGTGCCAGGAACACCTCCTGGACGTGATCCCAAGGGGCCTTCCCTGGGAAGAAGCAGGCAGTGTGCCCGTGGGAGGGAGGGCAGGCAGGCTCAGGACAGCCTACGCCTGCACTTCTCCACGCGCTCCACCCGTACAGATCCCCTGGGCATCCTGCCTGTGATGCACCTTAGCTAGCAGACGACCACACACTCATCCAGGCTGAGCCCTGACAGTCCCCCCAGCAACATGCCGAGCCTGAAGGTGGTTTCAGAGGGCTGGACAAACTAGTCAAGAGCTGACCCAAGTCTCCTACACTGCTTTGTTTCATGGCTTCCTCACGTCGGAAATGAACATGCTGGGTTGGCGTCATTCCTAATGCAGCACCGGTGACAGACAGACAGGAAGTGAGAGCTGCTGACGGGCCAAGACATTCTCACTGGGAGCACCAGGCGTACGTGAATCCGGCTCATCAAGCTGCCCTGAGTTCAGTGGGTAGGAGACTGCTCTCTCACAGAGGAGGACCAGCCCAGCTCAGGCATCGATCACACAGGGAGCACTTTCTATTAGGCCATTAGGTCTGGGCCAACTCAATTACTAGATAAAACCAAGCAGAGTACTCTCATGGATACCGTGGTTTGCACAGGCAGTTATAATCAACTTTAAAATAGCTCTCACCCAGCATTGTGGCACTGTGGGTAAAGCATCCCATATGGGTGCCGGTTTTAGTCCCGGCTGGTACACTTTCAGTTCCCTGCTGATGTGCTTAGGAAAGCAGTGGAAGATGGCCCAAGTCCTGGGGCCCTGCACTCTCGTGGGAGACCCAGAAGAAGCTCCTGGCTCCTGGTTTCAGTCTGGCCCAACCCTGGCCATTGTGGACATTTGGGGAGTGAACCAGCAGACAGAAGATCTCTCTGTCTCTCCCTAACTGTGCCTTTCAAGTAAAAAAGAAAACAATAGATATCACCAAGTTTACCAATCTTGAGTGGGTTAGCCATGTGGTTACAACTGAAGACTCAGCAAAGGCACCTGCTCTGCCTGAGACACGCTTCTACACTCTCCTGGTACCCACGCTCTGTGAACAACGGGACTGAGAGACAGCCAAGACATCACCACGAGCAAACAGGATTCAATACCCTCAGAGACAAAGAATACACTGTGATAAAGGGTTTATTTCAGACGTACAGTTGGTTCCATTTGGGGGGTGAAGCAATGGAAAGGAAGACCTTTCTGTCTCTTTCTCTCACTGTCTAACTCTGCCTATCCAAAAAAAATTAATTAATACTGTATACCATATTAATAAGAACACACAATATTCACATGATTATAAATGCTGAATAACACCACAGAATTCCTTGCACAATTTTGATGAAAAACATACCAAAGACAGACTTGGTGAGAGATCTTTTACCATGGTAAGATGTTACACTGCAGTTGCGAAGCCAGCACCACATTTAATGGGAAACAGAGGCATCTGTACAGAGACCAGGAACAACAGACCCTCTCTGCTCCTACTCAACCCTGCGCTAGAGATACCAGCCAAAGCAACCAGTCAGAAACAGTTAATAAGAACTGGCAGGGAAGAGACGTGACGTCTCTCTCCACAGGATGCTCGGGGAAACGTGGTGTAGCTAACTCAACTAACTCAGGGAGCACGGCACTTTAACACAGAGAGATGAAATCAACAACGTGGTGGATACCACCCCCCATAAGATGAAATACTGAACTTATCAAGAACTGAGCAGACCGACAGGAAGGCAACCATGAACCCTCCTGGTAGACAAGGCTTCGGCTCTTGGACAGAGCAGTTACTCAGCACTGCGAAGTCCTTCTGAGCTCATCCCAGCAAGCATCTACAGCACTACAGGGAGCCCAGAGCCAGACCCTGCTGCTCATGGAAACCCAGTCGTGATGACGACATGCAGCATTCCCAGATCATTAGGGCAAAGACCGACTGTTTAATAAGGGAGCTGTAAGAAACAAGTGGCCATTTAACTGAAGAAAAACTTAGATCCATACTTCACACCATACACAAGAATACACTCCAAACGGTTCAGGGACTCTCAAGTAAATGCAAGAAAGCAAACAAGTTCTAGAAGAAAACAAGGGTGAATCTCTTTTCCTTTGCTTAGTACAGTAAAAAGCTTTCTGGTTCTCAACATCCAAAGGCAACAATAACAACAACAGAAAGACAAATCTGACTATTTAAAAAGACAACACCACCCGGTGAAAAACACTGTACACACAGTCAGAACACAGCAGCCAACTGGAAAAAGAGGCCCAGCACACCTCACCGACCCACGCTCTGATACTTAAAGAACTCTTAAAACCCAGTGACTAAACACCCCACAGAAAAACATGGAAAAGAAATGAACAGGTAACTCACAATGAAGATTTTAAAATGGCCCTGAAACACAAAGTATTTAAACTCGCCCCCATGCACATCGAGCCACACTGAAACGCCATCTGTCTCCTGTCAGGCTGGCCCGAGGAACGCGTGACAGAAAATGGTGCGGATGAGGCTTCCGTGAGAGGCACACTCAGACCGCTGGGGAGGCTGGCAGGTGCGCTCCCAGCCCTCCGGAAGGGAACACAGCAAGATCCAGCGATGCCACTTCCAGGAATTTAACCTGAACAAACACAGCTAACAAAAGTAAGACACAGACACAAGCTATTCGCTGCTACAGTTCCTAATTACAAAAGGTTGCAAACAGGGGCCGGCACTGCGGTGTAGCGGGTAAAGCCACTCCTGTGCTGCCAGCATCCCACATGGGCGCTGGTTCTAGTCCCGGCTGCTCCACTTCCAATCCAGCTCCCTGCTGTGCCTGGGAAAGCGATAGAATATGGCCCAAAGTCCTTGGGCCCCTGCACCCGAATGGGAGACTTGGAAGAAGCCCCTGGCTCCTGGCTTCGGATCAGCGCAGCTCAGGCTGTTACAGCCATCCAGAGTGAACCAGTGGATGGAAGGGCTCTCTCCCTCTCTGCCTCTGCATCTCTCTAACTCTGCCTTTCAAATAAAATAAATACATCTATTTAAAAAAGGAAAGAAAGGTTGGAAACGACCTAAACCATGCCTAAGCAGGGGCGGGCACTTGGCACAGTGCTGAAGACACTGGTTAGGACACCCACACCCTCACACGGGCGCCTGGGTTCCCATCCGGCCCCATTCCAACTAGATTCCTGCTAACGGGCACCCTGGGAACAGCAGCAGGTGGCGCAAATACTGAGTGCTTGGCACCGACATGGAGATAGGAACTGAGCACTGGGCTTCCAGGTTTTCTGAGAGTGAATCAGCAGGAAAGTAAAAAGGCGCTAAAAGGCCCACTTAGACGTACACTTGAACGTAGACTGGTGGGTGGATCAACAGTGGCCACTCAGAGGATGCAGCGGTATAAAGGGGCAGAAGCACTGTGCAGACAAAGTGACTCCCAGGACACCTTTACAGGAGGACAGCGAAGGCCCACCGACCATCTGCAGCAGCGCTCTGCCTTCCACGTACGTGCACGAGGGAATTCAAGAATAAACCAAACCATGTGTTACCACGGGTGCGTGGAAGCCGGTGGACAGCAGGCGCGAGCCGGATGGCAAGCCCTGGTGTGAAGCTCTGCCTGTGCTAAAAGCAGCCAGGTGGCGAGAGGATTCCATAAAGCAGCAAACACTGACAAACGAGCCCATCTGTGTTAAAATGAAAGGAAACAGTTACCTCTGTCATCCGGAAAAACACTGATTCTATGGAATAAGGCCAGACAGAAGGCACTCCACAGAAGCATCGCTCGCTAGCTGCGAAATCTGCTCCCCCAAAGCCATGAGGCAGCAACTCCGAAGCTGCTCAGCTGTGCACAGGACAGAGCAGCTACTCAAACTGCAGAAGGCGAGTGCCGGCTTCCTCACCTCGGGCCGTCACCAGCAAGAAGGAAAGCTAAAATGAACCCTGGTGGGAGGTGGCTCAGGCCCCAGCAGGAACGCACGATACCACCACACATGCTTACAGACAAATACCGAAACAGGAACACAGCTCTGTCTGCCGGGAGCCTGGACAACAACAGCGCACGCAGGGTTTGGTTTCTAACTACTGTCCTGCACTGAAAGGAACAGAGCTGCCTGAGGAAGAACGACGCGAGGGCTGGAGCACGCGCACCCATGAAGGCACATCGTGCGGTGCCACACGTGCTCAGAGGGAGGCAGACACACACTGAGAAGACACAGAGCCACGAGAAGGGGCTCCCAACAGCCGACCTGGGACAATGCGAACAACAAATTAAATGGTGTGAATGAATTAGAATCCAGAGTGAAGTAAGTACCCACGAGCCCACACTGATACCAGTAACTGAGTAAGCTGGAGAGAAAAGACGGCCCTTCCTTCTAGCAAACTTGTAGTTACCACATGCAGAAGGAACAAGGAAACAGAACGTGGTCATGCCCCTCAGTGGGAGGCATCACAGGCAAGAGCCACCGAGAGACGCTGAAACCATGAGAAGTTGAGAAACTCGATCTTCTCAGAGTGAATTTCCACAAGACACTGAGCAGCCACACAGTGAAACAGCAGCTGCCAGGGTGAGACCCGGCAGAGGACAGCCACGGCCCCAGGGAGCGGACCTGTGCCTGTCTCCCGCTAACACCCCCGCTTCCGCCCTATGGACCCTTCACCACTGACCACGTGACACGCCTGGACCCCTCCGGCCCCTCTACCACTGACCACGTGACACGCCTGGACCCCTCCGGCCCCTCTACTGCTGACCACATGATACGCCTGGACCCGGTGGACCCTCCACCACTGACCACATGACACGCCTGGACCCCTCCGGCCCCTCTACCACTGACGACATGACACGCCTGGACCCCTCCGGCCCCTCTACCACTGACCACGTGACACGCCTGGACCCGGTGGACCCTCCACCACTGACCATGTGACACGCCTGGACCCTCTGGCCCCTCCACCACTGACCACGAGACACGCCTGGATCCTCCGGCCCCTCCATCGCTGACCACGAGACACGCCTGGACCCCTGGATCCTCCACCACTGGCCAGGGCCACCTCCCCAGGCTGCTCCTACTCAGTGACCAAGCAGAGATGGTCTAGGGCAGGCCTGTCCCCACAGGGCTCTGTGCTCCCGTGACAGGGGACCGCAGCACTGAGCGCTCCCACCTCTCCCCACTTCCGTCCTCTCTCCTTCCCAGGCGCTGCCTTTCGGACACCTCTCGGACACCTAATCCCGTCCTGGCACAGACTGACGCAAGCCCATCAGATGAGGACAGTCAGCACCGCTGTAAGAAGGGGGAGGAGACGAAGAATGACCCCCAATAGGGGCACTGGGCAGACAGAGAACTAAGCACAGCCTGGGGTCTCGGGCTGGGTTCTAGACCACAAGAAGGCCCTGACTAGGACGATGTCGGATCCCAACTAAGTCTGCACTCAGTCCACAGAGCTGCGCTGGTGCTAACCTGGTTCTGAGGCTTGCTCCGTGTTCCTACGACGTTAACACCGGGGAGAGCTGGGTCTTACGGGCTCTCAGCTACGTGCTATCTGTGAGGCTCTGTTATAACACTAAAATCATTTCAAAGCAGAGGTTTGTTTTCAGAAACACATAGGTAAGAGCACCGTGAGGAAACACCAGATAAACCCACACCAAAGGACAGTCTAAGAGGCGAGCAGCATGTCCACGGGAGTCCAGTTCAGAACAAGAGGTCGGAGGGAACCAAGGTAACAAAGAGCACATCGCTGGGCCTGGATCCTGGGCCAGAAAAAAGCCAAAGGGGTGAAGTGGCAGAATGAGTGGTGTGTGGCTTCATTGTGACACATGATCAGTGTGAATTCATTCATTCCAGTAACTACACGAGGGGAAGCCAGCCAGAGGGCAGGAGAGACCTCTATCAGTAAACCTAAAATCACTTCTGAAAAAAAAACTGTCAAGGGGTAACTACTTGAACCAAACATATCAGACACAGCAGAGCACTGGGCTCAGAGGGGTGCGGAGGCAGGCGGCCGGCACCCCAGGGCAGCAGGCTCCCACGAGCTCCCAGCGCCGTGTGGTCAGGGGTCGCCGGGGTCTGAGGACAGGCCGGAAGGAGGAAAGGCCGACTGAGCAGCCGGCGTACCGACCTCGCCTGTGGCTTGTAGCTGTTGAGGACCTGGTAGGCTCTGAGCAGGTCGAGCTTGCCGTGGCCTTGTTCAAACATGTTGACCCCAGGGAGCCTGCGGGCCGACGCTATCAGGGCCTGCTTCATGCTGGCAGGGTTCACCAGCTCACGCTTCTGGACTGTGCTGGGGGGAAGCAAACACAGGCTCGTTTTGTCTCAGTAACACAATGAACATCAGACCATCCCCAGGGGCAAACACGCAGCCTCCAATCCTGTTTCCCACCTAACGGAGCGTCTTTGGTGGTGCCCACACAGGACACAGCCTTCCTGTGGTGCCTGGTCCATATGGCTGTTCTGACTGGGACTGACGGGCCAGCCCTGGTTTGTGCTAAGACATACTCCCCTAGAACATCAGCTTGCGTGACCATCAGGCTACAGGAGGCAAGTGCAGGCGAAGGGGAGGGGCCTGCTGGAAGGGAGGAGCTGGCTGGGAGAAGCAAGAGCACCCAGACGGAGCCTGGGGAGGAGCTCAGCAGCAGGCACAGGTCTCAGGGACCCGGGGGGGGCTGGCCTTTTCTGTTTCTAGATCTGGAGGGTGTGTGGGACGGCTAGCCTTGGCGGAGAACACCTCAGAGCCCAGGGCAGACCCCAGGCCACCTCCAGAGCACTACGTGGCTGGGGCTTAGTCAGCCACACCGGCCTTAATTACCCGTACCTGTAAACCTGTGCACTGTAAATACAAGCACATTTTAATCCCGAAATGGAGGGGTGAAATCAGTAGGCAAAGGAACCCTCCCCAAGTCCCCACATGCTCCTCCAGATGGTGTTTGCTTTCTAAACGGGACACCTGGCACAGAGGAAGTACCGGGAGATAAAGGAGGATTAATTCTTAATGGGAGAATAAAAGAACTGCTGAAATCTATAGGTCGCCAGCTTCCCCTCCCTCCTCCTGCCCACAAAGCAAAATCAAAGGTTAAGTTCGGCTTCCTTGTTGCCTGGCTCCCACTGTGAGCTCCTGTCAAGCCGCAGCAGTCACACGGCGTTTTCATCTGCTGCAGGAGGTGAGCAGAGTGACAGGTTTCCTTGATGCTGAAGATACCTGTACTTGGGGATGCAAACACAGCCTCCGCTCTCCCCACGCACAGCCCGGAGCTGTGATGGGCCCAGTGCTGAAGCCAGAACGCTCACTGCCTGCTAACAACCACGGCAGGAGAGCGGTGAACCAGTATCTCCACGCCCGCTGCCAACAGCGGCTCTGGCTTCGGCCTGGTCCATTCCTGGCTGTTGTGCCTTTCACATAGATAAAATAAAACTTAAAAAAAAAAAGTCCCTGAGGAAAGGGAGCAGGTGGCAGAAAACACCTTACCTGATACACACATTTGTGTGGCTACAAAGCACACTTCTAGCACATCCACATGAAAAAACAAACCCTAACGGGCAGCCCGCCCCTGCCCTGCTCCTGCGGCTCGTGTTGGTTTACATGGCGCCCACACCCCATCTAACCGGAGAGCAAGGGCCGCCCCACTTCCAGAGATGAAGACGCAGCATCACCCAACCGCAGGCCCAGGCCAGGCAGAGCAAACTTCGCCCCTGCTCTGTGGGCCTGAGTGCACCTGCCCTGCTGCTGGCTCTGCCGTCCCGGGGAACACTCACCTCACCAACAGGGTGACAGCACCTGCCACCACTGGAGAGGCGACACTGGTCCCCGAGAGAGCCCGGCACCCGCCTTTCACACCAGAACCCCGCACTCCAGCGCCATAGGTGACAATGTCAGGTTTCACACGGCCGTAGCCCCCTGGTAGTTCCTATGGATAGAAAGCAGCTCAGTTTCTACATTGCACACATTGGCTACAGGTGGTGATGAGTGAACAAACTCAGAGCAGAAGTGTGAGTGACTTAGCGACAGTGTCACCTCTGTGAGATAGCGGCGTCACATCAAAATCCACTGCACTAGACACAAGCTTAGACAATGTGCAGAGAACCACAGTACCTGTAGTACGTGTTCTAACGGCTGGCTCAACAGTAAGGCTATAAAGCAACTAAAAATAAAAATTCCAGTTCTGCTAAGCTGAAAGACTACAATGTGGCTGCTGGCTTATCACTAAGACTAGACACTGCAGACCACTTCATTTCTAGATAAATTAACAATGAGAAATGACCTCAGAAAACCCAGAAGTGAAATGATCAACAGAAAAAAACAAACAAGTTTCTTTACAACAGGAGTTTCAACAGGAGTTTATAAAGTTTTGTTTTTTGCCTACGGCTATTTGGATACCTACAGCATCATTTGCCAGACACCCCCAGGCCTGATTTACACGGAAAGCAGCACAGGGCGTGACTGGACACTCAGTCCGCTGTGAAAAGGGAAATAAATTCCGAATGACGATAATAACTGTACAACTAACGTGGGTTAAGCTTAAGCTTCCTGGAAACCAGGCAAAATACAAAGTTCAAGTGGATTGTGCATTGTCAGAACAAAGAACAGCAACTTCAGGTGGTAACCTGTCCTGGCAAACATGAAAGCAATGTGGTCCACATGTGCGGCCGAGCAAGGACCTGTCTCTCCAGGTGCCACTGAAAAGCAAACCCCAGGGGCTTACACCCGGTAAAGCTCCACCCAAGATGCCAGCAGCCCATATGGATGTCAGTTCAGGACCTGGCTGCTCCATTTCCGATCCAGCTCCCTGCTAATGCAGCTGGGAAAGCAACAGAAGATGGCCCAAGTGCTGGGACCCCTGCATCCATGTGGGAGACATAGAAGAAGCTCTGGGCTCCTGGCTTTGGCCTGGCCCAGCCCCTGCCATTGAGACCATCCGGGTTAGTGAACCAGCAGACACAAGTGCTCGCGCTTGCTTGCTCTCTCTAACTATCCCTTTCAAATAAACAAAAATTAATCTTAAAAAAAAAAAAAAAAACCCACGAAGCCCTTGGCAAAGATCAAGGACAGGACACAGCTCAGGGACAGCACTGACAGGGGAGCTAGAGACGCAATGGCAGGCGCACTATTTCTCGATCTCTGACAACACAGAACACGCTGGGTGCAGAGATGAGAGGACACACACTCAGCCTGGGGCTGCCTGGCACACAGAATGAACTTCAGACCAGGGTGTCAGGTCAGTGGATCCAGTCGAGAAGGGGAGCCTGTGTGGGGCTGACTACAGGGGCAGTGGAGAGGTGACACGGCCAAGTCCTACGGCCCAACTAGAAGGCCATCCCAGAGTGCTGCCCGTGTGGACAAGGCCCACAGTGTACCCAGGAAGTCGTGAATCTTTGTGGGGATTTATCCAAGATCCCAGGCTGGGCACCTGTCAGCTTAGGGCACCAAGAGATAATCTCATCTAAAACACCAGGGACAGGTGACGCTGTCAGCCACCTGAGCTCTACCCTGAGGGAGCACCTGATTTTTTAAGTAAATGTTGTTTTGATGGGTAAAGAAGGGTGAATCAGCTGCACAAACAGACCCCAAGCAGCTGAATTATTTATTACCTTGTTGGAATTATTTTATTCTATCCAGCTAAATACAATTATTTCCATGTTAGCAGAGTTAATAATAAAACGTTCATATTGGCTTCTCCTTCTTCTTAAGGCAAAAACAAAACAAAAACAAAAGCAAAAGCAAAAATCCACCTCAAAGGAGGGCCGCCTCTCCTCCTTCTAGCTAGGACCCAGAAGCATGCATCCAATGCACCAAAGAAGGAGTCGGTCAGAAACAGAAGCAGAACCGGAGACAGATCCGAGATGCACCCCACGGCCCAGAGCGGCAGCCGTGGGCCTCCAGAGTGAGGCTGCAGAAAGGGCCAGGTCTCAGCTACTCAGTGGTGAACGTGAGGGGCAGTCTACCTCAGAAGACGCCAGGAGCCACAAGAAACCAACAGAGAAGCGTACCCAGGTGGTCATTCCCCTGGAGGAGAAGCGAGCGATGTTGTCTTCAAAGTCAATGCCGCCCACGCCAATGACGTCCATCTGATCAGCAGGGTTATTCAGAGTGCTAAATGGAGACACAAAAATCAAAAGAAAAATCATCTGAGCTGCGTAATTCCAACAGGGGAAGCACTCCCAGCACTCCCAGCAAAGTCTCAGACTTCGTGGGGCCTTGGAGAGCCTGCGCAGCTCCAACGGCCTGCTGTGGAGGGCCCTGCTCCCCGCCTCCTTCACGCCGGCCTCCTGCCGCATGCCCCTTCTTCCTTCTCCCCGGCCAGTCGTCACACTCCGGCCCAGCTCAACACTCACTTCTCCCCACGTGACCGCAGACTTTACAGAGCTGCCCGTGCCTTGGCCCTCGCAGGACTTAAAGCCATCACAATTCTCCACGTAATCACACTCTCACACCACTCTGCCGCTGTTCCCCGACTCATCTTGCTTCCTCAACTGGATGAAACATTTCTCTGGGTAAAGCCACCATCTTACAATGTTGGCATCCTATACAGGCGCTGGTTCATGTCTCAGCTGGTCCACTTCCAACCCAGCTCCCTGCTATTGGCCTGGGAAGAGCAGCAGAAGACAATCCAAGTGGTTGGACTTCTGCCACCCACACGAAGACCTGGATGAAGCTCTTGGCTCTTGGCTCCTGGCTACAGCCTGGCCCAAGCCTTGCAGGGGAGTGAACCACTAGATGGAAGATCTCTCTCTGTCTCTGTCTCTCTCTCTAACTCTGACTTCAAATAAATAACCTTTTTAAAAGGAAGAAGAAAGATTGGGGCCAGTGCTATAGCACAGCGGGTTAATGCCCTGGCCTGAAGTGCCAGCATCCCATGTGGGTGCCGGTTTGAGACCTGGCTGCTCCACTTCTGATCTCTGCTGTGGCCTGGGAAAGCAGCAGAAGATGGCCAAGTCCTTGGGCCCCTGCACCTGCATGGGAGACCTGGAGGAAGCTCCTGGCTCCTGGCTTCAAATCAGCGCAGTTCCAGCCATTGCGGCTAACTGGGGAATGAACCAGTGGATGGAAGACCTCTCTCTCTCTCTGCCTCTCTCTCTCTGTGTAGCTCTGACTTCCAAATAAATAAATAAATCTTAAAAAAAAAAAAAAAGAAGAAGAAGAAGAAGAAGAAGAAGAAGAAACCATATCCACACATGCATCTGCCCCAGTCAGGCCACCCTCCTCCCAGGACCTGGGCAGCTGCCGTCCTTTGCCCAGGAGCTCCTTGGAGGAAAGATGCAGGAGGCCAGGGAAGAATCAGGCGCACTACCTGTGCAAACAAACTGCACTGGCTCAAATCATGACAGGAAGGCTTGGACTCCAAGTCGAAACAAGACGGGGGAATCACTGCGTTCCTAACGCGGTACTTAGGAAATCTGTACTCATTAAATAAACGGTTTCTTTGGGGGAAAAAAGGAGAGCAGAGCTCAGCAGCAAACGTGCTGGCCCTGCAGTCTCAGAGGGCCCAGGGTGCAGGGCCCAGAGACAGAGATCCCAGCAAGAGGCACTGGGCGGACACGTGCCTTTTCCAGATGTCCTGACAGGGGCACGTCACTGCCCTCCAACTCCAGAAAAAAGCAGACCTCCTGGGGCCCAAGGAGAGAGAGCGACTGTTAGAAACAGGCTGCTGTGACCCCTGCCACTTCCCACTGCTACCAGAGACAGGAGGCAGACGCCTGGGTATGTGTGGCGCACAAGTCCCCAGTCAGGCTGGAGCCATGGGCTTCCTCTCCAAGTTTCCTTGTGTAATGTGCTGTGCGATCAAGCTCTGGTAACTGCCACACGAGCCTCAGGGTCGCAGACGGGCACTGCACTCCTGACTGCCTGTGGAAGGGCAGCACACAGCCAGGTGTGCCGAGAATCTGCAGCGGCTGGCACAAAGCCGGGGTCAGAGACAGGCACGGTTCCCACTGCAGACACGGGGACACCAGGTCTGAACACAACGCGCACGGGGCAGTGGGAAGCAGAGTGAGGCGACAGACTTCGGCTGGAGTTAAACCACGCCCATGGGCTACTCTGTTCTGGTAAATACGGTTTTACCCGAACACAGGCATACTCCTAGGCACATCTCCACGGCTGCTTGCACAGTATGATGGCCAATGCCAAGGTGAGTGGTTAACATGGAGGGCTCTGCCCTCTGTGTTCTACCTTCACTTTACCATCACCATGTACTCGGGCCTCGTGCCGCCCTCTGCCCGTCCCCATCCCTGTGACAGGAGTGACGGGAAGGAAGCCAAGGCTCAAAGAAGCGAAGGGCCCCCAGCCTGGGCGGGGCCCCACAGCAGACCCCATGGCTGACCCCACGGCAGACCCTAATGCGCTCTCCACGGCTGACCCACGGCAGACCCCACGGCTGATGCCACAGCTGCCCCATGGCAGACCCCACAGCTGACCCCACAGTTGACCCCCATGGCAGATGCCATGACTGACATCACGACTGACCCCACAGTTGACCCCCATGGCAGACGCCATGACTGACATCACGGCTGACCCCACAGCAGACCCCATGGCTGACCCCACATCAGACCCCAGGTAGACCCCAAGGCTGACCCAACGGCTGACCCCACGGAAGACCCCATGGCAGACCCCACGGCTGACCCACAGCTGACCCCACAGCAGACCCCACTACCAGACCCCACGGCTGACCCCATGGCAGACCCCACAGCAGACCCCACTACCAGACCCCATGGCTGACCCACAGCTGACCCACGGCTGACCCCACAGCAGACCCCACGGCTGCCCCAGCTGGATGTGCTCAGTGAGAAGAGTAAGCAGAGGAAGACGGGCGAGAAAACACTGACCACTGAGGGACTCCGCACGCGTGAGGGCGGCTCCAGAGGGGAGAAGAGACAAACCAAAGGACTGAAAAAAACTGGACAAAATGACTCAATGCCTGGCGTTTTTCGAGAAAGAACCACAGTGAGTTCCTGCCACTCGTTTCGCTGTAAACCGCAGTGCACATTACTAGTGCCACAGTGGAATCCGAGGGGGGAAGGGACAGGGCACCGGCCGAGCTGTCACCTGCAGAGACGTGACCGCCAACCCCACGTTCTCCGCCCACAGCAACGTCCACTTCACAGAGCTAGCCTCACCCTCAGCTCACTCCCAAGGGGTCCCAGCAAGATGCATGAGTGCATCCACCTGGTGACACGCACACACCCACCCTCTGCGAGCAGACACGCAGGGTGCGGGAGGGCTGTGGTCTCTCCCGTGCCTGTCTCACGCAGGCTGAGCACACAGGCTGCCATCCCCCCGTGGGGGCCTCACACCCTCACAGCCGTTCTGAGCACTCGGCAAGGACAGTGAGAAATATCCACCTACAGAGGCCCAAGACCTCCCCTGTGCTACCCAGAGACCACCTCAGAGCTGCGGGGAGAGGCCTGGTCTCCAGCCACACAGGTCATCGCAGTGACTCTCGTGAGCAGTGTTACACATCGTACCCTACTTCAATTCCCCGTTGTGTGTTCAGTACAAAGGTGCCATTGCCAGTGCTGTGGTACAGCAGGTAAAGCCGCTGCCTGCAGTGCCAGCATCCCATATGGGCACCGGTTCGAGACCCGGCTGCTCCACTTCTAATCCAGCTCTCTGTTATGGCCTAGGAAAGCAGTAGAAGATGGCCCAAGTTCTTGGGCCCCTGAGCCAGCGTGGGAGACCCGGAAGACGCTCCTGGCTCCTGGCTTCAGATCGGCACAGCTCCAGCTGTTGCGGCCAATCGGGGAGTGAACCAGAGGATGGAAAACCTCTCTCTCTCTGCTTTTCCTTCTCTCTCTGTGTAATTCTGACTTTCAAATAAATAAATAAGTCTTCAAAAAAAAAAAAAAAAAAAGGTGCCCTTCTGTTAACAACACTGCTCTGTGCTCCCTCCCCCCAGTCCTTCTGGTCGACTCCCGAAGTGCCTCAGCTGCCCTGGCCCTCGGCACCTGCACCCTGGTGTGCGCTGTGCCTGAGATCAGCTGTGCCCACACTGGTCTCCCACAGCAAGGCAGGGCCCTCACCTACCCCTCCGCCGTGCCTGGTACGCAGCTGAGTCAACACCGTGGCATCGACTCTGCCCCAGCAGACTGACTCTGCTTTTGGGGGTGGAGCATGGAGGGTGGAAATTAGAATAAAAACTTCAAGCCTCTGAATTACTATTTACAGCGAAGTTTTTTTTAAAAAAATTAAACAGAAAGAAGCTGACCTTGAGCTGACACTGAAGCCGGTGGGGAGCACCTGTGTGTTCTCAAGGTAGAAACACCCACGACACAGAGTTTCAGACAGACCGCCAGGTAACCCCCCGGCAGCGCGGCAGCAGCTACTTACCCATAGAGAGGCCCGTCGTTGCCAATGGCAGAGACCATGATCACGTTGTTGGCTGTCAGCTCCCACACCTACAACGTCAGCAAGCATTTACTTCAAGTACACCACTTTCAAACAATCAACAATAACTTCTGAAAACAGCCCTACAGAAGAAGAGCAGCTCCCTGAAACGCAGCAGTGCCAGCCCAGGGGCAGGAGGTGGGAAGCAGCACGGGTGGGACACACCAGACACAGGGGTGTGCAGTGCAGAGAGCAGGCTGGCTCCCCGGCCACGTTCAGGGAAGAAGGACCCACAATGCCTCACACGCCCCTCATAAACACAGCTCCCGGCCTCCAACCAAGTCAGGAAAATTCACGTCGTGTCCCATCTGTCCTCACAAGGCTGTTAGGGTAAGCGACCCCACTGGAGCTAGAAGAGGGGCAAGCGGGAGGTGGCAGCCACGGGCCGGCCCTGGCGAGCGGCCGCGACCAACCTTGTCGACGAAGGGGTGATCCATGAAGTCGGGGCCGCCGATGCTGAGGTTGAGCACGTTGACCTTCTTTAGGATGGCGTAGTTGAAGGCATCCAGAAACCACGACGTGTACGAGACCTGGTTACGTGAAAACAATGCTTTCAGTGTGCCAGTGAGCACCTCCACCTGCTGTGACAGTCGTTTCTACGGGCACAACAGGACTCTTCAAAGCAAGAAGCGTGTTCAGCATGGTTCTCATTAACTTCAAGCACGCTCTGGGATGCACGATGCCACATCCGGAAACCCTGAGTCTCCGGAGCCGAACCCGGCACAGGGCATCTGTGCCCTCCAGGCGCAAGGTGCAGCTCCTGCTCCTCACTAACAGGAGGTGTCCCTGCACAGAACCTCACCTTCCCGCCTCCCTCACAGCCAAGGATTTACCCTGAGACACTTCCATCAACGTCCTGTGTGTGTCGAACACGCCTGCTTCCCACACAGACGGAGAGACAAACAGCCCCAGGGGCAGCCCACAGCCCCAGTTCTCTCAAGCTAATGCTACCACTCTCCCTAGAGGTTAAATCACTCTATGAATCACCACTTGGTTCTCTCTCATACTAAATGAAGTTGACAGCAGGACGAGAAGCAATGTAATGCTTAAGAACTGCTTTTAACAGACTTCTAAAACTAAGACTCCACATTTGTATTTGCTTACACAGACAAAAGAAATCCTACTAAGGAGATAGAAGAAATGAAGAAAAATACAATACACATGGAGTGAGTGAATAATCTTCTGGGTGGGGACAGGCTGGCAGACTGTCCTTTTTTTTTTAAGATTTATTTATTTAAAAGGCAGAATTAAAAAAAAAAAAAAAGAAAAAGAAAAAAGAAAGGCAGAGTTACAGAGAGGGACAGAGAGGTCTTGCATCTGCTGGTTCACTCCCAAATGGCCACAATGGCTGGAACTGGACCGGTCTGAAACCAGGAGCCAGGAGCTTCTTCCAGGTCTCCCATGTGGGTTCAGGGGCCCAAGGACTTGGGCCATCTTCCACTGCTTTCCCAGGCTCATTAACTTTTGACTGGCAGATACACTGCTCAAATATATCAAAATTCTCCCCAAAGGGCCAGCATTGTAGCGTAGTGGGTATGGATAGTGAGTATGCTGGACACTCCACGTATGACAGAAGTTCCACCACACCACAATGCCGGCCCTTCTGAGAGACTTTCGATATCTCTGAGCAATGTATCAGATGATCAAAACTGCATGTAAAATATAGACAGGTAACAGTACACTCGGGCTGGTGCCGCAGCTCACTAGGCTAATCCTCTGCCTGCGGCGCCGGTACCCCGGGTTCTAGTCCCAGCCGGGGTGCCGGTTCTGTCCCAGTTGCTCCTCTTCCAGTCCAGCTCTCTGCTGTGGCCCAGGAGAGCAGTGGAGGATGGCCCAAGTGCTTGGGCCTTGCACCCGCATGGGAGACCAGGAGGAAGCACCTGGCTCCTGGCTTCGGATAGGCGCAGCACACTGGCTGCAACGCACTGGTCATAGCGGCCACTTGGAGGGTGAACCAACGGAAAAAGGAAGACCTTTCTCTCTGTCTCTCTCTAACTCTGCAGGTTAAAAAAAAAGTACCCTCTTCCCTTCCCACAAGGTTTCCCGGTCAAGAGCGAGGGAGGAAAGGTTGTAAATGCACGGGACCCGACATGACGTGAGGCGCTAGGCAGAGTTCAGTGACAGAGTCCCGCCCTCAGGGTGAGGAACCCAATCAACACACACACACACAAGGGAGTCCAGCGGAGAGACATGGCCAAGGAAACCCCAGGCCTTGTGCGAGCCTGGGGACAAGGAAGCAGTGTGGAAATCGAGCCACCGCTGCACACAGTGACGTCTGAGTGGGGTCTCGAGGGCCAAGTCAGGCCGACAGGTGGAGAAGAGCAAAGCACACAAAAGGCAGAGCAGAAGCGGAGAGGCAGTGGGGCACGGGTGGCACCAGCAGCGGCTCAGCGTCGCTGACGTGCGTGGCTTGGGAACAGGCGTGTATTGGAGACTGTGGACTCAAAAGGCTGCCACAGCCTCAGCAGCGCACGGCAAGGGCCTCAGGTGGTCACGATGTCACACACAAGAGTGTTCGTTGTTCAGTGAACAGCAGGAGTCACTGTGCACTGACTCCCTATGCAGGACCTCTGCCCTCAATGAGTTGTACTATGAAAATTAACTGTAAAACTTGTTCTCAAGCAGTTTATTGCTGAAATCTTTACTTAGAATAGAGTTGGTCTTCTGTGTAAAAAGTTAATTGAAAACGAATCTTAATGGAGAATGGGACTGGGAATGGGAGAGGGAGGAGGAAGTGGGGTGGGAGAGTGGATGGGAGGGTGGGTATGGTGGAAAGAATCACTGTATTCCTAAAGCTGTACTTCTGAGATCTGTACTCATTAAGTAAAAGGTTTCTTTGGAAAAGAAAAAATCAGTGGGAGAGATTCCTCCCACCATGCAGAAACGCATAGAAGCTTTCTGGACTCCCTGGTTTACTACATGGCAAACGACAGCCTGCTTCACTAGTCTCCCTGCAGAATCACAGCCCGCTGCTTCCTAAAGCCTGCCGCTCCTGAGTCACTTCTGAATCTGAACACAGCACAATTATTCTGAGCTGCCCTTAAGCAAAACCAATTGAATGAGACTAATCTTAAAACCTCAGAAAAACAAACAAAAAAATAGGTGTGCATAATGTAGGGGCTTTTGTTTGGGGGTCAGCATTGGCTTCACAGCAGGTAAAGCCACCACCTGCAACGCTGGCATCCCACATGGGCTCCCAGTTTGTCTCCCAGCTGCTCCACTTCCACTCCAGCTGCCTACTAATGGCTTGGAAAAAGGAGAAGATGGCCCAAGTACTGGGGCCCTGCCTACCAAGCAGAAGATCCAAATGAAGCTCCTGGCTCTTGCCTTTAGCCTGGTCCAGTCCCAGCCATTGCAGCCATCTGGGGAGTGAACCAACAAAAGGAAGATCTCTCTGTCTCTGTTTCTCCCTCTCTCTGACTTTCAAACAGATAAACCCATCTTAACAACTATTTGCTTCAAAGGCAGAGTGACAGAAAGTGGGGGAGAGAGACAGACTGTCCACACACCAGTTCACTCCTCAGATGGCAGGGAGCGGGATCGGAAGCAGCAAGGACCCAAACCAGTACTCTGATGCGAGATGCGGGCACGCCATGCAGCAGCTTACCCCACTGTGTCACAACACCTGGCCCAATGCAGTACTGCTCCTTTGCACATCCCAATACCCACTCTCCGAAGTTGCAGGGGTCCTCAGAACACCTACCTGATTATTGGTAAAGACCCTGAAAATATGAAGCTCTGCATCTGGAGCAAATCCTTGGCACTCCCGCATACTGGCTATCACACCTGCCACGAATGTGCCATGGCCCAACCCTGTTACCCGGACAGGAAAACAAAAACAAAACAAACCAATTCCATAAAAGACAGCTGACCACGCATGCAACAGGCAACACTCCAGCCCCCCACTTCTGGGACCGTGCTCCCCGAGGCCTGCACGAAGGGCCTCAGCCAGGTCCCACTGCCCTCTGCTTGGTTCACCCTGCACAGGAGCTGCTCCATGGTCTGGCCGTCCTGTTCTCCTCCAGATGGGAGGTTCTCACCAGGCCCTCCCTCCAAAACTCTTATTTCCCATGTCCTCCGAGATATCCAAAAGAGCTCCTGCCATCTCAAAAGGCAGAGTAACAGCTGGGGTCTGTCCAAGTATCTGCTGAATATAACCTGTGGGCTTGAGGAAGCCATCAGAGACGGCAGTGCCACCCTGCATCCACCACGTCCCCACCACCGGGCTGGGACCCACCGTCGTCCAGCGTTCGCTCGTTGGTCCAGTTGGTTCTCTCCTTCACATTTTTGAAGTGGGGATGCTTCTCACTCAGCCCAGTGTCAAAAACAGCAACTCTCACATTAGCACCTTATTCCAAAAGAAAGCAAGAACGATCACATTCAGAGAAAGCATCTTCCGAATCGTGGTCTATAAAATCAATTACTAGGGGGGACAGCTGGCTTAGTAGTCAGAAGTCCCAAATCCCACATCAGAGTTCCTGGGTATAATCCCTGGCTCTGGCCCTGACTCCAGCTTCCTGCTGACGCAGACCTCAGCATGTACTAGTGATGACTCAAGTCGCCTGTGATGAGTTCCTGGCTCCCAGCCTCGGTTCAGCTAAGCTCTGGCCATTGCAGACATTTGGGGACTAAATCAGCAGATGGGAACTCAATCTGTGTGTTTGCCTCTCAAAAAAAAAAAAAAAAATTATTCTGTAGGACCCACAGAAAATGACAAGTCACGAAGACCAAAGCCTGCCCAGAAAGCAACAGGGTGGGCCAGATGCTCCAGGCGCCTGCTCGGCTGAACCAAGACTAAGGGGGCAGCTGGGGGCTGGGAAGCGTCTAACAGGATGGCAGCTACACAGGGGCTGCGTCCAACACTTGGGAAGGAACCACCGCTCCCAGCCAGGTGCTCCGTGAGGCTCTCCCCTCTCAGTGCAGGCGTTCATCCCCTGTCTCCTCGGGTCCCCTGAGCACAAGCTGCTGCAAACAGGAAATGGGGACTCTCCTACTCCTGCAAGGACAGCAGTTTACCTAACACTGTTCAGCAGGAACACAAACGTAAGCAACACTCAGGGTTGATCACAGTTTAAAGAGAATCACGGGGCCCACACTGTGGCACAGTGGGTAAAGCTGCCGCCTCCAGTGCCAGCATCCCATATGGGTGCCAGTTCTAGTCCCGGCTGCTCCTCTTCCGATCCAGCTCTTTGCTATGGCTTGGGAAAGCAGTGGAAGATGGCCAAAGTCCTTGGGCCCCTGCACCCCCGTAGGAGACTCAGAAGAAGCTCCTGGCTCCTTGCTTCAGATCAGCACAGCTCCAGCCATTGTGGCCAGTTGGGGAATGACCCAGTGGATAGAAGACACCTCTCTCTCTCTCTCTCTCTCTCTCTCTCTCTCTCTCTCTCTCCAGTGGATGGAAGACCTCTCTCTCTCTCTCTCTCTCTGCCTCTCCTTCTATGTGAAACTCTGACATTCAAATAAATAAATACATAAACCTTAAAAAAAAAGAGTACATGAAGTGACTTATAGATCTTCGTTAAAGTCCTCTATATACAGGTAGAAAGCTTCAAAATTGTACAGTGAACCATCAAGAATACTGATACAGTTTTATAGACAAAACACTAGGAAATCATTTTACCATTCACAATATATGATTATGGAAAAAAAGAACACGAATTGTTTCACCAGATAGAGTCCAAGGTTATTAAAAACTCTGCTATGCAAACCTTAAGTTGAGAAACACGTACAGTGGACTTACATGGTCTTAAAAAATTAAGGATAATGTAAAAATTAAACTGTTTTCCATCATTCCAAATGGGAGAGGAACCGACAACATCTTACCCCAGATCTATACAGTTTCTTACCCCAGATCTATACAGTTTGAAACATAATTTAAATTTTTTAGCACAAAGAAAACTGAGAAAGTTTTAATCCTGTAAACTGTGCTCTTCATGAAATGCAAACTCCACCATTTTTAAACATTCAGAAGTCGTGCCATCAGAAACAGACTGTCCTCTCAATGGTACAACTGCACCTTCACTGGCTTTATACCTGAGCACCATCGCTGAAGTTCTAAACGCCACCTTGGAAACAGAACGCGCGTTTCTAAAATAATGAGTCACTGCAGAGACTGGCCACAAGCCATTGGCAGCAATGTGCCATACGACTGCCTGCTGCATCTGGAAACTACAGAGTGGCTGCTGTGTGGCAGTGTGGGCTAAGCTGCCGTCTGGGTGCCGGCTACCGTACGGGAGCAGCACTGCACCCCAGAGGCCCCTCTTCTGACCCAGCTCCCTGTTTACACACCTGGGGGCTTGGGACCCTGTCAGCCCATGGGCTCCTGGCTTTGCCCTGGCCTACACCTGGCTGTCGCAGCAATCTGGGGAGTGAACCAGCAGGTGGAAGATCTGTCTGTCTCTCTCACTGTCTAACTCTATCTGTCAAATACACAAATAAAAAAGAAGAAATTCTAGAAACACGCAGAAGAAACACAGATAACCCGCACTAACAGCTGGCTAAGGGATGACCACAAATCCTATTCTCACACAGCACTGCGCTACTAAGTCTAAAGTAACTGTCGCTTTCTAAAACTGTGCACACGGAACTGGAAACCATTTGATTTGGGGAATAAAAACGCTCCCCTGGTGACTGCGGGCTTTATTCTGTGAGAGTCCTTATTGTCAATAGATAACACCAGCAGGAGACAGTCCGTCCGTCTAAACGTCAGCCATCAAGCGTTATGCACTCACGCAGCGCAGAGATGTGGATGGCAGGGGCTCAGGGATGCAAAGGGAAGCCACACCCTCTGAGTCAGGGAGCCCTGGGCAGACACCAGGTACCTGAACAACCTGGGATCCTGGGCGACAGCAGCAGGCTGGGCTCTGAGGGCCAGGACAGACACCCCCACAGGACAGGAGGAGTGCTCTCCCGTGACCCTCAGTAGGGGGTGTCCCGGTAGCGTGGCGGTGGCTGAGTCACTGCTCACACAGGGCACCAATCCCAAGTCACAGACTAATTTTCACGAACCTGCTCAAAAGCAGACCCCCAAGTTTAAATTCGATCCCTTTCCTGAGATACCAGAGACACTTGCAGGGCTATGTGCCAGCTCAGGTTGCAAGTGGTGCCATTGGTTCACTGTGTGTCACTCAGAGAAATGCTCCAATTTGCCACTTCTGATTTCAGAAATGATAATAAAAGACGAGAATGATTACAGTCAGAAAAAGCCCCGGAAACAGATGCCCAGCGTAGTGGACCTTACCCAGGCCAACAGAAAGCAAGAAGATGGACGCAGAGCCCCAGGCACCCCAGCAGACAGGCTCCGTGCACGCCAGCCTGCACGCCGTGTCACACACCTGTGTACCCCATCTGCCAGAGCACGTCTGCCTGCAGGGTCTGAGCCACCTGGCGTGGAATGGCTCTCAGCAGCCGTCGACTCGAGTGCCTTCCGGTGGCGTGCCAGAAGCCGGAGCCCAGGGACAGACTCGCCCTCCGCAGAGGACGTGACGACTGCCACTTCTGGCCCCAGCGGGTTTCGTTGCAGGGCACGACGGGGTCAGCTAGGGAGAAGGAAGACAACGGTGAACAGAAGAACACACACACGGCACCCGGCTGTCAGCAGACGGTCACCTGACCGCAGGGAAGCGCGATGCTCTCCCTTTTCTGGGAGAGTCGTCTCAGTGCAGTCCTAACTACAGGGTGTCACTTAGTCATGTAATTCCCAGGTAAGGCAGATAAAGAACGACAAAATGACTGTTTAAGAACTTAAGCCAACTGCGACATTAAAACCCGGCTTTTCATCATCAGTTTGTTCTCACCGATGCAGAGGAAGGGGAAAACTGCTACTAACCAATCATGAAGTTTTACAGTCCCAGATTTCTGGAGAGGAAAACCCATGCTATATAACCCACTGAATACATCTCTGGTCATACATCAAAAGGACCTTTTGAAAAAGCGGACGCTGGGGGGCAGGGCTGGGACACAGGTTAACTCACTGCCTGTGACACTGGCATCCCACATGGGCGCCAGTTCGACTCTCAGCTGCTCCACTTCCAGTCCAGCTCCCTGCTGATGCTGCTGGGGAAAGCAGGGGAAGATCGCCGAAATCCTCGAGCCTGTGCCACCCTCGTGGGACACCCTGAAGGGCCTGGCTCCTGGCTTTGGTCTGACCTAGCCCTGGCTGTTGCAGCCATTTGGTGAGTAAACCAGACAATGGAAGGTCTGTCTGTCTCTCCTCTCTCTGTAACTCTGCCTTTCAAATGAACAAATTAAGGGGCTGGCACTGTGGGGTAGTGGGTAAAGCTACCGTCTATAGTGCTGGCATCCCATCTGGACACTGGTTCAAGATCTGGCTGCTCCACTTCCGATCCAGCTCCCTGCTAATATGCCTGGGAAATCAGCAGAGGATGGTCCAAGTCCTTAGGCCTCTACAACCACTTGAGAGACCTGGATGAAGCTCCTGGCTCCTGGCTTCAGCCTGCCTCCGTCCTGGCCTCTGTGGCCATTTGGGGAGTGAACCAGCAGACGGAAGATCTCTCTCTGCCTCTCCCTCTCTGTATGCCTGCCTTTCAAATAAAATAAATAAATCTTTTTTAAAAAATTAAATCCTTAAAAAAAAAGTGTACACTGGACTCAACAATCTCATCTACTAGAATTCCACCTTTCAGAAAACAAAAACAAAGGAGTGGGGAGGGGCATCCTGAGGGGCCAGACTACTCTGGATTCTGACTTCATGGCTGCACGCCTTACTACATACTGCCGCCAGAACCTGCCAAGCTGTATCTCAACAGGGTGAATCTCACTATCTGTGAATGCCTTTTATTTTGAGGGGAAAGAAAGACCTTTTCCTCTATCTTCAAAGCTCACGTTGTAATGAGAACAAATCACACTTCCCCTCAGCTTTAACAGCAGTCTGAAGAAACGCAGTGCTGTCTCCCAGGCCACACCCATGAAAGCGCCAGCACCCGGCGCAGTCAAGCCAACCCCACGGAGTCATTATCCGCACAGTGCAGCTGAGTTGCTGTGCCCGGGAGCTCACTCCCCTGTTGGTTTGGTCTCTGGGCCAACAGCAGGGCCAGCACTGCAGTTGCTGACTGACAGCAGCATGAGTCTGCTCCACTGTGCCCTCAACAGGCCAGAATGCACCTGGAACACTGCACTCAGCTCTGGGCTTCTCACCTCAAGGACAGCGCAGAACTGAAACGGATTTGAGGGAAAACAATTGAAATGGTGAGGGGACTAACTCCATGTGACCCAAGGAGCCATGGGGAGAAAGGGGGGTTCTAAGACAGAAGGAAGCCCCGAAGGGGACAGCAGGGCCTCCCTGAGCACCCGAACGACAGACCTCTGCATAGCAGCTTTTCTTTTTTAGGGTGTATTTTCGTTATTTGAAAGGCAGAATTACAGAGACAGAGAGAGAGGCCTCTCATTTGCTGATTCACTCCCCAAAGGGCTGCTTCCTTCAGATCTCCCACACAGGTGCAGCAGCACAAGGACGTGGGCCACCCTCTGAGGCTTTCCCAGGCCATCAGCACGGAGCTGGACCAGAAGTGCTGCAGCCAGGACTGGAACGGTGCCCATATGAATGGGGGCAGGCTAACCGGCAGGACCACAGCACCAGCCCGGCCTATCTTTAAACACTGCCGTGTGGCAAACAGATCAGCTCCATCTCACAGCATGCGGGACAGCACCAGGCAGACACGATCCAAAGTGACACAGGTTCTTTAGCTCATGGGAAAGCAAATCCTTCTACCACTAAGAGCTCAGACCTATTTAACACTTAACTTCCTGAAAACTCAGCTGAGCTCTCCTCCCGTGCATGACTCCCTTTGTCTCCAGAAGGTGGTGCTACATCCATTCCACCCACGAGCAGCTCTCGGTGAACTGCCAGAGGAGCGGGCGCATGCACAGGTAAAGCACTTCCCCGCAGGGGCGGCAGACTCAGCGTGTGAGACACAGCAGAGGTGCTGTGGACACCTGCGCTGCAATGAGGCTCCCTTCCATCTTCCCAGAAATAGTCTACCGCTCTTTAAGGTAAATCAAATCAAATCAAAGAATACAGCTAAGTCAAATGGCACAATATACACATCTGGCTGATTTCACCAAGTCGGACTGGCTTTTATCCTCCTGGATCATCTTGAGATGCTACTGTTTTTCAAGGAGAAAAATGACGCAGAGCATCTGGATGAACAAAAGGGAAGTCTGAAGAGGTCAGACCCCTGCGTCCTGCAGCTGACTGGGGAACAGCTGTGTGGTGCTGTGCAGAGCAGTGAGCTGCTGCTCTGTGTGTTGTGATCAGTGAAACCTTAGGGGCTCCCAGGCCTAGACCACGACACAGAAGAGCAACACTTCTTTCTTCTTCCATCCAGAGAAAGAAATGACATTACATATCACAAGAAGCAGTATGCTGGGGCAGGCACTGTGGCACAGCAGGTAAAGCTGCCGCCTACAGTGCTGGCATCCCATATGGGCACCGGTTTAAGACCCGGCTGCTCCTCTTCCGATCCAGCTCTCTATGGCCTGGGAAAGCAGTAGCAGATGGCCCAAGTCCTTGGGCCCCTGCACCCATGTGGGAGACCTGGAAGAAGCTCCTGGCTCCTGGCTTTGGATCAGCGCAGCTCCGGCCATTGTGGCCAATTGGAGAGTGAACCAGCAGATGGAAGACCTCTCTCTCTCTCTCTCTCTCTCTCTCTCTCTCTCTGCCTCTCCTTCTACCTGAATAACTCTTTCAAATAAATAGATAAATCTTAAAAAAAAAAAAAAAAACAGCAGCAATGTGTTAGTTAACCTGCCTTACGATAAACAGGAAATAATCTTTTCTTTGGTAATACAGAGGCTTTGGAAAACACCATGTAATAAATGTCATTTGTTATTTGAGGATAACTTATAGCTTAATTAGCCAGTTGTAACGGTGTAGGAGACTCAGCCCTGAGTTGAGAGGGGAAAACTGCCCATCCTCACAGCTGCACAGTCACGTCTCGGGGCAGGAGGCTTGGAGACAAAAAAATGACTCAAAGAAGAGACATTTTTCCAAGAGCGCCTTAAGAAATAAAAGGACGCGCTCAGAGAAGCCAAAGCCAAGTAAGAGCACACAGAGGCATGGCCTTACCCTTCAGCCTGTGGCGGCTCACAGCAGTGAGCTGGTGGGGAATCAGCTCGCAAGGAACAAACAGCCCACCCTGCCCCTCGGCCCCTGGGCATCACCCCCACCCTGCCCCTCAGCCCTCAGGCATCACCCCACCCTGCCCCTCGGCCCCTGGGCATCACCCACACCCTGCCCCTCAGATCCTGGCATCACCCCCAACCTGCCCCTTGGCCCCCAGGCATCACCCCACCCTGCCCCTCAGCCCCCTGGCATCACCCCCACCCTGCCCCTCAGCCCCCAGGCATCACCCCACCCTGCCCCTCGGCCCCCGGGCATCACCCCACCCTGCCCCTCAGCCCCCTGGCATCACCCCCACCCTGCCCCTCAGCCCCCAGGCATCACCCCACCCTGCCCCTCGGCCCCCGGGCATCACCCCACCCTGCCCCTCGGCCCCCCGGCATCACCCCCAACCTGCCCCTCGGCCCCCGGGCATCACCCCCACCCTGCCCCTCGGCCCCCGGGCATTACCCCCACCCTGCCCCTCGGCCCCCGGGCATTACCCCACCCTGCCCCTCAGCCCCCCGGCATCACCCCCAACCTGCCCCTCGGCCCCCAGGCATCACCCCCACCCTGCCCCTCGGCCCCCAGGCATCACCCCCACCCTGCAAGGTAAGCCCTAGAGTTTTTTCCTACGAGGACAGTACGAAACTTCTTTAAACAATAAACATGAGGAACTTCTGCCAGGAAGCTCCCAGCTGGTGAACAGGCAGAGGGACACAGGCAGGCACTGACCACTCCTCACCGCCCTGCAAGCGAGGGGACACACGGGAGACCTCGGTACTCACAGTCAGCATACTTAAGGGAACGGAAGACCTTCCGCTGGGGGGTTACGCGCTTGATGTTCGGATGATCTTCCAGTGTTAGCAGCCCCACTTTCTGCTTTTCTTTTATCTGGATCACCTCAAAATCACTTGGATAGTCACTGGATGGATTGTTTCGAGGTATAATTCTCCAATTGTCTACTTCACTGCTCTTCAGGGCACTTGAAATAAATGAATTTCTAGCTTTCGCTGTGAAGTATCCATTGAAAGCCACAATATATTCTGAAATCAATAATCACAAATAAGAATTTATGTACACATAGCATGGGGTATATCAGCTCTAAAGTGCCACTGGTAGAAGGAAAATTACGTATCTTAATGCCCACAGGGAAAAAAGAGCAGAAAACAAAAAGACTAGTTCAAATTCATGTACAGAAGTCTGAAAAACACCTAACTGTTTCAAACAGAAAAAAGCCATTCAGGATCAAACGCTCCGTCAGCTGTCCTTTACCTGGGAAGACATCACAACTCCAGCATGGAGCACAGGCAGAGGGATGCCCGTGTGGTCGCCTGGGCTGTGCACATGAGCATCTGGCACCTGCACCCTCCGGGCCCCCCGTACACCCCAGCTACCCAGCGGCACGAGCTCCACAGTCAGGCTGTGGAAGTGACTGCTAACACCAACTCCCTGTTTCATGCCAGTGAGCTCCGCTGGGACAGAAAGTAAGCAAAGTCAACATCCAAGTGCTGTGCAGCTTCCGAGCCCTCTGAATCTGAGATTTACTGTGGCACAGAGGAGCTGCTGCTGCTGCTCAGTAATCCCACAGGCCACGGTGGCGGGCCTGGCACTTAAGGCGGTGTCATTACCGTATTCCACAACCGACGTGGAGAATTCCACCTTCAGAGTCAGGTGCGAGCAGCCAGGGCACGGGGCCTTTTCAGAGGATCTCTTTTCCAGCGTGTCACCCAGATGCTTCCTCCCACACAGTGACACCACCAGCAGAGGCAGCCAGGTGTTGACAAGCTTCATGGTCCTAAGTGAAAATCGCATAAATTCAAACTGTACTTTTTTCTTCCTCGATTAGAAGTGAACTCCTGCTGCAGGCAGAGCCGCAGCGTCACCACTCAGCCACCTCACAGTCTTGTCCACCGCAAGTACAAGGTCAGTCCCATGGCCTCCCGAGGCCGGGCCACAAGACGGGCTCTCATTTCTTTCTCCGTTTCTTCTCCATCTTGGGCGCAGGGCTGTCCTCACTGGGGCCGAGACAACTGAGTCCTGTGCTCCATGTGCACCACGGAACCAAGGCCAAGGGCGCTGATGCTCAGTCACTCTGCAGCCAACCTCTGCAACAGCAAGAGCACAGGAACACAGTGACACAGCGGGGGAGGACAGCTACACCTACTACTCAGGGCATGGGGCAGAAAGCCACCCCAGCCACACGAGGGACGGACGAGGGAGCAACACGACCATGCAACACAGGCCTCCATTTGCATTTACTGATTCGTTGCTGCTTCACGAGGAAACGTGGGGTTTTTCCCTTAAAGATTTATTTATTTATTTATTTGAGAAGCAGTTATAGAGAAAGGTCTTCCATCTGCTAGCTCACCCCCGAGATGGCCTCAACTGAGCCAATCCAAAGCCAGAAGCCAGGAACTTCTTCTGGGTCTCCCACACAGGTGCAGGGCCCAAGGACTTGGGACATTTTCCACTGCTTTCCCAGGCCATAGCAGAGAGCTGGATCAGAAGAGGAGCAGCCGGGACTCGAACAGGAGCCCATATGGGATGCTGGTGCTGCAAGTGGAGGCTAAACTTATCATGGCCACAGCATCGGCCTCGGGGAAAAAGTTTTAAGACCATCTCAAAAATGCAACAGGAGAAAACAAATGAGGAAAGTGGGAAAAACTAAGGACAAGCGACTACACCAGGAATTCCCAGCCGCCGAAGTGAAGGACTCACAGCCCCGGGGTTAATGAGCCTTTGCCCGGTCTCCCCTTCAGATTCTGTCTTTCTGTGACAGGCAGCTCGACGCCTGCAGGGATGTCCCCAGCCAGCTGCTGGGAAGAGGCCTGGTGCACGCCCCCGCTTCCTGCCGGAAAAGCAGCCCCCAGGGGTAAGCCTGCCCCTCCGTGAGTGCTGCTCAGCACCGTCTCCGCTCACAGTCTGAAACACGTTCTGCAGCTCCAGGAGGAAAGCACGGAGACCCTTCCTCGCCGCCGACTCGGTGTACCTGCCACTTTACCCCCAGACGTGGCGAAGTGAACCTGCTACCTGGGAGGAGAGCAGCCCGTCTCCTTCCTGGCCGTGCCGGCAGGGCTCGCTCAGAGGCAGCCTGACAGCCTGGAACGCCATGTCCCTCAGGTCCCTGTGAGCACCCAGCGTGAGCACTCGGTGCACAGGGCCTGGGGAAGGGGCGGAGGAAGCTGCACAGAGCCCGCCCAGACAGCCGACTCCTCCCGGAGAGGGCCGGGACTGCCGCCTGTGGTTGTTTCTGTTTGTTTGCTTGCTTTTTAATAAAACTCAGGACATGGAGTTAGCCACATCTCATGAGCTACGCCAAGCTGTGGAATTCACCATTCTGACAGAAACTGGTATTTCAAAGCAACAAGGTTTGGATTTCTAGAACTAACCTTATATGCTTCCACATCATCTGGGCCAGGCCGAAGCAAGGTGCTTCACCTCGGTTTCCCATGTGGGTGACAGGCCCCAACACATTAGCCATCTGTTGCTGCTTTTTCCCAGGCCGTTGGTAGGGAGCTGGACGGGACATGAACCAGTGCCCACATGGGCTGCCCGTCTCGTAGCTCAATGCCTGGCTCTAGGGCCAAATCTTCTTTTTTTTTTTTTTTTTTTTTTGGGGGGGGGGTGGGAGGGCGAACCAGCAAATGGGAGTTCTCTGTGTCTCGCTCTCAAATATAGAATGTTGGAAAAAATGAACAAAAATTGCTTAAAATTCTTTTGCCTTAAGCTGAAGAATCGGTAACATATTTAGGCTACAAAATAGTAACTAGTGAGCAATCCAGTGACAGAATCTTTGAGTTGAGGATTAAAAACCTCAATTAAACCTGTTCCAAATAATTCCCTTGCAAGTAAACACAGTGAACTTACATCATAACACAGCACATGCGGAAGAGACACTTGGACATTCTCTGACAACTAAGGCAGAGCTACCAGAAACGGGCCGGTGCAGCCGCCTGCAGTGCCGGCATCCCTTACGGGTGCTGGTTGAGTCCCGGCTCCTCCTCTTCTGATCCAGCTCCCTGCTGCTGGCCTGGGAAAGCAGTGGAGGATGGCCTAAGTGCTTGGGACCCTGCACCCACCTAGGAGACCCAGAATAAGCTCCTGGCTCTGGGCTTTGGATTGGCCCAGCTCCAGATGTTGTGGCCATTTGGGGAGTGAACCAGCAGATGGAAGATCTCTATGAAACTCTGCCTCTCAAATAAATAAAATCTTTTTATTTATTTTTTTTTTATGTGACAGGCAGAGTTTTAGACAGTGAGAGAGAGAGAAAGAGTAAGGTCTTCCTTCTGTTGGTTCACTCCCCAAATGGCCACCACAGCCAGTGCTGCGCCGATCCTAAGCCAGGAGTCAGGTGCTTCCTCCTGGTCTCCCATGGGGTGCAGGGGCCCAAGCACTTGGGCCATCCTCCACTGTACTCCCGGGCCACAGCAGAGAGCTGGATTGAAAGAGGAGCAACCAGGACCAGAACCCAGCACCCATATGGGATGCCGGCACCGCAGGCAGAGGATTAACCAAGTGAGCCACGGCGCCGGCCCCATCAAATAAATAAAATCTTTAAAAAAAAAAATAACCAGAAATAGTTTTTCATTTATTTTAGAGGCAGGAGACAGAGAGCAGAGAGCGAAAGGGACAGAGACAGCACACTTCCACCTCTGGCTCCCTCCTCAAACATCCACAATGCCCAGAACTGGACGAGACTGAAGCTGGAACACAGAACCCAAACCAGGCCTCCCAGGTGTGCACCAGGAGGAAAATGGAGAAAACCCTGGCGCTGTGATATGCCAATCAGACATCTTAACTGCTGGGCCAAACAGTCACCCAGGTCTGGGAAACTTCAAAGGTACCGCACGGTACCAGCCTGTCACCAGAGGGCCACACCAGACTGCACTGCACCAGCCTGTCATCCGAGGGCCACACCAGACGCACTGCACCAACCTGTCACCCGAGGGCCACACCAGACTGCACAGTACCAGCCTGTCACCTGAGGGCCACACCAGACTGCACGGTACCAGCCTGTCATCCGAGGGCCACACCAGACTGCACTGCACCAGCCTGTCACCCGAGGGCCACACCAGACTGCACGGTACCAACCTGTCACCCGAGGGCCACACCAGACTGCACTGCACCAGCCTGTCACCTGAGGGCCACACCAGACTGCACGGTACCAGCCTGTCACCTGAGGGCCACACCAGACTGCACGGTACCAGCCTGTCACCCGAGGGCCACACCAGACTGCACTGCACCAGCCTGTCACCCGAGGGCCACCAGACCGCACGGTACCAGCCTGTCACCAGAGGGCCACACCAGACTGCACGGTACCAACCTGTCACCCGAGGGCCACACCAGACTGCACTGCACCAGCCTGTCATCCGAGGGCCACACCAGACTGCACTGCACCAGCCTGTCACCCGAGGGCCACACCAGACTGCACAGTACCAGCCTGTCACCTGAGGGCCACACCAGACTGCACGGTACCAGCCTGTCACCCGAGGGCCACACCAGACTGCACTGCACCAGCCTGTCACCCAAGGGCCACACCAGACTGCACGGTACCAACCTGTCACCCGAGGGCCACACCAGACTGCACTGCACCAGCCTGTCACCTGAGGGCCACACCAGACTGCACAGTACCAGCCTGTCACCAGAGGGCCACACCAGACTGCACTGCACCAGCCTGTCACCCGAGGGCCACACCAGACTGCACGGTACCAACCTGTCACCCGAGGGCCACACCAGACTGCACTGCACCAGCCTGTCACCTGAGGGCCACACATGTGAGTCTCCAAAACCACCAGTGGCCAGGAGGAGACAGCCTAAGTGTAGAACCCAGAGTCAGAAACAGCAAGCCTGAGAGGAGGACAGGGAGACACCTCCTGCTGTGTCTCATCCAGCTGAGCTGCTGAGGTTCCAAAAGGCACATGAAAATCCAGGCTTGAAGAAGACATAATTCTGGGGCCAGCATTGTGGCGCAGCGGGTAGAGCCATCGCCCGCGGCACTGGCATCCCATATGGGCACTGGTTTGAGTCCCAGCTGCTCCATTTCCGATCCAGCTCCCTATCGATGTGCCTGGGAAGGCAGTGGAAGATGGCCCAGGTGCATGCACCCTGCACCCATGTGGGAGACCCGGAAGAAGCTCCTGGCTCCCGGCTTCGGACTGGCCTGGCTTCAGCTGTTGCAGCAATTTGGGGAGTGAAGCAGCAGATGGAAGATCTCAATCTCTTTCTAACTCTGCCTTTCAAATAAATAAATCTTAAATAAACAAAAAAAAAATACCATTTTGATAGACCTATGGCTTAAAAATTGTAACAGAGCCTGAGGTTTCATAGCTCCCCAAGCCAAGAATAAGGCTTCAAAATACAAACTGCCTTTGAGGAAAACTAAAGGGGCTAGAGGCAAGTAAAAGCCCGGGGCCCTGGGTCCCTATTCCCTACCCTGTACACTAGAACCTGTTTGCGGAAAGACCACCCTGTCCCCACTGACACCTTCTGTGGGGCTCTGCAAGCACAGACTGCAGCTTCTAGTGAGCAACACATCTGTGCAGCTGGGCCAGCGACTGCTCCTGGCTGATTCCCAGCAGATAATGCAAACCCCGGAGCACCGCTCCGGGACAGGCCTGTCATCTAGTGGAAGCAGAGGTTAAACAAAGAATGCCTACAGACAGGCACACACGTCAGACAACCAGAGACGCGCGTTGTAAAACGAAGCCTTTCCCTTCGCCTCCTCGCCTCTTTACTTCTGAGCCACTGTGCTGGGGACAGGGTAGGAGAGCCACAGTGGCCTCTTTACTTCTGAGCCACCGTGCTGGGGACAGGCAGGAGAGCCACAGTGGCCTCCTTACTTATGAGTCACCGTGCTGGAGACAAGGTAGGAGAGCCACAGTGGCCTTCGGGGTACTGCAGTCTGAGTAAGGTGAGGCAGGAGTGTGCGCAGTCAGAGACTGAGAAGACGATGGCCCAGGCAATGGGCGGAAGGCCACACATCCAGACAAAACCAATTTGATCCAATAACAGATACTTTACAGATAACAGAAGGCAGCTTCCTTACTGTCAGAGACTATAAATACGAAAATGGAAAAACTGAATACCCAGCCGGTATCAGAATGAAACTGAAGTGCTTGGATGAACTCTAGATTTCCAATACAAATAGACAGATGTATAGAGATAAATACAGGAGAGGCAGAGAGAGAGGTCTTCCATCTGCTGGTTCACTCCCCAACTGGCTGCAACAGCTGGAGCTGCGCCGTTCCAAAGCCAGGAGCCAGGAGCTTCTTCCTGGTCTCCCACATGGGTACAGGGCCCAAGTCCTTGGGCCATCTTCTACTGGAGAGAGCTAGATCAGAAGTGGAGCAGCTGGGACTTGAACCGGTGCCCATATGGGATGCTGGCACTGCAGGCAGCAGCCTTACCCGCTACACCACAGCGCTGGCCGCAGATCTGGCTTTTTTTTTTTTTTTTAAAGATTTTATTTATTTACTTGAGAGAGTTACACATAGAGAGGAGAGGCAGAGAGAGAGAGAGGTCTTCCATCCACTGGTTCACTCTCCAACTGGCCACAACAGCTGGACCCGCGCTCATCCAAAGCTAGAGCCAGAGGAGCTTCTTCCAGGTCTCCCACGTGGGTGCTGGGGCCAAAGGACTTGGGCCATCTTCTACTGCTTTCCCAGGCCACAGCAGAGAGCTGGATGGGAAGTGGAGCAGCTGGGTCTCGAACCAGCACCCATATGGGATGCCAGCGCTTCAGGCCGGGCGTGAACCCGCTGCGCCACAGCACCAGCCTGATCTGCCTTTCTAAAAGCCATTCTTCAAGACAAGAAACCAGGCTCTTCAGAGAAAGCTGGCTCCAGGCTGGGCAAGGTAAGGACAAGATGCGCCCGGAACATCTTCCTGTCCCCACAGTAAGGAACTGCCTACAGAATGATGGGAACACGACCAACGTGACACAGATGTCACTTTGGAGGGGCTCCCACTGGCCACATCTGAGGCACTCTGAGCTTCCCGGTAAATAAGGAAAGTAAGAGACCCTAATCTACTCAATAAAATAGGAAACAGGAGCCCACAAGGACACAAGTACAACAAACTCACAGGAGTGGGGACTGTGGCACACCAGGTTAAGCCACGCTTGGGATGCAGCAGCCAGACTGGAGTGCCTGGAACTCGATCCCACCTCTGCGGCCATCAGTTTCCTGCTAGAGCACAGCACAGGAGGCGGCAGAAGAACGACAGCCCAGGAGCCGCGTTCCCATCACCCACCGTGGAGAGCCAGGCTCCACTGCTGTGGCACCTGGGGAGCAAACCAGTGATAGAGGGTGAGGGTGTGTGTGCACAAGTGTGCAAGCAGGTGTGTGTGCGTGTGTGCTGTCTTTCCTTCTGTCACTCTGCCTCTCTGGAGAATGAGGTGTTAGTCTCAACGTGCCTCTTCAGCCCTCACCCTTCACTTGGGGACTACCCAAGCTACCCAGCAACAGGATAAGGACCTGGGCCTAGCTGAGCAGATGCCCTGGAACAGCCAGCTAGCACGGCTCCAGCTTCCTGATAAAGACGGACTGTTACAAACATCAGAAGAGGTGGGGCTGCGCTAACCAGGGTAATCACAATCCCCCGGGGCCCTTCCTCCAGGACCCCCAGATCTTGACCCGTCAAGTCCCTCACGTAGAACAGCGCAGTACCTGTACAGAACCTACGCGCATTCTCCTGTGTTACTTTAAATTGGGCGAGAAAGCTTTCCTCTGCCCAGGGCCACGTGCAGCTGTGCGGCAGGATCTGCAGGCTGCACAAAGCTGTCACCCTAAAACTTAGCCTGCCGGAGAGTAACTGCATCTCACAGGCCCCTGCAGCTCCTCGGCAGGGTCAGAGCCAGCGACCATGCAGGCCGCCCCGGCCCCGGGGCCACACGCTCCCCACCCTGCTCTCAGTCATGTCCAGTGTACAGTGGATCAACACGTATGGAAACACGTGCGGTACTGCAGTTCAGAGAAGAATGACAAGACAGACAGGCTGCGTGTTCTGCATGCTTTTTTTTTTTTTTAAGAAAATACCGCTAGTCCAACTGGTTTAATCCAAGGATACAGAACGCCTGGATACAGAGGGGCATCGACACATCTCTCTAAGGAATTGAAAGACTTTTCTCTCTCTCTTTTTTTTAAACTTGAAAGGCAGAATTACAAGGAGGGAGAGAGAGACAGATACCTTCCACTCACTGGTTCACTCTTCAGTAGCTGCAAAAGCCAGGGCTAGGCCAGGTCAAAGCCAGAAGCCTAGAACCGCAGCCCAGTCTCCCACAGGGGCAGCAGGGGACCAACACTTAGGCCATCCTCCGTTGCCTTCCCAGGTGTGGCAGCAAGGTGCTGGGATGGAAGTGGAGCAGATGGGACTAGAACCAGTGCCCCCACGGGAAGCCGGCGTCACCCACTCACAACACTAGCCCCCAGTACACTCATTGACAGAAAAAAAAAATTTGAAGAACCTAATATATAATGCAAACCGTGCTTCAGAATTCAACGAATGCAATAAAGTACCCCCAGAAGTCACTGGCAAGTATTTTTTAAAAATTCTTACATGCTTTTGAAATGGCAATTTGCCAGTACGTATTAGGACTCTTAACATGGCCGGGGGCTGGTGCTGTGGCGCAGGGAGCTGGGCCGTCAGTCTGAGTCAGATGCTCCCCTTCCCACCCAGCTCCCTGCCCAAAGCACTGGACGGCAGCCCAAGCACTTGGGTTCCTGCCACCCACAGCACTGGCCATCACAACCATGTGGGGTGAACCAGCAGACGGAAGATCACCTCTTCTCTCTGTGTCTCCTTCTTGGTCACTCTGCCTTTTAAATAAAATCTTTGTTCAAAAGGTTAAACTTTTTTTAAAAAAAATGGACATAAAAAACTTTGAGTCTAGTAAATTCAGTAATAAAAAACTAACTCGTCGCTCGTTTTGTGGCAGGCAGGCTTCTACGTATTTTACAAGGATGAGCATTTAATCCTCACAATAACCTGTCCACATGAGAAAGCCACAGTCCAGGAGAGCTAGGCCACTGCTTGGGGACCAGGGCCAGCGAGGGGGAGCAGCCTGGCTCCAGGGGCCACATTCCGAGGGAGGAGCCTGCAGAGCGCAGTCCCCCGGGAACGTCAGTGTGAATGCACGCCACGGCTGACGTCCCAGGGAGTGGACTGAGAGACCCTACCTGGGAGAACCTGCACGGGTCACCCACACCAGGGAAGGCCACAGGGCAACCACAAACGAGGCTCCCACGGAAGGCAAAGAAAGTCCCTGTCCTCAGAACCCACGACGTCACTTCCCGTGGCCAGGGAGACTCCGGGGTGGCTAACGAGGGACCTGAGATCACCCAGCGGGCCAGGCGCAGTGACAAGGGTCTCCACCGGGGGAGGGGCATCGCGGGGATGCAGGCGGCCCCCAGAGGCTGACAAGGCCAGGAAACAGGTTCTCTCCTGAGGGCTCCCTAGGGCAGCGGCCCTGCCACACCTTCGCTGAGCCCAGGGAGCCGGATCCTGGACTTCCACGCCCAGACCGAGAGGTAAGAAATCGGTGGTCTGTGGCCACGTTTGTGGCAATTTGTTACAGCAGCAACAGGATGTGGGAAGAGGAGGAGGAAGACACTGAGTAACACAGTTTATGCACAGCATACGGATTTCCACCTTTAAAAAAGTGTCTGTGCACAGGAAAAAATACCACTGAAAGACACACGCCAAAATAGTAATTAATAGTGGCTCTACCTTTCATTCATGATTATAGATCATTATTTTCTTCTTCATTCTATTTTCATATTTTACAAATAGAACGTTACTTTTATAATTAGATAGACATGTATCATTTAAATACTTCAGTAAACCTTTTTGTAATATTCTAAAACAAGTCACAATTTTCTGCTGACTGAGAAAGATCTGATACATTTTCTTTAACCTTATTTGTACACTTAATAGGGCTTAAAGGGACTGGTCTCCAACGACTGTTCTCAACTCCTGGCTGGCAGCTCCTTCCAGCCAAGAAGACACCGCGGGACAGTCCACTCCCAGCTGTCCACTCTAACAGGCCTGTCACTTCCAGTGTCGCCTTCCCACAGGGCCTTCCTCGGACTGCGGCTGGACCCAGCAGGTGCGGAATGCGTTTCATTTCTACTGATTCTCCACGCAGAAGACTTGGTTATCTTTTCACACAAAGGCATGTCCTAACAGATGGTATTTCCATACCTGTGGATTTCCTGCAAGTATGATGACAACTCGAACACAGGTGTAATCAAAATTAGATCTGAGGTCAGATACTGCATGGAGAACAGTTCCAGCGACAGGCACCAGGAGGACTTGCTGAGGTGTCTGGGTAGAAGGGAGACAAGGCACAGGAACGCCCCACTGAGGCGAGCATCTGATCTATCTACCCGACAGCCTGGGCTCTTCCCCTCATAATGTCCATAAAAGAGAGTAACGCGAAGGTTACACTTACAGGTCTAAAATAGGCCTGCAATTAATTTTTTGGAAAAAAGAACATGAGAGGAAATGACTTGTATTCCCCAATAACCATCTAACTGTGCAGCTATGCCTTGCTTTTTAACAACCAGCTACTCAGCTAACTCCAGGGAAGACTGAATTCTGTTCAGACCATGGGAGGGTGCTATTCAGTTTAATTAAAAGTTGGCTGAAAAACCACCCCCTTCAATACTATCTGCATACTCGGCTGTATTACCACTGTTTAATAGGCTAACATTTAGGCAATGCCAGACACACTACCTTCAGGTAAAGGTGTATTCTTTTTTTTCCCTGCAACATTCTTTTTTTTTGACAGGCAGAGTGGACAGTGAGAGAGAGACAGAGAAAGGTCTTCCTTTGCCGTCGGTTCACCCCCCAATGAATGCATTTTTTCACAGGTACAACTTCAGGAATACAGTGGTTCTTTCCCCCATACCCACCTCTCTCCCCCCTCCCACCCACCTCCCTCTCTCTCTCCCATCTCCTTCTTCGTATGGTTCATTTTTAGTTTGATTTTATATAGAGGACCAAGTCCATGTTAAGCATAGATTTCAACAGTTTGCACACACAACATAGCACAGTTTGGGGACAAAATTTGCAGTCGATTCTCAGTACAACTCAGTGAGGACGGAGGTGCTACATGGGAGTGGTGCAGTGACTTCTGCTCCTTTAACACCTGACACTCTCAGTGATCACCCGAGGCTCGTGCCATGGCTGCCCTGTGGAAGCCTTTTGTGACCACGGACTCCGTCGGGATTTGGACACGGCCATGAGCAAAGTGGATGTTCTCTCCTCCCTTCAGGGAAGAGTACATCCTTCCTTCTTCGATGACCTTAAAGTGTAGTCTCAAACCTGACTGAGCCACTTCCAGGCCAGCTCTCTGCTGTGGCCTGGGAAAGCAGAAGATGGCCCAAGTCCTTGCCCTGCACCCGCGTGGGAGACCCGGAAGAAGCTCCTGGCTCAGGATCGGCGCAGCTCCGGCTGTGCAGCCCCCTGGGGAGTGAACCAGCGGATGGGAGACCTCTCTCTGTCTGTCTGTCTCTCTCTCTCTGTCTGTCTCTCTCTGTCTCTTCTCTCTCTCTGTGTAACTCTGACTTCAAATAAATCTTTAAAAAAAGAAACCAAGAACGCAGCCTGGTGCGTGCCCAGTGAGAACCTGAGTCTACACTGCCTGCCGCTGCTGCCCCCCCATCCGCCCCCGCCTCCGGGCACTAGCCCGGCCACGCGTGAGGCCCCCCCGGCCTTCACACCGCCCTCAGTTTGCTTTAAATCCATCCTCAAGCAGAAAGACGATGCCGGGATCAGGAATCCAGGAAGGAGGAACCAGCTCCCTAAGCCGACTCAGGCAACGCTGCAGGAAGCCGGCGTCTCCAACCCCCTGTCCAAATGTCCAACACAAGGCCTCGGCCAGAGCCGCAGCGCTTCCAACACAACAGAACCGGCACTCAACCCCACCCTGGTGCGCGAGATCGGGCCAGGGGCCGCGCGCTTCGCCTGGGCCCTGGGCCTCCCGGGCCTCGCACGGCGGCGGCCACCCACGCCGGGGCAGCAAGGCGGCCTGCAGAGCCCGCGTCCCACACGGGTGCGGCTCAAGTCCCGGCCGCTGCACTCCAGATCCCTGCCGATCCCTGGAGAGGAGGCGAGGACCAGGAGCCCAGGCCCCTGGCTCCGTCTGGGGGTGGGCCCGCGGACGAAGACCCCGCTCCCCCCCTCCCTCGCGCTGACTGGGGTCGGACACGGGCCCAGGGGTCTTCCTGGGCGACAGAGACGGTCCAAAAGCAGCTGCGTGGTGACGGCCACACGTGGGACACTCAGAAGCACCGGGCACGGCGCTCGGACGCGTGAACTGCGAGGTCCTGTCCCTCCAACGGATGCACACAACAGGGGAGGGGATGCCGCAAGTGAAGACGGGGTGCCGCTCCCATTTGACCCTCTGCGGCCCGCCGAGGCCTCCCCGCTCCGCCGCTCGCGGGCCCAGCGGACGTCCGAGCGAAGCCGACGCGGCCGGGCCCCGCGCCCCGCACTCGGCTTCCCGGCGCCGGGCCCGGGGGTGCACGCAGGCCGAGCCCCCGCCCGCCTCGCCAATCTTCACCGCGCTGACGCGGGGCCGTTTTCGGGGAGCGAGGCCGGCGCCCGGGCTGGCACGCGCCCGGCCCCGGGAGTCGGCCCGACGGCAGGGAGAACAGCACCCGGCGGCTCCGCCGCCCGCTCGAGCGAGGCCCCGGCGCGTCCGGACGGCGGCCCAAGAGCCCCGCGCGGGCGGCCAGGCCTGCGGGGGCGGCGCGCGGGCTCCAGACGCCGAGGGCCCCGGCCGGCTCCGCCGCGCACGCGGGCGTCCGACGTACCTGCGGCCGCCTCAGGCTCGCGTCCGGAAGGCCCGGGGGAACGGCGCGGCGGCGGCCGGCGCGCCGCGGCCCTCCATTCGGGGCTGTTTACTTCCAAGTCTCGCGAGCGAGCGGCTCGCCGCGGGGAGCGCTGGGAGCGTCGCCCCGCCGGCCCTGCGTGCCCTGCGTGCCCTGCGTGCCCCGCGCGCCCCGGGCCTGCGTGCGCGCTCCGGACGCCGAGGGCGCGGGCCGGGGCCGGCGGGGCGCGAGGTCTCGCGACATCTGCGGTCCCGGGCCGGGAACGCGGTGCCTGGCGGGAGGCGGGGAAGGCGGCTCGCAGCCCCGAGCGCCCCGGTGCGGAGCTCGGAGCGCCGGTGCGAGCCGGAGAGCGCCCGGGCTGCGCCGGGTCCCGGGGCCGAGCTCGGCGAAGGCCCCCTGCCTGTCCCCGCGCCCCGAGCCCGGGCAGCTCGAGTGCCCAGCGCCACCCGCACCCGCGCCGGACCTCCGCCGTGCCCGCGCGGCCTGCCTCCTGGGGTCCCCGCAGCCCCCGGGCGGGCCGTGGCCAGAGGCTGCCCGGTCCGCCTTGGGGTGACGGGCACAGAGCGCCCGGGAGGTTCCCGGCAAGAGCAGGACGAAGCTGCTCGGGGTCTCCGGGGCAGCGCAGGACTCGCGTTAACGAGCGCAGCAGCGAATGCACCGGATAAGTAGAGAAATCGCAAAGTCCACGTCCCACCGCCTCCGCTTTGCGGTTCCGAGCAAGCTGCTCAACCTCCTCGGGCCCCGGCTTTGCAGCCCTGAGCTGGGGTTTCCGCTCGACACCTCTTGGGCCTCGGGATTTGCAGATCTACGGAGGAAAGCATTGGATTTTTTTTTTTTTTTAAACAGAGAGACGTAGAAAGAGAGGTGTCTTCCATCTGCTGGTTCACTCCCCAGTTGGCCACAAAGGCCAGAGCTGTGTCGATCTGAAGCCAGGAGCCAGAAGCTTCTTCCGGGTCTCCCACGCGGGTCCAGGGACTTGGGCCATCCTCCACTGCTTTCCCAGGCCACAGCAGAGAGCTGGATAGGAAGTGGAGCAGCCGGGACTCGAACCAGTGCCCGTATGGGAGGCTGGCGCTTCAGGCCAGGGCTTTAACCTGCTGCACCACAGCGCCGGCCCCAGCATTGGCTGGACTAGTCACTGTGTCCTCACTTGCAGTAGGTTCATCCTGCCCCGGGACGACAGCCAGGCCACTGAGTACCGGCCTTGCAGCAGGCGATCAGAGAACTGCACACTTCCCCCACCGCAGGGGAGAGGATAATGGGGCCCTTCCTGGCGCAGACAGAGGTCACTTGGGGCCGGCCACCAGGGCTGTCCCACCACTCCAGGTGCTGAGCTTCCTGGACTCCCACTTCTCGTACGGAACACAGCATTTGCACTTACCTGGGAAGGAAGATCTTCATTCAGACTAAACGCTGTGTTAAGTGCTAATGCCAGTGGCGCAGCTGGACCCCCTGGTCCCTGGGTCTGTGTAGAGAGCTCTTGGGGGTCCTAGTGGACCCACACAGCTGGCGGCACAGAGGGTGCTCCAAGGGTGGCTTCAGCAAGACCTCTGTGAGCTCGGAAGCGGACGTTAAGGCCGTGTGCAGGCAGGATGGCGCCTACGTGGGCTGCTCCATGGAGACCTCCACTCATGGCAGCCCCTGCCCCAGGCACGCTGTGGGGCCGTGTGTGACGCTGGCACTTGCCGGCGTCTCCCAGAGCTGCACAGGAGGAGAGCACTGGCTGAGCTCAGTGTGCACCACGGCCTGCAGATGGCCCTGGGCTGCCACAGCTGCGCTACGACCAGGCCGTTCACCCGCAAACGGGGCGGCCTTTTCCTGAATGAGGACCTGTAGGTGACGTGGGAGACCTCAGACCAGCAACCAGCCAGACTGGGGCCAGAGGAGTACCCGTGCAGCCATCTCCCTTATCCGCGTGCTTCACCACAGACCCCGACCTGCACCGTTAATGAGCTGCTCAGTGAGGAGTTCACCACTCTGGCCGCCCTGCCCGCCTCCCGCTCACCTGCCTCACCATCCCACCAAGGCCTTCACACCGTCAGCAGCCTGGACCCTGGCAGCCGGAAGTCTCTCAGGGTCCTCAGAAAAGGCGTGAACTCTGCACAAGCATCCCAGGAGACGGCAGAACCAGCGGTGCAGCGGTCAGGTTGGGGCCGGCAGTGCGGCCCGGCGTCCCACGTGAGTGCTGGTTCAAGTCCCGGCTGCTCCACTTCAGATCCAGCTCCCTGCGAGTGAGCCTGGGAAAGCAGCAGCAGATGGCCCAAGTGCTTGGATCCCTGACACCTGTGGGGGAGACCAGGGCGGGGTTCCTGGATTCATAGTGGCCTGGCTGCTGTGGCCATTTGGGGAGTGAAGCAGTGGATGAAAGATCTCTGTCTCTGTATCTCTTGCTGTAAGTCTGACTTTCAAATTAAATACATATTTATTTATCCCCAGTATCCAAGGGGAGGTCTCAGGCCCAACCCCCAGCAGATACTCAGGGATGGCTCTCCATGGTAACCGTGTGATCACACAGCCATGCCCAGTGTGAGGATTCCACTGTATGTTGGTAGGCTGGGAAAAGATCAAAGCTCCAAGCGTGGTTTCTAGCAAATGTGTAGTTTTCACACCACTGCAAAGCCAAGAAATCCCAATCTGAAATACTCAGTCAGGGACCGTGTGTCCTAAGACAGGAAGGAACGTGACGTCGAGACTGAGGACACGCCACCTGAGTCTCTGGTTCCCAAACAGGCCCCGATTTCATGTTACCAGGAAAGCACAGAAAGGCTGCTGTGAGCGGTTCTCATTTGCTCTTTCTTTCCGCTCCTTTCTTGAACACACTGCAGTCCAGCTGTCCTCCCCCAACTCGACTGAAACAGCTCAAAGCAAAATCAAGTCTCCATATGGCAAATACAATAAATAAATCTTCATTTTACTAAACCTATGGAGACTGATATCAAGAAATCAAACTTAGGGGCCAGCACTCTGGCGTGGCAGGTAAAGTTAGCATCCCGTATGAGCACTGGTTCAAGTCCCGGGCTGCTCTTCCCATCCAGCTCCCTGCTAATGCGCCTGGGAAAGCAGCGGAAGATGGCGCAAGTGCTTGGGCCCCTGCACCCACGTGGGAGACCCAGATGGAGCTCCCGGCTTCAGAGAGGCCCAGCTCCAGCCGTTCCAACCATTTAGGGAGTGAACCAGAGGATGGGAGATCGATCTGTCTCTTCCTCTCTCTCTCTCTAACTCTCCCTTTCAGAATTAAACTTAGCTGCTTCCAAAGACTTACATGCACACTGTGATACGCAATGAATGCTGTGACGGAAACATCGGCTTTTAATGAAAAGGATCCATGTGTTCACAGGTCAAATGTTGGTCATCATTTCTATGAGGGGGAAAAGAAAACACTTGGACACTTGGACCAAAACCTATTCCAAAGGAGACAGCAACCTCTTTTATTAAACTTTGAACTGAATTCACAGATTGAGTTTCAAAGGCTCCTATTTCCCACGTTTTTAGTAAGAATCCCCACTCACTGTGTCCATTAATTCTCAAATGATCTGGGAGGAGAGGAATCTGATGAACAACAAAAAAACCTAAGGAAACGCTTGGTCTTGCTCCCTTCACTAAGCGGTGGGCGGTGAGCGACTTTCCACCTCCCGCACATCACTCTGTATAATCATCTCCATCCTGCTGGGGCAGAAGTCTTGGCAACCACTGAGAAGTGTGCCTGACAGACCCACCACACGACAAAACAAAGACACAGCCTTGCGTGTAACGGTCTGACGATGCTGTCACGTTCGGTTGCTGCTGTTCATTACACATCAACATGGCATGGGGTTCAGAGGATTCTAAGCTAACTCCACGAGAACTTTCGCTTTTATGTAGCATCTCCATGTGTGTAGTTTCTGACATCGTGGGTTTTAAAGACATGCTCCAGGAGTGGAAGAGCTGCAGAACTGAACCACTGATCTCTGACACGAGTCACAGCTAGAAGTAGTTCAGGCAGTGTCACAGGCAACACTGGAGCCCAACAGAAAAGTGTGCCTCTCGCAGCGGGCCTACGTAGGGGCCTCTCACGACCGACCTTCAGCCAGCTGACAGCTCTGTGCCGCTGCCGCACTGCTAAGCTCTGGATTTTAAATGCGCACAGCCACACTCATACGGCGACTTCAGTGTTTCAACACTGGGTGTGTGGTCCTCCACAGTGGCTGGCTGTGGGGAAGCTGAATTAAAGACACTTCACAGCAGGTTTCAACACCAACCCGAATCGTGGGCGTTATGTTTATAGTCATACTGATAAAGACACTCACTGTCATACATAAATGCACTACATGAACCAGAAATGAGCTCACTTACTTATTTCAACAGATACATATCACACACATAATTTGTCCGTATCGCAACGACTATTCCATAAATACTTGATGTTTCTATCAATAATGCTACTGGAATAGAATGATATTACATAAAAAGCACATGGAAATCAGAACAAGCTCTGAAGGGCTCCACTGCAGCTACAAAGTCCATCACAGAAGCCCCTACCACCCACAGCAGTCGTCTTTCGACCCAAGCTGACGGAGCTGCCACCACACACTCACCTCCAGGAAGGGATTCACTGCATGGAGTTGACACAGAACGTGCCGCAGGAAGCAGCACACGTGGCAAACCCAGCACAGAACTGGCACACTTGTCACGGTGCAAAGGATTCAACTGCTTGACGCCGTGACGTCCCGAGGTCAGTCACCCCGACAAAGCCTTATGAGGGAACCCCGTCGTCCACCCACATACAGCAGACACACGACACGCAACTACACACGGTTCTCTCCTGGGATCTCCGCTGAAGGGCAGCGCGCGCACACAGTCCCACAGCGACAGCTACACGACATCACACAGGTCTATAGTGCTAACAATACCAGCAGCTTCAGTCACAAGTAACACTTCAGTTGGTTTTCCTGATGGACATTCGGAGACCGACACCGTCGCCTGAAAAGGGGAAACGGTCACTCCCCTTAGGAGCCAGTGCTGACGAGCCGGGTAACGTCTCAGTGTTCGATTGCCCTGGCCCCGACAGCAACGTAAAGCACACAACTCGAAAAGAAGCCCGGAAATGAAGGCGCCCGCGCGGCTGTGATGTGTCCGTCGCTGCGTGCACACAGCCCGGGGTCCCGGGCGCTGGAGGCGTTCTCACAGCACTCTGCAGAATTAGGTCTGCTTCGCAAGAGGCGCATCACCTATCTAGGCAATCAGTAATGAAAGAAAACGCAGGGTAAATGGAACGTGGTGTTCCAGACGGCAGAAGACTGCAGTTACCACGAGTCGGCCCAGCTTCTCAGGGGTCTCAGGGGTCAGGCCCTGCAGGTTAAGGCCTCCTTCCGGAACGAGCGGTTGAGGATGTTTGCTCCCCACACCCAGAGCCATTCAGGCATATACTGTGCAAAAAGAAACTGGAACGGAAGAGAAAAAGAGGACAAGGTTAGAACCCCAACCTCTGAAACTCAAGGAGCAAGATGCAGAGCAGCAGACTAAGCCGGTAAGGCCGAGCCCCAGGGCGCCGACTGACTGAGCGCCTGTTTTCCCTAAGAGATGCCCTGGAGAACAGACGTGACCCCCCCCCCCCCGCCTTTCTCTGACGAGGCTGAGCAGACCTACACAGTGATGCGATTCCCTCTGCACGTCATGTGACAGGAACACTAGGTTCACTGGTCACCAAGCAGAAAACCATTTCAGCAATAGAGTCGGGCGGAACTCAGCCGCACACACGGTGAGTACTGCAGGAGACCGGGGTTTGAGGGCGCGTGGAGCAGACCTTGGGAGGGCGTCTCAGGGTGTCAGGGGCCTCAGGGCACCGGGGAACCTGTCCTGCTGGTGCTGCTCGGTCCCCCGTCCCAGGTCTCAACCAGGGGACTTCGGGCGACGCCCAGAGCAGTTCTGCGTGCCTCCCTGGCAGTGAGTGTCCCAGGTGGGCAGCGAGGGAGGCTGGGGTGCTGCTCCACATCCTGCAAGCCTAGGAGCCGCCCACTCCCGGCAGCCTCGGCGCTGAGGTAGGGAAGCCTTGCACTGCCCTGACGGCCGTGCCCGGGGCTCTGCAGGAGTGGGAACCTGGGCAGTAAGAAGACCGCTGGACAGACCCCCGCTAGCACGGTCCTGATGGGATGACGAAGGCGCTGAACCAGGTTTCTCAGGACACATCCTGTTACCAAGTTACAGTACGTGACCGCTCTGACGTTCTAGCCTTGAACAATGCGTGACGACAGAGGTCACCCCCCCTTCTTCTCAGTGAATGAGCCCACACAGAGCAGGTGCACCTGATGACAGTCCTCGAGCTGCGGCTGACCCCAGCAGGCCCCAGAGAAGCTCCAGGGAGACACGCGGCAGCACTCCACCTGGGGCCAAGGCAACGTTGTGGAGAAAGTAACTGTCGTCTCTGGACTTTCTGACAGAGCAAGGTTTTGTGGGAAAATGCCTGCCCCTCCTCCCTGCAGCCTGTGCCCAGGAGTCGTGTCGCAGTCCCTCAGCAGAACCTGACCAGCTGGGTCACACAGTCGGAGGCACGAGCCGGACCGTCAAAGCGCTCACACGGGGACGTTCTGTATCAACTGTCCAGAGCTTGTTCACTCGGGAAGAAGTCAGCATCTGAAAACCTGCTGTAAAATTTCCACTCACAACCACCGTCTGTAAGCAAACAGCACCGAGGTGCACCGTGCCAGTCCCCTGAGGAGCTGCACGCGGGACAGAACACGCTAATGGCTTCGGGCTCCTTCCGCTGTGATCTTAGCACCCCGGGCGCGGATCGATGGAAAGAGATAATGAAGTTAGAGGGAAGAACTGCGTCCTCTGGGTACTGACAAGTAAACCAAAGGGGCTGACTCGTTGAGTCCTGCAGCTACCGACGGAGACCAGAAGGGAAGGCTGCTGGGACGTGCAGCGAGGGGGAGCGCCGGCTGTGCGCTGGGCGGGGCCACGTCCAGGGGTCCTGACCGTGGGTCTAGGCCTTAAAAAGCGGCTGTTCCTCCTCTGCCACTAAGCCAGCTCCTCCTCCTGCGGAGAAACCCTGAGTGACAGCCACCAGGGAGTCCGGGGAGCCGGAGGGAGAAGCGAGCACGGCAGTGAGGTGTGCGCTCCGCCCCGCCAACGACGGACAGCTAAAGGGCACGCACTCCCCACCCACCGGCTCTGTGGGATCTGAGGACGAAGGACCAGTGGGAACGCCAGGACAGACACGCACTGGGATCCTCTCCTGAAGCACACAGCCCCAGAGTACCATACCGGGTGCCCCGCCCAGCAGCCCTGGGCACCTGCAGGGGAGGGACGATTCAGCCCACAGCCCCAGCCCGGCCGCCCCACCCCTGTGCTGGGCTCCTTCCCCCTCCTCTCCCCGGGATGCTGAGAGCCTCCAGGAACTCCGGGAACCCTGGCATTTCTTCTCCTGAGACGTTCTCCAGGGGTGAGGCCACCCCTCCCTCGGCTGTCTTCCAGCTAATGCACTGGCTTACCTCCCCCACCCCACACCCCTCACCCGAGCGCCCCGGCACACGCCTGCCGCCTCCCCTGCTCGTCAGTACTCCCAGGACCTGCAGAGCCAGCACGCGCAGTGCGCAGCTCTCACTGCTGCCCGGCCGGCTGGCCCGGCCCCTCGCAGAACGAGACACTGACTTCCCAGCAAAGCAGAGAGCTCGTTCTGCATCTTCCCTGCCTTCAACCCATTCCATTCAATCTATTTCCAGATCTTGTCAAGAAAGAAACACAAACTGTCTTTGTGTTCAGTTCCCAGTGTGGAAAACTAACTGGGATCAACTGCATGAGATAAGACCTCACAGCATGCGTCTCCTCCTGCAGGCCAGAGGCTGACAGCAGACTGAAATCTCGGGTGGCTTCCGGCACTGCAGACAAGACACCCAGGGTGACCATACCCCCCCAAGGGCGCTGGTGCAAGCCCCAGGTCCGTTTCTGATTCCAGCTTCCTGCTAATGCGCATGTGGGAGGCGGCCAGCCATGGCTCAAGGGTCCGTCCCTGCTGCCAATGAGCTCGGGCCCGGCCCGGCCTCAGCTGCTGCAGGCATTTGGGGAATGGTAAGGATTTCTCTCTCTCTCTCTCTCTTTCTCTCTTTCTCTCTTTCTTTCTCTCTTTCTCTCTTTCTCTCTCTCTCTCTCTCTCTCTCTCTGTCTCTGCCTTTCAAACCTATCTACTGAAATAACAAAAAAAAAAAGTCACACTAGCAAAAGCTACCAGAGAAATCTGCTATGGCCAAGACAGCGATTAATGAATCAAATATTTCCTGTAAAATTGAAAAAAACAATGAGTAGAAGTGGAAACAGAGGGAAAAAATGTACTTCCAACAGCTTTCTACAGAACACCGCTCCAGGAATTAAGGTAGCCTGCCGGAACTTCTTAGTAGAAAAATATGCTCTTGAGAAAAGTTCATCAGTGTGAACAAAGTGAACTGTGACGAAACTGCTGGTGTTTCATAAACACCCTCAAAGCCTCAAACACCCACAGCCGTCCGAGCCGCGCCTGCGTTCCTAAGAGGCCTGCTTCTCAGGCGGCCCGCCCTCACTCCAGGCTTTTAGGGCCTGCAAACAGCCACTTACATAAAACCACTTCTTATTCCAAAGGAAAAAAAAAAAAAGCTGTAGGTAAATCTTTTGGTTAGGAATAAAAACTAACTTGATTTACTTAATCTATTTACACAGCGCTGGTAAATCTACTCATCTTTATGCAAAATGTCCCCAAAATACTAGTGTGATGACCAAGACAACTCCAACACTAAAGGACACAGGTCTCAGCCAAGCCCCGTCCATCCACCACAGATAAAGAACACAAATCTATCATAACACAGTTAGGAGTTTCTCCCCAGTACTTAAGAGCATTCTTTCATACATGTTTTAAAAATACTTCTTTTTACAACGTCTGTCTAAGAATTTCACTCCACAGGGGCTGGCGCCACAGCACAGCAGGTTAAGCTGCTGAGGCTGGAGTCCCAGCTGCTCCACTTCCAATTCGCTCCTGCTAAGGCGCCCAGGGAAAACAGTGAAGACAGCCCCAGTCTCCGGGCCCCTGCCCCCACATGGGAGACCTGAAGAAGCTCCTGGCTCCTGGATTCCTCCTGGCCCAACTCCAGCCACTGCAGCCTCCGGGCATGAACCAGTAGATGAAAAAGATCTCTGTCTCGGGCCGGCGCAGTGGCTCACTTGGTTAATCCTCCACCTGTGGCATCCCCATATGGGCACCGGATTCTGTCCCGGTTGCCCCTCTTCCAGACCAGCTCTCTGCTGTGGCCCGGGAGTGCAGTGGAGGATGGCCCAGGTGCTTGGGCCCTGCACCCCATGGGAGACCAGGAGAAGCACGTGGCTCCTGCCATTGGATCAGTGCGGTGCGCCGGCCGTAGCGGCCATTGGGGGGTGAACCAACGGAAGGAAGACCTTTCTCTCTTTCTCTCCCTCTGTCTATATCTCTACATGTCAAATGAAAAATAGAAGAAAAAGACCTCTCTCTCTCCCTCTCTGTAATTCTTTCAAACAAATAAATAAATCTTAAGAAAAAAATACTAAAATACCAAAGCTTGGTCACATCCGATCAAACTTAAAAAAAAAAACCTGGAGCCAGCATTGAGGTGTAGCAGGCAGAGCCACCGCCTACAACGCCAGAATCCCATACGGGCGCCAGTTTGAGTCCTGGCTGTTATACTTCCAAACCATCTCCCTGCTAATGTGCTTGGGAAAGCAGTGGAAGATGACCCAAATCCTTGGCTCCCATGCACCCCATGGGAGACCTGGAAGATTTGGGCTCCTGGCTTCTGACCAGCCCAGCTCCAGCTGTTGAGGCCATCTGGGGAATGAACCAACGGATGGAAGATCAATCTCTCTCTCTCTCTCTCTCTCTCTCCTTCTCTCTGTGTAAATTCTGCCTTTCAAATAAATAAATAAATCTCTTAAAAAAAAAATCTTTATTTCTGAACAAATAGCCCAGCTCCAGCCATTGCAGCCATTTTGGGAGAGAACCAGTGGATGGAAAATTGACTTTTCTGTCTCTCCTCTCTTTAACTCTTTCAAATAAATAAATTTGTTTAAAAAAAAATAAACGCTTGATCTTTACTCAGAAACTGACTCAAATACAGTTCCACACACAAGAGCTCGCAGAGAGGAGGAGAGCAGGTCTTCCTCTTACTAATTTATCAAAATAAATAAGCGATGCCGTCATCGTCCCAGGAACTCACTAGCACGTGGCGAGCTCTGCGCAGAGACAAACGTTCACATTGTGTCTGCAGCCACTGGGGAGTGAGCCAGCAGACGGAAGCGCTCGCTCTGTAATTCATTCAAACAAACAAATCCGTGCTTTTAAAATAATACTAAAGCTCAATCCTTGCCACGCCTGAACAAACCAAAGAAGATGTCTGTGTCTTCAACAGACGCGTCTAGGAACAGGCTGAGCGACTACCTGCCGTGACGGGCACAGAACTCGAGCCCCAGCTGTGGTTCACACTGCTCTGGGAGAGGCTCTCCTCCTTGTTTTACTCTGAACCCCCCCCCCCCCGCTGCCTGCTAATGCTACAGCCACACGTTTCACGTCAGGTGTCACGCACACGGAACCTGTGAGAGTTCTCAGCACGGCAGGTGTAACAACCAGGATTGACCACGCCCACCTTCCCACCTCAGGCTTCCGCCAGAGCCCGCTGTCACGCCTGCGGTCTAGGAGGCCCTGAGCACTCAGAGCTGAGCGCACACCGCTACCTGAATGGAGTGGGCCCAGTATCCTGTGGTCCTCGTGGAAATGCCCAGCGTAGAGACGGCGTGATGGGCGTACACTTTCGGCGAAGGCACCAACCAGGGGCACTTGTGCAGGAAGCTGCTGGGTGCAGTCATGTTGGTGGCTACGTAGAAGGGGATCAGACTCTGCACGAAGATCCCTTTCGAAGTGTACTCGTACTGCAGCGCTCTGCTCAAGTGGTCTAGGTAGGCCTGTCAGAACAGAGCGGGGGAAACACAAACTTGAAACTCAGAAGGAAAGAACACTTGCTTAGAACATTTCCAGCAAAACACGGCCTAAGCCCACAGGCACCGCCGAGTGAGCCTCTCCACCCAAGTCCACAGAGCTTCCCTTCTGCGGGTGCCTGACCTTCGAAGCAGAGTACGCAGCCAGCTGCGGAGTGGGTTTGCAGCAGGAGCCGGAAGAGATGGTGACGATGGCGCCTCTCTTCCTCTCCACCATTCCAGGCAGCACTATCCGCACCATCAGACTAGCGGCGGCAATGTTCACGTTTATGATGTCCCAGAGCTTGTCCTCTGAGACCTGAGTGAAATACTGGGGGCAGGGGTAAGACACGCCCACGTTGTTCACCAAGATGCCAATGTCTTTGTCTTTCAGGGCTTCGCGAATGGGCACGTAGATCTCTCGGCCGCTGCTGAAGTCGGCAACTATCACGTCGGTCTGCACCCCGTAGGTGTCAGCGATGCCTCTGGCGACGGCCCGCAGCTTCTCGTCGCTGCGGCAGATGAGGACGACGTTGAGACCGCGGCTGGCGAGCTCCTCGGCGTAGGCTTTCCCAATGCCATCTGTCGCCCCTGCAAGGCAAGCGGGGACGTGAGCGCCGCCGCGCCACGCCGTCAGGTCTGTACGACGGGTTCCCGTAGGGATCAGGCAAGGACAGGGCTGAGTCCCTGACTCACGAACACCGAGCGTGTTCGGCACAGACACTGGCATACAGGCAGGAGTCACCTCCGTCACCAGGCCGGCTGTGGGACCCAGCGGGAATGTGCTCTCCAACGTCTACCTGCTCGAACGAGTGCCAAGAGCTGCTTTTCTGCAGAACGATAGCCACGTGAGATTCAAGACCGGCGCAGCCTCTCTGAGCACAGCGGCCGTTTCCAAGGACTACTTTGCAAAGGGCAAAGGGGTAAGAAAGTACGGCTGCGGCAGGCCTGGGATCAGGAGGAGGTGGGCTACGGACAAAAAGCATGGGGCAGGCACACCCTGCGACGAGGGGGCAGGGAGATGCGCGCACAATCTAAAGCGGCACGTCCCCAGGAACCGTCACAGTAAATCCACTGTCTCCCGGAACGAGGCATCCGACTCAAACACACGTCACGGGAAAGGCTATTTCGACTGCAAATCAGGTTACCGCTGACGACAGCCCAGCTTCCGTACTGCTTGATCAGGTCTGCTCTGCTCCCCAGGCGGGGGATGAAATGCAGCCTGACCAGGCTGTAGAAGTCACAGATGACCGTGATGCTCTTTCTGGCCGTGTACCAGGCTCCAACCAAGGCGAGGGCTTCCATGTAGCAATTGCAGGACCTGGCGATCTCCCGGTACAGGAGGTAGAAGCTGTCCACAGCCGCCATGGCAGCCTGCAGGGCAGGGGAGAGACGGAGACGTGTGCTTAGGAGTCAGAGAGTCACAGAACAGTGCATCGTTCGGGGGAAGAAAGAGCTCAGAGGACATCAAAGACGCCTCACAGAGGAAGCTGACCACACCGAGTCACCACATTCCTGCTCAGATGCACACACTGTGCCACAGAGCACATCAGAGTAAACACGACACGCCCGCGCCCAGGAAAGCCGCGACACGGTAACCGGCGCAGACGTCAGTCCCTCTGCAGCTCACAGGCACATTTCTCTCTGCTCCCAGCATCCGCGCCAGCGCAGGGGCTGCTGCCCACATGCAGACACAGCACGGGACACCCGGAGTGGACGAAGACACGGCCCTGGCCTCGAGGAGCTAACCACTCACCTGAGACCAAAGTGAGCTTCCCTCAACTTTAACAAAAATGAAAAATGGATATTTAGAAAGAGAGTGTGCGACCTCCCAACTACAGGAACGGTTTTCGTGCAGACCCACAGATCGGGCACCTCTGTCTCGCTAGTGTGACTTGTGCACCTGTGTCCTTGCTTCGCCTCTCAGCTTCGAGAACAGTACAGGACAACCCTGGCTGCACCCACGGAGGACGCGCTCACCAAGCACCACCTCTGCCTCTGCGTACTGTGACGATGCTGAGGTGCAGAGGATGAGTTAGACAACTGTGTGGAGGTGAAGACAATTCAGAACGTCACATGGTCAGACAAACACGTGTCTGCAACTGGACACAGCCCTGCAGAGGCAGGCAAAGGGCAGGCTTGAGGGACTTCCCCCCAACTCACCCGGGGAGCCACTGCGCTGATCCAAGGTGAGCGAACCATGAAGGAAGCAAGGGCAGAAAACCTAAAGCACCTGTCAGCTGTTCACACACAGAGGTGAAGTGCATACGTGAGAGAGCTGGCTGTAAGCAAAAAGAAGCATAAAACTGCTGGGTGAGGCCCCTCTTAAATCCCACTAAAAATGGGGAAAAGACCTAAAACTAAGAAACTACTCAACAAGAGCAGTAAAGCTCCCTGCCTCTCCCGTCACTGTGGTCAGCTGGGGAGGGAGCCAGCAGATGCGAGCTGCCTGTCCCGCTCTCAAAACCTTAGTCAGGCACTGTACCTCCCATGCGTAAAATACCACACACTGGGGTTCTGTTTGTGGGGCAGACATCTGGTACAGCAGTTAAGGCAGCACTTGGGAGGCCACCACAGTGGCGGAGGAAGTTAGAGATGCCAGCATCCCACAGCAGAGCGTCAGCTGGAGTCCCAGCTGCTTCACTTCCGATCCAGCTCCCTGCTAAGGCACCTGGGAAAGCAGTGGAAGATGGCCCATGTGCTCGGGTCCGGGCACCCACGTGGGAGACCCCGAGACAGTCCAGGTTCCTGGCTTCTGCCTGGACCAGCCTTGGCTATTGTGGCCAATTGCCAAATGAACCAATGGAGAGATCTCTTTCTCTCTTTGCTTTGGTCACCTTGCCTTTCAAATAAATAAATCTTCAAACACACACACACACACACACACACACACACACACACACAGCACTTGGGATACCTGGATCCCATACTGGAGCAACTAGGCTCAAGTCCTGGGTGGGCTTGGATTCCAGCTTCCTGCTGCTGTGTGGATAATGCAAGTGGCTGGTCCCAGCCAGTCATGTCCCCAGATCCCAACTCCAGCCTGGCCCAGCCCCAGCTGCCGTGGGCATCTGGGGCATGAGCCAGTGGATGGGAGATCTCTCTTTCTTTCAAATAAATAAATTAAAAGATCACATGCCTTTTGTGATCCGTGCCACGAGGAAAATAAATGCAAAAAATAGTAATTTACGTGCAATACAACCTCTCAAACAGAATGTAATGACATAACAAAACTGTGATCAAAAACAAAGTCCAGACCCCGGAGCAGCAAGCCCACGCTGCTGACAACAGAAGAGCCCACAGCAGAGCCTGAAAGCAGCGCCCTTCCCGGAAGCACACCACCCGGAAATGCACGGGCTGCAGGGCGAGCAGCGCCTGCGGGAAAGCCAGCCGCACAGGGTGCTAAGAGGGCAGGGGCGCCTCACACGTGGGGCCGGGTGTGTCTCTCATGTGGGGTCGGGTGTGTCTCTCACGTGGGGTCGGGTGTGCCTCTCACATGGGGTCAGGTGCACCTCACACGTGGGGTCAGGTGTGTCTCTCACATGGGGTCAGGTGCACCTCACACGTGGGGTCAAGTGTGTCTCTCATGTGGGGTCCGGTGCACCTCACACGTGGGGTCAGGTGTGTCTCTCATGTGGGGTCCGGTGCACCTCACACGTGGGGTCAGGTGCGCCTCATCATGGGGTCATGTGTGTCTCTCACGTAGGGTCAGGTGCGCCTCATCGTGGGGTTGGGTATGTCTCTCAAGTGGGGATCAGGAGCACTTCACACGTGGGGTCAGGTGCACTTCATCGTGGGTGTCTCATCATGGGGCAGGTGCACCTCACAGCGCGGCCGCTCCGCACAGGGAGCGTCCCTCTCCTGAAGCTCAGCTGTTTTCCTCTCCGAGAATCCCCACTCGGGTGAAGCCATCTCTAGCACGGGGTTCCCCTGCCTCCCCTCCAGTCACGACCTACCCTCGTTTTCTCTTCCCTTCTCCGCCAGGTCTGGGATGCAGCGAAACGCAGCCCGTCCTCTTACGGCCAATCTGTGAACAAAAACCAAAAAGGAAAAACTCAACTCCTTTCCTTTGATGGAAAAACCGTATAAAAAACTAAGATCAAAGCTTTCAAAAATTGTGAAAACATAAAAATCCATGCCATGAACTGCTATCTAGACAGCAAAGCATTTACTAAATGAGAAACACCCTCACCCAGGGTAAGGCAGGCGGGGCTGTCCGGGAGGCTCCGGTCCTTCCGCAGGGCTCACCTGGAGCACACGCCCCCTCCTGCCCTGCTGTCCCTAAGGAGCATCCCATCCCAGGGGACCACACGCTAGGCTCATCAGCCTGGACAAGGGCAGGCTCCAACTCAGCGCCTCCAGGGAAGGGGGCAGACACAGAGCTGCCCACCCGCCCTGCACCCCACCTTCCTCAGCTCCAGCTGCCCCGGGCCCTCAGACGTCCACACTCCTGCCAACTCCCTGCAGACACCTGGGCCGGCCCACCTGAGCCAGTCACCACCAGCCCGAGGCCCGGCAGGGGCGGCAGGGAGGGAAGGCAGCCTGTGGGAGCTGCGATGTCTTCTTTTAAGCTGCGAGTGAGTCAGGGGCTTTCGGGAGCTCCGTCCAGCCACAGACAGGCAGTGGCGAGGCCCACGTCGGCCCAGCTTCTCAGCCTCTCCATCAGAAGAGGCCCTGCACCATCTCGACAGGGGACAGCACTGAGAAGCATTAACGCTACGGTCAGACCATCAACAGACACCTAACGGACAGACGGCACATTCAACAGACAGACGGCACCATCAAGAGACGCCTAATGGACAGATGGCACCATCAAGAGATGCCTAACACACAAATAGCACCATCAACAGTCACCTAACACACAGACGGCACCATCAACAGACGCCTAGCGGACAGACAGCACCATCAACAGACGCCTAATGGACAGACGGCACCATCAAGAGATGCCTAACACACAGATAGCACCATCAACAGTCGCCTAACGGACAGACGGCACCATCAACAGTCGCCTAACGGACAGATGGCACCATCAAGAGATGCCTAACACACAGACAGCACCATCAACAGTTGCCTAACGCACAGACGGCACCATCAACAGACGCCTAACGGACAGACGGCACCATCAACAGACGCCTAATGCACAGACGGCACCATCAACAGACGCCTAATGCACAGACGGCACCATCAACAGACGCCTAACGGACAGACAGCACCCGTGCTTTTAAATGGCAGAGAACCAGGGTAGGGCTCTCCAGCCAAGGCCTGGTCCTCCGCACTGGCGGACAGAACTCAATCTTACACTCCACAGTGCAGCTCGAGCCGCAGGGTACTGCCAAATCCCGAGCAACGGAGCCACGCAGCCCTGACGTACGTGGGCACTGGGCTCCGTGCGCCCCTGTGAAGGAAAGCTACACAGAACACAAACCCTCTGAACTAAGCGTCCCAGGCCTAGGACACCTCAGGACTCCCTGCTGCGCTGCACACGGGATTCACGGGCAGACAGACAGGTGCTTCTGACCGCGGAGGGGTGTCTCCCAGGGGGATTTCGAGTCAGAGCCCAAGGCCCAGCACGTGCAGAGAGAACGGTTCCGTGTGTGTACAGCTGAGGGCGTGCACTGAAGGCGCGAGGGCTGGGAGAGGCCAGGCTGTGGGACCCCTCGTGCCCAACAGTTTCTGCGCCTCTGTGCTGAGGCCTACTCGCTGCACAGGGGCTGGGCTGGCCTCAGAAGCTAACCGGTCACGGCGCACAGGGCTCTGCGGCCTTGCCGCCTGCCCCACCCCTGACACACCAGACATGTCACACGTCTGCTCAGACCTCACTGGGCCAAGACGCGTAACAGGAACTGCCACCCTGTTCCATCCATCCTCCCAACTCTTCTTCCCACCCTTATGCACAGGGTGGAAAATGTCTCTCATCAAAGCCCTCAATTCCAAAAGCTCACGACTTCGCTGGGAGGGGGTCTCCAGGTGTTTACTACCCCCGAAGTGTGCAAGCCTACGACACCGGCCACTTCTCACTGCTTCAGAACACCTGAGGGTGCCGGCTGCGGTTGTATCCGCTACACCTCTGCGCTGGCATCCCACGGGGTGCCGGTTCAAATCCCAGTTGCTCCACTTCCGATCCAGCTCTCTGCTGTGGCCCGGGAGAGCAGCAGAGAATGGCCCAGGTTCTTGGGCCCCGGAACTCACGTGGGAGACCCGGAAGAAGCTCCTGGCTTTGGATTGGCACAGCTCTGGCCATTGTGGCCCTCTGGGGAGTGAACCAGTGGATGGAAGACCTCTCTCTGCCTCTCTGTAACTCCACCTTTCAAATAAATAAATAAATCCTAAAGAAAAAAGGACACTTGAGAGCAGCTCCTTGGGAAGGCGGGAGGTTTCAGCTCACAGTTTTGAAGACTCACAGTCTACACTGGGCAGCCCTACAGTGTAGGCATCTGAAGAGGGTGAGAGGCGGGACTGCAGGTGAGCCAGGACGCAGGCCAGCCCGGAAGCGTGACCGGTCCTTCCCAGGGCAAGCCCTCACGACCTGGAAAGCCACCACCAGCCCACCGTGCAGACACCAACCTTGGATCAGGTCTCCACCCTTAATCCATCAACCATTAATGTCAATCCATGAAGGCATCTCTGGGGGTTAAGCACCTGCAGGAGTCTGGGGAGCCAAACCGCTCGATCCGTTAGACCGACCAGGGCGCACAGAGGCCCGGAACCACACTGAACTCGCTTTGGCTGCTGGGCTTGACTAAAGGCACTGGTGACTGCTACGGTCTGTGTCTCATCCTCCAGAGCCACGCGCTGAATCCTAAGCCTGCAGGTGATGGTGTCAGGAAGTTGCAGACTGGAGCCACCTCACAGGGGCGCAGAGACGTTAGGCAGAGAGGCTAGAACAGACAGGAGCCAGTGTCCGAATCTACACCGGACCAAAGTCACTCAGAGAAAGTAAAGCCGCAGAGGTGGGTGACCAACTGCCCGCGTGCACACTGACGGAACCCGTGGCAGAGGCCCGACCCCCAGGGGCTGGGGTAGGGGTGGGGTTGGGGGTGGGGTAGGGGCAGCAGGTGGAGGGCAATTCCTGGAACTGGTCTTCCAGGTGGCCGAGGGGGTGGGGTATGAAGGCAACAGGGTGTGAGGCCCAGCTGAGGTCAGGGGCCAGGAATGCCTTCCAGTGCTGACCTCTCTCTGGGCAGTGAGCGAATGGCGAATGGAGGAGGCTCCATCAGATGGCACTGGGGGGGGGCTTCGGGAGGAGCTGAGTGCAAGCTCCAACGAGAAGGTGCCACCAGGCCATCCATGAGGAGGGGCGCTTCCCGGACACGGAACTTGCCAGCACCCTGGCTGCAGCTCCAGAATGCGAGCTCCACCCACTGCGGTGTTCCGTTACAGCAGCCCAAGTGGGCTAACTGGTCTCCAACATAAAGGTTATTTGAAAAGTGACACTAAATCACAGGAAGTACCGCTGCCTACAATCTACCTGTAAAGTTATTACAAAATGTTGTCTTTTTAAACAGCAGAACAGTGTTTGCCAGAGGCTGCGACTGGGGGAAATCTGAAGACGCTGGCTAAAGGGTGCACAATCACGTGCACGAGACAAGCTGGTTCTCAGGGCCCAGTGCGCAGGAGTGACCGCAGTTACCCACACCGTGCTGCGTATGTGACCACTGTGTCGCAGTCGTCAATATTACTGCACAACGTGAAGCTCCCTGAGAGGGAAACAATGTGCGGCGATGGACGGGTTAATGAGCTTGACTGCGGCCTTCATTTCAGAACGCACAGGTACCAGCGCACTTCACAAGGCTGTGGAGAATGGAATTAAAAATATGAGTTCACGTTGGCACAAAACCAAATCTGGAGTCCGTGCACAGCTTTTTCAGAATACACATTTTCCACATATAACAAAGACCTTCTGCACCAGAATAAACTCACACTTGTACTCAAATTTTTTCTATAAACCTTTTCAAGTACCTGCACTAATCAACTCATCATGTTGTATGCCTCAAGGATGTACAATTTTAGCTGTCAATTACACCTCAGCAAAGTAGAGAACTAGACTTGGAGAAAAGCTTTGAAGTTTTGTCTTCTTACCTCTACAGAAAACTAAACAGGGGCCGGCGCTGTGGCACAGTGAGTTAAGCCTCCAGCTGCGGCACCAGCATCCCATATGGGAGCTGAGCCGGTTCGAGTCCTAGCTGCTCCACTTCTGATCCAGCTCCTTGCTAATGGTCAGGGTAAACAGTGGAAGATGGCCCAAGTCCTTGGGCCCCTGCACCCTATGTGGGAAACCCTGGCTCCGATAGGCCCAGCTCCAGCCATTTTGGACATCTGAGAAATGAACTAGCGGATGGGAGGCCTCTCTTGCCTCTCCCTCTCTAACTCTGCCTATCTTAAAAAAAAAAAAAAAAAATTAGCCAGCACCATGGCTCGCTTGGCTATCCTCTGCCTGCGGCGCCAGCACCCTGGGTTCTAGTCCCTGTTGGGGCGCCAGATTCTGATCCGGTTGCTCCTCCTCCAGTCCAGCTCTCTGCTGTGGCCAGGGAGAGCAGTGGAGGATGGCCCAAGTGCTTGGGCCCTGCACCCACATGGGAGACCAGGAGGAAGCACCTGACTCCTGGCTTCGGATCGGCGCAGCGCCGTCTGTAGCAGCCATTTGGGGGGTGAACCAATGGAAGGAAGACCTTTCTCTCTGTCTCTCTCTCTCTCTCTCATTGTCTAACTCTGCCTGTCAAAAAACAAAAACAAAAACAAAACACAAAACAAAACAAAAAAAACACTAAAACGTGAACAAAACAAAATGAGAACTCTTCCCAGGGCCAGCACTGTGGCTTAGAAGGTTAAGCCTCTTTCTGCAGTGCCGGCATCCCATATGGGCACTGATTCAAGTCCCGGCTGCTCCACTTCTGATCCAGCTCCTTGCTGATGGTCAGGGTAAACAGTGGAAGATGGCCCACGTGCTTGGGCCCCGGAACCCACATAGCAGACCCCGAAGAAGTGCTACCTCCCAGCTTCGATCTGGCCCAGCCATCTGTGGCCATTTGGGATGAGAATGAGCGGATGGACTCTCTCCCTCTGTCTCCCCCCTCTTCTCTCTGCATCTCTGCCTCTCAAATAAATAAATCTTAAAAAAGAAGGAAAGGGGGAGGGGCAGGGGAAAGAACTGTCCCAAACCAGGGAAAGAGAAGCAACTCCCTTCCGTCTTCGAGGCATTTTCTGCTTCTACAGGGCAACATTCATCACAAACCTCAGGGACTGCAACGGCCGAAAGCGTGCGGTGGGAAATCAGGGTCAAAGCTGCAGAGAGCAAAGTCCCCTTTTCCCAGCACCACTGCTGCAGCCTGCAACGTTACCCAACCCACGGGTCAGCATGAAGGGCAAAAAATCCAATCTACAAGCACTCAGGAGTCAGGGGGAAGTGCTGGCTGAAACAGACGCCACCAAGCTCCCCAGCACGATGCGTGGGGCAGCTGGTGAGAAAACACCCACAGACTGGCCAAGAGGCTTTCAAACAAAATACAGCCAGTACAGTGCCGGGGTGGGCAGAGACCCACCAAACGATCAGCTCACTTTAGACTTCCCACCTGCAGAGCTGTAACGTAACACATTTCTGTATGTTACGCCCCTATTTGCTGTAATTTTTACAGCAGGCATGGAAATACCGAGGGCGGATGGATGGAAGGACAACCTATTTATCAGTTTCACTTTTAGGACAATCCTACAGCAACCCACAAGCTGCCCCTCACCAGGGGTGGGGAAATGTGGGGCCCGTGCAGAGCGGAGGCCGGGGCTACGGTGCAGCGGGTTAAGCCACCATCTGCAAGGCCGGCGTGCCATCTGAGTGCCAGTTGGAGTCGCGGATGCTCCACTTCCCAGCTAATGCACCAGGGAAAGCAGTGGAAGACAGACTAAGTGTGTGGCCCCTGCCATCCATGTGGGAGACCTAGATGGAGTTCCTGGTTCCTGGCTTCAGCCTGGCCAGCCCCAGCCATGCAGGCCATCTGGGGGATGAACAGCGGATGGAAGATCTGTCTGTCCCTCCCTCTTTCTCTGTAGTTCTGCCTTTTCAAATAAATACATCTTAAAAGGAAAAAAAAAAAAAGCCCACAAAACCATTTGGTCTGGGGGCCGGCGCCGCGGCTCACTAGGCTAATCCTCCGCCTAGTGGCGCCGGCACACCGGGTTCTAGTCCCGGTCGGGGCGCCGGATTCTGTCCCGGTTGCTCCTCTTCCAGTCCAGCTCTCTGCTGTGGCCCGGGAGTGCAGTGGAGGATGGCCCAAGTGCTTGGGCCCTGCACCCCGCGGGAGACCAGGAGAAGCACCTGGCTCCTGCCATTGGATCAGCGTGCTGCGCCGGCTGCAGCAGCCATTGGAGTGTGAACCAACGGCAAAAGGAAGATGTTTCTCTCTGTCTCTCTCTCACTGTCCACTCTGCCTGTAAAAAAAACAACAACAACAAAAAAACCAAACCATTTGGTCTGGCCCAGCCAAAGTAACCCCAGGCAGCACATAAAATTCAATAAATAAACGCCAGGCCTCCTTTTTCTTTTCTTTCTTTCTTTCTTTCTTTTTTTTTTTTTTTTTTTGGAAACATTTTTAAGTTGCTGACCTTCTGGGACCCAGAACCATGTTATAAATACCCAAATAGCCCTTGGCACAGAAAGGCCCCCCACCCAGGCCTGACCCAGCGAGAGCATCCAGGAACCAGTCTCCTCAGAGACCATCGATCTTCAACTGAAAGTGTGCTCCATCTGAGGGCCTGACCACCATCAACAGCTGGTGCCCTTAGACCCCTGCTGCACTCCACTCCAACTCTCTCTGTCCTCCCACACCAGCCACAGCCCCAGTCCACTCCTGACTCCCACTGGGAAGAGCCACGAGCAGCAGGCCCCCGACGGGCCACACTGCCGGCCCTGGGTTCCCCCGTCTCGTCCACGTGGCACCATCGCCACACTGACCTGAGTTCTAGTTAAATGCTTAACTTGTCTTTCTTGGTTCTCCCATGAGAGCACACGTCTCCTGAGGGCAAGAGACAGACCTAATGTTCCTGTGATTCTGAAAAACTTGAAACGTATATAAGAGTGTGTAAAACCTGTCACATACAGAGAACACAGCCCGCACCTGCTCACTGCCACCTGCTACTGCTCACTGCCACCTGCTACTGCTCACCACCTGTCTACTGGTCACCACCTGTCCACTGCTCACCGCCACCTGTCTACTGCTCACCTCCTGTCTACTGTCACCACCTGTCTACTGCTCACTGCCACCTGTCCACTGCTCACCGCCACCTGTCTACTGTCACCACCTGTCTACTGCTCACTGCCACCTGTCCACTGCTCACCGCCACCTGTCTACTGCTCACCACCTGTCCACTGCTCACCACCTGTCCACTGTCACCACCTGTATCCTGCTCACCTCCTGTCTACTGTCACCTCCTGTCTACTGCTCACCACCCGTCTACTGTTCACCACACCTGTCTACTGTCACCGCCACCTCTCTACTGCTCACCACCTGTCTACCGCTCACCACCTGTCTACAGCTCACCACCTGTCCACTGCTCACCACCTGTCCACTGCTCACCTCCAGTCTACTGCTCACCTCCTGTCTACTGCTCACCACCTGTCTACTGCTCACCTCCTGTCTACTGCTCACCTCCTGTCTACTGCTCACCACCTGTCTACCGCTCACCGCCACCTGTCTACTGCTCACCTCCTGTCTACCGCTCACCACCTGTCTACTGTCACCACCTGTCCACTGCTCACCACCTGTCTACTGTCACCACCTGTCTACTGCTCATCACCTGTCTACTGCTCACCACCTGTCTACTGTCACCACCTGTCTACTGCTCACCTCCTGTCTACTGTCACCACCTGTCTACTGCTCATCACCTGTCTACTGCTCACCATCTATCTACTGCTCACCTCCTGTCTACTGCTCACCACCTGTCTACTGTCACCACCTGTCTACTGCTCACCTCCTGTCTACTGCTCACCACCTGTCTACTGCTCACCACCTGTCTACTGCTCACCGCCACCTGTCTACTGCTCACCACCTGTCTACTGTCACCACCTGTCTACTGCTCACCACCTGTCTACTGCTCACCACCTGTCTACTGCTCACCTCCTGTCTACCACTCACCTCCTGTCTACCACTCACCACCTGTCTACCACTCACCACCTGTCTACCGCTCATCTCCTGTCTACCGCTCACCACCTGTCTACTGCTCATCGCACCTGTCTACTTCTACAACTCCAGGATCCTGGAGGCCCAGCAGCCTTCCTCCCCATCATACGTCCGCCTGCATCCTGCAGAGAACCTCTCTCCAAGATTCTGAGGCGGTCATTCCCTGGCCGCTTCTGTATGGCTGTACACTGCAAGCATGTATCCTGTGACAAAGCACGTTCGCTGCTGCCCGGTTTAGAACTTTCTACAAAGGACCCACAGCACGGACTGTGCCGCTGCGGCTTCGGCTGCACAGCAGCTCCCGACACAGATGCACCGCGACTCACTGCCCGTCCCGTTGTGACCGGCGGGGGCACTGCTCTGGGTCCTGAGTCTTCCAGCAGCGCGGTGATGAAGCCTTGTGGCCGTCTCCTGAGCACCCGTACGAGAGTTCTCCAGGGCCCAGCTCTGGGCTGAGCACCCGTACGAGAGTTCTCCAGGGCCCAGCTCTGGGCTGCAGGGCTGAGCACCGTACGAGAGTTCTCCAGGGCCCAGCTCTGGGCTGCCGGGCTGAGCACCGTACGAGAGTTCTCCAGGGCCCAGCTCTGGGCTGCAGGGCTGAGCACCGTACGAGAGTTCTCCAGGGCCCAGCTCTGGGCTGCAGGGCTGAGCACCCGTACGAGAGTTCTCCAGGGCCCAGCTCTGGGCTGCAGGGCTGCAGCCAAAGCGGCAGGTGCAGACTCTTGTTGCCCCACATCTCGGGCGGGCAGCACTCGGCGGCTCTCATCCGACGCAGCAGCGTCATGGTTTCGTTGCCATCCCCTCAGCCACCACGGCTGAATGCCTGTGACGCTGACACACTGCTTGTGTTTGCCAATCTAAGAACTGCCGGCTTCTACCACGGATCCTGCTCTGATATGGTGCCTTCTCTCGGAATCTCAAGAATTTTTTTTTTTTAGTTATTTGGGAGTCAGCGCTGTGGCAGAGCAGTTAAAGCTGCTGCCTGCAGGGTCAGCATCCTATATGGGTGCCGGTTCCAGTCCCGGCTGCTCCTCTTCCAATCCAGCTCTCTGCTGTGGCCTAGGAAACCAGTAGCAGATGGCCCAACTCCTTCAGTCCCTGCACCCGCGTGGGAGACCTGGAAGAAGCTCCTGGCTCCTGGCTTCAGTCAGCGCAGCTCCGGCCATTGTGGCCATTTGGGGAGTTGAACTGGTGGATGGAAGACCTCTCTCTCTCTCTCTGCCTCTCCTCTGTGTAACTCTGACTTTCAAATAAATAAATTAAAACATATGTGGAGCCCCCACTGTGGCACAGCAGGCTAAGCTGCTTGCGACACCAGGCAGCCCATCTCAAAGTGCTGGTTCACACCTCGGCTGCTCGGCTGCCAGTGCGGCTCCCTGTCTGCACCTGGAAAAACAGCAGCAGATGGCGCAGGTGCTTGGGTGCCTGCTCCCACGTGGGAGACCCAGGCTGACTTATTTATTTGAAAGGCAGCGACAGAGAGAAGAGGGAGAGAGGTCTTCCATCTGCTGGTTCACTTCCCAGATTAATGTAATGGCCAGAGCTGGGCAGATCCGAAGCCAGGAGCCAGGAGCTTCCTCTGGGTCTCCCATGCGGGTGCAGGGCCCAAACATGTGGGCCATCTTCTGCTGCTTCCCCAGGCCAGAGCAGAGAGCTGGATCAGAAGTGGAGCAGGGCCAGCCGCAGTGGCGCAGCGGGTTAACGCCCTGGCCTGAAGTGCCGGCATCCCATGTTTGGCGCCAGTTCGAGACCCAGCTGCTCTACTTCCAATCCGGCTCTCTGCTGTGGCCTGGGAAAGCAATGAAGATGGCCCAAGTGCTTGGGCCCTGCGCCCACGTGGGAGACCCGGAAGAAGCTCCTGGCTCCTGGCTTCAGATTGGTGCAGCTCCAGCTGTTGCAGCCAATTGGGGAGTGAACCGCGGGACGGAAGACCTCTCTCTCTCTCTCTCTCCCTCTCCCTCTCTCTCTCCTCTTTCTGTATAACTCTGACTTTCAAATAAATAAATAAATCTTTAAAAAAAAAAAAAAAATAAGTAGAGCAGCCAGGACTCGAACCAGTGCCCAGATGGATTGCCGGCACTGCTGGCAGAGGTTTAACCTACTACACCACTGCACCAGCCCCAATAAATACATCTTAACAATCAAAGCGAGGACACACAGCCTGGGCACACAGAAGCAGCAGGAGGAACTCAGTGCAGGTCTCATGCGAGTGGAAGGGTCCCCAGGAGCGCGTCATCACGCTGCCCCCCAGGATGCGGATCGGCAGAAAGCCAGAGACAAGACGCCTCAGACGGGGAACCGGCGTCTTGACGAGCATCCTAACTGCTGAGCGCTGCCCCAGGAATTCTTTATGTACATGGGTTACAGACACACTCTGTGTGTTTCACATGTCTCTATGGCGCATCCGAGGGACTACGTGGCTTGATTCCCAAACTGCTCCTCCTTGCTGCTCTGTGCCCGTTACGCTCTGTTCCAGAAATCCCACCTCAGCCACGGGACTGGAAGGTGCTGCCCCACACCAGTTTCCAGAGGTTTCCCAGTGTTTTCCAGATCTAAGTACTCCATCCTCCAGATGTGTGATGGCGTGAGGCTGGGATCTACACAGCGTTAATACTCCTCGGCAGAACCGGGCCGCTGCTCCGGACACTCTCCAGCTAATAAACAGGACTGCCCTGTGTTCAAAGCGGGGACTCACACTTCGAGTCCACACTTGGACAAAGTCACCGCTGGTGTTACGACTTTGGGTCCCCCTGCCTTCACTGCCAGACTTCAGCGCACGACCAACCGTGGGGCTGGGTGGGAAAGGCAGCAGGGGGGGCTTTGGAAATCTGGGTTCTCACCCAAGACCCAATACTGCTTCTTTCCCCGGCGCTTAGACGCAGCAGAAAACGAGCCAGCCATAGCAGCCCACTCCTAGGTGTACGCCCAAGACAACTGACACGTCCCCTCGCGTTAAAACCCGGACACGCGTGTTCGCTGCAGCCTTCTGCCCACGGAAGGAGGCCGCACCCCGCCCATGCCGTGAATGAAGGAATACACAGAACGTGGCTGTGCTCCGTCCCACGGAACCCCACTCGGCCACGAAAGGAATGAAGGGCGACACACGCCACAGCACGCATGGCCCTCGCAACATGCTGCTACAGGACAAGCCGGACACGGAAGGGCACATGGGACGTGCAACGTGGGCCCCGTCCAGGACGGCTACACCCTGGGGAGCCGGGCTGCGGTGGGTGACGCCGGTGCAGGGTTTCCCAGCCACCTCCGACTCCCGACCGGGGAGGCACAGGCTCAGGAACTGGGTTCCAGCACCCCGTGGGGGGGGGGGGGCTGGGTCCTGCCCGGCCCTGGCCAGGGCGAAGCGGCCCGGGGAGCCCTGTGTGTCCCAGACGAAATCCTACACACAAAGCGGACCGCGGGCTCCAGGGGTGGCCGAAGTCCCCCGCTACTAGCCAGGGACGCAGTGGACACGTTCGAGAGTCAGCGGCGTGATGAAAACACTAAAAGCGCTCCGTCCTAGTCCGGGACGACCCCGGACGGGATGCGTTTCACCGCGTGCGCGCCGGGCCGGGGCGGGCCCCCCCGCGAGCCGAGTCCGGGTGCAGGCGCCGGCTCCCCGCGCCCCCGCCGCCCGGCCCAGCCCCGACCCGCGCCCCCGAGGCCAACGGCCGCTCCCCGGGGCCGGGGTGGGCGCGCCGGCCCTCGCCGCCCAGGACCCCGCATCCCGGAAACCACGGCCCGCGCTCCCCGCCCCGCCGGACCCGAGCGGAGACCCCGAAGAGGGGGCTGGGGGCCCGGGAGGGGTCGGGCGCGGCGGCCGGCGGAGGCTGCGGCACACCGGGGCCCCGGCAGCGGCGCGGTACCTGCAGGGCGGCGCAGTCTCCGGCCCGCCAGTCCCGCGCGGCCACCGCCCCCGGGTCGGACGCTGCGCTGCGGACGCGCCGCGCCCCCACGTGACGCGCGCGCGCAGGGGAGGGCGGAGCCGTCTCGGGCCCCGCCCCCGCCGGCCTCAAGAGCGCGTGCGCGGCGGTTGCTGTGGCGACCGAGGAAGCGTTGGGCTGCCAACGACGCTGGCCGGGGCTGGTCGGGGGGAGCCGGGCGGCTGAGAAGGGGCTTGAGCGAGCGGGCGGCAGAGCGCTAGAGGAACAAGCATGCACCCCGAGGCCTCGGAGCTTGCGGCGGACGGGACGGCGGAGCTGGGCCAGGCGCAGGAGCCGGTCGTGGAGGAGTCCACGGGCGACCACGGGGACGGGAGCCACGGGGGCCGCAAAGAAGGTGCCGTCCGCCGGCCCGGGGAGGGCGAGGGGGGCGAAGGGCCGAGCCGGCTGGGCGTCCCATCGCCTCGCTCAGCGTGCTCCCGACCGGCCGCACAGCCCGGGGTAGCAGCCGTCACTGCGCCAGGCGCTAGATTCTCCTCTCCCCGCTCCTGCAGGGGAGGGAACCCAAGACTGATCACCCTCAGCTAGTCGAAGACACAGCAAGGCCTGGGGCCTGGCGGGCGACCCCCGAGCCCAGCCCCTGACCCAACACAGCGCTCCGCCCGCTCCCATGTCTGGGTCTTGAATGCATCCCATTAGCGCTCTCAGCAGTAAGGTGCAAGGCTTCTTCCCCGCTGGCCGGAGACCGCGAGCAGTGTCAGGGCCGGACACGCGGGCGCACTAAGTGCCTCCTCCCACAGGCACGTGGTGGACAGGGGTCAGTGCCCGGGCTCTTAGTGTCCAAGGATGGGCTTGGAAGACTTCCCACTAGTCCCAAGGGGAATCTTTTATTAACGAACGACAACTTAAGGAAACCGATCGGCGTTACACGTATTTTGATTTGAAAAGCAGACAGACATCTTCCACCCCAAATGCCCACAACAGCTGGGATTGGGCCAGGCTGAAACCAGGAGCCCCACCCAGGTCTCCCACACGCGTGGCCCCTACCGGAGTGCTGGACCCGTCACCTGCTGCCCCCCAGGGTGCCCACCAGCGGGAAGCTGGGACCGGCAATGGAGCCAAGACCCAGACCCGAGCACTCCAGGACGCAGGCACCCCCCACCCCCAGCCGCATCTTAACTGCTGTGCCGAACGCTTGGCCTGCATTTCGTTTTTTGAACCCAGTCAACAGGTCGCTCTTGAGCCCTGGCTGTGCGGGCCACCTGCAGCAGGCGCTGTGGGAACTGGTGGTGTTCCGCGGAAAAACTTGGGCTTCTGAGCCAGCCGCCCCGGGTTCGGGCTGCAGGTTTATGGCTGTTGGCCGAGGCGGTTTACCCTCTCTGAGCCTTCGTCTTCTCATCTGTAAGCAGAGGTTATTAAAATGTCTGGTGTAACGAGGACCATTAATAAATGCAGACCTTGTTAATGTGACCAATCAATTATACTTAAATATTAAGTACCTCTTTTGTATTTCTTCCATAAACGTTCATCTGATGCCTCCTGTGGCTGGAGATTGTTCGCACTAGGAAACCGACGAGTGGAAAGTCCCACGTGTGGAGCATGCAGCCCCCTGCGGCAGCCTGTAGGACTGCCTGCTGGGTCCGAGTTGGCCTTTTAAAAAAAGATGAAGTGCGTTTGAGTGTGCTCATCTTCTTTTCACCAAAGATAGCCCCACCTTTTTTGTTTATTTTCACTTTTGTTTCTTCTTTTAATTAAAGATTTTTATTTTATTCATTTGAAAGCCAGAGTGAGAGAAAGGAAGAGAGAGAGAGGTCTTCCATCCACTGGTTCACTTCCCAGATGGCCACAACTGGGCCAGTCTGAAGCCAGGAGCTCCTTCTGGCTCTCGCACGCTGGGTGCAGGGGCCCAGGGACTCGGGGCGTCTGGAGCTGGATTGGAGGTGGAGCAGCCGGGACATGAACCAGCACCCGTGTGGGATGCAGGCGCTGCAGGTGGCGGCTTTACCCACTGCACCACAGCGCCAGTCCCTTGTCAGTGCTGTCCGCGTCGTTATCCATTTAAAGTGTCCTGTGTCCCATGCTGGAAGTGGACGGTCATTAGTCAAGTTGAAACCAGGGAAATCTGCACATTTCTGGATCTCTACAGACCCGATCTCTTTTCTTTTACAGAAACCAATGATCCTAAGGAAATGCGCGGGGCTCCTCCTGATGCATCCTACCAGAGCCAGCAGAAGCAGAGTGGCAGCGGCGGGCCAGACGGTCAGTTAGCACCGGCACAAGCTGAGCGGGAGGACCAGGGCCCCAGGTACGTGGCGCACCTCTGCCGCGTGCACGGAGTGACGGGCTCACCCCTTGTACACGCGGAGGAGGCTGAGGCTTGAGGGGCTGGAGTCGCCTGCCGGGGTCGGAGTCAGGATGGCTCTGCCTCGGGACACAAATAACCACCCCATTAAACTCGCATGCCAGACCCGAAGACAGAAACCTATTCATAGCATTTGCGTGTGAACACATACTGCAGTTTTTAAGAATGCTGAAAGTGACATTATTGGATGAGGCCTGAAAGCAATACAAAAAAAAAAAAAAAGTAGGAAAAGAAAGAGGAGAACTTAAAATCGGTGCGGGTGGATGTCGTGGTGCAGAGGGTTAGCGCGGCGTTAAGGAAGCCCGCGTCCCCCGTCAGAGTGCCCGCTTCAGGCCCCCGCAGCTCTGCTTCCTCTCCAGCTGCCTGCTGATGCATCCCGGAGGCGTGGAGCACAGCTCAGGTGTCTGCTCCCTCCGCCCATGTCGGGGTCTGGATGGAGCACGGCTCAGGTGTCTGCTCCCTCCGCCCACGTTGGGGTCTGGATGGAGCACGGCTCAGGTGTCTGTCTGCTCCCTCCGCCCACGTCGGGGTCTGGATGGAGCACGGCTCAGGTGTCTGCTCCCTCCGCCCACGTGGGGGTCTGGATAGAGCACGGCTCAGGTGTCTGCTCCCTCCGCCCACGTCGGGGTCTGGATGGAGCACGGCTCAGGTGTCTGCTCCCTCCGCCCATGTGGGGGTCTGGATGGAGCACGGCTCAGGTGTCTGCTCCCTCCGCCCATGTGGGGGTCTGGATGGAGCACGGCTCAGGTGTCTGCTCCCTCCACCCATGTCGGGGTCTGGATGGAGTTCCAGACTCCTGGCGTCGGCCTGGCCTAGCCCCGAAAATTGTAGGCTTTGGGGGAGTGAACCAGCAGATGGAATTTCTGCCTCTTCTGTCTGTCTCTCTCACTTTCTCTCTCTCCCCATGATTCTGTCTTTCAAGTGGATAAAAATGAGTAAGCATTTTCAAGAATAAGGTAAAATCGGTGTCAGCTATATGCAAGGAGACTTCCTAAAGGTCATGGAGAAATGGAATGACAAATTTGCTCCAGAAAGTGTTGAAATCCATGTATGATTTTGTTCATAATACACATTTTTAAAAGACTTATTTTACTTGTTTTGAAAGGCAGAGTTATAGAAAAAGAATGGCAGAGATAGACACCGAGATCTTCCATCCGCTGGTTCACTCCCCAAATGGCCGCAACAGCCAGGGCTGGGACGGGCTGAAGCCTGGAGCTGGGAGCTTCATCTGGGTCTCCCACATCGGGACGGGCCCCAAGCACTTGGCCGTCCTCCGCTGCCTTCCCAGGCGTGATAGCAGGGAGCTGGAGCGGAAGTGGAGCCGCCGGGACTCGAACTGGAGCCCGTATGGGATGCCGGTGCTGCAGGTGGTGGCTTTACCAGCTACGCCGCGGCTCCGGCCCCCAGAACGTGCATTTTCCATGCACCTCTTGACAAGCCGTATAGGATGCTGCAGGATTTTGGTCAGGAATGGAATACAGTAAGGAACGTTGGGAAAAACTGAGCCAGAGTGCTCATTCACGTTCTTCCCTGGACAGAATGACGAAGCGTTTCCTGCAACAGCTCTGCAAGCAGCAGAAGCTCTACGTCACCCCCGCGCTGAACGATTCGCTGTATTTGCACTTCAAAGGTGAGTGTTCACACCATGCTCACACTGTACAGGTGAGCGTTCACGCTGTGCTCACACTGTGTTCACACCATGCTCACACTGTACAGGTGAGCATTCACACCGTGCTCACACTGTGCTCACACTGTACAGGTGAGCGTTCACACTGTGCTCACACTGTGTTCACACCGTGCTCACACTGTACAGGTGAGCGTTCACACCGTGCTCACACTGTGCTCACACTGTACAGGTGAGCGTTCACACTGTGCTCACACTGTGTTCACACCGTGCTCACACCGTACTCACACTGTACAGGTGAGCGTTCACACCGTGCTCACACTGTACTCACACTGTACAGGTGAGCGTTCACACTGTGCTCACACTGTGTTCACACCATGCTCACACTGTACAGGTGAGCGTTCACACTGTGTTCACACCATGCTCACACTGTACAGGTGAGCGTTCACACTGTGCTCACACTGTGCTCACACTGTACAGGTGAGCGTTCACACTGTGCTCACACTGTGCTCACACTGTACAGGTGAGCGTTCACGCTGTTTGCCTCTGGGGGGAGCGCTCACTGACAGCAGGCAAAGGCCAGGCTGGCCGGGACCCGCGGCCCCTGCGTGCGGGGGCGCAGCCTAACGGACACCCGTTCCTCCGCGGCCCCAGGCTTTGACCGCATTGAGAGCTTGGAGGAGTACACGGGCCTGCGCTGTCTCTGGCTGGAGTGCAACGGGATACAGAGAATCGAGAACCTGGAGGCCCAGACGGAGCTGCGGTGCCTCTTCCTGCAAGTGAACCTGCTGCGAAAGATCGAGAACCTGGAGCCCCTGCAGAAGCTGGACGCCCTTAACCTGAGCAACAACTACATCAAGACCATCGAGAACCTCGGTGCGCGCACCCCCTCTGCGCGCGCGCACCCGCTGAGCGCCGCCTGCGCCCCGGCTCGCTCACGGCCGCCCTGTCCCTGCAGCCTGCCTGCCGGTCCTGAACACGCTGCAGATGGCCCACAACCAGCTGGAGACGGTGGAAGACATCGAGCACCTGCAGGGCTGCCCGAGGCTCTGTGTCCTGGACCTGTCCCACAACCGGCTGAGCGACCCGGGCATCCTGCGGGTGCTGGAGCGCATGCCGGACCTGGTACGCGCGGGCGGAGCCGCGGCACCGCGCGCCCCCACGCACCCCCGCGCACCCCGCCGGCCCGGATCTGTTGCTTCTCCTCCCCACCCCCCGCCCCTCCTGCCTACTCCCCTTGCTTGCTTCGCACTGGCCCCTGGAGTGTGCTAGCCAGACGCAGCCAGATGTCTCGTTCCGTCCTGGCCCGTGTATGCGCGTCTCTGACGGAAGGAGGACTTTTTATAGCGACATCACAGCGCCACTTCCACGTCTAGAATATCATAATGACTGCATTTAATACCCAGTCCACATTCAGTTTCCCCCCATTTATTTTATTTTTTAAAGATGTATTTATTTGAAAGAGTTACAGGAAGAGAGAGATCATCCATCCATTGGTTCACTCCCCGACATGGGCACAGCAGCCACAGCTGGGCCAGGCCAAAGCCAGGAGCCAGGAGCTTCTTCCAGGTGTCCCACATGGGTGTAGGGGCCCAAGGACTTGGGCATCTTCCGCTGCTTTCCCAGATGCATTAGCAAGGTGCTAGATCAGAAGTGGAGCAGGGGCCGGCGCTGTGGCGTAGCAGGTAAAGCCGCCACCTGCAGTGCCAGCATCCCATATGGGCGCTGGTGCAAGTCCTGATTGCTCCAATGCCGATCAAGCTCTCTGCTATGGCCTGGGAAAGTAGTAGAGGATGGCCCAAGTCCCTGGGCCCCTGTGTGCCCAACCTGGAGGGCCTGGAGGAAGCTCCTGGCTCCTGGCTTTGGATCGGCCCAGCTTTGGACATTGCAGCCATTTGGGGAGTGAACCAGTAGATAGATGATGTCTCTGCCTCTGCCTCTCTGTAACTCTGCCTTTTGAATACGTAAATGAATCTTCAAAAGAATAATGAGCTGCCAGCCCATCCCCCATTTATTTTTCGAATTTTTTCTTTAAAGATGATTTTACTTGAAAGGCAGGGTTAGAGACAGCGAGCGAATGGAGCTTGGGCAATGCGGCCTAACCGGGTGTAGGATGTGCGTATGCCCCCCTCCCCCCCAGCAGGGAGGCCACTTCCCGGGATGTGAAAAGCGTCCCATCCTCTTGGCAGCCGGCTCGCCTGCAGGGACCCCACCCATCACTCCCTGTGGGCTTTTCGGGGGGTGCAGGTGCCAGTGTGTAAGGCGGGAGGGTGGCTGGTGGGTGTTGCTGACGCCCGGTCGCCCCTGTCCTCTCTTGGCCTGAAGGAGCGAGGCCCTGGGTCCCGAGGCAGTGGCCCTCCCTTGGCACTCCCTGTCTCCTCCTCCTGGGTCCGCGCTGGGAAGGGGAGAGAACAATCACTTGGACAGGGTCTCCTTCCAGGAAAAGAGCTTGGGCAGCAGCATGGAGAGGGCCCTGGTGCTGCGGCAGGACAGTGGGACCCGGGCTCTGCAGGGCGGCGGGGGCCGTGGGGAGGGGGTCTGCTCAGCCACCTGCACGGCCCTCCCGGCACCAGAACTTCCAGACCCCCCCCTTCCTCCGCTCCTGGCCCTGGGCCGCCATGGTGGCGCCTCCCCTTTGATCCTCAGCGCACAGCACGCACGCAGACATCACCCAACCACACAGCTCGCTTCCAGCCAGCTCACTCGGTCCTGCTTGGCCCACAGCGCGTGCTGAACTTGATGGGCAACCCCGTGGTGAAGCGCATCCCGAATTACCGGAGGACAGTCACCGTCCGGCTGAAGCACTTAACGTACCTGGACGACAGGCCGGTGTTCCCACAGGACAGGTGAGGTCCCTCCCGACGCTCAGCGGGCTTCATTCGGTGTCGTTCAGACGCGGGGTTCGTGTCCGTGATGGGACTCGGGCAGTTACGCGTCGGCGTTTGTGTGTGAGTCTCGGATCCCCCAGCCGAGGCGGCGCTGAGCTGGAGCTCCAGGGCTGGCGGCTCTGCGACTTCGGGGAAGCCCTGGCCCCTCTGCCTTGCTGATCGCCTCTGGTAGCCACTTGGCAGCCTCGCCAGGTAGGAAAGAGCGGCCGAGCCGCCTACGAGCAACCCTGGGCACGTTGGGATAGCCGAGGAGATCGGCCGTTGTTTCCATGTTATTTCACGTTTGTGTTTCTTTTGCAAATATTCTGCTTATGACTTCCTCCCACTCTTTTGAAGTGAGGTTTGTTTTTTTTCCTTTTTGATTGAGTTTTAAGAGCTTCTTTAAAGACTAGGAATATTGCACACAGGATTTCCAAAACCACGTTACAGGACACGCTTCTTTTTAAGTGTGTAATTCCAAATTCCAGCGGGCAGTGCAGGCTCCCCGTAACTGCAGGACACCAGGAGAGCGACTGGCCCCGACCCTGGCTCCGGGGCCAGGGGTGAGGGACGGTGAGGGGCGCTGGCACAGCGCATGTATGTGGGGGCAGGTGGCTCTGGACGCGGCTCTGCAGCCAGCACTTGGTTCCCCTGGGCGAGCTCGCTAGCCTGCCTGAGCCTCTCTCCTCCTCGGAGCAGCAGCACGGTAACACCTGCTCTGAGTAACAGGTAGCCCTCAGCGGGGCTGAGCTGCCACGGGGGTCCTGATCCCCACCGCGGCCGTGCTGGGGGGGGGGGTGTAACCAGGCCAGGCACAGCCAGTCCCACCACCCGCCCTTTGAGTCTAGCACAGGGCCCCAGTGCGGAGTCAGGTGAGCCTGGGCTTGATCCCAGCCCGGCCCTCGAAGGCTGTTAGGCGGCTGGCACCTGCTCTCGCCGCAGGAGTCTCTTCCCAAGACCGCCCCCCCACACCGGTGTCTGCTCACCTGTCGTCCTCAGGGGGGGTCCCTGTGACTGGCTACCCCCCAGCAGCTTCCCCCTGGGGTGTCCTCTGAGCCCGACCTCTGCCTCTTTCTTTTTTTTTTAAGATTTATTTATTTTAAAGTCAGAGTTACACAGAGAGAGAGAGAGGAGAGGCAGAGAGAGAGGTCTTCCATCTGCTGGTTCACTCCCCAACCGGCCGCAACGGCTGGAGCTGCGCCGTTCCAAAGCCAGGAGCCAGGAGCTTTCTCTGGGTCTCCCACGTGGGTGCAGGGGTCCAGGGACTTGGGCCATCTTCCACTGCTTTCCCAGGCCACAGCAGAGAGCTGGATCGGAAGTGGAGCAGCCGGGTCTTGAAGCGGCGCCCCTATGGGATGCCAGCGCTTCAGGCCAGGGCATTAACCCGCTGCGCCACAGCGCCGGCCCCAACCTCTGCTTCTTAGGACACATCAGTGGCTAACACACGCGTGGTTCCTTGTTTGGGGTCTGTCTCCCCGAAGGGCAGTGACATCATCTCTCTGATGTTCACTGCAGATCCCAGCCCCTGGAATAGCGCCTGGCACGTGCCAGGCCACCAGGGGGCCCCTGCTGGGCATGTGCCCCGAGACACAGGGTCCGAGGGCTTCTCGGGGACAGCAGAGCACACGGCCTCCTCTCTCCGTGCCTTGGCGACTCGTGGCCTTTCCTGCGGTGGCTCCCTGTGCACAGCCCTGATTCCTAAGGTCTCCTGCACCTGTGCTCTCCCTACCGCCAGGCCTCCTGTTTTCAAACAGTACCCGTGAAAGACAGCGCAGCCACACTGACACGTAGTCCACGCAGCACACGGTTCACCCTCAGCCTCCCACGTAGTCACGGCGTTGCGCGGCTGTCGCCACAGGCAGCTCTCGATAATCTGGGAACTGTCGCCGTTAGCAGCCCCTCGCCCTCCCCGGGGGGCAGCCTGCACGGGGCCACGGAGTCCGGGGCTCTGTGGGCGTGGCTTCTTTCTGCAGCCCCGTGTCCTCCAGGTTGCCCCATGCAGCGGGCTCCAGTGCCGCGTTCCGGTCTGTTAGCCGCCTCTGGAGCGTGCAGCCCCTGTGGGAGACCTGGGGTCGTGTCCGCGTTTGGCTCTGTGAGTGATGCTGCTGTGAGCATCTTCGTGTTCCTTCGTGTGGACATTTTGTTCTTGCAGGTGCGAATCTTGGAGTCGCGTGGTAACCCCGCGTTTTAACTTCCGGGGAGCCACCAAATTGTCCAGAGCAGCCGTGCCCCGGCGGCGTGTGCGGGGCCCGGCTTGTCCATGTCCTCGTCCCCACTCGCCCCTGTGTTTTTACTGTGGCCATCCTTGGGAGGGGTGTGTGGGTGAGCGGCGTCTCCTGGCTTTGATTTCCGTTTTCCTGGCGCCTGAGAGTCTAAGCAGCCTTCCGTGTTGTCGTAGGCAGCCGGTGTCGTCTCCCTTGGAGACGTTGCATGCTTGGCTCACTTCCCTCTTTGGGGGGGAGAAGGACGCGCCCCAAAAGGGCCTGGGTGACCCCTCTGCTTCCCGCCACCAGGGTGCGCTCTTGTGAACTAAAGCCCTCCGCTGGCTTCAGGGCTCCCTGGGCTTGGACAAGTGCCTCCTGTCAGCGCCCACCGTCGCAGAGCCACACACGGGGGCTTCGCCGCGCCTGCTCCCTGCCTGAGCCCCGGCAGCCGCTGCCTCTCGGTCTCACTGCCTCCAGCAGACCTTTGGTTGGCGCGCATGCAGCCGTGTGGCTCGGTGACGCGTTCCTTCTCACTGCTGGGCGACGTCCCACCGCCTGCACTTGGCAGTTTGTTCACCTGCCCGAGGACACCCCAGTCCCTTCTAAGCGTCTCCAGTCGCAACAAAAGTGCAGTCACCGTACGTGTGCGGGCTCTCGTGCCAACACAAGCCCTCAACTTGCTCGGGTGCACATGGAGGCGCACAGTCGCCAGTAGGCGTGGTGAGGGCCTGCGCCACGCTGCCGCCCCTGTGGCTCCCATCCTGGTCAGCGCGTGGCTTTGCCGGTGCTGGGTCTCAGTCCTGCCAGCGGCTGCTCAGTTACTGGTCATCGTCGCTTGCAGTTCCCCGTGCCGCCTGGTGAGGGCGTCTGCCTCAGAGCGGGGTCCAGATCTGTTCTCGTTTCCGTTGGATTGCTCCTTTGATTCCCAGCTGTCCTCGTTCTTTGTGTGTTTCAGTTAGGAGCCCGTTGTCAGCTGTTTTGCAAATATTTTCTCGCAGCGTGTGCCCATTTTAACTTGTGTAGGCTTTTTATTTCTCATTTTAGATTCTTTTTATTTATTTGAAAGGCAGGGTGTGTGTGTGTGTGTGTGTGTGTGTGTGTGTGAGAGAGAGAGAGAGAGAGAGAGAGAGAGAGAGAGAGAGAGTTAGTTCAGTCTTCATTCCCTGGTTCACTTCTCAAATGCCTGCAACAGCAAGGGCTGGGCCAGGCTTAAGCCAGGAGCCAGGAGCCAGGGGCCAGGAGCCAGGAGCCAGGGGCCAGGAGCCAGGGGCCAGGAGCCAGGGGCCAGGGGCCAGGAGCCAGGAGCCAGGAGCCAGGGGCCAGGGGCCAGGAGCCAGGAGCCAGGAGCCAGGGGCCAGGGGCCAGGAGCCAGGAGCCAGGAGCCAGGGGCCAGGGGCCAGGAGCCAGGGGCCAGGAGCCAGGGGCCAGGGGCCAGGAGCTTACCTGGGTCTCTGATGTGGGTAGCAGGGACCCACGCACTCGGGCAGCATTCGCTGCCTTCCTCGGCACATCGTCAGGAGGCTGGATCGGAAGCCGAGGAGCTGGGACTTGAACCAGTACCGCCGTGTAGGATGCTGGCATCCCAACGCTCACCCCCGAGGGTTTTCATTAATGAGATGTAAGAGTTAATATTTTCTAGGCCTCATGAGATAAGTGATTTGCAAGTATCTTCTCATATTCTGCGCCTTGTTGCTGTATCACTGGTGTCTTTCGCATTACGGAAGTCTTTAATTTCGGTGGAGTCCAATTTCTCCTCTTGTCATTGGAGCTTGTGGAGCCACGCCTGGGAAGGCTTTGCGGCACTTGCACGGCGCACACTCAGCCGTGCTCCTGTGGGGCCAGGGCTGTGCCAGCAGCCTGCTGCGGCGGTTAAGGCACTACCTGCCATGCCAGCATTGCATACTGGAGCGCAGGTTCGAGTCCCGGCTGCTCTATTATTTTTTGAAGATTTATTTGTTTATTTGAAAGCCCGAGTTACACAGAGAGAAGGAGCAGCAGCAGAGAGAGAGAGAGAGAGAGAGAGAGAGAGGGAGCTCTGTCTTCCATCCACTGATTCACTCCCCACGTGGCTGCAATGGCCAGAGCTGCGCCAGTCCGAAGCCAGGACCCAGGAGCTTCTTCCGGGTCTCCAATGCGGGTGCAGGAGCCCAAGCACTTGGGCCATCCTCCACTGCTTTCCCAGGCCACAGCAGAGAGCTGGATCGGAAGTGGAGCAGCCAGGACTCGAACCAGCGCCCATATGGGATGTTGGCACTAGAGGCGGTGGCTTTACCCGCTACGCCACAGCGCTGACCCCTGGGTGCTCTACTTCTGACCAAGCTCCCTGCTGACACTCCTGGGAAAGCAGCAGACGATAGCCCAAGCCTCTGGGTTCCTGCCACCCACGAGGGAGACCTGGATGGAGTTCCTGGCTCCGGGCTTCAGCATGGCCCAGACTTGGCTGGTGCAGCCATTTGGGGAGTGAACCAGCAGCTGGAAGATGTCTCTGTCTTTCCCGCTGTCGCTCTGCCTTTCAAATAAAGAGATCAATCCTTTGTAAACATGTACGTGTGCCGACTCTGGTCCTGTAGCCAAGGGCCGAAGGACACCTCACGTGCCTTGTGTTTTGATCTGAGGCAGATGCACACGCCCGGGCAGCTAGCGCAGGTCCTTGTGTGTTACCCCAGCCCTGCAGTGCAGCCCCCTCTTTGATTATGCTTTCACAGAGCTTGTGCGGAGGCCTGGGCCACGGGAGGGTACGCGGCGGAGAAGGAGGAGAGGCAGCGGTGGGTGAGCAGAGAGCGGAAGAAGATCACAGACAGCGTGGAAGCCTTGGCCATGATCAAGCGGCGAGCGGAGGAGAGGAAGAGGCAGAGAGAAAGTCAGGAGCGAGGTGCGCGCCGGCAGACGCCGGAGCGGCTCTGCGGGAGGGAGAGCGGTCTATTTTGCCTCTTGGTTTTGGCGGTTGACAGCCCGGCGTCAGGCAGGCCCCACGGATGAGCCCCGTGGTGAGGCCAGAGGGTGGCCAGAGGGCGGAGCGGGTGCAGAGGAACCGGCCCCGGAGAGCTCGCCCCTCCTCCCCGGGAAGCCCCAGCGGCCTGAGGGCCTCCCGCCAGGCCCAGCACCCAGCCACCGTCTGAGTGCCAGCATTGCACCACCCAGGCCTGCACGGGCTGTAGTGTGGTGTGAACAGTGCAGAGTAGCATGGCGCACACCCGGGCCCTTGCCTCTCGCAGGGGAGACGCCACCGGCGGCTGACTCCGCCAGCACCAGCGCCGAGGGAGAGGAGGCGCCACCCCAGGACAGAGAAACACCCAGCAAGATGGAGTTGTTCGTGGAGCAAAGCTTCGAGGCCAAGGATGAGCTGTTCCCAGAAGGGCCACGTGGAGAGGAGGAGCTGTCTGCAGAGGCTGCCGGGACTGCCGGGGACACAGACCACCTGCAGCCAGGCGAGGACCTCTCAGCTGAGCCCCCGAGCCTGCTGGCCCCCAGGGATGCCCGGGAAGGTAATGCGAGCTGAGGCGCACGCATGCGCACACGCAGGGGCCGCAGCCTCCGAGGGGCGCCTGTGCCGGACTCGGGTCGGGGGCTCACCCTCCTGCTGCTGCACCACATGGCTCTCCTGTGGTCTGGGACAGCGCTGCACAGCAGGTGTCCTGGGGCAGGTGCAGAAAATTTGAAACCTGTGCATCACTTTCCATTACGCACATGTTCCGTGAACTTTTAAAAAAAATTTATTTACTAATTTTGAGAGGTAGAGTTAGAGGCAGTGCAGTTGTGTGGTGCACCCAAGAACATTCCCGTAGGGCCCCCTCCTGAGCCGGAGCTGCAGTCTGTTGAGGGGAGGGGTTGGCTGCCCAGGCCCAGCTGGAAGTCAATTCCAGGCTGCTGCAGCCACCAGGCTGGGGAGCAGGCCACGCCCCAGCGCCAGGGCCTGGGGGACTCCAGGGCTGGGACAGAGCAGGCCGTCCTCCACGTTCACCACGCGAGTACTCTCTGATCATTCGGATTCAGTGCCTCCTCCCAACTTCTGTAGGATCTCAGTGGGCTCTGGAGCTGAGCACGGATTCCCCAGGCCTGCCCCGCATCAGCACGTGCCAGTGCGGGCTTCTCCAGGGACAGGGACCAGGCACAGAGGCAGTGCTGAAGTCACAGTCACGCCGGCCCTCTGTGACACCCGCTCACCCTGGTCAGGGGCCGCCAGCGGCTTGGTTTTTTTTAAGACTGATTTATTTATTTGATTATTTGGAAAGTAGAGCTGCAGAGAGAAGAGCCAGAGGGAGAGAGCCAGGAGCTTCCTCCAGGTCTCCCACGTGGCTGCAGGGGCTCAAGCACTCGGGCCGTGCTCCACTGCTTTCCCAGTCATGTTCGCAGGGAGCTGGGTTGGAAGTGGAGCAGCCGGGCCTTGAACCAGTGCCCTTGTGGGTTGTTGGTGGTGCTAAGGGGTCACAGCTTCTGATGCGCATAGGGGATGGGGGCTGGGGCTGGCACACGACTGGTTTCTTTGTGAGACACAGGAGCAGGAGCGTGGCTGTGTAGCCGGTGACACCACTCTGCAGGCCGAGATGGCCAGGCCTGTGGGGACCGCGTCATGCCTTAGCTTCCGGCAGGGAGTTTCTGCTGAGCCAGGCTCCTGTTTCATCTGGAGCTCCCCACAGATGGCAATCCTGTGGGTGCCCGGCTCAGGAGGGCGTGGTCTACCTGAGGCTGCCAGAGGCCCAGGTGTGATGGCACACAGGCAGAGGGCTCTCCTTGCAGGCCGCTCCCCTCCCAGGAGCCCAGCCCAGCCAGCCAGCCAGGCCTGGAGGACAAAGGGCCCCGCTATGCCGCTGGGGCTGGCGAGTCCCTGACCCTCATGCAGCGGGAGGGGCCGTCACTGGCCAGGGCTGGGGAGCTGCGCTGGCCCTGGTCATCAGCACGTCCCCATCTTCCGGCCGGCCAGCTGTCCCGTCTGCTCCTGCGCCGACTCCTGGCTGGTCCGTTCTTGCTGGATCGCCCTCCAGACTACGGGGGTGGGAGGGCAGCTTTGTTTTTCCAGGCAGACAGAACCCAGGCTCCAGCGGCTACGTGACGAGGACTGGCCTGCCTCTGCCCCTGGGCTTGTCGGTCCCAGCACCGAGTAGAAAGCCAACTCCAAGTGGCTCGTGTCTTGTTCCCCAGGGTCAGCTCCCCAGCAAGCAGCTACAGAAGTGGGCGCGGCTGGAACCGAAGACGCAGGAACCCCAGAAGCAGACACAGAGGAGACGCTCTTCATCGCTGTACGTGGGGAGGTGGCCCCAGGTTCACAGCCGGCAACACAGGCGGGCACTCACTCACCCAGTGTTGCAGGCCGGAAGCCGGCTGCAAACGCCGGCAGGTGGCGCCTCTTGCACTCCAGCGGCCAAACTCCTGATTGGTTTCCGCGGGGAAATCTCGACCCAGAGCGGTTCTGTGCAGTTACCTGTCATCACCACCCACAGGTGCAGCACGCGTGGCTGGCCAGCATACGTTACAGCGTGTGCGCATCCGCGTGCTGTGTGATGGTCCCCACCCACCCCACGGGCTCCCGTGCTCGCGCAGATCAGTCTGGCATGGCCCCCTCCCTTGCCACACCTCCACGTCGATCCTGATGCCCATAAGGGTCCCCCAGCTCACTGCGAGTCAAAGGTCGCGGCCAGGGCCAAGGCGCGTTTCCGGTTTTCTGGCCCTGCAGACACGAAGCTCAGGCAGTTCATCTCTGCCGTCTGAACACCGACTGCAGGACTGTGGCACCAACTGCCAGCGTCTGCCGAGCCCACGTGGCACGCGTGGCCCAGTCCTCAGCACCGTTGGTGGGGACCACTGAGTTGTCTGTGCTCCGGCTGTCCCAGCTTTACAGACCAGGCACTCGCATTTGCCCAAAGCCACCCAGCGGTGGAGTGCAGCTCCAGGGCGCAGGCATCTGACCCCACACCACGCCGCCTCCCGCGCGCCAGTTCATTGCTACGGCTGAAGACACCAAACCATGAAACCCAAGCAGACGTACAAGTCCGGGGCGGGGGGGAGGAGTGGGCTACAGAATAGATGACTACACCGCCCTGAGTCCCAGGTCACCTTTGCCCAGGGGCCTCTGCCTCGGGTGCCCTGTGGCCCCGGGTGAAGTGCAGCAAGGATGTGGGACTCCCTCGGCCACGGCACACCTCGCAGATTCTCCCTGTCGTTCGACACTGACACTCAGCACGCCAATGCTTGCTGCTGGGGTGGGGGAGATGGCCCCTTGCTCTCATGTGCCTGTTAACAAAACCTTTGGTTATCACGTTTGTATTTCTGCTGCTCCCAATGGGGCTGCGTGTGCGTGCACGCTGTGGCTCGCCAACACGCCGCTCTCCGTGGCATGTGGCTCACTCTGACACACGGTTCTTTCAGGACCTCCCTGATTTGGAAGACACCGACGACCCAGGAGACTCTCTGGAAGGCCAGGTAAGGTTATCCGTGTACCCGGCTCCTCCAACTTGACTCTCACGTGCGTTCTTGTCATTTACAAGGTCTGAGGGGTCCACCAATCCGTGGGGAGTGAATTCCAGGATGTTCGCTCATGCTGAAATGCAGTTTTTTCCTATAGCACGTTTTCCATGAACTGGTCAGGACCTCTCGCACACCCCGGCCCTCAGAAGTAACTCGCTCCTGGTGGGAAAGCAGGGCTCCTGACCGGGAAGCGCAGCGGCTCATTCTCGCTCGTTCCACCACTTGGGGTTTCTGGCTGAGCTGTGGGACTGGGCCCTGGACGCAGCCACTGATACGCTGGGTCTGCGTGCATCTCACCAGTGTCTGAACGGAGCTGCAGAGGGAAGAGGCAGATGAAGGAGCTGGGGGCTCCTCCCACAGCACCCCCAGAGCCCACGGGAGAGGAGACGCAAGAGGTCATCCTTGTATCAGCTCCCATCCCCAGGCCCAGAGCTGAACAAAGCGGGGTTAAGAGGCATGGCGGCAGAGGCCCGGCTCAGGGACCCTGGAAGCAGAAGACTAGGCAGGGGGAGCGGGGCACAGAGGCCCAGGACGGGTAGAGGGGTGGAGAGGTGCAGAGACCCTGGCCGCAGGGCTCTGTGAAAACACAGCTGGGCACTGGCCATGCTGAGGCCAGACTTCCAAAGGGCCAAGTGCTGTGGTCCCCTGGGCCTTCCCTGCACAATGATGGAAGAGCTGGTGACCTGGAAGGCGTAACAGGCGTAGCCCACCTAGAGCCACTGTACTGAAGAGGGTCCAACACTGCCGTCCTGTCCAATAGGGAACGTGCGTCCCGAGAATCCAGGCCATCTCCAGCCTGAGCGACGACAGCGACCTGGAGCCGGAACACCCGCCCACAGACACCCTCTCCAACATCTTTGCGGTCTCCAAGGCCGTCTCCGAGAAGGCCGAGACGCCGTTCACAGACATGCTCAGGATAGCAGCAAAGGACCCGGGCGTCCGAACTGCAGTCCCCAAGCCAGCGCGACCGCTGATTGAGGAGCTGCCAAGCAGCCCCTGGCCAACCCCAGCCAGCAGCCGAGATGCCACGCCCCCCTCCTGCAGGGAGGGCGGGGACAACACCCCTTGCATGGCCTCTCCCTCAGGTGATGCCGCCCCACCTGGGAGGCAGACAGGGATGGCCTTCTAGACCTTTGCTCCCAGCATCCGTGTTCTGGGGGAGTCACTGGTGACCAAATGGCCTGAGACTCCAGCTCACCTTCCCAAGTCCAGGCGTCTGAGGCCACCCTGGGGCCCAGAAGCCACCAAAGTAGGCGGGCAGCCCCTGCAGTCACAGGGTCTCAGCCACCCTGGGCTCGGCGGGGCTAGGGAAGCTTTTTTTCTGCCTGCCCCCCCCCACACCTTCTCAGACCTGACTCTGAGGGAGCAAGGGGACCACAGATGCTGTGGCTGGCAGTGGGGGACACACCTGGGGTGGCAGCTGGCACAGGGGCATGGCTGCTCTCCAGACCCCTGGGACGAGGTGCAACAGTCTGATGTCCCACACAGGGAGTGTGCAGAGACCTGAGGAGTGGCACACACTGCTACCCCTCACCTGGGGGCTGGGGGACAGTTGGTGGGGAGTGGCTACTGAGTGGCAGCAAGCGGGCTGGGCTGTGCCTTGGTCAGCTCCTGCTGCTGGATGGGCGTCCAGGCTGCGGTGGCGACGCCGACCTAACACAGGGGCGTTCTCCTGAGACACCTGGCACTCCAGACCTGCACACAGGACCAGTGGGGGGCTGGCCGCCTGGCAAGAACACCCACGGGCATTCTCTCTGAACTCTTTAGGGGACACAATGGAAAAGGAACCACAGTCTGAAACGGAGCCCAAGTTGAGGGTGGGGGCAGGCCAGGAGGACATCGAATTCGGCTTGGACTGAACGGCTCCATGTCAAGGCCTCCCCCCAGCTCCCTCTCCCCAGAGCACTGCTGGGGCCCCGTGGATGACGCATCCCCGTCCCCCGCTCACCCCCGGGCTCCCTCAGCCCTGGCTGTGGGCCACGCCATGCAGCATGTGCTCAGAGCGCCCGTCCGCCCACTGCGCTGTGTGCCTGTCTGCACCTCCTAGTGCATAAACACCTTCACATCCACCCCAGTCTGTTACTAACGCTCACAACTGATTCCGTCAGCTGCCCTGAGGAGACGGCTGCTCTCTGAACCTGTGCGCTCAAGCCTACGACAGGGCCTGGGGGCCTGCAGGGCTGCCCATGGGAGAGCAGAATCCTGCACAGCGTGGGAGCAGCTTAGACGTGAGGCCTCACACACCCGATGCCAGAAGCCCAGTCTAAGGAAGAAGTACCTCATTTTATCGGTCCCTAAACCATCAGCCAGCATCGCCCAAGCAACGCGACAGGTCACCTGGGGGACTGGGGACACACCCTAGCGCTGCTCATCCCCACTGCGGTGCCGCCAGGCACGCACAGCTGAGGGGTCTCCCCACTCCTGAACACGCTGAGGGCTGGCGCTGCTGGGCCCATTCACCCCCAACGACAGGGAGCCCCGCTTTCTCGAACCACCTCCTGGAGGGAGTCCTCCCAACTGGCCTGCAGGCTAACGGGAAGACACCCAAGGCACGCTTTCCCGGCTCCAAGCCGCTCTGGGACCTCCTGTGGAAGGTCCCGCCGGGCCTGCCGCAAGGACCAGGGCTCTGGAGGCCCCAGCCTCGCCGTGCCCTCAGAAGCCCATGCGAGGCCTCTTGCGCTGGGGCTGGGAGCCAGCGAGGGCAGGAGTGCGCTGCTGGGAGGGGGTGGCCCGGGCACTGGAAGCCTGGGAGGGGGGCGTGGCGGCCTCCTGGAGTGACAGCTCGGTGGCGTCGCTCCGGAGGCTCTGCCGCCGCTCTGAGGGGACGCCCTGAATGCTGGCCTCCTGAGTCGACTCCTGGGAGGCTGTGGGTGCTGGGGCCCGAGGCCTGGCCTCAGGGCACGTCCTGTCCGGGCTGTGCGGTGGGCTGTTGGCATCGGCGAGGTCCAGGTGGCCGCTGAGCGAGGAGAAGGTGCTGGAGAGCTGAGTGCGCCGCTTGGCCCGCCTGGGCTGCCTGCTGAGCGCCGAGGTCCTGCCTTGCCGCCTCTCCCACCAGGCGGCCCCTCGGCCTTCCCAGGCCTCCCCGAGGCGCTCACTGAGCTCGTCCTCCGGGCCCGACTCTGGCGCCGGGGGCGGCTCTGCGGCGGGGAGCGAACCCACATCCTTGTGCTGCAGGAGCCGGCCCTCAGCCATGGCCGCCCGAAGAGCTTCCGGAACCCTCCCCCCAACCTGCTGGGGCTGGAGCTGCGGGAGCAGGCGTGGGAGCAGTCGGCGGTGGGAAAAGGTGGGCGCGGCCCAGACAGGCGGAGTCGGGGGAACTTCCAGCAGGGCATCCAGCCACCGGCTGCAGCAGGCGGTGGCCTGTGGGGTCCAGGAAGTGGGGGGTGTGGCCGGCTTGTCCGGGGCGGGTGCTGCTGCCTCACAGGTCTGGCGGCCGGGCCCGGGCTCGTCCTGGCAGAGGCTGGAGTCCGCCCGCAGGTGGAGGTACTGATAGAAGACGTCCCCCGCTGCGGAGAGCTGGAAGACGGACAGCGCCGGCGTCGGGGCGGCGGGGACAAAGGCGGCCGCCAGACCTGGAGGGGGAAGGACGATGACCTGGAGGCCTGGGCCCACTCCCCCACAGCCGGCTCCCCCCAGCGGCCCCCAGCACACCTATGCTCGGCGCGCCCAGGCGCTCCTGCAGCTGCCAGTGGCTCTTGGGCTCCAGCAGGGGAAACGCAGAGAGAGAGTCGGTCCTGGAAGGAAGCGACTGGGGGGGCCCTGCCAGCCTGGGGGCGGCAGTCAGGTCTCCTGGAGGACAGACAGACAGCTGAGGCCTGCTCAGGGCCGGCCCTGCCGCCCCCACCCCTGCCCTCGTGGGCCCGCACCTGTGACCTGCAGCAGCTGCAGCTGCCCACCGTGGGCTCCCAGCAGCAGGGGCTGTGGGTAGCCAGGCCGGGGCGGGGGCAGCAGCCGGGCGAGCAGGGGCGGGGAGGGGAAGCCGTGGTCCCACTTCAGCATGGGCACCAGGGGGAAGCGCTCGTCCACCAGGTACAGCGAGAACTGGGGGCGAGAAAGAGGTGGGCGGAGGGGTGCAGCTGAGGTGGGGATGCCCAGCCTGGCCCAGACACCCAGGCAGCTGGGGAGAGGGGCCCCGGGAGGAGCTACGGGGGTCTCAGCACACAGAAACCCACCTGCTTTTCCCATGGGCATCCCCACCCACTCTGGGCCCTGATCTGGGCTTCGCTGTGGTGACAGGCGGGGAGAAGGCAGGACAGAGGGCAGAGCACAGGGCTCTCGGCTGCCCCCCCACAACGCCTGTCCACTGCCGCCCGGGGCCCTCGGCTGCCCTCCCACAATGCCTGTCCACTGCCGCCCGGGGCCCTCGGCTGCCCTCCCACAACGCCTGTCTACTGCCACCTGGGGCTCTCAGCTGCCCTCCCATGGTCTGCAAGCATGGGCTTTGTTTAGGCCACGCCCACCCCTCAGCGTTCTGTGCATCTGTGCTCAGGCCAGGGCGACTGAGACGGAGCAGGGGGTGGGGTGGGGCTGGGGGGCACTCACCTGGGTACAGATGAGGTGCAGCGTAGGGGGCAGAGAGTCGGGGCTGGGCTGCCCCAGGTACTGGGCGAGCAGGACGCGTTCCCCCTTCTGGCAGGAGGCCTCTGCACCCCCACGGAACAGCAGCAGGCCACAGCCGGGTGGGCCCTGGCAGAGACATGGGGTCAGCCTCGCCCCTGCACCCACCGGCACCACTGCCCTCCTGCAGCCAGGGGTCGTTGGCACAAGCCCCATACCTGGGTGTCCACCAGCTTCACTCCAGTGCGGTCACCCACAGTCAGCACCCGAGGGTGCGCGGTGAAGTCCACCCAGCGCCAGGGAGAAGGGTCGCGGAACACGAGGGTCTCAGGGTCCTTATAGACCTGCTGCAGCCTTCAGGAGACGGGCACGTGGTGGGTGGGGGTCATCGTGACGAGGACCTGCTGCCCAGGGCGTGGAAGGCTTCGGGGGAGGGGGCGTTACCCATCCTGGGGGGTCCACAGACAGACGGCTCCAGATCGGCTGCTGACTGCCAGCTCCCCTGGCAGGTGCGGGCTAGGGGACACCAAGAGGCTCACGTCAGGCCGCCTGCCCCTTCCGCCGGCCCGGTCCTGCCCAGCTGCACTCAGCCCTCACCTGAGACTGATCCCTGTGGCGCCCTCCCGGACCTGCAGCACCTGCAGAGGGGTGGGCGGCTCCTGCTTCCCCATCTTCCACACGGCACAATGGTAGTCAGAGCGCACGGCCAGCAGGGCTGAGGGGGAGGAGAAGGCCAGAGATCAGGGGCCAGGGGTCAGGCAGCAGGTGAGTGAGCGAGGCAGAGGCGCTTAAGGGCCTTACGTTCTCCCTGGACGGTGCAAGTCTCCACCTGCCGGACAGGCCCCCGGAGCTGGATGCGTCCAGGGGCTCCGAGGACGCGAGGCCGGCCACGTGAGGTCAGGCTGATCTCTTGGAAATCTGGGCACTTGCTAAGGATCAGTGTACACGCTCCGGTCAGGCCCTAACCCCGCCCCGATGCCACACTCACGTACATGCACGCATGCGCACACACACACCCGCTGCCAGGGCAGAGAGGATACGCAGGCTGTCCAGGGCGCCCCCGGCAGGGTAGACCAGCTGCCCGGCTCGGGGCGACCTTCCGGGCACCCAGGCCAGGGCGCCCCCTGTGAAGGTGTCGTCCAGGACCAGCTGCTCCCACCGCAGGGCCAGCTCCTCGCGCAGCAGCTCCCCCAGGACGCTGGCCACCGACCTGCCCAGGACGGAGCCCCCGAGGAAGGAGAAGCGGCGCTGCCGGTGGCTGAGGGACGCCCAGGGACACCTGGGGGATGCAGGGCAAGAGCTGGGGATGGGCGGGCCGGGCGCGCTCTCACCGACCGGCATCTCCGGGGAGCCCCCTTCAATGTTCGCATGCCCTGGGTCCCATGACCCGGGCCTGCCGCTCGGCCTGGCTCCCAGACGGACGACGGAGCGAGCCAAGCCCACCTAAGTCCTTCCCAGGACTTCTGTGGCCTCAGGGAGCTCCCCGACTCTTTCCTCGAACCCTGACCCATCTCGCGGCCTCTGGGAAGCCGTCTGAGAGTTCAGCTGGGCAGCAGGAAGCGGACAGAAAGCAGAGCGGCCTCTGACCAACCGCCGAACGCCGGCGCCCAGCTGGCCCCTCCGACGTCTTTCCCCCAGGCCGGCTGGGTGCGGGAGCTTTGTGGGAAGCCTGGCTCACGGGGCGGGGGTGGCACTGACACAGACCAGCTCCCGCCCCACCCGCGGGGCCGTCCCTCCCGGGCTCGCACTGGCCACTTGCCCCCAGGGCTGGTATCCTCCGAGGTCCTCGAGCAGCCTCTTCACAAGGACCGCTGCGTTCTTCGTCGGGTGGTTCTGCACGGCACGGAAAGGCTCGTCAGAGCCGCACGCCGGCCCCTCAGGGAGCCGGGCAGGCCCCGGTCCTGCCGGCGGCAGCGCCTCACCTGGTCTCCGTCCAGCTCGAAATTCTCCAGCATCAGCTTCCCCAGGGGCGCAAAGGCTATGTCACCATGGTCCCACAGGAACCGGCTGAGCTGGGGGAGGAGAGGCGGCCGGGTCACTAAGCACCGCCTCCCGGCCACGCAGCGCCGTGCACCACGGGTACTCACCTGCTCGGTGACGTCCAGCACGACCCGGGGCCGCCGGCGGTACTGGTAACCTCCACGGAAGAGCAGGTCCTGGGCGGTCACGCCGGGGTCCCAGGGATCTGGGGGCAGCAGGAGGAGTCGCAGGGCCCCGGGACACGGAGCAGGGCGAGGGAGGGCAGGAAGCGACGGGTGGAGCAGCTTGGGGACCCAGGGCCATGAGCTCCTTACCAGGACCAGGAGGCAGCAGGGGGAGGGGCCCAGGGGTGGCCGGCTCCCACAGCAGGTCCTTGTTCCAGGGCGGCGGCCCACTCTGGAGGGACACAACCACAGTGCACCACGTGACCAGAGCGCACCCCTGGCCAGGCCCTGTGCAATGCCCATCTCCGAGCGCCTCGGTCAGCCCTCGCGACCACCCTGCAGTCAGCGAGAGCGCCACCATGGCGAGCAGCGGGATGTGGAAGCCACACAGCCTGCTCTAGACTGCGCGCCTGTGACCCTGACGCAGCAGGGAAGCCCCCGTATCGCACAGGCCGCTTCCTCTGCCCTCCACTCAGGACAGAGACCTCGGTCACCTGCTCCGGGGGCCCTAGAGGACCCTCCGCCGCCCGCCAGCCCGAGACAGCTCAGCACACTCAGTAGGGGGAGGGGCCCTCCTGGGGGGCCACCCTGATCCCACCCGGCTACACCGTCTCTCCTGACTGATGAGCCCCCCTGAGGGCTCAGCCCCACCAGCCAGCTCGGGACTCCGAGGACCCGGCAGGTCCTGGCCTGTCTCCTGCCCCTCCCTCACCTTGGCATCCTGGGGCTGGGGCTCCGGCAAGGTCAGCGCATCTCTCCAGCTGCACATGAACGACAGGTCGGGGCCATCGCTCAGCCCCAGGGGGCCGGTGGTAAACGAGGTGGGGCGGAGGCAGTCGGGGAAGTCCATCCTGGAAAAGAAGCGCCGGCCTTCGCAGCGGACCCAGACCCAGACCCGGCACTGGCTAGGACAGGCGTGGCCCAGGAGGCACCGGCTTCCGGGCTTCCTGGGGAGGACCAGGTAACACGGAGCAAGTGCGGGGAGGGCTATGTGCCTTACCGGACAGTGGACAAGCAGCCTCCCGGCCCGGAGGAGGGGCAGTGCCCGCAGCCAGGTGAGCCTCCTGAGACCAGCGAGCAGAGCCTGACCCCAGGGAGGGAGACAGCCCACGGACAGCGCCAGGGGCCCTGGGCACTAACTGAGGGACACCTTGGCGAGCAGATGAAAGAGGAGGAGCGGGGCCGGCTGCTAGGAGCCCTTGGGTCTCCGGTCACACATCTGCAGACGCCTCCCCTTCGGCTCAGAACCAGGACTACGCCAGGACTGAGCCCAGCAGTCGCCCCAGCGCCTCCCGGGCGTGTACTACGCGCTGACCGAGAGCAAGTCCATGGCAAAGGGCTTTAAGAGGCCGAGGTCCTCGAAGCAGAAGCAGCCCCATCAGCCCTCTCTCAATGAACAAGAGCAGCAGCCCCGCACCTGGGGCCAACGGCTGCCAGACGTGGCGCCAAGCGCCCCCCTCGTCCGCGTCCGGGCTCAGGCCAGCAGCTGCCCCAGTGCCGGAGCCACGCCGCAGCTCTGCGCCTCACTCTCCAGGCGCCCGGGAGCAAACGCCAGCATGGGGGGGGCTTTGGCAAGAACCTCTTCCTGGAGACTAACTCCCGGCGTGCCTCATCAGTTCACCGCGCGGCCCTGGGGCGGCCAGGCACCCTCAGCACCGCGCACACAGCCCACCACGCAGCGCTGGGGAACCCCTGCCGTTCCTCGGGGCCTGTGCCGGCCCCACTGTTTATCCGGGCACCGGCCTGGGCGTCTCCGAGGGCAGGTGCTGGGTCTGCTGTCACCGTCAGTCTTCGGGGACAGGAGCCGCCAGTGGCGGGAACGGCGGAGGCACCCACTGCAGTCACCAAGCACCCAGGCCTCCCGGGGAGGGGGAGGGGCTGGATCCCTGACGGGTCAAGGGTCACACACAGAGAAGCCTCCAGCGCACGTCTGGTGCCTGGGCTCCAACCACACTCCTTAAGGCTCTGCCTCACCGCGCTGCTTCTCACCACAGGGCCTTTGCACCTCCCCTCTCCAACTGCGCCCGCCCTCCCCACCTCAAAAGCCTGTACGTCCAGTGCAGGAGCCTCCCTTAATCCCTTCAATTCTGTTCTCCCCCAAATACCCGCTGTCCTGCCAGAGCGGGTAGCAGCCTGTGCCGGATACTTAAGGATGGCTCGGGCCCCCTGCAACGCTGGCATCCCACGTGGGCGCCAGTTCGCGTCCCGGCTGCGCCACTTCCAATCCAGTTCCCTGCTCGTGCACCTGGGGACGCTGTGGGAGATGGCCCAAGTCCTTGGGCCCCTGCACCCACGTGGGAGACCCGCAGGAAGCTCCCGGCTTCGGATCGGCCCAGCCCGGGCTGCTGCAGCCGTCTCGGGGGAGAACCAGCGGATGGCGACTTCAAACTTTCACATGAAGAAGACGCGGCCCCCACAGGTCCCAGGGGAGGCAGGCTGCGACTCCCGGCGCCCAGGGCATGCCCGCAAGATCGCGCCAAGAGCCGAGAACACGCGGAGCGGAGCGGAGGGGCCGCGCGGCGCCAGACAGCCCGGGCAGCCGAGGGCGCCCACGACCCCGCGCGGCGCCCGCCCCCGCCCCCGCCGGCCGCTCCTCACACCCGCGGGGGCCCCGGGCCCGCAGGAACGCCAGGCCGGGCCCGCAGGAACGCCAGGCCGGGCCCGGGGAGTGAGTCCGGACGCCCCTGCCCTCGTTCACCGGCGCGCCCCCGGCCCCCGAACACGCCGGGCCTGCGCGCGCACTTACGTGGCTCGGCTTGGGCGGGGGTGCCCGGGAAACGGGGCGCCGCGCGATGCTCGCCAGACCCTCCCGCCGCTAGGGAACCCGAAAGCGCCGCTCCAGCTACCACGCTCACGCCGGGACCCGCCACACGGCGGAATGAACGGTCTTCCGGGTCTGGGCGGAAGTGTTCCCAGGAAGACAGGAAGTCCCGCCTCCCAGCCCGGCTCCATGCGCGCTCTAGAGCACCACCTCTCGGGAGGAGAGGGAACAGCGCACTGCATTCAAAATACTAAGACCCGACGGAGCCTCAATCCTGGATACTAAGATGAGCGGAGTTCGAATCCCACCTCTGCTTTATAGACTTCCTCTGTGTGTCTTTCTCCCTCTCTCTCCCTTCCTTCCTTCCTTCAAGATTTGTTTATTTGAAAGGCAGAGTTACAGAGAGAGAGGAAGAGAGAAAGGTCTTCTTCTATCTTCTGGGTCACTCCCCAGTTGGTTGCAATGGCTGTGATGGGCCAGGCCAAAACCAGGAGCTTCTTCCGGGTCTCCCATGTGGGCGCAGAGGCCCAAGGACTCGGGCCATCTTCTGCTGCCTTCCCAGGTGCATTAGCAGGGAGCTGGATGGGAAGAGGAGCAGCTGGGGCTTGAACCTGTGCCCACAGGGGGAAGGTGGCATGGAAAGCAAAGGTTTTACCTGCTACGCCACAGCCCCCATGGGCTTCCTGTGTCCCAGGGTTAGTCCATCAACTCAGCAAACACGAGCACCTGCTACGCACCGGGCCCTGTCTGGGTCAGTAGGTGTCCTGCCGATTGCCCTCAAATCCTAGTCTGAGTGCCCCGGGAGTACCTGAGGCTTCCCAGGGCTGGTCGGACAGGGATGGCCTCGGGCAGCCGTACTCAAACCGCAGGGCGGCAGCTGGGTACATTTCAGCACAGTCGGTGGCTGGGTCTGGTAACCTGGCCCGTGGGTTCCCAGGTGCCGTGGATACTGCTCGCCCGGGGCCTCGCTTGGACAATCACCGTCACAAGTCCGAGCCCATCCCCCTCCCCCGTGGGTCTCCGCCTCGGGGTGCATCAGGCTCACCTGGAGGCCTTGTTGGGGGGCTGGCCGGCGGCCCCGAGTTCCTCATTCTGTGGGTCTGGTGCCCTTCCAACAGACCCAGGTGACGACGATGATGGTGCCGGCCCAGGGACTACACCACGGAACCACTGCTTTCAACAATCGATTCCCAGGTTCTCAAAAAGCTCTCGGGAAATGTGTCTTGTGAAAAAACTATGCATGGATTTGTGTGTGTGTGTACAAATTATTTTGCTTTTATGTTGAAGTTACTCCTAAGCATTTTTTATACTACTTTATTTTCAGATTGATTAGTTCACTCCCCCAAATGGCCGCAATGGACACGGATGGGCCAGACTGAGGCCAGGAGCTCCTTCCGGGTCTCCCACATGGGCTCAGGGACCCAAGCACTTGGGCCACCTTCCACTGCTTTGCCAGCCATAGCAGAGAGCTATGGGCACGGGTTCAGGTCCCAACTGCCCCACTTCTGATCCAGCTCCCAGCTAATGCGCCTGGAGGATGGTCAAGTGCTTGGGCCCCTGCACCCACGTGGGAGGCCTGGAAGCAGCTCCAGGCTCCTGTGGCCATTTGCGGACTGAGCCAGTGGGTGGAAGAGTCTCTCTCTCTCTCTGCCTTTCAAATAAAGTAAAACTTTAAAAAATAAAAATGTGGGTTCTACCTGTTGTGGGGGGCAGCTCAGGAGTTAAGGGCTGCGACCGCTGTGGGTTCGCAGGTAGGTGCCCAGGGGCAGGAGTTGGGGCGTGAAGCTGGCCCGAAGCCCCCAGACCCTGTTCCTGGTCTTTGAGTCTCCAAGCCCACTGGAGATTGGAGAAGACGCGGGTGGGAGCCGCGGTCCTCGCTAAGCCCCCCAGGCCGGCTCGCCCAGGTCGCAGGCGGCCCAGGTGCAGGCTCTGGTCGTCGGCTCTCGGGCTGCAGCATCCCGGAGCCCGGCCTTCCCATTGGCCAGTCGCCCTCCCGCCCCCAGCTCTGCGGCCGGGTCTTATTGGCCAGCGGCGGGGCGGAGGCTCGCGGCGAGGTGCCTGCGTGCTGCCCACGTGGGCCGACGCGCGTGTGAAAGAGCGCAGCTGGCTATGGCGTCGTTGGCCAGCTCGGCTCCTGGCGCCGAGGATGGCGGCCGCAGGAAGCCCCGCCTGGCGGCCTCCTTGCAGATCAGTCCCGGGACCAACCCCTGGCGCCCTCCGGCCAGTGTGGGCCGGGACGCCTGGGAGCCCGCGCCTGTCCCGGGCGCGGAGGAAGACCCGGAGGGGCGCGGGAAGGCGCAGGCCTCGGTGGTGGGGGATGGCGGGCCCGCCAGTGAGGTGGCCGGATTAGGGGAGGCCCGAGCCCGGGAGGAGGTGGGTGGACAGGGGGGGAAAGCCCCGAGGGTCGTGGATCCCACCAGCGACTTCCCGAGGTCCCCCCGACAGCTGAGCCTGCCGCGCAAAGATCCGCCCCCGGATCAGGCCGTGTCCCTGCTGACCCAGTACGCTGCGGGCCTGGGTGTCTCCCTCGTCTTCCGGGAGGACCATAGGGCAGGTGAGTGGCGGGGGGTGGGCTGGAGGACGGCTCGCTGGCCCCGCGTGCAGCGGACAGAGGAGCCATGAGCCAGACCTGGGTTACTGGGCCTTTGGCGGCCCCCATTAGACCCGCCCTGTGTGAGGCCTGCACCGGGTGCACCCCAGTCTTTGCAGGTTTTCCAAGGAGCCCTGGGTGCAGGGCTTCGGCACCATGGAGCAGAGCTTGGAGGGGCAGCACAGTGCACACGGCCACTGCGTACGTCCCCTGCCAGGCCCGCAAGTGACCATGGGGCCTAACTCCTTACGGTCGAACACAGAGATGACAGCTCACTGGCTGAATCCTGCCAGTTGGACATTGGTTAAGTACCATCACCTCCTTGCCGCTTGGAGTCACAAGGTGCCGGGTGTTGCAGTCACGCCCGTCAGCCGATGTGGTCCACCTAGCTGGTTCCTCATCCGTGCAAGATCCTGGCCAGGTTGAGGTGCGGCCGTGGTGGCTATCGCGTGGTGCCGGCATGCCTCCTGCTCCTGGGTGCACCTGCTGGCCCTGCTGCTCCCTGGAGCTCCCAGATCTCAGTGCAGAAATCGGGGTCCCCGTCCCCCGACTGAGCACTGTGGCCCTGCAGCCCAGCTCGAGAGGTTTGTGTCGTTGTTCTTTGACAGCTGTGTGTTGTGTTGCAACACCTGCAGTGGGAGCGTTTGGTAGCAAAGTCTTGCCGACACGGGGAAGGAGGAGGAGGGCCACCCATCAGCCTCCCCGCACCTCCTCCGTGAGGCGGGGCCGCCGCGGCTGCTTGGTTTGGCTGAGAGCTCGGTCGCCGTAGCTGGGGCGCAGCGCTCGGGACGTCAGGCCTCGCTGCTCCTCCGGCCGACCTCGGAGTCCGCGGGCCCCTCCGGGCTGAGCCCGGCGTCTCCTCCCCTCTCCCTCCCCAGGTGCGTGCTTCCCTTTCTCGGCACACGTGGAGCTGGATGGGGTGGCGTGCCCGGCAGGCACCGCGAGCACCGACACCGAGGCCAAGCAGCAGGCGGCGCTCTCGGCCCTCCGCTACATCCGGAGCCAGCTGGAGAGCCCAGGTCAGGAGGGCCCGGCCCAGGGACCCGAGGCGTGCGGGCCTCGTGGGGAGGCTGCAGTGGCTCTGGCATGCGCGCGTGTGTGAGTGCGTGGCCCCTGAGAGGGCACGGGGCGCCGGGGAGGGAGATATGCGCAGATCTTCCTGTCGGCACGGTGGAAACACACACACACACACACACACACCCGGGTTCCCGAAGGCTGGGAACGCAGCCCCCAGCACAGTGGAAACATCCACACACACACACACACACACACACACACCCACCCGGGTTCCCGAAGGCTGGGAACGCAGCCCCCAGCACAGTGGAAACACACACACACACACACACACACACACCCACCCACCCGGGTTCCCGAAGGCTGGGAACGCAGCCCCCAGCACAGTGGAAACACACACACACACACACACACACACCCGGTTCCCGAAGGCTGGGAACGCAGCCCCCAGCACAGTGGAAACACACACACACACACACACACACACTGGGAACGCAGCCCCCAGCCCCGGGCCGCAGCAGGCGCTCTCCCCTCTCTCGCGGACCCCCAGCGGACCCCCAGCAAGCCTCCCCTGTCCGCCCTGAGTGCGCGTAAGCGGCTCCGGGGGGCCTAGACCCGCGTCCAGGGAGAGGCGTGGCCCAGGGTCCCCACCTCCGCCGTGTCCCCTCACAGAGAACATCCTGACGCACGAGCAGCGCTGTGCGGCTGTGGTCAGCGCCGGCTTTGACCGCCTGCTGGACGAAAACTCGCCGTACTGGGCCTGTAAGGGGACTGTGGCCGCGGTCATCCTGGAAAGGGGTAGGGACCCCACGCTCCCCCTTCTCCGTGGAGGGACCCCTCGGGCCCCCCGCGCGGGCTGAGCCGTCTCTGCCCTCCCTGCACAGAGATCCCGGGTGCCAAGGGCCACACCAGGGAGATCTACCAGCTGGTGGCCCTGGGCACGGGCGGCAGCAGCTGTGGCGGCCGGCTGGAGTTCTCGGGCCGGCAGCTGCATGACTGCCACGGCCTGGTCGTGGCCCGCCGGGCACTGCTGAGGTGAGGAGCGGGTGGGGCCGGCCCTCGGACCAGCCCGGCCGGGACGCGGCCCCAACCGCCTCGCTGCTGGCACCCGCAGGTTCTTCTTCCGGCAGCTCCTGCTGGCCACGCAGGGGGGCCCCAAGGGCCAGGAGCGGTCGGTGCTGGCCCCCCAGCCGGGGCCCGGGCCCCCCTTCGCCCTCAAGCCCGGCATCTTCCTGCACCTGTATGTCAGCAACACGCCCAAAGGAGCGGCCCACGACGTCTAGTGCGTGTGTGCGGCTCCGGGGGGGGGGGGGCACGGAGAGGGCCTCGGATGGCCGCTGAGAGCTTGTCCCCGCCTCTGCTCCCCCTGCAGCCTCCCGCTGACCTTGGAAGGCGGCCTGCTGCACAGCCCAGCCTTCTGCCTGCAGGCTCACGTGCACGGGCAGCTGAAGCCGGTGTGCTACCTGGCCCCCGCGCTCCGCGACACCCACGTGGGCTGCCTCTCGGCCAGCGACAAGCTGGCGCGCTGGGCCGTGCTGGGGCTGGGCGGCGCTCTGCTGGGCCACTTCCTGCCGCCGCTCTACGCCACCAGCCTCGTCCTGGGTGAGGGGCCGGGGTGGAGGGCGTGCTGGAGGTGGAACGTGGCGGGTGCTGGGAGATTCACCCCTGGCTCCGTGCCTCTGTCCTCAGCGGACCCCTGCCACGACCCGCCCACCGTGAGCAGGGCTGTGCACACGCGGCCCAGCCTGGACAGCGCCTTGGGGCCGTGCCTGCCACCTCCCTACGTTCGCACCACCCTTCACCTGTTTTCAGGGCCCCCCGTGGCCCCTTCCAACTCTGTCTCCAACACCTGCCACAACCTGAGCCTCAACTGGAGCCTGGGGGACCCTGACGTGGAGGTCGTGGATGCAACCACGGGGCGCGTGAAGGCAGAGTGAGCATGCGCCACAGCCCCCCCCCCCCCCATGCCGCCCAGCCCAGCTCGGGGGCAGTGTCACAGCTCGCAGGGCCGGCCTTGCCCTTCCCTCCCTCCTCTCACCGCCCCGTCCCTTCTCCCCGCTCAGTGGCAGTCTGGGGCCGCCGTCCCGCCTCTGCAAGGCGGCCTTCCTCCGAGCCTTCCGCCAGGTGGCCCGCGTGCTGGGCAAGACCCACCTGCTGGCGCTGAAGACCTACGAGGCCGCCAAGGTCGGTTCCTGCCCTCCAGCCTCTTCTCCCAGCAAGCCCCCCCCCTCATGCCCTCCCACCCCTTGAGCCCGCCCCCTCTCCTCCCCTAGGCTGGGCCCTACCAGGAGGCTCGTCAGCAACTGTCTCTGCTCCTGGACCAGCAGGGCCTGGGCGCCTGGCCCTCGAAACCGCTCGTGGGCAAATTCAGGAACTAAGCAGACGTGGGGCCGAGGCCCAGCTCCCAAGGGGACCCCACGGGACAGTGCCGCTTGGGAAGGGGCTGTGTGGATGACTGGGGTGGGGAGGTGGGGCGGGCGGAAGGGGCTGTGTGGATGACTGGGGTGGGGGTGGGGGTGGGGGTGGGGGTGGGGGTGGGGCCCGGGCCCTGCTGCACCTGTGCTTGAAAATAAAGACGCTGTTCTGGTGCGCGGTGTGTTGCTGGCTGTGTGCTGCGTGGGCAGTCGGGGCCTGTCTGTCTCCCCGGAAGAGCCCTGTGCCCGTGCGTCCTGCACGGGGCTCTCAGCTGAGTGGCCTGGCTGCCTTCCCTTCCAGGGCCCAGCCCTGGGGGGTGCAGCGGGGAACTTGCGGGTACCTCGGGGGCCAGAGGCGGCAGAGGTCTGGGCAGCCCTGCGCTGAGGGCACAGGGTGGGCGTGGCTGTCTGTAGCCCTCTGGTTCACTGTGGGAGGGGACAGTGCCCTCTGCATGACAGCAGGCTCTGTGCTTCTGCCTCCCCTTCCTCCAGGGCGGCCTGCAGGGGTTCACGCCCCTGCAGAGCTGGCAGCTCGCCCCCGGGCGCTGGGCTGTGCCACAGGAGGACCCCAGCCGGCCCTGCGGGCCCCGCCCCACGCCCCAGCTCCCCTGCGTCCCCGTGGGCCTTGGGAGCTGCCAGGTACCGTGTGGAGCTTGGTTTCCATGTGAGGGATGCGCGGAGACCTGCTGAGCCCCGATGCTGCGGTGTGCTGTATGGTGTCCTGGCACCTGGGAGATGGCCGTCACAGTGTGGGCAGGTGCAGGATGGAACAGAGGAGGCTGGAGCTGGAACGCTCGTCTTCGGCTCCCGGACACCTCGGTCCTCAGCTCAGGCTGCGCCCACACTGCCAGCTCCCTGCAGATGGAAGACTGGGGCTCACGCCACGCACCACCCCCCATAGTCTCACGAGCCCCTCCCCCAGCTCTTGGTGCAGACCCGAGCGTGACCTGCAGAGTGTCGTCCAGGTCCTGGCCCGCTGCGGAAGCCCCGAGCCAGCTGCCCTCTCTCCAGCCTTTCTCTCTGCTGTTGGGTGTGTGGCTGTGGCCGCCCCAGGGACACAGGACAGTCCGACAGTCTGTTCCTGCCCGCCTGCCTGCTGGGGTCCGGGCTTCCCTCCTGTCCCCGGGGCCTGTGCGTCCTCCCTTCCCCGTGCACTGCCCATGCCCCCATGCGCATTGCTGAGGCTGCCCGGTTTCCTGGCTCCACGGGCACCGGGCTCCGTCGGCTCAGCTCGTTTATCATCACACGGCGATGGCCGACACTGCTTCTGGGACATCGCTGTTCGCGTCCTCGTGGCTCGGCCCCTCCAGCCGAGGCTCTGCCAATGGTGGCACATTGCACCCGGCAGCGACGTGAGCTGGGCTGGCACAGTGAGGTGGGGAGGCTTCCCTTCGCCCATCCCCCTCTCCTCAGCCCAGGCTCCCGGTGTCCTGGCTCTGCCCTGCACTGACCCCAAGTGCTGCGTTCAGTCCCCAAGCAGGGAGCCCTGGGTGGGATGGGGCCTGGCAGCCAGTGGCCCCTGCTGCCTTGTGGGCCTCAGTCTCCCCGCTGGTCCCGGGGTGCGGCCTGCAGGTTGAAGAGAGACCCGGCCCAGCCCTGTCGCTGGCTCCTGGCCTCTCTTGGGAGTGGCTGTCCTCAGGCCCACTCCTGGCAGCCCCAGAGAGGGCGATAGCGTCCATTTCTCTCCGCCTATCCTGGGCACAAGGTGCCTCAGGAGCAGTGGATGGAGCAGGCACGTTAGCAGGAAGCAGGCTCAGAAGTGGAGCCGCTGGCACTGGAGCCAGTGCTCGAACGGGGTCCCGGTGCGGCAGGTGGTAGCTTAGCGCATTGCATCACGACGCCAGCCCCGTGAGATCTCGTTTTCTCACAACCCAGGTCTCTACGGCAGCCAGGCACACTCGGGCCGTGTCGGTCCTGCTGCTCGCTCACCGCCTTATGCCTGGGGCTGACATGTGGCCGGCTCGCTGTGAGCGCCTGGCAAGACGACGAGCCAGGGTCTCTGTGTGCCGAGCCCTGAACTCCATCCAGTCTCCCACGTGGGGCAGGGGCCCGAGCATTGGGCCGTCTTCCACTGTCTTCCCAGGGGCATTGGCAGGGAGCTGGGTGGGACACGGAGCAGCCAGGACCCTCACGAGCACTCCCACACGGTCCCGCCTGCTGCCAGGGCTCCCGGAAGGCGGGGAGATGCAGAGACAGGAGCATGGACCGGGGCTGGAATCCCGACTCCCTCGCGGACAGCCGGGCGACCTGCAGCCCAGTTTGCTCCCCTGTAAATGGGGATAAGAGTGGAGCCCCCAGAAGGCTGGGTGAGGATAAAGGGATGCGCGGGCAGCGTCTGACTGATGCAGTGATGGCGCCCACACTGCTGCCCGCGTCCCCGCTGCTGCCCGCGTCCCCACTGCTGCCCGCGTCCCCCACTGCTGCCCGCGTCCCCCACTGCTGCCCGCGTCCCCACTGCTGCCCGCGTCCCCACTGCTGCCCGTGTCCCCACTGCTGCCCGTGTCCCCCACTGCTGCCCGCGTCCCCACTGATGCCCGTGTCCCCCACTGCTGCCCGCGTCCCCACTGCTGCCCGTGTCCCCCACTGCTGCCCGTGTCCCCCACTGCTGCCCGTGTCCCCCACTACAGCCCGTGTCCCCACTGCTGCCCGCGTCCCCACTGCTGCCCGCGTCCCCACTGCTGCCCGTGTCCCCACTGCTGCCCGCGTCCCCACTGCTGCCCGTGTCCCCCACTGCTGCCCGCGTCCCCACTGCTGCCCGCGTCCCCACTACAGCCCGTGTCCCCCACTGCTGCCCGTGTCCCCCACTGCTGCCCGCGTCCCCACTGCTGCCCGCGTCCCCACTGCTGCCCGCGTCCCCACTGCTGCCCGTGTCCCCCACTGCTGCCCGCGTCCCCGCTGCTGCCCGCGTCCCCACTGCTGCCCGTGTCCCCCATAGCTGCCCGCGTCCCCACTGCTGCCCGCGTCCCCACTACAGCCCGTGTCCCCCACTGCTGCCCGCGTCCCCACTGCTGCCCGCGTCCCCACTGCTGCCCGTGTCCCCCACTACAGCCCGTGTCCCCCACTGCTGCCCGTGTCCCCACTGCTGCCCGTGTCCCCCACTGCTGCCCGTGTCCCCCACTACAGCCCGTGTCCCCCACTGCTGCCCGCGTCCCCACTGCTGCCCGTGTCCCCCACTACAGCCCGTGTCCCCCACTGCTGCCCACATCCCCACTGCTGCCCGTGTCCCCCACTGCTGCCCGTGTCCCTGCTGTTGCCCGTATCCCCACAGCTGCCCGTTTCCCTGTCTTTGGGAAGAGGGCCCTCACTTTCCTCTGGGAGACTTCACGCTCCCCATTCTGACACCTGTGGCTCCACTGAGGTCAAGGTTACCTTCTGCTCAGTTCACAGCAACTGCTCAGGGTAGTCACAGTGATTGGTTCAAGGACACGTCAGTAGGTGGACCAGAGCCACTGATCCCACATGTTTGGGATTCTGGGAAAAAGAAGCTTTTTCAATGGGCTTGGTGGGATGAGGGTGCCAGTTTTGGAGCTCGTGCAGCCATTCTGTGTGTGTGAGGAGACCAGAGGGGTGAGCTGACACACCCAGGCAGGAAGAAGGAAGAGGTAGTGGCTCGGAGCTTCTGTGTGGACGTTGGTGGAAAGGCCGGACGAAGCCGCACCCAAACTCCATCTGGATTTTCTGTTACAAAAGCCAGTAGCTCTTTTGTTTGCTCAGTCCTGTGTTGGATGAAGTCTAATCTGAATGGTTTCTTGTTCAAGTCACTGTTCGAATATTCTAGAAGGTGTGAAGGGCTGCAGCCCCTGGAACGCAGACACGAGTCTGGCACAAGGGTGGAGCTTGCTTTTGTGTAGCTAAACCTTGGCCTTTCCCTGCCTACGCTGGTCCCCGGGGGCTTGAGCTCCAGTCGCCCTGGTCCCCGGGGCTTGAGCTCCAGTCGCCCGTGGTTGGCGGCCCTTCCCCCATCTCCTGCGGGTGGTCTGCGGCTCTGTGAGAGATGGCCGGAGCTTTCTAAAGGGGACGGTGCATGCCCATGCTGAAGGCTGAGCCACAGAATGTTCCGGCAGACGCGGGAACACGGCTGGCCAGCGCCCGCCAACCCTCAGGCTCTCTGCTGAGACGTCTGCCCAGCCAGCAAGCCCCTGCAGAAACACCCCGTGGAGACCTGCACTCGACTCGACTGGTGTCAAGGTTGACAAGTGGCCATCAGGTAAGACACCTGCGCTCCTACCCTCCCCCCAGGGCCCGCTCCTGGGGACCCCCGGGGCTGGGAGCACCAGGCGGCGCCTCCTGGGAGCCTGCCCAGATTCTGCAACTCTCCGGCCAAGCGTGCAGCTCCTTCATCACCGCCGGGCTCTCTGCCTCCTCTTCTTTCTTGGCCCACCTGAGGTCTGCCTTCCCACCCCGCCCCCTCCGTCCAGGCCCCGCCCCTCCCACGTGACCTCATGCTAACTGCTTGGGAGATATCGGCCCAGGACCCGGCCCCTTACCTCTGCACCTGCCCCACGTCCCCAGGGTCAGCTCCAGGACACCAGAGAAGCCACAGCACCAGCTCTTGGTATCGTTTAATGTTTGCTTCAGTGCTGCCAGGCGGAGGGCGGGCCCTGGCCACAGAGTTGGGAAGGGGCGAGCTGAAGGGGGTGGGGTGGGCACTCAGGACGGTCATGGGCCAAGTACAGTGGAGCCTCTGGAGGAAGCAAGACTGGACAGCAGTCGCCCTGGTTGCTCTGTTGTCCCACAGAGCCCGGGGGTGGGTCACGAGGGCCACGTGGACGCTGAGTGCCTGACTCCTGCTCTCCCGGTGCTGTCCAAAGCTGGCGGGCTGGGCCGGGCTGGGCCTGCGTTTGTAGAGGGCCGTCCCCCAGCCCCTGGCTGTGAGTCGCTGAGGGAGCCACCAGCCCGGTCAGTGACCCCTCTGTCTCATTCCTCAAGACAGCGGATTCCGGGGCTGGGTACAGGCGGGCACCGGGCAGGGACCCCGGGGCCCAGAGCGGAGGGCGCTGCGCTGACCGCAGAGCCTGGGATTCAAGGTCCAGGTTTGCCAAAGTACATGCTCTCTGTAGGCCTTCACGTCCACACCTGAGAAATGGGCATGCTGGACCTGGCAGCCTTTTCCGCTCCAAGCTGGCCAGGGCTGGGCCAGGACCCAGGCAGTGCCCCTGCTCTGGGCCCTGGGGACTGGTCTGTGTGCAGGAGGGACTGGGCTGTGTGCAGGAGGGACTGGGTGCCTTGTGTCTGGATGGTGGCTGGCCTGCGTTTGCACCTGAACGTCAGTAGTCCAGGCCGGCCTGCCCCAGTCCCCGTCCCTGCCAGGCAGGTGTGACACGGGCGGGGCTCAGCCTCACTGCTATGGCTCGTGGCTGGGAGGACACAGCCGCAGCAGTGAGCACAAGCCGGCGGCAGACACCAAGGGGGGGTGGGAAGGGCCGGCTCACCCAGGCTTGAGGGTCGTCTGAGCCAGAGAGGCTATGGGACAGGTGCTGTCATGGGGAGTGAAAGCGGGAGCCGGAGCCCAACCAGGCCTGGCCTGCAGGGGAGAGGCTGCTGAGGGCTCCCGAAATTACAGACATCAGATTAGGGTAAAAGGCAGCGTTAGCAGCGGGGGTGGGGGTGAGAGCTGTGCCATAAGAGCGAGCACCCCTTGTTCTGAGATCTGCGCGCCAAGGGGGCGGCATCCTGTCCTTTGGGGAGGGGTCGTGCGTTCCTCCAGGGATTTGACAGAACCGCTGGATGCTGGGCACTTGGGGAGTCTTCTCGGCTCCAAGGGCTCGGGACCTGCCAGCGAGGGCTCCCTGTCCTGCCACCCACTGAGCCTCTGGGTGCCACACCCCGAGGCTCTGAAAGCAAAGGGCCTCCATGTGGGTGCCCCCCCCCCCCGTAAGGGGCTGGATGTTCGGATAGTGAAATACGCAGGGAGCAGAGGACCAGGATCAATGCTGGGAGAAGTGCAGTCAGGTGGTCTTGCAAACACCTCATCAGTTTCACGTGTTTTCCAAATGAACGCTGTGTGACCCAGTGATCACTGCTGAGGGAGAGGAGGGAGGGCACGGGTGGGGGCTGCCAGGCACTCTGGGGACAGGGTCAGGCTGAGGGCAGGGGTGAGGCCCCCGGTGGGGGTGGGGTAGGACACCGAGGGCAGAGACGGCACTCAGCGATGCTGGGCTAGTTTTCTCAGAGGAGCAGCTCTCTGGCCAGAAGAGGGGTCACACCCCTGTCTGTCCGTGGCATACGTCGTGGCAGCTCTGCCTCCTGAACTCACCCGGAGGGACCTCAGCACCTGCTCGCCCAGCCCCTCCGTGGGACACACGAGAAGAGGAAGCACCAAGGAATCGGATCTCACGTCCCCCATTCTGCCACGTGCCTGGGATCCCGGGACAAGGACTCGCTCCACTGGGGACAGCACGGCCAGGGGTTGTCACCTTCTTGTCTTGAGATTTTTTGGTGCCCCTGGAAGGCATGTCCTGCTGGTACTCAGGACACAGGGCTCGAAGCAGCCGAGCTCACCGTGTGGCCTGGGGCAGGTGGCTCGTCCTCTCTCAGCCCTGGTCACCCCGTCTTCCACCGAGGCGCTGATTTACGTCAGGGCTCCCATGAGCACCTGCGGGACTCCCGGGACACTGAGATGTGCATCCCCTCCAACGACATTGATGCTTCCCAGCTTACACACAAGACCCCATACGGTCTTGTAGGGGGGCTTCCAGCTGCTACGCTGTAACGTCCTTTAAGCCACGGCAATAGTCTTTGCGTCCCTGGGACAGACCGGGGTGAGGCTCCACCTGTGACCCTCATTCCATCGAGGGACCAGCTCAGCCCTCCCCAGCTCAGTTCCTGGTCCTGCTCCATCTGGCCGGAGACACAGGCTGACGTTTCAGTGACCTCCGGAGCCCTGAGCCTGGCGGGAAGCGCAGCCCAGTCGTCCACTTTGGCTGCAGCCCTGGCCCCTGGCCTCCGTTCAGCCAATGGGGATAGAGAAACTGCCTAGCAACATGCTCGTCACTCCCACCCCATCCAATCAGCATGAAGGAAAAGCGCTGGCTCACGGCGTGCCTGGGAGAAAAGACTGAAACCAGAGTGTTTAACGAGACCCGCAGGTGAGTGTCCAGTTCCTGTTTCCCACGCCTGACTTCTAGGGAATTCCAGCTGGGCACCTGACACCTACTGTCGCGTCAGTGCTGGGTTCACCAGTCTGGGTTTGAACTTTGCTCAGAGCCGCGGCTCCCATCTGCGGCAACAGCACTGAGGGTGGAGCTGTGCACCCGGGAGGTGAATCTCAGGTCAGATGCAAGGGGGCGACGTGGGCCCCAGGGGCCGCCTAGGATTCCCTGCCCATTGCGGCTCAGGGGGCTGTGGACTGGCCCCGGTAAGGGAGAGGGTTCTAGAAATTTCCATGTTCTTCTCCGTATCATCAGTTGCCAAGGCTGCACCCACCACAGGCTGCACGGCCGACCTGCTGGGCTGGGCTCCTGCACTCACACCCCTGTGGGGGTCTTGTGGACCCCCGTCAGAAAGCCACAGATGTCGCCCAATCCCTACAGTTAGCAGAGAGGGCAAGGGTCGGCCCAGGGTCGCCAGGGGGGCAACCTGGGCCCCAGCAGGGCCCTGCTAAGGGAATAAGTGACGTGCTTTGATTGCTTCTAGTGCTTTGCCTGAGAATAGTCATCTTTACAGATGTTATTTATGTTTTAGAGAGTAAAGTTACAGTGAGAGGGAGAGAGAGAGAGGTCTTCTATCCGCTGGTTCACCCCACAAATGGCCCCAATGGCCGGAGCTGCGCTGATCCAAAGTCAGGAGCCAGGTACTTCTTCCATGTCTCCCATGTGGGTGCAGGAGCCCAAGCACTTGGGCCATCTTCCACTGCTTTCCTAGGCCATAGCAGAGAGCTGGATCAGAAGTGGAGCAGCCGGGACTCAAATGGGCGCCCATATGGGATGGCGGTGCTACAGGCAGGGGATTAACCTACTGTGCCACAGCGCCAGCCCCGAGTAGTCATCTTTAAAAGATGAGTCTTAGAGTGGGCGCTGTGGCGTGGAGCCGCGACATGCGATGCCTGCATCCCATGTGGGAGTGCCTGGTTTGAGCCACAGCTACTCGGCGCTTCCGGGGCAGCTTCCTGCTAGTGCCCCTGGGGGGCAGCAGAGCAGGCTCAGGTACTGGGGTCCTGGCCACCACGTGGGAGACCTGACTCAGTGCCTGGCTCCCGGCTTTGGCCTGCCTATGTGGGCGCCTGGGCAGTGAACCCGCACAAGGGGACATCGCTCTCTGTCTCTCACACTGTCTTTATGACTTTGCCTTTCAAATAAATAAATAAATAAATAAATAAACCCTGTTTTAAAAAAGAATTTGAAGCGAAAGACTCACAGGTTTTGTTCAAGGGGCCCAGGGACAGTTTCCACCAGCCGCTCATGAGCTTCTGCGGGTCACGGCCGGGAGCGGAGGGGCTCATCCAGGGAGGGCGGGGCTGTAACGGGTGCAGGGGCTTCTCTGGACCCTGCCATCATGCAAAGGTGTGCGTGGTGGGGCGGCCTGGGGGATGCCCTGCCGAGTCTTGGAGTCTACAGGGATGGGGACAGGTGCCCACGTCGGTCAGGAGGGCACCTGGGGTCCAGGCCCAGGTCACCAGGAGCCGGCTGCTGCTGGCGCGGGTGCTCTCTGGGGCCTGAGTCCACGGCTGCCACGCTGGTCTCCTCACGTCCCTTCCACCTGCCCTCAGGGTCCACCCGTGCCCCTCCCCCCTCAGCTCCATCCTCCACAATGCACTCAGGGCCCGCCCCTTCCGCATCCCAGCCGTCTTTCCAGCTTTGCCTCCCCAGACGTCCCCACCCTCAGCTCCACCTGTGTCCGGGAGCCAGCCGCTCAGAGTCCATTGCTTTTTGCTCTCTGGGCTCAGCAGGTGCTGTGTTACCTCCAGGGGTCCGACCCTCCAGGGTCTGCCTCCTCCTCCGCTGGACACGAAGTGCTGACTGAGCACACGGACAGATGGATCGATGCACGCACACACAGCTGCGAGTGCTTATCTTCTGGCATCAGGGTCCCCGGTCTGCGGAGCCGGCGATGGGCGGACGCTGAGGCCACCCTTGCTTCTGCACCGGAGCCGGGTCCTGGTGCCTTAGCCGAGCTCGGCAAGCCGGGTCTCCCATGGTGCTGGAAAACCAGCTTCAGGAGTGCTCGCTGGGGGGACAGTGCAGCGCCCTGAGAGATTTGGCACCTGTCGGGGTGCAGGGCTACATGATTGGTCCACCCAGAGTTGGCCAGCCAAGGGGGTGCTGCTGTGCCGGCTGGTGGCACTGCTACCCGGGTCCCAGGCACGTCACAGGGAGGGGCTGGCAGCTGGCGGCCACTATGCAGCATGGGATCTACAGCGGGGGCTGTGAGAGGGTGGCCATGGGAGGGTCGCAGGGAGATCGGATCCAAGGACCCCGCATTTGCAGCGCTGATGTGGGACAGGAAAGACGATCTTGGGGGAAGGACGGAGTCTGTGGTCGTGGTGCTCCACGTGGAAGGCAGGCAGTTCCTGAATAGGCTGTGAGAGACTCTGCAGGGACGGGAGAGAGGATGCATAGCCCGCCCCGGGCCCGTGAGCCGACTGGTTCGAGGATGCACGGGAGAGAGAAGCACGGGGCTGGGCCAGGCCGGCCTGGATCGTCGCGGCCCCGAGGGCCGAGGACACGAGAGACCCCACACCTGTGGCCTTTGAGAGGGTTTCCCGCGGGGGTGGGGGTAGGGCAGGATCTCGAGCTGGCTTCGGCCAAGAGCCACCTCGCCGGGTCTGTGTCAGGCGTAGGCGCCGGGCGAGGCCGGGCCCTCCGGGACCTGGTCGTCGACGTCGTCCAGGAGCGGGCGCTCGCTGGCCGCGCTGCAGTTCTGCAGGCGGCGGAGGCGGGCCTGGAGCCGCTCCTGCTCCTTCTTGAGCTCCAGGTAGGAGTGGGAGAAGGTGTGGAAGATGGACGTGGCCGGGAAGGCCATGATGAGGATCCCGCTGAGGATGCTGCTCAGGGCCACCACCTGGCCCGGCACGCTGCGCGGCACCATGTCCCCGTAGCCCACCGTTGTCATGGAGATGATGGCCCACCAGTAGGAGGCGGGGATGCTGGTGAACTCCAGGACCCGGCCGGCCTCGTTCTCCGCCACGTAGACCAAGGGCGCGAAGAGGGTGACGGCCACGCCCAGGAAGAGGAGCAGCAGCCCGAACTCGCGAGTGCAGCGGCGCACGGTGAGGCCGAGCGTCTGCAGCCCCAGCGAGTGGCGGGCCAGGCGCATCACGTAGAGGATGCGCAGCGCCCGCAGCACACGCAGCACCAGCCCCACCTTCTCCAGGTAGGAGCTGCCGCCGCCACCGGGCCTCTCGCCATGCTCCGGGGGCTCCTCCGACACGGCAAGCGACACGTAGTACGGGGAGATGGCCAGCATGTCGATGATGTTCAGGGGCCCCTGGAAGAACTGGCACTTGTCCCGGGCCTGGACGAAGCGCAGGCAGAACTCCAGGGAGAACCAGGCCACGCAGACGGTCTCCACGACGAAGATGGAGTAGCACTTCGGAGAGCACTCGCCCTGGTGACAAGAGGACACGGTGGGCACTGGGAGCGGGTCGCAACTTCTTGCCCCACAGCGGACCCGGGAGTCCTCTCGCCCCTCGGTACGGGGGCGGGGGAGCTCCAGGTCCCCCCGTGGACCCTACGTTCCCCGGGCAGCTCTATTCCCTCCCCCCACCTGTCTTCCTGGAACCCTGAAATCCTCGTTCAAGTAGTGGAATGTAAATGCCTCGAGCATCATTCTTCCAGGAATAATGACAAGGAAGTGTCTGCCCGTGCCCCATCCAGCACAGCTTCTCCCCACTGCTTCCAGTCTGGGTGGGTGACTGTGGATCGGACCCACGCCCACGGCGGGGGGCGCGGGCGGAATCCACGGGTTGAGCTCCGTGCTGCAGACTTAGTTGTCCACCAGAACCACCTTTTACGTGGTTCTGAAGCCGTGGCTGGGCACGTGGAGGGTCAGCCAGAATGGAGCCCACCCTTCCCAGCTTCCCTTGCAGCCAGGGTGGCCCAGTGACCACATCCCCACGTGCAGCCTAGAATCAGAAGTGTTGTGAATTAACTCCTGAGCTACGACAAAGCCGTGAGCTCTGCACACTGCGCCCACTCCCTGTGCTCCCAGACGACACAGGGGCGCTTGCAGCCCACTCAGAGTGGGCGGCTGGACCCACACCCAGGCAGGATGGGGGTGCAAATCTGGGGCTCAGACAGCTGCCTCACCCCCCAGATTCCTCAGACCGGTACTGTGTACCCGAGCGAGCACTTACCACCCATCTGGACAAGAGCTGAGCAGTCTTGGGGCCTCTGCCACAGCAGCCACGCATTGCCCAGCCACTCGAAGCCCCTGTCGCCAGCTGGCTCGGCTGTGGCCATTGCTGGAGCCACACAGCAACTCTGAGGCCAGGACTCAGTCGCTGTGTGCAATGGACAACCTGCCTGACTCCCACGGGTAGCAGGTGGCAGAGTCCCAGCCCAGCCAGGTCTCACCACCGCGTGCTCCTGTCACCCCACTGGTGCAGCCAGCAGACGTTGAGAGCCCGCTTGTGCTAAGCTCTGGGGTCGCACAGCTCCAGGGGCGGACGTCGTTTCTGGGGGGCTTGAAGCTAGGGGGGGCAGGAGTGGCTCCTGAGACTTGCACGTCCCTGTGTTGGTGATGACAATGCCTGACTCAGCGCCACTTCCCTGGGCAGACTCTGGCTGGGCAGGGCCATTCTGCAGGTCGCTCGGGCTCCTAGTGGAGCAGTGCCAACAGCCCCTTGCTACTCAGGCTGTGGTCCTGGACTGGGTCCCGGTCTGCATTGCACCAAGCTCCCCAGGCAATTTGTATGCACAGGAACAGGTGAGAGGCACCTGCCTGGTGCATGGCTCCCAGCCTGGGCTGCACCTGGAAACCGCTCGGGGGCTTTGGAAACTCTGCAGACACGGGCTGGGCCCCCAGAGGGGATACCTGACCTAGGTCTGAATCTAAGAGGGAGAATTTTCCAGAAGTCCTGTAGCTGTTTCTAACGTGGAGCCAGGGTTGAAAAGCTGGCCATCAATAGCATGTAGACATGCACACACACGCGCACACACACGCACATACATGCATTTGTGACAGAGGCCAGCAGCCTGCGTGAAAAGCAACATGTGGACAACTACAGTTTGCTTTGGATGAAAATGCTCTGAAGTGGAAAAGAAATGATTTCCAGTGCCTGAGTCCACAGGAATCTTGATTTGTGATGTTCTTTGTGTTTGGTCCCTGGGGAAATGGAAATGAACAAGCCTGTCCTGGCACTGGGCAGCTGCCTCTGCCAGCCATCTGGTCTACCGGGGGGGGGGGGTGCAGTGCAGCTGGGGGTGGAGCCCCGCAGGGTTTGCAGCCTGGGGTTCAACTCCCAGCTCTTCTGCATGCTGGAGAAACTGTTCTGTTGAGCCTCTCCCTCTTCTTCGCTCGTGCTCTACAAGTCTCTAAGCTGAGGGCGTGCTCACAGCCTGGGCACAACTCAGAGAGCGGACTCCTGCGGGGCCCCGGGGCTCTGCGTCTCCTGTGCCTCTGGGGCCGTTTGGACATTCAGGCCACGTGCGTCCCTCCTCCCTCCCACGCGGCCGAAGCCACCTGCCTGCACTGCGGCTCGCAGGGCTCCGAGGACGCGGCTGCACCTGCAGTCGCAGCGAGCAGTTCCCGGCTCAGCCAGTATTTGAAGACGAAGGAGAGGAGAGGCGGAGCTGTGTTGTCTGAGCGAGTCCCTGCCTGCGCTTTGCAGGAGCGTGAGCAGCTCCTCCTGGTGTGTCCACACCGTGCTGGGTTTGGGCACAGGAAGTCCCAGGCTCTGGGACCGCTCCCCAACCCCAGCACTGGCAGACTGGGACATCTGGCTGCTCTAATCCTGGGCCTTGCCCCTGCGGGGGGTGGGCCATACTCCAGTTCCTTCGCACAATGGCAGAGGGCGGGAGCCAGCGCCAGGAGCCTCACAGGGGGATGGGAGCGAAGCAGCCAAGCCTGGTATCCCTGCTGGGAAGCAGGAGCGGCAAGGCCGTCCGCGGGGCGCACGGCTGCTGCCCGGGGTGGGCAGGGATTCCTGGGTACTCCCCGGGCACGGCTTGTTCCAGTGCACACAGCATTTCAGTGCCTGTGAACTTGACCTGCCTGACCCAAGCCAAGAGCACCAGTGACTGGGAAGCGATGGGAGGGGGAGGGGCATCAGAGGAGGCGGAGCAAGCGCAGAGCAAGGCAGCCTTGCTGCGGTGGGCGGCGGGCACCGGCACCTGGGGGGCACCTGGGGGCTCCAGTGGTGCTGTTCACTTGTAAATGTCTGACACGCTGCATAATTAAATGTTAAAAAATAAAACCACAAGCAGAGGCCTCTGACACGCACAGACAATGGCCGCTGTTGGAGAGGGTGTGGAGAAACAAGCCGCCGACAGCGCCGTGGGAACCATTCTGACCTTTCCTCGGAAGGTTAAACACACGGGCTGCTGCTGTGGTGCAGTGGGTTAAGCCGCTGCCTGTGACGCCAGCATCCCTTAGGGGTGCAGGTTCAAGTCCCGGCTGCTCTATTCCTGAGCTCGCTCCCTGCTAATGCACCTGGGAAAGCAGCGGAGGATGGCCCAGGTGCTTGGGCCCCTGAACCCACGTGGGAGATCCAGGAGAAGCTGCAGGTACTGGACTTCGGATCAGCTCAGCTCTGGCTGGTGCAGCCGTGTGGGGAGTGACCCAGTGGATGGAAGACCTTTGTCTCTCCCTCTCTCTGTAACTCTGCCTCTCAAATAAATAAATAGGTCTTTAAAAAAAAATGAAAACAGAGTTCTGAGGATGGAAATCAGACACAAAATGTGTTATCTCGCGTTAAGTCAGTTTCTGTGAAACTCAGGCAAACCTGCAGAGACAGAGTAGATCAGTGGTCGCCAGGCACCAGCGAGGGACCAGGAAGGGACTCCCAGTGGGTACAGGGTTCCTGTAGGGCTGATGAAGGGCAACAGAATGAGATAGTGGCGTTGGCTGCACAACTCCACACACACACTGAAAACCCCTGACCTAAGCATTTCATCAGGGTGAGTATCATGGTAGCTGGATTATGTCTCTCTCTCTCTCTTTTTAAGATTATTTATTTGAAAGGCAGAGTTATAGAGGTAGAGAGACACAGAGGTCTTCCATTTCTGGTTCACTCCCCAAATGGCTGCAATGGCTGGAGCTGGGCCGATCCAAAGCTAGGAGCCTCTTCCAGGTCTCCCACGTGGGTGCAGGGGCCCAAGCACTTGGGCCATCTTCTACTGCTTTCCCAGGCCACAGCAGAGAGCTGGATCGGAAGTGGAGCAGCTGGACTAGAACCGGTGTCCATATGGGATGCCAGCACTGCAGGCGGCAGCTTTACCCGTTATGCCACAGTGCCAGTCCCTTCCTTCTCTCTTTCTTTGGCAGGCAGAGTGACAGAGAGAAAGCTCCCATCCCTTGGTAAACAAATGCTCTCCACGGCGGGTGCTGGGAACACAATCCAGGTCTCCCACGTGGGTGGCAGGATCTCAACGACTGGAGCCGTGGGTGCGGCTCCCCGGGTCTGCGGCAGCTGGAGGCAGGAGCTGTAGCCAGATATGGAGCCCAGGCAGTCCGATATGGGATGCGGGTCTTCCCCAGCATCTGAGCCACTATGCCTAACACCAGGCCGTGAATTCCATTTCAGTGTCTAGGAACGCGGGCTCCGTGTCTGAGACAGCGAGGCAGGCCTGGATGACGCGACGAGTGGGGGTCCTGCCGCCTTGCCCGGACCCCTGTTCCTCGGCCCCCAGCAGAGCTGCTGTGCGGGTGTTGCCAGGGCACTCGGCGGGTGGGACTTCCGGAGGGCACAGCCGCGGCCCTGGGTCCAGCTCGCTGACCTTGGAGCCCCCGTCTCTCCCAGCAACCTCCGCCAGCGCCAGACACTTGCCACCTCTGCCGTCGGTCTCTGGTTCAGCGCTGCTGGTCCCAGGGCCCACTCAGCAGCTCCCTCCTCCTGTGGTGAAGTCGCCATTGCGCGGCTGGCCCTGGCTCTCCCCGCCAGGCCAGGCGAGGTGCTGACTCACTGCTGTCCCCGGCTTCTCCTTTCCCCAGGGCCAGGCCTCCCAGTGACCCGGCCCTCCCTTGCTGCAGAGCCCCGCCCAGGCCCTCGCTCCTCCCCTCCTCTCTCTCCTACCAGCTGCCCCCTCTTCCCAACCCACCAGCTGTGGTTTAACCCACTCAGGACACCGGGGCGTGGGCTCGCCTCTCGAAGGAGTCTCCCTTTCTCCTGCAAGTGGGGAGGCTGTGGGCGCCCAGGGCAGGGCTCAGGGGGACCAGGAGTCCCAGGCCCTCAGGTGCCTGCGGTGGGAGCAGGGGCTGGATCCGTGTCCTGCGCACCAGCCCCGGAACGGGACCCCTGATCCCCTGGAGTGCCCTGGGCTGGTGTGCCATCAGCCGTGGGAGAGGGGCCAGCCTCGATGGTTGGACCGGCGGGGGGGCAGACTGAGGTACCTGCAGACGGAAGACCAACACTCGGCCATGGAAAGGAGCGGAGCCCCAGCACACGTCACAGCGTGGCGACCTCACAAACAAGGCTGAGTGACAGAAGCCGCACAGGGACCAGAGACCTCAAACCCGTGAGTCGCCTCTCCTGGAGTGTGGGGAGCAGATAAACCCACAGACGGGGAGCAGCAGGGGTGGCCAGGGCCTGGGGGAGAACCAGGTACAGCAGTTTAATAGGGCCGGGCTCTCCCTGGGAGGGGTGAGGGCCACGTTGGAGCCAGGTGGAGGCAGTGGCTGCAGAGCCGCTCCCCTGCTCGCTGTGAGGCGGTACTCTCCTCCAAGATCTATTTATTTATTTGAAAGGCAGAGATAGAGAGGAGAGACGGCGAGATCTTCCACAGGTTCACTCCCCAGATGGCCGCAACAGCCAGGGCTGGGCCAGAGCAAAGCTGGAGCCAGGAGCTCCTTCCGGGCTCCCCCGTGGGTGCAGGTGTCCAAGGACTTGGGCCATCTTCTGCTGCTTTCCCGAGTGCATTAGCAGAGAGCTGGGTAGGAAGTGGAGCAGCTGGGACTTGAACCAGCATCCGTATGGGATGCCGGCGCTGCGGGCGGCGGCCCCAAGCTGGTTAATTTCATGTGATGTGAATTCCACCTTGGTGTTCACGGTGGAGCAGAACGCGGAGTCCCAGAAGGCGAGGCGCTTGTCCGGAGTCACCTCCAGCGCCAGGCAGGTGTCGCCGAGAGCAGCCGGTGCCACTCTGAGTCCTCAGCATCGCCCCTTGCTCGAGGAAAGTGCTGGTCCCATCCCCATTTCACAGATGCAGAAACAGGGCGACAGGCTTCCCCAGCTCCCTGGGGTAGTACAGGGGAGACCAAGAGCAGTCTGCGAAGTCTGGCTGCCTCAGCAGCGTGGTGCGCCACGGCCAGGAGGTGGCATGAACCCGCGGGGAGCAGCGGTGTTGTAGGTCACTGCCGGTCGGGTCTGACAGCCTGGCTGTGCCACTTAGGAGCTGTGGTGACACAGGGCGGGCGTTTGGTGCCGTGGTCAAGTCGCTGATTGGGATGCCCGCCTCCCACCCCAGAGTGCCGGGGTTCGAGTCCCAGCTCTGCTCCCAATTCCAGCTGCCTGGGAGGCAGCAGCCGATGGTTCCAGTGCTCGGGCCCCTGCCTCCCACGTCGGAGACCCAGATGAGTTCCTTGCTCCTGGCTTCAGCCAGCTGTTTCCGGCTTCAACCTGGCTTCAGCACTGGGGGCCTGAACCAGCAGGTGGAATGTGTCTGTCTCTCTACCTTTCAAGTAAATAAACAAACATCTATAAACAACGGGGCAACACCTCCTGTGCCTCAGCTTCCCGGCCTGTGGGATGGGGGTGACGGCAGCGTCCACTCCCCAGTGCTGTTCTGAGGATGAAATAAGTTGACTGCCACATGCCCGCCCCGCCAGGGCTCTCAGTCCCCCAGGGACACCTGGGCCCGCCCTCCTCGGGTTCAGACCTGGTGCCCTGAGTACTAAGTTCACCAGCTGTGTTCTCTGGGTGCACTCTTGCTTGCCCTGCCCCCCCCCCCAGCACGACCCCTCTTCCGTTCCTGCCGGGCGCGTCCCCTGCTGGCCCCGGCAGGTCATCTCGGCGCTCGCCATAGCTGGCTGGCGTCAGCAGCCGGCTCACTGAAGGGAGGCAGAGAGCACAGCCTGTTATGCAAATGGGAGACACAGGCTCCTGGCCTCCGCATTGTGCTCTAGACTGGAAAGCAGAGGCTGCCTGCTGCCTGCTGCCGGCAGACTGTCCCCGGGCGGCGTGCGCCGAGGGAGCACAGAGGCACTGCGGCTGGCCCTGGGCACCGGGCCCTCCCGGAGGCGATGAGCTGCCTGACGCCTCCGCTCCGACTGGGCTGAGGGCCGCTGCCCCGATTCCCCAGCCTCTGTGACCCCGGGAGCTTCAGGCTTTGCAAAGACCTCGGCCCTGGCCACAGTCCGAATCTGGACCCCGCCCCGGAAATCCCTAAGAGGCGCCAGGCTCGGGCGAACCCCGGGGTCCACCCTGAGCAGCGGGGCCCAGGGCACCCCTTGAGGAGGGGGGCGTCCTCTTCTCGGCTCGCAGAGTCCCTGTGTCCACACTTCTGAACAAGCAGGCTCTGAAGTCGCACACTTCTGTGCTAAGGAAATGAGACCTCGCCCACGGCGGGAGCCACGTCCCTTCCACAGGGAGATGAGCAAGGCGGCTTCAAATGTCCCCATCGCTTTGTTCCAGGACGCGCGTCTGCAGGTTGGACAGGACTTTCTCTGGTTTTGGGAGCAGTCGCCCAAAGCGTTTCTTGTCTTCACAGCAGAACAGAAGCGGCGACTCGGGGCCAGATCCTTCCACCCGTTCTCAGCCCTGCCCCTTGGGGGAGGTGGAAACGCCCGCGCACGCCACTTCTGGCCGGTTTCTAGAAAATGCGCTCCCTCTGCCCGCAGCAGCGCGTCTGCTTCCTGTCCCAGCGCCGCTCGGCCTGGGCGCACGCATCGGACTCCACAGTGATTCACGGAGGGCCAGCGACGTCCGTGCCGGCTGCTTCTGCACCCATGTCCTCACTGCCCGGAGCCTCTCGGACCTCATGGCAGTGTCCTGCGGAACCTCACCAAGGCCAGGGACCCCAGGTGGGAGGGGTTCTGAGCCATCTGCGTCTTGTTTGTTGGCTCTCTCTGCCTAGGCCCTCTGCAGCTCCCACGGCAAGGACGATGGGAGCCATGGAGGAGTATAGAGCAGGAGAGGAGTAGTCGCTGAAATCCGGTCCTCTATTTGAGACTCTTCAGTAATCCCCCAACCGTGCTTGGTTCTTAGCAACTGCTCAAACCATCCTGGAGGAGGGGATCTTGGGGTCTCCCACTGCACCTCAGAAAAAGGACGCAGGAGAGCACAAACAAAACCATGTGCTCATGTCTCAGGCAGGGTCGCCAGGGCGTTAACTCACCCCCGAGTTCCCGTCCAGGGGGACCGACGAGTGACAGCTTGGCGGGGACAGTGGGGAATCTGGGGGCTGAGCATCTCAGCCGTGACTGCTGTCTTTACTGCGTGACCCCGAGGGACCGCACCTCTGCTGTGCCCATTTCCGTGGCTGGGACACCGAGGCATGGAAACACAAGAAAGCAGGAGTCGTGGTGCAGCG